>JASUAD010000008.1:10905000-15905000 GCA_037013555.1 Sextonia rubra
AGATCGTCTTTTATGAGTTTGGATTCAAAAGAATTTGGGATATTGGTTTGAAATCAAACTTTAGTTTGAAACCCAAAGTTGATTTGGAAAGAAACACCGCCCTTTTTCTTTTTGTATTATTTCCCTCAAAATACTCTAAGAAATAGGATCATTTTACTTTGTGAGAGATTTATTTCTTTTGTGAATTACCCTAAGTGGACCCACCATGGGAATTTCAAAGAAAAAATGGATCATGATAGTTAGTTTTACTGCTCAAAACCATAGTGACCGCGAAGACAAGATGATGGCAAAGGCATGGGTTGTGGATTTGACCAACAATTTGTGTCTGCAGGGAGGAGTAAGTGAGATACCAGGTCTCGGGTTCAAATAATCATAATGGCAAGGGCCACTAGACAATGGATTCTAACATTTAGACTAGTGATTTCATAATTTTAGTGGGCTTGGTTGAGCTGTGGACCCCACTGCCGCTGAGTTGTGAATTCCATGGCCAAATGGTTCACGTCAAGCAATGGACCCCATTGGTGATCCCATATAGTGTCATAGGTGGAGAGACGTGACTGGGCTATCGAGCCATGGATCCCAATGCCCAGCCACACTGTGATCGTAAGCAAAGAGGGCAACAGGGGGGAGACCATGGGCTTTTAAAACTCCACGTCTCTACCTTCTTTTTTTTTTTTTTTTTTCTATTCTGCTGTTCAATCCATTGATCAGAGAGAGACCGGGAGAGAGAGAGAGAGACCGAAAGAGAGACCGAAGTGACCGTGAGAGAGAGGGAAGGACTGAACCGACTGGGGGAGAAGAGGCAGCATCAACTGGGAAAGGAGAAGACTGAACCGAGAAGGAGGGAAAAGCCGAGTGGGGGAAGGAAAAATAGCACCAACTAAGAAGAGGGAGATAGACCGACTGGGAGAAGGAGGGAGACCGGGACTCCAAGTTTGAATCAATTGAGGGGGAAAGACAAACCGAGCCTTCGAAGGCTCAGAGGCATCTATCATCTCAGTTTTCTTTTCTCCTTTCATCTTCTATCTTGTGGATTTACTGATTGACGATCATTACCATGGCCGGTAAGTTTCTAAACTTCAACTCCTTCAAACTCTGTCATGGCCGAATGTGGAGTTTGCCCTCTTCTTCTTCTTTTTTTTTCTTTTTTTCTTGCTTTTGGGTTTGCCTTTTCACTGTTGGATTGTCCTTTCACTGTTGGCCTGCTTGACTTGAGCATTATGGAGATGGCTCCTGATCTTGGCCATTACTGTCCATCGGATATCCCACGGTCACAGCCCCCACCTTTTTTATTTATTATTATTTTTTTGAATGGCTTTGAGATACTAGGTTTAATTTCTGATTTGGCAGTAGGTATCATTCAATTTGATGAAGAATGTGTCTCAAATATATTCATGACCATGTAACTGTGCTTGTGATCACAATCTGTTCGATAGAATGTCTGAATGACTTTCTTCATTCTTCTTCTCTTTCTTTTTTTGTTTGGCTCGGTCAGTGTTTGGAAATAATGAAGTCTTTCCCATATTGCTCATATTAAAACACTGAACTAGTTCATTGTCACTGCCAACAGTGGTCATAGAAGACCATGATCACTGCCATTTTGTGACCGTAAGTGCTCTCTCTTCTCTTCTTTCTTTCTTTTTTTTTTTTTTTTTTTTTTTTTTTGTTATTGTTCCTGACAGTTTCCATACAAGGTTTTCTCCTTGAATATCATTCTGAGTTCATAATAAAATCAAGAGTAGGATTTCCTTCAACATGCCCAAGCACTGTTAACTGTCAACGGTCCCTTTGAAGACATGCTTGAGCTCGATTTCTTTTCTTTTTCTTTTTTTGCTTCTTCTTCCTTTCTCTTTTGTTTAATTAACCAGACATCATTCTAAGAATGCAGAATTTGAGAACCTGGTTAATTTGTTTGTACATGCTCATGGTCACTGAGATTCACAATCAGGGAGGGTTGCCATCTTGTGATTTTCCTCTTCTCTTTTTTTTTTTTTTTTTTTTTTTTTTTTTGTTCTGTACTTGCATTCTGAGAGTTGGCTTATAGAAAACCCAATGTTCTAACTCTGGTTCTCAACTTGATGGCTTACAGATATCATCCCAATCCCCACACTAGACCACCGTTATCCGGGCATACTCATGATCATAGGCCATCCATGGCTACTACTTGTATCTAAGCCATCTTATGGCTATGGCCATCATTGTGTAGAGAATGACTATCACCTTGAGTGATTGTGCTCATTTCTCCTTCTTTATTTTTGTTTGTTTGGAGCATACAAACAGCACAGAGATATCAAGCTGATCTCATGTTACTAAGTAAAGTTGAATACCATGAGGTTTGACTGTTGCATTGCATGGTCATGGTCCCAAATAATCATTATCATAACTTTAGTTAAACTTCACTCTTTACAATTGAACTTAATGAACATTCATCTGTTCTATCCGACTCCTAACACTACTGAGCACACACCTAGCCTTTGTTAATTGTCACGCCCCGATCTCGAGAATTGGGGGTTAGGATGGCCCCACGGGGTGTGCATACGTAATCCCGTAGTAATCTGTGCATGTAAACATACACATACAAATTACTACAAGGGAGATTGCACAGGAACGTGTAGAGAAGTCCTCTGACACGTAATTTACATTCAATAGTAAGCGGAAGCCTGTGTAATACATCTGGAATGATCATAAGCATTAATAATAGAATTATCATAACTATCTTAAATAAGTCTGTACTTAACCATTTCTTCATTACATGATAACCATTAGTTAAGCATGAACAAAATCTTAAAGCGTAAACAGGCCTATCCAAACTTAAACACTCAGCAAGTATCCCGTTGTCGCTCTTCGTGCGATGACTAACAGAAGGCGTCATCTGCATTACCCTCATCTAGTCCCCGAGTTTAGTACCTGTAACACCAAGGGTAGCACTGTTAACACGACGGTTAAGCAAGTATATAGAGGTACATAAGACCATCATGCCATATCAAATGAAGTAAGAGTATATATTGATTGAAAGAAGGCAAAAATCGTACACTAGGCATGTCGTGCATGAATAAGCATGAGTAACGAATCATAAACAAAATATCATACAAACTTATTGGCAACCACGTGGCCGTATTCTCCCAAGAAAGAGCATATCATCTAGAGGGAGCGTGCAGATTCTAGGGGATCAGCCTAGCTTATTGAGAAGCACCAACAACTCCTCCAAGGACTACTGTAATAGCGATATATCGTATCATACCCAAAATGGTCCCGTCGAACCTAATAAGGGCATAGCTAAGTGGTGTTGATTTAACGTATCAAGACCGACTCAAATTCATACCTTTTATGCATCTTGGTTATACTTGTCATATCATACATGCTAGGAGTTCGGTTTTAAGATTATATTCATTCATTCATTCATATCTGATAATCAATTCATGCATACTTAATTGAGCTACATATGTTGAGGGCATGGTTTCTTAACAATATGGATGCATTTAGATTGAATAAGCATCAAAGATAATTACTAGCCAACCCTATGCTAGATAATCCGTGATCCCGAGGGCATTTAACACAGTGTATTCATAAAACGTCCGGTGTCATTGTGTTACCAATTTTGGTATTACATTGTGTATGCAAAGGACACCTCTTCTTATGCCAACACCCATAACATGACATCGGGAATTCGAATGAGATGAATGATAGCTCTACACTTGTCCACCTTTCATTTGATCACCATTGGGCTAATTTGGTTAGGAAATAGGTGCCATATCTAGAGCCCTACAAGGTCATTGAAAGTTCCTCACATCCTACATTCACTGGGTTCTTACGGCTTAGCCGTATACAAGGCTACGGCTTAGCCGAGTGGTTCAAGTTTCCCTCTTAATTCAATACGCATTTACGGCTTAGCCGTATATTGACCTACGGCTTAGCCATACTAAGCCTACGGCTAGGGTTACGGCTTGGGTACGGCGTGACCGTTGCAGAGTTCACGGCTTGGCCGTGCATGAGCCGTAGATAAATTTTGGGTTTTGGGCTCTCTGGAAGGTTCACCGTAGAATAGCCTACGGCTTGTGCACGGGGTGGTTACGGATTAGCCGTAGTTCATTCCATGGCTTAGCCGAGTGTCAACCGTAGTGTAATTTGGCTCTCTGGATTCTGTACTGTAGAGACTTACGGCTTAGCCGTGGGCTTCGCCGTAAGTTTCAAAATTTCTAAAACTAGTTCTGCAGCTCGGGTTCAGGTGCAGAACTTTATCATTTGGGTTCTAATGAGTTCTATATGCTTCCAAACTCCATAATAGACCTTAAATTGTTCAATAGCATTACTATTGCCCAGTTATACTCATTATCACCTAATTCCATATCTATGCGTGCTTATTTAAGAGGAAATGAGCTATAAATTGAACCTTGAATGATCAATCTAAGAATCAATCGATTTAAACATACATGTAGTACCATACATACTCTAATACTTGCCTCTTAACAGTGTTAGCCTTCTCTAACTCTTTCTTGTTGTATAGCTAAAGGAAACGTCCAAAATGAAAATGGGTTCTCTACATAAAAGACATGCAATTGATGAGTAAGGTGTAAGAATGTATGCATGTTGCATGATGGAGTCCCCTTAACTCCAACAAACCCAAAAATGTGAAATGGGAGTAGATTCTTCACCTTAGAGGGGTTGTGGCTTAAAAGAGATCAAGAATGGGTTGATTCCAATGAAAGAGTTACACAAAGCATGAAGGAGAAGATCTGTGGAGTCTAATCCTCACACATGCAAGGCTTCAAAGCCATTATTCCTAGCTCCAAGTGGAGATTGGAGGAGGAAGGTTGAAGAGAAGAGTGGCTTCAATGAGTACAGAAGAAAACAGAGAGAGGAAGAGACGTTGGGGTTCTTCTAACTCAATTTTCCTACAGCTTTTGCATGTAAGTCCCAGTTTTTGGAATATTTACAGTTTAGGCCACATGACCTCAATTAGGCCAAGATGAGTCCAAATCAAATTGAGCCCAACATGAAAATTGTCCTACAAGACAAAATGCACATAATGCAACTGAAGAAATGTCCATATGATGTAAGATTAATTACAAAAAGGTCCTTGACTACCTAAGTAAAGTCCGAACCCAACTACCTATCCAACTGAAACCAACTAATAATTAAAAGCAAGGTGAATTAAGACTAATTATACATATTCATAGGAAAATCATGCTTAATTAGTATAAATTATAATTAAGCCGGGTCGGGACCTTACATCTCACCCTATTTAAGATCATTCGGTCCTCTGAATGAAATAAACTAATAGAATTGAATACTAAAACAAGTTAGGGATACTTACCGAATCTATTTACTGTTGCTCCACGTGCGTTACATCGGGTTCCACTTGGTCTCCCCTTATTCGAGAACACGAAACGGGTCTAGAATCATCTCACGAAGAATGTCTACGAATTCTTTCTCAAGATAGATTTCCCACCTTACGAAACCTTCAATGCTACTCTAACATCAATCTGAAATTCGAGGACGTTCTACGATTGTCCGTGAATTTTCTTAGCTTGGAATGACATTCTTCAACTCTTGGATTTCATGTGTCGACCCTGCTTCATTAATGGCAGGTACTCTTGTGTTAAAACTAACACTCGCCACTAACCAATGAAAAACATTAGTCACGACAGAAAGGCAGCCTTCTAACCCAAACGGACATTAATCTTACCTAGGAAGTAGTAGCCTAATCACCATGCGATCTAAGATCTTTACTAATTCACTAACGATCAATAGTCATCCGCCTTATTTCACCAAAGAGGCCTTTAGGTTTAAATATCCTTCAGATGTTCCACAAGTGAAATGAAATCCGCATGCTTGAATAGAATTCCTCTCATACCCAACATTTCTGTAAATGATTTTAATACATCAAAATATCATCAAATGAATTGACCACCAAGAATCTATAATGCTCCTTTCTGATTAGGACATAGCTCCAAATCACATAGCTTTAGGTGCTAAATTGATATCAACTGAACCTCAACCAATTGAAATAATATCCCTTACACATTGATTTGATTGGGTAAATCATCAATGCTGACTGTGAGCGATTGTTCTTACTAGTCACATAAGTCACATAACCCAACTTCCTCTCTCTCTCTTTTTTTTTTTTTTTTGTAAATCACTATCAAGAGAAACTTGAAATCCCATCTAGGATATGCTCTCAGTAACTCCCAAGAAATGAGTCTAGATAACAGTCTTATCAATTATGCACTCAAGGACTTTAATCAAATCTGAATCCTTAATTATCTGATTATATCTATTAGATCAATTCTAAGATTTCCTCATCACACATACCCACTAATTCATAATTTCATAGGACTTAGAAGTGTCCTCGCATCGATCTATTCGCACAAGGAATTCTTCCTCTCAATTAATAAACGAAACTACGATTCCGGAATTATCCCACAATTCTATGTTAACATCTTGTAAGACCACAAGGAGTATGGAATCTCGGTAACTGACCTCGAACTTCGCCAACTGATAATAATCTCGAATGTTCTAGACCATTTTTCATTCAACTTAAAATATGATATGACTTAAGGCCACAACTTGGTCAACCACAAGTTACATCTCGACATTAGCAAAAGTTAGTCTCCTCAAGGGATAAAGAAAAATCCAAAAAGGATTATCGCGAACACTAACAATTGGAACACATCTAGATGTGAATGATAATTGTAATCCATAACTGATCTATATACGAATAAGAATTCTATTCCTTATCTCACAAATACATTCGAAAGATTGATAAATCCAATAATCCATCAAGAATTCCTAACATCCAATTTGATCTGAAGAGTTGACCTTCGAGCCTAAAGTTGAAATAACCTATCCTCAATCAATTCATGTGGACCTTATCTTGTGCCCTGAACTTAATGGAACAGCTCATCAATATAAGGCAGTAATCACTTACACTCAATAACCACCGATTTAATTACCTTGATTATTATACCTCTGAAGGTGTCAACTATATCTCAACAAATAACACCAAACGTCCTCACCGGGTCACTAAAGAGAATGATTGAAATTTCACTTAAAACTCACATACAATCGAGGTCTGAGAACCTATCTTAGATAGTTAATCATATAGACCGCTTATAACATCTATAAGTAAAAGATCAGTAGAGGATGAGGGTAGTAAATAAAGATCACCTTTGCTGATGCTGCCTATCACTTGATTCTAACGAGGTTGCTTGACTGATTGCTGCTTCTGGCACACTGGGGCTTCGCTGGTGGTTTTCTTCCTTGGGCATCTTGCCAGCCGATGCTCTACCGAACCATAACCAAAACATGCTCCAGTCTTTCTCCAGCATCTATTCGTCTTATGGCCCTTACCACATAGATCACACATTGGTTTTTTGGAACTATGAGCCTTGGTCTTCTGTTTCTTCCGCTGCCCAGAGTGCTCTTCAAAGGGTGATGCGTCCCCCTCAGATTTCTTCTTTAGAACATCCCGCAAACTATCCTCTACTATTGCCAAATTCCGTTGCAATTGAGTTTGTCTTTCCATTATTGTTGCTATTTGCGTTTGCATTACAGCTTGATTCTCACCAATCTTTGTGATTTGTCCCATCATCGTAACTAACGTACTCTGCATCATCAAAAGGTACTAATCATCCGTAGTCGAAGAAGGTGGAGGCATGTGATCCAAGTTCTCAACAGGAATGTCCTCTACGTCATCACTCTCGGTGTTGCTCGAGGAACCGTGATGAATATTCTTAACTCTCAGAGTTGGGGCCATTATCTGTAAGAAACTATCATTATTTCAAAGCAAGGTGTTAGAAGACTTAAAATATCATATGCATCCTATACAACCCGGATCCTAACGCACCTATCGTATCCTCACCACGTTTCCTAAGTTTCTAAATCTTTTATTCCAGACTTATTTATGCCACACAACACCAGTCCTTGATTATATATTTTCCAAGATCCATGCTTTGATATCATTACTTTATTTGTGGGAAGTGCGAAAGATAAAGAGATGTGAACCTACTTATCTTAATATTGTGTACGCACAAGTTGAATCGCCATAACCTCGATGGGAATTATAGGGGATTGGATTGTGGTGGTTTGCTCGGCTACTGACATGAATTCATACAAGCTTGACCACTATAATCTTTGTAAGAATTGTAGCCTGGATCCTCAGATCGGGCAGCCATTAGGGGTATTCCTCTTGCTTTTGATGAGAAGGTTACTCCCCTTAAATCTCACCAAACATGAGAAGCATAAACCACCTTGAATATGAGTGGTTAATGAAGATGATCAATAAAAAACTGACTGAAATAACTGAATCATCACAAGGTGGATTCTCTCTACCTTTGATGAGAAGGTTACTCACCTTAAGTCTCAATAAGCATGAGAAGCATAAACCACCTCGAATATGAGCAGCTAATGATGAAAACCGGCAGGGGATCGATGGAAATAACCGAACGACCATAAGGTGCAGTCTTTCTGCCTTTGATGAGGAGGTTACTCCCCTTAAGCCTCCATAAGCATGAGAAGCATAGACCACCTTGAATATGAATGGCTAATGAAGGAGACTGATGAAAATAGGGCAGATCCTCACATCGACCCCAAAATTGAATGTAGTCTTGAATGAACTGTTTTACATTGTCCTTTTCTATCACAACTTCCAAGCATGAAAAACCACCGATCACACGGTTAAATGTAACCTTGAAGATCTACTGATCACACGGTCGAATGTAGTTTTGAATAAGACATTTTGCATTGTCTTTTTCTACTACAACTTCCAAAGATGATCCGTTCTTCGCTGCTTCTTCTAACACTTCCGATTATCGATGACGGTTGATGATCATTAAGATTGGCTTTGCAAAGTAACTGAAGATCCCACAAGAATGTCTAATGGTCCCATCATAGCAAATCATCGCCGGGGACCTCGTTTGCTAAGATTAGGGATGTGAAAATCCTTCAGTTTTGAAATGGACGTTACACTTTGTCAGTGTTGTTGGAAACATGTCATGCATTTTTAACATTGTTCTTTCATACATGCTTGCATTTGTTCATGCCTTATATGCTATTCACAGATGCCATTTTCGTGCTTGAACACGAGCCTGCTGCCCCCTGAAAAGGTCTTAAGATGCTTGAACATCTGTTTGGACCGAGAGCCTTGATTCTGAGACTTAAGTGTGCCTTTGATGCCAATTCTTGGTCTCAGAACTGAGTATTACCTTCTCCTTTTGGCCTTATACTAAGGGGAGATGCTGCCGATTTTTTTTTTTTTTTTTTGAAAAGTTCCATATCATTGTTACTGATACTTATCTTTTCCTTCTTTTTGATTTGCTTTGCAGATAAAAAGGGTAAAGCACCAGCAACTGCAACTGCTGGAGCACCTAAAAGTCGTACCAAGGGTAAGACCGCAAGGGAGTCTGATCCAAAAGATCCAAATGAAGCATCTGATGTCAACCTATGGCTCCAGAGAACTAAAGCTTTATCAATGAGAAATTGGTACTCGTATTGGTGCTTGGCAAATAATACTAATTAGGAGAATAATGACAAGGTGGTTTTCCCAAAACCACGATATATATTTGGAGATGCCACAAGGGAGACTGCAAAGCAATCTACTGACCATATACGGTACCGTTACACAAATTCAGCAGGGGTCGTGCTTGAATTAACCACTTTCAATCTATTCGACGGCATCCAACTATCATGTCGCTATCTTCAACAATCCCCGCAAGGCATGATCCTTTTTTGTGGATAAGACATCATGTCCACTTCAAGACTGGGAAATTCATGTGTCCACCTCCATACTACTTCATAGAACATCCAAGGTCTGAGATAGAGACTCTCGAACCGTGCACTTTGAATTTGGAAGTAGACACTGAGATATCACAACTCAGGACTATTGGGCTTGGTATTCATTCAGGCGATGGGAGTGCTTGGCTCGATGAGAGGCATTAATCTCGCGGATGGTTTAATTGCATCGGGGATTGGCCAGGCTAGGTGACTGCAACAAGCATCATTATGCGGAAGATTTGAAAGCAGTCGGGATTTTTGATGCTGTGAATGCTACCACACAAAGAGTCCCGTGTGAGAACAAGAATGTCTGCAGGGCCATTCTAGAATTATTTTGCCCAGCGACTAGTACTTTCATTACTCCAAACATGGAGTTGGGATTTTCTCTATGGGAAATAAAGAAAATTTTTGGTTTGGCACCTTATGGTGAGATCTATGATGAGACCGTTTACCTGATGAAGAATTAGCCACTATGGATGACGAATTCCAGGCCGCATATTACCTCCTTTTAGCGCTTGAAGATTCTATTCAGACATCTAGCCAAAGTTGAGGCAAAGTCTTTCAATGGATCAATCAAGTGAAGAGGATCACTGATCCTTTCTTCGTTAATAGAGGCAGGTTTTTTAAGTGGAAAGGGTAATCCCGAGTGAAGACCCCAAGAAGGGTCCGACAATCGTCTTTCACGAAGATACGGACTTTCAGCCTTATATTTTTGCCAAATATCTAGATTTGAAAAGGAAATGTTGGCTTGCTTCATTCTTGACAGCATGGTTGTCCGAGGTTCTTTTTCCAAACTCAGGAAACGACCTTAGGCCTGTTTGCATATATCCAGCCCTCAAGATGGCCTTTGGACATAGCCTCGCTTTGGGTCCTGCTTTTGTATCTTATATGCTGACAGAGTTGAAGCTTTCAGGATTCACTGTCAGGGAAGGAAAACCTTCAACCGATTTTGTGCTGCATATCTACTGTACACCTGGTTCACCTACCACTGCAATGATCTTCATTCACATAGCGGTGCATCGGAGAACATTTTCATGGAGGGTGTGGTTGGTGGTAGTTGCCTAATTAACAACTATTCCATGACAGATTAGCGCCAACATTTACGCAACTTTAACAATTATATTGCTTCCCGGGACACTATACCGAATATTAAAGTTCCAACTCAGATGAGGAATGCTGTGGAGCCATCAATAGACAAGGTTGGGGAGGGTGGCCGGGATATTGGCTTGTCAGATGAAGAAAAGAGCTGGCTTCTGAGTTTAAGGCCTGCAAATCTGGTGTATAGGAAAAATACATACATCAATATTCAACCTTATATACCTGCCAGATTCTGTAGACAATTCGACTTCTATCAGGCCGTCATGGGAGCACCAGGCCGAATTCGAGGCACCATCGGCTCCTTGCAGGATGCCCATAATTCTTGGGAATTCTACCAGTCGTTTGACACTGAGGCCCATTTTGGATATCCTCATCTTCCGAATCCTGGATATATGAGTGGCTTCGCCCAATGGTTTGCTAAAAGCACCCTCGCCATTGTGCAGGCATACACAAGCAATCCTCGAGCTAAATGTCGTGTTTTGCCTGCTTCTAAGAAGAAGGAAAAAGGAGAAAAGGGAGAAAAAGATCGTTTCATCCTAGAGAATTTTGAAAGTTGGCTACATAATGGGGACCAATGGTGAATTGGTTTGATAGCCGAATCCGATATTTGTAGAGATCATCGCGGTTTAAGAGGTGAGGAAGATGAAAGTTACATGTCTCCGC
The DNA here is from genome assembly GCA_037013555.1 of Sextonia rubra. Taxonomy (NCBI): domain Eukaryota; kingdom Viridiplantae; phylum Streptophyta; class Magnoliopsida; order Laurales; family Lauraceae; genus Sextonia; species Sextonia rubra. Next base: position 10,916,533 of record JASUAD010000008.1, read on the forward strand.
CTAATGTACTCGCAACGAGAATGCAACGAGCCATAGAAGAAAATTTACAGGAGAACATTAGCCTTACTGAAATCAGGGAAATGGGCAGGGCTGCTTTGGATTTTGGATCTGCTTCCCGTTCTGTCAGAACCAAGGTATCAGTGGGAGAACAGACCAGACAGTTTTTGGAAGAGCGATCCGCTATGCATGCAGCTACTGAGGCAGATTTTGCTCAGCGATTAAAAACTGCGGCTGATACTCCTGTATTGACAGAGACACATGTCAGTCAAAGTCCAGTAGAGGGGGTCCAATCTACGGAAGTGGCTACGAGAACAAGGCCATCTATCATAATGCCTATGAACCCTCCGAAGGATCTGGGTTTGCATAAGAAAATCAGAGCCACTCGCTCAAAATTGGTGACTCGAGTCAGAGCCTCAGCTAGCAAAGAAACACCTTCCAAGAAGAGAAAAGCTAAAAGTCCTCCAGCACGTCATTCCCAGAGGCTAAAAACTGGTAACACACATATAGTTGTTTATAATCATAGCTTCATTGATTCTGTATCTCTAACATTAATATTTCTTTTGGCGATTTTATTAGCTCAACCCTCAATTACTGGAGAGTCTACGAGGCAAGTGGCCAGAGTTACTGAAGATTATGCCTCTGATGAGAGGACTGAAGGAGAAAGCAGTTTTGATACTCTTACGACTGGAAAGCGAACTGATAGTGATATTCACATCGAGTTTGATTTTGAAAAAGATATGTTTAATCAAGCGCAGATGCCTGAAGTTGAGAGAGAAGTGATAGCAGATATACTGACAAAATCCATCATTGCAGAGAAATCTATCGATGACGTTGATACTGCTGCTTTTACAGAGGCTGCTTTCCAGATTAAACAACAGAAGCCTCCTTCTGAGATTGTCAAGGAATCTGCAACCAGAGTCATAAGGGATATCGAAGAAACTCCAGTTGTCACTGAAGGTAAACTTCACATTAGTCTGGTTAGCATTTCAGCATTCATGCTCTAATTTCTGCTCATTCCCCTTTTTCAGATGGTCGGGTGGAAAAGGGTGTTTCTAATACACTTGCTAAAACACTTTCTACCGTTCCTAGGAGATCTTTCGGATCCCCTATCGAGGAGCAAACAGAGAAGGAGCATGTGGAAGCTTCGATTGACATGGATGATGTCTCACTTCATAGTGGATACTTAGAGGCATCACCAGGCAGCCCTTTGGAGAGTGATCTGCAATGCTTTGTAGAAAGTTTATCATCAGGTTCACTAACCCAAAGTATGAATGATGGTGCGGGATTGTCGCCAGCCGGTACCACTTTGCCTGTTAGTAACAAGCTAAGGGCTGATGAGGCTGAGGATGTCCAAATGGAACAACATGTTGAACCTATTGGCGATGTAGAAAAAGAAGCGAATAGTGTTATGGTTCCAGTCACAAGCCCCTGTAACGTATACTATTGTGATCAGAATAGGCTTTTCTATTCAACAGACAATGGTTTTAGAAGGTGCAAGTCTCCTAGTAGATGATACTCCTATAACACCTGTCACTAGTAGTGTGCCTCCAGTTGCTGGCAGTTTTACACCTTCCCAGGCCGTGACACCTCCGAGAGTCCACTTTAGGGTGGATCAGTCATTGCCTTTAAAAGTTAATGAAGACCCTGTTGTTCAGAAGATATTAGATGAGGCTTCTACTTCTGAAGGTGGAGGGACCCGAAAAGCTTTACTGCATGTGACAATCGCACCTCATGCCATTAGGGATCCTTCGACTACCTTATCTTCACAGGGGTCACATGATTCACCTTCTGTTTGTGAAGAAGCATTGGCGATTCCTGAGGGTGGAGTAAATGTCGACAGAGAAAGGGATAATCGCTCAAGTTCTCAAATCCAATCAAATTCACAAGAGTGAGAATCCAACCTTTCTATCCCTAAAGAACTCAACTTCTTCGGGGACACCCCAAAGCCTCAATCTGCTATTAATTTTGCCACAAAGATAACCATTCGCAGCATTTTGGCTACTGTTTTTCAAGGAGAGCTTTCTTCAGAGAAGATTCAAGCTACCAAGGCTTTAACAGATATGTTGATATTTTCTGGTACCGACTTGAGTGGTCTTCGCGATGCCCTCGTCCTCCTCTTTAACAAGCTCGAAGAAAAAGACTCTTGGGATAAGAATGTTGATCATGCCAAAAATTGCCAAGATGAGGTCTTAAGGCACAAAATTCAATTGGCTGCAGAGATTGAAAGTGGTGAGGAGGAGATACAGGTAATAAATGCGGAAGAGGCCAAGCTGACACAAGAATTGGCTGTGCATGCGGACCAACGTGCATATATTCACCAATAGATCGTTGTATTGCAGCATCAATTATCTTCCGTGGAAAATACCATGGAAAATTTGCAGAAGTCTGTTTCAAAGAGAATTCGTCGCCGAGATGATCATTTCGCGCATACAAAAGCGAAACGCACGGCCCTGAATGACTTCATACAGTCCTTGGAGATTGAATTGAATATTAAGCTAGACGAGATTGACATTAATACTGCTATTCCAGCTTATGCAAGCTACAAAGGGCGTATCCTCATGGCAGAAGTACTGAATGCAAAGGGGCAACTAGGGAAGTTCCTGGACTGAGATTCTTTGCTGCAACTCCCATTTTTTTTTATTATTAGGCCTGAGGGCCATGTGTACGTTGACTTCACTGCTTGTACTCGAACTTTAAAATGGATATCAATGGAAAAGGTTTTTCTTTCTATTTTTGTCATCGGTATAAGTGTTTGGTTTGGATTTTGTGTGGATGTTTGTGGTGGTTTGTATGGATGGTTTGTTTGGTTTGATTTTCTCAAATTTATATGAAGGTGTGATTTGCGATCTTTTGGATCCACAAACTGAAAATAAGGGAGTCATATAGGTGGACTTTATCTGGTGCCCATGTGTGAGGCTTTCTCTAGGGTTCGTGACTTGATCCTTTTGGTGTCGAAAAGGGTCAAACAAAGTGGATGTTATCCAGTGCCCATGTGTGAGGCTTTCCCCGGGATCCTTGACTTATTCCTTAGGACAAAGATTTGGTTTTCGTTTTTGTTTAGATTTTGGTTATACACGGTTTGTAAAAAGACTTATTCTATATAACCGAAGGTAGTCATATAGAGTCTGCAAAAAAACTTGTTCTATACAACTAAGGATTAGCTATATGGGGTCTACAAAAAGACTTATTCCACATAGCTGAGTTTTACTATATAGGGTCTGCGAAAAGACTTAATCTATATAGCAGGATGTTATAAGGGATCTTGTAAGGACATTATCCAAGTAACAAAGGTTTGACTAGAGGGGTCGAAAGACTTGATCCTCGTAGTCATTTTATACAAATATGAGGGATTTTGGTTACAAGTAATAGGTTGTGAGGCTCGAAACCAGAGGATTTTGATTTTGGTTAGGAGTGAAAATGTACACTGTACATGATTTGGGTACACCAATAACATTCAAGAATAGTATTTCTTGAGAAGTTTTCCATTGATAGGCATCATGCATCTATCCCCTTCAAGCGTGAGAAATGCGTAGGCGCCATTGGAGTAAACTTTATCAATGACAAATGGCCCTTCCCATTTAGGTTCAAATTTACCTTTTGACAAGTGTGTGGAGAACATGGGCTTCTTAGCTGCAAGGACTAAGTCTCCCTTCTTGTAAGTTCTGTATTTGACCTTTTTGTTAAAGGATCCTGCCATACGAGCTTGATATAATTCAATGCTTTGTCGAGCGACAAGCCTTTTCTCATCAAGGCTCTCTAGCTCTTGGAGTCGAAGTCCAGCATTCTTCTCTTCAGTATATTTGTTTATCACAGCTACCCGAAGAGAAGGAAGTTGTATTTCTAGAGGTATTACGGCCTCACAGCCATAAACCAAGGAATATGGTGTTGATTTTGTTGGACCGCGAACCTTAGTTTTGTAAGCACATAATGCTTCAGGAAGCTTGGTACTCCAACCTCTTTTGTTGTCAGAGACCATTTTCTTCAAAATTTTGCAGACAGTCTTGTTGAAAGCCTCAGCAAGCCCATTAGCTGCAAGATTATATGCCGTAGATGGACAAACATTGAATTCCATACTTGTCACAGAATCTGTGAAATTTATCATTATTGAATTAGGGACCGTTGTCATGGTATAGACGTCTGGGCACCCCGAAATGACAAATGATGTGAGTTTTCAAGAAGTTGAGGACCGTATCTGTTTTGACTTCTGCAAGAGGTATTGCTTCTGCCCATTTGGAGAAGTAATCCGTCGCAGCCAAGATGAACTGATGACCACGTTCTGATGGTGGCTGATCTTCCTAACTATGTCCATTCCCCAAGATTCAAATGGCCAAGAGGTGGATGTAGGGTGAAAATACTTAGGACGTTGATGAATATAATCACCATGAATTTGACATTCATTGCATCTTTTAGCAAAAGTGATGGCATCAGATATCATAGTGGGCCAATAGTATCCTAGCCTTCGAATTTGATCATGAAACTTTGGCCCAGCCTGATGTGCACCACATAAACCAGAATTTCTTTGAGGACTTGTTCTGCCTTTCTTGGTGATAAGCAACGAAGAAGAATCCCATCATATGATTTACAATAAAGAGTCTTTGAAGGTAAATCAAAGTGGAATTTTAGAGCTCGTCTTTGAATGCTAGTTCTGTTTTTAGCATCCTCTGGTAATACTCCATGAAGAATATAATCAATAAAAGGATTTTTCCAATCTCTGAAGGAATTGTAGAAAGATGAAATTCGATTATTAATTACAGTAAAACTATCAGCCACTGCCTTATGGGTGTCAAACGGAGGTAGAAGTCTTCTTTCAACCACTTCCAATGCCATCTTATCATTTTCAAGGATCGACATCGAAGCTGCCAAACTTGCCAATGCATCTGCCTTGACATTTTGATGTCTCAGAACATGATGAAACTCTATCAAATCGAATTTTTTCTTGAGTTCACAAGCTTTGTTGAAGAAAGGAACCAAATCAGGTTTCTTCACTTCATACTCATGATTCATTTGCTTGATCACGAGTTGTGAATCTCCATAGACTCCAAGCATATTGATACCTAATGTTATAGCTAGCTCAAGGCCCATGATCAATGCGGTATACTCTGCTACATTGTTTGAACATAGTTTAATTAATGAGAAGGAGTGAGGGATGTAGAATTTCTTCGGGCTACAGAAAATAATTCCAACTCTTGAAACCGGTTCTATCAATTCATTAGTTCTGGAAGCTCCATCAAAATGCATGATCCAATGCTGGTCTAGGTCAATAGTAGACTTCCGCCGCTGCTCAACGAAAAAGACTGGTTCATCAGGGAGATTATCTCTGAATTCAGAATTCTCCGGGAGCGGATGTTATTCCAGAAAGTCAGCAGGATCTTGCCCCTTTATAGCTTTTGCAGGGGTATATCTGATATCATATTGAGAGAGGAGAATCGACCATTTGGCTAAGCGTTCGCTCAAGGACCCAGCTTTTGTTACTAGCACTTTTAATGGATTGATGTTAGAAACTAGGTACACTACATTGGAGAGGATGTAGTGATGTAGCTTTTGAATTGCAAACATCAGTGCCAGACATTCCTTTTCAACTGGATGATAATTGTGTTCAGCACCAACCAACATTCTTGACAGGTAGTAAAGAGCTACCTCTTTTCCTTCATCGTTCTTTTGAGCTAATACTGCCCCCAGGGAGTGATCGAGAGTTCGAGTATATAGAATGAAAGGTTTGCCTGGCATTGGAGCTGAAAGAACCGACGGATTAGTGAGATATCACTTGATATTTTGAAAAGCATCTTCGCAAGATTTGTCCCAGACAAAATTTACGCCTTTCTTCATCAGTTTGGAAAAGGGTCTGCATTTTCCGGATAGATTTGAAATAAACTGACGAATATAGGCAAGTCTTCCTTGCAATCCCCTTAACTCTTTTAGAGTTCTTGGAGAAGGCATTTCCAAAATGGCTTTAATTTTAATTGGATCTATTTCAATACCGCCTTTGCAAACCACAAATCCTAGAAACTTTCCTGAAAAAACTCCGAAGAAACATTTCAAAGGATTCATCCGAAGTCTGAACTTCCGCAACCTTTTAAAAACTATGCGGAGATCATCTAAATGATTTGATTTCTTCTTGCTCTTAACTGCCAAGTCATCGACATAACATTCAACAGATTTATGCTGTAGGTCCTTGAAGATTTTCATCATTGCCCTTTGGTGTGTGGCCCCAGCATTTTTTAGGCCGAAAGGCATGACAGTATAGCAATATATGCCAACGGGAGTCCTGAATGAAGTATGCTTTTCGTCTTCCTTAAACATTTTGATTTGATTATACCCCGAGAATCCATCCATGAATGACATCCTTTCGTACCAAAAGTATTGTCAATCATGATTTCTGGTATAGGTAATGGGAAGTCATCTTTAGGGCAGGCTTTGTTCAAGTCCCTGAAGTCAATGCAAACTCTAATCTGTCCATTCTTTTTAGTGACTGGTACTATATTAGCTAACTAGTCTGGGTGCTATTCTTTATGGATGAAACCCACATCTCTGAGCTTTTGAACTTCTTTTTCTATTTTATCCATGATTTCTGGCTTTATCCTCTGCTGGTCTTACTTTACGGGTTTAGCATCACCTGTTATGTTCAACTTATGCACCGAAATCTCTGGGTCTAGACCAGGCATTTCCACATAGGTCCATGCAAAGCAATCCATGAACTCTTATAAGAACCTCACGTACATATCAAGTTCGTTTCCTTTGATTTGAGAGCTTACAAAAGTAGGTCGAGGATTTTCTGAGGTCCCTAAGTTTATTTCTTATACTTGGTCCTCAGTTGGAGGCTCAAGAGGAGGCACTTCCACAACATCATCGAAAGTTTCCAACTCCGTAAAGCCTTTTGGAGTTTCATTTGGGGGTTTAAGCCAAGGCCTGATCCCTTTCCATGGATTTAATTTTTTGGGCTCTTTGGCTTTTACATCATGGGCTAAGCATTCCCAACGAACATGTTGTAACGGGCTTATTTCTACATCGAGTTCAGGAGGCCAGTGTTCAGTGATTTGGGACATAGCATCATCGCTATCACTTGCTCGCTCCGGATGTTGGAAAGTAGCCCAATCAGCAGGTTCTTGAGTAACAAGAGTTTCATAAAAATTATCATCTTCATACTCTTTGGTGAAGACCATGAGTCTTACTCTGACATCTTGATTCAGTTTAGGAATGTTACTGTAGGGAACATATCGTATGCAGTGACGTAGCTATTCAATTTTGCATCCCATTTCGAGATCTTCCTTCGTCTCTGGAGTGAAAACATCCAAAGGAATCTGTATCCCATTTGTATTCAATCCGAGACCTGTAGGCTTCTTAAGATTATACCCCATATTCCTCATCATGTTACAGATCACAGGGTTGTAGTTATCAAACCGTATTTTCCCATCATTAGTGATTTTGTCGATAGGATTTGGAGGAGAAACATCTTCAGCCCGATGGAAAATAATTGTTTGATGATACTGCTTAGATGGAGGCACTAAAAAGCAAGATCTGTCGAAATCATAAATATGAGATGGAGTGGGCCATGGTAATAGTGGCGGTTCCCAGTCTGCTATGGAATGTACAGAAGCATTCTTTATTCCGATGTCTTCAGAGTCTGACTCAGAATATGAACTTCTGATCATTGAAACAACATGCATTGGGCGTATCCATCTAGACCGCCCGTGCAAACGATAGAGCGCCACTTCAAGGGATGAAACTATTCAAGACATTTCATCGAAGGTTTGAAATTCCATGGCCATAGTCAAGCTACGGAGAGCTGGCCGGAAGCTTATCCAGTATAAATGAGTTCCAGTAGAGAAATGTGGAGGATCTTCACATCTTTCAGCCAAACGGAGCCATCTGTCTATATATCTGTAGGATAGTTCTCCCCTTCGTTGCGATGTTAGCAAAGTTGACGAAAAGTAATAGGAGAATCAAGCCTTATAGGTGACATCCCTCTGGTAGGAGGAGGTACATTTTCCTGACTAGCATCCGAACTGTTCGTTGAGGAAACTGCATTTGTTGAATATGAGGGCTTTTGATGTCCTGCTTCTCCTTTTCTCGGTGATTTTGTGAATATGATTAGAGGTCCTGATTGTTGGACTTCAGTTTTGACCTTAATTACCAAAGGAGCTTTGGTTTCTATACATTTTGCCATAGGCTTCTCCGTTGGTTGCGATGCTCCGAGAGGATTGGATTGCGCATCGATTCCTGAGTGGTTTCCCTTTTCTACTGAAAAAGTAAAAGGTTTCGCATGATTATTATCCACTGGAGCGCCTTTTGTGTTCATTTTGGACTTGGTGGGTCTTTCTTGATACATGGCCGCATCAGTGAAGTAGACTTCTTTTCCTTTGAAAGGTTTTTCATCCGCAAGGACCTGATGCACTTTTCCTTCGCCATCAATATATTTGAGACATTGATGGAGAGTGGAGGGTACTATGGCATAATCATGGAGCCATCTTCTTCCCAAAAGGATATTGTAGCAAGCACAAGTCTTAACTACATGCAGAGTAGCTTCTAAAGTTAATTCTCCTAACTGGAACCGGATTCGAATCTTGCCAATTGGATTCTGAACTTTCCCGTCATATCCTTGGATAGAAGTCTTTGTAGCAATAACTTGCTTACTAGGATGCCGAGTTCTTGAAGAGCTGTAATTGTGATGAGGTTCAGAGCTGACCCTGGGTCGACCTGAACTCTCGGGACAAAAATGTCTTTGATGTAGACTGTGAAATAGAGTGTCCTTGCATGTTTCACATCACCTAAAAGGAGATCCTCTTTAGTGAAAGATATAGTAGCTTTGGAAGCATTGTGAATTGAAAGACATTCCATGCATTGCTTTTGAGGCTTTTTTGATTTTGCTTTCAGGTAATTCTTTTCTATCTGATAAACTTGCGCTACATGAGTTTGATTGTCTGTATTCAAAGCTTGTAGAGCTCGTATGAAATTATTACGAGTCTCCTTGGACATCTGCAAGAGATCAAAAATGTGAAGTCGTGCAGGTATGTGCTTGAGGTGCTCAACAACATCATACGTGAATGGCTCTGGTGGCTTTGCATTAGCATTTGCCTCTGAAGAAGCTACATTTACATTAACATTGTCCCTTGAAGGATTTACATAGGAAGAGGAAGCAGAAGAGGGTCCATCATAGTTGACCCTATAATTGCGACCAGACTGAGTACCGTCATTAACCATATTATTTCAGTTAATTTCTGGGCGAGTGTCCCTTCTTATGGCGTTAACTTCTTCGGATTCAAAAAGCTGGCTAATTTTCTCTAAGCCTGACTCTTGCCCTGTATCATCAGGAATGACTTGAGATGCTTGGGGCTCATTAGCAATACTCAAAATTACCAGTGTGGGAGCCGTTGGCATCTCTTCTTCAGAATCGGGACCATCATCTTGAACTTGAGAAATTTCCTATGGTGCGACAATGTCAGTATCATCATGTTCCTCCGGAAATCCGAGCTCATTAGTCGAGTCAAACATGACCGACTGAGTGCTTAGTTTGGAATCCACATCTGGAGAAGTCATCTTTGAGTTTGATTTGGAAGGAACATCTGATGTAGAGGCTATGGTGCATGAAAGAGGCGGAATCACCTGTTGTTGTTGTGTCTCCCCAAGATCAATCAGTGGTAAAGGGTCTGGATGAATCTCCAGGGTTAATGGAAAAGGAGGAGGGCCACTCGACCAGCCACTCGAGCTTGGTCTGTGTATATCATAAAGGGCCACTGAGAGTGTGTTGAAACCATGCTTGATATTGAGTGTACCGGTTTCAGGATCAAAGGTTTGTTCGAAACCTTCATCTTCGTCAGAAAGATACTCATCAACGTAGTCATTAACCCACCGATCATCTTCGAAGTCCAAGTAATCAGACCAGTCTTCGTCATCATCTGAGTTTGGGGGTGTGCCATCCCATGATATCCGATTACAACTGGATATCAATGGTTCTTCCTCACCTTTTAGGATTGGTATAATGTAGTCAGCTAAAGTAAAGTGACCTTTAGTTGGTTTGGAAAATTCTTTGGAGGTTGGAGTTTCAACTATTTTCTCCTCCTTCCACTTAGCTTGTTTTTCTTACTTAACCAAAGGATTTTGGGCAGTTTTTCGAAGATTTTTTATTTGCTTTTTAGCCTTTCTTCTTTTTGCAGGTGTGGGTTTAGTTTTCACTTTCTCCCAGCCTTTGTCACTTACCAAGTCCGCTTGAACCCACATTTCCTCTCCTGAAGAAGTTCTAACTGGTATCAACCCCTGCTCATTGTATATTGCATTAACGACCCGGAATTCAACAGTAGTTGGTTTTGATGGAGCAAATACTGCTATGAGTGCAAATTGTCCAAAAGAAATCATGTTGACTGGAGCAACATCATATTTTCGATCGAATATTATCACTCCATTTTTCCACATTTCATTGACCTTTTCTTTCAGGATGAAACAGTCTTTAAGAGGATGAGATACCATCCGATGATATGCGCAGCAATTTGGGTCATTAACGCGGCCTACTTGCTCCGGTTTTTTCATTAGTGGAAGTTCAAGTTTGTTATTTTCCATCAATGTTTGGAAGATTATTTTAATATCTCCATCGAAGGGATATTTAGTTCTTTTTCTCTTTTCATATTCCTCCCTTTTAGTTTGCTCGGTCTTGACATTTTGCGGTTTTGGAAGAGCTGACTTAGAGGTTTACACATTGAATACCTCTTGTTTCTTCTTCAAATTCGGAGCAGTTGATTTTGGAGCAGAAGACGATGATGATTCCGCTTTTCGGGAATTTACCTTCTTTTGACTGATCTCTTTAAGGGTCAACTCTACGTCAATGGCCACTTCAACTAAACGAGCTAAAGACTTAGTTTTGTGACCAAGTATGATAGCCTTGATTTCTGGCCGCAGGTTGGTTTTGCACATTTCAATGGTAGCCCTCTGAGATGGTTGTTCTAAGCATCTGTAAGACAATGCCCTCCATCTGTTAATAAAGGCTTGTGCAATTTCGTTTTCTCCTTGCTTTGTTCTACTGAGCATGGCGAAGGTGACTGTTTGATCTTCTTCTTGAAAATGAAGTAAGAATTTCTCTTCCGTGACTAGCCATGTTGTGAAAGAGAGTTCTGGTAATTGCTTATACCAATCAAAAGCAACTCCTTTCAAAGTGCCTACAAACAATCTTATTTTTAACGCATCCAACTCTGGTAAGCTCTCCAGGAGTAATTTGAAATGTACTATATGTTGGTAGGCTGACCCTTTTCCCATATAAGGCCGGAAAGTCGAAAGTTTATAATCTGGCGGGAATGGAACTAGATCAAATTCCGGAGGGTATTTAGATGTAATACCTTTCTTTTTCATTCTATTTTCCACCTTTGATTTGGTTAATATTTCTTCGACTTCCTTGAAGGTTACATGTTTTTCGGGATCCGCATGTAGTCCAAGGATTGATGAATGGTCACCCGCGGCAGAACCTGTGGCCATTACTTTATCTGTCAGTGATTTAATTTGAGCCGTAAGTAGGTCAATTTTGGTAGAGTTCCTCCTGATCATAACCTGCTCTCTCCTGTCAGCAAATAAAGGATTGGCTGGAGCTTCAGCAAGACCACCTAACTTGTCTGTCAAAATTTTTAACTAAGCAGTTAGGTCGTCAATTCTAACTCCTTGCTGTTTGACGACATCACTGACGTCATCTTCTTGATTTTCATCCGCATTTTCTTTGCCGGTATTTTTACTTTCTCTAGCACCTTTGTTTCCATCATTTCCAGTACCACTTCCTTCAGCCATAAATACTGTATATTGACGGGGGTAAGAAGACATAGGAAAAGTAGACTAACTATCTTCCGTGTCCAGGAGAGTAATTGAATTTTTGTCGGAATCTGTTTCAACATGTCCTTTAGAGGTTCCGCCTGAATGAGAATTGGAATCAGATTCTTGTGACTGGGTTTGGGCCATACTCCGAGTAACTTTTCTTGTTGAACCTGGTCCAACCATGCATGAGGAAGTCAGTTCTAACTCATCTTCTTTGACCACCCATTTTGGAGTGATTGTATGCTGAGATTGCTTTTGAGTGCGAGCCAAAGACTTCTCTTTAATTTGATTGGCCACTTTGGCCGTTAAAGTTTGATTAAATCTGGCAACCAATGGCTTAGAAGCACTGGTGAGTAGATTCCATCCCATAGGGTTGGAAGTAGGGAATGAAAGAATATCGACAGTACTTCTTTCATTATTCTTTCCTTTACCCCTCTTCTGTTGAAGCGAGCTCTTGAAATGAACCAGATCGGTTGAATCATTAATGACTAACCGTTCTGCTGGCTCTTTGTTCTTAGCACCTTGTGATGGATGTTGTGGTGCTACGATGACTAAAGGCAGACGTTTCCTTCTGAACTTCCGCCCCTCCTTTTGAGTCAAAGGGTAAAAGATGTTCTCTTCAAGTGATGCCAAAGATTTGCTTTCAGTCTTCTCATATCCTTGACTGTGTGGTTGTGGCAACCACGTGTTACAACTCAGGATGGCAACATGTTTTTGGGCTTTTCCGGGGATTTGTCGAGAGTCTCTTGTCACAGCCTCTTGTTTGGGCCGAACTGAGGATGCTCCTAGAGCTTGGGTGGCCATTTGAGGCAACTTATTAAGTGCCCTTGGTTCGTGATCTGTATAACAGACTTGCCTTGCCCCCAGTTGAGGCTTGATGACACAGAGACTACTGCCCCTGACTTTGGTTTGCATTCCGGGTCCTTTTCACCCTTATGAAAGACTCCAAATGGGTTTTGAGCATATTTGGAAACCCATGATTGAGGGGTTTCTATTCCTCTAATGATCTTTGGGGTCACTGATGACCCATTTTGAGCTGAGGTGGCAGAGCCCATTGGAGTAGAGAGCCTTTGGAAAACTGAAACTCTTGATAGAGGAGTAACAGTATCTGTTTGGGCCCTTTTTTGTGATTGTGCATGTGGCTTGTTCTGTGTCATAGAGATCCTGAAAAGTCTCTCCTTAGCTTCGTCAAAAGTGATTATTAAAGAACCCATGATATTCTTCTGCAAAAAGTAAGCCCAATGGACTATGTTAGTGGTATAACCAATATGGCTGCCTCTTGGGCTAGCCGGAATGGTTTATAGATGCCATCTGAACCAACATAGTTTTGAACTGAAATGGTTAGATATAGGCATAACTCCCATCTCATTGTGCTATGCTGCCTGTCCTAGCTGTTAGAATTTTGGCAGCATTTCGGGACCATATAGTCAGGCTTAAAAGCATGCTAAGCTGACTAGACCTGGCTACCGTAATTTTTGCAACATGTCAAGGCCATCTGTGTCAGTCTTATAAGCAAGAGAGGGTTGGATCTAATCAAAGAAATAGGGCCCACAGGATCGAGCCTGTACCACTACAGCAATAATCAAACAGGATCCATCAGTGCATGACACCGGACAGTGCATAACTGCAATGTCGTTGGTCTTATCACTGATTTAATAAAACATTTATTTGGGTCAAAGCCCCTTGGACTGAATCATCACTCTTCTAAAACATGAATGGGTGTGATTTGGTCCGTACTCATCAAGGTACAAGTTCCTTCAATTAATTTCTCCAATTAAATAGCAAAATTTTGCACTTCAAGGTGCTTAATGCCTTCATTTACATGATAAAAGAATGCACTTCAAGGTACAAATTTCTTTCACTAATGTTTCCAAACCCATCATAAAGATCAAAGTCTTGCACAGGTGTCTTCAAGGGTCAAACAAGTCATTTTTAGCCATAAAACAGGTCAGTGACCGTGACCCACGGTCACTGCCTATTTTCCAATGATTCCCACGGTCACAGCATATTTTACACACTTTCCCGCGGTGACAGTACTTTTATCAACACTTTTCAACACAACAGCAGCAGTTTCAGTGCAACAGCAGCACTTTTCCGCAATTTTCAACACTTTTCATGTGTTTTTATCCAAATTTGATCACAAATTAGGGCAACATAATTTTCCCACAGATGGTGCCAATCTTCTGATCGTGCTTAAAAATGTAACGTGGAAAATGTGTAACGGATTTGATGTCCAAGATTCACGTACTTCAAGCATTAGAAGAATGTGAATCAATTACAGCTCATCATTGAATTCCGTTTTATTTACATGGGTTCAATGCCCTGACCGCGGGGATGCAGGTTGTTTACATGAGTTTACAAAGTTTACAACTCCTCCCGCAAGTCTTAGATGTGATCTCAATTTGAAAATTACAAGAAAATGTACATAAAGTAGAAAAAAATGCGAAAAAGAGGAAAAAATGGGGGGTGACCATGACCCGCGGTCACTGCCCCTGGCCAGTGACCGTGGGTCACGGTCACTGGCAGACAGTGGCCGTGAAGCCACTGTTCGCCTCAATCTTTCGTGCTGTTCGCACTGGTTGCTCTTTCAAACTTTTTCAAGTGTTGAAACTCCCTTTCATGACATCTTTGGGTGTTGGATAACCATTGAGAAGATCGAATTCAACTGTGGATTCGATTGAAAACTTTGTAATTCATCATTCTTATTTACGGACTGTCTTTTGTTCAAGTCCGAAGAGGGTATCGTAGAAAGCCAAAATTGTGTCACTCTGAACCTATCATTTTTAAGGAACAAAATGAGGCCCAAAGGGGCTTGTTCACAATGTTTGTAATGGCTAAGAAACGCCCCCAAATGAGAAAAACAAAGATGACAACGTCATACGAATCGTCGCCATTGCATGAACATAGTTCATTCCGTAGTTACCCCACCCTTCTCCTTTTCCTCTCTGAATCTTTTTGCTCACCTTGGTTGTTAAAGAAGGAAGGGAATGGTCGTGGGGTTGCTGCTTTTCTTTGCTTCAATGCTTCTGTGTTCGTTCGATTCTCTCTTTTTCTTTCTTTTATCTATCCTCCTTGCTTCCTTCAAACACTCTTCTTTTTATAGAGGTCCCAAGCGGTTTTTGGCGGTTCTTGGGAGTTGAGGGGAGTTGTGGGAAGTTTGATTTCGAAAGGGAGTGGAGAAAAACCGCTCAAAACCACAGGAGGTGTCCTCTGGGGGTCCGTGACCGCGGCTCAATTTTGGGTTTTTGCAGTTGTGGACCGTTTTCAATTGTTTAGGGTCCAAACGAAGTCCAATTGCCACAAAACTTGGAGGGATGCTTCTTGACACTATTTTGACCATGTCATAAAAGTTTCAGCTCGTTTTGACTAGCTGAAGTTGGTTAACTCCCTTGATGAACAAGCCGCGGTCACGGACAAGGCCCATTTTCGGTCTTTTATATATGTGACCCATTTTCACCTGTTTGGGATTTGAACGAAGTCCAATCACCACGAAACTTGGAAGGATGCCTCTTGACACTATTTTGAGTGTCTCATAGAAGTTTCAGCTCGTTTTGACCTCCTGAAGTTGGTCAACTCCCTTGATGATTGTGCCATTGTCATGGAGAAGGCCCGTTTTCGGTCTTTTGTATATGTGACCTATTTTCACCTGTTTGGGGGCTGAACGAAGTCCAATCACCACGAAACTTGGAAGGACACTGTTTAACACTATTTTGAGTGTGTCATAGAAGTTTTAGCTCATTTTTACCACCTAAAGTTGGTCAACTCCCTTGATGATTGGGCGGCAGTCACGGACAAGGCTCGTTTTTGGTCTTTTGTATATGTGACCCGTTTTCACCTGTTTGGGGTCTGAACAAAGTCTGATCACCACGAAACTTGGAGGGTTGCTTCTTGACACTATTTTGAGCATGTCACAGAAGTTTCAACCTGTTTTGACTTTCAGAAGTCGGTCAACTCTCCAGTTGACTTTTTATGAAAGTGGGCCCTTATCTCAGCTGTTTGATGAGGAAATGACTTCGGTTTGGTTCGAAACTTGGAGGAACTGACATCAGGGATATTTTGGAGTATTTACCCAAATTTCATCAATTTTAGATATCAGGAAGCTGGACTTTGGTCAGTGACCCTATGGCTTGGGGGGGACTGACCCCAAGTTGACATGCTTGTATCTTTTAGGTTCGATGATGTCCGTTCAACCCGAAATTTTATAGGGCCTATCTTGGGCATCATTTGAGCTTCCTCTAAGAGTTTCAGCTAATTTGATCTTCATGAGATGTCACTCTGCACAGGGACTCACAGAGCATAGTATATGATTATCTTGACCAAGTTTGGATCCAAATGATATCCAAATGCTCTGAATTCTTGAGGAGTAGTCTTTAAATGTACTTGAAAGTATTTCGTTCAATAGGAGCTTACTTCAACATGTGGAAGTGCCAGGTCCCGCAGTGATTCTCAAGGAGCTACCAAAGAGTCTCTGAAGCTGATTTCAGCTGTGATGAGGTCCAAGTGTTTTGAAAACTTTGGAACTTTATAATCCAAAGCTTGTAATGCCTTTGCTGCATTATTTTTAAAATTTTATGGGTCAACAATAATGTCCTATTATAATTTTTGTTAATTAAGATCAATTTATTTTCAACAAAAATGTTCCAAGATAATTCGAGAAAAACTCTATGTACCAAAACATCTGGATATTATTATCCCAAAGCAAAAAATATTTTGAGAACGATAGTTGCAGCACTGCACGTGACAAAGCAAATGGGGGTGAATTATAAGTCTAGCCAATAGCCATGCCTAGCATTTTTCCATAATTTGCTGATATGATCGATCTTAACACTTACAATAATGTGAATGGTTCCATTGTTGGAATTTTATACTAAAAGCATAATTCTATGTATTTGTCTTTAACTGATTTAATTACTAGTAAAGTTTGTCTTTTCATCTTAATAAGAATTTATATAGGCAAATGGTTGAATTGTTATTTATTATGCATGTGTGTGTCTTTTATTTTAGAAATTAGACAAGTTGGTGTGTAGAGTTCAGCTTACACACGAAAGGCTTGTTTGTCGGTTCTTATAGAATATAAGTTCTTGCTCACAATCGAAATGGAGTTGGATGCACCATCGATACGATTGTAGTATGATGTTTTAGCAGGTTTGTCTTGGCTGCAGGAAACAGTATAGTTTTGACTTGTTATGCTACTATGCTTTATATATATTGAACATGACCGCTTTTGAGTTTATTGTCTTTATACTGACCATATAAGACGAATAACGTCCAAATGATTATTATGAGTACATGTACTCCTAAGTTCGATATAAATAATAAAAACATACATTTAATGTTTGGTATTTTGATTTACAAAGGAATAAGACGTTTTATAGGTCAATAATCCCAGTAAATTAGATGACTACACTGCGTGTATGGTGGGTATTAGTTTATTAACGGAATCTATGTCCTGTAATAGGGATTGATGATATCCCCTTAATGAAGCTTATAAGTTTTGATTATGTTAAACCCTGTAGGTAGAATTTGTGTTTGACATATCAAATAAGTTAAGTGTATGGTGGATATTAGTTTTTTAGGGATCTACGTCCTGTAATAGGGATTGATAATATCCTCTTAATGAAGCTTATAAGTTTTGATTATGTCAAACCCTGCAGGTGGAATTTGTGTTTGACATATCAAATAAGTTAAGTGTAAGGTCTTGAGAAATTATAAAGATATCGATCAAATATAGATGACAGTAATTATTTAATCGACGAATAGTTAAGATTTTAACCTGGGGAGATTAATAAGCTTTTAATAATAAGAAGCTCGAAATATTATTTTAAAAATAAGGACAAGAGTGCAATTATAATTCTATAGTGGACTGAATTGTAATTTATTGAACTAAGATTCCAATTTGGATCAAATTAGGGTTTCCTATTTCCATAAGAAGCCTATTCCTTATTTACTTCTTAAGGTCCCTATTGTAACCCATAAATATGCGCTATTGCTCTCTAGGAAATATAACAAAAGAAATTTTGTTTAGAATAAAGAGAATTCGCAGAAGAGGCCCACACCCCGGTGGGAGTTCGAACATAGATAAATACAATAGATGGTCTTGAGATTTTCGAATTATTGTAAGACTGAGATCAAATCAAAAAGATCTCACACGTATAGTTCTTAAATCATCATCATCTAAAGATATTTTCACAATAATTTGTACGCAATATCTATGAATCCTAGTGGCCGGCTCCCAACAAAAATGCCATGCACACTTTTTGACTGTGTGGCTTCCCAGTTCCTGTGTTTGAATCCTAAGCATTAGTAGTACATTAGGGGTATGTGTAATTAATGTGATTTCTGTCGAGTATTTGGGTATATATGTGAAATTGATAATAATAATGACCTGTACGCATTGCAATCTATTCAGCTGGGGTTGCTCTCAGATATTATCTAGGATCCTTCTGCGCACGCTTGCATTTATGAATCACCACCCTCTTAATGAATCTCGCGCACTCTTAAGCACACATGCACAAGAAGCCAGCATAAGCATAAGCCTAAAACGATAGTGGCGGGTCATAGTGATAGGCCGGTACTTGTCCTTCACATGCCGTGAAGCATTGCGCGCATTCATGCACCTTTTGTGGCCCACTCACATGATGTAAAAAAGTAAGCGGAGAGGGAGGGCCCCACCATTTTTGCCAGGCCACATGATCTGAGCGACTGAAAGAGAGGGGGGTGGGGCCTAGCATTTCTTCCCAACGCAACGGTTAGAGGGCATATTCTGCCTTTCCGTATGGAAAGGAGTGGGGTTGGGGAGAGGACAAGGGACAAGGAGAGCGACTCGTCCTTTTCTTGCCCATTGATGCATGTCCTAGTCTATCTACATGTACGTGGAGGGGTCAACCACCACATGAACCAGAACTAATGCTGTCTCCCCTCCCCTTTCCCCAATGATTCTCTTGGATATTTAATAGATTTCATCTGTCCATGAATTAACCACCAGGATTAGGATATGACATCCTTTACATGTGCTTGGGGTCTTGAATCTTATTCTGGAGATGAAAACCCGTATTTAGTATGCGTCTATGTGACAAGAGGATTCCTCAATATAGAAGAAAATTATATTAATTTCTGTGCAGTTTACCGTGTTGGTGTCGGATGGGACAGAATTTTCTCATAGAGAAGGGAAAAAAATATATGAAATGTGTTTTTTTTTAATTTCTATGTGAGGGGAAGAAATGCAGAGTTCCTCTCTCCCATGCAAACAGATTTGTTCATCATAAGGAATATGGAATAAGAACATGTCCGAAAAGGAAAATTTTCCTTGACAACAGTTAGGTGAGGGCGATTCTATTCACTGGGTAGGGGGATGTGAAGGTTTTGCTATTGGGGGCAAAAATTAAGTTTGTCCAACTTATGTCCACCGGTTGAATTTTGAACACATTTGTAATGAGATAAATACCAAGTTTTTTTTTCATTAATTACGAAAAAATGGATACTCATCTTCAGTTGGTATGCGTACTAACCAGTACCTGGGGTAGATTTTGCGAAGCTTTTAGATTGATAATTGGTTTAACCTTGAAGTTCCTAAATGTCAATGAGTGCTGAACTGTTGTTTCTTTTATCTTCGATCCTGCGGTGAGGACTGCTTCAGTTGTGATCAAGGTAGTCACACGATAATAAACAAGGTGGGTGTGAGTGAAGGCTGGACAAATCCAGGTAAGCCCCATGAGAAGCTTACAGGTGCCTCTGAGAGAGAGAGAGAGAGAGAGAGAGAGTCACTGTTGGTCCAGCAAATTTTAGTTCAGAGAAAGAGTCACTGTTGGTCCAGCAAATTTTAGTTCTCGGTTTAAAGTAAATCTATTCATTTTACATTTGAAGACAAAGGGAGGATTTACGTGGAGTACTTGGATTTATAATCAATTTGTCAGCAGATTGGTCCCCATAAAATATCACAAGTTGATAGCTAGAGGAGACAAACTACATTGATCGACTCGGGCCAACCAAGCTAACAACCAAAGCAACCCCACAATCCTAGCAGACAGTTCTAATCATCTCAGGCAAGCACCATCTTATCAAGCAAAGTGAAAGTATATACAGGACTTTTCGGACTCTCTCTCTCTCTCTCTCTCTCTCTCTCTCTCTCTCTCTCTCTCTCTCTCTCTGTGATGACTTTCTTACAAGCGGCCAGTGGCTTAGCTATCCCAACAGCTGTTGTTATGTGAGGATTCAATCGTAAAAACACTCCCACTTGATTGGTGCCCACATTTTCTGATTGCTTGCTTAGTGATAGGCATGGAATGGCACTTGGCATTTTTTTTATGCTGGCAGTCATCCGTCCGTCGTTGCTCTTTCCTTTGGCTGCTTGGGTAATTTATTTATATAGTACTGTAAACAGAATGGTCAATTTAAATAATAAAGAAAGATGCACTTCGCAAAAATATATCTCATGCTGAAGTGAGGGCTTCCTTCACCAGAGGCATCCCCTTTATTTAAGCACATGGGGGCCTACGATTAATCCAAATCTTTCACACTCACCATCACTTGTCTTGCAACAGACAAAATTTGACACTTGAATTAAAATTCTAAAAAATGATGTAATATAAACCATTACACTTGAAGGCTAGAATCAACTGATTAGGATGATCTATTAGAGTTGATATTTTCTAAAACACAAGGCATAATCTCATGTGAGCCCAACAAGGCTCTCTTTATGTTTGTTTAGTAATTGGAGTAGTAAAGGCAAAATTAAAGTTGATTTAAATAAAATGTGGTGAAATGAAACTTAAGCCAAAAAGTACTCTATAATCATGCTTTATCACCTTTTACCATGACGTCCATAGGCGGACCTACGTTGTAAGGCATGCGGGCTCAAGGCCCCACCGAACGTAAAAAATTCCCATATGGGCTATAAGGCCTTATTAGCCCAGCCCCCACTTATGAAATCCAAAAAGCCCCTACTTGTTGTTTATGATGGGGCTCAAGGTAATCTTGTCCATTGATTTGATGGAGCTTATGGTGTTTGACAATGTCAAGAAAAATAAAATCTCGAAAATGAAATATCTTGCCAACCACAATTTCTTTCACTAGTTAAATGATTATGGCCCTATACATTATATTTTTTCTATTTAGTAATGTCTCTCTTAATCAAACGAAGCACCTTGTTCATAAAAATACTTAACACATCATCACCTATCACCTAATGACATATATTTGATGTGAATTCTTGATGGAGACAAACATTCAAAATTGGATGACGTGGATGGACCCACAATATATATAAAGAAGTTTGACCATCACCAGCCTCTTTCAAGTGAGAATCATAGGTCCACCACTGATGACGTCTTACTTTTACCTCACACAATTTAGACATTTTACTGCATCAATATATATATATATTTTTTTTTTTTTTTTCAGGCCTTATTACCCTCACAAACTTTCTTGATGCAATGTATACCTCACCTCCACTTCTCTACACACGTGTATAAACATATATGCCGAGAACACGGGGCCACATATAAATAGAGAAAGAAAGGGGTGGGTGGGGTTGCGATGGTTGTGCTTCATTTTGTAAGTGGTTACGTAGTCCGGTAGTTCTCATTTCTTGAAGTTTCATTTTTTGGCATGCGCTACTATATACAGACTGGAGTAGTAAAATAGGAAACACAACCTAGTTCAAATGTCTTCCAAAAAAAATAAAAATAAAAGACTTTGCTCAAAAAACAGCACAGGGGAGGGCTCTTTTCGTACGTGTGTTTCTGCAGTTACATTTGCACGCCTGCCTATCGGTGTGTGGTTAAAACAGGCAACGCCAATGAATGGGTTCTGGTTCTTGGCTTTTGCTATAATTTTGCCCCATCCGTGTAGGGATGTGTGTCGCCTTCTTTCATTCCAGGACACGATGATGATGATGATGTTCACAGGCTCATCAGTGGTTCCTATATCACACATGCACAACCGGAAATGGAGCTTCTTGCCTTTTTAGCTCTCACCAACCACAGCACCATCGTCATCTTTCTCCCTGTCTATCCATCAGAAACTTTACTGACTTAAGCCTGTGTGGGTCGTAGAGTGGGGTGAAAACTCCATTTTAAAAAGGGAAAATTTTAAAACAAGGATCCATTTCATAATAGGTAAAAAAAAAAGAAAGATTACATTTCAAACCAGGCTTAAGTTTTTCATTTAGATTTTAAATTAAAACAACCAATAAGAAATTAAATTTTCTGCTACGAGTTTTTGTTCTATTTTTTTAAAATACCCAAAATGCCCTTATGGCCCTTTCGTCTTCCAACTTCCAGCCACCATCTGGTGGTGGGTCTTGGGATCGCAGCAAGCGTCAATTCACTGGTTGTATTTTTGGCTTGGAGAAACGAGGCTCCTTGGACACAAATGAACATCAGTCCAGTCTGATTCTGGAGAAAGAAGCTTCTCTTTTGTCTTGCCATCCTATTACTTGCCTAAGCGCATAAGCATATACAAATGTCGTCCAAGACAACTGAATAAGTGTGTAAAAATCGGTTTTGGGAGTTTTGGTAGATCTTTCAAAGAGCTGAACAGAACTCACATTGAAACATGCTGAGGGGTCAGTATGGATTTCAAGGCCAGAATCCAACCCCAACCCTTAAATTGGATACCAGCAAGTACACTCTTTAAGCTGCGTCCTTGGTATGCATTCAATGGGGGTCTACATGACCACGGATGTCTGATGAAGATCTTTTGTGATTGGTCTTAAAGTGGTGCTCATCATTTGAGTGGTCTGGATCCTTAGTAATTATTGCCTATATACACATTTCATATTCTCAGTTTTTAGTATCTAACTACTTGATTAAGATGCAATGGCTATGAGCAGAAACTACAATTTTCCCTTGTTCTTATTATTCATACATTTTTCACGTAAGTATATTTGTCTAGTACCTCAGTATTTGGGTTGCCCTTTCCATTGGCCAAGGTAGAGGATTCAACACCTTATGTACAAAAACAGACATTCTCATTCAAACTCAAAATGCCCTTTTGGTAGAGGGGAGATGGTGATTGGGAGGAGGAAGAGGAAAGGGTCAAAAGGACATTTTGGGTATTTTAATAAAAATAGAACAAAAACTCTTGAAAAATTCAGTAGGTGCTACTATTTGAACAACATTTTAATCTCTCTTGACACATGAGAAATAAAAAATTTTAAAATTCCCAAAATACCCCCCTCCCCACCCACACACACTTCTCCCTCCCTCCCTCCCTCCCCTCTTCTTCTCCTTTTCCCTCTGGTTGGCGGAAGGGGGTCCCTCCCTCCTTCTCCCCTCCCTCCCTCCCTCCCTCTTCCTATTCCTCTTCTACCTACTCTCCTCTTCCTCTCCTTGCCCTCCCTCTTCCCATTCCTCTTCCTCCTTTCCTCTCCTCTCTCCCTCTTCCTCTCCTCTCCTCTCCTCTCCCTTTTCCTCTCCTCCTCTCTGCCCTATTCGGTCCATTAGGCCAAACATTACATTGAGAGGAGAGGAGAGGACAAAGAGGAGAAGAGGAATAAGAGGAATAGGAAGCGGTAGAGGAAGAGTGTGGGAGGGAGTGGGGAGAGAGAGAAAAGAAAGAGTGGGGGGGCCCACCTGCAACCGGAGGGGAAGGGGGGAGAGTAGATGAGGGAGGGAGAGAGATGTATGGGAGGTATCTTGGGGATTTTAATTTTTTTTAAATTTTTTTTATTGTTCATGTGCCAAGAGAGATAAATTTGTCATTTAAACAGTAACTCAAATTCAATTTTTCGCCTATTGCCATGATTTGAAATCTAAATGAAAAACTTAAGTCCTAATTTGAAATGCAATTTTTTTTGTCTTGTTTTCAAATTTGGGCAAGACTTGAGCCACGTTTTGAAAATTTTCCTTCTAATATATATATATATATATGATATAATGAGAGGATAATATCAAAAAGTATAAAAGTTCAAAGTTTTCCCTTTCTAAGAAAAAAATGTCAACAAGCAACCATCTCAATTCAAATATATATATACTTTTAAAAAAAAAGTCAAAATGATTTATTATCATGTCCGTAAAGATAAAGCCATTACATTATAATTAAATTAGACTTCATCTATTTTATTCGTTGTTGATTTAAGGGTTCACCGCACTTCATTTTACAATACAATTAAACAAACAAAAGAGTACATTACACATCAGCGAACACATCTTTCACCTCTAGAAAGATGGTTTGCTCTGCTCAGTGCCCTGCTTTTGGTTTCAACTGCCTGTGCTTAAGGTGTTGCAACTTAATTTTAAAGATGTTAGTGGTTTGCATCCAAGATGGGACAAGTTGAAAAATGACCTGAACGCATTTTAAGATTACTTTTTAATAACGATAAACAAAACATTCTTGAGACTTTTTTTTAACTGAAAGTGGGTTCGCAAGTCTATCAAAATATATGTTCAGAACTTCAGAAAATGAAACCCCCTATTGACTTAAATAAACATTTCATGTTAAATTGAAGCTCTTGGACCATTTGAAGAACTAAAAATATAAATCAAGTACTTGATTTACACTGAAATTGCAGTTCTGACATCATGAAATTCTTGTAATTCAAAAGTTGAAATGCATATTTTTTTTAAAATCCTTTTCTTCCTTCTAGAATTGAGATTCTGTAGGAGGAAACTGCAACCTTGGTGGAACGACGGACACATGAAAGCTAGTTTAAGGAATGTTGTGAATGGTGAGTGGTCAAGGGAAGCTAAGGGTTGAGGGCATGTTCGATTGCAAGAACTCAAGCAAATTTTTGTTTGGGATTTATAAAAATCCGCAAATGGTGTTCCCACCTAATTTTACAACTGCTAAAGTATAAGTGTGGCATTTGTGAAAATAGAAATTCTCAGAGTACAAAAAGTAAGTAACATTTTTCCAGGTCTGTCTTAATTTATTTTCACCGTTCAAATAAGGAGTTCATAATTCTAAAGGGATACTTGTTGGTGTTGTTGTTAGGAATTCTCAAATAAATTCCTCTAAGAGAATGAATCCTAACACTAATCAGACTCATTAGAATAAAAAAGACCAACAAAATAACCCCGTGCTTAGCACAAACGAATAGAAGTCATAAAAAAAATGTAGCAATTTAAACAAAAATAATAAAAATTGGCCAATCTAATATCTGATGTAGATAAAAGTAGTGAGCCATTAATTAAAATGCTAAAATCAAAGATTTTTCAATAATCATCATCACTTATTTCCTATATTGTGAATTAATAATTCTTCATAAAAAACACAAAATAATACAAAAATTAAATAAAAGATTTTTTTATTTAAATATAAAACTAAAGAAAGTACATAAGATCTCCAATGCAAATAATAGCAATGAGATAGGGGAAAATAAGATAAAATGTTTTTGAGAGAACAACATTAAAAGTTCTTCATCACGCTATGACCAATGATAGTGAAGAAAAGATTATAAACTACATTTGCCAAATGAAGTGAAAAAATGAGCATAAAAATGAAAAAAAAAATGCATACTTGAGAATAAAAAAAAGTTAAATCCGAAGAAAATAAAGCTCGGCTACCTATTGATGTAGAATGAAGTTGAAAAAAAGAGGGGGGGGGGGGGGGGGGGGGGGTGTCTTTCAATGATGGATCCCTCAATATTTCATATTATGGGAAATAGTCTACGATTTTTATCATAGAGGCTGATATCCTTTTTTAAATTTAAGCCCTTAGAAGGTCTAAAATGCCCAGCTAGCAGGTTTGACCCATGACTAAGAAGAAGAAGACGAGGTTTTGGGTTCTCGAGTTGGGTTCACAAACGATCCAAGTGGGTTCTTGGTTGCTGGATTTCATCGGAGAATAACAGAAGCATCTGGACTCCCAGTTTTCTGCCGCTTCTTGTGGTCAAAGGATATAAAGGGCAGAAGTGTTCTTGGGTTGCAGGATAGAAACTGTCCCCGGAGCCGCTATTGCCTCTGCTGCCTCCTGCCTCCAGTTTCTCCTCCGACGGTGAAGAAGGGAACGTAGTGGAACAAAGAAGAAGAAAGAATAGAAAGGAAGGAAACAGAAGGAAGAAGGGAAGAAGAAAAATGGGTCCGGGTTCTGAACTAGTTTTCTCGATCAGAAACAAACACTATGAGGAGACGTCGGTGGCGAGCGTTGATCAATGGTATAGATTTGGTATTAGAATTTATATGAGTTTGCATAGGATATTTCTGAGTGTGCAGATAATTTATATAAGTTTTACAGAAAATTTATATGAATTTGCAAAAAATTTATATGAGTTTGTAGAAAATTTTTTTTGAGTTTGTAGAGAATTTATTTAAATTTTGCAGAGAATTTATATAAGTTTTGCAAAAAAACTTTTTTATGGAATTATATAAGTTTGCAGAGAATTTTTTTAAGTTTATAGAGAATTTATATAAGTTTTACAGTGAATTTATATAAGTTTTGAAGAGTTCTTTTTTATTTAACAAAATTTTATAAGCAATATAGATATTTTTTGAAAGGTCTTGATGAGTAAGTTTCAAATATATTATTTTGTTTCAAAAATAGATATCATGAACAAAAGTTATGGATTTTCAAAATTTTGAATTATAAAGATAAAAGTAGTTGCGAAAAGGGCAAATCAATTATAAAAACTATGAGCTGGTCACTTTAGAGACCTCCGCCTGCAATATGTCAATACAGTAAGTACTACAAGCCTTAACGGATTGAAGGACTTTTGGCTAATTATCTCCAAAATAAGATCAAATATGTGATTTGAGCGACTCTTGAAAGAACTCCAAAATCTAAGTGACTGTTATGAGTAGGGCTTCACAAGAAAAAGAAATGTGACAGTGTTCTCGCATGTTGGAGTTGAGTCCCAGATCGATAGAGAGAGCTGTGATAAGACATGCATATTCTCCATGATTTTTAGCCATTATAAGAATTGTAAAATTCTGCACTTTAGAAAATCAAATAGGAAGAGTAGGAGGAGATGAAGAGGCACATCACCGTTCATGTTTAAATTGGAATGAAGAGGAAATGAAAAAGTCTTAATGGAAACAAAACCGTTCTTATTAATGAGTCATTAGTGGGGCATAGTTGGGCCACTAAAGTATTCCCATTAACGGGCCTTAGTAGGGCTGATATTAGTAGGAGGTCAAAAATTGTAGATAAGTTAACATCAAATCTGAAATAACTAGCTTCATATACTATAATTGTGTTTCTTACCCTTTTTTTAGACGAATAAAACTTGGCGAAAGGGAGAAGAGAGTAAAAATAC
Organism: Sextonia rubra; assembly: GCA_037013555.1. Lineage (NCBI taxonomy): Eukaryota > Viridiplantae > Streptophyta > Magnoliopsida > Laurales > Lauraceae > Sextonia > Sextonia rubra. The sequence continues at coordinate 10,943,510 of JASUAD010000008.1, forward strand.
TAAATTTTGTAATCAAGTAGGAGGTTATGTAAGTAATTCTCAAATGCGCAACACATTATACTGTAAGTAGCTCAAAATGGGGCAGTGCTTGTCATCATTCCACAAAAGACAAATACGAATACATACGATTATAATTACATAACTCGTATTCCCAAAAATAAAATAAAAAGAAGAAGAAAATTGATGATAACAAATATGGATAATTGAAACGGGAGGAGGAAGAGCAAACAAACGGCATATTCAATTCAATTCCTCCTGTAATCTACGTAATTGTGACCAAGTCGCGTAAAACATGTTCAAGTCCTTAGTAAGCAGCAGTAGTAGCAGTAAATATGATCATTTCATTTCATTTTCATCACCTCTCCTCTCTCTCACCTTCCTCACCGTCTTCTTCCTTCCTGAGGCTACTGACTTACTTGCCCTTGTCTCTTTCATCATCTTCCTTAGCACGTGCAGAAGAGCCGCCGCCACCACCACCACCGCCAGCAGCAGCACCTGGCACGTGAGAGAAGCGCTGCAGCTGTATCATGCGGGCATAACAGCCGTCCGGGTGGTGCTTCAGGAGGTGCGCATGGGACCCCTGCTCTGCCACCTTCCCCTCGTCAATGACAGCGATCACGTGAGCATTCCTGACCGTCGACAGGCGGTGGGCCACCACGATGGTAGTTCGGCCAGACGAGGCCCTCTCCAGCGCCTCCTGCACACACCTCTCCGACTCCGCGTCAAGGGCGCTGGTGGCCTCGTCCAGCAGCATAAGCTCCGCCCTTTTCACCAGCGCCCGGGCGATGGCGATCCTTTGCCTCTGCCCACCCGACAGCTGCACCCCCCTCTCCCCAACCCAGGTCTGGTACCCCTCCGGCAGAGAGGATATGAACTTGTGGGCATTCGCCAGCGTCGCCGCCTCGATCACCTCCGCCTCTGTCGCCGCCTCATTCCCATAGGCAATGTTGTCGTGGATGGTGGCAGCAAAGAGGCATGGCTCCTGGGGCACCACCCCGATGTGCCGCCGTAGAGCCTTGAGGTTGTACTTGCGTATGTCCTTGCCGTCGACGAGCACCCGACCGGAGCTGGGGTCGTAGAAGCGCTGCACGAGGGAGATGACTGAGCTCTTGCCGCAGCCGCTGGGGCCCACGAGGGCGAGGGTCTTCCCTGCGCGGGCCCGAAGGGTAAGGTCGCGGAAGATGGGGACGTCAGGGCGGGCCGGGTAGGTGAAGTCAACGTGCTTGAGCTCCACCTCCCCACGGAGGCGGTCCGGTAGAGGGGAGGCGTCGGGGTCATCCGGGTCGATCTCAGTCTTGCGGTCAAGGAGGTCAAAGACAGAGCGCATGGCGCGGCCGCCCTTGATGAAGTCTGGGGCGAGGGTGAGGGTCTCGGCGGCGCCGTTGGCGGAGACCATGAGGACCATAAAGACACGGATGGTCTTGGAGAAGTCAGAGATACCATGCTTCACCAGCCACGATGCATACCACAGCCCCAGGGCGTAGGAGGCATAGAGCAGGAACTGTGCCACTCCGAAGCCACTGCCTGCAATCTGGCCCTTCCAGAAGCAGCGCCGCAGGGGTATCTCCAGGTTGGACGTGAAGAGGCTGACGATCTTAGCTTCCGAGTTGAAGGCGGCGACCGTTCGGACATTGGCCACAGCCTCTCCGGCAAGCTGTGTGGCCTTCGCATGGGCTGCTTCCAAGTCACCTGAGAAGCCCTTCATGAACATTTTCTGTTAAAAAGAAACACATCCACACCTTGTAAGTTGTGATAAAAGCAAAAGAAGAAAGAATTTTTTTAAAATCATACTATAATATATATATATATATTTATTTATTTATTTATAGTAAGCAAGTCTCCAACTGTCCATCTTCATCAAAGTTTCTACCTGAAAATGTCCACTGAATTTATCAAGGAATTCCAATGCACTATAATACATGTTTTGTTTGATTCTTGCAAAGAGATTGTCCCCAAGAATCAAACGCCAGTTCAATTTCCTATAATCACTTGCGAGGGGAAAAATTGGCAACATTGTGAAAAAAAAAAAACCCTCTCATTCTCTCTTACAGCATTTCTTTTGGGACGAAATCTCATATGCAATTTTTCTTCAGCCTAAAGATGAGACTATAACACTCACATTTGAAACTTGAAATCTATTAGAAACTTAAAACAGATTTTTCAGGATTCTATCCACCAAAATTAGATACAGATACAGAGATTTTCTAACATCCCCGTAATGACAGATTTGACTTAATTCATATGGATTTCTCAGGGTTTCATTGGAAGGCTTCTTCTAGCAGAAAGGAACCCTAAGACTGAAGGATCAGTGGAGGTGAAGGAATGTTTGAAATTTCCTAGGAATGCTGCTTCTATCAGAAAGGAACTCTAAGGCTGAAGGATCAGAGGAGGTGGAGGAATGTCCCAAACATTCAAATAATCACATCACCTTCAATGGGAAGTGACCTTCCCTCTGCTTGTTGGTCTTAACCTTCAGCCCTTCACTCCTTTGATTGATAAAAGGTTCCTTACTCTGCAGATCTCTTAGAATATAAATCTGAATTTGGCAATAAGGTCCCAGAATTCTCCAGCACAGGAGAAAATCAAAGATCTAAACATGTAAAATGGATGCTCAATGTAAACCGTGACCACATTTACAAACCTGTAACACAGTTGCAGCAACAACAACGGGGAAAACTGCAACGAGGACAAGGGCAAGGCGCCACTGCAAAACAAACCCAGCAGTGCAGGCTACAAGCATCAATGCTGAGTTCTGCATGATCACTGATATCCGGTCCCCAATTGCCGAACGGACATTGTTGGCATCGAGCGCTAGGCGAGCAGCAATCCTTGCACTCTCATTCTCCTCTTGATCAAACCATGCTACCTCGTTCTTCAGCACAGCAGCCAGCATCTTCTCTCTCACTCTCTTGGTCAGGTTCTCCCCCACAACATCCCAGAAGAAATGCTGGAGAGTGTTGAACAAGAGCGCTGCAGATGATACACCGATCAACAGATAACAGTACTTGCCTATCTCCCTTCGCATGTAGGCATGGTCTTGGTTGTAGTAGATGCTGAGGACAGCGCTTAGAACATATGCGAAGAGAGCACTTATGGAGCCACACACAACAGAGCCTACAGAGCCGACAAGGGCATAGAGCCACTCAGGGGAGTTCATCTTGGCAAGACGCCAGAAGGAGCTGGCCTGGTCTTTGAATGCGAGCTTCTCAAGCCGGTAATTGGGGTGTGCGCCATCAAGTGAGAGACTAAAATCAGAGGTGGAGAAGTCAGAGAGCCGGCGAGAGTACGGTGATCGACCATATGAGGAATTCCGGCCAATGATAGGTGAACTAACTGAGTTTCTTGCGCTTGAAGGCCTGCGAAAGAGATCAAGAAATGCTTACACATTGCGTATGGGCTGTATCATACAAGAGAAAGCCGCAGGGTAAGGTGTCCTCTGATACCATATAAGGAACACAGCTTACAGGTTAGCATTAAGGGGTCCTTTCCATCGGGGAGTTGCACACCCTTAACCAACAGGATCTCTTCCTGGGTAAGTCCTGCACCTCAAACAGGAAAAGCCGTTTTATCTCCTCATAGTGTACCTATCAGAGTCCATTAACCCTGGGTGGAGACTAGGCTTATGACGTTCTGCCTTAACAGAGTTCCACAGGGATGTAAAAGATTTTGTCTTGACACGCTCTGATACCAATTCGGGGACCTAGGACTGTAATAGGGTTTAGGCCTTATTTTGGCACTTTTTTTGATTGTCCAAGGTAAGCATACTATTGGCTGGAATGCAGTGTGATAAACCGTTGCCACCAAATCAAGATAAAATGGGAAGAAATGCATAAAATATGCCCAGGAATTTTGGTATACACGACCCAAGTGAAGCAAAGGACATATGGTGGGATCAGAATACCTTGCACTGCTCTTTCTTGCATTGTTGAGAGCAGCCTCATGTGCCATCTCCTGCATGCGTATAAGCTTGGCATAGACACTATTGTCGCCTTTGGCGAGCAGCTCATCGTGAGTGCCAATCTCAGAGACACTTCCCTGCTGCAGGACGGTGACAAGGTCTGCCTTTCGAATGGTGGAGAGGCGATGAGCAATAACGAGTGTCGTCCGCCCGATCATAAACCGGTCTAGGGCCTCCTGCACCAGCTTCTCTGACTCTGAGTCGAGGGCACTGGTTGCCTCGTCCAGCAGGAGGATTGCTGGGTTCTTGAGCATTGCCCTTGCAATTGCTATCCTCTGCTTTTGCCCACCAGACAGTTGCAGCCCTCTCTCCCCTACCTGGAAAGGGCAAATGCAAATTCATGTTTTATCCCCATTAAGTAATCTCACTTGAGTATCATGTTGATGATATGAACTAGATGGATGCCCAAGTTTTCAGTCCTTACAATCACTACAGAAACAATTGCAATAAATGACAATTGCAACATGCAAAGGAATCCAGGAGGCAACAATATGAGTTTTATCTTCAAATTCACTAACAATTATTCATGCTTGATCTCTCTGCCGTTCATCTATCAAACCTGAGTTTTACTTATGTTGGGTCCACCAAAAAAAAATCATTTTCTGTAGAACTGGCAGCCTGCCTTTTTCAGTCTAAATTTGTTACAGGTGACTGTATCAGTGGCCATCACCAATGGGGATATTGACATGGGCAAGGCAATGGTCTTAAGATTTTGGACCTGTAAGAGTCTGGGCCAAAACCATTACATCACAGTAAACCCAAACTGCTATATCAGTTCATGTTGTCCTCTTCTTTTGGATTTTACAGAGAATTTTAAATAATAACTATAAAAGAGAAACTTCATTTCAAATGGCCCTTTTTTTTTTTTTTTGGTATCTTAGGAGCAGATGGGTCTACAAAATGATTGATGGACAGTGATAACAATGGTGTCTTGGCTCTAAGCAACATTAGACTGGCCTCTGACCCAAAAAAGAGAAAAAAACAAAAAACATTAGACTGCCCAAGCTGGTGTGTGGAGTGTAAGTGCCAGCGTCTAGGATAAGATGGGAAAATGTTGATCACTTTAATTTTCTCAGAACGAGATATATAATCAACTGTGACCCACTGGGTGAAGAGATTAGGTTAGACATTTTAAACACTGGTCCAAGTGTCAGCCATATATGATGATGATGATACAGGGTCAAATGACATTTCGCTATGCTGAAAAGAGTGCAATTTTCGCGCAGTGGATCACAGACGTTGGACTAAATTAGTAGCATGGGCCCCACATGAAGCATGTGAGAGAGATTTGACTTTGGGCGCCAAGAATGACCGGAACCAACCATGTGTGTCTGCGTGTATGTTCATATTGTGTAAGTTGACTGACTGAACCAGAAAACCATGTGTCTTACCCAAAAAAACAAAGAAAAAAACGTAGACTGACTGAACCTGCCATTGCATTGTTTTTAAGCTGGTCGGTTTCTGTTGGTTGACCGAACAGCACTCCTCGAAATTTAAATCATTCGCAAAACGAAAAAAAAACCCTAAGAAACTAGCATATGATTATTTTGTTTTTAGTATTTTAGGCCTTTTCTCTCTCTGCAAATCATTTATGCATCCATAGAAGGAATGTTCCACCCACGGTCTAGTCACATGGAGCAGGGCCCCACTTATCATCTTCCTTCCAATGGCCAAAAGTGGGAGAAAGAAAGATTACCTACTGCAGAGAGAGAGTGATGGAACAACAGGAGATGCAGATGTCACGAAACCTTTTTCATCCTCTTTTTCTGTTCGGTCAGAAAGTAGTTGTGCATATTATCTACTTAGACAAAAAACCCAGACCTGACATTGGGTTTGGCAGGACCAGGACCAGCACCTCTTCTCACATAGTAGTGAGATAGTGCAGGCCTAGCTGCTTTACTTACCTCTACTGCCAGGGTCCACCGGGCAGTCCTACACCTAACCCCCTTTTACACCTCAATTTAAGGAGGGGAAGGCAGAATTGTTTCTTTTTCGTAGAAAGAAATCTACTCTTCCGGTGCATGTTAGAGTCATAGACCCCACCAATGACAGCAATATTTTGGTCCAAACATCCATGTAACCGCTACCTAAATATTTGATACTTTAAAAATAAGAAAAGAGCAGGGCCCAAAGCACTTGCTTCTAGATTCGTGAGAAACCTATCATATCAAAAACTAAGGGCTTCCTCTGCCATTTATAAATGTCATGTTTTTTTAATAAAACATTTCAAAATTTAATAATTCCAGAAATTTCATCCCGAATTTTTTGGATATGCCAGTACAATAAAATATTATGGAATTCCATAATGAGAATTTCATCTGATAAAAATTACCAGATTTTTAGTAAAGAAACGTGCCCTAAGATATACGTGAGACCTACTTTTAAATACAGTGAAAAAGTAAATCATCTGGGCACCGTCTAAATGAATGTCAAACGTCCCACAACAATCACGTTAATAAAGTAAAGTGAAGAAGAAGGGAGAGGGCCCCGCCCACCAAAGTAGGGTGGGTGTCTTGGTCCCGTTGCTTGATGTCAAAGGCAATATTTCTGTCCGCTGAGTTGCATCTGACCATGCACCCACCCTACCTCAATTCACTGGTGGTTGCGGGTTTACTCATTTGTGAAAAAAAAAAATCTACTATAAAACGAAATTTTGGAGCTGCCGTGCCCTCTAAATAAAAAATCTGTAAGGTCCAAAATCCAAATTAGTTAGAAACCAGGCCCCTCATGAGCCCCACCTCCCCTCCCTTAATCATCACATATCCAGATTTTGGTCACATGCAGACACCACATTAGCATAGGGGGTTGAAAGTTGGGCTAGTTGGGAGAAAAAAACGGGTGGGTGGGGTAGGGTTTAATGAGAGTTGCCATGGTAAGGGGTAGCAGGTGATCATTTCTCATGTAATCAAAAAAATGTAAATAAACAGATTTAGGCTTGAGGTTTTGTGGTGGGAGTGGGAGACCGACTGGCATCAACTCATCTGTGGGGTCCACCTTGATAGAATCTGATAATTACCAGAAGATGACAATAGACTTTGATCCTCAAAGATGAGTGGTTTGATTTCAAATGTGTGATAGAAATAATACAACATTAAGGATGGTGGATGATGATGATGATGATGATGATGATGGTGGGTTGGGTAAGCTGACTGACCTGAGTGTCATAGGCGTCCGGGAGTTTGATGATGAAGGAGTGAGCATTGGCGACACGGGCGGCCTCCTCTATCTCGACCTGGGTGGCGTCTGGCCTGCCAAGCAGCATGTTCTCTCGGATGGTGGTGGCGAAGAGGGCTGGCTCCTGGCTCACGAGCCCAATCTGCTGCCGCAACCAGCGCACCTTCAGGTCTTTTATGTCGTGCCCATCCAAAAGCACTTGCCCTGTTCCCCCATTACATTCATACATGCACACGGACAACACATTAAACTCATCAGCATCATCATGCTCACTCTGTGGATTGCCCGTCATTCTCTCTTAACTTCTCCTCTACAGTGACTGAGTTGACTGAGAGATATGAATCCAGTACTTTAAACGTGATATAAACATACGTATGATCAAATCAGTCACTCGTTGGTTCAGTCTAATCGACATGCGCAAACATGAGCAGGAAAATGCACAAATAACCAAAGGAAAGATCTGTACAAACAGTATTCCGATTTCATCTGAGAGAGAGAGGGGCAGCGCAAATCCACTTGAGAAAAATTTGAAGAATATTTCAGTGCTAACTGAAGTTTTGCACAGGCAATACAAAAAAGCAAAGACTAAAGGAGGTGGAAGACTAATAAAGAGGAAGAGAACAAACAAATGGAAATCATGGCTACTAGATTCTATCAATTTGTAAAACTCCTCTTCTTCATTTGTAAAAATTCTAAATAAAAAACATTAGAAGAAGAAGAAGAAGAAGAAGAAGAAGAAGAAGAAAATTCTAAGCCTGTTCTAGATGATTGATTTGGTTTTACAGACCTGAAATGGGATCGTAGAACCTTTCGATGAGGGAGACGACCGTGCTCTTCCCGGAGCCGCTGCTGCCCACCAACGCAATGGTCTTCCCAGCGGGCACATTCAGTGAGAAATCGCTCAAGATCCGGACATCCGGCCTTGAAGGGTACGAGAACTCCACGTCCCTCAGCTCCACATGGCCCGTCACGGAGGGCAGCTCCACACCCGACTCGCTGTTCCGGTCGATCCCTGGCCTGTGATCGATGGTGCGGAGAATCTTGGCCGCCGCGACCTTGGCCTTTGCAAATGCGGCCATGCTCGGCGCAGATTGCCCCAATGCTCTGCAACCCCACCAAATCCCAAAACGCCCAAATGTTAGAAATTAGAGGCAGAAAGAATTGAAAAATGAATCGAGTGGGGGGTTGGGGTTGGGCGTGTTTATTATTACAGTCCGCCTATCATGACAGAGAACATGGTGGCGATGGCGAGTCCTCCGTTGGTGTAGTGGTGCCTGACGAGGTAGCCTCCATACCAGAGCAGAAGGGCGTAGCAGCAGAAGACGGTGAAATACGTGGATCCCAGGCCCATCCCCTTTGCGAACCCTGTCTTGTATCCGATCCTCTGCGACACTCGTAGTGCCGACGAGTAGGCCTGGAGCGCTCTCGACTCTCCCACATAGGAGAGAACCGTCCGGATTTGCACCAGCGTCTGCCGTTCGTTTCAGTTTCAGGAATGAAGTCAGAATCAAACAGAGCTATAGAAATCAGACAGACAGAGCGAACTCTGTTTCTGTTTTTGGGTGGTGTCTTCCCTCAAAAAAGAAAGATAAGAAATTGTTGTTTTAATACTACTAGTAAGCTAGTAGTACATATGATAGTACCTGCTCTGCTATGTTTCCTGCTTGGGAGAGAGCGTCCTGGCTCTTGGAGGAGAGCTTGGCTAATGTGGTGGTGTGGATGACTCCGATCAATGCGATGAGTGGAACGACTGCGAGAGTCACGAGCGCCAACTGCCAAACGGCCGTGAATCCCACCACAAAACCAGACACAAACGTCGCCATGTAATGGATGAAATTGCCCAACTGCAGCCAAAACACACAAGTAAGAACAATAATAATAATAAGAATAGCAATAATACGGCCAAAGCCCCTTTCAAAAGCATTGAAAAACACTGTCGAATTGTAATCAATTGAATTGAATTTCCAAGACAGCAGTAGAGAGATCTTCTTCTTTTTTCTCATAGTGAACCTTCTCGCTTATGGCGTCTTGGACCATGACAGCGTCGGTGTTGATGGCGAAGACGATGTCGGAGGTGCGTACTTGGGTGTCGAAGTATTGGATGTCTTGGTTTAGGGCGGCTTCCAGGAATTTGATTCTCATCTTTGTTGACTGTCGCTCCCCGCTCCACATCCAGCACGATATTTCTGCACCACAATTTACACATTCATTCGGTCTTTCATTCATTCACCTTAAAGTCACATACATATCAAAAAAAAAAAATTGAGATCTACATCTACATAATTGAAGAAAACAGAGAGAGACGGATCTTCTTCTTCTTCTTCTTCTTCTTCTTCATCTCCCTCCGTTTTCTGTTTGTTATCCAGGAGACTACTACCTACCTGCCCAGGAAGAGGCCCAGATGGCCGCGCCCACCACCAGAAAGTAGAATGCATACTGCAAAATAAGTTCAGATAGAATATTAGGCGAAATGGGTTCGCTTTGCTTTTCCTTTGTTAAATTTTTTTTCTCATCACTTTGCTTTGCGGCATCTCTGTCGCTCGCTCCTTCTCTTTGAACGAGAATAGTAATTTAATTAAGTGTTAGATCATACCTTGAGCACTTCCTGCATCATCTTGTCTTGGTTGTTGGCATTGGAGCCGAAGGAGTTGACTAGATCCGCGAAGAAGCGGAGGAAGATGGGGAGCGAGCAGCCGTGGACGATGGCGCCAATGGTCCCCACGGTCATCAGAATGTAATCGAGCCCGTCCGCGAATCTAAAGAGCTCGCCGAACCCTGCAGAAGAAAGGGTCGGCTTCTCGTCCCTGTTCCCATTGGAAGATATTGTTGCTGCAGCAGGAGGAGGAGGAGGAGCACCACCACTGCCACCAGCATCCATTTCTTCTACTTCTTTTCTTCTTGTGCTCCCAACGCCGCTGCTGCTGCGGTCTTGGATCTCTTCTTCTTCTTCTTCTTCTTCTTCTTCTTTTTTCTTAAATAGTGTCTGATTGGTGAGGGTCTGGACTAGGGGAGGGGGAGGTGGAGGAGAATGAGAAGCAGCGGACACAAGCTCAAGGCCTTGCATTTCGGACCATTTCCACTGCTCCACCGTCTTTATCTCTTGAGAATCTTGTGACATTGCAAAAAAAAATTCCCCCCCTTCTCTCTCTCTCTCTCGCTTTACGCACAGCCCCCTTTGTCTCTGCTTTTTTAACGGGCCTTGTTTTTCTTTCTTCCTTTTTCACTGCCTCGTTCGCCTCCCTCTCTTCTTACTTACTACTTACATGCCCTGTGCTGTTGTTTTTTCTCTCTTGACAGAAAAGAGGAGAGAGGGAGAGAGAGACAGTAGCCGAGGATGCGGAGAAATTTTTTTGCCCAACTGCAGTGTTGGGATTTTTTTTTCACGCTTATATATAGTGTATGGTCGTATGCGGGTGTGTGAATAGGACGGATCGGGTCGAAAGAAACGAAAGGGCAAAAGAAGAAAAAGTTAACAGAGAGAGAGAGAGAGAGAGAGAGGAAAGGTCCCGACAAGGCGATGTGAGAAAACTTAGAAAGTGGGAACCGAGGTTTTGACCAAAGAAAATGGTGATGCGCGGTACAGGCCAATGGGAATCGGTTGTACGAAGCAAGTATAATGGGTGGAGGTGTGCATTTCCTTCACTCCCAAGTCCCATTATCTCTAATTATCTTTATAGGAATATTTTAGACAAGTATAAATTTTTTTTGCTAATTTTCAGAAAAAGTATATTAAAATTTAAATATTTAAAATAATTATAAAATTTTTCTACAATTCTTTCAATCAAGCCCTCTCCATAATTTTCTTAGGAAATGACAAATATACTCTTCCCTTATGATGGGTTTTTTTTCATTTTAACTCCTTTCCTTCCTAAAATCAATAATTTAAATAGAGCTAGTTTTGTAGCCATTTAAAATCTCAATTTTTAACTATCCATGCATAAAAGCAGCAGAAGTGGGTTCTATTAGGTCATTTGAGTTGGACTACACTATTTTTCTTAGGAATTTGAAAAATGACATCAAGGTATTTATGTTATATGTCAAAAATATTTTTATGGACAGGACATGATTAAAAGAATTGTGGAAAACTTTTATATTTGTTTAAAATATTCATATCTTCATGTCTTTTCTTTTCTTTTTCCTTTTTTTTTTTTTGAAATGAGCAAGAAGTTTTATCCTTTTGGAAAATTTTTCTATCTTTATTAATTTAACATTGAGATTGATTAAGACTTCATTTCACTTCAATGTGGGCTTTCTTTCTCTCCAAGTAAAACTGTAAACTCCTACCGCGTCTTTTCCACCCTTTCTCCTCTATAAATTAGTCGATCTTCTTGTCATGACATCATGCGTGCAACGTTCAATCCCCCCAGTCAGGAGTTTGATTTCTAATTTTTCGTAATTCATGCTAATTGACTGTGTTTAGTGTTAATTCAGCCTTTAGTAAGTAAAATGGGTGGGACCCTAACTTAATTTAGGTAGTTTATGGACTAATGATTATTTTAATTAAGTTAATCATGCAACATTTCATAACTATATGTGCACTTATCATGAGCATCATGAATCTAGAGTGGACCGTACCCACTTAAGACAAACTACCTATGTAGGACACTCTTTATGACCCTCTATGTAAATAAACTCAACTAAAGGACTTACTAGCAAATACCCAAAATATCCAAGCAATCTTAGCTCTATATAAAGGTACACATCTCATAGCAACAACCTCTTGTGCCCCCTATACAAGACTCTAGCCTTCAAACTCTTCCTACTCCATCTACTACACCCCTCCCAAGCCAAGAGTGAGTAATTAAGAGACTCTTAGTCCCCATTTGAAAGTGCTTTCATCTTCTTCACCACCTTCACTTACATATTAGGTATTTGGTTTGGAGAAAAAAGCTCCATTTCACCAATGGCAATTTCCTCAAGGTAGGCAACTCAATCTTTATTAAAGTTTAAACCATTAAATAGTGTAGAAATAGAATTTTTTCAAAACTTAGCCTCATTTATTCATCCTTTCGTGGAATTTATGTCACGCTCCAATCCGGAGAATTGGGGATTAGAATGGGCCCTACGGAGTGTGTATACGTAATCCCGTAGCAATTTGTGCATATGAAGATATACACAAATTACTACAAGGAAGATTCCACAGGGATATGTAGAGAAGTTTCCCCAAACACATAAATTAAGTTCAATAATAAGCAGAAGTTTGTGTAATACACCTGTAATAATCATAATCAACAATAATAGAAACATCATTCATTTCATAAATAAGTCTGAAGTCTGTACTTAACCATCCACATCTGTATGTTAATAATTACTTAAATATGTACAAAATTCAAAATTATATATGTCTATCAAATTGCTAGGTATAAGAACAAGCATAGTCCAAACATGTTTAAGGTAAACAACCCAACAAAGAAACCCATTGCCGCTCTTCGTAGGGCAACTAATAGAAGACGTTGTCTTCGTTCCACTTATCTACTCCCCAAGGTTCCATTGAGGTTCCTAAGGGGGGCGTGTCATTCGCCGTATTAGCATTGGGTTTGGTACCTATAACACTAAGGGTAGCACTGTTAATACGACGGTTAAGCAAGTATAGAGATATATAAGACCACCGTGATGTACCAAATGAATTAAAATTAATATTGATTAAAAGAAAGTAGTAGCGGAAAACTAAGCAGATTGTGTATGAATTAAGCATGAGTAACAAATTATAAACAGTTTATCAAAACATATTAGTTGGCATCCACAAAGTTATATTCTTCCTAAAGAGAGCATATCATCGAGAGAGCATATAACATATATATGGGAATTACATTAAGGGATCAGTCTAGCTTGCCGAGGAGCGTCGACAACTCTTCCATAAACTACTGCAGCAGTGACATAACGGATACCCAAATTAGTCCCATCAAACCTAATGAGAGTACAAGCTAAGCAGTGCTTACTCAACATATCAAAAACAATTTGAATTTATATCTTTCATATTTATGATTAATCGTAGTGATATTCTCATATTCATACATATTCATTTATACTTATCATATCATACATGAGCAAGTTTCGGTCTTAAGATCATATTCAATCATAGAAATCGGAATTAACAAGTATCTGATAATCAATTAATGCATACTTAATTGAGCTAATAGAGCTCAAATCCTCTTAACCTTAACTATACCCAATTTGGCTCACAGACACACAATTAGTAGAAACTCCAGACCGATTGCCTCAAAGTTCGCCAGGAAGAATGGGATTTTAAAGGCAAGGTTTCTTAACAGTATAAATGCATTTAAATTAAGAATGTATCAAGGAGATTTACTAGCTAACCCTATGCTAGCTAATCTGTGATCCCGAGGCCATTCAACATGATGAATTCATAAAACGTCCGGTGTCATTGTATTACCAAATCTTGGAGTTACATTGTGTATGCAATGGACACTTTTTCTTATGCTAACACCCATGACGTGAGATCAGAAATTCATCTGGAAAATTGAAGGGAATAAGTGACAACTCTATACTCATCCTCCTTATCATTTGATCACCATTGAGCTAATTTAATTGGGAAAAAAGTGCCATATCTAAAGCCATACAAAGTCATTTGAAATCACTAATATCCTAAGTTCACAGTATTTTTACGGCTTAGTTGTATACATGTTATGGCTTAGTCGAATGGCTCGAATTTACTTATTAATTTCATATACATTTATAGCTTAGCTGTATATTGGCTTACGGCTTAGCCGTATAAAGCCTAAGGCTAAGCTACAACTTAGCTGTAGTACAATCCACGGCTTAGCCGTAGGTGAGCCGTAGAGTAAAGCTCACCATAGAATGGCTTACAACTTGGTCATGAAAGGGTTATGGCTTAGCTGTAGTAGATTCCACGACTTAGCCTAGGGTTAGCCATAGTCCAAATGTGGGTCTTTGAGCTTTCTAGATTTTGAGCCTTAGATATTTATAGCTTAGTCGTGGGCTTCACCATAAGTTTCATTATTCCTAGAAACAAGTTCTGAAATATGAGTTCACGTGCAGAACTCTACAAATTAGGTTCCAATGAGGTTTCTTTTACTCCAAATTATCATCTTAGATCTTACATGCCCACATATCATTAATATTACATGGTTATACTTATTATCACCTAATACAACATATATGTGTACTTAATCAAGGGTAGATGAGTTTTAAACTTGTATTTAGAGTAATCACATCAAAAATCAACAAGATTAGACATGCATGTAGTAATATATACTCTTATACTTGCCTTATATCAGTACATTACCTAAAACTAGCGTCTCCTTTGGTTTAATGGCGGAGAAAACTTTTATAAAAGCAAATCTTATTATATGCAAAGACATGCAAATGGCGAATCAAGTGTAAGATGAATGCATGTTACTCATTTGAGTCTCCTTGACTCCTTTGAACTCTAGAAAAAAAAGTAAGAGTGGTTCCTTACCTAAGAGAACTGTAGATTGTAAGAAAGAAGATCGATTGGTGAGTTCCTTGGGAAGAAGATGCACAAGGATGTAGAAGGAGGTGAATGGAAGCTAGTAGGAGCACATGTAAGCTCTTAGGATCCAGTTTCTAGCTGAAGTTTGAAGAGAAGATGAGAGAAGAGTGAAAAGAAGATGAGCTCCAGCAAGAGAAGAGAAGGATGGAATGAAGGAAACGATGGTTGCTTCTCTTTTAACTCAATTTTTCTGAACTTTCGCGTGCAATTTCAATTGTTTTGGGAAATTACAATTTAAGGCAATTAGGCTTCAATTGGGTTAAGAGGGTTCCAAATTGGGCCGGGCCAAACATGAAAGTTGACCCACAAGATGAAATACTCATGATGCGATTAATGTAGTGCCAAAATGATGTAAACCATTAGATTCTAATTTACAAGGAGGTCTGAAACTACCCAAGTAAAGTTTGAGCCCAACTATCTATCCAACTGAGACCCACTAAAACAAATAAAAAACAGGATGAATTAAGACTAAAATACACATAGTAATAATAAATTAAGTTTAATAAATATAAATTATAATTAAGTCGGGTCAGGACCTTACAATTTATCTTATTTTTTTTTCTTCTTTTCATGTCATTTCATTAATAGGGTGTGCTTTGAGCTAAAAGATTGGGGATTTCTCCATTTTGGCTTTGGATTTGAATTTAGGAGCAACCGAAGGAAAGTTTAAGCAAGTAGATAATAGCATGATGAACTATATTATTGATTCCTTGGCTAATCTATATTCTAATGTATGATTATAGCTAATCTTTTCTATGTTTCTTTAATGAAAAATATCTTTTGGTTTGAAAATTGATTTTTATGTTTTAAATGTAGATTTGAATGAATGGGGAGAAATGAAAGTGGAAATGACCCTAAAAATATTAGATTTAGTGTAATATTTGATGGGTTTCAATTAGAAAGAGTTTGGGAATGAACAGGTGAAATTCAGACTGAAACAGCCTGAAAAGGCAAAACTCGCACCAGGTTCGATTTATTGAATTACATTTCTGGGTTGAGTTTGATCGATCGGACCTATGCTCGATCGATCAAGCAAACCTCATTTTTCATAAATTAACAATTTATTTAATTATTTTATTTTACTTAAAAACTCATTTTTCTAAGCTTATTTTCAAGACTAGTATAACTTGACTTGATGATGTCATGTCTACTTTAGGGAGCTTTGAACTTAATCATGGGATCAAGTATTAAATTAGAATGCTACGTAGACTTTATGACTATATTAAATTAGAATACTAGGTAAACCTTATAACTGTGTAGGACTTAACTTCTAAAATTGTTATAAATGACTAACGAAATCAAATGAAGTAAATAAGGAATATGCTAGCTATCATGTAATCTTTGTTAGATGTTACAGTTGATTCTAATATCATACCCTCAAGTGTAAATATAAGAGTCCCATATTTTTATTTATATACAGTGCAAAACTAAAAACTTCGGCAACACCGATATTGGGTCTTATAGTCACACTGAAAGGAAAGGCTAAACACATGGGCATCTTAGATTAAATTGGTTTATAAAACACCATTGTTTCTTAACAATTAGAAACTTATGCATACTGTTATGATGTTCTTGTATTGAGTGGGCACTTGATGATGCCTTTTATTAGACATATATGATAAAATGTCTCACAATTATAGCATTTAGGAATCATGAAGATAAGAATTACTCTATTTATTATGCCATCATCTTTCATTTGATAGACTTATACTTATTTTCATATTGGTGGACATGTATTATTATTTGGACTTTGACCATCCCATACTTATGCACTGATTTACTTTAGTATGTATTTGGATATGTAAACTTTCATTAAGATCATGTTGAATCCATTATCTATCTATGTATTTTATTATGAAATGGTATAAATACCTATTCATTATGCTCTATACTATCACATATAGTTTATGGGTGTGCTTAGTATCTTAAATGTCCGTGCTTTTGGATCTTTCTTGCATGTTGAAATATGAAAAAATTTTCTTATAGAATTCATATTTGCCTTGGTGTGATATGGGTTATCATGGGATTATGTTGTGGTCCCGCAGCGGGTCTAGCCCGACTACCCTAATCTCGAGCCTGGAGCGTGACAATGTGGTTGTCCAATTGTAAATGATTATGTATAGATAAAGCGAGAGCGTGTACATGTAATTCTAGTATTTCTCTTGTTTGGTGGGATATTCTTGGACAAGCCACGCACAGTTTTTAACCTTGGGCTGCAGGAACCTTTAGAATGAGAAAGCAAATGACAGGGAAGAATCAAAATCCTTCCTTGGCAACTTGACGAAGAAAACTTTCACAAAAACTCAATTTTAATTAGAAGTTCAAGGGAGATTTGTAAAATTTGTAAAATTTTCAGAACAAAATTATAGAGAGTTATCTCCTCCTCTCTCCATCACTATACTCAAAAGAATTGTGCATTTGACGAGTGTTAATATCAAGCTCAAAGACCTCAATAGAGGTTTATGCGGTAGATTTCACATGCCGTAAATGATTCCACTAACCAAGACCAACATATTTTATTGATCATTTTCTTTCCCTTTTTATTTTTTTTAAATTTAATCGCCTTTAAAACAAGTGAGTAGGATATAGAGGAAAATATTCTTCTAGGGCCTGCAGGTCCAGTCCAACCCCTTGGGGCCCCGTTTAGCTCACCTTTAATTAATGCAGTCCCTTTGACACTCTACATATATTATAATCTGACATCAGACCCAAAACTACACTAGTTAAACCTTCATTCAGTGTTGAATTAAATATAAAAAAAATATGACAAAGATGCCATTACTTGTAAAATTGTTAAATCAATAACTAGGATGATCTGGCTTCTACTTGCCAATTCCAATCCGCTTGAAGCCCGAGTGATGAGGCACCCTGGTACCACATATACAATTAAATATCAATCCCTAGGCTTGTTGGATTGGACTTAAGTGATGTGAGCGTCTGGGCGCTGAGCATGCATGAGATAAAGAGGAAATCTTAAGAGTGGGGAGTGGTTGGGTTTACTGTCTACGTCTTCAATAGTTACGGGCAAACTTATCATAGTCCAAACCGTTTTAACTGCGAGGCCTAATATTTGACCTAAATACTCTTGGATTTGGGCATGGAAGCAATTTATGCCTGATTTTACTCTGATGCATAATTGATATAATGAGACAAGTACTTTAACAATAATTGTTGTTTGTGGGATCGTTCTTTCTTTTACGCCAAGAGAAGGGAGGCAATACGTGCCAACTACAACATCATGATACAAGAGAAAAATTATGTAGAATCAATGAGTTGTGACTTGTGTGGAATGTACACTGCCAAGTGAACTTCAATATAAAGGAAATGAAGCCTAGTGAACTTTTGTTCGGCAACCACTATATAGGCCGCTAACGAAGAAATTGCTTCTGAGCTCTACATCATTTATTTTGTTTTTGTTTTTTTTCTTTTTGTTCATTATTATTATTTTTTAACTGAGTTAAAGCAGTGGTAAGAAGTGACACTGTTAACATGATGCGGAAAGATCGTTTTATCTAATAATACTAAGGTGCTTTGCCACTGAAGCACCAGTGATTACTGATTAATAACATCCTTGACCCTCTACCTACTTGCATTTTCACTGTGGTGGAATTAGGAAGTTGAAGTTGGAGGGGCTGGGATGGAGAAAAAATTCTTTGTGCGGGATGCAGGTTGAATGAAACAAAAAGGTTAAAATTTCCAATAACATCTAGGGGGTTTTTCAAAATTTTGCTGGGGAAAGTGGGCTCACTTTGGTTTTAAATTTCACTCGTGGCAACCCTAGACTCAAAAGGGTTTGTTCGTTTATAAATGTAGAGTAGAGGTTAATTGATGGGAGTAGAAACAGAGTTTTTAACATTTGGAAACCAAAGCCTATTCTATTCTAATTTGCCTCACAGGCCATTAATGGTCAAATTTAGATGTGATGTTATAAAGTGGGGAAATAGGTTTTTATTTTGACCGTTTGTACTAAAACTTTGGATCACATGACAAGAATTACTCGATGATAAGACTTCAATTGATTTAGAATCCACAAATTTGGCGGTGCTTTTCGTCAACATGCCATCAGTTATTGCCAAACCACATGGGTAAGTGGTAATTGGCAAGGCACCTTGGCTTGGCCTCAAGTTGAATTGTGACTCCTTGTACTATTAAACCAGTCTAAGTAAAAAAGAATGTCCTGTGTTATCTAATTATCAAGCATGGCTTTTTTTTTTCTATAACTTATGGTATTTCTTACGAGCCTAGTTTTTGGACTTTTTGCCTCTGATCCGGCGGTTATCTAATTTTGACTAATAATGACTATTCCCAAAGGGGGTACTTATATGGCTGCAAGGCTTATTAGCATCTAATTTGCCAAATTACAAAGGTTTCTCCTACACCTTTTCTTTTTTCTTCCTTTTTTTTTTCCTGTGTATTCTTTTTCTTTTCGATGAAATTTTGTTACTGTTTCAAGATAAAAAATAATGGTTTTTGATCACTCATTAATTAAATGGTCAAATTACAAAATTTTAACTTTATTGTGTAATTAAGTGTAATTTTTTGACAACTCCCAAGTGATGGCTTGTAACTAGGGCTATCAAATGGCCGGGCTCTTGCTAGGCTGGGGTAAGTGACCGTGACATTAAGTGTAAGGTCTCAATTGTAGTTTTATCGGGTGAGTCGGGATCATATCCATAGAGAGCTATGTATCTCATAATTTGTCCTAATTGAAAAACTAGTGCTAGCCTAATAAAATCTATACAATATACAACTACTAAATTTGAAAATTAAATTTAAATTACAATTACGAATTTGAAAATTAAATAATAAATCAGAAATAAAACATAATCTAAAAATCTTAAACTAAAAGGTAATCTAAACTGCAAAACCATAAAATTTATCAAACCACAAATTGTAGAAAAATAAATAAACCATTCATTAAACTAAAAACCATAAATAAATCATTCAACGGTAAAGGTTAAAAAAATAAAATAAAATGAATACTAATTTCTTTTATTATGAAAAATTAGAACATTATATTGGCGGAATTAATAAAAGACTACAAAACACTGTACCAAGTGCGTATTGTCACCACACATAAATATACGATATCGATCCAAGGCGGAACACCTTGACCTCACTAATTAAGTCTTTTAAATTAAAATGAACCATACAACCAATAATCCCTCAAAACAATTAAAACTAAAAAAAGAAACTATCCTTACCCTAGATTAATATATCAAGAAGAGACGGGACTTTGCACGTAATCTGGGATCTAATCTTCATGCTTCACACCAGGGGAGAATAATTGGACAAGAGAAGGATGATGGTATGGAACGGATGGAGTGGATGGGACCTAAGTAGGCTGTCCTAACCCATCTTGGGGTGGAGGAGATATGGAGAGAGAAGGAGGGCTTGTGGTGTTGTGCAACTCCTCCCTTTGAATCCTTTTTATAATGTTTGGTCTTCTTCTTTGGCCAAAAGTTAATAAATAAATAGTAAATAGAAAGAGTCTTGGTTCCTTTTCTTGTGGAAATTTCTTTGTACACCCACTTTTTAAAATCAAAACAAGACTTCAATTTTATGTAATTCTGCCTAAAAAGATATGCCAAATTCCCAAGGCCATAATTTTGTAATTTTAGCTCCGATTAGTGCAATCTTGGGTTCTACAGATATCTATTCGAAAAGAGCTTTCCAATGGTACCTAGATTGCCCTGATCTGACACTAAATTTGAGAGTTATGATTATCTTAATTCATGATATCTAAAAAACGGGATTGACTTTCCATTTTTTTTATCTCTTCTTCTTCGACTTCCTTTTCTTAAACATTTTCCACCATGGCTTTCCTTTCTTCATTCCAATTTGGGTTGTTGAAATTCAAATATATATTCATACAACAATTGAAGAGTGGGACCCTCCTCTAATATCTAAGCATGTATACAAATGTGTACATGTATGTGGGTCCATTTTCTTTAATTTTCCTAAAAAAAGTGACATTTTATTAGAAGTAATGATTTTGACCAAAAGTCACAAATGTATTAATGTGGGCCCTGATGAAAACCTTTGTCATTTTTATGTGAAAATTATGAATTTGAAAAACCTTCTAAAAATCGATATTAAAAAATAAAAAATTTTATGATTTTATGAAAAATTGATGATTTTCAATTATTTTTGCATGAGAACTATATAATGATGTTTAAAACTATGAAATCATGATTTTTAACTAAATGAAGAGATTTTTAATGAATAAGTCCTTAAAATTTTCGAAAATAACCATGAAATGATGCATTTCTAGAGACTCATCAGTAAGCCCTTACCCTACCCTCATATATGCGGGCTAGGCTTAGGTCCATCCAAAGCTCTTGAATTTCTTGGTAGGCCTACAATACAGAAGGCCTTATCTTATCCTCAAGGGCCACGGTCAGGCCAGGGCTGAAAGAAATGGTTTTTTTAAACATTATTAAATGTATTAATTTTTTTATACCATGATGCTAACTTTCCTTTACTTGAGCCACAAACTAGGGCAATGAAAAAGGAAATATTTTTTTATGACTTCTAAAAAATACATGAAATAAGTTACTTCCCCATCATATAAAACTATTATTTGAGATTAAATGAAATCAAGCAAATTTGATAGTATTGTGACATGAAATTAGGACATCGAAGACACTATTAAATACCTTAAGACATTAGCAGTAGTTGCATAGTCTAAGTAATGTATCCGGTTTTATTTGTCGTTAGGCTATTGGAAAGATGATGTTAATGACTATCCATCTAAAATCTCAAACTTCAGTAGATTATAATTGTAAAATCAATCTAATAAATGATGACTTAAATTATCTTTTCATTAAAGAATATGTCCATGTTTTGCAAGTGTAGAATCAAGCATACCGTTCAAATGAAAACATAGAATTAAACATAAGAACAATATAGTGATCTATGGGGATATCAATTAAAAATGTTTATCTAAGATTTGATTATTATTATTTGACAAAATATTAAGTCTCTACAATTAATTGTTAATTAGAGGAGTTTTTAATAATTTCTTTTATAAAGATCCACACACATATATTATATTATACATATTATTTATTTTGCATAGACAAAGGGTCAGGCCGAGCCCCTTCGGGCCAAATAAGTCAAACCCTTGCCTGGCCCTCAAGATTATGGGCTTTCCAAAATCAAGCCCTACCCTACTCTTGAGCTTTAAGCTAAAAAGAAAAGCCCTTGTTTTGAGGGCTTTTGCTAGCCGATCTAGGCTAGGCCCCCTCATGAAAGGGCCTGATTGATAGCCTTATTTGACCTATCTCAAAATGGTGACATGTGATCGGACCATGTGATCGGACCCAATAATTCCACAACATATAAATGAGGCTTTTTGAGTAGACATATACCAGTAAAAGGGTACAAGAGGAATTGCTTTTCATTTCAAATCAAAGTGGTCAGATTTTCTACAAGAATCCATAAATTCCATTCACTATCAAAGACATTGGGAGGTCTTGAATTGATAGTTACCATATGAAATAGCTAGAGAAAGTGAGTTGTCATTAAACTCACTTCTCTACATTTCCTTTTCTCAAAATTGACTAGGGGGTCACCTTGTTGCGTAGAATTATTACCAGTTTTCTAAATCTGAAATTACAATTACACTTACAAAATATAGGCAGAATAAGAAGGCAGAAGATAATCAAGGTTAATGTAATACAACATGTCCTTACGATAAAATTTTCCCTTACAGTGGTGCTTACGAGCTTATCTGGCGTCTGTCTCCCAGGATACAATGATCTCATTTCACACAGTGGAAGTACTTCAAACTATGTGACTGGTGAACCGAACTTGTGGCAGACTCTCTCTTGACACAATTTTCAAGAACTAGAATTTCATTGACTAAATGGAATGTATTGAATTCCTAAATCCAATAGAGAATTGGCTATTTAAAGAGGAACAAATGACTGTTTACTACAGTCACCAGCCAAAGAGATTCAACTGTTGAATTAGTCACATCTATTCAAATTGGTTACTTTGGTAACAAAGGAACACATCCTTTCACTGAACATTCACTAGTCAAAGAGATGCAACAATTGAATCAGTCACATCTATTTAGATTTGTCACTTTGTAAACAAATGCACACATATTTTCACTGAACAGTCACTAGCCAAAGAGATGCAATTGTTAAATCAATCACGTCTATTCAGATCAGCCACTTTGGTAACAAAGGAACACTTCCTTTCACCTAGGCCTAGGATTGAGCCGACCCGGTGGGTGCCTAGGCCCAAGTTTTGTTCAGAACCAAAGTGGGATGCAATTTCTCCACAAACTTAAGTTTCCATCTGTTACCATGTTTAAGTAGTGATGTTTGGAGTCAATTTCTCATTCACTCCTTAATGGATTTGAGTAACCCAATATATCATCTTAATCTACTCATGGAGAAGATCACATCAGTGGGGCCCACTTTTATTTTGGCTCAAACTTGACCAAAATAACGATGCTCAATCTATTTTTTCCAACACACCTATGATCAATTAAGTGCATTTTACACATGCACACACATCTGACATCCCCTTTATCCTTTAGAATTGGTAGTGGTCTTTGTTTGACACTAATTTGGCCCGTAACTCTTTTATTTCTCACAGTTATAATATTGTGTAACAAAGTTATTAAACTTTACAGATGTAGAAGGCTGGGATCATTAGGTTGAAGTTTGGATCCCCTGTCGCATATATTACACGGAAATTGTGTGACACATGTCAGAAACTCTATTATTGGGCCGACATAGTTATAATCGAAACCTATTAAGATGAAACCCATCCCATCCATGAATATATTGAGAATTTAGTTCAATAGGAGTGGGGTCCGACTATAAGACTGAACATGATAATGGAAACATGATTAACACTACATCAGTAGCGATGCCACATGTCACTCCTTGAACTAGGGAATTGGGGATTAGGGAGTATCCTGCGGTATGGCACGCGTAACCCATAGCAATCCATACTATGTTAAGACACGTACGAACTGCCACTAGGGTAATTCTATAGGTACGTGTGAGGAAAATCTAGAAACACGCAACAATTATTTTAATAATGAGCAGAAACCTGTGAAGTATACATGTAATCATTGTAAACACAAATAAAAACATTAATTCATTAATATACCCAAGTTCCTGAGTAGTCCATCCACATGCACATGATCTACAAAAGATATATAGACATAATCCAAAATAATATGTCCATCAATCGATGACTCCAAAAACTGTATAATAATGATAGTATGATCTACATATAAGTCAAACATGACCATACCCTACGCAACCCAAAAGATGCCCTTGTCGCACTTCATCCTTGTTCCACTTATCTACATCCTGAGGTACCGTCAGGGTTCCCTCTGAGGCTGCGTCGATTACCGTGTCAACATTAGGTTTTGTACTTGTAACACCAAGGGTAGCACTATTAACACAACGGTTAATTAAATATAAGAGGTTATAAGTCTATCATGCTGTATCAATTGAATTTAAGGACATATTAGTTAAATGAGAGCAAAAGAAGAAACTAGGCATATTGTACATGTGAATAAGCATGAATAACGAATCATAAATGAAAACACAATAACATACTAGTTAGCATACATATGGTTATCTTCTCTCTGGATAAAGCATGTCGTACGGTAGAAAATCACTAGCAATCGGTCCAAGATCTTCCTTGCTGCCCTAAGAGTACTCTGACTAACTCATCATACAACAACTACAGTAGAAACATATTAAGTACCTTCATTCAGTCCCGTCGAATCTCCTATGGGTACAAGCTAAGTGGTGTCGACCTACTGTATCAAGATCGATTGAGAGTCATAACCTTTACACATGTCATACGTAGCGATCGTCTCATTCTTATACAAAAGCATATATCGGTATTGAAAATGTATACAGTAATAAATTCGGAATTGAGCTAAGTAACTAATAATCAAACGATGCATATTTAAATAAGATAATAGTGCTTGAACCCTTATCTTGGCTCAAAGGCCCACACTCAGTAGAAGCTCTGTCACTAATTTTGCCTTAAGGTTCACCAGGACGAATGGGTACATGATTTAATCATGTTGAGAGCAAGGTTTATTCAAACAATATGAATGCATTTGGATTTTTTGGTTAATAAAGATATTTACTAGCCAACCTTAGCTAAGATAATATGTGTTGCCTTAGTAATTCAATATGGCGTATTCATAAAACCTTCGATGTCAATGTGTTACCAAAATCTTAGTGTTAATTGTATAAGCGGTGGACACCAATTTTTAGGCCAACACCCATGATGTGACACAAGGAAACTAATTGTAAAAATAAAGGGGGAATGCGTGACAGCTTTATACACTTCCTTCTTAGTATTTAATTACTGTTGGCTAAGTTCTTTAAGGTAAAGGTACCAATTCGAAGGCCTACATAATTTTCGATTTTACTTAAGGTCCTAAGGGTAAGATTGCCTTTAAACATTTCTCTAGAGTCTTAATAGAAGGCTAGGACAACCTTTAATTAATCCCAATTCAAAAGAAATAAAATAAAGTTTTAAAATTAAAAAGGGTTACTTGATTGAACGGGCATGTGTTGGATTGATTGGAAACCTCCTAGAAGTGGAATCTGATCGATCAGATCGATTGGCCCTAGATCACTTTTGTGCTGGGCTGAATCAGTTCTAAACTGATTCTACGCACTCCCTTTTGGTCTCCCCTGTACCTAAGCATCAAGTAGTCCTTCTCACAACGAAAGGGAGTTTCCTTTCTATCCAAACATCAACATTCATTCCTAGTTACATCACATTAATCATTAACATCTAAACCACCTTAATCAAAGAGTAAATGAGCTGTAAATGGTCATTCATAGAGATTTCATCAAGAATCAACATAATAAACCATGCATGTTGTAAATATACACTTATACTTGCCTTAACTCAGTGCTTTTCCTAAATCAAGCTTCTCCTTTGGTTTAATGGTGGAGAAAGCCTTAATAGAAAAAAACCTAAGACATGCAATTGATGACATGGGTATGAGGTGTATGCATGTCACAAAATTGAGTTCCTTTGACTCTATTAAACCAAAAGAGATCTATGGAGGTGAGAAGGAAGCTACTCCTTATCTTAGAGAGTAGTAGAGAAGAAGAAGAAGAAGAATTGGAGATTCCAAGGGAAGAAGATGAGTAAGCAGGTGATGAGGAAGAATATGGGAGCCTTGTCACTTGCATGCACAGCCTCAAAAACCCAATTCCAGTTCCAAGCTTGAAAAGGAGATGAGAGAAGATGAAGCTCTAGCTAGAATTGTTTAGAAAATGAAGAGGGAATGGAGGGTCTAAGTTGTTTTTAAATCAAAACTTCTAGGAATTTCAATCAAGTCCACTCCTTTGCTAAATTTTACAGTTTAAGGCGGTTAGACTTTAATTGGGTCAAGATGAATCCAAATTGAGCTGGGTCAAACATGAAAGATGACTCATATAATTAAAGATACATAATGCAATTATCATGATGCCAATATGATACAAAACCATGCAACTCTAATTACGAGAAGGCCTTTGGTTACCTAAGTAAAGTTCGAATCCAACGCAACTACCTATCCATGACCTAACCAAAGGGATTTGAATTGAATTAACCTAATTATGCATTAAGTAGGGTAAAATAAGATTAATCATACTAAATCATGATTAGTTCTGTTTTGGACTTTACACCACACGAGTGCTCATTCACGTATTCATCATGTGCGCTCAATCCCGTCCACGAACAACTTCTAAAAATATAGTTTAAGAGAAGTGGTCCCTACCATATGATTGAGCACAAGACAAAAACATGATTAACACCAAGTCAGCAACACTGCCACATTAGCGCACAATCTTGTTTTCCATCATGCATTTAATCGAACGGTGGGATCTACTGTAATTCAAGTATATATCCTAAAGAAGAGTTCCACTAATCTTTTTTGTTAAATGTGGAGTTTCAGTGCATGAACTCATATATTCCATAAGTAAAAAAATCAGTTGGACTAGTGCTAAACGTTAGTTTAATTGAAGTAGTGAAAATCAATAAAATAAAGCATCATTTGTTTGTAGTTTTTTATATATGTAAATGATCCGCATGCATAAAAATTACGCGTCATCATATTTGTTAGTAATGATTAAATTAAGCGTGCAAATAATATGTAAATGAGGCCACTTACACATGAGAAGTTTCACGTCAAAAAGGGTGTAGGAGTGACTCATACCCACTCTTGCAAAGAAGGTGCCAATACACTTTATATGGTGATCTCATTTTTATGGATATCCGATAACTATCTTCATCTTTTCTTATTCATGTCACCCCATATTTGTAATGTAAACTAGTTACTTTGTTTATTGAACTATAAATACCAAGATATTGGAATTGAATATCTTAAATCTTCATAGATTTTGAGTAATATGTGAAAAAATATCTCAACATATGGATCTAATTTTGTACACTCTTATGAGCCAAAGGATGGAACAATGAACTCAAGATGCAATGGAAGCTAGAGGAAGAAGGAGATTAACTCTCTCTATTTTCATTGATATTCAAATGAACTATTACATTCTATTTTATACAGCTTGAGGAAATGTAATTCGTTGAATCCTTGTAACTAATCTATCATTAGTTGTGAAACAAAAGAAGGTAAGAGAACTGTCACATCTCGAGCCCAAGAATTCGGGTATTAGGATTAAACCCTAAATAGTGATATACGTACTCCTGTGTAATACACACTTGGACCCAAGTTTAGGCAGAATTACATAAGGAAGAGTCACATTACTTATACGTGTGAAATGCTATTAGTGGACATTTGTCTAAGTATTCAATACGCAGAAGCGAACAATATGAAGTATGAAACAAGTTATCATAACACTAAAATACATCTATATGTACAAGTATTGGAATGAAGCATGTCTTTACAGAAAGGAAGAAAGTTTCTGAACAAGAAGGAGGAGTTACATAGTTTTCAAAATACAAGGGATCATGATCCGAACATATCAAAATAAAACTAATGCAAATCATGAAACCCTAAATGCATTTACATCCCAAATTAGGGCCTAAACTTGCTCTCTGGTGCTCTCTGAGGTGGATCAATCAGAGATGATTTGCAGTCCACTCATCTAGGGTGGAGGGGTTCTCGAAGGCCTTTTCTGAATTCTTCTTGATCTTCTTAAGATCAAAATTGGGATCTGGGCTTGTAACACCATAAACAACTAGTGAATAAAATTATGTAGCAAAGTATAAGCATAATTAAGGTAATATGCATTGTATCTAAAAGAATTAGTAACATGTTATTATAGAGGGCAACTTAGTTTACTAGGCAAGTTGTGTAATTGAATAATCATCTATAAGAATCAATTAATAGAAATAATTTACTATTTGGCTACTACATTTAGTATATCCTCCCTTTAGAGATCCTTACGTTAAGAATACCATCAATCGGGTCAGGGTACCAATGGGTCTTTTCATATATGGAGTTTGGAAGCTCCAAAGTATACTACACGGCCATCATTTTTTACTACACCAAATTCAACCCCGCCGGGTATCATAAGGCTGAAGTTGAGTAGAGCCAGATCAATTCAATTCATTCAATTGAACTTTGAGTAACGTGTGCCATTCATTCATTAAGAACAATACAAGATAATATACATTGAATTCATTTATACAATTCGTTCATAATCAATTTTAAGTTAATGTCAATACAAAACGTCAATTAAGAAAAAATTCAAATAGAATCAATTGGGAAATGATTATTTCAAATCAAAATCAATATTGGAATAATAGAAGTTAATAATGGTAATCCAATATGCTATGTAATTCAGATTAATGGAAACAAGGTAGTTTTACTAACCAAGCCTAATCTAGTCATTCATTGTTTTTAACCATGCATGATGATGTAGTTTTAAGTTATTTGATACACAGTTGTCTTTCTTTTAGCGTCATATTGTGTCAAAAAAGTGTATTGAAGTCCCTTAAACCAACACCTATGGGGAGGTGCTTATTAAATGGACAACACCCCATGAAAAAATCTTAGCCCTCAAGACTTTTCATGGTATTTAATTATCCCATTCGTCTAATAAATAGGGTAGAGGGATCCATGTGCTATGGCCCTACAAGGTCTTGTGACAGTTCCTACTTAACCATAAGTTTCAATAGCTTTACAGCTTAGTTGTGTGTGATCTACGGTTTTGCCATCAGCAGCTTATGGCTTAGTCGTAAAATCCACTATGGCTTAACCATGGTTACCCAAATACTTCCTCTGTATTCACAGTTTAATCGTATTTCGTACTACGGCTTAGCTGTGCTTAGTCTACAGCTGAGCCATGGCTTGTCTACGGCTTAGTTGTATTGCATTCTATAGCTTAGCCGTGGCTTGGTTGTAGAAAAAATTTCCAATTTTTGCTCTCTAGACTTTGAGCCGTAGGGTTCTTACGGCTTTGCCATAAGCTTTAGAATTTTTGTAGCTAAATCAACACAGGTAAATCTTCGTATCAGAACATTTCAAGTTTGTTTCTATCGTCATAATCCGTACTCCATTCAGTCATTCTATCATATCACTCAACTTGGGTTTTGATTCATAATTCATCAGAATTACCACAAATCTCATTTGTTTTCAATAGGAATTTAGAAGAATGAGGACATCAGGGCTGAATGCACATTAAAGAGGAAATAGACTTACAAGATTCATAAAATACCAACATGAATTCATATTAATCAGCTTATACTTGCCTTTGCTTAGGAATTTAATTCACTAGTCTTGTTTTGGCTCTATGGAGTAGTCAACCCAGTTCTAACACCTATAGTGACGTGCATGTTATAGATGATGAAGAGGATGAGTGCATGTTGAAGATGAGAGTCTTCTAACTTATATTAACCCAAAAGATTAATAACTGAAAGGTGATCTTACCTTAGAGATTGATTAGTAAGAGACAGAGCCTAAGTCCTTCACTTCATAGGAATGAGGAGAGCTAAAAGATGATGGAAATGAGAGGTAAGAACCTCAAATCACACATGCAAGCACTAAAACCTTCGGTTGTTGAGGGAAATGGTGATGAAGAGATAAAAGGAAAAAGAAAGCTAGAGCAGAGAGAATATAATGAGGAAAAAGCTCGAATGGCAATAGTTGAATTCTTTTATATGACATTTTCTGAAGTTTATAAGAAAATCCATATTCCTTGGGGTAATTTCAATTTAAATCAAATGAGATTTTAACTATCAGAGACAAGGTCAAATACACTCAAATCAAGTCCAGAAATTGATGAGCTTAACGAGACAAGCACAGTGATATCAATATGAGAAATGTATGATGTCAAACCATGTACTCTAAAATTATGAAAAAGGGCCTTAATCAACTAAATTAAGGTTAAATTCAACCCAGCTACCTATTTGAGACCTAACATGCCTACTACGACAAAATAAGTTAAAGCCATCCTATGGCACGTTAAACATCATTATTTAGGCTAATTCTAAAGTAATTGGCTAAGAACTCTTCTAATTAGTTGTTAAATATGCTTAATTGGCAGTGGAGAGTTACGAGAACCATGACATGCCGGTTGTTATAACTGACACAAATACAACTATTCACCAAGAACTTAGCTCAGACCGGTTTACATAAATCAGTTCATGTCCAATTGAGTTATGCTAATAGGAACTAGGTAGGCTTGGAGTGGTGGTTTGGGTTGGTGTGGGGGGGGGGGGGGGGGGGGGGGGTGGGGGAGGGGAGGGGGGGTAAATAAGTTGGTCAAAATTGAAGGCTTTGAAGATTTTGGGGAATCTCAGTTTTCTAAAATGCAAGTCAAATAATTTGCAGTTGAAAAAATAAAACAAACTTACAAATAAACAATCAACTACATAAGAAGAAGGCACGTAAATTTTTTAATGTTGAATACCCCAACCGGGTAAAAAAGCACAAATTCAACAATGATCAACTATCAAATAATATCAAACAGTTACAAGATATACTCACGACCCTTATCCACTCACACTTTTGACCAAACGATCAAGTTCTTCTTGCACTCCTTTTGTCACGACTTTTCTTCGCTGTGCACTTGTCACTACTTGATTGTACTACCCCTTGAATGCATAAGATGCTTTCAATCTTTTATATAGAAGCAATGTTCACTAGCCTAGAGTTTTAACATAATCTCTCAATGAAAGCTTTAGAGAAGAAAGGAGTCTCCAATTTAAAATCTTAACTTAGATTAAAAAGATGGATACTTAGGGTTGAGAGAGAACTTTTTTTGTAACCCACAATTTGTGCTTTAAAAATAATACTCTTTGTACAACTCTATTTATTAATCCTGGCACAATTAGGAAAGGAATCCCAAAATAAGAAAATGGGTTTCTGTTTGCTACATGATTGATTGGGCAATCATCTGATCAATTGGATGAAGCTTCTATCTCCAATGAATTCTGTGGACCTTGTTTAGCTGAAAGCTTCTCCAAATCCAATTGATCAAGCCTCATCCGATTAATCGAGCATAGTGTCTTCTGAAATTTTTCTTATTTCTTTTTTGTTTTCACTTCAGCTCTTCTGGCGAAATAAACCTCAATCCATTCTAAACGAATTATAAAATTACAACTCAATGAACCCAAGTTTTGTTCAACGTATGAATTAGCCAATTACAAAAACCTTACAATCTCCTCCTTTGGTAATTTATGGACAAAACTTCCTAAACATTACATTCTACCAAAAAAATAATAAAAAATTACATTGAGTAAATAGCAAACCAAAATCTTAAATTTTGTACCATTAGTACCATCAGCTTTAACTTCTTCATACTCCCCCCCTTTATCCAAAAGTGACAAAAATAATGATATCAATTTTTAGCATATCTTTCAACTAGGATCCAATAATAGCTTTTCTTTAATTATGACTCCCCCTTAATCATATCCCCAAAGTAGCTGGGGGTGGGAGCTTGATCAGGGGTGATTATACTCACACTTGTGAATTTAAATGTTTTAACATAGTGTTTACCAACACAGTAGGCAAATCAACTTTCTTGACTCAGATGGCTCTAGTATTGATCTTTAGCTCAAATAACTGCTTTTTCCATTGCTTACTTTTAGGTAAACTTCTTAGCTTGTTGCAATGGGGTCGAATGTGTTCTTTAATTCTACAATGATGGCAAGTGGGTATGACTTTAGGACTCAACATATTCTTCTTCTTTGAACTACTCACCACATGATTTGTGTTTACAGCATGAGGAGTAGCAAGTGCTATAGAATTTAAAACAAAATGATGTGAATTTTTATTCAAATCTGTTGCAAGTGTACAGTTGTCTTTGTGAGACAGTGGCAAATACAGGTCGATCTTACAAGGAGCATGAAAATCTAAATTTTTTTAACTAAGCAAAAATTGATGTGCTGTAAAACTAGTAATATCAGAAACTTTATCCAACTGAAAGTAATGAAAAATAAATGGAGAAAATAGATTGGCATATAGAATTCACTAAGCAAAATAATTAATCCAATCATGTAATTATTCTATTCTTTGTCTCAAAATAACTCTAATCAGAATCAAATTAATAATTCTAATCCAGAAGATTTTTCTTTCGTAAAAACCAATTTTTAATAAAAAGAATAAACTCATCACTCAAGACCTCCTTCACCTCATAAAAAAAATTAAAAATCACAAACATGACTTATCAAATTAAATATAAATTATCAAAGGATCTCAGTACTAAGCATAATCTATCAAATAAGCATAATCATCAAACTAATTTCATTAGAAATCAAAACAGAGGCTGCTAAATGCATGAAGACAGATATATTATTTTAATAGAGCATTCATTTAAAAGAGCAAATAAAAGAACAAAATAACTACATGAATTAAAATAAAAATCTACTTAGCTTCATTTGTGTGCTCTAATCCAAAGGACTAGCCAAATATTGCCAAGATTTTCATTAAAAACTTCATTAAGAGAATTCTTCTACAATATTCACTGTCTGAGAATCTCTCTTTTATAATCTTAGTTTCTGGAACAAGACTCCAGAAATACCTTAAAAATAAAAAATAGAAAATTAATGGGAGGAAAAGAGGAGAGAGAGAGAGAGAGAGCTTGGTCATCCAAAGAATGGGGAAGAGAGCATGGTTGTACTCCGCTTTTGTAGTTTTCTTTTATGCTTCTAGGTCTCTTACAGATTCAATGAATCTAGACACTTTTTGTTTCTTTTTGATAAAGTTTGCAATAATTAGAAGACTTTGTGGCCAAGTTAAGTGGGAATAGGGCTATCTTTACAGGTAGAGTTTATCTTTGACAAGAGCTATTTCTTTGTCCCATCTAAGATGTGCAACAATGGATTTTTAACAGTGTGGATTTAATTGCAATCCCATCTAAAAATATACCTGAAACTTTCTGCGACCATAACTTTCTTATTTTAGCTCCGTTTGTGGAATCTTTGCCTCCAAGAAAATCTACTTTGAAATAGCTTTCCAATGGTAGGTCATTTGTATTAATCTGACATCCGGATTGAGAGTTATGTTCATTTTAAAATAGGCTATCCTAAGAAAAATGGGATTCAATTTTGAACTTTGATTTGCAATGGACTCACAACTTCCTTTTTTTTTTTTTTTTCAAGGAGATTAGTTATAGCTAATTCAAACTCCTTAGGTTTTATCTCCCACTAGAACTCATTTTTTTGAAGTAATTAATAGATAATTCAAATTTGCAATTGCTATAGATCTCATTAGGTGGGACGGCTTTTTTTTTTTTTTTTTGAATAGTAGGCCCTATGAGAGGTCTTCTATTGCAATTAGGATTCTCTAGTTGACATGATGAGTAGATCCCCTTCTGATTCATCTTCACATGTTTATATATGGGGTAATGGGTTAGAGTTTTGATGCAATTAGGACTTTTCACAAAATCTTCCCTAAGGTTTAGCGGGTTCTACAATTCTCATATCCTGCACAATCTAGCTCAACTAGTCAAACGCTAAAGAACCTTGATCAAATTGGGATCCCTCCGAACAGAGTCCTAATCTAACAAAGATTCCTTAAAAAATAAAAAAATTGCATAAAATATCAAAATGATGCAGAAAAATTGTGTAAAATGCTTTTATTCTAATTTCAAGGTGAAAATGCATAAAATGATAAAATTCAATAAAAAATGATGCACTTAATTTAATTAAGTCCATAATTATTCCTAAAATAAGGCCTAAATGATTTAAATCCATGGACTAAACACAACTTTTAACAAAAACAACTTTACTTGTGATTTTTTAAGTGGATGGACCTTGATCATAACCAAGACTACATATGTCATTAGGCCTTTTTTTATTGCACTAAATGTCATTGAGTATTTGGGATCTGGTGTTCATTTTATTTAGTGAAGCTTTTGTAGCATCTAGCTCAAATAGCACCATTTTCAGTTTGCTATTTAGACCTCCCTTTTCAGCTTGACTAGTTTTCAACTTTCCCTTCAAGGTATGAAAATTATTATTCAGCAATGCATAATTGTGCCCTTCAACAGTCAACTTATCAGCCATAGAGTTTGCCTGATCTTCTAAGAGTTTGTACTTTTTGAGTACTTCCTCTAATTTAGCCTTGAGAGAAATAATCTAATCTTATGAAACTTTTCACTCAACTGTAATCTTGTTCTCATATTTTGTCAATTTAGCACAATCTTTGAACAGAGTGTTATACTTCTTCCTAATCAGGCTTTTCATTATCTTTACTATCAGAACCATTGTCAGAAGTAACTTGTGAAAATCTAGCCATGAAAGCCATAAATGTTTCTTTGCTAAGAGCGTGATTCTCAGCCTTAGGTTTTTCCTCCTCTACATCAAAAGAATTACCATCCTTAGTTAAATTGAATGCCTTTTTCTTCATTTTCATTTTTAGATTTCCATAATTGCATGTAATATGACTATAGCCTCAGCATTTAAAGCACTTAATCCCTTTTGAAGACTTCTTCTCAAATTTTGGGATCTTTATATCATTTTTCTTCTTCATGAGCTTCTTAAATGCCTTTATAAGCAAAACAGCTTCTTTTGTATCTACTTCATCAAAATCAGAATCTAAATCACTTTCAATTCTTTTTGCAGATTCATTGGAAACTTTAAGGTAATTCCTTTTGGTCTTATTTTCCGATCAACAATGAAGTTTGCTTTAAAAGTTCATAGATTCTATATCAACTTATCAACCTTAAGATTCTTCAACTTATTAGTTTCTATAATGGCTATGACCTCGGAATGATAGCTATTTGGGAGAGATTGAAGAATTTTTTTAATAATCTTATCATCAGAAATTGGTTTTTCTAGATTGAAACACCAGTTGAGTATGTTACTTAACTTGGCATATCATCAAAAATTTAATCATTAGCCATTCTTAGTGTTTCAAAGGCAATAGTTAAATTCTACACCTTAGTTTCTTTCTCCAAATCAATTACGGCATTCACTGTTAGCAAGATGTCCCATGCGTCTTTCGAATTCGAACAAGTGGAGATCTTACAAAATTCAGAAGATGATATTTCATTGTAGATTGCATTCATAGCTTTATTATTACAGTTGCAAGCATATTTTTTATCTTTGGACCACTCACCATAGCTTTTTCACTAGTTTTTCTTTTAACAGTAATTGTGGCCTTTCGGCAGTAACCATGGGTGGAAAGTATTGACTCATAAAAAAAATTCACAAATGTGCAGTAAAGACATTACAAGCAAATTCCGAGTCAAAGGGCACATAAACCCTACGATTGTGGAATGCTAGGTCAAGTACTATATCCAGATGTTCAGAGCTAATACAATCCACTCAGAAGACTTTAGATGAGCTCGGGATGCAGTAATTCAAGTTTCAAAGTTAGTAGACTTCATTTGGTCGCTCAACTCACTAGACACCACGTTTGAGGTTCAATGACTCAAATCCAAGGGTCACCAAAAAAATTCAAGCTTTTGGGTTACTAAAGTAGCTGAAACTCTCATGGCAACTCCAAAGTATACTTAGGAATGTTGTTTCAAAGTTTCAAACCATTTGGACTTCATCTCAGCTCAAATCAAGCTTCAGTGACTGTTTGCCAGCTCCTTGGGGGTCACTGTGGAAATTGATGCTTTTACATGTCAAAGCAAACTCAAACTCAGGGGAATGCCTTTAAATACATTCAAAGACTATCTTTCAAAGTTTTAGAGCATTTAGACATCATTTGGGCCCAAACTTAGTTCGGATAGTCATCACTAAGCTCTATGGGGGTCATTGTGCAAAGTGATACCTCATGAATATCAAATCAACTAAAACTCTTAGAGGAAGCTCAAATTATGCTCAAGGGAAGCTCTACAAAATTTTAGGTCAAACGGACATCATTTAACCCAAAGTCTACAAATATGTCAACTTTGGGTGACTTTGGGTTAGTGATCCCCAAGCTATGAGTTTACTGACCAAAGTCCTGCTTCTTGACATCTAAAATTGATGAAATTTGGGTACAGAGCTTCAATTATTCTCAAGGGAGATCTTAAAAATTTTCAAGTCAGGAGGACTCCATTTAGTTCTACTTCCACTCTATGTTAGCTTAGAAGATAGTGACCCCCGAGCAATGGAGGTCACTAGCCAAAATCCTACTTCCAGGGAACCAAAGTTGATGAAATTTAGCACAAATATACAAAATATGCTTAAAACAATATTTTAAAAATTTTAGGGCAATTGAACATCGTTTGGGTGGAAAACAAGCTAAATACCTACTGTGTGTGGTGAATAGTGACTTAGAACATGCAATAAGTGGGTTACTATTCGAAATCCTACTTCCACAAATCCAAACTATATGAAATTTGGATGGGCACTACAAGATATCCCTGACATTAGTCCCTCTAAGTTTCAAACCAAACCGAGGTCATTTGGGCCTCAAACACCTGAAACAAGGGTCCATTTTGATGAAAAGTCAATGGGGGAGTTGACCAACTTTAAAAGGTCAAAATGAGCTCAAATTTTTATAGCGCACTTCAACTAGTGTCAAAAAGTATCACTCAAAGTTTCATGAATATCAGACATCATTTGGATCCCAAACAGGCAAAAATTGTTCACATGTGCAAAAAAATCCAAAATAGGACCTGGGAGTGACGGCAACCTCTATGGAGCAGTTCTGGTGGTTTTTAGTGGTTCCCTCCACTCCTTTTTGAATGTTAACTTCCAATAACTCCTTTAAACCTCCCATAACCACTGCTAAAGTCTATAAAAAGGAAGGTTGGTCATTTGGAAAAGAGGAGAACACATAGAAAATGGAGAAAGTAAACGGTGCAAGTCCTTGAATCAAGTCCTCTAAAGTTTAAAGCAACTTTAAGCAAGCCACAAGTCATTTTTCGGTATTCTAGCCTACTTTTTATTCTTATTCTTAACAATTCAAGGTGAGAAACAATTCAGAGAAGAGGAAGAAACATGTACTATACTTAAGGAAGGCATATGCAAGAGTCACTTAGATGACATCTTTTTCCTTTGGTTTTCTCATTTAGCAAGGGTCTTAGGCCATACTGAAATTGTGAACAAGCCCCTTTAGGCTTCATTCTCACCCTTGAAAATCATAAGGTCAGAATGACATAACTTTGGTTTCATATAGAGCCCTTTTTTGATTTGTACAAAAAACAGTCCGTAACCAAAAAGTGATGATTATCAAAGGTTGAAGTCGATTCCACGGCCAAATCAAGCACTTGTGGTGGTCATTCAACACTCAAAATTTAAAGGAAACAAGTTCTTACACTTTAAAGAAGTCACAAAGGCAAAATGAAATGAAACAAGGAGCAAAATAGTGGCCTTTCGCCCATTGTCTGCTAGGTCACTGTCATTGGCAGGGGGAAAGTGACCATGACCCCCCTGTGTTCTTCTTTTTTGCATTTTTTTCCCAAGCTTTATGTATGTTCTTGTAAATTCTAGATTTAGATCACATTTGAGGCTAGAGGGAGGGGTTGTAAATGTTTTAAAACTTATAAACAACCTGTATCCCTACGGTCAGAGCATTTGAACTCATGTAAACAAAAGGAAAATTAATGATGAACTGTAGTTAATTCCCATTCTTCTTAAACGCTTGAAATGTGTGAATGTTGGACTCGAGTCCATTGCAATTTCACATTTGTTAGCATGATCAGAAGATTGGCGCCGTCTGTGGGAATAAAGAATTCGCTCTAATTTGTGATCAAATTTGGCCAAAAGACATGAAAATTGGTTAAAATGCATGAAAAGTGTTGAAAAAGCACTGTAATTGACTAGTGTCTTTGGGAAAAGTGCTGCTGTTGACTAGTGACCTTGGGAAAACTGCTGCTGTTAACTAGTGACCAGGAAATGCCATAGAGAAGTGTTTTGACTGCAGGAATTGATGGAAAATGTCTAATGACCGCGGCCCTACGGTCACTGACTCGTTTTGCCTTCAAAATAACTTGCTTGACCTCTGAAGACACTCATGTAAGACCTTGATGTCTATGATGGGTTTGGGAACATTAATGAATGAATTTTACACCTTGAAATGCATCCTATAATCATTCAAATGAAGGCATTAAGCACCTCAAAGTGCATACTTTTGCCACTTAATTGAAGGGACTTTGCACCTCAATGTGCATGGACCAAATCGACACCCTTTTCTGCAATAGAAGAGTGGTGATTCAGTCCAAAAAGCTTGAAACCAAATAATTGTTTATCTCAAATCAATGATAAGACAAACGACATTGTAGTCATGCATTGTCCGGCATCACCCATTGATGGATCCTGCATGATCATTGTGGTAGTGGTGCAGGCTCAATTCTGTGGGCTTTATTCCTTTGATTAGATCCAACCCTCTTTTGCTTGTAAGTTTGACACAGACAACCCTAAGATGCTGCTGAAATTTTGGTAGCTAGGTCTAGCCAGCTTAGCATGCTTTTAAGTCTGATCATATGATCCTGAAATGCATAAACTCTGATAGCTAGGATAATCAGCATAGCACAATAAGATGGGGTTTATGCCTATGTCTAATCATTTCGATTCAAAACCATGTTAGTTTAGATAGCATTCATAAACCATTCCGGCTAGCCAAGAGCAAACTATGTTGGTTATAACACTAATGCAATCCATTAGGCTTACTTTTACAAAAATCTCATGGGTTCTTTGATTATTACTTTTGATGAGGTCAAGGAGAGGCTCTTTAAGATCTCCATGACCCAAAACCAATCATTTGCAAAAGCACCAAAAAGGGCTTGAATGAACACTATTACCCTTACATCAAGAGTCTTTGTCTTCCAAAGACGCTTTGCCCCCATGGGTTTCATGGCTTCCACTGATCAGAATGGGTCATCAGTGACCCCAAAGTCCATCAAGAAAGCTGAGACTCTTAAGCCTTGGATTTCCAAACATGCTTAGAACCCATTTAGTCTTCAACAAGGTTAATGTAAGGTCTTGATCCCAACTAACCTCGATTTGTACTAATTAATATTGTTTTACATTAATTAAAATGCATTTAGACTAATTTAACTAAACTTTTTGGGTATGGGTCATTAATAGGTAGTTGGGTCGGGTTTAAACCTTACCTAGGAAGTGAAGGACCCTTTTTGTAATTGTTCTTAC
The DNA here is from genome assembly GCA_037013555.1 of Sextonia rubra. Classification (NCBI taxonomy): domain Eukaryota; kingdom Viridiplantae; phylum Streptophyta; class Magnoliopsida; order Laurales; family Lauraceae; genus Sextonia; species Sextonia rubra. The sequence continues at coordinate 10,982,638 of JASUAD010000008.1, forward strand.
ATCATATGGACACCTCATTAGTGGCATCTTGTGTAATTTTCATATAGATCATCTTTCATGTTGGGCTTGACTTGATTCGGACCCATCCTAGCCCAATTGAGGTCCATTTGACCTAAACTGTATTTTCCATAGAAATGTTGGACTTGCATGTAATTGTAGGAAAATTTTAGTTAAAAGAGACTCAATGTCCCTTTTCTCTCTTCTTACTCTTTTTCATTACTGGAGCTATTCCTTCCCTTTCTTCCTTCTTCATCTTCGCTTCAAATTTTAAGTTATAAACAAAGCTTAGAGGTTTTGCATGCTATAGGGATAGTCTCCACCCATTATCTTTTTCTTCTTTTGTGCATACCTTCTCATGGCATGGATTACTATAGGATTACGTATTCACACCCTTGGGGCCCATTCAAATCCCTAATTCTTGGGATTGGGGCATGATATAGTAAGTAATGGTATCAGAGCAACTAAGAAGTCAATTAAAAGACCAACTTTAAGAAACGTGGTGAGGTTACGATAGGTCTGATCAGAGATGGAATTTTGTGTAAAGACTTATGACATACCTTTTCTAAGACATTGGTTATGACTAATTACTGTTATAATTGTAGATAAATGGCATCTAGATCTAGTGCGAACAACAGTTCGGGTGGTAATGACCACAAACGTCGAATTGGATGGTGTGGATCCTCCACCACCCCTTCCTTATTCTACTTATAACACGGGAGAGCGATTTATGATGCTGATGCATCAATTGACTGCCAGCAATGCCAACCAAGTAGCCATGTAAATGCAGTTGGCCACCTTTCTGGAAAGGCAGAACCAGCCTGGAGATTCTAATTCCTTGTATGAGAAATTCTGAAAGAGGAGAGTTATGGAGTTCATGGGACGAGAGGATCCATTACAAGCCAATCAATAGTTCTTTCACACAGAGAACGTTTTTGATTCATTGACTTGTACACCAAGGCAGCAAGTGGTCCTCATGGCATCCATGTTTAGAGATATCGCGGATACATGGTGGAAGAGTATCAGGGATCAAATTAGGGCCATGCTAGATGCTACCATGTAGGAAGCTTTTAAGAGGTAATTTAGGAAGAAGTTTAATCCAAAACATGTGACCCATAAGAAGAAGGCCGAGTTTCTCACTCTGCAGTAGAACTCCATGATGGTTGTAGAGTTGTACATGTATTTAGCCAGCTCTCTTGGTTTGCCTTGGACTTGATCGATATGAGGAGAAAAGAGTTGAGAGGTTTCTCGAAGGGTTAAGGCCTATTATTAAGGGACACGCTACAACTTTCCAACGTCCCGCATAACATGTTGACACTGTGGAGAGAGCCTATGCAGCTGAAGAAATTGAGAAGAGTTTATTCTTGGGAGAGTCTAAGAGGAGTGCCCCGTCTTCAGGCAAGAGTCAACAACACTCCAAGAAACAAAAGGGAGTTGTTGGTGGGACGTCAAGGCCAGTCTACGGAGTGTGCGGAAAAGGCCATGAGACAAGTAAATGTTGGAAGTCTACAGGAGCTTGTTTTGGTTGTGGCGCATTGGACAATCACTTGTTAAAGTGCCCAAGAAGAAAGGGTTCCAGTCAAGCCCCACCCCAGTAGTAGTATCAGCAGCCTTCTAGAGTAGCACTGCCTACACCTCTAACTCAACAACAGCAAGCGAGGCTAGGCCAAGGACAGACACGGTAGGGCCAAGGCCAACAGAAGTAAGGACAACAAAAACAAGGACAGCAGAACCGACTCCACAAGCAAGGCCATGCCTATGCATTGACTCATGAAGAAGCGGAGCATGTGGTTGTATATAAGGTTTCCATTTGTGAAATAGAAGCTAAAGTATTGTTTGATTCGGGATCTTTGCACTCCTTTGTTTCACCCAAATTTTCTCATAGGACACGGAAGCCGCCAATGCAGCTACTGTGTATTGAGTGTTATCACTCCTATTGGTAAGAGGGTGACTTGTGAGGGTTATTATCCAAGTTGTTGAGTTCTAATTGGAAAGATCCTTTTTCTAGTGGAACTTATTGTGTTGCCGATGCACGATTTCCTCTTAGGCATGGATTGGCTAACCTAGTATATGGCTTGCTTGGATTGTTTTCATAACACTATCACTATAAAGGTAGACGAAGCTAGCCCGAGTGTTATATTCTAAGGTGAAACAAGAGTTTGAACACTAGGCTAATTTCAGCAGTTCGAGCAGAAAAATTAATTCATAGTCGTTACGAAGGTTACATTGCTTTTATTGTTGAGAAGAAACGATCTAAGAAGCTAGAGGAGATACTAGTGGTTTGTGAGTTTTCAGATGTGTTCCCCGACGAAGTACCTAGTCTTCCTCCAATAAGGGAAGTAGATTTTACCATAGAGTTAGCACCCAGTACAGCTTCAATCTCTAAGGCCCCGTATAGAATGGCACCTGTGGAGCTGCGTGAGTTGAAGATTTAGTTGCAAGACCTATTGGATAAGGGGTTTATTCATCCTAGCACATTACCATGGGGAGCTCCAGTTTTATTTGTAAAGAAGAAGGATGGCACCCCCAGAATGTGTATTGATTACAAGCAGTTGAATCGATAACAATTAAGAACAAATATCCACTACTTAGAATTGATGATCTGTTTGATCAATTACAAGGTGCAACCCGCTTTTTGAAGATCAATTTGAGATTTGTGTATCATTAATTGCGAGTTAGAGATCAAAATACATCCAAAACTGCTTTCAGGACAAGATATGGGCACTATGAATTTTTAGTCATGCCTTTTGGGTTAACTAATGCCCTAGCTGTATTTATGGCTTTGATGAACAAGATCTTTTCACCTTATCTTGATTGTTTCATGGTAATTTTCATTGATGATGTGCTGGTGTATTCTAAGACTCACGATGAGCATACTGAACATTTCTTTGCAATTGTTGAGGGATCACCGACTGTATGCCAAACTGGACAAGTGTGAATTTTGGTTGGAAGAAGTTGCTTACTTGGGGCATATAATTTCAAAGATGGACTCATGTAGACCTAGCCAAAAAATAGGTGATAACTAGTGGGCAGAGTCCTAAAACAGTTACAGAGGTTAGAAGTTTTGTTGGCTTGGCAAGTTACTACCGAAGGTTTGTAAAGGACTTTTCCATAATAGTTGCACCTTTGATGAAAATGACTTAAAAGAATGAACCATTTGTTTGGTCAACCCAATGTGAGTCGAATTTCCAACTCCTTAAGGAGAAGTTAACCTCAGCCCCAATCTTATCTCTACCAGAAGGTAGTGGTGGATTTGTTATTTATACCGATGCTTCAAGGATTGGGTTAGGTTGTGTATTAATGCAGAATGGGAAGGTTATAGCTTATGGATCTCATCAATTGAGAGAACACGAAAAGAATTACGCTACACATGATCTAGAATTGGCCGCTGTCATCTTCGCTTTGATGTTATGGAGACATTATTTGTATGGAGAGAGATTTGAAGTTCATAGTGACCATCGCAGTCTCCAGTATTTATTCTCTCAGCATGATCTTAACATGAGGCAGCGTAGATGGCTAAAATTTATAAAGGACTATGATTTCCCGATCAAGTATTTTCCAGGAAAAGGAAATGTGGTGGCTGATGCTTTAAGTAGAAAATTAACCATTGAGATGGCTGCCATGTGTGGTGAATGGTTTCTAGTGGAAGAATTTTGAGATCTGGATGTGGAAGTCAAATTTGTAGATGATAAGGTTATGTTAGTGGCTGTGTCTATCTTTGAACCCACTCTAATATAGCAAATTAAAGAAAGACAGTTCGAAGATCCAGAGTTTGTTAATATTCGTGACCACATATTACAGAGGTTAGATTTCGAGATAGTAGATGGTGTGTTGTACTTTAGAGATAGGCTATGTATTCCAGCGGCCCAAAATCAGAATTTGAAGGAAGCAATTATGACCGAAACACAACAAGCTAGATATTCCATGCACCCCAGGACTACCAAAATGTACCAAAATTTATATGGCAGGTTTTGGTGGAATAACATGAAGCGAGATTTGTAGGCTTTGTAACAAGGTGTCTTACCTATCAACGCGTGAAGGCTAAACATAGAAAGCCTCCCAGTTTGCTACACCCTTTACAGATTCCAAAGTAGAAATGGGAGAATCTAACCATGGATTTTGTTTCAGGGTTGCCCCAGACGAGCAAACATCATGATGTTGTATGGGTAATTGTCGATCGACTAACGAAGTCAACCCACTTTATTCCCATTAGGAAAGGGATGAAATTTCATGAGATGGTTAAGATCTTCATTGAAGAGATTGTGTGGTTACATGGTACTCCAGTCTCATTTGTTTCGAACAGAGACAGTAGGTTTGTGTTTTCCTTTTGGTAGTCTTTTCAGAAATTAATGGGTACCAAACTTAATTTTAGCATAGCTTACCATCCTCAGACCGATGGGCAATCGGAGCGAACGATATAAACCCTTGAAGCCTGCTCCGAGCTAGTGTGATAGACTTTGGGAAGGAGTGGGATGAGCACTTCTCCTTATGTGAATTTGTGTATAACAACAGTTACCACGCGAGCATAGGAATGGCTCCATTCAAAGCTTTGTATGGCCGTAAGTGCCGCACACCTATTTGTTGGGAAGAAGTCAGAGTTAGAAGTCTCTATGGACCTTCTCTTGTTGTGGATACAGCAGAAAAAGTGTAGAAAGTATAAGATAAATTGAAGGTTACACGATCTCACCAGAATAGTTATGCAGCCAACTGCCGTAGGCCCTTTGAATTTCAGGTAGGAGACAAAGTTTTCTTGAAAGTTTCTCCGATGAAGGGTACTATCAGGTTTGGACAAAAAGGTAAGTTAGCTCCGCAGTTTGTAGGACCTTTTGAGATACAGAGCAAAGTTGGAGATTTGGCTTATATGTTGGAGCTACCATCCCAACTCACGGGAGTTCATAACATATTCCATGTATCGATGCTTGGGAAGTACCTCCCAGACCCTTCACATGTTCTTAAATTAGATGACATCCAAGTTAAGCCCGATGCAAGCTATGAAGAAAGACCCTTTGTGTCATTGACACTAAAGAGCAAGTGTTCCATAGTCAAACAATCAAATAGGTTAAGGTTCTATGGGAGCATCATGGATAAGAAGAAGCTACTTGGGAACTTGAAGACCAAATTCAGGTAAAATATCCAGAGCTCCTACCCAAGGTACGTTGCATTCGGAGGACCAAATGAACTTTAGTAGGAGGATGTAAGGTCTTGATCCTAACTAACCTTGATTTGTACTAATTAATCTTGTTTTACATTAATTAAAATGCATTTAGACTAATTTAACTTAAACTTTTCGGGCATGAGTCATGGATAGGTAGTTGGGTGTGGTTCGAACCTTACCTAGATAGTTAAGGACCTTTTTTTTAATTGTTTTTGCATCATATGGACACCTCATTAGTGGCATCTTGTGTAGTTTTTCATATAGATCATCTTTCATGTTGGGCTTAACTTGATTCGGACCTATCCTAGCCCAATTGAGGTCCATTTGACCTAAACTATAATTTCCCTAGAAATGTTGGACTTGCATGTAATTACAGGAAAATTTTAGTTAAAAGAGACTCAATGTCCTTTTTCTCTCTTCTTACTCTTCTTTGTTGCTGGAGCTGTTCCTTCCCTTTCTTCTTTCTTCATCTTCATTTCAAATTTGAAGTTGTTAACAAAGCTTGGAGGTCATGCATGTCATAAGGATAGTCTCCACCTATCATCTTTTTCTTCTTTTGTGCATACCTTCTCATGGCATGGATTACTTCGGGATTACGTATTTACACCCTGGGGGCCCATTCAAATCCCCAATTCCCGTGATTGGGGCATGACGGTTAAGGAGGAACCAAAACACAAACTAAAGTCAGAGGGCAGTAGCTTTCGTATCATCAAGCCCCGACTAGGGGCAAGGCAGATCTGGTTTACGGATCACAAATCAATGATACTTGGCAAGTCGCATCAAACGGCTACTCAAGGTTCGAAACCATCATCTACTTAGCCAAAACAATGGATAGTAACGAGCAACCATCAGAGGACCTTCGGCAGTTCATAACCCACAAGAAGGACCAGAAACATGCATCCATCCCTGGATGCAACACATGGTCACCATAGTCATGTATTTCCAAATCCAGCAAGGCTGAAAATAAACTATTGGCTTCACCTAAAGGTAACACCTTTTACCCTCTAATTCAAAAAGAGGAACGAAGGTTTGGCAAGAAATGTCTACACTCCTCATTGTGGCACCATCTTCGCCATCTTCACCTCAGTGTCTATCACACGACACTAAAGATAAAAAGAAAACTAAGTGGTTGGTTATCAATGAGTCAATCGTTCTCACTCATTTTAAAGATTTGCTCCAATAAAAGAAGGAGCAGAAGAAGAAGAATAAGAGAGGTGCTGTTAACATTCTTTCATTTACCACTTCCGATCCCATGGATTGGAAACAAGTTGCCAGTACTTCTAGGCCACTAGTTGCCAAATCAAAGATCAAACCTTGGTAGCTAGACTGGCTAGTCAAATAAAAAAAAAAGGCTTTGGCTCTCTACAGGGATCAAACCCATAAGCTATCACGGCACATAATCACCCAAAAATGGGCAATCAAAGAAGATGATTTGGACTTAACCTCATAATGTATGGTCGAACCAGGCTCAACCCAGAGAGTCACTTGGAATATGGCTCGGACTCAATCATAGAAGTCTAACTCCAACTCCCATTTGGGCATGACTTTTGAAAGGTATGTCGAAATAGACTCCAATGAGAATCTTATCATTATCTTAGATACAGAAGATAGTCAATCCATTTTTCCTACATTAACATCCTCCTAACCCCGTCAGTATATTGTATTCGTGGTTGAAGGGAGTGAAACTAACAAGGATGGAAATGATGATGCCAGTGGAAGTAAAGACGCTAGCGAAGAAGATGCTAGTGAAAATTAGGAAGATGACATCAGTGATGTCGTTAAACAGCTGTCACGACCCGAGCCCAGAATTCGGGGGTTAGCAAAAAGCTAAACCGGTGACACACGTACTCCCGTGCACGTGCACCCAAACCCAGTCCAGATGCACGCCCACAAGGGATCTAACACGTGCGAACTAAGTGTACGCGGAAGCTGTACATATCATAGCAAGCAACAAAGGAAAATAAATAGCGGAAGCTAAAACAAATGCGGAACGGATAAGACAAAGACAAATACACTGATATAAAACCGAATACACACCAAAATCAATATATACAAAATATACAGAATACAAGTCCAAAGTCCAAATACAAATCCCCTGAAACCAAAACTCGAAATCCCAAAACAAAAAGCCACTGGAAGTATGCATGAACGCACTCGGCAGAGATGGTCAGGCCCACTCTGCCAAACCGGAGGGTGCCTCTACACTCGCCCCTGCAGCCTCCTCGACCGCCGGGGAGCTGGGCAAGGTATCTGTGCCTGCAACACCACAGACAACACAAATGAATACAACGATCCAGCAAATATAAGTAACAGGGGTGTAACACTCATAGTATCAAAGTGAATATAATAAGGACAGAAGATGAAATACAGAGTTCCATGTTAGGAAACTAAGCCAATCGTGCATAGAAGTAAAACATGATATGTGAATCAAACATAGAAATACTGACTAAGTGGCTACTACGTTAACCAAGTTCTCTCCAATAGAGAGCAGAGCAAAGCAGAGCAGAGGAGAACACCACTGACCGGGCCAGGGTACAAGTGGGTCTCAGGTTCCTGGGTTCCGGGGTCCCAAGACAAAGCGACACTGCAGTGAATACAGAGATACAGAGATCTAAGCCAGAGGTAACCCCGTCGGGCATCCTAGGGCTGAGGCTGAGTAGAGCCAAACTAATACCAATCAAATCAAATCCATAGAAAGGGAGATTATCCGCTTTGGACTCACCGATGACAAAGACCGGATCTTATCCTCACGTATTAACCTCTGGGCAGAGCCACCCGGGAATACCCAAACTCAGAGATAAACAAAGCCAGCAGAGCATAGATATAAATCCAAAGCACAGCATAGATCAAAGCATAGTGCAGAACGAAGCATAGAACAGAGATACAGGACGAAAACAAAAATGACTACGGAATGCATAAACTTAGATTAACAGAACAGAGGGCAAAATCATAAACAATATGCAATGCATCTCAGATTAATACGGAGTCAAGGTTCATTACAAGCCAGTCCTAAGCTAGTTGTTCACTGTCACTAACCGTGCATGTTGATGTAGTTTTAAGTTAGTCAATGCACCGTTGCCATCAAAGTGTTGCAATGTAATCTGTGCGTGCACCGACGTCCCTTAAACCAACACCCATGGGGAGGTGCTTAACAGTAAAACAACACTCACATGAATAAGTCACAGCCTAACAGACTATTCATGCGTTCCAAGAATCCATTGGGCCGGTTTACACGGGTGGTTAACCTGTATTTGAGCCCTATAAGTCTCACCATCATCCTAAGTTATGTTTCAGAATTGCCATGCCTAACGGTTTAGCTATGAGGGACCTATGGTTGAGCCGAAGACATCTTACGCGCTTGTCGTACTATGCACTACGGCTTCACCTTGGTTCCATTCAAAACACAGCTAAACGAATCATCTTTCACTTCTGATCTGATGCCTTTTTCGGCTGAGCTACAGTCAGTATACGGCTTAGCCGTAGACCAATCCACGGCTTAGCCGTAGCATTCCACGGCTTAGCCGTAGCCTCACCGTAGGAGTACTGATATCAGAAAAGTTTCGACTGATCAGAGATTTAATTCACGGCTGGGGTACGGTTGGGTCACGGCTAGCTTACGGCTCAGCCGTAGAACAAATTACGGCTTAGCCGTAGCCTAGCCGTAGAACAAAACTCAAATTTCGAGTCTCTGGAAATCAAGCCGTAGAAGTTCACGGCTTAGCCGTACCATACAGAGATGAATTCGGGCTGAGTACAGAAACGGAAATTTGACACAGAAACATCCCCAAACAAGCTACAGAGGTTCCAAATTCACAAGCATTGGCTGTAAACATCAAATACACTAAAGAAGATGGAAATCAAAGCATTCAAATAGAGCACCCATGTGTGTTATAAAAGTCTGTACTTATACTTGCCTCAATCTCTACCAAATCCACTGACTCAAGCTCCCAAAGCAACTAAAAATCAAAGCAAATCAAAGAGATACACCATGCATGAGATGAAGACAAAGCAATCATAGAATGGGAGATCCAAATTGGAGAAGAAGCACAAGAACCCACTTACCTCAAGCATTATACAGAGATGAGGGAAGAAGAGAACCCAAATCAAAAATGAGAATCCAACATCACTCGATCAAGAGAAGCAAAGAAGAGAGAGAGAGAGAGAGAGAGAGAGAAGAAACCGAAGTGAAGAGGGAGAGAGAGAGAGAACGTGGCTTTCCCCTTGGAGTTCTTGCATGCAGTCGATCAAGACAAATGGGTAAGGAGAAAGACACCTGGAGCTGAATTGTATATATAAGTTTTGGGGTTTTAAGTCAAAGTCCGATGAGTTTATACTAATTACAGTTCAAGTCACACGAAGGTCCATCTTCCCCAATTGACTCCAAACGGATCCGACACAGTTATGGAAATTGTCGAGCTCAACGAAATACGCGTGCTGACACCAAGATGATGCAAAGATGATATGAGCAAAACAAAAGCAAAATTACGAAAAAGGGCTTAGAACTACCTATTCCAGGTCAAAGGTCACTCAACTACCTATCCAAGGCCCAAAACCAAGTCCAAAAGAATAAACAAAACAAAACACACACTAATGAGCCACTAATCCGGCTCAAAGGGGATCGGAGTGTTACATCCTCCCCCACTAGGAATCATTCCGTCCTCGGAATGACTACCTACCTGCGCAAAGAGCTGGGGGTACTGGCGCGCTAGCTGCTCCTCTAGCTCCCAAGTAGCCTCATCCGGACCGTGATGCTCCCACAACACTTTAACCCATCTGATAGTCCTGGTACGGAGAATCTGCTCTCGTGTGCCAACGATGCGAAGCGGACGCTCAACGTAAGTTGCATTAGGCTGAATCTGGATATCATCGTAGCGAATCACATGGCTCGGATCTGGCACATACTTACGGAGCATCGACACATGGAAGACATCGTGCACACCGGAGAACTCAACTGGAAGCGTCAACCGATAAGCTAAATCTCCAACTCGGCTCTTGACTTCGAACGGTCCTACATATCTCGGAGCTAACTTACCCTTCTGACCAAATCGAACTGTGCCCTTCATCGGAGAAACTTTAAGGAACACCCAATCTCCGACTTGGAATGCCAAAGGTCTCCTCCGAGTATCAGCATAGCTCTTCTGCCTGGACCGAGCAATCTTCAAATTCTCTATCACTTTCTGCACTTTCTCCGTCGTCTCTGCTATGATCGTCGGACCATGAAAACTCCTTGCTCCTACCTCTTCCCAGCACACCGGGGTCCTGCACTTACGTCCGTAGAGAGCCTCATATGGTGCCATACCAATACTCTCGTGAAAGCTGTTGTTGTAAGCAAACTCACACAATGCCAAATGCATATCCCATTCCTTCTCAAAGTTTAGCACACTAGCTCTGAGCATATCCTCCAACGTCTGAATGGTACGCTCCGACTGTCCATCAGTCTGGGGGTGGTATGCCGTGCTAAAACTCAGCTTCGTGCCCATAGCTTCCTGAAATGCTCTCCAGAATGAAGATACAAAACGACTGTCTCGATCCGACACAATCGATACCGGGGTGCCATGCAATCTGACTACCTCGTCAACAAACTTCCTAGCCATCTCCGTGAATGTCATCCCCTTCTTGAACGGAAGGAAATGTGCTGACTTGGTCAATCTGTCCACTATTACCCAGATCGCATTGTTCTTTCTACTGGTCGGCGGAAAACCGGAGACGAAATCCATCGTAATGTGCTCCCACTTCCACTGCGGAGTGTGCAATGGATGTAATGATCCTGGAGGTCGCTGATGGTCAGCTTTCACCCTCTGACAGGTCAAACATCGAGCTACGAACCCTGCGATCTCCCGCTTCATATTGTTCCACCAAAATCTGTCCTTCAAGTTCCGGTACATCTTCGTACTCCCTGGGTGCATCGGGCATCGTGCGCCTCTGTCATCAACTTATCTTTCAGCTCATCCACAGCGGGAACACACAATCTATTCCTGAAGTACAAAACTCCATCCACCAAGCTAAAATCCGGTCGATCTGCAATCCGATCTCTGAACTTCACCAGGAGGGGGTCCTCAAACTGGCGATCCTTGATCTGCTGAATCACTTCAGGCTGAAATACGACGGTAGTAGCTAATGTCACCAATTCACCTACCATCCGAACCTCTACAGGCTGATCATGCACAAGCATATAGAATCCTGCCAACGCCTGAAGACTGTCTGTCCTCCTGCTAAGTGCATCTGCAACCACATTCCCCTTGCCAGGGTGGTACTTGATCGGAAAGTCGTAGTCTTTGATAAACTCCAACCATCTACGCTGCCTCATATTCAAGTCATGCTGATCAAACAAGTACTGCAGACTGTGATGATCGGAATGGACCTCGAACTTCACACCGTACAAGTAATGTCGCCACAACTTCAGTGCAAATACAATAGCTGCTAGCTCCAAGTCATGTGTGGCATAGTTCTTCTCATGCTCCTTCAGCTGTCTGGATCCATAGGCAATCACTTTCTGATTCTGCATCAGTACACAGCCTAATCCAACTCGAGAAGCATCGGAATAAATCACGAATCCCTCACTACCATCCGGGAGAGTCAACACTGGCGCCGTAGTGAGCTTTTCTTTCAACATCTGGAAACTACGCTCACACTTCTCTGTCCACTCATATGGAACCTTCTTCCGAGTCAACTGAGTCAGCGGTGCTGAAATCTTCGAAAAGTCCTGCACGAACCTGCGGTAGTATCCCGCCAAACCCAGAAAACTCCGAATCTCTGTCACTGATCTGGGACGGGGCCAATGGACTACTGCCTCAATCTTCGCCGGATCCACCATTAATCCATCTCTAGAAATCTTATGACCCAGAAATGCAACTTGCTCTAACCAGAAATCACACTTGGACAACTTGGCATACAACTTGTGATCCTTAAGCAGCTGCAATGCTTTCCTCAAATGGTCTGTATGTTCCTCAGCAGTCTTCGAATAGACCAATATGTCATCTATAAAAACCACAACGAACTGGTCCAAGAAGGAAGTAAACACCCTATTCATCAAGGCCATGAAAGCTGCGGGTGCATTCGTCAAACCAAACGGCATGACAAGGAACTCGTAGTGTCCATACCGAGTCCTGAAAGCTGTCTTCGGAACATCCTCATCCTTCACCCTGAGCTGGTGATATCCTGACCTCAAGTCAATCTTAGAGAAGTAAGCTGCACCCTGAAGTTGATCGAACAACTCGTCAATCCTAGGCAATGGATATTTGTTCTTGATAGTCACTTTATTCAACTGCCTGTAGTCAATGCACATCCGGAAACTGCCATCCTTCTTCTTGACAAACAATACAGGAGCTCCCCAAGGTGAAACACTTGGGCGTATGAACCCTTTATCCAACAGATCCTGCAACTGTTTCTTCAATTCCAACAACTCTGCAGGTGCCATACGATATGGAGCTCTACTAATAGGTGCTGTACCTGGTACCACGTCAATAGCAAATTCTACCTCCCGAACTGGTGGCAACTCTGGCACATCCTCCGGAAAGACATCCGGAAACTCGCTGACTACTGGAATCTCACTGAGCTGTCGCCGATCTTTCTTTTCTGAAATGAATGCAAGAAATCCCTCACATCCCCTACGAAGCATCCTGTCTGCCTTACAAGCAGAGATCACACGTCTTGGGCACTTCATCTGGCTGCCCTCAAATCGGAATCCGCTGCCCAAATCAAAGTAGATAGCCTTGCTGTAGCAATTGATACACGCATGATATCTTGCAAGCCAGTCCATACCAAGGATCACATCAAAATCCAGTGTCGTGAGCAACACGAGGTCTACTGGGAGCTGATGACCAGCTATCCGCACATCACACTGAGGGTAGAAGACACTGCACTCCACCCGTTTACCAACCGGAGTGGATACTAGCAACAAGTATGGAAGTGGTGTGGGTCGTTGTCGAAGCTGCACAGCAAAATGGGGTGCTACGTACGAACGCGTAGACCCAGAGTCAAATAAAGCTAAAGCTTCTGCATCAGAAATTAAAATTTTACCTTCCACTACCGTGGCCTCCTCCGCGCCCTCATGCGTAGCAGCATATGCTCGGGCTGTCTGGCGGTTCGGCTTCTGGGCTGGGCGAGCTGGCTGAGATCTGCCCTGAGCTGTAGATCCTGCATGTCTCGTCTGTGGCGAGGACTGAAACTTCGGGCATTGGGCCCGCCTGTGATCCGTAGAGCCACAACCGAAACAAGCCCCAATCTTCCTCCAACATCTGTCTGTGGGGTGATCCTTCCCACAGTGACCGCATACCAACGGAGTACTGCTCGAACTGCCCTGCTTACCCTTGAACCTTTTCTGAAACTGACTTCTGCCACTGGAACCTGCCGCCCTCTTAGCTTCTGTTCGCTCCTCCTCAAAGATGGCCTCTGCATCATAAGCCCTGTCAATAGCGTCGTCCAATGTAGCCGGCCACATGCAAGCAACTACATGGCGTTTGTGCCTCGGATTCAGACCGTTGACGAAGCGAGTCACCTTCTTCTGCTCAGTGTTCACCATGTCCTCTGCAAAATGGGACAGCTCTGTAAACTTGTGTACATAATCTACGACTGACAGCTGTCTCTGCTGAAGGTTGAAGAATTCCACTTCCTTAGCTCGCTGAATGTGAAGAGGCATGAACTTCCGACGGAATTGCTGCTTGAAGGTCTCCCAAACTGTGGCACTGGGCATAGTCTGAAATGAAGTCTTGACACTCCTCCACCATGTCTTGGCTACACTCCGAAGCATAGAGGCTGTGAGAACTACCTTCTGCTTGTTACTGCACACAATCGTATCAAATAGCTCCTCAGTCTGTTCCAACCATTGCTCAGCCTGCAGTGCATCCTCTATCCCATGGAACTCGGTCGCCCCTCGCTTACGGAACTTGTCAAAAAGAGCATTAGGATCTGATTCCTTAGGCTGGAAAATCACCTGCTGATCTATACGAGGTGATGCTACTGCGGCAGCCTGACTCTGCCTATCTACCATGGATGCCATCTGTGCCTGTAATGACTGCATAGACTGCATCATCATCATCATCCGCTCCTCACTACTGATGTGTGGGGGTACTGATCCACTATCACCGTTATGGCCCTGTTGATTCTCATCTCGAGATCCTGATCCTGATGCCATCCTGAAAAAGAAAAAAGAAACACAACACGCAAATATAAAAGGCCCTGAGTTAGTCAAACCCCAAATCAACATATGAGACCTCGAGTCAAATAGTTGATAGCGTTATCTCACCACGATCTTAGATGCCTACATGCTTATAACTAGCATGCTCTGATACCATACAATACGTATGTCACGACCCGAGCCCAGAATTCGGGGGTTAGCAAAAAGCTAAACCGGTGACACACGTACTCCCGTGCACGTGCACCCAAACCCAGTCCAGATGCACGCCCACAAGGGATCTAACACGTGCGAACTAAGTGTACGCGGAAGCTGTACATATCATAGCAAGCAACAAAGGAAAATAAATAGCGGAAGCTAAAACAAATGCGGAACGGATAAGACAAAGACAAATACACTGATATAAAACCGAATACACACCAAAATCAATATATACAAAATATACAGAATACAAGTCCAAAGTCCAAATACAAATCCCCTGAAACCAAAACTCGAAATCCCAAAACAAAAAGCCACTGGAAGTATGCATGAACGCACTCGGCAGAGATGATCAGGCCCACTCTGCCAAACCGGAGGGTGCCTCTACACTCGCCCCTGCAGCCTCCTCGACCGCCGGGGAGCTGGGCAAGGTATCTGTGCCTGCAACACCACAGACAACACAAATGAATACAACGATCCAGCAAATATAAGTAACAGGGGTGTAACACTCATAGTATCAAAGTGAATATAATAAGGACAGAAGATGAAATACAGAGTTCCATGTTAGGAAACTAAGCCAATCGTGCATAGAAGTAAAACATGATATGTGAATCAAACATAGAAATACTGACTAAGTGGCTACTACGTTAACCAAGTTCTCTCCAATAGAGAGCAGAGCAAAGCAGAGCAGAGGAGAACACCACTGACCGGGCCAGGGTACAAGTGGGTCTCAGGTTCCTGGGTTCCGGGGTCCCAAGACAAAGCGACACTGCAGTGAATACAGAGATACAGAGATCTAAGCCAGAGGTAACCCCGTCGGGCATCCTAGGGCTGAGGCTGAGTAGAGCCAGACTAATACCAATCAAATCAAATCCATAGAAAGGGAGATTATCCGCTTTGGACTCACCGATGACAAAGACCGGATCTTATCCTCACGTATTAACCTCTGGGCAGAGCCACCCGGGAATACCCAAACTCAGAGATAAACAAAGCCAGCAGAGCATAGATATAAATCCAAAGCACAGCATAGATCAAAGCATAGTGCAGAACGAAGCATAGAACAGAGATACAGGACAAAAACAAAAATGACTACGGAATGCATAAACTTAGATTAACAGAACAGAGGGCAAAATCATAAACAATATGCAATGCATCTCAGATTAATACGGAGTCAAGGTTCATTACAAGCCAGTCCTAAGCTAGTTGTTCACTGTCACTAACCATGCATGTTGATGTAGTTTTAAGTTAGTCAATGCACCGTTGCCATCAAAGTGTTGCAATGTAATCTGTGCGTGCACCGACGTCCCTTAAACCAACACCCATGGGGAGGTGCTTAACAGTAAAACAACACTCACATGAATAAGTCACAGCCTAACAGACTATTCATGCGTTCCAAGAATCCATTGGGCCGGTTTACACGGGTGGTTAACCTGTATTTGAGCCCTATAAGTCTCACCATCATCCTAAGTTATGTTTCAGAATTGCCATGCCTAACGGTTTAGCTATGAGGGACCTATGGTTGAGCCGAAGACATCTTACGCGCTTGTCGTACTATGCACTACGGCTTCACCTTGGTTCCATTCAAAACACAGCTAAACGAATCATCTTTCACTTCTGATCTGATGCCTTTTTCGGCTGAGCTACAGTCAGTATACGGCTTAGCCGTAGACCAATCCACGGCTTAGCCGTAGCATTCCACGGCTTAGCCGTAGCCTCACCGTAGGAGTACTGATATCAGAAAAGTTTCGACTGATCAGAGATTTAATTCACGGCTGGGGTACGGTTGGGTCACGGCTAGCTTACGGCTCAGCCGTAGAACAAATTACGGCTTAGCCGTAGCCTAGCCGTAGAACAAAACTCAAATTTCGAGTCTCTGGAAATCAAGCCGTAGAAGTTCACGGCTTAGCCGTACCATACAGAGATGAATTCGGGCTGAGTACAGAAACGGAAATTTGACACAGAAACATCCCCAAACAAGCTACAGAGGTTCCAAATTCACAAGCATTGGCTGTAAACATCAAATACACTAAAGAAGATGGAAATCAAAGCATTCAAATAGAGCACCCATGTGTGTTATAAAAGTCTGTACTTATACTTACCTCAATCTCTACCAAATCCACTGACTCAAGCTCCCAAAGCAACTAAAAATCAAAGCAAATCAAAGAGATACACCATGCATGAGATGAAGACAAAGCAATCATAGAATGGGAGATCCAAATTGGAGAAGAAGCACAAGAACCCACTTACCTCAAGCATTATACAGAGATGAGGGAAGAAGAGAACCCAAATCAAAAATGAGAATCCAACATCACTCGATCAAGAGAAGCAAAGAAGAGAGAGAGAGAGAGAGAGAGAAGAAACCGAAGTGAAGAGGGAGAGAGAGAGAGAACGTGGCTTTCCCCTTGGAGTTCTTGCATGCAGTCGATCAAGACAAATGGGTAAGGAGAAAGACACCTGGAGCTGAATTGTATATATAAGTTTTGGGGTTTTAAGTCAAAGTCCGATGAGTTTATACTAATTACAGTTCAAGTCACACGAAGGTCCATCTTCCCCAATTGACTCCAAACGGATCCGACACAGTTACGGAAATTGTCGAGCTCAACGAAATACGCGTGCTGACACCAAGATGATGCAAAGATGATATGAGCAAAACAAAAGCAAAATTACGAAAAAGGGCTTAGAACTACCTATTCCAGGTCAAAGGTCACTCAACTACCTATCCAAGGCCCAAAACCAAGTCCAAAAGAATAAACAAAACAAAACACACACTAATGAGCCACTAATCCGGCTCAAAGGGGATCGGAGTGTTACAACAGCAAGGAGCTAAGATTGGTCACCTGACTGCCCAATTGAAAATCTTAGTGGAAAAGTTAGGTGGTTCAACAAAAGCTTCAGTCAATCCTCTATTTGCTGACAGGAAAAAACAAGCAATGATCAGGAGGAATGCCACCAAAATTAACCTGCTC
Organism: Sextonia rubra; assembly: GCA_037013555.1. Lineage (NCBI taxonomy): Eukaryota > Viridiplantae > Streptophyta > Magnoliopsida > Laurales > Lauraceae > Sextonia > Sextonia rubra. The sequence continues at coordinate 11,000,087 of JASUAD010000008.1, forward strand.
GCAGCTCAAATCAAGTCTCTAACGGACAAGGTGATAGCTGCAAGTTCTACCGGTGGTGATTATTCATCAATCCTTGGTCTTCATGCAGATTCTGAAAATCATGTATACTTCAAAAAAGTTAAAAAGATACTGACAAAATAAAAAATGAAGACTAGGATGAAAAAGAAGGGTATTACACCGAAGTATCCTCCGGAATTTGATACAGTTCAATTTCCACCATATTATAAACTTCCGACTTTCCAGCCTTACCATGAAAAGGGATCAGCTTATCAACACATCGTGCATTTCAAATCACTCATTGTAAGCCTGTCAATGTTGCATGCACTAAAAATAAGGCTGTTCATTGGCACATTGAAAGGAGTTGCCTTCATTGGTACAAGTAGTTACTAGAACTCTCCTTCACGACATAGCCAATCACAAAAGAGAAATTCTTCATTTCCAGGAGGAAGATCAAACAGTTACCTTCGCCATGCTCAATGGTACGAAATAGGGAGACAATGAAACTACACAAGCCTTTATCAATAGATGGAGAGCGTTGTCTTACAGGTGCTTAAAACAACCATCTCAAAGGGCTACCTTTGAGATGTGCATTACAACTTACAACCAGAGATCAAGGCTATCATATTTAATCGTAAAACTAAATCCTTGGCTTAATTGGTTGAGGTAGCTACTAATATAGAGCTGACCCTTAAGGAAATCAGTTAGAAAAAAAGCAGAGTCGTTTTCATCTTCTGCTTCAAAATTGACTGCTCCAAAATTGAAAAAGAAATATGAGGTATTCAATGTGAAAACCTCCAAACCACCTCCTTAAAAGCCTCAGAATGTCAAACTTGACCAAGCAAAGAAGGAAAAATATGAAAAGAGAAAGAAAACTAAATATCCTTTTGATGGGGATATTGAAATAATCTTTTGATCATTGATGGAAAACAATAAATTTGAACTTCCACCAATGAAGAAACTGGAACAAGCGGGTCGCGTCAATGACCCAAATTATTATGCATATCATCGGATGGTATCTCATCCTCTCAAAGACTGCTTCATTTTGAAGGAGAAAGTCAATGGGATGTGGAAGAATGGAGTGATAATCTTCGATCAGAAATATGATGCTACTCTAGTCAATATGATTTCCTTTAGATAGTTCGCACTTGTAACAGTGTCCGTTCTGCCAAAACCACTGACCATTGAATTTTGGGTCATCAATGCGATAGACGATGAACAAGGATTGATACCAGTAAAAACCTCTTTAGGGGGGGAAATGTGGGTTCACACGGATCTAGTAAATGATGAAGGCTAGGAGAAAGTTAAAACCAAACCCGCACCAGCAAAAAGAAGGAAAGTTAAAAGGCAACTTAAAAACTTTCAAAAAGCTGCCCAGAATCACTTGGTTAAACAAGAGAAACAAGATAAGCAGAATAAGGAAAAGGTGGTTGAAGCTTTGGTCTCAGAAGAACCTTCCAAACCGGCTAGAGGTCATTTTACTTTGGCTAACTTCATTATTCCAATTCCAAAGGATGAGGAAGAGCCATCGATATCCAGTTGTAATTTAATATCATCGGATGGCATGCCTCCTAATTCGGATGATGAAGAAGATTGGTCAGACTATTCTAATCTCAAAGATGATTAATGGATTGATGACTACTTTGATGATGAATACCCTTCCGATGAGGATGAGAGTTTTGAACAAACTTTTGATCCTAAAATAAGTACACTTAATATCCAGCACCGTCTCAATACATAGTCAGTGGTTCTTTATGACATACACAGACCGAGCACAAGTGACTGGTTAAATGATCCTCCTCCCTTTCCGCTACCTCCAGAAATTCACCCAGACCCTTTGCCACTGGTTGAACATGATGAAGCGTAGCAATAGCGAACATTGCCTCCTTGTTCACATACGGTAATCCCTATGCTGAATGTTCTTCCTGGATCAACCATGGAGTCAATCCGTTTAAAAGTAGATTCTGAACCAAGCACTCAACTGATTGTTCCTGACCAAACTAATGAGCCTGAGTTGCCAAAGGAACATAATAACGTCAGCATTGGCAGTCTTGCTACACCTTAGGAAGTCTTCCAAGTTCAGGATCAGGATAACATCTCTAACTTCGAATAAGAGATACCGTTGGCTCTTGCTCTAGTGATTCTAATCATCACCATTGATGAACCCCAAGCATCTTAGGCTATTCCTGATAATGCAAGTCAACAAGCATGCTTGGACGAAGTTAATCAACTTTTTGCTAAACCTGAAGAAGTCAATGTAATAAAAAGAGATACTCATCTAGAAATCGATCGAAAAAATATAGTCAACAATGGCACTCGTTCTGGTCATAACTATAGGATCAACTATGATAAACCACTTTTTCTTCTTATGTAAATCCTTCAGGGAACAACACCAATGTAAATATAACTTTTTCAAATGCAAATACTTGCACGACCTCATATTTTTTATCTTTTGCAGATGTTTGAGGAGACTTGTAACAACTTCATACGTGCTCTACAGGCATTGAATACAAACAATCAAGCTCATATAGCTCAAGTTCATCAAATAAAGAAGAATTATCTGAAAGAAAAATCCAAAAAGCCTAAAAAATAATGCATGGAATGTCTTTCAATTCATAATGCTTCTAAAGCCACTATTTCTTTCACCAAAGATGATCTTCTCTTAGGCGATATGAAACACACAAGGCTACTTTCTTTGACAGCCTATATCAAAGACATCCCCATTCCGAGAGTTCAAGTCAACTTAGGATCAGCTCCAAACCTCATCACAATTACAGCTCTTCAGGATCTTGGTATCCCAGTGAGCAAGCTATCTGCCACAAAGACCTCCATTCAAGGCTATGATGGGGAAGTCTAAGATCTGATTGGTAAAATTCGAATTCGATTTCAGTTGGAAGATTTAACCTTAGAAGCCACCTTGCATGTGGTTAAGACTCGTGCTTGCTATAACATCCTCTTGGGAAGGCGATGGCTTCATGATTATACCATAGTACTTTCTATTCACCATCAATGTCTCAAATATATTGATGATGAAGGTAAAGTATGTCAAGTCTTTGCAGATGAAAAGCCATTTAAAGGGAAGGAAGTTTACTCCACGGATGTAGCCATGTATCAGGAAAGACCAATAAAGTCTAAGCAAGATACAAAAATCTCTCCAGTGGATGATAATCTCGCAGAACCTTTCACTATTTTAGCAGAAGGGAAAACCTATCCACTGTTTGGCAAAAGATTTGATCCTGTCAGAAAGTTACTGTCCACAAAAAAGTTCATGGTCAAGTTTGTGGATACCAAAGCCGCTTTAATGATGAAGGTAAAATCTAAAATCAAACAATTAGATCAACCTTCGGTCATATCCACAAAACCATCAAGGACAAAGTAGCAGGTACTGTTATCTACACAAGCAAGGTGCATAGCCTAGTTATGTATATAACACTTGTTTAAAATGATAAACCACCTACTCCAAGACATCAAAAACTCTTATGTTCGACAAATGTGATTTCCTTAGTCGGTAACTCAGATTCTAATCAAGAAAGCAACAATGTACCTACTCCTGCTAGGGGAATGTCACCCATGGGGCCTGATTCTCCTGTCACTTTCAGTCAACTTGTGTTAACATCATAACAAAAGGGTGAATTATCTTATAGATACATTGATAAGTGGTTTCGCTTGGCTGAAAGATGTGAAAATCCTCCACACTGCTTAGCATGGATTCATTTGTGCTGGATAGGTTTTAGGTCAGCCCTCTACAAGTTGACAATGGCAATGGAGTTTTAAACCTTTAAAGAGATGTCTCGAATTATTTCATCTCTTGAAGTGGCACTCTATTGTCTACATGAGAGGTCTAGACGGACACGCCTAGTGCATGTCGTATCAATGATCAGAGATTCAGATTCTGAGTCAGATTCTGAGGATGCTGAAAAGATGGACACTTCTGTGCATTCTATAGCAAATTGGGTTTCTCTACTTTTACCATGGCCTATTCATCTCAAATTTATGATTTTGGAGGCTCTTGTTTCTTAGTGCCTCCATCTAAGCAAAACAAGCATCCAATAATTTTCCATCGAGTCAAAGATGCTCCTACTTCATATCCTATCGACAAGATCACTAACGATGGGAAAATATGGCTTGACATCTACAATCCTATGGTCCGCAATATGATGAAAAATATGGGGTATAATCTCAAGGAGCCCACAGGCCTTTGATTGAGTGCAAATGGGGTTCAGATTCCATTAGATGTCTTCACTCTAGAAATGAAAGAAGATCTCAAAAGGAGATGCAAAATTGAACAGATGTGGTATTACATAAGATATGTTCCTTACAGTAACTTCTTAAGTTAAATCAAAATTTTAGAGCAAGATTTGTGGTTTTCACCGAAGGGTATGACTCAGATGACTTTTATGAAACTGTTGCCTTCTAAAATCCTATTAATTGAGCTGCTTTTCAATATCTTGAGGGGGCAAGTGATGATGATGATACCATGTCACAAATCACTGAATATTGGCCACCTGAACTCAATAAAGAAATAGACCCATCTCAACACACTCACTGGGAATGTTTTACCCTTGATGTAAAAACTAAAGAGCCTAAAAAACTGAATCCATGGAAAGGGATTAGGCCTTGGTTTAAACTCCCAAATGAAACTCCAGAAGGTTTTGCGAAGTTGGAAACTTCTGAAAATGTTGTGAAAAAGCCTCTTCCCGAGCCTCCAACTGAGGACCAAGTGCAAGAAATAAACTTGGGAACCCAAGGAAATCTCCGTCCTACTTTTGTAAGTTCTTAAATCAAAGGAAAAGAACTTGATGTATATGTGAATTTCTTACGAGAGTTCATAGATTGCTTTGCATGGACCTACACAGAAATGCTAGGTCTAGATCAAGAAATTTCTATGCACAAATTGAACATATCTGATGATGCTTAACCCATAAAGCAAGCCCAAAGGAGGACAAAACTTAAAACTCAGAGATGTTCACTTCATTCGTGAAGAACAACACACTGACTGGTTGGCTAAATAGTATTGGTTACTAAAAAGAATGGGCAAATCAAAGTCTACATCGACTTTAGAGATCTGAACAAAGCTTGTCTTATGGACAACTTTCCATTGCCCATACCAGAAATCGTGATTGATAATACTTTTGGATATGAAAGGATGTCATTCATGGATGGGTTCTCGGGATACAATCAAATCAAAATGTTCAAGGAGGATGAGAAGCACACTTCCTTCAGAACTCCCTTTGGTATATATTGCTACACCGTCATGCCTTTCGGTCTTAAAAATGTTAGAGCCACATACTAAGGGGCGATGATGAAAATTTTTAAAGACATGCAACATAAGTCTAGTGAATGCTACGTCGATGACTTGGCAGTCAAGAGCAAGCAAAAATCTAACCATCTAGCTGATCTTCTCTCAATTTTCAAAAGATTACTAAAATTCAACCTTCAAATGAATCCTTTGAAGTGTTTCTTTAGAGTCTCTTCTGGAAAATTTCTAGGATTTGTGGTTCAAAAAGGTGGCATTGAACTAGACCCAATCAAAGTCAAAACCATATTGGAGATGTCCTTTCCAAAAACTCTCAAAAAACTGAAGGGCTTGCAAGGTAGACTTGCCTACATTCGCCGGTTCATCTCAAACTTGACTGAAAAATGTGAACCATTCACCAGCTTGATGAAGAAAAGAGTAGCTTTTTTGTGGGATAAAACTTATAAAGACGCCTTTCAAGATATCAAGTGGTATCTCACAAACACACTGGTTCTTTTAGCTCCAATTCCAAGTAAACTTTTTATCCTCTATACTCAAGCTCTTTCTCACTCTCTGGGGCATTCTTCGCTCAAAAGAATGATGAAGGTAAAGAGGTAGCTCTTTATTATTTGCCAATAATGCTGGTTGGTGCTGAATAGAATTATCATCCAGTAGAAAAAGAATGTCTTGCACTGATGTTTGCAATACAAAACTACGTCATTACATCCTCTCCACTGTGGTGTACTTAGTTTCTAACATCAAACCATTGAAAACACTGGTGACAAAAGTTGGAGCACTAAGTGAACATCTAGCCAAATGATCTATTCTTCTTTCTCAGTACAACATCATCTATACCCTGCAAAGGCAGTAAAAGAATAGGCTCTTGCTGATTTTCTAGCAGAACATCCACTTTCGAAAGATTCTGACTTCATAGACAATCTCCTTGATGAGCTAGTCTTCTTCATTGAACAACTATGGAAACCCACCATCATCCAGACTTACATTGGATCATGCATTTTGGTGGAGCTTCCGGAACTAATGAGCTAGGAGAGCCAGTTTCAGGAGTTAAAATCACTTTGTGTAGCGCAACATGATTCTATGTCCCTCATTCTTTCTCATTAATCAAGCCATGTTCGAACAATGTGGCAAAATACACTGCATTGATTATGGTTCTCGAACTAGCCTTAGAATTAGGCTTTAATATGCTTGGAGTCTATGGAGATTCATAGCTTATGATCAAGCAAATGAATCCCGAGTCTGAAGTGAAAAAACCCAACTTGATTCCCTTATTTAACAAAGCTTGTGAACTCAAAAAGAGGTTTGGTCTAATTGAGTTTCACCACATTTTGAGACATCAAAATGTCAAAGCAGATGCACTGGTAGGTTTGCCAGCCTCAATGTTGATCCCTGAGAATGATAAAATGGTGTTGAAAGTAGTCAAAAGAAGACTATTACCTCCACTCAACACCCATAAAGCAGTAATAGATTGCTTCGATGTGATCAAAAATTGGATTTTATCTTTCCAAAATTCATTTAGAGATTAGAGAGACCCTTTTATTGATTACATTTTTTATGGAGTGTTGCTAGAGAATACTAAAGATAGAACTAGTATTCAAAGCGAGCTCTAAAATTGCACTTCGATTTGCCTTCAAAGACTCTTTATTGCAAATCATATGATGATGGAGTTCTTCTCTGTAGCTTGTCACCAAAAGAAGCAGAGCAAGTACTCAAAGAAGTTCATTCTAGCATATGCGGTGCTCTCCAGAGTGGACCAAAGCTTTACGATCAAATTCGGAGGTTAGGTTACTATTGGCCTACCATGGTGTTCTATGCTATCAGTTTTTCCAAAAGATGTAATGAATGCCAAATTCATGGTGACTACATTCATCAATCACCTAAATATCTACATCCCACATCTACCTCTTGGCCATTAGAGTCTTGGGGAATGGACATAGTCAGAAAAATTAGTCCACCATCAGAACGTGGTAACCAATTCATTTTAGCCACGACGAATTACTTCTCTAAATGGGCAGAAGCAGTGCCTCTTGCCGAGGTTAAAACAGATATAGTCCTTAGTTTCTTGAAGACTCATGTCATCTGTCATTTTGGGATACCTAAATGTCTATATCATGATAATGGTCTCCAATTCAACAACGACAAATTTTACAAATTCTGTGACAAGTACAGGATCCAATGTTGTCCTTTCATGGCATATAACCTTGCAGCTAATGGACTTGCTAAAGCATTCAATAAGACCATTTGCAAAATTCTGAAGAAAATGGTCTCTAACAACAAAAAAAGTTAGAGTATTAAACTTCCTAAAGCATTGTGGGCTTATAGAACTATAGTTTGTAATCCAAGCAAATCAACACCGTATTCCTTGGTTTATGGTTGTGAAGCTGTAATACTCTTGAAATTTCAACTTCCTTCTCTTCGGGTAGCTATGCTAAATAAATACACTGAAGAAAAGAATGCTAAACTCAGACTTCAAGAGTTAGAAAGCCTTGATGAGAAGAGGCTTGCTGCTCGAAAAATTATCGAATTATATCAAGGTCATATGGCTAGGACATTCAACAAAAAAGTCAAATACAGAGCTTACAAGAAAGGAAACTTAGTCCTCACAGTTAAAAGGCCCATGTTCTCCACACACTTGTCAAAAGGCAATTTTTAATTCAAGTGGGAAGGACCTTTCGTTGTCGATAAGGTCTACTCCAACGGCGCCTATGCACTTCCACTCTTGAAGGAGACAAATATATGATGTCTATTAATGGAAAACTTCTTAAGAAATACTACACTTGAATGCCATTGGCATACCTAAACCATTATAGTGTACATTTTCACTCTTAAAAACCCTCTGGTTTCAAGCCTCACAACCTATGACTCCTAACTAAAATAAAAATCCTTTGGTTTTGAGCCTCACAACTCGTAACTCTTGACCAAAACTCCTCAAACTTGTACAAAATGACTATGAAGACAAAGCCCATTGGCCCCTCTAGTCAACCTTTCGTTACTTGGATAATGTCCTTACAAGATCCCTTGTAACATCCTACTATAAGGATTAAGTCTTTTACAGACCCTGTGTAGCAAAACTCAGTTGTATAAAACAAGTCTTTTTGCAGACCTTATATGATTATCTTCGGTTATACAGAATAGGTCTTTTTGCAGACACTATATAGCCAAAATCTAAACAAAAACCAAAACCAAATCTTAAACAAAACCAAAACCAAATCTTTGTCCTAAGGAATAAGTCAAGGATACCGAGGAATGCCTCACACATGGGCACCAAATAATATCCACTTTGTTTGACCCTTTTGACACCAAAAAGGATCAAATCATGGACCCTGGAAAATGCCTCACACATTAGCACCGAATAACGTCCATCTATATGACTCCCTTATTTTCAATTTGTGGATCTAAAAGATCACAAGTCACACCCTCATACAAGTTTGAGAAAATTAAACCAAACAAACCACTCATACAAACTGCATTTAACATCCACAAAAGATTAAGCCAAATACTCATTCCAATGACAAAGTGGAATAAAATGAAATTTCCATTGATATTCATTTGGAGTTTAGTACAAAAAAATGAAGTCAATATATACACAGCCCCCATGGCTAATTAAAATAAAAACAAAAAAGAGGAAGAAGAGAAGTTAGATAGGAGCTGTAGTAAAGGGTTTTAATCCAGAAACTTCTCCAATTGTCCCTTCGCATCCAGCACACCTTCCATCCAGGCACGCCCTTTGTAGCTTGCATGAGCAAGTACGATAGTATTGATGTCAATCTCATCTAGTTTGATATTCAATTCACTCTCCAGAGACTAAACGAAATCATCCAAAGCCGTGCGCTTTGCCTCTGCATGCACAAGAAGATCATCTCTATGCCGGTTGCCCTCTAAAATAGACTTCTTTAAGTCTTCAGTATTATTTTCCACGGAAGATAATTTTACTGCAACACGGTGGTCTGCTGTTGTATATTTTCATGCTCGATCACACGTGAGCTATTTTATGTGTCATTTTGGCCTCTCTGCATTTACCACCCATATTTCCTCCTTGGTGCTCTCAATTTTTGTGGTCAGTTGAACTTTATGCCTTAGAACTTCATCTTGAAAAGCTTTGGCATGATTAACACTTCTGTCCCAAGCATCCTTTTCTCCAAGTTTTCTAAAAAAGAGGATAAAAGTATCACGAAGGCTGCTCAAATCAGTTTTGGCACCAGAAGATATTAGTATATCAGCCAAAGCTTTAACACCCTGAATCTTCTTAGAAGTAAGCTCTCCTTGGAAGATTGTGGCCAAAATGCTGTGGATAGCCATCTTCATAGCAAAATTTACGACAAATTGAGGCTTTGGACTATCCCCAAACAAACTAGGTTCCTTAGGGGTAGAAAGATTCGACTTTTGTTCTTGTGAATTTGACTGAGTTTGAGAGTTTGAGTAATCATCCCCTTCCTTCTCAACATTTATATCCTCACTCCCATGAATAGCCACTGCCTTTTCATGAATAGAAGGCGAGTCATGTGACCCTTGTGAAGATAGAGTGGCCAAAGGATCCCTATTTGTATGAGGTGTTACTGTAACATGCAATAATATTTTTCGAGATCCTCCACCTTCAGCGGCAAAAGCCTCGTCAGATATCTTTTGAATAGCAGGGTCTTCAATAATATTCATGGGCGATGATTGATCAACCCTGAAATGAACCCTCGCAAGCATCATGGCTTTAGGAGGTGTAAAGCTGCCAATTGTTGGAGACACATTACTGGCGACGGGTTCTGCAAGAGCATCTTCTTCCATGGGATTTGTAGCTTCTAGGACTAACTTCCTCTGAGTAAAAGGACCAGTTTTGGTTATGATCAGTTCTGTTACAATGGCCTCTTCAGCTGGGATCATTATAATATCAGCTTTTTCTCCCACAATGCCAACGGGTTCAACATTTGATTTTGTCTGAATATCCAAAACATCATCAACTCTCGGCTTAATGCTAATAAACAACACAACAAGTTCCAATAATAACTCTAGATCATTATCAACACTTTTTTACGGTGAATCTAGGGAGAAGCCTTCCACAAAGCGCTGTAAATCACTCTTCAGGGTATTGCTTGGAGAAGCCTCAAAATATCCACTATGAATTGAGATATTGTCTAAATCAATTGAGGCTTTAGGACTCTCTTTCTCTACTAGTTTTTCAATCGGTGACTTGAAAGGCTTTCTCACTAACGTGGAAGGTATAACAGAAGCGCTTTCCTCCATTTGGGTACCTAAAAGGAATGAATGAGATCAAATCACAATATTGGAACAACTCTTCAAATAATTAAGTAAAAAAAAGTTACGTTAAAAAATTGGATCTATTGGAACTCCTTTGGCAACACTGGGGATTTCTCTCTCTTTCACTAAGATTCCTACAGTTGGAGGAATCTTTTGTCTCTCAGTCTAAGGGGCCGCATCTCTTATCTCCATAGGCACATCGTTGCAAGTCGTTTTATTTACAGCAATAGCGTCGCCCACATTATCACTAGATTTCTCCACAACAATGACCTTAGCTAGAATATCCACCGTAACCTTTCTCTCAGATTCAGGTGTCATTGCCTGATAAAATATATCCTTCTCGAAATCGAACTCAATATTGATGCCACTATTGGTTCGTTCCCCTGTCGTGGGACTATCAAAGCTGCTCTCTTCGCATCCTTTGTCGAAGGTATAGTCTTCAACAATTTTGGCTGCTTGCCTCAAAACCCCTCTACTAGTTGAAGCTTGAGCTGGTAAGTTGGCAAGGAAAAGTGTAAACATAATATCTTTGAGTGAATATCTTTGAGCTTCTTATGTAAAACCAGACCCACTGGGAGTTTTGTTGGCATCATAACTAGTGGCCTCGATTCGGTAGTTGTTTCAATTGATTGGACCACTTTTGCTAGACTTGATAAAACTCCTAAGCATTTCGGCCATCTTGTAAAGAACCAGTAGTGCCTCAAGTCTAGCCAGGTGCTTTCACAACGGCTTGATGAAAATCAAATTGTCTGCAAAATCTAGCAGATATATAACGTTGAATGTTAATATGTAAGTTCTCCCTATATATCAGATCTGCAAGCCTCAAACTTAAGAACCAGCTTTTCTTTTCATCGGACAAGCCAACATCTCAATCACCCTCTCTGATTTTGTCAATCGGTGGTTCTACGACATTTCTCATGCGAGTTGGACCTTCAATATTTTTTTATTGGGCACAGTGTCGCAAGAAGCAACATAATTATTGAAATTACGCCAATGTTGGCGTAAGTCAGTCATGGAATAGGTGTTGATCAAACAACTGCCGCCTACAACACCTTACATAAAAATACTTCCAGGTGCACCATTGTGTGAATGAAAACCATTGCAATGATATGTGACCCAGGTATGTAGCAGATATTCAGCATAATACTAGTTGAAGGACTTCCCCTCTCTGATGATAAACCCGACAGCTTCAACTCAGTTAACATATATGCTACAAAAGCAGGGCCCAAGGCGAGACTATATCCGAAGGCCATTTTGAGTGCTAGATATATGCAACCAAGCCTGAAGTCACCTCCGGAACTTGAAAAAAGAACATTAGACAACCATGTTGCTAAAAATGTAGCGAGCCAACACTTTCTCTTCAAGTCCTGATACTTGGCAAAAACATAAGGCTGGAAGTTCGGATCCTCAAGATAAATGATGGTTAAGTCCTCATTCTCTTCTAGGTCTGTGCTACAGATAACCTCTTTCCACTTGAAATATTTTCCCTTATTTATAAAGAAAGGGCTAGTGATGCTCTTTACATAACTTATCTATTGAGCGACTTTGCCTCGATTGTGGCTAGTCGTTTGGATTGAGTCTTCAAGCTCAAAGAGGAGATAACACGCGGCCTTGAATTTATCATCCATGGTAGCTAATTCTTCACTAGATAGAATGGTTTCATCATAAATCTCATTATATGGTGCTAAACCAAAAATTTTCTTTACCTCCCATAAAGAAAACCCTAGCTTCATGTTTGGAGTGATGAAGGTACCAGTTGCTAGGTAGAATAATTCTAGAATAACCCTACAGATGTTCTTGTTCTTGCACGGGACTTTCTATGTGGAGGCATTTACAGCATCAAAAATTCCAATTGCTTTCATGTCCTCTGCATAATGATGCTTGTCACAACCCAAGCCTAGGAGTCCGGTGGTTAGCAAAAAGCCAAACCAATGACACACGTACTCTTGTGCCTGTACACGTAGACCTGGTCTAAATGCACACGCACAAGGGAAGTTTCACACGTGCCAAACATGTACGTGGAAGCTGTAGATATCAAAAACATCAAACTAAACAATGCAAGAAGAGAATACAAAACAGAACTGACATATATAGCTGAAGGTTTTACAAAATGAACAAAATAACATATACAAATCATGACGTATACAAGCGTGACAATTCTCAAAAAGGAAGACTCCTATGCCATGTATGTCCAAGACGCTCTCCGATGGAGTGCTCACGTCCACTCCTCTAGGCCTGATGGGGCCCCGGGGGTCTCAACTGGAGTCTGGCCGACCGACGAGGGGTCGAAAGGGGTATCTGAGCCTGTAACACCATAAACAACTCGTGAATATAATGATTCAGCAAAGTATAAGCCATAACAGTTAATGCATGCTGTGTCTAATAGAATAAAGAACATCATGTAAATCAAAATAGGTCACATTCGTATACTAAGCTGTCGTGCAAGAAAAAAATATGCCATGCGAATCAATGAATACATGCTGTATACATAACTAGTTGGCGACTACATTGCCATATGCTCCCAAAAGAGGGATCTTGATCCGTGCAGAGAACACCATTGTTCGAGTCAGGGTACAGATGGGTCTCGGGTTTCCTGGGGTCTGGTTCCCCAAGACGTTTCCTTACTGCAGCAAGGCCATGAAACTACACCAAATTCACCCCGTCGGGATCCTAAGGCTGAGGCTAAGTAGTGCCTAACCATACAGAGTCAATCATGAAAACCCTGAGTAGATCGTGACAAGCATATCCTACGTGCATATCCAATAACAGACCTTATATCATACATACATACATACTCAAGGTGAACGCATAGTAAGACTTTCGACGTGACATGCAATGATCTGCTAAAGAGTGGAGATCAATGATCAAAATACAACATGTTAAGCAAGCAAATCATACTAGAGAGAATCACCTTCATTTACTAGCCACTTCTAATCTAATTATCCAGTGTTTCTAACCGTGCATGATGATGTAGTTTTAAGTTATTCGATGCACCGTTGTCTAGTGTTGCATGGAATCAGCTGGTGCACCGAAGTCCCTTAAACCAACACCCATGGGGAAGTGCTCAACAACCGGATAACGTGCATGAATAAATCGCAGCCCTCGAGATCATTCATGTCATACATTCATACCATTGGGCAAGTTTAGGTGCTCTACATTCTATCATGAAGGCCATATCGGTCTTTTCCTTACGCCTATCCTTGTTATTCATTTTCCAGGGGTGGTACGGCTTAGCCGTAGGTGAACATATGGCTTAGCTGTAGGCATCTTACGGCTTAGCTGTAATATGCACTGCGGCTCCACCGCGGTTCCCTTTACTATTCATCCGCAATTACGGTTCACCCGTATTTTGTTCTACGGCTTAGCCGTGTGCTGTTCTACAGCTTAGCCGTGGCTGGGCCGTAGAAGGTCTGTCAATTGCTTGCCTTCAGTTAATCTAGAAAAAAAGACACCCTGTACTGATCTACGACTGGGTCACGGCTGAGATATGGCTTAGCCGTAGGACAATATACGGCTTAGCCATGTCCTGGCCGTTAAAGAAACTGGGTTTTTTTCCCTCTCTGGACTTTAAGCCGAGGGTGACTTACGGCTTAGCCGTGCATACGCGGGGTTGAATTCTGAATCAACTACAGAAAACCTGTAAAGACATCAGATATGCAAATTTCCAATAGAGAAAGGGAGAATACTAGCAAATTGAGCTGTAAACATGTTTTCCCTGCAAACTCATGTGAAGTAAACAAAATCAAGCAAATACTAACATGGGTTCTTACATATTATGGTTATACTTACCTTAATTGAGTTCAATTACCCCACTAGCTGTCCTTGGGCTCTTTCACATCCAAACACCACCACTGCGATCATGCATGCATGAGGAAGAGAAAGAAACATCATGGGCAACATCATGGAATCATGGAAACGAGAAGAAGAAGAAGATAGGGGAGATGGAGAAGACCTCTAACTCACCTCAATCCAAACACCAGTGAATGAGAAATCAAATTCCTTCAATTTGGCTTGATCGATGGAGAAGGAGACTCAGGAGGGAGAGAGAGAAATCCACGTGAACAGTGAGGGAAGAGAATGAGAGAGAGAGAGAGCTTGAGTCAATGAAGTGGCTCTTATATAAGGTAAGTGGATGTACAAGTTACAATACAGTCCAAGTCATAAATCAATTTCCAGTTTGAGTCAAATCCGGGTCCAGTGGAATCATACGACCTCGGTTGCAAACGATGTAGTTACGAAAGTTAACGATCTTAACAAAAGACACATGTTGACATCAAGATGATGCAAAAATGACCATGTCGAAGAAAAGCTAAAATTACGAAAAAGGGCTTGGTCTACCTAATCCAGGTCAAACTCAACCCAACTACCTATCCATGACCCGCTATGAATCCAAAACAAAAGCAAAACACAATTACCAATGAAAAACAACAGTAATTAGGTGTTAAACGGGGTCAAGCTAGGTCAGAGTGTTATAGTGCTTGATCAAAGTCACCAGCAAGTTGATCACCTAGCCTTGCTAGTCTCTGGCTTAATTAAACCATCCCTGGGACTAGTGTCTTTCGCCAAGCTAGGCACTTCCATCTCTGATGTGGATACTAAGTCCAACCATCCTAAGTTGTAAAATCACTGTGCCCACCTCGAGATTCAAAGTGCATGGTTCTATTGCCTCTATTTCAGATCTTGGGAACTCTGTGAAGAAATACGAAGGCTGCGGATGAACTTTCCAGTTTTGTAATGACTGTGATGCTTTATACATGAAAATGGATCATCTCTTGCTGGAATAGTGGGAGCCATAGACATTATTGTTGGATATCACCTAACAGATTAAGCAATGGTTAACGCAGGAGAAATTCCCGTTGAGTCTGTACAGCAATACTGTATGTTGTTGGGAGGACTCTTCATATTCTCTTTTGTGGCATCGCCAAATATGTAACATGGCTTGTCGAAGCTCACTTTGTCATTATTTTCCCAAGCGGTATTATTGGCTAGACACCAGTATGTATACCAGTTTCTCCTTGTTAAGGCTCTCGTTCTCTAGTCTTTCAAAACAGAGGCATGCGCCTTATTTGGATCTTTTGGGTTGGGGTTACTTGTACTCTTACCCCTAGAATGACCCTTTGTGGTGCCAGAAGTTGAGGTTGCAGGTGTTTTGCCTTTTCTGTCTGCAAAACTTAGAATGAAAAGAAAATATCAACAACAGTGAAAATAACTAAGGTATAGAATTCTACTGAAATTTCGGTAGCATCCCCCTTTAGTAGAAGGTCAAAAGGAGAAAATAATACTCAGTTCTGAGACCAAGAATTGGCATCAAGGCATGCTTAAGTCCCAGAACTGAGGCTCCTAGTCCAAATAGGTGTTCAAGCACCTTAAGACCTTTCAGGGCGCAATTGAATTCATGTTCGAGCATGAAGATTATAGTATCCAATGTAAGAAATGCATGCACAATACAAGTAAAGCATGACAATAGCTATATAGAGCACAAAGCATAAAGAAGCTCAAACATCTATGAAAATACAACACTTGAAAGTATATGGCATGTTTTCAGCAAGATCAACAAAGAACAATATCAACATCAATTTTAAAGCAATGGAAACAAAAGTAAATATTGTTGGTCTATTGGCAATTACTTGGTCATTCCTAGTGGTTTCATTAGACTTACTTGCAACTATTGGAGAATGTTATCTCTCACATTCAAATTCAAAGCCAATTGAAGGATTTCCACATTCCCAAGATGGCAGCTCAAACAAATCTCAGCAAAAAAAAAAAAAAAAGGATCTCGGCAATGATTTGCTATGATGGGCCCATTAGACATTCTTATGGAATTGACAACGCACTATTTTCAGTTTATGTAGAGCTAATGAAAGAAATATTGCTCTGCAAACTTAATTTCAAACTAAAGATCATCAACTGTCATCAATGATCGGAAGGCGATATCGTATTCGTTAGCTTCCGACACAAAGACGGTTAGTATCATTTAAAGTGACTTAGGTCATGCATCTCGGATCGGTATCGGAAAAGGCAACGAAGGGTGAATTAGCCTTGGAAGTTGTAGTTAAAAAAGACAATGTAAAACGTCTCATTCAAAGTTACATTCAGTCATGCGATCAGTGGTTCAATAGCCTTGGAAGTTGTAGTTGAAAAAGACAATGTAAAATATCTCATTCAAAGCTACATTCAATCACGCGATCGGCTGTTCAGCAGCCTTGGAAGTTGTAATTGAAAAGGACAATGTAAAACATCTCATTCAAAGCCATATCCAACCACTTGACCTGAGGTTCATTCTATTTTTGTCAATTTCCTTAACCAGCCGCTCATTTTTGGGTGATTTATGCTTCTCAAGTATATTACAGTTTAAGGGGAGTAACCTTCTCATCAAAAGCCAAAAGGGAATGTGTCGAAGGCATACTCAGTTTTGATTCCCACAAGATCCACAATGGTCAAGTTTGTACTCACAACATGTTAGTGATTAGACAAACTACTACAAACCAATCCCTTGTAATTCCCACAGAGGCTATGGTGATTCAAATTGTGCCTACACTATGCTAAGAAATCAGTGGATTATCATCTCTCAATCCCTTCCACTTCCTATAGCCTGCAAAAGCCAAATGTGCTCCCACTAAGTCCAGTAGCGAGGTGATAGAACCTAGCATTCTACCACAGCTTTACATTCCCCAGACGGAGTTTATTTGCTTTAAGTTTGCTGAGGGGCGGGTTTTCTCTAGAAACTCTCGAAGTTCAAGGCATCATATGCTACTTCAAATAGGTTTTATGTAATTCAGTTCAACAATTTAACCTTTCATTACAAAGGAGATGCCAAGCCAAAGCAAATGTCCATACCAAATTTAGCTACCTGGTTGTGACTGTGACTATGCCGAAGGAAGAAACCCTCATGAAACTCAAAATTGTTTCGAAACATGAGATTGGATGGAGTTCAATGGAGTTCAAAGAAATCCCAATCTTGGTTAGATTTTGGTTATATCACGAATTTGAGATGGCATTTAAAAAGAAAGAAGAGTTGTGCAAGTCAGTGACCATGGCACTTTACAACTACTGTTGACTGTGATTATAGCACTTGCTTGATGTTATGCAGTGTAGAAAAATTCTAAGGAAGCAAAGAGAAACTACAGCTCCAGTTTCAATTTAGTCACCATAAAAAGAGACAGAATCATATGAATGGCCTGTGATCGCGAGCGTAGCCAAGACAGTAACAGCTGTGCCATGGTTGTATTTGGATAATGCCCAGCCCAAATCTGAACACATATATCGGGAGCAAATTTACTATTTGCTCAATTCAATTCAACCTCAGTTTAACTCAGTAAGGAACTACAGCCTTACTTTAATTCAGTTCACATGAATGACCTATAACCATGGGATTGGCCAAGATATGTAGTGGCCGAGGCCATGGATGGCTGTGACCGTGGGATTGGCCAAGATAATAATGGCTATGATAAGGGACATACTCAAGCCATGCTCAAATAAGCAAACAGCACTACATCAAAAGGTCAGGAGCAAATTCATCCAAAAGGCTGTGACTGTTAACCTCCCACGGACAGTGATGGCCATGACCAACATTTGGAAATTTGGGGGTTATATTGGTGCCAATTCATGGAGCAGAGAGAGAACCCAGCATGAGAGAAGCTCTCGGGATCAAGACATAACAAAGAAAATAAAAATTCAATCAAGCATTTCCTTGAACAAGTGGTGACTGTGATCACCACTATGGATTAGTCTGGTGATGAGTCTTTAAAAATGCATATTTTCATACATCTTTTGGACCATTATAAGGACTTATTAACTTGAAAGAGCCTTATTTAGTGTGATATCATGGTTTCAAGCATTTTAAATTCATTTTAGTATTTCTCCGCATAATTTGTTAAAAAATCACACTTTTTGCTTTCAATCATAAAACCTGCCATTTTTGGAAAGTCTATTTTTGCAAAGTTTTGTGAAAATAGTTTTTCTCATGAACTAAATTCAGTTTTCATCATCATTAGTTCATTCATATAAAATCATGAAGAATGGCATACATTTTTATTACCATTTCATGAGAGATGGGCCCGCAGTCATACATTTGTGATTTTAGGGGTAAAATTATCTTTTTATATGAATTCACATTTTTTTTGTAGGAAATTGATGATATGGGTCCCATTTGTAAAGAATTGAGGCAAAAAATTGATTTTCAAGAGAAAGGAGAAAAGAATTGATGAGAAAAAGAAATTGAAAGAAAATTGCAAAAAGTCGGCTTCATGGTCCCACACACACACGCACATGTGTGGGGTACACTTGTAAAACATCAAAGATGGAGTCCATTTATTTGATGTACATTTTTAAGAGATTTTGAAGAGAATTTGAAAAATATCTCATCAAAGATGGACAAGGAGAGCCACATAGGAGTTTTTTTTGGAGAAAGAAAAGATTTAATTGAAGAAAATTAAAAATAAATATCTAACCAAGCATTCCACATCTAAAAGAGGATTTAATTCAAATTTTGGTTGAAAAATGGAAGGAAAGAAAATCAAGAGGATTATCTTCGAAGATCTCCTCAAGTTTGGAGCCAGCAAGAGAACTTTCCAAAAAAAGAAAAGCTGACAATGCAAAGAGATAAAAGGAAAAGTTCTACCCCTCATGTGGGCCAAATTTGATTCCAAGAGAGGATTTTTATCCCTAAATTATCTCTCAAAAGATCTCAATGCAAGGTAGCAAAGACAAAAAAGAAAAGAAGCATCCAAGAGGGACTTTCAAACAAAGCAAACAAGGAAAGAAAAGAAAAATAAAAAGAAAAAAAATCCCAAAAGATATGTCACCCCCAAACCATTTTTTGGAACCCTTTTTCTTTTTCTCTTTTTTTTAAAGATTTTAGAGTTTAAGAAGGAGTAGGACTTGAAAAAGTATAAATAGGGCACCCCTTTCTCATATTCTTCATGGAAGAATTACCCACTTCCCACCTCTAGAGGTCTACACACCATCTCTCCCTCTCTTGTCTCTCCATCTTTAGTCATCAAGGGGACTTAGCCCTAAAGCCACACCACCAACCTTGAAGTGTCAACTAGAAGGAGGAATTCTCATCCATCTTAGTGTGTAATTATTTGCTTTTCATTTCCAATCTTTTGTAAAACAATTTCAAGCTAGTAAAGTTTGTTTCTTTTCAATTGTTCTTGTCTTTGATTTTGTTGTGTTCATAATTTTAGTCTTGTTTGTAATTGGGTTAATTTTCATTCTTGTTTAAATATTGGGATATAGTTGGAATCACAACTAGTAACCCATCTTAGAATCCTTTTCAATATACTTTGTTTCTTTGGATATATTGTATGTTTTGAGGCAATGCAAAATGGAGTTAAAGAGGTTTAAGTGAAAAAAGATTAGAAGCTACTTCTGAAATTTATTTCTACACGAAATGGAAATTTGTTATTCTCACTTAGATTGACGACCTAAGATGAAGAATAAGTCATAGGGACAACACTTATAATCTTTTTGAGCAAAAATTAAGATAAAGAATTGAAAGGAGCAATTTACTGCCATTGACTTCCTATTGTTTTACCGCCTTTGACTTCCTGTTATTAACGCCTTTAACTTCCTGCGCTTTTATTTTATTTTCTGCACTTTTGTTATTTTTCTTGTTATGTTCATGTTGATTTTAAGTTTTGTTTTTGCATAGTTTGATGGTTAGATTAAGATTCATTGCATGTATTTTCATGTCATAGAATTTTGTGCATATTTAAGTTGATCAAAATTAAGCTTTCAAATCTGAATTTGATAATAAAATTCACACTCAATACACAAATAGCATAACTTAACAGTTTCAGCAACTACAGAAACAATTTTTGACAAAAAGTTCAAAAAAGGTAGACCAGTCCAATCATAAGATTTTCTTTGAAACTTAGAAAAATTAAAGTTTAGGATGTGGTCAATGACACCATTATGAATATCTTTATATTTGATACACGTATAAATAGCTTTATTGGAAGATTAAAATGAAAAAATAGTTATTAATTTTAAAAAAAAATTAAATTATTGCCGACGAAGAATCACTTTTGCCGACATTTTCTTAATGTCGGCAAATTAAATTTAATTTTTAACAAAAATAAATTGCTGACGTTTTTTAACGTCGACAAAAGTAAACTCAAATTTTAAAATATAAATAAATTGTCGTCGTTCCTTAATGTCGGCAAAAGTCAATTTAATTTTTAAAAAATAAATAAATTACTGACGTTTTCTAACATTGGCAATCAATTTTTGAAAAATAAATACATTACCGATGTTTTTGTTAGTGTCGGCAAAAACAGATAAACGAAAAAAATTAAATTAAAAATGAATTTACCGACGTTATAAAACGTCAGAAAAAGTAAAATAAAAAATTAAAAAATTTGAGATTAATTTACCGATGAGTTTTTAATGTCGGTAAATTTAAATTTTATAATTTTGCTTTTTTGCTGACATTTTAAAACGCCATTAAATGTAATTAAAATTTAGAAAATAATTTAAATTATTTACCGACGTTAAATGATTGTCGGTCAATGTGAGATTTAAATTATAATTAAATAAAAAAATCATAGATAATTTTAAATTAAAATTAGAATTACTTTCCGACTTTAAAAATGTCGGTAAATGATATTTTGAAATTTACAAAATAAGTGAAATTGTTTTCCGACGTTAATAAATCATCGGCAATTTATTTATTTAAAATTAGAATTAAATTAAATGGCTTTTACCTAAGTTAAATAATGTTGGTAAATGTCGGATCTTAACGTCGGTGAATATTATTTTCGTCGATGAAATTTTTTTTTGTCGGTAAGAATTTTCACTGACCTTTTTTTTTTTGAGACGTTCTTGCGACGAAAATATTTTCGTCAGTAAAAGTTTTTACTGACGTTTAGGAGTGTTTTTACGACGAAATTTTTCATAGCTAAAGATGCTAATTGTTGTAGTGACTCATAATAAAGTGAGCACCACATGCCAAAATATCTAGAGTAGTTCAATTTATAATCCATCCAAGTGAACTATAAAATGAGGACCCTATGTGATAGTCACCAATTCTAAGTTTGACACCTATTCAAATGGACTGAATCGTTGGATTGGCTTTCACTCATTTTGGATGAGGAAAACTTGTCGGCCAGTGATCAAGTGGTTAGGATGATGATTTGAGCCTCCGACTACATCCCTCAAATAGGGCCCTTGGTGATAAACACAAACAAGTGTTGCTAGCCATAAGGTAAGCATCGGTGCTTGGGTGAGGGGCCCATATATCAAGTTTGAGGTCAATCCCAAGCCTCTAGCCCTTTCATCCGTAACCCACAAATTTAATGAATTTGTATTAAAGAAAAAAAATTTTGACATTTAATCCAATGGTCCAACCTTTTCATATTAGTGAAAAGTCATTGGGTCCATTGTAATTTATGGGGCCACGTGTGTGGATGGTTCAAATAGATAATAAAGTCGGGCCCACTATGTTTCCATCATTGTAATGCAGTGAGGGATAGATGCGCATGAATATTATATATATACCATATGGTGTGGGGACGCAAGAACATTCCTCTCTCTTGATATAGATAATTAGATATAAACATGACGACGTGGCTTACCATTTTCTCTCCCTTTATAAAATGTTGACCAATATATAAATATACATATATGAGAAATGCTAAAAACTGCCCCATTTTTGTCCCTCTTTTCTAGTCAGGGGCCAACATTGAGTCAATCTAGTCTTTTCACATATAGTGGCCTCCTATGTATGGTCAACAGTCCAAATTTGACAATCATTTAACTTTTCCTCACAATTGAATTGAAATCATAATAAAAATAATGCCTCTAAACTATTAGATTTTAGGGCCATGGCTCAAATGGTTAGAATAATCTTAAGGACTTTCATATGGATCTTGAGATTTTAGGGCCATTAAATTTTTGAGGTTTTGCAGATAGGTAGTTTGATATGGTTCTTTTCATTCAATGAACTTTTATGGTCATCATGCATCCCATTGAGCCCAATTAAGAGGGCCATTTTCTCCTAAAAATTCTTTTACATTGTGGTGCACTGCTATATATATACATATATACATACATACATATCTATATTTGAGTCCACTCATGCATCAATTGAAATGGGGATATAGGGATCCGCAGAATCCACCAACAAGCCACTCCTTTTAAAGGTCGTTGTCAATTGGTTGGCCATGCACTGCTGGATTGATCGTCTTCATATTTCACATAGGCCATACCGAGAGCTTTTGCATCCCTCTGTAACTAAGGGGTCATTTGTTTTGTGTATTCACATGAGTAAATTACTCACATATGAATTAATTGCATATGCAAAAGACTCAGATGTAATTCAAATTCCACTGTTTGTCAATTTCAATAATTTGCATATGTGAGTTTTAAGTAAATCCAATCACCATATGTTTTTCACAAAAATCTCATAATCCCTGATGCATCAAGACCTCGAAGTTTACCCTCTAACCTTTCACGACATTTTAAAACTGATGAATGGTCTATATCTTGAAAATGGGCTCTACAGAAGTACAAATCATTGATTTTGTCGTTTGGAGTTTTTGAAAATTTTCTTACAGTTTAGGGTGAATCAATGGTTGAAAATTGACATTCTAGCCGTTTTTATGTTCTAGAGATGATGGACTATTCAGATCTTGAAAAAAAAGGCCAAAAAATGAAAAAAAAAAAGGACCAGACGGTATGCATACTTCATCACATCATGTACAGAAAGGGAAATCAATGGTTACAAAATTTCTCGCGCTTTTCTCACAATTCATGAGGAACCATCATTTGAAATTTCAACCTCTAGCTGTTCTCAGTGTTTTAAAGATATTGAATGGTTTGGATCTTAAAAGGGGGCCCAGAGAAATCAAAATCATAGATCTAGCGATCTGGATTTGTTATTAAATATCTCACAATCTAGGACAATGCAATAGCTAAAATTTGATTTGAGAGCCAATTTTGGCCTTATAACGATGATTAAGGGTTCATATTGTAGTTTTGGGGCTTGAAATAACGGAAAAAAGAATAAAAAAATGCGGTACTACCTATTTGGATGTCCCAGTTATTGTAGCTGTGCACAGTAACAGTGAAATGGGAAACTTTTTTCCCACGTCTTGAGATATGAAAATAAAGGGCTTCTTTTGAGTTGATTTTCACACCATTTACACCTAAATTTTACACATGTGAACCAAATTCACACCAAATAAACGTAATTTATGCGTAATCGTTACGCATGTGATTCAATTAAATACATAAATGGACACAAAAAAAATGAACCCTAAGGTGAAAATGTGGTAGCAAATGCATGACATGGAACATGTTGCACTGCTCATTGCTCCCAAAAATGAAGTTTGAAGAAGTGTGGAATATCCATTTGCCAAAATTTAGTTTTGATAGACATTGCTATCCATGTGACAAAGGCAAAACAATGGGCAATCAACCATAGTTATTAATTTCTTTTTGTTTTAGCTTCTGGTGATAACGAAATACATGATGCAACTTTTTAGTTTGGCTTTCAGTTTGATAGAAAACATGAATTTCAATTGAAATTGACAAAAATTACAGAATTCTTGAAAATAGCCAAAATTTTGTGGAAACTGTATCAAAATTTCAACCCTAAAGGTTGCTAACTTTTATTTTCATGATAATTGTATTTAAGTTTTAT
The DNA here is from genome assembly GCA_037013555.1 of Sextonia rubra. Taxonomy (NCBI): domain Eukaryota; kingdom Viridiplantae; phylum Streptophyta; class Magnoliopsida; order Laurales; family Lauraceae; genus Sextonia; species Sextonia rubra. Next base: position 11,024,233 of record JASUAD010000008.1, read on the forward strand.
TGTGGCAATGAATGTGCTTAAATCTTATACTTCTATGTTATAATTTTATATTCTAATAAATTAAATGCATATATTATATTATATACAGGATTTTTACTGAAAAAGTCCTTTTAAAGTCACTCTATACCAAAAAGAACCGTAAATATATGATTTGACAATATTAGTTGTACAGGTCCATTTTCGTTTAAATTTTTAGAATCTTCCTTGCGTGGGAATATCTCTGCTCACCCATGTACATGAGTAAGGATATTCCCACTCGTTTTCTTTTCCTGTTTTCTTTTTCCTATTCCATCCTCCTTTCCTGGTTTTTCTTCATTTTCTTCATCTTCTTTTTCTTCTTCTTCTAACTTCAACTCAAGCTCGAACATAAACCGAATGACCTAATTCCCATATACTATACTCACTCACTAAACTCAAAACCATTAAACCCATTAAACCAAACCCATGTCCTCCCTTCCCTCATTAACCAACTAATTGTTGGAAGTATGTGGGTCTCTTGGATAGATTTTCAAAACTTTTGACCCACTTGACACAGGGATCAACTATCCATAAGACCAAAACCCAATCCAGGATACGTTACCCTCAATCTCGTGACCATGTACAGTAAATATTCTACCAGCATTAAACATCCATAATAATCTACAACATGGAAGAAGTAGATCATACCTTTGGAGATCTGCAGTGCTCTCATAGATTTTTTCAACACCACTTAGCCTTCCACGCTATGACCCGAATTGGATTTCTTTTCTCAAGAAGAATGGTGGAATTTTCAGGAGAAATCCCAACTAGAAACTCCAAGGAACTAGAAGAAAGGAGGAGAGAGTAACTCGTGCAACTCTTGCACGAAAGGGTTTTGGGCGTGAGAGAGACTCTTTTGGACATCCAAGGATATTTTATATACTTTCAAATCTCGTCCTTGCCTAATTGAAATAGAAGTCTTACTTCCAAAGCAATTAGCAAGTTTCTCCTTTCTTATCCCTTCTTTCTAGAGTTCGAGTCGGATTAATATTTTCCAATAACTTGAGCTAGCGTGGGGACCACTAGGGATTCCTTAGAAAGCTGGCTCCAACTGGAACACCGCGACCCCACATCTCATGTGCAATCCGGGCCCTCAGTTAATTGCAAATAACACCACTATATAAATGCAATTGCACTCCAGTCTTAGGAATAAATTACAATGAAGACCCTAAACTTCCCAATTACCACAAGTAGGCCCCTCTATCAATATCCGTGGATCAATTGGAATAAATCCGTCTCTTCCAATCTAAGTTCCACATCTTATTATCCTTGAGCCCCAATTAATCACAGTAATCATCAGTACCATCCAATTAACTCTTAATTGAGTGGGTTCGCACTTGTTAATGACAAATCCATTAATTGGCACAAGGGGATAATAGAGATAGATTCCATCTTGATCATTCAACGTTCCCACAGTTCTACTACCACATACCCAAGACACCGAGGTGTTAACCTACAGTCGGCCTCACTCATTGGTGACTCAAAGCAAATGAACAGATAGAAACTTGAGTTCATCAATGCCTCAGGATTAAGAGCCTATTGCTAGGAAATTATGAGAGCATACCTTATTATTGAGACGGAATTCCATAAGGTGCATCTCATGGTCCTTCAATACATCCAATGTACCAGCATCGTGATCCAGAATCTTACATTCTGATGATCGAGACAAATCACACTATTTCATAGTGATCAAAGTGCTGCAACCTTATCAAATAAGATGCCCAGTCTCATTACTGGTTGTGAAGCTATTTAAGTATAAGATTTGTGATATATATCTCCTGCGTGTGGATCTCATCCATGCACATATATCACATCTAATATACTAATGGGACCCGGTTCAACTCATGAACCATTATGTCATATGTATTGGTCATGTGCATGAATTAGTAAAATAACACTCATCTCATGAAAGCAAAGCATGATTTTATTGATAAATAAAGAAATTAATCAATTTATTACATCAACTGATGGATTGAGTTCACAAAATCTAACAACCTCCCACTTGGGCTCAATGCCAGTCAGGGTTGCATCTCATGCCCATCCCTTCTACATGCTGCTCAAAGACTTTGGTAGTCAAAGGCTTAGTAAAGGGATCTGCCAAATTGTTCGCAGAGGCTATCTTGGTAATAGCAATATCACCTCTCTGTACAATCTCTCTGACTAAGTGATACTTCCTCTGTACATGCTTTTGGCTTTTATGGCTTCTGGGTTCCTTTGACTGAGCGACTGCCCCGCTGCTGTCACAGTAAACTGTGAGTGGCTGTCGTACCAAAGGTACCACCCCAAGTTCCAAAAGGAATCTTTTAAGCCATACTGCTTCCTTAGCTGCTTCACAAGCTGCTACATATTCAGCTTCCGAGGTTGAATAAGCGGTACATTCTTGTTTTATACTCCTCCAGCTGATAGCTCCGCCTCCAAGCATAAATACATAACCAAAGGTGGATTTCCTAGAATCCTTATCTAACATAAAGTCAGAATCTGTGTATCCGACTGGAATTAACTCATCACTGCTATAAATCAACATGTAATCTCTAGTCCTTCTCAAGTATTTGAGAATACATTTTATAGCAGTCCAATGTTCAGGTCCTGGATTAGATTGATATCTGCTGACTAGGCCCACTACATAACAGATATCTGGTCTAGTACATAACATAGCATACATGAGGCTACCAACAGCCGAAGCGTATGGTGTCGACCTCATTTGCTCCTTTTCCTCCGGTGTCTTAGGACACTGATCCTTGGAAAGGTGCACTCCATGCCTGAAAGGTGTGATACCCTTCTTGGAGTCTTGCATTGCAAACCGTACTAGCACCTTATCTATGTATGCAGCTTGGGATAAGCCAATCATCCTATTTTTCCGGTCTCGATAGAGTTTGATCCCTAGGATGTAACTAGCTTCTCCCAAGTCCTTCATATCGAAAATCTTGGCTAACCAAACTTTTACTGTTGACAACATTCCTATGTCTTTCCCGAGGAGAAGGATGTCATCGACATATAAAACCAGAAAAACTACCCTGTCACCTTCACTTTTCATGTACACACATGACTCCTTCGGATTTTGACAAAAACCAAATGACTTGATTGCCTGGTCAAAACGGATATTCCAGCTTCTGGATGCCTGCTTCAGTCCATAAATAGACTTCTGCAGCTTGCAAACTTTTTGCTCCTGGTTTTTAGCTACAAAACCGTCTGGTTGCACCATATAGATGTCTTCCTCAAGATGGCCATTGAGAAAAGCCGTCTTGACATCCATTTGCCAAATCTCGTAATCAAGATGAGCCGCAATGGATAAAAGTATCCGGTTGGATTTGAGCATGGCTACTGGCAAGAAGGTTTCCTCATAATCGATCCCCTCTTTTTGAGTATATCCTTTTGTAACAAGCCTAACCTTATAGGTCTCCACTCTTACATCTGGTCCTCTTTTTCTCTTGTAGACCCACTTGCACCCAATAGGTTTAATATTGGCAGGCAAGTCCACAAGTGTCCAGACCTGATTTGAGTACATAGACTCCATCTCAGCTTTCATAGCATCTTGCCAGCATCCCGAGTCTAAGTCATTGATTGCTTCATCATAGTTAGAGGGATCTTGTTCCGGCTCTTTTGGGATTGCTTCATAAGACTCTCCCAAGAATGAGAACCTGTCAGGGGGTCTGACAATCCTCCCACTACAACGAGGTACTGGTGTAACTACTGGGTCTAGTAAGGGCGGTTCTTCCTCAAGTCCGGTCATACTTGGATTTGGAATTGATTGCTCCTGAATCTCTTCCAAGATCACCTTTTCTAAAAATTTCCGGTCCATCATATAATCTTCCTCCAGAAAAACCGCATTGGTGCTGACCAGCACTTTCTGCTCTCTGGGATTATAGAATAACCAACCTTTAGTTCCTTTAGGATATCCTACAAATGTGCATACTTCCGACTTCACTTCCAACTTATCCGTCTTAACCTTGAGCACGTGTGCTGGACAACTCCAAATGTGTAAATGTTGTAGACTAGGCTTTCGCCTAGACCACAATTTCCGAGGAGTCCTAGGTATAGACTTAGATGGTACGAGGTTTAGTATGTACATTGCAGTATCCAAAGCGTATCCCCAAAAGGATATAGGTAATCTTGAGAAACTCAGCATAGACCTAATCATATCTAAAAGAGTCTGGTTCCTTCTTTCTGCTACTCCATTCTGTTGAGGCATACCAGGAGCAGACAACTGGGATAGAATCCCATTTTCTGATAAGTAACCCATAAAATCAGTAGAGAGATATATTCCCCTCCTCGATCTGATCGAAGATTCTTGATACTTTTACCTAATTGCTTTTCCGGTTCCGCTCGAAATTCTTTGAACTTTTCAAAAGATTCGGACTTGCGGTGCATAAGGTATATGTAACCATATCTTGAGTAATCATCTGTGAAAGTGATGAAGTACTCATATCCTCCTCTGGCCCTGACATTAATGGGTCCGCAGACATCAGTATGCACTAATTCCAATAAATCTTTGGCCCTATTACCCTTAGCTGAAAAGGGTCTTTTGGTCATTTTACCTTCCAAACAGGACTCACAGATAGGCATTGGTTCTACTACCAATGAAGGTAAAATACCATCTTTCACTAGCCTCTCAATCCTGTTAAGGTTTATATGACCTAGCCTATGGTGCCAAAGTTTTGTTGGATTAGATGAAGGTGACTTTCTCTTTAATAATGATCTATTAATTAGTTCAGTATCATGTATCTCATACATCGTGGCAGTTAACAAATAAAGTCCATTGGTTACCTTGCCAGAACATATGAAAATACCATTCCTCTTTATGACAACTTCAGTACCAAAAGTAATAGAATAACCTTTATTCACCAAACTAGAAACTGAAATTAAATTCCGCCTTAAAGACGGTACATATAATGTTTTTGACAAAACCAATTTATTATTTGAAAAACATAAAGTAATGACTCCCACTGAAACAGTCTCCGCCTTAGCGTCAGATCCTAGGTTGACAATGATTTCTCCATCACTTAGCCTCCCGGTTTCCCTGAAACCCTGCAACGTATTACATATGTGATTAGTTGCCCCGGAATCCACACACCAGGATTCTGAAGTACTAATTGCAAAACTAACTTCAGATATAAGTGACTCAATCATACTAGGGGTCTTTTTCTTAGACAGATATTATGGACAATTCCTCTTCCAATGTCCTGTCTTACCACAATGGAAACACTTTCCTTTTGTCCCTGAACCCTTAGCTTTAGCCACGCCACCAGTTGGACCATTCTCCACCTTAGGACCTTTTGGAACTGATTTCTTTTTGCCTTTCCGCCCTTTGCCTTTCGGCTTGGACTTGGCATCTGACTTTTCTGTCATTAAGGCAGTTGGTTTTTTCTTCATAATCCCTTCAGTTGCTACCAGCTGACTAGATAGCTCAGCTAGAGTCAGATTCATTTTATTCATATTATAATTGACCTTGAAATTGTTGAATGACTCTGGTAGTGACTCAAGGATTATGTCAATCTGCGATTCTGCATCAATCGCAGCTCCCAGTACATCTAACTCATTTAATGAGTCCATCATCTTCAACATGTGTTCCTGTACTGATGTACCTTCAGCCATCTTGGTGCTAATGAGCACCCTCATGGCTGCCTGCCTAGCAGGTCTGCCTTGTTCTGCAAACATCTCCTTTAAATTCGATATCATATCATATGCAGTCTTATAAGATTGATGTTGATGTTGCAGCACACTAGACATGGATGCCAGAATGTAACATCGAGTTATCTCATCGTCTTTGGCCCATTTGGTGTAAAGGTCCTTTTCTCCTTCTGATGCATCTGGGCCAGGCTCTTCAAGGGGGTTTTTGGTAAGGACATATTTATATCCTGAAGCTGTCAGGACAATATCCAGATTCCGTTTCCAGTCTACATAGTTAGATCCCACTAACTTATTCTGGTTGAGGATGGTCGCAAGTGGATTGAAAGTATTCGAATTCATGCTTGTAATACTGTAGTACATAACCATACATTCAATTAATGAATTTAAATGACATTAAGGTTTAGTATTCTACCAAATTTATGTGGGAATCCTCATAACCACAAAATTCAGAATACATCGGAATCCCAATCCTGCGGGGTATGCCTCCTTGGGGAGTGCAAATCCCTCCTAGACTGGTGCGGATCAAAGTTGGTCAAAATTGGGATTAAGACTAACTATCCATGATCCCCTTCATTCATTACAATCTAGGTATCTCATACTAAATAATGTATGACTCCCGATTAGCTTCGGTTTCTAAAATACATGAGGCAAATCCTTGGGGATACTACATCATTATTTTAGTTAAGTGTAATCCACCAACTAGCATTGCATGACAACCGTTGCGGGCAGCTCCTCCTTGAGGAGTAAGCTCCCACTCCGTCTCATCAACACTATCCATAGGAGATCCATATCCAGTATCCAGATAAATACAAGCCCTCCGTGGGGAATGGCCATTCTCAAAATGGCGCGAGGCTAATACTTTCCTTACAATGGACCTATGGTGGAAAACCATGGGGATTTTTATATATATAGAAATGCCCTGCTCCCACTTAATATTTTAGAGTTGAGGATTTCCTTATAGGTGTATGGGTCCATCAAATATAGGTATATATTCATCTCATGATAAGACCAATGATTGGTTCCAAGTCAAGTTATTTTAAGGAAAGTCCAGTTTCTAAAATTAGTGTTACCAATAGATCCATCTCATGGGCCCACCAACTCTAATTAGAACTCTTTCCAAAAATTTATTTGATTTGACCAATTTTGGAATTTGCTATGTTTGGTTCAGATATGAAAATACTCTAAAATAAGCATTCATCCATAAATAGAAAGTGCTATAACAAAAGACTAGTCCTTTCCTCCACATGACCCAGGCGGAAAAGACTTCTTGGACTTCTAGACTTTCCAAAACTTTGGGATTCCTCAAACTCTTTGGGCATCTCCAAAAGACCTTTTGATAATCTTCAAACTCTTTGATTAGGAGTCCAGCTTCTCTTTCCTTCTTTGTTTCAAACATCTCCAGAATCTACAAATTTAAAAAATGCATAAATTCCTGTGTCTCTATAATGAGACTTACATGGTAGTCTAAACATGGAAATAAAAGGGCTATAGGGAAATTCACCATGCCTTGCCCTTTCACGGGAAACCAAGGAGACCATGATGCCCTTTACACTTAGCCACAAATAAACCAATAATTAAAAGGAAAGAAAAACATGTGGGCCATATGGAGAGGACATTATCACCTGCAAGTTAATATCTCATACAACAAAGCATCTCACAAAACCAAGTTGCCAAACTACAATGGAAAAACAAGATGCCAAATTTTTTGCCACCACGATACAAGATCCCCTACGCAACGGGGGTCCAGGGGTAGCGCCCCCGGCAGGGGTTGAGCTGCCTGGTCAGCTCGCGGGGTTCCAAGGGGCAGTGCCCCCGAAAAAAAAAAAAAACAACAACTCAGATCAAGAACAAGATGATTCTGCCTAGGTTCGGCTAGCCGATCTGGTCCCTACGGTTAGCCAACAGACCTCTACAGCCATAGTGGTCCGTTTGACTAACCAACCTGACGAACCCAGAAATTTGGGTTCTTTTTCAGATTCGGCTCCTGTTGTACCCAATCACCTCTAATGATCTCAGTATGCTTTTAATGGCATCTTATCATCTTCCTATCATGATTAAAACCTTTTGTGACTCTCCAAACATGTATCTACTACAAAAGCAAGCAAACCCAATAAACACTGATCTTATCATAGCCCTTGCTCTATCCTCTTCACATCTCATGCAAAGATTAGAACAAGATTACTGATCTAACATGATTAAAGATGAGGTATGGCTCTGATACCAATTGTTGGAAGTAGGTGGGTCTCTTGGATAGATTTTCAAAACTTTTGACCCACTTGACACAGGGATCAACTATCCATAAGACCAAAACCCAATCCAGGATGTGTTACCCTCAATCTCGTGACCATGTACAGTAAATATTCTACCAGCACTAAACATCCATAATAATCTACAACATGGAAGAAGTAGATCATACCTTTGGAGATCCGCGTGCTCTAATGGATTTCTTCAACACCTCTTAGCCTTCCACGCTATGACCCGAATTGGATTTCTTTTCTCAAGAAGAATAGTGGAATCTTCAGGAGAAATCCCAACTCGAAACTCCAAGGAACTAGAAGAAAGGAGGAGAGAGTAACTCGTGCAACTCTTGCATAAAAGGGTTTTGGGTGTGAGAGAGACTCTTTTGGACGTCCAAGGATATTTTATATACTTTCAAATCTCGTCCTTGCCTAATTGAAATAGAAGTCTTACTTCCAAAACAATTAGCAAGTTTCTCCTTTTTTATCCCTTCTTTCTAGAGTTCAAGTCGGATTAATATTTTCCAATAACTTGGGCTAGCGTGGGGACCACTAGGGATTCCTTAGAAAGCTGGCTCCAACTGGAACACCGCGACCCCACATCTCATGTGCAATCCGGGCCCTCAGTTAATTGCAAATAACACCACTATATAAATGCAATTGCACTCCAGTCTTAGGAATAAATTACAATGAAGACCCTAAACTTCCCAATTACCACAAGTAGGCCCCTCTATCAATATCCGTGAATCAATTGGAATAAATCTGTCTCTTCCAATCTAAGTTCCACATCTTATTATCCTTGAGCCCCAATTAATCACAGTAATCATCAGTACCATCCAATTAACTCTTAATTGAGATGGGTGCGCACTTATTAATGACAAATCCATTAATTGGCACAAGGGGATAATAGAGATAGATTCCATCTTGATCATTCAACGTTCCCACAGTTTTACTACCACATACCCAAGACACCGAGGTGTTAACCTACAGTCGGCCTCACTCATTGGTGACTCAAAGCAAATGAATAGATAGAAACTTGAGTTCATCAATGCCTCAGGATTGAGAGCCTATTGCTAGGAAATTATGAGAGCATACCTTATTATTGAGACGGAATTCCATAAGGTGCATCTCATGGTCCTTCAATACATCCAATATACCAGCACCGTGATCCAGAATCTTACATTCTGATGATCGAGACAAATCACACTATTTCATAGTGGTCAAAGTGCTGCAACCTTATCAAATAAGATGCCCAGTCTCATTACTGGTTGTGAAGCTATTTAAGTATAAGATTTGTGATATATATCTCTTGCGTGTGGATCTCATCCATGCACATATATCACATCTAATATACTAATGGGACCCGGTTCAACTCATGAACCATTATGTCATATGTATTGGTCATGTGCATGAATTAGTAAAATAACACTCATCTCATGAAAGCAAAGCATGATTTTATTGATAAATAAAGAAATTAATCAATTTATTACATCAACTGATGGATTGAGTCCACAAAATCTAACACTAATATGATTCTTTCTTTGTCTCATCTTCCTCTTTCCCTTCCCCTTAAACTCACTAGACCCCATCATCTATCTCACTCACCAGACCCCATAATCTATCTCTACTCTCTTTTTTTTTCTCTCATTTCTCTAACCTTCAAAGCTCTAGATCTCTCCATACTCTTTGAAGAGGTTTCCATCTCCTTCTCTCATCTCTACCTAGGTTTTGGGAATGGCGCTTATATTAGTATTCCTCTAGCTAGTTTTTTGTTTATCTTTGGTATCTATATTGGGGTTGGAGGAAGGATGAGGAGGAAGAAAGAATGAGCAAACTTAAATCCAACTAGCAATATTCAAAAAAGAAAAAAGGAAGATATTGGAAGAAAAATGAAAAACAAGAGTGGAAATATCTCCACTCGTGTCTTATAACAGAAAACCAGCTACCACTTTTGGATCCGAAAAAGAAGGAAGAGGAAAAAAAATCGAGAGCGGAAATATCCCCTCCAACTCAGATTTTAAAAATTTAAACTAAAAAAGACTCTTGAGGCTATTGTAGTGGAATCACGTCTTTGAAGACTTTTTTCGTATGGAGTGATTCTAAGAGGATTCTTTTCTTAGTAAAATCCTCTTTATTTATATTTTATTATTATTATTATATTTTTTCTAGCACATATGTATATTTTTTATTTTATTTATTTTTTCAAACTATAATTTTAAAATTTTTACTGAAATTCTGAATGAGCCTATATTTTTTAATTCAAAAGGCTAAATCAAAATTAGCCCGAAACAAAATTAACAACTATGCACTAAACCGTCCCTCAAAATTTCCTGGGCTAGCGAGTTGGAAAGGTTTCTAATTTAACCGCACATCTCATGGCTTCCGATGAGATGGAGAGCATTCGAGAGCATTCAACAACGATAACTTTCAATACAAACCACATGAGGTCGGAGGGGCCAAGCTACACTTGACATGTCCCATGTATAATATATAATACTCTCCACGCTCTCATTTCCACTTCCACTCAGCAAATGACAGAGCTGATTTTACCTCTGATAAACCATAAAACAGAAAGCACTCTGTGGGAGGATTTTGACCAAGATCAACGACAAGCAAATAAATCTTCAGAGAAAATATATGCATAAAAAGTGCAACAACATAGGGATACCCTTATTGGGTAAGATCACTGGAAAGCTGTAAGAAATAATGTGGCCAACATATCATAGACATATCATAGGTCTCATATCAAATTAAGCAGAGCATATGCCAACGAAAAATACAACCCCACTTAATGTGAGACTTGATTTGTCCGCACTATAAAACTCCCAATAGTATTAGTGGATGTTGATTTCTTAGTGAAGAACTTTTCAATAATTATTATTGTTTGGGATTTGTTTATATAAGGACTAAATAGTCACACTTGGTAGGAACTTCTTTACCAAGAAACTCATATTCACTAATCCTATTGGGATAAATCAAGCCTTATAGTGGGATAAATCAAGCCCTACATTGAGTTTGATTGTATTCTTTGTTGACATCTACCTTACTTGATTTGACATGGAATTCATGGCATGTGTGCCACATGATTTGCTATTTAAGCATCTTCTAAATCGGACAGTTCCACAAGAGATTTTTGCAACTAAGCAATATTCGTTAGAGATCCACACAGCAGTCATGTGAAAATATTTTTCAATTATAGCTGAGGAGCAAGGTTCAATGATCAAAGCATCCCAATTTTTATTTTTTCTTTTTTTTTTATTTTTTATTTTAACAATAGATGATCAGTAGAAGATTCACAAAAAACTGTAGAGTAAAGAAAGACAAATTGACGAAATCATTGTTTGTTAGGCCAGGTGAAGAAGTACAATTGGTATAGATGCGATTCACTGTACCTTTAATTGGTATAGATGCGGCCTACTTGAAATCTAAGCTCTAAGCAGTACAAATGAAGGGTAAAACAAAAGTCTCCAATGTTAATATCGACTAACTCTAGTTGGAAGGATTAGGGAGATGTCATTGCCCAACAAAAAAAAAAAAAGATAAAAATATTTCATTTTAATTGAATTATCTATACCCAATAAGAAGAAAGTTTCTTATCTACAAAAGCACATAATGCCATTTAACAACTCATCTAAAAACTATAAAGTCCTAACCTAACAATAATTTTAATTGTTTTCACTTTTGAGAGCTGCGGATTCACTTCTTCTTTCTTTTTTAATTATTTTCTAAAACTTGTTATGGGTACAACAATCTTTTAGTAACCTAGCCATATCATATATTATAAATATAATAGGTAAAAGTAGTTCTCTGTAGCCTTCTTCTTTGTGCTTTAGTGGTTGCGAAGTTCTTTACTTTAATCGCTATATTCCCTCTTCAGCACAGAGAAAATTAAATGTACTCGTGTAGATATTTATAATTACCTTTTGGGTAGGGCCGGACTTAGGTAGAAGCATGTGAGTGCAGCTGCACCCTTCACACCAGTGTATGCTTCCAAATTTTATATAAAAATTCTAAATTTAATACAAAAAATCTAATAAAATAGTGGGCTCACCCTCAAAATTCACATAAAAATTTTTAATTTTTTCCAAATGAAATTATCTATTTAAGTCCGCACCCTTCAAACAAAGCTTCTAAATCTGTCATTGTTTATGTGGCTAATTTTCACTCCGTATTGGGGGTGGTTGAGGCACAAACTATCAATGGCGGGGGCCCTCAGAGCAATGGTTTGGATAAGCTGACCCTGTCCTTATTTTCATACACTCTAGGCCAAGAATGCTATGCATATGGAGCCTATAATACCAAGTAGTAATATGTTATTAGCAAGGGCAATCTTTCTACATCTAGGGCAATAAGGTCGTTGAAACGAGTTCATAATATGTTCAAAAAGCAGAGTTGGTATGTCATTTAGGTGTGAAGTGGGTGGGCCGGTCCTTATTTAAACTTTGTTGTGAAATAATACTTATTTAATTGCATGTCATCTGCCAAATTTAGGGGAAGGGGGAAAAAAAACCAAAGACAAGGATGAGTCAAAAAGGTAACATACCCATCATATTAATCTCTCTCTCTCTCTCTCTCTCTCAATTTTCAAAGTTCATTATTCATAGGGTACACCCACCATCCTTCCATTGTCTCTCTTCCACTCATCCACCTTAATTAAATCAAAATGACACCACTCGATGCTCACTCAAAGCACTCAAAAGCAATTCTTGTGAACCTCATCATGCCCTTCCATTGTCTTTTCCTGTATATACGCTTGTGCTTCACTATTTTATAAACAAAATAGCATGGGTATGGTTTGAAACGCCCATAGGCCATAACCAAATTTCTCCGTGGCTAACTTCTTGGACGATGATGATTACAAGCCAAGGGGGCTCCAAAGGAATAGAAAAAGAAAAGGGCAAAAAAAGTCAATGCAAGTAGGTCACACTCCAAATACGACCATCTGAAAGATTCACCTAGAATGGATCTCTTCTCCACGAATAGGATGGAAAGATCACTTGGGCTGACCCTGGTCCTTTAGCTTAACAAAATTCACAGGTGTTAGGATTGGGTTTGAGTAGTTTGGAACTGAAGAACAGGGTCTTGCTAAGTGGTGGTGAAGGTTTTGGACGGAGAAGGAAGCTCTATGAAGATGGGTTTTTGTCTCAGAATATGGTGAGTACAAGTGGTGTTGGATGCCTAAAAAAGTTCCAAAGCATTGGTTAGGAATTTTAGAACTACCAAAGATGATGTGTTCAAGGTCTTAATCAAGATTTCTAGTATGCAATGCAATTAATTAAAGTGAAAAAAAATAAAAGGACTAAATCAATCAATCACACCACAAGAAGATACCAAAAGTTTTTACGTGGAAAACCCGAATGCGAAAAAAATCACGAGACCTATCACCTTGTCCAATGGAAATCAAGTACTAGAAAATTAAGTAATTATAAGATATACATATAGATCCTCCCTTAGTTGATCTCAACCTAAATATTGTAGTTTTTCTTGCATGCGACTACGTCGTTCACCGCTCTTCGTGCTTGTCTGACCCACCTTGATGCTGCAAGACGAACGATCTTCCACAAGATAGAACAACGAATCCTTTAAAGCTCCTCAAGATTAGCACAACTCTCCAATATTGAGTGTTCTAGAGAGAAAAAAAATCTCCAATGAGTATTTTAAGTTTAGAACAGGGAAATGGCATAATTAGGGTTCCAATGATAAACCTTGAAATAACCTACAATTCTTGCCTCATAAATAGAATTCATGTAGGGCTCAAACAGTCAATTTCAACAGAAAACAAAATGTAACTCGCGTAAGTTAGCTGGGTTTTCTTTCATCATCAGCTCAAGCGAGCTTCAATTCTTCTTTGTAATTTTTGTCAGGTTCACTTGAGCAAGCAATACTTCTGTCTCAATTTAATTTCTTCATGAAATTTCTACTTTTTCTTTAATTTGTTTACTTCAATGAATCCGGTAACTCACACTATAATCCAATCTAAAATATAAAATTACAACTCAATTGAACTCGAGTTTTGTCCACAGCCCATGAATTAGCCAGCACTAAAAAATTCTAACAATTGGGGAAAGGTGCTAAACGTGGGGGTTGAGTCTAATGTTTGGGAGACTATCTTTAAAAGAAGTACGGGTTTCAAGGTAGGGATGAGAAACTTTTAGGTCAATGATTGCATAGGGTTGGATATTTTGTATGTGTTGTTTCCTAGGTTATTTAGGTTGGCATCTAATAAAATGTTTTTGGTAATTGCTTGTTATGGGCAAGAGGAGAGGAGTGGATTGTCTTAGAATGTTACTTTCAAGAGAGTCTTGTGCCAATTTGAGGAGCCTGAGTATGATTCCTTATTGAGTGTTCTTTCTAACAAAATTTTGTATGGGGAGGAATTTGATATTCACATTTGAAAACCTAGCCCCTTGGAAGTGTTCTTTACCAAGTATATTTATAGACAATTGGAGGAGACATCTCCTTTCACATCTCCATGGTCAGTTGTATGGTTGGGTATGGCACCTCCACTTGTGCAATGCTAGATGTAGGATTTTCATTTCAGTGGTGGGAGCAATAGAATTGTGAATAAATTAAATACTAAAATAAAAAATTTTACGGTCTATTTTTTGAAAATTTTTGAACCACGTGGGTGCAATTGAACTTGCATGCATACACCTAGGTTTGCCCTTGCACATGTGGAGGCCCTCTATTGGGTGGTGGTTAGTAAAGAAGCCTCTACTGTGGATAATCTTAGAGGGGGGGATTTGTGTTTGGAGACAGTTTCTGATATATACTCTTTATGTGAAGAGAGGAGGGAGCAAAGTCTCATCCTTTATGGAGAGCATTTATTCAGAGATGTTGCTTGTAGTAGTGCTTCTTAGGCTCTTCGGTTGATATGTTTGAGGCATGAAAGCCTTTTCCCTTTTGTTTTTTTTGTTGTGGTCTTATTCTCTAGAAACTTATTCTTTTTTGTCACAACGCAATCTATTTGGAAAGAGAGGAATGATAGAATTTTTTAGAGATATGAGTTGGAGTTTTTCAGATCTTCTTTCTATTGTCAATTGGAGAGTGGAAAAGTGGGCCATGGTTAGCATGGAACTTGTGAATATGGGGATGGATAATATTCTTTACAAATGGGAGGCTTGTTTATGAGGAAGATTCCTCATACGAGGAAATTGGGAGTTTGGTCTCCCTCTCCTATGGGTGTTCTCAAGTAGATTGTGGATGGTATGACGAGAGGAAAACTAGTGCGGGCAAGTAGTGAAGGTGTGCTTAGGGATGACAAATGTGACATGCTTCTTCTTTTCTCTAAGAATGTGGGAATCAAGGAGTCCAATGAGGCTGAGGTGGTGGCCATTTTAGAAGCTCTCCAATTCCAGTTCTCTTCTTTTCAAGCTAGGTTAATTATTGAAAATGATTCCTCTAATGGCATCATTTAAATCTCTTCATATGAAGGTCCTTGGAGGTTTCACTTCTATTGGAGGTTTAAGTTTTGTCTTCCCAAGGCCTTGTTGAATTTAAGCAGCAGGGAGGTTGGCCATGTCATGGTAGACACTCTAGCTAAATAAGAGGTGCATAAAGTTTCTTTGATTGCTTACACTACGTAATGGTTTGCTATTGTTCTTTTAGGTATAAGGCTTTTATCCCCTTTTTTGTTTCTTTATGGTCATTGTAATTATCTTTATTTAAATTAAAGAATTATGGTGCTGGTAAAAAAAATCATGGGTCTGTCCCTCCTTTTGAGAAATGAAAATAAAAAATAGACATTCACCAAAACTACAAGTTCTTGTTTTCAATCTTTCAGAAATTATAAACTCCACATCGGGTGCGTTGAATCCTGTCATGCAATCCATGAAATTGAAGAATACATGATTTCTTTAATTCTCTCAAAGCCCTGAGATTGTATGAGGAAATGATTATGTGGATTTCTTCTTTGAGTGTAGATCGTCGTTTGACATCTCTACTATCCACCTCTATTTCTCCTAAAACAGATTTAAACGGATTAAGACCGTTTGGGAACCATATTTACAATATCAATTTCAAACCTCAAAAGGAGGTACTCTCTCTATTTGAGACAGCGGCACAATGTGTCAGAATTCAAACAGAGATCCAGCTCTGAAGCGGACAGCAGTGCGCAGCAACTGTTACATGAGCGGTCATTTTGGTATGACCCTTTTTACCATTGTTTTTTTAATTCTAGGACCCTAGATGATAGTCCAAGCTGTTGAAATTCTTAAGAAAGTCAATCAGGGCTAGTGGACCAAGTTTTATCCGCTGATCTTTCATGAATTTAAAGATATTTGTAAGAAAAAGGTACAACCGTGGGTCTAAATTTGTGGACTTATGTGGGCCCTATAATCATAATTCGAGCCATTGGACCTCTTTGGAAGTTCAAAAATTGTAGTGAAAAACTAGCCTTTGATTCCATGTATATCTTGAGAAATTGACAGAAAACCGAGGACCGTTTGATATACCCAGGTTAAATGCAACTCTTTCACCTGATTGGGCACTGTCCATTTTTCCTTTTTCTTTTTTAATCTTGGGAAACATCCAAGCTGATGGAAATCTTAAGAACTCCATGAAATGAGATCTCTTTAAATTTGAGCCATTGATCTTTTATAGATTTCAAGATCTTTTTTAAAACTGATACAACTTTTATACATAAATTTTCAAATTCTGTGGGCCCTATAATTATTATCCAAAACGTTGATCCCTCTGGAAGATTGAAATCAACCTAGAGATGAAGAATGACCCTCTAATCATCATTCATATGGAAATTTTGATGAAAAACCGTGCAATTTTGGATAAACAAAGGTTAAATATGACTACTTTATTATTTTTAGGCAGTCTATTAGTCCATATTTTCTTTTTTCCTTCTCAATTGTGTGCCACCAAAGTATGATCTAAACCATTGAGAACCTTTATAACCACAAGCACTGCCAGGTTGTCAAATCTAAGCCATTGATCTTTGATGAATCTTAAGATATTTAGAAAAAAGGTACAGAACCTTAAATCTGAATTTTTGGATTTTGAATGTCCCATATCATCACAATTAAAACCACTGATAACAAATCAGAACCTAATATGTTGTAGATCTCACAAGAAATTAATGTAAAATTGCAAACCATTGGATGCTTAAAACATCAATTTCAAATATTTTTTTTATCTTACCAAATAGTTTATTTTTAAAACATCTATTTTAAACCACTCAATTTGAAATAAATCTATATTATAGATAAGATTTACCAAACAGTAATACTTTTCATGGAACTCTATTTCGGGGCTCAAATTGAGATAATCTGGACAATCTGTACAACCTTAGCTTGGTTGTCTTTTCTATTTCACCTTTATATTTGGGTCATGTTAGACAACCCATTGTATATTAATATATATAGTAAAAAAATAACATAATGGTCCTCAAGGTCCGTCAATTTCATGGTTGTGCCCCATGTCCAATGAAAGGTAAGCACATATCGAATGCATGTACATCTTACCAGTAAGATAAAAAGCTATAGAGAGGAATCTCTCAGAAGTCGGTGGAAGCACTCTTTCATGCGCCGACCATCCAATCGAAGGTAGTGATGGCAAGCCAATCCTCCGTTCTTACGTTTGACTATTTTGTTTGGCTATGATGTCATTGCTATATCGTTCAAATGATAGATTAATGTGCGAAGCCTAAGTTCATCATGCCTTCCATTAATCTAGTGCAAATCTAATAAATCTTTAATCCCGAGATCAAGTTTTTATGTCTTTCATTTGGCTACGCAGTGACATATAAGACTATTATCTAGGTGCCCTTGTAAAACAGAGATATCAAGAAAATTCAAAGAGCTGGGGTCCACGTGATATTCGTACCTAAAAAGGGTGATCAGCTGATCGTGGCTCCTGCTTTGATCTTCATTTTAGTTGCAAATTATTGTTACAGATTCAATTAGGTGTTGGTGTAGTTGGACATATCCTATTGGGAGTCAAAACAGAAAGTCACCGCGAATCCTTAACGGTAGCAGTAGCACACCAACTCCAAACAATTATTTTATATTATATCGTTCGATCAATTCCACTACCGAAGTGGATGCACATGGTCTAGCTGGTGCTCTACTTCTTTTTAAGAAAACAGAAAAATAAAATTAGAAGACACAGGGGGAGAGAGAGAGAGAGAGAGAGGAAAAGTCTAACTACCTGTTTCGCTTAGGCATGTGTCATGTCTTGTGTGCATAAAGTATGGGGATGATCACTACGGGGGCTCCACCTGATGCAGGCCCATCTGATGCACTCTACCCTTGTACGGATTCATCACCGTACACAATTTGACACCTTTACCTGTTGAATATGTATTGTATGTATGTGTGTAATACATGTATAAAGCTAAATTCCTTTATTTGTTTTTACCTTCTTGTACTTTTATATTTTTTTCTTTTTTTTTCTCTCACTTTAGCTATTTTATTGTGAGCTATTGGTTTGAGTCAATCATCAATCTAATCCAATGATTGTAGAGCTCTTTTCTTTTAAGAAAACCCTAAGGGCTTGTTTAGATAACAAAAAAATAGAGTAAAGTGAAGTTAAAAGGGCCCAACAGCTTAAATTTTCAACTCTATTCTGTTTGGATGAATTTGGCCTAACAAATGAAGCATTGTTTTTACCCAATAGAGTGAAAGTGAACTAGCCTGCCTTAACCCACTTTTCCTCCAATTCACCCCTCATACAAAATCTATTTCACTTTAATCTACTCATTTGTCCAAATAGACCCTAAGAGAATAGGAGATGGTATTCTATTACATTAATTGGCCCTTGGAAGAGAGAGTGTAGCTATTTGGAGAAGAGGCTAGATAAGAGCTTCTTGAAAAAGACCAAGAGGATGGGATGAAAGAAAAGATTTACATTGTTCTCCTGTGAATATAGGTCATATATTGTGACTGAACCACATAAATCTTGTGTCTTATGTGTTCTTTACATTATTGTTTTATTTCTCTACATGATAGTGGTTCTAAGCCATAATGCTTTGTTAGTGATAAGTGTTGGAAGATCACTTTACCTACCAAGTGTTTTATAAAACTCATCAACTACAATTGGTATTAGAGATTGGGTTGTTGGTTCACTATTATGTGACAAAAGGGGAATGTTTTAATTTACTACATTTTAGGCAATGGTGAAAGTAATGGAAAATGCAATGGAGTTTGAAAAATTAAATGATGGTAATTGGCCCATATGGAAGATCATGATGGAGGATTTCCTTGTTGGAAAAGATTTGGTTGAACTGCTTAAAAGGAAAAGAAGCCAACCCGATGAAATGGAAGATAAAGTGTGGGATGTCTTTGATAGAAAATGCTTGGCAGCAATTAGACCTTGCATTTCTCCTTCAATCTTATTTGATGTTTGTCAATGCAAGACTTCTTTTGAATTATGTCAAACTTTGCAATAATCTTATGAGCAACCTTTCAGTGCTAACAAAATGCATGTTATGAAAATAAGAAGGCACTACAATTAGAAGGCATGTGAATGAGCTCAATTCTATTTTTGCACAATTGGGATCTTTGAAGATCAATTTTGATATGGAAGTGTTGTGTTTGCTTTTGTTGAGTTCTCTACCTCTTACTTGGGATAACCTTATCACTACAGTGTCAAATACTATTGGAAATAAGTTTAGATTGCAAGATGTCATTGTTCAATTGGTAAAAGAAGCAATAAATAAAAAAGGCATCATCACAATTGTCTGATGAGTCTGGTTAGACTTTTGCAATGGGAGATAGAGGATTGTTAACACATAGAGACCATTCTTCTTGATTTACTAGGGGTAAATCTCAAAATAAAGTTAAAGTGACAAGGGAAAAAAATGACTTGTTTGTATTGCAAGAATGATGAGCAAACAAGGAAGGATTGTTGGACCTTGAAAAGCAAGCAACATAATGAAGGCAAGATTGATAATGGAGATGCAAACTCTATTTCCAATGGAGAACGAGGATTAAGTTTAAGTGTTGCATGTTTGGTTTCCTTTACCAAAGACACTTGGATTTTGGACTCGGGTGCATCATTTCACATTTGTCCAAATAAGTTGTGTTTCTCATCATATAGAAATGTTAAAAATAGCTTTGTTTAGCTTGGTAATGATTGTGCATGTAAAATTCATGGCGTCAGTGATGTTGTGATCAAACAAATAGATGGGAAGAAGTTCACATTGAAAGATGTAAGGTATGTTCCTGATGTAACCAAGAATCTCATTTCGATGAGGCAATTGAATGATTCCAGATTCATAGTGACCTTTGGCAAATGGTCATGGAAGATTTGAAGAGGTTGCATGGCAATCTTGAAGAGGCGAAAAGATGAAAGTTTCTATGTTGCTCATGGTACAACTCAAAAGAATGATGGCACTAAGGACATGGTTGTAACTACTAGCAAACACGAGGATATTCAAGTTTTGCACATTCGTCTTGGTCACCTTAGTGAGCTTAGCATGCAAGTATTGCAAAACAAAAACCTCATTCCTACTTTGAGCGTTCTTCTCTTGAGTTTTGCATTCATTGCATTATGGGTAAACAATGAAGAGTTAATTTCAAAAGAAATGAATCCCATAGAAAAAGTTAAACGTTAGAATTGATTTATTCTGATGTTTGGGCCTTATAAATATTAAATCTCTTGGAAGAGCTAATTATTTTGTCACCTTTTTAGATAATTATTCTAAAAAGTGTCGGTTGTATCCTATGGCATGTAAGGACCAAGTCTTTGATACTTTTTAAGTTTTTAAAAATAGAGTGGAGAAAGAGACTAAAAGACATATTAAATGCTTGCAAACTAATAATGGTGGTGAATATTGCTCTACGGCTTTTGATTCGTTTTGTAAAGAATATGGAATTCATAGGATCAAGACAGTTCTAGAACGCCACAACAAGATAATGTCATTGAAAGAATAAATAGAATCATTTTGGAATGTGTGAGAAGCATGTTGTCACGATTGGGCCTTAGCAAGCCATTTTGGGCTGAAGCTGCAAATATAGCTGTATACTTGATTAATAGATTACCAAAAGTGCTCCCTTGAATGGTGAAGTACTATAAGTTCTCTGGCGTGGTGTAAATGTTTCATACAACCGCTTGAGAACATTTGGGTGTGAGGCTTATGTTCATGTACTAAAAGAGGATCAAACTAAGGTGGATGTTAAGTCAAGAAAATATGCTTTTCTTAGCTATGGTACTAGTGATGACAAAGGCTATAGGCTTTGGGATCCTATTCCTAAAAAGACAATGAGGAGTCGTGATATTGTATTTAATGAGGATATGATGTTTGTGAAAAAAGAGCAAGAAGAAGAAAAGAAAGAAAAACTTGTTATTGTTATGCAAGTTGAAAATCCATCAATTCCACAACAAGTGAAAGAAATTCAACCTTATAATCATAATGACGATCATGATGAAGATATAAAATTAGTGGAATATGACCATGATAGTTTCATTAAAAATGAAGAAGGCTCACCGACTACACCTACGCAAGAATTAAGGAGATCAACACGGCCTCGCAAGCCTGCATAAAGGTATTCTCCTTCTTTATATTATGCTTTGTTTACTGATGCTGGTGAACCTAAATCTTTTTAGGAAGTTACATATTGTAGTGATGCTAATAGATGGATAAGAACAATGGGAGATGAAATTGACTCTTTGCATTAGAATGGCATATGGGAGTTGGTTAGACTTCCACAAGGAAAAGAAAGCATTGAAGAATAGATGGGTATATGTTATTAATGAAAGTGCAATAACTAGATTACACCAAGTCCTAGAGGGGGGGTGAATATGACTATTTAAAATTCTTTCCAAATATTGGACTACTATAGAGTGCAATTTATAGACTCAATCAATATTATAGATCTACAAGTATGATCAAGAAAGATGCTTAGAGTTGTGGGTGCTTACAGTGTATAGAAATACTACTAGAACATGGATAATATAGCACAAAGAAGATAATCAACACAAGGGAATAAGACTATAAAGCATCCATCAAAAACATAAAGTGAAAACACAAAAATTTATAGTGGTTCGGTCCCAGACCTACATCCACTCTCAAGAGCAATCTCTCTTGGTTCCACAAATATAAGGTAATTACACAAGAACACCTCCTGCAACAAATTTTGATCTGGTGATTTGTTTTCCACCAACAAGATTTTTTGATCAGGTGGTTGATCCTAGATCTATTCCACCAACTACAACATTTTTTGCTGCGGTGGTTTGTCTTCTACCATATACAGTAGAGAAATGAAATTAGGAAGAATACCAAGATAAATAACTAGATACCTTAGCTTTAAATGGTGTTCTTGAAGTTTGAAAGAAGACCTCCAAGCTTTAACCTCTTGAGCTTGTTCCTTGGTGATGGAGATCTTCAAATGAGTGCTCAGCCAAGGGAAGAGGTTTTTACCCTGCTTGAATTTAAGGCTTCTTAGTTGCACACTTAATCTTCTCAGAACAGTAACATCACTTTAAGTAGAGAAGATGATAGTTCGAGCCTTAAAACAGATTTTACTACTAGTGCAAGAGCTCAAATGCTGTTGGTATTTTTCTCAAATTGATTTATGTGTTTGGAGGAAATGATTGCTTCTCTTAAGTAGAGAGAAATTCCAACGGTCAGATCTATGGCTAGAAAAAAGTTAGTCTATGGCTTAGCTGTATGCTTTTACACAATCCAACGGCTAGTTTGACTTAGATTTAATGTTTTTCCTTCTTACGGTTAAGCATACTGCTTAACTATAAATCCTTCTACGGCTTAGTTGTGTCATCCGTAAGCTAAAATTTGCCAATACTGCTTTCTGAAAAGTGGCCCGTAAACTTTACATCTTAGCCGTGAAATATTCTACAGCTTAGCCGTAAGATCAACCATAGGCATTAGGCCAAAATCTCTTTCTCTGGAAGATGGCCCGTAAACTGTATGGTGTGGCCGCAAATCATGCTATGGCTTAGCCATAAGCCTTTTATGGTGTAGCCGTAAGGCCAGCCGTAGATCAAATTTTCAAAAACTGTTCTCTGGAGAATGAGTCATAATTTTGTTGGCTTAGCCGTGATCCAAGCTGTAGTTGAAAACAGGGATATTTTGAAGCACCTTTTTTCATTCTATTTCTAGGAACATTAGGGGTCAATGTTACCTTATCCCTTAGCACTCGATGAAGATCTTCTAGATGATGGACTTGATGGATCTTGATCTTCCTTGATCTTGCTTGCTCTTCATAGATGTAACTTGATCTTCCTTGAACTAGACTTGACTCAGGTCACAGAATTGACAACACTCTTATTATGACACTAACAATTAAGTGGGAGGCTGATGGCTCTAGGCGATATTAAACTAGACTTGTGGTGGAAGATTATGAATAAAAAGCAGGTATTGACTTCAATGGGATTTTCTCTCTTGTTGTTAAACATATCTCTATTAGAGTTGTTTTGTCTTTGGTTGCAAGTTTGAATCTAGAACTTAAGCAACTTGATATTAAGACTGCCTTCTTACATGGTGACTTTGATGAAGAAATATATATGTTTCAACCTAAAGGATTTGTGGACACAACTAATCCTAACTTATTTTGCAAGTTGAAAAAAGGGTTGTATGAATTGACTCAAGCATCCAAATAATGGTACAAGAAGTTTGACAACTTCATGCAAGATCAGTGTTACATTAAGTGTGAATTTGATCATTGCATATATTTTAAGGGATCAACATATGAGACTACTTTTACTATTTTGTTGCTTTATGTGGATGATATGTTGATTGCAAGCAATGAAGTAAATGAAGTCAAAAGCTTAAAGGCACACAAGACCTTGGACCAGCCAAGAAGATCTTATGCACAAACATTAAAAGGAATAGAAAGCATGATAAACATTGGTTAAGACAATCTTACTACATTTCTTAAGTGCTTAAACATTTCAATTTGCATGATTGTAAACATGTTTCCACACTATTAGCTAACCATTTCAAATTGTCAAAACAAAACTCTCCAAAGAATAAGACAGATCTAATCAAGATGCATAATGTTTCGTATAGTTCTGCAGTGGGTAGTTTAATGTATGCTACGGTCTGTACAATGCCTAATATTGCACATGCAGTGGGAGTTGTTTCACGATACATATCCAATCCAAGATGAGAATATTGGCAAGCAATAAAGTGAATTCTTCGATATTTGAAGAGAACACGGGATGTGTGCTTTTGCTTTGGAGGTTTTTCATTAGAAGTTGTTGGTTATGTGGATGTTGATTATGCAGGTTGTCGCTTGCACTACTAGCTATGTCTTCAAAGTGGGTGATGGTACAGTTAGTTAGATGCCAAGGTTGCAAGATATTTCTGGTTTATCTATAACTAAAGTTAAGTATGTTGCTTTGACAGAAGCAGTGAAAGAAATGATTTGGTTGAAGAGATTGCTTGGTGAGCTTGGATTGAAACAAGAAAACTATATTGTGTATTGTGACAGTCAAAGTGCAATTGATCTCTCAAAGAATGTTGCCTAGCACTTTAAAACAAAGCATATAGCTGTTTGATATCATTTCTTTCTATTGCCATTGGAAAGTGGTATTTGCAAGTAGATAAAATTTACACTAACAAGAACCTTACTAATATGTTGACAAAGGTTCATTCGAGAAGAATCAAATGGGCTGAATGAGTCTGAACATGGAAATGACGTAAGATTAGAGCTGGAGGACAATGCATACTTGGTGATTGGCTTAAGGGTTGGTGGTTTGCCTTCAAGTAGGAGATTGTTGAATATGGGTTGCATGCGTGTGTGCAACATGTGTGGAGTCAAATCCCTTTATTTTCTTTTACCCCCTTGCACTTTTAGATATTTTATTTTTACTCTCTCTTTAGCTCTTTTATTATGAGCCATTGGATTGAGTCAATCCAATGGTTGTAGAGTTCTTTTCTTTTAAGAAAATCTTAAGAGAATTGGAGATGGTATTCCATTGCATTCCTTGACCGTTGGAAGAGAGTGTAGAGATTTGGAGAAGAGGCAAGATAAGAGCTTTTGAAGAAAACCAAGAGAAGGGAAGGAAAGAAAGCTTTGAGAGCTTATAACTTGTTAGTGGATTTCTAGAGCTCTACTTGTAGTTGGCCTGTAATCACCATTAAAGGTAAAGAAAAGCTTTGTATTATTCTCCCGTAGATGTAGGTCATACATTGTAACCAAACTATGTAAATCTTGTATCGTATGTGTTCCTTATATTATTGTTTTATTTATCTATATGATGGTGGTTCTAAGTATATTTGCCTTAGCTCGATTGCCATAACACTTTTTTAGTGATAAGCATTGGAAAATCACTTTGCCTACGAGGTGTTTGATAAAAAACCAACATTAAAGGCCGTGCTACCTATTTGGTTTGGGATACATTTATTTTGAACCGTTAATTTTGAGGGTCTCATCTTGATCATTATAGAGGTTCAGGACTTGAAATTTAGTGAATCTGCTATCCAAGTCATGGCCTTTTAAACTCCCACCTCTAACATGCCCCTAAGTGGGCACCACTAGGCTGCCCCAAGGAGTCTTTGTCACGCCCTAATCCTGGGAATTGAAAATTAGAATGAGCCCCCAGGGGGTGAATACGTAATTTCGTAGTGATCCGTGCCATGTGAAGATATACACGAATCATTATAAAGGAGATTCCATAGGAACGTGTGAGGTATTCCCACCAACATGTAGATTATAATTTAACATAAAAAGGAAACTTGTGAAATACACTTAAAATGATCATAAGTAATACATAGAAGAGTATATTATACCATCATAAAATAAACTTAAGTCTTTTAATCAACCATTCCATCACACAACTATAAAACCCTAAATAGGTCTTATATACAATGACCGGTTTAAATTGTTTCCTTTACATAAGACCAAAATCACAACTGATTAACCCAACAAAATCACTTGACGCTCTTCGTAGGAGGACTAGTAAATGACGTCATCATCCTTCCATTATTCTATACCCCTAGGTACCGTTGGGGCACCCTCTGGGGACGCATCAATAGTCGTGTTGGGGTTTGATTTTGTACCTAAAACACCAAGGGTAGCACTGTTAATACGGTAGTTTAGCAAATATAGAGATACATAAGACCATTATGCTATATCAAATGAATTAAGAAATATATAGATTAAAAGAAGGCAATAATCATAAACTAGGCATGTTGTGCATGAGTAAACATGAGTAACGAATCATAAACAGGATATCGTACATACTAGTTGGCATCCACAAGGCTATATTCTTCCAAAATAGAGCATATCATCTAGAGAGAATGTGCATATGGGACACTAAGGGATCAAGCTAGCTTTCTGAGGAGCGCCGACAACTCCTCCATGGACAACTGACTTGAATTCACATCTTTCATACATTTCAGTCATACTTATCATATCATACATAAAGGAGTTTTTGTCTTGAGATCATATTCATTCACAGAAATTGAAATTAACAAGTATTTGATAATCAATTAATGGATATTTAATTGAACTACAACATGTTGAAGGCATGGTTTTTTAACAATATGAATGCATTTAAATTGAGAAGGTATTAAGGAAATTTACTAACCCACCTTATGCTGGATAATCCATAATCCTGAAGACATTCAACACGATGAATTCATAAAACATCTGGTGTTGTGTTACCAAATCTTGGCATTACATTGTGTATGCAAAACACCTCTTTTTATGCCAACACTCATGACATGACATTGGGAATTCATCCAGAAAATCGAAAGGGATAAGTGACAGCTTTACACTTGTCCTCCTTATCATTTGAATACCATTGGCCTAATTTAATTGTGAAAAATAGGCCATATTTAAAGCCTTACAAAGTTATTCGAAATCCTCAATATCTTAAGTTCACAGTGTTCTTACGGCTTAGCTATACATATGTTATGGCTTAGCCAAGTGGCTTAGTTTTTCCCTCAAGTTCCTACGCATTCACGGCTTAGTCATTTATTAACCTACGGCTTAGCCGTGCCAAGCCTACGGCTAGGCTATGACTGGGCTACAGCTTAACAGCAATACAATCCATGGCTTAGCGTGGGCGAGCCATAGAAGAAAAAAAGGATTTCAGGTTCTTAGGAAAGCTCGCTGTAAAATGGCTTATGGCTTTGTCATGAGATGGTTATAGCTTAGCTGTAGTTTATTCCATGGCTTTGTTGAGGGTAGCCATAGTATAAAAATGGGTTTTGGTACTCTTGGGATTTTGAGTCGTACACACTTACGGCTTAGCCGTGGCTTCGCCATAAGCTTCAGAAATTCTGAAAGTGATTTTGAAGCTCGAGTTTAGTACATAACTCTAAATTTTAAGGGTCACAGAGAGCTTCCTATTGCTTCAATTGTCACTATAGGTTTTACAGTGCTCACACAACACCCACCTTACATAGTTATACTCTAATTCATTCAATTTAATACACATATACTTAAATCAAAGAGGAAGGAGCTATAACTTGAAATTAGAATAATCAGTCCAAGAATCAACAATTTAAACATACATGCAGCATCATATGTACTTTTATACTTGCTTTGTATACAGTGCTTGACCCTACCAACTTCTTCTTGGGGTGTAGTTAGGGAAAGCCTCAATAAGAAGATGGGTTCTCTACATGAAAGACATGCAAATGGTGAATTTAATGTAGAATGCATGCATGTGGTGTAATTGAATCTTCTTGACTCTATCAAGCCCAAAGAAGTGAAATGGAGGTAGAGTTTTCACCTTAAGGAGCTATAGCTTAAGGAAAAAGGTGTTTCTAAAGAGAAAATGCATAAGGGTAGAAGAAGAAGATGGATGGAGGCTATTATTACTGCATGCAAGGCTTCAAAACTTTGTTTACAGCTCTAAATTAAGGTGGAGATCAAAAAAGGAGAAAAAAAAAGAAGCAGCTCCACAAGGTTAAGAAGATAAATGAAGAAGGACATTGAGGTTCATTGTTTTAACTCAATTTTTCTTACAGTTTACATGCAAGTCCAACATCTCTGAGGAAATTACAGTTTAGGTCAAATGGACCTCAATTGGGCAAAGATGGGTTCAAATCAAGTCGAGCCCAACATGAAAAATTATCTACACGAAGAATTGCACAAGAGCAACAATGAGGTGTCAATATGATGCAAGAACAAATTACAAAATGGCCCTTAACTACCTAGGTAAGGTTTGAACTCGACCCAACTACCTATCCATGACCTAAACCCAAGGGGTTTGAGTTAAATTAGCCTAAACACATTTTAATTAATATAAAATAAAATTAATTAATATAAATCGAGGTTAATTGGGATCAGGACCTTACAGTCTTGCTGAACATGCACGTGCCAGTTTTGATTACGAAAGTGGCTTGTTTAATTAACAAGTCTTATGTATTTAAAACAAAGTTAATTGAGCTAGATTTGTTTCAATTAGACCTTTTTATTGATATATTATTTGAAAATTGACATGTTGTGTTATCGTTTTAAATAATTTCTAGTAGTAATGTGGATTCATTGAGTCAAGCCCATATAAAAGGGTCAAAGCTTTGATGATGATTGATGATGGATTATATAACCATGGGCTAAACAAACATGTAGCTTGAGCCAATCTTTCCTGAACTTGAACTGAACCCAATTACATATAAAAATTTTTTTAGGAGATGTCATGCCCCAAAACTGGGCCAGATCCAAACTCGATTATAAGGGTGTGAGAATTTGGGCCACTTAAGATTTTTCTTACATAAACAATATGAGCCCCATTTCTGGGTGGATCGAAGTCCTTTGTGAGGCTATGCTTGATAATCAAGCAACCATAATCACACACAGAATTGAAATCCATAATTTGTGCAGTGGAGTATTATATATTAACCATATAACAGATCTCAATAATAATAAAATCCATGTCAAGTGCTTCGAAGCATAATAATTAAAGTTGTAATTCCAAGACAAATAAATTTAATGAATAAACTAATGGCCCAAACATGACCTTATTACATAATCTAATGTTTCGATCTCAGCACCAACACTAAGACACCTCCGACGATGTCATCGACGCTCTACTCAACAACTCCGTGTCTGGCGAAATCTCCCAACTCGCCTGATCCTCTGGTTCAGCACTAGTAACGGAACCTAGATACCAAAAGTAGTAGATTAGATTGGCGTAATCTGGCAAGAGCATAAACTACAAGTAATGATGTTAGCTAATTGTATTAAAACATATTTTACATTCGACCCTCAAAACATACTAGATGCAAACCCAATGGCATGAATGCACAAAAACGGATATTCCCACGGATACAATATACCAAAAATGGGTATTCCCGCAGATATAATATACAAAATGGGTATTCCTACAGATAGATATATAAAAAAGGGTATTTTCGCAAATAGATATACAAAAAATGGGTATTTCCGTAGATATATATACAAAATTGGATAATCCCATAAATAGATACACAAAAACAAGTATTCCCGTAGATACAACAAATGGCATAGCTATGTACTATATTTTACCGTACACTTTAACCCGATGGCGTACGTCCACCTCCAAACTACAATCAATCAAATATATATAAATATATGTATATATAATACATATGTCTATTAATGCACGATAAACCATGCTATGAAGCCCTTAATTCATAATATCCAACCAAATGTCAATTTAAATACTTAGATTACTTAATGTAAAAGTGTATTATGATCATGTGTCATTTTAATTTCTCTAAGAGTAAGCACTAATCCACCTAATGGTCATAGTTAATTAAATAAGCACAAGGAGACCAACCTTCCTTAAAAATAGTAATGAGAGTCCACAATGCCAATATCCTACTTTCGGTGTCTATCATGTGGTGCATCCCATATCTCACATTCTCATTTTGAATCCAATCCAACCCTCATGTGATATTCAACCAGCTTTTCTCAAAACAAAACCCATCTAATCCAAATATATAAAATTAAGGTGTTTTACAAATTGGGTAAAAGTATCCAGATTTCTAATCCAAACTAAATCAAATTATGATTAAAGGGAGAGGGAATAATTAGGTTCTTAATCTTCATTGTTGTGTACAAAAGTATCTAATTATTTTATTTAAAACAAAAGATCCAAATCCCGGCTTCAAATTCGAAATCTAAACTCAAATTAAAATCCAAATTAGAATTCAAAATACATTTTAATTAAGATTTAATCACTCCCAATTACATCTTAATTAAATTCTAATCAAACTAAATAAAATATTAATCATAAGTAATTAAATCCCAATTATAGTTATAAACAAATCTAAATAAAATTCTAATCACACCTAATTAAGAATTAATTAATTCTAATCAAGTCATCATTAAACCATAAACACTATTCTAATCCATTTATAATTAATATACTAGATCTTAATTAAAATTTTAATCAAAATGTGCCCATCACAAAACAACCCAGGCCTAGCCAGGCTTCCCAGCCCAGCTTAGCCGCAGCTGGGCCGAGTAGCAGGCGTTGCCTGGCAACACAGGCAGCACTGCTGCCTGGGCAGTGCAAGCTGCCGCTATTTCTTCTTTTTATTTCTTTAATTTTTTTAGTTTTTTATTTAAACTCTTTATTTCAATTAAGAAATTAAAAATCAAATATTCATTCTTAATCCATATTCGAGACATTAAAACAAATCAATAAATCATATATAAAACATGTTATTCATAAAGAATAACAAAAAGACATTATTTAAAGTTATTGACTTGCTTGGATTTCGATGTCAAAAGTAGATCTGAAGATCAAACCTTAGTTTCCTCTAAATAACTTCTAGGGCTTGGTTGCAAAGGAAAGGAAGAAGATGAAAAATTAGGCGTATGAAGAAAAGACGATCGAAAGCCTATAGAGTTATATTATATAAAGGTCTTTTTAAATTACTAGGAAGGGCTCCTTGCTTTCGTGAGTTTTACAAAATTTCAGAAAAGTGTTTTTGGCTTAAAAGGGTCAAATAAGTCAGGCCCAAGGCCTAAGAATGTTTAATCAGCCCATCTCCAATGGGCCCTACACAAAACTACGATGCATGCAAGGATCCAAATCTCTAAAATGGCCTATTAATCACTCATCTAACCCCTCTCAACCCAACTCAAACCCGACAAACCGATTCAACCCATAAGTAAAAATTTGGGGTTGACAGTGGAATGACCCACAAGGCTAAAGAGCTTTATATCGTTGACAATCATTATAAAATGATGTTAGGATAATATCCCACGTTTGGGGTGTTCGAGATCGATTGGCATGCACAGGATATGGACCATCTGTGCCATATTTGTAGAACTTCAGTGATTAGGCGTTCAATTGTTTAAGTTATATAGAACTTATTAGAAAACTTAATGGGCCAACTCTGAGAGTCTATCTACTAGGCATCGGATATATATTGTTTGTTTTTTTTTTCTTTTCTGTTTTCTTTTGTTTTTTAGGAATCGGAATAACGTTATTGCCATGTAAATATCTAGTTAGAGCTTTAGTGAATGATTATGGTGAGATATGAATACAGTTACTTAAATCAGTATATAGTTCAACAAATGTGTGGCATATTTCACACGAGGAGAATCTTCCTACGTATCTGTCTCTCATCATTTTTTTTTTGTGAGAACTCTAGGTGGAGCCCATATATCACTCAATCCAAACATTGCAACACATATGGAACCCCATGATAGCAACTAGCCCCAACTTTTGGTAGAATCTGAATTTATTGGACCGTTGGATTGACTATACACCAATCCGAACGAAATGAATTTGTGAGTCACGGATGAAGGGGTTAGGGATATGTAATTGGGACCAAACTTAATATTTAGGGTGCTTTCACATAGATCTTTTCAACCCCCCCAATCTCATCCCTTGGTGGGGTCCACAATGGGCCCACCAGAGAGTGTGCACGAAAAATCCATGAAGGACGTATGTATAGAAAAAAGGCCCTTCACATAATTCGAGATTGTTATTCACATAGATAGGATGATGTAACTTGAACCCAAGAACAAAGGCAAGATATACTTCGTTTGAATATCTTGGGTTGGGCGCAATAGGATGAGGGCTGGTGCTATCGTTGCTGTTGACCCCAGCATCTAATGACAAAAAGTAGGCAATGTTTTCCTTCTTTTAAAAAAAAAAAAAGAAAGCAAAATTTTATTAAAGAAAAGTGAGTGATTATTACTGTTGTTATTATTCGATTCGCAAGTGGAGTTGGTTTCCATGTGCGTGACCACTTAGAGCTGCCTCTTTCTCACAGGCCAAGCTTTTTGTCCTCTGCATTCATGTCTCGCCCTTTCTCTCTCTTCCTCTCTTAGGCTCGCTCCCTACCACTTCTCTTCTCTTTTCTTATTATTAGCTACTCCACTTTTCCACTCTCCCATTCTTTGTCCAATATGGAAGGCCAGTCCAGCGCCAGGCCATATGTACGAACACAAAAGCGACATATGGTCTATGCCTATATAGACTTGTGTAATGTTTTCCCTTTCTTTTGGTGATGTGGACCACGAGACGAGGTGCAGCTGTGCGTCACAAAAGCACGTAGCAGTCACCCGACTCACTTGCCACTTTTGCTTTCTCCCTTTTGGCAGGATGTGGCCCATTATCCCACTTCTCTATTCTAATCTAATAAATAAATATATAAATAATAGCTAATAGAGATGTTAGTTGCGCCATCAGTGCCTTTTGAGTGTCGTCGTCCAGCTGTCCTGTTTGGGTCACCAGGGCTGCCAATCCCCTCTTCACTTTACCCCTCTCCCCTTGTTCCTTCTCACCATCTTCTTTAATCAATTACATACCCAGCTGACCTTTATTATTATTATACAGGTGTTCAGATATGTATATAAACAAATATTCATATGCACTTATATCATATACTACGATCGAAGCAGGCACTCGTATTTTAGATTGTACCATCAATGGATCGATTATGCGCTATTTTAGGAAAGTGACAGATCAACACTACAAAATCGGGATTGGTCCATCATTACTATAAAATATCTCAACTAATAATGGCTTTCTTAATAGCTTCCTTCAGTTTAAGTATAATATAAAGGGATTGGATCCAACCTCAACAGTACGGATGAGATGCATCAAGGGGTCTAAGTCCAAAATAGGTCCAATGCTTGGCTCTGTTTTCCGGGCCAACATTTGATGGACCTAAATGCTGTCCTAAAATATATCAATGGTTTCCATGTCAGCATGAGTAGCCTACACAGACATTTGGAGCCAGTTTCATTACAAGAATTCATTATTGTAAACAAACATGACATTTATAAAAATCAGATGATAAGCCGTCACATTATATCCATAAACCCTCAACATCCTAAAAATCTATTAGGAATTCTCCTAAATAAATAGGCCCTTGGAGACGACCATTGAAGAGGCCAGCTCACGGACAAGAGTTATCTGATAGAATCATTTATCCAAAACTATAAGCTTGGCATGTACTTCTCAACCTGTTAGAGAAAAGTCAAGATATTCAAGACATCACTATTAATCATTGAATCAAAGAACACATTGGCTACTACACTGGGTCACAGGGGATTTACTTGGCTTTTCTTGGGCCCGAAGGGATTATTCATGCCCAAAGGCCCCGGACGCCCACCGTTAGAAAAAAAAAAAAAAAAAGAAAAGAAAAGAAAAAAAGAACATATTGAATAATGAAATTTTATCCAGCCAATTTGGCTTGCCTAGGACGGGTCCAGTTGATACTCTTTCCCCTTTGATTGAATGGGTGCTCAGAAGAGAAACCAATGGTGTAGAAGGTTGCTTGCATCCAATTAGGCTTGTCAAAGGGTTAGGCCAGGCAAGGCTTGGGGTTGTCATGGCCCTACTCTCAATATATGCAGGGCCGGGCCTGGGGTAGCCAGAGCCCTCGAGGGGCCTGCTCCACCTAGGCCCTTACCCTACCCTCAAGGGCCAGGGTCGGGCCTAGGGCCTGAAAATAAGAATTGTATTTTAAAACTATTTTAGCATTGCCATCAAGTATTGAGTGTCAATCTAACATTCACCCTCTTTTATGGCATGGGACAGACAATGGTTGCAATAACGCAAGTGAGGCAGAGTTAATTTTTTATTTTTTTTATGATTAATGGAAATTTAAAAGTTAGTTTATATAATAATATCTTCTAATGATATACTTAATATTACTTCTAATGATATAAAATAACACATCAAATGATACTTAGTAATGCTTCTAATGATATATTAAATAATATAAAATAAAAGCATCTGTTGAGACTTAATAATATTTATAATGATACTTATTTTATATGCCAAAGATATTGTTATATGCAAAAAGTATTGTATATGTAAAACTAAATTAAACAATAATACTTGATAATATCTCAAAAGTTAATAATTTAGTCCTCTTTCATTATATTTAATAAATAATTTAATGCAGCACTATCATCATATTCACTATTACTATATTTCTCGATACATAATCAATCCTAGACACAAACTAAGGTTTCTATTGTTGTTGATTTCACACAAGTCCTATGTGAGCTAAGTATCCTCCTTCCTGTGCTAAATGCAGACTCAGAGACAACTATGGAAATAGGAATAATTAAAATATCATGAGCCATATTTGATAAAATTGGATACTTTGTTGAATTTCTTTTCGACCAATATCTAATATTGTAGATTGTTCTCTAAGATCTACAAACTAATAATCTGATTCAGTTTTTCCTTAACTGCTACTTTCCTTGTTTATTTCTTTTAAATACTAAAAGAATTCATCTTCACCATTATCATATGATGGCATATTACTTGGTTCAAATTCATTCTCTGAATTAGATTTATTACTTAATCTCTTACAATACTCCTCAAAGATATTTCTAAAAAAGTTTAAGAGTTTTCATTTGTATGCATTCTTATATATTCATTTAATGCATATAATGTGTTAAAAACAATTCGACCATTTATATAATTATAAGGGTAGCTCAAACTATATATATAATTATATATTTTTCAAAATGAAGTAAAAATATAAGGCCGGGCCAGGCTGGGCCTAGTATTGTCCTAGCCCCGCCTTTAAAATTAGAGGGCTTGCAAAATTTTGTCCTAACCCAGCCCTATGGCTTTTTGAAAAAAATGAAAGCCCTAAACTTAAGGGATTTTTAAGGGCCAGGTCCCTTTGTCAAAGGGCCAAATTGACAGGCTTACCTCCAATAGAACTTGCCAAATGTGCCATGCTAGAGACATTCTAATTCATGATATCAAATATTTAAAAAAGTATTAACTATTTATTAAAAAAAACTTAAAAATAGTTATGCACTTTGGTGTGAATATGTATTTATCCTTCACCACATGTTGAGGGAAAGATGCATAGTAATATTTCCCATATATATATATATATATATGGCAAAGTCTATGTGACGCCCCGGTGTTTTATAAAGGTAAAACACCCAAGTTTTCAATGAATAAGAAGAGAAGTTATTTAGGGCCCGTTTCTTTACGAAAATTCATAGAATTCATGTCTCGTGGTTGTTTGGAAACTTCAAATGCTAGTATTTGAAATATGTTGAATTCTAGAATTCTGAATTCTCTGTTTCATTGAAAGCCTAAATTCTTGCCTGAGAATTCTAAATCTCTAGTTCCACAAATTCCTTGTTTCATAAGTAGAAGAATTTTTAACTAAAATTAGAGTCCTATATATATAATTTATGTACAAATTCAAGTGTAAATTACCCACAAAAAAAATGTTAACATAAAAAGACTATAGTTTCAAATTGATAGTTTACAAAGAAAATACCTTGGAACTCTTGTATACGATATACTAGCAACAACGCCCATGCTGAACCTGGGCCAAGAAAATCAATTATATCTCAAATGTTTTAATATTGTTCAGCATAAATTATGATCTTTATAGCGACAATGGGCACATCTTTATTTGCACAATTTAAAAATCTACAATGATTATTTTTTAAGGAATATTTTAATTTAATTTACTTGATGCAAAAGATTAATAAATGCAGTTGGTATCAAATAAAGTGTTGAAGAAGTAATTTGGTAATCATTCTTCAAAGTCATTTAATGAAGGTCAAATACACAAAGTTGAGAATAAAAAATAAATTTAACAAATTTTATTTTATTTGGTTAGTTTTCCAACATTAGACGTTGAAGCCTTGTCCTCATTTTTCATTTGACTGTTTGCAGAAGTTTTTCCCTCGTTTGGAAGGTTGTTATTATCTTTTCTCTACAACACTATAGACAAAATATAGCATTAGTTAATTAATTAAAATTTCTATTTTAAACGTTTATATGATAAGAATTAAATAAAAATACTTAGAATGTTCTATATACGATAGTAAGAACTTTGCTTCATGATTGATGTTTGTTTTTTCAATTTTTTTTATTGGAACTCCATTTTTCAAAGTAGATTTGTTTATGTTTGATCATATCTTTAGATGAAACAAATATCCTTGCCGTAATGCGTTATCAA
Source organism: Sextonia rubra (assembly GCA_037013555.1). Lineage (NCBI taxonomy): Eukaryota > Viridiplantae > Streptophyta > Magnoliopsida > Laurales > Lauraceae > Sextonia > Sextonia rubra. The sequence goes on from JASUAD010000008.1 coordinate 11,060,446, forward strand.
TCTCAGGTGCAAAATGATCATACCAATCATCTTGCACAATATGTTACAAACTATTTATCTGAAATAATGAAATATATAAATTGAATTTATTAACAATTCATTTAATAGGAAAAGTTGAAAAGAATAAATGGAAAAAATTATGATTACATTACCTTTGAAGCATTTTGTTGAAGATTTTCATCTGTTGTGTTTATGAATGTCTTAACGACGCTATCTTGGAGTAAAAAGGTTGTATATATAGTGTGATCCATCACCATTATTGTTGCAATAAACCTATAATTATAAGATATGAATATTATTAAATTTATTAAATATATGTGGAGAACAAATTGAATTTAAAGTATGATATTTGTGGATTATCAATTATTTACCTTTGTCTGTTTGTTTATGGGGGGTAAGTACAATGATTGCATTGACCATTATTTATAGTTGCATCAATCTTTTTATCACATCTATTGCACGATATAAATGACAAAGGTTAGATTTTGTCAAATGAGCATTGACATCTAACACATGCTAAACATGAAAGATGGACCAACTTACCTTCATTCAGGATCTTTACAGTCAAACACCCAGGACAGACACAGTACTGTTGCTGAATATCACATGAGCTTTGTAATATTCTTCCTTTCTTTCCTCCACAATCTATAAACTTTCTTAGATGTGTAGAGATTTTTAACAAATGGGATAGAGAGGAAATTCTCTGCAATCTATCTAATTTCTTCGATGTGTAGAGATTTAAATCTATCTATGATGCAATTAAAATATCAACATGTAAAAATAAATAATATATATATAGAAAATTACATCAAATATCAACATAAGTTTCTAAATAAAATACCGGGTACATCACTTATAAATTTATCCTATATGGAAGGGCCTCTCCCTTTTTTGTCAGTCATTCCCTCTACTTGATATGCAGATGTCGTAACTCCCCATATAAAGCCTTTTGAAAAGTCGCTTCTACTAATCCCACCAGTTTTTACTACATCTTCTCCAAAGATGAGATGACACTATTGTAGAAGAAGAAGAGAGAGAAGAAACACAGTCTTTTTCATTGTGCAAAGAAAGTGATAAACTTGTGGCAAAGGACTTGAGTATACGTATGGAGAGAGTACGAGTATTTAAAGAGAGGGGGAGGAATTTAGTTTGAGTAGATAAGTACGTATACTTATCCGGATGGATTCAAATAATTGAGAAAGAGAGATACACAAGTTTCTCCAAGTGGATCAATTTCAGAGATTAGTTTACTTTTTTTAAAATTTGATTTTTAGAGGATAAGGGATTTTATTTAGATGATGAGAGATTTTATGGGCCTTGATTTTTAAATTTGACTTTAAGAGGATGAGAGATGATTTAGGATGGCATGCCAAGTGTCAATTTCTTAAAAGGTGATGTGGCGCTCTAGAAAAAAAAATAAGGGGTGCTAATGTGGCACCCTCCAGAAGCTTCCATTCTTGTAGCTTTAATATATATAATGTGGAAAAAAAAAAAACAAAACACATTTCAGAACTAATAAACTAGATTTAGTAAATAAAAAAAATCTTAACAATATCAAATACCCATTTTCAAAGCCAAAGCCTAAAAAATCTTCATAAACCCATTATCCATAACCAAATCAAGAAAACAGAGACCTTGGATATAAAAGAGAAATGGATGCAATAAAAAATATGAATCTATGAGCATATTAAGATTTGTTATTTCGTCATAGTCGAAATCACAAAAGATAGCTAGATTTTTCATCCTTTTCATCCCATAGAAGCCCTAAAAAAAAAGAGAAAGGAAATAGATAGCAAAGATGAAAAATAAAGGGAAATGAAGAGGTAGTGTAGATGTGGAAGAATAAGGACTTTTTTTTATAATTGTCATTACTACAAAAGAAAGATAAAAGGTGACAGTTATGGCTTACCGAAATGCTGTCATTCTCCCCCAACACCCAATGTTGATGGAGATTTCCAAATCCACTTGGTTGAAGTGGTTTTTCAAATTCTAGTATTTTGGGGATTCCAAATGCCTGGAATTTGAAAAGGAAGAGAATTCTAGTCAAGAAACAAAAGAATTCTTGACAAGAATTATAAATTCCCAGACAGCCTGAAAACCTGTTAGGAATTCTAGTAAAGAAAGGGGGCCTTAACGTTGAAGTTCACCATGAGCTGTCATAAAAAACCTTGATTTCCAACTTTTTCTCACTTTTTGGATCACTTAAAAACGTTTCCATTTAATACATCATAACTAACAATAATTATTAACCTTCACTACTTTTTCTCCTTAAAAAAAGGTCAACTAATTAATAATGTCAAATTTCACTCGTTGGGCATATTAGTTGAAGAGAGCTGCTATTTTAACATCACTTTTGACTCAGTTTACACATAGATTTAAAATTTTTTTAATTACAATTTTGCCTATATATGAAAGGACCAAAAAGCCCATTGTCCCTTGGAAACTCAAATCCCTAATTTTTTTTCATAGACACCTATATCTTCTCCTTCCTTCTCCCCTTTTAGAGTGTGTCACCCCTTTCCACATATACCCATTCTTCCAATGTAAGCAAGTGACCTTCACACTCATTGTATAAGTGACCATCTTCATTCCTTTAAATACCATAATATGTAGTGCTTTCCAATTAAATGGTGTAATGGAAGAGGATATGAACACAAAAATATGGAAGAGGATATGAAAATGCAATTTTTGGGAAGTTCGTAGTGATTTTTGCTGAAGTAGCGCGTGTTCTTTTTAGACTTACAGAGCCAAACAAAAAGAGAACAGTTCGGACCAGTGTGGCCAAATAGTTCTCTGTCTGTTCGGCTTCTCCTAGCTAAATAATCCTTTTGACTGGTTGGTTGTACGCAACCAAATAAATAGAACAACTGTTCAGCCACACAAGACTGAACAATGTATAGTTGTTTTTCATTCTCTTCACTTATCCTCAATGATTTTCCTAATGTAGGATGGTCCGTCTACACAATGCAATCAAGTTGGCTCCAACTATGTAATGAATTATATGAGTGAAGTTACAACTCATGAGGTAAGACACGAAGTTGAATTATCTTTAAATTAATGGTTTGGGTGACTAAAATTGTTATTAATGGTGGTATGTGTAGATATTCAAGAGCAACAATGCATTAATCGAGTGGGCTCATGACGTTGAAAAGAGAAATAGTATTGTTGTTGTGATTAAAGCCTTAAATGTTGGTGGGGTTAGTAAAAAACCTAGAGTTGCCCTTGCATGTGAGAGATTCGGACATTGTAACTCATGCAAGACCAAAAACAAGGGACCCCCTAAAAAAAAGGCCAAGCAAACAGGTTCGAAGAAATGTAGATGCCCTTTTACATTAAAAGGCAAGATGTTGGTTACAGATAATGATTAGATGTTGGAGATTATATGTAGTGTGCATAATCACTTGGCTCCGGAGTATCTAGAAAGGCATTTATATGCAGAGAGATTATCAAAGGAAGAACGAAGTTGTTGATGTGACACCCCGTCACAATTTAATCTTAATTACTACTAACTAATTATAGAATTATATTAAATAATCTCGTTTAAGGTGAAATTTTGCAATTACTTGTGCCTTGCCTTATGATACTTAATTGGGCCAAGTTCGGGTCATGGATAGGTAATCTCAGGCCAGTTTGACCTTGGTCAAATGAAGAGAAATCCCTTTTCGTAATTATCAATTTCTTTGAGTTTACATTTTTGTGCTCTATCTTGGCATCATCATATGTATTTCATTGAGTAGGTCAACTTTAATTTTGGCCCTATCTCATTAGATTTCATTTGGAATTAATTAGGCTTGCAAATAACTTAAATTGAAATTTCGAAAAGAAAAGTGGGCCTATTTGTAATTATAAGAAAATCACTTTTTAAATGAGGAACTAAGCCTCATTTCAAACGATCCTTCTTCTTTCTACAACCTTCCTTCTCCTTTTCTTTCTCCCATCCTCCTTAATCTCTTGAATCTCTACTTAGGAAGAGATTGTATGCAAGCTTGGAGAGCTTCATCACCATTTCCCTCCTTTCTTCTAACTTTTTCTTGATATAAAAGACCCAATTTCATTCCCTATTCCCTTTAGAAGAACCCAAGGTAAGAAGAGAGGCTTCCCTTATCTATTTTTTATGCCAAATGGATTGGGACATTCAAAAATTGCATGCATTCACAAATTCTCATCACCATCTTCATGTCTTCTTGACGATTATGGTTGTAGGAATTTGGGTTTCTCCAAAAGTGTGCTCAAAGGAAGCCATTAGAGAGATCTTAGATCTCACTAAATGCAAGTATAGGCAAAATTTGGTGAATACATGTTGGCATATCATGATTCATGGAATTTTATAGGGTTTTAATATATTATTTAGCTTTTGCTTATACTCTTATTAAACCCACCCCCCCCCCCCCCCCCCCCCCCCTCTAGAATGTATGCCATGCTATCTTTAAAGATGTTGAAAAGCCAACTTGGAATAGAAGAGTAGAATGACCGAATGAAGGTAAGTGCACCATAGTGAAACCAAAATGAACCTGTGATGAATTCTGTTTCAGAAAAACCTGAAGTTTACGGCTAAGTCGTAACTTGCTACGGTTCAAAATCTAGAGAGCTGAAATTCCAAAATTCTTCTAAGCCTAGTCGAATATTCTTAGCCGTAGAAGGAAATGCGGTTCAACCGTGAATGCGGAGGAAAGGTCTGGGCAACCACGGCTAAGCTACAGTTGCATTTTACGGTTAAGCCATAGGTTGTCCACAACTAAGCCATAAGTCACCTGGGGCTAAACCATAAAAGCCATTGAACTTAGGGTTAGGATTGTACTATCTCAAGACCTTGTAGGGCCTTAGCTTTTGGATCCCTTTTATCCTATTCATTGGCCCAACAGAATAATTAAATACCATGGAGACTTGAGAAACCTCATGAGCATCACTGAATCAGTCTAGCACTCAACCATTGGTATGAGTTTAAGGCACATTAATGTGCTACTCATATATATAAAGTAACATCAAGAATAGTCGTACATTGGGTGTCCTTAAACCACTCCTAAATGGACAGATAGAGATGATAGGTGCATAAACTAGTATTGGTTAGTAAACTTCTTTGAGCATTCGATCATGATGTGGAACTATTCTCCTCTTTAAATTCTGATATGGTGAAAGTATTGCTACTCCTTGTTTATTATGATGAATTGAGATGAATGTGAACATAAGAGTCTATGAATTAAAGATTCAGTTTGGCCACAGCAGTGGATAATAGCAATATCCAAAACTCCATTTGGGTAATCAGTCATACTTAGGGCTAGGACATTGATTATATCCCACATGATTTGTTTTAGCTCTCATGAAAGAGCACAAATAAGCCACCTAATGAGTAACTAATATATGATTTGATTAAGCTCTCGTGGAGGAGCACAATAAGTCATCTTACGAATTTCCAGCCATATGTATCACCGGAGGTATAATTTACATTATGGTGGAATGTCTTTGGTTGTTGGGATGCTTTCTTAACAGGTGGTTTTTATATGTTCATAGATGTAATGTGCATTATTTATTTTTGCTTTTACTTGGTTGAATCGTCATATTCGCAATCCAGCCAAGGCCGAGGAGACTCCGCAGGAGACCGCAGAAGCTCTTGCAGGATTAGAAGAATGAACTGCTGAGGATATCTCTAACCAGTCGCTCGGAGCGCGTAATCATTAGTCTTATTTTGGAATTTATTCTGGATAGTGTTGTATTATGCCATCTTATCTTTCATAGTTGGTCATACTTTGGGATGGTATTGGTTTTTCTTTGAAATCCGAACTTGTGGATGATGTACATAAATTTTGTAACCAAGTGGTTCAAGTTCTTTTTTATGTGTATAAAACTTACATTAATGTTAAAAAGTTAAAATTTTATAGACTGTTCAACTATGATGCCTCGTGATTAATGAATTGTATAGGTGATAAATATGAACTTCCGCTAGAGACACTCATTGACAAATGTCAATTGAGGAGTCTTTCACCGTGTGAAGATTGTAAGTATCCCTTGTGGATTTTATCTTGACACACGGTTGGGTGGAATTTCACAGGAGTATGCAGGTCACACCTCGCAAATTACCTTATTTAAGGGAAGCCCAGGCTTGGGTTGTGATAGTTGATTGATATGTCAAAGAGCATGGTTAGGCCTAAAGAAATTTTGGTTATATTGAAACAAAGAAGTGAATTAAATATAATCACAATAAAGCTTATCTACAATGTGCCTTACAAGAAAAAAGTATTTGAGCAGGGTGGGAGAAGTAAAATGCAACAACCGTTAGGGAAGTTAGCACAGCATAAGTACATTGAATGGTATAGGAAATGCAACAATAGTAGCACCGTCAATGACATCTGTTGTACACACCCAATCAGTTTAGAATTATTGTATGCATTTCCAGATGTCTTGTAAATGGATTGCACTTACAAGACTAACATGTTTTGTATGCCACCATTAGAGATTGTTGGAGTGACTTCCATAGAAATGACATTTTTTGTATACTTTGCATACTTTGAAGCTAAAGGTAAAGATAACTATACATGGGAGTTAGGTGTATTGCGTTCTATGATTATTGATGCTAATGGTGTTCTTCCCGATATTAGTGTGATAGACAAAGAGTTGGGGCTCATGAAAACTATCGATAGTGTATTCCCTAAGACTACTTATTGCACGTGGCACAATAACAAGAAGGATTTGACTAAATGTAAAAGGTTATTTGAAATAAAAAAATTATGGAACAAGTTCACTATGAGTGGGAATATTGTGATGTCTTCTTATATAGAAGAAGAGTACAATGAACTTCTTGGAATGTTACGGAGTAACTTATTATTATTATTATTTTGGAATATAATGGAGTAACTTATGTATTTTGGAATGTAACTCGGTAGTGTTTTTTTTTTTTTTTGTTTTTTGGTGGAATGGAACTAGACAGTATTTGGCAGTGCTTTGTAGAATGTAACTCAGTAATAATATAAATTGTAAAGTAAATTTACTATCCAACCAATTTAATATATCGTTTACATATGAGCTACATACATCCTTCAAAAAAAAAATCCACCCTAAACAAAATCAATACATCGTTTGTATGAGCTACATATATCCTTAAAAAAAAAAAAAAAGAACCCACCCTAAACAAAATCAATACATCGTTTGCAAATGAATTCAACTTTTGTCCCTCCTACTCCGGCATATGTAGCTAGTTGATGTCAAACTATGATTTTTGACAGTTCTTTGCACATATTCAAGCGAAATTCCCCTTAACACATGGCATATCCACTCAACATTAGTGTACATCCCCCACGGGTCACGAACGTAGTTCTTCTCCATCATTGAGTCAGCGATACTTTGTGCATTTTGAAAATCCTATAGTGAATTAATGTGTAAGACTATTAAAGACTAATAATAAAATAAGAAAAGCATCATAAACATATAAGTACGATGAAAAACTTGCTAGTAATCAATGGATGAGCTAGACTGCGGATCTTGAACACGTTGCCTAGATCAAAGGTATGGTTTTTGTACCATCCTCTATGAAGATCGTTGTTCCTATTCATGTAACCGGGTGCACATTTAGATAAAAATCTTATTGGTTGACTCCGGTTTGCGCTAGATAGTATGTGATTCTCCCATCCCTCTCAAACCTAATTAATAAATTGATATGTAATTTGATAACATTGAGCACTTGCACCTCGATGACAACGAACTCGAGCTAATGGCTAGTGAGGAATAGTCTAAACTCTCCTAAATTGCCTCAATATTCTATCTGAATGGTAGGGCTCAACAACATCCATACACCTAATGCATCAAATATAGAAACTGAACTCATGTAATGGATGGTGGCACCTATAACCACGATCGGGCTCCCAAGTGACTTGCAAACATGAATATATCCACTTTTCAAGTAGCGTCAAATGCCCAGCTATTTGTTCACCTCATGCCAGGTAGCTAATCCCAACTATCGATAGAAATAGCCCAAAATAGCGGCACCCCATGCATATAAACTCACACGATCAACATCCATCAGTACTGTAAGATATAAGACCTGCACTCGTGTGCCACTCTTGTCATTGAACAATGTACATCTTAATACATACAGCAAGTATCCTCTCATTGCATAATTAATGGCTACTTCTCCATCAGCATTAGTGACTTTTTGAAACATCTACCTTAGCTACTCTAGCCTTACTGATTGGCTCCGCACCTACACAAGCTCAACATGTGCATCTGTGCGTCAAACTCCAATGCTTGGTACAATAGTTCTTCAACTTTAGGAATTCCAAATCTCTCATTATGTGAAACAGCTACACCTGTCACTGGGATCCCAAGAATGAAGGCAACATCATCTTATGTGATGGTCATTTCTCCAAATGGCATGTGGAAAGTATTATTCTCGGGATGCCACCTATCCACAAAAGTGACACAAGGCTCTTATTTATAGATACGTAAGAAGCAATCATTAATGGTGCCAATCTCGATCCATTAATTTTTTTTCTAAATATATTTGAGTCATTCAATGGCCATATCACTACTTTTTTGCCATGACTCAAGCACTTCAACGGGCCATGATCCTGATAAAAAAATATACATTAATGAAGAAATAAACAAATGCATTTATCTTTCCAAAAGAAAAAAAAAACACTCTCATTTTCAAATAAATTTTGTAACAAGTGTTTTGAAACTCTTTAGTAATGATCGGTCATTTGGCCAAACATGTATTTCTTCTCTGTCAATATTTTCATCCTCATGATCGTCTATGTACGGGACTTCCGGCTTTTCAGCAACTATTTCTTCTACTGGTTAACGAAGGCTCCTTTCAGAAGAGTAAGTCGAACTCTAGAACTGCTAGCCATATCTATAAAAATCCAATTCCATCGCCAGAACCAAATATGTTATATAATATCTATGGTTGTTAAAAAAAATTGTATAGTACTGTTTGGCACTGTATGACCGAACATAACAAAGACAAGGCCGAATCCTTAGTTGTTCTGTCTAACCTTGTTTTGCCAAACAATTAGTTGTCTTATTCAGTCTCGTAGGGCCAAATGGGGCCAAACAGTTAATTGTCTTATTCGGTCTCGCAGGGACGGGTGACGAGTCTGAAACTAAAATGAAGAAAAAAACACAAAAAAACTTAAAAAACCAAACTTATTCAAGCTAATCATTTATAAAATCAAAGGGATTGAGGCAAATACACTCATTTAAATGAATCCAAACATGCAAGAACCCATTTTAATGAAAATGGAGGTGACATGAAGTAATGAAAATGGTGAAGAAGAGAAGAGATGTTGCCTTTGACAATGGAGAGTAATGGAAGATGAGGGAAGCAATTCAAAGCTTTGACAATGGAGGAAGAGATGATGACGAGCCCTTTATGTTTGGAGAAAGTGAATAGAAAGAAACTAATAATGGAGGAAGAAGAGAGAGAAAAAAAAGGGTGTAGAGAAAGAAAGTGAATTATGTGTTTGGATAGGTGGGGCTATATTGAGTAAATGGGTGACTGTAAAGAGTAGAAAACCAATGTGACTTACTTAATCACATGTGTATGGAAAGAACATGTGTAAACTGAGTAAAAAGTGGTGTTGAAATAGCAACTCTCTAGTTAAATGATCACTATCATCTAATTTCCCTCTAGGCCTGTTTGGATGTAAAAGAAAACACAAAAAAGTAATATTTTGTATAATATAATCTTTCATTTTTTAAAGAAAAAAATCTTCCATGTTTGGTAACCTAAGAAAAATATTAAGAAAAGATTATTTTCTTTCAAAAAACTCTATTTTTTTCTACAGTTCTCCCATGTAGAAAACTTTTTACAAGATAAAAACTTTCAAAACAGCTATTATAAACTTTCACTAAGTTTATCATGACATATTTGGTTACATATATGGTGAAGTAAAGTAAAGGTAAATGTCACCCATGGTAAAGATGGGGCAAAGTAAAAGTTGGATAATGTATATGGTGAAGTAAAGTGGGTAGGAATGGTAAAGTAGCTTCTTTTTGCTTGGCTTTACTTTATAATATTTTTCTCTAATTTTTTTACAGTAAATAAAAAGTGACTTGTGATAAAGTGACTTGTTTACATGTGTGCTAAAATAAAATAAAAATTAATATTACTTCATGGTAAATGGTGAGGTAAAATAAGTCAGATGAAGTGGTGGAGTAAATATTTTGCTTCATATATCTATATGATGTATTTGTTTACATATATGGTAAAGTTAAATGTCAAATCATGGTAAAGATGGGGTAAAGTAAAAGTTGGATGATGTATATATTGAAGTAAAGTGGGAGGGAATGGTTGAGTAGTTTTTTTTAATTGTCTTTACTTTATCACAATTTTATGTAGTTTTATATGGTAAATAGAAAGTGGCTTGTGATATGGTGACTTGTTTACATATGTGGTAAAGTAAAATAAAGATTCATATCGCATCATGGTAAAAGGTAATGTAAAATAAGGTAAGGTAAAATAAATAATATAAAATGGTAAAGTAGACGCTTTACTTCACAAAATCTATCATGATGTATTTGTTTGCATATATGGTAAAGTAAAGTAAAGGTAAATGTCATATCCTAATAAAGATGGGGTAAAGTAAAAGTTAGATAAAGTATATGGTGAAGTAAAGTGGGAGGGAATGGTAAAGTAGGGTTTTTGTCTTTACTTTATCACAGTTTACCCTAGTTTTATGTGATAAATAGAAAGTGACTTGTTTACATTTGGTAAAGAAAAATAAAGATTAATATCATATCATGGAAACGGTAAAATAAAATAACTATAGAGAAACATAATTGTAAAGGTGTTATTTTTTGTATTTATTTTACTTTATTACACTTTACCATGATTTTACGTGATAAAGGAAAAGTAGGTTATACTAAAAAAAATGTGGATGTTGAACTTTGCTTTACCACACTAGTTAGTTAACCAAATGTTGTAAATTATATATATATGTATTTAATAAGAAATTATTATAATAATGAACTTTACTTTAATCATAGCACCTTCCAAACAATTTAACTTTAAATCTATAATATTATTCAAAAATCACCAAACAACAAAAATATTATAATATTTTAATATAATACTATTCTATTCTATACTATTTTATTCTTACAATATTTAAATCTATAAATATTGTATTCTAGCTATAAACATACAAAGAGGTCTCCTTAATTCTTTCCTACCTATTATCTTTCTATGTGTAATGATCTCTCATCAAGCCATATTAAGCACAAAGGTCTCTTCTTATGGGAAATTAGAAAGGGCATGAGAGGGCATTTTATTTAATTTCAATTTAAGCCCTAATTTTTCTTAAAACAAGTCTATCCAAATATATATGAAAAATAAGAGTAAATATGTATTGGAAACCTAGAAAAGTGAAGGAAGGGATAGAGATACTTGTTGGGGGTTGCATTTTGGGAAAACAAAAGGGCTAGTGACATGGCATAGATGTGTTGGATGGAGAAACAGGGGCAAAAACGCCCCTTTTTGAAATGAGAACTTTTTAGAATTTCTCTATCTCTCTCTCTCTCTATCTATCTATATAAATATATGAGTGTTAAACAACACCCAAACATTGTTTAAGAGAAGATGCCTCTTACAATTGGGTCCATTAGGATGCATGATGATGATGGAAGTCCATTCGATGGAAAGATCTTTGTAAGACCTACTTAGATACAAAATCTTAAGTCCATGAGATCATCCTAACTTTTTTATCCATGGGCCTAAGATGTAATGGTTTACAGATGTATAATTTTATTATAATTTTAATCCAATGGTGAGAACAGTTTGAATGAGTGTAAACTTTTGACTTGTGACCATACATGGAGGTGTAGTATGTTTGAAAATTCTAAATTGACTTAGTGTGGGTCCCATCACAAAAAAAGAAAGAGATAAAAATAGGCATTTTTTAGAATATATAAATGAAAAATAATCCTATGAGAACTAGTTCTCACCACTTTTTTTAAGAAGTTTAGGTAGGACCCATCTATCATCCAACCAAATCTTTCAATACACAAGGACCCCCTTGATAGTAACACGCCTCAAGTTTCAGTCAAATCTAAATTTATTGGACCGTTGGATCGACTTTGTACCAATCCAAGTAGACTAGATTTGTGGGCCACGGATGAAGGGGTTAGGGACATGTGATTATGGCCAAACTTGATATTTGGGGTGATCACACATAGATCTTTCCATCCCCCTGGTCCCATTCCCAAATAGGCCCTACAAAAAGTTCTCACGGTGGGTATGTGAGAACACTTCTTATAGGATTATAGCCCTATATATATGGGGAATATCCATACGCATCCGTTTGTCATGAACTGTTCCGTGAGAACTTTAGGTGAGGCCAATTTATCACTCAACTCAAACCTTGCAACACACAAGAACCCCTCTGATAGTCACACGTTCCAAATTTTAGTCAAATATAAATTTACTAGATATTTTGATCGACTATGCACTAGTCTGTATGGACTGGATTTGTGGGCCCTGAAAAAAGGGATTAGGGAAATGGGATTGAGGCCAAACTTGAAATATGGGGTGGTCCCGCATAGAGTTTTCCGTCCCCCTTGATCACAGCCTTTAGTGGGGTCCACAGTGGGCCCCACTAAGAAGTGTGCATGAAATGTCCGTGAGGGACATATGCACAGGAAGAAGCCCCCATATATATATATATATACATATAGGATTGCTAGAAAACTCCCTTCGAAGTTTTTCCTTTTTCTTTTTTTAGAAAAAAATACCCTTCCACTATGGTTTATGACAACCATGAAATATCGCTTGATAGAATAATCTAAATGAGATCTATTTATGTGAACACAACTCCATTGGATCATCCTACCCCTTGATCAATGGCCTGAAAGTTTGTTTTAGAGGCATCACTTTCTTATGATTTTAATCCAACGGTCAGTAAAAGCTAGGTCTCAAATTTGAACTTTATATCAATTTATGATAGTACGTGTGAAAAAACATATGGGAGAGAATAAAGGGGAATTTTTAAAATGGGAAGTTTTTTAAAATTTCTAATATATATAGGGACTTTTATGAAAAGTTAGCCTTAAACCCAGATTAAACGTATTTATTAACAAATACAAAAAAGTATCTAATTGGGCTTCATACATATTATTTGTACTAATTTGGCCTGTAACGATATTGTTAGGATAATTTTAAAAACCCTTCGATTACTTTTTTTTTTCTCTTTTTTCCTTCTTCTTTGCTTTCTCCGTATGTTACCAACCTTCTGGTTGTCGTTGTTCTATTTGCGCACTGAAGAAGGTAGGCTACTGTTCCCGCCCATCGAGAGCCTTCTTGCTTCCACTAGTCCTTTCGTCATTTGGCTTTGCGAATCTGTTGGTCATAGTCATTCTTCATTGCACCCTTCTCTGAAAATCTTAACCAAAGGAAATGACAATGAGGTGAGTTCTCATAACTTATCTTAAAATGTGATTGTCATGATGTTGAATTTTAAGTGTATTTATTATCTTGGATTTCTATAGAATGATCTTTCTAGTTTTTACTTCCACTTTGTGTGTGTGTGTGTGTGTGTGTGTGTGTGTGTGTGTGTGTGTGTGTGTGTGAATCTATCTTCAATGTGGAATATGTCATTTGTTGGAGTAAGTTCTCTTTTTTTTTATATAACTACATCAAATGGGAATATTTGTGTATGAGCTTTCTTGTTTCATGAGAATATAAGAAAGATACTTATAGTGTGTTGTTTTATCACCATGTGTTGTAGTATTATAGGAAGATAATAAAATTATGTATGCTTTTTAACGATTTAATTCGTTCTTGTAATTTGGGTTTTCTTGTACGAAAGAGGGATTCATTTAATTTTGATTTGTTTGGCGTATTTTTTTGAAAAAAGTGATTGATTCATTTGTTGAAGAGGAGAAAGTTAGAGAAGAAAAAGTGAAGGACCGGGCGGGGCATAGTATATTTACATTTTAGGAGCCTGGCAATATTGTTACCTAGGTAATGGGTAAATTTGTCTAAAAAAATTGTATGGCCCTTAATTCATTGTATATGTATTTTTCATAATCAATCTAGTAAATATAGGCTTAGGATGAATTTTCTCGTGAAAATCTCATATACATATATGTATAATATATATATATAAATGGACAATATTCATGTGCATATGTCTCTCACTATTTTTGTGAAAACTATAGGTGGGCCAATCTATCACCCAATCCAAACCTTAAAATACACATGGGACCCCATGATAAGCACATGCCCCAAGCTTCAGTCAAATCCGAATTTATTAAACCGTTGGATCGATTGTGCATAGATCCGAATGAAATGGATTTGTAGGCCACCTCACCACAGGCTTTCAAGAAGAGAAATCATCATATTTCAAATTTAAATCGCACAACGAAATCATACCAATTATAATGGCGGAATAGTTTTTCATACTTTTCTCAAAATCTATGTGGAGCCAAGAAAACAAATTCGACTGGGAAATATTCTTTTCTATCTAAACAAAATGAACGGTTTAGATTGTGTGATTTAGGTGGCACAAAGAAGTCCATAAATGATCATCTATTTTGAAAAATTCATGCAGAATTAATAGCTAAAATCTGAACCCATAGCCATCTTAGCATTCTCCAGGGCCTGAACTTGTGGCAATTCACTACAAGAAACTTTGAAATAGTAAAAAAAAAAAAAATAGCCTGTCTACTAATGGACATTAGCGTAGAGCTTGAAAGGTTGCCAATACCATGTTGGATAAGTCTTTCAGAGTGTATAAATACTGACTTTTACTTTTAAAATGGTCTCAATTGCATCGTAATGGCTTGAAAGAAGCTTTTTTTATGCTGTTTTTAATAACTACGCTTATGAGAATTATCAACAAAATATCTTAAAATAGTTAAAAAATGGTATGCCTTTTCTAATAACTTAAAAATATAGGTTATTAAATGGATGCGAACATCATATTGTTTGAACTACTATTGGCAATAATTTCACCGTATATTTTGAGCTTGCATGTGTAAGCAGAAACTTACAATCTACAATCAACTTCAAAAGAAAGCAATTTACGTCAAACAGTGATATGCCTACATGGATGGCCAAAAAGAACTCACGTTCTTTACAATTAACTCTCTCAGGTTTTGAGTTTACAAGTTATATCATATATAACTTTATCTTTCTTAGATCCTAGGAAAGCCAAATATAATTACCAAAATCCCCTACCTAAAACTTGGTACATGTCTAATGCCAATGGACCAGTTCAAATAATCAGAATATAAGATGTAAACCCAGCAGTATAAAACTAACAATGAAGATAGTTTATCAAGAGAGGATACAACATTTGCTTTTAAGTTATCCTCTTGGACAGGAATGGAGTCCCTCATCATCATCTTCCTCTGCTTTTTTACTATTAGAAAAATATACCAGTTATGTGAATGCAAATATTTTCTCATGTTCTTTGCATTTCAGCTACAAATGTTCGGCTCATGTTCAGTGTCCTTTTGGCAAGGTTACGTATGTCCTCCCTGGAGGACTCCTGCGAAATGCGCACTAGCTCCTTCATAGCTCCACAAGAAATGAAATCGGGAATGTTGTCCTCTGCAAATAAAATAGTGGTTTTGATTATACACTCATTGCCTCTATCAAGAACATACACATGCACATCCAAATTAATCAAGTTACGATAAATGATATACCCATGCTTATTGCCATATAAACATCCATAATCTCAACAAGTTACTGTCTCTCACACGTCGAGATAAACTTGGCAGGCAAAAGGTCTTCACATATTGTAGAAAATTAATAAGGGAGAATTCGAGTCCAAATCATATTCAGAGAGTTTTGGCAATAAGTTCGGACTAAAATTGTACATCAAACAAACCAATTATGTTATACATATCAAACATTTAATTATCTGAAAAATATGGAATTACAGCAATATAAACTTCTATCTGATTGAAAATTTCTAAGAGAACCATAAACCATCAATTTTGATGAAGGAAATGTGACATCATGCATAAAAAGATTGATGGATTACAACAGGAATATTTTTCTTTTTACTTAGCCAAAACCATAAACTATTGTTAATCAACGAAAGTGAAAAGGACATCATCTATAAAAGCCTGTGGATTTTCAGCGCACTACACCACCATTAAAAGACCTGACCTCTTTTATGTGAAGGAAATTCAATGTCCTTCCAAATGGAATACTGTAAAATATTGACAATTTTATGTACCCCACAGGAGCATCATGCCATTGTAATTATCCTAGAAATATTGACTAGGATGGATTAATTGTAGTTGAATGTAATTCCCCAATGAAAGGGTTTATAACTTGTCCAGTTAACTAGTATTTAAAGAGGAGTTTGTCACGGTAATAGAGAATTTGGTCAACCGAAGCCTGAAGGCCATCCTTCCATTTTTTACACAGATTAAAAAAAAAAACTTGTTTTGTCTTGGACTGTGTCATCTTGGTTTTCACTTTGATCACCTGATCGCTGCAAATGCTCTGGATTACTGTTTGCCTCTCCTAATAGGGATATGTAGAAATTCTGGATCAAATCCAGCATTAGAATGTCAAATTTTATGCCCATTTGCTTGTACTAGGATCCTGCATGTCTGCATTTCTGGTTGTCTGGTGGGCCCTCTGCTGATCACCACTATGTCAGATTTTTCTGCATTTTTTTATTGCCCTTCATCTCTAAATATCCCCATGTTTTTGGAATCTTTCTGAGAATTTTTGAAGGTGTATTTGGGCACTTTCCTTTTTCGACAGAATTTTGGGGCAGATTTATCTTGGCTGTTGATTTAGTTTATCTTAGCTGATTGCTGCATATTATACCTCAAAGTGCAGCCCTCTACTTCACATCCATCCTTCATCAGATGTGTTCACATCAGCGGGGTTTACTACTCTAAAATGAAGTCAACCATTTCAAGAAATGATGTGTTGTATCGCTTTGGGTCATTTTTCAACTAGCTACTTTTTATTTCTGAGAACATTGAAAACATTTCTTAGAGTAAGATGGATAGATTGGACATCTTGGTAGTAAATTTGATGAAAAAAATTACTATTTTTTGTGTGCCTCAATTTCGGAAATTTGTACAAAAATTATTCTTTGTTGGACACAACCCTCAACATTCTAGGAAATATAAAGATGCCAAGGACCAACTCCCACCCATCATCATACCAAAAATGGACATTGACACCCTCCTCCACCATGAACCCTAAACCCTTCACAAAGACCCCTCCCTAACATTTATCTCAACCCCAAGACTAGAAATGATAGACCAAAAACAAGACAACCTATACTTAGGAAATCTTTTGGAACCGACCCTGATGCATCATCCCCATACATCGAGACAATTACTCTCCTCAGTAAAGCTTCCTTCTCTTCCCCATATCTCCACCAGCATTTTGCTGGCAATGACCAGTTTTAAGATCCAATTTCCCAAACCCCATTCCCCTGCCTCTTTACACTTCATCATCTCACTCCCCTTCATTAGGTGCATCTTCCTTCTCGCATAGTTCCCACCTCATAAAAAATCTCTCGATTTGATCCAACTTCTTAATTATCGCCATTGGCATCATGTAAAGTGCCATGTAATACACCAGTAAGCTGGATAAAGTGGATTTTATGAGAGTGATTCTCCCTCCTGACAAAAGATATTCTCTCTTCCAAAGTGGATAGCTTCTTCTCAAGCTTTTCCACCGTTGGATCCCATAGAGAAATTGAACGTGGGTTTCCCCAATAGGCAAGTAAAGATACTGAAAATGAAGAAAGCCCATTCTGCAATGCAATTTATCTGCCAATATCTGAATGTTCTCCTCCGAACCGCCCACACCCACCACAAAGCTTTTTGATAAATTAATCTTCAACTGGAGACTATTTTTAAATATTTGAATATTCACTTTAGAGACACAATCTCTTCCCACCTTGAAGAAGAAAACAAAATCGTATCATCAACAACCTAAAGGTCAGTGACAACTTCTCCCACATTGTGTGCTTCAAATTCATTAATTAAACCCATTTCTTTCACCTTCATGAGAAGGGCTCCCAAGGCTTCTACCACTATGGTGTTAAAAAAGGAAACTGGATCCACCTGTCTAGGAGCTCTAGATTCCTGAAAAAGGCGAGATGGGGAAGACTGAGAATGAAGTCGAAGACAGGCACTCTTGCATCCATCCTCTCCACTCAACACCGAAACTAAATTTCCACAACATATAATCTACAAAGTTCTAGTCCACATGGTTATAAGGCTTTTCCAGATCAATCCTGAAAATAAACACTTCCTCCCTCTTCTTTGAATCTGTGAGTTCCTTTGCAATTAGAATGCTGTCCAAAATTTGTCTTTTATGAACAGAGGCCCTTTGATATAAGCTTATGATAAGAGGTAGAATCCTTTCAATTTGTTGGCCAAGATCGTTGATATGCACCACACCAAACTAATGGGTCTAAAGTCCTTCAAAGCCATCAGATTCGGAGTTTTGGGAATGAGACATTAGGACTTGGAAATGATCTCCTCGTTCAATTTTCTGCTTGCACTAAATTCTGATATGCACAACAAAAATCCTCTTACAGACAACCAGAGTAGCTTTAAAAAATGTTAAGTTGAAACCGCCGAGACTTGGATCTTTTGTCCCCTGCACAGTCCAATAATGCTTTGCTAATTTCTTCCTTTTCAAAATCCCTTTTCAACCAGCTCTTTAGATCCTCCTGAATCATAACAAACTCAATACCATCCAACATCGGTCTAGCAAAATCTATCTCCTCGATCTCTGTAGGTTCATGAAGCACAATATTGTTTGTTCTAATATTTTCAAGGTAATTGGACCTTCTTCTCTCAAATGATGGTGATTGCGATACATTTTTAAGTTGCGATTCAGAATTCAAAGGGCCCTAGGTTTTGGGTCATGGCACTATCTTTAGAAGAGACTTAAATGAGTTGGAGGAATCTCAAGTCCATTGTATGATGGCTCTCATCACGGAGGTGTATATTCCTAGGAATGGGAGCGACAAAAGAGTTTGGATAGCTTCAACACATGATATCTTCTTGGTGTCTTCTCTTCTACTATATCTAACAATAAATACAGTAGCTGGTCACTCTCATTTGTTTGGCATGTGTAAATCAAAAGCTCCTCCTAGGGTCATTTGTTTGGTTGGTCAGCTCTCCTTAGAGGTATTTTGACAATGAACAATCTTCGTCGATGGCATATGGTGGTTGTAAATGCTTGTCCGATGTGTCTAGCGGATGTGGAGTCTATCGATCATCTCTTGCTGGTTGTAGAATCAAGCAATTTTTGTGGAAGTTGATTATGGATTAGTTTGAGTGAAGTGGCCCTTTTCTGAATTTTTTGCCCCCTTTATGACTTTTGGAGATGTGGGCTTGGGAGTAGGTTCTATTAAAGGGAGGATCATATGGAGACTGGTTTTTGGTGGCAGCTTGGTCTATTTGGAAGGAAAGAAACAAGAGATCTTTGAAGGTATTTCAACAAAATGATTCAGAACTAGTGGAGAGAGTGAAATATTTAGTTGCCCATTGGTTTTTGGCTTTGCCTCAATTCCAAGTCCTCCATTGTGTATGATCTTGCCTGATTGGAAGGGAGTAGCTTTTTCCTATACAAAGGCATTGAGAATCAATCCCAACTGGAGTCCCCCTCCTTTAGGATCCTTGAGATTGAATCTTGAGAGGATTGAATTTTGGGAGGAGTGTATTAGGTAATCTGCGCTGGGCTGGGGTTGGAGATGTTATCTATAACAATCAAGGATCTGTCCTAGTGTCCTACTCTGGACCAGCTGGTTTTTGCTATATGAACAAAGTGGAGCTTTTGGTGCTGCTGATTGGTTTGTGTGATGCTAGGCGGTTCAACTTTCAACATCTTTGTGTTGAGGGTGATTCTTTTTGTGTTATTCAATGGGCTGCTGAGAAAGCTAATCCTCGTTGGTATTTGGTGGATATTCTAGAAGAGGTGGTAGATCTTTCTAAAAGCAGGGAAGTTTCATTCTATCATATAAGCGCAATGAAAATGGGGTGGCGGATCGTTAGGCAAAATAGGGAGTCTCTAGAAAATGTGATATAGATAAAAAAAGGATTAGTTTTTTAAAAAGCCGAGTTTTTCCAGGAGGTTTTGGTTTGATATAGTTCTCTTATAGTGTACGGCCTTTTTTGAGTTATGAATATAGTCACCATTTCAAAAAAGATAATTCAAAAGTGATATCAACAATTTTAGTTTGTAACTAAACTAGGTGTTAAGTGCTTAAAAGTGCATTTTTACATGAATTATTTGGTTTATTTTAAGGACTTATTCATTCAAAAGTGCATCATTTAGGGTAAAATCATGTTTTATGCATTTGAAATCCATTGTAGTGTTTTAATGCTCAATTTTCTGAAAATTCACATGTTTTGCAAAAAATCATGAAAATTGCATTTCGAAACCCTAGGTCCGTGAAAATCTTTGCCAAATCTTGATTTCTCATGAAATGATTTGGATTTTCATTATCATTAGGTTATTCAAGTCAAAACATATCCAATGACGTCAATTTATGCTATTATTTCATGTGAAATGGAATCACACTCGTGCATTTGTTACTTTCAGAGTAAAATTCTATTTTTTCACATTAAATGTCACATTTTTCTGCATGAAATCACTGAATTCATCATTCATTGTATTTTTCTGGGCATTATCTTGTATTTTCCAAAATTTTGAGTAATCCTAGTTCGAATAGGACTCTTTAGGGGAAATCCCAATTGCACTAGAATTCTACTAACAGTCAAACTTTGAGAATTTTGCGGTAAACACAAAAACTAGGACATGCGAAATTTCAGTCAGAACAAGAGTCCTAGTCGGATTAGGATTCCTAATGGCATTAGTATTTTTGCTCCGGACCCGCTATCAAGCTCAAAAAATCATCTTGGGACTTGCAGCGAAGAAATGAATCCGAAAGAAAAAGAAATGAAGAAGAAAGAATGAAGCAAGTGGACCCCACGCACACACATGGGAACTCACACATGTGGCATGTCCAGAGTAGGGGGTTCACCCACTGTGCTTAAATTATCTCCAAAGATAATTGTAGGAAAATTCGAGGAAATTGCCTAGAAGGTCCAAAATTGAAGACTCCTAACATTAAATAGAGACTTGAAGCCAATGATGGATCCCACATCATGGTGGGACATCCCACACTCCTTGAGAATTCCTCCAAAGATTCTAGAAGGCTCAAGAAAAGTCCCCTCTCATCATCTCTCAAGAGTTCAAACTAAAAAGGAAGATTGAAGGCTTATCCAAAGAGAAAAGACGCAATTTGAAATACAAGGAGGAGGGCCTACACTCACATGGACGTCCATCTCCCCTCTTGGACTTGGTTTGGAATTAGTAAAACTCAATTGAAGATAATTCTCTTCTTATCTCTTTAATTGTTTAAGCCAAAAGAGAAGTTCCATTACAAAAAGGAAGTCACCAGGCATTAAAAAGGATAAAGTCTCAAAGAAATTAGGACTCCTCTCCTCATGGCCGTCTAAGAGGAGCATCCACAAGCGCCACATGTCCAGCCACAAAAAGTGGGCCCCATCTCTCTCCTTTTGTGAAGAATTTTTGAAGATAACGGGCGCAATTCATGTGCAATTGTTTTCTACAAAAGTGGGCCCCCTTCTTTGATGTTTTTGGCTCAAAATTCAAAATAAACGGTGGGTGCAAAGAATTCCAACAAGATAATGTGTCAAGGACTCTTCCCTCTTATCCTAATCTTGCTCAACTTGTTGGCTAAGAAGCAAAGTCTGTCTCAAATGGATAAATGTAATCCAATTAGAAGTCCAAAGAGAGACAACAAGGGAGGCAAAAATCCATAGCGGCTTAGGGGGTGGACATCCAAGGTCATGGAGAAGGTTAGGCCCCTCATCTAGAGCTCTCTCATCCACTCTCTCCCTCTCTCTCTGCCCTCCATAGCATTCCATCAATAAGGCTTGCCAACTTGAAGACCGTCAACTAGAAGAGGCTTCTCGATCTTAGCTTGTGTATGTCTTTGGGTTATTTTATTTTTCTTTATCTTATGTAAAAGACTCTCATGTTAGTAAAGTTCTTATCTTTTTCTCTTCTTCTTTTCATGCTTGTATTTCTAGGAAAAAGTCCCACGTCCCACATCGCCCAAGTAATGGGTTTGACATGGCTTCATATACCTGTTTGGGCCTTCCACCTATCAGCTTAAGCTTTTGGGTTGGTAAATGGTAGCTTACATGGTATTAGAGCATGTGTCGTTCTTCTGTAAAAGTCCCATGTCCCACATTGCCCAAGTAATGCATTTGACATGGCTTCATTTACTTATTTGGGCCTTCCATCTATTAGCTTAAGCTTTTGGGTAGGTACACGGTATCTTACATGTATGTCATTGATTATTATTATTATTTTTTTTCAAGTCTTTTAAGTGGTTAACTAGTTGTGCACTATGGTAAGGTTAGTAGAAGGATGAAATCTCACCCCGAATGGCCTAACTTAGTATCCTCCAACATATGCTCTAGATCTTGTTTTTCTTGCATGCATGGGAGTCAATGCAAGTTAGAGAGTCAAAGCGAAAATATTGAGCCTAATAATGTTTATGAGCCCTACCTTGAAACCCTACTTTAAAAAGAAACTCCGCTAGTTTTGCTGCCGGTCCCAAGCCCAGGTAAAGGAGGAGGGTTGCGTTAGGTAGGTGCCAGCTAGCGTAAAACTTTGTCACAACCCAAACATGAATTCTGAACAAATGATATTTCACGATAAGGCTAGGGCGTTCCCCGCTTTAAGCGCTGCATTGCAGCATCGCCCGGCTGCAGTGAAAAGTGTGCAAGGGCTACCGCATGACTTTGGGCTAATGCGGTTAAAGAAGTTAGTCCATGAGAAGAAAAGGAGGAATAGGAAAATTAGACTTGCTACTTGGAATATAGGAACCTTGACAGGCAAGAGCATGGAGTTGGTTGAGGTAATGAAAAGAAGAAGAATTAGTGTAGCTTGTGTACAGGAGACAACGTGGAAAGGGAATAAAGCTAAGGAGCTCATGGATGGGTATAAGCTTTTCTATGCAGAAAAGAGTAATACAAGAAATGGAGTGGGTATAATTATAGATAAGGATTTAAAAGAGAAAATTGTGGGGGTAAAGAGGTTTGGTGATAGAATTATAGCAATTAAACTAGTACTAGAGGAAGACATAATTCATATTATTAGTGCATATGCTCCCCAAGTAGGACTAGAAGAAAGTGTGAAAAGACAATTTTGGGAGGAGATGGATGATTTAATGCGAGAAATCCCAAATAGTGATAAAATTTTCCTTGGAGGGGATTTAAACGGGCATATAGGAAGAGATAATAGAGGATATGAGAGAGTGCATGGAGGGCATGGATTTGGAGAAAAGAATGAATTCGGAAACACTATATTGGACTTTACAGTGGCATTTGATCTTATAG
Source organism: Sextonia rubra (assembly GCA_037013555.1). Lineage (NCBI taxonomy): Eukaryota > Viridiplantae > Streptophyta > Magnoliopsida > Laurales > Lauraceae > Sextonia > Sextonia rubra. Next base: position 11,083,816 of record JASUAD010000008.1, read on the forward strand.
TAGCAAATACTTACTTTAAAAAGAGAGATGAGCATTTAATTACATATAAAAGTGGGAGTAATAGGAGTTAGATAGACTTTTTTCTAGTTAGAAAACAGGACCGATTGGCTTGTAAAGATTGTAAGATTATCCCAGGAGAGAGTTTGACTAGCAACATAGGCTTGGAGTTTTAGATATTTGCATTAGAAGTAAAAAGAGAGCAGTAGTAAACAAAATGGACCCTAAAACAAGGTGGAAAGATTTGAAGGGGGAAAGAGCAAATATATTTAAGGACAAAATGATTGAGAAAGGAGAATGGAATATTGAAGGAGAAACTACAGTAATGTGGAATCAAATAGCTAATTGCATTAAGAATGTTGCAAAGGAGGTACTTGGAGAATCAAAAGGGAAGAGACATATTAATAAAGAAATATAGTGGTGGAGTATGGAGGTTTAGGAAGTTATTCGACAAAAAAAACATTGCTACAAAGTTTGACAGGGGATTAAGAGTATAAAAAATTTTGAGTTGTATAAGAAGGCAAAGAAAGAAGCTAAGAAAGTAGTAAGTAGTGCAAAGTTTAAAGCATACGATGACCTCTATAATAGGTTGGGAACAATAGAAGGAGAAAAGGATATTTTTAAGCTTGCAAAAATAAGAGAAAAGAAAAGTAGGGACTTAGATCATGTCAAATGTATCAAGGACAATGAGGAAAATATTTTGGTGAAGGACAACGATATTATAGAAAGGTGGAAAGAATATTTTAGTAAACTTTTAAATGAAGAATATTTGGGCGATACAAGAGTGGAGGAGGATACTTCATTACAAGAGTATACTTTTCTCCGTAGAATTAGAGGGGTGGAAGTGAAGGAAGCATTAATGCGAATGAAGACAGGAAAGACAACAGGCCTAGATGGTATTCCGATAGAGGTATGAAAATGCTTAGGAGATGTTGGAGTAAGTTGGTTATGTAGACTATTCAATAAGATACTTGTGACAAAGAAAATGCCAGATGAATGGAGAAGAAGCATTGTAGTACCTATTTATAAAAATAAAGGAGATATACAAAATTGTACCAACTATCGAGGGATTAAACTTATGAGTCATACTATGAAGTTATGGGAGAGAATAATAGAGCAAAGACTGAGAAAAAAGACTAAGATTTCGGAAAATCAATTTGGTTTTATGCCAGAGAGATCAACTATGGAAGCTATCTTTTCACTTAGGCAATTAATGGAAAAATACCGAGCAAAGAGGAAAAATCTACATATGGTTTTTATCAATTTGGAAAAAGCCTATGATAGGGTACTGAGGAATTTAATTTGGTGGGTCTTAAAGAAAAGGAATGTCACAAGAGGTTACATTAAAATTTTAAAGGATATGTACGAAGGTGCAATAACAAATGTGAAAACCACATGTGGAGAAACGGGCGGATTTCCCGTGACTATAGGCTTACATCAGGGATCATCCTTAAGCCCTTATCTCTTTGCATTAATTATGGATGAGTTAACTGTGCATATTCAAGAAGAAGTACCATGGTGTATGTTGTTCGCAGATGATATAGTATTGGTGGATGAATCAAGAGAGGGTGTAAATGCAAAGCTTGAGAGATGGCGGAAGGCATTAGAATCTAGAGGCTTTAAAATAAGTCGTACAAAGACAGAATATATGGATTGCAATTTCAGTGGACATATACAAAGTGTTGAAACCACTGTCAAAATTGAAACCCATGAGATACTACGTAAAGATTCTTTTCGGTACCTAGGCTCGATGATTAGTAAGGATGGGGAGATTGACGAAGATGTGGAGCATAGGATAAGAGCTGGATGGCTGAAGTGGAGACTAGCTTCGGGAATACTTTGTGATAGACAAATGCCAACAAAATTGAAGGAAAAATTTTACAAGACAGTGGTTAGACCAGCTATGACATATGGAACAGAATGTTGGCCAATTAAGAAGACACATATTCATAAGATGGATGTAACGGAAATGAGAATGGTTAGGTGGATGTGTGGTAAAACTAGGAAAGATAAAATTAGAAATGAGCGCTTTCGAGAACATTTAGGGGTAGCACCAATAGGAGATAAGATTAAAGAAACTCGTTTAAGATGGTTTGGGCATGTTGAGTGTAGGACAGTAATGGCACCGGTGAGAAAAAGTTTGGATATACAGGTGGAGGGTCCATCAAGAGGTAGGGGTAGGCCGAAGAAAACATGGATGGAAGTCATTAATTCAAATTTGAAGAAGTTGCACTTATCGAAATATTTAGCTCAAAATAGAACGGAATGGAGAAATAGAATTCATGTAGCCGACCCCAACATGGTTGGAATAAGGCTTTGATGATGATGATGATGATGACCTTGAAACCCCACGCCCTTTGCGTGCTAGTTTAGTGTTCATGGTTGGCTTGACGACCAAAGTTGTAGAACAAGGCCCTTGACTTGTGATCTTAGAGGTTTTTGACCCAAGTAGAGAGAAGAAAGTAGGAAAAATATTGGATGCACCAACCTTTATTTTTATGCAAACTTCAGCACCTTTTATTTTTCTCACAACTTGAACCAACCTTTACTTTTCTTGCATAGTCTACCAACTTTTATTTTTATCATACCATTACCAACCTTTTAGTTTCTAGTCAATTTTAACACCATTTAAATTCCTGCATTTTTGGGTTTTTGTTATTTTTATGTTTGTGTTTTGAATGGTTTTATGGCTGGAAACTAATCATAGCATGTTTCATTGGTTGCTAGAGATCATAATAGGTATATGGTGGCTGTCTAACTAAGTTTCAGAACTGATTCTTCGTGTTAAAATTCAGATTTGACATGCAAATATGGACATTCATTGTTGGTGAATGCTGCAGAAATTTTATTTTGTAACATGTGCACATGATATATGGTTTTCATGCTAATTCTTTTTGGAAAATTTTGGTTAAGTTATGATGAAAGTGGTTTTATTGAAAAACATGATTTAAAGCATGAAATTGGTCAAATCTCAGTTCTGAACTCGAGTTACAGCAATTTAATTAAAAGAGACAGCAACCCACTTTACGAATTCTGCACGGTTTCAGCAACTCAGCATGATTCTAGGGAAAAAGCATGTGCTTTAAACTCTTGGAATATCAACTGATTTGAATCAAAACTTTTGTGGATTTTGAACCTTGATAGAAACATTCTTCAAATCTAAAATTTGGGGTTCAGAAGTTCACAGAAAATAGGAGTTTCAGTCGCGTGAAAGTGTCAAGTTGATCAATCTTTGCAGAATTTCAGATTAGGCATGTTTAGGCATTCATATCTTTTTCATTTCAAATCCTTTTTCACTTATGTTTTTTATGTTTGATTCATGCATCATCAGAGTTCCTTTTTCAGCAATAAAATTTAGTTTTTGGATGAATTAGGCTAGGTTGCATCACTCACAAAGTTTGGACAAAATCATAAGTTTCTGCATTAGTTTTTTGGCATGCATGAATCATGTAGTTTTGAATTTTTAGATTTGCATCATTCATTGATATGCATTGAATTAGATTTTAGAATTGGGATTTAGGACTGATTTAGAATTTACGAATTATTAATTTCATTTTAGTTTAGTTTAATTAAATTTTAATTAGATTAGGATACTAACATTAACATGCATAGTTTCAGAATTTTAGGTAACTTGCATCTAGAGTAGTTGCAATTTTTTTTTTCACTAAGTTTTAGGATAGTTTCAGATTTTGAACTCTTGTCTAATGCATTCCAAGATAAGATTTAAAACTTGAAAAGTTTTCAAAATTTGGTTAATTTAGTTCAGATAAGTTATAATTTACTAAGAGTTTTTAATTTGTCTAACCTTGGAATACTTTCTCAAACCAAACTGTTTTGAATGTTGAGAAGTTTCTAGAATTAAGCGTCCAAATCTAACTTGTTTTCTAACTTAGATTAGTATTTTACTTTAATGAGTAACTTAGTTTACAAGTTTTAAATTCTTAATTTTTGTTTTTATCTTAGGTTAAATTGAAAGTTGGAAAGGACTTTGATTTCAAATTGCTCCAAGTGGATCAACCCCGTACTCACCGGGTTACTATACTATAATCGAAGCTCTGCACTTGAAGCTTGCAATCACCAGGCCCTGTCAGTTAAGTGATAAATTGAAGTGCTGAGCTTGGAGAATTAACAAATGCATATGTACATACACACATATAAACTATAAATATATGGAAATTCTCAAAAACACTTTTTTCTACCTTTTTTTTTGTCATGGGGGCCACATTACGTCAATCTAGTCTTTTCACACACTAGCCACCCCCCCTCTCCGCCCAAATGTATAGTCACAAGTCCAAATTTGACACTCATCCAAATTTTCCTCACCATTGGATTGAAAATATAATAAAATGATGCCCCTACACCATTAAATTTTAGGGCCATGGATCAAAATGTTAGGATGATCATATGGACTGAAGATTTTGTATATAGGTAGGCCTCATATGGATCTTTCCATCCAATAGGCTTCCATGATCATCGTGCGTCCTAGTAGGCCCCACTACGCGGGGCATTTTCTCCTACAAAAAGGCCTAGGATATGCACACACTCACACACACACTGATGTAGGCACCAATAGGCCAGTAGACTTATTAAAAAGGGGTGGCAGGTCGGTGGGTTCAAGCCACCTAAAATTGACTCAAATCTAGCTTAGTTTATAAGAGATGACTGGTCCCACTGGCATAACAAGAAAATATTGATGCAGTAACTTTCTTTTTAGATTCAGTTGCATAATTCTTGGATTTTGATTATTTCCTTCTATCTAGTTACAAAGAGGATGTTGGATTGGTGAGTGATTTTCTCCATGTTATAACTATGACATCCCATTCCGCAAAAGAGTGGTGAACATCCTAGTTTCCATGCTTTCTTTCTCTATAGGATTCTAGATAGTGTAGCTAACAGTGCTATAATTTAGGGAAGAAGAGTTGTTTTGGGTTTTCAATATTATAAAAAAGAATATAAAGGGCGTCTTGGAATATTTTATGAAAATTGAATAAAGCTGCATGAGTGCACTTTATCATTTTTCCTTCTCCTTGGTTTGAGTGTCTCCCATTGGCTCGACGGCATTGATGATGGATTTTTGCGATCAACAATAAGCGAATCTCTATTTTTCTCCTTGTGTGTCGAATTTCTATTTGATTGAAGATTGAGTATTGTTGGGTTCACCACCAATTGGGATTAGTGCTTCCCTGTTTGCGTCACATACATATGTATTCATAGAATAAGAAAGATAAGATGTTTGGAGTACTTCAGATAAATAAATCAATACTAGGCATTGGAAAAAAAAAATTCTCTAATGGCTCATACAACAATAAAACTTGCCAAACATATAATTCACATGAAGGATCCTATATTAGTTTTTATTTTTATTTTTATTTTTTTTATTTTTTAATATCGAAAGATGTGATTGACATGAAGCTTCCTTGTGGATACCATCTATTGACATCATTCTAGTGACTTTATACTTCCTCATGCTTTTGTAAGAGTGAAAAGCAGTTCCATTAAAGTATATAATAATTTAAAACTATAAACAATAACTTAAAGATTAAATTACCATTTTGTGCCAGATGGCAAAGAGCAATCTCAATATGACGTCTAGTTGAAGCTAGGGTATTAGAACAATTAGCAATCATCCAAGAAAGTGCACCATCTTCAATAAGAAGCGACCGTCCTTTCCTTTGTCCTACAATGGCAAGGGTTAACATTTTAACCATTTAAGAAATACTAGTAGCATTGAGACCTTCATGAGTAGTGGAGGCAATGATTTTACATGTTGCCTTCACTACCTGAGCTGACAAGCGTAGGAAGTTGAAGCACAAAACAGATGTTATCAATTTTTTCCACCGCTACAGCTTTCCAAAGGTCGCATAACAATAAGAAACAAAGGAAACATGCATTGAGTAACTGAAACACAATGTCATCTTGCAGTAATACCAAATTTGATGGAAGCAAAACAGATGGAGGATTTGCAACATGAGCAAGCTTGCTATTAGGGATCAAATTAGCTACATAAACAAATTGCGTAAGCAAACCTCGATTGATTCCTTGAGATTCACATTTTGCATAGTTAGCCATTCCCCTTGCAACCTGTGCTATGACATCACTATTCCCAGATCTGACCATCCGCAAGAGTGCCTTTGTACCACCATCTTCTTTCAGCATTTCATGCAAATTTTCTGTTGGAGAGAGAATCCAATTAGAGCAATAGAAATCTAAGATTAATTCAACTGTTACTTTCGCTAATGATTAACAAATGCTCCAACAGTATCTAGAACCCAGAAGAATGGTACCAATATTGTGCTATGTGGTTATTGTACCGTATGTGGCGAACCACTGGATACATTATCTCATGGAGGAGCACAGTATCTTCGCTCCCTTTTTGTAGCATTGATGTTCAAATTTCATCCCCCATCTCAATGAAATTATAATTCATGTGATTAGAATAGCAACTACTGCAATTAAAATTAATTTTTCCCTGTGATCATTGTAAGAGATTGTAAATGGGTGCCTGACAAACTCACGATCATAGAGAAGAGATTTTGAATTCTCTTGAGAACGTATTAATTTGTGTGTCCTTCTATTGAGATTATACATCAATATATATCTTTACATGCCTTTAATCTAGGCTCTAAGAAAGGAAAACTCACTAATTTACATCAATTAGGATTCTAAGTTAAGAAGGAAGACTAATTACAGCTAATTACCTTTAATCTAGGCTCTAAGAAAGGAAAACTCACTAATTTACATCAATTAGGATTCTAAGTTAAGAAGGAAGACTAATTACAGCTAATTACCTTTAATCTAGGCTCTAAGAAAGGAAAACTCACTAATTTATATCAATTAGGATTCTAAGTTAAGAAGGAAGACTAATTACAGCTAATTACAGCAATAGTATTCCAAGTAAAGAAGGCTCCTCTTTTCAGATGGGCTCTTTTCAGATGGGCTTTCAGATGGGCTCTTTTCAGATGGGCTTTAGGCCTATATAACACCCCCCCTCAAATTGATGCGGGAGAATCGACAAGCATCAATTTGGAAACCAAGAACTGATGGCGCGGTCGTGGAAGGCCTTTGGTGAGAATATCAGCAAGTTGAAGTTCAGTGGAGACATGTGGCAGGCTGATGACATCAGTTTAAGCTCATCACGGATGAAGTGACAATCAACCTCGATGTGTTTAGTACGTTCATGAAAAACCGGATTTTCAGTAATCCGAATAGCACTGGTATTATCCGCATAGAGGGGGGTAGCTCCTGCTGCTAGAAAACCAATATCAGAAAGCAAACCATGGAGCCAAAGAATTTTGGAGCATGTAGCAGACATGTCGCGGTACTCTGCCTCAGTAGAGGATTTGGAAACTTTGTCATGTTTCTTGCATTTCCAAGAAATGAAACTATCACCTAAAAACATGCACCATCCAGTTGTCAATCTGCGAGTATCCAGACAACCAACCCAATCAGCATCTGAATAAGCTTTGAGAGTCAAAGGATTGTTGGATGGAAAAAACAACCCACGAGTCGGTGTGTGAATAAGGTACCGAATGATGTGGCGAACAGCAGCCAGATGAAGGTGACGAGGAGCAGTCATGAACTGACTCATCAGGTTGACCGCATAAGAGATATCGGGTCGAGTGATCGTGAGGTAGATCAAGCTCCCAACCAACTGGCGATAGGCAATAGGATCGGAAAGAAGATCACCTTCGTCACGACTGAGTTTGACATTCAGTTCTACTGGCGTATCAACAGGAGTAGAAGCAGTAAGACCAGCCAAGGCAATGAGATCAATAGTGTATTTGTGCTGATGGAGAACGATACCTTTAGGCGATTGATGAACTTCAAGACCGAGGAAATAGTGGAGAGGGCCAAGATCCTTCATTTTAAATGACTTACGAAGAGACAATTGGAGCTTCTGAATCATTCCGACATTAGGACCGGTAATGACGATGTCATCTACATAGACAAGGAGTATTGTGATCCCGGATGGAGCATGATGTAAAAACATAGAAGGATCATACGGGCTTGGATGAAAATCCAAGCGGAGAAGAACAGCTTGAAATTTCTCAAACCATGCGCGAGGAGCTTGTTTCAGACTATAGAGGGAGCGACGAAGTTTAGCAACCATACCGGGGCCGGAGGAGCATCCCTGAGGCAATCGCATATAAACATCTTCTTTGAGATCACCATGGAGAAACGCATTTTTGACATCCAATTGATAGAGAGGCCAAGATTGAGAGGCAGCAACAGCAAGAATAGTGCGGACGGTGGTCATCTTGGCAACCGGAGCAAAGGTCTCATCATAATCAATGCCATATTCCTGCCGATTGCCAAGAGCAACAAGACGCGCCTTGTAGCGATCTAAAGATCCATCAGATTTTAATTTGAGAGAAAAAACCCACTTACAGCCAATAGGTTTGACACCCACAGGAGATGGTACAATATCCCACGTATGATTTTGTGCTAATGCATCCAATTCATCTTGCATAGCCTTTTTCCAACACGGAACCTGCACAGCCTGAGAATATGATTGTGGAATGGAAGAAGAAGACAAAGTGGTCATTAAGGAAGTATGGGAGAAGCCATAACGGTCTGGCAGGACCGAAATCCGAGTGGAGCGACGCAGTGAAGTATGGCCGGAACCGGATGCCGGAGGAAGATCAGGAGGGGGATCACTAGTATGCACTGTGCTGTTCCGTCTGTGATACACAAAATTAGGATTAAAACGAACAATTGACGAGTCTTCAGAAAAACCAGGTAATGACACAAAAGAGGAGTCAGGAGGATCAATGTGTTTTTGAAAAAAATACTGATGTTCAAAGAAGACGACATTCCTAGAGATACGGAACCGACGAATGTGAGGATCATAGCAAAGGAACCCTTTCTGGAAGGGAGCATAACCTAAAAACACACACTGAGCTGATTGTGCCGTGAGTTTTATCCTTTTAGAAGGAGGCAAGTGCACAAAACAAATGGAGCCATAAACATAAAGATCATCATAGGATGGAGCAGTCTTGTACAAATGGTAATATGGGCTTTGATTCTCAATGGAGGTTGATGGCATACGATTGATAAGATGAGCTGTTGTAGCCGGTGCCTCAACCCAAAAACGAGTAGGAACCGAGGATTCCAGAAGAAGGGAACGAGTGACATCAAGATGTCTATTTTTCCGTTCAGCGACTTCATTCTGCTGAGGAGTATAAGAACAAGATCTTTGAGAAATAATGCCTTTGGTTTGCAAAAACTGTTGAAAATCAGAGGACATATATTCCCTGCCAGAATCAGTTCGCAAGATTTTAATGCAGGTGGAAAATTGATTTCCAACATAAGCCAAAAAAATTTGAAAAACATGAAAAACATCAGATTTGGAATGCAGAAAGTAGACCCATGTGAACCTACTGAAATCATCAATAAAGTCACAAAATATTTATAGTGAGCGTGGGAAAGCAGGAGCAATTCCCCATACATCACTATGAACTAAATCAAAACATTGAGAAGTGTGAGAAGTGGATTGAGGAAACAGAAGTGTTTTGCTCTTTCCCATTTTACAAGTAGCACAATCAAAAGGCACACAAGAAGATAAACGAAGAGATTTATTTAATAAACCAGAATTGAACATAAGGGACAAAGCCTTGGAATTAGGATGTCCGAGTCTATTATGCCACAACCGGCAATTATCTCTAAGAGAAAAACAAAACACATTATTGGCAAATTGATTCCTAGAAATTTGAGAAAGATCCAGCGGAAACAAGCGTCCACACTTAGGCCCCCTCGCGATCTCCTTCCCGAACATCTGGTCCTGCACAACACAACCAAAAGAAGAAAAAGAGATGTTACAATTATTTTCAACAAGTTGTCTGACTGACAATAGGTTGGAAGTTAAATTAGGACAAAGATAAACATTTCTCAATGGGATGGAACCAGGGATATCGCCAATGGCAGTAATGGGAACATGTCCTCCATTAGCAGTTTGTATTTGAAGAGGGCCAGTGTAACTTGTCATATTGGAGAGAGGAGTGTGGGAATACGTCATATGATCAGACGCCCCGGAATCAAGAAACCAAGTGGAAGATGAAGAAGACTTACCTGATAGACCAAAAGCAAAGAGGGCATTAATAATCATTTGTTGAACCAATTCAGGAGTGAGAGATGAGGAGGACCCAGGCTGTGGGGTTACAGATGAAGGAACAGGCATAACTGAGGAAGCCACATAAGCATGCGGAGTCTGAGACGGTGGAGTAGGATACTGCAATGCTGGAGACTGTGGAGTCTGATATTGTGTCGACTGACGTGGAGGACGGCGACGACATTCAGAGATGATATGTCCCGACTTTTTACAATAACTGCAGACTTTTTGTTTGCATTGAGAGGCAACGTGCCCAAATTTCTGACAACTGTAGCATTGGTTTTTGCTCAAGTCTCGAGGCTGAGAAGTTTTATGTGCCGAAAATGTGACTGAATAGGTTCCAGTCTTTTGTTGAGCAATATGAGCCGAGGTCGTAAGGCGCTGTTCTTCACGTAAGAGCTCATTCAGGCATACATCCAAGGAAGGTAGGGGCGATCGATTCATCAGAGCAGATCGGACACTTTCAAATTCATGCCGCAGTTTCATTAAAAATTGATCTCGCTGACTAGATGCCTGAAGGTCTTGAATTACCGCCAACACACTGTCAGCCACATCCGCATATTTAATACTGTCGTATTCCGACCACAGTGTACGGAAACCTGAATAGTAATCTTGTACTGACAAAGCCCCTTGGGTATATTCAGCAATAGCACATTCAAGATGGAACTGTCGCGCAGAATTATCTTGGCGGTATACTTTCGTCAAATACCCCCACATGGCTTTAGAAGTGGGGTAAGGCTTGAGATTCATTATCAGATGAGGCTCAACCGATCCCAGAATCCAGGATTTGATTTTGACATCTTTTGTCTGCCAAGAGGAGATCTTTTTTTCATCCTCAGTGGGTTTAGGATCAGCACCAGAAACAAAACCCCACAATTCCTTAGCTTCGAGGTAGGTTTGGAATTGAAAAGACCATGCAGGGTAATTTTGTCCAGTGAATTTGATCAAAGCAACCTCAGATTTGTCCATCTCAATGTTAGATTAAAATTGATTTTGGCCAAAAGAGAACAACAAGAAAGTAGTACGTCCTTGATTTCAGGGGAAAAGGTAGCACGTGGACCCCACCAAGTGATCTCAAGACAGATCAAAGACAGGAGATGGAAGGGTAGTCAAATTTTGCTACTGCTGGAAGAGGTCTCACTCAAAACGGATCAAAATCCACAATTTTGAACGGCTAAGATGAAATCTGTTGGACAAAACTAAAATACTAAAAGAGAAGAGATGGCCTACCTCCGATGATCAAAAAAATCTAAAAAAATGTCCAAGAATTCCAGGATGAGTGGTCAACCAGGATGGGAGGGTCTGCTGATGTAACATGCACGAACAATCAACGACAGGATGCCAATGACTGTTATCACCAAGATTCTATAAACCAGTTGAAGAAGAAGATTAGAAGAGAAGAGGACTGTAGATCAGGGCTCTGATACCATGACAAACTCACGATCATAGAGAAGAGATTTTGAATTCTCTTGAGAATGTATTAATTTGTGTGTCCTTCTATTGAGATTATACATCAATATATATATCTTTACATGCCTTTAATCTAGGCTCTAAGAAAGGAAAACTCACTAATTTACATCAATTAGGATTCTAAGTTAAGAAGGAAGACTAATTACAGCTAATTACCTTTAATCTAGGCTCTAAGAAAGGAAAACTCACTAATTTACATTAATTAGGATTCTAAGTTAAGAAGGAAGACTAATTACAGCTAATTACCTTTAATCTAGGTTCTAAGAAAGGAAAACTCACTAATTTATATCAATTAGGATTCTAAGTTAAGAAGGAAGACTAATTACAGCTAATTACAGCAATAGTATTCCAAGTAAAGAAAGCTCCTCTTTTCAGATGGGCTGTCAGATGGGCTTTGGGCCTATGTAACAGTGCCCTCTCACAATGATGCAACTTTGGACAGCCACTTTCTTTCATTCACCTTCTCCTTTTATGAGTTGCTATTTTTCTGGCTGTGACCTTGACACAATTCCAATTTGACCAATCACACTGTCAAGGGTCCAAATAGACAAACCAGAAATAATTTCCAGCAAGTAGTATGGTTTGCAATAAATCACAGGAAATCCAGAATTGAAAATAATGAAAGGAACAACCAAATTATCGACCGACCTTAGAGTAGTCTTTTCTATCCCTACAGCAATGCATGACCAAGAGAAAAGAGAAACAAGTAACTAGCACTTGTAGTTCTATTTAAAACTTAAAACAGTAGAACATCCCTTGTTGCAGTCAACTACTGAGGGGCAGTCAGCTAATGGTTTCTTGCACTTCTTTTTCCATGATTGCACTGTGGAGATTTCATTTCCTTCCCAAAGTGATTTAAGTCTTTGTCTCCAGGTATTCAAGTGGTTTTTACGCATCTGGGGCAGTCAACTAATGATTTAGTGGATATCTTGGTTAAGCAAGGGGTGGACAGACTTTCTCCTTTGTTTCTCTTCTTTTTGTAATTTGTTTTTGTGTTGATGGTATAATGCTTTTATGCCTCTCTAAGCCAATCTTTTGATTGGCACCTCCTTTGTTTTGGTTTCCTCATTATTAATGAAATCTTCCGTTACCTGGAAAATAGAAAGCAGTCTACTAGAGCACTACAAAACTAGTTAAAACCTATGATGCCTAGATATGGCATAGATACGGCAGGGACATGCCATGGACATTGCAAGGACATGCATTTTACACATACATAGTTAAGTATTTGATACGATATGACATGATATATTTGTCAAGATCTGCTGATCCTTAGATGAAGCATCAATTGAGAGAGAGAGAGAGAGAGAGAGAGAGAGAGAGTTTGGATGGAATTGTCTTTTCCAGGAATGGGATCAACAGATGTATTGATAACAACATAATACCCAATCAAGGGCCATCATTTTAGTACAATTACATTGATTGAAATGTATAAAAGGAAAACTACAATTGTAAGATCTAAAATTCAGGGATTAGTGTACACAATATTTGACCAGACCCCACACATGGGATATTTATGAAGATGGGACTTGTTTGGGGGCCTCATCTTGACGGGCCGATTAGGCTGGGCCTCATCTTGCTGGGTTATATTTCTACAATGTTACCTCATTTTGAAGTATCTGCACATCATAGCTTAAAATTCTCAACTCTAATGCTAATTAGAGTCCTACCACAAATAGAAGTCTCTTCCAATGTTTCCAATAAAAAAAATCACAAATAATTAATAGAAATAAAGAAGAAAGGCAAAATTCCAGTTTTGTAGTCATCTCTATAGTCTTGCAGGAGATTGGTTGTGGGGCCCACATTGCCCACCCTTTGATCAAAAGCACTGTACAATAAGCCAGGAGACTTATGGGCAACCCTAATCATGTCTTCCTCTCTTGGATTGGGCGGACCAGATTTTGTCCCCCAAGTTGCAGCCAAAAATAACTACATGTACAGCCACTTGTGACACTGTAGAAGAGGTAAAAATAGACAGTTCCCCTTATTCACTGTTAAATTTAAACAGTCCCTAAAATGTGTTTTTTATTAATTTTGGGGTCCAAAACTTCATCAATTCTTGGTGGGACCCTTGCAAGCACTCATTGGATGCTCAACCTGCTTCAAGTATGCTTTACTCACTTCAAATTCTTGATTAAAAGTCCACAATGCATCTTCGCGCACCCCCAAAAAAAAAAAACAACCAACAATGTCCTTGAGCTTGGAGTCACATTGCTGCTTGTGTCAGCACTTTCACTTCTTGCAATGCTTCCACAGTGGAGCTTGAATCTGTAACCTTAACAAGAAACTGTCATTATGTTCTTGCACAACTTCCCTCGCAATTGATGAAATTGAATTTCCAAATTGTTGTGCAATTGTGTAACTTCATTCCGATCCCTGCTTGGATTCATTGTACAGCTTCCCAATATGGATCAACAATTCAACATATTCAGACTTAAAACGAGCTCCAAGAATCACGGTGGTTTGCATTCTTGCTTGTGCATAAATTTTTTCGCAACTTGATTTTCGTCTACAACCACTTGCTTATATTAGTCTTTGTCAAAAACAAAAATCTTATTTTTCTATATTTTTTTTTTCCTTTGAAAGATTGGCTGAAATCCATTTAGAAAAGAGAAGAGTCTCCAACTTTGTACAATATAAGAGCTTTATACTGAGCCAAAAAGACTCAGCAAACAAAAACAAGTTGGGTCAGGCAAAAGAGAACAACACCCATAAAAAATCCGATTTTTCTTAATTCAGTTCTTGGAAATCATTTTTCACATATTCATCAAATTTTGGGGGAGAATCTACCGCATCCTCTTTGAAATCCTCATCGTTCATGGGTTTCCCTATCATGTATAACATCCGAGAAATTACTTACCTACCTTAACAAATTAGGTTTCATGGTGAGTCAACTTATTTATAATTTGCAGTGAGCTAGGGGGCTTATGTAAATACTAAAATACTAGAAATTTGAGGGGCTTTTCAGTGATTTCCAAAAATTGAGAAATAGCAACATAAGAAGAGTCATCTAACCTAATGGATCATTCGACTCTTTTGTGATTCTTCCATTCTCTTTCTATTTCCTTCTCTTTTCTTTGTTCTTCCACTCTGAGATTTTCTCGACCTCTTGAGAGAAAACCTAGATCTAAAACAAACTATGATTCAAACTATTTCACCCTAGTAGGCCCAAGAACAATTTTGGAATTGTCTTTCTAGAAGGTGCATGTATTTTTATAACTATCATGAAATATCCGACCGTCATATTGCCACAGCCGACCCAATAATATGTGACGGACATGCATGGGAACTACATCACACCACACATCCTCATGATATCTACCACCAACAAGAAAAAAAAAAAAGCGACACTACAAAAGTCGACAATGCTTCATTGTCTCACTTGAACAATGAAAACTTATACGGATATGGATGATTTTCTGTTGAAAACTTGAATTTAGTGACAACTTCGTGAGAGGCCACATTCTCGTAACTACCCCCCTTCCACAATCATGTGACACTTGCTATCAATTAATGGCCAACCAATGATACCATATTATGTTTCCTTAGCTAACTATTGTTAAGAGTTGCTAACCATTACAACCAAAATGCGTAGGCATTAGAGTTACAGCAGACAATATACTTAACATCCGCCCTGGGGCGGGACACCCCCCCTCAGGTGGGATACCGCCAAGACTCAAAGCACGTGCCTGTCATATAGTGGCATGGGGTCTTTTCCTTGCGCACTAGCACCCACAATATAATACCAAGGACGCGGCAACATGGATTAGAAACATGTGGTGGCTTTGATAACATGACAAGAGTTGCTAACTATTGCAACTAAAATGCCTAGGCGTTAGTAGCAAACAATATACTTAACAACTATTCCTACAAAACTTTGAGGCATTAGTAGAGGCAGCATAAATACTTTTCAACAGCCTTGTCTTCCTTAAATTGCAGCTCATATTTCTTTGATCTTCCCTCATCTTTAGAAGATTGTCGAATCTTGCTCAAGAGAAGGAATCTCAGTTGCATGTGAGTCTTCAATGACGGTTGAACACCGATGGGTTTCCGTCAATTTATAACAAGGATGAATTGACGTCGCCTTTCATAGGGATAGCTAGAGACAATCAAATGTAGGTTGACAAAGGTCCAAGGCCCACTTGTGTGACTGACTCAGATCTAGGCCCAAAATTGAACTCAATCTTTAGATATAATTTAGTCAAAATACATGTGTATAGTTTCCTAGTATAAAGATATTCTTTTGTTATATTTGGATAATGAATAATTGTAAAGAGAGAAAGATACTGATGTATAGCCTTGATTAAGGCATTGTAATTCTATTTAATGTAAGGGTCAATCCCTAGAAGAGACAGAAAAATTCAAACAGAAATTCGGGATCTCGTTTGATTGATATGGTATCAGAGCCTTCAATCATACTTGAGGCTCATTCGGTTTCAGAAATCGTGGGTTCTTGCTGGTGAATGACGATTTCAACATTGCAGTCCCGGTTGTGAAGGATTGAGAGTGTGAATACGAAGAAGCTTTTCTCTGTCTCTGAAAAGGATAGATCACAGATTTGTAGTTCTCTTCCAGTTTCAAATCTTGAAATCGTTGCTATTTTGGTTCGTGATCAGTGGTGGCCCACCTGCGATCATCAAGACATCTTCAAGGAACACTCCCACCCTTGGTCATCCATATAGCCTGGGAATTTTGGAGATTTTTCCCGAATTGTTTGAAGCTGGGAGGTAGGTTTTTTACTCAGATTTGTGGGTTTCCAGTTTTCTGCAATAGCTTTGATCACAGCAATTCAAATTCTTGGATCAAGGGTAGATTTTGCTCATGCTGCTTCTAATAGAAGGAGGTTTTGAGTGGGATTCTCATAGTCAGATGTGATCTTCAGCCAGATCTACCTGTGTACCCAGCATCAGATTCTTTGTTCAATTTTTCAGGTCGTCTAAACATTTTTTTTTGCCGTGTGTGGATTTTGATCAGATCTTGTTGGTCTGATATTTAATCAGAGTGCAGATTTAGTACTGGAAAACTGGTTCAAAACAAGTTCAGATTGATTTCTGAAGTGATTTCCATTTTGCAACATTGTAATTCCACCACCTCAGTAACAAGTTGTTTTACAACTGTTGGGTACTTTTAGAAATCAAATTTCAATGGAGAAAATTGAGGTCAAATTGATTCAATTCAATGGAAAAAAATTACCCATCATGGGCCTTTCAGTTTCAACTATACCATGGGGCCAAGGAGCTATGGAGGCATATCTCTGGTGCTGCTCCAAAACCAACAGTAGAAGAGAAATTGATCGTAACCATGGATGCCAAAATTAAAACATGGATTCTTGGATCTGTTGAACATCATCTCATCCTAACCCTCAAACCCTATAAAACTTCAAAAGAAATGTGGGAGTGCTTACAAATAGTTTATCATCGTAATTATTCTACTCGACAGTTACAGCTGGAATATTTACAGAAAAAAAAAAGATAGTTACAGCTGGAATGTGAAAATATAGAATATATGCAAGGAAACTTGTCCATTCAAGATTACTATTACGGGTTCCAAAATATGTGGACTGAATATGAAAGCATCAAACATGCAAATGTCCCTACTAATGTTCTTACTACAATTCAAGAACTCTAGGCATCCAGTCAGAGAGATCAATTCTTGAGATCAATTCTTGATGAAATTATGTCTTGAAAATGAGACTCACACTTGCTTTAATGGATCAGATACTGTTGCCATCCTTAGATGCTTGTCTTAATGAGCTTCTTCATGGAGAACGGTGTCTCTTGACGAAGGCCCATTTGGTTAAATGGAAACTTGAAAACTACACTACAACATACTTTGCTAGAGGAACCCCACAGAATCCTCCAAATTGGACTCCTTAGTCTCGTCAAACTTTTCAGCCTCCTCAAACTGGGGATATGCATAAAGTGCAATGCTATAGTTGAAAAGGTATGGCCACATTGCAACTCAATGCAACCAGAAATTCTACAATTATTGCAAAAACAAGGGGCATATCATTACAGAATGTTGTCGACGTCAAGGATGAAAATAGCGGTTGCGGCAGGCGTAGCGGGCCCACCGCCAAAATGCTACGTAGCGGGCGATATTTAGCGGCGTAGCGGTGTGATCTGAAAAAGTCTTCAAAAAAAATCCATAAAAATTTTAGAAAATCCAGAATATTGAAAAATGATGGGATATATATTTGGTTTGCAAAAGTAACTAGTATATGGGTATGTAATGGTCCTCTCATTGCATGAAGTCCTGTATTGCTGTATCAATATAAAAGAATAGCAATGATCAATGTTTTTCATATGGATTCATGTTGTTTAGTTATATCAACTTAAATACTAACTTAAGGATTATAAAAAAATGTTATAAAAAAATTTCATCAAGATTCATTCAAGAATAAAGGATAAACTATGTTCAAACTTCATAGAAAAACAATATACTAATCTACTTAAAGAGCAAAGACTTTGTAATGGAGGAATACCTTGCTGATTAGCTCTAATCTAATACCAAGGGAATGTCTTCCAGGAATCACATTACAGTCAGTGTCATCATCTCCATCATCATTTGTTGTGCCCTTATGATATTGCACATTCTCACCAAATTGAATTTGATATTGGTGGGCATTGGGATCTTGGAATGCAAAGAAGAAATCAAAGGAGCTTGGAGGAGGTGGATATCTATATTGAAGTTGACTATCATCATAGTCACCATATGAGTAAGACCCTGAAGCCGAAGATTGTTCTTCTTCTTGTTGCACATGACCATACTGATAATATTGTGATGGTTCGTAAGGATACGGCCTGTAGTTTGAATGTGGAAGTAGAACATTATAAATAGGGTTCCAAGATGCTGTTTGTTCCCCTCCTACATTTCCATTTCCACCCATATTCCCTTGCTCATCTATGTGTGCGGGTAATGACACTCTCCCTCCCCTTTGATAAGCACGTTGTGGATCCATTCTTGATTGTTCGGGACACTCCTCTACGGTCTCAATAGGAACGACATTTCCTTCTTCATCATATTGATAAAACTCAGTAGTGCCACCTGTCCCACTGTCTCCTCCATCTCCTCCAGGACCTCCACCATGGCTACTGGAAGAGGCAACAGTGGAATTACTATCTTCAAAAGATGACATAATATGAGCTGGTTCCTTCCCTTTACATGTTGCACTTGCACTTCCACTACTTCTTTTTCCCTGAAGTGGCTGTCCCCTTGACATTTGTACATCTTCAGCAATTAAACGTTATACTTCTTGTTGAAAGCTCGGATCTGAATCTAACAATGGATCTTTAGTCTCGGCTATCCATGGAAGTAAGGGATCATCGTCTCTGAATATGTGATCCAAATTAATTGGACAATAAGTAGGATCATCCCTTGCCTTTCTCTCTCTATGTCTGTTCCTCAACTTGAGATTGTAATGGCAGTATACCAATTTGTTGAGTTTTCTCATGGTTATCCGATTCCTGGGCTTCGTATGGATCATGGAGAAAGTAATCCAATTCCTTTCACAATTTGATGATGATGTTGTTTGACTAAAGATGTGAATGGCTGCTCTCCTTAGATGTAGAGTACTCTCTCCAAAACTCTCCCACCAATCGGTTGGAATACAACAACAAAAAAAAAAAAAAAAAACATCTTTAAATCGTAGAAAGTTCCTTTTCTATGTATTGTCAGTTGTGTATTAGTATAACTATTAGGTGAACATCTTCCAATCGCTCGTTGTACGAGAGGGTTAGCGAAAGTTCCTCTTTTATGTGTATAAGTAGAAATCTACAATGCAAAAAATTAGAAATAAATAAGTACACCATATCAATATAATTATCTCAAATATATTTAAAAGACTAAACAAATTTCTTAACTAGTTCACCTCTTGTATAGCTTCGATATGATCATCTTCATTCAAAATTCTTTTCAACACTGTCCTTAATCCTACTCGCAATTCCGTATCTATTGCTTCAGTGTGGTGTGGGGCATTGCGATAGTAGAATTCAGGATTTAAAAAATAACCTGCAGCATGCAATGGATGGTGCAGTTGATCGTTCCACCGGCATCAATAATTTTTACGTAATCATCATGATATCGGTAATTTTCTATAATGGCTTACTTTGCCAAATCAATTGCTTCATAAATGTACCCCATTGTCGGCTTTTCATCACCATTTACAAGCCGCAACACTTTCACTAAAGGTTCATATACCTTTAATATGTTCTCTACTTTGGCCTAAAATTTATTATCCCTCATTAGAATTGGGATGTCGAACTCCGGACCACGTGTTGCTTTGCCCCATTTTGAACGAAGCTATTCTTCTGATGAAAACATCTCAATTAGCTCCGTTCTCCAATGTACTAGGCTTTCCATAGCAATGAAATGGGTAGCAAATCTAGTGGATGCCGGACGCACTAAGACATGATTGTTTGTGAATCTCTTCATCAAGCTTAAGAGCCATGAATGGTTGTATATGAACCTTGTAATGCCTCTACATGCCTTGATTACAGCGGCCGCATTCTTCTTCTTTCCAATATCCTCCATTATAAGGTCAATGCAATGTGCTGCACATGGGGTCCAAAATAAATGTGTCCTTTTTTCCATTAAAAGTTGACCGGCCTTCTTAAAATTAGCTCCATTGTCTATCACAATCTGGACAATGTTCTCCTCTCCAATACTTTCTACAACTTTATCCATAAACCTATAAATATAATCTGCTGTCCGTTTCTTTTCAGATGCATCAACGGACACACAAAGACAGTCCTAATGACATTATACACCAAAAAGTTAATTAATTGTATTTGGGTGCTGCTGGTCCACCCGTCACACATAATAGTGACCCCATTTTGCCCCCATGTGGGCCTAAACATCTCCTCCCAAGCCTTTATTTTTTTATACTCTTCTTCTAGGTACTTGGTGCCCACATCATACACGGATGGCGACGTAATACCCCGCCCAGCTTGAGCTGCAACATCAAGAATTGTCTGAAAATAAGGAGAATCAATTGCAGTAGGAGGTATATTCTTATGAATTAGCCATTTTGCTGTAGCTTTGGCTAATCTATTTCTTGTAGCCTTCATAACACCCTTGACAACATTAGAGATTTTTGGTTGCTTAGCTGCCTCCGATCTATGTGCGAAAGGATCAACAAAACTAACCCTTCTTCTAGTTTGTGTAGGTGTAGCCATCTGAGTAGAAATTATTAAACAGGCCCAAGGCCCAAAGCCCATCAATGTTATATCTCACGTGGAATTGATTTGGTCAATATTGAGACAGCTGGAATTGATTTGGTCAAGTGGAATTGATTTGGTCAATATTGAGACAGCTGGAATTGATTTGGTGAATATTGAGACAGCTTTAGCTTTCCTTTCTTAGAATAACAATTGTTGTAATTAGTTGCTTTCTTAACTTAGATTAGTGATTGATACAATTAGATGGTTTTCCTTTCTTAGAGCCTAGATTATAGGCATGTAAATACCTATATAATGATGTACAATCTCCATAGAAAAATACACAAAAATTATTGCATTCCAAGGGTATATTCAAACTTTTTTTGTGATCGTGAATTTGTCAGAAATAATCTCTAAATCATCATCCTGTTGTTGGGTGCTAAATGCTCTACGCATTTTACCCGCAATGCCTTTCCCCTTGCTTGTTGCACCAGATGAGCCACCTTCATCATAGTTTCTACGCTGACTATATGCTCAATGCTCTGCTTCTTGTTGGCACGACATAAGGGACTCTCGGCGTGCAGCCATCATTTCTGGGTCATCAAACTCATCATCAGAAGCAGCACTAAGACCTTCATCGCCAAATACATCATGGCGTGCTGCATCAACACTCTGCTGCTTCTTCTCTTTAATTTGTACTTTTCTGTGTTTTGTTTGATTCAATAAAATTTTCATTTTCTCCCTAACTTCTTTGGACACTTCAGGACACCCTGCAATACTGCCTTGCACATGGGCCAAATGTTGCTTAAATCTTGTAATGCCCCCATTGGTTACTTTGTGACAAAACTTGCACTTAATTTTCAACCGATTGTTTTCAATTGCCTCACCATAGTTCCATGCAGGATCTATCTCACACGGCATTTTTTCAGGTCACAATAACTAAAAAAGATTTAAAAGTAATAGGTTAAAATTTAAATAAATTTTAAAAACATGAAAAAATTAGAAGAACACACAACTACGTGGGTGGGATTGATATATGGGAAACATAGATCTAGCATTTAGGGACTATTTTCAACCCATTTGATTGAGTTTACTTTTATAAAAAAATATTTTTATTAAAAAAATACAAAAATAAGAAAATAAAAAATATGAAAAAATTAAAAGAACACAAAAATATGTAGGATTGATCTATGGGAAACATAGATCTAATATTTAGGGACCATTTTCAACCCATTTGATTGAGTTTACTTTTATAAAAAAATATTTTTTTTAAAAAAATACAAAATCAGAAAATAAAAAATATGAAAAAATTAGAGGGACAAAAAAAATATATGGGATTGATCTATGGGAAACATAGATCTAACATTTAGGGACCATTTTCAACCCATTTGATTGAGTTTGCTTCTATAAAAAAATATTTTTTTAAAAAAAATACAAAAATCTGAAAATAAAAAATATGAAAAAATTAAAAGAACACAAAAATATGTGGGATTGATCTATGGGAAACATAGATGTAACATTTAGGGACCACTTTCAACCCATTTGATTGAGTTTGCTTCTATAAAAATTTTTTTTTTAAAAAAAATACAAAAAATCCAAAAAAAATATGGAAAAATTAGAAGAACACAAAAATATGTGGGCTTGATCTGTGGGAAACATAGATCTAACATTTAGAGACGACTTTCAACCCATTTGATTGAGTTTCCTTCTATAAAAAATATTTTTTTAAAAAAAATCCAAAAATCCAAAAATGAAAAATATGAAAAAAATTAGAAGAACATAAAAATACGTGAGATTGATCTATGGGAAACATAGATCTAACATTTAGAGACTGCTTTCAACCCATTTGATTGAGTTTCCTTCTATAATAAAATATTTTTTAAAAAAAAATAAAAATCCGAAAATAAAAAATATGAAAAAATTAGAAGAATACAAAAATATGTGGGATTGATCTGTGGGAAACATAAATCTAACATGTAGGAATCATTTTCAACTCATTTTATTGGTTTTCCATTAATAAAATAGATTTCTTTTTTCAAATAATAAAATAATCCGAAAATAAAATTCAAAAAAAAAAAAAAAGAAAGTGATAAAAAAGAGGGGCTTGATCAAAGGGGAACATGGATCTAACAACAACAACTCATTTTCAAGTGATTCATGGAAGAAAAGAGAGAAATAAGCACAAAGTAGAAGAAAAATAAGCTCCAAAATTCACCTTTTTTAAGTTTGATGCTTGAATCTTGAATACCACCTTGATGCTTTTCATGTTTTTGTTTATGATTTTACTATTTTTTTTTTGAGAGGATTTGAAAAATAGAGGCAAGAAAAGGGGTTTGAAGCAGTGAAAAGTGGAGAAGAGGAGTAAAAATGAAAAAAATGGGTGCAAAATTCGGCTGGGGGGGGTTTTTAACCCCCCAGCGATACGTAGCGGCCTCTACGGGCCTCTACATTTTTGAGCGGCGATTTTTTCTAGTTATCGTAGCACCTATGGGCGCTACGGCCGATATATCGGCCGCTACGGATATTTACATCCATGGTCGACGTCCATAGTCTCAAAATTCTCAAGCATACGTTGCCATGTTGGATTCTTCTGCTGCTATGTTGCTTTTACATCTATGCTTGCACAATTTGGTTCTTCTACTCTCACCCTTGAATTAGTATAACAAATGATTATCAACGCATTATCCGCATTTGACATCTTAGGTAAATCTAAACCTTCCTCTTTTATTTGATTCAATATAGTGATGTGTGGGGAATTTCTCCCAATTTATCTCATGTGCATTATAAATATTTTGTGACCTTTATTGATGATTGCAGTTGCTTTACATGGATCTATTTTTTGCATTCTAAAGCTGATATCTTAATGTTTTTAAGATATTCGTAGCCTATGTTGAGAATCAATTTTCCACGATATAAAACTTTTCAGGAGGGGGGGGGGGGGGGGGGGGGGGGGGGGGTTGGAATATATTTCATCAAAGTTTCAAAATTTCTTATAACAAAAAGGAATCATTTTAAAAAAACGTGTTCATATACACCCCAACAAAATTGAGTTGTTTCTTCTTCTTGAATCCAAGGTCCCTGATTGATTTTGGACAGAAGCTCTCTCAACAGCAATCTATCTTATAAATCAATTGCCTTCATCTTCTATTAAAAAATGAAAGCCCTTTTTTCCATTTATACAAACACACACCATCTTATGATAATCTTCATTTTTTTTGGTTCAGTGTGTTTTGTTCACCTACCGCTTACTGAGCGTACCAAACTCGCCATGCAATCAGCAAAATGCACATTTCTTAGATATGCTAGTCCCCAATCGGGATTTCTTTGCTATAATCCTCAAGTTCACCATATTTGTATTTCTCAAAATCCTTTTTTTTTACAATCAATATTTTTTTCAACAATTTATTGATCCACTAGATTCTCCATCTTTTGTGTCCTTACATGGTTTCTCTGACAAAATATCATTTGTTTAGTTTAATCCTAATTTTGTGTATCATAGAAGATGTGATAACAAGACTACAAGCATTCACCCTTCTGATTCGAATATGGCATCTAGTCCGACAGAAAATCCTCCATTATGTCATTCACACCGTGCTTCAGTCCCACCAGATTGCTATGGCTTCACCCACACTTCCTTCATGGCCACCGTGTCATCTACCTTTATCCCAAGCTCGTACTCTCAAGCTTTGTTACATGAATGTCGAAACAAGGCTATACAAGAAGAATTGGATGCTCTTGTACAAAATCATACTTGGGATGTGGTTCATTGTCCTTCTTCTGCAAAGCCAATTGGAAACAAGTGGATCTACTCTATCAAACTTAAATCAGACGGCACTTTGGACTAGTATAAGGCACGTCTAGTCGCTCTTGGGAATACACAGGAATATAGCATTGACTATGAAGAGACATTCGCTCTTGTTATGAAAATGACAACTGTTAGGACTATTCTTGCTGTTGTCGCTTCTCAGTCTTGGCCCCTCTGTTCTAATGGATGTCAACAATGCCTTTCTCCATGGCGATCTCCAAGAAGATGTCTACATGCGGCAACCACAGGGCAATTCAGCCACAGAAAAGGGCAGTTTTGCAAAATTGTATCACTCACTTTATGGACTCAAATCGGCACCTCGTGTGTGGTTTGAAAAATTCCAAGATGCCCTTATATACTTGGATTTTCAGCCAAGTCCTTATGATCCATCTATGTTTCTTCATTGTGCCTCCACAGGGATCACTATCCAACTAGTTTATGTAGATGACATCATCAACATGAGACCAATGCAGCTATGATTCAACAGCTTCAAGCTTCTCTTCATGATTCTTTCCGCATGAAAGATCTTGGTCCTTCAACATATTTCTTGGTTCTTGAAGTTCATCAATCTACTAAGGGCATTATACTCAATTAGCATAAATATGCTATTGATCTCATTGACATGGTTGGTCTTCAAACTCCGCTCCCTTTGACACACAAATAAAGGTGAATGTCAAGCTTCAACAAGATGCCGGTGATCCTCTTCTAGATCGTACTCTATATTGTTGTTTGGTTGGCAGCTTAGTTTATTTGACGATCACTCGTCCTGATATCTCCTATGTAGTTAATTTAGTCAATTAGATCATGACTATAATCCTCAACATCTTCACTTGGTTTTTGTCCAACGAATTATTGGTATCTTATTCGAACATCTACTTGTGGATTATTCTTTCCAGCCAACAACCCTCTTGCCCTTAAAGCATATGTAGATCTAGATTGGACTGGTTGTCTGGATACCCAACGCTTTACCATTGGATGGTGTATGTATCTTAGTGATAACTTGATCTCTTGGAAATGTAAAAAACAGGATAAGGTTTCAAAATCATCTACCGAAAGTAATATGCAATGTTTGCCACTTGCTCTGAAATCCTATGGCTTCGAGCTTTACTTTCTGACATTGGATTTCCTATAGCAAGTGCCACAACGCTATATGCAGATCATATGAGTGCAATTCACATTAGTGCCAATCCTGTTTTTTCATGAACGTACTAAGCATATTGAGGTTGACTGTTTTTTTACCTATGATGAATACAAGTGAAATGTTATAAGCCTTCCTCACATTCTTCTGATTGTCAACTTGCCAATATTCTCACAAAAAGGGCTTACATGACCTCGCCATCAGTTTTTTCTTAGCAAATTGATGCTAGTTGATTTACCAGCATCGATTTGAGAGAGCTGCGGGGGTGGGGGGGGGGGGGGGTGTCAAATGCAGGTTGACCAAGGCCCACTTATGTGAATGACTCAGATCTAGACCCAAAATTGAACTCAATCTTTGGATATGATTTAGTCAAAATACATGTGTATAGTTTCCTAGTATAAAGATATTCTTTTGTTATATTTGGATAGTTAATAATTATAAAGAGAGAAAGATACCGATGTATAGCCATGACTAAGGCATTATAATTCTATTTAATGGAAGGGTTGATTCCCAGAATAGACAGAAAAATTCAAACAGAAATACAGAGATCTTGTCTGATTGATAGAAACTACCCAAATGACTCTCAATGCAAGTAAAGTGAAGAAATTGGAGAATGAATAGTCTCGATGTGACCTCCTTGCAGCATGGATCTGTCAATCGAAGCAGGCCATTTAGGCCCAGTCCAGGCCCGATCTTGGCAAGCAGGCCATTTAGGCTCAGTCCAGTTTTCAGTCCACTGTTGTACTGTAGAATAAGCTATAATGTAGGATCTGTGCGATAATATAGGATCTAGAATAAGTCAAAGGATAATGCTATAATTTAGGATCTGTGCTATAATATAGGATTTATGGATTGTAATGAGGGAAATCAACCCCTATATATGTAAAACTACAGTCGTCTCTTAGAGGCACTGCATTCTCACCATTTTAATAGAATTCTAAACTCTCTTGCAAATGTTATGGTATCAGAGCCTGGTCAATCAATCATCTTGGTTGTCTCAGTCATCTTCCAAGCCTTGGAAGCCAATCTGTGATCATCTTCTTCAGTCGGATCTTCTCTGATTATCCCTGATCATCTCAGATCAGGCGTGGCCCACCTGTGATCATCATCATCACCATCTCAGCAGATTCCTCCCTCTTGGTCATCTGAATATTCTCTTATTTATGAAGATTTTTCCAACATTTATTGGTTATCAGAGGTAGGCCTTCTACCTATTTTTGAGGAAATTCAATTTTTTTGCTTGTTTTCATCTCGGCCGTCCAAAATCCTGGTTCTGGATTTGATTTGTTTGAGACCACTGCCATTAGTCGCGTGCTTATCCTGCTCACCATCCCCACTCTCTGATCTATCAAGAGATCCTCCGGTGGGGCTCCGGTCATGTATCTCTCCCTGACGACAGGGCCGTCTGGATGCTGCTCAGTGTTTCCTTCCGGAAACTTTTACTGACTGCCTGTTCTGGTTGTTTGCTGCTACTTACTGCTTGTGCTACTTACTGCTTGTGCATGCACTGATTCATCATTCTGCTAGTTCATTCTCCTGGTTTATTACTGTTGCAAGTTCCTGCAATTTGTTCTGTTGTTGCTTGTTCATCATTCTGTGGATCTATCTGCTGTTTTACATTACCACTCTAGTCCATCTGATTGTGTCTCTAACCACTGATTGTGGATTGATTCTGATATTACTGCTTCCTGGAGTGTTTGCTTGTTCTGGGTCATCATGGACAAATCTGACATCATCTCCCTGGTTAAGTTTGATGGCGCTAATTATACCTCATGGGCCTTCCAATTTCAAATTTACTTAGAAGGCAAGGAACTTTGGGCACACATTGACGGATCTGACCCTAAACCCGAGGCTGATGACAAGAAGATTTTAGCTTGGAAAACTAAGGATGCTAAAATAAAAACCTGGTTACTAGGTTCAGTTGACCCACAGTTTATCCTCAACCTCAGACCTTGCCAAACTGCCCATGCAATGTGGGACTATCTTCAAAAGATCTATCAACAAGGCACTGCTGCTCGTCAATTTCAATTGGAACTTGATATTTCTCAATATACTCAAGGCACACAATCTGTTCAGGAGTATTACAATGGCTTTCGCAGACTGTGGTCCGAATACGATGAAATTAAGTATGCCTCGGTGTCTGAAGCTCTTCTACCTGAACTATCTCGCTTACAGCAAAGTAGCCATCGGGATCAGTTTCTTATGAAACTTCGTCTGGAGTTTGAGCCAGTTAGATCCAACTTGATGAGCAGGGCTTCACTTCCTAGTCTGGATGACTGTCTTCAGGAGCTTCTACGGGAGGAACAACGTCTCGTCACTAAATCTACTATGGAACAACAAAGGGCTGTTGAGGCTCTGCTTGCCTATATTGCTCACACCAGACGCTCTTCCCGGGATATCAGTAAAGTTCAGTGCCATAACTGCAAGAAATATGGTCACTATGCTAATCAATGCAAGGTCAAGATCTGCCGATATTGTAAGGCCACTGGTCATGTCATTGATGAATGCCGGAAGAAGGGTCGCAATTCTACTTTCCGCAACTCTGTGCCCTCAGCCTCTACTCCTTACACAGTGTCATCCGCTCCTAGTGCTTACACAGTCACCACTCCACGATATGCCTCCTCTGAATTCAGTGCTCTGCCGTCTGATTCTTCCTCACAACCTGATTCCTCCACGCAATCTGCATCCCCAGCTCCTCTCACCCCTGAGATGGTCAACCAAATGATTATCAATGCCTTGGCATCCATGCACATCGCAGGTACTGGGTCATCTCTTTCTAATACATGGTACTTAGATTCTGGTGCCAGTAACCATATGTCCTCTTCACCTATACAATTGCAAAATGTAGTTCCTTATACTGGTCATCTTACGGTTCAAGCTGCCAACGGAGATCATCTTCCCATCACCTCTGTTGGTGATACCCCTGGCCCCTTACCCTTAACCAATGTTTTAGTTTCCCCTCATCTTGCTACCAATTTGGTTTTTGTGGGTCAACTTGTTGAAAATAATTACAATGTCTCTTTTTCTTCTGCTGGTTGTGTTGTGCAGGACCAGGAGTCGGGGGAAGTGATCGCGAGGGGGCCTAAGCGTGGCAGACTTTTTCCTTTACCAGTGTCTTCATTTATTCATGATAAACCTTTACATCAGTTATTTTGTTTTTTCATTCAGAATAATTCTCGATTGTGGCATAATAGACTTGGTCATCCGAATGCTTCTACAATGTCTACTTTATTTCACTCTGGATTAATAAATAAACCTATTGATTCTGCTTCTTTTGACTGTGATGCTTGTAAATTAGGAAAGAGTAAAACTTTACCCTTTCCAATCTTTGACACACGGAGCACTTCATGTTTTGACTTAATTCACAGTGATGTTTGGGGCATTGCTCCGACCCTTTCACATAGTCATTTCAAGTACTTTGTAACATTCATTGATGACTACAGCAGATTTACTTGGATTTATTTATTACATTCGAAGTCTGATGTTCTTAATGCATTTAAATTTTTTGTTCAATATGTTGAAAACCAATTCTCTAAATGCATTAAAACTTTGCGCTCAGACTCAGGGGGGGAGTATGTTTCCAAGGATTTTCAATCCTTTTTAACCAATAAAGGAATCATTTCTCAACGTACCTGTCCGTATACTCCACAACAAAATGGCGTTGCGGGACGGAAAAACAGACATCTTCTTGATGTCACTAGAACTCTTCTGATTGAAGCATCCGTTCCCCCTCGTTTTTGGACTGAAGCTCTCACCACGGCAGTTGACTGCCACTTTATTCGAGATGAATATAAGCGTGATGTCATTCGTCTTCCTCATGTCTCTACAGAATTTCAGTTTGCAGATATCTTCACAAAGGGTCTTCCTCGGCCTCGGCATCAATTTCTTGTCTCCAAATTGCTGCTTTATGACTCCCCGGCATCAATTTGAGAGGGGGTGTCAATCGAAGCAGGCCATTTAGGCCCAGTCCAGGCCCGATCTTGGCAAGCAGGCCATTTAGGCTCAGTCCAGTTTTCAGTCCACTGTTGTACTGTAGAATAAGCTATAATGTAGGATCTGTGCGATAATATAGGATCTAGAATAAGTCAAAGGATAATGCTATAATTTAGGATCTGTGCTATAATATAGGATCTAGAATAAGTCAAAGGATAATGCTATAATTTAGGATCTGTGCTATAATATAGGATCTATGGATTGTAATGAGGGAAATCAACCCCTATATATGTAAAACTACAGTCGTCTCTTAGAGGCACTGCATTCTCACCATTTTAATAGAATTCTAAACTCTCTTGCAAATGTTAGGATCCACTTTATAGTATTATCTTTCCTCAATGACAAGATGCAATCCCCTTAATTAAGGTGATATTCTATTTCCCAAACAAAAGCTCTGCACAAATCACCAAAATCAATTATATTGATGAAAGATCTGCAGCTAAGGTCAACTCATCCTAGCCCCACATGCTAGTGTTATGTATTAGTTTAAATAGCACTTGTGCTGCTAAGCCCCCTTCTCTTCCCTCTAAAATTGATGTAGTCGAATGAACCAACATCAACTTGTTAACAAAGAACTGATACTTCATAATAGGAAGGGCCTTTGTAAAGAAATCCAAAATCTGAAGATCCATAGTAACATGAGGAAGAGTAATTGGCTTAGCAGCATATGCTTCATGGAGGCAGTAACAGTCGATCTCCAGTGCATTCATAAAATACTGGCTTGGCTTCAATTTGTATCACACTTGTGTTGCCAGCATGAAGAGGTATGTTAGTGGATTGAGAAAAGCCAAGCTTAGAGACCAAGCGATGGAGAGCCAGATGATTTCAAAGCATGCATGAAATGGAGTGATATTCAGCCTGTGTTAATGACTGAGAAACCTGATCTTGTTTCTTACATTTCCAAGATATCAACGCATTTCCATGGTAGACACACCATCTGGCAGTGGATGTTCTTGCATCTGGGCATCTTGCCCAATCGACATCACAGTGAGCTTGAAGATTTAGATTGGAAAGTGCAAGGAAAAAGGATGCCTCGTGCTAGTGTACTAGGAAAATATCTGAATGATAAAGTTCAGACACGAATTGATCGACAATATTGATTGTATAAGATATACTTGGTGTGGTAATCGTTGAGTAGAATGTAGAACATGATAAGATCAGGCCCATCAGGCCCAAATGCAGCTATCCATCTCACGCGAGGGATCTAGTTAGTAGTAGTCAACAATCAACTTCATGTATAGTTGTATGATTTATAGTCTTTCTTTATTTGCTTGTAATTAGATATAAATCATGGTAATTAGTTATCAATCATTGTAAATCAGCCTTTTAATTAAGGTAATACATATTATAAATACAAAGGTCGATACCCATCAAAGCATACGACAATTTCCACAGCTTTTCTTTGTCTTCTTCTTTTCTAAATGTAGTTAATATAAGGATCCACAGATCCTTACATGGTATCAAAGCACCTTCTTTGCCAAGTGATGTCTTCTCCAACCATCAAGAATTTGCGTTCGGCTTCATTGGATCCACAAGATTAGTCCTTGATCTCAGTTTGATCAAAGGTGGCCCACCTCAAATCATCACGGACCCACCCCAAACTACTACCTCCTTGGTCGCCCAGATTTTCTGGATATTAAGTGGATTTTTTCGGATTTTCTCTCCCAATCTGAGTAGTTTCTGCTCCATCTACTCTCTCCCAATCTGAGGTAGTTTTTGCTCCATTTACATTTCTCGTTTTTTGTCACACTGTTTTCATCACAGTCGTCTAGATTTGTGGATCTGCATCTGATACAACTCAAATTTGGACTGTTGGTACGAGATTTCAATACTTCCATGGTGTTGGACTCTGATCTATCATTGGATCATTTAATGGGGCCGAAAAACATCTGTTGCAAAATTTTGGGTCACCTGGGGTGTAAGAAATTTTCTTTTCTCATCTCATCCATCAGATCTCTTCCCCTGTGCAAGGAAGGTATTTTAGACATCTCTCCCAGCAGCTATAATCAGTTCTGGTCGTCTCATCACAAGTGGGGCCCACCTCAGATTGACCAAGTGTCAAATTTTTTTCACCACGCTGGTTGACTATTTGTTCTATGAATTCTCCATATTTTTCTGGATTTTTGTTTCTTCAAAGGGATAGTCTTCTAACTGAGTTTGGGTTCGACAGTTTTTCCCAAACCGATTTATGTTTTTGATTCATCAGCTGCACATCCAATCATTGAAACAGAGAAATTCTTTCTCTACAAGTTGCGAAATTATGCCCTTTCCCTACCGTGGAAGGCTAATTAGAAGAAACACACACTTACAAACTCATAGTGCTCTTTCTTCCTCCAAGTTTTTGGATGCCCAGCAACTATTTTTAGCATATTTTCTGTTTCTGTATACCAAATAATTTTCTATTTCGCACAATAATCAATTCTTTCTTCAACCAATTCATCTACCATCTCATAATGGATAAAATTGACATTATTCCAATAAAGTTTAATGGAACAAACTACTTATCTTGGTCTTTCCATCTTAAAAATTTTGTGGAAGGTAAAGGTATGTTAGGAGATCTTAATGGGACAACTTCTAAACCCATTAAGGATACCAGTGGAACATCTTCTGAAGATGATAAAACGGTTGCTACTTGGAACCAACACAATGCGAAGGTATCACATGGATCCTAAATTCAGTTGATCCCTCATTTTCTATGGTACTTCAAGCCTTCACCTCAGTTTCTGCCATGTGGACACATTAAGAAAATTTATCATCAACAGAACAAGGCTAGAAGGTTCCATTTTAATACTGAATTGGCCAAATACTGTCAGAATGACAAATTTGTCTAGGAATATTACAATGGCTTTTTGGCCCTGTGGACTAAGAGGGATCAAATGCTTCTCTAATCTGTGTCAGTTGAGTTTCTTCCACAAGCTATTAAATTACAGGAGGAACAACGTGTCAGTTAGCTTCTCATGAACCTTCGGCCAGAATTTGAACCTATATGGGCTGCGCTTATGAATAGAGAGATCTTTCCTGATCTAGATACATGTGTCCAAGAGGTTCTCCGCGAAGAAACTCGCCTATCATCTACTCATTCTCTTCTTATAGAACCTAAAGCACTTTTGACAACCCAGGCCTCATCATCAGCTGAAGAAATGGCCATGTTCACTACAAGTAGTCTGAAACCACAGTGTTTTGAGTGTAAGAAGTATGGGAATGTGGCTCGCGATTGCAGGAGAAAATTGTTTCGCAACTTTTACAAAATGAATGGTTATGTCATTTCCACTTGTAAGAGACCTGAAAAGGAATCAGCACAGACTCCGAAGCGTGGCAATGCTGCACTTCAGACTTGGAATACTATTCCAGTGGATTCGGCGACTTCCTCAGACACTACTTCTGTCACATTGACTATAGCACAGATTAAGGATTTGATCAATTCCTCAGTGGCGTCTGCATTTACCTCCATGAGTATTAATGGTCTGTCCTCTTGTTTTGCATTTCCTACATTTCACTCATCCACATCACCATCTACATTGCTCACCCCCACCGCATGGTTCCTAGACTCAAGAGCCTCCAATCACATAACCTCTGTGGCCCAACATTTGCACAACCAACAACCTTACAATGGTCGTGATTCCATCACCGCCGCAAATGGTCATCAATTGCCTATCTTTGGTACTAGAACTGTATCCATTGGAACTCTTACCCCGCACAATGTTTATTCCATTTCAAATTTGGCTGCAAATCTCATTTCCATTGGAAAACTTATTGATTATGGTTATTTGGTTAACTTTTATCCATCTAGTTGTGTCATATAGAAACGGAAAACTAGGAAAGTGATCGGGATGGAGAGTAAGCATGAAAAGCTTTTCCTTCTCGAAATTGGACAAGTTTCGTTATTTGCATCCTCTATAAGTCTTTTTAATAATGTGTAGACTACTTGGCATAAACGCCTTGGTCATTTGAATAATGCAAATTTGTTGTCTTTATTTAAACTTGGATGTTTGGATAAATCTATTTCTAGTTCCATGGCTTCTAATTTTGCAAAATCTAAATGTGAATCATGTTGTCTAAGCAAAAGTCATGTCTTACCTTTTCCTCTTCATTATTCAAGTAGTGCTGCTTCTTTTGATGTAGTTCACATAGATGTTTAGGGGATTGCTTCTCATTTGAGCAGGCTTGGATA
Organism: Sextonia rubra; assembly: GCA_037013555.1. Classification (NCBI taxonomy): domain Eukaryota; kingdom Viridiplantae; phylum Streptophyta; class Magnoliopsida; order Laurales; family Lauraceae; genus Sextonia; species Sextonia rubra. Next base: position 11,117,656 of record JASUAD010000008.1, read on the forward strand.
TAAATACTATGTCACTTTTATAGATGATCACTGTCAGTACACATGGATATATTTTTTAAAATCTAAATCTGAAGGTTTCTCCATGTTTCAAAAATTCCATAATATGGTGAGCACTCAATTCCAGAAGTCCATTAAAATCATTCATTTCCACTCAGGGGGAGAATATACATCCACTGCATTTCATAAGTTTTTGACAAAAACGGGATTTTTCATCAAAAACCCTGCCCTCACACACCTCAACAAAATAGGGTTGCAAAAAGGAAAAATTGGCATCTCTTCGAAACTCTTGGAACTCTCTTTGTGGAATTGATCGTTCCACCTAAGTTTTGGTGTGAGGCAGCCCATACAACAATCCATATTATCAACAGATTACCTAGCTCTGTCCTGTGTAAAATCTCTCCATCTGAGAGTTTATTTGGTCACCATCCTTCCTACTCACACCTAGGGGTTTTTGGATGCCTCAGTTTTGTGCATCTTCCTTCTTTAGAGTGTAACAAATTATCATCACAAGTTGCTCGTTGCGTGTTTCTTGGCTACAGTGATGAACACAAAGGTTTCCAGTGTCATGATCTTAAAGAATGACGACTGCGAATCTCACGGAATGTTGTTTTCTTGTAACATGTCCTATTTTATTCTTAGTCATCAAATCCCTCTAATATCCAAGTCTCTTATCTTTCATCCTTTTTAACTCTACCTCCTACTAAGCCTCCTACTATCACACAGGTTTATTCCCGTCGTCTGCCACAATTGCCTCCTATTCTCCTTCTCTTGACACACCTCCCAAGCCAGTTCCTCTGGAAAATGATACTCCTACTCAAGGTACAGATTCTGGACATCTCTTAACACATTCTAGTTGTTCCTCGATGCCCCCTGATAGATATGAATTTCCATCTTTATTTACTACTACTAATCCAATTTTCATACCAGCATCTTATTCTATCTTATTCCAAGGCTGCTAATATACCATGTTGCAAAGATGCAATGATAGATGAACTCCTCACCCTAGAGACCAATCAAACCTGGGAATTGGTGTCTCTTCCTATAGATACATTCATTATTGGAAGCAAGTGGGTATACTCTATTAAATAGTGACCTCATGGTAGTATTGATAGATACAAGGCTCGCCTGGTCACCCAAAGTTACAAACAAGAGTATGGGATTGATTATGAGGAAACCTTTGACCTGGTCAGGGAACAAAATAGCGGCCGCTACGCTTATATCGCCTGTAGTGGTTAGCACCGCCATGCTACGGATGTGTTATAGTGCTGCTAACACCCGTAGCGGGGCGTAGCGGCTGCTACATACCAGCTAGGCTTTTAAAAGGCCAATGATGCCCAAGCCAACCCCTCTTGTCTCTTTCTTTCCCCTTCCACTGTTTTTGGGTCCTACCTCCTTCGTCCTTCAAATCAAGGGCAAAAAGGTCTAAAAACACATCAATATCTATAAATCTAGATCGTTCATCTCTTTTGGAATGAAAAGACATCTTTCAAAAGGTATTTTTTATGTGATTTTTTTAGATCTATGGCTCTATTCCTCTTTTCTCCTTCATGAATCTCTTGGAAATGGCTTGTAAGTGATAGATCTATGTTTTCCACAGATCAAACCCACATTTTCTATGGTTTATTTATTATTTATTCTCAGATTTTTTTTATTTTTTGAAACATCAAACAAATTATTTGAAAATCACTCCCAAGTATTAGATCTATGAATCCCATGAATGAATCACATTTCTTTTCTTGTTTATTTGAATTTATTTAATTTTTTATGTTCATATTAATAGGTTTTTTTTAAAAGAATAATTTTTATTTAAATTTGGCCAACTAAATCACTTAAAATCACACCCAAGTAGCCTAGATCTATCATTCTCATAGATCAAACCCCCATTTTTTTGGGTTTTATAATTAGTTTTTATTTATTATTCTTGGATTTTTTAATTTTTTTCAAAAATAAAAATTTTTTCTTTAAGAAACAACAACCAAATTGCTTGAAAATCACTCCCAAGTGTTAGATCTATGAATCCCATGAATGAATTACACTTTCTTTCCTGTGTTTTTGAATTTATATAATTTTTTATGTTCATATTAATAGGATTTTTTGAAAAAAATAATTTTTATTTAAATTTGGCCAACTAAATCACTTAAAATCACACCCAAGTAGCCTAGATCTATCATTCTCATAGATCAAACCCCATTTTTTTGGGTTTTATAATTAGTTTTTATTTATTATTCTTGGATTTTTTAATTTTTTCAAAAAGAAAATTTTTTCTTTAAGAAACAACAACCAAATTGCTTGAAAATCACTCCCAAGTGTTAGATCTATGAATCCCATGAATGAATTACACTTTCTTTCCTGTGTTTTTGAATTTATATAATTTTTTATGTTCATATTAATAGGATTTTTTGAAAAAAATAATTTTTATTTAAATTTGGCCAACTAAATCACTTAAAATCACTCCCAAGTAGCCTAGATCTATCATTCTCATAGATCAAACCCCCAGTTTTTTGGATTTTATATTTATTTTATATTTTTTATTCTCAGATTTTTTAATTTTTTCAAAAAAGAAAATTTTCTTGAGAAATACCAACCAAATTGCTTGAAAATCACTCACTAGTGTTAGATCTCTAAATCCCATGGAATAATCATACTTTCTTTTTTTCTTTTTTGAATTTATTTAACTTTTTATGTTCATAGTTCATAGTTCATACGCCATATTAATAGGATTTTTTGAAAAAAAAATTTATTTAAATGTGGTCAACTAAATCATATATGCAAGTATTTATTATGTGCCTCAAAGTTTAACTTCTCTCATCATTTGTTATTTGCTAAGAATTAAGATGGTACACGATGTAGATCCTGCATGGGCACACGATACAGCAGTTGATGGAAATAGGTCAAAAATAAAATATAATTTGTGTGGTAAAATCACAAATGGGGGCACTACAAGATTCAAACAGCACTTGGCTCACGTTTCAAGCAATGTGGCAGGATGTAAGGTTGCACCAAAAGAGCTTAGAGAAGAGATGAAAATGTTTTTGAATAAAGGAAAAGAAAGAAAAGTAAAGATCAAAGAAAAAAGAAGTTAAGAAGTTGATGATGCCCGCTTTGAGGTTTTTGGAGAGCAAATTCTTTCTGATTTTGATGATGAGGGTGATGATCCAGAAATAGAAGCTGTAAGAAGAGAGTCACTTATGATGGCATAAATGAATGAAATGCAAAAAGGTACTGGTAGACACTTTGAATCGGGGGGCTAATCTAGGGGCAAAGGCATGGCTGGAGTAATGCGTCGAGCATTCAGCACTCGATAACAGGAGGATGATAGTGAGATTTTTTTTTCTTGTAAAGCATTATAGACTCCTAGTAGTGCTATACCCGGTCCAATTGATCCTATCGCACATAGAAATGAGTCGGCTAAACAGCCTAAAATATCAAAGTTGTTTAAGGGGGCCTTGAAAAGTGCAAGAGACAGATTAGCCTCAGTTACAACAAAATGGCTAATTCACAATAACATACCTCCTCAAGCTGTGGATTCTCCTTACTTCCGAACTATACTAGATGTTGCAGTTGCCGCTAGTCCCGATATAACAGCGCCCTCTATCTTTGATATGGGAACCAAGTACTTAGAAATTGAGTATAAAGACATAAAGAGTTGGGTAGCTACTTTTAAAGGTATATGGGAGGAGAGGGGAGTCACAATTATGTGTGATGGATGGACGTGCAGCACACAAACACAGTCAATAAATTTTTTAGTGCACTCTGCCATTGGGACCGTTTTTGTTAAATCCGTTGATGCATCTGAATAGTTGTGGACTACAAAATATATTTACCACCTTATAGATAAAGTTGTTGAAAGTGTTGGTGAGGAAATGTTGTACAAATTATTACAGATAATGGTGCCAATTTCAAGAAAGCTGGGAAGTTATTAATGAAAAAGAGAAATAACTTGTTTTGGACCCCATGTGCAACACATTATATAGATTTAATGTTGGAAGACATTGGAAAGAGGAAAAATGTGAAAACAATCATATCTTGTAGAAGCATCACACGATTTATCTATGATCACTCATGGTTGTTGGCATTAATGAAGACATTCACAAATGAAAGAGCCTTGGTGCGTTCAGCTACAATGAGGTTTGCCACCCATTTTATTGCCATGGATAGCCTTGTGCAACATAGAAACGAGTTGATTCAGATATTTGCATCAGAACAACGACTTAATTTAAAATAGGGAACAGCAATGAGTAGTCCTGGCTTTGATGTCCCCAATCTTGTTAAAGATAATAAATTTTGGTCCAAAGTTAGAAATATTTTGAAGGTCTTTGAGCCCTTAGTGAAAGTGTTGTGGCTTGTAGATAATGATGATAAGCCGACAATCATCATCATTATCATCATCAAAGCCTTATCCCAACCATGTTGGGGTCGGCTACATGAATTCTGTTTCTCCATTCCGTTCTATTTTGAGCTAAATCTTTCGATAAGTGCAACTTCTTCAAATCTGAATTAATGACTTCATCCATGTTTTCTTCAGCTTACCCCTACCTCTTGATGGACCCTCCACCTGTATATCCAAACTTTTTCTCATCGGTGCCATTACTGGCCTACGCCCAACATGCCTAAACCATCTTAAACGAGTTTCTTTAATCTTATCTCCTATTGGTGCTATCCCTAAATGTTCTCGAAAGCACTCATTTCTAATTTTATCTTTCCTAGTTTTACCACACATCCACCTAAGCATTCTTATTTCCGCTACATCCATCTTATGAATATATGTCTTCTTAATTGGCCAACATTCTGCTCCATATGTCATAACTGGTTTAACCACTGTCTTGTAAAATTTTCCCTTCAATTTTGTTGGCATTTGCCTATTACAAAGTACTCCCGAAGCTAGTCTCCACTTCAGCCATCCAGCTCTTATCCTATGCTCCACTATTTATGAGGCAATGGATCGAGCAAAACTAGCAATATAAAAAAATTACAGGTATTATCAAGAATTCTTGCAAATAATTGATGCCCGATGGAAGGATCAATTGCACCATCCATTGCATGTTGTAGGTGAAATAAATTTTTACACTATTGGTCTATGAGTTTACAAGAGTTTTACTTTTTTTTTTTGTATCATATAGAGATGTACTTATGCAAATTTGACATTTGAATTATAGGATATTTTTTAAACCCTCAATTTTACTCTATGAACGAAAAACAATATATAAAAGCAATTGATACCGAGCTGTGAGTAGGATTGAAGGAGTTGTTGAAGAAAGTAATTCCTAATCACAATGAATAAGTTTTAGTTTTAAAAGAAGTAACATGTCATATATGATATAACATTTATTATATTTTAAATGTATTGCGATTTTTACCTAAGTTGTGACAAATTTAAAATGATTTGTACTTTGCATATGGTTTTTATACACACAATGAGACAAGGGAGTTTTGCAGACCTATTGGTAATTAAATCAATAACCAGCTTATATCCTGGTATAAATAGTTTTAACCTAGTCACGTACTAGTTTTAAGTTTATCTATGTTATCTGCTGTGGAATGGGGATTATGGATGACTATTTTTTACGTTCATTTTTTTTCCAATTTCAGCCGAGTGGTAGATCAATTTTGGAGAAAGTGCTCCACACTTGAGAATTGCTACCATTTGGGTCCTAAGCCAAACAACGTTTTCATCGAATTGTGAAAGAAACTGGAGTACTTTTTCATTAATTCACATAAAATTAAGAAATTGGATAGCAATGCAAAAGCTGAACAAATTAGTGTATTGTTACTACAACTTGAAGTTGAGAGTTAGAAATAGACAAAGGAGGCAAAGGGATGATCCGAATTATTGCCCTATAAATTTGGATATATCTTTCAGAAAGATGATCCCTTAACTTCCATGGTTAGCTGATATAGAAGATCCATTGTGAGACAGATGAGAATTTACACCAGGATATATCAAGAGAGAGTTTGACCATGCAACATAGGCTCGGAGTTTTAGATATTTGCATTAGAAGTAGAAAGAGAGCGGTAGTAAACAAAATGGACCCTAAGACAAGGTGGAGAGATTTGAAGGGATAAAGAGCAAATATATTTAAGGACAAAATGATTGAAAAAGGAGAATGGAATCTTGAAGAAGAAACTACAGTAATGCGGAATGAAATGGCTAATTGCAATAGAAAGGTTGCAAAGGAGGTACTTGGAGAATCAAAAGGAAAGAGACATGTTAATAAAGAAACATGGTGGTGGAGTGTGAAGGTTCAGAAGTTATTTGAAAGAAAAGACATTGCTACAAACTTTTACAGGGGACTAAGAGTATGGAAAATTTTGAACTGTATAAGAAAACAAAAAAAGAAGCTAAGAAAGTAGTAAGTAATGCAAAGTTCAAAGCATACGATGACCTCTATAATAGGTTGGAAACAAGACAAGGAGAGAAGGATATTTTTAAGCTCGTAAAAATAAGAGAAAAGAAAATAGGGACTTAGATCATGTCAAATGTATCAAGGACAATGAAAAAAATGTTCCGGTGAAGGACAACGATATTAAAGATAGGTGGAATGAATATTTTAGTAAACTTTTAAATGAAGAAATAATGGGGGATACAAGAACTAGGGAGGATACTTCATTACTAAAGCATACTTTTTTCTGTAGAATTAGAGGGGTTGAAGTGAAGGAAGTATTGAAGCTAATAAAGATAGGAAAGGCTATAGGCCCAGATGATATTCTGATAGAGGTATGGAAATGCTTAGGAGAGGTTGGGGTGAGTTGGTTATGTAGACTATTTAATAAAATACTTGTGACAAAGAAAATGCTAGATGAATGGAGAAGAAGCATTGTAGTACCTATATATAAGAACAAGGGAGATACACAAAATTGTACCAACTATCGAGGGATTAAACTTATGAGTTATACTATGAAGTTATGGAAGAGAATAATGAAACAAAAACTTAAATGGAAGACCAAGATTACTGAAAATCAATATGGTTTTATGTCAGGGAGGTTAACTATGGAAGCTATCTTTTCATTTAGGCAATCAATGAAAAAATATCGAGCAAAGAGGAAGACTCTACACATGGTTTTTATCAATTTAAAAAAAGCTTATGATAGGGTACCGAGGGATTTAATTTAGTGGGTTTTGAAGAAAATGAATGTCCTCAAAGGTTACATTGAAAATTTTAAGGATATGTATGAAGGAGTAGTAATAAATATGAGAAACAGGTGGATTCCCCGTGACTATAGGTTTGCATCAACTTTAAGCCCTTATCTCTTTGCATTGATTATAGATGAGTTAACTGGGCATATTCAAGAAGAAGTACCATGATGTATGTTGTTTTTAGATGATATAGTATTGGTGGATGAATCAAGAGATGGTGTAAATGCAAAACTCGAGAGATGACATGGGGTATTAGAATCTATAGGCTTTAAAATAAGTTATACAAAGACAGAATATATGGATTGCAACTTCAGTGGACATATAAAAAGCATTGAAACTGCTGTCAAAATTGAAACCCATGAGATACCACGTAGGGATTCTTTTCGATATTTGAGCTCGATGATTAGTAAGGATAGGAAGATCGACGAAGATGTTGAGCATATGATAAAAGCTGGATGGCTAAAATGGAAATTAGCTTTTGGAGTGCTTTGTGACAGATGAATGTCAGAATACCAATGAAATTGAAGGGCAAATTTTACAGGACAATGGTTAGACTAGTTATAACATATGGAGCATAATGTTGGCCGATTAAGAAGATGCATATACATAAGATGGATGTGGCAGAGATGAGAATGCTTAGGTCGATGTGTAGTAAAACTAGGAAAGATAAAATTAAAAATAAGCGTTTTCGAGAACATTTAGGGGTAGCACCAATAGGGGATAAAATTAGAGAAACCCGTTTAAGATGGTTTGGACGTGTTGAGCGCAGGCCGGTAATGGCACCGATGAGAAAAAGTTTGGTTATATAGGTGGATAGCCCATCAAGAGGTAGGGGTAGGCTGAAGAAAACATTGATGCAGGTCATATAATTAGATTTAAAGAAGTTTAACTTATCTAAGGATTTGGCTCAAAATAGAACGGAGTGGAGAAACAGAATTCATGTAGCCGACCCCACCATGGTTGGGATAAGGCTTTCATGATGATGATGATGATGATATATGAGGAATAATGGAAGAAGACAAAAGAGAAGGAGAAAGTGAGCCTTAGCCACCTATAGAAACTAGAATATCAAGGGACATTGAACCTGAGACCTCTCATGTAGTATCTATAATGAGCTCTGATAGTTCGAGTTCAAGCATCGCTCCAAATAGTGACTCCATCTGGAGGAGGTAGTGGGGCCGAGCCAAGTGATCCTTATCATGATGATGAAGTAAATGCTCCCGTCCAAACTGTGGATGAATTTTTAGATCCATCTTGTATGAGACCAGGTCATGTTTATGTACGCCAAAAGACCCCGTGATGGACAAGAAAATGATGGTGGGAGTGCCAATGTTGGAGGCCAACAAATAGCAAATTGGTACCCTATTTTCCTTGAACCATATTCTAGACACTGATCGTATGTCCCATCGGACTACGCACATGGTCAAGCGGAATCAGTCTCACAACAATATTCAGAATCAGGGTCGTTTGATCAATATTCTCATCTAAATCCAAGTCCATCCCATTTCTTTGTGTTTGAGGATCCCAATGCTCACCAATATGGAGAGGAGTTGCAGTATGTTGGTGACAGTGAGAGTGGTGCCAATGATAGCAACTATGGCGATGGAGACACTGATGCCAGTGCCACATATCCTGCTAGACATTCATTTTGATGGTAGAGGTATTTCTCTACTCATTTCTCAAATCTCAACTTTATATCAACTCTCATGTCTCAATGTTTTAAATACAATGTTATTTATGAAGTTATTATTTATTATATCATTTTGAATGTTGATTGTTGAGTCACTAACTCTAGAAGTCTAAAGTCTAAAACTCTCGAAGTCTAAAACTCTTGACACTTGAGTCTTGACTTTGAGTCTTGAATCTTAATTCTTTATACCATGTGAAAAGTAAGATTGATACTATTATTTTTTAATTATACAACGATACAGGACATCATGCATTTAGGGGACCGCTATGCCCCCTTATTTTAGGCTTTTTTGCAAAACAAATACATATTCTAGCTCTTCATAATTTTTTGGATTTTCTGAAATTTTTTTAAATTTTTTTATAATTTTTTTGAATTACACCGCTACGCTGCTTGGTAGGCCCGCTACCGTACGTAGTGCCCGCTATGTAGCATTTTGGCTACCAGTCACAATGCTATCCGCTACCGTTATTTTGATCCTTAGCCTCGGTAGCCAAAATGACTGCAGTTTGGTGTTTACTTGCTGTTGCAGCCTTTTTGGCAGATGGATGTCAAAAATGCTTTTCTACATGGGGGTTTGAAGGAAACTGTTTATATGCATCCTCCACCGGAATATATTTGTCCACCACAGCATGTCTGTAAGCTGACCAAATCCTTGTACAGACTTAAATAGGCTCCACGTGCCTGGTTTGACACGTTTTGCGATGCCATTCTTCAAGCAAACTTCTATCAAAGTTCAAATGATGGCTCTCTCTTCATTCAGAGAACATCTCATGGTTGCACGATTCTATTGATCTATGTTGATGATATGATCCTTAGTGGCAATGATGATGCTGGCATCTCTGAACTCAAGTCTCATCTCATGAGTATCTTAAAATGAAAGACTTTGGTACTTTGACTTACTTTCTGGGGTAGGAAGTTGCACGCAACAAGGATGGAATTCGAGTCATTCAATCCAAATATGTTGATGACTTACTTCATTCTGCACATCTCAGCGGTGGCAAAAAACTTTTGCTACTCTAATAGAGCTCAATGTCAAAATCAGCAAAGAAGATAGGAATCGTCTTCCAGACCCTACCCTATTTCGTCATCTTGTTGGCAGCCCTCCCTACTTAACAATGACTTGGCCGGATATCTCCCACGCGACTTGGCCGGATATTTCCCATGCAGTGCAAACTGGTAGTCAATTTATTGGGGATCCTCATAAACCACATCTTCAAGCCATTTATTGGATTCTTCGTTATGTCAAAGGTACTCGTAATCGTGGATTATTTTACCCCTCCACATCTTCGTCACAATTGTAAGCCTATGCTAATGCCGATTGGGCAGGATGAACTGATTCTCATTGATCCACGATAGGCTGGTGTATGTTTTAGGGTCCTTTCTCATCTCATGGAAAAGGAAGAAACAAATGACTATCTCAAAATTAACTGCTGAGTCAAAATATCATTCCATGTCTGCCGCCAGTAGCGAGCTTATATGGCTCTAGCATCGTCTTCGTAACTTTGGAGCCTTCCTTAGTGGCCCTACTCCTCTACATGCAGATTACACTAGTGCCATAATAAGATCAGGCCCATTAGGCGCATCAAGCTCATCAGGCCCAAATGTAGCTATCCATCTCACGTGAGGGATCTAGTTAGCATTAGTCAACAATCAACATTATATATAGTTGTATGATTTAGAGTCTTTCTTTATTTGCTTGTAATTAGATATCGATCATTGTAAATCAACCTTTCAATTAAGGCAATACATATTATAAATATGAAAGTCGATTCCCATCCAAGTATATGACAATTTCCTCAATTCTTCTTTGTCTCCGTCTTCTTCTTCTCTAAATCTAGTTAATATAAGGATCCATAGATCCTTGCATAGATGACTACCAACAAGCTTTTTGTAGATGGTTGGGTCAGATTGAGAAGCGCCATCGTATTTCTAGTATTTCATATTGAGCTCTAATCGTGTATCCATAAGTGTTTTGGAGTTGGGCTTGAGGTCAAGTGTAAACTTGTGTTAATCCATGAATAAATCCTCCTTCCCCTCTGCCTTGAATTTTGTGAACTTCAAATCTTTAATTTGAAAGGAAGCATGGAATAACTTCTGTAGTTGTGTATCCTATTAGGATCATTTCTTGAGATAAATGATGTCATCAACATATGCCTAGAAGGATAGTAATTTCCCAAGATGTTTGGAGAGGAAAACGGAAGGATCATAACTAACTTCGATGAAAGCTGACAGTTAGAAGTGTCCTTCAAAATTTGTCAAACCATGCTCTCAGGGCTTGTTTCAACCCATAGAGAGATCTTCACAATTTACACATGTTTGAGGATGAAGTAGGTAGTCCCAATGAAAGGTGCATATACATCACTTCTTTGAGATCACCATGTAAGCAAGTGTTCATAATGTCCATTTGAAAAGAAAGGCCAGGATTGGGATGCATCAATAGCTAAGAGAATGTTGACTGTTGTCATTTTTGCAGCAGGTGCAAAGGTTTCATCACAGTGAATACCAAATTCCAGTCGATTGCCTAAAGCAACCAATTTCACTTTGTAGGAGCCCAAAGAGCTGTTAGACCTAAGCTTGATGGAGTAAATTCATTGACAACCAATAGGTATGATGTAAGAGGGACATGAAACAATAACCCAAGTATGATTATTCTCAAATGCATCCAATTGATGAAAGATTAGCTACTAGGTCAACTCCTTTTGACCTCCCACCAAGGATCAAAATAGTGGCTGCGGCGGGCATATCAACTAGTGGCCAAAATGCTATGCATGGGCGATGCGTAGTGGTTGCGCGATACATACTGGTGTAGCGGTCAACCGTTATGGTTGATAGTGCGGCTGCTATGCTACATAGTGGCCACTAATTTGAACCATGCCTCATGTGCCACTCTTATGTGTAATTGGCAAATGTTGCTAACAATAAAGGCCCACCAGCTGGTCCATGTCTTCCATCACATCATTGCGTGCCAACAGGTATTGGAATTCCTCCATGTAATCATTGATGAAGCAATCACCTTGTTGGAGACATTGTAATCGCATGAATACGAACCGCCTATACGTGGGAGGCATTACGTAACCCTTCATACAATTTTTTTTTCCAGCCAAAAAGTGCTTGGAAGTTGCTCATGCATGTATATGTATTCATACGTGTACATTGTTCTCATAGAAGTAGCTGGTTGTATCTATATTAACGGAATATGCTTTTGTTGTGTTGATACATGATTACAACTATTGAAATGAAATGTAGAACAGAACTGCGATGGAAATGTTGGAATATAATATTCTATGAGTATCAAAAAAATTAATTAAGAATAAAAAAAAACAACCAGACCATCCAGTTTTTACCATTTCCACATAAATTTGCAAGTGCTCCAGCCACCATTCGTAGGGTTTGAGGATCATCTGTTCTGAATGCTATATTTGCTAATAGTTGTGCACCTCCTTTGCTCATTATCAAGCCTTGATTCACCTCTGAAATTTATAAGACAGTATCAGAAGTTTGTCAAAACAAAATTAAATAATTCCAACTAGAGAATACTAATAATACATGAATAGAAATATTAAGCAGTCAATCCTACAATCTTTAAGCAATGTAATTCAACTGTAGGAAGACTAAAGAGTTGCACCTCTTAAAAAGAATTTCAGGACAGAGAGAACAGATAGCACTGTTGGAAGGTTCTTGTTGCCCCAACCACAAGGTTAGTAAGTTTGTGTCATACTCATATTACCGTCCAAAAATGTTTAATAGCACTTTTCTGTAAATATTTTAATATTATTTCCTTGTATGTAACTTTTGATTGCAGGGACCTCTGTCATTATGCAGAATTTCATTAATGTCAAGACAGAAGTCAACCCAAAGGTCAAGTGGAACCTAAAATCATGGATGAAAGGAAATCATCTGTGGTATTATGAATTTACTGTAGTTTCTAATTTAATTGTAAATATAGCAAGCCCAATGTTATATAAAGGAATACAACACAAAATAACACAAACAATTCCTCTTCTCAAATCCCTCCCTCTCTGGATTTAGTTCTCTCTTATGGTAAGAGTGGAGAAAGAGAGCAGAGAGGCAGGAGCGTGAGGTTGGTTGTTGGCAAGGGAGGGCACGAATAGAATTCTAGTGCACTCATTCTATTCTTTCTTTCATTTTCCTTTTTCCTCTTCTTAAACCCTTACCCCCAGGGTATAAACATGGGGTATCAAAGCTTTAAATCCTTTGCACTCTATTTTCTCCTCTTCCTTTTGTCTCCTTGTTTCTCTGTTTTACTTCCATCTCCCTTCTCCTTTCTTTTCTTCCCACCCATTTATCTAGTCACATGGGCTGGCATCAACACTTGTTCTACAAGTGTGGCTGGTTGTCATGTTCCAGTGAGCTTTGGCATCTTCCAAAGATTCCTGATGATTGCAGTCATACTTTGTTAAAGTTGGGTTTGTGACCCCAAGACCTGTAAATTCAAATTAATGTTGGTGCGTTTGACGTTTGGATTTATGTTCATAGTACTCTTTTAATTAAAATAATTAGTTGGAGGAGAGTTAGTATTTATATTGAGTTTTAATTTGTGACGGCTCTGCAGTTATTTTGGGGTAGAGTGGAAATCAGCGTTTCCAGCTTTCAACAAAATGACCAGGTTTACATTATCTGGGTAAATATCTCTTAAAACTTACAGTAAATTCAGGGGTTGGTTCAACCAGTGCGACTCCTAACAAATTTTCTGTTTTGGTCCAAACCTGTTGAGATGTTCAAAGGAGGTACACAGTGGTTGGGATACACTTAACAACATGGTTAGAGACTCCAGCTGTGAATGATCCCAAATATACAGACATGGAATCAAATAATTTGTTGGTGATGTCAAGGACACAGTGATGTAGACAAGGTAATTTGGCAACCTTTCTACACAATCTTCAGCCAAAATAATATGCAAAAATATCAGAATTTCCGTATGTTTATGACCCATTGTCCAGCCCTATCTGTCATGTATAACCATAGGGTGGAAAATCCTGCCAGGAAGTAGAAGTGAATAGAAAATCTAGAAAGGAAGCAGTGTTGTTAAAGCAATATCCAATTAAATCTGACTTCCACAATTTACAGAGATCCAGAATTACAACAAGAAAAGCATTCTCTCTCTTTCAGATTTCTTTCAAAGTCCAGAAACTTGTCCCCTGGACAAATGCAATATACCCTTGTAACCAATGATAAAGGTAGCAGTTGCGGCAGGTGTAGCATCCAGTGGCGAAAATGCTACGTAGCAGGCGATACGTATCGGCAAGTGGTCTGAATTTTTAAGTGCTAAAAATATTCAAATCTTGTGTAGCAGCTAATCTTGTGTTTTTTTAGTGATTTAGAACCATATAAGGGTATAGGCAACTATAGGAAAGGTCATTAAGGAAAAGAATAGGAAAAATAGTGTCATAAATTAAAATTACCTGGCTTTGCTTCTTCTTAGACCGTAGTGCTGCTATTTTCAGAATGGTGTAGAGGCCTCAACCGCTATGGCTGATAATGCGTCTTGAATCATGTTTGTAACTATCCATACACAGTAGTTTTTAGACAGCCATCATAACCAAGGGCCATGGTAAATAATATTGCCGAGGACCTCGGAGTGATGTGGCTACTTCAGCATCCTATCTGGCCATGGTAAATAATATTGCTGAGGACTCCGGAGTGATGTGGCTACTTCAGCATACTATTTGGCCATGGTAAATAATACTGCTGAGGACCCCGGAGTGATGTAGAAAGCGATGAGGACACGATTCATATAATAGCTGAAGCCTATATGCAGCAAATTGAGCATCCCAAGAGGGCCCAGAAGGGTCCCGGAAAGAATTGATGGATCCAAAGCAGTCCAGTTTCTGTTTAAATTTGAATATTAGGGACTGTTTTTGGGAATATACAGAAGTGCAAGGGCTGCTATGCAATTTCCAGAATTTCCGCACACAAAAAAATGGACAGTATGTGCAGTAACTTGGAGCATCTGGTTAGTGGGCCTAAAGTAAACCAATCCAAGGAAGCAAATCACCACAAAGGGCACGCAGGTCTCCTCTACATGATCGTTGAGTTTGACTGATCAAAGAATGGGCCATGTGGGGCCCACAATCATCCTTGTGTGGAGTGTCCCAGACATCCCTGAATAGGAATTCTTCCCATTTCTTTTGTTTTTCTTAAGACTTTCTCATTGAAATCCGATTAGAAAGTTTAAATATGACCTCTATTAGTAGTAGGACCAATAATATAGAAGATATATATATGGTTTGGAATGATTTTATGCATGATATATGCCATGTTAGGGGTCGGCAGTAGCATACATGCTACAGTATTGTGAACAGTAACAGGGATTTTTGTCGGTGACAATTTGCTGTTGGCAAAACAGCACAGGTTTATGCTTATTTCTACCTCTTCTCTCTCTATCTGATGTGCATCTAGGGATTTAGGAAGGCTCATATGGGCAACATAATGGAAATGATCGCACTCGTAACCGGTCCACTTGACCTACTGAAAATAGGTTGATGAACTAATAATGCAAATGATAAGGGCAATGGCAAAGTGACAGTCCGTTGCTTAAGTGCAATGAGTATGGTCATATATCCTTTGACTGCAAAAAGTGAGAAATTCATGTTGCCAAAAGAGAAGAAGATTTAGACACACCATCCTATGTAGTGGATGAGGATAAGCCTAAATTTGATAATTCCAGAGCTTGTAATAACCGAACCTACTTTTGTAGGCCAACCCTTTTCCAGGTGGGCCATGATAGTCCAAACTATGTTTGGAGCCTGACAGGGAGTCCTCATTTGATCGGAATGTTTTTAAGACTTTTGGTAAGTCCATAGTGGGTAAAAGAGAATTATTAGGAGAATGAGGAGTCCCAACAGACTTTCCTCTCTCAGAATAAGATTACCCTGTAGTTTCCAAACAGGACTCTTTCCCCAAACACAGTATATATATATATGTAGAGTCCCTTATCTCAGAGGTGAACGAAAATAAAATTTCAAGAGAGAGAGAGAGAGAAGAAGAAGACTGACTTGGCTGTGAAATTGCTAGGAGGAGAAGAAGAAGACCCCAGCGGGACAACGGTGGATGTCTGACGAGAGACCACTCACCGCCGGAGCAATACAATATTATACCAGGTGAGTAGAATCAATCATCAACCTCTGATGAACTGTGAATATTTTATTCCGACGCCATAGTGATTGTCAGCACAGGGTATCGGCCAGATTTGGTTTTAAATCCAAAAATCAATCATCAAATCAATGATTGGATCTGATGGTAACGAGTGGGACTGTTAGTCGACCCCTTTTTGGCCCTGTTTTGGAATAGGAATCAACGAAATTGGACCTTGAGTGAAGATTTAAGGAATTACCCAAATCTGTCGACGGTGTACTGGTAGAAACTTCCTTCAAAAACCTAATTCGTAGATGGGAATGAGGCAAATTAAAATCTGGTGATTCACATACCTTTGAAACTTTGATTTCGGCTGAGAAGATGATGGATTATCCTACAAATTCAGATCGGAACAGAGATTTCTAAACTCCCAGACCGTCAAGGATTCGCTTGGCCGACTGAGGTTGTGGGCCACGTGGGGCCACCTGATCCAAGATCACGTCCACACATCTTGGAGAGGACCCCTGGGCGACCACTATGGTGTAGGTCCCACGTGCATCGGACCGTTGGGCCCCACCCTGCAATTACCTCCAGTTGAGCTTGGCGCTACTCTTCTCTGACGAACGAAACGGCTGGAGAATACAGAGGCGTGAATATGTGCAAATGACGATTGGGGAGATATTTTATAACCTTCTAGAATTACAAATTTGCCCCCTGCTATTTTAGTTATTTCCTAAAAACCCTGCTAGGCTTTATGACCAAATTACGTCATGATAAGTTACGAACCCCATATTGTCTACTACTGAAACTGGTGTGGGATCAATTATTTGAATGCTATGTGGGCCCTTTCATAACAATTAACTAATTTTTTGACTTAATATTCCATAGTAAATTTTATAATAACTAGTTCCTTCAATGTGATATTTTCACTTGGATTTATTAATTGAGTCTTGATGGATAACTTTATGATAAATAATTGATTACCTCAATAAGACATGGGCAATACCACTGCCTGGTACCAACTCCGATTCGGAGTGGGGCGAGGATTAATCAGTGTTGTGTGGTACTGGCCAAATAAAAGAGTAAGATGATGTAGCCAATTAGGGTGGAGATGATTCTATACTAAAATTATTGAAATGAATTTACCATTGATGATTGAAATAAGCGTGATACCAACTGCTGGCACTGAGTATAGAACTTCCCTCGTGGATGTTGGTCGAGGGGAAGAGGTTCAGCAATCATGGTGGCATGATAAGCCATATTGTTGATAGAAATGTAGATACTCTGGTTGGGGGTATCGGAACAGGCTCAACATTCATGGTGAATGACAAACCATGCTGTTGACAGAAATGTAGATACACCATATGGGGTATCGGAACTATTTGATGCCAAAGTGAGAAATTACTCAAGAAAGAAATTGATTAGAATGTTAGTGTAATTATATCATTGAATATATATGTTTTCTTAATGATTGAAATATGCTTTATCTTAATGTTCTTATTCTACTCACCAATGTTACTGATCAGTGGTTCGCCCCACTTCAGGTAATACAGTCGTGGAGGTTGCGGGGAATGATGGGGATCAGCCGGTGGATTTTGGCATGCGTGGCTGATCCAGAGAGCGGAAAAGCAAAAGAATAGAATTATAGTTGGGATTAGCCCAAGACTTAGACATTATTATTATCTTTCTTTTTCTCAAATAGAAATTGTCTTATTCAGTAGTGTTATCAAGACTTATAATATTTACATATTAGTTGAAATATAAGGAAATTGATTGTTTATGACCTTGATGCTCATGAGAATTTGATTTATGTGGTGTTATTATGAAAATTTGAGTACCGCTTAAGAATCTGAGGAGCTCCAGATTCTTGGGTCGTTACAAAGCTGATGATGACATTATCTATGGTGATGGGGGTCAATCTTTGATGATTCATAAAACATTGTTTTCTCTGTAAACACCTACTAAAGATGAATGTCTTCACACTAGCATCCTCCACACTACATGAACTGTGAAGGACTGCAAATGTCACTTAATTGTGGATGGGGGAAGCTGTGAAAATGTCATATTGCACGAGGTTTTTAGTAAGCTCCAATAGAAATGCACCCAAATCCCTATAAGCTTTCGTGGTTCAAGCGCGGTAATGAGGTATCAATCCGAAAAGCATTAATCTCTTTTTCTATTGGTGGCAAATATTGTGATGAAGTGTGGTGTGATGTAGCTCTCATGGATGTTATGCACATATTATTGGGCAGGCCACAGCAACATGATTGTAGGACACTTCATGATGGATATAAAAATACTTTCACCTTTTAAAAGGATAATCAAAAAATTGTGTTTGGTCCCATCCACAAGAAGCTACTTGCTAAACTCAGCCTTAAGGGAGAGGTGAGTTGCCTCTCAACGGAGCAATTTTTAGAAGCAAAGAAACTGGAACCATCTATGCTTTGGTTAGAAAAGAAGTGACTGATGATATGAACATTCCAAAAGAGGTGGACCCTATATTGAAAAGGTTCAATGATGTCTTTCCTGATGACTTACCCCTGGTGTTACCACCAATGAGAGACATTCGGCACCATATTGACCTTGTATCCGGAGCTAGTTTACCAAATTGGCCAGCTTATCAAATGACTCCAAAAGAACATGAGAAGCCCAATCGACTACTTGCCGAACTACTTGAACGTATATATAGAAGGGAAAGCATGAGCCCAAGTGTTGTTCCAACCCTTCTAAATCCCAAGAAGGATGGCTCATGGAGGATGTGTATTGACCATAGAGCCATTAACAAAATTACTATCAAATACCGCTTTCCTATTCACAATTGGATGACATGTTGGATATTCTAGCTGCTGCCAAGGTGTTCTCTGAAGTGGACTTAAAGAGCGGATGTCATCAAATCCGAATTAGGCCAGGAGACGAGCGGAAGACAGCCTTTAAGACAAGAGAAAGGTTATTTGAATGGCTAGTTATGCCATTTGGACTCTCAAACATGCCAAGTACATTCATGTCAGTGATGAATCAAGTTCTTGGACCCTTTATAGGCAAGTTTATTGTTGTTTATTTTCATGACATTCTAGTCTATAGACCGGATGTGACCACTCATAAGGAACGTCTCCAAAAATTATTTGAAGTGTAGCAAAGAGATAAGTTATATGGAAATCTCAAGAAGCGCAGTTTTATTACAAATAGACTGGTTTTTCTGGGGAATGTGGTAACATCAGATGGTATTATTGTAGATGCGGAGAAGGTCAAGGCTATCTGGGATTGGCCTACACCTTCTATTGTGCTTGATGTAAGGAGTTTCCATGGATAGGCTTCCATCTATCGCCGATTTGTGAGAAACTTCAATTTTATTGTTGCACCTATCACCGACTACATGAAGAAAGGAATTGTTGTATGGACCAAAGAAGCTGATGAGAGTTTCCCATTGATTAAGAAGAAGTTGACTGAAGCTCCAATCTTAACCTTACCTGACTTTGATAAGGTATTCCAAGTAGATTCTGATGCTTCCCAAAATAGAATAGGTGGAGTTTTGAGTAAAAAGGCCGACCTGTTGCATTCTACAGTGAGAAACTAAATGGGTCGAGAATCAAATATGCTACCTAGAGTTTTATGCTATTGTTCAGGCTCTTAGACGTTGGCGTCACTATTTGATTTAGTGGGAGTCTGTCTTATTTTCAGACCATAAGGCACTCAAGTTTCACCACGGTCAACATAAATTGACTCTCAGACATGCTAAATGTGTCGCATTTTTACAAGAGTGATAAAGCATAAAGCAGGAACACAAAAGAAGGTGGCTAATGCACTAAGCTGCAAAGCCCATCTTCTAGCTACCTTACGGGTGGAAGTGGTTGGATTTGATCGATTTCCAGAAATGTATGTTGATAATTCAGATTTTGGACAGCTATGGCGGATGTGCAGGATGGTTCACATGGTGATTATATATTTCATGATGGCTTTTTTTTAGAGGTTCACAATTGTATTCCTAACTGCTCTCTATGAGATCGCATATTATGGAGTAACATGCTGGAGGACTAGCAGGCCATTCTTAGGTGCGACAAAACCATTGTTATGGTAAAAGAAAGTTATTATTAGCCTAAGTTGCAGCATGACGTTGAAAAATTTGTGGAGCGATGAAGAACATGTCAAATGGCACGAGGTATGGCCCAAAATAATGGTTTCTACACACCTTTTCCTGTTCCTATGGCACCATGGAAAGATTTCAGCATGGACTTCGTGTTGGGTCTTCTGTGGACTTAACGAGGTATGGATTCTATTTTTGTGGTTGTTGACAAGTTTTCCAAGATGAGTCATATTACCCCTTACTATAAGACTTCCGATGCAATATATATTGCCATTTTATATTTTCAGGAAGTTTTTCGAATGCATGGCATTCCGGAGATGATCACCTCTAACAGAGATGCAAAATTCATGAGTCACTTTGGCGCACTTGCTAAAGTTGCAGACCAATCCACGTTTCAGTAGTGCTTATCATTCCCAAATAGACGGACAAATGGAAGTTGTTAATCGAAGCCTTGGTAATCTCCTGTAGAGTTTGGCGAAAGGTAAGCCGAAGCAATGGGATATGATTCTTCCACATGATGAGTTTGCCTACAATAGTTCACGCAATAGATCTACTCAAAGGAGTCCATTTGAGATCATCTATGGGTCCAATCCTACAACTGTGTTGGATCTTGTCCTGATTCAATGAGCACACAAGGTTAATGAAGATGCCTAGGAATTGGCACAGTGCATCAAAGATATTCATAAGTGCAAAAGAAAATTGAAGCCAGCAAAACTAAATACAAGAAAGCAGCAAATCGTGGACATCAAAAACAATTGTTTAAGGTTGGCGATCTGGTATGGGTTCACATGCGCAAGGAGAGATTTCCTGTTGGAACCTATAATAAACTAATCAAGAAGAAGATGGGACCATACAAGGTGCTCTAGAAAATCAATGACAATGTTTATAAAATCAAGCTGCCAGATCACATCAAGACAACGGATGCATTCAATGTCCAACATCTCACAGCATACAAAGTGGATGATGTAGTACTTGACGTTTTTTTTATTTTGAGGACATCAACTCGAGGGCAAGTTCTTCTCAACTGGGGAGAATGATGTAGAAATTGATGACATAACTCATATAATAGTTGAAGCCTATATACAGCAAATTGAGCATCCCAAGAGGGCCCACAAGGGTCCCGCTAATAATTGATTGGATCCAAAACAGTCCAGTTTCTATTTAAATTATATTAGGAACTGTTTTTAGAATATACAGAAGTGCAAGGGCTGCTGTGCAATTTCCAGAAATTCTGCAAACGAAAAAAGGGACAGAATGTGCAGTAACTTGGCGCATCTGGTTAGTGGGCTTAAAGTAAACCAATCCAAGGAAGCCACGCACCACAAGGGCACCCAGGTCTCCTCCACATGATCATTGATTTTGACTGATCAAAGAATGGACCATGCAGGGCCCACAACCATCCTTGTGTTGAGTGTCCCAGACGTCCCTGAATAGGAATTCTTCATATTTCTTTTATTTTTCTTAAGATCTCATTGAAATCTGATTAAAAACTTTAAATGTGACCTCTATTAGTAGTAGGACCAATAATATAGAAGATATATTAGGGTTTGGAATGATTTTATGCATGATATATGCCATGTTAGGGTCGGCAGTAGCCAGTAGCATACATGCTACAGTAACGTGAACAGTAACATGGTTTTTTATGTGCGGCAGTTTGCTATTGGCAATAAAGCACAGGTTTATGCTTATTTCTACCCCCTCTCTCTATCTGACGTGCATCTAGGGATTCAAGAAGGCTCATGCAGGTCTGATATTTTGGGTTTTCTGCATTGGTCCTTCACCATTGAGTCTCTGGATTTCTGTTTTCTCTACTGAATCTTGGTGTAGTTGCTGGGATATTTTTGGTGTTAGTTATTTGGGTCCTAGATAGTCTGATTGCATCAAATTTGGACTACATCACGGAGTTAAAGCTCCTCCTGCTTATGAGAATAGCAGAAAATATCTTCACATGGAACATGATGATTATAAGAAGTTCTTGAAAGAACGTTTTGCAACATAGAAAGAGTATGGGTGCACGCTTGTGTGGGATGGATGGACAAGGAATAATAAGTGGCATATAATTAACTTCATGGCTTATTATGTCACAAGGACAACTTTTATCAGATTCGTTTATACATCTGAATATTGCTTGGATGTCCAATATTTGTGCAGCTTGATAGACGACACATTACAAATAATTGAAGGATGGGATGAGTATGTCGTCCAAGTTGTGATAGACAATGCGACAAGCTTTACGGCCGCATAGGAAAATATTATACTATACGTTGCCGCATATTGTTTGGGTACCATGTGCGGCACATTATGTTAATCTTATGTTGGAGGACACTGGTAAATTGGAAGATATCCATAAAACAAATGAAGAGGGAAAGATGGTTACATACTTTATTTACATCATGTTGACATGCAAAAAAGTTCGAAAGAAATCCACAAGCAATTCAGCAAATCAAAAGTCAGGTTAAGTCTCAAACATGGCTCACACTTAGCAAAACAAAGCACAAACAGCTCAAAGACAAAGCCTAAGTAGACACCTTGAAGTTTAAAGAAGAAAACAAGTCAAAATACTTTAAAAAGTGAAAAAAGTATACACTAGCCAATTAAATGAAATAGTGGAAGGTATATAAGCCAACCGAACAAAACAATGGTCGATAGAGGAAAGTGACCAGCCGACAATTATAAATTCTGACAGCTCACTGAGTAGCCAATTGAGATCTGGCCAAATCATTCTAAGCTAATTTCAAGCTAATTGGCATGATCCAAGGACGAAGATCCTGCTGTCACCCCACAGAGTTAGGAGGCTAGCAAACCATATAAATGTATGGTCGGTTGCCTCACTTTTAATCAAATTTTGCTCAATCTTCTCCCCGCCACAAATGACCAGAGAAGACTCTTGGAGGCTATAAATTAAAACCCAACACCCCCCCCCCCCCCCACCCCCCAACCCTAAGCGCCCATTCCAAGACACAACACACCACACAGAGGACATAACTCAAAATCCCAACGTTCGAAGCACAAGACTCTTTTGATTTCTTTCAAGAAGGTTCTGATACTTCGACTTCGACATCAACAAGAAGGTACTTGATCTTTTGAAAATAATTAGAAGGATAGTGCCTTGGTTCGAAAGGATCTCCAAAGAAGATAAGTCTTTCAAAACTTTCTTCGTTTCCTTCACTTAGGAGTGGAAGGTGATACAGGTAGTCAGGTATAACTATGGCCCACCTATTGGTATATCGCAAAAAGCAATCCATGGGGGCAACCATGACCTTAGATCCTTCGTTTTAACTCCCCTTGGAACTCTATCTCCAAGGAAAACGAGTGATAGATTATGAAGATTACTCGATTGACTTAAAAACATGAGAAAATGACATACATCTGATACACCTCGGATTATTCCTTTTTTTTTCTCTTTTATTCTTATGTACTTTTTTTAGAGTTGATCAACCAAGACCAAATGTTTGGGGTGAGGGGGGGGGGGGGGGGGGGGGACAAAAAAATACATGTAAACAACTTATACCTGAGAGGTTAGAATGTGAAAGAACCCACAAAAAATAAACTCAGAATTGAAAAAGGTCGAAAAGTTCGGTATTCATTTTCTTTTTTCTCCGTGTCTTTTCCTCTTTCATTCAAAGAGGAGCGAACATAAAAGATTGGCGCCGTCTGTGGGAAATATGAGCCAATTAATAGTTCTAGCTTGATCAAACACTAAAAAAAAAAAAAAAAATTCTGCATAGAGAATAGCTGACCTATGCATGGACTAGCTATCCTCTCGAAAAAAAAAAAAAGAAAAAAAAAAGATGGGGGGGCCTTCCCTTGGATTTGTAAACTTCGATGCAATCCACTTACATAGCTATGAAGCACCTCAAAGTCTAACCAAGTGGCGTGGTGAACACTGATTCATTGTAGTCATTGGAACAGGCCAGGTCCATGGGGCTAGTTGAAGTTGGTTGCGCAAAATGCTGCGCTCTATGAACACATATACTTCTAATATATACACATAGCCGTATCGGATACGTACCCAATATGGGTATGGGTACCGGTACCACAACAAACGTATCGGGCGCGGTCAAACGTACCTGGTACATATTTTTAGCACTTTGACTTTTCGGGTATAGTACGTACACGTACCAGGTACTTCAAAAGTCATAAACTTATAAAATAAAATAATAAAAATTTGAAAGGCATTTGCCCTAACCCATTTCGAGCCTAGAAGCGAAAAGAAAAAAGAAAATGGGAAGGAGGAAAAAGAAGAAGAAGGAAGGAAGGAAGGAGGAAAATGAAGAAGAAGGAGAACAAAAAACAAAGAAAAGAAGACTTCTCCACGTAGAAGCATAGCAGTAAGATCAGGATCATCAGGCCCAGGCCTAGGCCCATCAAGCCCAGGCCCATCAGGTCATCCCACATGAGGGATCTAGATTAAGCATAAATCAGTCAACATTTGTATAGCTGTGTGAATAGCTGTGTGATTTATTTTCCTTCCTTATCTACTTATAATTAGATATGAATCATTGTAAATTAGCCCTTAATTAAGGCAATACACATTATAAATGTAAAGGTTGATGCTCCACAAATGGATACGACAATTTTCATCAAAACCTCTCTTTTTGTGTCTTTCTCTTCCTCCATCCAAATCAACATAAGGATCCACAGATCCTTACATGGTATCAGAGCTAGTTCTAGACATCTCAGATCTATACAACAAATTGCTGGTCATGAAATAACAGAGAACACTCACTTTGTCGACACAATCTCTCAATCGACATCACAACAACATAAGAAAGTTGGATATACTACATCTGCCCACATCTTAGCCATCAGATCTCTTCCTCTATGTAAGGAAGGTATTTCAGACATCTCTCCCAGCAGCTACAATCAGATATGACCATCTGATCAACAAGTTGGGCCCACTTCAGATTGTGCAAGTGTCAATTTTTTTCCACCAGGCTGGTCGACCAATTGTTCTAGGAATTCTACACATTTTTCTGGGATTTTATTTCTTCAAAAGGTTAGTCCTCTCATTGAGTTTGGGTTCCACAGTTTTTCCGAGATAGTTTTGTGTTTGATACCTCTGCTCCACATCCAACCGTTGAATCTGAGAAATTCCTTCTCTCCCAGTCGCCAAATTATGCCCTTTCACTAACTTGGAAGGCTGATTAGAAGAACTACACACTTCCAGGTCACAGTGCTCTTCAAAATTTTTGGATGCCCAGCAGCTTATTTCTTTTGGTTTTGTTAAACAGAAAATTTCTAGCCCAAGTATCAATTCTTTCTTCCAACTATTCATCTACCATCTTCACATGGATAAAATTGACATTATTCCAGTCAAGTTTAATGGAACAAACTACTTATCTTGGTCTTCCCGCCTTAAAAATTTGTGGAAGGTCAAGGTATGTTAGGATATCTTGATGGGACAACTTCTAAACCCACTAAAGATACCAGTGCCGCATCTTCTAGAGATGATAAAACAGTTGCTATTGGAACCAGCGCAATGCGAAGGTACTCACATGGATCCTAAATTCAGTTGATCCCTCCTTTTCTATGGCACTTCAAGCCTTCACTTTGGCTATTGCCATGTAGACAAATTTTAAGAAAATTTATCATCAACAGAACAAGGCCAGACGATTCCATCTTGATACTGAATTGGCCAAATACTGTCAAAATGATAAATTTATCTAGGAATATTACAATGGTTTTTTGGCCCTGTGGACTAAGAGGGATCAAATGCTTCTCCAATTTGTGTTCGCTAAGTTTCTTCCATAAGCTATTAAATTACAGAAGGAACAACATGTCAGTCAGTTTCTCATAAACCTTTGGTCAGAACTTGAACCTGTACAGGCTGCGCTTATGAATAGAGAAATCTTTCCTGATCTAGACACGTGTCCAAGAGGTTCTCTGTGAAGAAACTTGCCTATCATCTACTCATTCTCTTCTTACAAAACCCAAAGCATTTTTAACCACTCTGGCCTCCTCATTAGCTAAAGAAATGGCCATGTTCACTACTTGTGGTTCGAAACACAGTGTTTTGAGTGTAAGAAGTATGGCCATGTGACTCGTGATTGTAGGAGAAAGTTGTTTTGCAACTACTGCAAAATGAATGGTCATGTTATCTCCACTTGCACAAGGAGACCCGAAAAAAAATCAACACCAACTCCGAAGCGTGGCAATACAACACTTCAGGTTTAGAATACTCTTCCAACGGATCGGGCAACTTCCTCAGACACTATTTTTGTCACATTGATTACAGCACAGATTAAGGATTTGATAAATTCCTCAGTGGCGTCTGCATTTACATCCGTGGGTATTAGTGGTCTATCATCTTCCTTTGCATTTTCTACATTTCACTCATCCACCTCACGATCTCCATTGCTCACCCCTACCACATAGTTCATAGACTCAGGAGCCTCCAATCACATGACCTCTGTGGCCCAACATTTGCACAACTGATTACCTTATAATGGTCGTGATTCTATCACCACCACAAATGGTTATCAATTGCCTATCTCTGGTACTGGAACTGTCTCCATTGGTACTCTTACCCTGCACAATATTTATTTTGTCCCATATTTGGCTACCAATCTCATTTCAATTGGTCAACTTATTGACTATGGTTATTTGGTTAACTTTTCTTCATCTGGTTGTATCATACAAAAACAGCAAACTGAGACGGTGATTGGGATGGGCAGTAAACATGGCAGGCTCTTCCTGCTTGACATTGGACAAGCTTCATTATTTGCATCTTCTATAAGTCTTTTCAATAATGTATGGATCACTTGGCATAAATGCCTTGGTCATTTGAATAATGCAAATTTGTCGCATAAACGGATTTGGGGATTCTCATAAACCACATCTTCAAGCTATTTACCAGATTCTTCGTTATGTCAAAAGTACTCGTAATCATGGATTATTCTACCCCTCCACAGCCTCATTACAATTGCAAGCCTATGTTGATACTGACTGGGCAGGATGTCCTGATACTCGTTGATCCACGACAGGCTGGTGTATGTTCTTAGGGTCCTCTCTCATCTCATGAAAAAGCAAAAAACAAACCACAGTCTCCAAATCAACTGCTGAGTTAGAATATCGTTCCATGTTTGCTGCCAATAGCAAGGTCATATGGCTCCGGCGTCTTCTTCATGAGTTTGGAGTCTTCCTTAATGATCCTATCCCTCTATATGCAAATAACACTAGTGCCATCCGGATTGCCAAGAATATCATCTTCCATGAGCGCATTAAGCATATTGAGATTGATTGCCATTTTATCCATCAACATTTTGTCACCGACAACATCTATATACCATATATATCATCCTCTCAACAACTAACCGATGTGTTTACCAAAGGAATACCTAGAGATCGTCATGATTACATTCTTTCCAAATTGATGCTTCTTGAATGACTACATCAATTTGAGGGGGAGTGTAGAAGCATAGTAGTAAGATCAGGATCATCAGGCCCAGGCCCAGGCCTAGGCCCATCAAGCCTAGGCCCATTAGGTCATCCCACGTGAGGGATCTAGATTAAGCATAAATTAGTCAACATTTGTATAGCTGTGTGAATAGCTGTGTGATTTAGTTTCTTTCCTTATCTGCTTATAATTAGATATGAATCATTAAAATTAGCCCCTAATTAAGGCAATACACATTATAAATGTAAAGGTCGATGCTCATTAAATGGATACGATAGTTTTCATCAAAACCTCTCTCCTTGTGTCTTTCTCTTCGTCTATCCAAATAAACATAAGGATCCATAGATCCTTACACTCCAGCCCCATCGTCTTCAATGGAAAAAGAAAAAGAAAAAAGAAGAAGAAGAAGAAAAGACCCAAATCTGCTGACCTTGGACGTCTGCTGTATTAAGATCTATGGACCCTTATATTAAAAGAAGAAGAAGAAAAAGGAGAAGAGAAAGAACACACAGAGAATTGGGAAAAACTGTCGTGTCCCTTTGATGGGCATTGACCATTCTATTTATCATGTATATTGCCTTAAGTTAAGGGAGGGATTACAAAGATTGATATCTAATTATAAACATTACAAAGATTGATATCTAATTATAAACAAACAAGGAAAGGTCTGATTTGATACAGTTTATACAAAGTTGACTAGATCCCACTAGATCCCTCACAGGGGATATTCATGGCCTGATGAGTTGAGCCTAATGGGCCAGGTGAACATGTGATTGCTATGCTTCTACACTTCACCTCAAATTGATATGGGTGTTCAACAAGCATTAATTTGGAAAGAATGTAATCATAATGATCCCATGGCAGTCCCTTGGTAAACACATTGGCTAGTTGTTCAGAGGATGAGATATATGGTAGATAGATTTTGTCCGTGACAAAATATTGATGGATGAAGTGGCAGTTAATCTCAATATGCTTGATACACTTATGGGAGACTGTACTCTTGGCAATCTGGATGGCACTATTGTTATCTACATATAGAGTGGTCAGGCCAGTGGCACTAGTGTTATCTACATATAGAGTGGTCGGGCCAGTGAAAAAGACTCCAAACTCATAAAGAAGATGCCATAGCTATATGACTTCGCTACTAATGCTGGCAACGGAACGATATTCTAACTCAACAATTGATTAGGAACTGGGCTTTGTGTCTTGCTTTTCAATAAGATGAGAGAAGGCCTTAAAAACATACACCATCTTGTCGTTGATTGACAAGTATTAGGGCATCCTGCCTAATCTGCATCAGCATAGGCTTGCAATTTTAACGAGGATGTGGAGGGGTAGAATAATCCACGATTGCAAGTACATTTTACACAATGAAGAATCTGATAAACACCTTGAAGATGTGGTTTATGTGGATTTTTGATAAATTGGCTGACAGTTTGCATAGCATAGGATATATATTCAGCTGCTGTTAAATAAAGAAGGCTACTGACAAGACGACGAAACAGAGTAGTATCTGTAAGAGGATCCCCATCTTCTTTGCTAATTTTGACATTAAGCTCTATTGGAGTGGTAAGGGTTTTGACATTGCTGAGTCGTGCAGAATGAAGTCATCACCTATTTTGATTGAGTGACTTGAATTCCGTCTGTATTCCGTGTAACTTCCACCGTAGAAAATAAGTTAAAGGACCAAGGTCCTTCATTTTAAAGGTACTTAGGAGATGAGACTTGAGTTCAAAGAGGCCAGGTTGATCATTCCTACTGAGGATCATATCAACATATAGATTAATAGAAAAGTACAACCACTAGATGAGCACCGAATGAAGAGGAGAGTTGTCATTTGAACTTTGATAGAAGTTTGCTTGAAGGATAACAGAACGAAACTTTTCAAACCATGCACGTGGAGCACTGGAGCCTGTTTAAGGCCATACAAGGATTTGGTCAACCTACAGACATACTGTGGTGGACAAGCATTTTCTAGTGGGGGATATACATAAACACTTTCCTTGAGATCCCCATGTAGAAATGCATTTTTGACATCCATTTGCAAAAGGGGTCAGTAAAGAGGTGTTGCAACAACAAGCAAACACTAGTCATTTTGGCAACTGGTGCAAAGGTCTCCTCATAATCAATGTCGTATTCTTATTTGTAACCTTGGGTTACTAGTCGGGCCTTGTATCTGTCAATACAACAATCAGATCATTGTCTTATAGAGTAAACCCACTTGCTTCCAATGATGGATGTATCTATAGGAAGAGACACCAATTCCCAAGTTTTGTTGGCCTCTAAGGCAAGTAGTTCATCTATCATTGCATCTTACCAACATGGTATACTAGCAGCCTTAGAATAAGATGTTAGAATGGAAATTGGATCAGAAGTGGAAAATAAAGTAGGAAATTCATATCTATAAGGTGGCACCAAGTGACAACTAGAGCATCGTAAGAGATGTGCAGAGTTAGTACCTTCAGAAAAAGTATCATTGTCCGGAATTACAAAGCTTTCCAAAATCTCTGAAAAAACCCACCAAAGTTCAAAAAAAACCCTGAACGTCATTCAAATCAACCATGTTCATCACCTTAAAACAAAATCCAAGTCCAAGACCCTAAAAATCCCAAAATTCCCTTTTCCCGGGGTAGAGTAGCCGACTGCTACACAATTCAGAATTTGAAAATTTTTATATGGAGAAATTGGAATTTTCGGCAAAGAGTATATCCAAACGAAGGAAGATGACATCAAATACAAAATGAAAAATGAAAAAGAGGAAAATCTCTTGACCATGGCGAATGAAGAAGATCAATATTTGAGTAATTATATGGCCACTGATTTGTTTCACGGACTCTTTTTTCATCAAAAGCAAATCAAAGAAAAAAAAAATATAGAATGGGAGCAAAAGAAATCATGCATGCATCCAAATCTAAAAGGGAATCATCACACAAAACCCAAAGAAGAACAAGAAATGGACAAAGCTGATCAACTCACCTACCATGGATCATCTTGATTGATGAAGAAAATCCAAGGAAAAAGCAACAGGAACCCGAGGAAGTAACTAGAAACCCTAGCAAAAGCTTTGGGATGCACGAAAAAAGTGGGAATTCGAACAAGTCCACTACCTTTTATAGATTTCTGGATTGGCTACCTAGGGTAATGCCTATGGTAGCCGAGAGGTAGTGTTTTACATCTTTGCCCCACTTTTCATCTCTTTTAGATTTTCAAAGTTTCAAAACCCTCCATTCTTGATGTTCCCCTCCAAAATACTTTCGAAACAACTGGCTACATGATCAGTTTCCACCTCATTTGACCCTTCAAACCCTCGATCATGTGAAATTAACTGATTTTCCTTAGATATTTAAGGTGGATCCGTAGCTTTCGGAAAAGCAATTCACTTGCTAATTCCAACATTTTAATGATCAAACATTTCTCTTCCTTATGCCCTTGATCAAAAGACAACCTCAAAACCCAGGTCAAAAGTGTCGTCTTCATTCAAAAACCCTTCATGCTTACCAAAAACACCTTGAAACTATTCAAACACCATTTTCATGGGAAACAAAAGCACAGAAACCAACCCAAAAAAACCTCGGGAAAATTATGGAGAAAACAAACAATTCTGGTAAAAATAGGATAATGGAGACAAAATCTCCACAGTTCGACCAATTTTCTATTCTCAAAAGCAAGATTCACTGGCCTCTTTAAAACCTCAGGTACCATGAGAAATCAGATCCAACAGACTACAAATACATACAAAGCATCCCTGAAAAGCACCTTTTCAAATTAGCATCTTTTGAGGTACAATGATTATGGGAAAAACCCTTCATCATTGCACCTCGATTGCGCATTTGTTGACATGCAAAAAAGTTCAGAAGAAATCAACAATCAATTCAGCAAATCAAAAGTCAAGTCAAGACTCAAACATAACTCAAGCTCAGCAAAAAAAAGCACCAATAGCTTAAGGACAAAGCTTTAAGTAGACATTTTGAAGTTTGAAGAAGAAAACAAGTCAAAACACTTCAAAAAGTGAAAAAAGTATACACCAGTTGACTAAACGAAATAGTGGCCAAAGGTGTACAAGCCGACTGAACAAACACAATGGCCTAAATGAAAGTGGCCAACAAAGAGGAAAATGACTAGTAGACAGTTAGAAATTTTGACAACTCACTTGAGTAGTCGATTTAGATCTAGTCAAATCATTCTTAGTTGATTTTAAGCTGATTGACATGATCCAAGGATGAAGATTTGGTTGCAACCCCACAAAGTCGACCGCGGGAGGATAACTGACCATATAACTACACGGTTGACTATCTCCCCTCCAATCAAATTTTTCTCAATCTTTTCCCTGCCACAAATGACTAAAGAAGACTCTTATAGGCTATAAATACCCCCCCTTTTGGTGCCCATTCCAAGACACAAGACACCACACAGAGGACACTACTCGAAATCCCAACATTCGAAGCAGAAGACTCTTCAGATTTCCTACAAAAAGACTCTAATACTTTGACTTCTCCAATCTCCAACTTCGACTTCGACTACAACCACAAGGTACTTAATCTTCTGACAATAATCAGAAGGATAAAGACTTGGTTCCAAAGGATCTTCGAAGAAGATAAAGTCTTTCAAGACTTTTCTTCGTTTCCTTCACTTAGGAGTTGAAGGTAATACGGGTATATCTATGGCCAATCTATTGGTATAACGAGATAAGCGATCCATGGGGGCAACCATGACCATAGAACCTTCGTTCTAGCTCCCCTTGGAACTCTGGCTACAAGGAAAACGAGTGATATGTTACAAAGATTACTCGATCAACTAAAAAACACAAGAAGACGACATATATCCGATGCACCTCGAATTCGTGTTTTTTTTTTTTTTTTCCTCTTTTATTCTTATGTACTTTTTTTAGTGTTGATCATTAGAGAGTGGAGACCATACGGGGGGGGGAGGCGCTGTGACAAAAAATACATGTAAATAGCCTGCACCTAGGGAGGTTAGAATATAAAAGAACCCATGAAAAATAAAACTCGGAATTGGAAAAGGTCAAAAAGTTCGGCATTCATTTTCTTTCTATTCCATGTCTTTTCCTCGTCCAATCAAAAAGAGCAAACATAACCATCAGTTTATTACTAACAATATGAAAGAACTCAATTAGGGTTGTGAGCTTTTGAGGCTAGGTATTACAAGATTTGCTTGGCATTTTGCGGCCCTAGAGAGTTTTTGTTGTGCCAAGCCAAACATAATGCAGATTTGGACGAGTCAGGCGTATGTGACCTCCACTTTTTCAAGTCAAACTTGTAACAACTGATACAACCAAGTGTTCTTGGTAGAAATTTATGGCATAGGGAGGACATAATTACATACTTACTCAGGCCTCTTGTGCAGGTGTTGAAATTGGTAGATAATAATACGAAACCTATAATGGGCTATGTGTATGGTGCCATGGGTCGAGTGAAGCTTGCTATCAAGCAAAGATTTAAAGAAAAGTATGGGACTTATTATAAGAAGCTGTGGGAAATTATTGACCATAGATGGTACTGCCAATTACATCAAGATATACATGCCGCAAGTAAATCATATTTTTAGCAATTTGAAGTTTAAACCATTGATTTATTTTAAAATTTAATGTATTACTAAATGCACAATATTAATTATCACTCGTTAATCGATATTCGGTTCATGACATCATGCAGCATACTTCTTAAACGCATCATACTACTAAAGCAAGAGTTTCTCCAAAAAAAAAAACTCCAGAGACAATGGTAAGAGACAAAAATAAACAAATTGATATTCTTAATCAAGTAAGATGTGATATCACATATAGTTTAAGTGATTGTCATAATCTTATGAGGTACTTGTAGTTTAGTACTTAAACTTTTCAATTTTAGCTTGATATGTTTATAATTAAGGAACTATAAAGGCGCTCATGGAAGTTTTGGAGCTGACATTTATATACTAGCACGCAAGAGGATGGATCCAAGTAATATTTCTGTTGCCTATTATCATTCATTTCTTTCTTAAGTGGATTATACTTTATGATTTATGGCTTAATTTAAAATTTCAATACAGCTAAACGGTGAAACAACTTTGGCGATGATGCTCCCAATCTTAGATATTTTGCCAGAAAAATTTTGAGCAGGACTCGAGACCCAACTCGGCCAACAGCTAATATCTGAACCATCCACAAGACTCTTATTTTAGAGAGCAAAATAAGGAAAAAGGAAAAGGGAGGTTGCTGCCAAGGCCCAGATGAACTGCCAGGGATGTTTGGTTGGGCCTGTGGATCTGAACAAATAGGCAGGCTTGTTCAATTGGGCCTGTGGGCATGGGTGATCAGCCTAGGTATCTCCTGGGCTGTTCTTATTAGGCCTATAAGCCCTCTATATCAATTAGACTGGGCTTTTGAGCCTTCACATGGGCTCAAGTCCCCTGTCCTTGGTCATAGCTAGCCATGAATGCCATAGTTTGGGCCACAATGTGGTCCCCTTGACCATCCTCGCTGCTCACATCATCCTGCCCCGCTCAAAAGTAACTCAAACCTCGATTTTTCGTCTGAGAGATTAAGGCCCCGTTGCTTCCACTTTTGGTGCTTCTCAACTGAGGTTGCTGTTGACAAGCCTCAATGATAGTGAAGATCAGCCTTAGGCTTGTGTGATTGGCAATAGATGGCTAGAGCTTATGATAACCATATACGAATATCAGTATGGACACAGAAATCGGGAGTGGGGATACAAATCTGCAGCTCTGGAAACTGGGATACAGATAAAGACACAGGCGTGCTAATTTTCTCCATAGATCACTCTTGAATTAGAGAAATTATCATTGGAGCCTTTTATTTATTGGATTGGTGCAGCTAGTAGCTGCCTGTCTACATCAACCTACCTGATCTACAGCAAACAGGAAGCATGATAACCTTTCATCCAAAATCATGAGAACAAGAAATAATAGTAAAACTAAAGGTGACAAACAATATGCTACCATTCATTGCCAAGTTAGCAATAGCTCCCGAAGTGACTCGAAGAATTGTTGTATTTTGAGATGACTCCAAAAGCATGAGAAGTTCATTAAGCCCACCTTCCTCAACAATCTTCTCCTGATTTAGATCTTTAGCAACAAAAATGATCCTAATCAGTACTGTGAAATCATAAAGAAAAGTAAAAAGGAATTAACCAAGCAATGTAGCGATATGTCTACAATAATATTTCTTTAACATTTTTAATGATTTAATGAACTTCAATTTGAATTATGACAATTAGGCAGCCATTCATATCACATCCAATTTTGTGCTCCATAAGTTTATTCGGCACATTAAATTTGACAGCCACCCCATTAAGGAAAAAATTGAGGATGGAAGTATTTGTACTCTGGTTATTAGATGAATAAAGCTGACTGAAATTTTCACTAAGTACTTCCTCAAGATCTAGCACAACCTACTTTGTCCTAGCTGCGCATAACCAATATCAATGCCAAGCTTGAGGGACAGGAGTTGAGAAATAAAGGACTTCTATGTAAATTGTTTATTATCCTGTCCTCATTCGCAATTATGAGAATTGTTAAAGATCCATCAAGCCATCAAGGCCCATACTCAACCAAGCCCATTTGTATATAAAGCCCAGACCAATTGTACAATGAAATAGTTACTCAAACATGTACAATTACCAGTTACTATATGAGGAAGATTATATGAAGGTATTATACAAGATTGTAGCCCTAATTAGGCAGGTGTAAATCTATAAAAACAGTGGTCGATCCTCCAGAGAGGCAACCAAAAATCATCAGAGCACTCTGACATGGTATCAAAGCTTCTCTGATTATCACTTTCTCTATGTCAAAAAGGAATTGTACTCTCCAAGATCTACTCTGGGAAATTCAGACAAGAGATCATGTTCAGTCTCCATTCAACAAGGAGTCTCATACAGTGCATGCGATCTAAAGTGGGCCATCATCACAAATTCCGATTAAGACAGAGGAACACATTCCTCGTCGCCTGTTTTTTGGAACATTTTGGTATATTTTTCAGAATTTTTTAAAGACCTGAGGTAGGCCATCTGATTGAATCTCTGATTTCTCAGATTTTTATCTAGTTTTCATCAGATCTGTCCAAGTTTCAGGATTTATTTGTTCTCTTGTCAGGTGAAATTGATAAAGTGGTTAGTAGTTTTCATACTGCAATCAATCCAGAACTCTGATCAGTGCTTTGATCTATCTGTGGGCCCCATTTCATCTTCTGCTGAAAAAAAAAATAGGGTCATCTGAACCTTTTTGTGTCTTTTCTTGTCTATTTCAAATCAGCAATTTCCAATCCAACATCTGTTTCGCTGTCTGAAGTCGTTCTTGTTATTGGCTGGAATTATTTGAGTTCCAATTACCAAATGTCCACAACAGAAACATAGAAGCCATCTGGTTTCTTTTTTTGACTTTAGTTTTATGAAGAAGATTCATCTTCACAGTTGTTATTCTTTGAATGTGAGTTGTTTTGAAATCATCTGGACTTCTTATCTATTGATATGGAAAAATCTGATTTATCATTGATCCACTTTATGGGTAAATTTTATGCATCTTGGGCCTTTCAATTTCAATTGTATTTAGAAGGCAAAGAATTATAGGGGCATGTTTCTGGGTCAGATCCTAAACCTACAGAGGATGAGAAAAAAATATTTTCATGGAACACAAAGGATGCAAAAATTAAAACATGTATCCTTGGCACAATCGAACCACACCTTATCTTGAATCTAAAACCCTATGAAACTGCAAGTGGATGGGGCACCAATGATCAAAATAGCCGTAATGGTTGGCATAGCGACCGGCTATCGAAACGCTACGTAGCAGTAATGATGCTACGTAGTGGGTAGCACTGAGATTCGAAAAGACTGTCAAAAAATCCAAAAAAAAAATAAAAATAAAAATTTGAGAATATTGTAAAAAGTTAGAATATTTATTTTTTTTTATAAAGTAATTAAGATAAGGGGGTGTAGTGGTCACCTTATTATGTTTTTGTGTGTCTTCTACCTTTAGATTGGAAGAAAGTGATGCTAGGGACCTAGCCAGGAGAAGAAATATGGTAAAAATGGAAGAAGAGAAGTAAAAAAAGGAGAAAAGAGACCTTTTGAAGTCATCGGCTCAGGTTTATAACCTAGCCACTACGTAGCAGTGCTAACACTCAAATAGTGCAGCAGCCCTTACCGTTATGGCCGATATATAGGCTGCCACGTAGCTATTTTGATCTATGTGTGGAACTACCTGAAGAAGGTTTATCATAGAGAATATTCGGCACACCTATATCAATTAGAATTTGAGACATCTCAACATGCGCAAGGGAATTCATCTATGCAAGATTATTACTCTATTTTATTGCTTTATGGACAAAATATGGTGAATTAAAATATGTCGATGTCTCAGATGATGTTTTATCCAAAATCCAAGCAATCCAAGAAAATACTCATCAGGATCAATTTTTGATGAAATTACAGCCTAAATATAAAAATGTTAGATCCAATCTTATGAGTCAGGTTCCAGCTTCATCTCTAGATGACTGTTTGAATGAACTCTTACGTGAGGAAAAAAGGCAACTGACTCAGGGTTTGTTAGCTCAATAAATCTCTAGCAAACACCTTGAAGTTGCTTATGTTGCACCTATCAAATCACAGAAATCTGACAACTCTATGGATGTTGCTTAAATTGCAAGAGGCAAGCCTCCAGGAAAGGACATGACTACATGACTAAAGTGAAGTGTTTTTGTTGCCAAAACTTAGGTTATTGTGCAAATCAATGCAAGCACAAAGTTTGTAATTACTGCAAAGCAACCAAACATGTTATAAATGACTACCAAAAGAGTCCACAAAATCGTAATCCTCAATCTTACCAAGCAATCACTGCTACTTCTTCTAAGACTACAAGTTCCTCTTTCATGCCTTATTCGTCTTCAGCTCCTGCTTTTGTTGCGTCCATCACTCCTAAAATGATCCAAGAAATGATTCTCCATGCCTTTTCTACTCTTGGCATCTCTAGTAATAATCACTCTTCATCTAAATGGTATTTTGACTATAGGGCTTCTAATCATATGACCTTTTCCTTCAAGTATTTCCCAAAATTCAGCCTCATGATGGTAAGCTTTAGGTTAATACTGCTACCATTCGAATTGCCACAATTGGTGACATTTCTCATTCTTTACCGTTGCATAATGTTCTTGTTTCATCCCGTTTGTCTATGAATTTACTGTCCGTAGGACAACTAGTTGATGATAATTGTAATGTCTCTTTTTCTACTTTTGGTTGTGTGGTGTAGGATCAAGAGTTAGGGAAGGTGATCGTAAAGGGGCCTAAGCGTGGGCGTTTATTTCCTCTCTACTTATGTCCACTAACTCGGGATATGTCATTATTTGCTTCTACTTGTTTTTCTAAGAAAAATGTGCAATTCTAGCACAATAGATTAAGACATTCAAATTCAAAAGTGTTGTTATCCTCGTTGAACTCTAGTTTAATTAACCTATAAGCTTGGAAAAGGAAAAACTCTGCCATTTTCTTTACATGCTTTCTTCTGCTACTAAAAGTTTTGATTTAATCCATAGTGATGTTTGGGGTATTGCACCCTCTATTTCTCATTCTCATTATAAATATTTTGTAACATTTATTGATGATTATAGTCGCTTCACATGGCTCTATTTTTCACATGCAAAAATCTGAAGTTTTTGATGCATTTCAAAAAGTTTCTAGCTTTTAGTGAAAATCAATTTTGAACTTGCATTAAGATTTTTCATATTGATTTAGGGGAGAATACGTTTCATATGATTTTTAAGCCTTCTTACAAGATCAAGGGATTATCTCCCAACATACTTGTCCTTATATACCCCCCGACCCCCAACAAAATGGTGTCGCATAATGTAAAAATTGCTAGATTTTAGACATAGTTCATTGCTTATTCCTAGAACCTCAGTCCTAACTAGGTTTTGGCCAAAAGCATTAACCATAGTCATTCATCTCATTAATCATCTCCCATCTCCAATACTTTAAAAACGATCTCCTTACTTCCGTCTCTTTCACGCTAAACCCAACTATACACATTTACACATTTGGCTGTGTTTGTTTTGTCCATATTTCATGAGTGCACAAAGTTATCCGCCAAATCTAGGAACTTTTCTTGGTTATTCTTCTCAACAAAACAGTTTTCTTTGTTATGACCCACAATTGAAGCGTATTTGGGTTTCTCATATTGTAACTTTTTAAAAAAGTTTAGCCATACGGGTGTATGGCCTATCAAGGGTAGGGGCAGGCCAAAGAAAACATTGATAAAAGTCATTGAATCCGATTTGAAGAAGTTTAACTTATCTAAAGATTGGCTCAAAATAGAATGGAATGGAAAAATAGAATTCATGTAACCGACCCCAACATGGTTGGGATAAAGCTTTGATGATAATGATGATGATGATATTGTAACCTTTTTAAAATCAATATTTTTTTTCTCTCCATGTCAGATTCTTCTCCAGAGGCTACTCTTTCTAAGGTGCCAAATCTCAATGATGCTTGTCCTCCTTTATCTCTAATATTTAAACAGAACATGGTGGATGTCCGTAGGAATGAAACAGATGCTCAGGATCCAGCCCCGGCTCCTATTCCAAAAACCAATCCACCTCCTCTTCGTAGCTCCACTCATATCACTTGCCCTTCTAATTGATATGGTTTTCTCATTCTTCTTTTCTAGCTACGTAAGTACATTCTTCTAAAGGGTTAGTTCTTCATCAACATAAGTACACTCTAGATTTATTTAAGATGGCAGGTCTTTCTCAATTGACCTGAAATTGACGTCTGCCCTGGAATTGCACAATTGCAATTGCCCTGATAGCGAAGCAACTGATGGATGAAAAAAGATTGGAAGTAGAAATGAGACCATGGTTTTGAAAATTAGTTGTAGTCTTAACACAATTGGCCCAAGTGACCAAGTCACACCTTAAGTCCAAATTTTAAAACCTTGAAGAAGCAGGAGATTGGAATGGACATCATAAATGATGAATCAATGGAAGGAGCAAGCATCCTTAAAAAATGACCAGAGAGAACAGTTCCAGATCAGAAGAGAACTGTCCAAACTACTTTAACAAAGAGAAGAACAAAAGACTTGTAGATCTCAGTAAATCGCAAACAAGACGCTGCTCTGTTTTGCTTTTCTCTCCTGTGAATGAGAGGCATTGTAGTGGAGTTGGGCTGTTGAAAATGGATGAGGCCACAAAGGTATCTATGTCACAACATCTTAATCCAAATGAGCATCCATTTAATAAACAATATTATCTAAGGCATGGTCTCTAAAAATAATTAAAAATCAGCATTTGCTTTGCAACAAGAATGGAGGACAAACAATGAGCATACTGTTTTCATTTGTTTCTTGCAATTCATGTTAAAGACCAAATGTATACACACTCATGATCCAAGAAAAAGTAAGAATACAGTGACCTATCTAAATGAGTTCATGAGAAATTGAGTATCCTCTTAGTCAAACATATACATAGAAGTTTCAAGCCAGCTATTCCCTTAATTCAAGAGAGTCCTTTTAAGCCATTACGGCCTTAGGATAGCAAATAAAATGACAGAAGGGAACTGACTTCAACATATATCTATGAGTCCATAAGATGTAGAATAAAGAAGTCTAAGGCTTCTAGCAAAGATGAAATCTCACATGGACCAGGAAATTGTCAAGAGTGTGTGTGTGTATATATATATATATATATATATGAAATTTTGTAGCACCTTTTGCTGCGAGATTGGCTACAACTTTAACAGCATGAATTTGGATATCCAAGTCTTCAGATCTCAACAATGCTAAAATCCTCGGAAGGCCAACTGAATGTCAAGCACCAACATCAATTATCAGGATTATAGGATGTAATAAGAAATTTGTTGCAAACCAATGATCGAAATGCATGACATCAAAATAAACTTGCCTTCTTCAAATATCTTCGCAATTGTAGCCCTTCGACCAGACATAGCCTCTTTCGATTGGCTTGGCTTGATAAAACTCATGGGCCTTATTAATGCAGATGTTACTTCCCCACAACTGTCCTTAATATATGATCTTTTAGCCTGCCAAACAATGAAATAAACAACAGATGAATGCATACATAAAATGCCATAATAATAACCGCCTTTCTAATACCACTGGTCTATAATTACTTACATCATTATCGACAAAGTTGTTCTCAGACACAAGCTGCTTTAGATCGACTAACTCCTCTTCTAGGAGCTTTCTTTGCTTCTCTTCATCTAACAACTTCTGCTGCATAGTTTGAAGTTCTTCGTGTAGCATTTCCTGCATAGGTACAGGAGAATGAACTAAAGTATTTTATGTCTACGTATTCAAGGGAGAAATTAAATATTAGTTCAACCATTAGCTTTTTAACAGCTTGTCCAACCTAGTCAAATAAGATAATTTTCCAGTGCATCTGATATGCCTATCAAGTATCATACCTTTTGTGATGATAGCTCCTCATTCTCTGATTTTGAAGACAAAAGCTCATTTACAGCCTCCTCATGGAGCTGAGACATCTCTTGTAAATTCAATCTAAGCTCATCCATCCCTTTCTGCCCCTGTATCTTTAAATCAAATTGGAAAAATAATATAAAAAATAGAAAACCCTGTGAGGACTTTTGGCAGATCATTCACATTAATACTAGAAATTCATAAACATATATGAAAGATATGACTGAATAGCCATGGGACTTGGACCATGTGTCCTTACTCCTTTGACATGGGAAAAGATCAGAACAATAAACATGGGGAGTAGGCCAACAGCCACAGTCCACAGACATGACGGTAAAGAAAACTGACTTGGAACTGGGAAAGTTTTCATTTCAGCCATGATAGCTGCTTTCTCATCCCATATTTCATGCATGAGGAGATAAGGACTTAACAAGCCATACTAAACACCAATTAATTTCTATTCAGTTTGGACAGAAATCAATTTTCTGCAAATTTTTCCAAAATGAAGAAAATTACAGTAAGGAGTTGTAAGACCCTGACCCTTAATTGTGTAATTAATTAATTAGTACTAATTAATTATGTTTATTAGCTAATAAAGTGTGTTTACTCTTTAGATGTAATTAATTAGGTGTGGGTGTTAGTTTAATGTTTTGGGAAGTTTTGAGAGCCTTTGGACCTAGTTTAATGCCTTTAAGGACCTAGTTGGAAGTTCCAAAAATGTTGAGGGGTATTTTGGGAATTTCAGAAATGTGTCATTCTTGGGTTTCCTGGAAAAAGGAGATCGTTTCATGAAACTTTCATTGTTGGCCCATACCCATTCGACGCCCAAAAGTCCCTCATTTTGTTGCTTTGCTTCACATAAGTCAGGACATGAAGTCATTTCATCATTTGTTTCTTTTATAAAGCTAATGACCATTTCCCCCATTCTTCTTTCTGCTCATTCTCAGATGGTTCTCTCTACCTCCCATTCTTCTTACTTTCTTGCTTCATAACTTGAGATTGGAGTCTCCATTTGGCCAGCAAATCGTACGACCACATTCGCCTTGAAATCCCCTCTGTAATGGTCACCATTGTTTGCAAGTTCACTGTTTGGGTGCCCCAAGTTTTTTTTTATTCTTCTTTTTATTTCAGCTCAATTAGAGCACTTACGGATAAACAATTCAACCCATGTTTTATAGTGTTGTTTGGAAGGCCATTTCACCCGTGGATCCTAACAAGCAAGCCTTGATTCCAACCCCTTCTCCATTTGTGATTTTTGGGAACTTGTGTAGAATATGGAGGTTTTAGCACTTGGAGAATTTCAGCTGAGTTGGAAGACTTGGTTAGTGTAGTTGGAAGCTAGAGAGA
Source organism: Sextonia rubra (assembly GCA_037013555.1). Classification (NCBI taxonomy): domain Eukaryota; kingdom Viridiplantae; phylum Streptophyta; class Magnoliopsida; order Laurales; family Lauraceae; genus Sextonia; species Sextonia rubra. The sequence goes on from JASUAD010000008.1 coordinate 11,159,846, forward strand.
CCAAGGCATGTAATCAATTTAAATTCCATAACATGCATGCAATGATTTTATCGATTCCATCATTCTCTCTTTTTGGGTTGGAAGCCCCGTAAGCTCATGTTCTGTTGCTAATTTTGTAAATGAATCATGCTAAGTTAGATGGAACTGATGGTAGAATATAGACCTTAATTGTGTGCAAAAGAACCCAAGGATGATGGCTGAAAGAGGAAAATTCTCAGAAATTCGAATTCCCTGCAATCCTAATCGGACATTGGGCCCCTAAGGGCCACTATCCAATTGGAAGGCCAATCAAAACATTGGCGTCAGGGCCCAATGTCCGACTGGCTAGGGAAAAGTGTCGGACTAGCCCCTATTGAGGGCCGTTTGGCCCAGTTTCCTTTTCGTCTTCCCCCATTGTTTTGGGGAATTGTGCCAACACAAGTCAGGCCATTGTTTGCCCCCTCTAATTGACCAATTAGTGGATTTCAAGCCTCAGTTCTTTGGATTAGAACCTTAGACCTTAGGCCATTGTTAACTCACTTGAATGCGTTAACTTGAGACTATCGAAAGGTGAAGTTTGAACTGACACTCACATCTGGAATTGTCCAGAGAAGCGTGGTGCAATGCCAAGTTGAGGTGTGTGAGCCTAGTGTTTTTGAATGTCAAACACCTTTAGAGCACCAAGGGACCTGCAATCCCCAAGTTCAGACCCTAGGAGAGAATAAAGACGAAAGACATTGTCCTAGCATGTTAATGGTAATTTATGACTTAGGTTGGTCTTTTGTAATGGTTCCTTGAATGGTTTGTCAATTTGATATTAGTTTTACATGCATGTACTTGTCTATCCACATGTCACACACTCACACATGCACCTCTTACTTGTGTAGTTTGTTATCATTTGTCATACACGTTGACTAGTCTGACCTTAGATTAATTATTTAACTTCTGTGGGTCAGGACTCAGTGCGCATTAGATCGCCCACTCCTTCCTTTGGACTGACAGGATCCTCGGTCACGTTTTACTGGGTTGGCAAGCCCGCATTTGCTGCACAGCTGCCTTCCAAGTCACTTGCATCCAACGTAGACTTTTTATCCATTTCAGGGCTGTTAGTTTCATGCCTACGTGCTGCCTTTTTTTTTCTCCTTTTTTTTTTGGCTAGCCTAGCCCAGTTTTGTCAAGTCTGTTTTGCTAGTCCTGTCAAGTCTAGTTTGTATACTGTACTAGTTTGTCCATTCTTGTCCAATACTTGGTCAAGTTAGCTTCTTTGAGGTTTGTAAGAGCTACTCAATGAGATCATGGTTTCTAGTCAGACTTGCTCACTACCTAGACAGTAGTTCCCTATTGGTTATCATTTTTGAGACAGTTTTTGTAACGACCCAAGACTCTGGAGCTCTTCAGATTCTTAAGTCGTTAACGTATTTAACATTCATAAAGTAAATTCAAGAGCGAGTCCAAGCGAAGATGTAGGCAAAATCATAACATTAAATATCTTAACAAAGTCTTTACAATTATTGCTAGGAACAGACAATAAATTTAAAATATTCCAAAATAGGGTTGACTCCATCTAATGGTCTAGGTAGTTTTTGAACTCTCTATCAGCGTTGCATGCCAAAATCTATATGCTGATTTCCGCCGCTCTCAGATCCCGCTACAAATACATTACCTGTAGTGGGGCGTATCACTAGTCAGTAACACTGGTGAGTAGAAATTTCATATTCAAAATAAACTACATCATCCCATAATTCAAGTATTCATAGACTCTCTTAAGAAAGTTCATAAGCTTCTTTGGAAGAAAAATTCACAATCATATTTAATAACATAAAGTAATGAATCACCATATTTACTGGTTTACACAATCATATGGATTCATGTCGTGACAAGACTGTCACCCATTTGATTCTTAAAAGGAATTCGTATTCATGTCGTGACAAGGTTGTCACCCATTTGATTCTTAAAGGGATTCATATTCATGTCGTGACAAGGTTGTCACCCATTTGATTCTTAAAGGGATTCATATTCATGTCGTGACAAGGCTGTCACCCATTTGATTCTTAAAGGGATTCATATTTATGTCGTGACAAGAATGTCACCCATTTGATTCTTAAAAGGGATTAATGTCGTGACAAGATTGTCACCCATTTGATTCCTAAAAGGGATTCTTATTCATGTCGTGACAAGGCTGTCACCCATTTGATTATTTGAAGATTTAATCCAATACCAGCATAAAATCAAATACTCAAATTCTGATTTCCAATTTTAGGTTATATAATAATACCATCACCATTAACCAATCCCACATACTTCATATTGAAGTTTCGCCCCACTTGGACTCATTATTGGTCACAAGTATGTGGCATTGATTGTATCTTTTATTCAGTCGAATAAATATTTTATTCGTGATTCATTAGTCATAGAATCAACATTTTACTCACATTTCATCAGCCATAGTATTAACAATCTAATCATAATTTGTCATTAATCTTAGATCAAATATTATGAGTAGGCATCCCAAAAGTACTTTATTAACTGTTCTTTCTATACTCATGTTCAAAGGATGATATCCATTTAGAAAGTTTAGAAATAGTAGAGAATATTACACAACAAAAACAGATAATGATAGTCCATGATTAGGTCTGAAACTAACAACAGCATTGTTCCCATATTGTACTCAGGTTCTTGGTAGTTTTTGCAAAATAAAATATCTTTCTCAAGTGAAAGGCATATGGGTTTTAGAACTCAGAAGCTTCTTCATAAATCTCTGGTATTTGTGGTGTGTGAATAACAACAAAAACATTTTACAGAACCAATAACAAACAGAATATTCAATTCCCCAATTTTCTTGTAGCTGAAACTGGAATTAATCACTAAATATTCATACAGGAAATGTGGACAATTCTAATATGGTGACTATTCAGTTCCATTATTGGACGATTGACTAACATAAGTCCAAATTCAGTAGAAATTCTTGGCTTATCATGTTGACAGCAATTTTTTGCAGTTGCTGTCTTATGTAAACAGCAATATAAAGAACACAGATTTATCATGTTGACAGTGCATACTTATCTTATATTTATTACTACTGAAATATTACAAAAGAATACAGATTTATCCCATTGGCAGTATGTAAACAGCAATATAAAGAACACATATTATCATGTTGACAGTGCATACTTGTCTCATATATATAACTACTAAAATATTACAAAAGAATGCAGATTTATCATGTTGACAGTGCATGCTTGTCTTATATATATAACTACTGAAATAAAAGAATACAGATTTTATACTATGTATGTAGAGCTTTAGTGACTGTCGATCAATTATATTCAAAGAGATTCCCAATTCATACAAGTCAAGGGAAAAAAATCTACTCACCTGGTATATGTAACGAAGGACCTCAAATTGGACATTCACTAGGCTAAATGTTCCTTGGAATCTCCTTGCTTCTATATTCAAATATCACTATATTGGAATCCTACTCTTCTTCCATGAGAACCATGAGAAAGTGAACAAAGATGAGAGGAGATCTCTTCTTATATAGTGCTGGAATCCTAAAGGATTTCCCTTGAAAGGTCACCTAAGAAGACTAAAAGTCACAATTTAAGGTCATTATTTTGGGAGTTACACAGTTATAATTTTTGAGAATTTAAGTTTGGGGAATTTAAGTGTGGGAGTTTCACAGTCATAATTTTGGGAAGCTATAGAGTCACAATTAAGTGAGTTTGGATCATTTATGGACCTGAGAAATTTGACCCAATAGCCCAATCCAGTCATGAATTGGACTGATCGAAACTGGGCCTCTCTAAGCCCATTTAGCCCATTTAATAATTTAGGTTTGGCCCATTTATAATTCAGGGTTCTTACAGTTTTGCCTTGGAATATGGAGTCAGCCCCGCCTAGCTTCAATACCTCTCAGTTGGACCCAACTATGTGTGGATTTTGTAATTATTACTCGCTGTTGTGTAGATCTCGTTAAAGTGACCTGGGGTCGCTTTGGTACCATACCTGATGCTCGATGGCCATATTTAAAGTCCCAGCAGAATCTTGCGATACCAGTGCTCAATTTCTCGCCTTAGCCGGTCAGGTTGCAATTGTTATGAGAATTTAGCCATGTGGCTTGCCATTTTATTCTAAATTTATCATGTTATAGCAATGTCTTCTGCAACTCTTTAATGCCATTGTAATTCATGTACTATTCTGCTTAGTTGTTCGTATTCATTTCATTGGAATCCTGCAATATTTCCTGTTTTTCAATTCTATATTATGCAACATTCGGTGTTATTTAAATTGACTACTTGCCAGGCTATAGTAAACCTGACTTTGCTATGCTTAGTGCTGTAGACGATGCCTCAATACCCCTGAGCAGGAGATTGCGGTGGCCAAAGAGAGAACCGCAGGGCTTCATGGTGTCATCTAAAGCATCGGTCTAGCACTGAAGATCAATAAATTTACGAATAGCCTTTTGTTAGCATATTTTGTACTAGCTGTTATTTCGTAGGAGTTTCATTTTGGGGTTGTAATTTACATACTTCTGTAAATGTTTAACTTTGATATTTAATGCTATGGAAATGTTTCTTACTTTGCTACTAACTCTGATGCCATTGTTATCTTTAGTCATTGTTCATATTGTATGGTTCACATAAGTTTCCACTGATTCCTCATGAGAACCATTGGAATCATGTGAAAATTCTCACCATGGGGAGAAGATTTTTGAAACCCAGGACATGAAGCTTTAAGCTAATCCGGTCCAGGGTCGTGACAGTAGTACGCATCTATGTATGATGTAGGATCACTCAGTTGAATATGTAGATTCTTGTGGATCAAGGGTTTTGTGGTGAAATGAAGGAGATTGTGAATAAACAGAAACAAGGAAAAAATAGATAAGAAAAGAAGAGAATAAGAGAAGGAGAAGAGTTGTCGACCTCACTAGTGTCAGGTAACACTCATTGTTATTAATATATCATATTTTGGGCATTTACAAAAAAGCCATGTTGTTACATTTATTTACATGAAAGTCACTAAACCACCCAACATTATGAAATAAGTCCTCCAATTGATAATACTCCCCCTATAGCTGATGCATAGATATTAACTATGCCCAGCTTCGTCAAGGCTCCATGCAAGTCTTTTCTACCAACTGCTTTTGTAAGAAAGTTTGCAAGTTGATATTAGCACTAATATAAACTAACTCCACATCCTCGCTTAAAATTTTTTCTTTGATATAGTGGCAGCCAGCCTCCCGACGTGTTGTTCTTTCATGGTAGACTGAATTTCTGGCTTACTTGATTACCACAGTACTGTCTCTGTACATTTTCATTAGAGCACTCTATTTGAATCCCATTTTACTAAACAATATTTTCAACCACATCAACTCACAACACCTAATAGCAACAGCTCAATACTCAACTTCAGCACCAGATTTTGCAGTTATAGCTTTCTTTTATGATACAGGCCCTAGACCTAGGGCTGCGCAGGGCGCCGAAGTAGGTGTCCAAGGACACTTCAAATCGTCAAAAAACTTCAAACACATGAGGACGCACCTCTCAGGGATAAAACCCAATTCTATTAATCAATTCAAGTCTGAAGATTAATTCACTACAATGCAATATAACTAAGAAAGCAAACTTAGTGCCTAAGAAACCCTAATCCAATAATGGAAACTCAATAAACTAGAAACCTAATCCTAATTACAATAACTTAAATTAATTAATGACATAAAAATAAATTCCTAAATCTATGTGCGCTCTACACACGTGGCCATTGAGGTCAATATTGCATCATTTTCCTCGTCTTGGAAAGAACTCAACCTCGTGCATGGTAAATGTGCGCCAGGGTTAAAGATCAACCGGATGAACTTTCGATCCATTGGCCAAGCTCAAGATTGTACACACTTCTTGAAAACTCTAAGCATGATGCATATGTTGATTTAACAGACAAAGTGTGCGTGGATGCGATTGAACTATTGGAGACCTCTTCTGTGAAAATTGCACTATCAGTATCAGATCACAATCTTTCACTAGCTGATCTTCATCTCCCAATTTCCATTGTTGATATCTGAAGACAAAATCAATATGAGAATATATGTGGGGGACAACAACAACATGTTCTTCTTCCCTCGATGCTTGCACTCCTTGATCATTATTACTCGTAGGAGAATTTTCGAGGCCAAGTGTAAAGGTGGAAACTTTTGTGTCCTTCTTTGACTTCTTGGTTTACATATCTTTAACGACACAATAATCTGGAGCTCTTCAAATTTTTGTGCCGTTACAAAGTGGTAACAGGGCAAAAGTCTTGGGCAATCTTTAAAACACTTGGAAACCAGTAGCATACGTGCTGAGGTCGCAGTTTGGGGGCATTAGATTATAATATACATTTTTTTTGTGTTAATTATTGTGTATTTTATTATAAGGGAAAGAACATGAGTACCCAACAGAATCTTAACGGCACTCAAAATGGAACTGAAAGTAGGACATCAAACCCGGATGGGGGATCAACCCCGATGCTTAAATACGTGAAGATGATGTTTGATACTTTTATGAAAGCATACGATCAAGTGCAGGAGCAAATAAAGACTTTGGCACATTGTAAGGATGATGGTGGCCAAAGTGGGATTGCTATTGGTGGGAGCATGGACAGGGAACGAGATTCCCTATATAAAAGATTTAACAAATTCCGTCCCAGGTACTTTGATGAAACTACAAACCCTTGGGATGTGAATAAGTGGATAGAAAATGTCGAACCAAGTTTTGATGTTATGGGCTGCTCTGATCAGCAGAAAGCTCTATTAGCAGCCTTCAAACTTGAAGGAGATGCAAAGGAATGGTGGAAGTCTACCAGAAGGACCTATCCAGGTCTTGAAAATGAGATTCCTTTGGCTTTCTTTAAAAAGGAGTTTATCACAAAATTCATACTGGATCATATAAAAAAAAGGAAAAAGAGGGAATTTCAAAATCTAGTTCAAGGAGACATGACAGTGACCAAATACAATAATAGGTTCATAAAATTGTCTCACTTTGCTAAACCCTTGGTAGCAACAGAAAAATTGAAATGTAATGAGTTTATCAAGGGATTGCACCCTGATATTAAGAAAGATATACGACTGGGATAGCCAGCTACTTACGCGAATGCCTTAAAAAGAGCCAATGTATCTGAAGAAGTCACTGATGAGATCAATGGAGTACTTCCATCTAATCCAACCGGGAATGGGAAAAGAAATTAAGAAAGTCACCCTCCTCAAAAGAAACAGAAAATGGAATCTCATGTTAAATATAATTGTTGTGAGAAAAACCATGCCTTAGAACAATGCCGATGGCAGCGTGGCGCTTACTTTTCATGTGGCAAGGTGGGCCATAAGGCTAAAAGATTGTCCCAAGCAAGGATGAAAATAGCGGTTGCGGCGAGCGTAGCGGCCCGTCACCAAAACGATACGTAGCGGGCGATACGTAGCGGTAGCGGCGATACGTAGCGGCGTAGCGGTGTGATTTAAAAAAGTCTTCAAAAAAATCCGAAAAAATTCTAGAAAATCCAGAATATTGGAAAATGGTGGAATATGTGTTTGTTTTGCAAAAGCAACTAGTATATGAGTATGTAGAGGTCCCCTCATTGCATGAGATCCTGTATCGCTGTATCAATAGAAAAGAATATGAATAATCAATGTTTTTCATATGGGTTCATGTTGTTTAGTTATGTCAACTTAAATAGTAACTTAAGGCTTATAAAAAAATATATTATAAACAAATTTCATCAAGATTCATTCAAGAATGAAAGATAAACTATGTTCAAACTTTATAGAAAAACAATAAACTAATCTACTTAAAGAGCAAAAACTTTGTAATGGAGGAATACCTTGCTGATTAACTTTAATCTAATACCAAAGGGAATGTCTTCCAGGAATCACATTGCTTTGGATGTTTTTGTCGATGATTTTACTGTTTTTTTGAGAGGACTTGAAAAATGGAGGCAAGGAAAGGGACTTGGAGCAGTGAAGAGGGGAGAGGATAAAAGTTAATAGGGAAAAAGTGGGTCAAAAAACTCAGCTGGGGGGTTTTAACCCCGCCAGCCGATACGTATCGGCCCAATACAGAATGTATCGGCCCGTATCGGCCGATACGCAGGCCGATACGCATGCGTATTGGCCGATATGGGCCGATACATTTGTGAGCGCCGATATTTTCCAAATAGCGTAGCGCCCATTGGCGCTACGCCCGATTTATCGGCCGATACGCTTCGTATCGGCCGATATTTATATCCTTAGTCCCAAGAAACAAGAGAAAGATCAGTCAAGCAGTAAGGCCAGCAATGATGACATAATCATCAAGGCTATCAGCAATCACGTCAAGATTCGCAAAGCTACCCTCCTCGGAATCAAGGGAGCTCTCATTAGACTTATCACCAGAACCAGTCACAGAGAAACCAGCAATCAGGCCAAAATCAGCAAAGTGGATATCAGTAGAATCCACCGCAGAGACAAAATTTCAACCAAGAAAGAGGCAATTAAGGCGAATATCAAAAGAGTCACCCACCAAATGCGAGGGTTTATGCTATTACCCATCGGGAAGCGGAAGTAGCAAGCAATGTGGTTGAGGGTACGCTTCTAATCTATGGCAACAAGGCTATTGCATTGTTTGATTCCGGCTCTACACATTGCTTTGTTTCACATGTTTTTGCTCCAAAACTGTATATACTCCCTTCCAAACTCCCCCAAGCAATGTTAGTTTCCACCCCTACTACCATGGGGAGCTCTTATTCTTTTTGTTAAAAAGACGGATGGCACCTTGCGTATGTGTACTGATTATTGACAGCTCAACCAAGTCACTATTAAGAATAAGTATCCGCTTCCACGAATAGATTAGCTATTTGACCAACACCAAGGTGCAAGGTATTTTTCAAAAATTGATCTGCGGACTAGATACCATCAAGTAAGAGTGAGGGACGAGGATGTACCTAAGACGGCTTTCTAGACTCGACATGGGCATTATGAGTTTCTAGTAATGCCATTTGAGCTAACCAATGCACCAGCTATATTCATGGCACTCATGAATCAAATCTTCAAGCCCTATTTGGACCACTTTGTTGGAGTATTCATCAATTATATACTAATTAATTCTAAGATAGAATTGGAGCATGGAAATCATCTGCACACTGCATTGAAGTTGTTAGAAGCCAATCAGTTGCACGCTGCATTGAAGTTGTTAGAAGCCAATCAGTTGTACGCTAAGTTGAGTAAATGTGACTTTTGGCTAACTCAGGTTAATTTCCTAGGTCACATTATTTCAAGTGAAGGGTTATCTATGGACCCCGCCGAGGTGGAAGCTATCACTAATTGGAAACGGCCAACAACAACGTTAAAGGTCCAGAGTTTCTTAGGACTTACAGGGTCTTATAGGAGATTTGTGCAAGAGTTTTCTTCCCTCGCAGGACCTTTAACTCGTCTCACTAGGAAAGATGTGCAATTTAATTGGGACGACAAATGTAAGACCAGTTTCTAGACATTGAAGGATAAGTTGACTTCAGCACTGGTTTTAGCCTTCCCTTCAGGCAGTGGTGGTTTTGTTATATTTTGTGATGCGTCACTCAAAGGACTAAGGTGCGTACTTATGCAACACAAAAAGTCATTACTTACGCATCCAGACAGTTAAAAACACATGAGCAAAACTTATTGAAAACGCATGAGCAAAACTATGCCATTCATGATCTAGAATTAGCTACTGTAGTTTTTGCTCTTAAAATTTGGCGACATTATCTATATGGAAAAGAATTCGAGGTGTACACGGATCATAAGAGCCTAAAGTATATCTTTTCCCAGCAGGAGTTGAATTTAAGGCAGCGGAGATAGTTAGAATTTTTTAAAGACTATGATTTCTCCATCCATTACCATCTCGGTAAGGCAAATGTCGTGGCCAACGCATTAAGTAGAAAGTCAGTCCAATTGGCTCACTTGGCAGCAGAATGGAACTTACTAGAGGAGATTAGGGATTTGGATGTGAACTTTCGAGTCATTAGTGACAAAGAATTATTGGGGAGTTTCAAAATTCAATCAGAGATCTTTCAGCAAATTAATGATCGCCAAAAGAATGATGGGACACTATTAGAAATCTTCAATAAATTGGATGATAAGCCGGATTTTCACTTGTCAGTGGTACCTTATATTATAGGAATAGATTGTGTGTTCCAAATGATCAAGAAATCAAGGATGAGATACTACATGAGGCACATCATACCCGATATACCATTCATCCAGGAAGTACTAAGATGTCCCAGAATCTCAAGAAGCAATTATGGTGGAATGGTATGAAAAATGACGTTGCAGAATTTGTGGCAAGATGCTTAACATGCCAACAAGTTAAGGCAGATCATCAGAAACCAGGAGGGTTGTTGCAGCCATTGCCTATGCCAGAGTGGAAATGGGAGCACATCACTATGGACTTCATTTCTGGTTTTCCGAAGACTTTCAGGGGCAATGAAGTAATCTAGGTAATCGTAGACTGTTTGACTAAATCGGCCCAGTTCATTCCTCTTAAGGGAAGAACATCGATGGAAGAATTGGCATGAAGATATGTTAAGGAGATTGTTTGACTGCATGGAATTCCAGTGTCTATCACTCGGATAGGAACTCTAGGTTTGTGTCCAACTTTTGGAAAACTACAGATGGCTATGGGAACACAATTGCGTTTCAGCACAGCATATTATCCTCAAATTGATGGCCAGACTGAAGAACCAATCAAACTCTTGAAGATACGTTGCGAGCCTGTGCCTTGGATTTGAAAGACAGTTGGGATAAACAGCTACCCCTGGTGGAATTTACCTATAATAACAGTTATCATTCAAGTATCCAAATGGCACCTTTCGAAGCATTGTATGGACGGAATTGCCAATCTCCCATTTGTTGGGAAAAAGTTGGCGACCGGAGAATCCTTGGACCATATTGGGTACAATCCTCAACGGACACCATCAAGAAAATCCGAGCTAAACTCAAAACTGCCCAAAGTAGACAAAAAAGTTATGCAGGTAATCTCAGAAGAGAGCTGAAGTTCGCAGTGGGAGATCATATCTTTCTCAATGTTTCCCCAACCAAAGGCATCATGCGAGTCGGGAAGAAAGGCAAGTTGAGTCCACTTTATATCAGACCATTTAAGATAATTGGTCGTGTTAGTGATGGGAATGCTTATGAACTAGCACTACCCCCACAACTGGTTGGCGTGCACAATGTGTTTCATGTATCCATGCTAAAGAAATATGAACCGGACTCATCTCATGTGATTGACTTCGGACCGCTTCAGCGACAAGAAAATTTGTCTTACGAAGAAAAGCCAGTAGCCATTCTAAAAACAAGAGAAAGAGCCCTTCGGAACAAAACTATCCGTTTGGTAAAAACCTTGTGGGAGCATCACAATCAATAAGAGGCCACATGAGAGATAGAAAAAGATGTCCAAGAAAAGTATCCACACCTTTTTCCATAAGGTTTGATTTTAATTTAGAGGACCAAATTTCACAAAGGGGGGAGTATGTAATAACCCTGAATTTTTTAGTGGGCCAACTGGGTTTAGAAAAAGCCCAGTTTTGGCTAGCCCAACTCATGATTAGATTGGGCTACTGGGCCTAACCTTCAGGTCTTTATTTAATAATAGAACTTGATGCAAGATCCATTTGGGATGACTGCATAGTTTCCCAATGGAAGCCCTTCGTTTCTCACCAATAGATGTGACTCTTCAAAGAAGAGACATTTACCAATAGATGTGACTCTTCAAAGAAGAGACATTTACCAACAGATGTGACTCTTAGAATTCCCCAAATGACTCATCAAAGAAGAGAAATCCAAGAAGAAATGCTCCATTTGGACGTCCACTAAGTCTATATATAGGAGTCTTTGTTTAGTTTGAAATCTAATACTGAAAAATTTGAAACAAGGAACTTCAACAAAAAGCACCTAGCATAGTGGATGTCTGATTTAAAGTCACTCATTACTTATACCAAGTGAGTAGATTTTTCCCTTAAATTGTATGAACTGGGAATTTCTTTGAATATAATTGATCAACAGTCACTAAGGCCCTACATACATAGTATAAAATTTATGTTCTTTTATGATATTTCAGTTGTTGTTTGCATAAGATAAGCATGCACTGCCAATGTGATAAATCTGTGTTTTTTTATGATGTTTCAATTGGTGTTTTCATAAGATAGGCATGCACTGCCATCGTGATAAATCTGTGTTCCTTTATGATAATTCAGTTGCTGTTTACGTAAGTTAAGCATGTGACAGCAACTGAAAATTATTGCCAACATGATCAGCCAAGAAGTTTCCATTGAATTTGGACTATTGTTGGTCAATTGTCCAATATCAGAACTGATCAGTCACAATACTTGAACTATCGACATTCTTTGTATGAATATTTAGTGATCAAAACCCAGTTTCAAGTACAAGAAAATTGGTGAATTAAATTATGTGATTAGCATACCTTTAAATCAGTATTTTAGACAACAAACATGATGAATTTTCAGAAATTTCAAAATAGATATGGGATTTTTTTTTTAATTTCAGGCCGTCAAACAAATCACTGTAACAAATTTGAGTTGTGGACCTACATGGTCCGCCTAATCTAAGATCAAGTCCCTACATCTAGTATGGGACAGGTAGTTGACCACCACGGAGGTGGACCCATTAGGAGAGGACCGTTGGTACTCTTCATCCAAAGAACTCAAATAGGACTAGATGTAAGACTTTTGTTTTGTTATTGCTTCTGTATAAAAATGTTCTTGTTGCTGTGTATGACTTTATTCACACACCACAAACACTAGAGATTTATGATGAAGCCTTTGAGTTTTAAAACCCATATGTCTTTCACTTAAAAAAGATCTTTTATTTGCGAAACTACGAAGAACATGAGTACAAGATGGAAACAATGCTGCATTTAGTTTCAGACCCAATCAGACTGTCATTACCTGTTTCGTTGTGTAATATCCTCTTCTATTACTGAACATTTCTGAATGGATATCATCCTTTGAACATGTGTATAGAAGGAACAATTAATTTGGTACTTTTGGAACACTTCATCTGAGTAAAGCGTTGATTCTATGACTAATGAATTATGAGTAAAGTGTTTATTTGACTGAATAAAAAATACGATCAAAGCCACATACTTGTGACCAATAATCATTCCGAGTGGGACGAGACTTCAACATGAAGTATGTGGAATTGGCTAATGGTGATGATACTTATTATAAAACCTATGAACTAAAATTGAAATCAGAATTTGATTGCTACAGAGTATCTGATTTTATGCTGGCATTGGATTAATCTTCAAACAATGAATGGTGACAGTGTTTGTCATGACAAGATTACGAATTCTCTTGATGGGAACATGAGAAATTCTATGAATTGAAATTAGGTGACAGTCTTGTCATAGCATGAATATGAATTCCTTTGTTCAAACTATTACTATAAATTAAGATGGGTGACCATCTTGTCACGGTACGAATATGAATTCCTTTGAATTATATGGGTGCCTGTCTTGTCGCGACACGAATATGAATTCCTTTGAATTACATGAGTAACTGTCTTGTCACGACACGAATATAAATTCCTTTGAATTACATGGGTGACTGTCTTATCACGACACGAATATAAATCCCCATGATTATGCGACTAATATAAATTATGAATGGTGGCAGTTTGTCACAACAAGAGTATGAATCCCTTATGAAAGTTCAAATAATAATAGTGTACATTAAGCCAAGTTGATGAATAAGAGTTTGAACTTAACAAATAAGAGTTTGAACTTACTCTTTGGGGTAAATCTATGAATGGTTTCTTTTCATGAAAACACATGAATTCTAAATTATGTGAGATGTATTGATAAGGTTATATGATCGGAAATGATATGATAGCACAATTGTAGTACTTTAGCTTTGTTTTCGTATTAGTTTATATTGTTCTCTTGAATTGAAAATTTTACTCAGCAGTATTACTAACTAGTGGTTCGCCCCACTACAAGTAATGCTTTCGTAGGGGGATCTGGGAACGACAAAGATCAGCCTATAGATTTTGGCATGCATTGCTAATTGAGAGATTGAAGCACTTCCTAGATTATTAGATGGGGCCAACCCTATTTTGGAATACTATCTTAAATTTATTGTCTTTTCTAGCTGAACTTGTAACACTTGTTAAGACATTAATATTGAGATTTTAAATCTTCATCTTTGCTTAGACTTGCTCTTGGAATTTACTTAATCAATGTTATTGTATTATAATCATGATAACGACATAAGAATCTGAAGAGCTCCAAATTTTTGTGTCATTACAATATCCTCTGTCACTGGTTCCTTAACATAGTCTATAGTTATTTGCGGTGACTTATCTTCATAAATATTATCAGATGATACCCTTTAAGCATTCGTTCCATAAGAATTGCTTCCCAATATGCTTCATGGATGTTCTTGCAAGCATTCATTTTCTCCACTATTTCCCGCCTCAAGCCTCTAATAAAACTAATCAAGTCATGTTCTTCCTCATCTTCGAATCCACACTTGTATTGGAGCCACAAAAACATGTCACCATAGGCAAGAACAAGCATTTCCCCTTGTTCCAAATCAAGAAAGGATTGAAAATAAACTTTATTTTCCAAATACCATGAGCTATATTTATCATCATATCTGGACCTTTGAAGTACCATTCCGTTTTGCTTTGTCCAAAAAGAAAGAGCAAGATGGAGATCGGGAGATGCAATGAGCTGCTGTGGTTGGTGTAGAGTGATGCGGTGGCTATGGATGCGATGGCTTCCAAAGATAGCTTCTAGCGAACAGTGATGCAGACACACGGCCAGCGGTAGATAGCGACGGTGCAGGACAAGGACAGGTAGTGAGTGGTGGCTATGGATGCGATGGCTTCCAAAGATAGCTTCTAGCGAATAGTGATGCAGACACACGGCCAGCGGTAGATAGCGACGGTGCAGGACAAGGACAGGTAGTGAGTGGCGATGATGCTGGCAGCAATTGCTGCAGTGCTCTCGGTGCTAGGTACACCTTCTTCCTCAAATCTCCTCCTCCTTGTTCAACCTTCTTTCTTTCCTTCTTTTTTTCATTCGATAGTAGGGTTCTGGGAGTTTTTTTTTTTTTTTTTTTTCTTACTAGGGCTGGGGAATGATGATGTCGGGGTTTCAACTATGGGCAAGTGGTTTGGGATGGGGAGTCCGATTGGGTATGGCAGTGGCTGAAATAGCGGAGGTTTGGGTTAATTTAGGGTTTTGGGATTGATCGGGACGAAAAGGAGGGTCTGGGTTGATGGTGGTTTGGATCTAACGGTTAGGGGAGAAGATGGGTTCGGGCAGTTTTTTTTTTTTTTTTAATGAATTTGGGTTCTAAGCAAGGTTAGGTTGGGAAATCGGAGGGTGAAAGGAGGTTCATCTGGAGGTGAGGTTTTGGGTATGCAAAGGGACACAATGGCGATGGGGATTGCGTTTGGGTTCTAGGCGACGTTGGGTTTGGAAATCGGAAGGTGGAAGGAGTTTCGTGCGAAGGTGAGGCTTTGGGTATGCAGAGGTGTTGGGAGGCAGCCGCCAAGATCCCTAGATATTGCGCATAGATTACTATGGAAATAACTTTAGATGATGATGATTCAAGAACCATACCTACGAGATTTCTTTGATTTGATCTCAGTCTTACAGCAGGTTGAAAATCTCAAGTCCTTCTACTAGATTCCTCCATGCTCGAACTTGCACAGGGGTGTAGGCCTCTTCTGCGAATTCTCTTTGCTCTAAAAACTGAGATTTCTCTTATATGTTTTTCCTAGAGAGCAATAGTGCATATTTATATGCTATAATAGAGACCTGAAGAAGGAATTAAAGAATAGATTTCTTATGGAAACAGGAAACTCTAATTCGACCCAAATTAGAATCCCAATTCTATAAATTATAATTCAGTCCACTAAAGAATTATAATTGCACTTATGTCCTTATTCTTAAAATAATATTTCGAGCTTCTTGTTATTAAATGCTTATTAATCTCCTCATATTAAGATTTCAGATATCCATCAATTAAATAATTACTGGCACCTATATTTAATTGATATCTTTATAATTTCTTGAGACCTTACACTTAACTTAATTGATATGTCGGGCACAAAGTCCATTTGCAGGATTTGACATAATCAAAACTTATAAACTTCATCAAGAAAACATCATCAATCCTTATTACGAGACGTGGATTCCGTTAATAAACTAATATGCACCATACATGTAGTATAGTTATTCAATTTACTGAGATTATTGACCCATAAAAGGTCTCACTACTTTGTAAATCAAAATGCCAAACATTAAATGAATGTATCTATTATTTACATCGGAATTAAGATTACAAGCACTCATAATAACCATTTGGATGTTAATCATCATAAATAGTCAGAATAAAGACAATAAATCCAAAAGCGATCATGTTCAATACACACAAAGCGTACCAGCATAACGAGTCAAAACTATAACGTTTCCCGCAACCAAGACAAGCCTGTTAAAACATCATGCAACAATCATACCGATGGTGTATCCAACTCCATCTAGATTGTGAACAACAACTTATATTCTATAAGAACCGATAAACAAGTCTTCCGTGTGTAAGCTAAACTGTACACACCAACTTGTCTACTTTATAGAATAAAAGACACACACATGCATAATAAATAACAATGCAACCATTTGCCCATACAAATTCTCATTAAGATGAAAAGACACACTTTACTAACAAATAAATCAGTCAAAGATAAAAACATAAAAGTATACTTTTAGTATAAATTTCTAACAAGACAGACACAATGGCAATGGGGACTGGTTGTTAGGTTCGGTTGGTGGCAGTGGCCGAGATGACAGGGATGATGGATGGAGATGGGAATCGTGCCGACGATTAAGAGATCATGCGGCACTGACAAGGTTGAGCAGAATGCGAGGGATAGGGGTAACATGCCAATCTATCGGAGGACTGACTCTAATGCCAAACTGATGTAGGCCCTAGAGTTAGGAGTGCGTAGGATGCTTAAGCATGTGTCCAAGGACACTTCGAATCGTCAAACGACTTCAAACATATGAAGACGTACCTTTCAAGGATAAAACCCAATTCTATTAATCAATCTAAGTAGGAAGATTAATTCACTACAATGCAATATAAATAAGAAAGCAAACTTAGCACCTAAGAAACCCTAATCCAATAATGGAAACTCAATAAATTGAAACCTAATCCCAATTACAATAACTTAAATTGATTAATGACATAAAAATAAATTCCTAAATCTATGTGGGCCCTACATATTTGGCCATTAAGGTAAATACTAAATCCTTTTTACAATTCCAAGTTCCAAGACACAAGATTACCACCAACCATAGTATAATACCTTGTAGTAGATTTTCTATTTGTCAGAGATCCAGCCTAATCAACATCTGTATAAGCTTCTACTCCAATATGACCATGTGGCTTGTATAAGATTCCTTGGCTAGGAGAACCTTTCAAGTACTTGAGAATTCTATGAACATCAGCTAAATGATCTATCCAGGGAGCATGCATGTACTCACTGACTAGACCAATAGCACAAGAAGTATCTAGTATAGTGATAATCAAGTCAATTAGTTTAACAACAAGTCATAGCCCTTCTTATGATGGGGAAATTCTCTAATATTTAAATGTAGGCCATGATTTTGTTCAAGTGGTGTATCAATAGGTTTAGCTTCCAATTTCCCCATTTCTTTAAGAAGATTAAGAGTGTATTTTCGCTGTGAATCAACTACTACACACCTCGACCGTGCGACTTCATTAGCAAGAAAGTACTTTAGTGTTCCTAAATCCTTGATTTCAAACTCAGTTCTTAAAATTATTTTGAGTTTATTAATCTCATCCACATCATTCCCTGTAACCACAATATTGTTTCCATATACAACAAGTATTAGCACATTCATATGTTCCTTATTTTTACAAACACAGTGTGACCTGAATGACACCTCTGAAACCCAAAACTAATCATAGCTTTTCTAAATCTATCGAGCCATCCCCAACGGGACTGTTTTAGCCTGTAAAGTATTTCTTTAGAAGACAAACTTTGTCTTGTTGTTCTTTCACAACAAATCTTGGTGGAAGATCCGTGTAGCCCTCTTTTTGAAGATCTCCATGTAAAAAGGATTCTTTACATCTAGTTACTATAATGGCCATGAGAATTTGGCTGCCAAGGGTAGTATGATTCTAATGGAATTTAACTTTGCCACTAGGAGGAATCTCAAAATAATCAATTCCATATGATTGGATAAACCCCTTGGCAACAAGTTGAGCTTTATATCTATTGATGGAACGATCTGGATTATATTTTAAAGTAAAAACCCACTTATTTCCAACGGTCCAGTTTCCTTCTGGAAGAGATGTCAACAACCATGTGTTATTCTTTCCATTTCTTCTATCATCCCCTTTTTCCACTTAGGATGAGCAAGTGCATCAGACACACGTTTGGGTACACTTTCTTATGATAGTTTTATCACAAGAGGCATGAAAGGTAGGTGCCAAGTGGTTAAAAAAGAGAAAATCCTGAATGGGATGTTTAGTAGATGATCCTCTACCTTAAAGTAGAGCAACAGGAAGCTCAAGATCAGAGGGTGATGGGAGGGGTTACCTGAGGGGGCTTGAGGACCTGAGTTCAAAGCATCAACTGATGATGACTCTAATGAGAATAACGGTCTAGTCTTCTGTTTTCTTCTGGAATACATTTGCATGGGTTTTGTTGATGCTTCTATTGTTTCAATTACCCCCTGGATCTCCTTGGAAGTTTTATCACAAGTGTTGGATGCTTATTGGTTGCTTCGCATGTCCTTGCTCTCGATTATCTTCCATTTGTCCTAAATATGATGGGTACTGACTGAATATGCGGTTGCATTCTCTCCCCATAGCTCTCATCATATATTACTTTTTTCCCATTTGGGGAGTAAAAAGCTACATCTTCATGAAAAGCCACATCCATTGTACCAAAGATATTTCCACCTTTTCCAAGAAGATAACATTTATATCCTTTTTGAGTGCAAGGTAAACCACAAATATACACTTCACAGATTTTGGTTCTAGTTTGTCACAATGCTGTTTAGGAATGTGTACAAAACATGCACATTCAGACACCTTTGGTGGAACTGGAAACAAAGGTGCATTTGGACACTAGATTTCTATTGGACTTTTCCTCCCAATACCCGTGAAGGTATCCTATTGATTAAGAATGTAGTTAACGCACCATCATTAGACCAAAACAACTTTGGAACATTCATTTCAATTAAGAGAGCCCTTGTGACTTCGTGAAAATGTCTATTTTTTCTTTCTACAACTTCATTATGCTTTGGAGTATATGCACATGAAGTTTGAGGTTCAATCCCATTCTCTGACAAATAGGATTGAAACTTCTGAGCTTCATACTCTCCACCATTGTCAAACCAAAGTGCCTTGATCTTCTTGTCAAACTTGACTTTCACCATTTTATAGTAATTCTTAAAGGCATCGAGGACTTCATGATGCAAAGCACAAACCTTATGGGCCTAGCCCACCCTTGGATCTCTTTTATTTTCATCTTTGTAGCCCATCTGTTGCTGGCATTTTAGACTTTTCTTATATTTTGAGTTTTAGGGTTTTTGGAACCTATGTAAGGGAGAAGAAGGGGCTTTTTGACATTTTGAAGAAAAAAATTACTCCGCACCTTTGAGAAGGTTGTCTGTGTTGCCAAAAATTGGCCCTTTGGCAATCTAGAGTGCATCAATTGGCATCAGAGCATCTAGGTTTGCAGCACTCAGACTCGTTCGTTGCAAACCTTGGAGCAATGGCTAGGATCTCAGATTGTAGATCTCCAAGGGTTAGAAATTGATCTTTAGTTGCACGAGGAACAAGAAATAGAGGAGGAGAACTTGGAAAGGCCAGAGAGCTCTTGGCTTCAAATCATTCCCATTTGGTTCTACATTTTACAGCATAGATTCCTATTCAACCTTGTTGCAGAGAGAGAAACAGTCAGATCTCAGGTGGACCAGATATTAGATCTAGAGGTTCTACTCGTAGTTACAAGACAAAGAAAGAGGGAATCAGACCTCTTTTCGTTTCTAAAACAAAAAGAAGAGAGGAGTCTCTTCTTGATTTCTGTGGATAAGAGAAACCAAAAAAAAGTTGAGTACCAGCTTTTGGGTTACAGTGGGTTTCTGCCATTGACCTCACCGCTGCCAAGGAAGAAAACCAGAGAAGACAAGTCACTAGTTGCATCACCAGTGCCTAAGAAGAAAAAGAGGTTCTGGCCTTGGGATTTTTTTCGTAGAACATCCCCCAATTCTATCGCATATCAGAAAGGAGTTCTAGCTACAGAGGTTTTGATCTTTGTGTTGGCCGCAAATCAGGCTCTTGCCTAATTAAAAAAGAAGAAACTCAATTGGGTTCTCGGTTTTCTTGGGCTACGGTAGCTGTCTCCTTTTTTTTTTTTTTTTTTTTTTTTAAGGTGGGGAAGGAGACAGAGGATCTAATCTGCCGTTGCAGTCATTTTCCGAGGATGGTTCTCTGATCGTCGACTGGAATCAAAGAGGAGGACTTCTATTTGGGTTCTCTATTGAAGCCGCTTGTGATCTGTTGCAGGAAAGGGGCTGTGCCTTGCTGCCTACCACTGCTCACCATTGCTTCACCGTTCCACTCACCACTAGACATCGCCAGTTACCGCTAACCCACCATCACCTGTGGCGAGGAAGAAAGAGGCTGGGTGCAGGTTTTTGGTCCCACATAACCAGAAACAAGGGGAAGGAGAAGAGAAAAATGGCTTTTTCTAAAAGCCCAAGCCGGGTCTATTCCAAATCAGGTCTGAACTGACCCGTGTTTCAGAGCCCAACAAAAAAAAAAAAAAAGAGCGGTCCAAGTTCAAACCCCTTTCGGTTTCATCTTTGTTGAAGAAAAAAAAGAAAAAATAAATAAATAAAAAATGAACAAAGGGCATTTCTCTAGTCGACGATTGTCGTTGCTTCACTGCTGGTCGCCAGATCCAAACGGTGGATGCTAGCATTACTGACTACTTTCTGCTGAAAGAAAGCAGAAAGAAGAGGATTTAGATCTAGGCAGTTACAGATCTACACGAAAGATAAAAAAGAGGGGGAGTTCCAGAACCAGGTTCGGAGAAGACGAGTCATTACGTACTGTGCTACTTGTGATTTGGAGGCTCCTGGTTCCATTTCTCATTCTCTCTTGCATGCCCTTTTATTAATTTTCTTCCATTTTTCTGTTGGGTGAATCATACGTGCAGTTGAAGGTCTGCATACTGTTTGGCCTACTGTGTTGGCTACATGCACACTGGTGGCATGCATACAGCAAAATAGGTTTCAGAACCTATTGAGCTTTTGGTTTTATTTTCTACAGCCATTTATGTCTCTAGTTAAAGCAGTTGGTAATGCCTTTCCTTAGAATTCATGGTTCAAGGCATTATAGTGAGAATGCAGGTGATGACTTTATGATTGGCAACAAATGGAAATTCGAAAGTTGCGCAAGCAAATTCAAACCCTAGCTTGGCATATGGATCAAATCAAATTCCGAAATCAGTCGTTTGCTGAGCAAGCCTATGAAGGTGATGATGATCATTCTGTGTACAGTGATAGGCTGGATGACAATAGTGATTTTGAGAATCCAATTTACATAGATAATTGGATGGAGGTTCTAATAATGAAGTAATTGTACTATCAATTGATGAACATGAATGTGATCACAGTTTGGATTTTAGCAATGATCTTGGTGATGGTCCAATTTTGATGAATATCTAGAAGACGAAGATGATGCATGTGCAAAGATCACTAATATGCCTCAAGATCATGGTGTTGATCAAAACATAAATTTCTATGTCGAAAAAGATCATGAAAAAGATCCTTCAAATTTTAGTGATTATTATTCGTAGAAATTGAAGATTCAAAAGCAAATGGAGGAAACAATGATTAAAGGTTTGATGAATGCCTGGATAATGAGTGGGCAGGGGCATTGGAGTTTGAGAAAATCTTCAATGACACTAAAGAGGGTGTTGTTGAGGCAAATAAAAAACAAGTCGAACTTGACGACTTGGATTTGGTTCATGATGCGATGGACCACTTAATAGATTTTACTGCAATGCCCATTCCAGAACCACCCATTTCTTCATTGGAAAACAATTAGTCATTCCCCTGCTTTCACAAAAAGAATGATTCGTTGAAGTCCCTCACACTGAGTTCATCTTTCAAGAAGAACAACCAATTGTTAAAGTTTCCAAACTGCTCATGCAAGTACTCCAATTGCGACATGTAAGGTCCCATACCCCAGATAATTACGATTAGTAGTAACTAAGTTGGTTTTATTTTAATTAATGAGTAATTAGGCTAATTGAGCCCAAATCTCAAGAGTTTTGGGTCATGGATTGGTAGATGGGTCGGGTTCGAACCTTTGTTAGGTAATCCAAGGACTTTTCATTTAGTATTTTTCTGATTTGGCATCATTAAAGCATCATAATGGTTGCATTGGGTGAGTTTCGCCTTGTTGGACATCTTTCATGTTTGGCCCAATTTCGTTTGGACCCATCTCAGCCCATTTTAAGCCCATTGATTCAAACTGGAAATATATAGAAACCAAGAGGGCTTGCTTGCAATTTCCAGAAACTTCATTTATATAAAAACCCTAACCCACCAACCACCACCGATATTTTCTCCTCCTTCTCTCCCTCGTGGCAGCACCGGCTTCCCCCTTCTTCCATCGTCGTCTTCCATCATTTTTCAGCTCAATTTGTGGTGATTCAAGGCTTGCATGCATCAAACTTGGAATCACCTTCTTCCTCTTCATCCTCTCTTTGCTCTTTGTTGGAATCAAGGCACCCTCTCCTTCCCATTGCTTGAAAATGAGTTGAGGTTTTCATTATAGAGAGCTTTATTCTTCATCTAATCAAAGGGCAAATCAATTTGGGTGAAACACCAAGCACAAGGCAAGTATAAGGATACATAATCTTACATGCATGGCTTGATTTCCTTGATTATTGATGGATTGTATTATTTTACCAAATTTACAACTTTGTGGAAATGCATGGATTAAATGGTGATTTGGTGGGATAAAGATGTTATTGGCCTTTAGGGAACTCAAGGGTGTAGAATGGAGGCTTTTGGAGTGGTTTCATTGCAGGTAAATTGGGGTTTTGGAAGAGAAACGCATTTGGGAAGAAAACCCACCCGCAACAAAGTGCTTCAGGGCCGACCGGTCGGTCCTGAACCTCGATCGGTCGAATGCCTCATCAGGTAGTCCGACCGGTCGGCTACCAAGCCCGACCAGTCGAATTCCACTTCTAGAAGGGTCCGACCGGTCAGACCTTCACCCGATCGGTCGGGTAAGTCTGATTGACAACTTGTCGAAAGGTGTTCAAAAATGAATTCTAAGCTTGACTATGGACTTTCTATAGTCTATGGGATAGCCTAGTGATGGGTTACTCCTTTAAACCACAGAAAAGATACCTTAGTTCAATGTCAAGCCACGGATGTGGGCATAAAGTGATGTGTCCCTACATACACATGTGGTAACACCAAGAATAGTAACACCGGGACACTAAACACCTTATGAATACACCAAGTTAATGACCTCAGAAACCCGAATTATCTAATATAGAATTGATAGAAATTATCCTTGATAACCTATAATCTAATTGCATTGGTTTATATTAATATGCATTGGATAATCAGTATTTTATTAGTTGTGGTTCTATAATAGAGATCTCCAACGTGAGCAGCGGGTGTGGACCTCTTGAATAGGTATTCATGAGATACTCTGCCTAACAAAGTCTCGCACTGCTTAAGAGAGTGTAAAAGGGTGTGCCTTGTATTCCCCTTGTGACGCATCCTGGGTACTCCCTGGGGGCTCTGCCCAGAAGTCGTAACGCGTTTTGGGTATTCCGTGGCGGCCCTGCCCAGAAGTAAAACCGTGCGGGTACTCCTTGGGGGCTCTGCCCAAAGCGGACAATATCACGGTGGGGGGGGAGAGGAAAACGTTACCCCTTAGTTTTATTCCTCATAGGAGGTTCGGTTGCCAATTGGGTCTGATAATTCAACAGCATAATTTCATAGATTACAATATTAATTTCCTTTAATTGTTGTGCCATTTTAATCTAGTTGATTTATCGTGTTAAGCTTATGCACCCTTATCTTGCTTAACCGTCGTGTTAACTGAGTTACTATGCTGTTACAGGTGCGGGACCCGCTGCCGATCCGGCAGTCAATGCGATCCCGAAGGCAACCCCAGCGTTACCTCGGGACGTGAACGAGTGGAACGAGGAGGACATCTTCTCGTGATTTCCCTCCACAGTGCGCAACAAGGACACATGAGAATAGGCTTAGGGTTCATTTTGGCAATTATATCTCTTGTATTATGTATGGATATTCATGTACAAGCATGTAGGTGTATATAATTAACGGTCTTGTTTGCTTAAGGAATGAAATGAATGGATGTTCTATGGATGCTCATGATGCATTGCAGGTGAAATCTCCAGGTTTCCGCTTGAATTCCTTATATGGGTAATACGTGATCGTGGATTTTCCTCACACGTACCTGTGGGATCACCCTTGTGACAGTTCGTACGTGTTCAATCATGGCACGAATTGTCACGGGTACGTGTGTCATTCCTCGAAACCCACAGTTAATCCCCAATTCTCGGTTTCGGGGCGTGACATACGTTTGGTATCAGAGGATTGATAAGTCAATTAAAAGACTTAGCAACCCTAGGAAACGTGGTAAGGTACGATAAATGTAATTGGGGGAAATAGAATCTCAGTATAAGGACTTGTAATTGTCTTCTGTATTAGCGTTGGTCGAGGCTAATCTCTAACTATAGTTGTAGATAAATGGCCTTTGGATCCGGAACAGGTAACAACATGGGAGATGATGACCGGGATAATGTGGAGATAGAGGGCGTTGATCCTCCGCCGCCTCCACCTCCTCGCCCTACCTATACGACAAATGAGCCCTTTATGATGTTGATGCATCAGTTGGCAGCAAGTAATGCTAACCAAGCCGCGATGCAACTGCAGTTAGCAGCTTTGATTGAAAGGCAGAACCAAGCGGGAGATCCAAACTCTTTCTATGAGAAGTTCAGAAAGAGAGGAGCTATCGAATTCACGGGAAGAGAAGATCCACTGCAAGCGGATGAATGGCTTGAGCATACGGAGAATGTCTTCGAGTCATTGACTTGTACAAGAGCCCAGCGAGTGATATTGGCAGCCTCAATGTTTAGGGATGTGGCGGATATCTGGTGGAAGATTGTCCGTGATCACATCAAGGCCATGCTTGAAGCGACTATTTGGGATGCTTTCAAGAGGCAATTCAAGAAGAAGTTCATCCCTGAGCATGTCACCCGCAAGAAGAAGGCGGAATTTCTATCCTTACAGCAATGCACTATGACAGTTGCAGAGTACGTTCACATCTTCAGTCAACTCTCCCAGCTTGTTATAGATTTGATTGATACCGAGGAGAAAAGAGTTGAACGATTCCTTGAAGGATTGCGGCCCGCTATTAGGGGACATGCTATGGCCTTTCAACGCCCAACAGAGTACGATGATGCTGTGGAAAGAGCTTACGCAGCGGAAGAGATAGAACGGAGCCCGTTCTTAAGTGGACCAAGGAGGAGTACCCGTCTTCAAAAAGGAGCCAGCAGTACTCCAGGAAGCAGAAAGGGGTTGCTAGCAGTTCTTCCAGGCTAGTTTGTAGTGTGTGTGGGAGGAATCATGAGACTAGCAAGTGCTGGAGACTAACCGCAGCGTGCTACCTCTGCGGCTCTCTGGGTCATCGAAGATCTGAGTGCCCAAAGAGGGGGAGCATAGAACAAGACTCGCAACAGCAGCAGTCTTCGCAGTCTTCTAGGACCCCACCATCTGCCCCTTTACAGGAGCAAGCACCCTCCAGGCAGAATCCATTCAGACAGAGTCAAGGGCAATCCCGATCAGGACAGAGTCAATTGAGACAGAGTCAACTTAGGCAAGGACAATCTAACCGACCTCAACAACAAGGCCGCGCATATGCATTGACTTCGGAGGAAGCTGAAACAGCAGATCACACAATCGTAGGTAAGGTTTCTATTTGTGGTGTGGAAGCCCAGGTGTTGTTTGACTCGGGATCATCGCATTCATTCATTTCTCCCCAGTTTTCTGGTAGAATTCAGGAGTCCCCAGCACGACTGCCATATGAGTTGCACGTCTTTACCCCTGTAGATAAGAAGGTAATTTGTGAGGTGTCCTACCCTAGTTGTAAGATCGCGATCGGTGAGATGATCTTTCCAGCAGAACTCATCGTGTTGCTGATGCATGGTTTCGATGTGATTTTAGGCATGGAATGGTTGAATAAATACAAGGCTTGTTTGGATTATTCTCGAAAGACCGTTACTGTGAGGATTGAGGAAGCCGGACCAAGTGTTGTTTTTCGAGGTGAGAAGAAGAGTTCGAACACCCGAATAATTTCTGCACTTCAGGCGGAGAGGCTAATTCGGAATGGTTGTAAAGGATATATTACTTTCATAGTTGAGAAGAAGTCACCTCCGAAGTTAGAGGAGATTCCCGTAGTCTGTGATTTTCCGGATGTGTTCCCAGACGAAGTTCCTGGTCTCCCTGTAGTTAGGGAAGTAGATTTTTCTATAGAGCTTATGTCCGATACAGCCCCGATTTCTAGAGCCCCGTATAGAATGGCGCCTGCAGAACTACGTGAGCTTAAAGTGCAGTTGCAAGATCTATTGGACAAAGGATTTATTCGTCCAAGTACATCGCCATGGGGAGCTCTAGTCCTATTTGTGAAAAAGAAAGATGGCACCCTTAGGATGTGTATCGATTACAGGCAGTCGAATCAAGTGACGATCAAGAACAAATACCCACTGCCTCGAATAGATGAGTTGTTTGATCAATTGCAAGGTGCAACATATTTCTCTAAGATTGATTTGAGGTCTGGATATCACCAGTTGTGGGTTAGAGATCAAGATACGCTCAAGACAGCTTTCAGAACTAGATACGGGCATTATAAGTTCTTAGTCATGCCATTTGGGTTAACCAATGCCCCTGCTGCATTCATGGCTTTGATGAATAGAATCTTTTCTCCGTATCTCGACCAATTTGTGGTGATCTTTATTGACGATGTATTGGTATATTCCAAGACCAGAGATGAACATGCTGGACATTTGAGGACTTCACTTCAGTTATTAAGAGATCATCAGTTGTATGCCAAGTTGGACAAGTGTGATTTCTGGCTGAGGCAAGTTATTTTCCTAGGACACATTATTTCGAAGGATGGACTTGCAATCGACCCAGCTAAGATTGAAGCAATAACTAGCTGGCAGAGTCCAAAGACCGTTGCTGAAGTTATAAGCTTTGTCGGTCTTGCAGGTTATTATCGGAGATTCGTTAAGGACTTTTCTAAGATTACAGCCCCATTGACTAAATTAACTCGGAAGAATGAGCCATTCGTTTGGTCGGATGAATGTGAGTCGAGTTTCCGATTGCTTAAGGAGAAGCTGATCTCGGCCCCAATTCTGTCCTTACCAGAAGGTAGTGGTGGATTTGTCATTTATACAGATGCTTTTAGAATTGGGTTGGGATGTGTCTTGATGCAGAATGGAAGAGTTATAGCATATGGGTCTAGACAGCTAAGGGAGCATGAGAAGAACTATGCCACCCACGATTTGGAGCTAGCCGCTGTCGTCTTTGCTTTGAAGTTATGGAGACATTACTTGTATGGAGAGAGATTTGAGGTTCATAGTGACCATCGTAGTCTTCAGTACTTATTCTCTCAACATGATCTCAATATGAGACAGCGTCGCTGGCTAGTGCTTATAAAGGACTATGATTTTCCGATCAAGTATTTTCCGGGGAAAGGCAATGTGGTGGCTGATGCTCTGAGTAGGAAATCTACAATTGAGATTGTAGCATTGTTTGGTGAGTTATCTTTGGTGGAAGAGTTTCGAGATTTGGATACAAGAGTTGAACTTGGGGATGACAAGGTGATGTTAGTAGCTATGTTAGTTTTTGAGCCAACCTTGATCCAACAGATTAAGGAGAAACAGTTCGAGGACCCAGAGTTCGTCAAGATCTGTGAACATATAACTAAAAGACTAGATTTCAGAATGGTTGATGGTGTGTTATATTTCCGGGATAGATTATGTGTTCCAGCAGTCCAGAATCTGAAGGAAGTAATTATGGTTGAGGCACATCATTCTAGATACTCTATGCATCCCAGTAGCACTAAAATGTATCGAAACTTGAATGGCAGGTTTTGGTGGAACAATATAAAGAGAGACATTGCAAGTTTTGTGGCTAGATGTCTTACCTGCTAGCGCATGAAGGCCGAACATAAGAAACCTCCCGGCTTGTTGCATCCCTTGCATATCCCGGAGTGGAAATGGGAGAACATTTCAATGGACTAAGAAGCACGGACACGGACACGGACACGGGACACGGATACGACACGACACGGACACGCCGACACGGCATTTCTCAAAAAAGTAGGACACGGACACGTCGGGGACACGTTAATAAATTAATAATATATATTTATTAATATATATAATGAATAAAAAAAAATCAACATTCAATACATTGAATACAACACTAAAACATAATTCATAATCGTTAAACATAAAATATCCATATTACCATAAAATCCTTACAAAGAAAAGGGAAGATTTTCCCTTTTTCCTCCAAACAAAAAAAAAAAACAAAACAAAACAAAACAAAAAACAAAAAAGAAGCTAATTCAATGCTAATTTCAGTCATTTGATGCAACTTCAACTGCCTCATCATCACCAACAACTTCATCACAATCAACATCATCTGTAAAGACCATGGTCTCCAACTCTGGCTCATCAAGTGAAAGATTAGCAACCTCAAGCACCCCAACATCTTCTAAGGAATCAAATGAATCCCCAGCAATATCCCACATCTTAGTCTCCCCTTGCATATATTGTGGGGTTCTTCTTGACAGAAGACGTAAATTGCTATGAATAAAAACCAAGTCTTCGGCACGTTTTGGCGTCATCTTGTTCCTTCTCACGGAGTGCACAAAGGAGTATATACTCCAATTCCTCTCGCAACAAGATGAAGAAGAAGGCTGCATAAGTAGCTTGAAAGCCAAGCGTTGAAGCATAGGTGCACATGCTCCATGGATGGCCCACCAACTTGTTGGGTCCATATGATATCGATCATGTAAAGAATCATACTCCCCAAATTCCCCCGTCCTAAGTGAGAAATTGGCAAACTCCATATTAACCATTGTGCGCTCCTCGGAAGTGGGGAAGTATTTGACAAGGCATTTCTTTCTCTCTCTAGAAACCTCCACATCTTGATGTGGAGGAACTCGACTCGGGTCCTCTTGAAGCCATTCATCGCTATAATACCTTCAATAAAAGAGAGAAGGATTTCAAAATTACTATATGATGAAAAGGTGTAATATGTTAAGAAATACTTTTTAACTTATCTAAGAGGAAATGGCTGAAAAGTGAAAAGCTGAGGACTAGAATTCACCTAGGATTCAGAGAATGTGCCAAGCAATGGAGTGGAGTATTGTTCTTGTTCCAATGATCAACAAGTATTTGGTGTACCACATCATAAAATAAGGATGACTCATCAGTCCGCTTCCCTTCATGCCTATATATTGTGGTCTTCACTTTTTCAATCATTGTATCCCACATGTCATATACCAAATGAAGACAAGGCTTATCCGTATCACAAAGTCTAAGCATATCATAAATGGGTGTTGTGAAGGAAAGAATGTAATCAACTTTATCCCACCAGATGTCATCTAACAACCTGTCCTTTACAAATTTTGCCGTCCCTGTATCATCTTCTCGATAATGAGACCATTTGTCACTTATAACCATACTTTGGAGACCACGCTTTATAAGTTTGAATCTCTTCAGCATGACAATCGCTGAAGCAAAGCGTGTGTCAGCCACAGAAAGCAATTTCAAAGGAACAAACTCATTGAACATGGCCAACCTCATAGAGTGATTCATGATAAAATGCTTTATGTGCATAACATCACCAACAATCTCCAATATCCAACTACATTCATGATATGTCAATTGATTGTTTTCAACATTTTTTGCTGCACAAATGTTCTTCAATGCAAGATTGAGGGTGTGGACCACACATGGTGTCTAAATAATGTTAGGAAATTCTGTTTCAATGATATGTCCCACACCCTTACAGTTTGGAGCATTGTCAGTAATTATTTGAACCACATTCTCATGCCCAACATCCTTAATGACCTCCTTCATCAAATTAGCAATGAAATACTTGTCTTTTGTTTCACCTGAACAATCAACAGCTTTAAGAAACATAGGCCCACCTTCCGACACAGCCATGAAATTGATCAATGGCCTCCTTTGTGAGTCACTCCACCCATCACTCACAATGCTTACACCCTTTTCTTTCCACGTGCTTTTGATAGGTTGCAACAATCTTTCAATATTTGCCTTCTCTCTTTGGAGCAAACTGGTCCTCAACAAATTGTACCCCGGAGGCACATAACCGACAAGTGGATTGTTGGCGGCAAAAGTGAAGGCATTTACAAAATATGGGTTTCTTGCTAAGTGAAATGGTAAACCCGCCGAATAAAACATCCTAGCAATCTCAGTATGTAATTGATCACGAGCTGCTAAATTAAATGCCTTCTCAATGGGACTTGCACTTCCACTTCCACTCCCACCACTTATCTTTCTTTTCTTTCAGTCAAACCCTCCTTGCATCATACTCATCATAGTTATAGAATCAGAACTAGATGAAACACTAGGCACAGGTAAAGGTACTTTTTTTGGTGCATTGGCCGTCCTCCTCAATTTTACTTCTTCTTCTAATTTTTGCATTTCAGAAATATCTTTTGATGTAACTTTCGAACATGCAGCAATCCCACAACCAGGCAATTTTAACAAGTGAGCCTTAACCCTTGTGTATGAACTCTTTTTTATTTGATTACAAAAATTGCATTGCCAAGTAATATTTCCCCCTCCATCACTAAGTTTATCAAACTTGGTTACATATCTCCACAGAGGCTTGTTTATATCTTCTTCATTGGGGGGGTGTGAGCCAGAGCCACCAATGGAACTCATATTGCCAAATTCCAAATCTATATAATATAACAGCAAATTAGCACCAGGCACCAGCATTAACAAATTAATAGGACATGTCCCATAGTATCAATTAACAACAGACAACAGCAAAAAAAAAAAAAAAAAAAAAAAAAAAAAAAAAAGGGCAAGCGTAGGAAGAAAGCTTCCAGCATTAACAAAAAAAAAAAAAAAAACGTTTAGTGCACAGCAGGAAGAAAAAAGCCACGTACAAGCAAAAGGCAGGCAATGCAAAGGTAAAGGCAGGCAAGCCTTTCAACACCATTTCATAAAAAAAATGATGGCAGCAAAATAAAATGACATTGCACAGCAAACAAGAATGACATTGCACAGCAAAATAAAATGGTATTGCACAGCAAAATAAAAAGTGATGGCAGCAGCAAAATAAAAAATTGATGGCAGCAGCAAAAAAAAAAATGAAAGGAAATGATTTCAGGAGCACCGAGGAGAAGTAAAAAAAAAAATCTACTGAGCAGGAGATATTAAAAAAAAAATCAGCAGAAGCAATACCGAGCAGGAGATATAAAAAAAAAAAAAAAAAACACACACACACACCTGTAAAAATAAATACCTGCAGTGAGCAAGACGGTGGGTTTTCTCTGCAGTGAGCAAGACGGTGGGTTTTTTTTGCAGACGGTGGGTTTTGCAGACGGTGGGTTTTGCAGACGGTGGGTTTTTTTTGCAGACGGTGGGTTTTCCTTTCCCTCTCTTCTTCTTCTTCTTCTTCTCCTTCTCCTTCTTCTTCTCTTTCCCGCAGACGTTGAGTTTTTCTCTGCAGACAGTGCTTCTTTCTCTGCAGACGGTGCTTCTTCTTCTCTTCCTCTTCTGCCGCTGCTGCTTCTTCTTCTTTTTTTCCTTCCCTGCTCAGATCCACTGTCGACAGCCACGATCGATTCCCTCTGCTCGTCAACAGCCACGATCTCTTCCCTCTGCTCGTCGACAGCCTCGGACGGTGATGGCGTTTCGCCCACGGTTCCTGGCTTTCGCAGACACGATGGAGCGTCGATGGATCTGCGATCTCACCGCTGGCTGTCGCTGCGAGGGTTTCGCCGAGCGGGAGGCAGGCAGAGGATTTGGGGAAACTTCAGAGGCGCAGAGGGTTTTGCCTTTCAATCGAAGGCTTGGGATTATATTGGTTTGAAATTTCATTTAAGCCCTCTTCATTTCTTTCTTTTTAATTCTAATGCTAAAAGCAATGGGTTAAATTACTTTAAAATTTCATTTAGCCCCCTTTTCATTTTTTTTTTCTAATTTTAATGCAAAAGGCGTGGGATTGCTGTTGGGCCGCCGTGTCCGATCCGTGTCGGGCCGTGTCCGACCCATGTCGGGCCGTGTCGGGCCGTGTCCAGGCCGTGTCCGTGTCGTGTCCGAAATTTAAAAAAATAAAATTTGAAAATTAGGATACTTTTTGCGTGTCCCAGACGTGTCCAAGCGTGTCCGGAGCGTGTCCGTGTCCCAGACGTGTCGGACACGGACACGCCGGCCCCGGAGAGGTGTCCGTGCTTCCTAGTCAATGGACTTTGTCTTAGGGTTACCCCGGACTAGTAGACGACATGATGCTATTTGGGTGATCGTTGACCGACTGACGAAATCAGCCCATTTTATTCCTTTTAAGAAAGGTATGAAATTTCACGAGATGGCCAAGGTGTTTATCAATGAGGTTACGCGATTGCATAGCACCCCGGTATCTATAGTCTCAGATTGAGATAGTAGATTCGTTTCTTCCTTTTGGCGATCTTTTCAGGAATCCATGGGCACCCAACTCAGCTTCAGCACAGCGTACCATCCTCAGACTGATGGGCAGTCAGAGTGTACGATACAGACCTTGGAGGATATGCTTCAGGCAAGCGTGTTAGACCTTGGGAAGGAATGGGACGAGCATCTTTCCTTGTGTGAATTTGCGTATAACAACAGCTATCACCCGAGCATCAGAATGGCTCCATTTGAAGCTTTGTACGGACGCAAGTGTCGTACACCGGTGTGCTGGGAAGAAGTTGGAGTTAGGAGTTTTCATGGACCTTCTCTTGTGGTGAATACAGCGGAAAGGGTGCGACAAGTCCAAGACAGACTAAAGATCGCAAGGTCTCATCAGAAAAGCTACGCGGATAACCGTCGTAGACCTCTCGAATTCCAAGTGGGAGATAAAGTCTTTTTGAAAGTTTCTCCGATGAAAGGCACAATCAGGTTTGGTCAGAAGGGCAAGCTTACTCCGCGATTCATTGGCCCATTCGAGATTCGGAGTAGAGTGGGAGACTTGGCGTATCACTTGGAGCTACCATCCCAGCTAGCCGGAGTTCATAATGTATTTCACGTATCGATGCTAAGGAAGTATCTTCCAGACCCCTCTCATGTTCTCGAGATGGATGACGTCCAAGTAGAAGCGAATGAGAGCTATGAGGAGCGACCTCTTCGTGTCATCGACGCCAAGGACCAAGTGCTTCGCACCCGGACGATCAAGTGGGTCAAGATTCTTTGGGAGCATCATGGACCGGAAGAAGCTACGTGGGAACTCGAAGAACAAATTCGAGCGAAGTATCCGGGACTTTTGCCAGAGGTAAGTTGCATTAGGAGGACCGAATGTTCCATTAGAGGGGGAGGATGTAAGGTCCCATACCCCAGATAATTACGATTAGTAGTAATTAAGTTGGTTTTATTTTAATTAATGAGTAATTAGGCTAATTGAGCCCAAATCTCAAGAGTTTTGGGTCATGGATTGGTAGATGGGTCGGGTTCGAACCTTTGTTAGGTAATCCAAGGCCTTTTCATTTAGTATTTTTCTGATTTGGCATCATTAAAGCATCATATTGGTTGCATTGGGTGAGTTTCGCCTTGTTGGACATCTTTCATGTTTGGCCCAATTTCGTTTGGACCCATCTCAGCCCATTTTAAGCCCATTGATTCAAACTGGAAATATATAGAAACCAAGAGGGCTTGCTTGCAATTTCCAGAAACTTCATTTATATAAAAACCCTAACCCACCAACCACCACCGATATTTTCTCCTCCTTTTCTCTCTCGTGGCAGCACCGGCTTCCCCCTTCTTCCATCGTCGTCTTCCATCATTTTTCAGCTCATTTTGTGGTGATTCAAGGCTTGCATGCATCAAACTTGGAATCTTCTTCTTCCTCTTCATCCTCTCTTTGCTCTTTGTTGGAATCAAGGCACCCTCTCCTTCCCCATTGCTTGAAAAGGAGTTGAGGTTTTCCTTAAAGAGAGCTTTATTCTTCATCTAATCAAAGGGCAAATCAATTTGGGTGAAGCACCAAGCACAAGGCAAGTATAAGGATACATAATCTTACATGCATGGCTTGATTTCCTTGATTATTGATGGATTGTATTATTTTACCAAATTTACAACTTTGTGGAAATGCATGGATTAAATGGTGATTTAGTGGGATAAGGATGTTATTGGCCTTTAGGGAACTCAAGGGTGTAGAATGGAGGCTTTTGGAGTGGTTTCATTGCAGGTAAATTGGGGTTTTGGAAAAGAAACGCATTTGGGAAGAAAACCCCCCCGCAACAAAATGCTTCAGGGCCGACCGGTCGGTCCTGAAGCTCGATCGGTCGAATGCCTCATCAGGTAGTCCGACCAGTCAGCTACCAAGCCCGCCCGGTCGAATTCCACTTCTAGAAGGGTCCGACCGGTCAGACCTTCACCCGATCGGTCGGGTAAGTCTGATTGACAACTTTTCGAAAGGTGTTCAAAAATGAATTCTAAGCTTGACTATGGACTTTCTATAGTCTATGGGATAGCCTAGTGATGGGTTACTCCTTTAAACCACAGAAAAGATACCTTAGTTCAATGTCAAGCCACGGGTGTGGGCATAAAGTGATGTGTCCCTACATACACATGTGGTAACACCAAGAATAGTAACACCGGGACACTGAACACCTTATGAATACACCAAGTTAATGACCTCAGAAACCCGGATTATCTAATATAGAATTGATAGAAATTATCCTTGATAACCTATAATCTAATTGCATTGGTTTATATTAATATGCATTGGATAATCAGTATTTTATTAGTTGTGGTTCTATGATAGACATCTCCAACGTGAGCAGTGGGTGTGGACCTCTTGAATAAGTATTCACGGGGTGCTCTGCCTAACAAAGTCCCGCACTGCTTAAGAGAGTGTAAAAGGGCGTGCCTTGTATTCCCCTTGTGACGCGTCCTGGGTACTCCCTGGGGGCTCTGCCCAAAAGTCGTAACGCGTTTTGGGTATTCCATGGCGGCCCTGCCTAGAAGTAAAACCGTGCGGGTACTCCCTGGGGGCTCTGCCCAAAGCGGACAATATCACGGTGGGGGGGAGAGGAAAACGTTACCCCTTAGTTCTATTCCTCATAGGAGGTTCAGTTGCCAATTGGGTCTGATAATTCAACAACATAATTTCATAGATTACAATATTAATTTCCTTTAATTGTTGTGCCATTTTAATCTAGTTGATTTATTGTGTTAAGCTTATACACCCTTATCTTGCTTAACCGTCGTGTTAACTGAGTTACTATGGTGTTACAGGTGCGGGACCCACTGCCGATCTGGCAGTCAGCGTGATCCCGGAGGCAACCCCAGCGTTACCTCGGGACGTGAACGAGTGGAACGAGGAGGACATCTTCTCGTGATTTCCCTCCACAGTGCGCAACAAGGACACATGAGAATAGGCTTAGGGTTCATTTTGGCAATTATATCTCTTGTATTATGTATGGATATTCATGTACAAGCATGTAGGTGTATATAATTAACGGTCTTGTTTGCTTAAGGAATGAAATGAAAGGATGTTCTATGGATGCTCATGATGCATTGCAGGTGAAATCTCCACGTTTCCGCTTGAATTCCTTATATGGATAATACGTGATCGTGGATTTTCCTCACACATACCTGTGGGATCACTCTTGTGACGGTTCGTATGTGTTCAATCATGGCACGAATTGTCACGGGTATGTGTCATTCCTCGGAACCCACAGTTAATCCCCAATTCTCATGTTCGGGGCGTGACACGACATCTTGTGGTTCGACCGAGCATCGAGTCAGATTCATGCCATAAAAAGAACCAAAGCCTTAAGTCTACTTGTAGCAAAGGATCATGTGAATGGAGATCAACAAGCACGTTGGAAGTTTGTACGTTGGATTTTTTACCCGGGAGGATACCTGTAGAACTCAAGGTCAAGTTCTTCCCAAGAAAGGGAGACTGATGCAGAGCACAGACCTTATGGGCGTGGCCTATTCTTGGATCTTTTTTATTTTCATCTTTGTAACCCATCTATTGAGGGCATTTTAGACTTTTCTTATATTTTGGGTTTTAGGGTTTCTTGGAACCTGTGTAAGAGCGAAGGGAGAGAAAAAGGGGCCTTTTGACATTTTGAAGAAGAAAATTACTCCTCACCTTTGAGAAGGTTGTGTGTGTTGTCACAAATTGGCCCTTTGGCAATCTGGAGTGCATCACTTCATCGTTTGATTTTAGAAGATAGACCTAAGTACATCTAGTTACATCATTAATAAATGTAACAAAGTATCGATGACCAGAATTAGAAGTAAGAGGAGCATACGATACCTCGAGTGAATCAAGTCAAAGAAAAACAAACTTCTTTTATTAATACCAATAGGATATGCATTCCTTTCTAATTTTTGAAAACTGACAAGTATCACAATTCAAATGCTGAACATTATTTTTCATATTTGAAGTAGATATATTCGTAAGACTCTAGACCAGCACAAGTCCAAGACAACGATGCCATAACAATGTTTTATTCTCCATACTAGTAGTAGAATGCAATACTCTTGATTCCTTTCTTGTTGGTTCCAGAAGATAAAGACCATTATTCTCATGGCCACCACCAATCATCTGCCATGTCATCAGATCCTGAAATACACAATGGGAAGGGGTAAAGGTCACAGAACAATTGAGGTTTTTTGTCAAGGCACTAACAGATATAAGGTTAAATGAAAAGGATGGGACATGTAAGATGGAGGATAATGACAGATTAGGTGAAACACTGATACATCCTTTCCCTATTATTGGAGTGAAAGTTCCATCAACAATTTTTACTCTTACAAGAGGCCTTTGTGTCTAGGAATGAAACTCAAATCGCATACCTGTCACATGGTCTGTGACACTTGAGTCAATAACCCATGTAGATGAGAAGGTGATAGAAGAAAATGCAACCAAAGTATAAAAAGAAGAAGAAGACACCATATTCACTGCTGTTGTTTGGGATGTACCTTCCAAAACTGCTAGTCTCTGACAAAGAACGGCAAGTTCATTCAAGCAGGGGTTTAAATGTAAAAGATGTAACCTATATTTAAAGCAGAGCTGCTGCTGGCTGTTAGTGTCATTGTAAGAATGTATTGTCAATTACGTGACCCAAGTCTAGTCTTGCTCTAAGGAAGATCAAGTTACATCTATGAAGATCAAGTTAGATCAAGGAAGCTCAAGGTTTATCAATGAAGATCAAGCAAGTTCAAGGAAGATCAAGATCAATTAAGAAGATTCTCTATGAGTGCCAAGGGATAAGGTATCATTGACCCTTCTTGCCCATAGAAATAGAATGGAAAAAAGAGTTTCTAATCACCCTGCATTTATACTACGGCTTGGATCACGGCTAAGCCGTAGATCCTACGGCTCACTCTCGAGAGAGTATATTTTGAACCATTTTGTTCTACGGCTGACCCTACGGCTGCACCGAAAAATGTTACGGCTAAGCCGTAGTGTGTCTCACGGCTAAGCCGTAAAATCTACGGGCCACAATCCAGAGAGTGCACTTGGCCATATAATGCCTACGGTTGACCTTGCGGCCAAGCCGAAAGGCCTTCACCGCTAAGCCGTAATGTGATTCACGGCTAAGCCGTAAAGATTACGGGCCACTCTCCAGAGAGCAGTTTTTGGGAGATTTCAGCTTATGGCTGACCCACGGCTAGGCCGAAAGGTGCTCACGGTTAAGACGTATAAGGATTTACGGCTAAGCCATAAGCTTAACCGTAAGAAGGAATTTTTGTTGAATCTGGTCAAACTAGCCGTTGGATGTTGTCAGAGCATACGGCTAAGCCGTAAACCATTCTGTTCTTAGCCGTAGATCTATCCGTTGGAGCTTATCTGTATTTAAAGAGGACCTCTCCCTTGCTCCAACTACTGAATTTATTACTGTGAAAATCACTAGTATAGCTGAGCCTTTGCACCTCCATTAAAATCATCTTTAAAGCTCCCACAACCACCTACTCTTCAACACCACAAAGTGCCATTATTGTTTCAAGAAGAGTAGTTGGTGATTTAGGAAAGGCTCCATTAAATCTGAGAGAATATCTTAGCCTTCCAAACCCTCTTAAAACCTCTTCCCTTGGCTGAGCACTCATCTGAAGATCATCATCACCAAGGAGCAAGAACAAGAGGTCAAAGCTTCGAGGTAGTCTTTCAAGCATCAAGAGCACCACTCAAAACTAAGGTAAATAATTCCTTGTTTAGGTGTTCTTTAATATTTCAATTCTCATTGCTGTATTTGGTGGAAGACAAACCACCGCATCAAAAATTATTGTAGTTGGTGGACTAGATCAAGGATCAACCACCTGATCAAAAACCCCAGTTGGTGGAAGACAAACCACTAAATCAAAAACTGTTGCAAGAGGTGTATGTTATGTAAGTACCTCTTATTTAGTGGAACCAAGAGAGATTGCTCTTGAGAGTGGATGTAGGTCTAGGACCAAACCACTATAAATCACCGTGTTTATTGCTTGTTGTGTGTGGATGTTGCCTTGCATTCTTGTCACTTGAGTTGATCATCATTTCTAAGCTACATCTTTGTTACTCTAGTTGCATTTCTACACACTATAAGCACTCACAACTCTGAACATCTCTCTTAATCTTCTTGGGGACTCTCAATTTTAATTAATCCTTCAGATTGCACACTAATAAAACCTAATTCTTGAAAAGAAATTTTTAATAGTCCTATTCACCCTCCCTCTAGGACTTGGTGAGATCTAGCTATTGCACTTTCACTGGCTGCTGCCCTAATCGTCTTGAGCCATGACAAAATGAGAAGAAAAATGCAGAAAAAAGGAGTAATGACCGGCAAAGAGAAGAAAACGAAGAAGCAACAATCGGCAACGAAGGAGAAGAAGATCTGTAGTAGGCAAAGAAGAAGATCTGCAGTCGGCAACGAAGGAAAAGAAGATCTGCAGCCGGCAAAGAAGAAGATCTGCAACCGGTGGCGAAGGAGGAAAAAAAAAAGAGAAGAAGAGAGCTCAAGTCCGGCCGGCAAAGGAGAAGGAGGAGGAAGAAAGAGAAGCTCAGCCACTTCCGACGACCCAGCCAGCTTGCTGCTAATGTTCGGCGAGGTACGTCTTTTTCTTTTTTTTCTTTCCTATTTTGCTGCTGCTTTCTGTTTTTGTTTTTTTTTTCTCTTTTGCTGCGGCTCACATGTAGACGGACTACTATCCACATTGTTTTTTTGCTGCTGTTTTGGATTTTTTTTCTTTCTTTTTTTTTTTTTTGCTGTTATTTCTACTTTTTTTTTTATTTCGCTGCTGCGGCTTTTTCTTTCCTTTTTTGTTTCATTTATTTTTCTTTTCTACCATTGCATTTTTTTTCTGCTTTGTTGTTTTTTTTCCTTATTTCGCTACTACTATTTCACTTTTTTTTTCTGCCATCAAATTATTTGTTTTTTTTTTTTTGCTGCTTTGTCTTTCGCTGCAATTTTTTTCTACTGCATTTTTTTCCATGCTTTTTTGCTACTGTTGCTATCTACGTTTTTCTTTTTTCTTTTTTTCTTTTTTTTTTTTTTTTTTTTTTGCTGTTATATGCTATCTGCTACTTTTTTCTTTTTTCTATTTCTGCCGAGTTTTTTTTTTTGTTTGCTATCTACTATCTATTGCTGCTATCTCCAACTGCTGTTGCTTCTCTACTTTTATGTTTTTTTCTTTTCTTTTCTACCGCTGCATTTTTTTTGTTTGATATTTTTTTTCTGCTGCCGCTATCTGCATTTTTTTTTCTATTTTTCATGTTGTTTTTTGCTGCTACTCACGTTTTTTTTCCTATACCACTTGATACCATTTCTATTTCTGTAGTTTTTTTTTTTTTTTTTTGCTGCTGCTGCATGTTTTTTCTATTGCTGCTTCGGATTTCTATTTTTCATGAATATTCATTTGGTGTTAATAATGCATTCTCTGTTCTTCTTACTTTGTCTGTGCATACTGAATGCCATGTTGTATATTGCCTTTTGGGTATCAAAGTAGGTCAACTGGGCTGGAATGGATTAATTGTTTATCCCTTTTGTAATTTGTATGGTTGCTATTTTTGCACTGAGTGATGGATGTTTTTGACTTTCAGAATCTTCTCTAATATTTATTGCCTTTTTTGTTATAATTTTTGAATTAATTTCACTTTGCCAATGTTAATTTTAAATTATTTATCTATGACAAAATATCTTTTTTTATATTCTATAATGTGTGGGTGTGTCTATAGTTCCCACAAATTGTGCATGAGAGTTTATCCCAGTCAATGCCACTGTAACCACCACGTCCTCCGCGTATATGACCACCATGAT
This sequence comes from Sextonia rubra, assembly GCA_037013555.1. Classification (NCBI taxonomy): domain Eukaryota; kingdom Viridiplantae; phylum Streptophyta; class Magnoliopsida; order Laurales; family Lauraceae; genus Sextonia; species Sextonia rubra. The sequence continues at coordinate 11,200,466 of JASUAD010000008.1, forward strand.
TCCCTCCGCAACCAAAACCTTTGCCACCTCCAGCTCCAGTATTAGTGCTCTGATTCGGAGCCGTAGCACTATTTCAACCAAAAGTATAAGTCGAAGCTTACAATCTTCAAAATCCTACTCTCCCATTAGTGAACCATGCAAGTACTTTATTCAAGAAGAGCGCTAGAAACCTTTTAAACAGGGCAAAGTCAGCTCCTAACCTCCAAATCATGTATCCTAGCAGGCCACACATACTAGCTTGAATTTTCTTTTCAACTTGCACATCTCAAGACAAGGTCCAAGATGCAGATGTCAACACATAGCGTGACATCAGCCCTAAGGTTGAAATTACCCACCAAAAACTTCGTAGAAACTCCTCTTCTACTTTTTTATCATCCTAGGTTAGAGACTCTCACACCTATTTGTAAACAATACTTAAATATAGAAATCAAAATAAAGAGCAAAAAGATGGAGTTGAGATATATACATATATATATTCTTCCTGTGCATACGTCCCTCAAGGAGGACTATGCATACTCCTCCATGGGGCCCACGATGGACCCCACCAAGGGATGAGCTGGGGGAAATGGAAAGATCCATGCAGGACCATCCCAGGTATCAAGTTTCGCCCCAATCACATCCCTAACCGCTTCATCCGTGGCCCACAAATCCATTACATTCGGATTGGTGCACACTTGATCCAATGGTCCAGTAAATTCTGATCTGACCAAAAATTGGTGGACGTTTGCAATTCAGGGGGATCATATTTATGGTCCATTTGGATGAACCATATAATGGGCCCCCCTAGAGTTCTCACAAAAAAAAACGGTGAGGGATACATGCACATCAATATTGTCCTATATATATAATATATATGGGCTTTAATCCTGTAAGAAGTGTTCTCACAGACCTACCGTGATAACTTTTCTAGGGCCCACTTGTGGGTCTCATTTGAGGATAGGACCGGGGGGATGGAAAGATCTATGTGGGACCACACCAAATATCAAGTTTGGCCTAAATCATATGTCCCTAACTCCATCCGTGGCCCACAAATCTAGTCCATTCAGATTGGTGAACAATCAATCCAATGATCCAATAAATTCAGATTTGACCGAAATTTGGGGTGTCTAACTATTAAAGGGGTCCCTATGTATTCCCAAATTTGGATTGGGTGATAAATGGAGCCCACCTAGACTTCTCACAAAAAAGTGGTGAGAACAGTTCTCATAGGATTATTTCCCTATATATATATATATTAGGGTTTAGAGTATGGGTAATATTCAGGTGAGAACAGTTTTCACAGAATTATCGTGAGAACTTTTTAATTATAAAGAACTTTTTATGAGCCTAATTGTGGTTCCCATTTGGGGATAGGGCTAAGGGAGATGGAAAGATCCATGCGGGAACACACCAGATATCAAGTTTGGCCCCAATCACATCCCTAACCCCTTCATTTGTGACCCACAAATCCAGTCCATTCAAATTGGTGTACAATCGACCCAACAGTTCAGTAAATTTAGATCTGACCGAAACTTGGAGAGCGTGACTATCTGAGGGTCCCTTGTGTATTACAAAATTTGGATTGGATGATACATTGGCCTCACTTAGAGTTCTCAAGGAAAACTCGGTGAGAATAGTTCTCAAATGAACATTACCGAATATATATTGTCCTATATATATATATGAAGTAGCTTTAGAAACTCTGCAAACATTGATTAAATATAGAAATCAAAATAAAGAGTAAAAAGACGGATTTGAGAGAGACAGAGAGAGATACAAAGTAGCTTTAGAAAGTGAAAACAAGAGAAAATGGAGAATCTAAGTTTTTTGGCTCTCCAATTAGGAATGGGAACTAGTCTATCACATGCATGCTAATATTCTATTCAATATTTCCAAAACCAGCCATGTGTGTTATATAATGATGCAGGCCAGATCTAAGATTCGACCTAGCATTGATGGACCACATTGATGGGCCCCACTTGATCCATGATCTATCTAAGATAAAGGATCCCTATCCATAATTAGTTAGTTCCTAATTAATAGGTTTATTCCTTAATTTATATTGGATTAATAATTAGCAATTGCTTAATAGGATTTAGTAGTCGCTTAATTTAATTTAGTAAATTTTGGTTATATAGAAACAGTCACTCCTATACAAGGATGAAAATAGCGGCTACGCCCGCTACCGAAACGATACGTATCGGGTGATACGTAGCGGTAGCGGCGATACGTAGCGGTGTGATTTGAAAAAGTCTTCAAAAAAATTCGAAAAAATTCCAAAAAATCCAGAATATTGGAAAATGATGGAATATATATTTGTTTTGCAAAAGAAACTAGTATATGAGTATGTAGCGGTCCCTTCATTGCATGAGGTCCTGTATTGCTGTATCAATAGAAAAGAATAGGAACAATCAATGTTTTTCATATGGATTCATGTTGTTTAGTTATGTCAACTTAAATACTAACTATGGATTCATGTTGTTTAGTTATGTCAACTTAAATACTAACTTAAAGCTTATAAAAAAATGTTATAAACAAATTTCATCAAGATTCATTCAAGAATGAAAGATAAACTATGTTCAAACTTCATAGAAAAACAATATACTAATCTACTTAAAGAGCAAAGACTTTGTAATGGAGGAATACCTTGCTGATAGCTCTAATACTAAAGGGATTGATCTATGGGAAACATAGATTTAACATTTAGGGATCATTTTCAACCTATTTGATTGACTTTACTTTTATAAAAGAAATATTTTTTTAAAAAAATACAAACATCAGAAAATAAAAAATATGAAAAAATTAGAACACAAAAATATGTGGGATTGATCTATGGGAAACATAGATGTAACATTTTGGAACCATTTTCAACCCATTTGATTGAGTTTATTTTTATAAAAAAATATTTTTTAAAAAAAATATAAAAATCTGAAAATAAAAAATATGAAAAAATTAGAAGAACACAAAACTATGTAGGATTGATCTATGAGAAACATAGATCTAACATTCAGGAATCATTTTCAACTCATTTTATTGGTTTTCTATGAATAAAATAGATTTCTTTTTTCAAATAATAAAATAATCCAAAAATAAAATTCAAAATAAAAAAATTAAGAAAGTGATAAAAAAAAGAGGGGGTTGATCAAAGCGGAACATGGATTTAACAATAACAACTCATTTTCAAGTGATTCATGGAAGAAAAGAGAGAAATAAACTCGAAGTAGAAAAAAATAAGCCTAAAAACTGACCTTTTTTTGAGTTTGATGCTTGCATCTTGAATACCACCTCGATGTTTTGATGTTCTTGATGTTTTTAGTTATGACTAGTATTTTTTTTAGAGGATTTGAAAAATGGAGGCAAGGAAAAGGGTTTGTAGTAGTGAAAAGTAGAGAAGAGAGGAGTAAAGATGAAAAAAGTGAGTGAAAAAGGTCGACAAAACCCCACCCGCTACGTAGCGGCCGCTACGGGCCGCTACATTTGTGAACCCCGCTATTTTCAAAATAGCGTAGCGCCCATGGGCGCTACGACTGATATATCAGCCGCTACGAAGATATTTATATCCATGCTCCTATATAAGGAGGAGCCTTTCATTGTAATGGACATGCTTATTTCCAATTAATCAAATTTTATTTGAGATTTATCTCTGTTGTCGTATTTTTCCTCTTCTGAGGGTGCCCTACGGGCTGAAATCCATCTCTAGATTCGATCAATCCTTCGAGAGATTGATCTACACTCGATCGGAGATCTGGGGTTGGGGTTATGCCAATTTGGTATCAGAGCCGAGGTTCAGTCACTAGGAACACGTCTGTCATTCTCGGAGTTCGCCTATCCCTCCATCTCTACTACTTCTACCTATCTCTTCGCCCATCACTAGCAACCTCAAACGCATCTCCGTCACCCAAACCACTTCCCCAGACCACAAAAAAAAAGGCCAAAATCCACTTCCTGAAACCTTGAAACATCCGAAAGATCCGATAATAACTCCGCTTCCAACTAATGCAATTGGGTCATCAAAAATCAAATCAATTTCTCTAGTGGTTACGAAAGAAGATCAACTTGTTAAAATCCCTGACATTGAATCCATCTTCGAGGATCACAAATCGTCTGAGGATTGTGACCTGTTTGCACGGCAACACTCAAGGCATCTAATGGCGAGATTATACATCCAAGTTAAATGCAGACATCAGAAGATGCCACACCTCCAATCTACTTCTACATGGCGTAAATGGACGCATGAAAAGTCCCTAAATATTTCACAATATCAGACAACTTGGAAAAGAAGAAGAAGAAGAAATAGGTTCATGCAAGAGTCACAAAAAACACATATCTTAATGTCATTCATCTGGGACCCCTTTGCATCTAAACATAGGTTCATTTCTTGGATCATAAACGTCATTTCACAAACCCAACCCAAGTAAAACATATCTGTTTACGGGGCATGAGCAAAGGGTTCTGTATGATTTGTGTGGCACAAAACATGTTAACAAGGAAAATCAATCTGCATAATAGAATTTTGAGAAGACCTCATGCAAGTAACTATACCAATGCCCTTCTGAAGCATATCTGCATTCAGTTGAAGTTATATATGTTTAAGACAAACTGATAGCAACATTCACTGATCCCAAAATGGGGAAAGCAACAACATCCATGACATATGATAAGGGTTCTGAAACTATAGCTACAAAATATTTGAGATTTTAAAAGGTGGAATATGAGTACCTGCATTGATATTTGATGTTCATTCAAATGGTTCTTGGCTTCAACCAATTTTTTTTGTTCACTTCTATAAAGAAGATGTTGATCTTCTAGTTGCTTAATCAATTCAGCAATTTTTCTCTCATACATTTGAGTAGTATCAGCAAGTACCTTTTGGTAAGTAGAATTTTCAACCTTGTGTTTCAAATAGCAAAGAAAGTAGTATTAGACCATGAATACCTAGCTGACACCTTTTTTAAAATAAAAATGCATTTCTAAAGAATTTTAGCAGTCATTTGACATAATAGTCAAACAAAGATAACTACAAAGTAACCTACAGTGTGCACAACACAGATATTTTGGACACAGGATAGAAGGCATCCAACTTAAGAACAAATTGGGAGGGAAGATGATTTAGCCCAATCAAACTCTATTTATGTGCATGTAAAGACAAATTGCCCCACTTAAGTAGCCAGAAATAAAATGAAGAAGAAAGAAACTCCACCACTTCTAAGTGAATCCTAAATGCCTTAATTTGTAACATACCCCATCTCCTCACTCATGTACCAAAAGAAAGAAAAGAAAAAAAAAAGGAAACTCCCTCACTTCTGACTTCTGAGGGTATCCTAAATGCCTTACATTATAACGTACTCCATCCATATAGAACATGAAAAGAATGAATGATAGAAGAACAATCCTGATTCTATAACCTAGGACAGCTATTTAACTAACTTCTTTTATTATGACATGAATTTTCTTTTCTTCAAAAATGGCATTCATTTCTACTTATTCAGTGCTCTAGGTACCTTCACATTGAAATAGTGCGCTCCGTTCTTGGTGGTTATCATGGTGTTTGACAGTTGACACAATTAGTGTACTGCGATCAGATGTGCTTAACATTTGCAAGAGAGTTTAGAATTCCATTAAAATGGTGAGAATGCAGTGCCTCTAAGAGACGACTGTAGTTTTACATATATAGGGGTTGATTTCCCTCATTACAATCCATAGATCCTATATTATAGCACAGATCCTAAATTATAGCTTATTCTACGGTACAACAGTGGACTGAAAACTGGACTGAGCCTAAATGGCCTGCTTGCCAAGATCGGGCCTGGACTGGGCCTAAATGGCCTGCTTCGATTGACACCCCCTCTCAAATTGATGCCGGGGAGTCATAAAGCAGCAATTTGGAGACAAGAAATTGATGCCGAGGCCGAGGAAGACCCTTTGTGAAGATATCTGCGAACTGAAATTCTGTAGAGACATGAGGAAGACGAATGACATCACGCTTATATTCATCTCGAATAAAGTGGCAGTCAACTTCGATATGTTTGGTGCGTTCATGAAATACAGGATTTTCAGTGATTCGGATGGCCCCAGTATTATCAGCATGCAAAGGAGTAGGAGATGTTTGAGCGAACCCCAGTTCCGATAGAAGTCCCCGTAACCATAAAATCTCAGAACAAGCAGAAGACATTGCCCTATATTCAGCTTCCGTGGAAGATCTGGACACACGTTCTTGTTTCTTGCATTTCCAAGAAACGAGAGAAGGTCCAAGGTACATGCACCAACCAATAGTAGAACAGCGTGTGTCGGGACAGCCTGCCCAGTCAGCATCCGCATAAGCGGTCAGATGAAGAGGATTATCCTTTGGATAATATAAACCACGAGGGACAGTTTTTAACAGATAGCGAAGAATGCGCTTCACAGCTGTCAAATGAAGATGTCTAGGAGCGGTCATGAACTGGCTCACAAGATGAACGGCATAGGAGATGTCAGGTCTAGTGATGGTGAGATAGACAAGACTTCCCACCAGACGCCGGTAGGTTTGAGGATCAGGAAGAAGATCGCCATCATCCTTACTCAACTTGAGATTGACCTCGACAGGCGTATCGACAGGGGAAGAATCATGGAGGTCAGCCAACTCGATAAGATCTGATGTGTATTTGTGGTGATTAACAAATAGACCTTTGGGAGATTGATGCACCTCCAAACGAAGTTTCATAAGAAACTGATCCCAATGGCTACTTTGATGTAAGCGAGATAGTTCAGGTAGAAGAGCTTCAGACACCGAGGCATACTTAATTTCATCGTATTCGGACCACAGTCTGCGAAAGCCATTGTAATACTCCTGAACAGATTGTGTACCTTGAGTATATTGAGAAATATCAAGTTCCAATTGAAATTGACGAGCAGCAGTGCCTTGTTGATAGATCTTTTGAAGATAGTCCCACATTGCACGGGCAGTTTGGCAAGGTCTGAGGTTGAGGATAAACTGTGGGTCAACTGAACCTAGTAACCAGGATTTTATTTTAGCATCCTTAGTTTTCCAAGCTAAAATCTTCTTGTCATCGGCCTCGGGTTTAGGGTCAGATCCGTCAATGTGTGCCCAAAGTTCCTTGCCTTCTAAGTAAATTTGAAATTGGAAGGCCCATGAGGTATAATTAGCGCCATCAAACTTAACCAGGGAGATGATGTCAGATTTGTCCATGATGACCCAGAACAAGCAAACACTCCAGGAAGCAGTAATATCAGAATCAGTCCACAATCAGTGGTTAGAGACACAATCAGATGGACCAGAGTGGTAATGTAAAACAGCAGATAGATCCACAGAATGATGAACAAGCAACAACAGAACAAATTGCAGGAACTTGCAACAGTAATAAACCAGGAGAATGAACTAGCAGAATGATGAATCAGTGCATGCACAAGCAGTAAGTAGCAGCAAACAACCAGAACAGGCAGTCAGTAAAAGTTTCCGGAAGGAAACACTGAGCAGCATCCAGACGGCCCTGTCGTCAGGGAGAGATACATGACCGGAGCCCCACCGGAGGATCTCTTGATAGATCAGAGAGTGGGGATGGTTGAGCAGGATAAGCACGCAACTAAAGGAAGTGGTCTCAAACAAATCAAATCCAAAACCAGGATTTTGGACGGCCGAGATGAAAACAAGCAAAAAAATTGAATTTCCTCAAAAATAGGTAGAAGGCCTACCTCTGATAACCAATAAATGTTGGAAAAATCTTCATAAATAAGAGAATATTCAGACGACCAAGAGGGAGGAATCCGCTGAGATGGCGATGATGATGATCACAGGTGGGCCACGCCTGATCTGAGATGATCAGGGATGATCAGAGAAGATCCGACTGAAGAAGATGATCACAGATTGGCTTCCAAGGCTTGGAAGATGACTGAGACAACCAAGATGATTGATTGACCTTGCTCTGATACCATAACATTTGCAAGAGAGTTTAGAATTCCATTAAAATGGTGAGAATGCAGTGCCTCTAAGAGACGACTGTAGTTTTACATATATAGGGGTTGATTTCCCTCATTACAATCCATAGATCCTATATTATAGCACAGATCCTAAATTATAGCTTATTCTACAGTACAACAGTGGACTGAAAACTGGACTGAGCCTAAATGGCCTGCTTGCCAAGATCGGGCCTGGACTGGGCCTAAATGGCCTGCTTTGATTGACAGTGCTACGGTAGTGTTTGATGGAGAAACTTCAGTTATCAGCTTCTTCTAATGTATCTTAAATGTGAACCAGGAGATTTGTTCTGGCAAGAGCCGTTTGAACATAGTACCATGCGATGCTGTGAACTTCACATTTGAGGTCCACTTGAGCCTTGAAGTCATCTCAATGATGGAGGAGGTAGGGAATGGAAAGATCTCAATGAGATCTAGAAGTGTGCAAAATATCAACCCCATTACATCATCAAAACTCCTTGAACTATGGCCCTCAAGTTCAGTGGTTTTAAAGCATCAATTTTTTTTCTTTTTTTATCAATCTAACAGTGACCACAGTTGGTTGAGTGTCAAACCTAGGCTTGCGACAATTATGAAGAGTAACAGGATGAGGGGGATGAGATGACTATAGCCGCACCAGGTGGCCCAGAAATAGGGTGGACCACACATAAGAATTGTACGGATGGGTCTCATCTGAGTATCTTTGTGTGAACCAAGGACTAATGTGTTAAGGGACAAGGAAATTCTTAATCGAAGTCAAGGACTTACATGCCAATTTGCGACCGAACATAAAAAGACTTTCTATTCAAGATACTTCAAAGCTCAAACAAGAGAACTCATAAAATCATATATTGACGGAGTATAACAACTGGTGTTTATTGCAAGGTTTAAAAACCTGGACTCAGGATCCGACTCACCCAGGGTCAAGTCCAAGTTAACTCGGACAAGTCCAGTCAAGTCCTTTTCCAATGCTAAAAAACAAAAGAAATTAAATATATATAATTATATATATCAAAAAATATAAGGAAAAAAAATCTAAGAGTCCCCTCTCCTCAAAACCCCCCTGAATTTCTCTTGTAATTGCACTCCAAGGTTGCACCAAGCCACTGAAATAGAAAGAAGATGAAGCAGCAGCAACAGCTGCAAGGGACTGCTGAACAGAAACAAGAAGAAATGCTGGTCAGCAAGCATAGCAGGCAGCAGCAGCTCAGCACATCAGGCAGTAGAACAACACAGACAGCATATCACAGCAGGCGGCAAAGCACATAAGGAAGAACAGCAAAGCAGCAAGCCAGCAACCCAAGAGCCCAGAAAGCCAGAACCTTGCAGCAGAAAAGCAGCAGCAACCTGGGAGCCAGAAAGGCCATTGCATCTCTCCGTCTCCCTTCTCTGTCCTCCATTTCCAGTTCCAGGAAACTGAAATGACAGGTCAGTGATTGCCTTTTTTTTTCAATGACTCTCTCTCTCTTTGACGGGTTTAAACAGCTGTCCACCTTTTTCTTTTTCATTTGTTTGTCTTTTCCTCAATCCCCTGCGAGCGCGGCCCGCGCCACCCCCCCCCCCCCCCCCCCCCCCCCCCCCCCCTCTTCCTCTTTCCCCTCTTTTTTTCTGAAAGGCCTAGTCTGAGTCGTTGAGAAAACCTTGGTTTATTTCCCCTTCTTTTCGTTCTTTTTTTCTCAATAACTCAGGCCAAGTCCGAGTCGTTGAGAAAACCTTGGTTTATTGTGAAATTTGCCACAGGAGTAGATCAGCGTCACTACTGAGAACTGATGTGATACCTCTGGACAAACTTCAGTTTTCAACTTCTTATCATTTATCTTCTACATGAACCAGGGAGTCAGGGACTAGACGTGTTAACCAAGGGGCAGAAGAAAACTCATCATCAAAGTCTATAGACCTTTTACATGCCAATTTTCTGCCAAATATATGAGATTTTCTATTCAAGATACTTCCAACTAGAAACCTTTGTATCTTGTATTGACACAGTATGGGAAGTGATGTTTACAATTTAGATTGCAATGATTTAAGGAGCTAAAAGCAACGGATAAAATCTGCACATTTTGAAAGATTGTGCCCAAGAAATACAGTTAGGATGACGGCATTCCATAGGGATGCCACGGTCAACAAAGGGATGTCGGATGGAATTCCATTCAATAGTTATAGATCTGAAAACTCACCATCCATTTCCCACTTCAATTTTACTTTTGAAATCAAGATCATTACTCTAATAAAGGGGATCTAAAGCATGGGCTGGGGTATCATATTCCAGGAATTAAAATGAATGTTGGGTTGGGGTATCCAGCCATGGTTGCCATGGATCCTTCTTTGTACAAGGAATGCCAGGATCAACCCCTTTCTAGGGGGAAGATCTGCTGGATGTTTAGTGTCTTCTGTAACCACAAAATGATAAATCATCAACCCCCTCCCAAAAACAATAATATCAAGGTTCTGTTATGGACTATAAATAAAATCAACCTGTAAGAAGATAAGATAGTTACTGTTGTCCAATAAACCCCAAAGAAATCAAAGAAATACAGAGAAATGTCAGAAAGCTTTTGCAACTGTTGGATATTTATACTGTTTACCAGGAAAATCTGAATAAATAACAATATCATAACCCCAGGACTGCGTTTAAGAATATATAGTAATACACTCGGATCAAAATCACAAGGCAATGAAAATAACTTAAATCTATAAAGCAAAATGTTCAAGAAACCTAATCAGATGTTCACTTCAGCTAGAAAAGAGTGATACAAAGAATACAGCTGGTTTTAAGTATAAGAAAAATGTGCAGTAGTAAATTACCTGTGTTAAACTCTTTTCCAAGCGTGTAACTTCATCACAGATTTGATCATTTTGATCGTTCTGGAGGTTCATTGCATTCACCATTTTTTTAATCTCTGTTTCAAAACAAATATTCTCTTGTTCTAATGACTGCAAGCAAAAGTCGAAGTCAAACAGTAAGCACTTCTTTAAAAGGGAAACAAATAAGAACATGCATACAGCAGATCCCTATCTCTCATATTGATGTTGATTGGACTATGTGTCTCAACAATAAATGATTCCTTAACCACACAGGCTGATAATACCAATGACATTCATAAAGCTTTGAAGTGAACATTCAATGTAAGTACTAAGCACATATAGCTCAAATGCCATTTCACTGAGGAATTGGACAAAAAATACACACATTACACCATGTGAGTGACTGCCATGAATTTCTGAAGTCCAGAACATGTCTTCTGAAGGGTCCCAACTATTTTGAAGCCTGATTTGTAATATCCCTGATTTAAGCTAAGGGCTTGAACTTTTAATAGGATCTAATTAATTATTTGTTATAAAATTTTGATTAATCAGATCCTTTACTTGGCTTGAATTTTTAATAGGATCTAATTAATTATTTGTTATAAAATTTTGATTAGTCAGATCCTTTATTTTGTTTAATTATGGCGTGTGAATTATTAATTTCTTAAGTTCGAGTATTTTCTCTTGCCGTTGGATTTTAAATTGTTAGACAATGATGGGACCATTTATATATTTAAAGTTGTATTGTATTGGTGGACTTCTAAATTGGGGATATAGAGATATTAGTGGGACCATAAAAAGCAATTCATTAGGAATCTATAATACCCGGATACTTGTACAAGCCCAACGTATCTGTATCGGACCAATACAATACTTGTATTGGTACCTGATACCACACCGATACTTTTAGGATACAAGTTTAGCATATCCTACAAAGCAAGTCCATTATTTTATATTATTCTTTAAAATTTCTTGCTTCTCAACATAGAAAATGTTAGAAAGGAAAATAAACAATGACAATTTCATTAATTCAAAAGTGATGTAAAGGAAAAATTAGGACACCCGTATCCGTATCTGTGTCCTAGATTTCCAAAAGTGCAAAGTCATATCCCCGATCCCTGTATCCATATCTGTATTGTTAATGACTTTGGATCCATTAGGCCGAAACCAACTTATATACTAATGCCCACCCCAATACTGTGGTCAAATAACAAATATTCTGTACAGATATGACCTATCATATTAGGACTGAATTGACTATATTATTACTGTGTAATTGCTGATTTGTAGCCCAAAACAGGGCATGTGTAATATTATGTAAACATAATGAATCCTGGGAATTGCGGATCCCATTTGACCAACTCTATTGTGCATACATGTTCACATGACATGGTATCAGAGTGAGTTTTCATCTTAAAGGAGTAAAGAATCTAATATCCTAAGAAGGATTTTTGTAGTGTGGAATATTCTCTTCTTTTTTTCCCAGAGAGGGCTCTAGTTCTTGGTGATCTATTTGGTGATCTATTGTCTGGAGACTGATCATCGTTAGATCAAAGGGTGGCCCACATCCGATCACTTTGGCTCCTGCAACGAATTGCATTTTCTTGGTTGACAATATATTTGCAATATTTAGGAGATTTTTTCAGAATTTTCAAGTCCCTTTTGAGGTAGGTTCTACCCTCATCTATATCTGTCGATAGTCTTATTTTCTTGTGGATCTGGACCTGATTCTTCTCAAATCTAGTCTATTGGTAGACAATTTCTATTCTCACAGGATAATTGGATCTGATCTATGGTTGGACACCATTGTGGGGCCCAGCCACAAATCCCGTTGCAATTGGTTTGGTCACCTGGCACTGTTGTCTAGAATTTAATTTCTTCTCTGCTGTTTTTCTACCTGCATACACTACAGTGTTAGGTGCCTCCTCCGCTAAGGTTATTTTGCCAATTAATCTATATTCTGTCGTCGTTATTTATATCTACTGGCTGATAAAGGGTTCTCAAAATGGAGAAATCTGAGGTCAAATTGATCAGGGTTAATGGTAAAAATTATCCTTCGTGGGCTTTTCAATTTGAACTTTACCAAGAAGGTAAAGAATTGTGGGGACATATTTCTAACAAGGACTCAAAACCATTAGAAGATGAGGAAAAGATAACATCATGGAATACAAAGGATTCTAAAATCAAGACTTGGATTCATGGGTGCATGGAACCCCATCTTATCTTGAACTTGAAACCCTACAAAACTGCCAAAGATATGTGGGAGTATTTACAAAAGGACTATCACCAAAAGAATTCTGCAAGACAATATCAATTGGAATTTAAAATAGCAAATTATGTGCAAGGCAATTCATTCATCCAAGAGTATTATTTTGGTTTTCACAATCTTTGGGCAGAATTAGATGACATCAAGTATGCAAATGTTTTATGCAAATGTTTTTGCACAAGCACTTCCTAAATTACAAAAGTTACTTAAGACAATACATCAAGATCAATTTCTAATGAAATTGAAATCTCAATATGAAACTGTCAAATCTAATCTTATGAGTCGGGTCCCTTCACTTTCATTGGATGAATGTCTCAATGAATTATTGTGCAAAGAACAGAGACAAGTAACTCAGACAGGAGTCCACCTTTCACACACCTTTGGTGCTATTGAAGCTGCCTATGGTGCCTCTACTCAATTAAACTCACCATCTCATTCTGCCAATGTTGCTTATGCTACCAAGGGAACAAAGCTGCACAGAGATATAAGCAAAATGCAATGCTACCGTTGTCAAAAGTTGGGCCATTATGCAAATTAGTGCAACTCTAGATTTTGCAACTATTGCAACAAAGCAAGACATGTGATCAGAGACTGCTCCATACGTCAACAAAATCAACAAAACCAGAATCCAAAAGCTTACCAAGCTCTCAATGCTACAACATCAGATTCTTCTTCCATGTCTTCTTTAGCTCCTGTTTCTATTGCACCCGTCACAGCTGACATGATTCAGTAGATGATACTCCAAGCATTCTCCACTCTTGGCATCTCTAGTAAAAAACATTCATCTTCACAATGGTATTTTGATTCTGGGGCTTCTAATCATATGACATCCTCATCCGACCATTTTTCTAAAATTAAACCGTATGATGGGAAATTCCAAATCCATGCTACTAATGGAACAACAATTCCAATTTCATCTATTGGAAACATTTCTCACTATTTGCCATTGAAAGATGTTTTTTGCTCTCCAAGTCTGTCTACCAATCTAATATCTGTTGGACAACTAGTTGATCATAATTGCATTATTTATTTCTCTTGCTCTGGCTATGTGGTGCAGGAGCAGGAGACAGGGAAGGTGATAGCTAAGGGGCCTAAGTCTGGGCATTTGTTTCCACCTCACATCAATCCATCATGTTCAGCCTTGTCTTTATTTACTTCTGCAGTCATGTCTAGGAATAATGTGCAATTATGACATAATAGATTAGGCCATCCCAATTCCAAAATTTTGTCAGCATTTTCAAATTTTGGTCATATAAATAAGATGAAATTTCAAGCTTCAGATGTTGCCCTTAATTGTTCCACTTGTAACCTTGGAAAGAGTAAAACTTCACCTTTTCCACTACATGTCTTATCTACTCCTGAATGTTTTGATTTAGTGCATAGTGATGTTTACGGAGTTGCACTTATCATTTCCTATTCGCAATATAAGTATTTTGTTACCTTCATTGATGCTTATAGTAGTTTTACATGGATTTATTTTTTACATGCCAAATCTGAAGTTTTTAATGCTTTTCAAAAATTTTTGAGTCATGTCCAAAATCAGTTTCCACCTGCATTAAGACTTTACATACCGACTCAAGGGGGGAGTATGTTTCAAAAAAATTCCAATGTTTATTGGAAGAAAAATGGATCATTTCTCAATGAACATGTCCCTACACTCCCCAACAAAATGGAACCGCAGAAAGGAAGAATCACCATCTTCTAAATATGGTTCAATGTTTGTTGCTAGAATCTTCAATTCCATCTAGATTTTGGCCAGAGGATTAGCAACTGCTACTCACATAATCAATCGTCTTCCTTCACGAAAACTTGGTCATTTATCCCCATATTTTCGTCTTTTCCAAAAGGAACCTTAATACACACATTTACATACTTTTGGCTACGTTTGTTTTGTTCATCTCCCATCCCATGAATGAATAAAGTTATCCGCACAATCTACCAAATGTGCCTTTCTTGGTTATGCCTCTCAACAAAAAGGTTTTATTTGTTATGACCCTTCTATAAAACATACTCATAGATTTCTTGAAATGTTGTGTTTTTTGAACATTAACAATTCTTTCATTCTTTTCCTGATCCATCCCCAGAAGTCACATTTGCCAAAATCCCATCCTTTGATGATGATTGTCTTCCTTCACCCGTACGTTTTAATCCGGAAAAGGTGTATGTTCGTCAACGAGTAACTAATGCCACGAGTGTGCCTCCTTTGCAAGAACCAGCCCTGACTCCTGATCCAATGCCAGATCTAGCTCCGCCTACCCTTTCTTGTTCATCTCTTATCACGCAACCTCCAAATCGATATGGTTTTTCCTATTCTTCATTCTTAGCTAGCTTATCCTCTGTCTCCATCCCTACTTCTTATACGAAAGCAACAAAGCAAAAATGTTGGAAAAAGGCTATGGAGGAGGAACTCAATGCTCTATAGCAGAACCGAACATGGGATGTTGTCCCGTGTCTAGCCTCAGTTAAGCCAATAGGATGTAAATGGGTGTTCTCAATCAAATTAAAAGCTGATGGTTCTTTGGACAGATACAAGGAAAGACTTGTAGCCCTTGGCAACAGACAGGAATATGGCATTGATTATGGTGAGACATTTGCACCTATAACAAAGATGACTACAATCCGTACAATCCTTGCAATGGCTGCATCTCAATCGTGGCCCCTTTTTAAGTTTCATGTGAAAAAAGCTTTTCTTCATGGCCATCTTAAAAAAGAAGTTTATATGAGATTGCCTCAAGGTTTTCCAATCTCATCAAAAAGAGAAGTTGCTCGATTGAACGTTCTCTTTATTGACTAAAGCAGGCGCTAAGAGCTTGGTTCAAAAAATTCAAGGATGCATTACTAAAACTACAATTCAAACAAAGCTCTTATGAACCGTCAATCTTTCTTCATCAAGAATCAACAGGAATCATTATTCTTCGGGTTTATATCAATGATATCATAATAACAAGGACAAATACAGCTATGAATAAGGATCTCCAACTTTCCCTTCATCAATCTTTTCACATGAAGGACCTAGGGCCCCTTTAATATTTTTTGGGTCTTGAAGTTCATCACTCCAAGAAAGAACTTATTCTTCATCAACAAAAGTATACTATAGATTTACTTGAGTTGGCAGGCCTATCTAACTCCACACCTGTAGATACTACACTTGAAATTAATCTCAAACTCCATAGTGGAAGTGGTGATCCTCTTCCTAATCCATCTTATTATCGACAACTTGTTAGGAGTCTCATATGTTTGACTACAAATCAGCGAGACATAAGCTATGCAATCAACTTGATGAGTCAGTTTATGACCAAACCTCACCATCTTCATTTAGCAGCTATTCATTGAATTATCCGTTATCTTATTGGCAATTCTCACAAAGGTTTATTTTTTCCTGTTGGTTCTCCATTGACATTGACTGCATATTCTGATACTAATTGGGCTGGTTGCCCTAATACCCATCATTCTACAACTGGCTGGTGTATGTACCTAGGCGATGCACTCATTTCCTGGAATGTGGAAAAACAAGACAAAGTCTCAACATCATCAACTGAGGCTGAATACAGTGCCATGTCTACGGCCTGCTCCAAAATTCTAGGGCTTCGCGATTCACTCTCCGAACTTGGCTTCGCACAATAGTCACCCATCCCTCTGCATGCTGATAACACAATTGCCATTCGAATCACAGAAAATCCGGTGTTCCATGAAAGGATGAAACACATTGAGATTGACTGTCATTTTTCAGAGATGAATATCTTCGCAATGTTATCTCTCTTTCATTCATCTCCTCCAGCCTCCAAATCACTAATATTTTTACCAAAGCCCTTCCCTGGCCTCTCCATCAATTCCTAGCAGACAAATTGATGCTGGTTGAAGGCCCAAACCAACTTGTATACTAATGCCCACCCCAATACTCTGGTCAAATAACAAATATTCTATACAGAAATGACCTACCAAATTAGGACTGTGTTGACTGTATTATTACTATGTAATTGCTTATTTGTAGCCCAAAACAGGGCATGCGTAATATTATATAAGCATAATGAATCCTGGGAATTGGGGATGACATTCAACCAACTCTATTGTGCATACCTGTTCACACGACACGTATCCATACCCGTATCTAGGCATCATAGTTAGGAATAGTATTTTCATTATAGGAAGGGACCCATTCATGATAGCATTATATTTAGGAAAGTTGAAATCGACATCAGATATGTGACTTGCACACCTTCCCAAAGAGGAACTCCTAGTCCTAGTCGACCACTATGAGAACCACAAAATTGGAAACTCATGGCTTATATAGATATTGGAGTTGTGTGGTGGGTTTTTCTCATATTCGACCATCACTTCAACTTTCCTCTCCTCTTTAGCAAGTCTCTCAACCAAGAAGCCTAATCTCCAAAGCCACTAGTGAGAACTAAAAATTGTGGACGACCAATAGCAGTGCCCACATTGCTAAAGCAGCCATTGCTTATCAAAGGTGGTAGAATTCCTTATCTACTTGCAATATGACGTTGTTTTTTGTAGACACGTTAGTTGAATGCTAAGATAATTAAATTGGTATTTAATCTTGGTTTCAGACCTATAATCTTTGTTGTTTGATTTCCCCCAACTCTGTCTGAGCGATTAGACGTTGAGCAATTGGGTTTCCCTGAATCAAGTAACTGCAACAGTATTTAGCCTCTCTGTTGACAATCAAGTTGATTGGTTTGATCATTGATGCTATGATCTCAATTCCAGGTTTTAGAATTTCATGAATGGGTTTCCTGTAGTTAATATGATTCTTAGATGATGATTTCAATATCTGTTGATTAAAATTCAGCAAGGAAATTCAAGTCAGAGTGGAATTTTTCCAGTTTCAACTCATCAATGCACAGTTTAGTCAACATGGCTTGTGTAACCATATGGACCATCTAATCAATAATCAGATCCATGGATCTCGTAGTAGACCCATGGGTGACCTAGCGGTCAAGGAGCCAATGGATTGGGCCTAGTTTGGCCCATCATCCAGCTGGCCCAAAAATGCCGCATGTATTTAATACTCTGCTGATCTGAAACATGTTTGGGAGTTTTCAAGTATCAGTTGCCACTTGACTGTTTATGACCTCTTTCATAGTTTTAGTTTGGACAACATATGATAACTGATTTTTATATAACATCTATTGTTTACTTTATTATGAATATGCTAAGACTCTCCAAGTGTCCATAATCATAGTACATCTGAAAACTATAAAGGTTAGTTATGCAATTGCCCTTATGCAAACACATACCAGTAATAAAATGGCACGGTGCATATTGAATCCTGGATGCACGTAAGGGGCAGATTTCAAGCTAACTCATCATGGGTGTAGAGAACAATAGAGAAATCTGTTTTGAACCTGAGTGTGATATCTATGTGAAAGATAAATTTTGTAGAACTGTATCAGTCTGGACCAACCCGTTGGACAGCCCTAGATGACTAGCAAGGTATGACATTGACATCCCCATACTAGAGCCAATTTATATGTAATTACCTACCTACTAGGATCAGTGATATTAACGGATTAGTAGGTCAGCCACTTTATGTGTGTTATAAGCTATGATGCCAAGATATGAACATGAGTACGGACACGGATACGGGGATCGGAGATACAACTCTGCACTTTGAAAAATTTAGGACACGGATACGGATACGGTGTCCTCAATTTTCCTTTAAATTATGATTTAATTAATGATATTATCATTGTTTATTTTCAATTCGAACATTTTCTATGTCGAAAAGTAAGAAAACTTAAAGAAATAAATGAAATAATGGACTTGCTAAGTAGGATATACTAAACTTATACTCTGAAAGTATCTATGCAGTATCAGGTACCACTACAAGTATCATATTAGTCCGATACAGATATGTTGGGCTTGTACAAGTATCCGGGTATTATAGGTTATAAGGCCTCCATGAGATGTATGTGTTTGGGCCAATGGTATAATGTGGCTAGGTGGTTGTCCTACGATTAGATTTGGTAACCTTGACTAGACCTTAGCTAGCTAAATCTCCATAATGTTGTTCTGTTTGAATTTCTATTTGACATCATGTCATAGACACATAAATATAGAACTCTACTCATTCATGATGTACAAATTGATGAGGACATGATTCATGTAATAGTTGAAGCCTATATGCAGAAAATTGAGCATCCCAAGACGGCCTGCAAGGGTCCCGGTAAGAATTGATCCAATTTTGGACCCAAAACGGTCCATGTTTCAATTTAAAACTGTGTCAGGGACTTTTTTGAGGAATCAGAGAAGCACAAGGGCTTATTTCTAAATCTGCAGGAAAGTTCTAAAGTTACTAAGTGTATAACGTGTTTTTTTTTGGGCTCTCAGTTACTGGGCCAAAATTGGCCCAATCCAATGAAGCAAAGCATATCCAGGGTCGACCAGATCTCCTCTACAAAACTGTTGGGTTTGTTTTCATGTTCGGCAGTTTGCTATTATGAATGAAGCAGAAGTTCTGCTGGTTTCTACCCTTTTTCTCTATATGATGTGCATCTAGGGATTGAGGAAGGCTCATACAGGTCAGATTATTTGGGTTTCTGCATTGTTTCTTGATTTTACCTATTCTGGATTTCTGTTTTCTTTACTGCATAATGGTATAGCGTTGGAATATTTCTGATTTTGGTTGTTTGGGCCCTAGATAATCAGGCTTTGTCAAATCGGGACTGCATCAATTCAGCTTCACTAATTGTCGAATTTGCCCCAATCCATGTAATCAGAACATAGAGATGCACATGGGCCCCAGTGATGAAGCAATACCATTAGAGCATTAGTTTTACAGTCTTTTAGTTTCTTTTATGTCAACATTAAAGATTTTCAATTGGATTTGTAAGTTTTATTGGATTGATTCATTAATATTTGGGATTCGAGGTATAATAAAAGAATTTGATTATTTATGAAATTCCTAAATTATTACGCTAACATTGATTTGACTGATGAATGTGTGTGATTAATGCTTATTGTTCCTGACACGGGATTCGAGGGCCACAGAACTAGGGCCATGACATGAATGACCAGCTCAAAGGCACCTGAGGGACCATAGAAAATTTGTAGTCACTCAGGAGTATACTCCTAATGGAGGTTGGATAGATGTGTAGTCATCACATGCATCTTGAAGGCATACAAATGGAGTCTTCACTCTTCACACATTGGAGTTGCCTAAGAGTCTTCACACAAGGCTAAGAGAGTTTTCTTCACTCAATATTGGAACTAAATTCTTGGGAGCAAGGATCAAAATAGCGGTAGCGGATAGCGTCGCGGCCGGTCGCCAAAACGCTACGTAGCGGGCGCTACGTAGCGGTAGCGGGGCTACGTAGCGGTTCGCGGTGTGATTCAAAAAAATTATCAAAAAATTTTGAAAAAATTCTAGAAAATCCAAAAAATTGTAAATAACCAGAATATGTGTTTGTTTTGCAAAAAAGCCTAAAATAAGGGGGTGTAGCGGTCCCCTAAATGCATAATGTCCTGTATCGCTGTATAATTAAAAAATAATAGTATCAATCCGATTTTTCACATGGTATCAAGAATCAATATTCAACACTGAAAGTCAAGACTCAAGAGTCAAGAATTTAAGACTTAGAGAGATTAGTCACTAGAGTCAGTGACTTAACAATCAACATTCAACACAATAAATGACATAATAAATAATAACTTCATAAATAACATTGTATTTAAAGAGTTGAGACATTAGACTCTGAGAGTTAATATAAAGTTGAGATTTAAGAAATGATTAGAGGAATACCTCTACCACCAAAATGAATGTCTAGCAGGATATATGACACTAGCATCACTGTCTTCATCCCCATAGTTGTTATCATTGGCACCACTCCCACTTGTACCAACATAGTGCAACTCCCCTCCATATTGGTAGGCATTAGGATCCTCAAACATAAAGAAATGGGATGGACTTGGATTTGGATGAGGATATTGATCAAATGACCCTGATTCTGAATATTGTTGTGAGGATGATTCCGCTTGACCATGTGCGTAGTCTGGTGGGACATACAGTTGGTACCCAGAATATGGGTCATGGAAAATAGGGTACCACTTTGCTGTTTGTTGCCTTCCAACATTTGCACTCGTACCATCATTTCCTTGTCCATCACGGGGTCTTTGGCATACATAAACATGACCTGACCTCATACGAGATGGATTTGGAAATTCATCCACAGTCTGAGCAGGAGCATTTAATTCGTCTTCATGGTAAGAATCACTTGGCTCGGCCCCGTTACCTCCTCCAGACGGAGAGTCACTACTTGGAGCAATGCTTGAACTCGAACTATCAGAGCTCACTGTAGATACTACATGAGAGGGCTCAGGTTCAATGCCCCTTGATGTTCTAGTTTCTGTAGGTGGCTGAGGCTCACTTTCCCCTTCTCTTTCGTCTTCGTCCATTATTCCTCGTATATCCTGGTGTAAATTCTCATCTCCATCTAACAATGGATCTTCTACATCAACTAACCATGGAAGTAAGGGATCATCTTCCTGAAAGATATTATCCAAATTTATAGGGCAATAATTCGGATCATCCCTTTGCTTCCTTTGTCTATTTCTGACTCTCAGCTTCAAATTGTAGTGACAATATACTAGCTTGTTCAGCTTCTGCATTGCTATCCGATTTCTCAATTTTGTGTGAATTAATGAGAAAGTACTCCAGTTTCTTTCACAATTCGATGAAGACATTGTTTGGCTAAGGACTCAAATGGCAGCAATTCTCAAGTGTGGAGCACTTTCTCCAAAATTGATCCACCACTCGGCTGAAATTGGGAAAAAAAATGAACATAAAAAATTAGTCATCCACAATCCCCATTCCACGGCAAATAATATATATAAACTTAAAACTAGTACGTGACTAGGTTAAAACTATTTGTACCAGGATATAAGCTGGTTATTGATCTAATTGCCAACGGGTCTGCAAAACTCCCTTGTCTCATTGTGTATATAGAAATCTACCATATACAAAGTACAAATCATTTTAAATTTGTCACAACTCAAAACTTAGGTAAAAATCACAATACATTTAAACTATAATAAACGTTATATCATATATGACATGTCACTTACTTCTTTTAAGGCTAAAACCTGGTCATTGTGATTAAGAATTACTTTCTTTAACACCTCCTTCAATCCTATTCGCAACTCGGTATCAATTGTTTTTGTATGTTGTTTCTCGTTCGAATAGTAGAATTGAGGGTTTAAAAAATATCCTACAATTCAAATGTCAAATTTGCATAAGTACATCTCTATACAATACAAAATAAAAGTAAAACTCTTGTAAAATCATAGGCCAATAGTGTAAAAGTTTATTTCACCTGCAGCATGCAATGGATGGTGCAATTGATCATTCCATCGAGCATCAATTATTTGCAAGAATTCTTGATAATACCTGCAATTTTCTTGTATTGCTAGTTTTGCTCGATCCATTGCCTCATAAATATAGCCCATTGTCGGCTTATCATCATTATCTACAAGCCGCAACACTTTCACTAAAGGTTCAAAGACCTTCAAAATATTTTTAACGTTAGACCAAAATTTATTATCTCTAACAAGATTGGGGACATCAAAGCCAGGACCACTCGTTGCTGCTCCCCATTTTGAATTAAGCCATTGTTCTGATGCAAACATCTGAATCAACTCATTTCTATGTTGCACAAGGCTATCCATGGCAATGAAGTGGGTGGCAAACCTTGTTGCAGCTGGACGCACCAAGGCTCTTCCATTTGTGAATGTCTTCATTAATGCCAACAACCACGAGTGATCATAGATAAATCTTGTGATGCTTCTACAAGACATGATGACAGTTTTCACATTTTTCCTCTTTCCAATGTCCTCCAACATTAAATCTATACAATGTGCCGCACATGGGGTCCAAAACAAGTTATTTCTCTTTTCCATTAACAACTGCCCGGCTTTCTTGAAATTGGCACCATTATCTGTAACAATTTGCACAACATTTTCCTCACCAACACTTTCAACAACTTTATCCATAAGGCGGAAAATATATTTTGCAGTCCGTATATGTTCAGATGCATCAACGGACTTAACAAAGACGGTCCCAGCAGCAGAGTACACTAAAAAATTTATTAACTGTGTTTGTGTGCTGCTCGTCCATCCGTCACACATAATTGTGACTCCCCTTTCCTCCCATATATCTTTAAAAGTAGCTACCCAACTCTTTATATCTTCATACTCAATTTCTAAATACTTGGTCCCCACATCATAGACAGAAGGTGCTGTTATACCAGGACCAGCGGTAGCTGCAACATCTAGTATAGTTTGGAAGTAAGGAGAATCCACAGCTTGAGGGGGTATGTTCTTGTGAATTAACCACTTTGCTGTAGCTGACGCTAATCTGTCTCTTGCACTTTTCAAGGCCCCCTTAAACAACTTTGAGATTTTAGGCTGTTTAGCTTACTCATTTCTATGTGCTAGAGGATCAATTGGACCGGGTATAGCACTACTAGGAGTCCGTAATGCTTTACGAGAAGAAATAATCTCAATATCATCCTCCTGTTGTCGAGTGCTGAATGCTCGACGCATTGTTCTAGCTATAACTTTGCCCCTGGATGAGTCCCCTGGCCCCCCTCCCCTAGATGAGCCCCTAGATTCAAACTGTCTACCAGTACTTCTTCGCATTTCATCCATTTGTGCCGTCATAAGTGACTCTCTTCTTGCAGCTTCCATTTCTGGGTCATCACCTTCATCATCAAAATCAGAAGGAATTTGCTCTCCAAACACCTCATAGCGGGCATCATCAACTTCTTGGCTTCTTTTTTCTTTGATCTCTACTTTTCTTTCTTTTCCTTTATTTAGAAGCTTTTTCATCTCTTCTCTAAGCTCTTTTGGTGCAACTGTACATCCCGCCACATTGCCTGAAACATGAGCCAAGTGCTGCTTGAATCTTGTAATACCCCCATTAGTGATTTTACCACACAAATTACATTTTATTTTTGACCTATTTCCATCAACTGATACACCGTGTGCCCATGCAGGATCTACATCGCGCACCATCTTAATTCTTACTTCTTAGCAAATCACAAATGAAAATGATGAGAGAAGTTGAACTTTGAGGCACACAATAAATACCTGCATAATGCATATATGACTTAGTTGACCACATTTAAATATTTTTTTTTCAAAAAATCCCATTAATATGGCGTATGAAGTATGAACTATGAACATGAAAAATTAAATAAATTCAAAAAAAAGAAAAAAAGAATGTGTGAATGTGTGATTCATCCATGGGATTCATTGATCTAACACTTGGGAGTGATTTTCAAGCAATTTGGTTAGTGTTTCTTCAAGAAAAAAAAAAATTTTTTTAAAAAATTAAAAAATCCGAAAATAAAAAATAAAAAAAGAATAAATAACACATAAAAATGGGGGTTTGATCTATGAGAATTATAGATCTAGCTACTTGGGAGTGATTTTAAGTGATTTCATTGACCACATTTAAATAAAAATTATCTTTTTTCAAAAAATCCTATTAATATGATCATAAAAAATTAAATAAATTAAAATAACAAGAAAGAAAGTGTGATTCAATCTTGGGATTCATAGATTTAACACTTGGGAGTGATTTTCAAGCAATTTTGTTGGTGTTTCTTAAAGAAATTTTTTTTAAAATAAATAAATAAATAAAATCCGAGAATAATAAATAAAAAATAAATTATAAAACCCAAAAAAATGGGGGTTTGATCTATGAGAATGATAGATCTAGGCTACTTGGGAGTGATTTTAAGCAATTTAGTTGGCCAAACTTAAATAAAATTTATTTTTTTCAAAAAGTCCTATTAAAATGAACATAAAAAATTAAATAAATTCAAATAAACAAGAAAAAAAGTGTGATTCATTCATGGGATTCATAGATCTAACACTTGAGAATAATTTTCAAGTGATTTGGTTGGTGTTTCTTCAAGAAAAAAATTTTTTTTTTCAAAAAATAAAAAAATTCCGAGAATAAAAAATAAATAATAAATAAATAAACTATAGAAAATGGGGATTTGATCTATGGGAAACATAGATCTATCACTTACAAGCCATTCCCAAGAGATTCATGAAGGAGAAAAGAAGAATAGAGCCATAGATCTAAAAAAATCACATAGAAAATACCTTTTGAAAAAAGCTTTTTGGCTCCAAAGAAGATGAATGCTCTAGATTTGTAGATCTTGATGTGTTTTTGGACTCTTGTTGCTTTTGATTTGAAGAAAGAGGGTGGTAGGACCAAAATACAGTGGAAAAGGAAAATGAGAGATGGAGACAGCAGTGCAACAGGTGAGAAAATGGGAAAAGAAGTTCGTCTGGGCTTTAAATAGCCCAGACATGCTGCGGCCGCTACGGGCCGCTACGGGTGTTGTAATTAGCGTTGTTGGCTTCAATTTTCGTTTGCACTTCTTTATGAATAACTTTGATGCGCCGTGCCAATTTCTCAGCATCTTCACTAACTTTGTCAGCTTGTTGAATTGGGACAAGATCCGACACATTGGTAGGATTGGACCTATGGACGATCTCAAATGGACTCCTTTGAGTAGATCTATTGCATGAACTGTTGTAGGTGAACTCAGCATGTGCAAGAATCATATCCCATTGCTTTGGCTTGCCTTTCACCAAACTCCACAAGAGATTACCAAGGCTTTGATTAACAACTTTTGTTTGTCCATCTGTTTAGGGATGGTAAGCACTGCTGAATCATCTGGAACATCTTGAAGGAGACTTGATGTGGGGCCCGCATGGGCCATGCTTTGATCAAACAAACCCAGAAGTTTGGTAGGGAAGATCTAGTCAACCCTGGATCTGCTTTGCTTCATTGAATTGGGCCAGTTTTGGCCCAGCAACTGAGAGCCCAAAAAAAGCACGTTATAGACTTCGCATCTTCAGAAATTTTTGGCAGATTTACAAATAAGTCCCTGCACTTCTTTGATTCTTCAAAACAGTCCTTGACACATAATTTTAAATTGAAACATGAACTGTTTTGGGTCCAAACTTGGATCAATTCTTACCAGGACCCTAGCAGGGCCCTCTTGAGATGCTGAATTGGCTGAATATAGGCTTCAGCTATTATATGAATCATGTCCTCATCAGTTTCTACATCAAGAGTAGTGGCCAACAATATTGGCTCTCAATTAGAGAATATATCTTTTAATTAGAGTAGTCAGTAACCTAGCTCTTAATCAGAGATTGTTTTCTAATCAAGGATCCTAAAGATATTGACTGAATTATATTTCTAAGTTTATGCAAATCATAATAAAATTGATTCACTCACGATCGAATTTCTTAAAATATGAGATTTGGCATGTGCCTTGACCACAATGCCCTCATTAGTGCTTAATTAATCAAGTGTTGTGTGTGTTGTTTGTTGTCCCTTTATTACTGTGGTTGTGCTATGTTGTTGGTTTGGCTGATTAAGGAAGGGGTCCTTCGCGCTGTGCGGTGAAAACTTTACCCCATGACAATAGGGCTCCATGAATGAAAATGGTCCCACAAAGTAGTCATTTTCACATAAATGACATGTATTTAATCATTGCCATGTTGGGCAACCCGAATCTACCTTTCCAAGTGATATATTTTGGCAAAGTTGGTTTGAACATATAGACGAGCCGGGTAACCCAAGCATCCTTGGGGTGCAAACTTTGCAAGTTGGAATCCAATAGTTTGATCAACAGAGTTTGTAGGCCAAGAATTAATTTTACCAATATCAGCTTCCCATTCTTCTTCCATAGGATATAGGGGTTTCTCAGGTTTTGTGGAAATATACTGTAACGCCCCACCCTATACGGTGCAAGCTCTCTATATAAACCCATTCACTTTTCCTCTCTATAGTCGATGTGGGACTCCAGGATGTCACAATATTTGTAACTCCCCACCCTATACACATGCATGATATTGTCCGCTTTGGCCCATGGGCCTCACGGTTTTGTTTCTGGTGGGCTTCAACCCACCAAAAGGCCTCATGCATAGTAAGGGTGCAAGCTCTCTATATAAACCCATTCGCTTTTCCTCTCTATAGTCGATGTGGGACTCCAGGATGTCACAATCCACCCCCCTTAGGGCTGCACGTCCCTGTGCAGTAGCCTGCCAGTTCCTGGAGCCTGCCAGCCCTCTTGGCCCGCCCATATAAGAACCCGCCCACTTGCACCAGGTCACGGCAGGGGCCCACACTCGAACTAGTCGAGAGTCGGCTCTGATACCATTTGTAACGCCCCACCCTATACACATGCATGATATTGTCCGCTTTGGCCCATAGGCCTCACGGTTTTGTTTCTGGTGGGCTTCAACCCACCAAAAGGCCTCATGCATAGTAAGGGTGCAAGCTCTCTATATAAACCCATTCGCTTTTCCTCTCTATAGTCGATGTGGGACTTCAGGATGTCACACATACTTCCAAAGTTCCCTTCCTGTCATGAATTGTTCATGAAATGGGCCCAACAGGCATAGTTTGTCCCATCAAGTTGAATAGAGATGACTTGGGCCTCATCAAAAGCCACCAAGACTCCAAGAGTGCAGGCGAAGTGTTCAAGTATCACAACTTAGTAGAAACAGGGCAGGAATAGTGCAAATATAGAAGAAAAGATAAAGAACGGTTTGAATAGGCTTGCCTGGGCAAGACGTCTAACCCAGTCAACTTCAAGAATGGCCAAAAAATGCTTGAAATCCCTCTTTTCTCCGATCAACCTTCCAGGATATCTTCGTATACAAGTCACACAGGTAAAGGTCTCATCCAAATTTGAAACAAATCCAGTAAAAGTCCAGGAAGTTTAATGGTCGAAATGAACAACGGGCATGAAAAATGATGAAATGAAAAAGCTCCAAAACTCCCTCAAAGGGAGTCCAAAAATGCTGAAATTTTAAAGGATGAGTCCTCTATGGCTAGCAACCAGATGGGCGAAATCCCAGCTTAAATGATGACATTAGGCGCCACCAAATATCAACCTTTCTGGTCCTGGACATTCAGTCCAGTCAACCATTGGATTTGAAGAAAACCCATCCCCCTTCTAGATTATCTCCATAGATAAATGGTGCAGGTCTCTTCCGAATTTCAGGTCCAATGTGATGAGAATCAAGCAAATCCAATAGCCGAGATTAAAATCAGGCTCAAAGCTGTCAAAATTGAAAACTGCCCAGAAAAACCCTCAAATGGAGTAACATTAAGCCAAAATTTTAGGTGAATAATCTCCTGTAATGGGCGACCGAATCAGGACTCATGTAAGATTTTGAAATCTGGGATGTGCCCCACTAACGATCAACCTAAAAAACAGATGTACAGTCAGCTGGATTGTCTGGATAGTATTCCTCAGGGTTTTTGAAGGTTGATACAAGACTTAGAGTCTTAGATGAGGATTTGGAGAGAAGAATAGAAAGCTATTGTCCAGTAACTGGATCCTACAGCAAATAGGAGCAGATCGGTGGCTCTCCAAGCCAAAATAGATCAGATCACAGGTCATGACAATTGGGATCCAAGATCACTTGAATTACATAAATCAAAGAGACTAGGGCTCTGATGCCATGAAGCAACTTAAAGAAAGAACAGATTTTGAAGAACTTATGTTGGATCAATGCACCCAACCACTCTATTTATAACGGTGTCTTACGTACAATATTGGTAATGGGCTTTTCTAAACAAATACAATGAAGTTTGATGATCCACTTGGATATAAGAAATGTATGGTTCATGATAGACTATCAAAACATGGCGATCCTCTAGAGATTATGATTCACTAAGGACCACATGAAATTAAGTGTCCTTTCCTTAAGCCTATGAAAAACTGATTATTACTAGAGATGTCCAAGTTAGATTCACTTGGGTCTGAACCTCACAACTTGGATTTTCACTTTTTTTTTCCTCTAATCAGCTCCGATATCCACTTGAACTAGAAAATTTCTCTAGGAGGAAGGCTATGATAACATGTTACACAATCAAATTAAAAAAAAAAATTCAGGGTTTTCTCAATAACGGCATGGAAAACCCTAGACTAGAAGAAAAATAGGAGCATTAAAAGGAATAATCTAATTACATATTAGTCCTTTGTACCATTTTGTAATTTCTGAAAACCTGTAAAAACTGCCCTTCAATTAAATATTATCTATCTACTGCCCTTCAATTAAATACTACATCTCAACATATATCAATGTATATATATAAATATATATATATAGAGAGAGAGAGAGAGCTTATTTTCTTGTCTTTCAATTTTAGATAAGTTTTCTGATACTAGATTGGCAAGAGCTTTCTTGTATGGAGTTTTAGGATAGAACTCTTTAGCCTACCCCAATTTGATGGAATAAGGCTCAGATGACAACGATGATTACAATCAATGTTGAAATGGCAAAAGCATTCTTCTCTTCTCTCCTCTCTCTCACTTTTGAAATGGCAAAAGAATTCTATTTTCTAAGAAATAATCAAAATGAAATTTAAGACCTAGAATCAACAGGAATATCATCAAATAGTACATGAAAAACCACAGAAGGTAAGGGGGAGGGGGGAAGAAGAAACTACTTGAATCTTGGTAGAATAATCCTTTTCTGCTTCTGCGAAGGAGTTCTGGCACTCTTTCAGCTTCTTCTCCATCTGCTTTCTGTTATTTTCACTCAATTTTTGTTGCCTCTCCATTTCTGCAGTGAGATAATCTAATTGAGACTCAAGTTTGCGACACAGACTTTCATAATCTAACTCTTCCTTAAGCTTCATTGTGTTTATTATTTTCATAGCCTGCAACAAACAGAAATACAGCAATCAAGAACTACATTTCTTACAAAAGTAAAATAAAATAAAATAAGAACTGAATTGCATCTTTTAAACAAAAATAAAAGAATAGATGTCATTTGACTGCTATTTTTCTTTCACTGGAAAATTTTTGAAGTATTTTGCTGTTCTTACTCTTTGGCCAAACATAATCGTGCTCGTTGTCTCTAAAAGATGTCGTGCAGATGGACCAATGGTTATAATAAGTGACGTCCTTGCTGAACCTATATGGAAATGAGTTAAATAAATATCATTTTCTGATGCAGCTTCTTAACGAGATTAAATGTTAGTTAATCCAATAGGTTGCAGTAACTGAGACTGCAAGAAGCCAGCATGTTGATAAGCATTTTAATCACTCTAATTTAAACTTTCAACTTCTGGACGTTACACACTTCAAATTGTGTTATTAGTTCTAAATTGACTCTTTGAATGATTGGACTGAAAGCTTTTAAAGGATGGCAGAAAAATCAACTACTTTTCAACCAGAATGAATCTAATGCAGTGATGCCAACCTATAAACTGCTTAAAAAAAGGGAGTGTTTTGCAAAAACATCAAACCATAAACTGTTTTACAAGAACAAAGCTTAATGGCAACACCAACAAAATCAATTTCAAAATGGCATTGTAAAAGAATCATCAATTTCACTGAATATGATTCTCAAAACCATTTCAAATCTTCTAACTATAAGTACAGGTAAAGAATATGAATAACGCAAGATATACTTAAAAAGAGAACATCAGAGACCTCCAAATGAATCACGAAGCATTCTTGTAAGCTTGGAGTCCCTTGTAGGTATATGAGGACTGTTTTCAGCTAATGCATTTATACATTTCCCAAGGGATGTGAGGGAAAGATTAATGAATTTAGCCTCTTCACGCATAAAGCCGTCACTGCCTGCATCACGAAAAGTTATTATCATGCAAAGTTGCACGTATCATTTTGAAAGTTACATATCACAGTGTGTACTTTACTGATCATAAAAATCTAACTAATTAAGAACACTGACTGTCCACCATCCAGGTGCAAAATTGTACAACGCATTGTACCAAATTACAATATGTGTAATCCTATACTTCCAAAAATAGATAATTTTTCACCACTAGCAGCTTAAAATTGTTCATTTTATGGAATGCTCTCTCCTAAATCTTTAGCAGCAGAGAGCATTAGATCTGAGGTGCTAGAATCTACACAACAAGATGAAGAATTAGTAAACCAGTAAAATAGACTAACAAGAAATACCAATGGCGGAGAAAGCTGAAACAACTGAGACAGCAACAGACTAGTGGATCATCAGCTTATTCGGCACTGAGGAAAGATTTAAACCAGCTTGATTAATACTTTCCAATATTGTCTCAGTATAAAATTCAGATGTTGCATGACTGTGCCTTACCTTTTTTTCTGAGCCAATCAAATACACTAAAAAATAATGTGTTCAGTATTTTACCAATAATAACAGAAAATTTTCTTTTTCCAAATTTGATCCATACACCCATTGCAGGAATCAAATTTTCAAGGAGCTTAGCCAAGGTAGCCATTTGCCATAACATCATTGAAAACCATAAAAAATCCAAAACATACTATAATTGTGATTCAAACAAAAAAAAATGGAGGATGGAATTTTTCCATGGAAATGACCCCAAAATAAACAGTTAATTCCATGTTGCTCTTGTTGAGAGCTTTCCAACAATACAATATAATTGAAAATTTGATGGTTGGATCAAAAGTTATGGCCTCTACAAGCTAGGGTGTAAAGATATTTTAAAGGCTACATTTTCAAAAGTCCAAAGTATTACACAAATTTGAAACATCCACTATCCATAAGAGAGTGAATAGCATAAAGCAGAATGATTGACCATATAAAATAAAATAAAATAAAAGCTAGTTCAAACCTATCAAATCTAATTTAAACACATTTCATACCTCTCTAACACCCAACCAAAATCGCATCATCGTTTCAAGAGATGACCATCTAATTAATTATGTCAAATTAGACATCTTGATCTTGATTGATATCCTTCCAAATGTCCTTTGTGTTGTACTATTGATCACCGCCTATGTTATAGTTTCCATCTCTGTCGCACTACACTCTTCTTGAGTATGTCGATGTAGGTGTCCCACTAGGTCACATTAATCATGCTCTCTTCCAAAAAGAATAGGATTGTTCAGCTCCCCCCCACACCCCCCAGCCTAAGGTCCCTTTGGCCCAGCCCGTGTAAAACATCCTTGAGACCCCACAACCTTTCCCAAATCTAACCTAGTTGCCTTTCTCCATATCTCTCTCCCTTTCTCAAAAACCCCAAATCACCATTGTTCGTCTCTCTTGCTTGTTGTTCAAACGCTTCTTAGCCTTCCTCTTATAGTGGTGAGACATGGGTCTGTGAGGAAAGTCAAGAGCAGCCTTATGGCAAGGCTCAATTTCCTTGTGAATCATATTGATGTATCATACAAAAGAAGAAAAGATGATAGGAATGCCATACTTGAAGCCTACACTTACTACCTTCAACTGATAGAACTATTGTCTACTAAAATCAATGTTTGTAGTCCAATTTTTATGATATAATTCATGATATAGGCCATTTTTATTATATAATTCATGATGCTTTAATGTTGATACATGTCAGAAAATCTTACAGTGAGGATCAATCATGTCATAATTTTTAAGTAAAAATAAAATAAAATCTTTCCATATCGATAGATTTCAGAAAATCTTCTCTATTGAATGACATTTTAAAGGGCTATAAATTATTTAAGTTCCCCAAACACCTTATAAGCTATCTTCTCTCAATTGTTCTAAGGGTACCTAAGATTTTTATTGATGTGTATATTTTGTGGCTCTGTTCACATGTATGATGATTGAAGTGGAGTGGTCTTTATTTAAGTGACTCTCAATCACATGTTTGTCAAGTGGGTTATTTTCCGCTACCATTTTCCTTCTCTAGGTGGCTTTGCAAGTAGCAAGAATATCTTGGAGATCTTCATTTCTTAGATTCATATCTAATTGAGGTGCGTGCTTCTATTCCTTTCAAATTCCTTCAGTTGTATGCCATCCAGCTTAGATTGGAAGAAAACAAGTTAAATATTTGGTTGAGGTGTGCGCTAATTGCTATGTTAATTGGTGTGCTTTCTTAAATATGTGAGTTTCTTTATTAGATTTGATACAAAAGCAATGATTTCTTTATTTGATTAAGACGTTTCCAAAATTAACGAAAATCAATTCGGTTTAAACTCTTAGAAGTTGGATAAATTAGTTTGTTTGGGTACACTAGGTGAAATTGCCAAATTTCATCATCTATAGATAGAATATAATTGACTTGTTTGCAAATTGCTTTACACAAGGTCTTGATTGGTTATGCTCTTCATCTATTTCGACCAGATATGGAAGATTATTTCAAAAGAAAATCAATTGCTGATCTACCGCCTCCAACTCTAGAGAATGATAAAAATGATCAAGCATCATCAACCTTCAAGAAAAGTCACACAGTATTTTACTTTGAAAATCTTCCCACAGACCCTTGGTTACATTGTCCAAAGTTATCATCCTACCGACTAGGATGAAATATAAAGAATGCATCTACAAAAGGGTCCTTGCCAACCTCATGACCACAAATTCCCTTATATGGAGTTTGGACAACAGAAAAGGCAGTTTAATGCTACTTGGTTTAAGGATTATGGAAGCTCGATGGAGTACAGCATGGAAAAAAGATGTTGTATTTTGCTTATTTGTTACCTTTCTGGAGAGCAAGCATGAGCCAATGCTTTCATAACTAAAGGATACAAAAACTAAAAGAAAAAAAAAGTCCTGCAGATCATGTGCGGGGGCCTCATAGTGCTCACAATCTAGCATACGAGAAGGGTCAATTTATTAAATTAGATGCAACACATAGGTTATTAAAAAACAATTGAATCAAGCTCGAAGAAAGTATCAAAACTCACTTAAAGGCAATACTTAGTTCCATTTGCTTTTTTCTACGCCAAGGGTTGCCTTTTCATATTCATAGTGAATTTGAGAATTCAAATAACATGGGCAACTTTCTTGAGTAATTGAAATAACTTGCTGATCATAATAAAACTATTAAAGGAGTTATATTGGAAAATGCTCCTGAAAACTTGAAATTAACCTTGCCAAAAATTTAGAAAGGCATTATGAATGTAGCTGCTATAGAGACCACTCAGGCCATTATTTACGAGCTTAGAAATGCAGCATTCGCACTTTCGGTTGATGAATCACAATATCACATGATCTCTGTATGAAAGAGAAAATGACCGTTATTTTATGCTATGTGGATAAGTTTGGATGTGTGATTGAACATTTTTTTTTTTTTTTTTTGCAATATAACATGTCACAGACATTGCTGCTCAACCATTTAATATGACCATTGAAACAATATTTTCCAAGTCTGGATTGAGCACAACAAGTTTGCAAGGGCAAGGTTATGATGGGACAAGTAATATGCAGGGTAAGCTTAATGGCCTCAAAACACTCATTCAAAATGAGAACCCCAGTGCATTCTATGTCCATTGCTTTGCACATCAACTTCAATTGACACTCGTTGTTATTGCCAAGAGACATGAACCAATCTACATATTCTTCAATTCGGTTTCTAATCTGTTGAATGTCATTGAATCCTCTTACAAACACCATGACATGCTCAAAAATATACAAGCAGCCAAAGTCATTAATGCACTCAATGAACTTGAAAGAGGGCAAGGTTCAAATCAGGAGACTAGCCTCAAACAGCAGGGTAATACATGTTGGGGCTTGCATTATGTTTCATTGGTTAACTTGATTCTCATGTTCTCCTCTATGATGTGCTTGAAATTATTTTAAAAGACCATACAAGTGAACAAAGGGGGTTTGTAGGTAACTTACTATTTTAATTGAATCTTTTGATTTTTCATTTAAAATGCATTTGATGAGAAATGTATTGGTGATTATGAATGAATTATCAAAGGTGTTGCAATGAAAAGAACAAGATATTCTTAATGCCATGGAATTGGTAAGAATAACAGAGGAGATATTGCAAATAATGAGAGATGATGGGAAGGACTCTCTCCTCTCCCAAGTTCATTCATTTTGCAATAAACCTGAAATTAGCATTCCCCATATGGTTGATTTGCTTGCTCAGCAAAAGAGATCACAGCGCAAAGGTGAATTGACAAATCTACATTATTTCCATTTTAACATATTCTACACTACTATTAACATGCAACTTCAAAAGCTTATGATGCAGAGCAAGGTACCAAGTGCGGTGTGGGCAAAGATGGAAAGATCAGAGAGATAGACGGTGGGCGAGATAGGTCAGGCTTCACGCCAAACTCCCCATCACGGGCGAGAAGAATAAGATTGGGAAAACCCAAATCACTTTTAAAATTTTCATTAATCAATAATTGTGGAGGCAGAAGGCTTTACAATGCTTAAATAGAGAAAGCAAACTACCCTATAACTAACCTGGACCATTAAAACAAATTGAAGGCTAGGATTAAAATATCCTACTAAAATAACTGAAAACATAATTAAAATTCTAAATAAACTAAGATAGGTGGGTTAGGCCTAAAGGTGGGTCAACCCATGGGGGACATGGGTCTGTCCTACATCAACTCCGCCCTTATTAGAGAGAACTCAAGCTCAAGTTCTATAGATGTCCTTCAAGATCGAATATCCAACGTACAGCTTCCTAATGTGCTTCTTGATCTTCATCCTTTGAGCATTGAATAAGGGCCAAAATCAATCTCTTCATCAATGTAATAGGTGAATGGAGGCTTGACTTCTGTTGATTTTTGAATCCAACAATGCCTTGTGATATGACCATCAAATTCATCAAGTGTTGAAGTGGATCACAATCTTCTAATTTCAATAGCCTATCCCCAAAGATGAAATTAATGTGGGGAATGAATCTCAATGATCAATTCTTCGCCTTCCTTCGGTTCTTGTACCTTTTGATCCATGTTGCCAAGAAACTCAGTATCTTTGTCTTCTTCATGAGTTGTGCATATTACTCTCTCCAATGATGTCATAGAATCTCTCTTTTTTATTCTGGCTTCCTCGAGTTCCACAACATGAGCTTCTATTACTTATGGAGACTATTCCTTTTGAGATTTAGATTTTCGCAATTGAGACCGTCTAATTA
The DNA here is from genome assembly GCA_037013555.1 of Sextonia rubra. NCBI lineage: Eukaryota > Viridiplantae > Streptophyta > Magnoliopsida > Laurales > Lauraceae > Sextonia > Sextonia rubra. Next base: position 11,236,354 of record JASUAD010000008.1, read on the forward strand.
TGTACTCAACATAGATTGCTTCCTAATATCCTTCAAAAATATTTTTGCAATCTCTCATGTTTTTCAAAATATCTGGTTGTTAACCTCTGAGGAAGCAACTTATGTCATAGTTCTCACTCTTCAATTTACATACACATTGTAGCCTTGAGAACTCATCAATATAGTCATCCATAATCAATTTTTCTTACCTATTAAGGAATTGATCAAAGTAAACTTTATTCTCATAAAACCACGTTCCATATTTAATGGCATAGTCAGGCCTTTTTAGTCGATCATTGAGGTTACTGTTTTCGAATTTCATGCTGACTTAGATGCAAGAATTGAAATTGAGTCCTCGTCAAAGTTAAAACAATATGACTTGATTTGTAGATCTTTCTACTAAAGCTCACAGGTGAAGATGGATCAACAATCAGAGCCCGAATGGAGAAGATGTTGCTATTGAAGTTGGATGGCTGAAAACTTGATGAAGTCTGGACCCACACTGATGTCTGCTTGTTGCCACTTTTCTTTTGTTTCCATTTTTTCCACTTTTTTTTTATTTTTTTACACTGTTGAGTTGAACCTGAGTCAACCCAAATCTAACTTGACTTGAGTTGTGCTGCTAACGGGTCGGGTCAGCCTCCTGGCCGCTATGGATCGCGTATGATATGATGATCTAGTCTGTTTGGGCAGGCCCAAAATTAGCCTAGGCTGGATCTGTCCATTAGCAAGAATCCAATGGAATAGCACTACTGAGTAGGAAAGATCCTTAGGATAAGCAAAAATTATCTTATTCTAAAGTACGATTTGTTAGGTGGATAAGCATAAGATTAATGAGTATTATCTTAGTTATGATTGATTGTAGGCAAGCATAAAATCAAGGGCGGCAATTATGGGATTTCCTCCAATTTTGCAACCCAAAAGTTGTGATCAGTCTCTATTAAAGGGAGGAATTGATCAATGAAAAGACAAACAAACTCATATCTCAAAATTTGATGCCTGCACTTGGAAGGTGAGTCTCCTCAAAGGGACTCGATTATCAAGTTATTTTAGTGGTCTGTACCACATTGCTATTTAGTTATAGGGCCATTTTTATAAGACTGTAGTTGGCCCTGCTTAGTTATATGGAGCTGAATGTTGGACGGGGAGAAATGAGAAGAATCTATAGTGCATATTCTAGAAGCATAGAAAGAACAGGTTCACCACCAGCAGGCCCATCAGGCCCATGAAAACCAAATGAATCCCACGTGAGGAATCTAGTCCATATTCTGGATCTAGTCAATATTCTGTATAGCTGCATCATATCAAACAGCATTTATACTCCTTCCTTATTTGTTTATAATTAGATATCAATCATTGTAAACCCAAACTTTGATTAAGGCAATATATATTATGAATACATGGTTGATGCCCATCAAAGGGACACGACAGTTTTCATCAAACTCTCTTTCCCTCTAGTGTTTTTCTTCCTCCATTCGATTCAACATAAGGATCCACAGATCCTTACACATATGGCTGATGTAAGCAAGCTAAGATGAATGTGTGATGTTACAAGAAATGATAGAATGGAAATGAGCAAGGAAGACGAGATCTATAGGTAGGTTGGAAGAAGAAAAAAAGATCAAGAATGTCATTTAAGATAGTTTGGGCATGTTCATACAAGGGCAAATCAACCGTTATATGACATTTCCAAGCATAGACGGTTTCTAGAGGCCTTTGATCATGCACATGGGGTCTTACACCCATGTGTGAAAGGCTCAGATTGGTAACACCATGAAATTTAAAGTTCTCTTTTTTTTCTTTTCGTTTTTTCTGTTTTTTTCTTCTTCTTTTTTTTTTTTTTTTTTTTGTTGTTGTTTAGTTGGGTTAGAAAATTCTGCAACTGCAGGGGTGGTTCTGTAATGTTCAGAAATTCTAATTGCAGAAAATACAGCCCATGGGCTCATTTTGGACCTGAACTGCTATAATCGACCCAAATCCAAACAAGCCCACTTCCAGTAGGGTCACCCATGGGCTAGTTTCAGCACACATAAGTTCTTTCAAGAAAAGGTCGGCCATGTGGAACATACAGATGGAAATATCCAGACATGTCTAGCGGCCAAGACAGAGCAATTTTAATTTTTAATTTTTAATTTTTATTCACTTAAGCTAATGTAAAAATGAAATTAGCAATAGAAATCTTAGAAGATTTAGAAAAACTCAATAGAACTATTTTAGGATGGTCTTATTAGGGTTTTCTTGGATTTCCAGCATTATCACATGTAATGGTGGGCAGTTCATTCAGCATTCTTACTTTCAGTTTACTTGATTAATAGAAGTGTCTATTGCTGTGAACAATCCATGAATGCTGTGTTTATTGGATAAAACTGAGTTTATAACATTCAAGCTTGGGTTTTTCCTTTATTATCAAGCTTGCTGTATTTCTCGTAAGTCATCCTTCTTGTCACAGTTCTAAAGAGCACCGGGCCAGGGATCCACTGTGACAGCAGTCTCTATCCATCCAGGTATTTGCAGCCGGGCTTTGTAGACCTTGTGACTGCATCAGCTATGAGTTGAAGTAAATAGGAATAAGGCTTCGGTGATTTAGTGTAAAAAAAACATGTTAGACAGGAGTTACAAAGATAATGACCTCAAATAGGGTTGGGAGAAAAAGTAAAACTTACAAAGGTAACCCTCAATAGATTCCTATTAGACTACGATGGCAATGAAGTTACAATCCTATCGTACCATCAATCTTTTCTTCTTTGCCAATATTTTCTCTTGTGTGCTCCTCCCCACGCACATGAATAAACATAATGGATCGCACATGCACAATCATGCCGCTTGTAATATTGGTCAAAAAGATGTGGTATATGGTGATAGCCTATTTGTTTTCATATGTAACGCCATGAAGCCAACCACAAATTGATGGGGCAACACTAAGATGTTGTTAATGATGATTATAAAGATTTATGATGAAAAGAGTAAAATTTCATTATCATGTTTGTGTTTCAAGCACATAAATTACTTGGTTGACTTTCCTTTGCTGACATAAATCTGTAATGGTGCCACATCAAGTTGGTATGCCTCAAAGAACACCTAGAAGTGCATAAAAGTAACTCATTCCTACGAAAGAAAGATTTTTCCTCACCCATCAAGATTAGACCTAAACCCTAGAGGTGCAATTTTACCCCCAGACCAAAAACTTAAAGAAACTGGATGTCTGTGCAAGATAGCTGTTTGACATAACCAAATCCCAATATAAGTTATGGTAAGTACATGGACAAGAAATATGACTATAAGATGTTCATCACAATTTCTTGGAGGTTACATATAGATTCATTCATTGAAATGTTGATTTAATCAAAGTAAAGGTCAATAGATTAGGAAAATGAAGAGAACCGATTAGTACATCCTTTTTTTTTTTTTTGGGGTGCGGGGTGGGATACTCATCAACATATAATTTCCTCTATCAGAGATATCCAGATGGGTGATGGGATCAGTTCTGTTCTTTGAATGCTGAGCAGAAGATAGCACTACTTGTTTAAACAGTTCCATGCTACTAATTAAAGATCATTAAAATAGCATATCATGCTACTGACAAAAACTGCCCATTACACTAATAAGACGTGAAAGTTGGAATTTTACAAATCACAGAGCATAGAGAAGGCGCACATTATGCCAATAAGTACAAACTGTAAGGCTGAGTTTCAGAAACAAACCAGATTTGTCTATTCTTTCAGATCCTGCAAGGTCAACAATCAACAGCTTGCTTTTCAACACAACAGGTAGACCGTTGACAACAGGTTCATCGATTTGGGGCCTGTTGCCTGTGTAAGTGAGCTCATTTTCTAGTTTTTCTTTCACAGATCTTTGGACATAAACCTAGTAATCAAGTCAGGCCCAAAAAACATTATCAAATCATTGGGTCCCTTGCAAGTAGGATAGATTTAGAACAGAGTCATTGCAAAGTAAAATATATATATATATATCTCAATTGAATAAAATAAAATAAAATAAAATTGAATAAAACCAAGTTGCCCACCATAAGAATTGCATGACTACGTGAAGACTCAGTATTCAGCTTTGTATTTGCTGCATGGCGGTTAGCCTCACCAATTTCAAGAAGCTCCAGACAGTGGTCAAGATCTCGAACTTTAACAACAGAAGCACTGGGCAAGGACACTTCTCCTGTCTTGGGGTCCTCCATGATAAGAATATTAGTCTTTTCAGGGGCTAGCAAATCTTGTACAGATTCCAAATACAACTGGACGAAACAAAACGATAATACAAGTACATAAATAACAATGTAACAACATTAGTGCACACCAGGGCACTTTCACAAGAGAGTCTAGATATGGAACTCAGTAACTCACATCCTAATGAAAATATACATATATACATACATATCTTTGGTTTTGAGAAGAACCAAGTGAATTACGATTGAGTCATCACACTAGGCCAAAAGAAGAAAAAAGAAAAATAAATTTAAAAAAGGAACATAAAAAGAGTGGATCCCAGATTTGACAATAGGGTATCGAGATATCAGTATTGCGTGGCTATGTAAAGATACCCATATCACCATATAAAAAATTGTTTTTCTTCAAACATTCCTCACACAGAATTTAGATCAATAATAAGTTCTCTCCTCAAAGCTAGCCCCTCATACAATGCTTAGAACAACCTTAAATAATTTCAAATGGAGACTTCACTAATCTTGGATCATCCCAAAGTTCTCATTCTCCCCCACCAAAAATAAATAAATAAATAAGAATATAAATAAACAGAGAAAATTTTGAACATTATTGTCTGTTAGAAGCAACAGATTTTTGCAATTTTTCTTTTATTAATTTTACTTTTCAACTTCTATTTGATGTAGCTCATATACTGGTACCCATTTGGTCACAAGTCTCAAAAGGTGGCCCAAAGCCATTGCCCATGGTAGGCAAGTTGTAATTGATGAAGGACAACATGGAGTCTAATCTAACATGTAATTGTGAGATCAAAAGAGAATCAATAATCCAATTCTAATCATAGATCAGCCAATTACACACCATGTAACATAGAGAAATTTTGGGAAATTGTGTAATGTAACATGGAGAAGTTTTGGGAAATTGTGTAATATTCCAAGGCTTTATCACAAGTCCTGCAGTAACAACCCCTCAAGTAAGAAGGGACAAATCTAATGGGTGGTAGAACTTCCATGTGCTTAGGAATGGGCCGATTCAAGTAGCTTAATCGCTTCCCTTTTGAGGATTTGAAGTAAAGTCTTGGTTTAACTTGGGTGCAATAGAATCAATGTATAATATAGGATCATGGATCAAAATAACAGCTGCCACATAGCGTAGCGACCACTATATCGGCCGCAGCGGCAAGGCCCACTACACTATTTGAGTGTTTGCGCCGCTACATAATGGATGAATTATAAAACCCAACCGATGACTTTAAAGGGTCCCCTTTCTCTCTTTTTTACTTCTTTTCTTCCATTTTTACCACAATCTTTCTCCAAGTTGGGTCACTAACATCGCTTTCTTCTAATCTAAAGCAAGAAGATCTACTAAAACAAAATTCAAAATACGGGGACCATTATGCCCCTATATCTTAGTTAAGTTCAAAGAAAAAAAAAACACCACATATTCTAGCTTTTTATTATATTTGGGATTTTCTAAAATTTTTTACGATTTTTTGAAAAAAATTTCGAATCTCGTCGCCTCCTACTACCTAGTGCCACTATAACTACGTAGTGTTTCGGCGGCCGGCCATTATGACAACCACTACAACAACCGCTACCACTATCCATGTATGGGACTAGTTATTAAAATTCAGATCTTAAAAAATATTCCCACAATAATGATATGGGTCAAAAATAAATTCAGATGTGGAAACTTATGGTAGTTCACGAGCTATGATGTGAAAGGTAGGAAATAACACTAATTGCGCATGGGGAAGGTTCAGCCATGGCTGGTTGGGCTGTATGTGGGATGGATGGTCTAGTGGGTTGATCTTGGGCTGATTGGGGTTCGGCGATGGGCAGCTGGTGCATAGATGCAATTTTGTCAACGACTGATGGGTTTTGCCTTATTTTGAGTGATTTTGACGATACGATGATTAGATCTACGGACTAGTGGTATGGCTCTAGTGGTTTGGCAGCTTTCTATCGGTGGAGATGAGGTAGATCCAAGGATAAAAATAACAGTTGTAGCGAGCATAGCAGCTAATAGCCAAAACACGACATAGCAGGTACGTAGCGGTCATGGCAATAGGTAGCGGCGTAATAATGTGAAAATTTAAATGTTAATTTTTTTTTATATTGTATAGGAACCAATTTTACATTTTTTTAGTGATTTGGAACCATGTAAGGGTAGAGCTAACCATTGGAAAGACTATCGATAAGAAGAAATAGGAAAAATAATATTATAAATTAAAACTGCTTGACTCTATTCAATTTTAAACCGTAGTGCTACTAGTTTCAAAATAACGTAGCGGCCTCAACTGCTACGGTTGATAATGCAACCACTACGCTACATAGCGGCTACTATTTTGAACCATGGGTAGATCTACAATTTTAGGTGGCTAGTGATTGGTGGGAATTGTAAATCCAGTGTATTATTGCAAGGAAAACATAAAGAAAAAGAACATAGGGAAAAGACAAGACAGTTATCTTTACTTGGCCTCACACTGAACTCCAATCCTAGAGGCAGTTACCGAAGATCTCAAGAGTACAGGCATGTAGACTCAAGAAACCTCGGAGCAATAGGGTTTTCTTATTCATGTAATAGCATAGCATAAAGAAAAGAGAAAACCAAGACATTGTCTCTTTAAAACAAAAACCCAAAGATGACATCAACAGTAACTAAGATAAAATAAAACAAAGAAAAAAAAACAGTCAACAAAAAAAAAGGCTTGTGGCATTCGGTTTTGTGCGCAATGGGCTGCTCTTGCGCAGGGGTATTATTTCTCCTTGAACATTTACTTCTCTTGGGCCCCCATTTATTTATCTTCAAAGTCTTTTATTTCTTCCCTCTACTTATTTATCTTCAAAGTCTTTTATTTCTTCTCATGCAGCACTTCCTAGAGTGGGGCCTTCAATATGATTGCTCACTTGGGGCCTTCAACCGACAAATGCTTGATATGAACTTTGGGTCGTCAGAAAGCTAATAGAATAAGCTATCCAATGTATCCAATTTAGGTCATTCTGACATCATTTCATACATGAAATCAGGCCATCATTGAAATTCATGAAATCAGGCCATCGTTGAAATTTACTGAAATTAAAATTGCAGATGGGGACATCAGCCCCAATTCCCCCAATTCTTTCAAGGTATACTAGTGATGGAGGCGTAGCATTGCAAATCAAGCTAAAGAGTCAGGAATTTAAGGATATCATTGTCATTTTTTCTTTTCATTATGTTTACATGGGTAGGATTAGCTTTAAATTTTTAACAGTCCAGATTTATTAGATTTTCTTCTTTTGCTTGGGGAAGAGAAGTAAAAATTTGTTTTCACATTCATGACCTGACCGGTTTCTCTATTAATGAAAATCACCCCTTTTTTGGCATACCTCGCATGGAGTTCTTGGAGATTCAACAATTTTTTGTTGACTTCTTTTCAGGTTAGTACTTGTTAATTGTTTTTTTATCTACCAATTTTGTTTCCTAAAGTAGATCTTGGTGAGGTAAAGAGACATACCACCCTACCTTGCATTATGTTAGAGGCCTTCATTTGGGATTGATGCCCTTTCAACTTTCAAGGGCCTACATCAGTTTGGTTTAAAAAGCAAAGGTTTTAGATCCCATCCACCGAGTGTTTGGTAAAATGTTTTGCCGAGATTTTACATTAGATCAGGTAAGTAAATCTATCTATGAGATATGCATATGCAAACACATCAATAGAATATTAGACATAATAGAAAAATATTTTAACGCTAGATCAAAGCCTTGTCCCAACTATGTTTGGGTCGGTTACAAGAATTTTGTTTCTCTATTCCAATCTATCCTAAGCCAACTCCTTAGATAAGTTAAACATCCTCAAATCTAATTTTACTACCTCCATCCATGTCTTCCTTGGCCTACCCTTGGCCTACCCCTTTCCCTTGGAGGGCCATCAACTAGCATAGCCAAACTTTTCCTTATTAGCACCGTTGCCAGCCTACGCTCAACATGGGCCATCAACTTGCATAGCCAAACTTTTCCTTACTAGTGCCATTGCTAGCCTACGTTCGATATGCCCAAACCATCTCAAATAGGTTTCTTTAATTTTATCCCCGATTGGTGCTACCCCTAAATGCTCTCGAAAGTGCTAATATCTAATTTTAAGGCTAGAATCACATACATAATAGTAAATCAGGCCAAAAAGGTGACACAAAAATATGATTCAAAATAGCTTATAAATTTAAAAGGATGTGCCAAATGTATAGATAAGGCCCATGGGCTCAAGGGTCATTAAAGGCCTAAGGAACCAAACTGCTTATGCTTATTTGTGATTTGATATTCTATTGTAATCCTTCACATAAGCAAGGTTATTTGATGTAATCATTTGGATTGAAATAGCTTGTAGATTCCCTTGTTTGTGCTCCAATAAAGTTGTAGAGTCTCAAAGGAAATAGGAATACACCATGTTCAAGTTTTCCATAGAACAACCACTGCTCGTGCTAGTTTAAGGATCGGTGGGGCAGAAGTCACAGCCATGAGACAGTGCAAATTCATAGTTTCTCAAAATAAGGTTATTTCAATTTGCCCCACATGGAAGAGCACTTTTTTTTTTCTTAAAGATGCTTTCACAATCAAAAGCTCACAACCAAGTGTAACCTTGAGCGATAGGTACCCAGAAGAGAAGTTAGGAGGTCATGGCAGCATAAGGGTACCCAAGAGAAAAAGAATGAGAAAGATGGTTTTCCAAGTTCAAAATGCTCTCAAAGAGTGTTTTGGACAGAACAGTCTGCCCCAGGAGCATTGTGTCGCAGTGTGCACGTACCACCCAGGTCAAGTGTGATGCCAAATGCTAGGACTACGTCTTGTGGGTTTCCTTTTCAATCATCTTAACTAAAGGGCCGCAAGAACATGGTTTGGCCCCACAAACTTGGTGAAGTCACCCACCAGCCCGAGATCAAACGACAACTTGGTACAAGTTTTAATCAAAAGTTTAGAACCTATCAAGTCAATGATCCAGAGGAGTTAGTAGTAGAACAAGAACAAGAAGAAGAAGGAAAGTTATTAAATATTGTCTGTGACAAACTCACGATCATAGAGAAGAAATTTTGAATTCTCTTGAGAATGTATTAATTTGTGTGTCCTTCTATTGAGATTATACATCAATATATATATCTTTACATACCTTTAATCTAGGCTCTAAGAAAGGAAAACTCACTAATTTACATCAATTATGATTCTAAGTTAAGAAGGAAGACTAATTACAGCTAATTACCTTTAATCTAGGCTCTAAGAAAGGAAAACTCACTAATTTACATCAATTAGGATTCTAAGTTAAGAAGGAAGACTAATTACAGCTAATTACCTTTAATCTAAGCTCTAAGAAAGGAAAACTCACTAATTTATATCAATTAGTATTCTAAGTTAAGAAGGAAGACTAATTACAGCTAATTACTGCAATAGTATTCCAAGTAAAGAAGGCTCCTCTTTTCAGATGGGCTTTCACATTGGCTCTTTTCAGATGGGCTTTGGGCCTATGTAACACCCCCCCTCAAATTGATGCGGGAGAATCGACAAGCATCAATTTGGAAACCAAGAACTGATGGCGCGGTCGTGGAAGGCCTTTGGTGAGAATATCAGCAAGTTGAAGTTCAGTGGAGACATGTGGCAGGCTGATGACATCACGTTTAAGCTCATCACGGATGAAGTGACAATCAACCTCGATGTGTTTAGTACGTTCATGAAAAACCAGATTTTCAGTAATCCGAATAGTACTGGTATTATCCGCATAGAGGGGGGTAGCTCCTGCTGCTGGAAAACCAATGTCAAAAAGCAAACCACGGAGCCAAAGAATTTCGGAGCATGTAGCAGACATGTCGCGGTACTCTGCCTCAGTAGAGGATTTGGAAACTTTGTCATGTTTCTTGCATTTCCAAGAAATGAAACTATCACCTAAAAACATGCACCATCCAGTTGTCAATCTGCGAGTATCCAGACAACCAACCCAATCAGCATCTGAATAAGCTTTGAGAGTCAAAGGATTGTTGGATGGAAAAAACAACCCACGAGTCGGTGTGTGAATAAGGTACCGAATGATGTGGCGAACAGCAGCCAGATGAAGGTGACGAGGAGCAGCCATGAACTGACTCATCAGGTTGACCACATAAGAGATATCGGGTCGAGTGATCGTGAGGTAGATCAAGCTCCCAACCAACTAGCGATTAGCAGTAGGATCGGAAAGAAGATCACCTTCGTCGCAACTGAGTTTGACATTCAGTTCTACTGGCGTATCAACAGGAGCAGAAGCAGTAAGACCAGCCAAGGCGATGAGATCAATAGTGTATTTGTGCTGATGGAGAACGATACCTTTAGGCGATTAATGAACTTCAAGACCGAGGAAATAGTGGAGAGGGCCAAGATCCTTCATGTTAAATGACTCACGAAGAGACGCTTGGAGCTTCTGAATCATTCCGGCATTAGGACCGGTAATGACGATGTCATCAACATAGACAAGGAGTATTGTGATCCCGGATGGAGCATGATATAAAAACATAGAAGGATCATACGGGCTTAGATGAAAATCCAAGCGGAGAAGAACAGCTTGAAATTTCTCAAACCATGTGCGAGGAGCTTATTTTAGACCATAGAGGGAGCGACGAAGTTTAGCAACCATACCGGGGCCGGAGGAGCATCCCTGAGGCAATTGCATATAAACATCTTCTTTGAGATCACCATGGAGAAACGCATTTTTGACATCCATTTGATAGAGAGGCCAAGATTGAGATGCAGCAACAGCAAGAATAGTGCGGACGGTGGTCATCTTGGCAACCGGAGCAAATGTCTCATCATAATCAATGCCATATTCCTGTCGATTGCCAAGAGCAACAAGACGCGCCTTGTAGCGATCTAAAGATCCATCAGATTTTAATTTGAGAGAAAAAACCCACTTACAGCCAATAGGTGTGACACCCACAGGAGATGGTACAATATCCCACGTATGATTTTGTGCTAACGCATCCAATTCATCTTGCATAACCTTTTTCCAACACGGAACTTGCACAGCCTGAGAATATGATTGTGGAATGGAAGAAGAAGACAAAGTAGCCATTAAGGAAGTATGAGAGAAGCCATAACGGTCTGGCGGGACCGAAATCCAAGTGGAGCGACGCAGTGAAGTATGGCCGGAACCGGATGCCGGAGGAAGATTAGGAGGGGGATCAATAGTATGCGCTGTGCTGTTCCGTCTGTAATACACAAAATTAGGATTAAAACGAATAACTGACGAGTCTTCAGAAAAACCAGGTAATGACACAAAAGAGGAGTCAGGAGGATCAATGTGTTTTTGAAAAAAATACTGATGTTCAAAGAAGGCGACATTCCTAGAGATACGGAACCGACGAATGTGAGGATCATAGCAAAGGAACCCTTTCTGGAAGGGTGCATAACCTAAAAACACACACTAAGCTGATTGTGCCGTAAGTTTTGTCCTTTTAGAAGGAGGCAAGTGCACAAAACAAATGGAGCCAAAAACATGAAGATCATCATAGGATGGAGCAGTCTTGTACAAACGGTAATATGGGCTTTGATTCTCAATGGAGGTTGATGGCATACGATTGATAAGATGAGCTGCTGCAGCCAGTGCCTCAACCCAAAAATGAGTAGGAACCGAGGATTCCAGAAAACGGGAACGAGTGACATCAAGAAGATGTCTATTTTTCCGTTCAGTGACTCCATTCTGCTGGGGAGTATAAGAACAAGATCTTTGAGAAATAATGCCTCTGGTTTGCAAAAACTGTTGAAAATCAGAGGACATATATTCCCCGCTAGAATCAGTTCGCAAGATTTTAATGCAGGTGAAAAATTGATTTTCAACATAAGCCAAAAAAACATGAAAAACATCAGAATTGGAATGCAGAAAGTAGACCCATGTGAACCGATTGAAATCATCAAAAAAGGTCACAAAATATTTATAGTGAGCGTGGGAAAGAGCGGGAGCAATTCCCCATACATCACTATAAACTAAATCAAAACACTGAGAAGTGTGAGAAGTGGATTGAGGAAACGGAAGTGTTTTGCTCTTTCCCATTTTACAAGTAGCACAATCAAAAGGCACACAAGAAGATAAACGAAGAGATTTATTTAATAAACCAGAATTGAACATAAGGGACAAAGCCTTGGAATTAGGATGTCCGAGTCTATTTTGCCACAACCGGCAATTATCTCTAAGAGAAAAACAAAGCACATTATTTGCAAATTGATTCCTAGAAATTTGAAAAAGATCCAGCGGAAACAAGCGTCCACACTTAGGCCCCCTCGCGATCTCCTTCCCGAACATCTGGTCCTGCACAACACAACCAGAAGAAGAAAAAGAAATGTTACAATTATTTTCAACAAGTTGTCCAACTGACAATAGGTTGGAAGTTAAATTAGGACAAACATAAACATTTCTCAATGGGATGGAACCAGGGATATCGCCAATCGTAGTAATAGGAACATGTCCTCCATCAGCAGTTTGTATTTGAAGAGGGCCAGTGTAACTTGTCATATTGGAGAGAGGAGTGTGGGAATACGTCATATGATTAGACGCCCCGGAATCAAGAAACCAAGTGGAAGATGAAGAAGACTTACCTGATAGACCAAAAGCAGAGAGGGCATTGATAATCATTTGTTGAACCAATTCAGGAGTGAAAGATGAGGAGGACCCAGGCTGTGGGGTTGCAGATGTAGGAACAGGCATAACCGAGGAAGCCACATAAGCATGCGGAGTCTGAGACGGTGGAGGAGGATACTGCGATGCTGGAGACTGTGGAGTCTGATATTGTGTCGACTGACGTGGAGGACGGCGACGACATTCAGAGATGATATGTCCCGAGTTTTTATAGTAACTGCAGACTTTTTATTTGCATTGAGAGGCAATGTGCCCAAATTTCTGACAACTGTAGCATTGGGTTTTGCTCAAGTCTCGAGGCTGAGAAGTTTTATGTGCCGAAAACGCGACTAAATAGGTTTCAGTCTTTTGTTGAGCAATATGAGCGGAGGTCGTAAGGCGCTGTTCTTCGCGTAAGAGCTCATTCAAGCATACATCCAAGGAAGGTAGGGGCGACCGATTCATCAGAGCAGATCGGACACTTTCAAATTCATGCCGCAGTTTCATCAAAAATTAATCTCGCTGACTAGATGCCTGAAGGTCTTGAATTACCGCCAACACATTATCAGCCACATCCGCATATTTAATACTGTCGTATTCCGACCACAGTGTACGGAAACCTGAATAGTAATCTTGTACTGACAAAGTCTCTTGGGTATATTCAGCAATAGCACATTCAAGATGGAACTGTCGCGCAGAGTTATCTTGATGGTATACTTTCTTCAAATACCCCCACATGGCTTTAGAAGTGGGGTAAGGCTTGAGATTCATTATCAGATGAGGCTCAACCGATCCCAGAATCTAGGATTTGATTTTGGCATCTTTTTTCTGCCAAGAGGAGATCTTTTTTTCATCCTCAGTGGGTTTAGGGTTAGCACCAGAAACAAAACCCTACAATTCCTTAGCTTCGAGGTAGGTTTGGAATTGAAAAGACCATGCAGGGTAATTTTGTCCAGTGAATTTGATCAAAGTAACCTCAGATTTGTCCATCTCAATGTTAGATTAAAATTGATTTTAGCCAAAAGAGAACAACAGGAAAGTAGTGCGTCCTTGATTTTAGGGGAAAAGGTAGCACGTGGACCCCACCAAGTGATCTCGAGACAGATCAAAGACAGGGGATGGAAGGGTAGTCAAATTTCGCTACTGCTGGAAGATGTCTCACTCAAAACGGATCAAAATCCACAATTTTGAACGGCTAAGATGAAATCTGTTGGACAAAACTGAAATACTAAAAGAGATGAGATGGCCTACCTCTGATGATCGAAAAAATCTAAAAAAATGTCCAAGAAGTCCAGGATGAGTGGTCGACCAGGATGGGAGGGTCTGCTGATATAACATGCACGAACAATCAACGACAGGATGCCAATGACTGTTATCACCAAGATTCTACAAACCAGTTGAAGAAGAAGATTAGAAGAGAAGAGGACTGTAGATCAGGGCTCTGATACCATGACAAACTCACGATCATAGAGAAGAGATTTTGAATTCTTTTGAGAATGTATTAATTTATGTGTCCTTCCATTGAGATTATACATCAATATATATATATCTTTACATGCCTTTAATCTAGGCTCTAAGAAAGGAAAACTCACTAATTTACATCAATTATGATTCTAAGTTAAGAAGGAAGACTAATTACAGCTAATTACCTTTAATCTAGGCTCTAAGAAAGGAAAACTCACTAATTTACATCAATTATGATTCTAAGTTAAGAAGGAAGACTAATTACAGCTAATTACCTTTAATTTAGGCTCTAAGAAAGGAAAAATCACTAATTTACATCAATTAGGATTCTAAGTTAAGAAGGAAGACTAATTACAACTAATTACCTTTAATCTAAGCTCTAAGAAAGGAAAACTCAATAATTTATGTCAATTAGGATTCTAAGTTAAGAAGGAAAACTAATTACAGCTAATTCCAGCAATAGTATTCCAAGTAAAGAAGGCTCCTCCTTTCAGATGGGCTCTTTTCAGATGGGCTCTTTTCAGATGGGCTTTGGGCCTATGTAACAGTCTGCACGAAAAATGAAGGCGCAGTTAAAAAAAATAACAAAGGAAACCCTTAACAATTTTATCAATGTTCAACGTAGGCTACAATGGCACTCACACTTTGACAGGCGAAAGACCAAAGATTTAAGGTCTTAATATCCCTTTTACAATCCTAAGATGGAACACAAGCTAAAGCAAGAGAAACCCTCCAAGATCCTAATCTTCTAATTCTCGAAATTTGGGAACTTCTCTGGATGTGCTAGAAGCTCTTTGAAGGTAATAGATGGTTCCGAAGGCAAATAGAAAGCCCCAACATCATGTAGAGACCTATACATACAGATTTTAGATGATATGAGAATAAGAAACAGAATCGTCAGAACTACGCAAAGGGTAGATCTGCAACCCGTTTTTTTTTTTTTGGAAATATATCGACATGCACCCCGTGCCTTGCGCAGCTAGCCAGTGGGGTAATTTCCCTCATCTGCACTTACAACTTTTGGAGGCCATATCTTTTGATCCATTGATCAGAATTTTACATATTATACATAATTGGAAAGTTTGCAAGAGAGATTGACATGGGCAACCAGTTTTGAAGCCTTTTATCAAACTGAAATATTATTCATTACGGGAGTCAAAATCTTCTTTTTTTTTTTTTTCAATCATAGGTCTTGGACTTCAGTTGGCCTACAAATCAGGTCAAAGACAAATGGCCTCCCAAACTAGTTCTTAAGTTTTGATACCTTCATTCAGCACCAGAGCAGCTGGCAGGAAGGACACAAGGTTATCTAAGGAACAAATCAAAGCTCCAAACTAGTAGATATATGGTTTTACTCTTGTGGATTTTATCAAATGGATACGGGGCCCTCTGGTGGAGTTTTACTCTTGTGGGATACCCAAAAGTGTAAGATAAAGAATCATTGGATCGGTGATTTCGCAGTCTCTTCACTGTTTGAGGACTGTCACTGTCATAGTCACAGTGAGTGCCTCATCGCGTCTGTTTTTGGTCCGAATGACAATCACAGAAGAGATCAATTCTAGAGTGAGCTCAGTGCAAGGAGGGCCAGATGGAGTGCTCCACGGTGTGTTGGGGGAGACTTCAACATTATTGGGTTCCTGGAAAAAAAGATGGGTGACTGCCGCAGAACTCCTAAGATGACTGCATTCTCGGATTGGATCAACTGTCTCAACCTTCTTGACCTGCAACTTAATAGTGCTTCTTTCACTTGGTCCAACCATCAAAATCACCCTATTAAGTTGAGGCTGGATTGGTTTCTGATTTCGCAGGAGTGGGCTGATTTATACCCTCACTCTATCCAAGTGGCTGTGCCTAAACCTACCTCTGACCATTATCCAATTCTGTTGGATTCGAAAGTGGAGTCCTGTGAGCCTAAACGCTCTCGGTTAGCTGATGTGGCTTCAGGAGGAGTTTCTAAATCTGATCCCTTCCTGGTGGAATGAAACCCAAGTTCAAGGCCCGGCCACGTTCAGATTGCCATCCAAGTCCAAAAAGCTTAAGGATCTCATCAAGGTTTGGGCTAAGCCAACTTTGGTAATGTAGAGACTACCATGGCCAAATGTTTAAACTCAATCAAAGATATTGACTCTTGGAAAGACACAGAGACTCTCTCTAAAGATATTGCTCTCCACAAAGATCTAAAAGTAAAGCTCCAGCGTAAAGTAGTGCATGAAGAAATAAAATGGAGGCAGAGATCGAGAGTTGCGTGGCTCAAAAAGGGGGATTAAAATACTAAATTCTTCCATGACTTTGCCTCCTTTAGAAACCGGAAAACTAGGATTTTTGTCATGTGGGATAGTGACAAGAGACTAGAATCCAAGGATGAAATCTATAACCATGTTCTCTCCTTCTACAAAAAGCTTTTTCGAAAGAAGATTATGTTCGTCCGACCCTCGACAACTTACAGTTCTTGACTATTGATGATGCAATTGCAAAAAAACTTGAGGAAAATTTTGAGGAGGTCAATGCAGCAGTATTTTAGCTAGGCGGGGATAAGTCCGGAGCCTGATGGATTCCCTACAGCAATCTTCCAGACCTTCTAGGGGGTCATTAAGGAGGATGTGATGAAGTTCATGGTAGGATTCCATAGGAGAAGGAAACGGTCCAAGCATATAGGTACATCTTTTATCACTCTTATTGCCAAGAAGTTGAGCACTGAAAACATCAAGGACTACCGGCATATAAGTCTCATTGATTCAATTTACAACGTGTTGGCAAAGGGGCTCGTGACCAAATTCCAAAAGGTCCTACCAATTCTAGTATCTGATGCTCAAGGAACCTTCGTGCATGGGAAAATTTTGGATGGTATTCTCATTGCCAATGAATGCCTTCACTCAAGAAAAAGGGATAAAATACCGGGCATCATCTATAAACTCAACTTGGAGAAAGCTTATTACAGAGTTGATTAGGACCTCCTGCAATAATTGATGAGGAGAATGGGGTTTGGTGTTAGGTGGAGGAACTAGATATCTAGATGTTTGAGGTCAGCCACCTTCTCTATCCTCTTAAATGGAACTCCAATTAGGTTCTTTGGCGCCACTAGAGGAAACCATTAAGGAGATCTCTTATCTCTGTTTCTTATTGTCATTGTCAGGGAAGCCCTTAGTCACATGTTGTGGGCCGCGAAGAGTGCTAATTTTATAAAAGGCTTCAGTCCAACAAATAGTGCTCAGGAGATAACCCATCTTCAATTTGCAAATGACACCCTACTTTTCTGCGATGCCAATGAAAATCAACCTCATAATGTTAGGGCAATTTTGTTATGCTTTGAAGCAGTATCTGGGCTGAGTCAACTTCTTCAAAAGTGAAATTCTTGGTATCAGGGTGGATGAAGAGCGATTGGTATTGTTTGCTGACCTTGTCGGTTGTAAATTGAGAAATATTCCTCTTCCTATTTGGGCCTTCCCCTCGCTATTGGTCCCATTTCCAAATCCCTCTAGGACCCAGTAATTGAAAGAGTAGAGAAAAAATTGGTTCTTTAGAAGGCTAATTACCTATCCCTTGGTGGCAAAATTACTCCAATCAAGGCGGCATTGGCCAATGTTCCTATCTACTTCATGTCACTATTTAGATGCCCAAAGGATGTGATCAATCGCATTGAAAAACTTCAAAAGGATTTCTTATGGCATGGTAACGAGGACTAAAACAAGATCCACCTTTTAAAGTGGTCCAAAGTTTGTAGGCCTAAGCATGAAGGACGTATGGCAATTAGACCTTTCAAGGAGACGAATTCGGCTTTCTTGGGTAAGTGGCTTTGGAGAATTGGGGAGGACTCTCAAAGTTTGTGGAAGCAGTTCATTTTCTATAAGTATGAAATCTCCAGGGACGGCTGGTTAATCCATGGCCCTTCTGCTCACTACTCTAGCCTCTAGAAAGGGATTCTAAAAGCCAAGGACCTATTTATGAAACACGCGAGATACCATGTGGGGAAAGGTGATAAAATCCTTTTCTAATATAACCTTTGGGTGGGGAATGAGCCCTTCGCTAACTCATTTCCGAATCTCTTCAATTGTGCCAACAATAAGGAAGCCAAAGTCATATATTGCTTTCAGAGGAGAGGCGATTCTGTTGTTTTAGGGCCCACCTTTAGAAGGAACTTAAACGAGGAAGAAGGAAATCAATTTTGCTTTTTGATATTAATAGGTCATTGTACTATAGGGCCAGGCCCAATGTATCATAGGTCCAACAGTTCATTCTTTATGTGTAAATAGATTTAGTCAACTAGGAATGACTCTATTTCCTTGTCTACAAGATTATAACAGTAGGTAATTCATTGTAATTAGCTATGATTGAGCCTTAATTAATGCAGCCAAGTTATACAAATAGAGAGGGATCGTGCATTATAGGACCATCCAATTTTCACCCAGTCTATGTGTATTTCTCATATTGGTGAAGATTGACATGGTATCAGAGCTTTCTCTTGTGGTATAGGGAGATTCAAATCCTTCTTATCTCTCTTTGCGTGTTCCAGTGGAGTTTTTTTTCGTTTTTGAAATCTAGGAAGTAGCAGCTATAGTGCACGATTTGCACAATCAACAGTGGGCCACCATTAGTGATCATGTATCAACAAAAGATTAGTACTCTCTTGGTTGCCTGAATTAGGAGCTGGGAGGGCCCTGATTTCTTAAAAATGTAAGAATCATGATAAAGATTCCAAATCCTCAACCGAACCAAAATATCATGCCATGTTTGCTACTTCCTCTAAAGTACTCTGGCTTTGTGGACTACTTTTTGATCTCGGATTTGCTCAAACCATACCTACCCCACTACACGCTGACAACACAAGTGCTATTCAAATTACAGAAAATCTTGTCTTCCACGAATGCACAAAGCATATTGAAGTTTATTGCCATTTCATTTGTGATGATTATCTACGTGATGTGATTTCACTTCCATTCATCTCTTCTGGGCTACAAATTGCAAATATCTTCACTAAGGGACTTCCTTGCCCACGGCATCAGTTCTTATCTTCCAAATTGATGCTAATTGACTCACCATCATCAGTTTGAGGTGGGGTGTTAACAGGTCAAGGTACTATAAGCCCAGGCCCAATGTATCATAGGCCCAAAAGTCCATTCTTTATTTCTAAATAGATTTAGTCAACCAGGAATGACTCTATTTCCTTGTATACAAGATTATAACAATAGGTAATTCAGTGTAATTAGATTTGATTAAGCCTTAACTAAGGCAACCAAGTTATACAAATAAAGAGAGATCGTCCATTACAAGACCATCCAATTTTCACCCAATCTTTATGTATTTCTCATATTGGTGAAGATTGATATTTGATGTCTGCTCTCGCCAATATCTTCATTCCAACCCTCAGGAATGACAAAAGAATTTGGATGCCTTCTTCGGATGTAAGTTTACAGGGGCTTCCTTCTTCTCTTATATGCCCAGGGGGCTGGTCAATACCAATATCAATTGGAAACGTCTTTCATCCATGACAACCCCAGCCAAGGTGATAACCTTGGCTTAGACGGCTTTTTGAGGGGGTTTACTAACCATGGATCACTTAAGGCTGCGATGAATGATCATAGTAATTGCGTGCCTAATGTGTCTGTAATATCCAAGGTGGGAAATTCTGGGCCTGTTATATATATATATATATATCCTTAATTATTGATCCCAAGGTGGCGTTCTACTGTTAATTAGTGGCTGTGAGACAGAGTATAAAATTTAATATCATGTATTAAGTGATGGGACCCATTCTATTACTACATGAATTAGTCTTAATAAAGGGGAAGATCTCACGACATCTTCACCCTTAAGGAAATAAATCTTTGGATAGGAAACAAATTGATGCAGTCTAGGGCCCAGCCGCCTCTCAGCCCCTCTTCAAATTAGATTAGGATTATTATTATTATTATTATTAGGAAAGTTTCTATTTTTAGCCTAGGGTTTTCTTGCTTATTAAGATTGTTTTACTATATATATGGCTTTGTAGAGAAGAACTTCTCAGATTTGGTTGATTAATAGAATTGGGGTTTTTCCCAGAGGTGTCCCTCGTGTGTGTTGAAGTCCTTTGTGACCGTTCGAAGTGTCGTTGGACACGTGCTCCGGCACCTCCACGCAGCTAGCCCTTGGGCTGCATCAGATTGGTATCAAAGCCCCAGATCCGGTCGCCCACAACCTCTGTCTCATCTCTCAATCCACTCTGCTCACCGGTTCTCCTCTCCATCACCACCAGACGCCCACAAATCCTCAACTCCCAGGCCAACCGTGGCCTCTGTCCCCACCCTTAAGCCATTCCCGATCATCCCAGATCCCTACAGCAGCCCAACTCCCCATCAGGAACCCTCACCCTGCCCATACTCCCTGCTTGTAACCCCGATCACCACCGAACACCCCAGACTCTGCCAAATCCCAGACGCCCTTTTTTTCCTGCCCCAGTCGAATCACCGGAACCCATCTCTCTGTGACTTCCCACTTCCCGGACGCACTCGCAACCCAGCCACCCAATCGGAGATCCGACCCCTAAAACCACGCCCCTGTCGAAAACCCACCCCCTCTCGGTCTTTCCCGCACCACCTCCTCTTCCACTCCTAAACCCCCTATCTATTCCTCGGCCCTTTCCTACCCCCTGATCGTAATCAAATCCACCACTCACAAACCCCAGACTCTGCAACATCCAACGATCTCCCAAATCCGAGTGAAAGAAACAAAAAAAAAAAAAAAAAAACCAGAGCGCAACCGGAGCGAGAGAGAGTTGTGAGCAGAGAAGACAGCGGAGAAACAGCGTACCTGGCACCGGTGACTTCCACTGCCGATCGTCACCGTCAGCGGTCTCTGTGCTTCGTGCGCCAGATCCAGTACGCTCCCACCGGTCGTTACCTCATCCTGTTGTTTTCGTCATCGCCACGCCACCACTGCCGATCGTCACCGTCAGCAGACGATCTGATCTGCTGCTCTGCCCTTTTCTCCAGCGCGTCCACGATCTCCCACGATCTCCAGCGCGTCCAAGCCACGTCAGCTTCAGCCTCCATCGCAACTGATCTCAGCAGATAAGGCTCCCTCCTCTCTTTTATTTTCTTTCTCTGCACACAGCCCAAGACAGAAGGATCGAGAGGCGGGCGGGTGCATCTGGACCTCGACCCGAGCACGTGTCACCCGACCCGAGCACGCGCACCCGACCCACTGCATAGTAAACGGGCCTAAGTGGGTCCGGCTCCTCACAAGTCCAACCCGACCCAACCCACCTTAAAAAAAAAAAAAAAATGCCTCCTAAGAAGCAAGTGGATGCTGAATCTTCATCTTCTTCACTTGAAGATTTGGCTAGAGCCATTAAAGAATTATCTGCAAAAGTTGATGGCATGCACACCACACTGCAACAATTGGATATTAGAGTGACAAATTTGGAACATACTCAACGTGTGCATCACCACCGTGATGATGGTGCAAATATTCGGAATCACCGGGATCCGCCAGTCAATAATCCTGATCGAGAATTCGGGATAAAAATTGTGATTCCTGAATATGATGGAAAATTACAGCCCGCTGAATTTATGGATTGGTTAGTGTGCGTGGAAAATATTTTCGCACATAAGCCAATGACTGAGCACAATAAAGTCACACTAATTGCCACTAGATTTCGTAATTATGCTGCAACTTGGTGGGCTGAATTGCAAAGAAAACGGAGGAATCAGAACATGGACCCTGTTGATACATGGACAGAGATGAAAAATATTTTGAAACAAAAATTCCTCCCTGTCAACTATGCAAGAGATCTCCGTTCCAGTTTTCAAAATTTGAAACAACGGTCCAAGACAGTTGTTGAATATTCTGAGGAATTTTTGACTCTGCAAGCTCGTTGTGGTTTGAATGAAGATGATGATGTGGTAGTTGATAGATTTTTCAATGGATTGAGACTAGACATTCAGCATATCCTTGCCTTCCAACATTTTGATAATGTCGATGAACTCATCCAACATGCTGTCAAGGCTGAGGGAATTGCAAATCATCAAGTACAAAAATCCAAATGGGCTCAGCCAAAGAATTCCCCTTTACAAGAAGCTAAATCCAATGGACAGATTTTTACTAGGACTGAAGGTCAAAATAAGATGGTTTGTTTTCATTGTCACCAGCACGGGCATCGCGCCGCAGATTGTCCAAAGCGAATACATCTAATTGAGATTGAAGGTGCTGATAACAATATCCGAGATGATATTGACACTGATCCTAAGGATATGGACAATTCCAAGGATATTGATACTGCGGACATTGATTTCACCGATGCAGAGCCCCCAGATGACGCTCTTATTGTCCTCAAGGATGCTTCACCACCTGTTGAGCATAAGTGGTTGCGCAAAAATATTTTCCGTTCCACAGGAATGATTCAAGGACAAAACTGCACAGTTGTTAGTGACAGTGGAAGTTGTGAAAATCTCATCTCCCAGGCTCTTGTTGATCGCCTCCAATTGAAAGTTTATAAGCATAACCGTCCTTATTTTGTCAAGTGGCTAATGAATGGTGATCGAGCGCATGTTCGACATACTTGCAAAGTTACTTTTGCTATTGGTGAGACTTACACAGATACAATCCAGTGTGATGTGCTACCTATAGATAGTGGTGATATCTTATTGGGCCGTCCTTGGATGTATGATAAAAATGGAACTCATGGTATGCGCGACAACACCTATACATTCATGCATGGTGGACAGCAAGTTACTCTTCATCCTGAGAAACCACAACCGCCAAAGAAGAATTCCTGGAAAGCTGCCACAAAGGATATCCTGCATGTTCAACACATTTACACTGGCAATCCGAAGCAGCATCGAGTTCGAGGACGAACTCTTCTTTCAACCCGGGGAGGATGATGCAGTCTAGGGCCCAGCCGCCTCTCAGCCCCTCTTCAAATTAGATTAGGATTATTATTATTATTATTATTATTAGGAAAGTTTCTATTTTTAGCCTAGGGTTTTCTTGCTTATTAAGATTGTTTTACTATATATATGGCTTTGTAGAGAAGAACTTCTCAGATTTGGTTGATTAATAGAATTGGGGTTTTTCCCAGAGGTGTCCCTCGTGTGTGTTGAAGTCCTTTGTGATCGTTCGAAGTGTCGTTGGACACGTGCTCCGGCACCTCCACGCAGCTAGCCCTTGGCCTGCATCACAAATCCTTGATATAGACAAGGAATTCTGTACACAGTCCCCATTAGGAAAGCAAAGATTGGATAGATATCACTATTCATCCTTTAAGGAAGTAAATCTGGAATAGGGTAAGAAAACTTGTACACAACTCTTATCAGGAAGGGGGATCAGATGTGTACACATGTATATATATACTCTTGTAGTCTCTAAATTGCCTCACATTACCTCTTGCTAAACTCTAGGAGAGAAGCACACACAGAGAGAGAGAGAGAGAGAGAGAGAGAGAGAGAGAGAGAGCATCCTTCTAGTCTGTGAAGGGATATATCAAGAGGAGGAAGAGGGCAATCAACTGGACTGTAGTTGATGTCCAACTCTCAACCAAATACTACCAAAGTCTACAAGAGGTGAGTAACTTCCTACATCTATTTCAGTTTGATGATGAAATACTGAGAATCAAGCATCGGGTGTTGCTTTGAACTCGGTTTCTGAACGTGGATCTGTTGGTTAGTGTCATGATAAATTACATGGGTGATTAAAGGGCTCTACATAATTGTTAAAATAAGTCACTAAATTTTGTTAGGATGTTTCTAACCTTGGGCCGTTAGATTTCACCTTCCCGTTGAGTGCTACAGTGTCTGACGACATTGTATTCCATTAATACTAAGTAAATCACATGATCAGTGGCCGAAGAATTTAGAGATTTGCATAAAAATCAATAGAGAGAGATCATTGGAGCCTAACCAGTTTGGATCTCTTGTAAGAGAAGCGAAAATCAGAGTCGAAATCAGGATTTTCGCATCTTGAAGCCGACTGGGACGAGATTTGGGGCGAGAGGTTGTGGGCCCAGGTGGATCATCGGATAGGAGATCTGAACCCCACATCATGAAGGGGACTGTCGGGCGACCAGGGCTGCGTGGGTCCCATGTGGGTTGGGTCTTGCATGGCCCTCCATCAGATCACCTAAACCAGAGGCGGCATGAGACAACTACACTGAACAGAACTGGGTTCTGTGAACATATAAATCATGATGCATTTATAAACAGGACCCTCCTGTTATCTTATTTACAATGGAGCCCTTTAAGTTAACAAAGGTTTATAATGTGGGATGAAATCGATGATATTAATATATAAGATAGATTTGTTTTCTTATTGGATTAAACAATAAACTGATAATACTGAGAATTTTTGTGAGGTGATTTGAGAGATACGGGTGTGGCCCACTTCTAAATTAACTAAAACTGATTTTAATCAGGTGAAGGGCAAAGAACAAGGGGAGGTTAGTGGATGGGCTAGGCCCATACCCACTAGTAGATATAAAAATAATAATTTATTTAATTCATAATTAGTATGGTGCTTGCATGATTTTATTTTTGTGAAATCATTGTCAATATAAACTCTGAACTACTAGCATGGTATGATTTATTGTGGTTTTGAAGTGCTAAACCATTGGGGTTGATTTTGCAATTGTTTATGCTATATGGGCATGTGTATGATAGGATATTGAGATCCTAAGACGTTGGTCCTATGGGGCGTTGGATGAGGAGGTGCAACGATGGCATCTCGAAAACTTTGTGATCTATGAACATGGTACAATGATGTTGGTTTGGGTGCAAGGATGTGGTTTAGAGAAGTGTCTTGGCATGAATTTTATTCATTAATTTAAAATATTTATTTCTGTTATTTAAATTGTTCTAATGATGTTGGTATACTAATTGTGAATGTATGTTAGGGTAGGAGTTCATTCACCAGTTTATACTAATGTTGAATTGCCCTTCAGGTAATCGAGATGCGGTTGGGGCGGGGAATGGCGATGATCAGCCCGTAGTATTTGGTATACGTGGCTGAAGAGAGCGATACCTCCATATTCAGTAGTCCAAGGAGATTTTTAGTTTTGGCAATAAATTATTATTTGATGGGTTTATTCTGAAATTTTAGACATTAAAAACTCTAGTGGTTGATATATATGGAAGGTTTTATTTTAATAAATGATGCTTATGCCTTATGTGCTTAGTTGATTTATGTGTATGAAATGTATGCCAATGTGTTATAACTCAGATTCCGATAGGGCCTCGGAATTTGGGTTGTGACAGTGTCTTGCCGATGAGGAGTCTATAGATCACTTAATTGCTTAATAGTGCTGCTGCCCAAAGTTTGTGAAAGGCGATTATGGGGTGGTTTCATTACTGTGGACCGCTTTCTCATTCTCTTCAGGCTCTACTCAAGTTCTAGAGGATTGGGGTGGGACCAAAAAGAGATAGGATCATGTGGAAACTATCTTTTATGGTGGTGATTTGGTCAATTTGGAAAGAGAGGAATGCTAGATGCTTCGAAGGTCATACTTCTAATGGGCTTGTGCTTCATGACAAAGTTAAGATCCAATTGGCGCAGTGGATTTCCCCTCTTCCCACCTTCAAGGGCATAAAGTTGAATTCCATCATCCACAATTTGAAAGAGATCACCTATTCTGAACCTTATTGTCCAAGTATCCTGGCCTGATGGTGTCCCCCAACTTCACGTGCACTGAAACTAAACTTTGATGGTAGTGCTTTTGAAAACCCTAGTAGGGCAGGGCTGGGAGGGGTAATCAGAAACAAAAACGGTCTTATCCTCCTCCAATATTTGGGACCTGCAGGTTGTTGTTATGTCAACAAGGCCGAGCTCTTGGCCTTAAATGTTGGGCTGCATGAAGCTATCCGCCTAAATCCCCCTTTGCTGACGGTTGAAGTGACTCTAGTTGTGTCATTTAATGGGCAACTAATCCCTCTACAGCTCCTTGGTACTTGGCTTATTTAATTAAAGAAACGCATCACTTCTCTACAAAGTTGAACATTTCCTTCTCCCACATTAGATGGTCAGTGAATGTGGTTACCGACAGCCTTACTAAAGAGGGAGTTTCTAAGCCTTCTGTCATTGTGTCTTTTTGCTAATTTGCCCATTTTTTTGGGGGCGCTGCCCTTTTTTGGGGCATCACTCCTCTTTTCTCTCTTGTTTGTTTGGTCTCTCCTCATTTTAGTAGGGTTTTTTTGGTTTCAGTATAGTCCTTTTTTACTGTATAGTTTCCGTAGAGCATTCAATATAATCACTATTTTTGAAAAAAAAAAAAAAAAGAAGTACATATACCAGATTGCTACAATCTTCAAAATGGTGTTATTTATGGAGCGAAAAGCATCTAAAAATCAATGGACTTTTTCTGACTAAATCATTGGATTCACATATACGAACTTCAATCTTGGGGTACTATGCATATCCTGAAGACAAGGATCATTCATTGGACACCCATACCCATAACCAAGCAACATGACAAATGATAACCTCACGTTGTGTCGAATAAGTACATTCATACCAACACCAAATAAGTACATTCATGCCAACACCAAGCGACACACATGATAACAATGGAAGGAAAACTAAGCTACATCATGTTCTTCAAGATTTTTTTGTTCTTTTTTATCGAGAAAATTTTTTATTGCGACACAAGTCAAAGCACAAAAATTATGTCCCTTCAAAGAAAACCAATATGTTCAAATTTCAAAAAAAAAAAAAGGGTAAAATTCATATACCTGCAAATAGGAGATTGCCACAGAATCAGATGAAATGGTCTCAGCAATTATGTCCTCTAAAGCTCTAACGATTATGCCACGTTCAGATGGATCATCTTTGCCAAGTCGGCTGACGGTATATGTTTTTCCAGTACCTGTTTGACCGTAAGCCATCACTGTCCCGTTATACCCATTTAATACACTCTGCAAAAGTATATCAAAATAGACTGTATATGTTTAACATGGCCATTATCGTTATCATGTAACAAATTCCAAACCAATTCATCCATTTTAGTTTATAAATATTTCACAACAATTCCATATAATTGAGAAATAAATATCAACCCCTTTCCTAGTTTGCCATTAAATGAGATACCATCACATTCAAACACCATAGAAGCATGTGATAAAAAACAAGAAACAAATAACTGAATAAAAAAAAGAACACAGCAGCCTATAATGCCCAGATATGGCCTGCTGCAACAGGGGCATTCCTTGGATATGGCAGGGAGATTGATGTGAAACATAAAATAAATTATCCAACAACAAGCAATATGTGTATATTGCTTATTTTGAGCATCCCAGTATTAGAGGCAATAGACAGTGCCAACCAACCATCCTCAAAAAAGGTGATCAGAAGGAAATGTATATATACAGTAGGTTTCAATGTTTCATAACTGAATACTGAATCAACACAAGGAGCTTCAGTTCTGCAGTCTAGAAGAGCTCAGTCCATTACCTCCACAACAGGTTTTGCAGCCACATCATAGACACGCCTCTGAGAAGCACTTTCTGTAAAGACCTCATCAAAAACAAATAACTCAGAGCTCCAATTATTTTTCCTCAATGTCAGCCTCTTCAGCTGCAGCAAGGAAAGAATGAATTACTAGGCATTGCACCCTTGGTTTCAAACAGAAACTCTAAAGTGTAATCTTTTTGGAATCATGAAAAGAAAAACAACAATTTAAAAATTCAATCATGTGGAAAAACTACCACTCTAGAAACAATTGAAATCAAACTTGCAGTATAATCAACATCCACATGGAAATAACTTATTCATTGTAACATAACGGGAAACCAAACCACCTCTGGCAGCAGTTCAACACAATCAGCAAAATCAGCATCACAAGTGAGATCTTCCGCATTCTTTGGTCGAAGTCTGACTGCCACTCTCACTCTTCCCGGATCTGTGCTAAGTCACAAAACTATGAGATCCAAAATTTTAGGATTTGGTAAAATTTTTCAGAATTCAAGAATTATTAAAATGGAAGGATATAGATATATTCTCTAGGTAGTCATATTCATTAAGTACATGTGACACCAATGTCAGCTCATGTCTAGTATTTGAGCAGATCTATTGAAAACTCTTAAGAGCATGATCACAAGGAGACCAATATATGAAATTCACAAGTCACAAAAATTAGGTCACGTCCCAGTCTATTGAGATTAACTTCCTAAAGGGCACATTTGCAAAACCTATTGTGGAACTACTGTATTTTGAAGCCGTCTCAGATGCAATTAACACAAAGCAACATAATCACATAATTTACCCGTGCAAGCTCAGCAGGTATCAGGGGAGGCATCTATCCAAGTTCGAGCCCCGGACAGAGAGAAGATATCAGTCATTAGTGCCTAAAGTAATAGGGTAGATTAGAGTGCTTTTTTTTTAACAGGGGGTAAATTAGAAAGGGAAAAAAGAAGATCTCACAAAAATATGCCATGAAAGGCTTATAATGCTCAAATGTAGCAGGAAACTGCTCAGTAGGGAACTTTCTAAGGCAGCTTCTGATGATAAGATGGGTAAGGTTCAAATGGGATCTGCAAAGAATCCAAAAAAAAAAAAAAAAACAACACTTGCAACAGCCATTCTTGTCCAAGTGTCTCTTCTTGTCAATTCATAGAATTTAGGAGAAGTGGGGATTTCAGTTACCTATTTTCAAACTTCTAGAAATTACTAGCCTTGTAAATAGTCCTTGATGGAATTATTCAATTTAAGGACTCCTAGTTTTCAAGTTTCTTAGTTTCCATTTAGGACATTATGAGATTTGTCTATTACAATTTTTAAATTCAAATGCCTTTCTATTGATAATTTCTCTGCTGTGTTGTTTATATGCCAGCACCAAGCTTGATAAGGAGGAATTATGCATGCACAATCATAAAAACTCACCTAACTATACATTAGTTATGTTCACTGGACATGTGCATTTAATTGAAAAGTGTTTCCATCATTTGGTGCAAACTCTTTCCAAGAGAAAAAACATTAAAACCAATGTAATTTTTTGCCTGCGTAAGTGTCTCCAATAGAGGATACAAAAGAAAATTTTCTACGAAGTTCATGGACTTCCATTTTTGGTAGAAGGACTGCAAACAGTGTACCAACAAGGGAGGAAATGCATGGCCATCAAAAGAAGAGCACACAAAATGATGGGTGACTATTAAACCAGCCCTCTTCAATTAGATGCTACTGCTGTTGTTCTTTAGGGGATTTTGTTTTTCTTTATGGGATTTTTCCCTCTTTATAAATAAAACTGTTACTTACCTTTCAAAACAAATAAAAAATTAGATGCAACTGTCAGGAGTTGGAGCCAAGCGAGGTTGAGGGAACCAAAAGCCTATACAGCCTAGGAAAAGAGAGACAAACAACCAACCCCAACCAATCATTGAAACAAAAACTGGCTAAACTCCCCTCCCTCACCTTGAAACCAAACCCCTATTCATAGATGGCCCTCAAATATTAGTCACATCACCAACTCTCAAAATGATAACCACAAACCAGACACGCTAGTCCTATAGAGATTCAACTAGGAACCGAAACCAACCCATCCTCCCCATATTTTGAAACAGTAATATTTCCCTACAAGGCATCACTTTCCTCCCCAAATCGCCACCACCACTTTCCTAGAAGAGCCAATTTTTTAATCTCCAGGATATCTAAACCCAGCCCCCAGCCAATTTAGCTTTAACAACCTCATGCCATTTCATAAGATGCAATTTCCTTCTGTCATTACATCTCCCCAAAAAGAAAAAAAAAAAAAAAAAGAAAGTAGCCAAAACAACCCAGCTTATCCTCAATTCCCGCAAGCATCCAAAGCAAAGACAAAATACACTAGCAAGTTGACAAGGTGACCTTAAAAGTGATCCTTCCTCCGAAAGATAAATAGTTCCTCTCCACATGGATAATTTTCACTCAACATTTTTCAAAAAAAGATCCCAGATAGGTTCTGATTTGACTTGGTCATGATGAACAAACCAAGATATAATATTGGCAACTCCCCTGTTTTGAAATGAAGCACACTAGCCAACGGTTGAATCACCTCATCCAATCAACCCCCACATACCCAGCCACATACTTTTTCATAAATTAACATTTAACCAAGAATAAAGCTCACAGCAACTATAAATTCTCTTGATCACCTCCATCTCCTCCCTTTTTCTGGAACTAAAAATAATGGTGTCATCTGCAAATTGAAGACGAGGGATAGCATCTTCACCTCTGCCAACAGCAGAGGCTCAATGTGATCAATCTCCTTAGCTTTTTGAAAAAGAGCGCTGATCCTCTTGCCGTAGTGCCGTGGATAACTTGAAGAGCCAAGTAGGGAACCCATAAGCAAGAAAAAAGAATGACGCTGAAGAAATACACTCCCAAATCTAATTCATCCATCCAATGCCTATTGGCTTAGGGCCAATGGAAGGGTTTGCCAATGATCCATCGCCATCTTTTCACACTTCCCTCTATTTGCAACCCAGTTTTGTCCTCTAAAAAGAGAAATCGATAACAGGATAAAATAGCCCACAATCAACAGGCAAATCTTCTTGGGGCTCTGTTGTGACTAGAACAAAATCATGAATCTTCTCACCCATTGGGTCAATCTAATGTGCAGGAACAATAGGATCTATTGGCTTCTTCAAAGGATCACCATTTTATGTATCGTATTGTTTTAATTTCCTCTAGTCATTACGTTCTTATTGATGTGGCTTTTTTGGTGTTCCATATCTTCTCGTATATCATTTCATCCTTTCTTCGATCTTTAATTAGGTTTGAAAGGACTCTTCCCTTCAAAGGCTTCTTTATTTCTTTCTATCTTCATAAGCTTTGGCTAATGCTGAATATCCCCTTATTCCCACTGCATGAACTCTCTCTCTCTCTCTCTCTCTCTCTCTCTCTCTCTCTCTCTCTAAGCAGTAATACTTGGAGCATATTCATAGGCGTCCGAGGGTCCCTTACCTCTGTGACTGAAGGAGCACATTTTGTATCTTTATCATAAAGTAGTACATGTTGGCCCTTAAGACTGCTATGAAAAAAGATGTTTTCTTCTAAGCATGGGTGGTGAGTGATGACTCCTTTAAATTTGAACTATAATGTCTACATGGGTTACATGCGCGTAGTGTACTGTAAATGCCATTATCGGTTGGTCTCTCATGTGGATGAAGAGAGAGAGAGAGAGAGAGAGAGAGAGTCACCAGTGCAATAATCATCGCGGTTGGAAGCTCTGGCATTCGGTGCAGCAGCAGAGCGCCTTGCAGAAGGGGGCTTGGAGCGAGTTGAAGGATTCGTGGTGGATCCGGTGCCGCTGCTGCCACTCTTTGGAAGGTTTTGTCGGTCGGAACGAAGAGAGGATCTGAAAGCAGTGTTGGACTTGGACGCCATTTCCAGAGATTTTTGAGACAGACAGAGAGAGATGACAATGGAGGGACAGAGTCGTTGCACAGGCCAAATGGGAGTTCTTTTGATAGACGATCATGATTGTAATGTAAGAAGAATAAGAAGAAGAAGAAGGATGAAAAGAAATCGTTGAGGCCGGCACGATGCCGTTTGAATCATTAATTTAATCAGACGGCCTTCTTTTTAATCCATGCTCTCTCTCTCTCTCTCCATCGACATCTTCTCCTCCGTTGAATTTGGAAGGCACAACCTAAGTTTAGAATTAGAGCTGGGCCCTTCAAATAGACCCGTATAGTAGTAGCAATTCTAAAATGATGAGCAATCACAAGCCACTAGAGTCGGTCATTCGGCCTGCACTAGTGGACGGGAGGCCGGCTCCGCTAGGACATGACATCGAATTGAAGGCTTTCCCTTTTTTTTTTGTTCTAAGATCTCAGTTGAAAAGTGGCCTGATAGCAACTTCCTTCCACAGTTAGATTTAATCCACTCTAGCATTTACCACGTCGTTAATTTGTTCGACGTATTTGTAGGCACTAGCATGTGTCACCTTGCCTTTCTTCTTCCTAGAAAATGCGTGAGGAGATTCGAGTACCGCTGTTAATTGTGTCAAGGGTCCCATCGTTCCACGCACCACGCTGTAAATTCAATATTAATATATACAATGTTAAAGATTATAAATTAATAAATCAAACATCAAGATCTCAAGTTTAATTGGAAATATTGAGCTTCGATTTTGCATTTATCCGAGCCAACTCAGAACCTTCCGCCACCAGGTCGACTTGTATAATTGTATGTCTCCAGAACTGTGTCACAAGCTCTTGAAGAATGGAAGCCACAGGAGGTAGGCATAGGATGCTCTTTGTTTTTATAATCTTTTTCCATAATTTCGAAAATCTCTCTCAAGTCAAAATTGAAATCAAAATCAACTAATTGATTGCGAAATTGAACTTCGGCATCCAAATCAAATCATCTAAGCGCAATCACGTCAATCTCAAGGCTTTTGGTTAATTGGTTAGGTCCATAACAGTTTTCTATCAAAGCTAGCTTCCACATCTCAAGTTCAGATCACAAGAAGAGCAATTTTGGAGTAAAGTGAGAGTCATCTCAGAAAATAAAGAAAATGGCTACCTACTGCAATAGTGATAACCACCGTCGTTGACACCTAAAAAGTCAACGTTCTAGAAAATTAAGGCCACAAACAAGACTTACAAAGCCAAGTGAGGGATCAAAACTGGGAAGCACTGCGCATTGGATGTCCCTCACATTAGTGGTTCAAATTTGTTGCTCAAATTACAGAATTCTAATGATTTTATGTAATTTGAAGAGTAAAATTCAAATTCAATTATATGAAGAAAAAAGAAGGTATGATAAGCAGGGTGGCCAATCCAAGGAAGGATTCATAAATGTGGTGATAAGATTAAGCAAACAAAAAAAGCCAATCAATCATGGAAGTCCATGTAAGTCCCTCATGTGCAACAAATTGATTTTCAGGATCCGAATGATTTATTTCACACCTCATGTGGGGCCACTGTTGAAGTTTTCAAGAGGAGATAAATTAGAAATCTTCGAGAGCAAGTTTGCAAGTTTAGAAAGTTTTAACCAAGATTAGCCAAAATATCTTAACAACCTTTCAAATTCCTGGCCCGATCGCTAGTGATTTCCCACGGATCAGTTTACTCTCTTATTAGAAAGGAGATAGCAATATAGTTACCATTTGGTATGATGTGTTCTTTATTCATGATTCTTTATTCGTGCTTACTCATATGCATCAGTGCCTAGATTTCGATATTGTTCTCTTTTAATCATTATGTCATTTAATTAAATTGTTAAATCATGTTAAGCTCATGTATCTTTATCTTTGCTTAACCGTCGGGTTAACGAGGTTACCATGGTGTTACAGGTATGGAACCCATTGCCACTCTGGCACTCAACGCGCTCCCGGAAGGAACACCAGCATTACCTCGGGATGTGAACGAGTGGAACGAGGAAGATATCTTTTTTCGATCCTCCTCGATAGCGTGAAACAGGCTTATTTTAGGTTGACTTAGCTTAGCCATAGATTGGCTTAGGGTTCATCTTGGCACTTGATATATTTTGTATTATTTATGGATTCCCATACCTTATGCATATAGTCGGGATAATTAACAGACTTTGTTTTATTAATGAATTAAAGTGAATGTTTTATTGATGCCCATGATATATATAGGTGAATTCTCCAGGTTTCTGCTTAATTAAATTATACTTGTTAATACGTGTTTATGGATCTTCCTCACATGTGCCTGTGGAATTACCCTTGTGACAGTTGATATGTGTCTTGTTATTGCACGAATTGTCACGGGTACGTGTGTCACACCTGGAAATCAATAATAAATCCCCAATTCTCGGGTTTGCAGCATGACACCCACGGAGAGCAGCTTGGCATTGCATCCATCTATTGACTTTCATTTTGTATTAGGATCTTGTTTTGTACGCCTTATCTTGTGATTGCCTCAAAGACACTGCTTTCCATTTTGTTTCTATATTCTGTCATTAATATCAGTTTTACAGTTAGTATTCCTACTCATGTTTCTTTTCGTCGTGCAATGATACGTACAGCTTCTGTGTCCACTTGGTTTGCACGTATGAATATCCCTTGGGTGCGTACACTTAGATAAAGTCTAGGTATACGTACACGGGAGTACGTGTATCATTGATTAAGTTTTTAACTAACTCCCGATTTCTGGGCTCGGGTCGTGACAGCAGTCCAACCCACAGCAACAGTTTCTTATGCCAGCATACATCAACGGATAGTATGGTCAAAGGTAGATTTGATCGGATCGATGACAGAATTTTGTTTCTGTAATATCTTGATCATCCGACGTCCGATCGGAGATCCATTTTCTCCTACGAACTCGTTTCGAGCAGATCTACGCGTTTGTTGAAAAAGATTGGTAGAAAACCGTTTCTGCAATATCGAAGCCATTTGGGGTCGGATTTCAAATTCGTTTCTTCCAGCGTGCTCATGGTAACCACATCTACAATTTAGTGCAAGAGTTAAGGTCAGTGTTAGTTGTTTATTTTTCCCTGTTGCTTAATTTTATTAAGATGGAGAACAGCACTGTGAACACTACCTTGGTTAAGCTCAACCATTCTAATTGGTTGATCTAGAAACCAAAGATGGAGGATATACTTTATTGTAAGACCTCTATAATCCCATTGAGGGGGTTAGTGTTAGACCAAAAGATATGAAAGATGCAGAATGAAACAAGATGCATAGAAAGACGATTAGTTACATTAGATAGTGGGTTGATAGCAGTATATTTCATCACGTGTCTAATAAAACCAATGCGAATACCCTTTGGAAGAAGTTAGAAGCAAGGTATGTGTAACACTTCGACCCTAATCAAGCTGGTTTAGCGACTAATTCATTCCATTATTAGCGATTTTCCAGTGAATTTGTTTTGTTAATGCTATTTTGTCCTTTTGAGTTATGTTTTGAGTCATGGATAGGTAGTTGGGTTGAGTTTAGCCTGGATTAGGTAGATACAAGCCTTTTTTTTTATAATTTAAGACTTTGTCATTCATGCATCATCTTAGAGTCATCACATGCATCTTGTCAAGCTGGTCGACTTCCATAAGTAACCCCATATACAAATGACTTCGTTTGTACTAGTTGGACACTTATTTGACTCAACCTGAACTTTCTTATAAACATTTAGACTTTTTTATAAACTCCATACAATATTTATCTTATATATATATATGGAGAGTTCATCGACTTAATTTAGCACCAACTCATTCTTTCTCTTCTCTTCCAACGTAAGTCTTTTATCTTCCTTCTTTTCATTTTCTTCTCTTCTTCTATTATCAAAGCGAAGAACATAGGATCCTTTTTGCACCTATTTTATTGGTTCATCTCCTTGTTTTGTTTGAGGTAAGAATTGGTTTCATTACAACATCCCTTAGTCTAGCGTACTCCTATTTCACTGACTGCATGCACTCATTCTTTTCTTCCTTATTGCATGCATGGCTATTAGGTCTACTTATACCCAAGTTGAGCCAAAGGATGGATTGATAATTTGAAAAAGCATATGGAAGCAAGTAAAAGCAAATTGTGGATGAATACATATTGGTATACCTTGATTGTTATTATTCTTACATAGCTTTCAAGTTTTATATGTTTTACAGCCCTTCTGTATGCTTTTCTATAATTTTGTTTCATTATGTATGGATCTTTTCAGGTTTTGAACTGTATGTGGAATTCTGGAGTTTCAGAGCTTCTGGAACTTACAACTAAGCCGTAGGATTCCATGGCTCCAAGTCCAGAGAGTAGCAAAATTTGACATTATACTATGGCTAAGCCATGAGATATACTACGGCTGAGCTGTCACCTAGCCGTGGTCCAGTCGTAAGCCAATACAGTTTGAAAACCCGAGAGCATGAAAAGTTGAAAATCTTCTACGGCTAAGCCACGGTCAAGCCGTGTATTGTGATATGCCTAAGCCACAGTTACACCGTGGTGAAACCGTAGAACAAATACGGTTAAGCCATAAGACAATCCATAGTTCAATCATAAATGCAGAAGAATATGGGTAACTACGGCTAAGCCATAGTGCATAATGCAGCTGAGCCATAATATGCCTACGGCTAAGCCGTAAGTCACCCATGGCTAAACCGTAAGTCCACTAAAATCTAAGGATAATTTAGATACTTTAGGAGACCATGTAAGGCCTTAGTTCTTGGATCCCTTTACCCTATTAACTTATCCAATGGAAGAATTGAATATCATGAATGGTCTTAAGGGCTGGGACTCATTCACGTGTGTTGTTCAATTATTAAGCACCTCCCCATAGGTGTTGGTTTAAGGAACTTCAATACACACTCCCGATACAATGTGACATCAAAATAAGGATAACTGTGTATCGAATAATTTAAAACTACATCATTATGCACGGTTAGAAACAATGGATGACTAGATTAGGGTGGGCTAGTAAAACTACCTTGGTTCTATCAAATTGAATTGCATAGGTTGAATCACAATTATTGCTTCCTCGTCTTCTAATAATGATTTGAATTGCATAACCATCTCGCAATTGGTTCTAATTGTGTTGCTTCCAATAATGATTTGAATTGCATGACCATCTCACCATTGGTTCTAATTGTGTTGCTTTTAGAATTGCATAGGTTGAATCACAATTATTGCTTCCTCGTCTTCCAATAATGATTTGAATTGCATGACTATCTCGCAATTGGTTCTAATTGTGTTGCTTCCAATAATGATTTGAATTGCATGACCATCTCACCATTGGTTCTAATTGTGTTGCTTTTAACAATGATTTGAATTGCATGACCATCTCGCAATTGGTTCTAATTGTGTTGCTTTTAACAATGATTTGAATTGCATGACCATCTCGCAATTGGTTCTAATTGTGTTGCTTTTAACAATTATTTGAATTGCATGACCATCTCGCAATTGGTTCTAATTGTGTTGCTTCTAATAATGATTTGAATTGCATGACCATCTCGCAATTGGTTCTAATTGTGTTGTTTTGTGATATACATTTTCTATTGGTCTTGACATTAAATTGACTACAAGTGAATCAAGTATGAACATATTACACTCATGATTTGAATGTATTCTATATGCTATTGTCCTTCCTCAACACATGACTTGCTTAAGTTCACATCTATGAAAGGATTGAAATAGTTTGGTTCTACTCAACCTCTCAACCTCAGCCTTATGATACACAATGGGGTTGACTTTGGTGTAGCATGTTTGACGCCACTGCAGTGTGCTTTGTCTTGGAGCTTTCGGACTCTAGGAACTAGAGACGCATTCGTACCCTGACCCGGTTAATGGTGTTCTCAATGCATAGATCCCTAAGGGGAGAATATGACAAATGTAGTAGCCACATAGTACAGTATTTCTGTTCGTTGAATCTTCTAATATGCTTAATTCAAATACACGAATTGCTTAGTACACCAACTTGAAACTCTATATATAATTACCTGTGAAAGATCCTTGTAGATACAATGTGTATTACTTGAATTTTGCTTATTTTTTGCTGAATAGTCTTATTACTAGTTGTCCTTTGATGTTACAGGCTCAGATCCTACTCCTGATCCTTCGAAGGTCAGTGAGACTTCAAAAGAAATCTTCGAGGGACCATCAGGGTTAGACGAGTGAACTATAGTTCATGATTGATCGATCCACCCGGAGTGTGACTCAGCCTTCTTTTTAGCTTTGGGTTGCATTATGTTCATTTTGTTATATATTGGGATATGATTCCTAGTATTTGGTGTACCGTACAAATGCATAGTTTGTTAGGAACTTTCTTCCTTCTTTTTGTAAAGACATGGTCCCGTTTCATGTTATGACATGTAGATATTATTTTTATATTTTGGTGTGTCCTCTTACTTATGTGATGATTCTGACAGCTTCCGTGTACAAATGGTATTGCGCGTGTGATTTTCCCTTGTGTGTGTACACTTGGACTGTGTCTAGGTGTGTATACACGGGAGTACGTATGTCACTGATTGAGTTTAACCTTAATCCCCAATTTCTTGGGTTCAGGTCATGACAGTATGATAAAAAGACCACAATGAACAAAACCTTCTTGATCAGAAAGCTTGTAAACATGAAATTAAAGAACGGTGGTCGGATCGAAGATCATATCAATGAGTTCCAAAATGTGGTTAATCAGTTAGCCACAATGAAGATGGTCTTTGATGATAAGATACAAGCTTTGTTGCTTCTGTGTTCTTTGCCGGATACAAGGGAGACATTGGTTGTTTTCGTAAACAACTCTACTCCAGATAGTGTATTGTTCATAAGTCAGTTTACCAGTAGTTTACAAAATGGAGAAACTAAAAGGAAAACCACAAGGACAAATAATGCGCCGGCCTTTGTCATTGAGAACAGGGGGAGGAGTAAAAGTAGAGGGCCAAATGGGGGTTATGATAAGTCTAAAGGTGAATCATAGACTGGGAAAAAGTCTATGAAATGCTATTTCTGTGGTAAGATGGGCCACATTAGGAAAAATTATTTTGCCCTGAAGGAACAAAAAGGATTCAACAATGAGAAGAAGAATAACAATGATAACACTACAACCACTTTGGCATAGAAAGTAGTGGTGCTCACCGGCGATGATGATGACGAGTGTTTGAGTGTTGCAAATGATCAGGTTAAGTGGGCTATTGACATAGCAGCACCCTACCATGCTATTTCTTGTAAGGAGATGTTCACGACATACAAAGCAGGTGACTTTGGTGTTGTGAAGATAGGCAACACGAGTCATTTAGAGATTATTGGTATTGGTTATTCTGTACTCAAACCAATATTTGTTGCACAATGACGCTAAAAGATATGTGAAATGTTTCCGATCTACAGTTGAATCTGATTTCTGGGACTGCATTGGATCATGCAGGTTATGTGAATTACTTTGGAAATGGCAGATGAAAACTCATTTAAGGGTCTCTTGTTATTGCTAGAGGGAAAGCGGGTAATATGTTTTACAAAATATATGTGAAACCTGTACAAAGATGTGTTGAATGCTGTTCAAGACAGTTCCTCTCCGAATCTGTGACATGAGAGACTTTGTTATATGAGTGAAAAAGGTCTGTAGATGTTGGCAAAGAAAGATTTAATTCCTTGCTCAAAAGGTATATCCTTTGACCCTTGTGATTATTGTTTGTTAGGCAAATAGCATATGGTTGCTTTCTCTTCGACATCAAAATTGAAATCTAAGGTGTTGGATTTGGTATATTCTGATGTTTGTAGTCCCATGGAGGTAGAATTATTAAGTGGCAATAAGTTTTTTATCACGTTTATTGATGATGCATCCATGAAAGTTTGAGTTTATGCGTTGAAATCAAAGGATTAAGTGTTCTAGATTTTTCAACAGTTTCATGTCATGGTTGAAAGAGAAACAGGTAAACTTATGAAGTGTCTTTGTACGAATAATGGGGGTGAGTACATATCCCATTAGTTCAGAAGCTACTGCTTGAAGCATGGCATTCGACATGAAAAAACAGTTACTGGTACTCCACAGCACAATGGTGTGGCAGAGAGAATGAACTGCACTATTCTTGAGAAGATGAGATGCATGATGAGATTAGCACAATTATCTAAGTCATTCTGAAGTGAAGCTGTTCTAACTGCTGTTTATCTGATTAACAAATCTTTCTTAGTTCCTTTGAATTTGATATTCCAGAGAGAATATGGACATGTAAAAATGCATCATATTCACACTTAAAGGTGTTTGGGTGTAAATCATTTGCATATGTACTAAAGGAGCAGCGTTTAAAGTTGGACGATAAGGCAGTAAGTTGTATCTTTCTTGGTTATAGTGGAGATGAGTGTGGCTACAGGTTATGAGATCCAAAGAAGAGAAGAATTATCAGAAGTAGGGATGTGATTTTCTATGAAGACCAGTTCTTTGAAGATGTTGAGAAGATTGATAAGTCTTCTGAAACAGTTGATGGAGTGGTTGATCTCACACCGACTCCTTATCTAATGCAGACTACAGGTGGAGAAGGTGGACAAAACGATCTAGATCATGATGAGGCACAGGGGTTATCAAATGATGAGGATGTTGAGCAAGGGGAGCTGCAGTCTCCTCGGGTGGAAACCACAGAACTTCAAGCTAGGAGGTTTACTAAAAAGCATCAACCATTAACTAAGTATCCTGCGTCCGAATATATATTGCTTACTGATGAGGGGGAGCTAGGGAGCTTTCGAAAAGCAATGACTCATGATGATAAAGATGAGTAGATAAAGGTTATGCAAGATGAGATGAGTTCTTTGAAGAAAAACAAAACTTATGAGCTAGTGTAACTTCCTATTGATAGAAACGTTTGTTGACCCATAAAAATTTTCAAATAATGCAGCGAAGGCATTACAAGCTTTAGATTATAAAGTCCCAAACTTTTCAAAGCACTTGGACCTCATCTCAGCTCAAATCAGTTTCAGAAACTCTTTGCCAGCTCTTTGGGAATCATTGCGGGACCTAGCACTTCCACATGTTGAAGCAAGCTTCTATTCAACGAAATACTTTCAAGTACACTTAAAGACTACTCCTCAAGGATTCAGAGCAGTTGGACATCATTTGGATCCAAACTTGGTCCAGATGATCATATACTTTGCTCTGTGGGTCCTTGTGCAGAGTGACATCCCATGAAGATCAAATTAGCTGAAACTCTCAGAGGAAGTTCAAATGATACTCAAGACAGGCCCTACAAAATTTCGGGTTGAACAGACATCATCGAACCCAAAAGCCACAAGCATGTTAACTTGGGGTCAGTCCCCCCCAAGCCATGGGGTCACTGACCAAAGTCCTGCTTCC
Organism: Sextonia rubra; assembly: GCA_037013555.1. Lineage (NCBI taxonomy): Eukaryota > Viridiplantae > Streptophyta > Magnoliopsida > Laurales > Lauraceae > Sextonia > Sextonia rubra. Next base: position 11,277,225 of record JASUAD010000008.1, read on the forward strand.
TGATATCCAAAATTGATGAAATTTGGGTAAATACTCCAAGATATCCCTGATGTCAGTTCCTCCAAGTTTCAAACCAAACCGAAGTCATTTCGGCCTCAAACAGCTAAGACAAGGGCCTACTTTCATAAAAAGTCAACTGGAGAGTTGACCAACTTTTGAAAGTCAAAACATGTTGAAACTTCTGTGACATGCTCAAAATAGTGTCAAGAAGCAACCCTCCAAGTTTCGTGGTGATCAGACATCATTCGGGCCCTAAACTAGCGAAAACGGGTCATATATACGAAAGTTCGAAAAAGGGCCTTGTCCGTGACCGCGGCCCAATCATCAAGGGAGTTGACCAACTTCAGGTGGTCAAAACAAGCTGAAACCTCTATGACACACTCAAAATAGTGTCAAGAGGCATCCCTCCAAGTTTCGTCAAGATTGGACTTTGTTCAGACCCCAAACAGGTGAAAATGGGTCACAAATGCAAAAGTCTAAAAATGAGCCTTGTCCGTGACCGCGCCCTGTTCATCAAGGGAGTTGACCAACTTTAGGTGGTCAAAACAAGCTGAAACCTCTATGAAATACTCAAAATAGTGTCAAGAGTCATCCCTCCAAGTTTCGTCAAGATTGGACTTTGTTCAGACCCCAAACAGGTGAAAATGGGTCACAAATGCAAAAGTCCAAAAATGGGCCTTGTCCGTGACCGCGGCCTGTTCATCAAGGGAGTTGACCAACTTCAGGTGGTCAAAACAAGCTGAAACTTTTATGAGACACTCAAAATAGTGTAAAAAAGCATCCTTCCAAGTTTCGTCAAGATTGGACTTCGTTCGGACCCCAAACAGGTGAAAATAGGTCACAAATGCAAAAGTCCAAAAATGGGCCTTGTCCATGACCGCGGCCTGTTCATCAAGGGAGTTGACCAACTTCAGTTGGTCAAAACGAGCTGAAACTTTTATGACATGGTCAAAATAGTTTCAAGAAGCATCCCTCCAAGTTTCATGGCGATTGGACTTCATTTGGATCCCAAATAGGTGAGAACTGATCACAAATGCAGAAATCCAAAAATGGGCCTTGTTAGTGACCGCGGCCTGTTCAACAAGGGAGATGACCAACTTCAGGTGGTCAAAACTAGCTGAAACTTTTATGACATGGTCAAAATAGTGTCAAGAAGCATCCCTCCAAGTTTCATGGTGATTGGACTTTGTTTGGATCCCAAATAGGTGAAAAAGTTTCACAACTGCAAAAACCCGAAATTAGGCCTTGTCCGTGACCGCGGCTGCGGTCACGGAACCCCAAAGGACACTTCCTAAGGTTTTGGGCGGTTTTTCTCCACTACCTTTTGAAATAAAACTTCCCAAAACTCCCCTCAACTCCCAAGAACCACCAAAAACTACCTGGAACCTCTATAAAAAGAAGGGTGTTTGAAGGAAGCAAGGAAGGACACATAGAGAAGAAAGAAAAGGAGGAAACTGAACAAACGCAAGAGTATTAAAGCAAGAAAAGCAGCATCCCATGACCATTCCCTTCCTTCTTTAGCTACCAAGGTGAGCAAAAGATTCAGAGAGGAAGAGGAGAAGGGTGGGGTAACTACGGAACGAACTATGTTCATGCAATGACGACGATTCGAGGGATGACGTTGTCATCTTTGTTTTTCTCATTCGGAGGGGTTTCTTAGCCTTTAAAAACATTCTGAGCAAGCCGCTTTGGCCCTCATTTTGTTCCTTGAAAATGATAGGTTCAGAATGACGTAATTTTGGCTTTTTACGATACCCTCTTCGGACTTGAACAAAAGACAGTCCGTAAATAAGAATGATGAATTCCAAAGTTTTCAATCGATTCCACAGTCGAATTCAATCTTCTCAATGGTTATCCAACACCCTAAGATGTCATGAAAGGGAGTTTCAACACTTGAAAAAGTTTGGAAGAGCAACCAGCGCAAACAACACAAAAAACGGAGGCAAACAGTGGCTTCACGGCCACTATCTGCCAGTGACCGTGACCCACGGTCACTGGCCTGGGGCAGTGACCTCTGGTCACGGTCACCCCCCATTTTTTCCCTTTTTTCCACATTTTTTCCCACCTTATGTACATTTTCTTGTATTTTCCAAATTGAGATCACATCTGAGACTTGAGGGAAGGGTTGTAAACTTTGTAAACTTGTGTAAACAACCTGCATCCCCGTGGTCAGGGCATTGAACCCATGTAAACAAAAGGTAATTCACTGATGAGCTGTAATTGATTCCCATTCTTCTTAACGCTTGAAGTACGTGAATATCGAACATCAAATCCGTTATACATTTCCACGTTACATTTTAAGCGCGATCAACGTTCTGAAAACAAATGCGTGTTTAAGCTGAAAAAGGATAAGAATGGAATTGTGACATCCTGGAGTCCCACATCGACTATAGAGAGGAAAGTGAATGGGTTTATATATAGAGCTTGTACCCTTACCTTGCATGAGGCCTTTTGGTGGGTTGAAGCCCACCAGAAACAAAACCGTGAGGCCCATGGGCCAAAGCGGGCAATATCATGCATGTGTGTAGGGTGGGGCGTTACAAATGGTATCAAAGCCGACTCTTGACTAGTTCGAGTGTGGGCCCCTGCCGTAGCCTGGTGCAAGTGGGCGGGTTCAAATGTGGGCGGGCCAAGAGGGCTGGCAGGCTACAGGAACTAGCAGGCTACTGCACAGGGACGTGCAGCCCTAAGGGGGGTGGATTGTGACATCCTGGAGTCCCACATCGACTATAGAGAGGAAAGTGAATGGGTTTATATATAGAGCTTGCACCCTTACCTTGCATGAGGCCTTTTGGTGGGTTGAAGCCCACCAGAAACAAAACCGTGAGGCCCATGGGCCAAAGCGGACAATATCATGCATGTGTGTAGGGTGGGGCGTTACAGGAAAACTGGTGAAGCACAATGCATGGTTAATGGTAAAAGGCTTTGCACAAACGAAGGGTGTCGACATCGGTGATGTTTTCTCTCTTGTTATGAAGATGACTTCTGTCAGAGTTGTCTTAGTTCTAATAGCCAGCATGGACATTGAGCTTGAACAGATGAACATAAAGACTGTGTTTCTTCATGCTGACTTGAAAGAAGAGATTTACATGACTCAATCAGAGGAGTTTGAGGTAGAAGGAAAAGAACAGATGGTTTGCAAGTTGAAGAAGAGTCTCTACGGGCTAAAGTAAACACCGAGACAGTGTTATAAGAAGTTTGATTCATTCATGTTGAGTCATGGGTACCGGAGGACAGCTGCAAATCACTATGTTTATGTTCGTCGATTTATCGATGGCAAGTTTGTCATCTTTTTTTTGTGTGTAGATGATATGCTGATAGTTGGACAAGATAGCAAGTTGATTGGCAAGTTAAAAGAGGAGATGTCAAAGTTGTTTGATATGAAAGACTTAGGTCTCACACGAATGATATTGAGCATGCAAATACATCGTGACAGGAGTTCTAAGTAGCTATGTTTGTCATCGGAGAAATATATTGAATGAGTACTCGAGTGGTTCAAAATGAAGAATGCTAAGCGAATTAGCATGCCTCTAGCTAGTCACTTTAAACTAAGCAAGTGCTTGTGTCCTACTATAGATAAAGAAAAGGAACGAATGGCACACGTTTCTTACTCCTCTGCTCTGATGAGTTTTATGTATGCCATGGTTTGTACACGGCCAAACATTGCTCATGTTGTGGGTTTAGTGAGTAGATTTCTGTTTAACCCTAGAAAAAAGCATTAGGAAGTAGTGAACTGGATCTTTAGGTAATTGAGAGGTACTTCCAAGTTGTGCTTATGTTTCGGAGGCTCAAAACCAATGGTGAAAGGTTATATTAATGCTGATTTTATAGGCAATCTTGATTATCGGCTGTCGACTTTTGGTTATTTGTTTACTTTCACAGGGGGAGCTATCTCCTGGCAATCGAAGTTACAAAAGTATACAGCACAGTCTACAACTGAAGCAAAATACATAGCTGTTAATGAAGTAGGAAAAGAGATGCTTTGGTTGAAAAGATTTCTTCAAGAATTAGGTTTGAAGCAAGAAGAATATGTAGTTTACTATGATAGTTAAAGTGCTATGGATTTCAGTGAGAATACTATATATCATGGTCGCATGAAACACGTTGATGTCAAGTATCATTGGAGTCATAAGATAATTGAGAAGAACTTCATGAAGTAGGAAAAGATTCACTCTGACAAAAATCCCTCAGACATGATGATCAAGGTTGTGTCTAAGAGAAAGCTAAAGTTGTGTTCAGAGTTAGAAAGGCTGAACTCCCAGTAAGGGTTTAGGGTGGCTTTCCCATGGTTTGGAGGGTGAGATTGTTGGCCAAGTAGGTCTAGACCAAAATGGGTTCAATGTCTTAGGTAGTTTTCCTAATTATATTAAGAATTTCTTATTTGTTAGATAGTAGCTTCTCAATAGGATTAGGACTTTCCTTTGTCTAAGAATAGAGTTCTTGTGGGATAAGGAAGTAATAATTATATATAGGATGTAATATGTAACCCTAGACATAGATTGGGATTCCAAGGTTGTGAATTTATAGACTAGAGGAGAACCCAGTGAAAATTGGCTTCCCATGGACGTAGGCATTTTTGCCGAACCACATAAATCTCTTGTCTTTTTATGTAGTTGATTGTTGATCTTGGTTACCTATGTACACACGTGCACTACAGTGGTGGCATATCCGCAACAGATTCACCTATACCTCGAATGTTTAAGTGCAAATGCAAATCCTAGATTTTACAAATAATACCAACTTCTAATTTTCTCCATTTTTTATTTTTTAATTCTGGATTTTATTTTTAATTGCTTGTAATTGGTTGTTTAAGATTGTGTTTTTATAGTTGTAGTTTGCTAGTTTAGGACATTTTAGCAAAATTTTTTTAGATTAGGAAAATTTTATGGTATATAATGATGTATTTAATTAGTTTTTTAGCAAAGTAGGAATTGGGTTTTGTATAGATTTTGATAGGTTAGCATTAGATTTTCTCTTAGGACAAGTACATTTTATCTTTCTAATTTGCTGCATGAGGATCGACTACTGACTCACAGGATATTATTATTGCAACGAGGCCTTTTTATTTGGGGTGTTGATGAATAACCATTTAATGAAGCTAGATTTTTAGTCAATTAGAATCCATATAAATACTTCTTTTTTTAACCATGCATTCATGAAATGTAGTGGTGTGCACCTGACTAGGTGGTTTGGGTTGGAATTGATCATTTCTTTTAAATGACTTATTAAAAGGAAATTTTGATAAATGACAAAAGAGTGCTTTTGTCATTTTCTATATTTTTTATGGTTGGACTAGATGGAAAGAAAAAATGAAAGCTTTTTTTTTTCTTTTGAAATATTCAAATCTTTAGGCACTTTTTTAAATTGAGATAGAAGTTTTATTAATATTTTGAAATGTTTTCTCATATAAATTGCTAATTGTAAGAAATGGAGAATTAACTTTTGCAAGCATGACTAATTGTTGTCCTGTGTGTATATATATGAAAAACCTCTGCTAAGCACCACATGCCAAAACATCTAGTAGGGCCCAACTCATGACCCATCCTAGTCGACCATAAAACAGGGACACCCCTTAATAGTCATCGACCATAAGTTTGGCACCCATCCAATTGAATTAGCTTGCACTCATTTTAAAATGGTGAAACTTGTCGTCCATTGAACAAGTGGATAGGATGACGGTTTAAGTGGATAGGATGACGGTTTGAGTCTCCATCGTCATACATGGGTAGGTGGAGGGGAGATTTTTTGATCCCCTTGGGTGGTCTGATCCTTAAGTGGAGCCCCCGTATTCAGCAGAGGGGCTCACAAACACACACACACACATATATATATATATATGAAGAATATTAGTATGTATCCATCCTTCAACATAGGGACACTTTTATATTTGAATATATTAATGTGCAATAGATAAAAAGCTATATAAAAAAGAGGAATGCTTAATTATAAATGAGGAAAGCCATGTAAACATCTCTAACCCTATGGTGAGGAAAGAATGCATAATAATATTTATCTAACATTCCTCTCTCCCCCTCTCTCTATATATATATATAGAGAGAGAGAGTACTAGATGAGTGTGTGCACCTCAATGTGGAGCCTACATACAGCCCCACCTAGCACTCTAGAACCAAGGGGATCGAAAGATCTCCTTGGGCTCCTCCTCTCAAAAAAAAGAAAAAAAAATGAATCTCATCCCTTACCTCTATCATCTCCATTTGGGTCCCACAAGTTAAGCAGTATATAATCCGTACAGATGGGAGTCAATTGATCAACAGTCCAATCTAATTGGATGGCTGCCAAACCTTGAATGGAAAGATACAATGCAGGGGGATGCATGTATATGGTCCACTTGGATGCACCATCAAGTGAGCCCTAACCCCGGTGCGCAGGATGTGCACAGGGGCGCACTTGATCGAAGAAAATAAAATGGACAGGTAAAAATAAAATGGCTAAACACAAAATGCATCCGGTTTCTTGTGGATGACGCATTCTGACATCTGTATTCCTTGACCCGCTCATCTGATTTCGTGTGAGGAACTGCGGTAATATGGCTTTGTCATCGGAGAATCTGGATCTCTCGATTTTTGACCCATGATGGATGATTGTGAATGGATTAATTATATTCCACAACATCACCATGATCAAAGCCCGACTTGGATGGGACAGCAGCCCTATGCCAATGTCAGTCTTTCCGCTGTGGTGCACTAACGGTGGGGAAAGCCTCATATGGGATCTGGACTCTTTCATGGGAAGCACAAAGAAAGGAGCAATTTCAGAACTTTAAAAAGAAAGCGCATTCTATTATCGTCACGGTGGGGAAAACCTCATATTGGATCCAGACTCTTTCATAGAAAGCACAAAGAAAGGAGCAACTTCCAGAATTCTATTATCGAAAACGTATGCATGATTTCAAGTTACATTTATCGTGAATGACTGCATGCAAACTTAGCCCCCATCTACTTTTCTATTCACACGACATGCCACGTGTTTGTTAATTTTACCTCAAAATAAAGTTAAAGTCATCTTTTATTTCAAAATACAATAAATAAGAAGAGTCAATTCAAAATATCACATTTTAAAAAAAATTTCTACCTTTCTACATCAAAAAATCAAAAAGCTACATTTTCATCTTACTAATAAAAAATATCTACTTTTAACACAAAAAGTTAAAAAGTTACAGTATCTTTTTACTAGAAGACAAAATCTCATCTTGAAATTGATTTAACCCCGCTTTTTTTTTTATCTTTTAAAATATTCACTTCACTTCACTCTACCAGTTAAATTAATAAAAAGCCCTATTAAAAAGGCAACAACCAAAAAAATAACCATAAATACATTTATAGATATTCAATACCCACCAGCATACAAAATGTAACCCTCATCTTTTCATCATAATCCTTTAATCCCTTCATTAATGGCAACAAATATCACTTCTTTAAAAGTTGAATCATCAATCCGACACTACATTCCATTTGGATGGATATAAAATAAGAAGTGTTGTAATTCCGAATAGCCTTGTTTGTGTGGTCCACATGGATGGGTAATCAAGCAGGCCCCACTATGAGTTGTGCACAGGCTTCCACAATAAAATGGTGTATTGGATAATTTCTCTATTGCTATATACAAAAAAAATTACAAGCAAAACCAATCAGCCAATCAAAGGAGAGCATGAAACTGGATGAAGGGTCATTTAAGGGGAAGTAGGGAACCTGTCTGCCCTTCCGGGAAGAGCGCAGGGAACTGGATGAAGGGCCGTCTTAGAAGAAAACAAATGTTCTCACTCCACAATCTCTACATGCAAATAGCGTGCCGCTTGACATCTGTAGTGGGAGTGGGGGAGTGGTGTGATAAAACATTACTCATGAATTAGTCGGATATATCAACTAGTACAAATGCATCAGATCCGTAGCCTTGAAAACCTCGCTTTTCAATAGAAATACAGTTTGCCCAGCAGGAAGCTTCGTATAAACTTCTATACATTGCATTTAACAGAATAAAATTACAAGCCTGAATTGTCTCCAGCGTAAATTTGCACATCTGCAGGGAATTGATGACAGAACGAGGCAATCAGACAAAGCAATATGCTGTTGACCCCAGCGAAGCCCTCCAAAGCAGCACCATGATGCATACACTGCATGACATGGGATGGACCGGTGCAAACTAATGATGAAATCTCATCTGGTTAAGAATTTCTCTGGATCTTCCCACCCACCAACCGATCAAGATCAGCTTGCTTTAGTTCAAGATACTTTCCGAGGCTAAAATCATGAGAAAAATCAATAGAGTATAAGACCATTAGATGTACTATCAAAGAATCTGAACAAGCATATGAGTAGAACCTTGAATAAGAACCTTCTTTACATGCAAACTAGAAAATTTTGCACCTATATCCTGAAACCTCGTATGCACACTTATGGGATCACGAATCTCACGATCACAGATGGACACAGAAGCAGATACACCAATAGGCATTGAGCAACGTCTTGGTCCACTATGGAACCCCATTCATGGTATTGCATGGTGGTTACTTTCTTATTCTAAAAGAAAGCCAGAATGGCAAAGAGTTTTCCCATTTTGGGGTTGCTCATTACAGAATGTTTTGGAAGATCAGGTCCCTACTGTGCCCATACTGAAGGACAAAGGAACACTCTGTGCCCATAGTATATGATCAAGGGACATTTTTATCCTAAAAGTTTCAGTAAAGATTCAATCTACAGTTATGCAATAGCAATTGGTAGATTTCGTTTGCCTTCACAACATTAATGTCAGATTTACATATATAAAGATGGACCTTTCAAACACTTCCTAATATATTTCTAAAGACATTGTTATTTAAAATCAGTTGGCATGTACAATAAGCAAGAACTACTGTGATAATTGAAGCTCGAGATACCACTAAGGGATTCATTCTAATATTTTGGCTCAATAATTAGTAAGGATGTAGAAATTTAGGAAGATATTGAACAAAACATCAAAGCATGATGATTAAAATGGAGACTTGCTTCTAGAGTTCTCTGTTATAGATGCATACCGACAAGATTGAGGGAGAAATTTTACAAGACAATTAGAATTGCTATGACTCATGGAGTAGAATGTTGGACAATAAAAACAGCTTCACTTGCATAAAATGAGTATTGCAAAGATGAGAATGTTAAGGAAGACATGTGGTAAACCCATGAAGAAAAAAATTTGAAATGAGTGCTTTTAGAAGCATTTAAGGGTAGCATTAATAGGTGATAAAATAAGAGAAACCAATTTGAAATGCTTTGGACATGTCCAACGTATGCTAGTAATGGTGCCTAAAAGGGTAGGGCGAAGAAAGATTGGATGGAAGTAGTAACAATAGATTTGAAGAAATGTAATCGACCCAATGATTTGGTTCAAGATAGATCAAAATGGAGAAACAAAATTCATATGACCAACACCAACATAGTCGGGACAAAGCCTTTATGATGATGGTGACGATGATGAATTGAAATCAAGTCATTAACCCTATGAGTTTTACAAGGATATCACTTGTAATGCAACATTCTGGTTACGCGCATTCTGTGGTATCAATTTACTAATAGTAATAATAATACAGAATATAATATGAGTCAATAAGAAACAAACAATATATATATATTCTATAACAAAAAAAAAGAAAAAAGGAAGGGATGACTGTGTGTTTACCCAAGATCTGATGGAAGTCTGTAACCACCAATACGTACACGCTTCAGAGAATGTATCTGTTAGATTTATCAAAAGCAGGACAAGTTAAAGACTGCTCCAGAAGCTTGAAAAAGCAACCAAATAAGAATAAAATTTCTTTTCTTTCAATTTTTTTGAATAGTAAGAAGAATCAGGATATATAAAGTGAAAACTGAAGACAGATCATGCTTGACCTGTCCATTATTTAACCAGACATGGAGATATATTTATCTTTAAAAAGAAGTGGGATATTTAATTGCACAACACAGAGCATTCTAAAGAACTCATGTAATCTTTTTCTTTATTTTTTTTAAAATAATTATTCGAGATTTGATCCTCAAAAGTTAAAACTCCTAATCCAGTTGGATGTGATTATAAGACTGCTCTCAAAGGCCTTAGTGAATCATTGAGATCAGTTATATACATATCTATATATACGGTGGGTGTGGGGGTGGTGGTGTGTGTGTGTGTGTGGGGGGGGGGGGGGGGGGTGTTGTTCCTAACCCACGCTCAACTGTAGATAAGGGGTGTCTGCTCAAGGGTATGGGGCCCACCTGGGGACCCATTTGGAGATAGAGATGTGGGGGATTTGAAGGACATACAAAAGACACACAAAAGTCCTCTCTACAAAAAATCAGCCCCATCATTGATGTCTATTATCTCCATCTGGGCCCCACATTTTTAGAGGTGCACAATCCATTTGGTGTGCAGTAGATCCGATGGTCCAGTATATTCGGATTGGACAAAAAATTAGTGGACATGTGCAATTCAGGGGGCTCATGTGTGTGGTCCATTTGGATGGACCATGGGTGGGCCCCACATGCTTGGGCAGACGGGAGAAAGAGCTGAGGTGAGGCTTGCCCATTTATATATATATATATATAGATATATTTATTTGGTGACGAGATCAGTTATATTTCCTCACATTATCAGCACATTTCAGGGAGTGCTCATGAAGGACGACAAATCTTCAATGGGGTCCTTGTACCTAATGAGCTTATTGACTCAAAGGAAAATTTTCGGCAATGAGGGCATCATCTTTAAGATAGATTTGTAAAAGGCTGATGATCATTACTTGTGGTTTCCATGTTGAGGAAAATTAGTTTTTGGAAAAAGGTGGATTACGAAGAATAAGAAGGCAAGATACTAATAAGCAATTGAAAAAAAATAATGAAATAATTAATAGTAAACAAATTAAGGATGGATTTGACCCCGTGGTGACACGCATCCTCAACCAAGACAGTGTACCCCCTGGTGACACGCATTCTGAACCAAGACTGTTTTTTTTTTTCTGTGTAATGAGGGAACTTACTATTCAATGAAAGGTGTACAGAAGGGCAGTACCAACACAGGCATTTTAGCAAATAAAACTTCAAACAACTAATGATATCAGGTACAAATTCAAAATTCAAAATACAGAGCATATAAAAAATAAAACATATACATATATATAGTCAAATAGTTCAGCCAGAACCATCTTAATCAATCAATAATTAATCTGCCAATCAGTCCATAAGCGAGTACAATCCAATTTTTTAAGACCAAAATAAATGATTATCCAGTAACTAGAATTTAACCTCGAGTCCTGCATTTTTCACAAGCTCACGAACTTCATGATTTCTCCCTTCATGAACCTACCGGAATTCGAAAACAAGTTTAACCAGCCACAATTAGATATACAGTTTTATGTATTCAAATAAAACAAATATTTTATTTGAAAGAGAAATGAAAGATCAGCAATAGAAAGTAGAAAGAGAAAGATGAGGAATCAGTTCGAAGAGGAAAAGATGCAAATAAATAATCAATTTGAAGTGAAACAAGATATATCAAAAACGAAGAAAACACATACCAAATTGTTTTATAAAACCAATACACCGTACCTAGAAAAGGAGTCTGTTATTTCATAAGCCTCATGTATAAAAGAGATAATCCTGTCTCTAGCTAAGTATGTAATCCTGAGAGAGTATCTAAATGCTGGATAACCTACATAGATCCAAAAGTTTCTTTGAAGCCCAAACTGCATTCTAACACTCAACCATCCAAAATATGTTCACCCCAAAGGTCCTCTAACTTGCGCTTCAATAACAATACTCATCTATGATGCAATATGGGCCTCACAAGTGGTCCCCCTTCAAAATAAATTAGGACTATGTTATTTTATTAGTAGCTTTCTGTAATATCCCTACCAAGACTCTTGGTAAAATTGTAATTAGACTAACTTAAGGTTAATAGAAAACTAAGAATTTTGAACAAAACTCTCTCTTAATTCTTAAAGTGAACGGGACTTTGTCATAAGGAGGAAATAGACTCCTAGAAGGACTCCCCTCCTTGCACTAATATAAAATAGAGAAGACGCTAGTCCTGTCCTACACATATCAACGACAGAGAGAAAGAGAGAAAGAGAGAGAGGGAGAGGGAGAGAAAGAGACTCGTATCAATTACAAAAATTGTAGAAGAAGAAGATCGCAAAAAGGAAGAGGAAGATTAACAGCGGGACGCGTAGTGGATGTCTGACGAAAGACCGATCACTATTCGAGCAACACACGTCTATTCCAGGTGAGTAGAAACTAACTTGAATGTTGATGTATCTGAATAAGGTAGGAAATTAGACCTACTTGATCCTCCGATGAACTGTGGCTATTGTATACTAGTGCTATAGTGATCGTTAACACATTGTGTTGGCCAGATTTGATTTTGAGCCATGTTTGATCATCAAAACAATGATCAGATCTGTTGATATGCAGTATGACGCATGATCGACACCCTTTAGCCTTGTTTGGGTTGGAAATCAACTCACCTGAACCTTTGACTAAAAGATGAAGTCCCCTTTTAAGATTGTCAACCCAACATAGATGGGAAACATCACAAAAAATCCCATTCCTTAGATGGGAACCTGCTGAGTTAACATTCTCTGATTAGCACACCTCTGGGACTTCGATTTAGGGTGAGAAGAGGGTTGATTACTTTGAAGTTTCAGATCTGAACTGAGATTTGAAATTTCCATACCATCAGAGGTGGTTTTGGTCGTCAGTGGTTGTGGGCCCACTTGAGTCCCCTGATCAAGGATTAAGTCCACACATCTTGGAGTGGACCCCTAAGCGACCACTATGGTGTAGGTCCCATGTGCATTGGACTGTTAGGCCTCACCTTGTAACTGCCTCCAGTCAAGCCCAGCGATACCCCTTTCCTTTCCTGGCAGACGAAATAGGTGAAGACTGTATGGTGTTAACGACTTGGGGAGATACTTATAATCTTCTTAAATTTACAAATTGGCCCCTATTATTTTAGTTATATCATAAGAATCTTGCTAAGGCTTTATAATAAATATACAGCATCATAATTTATGAACCTAATATTGTCTAATTACCTAAACTAGTGGGGATCAATTATTTGCATGTTTATGTGGGCCCTTTTTGTATCAATTAATTATTCTTTATGTTTTGATTTCCGTGGTAAATTTTATGATGAATAATTAACTCCTTCAATAAGATATTTCCACCTGAATTCATTAATTATATCTTGAATCCTGTGGATAATTTTACGATGAATAATTAATTTCCTCAATAAGATATGGGTAATACCACAATCTGGTACCAACTCCGGCTCGGAGTGGGGCAAGGATTAACCAGTGTTATGTGTTACTGGCCAAAGAAAAGAATAAGATGATGCAGCCAATTATGGTGGAGATGAATCTATAATAAATTTATTGAAATGAACTTGCCGTTGATGATTGAAATAGAGTAATACCAATTGCTGGCACTAAGTATAGAACTTCTCTCGTCGATGTTGGTCGAGGGAAGTAGGTTCAACAATCATGGTGGCAAGACAGGCCATGTTGTTGATTGAAATATAGATGCTCCAGTGTAGGAGTATTGGAAAAGGCTCAACATTCATGGTGGATGACAAGTTATGTTGTTGACAGAAATGTAGATACACTCGTAGGAGGTATCGGAACCATTTGATGCTGCAGTGGGAAATTACTCAAGAAAGAAATTGATTAAGATATTATTTTAACATCATTATTGAATATATAAATATTTATTGAATGATTGAAAATATACTATACCTTAATATTTTCTTATTCTACTCACCAATGTTACTAACTAGTGGTTCGCCCCACTTCAGGTAATGCAGTCGTGGAGGTTGCGGAGAGTGACGAAAATCAGCCGGTGGATTTTGGCATGCGCGGATGATCCAGAGCGTGAAAAGCAAAGAATAGATTTGTAGTTGGGATTAGCCTAAGTCTTAGATATTTTCTCTTTTTCAAATAGAGATTTGTTTTTTACTCAGTAGTCATTATCATGAATTCTAATATACTTTATGATTTAAATACAATGGAATTTGAATGTTTTAGACCTTGATGCTCCTGGGAATTTGATTTATGTGGTGTTATTATAAAATTGAGAACGTCTTAAGAATCTGAAGAATTCCAGATTCTTGGGTCGTTACACTTTCTAATTGCATTATTAGGAAGTAGTGAATTATTTTTCAAACTTTGATTAATTGAATAGATTGTGGGTTTTATCCTTGGAGGTGCGTGTCTCTTGAAGTCTTGTTGAAAGACAATTCGAAGTGTCCTCGGACACATGCTTAGGCACTCCATGCAAGCCCTAACCCTAGGGCTTGCATCAGATTGGTATCAAAGCCGAACAATCCTTGATTGTTAGCGTGTTACCCTCTATCCCCATCTCCACCTTCGTCGACCTTCATCATCCCCATCCCCTTTCACCCTGCTGCCATACCCAAAACCCATCTTTTGAACATTCCCATAATACCGAAATCCCATCTGTGCATCCACACCTCCCTAATAGCCCCCTTCAACCATTTGAATTAAAAAAAAAAAAAAAAAATTCCCTGCGGATTTTGTCTCGTAACCAATTAGCACCAAAACCCACTTCACAATAGTCCATCACCGAATCCCCACCTTCCGACCCTAAACCATAACCCTTCCCTGAAAATATTAGAAAAAATAAAAAAAAAAGGAAAAAAAAAAAGAAGAAAAGAAGGAATCAAAGGAGCAAAGAGAGAAGAGAGAACACGTACCTGGTATTCATGCTTCGCCTGTTGGTGACGTTGCTCTCTGTCGTCGACAAAAGCCACCTTTAATCGATCTTCGTCTTCAACAGGCAATCAATTCCCCTTGCTTGGCATCTAAACATCTAACCTAAACCAGCCACAAAGATTTCATCTTTAAAAGCACGTCGTACCCTCTGCCATCGCCTACCCTCTTTTCTCTCTCCCTGTCTAGACGACGTAGAGGCAAAGAAATAGGGTTATTAAACCCTTATCCTCTTTTCCGATGCTGGTTTCGAAGAGGCACAATCACACTTGATCTAGTGACACATGCAACCCACTTTGTTTTAATTATTGGGCCTGGTTTTGGATTTGGGTCAACTCCTTTGGCCCATCTGCAATCTATAGCAAAACAAAATATTGCTGACATCATCTCTCATCAAGAGAAGCAGTCCACACATAGATCAAGGGCCATAAATTGTTTTTGCGATTTTGCAACATTCCATTTGAAGTTAGATTCCTGATCTGTCTTCACCAACGGATTTGTGGAATATAGATTTACACATCAGGTCGGTTAGATTTTCAATGCATAAAAACAATGGTTCAAAAGAAGAAGATTGAGGCAGAATCTTCTACCCCATCCATTGAGACATTGGTTGATGATGTTGCAAATTTATCAAAAAATTTTGAAAACTGACTTACAACAATTGAACAGCTCCGACAAACTCTTTTGAGGATCGATACCAGAATCACAACTTTAGAAAATAACCAACATGGGGATCACAATTGAGATGATGGTGAAAATACTTGGAATCAACTAGATCCATCAGTCAATAATCATGATCAAGATTTACAGATTAAACTCATGATCCCCAAATATGATGAAAAA
Organism: Sextonia rubra; assembly: GCA_037013555.1. Taxonomy (NCBI): domain Eukaryota; kingdom Viridiplantae; phylum Streptophyta; class Magnoliopsida; order Laurales; family Lauraceae; genus Sextonia; species Sextonia rubra. The sequence goes on from JASUAD010000008.1 coordinate 11,292,817, forward strand.
TTATAGCCTGCTGAATTCATGGATTAGTTAGTATGTGGAAAATATTTTTGCACACAAACCAATGGCTGAGCACTATAAAATTACATTGGTTGCCACTCGATTTCAAAATTACACAGCAACATGGTGGGCTGAATTGCAAAAAAACCAGAATATGGAATGAGATGAAGAATACTTTGAAACAAAAATTCCTCTACATCAACTATACTAAAGACTTGCGTTCAAGCTTTTAAAACTTGAAACAACGATCTAAGTCAGTTGTTGAATACTCTGAAGAATTTAGGACTTTACAAGCTCATTGTAGGTTGAATGAAGATGATGTTGTGACTGTTGATAGATTTTTCAATGGATTGAGACTAGACAATCAGCACATTATTGCATTTCAAAATTTTGACAACGTCGATGAATTCATCCAACATGCCATCAAGGCCGAGGGCATTGTAAATCATCAAGAGCAAAAATCCAAATAAGTTCCGTCAAAGAATTCATATCTGCAAGATACTAAATCCAGTGGTTCCCCAGGATAGATTTTGCCAAGATTGAATAGGATGATATGTTTTCATTGTAAACAATCGAGGCATCACGCCATGGAATGTCCAAAGCGCATACACCTCATTGAGACTGAAAGTGACGAGAAAAATACCCCACATATTGATATTAAAGATACCCTAGGTGCTCCTCAAGACAGTACACAGATGCAGACATGACAGGTGAAGTTCTCATGGTCATCAAAGAGGCTCCACCAAATGTTGAAGAAAAATATCTCCCGTTCCATGGATATAATACATGTACAGCAATGCACAATTGTAGTTGATGGTGGAAGTGAAGAGAACATTATCTCACAATCTCTTGTTGATCGCCTTAAGTTGAGCGTTTACAAGCACAATTGCCCCTATTTTGTCAAATGGCTACTGATAGGTGATCAAACGCACGTACGTCACACATACAAAGTTACATTTGCTATTGGTGATGGTTACAAAGATACAATTTGGTGTGATGTTCTACCTATAGATAGTTGTGATATCTTGTTGGGACGCCCATAAATGTATGACAAAAATGGGACTCGTGGTATGTGCAATAACACATACACATTCATGAATGGTGAAAAACAAGTTACACTTTATCTTAAGAAGCCAGAGCCGCTGAAAAAAGGCCCTGGGTAGTTGCAACAAAAAAGGTCCTTCATGTTTACCATATTTCTAGAGGCAATTCGAAGAAAACTCTAGTTCGAGGACGAACTCTTCTTTCAAGCTAGAGAGGATGATGCAGTATGGGCCCCACAGGTGGTCCCCCTTCAAATTAGATTAGTATCATGTTATTTTATTAGTAGCTTTCTAATTGCATTATTAGGGAGTAGGGAATTATTTTTCAGACTTTGATTAATTGAATAGATTGTGGGTTTAATCCTTGGAGGTAAGTCATTATATCTTGAAGTGTTTTTGAAGATGATTCGAAGTGTTCTCGGACACGTGCTTTGGCACCCTACGTAAGCTCTAACCTTAGGGCTTGCGTCAATCTGTGGCACCCAAGAATAGAATTTTGATTACTATCATGAGGGGAACTATTCCAGAAGGGCTCAAATTTCCTAAAGAACTTTGCAATTTTTGACAGATGTTCAGCTAGTAATAACTAGGTAAATGAGCAATTGCATGATTCAATTTAAAACAGAAAAATATCCAAAGGCCAAGGTCTTAAACCCCATAAAAAAATGATTGGTCTTCAACATAGCTAACACCAAAGATACTGACTCATGGTTCTATGAATGGCTCCTTGATGCAGGCCAGACCAATGGGCCAAATTTGAAGACCAATGGGCCACGTTTGAAAGTTTATACCCGCAGGCCTAAGTGAAGCAGCGCAGGGAAGAAGATTAGCCAACGGGCTAATCTCCAAGCCAAAAGGCTTAGGGATAGGTTGTCTAGGTGCCTCACCAAAAGACAAACAAACTCTCTCAACTGAGAACCAACTCAAAATTTTTATTCAATATCAAAGTCTATCTCTCATGAAGAGATTACATCCTTATTTATAACTAAAACGTTATCTAAGAAAGGAAACAACTAATTCTAAACAAATAAGAAGTCCTAAATCAAATACAACTGGACTTGCCAAATATTAATAAAACAACTAAAGCAACTACTAATAATATAATCTACTATAATTCTACTATGCTTTATTGGTCATAGGTCTAATAGCTGGCCAATCATGAATCTGGCCTGCATCAGTTCTCCCCCGCTTGGAAGTGAACTCGTCCTCGAGTTCTGTAAATATCCACCCGGGTCGAAAGTCACTCGAACAAACTTTTGTGTTGCAAATTGAGCATCAAGTTGATAATATGCCTTGAAAGCAGGATCGAATCTTCTATTCCACTCAGAAGTAGGTTGGAGGCGATGCGTCTTTTGATGGTTACATGTATTTTGACAGTGCGATCTGACCATTATATGCTTTAATAGTAGACTCTGTAATAAGATAACATAATTGTTGATTGACATTAGTTGATCTCTGAAGATAAAATCAATATGGTGTTCGTCAATAAATGTGGACATATCTTCTTGCGAAACCACTGGGGTAATTGATTTGTCACCCGATGTGGCAATCAGATCCATTGGATGATTACTATCTGCTTGTACATCATCTTGCTTTATCTTTTGCTTCTCATTTGAAGTTGTAATGAGATCTTTATTTCAATGAATGGGCTTTTCAACATCATCGTTGGAATTTGTTTTTTCCCTGTGTTCATCTTGTGACTCTTCAATTGATGGTGATGAGGTCGATGAAGATGTTGTTGATTGTAATGGAACAAGGTCAACATATTGTCCTTTCCAATAGAAAGAATAAATATTCTTCTCTTTGTCATATTGCACTTTTCGATTAAGAAGCCATGGTTGTCCCAAAAGAATATGAGTGATATTCATGGGAATTACATCACATCAAATTTTATCTTCATATACACCAATCTTGAAAGATACTAAACATCTGTGAGTTACAGTAATGACAAAAGCATTAGACCATGTAACCTTGTAAGCTATTGGAAGAGTCTCTGTAGGCCAATTGAGTTTGTCAATAACATATTATGCTACAAAATTGATAGTACTGTCATGATCAATAACTAGATTAGTTAATCGGTCTTCACACCTTACTCGCATTCGGAATATCATAGTTTGTTTCCACTCTTTGTCTTCCTGTTCATTGGTGGTGAGAAGTCTGCGAATGACAAAGGTGTGTATCTTCTCTTTCAAATTTTGTTTCCATAAGATGATCTCTCGTTCGTCTCGGAGAATGTTCTTTCATAAACTTAACTTGTTGCAGGTGGGACCATTGAAGCATGTGCTCAATATGAATTGCTTCCTTGTATGCTTCATGAACACTGTGACATGGTTTCATCTTCTCTAGAATGTCTGGCTTCAAACCTTTGATAAAGCGAGTTAAATCATGCAGCTCATTCTGTTCCAAGCTACAAACTTGGTGCAGTCTCAAAAATTGATTTAAATATTCATAAACTGTCGAATCTGCCTGTTTGAGATTGAGGAATTGCTCAAAGTAGACCTTATTTGTAAAATACCAATCTCCATATTTATACTCATATAACATGCTTTGAAATTCATTAAATGGTCCAAAGATTTGCATATTGACTTTACTGTAAGAAAGTCAAAATCTTCTGAATGCTCAAAATGAACTAACCTGATGGCTTGATCTTGTTGACAAAAAGACGCAAGTGAAGATGGAGCGTGACTCAGACCAAAATATTTATCTTTTGAGAAGCAATGGCTGAGATCAATCAATCCAAAAAAGACTAGATGATATTTTTTTTTGCTGGTGTGGGCCTGGGCTGGGTCAGGCCGGTCAGGTTTAGGTCAGGTTAGAACCAGACTGAAACAAAAGTGTTTTGGACGGGGGTGAGCTTCGGGTCAACAGTTTTGGCCCAAACTGTTGTGGCCCAACTGCTGAAAAATCTCCTCTTTGCAACAGTAATGAGAATAAAAAGAGAAAAGGAACGTACTTCTCTTCTGCAACAGAAACGAAAGGAAAGAGAGGAAGGGGTGGACGAGGCGTATCTGCTGGACAAGAGAGGTGAACTGGAGGCGCCCCTCGACGGCGATGCTGCAGGGAAAGCCGACGCTTCCGGTGATTGCAGCGACGACCGGATACGATTCGACGATCGGATATGGCTGCAGAGAAAGCGGCTGGCGACGGCGAAGACGCTCGGCGACCGGTACAAGTATGTCGTCGACGCTCTCCTCCCTTCTGGTACTGCTCTCTTCTGTGGTCTCTTTTTTTTTTTTCTGGGTTTGGGAATGGATGACAGTTCGGTTGGAGTCGGTGGTGGTTTTCCGGTGGGCTGCAGGGTTGGATTGGTTCGGTGATGAAACAGGTCGGCGCCGGGAAGGGGAATGAATCAGGCTTGGTTTGGTGAGGATTTGGGGATTTTTTTGCAGGCGGTGAGGAATAAGTCTCGGGAAGGGGTTCCGTGAAGGGGTTGGGCTTAATGTAGGGTTTAGGGTGTGCAGTGGGTTAGGGAGTGGGTTGGTTTTGGAGATCTAGGTTCGGAAGGGTGATTAGGGTGCCGGTGGGGGGTGTAGGAGATGCGAGGGGTCTCAGGGTCTCGGGAGTGGGGTCGGTGGTGTGGTGGTAGGCCGAGAGGAGTTGGGGAGAGATCAGCAGTGATGTTTAGGGTCGGTAATGGGGAAAAAGGGGTTGACAAAAGTCTGGATGGGTATCTGTGGTGGGATTTAGAGAGTGACCGTGAATTGGGGACTGTGGAGGGTATGGTTTGGGGTGGGGTTCTGCTGTAATGGATTTGATAAAGAGGAAGAGGACTGACGATGAGCAGACGACCAAGAGAGCTATGGTACTTCGAATCGGCGATCAGACGGCGGTCCGAGATTGGATCTTCGTCTCTGATACCAATTGAAGCAGCGCAGGGAAGAAGATTAGCCAACGGGTTAATCTCCAAGCCAAAAGGCTTAGGGATAGGTTGTCTAGGTGCCTCACCAAAAGACAAACAAACTCTCTCAACTGAGAACCAACTCAAAATCTTTATTCAATATCAAAGTCTATCTCTCATGAAGAGATTACATCCTTATTTATAACTAAAACATTATCTAAGAAAGGAAACAACTAATTTTAAACAAATAAGAAGTCCTAAATCAAATACAACTGGACTTGCCAAATATTAATAAAACAACTAAAGCAACTACTAATAATATAATCTACTCTAATTCTACTATGCTTTATTGGTCTTAGGTCTAATAGCTGGCCAATTATGAATCTGGCCTGCATCACTAAGTCTAATTAATAGTTTGCTTTATTAGAAATAGTTGTTTTCTTAAGTTTTAGGAATTGCCTTTATATTTTAATTAAAACTCCTTATTTGGATTGAACTAGTTTGTTTCTTTATTTGGAGAGTAGTTTAGTTATAAATAGTTGTAATTCCTTTCATGGGATAGATTACATTATTATTGAATTGAGATTTTAGTTTTTTTCTCCCTATGAGTTGAATTCCTGTCTTTAGTGTAAGACCTAGACAGATTATCGTAAGCCTTTTGGCTTGGAGGATAGCCTGTTGGCTGTTCTTCTTCCTCATGCTGTGTCAATTGGTATCAGAACAAAGATCCACTTTCCTCTCGCTGCTCCGTTCACTGATCAGAGGTAATCCGAGTATCCCCATTTCATTCTTTTCGTTACTGCCATCCATTCTTCATCCTCATCATTACAGCCTCATCGTCCAGCCTCGTCGACCCATCCACAATTCCTATCCGCCACCCATCACACCCCGCTGACCCATCCTACCTACCGGAACCACTTTTGCATATCCTTAGTCTCCCTCAAAACCCTAAATCCCTCTAAACCCATCCCTGCCTGTTGCCAAGCCAATCATTAGCCACCCCAAACCCCAATACCCCATCGAGACCAAACCCTAAACCCTTCGACCCTTTTCCTAACCTTTCGCCGGAATCCTACTCCCCTCACCGAACTCGAACCCTAATCCCCTCTCAAACCCTAACCAAATGCCACACCCGAACCCATCTTTCCATTCTTTCCTCCATCTTCATCTTCCCCATTCAACCACCCTTCTCAACCACCCTTCCAACTCCCTCCCTCCACCTTCCTACCGTAGCCAAGCGTAACAGAGAAACAGGCTGGAGCCCTTTCTCCCTTCCATTCTCGGCCCTTTCTATTTTTTTTCCACTGATCTTGGGTCGGTCTCAGGGCCCTCCAGTTTCACGAAGCAACAGGCAATCCAAGCTTTTGGGCTTATTTCGGGTTAGGTTCAACCCATTTAGTGGAGGAAAAAAAAAACCAACCTCAACCAGTCTTCGTAGCCAGCACCATATCCACTAGCACTGGAACAAACTGCAAAGGCAAATTCACTGACCATCTATGTGAGACTTATATCACGGAGTTGATGGACAAAGTGGATCGCATTGAAAAGATTATTGTTGTCAGACAATAGACTCCAGCTTCATAAGGCAACAAAAATAATGGTCAAGCTGGATCTTCTAACAATGACAAAGGAAAAGATCCTGAGGCAGAAACTCTGCCACAGTTAGAACACTCAGTTGTTGGCGAGCCTCAAGAGACTTGTCGATAGTTTGTGGAATGCATGATGAAAGACTTTGCCTATGATGACTATCACAGCCGCCGGGATGACATCACAAAAAAGATACATGTCGATGTTCCTAACTTTTATGAGTGCACAGATATCAAGGTTGTCACTGATTGGATTACAACACTTGAGGATGGCGAAGTATAGATGAGAGGAATGCCACCCATGGAAGATGGCCTATTAACACCTAGGATGAGATGAAAGAAAAGCTTGAAGATAAATACTTACCCAATGATTATGTTGATTCCCTTTTTAATCAACTAGTTGATTGTAGGCAAGGGAACTCTATTGTGGATGAATCACAGAGCGGTTCTATGATCTCATAGTACGATGCAAGGTGTCCAAGCAAAATCGCCAAGCAATTACAAGGTACAAGAAAGGCCTTCGTCAAGATATTCAGAGAGAATTGACCACCTTAAATTTCCACAGCATTGAAGAAGTCCATTGGATGGGCCTTCGTGTTGAAGAGAAGTTATGTTCTCCCTAATCACGGCGTTTTGGAGAACCTCTTCAGAGAAGAAACTCCGATTTGGCCTATCAGCGGGTTGCTCTTTCACAAAGCTCTAATAGGCAAGCTCCACAACACAATTTTAATCGGCAAGCATCGCTTCAAAATTAAGCACGACCTCCTCCTAACAATGCAAATAAAGGAAAGATTGTTAGTACTTCTCAGCCAAAGCAAGACATCACTTGGAAAGATTGTTAGTACTTCTCAGCCAAAGCAAGACATCACTTGTTTTCGATGTAAAGGTAAAGGTCATTATGCTTCGAAATGCCCAGGTACAAAAAATCTTCATTATGCACAAAATGATGAAGACGGTTATGAATCAGAGCCTATTGATGAAGCATATGATGTTGAAACTCCATATGACAATCATGAGCCTCCACCTGAGCAAGAAGATCATTCTTTCTATCAAGGTGACACAGAAAGTCAAGTTTTATTTATTCGTCGCCTCTTTGTCACTACTGAACAAGAAGTAGAAGATTGGAGACGAACTACCATATTTCACACCACGGCAACCTATTGTGACAGATTGTGCAATTTGGTCATTGATGATGGAAGTGAAATGAATGTGGTATCTCAAGAAGTAATTGATAAGCTAAAGCTATGTTGAAACTCATCTGAAGCTATACAAAGTCTATGTTCCTCGAATTTGTGACTTATGTAAAGTATGCCAGCCTGCAAAAGGGCAAAAAAAGAAAATTAGCTTATATCAGCCCCTTCCTATTCCACATAAACCATGGTAAGATCCAAGCATAGATTTTGTCTTGGGTTTACCCAAAACAACAAGGAAGGTAGACTCGATATTTGTTGTTGTTGATCACTTTTCCAAGATGGCACATTTTATTCCATCTTCTCACACATCAGATGCGAAGAAGATTGTTACTCTTTTCTTCAAGGAGGTAGTTCGTTTGCATGGTTTTCTCAAGACAATTTTGTCTGACAGAGATACAAAATTCATGAGTTTCTTTTGGAAAACCATATGGCACATGATGCACACAAAACTCTAATATTCCAGTGCACACCAGCCACAAACTGATGGCCGAACAAAGGTTGTCAACAGAAGTTTGGGAAATCTTCTTCGATGTCTTATCCGAGATCATATTACCTCGTGGGATCTTATTTTACCCACGGCGGAGTTTGCTTACAATAATTCGGTCAACAGAACCACTGAAAGATCAGCATTTAAAGTTGTTACTGGTGTCAAGCCACGTATTCCTATTGACTTAAGCCCATTATCAGTTGATACCAGGTCAAGTCAAGAAGTTGAACAATTTGCACAACACATAAAGCAAGTCCATGATGAAGTTCATCAATAGATTGCTATGCGTACCGAGACTTACAAGCAACATGCAGATTTACAGCACCATCATATTGAATTTGATGAAGGAGACATGATCATAGTTCGTTTGAAGCCAGAATGATTTCCCACAGGAATATATAAGAAGTTACACCTAAGAAGTGCAAGACCATTCAAGATTCTAAAGAAAATAAGTTCTAATGCATAAGTTTTAGACCTTCCTTCGGACATGCATATAAGCTCCACATTTAATGTGGAAGATTTGACAATTTATCATGGCCATGATGCAGATGAATTTTTTGAAGAGCGAGCTCTTTGGCTTCCCATCACTCCATCTCCTCTGGAAGAAATTGAAGATGTTTTTGATAATTAACTTGTTCCTACGAAGAATGACGAATTATATAAGTTGTTAGTCAAGTGGAAAGGAAAACCATTATCTGAAGCGACATGGATTACGGCTTCCGACTTTCAGTGACTCAATCCGGATCTATATGAAAAATACCAAGTTAACAACTCACCGGAGTCGAATTTTTTCAAGCCGGGGTGAGCTGATGCAAGCCGAACCAATGAGCTGCATTTGAAGACCAATGGGCTAAGTTTGAAAGTTTATACCCGCAGGCCCAAGTATAATTAATAGTTTGCTTTATTAGTAATAATTGCTTTCTTAAGTTTTAGAAATTGCTTTTATATTTTAATTAAGATTCCTTTTTTGGATTGAACTAGTTTGTTTATTTATTTGGAGAATAATTTAGTTATAAATAGATGTAACCCCTTCTCATGGGATATACTACATTATTATTGAATTGAGATTTCAGTTTTCTCCTCCCTGTAAGTTGAATTTTTGTCTTTTGTGTGAGACCTAGATAGATTATCCTAAGCCTTTTGGCTTGGAGAATAGCCCGTTGGCTGTTCTTCTTCCTCGTGCTACGTCATTCCTGTTGATGAAGGAAGAAGCACCAAGCAGAAAAAGAGCTTCGGAACTTGACCAAAGTGGTCATGCTCCTACAGCACTTGCAAGGCATGTAATCCCAGTTCTTGGCTGCCTTTCAGTTCAGTTGCCTTTTAACTACTTGATGGGGAAGAATGCTGTCCATTTCTGGTCCTTCAGAAACCATTTCCTTTGGATGGGTACCTATCCTAGAAAGGATTTTAACAGTAAACCACCAAGGCAGCAGGCAGAGAACCATTGTTAAAATGCACATGACGTCTGACCGACATAAAATCAGTAGATTATTAATTTCTTAAATGCAGGGTTGCTAATGATGAACGGAATGTTCTTCCACTGTTTGAATTTAGTTGGCTGTTCATACACTATGGCCCATTTTCAAGCACAAAGGTTGGGTTTCTAAATCCATGTCATAGTTACTTGGCTTCATTCCTATCATCTGGTTTTGATGGGAAAGACCAGATTAACAGATGCTTTGAAGGGCCAGAAATGGTCCACGATTATCCCACTGCGTGCTTATGAATTAGGTACAAGGAAATTCATTGCAAAAACTCGAAGTCATATCTCATTATTATAACCAAGAATCTTAGTGGTTTCATGATGGAAACAATGTAGTGGCTCGTCAGACGTTGGAGTGCTCAAGGCATTCAAATTTCTGTACCAAGATGGATTTATCTGCTGACTGATTTTTAAACCTACTCCAGTGGAAGCACTCAGAAAAATGAGGTCCTATTAATGTGAAAGAGTCTAGTGAGCCAATCCAATTCAGACGTAATGAGGTGCATCACAAGCACTGCTGGTTTTTGTCCACGAGCAATGCTGAAGCTCTTGCTATTTTTACTTTGGAGAGACTCCACAAGGTGGTTTGGCTGAACTACTTCCCTATTGGTTGGAGGTGATTCGTTATGCGGCATCATGTAGGCTAAGAATTAGACTACCTTATAGCATATGGACATAATACACAAAATTCACAATCTATTGATGAATGTTATGGTTTCTCTTACACATGTGAGCCAATTGAGAGGCCAGTCTCAATGCTAAACAACAATAATGTTGCGCCTAGATACTGTTTTTAACAATGAGATCCAATTAGAGATGTAATAGGTGTTCGGTCCTCTTTCTGGCTTCTTTTAATGAAATATTTTTATTGCTAACTGCCCTAAAGCCAATGGTTATCATGAGAGAGAGAGAGAGAGAGAGAGAGAGAGAGAGAGTTTGTGGTGTAGATTATAAGCATGAGAAAATGCTCCTAATTCGGATGTTTGCTTAAAGCAGTAAACAAACTCATCATAAAAAAATTGTAAAAGATCACACCAGTGATTAGTCATCCACCCTATCCTACGAAGGGGAAAATGAAGGTCTTACTAAACTCCCCTAGAAAACACTCAAGAAGACTAGAAGTTCATTTCAAAAGTAATTTCTTCGAGACAAGCCACCCCCAAAACACCCTCTCCCCTCTCTCTCCAACAGTAAATTTGAATCTCCCTTTACCGTCAGTCGCAGTCCAAATTCTGAAGGCATTCATGTTGTGTCTTTGTTTTTAATTGATTCCCCAAGGCTTCATAAAGTTAAAAATTGTAACACTAACACTTCTTCTAGAACGACCTTGATCTTGATGCACCAAAAATTTTTTAGGGAACCACCCACTACATACTTTTTTAAGCAAAAAGAATTGATAACCTAACTTCAAAGTGGGGAACGTATTGTGTTGTATCGCATCTGATAGTTTACTTTTTATGTGTAAAATCCAGGTCCCTACCATGTCCATTGTGTGTCCCTGCCATATCCATGCTGTATTTGAGTGTCATATCTGATAACAAAAGAACTGTCTCATTTCTATATCAGTCCTCCAGGAATTCTAAACTTCATCCCTGCATAACTAAGATAGGGGCATTTCATACTTTTCTCCATTTTTTTGTGTAGAAAAAACACTCACCCTTGGATTGAATGATAATTATAGATTACTTCAATTCAGTAAACCTTAATTCAATAAAAATAGAGAACAGAAAAAGGAGTTGGATAGTGTAAATAACTGGAAAGCTTCAGAAGTCAATCATGTTAACTAGTCATGAGTACCACAATGCGGAGTCGAGGCCTTGATATCTCTTGTTGTACTGGTAGTAGTTCTACAGATTCTGGTACACAGTGGCTGCCATTAACAAGGGTCCCTTCACTGATTGCTAATAAATGTCTTCGATTGACACGGCCTTCTATGGCTGCAATGTATCTACAAAATAAATCTTTGAAATTGTAAACATAAAAACAGAAAAAAACTGGCAACACCAAAACTCCGTTCTATTCCATGCACTAGTCAGCAGCTATAGAATTATAATATTGCACATAATTGGGTCTGAGTTTTTAAACCTTGATTTAAGTGACAACAATTGGTTTTTTAGTTTAATTTTCTTGTTTCTGCAAATAAGTCCTTTCATGGTCAAACAAGTTGCAATGGAACTCAATAAAGTCCAATTGGACATGGCCGATTTGCTTTCGGCAAGTGGGGTTGGACCCCAACTCAACTTGGCTGGAACTGTGTCCAAGTTGATTTGGCTCAGACTTTGCTGAGGTCTAAAACCCTACTAAATATGGTCAAGAACAAGTAAAACACAGCTCAGAAAAGAAACGATCATCTATTTTGTAAATGATTAGTTGAGTATCCTCTGTTTAACAATTTCTTTTTGAATGGTTATCCTCTGTTTAAGATAATAATAGTAAGTATCAAAAATATGATTTAAACTCTATCATTGAACATAAGATAGTCATAAACTTCTTCTGTGTATACTCAGCAGTGAGCTGGCCTCACCACAGAAAAAAAAAAAAAAAAAAGAACAGACCCCTCTAAATTACTATATTCATCTTGATTGGAATTAACATGGTGAATAGCAGTTCCTAAGTCCTTTATGATTAGGATGCCTACACCCATTCAAGATGGAAAGTATCCTTTCTAGTTGTATGAGAACCCTCTGCTTCCCAATGAATCCAAGGTCTTTGGTTGCATTTGATTTTCTTTTTGTTAGAAAAATAAAAAAACAAATTAGGACCACAGCCAACTGAGCTTCTTTTCTTCAGTGATGCCAATTCTCAAAAAACATACAGATGTTTTTGCACCATTACTCATAACCAGCATCTAAAAATGATGTGGCTTTGAGAATATTTGTCCCTGTCAGATGATTCTCTCCTTCCACTTCTTTCAAAAATTCCATTACCTCTTTTGTTGATTACCATTCTGGTGCATTGCAAGCATGCTGATCCAATGAAATTCCAACATCAGAGACAAACAACTAAAGTTGTAAGTTCCATGATTGAAAACAAACAACTAAATTACCTCTTTTTTTCTTGAGAAATGGTACTAAATTACCATTCAAAATGCATAAATAAATAAATTGCATGATGGAAGACTAAGGGCACAGGTAAGATCCCGAACTCCCAGGCTGTAACTATTCCTAGTTAATTGCATGGTAGCCAATTAAATGTGTTTGGAAGCTAAGTGAGTCCAGTTTGGTTTAGAATCGTGTGTGCAAAGTCTTGTTCCGGTTTGAGCTCATTTGAGCTCAGTAGGAGGGTATAGTTTACAATTTTAGGGAGTTAGAAGCCCTTTTTTGTAGTTTTTCAAATTGTGAGGTTTGGGTTCATCGGATTGCTCTCCTAACCCAAAACCATCTTCATGTACCCCGACTGACCCAAACCCATCTCAACCACCAAATATTTTATTTCTCAAAAAGTTAAGCCATTTTATGAACAATACCCAAAAACCCATTAGAATAGGCTCAAATTCTAACTCTTTCAAACCATGCTAATAGTATACTCATTGGAAAGTTCATTTAAGTTCGTGAACGTTGGCATTTGCGGCGACTCAAACCAACCTACGATTCACAAGTTATGGCCAAAATAAGGTTTTTAACCAAACTTTAAATGAATGGCAATTTTGTAATTAAACCAAATACCCACCCCATTTCCTTATTTTATTCCATTCTCTCCCTCATCTCACAACACTCATTTTCCCCTAGCCAACTCTCTCTCTTTCCTTTTCTATTTCTCCTCACCCTTCCTCTTTCTTTCTCTCTTTCCCTATTTCTTCTCTACTTACTACCATGGACGAATCCAAGCCTCCCCGCCACCATTTGATGCAGGCATCTCCCTCTCTCTCCCATGACTCCGACAAACCCTCTTTCAAGCAAACCCTCTTTCAAGCATCCCCTTCACCCAAGCTAACCTATGTAAGCTTCTAACCCACCCATTTCTAGGGTTTTGTGGATTTTGAGCATAGGGTGCTTCTAGAGTGTTCCTGCTTCCCATTTCTAGGATTGTTTTCAGTTGGGTTGGTTTTCTCCTTTTGAGAGCTTGGGTGCATCTTTGGTGAGCTAGGGCTTTCTCCCCAATTTCTCCCTTCTCATCAAGGCAAGTGGATAGCATTTCTATTGTCGATATGTTAATTTAAATTTGATTCTAGGATATTCATGTGCTGTCTTTGGTTTGCCCATTTAATTGTAAAAATGGAAATTATGCCAAAATTAGGAATGGTTGCATTTATGGGTGATTGGTGGATGTGGATGTATGTTTGGAGAGGGCTAGACCCTGTGTTTCCTACAAGTTAAAGGTGCAAAGAATGGGGGAGCAAAATGGGGGTTACCCGTTTTCTAGAACAACAATGGGCACTCGAGCGTTATGGGCGCTTAAGTGACCATACTGCTGCCAGAAGGGGATTTTCCCCGGTTTGCGTGCTGTTGGGAGCCACTTCCTGGGGTTGTGTGCTTCCCAAAATGCTTCCCTAACTCCAATTTGACTAGGGATTGATGGTGGGACCCTGCATCGGACCGGATGATGTGGACCACCCTTTATACATTAAGAGTGGTTTTGGGCAAACACACTCTTACGGGATGTGCGGTTTGGGTACGGTGCACAACCTATGTGCAACCCAGTTGCGTTGGAGATTGGACCTATGCACCCGTAGTTGTTTTGAGAGGATGTCCAACTTCACATCACTCGTGGTTCTGAGTAGAATTATCGGTACTCAAATTATCATCATTATTTAGGAGGTTGGTTTGTAATTCCTCCTTAGCCTTCGGGAATGCATTGTTGGCATTGTGTGTATGTTTCTTAGAGGTTATACCCTCTTGCATTGGTTGGACTATGTTGTAGTTTGGCGAGCACTGTGATGCTCTAAGAGGACTACTTGAGGTGTATGTGGATCCGATTTGGAAACTGAACGATGAATGTGAGTAGGTCCTCAATGATTGGATTGTTCGTACGGGAATGCCAACCCTTCACTTGACTTAGGATGTATTGTGCCTCAAACACCACCAAGTTGTTAGTCCAATACAGGAGGGGGAGGGGCACCTCTAGATAGGGGTTGTGTGTGTTGTGTGGGATCTTGGTCTTTTGGACGACTGTGCAAATCAGTATTGGTACGATTGTACCCTATTGCTTTGGACAACACGTGTATCATCCAAAGACAGACCAACCACCAGTATTTGGATGGAGTCTTGGACTCTATGATCTCGGACAGGATGTGTAACATCCAAAGATGGAACAATTCACTGAATCTAGATAGGATGTGTATCATTCGAAGACGGGTTACACCTCGTACATTGGACGGGCATATTCCTAAAATTCAGCTGATGTTGGTTGTTCACTTCTGTAGCATTGGATAGGGCGTTTCCTTTCCTTCTTACTTCACTGTTGCTTTACCATAAACCGTTTGGTGTACTCCTTCTCATGACCATTCCCGTCTTTACTCACTTTTCCTATAGCATGTTATTATGGGTAATGTTTACCCACTTGCAGCCACTTTTGTGGTCTGATGTTGCTGTCCTCGGTGCATAGGCTCTAAGTATGCTTTACCCTTGGGTGTTCTGCTGGAGACACATCAAGTGGCTAAGCCTGATGTTGGTAAGCACGGGTGATGTGCCAACGGGATCTTTGATTCATCGCATCCCGCACATGAGTGAATTCATATGGTTGAAGGTAGTTGTTTATATTTCTTTCGGCCTAGGTTTTAGTTGTGGCCACTTACATAACTTATCTTTTAATTGCTCACTTTAACTTTAGAAATGGATTTACATGATTACTCTAAATTATTTATTGTACCCTCTCTATCGATCAAGTCTTTTGGAGTATTGATTAGTGAAGTAATCAATATTGGGACTCACCGACCATGATCCATGACGAGACTATGATTGGGGGCCACGTATTATTTTAAACAAGAATTGTTTATTAGTAATTATTAAGGAAAATTTTTAATTAGCCCTTAATATTACGTTTAACCCCGGTTTATGAATTGGGGGTGTGACAGCACATTTATCCAGCCGCTTTTTTGGCTGTTTTTTCTTCTTTTTTTTCCCTTTTTGGGATTGTGTATGTCATTGGGTGGATGGGTGGGCGAGGGCATGTGTTTTGTATGCAAGTCAACATCGGTTTTCCACAGAATACGGAAAAGGTTGTCTGTAGAACCAGTTTTAGCTGTGATAGGATTTAGGGCCTAAACCTTTAACTCACAACCTTTTAGTTGTGATAGTGAGCACCACCAAATTGTTCTGTGGGCTCGTCTTCATCAGATAATTCTCATTATTCAAAAGTTAATAAGTCAAGTTCAATTAAATTTTACATGAGATTTACTACAACATCAAAAGAGGATAAAACATCAACATTAGAATAGGAATAATAATACTCAAGCAAGTAAAAATTTGATTTAGGAGAAATAGGCCAATGCACTTTCATTGCCATGTGGGCTCTTATGCAGCACCATTGGAAGACTAGGAGGCAACATTAGATGCCTTCAGCTCAATTCATGTGATTTTGAAAAGTAGTTGGCACTATTTTGAATTTATTGGAACTCCTAGTAATTATTTTTCCTAGTAACTAGTTCTTAGTAAGTTGTGTTTTTGTTTTGTGAGTTTTAGTTGACGGCCTCATACGTCGTGGCCTTGAATGTAGTTATCTTTGGGATTAAGCATTTATTCATGGAGGAAGAAAGCTATATAACTTGTAAGAGCCCTATGGTTGGGGTAAATTATGATGGTTTTATTTTGATCAATATCAATTCAGTAGCGAACTCAGCTCCTTTGTTTTATCTCTTCTTCTTTCTTGTTGTGATTGTGTTCTTCTTTCTATCTCCATTTTATTTTCCCTCATCATTTGGTATTGGAGCTTGTGCTACGCTCTCAAACCAACTTCACCATCTACCATATTCCTTCATGGCAGCAAGAAGAGGCTGGGGTGAACACAACCGTATGATGGGAGATGTGAGAGACGAAGAATTACAAGCACTTTGGAAAGAAGCCAAACAACTAACCATACAGCTTGATCGCCAAGAAGTTTGTTGTGAGCAAAGACAAAGCCTTGGTTATTCTACAGATGAGTCCAACATCACCTTACAAGCACTTCCGAAAGAAGCCAAACAACTAACCATACAGCTTGATCGTCGAGAAGTTCGTTGTGAGCAAAGACAAAGCCTTGGTTATTCTAGTGATGAGTCCAACATCACCAAGGAATTCTACGAGCTTATGGTGCACAATGATATTCAAGAAACCGAGTACTCGATAGGGTGAAATTTCAAGACAATCCACAAGTCTTTCCCAAGTACAACCAATGGAATATCAAACATTCTTTTTGGTTGAAGCAATATATGAAGACAATTCACATTGGACATTAGAACTTGTCCAAAATTATGTTGATTGGTCAAAACCCCCAATTTTTGACATTTATCCAAATGATGAATCAGTGTCAAAATGGAAAATTATCTCGTGGTGTCAATGAGAAATTTATCGATGATGATTATCAAGAAGATATTGATGATATGCCCATCTTTGATGTGTATCAAGATGATTATGTTAATGATACCTTAACCTTCAATGTGTACCTCGATGATGGAAGCTTTGATGTGCACTATGTTTCCATGTTTTATTGCTATGATCATGAGCAAAGCACTAAAGAGAATCATAAAGTACCTTAGATCTTTCATTCAAGTAAGATAAATGCATCACGCGACATTGTGTTGAAGACCTATTTGATGAATCCTATTCAAGCAGATGTCACCAAACATTCCTTCATGATTTAGTGTTGCGTCAATGGATCAAGACACATTGGGTAGATTGGATGGATATGCTAAATAGTCTATGCAAGTATACCACTCAACAACAAATTCAAGTTCGGGATGTTTTAAAAAGATTCGTAGAGATGCAGATCAAGAGTCAACCAATTTATATCGACAAGTTGCAAGGGAATAAAAACAGAAAAGCAAGCAACACATAATCAAAGCCGACTCGAGGTGGGAGTATTTGTCAAGAGAGGGAGTATGATGCAGGAAGAAATAGGTCATGTCACTTTCATCGCCATGGGGCTCTTATGCAGCAACATTGAAAGACCAAGTGGCAACATTGGATGCCCAAGGCTTCAGCCCAATTAATGTGATTTTGAAAAGTAGTTGGCATTATTTTAAATTTATTGGAACTACTAGTATTTATTTTTCCTAGTAACTAGTTCTTAGTAAGTCGTGTTTTTGTTTTGGGAGTGTTAGTTGATGGCCTAGTAAGTCGTGGCCTTGAATGTAGTTATCTTTGGGATTATATATAACTTATACGAGTCCTATGGTTGGGGCAGATTATGTTGGTTTTATTTTGATCAATATCAATTCAGTAGTGAGCTTGGCTCCTCTGTTTTATCCCTTACTGTGATTGTAGTTTCTAGTTGTCTCCATCTTAATGGAGACTGTATTAGAATAAAAGCTGACATATTATAAGTAAGCTCCCTGAAGCAAAATGGCCAGACAAAAGGCCACCAAAAAAACACAGCAAGCTAAGTAACAACAAACCACATATAAGCAGATGAACCAAAAATAAAAAAACCAAATTAGGAGCAAGGACCATAATTTTCAAGAATCCTAACATTGTAACAGAACACTTTGAACACTTCCAAATGCTAGATGATCCATGCTTGCTAAATTATCTTTTACTTTTGCCTATTGTAACTCTTACAAGTTTCATACAATGATGAAGTTAAGAACAAAGCAAAACAAAACTTACTCCTTCGACAAGTTAGATGAAGGATGTGCAAGCCTTTGAGCAAATTCTCCTAACAAAAGTAGTCATTTACAATTGGCATCAGTTCCTCTCTTAAACTTAAAAGTCTAAAAAGTAACTACATTATGCAAAATCATAAAGAGTTTGTGTATGTCCGTGGAGATAAAGAGATAATCAAGGAAACAAGGTTACACGACAAACCACCATAAATCCCCACAACCTGTCAAGGAGAGTAGGTTTCAATGTGAGATAGTGATGGCCAAAAAACCAGCGTGGTAGGATAATCACAGCTACAGATTAAAAAGCGCCAACTATCAGAAGTGTGAAATTAGAGTGATACAAACCAATGCGATTGACGAACTAATCTGGATTAAATGCAGACACACACCAATTCACAAGCTGTGATTGATGTGAAGGCGAGAAGGTTGCGTACGGATCCATCCCAGGCAGGCAGACCTTACATGCAGTTTGCATGTGCATAGATTTTGTTATTGATCATTCACATGAACATGTAAAAAAGGGCGGCCCGGTGCACGAGGCTCCCGCATTGCGGGGTCTGGGGAGGGCAAGATGTACGCAACCTTACTTTCATTTTGAAGAGGCTGTTTCCGTGACTTGAACCCGCATCCTCCAGGGCGCTACCGGTAAGCCTTTACCGTTGGGCCAAGCCGCCCTTCTATTTACATAAACATGTACATGCATGTAAAATAAAGCTGCTGGTGCTCGCTACTCAAGTATGCATACCATCATTTGTAACAATAATCAAGCCGCTTGTGGCAACATCAAGACGGCCAACAGTAAATAGCCGTGGCTTTGGCAATCCACGATTTGATTTTTCCTGAACGTGCAACACACAAAATTAGTGCTTCGGTTGATGGAATAGGGACAAGTTCACTACAGATGAAAGAAAGAAAGGAAAAAAAAAGTATACAATACGTTGGAACCTTTCCTAATTATAATTAGAAAAATATATCAGAATAAATGAAGCTTGTAAAATAATAATTAATTCTATGCTGTAAGATGAACATACCCAATTCTTCCAATATCCATCGAAAAGAGATGTCACTGGCTTTGACTCTTTCTCTCCACTCGAGCAGATATATCTGTGAAGCTCCAGTGATATCAATTGGGTAAGAAACAAAATTAAAAAATCGGAGCCTAAGATAGTGCCCTGAAGATCAAAATAGAATGGCATCCTACCCTTTGGGCTTGTTCAGTGCAAAATACAACTTTGGAGGGAGCCTCTTAGAAAGGCGGCTTCCATTAACGTAGATTGTATCCTTAAATGTGTCAACTCGAGTCTGCATACCATCATAAACAATAAATTAAAAAAAAAAGGAACTATACCAAAAAAACTAGTCTGAATTACCTGGAACATTTGGATATTGATGTTAGTATCAGCTGAATCGGTGATAAAGTGAGACTGTTAGGATAGATGATGCTCAGTTTAGTTTAGTTACCTGAGGAATCTTGCACACAGACCCATTAACAGTCACACGCCCTTGGAAGATGAGCTCTTCGCTGCTCCGTCTCGATGCCACTGATGGAGAGAAAGAGAGAGAAAGGTAGGCCGAGTAACAGATGCAGAAATCAATCATAGATAAGGACAAGGTGTGAGCGTTCACAATCACATTGGATCTATCTTTTCTTTTTTAAAAATTTTAGTTACCTCCGGCAGCGGCAAGGACCTTGCTGAGTCGCTGCGCCTGCCTGAAGTTCTGGTTGTAGAACCTCCGAGCAGCCTTAGAATGCTTGGGCTCCGCAGAAGAAAGAGAGGATGCTTTGTTGGGCGCTCCAGTCGTCGTCGTCATCTTCTTCTTGTTCGTTGTTTTCTCGTCGAGAATGGCATGGAGGGGGGAAGCGGGGGGCTTCGACTGGAGCTTCAGATTGCCATTTCCGTCGCGGACGACCCATGGAACTAGGACCTGAGAGATTGGTCCAGGAGGAGGAAGCGGAGGAGGGTCTTTTACTTTCTTGTCGGGGACGGCGAAAGAGATGTTGAACTCGCTCTGCTTCGTGGCGGTGGCGCATGCCCGGATGAGGGCCGTCCTCCTCCTCGGCAGGCTAAGGCTACTGCAGATCAGGCTACGGTTTGCGACAAGAGAGGAGGAGGAGGAGGAGAAGTGAAGCGATGCTGCTGCTGCTGCTGCTGCTGCTGCTGCTGCTGATGCTACCGCCATTGCAACTGGGTCGCTGGGAGGGGGGACAAGTCAGTTCGCAGTTGGGACACGGAGGGTGTCGAAGGGGAGTGAAGAAAGACAACAAGGGGATTGAATGAATAAAATAGATGTGACGATATCAAGTGGAAAGAAAGATAAATCTTAACCGAGAATATTCTTGTGCATATGTTTTGACGAGAGAAATTTTTTTTTTAGAAAATATTAATATATAAAAGGATAAAATTTTATGCCTTTTTAAGCTTAAAAAGTCCAAAAAAGAAAATATCCTCACTAAAATAATAAGGAATATATACACATAAAGACTCCTTAATCTTAACTATGTTTTGTCTATGCAAATATATACAGGGCCCTGCTGGCCTGCTCTCATGCATCCTTATGGCGATTGAGGCCCATCGCGACTCCATGATCATGGCACCACCCCAGATATTATATTTGAAGTCCATCTGATGCCCTAACTCCTGCATTCCTGACCCACAAACGTCTTATGCATGTCTTCAAGTAGAAAATTTCTTGATTTAATGATACCTCAATTTACTATCTAACTTTGAAAACGCCTGTTTTGCTGAAACTCATTCTATCAGTTGATGTCTATCAAGAAAGAGGCCATTTGATGTCCACGATCACTTTATTAGGCCTTTCCCTCATATTTGTTTGCAGTGTGATTTCTGACCACAAACACTCTGCATGAATAATTGGCTTGTGAGGGTCGAATTAAAACCCTTTTCAACTGATTCTTGTGTTTGCTTCTTAATTCTTCCCCATCTCAGGCTTCTGTCTGAACTTCATGCCTTTAACCAGGAGAGTCGGAATCCTCTGAGGGGAAAACCCCATAGTGCCCTCGATGGGACAGCAGCCATAGTTACCATGCGGATTTCCCTTACAGGATCCGTACTTGAGCCGGAATATTGTGAAGATCCGGACTTGAACCAGAATATTGTGAGCTGTTGGTATATTTACCATAGGAGAATCTGCATCCCAATTTTCAAGAGGATTGTCAACTCAACAATTGAGATTGTTTGCAAAGTTTCGAAATACGGTTGATCTTGTTGTGAAAGCACATTCATCTGGTGAATGATGTTAGGGATTTTGTGTACTGCAATTTGATTGGATAAGTTTTCATTGTCAAGCTTGATTTTCATGCATGATTGTAGCTTTCAAACTTTAATTTTTCATGCATTTTAATTCATTTCAATTTTATATCATTTTATTTGAGAAGAACTTTTAAATATTTAAAGCACGATTTAAATGTATTTTTTCAATTATTTGAAGCCTCTTTTTAATGTGTAAAATTAAGTTTTTTTGGTTAACCAGAGGCGCATTTTTTGTTACAATTCCAATAGGGATTTTTACCAAAAAATTAATCCTAAATTTACTTCATACCAATTGATTAAGAAAGATTAAAAAAATCTAATTTGGAGTTCGTACTCCCGCAAAAGACAAATATATCCTTTGACAAATCGTTAGGGCTTAAAAAGAACTCCCGGAAGATATCGCTATGCTATTTTCCCGACGATATCGTTAGGCACCTTTCTCCCTTCTTCTTCTTCCCCTACTCCATCTAACACCTTTTCTCCTTTCTTCCACTACTCCATCCTACCACTTCACCGTGTTCCTCCTCTTCTTCCCTGTGTTCTTCTTCTTCTTCTAGTCCTTCACTGTGGTATTCTTCTCCCATGTTTTTTTCTTCTTCTTCGACATGGAAAGTACCCTACCCTAGCCCGTTTGAAAACCCATTTCGACAGTTCATCCTCCATCGCCATTGCCCCAAAACGAATGAGGAGTGCATTTTCGTCATCAAAGGCGTTTAGCGAATAAGGTGGCACTTGGAAGTGTGTTTGCATTTTCTCTGGATTTTAGCCATTTTGTAAAACACACTGTGTCTTTGCAAAAAAAAAAAAAAAAAAAAAAAAAACCTCTGCATACTAAACGTATTTACGCCATTCTGTTCTCATTTCTCATTTGGAACACAATTTCTGCAATATATGGGAATCTTGGTTCTTAAGGTCTCTTCTTAATTTTCTTTCCTTATTCTTTTCATTTTCATTTTTATTTTTTTAGCTTTTTGAAGGTGAAACAGGGGTTTATTGGGCTTTTTTCTTTTGGGGGGATAAAGGAGCAAAAGATTGGATTTTTTTTCTTCTTTTGGGGCTAAAGGAGCAAAATATTAAATCTTGCTTGTCTAAGTTTCAAAGCAAACATATGAATTCCTAACCATTATTGAAATCCACAGGGCTATGTAAATCCACTGAAAATGTGTATTCCTAAATAATATCATTTTTCAATTATTCAACCATTTCATTTTACCAAGTTCAATGTTAGTCAGATTAGTCAATATTTATATGTTTCGATGCAACAATAAGATGTTATTTGTAACAAGTAGTTTTGTTGGTTGGTTGATTGGTCACATTTTCTTCATGAAATGGGTTGGATTGTTATTATTCTAGATACGACAAAATCATTCTATTAGATCGAATGTACTTATTCGATCAAATAAGTACCTTGTGTCAGAATTGAGAAATTCTATGGCTCGAATCTTTACTATTCTCTTATTTATCACCGTGTCTACTATTTAGACAGAATACCATCGCCTATTGTCGCTAAGAAACTAAAATAAACCTCAAAAATGGAAGAAAGGGGGGAAAGTAAGGAAGAAATAGATGTAGAAATAAAGAAAACTTCCGAAACGAACGGGACTAAACAAGAACAAGAGGGATCCACTGAAGAAGACCCCTCCCTTTGTTCGGAAGAAAGGGCGGATCCAAAAAACACTACATGAAAAAAAAAAAGAGGCAAGAAAATTTGAAGCTAGAAATACTTAAAGAGAAAGAAGATAAAGACCTCTTCTGGTTTGAAAAACCTCTTGTCATTCTTCTTTTCGACTATAAATGATGTAATCATCCATTGAGATATATAAAAAAAAGTTCTTTCAAAATGCTGTAAGAAATGAAATGTCACAATAGTTTTTTCACGTATGTCCAGTTGATGGAAAACAAATAATATCTTTTACATAGCCACCTAGTTTATCAATTTTTTTGGAAACGATGCAAAGAAAGATGCCTTTGTGTACGATTGAAAAACTATCCTCAGAAGAATTGTATAATCATTGGGTTTATACTAGTGAACAAAAAAGGTACGGCTTGAGCAATGAATTCATAAACCAAATAGAATTTCTAAACAAGGGAGCCCTTACTATAGATGTGCTTGAAAAAAGGACCAAATTATACAATGATTTAATTCTAAACCAAGAATGCTTGCCTAGAATGTATTATCCTTTTTTAAATGGAACCTATCGTGAAATAAAAAAAAGATAAAAGATCTATTCACTTCTTCTTCTTATTTTCTTCATATTCAATTCAAAAATAATACATATAGATATAGTAAATTAATAAAAAGTGGGATACATAAGATAAATATCCAAAGAGATAAGAAGAGATTCACCCCCCCCCCCCTCCCCCCCAAAAAAAAAAAAAAACATATTTGATTCCTTCTGCTACAAAGAAACTTGCAACACCAACACCATTGGTAATTGATGGAATTACCAATATTCAAAATATAGACCGGTCAGTGGTACACAAAAGATTTAGTTTATTGTTGGGTCATTAGTATCTCCAATGGCTATCACATTTGAGTAAAATTTTGGAAACAACAGATGGGAAAGACTCTTCATTATAAAATGGAGACAGTGGGGTCTTTCTCATTAGGATTCAACTATTTGAGCCAGTCAATTGTTGGAGTTAACAACTTATATGACATGAAAATGAACTAGTTGATTGGTTTTGGTAAAGATGAAGTTTGATGTGGAATTAGGATCCATTGAGATAGTGATGGGGTGGATTTTGATGTGCATTTCCTTTTTGATGGTACATGACTCAAACTCACAAGTTGCAATATGATGTTTGAAAGAAGTTAGATGTAATTTTTGTAAGTTATACTTTTTCAAAAACAGTTGAAGGAAACTTTACTCCACAATAACATCCAATGCTTCTAGTGTATTAATTTATAGCCGTTTTCATTAAGCATTCTATATAATTTCTTGTTGTGATTTAAACCATCTATGCTCAAATAACTTACTCATATTCATCTTGTTAGTATCACTAATGCAATCATCATAAGCCCTAATTAATGATAATTGTTAAGAATTGGGTACGACCCCAATCAATGTATGGTGAGAGTCCTCTTCCACAGACTCTATTCTTTTTTCGTCCTTTCTTTGACGTTTTGATAGCTGTATCTATAAATTAATATCAAGGATTTGAGTTCGCGTTGATGAATATCATGATGTAGATATTATAGGGTGAAGTTGCAAGACATTTATAGTATCATGGAGTTCAATCCCGGTCCACTGAATAGTGATGTTTTATATGACCAAGAGAATCATATATCTCAACAGATATGGAGCGGCAAGGTATAAATAATTTTTGGATGATAAGTATAGTAATATTAGTTTTCGCTTATGCTATGGCAATATATAAGGTCAACTTGATGTATCACTGTTTAAATGTAGGAGACATGCCCTCTCAAATGTATTCCCACCTCCAATTATGAAAATTGGGAAATAAATGATCATATGTGGGAGCTCATACGCAAGATTGGGCTAAAGCACCTAGTAAAAATTAAAAGGATTGAACTTGGTGATGCGTTAATTATGGTGTTGGTGGAAAGGTGGAGGCCCAAGACAAATACCTTCCATCTCAATAGTGGGGAGGCTACTGTAACATTAGAGGATATTGCTTTCATCTATGGCCTCCCCATTAATGGGCTTTTAGTCAGTGGCCAGACATTCTCCTCTGCACCTTCTATGGTTAATTTATGTAATGAATTGTTGGGGATGGCACCCGATATATACCATGACTGCTATGGGGTGCAAATTAAGTTTACATGGTTTAAGGAGAATTTTGCAAATTACCCCAAGATCAGACCTAAGGATCTAGATGAGAGGCGTACTCATGCCTTTTTATTTTGTCTAGGTGTGGGTCAGATATTTTGTACTTCATCAGGTCGTAAGGCTCCCACATACATTTTAGAATTATTTAGAAACTTTGAGAAGAATGCATGGGGACCTGCATGCCTTGCAAATCTTTATAGGTGCCTAGCCAAAGTATCCAGTTGTCCAAAGAATGAAAAGTTTATGAAGACTATAATGGGTCCTCTAAAACTGTTGCAGGTAATTGACTTAGTATAAGACATGTTCTTTGATTATTCTTTTAGCAATTAAAGTACAAGATTTTGATTTGTTATTGTTTTTTCAAATGTTATATTTTGGCATATCTCATATGACAATTGGAAGGCCCATATGCCAATTTATAGATCACTACAACAGGGATTATCTTAGGCGACGAAAACTTTTGTCGCCTAAATTCAAACTTTCGTCACCTTTAGTATAGGCGACGAAAAATATTCGTCGCCAATGTCCCCGCCATAGATTTGTCAACAATGCTGTTTGGCAACAAAATCTTAATTGCGTCGCTACTTAGCGACGAAATTTTAATGTCGTCGCCAATTTGGCGACAACGAGATTTCATCGCTAATTCGTCACGTAACACCTACCTTTCCGTCGCCAAATTTCTGTGCGCTGGGGACTTTTAGCGACGAAAATCATAACATAGGCGACGAAACATTTCGTCGCCAATCCCAGACGTCAGATGAGTATCAAATTTCTAGCCATAAAAAAAATTCAATGGACTTGTTTGATGTTTTAAGAGATTACCATGGATAATTCCCTCATCATTATTTATGAGGAATTACTTTAAACCAATGCTTGTATGAAGCCCATTTGTGTAAACATTATTTTATGGCTAGAAATTTGTAAGGACATAAATAGTGCTGCAATTTGGGGTGAGAAATTATGCAAATGTACCCAGTTATTGCTTCAGAGCTAATCGCGATTTTAGATGTAAGATCTGTTTTTCTTTTTTTGGTAAAAAGGTGAAGAATTTAAGTTGAACAAAACGCTTATCAAATGATTTTTCCTTTAATAGTTATCCACTCATCATAGAAAATTAAATCTTAAGAAAGTGACAGTCCCATCAATCTCATGCCAGATCCTTCTTTCCTGTTATCTTTTAATACTCTTGTAAGAGACCTCTTTTTACTATGGATTTCTAGTGTTCATCAATGTTGAAAATATCACTATCAGAACAATATCTGCAAAAGATAACATTACTATAACTTCAAATTTTAGGTTTTTGTTTGGGATCTTATGGGAAGAATATTGTTAAATGAAAACAAATATCAAGAACTAAAATATAGAAAAAGAATTCTATAAAATTATTTGATTACAGAGAAAACAAAACAAGGAATTTAATAGAAATTAAAACATCAGCATATCCCGGCTCCTACTACCTTTTTCCCTCCAGGCCTGTGGCAAGAAAAATAACACACAAAAGACTTATCAGCTTTCTAAGTAATATTAATACAGAAACAATCATTCCCCGATCCCCTTTTAGCAATCAGAGACTCAAACTGATTTTGCAGGATTTGGTTTCTGGAGGAAACAGTGAACTCTGTACAATGCCATTTTGCTTCTGCAATGAAGAACGGCAGAGATGATCATATCAACAAGAAAGGAAAAGTAGATAGGAAAAGGAAGACCCAGAAAAAGGAATAAGAGGAACCACCTTGAAATGGGTTGCAGAGAAGCCACTTTCCACACCATTTGCATTAAGCATATGCTTCTCTCTTCAAATTGCATGCACTTCATTAGTTCGGAACCTCTGGGTGAAGGTTGATTCTTCTAGTGGGGTTGCTAACCCATTGGCATACGCAAGGAGACCAGTATATGCTATCATTGCCCCATTGTCTACGCAATACCTCTCATCAGTTGCAAATAGCCTGCCACCCCTCTCAGAGCACATTATTCGCATCATCTCTTGCAACCGCTCGTTACATCCCACACCACCAACCATAAGAACATCTTTTGTGTCACAGTGTGCCATGGCACGCTCTGTAATTTCAACAAGCATTGCAAACACTGTTTCCTGTATCATAAAAGGGGACAATAACATGGGAGATTCATTGCAAGAGAAATGACATGGGTTATGCAGAATACAACAAACATGATAAAAGTCACATCTTTACAGACCATACGCAAATGGTACACCAATCCTCTAAAAAGTGATAAATCCACACCATAACACATCATCTTCCTAAAATATATGATTTGGACACAAAATATATGTTGTCATATTATTCTTACAAAATAGCTCTATTCAATTCAGTTACATACACAGCAATTAGAGAAAAATATTCTTGGCTCAAATAGCTACTTGTCCTTGTATCTCTTCTCAGTTTCTTCCAAAACCTGAACATCCTTGTAATACTTGCAAATGCGATAAGCAAGCCTGAGAACAGTACACAGGATATTCTAAGCATGGAAATTAGAGAGTTCTATCACATCTGGTGTTCCTGAAAAATAAAGATGCCAAAAATTCACCATCTGGAGAAAGCAGGCAGCAGTGCAGAGAATTACATTCCTTCGAGCTTTGTAAATCTGCAGAACAAGCAAGTTTTAGATTTAGATTTCTTCTTATATTGTATCATACAGATGCATTGAACTTGCCATTACCTTTAACATTGACAAAAACCTAGTTTACTATGCAGAACTCCCAGATTTCTTTCTTTCATTTTTTTTCTTAATCAGTAATTGGACTTGTAGTCATCAAATGGAAGATAATAGATTAAAAGTTAACTATGCACTGTATGATACAAATTATGGTATCTTAAACTCTGAAAGTATGAAATCCAAGACTCCATAAGAGAATGGTCAGCAGTGTTGTGTGTTTTACCAAATGACTTCTTGTGATTTGGCATGGCAATGGGGATGTCCATAGGCTATGCTACATGGTGCCAAGGTGTATCCGGAGTCCGGACTCAACCCAACTAATAGATGGTTGTCCCAGAATGCCATACTCCAACCTTAAACAAACAAGGGCCACAGACACAAGATATGAAAGCCAAACCACCATATACTGTAAATGTCCACATACATTCATTAAGATGATGCCTCAGCTTGTATATCTTTACAAATGAATAACATTGATGGATGTAAGATGCTTGAAGTAACAATTACTGATGTAAGAAGAAAAAGAAGCTCAAGAATCTATTGTAGTGGATGACAGTGAAGATTTGGATACATTTCAAAAAAGTTAAGGGCTGGGTTCCATCCATTAATTTTATTCAAATTTTATGCTGAATCCACAAAATCAATATTTTTGGATTTGCCAAATCAGACACCTTGTACTAGTATCGGATTCAGATGCTTGTACCCGTACTCATGCAATTTAGGTTGAGACCCATCACTGATGAAGAATCAGTGGATTAAATATTATTACTCTAAGTTCTGCAGCCATCCCTCTGAAAAATATCACAAGTATCAAGAATCTTCTAGACAACCCCACAGGCCACAGTGGTGGAGAATCAGAAACCAACTAGTTTTTTGCTGGATTTAGCTAAGTAGAGTGTCAATCATACAGCGAGTTTCTATAACAAGCTTCTACATCTTCCAGGTAGAACTAAATAGATGAAAGGGGAAAGCAACACACTCCAGAACCCCAATTCAGGTACTCCACAAGAATCACAACAATACAACTCACACATCACGCCTTCTCGTACGCACAGAATTCAGCATTGTTTTACTGCAGACAGAGAAACACATTGTACAACTAATTTGTTGCACAGATAAGTTGATGTTGAACTTGACTGAGATGTTGAATGTTGAACTTTGAGTTGAGATACTGAACCTGATTGAGATGTTGGATGTTGAGATTGGATTACAGCAATCTTTTTATGTGTTTGTTTATTCAAGCTCATCATGCGCAGCTAGAGAGAGGTGGCTATTCATGAGTTTGATGGCTGATGGTTTTTTTAGCTGTGACTCCTTTCTGTGGAGCCTGGATTCTGTCTGTCTTTTTTTGTTTGCTTGTTTTGGTTGTCTGGTCCTCTTGCTGTATTTGTTTTCTGTTCTATGCTTTTCTTGTGGCTCAATAGTGTTGTTTTCCTCTGCCGGTCATTATATATCTCTTTTACTGATTGGTGCCTTTTTTTTTATATATAAAAGTTACCATTTGAAAGAAGAAGAAAAAATCATCTACAGTGGGCCTCACCAGAGATCAGCAATCACGCAGGTGTGAGGAATGTGGGAAAAAAAAAAGTGGATCTAAGGAGCAAGTAGCAACTATTTGCTGGCAGAAATCTTGAAGAGAACACTGGAGACATGAGCACCTAGACTCAGATACCATGAAAATACTTCAGAAACAGTAACAGAGAGAATGTTATGGAAATTGGTTGTCTATGGGACCACTCAACTTATTCTTATAGGAGATAATTGGGTCACATAAGATATTTAAGTACTGGTCAATGGTAATGTGAATTAAATCTTGATTACAAAACATCTTGTTTTTGTCTAGATTACAATAACTGATATAAATTATGGTAGTCCACTGCTGTACACAATACTTATGTACATAAGATATTTGTTGCACAATACTTACAATACTGGTTCGACATCTACAAGGTTTTTTCTTTTTTATATTCAAGAGCCTCTGGCTAATATTACCTATTTTCATGTGATCATGCATACGTGATTAATGTTTCTGACCAATAATTCTTCATTGCATCATCTGCAGAATATTGACAAAATCCCCCTGGTGAACTGTCCTGTACTAATCATCCATGTAAGTACTTATGGATCAGCTTTACATGGTGGGCAACCTCTGCTCATATCGTAGTTTTTCATTCCTCTCATTCATGAAGTTGTTTATCAGAAAAATGTCATTCATTTAGTTATTTTTACTCTATGCCTCTTTCATTTAGGAAATTGAAATTGCTTCAGTACAAATGTCTTCTTGGATGTTTTTTTTTTAAACTAAAGGGTTGTTTGTTTATTTTGCTGCTTTGTGCAAACATATAATCTGGAGCAGTTTGATAAAATGAGTACTAGACCTGGGTATCTCTCTCTCTCTCTCTCTCTCTCTCTGTGTGTGTGTGTATCAAAACTTATGCAACTGTTTCCTGCATGTAATCCTTTGTGCAATTCAAAATACAAAGATATCACAAATAAAGAAAATTAGAAATATCATGGGAAAGTCGGGTGATTCCACTGCTCCATGCATTGTATTTCAAGTAATGTATTACACAGGGCTATGACCAAATTTGGCTCCTATGATAAAACAACACCCTGCCAGACTTGTGGAGTTTTTAAGACAGTTATAACAAGGGGCTCAAATTGGCCTCCCATGGCCGCATGATCCTACTGTGGTGAATTTGCTGGTTGTGTTTGGTTTCAACTTTTACATGAAAGTTTGACTTACCTCCTTTTTCTCAGGTTCTCTCAACTGGTTCAACGTATAGTCCCAGAGATCCGTAACTATTTCTCCAAAGCATTGAGGCCTAACCAATGGAACAGCCGGCTGTAGCTGCCTACTGCTGACCTCGCTTTAACTAACACATTGGATGGTTACGACTGTACAGCTGGAATCATGTATTCCTGTCGCTGATGTTGTTTTTAGTAAATGAAAGGGGCAAATGATCCCAAGTGTAGTGTATGTTGTTTGAAATTGTGGGTCTTGTTTCGGTCTTGTTTCTTTCACAATCTCATCTTGTGAAACAAGTTGTTCTGGTTCAGAGTAATGAAGGATTTTTTTTTTCAGGTTATGACCTTTGTAGAGGGGAACTTAAGACACAGGAAACACATTTTTAAGTGTGGTTGTCTGTATTGTTCTTTATGTTGGCTCCTTCGACATTACACGATTCATATTTAGTACAGATCAATCAATTTGGTCAACATTACATTTGATTTCATAGCTGTAAAAGAAAAAGGAAAAAATGAATAAAACAAACTGACTAAAACAAACAAACATAAAACTAATAAAAGGAGGCAACATGCCATCACAAAATAAAAAGGATTCGTCATCACAAAGTGTAAGGTGAAGGATATAACTTCTTAGGACTTGAATTATGGACATAGTAGATAGAGAAGAAAGAAAATACTAACCAAGCTATAAGACCAGCACCAGCTGAGCCATCAGGGGGCGGAGAAGGCCCCTGGTAACCCATCTTCCTCATAAACTCCATGATCGTCTCCATCTGGCTCGCCTGTGAGGAGAGGAGCTGTCGTGCTTCATCCAATTGCCTCTGCTGCTCCTCGACCACGCTTTGTAGGCGGACCACCTCCGGATTCGGTCCTTGATAGGAGGTGGCAGTGGTCCGAAGAGAGGAAGAGGGCCTCATGCCGATGCCCTTGACGTAGCCAGACCTCGGCTTCAGGACCTTCACTGACAGCTCCTTTGCTGTCAGTGGGATCGCATCAGGCTGCGAGCAATGCAAATCTTGCGTTCCCACAAGCTCATCATGTCATTTTTTAGAGGAAGCAAACAATTAATTATAAACTTGAAGTTGGTGTCATTTATCATTTCAAAGCAAAGTACAATTGGTATACATACATATATACGCTCGCACTCCGCAGCCGCCCACTTTCCCGTCTTCTTATTGAAGTGAGTGTCTTTGTAGAACTCAGGAAACTCAGGCAGCCGACCTTCATTGGCTTGCATATGAGAGATTAGCAATTCTATATGTGAAATCAATGATAACAACGATTACACTAAAATATCATAAATAAAATATGACACGCACCGCATCAGTGGCCCTGACAGGGAGCGACCTGGAGCCGCATGCATGGTTGGTCTTCAGCTGCCGTCGGTTCCCTTTGTTGGTCTCTGATTGTTTCTAGTTAAATCAATGAAATTATAGAATTATTAAAAAAATTAATACAAAAACTTACATGAGCATTAGAAGTATGAATTACCAAGAACTTCTCGGTTTTCCACTTCTTGTCGATGAGACCAATCCACTTATCTAATGACTGGCATCGCTTCGGTGGGTGGCTCCGGGCATACTCCTCTCCAAATTTGGCAACAAGTTGCTGATAATCCTTGTATAGCTTGTGGTTGTTGTCGCTAAGCCTCCGATCACATTTTGTATTTGTGACTGTCTCAATAATGACCGGATCACCCTGCAAGTCAAACTTGCTCTGCAAAAAAATATATATATGCATTTTATGAAAATCATATTAAACAGTAAAAATGAACAATACTCGAATATTCTTCAGAATAGACATAAAAGCAATAACCTTCAGGGATGCGATGATCGGTGCTCTGGTATTCTTCGGAATGGCAGACCAACGCTTAGTAAATAGGTTTGCCAGATCGGTCCGAACCCGTACTCCTGCCTCGGATGCAAATTTGTTGGCATAACGCCCTACAGGAGCATAGAACTCTGTGGGGATGGGCACTGGGAGCTTGGCGTTCTCTCCATGAATAAGCTCCGAAAGCTGTACACCCCGCGTCGGGCCACGGGTACGCCTACTAGCGGCTGAACCTATAAGTTAAAACATAACATTCATTTAGTCAATATAAAAAATCTATATCCATTATGGTAATAATGTACATCGATTTGGAAATATACCTGCACTGCTTGTACTGCTCCCGTCCCCCCTAGCCGAATTATCCACTAAAGTATTCTGTGTGGACCCGCCCCCTTCCTCAGCATGTGATGTGGAGGGCTCCCCTTCATCCCGGCCACGTTCGGATGCGCTTGTGCGGGTCATCGCACGCGGTGGCATCTCCGAGACCTAACAAAACATAATTGAGTATTAGTGCACATAACATGACATCGTTACTACACATATGCATATGTAATGAAACTAACAACAATAAATGATAAATAATTTCAAATATCTCGATACTTTTGCAAATCACTCCGATCGTCAAGATATTAAGCACACCTGTCACACAAATTGGACATATTACCTCTTCTGATGGAGAGCTGGAATCATCATGATCTGATGGTATGTAAGCATCATCCCCATCTCTATTTCGCCTACCCTTATTCATCCCATGCCTTAACTTAGCGGAGGGCTCCCCCATGGAAAAAGCAATATACCCTAACCCCAGGGCATCAAATCTCTTTTTGTTCTCCATAATTCTTTTTGCCCTGACATTCTCGTATCTTGTTGTTACATGGCCAGGTTTGACATATCGTTTTCCACCCTTAGGCATTGTTTGTGATGCTATAAAGATTGAATTCACTTAGATTGTAAGACATGCTATGTATAATCATTGCAAAACATAAATGGCATAATCATTTACCTCCACGTACGGAACGTAAATTCACATAAAAAAACATATAACACAAATATATGAAATAACAAACACATACATAATATCATCATCCATATCATCAGCATACATGGCATAGAAATTAATTTTGTCCTGTACAAAGCATGAAAAAAAAAAACTACATATCATAATCAATATCATCATCCATATCATAAGCATCAACATGCTCCTCATCTTGTTCCTCATCTGTCCCATCTTCCATCCCCGCTTCATCCGTATCAGCATCATCATCACCGATGTTATCCTGGCTCCTTGCCCGGATAATCATATCACCTGCAATGACCTGGCCTTGCACTCCATCCCTGTGATTAGGAACATCAATATCTTCATCGACCACTTGGATAGCCATGGTGTTGATTTCTTTTTGAAACACACCATCACCAAGCCCATATGAACTACTGGGTTCCATATCACCCACCACTGGGAAATCATACAAGCCCCTAGTCTGGACACGTTGCACGACTCGCCAGTGCTCACCCAACTTAGTATCGTTAAGGTAAAACACTTGCTTCGCTTGACTAGGTAAGATGAAAGGCTCATTTTCATACCACCGACTCCTAATATCAATGCTTGTGCAGTGTGGTTCCTTTTGTATAGTTGCCCTTTTGCCGGTTACGTTACCAGTATTGTACCAGGCACACTCAAAAATCACAACCGTATGCCGACACATGTACTCGAGTTCCCAAACATTGCACAGGTGACCGTAGAACTCGTGCGTCAACTCATCCCCGTGTGGTCCTTCGACAAGCACACCACTATTCTGGGTTGTACGGCGGTCGTCCAGGTCACGTGTGTGGAATCTCACACCATTAACTATACAACCAGAATATTTTTTCACCAACTGTTGTGGACCATTTGCTAATGACCATAGTTGATCATCTACCTCATGTGAACGGGCATGATGTAATGCATTAATCTACAAACATAGAAAGCATGAAGTACAAGTGACTTATGTTACTAAAAGGTAAATTAGTAAAAAAGAAAAATAAGTATTGCAAAGTTGTATATGCCTTACACGCTGCTTAAACCACTTGGGAAATTTCTGTTGTTGTATCTGGTTGATGTCATTTCCGAAAGGAACATGTAAGGCTCTTTTGTGTTCCCTAATCACAACGTACAAGTGATGACTTAGCATTATACACTTATTAAGAAGCAAATTGATTGAATAACAAGAACCAATGGGCCAAATCACGTACTCTAGATATGGTTCCACCTCAGGGCTATTGAGTAGTAAGGACCAATGGGCCACATCCCGCATTGACTTTGATAAGTCGCCGTCCTGCGTGATTAGACCTATTGGACGGGCCGTCTCTGTGAAGACTACCAGACCCGGGGGCCGTTTGCCCCGATCTACATTCCGCTCAACTCGATCAAATACGGTTTCGATCCCATCAAGATACAATGAGCAAAAATTGATGCACTCTTTGACAATGTATGCTTCAGCGATCGATCCTTCCGGACGAGCTCGATTTGAAACATATCCCTTAAGGGTTCCAAGAAACCTTCAAATAAACATCATACTAGTTTAGAGTTATGTTGCATGTACTCAAGAAAACTAAGAATGCAAAGCATAGCATTCAACCATACTCAAGTGGACCACGAGTTACCTTTCAATCGGATACATCCACCGATACTGCACTGGTCCTCCAAGCATAGCCTCACGGGGTAAGTGAACGGCAAGATGGACCATGACATCGAAGAAAGCCGGAGGAAAGATCTTCTCAAATTTGCATAGTATCCGAACTATCCCTTTCTCTAGCTGCTCTAGGTCGCTGAGTCGCTGAGTCTTCGAGCATAGATTCTCGAAGAAGTTGCCCAACTCAAACAACGCCGTGCCAATCTCCTTGTTCACATAACCACGCATCCCAATTGGAAGAATCTGTTGTATAAGTACGTGACAGTTGTGGCTTTTGAGGCCCAACAATTTACCATTTCGCGTATTCACCGACTTTGATATGTTCCCTGCATATCCATCAGGGTACTTAACCGACTTCAAAAAATTATAGAAACCCTCTCTCTCCGCCAGTGACAACGAAAAACTTGCCCGAGGCTTCTCATAAGATCCGTCAGCATGCTGCTTCATATGCAACTCTTTCTTTATTCCCCAATCTTCTAAGTCCAATCGTGCATTATTTGTATCCTTATTCTTTTTATCGAGTCCCAAGTGAGTTCCGCACAAGCTTTCGCAGATATTCTTCTCTACATGCATGACATCAATGTTGTACCTGAGTTTCTTCTTTTTCCAGTACGGCAACTCATACAATATGCTCACCTTTGTCTAGTTCAGTATATACATGTCACGGGGTCCCTTCTTGTTGTTTGGACCCTTTCCTAACCTAATTTTTGGCATGCGCTCCAACTGATCTAGTACCTTCTGACCT
Source organism: Sextonia rubra (assembly GCA_037013555.1). Classification (NCBI taxonomy): domain Eukaryota; kingdom Viridiplantae; phylum Streptophyta; class Magnoliopsida; order Laurales; family Lauraceae; genus Sextonia; species Sextonia rubra. Next base: position 11,328,915 of record JASUAD010000008.1, read on the forward strand.
TGTAACTCCAGCGATTTCACCCGGCGCTCACACTTCCCGTTGTAGGCCTTATAATTGTTCCGGCAAGGGTGGTTCTCTGGCAAGTAGCATCGATGGTTGAGGAACCCAATCTTATTTTTCAGACGTACCGAAACAGGGCTATCATTGCAGGTGGGACAAGCTAGATAACCTTTTGTACTCCACCCAGATAAGTCGCCATATGCTGGAAAATCATGTATGGTCCACATCACGGCGGCCCGCATCCGAAAAGTCTGTTCAGTCGAGGCATCGTATGTCAATGCACCGTTTTCCCACAAATCTTTCAATTCGTCCACCAAGGGTCTCAAGTAAACATCAAGCTCTCTCCCCGGTGGAATTGGTCCAGGAATAAGTAGAGACATCATGAAAAATGGCTCCTTCATACACATCCATGGTGGCAGGTTGTATGGCATGAGTATGACAGGCCACATGCTGTATGAGGTGCTCATATTCCCAAAAGGGTTAAAACCATCGGTTGCCAGGCCCAGCCTTACATTCCGAGGCTCTATGGCGAACTCTGGATGCTGTATGTCAAATTCCTTCCACTCCAAGCTATCGGACGGATGCTTTGACAAACCGTCATCCATGTGCTTCTGACCACTGTGCCATCTCATTCGCTCGGCTATCTTCCTTGACATGAACAGTCTCTGCAACCTCGGTAGCAATGGGAACCAACGCAGGACCTTATGAGCAATCTTCTTACCCCGACCATGATTGTGCTTATATCTTGACTCCTTGCATACCGGGCATGTATCTAGGCCTGCATTCTCTTTCCAAAACAAGGCACATTGATGATTACATACATCAATGGCCTTGTATCCCATGCCCAACTCACACAATATCTTCTTGGCTTCATAAGTTGACCTTGGGACCAAATTTTCTTTCGGTAACAGTTTCTGTAGCACGTCAAGCAACATGTTGAAAGACTTATTGCTCCATTTGTTCATCACCTTCACATTAAGCATTGTAATGACAAACTTCAACAGACTGAACTCCGTACACCCAGGATACAACTCACGCTGGACATGCTCCAACAATTTGTGAAACTTTCGCACCTCATCCCTCTGCGTCGTATCAGCTGATTCCCCTGCCTCGTCACCATTAATATTTTCTGCTCTTATCCGGTCTTCCACCAAAGCATCAATACCACTCAATTCATCGTCCCCGTCATCTACCATTTCAATATCACCCTGAACATCCACCGTGTCCATCGATGTACGAGTTTCACCATGATACACCCAGTTAGTGTAAGATGGGATGATTCCATTCTGAATCAGATGACCTCCCACAATATTACCGGGATGCCGGTAAAAGTTCACACACTTCTTACAGGGGCACCTAATCTTTCCTTCCCGGTCGGCAACCCCCATTGCAAACTGAACAAATGCTTTCACCCCTTCCATATATCTCGAATTAATTCTACCAATAGCTGTCCCGGCCAGTGTCATCCAACTCTTATCCATGAGTACTGATCACCTGCAATATACAATTCAACCCAAACAGATATATTGCGACAATATATTATAATCCATGGAACCAAAAGAAGCCACATGAGCATTATAAGTGACTATTGGTTTCATCGGTCACTATCACCATTGTGCTAGATCTAGCAGCCAAAATCATAAAATAACTATATGAAATAGAAACACCCAGTAACCCAACCCATTCAACATAATTTTGAATCATTTTCCATTTAAAAGTGCGAGAGGAATGTAGGAAAGAAGCAATCAAAGGATGATAATCTTCCAAATCCAAATTGGGTCTGTGTGATGTTTTCACATGTGCCTGAAAATACGTAGGAAGTGGAAAAGCGTGGAACATGAGTAATGGAAAGAGACTAAAGGACTGAATCCAGAGGCAATTGAAGACGTAAAGCCCTACAACAGATCTTGTTGAACTTCTACAAGCCTAATGTGTCCCCTACTCCACAAATAAAATAGACGTTGATAGGACGTTGCATGAAAACATGGTTTGGACAAACTCTTTTTTGTTTTTTTACTTTTCTTTCGTAAAAGGCTTGGACAAACTTAGGTGGACCCATTAAAGAGGGGATTCATGTTTTCACAAAAGACCAACACAATCAGTGAAAGTTATGACAAACAACATGCTCCAATACTCCTTCAATGAAGCCCCGTCGCTATGAATTCATAGGTCGATCTAACGGTCCAGTAAATTCGGATCTGACCGAAACTTAGGGCGAATGGCTATCAAGGAGCCCCTTGTGTATTGCAAGGTTAGGATTGGGTGATAAATGGGCCCCACCTCAAGTTCTTACAAAAGAATGGTGATAACTAATTCTCATAAGATTATTTCCATATATATATATGGGATATATTCAAGTGAAAACTAGTTCTCATGGTGCTTCCATGAGAACTATTGGTGTGGCCCACCTAGCAACTCAACCAAACCGTGCACAAACAAGGACACCCTTTGATAGTCACTAATCCCAACTTTTGGGATCCATCCGAATGTATTTGATCATTGGATGGAGGGTTGAAATTTTTTTCATAATATGAAGCCATTAAACTTGTGGGCAATGGATGAAGGGATTACGGGAATGTGGTCGGGATTCAACTTGATAGTTGTGGTGGTCTTGCATAGATCTTTTCATCCGAGCCCCATAAAAAGTTCTCATGGTAACTCCAAGAGAACTGTCACTAGAACAAAGCTCAATTTATATATATATATATATGTATATTAAAAAAAATCTAAAGAAGCCTAACGTTTATATATATAATGTGTCTTCTTTGTAACGTCCACAACAATGGCCAGTTATACTGGACCACGTGTGGTCGCGGCCAGTAGCACCACCGCACAACCAACTGCATAATCAATGATAGTGGGATATTAGAACAGCTCTAATTCATAGTTATTAGCATAAACACAAAACAGTAAAGAGCAATAAATTGATTTAAGTGAATAAGGATTTCTATGTTAGAAGGATTCAACCAGAAAACTTTGATAGACAAAAAAGCAACAATACATGTAGCAAGCTCAATTGCTGACCAGAATGAATTGACTGAACACAGCATGATCTGGACAAGTATTGGAATGTAGTTATGAACTAAAGAGCAGAAAGCTCTGAAACATGTAGAAAGATCTCAGAAGAAAAAAAAATTCCTGATTCCAGATATTTAAGAGCCGACCACCAAGATTAGTCTAATCCAGGCTATAATCTAAGATGTATTAGTAATATATTTGAAGGACTGCACAAATTTTCTCCTCAAATAATGGAGGTGACTTGATCTAAATCATTTAAGATCTTAGTGAGAAGTAGTGGATTGGTTTTCCAATCATTATTTTCATTTTCTCCATTTAATTATTACTAGGATTCTCCATGAAAGGGGATTGCACGATCATTTTAATAAAATTAGATACACTCAGTTCTGGACCAGGTAACAGCAAGTGTGTTTGATTACTGATGGCCACATATAAGTAGACTAATCTAGTGTTACACAGTCGTACTCACCAAACTTGATGGGGCAAAGCTAAGAAGAAGATGGTGATAAGATAATGATGATCAGTAAAAAAAAAAAAAAAAGAAAAAAAAAACTAATTTAAATTTCCTACATTGATATGTTTGTATCTTCTTATGCTGTAAACTACCCTTGTTCATAAAGTTAACCTTTCCAAATAAAAAAAACCCAACATACGATTTTTCTAGCAAACAAGTGATTTATAATTAATTTCTCTATCCATAGGATTATTCTAAGCCTTGACTGGAAATCTGTGATCTTGAACATGAAAACATTGACGGAATTCATGGAAGAGTAGTTCCCCACAATGCCTATAGTTTTCACTATTCTTCTATATGGTCAAAGAAAACCAAACACATCCATCCTCAATACACGTCCACAAAAACCACCTTTTCTCAATTAGTCAATTTCAATCATGCCAAGATCAAGGATGAAAGTTCAACACTACATGATGCCATTGTGAACTTATAACAACATTAACACTTTGACAAACATCCATGCCATTTGTGGTCTATGACACTATTCAATCCTTCTAACCTGAGAACCGCAGAAATGGTAGACCACTAACATGGTAAGATACATAATTGGGTCGGACCAGCACCAAGAGACATGTTAGGTGCCCGAACTTTTTTTTTAGCACAAGTGTCAGTAAGATATAAATCCATCAATATCATGCTTGGAGGGGAAATCAACCATCCAAGATGTGGAGAGACATCAGCAACAGAAGCAAGATGGAATGAATAGAGCGAGTTCTTACCAAAATGGCTGCCCACAAATGCAACTAACAAGGTTGCAGCCACCGTTCTTTTCTACAGGCTTGTGACACTTGGGACAGGGCTTTGTGTTAACTGTAATCCAATCTAAATGTAATATCTGCTCTGCTACTTGAACTTACATCACACCATGCTTGAAAGCAACATGCATTCCCCTCCTCTCTTCTTGAAGAACTCATAAATAAACAATCCTTTTATTACCGCATTTTTCAAAAGACTAGATAGATCAAAACGGCAATGTCCACCTAAAAACAATAGTGGAACCTACATTTCAATTAGCTTCAAAATCCAAAAAACAGTCTCGATCAAGGACAGAACATATTTTTAGTGCAAACATCTAAAAAACCAAACCTTCATTTTTTCCACTACTTTCTCCATCCATGAGAAGCAACCTCAACTCCAAATTCTTATAAAAAAACAGAAAAGCAAGAGTCCTGAGTCCCCATAATTCAAATTCAATTAAATCTTCCTTCAAATGGATTCAAAAGCACAACCAAAGCCCTAATTCAACCAAAGCTTGTCCTCAATGATCCAGCCCTAATTTCCAAAAGGCGCTGAAGACACATAGAAAAGAATCAAACACTAAAATTGAGGCACTCAACATTCCAAAATGGGATATTCCATTTTGGAATTCCGAACTTCTCCTGCACATCAATCGGTCCTGTTTCTAAATGTTAAGAATCTAACTATGCATGAGGTACAGGGCTAGCTATGAATGTTGAAATGCTTCAAAAATGGGAAAAATTACTTTCGGGCATTTCATCAAACACATCACAATCCAAACTAGAGGGAAATAAAAAACCGAGATTTAGGGCTTGAAACAGACCTGGATCTCTCGATTTCAACTAGAGAAGGTTGGAGCAGACGTCTCTTGATGTAGTTGAGGATGGAGGCTTTGGCGTGGACAGGAGGTTGGAGGCTTCGGCGTGGACAGGAGGATGGAGGTCGAAGGTCGAAGTGAGGATGGAGGTCGAAGGTCGAAGCTTCTAATCGCATGTGGAGGTAGGGGCCGAAATGATCAGGAGACGTCTGATCTCAAGCGAAATGAATATAAAGACTTTGGGGCAACGAAATTCATTTCGTCGCCAACAGCTCCCTTTTTATTGCGACGATAATTTTCGTCGCCTATTTGTCACCCAAAATTTTTTTGCACGAAGATATGTATTTGTTGAAATTTGCGATGACATTTAAATTTCGTAGCTAATAATGGCTTTTGGCGACGATATTTTACCTTAAAGAGATGAAATTTTACTCCTCGCTAAAAAAAAATTTTCCCTTAAATTGCCAAAGAAAAATAAATTTCGTCGCTAATAATGACTTTAGGCGACGAAATTTTATTTCGTCGCCATATTTCCTCGCCAAAACACCATTCTGTTGTAGTGGATTGGAATAAAGATTTTGAGTTTCCTCTATTTCATACATGGTATAAGAGATTAAGGTTTCACCATTATCTCATGGACATAGATGAAGCTAGAAGACAACTTGATAATATGGAAGTTGATGCGGTGAGTATTTAATATTTACAAAATCAACATTATATTATTACTTGGAACTCTACTGTTTCCATCGTGCTGCACTTAACCATCCATTTGAAGCTACTCTTTTTTAAATAATGTATTTATATAATATTTTTTTGTAGTTTAATTGGCTACCATACCGAGACTATGGAGATGTCTTGGATTATTTAGATGATGCTGAGGTACTTCTTTTTTGGTCTTCGATGGCATTGATATGATATTATATTGTAGAGTGACACTGTCCCAAGTGGGTGATGAAACAATTTGGATTGGTCCAAATTGTGCCACCTACTTTCTTGAGACCATATGTGCGCACTGAAAAGATCTTAGTATCGACAACTTTTTGGGATAACAAGCATGCCATTTATCACAAGGCCTAGAATAATAGAATCAACGGGATTATTGATGGAGAAAAGGATAATTCTGGCCCACATAGTGAAGAATATTTTAGATGGTATAAAAGTATTATGAGGCTTCGCATTGGGCGTCCTACATCTGGAAACAAAGATAAACCAAATGCCATTGCCTCTCATGTACATCCTTTGTCTTATATTCAGGACATTTCCTGTTTTTGTTAATTAGTTTTCATTTGTAAATGATTTAATTTCTTCTCTTGCAGATTTTGGGGTTCACTGATAATATCTTTGTATCGTGTGACCAAGTTGAGAAAATAGAATATAATTATGTTGCTTTTAGAAAGTTTGTTGACATGCTCCGACATAAAGCTGCCAACTTTAGAGCAGCATGTTTATCTGATTTTGAAGGATTCAACTTAGAGGAGTGTCTATCATGCGCAGAGGACCCCTAAAGGTAACTTCCATATCAAACTGACAGCATATCTTCATGCTTGTGACCACTCTCACTAATGTTTTATATGTTAAACAGAGAAAAGAAGGGAAATTGGCAAAAAAAGAAGTATCTTATTCATTTAAAATACCTATGACTGCAAGTGAAAGAAGACTCACTTTCCCTACTCTACCAAAAACTCAGCACCCGAAAAAAATCCAAACTCCTAGTTAAATCCAAACAATCAAGGCAAAAAGTTTCCCAATCCCCGAAATCATCCAATAGTCCAATAGACAGGTTGAAATCCAAACAAGCATCATGTAAAATTGGTGTTGGCTCTCGCAACAGTCCAAGATTAATGCAGTCCTAAAAAAGCCCAGCCACTGCCGTAAAGTTGAGGGATCTCCATTTTGAAGATGCTCCCATGAGTCCATTTTCTTCTAACCCACATCTAGTTTGTGAACTTTTGAATACACCATCTCTGGCACCATCTAAATCGATGTTCGGTAAATCACCTTCAAGTGAGATTCCCTCTATGATTTTAAAAGTGAAGGCATGTTTTAGGGATCCGAAGCCTTTATCATGGCTGGCTGATTATGACATTGGTGGAGCATGAGTGAAGAATCCACTCTACAGGCTTAATCCGAAAGAGGTCGACGTCGTCAGTATATTTCAGAATGAGTGGGGAAGAGATGAAAGGTATTTGAATACAATCACCCATTTACTTTTACATTACTATCACCGTAGAGTTTGCTAATGACTTACACTATGCTTTTTAATTATAAGAAGAGCAAACGAAGGAAATTGATGACACCTATAACTCCAGAAATTTTGAAAGGTTTGCTTAAGGGCGATTGGATGGACAATTAGGTTGGTAATAAACATCCCTATATAATTTTATCTCATGGCATGGATTTTGATTCTTTCTTGACATGTATTTATAACAACATAATCTTGTGTTTTCATAGATGATGCGCTTTTGGTTTGAGATCTTGAAAGAGCAGGGTCCTTCATCCTTTTTTTTAATGTGCCTTATCTGTAAGTGCACAGAAATAATAAAGTCACTATTGTGTAGTTATTTCAACATTTGATTTTAATAGAATAATCTATCCTACATATGCAGGATTGGTATATATACTTTGATCAGAATGAAGAGCACATACGACGGTCGTTCAATGTAGCTTTTGTGGACAACGTAACTGCAGTGTTCTTTCTAGTTTGGAACAATTCCCACTTCTTCCTTTTCATCAAACGGGTCAATGAAAGCAGATGGGAGTATTATAATAACTTGAAAAGGGATGAGGATTACACATTTACTCAGATTTATGTAAGTCAGATTTGTGAAAGTTTGGACCTAAATTCAGCATGGCCAAATGCCATTTCTCTGATGCATACTACTATGTATATATGTATATTTGTTTGATAGGTTTATTAGATAAGTCAACACTTCATATACCTCAGTTGGAATGATCCATCAATATGGTTCACTTACCCCTTGCCGTGCCCAATGTAAAAAACAAGTACTATATTCTATCTGACTAATCTGCAAGTTGAAGGATTAAAATATATGCCATTTGTAATGACTCCAATCTAGCAGGTCTAACATTGATGTCTTTGTCATTTTAATTGTTTGTTTTAACAGTAAAGATTGTAGAATTTTTGTTATGGCATATGCGCAACACCTTTCTTTTGGTTACCTATGTTATTCACACAAAGTGATAAGCTGTATTATCGGGCCAAGATCATACATGACATATACGTGAAGCAATTTGGCAATTGGCAGTTGAGGAATCCTACGAAAATGCTTGACGAAAGTTCTTCAGATGAAGATTTTTAGGTAAATGAATTCCATAATTATGGTTTTTCCATGAAACTACTGTTTCCACATGTGACTATGTTTTCACCAGTCATTTTGATGTCTTCTTTTGCTATCTTTTGCGCAGGTTTTCACCATAGAAGAAAATCCTAAAAGAAAAAAGGATAAGAGATAAATGGGCTAAGATGAATGGTTGTGAATGGCCAAAGTGCTATTTACATATTTTATGCCACCAAATTTGATAAGCCTTTTGTATGGAAACATTTTTCAATTGTGAGTTGTTAAATAAGCACCAAAGTTGCATTCCAACTTCGAAAATGTTGTAACAATTTTTTATTGTATTATACTAGATACATCCTGTTTTGCTGTTCTTCAAATGGTCCAGTCACTCTCTCTTTCAAATTTTGTTGTATTGAGTGCTCTGTATTTGTCAATTTGGCATTTCTAATGCTGATGTAGCCTAATCACTAATGAACTATTGATTGATATTGAATAATGTGTGTTGAACTCTAATACCTTTTGATGCAACATCTAACAAAGTGTTTTGAAAACAATAATGCATAAGCAATATTTCACTGTTGAATTTTTTTCAAAAACAAATAGAGCTATATACATAAAAAGCAGGGAGTTTTAATCTTAAAGTTTTTAATATTATCTTCTCATGATATCAATCTAAGATGGATTGATTGCCAACATTACCTTTGTGTTTTCAAATGTTTAATACTTATGTATCTGTTTTCAAGAGTTAAGTAGTACTCATCTTTTAAGCTTTCCTAACTTTATGCAACATTCAATTCTGCAACAACTACATAACCTCACTTAAAAATAGGCCTAGCACATGAGTTTCAAACTGTTGGCCCAATTGTTTTTGCATATATTCGAAATGGTTCCAAGTGAAATCAAGTGATGCTAAAGAAGAATGTCTTTTATAATTTTCAATTAGTTCAAATGGCCCTGCGGTTGAGCTGTTGTGCATTTTCGGCTGTGTCGTATCACAAATTTAAGGCTAACCCGTAGCACAATTTAGGGCTTAACTGTAGATAATTTTACGGTCGGCCCGTATTTGCATATTGATTTTCACTTGTGGTAAACGTATAAGCCATGCATTTTTTTTACAGCTAAGCTGTCGTGTCAATCGTAAGTGAAGATGCCCAAAACAAGCCTCTAGATTGTGGACCGTAATTTATATGGCGTAACCGTAAATCATTAAATGGCTTAGCCGTGCAATCATCAAAGATTCACCGTATGGTCAACCGTAAGCCAAAATAGTCAAATATAACTATCTGGAAATTGGCCCGTAGATTATACGGCTTAGCCGTAAATCATTATTTGGCTTAGTCGTCAATTCTTACGGCATAGCTGTAAAGTCAGCCACAGGATAAAAGACTGAAACAATACTCTTTGGAATGTTACTCGTAGATTATATGACTTAGCCGTATAAAATAATTCGGCTTCACCGTCAACATCTGACGGCATAGCCATAATGTAAGCCTTATGATAAAAGACTGAAACAATACACTGTGGAATGTTACCCAAATATTATACGGCACAGCCGTAAGCCAATATTTGGCATAGTCATCAAGGAATTACAGCGTAGCTGTAAATGAAGCCATAGAATAAAAGACCAAAACATTACTCTTTGGAATGTTACCTGTAGATTTATGGCTTAGCAGTAAATCGCCTTACGGATAAGCCATATTTGCACATGGATTTTAACTTATGGCGGCAGTATGGGGTCAGCTATCAACTATTGCCACTATGGCTAAGTTGTATCGCAATTAACGGCTTAGCCGTACTAGCACGATTTGGCCGTAAATCATCCTACGGTTACACTATATTTGCACATGGATTTTTAACTACGGCGGCAGTACGGATCAGCCATTCACTGGGGCCACTATGGCTAAGCCGTATTGTATTTACTGGCTAAGTCGTACCAATACGGTATGGCCGTAAATTGTCTTATGATTACACCATATTTGCACATGGATTTTTAACTACGGCGGCAGTACGGGTCAGCTGTTCACTAGGCCAATATGGCAAAGTCGTACTGAAAATAACGGCTAACCCGTCCTAATACGGTTTGGCGGTAAATCATCTTACTGTTACGCCGTACTTGCACATGAATTTTTTTATTACGGCTACTGTACGGGTTAGCCGTTGACTAGTGCCACATGGGTCCATTTTACGGATGGACCGTAGTTGCGTTGGGCTTTTCATGAACTATTTTACGACTAAGCCGTATCACATTTATCGGCTAAGCTGTACTAGTAAATTTGAAATTTAGGGGTTTCGCTCCTTATATATCTGCACGTTAAATGCATCCGTCTTCTGCATTTCTTCGCTAGGGTTTCTTTTCTTCGGCTATGGGTCTGGGCTAGTACTCCCTCTCATGCCTTCTTCTTATCCATTGAAAGTAATGTAATTTAGCTGCTTCGTGCTATTTCCTTTCCATTCTTTGCATTTGTGCCTCTTCCCTTTGCTGTGACATTGTTTCTTTGATGATTTTTGTGAATCTTTTTCTTTTGGGGTATCATGAGCTCGTCAGTGGAAGTGGGGTTTGAATAATGTAGTATTTCTTGTTATTTTGCTTTGTAGTATAGGAGTATTTTTTTGTTAAGCTTAAGGTATTACTAGTTCTCCTATCACCCAAAAATATATGGCCTAAAGTAGTGTTCTTGCCTAAGTTCGTCTGTTTATCCCTTATTGCTCTATTCAAGATTTGTATCTTATATCATTTTATCACTTATCTCATTGAACCATCATGCCCCCTAGAACAAAAAATGCTTATCCTTATAAGAAAAGACCAAAGGGCTCCAGTTCTAGGCCCGTATCTAGGTAGGATTCTCCTCCATCTCCAAGGATTTCGATTCCATGGGAACCTACTAAAGATAGATCAGTTGCAACAAGGCCCATTACTGTTGAAAGGAGTGTAGAACTCATGACGGTGCAAAAATATGATGTTCATACTCTCCTTCAAAGTGTTGGGTGGGAAAATATTTTAAAATGGGGTGGAAATGCTTACACTTCAGCAGTGAGAACAATGTATGCCTCTATCAAGGAAGCTAGTATAGATGAATTGTTGTTTGGGATTGAGTTTAATGATGGTACCTCTGTCATCACCCGTTCCAAGATATCTACTCTCCTTGATATACCTTTGGGGACGAATCATCATAGTGTCATCAAGGACTCTTTGTACGAAGATGACAAGAGAATTGTCACTCTTGCTTTATGCAGGCGTGAAATTCTTTGGAAGGAAAAGGGTTTCCTTCCTGTAGCCTCCTTGCTTCCTCAATATAGAATTTTACATGCTATCTTCACTTGTAACATCTATCCTCACAAGGGAAATTTTTCTGACTTGACTCCATTCATGACCAATGTTCTATATTGTGTGCATATGGGTGTCAGAGTGTGTCTTCCTTCCCTCATCTGTGCTTCGATTGTTCTTTTTTAGTTGTTCCCCGGTCGAAGCACTAATGCATGCATATTTGGATACCTTATTACTCATCTTGCATCTCATTGTGGTGTTGCTTTACCCACTGAAGAAGCACCTGTGAATCTTCTTATATTTGGTAAAGTCAATATCCAAAATATGCGGTTTTTGAAGGAGCAAGCAGCTGGGCCCAGCATTCCCGATTTTGGGGATGAAGATGACTTTACAGAAGAAATTCCACAACCAAGTCAAATGCATTCAGCAAGGGTTTGGTCTCCTCCACTAGCTTCTTCATCTATTGCTCTTGAAGCACGGATGGCAGATCTTGAACAAAGACAAACCAAGATGGAGAAACTGATGAATAAGACTTTTCAACATTTGTACAAGATCTCCAAAAGCTACCGTCGAGATGATGTCACGATTCCTTCTCCATTTTCTTTGTTTGACTGATTTTCACATCCACTCTTTTTTGATATTATATTGTCTTTATAGGAGATGACAGACATGTTTCCTAGCATTTTGGATGAAAAGTTATAACGCATACGCACTAAGGTTACTTTCATATGTTAATTGAATTGCATTCTACTTATTGCCCAGCTCTAATATATTCTCTACTTATTTGTCACTATGTAGAAAACATCCCTTATCTCATTTGTCATTATCATGCAACTGTCTTATATGGCTTAGCTGTAAATAGTTTTATAGCAGCACCATATAGGCCTTACGGCATAGCCATTTGCTCAGCCGTGAGCTTAAAGACCCAAATTATACTCTTTGGATTGTGGCTCATAGGTTTAACCGCTTAGCCGTAATTAGTTATTTGGCGTAGCCGTCATATACTGACGGCATAGTTGCACTGTCATCCGTAGGTTTCAAGACAAAAAAATCTTTGGATGATGACCCATAGACTATACGGCTAAGCCGTAAATTGTTATTCGGTTTAGCCTTCGACTCCTTATGGTGTCGCTGTAAATGCCGCCATGGGCTAAAAGACTGAAACAATACTCTCTGGATTATGGCCCGTAGATTATACGGCATAGCCATAAATTGTTATTCAGTTGAGCCATCATCTCCTTATGGCGTAGCTGTAAACTCAGCTGTCGGTTGAAAGACCGAATCAATACTCTTGGAATTTGGACCATAGATTGTACGGCTTAGTTGCAAATAGTTATTCGGTTTAGCTGTCAAGTACTTACGGCGTCACCGTAAACTCAGCCGTTGGATAAAAGACCAAAACAATACTCTCTGGAATTTGGCCTGTAGATTGTACGGCTTAGTCGTAAATCATTATTTGGCATAACTGTATAGATCTTACGGCGTCGTCGTAAAGTCAGTCACTTAGCAACATTGATTCCTTAAAATTCTTACGAATGAGGTACAGAAACAATGCAAAGGGCACAGTGGGCACAGAACTTGACAAAAAATATTTTAATGTGGGTGGGTGTATAGATTTTAGGTAACGATATCGTTACCATTCTTAATGCTTTATACCTCAAATTTTGTTCACAACATTGATTCCTTCAAAATATTTCCAATGAGGTAAAGAAACTATGTATAGGGCACAGAACTTGACCAAATATGATAGTGATTGGCGGGAGTGTAGAAAGCAAGTAACAATGTCATTACCATTCTCAAAGTTTTATATATCAAATTTTGTTCAAATCATTGACTCCTTCAAGATGTTTCGAATGAGGTAAAGAAATTATGCATAAGGCACATAATTTGAACAAAAATATGTTAGTAAATAGTGGCGGTGTAGGTATCAGGTAACGATATCATTACCCTTGAATGTTTTTCTGCACAAATTTGTTGGTAACATTGATTCATTCAACATATTCTGAATGATGTACAAAGACTATGTAGAAGGCATAGGACTTGACAAATAATTACTTGATCGTTGCATTTAGATTTTGAGTAGCAATATTGTTACCATTCTTAATACTTTATATGGTCCTATTTTGTTGGCAACATTGATTCCTTCAACATATTTCGAATGAAATAAAGAAACTGTGTAGAGGACCCACCACATTTATTCTAAAGAATAGTAGGCGTATAGATTGCAAGTAACTATATTGTTACCAACCTTAATGCTTTATATGTCAAAATTTGTTCACAACATTTATTTCTTCAAAATACTTCCAATGAGGTAAAGAAACTATGCATAGGGCACAAAAATTGACCAACATATGATAGTGATTGGTGGGAGTGTAGAAAGCAGGTAACGATATTCTTTCCATTCTCAAAGGTTTATATGTCAAATTTTGTTCACATCATTGATTCCTTCAAAATATTTCGAATGAGGTAAAGAAATTATGCATAGGGCACATAGCTTGAACAAAAATATGTTAGCGAATAGTGGTGGTGTAGATATCATGTAAAGATATCATTACCTCTGAATGTTTTTTTTTTTTTGCCCAAATTTGTTAGTAACATTGATTCCTAAAAATTTTTTCGAATGAGGTACAAAAACTATGTAGAGGCCATAGAACTTGACAAATAATTACTTGGTTGTTGCATTTAGATTTTGAGTAACGATATCGTTACCATTCTTAATACTTTATATTGTCCCATTTTGTTGGCCACATTGATTCCTTTAACATATTTCGAATGAAATAAAGAAACGATGCAGAGGACCCACCACATTTATCCTATCGAATAGTGGGCGTATAGATTTCAGGTAATGATATCGTTACTAGTCTTAATGCTTTATTGACAAAATTTGTTGGCAACATTGATTCCTTAAAGTCCTTTCGAATGAGGTACAAAAACTACGTAGAGGGCACAGAACTTGTCAAATAATAATTCAGGTGTTGTATTTAGAAGACTGGTAACGATATCATTGCCATTCTTAATTTTTTATATAACAAATTTTGTTCATAATATTGATTACTTCAAAATATTTCAAATGAGATAAAGAAAATATATAGACGGCACTGAACTTTATGTAAGGTCCCGACCCGACTTAATTATAATTTATATTAATTAAGCATGATTTTCCTATGAATATGTATAATTAGTCTTAATTCACCTTGCTTTTACTTATCAGTGGGTTTCAGTTGGATAGGTAGTTAGGTTCGAACTTTACTTAGGTAGTCAAGGACCTTTCGTAATTAATCTTGCACCATATGGACATCTCATAAGTTGCATTATATGCATTTCATCTCGTGGGTCAACCTTCATATTGAGCTCAACTTGATTCGGATCCATTTTGGCCTAGTTGAGGTCCATATGACCTAAACTGTAAATTTCTAGAAACTGTAGGCTTGCATGCAAAAGCTGTAGAAAATTTGGTATAAGAGCACCCAATGTCTCTTCCTCCCTCTGTTTTCTCCTGTACTCATCGAAGCCACTTTGATATTCACTTGTCTTCATCTCTACTTCATGTTAGAGGTGGAAACAAGGAGTTGGAGCTTGCATGCAATGGCAATAGCATCCATCTAACCTCTTCTTCTCCCCTTTGGACATCTCTTTCTTAGAATCACAACCCATTCTCATTTTGGAGGTTTTCTGTAGCTACACAATAAGAAAGAGTTAGAGAAGGCTAACACTGTTAAGAGGCAAGTATTAGAGTATGTATGGTACTGCATGTATGTTTAATTTGATTAATTCTTGGATTGATCATTCAATGTTTAACTTACAGCTCATTTCCCCTTAAATAAGCACACATAGATGTTGAATTAGGTGATAATGAGTATAATTAGGCAATATTGATGATATGGAATAATGTAAGACCTGTTATGGAGTTTAGAAGTATAAGAACCCTCATTGGAACCCAAATGATATAGTTCTGTACATGAACCCGAGTTGCAGAATCAGTTTCAGAAATTCTGAAGCTTACGACGAAGCCACGGCTAAGCCGTTAGTCTCTACGGTCTAGAATCCCGAGAGCCAAATTACACTACGGCTGACACTCGATTAAGCCGTGGAATGAACTACGGCTAAGTCGTAACCTCCTCGTGACCAAGCCGTAGGATATTCTACGGTGAACCTTCCAGAGAGCCCCAACCCAGAATTTATCTACGACTCACACACGGCTACGCCGTGAACTCTGCTACGGCCACGCCGTACCCAAGCCGTAATCTTAGCCGTAGGCTTAGCATAGCTAAGCCGTAGGTCAATATACAGCCAAGCCGTAAATGCGTATTAAATTAAAAGGGAAACCTGAACTACTCAGTTAAGCCGTAGCCTTGTATACGGCTAAGCCATAAGAGCCCAGTGAATATAGGATGTGAGGAACCTTCAATAACCTTGTAGGGCTCTAGATATGGCACCTACTTCCTAACCAAATTAGCCCAATGGTGATCAAATGAAAGGTAGACAAGTGTAGAGCTGTCACTCATCCCCCTTGATTTTCCGGACGAATTCCCAATGTCACGTCATGGGTGTTGGCATAAGAAGAGGTGTCCTTTGTATATACAATGTAATGCCAAGATTGGTAACACAATGACACCGGACGTTTTATGAATACATCGTATTGAATGCCCTCGGGATCATGGATTTCTAACATATGGTTGGCTAGTAATTATCTTTGATGCCTACACAATCTAAATGCATCCATATTGTTAAGAAATCATGCCCTCAACATATGTTACTCAATTAAGTATGCATGAATTAATTATCAGATATGGATGAATGAATGAATGTAATCTCAAGACCAAACTCCTAGTATGTATGTTATGACAAGTATAACCAAGATGCATAAAAGATATGAATTGAGTCGGTCTTGGTACGTTAAGTCGGCACCATTTAACTACGCCCTTATTAGGTTCGACGGGACCAGTTTGGGTATGATACGATATGTCGCTGCTGCAGTAGTCCTTGGAGGAGTTGTCGGTGCTTCTCAATAAGCTAGGCTGATCCCCTAGAATACGCACGCTCCCTCTAGATGATTTGCTCTCTCTTAGGAGAATACGACCACGTGGTTGCCAATAAGTTTATATGATAATCTGTTTATGATTCGTTACTCATGTTTACTCATGCACGACATGCCTAGTGTACGATTTTTGCCTTCCTTAATTAATATATACTCTTACTTCATTTGATACGGCATGATAGTCTTATGTATCTCTATATACTTGCTTAACCGTCGTGTTAACAGTGCTATCCTTGGTGTTACAGGTACTAAACCTCGGGGACTAGATGAGTGTAATGCAGATGACGCCTTCTGTTAGTCATCATACGAAGAGCGACAAAGGGATACTTGCTGAGTGTCTAAGTTTGGATAGGCCTGTTTACACATTAAGTTTTGTTCATGCTTAATTAATCATGATCATGAAAAACGAGAAATGGTTAAGTACAGACTTATTTATGAATGTTATGATAATTTCGTTGTTATTGCTTATGATTATTACAGATGTATTACATAGGTTTCTGTTCACCGTTGAATGTAATTTACGTGTTAGAGGAACTTCTCTACACGTTCTTGTGCAATCTCCCTTGTAGTCTTTTGTGTGTGTATGTTTACATGCACAGATTACTACGGGATTACGTATGCACACCCCGTGGGGCCATCCTAACCCCAATTCCCGAAATTGGGGCATGACACTTTACAAAAAATATCTTAGCGAATGAGGGATGTATAAATTTTAGGTAATGACATCGTTACCATTCTTAATGTTTTATCTACCTACTTTAGTTGGCAAAATTTATTCCTTAAAATTCTTTCAGTTGAGGTACAAAAACTATGTATGGGTCACAAAAGTTGACCAATAATAGCTTGGAATATATATCAGTCAATGATATCTTACCATTTCTGTGCTTTTTTAGGTAACGATATCATTACTGAAGTTTAACGGTTTTTATGGCCAACATTCATTCCATATATGGATTTATACTGAGATACCCTAATATATGTACAGGGCTTAGGCATATAACTAATATATGTACAGGGCTTAGGCATTAACCCATAACAAAACTGGATTCGAGAAATAATATATACTTTCCTATAATGATACCATTAGCCTTCTTTATGAATTATATTACACATTTGGTTCTGAACAAGTTTCCTATATTTATTTTTTTTTCCTGAAAAACATCGGCTATGTAGCATGGATAGAAGTTGATAAAGAATAGTAGGTTGTGCTAATTTTTAGTTAGCAATTTTGTTACCATTGTTAATGTTTTATAATCCGATTTTGGTATCTAAATTTTGTTTCTTAAATATCTTTATACCGAGCTAAGTAAAATATATAGAGCACATATGCATCGTTCCAGGGTAAGATTGGATTCATTACAAAATTATATGATATTCAAACTATTTAGGTAACTATACCGGTACTATTCCTTAAGTATTATCTTCTAAATTTGGTTGCAAACATTTTTGTCCATAAAAATATTTATTCGGAGATGCCTAAGCTATAGAGAAATAATAGGGAACTAGAATTTGACTGCATGCTGAATAACATCTCAACAATTTGGCCTATATTTTAGATCCTAAGATAAAAGTTCTTATATGATTGATCAGTTATGGTAGTAATACAGGCATCTCTGACATACAAAAGTGTCTCTCCCTTGACTGATTAATTACATGAATAATATATTTACAACATTTTTAGTAGAATATTCAATTAAAGACACGAATAATATCCTAGTTGCCTGTGTCTGAGATAGGGGTATCTTTTCCTCGAGCTTTAAAGATAAGCAAATCCTCAAGAATGCATTGTAGAGAATGAATCTGCATAAAAATATTAGTTTGGAAAACAAAAAACATCTTTCACATTTGTAAAATAAATTGCTATGATGAAAGTGTAGTTCAGTGGATGTACAAACTGATTGCAATACAACTTCTCATATCCGATTTAAGCATTGGAAACTTAAGATATATTGAGAACATTAATGGTTGTCAATAATGAAAATAGCAATAAAATAATATAGTTTAGCAATGCCGTTTCAACATATCGAATGTCATACTGGTTTTATTCTAATGTATATATTTGAAACTTCCATAAATAGGTTATTTCCTTTTTTCTATTCGAAGATATCCATATATTCCCATATCTTTATAATTCGATATCCTACTAACAAACAATTTCTTCTATTGGAGGATAAAGAAAGAGAAATCTAAACAATGTAGAGTAATATAGAAATGTAAAACCTATCGAAATATAACTAAATTAGAAGAAGTTCAGCATACTTCATTCCCTTGGTGGTGGATCATTGCATGTTTGTCTATTATGACCACGCTTTTTACAGTGGGAGCATGTAACTTGTCATTGCATTCTATCCTTCATTCGTATACAAATTTTTTTCGGTCTTCCTGGTTGTCTGCGTGCGAGTGGAGGTAAGACATGTTCTCCACTCCTATGTTCCCACTGTTGTCTATCGCACGTAGCGTGGATAACATCATTATAAGTTGCATGAAAACAGTCACTTGAGAACCAATGCTCATAAAATTCATACAGATCATATCTCTTAAGTTTAATTGCATAAATGGCATGTGAATAGGGAAGACCAAGTAGGTCCCATTTGCGACGTGTACATGTTCTCCGGTTCAGGTTAACAATGTCTGTGTACTCTAAGGACATTATTTGGAACTCATGTTCCCCTACCTGTTCACCTTGGAGTCTGTGTGATGCTTTTGTTTCGATGTTAATGATATTTTCAGCATAAGGAGTGACTTGTGTTATCATTTTTAACCCTTTTTCATGCTGGATTTGATAAAAATTCATTAGTTTTGCCCGTATTGACTCTATTTGTTGTGTGATGGGTAGCTCCCTAACTTCCTTCGACAAACTATTGGGGCTTTCGGCAATATTGGTAGTTAGCATATCATGTCGTTGTTTTTGAATGAATGAATTTGCCCAATGTTGATGGTTGATCGCGTCAATTTAATTCTAAGCTCCCTTATCCCCTGACCTAATCTCAGTCATGCATTTTTCATACTCACAAACGTGAGTTGCACATGCGGCATACCAAAACTTCATGACTATGCCATCATTTTAAAATTTTCCTTCAATGTTTTGTGAAATGTGATGACAACAATAACAGTGTTTTGCACTTGGAAAAACATCTTTAATGGTAGGAGATAGTCCCTTCATTCAATCAGACACTATTGTTAGATGTTAAACATCCACCAAAGCTAGTTTCAAATTTGCCAAGAACCAAGACCATGTTGCGTAGCACTCAGACTCCAGAATTACAAATGCAAGGGGGAATAGGCCATGGTCACCATCTTAAGAAACTGCTATAAGTAAAGATCTGGGATATTTACCTCAGAGGTGTGTCTCATCTAGGGCAATTAGAGGCTTAATGTATGACCTGAAAGATTGAGCACATCCACCAAAACATACAAAATATCTTTGAAATGAGTCATCATCTTCTTTCCAAAAATTGTCATATGTACCCGGATTAGTCTGTTTGAGCTCTATGCGATAATCACATAGAACTTTATATGATTCCTCATACGCACCACGAATATCTTTCATAGCTATTTCCTTTGCTATGTGGGCCTTTCGATAAGATATTTTAACACCAAATTCCCTTTGAAAGTTAGACATAATTTCATAATGCCTATAATCTTGATGAACTCTAAGTCTTTCCTTGATAAAGTTTGCAATCAAAATTGAAGTGGCTTGAGGATAATTTGATCCATTTAATGGACCTGTACATTTATGTTCTGGATTGTATGTCCTGACTTGAAATTGTGGACCGGCCTCCACTATAAAAGTGTGGATGCGCCATGGACAGGTAAAGTCACTGCACTTTGCTATTGCCTCCCATCTAGATGTCCTTATTGGTTTCAAGCTGAAGTTGTTATACATCTCAAATTTGGCCAATGTACTTTTAAATGCATCACGACTCTGGAACACCCTACCTTTCCACATTTCATGCACTGTATTTTCCTCTGGTGGGATGCCTATCAAATCCTCCGCTGCCTACATGGTGTCATCAATATTTGGCATTTTGCGCAAGCTATATTCTTGGATGTCATGTAATGGGATATCAGTGAGGCTGCCAAATTGACAAGGTTTTTGAAGGTTGCCTGAAATAATCTCCTTGTTACTGCATGGACTGACTGCAAATTCATTAATGTCAGCAATGGTACCATCCTTAATAAAATTAAAAGCTTCACTGTCATGTGAAGGGATCTCTTAGTGGATGATGTCACCACTTGAAGTTTGAGTTCTCTCAAAGATAACTGAATCATTAGTGGCAACTTCAAATAGAATGTTTTCATTCTCTTCGCCAACATTTTTATAAACCACATCTGTAGAATCTAGTTTCTCATCATTAATTCCTAATTCACATCCATTTCTGGGAATGTTTTGTCTTCTACATTGGACATTGAGTGACCATAAGAGAATGGATTGTCCAAATCATCTCCGAGGTCTAGTGATGGGTATAAATGTGGCACTATCAATTCTTTGATAGGAGCAAAGTTATTTGGTGCCAAATAAATTCTTCTTTTGCATGGATTGACCCTACATTATAAAATAATGTTATTCATTATATTACAATTATTGATATAGAAAGAGAAATTTGAGAGTTACAAGGAAAAAATATAATACTGTATACCTAGGAGATGGTATTGTGAAAGACAAAATCGCATCCTTGCTAAGAAGGATATTGGTGTTAGATGGTTTAATATGGTTTGAAACCTCTCCGCTAGCATCTCTACAATATAGGGGTGTATATGAAGGGGTTAAAATATAAATTGCAAGATTAATACTATTATAGTAATGTTGCTTACGTAGGTACTTGCCCTTTGTCAAGAATTGGTGGTGGCCTACTTGATTGAATATATTTACTGCTTCGAATACCATAAAAAGATAAAAGTTAACATTATTTGACTATATGTAGACAATGGGATATAAAAAAATAGTCCACAATTAGCCTACCTTGTAATTTTTCGACAACGATCAAGTTCATTGTCTGATTTCATCTATATGTACAAGTACACTGAATTGGCATCCCCTCAAGATGCTTTGAACATGATCTCTACATCTTTATTACTTGCAATACGAACTATAGTACATACTTTCCCATTTTGATAAAGGTATTGTACAATATAGTTCGACCATGCATATCCAAATGTACTAAATCACAAATTCTTTCAACTAATTGGATATATGTTGTGGACCTTCTCAAGAAAAACATCTTTATGTAACCTCCATTATAGATTGGATTTCCATTATCTCAAGCAAAATCTCCACCAACGTGGAATATGACTAGTACCTCACAATCTGACATCTTGTTGGTAAGCACAACCGGATTAGTGAGAAATACATATACATATATGTTGTAAAAAAGTGATACATTCCAAATAATTTTCAAGTTTTTCTTAATTGCTCGAATGTGCAAAGGCTTTTATGTGGAGTTTCATCTACTTCTCATGCAATTTTCCTTAATTTCCACGTCATAGAAAAGTTCTTTATGGTGTTATATAATTCAAGGACTTGTTTGTGTGGATCCTATTGAGAATATTGTAGAAAAGAGATGAAAATATAAGGACTCAAGTTATAAATGACATGAGGAAAAATATGAAATCCCATGGGTACGTCTCTCTCTGTTCATTGAAGAAAAACAATAATTATATCATGCATTATTACTTGACTAGTATCTGCTCAATTGTTGTTTTTTAGAATTTTAACTTGGAGTCATGGACATTATTCTAATCTATTGTGTGAAGTTCTTAGATTCACCTACTATTAGTTCCTTTATCACAGCACAAATGTCATTGTCTTTGCAAGTTAATTGCTTGTTGAAGTTCAATCAAGTAGTTACTCTTGGTGGAGAGGAATTGTGTATTAAGCATAAGTTAGGGCATACTCGTGGCTTTGATTATATTTATGTGTTTTCTAGCTGCTATTAGCTATAGGAGATTCCTTTACTAGTATCAAATATGCTTCATTGCTAATTTGAAATTCACGTAGTTTTTCTTATTAACAGAAACCATTTGGAACAAAATATATTCACTTAGTGGTATAAAATGTGCTTCCTTGATAATTAACATTTATATAGATTTGTTTTTATTTTCACTAATTTTTGCTATTAATTTTAGAATGCATCTCAACTAGATGGTCCTCTTGTTTTTTCTCACCAAACATCCAACTCCATGCAAGACAACCAACATATCTATCTAATAATAGTGGTCATAATAAAATTTGGCTCCTTTGACCACAACCAACACCCTAAATGAAAGTTCACCCAACAATCAGTTGAGAAATGCAAAAAGGCAAAATTTTGTTTAAAAAAATTACCAAGGAAGGGTTCTATTTCAGATGTTTGAAACAATTTTTTTACATACTTATCATAGAAAACATGAATTTAAACAAATTAAAAAAAATTAGAATCTCCAATATTAGGATTCCTAAACAAACTAAAATTTCCTTCAATTCTCAAAACCAAGATATCCAAGTTGAAAGATATAGTACAATGCACACATCAAAAGCAAAAAATATAAGAAAATACAAAAAATGCATGAAAAAAAAAGAAAAAAAAATTGCATCTTGAAAGTATGAAAATAAAATTCAGACCCAAAACCCTAGAGCAAGATGAAATGAAAATAAATGGGATTAATAGTATGGGGTACTTGAATAAAATCTTCAACTGTTACTGCAATAAATCATGAAGCTGGAAAGTGCTCGAGGCATTTGGGTTTGAGGGTTGAAGAAGCAAGCTACTGAAGAGGTGACGGAGGATGAGGAATAGTAGAGATAAGAATATCGCAACATTGAAAAAATGATATCCTTCCAATGCATAGAGTAAGTGATTAAAAATGGAAAACAATGACACTCAAGAAGAAGATGGAAAAAAGGTGGAAGAAGATGGAAATATAAATCCCACGATAGAGTGGTGGGAGAAAAGGATGCCTAACGATATCGTTAGGGGGTAAAACTATCTTTTTCCATGTGTACAACACCCTAATCCATTATTTTTATATATTCCTTAATGAATTCAACTAATTTAGGTTTATGCTTAATTTTTTGGTAAAAATCCCTAAGATAAGCAATCTTTTCAATATGCTGAATTTTTTGCCTTAGAGTTAGTTATACTGCTAGCTCTAAGCACCCTATGGCTAGCCACATAGCAAAATGCTCCATTTTGAGTTTTCATCAAACTAGTTGTTTTATGATTGTTGGACCTTAGGCCTAACTGTAAAATACTTTTCGACTGACAGTAAGTAGATAATATTGCAAAGATATAATATAATTTAAACATAATCTTTTCATATACATTGTAAAGAATAAAAAAGAAAAACCTAGATTCACCAAAGTCTTGTTCTTCAGTCAGAAGTATTTGAAAATCACAAAAATTGTGATTCTTAATGAAAATAATTCAAAATCGTCAAAATGGCACATTTAGGCTAAAAAATATAATATATTTTAAATAAATTCATTTTTAGAAACATTATAAAGAAAGAAAAGAAAAAGTTAGATTTACCAAAGTTGTGATTTATAGTAAAAAATGTTAAAATCATCAAAATCACCATTCTTAGTAAAAAATAATTCAAAATCATTGAAATAGGGCAATTGTGCAAAAAACAACTAATATTATAAAAATATAATATATTTGTAAAGATTCAACCCATATTTATTTGTAATTAGGGTTAATTGTGGGTGATTAGGAGTAAGTAATTATGATTGTTATAATTTATGGTGCTTTTGATGTGGACCAACTTAGTTTTGGAGTTAGAACACATTTTGAATAGCATTGGGGAGTTTTGAGCATGTTTGGGCCAAGTCAAATGACTTTAGGGGCCAGCTTGTAAATTCAAAAAAATTTTAAAGGGGTGTTTGCAATTTCTGAAAATTCCTATCTCGACTCTGTTTGATAGATAAAATCATGCTCTACGACTTTCATGTTTTAGTCAAGCTCATTCAGAATCGTTTAACCCTCCATTTATAGCAATTCGGTCGCTAAAAGTCAAAATCAGTTAACTCACAAAAATTAAGTCGAATTTCCAAAGTCTCCAAACCATGTCAATATAGTACTCATTGGAAAGATAATTTAAATTCTTGAAGTTTTGCCTCTTACACCGTCATGTAATGATCAACTGTTTACAAGTCATAGGCCGGACAAGATTCTTAAGTTAGTAGGCCCCACCACTAAAATGTATGTAACACCCCTTGCCTCTCATTTCTTGCCCATTTCATTTCTGCCTAGTTGTTGCAACGAAAACCAGCTTTGGTTCTTTTCTTCTTTCTTCTCTTTCTCTTTCTTCTCCAAATGCTCTACCAATCTTCACCAAATTGGAAAATAAATTCCACCAACCTTCTCTCATTTTCCTCTCCTTGTCCATGCCTTTTTCTCTCAGAAAGTCCAAGGGCAACCCTCCTTTCAAGCTTTCTTTGCTGACTAGAGGTGTTGGAGTTGAGAACTCCTTTTCCGTCTTCTATTTTGAGGTAGAATACCCCTTGAAACTTCACAATTAACATGCAAAAGGTTCTTCCAAGTTCTTAGTTTTTCCAATTTTAGATGAATTTTTGGGCTGTTTATGGGGATTTTTGGGTGTATGCTTGTTTCAGTTGGTTGTGGACCTGAGCAACTTGAGGCAAGTGATTAATTTCAATAACATGATGTGTTGCTTAGTCTTTTGATGATTCCACTTGCTAGTTTCATGCATTGTTAGAATTTTCTTCATTTTGTAATTGATTTTTGGCCAAAAAATTAGGGTGAATTGGAGCCTCAAAGTAGTGTTAAATTTAAGTCATTTTTTGGGCCAAAGATTGCCAAAGAAGGCCCCATGCATGGCCAATAGGTGGGGGAAATATGGATTTTGCACATGACTGGCAGTGGGGACTGTCACTACCATACTGTAGTGACTAATGGGATTGGGTTGTCACTACAGTGGAGCAGTGACTGACCTTGCTCAGTCACTGTAGTGATGATTAGGTCATAGGTCCCATCTTTGGGGTGGCCTATCAAGGGGGCTTTGCACCTCATTCCCTTTTCCTTCTTTCCCACCTCTTGGGACTTCTTTGGGCCATGATAAATGGATAACTTAAGGCAACATCAGGCCTCCCTTAACACACCAATTGAGGGTCAAATTAAATGCAATTCTTACGAAGAGTTGTTAACTTAGGAGCATGTATTAGGACAACCACTTAGACTCACCTGGACCTTAAACCCAAACTTCGAATTTGAGAAGTTTGAATTGTGTATCACCCTTTCGGCTTGTTTGGAGGCATGAATGGAATGTTTATGAACCAAATGTAGACCATTTAAGGATTTAGGATGTTTTTACATGATTGGACACCAAAGTGACATAGATCCCAACATCCAGACCTTAAATGAGTGTAAGTGCGTTTTCATCAACTCCAAGTGTAGAGTTGCGATGTAGTAATATCTTAGTAAGAACGAGGTTGAATCCACAAGGAGCAATGTATTTAAGATGTTTTCAACTTGTTACCTACCTAAATAAAATTCTGAAATTAACCTAATTTAAAATCTAACAAATACAATCATTCCAAAAAAAAAAAAAAAAAATTAAACAATTACAACAACACTTCCTAAAAACAAAAACTAAAATTTGCTGCAAAATAAAACACACATTAGAACTTCCCATAAAAGAAAACTAAAATTAAAAACTTACTAAACTAAAAACTAAACAATGTTAGAAACAAAGTAATAAAAAGTGAAAGAAAACAAAAACTTTCTAAATTAAACCTAAATTAGGTTAAGAATCTGCACTTTCTAAAAACAAAAGAGTTACAAATCCAATTAAAATTAGAAAGAAATTTAATTTTAGAAAGAAATCTAAATGACAACCTAAAATCTTCTAAAAACAAAACAATCTACAATGCAACTAAATAAAGCAACTTTCTAAACTAAGATTGAATCTATCCTAAATTATCATGCATGAAAATCTTTCTAAATACTAAAATAAAAATCTAAAACTAATCTATGATAATTTCTAAAAAATTACAAGATGTATGAGATGTGCAATTAGTCTAGTGCTAAGCAAGATGTATGCAACCTAATGTTAATTCAAAATATGAATCTAAATATATCCTAAACTAACATTGATTGCTGAAATTAAACAATCTAAGATGCATGAATGAGTGAACCTATAAAGCTATGATGTATGAGATGAAAGGGCTGCCAACTATGGGTTAGAAATCAGATTTGTAATGCTGTTTAGTTAACCTTTTAGAGCTGAGAATTCTCAATTTGAACACAAAAAATTCTGTGCATGATTAGTTTGAAACAAGCCACAGTGATTCATCAATCAACCAACAATAATATGTCACTATTTAGCATTTGTGTTCAGCTCTTCTTCACCACAATTTCTGAACTGAATCGAGAGTGTTTTAGGTTAAAAAACAAAAAACTACTCAAGCATTGAGGACGTGTGCATGTACACGATTATTTATAATGATCATAATGCACTGCCTAATTTCAAACTGTCTTGAATTCAAATTCAAATCATAGTTTCATATTCCAATCCCACACAAAAGATGCACAAATCTGATTAGGAATTTTCGTCCAACATAAGACCCATTGTCGAATTGTATTCTACACCATTCTGGACTGCTTTCACTTGTGTTTCAATTCTCATTTCAGGTCTTACAAACTATTTTAAACACAGGCACTCAACTGCTATAAACACGTGCAAGTTTGTGTTATGAAAAATCGTCTAATGATTAACCTGATTAAAACTATTTTCTACAGAAAAACCTGGAATGTTAGTGGCCTTAAACCTGAAATTCTGATTCACTTCTATCAACAAATAGAACTAAAAAAAAGTGCACAGATCGGCCATAACAAATTCAGATTTTGTCTTGATTTATCAACTGATTTTTCATATTATAAAACACAGAAAATTCAAATGTTCAATCTGATTTCTAAAGTTCCATGATGAACACCATTAAACATGATTTACATAGGATGAAACCTAATGAAATTTTCAGCAGTAAACAAACTATGAATAAATAAACATACATGTGCAGAAATTTAAAATAAAAGTGCAAAAAATAAAGCAAAAGTGCATAAAAATTAAAGGTGCGGAAATTTAAAAGCAGTTGTGCAGGAAGTCAAAGGCGGTAAAATAGGAAGTCAAAGGCAGTAAGTTGTTTTTTTAATTTCTTATCTCAACTTGGGCTTAAAAAGGTTAAAAGTGTTGTCCTAGGGCTTTATTCTTCATTTTAGGTTGTCAATCTAAGTGAGAATAACAAATCCCCATTCAATATAAAATAAATTTTAGAATTGGCCTCTAATCTTTTTTTAACTCAAACCCCTTTAACTCGATCTTATATTACTAATATTAAAAGCACCACAAAATCAAAGAAAACAAGCAAAATTGAAAAGAAACAACTTTAATACTAGCATGAAATTGTTTTACAAAAGATTGAAAATTAAAAGCAAATAATTATATACTAAGATGGATGAGAATTCCTCCTTTTAGTTGAACACTTCAAGGTTGGTGGTGTTGCTTTAGGGCTAAGCCTCCTTGATGACTTGAGATGTGGGGACAAGAGAGGGCGAGGTGGATGTTTAGATCTAGAGGTGGGAGGTGGGTAATTCTTCCATGCTTTGGAATGCTAAAGGGGTGCCTTATTTATACTTTTTCAACTCCTACTCCTTTTCAAACTTGATTTAACAAAATTCTTTAAAAAAAATTAAAAAAATCAAGGCTTGGGCATGAATTACTTGGCTGGATTTTTTTCTTTTTTCTTTTCTTTTCTTTCTTTCTTTGGAAGTCCTTCTTTGCTTCTTGTTTCCATCTTTGTAATTGCCACCTTACATTGAGATTTTTGAAGAGATAACTTAGGGATAAGAATCTTCTCTTGGAATCAAACATGGCCCACATGAGGAATAGAACTTCCTCCTTTATCTCTTGCATTGTCAACTTTCCTTTTTTAGAAGATTCTCCCTGTTGGCTCCAAAATCAAAGAGATCTTTTAGGACAATTCTTCATAATTTTTTTCTTTCTTTTTTTCAACAAAAACCTGATCCCAAATCTCCTTGGGCATCCCATGCCTTCTTGGCATCTTTTTTTTATTATTTTTTTTCAATTTTACTCCTCCTCAAAGAAGAACTCTTATGTGGCTTTCCTTCGCCATCTTTTGATGAGATTTTCTTCAAATTTATCTTGAAAATATCTTGAAATGTGAAACAAATAAATAGACCCTATCTTGAATGTCTCACAAGTGTACCCCACATATGTGCATATGTGTGTGGGACCGTGAAGCCAACTTTGCAAATTTTTCTTCTATCTTCTTTCCTTTTTCCAATTCTTCTTGCCTCAATTCTTTGAAAATGGGACCCATATCATCAATTATCTACAAAATAAATGTGAATTCATGTGAAATGATAATTTTAACCCTAAGGTCACTAATACATGAATGTGGGCTCATCTCTCATGAAATGATAATAAAAATGCACACTATTTTTCATGTTTTTATGTGAATGATCTAATGATGATTAAAATTTAATTTCTTTCATGAGAAAAATAATTTTCACAAAACTTTCCAAAAATAGATTTCCAAAAATGGTAGTTTTCATGAATGCAAGCAAAAACTTTGATTTTTAAGCAAATTATGCAAAAAAATACTAAAATGATTTTAAAATGCTTGAAACCATGATATCACACTAAATGAGGCTCTTTCAAGTCAATAAGTCCTTAAAATGGTTCAGAATGTATATAAATATATGCATTTTTAAAGACTCATCACACTCTCCAACTAACGTTTTGCTAGTACCTTAGCAAAACCTTCGAATAAAAATGAGGAATTCATCATGACCTAATCTAACCTAAAACTAATACAATGCAATAAAAGTACACATGAATGCAACACTACTTTCGCTAGTACTCTCGACTACCTTTAACATATGCAACAAGCCTTTAAACCCCTAGGTTCCCCCTAGTAGATGAGTTGTGCTTCGTGAGGGTTTGCAGTGAACATACCCACAAAATTCTTTTTTTTTAAACAAACAAGCAAACAAAAATAAAGGTGAAGAGAAATTTCCCAAAAGAAGATTCACTCATATCGGACATTTTCAAAACCTAGAATAATTACACTCTCAGACTTTTCAAAGTCTGATCCATAATTTTATTCTCAGAAATTTTCTCAAATTCAGACCAAGTTGCATGCACGGTGAAAAATGTATACATCAAAAATTTATTTCAAATATTGCATGATAATGTTGCAAAAACAAAATTTTTCCTTCAAATAATTTGATCCCTTGAAATTTAGTAAAAAGAAATTTCCTCTCAAAGCTAATAAGATAGCTACCACATTACTGTTTACTTCTATTGGCCTATTTTTCTCTCACTGTCTTTTTTCCCTGCAAGGGTTCCAAAGTTCATATAATATAAGAAAAGTTAGAATCCAGAGAGCAAATCTGGTCCTTGTCCTTCCTTGCACATACTCCCTTGCAAACTCTTGCAGACACTCTTCACTCACTCACTTTTTTCAACGTAGAAATTTCCAAGTTCATATGATATAACAAAAGTTGGGATCTAATGAGCAAACTTAGTCCTTATGCATATACTCACATATCCTTTGAAAATTTTTACAGACACTATTTGGGCCATAATTCATCATTATTCTTTTTTTTTTCTAACAAATCATTTTGTTGTGACTGTGCAATGTCTAGGTCCCTTAAGCTTTCTAATTAAGCCATGTAGTGAGCGTTAGGCCAATGACTTTCAAACCAGATGGCTTTAGGGCACTAGGTATGAAAACACCCCTACAGCTTACTAGCTTGAGTTAAAAAAGCTACAAACCCAAATTAGTTACAAACTTCTCATTATATGCTCTTTTTTTCACTCTTTTTTTTTTTCAAATCGAAAGTAAACACTAGGTGGCAGTTCTCATTTCGCTCGAATTAATTCATCTTGGTTTTAAGATATACATTTCACAAAAAAAAAAAAAACTGGGAAACAAAAATATTGTACAAACTAAATCTCAAGTTCACATTGTATTCTCTAGAAAAATTCCAAAAATAGCATTAAAGCTTCCTATCCAAAATGTCAAAAAATGTATACGTGTGTGTAGAAAGAAAGTGTTAGTAATCTTTCGATAGGTTTCTTCCTGTAGAAAATACAAACTTTCTTTTTTACTTCCTTCCAAAAGTATGAAAATTCTAAATTTCTATATATCTTCAAATCACTTCATTTCTTTTGAAAACTTTGTTTTCTAAAATGAAAATAAATGAAAAATAAATGCTAGCAAAAATTCCTAAAACCAAAATAAAAGTCCAAAAATTGAAAAAATTTTAAAAGTTTTTCCTAAAAAATGACAAAAATAAAAAAAATTTCCTATATGCCTAAAAGTATGCTTAAAATTAGACAAGCGTGCTTATTCCCACCCCCAACCAATTATGTGCATCGTCCTTGATGTATTTGAATGGAATACAAAATAGTAAAAGTTACATGAGGAAACAAAAATGTGAAGTAGCATAAAGAGAAGAAGTTACCTGAAAATATGTCTGAGCTGCTTCCTGTCCAATGTTAGACAAAACAAAAAGAGCAAAAGAAAAATCCATAATATACATAATATACATAGCAGAAGGCCTCTGTTTGATCCAGGGCTGATTAATCATTGTAGACAAGATCAACAAAAGGAATGTCTTCCTCTTTAGGTGGTGCGATTTCCAAGAATGGCTTCAATTGTTGGCCATTGACTTTAAACATTTGACCATCCTTGGCATTAAAATTCTCAATCACACCATATGGAAATGTTGTTTTGACAATGTAAGGACCAATTCATTTAGAGTTAAGCTTGCCAGGAAGCAAACGAAGCCCATAATTGTAAGGGAGGTCTTTGCTTAGGGTGGGAATTTTTCCTAAAGATGTGATTATCATGAAAAACCTTTGTCCTCTCTTTGTAAATTTTAGAATTTACATAGGCACATTCCAAGTCCTTTGATGTTAGCCACATTCCAAGCAATAGCACTCTTGTGTTTTTTGAGCACTTTCAATAGCTGGGCCTCTTGGTTCTTAGTAAGAAGCTAAGAAATGACTACTGGGTAAGTCTCCTCATCCCCAAGATAAGCATATTTGAGGTTAGAGGGGAGGAGCTTCAAGTTAGGTTTAGGTGGTTTAACCTAAGATGGAAGAGGTGGTGCACTAGTTGGTACAAGCTCCTCAAACTTGGGTGTCTATATTGCATGAACTTCTTCCATAGTGTCATTATCCAATTCCTCAAGAGAGTCCAAGTCCTTTTTGGCCTCAAGCATTAGTGCAACGTGGGAGTTAACGCACTCCTCTAACTCATCTTCCAGCACAGCATTCACAAGGTTCATTTCAAGGAGACCATCATCAATATCCTCGGGATGCTTGTATAAATTCAATATGTTCAGCTCAATAGTCATGTTTTCAAAAGAAAATTTTAACATTCCATTCCTGCAATTGATTAATGCATTTGATGTTGCTTAAAATATTCTTTCCAAAATTACCGAAATTTGAACATTGTTATTATGTACTGTTTAAGTGTCCAGTACATAAAAATTAGTAGGGAAATATAATTTTTCAATTTGCACTAGTACGTCCTCTATTACCCCTCTTGATTTCTTTATCGAACTATTTGCGAGTTGTAAAGTGACCTTCTTAGGTTTCAACTTGCCTAGCCCCAATTGTTAATATACCTAGTAGGGTAATGATTAACACTAGCCCCCAGATTTAACAAAGCCTAACCAATTTGGTGATTTCCAACGGTGCATGATATGGTGGGGCATCCCAGATCTTTATATTTCTGGGGCGTGCTATTGTTTAGGAGGGCACTAACTTGCTTAGTGAAGAAAGCTTTTTTTTTTCAACGTTCATCCTACGCTTGGCAGTGCAAAGATCTTTAAGGAACTTGGCATAGGCTAGGATTTGATTAATTGCATCTAACAGAGGAATATTGATTTTAATTTCCTTGAAAATGTCTAAGATCTCCTAGTTTGGGTTTGGTTTCTTAGGATGGCTCAATCTCTGTGGAAAAATGGGCAATGGGCGTGATAAACGTGGGGTCAGCACCTTTCTCTTTCTCAATAACATTCTTTACATTAGCACTGTCCTTTTCAGTCTTTTAATTTAAATCCGAGGAGACATGTTGTTTATCTTTTTTCGGATTTTCTTAAATCTCTTTGCCACTGCATAAAGTGACAGCCTGAACATGCTCCTGATAGTTTGGGTTAGTTATGTCGTTCACTTCAAACTGGCCTTTTGGGTTCTGGAGAGATTAAGCTGGAAATGTTTCTTTCCCTTGAACTTGAAAGCTACATTTGATTTGTTCGATAGAAGTTTCTAACCTTTGGATAGCCTGTCGATTATCTTGATAGCTTGTTGGTTATTTTGTAGGTTTTACATAAACTGTTGTTAAGACTATACTAGCATATTGAGTGATTCCTCCAATGACCTATTTTGAACTTATGGTGCATAAGATGTATTATGTGGGGGCACGAATGCATTAGAATCTGATGGTCTTTGGGGATTATCCTCAGGTGTAGCATTTGGTCCATTCCTCCAGCTGAAATTTGAGTGGTTCTGCTACGAACGATTATATGTGTTCCCCATGGTATTTGTATTGAATGGTTTTTGGTATGAGTTCAAAATGTTAGCCTGTTCTTAAATTGCTTCCTGTAATGCAGGTTCAGTTGGACAGTTTGTTGACATGTGATTTTTGGAAGCACAAATACCACAAACCATAACTGTCTCCTTGTTTTTTCCAAGTTTCAGGGTTTTTATTTCTCTTGTAAATGCAGCAAGCTTTGCTTGGATTTCAGTTTAATTATTCAAGTGATATATTCCTCCTCCCTTAGACTAGTTCAATTACCTGGATTGATCTGCCCCATCAGACGAGCCCATTTTTGTGCATTTTCGGCCATTAGTTACAAAAATTCCCATGCTTCATCAATTTACTTTTGATTGAATTGACCATTGAACATCATCTCAATAAATTGATTGGTATTAGGAGTTAAACCCTCAATAAAAATTTCGATGAGACGATATGTTTCATATCCATGATGAGGACATGCAAGGATCAATTCGTTAAATCTTTCCCAACACTTATAAAAGGGTTCCTTGAGATTTTGGCTGAACATCATAATCTTCCTTTTTAAAGTGTTGGTCTTATGTTGTGAGAAGAATTTTTACAAAAATTCATTCTCTAGGTCTTTCTAGGTATTGATTGAACTTGGTCTATGAGAATGGAGCCAAGTCTTCGCTTTATCTTTCAAAGAAAATAAAAATAATCTAAGTTTGATTACATCCGGTACTATATTTTGTAACTGAAGTGTTGAACATACTTCATCAAATTCTTTAGGTGCAAGTATGCACTTTCAAAGTCAAGCCCATGGAACTTCGGGAGAAGTTGGATCATGCTTGGTTTGATTTCAAATTGACCTGTAATTGGAGGCATCACTATACATGATGGTGTGGTTTGTCAAGTGGGGTTCAAGTAATCACGCAAAGTCGTAGGTGGCTGATTAACCTCCACACCATTGTGGTCCTCATTATTATTTCCATTCCTAAGTTGGGCATCATTATTTTTGAATCCTCTCGCCATTTGAGACATTCTTGAAGGACTTGAGGGTCTAGGAGGTTCTTTCCTTTCTAATCTATACGCTGAACCTCTTTGCCAAATTGGCTGAGAAGGCTTGTCTTTTCTTTTTGGAATTTCAAGAAGTTTTTTCTTGATTTTTTTAAAAAATGAGAAAACAAACCCAAATTATGCAAGCAACACCTAAGTAACTCCCTAATGTCGAAAAGCTTCCTTAAGTTCTCCAATCCAATCCTATGAAACCAACTCAACCAGGTTTGCCACCAGGAAGTGGTAGAGTCATAGATGAAGCCGTTTGAAGGACCAGTTTCCTAAACAGAGTAGCTATCATGCGCTATAGGTGTAAAGGCTTTCTTTGCACTGAGTAGATTAAGGATAGTGATTAGATCACTTTTGGTGTCATAACTGAGTTATGACAAGTTGAAAACAGTAACTCTTTTCAATTTTAAAAAGTTTCTAAAAAGAAAAATGACGTGTATTTTCTAACATTCCATGCACTCTCCTATTCCAATTTAGGGCGGCTCATCATTCCATGCATATCCTCCTATTTCTAGCAAGATGCAAAAATGAAATCACACCCATAAAGCAATGTAAATAAGGTAAGTCAGAAAAGTTACCTTAAATGGTGCTCCCCAGCAACGGCTCAAAAAACTTATTCGTTAGCTCCAAGTGCAAAGTTGCGATGTAGTAATATCCCGGTAAGTACGGGGTTGAATCCACAGGAAGCAATATATTTAAGATGTTTTCAACTTGTTACCTATCTAAATAAAATTCTAAAACTAACCTAATTTAAATTCTAATCAATAAAATCATTCAAAAAAAAATTAAACAATTACAACAAAAATTCTTAAATTAGAAATCCTAGATTTAAAACTTTTTAAAAACAAAAACTAAAATTTTCTACAAAATAAAATACACATTAGAACTTCTCATAAAAGAAAACTAAAATTAAAAACCTACTATACTAAAAACTAAACAATGTTAGAAACTAAATAATAAAAAGTGAAAGAAAACAAAAACTTTCTAAATTAAAACTAAGTTAGGTTAAGAATCTATACTTAAGAATCTATACTTTCTAAAAACAAAAGAGTTACAAATCCAATTCAAATTAGAAAGAAATTTAATTTTAGAAAGAAATCTAAATGACAACCTAAAATCTTCTAAAAGCAAAACAATTTGCAATGCAACTAAACAAAGCAACTTTCTAAACTAATATTGAATCTATCCTAAATATTCATGCATGAAAATCTTTCTAAAAACTAAAATAAAAATCTGAAACTAATCTATGATAATGCAAATTTGTAAAAAATTACAACATGTATGAGACGTGCAATTAGTCTAGTGCAAAGCAAGATGTATGCAACCTAATGTTAATTCAAAATATGAATCTAAATATGTCCTAAACTATTGTTTATTGCTGAAATTAAACAATCTAAGATGCATGAATGAGTGAACCTATAAAGCTATGATGCATTAGATGAATGGACTACCAACTATGGGTTAGAAATCAGATTTGTAATGCTGTTTAGTTCAACTTTTAGAGTTGAGAATTTCAATTTGAACGCAAAAAATTCTGTGTATAACTGGTATGAAATAAGCCACAATGATTCATCAGTCAACCAACAATAATATGTCACTATTTAGCATCTGTGTTCAGCTCTTCTTCACCACAATTTTTGAACTGAATCAAGAGTGTTTCAGGTTAAAAAAAACTGCTCAAACATTGAGGATGTGTGCATGTACATAGATTATTTATAATGATCATAATGCACTGCCTGATTTCAAACTGTCTTAAATTCAAATTCAGATCATAGTTTCATATTCCAATTCCACACAAAAGATGCACAATTGATTAGGAGTTTTCGTCCAACATAAGACCCATTGTAAAATTGTATTCTACACCATTCTAGACTACTTTCATTTGTGTTTCAATTTTGATTTTAGGTCTTACAAACTATTTTAAACACAGGCACTCAACTGTTATAAACACATGCAAGTTTGTGTTGTGAAAAATCATCCAATCAAGAACCTGATTAAAACTATTTTTTGCACAAAAACCTGGAATGTTATTAGCCTCAAACCTGAAATTTTGATTCACTTCTATCAACAAAAAGAGCTAAAAAAAAAGTTGCATAGATTAAACATAACAAATTCAGATTTTGTCTTGATTTATGGACTAATTTTTCATGATTGTAAAACATAGAAAATTCAAATGTTCAATTTGATTTCTAAAGTTCCATGACAAACACCATTAAGCATGATTTACATATGCATGAAACCTAATGAAATTTTCAGCAGTAAACAAACTACGAAATAACATAAACATACATGTGCAAAAATTTAAAATAAAAGTGCAGAAAATAAAGTAAAAGTGCAGGAAAATTAAAAGGTGCAGAAATTTAAAAGTGGTTGTGCAGGAAGTCAACGGCGGTAAAATAGGAAGTTAAAGGTGGTAGGTTGTTCTTTCAATTTCTTATTTCAACTTGGGCTCAAAAAGATTAAAAGTGTTGTCTTAGGGCTTTATTCTTCATCTTAAGTTGTTAGTTTAAGTGAGAGTGACAAATCTCCATTTAATATAAAATAAATTTTAGAATTGGCCTCTAATCTTTTTTTGCTCAAACCTTTTTAACTCGATTTTGCATTGCCTCCAAACATACAATGTATACGAAGAAACAAATTATTTTGAAAAAGATACTAAGATGGGTTAATAGTTGTGATTCCAACTTGATGAGTCTTTAAAAATGCATATTTTCATATATATTTTGGACCATTTTAAGAACTTATTGACTTGAAAGAGTCTCATTTTAGTGTGATATCATGGTTTCATGCATTATACATCATTATAATATTTTTTTGTATAATTTGTTTAAAAATCACACTTTTTGCTTATATTCATGAAGCCTACCAGTTTTGAAGAGTCTATTTTTGAAAAGTTTTTTGAAAATTTATATTCCCATGAAATAAATTGAATTTTAGTAATCATTAGTTCATTCACAAAAAATCATGAAAAATGGT
The DNA here is from genome assembly GCA_037013555.1 of Sextonia rubra. NCBI lineage: Eukaryota > Viridiplantae > Streptophyta > Magnoliopsida > Laurales > Lauraceae > Sextonia > Sextonia rubra. Next base: position 11,366,176 of record JASUAD010000008.1, read on the forward strand.
GTGTATTTTCATTGTCATTTCATGGGAGATGGGCCCACATTCATGCATTTGTGATATTAGGGTTAAAATTATCTTTTCACATGAATTCACATTTGTTTTGTAGGAAATTGATGATATGGGTCCCATTTGTAAAGAATTGAGGCTAAGAAATCATTTTCAAAAGCCTAGAGAGGAGAACTAAAGAGAGGAAATAAATTAGAAGAAAAAAATGTAAAAGTTGGCTTCATGGTCCCACACATATTCACACGTGTGGGGTACACATGTGGGACATCTAAGATGAGGTCCATTTATTTGTTGCACATTTTCAAGATATTTTTAAAAAAATTTGAAGAATATCTTATCAAAGATGGAAAGGAAAGCCACATAAGAGTTATTCTTTGAGAAGGAGAAGATTTAAAAGAAAAAAAATTAAAAAAAATGCAAAGCAAGCATGGATGTCTAATACATTGATTTGGATTAGATTTTGGTTAAAAAAAACGAAAAAAATCAAGAGAATTCTCTTAGCATATTTCTTTGAGCTTGGAGCAAATAAGGAGTACTTTCTAAAGAAGGACAGTGTATAAAACAAAGAGACAAATGGTAAAGTTCTACATCTCATGTGGGCCAAGTTTGATTCTAAGAGAGGATTCTTATCCCTATCTTATCTTTCAAGAGATCTCAATGCAAGGTGGCAAAGGCAAAGAAGGAAAGAAGAAGCAAAAAAGAACTTCAAAACAAGAAAGAAAAGTAAAAAAAAGGGAAAAAATTCCAGCAACATTCCATGCCCAAAGCCTTATATGAAGCCCATTTTCTTTCAATTTTTTTATTATTTTTTAAGTTGTTAAAGAATGGAAACTTTGGGGGTTGAAAAAGTATAAATAGGGCACCCCTCTCCCACACTTTTCATGGAAAAAGAGCTCCTTCTTTAGATCTCTACACTTCATCTTTTTCATCTCTCTCTCCCTTCATCCTAGTCCTCAAGGATGCTTAGCCCTAAGGCCACATTACACCCTTGGAAATTTCAACTAGAAGAGGTTTTCTTCTTTTCCATCCTAGCATGTGTTTTTCTTGATTTTATTTGACAATCTCTTGTAAGGATTTTTACATGTTAGTATATGTTGTCCTTTTTAAAATTTTTCTTCTTTTCTTATGGTTTGTGTGGATATTATATTAATACTTCTTGTGCTTAGATTGATGACCCAAGATACTAGGATCATATTTGAAGAAATCATGAACCTGGTTTTAAAGAAAATTTTGAGAAGATAACTTTACTGCCTTTACTACGTTTATTGTATTTAAATTCTTGTTTACTACATTTACTTTTATTGTCATCAGTACATTTAATTTTTAGCAAACTACATTTATGTTTTTTGTTAACTATATTTAAATTCTTGCGAAGCACTACATTTAAATTTCATTTTCTTTTTTACTTTATTTGTGTTTATATGTTGAATGATTTATGGCTGGGATTAATTTTTAGAAGCATGCATTCATATCATTTGTTAGTTTAGTTACTGGAAATTAGAATTTTAAATATGAAATTCATGATTTTTTTTTGGAAATAAAAGGGATAAATTTCATATTTAAAAAAGATAGCATAATTAGACAACAAATAGTTACTTTTTTGTCCAAATATTGGCAATTTAAAACATGACAGAGAAAGATTATTTTGCCTTGAAATTTGGAGGAACCATTGCTGGATGAGTTAACTTTGTCCCAAAAAAAATCTAAGAGAAAAAGGAATAAGGGAGGTTGGGTTTTCTATCGTTGAAATACTCATCAGCCAGAAATTCTGCACACAGAAATCTGCACAGGGCAGATTTTTGGTCTGAAAGTTTAGAATTAATAGACATATCAAATCTGTGAGTTTTGCTGTAAAAATTAGATCAATTGAACCTTGATGAGTGAACTTTAAAAATTCAAAGTTCTAGACTCAAAAGATTATGGTAATTTTAATTTCCAGAAGCCTAAATTAAGACTGACTGCCAAACTGCACACTACACCAAAAATGCCCATTTGGAACGGTTTAAAACTGTTCCTGAATGATTCTGGAACGGTTTCAAACCGTTCCAAAAATTGGTGTCGCAGAAAATCTGGAACGGTTTGGAACCGTTCCAGAGTTTCAAAATCTGGAACGGTTCCAAACCGTTCCAGATTTTCTTGCCATTTTTTTAAACTTCTTTAAAACCGTTCCGGTTTGGTTCAAACTCTTCTTGTTAATCAGTGTGCCTCCAAATTCTTGGGTATGTTGTGGTCGAACGTTCAAAGTCTTCACTCCTCTCAACTATAAAAATTCCAATAGCTCCAGCTCTCTAATTCCATTCCTCTCTCTCTCTCTCTCTCTCTCTCACATAGTTTGTGCAGAGAACAATATGACACTTCTGTCAAAGATGGCAACCACTGACGGCCATGGTGAGAAATCGCTATATTTCCACGGGTGGAAGGCATACGATAGCAATCCTTATCACCCCACCAATAACCCTCAAGGAGTTATCCAAATGGGACTGGTAGAAAATCCGGTACCTATTTCAGCTGCCTTTCCTAGTTGACAAACACAATTCAGGTGACAAATTGCATTTCGAAAATACATTACATTGGCAACCGTACAACTAATGAGTGAGTCTCATCTTTGCATTAGATAGACGATTGATTTTAACATGCAAATCAACAAAACCAGAAAACTAGTAGCATCAAATTTAAGCCCCAACTCAAATCCAATGTACCTTCTGAAAATCCAAAAAGAAAGTTAAACAACCAACGAAACAGTAAAATCTGCAGGATCCCAAATAGAAAAAGGGCTCCAATACCAAATGGAAATTGGAAAATACTAATAACACTAAACCAGAAAGAAAAAAAAATCTCATTCTGTCACTGCTGCTTCACCCAAGAGTGGAAACTGGCCAGGATCCTTGATGCAAGGTGCAGAAGCGGCACGACCAGTGTCATTGGCAGACCGGCCCGAAAACCCTCCACTGAATCCGCCGCCGCCACGACCACGGCCACGTCCGCCACCACATCCTCCGCGGCCAGCCATTGGCCCAGCATACTTCTCACCTTCCACCGGCTTCAAAAACGCATTTATGCTGACTGACTGTAGAAAAGAAAATGGCAAAACACACAATTAATCGTCTAATAAACAAGTTTAATATTTCTTTTTTGAATATTCTACAAAAAAAAAAGAAAGGTTTTGTTTTAGTAAACAAGTTTTAATATTAAATGATGTAAAGCCTGACTTGAATCACAAGAAAGGAAGTCAAAGCGGGCAGCTCTCCCTTGACCAACATAATATGCTTGCCATTACCAACAAATTACTCCAAATATGGCATTTACCCACTAACTTCAAAAATATAAGGAATGAAGATAGTGTGCTGAACTGTTTTGAATAGAAAATTAACCTTGAAATGCTCATTTACAATTTCAAAAAGAAATCAAAAGTAGATAAAAGCATTGAGGTTTTCACTAAACAGTGATGGCATTCCCAATTCCCAGTGTCAATAATATATCTTTGAATGGTGAAAAGCAATAAGGGCCCATTTCAATGCACAGAACTACTCCATTCCAGAGAACTTTGGAGAAACTGGAATCCTCAAAGGATGAGCTCCAGTTATTTGAGCTCTACTATTTGGTTAAGAAAGGAAAGCTCCTTGAAACAACAATCTGATCCACGGAACAATCCAGAAACCCATAGATGGATTTCTCACTCATTGCGGACTACCAAAACACAATATATCATGGAACTCAAGTTCCAAGAGAGACCTTGATTCTCATCCAAAATTTCAGGGATCCTAACCAGGCCCTAAGGTTTGTGTTTATGGCAGACTTCCCAGGGATGTAAAACAGTAAAAGAGTCAATTTCATGTGGGAAACAAGATACAGAGTGAGGCACCTTAGTGTTAAAACCACATATTCATCAATATACAGAAAACCAAAAAGAAGTGCTTAAAGAGAAGAGGTAATGAACTTCAGGAAAACCAATACACAGAAGCCAAAGAATAAGCCAAATCATAATACCTTGCGAACTTTCTCTTCCTTCTCAAAACTATCCTTCTTCTTGAGCCTATCCTTTTCAGACTTCTAGAAACAAAGAACAGAAACAACTAAGTTATCATGCGATGAAACAACACAATGGAAATTAAAATAAGAAGCAGCTTATGCACTTATGCAAGATAAATCATAAACCCACTAGCTTAATGAAGAGGTCATCACCCTTTTTCTTCTTATCAACGAGTAGCATTGCCTCAAAATCTTTGTCAAGAGCAACTTTCCTCTCCTCACTTTTTAGAACTTCTAATGCCTTCCGCTTTTCAGATAGTAGCTTCTCGTATTCATTGAGAGTTATCTCCTACAGGGCAAATACCAGCAGCGAATAATGATATATTAAAGCTGGCACAGCTTTTCAATCAAGGAGATCCAAATTACACCAAAAGAAGAACTTACTTTGTCTTCTTCTGGAACCTTCTTCTCAGTAACGTCGTCAGAAACTACATGTTCAGTATTTCCTTTCTCAGGCTGTGTGTCTTTGGGAATTTCAGTAGTCTCAGGAACATCCCTATATCAAGGGCAGCACAAAGCAATGTAAGAACTGTAGAGGTTATCAAGTACAATTATTTCCCTCCACCCACCCAACATAAACATCAATTGGCAATAAAACATTTAGGGGACATTTCAGCAATGCATTTTCCGCACACAAGAAACAAAAAAGTGTCTTTACTTTCCACTAACTTCATTTTCAGTCTTTTGGCTTGACTATCTGCACGTATTAATAATTTGCCTGATGGGCTCATAACAGAACATAACAAATCCTCCTTTGCAACTAGGAGAACCTGTGTTCTTGGATGTCCTGAAATCTGTCCTTCCAGTTGGCAAAAGATGGATTAGTCGCAACAACAGAAACTTTCCTAGCAACTATGATGATAGATAGGGAGACAGATGACTTAACAGGGTTTGGAGTTTGCACATTCTTTCTTAAATCAATTGTACAATTGGGGCCTAGGTTCAAGTCTACTCAGAGACTGAGCTGTACTAAGATCTTTGGGCCCGGGCCTGGATGTGAAATTGATAGTTTGGTTCAGCTGTTGACTTGCCAGCAGCAACCGTTATGACATGAGGAGTGAAATTGGCACCAACAGAACATGCCACCAATTCACCTACAAGGAGAAATTCTAGAAGACTGTAAAATATAAAATGAAGCAACCTCATCCAATAACAAATATTGAAGTTCCATGCTCGCAAAAGATTATGTGATTTTATGATTGTCACTGACCTCAACAGAATATTGAAGATCCTTCCCACTGCTTACGACAGGCCTGAATTCAACCTACACAGAAAAAAAAATGGTAGTATCGATTAGAAAAGGTGCAAAAGCTATTTAAGATCTTCTTGATTTCAATGCTTACAATACCTTTGAACCGCACCTCCTTCCAATTTCTTGCAGCACGCCATCGGATATAGTCGAAAGTTGCAAAGCCACTGTTCCAGCTTCTAAATGAGAGTCTCCATTGTTACTAGAAACTCGATTCAAAGACATTCATCATCTTCTGAGAGAATCTTTGTTTAGTAAATAATACGTAGAAAAAATTCAGCTACCAATGTGCATAAAGTTACCAGAACCAAGCTAATAGAGCAACATCTATAAGAACATGCATACAACCAAAAACCAACATATAACCAAGTTCATTTTCATACACGCACCACTATTGCAAACAACTGGAGAGGATTGAGCTGAGTTTACAAGATTTTGCCTCCGTTTCCCATCTCCAAGATATGCCTGCAGATAACCAAGATTTAGGTGGCCAGACATTTTGCTGTAAAGTAAAATAAATGGAAATATGATTGCTATTTCAGAGAAACTAAATAAAAATGGACTGACATTTCAAAGAAACTAATGCCGCACAGACCTCGTCAACTTTCTCTTGAGTTATATTACAAGGTTTCTCAGAGACAATGGAAGCGCCAGAATTTTGATTGTGTGGGTTATAATTGTAAAGCGCTATAATTGTATATAATCTCAAAACCGATTATATGTTTCTGTGTAAGTAAAAGACGATCACTGCGTATGATAAGTATGAAAATTAAGAATCCCAATCAGTCTTGATACCAAATTGAGTCAGCACCACTTAGCTTATACCCATAGGAGGTTCGATGAGACCGACTTAGGGTGTTCTATCTGTTACCTACTGCAATAGTTATGTAAAGAATTAGTCAGTGCTCTTCAGGTAGCTAGACGGACTTGGCCCAACTGCTATTGATTTCTCATAGTATGATGTGTGCTTTTCTTAAAAAGAAGATAGCCATATGAATGCCAACTAGTATGCTAATGTATTTCCATTTATGATTCCTTATTCATGCTCACTCATATGCATAACATACCTAGTTTCTGCTTTTGCTCTCATTTAATTAATATGTCTTTAAATCCAACTGTTACAACTTGATTGTTTTATATACTCTTATATTTTCTTAACTATTGTGTTAATAGTGCTACCTTTGATATTACAGTTATAGAATCCAATGCCGACATGGCAGTTGACATGGCTCAGGAAGGAATCCTAACGGTACCTCGGGGTGTAGACGAGTGGAATGAGGATGACAGTTACTACTAGTTGTCCTATATAGTGCATCATGGGGTTTATTTTGAGTTACTTAGGGAGTAGCTATGGTTTGTCTTATGGATAGATCATGCCATTATCATCATACTATTTTTGGAGTCAGAGATCGATGGACATCTCATTTTGTATTTATGTACATATATGTGTATCTTTATTATCGTGTACATGTGAACGGACTACTTAACAAACGTTGGTCTAAGTTAATGAATGAATTTTTTTTTATTAGTGTCTATGACAATTACAGGTGTACTATACAGGTTTTTGCTGCATTGTTTAATTAATTAACACGTGTTTTATGGATTTTCTTCACATATACCTATGGAATCACCATTTTTATAAGGTCCAAACCTGGGTTAATCATAATTTACTATAATTAATGTTGTTTTACTCTAATTAATACTTATTTAGACTAATTGAACTCAAATCCTTTGGGTTTCGGTCATGAATAGGTAGTTGGGTCAGGTTTGAACCATATTTAAGTAATCACAAACCTTTTCGTAATTTAGAGTTACATAGCCTTGCATCATGTTGGCATCATGTTAATTGCATCATATGTATTTAATCTTGCGGGTCATCTTTTATGATTGGCTCAAGTCAATTCGGATTCATCTTGGCCCAACCAGAGTCCATTTGACTCTATATATAAATTCGTCAAAAGAACTAGGCTTGTCTGCAACTTTCAATAAATCTTGATTTAAACACTCCCACTTCAGCAGATTGGCCTTTTCCCCATCTTCAAGAACTGTTGGACCTTCCCCTTCTTCTCTCCTTCTCCTTCTTTAACAACTGGAAATTTGCACTTGGAGTTGTGCATGTAAGAGCCAAGGCTCCCATCTTCTCTCTTTTTGCTTCCTTGTTCATCTCTTCTTTTGAAACTCACAATTTCACCTCATCTCCTTTTTTACAACTCTCCAAGGTAATAACTCTATCATGCCTTCAATTTTTTTGGTTTAATAGAGTCAAGGAGACTCAAATCTAGAGCATGCATGCATCTTATTTCTATATCACCTCTTGCATGTCTTATATTGTCTTCCATTGAGGCTTTCTCCACCATTGAGCCAAAGGGAAGCTTGATTTGGGTAAAGCACTAAATTTAGAGGCAAAATATTTTGCTACATGTATGTTTAAATATGTTGATTCTTAATGAACTCTCTATGAATGCCAATTTACTGCTTTTTTTTACTCTTGGATTAAGATGGTTTAAGTGCAAGTTAATGATCAGTGTGAATATAATTAGGAATGAATGTTGATAATTGGATGGAAAGAAAACCCCTTGTGTAGTGAGAAGGACTACTTGAATGTTTTGGGTACAAGGGAGACTAAAGGAAGAAGGGCAAAATCAGTTAGAATTGATTCAGCCCGGAGCCAAAGTGTTCCAGGGCCGATCAATTGGGCAAGAGCCTGATCGATCAAATTTTAGTTCTGGGAGGTGTTTCATGAATCGTACCTCTTGCCAATTCAATCAGGTACTTGAAATTCTGGGTTTAAAATTTTATTCAAATTTTGGTTCAAATGACTAACCATGGACCTTCCATAGCCCATCATGAGGCATAAAGAGATGTTACTCTTTTGATCTTTTGGTGTAGCCAAGGTGTTCTAAAATTGATCATTAGATCATATAAATTTTTCTACAACCATAACACTATCCAAAATTGTTGGAACATGGGGCCTTACCAAAGCTCTGGTAAGTGTTAGTATGTATGACAAAATGGGTAGCACTTTAAACTACTTTACTGGATAAAAGGGGATGAATCATATTCTTTTGACTTTTTTTAATACTTTAAAGCCTAAAATACTCTATGGAACCCACTTACAATGTTTCGTGAGTCTGGTTCTATATGAGTACAAATTTCTTATGGAAATGGGAGTTATTTTATGGAGATATGTTGGGGACCTTGTATGAGAGTCCTTGGGGAGTAATGTACCCTCAGTTTTAGTAAAACTTTATTTTATTTCTCTAAATTAGGGATTAAATTGGAAGTTGTACTAGCTTTATTTAAAACCTTATAATAATGATATAAGTCATGCTTACCCTTAAGATATTAAGTATAATCAAAGGCCATGTATGCCTTAGAAATGGGACTCTTATGTCAAACAAATTACCCAATAGTAATTAAATGCTAAGAAGGAAAGTGTAGAGCTGTCACTCATTCTCTCTTAATTTTCTAGTTATTTCCGATCTCACGTCATGGGTGTTGGCATAAGAAGAAGTGTCCGTTGCCTATGCAATATAACACTAAGATTTTGGTAACACATTGATACAGGATGTTTTATGAATACACCGTATTGAATGACTAAGGAAACATGGATTTTCTTAGCTAAGGTTAGCTAACCTTTTAATTTAAATGCATTCATATTCTTTAAGTAGCCCTCAACATGATTAAATCATGTACCTATTCTTCCTGGTGAACTCTGAGGCAAAATCGGAGATGGAGTTTCTACTGAGCGTGGGCTCGTGAGCCAAAATAAGAGCAGCTAAGGTTGAGAGGGTTTGAGCTTTATTAACTCATTTAAGTATGCATTGTTTGATTATTAGTTACTCTATTTAATCTTGATTTTTATGATTAAATATGATCTCAAGATCGATATACATTTCTGTATGAGTATGACACGATCGCTATGTATGATAAGTATAAAAGTTATGAATCTTGATCGGTCTTGAGACTATTGAATTGGCACCACTTAGCTTATACCCATAGGAAGTTCAACGGGACTGAATGAGGGTATTCCATATATTACCTTCTGCCGAAATTATATGAAGAGTTGGTAGGCGCTCTTAGGGTAACTAGAAGGTCTTAGCCCAATTACTAGTAATTTCCCATCGTACGATCGATATGCTCTCTTTCTAGAGAGAAGATACCCATGTGGATGCCAATTAGTATGTTATTGTATTTCCATTTATGATTCGCTACTCATGCTTATTCACATGCACAACATATCTAGCTCCCGTTATTACTCTCTTTTAACCATTCTGGTTTTAAATTCGATTGATACATCATGATAGTTTCATATATTCTTATATTTGCTTAACCATTATTTTAATAGTGCTACACTTGGTGTTACAGATACATCATGACACAGCCTCGAAGGGAACCTTAATGGTACCTCGGGGTGTAAAGGAGTGGAATGAAGATGACATCTACTACTACTCATCTGACGTAGTGCGTCACTGGGTTTATTTGGATTAAATGGAGAGTAGATCATGTCATCATCGTTATGTTATCCGGAGTTAATGTTTGGTGAACATGTTATCTTGAATTTTTGTATTTGTTTATGAAACCTTAGTATCATGTGCATGTAGATGGTGAATTAACAGACTTTGGTTATATTAATGAATGAATGTGGTTTTATTAGTGTCTATGATATGTACAGGTGAATTCTCCAGCTTCCACTTAATTATTAAAATGATTGTTATGTGTTTACGGATCTTCCTCACACGTACCTGTGGAGTCACTCTTGTAGCAGTTTGAACGTGTCTTGACATGGTTAGGATTGCCATGGGTTTTGTGTGTCGTGCCTCGAGATCCACTATAATTTCCCAATTCTTAGGTTTGGGGCGTGTCACTTGTAATAGTTTGTACGGGTCTTAAAATGGTGCAGATTGCCATGGGTTATGGGTGCCATGCCTCGGGATGCACCCTAATCCCCAATTCTTATGGTTTTCCCCTCTCCTTACTTTACAATCATCCTCTATTATTCTTTTTCTTTTTTCTTTTTCTTTCAACTTCTTTGTTTCTTTCCTTTCCCTCCTTTTCATTGTTTCTTTCCTTCTTTCTTCTTATGCTTCTTTTCTACTGTTGTGATTGTGAGCTGTCTCTCCTTGGCTTCTTATCTTCCCCTCTGTTTTTTCTCTCGTCCCCTCCTCATCCAGACAGAACTCAAACCTAGGTCCGATTTTCTCCTTTTTATTTTTTTTCTCCTTTTCTTCTAGTCTCCTTCCTCCCTCTCGAGTTTGGAACACAAGAACTCATCTTCATCAATCATCATGTCTCTTTCTTTTCCTTCCTCTTCCTTTTTTTGTTCTCTCTTTATTCCCCTCTGCTCATGGTCGAATTGACATATAGACATGTAATTTTAACATTACCATTGTCCCCCTCTTTAACCCATCATCTTCTTCTTGATCCCACCATCACAAAACTCCATTGCAGAACCCATCTATGTTCTTTCCTTTCTTTTCTTTTTCTTTCTCTCTATTCTCCCTGTTATCAGCATCACTCTCTGCTTCTGCTTCTAAAATAAAAAAGACAAGCACCTTTCTTCCCTCTGATCTGCTGAGTAGAACATGGACCTAGTCCCACCCCCACCTTCAATCTAAACCATTCGATCCATGGTTCTGGCCTAACACTTGTTCGATCTCTCTTATTCTTCTTTTCCTGTGTCTTCCCCATGCACAGTCAAACTGAGAACCCAACACTTCTTTTTTGACAGTGGCAAATCAGAGATCAAATTACTATCTCTCTTTGTTTTTGATGAATCATAGATGGAACTCAACCTACTTTTGAGATCCGATCGCCCATCTCACACAATAGAGATCCCCAGTTTTATACCACATGATCTTCTTATTTTTATTCAAAAACAAATTATTATGTCGTTACCAAACAAGTTCCACACGGCGATTTATAGCATGAACAATTTAAGAGTATGTTGCCTAATAAGTTTCAAATAGATTAGTCTTAGCACAACCTTGTCTTAGCACAACTTAGTCTCAACATAAAATTGGGAACAACATTGAAACAATGCCAAACGGGGCCCTAATTTCTAGAACAAGGCTCCATAAATACCTTAAAAATAAAAATAGAAAATTAATGGGAGGAAGAGAGGTGGAAAAGAGATAAGAAAAAGAGATGGCTTGGTCATCCAAAGGGTGGGGGAGAGAGCATGGTTGCACACCACTTTTTTGGTTTCCTTTTATACTTCCTGATTATCTTACAAATACATTGAATCTGGACATCTAGTTTGAATAGGAAACTTGGTGGGTCTTTGCAAGTAGAGTTTATCTCTAACAAGGGCTTCCTCTTAGATGGGGTCCACGTTGGATGTGCACAACTAGATCTTCGATAGTGTGGATTTAATTGTATTCTCGTCTAAAAATGTATTCAAAACTTTCTAGGTCCATAACTTCCTCATTGTAGTAGCAATTTCTGTAATCTTTAGCTCCATGGACATCTACTCTGAAAAAGCTTTCTAATGGCAAGTCATTAGCATCAATTCGACATCCGAATTGAGAGTTAAGGGCATTTTAAAATAGGTTATCCTAAAGAAAAATGGGATTGAATTTTCAACTTTGATTTGCAATTGATTTATCTCTACACAACTTTTTTTGTGAAAGGAGATCAGTTGTGGCTGATTCAAACTCCTTAGGTTTTATCTCCTACCAAAATTATCTTCTTTGAATTAATCAAGAAATAATTCAAATTAATTCAAAACTGCATCTGTTGTGGACCCTACTAAGTGGGCAACTCCTTTGCTTGAACAGTGGGCCTTATGAGATGTCTTCTACTGCAATTAAGACTCTTTAGCTAACATGATGAGTGGATCCCCTTCTTCACATGTGTGTATGCAGGTCCTAATTTAGAGTTTTGATGTAACTAGGACTTTTTACAAAATCTTTCCTAAGGTTTAGCAAGTCCTACAATTCTCATTTACTACACAAGCCAGCTCAAATCATGAAGTACTGTAGAACCTTGATTGAACTGGGACTCCGACAGAGTCCTAATCCTACTAGGATTCTTCAAAAAATTGAAAAATTGTATAAAATATTAAAATGATGTAGAAAATGAGTGTAAATTGTTGATATTCCAATTTCAAGGTGAAAATACATGAAATGGTGAATTTATTGGAAAAGCGGTGCATTTAATTTAATTAAGTCTATAATCCTGCCTAAAATAAGGCCTAAGTGATGCAAATTCATGTAATTAACACACCCAACCAGCATTTTGCAGTCCCTAGCAAAAACTGTGAAAAATAAAAGTCCTTTGACCTAAACTAATCCTAAGAAAATAAAAACAACTAAAAATGGTAAAAATAAAAGCCACTTTTGCAAGCATTCTCGACTGCATTTAGCATATGTAGCAAACCCATAAACCTTTAGGTTCCTTAAGTGGACGAGTTGTGCCTTGTGAGGGTTTATAGTGAATATACCCACAAAATTCATTTACCATAAGAAAACAAATAGAAACCAAATAGAAATTAAAAAAATCAAGTCAGATCAAATATTTTTAACTTCTTGAATAATCAAAGTCTTAGACTTTTTGAAGTCTAGTTCACATTTCTAATTTCAAAAACTTTCGCAAAATTCATGCCAACTTGTATGCCTCATGCAAGTGTATACTTCAAAGCAATCTTCTCAATGCTCCACAAAAATGTCGAAAATAGAATTTTCCCTCAAATATTCAAACCCTCTTGATTTAGAAGCTCACAAGTTTTTCCCTCAAAGCTACTATCAAGGCTGGGCATGCTATTATTCACTTTGAAAAGGCCTCTTTTTATTTTGAAATTGAACCTTCATTGGTAGCTTTCGCACTAATGAGTATGGTAGCCTTTTTCTTGTTCCAAAGGTAACTTTCACACATATTCTTAGGTAGCTTTGTTCTCTGGCCCAATTCAAAAAAATTTTCACTTCCTTTTTTCTCCAACATAAGAGTTTCCAAGTTCATATGATACAAGAAAAGTTAAGCTCTAGGGAGCATACCTAGTCATTAGGCATTTTTGCACGTAATCCCTTGAAAAACTCTAACGAACACTTTTCACTCACTCACCATTTCTGACGTAGAAATTTTTGAGTTCATATAATATAAGTAAAGTTAAGACTCAGGGAGTAGACCTAGTCCTTATTCATTGCCACACATACTCCCTACAGAAATCTCTATAGACGCTCAATTGGACCATGTACATCATCATTTTTTTCTTTTTTTTCATTATTTTTTTGCTTTATTTATTTATTTATTTTTATATGTCGAAAGTGAAGAATAGGCACCCCTCCTCATTTCACCTGAATTAACTCAAAAAGGTTCACCAGATTAGGTTCTCCTAAGTGTGCTAGAAAAAATTACAAGAATAAATTCCTAAAACCATTCTGTTAAACCAAAAAACTCAAGAAAACAACATCAAAGTTTCCTATTGAAAATCTCAAGATATGTACAAGTGTTTCAGTGAAATGCAAGTTTGGCAATCCTTTGAATCGTCATTTTAGTTCCAATAATTCTAAGATTCTGAATTTCTTAATATCATCAAATCATATTAGTTCTTTTAAAAACTTTCTCAAAAATTTTATTCCAAACAAAAAGAAACCTAAATTTGGTCCACCTTGAACCAACACTGGTGTCTTTTAACATCAAATTTCAAGATGATTTGGTTACCTTATTAACCAATCAATCACTTACCTATTGATGTAATCTATCTTGAGCCAAATTTCTTTGGTCTTACTTAGCGATTACCTAATCAGTAGCATCCTATTTTCCTTCCTGGTTGAGGTCCAAACTATTTCTTTTTTGTTTTCTTTTAGAGAAAAATCGATAAAAGGATTCTTGAAACCAAAACAAAATCCTAGGAATTTGAAAGAATTTCCAAAAAACTAAGAATAAAAAGAAATTTGAAAAATGGTTGTCTAAAAATGGACGAGTGCTCATTCCCACCCCCCAAACCTAAACTAAACATTGGCCTTGATGTTATGCATGGAATGCAACACCTAAATGATGATGAATAATTAAATGATGGAGGGTAGGAGTGAAAGCAGGCACCTAATGATGTAGCTTGTTCAATCCATGTCCATGATTAGACATACATAAAAACCAGAAAAAGCTATTCTACGAACACGAAAAGAAAATTTTATGCTAAAAAAAAAGAAAAATATATACTATTGGATCCAAAACTTAGAATCCACCTGGATCCCAAATAAAATTTTCTTCCATACAATGCATAAGAAGCACTAAAAATGTAACCAAGGGAACTTTGAGCATAGTGAACATGAGGACCGCATGTTCCTTGTGATTCTGTGAAGAAATTGCCACCATGAAAAATTCCCTCTCCTCCCCTAAGAATGGATCGTTGAATTCAATGAAAGGAGGGAACAATGAAAAATGAGGTGGTGTTTGGTCCTCCTGTGCCAATATTCCCTCAAAATCAATTTTTTCAATTTCCATTGGGATGGGTACACAAACTTCAGTGGCAACATATTGATGTGAAATTGTAGACAAAGCCACATATGTATTAAAAATTTCATATTTGAGAGTTTGAATTGGGCTAATTTCCTCAAATTTCAAAAATGTTTCAAAGCAATGGGTCTCCTTATCTACAAGAAGTTTATGGAATTCAAGACTCGGATGGGCAATTTCCTTAAGAATGATTTCATCTGGTTGTACAGTTATTGTCACATCATTCTCCATAGAGACAAATGTTTCATTTTCAATAACACACCTAATTGGATAATCTAATGAGATCTCATGAGGAACCTCGTAGTATGGGCAATCTATAGAAGAACTGAAGAAATCATTATTTTGAAAGGGTCATTGTTTTCATTGATTCTTCTGATAGATTTGGTTATATTGTGTAAGTATTGGGGGACATAGGCTCATATGGATCAGAGTCAGTTTAACAATCACACCATCATCCACATTCTCAATGTCACCCTCAGATATTGATGCAATATGGGCCCCATAAGTGGTCCCCTTTCAAATTAGATTGGGACTATATTATTTTATTAGTAGATTTCTAAGTGCATTATTAGGGAAGTTTCTATTAATAGATTAGGATTTTCTTAGGCATTAAATTTACTTTCTTATTTAAATTGCATTGTAGTAAATTATTTCTCAGACTTTGATTATTGAATAGAATTGTGGGTTTTATCTTTGGGGGTGCGTCCTCATATGTTGAAGTCTTCTCGACGATTTAAAGTGTCCTCGGATATGTGTTTCGGTACTTTAAGTAGTCCTAACCCTAGGGCCTTCCTCAGTTTGGTATCAGAGCAAAGATCTACATCGTTCTGATCACCTTCCGGTCACCGATTGGAACTATCCATCCATCAAATTGCTTGTCCCTTTCAACTTCCATTGCTAACTATAAAACCCCATCTTCGATTTCATCCCAACCCCAAAGCCATTTAATCCCATCCATTGTAACCCAACCCTATACCCCAATTCCCTAATTGAATCCATTACAGACCACAAGAAACCCACCAAACTCCCTTCATCATTCTGTTCTAGCCTTAATCTCACCAAAATCCTCTTCCCAACCTTCCAATCCCAAATACAACTCACCATTTGAGAACTCACACCCAAAAAAAAAAAAAAAAAATAGAAAACCTAAATCCTTAAGACCAATGCCCTCTGAACCCAACTGAACCCCAACCCATCAGAGACCACTTGCATGCCACAACCTATCTCTCGAAAATCGCATACCAATCTGCCATCCCCAAAATCTTTTCCCTATCACCAAAACCCTCTTGCCGATACTACCATTTCCATCCCACCCATGAAAAAATAAGGAGAAAATAAAGAAAGAGAAAGAAGAAGCACGAATAGGAGGCGTGCCTGATTACAGTTTGCACACAATGTCGCCATCTTCACAGAAGTTATTGTCGACTAAGCCACCAACATAAGCCATCATTGTCATCTCCAGTAGAGCACCACCTTCACCCCTTAGTAACAATCACCTACGCTTGGAATCCATCCATCACCTGCTACCTCTTGGTGCCATCATCAAAAAGCCTATAGCTAGACTACGCACCACCATCTCTCCCTCCTTGGTCGGTTAAATAGAAGGAATGAAAGGTTTCTACCCTTTCGTCTTTTGCTAGCATGAAGACAGGAAGCCACATGCTTACTGTTACATGTGCTACACCAAGCCTCATTGTTATAAGTTATTGGCTTTGGGTCAGATCCTTCACCCATTTGCAATCTATAGCCAACAAACATTACTGTTGTCATCAACAAAGACCTTATCATTGCATTAGCAATTGAGCAGTCAAATAGGTTTGACTTGATCAATGACCAACATTATTTTTGCGAATGTAAGCTTATTTGATGTTAGATTTTCAATCTGTCTTTGCTAACATGTTTTTGGAGAGCAAATCTACACATTAGGTCGGTCAGATTTTAATTTTCCATAAAAAAATGCTTCTTAAGAAGCAAGTTGAGCTTGAATCTTCAGCTTCTCCAATAGAAGATTTGATTGGTCCCATTAGAGATTTAACTGCAATGTTGCCACCATGCAAACCATCCTGCAACAACTAAAAACTAAAATGACAACTTTGAAAAATAATCAACATGTAGATCATAATGAAAATGATGGAGAAAATATTCAAAATCAACGAGACCCACCAATCAATAATTCTGATTGAGATTTAGGAATTAAACTTGTGATCCCCAAATGATGAAAAATTGCAGCTTGCTGAATCCATGGATTAATTAGTGTGTGTGGAAAATATTTTTGCACATAAGCCAATGAATGAGCGCCATAAAGTTACATTGGTTACCATTTGATTTCATTATTTTGCAGCAACATGGTGGGCTGAATGACAAAAAAAAAAAAAAAAGGAGGAATCAGAACATAGACCCAATTGAAATATGGAATGAGATAAAGAATGTTTTGAAACAAAAATTCTTCCACGTCAACTATGCCAAAGACCTGCATTCAAGTTTTCAGAACTTGAAACAAGATCTAATACGGTTGTTGAATAATATGAAGAATTTCTAAATTTACAAGCTCGTTGTGGATTGAATGAAGATGATAATATGTTGGTTGATAGATTTTTCAATGGATTGAGAATAGACATTGAGCACATCCTAGCATTTCAATATTTTAACAATGTAGATGAGCTCATCTAACAAGCCATCAAAGCCAAGGGTATTGCCAATCATTAAGTGCAAAATTTTAATGTATCTAAATGGACTTAGCAAAAAAATTCAACTTTCCAAGATGCTACATCCAATGGTTCAGCAAGAACTTTTTTCTCTAAGCCTGAAGATCATAACAAGGTCACATGTTTTTATTGCAAATAAAAAGGACATTACTCCTTTGAATGTCCTAAACATGTGAACGTAATGATAAGCGTACATGATGAAGCAACTACTCAGGATGATCCGCCAAACATAGAGGGAACAAAGGAAGCAATAAAATATGAAGCAGACAAAGATAGTGGAACTCTCATGGTCATCAAAGAGGCTCCACCCACTGTTGAAAAGAAATGATTACGGAAAAATATTTTCTGTTTCACGAGTATTGTTCATGGGCAGAATTACGTAGTTGTAGTGGATGGCAGAAGTGAAGAAAATATCATCTCTCAATCTCTTGTTGATTGCCTCAAGTTGAAGGTTTATAAGCACAATCGGCCTTATTTTGTCAAATGGCGCTTGATGAAAGGTGATCAAGCACACGTACATCACACATGCAAGGTTATGTTTGCTATTGGTAATGATTACAAAGATACAATTTGGTATGTTGTGCTACCTATGGATAGTAGTGATATCTTGTCGAGACGCTCATAAACTCATGGTACGTGCAATAACACATACACATTCATGCATAGTGGAAAGCAAGTTACACTTCATCTTAAGAAGCTGGAGTCGCCAAATAAAAGTTCTCAGGCAGTTGCAACAAAGGAAGTCTTTTGTGTTCACCATATTTACAGAGGTAGTCCGAAGAAAACTCTAGTTCGAGGCCAAACTTTTCTTTCAAGTTGGGAAGGATGATGCAGTAGGGGCCCCTCAAGTGGTCCACTTTCAAAGTAGATTAAGACTATATTATTTTATTAGTAGCTTTCTAATTGCATTATTAGGGAAGTTTCTATTAATCAATTAGGGTTTCTACGCATTAAGTTTGCTTTCTTATTTGTATTGCATTGTTGTAATTATTTTTTAGACTTTGTTTATTGCATAAAATTATGGGTTTTATCCTTGGAGATGCATCCTTGTGTGTTGAAGTCTTCTTGATGATTCGAAGTATCCATAGACACATGCTTCGGCACTTCAAGCAATCCTAACCCTAGGGCCTACATCAAATATCCAAGTTGTACTTACGTGATCCAAATATGCAGGATGGTTCAATGAATGTTGGATCATCTCTTTGAAATTCTACTTCACTTTCAAGAATGTCCTTTTTTTCTTTTTTGTTAATTGAAGTAAAATTTAACTAACTGAAGCCATTAGTTTTTCTACGGATTCCGTGTTGTTTTGCATGGATGCTATGATTTCCTTGTTGGTTTGTAAGGATTGGATGATGGTTTGCCTTATCTTAGAAAAAAGATCCTTTAAAGATTCCTCCAAGGGCGGTGGTGGTTTATATGAGCATTCAGGTGGAAGAGAATTATGTGGTGCATATGACCAAGAGGATGGGGCTGCATATGACATATCCTGGGAGGGGTATTCATACGACCCATTGGGAGTAAATTCATGGGGATAGTACTCATGATCCATAATGGGTCCATTTTGCCAATGATACATATAATGGCTGCCTCAATTTGGGTTATACATGTTACCCATTTCATAAGACACATTGCCCCATATGTTCATATTAAGAGTGCATGATTGTGTGGGGGATGAGTAATTATGTGGGATCCTCATTAGTTAGTCACAATCAAATTCTTTCCTATTAGATTGTCCACTATATTCAAAAAATCCAGCCATGTTATTCCATGGATGATAATAATTACTGAGTTCCCTCTTGTTCATGTGTTCCCATTGATTCATGATGCAAGAGGAAAGAGGTGGCCAAATTTTTTAACCATTTTCTTTTTTTGAAATTTTTTTAAACTAATGAGATAAGTAAACCAAATTAACCTTACTTATATGTAGGGTTCTAATGGTCCTAGTATGATGCACAAGTAGTCAAGCACAAACATCACAAGAAATGTCCTAGGCTTAGCCTAAAATTCTAGATGGCTCCTAATTGGTTGAAGAGAACATGTAGGCCTCCATTTCATTCTTATAAAACCTTAGATGACCAGATTAGCAACAGGGAGTGAAGGGGATGAATTCGCTCAAGAACTAGTACCCTAAAAGACAAGTTGTCGCACATGCAAGAGCAAATGCTATTCTTAGGCCTCAACTTTGGTCAGAGAGCACAATTGGTGCAACCGTCAATGGTCTTTGTCCTACTAAGCTCAAGTCCTATGGTCTCGTTCCTATTTGATTTTAATTAAGGCTAGGTCTATTTGCAGGGCCGGCTCAAGAAAATTTGAGGCCTAAAGCTACAATCCTAAATAAGCCATTTTCTAGTATTTTACGTTATTGTAAAAATTTTATTTAAATCATATTTAAAAACAAAAGAGATATTAATTAAGAAAAACTATATCTAGAAAACTTTGACACCATTAAAAAAAAACCAGTTGAGATTGGTGAGCCCAAAAACTTAGTTTACTTTTCAATGTTGACTCAGTTTTTTAATAATAATTTCAAGTAAAAAATTATAATTGATATTTAGAATGAGTAGATATGAACATAGTGAGAGCACTTTATAAACAGTATCCATCACCAATGGTATTTTGAATACATGGAAAAATGGTGAAACCAACAATAAATATTTTATTGGGCAAGAATCATTTTAGTTGTAAGTACAGGTGATCATTCCTAGTGTGACCCACAAACCAACCTGAGCCCAAAGTAATAATTCATGCTTGGAGTTCACATTTATGATGTATAAACAAAATGTGATGGGTTTGGTTTGACTACATTCCTAATATTTGACCCACCAACTTGGCTAATTACAAACACCTGCCAATCCAACCCAAATCGAACTGTTAAATTTTAGTCTGAGGTGAGATTTTGATGCAAGATCATGAACATATCTTACATTTAAGGTTTTCTAGGTCAATTGACAAATTAATGATTATAAATCAGAATAAAAAATTACTGAACCCCAATCCACCATAAACCAACTATAATTCATATAGCCATAATCCTAAGAGATGAACATAATATGGCCCATAACCCACAAGTGGAATAGCATGTGGCTAAAACCAAACTTTCAACCGGTCCTATAATCACGTCATTTAGAAAATAATGATGGAAAAGATAGGAGTTGTTTTTATTTATTTTTTTATTTTTGAAATGAGAAAAAGAGAGCAATTCATTTTTTTGGGGAATGTGAAAAGATGAGACTTTTTTTTGGGGAGAAACAAAAGGAGGTAGTTGCTTGTTGAAATTTGAAAATATGTCATTTACTATTATGAGGCCCTTTTTTTTGGATTGAAAAAAAAAAGAATGAAATTTCTTATTTGGGCCCTTTGTTTTTTTTTTTTTTTTTTGTTGGGGTGGGGGGGGGGGGGGGGGGGGCGCTAAAACAATGACTTATATGGCTTTATGGTAAAGCTGGCCATGCTTATGTGAGTGATGATTAGAGTTAGATAGTAAGGATTTGGTGACGAAATCTAGTCCTAATATTATTGGGGTAAATTGCCCTTATCTAAGCATGTGGGTCTAATTTCAAGTGTGTCCCAACAAGCAATCACAATTTTGCATAAAATAAAACAATCCAGCCCACCTGCAGATAAAATGTTGTGGGTTAAGGATAGAGAATCTCACAGTGGGCCCACACAATCCTTATCCTATTTTTTTAGCAAATTTTTTTAATCATTTTCAAGTTTTTGGACTTCTTGAAAGCAATTCATCACTATAACAAGCTACACTTTTGGGGACATTCTTCAATGATGCTTTTATAATTTTTTCATTAATGGCTAACCTTTGATGATTATTTACTGACGTATATAATTTCGTAAGTGAAACTTAGGTAATTAGTGATGTTTTTTCAAAAACGTTGGTAAAAATCATACTTTTATCGACATTTAATGAAAAATTTTCGGCAAAGGTTAGTAGTGAATTAACTTCATTTTTAGAAAAAATAAAAATAAAACAAATTATTGGTGATGAAAATTATTGTCGGTAATAATTATTATTACTGACGTTTTGCTAAAAAATCGTCGGTAAAAGTTGACTTTTACCAATGTAAATTTCCTTTTAGTCGGCAAAGGGTTAGTCCCTTTCAACATTTTTAGAAAAAATTATATGGAGGAAATTTATGGCTGATGAATTTGTGGATTTTGGTGATTGAAAATATCATCGGTAATAATATCGATGTAAATATTTTAGTCGGTAAATTTTTTTACTGAAGTTTTTGTCTCTTTTGGTGACAAAAAGTTTCGTCACCAAAAGTGCAGCTTGTTGTAGTATGCAGTTCCTTGTTTTTTACAACCACCTGTGCAAGCTTATCTTTCTCCAACCAAGCAACCTATCAAAAGAAACTTCTTATTTGTAAATCCTATATTAAATCAAGCTCTTATCCTCTCATTAGGTCTAGAAATTTAAAGCTCCAAAACTTATCCTATCAAAACAAGTTGCAACACATGATTAGAATTCAAAAGTTATCAAGATTGATCAAATCTTATCCAATCATGGTTTTCTAATTCTGAAATTCTATCTTATCTAAACAACTTTAAAAATTCTATCTAATCCAATTTAAAAATTCCTAACTTAGCAAGTTGATCCAAACACTTTAATATAATCATAGAAATTTGAAACTCTATCTAATTAACCTAATCCGAACTAAAATCAGTTTTTTTTCTTTTTATTTCCTAAAATTTAGAATTAAAGAAATCCTTAAAAAATCATTAATTAATAAATCCAAAAATTCAATTAAAATAAGAAAAATCATAAAAATAAGAATTTTATTTTGTTTCTTTTTTCAATACCAAAAGTGAAATAATAGTTACTACTAATTGCAAAGAAAAGCTACTAATGTAAACTAGATGGTTAAATAAACTAGTGCAACCTAAATATGAGCATGCGTATGGATCTAACCAAAAAAATATTAAAAAAATCAAATTTCTAACAGAAACTTAGATTTGTCTCCCTGACAACGGCACCAAAAACTTTATGTGAATTTTAATTCAATCCATTAAAAACTGCAAGTGCACAATTGTCTTTATGCGATAGTGACAGATATAGGTCAATCCCACACAGAGCACCAATAAGTTAAAAATAAAAATTTGAATTTTTTCAACTAAGTAGAAATTGATGTGATGTAAAACTAATAATATCAGAAACTTGATGCAATTTAAAGAAATGAAAAATCAATAAAGAAAATAGGTTAGAGCATCCAAAACCCACTAAGCAAAATAATTAATAAAATCATGCAATTATTCTATTTTTTATCTCAAAATAACTCAGATAAAAAGCAAATCAACGTTTCTGATCTGGAATATTTGTCTTTTGAAAAAATTGATTTTTAATAAAAAAAGAATAAAATAATCACCCAAGACCTCCTTCACCTCATAAAAGAATGAAAAATCATAAGCATGACTTATCAAATTAAGTATAAATTATCAAAGGATCTTAGTCCTAAGCATAATCTATTTAAATAAGCATAAATCATCAAACTATTTTTATTATAAATCAAAATAGAGGCTACCTAAGGTAGGAAGATAGATCTATTGTTTTACTAGAACATTCATTTAAAAGTGAAAAGAAAAAAAAAGAATAACCACATGAATTACAATAAAAATTTACTTAGCTTCATCTATATGCTCTGATTAGCCAGATATTGCCAAGATCTTCATCATAAATTTAAGTAAGAGTATTCTTGTACAATATTTACTCTCTGAGAATCTGTCTTCTAAAATCCTAGTTTCTGGAATAAGGCTCCGGAAATACCTTAAAAATAAAAATGAAAAATTAATGGGCGAAAGAGAGGTAGACAAAAGAGGAGAGAGAGATGGCTTGGTCATCCAAAGGAGGGGGGGGGGGGGGGGGGAGAGCATGGTCGTACACCACTTTTTTGGTTTCCTTTTATTCTTCCTGGTTATCTTACATATACATTGAATATGGACATTTGGTTTGAATGGGAGACTTGGTGGCCAAGTTAAGTGGAGATAGAATTATCTTTGCAGGTAGGGTTTATCTTTGACAAGGCCTTATCTTTGACAAGGCCTTCTCCTTAGATGGGTCCCACTTTGGATGTGTAGCAATGAATCTTCAACGATGTGGATTTAATTGCAATCTCGTCTAAAAATGTACCTAAGATTTTTTGGGTCCATAACTTTCTCATTATAGCTTCAATTTGGGCAATCTTGGGCTCCAAGGACATCTACTTGAAAGAGTTTTCCAATGGTAGGTCATTTGAATTGTTACAACAACATCCGGATTGAGAGTTATGACCATTTTTAAGATAGGCTATCCTAAGAAAATAGTGATTGCATTTTGAACTTTGAATTGCAATGAACTTTATCTCTGCACAACTTATTTTTTGAAAGGAGATTGGCCATGGCTGATTCAAGCTCCTTAAGTTTTATCTCCCACCAGAATTTTCTTCTTTGAACTAATTAAGAAATAATCCAAATTAATCCAAATTTGCAACTGTTGTGAACCCTACTTGGTGGGACGGCTGCTCTGCTTGAATAGTGTGCCCTATGAGAGGTCTTCTACTACAAGTAAGACTTCTCAGCTAACATGATGCATGGACCCCCTTCTTCACATGTGTGCATGTTGGTACCAGGTTAGAGTTTTGATGCAACCTGGACTTTTCACAAAATTTTCCCTAAGGTTTAGCGAGTCCTACAATTCTCATTTTCTACACAATCTACCTCAAATGGTGAAGTATTGAAGAACCTTGATCGAACTATGACTCCTCTGGACATAGTCCTAATTCAACTATGATTCTTCAAAAAATAAAAAAATATTAAAATGATGCAAAAAATGAGTATGAAATGTTGATATTTTAATTTTAGGCTGAAAATGCATGAAATGACAAGTGTATAGGAAACCATTGAATTAATGTAATTAAGTCCATAATTGTAGCTAAAATAAGGCCTAAATTATGCAAATTCATGGACTTAACAATGCTTTTCCCAGAGATAAGCTCTATCTGCAGAGATAATATAATCTTTACTTAACTTGGCCACCAAGTCACCCAGATTTTTCAAATTCTATCAACAAGTAACAGAAAGTGTCTAGATTCAATGAATTTGAAAGAGACCTTTAGCCATAAAAGGAATAGATGAGGGGAAGGATCAAAGATGCTCCCTTTCTCCCTTGGACGTCCACTGCTCTCTCCTTTCTCACTACTATAGAAAAAGTTACAAAAATTTTTGGGTGTTCTCAAGCCCTGTTTTAGAAACTAGGATTATAAGAGAGAAAATTTGAGAGTATCATTGCAATCATCATAGAGATTTTAATAAATTTTAGAAGTTTTTTTGCAATGGAGGAGTAGTCTTTTTTATCAAGTGTCAGATGAAATTAAGTAGACTTTTTTATTCTTTTCTTGTGATTTGGTTTAAATAGTCTAATTCTCTTTATAGATGCTTAATATGATCAATAAATATGTTTTCAAGTCTTTGACAAGCTTTGATTATAGTTCTAATTGAATGGTGCTTTAATCATATATACTTCCTTAATAGGTTATACTTAGATTGAGTTATTTGATAATCTATATTTGATTATTATGTGATGTTTAGTTTAGTTCATAATTTTGTGAGGTGAAAGAGTTCTTGGCCCTAGATAAGTTATGAAAACTTGTGCTTGTTTATAGACAAATTATCAAGATCAGAAACATTAACTTGTTTATGATCTAATGCATTTTTGAGACAATTCTATTTTATTAATTACATGAATTAATGGATTAATTTATTTAATGGATTCATGACATTCTGATCTATTTTTCATCATTAGTATTCTTGTACTTTAGTTTTAATTTTGCTAATTTTCTGATTTACCCATCACACATCTCTTTTATTATTTCTTTTAAAAGAAAATTTCAAAATTTTAATTAATTAGTTCAGACGTGCTCCCAGTGGGTTTGACCTGTAACTGCCGTTGTCTTAATAAGACAACTATGCACTTGTAGTTTCATGTGATTGAAATAAATCTACACACCAAGTTTTTAGTAATGTTGACCAGGAGCCAATTTTAAATTTTTTATATTAAAATTTGATTTTTTTCTATTGTTTAGTCATATTCATGTTTGCAAGCATAAGTAGGTTGCATTAGTTTGCATTCTCCATATATTTGTGTTTTGATTAGTTTGCTAACCTTAGAACTTAGATTATTTAGAGTTTTTGAATCCTCCTTTCCTTTTTGTTTAGATACATTAGGCTTTTAAAATTTAAAAATTGATCGGATAAGATTTGATCTAATTGGATAATTGGGAATTCTTTAGACTCTAACCATATATGGGAAGTTGAGTGGATAAGTTAGAATTTTTTTCTTTTTTTAGATTATATAGAGTTCTGATCTTTCTCATTAACTTAGGAAAGAGTTTTATTTAATCTGGTTAACTTTAAAATTTTCCTATTTTATCTTTTTGTCTAGATTAGGATAGGATTGCATTTTTTTAGAAAGCATTTGATTTTATTTGCTAACTTAGGATTTACTAACAAGAGTTTCTTTTTCATAAGTTGCTTGGCTAGAGAAGGATAAGCTTGCATAGGAATCTTGCAAAAATGGGGAATTGCATGGACTTGTTAAAATTGCTTACATTGTTAAAAAGAGAGAGAGAGAAAGAGAGAGAGAGAGAGAGAGAGAGAATAAGCTTGCATAGGATAAGGATTGAGTGGACCTACTATGAGATTTTCTATCCTTAACACATGACTCTTTATCTGCAAGTGGGCTTGATTGTTTAATTCCTGCAAAACTTGATTTCTTGCTAGACACACTTGTAATTGGACCACACATAGAGTTAAGGGCAATCTACCCTAGTAAGATAAGGACTGGATTTCATCAATGGATCATTTTCCACCTAGCTTTAACCATCTCTCACATAGGTACCTAGCCTTAATTAAAATCAAGTAGGAACGAGACTATAGGACTCGCAGTAAGACAAAGACCACTGACGGTTGCACCAATTGCCCTCTTTGACCAAAGTTGATGCCTAAGAAAAGCTTTGCTCTTGAGTGTGCGACAGCTTATCTATTCAGGGTATTGGTTCTTAAGTGGGTTCATCTCCACCACTCCCTGGTGGCTAATCTGGTCAATTGAGGTTTCATAAGACCAAGTTGGTGGCCCATGTGTTCTCTCCATCAGTTAGGTGCTGTCTAGTGATCTAGGCTAACCATATGACCTTTCTTGTGCACAATGGTTGTGCGTGACTACTTTTGCTACATACTAGCAATAGTAGGACCCTGCATATAGATTAGGTAAACATTTCTTTAGGGTTTAACCTAGTGCATGTGAATAAAGAAAAATTGACATGAAAGAAGTATATTGTGGGAACATAAGCAAAAAAAGGTCAATCAAGATTGAACCCAACCTACCTCTCAACGTTGTAGGAAATTCTTTGATTTTTGAAGAAATTGAATAAATAATGGCTGAAGTAGACCAAGTGCACTCCACGCATGGCTTTGAAGGATTACATGTACCCCACCAGGACAACTAAACCATCCTGTATCAGGTTGCCCCAAACCAATGCTACCTTTGAGATCAAATCTGGCATGATTTAGATGCTCCTAGTCTTTTTTAGGGGCTAGACCAAGAGAACCCATACTAACATGTCAAGGAATTTGAAGATATCTGTAGGACCATGAGGATAAATCAAATGACAAAGGAAGTCCTAGAACTTAGGCTATTCCATTTTTCTCTAAAAGAAAAGACTAGGGCATGGCTTTATGCCTTACGGGCAGGGTCCACAACTACATAGGCCAACCTAGTTGAAAAATTTTACAAAAAATTCTACTCCAAGCAGAAAACTGCTTTGATTAAGTAGGCCATTAATGAGTTCTATAAAACACAAGGGAAGACACTTTATAATTACTTGGAATAGTTCAAGGACTTCTTAATCTAGTGTCCTCACCTTGGATTTGAAAAAATCCAGTTGGTCCAAATTATGTACGAAAGTATGAATTATCCAACCAAACCAATGGTGGAATCGTTTTGTGGTGGAAAATTTACATAAAAAACAACAGAAGAAGCATGGACATTTTAGGAAGATACCACTAAGAATACATTGCAATGGGCCCCTATCAAATGGGAGCCCACTAAAACCAACATTCCAGAGAAAGGGGGGAATGTTCAAACTTAAACCCAAAATTGAGGTAGAGGCCAAACTGGCTACAATGATAAGGAGATTAAAGGCCTTAGAAATGAACCAAAAACCCATTCCAAACACTTAGGAGTTATTGAAGTTTAATCAGGCCACCCCATGAGTGGAGGAATTGGCCCAACAATTGTGGGTTAGTCAAATCCATAGGGGAAGTCAATGCGCTTGATTAAAACACTCATTTTGATAATCGTCGGAGGTATGACCTGCACTCCAATACTTACAATCCAGATTGGAAGGACAACTCGAACTTTCTTGGACCAAGGATCCACCTTAGGGTGGCCCGTTTTAGTCCACTCAACCTCAACCCATTCAATCTCATACCCATGCACCACTAGGTTTTCAAAAGCCCCATTTCAGCCCCAATCCACTGACCCAGACGGTAGATTCCTTAGAAGAGGCAATGAAATCATGTCCTAAGCCATAGCTAGTTGCAACAGAGTACTACTATATTTCAACAGATTACTACTCAACTTTTGAATGACCATACTCAAACCTTTACAAAATTAGAATACTAAGTGGGCCAACTAGCCAATTCCTTGAGTGCTAGAGACAAGGGAACCTTCCCTAGTCAATTAGAAACAATTCCCATGGGTCAAATTGCTCATGATACCAAAGGAAAAGGCCCAAACCAAGTTAAGTCCATAATCACTCTTAGGTAAGGTACACAGAATGACAACAAGGTTGAACTACCTAAGGAACTTGAGGAAAAATTAAGCGAGGATGTAGAAATTGAGGAACCAATTGTGAGCAATGCTGAACCTACGGTAAAACCAAAGCCAATTAAGGAAAACCCAATCATAGCTAATCAACCACCTAGTGAGTCATTTCCTAGGACTTGCATTCCTAAGAAAACATACCTTTGAGGCTAGGCCCAGCCATGTCAACTACCCAGTTGGATAAAATATTAGAAGTGTTTAAACAAGTGGGATCAAAATCCCACTACTTGATGTTATCCAATAGATTCCAACCTATGCCAAAATTTTGAAGGACCTTTGCACCTTCAAAAGGACTACTAATGTGCCCAAGAAAGCTTTTCTAGTTCAACAAGTTAGCTCAATAATTTTGTGTGCAACCCTAATCAAATACAAGGACCCAGAGTATCCTTCCATTTCATGTTAGACAGGGGACCATCATATTAAGCATGCTTTGCTCAATTTGGAGGTGACTATCAATTTGTTACCTTACTCGGTTTATGAACAAATGGGCTTAGGCGAGCTATAACCTCCAGGTGACCCTTCAGCTCGCCGATTGATGTTAGAAAAAACCAAAGGAGTAATCGAAGATGTGTTAGTCCAAATTGAGAAATTTTACTATCTAGTTGATTTTATTGTTTTGAATACGTAGCCTACGATGAATACAAGCACACAAGTTTTAGTGATTTTGAGAAGACCTTTCTTAGCCACATTGAATGCACTAATTAATTGCCAAAATCGGGTTATGAAGATTTCTTTTGGCAAATGATTGTAGAACTTCAAATTTTCAATGTTGCAAACCAAGGTCGAGACACTGCCCCTAATGACTTCAATTTTTTAGGGGTAATCCTTGATGATCAATTTCTTGATTTTTTGAACATTGATGCTCTATAATAGTGTATGACCTAACAATTCGATGATCCACAGTCAAAAGAGACAGCAAATGCGTTTGACAACACTCAAATAATAGAGCAAAATTGGGAAAATGATCCTATTCTTCATATTTTAGAATTTGTCAATTTGGAGTCTTTGGATTCCTGTCTTGAATGTTTCATGAATTCTTATCATGTAAGTCTTTGAGAAATTGCACATGTATTTATTGGGCCCAATCATTGTTGTGAACAATTGTTGATTTTAGAGAACAATGGCCATCTTTGAACTTTGAGTATGACACTTTGGATTCTTGCATGGCACCTTTTACAATTTCAAATGATGATAGTGCCACTGCATTTTCTGTGCTCATACCTAAGGAACTACAAGATGAGAATTTTAAGCAATTTTTGGCATGAGAGGACCATGAACCATATTGTTTTGAGCCTACAGATTTGAAAGATCCATTCTTAAAAGAGAAAGATATTTTCTATGTGGTCAACACTTCATCCTGTAAAAAGGAACATGTGATCCACATGATCACCATGTTTGATGAACCTTTTCAAATGCTCCTTGATGGTATAGTAGAGGAAAATTTTATTTGTGACCTAGGTGGGTCCACAATTGTACATCAGTTAGAATATATTTGTTTAGTTGTTTTTGTGTTTTGTCTAACCATGGACAAGATCTAAGAGCCATATTTTTTAATTTACCCTCCACCATTCATTTATTTTTTTTGTTAGTTCCATTCATTTAAATGTTGCATTTCATGCATAACATCAAGGACGATGTTCAGAACTAGCTGGAAGGGTAGGAACAAGCACGCTTATTCATTTTTAGACAAACATTTTTTTCTCAGTTTTTCGGTAATTTTTTTTTCAAATTTCTTTTTTAAAATTTTTAGCTTTTAGACTTTTTAGTGTGATCCTTAACAAAAAAGAAATTAGGATGCTACTGAGATTGGGAACTGCTAAGTCAAACCTTTGGTTTGGGATGGGTTAAATCAGTAGGCAAAACTTTTTTTTTTTTTTTTTGTTTGTTGTGCTGCATGTATCGTCATGGAATCTGATGTTAAAAAATTCCCATGTCGGTCTAGGGTGGACCAATTTAGGTTGCATTTTCTTTTATGACTTAGGTTATTTTATTTCTTCTACTATATAAAAAAAGGTTTTCAGGACAAGTAAGTTTTAAAAGAATTGAGGCAGATTGAAGATAAATAAGGAATCCGAAATTTTCAAACTTTTGGAAGAAAATAAAAAGAAAGTTCTTTTTTTTTTCTGAATGACAAAGCCTATCAAGGGATTATCCAAACTTGTCCAGACATATACACACTCTTCATTTCTTGGATTTTTAGATAGGAAGCTAAGATGTTGCTTTCAAAATTTCTTAGAAAAATACAATGAAACCCAAAAGGTTTAGTTCATAAATATTTTTGTTTTCTAGTTTATTCTTGGATACATCCAAGTGGATTAATTTGGGCAAATTGAAAAGGGCTACCATTAGTACGAAAATCACCAATGAAGATTCAATGATTATGTAAATATCTATATATATATATATGTATTTAGGGGAAAATTTTTCTGACCCTTAAAAGTAGCGTGAAAGCTGTCATAGTTGCCTTGAAAGGAGGAAATTTATTTTGGTTTGATTTTTGAGGGATCGGATGATTTAAAGGAAAATTTTGTTTGGTGGCATTAGTGTGGACTATTCAAAACTTGTTAGTGACGTGTGTGTGTGTGTGTGTGTGTGTGAGTGTATTTCACTGTGCACGCAAGTCTTGATATGAATTTGAGAAATTTTTTGAAAATAGAATGGTGGAGCGGATTTTAAAAATCTATATTTTTTTTATCATTTTGGACTTCGAAAATTTCTGATAGGAATGGATTTTCTTTTCAAGAATTTCTTTTACTTTAGTTCCTTTTTATAAAAAAGAATTTTGTGGGTAAATTCACTGCAGACCCTTATAAGGCACAACTCATCCACTAAGGGCAACCTAACGGTTTAAGGGCTTATTACATATGCTAAATGCAACTGAAAATGCCAGTGGAAGTGGTTTTGTTTTCATATTTACTTAGATTAGGTCAAAAAACTACAAAACTTTTCTTTCGCAACTTTTGCTAAGGGACTAACAAAATGCTAGTTGAGGGGTGTGTTTAGTTATTGAAATTGCATCAATTATGCATCAGTTTAGATTCAATTAGGGACTTAATTAGGTTAAATGCATCAATTATATATTCTCATTTATTTTCATCATTTCATTCATTTTTACCTTGGAATTGGAATTATAACATTTTTTTACACATTTTTTGCAATATTTAGTAGTTTATGAAATTTTTTTTCGAAGAGTCCTAATTGTAGTAGAACTCTGTTTGTACGGGTCTCACTTCAATGTAGGCTTTTAAGTATTTTCTAGGTTGAATTAGAATGTATAGGAAATGTAGGACCCACAGAACCAGAGGAAAATATAGTCATCAGGTTACAAGGAAGCTGTGCACCTTAGATAGGACCTAGACATCCCATTGGGCATCTAACCATGCCTCCCTCATGCTTGGAATGACCAGTACAAAGCAAAGGCCCCATCTCTCATGTATGAAAGAGTTTTGAAGACTTTTGTGGGCCCTTTCATAGGTAATCATATACTATAGCAAGTGCATCCCATTGTCATTGAATTTTGGTTCAAATTCAAGAGAATCAACAATAAGACTCCTCCTTGTCTTATCTGTATCAATCTTGGAGTCTAAGAAGGAAATATCATCTCGAAGGCTAAGAGGAAGAGTCATATTGCAAAAAAGCTAGCCCCATTCTCAAGACAGCTTAAACTAAAATTGGCATATTGCTTAAATTGTTGCTTAGATCGGTGTAATTGACCTAGTGTTGAAAAGTCTTTGAGAGTGGATGTCCGTGGAGCCTAAGATCATGCAATTCAGAGCTAAATTAACTAAGTTATGGGCCAAGAAAGTTTCAGGTACATTTTTAAGCGGGAATAAAAGTACATCCACACCATGGAGTATTCATTGCTGCACATCCAAAGTGGAACCCCATGTAAGGAGATGCACTTGTTAGAAATGAGCTCTATTTGCAAAGATAACATTATCCCCATTTAACTTGGGCACAAAGTCACCTCGATTTTTCAAACTCTATCAACAAGTAATAGAAGGTGTCCATATTCAATGAATTTGAAAAGGACAAACAGCCATAAAAGGAATACATGAGATCGAAGATGCTCTCTCTCTCTCTCTCCCGTGGACCTCCACTACTCTGTCCTCTCCTTTCTTCTCTTCTCTCTTTAGTGTGAAAAAGGTTAAAAAAATTTTTTGGTGTTCTGGATCTCTATTCTAGAGACTAGGATTAGAAGAGAGAAATTTAAGAGTATCATTGTAACCATCATGAAGATTTGAATAAAGTTTAGTAGTTCTTTTGCTATGAAGGAGCAGTCTTTTTGATCAGGGTGTCTGATGAAGTTAAATAGACTTTCTTGTTCTTTTCATATGACTTGGCTTAAATAGTTTAATTGTCTCTATTCATGCTTAATATGATCACAAATCTGTCTTTAAGTCTTTGACAACCTCTAATTATAGTTCTAATTGAATGATGCTTTAATCATATATACTTTCTTAATAGGTTATAGTTAGATTGAATTCTTTGATAGTCTATATTTGATTGATATGTGAGTTTATTTTAGTTCATAATTTTTTGAGGTGAATGAGGTCTTAGCCCTAGAAAAATTGTAAGAACTTGTGCTCTTTTATAGAAAAATTGTCCATATCAGAAATATTGACTTGCTTTTTATCTGAAGTATTTTTGAGACAATTCTATATTATTAATTGCATGAATTAATGGATTAATTTATTTAATGAATTCATGACACTCTGATATTGTTTTCATCATTAGTATTCTTGCACTTTAGTTTAAATTTTGTTAAGTTTCTGATTTCTCCATCACACATCTCTTTTATTATTACTTTCAAAATAAGATTTAAACGTGCTCCTTGTGGGTTTGGCATGTACCCACCTTTGTCTCAACAAGATAACTATGCAGTTGAGGTTTCATGAGATTGAAATAAATCTACACATCAACTGTTTTGCGCTGTTACCAGGGGAGCCAATTCTGAAATTTTTATTAAAATCTGATTTTTTTTTCTATTGTTTAGTCATATTCATGTTTATGAGCATAAATAGGTTGCATTAGTTTTCATTTTCCATATCTTTGTGTTTTGCATCATTAGTTTCTACTTAATTGAAAAGAGAACAAAAAAAATCTGATTTTTTTATTTTTTAAATTTCTTATTGATTTTTTTGGAATTTTTAATTATTTGACTTTTTTAGGATTTCTTTTAATTATAAATTTTAGTTAATAGAAGAAAAAGAAAAAAACTGATTCTTTTTGGGGTTCAGAATTAAAAAAAAACTCAAAATCATCAAAATGCGTAGTTGTGCAAAATACAATGAATATTTTAAAAATATAATATATTTTAAACAAATTCTTTTCATAAACATTATACAAAATAAAAAACAATAGTTGGATATGCCAAAGTCATGATTTTTAGTAAAAAAAAATTAAAAATAGTCAAAATCATGTTTCTTTATTGAGAACAATTCCAAATCATCATAATGGTGCATGTGGGCAAAAATAGCAAATATTGCAAAAATATAGTATATTTTAATAAAAAAATTTTCATAAACATTGTATAGTGAAAAGAGATTCACCAAATTCTTCTTTTATAGTAAAAAGAAAAACATTTAAAAAACTTTGAAATTATGGTTCTTAATCGAGAGCAATTCAAAAATTTCAAACTCCCAATATTGTAAAAAAATATAATGTATTTTATACAAGTTCTTTTCAGAAACATTGTAAAGAATAAAAAAAAAGGAAAAAGTTAGATTCCCTGAAGCAGTGTTTTTTGGAAAAAAAAATATTTGAAAATCATCAAATTTGTGGTTCTTAATTGAAAACAACTCAAAATCATCAAAATAATGTATTTGGGCCATGAACAACCAATATTGTAAAAATAAAATATATTTTAAGGAAAAAGCTTTTCATAAACATTATAAAGAATATAAATGAAAAAGTTAGATTTGCCAAAGTCTTGTTTTTTTAAAAAAGTTGAAAATTGTTGAAATTACAATTCTTAACCAGAAAATAATTCAAAATTGTCGAAATTTGCGTTTGGGCAAAAAACAATATATATATTTTAAGCTAAACATCTTTGCAAACACATTGTAAAGAATAAAAAAGAAAAAGCTAAGTTCGTCAAAGTCATGTTATTTAGTCAAAAACATGAAAACATTTGAAAATCATCAAAATGACTGTTCTTAATTGAAGATAATTCAAAATTGTTGAGATGGCGCACTTTGCCAAAAATAGCTGATATAATAAAAATATAATATATTTTAAGTAAAATCTTTTAGTTGGCATTGTAAATAATATAAAATAAAAAATTTGATCCATCAAACTCGTGTATTTTAGTAAAGAAAAACTTAAAAATCATCAAAATTGAAATTCTTAATTGAAAATAATTCAAAATTGTTGAAATGCTACAATCACCAAGTCGTGTTTTTTTGTCATAAACATATGAAAATCATCAAGATCGCATTTCTTAATTGAAAACAATTCAAAATCTTTGAAATGATACATTTGGGACAAAAATAACCAATACTGTAAAAATATAACATTTTTTAAGCAAAATCTTTTAATAAATATTGTAAAGAGTAAAAAAGAAAAAGCCAAGTTCGCCAAAGTTGTGTTTTTACCCAAAAAGCATTAAAAATTTATCAAAATCGCAGTTCTTAATTGAAAAAAACTCAAAATCATCAAAATGACACATTTGGAAAAAAACAACCAATGTTGTAAACTACAATAGATTTTGTACAAAACATTTTCATAAACATCTTAAAGAACTATAAAGAAAATGTTAGGTGCGTCAAAGTAGTGGCTTTTAGTCAAAAATATTTTTAAAAAGTCAAAATTGTAGTTCTTAATCGAAAACTATTCAAAATCATCGAAATGACTCATTTGAGCCAAAAACAACAAATGCTGTAAAACTAAATCTGCCAAAGTTGTGCTTCAAAATCGTTGAAATCGAGGTTCCCAATGAAAACATTTCAAAATCTTCAAAATGACGCATTTATGCCTAAAAGAGGCCCTATTGTAAAACGACAATATTTTTAAGCAAATGCTTTTCATAAACATTGTAAAGAATAAAAAGAAAAAGCTATATTTTTTTCGAAGTTGTGTTTTTAAGTAAAAAATATTTAAAAATGGTCAAAATCACGATTCTTAATAAAAAAAACAATTCAAAATGGTTGAAACAGTGCATTTAGAAAAAATAATGTATTTTAACTAATAATATTTTACGAACATTGAAAGAATAAAAAGACAGACTTGGATTGGCCAAAGTCGTACTTTTTAGTTAAAAAACATTTGCAAATTTTCGAAATCATATTTCTTACTTGAAAACAACTCAATATCGTTAAAATGTCGCATTAGTGCAAAAAGGAGGAGATATTGTAAAAATATATTATATTTTCAGCAAAAAATCTTGCAACATTGAAAGCAATAAAAAAGAAAAATCTAAATTCACCAAAGTATTATTTTTCAGTAAAATAATATTTGAAAATTGTCCAAATAACAGTTATTAATCGAAAACAATTCAAAATCATCAAAATGATGCATTTGAGCATAAAATAGCCAATATTAAACAAATATTATGTTTTAAGAAAATATTATTCATAAAAATTGCAAATAATAAAAAAGAAAATGCTAGATTAGCCAAAGTCATATTTTTTTGTCCAAAAATTCTGAAAATCGTTAAAATCACTGATCTTAATAGAAAACAATTCAAAATCATCAAAAATGACACATTTGGGCTAAAAACAAACATTATTGTAAAAATAGTGTATATTTTAAACAAATTTTTTTAGAAAATTGTAAAGAATAAAAAAGAAAAAGCTTGATTTACCAAAGTCGCTTTTTATTGTAAAAAAATAAAAATAGTCCAACTGACGGTTCTTACTAAGAAATAATTTGAAAAAATGGCACATTTGAAACAAAAAAAACCAATCCTATAAAAAATATAATATACTTTAAGCAAAAACTTTTCATAATAATTGTAAACAATAGAAAAGAAAGGGCTAGAATCGCCAAAGTGGTGTTTTTTAATAAAAAAATATTTAAAAATCATCAAAACCACGGGTCTTAATTAAAAACAATTCAAAATCATCTAAAGGGCACTTTAGGGCAAAAAGTGGCCAATATTAATATACTTTAAGCAAAAAATTTTCAAAAACATATTAAAGAATAAAAAAGAAAAAGCCAGATTGACAGAACTCGTGTTTTTTTAGTCAAAACACATTTGGCAATCATCAAAATTGATGTTCTTAATCGAAAATAATTCAAAATCGTGAAATGGCGCATTAGGGCTAAACATGGCCAATATTGTAATAACTATAAGAGATTTTAACCAAAAAACTTATCCTAAACAATTGTAAGGAATAAAAAATAAAAAACTTGATTAGCCAATGTCGTGTTTTTTTAGTAAAAAATATTTGAAAATTGTCAAAATCACATTTCTTAATGAAAATAATTTAAAATTGTAGAAATTGTGCATTAGGGCGAAAACAGCCATTATTAAAAAATATAAAACAGATTTTAGGCAATATCAAATCATCCAAATTTAGATTCTTAAGAGAAAAAGATTCAAAGTCATCAAAATAGGGTATTTGGGCAAAAAACAACAAATATTTTAAAAATAAATATATCTTAAGTAAAAAATGTTCATAAAATTGTAAATAATAAAAAAGAAAAAAAGCTAAGGTTCACTAAAGTTGTGCTTCGTAACCAAAAAAAAAAAATGAATATCGTCCAAATAGCTGGTCATAATCAAACGCAGTTTATAATCATCAAAATGACATATTGTGCCAAAAAGAGGGAATATTTTAAAAATATAATATATTTTAAGCAAAGAAACATTGTAAAGAGTAAAAAAAAAAGAAGCTAGATTCAGCAGAGTAGTGTTTTTATCTAAAAAGATGTTTAAAAATCATCAAAATCACGGTTCTTAATAAAAAAATAATTGAAAATCCTCGAAATGGTGCATTTAGAAAATATAATATATTTTCACATACAAGTGAAACGAGCAGAAGGGATCAGGTAGTATGTTAAAAATTGTGGAATCAGCTTTTGCCCAAATGAAGTTTCCGTCCCGACTCTAGTCACAACTTGAGCAATCTAAACTATTGATTTTTGGACCACGGATCGCCACGATACAGGAACAAAAATTGTTAGAAATTAAATCTTCTTTTCAATGAACTAAGAATCAGAAATTTTGGGGATCCTCAACTTATCCTTAGGGAGTAAAGTGAAGGGTTTTCAGGCGTTGAACACATAGGTGTTGAACACAAGTCATAGGGCATGACAAGACCTAACATTTTGAACCCAAAATAGAAATTTTATGAAATTTCCAAAATGCCTCTAATTTCCTCAAAATTTGAACTAACCCCTCTAAGTACCTAAAAAGATCTTGAAGTGGAAAGGACACAAAGTATTTATATAGTGCTCAAAGGTTTTACACTTTTTCAATGTGAAACTCCTGAAAAACCATAAAATTCTCTTTATAATGAATAAACTAAGAAAATGAATTTTTAAAACCCCTAAAAACCTAACATATTCGCAAAACTCATTTGGGCTATCTTTCCAGCATCCATACAACAGCCTCAGCCGGGGTTACCATCTCTCAATGGTGTTGCCCCAAGGCTACCCACCAAAGTCGACGGTTGGGACTCACTCTTAGGTGGTACTTGTGGAAGGCCCAGAACAAATACGTATTTCAATACCACCCACTGAACCATCACCACATCAGAGCTCAAACTGTTAATGCTGTACTAAATGGAAGCAGGTTGCTATTTGAATACAAAATTTATCTCTCATCACACATTAGAAAATTCTTTTCTTAAATTCCTAAAACACCCTTCTCTCCTTCACACACCCCTCTCCTCTCTCCTCCCCTTTCTCCCCAGCTGGCGACGAGCTTCGGCCAGAGGGAGTGGGGCTTTCCGTCCCTCTCTCTCCCTCTTCCTCACCGGACGGACAGGAGATGAGGGGGGGAGAGGAAAAGGGAGAGAAAGAGGGAGGGAGAGGAGGAGGAAGGAGGGAGAGGAGAGGAGAGGAAGAGGGAGGGTGAAGAGAGAAAGAGGATTTGTTGGGGGGGGGGGGGGGGGGGGGGGGGGGGAGTGCCCCCCTTCCGCCAGCCGGAGGGAAAGGGGAAGAGAGAGGAGGGAGGGAGAGAGATGTGTGGGGGTATTTTGAGGATTTTATTTTATTTTTTTATCTTCTCTTGTGTATGAAGAGTTTAAATTGCTGTTCATCCAGCAATTCTCGCAATGGAATCTCACTTCTCTATATGCAGGTTCGGCGAGTTCGACCCCTCTCTCCATTAACGTGTGGCTGCCTCCACCGGGCTGGATTAAATTAAATTTTGATGGCTGCTTCAACCACTTCAACTTCAAAGCAGGGGTCGGTGGTGCAATCAGAGATTTAAACGGAGTCCTTATTTCAGCTTACTCTAGTTCTTTTCAAGCTGAACACCCATTGGAGGCGGAGCTCCTAGCATTTCGACGGGGGCTGCTACGGTGCCACGACTTACAGCTCTCCGATGTCCTCATTGAGGGCAACTGTATGTTCTCAGTCACTTCAATAAAAAATTCGGCACACCGCACTTGGAACATGATGCCCCTCTGGAAACATGCCATGAATCTGCTTGCTGGTATCAACTTCTGGAAGCTGAGCCATTGCAAACGATCTGCCAACCGCTGCGCTGATCTTCTTGCAAGCTCCGATGGTCCACTAGTCACGAGCGATCTAGCTTCCTTGACCCTAGACCTCCAAGCTATCTATAACGAGGAAAGGCTTCGCGCAACAGCATATACAGTTACATTTCACCGCTGTTAGGAAGTAGTACCACCATCTACATACTTGCAGGTGCCTCGTGTCCAACGACTACCAGAATGATCAGCAATTGTAGTGTCAAATGGCAGTTGAACTGTCCCATGTTTTTTGGATCACCATCAGGTACAAAGGACTATACAGCTGTGGTTACAGCCACTAACGGCCCATGCTCTTATTGTCAAAGTTTATAACTGTAAAGGCAGCATTCACTCCCCTCTTTTTGTTAACAGCTCACAAAACTTAAATAAAGTTCCTTCTTCTGCTAAAATACACAGGACTTCATTTGAAGAGGACTCCATTGATGGAGTGCTAAGGGTAGTGAGTGAAGGATCAAAGAAGCAGATGCAGATGGGGCTGACACTTTCCCCGGGTTTAATTTAGTGAGAATATTTCTGATGTAAGGGTAATCATCTCCTATCAAAGGAGAGATTATTTTATGGCCCTCGTGATTCTTCGTTTTTTGCTTTAGTCCTTTGTATTAAGCTATTCTCATAGAAAGGGGTTAGCATAAATATCCCTAGAACTTCATTTTCCAATTAAACAACCTGACGGTAAAATTTCATCAGCAGGAATTTGCCAACATGTATTTAGCATATCAAGCGTGCCTATTGAGCTTCTCACAGACATCCAAAGTCAAACATAGCACAACTCGGACCCACAATCACCAAACGCAAACCACGGCCCTAAGCTAGTTAAGCTACCCGTTGGGGTTCAAACTGTCCATTAGTTTGATACACTAAACAACCTGATTAAAAATGTCCACCGTCATTTTGAAGCCATATAATCACATATCTAGCCAAAGGCCCAACATATATCGACCAGCAAAATTGAACCTAGCTCAAGAAACCATCGCCTGCAGATTAGCTGTGTTTATGTTGTTTGATGTTCCACTGGCACTTAATCTAGTCACCCGTAATCCTAGTCACCAGTAACTGGTGATAGAAACAACAGACTCTCAAAAACCTAAATTAGGCTCATCCAAACACAATTTATTAACACAAAATACGAATTAAGGGCACTCAGTATACAAAGACCCAAACGGGGCCTTTGGAAAGCTTGACGTGGTTTTATGAACCTTTTTGGTCCTCAGAAACGACCAAATGTAGTAGCATCAAGTCACCAATGTATCAACAATATAGAGCCACAGGTTTCCTTTGTGTGACTGAATCTGATGAAACGTACCGTAAATATTTGTCATACCGGACAAAATACCGGTATCTCAATTTGTCAGTCCCATATAAAATTCAATATACAGAAATTAAAAACTGACCAAAGCATTAGCTGATATATATTTAATATACCAGTTTTGAGGCCTGACCATAATGGAGAAATATGCTGGTATGTGAACATTGCAAAATGTGAAACTAACCAGAACTAGATGATTGATATACTGAGGTCTAAAAAGAAATGAAACATGCCATAATTCATCTTAAACCATCTGCAATTGATAGATGAAAGGCTGATTCAAAGAGCAGCTAGTAGAGAATAAACCCTTGGCTGCATGTTCATGTGTGATTATGACCAAAACCCAAAGTCCTATCGCTGGATCACATGCCTAACCTAAACAGAACAACATATGGGAATGCACACAATCTTCACCTTCTTTGGACTGGTTTATAAAGCACAACTGTAACAAACTTTGAACCGAAGCGATGAGTGATCCCAAGGGCTATTACAGATCGCGGGGCCTCCCTGTTCTCTATGTAGAGATGGTTAAGAATGACATTCTGAGGTACAGGAAGACTGCCAGATGCCTCTCTGCCAGCAGGGAAGCTCAGCAGAGTCTGTTGCAGGTGAGGAGGTACAGTAGGTGGGT
Organism: Sextonia rubra; assembly: GCA_037013555.1. NCBI lineage: Eukaryota > Viridiplantae > Streptophyta > Magnoliopsida > Laurales > Lauraceae > Sextonia > Sextonia rubra. The sequence goes on from JASUAD010000008.1 coordinate 11,407,098, forward strand.
CCCGCCCTTCATCTTCACTACCTGGGTATATGTTGTTGTAACTTGAATCAGGTGATCTGGTGACTTCAAAGCCAACTATGTTTACTTCATCCTGCACACAGATCTATGGTCATTAAAGGAAAGCACTGAAAAGGAACATGCCTCCAGGGCTAGAGCTTACATGATCATCTCCGTACAGATTATTATCCATGATGTTACAGAAAAAAGCTAGTGAGGAGCTAAACAATCAAAGCGTGATCGTCCAACAAGTTAGCCTGCAAAACAAAGAGTTTTAAATTGAGATAGAGTTCAAAATTATTATTATAGAGTTCATAATTAATATTACCAATAAATTAAAAGGAGAAAAACAGAAAAGAAGGTTTTAGGTGCATCAGAATTCCACCACCACCAACCTCATCAAAGCCTTGTCCCAACTACGTTAGGATACTACCCAAAAAAAAAAAAACCCAACAGAAACAGCTTCAGTATTCAAAAAACAGAACAGACTATGACTTGGGAGCTCTTAACAAATTTTGGAACATCTGTTCCTGAAAGTCTCATTTTTTTCCTACAAGAACCCATTTTGCAAGAGGAAAACTGCAAAACCCACTGTTTGTTGAGGACAACCAAGGCACACAACTAGGCAAATCACCTATGTATTTCATGTGGGTTATCACCTAGGCATTTTCATCTAGCTATGCACAAACCCGTCTAGGCCAGGGGCAAGTAACATGAATAATGATCATCTTTGCCGGAACCAAGTGGACTCAGCCAAGTCACCCAGAATTCAGACCTAACCAATACAACTCAACACTGGTACTTAAAAATACAAAGGAACAATATTGCACATAATCTTTGAGTGAGTAGCATGCCAAAGTCAGAAGGATACAAACCACAATGATTCATCAAATATTATGGATGCATTGTTTTGCACTTATATGAATCGTAACTTAAGTAGGAATGTGAAAAGAGATGAAAGTCCTGCAAAAATCAAAGCTCATAAGATATCACAAAGGGACTAATATTGATATATAAGAATGAAGAGATTTGAGGAGGATGTCGAATATAGGATAAGAGTGGAATGGTTGGAGTGTGAGACTTGATTTTGGAGTGCTTTGTGATTGGCACGTACCAAAAATATGGAATGGACAATAGGTGGCTAATCAATAAGGGATTAGATTAGATATAACTTAAGGATCAGAATATTGGTCAATTTAGGAATCAACAGATGCACAAAATGAGTGTCAAAAGAGATGATAATGTTGAGATAGATGTTTGGTAAAACTAGAAAAGATAGAATCAAAATGAGCATATTAAGGAGAACTTAGGGGCAGCATAAACACATTAAATTAAGAAAGGCTTGTTTGAGATGATTTGGACATGTCCAACGTAGGCCAACAATGACACTGTTAAGGAAAGTTACTCTATGCCTCTTGATGGCCCATTAATGAAAAAGGATAGGTCCTATCCAAGGATTTGGCAAAAGAAAGAACTGATGGAAAACATATTTCATGTGGCTCATGCCAACATAGCTAGGACAAGGCATTGTATGATGAATTGATGATGATCATGGTTTGGCACTAAATAAAACAGACTGTAAAATATTGAAATGCTTATAATTGATTGCCTAGAGAAACATTCAAAGTCATCATTATTATGATCATTATTATTATTATTATTATTAATTATTTTATAATGTTTTAAAGACTACCTATTTGTTTAAACAAACTTAACATTGTGCCCAATGTGTGATGCATCATATGCTCTGAAAATTGCCAATAACACCTTGTACAGGTAGCTTATTGCAACACATATTCTCATAATCATAATCATGCAACTCAGTCTATGATTTAGCCCAAGTGCCTGATTCAGTCCAACATGGGATGAGTATGATCCATTCTGGCTGTGCTACAAAGTGCGACTCATTAAACACTAAAAATAAAAAAGCAAGTTTTTTAATTTTTTAGAGAATCATTTCCATCAAGCTTTCATTAATTTGTAAAATCTAAATTAAAAAGACAAGCTCTTGTGTTGATTGTCACGGGCAGATATAAGCACTTAACGTAAATTCAAATTAAGAATAGAATATGCATTATCTTAAAACAACCATTCAGCCAAATAATTCTTTCAACTTATTCATACAAAATTCTTATGTTTTATAGAGTTTAATTACATAAAACTGTGGGACCCAATCCTTTAGGCTAATACAAATACTTTCAGCAAGTCATCAAAATCCAGGACTTAATCCTACCATGAAGCTTCGATTTTTCCCTTTCTCACTTTTAGACTAAAGGTTTCTTTCTTTGGACAAGATTCACATAGCATGAAGAATTTAAACATAGGATTTAGCTAAATTTCATTTCAAAAAGAGTTGGCCCTTGATATAGTAATTTATAAAAGTTTAAGTGATTTATACTGGTCAATTTGATGATGAAATCTTATTAATGTAAAATTTTTAAGAATGCTTATGAATAAGTGGCAAATATATTATTGACCCATTTATATTTCAATAGATGAGCCCCAATTTAGAGCCTCAAATGTCGATGTAGCCGTACCTCTTTCAATTTTCCTCTCTCTCTCTCTCTCTCCACTTTCCTTCCCATCCTCCTCTATGTAAAATTGTGGGAATCCCTAAAATTCTCCTAGAAAACCAAATCATAGTTTTTAATTCATTAAATTATAATAGATATGGTGATTTTCAATCCATAATCAGAGCTCCTGTTCTCAAGTGTTTAGGCGGCTATGTCTATTGTGTCTGTCTGTTGTTTTTGATGTTGTGGTTTTTGTATTTTGTGTATGCATGTCAATATAATTCTCTTGTACTGCTTGCTATTAATGAAAGTTACCATTCAAAAAAAAAAAAAAAGCTTCAATCCATAATAAGGGTCCATTTACAAAATCCAAATTAATAAAAATTAATGTTACCAAGTTACTTGGTGGTGGGTCATTTCAAACAAATTCGAGTTTGTATTAGACTGATTAAATAATATGATATTTCACCCATATTCAAACTCAACAAACTCGATTTGCAAATTGAACAAATCAGAAAGTGAACTAAGTGAACCTAACCCATTGAATTTTCAAATCGAAGCAAGTATCAAACTATGAATTAGTTAACTATGGTTCCAACTATGCTGGTTTGGCTATATAAATTATGTTTTCTCCAATCCGATCTTTTTTGAGCCAAATTCTCAAATAGATTTTACTTTCTTAAATCTATCCTTACTACTTCTATCCATGTCCTCTTTGGCTTACCATTTTCCTTGTCGGGTAGTCGTCATCATCATCAAAGCCTTGTCACAACTTGATGCAAGACAATATAAGATCTATCCTAACATGAAGAGATCAGATCCGAATGAACAATTAAAATTTAGTTATAAGCAATCCAAGTAAAGTAAAACATTGAATTTCTAGTAAATAATAGATCCACGGTCCAAGGTGATCTCACAGATCCCGCAATAAACCCTTTCTTGGTATAGAAAATAGTAGGATTTTAATGGAAGATAGAACTTCCAGATTGCTTAGGGCCAGTAATGCACATCCAATGATTTGGACAATGGTCTAGAGAGAAGACCGATGATAACAAAATTCAGATCGAATATTTTCAGATCTAGCAAAGGTTCAAATCTAATAAAAAGTTCAGATCTGAAATAATTTTCAGATTTAGAAGGGGTTTTGATAACAAGGTTCAGATATGAAGTTTGGTAACAAGGAAAGCCCAGATCTACAAGGCTCAAGTCTAAGGTAGTTTAGATCTGATGTAGATACCAGGATGGCTCTAGATCTAAGTAGAACTACCCAAAAGTGCTCTTGGAAAGAGGAAAAGTGAAAGAGATATACATACCTTTGTTGGGCTCTCACCAAACTCCAATCCAGAGGTGTTGGAAGAGATCTTAAGAGAAAGGTAGACTCTAAAAGCTCAAGGAAGAAGAAGAAGAAGCTTTTCTTTCATTTAATATCATAGCATAACATAACCAAGAGAATACAAGATAAGTCTTTTTAATAATACCCTCAAGATAACATCATCAAAACAGAAAAAACAAAATAATATAATTAAAAAAAAAACTTGCGCCAACTGCCTTGGGTTTCGTGCTCATGGGATGTGTGCATGAATTGCAAGGTAAGCCCTTTTATTTACTTTAAGTTATGGGCCCCTCTCTACTTATGCATTTAACAAAAGAAAGAAAAAAACATGGGTCCCTTTCTTCTACTAAAACTCTTTTAATTATTTGGGCCCTTCCAAACTTTAAAAGCTCTTTTATTTTCTCCTATGTGGCATCTCCCAGTGTGGGGCCTTCCAGACAATTGCACACATAGGGTCTTCCTTGAAATCTAGCCGTCGAATGTCCTCGTGATGATGGATCAATGGTGGATTTATAATTTCTTCGCGATTAAAACCTGGATAGTGCTCATCCATCTAAATTAAAGCATGATCTACTGTCCTACGCCCTCTTCTTTGATACACCTCATAAGAACTAGGGGGATCAGATCTGATGTCCCCATCAGTTCCCCTTGGCTGGGAAAATCTCACCTCTGGTGAGATGAAACTGTCATAGCGCTCAAGGATGTCAGGATTGATGCACTACAACTCATCTCGCGTGATCTGCGTGCTGTCATGCTGCGGCTTGTCTTGCCATTTGACAAGGAACTTCTGGATGCCTCCCTATCTAGTGGAGACCAATTGATCATCTAGTATATCTTCCACAATGTCCTTCCTTTGAGCTTTGGGAGGTGGGGTTGGTTGTGGGAAACGGTTTTGGAAAGAAGTTGGCTCAAAAAGATGGTCCACACGGTTGGGTGAATGGGTAGAAGTTGGGTAGGGTGGAGATGTTGTGGGACCCCAAAAAGGAATAAGGTCCTCCACATTGAACATAGCACTGATACCCATATCAGGTGGAAGGTTTATGACATATGCATTAGGACCGAGCCTTTTCAATACTTTGAATGGGCCAGTACTACGGACCTTTAGTTTCTTGGCAATTCCTTGTGGGAACCGCTCTGGCCTTTTACAAACCATGACATCATCACCCACTTGAAATTCAATGAGCCGGCGATGTGAATCAGCAGATGTTTTACAACTATCATTTTGCAAGTTAATTCGCTATTTGATCTCATTATGTAATGAATGAATGCATCGAATGAATGAATGGATGACATGGGAATGAGATCTACAGGCATCCTAGGCTTGTACCCAGTTACTACTTCAAAAGGACTCATGCCTATGGATCCATTAACTGAGCTGTTGTATGCAAACTCGGCTACTGGTAAGACAGACTCCCATGACTTGACATGCTCACCAACTAAACATCTCAAAAGATTCCCCAGACTTCAGTTGACTACCTCTGTCTGACCATCAGTCTGTGGGTAGCATGCAGATAAGAATTGCAGTTTTGTGCCCAAGATTTTCCACAGTGTCTTCCAAAAGTAACTGGTAAATTTAAATTCGCTGTCAGACATGATGGTTTTTGGGACACCATACAGGCTAACAATGTGCTCCATGAAAATTTTCGCAATATGCAAAGCATCTGAGGTCTTGGAGCAAGGGACAAAGTGGGCCATCTTAGAGAAGCAGTCCACAACAACCAGTATGGAATCCTGCTATTTATTTGTCTTAGGAAGCCCAAGCACAAAATCCATACCAAGGTCTTGCCACGGTGCATGAGGCATTGGCAATGGATTGTACAGCCCAGTGTTTTGCTTACGCTGCTTTGCCAGTTGGCAAGTGTGACAGCGTTCAATTGTGTGGGCTACATCTCGCTTGAGACTCGGCCAATAGAAACAGTTCTCTACAAGAAAGATGGTCTTTTCACGACCAAAGTGACCGCCTACTCCACAAGCGTGGAGCTCCTAAATCAAAAATTCTCTCATGGAGGTACAGGGAATGTAAATCTGATTTCCTCGAAAGATATAGTCATCTTTCAATGTAAATCGATCAATGCTTTGCAGAGGATTATCAAAAAGTGAAACAAACATATCTCCGAAATCCGGACAAGAGGGATAATCATCTCTCAAAAACTCAAACCCAGTGACTTCGACATTCATGGAATGAATCAAATTGACTCTACAACTTAACGCATCAGCCGGTTTGTTTTCCACTCCTGCCTTATGCTTAAAACGGAAGTGTATTATTGTAATAGTTCAACCCATTTGGCATGGACTCCTTGCAACTTAGATTGAGAGTTCAAATACTGCAAGGCCTCATGATCTGAGTACAAAACAAACTCCTTCGGTAATAAATAGTGGCGCCAATGTTTCAATGATTGAACTATTGCATAAAACTCTCGCTCATAGTTCGAATACTTTTTTCGTTTTGCTTCATTCAGCTTCTCACTGAAATAAGCAATTGGGTGTCCCTCTTGACTCAAAACACTTCCTATTCCGACGCCAGACACGTCACAAGCCACTTCAAACACCTTGGAAAAGTCTTTTGTGGTGTGTCAATCATTTTGGCCTTAATTTCCTGAAAGGCTTTTGTGGCAGCTGGGCTCCAATTAAACTCTCCCATTTTCATGCAATCAGTAATTGGAGCTATGATGTTACTAAACCCCTTAGTGAATCGACGATAAAACGTGGCTCAGCCATGGAAGCTTCGTACCTCATAGATGTTAAGAGTTTTCCATTCAACAATTGCCCTCACCTTTTTAGGATCTGCAGACATCCCTACAACAGAAACAACGAAACCCAAGAAAATAATACTTTCTGTCATGAAGGTGCACTTCTTTAGGTTTGCGTACAGTTGTTCCTTACGCAAAGTACTACAGACTTGCCATAAATGGTTGAGGTGTTGTTCTTTTGTATTACTATAGATTAGAATATCATCAAAGTAGACAACTAGGAATTTCCCCATGAATGGCCTCAACACTTGTGTCACGACGCACATGAAAGTACTTGGTGCGTTAGACAACCCAAATGGCATCACTAGCCATTCAAACAATTCGTCCTTTGTTTTAAAGGCAGTCTTCCATTCATCCCCAAGACGAATGCGAATCTAGTGGTAGCTACTTTTAAGATCTATCTTAGAAAAGATAGTGGCACCAGCCATCATATCGAGCATATCATCGAATCTGGGTATCGGGACCCGATCCTTGACTGTGATCTTATCGATCGCTCGACTGTCCACACACATTCTCCAAGTCCCATCCTTCTTTGGAGTAAGAAGTGCAGGAACGGCACAAGGACTTAAGCTTTCTCTAATGAAACCCTTATTGAGGAGTTCATCTACCTGTCTTTTCAGTTCGGCATGTTCCAAAGGGTTCATACGGTAATGTGGTAGATTTGGCAATGTTGCCCCTGGAACAACATCAATTGCGTGTTGGATGTCACGCATTGGTGGGAGTTTATTTGGTAACTCTTCATGAAAGGCATCCTGAAACTCCTGAAAAACAAGTTCCACCTCATGTGGAATACTAGCAATTGGCTCTTTGGGAATTTCTATAGCTACTACGGCATAGACAATGGGATCCTCCTCCGAGCCCTTGCTAGTCCTTTCCTCCAGATCAGCCTGGAATTCACTAGCACTCAAGATGTGTAAGCCTTTTGTTTTAGCATTTGGGGCACTGGTGCTGGCTTTCTCTTCACCCTCTTTCTTGCGAGTCTTATCTTTAGGGGTAATGGATACATCTTCACCTTCTCGTCATTGAAGTTAAAGACACAAATGTTGGTGCATCCAAAGTTGGTGACATCCAAATCGTAGATCCACGGCCTCCCCAAGATAATATGTCCCACATCCATAGGGGCTACATCATACCACAGCTGGTCCTGATAAGTGGACATTTGCATTGGGACCAGACAACGTTGAGTGACGAGGATAGATGTAAAATCTACCCATGACACAATATGGCTTAGGATGGGGTACTGGGGTCAAGCTTAAGCGGGACAAATTATTGGCAGAAATTACATTGGTACAACTCCCACTATCAATGATGACCTTACAGCTCTTATCATTGCATTTGACATAGGTGTGAAAGATAGATGTTCTACGCCAGTTCTCATTTTCTTGGAGTGTCAATGCATACCATACTACCATCACACGTGGTAGTTCACCTTCCAATTTATCTTGCGCATTCTGATCTCCTTGATAAGAGGGAGCAAATTTAAGAAAAGATACCCGATCCTCTAAATCACCACAATTATTAGCACTAGGAACAAAATCTGGGAAATAGGCGTCTACTGTTGGGTCACTCTCATCTTCCACATCTTCAATGCAGAGATTTCGGGAAGGCCAATCACGAGCAAGGTGCCCACGACCATTGCAATTATGGTAGGTAACGGAGTTGCTCCATTTAGAGTTTTCACTAACGATTCGCTTGCCTTAAAGGCGGGCAGTATATTAGCAGGATTTCGAGGAGGTTGACCTCCAGAATTTGGTTTACCACCTAAAGGATAAGGCTTAGAATCCGTTCCCCAGTAATCACTACACCTAGCCTGTTTGCTTTTCATGGCAGTCTCAAGGTTAAGCACTACCTCATAAATGTCCTCTACGCTAGCCATCTTAACAGTGATTAACTTTCTTTGAAACTCTTGACGAAGACCTGTTCTGAATTTAGATATTCTGCTTGGAAGGTCTTCCTGAATGTTACATCGTAGGTTAAGTTCTTCAAACTTATTAATGTATTCTGTAACAGACATACTACCCTGTCGGAGGTTAGACCTTTGATCTAAAAATCTATCCTGATAAGACTAGGGTAAGTACTTAACCCACAAATGCAACTTCATCTCATCCCAGGTCAGAATGGGTGCTCCTCGTCGATTCTGCAAACTGCGCTCAACATCAACCCAATACAACCGCGCTTGACTCACCAGTTTCATTTTAGTGAATCAAACCCTTCTCTCTTCAGAGATTTCATACCACTCAAAGTATTGGTCCATGTCTGATTCCCAATCAGAATAGACTCTCGGATCGATCTGACCGTCAAAAGATGGGGCTTCCACCTTAACACTCTTCAAAACCCAATCTTCTGGGTTTCGTCCTTTACCACAAGCCCTATGATTGTTTCCAACCTCAGATTCGAGGTCGGTATCATTATCACGCTCATGTCCCCTATTCCTATCCTCGTGCCTCTCAGGGTTTCTATTACGAACGCAACAATGTGCATTATCGCCATGTTGCAATCTCTCAATGCTCTTAAGGCGGGTATTGATCGCCTCCTCTTGAGTTTGTGACTCTTGTTGGAGAGCGGTTAGTTGGGTCATGATGGGCCCCAACATGTCCTGGACAATCTTAGTAACCTGTTCTAGGTTCATCCTGAGATGTTCAGGTTGGATATCTCTACCACTCCATGTGGGCATACAAGATGGACAACTAAAATGAACGAACTATTAATGCAATGCAGTAATGCCTATTGATTATGATGAATCTAAATGACTCCCTAAGCAAACCAAAGCTCTGATACCAAAATTGATGCAGGACAATATGAGATCTATCCTAACATGAAGAGATCAGACTTGAATGAACAATTAAAATTCAGTTATAAGCAATCCAAGTAAATTAAAACATTGAATTTCTAGTAAATAATAGATCCACGGTCCAAGGTGATATCACAGATCCTGCAATAAACCCTTTCTAGGTATAGAAAATAATAGGATCTTAATGGAAGATAGAACTTTCCGGTTGCTTAGGGCTAATAGTGCACATCCAATGATTTGGACAATGGTCTAGAGAGAAGATCTATGATAAAAAAATTCAAATCTAATATTTTTAGATCTAGCAAAGGTTCAGATCTAATAAAAAGTTCAGATCTGAAACAATTTTCAAATCTAGAAAGGGTTTTGATAACAAGGTTCAGATCTGAAGTTTGGTAACAAAGAAAGTCTAGATCTCAAGTCTAGGGTAGTTTAGATTTGATGTAGATACCAGGATGGCTCTAGATCTAAACAAAAATACCCAAAAGTGCTCCTGGAATGAGGAAAAGTGAAAGAGATATAGATACCTTCATTGGGCTCTCACCAAACTCCGATCCAGAGGCATTGGAAGAGATCTCAAGAGAAAGGTAGACTCTAAAAACTCAAGGAAGAAGAAGAAGAAGCTTTTCTTTTATTCAATATCATAGCATAACATAACCAAGAGAATACAAGAGAAGTCTTTTTAATAATACCCTAAAGATGACATCATTAAAACAAAGAAAACAAAATAAAATAATAAAAAAAAAACTTACGCCAACTACCTTGGGTTTCATGCACATGGGATGTGCACACGAATCCCAAGGTAAGCCCTTTTATGTACTTTAAGTTATGGGCCCTTCTCTACCTATGCATTTAACAAAAGAAAGAAAAAAAAAACTTTAAAAGCGCTTCTACTAAAACTTTTTTTATTATTTGGGCCCCTCCAAACTTTAAAAGCTCTTTTATTTCTTCTCATGTGGCACCTCCCAGTGTGGGGCCTTCCTGACAATTGCACACATGGGGTCTTCCTCGAAATCTAGACGTCGAATGTCTTCGCGATGATAGATCAACGGTGGATTTATAATTTCTTCGCGATCAAAACCTAAGTAGTGCTCATCCATCCAAATTAAAGCATGATTCGTTGTCCTATGCCCTCTTCTTTGATACACCTATAAGAACGAGGGAGATCAGATCCGATGTCCCCATCACAACTATGTTGTGTCAGTTGCATGTATTTTGTTTCTCCATTTCGGTCTATCAACAACCAAATTCTCAGATAGGTTGCACTTCTTTAGATCAAATATTACTAATTCCATTCATTTCCTTACTAGCTTACCCTTTTTCCTTAGTAGGCTATCGACTTTCACAAAAAGATTTCTCCTCACTCGTGTTATTATTGGCCTACATTGGACATATCCAAACCATCTCAAACGAATCTCTCTTAATTTATCATGTATTGATGCTATACCTAAATGCTCATGAATGCGTTCATTTCTAATTCAATCTTTCCTACTTTTACCACACATCTACCTCAACTTTCTCATCTTTATCACACTCATTTAATGCACATGTTGCTTCTTGACTAATGATGCAGTCCGCGCCCCAGCAGCCCCTCTTCAAATTAGATTAGGATTATTATTAGTAGATTTCTAATTAACTTGTTATTAGAAAAGTTTCCATTACTAGCGTAGGGTTTTCTTACACATTAAGTTTGCTTTTATTATATATATGGCATTGTAGAGAAGAGATTCTCAGATTTGGTTGATTAATAGAATTGGATTTTCCTAGAGGCGTGTCCTCGTGTGTGTTGAAGTCATCTTGACGATTCGAAGTGTCCTTAGACACGTGCTTAGGCACCTCTACGCAAGCCCTAACCCTTGGGCTGCATCAGTTTGGTATCAGAGCCACACGATCTTTGATTGTCGGTGTATTACTTACTCTCCCCTTTGTCTGCCAATCTAGACAAAGCCCCATCTGCCTCCTGTTATCTCTCTCCCAACAGTACCCCCATCCACTGTCACCGTCATCATCACCGTCACCGAATCCCATAGCCCAGACGACCATTAAAAAAAAAAAACCTGACCGAACCCAAACCCCACCCCATTCCTCGTCAAGCACCAGCCATCGCCACTTCCAAAAACCTAGATCCCATCATCCCAGCCAACCTCCTCCCCAATCCACAAAATCCAGAGTCACCGAGGCCCAGTCCCCAAACCCTTTCCTCTACATAACTGCCGGCCCCCTTTTGACAAATCTTCGCCAGGCACCGCCCTTCTCAAAACCAGAGATCGCAACCTATATTCCCAAATCCAGAGTAAAAAAAAAAGGAAACGATGCAGCAGAGAGAGGAGCAGCAACCGAGAGAAAGAAGAAAACGTACCTGGACCATCTGCCGTTGCTATTTGTTGCCGCCGATCGACCTATCTTCCACAGTCGGCCTCCTCCAGACGTCCGCACCGCACGCCATCGTTCCCTGCAGTAACGATCGTCTCCCAGAATGGCCGCCCGCAAGCCGCCTGCTACTATCCACTTGCCGTCGTCATCAGTCGCCTGACGCCATCACTCTCCACTCCTCTTGTATCCACCGAAACACGAAGGGGCAAAATCCTATTCTTATCTCGATCTTCTCGTCACGAAGAACGAGACAGGGAACAATCGGTAGTGGGCCGTGTTCTAGGTCGGATACACTTGAACTACTTTCAGATAGGTGAGCCCATATACAAAACAGCCCACAAACGAAATTCTTCTTAAAAGAGTTCTGGTCAGATTTTCAACAATTACCGATCAAAATTTGTTTCTACAAGATCAACATCAACTGTGCTCCGATTTCCGATCTGTCTTTACCAGCGTAGTTCTGAAGAGTAGATCTCCACCTCAGGCTAGTCATATTTAAATTTTGCATTAAAAAAAATGCCTCCTAAGAAGCAAGTGGACGCTGAATCTTCATCTTTTTCACTTGAAAATTTGGCTAGTGCCATTAGAGAATTATCTGCAAAAGTTGATGGCATGCACACCACCCTATTACAATTGGACACTAGAGTGACAAATTTGGAAAATAATCAGCGTGTGCATCACAACCGTGATGATGGTGCAAATATTCGGAATCAACGGGATCCACCAGTCAATAATCTTGATCGAGAATTAGGGATTAAAATTGTGATTCCCGAATATGATGGAAAATTGCAACCCGCGGAATTTATGGATTGATTAGTGTGTGTGGAAAATATTTTCGCACACAAGCCAATGACTGAGCATCATAAAGTCACATTAATTGCTACTAGATTTCGTAATTATGCTGCAACTTGGTGGGCTGAATTGCAAAGAAAACAGAGGAATCAAAACATGGACCCAGTTGATACATGGATTGAGATGAAAAATATTTTGAAGCAAAAATTCCTCCCTGTCAACTATGTAAGAGATCTACGTTCCAACTTTCAAAACTTGAAACAAAGGTCCAAAACAGTTATTGAATATTCTGAGAAATTTTTGACGCTGCAAGCTTGTTGTGGCTTAACTGAAGATGATAATGTGGTAGTTGAAAGATTTTTCAATGGATTGAGAATAGACATTCAGCATATCCTTGCCTTCCAACATTTTGATAATGTCGATGAACTCATCCAACATGCTATCAAAGCTAAGGGAACTGTAAATCATCAATTACAAAAATCCAAATGGGTTCCACCAAAGAATTCCCCTCTACAAGAAGCTAAATCCATTGGACAGACTTTTGCAAGGATTGAAGGTCAAAATAAGATGGTTTGTTTTCATTGTCAACAGCACGGGCATCGCGCAGCAGATTATCCAAAGCGAATACATCTGATTGAGATTGAAGGTGCTAATAAAAATATCCCAGATGATATTAAGGGTACAGGTACTAATCCTAAGGATATTGACATTCCCAAGGAAATTGACAATGAGGAACTCATTATAATAGATGCAGATACCACAGGTGAAGCTCTTATTGTCCTCAAGGATGCTCCATCAACTGTTGAGAATAAGTGGTTAAGAAAAAATATCTTTGGTTCCGTGGGAACAATTCAGGGACAAAATTGCACAGTTGTTATTGACAGCGAAAGTTGTGAAAATCTCATCTACCAAGCCCTTGTTGATCGCCTCCAATTGAAAGTTTATAAGCATAACCGTCCTTATTTTGTCAAATGGCTAATGAATAGTGATCAAGCGCATGTTCAACATACTTGCAAAGTTACTTTGCAATTGGTGAGACTTACAAAGATACAATCTGGTGTGATGTGCTACCTATGGATAGTGGTGATATCTTATTGGGCCGTTCATAGATGTATGACAAAAATGGGACTCATGGTATGCGCGACAACACCTATACATTCATGCATGGTAGACAGCAAGTTACTCTTCATCCCGAGAAACCACAACCGCCAAAGAAGAATTCTTGGAAAGCTGCCACAAAGGAAGTCCTTCATGTTCACCACATTTACAGTTGCAATCCGAAGCAGAATCGAGTTCGAAGATGAACTCTTTTTTCAACCCGGGGAGGATGATGCAATCCGGGCCCCAGCAGCCCCTCTTCAAATTAGATTAGAATTATTATTAGTAGATTTCTAATTAACTTGTTATTAGAAAAGTTTCCATTACTAGCATAGGGTTTTCTTATACATTAAGTTTGCTTTTACTATATATATGGCATTGTAGAGAAGAAATTCTCAGATTTGGTTGATTAATAGAATTAGGTTTTCCCAGAGGCGTGTCCTCATGTGTGTTGAAGTCATCCTGACGATTCGAAGTGTCCTTGGACACGTGCTTAGTCACCTCCATGCAAGCCCTAACCCTTGGGCTGCATCAACTAGCCAAACATTCTGCTCCACCATAAAATCTTCCCTTCAATCCTAGTAGTATGCATCGATCACAAAGCAATCCAAAAGAAAGTCTCTAGTTCAATCATCCTACTATTATTCTATGTTTGACATCTTCTTCAATCTCTCCATCCGTATTAATTATCTAGCAAAGGCATCAGAACAAATCCCTTTGTGCTCTCTCTTGAGCTTCAATTTTCATAGGCATTTCAACTCTATGCGCATGCCTATCGAAGTTGCAATTCATATAATTTTTTTCTTTACAACCGGCATGTCCTAGGAAAGCCTTAGTTGAGTAGGTCAAAACTTATGGTATGGGACAAGCGACGCAATTGGCCAGTGGGTTGAGTTTGAACTTTGTTAAATCCCTTGGATTCTAAAGCGTTTCGCAATCTCTCAAGTTTCATATTCATCTACCAACTCTATTGTTTGCAAACAACATACGCTAAGGTTAACTCCTCTTGAATATGAGTGTTAACTCATCCATAATCAGTGCAGAGAGATAAGAGCTTGAAGCAGACGAAAACTTGTGGTTATTGGAAGCCTATGGGTCATCAAGTAGTTAAACAATTTACTAAAAAAAGCTGACGGAGTCTCTCTTTTTTGACATCCTTCTTTCTCCTTTCTAGCCACAATCCAACCACTTTTCATGCGTATAAAATCTCACCTAAATATATTACCATGCTTGACAGTCGTTCTTGACCCAACACTCAACATAGATTTGTCAACTTCCATCCGTCACAAAAATTTCCTTTCATGCAATCTGCTTTCCTAGCAAAATAAAACCAGTTGTTGAATAATATCAAGAAATTTCCCTTTTTTCCCGCTTTTATAAGTTTCCATTAATAACCCAGCAACTGAGTCACTAGGAAAACCCAACTCAACCAAGCTATTAGCCAGACTCAACAAGTTAACGAGGACTGGGCAAAACCCATGGCCTAGAAAGTTTCTAATGAGCATCTATTTTCTCAAGAAGTTGACTTGAGCAGGTCAATGGGACTTGATTTGAGCTTTTTGCAATATTCATAAGATTTTCATCATGATGAAGATGATGTTAGTAAACAACCATCGAAATGAGAAATAAAAAGTTTCAAATATGTATTAAATACATTTGAGGAATAAGATGTTTTCCCCACAATTGCTCTCCATCATCACAAAACTACTAAATTTTAATTAATAAAGTTTCCCTCTAATTATGTTGCTCACCGTAGGCTGCAGCACTGTCTCTTAGTATCTAAAGAAAACTAACAAGCTCAATCCTTGAAAAATTCAGAGGTAGCAATTTTTCTGTACGACGCTTCATGTCAATTATTCCTCCTCTTAGAGAGAAATGGCTTTAGAAATTCTTAATAAGGTGATCAATTTGGAGACAAGAAAAGAAAAAAGGGAAATGAAGAAGGGAGCAGAGCAGCAGAAAGAAAGAAAAATTTAAGAGAAAGAGGCATTGATGAGCACCCACAAAGGCATCACCAAGAACATAAATGCTCCACATCTAGCTATACAAGTTGTAGACTTTGGGCTTTAATGCTAATCCAAAACAAATCTCACACAATTGTCAAGACTTCTTTTCCTTCAAAGAGTTCCTTATTCCTCTCTCATCAAACTTCACACAAAAAGGCAAATAAAACCACCTTCTAGAGTAGTGTAACTTTTTTTTCTAAAGGTAACTTAAATTTCATTAAAGGAAGTCATACAAGACGAAGGATATCCTGAACAACTACAAGAGCAAAAAATTTGAAAATTTTCAAGGAAATATAAGACATCCTAAAGATCATAAAAGACAAACTGGTATCATTGTAGCTAAAGCTTCCTTAGACCAAAATTTAAACAAGTTTTAGTAAATCAGGAACTTCACTTCTCTGACAGTCTTTCAAAAATTTACTTGATATACCATCAAACTCATCATCATGATAGAAGCCTCGGAGATAGCTTTATGAGTTCCATTTCTGAAGCAGGGCCCACTGTTCAATGATCCAATTCACTCTTCTAGCCATCTCTATTTCAACAGACGTACCCAACATGCTTAAAATGCTCATCCCAAACAAACAATAGAATCACATGGTAAATGCGTTTCTACATCAGGCATTCCACCTAACAACCCCAAAAACAAAAACATCACTGGCACCATAGAGTAGACTCGAAACCCAAAATCCAGGTATCACAACAACAAAAGAGAAATTTTTTTATTTAAGAAAGGGCAAAATAAAGATTTACAAACACAGCCAATTCATGGGGACTAACAACCAGGTCATGGGCATATTGCAAATCCCAAAACCAAACAATTATTGCCAAATTGAAAACCCCCCAAACAATGAGAACGAAAAACCCACTAAAAACCCTAGAGTTCTCAATGGCTCATGATTGGAACGCCCCAAAATGTAAACCTAGTCAAGAACCCCCCCAAATAAACTGAGAAAAATATTCTTCCAAAAAATAATCCAAATTGAAATCCACCCACACGATTCAAAGAAACCGTAGATTTTTCTAGGTTTTCAAAGAAAAGTGCAATCAAAAGGAGGATTTCTGATAAATAAAGAAATAAATAAAGACCCAAGATAAGAGGATTCGATCATATTTTGGAAGAAAACTTGGGAAGAATGGAGATGAGATTAGATTGGAGAGAAGGCATGAATAGTACCTCCAAATGACAAGTGATGCATTCGACGACAATTCACAAGTCGAGAGACGCCGAAGGGATTTTTTTTGTGTTCGTTGTTCGACGATTGCTGTCGAAAAGAATAAAGACGATGGAATTTAAGGTCTGCGGTAATTTGGAATCGCTAAAACAATGATGGGATTTCACCATCAGAGGGTGGGAAGAGCCCAAATGCAGTACAGGACACGTGTCAGTTGTCAAGTGGCCCACAAGATTTGAACCCCTAGATGGTGGGGCCCATCTTCCCTTCTGTAAAGATGACCTCTTCGCTATTTTTAAAATTGGGAAAAACTTCCTTAAAGTGAGAAGGTGATACTTTAGCCCCTTGTTTTTACTTTATTCATGATTTGGCTCTACTTTGTCTTTAGTCCACACATGTAAACTAAAAAGCCTCAGGCATGTTTGTTTTAAGACGTTTCTGATGGTAATTTTATAAGGGTATTTGGCACTAGGTCCCTCAATTTCGTTTTAATGCAATAAATCCACATTCTTTCATCCTATAAGTTGGGGTCCCACAATCAAATGTTAGTGTTAAAAAAGACCAAAATAATTTTTATGTACTTAATTTCGAACACATCAAAAGAAACACTCCCTTCTACAAAATCTGCTTTTGAAAAAAAAAACGCTTCCTTCTCCAAAGCACAAAATTCCCCAAATCTTCAGTAAAAAATAATCAAACCATAGGAGTCAAATCATCATTAAAAAGCAAATCCGTCACTAATTTCTAAACTTGAGAAAATTAGCCAAATGCCCCTAACTTGAGAAAATTGCCAAACACCCCTATCTGAAAAATCAGTCACTACCTTTGTCAGTAACAGACTAGTGGAAAACAAAATCTTCTTTGGTTACTCTTATACGTCTCTTCCAAGTCCAGATTCATTCTCCATAGCAATCTGCACACAAAAGTATCGAGTAAATATTGGAAAGTCACTAATTGTTGCACTGATTTTTAATCTTAAAACCTTATTTCGAAAGATACCAAACTCTATTCAGATATGGGAAAAGGTGAAAACTAAGGTAACATTGTATAACTTTGTTCAATGTTATATTTGTTTTTCATTTCATTATTCATCAATCTCATGTAAATTTATACGGATTTAATGCTTCAACATGATGTTAAAATAAAATTATCTTAGTTGACAGACATGGAGTAGACTTACCTTATAATCAAGATGTTATATGAGTTTGAAAGGACGTATTTGAATAGTTTATTAATATTATATGAGTTTTCTATAACTATGCTGTTAGATTATGTAACCAATTGAAAATCACAGTTACAGATCTAATACTCATTCTCTATATCTGTTGACAAACATGGAGAACAATTATACAAGCTTGCCCTATGATCGAGATTTTTTATGAGTTTAAAGAATACAAATAGGAGAGTCAATTAAAGTTATATGAGTTTTGTATCAATATAACTACTCTCCCTGTCTATCTCAGCTCATATAATTTTATTTGAAACTTATTCTCCATAGCCAAAACTCCCTGCTAGAAGAGTTCTACGATGTCCAATCCATGTTTGGACTTATTCCAGGCAAACTATTCTCGAGATTTTATATAAGTTGATAGAATACAAGTGGGGGAGTCAAATAAAATTACATGAATTTTGTATCAATATAACTATCACCATGTCTATCAAAACTTATATAGTTTTAGTAGAAATTCATTATTCATATCTATTGGTAGACATAAAGAAAAGTTATATTATCAAGACTATTCTCGAGATTTTATATGAATTTAAGGAAAGAGTCAACTAAAATTATTTGAGTTTTATATGATTATATTGTTGCATTATGTAACCAACTAAAAATCACAATTGCAGAGATTTTATATGAGTTTTAAATTACAATTGGGTGAAGCATCCAAAATTTCATGAGTTTTATGTTGCAAATATCAAACTCATTGCAACTCATGTTTGATATTATGAATATTAATGGTTCAAATGGTTCCAAATGAAATTAAATGATTCTGATTGTTTTGACATTGGACTGAGTTTCTTTTTTGGAGTTTGTAATGTTATCTCTCTTAATAACTTTATAGTTCAGTTATATAGAATTACATGTTAATGAAAATTTATATAAGTTTCAATGATGCAAGTCATAGAATCATATAAAATTATATGACTTTTAATGTTACATTATCAAAACATTTGAAACTTATCTGAGTTTGAAACCATTTTATTTCAAAACTCTATTTCAAATCCCATTCTCTATAGACTAAAATTGATATAAGACCCATTTGAGGGTTTTTGTAAAAATATCATAATGCAACTATATCTATATATATGAGTTAGGGTGGTTCTAATATGAATTTTAATTAGATTGTTAAATTCAAAAATGTTGGTGAATATTATATATGTTTCTATGTTGTGAATTAAGGGTGGGTCTGTAATTATGATGTTATATCTCTCCATATCTTAAGAACTCAGTTAAATTTTTTTTATTTTATTTGAAACTTACTCATGGATGTCATACTTATATTTCATAGTAATTTTTCTAATATTTATACCTTATGTTCATACATCCAAACTACAAGAGAAAAGGAAAAGGACAACAAAGAAAGCTGAAATGAAGACTAAAGTAAAGTGACATTGTCAACCTAAATCAAACCCTATCTCAGTGGTGAACCTATTCGAGACAATAAAGAATAAAATCAGTGAAAACCATCTCATTGAGCTACAAAAAACACCTTTCTGGACCATGATAGATGTAATTAGGAGAGGAAAACTACTTGAGAAAAGCTATAGGAAGAATGACAATGATATAATCAAAATACTAGACACATAGTGCTTCGCAAAGAAAATTCAAACTTGGATATAAAAATGCGTCATTTAGACTAGCTGACATATCACTCATTTTTGGAATACCACGTAGGACAAAAAAATTGCAATTAAGTTATTTGAAAAGTTCAATCTAATTTTCTGAAAGGAAGGTTTCTCAGTAATGCAAGACAAACAGCAACTCAAATATAAGAGCAATTGGAAAAAGCTCTCAACAGATCATCAAAGGATGATGTTCTAATTTAGCAAGGCTCATGTGCCTCTACTTTTTGTTGATGATATTTTTCTGTACCCATGGCTACACAATTGGTGGGCATTTGTGTAATATGCCGAAAATTACAGCGCTATGAAAGATTACATGTAGACCGAGGAGATTGCGAATGCTATCATGGAATTAGTCCACACAAAGGCCAAGAGTTTAGATAGTGTTACAGGGTGTTTAATTGGATTCTCAGTATGATACACAATCTACTCTTTTTCTGACTTGGTTCTATTTTCTAAAATGAACAGTATTGGTTGTGTGAACACACAACATTGGTAAAGCAAAAAACTGAAGCATAATTCCTAAGATTGCTAAAGTGGGACCTGAAAGACTTCCACAAGTCACTAAAGAATACTTCTCTAGATACACTTCATGTTAAGTAGGTAATATTGGTGATTTTTTATGTAAAAATTATGAGACTCAGTGGAGATTATATGCGTTTAATGGATACTAAAAAAGTGTTTGTGGTTATGACATGAAATTCATATAACATTATATGAGTTTAATACATATTATATGAGTTCCTGCATTTAAAAAAAAAAATCTTCGATGAGGTTTTCTATTTTGTGGCAATTCATATTCTACCTTACTAACTTTCTTCTAATGTATGTACTCCACAACCCACTAGAAAAAACATTTAGTGAACACAAATGCCTATAGCCATTAGAAGTAAACGACAAGATAAAAGAATTTGAAGAAGTCACAATCAAAGAAGTAAAGAGCATTGAGGATCGGGATAATGATGATGATGATGAAGGTAATGATGATGAATTTGAAACACCAACAAAAATGAGAAGAAGAAAACAAAGATGTATTGATACCAAAGAAGGCATCAGGGGAGAAAACACCATTAGACCTGAAACATTGCTTGTCTCCTAATTAGAATAACAACATCAGCAAATTGAGATGGTGGACATAAATAAAACAACAACAACAGTTGAATTCAGCTTAATCACTTCAAAAATGCTAGATTATGAATAAACAAGGTGGTTGTCGGTAATATTATCACATCTACAAGCATCAATGATGAAGACTTTGGTGCAAATGCTTCTTAATATGGGTCAAAAATAAGAATAAAAATATTGTTCAGCTAACTAAAGAAAATGGGAAAGCAATTGAGCTTATAAATCAACTAACAAAGAAGAAGTCAGGTCTTGTGACATAAATTTAGACTTTGACAGATGAAAAGAAGGAGCTTGAGGAACTAAACAAAGTACTCATTAAAAAGTTGGAGACCCATACAAATTTCAACAACTCTACCTTAGCACAATCAAACGTTTTGCAAAATCTTGCAAATGCATACTCTTATAGACCTTGGGTAGCAGAGGATGAAGTGACACAATTGAAGAAAATAATATTTGACTTTGATGCAAAAAATGAATCATTGAGAAAAGTTATCAGACATGAAAATTCAAAGCATAGACATGAGACTGTAGAAGGTAGAAGTTACATTGAACACAATCAGTAAAGAAACATCGAAAACCACCACAACACAACCAACTTAGTAGCAGACTATAAATTAGGTGTGTTACATGATTTTTTATTATCAATTTATCTAAGTTTCATATGCATTTAAATAAGTTAAGGTACATAATTAGCCCGACTTTATCTAAATCTCAAATATTGTTGGAATTCAGAACCTGATGGTGGAGACATATACAACAACAACGTCTAATGATTAGCTCAAATAAGATATTATAAGATGGGAGACACTGCTAAACGACATGATCAAAGTGCGAGATGAATCTCATACTCAAAACCAAAAGCTGAAAGAAGAGAATAAGGAGCTAGAGAAGAAGAATGTAGATCTCATGAATGACATAAAGATGTTTACAGATTTGTACAACTCTGTCATAGCACAAGTCTAATGTTTATAAGATGAGAAGGACACATTGACTTATAGGGCAGAAAGAGTAGAGGAAGAAATGATCAAATTATAAGTAACAATATCAAAGATTGAAGCAAAGAACATAGAAATGGAAAAGGTGATAACACAAATAACAATTCACCTAGATCAATCCAAGTTTTATAAAAATTTATGTTAGATTGGTACATTATTAACTTGTTCCATATCAATTTAATTGAGTTTCATTAGTATCTATATGAATTTTAGTTAAAATTATATGAGTTTTAAATGAAATTATATGAGTTTTAAATAAAATTATATGAGTTCATATGCATTTATCTAACTTTTGAATAAATAGTTGACTAAGTCTCATTTGAATTCAATTCAACATTCAATAGTACAACACAAAAGGTACATCACTTGATGCTACAAAGAATTTGTATATTACAAATTTAACAAATCAGCATCAAGTGATACAAGCTACAGTTGTCAGGTAATCATTAACGATAAAATGAATGAAAGGGAGGAAGAGGACAACAAATGTGGAACAACAGCTGGTCCCAAAGCAAGCAATCCCCATGGTAAAATCACCCTTTTACTACCCAATATTGAGGTGGTCAAAGTATTAAATGAGAAAGACAAGAAAAAACATTAGGAGATATATGATGTGGAGGGGGCTATGTAAGTTAACAGCATATGTAACTATGTATAACATCTAATATTATCTATATTCTAATGTTGTTTGACTGATATATGATATATTTTCAAAATGTAGGGCACATATTTGGGGAGGTTTAGGCAGTAATGCTGTGTATTACGATGACATAACTACTCTCCTATCATTTAAGGAAATATCAAGCAAGTGAAAGACCTAACACAACAATAAAAATTCTTTGTTCTAGTTGAAAAATAAATAATAACTACCACAAGTTCAGGTAGCATATGTACCATAAACACATATAACATTGTTTGTTTATAATCCATTAGATAATTGACTCTTTTATGGAGCTGTTAAAGATTGAGCAAGAAAAAAAAATCCAAAAATAGCACGAAAGACCCTACTTTGTAATAAGTCAATGTTGGGTAACGCACAAACAATTTCTCCTCCCCTCATTTTTAATAAAGTTCATTACATGACATTAAAGGATATTTTATTTATATTAATGCAAACAATGGCACAAACAAAGATGACGAAATGAGGAAAAAGTTTTTGCATCCACAAATATCCCCGAATAAAATTGCTGGGCACAGATACGTATTTTTCCCAATGAACTCAAAAGGGAAACAAAAGGATGCATAGCCATTTGTTTAACTCCAAGTGCAGAGCTGCAATGTAGTAATAAATTAGTGAGACCAGGTTGATCCACAGGGAGCAATATTTTAAAGATGTTTTCAACTTGTCACCTGCCTAAACAAAATTTTAAAACTAACCTAATTTAAATTCTAACAAATAATTCATTCCTAAGAATTAAACAATTACAATGACAAGTCCTAAATTAAAAATTCTAATTGTAAAACTTCCTAAAAATAAAACTAAATTCATTGCTAAATAAAACAAACATCAGAACTTCCAATAAAATAAAAACTAAACAATGTTAGAAACTAATTAAAAGAAAAAAATTGTCCTAAGTTAAAAACTAAATTAGGTTAAGAACCTACACTTTCTAAAAACAAAAGACTTACAAATCCAATTCAAATTTACAATGGTCTAAATTAGAAAGTTAGTGGATCTGAGAATAACAATTGGAAACTAACCTAGGTTAAGAAACTTCTACATATGAACCAAACAATGCAACTACCTAATTTAAAAATGCATCAATTCAAACATGATAAACTTAAAAAAAATGAATGCAAATCTAAAACCTAAATTTCCTAAGGTGAATAAGATGCGAAAATCATGAAAATTCTACTCTCTAAAAAAAAGTGACCCAATGCATGAACATGTGTTCTATTTCTAGCATGGTGAAGTGGCACATGTGATGTATTAATTAGATGGGCTACCAACTATGGTTTAGAAATCAGATTTGCACTGATGTTTGGTTCATCTTTCATTGTTGAAAATTGTCAGTTGAACACAGAAATTCCTAGGTATAACTGATACGAAACAGGCCACAACGATTCATCAATCAACATGCATGAACCAACCATAATCTGTCATTGTTTAGCATCTGTGTTTAGCACTTTTCCATCACAGATTCTGAACTGAATCTTGAGTGTTTCAAGTTTTAAAAACTGCTGAAACATTAAGAACATAACCATGTAATTTATGAAGATCATAAAATATGGCCTGATTTCAAACTGTCTTAAATTCCAAATCTTGACTGATTGCAAGTCAAATTTAGATCTGAATTTCAGTTTCTAACCTTTGTCCAGCCATTCCACACAAAAGAGATCAGATTATTTGCTAGTTCGGTTGGCACAGTTTGGAAAAAACACCTTTAATTTCAAGCTTGTTTTTGGACTGTTTCCAGCAACTAATCATTCAGTGTCTAAGCCTGCCGTTTTGATTTCTAACTTTAACATAATTGACTACTTAAACATGTTCTGAACAATTGAACATATGCATGTGCATGAATCTAATGCAAGTTTCAGCACTGAACACCACTAAGAAAAATTGTGCAAGAACATAAACATAGAGTGTACAGAAATTGAAATAAAAATGTAGCAAATAAAGTAGAAGTGCAGGAAAAATAAATGTGTTGTGTTGAAACTGAAAGGTGGTGAACTTGAAGTCAAAATTGGTGAAAATAGAAAACCAAAGATAGTGAAAAACAGAAAAAGGTGGTAAAACAGAAGTTAAAGGCTGTAAAATAGAAGTTAAAGGTGGTATGTATATTCTCTCAAAATCCTCCCTTAATCCAGGCCTAAAATTACTTAAAATATCCTATGTAAGATTTGGGTCCTCAATCCAAAGAAGAAAACAAAAATCAAGTAATAAGAATAACCATAAGAATGAGAAGAATAACAAGATGAATATCATTAAACTAGCATGACAATTCTTTTACACAAGATAAAAAAATTACACATACTAAGATGGAAAAGAATTCCTCCTTCTAGTTGAATCCTCAATGTCATAGTGTGGCTTTAGGGCTAAGCTTCCTTGATAACTTTAGATGTAGAGATAAGAGAGGGAGAGATAAGTATAGGAGATCTAGAGGTGAGAGGTGGGTTATTCTTTCATACCTTAGACTACTACAAGGGTGCCCTATTTATACTTTTTCAAGCCCCAAAATTTCCTTTCTCTCTTGATATGAAAAATCTTCAATATACTTGAAATTTGGAAAAAATTGGAATGCATATACATGGCTTGGGCATGAATTCCATTTGAGCTTTTCTTTCTCCTTTTTTTTGTTCTTTCTTTCTTTTTTCTTGTTTGGGGAATCCATCTTTCATGTTTCTTTCTATTCTTGTCATTGTCACATTGCATTGAAATTCCTTGAGAGATAATTTAGAGAGAAAAATCTTCAATTGGAATCAAATATGGCCCACATGAGGTGCAGAATTTCCTCCTTTATCTTTTGTATTGTCAATTTTTCTTCCATGGAAGATTCTCCTTGTTGGCTCCAAGATCAAAGAGATATTTTAAGATAATTCCCCTTGATTTTTTTTCTTTTCTTTTGCAATAAAATCTGAGTTCAAATCATGTTGGGCATGGGATATTCTCCATACTTACTTGCCAATTTTTTTTCTACCTTTTTTCAAAGGAGACCTCCACATGTGGCTTTCCTTCTTCATCTTTAATGAGATTTTCTTCAGATTTTCTTGAAAATATCTTGAAATATGCAGCAAGTGGATGGGCCCTATCTTGGATGTCCCACAAGTGCACCTTCACACATGTGAATGTATGTGGGACCATGAAGCTAATTTTTCATTTTTTTCTTCTAATTTCTTTCCTCTCTTTAATTCTTCTCTCCTTTCTTTTGAAAATAATTATCTTGCATCAATTCTTAAAAATGGGACCCATATTATAAATTTTCTGCAAGCAAAAATAAAATTCATGTGAAAAGACAATTTTAACCCTAAGATCACAAATGCACGACTATGGTCCATCTCTCACAAAATGACGATGAAATGCACACTATTTTTCATGATTTTATGTGAATAAACTAATGATGATGAAAATTTGGTTTATTTCATAAGAAAAATAATTGACAAAAAACTTCCCAAAAATAAAACTCCAAAAATGGCAAGTTTCATATTCCATGCAAAAAATGTGATTTTTAACCAATTATGCAAAAAAAAAAAATACTAAAATGAATGTAAAATGCTAAAATGAATGTAAAATGCATGAAACCATTATATCACACTAAATGAAGCATTTTTAAGTTAATAAGTTTTTAAAATAGTCTAAAATGTATATGAAAATATGAATTTTTAAGCACTTATCACCATTCCACTAGACACTGTTGCTGTTGGATATGCAAGATGGCATTTGGAGATATTATAACTCAACTAGGTCAAGAGCAGCAAAGCAGCTGACTACTACTTAGAAGATGCTTGTCTTTTGATATATGCCTTTTGCTTAAGATTCTTGTGAGTATAGCCTAAAGATATACATCCATCAAACGAAAATTATGTTGAAAATTTTTTTTGTTACAGAAGGATTATGTGGAAAACTATAATTTCACCAATGTCGAAGACATACAACTAGTTGGTGTTTGTTTGATTAGCATGAAAGATGCATTACAACAAAAACTAGGCTCGTAAGTACCATAACAAAAAATATTGTGTACAAATAAAAATATAGTAAATTAGCCAAACATGAAAGACTGACAAGAACATGATTTGTTGTTTTACATTACATGGTTGATTGTGGTATCTTCGTTTGCTACATAGTGGATTAGATTGTGCACGGACGACAAGTAGAGAGCAAAATTCAACAACTTAAGATTGATAGAATGATTGCTCAATTGGTCAACAAATTCATAAATGACCCACATCAAAGTTGGACACTTAAAGAATTCAAACAATGGACAAAACTTGTAGAGCGATATGAGTAGTAATGTAGAATAATGTTTAGGCAGGCCATTTTTTTTATAGTTTCAAAAATGATTGAGCTCTCTATATTTAAAATGTGCTAATGAACTAATATTGTAAATCTGATTATAATTGTAAATATTCAATCGATGTTTCCTTTCACTGTGGTAGCAATTTAAGTAACTTTCAAATTCATGTGACAATATATGCTTAATATTGTCCATAGAGATAGACTAAATAAATTATATGACTTTTTTGACATAATTTAACTGAGTCCATCGTAGTAGCCTAAGCAAATTATGTGATTTGATATGAATGAGTCTAGATTGATTAGGAAATTTATATGAGTGTTTAACATAATTTAACTAACGTTGAAGAACATGATATCAATCCATTTTCTATCACTCTCTTTTAACATATATAATTTAGTTAACATGTTATACTATGCTAGCAAACACAAGTTTATATGAATCTTTCTTTACAAAAAAGAAAGATTAAACCTAATTCTTACAGTGACACAAGTCAGTCTTAGCAAATTATATGAGTTTGATACAAATGAATCGAGTTTCTCATCAAATTTATGAGTTTTAATAGAATTTAACTGACTTTGATGAGTAAATAGTATTGATTACTACAAGACTCACTTCAACATGTTGAAAGCACATTTAAATAGTTCACCAGCTCGGATAGTTTGTTATAAACTGAAATAAATTATTTGATTAACCGAAATAAATTGTCACAAAATTCAAATAAAATGTTTAAAAAAAATATAAGATTCAATCACAAACAAACTGAATTCATATATAATCCTTTATTGATATTCCAAATTCAACAATTTTATATACAACAAAACTATAATTAGCCTCTAGAATCGACAAACAATCAATTTTAAATGGTTAACAATCAATTAATTGGCTCCTTGAATGACTTCTTATTATAGTTGCCGATACGCCCAAATCGCCCATGTTTAATCTGCCTTACTTTTTCCCATTTGGACAAGATCCTCTTATTTTTTGGCCTTGTAAGATGACGCCTCAACACAAAACAATTGGAATGGGATGTATCGGTGCTTCATATGCACACCTGTACATCTGTGCATGAAAATAGTGATCAATAAAAATGTTAAGATCCTTCCTACTCTTTTGAAAAGTAGCACACGCATGTGCACATGGAAACCCATTAATCTGCCACTAGTGACAGAAACACATACGACTATTAAGGTCAACGGTGACTGAGGGGTAGGAGTGAACATTATAAATAGTTTCACTAGACCTTTGAACAATCCAAGGCTTACCAAGCGTGATTGAAACCTCCAACCTCTTATCCATGTCAGGGCAAATGATTCCATTCCATTTGTTATACACCTCCTTCCTATTAGCCATCTAATCCATTATCTGCACCCTGATCATGTCCACCATCCTTGTAATTGGTAGGTGACGAGCTTCTCTAATCCAATAGTTGAAAGACTTAGCAACCTTTGAACACATTTCACCATGCCACTGACCTTGGAAATAAAGCATTACTCTAGCATTCATGAGGCAGACCAGAAATAAATCTATCAACATTGAAACCACCCTCATGCCTCAATAGCTGCGGCTTGGCATGGAATGCAGCTTTGGTGGGAGCTTAAACAGAGTTATAGAGTAATGTAGCATTCTCTCTCTAAATTCATTAGTGAAACCACCAAAGAACTTATCCCTCAAGTTTTTCTTCAAGTAATGGAGGTAGAAAGCATGATGAGCAAATGGAAATGTACGTGCAATACCCTCCAACAAACCATGGTTCCTATAAAAAAAATAAGTGAGGCAGCAATCATAAGACAAGAGTTTCCCCAAGTTTTCCAAAAATCAAGTCCAATTATCATTTGCCTCTGAGTCCACCATAGCAAAAGCAAAAAGGGAATAAACCTGCAAATTAGCAACTTACTAACTTGATACATAACTTAATTAAATTTTAGTAAACACTAATATAACATTAGTACTTTTTAAAAAACATATATAAGTTTATATGAGAACATTATAAGGTAGGTAAAGGTGAAATATAACTGATATAAATTATAAAAAAACTCAGATAATATTAATGTTTGAAAAAAAGCAAGATAAATATATCTACATAACAAACCCTCATATAAATAGTTAAATAGAACTAAGATAAATTCTACATATAAACCCATATAAATTCAATCAATCATAGATTAATTGCTGCATAGATCAAATAACTAGTTGCAAAACATAGTTTAATATTCGCATATAGAATGGATGTTAAGCTTGAAGATTACATAAAATTATTAAAAATAATAAAAATTTTCTAATGATATAAAGTCATAGCTAACCTTGGTTACCGTCCTTCCCTGTTGCTGTCAGTAGATTCCCTTTGTATTTGCTATTCAAAATGTCCCATCCAAAAACAACATATGGTGCACATGATTAGGACCACAAATCGAAGCATTAAACGACACAAATAACTACTTGAAGCACATAGTCGATTGATCATAATCCAAAACGAGCTTTCTCCCTCAATTTGTTTTCAAGGCCATGTTAGTGTTATTGGAGGAAGCCGCAAGGATCCCTAGAAATTGTGCATAGATTATTGTAGAAATAACTATAAATGATGATGATTCAATAACCACACCTACAAGATCTCTCTGGTTTGATTTCAGTTTTACAGCAACCTAAATATCTCAAGACCTTCTACAGTATTCCTTTATACTCGAACTCACACTAGGTTGTGGGCCTTTTCTGCAAGTTCTCTTTGCTCTAAAAAATGAGGTTTCTTTTATCATTTTTCCTAAGGAGCAATAGCGATATTTATAGGCTATATTAAGGACATAAAAAAGGAGACAAGGAATAGGCTTCTTACGGAATAGGAACCTCAATTTGACCCAAATTAGATTCCTAGTTCCATAAATTGCAATTTAGTTCACTAGAGAATTATAATTGCACTCCTATCCTTATTCTCAAAATTATATTTTGAGATTCTTATTATTAAATGCTTATTAATCTCCTCACATTAAGATTTCAGATATGCATCGATCAAATGATTACTGACATCTATATTCAATCAATATCTATATAATTCATTGAGACCTTACACTTAACTTATTTGATATGTTGGATACAAAGTCCATCTGTAAGGCTTGACATGATCAAAACTTATAAGCTTCATAAAGGGGATATCATCAATCCCTATTATGGGACGTGGAAACTAATATCCACCATACACATAGTGAAGTTATCCAATTTACTAAAATTATTAACCCATAAAAGGTCTCTGTCCTTTGTCAATCAAAGTTTCAAACATTAAATGTATGTGTCTATTATTTATATTGGGATTAAGAGTACAAGCATTCATAATAAACATTTGTATATTAATCATCTTATATAGTTAGTATAAAGACAATAAATCCAAAAGTGGTCTTGTTCAATATACACAAAGTGTACTAGCATAACAAGTTAAAATTAAACCATTTTCTGCAGCTAAGACAAGTCTGCTAAAACATCATGCTACAATCGTACAAATGGTGTTTCTAATTCCATCTAGATTATGAATAACAATAACTTATATTTTATAAGAACCGACAAACAAGTCTTCCGTGTATAAGTTGAACTCTACACAACAACTTATCTACTTGACACACATATGCAATAATAAAAAACAATGCATCCATTTGCCAATATAAATTCTCATGAAGAAGAAAAAGTAAACTTTACTAATAAATATATCAGTCAATGACAAATACATAAAAGTACGCTTTTAGTATAAATTTCCAACAATTCCCACTTAGACTCAAAACTATGCTACCATGTATTTCAACCCCATTCCCTTCACTTAACTATCAAAGCTTTTTGCTAGTAAGCTCTTGTAAAAGGATCTGCCAAATTGTCTACCATTGCAATCTTGGTCACAATTATATCACCTCTGTCCGACTTATTGTATGAGATGATATTTACGCTGGATGTGCTTACCTTTTCTATGCATCTTGGGTTCCTTTGTAATAGCAGCCGCATTGGTATTATCATAATAAAGTATTATAGGTGGTTTTACTAAGGATACCACTTCTAAATGCATCAAGAAGGTTCTGAGCCAAACTGCCTCCTTGGCTACTTCAGAAGTTGCCACATACTTAGCTTCCATGGTAAAGTTAGCAGTACATGATTGCTTGACACTCCTCCAACTTATTGCTCCACCTCCCAAAGTAAATACAAATCTTGAAATTGACTTTTTAGCATCATTATCTGACTGGAAGTTTGAGTCAGTGTACCTAATGGATATCAAACTCTCGGCTTGGTAAATCAGCATAAAATTTTTAGTCCTCTTAAGGTACTTAAGTATATGCTTTACCGTAGTCCAATGTTCTTTCCCTGGATTAGATTAACATCTGCTAACCGTGCTAATGACGAAACAGATATCAAGTCTAGTCCATAGCATTGCATACATGAGGCTTTCCACTGCTGAAGCATAAGGTACTTCCTTCATCATTCTTATCTTATCATGTGTCTTAAGACATTGATCCTTGGATAAAGTAATTCTATGCCTAAAATGAAGAAATCCTTGTTTGGAATCTTGCATGCTAAATTGGGAAAGAATCGCATCAATATAAACCACTTAAGATAAGCTCAACATTCTTTGTTTTCGATCTCGCAGAAGCTTGATCCCTAGAATGTGATTGGCTACTCCTAAGTCCTTCATATCGAACTAAGTGTTCAACCATACTTCAACTAAAGACAACACCTCGACATCATTTCCAATGAGTAGGATGTCATCTACATAAAGTATTAAGAAAACCACCACGCTATTGTGCACTTCTTATGCACACAGGATTCATTAGGATTTTGTTCAAAACCATAAGATTTAATGGCTTGATCAAAACAAATTCTCCAAGATCTAGATGCCTGCTTAAGTCCATAAATTGACCTCTTAAGTTTACACAACATTTGTTTACGGCCTTCAGCTACAAATCCATTTGGTTGCACCAAATAGATGCACTCATCAAGATTTCCATTAAGGAAAGTTGTCTTAACTTATATTTGCTAAATTTCATAATCAAAATGAGCTGGAATGGATAAAAGAATCAGAATTGATTTTAGTGTAGCTACTGGCAAGAAGGTCTCCTCATAATCAATTCTTTCTTTCTGATTAACCCTTTCGCAACAATCCTAGCTTTGAAGGTTTCAACCTTTCCGTTAACCTTTTTTTTTTTCTTCCTGTAGACCCACTTACAACCGATAGGTTTTATCCCCTCTAGTGGTTTTACAAAATCCCGGACTTGATTGTACATAGACCCCATTTTTGATTTCATAGCCTTTTGCTATAGTTCTACATCTTTGTCATAGAGTACTTCATTATGGTTACAGGGTTCGGTATCTAGCTTATTCAGGACTCTGTCGAATGACTCTCCTAAGAACATATACCGCTCGGGTTAACAAACAACCCTCCCACTACGACGAGGCACATCTTATGTCTGTGTATGAGTAATGTCATGCTATGTTAAAACTAATCCTAGTGTACCATCATCTACATGCTGATTCGACTCATCACCTAGCATGTTGGGGGGATCACCTATAGTATCATTAGCTTGAAACTCGGCAATCCTCCCACTATGACGAAGTACATCTTGAGTCTCTAGATGAGTAGTGTCACTCTATGCTAAAACTAATCCTGGTATACCATCATCTACATGTTGTTCCGAATTATCACCCAGTATGTTGGTGGGATCAGTTGGAGTATCATTAGCTTGAGACTCCACAATCCTCCCACTATGACAAGATAATGGAACATCGAATTCTCCATCTTGTGGTGTCTCTTCCTATGCTACTGGTACTGGAAAAGCTTGGGTAGGCCTCTTTCCTCTCAATTTCTCTAAAACAATTCTACTTTTGGTTTTGTGGTTCATTACATAGTCCTCTTTTAAGAATCGGACGTTGGTGCTAACAATGCCCTTCCAATCTTTAGGATTATAAAATAAACCACGTTTTGTTCCTCTGGGATATCCAATGAAAATGCAAACTTGCGTTCTTAGTTCCAACTTATCTGTGTTCCCTTTCAGCATATGTGCTGGATTATCCTAAATCCGAACATGCTTTAAACTGGGTTTGCACCCAGTCCATAGTTTGTAGGTGTAGTAGGTACTGATTTAGATGGAGATGGAACGAAGTTTAGAATGTATGTTGACGTTTCTAGAACATCCCCCCAAAACAAATTAGGCAAATCTAAATAACTAATCATTGACCTCACCATATCCATAAGAGTCCTATTCCTTCTTTCTGCTACACCATTTTATTGAGGAGTACTTGGTACAGAAAACTAAGATGTCATCCCCTCTTATGCGAAGTAATCCCTAAATTCTTCAAAGAAGTGCTCGTCACCACGATCAGATCATAGTGTCTTGATACTCTTACTTAGATGCTTCTCTATTTCTGCCTATACTACTTGAATATCTCAAAGCAGCCGAACTTACTGTGCATTAAGTAAATGCATCCATACCTAGAGTAGTCATTAATAAAAGTGATGAAATACTCAAAGCCACCTCTTGCCTGGATATTCAATAGTCCATAAAAGTTAGAGTGAATAAATTCCAACAGTTCTTTAGCCTTATAGCCTTTTGCCGAAAAAGGGTGCTTGGTCATTTTTCCCTCTAAACAAGATTCGTAGACTGAAAATGCCTCCATTTCTAATGAATCTAATGGTCTATTTGCAACTAGGCTTGAAATCCAATTGAGGTTAATATGACCTAGGTGTAAATGCCAAAGATAAGTTTGGTTCAATTGTAAAGGTTCCTTTCTTTTACATGATAGGATAATTGTGTTATTCGATTCACTTAGTTGCAATTTAGGAGAGACAAGATCAACAACATAAAGATCATCTACTAATGAACCAGAACAGATAAAATGCTTATTATACTTAATAACCACAAATTTATTAAAATAAATGGAATATCCGTCTTTAACCAACTTGAAAATAGATATTAAATTCCTCCTAATGGAGGGAACATAAAGACAATCTTTTAAACTTAAAGTCTTATCTCCACTGAAACTTAGATAAACATCTCCCACTGCAATGCTGTCACTCTTGTAGCATCACCTATAAGCAAATAAATCTCTCCATCACTTACTTGCTTGGTTTCCTGGAACCTCTACAAAAAATTACAAACATGATTAGTGGCTCCAGTATCTACATACTAGGTACGATAGATATAACCGCCATACATGATTCAACAACTAGTGAATGAAATTGACCTTTGTTATTCACTTTGTTGAGATAAGTTGGACATTGCTTTTTCTAGTGCCTTACTTGTTTGCAATGAAAACACTTGCCCTTGGGATTTTTTACTCCTCCTTGAGGTATGTTGCCCCCCTAAAGGAACTGCATTACAATTCTAACTTTTTTTGTTTCTTCTTACCTTTCGGCTTAGGAACATAACCTTTTTCAGCAACGTGAACACTATCTGGCTTTCTCAAAAAGGCCTTAGTAGCTTGAAGTTCCTTAAGTAATTCCTCTAGAGAAAAGTTGAGCTTGTTCATGTTGTAATTTAGGCAAAAATTCTCAAACGAATCTGCCAAGGACTAGAGAATGATATCGATCTGGGTTTCCCCATCAATTTTAGCTCCAAGGACCTCCAGTTCATTGAGGTATCTCATTATTTTCAAAACATAGTCCTTCATGGAGGTACCTTCAGCCATCTTAGTGTTAAACAGTTCTTTTATAACAACCTGCTCAGTAGCCCGATCCTGTTCACTAAATATCTCCTTGAGACTGTACATGATGTTATAGGCAGTAGGCAAAGACTGATGCTAATGTTGCAAGACATTTGGCATAGATTCCAACATGTAACATCGCGTCGTCTCATTAGCCTTGATCTATTTTTTGTATGCCTGGACGATTATCTCATCGGTACAACCATCTGCAGGTTTCTTTGGGCACACCTCAGTGAACACATATTTGTACTCTTCAGCAGTTAGCACAATATCCAAGTTTCTTTTTCAGTCAATGTAATTAGGTCTAATGAGTTTGTGTTCTCTAAAAATGATATCAAGTGGATTGAAACAACCCATCTTAAATCCTAAGAATTACATATCAACAAAATTATGATGAGCAAATAAACTTTAGATTCAAATAAAAGAAAAGTGGTTTCCTCTGCCAATTAATAAAAGAATCCGACAGCAATCTAAGAATACCAATACATAGTATGGCTTGATGGGAGGACTTTTACCATACTTATTTTGTTTAGATCGGACATAACTTAGTAGTTTTACTGTCAAGGCATCAAATTGTGCCAAGTAAAACTAATTAGCTACCATGACTTTGGTCCTATAAAAAATAAAAGTGATTTAGATGGAGAGCATACTGTTATTTATAGTTAAGTGTACACCATCATTTAATTTAAGGTCCATTATTCTGTATTTGGTCTTGTCAAATGGAGAAGTGGCCTATACTAATAATTAACCTATATTATCCATATAGGAGTTTGTACTGAAAATTCCATAATTAACTTATCCAATGAAGAGGAAGACTCTAAGGTTAACACATGAATCAATCACATCTCCTTCAAAACAATGATAGGGACCATGAGAACTAAAAGGTTTCCTCTCCCACTTAGTTATTTAACAATGAGGGTTCTTGTAAAATAATTTAATTAAAACTACTATAGAATCTTAAAGTAATACGTTACCAAGATGTCTAGGTTGGCCCATTTTTAAGCATCATAGCATTGGCGTGATTAATAAAAAAAAATATAGTCCAATTTTATTTGCAAATCACATGAACGCAACCTATTTCACCATTCCAAACATTATTAAATAGGTCTAATATCATATTTAGTAGGTTATGATAATAGTAGACATCTAAGTACAAAAAGAAAGACAACTATCAAAAGAGTTCTAGCTAGACAACCATCAAAAGAGTTCTAGCTATCATGGTCAAGTAGGATCTTTTGTCTTCTTGATTGCCACTTTTTCAAAATATAGGTTTCGCAAGGTGGTTCAGGGGTGTCCATCGATGGGGATCGAGCTGCCTGATTAGCTCAGGGTGGGGGGAGGGGGCCCTAGGGGGCAGCACCCTCGGACCAAATTTTTTTCATGAAGTTCTTCCTTCGAAATTGAATTAATGCCCTCAGAACCTGTGTCCCTTCTTTAAAAAAAATGACATGGACCTTAAGCCTCTTAACGAATGGAGTTCACATGTTATATCAATATAATTATATCACCTTAAAAAATTACATTGAATCCTAAGCCTCCTGATGAACGAAGTTCACATGCTGTGATGAACGGAGTTCACATGCTATGTTAATATAATTACATTCTATGAAACATTGAAAAATATGTAAGACAGTGATGACAAAATTGATTCATGGGATCCATTTACATAACATACACACATAGTGACCATGATTGCTAGATCAATCGCTCCAAAATAAAGGTTAGATAGTTCGCTGTAAAATAGAGGTTAGTTACAGTAAATGCAATCACTATGTTTTTTTTTACAGCAATCTATAATCTTACTATATTCTATTCAATCCATCCATAGTATCAAGATTGGCTCTGATACTAATGTTGGATGGAGCCGTTAGGATCCCTAGATATTGCGTACAGATTATAGCAAAAATAATTTTAGATAATAATGATTTAAGAACCATAACTGTGAGATCTCTCTGATTTAATTTCACTCTTACAGCAACCTAAAAATCTCAAGAGCTTCTATTGTATTCCTCTATGCTCGAACTCGCACCAGGGTGTGAGCCTTTTTTGTGAGTTCTTTTTGCTCTAAAAAATGAGATTTCTTTTATCATTTTTCCTAGAAAGCAATAGTGCATATTTATAAACTACAATAGAAACCTTAAAAAGGAAACAAAGAATAGGCTTCTTATGGAAATAGGAAACCCTGATCCAAATTAGAATCCTGCTTCCATAAATTAGAATTCAGTTCATTAGAGAATTATAATTACACTCCTTTCTTTATTTTCAAAATTATATTTCAAGCTTCTTGTTGTTAAATACTTATTAATCTCCCCACGCCAATTTCAGATATTCATCGATTAAATAATTATTGACATCTTTATTTGATCGTTATCTATATAATTCCTTGGGACCTTACACTTAACTTATTTGATATGTCGGAAATAAAGTCCACTTGCAGAGTTTGACATAATCAAAACTTATAAGCTTCATCAAGGGGATATCATCAATCCCTATTACGGGCCGTGAATTCCGTCTATAAACTAACATCCACCATATACATAGTGTAGTCATCTAGTTTATTGAGATTGTTGACCCATAAAAGGTTTCACTCCTTTGTAAATCAAAATGCCAAACACTAAGTGCATGTGTCTATTATTTATATTGGAATTAAAAGTACAAGCATTTATAATAACAATTTGGATGTTAATCATCTTATATAGTTAGTATAAAGACAATAAACCCAAAAGCGGTTTTGTCCAATACACACAAAGCATACCAACATAACGATTCAAAACTATACCATTTCCCATAGCCAAGATAAGCCTGCTAAAACATCATGCTACGATCATACTAATGGTGTCTCTAACTCCATCTAGATTGTAAACAACAATAGCTTATATTCTATAAGAACCGATAAATAAGTCTTCTATGTGTAAGCTGAACTTTAGACACCAAATTGTCTACTTTATAGAATAAAAGACACGCATGCATAATAAAAAACAATGCAACCATTTGCCCATACAAATTCTTATTAAGATGAAAAGACAAACTCTACTAATAAATAAATCAGTCAAAGATTACATAAAAGTATGTTTTTAGTATAAATCTCCAACAAGTGTAGCAACGAAGATAGTCGTAAGAAACAAATGTATCGCCATATAACTTATTCCTTGCTCTTTTCACCCCCCCCTAATGATGGTATGTGATAGTCAGTCCATAATTCACCTTAAAATGATGCACAACATTTATGGGCTTAGTCAATGGCTTGTTATGAATGTGATCCATCATCATTTTAGCAACAATTTTAGAGCTCATATGGCTATTTTTGGATGTACGAAAAGCAGCATCATAAGTATGCTCATTCTCACGCTTTCTAATACAAAACCAACCACTTGGCTTATCAATCGATGCATGGACATGCCACTTGCAATCCTACGATTGATGACAAGAGCATTGTGCTGTGACTCTTTTTTTTATTGTTCTTAACATAATCAAATTCAAACCGCACGTCAATTGCCTAGTTACATAGGATATTTCGAAATTTAGAAATACCACCCTCGAACCTTTGTCCAATATGTTTGATACAATTGGCCCAATCTGAAGACAACAGCAACTTCTCTTTGTGTGTATAATACTGTGGAAGGAGATCTATCTCCGCTCCACTCTGTACCATCATACTCGAATTCTAGAATGGGATCTTCTTCAAAGGCATCCATATTTAAAACTTCAACTTCTTCAATAGATTCTGAAAAATCTGATACAAAAACATTAACTCGATCTATTCCAAGTAAAGATGCTGATAATGTAAAATTCAACAACTCTTGAATCATTGTCGAGCATGCACTTTGGGTGCTCGGGCAACGCATATGTCAAACATGGTGCATCAATAGATAAGTTCTTCCATTTGATAGAAAGTTGCTTAACCAGATCATTGTATTTCATTTACTAGAACAAAGGGATGACAATAGTGAACATACCAAACTTGTAAAGAAGAATGATTGACTATGCCATTTTGGAAGACTAAAAATAAAAAAATTCTTATAAATTTAGACAATTATGAATAAAGTTGCTATTTTGAGTTTCATAAACTATTTAGAATCATTTATGTTGGAGAACTAAAATGTATATAAAGTTATCTACGTTTTAGTCTTTTGAACACAAAAAAAAGTCAGATAAAATTTATTTGTAGAAGAATAAGTCCAACTAACTATGACTTTGTTTTGGTGTTGCAAATCAAACGGCCACACAAGCATTTCTTACGTTCCAACTAAAAGACTGAAAACTCATTTAAATTTGAATAAACTTCCTTAATACTATATGAATTTTGCTATTGCAATTTGCAACTATATAATATAGATAAATTTATCTAAGTTATTGTTTTTCATAACAAAAAATCATTTAGATTCATTGGTATGAGATAATAGTACCTCAATTTCATAAATTTTGATATTTATTTAGTGTTGCAATTAAAAAACTAAAATATAAGTTCTTTGACTTTACATGTTGCATTTTCAAACTCATATATATTAACATAAACTCATATAAATTGAACTGAATACCACATCATTTTGGCCCATGTGTTAACTACAAATACATGTAAACTCATCTAAGTTTTAATATTAAACATTGAAATGCACATAGAATATTCTCCTTCTTAAATTTCAGCAATAGCAATTGTTTTTTGGCAAAATAATTCAGAGACAAAGCACAAGCCTATCCAAATCTTTTCCAGTGAACTTAGAATACAAGCAATGTATTGTAAATCAAAAGCTTCAACCATAATGAATAAGAAGATTTACACATTCATCTCCCTTTGCATATCAATTCTAATATTTAGTGAAATAGAACATATAACAACCCCTTTCTCTCGCTAGATGTAAATCTATTATATTTCTATCATTAAATCATAAAATAGTGATAATTACCTCATGAATCTGATGTGAAAGTTACAAAGCGATGCTAAACATAGAATGAATAAAAGGTTTAAAAATAAAAGAACAATATAACAAAACTCATGATGTAGCACTGAATTTGTTAAACGTTTCAATCTTGTCATTATCAATTTTCAAATTTGCATAGTGGCTACGATAAATTCGCATGTGATGAAATTTCAGTTAAATAATAGGAAGAAAAACCGTGAAATCAGATCATGCAGTAAGAAGGGCAAATCTGTAAATAATTATATGAAATGTATATATTAAGGACTTCCACCTGGAATATGTCCAAGTGGTATGGACTTCATGCCTTAGTAATTATGTGTGGATTGGATCTCGTATAGCTATGTAGGTAGGGACTTTTGGTCGCAACTAGCTGTTTATGGAAAATGTTCCCCCATAAACAATTGCAAGTGTATTTAGGCATTGTGGGGCTTACTTGGGTTGGGCTAATCTAATTTTAATGTAGCCCATGGATACTCTTTTCATCCCATGATTTGGAATCAAGCTTAATTTTACACTTTACGAAATATATTGGATTGAACCTCAAGAGAATCTATGGTTAAGATGACACTAAATTTTAAGATGGTTAAATCAAGAGCTAGAATATTCTAGTCGATATAATTTTTAGGATCCCCTTGTCCACGAGGAGACATTTCCATCTACTCTCCTTTCATTGATGATAACTCGCATCTAACCACGAGCTAGACTACATATAAGCAATACACAAATTGCTCACAGGAAAACATTCTACTAAGAATTTTATGTTTTTTGCATTTCTATAATAAAATGATCACACACCTACCTGCAACCCCTCTTGATTCTTTAACCGATAGAAATGGCTCCTTACCCAAGTGGTAAGGACTGGCAGTTCTCACTTGGCTATCCATGGTTCAAATCTTGGGTATGTTGCATTTTTCTCCTTTTATAGACTTATCCTCCCGCATGTACAGACTATCTTCCTACGTGTGTGGGCTCTCTCTTAGGTCTCAGCCCCTTTGGCTGGAGTACTCGAAAAGAGTCTCTACCCAATGTGTCAAAGGTGGATTGATGATCATTTTAATTCATAGAAATATGCCTCACCAGTGAGTTTGCAGTGGATTTTCTGAATTCTCTATTTGATTAATGGTACTTCAAAAGTTTAACCTTTCAAAATAACTTTATGCACCAAATAGGGTTATACTTGAGGATTGAAAAACTTGCAATAAAGAATTTGTAATTCTCACAACATCATATGATTTGTAGAAATAACATTAGGGTGTGTGGCTTCCTCTTCTACGGAACCGGCATTCATACCATTTAGGTAGGAGTTCTGGATCAACATTATCAATAAAATTTAAAAAAATTGTGTTAAAAGATGTTTTTTTTCCACAAAGTCCCACTACACCAAATGTCTCGAATGAAGACGCCGAAAATTTTGGGGCCTTTTCTCCCTTGATTCCATGGAAATAAAGCTTACTCAATGTCACGACCCCAAATCGCTAAGTGTGGTTAAGGGCCGTGACACTTGCGTTTAGTTTTAATCATAAGATTGCGTGCTTTGGAAACCCACAAGACTCTGTTATGTGAGGTTTTCCGGGCCCTCAAATCCTCATGGGATGCATGGCAGAAGCTTGAGAGCTCGATTCATAACATGTGTATAAACATAAACAACATGTCCATAATGATACACATACTAGATAGCATAATGAAACAGGTTTCAATAATATATTCAAGTTGCGAATTACGAGACAAAAGTATAAGAGTTCATTTTAAATCCTTTGCAAATGCCTTAAAACATTAGGGCACTAAGTAAAAGTAATACAAAAGTTAACCCAAAAAGAAACCCAAAAGATGTGAACTGGGACATGCTTTGGAGCCTCTGATGTCTACATCACATTGTTAGTATTCCACTCATGAAAAGTTGGTAGATCCTATTGGACCACCACAAAGACTAGTTCAAGGGCAAGGGGCTCGTCACCTACATGGCACTGAGAGTGGGTCAGACATATTGGCAAGGTGTTGGTAATGGTCACTTACATGTATCAAATAGATTAAAGACATGCTAGATTAAATGAGAGTAAGAAAACGTATAACTAGGCATGTTAGTGCAAAGCGAGTAAAGCATGTGATGAATACACAACATAATATACAAGTGTAAAAATGTATGATCATACTAGCATTATGTAGCATACTTCCACTGGGTAACATGCTCACATTGCTCGAGGCCCTGAGCACATATGATAAATCATGTCACAAGTGTATCCATGTGGTATAATAAAGGGCGAACTCCACAGAGGAGTGAAATTTGAGGAAACCGATATGAAATTAATTCAATAAACTGCAAGTACATAGTCATCAATAATAGACAATGGAAAATACAAGTGGAACCAACAGTGAATGAAACCAAGTAGAATTAAAAACTGAATTTTTAAACTCAAAAACTAGAAATCAAGTAGTTTGACTTGAAGTAGAACTAGAAAAATTAGAAAAGTAATGCAACTGAAAATGTAGAAAATCAATGATGCAGATAGATCAAAGCAGCCAGAATCGACAAAATAAATCAAATGAATCAATTTATGCAATAGTCTAACCTTTTGTCCAAATATAACTCAAATTACAAATAAGTCAAACCATGTCAAAAACCGAAGACCTT
Source organism: Sextonia rubra (assembly GCA_037013555.1). NCBI lineage: Eukaryota > Viridiplantae > Streptophyta > Magnoliopsida > Laurales > Lauraceae > Sextonia > Sextonia rubra. Next base: position 11,449,052 of record JASUAD010000008.1, read on the forward strand.
CACTTCTAAATTTAATAAAAGTCCTAAGAATCACCTTACAAAGTTAAGGATAGACCGTCAAAGAATCTTAAGTCTAAGCACGACCTATCAAATATAAGCAAAAACGATTAAATTTCTTTTATTTTAAAGAAATCAGAATAGAAGTTACCTTCTTTGGCATGATGTCCAACTACCCCGTCCCCCCACAAAGGCATCCTTTTCTAGTTTTTTCATCTTTTGTTCATTGAAATTTGACTCCTTTGAGATTGTGATGATCTTCTTTGAGAGAGAGAGAGAGTTTGCTCCTAATCTTCTTGTTAAATGGGACTAGATGAGGATGAGAGGGTTTTTACGATGTCTTGGCTTCTTGTATTTTCAGATGTGGTCCCACCAAAGATGTGCCAAAATTGATCTTCAATAGTGGAGATCTTGAAAGACTTTCAAGTAGTGGGACTTGAAATGTGTGCAAAAAAGAAGTGGGGCTTGAAAGCTTGTAGCTTAGGAGGCGGGGCCCACCTTGGATGTCCAACATGGGGTGGATTTTCTCATTCAACTTGGTTTCTATCTCTTCAATTCAGTTTTCTCCTTGTTGTGGAATCGTTTTTCTTTTTTGGATTTTCCGGAGAGAATTTGTAGATAGTTAGGAGAGGATATCTTTTTGGCATAAATTCAAATTCACAAAAAATAAGAGGGGAGTGAGACATCCAACATGGGTGTGGGTCCCCTTTTTGGTTAGTGCAAATCTCCTTTCTTTTAATTTCCTCCACTAATTGAATTTTCTTGGAAATTTATTCAAAATTATCTATATAGAAATTAAATTGCTTGTGCAAGAGCTGAGTGGGATGCTCCTTTGGCTGACCCTCGTGGTGGGTGTGTGTGGGGAGGCTTCACCTGATGAATTATCTTTTCTATCTTCAGTTTTTTTTTCCTTTTCCGCTTTAATTCAACAATGTAAGGCCCGAAGTGCTTGTTCATCCTCATGGGTGGATTCTTCAAAAGATCTTCATTCGGGTTCTGCGGGTCCTAGAATTCTCATTTTGCAAAATTTAGCTAAAATGAAGAAATGGTGAAGAGTCCTGATGGAACTCGGATTCTTTGAGGAAGAGTCATGATCCAAATAGGATTCTTAAAAAATTTGAAAATTTGCATGAAATCATGTAATGTTGTAGAGAATGTGTATGAATTGTCAGAAATCACAACCATTGAGTAAAAATGCATAAAATGATGAAATTCAGTGAAAAACAATGCATTTAACCTAATTAAGTCTATAATTCTACATAAAATGATGCTTTTATGATGTAATTTCATGGACTTAACACACCACCCGACCATCATTTTCTAGTCCCTCGACAAAATTTGAGAACAAGAGAGAAGTTCTTTGGCCTAATCTAATCCTAAGAAAATCAAAACAACAAAAAACAAAGCCATTTCTGCTGGTGCTCTCAACTGCATTTAGCATATGCAGTAAGCCCTTAGGTTCCTCCTAGTAGACAAGTTATGTCTCATTAGTGATTGTAGTGAATACACCTAAAAAATTCATTTACCTTAAAAGCAAAAAGAAAAAAGAAAACAGAAAAGGAAAACAAAGGTAATTTTTAAAAGAAAATCAAGTCAAATTGGATATTTTTGACCATCGTAATAATCAAAATTTCAGTGATTGGGCTCGAAAGATGTGAAATGTGTAATGGATTGAGTCCATCTTTTGACCTATAAAAAATTGCAAATAGTGTGGCAAAGACATTATAAGCTTTGGATTATAAAATTCCAAGGTTTTCAAAGTATTTGGACCTTATCTCAGCTCAAATCAAGCTTCGAAGGCTATTTGCTAGCTTCTTAGGAATCACTGTAGGACTTGGCACCTCCACATGTCGAAGTAATCTCCTATTCAACAAAATACTTTCAAGTACATTTGAAGACCATCCTTCAAGGATTCAGAGCACTTGGACATCATTCGGATCCAAACTCGGTCTAGATGGTTATATACTATGCTCTGTGGGTTTCAGTACAAAGCGACACATTGCGAAGATCAAACCAGCTGAAACTCTCAAAGGAAGCTCAAATTACGCCCAAGAGAGGCCCTACAAAGTTTCAAGATAAACAGACATCATTTGACCCAAAAGCTACAAGCATGTCAACTTGGGATCAATCCCCCCAAGCCATGGGGTCACTGACCAAAGTCCTACTTCCTGATGTCCAAAATTAATGAAATTTGGGCGCGAAGCTTCAGTTATGCTCAGAAGGTGATCTGCAGATTTTTAAGTTAAAAGGACTCCGTTTGGTCTAAATTTCACTACATATCAGCTTAGAGGACAGTGACACTAAGTTATGAAGGTCACTAGCTAAAATCTTACTTTCTGGACGCCAAAGTTGATGAAATTTGGCATAAATGCTCAAAGAGTGCTCAAAGTTACTCTTCCAAATTTTCAAGTCAATTGGATGTTGTTTGGGTAGAAAACAAGCTGACTACCTACAGTGTGGGGTGAATAGTGACTTAACACATGCAATGAATAGGCCACTGTCCGAAATCCTACTTCCTCAAATCCAAACTACATGAAATTTGGATGAATACTCCAAGATATCTCCAATGTCAGTTTCTCCAAGTTTCGAACCAAACCAAAGTCATTTGGGCCTCAAACAGCTGAGACAAGGGCCCACTTTCATAAAACGTCAATTGGAGAGTTGACCGACTTCCGAAAGACAAAACAGGTTGAAACATCTATGAATTGCTCAAAATAGTGTCAAGAAGCAACCCTCCAAGTTTTGTGGCGATCGAACATCGTTCGGGCCCTAAACTGGTGAAAACGGTTCACATATACAAAAGTCCGAAAACGGGCCTTGTCCCTGATCGAGGCCCAATCAATGAAGGAGTTGACCAACTTTAGATGGTCAAAACGAGCTAAAACTTTCATGACACACTCAAAATAGTGTCAAGAAGGATCCTTTTCCAAGTTTCGTGAAGATTGAACTTCATTCAGACCTCAAACAGGTGAAAACGAGTCACATATGCAAAAGTACAAAAATGGGCCTTGTCTGTGACCGTGGCCGGTTCATCAAAAGAGTTGACCAACTTCAGGTGGTCAAAATGAGCTGAAACTTCTATGAAACACTCCAAATAGTTTCAACAAGCATCCCTCCAAGTTTCGTCAAGATTGGACTTTGTTCGGACCTCAAACAGGTGAAAATGGCTCACAAATGCAAAAGTCCAAAAATGAGCCTTGGGAGTGACCGTGGCCTGTTCATCAAGGGGGTTGACTTACTTATATGGTCAAAATGAGCTGAAACTCTAATGACATAGTCAAAATAGTGTCAAGAAGCATTCCTCCAAGTTTTGTGCGAATTGGACATCGTTTGGGCCCCAAACAGGTGAAAATGAGTCACAAATGCAAAAGTCCAAAAATGGGCCTTGGGAATGACCGCTGCCTGTTCATCAAGGGAGTTGACCAAATTCAGATGGTCAAAATGAGCTGAAACTTTTATGACATGGTCCAAATAGTGTGAAGAAGTATTCTTTCAAGTTTCGTGGCAATTGGACTTCATTTTGGCCTCAAACAGGTGAAAACGGGTCGCAAATGCAAAAACCCGAAATTGGGCCTTGTCCGTGACTGCGGCTGCGGTCATGGACCCCCAAAGGACACTATTTGCGGTTTTGGGCGGTTTTTCTCTACTTCCTTTCAAAGTGTAACTTCCCACAACTCCCTGGAACCCAAAAAATCACCCGAAGGCTCTATAAAAGGGATAGCGTTTGAAGGAAGGAGGGGGGAGGAGTGAACAAACAGAGAATTTCAATAACACAAAAGGCAATCAAAAGCATTCAAGCAAGAGGATAGCAGCATTCCACGACCTTTTCCCCTCCTTTTCTCAATTACCAAGGTGAGCAAGAAGGTTTAGAGGAGGAGGAGAAGAGAGGGTGACTAAAGAAAAGGCCATGTCCATGCATTGATGACTATTCGATGGATGACGTTGTCATCTTTGTTTTTCTCTTTTGGGTGTGGGGGGGGGGGGGGGAGGGATTCTTGGCCATCATAGAGGTTGTGAACAAGCCCCTTTGGGCCTCATTTTGTTCCTTAAAAGCTATAGGTTCAGAATGATACAACTTTGGCTTCCTACGATACCCTCTTCGGACTTGAACAAAAGACAGTCCGTAAACATGAATGATGAATTACAGAGTTTTCAATCAATTCCATAATTTAATTTGATCTTCTCAATGGTTATTCAACACTCCAAGATGTCATAAAAGGGAGTTTCAACATTTGAAAAAAGTTTGGAAGAAGAACCAGCATGAACAGCATGAAAACAGAGGCACAACAGTGACTTCAAGGTCACTGTCTGTCAGTGACCGTGACTCACGGTCACTGACAGGTGCCAGTGACCGTGAGTCACGGTCACTGGCCTAGGGCAGTCACCGCGGGTCACGATCACCCCCGTTTTTTCCCTCTTTTGCATTTTTTCCTACTTTATGTATATTTTCTTGTATTTTCCAAATGGAGATTACATCTAAGACTTGAGGGAGGGGTTGTAAACCTTGCAAACTCATGTAAACAACCTGCATCCCCGCGGTGAGGGCATTAGAACCCATGTAAACAAAGGGAAATTAATGATGAACTGTAATTAATTCCCATTCTTCTTAACTCTTGAAGTGCGTGAATGTCGTACATAGAATCTATTACACATTTCCATGCCATTTTTAAGCTCGATCAGAAGATTGGCGCCGTCTGTGGGGAATTTCTTGCCCTAATTTGTGATTAAATTTGGTTAAAAACGCATGAAAAGTGCTAAAAAGTGCTGCTGTTGCACTGAAAATTGTTTCTGTTGTGCTGAAAAGTGCTGCTGTTGTGCTAAAAAGTGCTGCTATTGTGCTGAAAAGTGTTGTGACCGCGGGAAAGTGTGTAAAATATGCTGTGACTGTGGGAGTCAATGGAAAATGGGCAGTGACCGTGGGTCACGGTCACTGACCTGTTTTATTGCTAAAAATGGCTTGTTTGGCCTTTGAAGACACCCATGCAAGACCTTGATGTCTACAATGGGTTTGGAAACATTAATGAAGAAATTTTGCACCTTGAAGTGCATTCTTTTATCATTCAAACAAAGGCATTAGGCACCTCGAAGTGCATACTTTTGCCATTTAATTGGAAGATTTAGTTGAGGGAACTTGCACCTTGATGTGCATGGACCAAATCACTGTTGGAAATTTATACTAAAAGCATACTTTTATGTATTTTTCTTTGACTGATTTACTTATTAGTAAAGTTTGCTTTTTCCATCTTAATGAGAATTTTTATTGGTAAATGGTTGCATTATTATTTACTGTGCATAGGTGCGTCTTTTATTCTATAAAGTAGACAAGTTGGTGTGTAGAGTTCAGCTTACGCACGGAAGACTTATTTGTCGGTTTTTATAGAATATAAGTTATTGTTGTTTACACACAATCTAGATGGAGCTGGATACACCATCGGTACGATTGTAGCATGATGTTTTAGCAGGCTTGTTTTGGCTACGGGAAACAGTATAGTTTCGACTCGTTATGCTAGTACACTTTGTGTGTATTGAACATAACCACTTTTGGGTTATTATCTTTATACTGATTATATAAGATTATTTACATCCAAATGGTTATTATGAGCACTTGTACTCTTAATCCCGATGTAAATAATAGATACGTGCATTTAGTATTTGGCATTTTGATATACAAAGGAGTGAGACCTTTTGTGGGTCAATAATCTCAGTAAATTGGATGACTACACTAAGTGTATGGTGCATATAAGTTTATTGATGGAATCTACATCCCGTAATAGGGATTGATGATATCCCCTTGATGAAGCTTATAAGTTTTGATTATGTCAAACCTTGCAGGTGGACTTAGTGTCCGACATATCAAATAAGTTAAGTGTAAGGTCTCAAGGAATTATAAAGATATCGATTAAATATAGGTGTCAGTAATTATTTAATCGATGGATATCTGAAATCTTAACGTGGGGAGATTAATAAGCATTTAATAAAAAGAAGCTCGAAATATTATTTTGAGAATAAGGACAGGAGTACAATTATAATTCTTTAGTGGACTGAATTGTAATTTATGGATCTAAGATTCTAATTTGGGTCAAATTAGGGTTTCCTCTTTCTATAAGAAGCCTATTCCTTTTTTCTTTCTTAAGATCCCTATTGTAGCCTATAAATATCGCTATTGCTCTCTAGAAAGGATATACAAGAGAAATCTCGTTTTTAAGAGCAAGGAGAATTCGCAGAAGAGGCCCACACCCCGGTGCGAGTTCGAGCATAGAGGAATACAGTAGAAGATCTTGAGATTTTCAAGCTGTTATAAGATCAAGATCAAATCAGAGAGATCTTGCAGGTATGGTTCTTGAATCATTATTGTTTAAACTTATTTCTGTAGTGATCTGTGCGCGATATCAAAGGATCCTGGCGGCTGCCTCCTAACAATCACACCCTTTCATGCTTTAGAAAAGTGATGATTCAGTCCATGGAGCTTTGACCCAAATAAATGTTTTATTAAATCAATGATAAGACCAACGACATTACAGTTATGCACTGTCTGGCATCATGCACTGATGGATCCTGTTAGATCATTGTGGTAGGGGGCAGGCTCGATCCTGTAGGCCTTTTCCCTTTGATTAGATCCAACCCTCTCTTGTTTATAAGACTGACACAGATGACCCTGACATGCTGCCAAAATTGCGGTAGCCAGGTCTAGTCAGCTTAGCATGCTTTTTAGGCCTGACTATATGGTCCCGAAATGCTACCAAAATTCTGACAGCTAGGACAGTCAGCATAGCATAATGAGATGGGATTTATGCCTATATCTAACCATTTCAGTTCAAAACCTTGTTGATTTAGATGGCATCTATAAACCATTCCGACTAGCCCAAGAGGCAGCCATGTTAGGTTATACCACTAATATAGTCCATTGGACTTCTTTTTGCAGAGATATCATGGGTTCCCTAATCATCACTTTTGATGAGGCCAAGGAGAGGTTCTTTGAAATCGCCATGACCCAAAACAAACAAACTGCAAGAGCACCGAAAAAGGCTCGAATGGACTCTACTGTGCCTACGTCGTGAGTCTCAGTCTTCCAAGGACTCTCTACTCCAACGGGCTCCATGACTTCGGCTGATCCAAATGGGTCATTAGTGACCCCTAAATCCATCAAGAAGGCTAAGATTCCCAAATCCTGGGTTTTCAAATGTGCCCAGAATTTGTTTGGAGTTTTCAACAAGGTTCAGGAGGAAACAAATCACAAGTTGAAGTCAGAAGGCAGCAAGCTTCATATCACCAAGCCTCATCTGGGGGCAAGGCAGGTCTGGTTCATGGATCATAAGTCGATGACACTTGGCAAGTCACATTCAATGACTGCTGAATGCTTAAAGTCACCACCGACTTGACCCAAACAGCGGGTCGTTACCAAGCAAACATCAGAGGACCTTCGGCAGTTCCTAACTCGTAAGAAGGCCCAGAAGGGTGCATCCATCCCAAGATGCAGCACGTGGTCACCTCAACCACACACTCCAATATCCAATAAGGCTGAGAACAAACCCTTGTTCACACTTGAAGAGAATACCTTTTACTTTCTTACTCAAAAAGAGGGACGGAGGTTTGGCAGGAGGTATCTACCCTCCATCATTGTGGCACCATCCCTGCCATCTTCACCCCAGGGCTTATCACATGGTGCTAAAGACAAAAAGCAAGCTGAGCGATTGGTCATCAATAATTCAACTGATCTCGCTTGTTTTAAGAATTCACTCCAATAGAAGAAGGAGCTAAAGAAAAAGAACAGGATGGGTGCTATTGACATCCTTTCACTTTCCACTTCCGATTCCATGGATTGGGAACGAGTTGCTAGCACTTTCAGGCCACTGATTGCCAGGTTTAAAGATCAAGCCTTGGCAGTCCGGATGGCTAACCAAATCAAGAAGAAAGCTTTAGCCCACTCTAATAGCCAAACTCAGAAACTATCGCACCGCAAGATTACTCGGAAATGGGTGGTTAAAGAAGATGATCTGGACTTGACCTCGTCTTACATGGTCGGGTCAGGTTCAATCCAAAGAATTACTCGGAGTATGACTCGGACTCAATCACAGGGGTCAGATTCAGACTCTCATTCAAGTAGTACTTCTGAAGGTCATGTCGAAATTGATTTTGACGATGATCCTATCACTATCTTGAATGCAAAGGATAGTCAATGCACTCCTCAGGATTAACATTCTCTTATCCCCGTCAGTACACTGTGTTTATGGCTGAGGAGAGTGGAACTAGCAAGGATGAAAATGGCGATGCTAGTGGAAGTAAAGATGCTGACAAAAAAGATGCTAGTAAAAATGAAGATGACAATGTCAGTGATGTTGTCAAACAGCAAGGAGCTATATTCGACCACTTAACTGCCCAATTGAAAATCTTAACAGATAAGCTCGATAGTCCGGTTGAAGCTCAAATAAATCCTCTTTTTGCCAACAGAAGAGAACAAGCAATGATCATGAAGAATGCCACTAAAATTGACCTTCTCACATCTCAATTTAAGTCATTAACAAACAAGGTGATAGTTGCAGGTTTTATTGGTGATGATCATTCATCAATCCTTGGTCATCATGCAGATCCTGAAAAACATGTAACCTTTAAAGAAGTTGAAGAGATACTGACAAAATCAAAAGTGGAGACCAGGATGAAAAGAAAGGTATTATACCTAAGTATCCTCCGGAATTTGATCTGGTTCAATTTCCACCAGATTATAAACTTCCGACTTTCCAACCATACCTTAGGAAGGGGTTAGCATATCAGCATATTGTGCATTTCAAATCACTCCTAGGAAGCCTGCCAGAGTTAGATGCACTAAAAATAAGACTATTCATCGGCACATTGAAAGGAGTCGCCTTCGATTGGTACAAGCAGTGACCAGAACTCTCCTTCATGACATGGCTGATCATAGAAGAGAAATCCTTACTCCATTTTCAGGAGGAGGATCAGACAGTCACCTTTGCTATACTCAGCAGCACAAAGCAGGGAGATAACGAAACTGCACGGGCCTTTATCAATAGATGGAGAGCATTATCCTATAAATGCTTGGAACAACCATCTTAGAAGGCAACGATTGAAATGTGCAAAACCAATTTGCGACCAGAAATCAAGGCTATCATACTTAGTCATAAAACTAAGTCTTTGGCTTGATTGGTTGAAGTTGCTACTGATGCAGAACTGACTCTCAAACAGATCATTCAAAGTCAAAGCTATATTGAAGATGCCTTCTCTGAGAACTCTTAAATAACTCAAGGGATTGCAGGGCAAATTTGCCTACATTTGCCGGTTCATCTCGAACTTATCTAAGAAGCGTAGAGCATTATCCAGACTCATGAAGAAAGGAATTGAATTTGTGTGGGATAAAGCGTGTGAGAATATCAAATGGTGTCTCATAAACTCACTGGTCTTTTCAGCCCTAATTCCAGGTAAACCTCTCATCCTCCACATTCGAACTCTTGATCACTCTCTAGGGGCATTGCCAGCTCAAAAGAAAAATGAGGAAACTACGTCGCTATATTACTTCCAATGAAATGTACTTGGTTTCCAACACCAATCCACTGAAGGCATTTGTGACAAAGGCTGGTGCACTGGGTGATCGTCTATCCAAATGATCTATTATTTTCTCTTAATATGACACTAGATATACTGCTGTAAAGGTAGTGAAAGGACAAGCTCTTGCTGACTTCCTAGTAGAACATCTACTTTCGGAGAATCCTGAATTCAGAGACAGTCTCCTTGACGAACCAGTCTTCTTCATTGAACAAATATGGAAACCCACTATTGATCTAAACTTACATTAGATCATGCACTTTGATGGAGCTTCTAGGACAAATGAATTTGGAGATCTAGTTTCCAGGGTTGGGATCTTTTTCTGCAGCCCGAAAAGATTCCACATCCCTCACTCCTTCTCATCAATCAAGTCATGTTCAAATAGTGTGGTGGAGTATACGACATTGATAATGGGTCCCGAGCTAACCTTGGAATTCGGTATCACTATATGGAGATTCATAACTTGTAATCAAATAAATGAATCTCAAATATAAAGTGAAGAAACCGGAGATGCTTCCTTTCTTCAACAAAGCTTATGAAATCAAGGAGAGATTTGTGCTAATCGAATTTCACCACATTCCAAGACATCAAAATGTCAAAATAGATACAGTCCTCTACTTCTTGAAGACTTACATCATTTGTTGTTTTAGGGTACCTAAACGTCTACATCATGACAATGGTCCTTAGTTCAGCAAAGATAAATTCTACAAATTCTGTGACAAATGCAGAATCCAATACTGTCCCTCCATGGCATATAACACTGTAGCTAATGGACTTGCTAAAGCTCTCAACAAGACTATTTGCAAAATTTTGAAGAAAATGGTCTCTGACAAGAAAAGAGTTAAAGTACCAAACTTCCTGAAGCATTGTGGGCATACAGAACTACTATTCGTGGTCCGACCAAATCAATATCATATTCCTTGGTTTATGGCTGTAAAGTGGTGATACCCTTAGCTATTCAGCTTCCTTCTCTTCGGGTGGCTGTGATGAACAAATACACCGGAGAAAGGAATCCCAAGCTTAGACTTTAAGAGTTGGAAAACCTTGATGAAAAGAGGCTTGCTGCTTGACAAAACATCGAGCTCTATCATGCTAATATGACTGGATCTTTCAACAAGAAGGTCAAAATACAGAGCTTACAAGAAAGGAGACTTAATCCTTGCAGTCAAAAGGCCGATTTTCTCCACACACATGTCAAAAGGCAAATTTGAATTCAAATGGGAAAAACCTTTTATTGTCAACAAGGTTTACTCCAAAATCACTCAGATTTGTATCAAATGATTGTGAGGACTAAGTCTTTTGACCCCTCTAGTCAAACTTTCGTTACTTGGATAACGTCCTTACAAGACCCCTTGTAACATCCTGCTATGTAAATTAAGTCTTTTTGTAGACCTTGTATAGCAAAACTCAGCTGTGTGGAATAAGTCCTTTGACCCCATATAGCTAATCCTCAGTTGTATAGAACAAGTCTTTTTGCAAACCCTATATGACTCCCTTCGGTTATATAGAACAAGTCTTTTTGTAGACCCTGTATAACCAAAATCTAAACAAAAACCAAAACCAAATCTTTGTCCTAAGGAATAAGTCAAGGATCCCGGGGAAAGCCTCACACATGGGCATCGGATAACATCCACTTTGTTTGACCCCTTTCGACACTAAAAGGATCAAGTCATGGACCTTGGAGAAAGCCTCACACAAGGGCACCGGATAATGTCCACCTATATGACTCCCTTATTTTTAATTTGTGGTTCTAAAAGATCGCAAATTACACCCTTATACAAGTCTGAGAAAACCAAACCAAACAAACCATCCATACAAATCACCTCAAACATCCACACAAAATCAAACCAAACACCTATACCCAAGACAAAATGGAGGAAAAGAAAAGTTTTTCATTTGAACTTTATGTACAAAGAATGAAGTCAATGTATACATGGCCACCTAGGCTGATCAAGATAAAAGAGTCATACAAGAAACTGCAGCGATAAAATCTAGTCCAAGAACTTCTCAAGTCGCCTCCCTCAGGACATGCCCTTTATAGCTTAGATAAGCTGGGACAAGAGCATCAACGTCAATTTCATTCAGTTTGATACTCATTTCACTTTTAAGGAATTGAATGAAGTCATTCAAGGTGTTCTGCTTTGCCTTTACTTTGGCGAGAATGCACTCTTCGTAGGCCTGGTTCGTTGAACTAGACTTTTCTTAGCCATCTATGGTGCCTCGAAGCTTCAGGACATCATCTTTCAAGGATTAAAAGCTGTTGCTACAATGTGATGATCTATGGTTGCAGTGTTCTACACAGCCAAAGTTTTGGTACTATCTCAAGACACAACATGGTGAACCCACTTTGGGCATTTTGCCCTAAACAAAAGTATGTGTTTTCTTGAAAGCCAACCCAATCCAAATTTTAAGTTCATCTTAGGGAAACCCCAATCTTGAGCCAAATTTGTCATTTCAAATTGCTTTGGATCAAGATCTACAAAAGCCAAAAGCTAATCTCTTTCAAAATTGCATCTCATTTTGAATCATGTCAAGCCAAGTCAAAACCCAAACTTTGATTTTTGAAAATGAACAAAAAATCCATGAAAATCCAAACCCAAATCCATTTTAAACTAAAACTTGATTTTCTTAAAACCTCAGGGATTCTTTTTTGTGAGTATTCCCCACGTCCCCACAGAGATGCCACTCTGGATATTTGTGAAAAATAGGTCAAAAGAAAATCAAATTTATTTCTAAAATCCAAATAGAATTCATAAACTTCTGAATTTTTTAAACACCTAAGGGATTCTTTTGTGGGTGTTCCCCATAGTCCCCACGGATATGCTACTTTTGATATCTGTGAAAACAGGGCAAAGAAATTCAAATTTCTTATTTTTTTTTCTATTTTCAAAATTCCATCAACAAACCCTTCATGGTTTTTATTAAAATTTTCAAAATCCCAAGTTTAGGTCTACAACCTACCTTGACAAACTGTTTTTTCATCAAGTCATTCATCATTACCACAGATTGGTTATTGTGAGGTACAATGATTATTCCACTATAATCATTGCACCTCGAGGGGGCACTTGTTGACCCATAAAAAATTGCAAATAATGCAGCAAAGACACTATAAGCTTTGGATTATAAAATTCCAAGGTTTTCAAAGCATTTGGACCTCATCTCAGCTCAAATCCAACTTCGAAGGCTATTTGCTAGCTTCTTGGGAATCACTGTGGGACTTGGCACTTCTGCATGTTGAAGTAATCTATTATTCAACAAATAATACTTTCAAGTACATTTGAAGACTATCCTTTAAGGGTTCAGAGCATTTAGACATCATTGGGATCCAAACTCGGTCTAGATGGTTATATAATGTGCTCTGTGGGTCTCAGTACAAAGCGACACATCGCGAAGATCAAACCAGCTGAAACTCTCAAAGGAAGCTCAAATTACGCCCAAGAGAGGCCCTACAAAGTTTTAAGATAAACAGACATCATTTGACTCAAAAGCTATAAGTATGTCAACTTGGGATCAGTCCCCCCTAAGCCATGGGGTCACTGACCAAAGTCCTACTTCCTGATGTCCAAAATTGATGAAATTTGGGCGTGAAGCTTCAGTTATGCTCAGAATTGATCTACAAATTTTCAAGTTAAAAGGACTCCGTTTGGTTTGAATTTCACTACATATCAGCTTAGAGGACAGTGACACCGAGTTATGAAGGTCATAGCTAAAATCTTACTTTCAGGAGGCCAAAGCTGATGAAATTCGGAATAAATGCTCAAAGAGTGCTCAAAGTTACTCTTCCAAATTTTCAAGTCAATTGGATGTTGTTCGGCTAAAAAACAAGCTGACTACCGACAGTGTGGGGTGAATAGAGACTTAACACATGCAATGAATAGGCCACTGTCCGAAATCCTACTTCCTCAAATCCAAACTGTATGAAATTTGGATGAATACTCCAAGATATCTCTGATGTTAGTTCCTCCAAGTTTCAAACCAAACCAAAGTCATTTGGGAAACAACTGAGATAAGGGCCCACTTTCATAAAAGGTCAACTGGAGAGTTGACCAACTTTCGAAAGTCAAAAAAGGTTGAAACTTCTATGACTTGCTCAAAATAGTGTCAAGAAGCAACCCTCCAAGTTTTGTGGTGATCGAACATCGTTCAGGCCCTAAACTGGCGAAAATGGTTCACATATACAAAAGTCTGAAAAAGGGCCTTGTCCGTGACTGCGGCCCAATCAATGAAGGAGTTGAGCAACTTCAAATGGTCAAAACGAGTTGAAACTTCCATGACACACTCAAAATAGTGTCAAGAAGTGTCCTTCCAAGTTTCGTGAAGATTGAACTTCGTTCGGACCTCAAACAGGTGAAAACGAGTTAAATATGCAAAAGTACAAAAATGGGCCTTCTCAGTGACTGCGGCGGGTTCATCAAAGGCGTTGACCAACTTCAGGTGGTCAAAACGAGCTGAAAATTCTATGATACACTCAAAATAGTGTCAAGAAGCATCCCTCTTAGTTTCGTCAAGATTGGACTTCGTTCGTACCTCAAACAGGTGAAAATGGGTCACAAATGCAAAAGTCCAAAAATGAGCCTTGGGAGTGACTGTGGCCTGTTCATCAAGGGGGTTGACCAACTTTAGGTGGTCAAAACGAGCTGAAACTCTTATGACATAGTCAAAATAGTGTCATGAAGCATTTCTCCAAGTTTCGTGGCGATTGGATATCGTTTGGGCTCCAAACAGGTGAAAATAGTTCACAAATGTAAAAGTCCAAAAATGGGCCTTGGGAGTGACCGCGGCCTGTTCATCAAGGGAGTTGACCAACTTCAGATGGCCAGAACAAGCTGAAAATTTTATGACATGGTCAAAATAGTTTCAAGAATACTCCTCCAAGTTTCGTGGTGATTGGACTTCGTTTGGGCCCCAAACAGGTGAAAACGGGTCACGAATGCAAAAACCCGAAATTGGGCGTGGTCACGGACCCCCAAAGGACACTATTTGCATTTTGGGCGGTTTCTCTCCACTTCCTTTTGAAGTGTAACTTCCCACAACTCCCCTCAACTCTCTGGAACTGCCAAAAACCACCTGAAGGCTCTATAAAAGGGGTAGTGTTTGAAGGAAGGAGGGGGGAGGAGTGGACATACAGAGAATTTCAAGAACACAAAAGGCAATCAAAAGCATTCAAGCAAGAGGACAACAGCATTCCACGACTTTTTCCCCTCCTTTTCTCAATTACCAAGGTGAGCAAGAAGGTTTAGAGGAGGAGGAGAAGAGAGGGTGACTAAAGAAAAGGCCATGTCCATGCATTGACGACTATTCGATGGATGACGTTGACATCTTTGTTTTTCTCATTCGGAGGGGATTCTTGGCCATCACAGAGGTTATGAACAATCCGCTTTGGGCCTCATTTTGTTCCTTGAAAACTATAGGTTTAGAATGACACAACTTTGGCTTCCTGCGATACCCTCTTCGAACTTGAACAAAAGACAGTCTCTAAACATGAATGTTGAATTACAGAGTTTTCAATCGATTTCATAATCGAATTTGATCTTCTCAATGGTTATTCAACACCTCAAGATGTCATAAAAGGGAGTTTCAACACTTGAAAAAAGTTTGGAAGAAGAACCAGCATGAACAGCATGAAAACGGAGGCACAATAGTGACTTCAAGGTCACTGTCTGTCAGTGACCGTGACCCATGGTCACTGGCCTAGGGCAGTGACCACGGGTCACGGTCACCCTCATTTTTTTCCCTCTTTTGCAATTTTTTCCTACATTATGTACATTTTCTTGTATTTTCCAAGTGGAGATCACATCTAAGACTTGAGGGAGGGGTTGTAAACCTTGCAAACTCATGTAAACAACCTCCAACCCCATGGTCAGGGCATTAGAACCCATGTAAACAAAGGAAAATTAATGATGAACTGTAATTTATTCCCATTATTCTTAACGCTTGAAGTGCGTGAATGTCGGACATCGAATCTATTACTCATTTCCACGCCATTTTTAAGCACGATCACCAACATTCATGCACTTCAAGCGTTTAAGAAGAATAAGAATAAACTATAGCTCATCATTAATTCTCCTTTTGTTTTACATGGGTTCAAATGCTCTGACCGCAGGGATGGAGGTTGTTTACATATTTTTAAAAAGTTTATAATCGCTCCCTCAAGTCTCAAATGTGATCCAAATTTGGGAAATATAAGAAAATACATGAAAATTGTGACAAAATGCAAAAAAGAAGAAAACAAGGGGAGTGACCATGGGTCACGGTCATGGGTTTCTTGCCAGTGATCGTGACCAATGGTCACTGGCAGATAGTGATCGAAAGGCCACTATTTGTATTCTGTAATATGCCATATCACTTCTGTGACTTTTCAAGGTGCCAGAACTTGTTTCTTCTAATTTTTGGAGTGTTGAGTGACCATCAAGAGGGTTGAATTTGGCCGTGGAATCGATCAAAACCTTTGGTGATCATCACTTTTGGTTACGGACTGTTTTTATACAAGTTTGAAAAAGGGTGCTGTATACCAGTGAAATGAAGCCAAAGTGGTGTCGTTCTGAACCTATGATTTTCAAAGGATAGAATGAAGACTAAAGAGACTCATTCACAACTTCCATGATGGCTAGAAAACCCCCCCAAGTGAGAAAAACAAAGGAGTTGATGTCATCCTTCAAAAGCTCGCCAGTGCTTGAACATAGTCCTCTTTTAAATAATATCCGTACTCCCTTTCCTTCTCCGAACCATCTCTCACCTTAAGCGAATGAGAAGAAGTAAAAGAAGTGGCTGGAGTGCTAGAGTATCCTTGTGGCTTGCTTGGAGTTTTTGTAGGAAAATGTTTGCTTTTTTTTATGTCCCCTCTTTTTTTCAAGTGTTACTCCCTTTTATAGACTGCCCAAGTGGTTTTAGGGGGTTTTAGGAAGTTAAAGAGAGGTTATGGGGGGTTGAAATTTGAAAAGAAGTGGGGGAAACCACCCAAAACCTCAAGAACTGCTCCATGGAAGTCAGTGACCGCAGCCACAGTCATTCCGAGGGCTTGTTTTTTGGACTTTTGTGTACTCGATCTGTTTTTACCTGTTCGAGGTTCAAACGAAGTCCGATCTTCACAAAACTTGGGTGAATTCTTTTTGACACCATTTTGAGTGTGTGAAAGAAATTTCAGCCAAGTTTGACCATCTGAAGTTGGTCAACTCCCTGTTGACTTTTTCATGAAAATGGGCCTTTGTTTCAGCTGTTTGAGGCCCAAGTGATCTCGATTTGATTTGAAAGTTGGAGGACTGATATTAGGAGTATCTTGGAGTGTCCATCCAAATTTCATATAGTTTGGACTTGTGGAAGTAGGATTTCGAATGGTGACCCATTTGTTGTATATTCTAAGTCACTATTCACCTTACATTGTAGGTAGTTAGCTTATTTTCTAGTCAAACGACGTTTAATTGACTTGAAACTTTGGGAAACTGACTTTGAATCATATTTTGAATCTCTGTTGTCAAATTCCATCAGCTTTGCTCCCCTGGAAGTAGGATTCTAATCAGTGACCTCCATGGCTCGGGGATCATTGACTTATGAGCTGACATGCAGTGGAAGGGGGATAAAACGAAATCCGTTTGAATTGAAAATGTAACACTTTGACCCAACTTAATCTGGTTTAACAACTAATTAATGATGAATTAGTTGTTATTTGTGTTTTGGTTTTGTTTTTTATTTTGTTTCAGATCATGGATAGGTAGTTGTGTTGAGTTTAACCTAGCTTAAGTAGACATGAACCCTTTTTTGTAATTTTAGTTTTTGTAAGATGTTGTCATCTATGCATCATTTTAGTGTCAACATGTGTCTTTTGTTGAGCTCGTTAATTTCCGTAACTGACTTGTATGCAAAAGACGTCGTTTGTTTCCATTGGACATTTATTTGACTCAATTCATAATTTTCTCGAATGTTTGGACTTTTGTACACTTTAATTTTAATCCTTACTTATAAAGCCACATGCACTGACTTACTCATCTCTCATTTTCATGTTGGTTCCTTCTTCGTCTCTGTCTTTGTTTCTTCTTTCATTTCTTGTTCCTTTTGGTCTTTTCTCCTCCTACACGATCAAGAGAAAAAAAGGAAATTTTGGGCACCCAAGATCTTTTTGTCATCTCGTGTGTGGCTTAAGGTGAGTTTTGGTCTTTCGATTTTCTTCTTCATCTTCTCCACATCAGTTAGTGCACAATCACTCACGTCTCTCTTTTTCTTCCTCATTTTGCATGTATGGGTGTTAGAACAGTGGGTAGACGTTGGATTTGAGCCCTAGGACAACAGATAACGTGTTAAAACCCATTTGAGGCAAGTATAAGAACGATTTGGATGAGCCCATGTTGCTATATGCGTGATTGTGAAGAATTTCTTAATCTTACATGTGGAATGTGTTTTACAGCCCAATTGTATTGAATTCAATCATTTAGATGTTGTTGGTTCAATTATATACACAAACAGTTGGTTCTGTAACAGGTTTAGAAAATTGACCCCATGCAGTTTACGGCTAAGCCATAATTGACTATGGCTCGGAGTCCAGAAAGCTGCAAAACCCAGGTTTCTTCTACGATAAGGCTACAGCTAAGCCATAGAATGTGCTATGGCTAAGCCGTAGGCTAGCAGTGACCCAACCGTAGGTCAAGCGACGGCTTGATTTCCAGATAGCTGAAATTTAAGAGAACCTTCTACGGTTCAGCCATGACTAAGCTGTATAATGTGTTACGGCTAAGCCATAACCCAAGCAAGGCTAAACAGTAAAATGAAACAGGGCTAAGCCGTAGAACAAAACAGGGCTAAGCCGAAAATGCAGATGAACAGTAAGGGGAACCACGGCTGAGCTGTAGTGCATATTACGGCTAAGCCGTAAGATGCCTATGGCTAAGTGGCTGGTCACCCACGGCTAAGCCGTAAGACCTTTGAAAACTAAGAAAGTTAGGGATGAAAGAGACCTTTCAGGGCCTTCGAATTAGAATGTAGGTGACCTTGACTTTCCCAATGGAATGTGACAATTTCATGAATGATCTCGAGGGCTGCGACTCATTCATGTATGTTATCCAGCTGTTAAGCCCCTCTCCATGGGTGTTGGTTTAAGGGACTTTTCGATACACTCTCCTGAGACAATGTAACACTGGACAACTGTGTATCGAATAACTTAAAATTACATCATCATGCACGGTTAGAAACACTGGATAATTAGATTAGGGTTGGCTAGTAAATGATCTTGATTCGAGAAAACTTGAGTTGCATGGCATTTTGTATGACGACCGTTGACCTCCACTCTTCTATATGATTTGTATTGTTTTTGTTACGCCCTTTGATATGACGCGTTTGATTTGTTTGAACTTTCGATATGTTCCCATTATCTTGAGAATGTATGATTGAACGTATGGTTGGAAATTGGAAAGTACGATATATGCTCATATGATATGTATGGTTTATTCAAGTTCTAGTATATGTTTGATTCCATATGGTCCGGCACTACTCAGCCTCAGCCTTAGGATACCTGACGGGGTTGAATTTGGCGTAGTATGTATGCCACTGCTGCAGTGAGTTTATGTCTTGGGGCGTCTGGACCCTAGGAACCCGAGACCCATTCATACCCTGGCCCGGTCGATGGTGTTCTCAGTATATATGTAAGATCCCTTTTTGAGAGCATTTGGCAAATGTAGTAGCCAACTAGTTATGTTCATCTTATGTAAGCATTGATTTTGACAGCATGTTTCATTTGTTTGTACAACTGCATAGTATACGAATTTGGAACTCCATGATTTATCTGTTAGTACTTATCATGTTCGACACAATATGCATTAACTTGTTGTTGCTTATACTTTGCTGAATCGTTGTATTCATGAGTTATCCTTGGTATTGCAGGCTCAGATCCCTCTACCGGCCCCTCGTTAGTCAACTAGAGTCCAAGGGAGACCCCAAATGCCCCATCAAGGTTAGAGGAGTGGATGTAATCACTCTGCTGATGAGTCCTTAAAAATGCATATTTTCATACACATTTTGACCCATTTTAAGGACTTATGAACTTGAAAGAGCTTCATTTAGTGTGATATCATGGGTTAATGCATTTTAAATTCATTGTAGTGTATTCCTGCATAATTTGCTTAAAAAAATCACACTTTTTGTATATATTCATGAAACCTGCCATTTTTGGAAAGTCTATTTTTGGAAAGTTTTGTGAAAATAATTTTTCTCATAAATTAATTGAATTTTTACCATCGTTAGTTCATTCATATAAAATTATTAAAACAGTGTGCATTTTCATTATCATTTCATGAGAGATGGGCCCGCATTATGCATTAGTGATCTTAGGGGTAAAATTATCTTTTCACATGAATTCACATTTGTTTTGTAGGAAATTGATGATACGGGTCCCATTTATAAATAATGGAGGCAAGGAATTGATTTTCAAGAAAAAGGAGAGAAGAATTGAAGAGAAAAAGAAATTGGAAGAAAATTTGCAAAAAGTCGGCTTCAAGGTCCCACACACACATGCACATGTGTGGGGTACAGATGTAAAACATCCAAGATGGGTTCCATTTATTTGTTGCACATTTACAAGAGATTTTGAAGAGAATTTGAAGAATATATCATCAAAGATGGATAAGGAAAGCCACATAGGAGTTCTTTTTGGAGAAGGAGAAGATTTAATTGAAAAAAAAAATGAAAAAAAAATATCCAAGCAAGCTATTCCATGTCCAACACATGTTTTGGATCAAATTTTGATTGAAAAAGAAAAGGAAAAAATCGGAGCTAACGAGGAGAACTTTCTAAAAAAGGAAAGTTGATAATGCAAAGAGAAAAAATGGGAAGTTCTACACCTCATGTGGGCCAAGTTTGATTTTAAGAGAGGATTCTTATCTCTAAATTATTTCTCAAAAAGTTCTCAATGCATGATGGCAAAGACAAAGAAGGAAAGAAGCATCCAAGAGAGACTTCCAATCAAAGCAAGCAAGGAAAGAAGAGAAAAATAAAAAGAAAAAAAAATCCCAAAAGATATTGCATGTCCAAAGCATTTTTTGGAGCCCTTTTTCTTTCATTTTTTTTATTTTTAAGATTTTAGAGTTTGAGAAAGAGTAGGACTTGAAAAAGTATAAATAGGGTACCCCTCTCCCATATTCTTTATGGAAGAATTACCTACCTCCCACTTCTAGATTTCTACTCTCCATCTCTCCCTCTCTTTGTCTCTCCATCTTAAGTCATCAAGGAGGCTTAGCCTTAGCCCTAAAGCCACACCACCAAACTTAAAGTGTCAACTAGAAGGAGGAATTCTCATCCATCCTAGTATGTAATTGTTTGTTTTTTTTTTTTATCTTTAATCTTTTGTAAAACAATTTCATGCTAGTAAAATTTTCTTTTTTTCAATTGTTCTTGTCTTTAATTTTATGGTGTTTATAATTTTAGTCTTGTTTGTGATTGGATTAATTTTCATTATTGTTTAAATATTGGGATAGAATTGGAATCACAACTAGTAACACATCTTAGTAACCTTTTTAATATACTTTGTTTTTTTGGATGCATTGTATGTTTGGAGGCAATGCAAGATGGAGTTAAAGAGGTTTGAGTGAAAAATGATTAGAGGCCAATTTTGAAATTTATTTCTGCATGGAATGAAAATTTTTTATTCTCACTTGGATTGACGACCCAGGATGAAGAATAAAGCCCTAGAACAATACTTCTAATCTTTTTGAGCCTAAATTAAGATAAAGAATTGAAATGAGCAATATACAGCCTTTGACTTCTTATTATTACTGCCTTTGACTTTTGTTGTTTACCGCTTTTGACTTCCTACACTTTTATTTTATTTTTTGCACTTTTGTTATTTTTCCTGTTATGTTCATGTTGATTTTAAGTTTTGGTTTTGCATAGTTTAATGGTTGGATTAAGAATCATTGCATATATTTTCATGTTATAAGATTTTGTGAATATTTAAGTTGATGAAAATTAAGCCTTCAGATCTGAATCTAATGATAAAATTCGGACTCAATACACAAACAACACAGCTTAAAATAGTTTCAGCAAACTGCAGAAACAGTTTTTGGCAAAAAGTTCGAAGTGGGTAGACCAGTCAAATCATAGTATTTTTCTTTGAAATTTGGGAAAATTAAAGTTTAGGATGTGGTCTTTCATTCTCCAGAATTTCAGATCAAAATAATTTTGGAAGGCTTGTGAACCAGAGGCTTAAACTTTGGCAATCAGTCAACTCGAATCAGAATTTCTACACAGAATTTTGCAAAGTTGTCATGTTCATGCATTCATAACTTTTTTGTTTTAGATCCTTTTTCACTTCTAATTTTTTTTGTTAGTTTCTTGCATTAGTAGAGCATAAATTCCAGCCATGAAACATAGATTTAGGATGCATTAGAATAATTCAAATCATGCATAAAATTTGCATCAGCATACTAGTTTTTCAGACTTAGAGTTTTTCAGCATCTCATGAGATGCATTGCATTACTAATTTTACTAACTTTCTAATTTTAAATTTGTTTCTAGTTTTATGTTTTTATTGTTTTAGTTAATTTCCAGAATTAAATATCTTTCTAAACTTGTTTTAATTGAAGATTTTAAAATGGAAAGTTTTTCTAGTTTTGGAAATTCTAACTTAGTAAAGTTTCTAACTTTTGTTTATTTTGTTTCTAACATTGTTTAGTTTAGTTAATTTCTAATTTTAGTTTTTATTTTTGGAAGTTCTAACTTGTGTTTTAGTTTTGCAGCAATTTTAGTTTTATTTTAGGAATTTTTAAATTTAGGTTTTCTAGATTTAGGAAAGTTTGTTTTTTCTTTTCATTGGTTGTAATTAATTTAATTTTGGTAAGTAGGATGCTTGTATTTGTTAGATTTTAAATTAAGTTAGTTTTAGATTTTTATTTAGGGAATGTACAAGTTGAAAAAGGAACCTTAAAATACATAGCTCACTGTGGATTCGACCCCGTACTTACCAGGATATTGGTACATCGCAGTTTTGCACTTGGAACTCATGACCATTTGCCGGAGAGTGACATAGTCTTGCATGCATAAGTCTTCCTTAATGAGGGATCCTTTTTGGTTTTGATATTGAATTGTGATCCCTATAAGTTGTAATCTAGCATATTCTGTTTACCTTTGAACCTCGTGTAACCTTTTGTATATATATTATTTTGTTTTCGGTATGTCTTTTTTTGGTTATGGTTTGATACATACAGCTTCCGCGTACATGTATTGGCACGTGTGAAATTCCCTTGTGTGTGCGCATTTAGACAGGGTCTAAGTGTGTATTTAGACAGGGTCTAAGTGTGTATGCATGGGAGTACGTATGTTACTGGTTAAGTTTAGTCTTAACCTCCGATCTCCTGGGCTCGGGTTGTGATAGAAATTTTGTGGAATTTCTTTGGAGCATGACTAAAGCTCTGTGCCCAATTTTCGTCATTTTTGGATGTTGGGAAATGGGACTTTTTGTGGTCATTGAGCCAAAGTTGACATGTTTGTAGACTTTGGGTCAAATGATGTCCATTTGACCTAAAATTTTGTAGAGCTTCCTTCGGGAGTTTCAGCTAATTTGATCTTCATGAGGTGTCATTGTGCACAAGGACCCTATAGAGCTTAGTAGATGACCATTTGAACTGAGTTTTGGTTTAAACAATATCCAAATGCTCTGAAATTTTGAAGGATAGTCTTTGAATATATTTGAAGGCATTCCCCTAAGTTTAAGTTTGCTTTGACATGTAAAAGTGTCAATTTCCACAGTGACCCCCAAAGAGCTGGTAGACAGTCACTGAAGTTTGATTTTGAGCTGAGATGAAGTCCAAATGCTTTGAAACTTTTGAAACATCATTCTCGAGCTTGCTTTAGAGTTACCAGAGGCTTGAATTTGTTTGGTGATCCTTGGATTTGAAGCATTGAACCTCAGACTTGGTGTTCGCTGAGTTGAGTATTCAACTAAAGTCCACTAACTTTGAAACTTGAATTGTTGCAGTTTGAACTCATCTGAAGTCTTTTGAGTTGATTGTAGCAGTTGTGATTTTTTATGGGTCAACAAGTGCCCCCTCTTGGTGCAAGATTAAAATATAACAATAATTGTGCCTCGAAATAGCCAACCTGTGGGAATGATGAATGGATTGATGAAAATACAGTTTTTCAAGATAGGTTATAGGCCTAAACTTAGGATTTTGAAAATTTTAATAAAACCATGAGGGATTTGATAATGGAATTTGGTAAAAACATAAGAATCCTGAATTTCTTTGCCTTATTTTCATATATATCAAAAGAAGCATCTCTGCGGGGACTATAGGTAACACCTACAAAAAGAAATCCCTAAGGTTTCAAGAGAATTTATAAATTTTTGAATTTTTGAAAAGGATTTGATTTTTTTCATGACCTATTTATCACAGATATCCAAAGTGGCATCTCTGTAGGGACTATGGGGAACATCCATAAAAAGAAATCCCTAAGGTTTCAAGAGAATTCAAAAATTTATGAATTTTTGAAAAGGATTTGATTTCTCTTAACCTAGTTATTACAGATATCCAAAGTAGCATCTCTGTGGGGATTGTAGGGAACATCCACAAAAGAAATCCCTGAAGTTTTAATAGAAAAAAAATTCAAAGGTTTGGTTTAGAATGGATTTGGGTTTGAATTCTCATGGACTTTTTTGTTTATTTAAAAAAAAAAAAAATCAAAGTTAAGGTTTTAACTTAGCTTGACATGAGTTAAGATCGAATTTTGAAAAAGATTAGCTTCTGTGGGTTTTGATTCAAAATAATCTGAGATGATGGCTCAAAATCAAGTTTGACTCAAGGTAATTTGAAACTTGAGTTTATTTTCGAAAGAGAACAATTTTATTTTTGTCTCAGGCAAAATATCCTAAGTGGGCCCACCATACTGTAAGGAGTTGAATGATTACATTTGAGAGAGTAGGCCACTAAATAGTGGGTCCCACTATTCAAAATCATAGTGACCGTGAGGTAAGATGATGGCAGAGCCAGTGATTATGGACTTGACTAAGCCATGGACCCCATCGCCAAACAACTTGTGTCAATGGGAAAGAATAAGTGAAGTATCAGGCCTTGGGTTCAAATGATCACAATGGTATGGGCCACTAGGCAGTGAGTCCCAATGTTTAAGGCAGTGGGTCCTAATGTTTAAAATAGTGGTGTTTGTGAGCCAAAGGAGAGGAGCAATTGTGTTCATGAGCACTTGGCCGAACTATAATAATGGCCGTGAGAATGAGGAGGCAATGATCTTGGTGGACTTGATCAAGCCATGGACCCCACCACTTTACCAGAGCTGTATCTATGGGAATTTGGACTAGTAAACCATGGACCTTCTTGAAGAATCCATGCGGTGACTGTGGGAATAAGGAAGCAGCAACAAGGGTTATGTGCTTTGGGACAGCATATCTTCAAACAATGGGCTCCACCACTCGAAACAGTAGTCCAAAGAAGGAGGGATGGTGACCGTGGGCTTTAAAGGATCTCATGCCCAACTGTAAGTTACAAAACAGAACTCGTCTAGTCCTTTTGTTATTTGAACTTATTCAAAGAGAGACCGAGAGATCCAAGCTCCCAGAATTTCAATGAACCCTCTTCTTCTCAGTTTTTTTTTCTTCTGACTTTTAAACCTTTTTCTTTTAACTTGCAAATTTGATACTGCAAATAGCTACCATGGCCGATGAGTCTCTGAACTTCATCTTTCTCTAGTATTGCGATGGCCGAATGAATGAGATGAGTGTTGTCCAAGATTTCTTCCTTCTTGCTTTTTTTTTAAATTGTTTTGATGAATGCACAACACAACCTAATCTGAGAAGATGAGCATCTTCAAATTGCAACACAGTCGGGCAAGTATCACGGTCACGGCCAATTTGTGATTGACCGTGTGAGCATACTCATGGTCACAGCAAATGGCAGCACATAATTGAGTCTAGGCTCGATTTATCCCTTTTTCTTTCTTTTTTCCCCATTTTTGTTGTTATTCATGTGCCAGAGCCCACATTGAATATCATCTTAGTCTAGACCATAGTTTGTACTATCTCCAGAAGCTCACGATCACCACCTGTTTAATGAATTGCTTGACTGATTTTTTTTCTTTTTATTATGCTTCCATGCTCCTCTTTCATGCAACATGATGAATGAATCATGCCTGAGTATTCCACTGTGGAGGATTTTTGCCCAAGTTAGTCATTACCCAAGTTACTCCCACGGTCACAACCAGTCAGTCTAGGCGAGTCCCATGCTCACGACCTACTTATGGCTGCTTGTGCTCATTTTCTTCTTCCTTTTGTTTTTTGTTTTTTTTTTTTTTTGTTTGTTTGTTCCATGCTCTCAGCTTGCCTTCTAACATGAGGGCTCTGTTTGAGCTCCATTCTTAGCAAGTTGCTCGAATTGGGCATTATCCAGACAGCCCATGATCTTGGCCATTACTGTTTGCGGGATATCCCACGGTCACAGCCTTCTTTTCCTTCTTTTTTTTTTGTGTTTTTTTTTGGTATGGCTTCGAGGTGTTGGATTTAATCTCTGATTTGGCATTTGGTATCATCAAATTTTGATGAAGGATGTGGTCTCAAGTATATTCATGACTATGTAACTATGCCGTGATCACAACCTGTTTGGTGAAGTGTTTGAGTGGCTTTCTCCTTTTTTTTATTTATGTTTGGCTCAGACTTTAAAATTCATGTTTGGGTTGTGACAGAGTTTTATGCTAGCTGTCAACCTACCTAACACAACCCTCCTCCTTTACCCGGGCTTGAGATCGACAGCAACAACTGCCGGAGTTGAGGTAATGAAAAGAAGAAGAATTAGTGTGGCTTGTATATATGAGACAAGGTGGAAAGAGAATAAAACTAAGGAGCTCACGGATGGTTATTAGCTTTTCTATGTAGGAAAGAATAATACAAGAAATAAAGTGGGTATAGTTGTAGATAAGGATTTAAAAGAGAAAATTATGGGGGTAAAGAGGTTTGGTGATAAGATTATAGTAATTAAACTAGTGCTAGAGGAAGACATAATTCATATTATTAGTACATATGCTCCCCAAGTAGGACTAGAGAAAAGTGTGAAAAGATAATTTTGGGAGGAGATGGATGATTTAGTGTGAGAAATCCCAAATAGTGATAGGATTTTCCTTGGAGGGGATTTAAACAGGCATATAAGAAGAGATAATAGAGGATATGAGAGAGTACATGGAAGGCAAGGATTTGGAGAAAAGAATGAATTCAGAAATACTATATTGGACTTTGCAGCGGCATTTGATCTTGTAGTAGTAAATACTTACTTTAAAAAGAGAGATGAGCATTTAATTACATATAAAAGTGTGAGTAATATGAGTCAGATAGATTTTTTTCTATTTAGAAAATAGGACCGATTAGCTTATAAAGATTGCAAGGTTTTCCCTGGAGAGAGTTTGACTATGCAACATAGGCTCGGAGTTTTAGATATTTGCATTAGAAGTAGAAAGAGAGTAGTAGTAAACAAAATGGACCCTAAAACAAGGTGAAGAGATTTGAAGAGGGAAAGAGCAAATATACTTAAGGACAAAATGATTGAGAAGGGAGAATGAACTATTGAAGGAGAAACTACAGTAATGTGGAATCAAATGGCTAGTTGCATTATGAATATTGCAAAGGAGGTACTGGGAGAATAAAAAAGGAAGAGACATATTAATAAAGAAACATGGTGGTGGAGTGTGGAGGTTTAAAAAGTTATTTAATAGAAAGGACATTGCTACGAAGTTTGACAAGGGACTAAAAGTACGAAAAATTTTGAGCTATATAAGAAGGCAAAAAAAGAAGCAAAGAAAGTAGTAAGTAGTGCAAAGTTTAAGGCATATAATGACCTCTATAATAGGTTGAGAACAAGAGAAGGAGAAAAGGATATTTTTAAGCTCACAAAAATAAGAGAAAAGAAAAGTATGGATTTAGATCATGCTAAATGTACCAAGGACAATAAGAAAAATATTTTGGTAAAGGACAATGATATTAAAGAAAGGTGGAAGGAATATTTTAGCAAACTTCTAAATGAAAAACATTTGGGCGATCACTAGAGTATACTTTTTTCCGTAGAATTAGAGGGGTGGAAGTGAAGGAAACATTGAAGCGAATGAAGATAGGAAAGGCAACAGGCCCAGATGGTATTTTGATAGAGGTATGGAAATACTTAGGAGAGGTTGGGGTAAGTTGGTTATGTAGACTATTCAATAAGATACTTGTGACAAAAAAAATGCCGGATGAATGGAGAAGAAGCATTGTAGTACCTATATATAAGAATAAAGGAGATATACAAAATTGTACTAACTATCGAGGGATTAAACTTATGAGTCATACTATAAAGTTATGGGAGAGAATAATGGAGCAAAGACTGAGAAAGAAGACCAAGATCTCTGAAAATCAATTTGGTTTTATGCCAAGAAGATCAACTATGGAAGCTATCTTTTCACTTAGGCAATTAATGAAAAAATACCAAGCAAAGAGGAAAAATCTACATATGGTCTTTATCGATTTAGAAAAAGCCTATGATAGGGTACCGAGGAATTTGATTTGGTGGGTTTTAAAGGAAACGAATGTCCCCAGAGGTTACATTGAGAATTTTAAGGATATGTACGAAGGAGCAGTAACAAATGTCAGAACCACATGTGGAGAAACAGGTAGATTCCCCGTGACTATAGGTTTATATCAGAGATCAACCTTAAGCCCTTATCTCTTTACATTAATTATGGATGAGTTAACTGTGCATATTCAAGAAAGAGTACCATGGTGTATGTTGATTATCGATGATTTAGTATTAGTGGATGAATCAAGAGATGGTGTAAATGTAAAGCTTGAGAGATGGCGGGGGGTATTAAAATTTAGAGGCTTTAAAATAAGCCATACAAAGACAGAATATATGGATTGCAACTTCAGTAGACATATACAAAGTATTTAAACCACTGTCAAAATTGAAACCCATGAGATACCACGTAGAGATTCTTTTCGGTACGTAGGCTTGATGATTAGTAGGGATGGGGAGATTGATGAAGATGTAGAGCATAGGATTAAAGTGGAGACTGGCTTCAGGAGTGCTGTGTGACAGACGAATGTTAATGAAATTGAAGGGCAAATTTTACAGGATAGTGGTTAGACCAGCTATGATATATGGACCAGAATGTTGGCCAATTAAGAAGATGCGTATTCATAAGATGGATGTAGCAGAAATGAGAATGCTTAGGTGAATGTGTGGTAAAACTAGAAAAGATAAAAATTAGAAATAAGTGCTTTCGAGTGCATTTAGGGGTAGCACCAATAGGGGATAAGATTAGATAAACCCGTTTAAGATGGTTTGGGCATGTTGAGCATAGGCCAGTAATGGCACCGGTAAGAAAAAATTTGGATATACAGGTGGATGACCCATCAAGAGGTAAGGGCAGGCCAAAGAAAATATTGATGGAAGTCATTAATTCAAATTTGAAGAAGTTTAACTTATTGAAGGATTTGGCTCAAAATAGAACCGAATGGAGAAAAAGAATTTATGTAGCCGACCCAACATGGTTGGGATAAGGCTTTGATGATGACGATGATGATGATGATTTGGCTCAATTAGTGCTTTGAAATTCATTCAACGTGTGATGAAGTTCTTACCATATCGAAACAATGGATAGGCTCATTGCCACTGCTAATGCTTCACATAGGGCTTCATGGTCATTGCCATGACCCTTTTTTACTTTTTCTTCTTTCTTTTTCCTTCACATAGGCATGCTCACAGTTACTATTGTGTTTGATAAGCAATACCATTTGCTGCAATTTGCCTCCTCCTTGAGCTTGTATGAGTTCCAAATGTTGAGGCATGAATTCCAAATGTTGAGGGTAGCTCACAGTGAAGTAGAATAATGGCTCGGCCTTACTCTTTCTTTTTCTTTCTTTCTCTATCTCTTTGTTTTTGTTTGTCTGTTTGAAGCATTTAAGCTTCCCAATCCTTTGAAATGCAAACAATTCAAAAACATCATACCAATCTCATGTTATCAAATAGAGTTGAGTAACATGAGGTTTTACTACTCCATTGCATGATCATGGTCCCAGCTCCATTGCATGGTCATGGTCCCGGCTAGTCACTGTCATAACTGGGAAAATTGGATTTGGGGCCAAAAATTGTATTCTTTCCCTTTGATTTGGAAAATCATAAGTGTTCAAGGTGAAATGCACATGACTTGTATGAAATTATATAAGGCCTGGAAATTCAAAAGGTGAACAAGCTCTGTTTGGGGTATGTAAAGCTATAGTAGAATGCTAGGTTTTACCACCTCACTACTGGACTTAGCAAGACCATACATATTTGTTCTAATCTTTGGTATACACAATTTGAGCCATCATAGCCACTGTAGAACTTACAGGGATTAGTGTGTAGTAGTTTGCTTATTCACTAGCATGAGGTGGGCATGGACTTGACCACTGTGGATTCTGTGGGAATAAAAGCTAAGTATGCCTTCAACATGCTTCTTTTCGTTTTGATGAGAAGGTTACTCCCCTTAAATCTTAATAAACACGAGAAGTATAAATTACCCGGATATGAGTGGTCGATGAAAGAAACTGACGAAAATAACCAAGTCGCCATAAGGTGCATTTCTTTTGATGAGAAAGTTGCTCCCTTTAGGTCTTAATAATCATGAGAAGAATAGATCACCCTAGATATGAGCGGTCGATGAAAGAAACCGACGAAAATAACCAAGTCACCATGAGGTGCATTGCTTTTGCCTTTGAGGAGAAGGTTACTCCCCTTAGGTCTCAACAAACATGAGAAGTACAAATCACCCCGAATATGAGCGGTCAATGAAAGGAACCAATGAAAATAGGATGATCTTCCGGTTGAGTAGTGAAATGTAGCTTGGAATAAGTTATTGTTTTACATTGTCTTTCTTTACTACAGTTTCCAAGGCTGATGAACTGTTGACATGTGGTTGAATGTAGCTTTAAATAAGACGTTTTACATTTTCTTTCTCTACTACAATTTTTGAGGCTGATGAACTGCCGCTCATGTG
Organism: Sextonia rubra; assembly: GCA_037013555.1. NCBI lineage: Eukaryota > Viridiplantae > Streptophyta > Magnoliopsida > Laurales > Lauraceae > Sextonia > Sextonia rubra. Next base: position 11,479,583 of record JASUAD010000008.1, read on the forward strand.
GTTGAATGTAGCTTTGAATAAGACGTTTTACATTGTCTTTCTCTACTACAACTTTCGAGGCTGATGAATTGTTGATCATGTGGTTGAATATAGCTTTGAATAAGATGTTTTGCATTGTCTTACTCTACTACAACTTCCAAGGCTGATGAACCTTTCCTTGCCTTTTCCAATGTCGACTCGAAATGTATCATTTGATATCGCCTGTCTTTGTGGGAGGCCAATAGATACAATATCATTTCCGATAATTGATGATAGTTGATGATCTCTGGTTTGAAATTAACTTTATAGAGCAATATTTCCTTCATTAGCTCTATACACATTGAAAATAGTGCGTTGTCAATTCCACAAGAATGTCTAATGGTCCCATCATAGCAAATCATCGCCCAGGATTTTGTTTGCTGAAATTTGTAAGAAATACCATCTTGCAAATGTGAAAACCTTTTAGCCAGCTTTGAGTTTGAAAGTGGAGAGTGAAATAATCTCCAACAGTTGCAATAAGTCTAATGAAACTCCAGGGAATGGCCAAGTAATTGCCAATAGAGCAATGGCATTTACTTTTGTCTCCAATGCTTTAAAATTGATGTTGCTATTTGTTGATGTTGTTGAAAACATGTCATGCACTTTCAAATGCTGTTCTTTCATACACGTTTAAGTTTGTTTATGCTTTATATGTTGTATGTAACTACTGTCACACATTGCTTGCATTGCGCATGCATTTCTTGTATTGGATACTACAATTTTTGTGCTCGAACACGAATCTATTGCCCTTTGAAAGGTTTTAAGGTGCTTGAACACTTGTTTCGACTGGGAGCCTCAGTTTTGGGACTTCAATGCACCTTGATGCCAATTCTTGATCTTAGAACTGAGTATTTTTTTCTCCTTTTGACCTTCTGCTAAGGGGAGATGCTACCAAAATTTTGGTAGAATTCCATGACCATTGTTATTGATATTTTCCTTCTCGTTTGTTTTTTTTGCAGATAGAAAAGGAAAGGCACCATGACTGTAACTACCGGGGCAGCGCCATACAAAGAGTAAGATTGCAAGTGACTCCAATCTGAAAAATCTGAATGAAGTATTTAATGTTAACTTACAGAGTCAAAAGCTCTATCAAGAAGAAATTGGTTTACATTTTGGTAAAAGCTCTATCAAGAAGAAATTGGTATACATTTTGGTATTTGGCGAATAACATCGATTGGGAGAATAATGATAAGGTGAGCTTTGAAAAACCACATTATATATATGGAGATTGCATGAAGGAGAATGTAAAGCAGCCTGTTGACAACATGCAACACCGTTATGTAAATTCAGTAGGAATTCTTCATGAACTAACCACTGTTCGGTCTCTTTGGCGATATCCAGCAATAATGTCAATGGCTCCAATGATCCCGGAAAGGAATGATCCATTTTCGTAGATTAAGCACCATATCCATTTCAAAACTGGCAAATTCATGTGCCAACCTCCATATCATTTTACAGAGTACTTAAGGTCTAAGGTAGATGTTATAGAATCGTGTACTTTGAATCTTGAAGTGGGCATCGTGATTTCACAACTTAGGCCAATTGGGCTTGGTATCCACACAGGGGACAGGAGTGCCTGGCTTGGTGAAAGACACTAGTCCCGCGGGTGGTTTAATTGCATTGGGGATTCGCAAGTTGGGTAACTATGATTAAGCATCATTATGCAGAAGATTTGAAAGTGATTGGAATTTTTGATGCTGTAAATGCTACCACACAGAAAGTCCCCTACAAGAACAAAAACATCTGCAGGGCCATTCTAGAATTGTTCTGCCCGACAACTGGAACCTTTATTACTCTGAATATGGAGTTGGGATTTTCCTTATGGGAAATAAAAAAGATTTTTGGTTTGGCACCATATGGTGAGATCTTTGATGAAACCATAGTACCTTATGAAGAATTAGCTACCATGGACGACGAATTCCAAGCTTAAGCTTCATATTATCTCCTTTTTGCGCTTGAAGATTCAATTCAAACAACTAGCCGCAGTCAAGGCAAAGTTGTCTAATGGATGAGTCAAGTGAAAAACATTACTAATCCTTTCTTCGTAAATCAGGGTGGACGATTTAAATGGAAAAAGGTGATCCCCAACAAGGACCCTAAGAAAGATCTGACAATTGTTTATCATGCAGATCTGAACTTCGAGCCATACATTTTTGGCAAGTATCTAGATTTGAAAAGGAAGTGTTGGCTTGTCATATTCTTGGCAGCATGGTTGTCCAAAGTTTTTTTTCCGAGTTTTGGAAGTGACTTCAGGCCTGATTGCATATATCTAGCACTCAAAATGGCCTGTGGACATAGTCTTTCCTTGGGTCCCACTTTTGTATCATACGTGCTCACCGAGTTGAAGTTATCAGGTTTTACTGTCAAAGAGGGGAAACCTTTCAACCGGTATTATGCCGAGTCTCTGCTGTAGACTTGGTTCACATATCATTGTAACAAATTTCATTGACACAGCAGTATACCAGGAAGTATCTTCATGGAGGGTGTAGTAGGCCGTAGTTGTTTGATTAACACCTATTCCATGACTGACTTGCACTAGTATTTGCATAACTTCAACAATTATGTTGCTTTTCGCAACGCTGTACCCAACATCAAAGTTTCAACTCACATAAGAAACGCTGTGGAACCGCCGATTGACAAAGTCGGAGAAGGTGGTCGAGATGTTGACTTGTCAGATGAAGAAAAAGTTGGTTCTGAGCTTAAGGCCTACGGATCTGGTATATAGGAAGAATTTATATATCAACATTCAACCTTATATACCTGCCAGGTTTTGCAAACAATTTGATTTTCATCAAGCTATTGTGGGAGCACTAGGCTAGATTCGAGGCATGACCGGTTCCTTACAAGGTGCCAAAAATGCTTGGGAATTTTACCAAGCACTTGACACTAGGGCTCGTTTCGGTTACCCTCACCTTTCAAATCCTGGATACACAAGTGGCTTCACCAAATGGTTTGCTAAAAGCACCATTGCCATTTTATAGACATACATGAGCAATCCCAGCATTAAATGCTGTGCTTTAGCTGCTACCAAAAAAGGAGAAAGAGAAGAGAACATTTTAATGCAGAAAATTTTGAAAATTGGCTGTATGATGGTGACAAATGGCAAATTACCTCGGTGGCTGGGTTTGATATTTGCCTAGCTCACCGTTCTCTAAGAGGTGAGGAAGATGAGAGATTCATGCCCCCTCCTAATGTATTTGCAGTGCAAATGCAACGGGTTGTGGATGAAAATTTACAGGAGAGTGTGAGCCTTGCTGAGATCAGACGGATGGGTAGAGCTGCATTGGACTTTGGATCTGCTTCTTACTTTGTCAAAACCAAAGTTTTAGTAGGAGAGCAAACAAAGCAATTTGAAAAAAAGTAGTCAATTATGCGTGCAGTTGCTGAGGTTGACCTTGTTCAGCGATCTTCAGCAATGGTTGCTACTGTTGCTCCAATATCAATAGAGGCACATGTAGATCCAAGTCTAGTAGCAGTGGTTCAGTCGGCTAAAGTAACTATTGCGGCAAGGCCACCTGTTAAATGCCAACAAAACCTCTAGTAGGTCCAGTTTTACATAAGAAGCTCAAAGCCATACGCTTGAAGCTAGTATCTTGAGCCCTAGTCAGCAAAGGGGCTTTTTCAAAAAAGCGAAAAACTGAAAGCCCTAAAACTCATTGTTCCTAAAGGTTAAAAACTGGTAACATTTCTATATTTCTTTGTAAAATAGTACTTTCTCATTGATTCTTTAACTCTTGTTTTGATGTTTACATTTTTCCCTGGTCATTTTCTCAGCTCAAACCTTAACTGTTGAAGGATTTGTGAGGCGAGTAGCCGAAATTATTGAAAACTGTGCCTCCAATGAAAAAGGTGGGGGAGAGAGCAGTTTTGATACTCCCACGACTGGGGAACGAACTGATAGTGACATTAACATCGAGTTCGATTTTGAGAAGGATATACTTGATCAAGCAACAACACCTGAGTCTAGGAGAAAGGCTGTGGCAAATATTCTGGCGGAATTTATTACTGTAGAGAGATTTGGTGATGATGTGGGCGATGCTGCTACTGTAGATAAGGCAATTTGCAGCGATATACACGTGGAGCCAAGAGATGTGACATCTCAAACTGAGTAGCAAAATATTTATCCTGAAGCAGAACCAATTACTGGACTTTCAATAGAAGAGGTAGAAATCCCTAGTACTGCCAAAGGAGTTCCGACAGATCCAGTTTTTGAAAGGTAACTTTCTTAATTATTTGAAGATTTTATTTCAATATTGTCATTCCTTCTTAGGTACTCGAATGGAAGAAAGCACTCCTGTTATACCTTCCATGTTAGTGAGATTTCCTTTTGGGTCACCCATTAAGGGACAAGTAGAGAAAGAAGGTGCTAAAGCTTTAATTGACCTAGATGATATCTTTATTCATAATGGATATTTTGAAGCATTGCTAAGCAGCACCCAAAATAGTGATCTACAGCATTTCGTGGAAAGTTTATCTTCAGTCGCCAACTAAAAGCATTAGCAATGATCTAGAGTTATTATCAGCCCTTGTTGTATTGCCTATTAGCATAAATCCAAGGGTTAATGAAGCTGTGGATATTCAGATGGAGCCAAATACTAAAACCATTGGCAAACAGACAAAGAAGCAGATGTTGTAATGATCCTAGCTGAAGAGGCCATTGTAGCAAAACCTATCAAAACAGGCCCCTCTGCTCAAAGAAAGTTGGTCTTAGAAGCTGCAAATCCCCTAAAAGATAATACTCCTACAACACCTGTCATTAGTAGTGTACCTCCAGCTACTGGCAGCTTCACACCTCCCAAAGCCAAGATACCTTCAAGGGTTCATTTTAGGATAGATCAATCATCACCCAAGAAGATTATTGAAGACCCTGTCATTCAGAAGATATCAGATGAGGCTTCTGCGGCTGAAGGTGGAGGATCTCGGAAAGTGTTATTACATGTTATAGTAACACCACATACAATAGGGATCCTTTAGCCACTTTGTTTTCACAAAGGCTGCATGACTCACCTTTTGTTTGTAAAGAGGCATTGGCTATTTACGGGAGCAAGGATATAAATGTTGAGAAAGAAGGGGATGATCGCTCAGGTTATTTATGGGAGCAAGGATATAAATGTTGAGAAAGAAGGGGATGATCGCTCAGGTTCTTAGACTCAGTTAAATTCACAAGAGTGAAAGTCAAACCTTTCTACCCCTAAGGAACCCCGTTTGTTTAGGGACACTCCAAAGCCTCAATTCGACATAAACTTTGCCATGAAAATGGCTATTCACAGCATTTTGGCCACCATCTTCCAAGGAGAACTTACTTCTGAGAAGATTCAGGGTGCCAAAGCTTTAGTTGATATGTTGATATTCTTTGGTGCCGGAACTTATTTGAGTAGCCTTCATGATGCCTTTGCCCTCTTTTTCAATAAACTTGAAGAAAAGGATACTTGGTATAGAAATGTTGATCATGCTAAAGCTTTCCAAGATGAAGTTCTAAGGCATAAAATTCAATTGGTTGCGGAGATAGAGAGCATCGAGAAGGAAGTATGGGTGGTGAATGCAGAGCAAGCCAAGATGACACAGGAGCTAGCTACGTGTGTGGCTGAACATGAAAATATACAATGGTAGATCACCATATTGGAGCAATAGTTATCTTCCATGGTGAATACAATTGAAGACTTGAAGAAATCTATTTCAGAGGGCAATCGGCACAGAGATGATCTTCTTGCACATGTAGAGTTGAAGTGCATGGCCTTGGATGATTTTGTTCAGTCTTTGGAGAGTGAATTGAATATCAAGTTAGATAAAATTGACATCAATACCGCCGTACGCACTTATGCAAACGACAAAGGACGTGCCCTGATGAAAGGTGTAATGAATGCAAAGGGACAATTGGAGAAGTTCCTAAACTAGGATTCCTTGCTGCAGCTCCTATCCGACTTCTTCTTTTCTTCTTTATTTTATTTTGATTAGCCCTAGGGGCCATGTATACACTAATTTTATTCTTTGTACCAAAACTCCAAATGAATATCAATAGAAACTTCATTTTATTCCACTTGGTCATTGGCATGAATATGTGGATGTTTGATATGGTTTATATTAATGGTTTGGATGGTTTATTTGATTTGATTTTCTCAGACGTGTATGAGGGTGTGATTCAAAGGTAAGGGAGTCATATAGATGGAGGTTATCTGGTGCCCATGTGTAAGGTTTTCTCTAGAATCCAAGACTTAATCCTTTTGGTATTGAAAATGATCAAACAAAATGGATATTATCCAGTGCCCATGTGTGAGGTTTTTTTCGGGATATTTGACTTATTCCTTAGGACAAAGATTTGGTTTTAGTTTTTGTTTAGATTTTGGTTATACAGGGTCTACAAAAAGACTTGTTCTATATAACCGAAGGTAGTCATATGGGGGTCTGCAAAAAGACTTGTTCTATACAACTAAGGATTAGCTATATGGGGTATGCAAAAAGACCTATTGCACACAGCTATGATTTGTTATATAGGGTATGTAAAAAGACTTAATCTATACAGCAGGATGTTACAAAGGGTCTTGTAAGGACATTATCCATGTAACAAAGGTTTGACTAGAGGGGCCAATTGGTTTTGCCTTCATAGTTGTTTTGTACAAGTTTGAGGGATTTTGGTTAGGAGTCATAGGTTATGAGGCTTAAAACCAGAGGGTATGAGGAGTTTAGGAGTGGAAATGTCCACTGTACATGGTTTAAGTGTGCCAAAGACATTCAAGTGTAGTATTTCTTAAGAAGTTTTCCAATGATGGGCATCATGCATCGTCTCCTTCAAGTGTGAGAAGTGCGTAGGTGCTATTGGAGTAGACCTTGTCGACTACAAAAGGTCCTTCCCACATAGATTCAAACTTGCCTTTTGATAAGTGTGTGGAGAACATGGGCCTTTTAACTGTAAAGACTAAGTCTCCTTTCTTGTAAGCTCTATATTTGACCTTCTTGTTAAATGATCTAGCCATACAAGCTTGCTATAATTCAATACTTTGTCGAGCAGCAAATCTCTTCTCATCAAGGCTTTCCAACTCTTGGAGCTTGAGTTTGGCATTCTTTTTTTCAATGTATTTGTTTATCACAGTTACCTGCAGAGAAGGAAGTTGGATCTCCAAGGGTATTACAGCTCCATAGCCATAAACCAAGGAATATGGTGTTGATTTGGTTGGACCACAAGTTAGAGTTCTATAAGCCCATAAAGCTTCAGGAAGTTTGGTACTCCAACTCTTTTTTATTGTCAGAGACCATTTTCTTCAAAATTTTGCAAATAGTCTTGTTGGAAGCTTCAACAAGTCCATTAGCTGCAGGGTTATATGCCGTAGACGGACAGTATTGGATCCTGTATTTATCATAGAATCTGTAAAATTTGTTGTCATTGATTGAGGACCATTGTCATGATATAGATGTGTAGGCACTCCAAAACGATAAATGATATGAGTCTTCAAAAAACGAAGGATTGTATCTATTTTAACTTTTGTAAAAGGCACTGCTTCTGCCCATTTGGAGAAGTAATTCGTCGTGGCCAAAATGAATTGATGACCATATTCTGGTGGTGGATTAATTTTCCCAACTATGTCCATTCCCTAATATTTTAACAAACAAGAGGTGGATATAGGATGTAGATACTCAGGATGTTGATGAATATAATCACCATGAACTTTGCATTCATTACATTTTTTAGCAAATTTGATGGCATCAGACATTATTGTAAGCCAATAGTAGCCTAACCTTTAAATTTGATTATGAAGCTTTGGCCTAGCCTAATGAGCACTACATAGGCAGAATGAACTTCTTTGAGGACTTGCTTCGCTTCTTTTGGTGACAAGTAATGAAGAAGAATTCCATCGTATGATTTGCGATAAAGAGTCTTTGAAGGCAAATCGAAGTGGAATTTTAGAGCTCATTTTTTATTACTAGTTTTATCTTTAGTATTCTCTGGTAGTATTCCATGAAGAATATAATCAATAAAAGGATCTCTCCAATCTCTGAATGAGTTTTAGAAGGATGAAATTTGATTATTAATCACATTGAAGCAATCTTTAATTGCTTTATGAGTGTCGAGTGGAGGTAGAAGTCTTCTTTCGACTACTTCCAACACCATTTTATCATTTTCAGGGATCGACATTGAGGCTGCCAAACTTGTTAGTGCATCTGCTTTGACATTCTAATGTCTCAGAACATGGTGAAACTCAATTAGACTAAATCTCTCTTTGAGTTCACGAGCTTTGTTGAAGAAGGGAGTCAAGTTAGGTTTCTTCATTTCAAACTCGAGATTCATTTGTTTGATCATGAGTAGTGAATCTCCATAGACTCCAAGCATATTGATGCCTGATTCTAAGGCTAACTTAAGACCCATAATTAATGCAGTGTATTCTGCTACATTGTTTGAACATGGTTTGATTAAAGAGAAAGAGTAAGGAACATAAACTCTTTTTGGATTACAAAAAATAATTCTAACTCCTGAAACTGGCTCTCTAAGCTCATTAATTCTGGAAGCTCCATCAAAATGTATGATCCAATGTAAGTCTAGATTAATGGCAAGTTTCCATAACTGTTTAACGAAGAAGACCGGTTCATCAAAAGATTATCTATGAATTCAGAATCTTCTAGGAGTGGATGTTTCGCCAGAAAATCAGCAAAAGCTTGTCCTTTTACTGCCTTTGCAAGGGCATATTTGGTATCATACTGAAAGAGAAGAATGGACCATTTAGCCAACTGATCACTTAGTGCTCCGGCTTTTGTCACCAATGTCTTCAATGGGTTGATGTTAGAAACTAAGTACACCACATTGGATAGGATCCAGTGACGTAGTTTTTGTATTGCGAACATCAATGTAAGATATTCTTTTTCTACTAGATAATTGTGTTCAGCACTAACTAGCATTCTTGACAAATGATAAAGAGCCACCTCTTTGCCTTCATCATTCGTTTGAGCTAATAATTCTCCAAGAAAGTGATCAAGAGCTCAAGTATAGAGAATGAAAGGTTTGTCTGGAATTGAAGTTAAAAGAACTAGTGGATTTGTGAGATACCGTTTGATATCTTGAAAAGCATCTTTGCAAGTTTTATCCCATACAAAGTCTACTCCTTTCTTCATTAATCTGGAGAACGGTCTGTATTTTCTAGATAAGTTTGAAATGAACCGACAGATATGTGCAAGTCTACCTTGCAATCCCTTAAGTTCTTTGAGAGTTCTTGGAGATGGCACTTCTAATATGGCTTTGACTTTGACTAGATCTAGCTCGATGCTACCTTTTCGAACCACAAATCCTAGAAACTTCTTAGAAGATACTCTAAAAAAACACTTCAAAGGATTCATCTGAAGGTTAAAATTTTGTAACTTTTTGAAAACTAGACGAAGATTAGCTAGATGATTTAATTTCTGCTTGCACTTGATTGCTAAGTCATTGACATAGCATTCAACAGACTTATGTTGCATGTCCTTGAAAATTTTCATCATTGCCCTTTGGTATATGGCACCGACATTTTTAAGACCAAAAGTGTAAGGTCCTAATCTCAACTAACTTGATTTACACTAATTAATCTTGTTTTATATTAATTAAACCTTGCTAAGGCTAATTTATCTCAAAACTTTTGGGCCTCGGTCATGGATAGGTAGTCAGGTCGGGTTCGAACCATACCTAAGGAGTTGAGGACCATTTTGTAATTTGTTCATGCATCATATTGACACCTCATTAATTGCATCTTGTGTAATTCATTGTGGAGATCACCTTTTATGTTGGGCTCGACGTGATTCGGACCTATCTTGGACTAATTAAGGTCCATTCAAGCTAAACTGTAATTATTCAAAAACCTTAGACTTGCATGCAAAATGTTTTATTTAAAAAGGAGAGAACCGAACGTTTCTCTCTTTCTCTCCTTCTTCTCCTCACTGTGCTTGTTTTCTCTCCACTTTCTTCATCCTCACCTCACTCTAGGACGGCCAACCAACCAAGATTGAAGCTTGAATGTAAGATAGGAAGCCTCCATTCTTCATATTCATCTTCCCTTACGTGTTTTCTTTTTAGAAGGCACATTCTCCTACAAGCTACAACCCATTAAGGTGAAGAACCTACTTCCATTTCACATTTTTGGGTTTGTTCAAGTCAATGGGACTCAATTGTGCAGCATGCATGCATTTTTGCACCATATTTATCAATTACATGTTTTCGTGTAGAGAACCCACTCCCTTATTGAGGCTTTTCTTAACCACACATCAAGAAAGAGTTAGAGAGGGTAAGCACTGTGAAAAATAAGGCAAGTAGTAGAGTACATATGATGATGCATGTGTGTTTACAATTTTGACTCTTGGATTTATTCTCATAAACTCAATTACAGCTTCTTCCTTTTTTGTTTAAGTGTATACATACGTAGACTTGGATGAGTTAGGGTATGAATGTGAAATGGGAGTGTTGTGCTAATATTGAATAACCCTTAGGGATAGTTGGAAGCCATAGGTATTCACTATGACCCCCATTTATTCAGAATTCTATACTAAAATTGAGATTCAAAGTCAATTTTAGAATTTCTGAAGCTTACGGCGAGGCTACGGTTAAGCCGTAAGTTTGCAGTGTTCAATGTCCCGAGAGTGTCAAAATCCCATTTTTAATTATGGCTAACCCTCGGCTAAGCCGTGGAATGAAATATAGCTAAGCTGTACCCATCCCGTGACCAAGCCGTAAGCCATTTTACGGCAAACGTTCCTGAGAGCCTAAAAATCCAACTTTTTTCTACTGTTTACCCACGGCTACACCATGGAATGCACTATGGCTAAGCCATATATAGCCGAAACCTTAGCCGTAGGCTTAGCACGGCTAAGCCGTAGGCCAACATATGGTTAAACCGTAAATGCATATGAAATTAGGGAGGAAACTTGAACCACTCGGCGAAGCCGTAACATGTACACGACTAAGTCGTAAGAACACTGTGATCTTAGGATATTATGGATTTCCACTGACCTGGTAGGGCCTTGTGATGGCACATTCTTTCCAACTAAATTAGCCTAATGGTAATCAAGTGATAAGGAGGACGAGTGTAGAGCTGTTACTTATCGCCTTGGATTTTCCGGATGAATTTCCGATGTCACGTCATGGATATTAGCATAAGAAAAGGTGTCTTCTATGTACACAATGTAAGATTGGTGACACAATAACACCGGACGGCTTATGAATACATCATGTTGAATGACCTTTGGTTCGCGGATCATCTAGTATAGGGTTGACTTGTAAAGTTTCCTTGATACCTTCTTAATTAAATGCATTCATATTGTCAAGAAACCATGCCCTCATCTTGTTGTAGCTCAATTCAGTATGCATTAACTTATTACCAGATACTTGTTATATTCCAATCTCTATGAATGAATGTGATCTTGAGACAGAATTTCCTTATGTATTATATGGCAAGCGTAACTGAAATGTATGAAAGATATGAATTTGAGTCGGTCTTGATACGTTGAGTCAGCACTACTTAGTTGTGCTCTTATTAGGTTCGACTAGACCAGTTTGGGTATCTTTATGACACTACTGTAGTAGTCCCCAGAGAGTTGTCGATGCTCCTCGAGAAGCTAGTCTGATCCCCTAACGACCCATATGCATGCTTCTTCTAGATGATATGCTCTCTTTTGGGAGAATTTAGGCTCGTGGTTGCCAACTAGCATGTATGATACGTTATTTATGATTCGCTATTCATGATTATTCACACACAACCTGCCTAGTTACATTTATTGAATTTTTTTAATCCGTATATGTCTTAATTCATTTGGTATAGCATGATGGTCTTATGTATCTCTATACTTGCTTAACCGTTGTGTTAATAGTGCCGCCATTGGTGTTACAGGTACATAACCAAACCCCAACTTGGTTATTGACACTTCCCCAGAGGGTACCCCAATGGTACCTTGGGGTATAGGGGAATGGAAGGATGACGATGTCATTTATTAGTCGTTCTACGGAGAGCGCCCAGAGGGTTAGTTGGGTGAATTAGTTGTGACTATGGTCTTTTGCCTGGAGATGTTTAAAATGGACATTTTGTATCAGACATGTTTTGAGTTTTATGGATATGTATGTCTGGGAATGTTTAATGAAAGGACTTAACATATATATATGATGGTATGATATACTCTTCTATGTTTTGCTTATGATCATTACCGATGTATTTCACAGGTGTTCGATTTGTGTTGAATTTCTATTCTACGTGTTGTTTATCTAACCACACACATTCCTGTGGAATTTCCTGTGTAGTGATTTGTGCGTATTTTCACATGGTACAATTATTACGGAATTACATATTCACACCCTAGGGGCCCACTCTAAACCCTAATTCCCGGGATCGGGGCGTGACAAAAAGGCATGACGGTATAGCAATACACGCCAAAGGGAGTTTTGAAGGAAGTGTGTTTCTCATCTTCTTTAAACATTTTGATTTGATTGTATCTTGAGAATTATTCCATGAATGACATCCTTTCATACCCAGAAGTATTGTTAATCATGATTTGTGGTATAGGCAATGGGAAGTCGTCCTTATAATAGGCTTTGTTTAGATCTCTGAAGTCGATACATACTCTGATTTGCCTATTCATTTTAGTGATTGGCATTATATTGGCCAACCAATTAGGGTGTTGTTCTTCGCAGATAAACTGAACATCTCTGAACTTCTAAACTTCTTTTTCTATTTTATCCATGATTTCAGGCTTTTTCCTCCTTTGGTCTTGTTTTATAGGTTTAGCATCATCTGTTATGTTCAATTTGTGCACAGAAATCTCAAGGTCTAGACTTGATATTTCTGTATAGGCCCATGCAAAGCAATCCATGAACTCTAGCAAGAAACTCACATTTACATCAAGTTCTTTTCCTTTGATTTGAGAACTTACAAAGGTAGGTTGGGGATTTTCTGAGGTCCTCAAGTTTATTTCTTGCACTTGGTCATTGGTTGAAGGTTCGGGAGGAGGTGCTTCCGTAGCATTTTGGGAAGTTTCCAACTTCGTAAAACCTTCTAGAGTTTCATTTGGGGGTTTAATCTAAGGCTTGATCCTTTTCCATGGATTCGGTTTTTTGGGCTCTTTAGCTTTTATATTAAGGGCTAAACATTCTTAATGGATGTGTTGAGATGGATGTAATTCTTCATTGAGTTCAGGTGGCCAATAGTTAGTGATTTGTGATGTGGTGTTGCTGAAAAGCTTCCCAATCAGCAGGATCTTGAAAGATAACAGTTTCATAAGAGTCATCTAAGTCATACCCTTTAGTGAAAACTACAGATCTTGCTCTGAAATCTTGATTTAACTTAGCAACATTACTGTAAGGAATGTATCTTATGTAGTGACATAGTTGTTCAATTTTGCATCCCTTTTCGAGATCTTATTTTATTTCTGGAGTGAAGACGTCCAAAGGAATCTGTACCCCATTTACACTCAATCCAAGGCCTGTGAGCTTCTTGAGATTGTACCCCATGTTCTTCATCATATTACGTACCACGGGATTGTAGATGTCAAGCCGTATTTTCCCATCGTTAGTGATTTTGTCGATAGGATTTGAAGGAGAAGCATCTTTAGCTCCATGGAAAATGATAGGATGATTGTATTGCTTGGATGGAGGCACTAAGAAGCAAGAACATTCAAAATCATAAATATGTGATGGAGTGGGCTATGGCAAAAGTGGAGGATCTTAGTCTGCTATAGAGTGCATGAGGTGTCCTCTTTTCAGTGTCCTCAGAGTCTGACTCAGAATCTAAATATTTGATTATTGAAACAACATGCCCTATACGTGTTTGTCTAGACCTCCTACGTAGGCGATAGAGTGCCACTTTGAGAGATGAAACAATTCAAGACATCTCATCAAAGGTTTGAAACTCCATTGCCATAGTCAAGCTGCGGAGGGTTGGCCAGAAACCTACCTAGCATAGATGAATCCATGTAAAGTAGTGTGGGAGATTCTCACATCTTTCCGTTAAATGGAGCCATCTATCAATATATCTATAGGATAGTTCTCCTCTTTGTTGTGACGTTAGCATGAGCTGACTGAAAGTAATAGGAAAACCAAGCCTCATAGGTGAAATTCCCCTAGTAGGAGGAGGTACATCATTGCTTTCTTGATTAGTATCTGAGTTGCCGACCAAGGAAACTACATTTGTCGGATATGAGAGCTTTTCATTTCCTGGAGCAGGTGATTCACCATTCTGAATGGGCTACGTGCCTTGCTTGTGCGGATGATAATTCTTGCTTGCTTTGTCCTTGATTGCTTCGTGGATATGACTAGAGGTTGATCTAATTGTTTGATTTTAAATTTTACCTTGATCACCAATGGAACTTTGGTATCCTCACACCTTACCGCAGACTTTTTTCATGGATTGCAACTTTCTAACAGGATCAGATTTTTTGCTAAATCCTAGATAGGTTTTCCTTTCTACTAAAAGAGTGAAAGGTTCTGCTAGATTATCATCCACTAGAGAGTTTTTTTTGTATCTGGGTTAGATTTTATAGGCCTTTCCTGATACATGGCTACATCAGTGAAGTAGACCTCCTTTCCTTTGAATAGCTTTTCGTCCACAAAGACTTGATGCACTATGGCATAATCATAAAGCCATTGCCTTCCCAAAAGGATGTTATAGCAAGCACGAGTCTTAACCACATGTAGAGTAGCTTTTGAGGTTAAATCTCCCATTTGGAATTGAATCCGAATCTTACCAATTGGATCTTGGACTTCCCCATCATAGCCTTGAATAGAAGTTTTTGTAGCAGATAGCTTGCTCACCAAGATACCAAGTTCCTGAACAACTGTAATTGTGATAAGGTTTAAAGCTGATCTTGGGTCAACCTGAACTTTTGAAACAGGTATGTCTTTGATGTAGGTTATGAAATAAAGCGGCCTCATGTGCTTTATATCGCCTAAGAGGACATCATCTTTGACAAAAGAAATAGTGGCTTTAGAAGCATTATGAATTGAAATACATTCCAAGCACTACTTTTAGAGCTGTTTAGATTTTGCCTTCAGATAGTTCTTCTCTATCTGATGAACTTATGCTACATGAGTCTGATTGTTTGTATTCAAAGCCTGTAGAGCTCATATGAAGTTGTTACAAGTCTCCTTTGACATCTACAAAAGATTAAAAATGTGAAGTTGTGTAGGTATGTGTTTGAGGTGTTCAACAACATCATACGTGAATGGCTTTGGTGGCCTTGCATTAGTATTTGCATCTGAAGAAGTTACATTTACATTGGTATTGTCCCCTGAAGGGTTTACATAAGAAGAAAAAGAGGATCTATCATAGTTGACCCTATAGTTATGACTAGAACGAGTGCCATCATTAACCATGTTGCTTCGGTCGATTCCTAGACGAGTATATCTTTTTATTGCATTCACTTCTTTGGGTTCAACAAAAAGTTGATTAACTTTTTCCAAGCCTACTTCTTGACTTGTATTATTAGGAATGAACTGAGATGCTTGGGGTTCATCAGTAGTAGCACTCAGAATTACCAAAGTAGGAGCCAATGGTATCTCTTCTTTGGAGTTAGAGATGTTATCTTGATCCCGAACTTGAAAAACTTCCTGAGATGCGTCAGGACTGCTAATGCTGAAGTTATTGTGTTCTTTTGGCAACTTAGATTCATTATTTGGGTTAGGCACAACCAATTGAGTGCTTGGTTCAGAATCTGCATTCAGAGGGTTGGCTCCAAGTTTGGTCCAGGAGGAACATTTGGTGCAGGGACTACTGTGTGCGCACAAGAAGGTGATGCCTATTGTTGCTGTGCTTCATCATGTCCAACTAGTGGCAAAGGGTCTAGATGAGTTTCTAGAAGTAGTGGAAAAGGAGGAGGGTCATTCGACGAACCACTTGTACTTGGTTTGTGTATGTCATAAAGGACCACTGACAGTGTGTTGAGAGCATGCTTGCTATTGAGTGTACCCATTTCAGGATCAAAAGTTTGTTCAAAACTTTCATCTCCATCGGAAGGATATTCATCAGCAAAGTAGTCATCAATCCACTAATCATTTTTGAGATTGGAGTAGTCTGACCAATCCTCCTCATCATCTGAGTTAGGGGGTGTGCCATCCCATGATATCTAGTTACAACTAGATATCGATGGTTCTTCCTCACCTTTTGGAATTAGAATGATGAAGTCAGCTAAAGTAAAATGACCTATGGCCGGTTTAGGAGGTTCCTCTAAAACCAAGGCTTTAACCACTTTTTCCTTCCTCTGCCTATCTTGTTTCTCTTGTTTTGCTAAGCGATTCTAGGCAACTTTCTGAAGGTTTTTTAGTTGCCTTTTAACTTTCCTTCTTTCTGCAGGTGTGGGTTTGGTTTTCACCTTCTCCCAGCCTTCATCATTTACTAGGTCTGGGTGAACCCACATTTCCTCCCCCGATGAGGTTTTGACCGGTATTAATCCATATTCATGTATCTTGTTGATGACTTGAAATTCAACGGTCAATGGTTTTCATGGTGTGGGTACTGTTATAAGTGTGAATTGTTCAAAAGAAATCATATTGACTGGAGCAGCATCATATTTCCAATCAAATGTTATCACTCTATTCTTCCACATCTCACTGACTTTTTCCTTCAAAATGAAGTAGTCTTTAAGAAGATGGGATACCATCTGATGATATCCACAATAATTTAGGTCATTGATGGGACTTGCTTGCTTCGGTTTCTTCATTGGTGAAAGCTTGAGTTTATTATTTTCCATCAATGATTGAAAGATGATTTCAATATCCCCATCAAAAGTGTATTTAGTTTTTTTTCTCTTTTTGTATTCTTCCTTTTTGGCTTGATTAGTTTGACATTCTGTGGCTTTTGAGGAGGTGGTTTGGAGATTTGCAGATCAAATACCTCCTGATTCTTTTTCAATTTTGGAGCAGTCAATTTTGGAGCAGAAGATGGTGACGATTCCACTTTTCGGGAATTTGCCTTCTTCTGATTGATTTCTTCAAGAGTCAACTTTGCATCAGTCGCTACCTCAACCAATCGGGCCAGAGCCTTGATTTCTGGTTGCAAGTTGGTTTTGCACATTTCAATAGTAGCCCTTTGAGATGGTTGCTCTAAGCATCTGTAAGACAATGCTCTCCATTCATTGATAATGGATTGTGCAGTTTCATTGTTCCCTTGCCTCGTGCTGCTAAGCATGGCGAAGGCAACTATTTGATCTTCCTCCTGCAAATGAAGTAAGAACTTCTTTTCTATGATTGGCCATATTGTGAAGGAGAGTTCTGGTAATTGTTTATACTAGTCTAAGACAACTCCTTTCAATATGCCAACAAACAACCTTATTTTTAGTGCATCCAACTCTGGCAAGCTTCCAAGGAGTGATTTTGAAATGCACTATATATTGATAAGTTGACCCCCTTTCTAGGTAAAGCTGGAAAGTCGGAAGTTAAAAATCTAGCAGAAATAGAACTAGGTCAAATTCTAGAGGGTACTTTGGTGTAATACCTTTCTTCTTCATCCTGGTCTCCACTTTTGATTTTTTTAATATTTCTTCAACTTCTTTAAAAGGTTACATGCTTTTCAGGATCTGCATGAAGACCAAGGATTGATGAATGGTTACCACCAGTCGGACTTACAGCTATCACCTTGTTCGTTAGAAATTTGATCTGAGCTGTAAGCAAGTCAATTTTTGGTGGCATTCCTCCTGATCATTGCTTGCTCCTTCTTATCAACAAATAAGGGATTGACTGGAGTATCAGTCGGACCACCTAATTTATCTACCAAGATTTTCAACTAGGCAGTCAAGTGATCAATTTTAGCTCCCTGCTGCTTAACAACATCACTGATGTCATCTTTTTGATTTTCGCCAGCATCTTCTTCGCCGGTGTCTTTACTTCGATTGGCATCCTCATTTCCATCCTTACCAGTTCCACTCCTTTCAGCCATAAATACCATATACTGATGGGGATAGGAGGATGTAGGAAAAGTGGACTGACTATATTTTATGTCCAAGATACTGATTATAACCTTGTCGTAGTCTTTCAAGATGCCCTTCTTGAATTAGACTCTTGTGATTGGGTTCAAGCCATACTCTGGGTCACCCTCTGGGTTGACCTAGGTCCGACCATGCATGATGAGGTCAAATCGGGCTCATCCTCTTTAATCACCCATTTTTGAGTGATTATGCTCTGTGACTGCTTCTGAGTTTGATTCCTGTAGCGAGCCAAAGCCTTTTTCTTTATTTGACTAGCTAGTTTGGTCGCCAAGGTTTGATCTTTAAGCTTGGCAATCAGTGGCTTGGAAGTACTAGCAACTTGTTCCCAATCCATGGGGTCGAAAGTAGGAAATGAAAGAGTGTCAACAGCACTTCTTCTGTTTTTTCTCTTCCACTCCTTTTTTTGTTGGAGCGTCTTTGAAACGAGCAAGATCAGTCGATTCATTAATGACCAATCGTTCAGCTTGCTTTTTGCTTTTAGCGCCGTATGATGAATGCTGAGGTGAAGACGACATGGATGGTGCCATAATGACAGAGGGTATACATCTTCTGCTGAACCTCCACCCCTCTTTTTGAGTTAGAGCATAGAAGGTGTTTTCTTCAAGTGAGGCCAAGGGTTTGTTCTCAACCTTTTTGGATTTTGGAGTACGTAGCTATAGTGACCGCGTGCTGTAGCCTGGAATAGAGGCATATTTCTGGGCCCTCTTACAGGTTATGAACTGCCGAAAGTCCCCTTTCACTTGCTTATAAACAGCCCATTGTTTGGGCCGAGTAGATGATGGTTTTGAATATTGAGTAGCCACTTGATGTGGCTTGCCATTTGTGATTCATGAACTGGACCTGCCCTGCCGAGTTAGGGCTTGATGATATGAAGGCTGTTGCCTCCTAAGTTTGGTTTGTATTCTTGTTCCTCCTGACCCTTGTGGAAGACTCCGAATGGGTTCTGAGTATATTTGGAGACCCAGGGTTTAGGAGTCTTGGCTTTCTTAATGAGTTTTGGGGTCACTGATGACCCATTTAGATCAGCTGAAGTCATGGAGCCTGTTGGAGTAGAGAGCCTTTGGAAGACTGAGACTCTCGACATAGGGGCAGTAGTGTCCATTTGGGCCTTTTTTTGGTGCCTTTGTAAATGATTTGTTCTGGGTCATGAAGATCTTGAAGAGCCTTTCCTTGGCCTCGTCAAAGGTATTGATTAAGGAACCCATGATATCTGCAAAAAAGCAAGCCCACAGGACTATATTGTGTGACTATCAACATGGCCACCTCTTAGGCTAACTTGAATGGTTTATAAATGCTATCTAAACCAGCATGGTTTTGAACTGAAATGGTTATACATAGACATAAACCCCATCTTATTATGCTATGCTGACTATCCTAGTTGTAAGAATTTCTACAGCATTTTGGGTCCATATAGTTAGACTAAAAAGCATACTAAGCTAACTAGACCTGGCTACCAAAATTTTGGTAGCATTTTAGGGCTATCTATGTCAGACTTATAAGCACGAGAGGGTTGGATCTAATCAAAGGATAGGGCCTACAGGATCGAGCCTGCACCACTACCACAATGATTATACAGGATCCATCAGTGTATGACGCCGGACAATGCATGATTGCAATGTCATTGGTCTTATCATTGATTGGAGACAAACAATTATTTTGGACTGATTGGATTGAATCACTACCTTTTTATTACAAAAAGGGTGTTGATTTGGTCTGTGCACATCGAGGTGCAAAGTCCCTTCAATTAAATGGAAAAAGTATGCACTTCGAGGTGCTTAATGCCTTCATTTGAATGATTATAGGATGCCCATCAAGGTGCAAAAATTCTTTCATTATTATTCCCAAACCTATCGTAGACATCAAGGTCGTGCATGGGTGTCTTCAAAGGTCAAACAAGCCTTTTTTAGCAACAAAACAGGTCAGTGACTGTGACCTATGGTCATTGCCCATTTTCCATCAATTCTCGTGGTCACAGCACTTTTTGTATAGTATCTCGCGGTCACTAGGCAATAGCAGCACTTTTCAGCTTAACAACAGTACATTATAGCTTAACAGCAGCACTTTTCATGCATTTTTAGCCAATTTTCATGTCTTTTAGCCAAAATTGATCACAAATTAGGGCAAACATTATCATAGACGGCGCCAATCTTCTAATTGCACTTGAAAGATGTGAAATGTGTAACATATTTGAGTCCAACATTCAAGCACTTCAGGCATTTAAGAAGAATATGAATTAACTATAGTTTGTCATTAATTTCCCTTTTGTTTTATATGCGTTCAAATGCTCTGATTGCGGGGATATAGGTTGTTTATATATTTTTGAAAACTTTACAATCCTTCCCTCAAGTCTTAGATGTGATCCAAATTCGAGAAATACAAGCAATACATGAAAATTGTGGCAAAATGCAAAGAATAAGAAAACAAGGGAGTCACCATGGGTCACGGTCATGGTCGCAGGCTCCCTGCCTGTGACCGTGACCTAAGGTCATTGGCAAACCGTGACTTGCGGTCACTGGCAGACACTGGCCGAAAGGCCACTGTTTGCATTATGTATGATCCCGTTTCGCCTCTTTGACTCTTTCAAGGAGCTGGAACTTATTTCTTTTGATTTTTGGAGTGTTGAGTGACCATCAAGAGGGTTGAATTTGGATGTGAGATCGATCAAAACCTTTGGTAATCATTACTTTTGGTTACATACCGTTTTTGTACAATCTGAAAAAGGGTCGTGAATACTAGTGAAATGAAGGCAAAGTTGTGTTGTTCTGAGCCTATGATTTTCAAAGGACAGAATGAAGCCTAAAGAGACTCATTCATAACTTCCATGATGGCTAGAAAACCCCACCAAGTGAGAAAAGCAAAGGAGTCAATGTTATCCTTCAAAGGCTTGCCAGTGCTTGAATATAGTCCTTTTTTAAATAATACCCATACTCTCCTTCCTTCTCTAAACAATTTCTCACCTTGAGTGAATGAGAAGAAAAAGAAGAAGAAGTCAGCTGGAGTGCTGGAGGATGCCTTGTAGCTTGCTTGGAGTTTTTAGTAGGAGAATGTCTACTTTCTTTCTGTCGCCCCTCTTTTTTCAAGTGTTACTCCCTTTTATAGACTACCCAAGTGATTTTAGGGAATTTTAGGAAGTTAAAGAGAGGTTATGGGAGGTTGAACTTCAAAAAAAAGTAGGGGAAACTGCCCAAAACCACAAGAACTGCTTCATGGAAGTCAGTGACTGCAGCTGCTGTCACTCCCAAGGCCTGTTTTTTGAACTTTTGTGTATGCGACCTGCTTTCACCTATTAGAGGTGCAAACAATGTCCAATCTTCATGAAACCTGGTGGAATGCTTTTTGACACCATTTTGAGTGTGCCATAGAAATTTCAACCTGTTTTGACTTTCTGAAGTTGGTCAACTCCCCATTGACGTTTTCATGAAATGGGCCTTTGTTTCAGCTGTTTGAAGCCCAAATGACCTTAATTTGATTTGAAACTTGAAGGGAATGATATTAGGAGTATCTTGGAGTGTCCATCCAAATTTCATACATTTTGGACTTGTGGAAGTAGGATTTTGAATAGTGATTCATTTGTTGCATATTTTAAGTCACTATTCACCCCACATTGTAGGTAATCAGCTTGTTTTTTACCCGAACGACGTTCAATTAACTTGAAACTTTGGGGAACTAACTATAAGTTTCCGAATCCCACTAATCTTAATCTACATACATTAATCACATTCTATGTTAATTAAACCTTGTTAAGGTTAATCTTATATAAAAACGATTAGGTTTGGGTCTAGGACAGGTAGTTAAGCGGAGTTTGTACTTTACTTCAGTAGTTGAGGATCTTTTTGTAAATTGTTCTTGCATCTTATGGGCACCTCATCAGTCACTTCTTGTGTAATTTTTTGTGTAGATCATCTTTCGTGTAAGACCCAACTTGAAGTGGATTTATCTCGGGCCAATTAAGGTTCATTTGGCCTAAACTGAAATTTTCTAGAAAATTTGGACTTGCATGTTAAATGCAGGAAACTTGAGTATAAAAAGGGGACTCAATGTTCCTTAATGTCTTTTTCCATTCTCTTTGGCTGGAGTTATTCCCCTTTTTCATAATTTCTTCCTTTCCTTTGCAAATTAAAGTGCTATTAGGGTTGGGAGTCTTGTATGTGTTAGGAATAGTCCTCACCTACCTTCCTCTCCTTCATAGGAGTATTTTCTTCTTTGGGAAGTACCTCCTTTCCAAGTTACAGCTCACAAAGGTGAGGGCTTTACTTCCATTCCATATATTAAGGCTTGTTGGAGTTAAGAAGACTTAAATCTATAACATGCATGCATTGTTGCATCACATTCACCATTTATATGTTGCCATGTAGAGAACCCACTTCTCCTTGGAGGTTTTTCCCTAACCACACAACAAGAAGGACTTAGGGAGGGCAAACACTGTTAAGAGGCAAGTATTAGAGTTCATATGTGCTGCATGTGTGATTAAGTTATTGATTCTGGGGTTAGTTCTTTAAATTCTCAAATTTCAGCCCATTTTTCATTGTTTTAATTGTGTACAAATGTGGTATGGATTGAGTTAGGATGTAAACATGGAATAAGATGGGTGTCTGAATATTGAACACCTTCAAGGACACTATAATTAAGCCATAGAAACTCTCCCATAACTCAGGTCTGTACTGATTCCGTATTGAAACTGAGCTACAGAACTGACTTCAGGTTTTCTGAAGTGTGCGGCGAAGCCATGGCTAAGCTGTGAGTGTTTACAGCTTAAAGTCCAAAGAGCAACAAAATTGGTTTTGTACTGCAGCTTACCCACGGCTGCATCGTGAAATGCAGTACGGCTAAGCCGTGCCCAGCCCGTGCCAAAGCCGTAAGCTTTCTTACGGCGGACTTTTCAGAGAGCTCGAAAAACCCATTTTCTTCTTCGGCTTGCACACGGCTACACTGTGTAATACAATATGGCTAAGTCGTAACCCAACCATAACCTAGCCGTACGCTTAGCATGGCTAAGCCGTAAATGTGCCTGAATTTTTAGAAGGAAACCTGAGCTACTCGGTTAAGCCGTAAGAAACTAGTGAAATCTAGGATATTAGGAACTCCTACTGACTTGGAGGGCCGTAGTATCGACACCATTCTTTACAACCACACTGGCCAATGGTAAGTACACGTTAAAGAGAATGAGAAATTCCCGGATGATCTCCCAATGTCAAGTCATGGATGTTGGTATAAGAAGGGGTGTCCTTATATACACAAGGTAATACCAAGATGCGGTAACACAATGGCACCGAACGTTTTATGAGTACGTCGAGTTGAATGACCTTGGGAATCATGAATTATCTAATATAGGGTTGGATAGTAATTTCCTTAATACTTACTTGATCTGGATGCATTCATATGGTTACAATGCCTTGACCTCAACATGATTGTTATGTTTCTACTCCCTCTAGCCAAACCATGAGGTAATCCGGGCCTAAGCTTCTAATGAGTGCGTGTCTGACAAGCCAGAGCTTCTACTGAGTGCGTACTTGCTAGCCAAAAGGGTATAGCCGAGGTTCAAGCCTTCTTAGCTCATATAAGTATGCTTAGTTTAATTACTCATTACTTATTATCTCTGTTTTCATGATTGGTTATACCTTCTTACTAATATTCTTTATGTACGATACGACGGGTATGATTTGAAATTATGAAAGAGGTGAATCCGTGTCGGCACCACTTAGCTTGTGCCCTTTGGGGTATTCTTACGTCACTACTGCAGTAGTCTACGGAGGAGTTGTCGTGCTCTTCGGGAAGCTAACTTGATCCCCTAGCAACCCATATGTATGATTCTTTTGGGAGAATAAAGCCTTGTGGTTGCCAATTAGTGTGTACTACATCTTAATTATGATTCCTTACTTACTGTTACTCATGCACAATATGCCTAGTAAGTTGTTATTGTTCCCTTGTCCAGCGTATATTAATAAATTCATTTGATACATTATGCTAGTTTCATATACTCTATACTTGCTTAATTATCGTGTTAACAGTGTTACCTTGGTATTGCAGGTGTGGAACCAAATCCCAACTCAGTTGTTAACGCGCCCCCGAAGAGTGCCCCAACGATACCTCGGGGTATAGATGAATGGAAGGATGGTGATGTCTTTTATTAGTCATCCTACGGAGTGCGCTGGTTTTGGAGGTGTTACAGTCATAATTTTGGTCTACCCTTGGGGATGTGGAAACTAGACCTTTTGTACCCAACTTCTTTAAGTAGTAATTTGGATTGTATGAAATGTTATTTAAAGTCTTAAGCACTGATATATATATATCTATCTATGAATTATTGGAGGATATGTTTCCCTTGTTTTGCTCTTGATCATTACAGAGTATTTCGCAGGAGTTCGTTTATGATGAGTTATATTCCTACGCGTGTTGGCATATCTCACACGTTCCTATGGAATCTCCTTTGTAGGAATTCATGCATAATTCTTCAAGATATGGATTACTATGGGATTACATATCCACTCCCTAGGGGCTCACTCAAATTCCCAATTCTCGGGATCGGGGCATGACACTAACTTTGAATCATATTTTGAATCTCTATTCTGAATTCCGTCAACTTTACCCTCCTGAAAGTAGGATTTTAATCAGTGACCTCCATGGCTCGGGGATCATTGACTTTTGAGTTGACATGCAGTGGAAGGGGGATTAGATGAAATCTATTTGACTTGAAAATTTGTAGAACCTCTTTAGAGCATGAGTGACGCTCTGTGCCCAATTTTCGTCAATTTTGGATGTTGGGAAACAGCACTTTGGTCAATGACCCCATGACTTGGGGGTCACTGACCCAAATTTGGCATGTTTGTAGACTTTGGGTCAAATGATGTCCATTTGACCTGAATTTTGTAGATCTTCTCTTGAGTATAATTTGAGCTTCTTCCAAGAGTTTCAACTAATTTGATCTTCATGAGGTGTCATTTTGCACAGTGACACTATAGAGCTTAGTAGATGACCATTTGAATTGAGTTTTGGTCCAAACAATATCCAAATGCTCTGAAATTTTGAAGGATAATCTTTGAATATATTTGAAGATATTCCCCTGAGTTTAAGTTTTCTTTGACATATAGAAGTGTTAATTTCCACAGTGACCCCAAAAAGCTGGCAAATAGTCACTGAAGCTTGGTTTTGAGCTGAGATGAAGTCCAAATGCTTTGAAACTCATTCTCAAGCCTGCTTTGGAGTTGCCAGAGGCTTGAATTTGTTTGGTTTGATGATCCTTGGATTTGAAGCATTGAACCTCAAACTTGGTGTTCGGCGAGTTGAGTGTTCAACTGAAGTCCACCAACTTTGAAACTTGAATTGCTGCATTCCGAACTCATCTGAAGTCTTTTAAGTTCATTGTAGTAGTTATGATTTGTTATGGGTCAACATTCATAATTTCAAAATTCAATTTATAATTTTATTTTCAAAAACTTTCTCAATAAACCATTCCAAACTTTTGTGCCTTGTGCAACTTTATACATCAAATCAATTTTTCAAATGTTCCTCAATAATGTCGAGAAAACATAATTCTCCCTAAAACATTTTGACTTTTCTAGATTTAGGGGAATATAAGCTTCCTCTCAAAGCTAGTACTATGATAGCTTTCGCACTATTGTTTTTTCTAAAAGGCCCTTACATTTTTATTTCTCTCTTTCTTTGTCTTTATTTTTAAAAACTTTAAACCTTCATCGGTTGCTTTCACACTAATGTGTATGGTAGCCCTTCTCATATTACAACTTGGAAGCTATCACACATACTCTTAGGTAGCCTTGGCCTCCACGTTCAAATAATTTTATCTTTGGGCCAAAAGTACATTTTCTTTTTGAAAAACAAATAATAGGTAGCTAACCCCCTCTTCAATTCACCCGACTAACTCACTAGTTTTAGTGGATCAAGTCCACCCAAGTGAGCCAGGAGAACTTATAAGGCTAAATTTTAGAAAGCCATCCTATTTTCCTTATAAAATTCTAAAAACCACACTAAAGCTTACTATCCAAAATCCTAAAATATGTAAACGTGTGAGAGTGAAAAACAAGGTTTGGTTTCCTTAGATAATTTTCATCCTTTAGAAGAAATGAGCTGTTATTCCACTACCTTCAAAAAATTTTGAAATTTTGTATTTCTATATATCTTCAAAGCATGACAATTCCTTTGAAAACTCTCTCTCTCTCTCTCTCTCTTCTTTAGAAAAGAAAAAGAAAAATAAGAACCTAAACAACCTAAATTGGTCCACTCTAAATTGGAATGGGGGTCTTTTAATGTCAAATTTTTGAATGATTTGGTCACCTTGTAAGAAATCATTCATTTTCCTACTAATGTAACCTATCTCAAACCAAATTTCTTTAGTCTTACTCTGTGGTTCCCTAATCAATAGCATTCTTATTTCCTTTCCTATTGTGGTCCAAACTAATCCATTGCATCTTTTCCATTTTCTCTCTTAAAAGAGTCATGATTTAATCTAGCGTAACAGTAACAACAACCAATCCTCTTTGCTCTACATTTAATGGCATAGAGCGGTTGCCATCAAACAACAACAACTATTTAACCTTCAATTCCTATGCGAAGGCCATCCATATTTTTGTCATAATGATGAAGTTGACATTGGAAGGAACATCAAGCTTCGACACAAACCAAATGTAGTGTAAAAACTAGAAACCTTTGGTTACCTCCAATGCAGCGCTAAGTTTAACGTCTTCATCTGGACCACTTAAATAATCGATAAAATGATTCCTAAAATGCATTCCTAAAAAAAAAATCTTGCAAAACACCTAAAAAAATGCAAACAAAAAATTAGTTGACTGATCCTAAGTTGCGCTCCCCCCCAACCTAGACCTAATATTGTCCTTAATGTTATGAATGAAATGCAGAATGCAAAGATTGACTTTATGGGGGTGATAAATGAGTATGATCAGCTAGCAAACTTTCCACCAAATGTTGGGTCACCTCCTAACCAGCGCTAAGTTTACCACTGTTAGCCCAACGAGATGAAAGATTTTTAATTTGTGTAAATCAAGTCTTGAAGAAGGATTTCCTCAATTTGTCTATCATTCAATTCCAAAATAGTTTCAATTGTTTACCATTGACCTTGAAAACGTCCTAATTTTTATGGGTCTTGATTTCCATAGGTCCAAAGAAATACATAGTGTGAACAATAAATGTACCAAACCATTAGATATGCAACTTTCTTGGAAATAGGTGTAACTAGGAATTGTATAGAAGAACCTTCATGTGACGTTCTAATAATTTCCTCAGAGTTGATCTATCTTGGTTCAGCCTCATTTAGTTTTTCATAGGCATCATTTCTAAGTTCTTCCAGCTCATTAAATTATAGCGTGCAAAGATTACCGACAGTGGGTAGATCAAAATTGAACTTTTTACTAGCTCCATAAGCCCTATGTTCCAATTCAATGGGTAAGTGGCAAGCCTTCCCATAGACCAATCTGTATGGGAATATCCCAATAAGAGTCTTGTAAGTGGTTCGATAGGACCACAGTGCATCTATCAATCGTAGAGACCAGTCTTTCCTAGTTGCATTGACTATTTTTTTTTTTCAAAATTTTTTTGATTTGTCTATTCTATACTTTTGCTTGGCCACTAGTTTGTGGGTGGTAGGGAGTAGCAACCTTGTTTGTGACAGAGTATTTCTTTTTCAAATTTTCAAATGGACAGTAGTAAAATTGGGTCCCTTTGTCACTGATAATCGACTTGGGTGTACCAAACCAAAAAAGATGTATTCTTTAACAAATTTGATCAATACAGGGTTATCATTCTCCTTGGTTGGTATTGCCGCTACCCACTTGGAAACATTGTCTACTACAAGTAGGATGTACAAATTGCAAAAGGAACATGGAAATGGTCCTATGGAGTCAATTTCCAATCATCAAAGATTTTTATGATCAAGATCGGGTTTAGGGGTATCATGTTTTTGCAATTGAGCTTGCTAAGCTTTTGACACCTTTCACAATTCAGATAGAAGGTTTGATAATCTTTAAAAGACTTTGGGCTAATAAAATTGACCCCGCAAAATTTCTGCAGCATTCTTTTTAGATCTAAAATGCCCTCCTCAAGCATGTTCTTGATAGAATAAAGGTCCAGATTAGGAATGCATCTCCTTCTAATCTGGTTTGGACATTACTTAAACAGGTAGGGTTCGTCCCAAAAGAAGTATTGGAACTTTGACAAAAATTTTGACCTATCTTGTTTTGACCAATTGCATCATCTCCCTATTGATAAGGTGATTGACTATATTAGCAAAACTAGGGGAGTTAGGAGATAGTAAATAACTATTCATCTGAGAAAGCTCTCACTTAATGGGATATCATTTGCGGGCTCTAAGGACAACCTAGAAATGTGGTTTGCTAGAACATTATCATAGCCCTTTTTATCTTTGATTTCCATGTCAAACTCTTGTAGTAGAAGGATCCACCTAATCAAATGAGCTTTGGCATCCTTTTTCGAGAAAAGGTACCATATGGCTACATGATCTATGTATACAATGACCTTGCACACTATTAGGTAAGAACATAAGTTTTCTAGGGCAAAGACCACAACTAGCAATTCCTTTTTTGTGGTGGTATAACTTCGATGTGCATCATTTAGGGTCCTACTTGCATAGTAGATCACATGGGGTAACTTCCCTACCTTTTGGCCCAAAATAGCTCCAATGGAGGTATCAGATGCATCACACATGAGTTCAAAGGGAATAGTCAAATTAGGTGGTTAAATGGTAGGAGATAAAGTAAGTTCCTTTTTAGCTTCTCAAAGGCTTTAAGACATGATTCATCAAATTCAAATAGGGCCTCTTTTGTGAGAAAATTAAACAATGGTTTTTCAATCTTGCTTAAATCCTTAAAGAATCTCATAAAGAAACTAGCATGGCTCAAGAATGATCTTATCTATTTAACCGTCCTTGGTGGTGGGAAGATTGAGATCATATCAATTTTAGCCTTATCTACCTCAATTCCTTTCTTAAAAATGACATGCCAAAGAACTATCCCCTTCTTGACCATGAAGTGGCATTTCTCCCAATTAAGAACTAGATTTTTCTCCTTGCATCTTTCAAGTACCAACGTTAGATGGTGCAAACACTCTTCAAATGAATTTCCAAAGAAAGAAAAATTGTCCATGAACACTTCTAGGAATCATTCAACAATGTTAGAGAAAATACTCATCATACATTTCTACAAGGTAGCCGTTACATTGCATAACCCAAAGGGCTTGCACCTATAAGCAAAAGTGCCAAAAAATGCAAGTGACGGTTAGATGCTATGAGAGTTTGGTTATAATCAGAATAACCATCAAGAAAATAGTAATAAGCATGACCGGCTAATCTTTGAGCATTAGATCCATGAATTGGAGTGAAAAATGATCTTTTGAGTGGTTGAGTTCAGCTTCCT
This sequence comes from Sextonia rubra, assembly GCA_037013555.1. NCBI lineage: Eukaryota > Viridiplantae > Streptophyta > Magnoliopsida > Laurales > Lauraceae > Sextonia > Sextonia rubra. The sequence continues at coordinate 11,508,913 of JASUAD010000008.1, forward strand.
AAAATCTATACACATCTCCATCTAGTTTGTATCCCGGTTCGCACCAGTTCATTGCCCTTATTTTTTTTACCACAATGATACCTGATTTGTTTAGTACCACTTGTAGAAGACTCACCCATGAACTATCCAAGATAGGGTAGATTACCCCTACATCCAGTAATTTCAGTACCTCTACCTAACTACCTCCTTCATTACTGGGTTTAGTCGTCTTTGGGGTTCTTGAGAAGTTTTTGTATTTTCCTCAACATGAATTCTATGTTGACCTATAGAAGCCATGATATCCATTATGGACCATCCTATAGCTTCATTATGGTTAGACAGGACTTTGATGAGTTGGTTCTCTTAGACAGTGCCCAAGCTCGAAGCTATGATGACGGGAAGAGTTTCTGATGGCCCAAGAAAACATATTTCAATGTGTCAGGTAGCGGCTTGAGTTCTAACTAAAGGGGAACTACAACAATTGAGAGACGTGGGGTAGCTGACGAGGTCAAAATTTCATACTTAGGATGCCACCTAGTGTAGTCCGTGACTAGGGTTGAATTCAGTAAGGCATTAACTTCCTCAATGTGGCTGTCGATATCAAAATCACCACCTAAATGTGCATGATGGGCCTCCAATGGATCCTCACAATTGATGTGGGGTAGTTATTTTCCATGAATTCAAGTATGTAACTGACCTCATGCAGCCCATTATTGTCATCAAGAGGTTGCTTACATTAAAAATGTTGACTTGTACAGTCATGATGCCAAATGAAATTTGTATCACCCCATTCCTACAAATGATCAATGCATTGGAAGTTGTTAGGAATGGTCTCCTTAAGATAACTGTTATATTGGTCTCAATCCCTGATGGTGTGGCATCTCGAACAACAAAATCCATAGGAACAAACAAAGTCTTAAAGTTTGATGAGAACATCCTTGACTACCCGCTTGGGGTATTGGATTAAAGCATTAGCCAGTTGCAAGGTAACATGATCTCCCCTAAACCTAATTCTTCGTATACGGAATATGGAAGTAGGTTCACACTCGCACCAAGATTGAGCATACCTTGCTCTATGTGATAGTCCCCTATCTCACAGGAAATGGTAGGACATCCTGGGTCCTTGTAATTGATTGTGGTTGGACAAGAAATAATGGAGTTGGATTACTGAGCTAGGAACGGTTTCTTAGGCACATTGGATGTCCTTTGGAAGGTAGAATGGTCCTTCAAGAATTTGTCATAGGCAAGAATTTGTTGGATGGCATCTAGTAGTGGGATGTTAATTCTCACTTGTTTAAAGACCAGAAGAATCTTATCCAAATGGGCAGTAGTTTTGGTTGGACCTAGCCTCTAGAGTATGGAGCTTTAGGAATGTCGGTCCTAGGAGGTGGCTCACTAGGTGATGGGTCTCCTACACTGGGGCTCTCCTTAATGGGCTCTAGTTCCTTTTCTTTAGTTGGCTCATCTTTTACTACCGTGGGACCCTTAACTTGTTTTTCCTCAGCTTGTTTTGGGAACTCAACCTTGTTATCAATATGTTTCCTTGACCTAAGTGTATTTATGGATTAAACTTGCTCAGGGCCCTTACCTTTTATGTTCTGAATTCCAAATTGGCTGCTTGGATTTTGGCTTTTAGGGCTTGGTTCCGATTAACTAGGAAATGTTCCCTTATCCCTGGCACTCAAGGAATATGCCGATTTGCCCATTGTGTATTCTAACTTTGCAAGTTATTAGGTGTGAGCATTCAGGGTTTGGGGAGTTGACTATTGAAATTGGATTGTATTCTGGGTCAGGAGTTTTATGGCCTCCTCAAGAGAATCTATCCATTGGTTCTGCTAACTTGTTGGAATTTTGCATGGGTTTGTTCTAGAAAGGCAGGGGTGGAATGGCCTAAGATTGGCTAGCTTGAGTTGGAATGGCTTGGTGTGGACCCTTGGCCTAAGAAAAGTTTGGGTTGTTCCTCCAACCTTGATTGTATATATTTGAATAAGGATCATGTCTCTGACGATTATCAAAACAAGTACCAACACACTTCATCAACAGTTTCCCCCTGACACCAAGTTAGTCGGTCAATGCTACCACACATGGTCTGTTTGTATTTCAATGACTGCAATGTGTTTGGAGTGGGCTTTTGGACTCCATGGTTCTACTCTGGGGCCTCTAATCTTCTCATCGATGTCACTAATTTGGCCATAGCATTGAGCTTAGGTTCAACTTTGTACATGCCCCCATTTTTAGCAATGGTTAATTTACTAGGTTTCTGTTTCATGGGGGCCTAACTGCATTGTGTTTTCAGCAATCTCTTCTTAGTAGGTCCATGCTTGGTCGCTGTATTTTGTGAAAAACTACCACCAAAAAAGGATTTAATCATGGCTTTTGTTGGGTAGTCCATATCCTCATATATAATTTGGGCTAATTAAATTTTCTAGAAGCCATGGTGTGGGCGTTGGAGGAAAAGGTCCTTAAACCGTTCTTTGTAGTTGTAAAAAGTCTCCCCCGTCGATTGGTAAAACTAACTTATGGCCTGTCTAATTGAGGTTCTTTTTTCTTAGAGTAGAACTTCTTGTAAATTCCTCAACTAGTGTTGCCCACGTGGTAATGGAGCCAGCTTGTAAGGCATAAAGCCAAGCTCTAGCCTTTCCTTTTAAAGAGAAAAGGAATAACCTAAGTTGAAGGGACTCCTCGATCATTTGATTGAATTTCGTGGTCCCACAGATATCCTCAAATTCCCTAACTTGTTGGTATGGGTTCTCATGGTCCAACCGACAAAACATGGGGAGCATCTAGGTTAAGCCAAATTTCAACTTGAAAGTGGCATTGGTCTAAGTCAAAGTGAGGTAGGATGGTTGAGTTGTCCTAGTGGGGTACATGTAATCCCCCAAAGTCATGGGTGGGTCCACTTGGTCATCCATTTATTGTTTGATTTCTTTAAAAAATTGAAGAATTCCCTACAATAGTGAATGGTAGTTCGGGTTGAATCATGTTCAACCATTTCTTTTTATGTTCCCATTATTATTCTTTTTCTAGTAAGTTTTTCACCGATCGCATGCACTAGGTCCACCCATAAGAAAATCCAATCCTAGCCTATATGACGGGTCCTAATGGTCCTAGTATGATGCTTAGACAATCAAGCACAAAGAATTAAACACACCTTAAAAAAATCGAACTAGGGCTAGCCTAAATCACTAGACATCTCCTAATTGGTGAAGAGAACACGTAGGCATCCAACTGGTCTTATAAAACCAAGTTCACCAGATCGGCCTCCAAGTAAATGGCGGGTCACAATGGTCCAACTTATGTACCACATGCTGCGAACAGGTTAACGGTCTCCACTGATGAGACAAGGATTTTTTTAGGAATCAACTTTGGTCAAACAGCACAATTGGTACAACCGTTAGTGGTCTTCATCCTAGTGGTCTCAAAAATTCCTATGGCCAATTTCTATTTGATTTTAATTAATAGTTAGGTGCCTCTATGAGATATGGTTAGACCTAAGTGAGTAAGGATCTGATGATAAAATTCGGTTCTTATCTTGTTTAGGTTGGCCTTTAACTATGTGTGTGGTCTAATTAAATTGTTTATCAATCAAGTAGTCACACTTTGCAAAATTTTAATTCAAACAAGACCACTTGTAAATAAGGATTCGTGGGTAGGGGTTAGCAAATCTTAAAATCGGATAGCAATCAAAATAGTCCAACCCTACTTCCCTTTTAAAAATTTTTGAGAGCTCATCTTCTTATCAGAGGGCGATTCCATGTAGTCTCCTTTTTTGATGAGCAAGCTATCCAAACAAAAATGAAAATTTCAAAGTTAGTAAAATTATCAACTATGGTAACAAGCAATGTCAAAACTCTATTTAATTAAACTAATCTATTGAAAGTGGATAAGATCAAAAATCAAGATTGACAAAGTTGTCTAAATTAATTGATGTGATATTTAAATCAACTTATTAAAAACTACAAGTGCACAGTTGGCCTCATGAGAAAATGGCAAATACAGGTCGACCCCACAGAGAACCTTACTAAGTTAAAGATTAAAAATCTGAACTTTCAAAAATAAACAAAAACTTAAGAGTGATATGTGGTAAATTAGAAACTTGTAACATTTAAAACTACAGAAAATAACAATGCCAAAGATAGATCCGAGCATTTATATTCCATTAGGTGAAATAATCAATCAGCTAATACAATTAATCTATTCTTTTTATCTCAAAATAACTCAAATCAGAAATAACTCAATATTTCTGCTCCGAAGGATTTGTCTATAGCAAAAACCATATTTAATCAAAACTAAAGTCTAAGATCTCCTTCATCTCATAAAAGAATGAAAAACCGTAAGTATTACCTATCAAACTACGCATAAACTATTCAAGGAAACATAGTCCTAAACATAATCCATCAAAGTAAGCATTGATAATCAAATTTATTTTATTTAAAATACGAAATCGAGTTTGCCTTAGGCACAATTATCGATCTACTGTTCTAATAAAGCATTTATTTAAAGAGACAAATATGAAATATTAATAGATTAATCACATTATTAAAGAGAAAAATACACTTAGCATTATCGTTTTGCTCTGTTTTAATAGTCTAGCCAGCCATTGAAAGGAACTTAAGGACTATCTCCATTAAAATCAGCAAGTCTTAACAATGATTCTCATAGAAATTCTCTCTCTATGACTAAGTATTTTGGACATGACTCCAAAAATAACTTAAAAATAAAGGAAAAGTGATGGAGAAAAAAAACTAAAGAAAAGAGATAAATAGAGGGTTGGTGGACATCCCCCCCTGGTGCTCCTTTTATGCGTTGTGTAATCCCAGGTTCATTGAATCTGGTCATTTTCCTTTAGCTTGTTGATACGCTTAGGAGATTTGGTGGCCAAGTTAAGTGGAGATAGTAGCTTGAAATCTTTCTTTAGATGAAACTTATCCTTAGCAAGGGCTACTCCTATTTTGTGGTCCTACTTGAGATGTGCAGCAAATGACATTTAATGGTGAATTTTATTTGTAATCCCGTCTAAAAATGTACATGCAACTTCCTAGTGCTATAGTTTATTAGTTTGCGTCATAATTATCCAGTCTTAGGCTCCACAAATATCTAGTCTAAAAAAGCTATCCAACAGTGGGTTCATTGTGCTAATTCAACACTTAGATTAAGAGTTATGACCAATTTAAGATAGGCTGTCTTAAGAAAAATGAGATTGGCTTTTCTTTTTTGATTTGAAATGGATTCTATATCAATAGAAATTCTGGATTTGAAAAGAGATTAACGTGGTTGATTCAAACTCCTTAGCGCTTATCACCCATCTTTGAATTAATTGAGAGATAATTCAAACTAATTCAAATTTGTAGTTGATTGTGGCCCCTACCATGTGGGACATTTCCTCGTCTTGAATGGTGGGCTTCATGAGAGGCCTTTTCCTTCAACTAGGACTCTTCCCAAAATCCTCCTTATGGTTCTATGGGACCTATAAATTTTCACTTCCTGCACAATTTAACTCAACCAGTGAAGTATGAAGAACCCTAATCGAACTAGCCCCTCTGGAAAGAGTCCTAATCCAAAAGGATTCTTTGAAAAATTGAAAAATTGCATAAAATATTAAAATCATGTAGAAAATATGTATAAAATGCTTTGATTTCAATATCAAAGTGAAAGTACATGAAGTGATGAAATTTAATGAAAATCAATGCATTTTATTTAATTGAATCCATAATTCTACTTAAAATGAGGCTTTCATGATGCAAATTCATGGACTTAACTCACCCCCAACCATCATCTTGGTAGTCCCTTATCAAAATTTGCAAAAAGAGCAGTCCTTTGACCTAATCTACTCCAAAGAAAACTACTAGAAACTACAAAAAACAAAGCCATTTTTCTTGGCACTTTCGATTGCATTTAGAGATGCTGCAAGCCATTAAACCCTTAGGTTTCCCCTAGTGAACAAGTTGTGCTTCATGAGGGTTTGTAGTGAATATGCCGCAAAATTCATTTACCTTAAAGAAAACAAAGAAGAAGAAATTTTCCAAAAGAACATCAAGTTAAATCAGATATTTTTGACCTCTGAAATAATCGGAATTGCAAACTTTTCAAACTTGGTTTACATTTTTTTATTTCAAAAACCTTTTCAAAAGTCATGCTAACCTTGGGTGCCTATTGTAGGTGTATACATCAAATCAGGCTTTCAAATGTCCCGCTATAGTGTTGAAGACATAATTTCTCTTCAAATATTTTGACTTTCTTAGATTTAGGGTAATATAATCTTCCTTTCAAAGTTACTATGAGGGTTTGGCATGCTATTATTTACTTCTAAAGGCCTCCTTTTATTTTGAAAATTAGACCTTCATTGGTAGCTTTCATGCTAAAAAGTATAGTAGCTGTAAGATGTGAGTTTTGGTCCCCACCGGAGGGAGATCGCCATTCACCTATATATGATATTTAATATTTGTACATCAAAAATGGGGATTTTGACTACCCTTATAATCGTCGAGGATCATGATCAGTAGTCATGGTAATCGCCATGACTTCGTTCTTTGACTAATGTGAAAGAAAAAATGGGAGAAAATGTGGTGGGTTCCCTCTGTCTAATGTGTAGTTGGCAATGCATGACGGTTATCCTTTCACTTAATTTGGGTCTCATCAAATGGGTCAATTTATGGGTTTCATTATAAGGTCCAGATAGGGGGATAATCTGTATCTATGATGTCTAAATAATTAAGATCAGATTCAAGTAGAATAAAATAAAAAAATAAATAAAATAAAAGGCGGGTGGTGCCAATGCAAAAACCCGAAATTGGGCCTTGTCCGTGACCGCGGTTGTGGTCACGGACCCCCAAAGGACACTATTTGCGGTTTTGGGCAGTTTTTCTCCACTTTCTTTTGAAGTGTAACTTCCCACAACTCCCCTCAACTCCTTGGAACTACCAAAAACTACCTGAAGGCTCTATAAAAGGGGTAGTGTTTAATGGAAGGACGAGGGAGGAGTCAACATACAGAGAATTTCAAGAACACAAAAGGCAATCAAAAGCATTCAAGCAAGAGGACAGCAGCATTCCACGACCTTTTCCCCTCCTTTTCTCAATTACCAAGGTAAGCAAGAAGGTTCAGAGGAAGAGGAGAAGAGAGGGTGACTAAATAAAAGGCCATGTCATGCATTGACGACTATTCAATGGATGACGTTGTCATCTTTGTTTTTCTCATTCGGGAGGGATTCTTGGCCATCACAGAGGTTGTGAACAAGCCCCTTTGGGCCTCATTTTGTTCCTTGAAAGCTATAGGTTCAGAATGACACAACTTTGGCTTCCTGCGATATACTCTTCGGACTTGAGCAAAAGATAGTCCGTAAACATGAATGATGGATTACAAAGTTTTCAGTTGATTCTATAATCGAATCGATCTTCTTAATGGTTATTCAACACCCCAGATGTCATAAAAGGGAGTTTCAACACTTGAAAAAAGTTTGGAAGAAGAACCAGCATAAACAGCACGAAAACAGAGGCACAACAGTACTTCAAGGTCACTGTCTGTCAGTGACCGTGACCCACGATCACTAGCCTAGGGTAGTGACCACGGGTCATGATAGCCCCCATTTTTTCCCACTTTTACATTTTTTCCTACTTTATGTACATTTTCTTGTATTTTCCAATGGAGATCACATCTAAGACTTGAGGGAGGGGTTGTAAACCTTGCAAACTCATGTAAACAACCTGCATCCTTACGGTCAGGGCATTAGAACCCATGTAAACAAAGAAAAATTAATGATGAACTGTGATTAATTTCCATTCTTTTTAATGCTTGAAGTGCGTGAATGTCGGACATCGAATCCATTATACATTTTCATGCCATTTTTAAGCGCGATCATTTATCTTTACCTATGGTCCCACTTGAGTTGCACCAAAATCTACAGGGATGGAGGATCCTTAACTTTTCATGAGATCAGATGATATGATGTGAAACATTTTTTTGGACCCCACCTTTGATGAGGTTAATATTTTCAATTTTGGTATTCTTCATCATTATATTAATTGGGCCTCACCTTGGTTGTGCTATACAGATGAAAGTTACAAATTTTTTTGGATTCCCCTCTAAAAATACTTAGTTACTTCCTGAGGCCATAACTTTATAAATTCAGCTCTGATTGATGCAATTTTATGCTCCATGGATAACTACTCGATAAGAGCTTTTCAATGGTGGGTGGATTGCCTCAATCCAACATTCAGCTTGAAAGTTATTATTGTTTTAAACTATGTTGTCATGAAAAAATGAGATAACTTTCAATCCTTCCACATTTTGGACTCTACCTCTTAAAAATCTTATCTTTTCTATCTTTCTATCTCACACTTGGATTAGATTTTTAGAGATCATAATATCTTTACATCTTGCAACACATTTGAATTCCAAAAACCAAGGAGAATATGAGTTTGTGTGTCTTTTAAATTTTTATCTCTTCATCACTAAGACTATAGTAATTATCTTCTTCTTGAAGCCTTCCTTCAAATATCCAAAGGATAATTCAAATTAATTCAAAATTGCAACCAAAGTGGACCCCTCATGTGGGACGTCCATTATGGTTGGATGGTGAGCCATGGGAGGTCTTTTACTTCAATCAGGATTCCTTGCCAAATTTTTGTCCTAACTTTGTGGCTCCTAGAATCTGCATTTCCTAAAAAAATAAGCTTAAATTGAGAAATAGTTGAGACTTATGATGCAATAGAATTCCCATCGAGAAGAGTCCTGTTAGAACTAGGATTCCTTAAAATTTTGGAAAAATGCATCAAATTATGGTTTACATGAAATTATATTGAAAATTGTATGATTCACATGAAATTCCTAATTTTGAAGCCAAATTGCATAAAATCATGAAATTAATTAAAAACATTGCCTTTATCCCAATTAAGTCCATAATTCCATCGAAAATAATGTGTTTAATGTGTAATTTTAATTACTTAATAGTGGTTCGGCCATTAATAATGATTTTGATTGGGAATTGTACTCAGATGTTGTTGATAGGTTAAAAAAAATTATTACATTCTCTTCTTCTGAGCCACAAGTGTCAGGTTGTCTTACCCTTGTAATAGTCCTTGGGTTCTTTCCCAAGTAGAAAGGGCTTTCTAAAATTAGAAGGGTTCCTTTAACTCTGAAGCATAAAGAGGAGAATAGTTTAAAAAGTAATAAAATAAAATATAAAACATTGGCATCCTCCTTCTCCCTCTCTAGGAGCTTGCCACCTTCTTAGCCTCCTGAACTCTCTTAAGCGGCGGTCTACATCGCTGTTCTTATCTGCTTGTCAACTTTTGTCTCCAAGAATAGCTGGCCCAAAGCAATCGCAACCCTACTCTTTAAAAGAAGGATAACCATGAAGACTACATCTACAACAACCTTGCTCTTCACAAGACATACCCCGAAGTCCCATCAGCAATGTTCTTGCTTAAGATAATCAGCTTCCAAATGCAAACATTAGTCGTTTGACAATAATGTTACCCCAAATGAAATCTCTCGAAGCTTGCATCATCTACCTTGAGAAAATGTCAGCAAAGTACCTAAGGAAGACTCTTTTAAGCATCAATTATGTGAACATATACATGCGAGATTGGCCTCAACGGCAGCTTTTAACCACGAGGGCACAACTCCAAATTGGTCACACATCTTGCGTGAAACCATACATGTGGAGACCTTGGCAAAACCGCAGAGAACATGGCAAAACCCTCTCTTCCACACGATCTCCATGTTCCTACACAGTAGTAGCCTCTGTGCCATAGGGGAATCTTATAAATTCCGACTTTGTCAACGCACAAGGGAGGAAGAGAAGAGAGAGGAACCCATACACACAGACCCACACAGAGAAGTAGACATACAGACAGATAGACGAAAGGCATACACACAAGTACACCTAAAGCACTGAACCAAGGAAAAGATCAAAATCACCAAGAGAAAAAAATTTTAGTCTGTAGATAAGCATAGCTGATAGGAAAGCTTATGACAGATAAGGGGGGACTCTCTTTCTCCCCCTAGGCGGCCAAAGAAATGGCAGAAAATGTTTTCTTTTCTCTTTATACTTCCTTGTACTTGGAATTTTTTATGTACTGTTTAATGTAATGCACTTGAGACCAGATAGGTGGGCTGGAAATTATAAACAAACAAAAGAAAAAGATGTAAGTAACCTATCACTTGCTAGTTATTGAGACAAAACCGAAAATGTAATAAACGTAGAGTAGAAATGAAATCACGAAGTGATTCCATTTTCCAGTTTCTGTCGTTTTGTATTTCCTTAAACCACTCAAGAGAAGTATACCTTCTCTAGTCCCTCACCCCAATTGAACGCTTACAGGAGATTGGCTCCATCTATGGGGATCTGTTAGGCATATAAAGCCCACTTGGTAGCCTGCCTTCATTTGAGCAGTGAGAATATAAATCTTTGCCTATTCTTTTAGCCTAAAACTCTTAGTTTGTATTGGAAAAGCGAGGTTTTCTTGAAAAACTAGTAGTCACCTAACTTGCATTATAAAATAGAGTCGAGGCTATAGAACTGCCTAGTCAGTAGGCACGGATGGAATGGAAACCTTAGTAGTATTAGTGCACATGCGGCTGCCTTGCTTTTACCTTGATGGTTTTGCCGACATGCCCAAACTCCCAGGAAAAGCGAATAGTGCGCATATGACTCCTAAAGTCTGCTTGCACTCTTGGTACCATTCACACTTCTTTAAAAAAAAATGATGACAATACTTGCTTTTGGGTGATATGACAATGTTCACTGAAACCCTAGCTACATACCATTTTGGTTTTATGCGCAAGCCATGTTAGTTCAAAATCTTGACCGTAGAATCGAGCTTTAAGCTTCTCCGTGTCGGAGGCTTAATCATGGTTGGTTCTGTTTCATTTGCAAACCAACCATGGGCTCATTAATCATCACTTTCGATGAATCCAAAGCATAGGAATTAGGAATTGCCATAATCGTTGTAGGTCCCAGTTGCCTAGGTACAAGGAGATGTAGATCATTCAAGCATTCCGCGGTCGTTTTGTAACCAGTGATGAACACAACATATACCCCAGGCTATCAAAGGCGGCTTTGTTTTCCCTAACATTATATGTGACCAATCCCTAGTAGCAAAGTTGGCAGCTGATCCAAAACCCTGAGTATCCAAATACACCCATAATTCCTTCGGAGTTTTCCACAAGGAGAACTAGAAGGGCCAAGTGGCTGGGGCTAGTGTGACAACTCGTACTTGCTCCAACAAAAGAGCGAGTTCGACGACCAAAACCACTGATCTCCGAAAGCACATCTTACGGAGGAGCCAAATGCTGAAAGGCACATCGCTCGATACAAAAAATGGTCACCCAGGCCATCGAAGATGCATATGTAGAAACTGAGGTCAGAACTTTCGGCCTGCCTTAAAGACAGATGCTTCCGCCCCTTATCCCTAGAAAAGGGCATGAGGTTGAACAAAAAGAAGGTTTTTATTCGTGACTCTAATGAGCCATAACTAGCAGCACCTACCTTTGAATGTATCCCATGATGTGTACGATATAGTCACGAGGCAGTAGGAGGAGGTGTCTAAGTCTTGTCACCACCAATTCATTACCGACAAGGGGGAATCCTAGGCCAGTTTGATCCCTCTCTATGTTGGTCAAACGCATTACATCATCCCTAGCCACTTTTGTGGCTAGCTAGATTAGGAAAAGGGCTCTCACCTAAAAAAACGGCAGTGTCAACTGATTATTTCCCATAAATGGGTTGTTAGGGAAGACGAACAAGATGCGGCCCCCATCTTTATGGCGGACTCTAGCTCATGACGCTGTATTGCTTACTAGAAGCATGGTGCAGTCTCAAGATGATACTCTCAATATGGGATAAAACTCTCTGAATAATTTAGAAGGTCACGTGGATACCGATGATGATCAATCAGGGGATAACTCATGTCCTTAAAACTACACAGCCCACAGCCGTACTTGGTGTTTATGGCTGAAGGAAGTGGTGTAAATGAAAGACGAGTTGAAAAGGAAGTAGAAAGCTTTACTGCCGACCTAAACACTATGGTCAAGTTACAGGGAGAAGAAATCAAAATGCTAGTTATTCAACTCTAGATTTTATGGACAAAATGTTCAACACTCTGTAGCTCCCACCTCCAACTCTTCAAAGTGAGAAAGAGTCAAAGGTGGATCAACTCGTGGTATAGGTGAAAACACTAATAGAAAAGTTGGTAAGGGCTACTGTCAATGCCAGACGACTATGATCGCGCTTGAAAAGTGATGTGAAATGCAATGGATTCAAGTCCAACATTCATGCATTTCAAGCATTAAGAAGAATGGAAAAATAATTATAGTTCATCATTAAATTCTCTTTATTTACATGGATTCAATGCTCTAACTGCGGGGATGATAGTTGTTTACAAGTTTTGAGTAAATATAACCCCTCCTTCTAGTATCAGATGTGACTCAACTTGAAACTTATAAACAAATACATAAAAAAAGGAACCAAAAATACAAAAAAGATAGTGCAGAGAGAGTGACCATGGCCTAGGATCATTGACAGACAGTAGCCGAAATGGCCACTATTTGTCTTTGTTTTCACTCCATTTCGCTTCTATGATGCTTTCAGAATGCTGGAACTTGTGCTTTTTAACCTTTGGAGTATTGAGTGACCACCAATGATTCAATTCAACCATGGAATTGACTACAACCTTTGGTAATTATCACTTTTTGGTTATGGATTGTTTTTGTACAAATTCGGAAAGGGTTCTTTATATAAGCAAATTAAAGCCATAGTTGTGTTATTCTGAATGTATAATTTTTAAAGAATCAAATGAAGCCTAAAGAGGCTTGTTCACAACTTCCAAGATGGCCTAAAACCCTCCCAAGTGAGAAAACCAAAGGAATGTAGTTTCATCCTTTGTATGCTTGATGGCCCATGTATCTATCTTCTTTAAGTGATATGCATGCTTCTTCTCTTTCTCTGAACTATATCTCACCTTAAGTTAGTGAGAAGGAGAAGAAGAAGTGGACTTGTAGTGCTTGAAGTGCTTGAGAAGCTTTGTGAATTCCCTTAGAGCTTGCTTGAACTTGCTTTTAATATTTTGAACTTGTTTTTAATGTTTTGAACTTGTTTTCTTAGAACCCTTCCCAAATGCTAGGACTTGGCTTTTTATAGGCTTCAGAGGTAGTTTAGGGAGAAAACCACTGAAACTACCGAGAATTGATTCACAAGTGTCAGTGACCGTAGTTGCGCTCACGAATAGGCCCAATTTTGGGGTTTGTTCATATATGATCCTTTTTCATTTGTTTAGGCCCGAATGATGTCCGATCTTTACGAAACCTAGAGCGATACTTTCTAACTCTATTTTGAGTGTGTCGTAGAAATTTCAACCTATTTTGACCTTCTCAAGTTTGGTCAACCCCCTATTAACTTTTAATGAAAATGAGCCATTGTTTCAGCTGTTTGAGGCCCAAATGACCTCGGATTGATTTGAGACTTAAAGGGACCAATGTGAGGAGCATCTTGAAGTGTTCATCCAAATTTCATATGGTTTGGATTTGTAGAAGTAGGATTTCGAACAGTGACCCACTTATTTCATGTTCTAAGTCAATGTTCTCTTGTATTGTGGGTAGTTAGCTTGTTTTCTATATGAATAATGTTTAATTGATTTGAAATTTTGGGGAATTGGATTTGACTACATTTTGAGTCTTTGATCCAAATTTTATCAGCTTTGGCCTCCTAAAAGTAGGATATTTAGTTAGTGACCTTTATGACTTAGGGTCACAGACTCCTAACTGACATGTAGTTAAAGTAGGGTCAGATGAAATCCTCTTGGCTTGAAAATTTGTAGAAACACATCTAAGCTTGAATTAAGCTTTATTTCCAAATTTCATCAACTTCAATCACTTGAAAGTAGGACTTTGGTTAGTGACCCAATGGCTTAGGGTTCACCAACCCAAAATTGACATGTTTGTTGACTTTGGGTTAAATTACATCCACTTGACTTGAAATTTTGCATAGTCTTCCCTGAATATAGTTTGAGCTCCTTCCAAGAGTTTCAACTGATTCTGACATATAGATGTGTCTATTTTCTCAGTGATCCTGGAGTTGGAAGATAGTTACTGAGCTTCAATTTGAATTGAAATGAAGTCCAAATGCTTTAAAGTTTTGAAGCATCATTCATAAGAATAATTTGGATCTACTATGTGATTTTTAGCTACTTTGGTAACTCAAAATCTTGAGTGTGTTTAATGATCCATAGACTTTGAGCCAATGAACCTTGAATTTGAAGTTTGGTGAGTCGAGTGACCAAATAAAGTCTATCAACTTTGAATTCTGAACTATTGTACCTTGAGATCATCTGAAGTCTTCTAAATGAGTTGCATTAGTTCTGAACATCTGGATGTAGTACTTGCCAGCATTCCACAATCATAGGGTTTATGTGCCCTTGGCTTGGAGCTTACTTGTAATGGCTTCACTGCAATTGTTGTGATTTTTTTGTGGGTCAAAAAGTGTCCCCTCAAGGTGCAATGATTAAACTATGACAATCATTGTGCCTCGAAATAGCCAATCTATGGGAACAATGAATGGCTTGATGAAAATGCAGTTTTGTTAAGAGAGGCTATAAGCCTATACTTTAAATTTTGTTAAAAAACCATGAAGGGTTTGATGATGGAATTTGGTAAAAAGGTAAAAGCATAAAGAATCTGAACTTCTTTTCCCTATTTTCAAATATATCAAAAGTAGCATCTCTATGGGGAACACTCATAAAAAGAAATCCCTGAGGTATTGGGAAATTTAGAATTTTATGAATTTGGTTGGGAGTCTAGAAAGTGGAGTTGATTTTCTCATGATCTGCTTGTCATAGATATCTAGAGTGACATCTCTATGGAGATTGTGGGGAACACCCACAAAATGAATCCCTAAGGTTTTAAGAAAAATCAAGGTTTTGGTTTGAAATGGATTTGGGTTTGGATTTTAATGGGTTTTTGGTTTATTTTCAAAAAATCAAAGTTTAGGTTTTGACTTGGCTTGACATGAGTCAAAATGAGAAGAAAATTTGAAGGAGGTTGGCTTTTGTTGGTTTTTATCGAAAACAATTTGAGATGATGGCTCAAAACAGATTTGACCTAAGATAAATTTGAAATTGGGGTTATTTTTTGAAAGAAACCCCCCTTTTTTTTTTGAAAAGAAATACCCCAAAGTAGGTTCATTCCATTGTGAGAAAACTTTTTCTTCTTCTTCTTCTTTTTTTTTTTTTTGAATAAAATACACAAAGTGGGTTCACCATGCTGTGGAAATTCTTTTTTTTTTTTTTTTTTTTTTTGTAAAAATATGCCCAAAGTGTGTTCAGCATACTGTGGGAATTTGAATGATCACATATGAGCGAGTGGGCCACTATGTAGTGGGTCCCATTGCTCAAAATCATAGTGACCACAGTAAGGAAGGTAGTGCCCATGTGAACTTGGTCAAGGCTTGGACCCCATTGCTAAACAACATGTGTCCGTAGGCAAGAGAGTCAAACATGTTGTGGACCCCGTTATTTCAACCAATACAGTATTTGTGGATAAAGTAACCAACAACAGTGATCATAGACCCCACCAATTTTAACAAAGTTGTGTCCGTGGGTGAGATGGCAAGCAGCAGTTAAGAGGAAAACCCAATTTGGAATTAGCCACGAACTATAGACCCCATTGATTAGTCACATAGTGTCCGAGGGTGAAGAGGGTGAAGCAGTGACCGTGAGCTTTGGGAAGGCCAGGCAATGGGCTCCACTACTCAATCAAGCAGTGACCATGAGGGAGGTAAGAGGTTGGACCATTAAACAGTGGTTCCCACTACTCAGTTAAGCAGTGGCCGTGGCTTGTGTCATATAAAGCTCGTGTTATTTCTTCCTTCTTTTTTTATTTCATCGCCTTGAACTTTTTGAGTTGAGATCAAGTGCAAGAGCAGTAGTAAGCAAGCACTTTTATTTTATTTTTGAATTTCAGGTTGAATTTGAGATGGGTAGACGAGCTTCTTCTTTCTCCTCTTTGTGTTTCATCCACAGTCGATTGAATGACATGGTGTTTGCCTAAATTTCTTTTGTGTGTGTGTGTGTGTGTGTTTTTTTTTTTTTTTTTTTTTTTTTTTTTTTGCTTCTTTTCTTCTATTCTTTTTTTCTTCCTTTTTTTTTTTGTTTTTTTACTTTGGGTGTAAAGATAGCTTAAGCTTCTTCTGAGGTGTTTTACTCAATTTGAGCATAGTGTAAACAAGTCTCAGCCACGGCTTGAATTGTCAATGGGAGTTCACGGTCACCATTTAGTTAACGAAATGGTTGATCGATTTTTTGTTGCTTGACTCAGTCAATCCCTTTAATACATGGTAATGCCTTGAACCTTAGAGTGTGATGAAGCTCTTGCCACATTTAAACAGTGGACAAGTTCATTGCCACTACCAACGCTGCCCATGGGAGCCCACGGTCATGGCCTGACGAATGGTTGTTGGCTGGTTTCCTCTTTTTTCTTTTCTCATTTTTTGGTACAAGAATGCTCCCATAGCTCCATCTGTAATGGCTTACGCAAATTTGGCCTTGTTCAAGCAAGTCCCTAGCCACTGTTTGAATTGTCCGGAGAGGTCCATGGTCATGCTCAGTCATGGACACAACCGAGTGACTGAGTTTGGCATGAACTTTTCTTCATTTCTTCTTGTTTTCATTTTTAGATGACTGTTTCATGTTTGATTTCGATTGTGAACAATCCAGTAGAGACTACTCCAAACCAATGATGCTCACCAACACAAAACCATTGTTGCCTGGGCATGCTCATTGTCACGATTCCTTAGTGACTGTTTAGACCTCTTTTTGTTTGTAGTTGCTGATCTGGATATTGGCTTCGAGTTTGACATACTTGAAAGAAGTAAGGCTGCCTAAGAGTAGCATATGGGGCTTTAAATTTCAAGAGGTTCTTGGAAAGAACCCTTCCGTTAATAAACTTGAAGTGGGCAAACTCCATCTGGGGAATATAGAAATCCTTTGGTAAAACACTAGGCTTCAACAGTGCACCGTTGGACTTAGATATAGTCTGAGCACAATCTTGACCTTTGTGGTTTGCAGGAAGTGTAGGGGGTTGAAAAGTGACAATCCACTCGTTCCTTAAGGTAGTGTATGCACAAGTTGAGTCATCACAACCTCTGTGGGAACTATAAGGGATTGATTTGTAGTAGTTTCTCAGTCACAAACATGATGTGAACATAGACTTCACCACCATCGCTTTTGTGGGATTCTTTCAAGGTTAGCAAATCAGATAGCCACAAGGTATATTTCTTTTGCTTTTAATGAGAAGGTTACTCCTCTTAAATCTCAATAAACATGAGAAGTATAAATCACCTGAATATGACCGGTTGGTTAGAGAAACTGATTAAAATAGGGTGACCTCTGGTTGAGTGGTCATATGTAGCTTTGAATGAGCCTTTTACATGGTCTTTTTCAACCACAACTTCCAAGGCTAATTCACACTTCCTTGTCTTTTCCAATGTCGACTCGAAGTGTACTCTCTGAGTCAATCTGAGCAGTGCCGACTGTCTTGGTGGGAAGCTAATGGATACAATACCACCTTCTGATCATTGATGATTTCATTTTGAAATTTACAGTGGATAGTAATATTTCTTTCATTAGCCCTATATGCACTAAAAATAGCGCACTTTCGAATGCCCACAAGAATGTCTAATGGTCCTATCATAGTAAATCATCCCACGGGACTTTTGTTTGCCGCAAATAAATGCCGCCCTAAGAATGTAGAGATCTTTTGGTTGACTTCAAATTTGAGTGTAGAGAGCAAAACAATCTCTAATAGTTGCAAGTAAGTCTAATGAAACTACAGTGAATGATTGAAGGTGTCAAGCAAGCCCAAGTCCATTAGGCTCATTTCATGTCAAGCAAGCCCAAGTCCATTAGGCTCATTTATTGTACCTTTTTGTTACGTTGTAATTAGTCAAAGGTTGTTACTTAATTTGTGGCTTTAGTTTAGGATCTAAGATTTGTAATTGATTGTAATTAGGGACTTAATTTGTGGCTTCAGTTTAGGATCTAAGATTTGTAATTGATTGTAATTAGGGACTTAATTTGTGGCTTCAGTTTAGGATCTAAGATTTGTAATTGATTGTAATTAGGGAATTAAACCCTTATATAAGAACAGTCGATCCTCAAAGGAGGCACGACATTCATCTCTCTTATGTTCTGTATTTCATCTCTCTCTAAATATCATGGTATCAGAGCTCGATCATCTGTGATCTTCTCCTACATCATCTTCCAAACATTGGAAGCCAGTATATGATCATCTGTGATCATTCTCTTCAGCCAGATCATCCTGATCATCTCAGATCCGACGTGGCCCACCTGTGATTCTCACCAACTCATTAGCGGAATCCTACCATCTTGGTCGCCTGAAGCTTCCAGGATTTATGAAGAATTTGTTTCTGATTTATTAATCATCAGAGTCATCTTCCAAGATCTGGAAGCCTTGATCATCCCTGTTCATCTCAGATCTGAAGTGGCCCACCTGCGATCATCATCGCCATTCAGCTGGACCAGCCCATCTTGGTCGTCTGGATTTCTACATTTTTTTGAAGATTTTCTCACCATTTATGGATCATCTGAGGTAGGCCATCTACCCTTTATTGTAGAAATTCTGTTTTGTCCATTTCTTTTCATCTCGGCCATCCAAAAGATATTGTTTTGCCAATATCCTTTCCGGACTGCTTTGTGCGGGTTTCTTCCTTCTCTTTAGTCAGGGACAAACATGAGATTGCCCTGATTCGCTTTGATGGTACAAATTATACCTCCTGGGCCTTCCAATTTCAAATTTATTTGGAAGGAAAAGAACTCTGGGGCCACATTGATGGATCTGAACCTCAACCTGCAGAAGATGATAAGAAAATTTTAGCTTGGAAAACAAAGGATGCTAAAATCAAGACCTGGTTGCTGGGCTCTGTTGAGTCACATTTTATTCTCAACCTCAAACCCTGCCACACTGCCCGTGCAATGTGGGAGTATCTTCAGAAAATTTACCAACAGGGCAATGCTGCTCGCCAGTTTCAATTAGAACTTGAAATCTCGCAATTCACTCAAGGCACCCAGTCTATTCAGGAGTATTATAATGGCTTCCGCAGACTGTGGTCCGAATATGATGCGATTAAGTTTGCCTCGGTATCTGCAGCTCTTCTCCAGGAATTACTTCCATTACAGTAATGTAGTCATCGGGATCAGTTTCTTATGAAACTTTGTCTCGAGTTTGAGACAGTTCAATCTAACTTAATGAGCAGGGCTTCTCTTCCTAGCTTGGATGATTGTCTTCAGGAACTTCTACGGGAAGAACAACGTTGGGTCACTCAAACTACACTGGAACAACATAGATCTGTTGAGACTCCCCTTGCCTATATTGCTACAACTAGACCACCTTCTAGGGACATCAGTAAAGTTCAGTGCCATACCTGCAAGAAATATGGTCACTATGCAAATCAATGTAAGGCAAAAATCTCCCGATATTGTAAGGCCACTGGTCATGTTCTTGAAGAGTGCAGGAAGAAGAATCGCACTTCTCTTTCTCGCAACTATGTGCAGCCAGCCCCTGGTACTTACAGCGTGCAGTCAGCTCCTAGTGCTTACACTGTGACTACTCCACCATATGCTTCACCTGACTTCAGTGGTTCTCTGCAGTTTGATTCTTCATCCCAACCTGGTTCCTCCCAATCTACGTCAACAACTCCTCTCACCCCTGAGATGGTAAACCAAATGATCATCAATGCCTTAGCTTCCATGCACATCGCAGGTACTGCTTCCTCTCTTTCCAATACCTGGTACTTAGATTCTAGTGCAAGTAACCATATGACCACTTCAGCCCTAAAATTACACAATGTTGTTCCTTACACTGGTCATCTTACTGTCCAAGCTGCCAATGGAGATCATCTTCCTATCACCTCTGTTGGTGATATCCCTAGCCCTTACCATTAACCAATGTTTTAGTTTCTCCTCATCTTGCTACCAATTTGGTTTCTGTGGGTCAACTTGTTGAAAATAACTGCAATGTTTTGTTTTCTCCTTCTGGTTGTGTTGTGCAGGACCGGGAGTCGGGGGAAGTGATCGCGAGGGGGCCTAAGCGTGGAAGACTTTTTTCCTTACCAGTGTCTTCATTTATTCATGATAAAACTTTACATCAGTTATTTTGTTTTTTCATTAAGAATAATTCTCGGTTGTGGCATAATAGACTAGGTCATCCGACTGCTTCTACAATGTCTACTTTATTTCAATCTGGATTAATAAATAAACCTGTTGATTCTGCTTCTTTTGACTGTGATGCTTGTAAATTAGGGAAGAGTCAAACTTTACCCTTTCCAACTTCTAACACACGGAGCACTACATGTTTTGACTTAATTCACAGTGATGTTTGGGGCATTGCTCCGACCATTTCACATAGTCATTTCAAGTACTTTGTAACATTCATTGATGACTACAGCAGATTTACTTAGATTTATTTATTACATTCAAAGTCTGATGTTCTTAATGCATTTAAATTTTTTGTTCAATATGTTAAAAACCAATTCTCTAAATGCATTAAAACTTTGCGCTCAGACTCAGGGGGGGAGTATGTTTCCAAGGATTTTCAATCATTTTTAAACAATAATGGAATCATTTCCCAACGTACCTGTCCATATACTCCACAACAAAATGGAGTCGCGGAACGGAAAAACAAACATCTTCTTGCTGTCACTAGAACTCCTCTGATTGAAGCATCCGTTCCCCCTCGTTTTTGGACTGAAGCTCTCACCACAGCTGTCTATCTCATAAACCGCCTTCCATCACATACCATTGCTCATTTAACGCCTCATTTTAAATTGTTTGGTCATCATCCTGTGTTTGATCACTTACATACCTTTGGCTGTGTTTGCTTTGTTCATTTACCTCCCACAGAAAGAACGAAACTAACAGCACAATTTCGCAGGTGTGCTTTTTTGGGTTATGCCACTAATCAAAAAGGTTTTGTTTGTTATAATCCCATTGGTCGTCGTATCAGGGTTTCTCGGAATGTTATTTTCTTTGAAAATCAATATTTCTTCCCCACTCACATGGACAGTCCTCATCCCTCTTCCCCAGCTCTCTTACCAGGTTTTTCGGATCAAACCTCTGTTACTCGGTTTAATCCTGCTTTTGTATACCACCGTCAGGAGAAACCTCCCACTGCGGATGGTCCTCCCCCTGATCCTCCACCGACACATGGTTCCACACCTACTCCTCCCTTACGTCGCTCCTCCAGAACTTCTAGACCGCCTGATAGGTATGGATTTACCCATACTTCCTTGATGACCACTCTCTCTTCTATCTCTATCCTAAGTTCTTATTTGCAGGCTGTCCAACACGATTGCTGGAACCAGGCTATGAAGGAGGAATTGGATGCATTGGATCAGAATCACACTTGGGATATTGTGGATTGTCCTTCCGGAGTTAAACCCATCGGTTGCAAATGGATCTACTCGATCAAGCTTAAATCTGATGGGTCATTGGATAGACACAAAGCTAGACTTGTAGCACTCGGAAACAGACAAGAGTATGGCATTGACTATGAGGAAACGTTTGCACCTGTGGCAAAAATGACATCTGTTCGGTTACTTCTCGCCATTGCTGCCTCTAAATCCTGGCCTTTATACCAAATGGATGTCAAAAATGCATTTCTCCATGGGGACCTGCACGAAGAAGTCTATATGCGGATACCACAAGGCGTCTCCTCTCCCTTCAAGAGGTCTGTCTGTCGCCTGCGCAAATCGCTTTATGGTTTAAAGCAAGCTCCTCGCGCTTGGTTTGAAACCTTCAAGGCTCGCTTATGCGAGAGTGGCTTTACCCAGAGTCCTTCTGATCCATCTCTCTTTTTATGCCACACATCTACTGGTGTTACTGTGCTTCTCGTCTATGTTGACGATATTATTATCACTGGCACGGATGATCGTATGATCAAATCTCTCCAAGCTTCTCTCAGGGATTCCTTCCGTATGAAGGATTTGGGTCCTTTGCATTATTTCTTGGGCCTCGAGGTGCATCAATCTCCAAAAGGTTTATTTGTTAATCAGCACAAATACACATCAGATCTTATCGAGTTGGCTGACCTCAATGATTCTTCACCTGTTGATACGCCTGTAGAGGTCAATCTCAAGTAGAGTAAAGATGATGGCGATCTTCTTCCTGATCCTCATACCTACCGGCGTCTGGTGGGAAGTCTTGTCTATCTCACCATCACTAGACCTGACATCTCATATGCTGTTCATCTTGTGAGCCAATTCATGACAGCTCTTCGACACCTTCATTTGACAGCTGTGAAGCGCATTATCCGTTATCTGCTCAAAACTGTCCCTCGTGGTTTATATTATCCAAAGGATAATCCTCTTCATCTGACCGCTTATGCAGATGCTGACTGGGCTGGCTGTCAAGACACACGCCGTTCTACTACTGGTTGGTGCATGTACCTTGGAACATCTCTCGTTTCTTGGAAATGCAAGAAACAAGAACGGGTGTCCCGCTCTTCCACAGAAGCTGAATATAGGGCTATGTCTTCTGCTTGTTCTGAGATCTTATGGTTACGGGGACTTCTTTCGGAACTCGGGTTTTCTCAAACCTCTCCTACTCCATTGCATGCCGATAATACTGGGGCTATCCGAATCACTGAAAATCCTGTCTTCCATGAACGCACCAAACATATCGAAGTTGACTGCCACTTTATTCGCGATGAATATAAGCGTGGTGTCATTACTCTTCCTCATGTTCCTACAGCATTTCAGTTTGCCGATATCTTCACAAAGGGACTTCCTCGTCCTCGTCATCAATTTCTTGTTTCCAAATTGCTGCTTTATGACTCCCCAGCATCAATTTGAGGGGGGGTGTCAAGCAAGCCCAAGTCCATTAGGCTCATTTCATGTCAAGCAAGCCCAAGTCCATTAGGCTCATTTATTGTGCCTTTTTGTTACGTTGTAATTAGTCAAAGGTTGTTACTTAATTTGTGGCTTTAGTTTAGGATCTAAGATTTGTAATTGATTGTAATTAGGGACTTAATTTGTGGCTTCAGTTTAGGATCTAAGATTTGTAATTGATTGTAATTAGGGAATTAAACCCTTATATAAGAACAGTCGATCCTCAAAGGAGGCACGACATTCATCTCTCTTATGTTCTGTATTTCATCTCTCTCTAAATATCAGAAGGTGGTTACCATTAGACCGATAGCTTTTACTTTTGTTTTCAATGCTCTAAAATTGATATTGCTCTTTATTGAAAACATGCCATATGACTTCACATGCTGAATTTTCATACATGTTGAGCTTGTTTATGCTTGGTGCTGTATATAACTACTATCATGCTTTGTTTGTATTGTGAATGCATTTCTTGTATTGGATACTGTAACTTTTATGCTTGAACATGAATTAAATTGCCTCCTAAAAGGGCTTAAGGTGCTCGAACACCTATTTGGATTGTGAGCCTTAATTTTAGGACTTAAGTGTGCCTTGATGCCAATTCTTGGTCTTAAAACTGAGTACTATTTTCTCCTTTTGGCCTTCTGCTAAGGGGAAATGCTGCCAAAATTTCGGTAGAATTACATGTCTTAGTCATTTTTGCTATTACTAATGTTTTTTTTTTTTTTTTTTTGTTTTGCAGATAGAAAAGGCAAAGCACCTGCGACCTCACTTCTGAGACAACAAAAAGCCGTTCAAAGGGGTAAGACCGAAAGTAATCCTAATCTGCAAAATTCGAATGAAGTATTTGACCCTACTTTGAGAAACCAGAAAACTAAAGCTCTAGCGATGAGGAACTGGTACACGTATCAGTGTTTGGCTATAACACCGCTTGGGAGAATAATGAAAAAGTAAGCATTGATAAGCCAATATACATATTCGCGGATGCTACAAAGGAGACCATGAAGCAACCCGCTGAAAACGTATAGTATTGTTATGTAGACACAGTGGGAGTTTCTCATGAGGAGACCACAGTTCGATTGGACAAGAGATACGTAAGAATAATGACAATGGCTCCTTCTAACCTAGCAAAGAATGATCCATTTTTATGGATAAAACACCATACCCACTTCAAGACAAGTAAATTCATGCACCAGCACCATATTACTTCACGGAGATCCCAAGGTCTGAGATAGAGACCATAGAACCATGTACCTTAAACCTTGCAATGGGTATCATGATCGCACAATAGAACTGTGCACCTTAAACCTTGCAGTGGGTATCATGATCGTACAACTGAGAATGGTTGGGTTTAGGATCCATATTGAAGATGGGAGTGCTTGGTTTGGTGAAAGACACCAGTCTCATGGATGGTTTAACTGCATTGAGGACTAGCAAAACTGGGTTCCTCTAATCAAGCACCATTATGAAGAGGATTTGAGAGCAGTCGGTATTTTCAAAGCTATAAACGCCACTACGCAAAAAGTGCCTTGTGAAAACAAGAACAGATGTAGGGCTATTCTTAAGTTGTTTTGCCCGGCAACTAGTACATTTATTATTGTGAACATGGAGTCTAGGTTTTTCATTGTGGGAAGTGAAGAAGATCTTTGGTTTCACATTACATGGCGAGCTTTAGGATGAAACCATTCCACCCAATGAAGAGTTGGCTACCATGGATGATGAATTTTAGGCTTTGTATTACCTCCTCTTTGCTCTTGAAGATTCAATCTAAATAATGACTAGAAGTCAAGGCAAAGTTTTCCAATGGATGAGTCAAGTAAAGACCATCACTAGCTCTTTTTTTTTTTTTTAAATGAGGGATGCTACAAGTGGAAAAAGGTTATCCCCATGAAGACACCAAGAAGGAGCTGACGATCGTTTACGATGAGAAGCCAAACTTCATGCCGTACATTTTTGCCAAGTATCTGGAATTGATGACAAAGTGTTGGCTTGCTACATTTTTGATGGCATGGTTGTCAGATGTTATCTTTTTAACTGCTGGGGGAGACTTTAGCCCTGGTTGCATGTACCCTACGCTCAGATGGCATTAGGACATGGTCTTGCCTTGGGCCTTGCCTTTATAGCATAAATGTTAACCAAATTGAAGTTGTTTGGTTTCACTATCAGAGAGGGGAAAGTTTTCAATTGGTATTATGCCGAGCACTTGTTATACACTTGGTTCATGTACCATTGTAATGGGTTTCACTCACATAGAGGTGCACCAAGGAGCATCTACATGCAAGGTGAGGTAGGCGGCAGCCGTTTGATCAATACCTGTTCTATGATTGAATTACGCTAGCACTTGTGTAATTTTAATAATTATGTTGCCTTTTGTGACACTATGCCAAACATTGAAGTTCCAACTCATATGAGAAATGACATAGAGCTACCAATTGACAAAGTTGGAGAGGGTGGTCGGGATGTTGACTTGTCAAATGAAGAGAAGAGTTAGTTCTTCAACTTGAGACCCGCAGATTTGGTGTATAGGAAGAATTTATATATTAACATTCAACCTTATATACCCGCTAGATTCTACAAGCAATTAGATTTTCATTAAGCCATTGTGGAAGCACCTAGCCGCATTCAAGGCACTCTTGGTTCCTTGTAAGATGCTTGGGAATTCTATTAAGCACTTGACACTGGGGCTCATTTCAGCTACCTCATCTGGCGAATCCTGGATATATGAGTGGCTTTATGTAATGGTATGCGAAAAGTACCACTGCCATGTAGAGACACATATAAGCAATCCTCCCGTCATATGGTGCATTTCAGCTATTTCCAAGAAGAGAGCGACAGTGGAACAGCAGCGTTTCATCCTGGCCAACTTTGAAAATTGGTTACATGATGGAAACAAATGGCGAATGGTCTTAGTGGCCAGGTTGGATATCTATAAAGCTCACTATTCTTTGAGAGGTGAAGAAGACAAGGATTACTTACCTGCTCCTAATGTGACTGCAGCAAGGATGTAGTGGGCTGTAAATGAGCACCTGTAAGAGAGGGAGAGTCTTGTGAGGCTAGGCAAGCTGGTAGAGTTGTGCTAGACTTTGGATCTACTTCTTGCTTTGTTAGAACTAAGGTTTTGGTTAGTGAGTAGGTAAGGAAATTTGAAGTGGAGTAGGCTATCATGCATGCGATAGCCGAGGCAGGCTTTGCTCTCCAAAATTTACTAGAGACTACTACTATTGCTTCATTATCAATAGAGGCATATACAATTCCAAGTTTAGTAGAAGTAACTTAGCTGATAAAGGCAATTGCCAGGTATGGGCCACCAATTACATTGTCAACAAAACCTCCAGCGGGTTTGGTTCTTCAAAAGATGCTTTAAGCAATACACTTAAAAGTGTAACTAGATCCCCTAGTGGCAAATGAGCTTTTTTGAAGAAGAGAAAGGCTAAAAGTATTGGAACTTGTCGCTCCCAAAGGCCAATAGCTGGTAACATCTCTTTACTTCTTTGTATGACATTATCATTTAAGTTTTTTTCTCTCTTGTTTTGATTTCTACATTTTTTTTGTCTTGCAACTTCATCAGCTCAACCTTCGACCATTAGAGGAGTCAGGCAAAAGGTGGTTGAGATTGTTGAAGAATATGTCTCTGATAAAGGAGATGAGAGACAGTTGATTTGATACTCCACTACTGAAGAATGAACCAATAGTGATATTAACATCGAGTTTGATTTTGAAAATGACATGTTTGACCAGGCAATGACGTCTGAGACTGAGAGAAGAGTTGTAGTGGATATGCCGGAAGAGTTCATTGCTGTGGAGAGATCTGGCAATGATGTGATTTCTACATTACCGTTGATAAAGTAACCAGCGGCGATGTACCCATGGAGCTTGTTTTAGAGCAACTGAGTGGCGGCAAAGTGTAGATTGATGCTATTGCGACTTCTGAAAGAGATGCTATCCCTTAGATTGGGTAGCAAGAACTTCCACCAAAAGTCTCTGAGGGACCAATTGTCAATGTCTCGATGGAAGAGGGAGAGACTCCCAGTGCTACCGAAGGAATCATAACAGATCCAACTCCTGAGAATAAGTATTGATTTGAATACTTTGAGTTTGAAATTTTGAGGTTGAAAATTTTATTCCAACAATGCAGTTTGATCTTCTTTTGTTGTTCTTTCATAGGTACCTAAGTGAACGAAAGTGGCATTGTTATGCCTCCTGCATTAGTGAGAAAAGCTTTCGAGTCTTGAAGCTTCGATTGATTTGGACAATATTTCCATCCATAGTGGATACTTTGAGGCGTCTCTAAACAGAACTATGAAAGGCGACTTGTGAAGGTTCATGGAAGACTTCTCCCTAGACTTGCCAACCAAAAGTGTAAACAATGATCTAGAGTTGTCATTTGCACTCATTTTACCGTCCATCTGTAGTAAGTCTACATTAGTACCAAGTGTGATTCCT
Organism: Sextonia rubra; assembly: GCA_037013555.1. Classification (NCBI taxonomy): domain Eukaryota; kingdom Viridiplantae; phylum Streptophyta; class Magnoliopsida; order Laurales; family Lauraceae; genus Sextonia; species Sextonia rubra. The sequence continues at coordinate 11,536,229 of JASUAD010000008.1, forward strand.
CTGGTGAGTTTAGATTCAGACTTAATATCTCATGCAAGTAAATCTCCTGCGGTTGCATATGTGCTAAGGATTGATGAAGTGCCAAGGACCGATGAAGTGCTAAGGATCGATGTAACTTTGGATGCTCAGACAGAGTCAAGTGTCGAACCTATGGGCATAACAGAAAAGGAAGCTGATATTGAGATAGTCCCAGTTGAGGAGATTACTGTGTAGAGCCATTTATATCAATGCCTGACCCTCCTTCTTTGAGAAAGTTGGTTCTTGAAGATGAGATTGCAGATCTTATGGAAGATGATACTCCTACGATGCCAGTTGCCAGCAGCTTGCCACTAGTTGTTGGCAGCTTCACACCACTCAAGGCTATGACACCTTCGAGAGTTCATTTCATAGCCGATCAACTATCACCTACAAAGGTAATAAAAAATCTAGCTGCACCTTAAATATCAGATGAAGCTTCTGCTGCTGAAGGTGGATGTTCTCGGAAACATTACTGAATGTCATAGTACCACTACATATAAATCGGGATCCTTCTGCCACTTTGCCCTCGCAAGGGTTGCATGATTCACCTTTTGTTCATGAAGAAGCTTTAGCTGCTTATGGGGGTGAGGGTGCAAATGTTGAGAAAGGAGGAGATGACCACTCAGGCTCTCAGACTTAGTCAAATTCACAATAGCGAAAGTCAAATCTTTCCACCCCTAAGGAGTCCAGTTTGTTTGGTGATGTTCTAAAGCCTCTATCTGACATAAACTTTGCAATGAGAATGGTAATTCATAACATCTTGGCCACATTCTCCTAGGAAGATCTTACCTCCGAGAGGATTAAAGGTACCAAAGCATTCGCTGATATGTTGATATCTTTTGGTACTAGAAAAGAGTTGAGTAACCATCGTGATGCTTTTTTTTCCTTTTCAACAAACTTGAAGAAAAGGATATCTGGACAAAAGTGTTGATCATGTCAAAGCTTTTCAAGATAAAGTACTGAGACATAGAATCTAGTTGGCCATAGAGATCGAGAGTACAAAAGAAGAGATAGGTAAATGTCAAGAAAGCACACGAGATAGCTGTACGTATGATTGAGAGTGAACATATTCAAAGCAGATCACTGTGTTGCTGCAACAACTCTCTTCTTTGGAAGATAATATTGAGGACTTTAAGAAACCCATCAGTCGGTGTAGAGATGATTTACTTGTGCATGAGGAGGAAAAATAGATGGCTTTGGATGATTTTGTTTAGTCTTTGGAGAGTAAAATGAATACCAAACTCGATGAGATTGACATCAATATTGCCGTAACCGCTTATGCCAGCTATAAAGGGCACGTCCTGCTGGAAGGTGTTTTGAATGCAAGGAGGCAACTGGAGAAATTCTTGGACTGATTCTCCTATAGTTGTTTTTATTTGGCTATTTTGTCTTTTTCTTTTCATTTTGGTTAGCCTAGATGGCCATGTACACTAACTTCATTTTTTTTCTATAGAAGTCCAAATGAATATGAATGGAAACTTCTTTTCTTATTGCTCCACTTTGTCATTGGCCGGGAATGTTTGTTTTGTTTTTATGTGGATGTTTGATGTGGTTTGTATGGATGTGTATGGTTTGGATGGCTTGTTTTGGTTTTCTCTTCTCAGACTTGTATGGGGTGTGACTTGCAATTTTTTGGATTTACAAATCAACAAAGAAAAGGAGTTATATAGATGGACATTATCCAGTGTCCATGTGTGAGGCTTTCTCCAGGGTCCATGATTTGATCCATTTGAGTGTCGAAAAAACAAAGTGGACATTTATCCAGTGCCTAATTGTGAGGCTTTCTTCGAGGTACTTATTTTAATCCTTAGGACAAAGATTTGACTTTTGGGTTTTATTTGGATTTTGGTTATATGGGGTCTACAAAAAGACGTATTCCATATAATAGAGCGTAGCCATATAAGGTCAGTAAAAAGACTTACTCTATATAACTAAATTTTGCCATACGAGGTCCACAAAAAGAATTGGTCCATACAGCAGTTCCAAGGGGTCTTATAGGGACATTATCCAAGCAATGAAACTTGATTAGAGGAGCCGATGGGCTTTATCCTTATAGTCATTTCGTTTAAGTCTGAGGGATTTTGGTTAAGAGTCATAGGTTGTGAGGCTTGAAACCGAAGATTTTAGGAGTGAGAATGTACACTGTAAATGGTTTGAGTGTACCAATGACATTCAAGTATAGTATTTCTTTAGGAGTTTTCCATTGATAGGCATCATGAATCTGTCTCCTTCAAGTGTGAGGAGTGTGTAGGTGTCGTTGGAGTAGAACTTGTCTACGGTGAAAGGTCCTTCCCATTTGGATTCAAATTTGCCTTTTGACAAGTGTGTAAAGAACATGGGCCTTTTGATTGCAAGGACTAAGTCTCTTTTCTTGTAAGCTCCGTATTTGACTTTTTTGTCCAAAGAACCATCCATGCAAGCTTGATATAACTTGATGCTTTACTAAGAAGTAAGCCTCTTTTCATTAAGGTTTTCTAACTCTTAAAGTTTGAGTTTGGCATTCTTTTCTTTAGTGTGTTTGTTTATCACAGCTACCCGAAGAGAAGGGCATTGAATTTCCAAAGGTATCATAGCTTCATAATTGTAAACCAAGGAATATGATGTTGATTTTGTTGAACCCCGAACTGCAGTTTTGTAAGCCCATAAAGGTTTAGGAAGTTTGGTAATCCTACTCTTTTTGTAGTCAAAAACTATTTTTTTTTAGAATTTTGCAAATGGTCATGTTAAAAGCTTCAGCAAGTCCATTAGTTGTAGGGTTGTACGCCATGGAAGGACAACAATGAATTTCAAATTTATCACAGAATCTATAGAATTTGTCACTGTTGAACTGAGGACCATTGTCATGATGCAAAGGTTTAGGTCCCCCCAAAATGACAGATGATATGAGTCTTCAAAAAACTGAGGACTGTATCTATTTTGACTTCTACAAGGGGCACTACATTTGCCCATTTGGAGAAATAATTTGTTGCAGCCAAAATGAATTGATGACCACATTTTGATGGCGAATTGCTTTTCTAATGATATCCATCATTCAAGGCTCAAATGCGCAAGATGTTGAAGTAAGATGTAGATATTCAAGTGGTTAATGAATGTAATCACCATAGATTTGGTATTCAGTACATCTTTTTGCAATACTGACAGCATCAGACACCATGTTGGGCCAATAGTAGCCTAACTTTCAAATCTGGTCATGAAGCTTTAGTGTAGCCTGGTGAGCACCACATAAGCTAGAATGAACTTCTTTGAGTACTTGATCCACTTCTTTTGGTGGCAAACAATGGAGAAGAATTCCATTATATGATTTATGATAAAGAGTCTTAGAAAGAAAATCAAAGTGAAATTTTAGAGCTCATTTTTGAATTCTAGTTCTGTCTTTAGCATTCTCTGGCAGGACTATATGAAGAATGTAATCAATAAAAGGGTCTTTCCAATATCTGAAGGAATTTTAGAAAGAAGAAATCTGACTCTTGATCACATCAAAGCAATTTGTTACTACTTTATGATTATCAAGTGGAGATAGAAATATTCTTTTAACTATTTCTTGTGCCTTTTTATGATTTTTGAGGTTTCACATTGAGGCTGCCAACCTTGCCAGTGCATCCGCTTTGACATTTTGATACCTTAGAATGTGGTGAAACTCAATTAACACAAATCTTTCCTTGAGTTCACAAGCTTTGTTGAAGAATGGAAGTAAATCTGGTATTTTCACTTCATATTGAAGATTCATTTGTTTGATTACAAGTTGCAAATCTCCATAGACTCTAAGCATATTGATTTCTAATTCTAAGGCTAGCTTGTGACCCATAATCTATGCTGTGTATTCTGTTACATTGTTTGATCATGGCTTGATTAATTAAAAGGAGTGAGGGACATAGAATCTTTCTGGGCTATAGAAAATGATTTCAACCCTTGAAACGAGATCTCCTAGATCATTTGTTTTGGAATCTCCATCAAAATGCATAATCCAATGTAAGTCTAGATCGATGGTATGTTTCCATATTTGTCCATTGAAGAAGACCAGTTCATCAAAGAGATTGTCTCTAAATTCAGAATTTTTGAGGGTGGGTGTTTTGCTAGAAAATCAGCAAGAGCCTATCCTTTTACGGCCTTCGCATGGGTGTATCTAATGTCATACTAAGAGGAAAGAATAGACCATTTGGTTAGACGATTCCTCAGTGCTCTAGTTTTTGTCATAAGTGACTTTAGTGGTTGATGTTGGAAACCAAGTACACTACATTAGAAAGAATGTAATGATGTAATTTTTGTATTGTGAACAACAATGCAAGACATTCTTTTTTTACAGGATGATAGTTATGCTTAGCACCAACTAGCATTTGTGACAAGTAATAAAGAGCCACCTCCTTACCCCTATCATTTTTTGAGCTAATAATGCCCCCAAGGAATGATCCAAAGCTCGAATGTAGAGGATAAAAGGTTTGCCTAGAATTGAAGCTGGAAGAACTGGTGGGCTTGAGAGATACCGTTTGATATCTTGAAAGGCATCTTTGGAGATTTTATCCCACATAAAGTCTATTCCTTTCTTCAGTAGTCTAGAGAATGCTCTGCACATCCCAGATAAATTGGACATGAACTTTCGGATGTAGGTGAGTTTGCTTTGCAATCCCTTGAGTTCTTTAAGAGTTCTTGGATCCAACATAGTTTTGACTTTGATTGGCTCCAGTTTAATGCCACCTTTTCAAACCACAAATCCTAAGAGTTTCCTGGAAGAAACTCCAAAGAAACACTTCAAAGGGATAACTCGAAGGTTGAATTTTTGCAACCACTCGAAGACTGTGTGAAGGTTAGTTAGATGGTCCAACTTCTGTTCGCTTTTATTTGCTAAGTCAACAACATAGCATTCAATAGACTTGTGCTGCATGTCTTTGAAGATTTTTATCAGCGCCTTTTGGTATGTGACTTTAGCATTCTTGAGGCTAGAGGGCATGACGGTGTAGCAGTATATGCCGAAGGGGGTTTTGAAGGATGTGTGCTTCTTGTCTTGCTTGTACATCTTGATTTGATTGTATCCTGAAAATCCAGCCATGAATGACATCCTTTCAAATCCGAAAGTATTGTCAATCATGATTTTTGGTATGGGTAATGGGAAATCATCTTTAGGATAAGCTTTTTTTAGATCTCTGAAGTCAATGCAAGCTTTGATTTTTCCCATTCTTTTTGGTGACTAGCATTATTTAGCCAACCAATCAGCTGTTGCTTTTCATGGATGAAGTGAACATCCTTGAGTTCTGGACTTCTTTTTCTATTTTATCCATGATTTTTGATTTTTTCCTTCTTTGATCTTGCGTTAAGGGTTTAGCATTGTCTGCTATATTCAATTTGTGCATGAAAACTTCTGGATCTAGACCCGACATTTCTGCATAGGTCCATGCAAAGCAATCCATGAACTCTTGCAAGAAACTCACATACCAATCAAAATTTTTTTCCTTTGATTTGAGAGCTTACAAAGTTAGGACAAGGATTTCCTAGGGTTCCCGAGTTTATTTTTTGTACTTGGTCCTCAATTGGAGGTTCGAGAGGAGGTTTTTCCACAGTATTTTTGGAAGCTTCCATTTCTGCGAAACCTTCTGGGGTTTCATTTGAGGGTTAAAGCGAAGGCCCAATCACTTTCCATGGATTTGGTTTTTTGGGCTCTTTAGCTTTTACATCAAGGGCTAAACATTCCTAATGAGTGTGTTAAGATGGACCTATTTCTTCATTTAATTCAAGTGCCAATATTCAGTGATTTTGAAGTTGTGTCTATTGGAGGCAACTGCTTGGATCTTTAGATATTGCGTATAGATCACTGTGGAAATAAGTTTAGACAATGATGATTCAAGAACCATACCTGTGAGATCTCTTTGATTTGATCTCGGTGTTACAGCAGCCCGAAAATCTCAAGACCTTTTATTGTATTCCTCTATGTTCGAACTCGCACCGGGGTGTGGGCTTCTTCTGCGAATTCTCCTTACTCTCAAAAATGGGATTTATCTTGTGTGTTTTTCCTAGATAGTAATAGCGCATATTTATAAGCAACAATGGAGACTTTAAGAAGGAAATGAGGAATAGGCTTCTTATGAAAATAGGAAACCCTAATTCGACCTAAATTAGAATCCTAATTCCATAAATTACAATTCAGTCCACTAAAGAATTTTAATTGCTCTCCTGTTCTTATTATCAAAATAATATTTAGAGCTTCTTATCAATAAATGCTTATTAATCTTCCCACGTTAAGATTTCAGACATCCATCAATTAAATAATTACTGACACCTATATTTAATCGATATCTTTGTAATTTCTTGAGACTTTACACTTAACTTATTTGATATGTCAGACACAAAATCCACCTGCAGGGTTTGACATAATCAAAACTTATAAGCTTCATCAAGGGGATATCATCAATCCCTATTACAGGACGTGGATTCCATCAGTAAACTAATATGCACTATACAAATAGTGTAGTCATCCAATTTGCTGAGATTATTGACTCACAAAAAGTCTCACTCCTTTATAAATCAAAATGCCAAACACTAAATGCACATGTTTATTATTTATATTGGGATTAAGAGTAGAAGCACCCATAATAACCATTTGGATGTTAATTATCTTCAAAATAAAGACAATAACCCAAAAACGGTCATGTTCAATACACGCAAAATATACTAGCATAACGAGTCGAAACTATACCATTTCTTGCAGCCAAGACAAGCCTACTAAAATATCATGCTACAATCGTACCGATGGTGTGTCCAACTCCATCTAGATTGTGAACACCAATAACTTATATTATACAAGAACCGACAAATAAGTCTTCTGTGCGTAAGCTAAACTCTACATACCAACTTATCTACTTTATAGAATAAAAGACGCACTTATGCAAAGTAAATTATAATGCAACCATTTGCCCATACAAATTCTCATTAAGATGGAAAAAGCAAACTTTACTAATAAGTAAATTAGTCAAAGACAAATACATAAAAGTATGCTTTTAGTATAAATTTTCAACAGTGTCATCATCATCACTGGCCCACTCAGGATGCTGAAAAACAGCCCGATCAACAGGATCTTGGAAGACACTAACCTCCTGAAAGTCATTAGAGTCTTACCTTTCAATGAAGGCCATAGATCTTCTTTAAAACCTTGATTTAGCTTAGGAATGTTACTGTAAGGAACGTATCCTATGAAATGTCACTGCTGTTCAATTCTGTGCTTTTTGGAGATTTTCTTTCATATTTGGAGTAAAGGGACCTGAACCCCATTTGCACTCATTCCAAGGTCTATTGGTTTCTTGAGATTGTACCCCATGTTCTTCATCATGCTCCAAACCACCGGGTTGTAGATATTAAGCCTCATTCTCCCATCATTGGTGATCTTTTCGATAGGATATGAAGTAGAAGCATCTTCGGCTCTAGGGAAAACTATTGAGTGGTTATATTGCTTAGATGGAGACACAAAGAAGCAAGAACCTCCAAAATAATAAATTTGGGATGGAGTGGGCCACGACAGGAGTGGACGATCCCAATTTACAATAGAGTACATTGAGGTGTCCATCTTGTTAGTATCCTCAGAATCTGACTTAAAATCTGAATCTTTGACCACCGAGATAACATGCATTGGGTGCATCCATCTATACCTTCTGCAAAGACTATAGAGTGCTACTTTGAGAGATTAAACAATTCTAGACATCTCATCAAAGGTTGGAAACTCCATTGCCACTGTCAAGCAGTGAAGGGCCAGTCGTAAGCCTATCAAGCACGGATGAATACATGCTGAGTAGTGTGGAGGATTATTTTATCTTTCAGCCAAACGAAGCCATCTATCGATATATCTATAAGATGACTCACCCCTATGTTGTGATGTTAGCACGAGTTGACCGAAAGCGGTAGGAGAATTAGGACTCATTGGTGGCATTACCCTAACAGGATCTAAGTTACCAACCAAGGAAATAACACTTGCTGAATTTAAGAGCCTTTGCTGTTGTACAATAGGTGGTTTGCCATTCCTCAATTAGTGGATTCTGAGTAGGCATTTTATATAGCTAGACTACATGTCTTGCTTATATGGATAACAATGATTGTTTGTTTTGTTCTTGACAGTTTTGTGGATATGACCAAAGGTTGATCTGACTGTTTGATTTCAGAGTTAACCCTGATCACAAAAGGAGCTTTGGTATCCACAAACTTGACTACTAGTTTTTTTGTAGAATAACTTTATGATGGAATCAGATCTTTGGCCAAACCCTGATAGGTTTTTTTTTTTTTTTTTGTTGAGATGGTGAAGGGCTCTACATGATTATCATCCACGAGAGAGTTGTTTGTATCTTGCTTAGACTTTGCAGGTCTTTCTTAATACATTGCTGCATCGGTGAAGTAGACGTCCTTGCCTTTGGATGGCTTGTCATCTTCAAAAACTCAATGTAGCTTACCCTCATCATGAATATATTTGAGGCATTCTTAAAGAGAAGATACTATGGAGTAATCATGAAGCCATAACCTTCCCAAGAGGATGTTATAGCAAGCACGTGCAAAGTGGCTACTAAAGTTAGATCACTTAGCTGGAACTGAATCCGAATCTTGCCAATTGGATCTTGGAGTTCTCAATCATAGCATTGGATTGAGGTTTTTGTGGTGGATAACTTGCTCACCAGGATGTCGAGTTTCTGAAGAGCTGTAATTTTGATGAGATTCAGAGCCTATCCTAGGTCAACGTAAACTCTTTAAACATGTGTGTCCTTGATGTAGGCTGTGAAATAGAGTGGCCTTGTGTGCTCCATACCAAGAGGAGATCATCTTTGGTGAAGGAAATGATGGCCTTGGAAGAATTGTGAATGAAAATACATTCCATACATTGCTTTTGAGGATTTTTGGATTTTGTTTTTAGATGGTTCTTATCTATCGGATGAACTTACACCATATGAGTTTGATTATTTGCATTCAAATCCTATAAAGCTCGTATGAAGTTGCTACGAGTCTCCTCAGACATCTGCAAAAGATCAAAAATATGAAGTCATGTAGGTATATGCTTGAAGTATTTAACAACATTATATGTGAATGGCTCTAGTAGCCTTTCATTAACATTTACATCCAGAGAAGTTATATTTGCATATGTATTGTTCCCCAAAGGGTTTACATAAGAAGAAAAAGGTCTATTATTGTTGACTTTATAGTTGTAACCAGAAAGAGTGCCGTCATTGACTATGTTGTTTCAGTTAACCTCTGAATGAGTATCTCTTCTTATGGCATTGACTTCTTTGTGCTCACCAAAAGGTTGACTGACTTAGTCCAGGCTTGCTTCTTGATTTTTATTGTCAGAAGTGGCTTAAGATGTTTGAGGTTCATTAGCGGAAGTGCTAATAACTACCAAAGCAAAAGCCAATGGCATCTCTTGTTCTGAATTAAAGAGGTTACCCTGAACTTGGAAGACTTCCTAAGGTACAGAGGGACTACTAATGCTGAGTTCATTGTGCTTTTCTTATGACTCAAATTCATCATTTACTTTAGACACAATAGGTTGAGTGCTTAATTCAAAGTCTGGCTTCAAAGAAGTTGTCTTAACACTTGGTTCAGACGAAGTATTTGGTGTAGAGGTCACTGCCTGTGAACCAAAAGACAATGCTTATTGTTGCTATGCTTCATCTAATTCAACCAATGGTAGGGGATTTGGATGAACTTCTGGAGGTAGTGGAAAAGGAGGAGGATCATTTGGCCAACCACTTGTATTCGGTCTTTGTAGATTGTAAAAAGCCACTGACAGTGTGTTGAGACCGTGTTTGATGTTGAGAATACCCTTTTCAAGATAAGAAGTTCAAGCTCTCGTCCTCATTAGAAGGGTATTCATCAGCGAAGTAGTCATTAATCCAATGACCATCTTCAAAATCAGAATAGTCTGAACAAGCCTCCTTATCATCCGAATTAGGAGGCGTACCATCCCATGATATCTTGTTGCAACTGGATATTAGTGGTTCTTCTTCATCCTTTGGAATTAGAATGATAAAATCAGCCAAAGTAAAAGGACCTCGGCCGGCTTGGAAGGTTCTTCTGAAACTGAAGGTTAGACCACTTTTTTTTTTCTTTTTAACCTATTTTTCTTGTTTGACCAAATAGTTTGGGGTGGCTCTTTGAAGGTTCTTAAGTTGCCGTTTAACCTTCCTCCTTTCCGTAGGTGAGGGTTTGGTTTTAACTTTCTTCTAACCTTCATCATTCACTAAGTCTAGGTGAACCCATATTTCCTCTCCTGAAGAGGTTCTAATTTGTATCAAAACTTGTTTTTCATGTACTGCATTGACGACATAAAATCCAACCATCATTGGCTTTGGTGGAGGAGATATCGCTACAAGTGCAAATTGTCTAAAGGAGATCATGTTGACCGGAGCAAAATCATATTTTTGATCAGAAGTTATTACTCCATTTTTCCACATCTCATTGACCTTTTCTTTCAGAATGAAATAGTTTTTGAGAGGGTGCAACACCATCCTTAGTATGCATAGTAGTTCGAGTCATTGATGTGAACTATTTGTCCAAATTTCTTTATCAATGGAAGTTTAATCTTGTTATTATCCATCAATGACCGAAAGATCACTTCAATATCCTTGTCAAAAGGATATTTAGTTTTCCTCATTTTATCATACTCCTTTTTCTTGGTTTAATCAGTTTTTACATTTTGAGGTTTTTGAGGAGGTTTAGAGGTTTGCATATAGAAGGTCTCCTATTTTTTCTTTAGTTTTGGAGCAAAATATGAAGATGGCTTGGTTTTTCGAGAATTTGTCTTCTTGTGATTGATCTCCTTGAGGATTAGCTTTGCATCAGTGGCAACCTCAACCAATCGTGCCAGAGACTTAGTTTTATGACTAAGTATGATAGTCTTGATCTTTGATCACAATTTGGTCCTGTACATTTCGATGGTTGCCATTTGAGATGGTTAGGATAATCTCCATCTGTTGATAAAGGACTGTGAAGTTTCATGTCTCCCTACCTCATGCTGCTGAGCATGGTAAAGGTGACCATTTGATCCTCCTCTTGGAAGTGGAGTAAAAGCTTCTCTTCCATGATTGGCCATGTCGTGAAAGTGAGTTCTAGTAATCGCTTGTACCAATCAAAGGCAACTCATTTCAATGTGCCACGAATAACTTTATCTTTAGTGCATCCATCTCTAGCAAGCTTCTAAAAAATGATTTGAAATACACAATATGCTGATAAGGTGACCCCTTCCCAAGGTATGACTGGAAAGCTAGAAGCTCAGAAATTGTTGGAAATGGAACCAACTCAAATTCCAGAGGATACTTGGGTGTGATACCCTTCTTTTTCATCCTGATTTCCATTTTTGATTTTGTTAATATTTGTTAACCTCATTAAGGGTTACATGTTTCTCAAGATCTGTATGAAGACCCAGATCGACGAATGATCAGCAGAGGAACCTACAGCTATCACCTTGTTGGTCAGGGATTTGATTTGAGCCATGAACAGGTCAATTTTAGTTGCATTCCTCCTGATCATTGCTTGTTCTCTTTTGTTAGCTAATAGGGGATTTATTTGAGCTTCAGCTGGACCACCTAGTTTATCTGTTAAAATTTGTCAACCAGGCAATGAAGTGGTCGATTTTAGCTCCTTGTTGTTTGACAACATCACTGATGTCGTCATCTTGATTTTCACCAACATCCTCTTTGCCGGCATCTTTACTTCCACTAGCATCATCATTTCTATCCTTGCTAGTTCCACTTCCTTTAGCCATAAACATGGCGTACTAACAGGGATAGGAGGATGTCAATGTCTGAGGTGTGGACTAACTATCTTCTAGGTTTAAGATTGTGAAAGGATCCTCGTCAAAGTCTGTTTCAACATGACCTTCAGAAGTCCTGCTTGAATGAGAGTTTGAATTAGACTCATGTGATTGAGTCTGAGCCATATTCTGAGTAACTCTCTGAGTTGAACCTAGTCCAACCATGTATGATGAGATCAAGTCCGATTCATCTTCTTTAATCACCCATTTTTTAGTGATTTTGTGCTGTGACAGCTTTTGGTTTCGATACCTGTAGTGAGCCAAAACTTTCTTCTTTGTTTGGTTAGCCATCTTGGGTGCCAAGGTTTGATCAATAAACCTAGAGACTAGTGGCCTAGAAATGCCAACAACTCATTCACAATCCATTGAATCAGAAGTGGGAAGAGAAAGGATGTCAACAGTACATCTCTTATTCTTTTTCTTTCTGCTTCTTTTTTTTTTCTTGGATCAAATCCTTAAAGTGAATGAGATTGGCTGCATTTTTTATGACCAATCGCTCAGCTTTCTTTTGGTCTTTAGTGGCATGTGATAGGCGCTAAAGTGAAGATGATGGAGTTAGTGCTAGAGTGATAGAGGGTAGATGTCTCCTATTGAACCTTTATCCCTCTTATGTTATATAATGGTCTCATGCATTTTACATTCATTTTAGTACTTTCTTGCATAAACTGCTTAAAAAATCACACTTTTTTGCATAAATTCATAAAACTGCCATTTTTAGAAATCTATTTTTGGAAAGTTTTGTGAAAATTGTTATTTTCATAAAAGAAACCGAAGTTTCATCATCATTAGTTAATTCACATAAGACCATGTGGATTCATGTTGCATTTCATATGAATTGGGCCGACGGTCATGTATTCATGAATTAATGGTAAAATTATCGTTTCACATGAAATTCATTTTTTTTCTTGCGAAAAATTGATGACATGGGTCCCATTTTCAATAATTGAGGTAAGATAATTATTTTCAAAAGAAAGGAGAGAAGAATTGAAGAGAGGAAAGAAATTAGAAGGAAAATATGCAAAATTGGCTTCATGGTCCCACACACATTCACATATGTGAGGACTCACTTGTGGGATGGCTAAGATGGGAGCCAATCTACTAGCTAAACATTTTTAATTATTTCTAAGATATTTTTAAGAAAATCTGAAGAAAATCTCATTGAAGATGAAGAAGGAAAGCCACATTTTAGACATTATGCAAAGGAGCAAAAGTTGAAAAAAATTCACAAGTGTGCATGAACATGGACGACTCACATCAGTTGGGATTTAAGTTGGAATCTTTGCCAACTAATTGGATTACCTATCTCCAAAATATCTCTCCAAGACAAGCTATTCCAAGCAAGATATTGCCTAAAGATTTAGGTAGAGAAAAACAAGGAAAGAAAAGAGCAAAACTTGGGCACAAATTCAGCCCAAGTACATCTCATGCCCAGCCATGTCATGTGCATCCCATTTTTTTTCTAATTTCAAGTATTTTGAAGATTATATCATATCGATTGAGAAAGGAAACTTTAGGATGAATGTCCAAAAGAAAGCTTTCTTCACTGAGCAAGTTAGTACACTCCTAAACGGTGGCACACCCTAGAAATATAAAGCTCCAAGGTGGCCCACCATTCCATGTGTCATTGGAAATCATCGTATAGGTCAAGCTTTATTAGATTTGGGATCTAGTGTAAACCTATTACCTTACACGCTTTATCTGCAATTGAGGCTTGGCAAGTTAAAACCAACCATAACTACTTTTCAACTCACTGATCTATCTATTAGGAAACCGAAAGGGTTAATAGAGGATGATTTGGTATAGATTGAGCTTTTTTTCTTCCCAGTGGATTTCTATGTGCTGGATACAGAACTAGTACAGAATGAAAGTGGTGAAATTTCAGTCATTTTGGGAAGACCATTCTTAGCAACATCAAACGTACTAATCAATTGCCGGCATGGAATGTTAAAACTTTCTTTTGGAAACATGACTATTGAACTGAACATATTCAGTTTATACAAACTTCCCAAGGATATTAATGATGATCTCCTTGAAATGAACCTTGTGCATACTATGCTGGAGGATGATTTAGAGGAATGCGTTAAATCCCACATTGCACTAATGTTTGAGGCCAAAAAGGACTTGGACTCTCTTGAGGAATTGGATGATGACACTAGGGAAGAAGCCAATGCAATATGGACACCCAAGTTTGATGAGCTTGTACCAACTGGTGCACCACCTCTTCCATCTCAAGTTAAACCACGCAAACCTGAGCTGAAGCCCTCCCTTCTACCCTGAGATATGCTTACCTTGCGAGTGAGGAGACCTACCAAGTAGTCTATTCTTTGCTTCATACTGAGAACCAAGAGGCCCAATTATTAAAAGTGCTCAAACAATATAAGAATGCTATTGCTCGGAATATGGCCGACATCAAAGGGATTGACCATTTAGTGTGTACACATTGCATCTACCTTGGAAAGGATGCAAAACTATGTTGGCAGATGCAGTGCCGACTTAATTCTACCATGCAGGAAGTGGTTCAGACTGAGGTGCTTAAACTTCTAGATGTGGGTATAATCTATCCAATTTCGGATAGCCAGTGGGTCAGCCATACCGAGGTTATTCCGAAAATGGTCAGTGTCACTGTAGTCAAGAATGCTCAAAATGAACTTGTTCCTACCCAAGTACCCATGGGATGGAGAGTATGCATAGACTACGGGAAACTCAATGCAATTACATGTAAGGACCATTTTCCTCTACCCTTCATGGACCAAATTTTGGAAGGGGTAGCTTGCCACCAATACTATTGCTTTCTTAATAGATATTCTAGGTATAACCAAATCAAGAGCTCCCCTGAAGACCAGGAGGAAACCACATTCATATGCCGCTTTGGTACTTTTTCTTATTAGTGAATGCCTTTTGGGTTATGTAATGTTTCTGCCACGTTTCAACAATGTATAATAAGTATATTCAGTGACATGGTGGAACATATTTTCAAGGTCTTCATGGACGATTTCTCTGTGTTTGGTGATTCATTCAAGGACTGTTTAAGTTACTCGAGATTATTCTCACTAGATGCGAGGAAAATAACTTGGTACTCAATTGGGAGAAGTGTCATTTCATGGTTCGCCAGGGAATTGTCCTTGGCCATATTGTGTTTGAAAAGGGTCTGCAAGTTGATAAGTTGAAAACTAATTTGATCACTAACTTACTAATGCCCAAAACCATAAGGGATATAAGATCATTCTTAGGGCATGCAGGGTTCTATAGAAAGTTTATTAAAGATATTAGTTCTATATCCTGTCCTTTTTGTGAACTTTTATCCAAGAATGTACAATTTGAATGGACTAAGAAATCCAAAGTGGCTTTTGAAAAATTGAAAGGCATGCTAACGTCTGCTCCAATTATGCAACCTTTGGATTGGAACCTGCCCTTTGAACTCATGAATGATGCCAGTGATTATACGGTTGGTGCTATTTTGGGGCAGCATAAAGATAAAAAGCCTTACGTGATTTATTATGCAAGTAAAGAGTTTGAATAGTGCATAGATCAACTATTCAACCACTGAGAAGTAATTGCTGGTAGTGGTCTTTGCACTTGACAAATTTTGTTTTTACTTAATTAGATCTAAGATTGTGGTGTTTACTAATCATTTTGTGTGCAAGTATCTTCTTTCTAAAAAGATGCTAAACACAGACTAATCCGATGAATCCTCCTACTCTAAGAATTTGACTTAGAAATCAAGGATAAAAAGGGAGTATAAAATGTTATAGCAGATCACCTTTCTAGACTTAACATTTCTGACCCTTTTGTACCAGCACCAATCAAGGATGATTTCCTAGATGAACACCTTTTGCATTGTCCCAGCCCCTTTGGTTTGCAGATATGGTAAATTATCTTGCTATGGGTTGCATTCCTAACCATTGGACTAAGTAATATAAAGATTTGTTCTTTGCTGAGGTTAAACATTTTTTCTGGGATGATCCATATTTGTTCAAATATTACCTAGATCAAATTATCAGGATATATGTGCCAGATAATGAGATTCTTAGTGTCCTCTCCTTTTGTCATTCACAAGCTTGTGGGGCCATTTTTCTGCGAAAAAGACATCTTGCAAAATTTTGCAATATGGCTTTTACTATCCCACACTTTTTAAGGATGCTCATGAATTTTGTAAGACCTGTGAGCATTGCCAAAAATTGGGAACTATTTCTAAAAGAAACATGATGCCCTTGAACCCAATTTTGCTAGTTGAACTGTTTGATGTATGGGGCATAATTTTATGGGACCTTTTCCTCTTACTTTTGGTTTCATTTATATCTTGGTTGCTGTTGATTATATCTCAAAATGGATAGATGCTATTCCTTGCTGGAAAAATGATGCTAAAACAGTACAAAGATTTTTAAAGGAGAATGTGTTTGCACGATCTGGAACCCTTTATGCCATTATAAGTGATGGGGCATCACATTTTTGTAATAAAAGTTTTGAGACCCTTATGAAGCAATATGGAATAACTCAAAGAGTGGCCACCCCTTATCACTTACAAATCAGTGGGCATGTAGAGGTATCAAATTTGATAAAATCAAGTGGAGTTTGTAGACTACCATAAACCATAAGTGAAAGGATTGGCCTACTCGACTAACCGATGCATTATAGGTTTATCGGACAGCATTCAAAGCTAACTTTGAAATGTCTCCTTACCGACTAATTTATGGGAAAGCTTGCCACTTACCAAAGGAACTTGAGCATAAAGCTTATTGGGCTATTAAATAGCTTAACCTCGATATTGATTAGGTTGGATCTCAGAGGAAATTGCAAATGAATGAATTTAAAGAGTTGTACAGAGAAGCCTATGTAAATTCTAGAATATACAAAGAGAGGACAAAGGTTTTTCATGATAATGACATGCTCAAGGAAACTTTCCACTCTAAACAAAATGTCCTTCTTTACAATTCTAGGCTTCACTTGTTTCCTGGCAAGCTTAACTCTCAATGGACTAATCCTTACATTATCAAAACAGTGTTTCCATATGGTGCCACTAAGATTTATGATCCCAAGGATGGCCAGATGTTCAAAGTCACAGCCAATGATTAAAGCCATTCTTGGAGATCGCACCACCTGAAGAGGAAGACATTCCTCTCGATGATCCTATCTAGAAGGATTAATAGGCCCTAGATCTGATAGAGGCCTTTTTTATCTATATTATGTATGTTGTACTTGTTCTTTTGTTTTGTCTAACTTTGGATAGGGAGTAGCATAAATTCACTTTCAGGTGACTTTCTCCCTTTACTCTCCTTTAAATTTCTATTTCCTCATGTTATTTTTATTGTTCTACATTGCATGCATAAACATCAAGGATGGTGCACATAATTGGTTGGGTGAGTGGGGACAAGCACGCTTGTCCAATTTTAGGCATTTCTGAGGCGCTTTAGGTAAAATTTTTTTATGTTTCTATTATTTTGTCAGTTTCTAGGATAATTTTTGCATTTTTAGACTTTTATTTTGGTTTTAGGAATTTTTGCCAGCACGTATTTGTCATTTATTTTTCATTTTAGAAAAGAAAGTTTTCAAAAGAATTGAAGCAATTTGAAGAAATATAGAAATCTGGAATTTTCATACTTTTGAAAAGAAGTAAAAAAAAAAGTTTGCAGTTTCTAAAGGAGGAAACCCATCGAAAGAGTACCAAACTTGGTTTCCACATACACACTTGTATACATTTTTCGACATTTTGGATAGGAAGCATTAATGTTGTTTTTGAAATTTTTTCGGGAGAATATAGTGTGAACTTGAGATTTAGTTTGTAGAATATTTTTGTTTCCTGATTCATTTTTAGTGAATTATATAAATTAGAACCAAGATGAATTAAGTCCAGCGAAATGTGAAATGACACCTAGTGTTTACTTTCGATTTAAAAGAAGATAAAAAAGAAGAAGCATATAATGAGAAGTTTGTGACTAGTTTAGGTTCATAGTCTTTTTAACTCGAGCTAGTAAGCCTAGAGGGATACATTTATATCTAGTGCCTTAAAGCCATTTAGTTTAGGAGTCATTGGCCTAATGCTCACTACATGGGTTAATTAGAAAGCTTAAAGGACCTCGACTTTGCAAAGTCACAAAATGATTTGTTAAAAAAAAGAGAGAAGATGATGAATTATGGCCTAACAAGTGTCCGTAGAAATTTTCAAGGGATATGTGCACAAATGCATAAGGACTAAGTTTGCTCCTTAGATCTCAACTTTTATTATACAATATGAACTTAGAAATTTCTATGTTGGAAAAAGTGAGTGAGTGTAGAGTGTCTGTAAGAGTTTGCAAGTGAGCGTGTGGGGAAGAACAAGGACCAGATTTGCTCCATGGATCATAAGTTTTCTTATATCGTTGGAACTTTGGAACCCTTGTGTTGGAGAAAGATAGTGAGAGAAAAGAAGCTAACCAAAGTAAATAGTAAAGTGGTAGCTATCTTAGTAGCTTTGAGAGGAAATTTATTTTTGCCAAATCTTAGTGGATCAAACTATTTAACGGTAAAATTCTATTTTTTGTAGCATTATCGTTTAATATTTGAAATAAGTTTTTGATGTACACATTTTTTACTGTGCATGCTAGTTGGTTTGAATTTAAGAAAGTTTTTAAAAATAGAACTATGAACCAAACATTGAAAAGTCTAAAAGTTTGATTATTCCAGATTTCGAAGATATTTGATATGAGTGAATTTTCTTTTGGGATATATTTTTTACTTTTGTTTATTTTTCCTTCAAAAAAAGAAGAATTTTGTGGGTGTATTCATTGTAAACCCTCACAAGGCACAACTTATCCACTAGGAGGAATCTAGGGGTTTAAGGGCATGCTACATATGCTAAATGCAATCGAGAGTGCCAACGAAAGTGGCATTGCATTTATTGCATTACATTAGTTTTAGGTGTAGATTTGGTGATGATAGAATTCCTCATTTTTTTAGCAAGTTTTATTTGGGACCAGCAAAATGATAGTTGGGTTCTTAAAAATGCATATTTCCATATACATTTTGGACCATTGTAAGGACTTATTGACTTGAAAGAGTTTCATTCAGTGTTATATAATGGTTCCATGCATTTTAAATGCATTTTAGTATTTTTTGCATAAATTGCTCAAAAATCACATTTTTTTGCATGGAATGTGAAACCTGCTATTTTTAGAGGTTTACTTTTGGAAAGTTTTGTGAAACTTATTTTTTCTCATGAAAAAAAATCAATTTTTCATCATCATTAGTTCATTCACTTAAAATCATGAAAAATGGTGTGCATTTTCATTATCATTTCATGAGAGATGGACCCACTATTAATTATTTGTGATCTTAGGGTTAAAATTATCTGTTCACATGAATTCACATTTTTTTTTTTGCAGAAAATTGATGACATGGGTCCCATGTTCAACGATTCAGGCACGAAATTTATTTTCAAAAGAAAGGAGAGAAGAATTGCAGAGAGGAAAGAAATTAGAAGAAAAAAAATGCAAAATTGGCTTCATGGTCTCACACACATTCACATGTGTAAGGACACACTTGTGGTACATCCAAGAAGGGATCCACCAACTTTTATTGTATCATCCAAATTATCTCTTGATAATTCAAAGATAATTTTAAGAGATCTCAAGATATTTCATGGAAGGAAAGCCACATAAGAGACCTTTTTTTTGTAAAGGAGTAGGAATTGAGGAAAAAAAAAAGAAAAAAAATGGCAAGAAAGTATGGAACACCCAACATGAGTGGAATTCAGATTTAAGTGCAAATTTTATTGGAAAAATCAAGGAGAATTATCTTGGAATATCTATTTGATTTTGAAGCTAACAAGGAGAACCTATATAGGGAAAGTTGACAACACAAAGGACAAAGGAGAAAGTTCAACACCTCATGTGGGCCATGTTTGATTTCAAGTGAGGAATTTTCTCTAAAGTATCTCTCAAGAGAATCTCAATGTGGTAATTACAAGAATGGAAACAAGCATCAAAGAAGGACTTCCAAAGAAAGAAAGAAAAGAAAAGAAAAGAAAAAAAAATGAAGTAAGCCAAGCTCCAAGTGGATCTCATGCCCAAGACCTTTCATGGCAGCCAAAATTTTATCCAATTTAAATTATCTGAAGATTTTATCATATCAAAAGAGAATAGAAACTTTGGGGCTTAAAAAACTATAAATAGGGCACCCTTGTGGTAGTCTAAAGCATGGAAGAATTAATCACCTCCCACCTCTAGATTTCCTACAGTCATCTCTCCATCTCTTGTCTCTAAATCTCAAGTCATCAAGGAAGCTTAGCCCTAATGCCACACCACCAGTCTTGAAGATTCAACTAGAAGGAGGCATTCTTTTTCATCCTAGTATGTGTATTCTTTTTGTTTAAATTTTTTCGTATTATGTAAAGAACTGCCATACTAGTAGTTTAATGATATTTATCTTTATTTTTCTTATTCTTATGGTTGTTTTGATTGCTTGATTTGTGTTCTCTTATTTGGATTGATGGCCCTAATTTAAGATAGCATACTTTAAGTAATTTTTAGGCGTAGAATAAGAGAGAATATTGAGAGAATATAACACCTTTGACTTCAGTTGTTACCACCTTAGATTTCAGCATTCTACCACCTTTGATTTCAAGTTAACCACCTTTGCATGTCTGCACTTTTATTTTATTTTTTTGCACTTTTATTTTAATTTCTGCACACTTATTTTTATGTTCTTGCACTGTTTTATTTAGGGATGTTTTACTTTTGAGAATTGCAGAACTTTCATTCATATTTTCCATTCTTATGAACATATTTGAGTGTGAAAATCATGGAGAACTCAGAGTTATTTTTGAATCTGAATGTTGAGAATTTTTGTGGTGAGAACAATCCACAAGTGATTCCAAATCTAAATTTGTTTCAAACATAAGTAGGTGGAGGTTTTTAGTGTGTTTGAATAAAAAAAATAAAAAAGAGAGACAAAAACGTTACTGGTTTCAGTTAGTGAGATGAGTTTGTTTGATGTTGGAGTCCCTTTTGAAATCTCAAAATAAGAATTGAAAACAACTTTGATTTTGTGCAAAAAATAATCTTAGAAAGACTATGTTGGATGAATTTTAACAATCAGGTTTACACATGTTTATAATAGTTGAATATTTGATGTTTACAATAGTTTTTAGCACCTGAAATCAGAATTGAAATACATTGAAAGCAGTCCAAGATCAGCTCTGTAACAGTGAAGGAAACTAACCCTTATTCAAGTGATTGTGTGCTGTTTTTGTGAATTGTTTAAACTACTCTTTAAAAACTGATTTTGTGAATATTTGACGTTTACAATAGTTTGCATTGTCATCATTCATACAACATAGATTAGTTTAGGAAAGTTTAGTTTTAGATTTTTGTCGTTATTTTTAAAAAGATTCTTGTGTATTAGTATAGATTCATTCTGAACTTAGAATCTTAGCTTAGAAAGTTGTTTTGTTTAGTTATATTGTAAAGTTTTTAGAAATTATTTAGTATTAGAAGTTTACTAATTTGATCTTAGATTTTTATTTAAATTTCTTTCTAAAATAAAATTTTCTTTCTAATTTGAATTGATGTTGTAAATCTTTTTCTTTTAGAAAGTGTAGATTCTTAACTTAATTTAAATTTTAATTTAGGAAAGTTTTTTTTTCTCTTTCACTTTTGTGTAATTAATTTCTAACTTTGTTTATTTTTTATTTTAGTAAGTTTCTAATTTTAGTTTTCTTTTATGGGAAGTTCTAATATTTGTTTTATTTTGCAAAAATTTTGGTTTTATTTTTAGGAAGTTTTAGAATTAGAATTTCTAATTTAGGAATTGTTATTGTATTTGTTTAATTTTTAGGAATGAATGTATTTGTTAGATTTTAAACTAGGTTAGCTTTAGAATTTTATTTAGGCAGGTGAAAAGTTGAAAACATCTTAAAAACATTGCTCCTTGTGGATCAACCTAGTCTCACCAATTTATTACTACATCATAGCTTTGTACTTAGGGTTGACAAACACTTGGCGTTCCACAATCCTAGGGTTTATGTGTCCTTGTCTCGGAGTTTGCTTGTAATGCCTTCACTGCAACAGTTGTGATTTTTTATGTGTCAACAGATTAGCAGTCGCTAGCCAACTTATTGATGCTGACAGATCGAATACCATGAAGGATATAACTAACAGGATCTTCGGGACCAAAGATGAAGCGCCTAAAAAAGAAAGGGCTCATGCCCAAGTACTTGTCGGAGATGTTTTTGATTCTTTTTCTCCCTATGTATAAGCCCCTAACATTTTAAACTTATACTTGGAAAGCGTCGGCATACGGTCATGTTGTGCACTTCAAATCCTTGATCGGGAACCTCCCTGATCTCAATGCATACATGATCAGGTTGTTCATTGGCATTCTCAGTGGACCAACCTTCGATTGGTACTTGTAGCTTTCAGAACTCGCTCTTAAAACATGGGCCATCTTTGAGGAAAAGTTCATTCTTCACTTTGAGGAGGAGTATTGCTTGGTAAATCTTGTTACCTTTACCAACCAACATGAAGCAGTGGAAAAGTGAGTCTGTCAAAGCATTCATCAATTGATGACTCAATGTTATCCTTGTAGAGACCCGTTGTTCAAGAAGTTCGTAGTGGATATCTACCATAACGGTCTAAGATCAAAAATCAAAGCCTCCTAGGTCAGTTTAAAGAGCAAGTCCCTTGCTACCTTAATAGAACATGTTATGTCGAGGACATTCAAAAGTAGATGTAGTAAGAGAAGAGTCTAGGGAAGAAAGGAGAGTCTTCCTCCTCTAATAAACAATCTAAAGGGAAGAAGAAGGAAAAGGTCTTAAATGTTCAAAATTATATAACTCCTCAGAAGGCTCAACCGGCCGAAGGTGAGCAAGCTCAAAGGGAAGAGTACGAACAAAGGAAGAAGGTTAAGTACCCTTTTGAAGAAGAAATTAGAGTTATTTTGTAGTCCATATTGAAAAACAACAAGATAGACATTAAGGGAACTTAACCCCCATGCAATTGAATCTCTCCAAAAGAATAACTATCGGAAATAGGGGAGGAGGAAGTATGACCATTGGTTAGAGATGAAAGTGCTTCTGATGATGATGAAGTCAGTTACCTTTCTGATGAAATCATCATAAAGGAGGGTCTTCTGTTTAATTTTGGTCCTTTCTCGGAGGTGACTATGTCTTTCTATGACCCACACACCTAGGGGAAGGATGATTGGCCTGTTGGAAGTAGGTGGGTCTCGTGGATAGATTTTCAAAACTTTTGACCCACTTGACACAGGGATCAACTATCCATAAGACCAAAACCCAATCCAGGATGCGTTACCCTCAATCTCGTGACCATGTACAGTAAAAATTATACCAGCACAAAACATCCAAAATAATCTACGACATGGAAGAAGTAGATCATACCTTTGGAGACCCGCAGTGCTCTAATGGACTTCTTCAAGACCTTTTAGCCTTCCACGCTATGACCCCCGAATTGGATTTCTTTTCTCAAGAAGAACAGTGGAATCTTCAGGAGAAAATCCCAACTCAAGACTCCAAGGAACTAGAAGAAAGGAGAGGAGAGTAACTTGCGCAACTCTTGCACGAAAGGGTTTTGGCGTGAGAGAGACTGTTTTGGACGTCCAAGGATATTTTATAGACTTCCAAATCTCTCCCTTGTCTAATTGAAGTAGAAGTCTTACTTCCAAAGCAATTAGCAAGTTTCTCCTTTCTTATCCTTTCTTTCTAGAGTTCGAGTCGGATTACTATTTTCCAATAACTTGGGCTAGCGTGGGGACCACTAGGGATTCCTTAGAAAGCTGGCTCCAACTGGAACACCACGACCCCACATCTCATGTGCA
Organism: Sextonia rubra; assembly: GCA_037013555.1. Classification (NCBI taxonomy): domain Eukaryota; kingdom Viridiplantae; phylum Streptophyta; class Magnoliopsida; order Laurales; family Lauraceae; genus Sextonia; species Sextonia rubra. Next base: position 11,559,828 of record JASUAD010000008.1, read on the forward strand.
ATCCGGGCCCACAGTTAATTGCAAATAACACCACTATATAAATGCAATTGCACTCCAGTCTTAGGAATAAATTACAATGAAGACCCTAAACTTCCCAATTACCACAAGTAGGCCCCTCTATCAATATCCGTGGATCAATTGGAATAAACCCGTCTCTTCCAATCTAAGTTCCACATCTTATTATCCTTGAGCCCCAATTAATCACAGTAGTCATCAGTACCATCCAATTAACTCTTAATTGAGATGGGTGCGCACTTATTAATGACAAATCCATTAATTGGCACAAAGGGATAATAGAGATAGATTCCATCTTGATCATTCAACGTTCCCACAGTTCTACTACCACATACCCAAGACACCGAGGTGTTAACCTATAGTCGGCCTCACTCATTGGTGACTCAAAGCAAATGAATAGATAGAAACTTGAGTTCGTCAATGTCTCAGGATTGAGAGCCTATTGCTAGGGAATTATGAGAGCATACCTTATTATTGAGATGGAATTCCATAAGGTGCATCTCATGGTCCTTCAATACATCCAATGTACCAGCACCGTGATCCAGAATCTTACATTCTGATGATCGAGACAAATCACACTATCTCATAGTGATCAAAGTGCTGCAACCTTATCAAATGAGATGCCCAATCTCATTACTGGTTGTGAAGCTATTTTAAGTATAAGATTTGTGACATATATCTCCTGCGCGTGGATCTCATCCATGCACATATATCACATCTAATATACTAATGGGATCCGGTTCAACTCATGAACCATTATGTCATACGTATTGGTCATGTGCATGAAGTAGTAAAATAACATTCATCTCATGAAAGTAAAGCATGATTTTATTGATAAATAAAGAAATTAATCAATTTATTACATCAACTGATGGATTGAGTCCACAAAATCTAACATGGCCTACCATGCCTAAGCACTCTACATCCTCTTTAGGAAGATGCATTGGAGCCCCAATTTTAGAAAACTCAAAAGAAGAAAGTGGTGACCCTCATGTGCCCTTCAAAGTGGACTATAGTGCAATTCTATCGTATAAGGCAATCGAGCCTTATGAAATCTTTCCACTGCCACTAGAAGTACATCTTGATCCTCTACCCAAGGTGGAGCATAACAGTTCTACCACTTTTGAGGGGACAATCTAAGGAGAAAGACCCTACCCAAAGATCTTCAAGAGACCAAATCCAACATGAATGGTTAAAAGAAGGATCATGTTGGTACAATGGTACTTATATAGAATTTACAGAGGAAGAGATAGTGCTCGAGACCCTCAAACTAGTACCATGATGGTGGTAATTTTTGACCAGAAATCCACTTTAGTAGGAACAGGCAAAGAGCCAGTTGAGGTACTACATCTGTTGTTCCCTGAAGCGGAAGAAGTTCTTATGATGAAGAAAGGCTCCCATCGAAATGATGATGAGCCTCAGAGAGCTGAAGAGTGTACCCATTCTAGTCAACACTATAAGGCTAGTTATGATTAGCCTCTAGCTTCTTCTTTTCTAACCCCCACTGGGGGCAATTCTAAAGGAAATGTACCTTTCCCTATCAATAGTAATGTAAGGCTAAAGAGCCTTTTAAGTATGATGTTGTGGAACACATCAAATATATACCTGCAAAAATGGACATCCTAGACTTGCTTTGAATGTCAAAAGAAACACGAGTCAATTTGATATGAGAGTTACAAGCCCCAAGCATTGAAAACCAATTGTATGTTTCAAACGTGCGGCATGTAAAGGAAGAGTACTAGAACGCAAAAACAGAGAAGACCAAAAAGCATTGTGAGGAATGTTTGTCTATTCATAATGCTTTGAAGACAGTTGTTTCTTTTCTCTAAAGAAGACCTGCTGCTAAGAGAAACTAAGCATTCAAGACCCCTATACACTACTGCATACATCAAATATGTGGCAATTAATAGGATGCAAGTAGACCTAGGATCCGCTCTAAACCTGATCACTTTGCCGACCTTGTAAGAAGTTGGTATTCCAACCAACAAACTTACTAGCACAAATACCTCCATACAAGGGTACGATGGTGAAGTACAGAAACCCAATGGAAAGATTAGGATTAGGTTCCAGTTGGCACATTTAATCTCTAAAGCAACTTTACATGCCGTAAGAACCAGAGCATGTTATAACATTCTTCTAGGAAGGCGATGGCGTCATGACTATGCTGTTGTATATGCTGATGATGAAGGGGAAGTTCATCGCATCTTTGTAGATAAGATGCTGTTCAAAGGGATAGAGGTCTATTTCATCGACGCAACAATGGATGAAGAAAGGCCAGCTAAACCCAATCCTCCATTTTACAAATGGAAAATGGTGGTATAATCAAAGGAACCGTCATAAAGGGAAGCCATGATCCTCCAGCCTGCAAATCGACGATACGGTTCAATAATAGCCCTTAGTTAATACAGATAAAGCCTATAACAGGGCTGGCAGCCAAGCCATTGATCATCCAAATCTATTCTAAACTAGAACTAGGTCTAGTCATAAAAACCTAAAGGCCCAAGAAGGCAGTGATGGTTACGGCACCCATTCTTGACCCATTGTTGACCATACAGATGAAAAGGTGGAAAGTTTTGTTCCTCAATGGAGGTAGACGCATCCCATATGGCTCTGTGGTTAGGAAAACCATGGAAATTTCTAGATTTAGTGATCCTAGACAGTGTTTAGTTTGCACTTATACCCAGACAAGGCAGGATTGAGAATTTCATTAAGCTAGTCGGGCCGAGCCAGTAAAAAACTAGGAGAATTAGCACAATAGATCATCACTAAATGGGTGGATATGGTTGATAGATGCACTACTGTCCCCTCTAAAAGGACTTGTAACTTTATGTGCTACTGTAGGCTTCATTGCTACATTTGGCAACATCTGATATGTCAAAAGTTTAACTCTTATGAGGAGCTATTTGATGCAACGACAAAGTTAGAGTGCAACACTTTAACTATGAGGCAAAACCTTGAGGCGCTACCACTCCATGTTTGCTGAATCTCTAGTATACGACCTCAATTTAGGGTCCAAAGATGAAGACGACCATATGGAAGAATCTTCTCCAAAATTAACAAACTTTAGTGTGCCTCACCCAAGTTACGTCCAACTCCTATTGTTTTCCATCAAGTAGAAGCATGCTTTATCATTCCATAGAAGAAATCATAAATAAAGGGCGTATGGGATGCTGTCTATAGCCTATAATCTCTCCGCATGTTGAAAATGAGGAATTGTGACCTCAAATGCCATAAGCTTGGGAATTAGAGCTGGCCTTCAAGTGCCATACAAAGGAATGACTTAAAGGCAGAAGGAAGACTTTGAGCTGTTACATAAAGTATTAGCCAGAAAATATGGTCTCGGGCACACTCCTATAAATAAGTCCACAAGCCAATGAAGGATTTTAGAGCTTGAACTATCCCCCTTGTAAAAGGGTATGACTATGATGTGTCTTATGTAATGATGAATCTTGATGATCTTACAGATGAAGATGATCCCCGTAAGGATAGTGATGCTGGAAGCATAGCATCCTCACACGAGACAGACTCATGGGGTGAGGAGGATTATCAATGAACAATGACGACTGTTTAGTGGGATTACCCTACTCACAATATAGAAGCTATAGAGTCTAAAAGATTGAATTCCAAGAAAGAAATCAGGCCTTGGCTTAAACCCACAGCTAATGAACTTAAGGGCTTTGTAAAGTTAGAAACATCCAAAAATATTATGGAAGTGCCTTCTCTTAACCCTCCCACTGAGGATCAGGTCCAAGAGGTCAATCTTGGTATTGATGCCCATCCTTGCCTATCTTTGTAAGTTCACTCATAAAAGGGAAAAAACTTTAAGAATACATCATGCTCCTATGGCAGTACATGAATTATTTTGCTTGGAATTATGCAGGAATACTCGGGTTAGATCCTAATGTTTCAATGCAGAGGCTGAACAATTTACCTGATGCAAAGACTATGAAACAGAGCCAAAGGCAGTCTAAACTTGATATTATGAGCAAAATAGAAAAGAAGTCCAGAATCTCAGAGATGTTGAATTCATTTGTGAAGAACAATATGTAGACTAGCTGGCAAACATTGCACCAATCACTAAGAATAATAGGCAGATCTGACTCGACAACTGTTTCAGGGACCGGAATGAAGCTTGTCTAAAAGACAACAACTTCCCTTTTTCTATTCCAAAACTCATGATTTATAATACCATCGGACTCGAGCAAATGTCATTCATGGATGGTTTTTCTGGATATAACCAGAACAAGATGTATGTGGAAGACAAGAGGCATACCTCCTTCCGGATGCTTTTCGATATATACTGCTGCATGGTCATGCCCTTTGGCCTTTAGAATGTAAGAGCTACATATCAGTGGGCAATGATGAAAATATTTAAAGATGTTCAACATAGAATTGTGGAGGGTTATGTAGATGACTAGGCAATCAAAAGCACAAAAAAAAAAAAAAAAAAGCACACACACACACACACACACACACACATACAAGCACTTGATGAACCTTTAAGGGGTGTTTGACTGTTTGTGAAACTCTTATAAGCTTCGCATGAATCCCTAAAGTGTTTCTTTGGGGTGTCCTCAGGGAAATTCCCAGGATTCATTATATGAAAGGGATGAATTGAACTAGACCCTGCAAAAGTTAAGGCTATCTTGGGGATGAACTCACCTCAAATTCTCAAAGAATTAAGAGGATTGTAAGGTAGATTGACTTACATTAGAAGATTCATTGCCAATCTTTCTAAAAAAATGCTAACCCTTTAAGAAGCTCATGAAAAAGGGTGTTGATTTCATCTGGGAAAAACAATTTGAAGTGGCCTTCCAAAGCATTAAGAAGTACCTCACGATTTCCCTAGTACTAGCCGAGATAATAGAAGGTAAGCCATTCATCCTGTACAACCATTCATCATGTACACGGGAGCTTTAGATCACTCTCTAGGGGCATTGCTTGCACAAGAGAATGAGAATGGAAAAGAGTCCGGATTATTTTCCTATCCAGAATGCTAGTAGGAGCAGAATTCAAATACAAGCCAATCAAGAAAGAATGCTTGGCTCTGATGTTTGTTATGCAAAAAACTAAGACATTATTTACTAACCAATACAATCTATTTGATTTCACAGATCAACCCCCTTAGAGTCCTTATGACCAATGTGGGGGCATTAGGAGATCACCTAGTGAAGTGGTCCATTTTATTATCCCAATTTGATATTCAATATGTTCCAACGAAAATAGTGAAAGGGCAAGCCTTGGCTAATTTTCTGGTAGAACACCCTTTACCTGCGGATTGAGAACTCAATTTCAGCTTCCATTGTCAGTCTATATTCTTAATAGAAAACTAGAAAATCCCTAGTATTGATCATAAGTAGCACTAGGTAATGTTCTTTGATGGAGCCATAAGAACCAATGAGATGGGAGATAATGTCTTAGGTGTCGAAATTATCCTTTGCAGCCCCAGAAAGGATTTGGATCCCTCATTCTTTCTCCCTAGAAGGACATTGCTCCAACAAAAAAGTAGAATATGCAGCTCTGATCATCGAACTCAAGTTGGCCTTAGAAGCGGACATAACCATCCTCGAGGTGTATGGAGATTCCCAGCTAGTAATTTGACAAATGAATTTACAATATGAAGATGCCTTGATTACTACCTTACTTCAACAGAGCTCAACAACTACAAAGATAGTTCAAATCAATTGCTTTCTAACATGTATTGTGGCATTAGAATGCCAAAGCAATGCTTTCACAGGACTTGTTACTCCAATGAATGTAGGTAGGAATGATAAGCCCGGAGTAAAAGTAATAAAAAGGCATCTTACCCTGCTCCTAGATTTCCACAAAGAAGTTAATGATTATTTTTGGGTAATAGGGAATAGGATCTTGTTCATTGAAAGGTCAACGTTAGATTGGAGAGATCCCCCTCATTGATTATATCTTCCATGGGATGCTCCTTGAAGATGTTAAAGATCAAACTAGTAAATGGAGAAAGGCGCTGAAGTTTCACTATGATTTGGCCTCTAATGCTCTATATAAAAAATCATATGATGGAATTCTATTGCGCTGCTTGTCTCAAGAAGAAGCACAGACGACGCTGAGCAAAGTACAGCAAGGGTAATGCGAAGACATCAAGTCGGACCCAAGCTCCACGACTGAATACAAAGAATAGGATATTATTGGCCCTCAATGATCTCTAATTCGATCAAAATGAGGCTGAACCCAATCTCCATGACTGAATACGAAAGAATGGGCTACTATTGGCCCTAGATGATGTCTAATTCCATCCAAATCAGGCCGAACCCAAGCTCCATGACTGAATATGAAGAATGGGCTACTATTGGCCCTCAATGATCTCCAATTTGATTATTTTTGCGAAGAAATACAGAGAGTGCCAAAATACACGAGCATTACATTCATCAACCCCTGAAATAATTACATCCTACTATAGTTTCGTGGCAGTTCAAAGCATGGGGTATGGACATCATGTCGTGCCCTAAGCCTAAGATTCCATGATTTCCCAAGCGCGTGATCGCGCTTAAAATGTAACGTGGAAATGTGTAACGGATTCGATGTCCGATACTCACGTACTTCAAGCGTTAAGAAGAATGGGAATCAATTACAGTTCATTATTGAATTCCCTTTTATTTACATGGGTTCAATGCCCTGACCGCGGGGATGCAGGTTGTTTACACAAGTTTACAAAGTTTACAACCCCTCCCTCAAGTCTTAGATGTGATCTCAATTTGGAAAATACAAGAAAATGTACATAAGGTAGGAAAAAATACGAAAAAGGGGAAAAAAATGGGGGTGACCGTGACCCGCGGTCACTACCCCAAGCCAGTGACCATGGGTCACGGTCACTGGCACCTTCCAGTGACTGTAGGTCACGGTCACTGCCAGACAATGGCCGTGAAGCCACTGTTCGCCTCCGTTTTTCGTGCTGTTCACGCTGGTTGCTCTTCCAAACTTTTTCAAGTGTTGAAACTCCCTTTCATGACATCTTGGGGTGTTGGATAACCATTGAGAAGATCGAATTCGACTGTGGAATCGATTGAAAACTTTGTAATTCATCATTTTTATTTACGGACTGTCTTTTGTTCAGGTCCGTAGAGGGTATCGTAAAAAAGCCAAAATTGCATAATTCTAAACCTATCATTTTCAAGGAACAAAATGAGGCCCAAAAGGGGCTTGTTCACAATGTTTGTAATGGCTAAGAAACCCCCCCCGAATGAGAAGAACAAAGATGATAACGTCATCCCTCGAATCGTCGCCATTGCATGAACATAGTTCGTTCTGTAGTTACCCTACCCTTCTCCTCTTCCTCTCTGAATCTTTTGCTCACCTTGGTAGCTAAAGAAGGAAGGGAATGGTCGTGGGATGCTGCTTTTCTTGCTTTAATACTCTTGCATTTGTTCAATTTCCTCTTTTTCTTTCTTCTTTATCTATTCTCTTTTGCTTCCTTCAAACACGCTTCTTTTCATAGAGGCTCGAAGTAGTTTTTGGTGGTTCCTAGGAGTTGACGGGAGTTGTGGGAAGTTTGATTTCGAAAGGTAGTGGAGAAAAACCACCCAAAACCGCAGGAAGTGTCCTTTGGGGGTCCGTGACCGCAGCCACGGTCACAGACAAGGCCCAATTTCGGGTTTTTACAGTTGTGGACCGTTTTCACCTGTTTGGGGTCCAAACGAAGTCCAATCACCATGAAAATTGGAGGATACTTCTTGACACTATTTTGACCATGTCATAAAAGTTTCAGCTCGTTTTGACCACCTGAAGTTGGTCAACTCCCTTGATGAACAGGCCGCGGTCACGGACAAGGCCCATTTTTGGACTTTTGCATTTGTGACCTATTTTCACCTGTTTGGGGTCCGAACGAGGTCCAATCTTGACGAAACTTGGATGGATGGCTCTTGACACTATTTTGAGTGTGTCATAGAAGTTTCAGCTTGTTTTGACCAGCTGAAGTTTGTCAACTCCCTTGATGATTGGGCCGTGGTCACGGACAAGGCCCATTTTTGGACTTTTGCATTTGTGAACCATTTTCACCTGTTTGGGGTCCGAACGAAGTCCAATCTTGACGAAACTTGGACGGATGCCTCTTGACACTATTTTGAGTGTGTCATAGAAGTTTCAGCATGTTTTTACCATCTGAAGTTGGTCAACTCCCTCGATGATTGGGCCGTGGTCACGGACAAGGCCCGTTTTCGGACTTTTGTATATGTGGCCTGTTTTCGCCAATTTAAGGCCTGAACGATGTCTGATCGCCACAAAACTTGGAGGGTTGCTTCTTGAGACTATTCTAAGCATGTCGCAGAAGTTTCAACCTATTTTGACTTTCAGAAGTTGGTCAACTCTCCAGTTGACTTTTTATGAAAGTGGGCCCTTGTCTTAGCTGTTTATGCCGAAATGACTTCGGTTTGGTTCGAAACTTGGAGAAACTGACATCAGGGATATTTTGGAGTATTTACCCAAATTTCTTCAATTTTGTATATCATGAAGCAGGACTTTGGTCAGTGACCCCATGGCTTGGGGGAGATTGACCCTAAGTTAACATGCTTGTGGCTTTTGGGTTCGACGATGTCTATTGAACTTGAAATTTTGTAGGACCTGTCTTGGGCATTATTTGAGCTTCCTCTAAGAGTTTCAGCTAATTTGATCTTCATGGGATGTCACTCTGCACAGGGACCCACAGAGCATAGTATATGATCATCTGGACCAAGTTTGGGTCTAAATGATGTCCAGCCGCTCTGAATCCTTGAAGAGTATTCTTTAAATGTACTTGAAAGTATTTCGTTGAATAGAAGCTTGCTTCAACATGTGGAAGTGCTAGGTCCTGCAATGATTCCCAAAGAGCTGACAAAGAGTTTCTGAAACTGATTTGAGCTGAGATGAGGTCCAAGTGCTTTGAGAAGTTTAGAACTTTATAATCCAAAACTTGTAATGCCTTCGCTGCATTATTTGCAAAATTTTATGGGTCAACAAGTGTCCCCTTGAGGTACAATGATTATAGTATAATAATCATTGTGCCTCGAAATAGCCAATCCGTGGGAATGATGGATGACTTGATGAAAAAACAGTTTACCAAGGTAGGTTGTAGGCCTAAACTTAGGATTTGAAAATTTTGATAAAAACCATGAAAGGTTTGATGATGGAATTTTGAAAAAACATAAGAAGTCTGAATTTCTTTGCCCTGTTTTCATGGATATCTAAAGTAGCATCTCCGTGGGGACTGTGGGGAACACCCACAAAGGAATCGCTTAGGTATTTAGAAAATTCAGAAGTTTATAAATTTTGTTTGGATTTTGGAAATGAATTTGAGTTTCTTTTGACCTACTTTTCACAGATATCCAGAGTGGCATCTCTGTGGGGACGTAGGGAACACCCACAAAAAAGAATTCCTGAGGTTTTAAGAAAATCAAAGGTTTTAGTTTAAAATGGATTTGGGTTTGGATTTTCATGGATTTTTGGTTCATTTTCAAAAATCAAAGTTTGGGTTTTGACTTGGGTTGACATGATTCAAAATGAGATGCAATTTTGAAAGAAATTGGCTTTTGGCTTTTGTAGATTTTGATCCAAAGCATTTTGAAATGACAAATTTGGCTCAAGATTGAGTTTGTCCCAGGTTGAACTTAAAATTTGGATTAGGTTGGCTTTTAAGAAAACACACACTTTTGTTTAGGGCAAAATGCCCAAAGTGGGTTCACCATGTTGTGTCTTGAGATAGAACCACTGTGAGGAACATTGCAACCATAGATCATCACATTGTGGCAACAACTTTTATCCTTGAAAGATGATGTTTTGAAGCTTTGAGGCACCGTAGATGGCTTAGAAAAGTCTAGTTCAAAGAACTAGGCCAAAGTAAAGGTGAGGCAGATAACCTTGAATGACTTTGTTTAATTCCTTAAAAGTGAAATGAATATCCAACTGAATGAACTTGACAGTGATGCTGTTGTCCCAACTTATCCAAGCTATAAAGGGCACATCCTGAGGGAGGCGACTTGAGAAGTTCTTGGGCTAGATTTCATCGCCGCAGCTTCTTGTATAACTCTTTTATGTTGATCGGCCTAGGTGGCCATGTATACATTGACTTCATTCTTTGTACTTAAACTTCAAATGGATATCAACGGAAAAAGTTTTCTTTTTCTCCATTTTTTCATTGGTATAGGTGCTTGGTTTGATTTTGTGTAGATGTTTGAAGTGGTTTATGTAGATGGTTTGTTTGGTTTGGTTTTCTCAAACTTGTATGAGGGTGTAATTTGCGATCTTTTGGATCCATAAATCGAAAATAAGGGAGCCATATAGGTGGACGTTATCTGGTGCCCATGTGTGAGGCTTTCTCCAGGGTCCATGACTTGATCCTTTTGGTGTTGAAAGGGGTCAAACAAAGTGGATGTTATCCGGTGCCTATGTGTGAGGTTTTCCCCAGGATCCTTGACTTATTCCTTAGGACAAATATTTGGTTTTGGTTTTTGTTTAGATTTTGGTTATACATGGTCTGCAAAAAGACTTATTCTATATGACCAAAGGTAGTCATATAGGGTCTGCAAAAAGACTTGTTCTATACAACTAAAGATTAGCTATATGGGGTCTGTAAAAAGACCTATTCCACATAGCCAAGTTTTGCTATATAGGGTCTGCAAAAAGACTTAATCTATATAGCAGGATGTTACAAGGGGTCTTGTAAGGACATTATCCAAGTAACAAAGTTTTGACTAGAGGGGTCAAAGGACTTGATCCTCGCAGTCATTTTATACAAATCTGAGGGATTTTTGTTACGAGTCATAGGTTGTGTGGCTCGAAACCAGAGGATTTTGATTTTGGTTAGAAGTGAAAATGTACACTGTACATGGTTTGGGTACATTGTACATGGTTTGGGTGTACTAATGACATTCAAGTATATTATTTCTTGAAAAGTTTTGCATTGATAAACATCATGCATCTGTCTCCTTCGAGTGTGAGGAGTGCATGTGCACCATTGGAGTAAACCTTGTTGACAATAAAAGGTCCTTCCCATTTGACTTCAAATTTGCCTTTTTACATGTGTGTGGAGAACATCTGCCTTTTGACTGCAAGGGCTAAGTCTCCTTTCTTGTTAGCTCTGTATTTTGACTTTCTTGTTGAAAGATCCACTCATATGAGCTTGATAGAGCTCGATGCTTTATCAAGTAGCAAGCCTCTTTTCATCAATGTTTTGCAACTCTTGAGGTCTGAGTTTGGCCGTCTTTTCTCCAGTGTATTTGTTCATCACAACTACCCGAAGAGAAGGAAGTTGAACAGCTAAGGGTATCATAGCTTTACAGCCATAAACCAAGGAATATGGTATTGATTTGGTCGGGCCACGAACAGTAGTTCTATATGCCCACAATACATCAAAAAGTTTGGTACTCTAATTCTTTTGTTGTCAAAGAACATTTCTTCAAAATTTTGCAAATAGTTTTGTTGAAGGCTTCAGCAAGTCCATTAGCTGCAGTGTTATATGCCATGGAGGGACAGCATTAGATTCTTTACAGCAGTTTATATTGAGAGAAAATTAGAGATCATTTGGATAGACGATCACCCAGTGCACCAGCCTTTGTCACAAATGCCTTCAGTGGATTGGTGTTGGAAACCAAATACATTTCATTAGAAATAATATAGTGGTGTAGTTTCCTCATTTTTCTTTTGAGTTGGCAATGGCCCTAGAGAGTGATCAAGAGCTCGAATGTAGAGGATGAGAGGTTTGCCTGTAATTGAGGCTGAAAGGATCAGTGGGTTTATGAGACACCACTTGATATTTTCACAAGCTTTATCCCACACCAATGCAATTCCTTTCTTCATGAGTCTAGATAATGCTCTACACTTCGCAGATAAGTTTGAGATGAACCGGCAAATGTAAGCAAGTTTACCCTGCAATCCCTTGAGTTATTTAAGAGTTCTCAGAGAAGGCATCTTCAATATAGCTTTGACTTTGACTGATCTCTTTGAGAGTCAGTTCTGCATCAGTGGCAACTTCAACCAATCGGGCTAGAGACTTAGTTTTATGCCTAAGTATGATAGCCTTGATTTCTGGTCGCAAATTGGTTTTGCACATTTCGATCGTTGCCCTTTGAGATGGTTGTTCTAAGCATTTATAGGATAATGCTCTCCATCTATTGATAAAGGCCTGTGCAGCTTCATTGTCTCCCTGCCTTGTGCTGCTGAGCATAGCAAAGGTGACTGTCTAATCCTCCTCCTAAAAATGGAGTAAGAACTTCTCTTCTGTGATCGGCCATGTCATGAAGGAGAGTTCTAGTAACTGCTTGTACCAATCGAAGGCGACTCCTTTCAATGTGCCAACGAGTAGTCTTATTTTTAGTGCATCTAACTCTGGCAGGCTTCCTAGGAGTGATTTGAAATGCACAATATGCTAATATGCTGACCCTTTCCCAAGGTATGGTTGGAAAGTCGAAAGTTTATAATCTAGTGGAAATGGAACCGGATCAAATTCCGAAGGATACTTACGTGTAATACCTTTCTTTTTCATCCTGCCTCCACTTTTGATTTTGTTAGTATCTCTTCAACTTCTTGAAAGGTTACATGTTTTTTAGGATCCGCATGATGACCAAGGGTTGATGAATGATCTTCACCAGTAAAACCTGGAGCTATCACCTTGTTTGTTAAGGACTTAAATTGAGCTGTGAGAAGGTCAATTTTAATGGCATTCTTCATGATCATTGCTTGTTCTCTTCTGTTGGTAAAAATAGGATTTATTTGAGCTTCAACCGGACTATCGAGCTTATCTGTAAAGATTTTCAATTGGACAGTTAAGTGGTCAATCATAGCTCCTTGTTGTTTGACAACATCACTGACATTGTCATCTTCGTTTTTACCAGCATCTTCTTCGTCAGCATCTTTATTTCCACTAGCATCGTCATTTCCATCTTTGCTAGTTCCACTCCCTTAAGACATAAACACAATGTACTGACGGGGATAGGATGATGCTAATGCCTCAGGAGTGGATTGACTATCTTGTGCATTCAAGATAGTGATAAGATCATCATCAGAATTAGTTTCGACATGTCCTTCAGGAATACTACTTGAATGGGAGTCTAAATCAGACCCCTGTGATTGAGTCCGAGTCATACTCCGAGAAATTCTTCGAATTGAACCTAACCCGACCATGTAGGACGAGGTCAAGTCCGGATCATCTTCTTTAACCACCCATTTCCGAGTGATCTTGCACTGCGATAGCTTTTGAGTTTTGTTATTGCAGTGGGCTAAAGCTTTCTTTTTGATTTGCAAAGCCATCCGAACTGCCAAGGCTTGATCTTTAAACCTGGCAACCTGGCAACCAATGGCCTGGAAGTGCTGGCAACTCGTTCCCAATTCATGGAATTGGAAGTGGAAAGTGAAAGGATGTCAAGAGCACCCCTTTTGTTCTTTTTCTTTTGCCCCTTCTTCTGTTAGAATGAATTCTTGAAACAAGAGAGATCAGTCGATTTATTAATGACTAATTGCTCAGCTTGTTTTTTGTCTTTAGCGCCATGTGATAAGTCCTGGGGTGAATATGGCAGGGATGGTGCCACAATGATGGAGGGTAGATGCCTCCCGCCACACCTCCGTCTCTCTTTCTGAGTCAAAGGGTAAAAGGTATTTTCTTCAAGTGTGGCCAAGGGTTTGTTCTTAGCCTTATTGGATTTTGGAGTGTGTAGTTGAGGTGACCACGTGCTGTATCTTGGGATGGATGCACCCTTCTGGGCCTTCTTACAAGTCGACAACTGTCGGAGGTCCTCTGATGTTTGCTTGGTAATGATCCGCTGTTTGGGCTGAGTAGGTGAGGACTTTAAGCATTGAGCAGTCACTGAATATGACTTGCTAAGTGTCACCAACTTATGATCCGTGAACTGGACCTGCCTTGCCCCAGACGAGGCTTGGTGATATGAAGTTTTCTGCCTTCTGACTTTAACTTATGATTTGGTTCCTCCTAAACCTTGTTGAAAACTCCAAACAGATTCTGGGCACATTTGAAAACCCAAGATTTGGGAGTTTCAGTCTTCTTGATGGATTTAGAGGTCACTAATGACCCATTTGGATCAACCGAAGTCATTGTGCCCATTGAAGTAGAGAGTCCTTGGAAGACTGAGACTCTCGACGTAAGGGCAGTAGAGTCCATTTGAACCTTTTTCGGTGCTCTTGCATTTGGTTTGTTTTGGGTCATGGAGATTTCAAAGAGCCTCTCCTTGGCCTCTGCAAAAAGAAACCCAATGGACTATATTAGTTGTATAACCAACATGGCTGCCTCTTGGGTTAGCCAGAATTGTTTATAGATGCCATTTGAACTAACATGGTTTTGAACCAGAATGGTTAGATATAGGCATAAATCCCATCTCATTGTGCTATGCTGACTGTCCTAGCTGTCAGAATTTTGGCAGCATTTTGGGACCATATAGTCAGGCTTAAAAGCATGCTAAGCTGACTAGACCTGGCTATCGCAATTTTGGCAAAATGTCAGGGCTATCTGTGTCAGTCTTATAAGCAAGAGAGGGTTGGATCTAATCAAAGGGTTAGGGCCTACAGGATTGAGCCTGTACCACTACCACAATGATCAAACAGGATCCATCAGTGCATGATGCCGGACAGTGCATAACTGCAATGTTGTTGGTCTTATCATGATTTAATAAAACATTTATTTGGGTCAAAGTCCCTTGGACTGAATCATCACTCTTCTAAAGCATGAAATGGTGTGATTTGGTCTGTACTCATCAAGGTGCAAGTTCCTTCAATTAATTTCACCAATTCCTTCAATTAATTTCCCCAATTAAATGGCAACATTTTGCACTTCAAGGTGCTTAATGCCTTCATTTACAAGATAAAAGAATGCACTTCAAGGTGCAAATTTCCTTCATTAATGTTTCCAAACCCATCATAGGCATCAAGGTCTTGCATGGGTGTCTTCAAGGGTCAAACAAGTCATTTTTAGCCATAAAACAGGTCAGTGACCGTGACCCACGGTCACTGCCCATTTTCCAATGATTCCCGCAGCACATTTTACACACTTTCCCGCGGTCACAGCACTTTTAGCAGCACTTTTCAGCACAACAGCAGCACTTTTCCACAATTTTCAGCACTTTTCATGCGTCTTTATCCAAATTTGATCACAAATTAGGGCAACATATTCCCCACAGACGGCGCCAATCTTCTAATTGTGCTTAAAATGTAACGTGGAAATGTGTAACGGATTCGATGTCCGATATTCATGTACTTCAAGCGTTAAGAAGAATGGGAATCAATTACAATTCATCATTAAATTCCCTTTTGTTTACATGGGTTTAATGCCCTGACCGCGGGGATGCAAGTTGTTTATACAAGTTTACAAAGTTTACAACCCCTCCCTCAAGTCTTAGATGTGATCTCAATTTGGAAAATACAAGAAAATGTACATAAGGTGGGAAAAATGTGAAAAAGGGGAAAAAATGGGGGCTGACCGTGACCCGCGGTCACTGCCCCAGGCCAGTGACAGTGGGTCACGGTCACTAGCAGACAGTGGTCGTGAAGCCACTGTTCACCTCCATTTTTTGTGCTGTTCACGCTGGTTGCTCTTCTAAACTTTTTCAAGTGTTGAAACTCCCTTTCATGACATCTTGGGGTGTTGGATAACTATTGAGAAGATCGAATTTGACTGTGGAATCGATTGAAAACTTTGTAATTCATCATTTTTATTTACGGACTGTCTTTTGTTCAGGTCCGCAGAGGATATCGTAAAAAAGACAAAATTGCATCATTCTGAACCTATCATTTTCAAGGAACAAAATGAGGCCCAAAGGGGCTTGTTCACAATGTTTGTAATGGCTAAGAAACCCCCCCGAATGAGAAGAACAAAGATGACAACGTCATCCCTCGAATCGTCGCCATTGCATGAACATAGTTCGTTCCGTAGTTACCCCACCCTTCTCCTCTTCCTCTCTGAATCTTTTGCTCACCTTGGTAGCTAAAGAAGGAAGGGAATGGTCGTGGGATGCTGCTTTTCTTGCTTTAATATTCTTACATTTGTTCAATTTCCTCTTTTCTTTTTTCTCTATCTGTTCTCTTTTGCTTCCTTCAAACACGCTTCTTTTCATAGAGGCTCGAAGTAGTTTTTGGTGATTCCTGGGTGTTGAGGGGAGTTGTGGGAAGTTTTATTTCGCAAGGTAGTGGAGAAAAACCACCCAAAACAGCAAGAAGTGTCCTTTGGGGGTCCGTGACCGCAGCCGCGGTCACGGACAAGGCCCAATTTTGGGTTTTTGCAGTTGTGGACCATTTTCACCTGTTTGGGGTCCAAACGAAGTCCAATCACCATGAAACTTGGAGGGACACTTCTTGACACTATTTTGACCATGTCATAAAAGTTTCAACTCGTTTTGACCACCTGAAGCTGGTCAACTCCCTTGATGAACAGGCCACGGTCACGGACAAGGCCCATTTTTGGACTTTTGCATTTGTGACCAATTTTCACCTATTTGGGGTCCGAACGAAGTCCACTCTTAACGAAACTTGGACGGATGCCTCTTGACACTATTTTGAGTGTGTCATAGAAGTTTCAGCTTGTTTTGACCAGCTGAAGTTTGTCAACTCCCTTGATGATTGGGCCGCGGTCACGGACAAGGCCCATTTTTGGACTTCTGCATTTGTGACCCATTTTCACCTGTTTGGGGTCCGAACGAAGTCCAATCGCCATGAAACTTGGAAGGATGCCTCTTGACACTATTTTGAGTGTGTCATAGATGTGTCAACTCGTTTTGACCACCTGAAGTTGGTCAACTCCCTTGATGATTGGGCCGCGGTCACGGACAAGGCCCGTTTTCAGACTTTTGTATATGTGACCCGTTTTCGCCAGTTTAGGGCCTGAACAATGTCTAATCGCCATGAAACTTGGAGGGTTGCTTCTTGACACTATTTTGAGCATGTCACAGAACTTTCAACCTGTTTTGACTTTCAGAACTCAGTCAACTCTCCAGTTGACTTTTTATGAAAGTGGGCACTTGTCTCAGTTGTTTGATGCCGAAATGACTTTGGTTTGGTTCGAAATTTGGAAAAACTGACATCAGGGATACCTTGGAGTATTTGCCCAAATTTCATCAATTTTGGATATTAGGAAGCAGGACTTTGGTTAGTGACCCCATAGCTTGGGGGAGACTGACCCTAAGTTGACATGCTTGTGGCTTTTGGGTTCGACGATGTCTGTTGAATTTGAAATTTTGTAGGACCTGTCTTGGGCATTATTTGAGCTTCCTCTAAGAGTTTCAGCTAATTTGATCTTCATGGGATGTCAGTCTGCACAGGGACCCACAGAGCATAGTATATGATCATCTGGACCAAGTTTGGGTCCAAATGATGTCCAACCGCTTTGAATCCTTGAGGAGTAGTCTTTAAATGTACTTGAAAGTATTTCGTTGAATAGAAGCTTGCTTCAACATGTGGAAGTGCTAGGTCCCACAATGATTCCCAAAGAGCTGACAAAGAGTTTCTAAAACTGATTTGAGCTGAGATGATGTCCAAGTGCTTTGAGAAGTTTGGAACTTTATAATCCAAAACTTGTAATGCTTTCGCTGCATTGTTTGCAAAATTTTATGGGTCAACAGTGTGACATACGTAATCCCATGGCAATCCATATAGTACTAAGACACATACGAACCACCATAAGGGAAAAAGCACATAATTTATTTAAAACATTTGCGAAAGCCTAGGCATTCCTACCTGTACTTAGCAATATCCTGTGCAATTCAAAATTTTTAGATATGGTATTAAACATAAATTGAGTCTATTAAATTAAAAATAGTAAACCAAAGATATAGAACCTAAAATAGTCTTTTATATGAAACATAATCCCATGTGTAATTCTACATGATCAAAATATAAGTGCCTACACGAATGATCCAAAGTAAGAATGCATGGTGTGACCAAATACATAGGATTTAGATACAATCCGAATAAGAGACGTACATGTCCATCAAATCAAACAACATAATCACACTGTGACATAATGGCATGATGCATAAACATAGCCATACCCATCGCATGTTCTAACATGTCCTAAAAATAAACCCATGACGCTCTGCTAGATATACAACTAGAGAATGTTGTCAAGTCCACACTACTATACTATACACTGCGAAGTCTCTGGAAAATCCTCTACGGGTGCGTCTGAGGTGAAATCAGTACCTAAACCTGTTTGTAATACCAAGGGTATCACTATTAATACGACGGTTAAGCAAATATTGGTGCATATAAAACTATCATGTTGTATCAAATGAATTAGAGACGTATTAATTAAAGAGAGCAATCATCATATTCTAGGTATATTATGCATGAGTAAGCATGAGTAACAAATCATAAATAGGATATCGAAACATACTAGTTGGCATCCACAAGGCTATATTCTCCCCAAATAGAGCATATCATCTAGGATGAGCATATAACGTACATATGGGAATTACACTAGGGGATTAGTTTAGCTTCCCGAGGAGCGCCGACCAACTCCTCCATAAACAACTGCAGTAGGAATATAAAGAATACCCAAATTGGTCCCGTCAAACCTAACAGCGGTACAAGCCAAGTGGTGCCGGCTCAACAAATCAAGACCGTCCGAATTCACATCATACATACTTATCATTGATCATATCGTACATAAGGGATTTTTGGTCTTGAGAACATATTCAATCATCAAATTTGGAATTAAACAAAGTGATTGATAATCAAACAATGCATACTTAAATGAGCTAATGGAGCTCGAATGCACTTAACCTTAGTTACACCCATTTTGGCTCACATGCCATACTCAATAGAAGCTTCATCACTAATTTTGCCTCAAGGTTCGCTAGGATGAATTGGGTACATGATTAGATCATGTTGAGGGCAAGGTTACTTAACAATATGAATACAATTAGATTGAGCAATTATCAATGATAGTTACTAGCCAACCCTGTGCTAGATAATCCGTATTTCCAAGGTCATTCAATACGATGTATTCATAAAACGTCCGGTGTCATTGTGTTACCAAAATCTCGGTGTTACATTGTATATACCAAAGACACCTTTTCTTATGCCAACATCCATGATGTAACATTGGAAACTAACTGGAAAATCAAGAGGGAATGAGTGACAGCTCAGCACTCTTCCTTCTTAGTATTTAATTACCATTGGGCTAATTTGTTTGAGGTAAAGATACCATTTTTAAGGGCCTACATGGTCTTTTATTAGATTTAATGTCCTAAGGGTAAGGGTGGCTTATATTATATCTCTAAGTCTCAAAATAAGGTTGGAACAACTCCCAATTTAATTTCCATTTTAAAGAAATATAATAAAGTTTTACTAAAACTAGGGCTACATTTGCCCCAATAACTCTCATAAATAGTCTTAGAATATTCCTAACATGTGTATATGTCCCCCCCTAAAACATTTCCATAAAATAGATCTTATTTTTAAAAAATAATTGTGTTCATATGGAGCTTGCCTCATGAAACATCGTGAGTGAGTTCCGTAGAAAAATTTGGGCTCTAAAACATTAAAAAAAGTCAAAGTTTACGGTTTATCATTTTTTTATCCAATAAAGTATTCAAAAGTATTACCCATATTTCCATACTTACTAGTACTTACCGGAGCTTCGGTAAGACCCCATATTATGATAATTTTAGATATTATTATGGTTGTAGAAAATTTAAATAATCTAATGGTAAATTTTAAAATACCTCGGCTCCACCGAAAATCAAAGGTGTAGCCTCTCCTTATACCCCACGATGGACTATGGAAGGTCTTTGGTAAGTTATTTGAACAAATCTTTAAATAAAAGTTTCAACCCGAAATTTCAGTTACCCGACAGATCCGGTATCTGTCCGACCGGTTGGATACCTCCCTGAACAAGAATCTAACCGATCGGGCTACAGGACCGACCGGTCGGCCCTGAAGCACTCTGCTACGGGTAGAATAAATTTCAAACTAATTTTCTTCCTTTGTTACTCCCATTCATCAAATAAACCTTCTAATTACTCCTTAACATCAACCCACATCATTAATTTAAATTGCATTCTCATTAATCATTAAAACTTAATAATCTTAATCAAAGAGGAAATGAGCTATAGATTGGCATACATAGAGAGTTCATCAAGAATCAACCTATTTAACATACATACAGTGATTATATGCAACTATACTTGCCTTAGCTCAATGCTTTACCAAAATCTAGCTCTTCCTTTGGTTGATGGTAGAGAAAACACAATTTCTAACCATAAATAAATCCCTACATGAAAATGGAAGAAATGGTGTTGAGATGGGTCGCATGTAACAAGCTTGAGTCCCATTGACTCTATGAAACTCAAGAAAATGGAATGGTGATGAAGCTTTTACCTCAAGGCTCCTACAAGTGCAAAGACGGGAATGATGCCTTAGATTCCAAGAAGGAGAACAAGAAGTGAAGAGGAAGAAGAAGCTCAAACTCTTTGCATGCACAGCTTCAATCCCCCAATTTAGAACATGGGCGGAAGAGAGAAACTGATGGCTCCAGCAGAAATGAGGGCAGAAGAGAAGGATGAAATGGGTTTCTTGGTATTTAAATGAATTGGGTTTTTGGAAATTACAAACAGGCCCTCTAGTTTTATATATTTCCAGTTTGAGTCAGTTGGGCTTAAAATGAGCTGAGATAAATCCGAATTGAGTTGGGCCAAACATGAAAGATGACCCTCAAGATGAGACACACTCAACGTAATTAATATGATATCAATATGATGCAAAATTATGAAATTCTAAAATAAGAAAAGGCCCTTGATTACTTAGATTTGGTCAATTTTAACCCAACTCCTATCCATGACCCAATAAAATTGAAATCAAGATAAATTAAGATAAACTACATTAATTAATAGGAAATCAAGTCTAATTAATATAAATTATGATTAAGTTGGGCCGAGACCTTGCACATCATCGGCAAGATCCATCCATTATCTGAATACGGTCACTGTTTCATCCTGAAAGCTACCGACTACTTCTATAAATGGTTGGAGGCTATCCCTTTTACAAAGTTAAAAACTAAAACTGTTTTGGATTTCCTTCACACTCATATTATTTGTGGATTTAGGGTACCTAAGAGTTTGTATCATAATAATGGAGCATAATTCATCAATGACAAATTTTACTATTTTTGCGATAAATATGGGATCGTATCTTGCCCTTCTACGGCATACAACCCAATAGCAAATAGACTTTTGGAAACCTTCAACAAGACTTTCTACAAAATATTGAAAAAGATTGTCTTTACTAACAAAAGAATGTAGAGTGCTAAGCTCCCTGAAGCATTATTGGCATACCGAACCACAGCTTGGGGGCCAACTAAGTCTACACCCTATTCTCCAGTGTTTGGGTTTGAAGCAGTCACACCCTTGGAGATTCAAATGCCATATTTTTGAGTAGTTGTATCAAATAAGAACTATCGAGATACTATTTAGTGAATTGGAAAGCTTAGACTAAAAGAGGTTAGTAGCAAGAAAAATCATTGACCTCTATGAAGCTCGTATGGCTGGTGCTTATTACAAAATGTTTAGATGACAGGCCTTCAAGAAGGGTGATTTGGCCCTTGTGGTCAAAAGACCTATGACACCTGCACATAAGTCCAAGGGGAAATTTGAACCCAAATGGGAAAGACCCTATCTTATTGACAAAATTTACTCCAGTGGAGCATATGTGGTTCTCACAATGGAAGGGGACTGATATATGATGCCAGTTAATAGAAAGAACTGACAGTGTTATTACCCATAGCAACAGAAATATACACATTTTTATGAATAAGTAAAATCCTCTAGAAGGCTTACAAATTAGTCCTGAACAGTGTCACATCTCAAGGGCTACATTTAGTCATCTACATCAAATCAAGGAACAAACTAAGGGCCTTGGAGAAAGTCACAAACAATGCCATCAAACAATGTCAAAAAAATAAAAAATAAAAAATCTTCCGTGGACACTAGAGAAAGCCACAAATAGTGGCACTGGATAACGTCCACCCAACAAATCAAATTTCAAAAGTATATATATACATGTGGAAAAAAGGTGATGGGCCAATCTTTTCCAAAGTTTTAGAATAACTCTTGAATTTTGGAGGCTGGTACCTTTACTCGAGTAAAATGTGTCTTGTTTATGAATGATGTATGCATGCACTACTACTTCTAGGTTAGCACCCGCATCATTCATCCTCTTTTTCATGGCCGATTGGAACTTCTCCATCCGCACAAATGTACTAGGGCTTGTTCAATGGAGCTTGGATTTGATCCTCCCACGATCGATGTTTGAGAATCTCTTGATAAACAGCTAGATTCCGATGTGCCAAAAATTGAGAACAAGTCACAACAATAGAGGATGTAGCAACACTTTTCCCTTTGTCTAAGAAAAGAGGGAGAATAAGTCATCAGCGAAAAGTAGTGGAATTGAATGCATAATCTCTCAATCAAGATAGCCAATATTTTCTGCAAGGTGGTCGCAGGGCAAATAAAAAAAAAAGAGTTGGGTGGGGGGGGGGGGGGGGGGGGGTGGGGGGTGTGGTGTTACAGGACTTTTATACTAGTCTAGTAACTATTCAATAAAAGGACTCTGAAAGAGAACCTCTTTGCTCGGATTAATTCCAAGACTAGTATCTTCGGTGATGTTTTCAGAGGTTAACCAAGGATGATGGTTGACAATGAAATTTACTAAGACACCTACTTCCTAAGAAATCTTTGAACAAAATCTTTAGACAATACGCTACTCATTGACAGAACAAAAAGACATACCCCAAACCATAGTAAAACAAAAAAAAAAAAAAAAAGTGAAGGGCGACATAGAGAAAAGAATCGCTTACTAGAAACCATTGCTAAATGCAAAGTGTAGAAGATAGAAAGAGAGAGAAGAAAGTCCTTAAGCTTGAAATGTTGAAGGAAAGCAAAAAGCCAAGGCATCGAAGAAAAAAAGCAATGAAACAAAGGAAAAAGTTTCATGTATCCTAACACACTCTACCACCTCGGGGGAAAAGTTAGTACAAGTCACTTTAAATCCTTACAAAATCTCTCCAAGTCAAAAACAAATCAAATTGACACTCAGGTCTAGTGAACTAGAGGCCCACATAGCTATCATTTCTTTGAGCTGAAAAGAAGCGCTATGGTCCAAACAAAATCCGCATAGTACGCATGTCACTCCCAACTGGCATTAACAGCTAGTTGTGATGGTTCATCCTCTAAGGAATTTATTGCATTGAAACTACAATGTGTTTTCCCATCCAAATTAAATTTTCATGGGAAACTGTTCTGACGCATGAAGACTTCAAAAAATATCTCCCAAAATCTTCTATGGATACTTGCCATGTCCCCTTGTACAATCCACAAAACCATCCACAACCATGGATACTTCAAACACCAAGTTTGAGTGTCATGCACCTTCCTTCAATGCACCTTCTTGCTAGATTCTTAACGGTTTCATCTTTCCATACGAAACTTGTGTCCCAACTGCTACATAGTCATCACTTTTACTTCCCTTCGCTTCGGCTAAAGCTTGAAACCCATCAAGGTATGTGAACTTTGCTAATGATAAGTGCAAGCTAAGTGAACCCTGGCAACATATTCTGTTGCTTGGAGGCCTTTGGAAGACTACCTTTAGACCATCAACAAGGTTCACATAGCTTTGTGTTGCCCTATCAATAGGTCTATCACTTTGAAGCCCAATGAATTAGGTCGCAAAATTGCCCTTCTTGTAGACCTCCGAAGGGCCAGGGGGGGGGGGGCGGCGCGGGGGGGCCGGGTGGGGGCACTTGTTGATAGGTAAAAAACAAATATAATATATTATTAAATTATCTTCTTTTTAGCCACCGGTATCACGTTACCTTACCCTGGTAATAGTCCCTGGGTTATTTCCCAAGGAGAAAGGCCTTCTCAAAATGAGAAAGGTTCCCCTAACTCCGAATGATCAACAGGAGAATAGTTTAAAAAATAATAAAATAACATATAAAACATTGTCATCCTCCTTCTCCCTCTCAAGGAGATTGCAGCCTGTTTAGCCTCCAAAACTCTTTGAAGTAGTGATCTACACCCTTACTATTGCCTACTTGTTGGCTTTCACCTTTATTAATAACTGGCCGAAGGCAATCACAACCCTGCTCTTCAAAAGAAGGATAACCCCGAAGACTACATCTGTAATAACCTTGCTCTTCATAAGACATACCTAAAGCCACTTTAGCAATGTTTTAGCTTAAAAAATATTTTAGCTTACGGATACAAATGTCAATCGTGGGATAGCAATGTTACCCTAAATGAAATCTCTCGAGATTGCATCATCTACCTTGAGGAAACATTAGCAAAGTACCTCGGGAAGACCTTTTCAAGCATTAACCACATGAAAAAATTTTGCGAGAATGGCCTCAACAATAGTTTTTAACCACAACATCACTACTCCAAACCCGTCACAAATCTTTGGCAAAACCCTACACGTGGAGACCTTAGAGAAACCTTAGTGAACATTGGTAAAACCCTCTCTTCCCCACGATCTCCATGTTCCCACATAGGAACAGTCTCTTCGCTGGGCTAAGTACCAGTGCCTCAGAGGAATGCTATAAATTCCAACCTTGGTATCAATGCGAAGGAGGAGGAGAAGAGAGAGGAACACATATACATACAGCCACATAGAAGAGTAGACACATAGACAAACAAGCGAAAGGCATACACATAAGTATGCCTAGAGTAGTAACCAAGGAAAATACCAAAATCACTAGGAGCAGCAAATCTCAGCTTGTAGAAAAGCAAAGGCGACAAGAGAGTTTCTACAAATAAGGTATTCTCTCTTTTGGGGGTAAAGCTTTCCTTCCTCCTTTGGGTGACGAAAGAAATGGAAGAAAATGTAATCTCTTGTCTTCATACTTCCTTGTACTTGGAATTTCTTATGTCTTGTTCAATGTAAAGCACGGGAGACTAGACATAAGGGCTGCATATTCTAAACAAATAAAAGAAAAAGTTGCAAGTAGCCTGATGAGTCCTTAAAACTTCATTTTTCAAGTACAATTTCATATATTTTAAGGACTTAATCATTTTAAACTACATCAATTAGGGTAGAATCATGACTCGTGCACTTGAAATCCATTTATTATGTTTTAATGCATAATTCTCTAAAAATCATCATTTTTGCACATAATTATGAAAACCAATTTCTCAAGATATCTGTCAAACCTTGATTCTATTGGAAATTTAAACTAAAAGCATACTTTATATATTTGTCTTTAACTAATTTATTAGTAAAGCTTGTCTTTTCATCTTAGTGAAAATTTGTATAGGTAAATGGTTGCATTGTTTTTTATTATGTATGTGTATGTCTTTTGTTCTATAAAGTAGACAAGTGGATGTGCAGAGTTTAGCTTGCACACAGAAAAATATAATAACTTATATTCTATAAGAACCGATAGTATGTCAATTCTTATAGAATATAAGTTATTATTGTTCACAATCTAGATGGAGTTGGATACACTATCGGCACGATTGTAGCATAATGTTTTAGCAGGCTTATATTGGTAGTGAAAAACAGTATAATTTTAACTCGTTATGCTAGTACATGTTGTGCGTATTGAAATTGATAGCTTTTGGGTTTATTGACTAGATACTGACTATATAAGATGATTAACATCCAAATGGTTATTATAAGTGCTCGTACTCTTAATGCTGATATAAATAATAGACACATACATTTAATGTTTAGCATTTTGATTTACACAGGAGTGAGACCTTTAATAATCTTAGTAAATTGGATGACGGCATTACATGTATGTTGGACATTAGTTTATTGACAGAATCCATGTCTCGTATTAGAATTAATGATATCCCCTTGATAAAGCTTAGACGTTTTGATTATGTCAAACCTTGCAAGTGGACTTTGTGTCCGACATATTAAATAAGTTAAGTGTAATGGATCAAGAAATTATAAAGATATCAATTAAATAACTACTAACATTTATATTTATGTCAAACCTTGTAACTTGATCCCCACTGGGGTACACCCCTGGACCCCCTTTGCGAAGCGCATGTTTTGAAGAAGTGGCAATCGTAAAGACAAAGGATCTTACTTGACCATGATAGCTAGGACTCTTTTGCTAGTTGTCTTTCCTTTTTTTTTTTTTTTTTTTGTGCTTGGATGTCTATTATTATCATAATTTGTTAAATATGATATTAGACCTATTTAATATGCTTGGAATGGCGAAGTAGTAAAGATAGGATAACCTAGACATTTTGGTAACATATTACTTCAAGATTCTAAATTGGTCTTAATTAAACCGCTATACAAGAACCCTTATTCTTAAATAACTAAGTGGGAGAGGGACCTTTTAGCTCTTACGGTCTCCATCATTGTTCTGTAAAAGATGTAATTGATTTATGTGTTAACCTTGGAGTCTTCCTCCTCATCAAATGAGTTAATTATGGAATATCCAATACAAACTCTCATATGAATGATTTAGGGTAATTATTAGTATAGGTCATTTTTCCATCTGATGGGACCGAATATAGAATAATAGACCTTGAATTAACTGATGGTGTACACTCAGTTTTAAATAGCAGTATGCTCTCCATCCAAGCCACTGTTATTATTAATAAGACCAAAGTCATTGTAGCTATTTGGTTTTATTTGGCACGGTTTGTTGTTTTGATAGTTAAACTTATAGGTTATATCTTATCTGAATAAAATAAGTTTGGTAGATGTCCTCCCATCGAGGCATACTATGCATTGTTGTTTTAGATTACTATTGGATTCTTTTATTAATTGGCAGAGGGAGCCACTTTCTTTTTATTTGAATCTAAAGTTCATTTGCCCATCATAATTTTGTTGATTAGGTAATTCTCAAGATTTAAGATGGGTTCTTTCAATCCACTCGTTGTTATTCTCAAAGAACACAAACTCACTGGACATAATTACATTGACTGGAAAAGAAACTTGAATATTGTGCTAACTGCTGAAGAAACATGTGCTCGCTAAGGTGAAATGATTTGAAATTCCTTCATCATTAGTTTATTTAAGTGAAAAAATGTGCAATGATGTCATCTTATGCTATCATTTCATGTGAAATGAGTTTGCATTCATGCATTTGTGACTTTAGAGCTAAAATGATCATTTCACAAAAAATGTCATAGTTTCATGCATGAAATCACTGGAAGCATCATTCATTACATTGTTCCTCATTTTTCAAATCATTTCTCAAAATTTTGGAGGAGTCCTAGTTGAAACAGGACTATTCGCAAAAAGTCTCAGTTGGACTAGAACTCTATTAATTTTTATCATGTGAACTTTTTTTATAGGTATTGTGAAAACTGGGACCCACTGGATGTCATTTAGAAGAGATACCATTTTTGGATGAAGAATCTTACTGGTATCAGAATTCTTGCATGGGACCTACATGCAACTGAAGACATCATATTAGGTCCTACAGTGAAGATTGGAGTTAAAAAGGTGCGGATCTAAAGAAGAGTAGAGAAGAATTGAAGTCAACAAGCCCCATAAACATTCACACTTATTGAGAGCTCACACATATACCATAAATAAAATAGGGGTTCACTCATTCCACTGGAATTGTCCTTACAACCCTTTTCAAAAAAGTTCAAAAAAAATACCACGATGATGCAACAATTGAAGAAATAGTGCAAGAAGGAGTTTGCAAAGGCACAAGGGGACCCATGCACAAGTATACATGTCTAAGCCTCCTATTTTTTCATGTTTGGATCACAATTAAACTCTCTTAAATTATCTCCCCATTATTTATGCAAAATTTGAGAAAGAAATGAGATAATTCATGAGAGAAAAAAGAGTTGTAGTGAGAAAAGGATAAGCCATCATAGGAGATAGACTCGTATCCTTTTAAGGAGTGTTTTTTACATTTGAAGTAGGCTAGCCCTTAGCCTTGGAAGTCCACCCAAGGGGGTGGACCCTACTCCACTTGAAATTAAAGAAAAACTAAAGAAAACTGAGCCCTTATATGTGTTTTTGCATTCTACTTCAAGTGGGCCCTACTGTCATTGCTTTTGGCTCAAATTCAAGGATATTTTCAACAACAAAACTCATCCTTATCTTATCCTTCTAAAGTTTGGATTTTAACAAGTAAAGAGAAAGTGATAATAAAGAAAAAATAGTCCTATCAAAAGAAAGAAAGTCAATCTCATTTTTTTTAGAACAGCCTGGATTAAAATGTTCATATCTCTTAAATTGTACATCAAATGTGCCAATCTTGGTACCATTGGAAAGCTCTTTCAGAGTAGATATCCATGGAGCCTAAGATTGTACAATTTGGACCTAAAATGAGAAAGTTATGACCCTAAGATAATGGCTATAATTTTTTTACTCGAGATTGAGATTGTCTTATCAAAGTGGACTCTATCCTTTGGCAAGTGTTAGTTAAAATTCAATTCAGCAAGAGAACTCTCTTATCCTAATCCTAATCTCATTAAACTTGCGGCCTAAGCAAAGAAATCTCTCTGAAATTGAGGTGGACCCAATCTAGAGAGGAGTTTAATGAGAAACAAACTTGTATCCTAAAAAATTATAAAAGAGGGAGGCCTTGTTGTAACGTTATGAAATTTGAGGATGTAATTAACCTAGATAATTGCTTGTTAGTCAATTAGGTAGGTTTAGAAGCTAAGCAAATCCGATTTATTGATAGAATTATGTGTGCAAAGTCTCATTGGGTTTCAAGCTTATTTGGGCTCAATAGTGGGGTAGCTTGCAATTTTAGGAAGTTTAGAAGCCATTTCTCATAGTTTTCCAATTTATAAGATTTTAGAATAATCGGGTAATTCTCCTAATCCAAGATCTTCTTCTTATACTTTGAGTCAATCAAACTTGTCTTGGCCACTAAATATCTTACTTTCCAAAATTAATCCTTTTTATGAAAAATACCCTAAAATCCATTAAAATAGGCCAAAATTCCAACTCTTTCAAACCATGCCAAGGGTAGTGTCATTAGAAAGCGTATTTTATTTTGTGAACATTGGCACTTACGGTGATTCAATCTGATCTAGTTCACAAGTTATGACAAAAAAAACTCTTAGCCAAGTTTCGAAGAAAAGTGGGCCCCATCTCCATATTTTAAAAATACAAAACCTCTCCCTCACTTTCTGTCCTCTCCACTCACATGCTTTTCCCCCATCCAGCCGCGACTTTCTCTCCTTTCTTGTTTCTTTTTCTCTTTCCTGTCTCCCACCACACAATTCCCACTCTCTTTCCTTTTATTTCTTTATTCTCTCCACTCTCTCCTCTCATCAGCAAAATACGACCCAGCCCCCCTCCCCCCCTTGCCCCACTGTTTCTCTATTTCTTCTCATTTCACTTTGTCTCTCCCATTTCTTTCATCTCCACACTCCCCAGCCACCATTAAAGATGCCATCAAAAGATCCAGACTTCTTCCCCTTGCCACCCCCATTTGAAGAACCCAACTGGCCACCTCCATCTCTTTCTTCTCCCTTCCTCTTTTTTTCTCTCCTTTATTATTTCTTCGCTTCCCTCCACTCTGCCTACTACCATGGATGAATCCAAGACTCTCCACTATCATTTGACTCCGACATCTCCTTCCTCTCTCTTATCACTCCAGTAACCCCTTTTTCAATCATCCTCTTTGACAAAGCTAAGCTAGGTAATCTTCCAAACCTCCCATTCCTAGGATTTAGTGGATTTTGTGCCTAGGGTGTGCCTTTGGTACTTATTAGCTTCTCTTATTTGTATTTGAATGATTGATTACAGTTGCATTGATTTTCTCCATTTGTGTGCTTGGGTGCATCGTTGGCGAGCTACGGCTATTTCCCCATTTTCTATTTCTTCATCCAAGGCAAGTAGATAGAATTTCCATTGTTGATATGTTGATTTAAAATTGAGTCTAGCATGCTTATCATATGTGATTTGGTTTTGCCCATTTTTAATGGAAATGGAATTAAA
This sequence comes from Sextonia rubra, assembly GCA_037013555.1. Classification (NCBI taxonomy): domain Eukaryota; kingdom Viridiplantae; phylum Streptophyta; class Magnoliopsida; order Laurales; family Lauraceae; genus Sextonia; species Sextonia rubra. The sequence continues at coordinate 11,589,720 of JASUAD010000008.1, forward strand.
GCTAGAATTAGGAATGGATGGATTGTATGGTTTATGTGGATGTATTGTGGATGGAATAAAGGGGTTGAACCCTATTTGACTAGGGATTGATGGTGAGACCCTCTGTTGGAGCCAGATGACTTGGACTACCTTTATTCCACTAAGTAAGAGTGGTTTTAGGCAAACACGCTCTTACGAGATGCGCAGTTCGAGTATAGTGCGCAGCCTACATGGAACCCAATGATGAGGAGATTAAACCTATGCACCTGCGTTTGTTTGATAGGATGTTCAACTTCACATCACCCATGGTTATTGTCACGACCCAAGCCCAGAAATCAGGGGTTAGTTAAAACCTAACCAGTGACACATATATTCCTGTGCAATTCACACCCGGACTAACTGGCACACCCGGACTGACTGGAGTCTGAATGGAATTACAGAAAGGATATTCACATGCTTACACGTGTAAACTGCTAAACGAATCACCCATTTAAACATTCTATGCACGGAAGCTTGTCAATATCACTTAACATCTTTTTCCTTATCATTGAATAGTTCAACAAGCCCAAATACAACCATGAACAGTCTAAACATTTATATTTAAGAACAATATTAGTAGCTTAATTACACACTTTACCCGAAAAGCCCAAATGACATGCTCATGCATGCAAGGAGATCAAGAGTATCATGCTAGAAAGGACATACAGAAAATGCTGACATAGTGAGATCGAAATTCTACAATGCAGGATAAACGCATGCAATTATGCAATTACAAAATAACCCAAAAATCCCAATATATCCAGTCCTTAGCTACATGTGGGCGCTCTTATCAAAAGGAATAGTCAGCAATCATTTTGTTGTCCAACCGATACCATCCGACCGAGCCACGGTATGAATGGGTCTCGGGTTCGTGGGGTCCAGAAGCCCCAAGACGTGAGCACACTGCAGCGGCAACATACATACTATGCCAAAGTCAACCCCACTGGGTATCATAAGGCTGAGGCTGAGTAGCGCCAGACCATTTTGAGTCAACTGCATACTTAAGTATGTATTACCAGGTCATATACATTCAGTTCCAAGCGTATTCGAACGTGCTAAGCAGTCATACTCAAGCGTGCACTACAGTCATATTCAAACGTGCGATACAGTCGTACTTAAGTCAATATCAATAGTCAATGTAATTGTCTCGAGTGTCATACTAGAACGACATATAAGAATCATACATATCTTGCATAAGAGTGGAGGGCAATGAAAGTCATCCAATATGCCATGCAAGTCAATTTCATAGGATCAAGGCAGTTTTACTAGCCAGCCCTAATCTAGTTGTCCATTATTTCTAATGTGCATGATGTAGTTTTAAGTTATTCGATACACAGTTGTTTTTCTTTAGTGTTACATTGTGTCGGGAAGGTGTATCGAAGTCCCTTAAGCCAACACCCATGGGGAGGCGCTTAACAGATGGACAACATCACATGAATAAGTCTCAGCCCTCAAGATTTATCATGATGTTTCAATTATTCCTTTGGGCTGGTTAATGGTCTACAAGGATCCAAAACTAAAGCCCTACAAGGTCTCATAATCATTCCTATAAATCCTCAGTTTCAACGGTCTCACGGTTTAGCCGTGGGTAATTATGGGTTAGCCATAGGCATCTTACGGCTTAACAGTATTCTGCACTGTAGCCCAGCCATGGTTTCTCCGAATTGTTTCCTTTTACGGATTAACCATGCTTGTTCTATGGCTCAGCCACTGTGGCTGGACCGTGGAAGGCTTTTTCTAATTAGTTAACGAGCGGAGGGACCCGAGAATGTAGCACAAACAGGGTCCTTTTGGTGTTCAAAGGTAAGAGAATACAAATAAGCAAGAAGAGAGTTCAGTCTCTAATTGAACCTCTCGAGGGCAAAATGCTTTAGGTCTGATCAGTCGGCCCTTAAGCCTGATTGGTCAGATTTTAGTTCTAAAAGTGTCCAATCAGTCAAACACCATACCCGATCGGTCAGGTAGCAGAATTTTGTTACAGAACGATTGAACTTGAATCATTTGTACCATGGAAACAACGAGCAAAAGGGCTATAAGGAGACACCTACAATTGATAGACTCATAAGAATCACATAATACCAACATGCATTAAACCACAACTTACTTATACTTGCCTTCAATTCAAAGCTTCAACCATTAATTCATACTTTGACTCAGTTTGGGTATTTTGAACCTACATGCCATGCATGCCAAAAATGAAAAAATAGATGAGTGCATATTTGAATTGAGAGTCTTCTTGACTCCATTAACCCAAGAAATCAAGGAATTAGAAGAGAGCTTACCTTAACAGTGATTAGAGAGCAAATTGAAGATGAAGAACCCATTAACTATCAGTCTAACAAAAAGAGGAAGTAGAAAAGGAACTAGATCGATGAACTGGCAACTTGAAACTCTCATGCGAGACCCTTGCTGCCGAGTAGAAAAAGAAGAAGAGGAGAACGATAAAGAGAGGAAGCTATAGACGGATAAGCGCAAATGAGTTGGTGGTTGAGTTTATATAAGACAACTTTTTCAATTTTTATAAGAAAGTCCTTCTAGCTTTAGTGAATTTCCAATACAAGTCAAATGAGGGTCTAATTAAAGCAATTGACGTCTAATGCGCTCAAGTCAGTTACAAAAGTTAATGAGCTCAACAAGATAGGCGTGATGGTGTCAATATGATGCATGTATGACAAGAAAACAAGTATTTTAAAATTATGAAAAAGGGTTCATGTCTACTTAGGTAAGGGTAAACCCAGCCCAATTACCTATCCATGATCTAAATTGGACTCACTAGGATCGAATAAAAGAAAATTGCATTAATTAGTTCGTAATCATAATTAATTACTTGCTAATCAAGCTTAGCTTGGGTTGGAATGTTATATCCTCCCCCACTTAAGAATTATTCCATCCTTGGAATGATGCAAATAAGAAAAACAGTGTGAGCATGTCATGTACCTGTCTCTTATACTTCGTAGGTGATTTGTTCTCATCTCGATCTTGATTATATCCTGTGTGCAAGGTAGTCATAACAGGAAGCTGATATTCTGTACTCGAGTCTTTGCATCGGATTGGTGGCAAGATTCTTCCATTAAGATGATACTTCTCAGTCTTCCTTGAATGACGGTGATGCAAACTTGTGAAACCATTTCTCACCATTTGAATCCAAGTTACCAAGCCGCTGTAGGAGGAGTAGCAGAACTACGTTGAATTGAAGCTGATTATCAGTGATCACTATGCCACGAGCAATTATTAGTAGGAAAGAAGGAGCGTTAACGCGCATCCTCAACATAACGTTTAACTTTTCGTCTTTGGAGGTCAAGGCAAAGGGTGTTAAGACGTAGAGTTTGGCATGTGAGCCTAAGAAGCATGGAATGCATTAAAAGATAGAGATCGAACATTGGACACAAAGATCGAAGGAAAAAAAAAGAATAGTGGGGGTTCAAAAAGTCATAAGTTGGAATTGTGGATATGAAGGTTAGAAAGGCATTTACGATTTGTGAGTTTTGAGAAGTCATAGGTCAGATTTACTGATATGAAAGTAGAAGGAAAACTTTGCTGCTAATTTGCATCTAGGTCTTAGAGTCTACAGCTCATAAAAACAAGATGTAAGGAAACAAAGACAATTCAAATCTCATACAAACTAGAAAAGAACAAAAAATCCAAGAGAGCGAAGAAGAAAAAGATCTCTTATAGAGAAGCTTTCTTTGCTCAATTTCACAATCAAAGCAAACAAAGAGAACACTTCTTAGTCACCAGACCAAATGGAGATAAGCAAGCTCCTTAGAAGAGAGATGTCGGTAGAATAACAAGGTCATTAAGAATCTACGGTTACATACACACATGTAGTTGTGAAGGATAGAGGATGTGAAGAAAACAGCCTCGAGATTTAACAAAACAATATTGGAATCAAGGTACGGTCACTGAGAAGTTTATTGATATCTTTTGAGTTGTGGGTTGAAGGCATACCTGTACAAGAATGTGGCTAAAGAGACTGGAGTTTATACAGATCATTGCAAGTAAGAATCTGAAACAGTGGAATTAGGTTGAATTCATTAAGAAGTAGAACTTCCTTGTCGGTATGATCAAGATTATCGGTATGATCAAGAAGAACAGGACATCATGGAAGATGTTTGTAGCAGGCAAATCAGACTAGGGTGTCAACGACCAAAGTGAAGTGCTAATTGTAATAGGCATGAGACTCGATCGATTAATTAATGAATTAGGGATAATACTTTGAGCTTTCAACTGAAGTAGAAGAAGTCAAAATTGGGGGCTAAAATTGAATTTGGGTTTCCCTCTCCAGAAACAATCAAAATAAAACCAAGGAGACAATAAGCAACTAATTCGAAAAATAGGAGGAATATAAAACGAAGTCGAATTGACATGAAAGGGGATAACCCATGACAAAAGGAACATCAAGACTTCCCCACGAGTTCCAAATAGGCACAAAAAGGGAAAACAGAAACGATTAGTAGGATGCATATGTCGTGAGGAGAATGAGTGATAGTAACAGACTCAGTTGCTCTTAAGACTCTTGCAAGACTGTTTCACCAAGGAAGAACAGTCACTCATAGAAGCTTATACGAAGTCTTAGACTTCGAATGGAACCAAGGGATTTACGTCATATTGATCACAGTCCTCGATAGCACACTAAAAGATTGAGGTCCTGGGTATGGGATATCACTAATTTATTGATGATAAGTGATCAAAGATAATTAACTGAGAGTCAAAACAGCTGATTAGACCTTCACTTGGTATGAGAATCCAAAGTTAGTGTTCAAATGGGAATTAAACATAGGGTGCTTGGTATGGGATCTTATAAGAAGTTATAGGGCATATCAAACAAAGAGTCAGAAGAACCAAAACGGCTGACTAATGATACACTTTCTCATCCTGTAATAAATAACAAAGATTGGTCTTTGTTCGCTCTCATTGGAATCTGCAAGATTAATTCTTCAATTCTTGCAATCACAGAGATTAACTTGTACACATCAAACTGGCGGGAGAACATCCGTCATTGGTAGAATCATCACAACGCCAAGGTTTCTAATAAAATGATTTCAGTCATAATGTAATGCAACAATTTGTCTCTTCTAAGTGTACCTTGAGATTGGGTACGCTGTAGGAATGATCTTGTTCAACCAAATACTATTGCTAGTCGTCACTTCTGTTCTATCTTATAAATGCAACAATTTCCCTCTTTATTTGTATGCATTAAGGACTAACCTTAGAAGCAAAAGGTTGATCTACGAATTCCCAATACGTGTCAAAAGAAATCAAACCTCGATCAATCTGTTAGGGTCATCTTATGATTTATGTTGATTGACCATCTTCAATGCTTAACTCATACGAAACTATTTCAATCTTCAAGGTCAATTTCTGCCATCTAGGCATTCCTGTCACTACTACAAACTGTTAAGGATTTCGAAGCTCATCTTTCAATCTTAAAATTGTCTCCTCAATTAATAACCTCTTGGGTCATTGGTCATTAGCCTCAAAAGCATTTGTCATGAATTTGCAATGCACCCAACATAAAGGATCAGTTCCACATCAAGACATAATGGTGAATATGCGTACTCCCACTTTCTTGGATTTGATGTACAACCTGGTATTCCAGATCCATTCACTACACCACTCGACATATTACTAAGCAAGAGATCTTCACTCTATCCTGACATAGGAGAGTAGAAAACACTCAACCAAAAAGGAGAAAATAAAAAGCAAGGGACTATCAAGTACTGCCCTAATTCACAATCAGAAGCTTCCCTTAATATGGTGTGATGAACGTGTATGGTCCTTTGTGCAACATATACCAAACGACAACTTCTCGGATAGTGTTAAGGTACTCCTCGTGTTGCTCTAGCAGTGCTTCCATGTAGGCGTGGAACTGTGCTTCAGGTGTAACATTGTTGTTGTTCAGCATCCAGGCTCTATACTACAGGAAATGGACGTGCGCTGTGAATACCTCTCGTGCTTGAAATGCGCGCATGAGGAGCTATCTGCATATGCATATAATTGTGTATGATTCCAGGAAAAGACGCTTTTTTTAAGCGTATACAATTCTCTGGACAATTCAACTTCTTGAAGAAGAGTCACCAAGGCTGCCGTCCGAATGGCGTAGGGTATGGCCCAAAGAGATCCCAACTCCGAGCATAGAATATCGATATAAGGTTCCGAGAAACCATCGTGCGCCATGAGTAATAATAGACAATTATTCGAACACATTCAGTGCGTTGCTTCCTGACAATTTACCTGTAAAAGAAAACTCACTTAGGAATAACATACTTACCTACCCGGTCAACTTATTAGACATTAGAGTCAAATAGTAGACATTCGAATCTATCGCACCTTATTCTCACCACGTTCCTACATTCTATATCTTTTAACAAGACTGTTCACTGTGGTCGCTCTGATACCATACAATACATATGTCACGACCCGAGCCCAAAAATCCGGGGTTAGTTAAAACCTAACCAGTAACACATACACTCCCGTGTAATTCACACTCGAACTAACCGGCATACCCGGATTGGCCGGAGTTTGAATGGAATTACACAAGGGTTATTCACATGCTTACACGTGTGAAGTGCTGAACGAATCACCCATTCAAACATTCTATGCGCGGAAGCCTATCAATATCACTTAACATTTCTTTCCTTATCATTTAATAGTTCAGCAAGCCCCAATACAACCGTGAACAGTCTAAACATTTATATTCAAGAACAATATTAGTAGCTTAATTACACACATTACCCGAAAAGCCCAAATGACATGCTCATGCATGCAAGGAGATCAAGAGTGTCATGTTAGGAAGTACATACAGAAAATGCCGACATAATGAGATCGAAATTCTACCTTTTAAGATAAATGCATGCAATTATGCAATTACAAAAGAACCCGAAAATCCCAATATATACAATCCTTAGCTACATGTGGGCGCTCTCATCAAAAGGAATAGTCAGCAATCATTTTGCTGTTCAACCGATACCACTTGAAAGAACCTCTGTGGTCTCTTTCAACAATGTCTGGGATCGAACCTATAACACCATTAAACAACTCGTGAATACGATGATTCAGCAAAGCATAAGCCATGTTAAGGTAACACGCATTGTGTCTAAAAGAATTAAGGACATGTAATTCAATAAGAGTTAAGATGGAACACGAAGCATATGATACAGGTTAGGCTTTGCTTCTAGCCTCACAGGTGGCTATGACCCGATCTTGCCCAAAAGCATTGCCTTAAGAAGAAATAAAAGGCATAGGATTAAAAGAGTTTCAAATTTGTATCTAGGCATGTCGTGCATTTGAATAAGCATGCTATCAGATTCATGAAACAAATGTACTTGCTAGGTGGCTACTACATCTGCCATATCCTCCCTTTGGGGAGTTATACATACTGAGAACACCATCGGCTGGGCTAGGGTACGAATGGGTCTCGGGTTCCTGGGGTCCGAAAGCCCTAAGACGTGAGCACACTCTAGCGACAACATACATACTATGACAAAGTCAACCCCACCGGGTATCATAAGGCTGAGGCTGAGTAGCACCAGACCTTTTCGAGTCAACCATATACTTGAGTACGTATTACCAGGTCATATACATTCAGTTCCAAGCGTGCCATATAGTCATATTCGAACATGCTATGTAGTCATACTCAAGCATGCAATATAGTCATATTCAAACATGCTATACAGTCATACTCAAGTCAATATCAATAGTCGATGTAATTGTCTCAAGTGTCATACTGGAACGACATATGAGAATCATACATATCATGCATAAGAGTAAAGGGCAATGAAAGTCATCCAATATGCCATGCAAGTCAATTTCATAGGATCAAGGCAATTTTACTAGCCAACCCTAATCTAGTTGTCCATTGTTTCTAACCATGCATAATGATGTAGTTTTATGTTATTCGATACACAGTTGTTTTTCTTTGGTGTTACATTGTGTCGAGAAGGTGTCTCTTAAACCAACACCCATGGGGAGGCGCTTGACAAATGGACAACATCACATGAATAAGTCTTAGCCCTCAAGACTTATCATGATCTTTCAATTATTCTTTTGGTTTGGTCAATAGTCTACAAGGATCCAAAACTAAGGTCCTACAAGGTCTCATAATCATTCCTATAAATCTTTAGTTTCAACAGTCTCACGGTTTAGCTGTGGGTAACTTATAGCTTAGCCGTAGGCATTTTACGACTTAACAGTATTCTGCACTGTGGCTCAGCCATGGTTTCCCTGAATTGTTTCCTTTTACGACTTGACCATGCTTGTTCTACGGCTCAGCCACCATGGCCAAACCGTAGAACACTTTCTCTAATTAGTTAACGAGCGGAGGGACCCGAGAATGTAGCACAAATGGGGTTCTTTTGGTTCAAAGGTAAGAGAATACAAATAAGCAAAAAGAGAGTTCAGTCCCCAACTGAACCTCCCAGGGGCAAAATGCTTCAGGTCCGATCGGTCGGTCCTTAAGCCCGATCGGTCAAATTTCATTTCTAGAAGTGTCCGATCAATTGAACACCATACCCGATCGGTCAGATTTCAGTTCTAGAAGTGTCCGATCAATTGGACACCATACCCGATTGGTCGGGTAGCAGAATTCTATTACAGAACGACTGAACTTGAATCATTTGTGCCATGAAAACAACGAGCAAAAGGGTCGTGAGGAGACATTTGCAATTGATAGACTCACAAGAATCACATAATACCAACATGCGTTAAACCACAACTTGCTTATACTTGCCTTCAATTCAAAGCTTCAACCATTAGTTCATACTTTGGCTCAGTTTGGATATTTTGAACCTACATGCCATGCATGCCAAAAATGAAGAAATAGATGAGTGCATATCTGAATTGAGAGTCTTCTTGACTCCACTAACCCATGAAATCAAGGAATCAAAAGAGAGCTTACCTTAACAGTGATTAGAGAGAAAATTGAAGATGAAGAACCCATTAACTATTAGTCTAACAAGAAGAGGAAGTAGAAAAGGAACTAGATCGATGAACTGGCGACTTGAAACTCCTCATGCGGGACCTTTGATGCCGAGTAGAAGAAGAAGAAGAGGAGAACGATAAAGGGAGGAAGCTATAGACGGATAAGCGCAAATGAGTCGGTGGTTGAGTTTATATAAGACAACTTTTTCAATTTTTATGAGAAAGTCTTTCTAATTTCAGTGAATTTCCAATACAAGTCAAATGAGGGTCTAATTAAAGCAATTGACATCTAATGTGCTCGAGTCAGTTACAAAAGTTAATAAGCTCAACAAGATAGACATGATGGTGTCAATATGATGCATGTATGACAAGAAAACAAGTATTCTAAAATTATGAAAAAGGGCTCATGTCTACTTAGGTAAGGGTAAACCCAACCTAACTACCTATCCATGATCTAAACTGGACTCACTAGGACTGAATAAAAGAAAATTGCATTAATTAGTTCGTAATCACAACTAATTACTCGCTAATCAAGCTTAGCTTAGGTTGGAATGTTACAATTCTAATAGAATTGCCAGGTGCTCAAATTGCTATCATGATCTAGGAATTTGGATTGTAAACACTCTTTGGCCCTCGGGGATGCATTGTTGGCATCATGTGTGTGTTTTTTAGAGTATGTACCCTCTTGCATTGATTGGACCGTGTTGTGATTTGGTGAGCATTGTGATGCTCTAAGATAACTACTCTCTGTGTGTGTGTGTGTATCCGGTTTAGAACTGAATGATGAATATGAGTGGTTTCCTCAATGATTGGCTTGTTTGTATGGGAAAGGCAACCCATCACTTCACTTAGGACTTGTTGTGCATCAAACACCACTAAGCTATTAGTCCAGGAGGGGCAACTTTGTGTAGGGGCTGTGTGTGTTGTGTGGGGATTTGGGTCTTTTGGGTGACTATGTAGCTCGGTATTAGTACGGCTGTACCTTATTGCTTTGGACAGGATGTGTATCATCCAAACACTGACCAACCACCCATATTTGGACAAAATGTTGGACTCTCTGTTTTGGATAGGATGTGTGACATCTGAAGATAGAATGACTCACCATATTTGGACAGGATGTGTATCATCTGAAGAGTGTTTACACCCTGTAGAATGGCCAGGTGTATTGCTGAAATTCCTCATATGGGTTGTTCGCTAGTGTAGCGTGGCATACGGTGTTTCCATTCTTTCTTGCTTTATGGTTCTTTTATGATGCACCGTTTGGTGTACTCCTTCATTTGATCACTACTATCTTTACTCGTTTACTATATTGCATGTTTATTATAGATGATATTTACCCATTGGCCATGACTTTTGTAGTCTGATTATACTGTCCTTGGTGTGTAGGTACCAAGTATGCTTACCTTAGATGTTTCGCCAGAGATGCATCAAGCGGCTGAGCTTGATGTTGTTGAGTATGGGTGATGTTTTGATGCTATCTCTGATCTGTTGCATCCTGCACACAAGTGAATTTATTTTGTTAATGGCAATTGTTTATATTTATATTGGCCTAAGGTTTTAGTTGTGGCCATTTAACTAACATATCCTTTTCAATTGTTCACTTTAACTATGAAATGGATTTACATGCTTATTCTGAAATGTTTATTGTACCCTCTGTATCAATCAAGTCTTCCACTATATTGATTGGTGATGTAATCAATGTTGAGACTCACCATGGACTATGATCCATGACAGGACCATGATTAGGGGTCACGTGTTGTTTTAAACACGAATGGTTTATTGGTTTATTATAAAAAAAGGTTTAAATTGGCCCCTAATCTCTTGTAACCCCATAATATGATCTGGAAGCATGACACTTGCATGTCCCATAGCATGGTGGACACCAAACACTCCCCTCTTTCCCTCTCTCTTCCTCCATTGAAGTCTTCTTCCACCCATTCAACTAGAAGAGAGGCCCTCCATCTTAGTGTAAGCAGATCTTGTATTTTATTTTTTTATTTTTTATGTTATGTAAGAGACTACTAGTAAAACCATGTTTCCTTTAGATCTTTCTTTTACAATGATTTGTCTTTTTATTTCTATGCTCATGGATGTGCTTGGATTGACAACCCAAGCTTATGATGTTTTGGATGAATCTTGTGAATGAATGAATCTTAAGAAACAAATCTACTACTTGACTACAAGAATCACTTGAACCATTTTTACTACATTTAAATCCAAGTCTTCTACTTTTCAATTTCCATTCTACTACTATGATTTCTTTTGCAACACTACTTTTAAATTCCTCGTAAAAACTACTGTTACTTTTCTGCAGTTTTTTAATTGAATTTTCTGCACTATTTATTTTTAATTTTCTGCACAGCTTTATTTAGTTTTGTTTAGTGCGGAAAGTGCTTTAGGTTTCGTGCATATTTTTATTCTTAGTAACATGTTTAGGGGCATCATTAATGGCAAACTCAGAAATCAGATTTGAAGTGTTATGTGTTAGGTGTATTCATGGTAAAAACAGTCCATAATTGGGCTTTAAATATGAAACAGTTTTTGGCCAAACTATAATATCGGATGGTGAATATTTTTAGTTGTTGTGTGCTGAAAGTCTGACCCACATTAGGAACTTGAAATTTAGATTTAAACATCAAGTGAATTTGTCCAGAATTTGTGCAGGAACCATCTTTTAAACAGGTTCATGTTGGCAAACTCCTATATACAGATTTGTGCATGTTAAATGTTGAATGTTTGAAACAGTTTTTAAACTTGAAACCAGATTTAAATATCATACAATAGCAATTCAGATTTGGTGTTTTAACAGTTGTGAAATCAGATTTGAGATCACAATAGCATTGGCCAAAACATGCAAGGAATGGTCTTATGAACTTGAAGACTGTTTAAACTAATTTCATATTTGATTTCTTGCACATAAAATTAACAATTTTCAGTTCTGAACTTGATCCGTTCAGCCCATAAAAACCTGATTTCTAATTTATTCTTAGGACTTGCATACATTGTTTAATACAATTAGCATCATGTTAAGATTTAGGCTTAGGTTTCAGATTAGAATTAGAATTTTAACTTCTTTTTTTTATTGCATTTTATATTGGGTATTTTAACTTGACTAAAAGTCTAGTTTTCATACATGGCTTAAATAGTTTGGATAACTTGTATGTAGGATGGTAGGGAATTATATTCTTTCTAATTTTTAGGTTTTTCCAGACGCTGAACTCTTTTGGAGTGAATGTTCAGATGGGATTTTATTTTAAAGAGTTTTTAAAAACTTGGAAAATATGAGGATTAGATAACTTAGAGTCTCAATTGCTAACTTAAAAAAAATAATTCTAGAGTTTTTCTCAATTTGGACTTATTTGAATATCTTAGGATAATTGAGAAGCTTAAAGTCCTAGGTTGATCTAAGTTTCTAAATTAGGTTAGGATTTTAAATCTTATTGCTAACTTAACTTTCTTAATTTTTCAAATACTTAATTTTTATTTTGTCTTAGGTGATATTTCCAATTGGAAAGTAATCTTGATTTAATTTGCTCCCTGTGGATTTGACCCCCTATTACTAGGACATTACTACATTGCTCAACTATGCAATTGGAGTTTTGCAATCACGGCCTGTCACCTACGAGTTTATAAAGACAACCCAAAATGTAACAAATGTAGATTAAAAATTAAATTGCGAAGCATTTTCTTTTTCCAGTTTCTACTATTGTATTTCTCCTTAAAGTGGTCAGGAGAAGGATACTTTCTTCGGGTCCCTCACCCCAGTTGACGTCCAACAGTTGTTAGTGATATCCAAAATCTATTTTTGGGCTTTGCTCATGTAGTGGCTGTTTTTATCCCTAGAACCCTTAAATCGGCTGCCCACTCATTGGCTACATTTTATTTCTCATGTAAGGAGGATATAAATCGAGATGGGGCTCCAATGCTATTAGAGGAAGTCCAGTAAGTGGGTTCTCTTTGTAGGGTTGTTTAATGAATTACTATTTTACCAAAGAAAAAGACTCTTATTTCTCCTTTCGCATTTCTATTCCAACTTGACCCGAGTTGGGCCCATTTTGGAAACTGTAGAACCCACTTCGACCAAATCAGGCCTTTACTTCTATTTACCTCAAACCTTAGGATTTTTTTTTTTTTATAAACTAGAACTTAGTGCGAAACTCTATTCCCTTTTAAATCACAAGATAGTATCAGCCCCCAACCCCCCTCACTCGTTTTCCTTCTCTTGCCTCATCACTGGATCAGCCAGTAGCCTTCAAGCACCGAATCTTTATCTTCATCTTCTCCATTGTCTTTGTCACTAGGATTCATTGGGCTTGTGAGAGAGAGGTAGCTAGGTGTATCTTCTTCTTCATCAATCTTCTTCTTCTCATGGTGGTTTACATCATTTTCATGGATTCTGTCATGCGTAGAGGTTATTCTCAATGCCCCTTTAATTCTAAAATGACAATAATAGGTTAAATGGATGTGAATCTTATGGATTTTTATTTGGATGAATGGATGATAGAATGAAAATGAAGAGATGGATGTGAAGTGGATTTTGGTATGGAATTTATGTTTGTTATGCATGTGATGATAGGAGGACAAAACCCCATTAAGATCTCCAAGGAATCAGGTGACCTACATGTCCCTACATGCAGACAGCGCACAGTGTGCCCTAGGGTGCATTCGTGCGCACATACCTATTGTCTACAAGTGGGTTCTCCATCTGTAGGGCACTATGGGGGTGTTTGCGGTGTGTAGTACTCCTTGAGATGGGTCTAAGGAATTTTGTGACACATGTGGTTTCCTATGGGATCCAATTTTAAGATTGTTTTTTCCACTTTATCTAACTAAGGAACATACTTTTGGACAGTCGTGTCTTTACAGACTTCACGGTTTGTACATGATGGTACAAAACCACTTTCAGTTGGATGAAGTGAGAATTGGGCTATGCACCACATTGGTTTTCAAATAAATTCCCAACCTTACATCATCTTGGATCATGTGAAGTTGTCGCATGCGTGAATTGTGGTCATGAATATAAGAAAGGTTATGATGTTATTTTTTAGTTATCCTTAGCTTGTGCATAGGAGAGGCCTTCCCACAAATACACATATATCTATATATATGGAAAACCTCTGCCAAAAGACCTAGTGAGGCCCAATATATATATATGGAAAATATCAGCATATCACTTAGTGTTATGAGCACCGCTTTCTTGTTGGGGTCCACTAGTGGCCCCATTTGGGAGTGGACCCATTTGGGGAAGAGTGATCTCCCCCCACCTATCCCTATAGTGATGATGGTTCAAATTATCATCCTAACACCAGATCAATGCCTAACAAGTTTTCATCGTATAAATGAGTATAAATTGATCCAACACTCTAATCCATTCATATAAGTGCCAAACTTGGGGTTGGCGAATATCACAGGAGGTCTTTATTTTATGATCCACTGATCATGAGCTTTAAGTGCAGAGCCTCGATTGTAGTAATAACCCAGTGAATACGGGGTCAATCAAAAGGGATCAACGTTAATTAGTTGCATTCAAACTTGCACATAAAAATAAAAATGTAAAATTAGAAAATTTAGACTAACCAAACAATTAAGCTAACAAACTAATTAAGACATATCCTAAGCTAGAGATCAAGTTATATTTGAACTCCAAATTCTAGTAACTTCTCAACATTTAAGATTTTCATACTAATTCAAATTGAGAAAGAATTCAAAAACTCCAAAGTTAGAAAACCTAGAGATTCTACTAAGTTGGAACACTTCTAAAGTAAGTTATCCAAGTTTTTAAAACCTCACAAGATTGAAATCTTATCATGAAACACATTACAAAAGAGTCCACAATTGGTAAACTACCTAAAAATTAGTGAGAACAAAAACTTAAAAATATCCTATGTGCAAGTTACGAAAAATCCTTAAACAATGCATGTTAGTGTTAGTTTCCTATTCTAATTATGCTTCTATCCTGGTTTTCTAATGCAATCAGAATTCCTAAAAACCAATTGAGATATAAATCCTAAATTCTAAAATCTAATATGATTCAAATTTCAATAGGTAAAGCAAAACTTAAAATTTAAAACAATGTAAAGCATGTATGTCAAAAATTCCTAATGCAGAAAACTGTGATGAAGTGCAAACTTTGATGATCTGTGCACCTAATCTAATGCAACCTAATTAATCTAAGTATCTTTTCTGGAATTAAATCATGGATGATATATGAAACTAATAAAAAAAAGAAATAAAAGAAAAAACTGAAAATAAAAACGATCTAAAACGAGAAAGTTATGAATGCATGAACGCCTTAGTTGATAATTCTGCGGTGCAGAGATTGGCCATGTTTTCACGACTGGAACACCTCTTTTCTATAAACTTTTGAAGGCAAAATTTATATTGTGAAGAGAGTTTCCATTAAGGATCAAAGTCCAAAAGCTTTCCAATAAAAACTATGTGATATGCATGGATTTCTAAACATGTAAAGTTGCCACAGAATCATGCTGAAATTTCTACAATGGGTTGCTTAAAACTGATTTCAAAATTGAAACTTCTCCCAAAACATCATTCAAATCATGACGTTTCTCTGGGTTTGAATCCTCAATTCTGACCTCTACTTTTTCTTAAATATAACTCCATTAAATGCACATGAGGTGGACAGATTTCTAAATAAAAAATTTCCAAAACAAAGGACTGTTTTGGACATCCATAATTGCAACTGTTAGTTTTTGTGGACTCAATCCATCAGTTGATATAATAAATTGATTAATTTCTTTATTTATCAATAAAATCATGCTTTACTTTCATGAGATGAATGTTATTTTACTACTTCATGCACATGACCAATATGCATGACATAATGGTTCATGAGTTGAACTGGATCCCATTAGTATAGTAGATGTGATATATGTGCATGGATGAGATCCACACGCGGGAGATATATGTCACAAATCTTATGCTTAAAATAGCTTCACAACCAGTAATGAGATTGAGCATCTCATTTGATAAGGTTGCAGCACTTTGATCACTATGAAATAGTGTGATTTGTCTCTATCATTAGAATGTAAGATTCTGGATCACGGTGCTGGTACATTGGATGTATTGAAGGACCATGAGATGCACCTTATGGAATTCCGTCTCAATAATAAGGTATGCTCTCATAATTCCCTAGCAATAGGTTCTCAATCCTGAGACATTGACGAACTCAAGTTTCTATCTATTCATTTGCTTTGAGTCACCAATGAGTGAGGCCGACTGTAGGTTAACACCTTGGTGTCTTGGGTATGTGGTAGTAGAACTGTGGGAACGTTGAATGATCAAGATGGAATCTATCTCTATTGTCCCCTTGTGCCAATTAATGGATTTGTCATTAGTAAGTGCGCACCCATCTCAATTAAGAGTTAATTGGATGGTACTGATGATTACTGTGATTAATTGGGGCTCAAGGATAATAAGATGTGGAACTTAGATTGGAAGAGACGGATTTATTCCAATTGATCCACGGATATTGATAGAGGGGCCTACTTGTGGTAATTGGAAAGTTTAGGGTCTTCATTGTAATTTATTCCTAAGACTGAAGTGCAATTGCATTTATATAGTGGTGTTATTTGCAATTAACTGTGGGCCCGGATTGCACATGAGATGTGGGGTCGCGGTGTTCCAGTTGGAGCCAGCTTTCTAAGGAATCCCTAGTGGTCCCCACGCTAGCCCAAGATATTGGAAAACACTAATCCGACTTGGACTCTAGAAATAAGAGTTTGGAAAGGAGAAAGCTGCTAATTGCTTTGGAAGTAAGACTTCTATTTCAATTAGACAAGGGAGAGATTTGAAAGTCTATAAAAACTCTTGGACGTCCACTAAGACTCTTTCTCACGCCCAAAACCCTTTCGTGCAAGAGTTGCACGAGTTTCTCTCCTTCTCTCTTCTAGTTCCTTGGAGTTTCGAGTTGGGTTTTCTCCTGAAGATTCCACCATTCTTCTTGAGAAAAGAAATCCAATTCGGGGGTCATAGCGTGGAAGGCTAAGAGGTGTTGAAGAAATCCATTAGAGCACTGCGGGTCTCCAAAGGTATGATCTACTTCTTGCATGTCGTAGATTAGTTTGGATGTTTAGTGTTGGTAGAATATTTACTGTACATGGTCACGAGATTGAGGGTTATACATCCTGGATTAGGTTTTGGTCTTATGGATAGTTGATCCCTGTATCAAGTGGGTCAAAAGTTTTGAAAATCTATCCACGAGACCCACCTACTTCCAACAGCAACCCCAAATCTGAGAAAAAACTCAGTTGAAGCAATTCTAAAACTTTTTAATTCTTAAACATGTTAAGCAATCCACCAACAAACTAATGCATGCAATGGGTAACTTTCATCCGTAAAACTATGCACAAAAACAAAATTGAAAATAACATAAACATGTAGACAAAATCAAAAGTGAGTAAATCAAACGGTGGTAAAGTTTGCAATAATTTAACAGCTGGTATAGTTTTTTGCTTTTATTTTTTGATCGAAAAAGTTGCATTTGTAGAAATATCAAGAACAGTACATAACATCCACTTAAACATTTTGCTGGATTGATTTCAAAATGAAATACTACCACACTTCCATATCCTTTATCATTCTTGCATGCCGACCTAGCTTATAAGCTACCACAATGCTTTCTTGCCCCACATGCATTACTTCATGACTATTAAAGCATTTGAGCAAAGATTGTATCTTGTGTACCAAAGGGCCTTGTCCTAACAAGTTTAGCAAAGAGGAATTGATCACTTCAATTGTCCCCAAGGAGTTAACCTCAATGATGATGTAACACTCCGATCCCCTTTGAGCCGGATTAGTGGTTCATTAGTGTGTTTTTCTATTGTTTTATTCTTTCGGACTTGGTTTTGGGTCTTGGATAGGTAGTTGAGTAACCTTTGATCTGAGATAGGTAGTTCTAAGCCCTTTTTCGTAATTTTGCTTTTGCTTTGCTTGCATCATCCTTGCATCATCTTGGTGTCAGCACGTGTATTTTGTTGAGCTCGTTATATTCCATAACTGTGTCAGACCCATTTGGAGTCAATTGGAGAAGTTGGACCTTCGTGTAACTTGAACTGTAAATAGTTTAAACTCTTCGAACTTTGACTTAAACTCCAAAACCTATATATATGAGTCATCTTACAGATGTCCTCATTCCTGTGATTTTCTTCAACGTGCATGCAAGGAGGCTCCAGGAGGGCCACATTCATTTCTTCTGTTCTCTTCTCCTTACTCTTCTTCTCTTGCTCGGTTGATGATTTGGGTTCCAATTTCGATTGGGTTCTTTCCCCTTTTTCTCTGTCTCTGCTTTGGTAAGTGGGTTCTGTGCAACTCTTTCTTCCTCATCTCCAATTGCACCTCTCTTTCTCTGTTGCTGTGTCTTCATCTCATGCATGGTTTATTTCTTTGATTTGTTTTGATTTTAGTTGATTTGGAGCTTGATTCAGTGGATTGACAGAGTTTTGAGGCAAGTATAAGTACAGGATTGTTTAACACATATGGGTGTTTTGTTTGATTGCTTTGATTCATTCTTATTCTTTGTGTAGAATGTTTTACAGCCAATTTCGAAGATGTAGAGAGTAATTGAGCTTGTTTTGGAACGTTTCTGTACCAAATTCCAGCTTCTGTATTCAGCCCGATTTTGTTTCTGTATTGTACGGCTAAGTCGTAAACTTCTACGGCTTGATTTCCAGAGACTTGCAATTTCACTTTTGTTCTACGGCTAGGCTACGGCTAAGCCGTAGATGGTCCTACGGCTGAGCCGTAAGCTAGCCGTGACCCAACCGTAACCCAGCCGTGAATTAAATCTCTAATCAGTCGAAACTCTCCCGATGCAGTACTCCTACGGTGTGGCTACGGCTAAGCCGTGAATTGCTACGGTTAAGCCGTGGATTGGTCTACGGCTAAGCCGTATACTGAACTGTAGCTTAGCCGAAAAAGGTATCAGATCAGAGGTGGAAGATGACCAGTTTAGTTGTGTTTGGAAGGGAACCACGATTAAGCCGTAGTGCATGTTACGGCTAGTCCGTATGATGTCTTCGGCTAAGTCGTAGGTCACCCATGGCTAAACCATAAGGCATGGCAAATCCGAAATAAAACTTAGGATAATGGTGTGACTTTGTAGGGCTTATATATAAGGAACCATACACGTAAACCGGCCTAATGGATTCTTTGGATCGCATGAATAGTCTATTAGGCTGTGACTCATTCATGTGAGCGTTGATTCACTGTTAAGCACCTCCCCATGGGTGTTGGTTTAAAGGACTTCGGTGCACATGAGGATTACATTGCAACACTAGGATGGCAACGGTGCATCGAATAACTTAAAACTACATCAACATGCAAGGTTAGTGACAGTGAACAACTAGATTAGTATTGGCTTGCAATGAACCTTGACTCTGTATTAATCTGAGATGCATTGCATATTGTTTACAGTTTTGCCCTCTGTTCTGCCAATCTATGTCTATGCATTCCGCAGTCATTTTGCTTTCGTACTGTATCTCTGTTTCATTCTTCGATCTGCACTATGCTTTGATCTATGCTGTGCTTTGACTTAATCTATGTTCTGATCTGTATTTTGGCTATGCTTTGTATATTTCTGGCTTTGTATATCTTGGGTATTCCCTGGTGGCTCTGCCCAGAGATTAACACGTGAGGATAAGATCCGGTCTTTGCCATCGGTGAGTCTAAAGCGGATAATCTCCCTTCTTTTGGGATTTGATTTGATTGGTATTAGTCTGGCTCTACTCAGCCTCAGCCCTAGGATGCCCGACGGGGTTACCTCTGGCTTAGATCTCTGTATCTCTGTATCACTGCAGTGTCGCTTTGTCTTGCGACCCCAGAACCCAGGAAACTGAGACCCACTTGTACCCTGGCCCGGTCAGTGGTGTTCTCCTCTGCTCTGCTTTGCTCTGCTCTCTATTAGAGAGAATATGGTTAACGTAGTAGCCATTTAGTTCAGTATTTCTATGTTTTGATTCACTTATCATGCTTTACTTCTATGCACGATTTGTTTAGTATCCTAATATAAAACTCTGTATTTAATCTTCTGTCATTATTCTATTTGATACTCTGAGTGTTTCATCCCTGTTACTTGTATTTGCTGGATCGTTGTATTCATCTGTGTTGTCTGTGGTGTTGCAGGCACAGATCCCTTGCCCGACTCCCCGGCGGTTGAAGAGGCTGCAGGGCCGAGTGTAGAGGCACCCTCCGGTTTGGCAGAGTGGGCCTGATCATCTCTGCCGAGTGCGTACATGCATATCTTCCGTGGCCTTCTGTTTTGAGTTTTGGTTTTTGAGATTTTGTATTTGGGCACTTTGGACTTTGGACTTTGTACTCTGTATGTTTTGTATATCATGATTTTGGGTGTGTATTCGGATTTTATATCATCGTATTTATCTTGTCTTTTGCTTTATCTTTTCCGCTCTGCATTTGTTTTTAGCTTCCGCTATTTCCTTTGTTGCTTGCTATGATATCTACAGCTTCCGCGTTTGTTTGTTTCGCACGTATTAGATCCCTTGTGTGGGTGCATCTGGACTGGGTTTGGATGCACGTGTACGGGAGTACGTGTGTCACCGGTTTAGCTTTTCGCTAACCAACCCGATATCTGGGCTCGGGTCGTGACATACGTATTGTATGGTATCAGAGCATGCTAGTTATAAGCATGTCGACATCTAAGATCGTGGTGAGATAACGCTATCAACTATTTGACTCGAAGTCTAATATGTTGACTCTTGGGCTTTGACTAACTCAGGGAATTTTATATTTGGGTGCTGTGTTTTTTTTCCTTTTGCAGGATGGCATCAGGATCAGGATCTCGGGATGAGAATCAACAGGGCCATAACGGTGATAGTGGATCGTTACCCCCACATATCAGTAGTGAGGAGCGTATGATGATGATGATGCAGTCTATGCAGTCATTGCAGGCCCAGATGGCATCCGTGGTGGATAGGCAGAGTCAGGTTGCCGTGTCAGCATCACCTTGTATAGATCAGCAAGTGATTTTCTAGCCCAAGGAAGCAGATCCAAATGCTCTTTTTGACAAGTTCCGTAAGCGAGGGGCGACTGAGTTCCATGAGATAGAGGATGCATTGCAGGCTGAGCAATGGTTGGAGCAGACTGAAGAGCTATTTGATACGATTGTGTGTAGCAACAAATAGAAGGTAGTTCTCACAGCCTCTATGCTTCGGAGTGTAGCCAAGACATGGTGGAGGAGTGTCAAGAGCTCATTCCAGACTATGCCCAGTGCCACAGTTTGGGAGACCTTCAAGCAGCAATTCCGTCGGAAGTTCATGCCTCTCCATATTCAGCGAGCCAAGGAAGTGGAATTCTTCAACCTTCAGCAGAGACAGATGTCGGTTGCAGATTATGTACACAAGTTTACAGAGTTGTCTCACTTCGCAGAGGATATGGTGAACACTGAGCATAAGAAGGTGACTCGCTTCGTCAACGGCCTGAACCCGAGGCATAAAAGCCACGTAGTTGCATGTATGTGGCCGGCTACCTTGGATGACGCTATTGACAGGGCCTATGATGCAGAGGCCATTTTTTAGGATGAGCGAACTGAGGCTAAGAGGGCAGCAGGTTCCAGTGGCAGAAGTCAGTTCCAGAAGAAGTTCAAGGGTAAGCAGGGCAGTTCGAGCAGTACTCAGGTGGTTTGCGGTCACTGTGGGAAGGATCACCCTACAGACAGATGTTGGAGGAAGAGTGGGGCTTGTTTCGGTTATGGCTCCACGGACCACAAGCGGGCCCAATGCCCGAAGTTTCAGTCCTCTCCACAGACGAGATATGCAGGATCTACAGTGCAGGGCAAATCTCAGCCAGCTCGCCCAGCCCAGAAGCCGAACAGCCAGACAGCCCGAGCTTATGCTGCTACGCATGAGGGCGCGGAGGAGGCTACGGTCGTGGAAGGTAACATTTTAATTTTTGATGCTGAAGCTTTAGCCTTGTTTGATTCCGGGTCTACGCGTTCGTACGTAGCACCCCATTTTGCTGTGCAGCTTCGACAGCGACCCACGCCGCTCCCGTACTTGTTGCTAGTATCCACTCCGGTTGGTAAGCGAGTGGGGTGCTGTGTTTTCTACCCTCAGTGTGCAATGCGGATAGCTGGTCACCAGCTCCCGGTAGACCTCGTGTTACTCACGACATTGGATTTTGATGTGATTCTTGGTATGGACTGGCTTGCAAGATATCATGCCTGTATCAATTGCTACAGCAAGGCTATCTATTTTGATCTGGGCAGCGGATTTCGATTTGAGGGCAGCTAGACGAAGTGCCCAAGGCGTGTGATATCTGCTTGTAAAGCGGACAGGATGCTTCGTAGGGGATGTGAGGGATTTCTTG
Source organism: Sextonia rubra (assembly GCA_037013555.1). NCBI lineage: Eukaryota > Viridiplantae > Streptophyta > Magnoliopsida > Laurales > Lauraceae > Sextonia > Sextonia rubra. The sequence continues at coordinate 11,611,995 of JASUAD010000008.1, forward strand.
CATTCATTTCGGAGAAGAAAGATCAGCGACAGCTCAGTGAGATCCCAGTAGTCAGCGAGTTCCCGGATGTCTTTCCGGAGGATGTGCCAGAGTTACCACCAGTTCGAGAGGTAGAGTTCTCGATCGACTTGATGCCAGGTACAGCACCCATCAGTAGAGTTCCATATCGTATGGCACCTGCAGAGTTATTGGAATTGAAGAAACAGTTGCAGGATTTGCTGGATAAAGGGTTCATACACCCAAGCGTTTCACCTTGGGGAGCTCCTGTATTAATTGTTAAGAAGAAGGATGGCAGTTTCCGGATGTGCATTGACTACAGGCAATTGAACAAAGTGACCATCAAGAACAAATATCCATTGCCTAGGATCGATGAGTTGTTCGATCAGCTTCAGGGTGCAGCTTACTTCTCGAAGATTGACTTAAGGTCAGGGTATCACCAGCTCCGGGTGAAGGATGAGGATGTTCCTAAGACAGCTTTCAGGACTTGGTATGGACACTACGAGTTCCTTGTCATGCCTTTTGGTTTGACGAATGCACCCGCCGCTTTTATGGCATTGATGAATAGGGTGTTTACTTCCTTCTTGGACCAGTTCGTTGTGGTTTTCATAGATGATATATTGGTCTATTCGAAGACTGCTGAGGAACATACAAATTATCTGCGGAAGGCATTGCAGCTGCTTAGGGATCACAAGTTGTATGCCAAGTTGTCTAAGTGTGATTTCTGGCTCGAGCAAGTTGCATTTCTGGGTCATAAGATTTCTAGAGATGGATTGATGGTGGATCCAGCTAAGATTGAGGCAATAGTCCATTGGCCCCGTCCTAGATCAGTGACAGAGATTCGGAGTTTTCTGGGATTGGCGGGATATTACCGCAGGTTCGTGCAGGACTTCTCGAAGATCTCAGCCCCGCTGACTCAGTTGACTCGGAAGAAGGTCCCGTATGAGTGGACAGAGAAGTGTGAGCGTAGTTTTCAGATGTTGAAAGAAAAGCTCACTACGGCGCCAGTGTTGACTCTCCCGGATGGTAGTAAGGGATTCGTGATTTATTCCGATGCCTCTCGAGTTGGACTAGGCTGTGTACTGATGCAGAATCAGAAAGTGATTGCCTATGGATCCAGACAGCTGAAAGAGCATGAGAAGAACTATGCCACTCATGACCTAGAGCTAGCAGCCATTGTATTTGCACTAAAATTGTGGCGGCATTACTTGTACGGTGTGAAGTTCGAGGTCCATTCCGATCATCACAGTCTGCAGCATTTGTTTGATCAGCATGACTTGAATATGAGACAGCGGAGGTGGTTGGAGTTCATCAAGGACTACGACTTTCCGATCAAGTACCACCCAGGCAAGGGGAATGTGGTTGCAGATGCACGCAGCAGGAGAGTAGAAAGTCTTCAGGTGTTAGCAGGATTCTATATGCTTGTGCATGACCAGCCGGTTGAGGTTCGGATGGTAGGTGAATTGGTGACATTAGCTCCTACCGTTGTGTTTCAGCCTGAGGTGATTCAGCAGATCAAGGATCGTCAGTTTGAGGACCCCCTCCTGGTGACTTTCAGAGATCGGATTGCAAATAGACCGGATTTCAGCTTGGTAGACGGAGTTTTGTACTTCAGGAATAGATTGTGTGTTCCCGCTGTGGACGAGTTGAAAGAAAAGTTGATGACAGATGCGCACGAAGCCCGTTATGCGATACACCCAGGGAGTACGAAGATGTACCGGAACTTGAAGGATAAATTTTGGTGGAACAATATGAAACGGGAGATCGCAGGGTTCGTAGCTCGATGCCTGACCTGTCAGAGGGTGAAAGCTGATCATCAGCGACCTCCAGGATCATTGCATCCATTGCACATTCCACAGTGGAAGTGGGAGCACATTACCATGGATTTCGTCTCCGGTTTTCCGCCAACCAGTAGAAAGAACAATGCGATCTGGGTAATAGTGGATAGATTGACGAAGTCAGCACATTTCCTTCCATTCAAGAAAGGGATGACATTCACAGAGATGGCCAGGAAGTTTGTTGACGAGATAGTCAGATTGCATGGCACCCCAGTATCGATTGTGTCTGATCGCGACAGTCGTTTTGTGTCTTCATTCTGGAGAGCATTTCAGGAAGCTATGGGCACGAAGCTGAGCTTTAGTACGGCATACCACCCCCAGACCGATGGGCAGTCGGAGCGTACCATTCAGACGTTGGAGGATATGCTCAGAGCGAGCGTGCTGAACTTTGAGAAGGAATGGGATATGCATCTGGCATTGTGTGAGTTTGCCTACAACAACAGCTTCCACGAGAGCATTGGTATGGCACCTTATGAGGCTCTATATGGACGCAAGTGCAGAACCCTAGTGTGCTGGGAAGAAGTAGGAACAAGAAGTTTCCATGGCCCGACAATCATTGCTGAGACGACAGAGAAAGTGCAGAAAGTGATAGAGAATCTGAAGATTGCTCGATCTAGGCAGAAGAGCTATGCGGATACTCGGAGGAGACCTTTGGCATTCCAAGTCGGAGATTGGGTGTTCCTTAAAGTTTCTCCGATGAAAGGCACGGTGCGATTTGGTCAGAAAGGCAAGTTAGCTCCGAGATATGTGGGACCGTTTGAAGTCAAGAGCCGAGTTGGAGATTTAGCCTATCGGTTGACGCTTCCAGTCGAGTTCTCCGGTGTTCACGATGTTTTCCATGTGTCGATGCTCCGTAAGTACGTGCCAGATCCGAGCCATGTGATTCGCTACGATGATATTCAGATTCAGCCTAATGCAACTTACGTTGAGCGTCCGCTTCGCATCGTTGGTACCAGAGAGCAGATTCTCCGTACCAGGACTATCAGATGGGTTAAAGTGTTGTGGGAGCATCATGGTCTAGATGAGGCTACATGGGAGCTAGAGGAGCAGCTAGCGCGCCAGTACCCACAGCTCTTTGCGCAGGTAGGTGGCCATTCTGAGGACGGAATGATTCCTACTGGGGGAGGATGTAACACTCCGATCCCCTTTGAGCCGGATTAGTGGTTCATTAGTGTGTTTTTCTGTTGTTTTATTCTTTCGGACTTGGTTTTGGGTCTTGGATAGGTAGTTGAGTAACCTTTGACCTGAGATAGGTAGTTCTAAGCCCTTTTCGTAATTTTGCTTTTGCTTTGCTTGCATCATCCTTGCATCATCTTGGTGTCAGCACGTGTATTTTGTTGAGCTCGTTATATTACATAACTGTGTCAGACCCATTTGGAGTCAATTGGAGAAGTTGGACCTTCGTGTGACTTGAACTGTAAATAGTTTAAATTCTTCGGATTTTGACTTAAACTCCAAAACCTATATATATGAGTCATCTTACAGATGTCCTCATTCCTGTGATTTTCTTCAACGTGCATGCAAGGAGGCTCCAGGAGGGCCACGTTCATTTCTTCTCTTCTCTTCTCCTTACTCCTCTTCTCTTGCTCGGTTGATGATTTGGGTTCCAATTTCGATTGGGTTCTTTCCCCTTTTTCTCTGTCTCTGCTTTGGTAAGTGGGTTCTGTGTAACTCTTTCTTCTTCATCTCCAATTGCACCTCTCTTTCTCTGTTGCTGTGTCTTCATCTCATGCATGGTTTATTTCTTTGATTTGTTTTGATTTTAGTTAATTTGGAGCTTGATTCGGTGGATTGACAAAGTTTTGAGGCAAGTATAAGTACAGGATTGTTTAACACATATGGGTGTTTTGTTTGATTGCTTTGATTCATTCTTATTCTTTGTGTAGAATGTTTTACAACCAATTTCTAAGATGTAGAGAGTAATTGAGTTTGTTTTGGAACGTTTCTGTACCAAATTCCAGCTTCTGTATTCAGCCCGATTTTGTTTCTGTATTGTACGGCTAAGCCGTAAACTTCTACGGCTTGATTTCCAAAGACTTGCAATTTCACTTTTGTTCTACGGCTAGGCTACGGCTAAGCCGTAGATGGTCCTACGGCTGAGCCGTAAGCTAGCCGTGACCCAACCGTAACCCAGCCGTGAATTAAATCTTTGATCAGTCGAAACTTTCCCGATGCAGTACTCCTACGGTGTGGCTACGGCTAAGCCGTGGATTGGTCTACGGCTAAGCCGTATACTGAACTGTAGCTTAGCCGAAAAAGGTATCAGATCAGAGGTGGAAGATGACCAGTTTAGCTGTGTTTGGAAGGGAACCACGATTAAGCCGTAGTGCATGTTACGGCTAGTCCGTATGATGTCTTCGGCTAAGTCGTAGGTCACCCATGGCTAAACCATAAGGCATGGCAAATCCGAAATAAAACTTAGGATAATGGTGTGACTTTGTAGGGCTTATATATAAGGAACCATACACGTAAACCGCCCTAATGGATTCTTTGGATCGCATGAATAGTCTGTTAGGCTGTGACTCATTCATGTGAGCGTTGATTCACTGTTAAGCACCTCCCCATGGGTGTTGGTTTAAAGGACTTCGGTGCACATGAGGATTACATTGCAACACTAGGATGGCAACGGTGCATCGAATAACTTAAAACTACATCAACATGCAAGGTTAGTGACAGTGAACAACTAGATTAGTATTGGCTTGCAATGAACCTTGACTCTGTATTAATATGAGATGCATTGCATATTGTTTACAGTTTTGCCCTCTGTTCTGCCAATCTATGTCTATGCATTCCGCAGTCATTTTGCTTTCGTACTGTATCTCTGTTTTATTCTTCGATCTGCACTATGCTTTGATCTATGCTGTGCTTTGACTTAATCTATGTTCTGATCTGTATTTTGGCTATGCTTTGTATATTTCTGGCTTTGTATATCTTGGGTATTCCCTGGTGGCTCTGCCCAGAGATTAACACGTGAGGATAAGATCCGGTCTTTGCCATCGGTGAGTCCAAAGCGGATAATCTCCCTTCTTTTGGGATTTGATTTGATTGGTATTAATCTGGCTCTACTCAGCCTCAGCCCTAGGATGCCCGACGGGGTTACCTCTGGCTTAGATCTCTGTATCTCTGTATCACTGCAGTGTCGCTTTGTCTTGGGACCCCGGAACCCAGGAAACTGAGACCCACTTGTACCCTGGCCCGGTCAGTGGTGTTCTCCTCTGCTCTGCTTTTCTCTGCTTTCTATTGGAGAGAATATGGTTAACGTAGTAGCCACTTAGTTCAGTATTTCTATGTTTTGATTCACTTATCATGCTTTACTTCTATGCACAATTTGCTTAGTATCCTAATATAAAACTCTGTATTTAATCTTCTGTCATTATTCTATTTGATACTCTGAGTGTTTCATCCCTGTTACTTGTATTTGTTGGATCGTTGTATTCATCTGTGTTGTCTGTGGTGTTGCAGGCACAGATCCCTTGCCCGACTCCCCGGCGGTCGAGGAGGCTGCAGGGCCGAGTGTAGAGGCACCCTCCGGTTTGGCAGAGTGGGCCTGATCATCTCTGCCGAGTGCGTACATGCATATCTTCCGTGGCCTTCTGTTTTGAGTTTTGGTTTTTGAGATTTTGTATTTGGGCACTTTGGACTTTGGACTTTGTATTCTGTATGTTTTGTATATCATGATTTTGGGTGTGTATTCGGATTTTATATCATCGTATTTATCTTGTCTTTTGCTTTATCTTTTCCGCTCTGCATTTGTTTTTAGCTTCCGCTATTTCCTTTGTTGCTTGCTATGATATCTACAGCTTCCGCGTTCGTTTGTTTCGCACGTGTTAGATCCCTTGTGCGGGTGCATCTGGACTGGGTTTGGATGCACGTGTACGGGAGTACGTATGTCACCGGTTTAGCTTTTCGCTAACCAACCCGATATCTGGGCTCGGGTCGTGACAGATGATGTCACTCACACCAATATTGTAACTCATTTGTACACCCCTAACATCGCAACTGCTTCTATATCATCTTCTCCATCCATCCAATTCTCCAATTTACTCATTGCCATATTAATAACTTTACCCATACATCCCGAAGTACCACTACCACACCTGCTTTCTTCATTTCAAAGATGGCTCCATCAACATTTAGCTTGAGCACAACTGGAGGAGGAGGATGCCAACACAGAATTGTCTCTAGTCTCTGATTATTTCTTGCTCAAACTTTTTCAAAATCTTGCACCATTCCCGCTGCCTCTTCAGCTACCCTTCTTGGATCTTTTAGCTTACCATTATAAATAAAGTAGTTTTTCCTGTTCCAAAAGCTCCACGACATTGTGAAAAATAATTCTAAACCAATATTATTGTGTTCAATCAACTCCCACACAAGCATACCAAAGAAGAATACAAATGACGGGAAAAATCTAGATTGAGGGGATATTCACGCCAAACCTCTTGCACCTCCAGACATAAGCATAAGGCATGTAGACAATCTTCACAAGAGGCCATACACCAATCATAAATATTATCAATAAAAATTTTGCTCCTAAGTAGATTTTTCTTTGTAGAAAGAAAATCCTTGCAAGCACTCCAAGCAAAAGTTATCACCTTGTTAGGAACATGCATGTTCCAAACTTTCATCCAAAACCTCCTATGTGACTTCATAGTAGAGCACTCTCTGAAATTCCCCTTTGTCCATGTCCTTTGTGCCACTACATAAGCACTTTTAACCATAAACAACCCTCTCTTGTGCTCACTAAATATCAAATTATCTTCCGGTAAGGATGGGCTCAAAGGAATCTTCAAGATAGCCTCAGCTTCAAATGGGAGGAAAATGGATCGAACTTTGTTAACATCCCAGCCACTAGTATTCTTATCAATTAAAGTATCCACTATCTCATTCTCTTTAAGTATCCTTCTAGGGTTTATAACTCGGTATGTAATCGGAGTGGGCATCCATTTGTCCTCCAAAATCTTGATCACCTGGCCATTTCCCACCCTCCACCTACAGCCTTCTTATAGAATCTTCCTTGATTTTAAAATTCCTTTCCAAGCATACAAAGAGCGATTACTACCCATTGTACGAATAAAAGAGGCCGATGGAAAATATAAGGCCTTAAACACTTTATAGAAAATTGATTGTCATAACCCGAGCCCAGGAGTTCGGGGGTTAGCAAAAGCCTAACCAATGACACACGTACTCCCGTACCTGTACACTTAGACCCGGTCCAAATGTACACGTACAAGGGAAGATTCACACGTGCAAACATGTACACGGAAGTTGTAGATATCAAAACATCACAACATAATATGTATGAATAGAGTAGAAAACCAAAATTTACATACATCATATCTAACAGTGTTACAAAATGAGACAAAATACTGTATACAACTCATGAATGGATATAGTCATGATAGATCTCAAAGGAATAAGGGCTCGTATACAAGATGAGGTCTTGACGCTCTCCGAAAGGAGGGATCACACCCACTCCTCTAGCCCGGACGGGGCCTCGGGGGTTTCTCCTGCAATCTGATTGACCGACAAGCGGCCAGTCTGGGCATTTGAGCTTGCAACACCAAGGACAAAGCATGAATATAACGATCCAGCAAAGTATAAACAGTAACAAGATAACACATGTTGTTTCTAATCAAATTAAAGAACATAAGTAAATCATAACATGTCAATGTTTGTCAACTAGGCAATCATGCAAGAAATACAGCATGCTCTCGTGAATAAAAAATACTTACACTATACATAACTAGTCGGCTACTACACATGCCATATGCTCCCAAATGAGGGATCTTTAAACATGATGAGAACACCATTGTCCGGGCTAGGGTACAAATGGGTCTCGGGTTTCCTGGGGTCCGGATTCCCCAAGACGTGTTCTTACTGCAGCAAGGTCATATAACTATACCAAAGTCACCCCATCGGGCTCCTAAGGTTGAGGCAGAGTAGTGCCTGACCATAGTGAATCAATCATGTGCTACACCTTGAGTCAAACATGCCAACAAGTATATCATACGTGCATAATCGTGATCAACATATGTGTATACTCAAGGTGTAAGAAACATATCAATTAATTCATCAAAGTGACGTATAGACGAAATCACATAATCATGTTAAAGAATGATGGTCAATCCTTGACATGCAAGATGCAGTGCAATGAATCTATACCGAGTCAAGGGTACTTACAATCCAACCCTATTCTAGTTATCCAGTGTTTCTAACCATGCATGTTAATGTAGTTTTAAGGTCTCCGATGTATTATTGTCTAGTGTTGCATTCTACCTGAGAGTACACCGAAATCCCTTAAACCAACACCCATGGGAAGGTGCTTAACCGCTGGATAACGAACATGAATGATTCGCAGCCCTCGAAATCATTCACGTAGTAGTCTCACAGTCCATTGGGCAAGTCATGGTTACCTACCTTCTAGGTCCAAGGCCCTACCAAGTCGTCTTCCTTTGCTACCTTTTCACCTGTATATTTCTCTCAGCTCCGCCGTAGGAGACCTTACGGCTCAGCCGCAGGTTCCTTATGGCTTAGCCGTAAAAGAGGACACGGCTTAGCCGTGGCCACGCCGTAGAAGAGATGTAGATTTGCATACTCTCAGTTATTTTTACGAACACCCTGTATTGATCTATGGCTGGGTCACGGTGGGGCTTACGGCTTAGTCGTAGTGCAATTCATGGTTTAGCCGTGAATGCGCAGGGCCAATTTTCTGAAGTGATCATAGAATAACTGGAACAAACGAAAACAATGCAATAAAAAAAGTAGAACTGAGCTCAATTGGGCTGTAGACATACTGTACATATAAGATCATGGAAATCATTTCAATCACACACATACCATCATGGGTTCATACAAGTTATGCTTATACTTGCCTCAATTCGATTCTAACACTCCACTTGTTGTCCTTGGGGCTCAAATCACTTCCAATCACAACCTATAGCTAGCGTGCATGAAAAGAGAGAGAAAAACCTCATGAGCCTAATCGTGGAGAACAAGAAAGGAAGGGAGAGAAGGAGTCCAACCTCCAAACATACCTTGAGTCACAAGATTGCCAAGCTCTCTCTCTTGTCTGTTGGTTTGAATCAAAGGAAGAAGGAGAAATCGAGAGAGAGAGAGTGCTCACGAGAGAAAAAGGAACTGAGAAGAGGATAGAGGAGAATAGAGTCGGTGAAGGGGTTATATAGGATAAGGTTGAATGAAAAATAAGCTGCACCCTGAAGCTAATTAAACAACTCATCAATCCTGGGTAAGGGATACTTGTTCTTGTTCATCACTTTGTTCAGTTGCCGGTAATCAATGCACATCCGAAAAGTACCATCCTTCTTCTTCACAAACAACACCGGCGCTCCCCAGGGTGAAATGCTCGGACGAATAAAACCCTTGTCCAAGAGCTCCTGCAACTGCTTCTTCAATTCTGACAACTCGGCTGGGGCCATGTGCTACGGAGCTTTACTGATCGGAGCTGTACCTAGAACCAAATCAATCACAAACTCTACATCTCACACCGAAGGTAAAGCTGGAACCTCATCTGGAAAAACATCCGGAAAATCACAAACCACCAGTATCTCTCCCAGTTACTGCACACCTGCCTTCTCCGACCGAAATAAAGGCAATGAAGCCTCCACACCCCTTGCGTATCAACCGATCGACCTTGCACGCAGAAATCACACGCCTGAGGCATCTCTCCTGACTGCCCTCAAAATGGAAGCCCTTGCCTAAATCGAATAAGATCGTCCTGTTGTAACAGTTAACACAGGCACGATACCGCGTAAGCCAATCCATCCCAAGGAACACGTCGAAGTCTAGCATAGACAAAAAAATCAAATCAACTGGCAACTGATGACCTGCAATCTGCACGTCGCAATGGGGGTAGTACAAACTACACTCCACTCTCTTGCCAACTGGGGTAGACACCACCAACACATAGGGCAACGGCTTCGGTGGTTGCTAAAACCGCTCAGCAAAAGGAGGTGCTACGTATGATCACGTAGACCTTGAATCGAACAGAACTAAAGCCTCAACTCGTGAAACCAAAATAGTACCTTCGACCACCTGTGGATCCTCAGGACTTTCATGGGAAGCAGCATAGACGCGAGCCATCTTACGTGGTGGTCTCGAACCGGAACGAGCTGGCTGGGACTTGCTCAGAACTGTCGATCCTCTGGGCTTGCCCGATGATGCCGCACCAGAAGCACTAGACGATGGAGGCTGAGAAGGCTTGAACTGGGGACAATTCATCGTCATATGCTCCTTGGAACCACAAATGAAGCAAGCTCCTGCCTTCCGCCAACACACTTCTGTCCTTTGGCCCTTGCCACAATGCTCGCATGTCACATTCGTGTAGCTGGAAGTACCCTGCTAACTTCTCATCTTCTTATGCGCCTGTCCCCGAGCACTGAATGGCGGTTGCCTTTTCGGATCAACTGCTGTCTCAGCTTGGTGGATAGCCTCAGCAGAATAGGCCCTATCCATTGCATCATCAAAGGTCACTAGTTGCTGAAAAGCAGTCACATGGTGTATGTACCGAGGATGCAGACCTTCCACAAACCGGTTCACCTTCTTCTCTTCGGTACTGATCATATCTGGAGCAAAATGCGACAACTGAGTGAACTGATTCATATACTCTGCCACCAACCTCTGCTGCTGGCGTAGAGCTAAGAACTCAACTTCCTTGGCTCTCTGTACATGGACTGGAATGAACTTCCTCTCGAACTGCCTCTTGAATGTTTCCCAGACCGTCACACTTGGAAGATCTCTGTAGGAGTCCTTCGCACTCTTCCACCAGGTCTTCACAACATCTCTAGACATAGAGGCTGCTAACCCAACTCTCTGCCTGCTCGTACACACAATAGTCTTGAACAAATCCTCTGTCTGCTCTAGCCACTACTTCGCCTTCAATGGCTCTTCTATCCCGTAGAATTCCGTAGCTCCTCGCTTGCAAAATTTATCATAGAGGGCATTCGGGTCATTCTCCTTTGGCTAGAAGACCACCTGTTGCTCAACATGAGACGGGGCTGGTGCTTGGCTCTGCCTGTCTAAGATAGTTGTTACCTGTGCCTGCAGATTCTGCACCGACTGTGCTTCAACTTGGAGAGACTGTGATTGAGCCTAGATGGACTGAAAGAGCATGAGGATGCGTTTGTCGGTACTCATTGCCTGCGGTGACGGTGCTGACCCGCTTTCATTGTTCCCGGGATTATTTGGAGTACCTGAGCCAGATGCCATCTCCTGCAAGATGAGGAAGGTTACTACACAACACAAGCAATTCACATACATACTAGTCCCTGAAACGAGAAAGGTAGTGAACTAAAAGCATATCATCACCACGTTCCTACATGCCTACATGCTTATTATCTAGAGCAAACGCTCTGATACCATACTATACGTATGTCACAACCCGAGCCCAGGAGTTCGAGCGTTAGCAAAAGCCTAACCAATGACACACGTACTCCCATACTTGCACACTTAGACCCGGTCCAAATGTACACCTACAAGGGAAGATTCACACGGGCAAACATGTACGCGGAAGCTGTAGATATCAAAACATTATAACATAATATGTATGAACATAGTAGAAAATCAGAATTTACATACATCATATCTAACAGCATTACAAAATGAGACAAAATACTGTATACAACTCATGAATGGATATAGTCATGATAGATCTCAGAAGAATAAGGGCTCGTATACAAGATGAGGTCTTAACTCTCTCCGAAAGGAGGGATCACACCCACTCCTCTAGCCTGGACGGGGCCTCGGGGGTTTCTCCTGCAATTTGATTGACCGACGAGGGGTCGGTCTAGGTATCTGAGCCTGTAACACCAAGGACAAAGGATAAATACAACGATCTAGCAAAGTATAAACAGTAACAAGATAACACATGCTGTCTCTAATCAAATTAAAGAACATAAGTAAATCATAACATGTAAATGTTTGTCAACTAGGCAATCATGCGAGAAATACCGCATGCTCTCGTGAATAAAAAATACTTACACTATACATAACTAGTCGGCTACTACACATGCCATATGCTCCTAAATGAGGGATCTTATAAACATGATGAGAACACCATTGTCCGGGCTAGGGTACAAATGGGTCTCGGGTTTCCTGGGGTCCGGATTCCCCAAGGCGTGTCCTTACTGCAGCAAGGTCATATAATTATACCAAAGTCACCCCGTCGGGCTCCTAAGGCTAAGGCAGAGTAGTGCCTGACCATAGTAAATCAATCATGTGCTACACTTCGAGTCAAACATGCCAACAAGTATATCATACATGCATAATCGTGATCAACATATGTGTATACTCAAGGTGTAAGAAACATATCAATTAATCCATCAAAGTGACGTGTAGACGAAATCACATAATCATGTTAAAGAATAGAGGTCAATGCTTGACATGCAAGATGCAGTGCAATGAATCCATACCGGCTCATAGGTACTTACAATCCAACCCTATTCTAGTTATCCAGCGTTTCTAACCGTGCATGTTGATGTAGTTTTAATGTCTCCGATGTATTATTGTCTAGTGTTGCATTCTACCTGAGAGTACACTGAAATCGCTTAAACCAACACCCATGGGAAGGTGCTTAACCACTGGATAACGAACATGAATGATTCGCAGCCCTCGAGATCATTCACGTAGTAGTCTCACAGTCCATTGGGCAAGTCATGGTTACCTACCTTCTAAGTCCAAGGCCCTACCAAGTCATCTTCCTTTGCTACCTTTTCACCTGTACATTTCTCTCAGCTCCGCCGTAGGAGACCTTACGGCTCAGCCGCAGGTTCCTTACGGCTTAGCCGTAAGAGAGGATACGGCTTAGCCATGGCCATGTCGTAGAAGAGATGCAGATTTGTATACTCTCAGTTATTTTTACGAACACCCTATATTAATCTACGGCTGGGTCACGGTGGGGCTTACGGCTTAGCCGTAGCGCAGTTCATGGTTCAGCCATGAATGCGCAGGGCCAATTTTCTGAAATGATCACAAAATAACTGGAACGAACGAAAATAATGCAATTAAAAGAGTAGAACTGAGCTCAATTGGGCTGTAGACATACTGTACATATAAGATCATGGAAATCATTTCAATCACACACATACCATCATGGGTTCATACAAGTTATGCTTATACTTGCCTCAATTCGATTCTAACACTCCACTTGTTGTCCTTGGGCTTCAAATCACTTCCAATCATAACCCACAGCTAGCGTGCATGAAAAGAGAGAGAAAAACCTCATGAGCCTAATCATGGAAAACAAGAAAGGAAGGGAGAGAAGGAGTCCAACCTCCAGACATACCTTGAGTCACAAGATTGCCAAGCTTTCTCTCTTGTTTGTTGGTTTGAATCAAAGGAAGAAGGAGAAATCAAGAGAAAGAGTGCTCACGAGAGAAAGAGGAATTGAGAAGAGGATAGAGGAGAATAGAGTCAGTGAAGGGGTTATATAGGATAAGGTTGAATGAAATTTACAACCAAGTCTAATGCTTAAGGCCATTTACAGTTCGAGTCAAATCTAGATCCAACGGAACCATGCGACATCTTTTGCCATTGACACAGTTATAGCATTTAACAAGCTCAACAAGAGACACATGTTGACACCAAGATGATACATAAATGACGAGATCTTGAAAAAAATGCAAATTACGAAAAAGGGCTTGGTCTACCTAAACCGGGTCAAACTTAACCCAACTACCTATCCATGACCCACAACAAAGCTAAAACAGGAATATAACACCATTAGCAACAAAAACAACATTAATTAGTCACTAAACTGGATCAAGCTAGGTCGGGGTGTTACATTGACTGATGATTATGAATTATTCCCCATCCTTGCTTGGTTAGTAGAGCTAAATTGAAAGCCTCAAGGTTTCAGAATCCCATTCCTCCAATATGTTTTGATACACAAAGTTTGTCCCAACTCACCCATTGAATTTTCTTCTCATTGTTTTGCTGCCCCCACCATAATCTAGCCATCAACCCTTCTATCTCTTGACATAGTGATGCAGGCAACTTAAAGCTCCTTATGGCATATGTAGGAATGGCTTGAGCTATAGCTTTAACTAAGATTTCATGCCTTGCCTTTGAGAGTAATTTCTCCTTCCAACCTTGAAGTTTCCGCTACACCCTTTCTCTAATCTCTCCAAATGTCTATTTTTTAGATCTTCCCACCAAAGAAGGGAGCCCCAACTACTTTTCATGTTGTTTAATCACCTCCACCCCCATATAGTCTTTATATAAGATTGATCCCTGCCACTTATGTTCCTAATAAAGAATAGAGAGGTTTTCTCTCTATTAAACTTTTGCCCGGATGCCTCCTCATAGATCTTAAGCAAACTTTGGATGTAAAGATTCTTTTCCCTAGATGCCTGATGAAATAATATGCCGTCATCTACAAATAGGGGGTGGCTAATTTTTGGCACTCCCCGGTATATGCTAAGGCCTGAAATTTTTTTATCGTCTTTGCATTGCGTTAAAGATGACGATCCATCGGCATCTCCTTGTCTCAAGCGCTTTATAGGGTTTAATATAGCCTTTTAGGTTGTTTGTCAACTCCAAGTGCAAATATGAGATGTAGTAAAATATTGGTAGGACCAGGTCCATCCATAGGGAGCTATGCTTAAAATATTTTCAACTTGTCACCTGCCTATTCAAAATTCTAAAACTATTCTAATTAAAATCTAACAAATACATACATTCCTAAAAAAAATAATTACAATCACAATTCAAATAAAGAAAGTAAATCCTAAATATAAAAGTTCCTAAAAAAATAAAATTAAATTTACTGCAAAACAAAACACATGTTAGAACTTCCAATAAAATTAGAAACTTACTAAAAATAAAACTAAACAAAGTTAGAAACAAATTAAAAAGTGAGATAAAACAAAAACTTCCTAAATTCGAAACTAAATTAAGCTAAGAATCTACACTTTCTAAAACCAAAAGATTACAACATCAATTCAAATTAGAAAGAAATTTAATTCTTAGAAAGAACTCTAAATGACAACCTAAAAATCAAGTTAGTAACTCTTATAACAAAGCAATTTCTAAAACAACAAAATACATTACAACTATACAAACAACTAGATACATAACTTTCTAAAAAAAAATCTATCTTAAATTATCATACATGAAAATCTTTCTAAAAATAAAACAAAATCTGAAACTAAACTTTCTTAAACTAATCTTATGAATGAATGAATGCAAAATAAGAAAAAAACTACATGAAAGAGTGAATGAATGGGGCGTGCAAGAGTATTAGGTGATGCATGAATGAGATGGGTTGCCAACAAACATTCATAAATCAGATTTAAAAGACTGATTTTTGTAAATTCCAGAACTGAATCCTCTTTAGATTTATTAAAGAACAATGCAGAAATTTATCCTTGTAACTAGTTCCAAGCAATCTACAGTTATTCAACCAAAGTCCATTCATATCGGCCTAATGTATCTCATTCAAATATGAATTCTGCACATTAATAAATTGAGTTCAGGTAAGCATCAGTTCCACGTCCTGAATTTTTTCTTTTTCAGAATTGAATCACACAGTAAGTGGAAGAAAAATTACACAAATCTGATCAAGGATTTCGTTCAACACTGGTTCAGATTTATGGACAGTTTCAGAACTGATCATGGACTGATCTCAATTGAATTTTCAGGTTTGAATTCAGGTTTAAAAACCATCTAAACTCTAAGCATTCAGCTGATATGCACATGTGCAAATCTGGTTGCAAAAATTCATCTAACTTGTAACTAATTGAAAATATTTTCTGCACTATTCTGGACTGTTATCAAATCTGGAATTTATTCAACTTTATGGTGCAAGAAATCAATTCAAACTTGTTCCAATCAGTCCGCAAATTACATACATGATTCAGCCATGAATTAAAATTTTGCAAATCAGAATTTCAGAATCTAAATCAGCCCAAACATGGAGAAAATGTCTGAACAAATCTGATTGATAAAGTCCTCTAGCCAACTACAGATTTGTTTTGATGTCTGGAATACTTTAAACACCTTTAAACAAAATATTTTTCAGACATGCAATTCAGATTTATGAAATTCCATGATGAACACCCTTAAACATGATTCTAAAACTTAAAATATGCACGAATCTAATGTAATCTACAGCAGTCAACCAAAAAAAAAAAAAAAAAAAAAAACTGTGCAGGAATCATAAACATTAAACATGCAGAAATTCAAAGAAAAAGAATGCAGAAAATAAAGTGCAGAAAAATAATTGTAAAAGGGCAGAAATTTAAAATAAAGTGCAGGAAGTAAAATAAAATTGCAGGAATTTAAATGTAGTAGTGCATAAAATTAAATGTAGTAAAAGTAGTAGAGGCAATAGAGTTATCTTCTCAAGATTCTCTTTTAAATTAGGTTTATGATTGCTTCGAATCTGATCTTAGTACATTGGGTTGTCAATCCAAGCACAAGAAACATTGAAAATGTCAACACAAACCATAAGAAAAGAAGAAAAGTTTTAAGAAGAACAACATAAACTTACATGTAAAAATTCTTTACAAAAGATTGTCAAATAAAATTAAGAACAATACATGCTAGGATGGAAAAGAAAAGAACATCTTCTAGTTGAAACTCCTAAGGGTGTAGTGTGGCCTTAGGGCTAAGCATGCTTGAGGACTAGGATGAAGGGAGAGAGAGATGAAGAAGATGAAGTGTAGAGATCTAGAGAAGGAGCTTTTTTTCCATGAAGAGCAAGGGAGAGGGGTGCCTTATTTATACATCTTCAAGTCCAGATCCTTTTCAAACATTAAAACTTAAAAAATAAAAAAAAAATTGAAAGAAAATGGGCCCCATACAATGGCTTTGGCGTGAGATCCACTTTTGGGATTTTTTTTCTTTTTATTTTTCTTTTCTTTCCTTGCTTTCTTTTGGAAGTCTCTCTTGGATGTTTCTTTCCTTCTTTGTCTTTTGCCGCCTCGCATTGAGATCTTTGAAGAGATAATTTAGGGATAAGAATCCTCTCTTGAAATCGAACTTGGCCTACATTAGGTGTAGAACTTTCCCTTTTATCTCTTTGCATTGTTAACTTTCCTTTTATGGAAAGTACTCCTTGTTGGCTCTAAATTCAAAAATATCTTTTAGATAATTCTCCCTTGATTTTCTCCTTTATTTTTTTCAACCAAAATCTGATCTAACGCATGTGTTAGATGTCAATGTTTGCTTGGAGATTTTTTTTTATTTTTTTTCAATGAAATCTTCTCCTTCTCCAAAAAGAACTCCTATGTGGCTTTCCTTATCCATCTTTGATGAGAAATTCTTTAAATTCTCTTTAGAATCTCTTGAAAATGTGCAACAAATAAATGAACCCCATCTTGGCTATTTTACAAGTATACCCCACACATGCATATGCGTGTGGGACCATGAAGCCAAATTTTGCAATTTTCTTTCAATTTTTTTTCTCTCTTCAATTCTTCTCTTCTTTCTTTTGAAAATCAATTCCTTGTCTCACTTCTTTATAAATGGGACCCATATCATCAATTTCTTACAAAAAAAATGTGAATTCATGTGAAAAAACAAATTTACTTCTAAAATCACAAATACATGAACGTGGTCCATCTCTCATGAAATGACAATAAAAATGCATACAAATTTTCATAATTTTATATGAATGAACTAATGATCATGAAAATTGAATTTAATTCATGAGAATATAAATTTTCACAAAACTTTCCAAAAATGGCAGGTTTCATGAATATTTGCAAAAAGTGTGATTTTAAAGTAAATTATGCAAAAAACTATAAAAATAAATTTAAAATGGATGAAACCATGATATCACACTAAATGAGACTCTTTTGGCTTAATAAGTCCTTAAAATGGTCTAAAATATATATAAAAATATGTACTTTTAAAGACTAATTACACCCCCTAACCATCGTTTTGCTAGTCGCTAGAAAAAACCGTGAAAAATATGAGGCTTCCATCCTAACCTAATATAACCTAAAACTAATCCAATGTAATAAATAAACATGAATGCAACGCTACTTTTGCTGGCACTCTCAACTATATTTAGCATATGTAGCAACCCCTTAAACCCCTAGGTGTCCCCTAGTAGACGAGCTGTGCCTTATGAGAGTTTGCAATGAATTTACCCACAAAAAAAATATTTTAGAAAGAGAAAAAAGAATAGGAAAAATAAAGGAGAAAAGAAATTTCCCAAAAGAAAATTCACTCGTATCATATATTTTCAAAATCCATAATCGTTACACTTTTAAAGTTTTCAAAGTCTGGTTCACAATTCTATTATCAAAACTTTCTCAAATTCAAACCAACTTGCATGCACGGTGAAAAATTATGTACATCAAAAACCTATTTTGGATATTCCACAATAATGCTACAAAAACAGAATTTTTCCTTTAAATAGTTTAATCCCCTGAAATTTAGCAAAAAGAAATTCCTTTCAAAGTTAATAAGATAGCTACCACTTTACTGTTTACTTCAAAAGGATTCTTTTTCTCTCACTATTTTTTTCCAACATAAGGGTTCCCAATTCATATGATATAAGAAAAGTTAGAATCCAGAGTGCAAATCTAGTCCTTATCCTTTCTCGCACATATTTCCTTGCAAACTCTTGCAGGTACTCGTCACTCATTTACTTTTTTCAATGTAGAAATTTCCAAGTTCATATGATATAGCAAATGTTAGGATCTAAGGAGCAAACTTAGTCCTTATACATTTCCACACATATCCTTTAAAAATTTCTATGGACTCTCGTTGGGCCATAATTCATTTTTTTTCATTGTTTTGTGAATGTGCAATGTTTAGGTCCTTTAAAGTTTCTAATTAACCCATGTAGTAAGCGTTAGGCCAATGACTATCAAACCCGATGGCATTAGGGTACTATATATAAAAATATTCCTTTGGGCTGACTAGATTGAGTTAAAAAGGCTACGACCCCAAACTAGTCACATACTGCTCATTATATGCTCTCTTTTTTTCACTCTCTCTCTCTTTTTTTCACATCGAAAGTAAATACTAAGTGGTAGTTCTCATTTCACTCAAATTAATTCATTTTGGTTCTAATATATACAATTCACCAAAAATAAACCAGGAAACAAAAAAATTCTACAAACTAAATTTCAGGTTCACATTGTAATCTCTAGAAAAATTTCAAAAACAGTATTAAAGCTTCCTATCCAAAATGTCAAAAAATGTATACATGTGTGTATATGGAAAGCAAATTTTGGTAATCTTTTGATAGGTTTCCTCCTTTAGAAAATGCAAACTTTCTTTTTACTTCCTTCCAAAAGTATGAAAATTTCAGATTTCTATATATCTTCAAATCACTTCAATTCTTTTGAAAACTTTCTGTTTCTAAAATGAAAAATAAATGAAAGATAAATACTGGCAAAAAATCCTAAAACCAAAAAAAAAGTCTTAAAATTTGCAAAAATGCAAAAATTTTCCTAAAATTAACAAAATAATAAAAAAATTTACCTAAAAATGCCTATAAAATTGGATAAGTGTGTGTGTTCCCACCCCCCCCCCCCAAACCAATTTTCTGCATCGTCCTTGATGTATATGAATGGTATACAAAATAATAAGAATAACATGAGAAAACAAAAATGTAAGGGAGGGTAAAGAGAAGAAGCCACCTGAAGATATGTCTAAGCTGCTCCCCATCCAAGGTTAGACAAAGCAAAAATAACAAAAGAGAAATCCATAATATACATAATATACACAACAGAAGGCCTTTGTCAAATCCAAGGCCGATCAATCCTTATAGGTAGGATCACCAAGAGGAATTTCTTCCTTTTTAAGCAGTGCAATATCTAAGAATGGCTTTAATCTTTGCCCATTAATTTTAAGCATCTGGCTGTCCTTGAGGTCATAAATTCTCACAACACCATCAAGAAATACTTCCTTCACAATTAAGGGTCCAATCTAATGGGAGCTCAATTTACCAAGAAATAGATAAAGCCTAAAATTATAAAAAAAGGACCTTCTGCTCAAGGTGAAATGTCTTTCACAAAAATTTTTATTGTGAAAGATCTTGGTTCATTCTTTATAGATTCTTGAATTGGCATAGGCTTCCTGTCTCAACTCATCCAGTTCATTCAATTGCAATTCCTCTTGGTCCTAGCCTTTTCCATATCAAATTTGAACTATTTTATGGCCCAATAAGCTTGAACTATTTTATGGCCCAATAAGCTTTGTGTTCTAGCTCCACTGGAAGGTGGCATGCTTTCCCGTAAATGAGCTAGTATGGAGACATTCCAATTGGAGTTTTGGAAGCTGTCGAGTAAGCCCAAAAAGCATCTATTAACCTTATGGACCAATCTTTTCAATTGGGGCTAACCATAATCTTCAAAATTCTTTTTATTTCCCGATTAGATACTTCCACTTGTCCACTTGTTTGTGGGTGATAAGGAGTGGCAATTTTATGGGTTATCCCATATTGTTTCATCAAGACCTCAAATGCCAGGTTACAAAAATATGCACCCCCATCACTAATGATGGCTCATGGAGTACCAAAACAAGAAAAATAATTTCTTTCAAAAACTTCGGGATTATTTTTGCATCATTTTCCCAGCAACGAATAGCTTCTATCCATTTTGACACATAGTCTACAACCACTAAGATATAGATATAGCCAAAACTAGGAGGAAATGGACCCATGAAATCAATACCCCATGCATCAAAGAGTTTTACTACCAGAATGGGATTTAGAGGCATCATGTTTCTTTTAGAGAATGTTCCCAATTTCTGACAGCGAGCACAGGCCCGACAAAAATCATGAGCATCTCGATACAATGTAGGCTAAAAGAATCCAGTCTGCAAAATTTTCATAACAGTCTTTTGTCTAGAAAAATGCCCCCGCAAGCTTACGTATGGCAAATGGAGAGTACATTATGTATCTCATTATTAGGTACACATCTCCTAATTATTTGATCTGAGAAGTACTTAAAAAGATATGGATTAACCCAGAAAAAATATCGAACTTGAGAAAAGAATGGGTCTTTATCTTGCTTGTTCCAATGATCAGGAATTTTACCCGTAGCAAGATAGTTTGCATTATCAGTGTACCAAGGGGATTGTAAGACAACAAATAAATGTTCATCTGAGAAACTATCATGGATCAGTGTCGGTTCAATGGTATTCGACTGCCATAACATTCTCCACTCATTTCTTATCGTTGATTTCTAAGTTAAATTCTTGGAGTAGGAGGATCCAATAGATAAGTTTGAGCTTAGCATCTTTCTTTAAAAAAAGGTACTTGAGCACAGAATGATTGGTGAAAACCATTATCTTAGATCCAATCAAGTACGATCTAAACTTGTCAAGTGCAAAGACCATTGCCAATAATTCTTTCTCAGTGGTTGAATAGTTGATCTAGGCACTATTCAAGCTCCTACTTGCATAATAAATCACGTAAGGTTTCTTATCCTTACATTGGCCCAACACAGCCCTAACCGCATAATCGCTGGCATCACATATGATCTCAAAGGGCAAAGGCCAATAAGGAGGCTGCATAATCAGTGCAAACGGCAGCATGCCTTTTGATTTATCAAATGATTCTTGGCATGCCTCAGTCCATTTCAAATTTTGCTTCTTTGGAGAGTAAGTTACAAAGAGGTCTAGATATAAAACTGAAATCTTTAATAAACCTTCTGTAAAAACCTGCATGTCCTAAGAATGATCTGATGTCTCTTATGGTTTTTGGTATGGGTAGGTTGGTGATCAAATCTATTTTAGACTTGTCAACTTCCAATCACCTTTCTGACATAATATGACCAAAGACAATTCCCTGGCAAACCATAAAATGGTATTTCTCCCAATTCAATACAAGGTTCTTTTCTTCACATCTAGTGAGCACCAATACAAGGTTCTTTTCTGTAGTCAATGCACACTTTTCATCCTGTGGGTACTCGGGTTGGGACTATCTCATCCTGGGCCTTCTTCACTACAGTAACACCGGCTTTCTTTGGAACAACTTGGGCAGGGCCAACCCATTGGCTATCGGAGATTGCATAGATTATACCCACGTCCATAAGATTAAGCACCTCAGCCTTAACCACTTCCTATATGGTAGGATTGAGCTGGCGTTGCATCTGTCTACATGGTTTAGCATCATCTTCGAGGTAGATGCAATGTGTATGCACTAAAGGATCAATCCCCTTAATATCAGCCACATTCCAAGTTATTACTCCCCTGTGCATTTTGAGTACTTTCAGTAGTTGGCCTTCTTAGTCCTTAGTAAGTAGCGAAGAAATAACCACAGGATATGTTTCATTGTCCCCAAGGTACGCATATCGCAAGTTCGAGGGGAGGGGCTTCAACTCAGGTTGAGGTTGTCTCACTTGAGATGGAAGAGTTGGTGTATCAGTTTGTACAAGCTCCTTAATATGGCTTGGCCATATTGCATGGGCATTTTCAATTGATTCATCTTCCAATTCCTCAAAAGAGTCCATGTCCTTTTTTGGGTTCAAGTATCAACGCAATGTGGGAGTTAATGCACTCCTTAAGATCATCCACAACCAAGGTAGCAATCAAGTCTATATCATGATGGTCAGTCTCACAAGCTCTCGGTTGTTTGCACATTTGAAAAATATCGAGGTCCAAGGTCATGTTCCTAAAAAAAAGTTTGAACCTTCTACTCTAGCAATTAATAAGTGCATTGGAAGTGGCCAAGAATGGTCTTCCCAGAATGACAGAAATTTCACTATTTTCATTTTGTACTGGTTCTATATCCACCACATAGAAATCCACTGGGAAGAAAAAATGCTCAATTTGTACCAAAACATCCTCTATTAACCCTCTCGGTTTCTTAATAGATCGATCGGTGAGTTGAAGAGTAGTTATGGTTGGTTTCAACTCGCTAAGCCCTAGTTGCAGATAAACCGAGTAAGGTAATAAGTTCACATTTGCTCCCAAATCTAGTAAAGCTTGACCTATCCGATGATTTCCAATGACACATGGAATGGTGGGGCATCTTGGATCTTTGTATTTCAGAGGAGTGGTTTGAGTCAAGTATGCACTTATCTGTTCAGTGAGGAATGTTTTCATGGGAACATAAACCCTACGCTTGCAATGCAAAGATCTTTTAAGAATTTAGCGTAGGTGGAGACTTATTTAAATGCATTCAGTAGAGAGATATTGATTCTGACCTCTTTAAGAACATCCAAATTTTCTTGGTTGGAGATTTTCTATTTGGGATGGGTCAATCTCAGAGGAAAAGGGGCAACCGATTGAGGAATAGTGGGGTTTGAACTTTTCAATGTCAACAATAGTGTTTGCATTAGTGCTATCCTTTATTTCAATCTTCCCATTCAAATATGAGGAGACATGTGGTTTATCTTTTCAGATTATCTTGAAGTTCTTTGCCATTGCTTAGAGTGACAGCCTGAACATGCTCTTAATAGTTTGGGTTAGTGATGTTGTTTACTTAAAATTGGCCTATTGGGTTCGGGAGAAGTTAAGCAGGAAATATTCCTTTCCCTTGAACTTAAAGGCTATGTTTGATTTGTTCAACAGAAGCTTCTAACCTTTGGAAAGTTTGTCGATTCTCTTGAATGGCTTGCTACTTATTCTGAATATTTTGTAGATTATTTTTGCATGTTTTGCATAATTTGCTGTTAAGATTGTACAAACATGCTGAGTGATTCCTCCAACGTCTTATTTTGAGCTTGTGGTGCATAAGATGTATTATGCTGTGGGGCATCTATTGCACCAGAATTTGATGTTCTTTGGGAATTATACTCAGTTGTAGCATTTGGTCCATTCCTCCAGCTAAAATTGCAGTCGTTCCACCACAAAGTATTATATGTGTTCCCCATGGTATTTGTATTGAACGGCTTTTGATAAGAATTCAAAGTGCTAGCCTGTTCTTGAATTGCTTCCTGTAATGCAGGTCCAGTTGGACAATCCATTGACATGTGATTTTTAGAAGCACAAATAGCATAAACCATAACTGTATCTTTGTTCTTTCCAAGTTTCAGGATTTCAATTTCTCTTAAAAGTGCAACAATCTTGGCTTGGATCTCAGTTTGATTGTTCAATTGATATATTCCTCCTCCCTTAGACTAATTTAATGATCTGGATTGATCTGCCCCATCAGATGAGGCCCATTTTTGTGCATTTTTAGCCATTAATTCTAGAAATTCCCATGCTTCATCTATTTGCTTTTGATTGAATTGACTATTGCACATCATCTCAATAAATTGGCGAGTACCAGGAGCGAAACCCTCAATAAAAACTTCAATGAGACGATATGTTTTATATTCGTGATGAGGACATGCAAAGATCAATTGATTAAATCTTTCCCAACACTAATAATAGGGTTCCTTGAGGTTTTGTTTGAACATCATGATCTCCCTTTTTAAAGTGTTGGTCTTATGTTGTGGGAAGAATTTTGTCAAAAATTCAGTCTCTAGGCCTTTCCAAATATTAATTGAACTTGGTCTAAGAGAGTGGAGCGAATTCTTTGCTTTATCTTTCAAAGAAAACGGAAATAATCAAAGTTTGATCATATCAGCCCCTACATTCTGTAACTAAAGTGTTGCGCATATTTCATAAAATTTTTTAGGTGCAAGTATGCACTTTTAGAGTCAAGTCCATGAAACTTAGGTAGAAGTTGGATCATGCCCGGTTGGGTTTCAAATTGACCTGTAATTGGGGGTATCACTATATATGATGGTGTGGTTTGTCGAGTGGGGTTCAGATAATCACGTAAAGTCCTGGTGGCTGGTTAACCTCGACACCATTGCGGTCCCCATTATTATTCCCATTTCTGAGTTGGGCATCATTGTAACTGGACCCACTTGCCATTAGAGATAATCTCGAACGACTTAAGGGTCTAGGAGATTCTTTCCTTTCTAATCTATACGCGAATCCTCTTTGCCAAATTGGCTGAGAGGGCTTGTCCTTTCTTTTTGGGATTTTGGAAAATTTTTTAATTCTTTTATTTTTTTAAAATTTTCTTTTATAAAAAAATGATTAAAAAAACCTAAAATCTAAATAATTTCCTAAGATCGAAAAGTTTCCTTGAGTTCTCCAATCTTGTTCTATAAAACCAATTCGGGCAGGTTAGCCACCGGGAACTGGTAGTGTCATTGATGAACCCGTTTAAAGGACCAGTTTTTTGAATAGACAAGCTGTCATGTGCTACAAGGGTAAAGGCCTTCTTGGAAATCGCAGACAACAATTAGTTCACTTTTGGAATACTTTCTTCCCAAAAGAAGTTAAGACAAGTTGAAAAACCGTAACTTTTTTTTATTTTAGAACGTTTCTAAAAATAGCAGTGATGTGAGCTTTCTAACAATTAATGCACTTCCCTTTTCCAATTGAGGGTAGTTCATCATTCCATGCATGTTCTCATATCTCTAGAAAGATGTCAAAATTAAACCACACCCACAATGTAAATAAGAAAAGTTAAGACAAGTTACCTTAAATGAAGCTCCCTAGCAACGGCGCCAGAAACTTGCTCATCAACTCCAAGTGCAGAGCTACAATGCCGTAAAATATTGGTAGGACTGGGTCGATCCATAGGGAGCTATGCTTAAAATATTTTCAACTTGTCACCTGCCTATTCAAAATGCTAAAACTGTCCTAATTAAAATCTAACAAATACAAACATTCCTAAAAAAAATAATTACAATCACAATTCAAATAAAGAAAGTAAATCCAAAATCTAAAAGTTCCTAAAAAAATAAAATTAGATTTACTGCAGAACAAAAAACATATTAGAACTTCCTATAAAACTAAATCTAAAATTAGAAACTTACTAAAAATAAAACTAAACAAAGTTAGAAACAAATTAAAAAGCAAGATAAAACAAAAACTTCTTAAATTAGAAACTAAATTAAGCTAAGAATCCACACTTTCTAAAACCAAAAGATTTAAAACATCAATTCAAATTAGAAAGAAATTTAATTCTTAGAAAGAACTCTAAATGACAACCTAAAAATCACGTTAGTAACTTTTATAACAAACCAATTTCTAAAACCACAACACATTACAGTTACATAAACAGCTAGACACATAACTTTCTAAAAAAAAAATCTATCTTAAATTATCATACATGAAAATCTTTCTAAAAGTTAAAAAAATATCTGAGACTAAACTTTCCTAAACTAATCTTATGAATGAATGAATGCAAAAAAAAAAAAAAAAAAAAAAAAAAAAAACCTACATTAAAGAGTGAATGAATGGGGCGTGCAAGAGTATGATGTGATGCATGAATGAGATGGGTTGCCAACAAACATTCATAAATCAGATTTAAAAGACTGATTTTTGTAAATTCCAGAACTGAATCCCCTTTACATTTATTAAAGGACATTGTCGAAATTTATCCTTGTAACTAGTTCCAAGCAATATATAGTTATTCAACCAAACTTCATTCATATTGGCCTTATGTATCCCATTCAAATATGAATTATGCACATTAATGAATTGAGTTCAGGCAAGCATCAGTTCCACATCCTGAATTTTTTTTTTTAGAAATCAATCACACAATAAGTGGAAGAAAAATTACACAAATCTGATCAAGAATTTTGTCCAACACAGGTTCAGATTTACAGACTGTTTCAGAATTGATCATGAACTGATTTCAATTGAATTTTCTGGTTGAATTCAAGTTTAAAAACTATCTTAACTTTAAGCATTCAGCTGATATGCACATGTGCAAATGTGGTTTGCAAAAATTCGTCCAACATGTAACCAATTGAAAATATTTTCTCCACTATTCTGGACTGCTATTGTTGGCTAAGTGGGTCCATACCATAAGTGGGTTCAATATATGGGGTGATTTCCCTAATGATATTAGGAATTTCCTGTTTTGTCAAACAGTAGTTTTCTAATAGGTTAGGACTTTTCCTTTTTCTGAGATAGAGTTCTTGGGGGATAAGGATGTAATGATTATATATATGATGTAATCTGTAACCCTAGTGAGAGGTTGAGAGAGTGGCTAAGATTCCAAGGCTGTGGTTTCACAGATTGGAGGAGAACCTAGTGGAAATTGGTTTCTCGTGGACATAGGCATCTTTGCCGAACCACGTAAATCTCCTTGTCTTCTTATGTGGTTGATTGTTGATCTTGTTGCCTTTGCACACACGAGCACAACAAGTGGTATCCGAGGGTCAAAAGTTGTACGTGGAAGATCAAAGAAGAGATCAGACGTGATCTCTGTGTGGGCCGCAGGAGAAACTCGATTTTTCTGTTACAGTAACAGAGAAATTGGTTTTTACAGTCCACGGTAAGAAAAAGAAAGAGTTGGGGTTCTTGGTTTGCTGGACATCGCCGGTTTAAGGGCTGCCAAATTTGAGGAAGAACCATAAGAAAAAAAGGAAAAAAAAATTCTCACCAGTTGCCAGTCATCTTCGCCACTGCCAGCCGCCACTAGTCACCGTTGTCGTTGCCGTTGCTGTCGCCGCTGCCAGCCATCGCTGGCTGCCGGACCAGCCAAGCTCTCCGCCATAGCCGCAGCGCCAACATCTGCAACCCAGTTCAGAACAGGGGCGCCTGTTGAAGACGACCAAGATTTTAGGTCGTTTGGTTCGGGTTGGGTCCGTTTGACCTGACCCGCCTTGGAGAAAGCCCAAGTGCTGTTTAAGGTTAGTTCGGGTTTCAGGTTGGGTCAGACCCAACTCGTGGAAGAAGCCTAGAAGCACAGAGGTGCAGTTTCGGGTCAGGTCGGGTTGACCTGAACCCATTCTAATCGGTCCAACCCGTCAGCCGCCGCGCCGACATCAGCAGAGTGACGTCATCAGGCTGACGTTAGCCCTCATCATCGGACTCGTGGTCAACGGCCAGAGTTGACCATATTGACGGCAAAAGTTTGTTTCTGCGATATTTTGATCATCCGACATCCGATCAGAGATCCATTTGCGCCTACGGACTCGTTTTGAGCAAATCTACATGCTAATGGAAGAAGATTGGCTGTTTGATGGTCAGCAAGGAGTTTGACCAAATCGGAAGAGCAGAAAACCGTTTTTATGATATCGGAGCCATCCGGAGTCGGATTTCAGATCCGTTTCTTCTAGCGTGCTCGTGTTGATGAGATCTACAGCTTAGTGCAGGAGTTGAGGTCAGTGTTAGTTATTTGTTTTTCCTGTTGATTAATTTGATTAAGATGGAGAACAATACTATCAACACTACCATGGTTAAGCTCAACCATTCCAATTGGTTGATCTGGAAACCGAAGATGGAGGATATTCTCTATTGTAAAGACATCCATGATCCCGTTGAGGGAGATAGTGCCTGAAAAGATATGCAAGATGCTGAATGGAACAAGCTGCATAGAAAAGCTATTGGTCACATCAGACAGTGGGTTGATAATAGCATATTTCACCACGTGTCTAATGAAACTAATGCGAATACCCTTTGGAAAAAGTTAGAAGCAATGTATGATAAAAAGACCTCAGTGAACAAAACCTTCTTGATCAGAAAGCTTGTGAACATGAAATTCAAGGATGGTGGTCAGATCAAAGATCACATCAATGAGTTCCAAAGTGTGGTAAATCAGTTAGCCACTATGAAGATGATCTTTGATGATGAGATGCAAGCTTTGTTGCTTCTGAGTTCTTTGCCGGATACATGGGAGACATTGGTTGTTTCTTTGAGCAACTCTACTCCAGATGGTGTGTTATCTATGAGTCAGGTTACCAGTAGTCTACAGAATGAAGAAACTAGAAGGAAATCTGCAGGGACAGATAATGCACAGGCCTTTGTTACTGAGAACAGGGGGAGGAGTAAGAGTAGAGGACCAAAGGGGGCTCGTGGCAAGTCTAGAGGTGAATCACAGGGCAAGTCTAGCAGTGAATCACAGAGCAAGAAAAAGTCTGTAAAATGCTTTTTCTATGGCAAGATGGGCCACGTCAAGAAAAATTGTTTTGCCATGAAGGAACAGAAAGGATCCAACAATGAAAAGAAGAATGACAGTGATAACATTACAGCTACTTTGGAACAAGAAGTAGTGGTGCTCGCCGGCGATGATGATAAGTGTTTGAGTGTTACAAATGGTCAGGTTAAGTGGGTTGTTGACACAACAGCATCCTACCATGCTACTCCCTGTAGGGAGTTGTTCACAGCGTACAAAGTAGGTGACTTTGGTACTGTGAAAATAGGCAACACGAGTCATTCAGAGATTGGTGGTATCAGTGATGTCTACATTAAAACCGATATTGGTTGCACAATGAAGCTGAAAGATGTGCGACATGTTCCCGATCTTCGGTTGAATTTGATTTCCGGGACTGCATTGGATCGTGCAGGTTATGAGAATTACTTCGGAAATGGCAGATGGAAGCTCACTAAAGGGTCTCTTGTTATTGCGAGAGGAACAGCGGGTAATACTCTTTATAAAACACAAGTAAAGCTGTGCAAAGATACGTTGAATGCAGTCCAAGACAATTCCTCTCTGAATCTATGGCATAAGAGGCTTGGTCATATGAGTGAGAAAGGACTGCAGATGTTGGTGAAGAAGGATTTAATTCCTTGCTCCAAAGGTATATCCCTTGACCCTTGTGATTATTGTTTATATGGTAAACAACATAGGGTTGCTTTCTCTTCGACATCAAAATTGAAATCAAATGTGTTGAATTTGGTATATTTTGATGTTTGTGGTCCCATAGCGGTAGAATCATTGGGTGGCGATAAGTTCTTTGTCACGTTCATCGATGATGCATCCAGGAAAGTCTGGGTTTATCCATTGAAATCAACGGATCAAGTGTTCCAAAATTTTCAGCAGTTTCATGTCAAGGTTGAAAGATAAACAGGTAAACTCTTAAAGTGTCTCCGCACAGATAATGGGGGAGAGTACACATCCAACCAGTTTAAAAGCTATTGCTTGAAGCATGGCATACGACATGAAAAGACAGTTCCTGTACTCCACAGCACAATGGTGTGGCAGAGAGAATGAACCGCACTATTCTTGAGAAGATGAGATGCATGATAGGATTAGCACGGTTGCCTAAGTCATTCTGGGGTGAAGCCATTCTGACTGCCGTTTATCTGATTAACAGATATTTCTCAGTTCCTTTGAATTATGATCTTCCAGAGAAAAGATGGACATGTAAAAATGTTGTCTATCCACATTTGAAGGTGTTTGAGTGTAAAGCATTTGTGCATGTACCAAAGGAGCAGCGTTCCAAGTTGGACGATAAGGCAGTGAGTTACATCTTTCTTGGCTATGGTGGAGATAAATTTGGCTACAGATTATGGCATCCAGCAAAGAGGAAACTTATCAGAAGCAGGGATGTGGTTTTCCATGAAGACGAGTTCTTTGGAGATGTTAAGAAGATTGATAAGTCTTCTGAGACAGTTGATGGAGTGGTTGATCTCACACCAACTCCTTCTCCGGTGCAGACTACTGGTGGAGAAGGTGGACAAAACGATCCGAATCGTGATGAGGCACAGGGGTTACAGATGATGAGGGTGTTGAGCAGGGGGAGCGGTAGTCTTCTCGGATTGAAACCATGGAACCTCAAGTTAGGAGGTCTACCCGAGAGCGTCAACCATCAACTAGGTATCCTACATCCGAATATGTATTGCTTACTGATGAGGGGGAGCCAGACAGCTTCCGAGAAGCAATGACTCATGCTGATAAAGATGAGTGGATGAAGGCTATGCAGGATGAGATGAGTTCTTTGAAGAAGAACAAGACATATGAGCTGGTGCAACTTCCTAAAGATAAGAATGTTCTGAAAAACAAATGGGTGTTCAAGCTGAAAAATGATGAGAATGGAAAACTAGTAAAGCACAAAGCACAGTTAGTGGTAAAAGGCTTCGCACAGATGAAGGGTATCGACTTCAGTGATGTTTTCTCTCCTGTTGTGAAAATGACTTCTGTTAGAATCGTCTTGGGTCTAGCCGCCAGCATAGACCTTGAGCTTGAACAAATGGATGTGAAGACTGCGTTTCTTCATGGTGACTTAAAAGAAGAGATCTACATGACTCAGCCAGAGGGGTTTGAGATAAAAGGAAAAGAACAGATGGTTTGCAAGTGGAAAAGGAGTCTCTACAGGCTGAAGCAAGCACCTAGATAGTGGTACAAGAAATTTGATTCATTCATGTTGAGTCATGGGTACCGGAGGACAGCTGCAGATCATTGTGTCTATATTCGTCGATTTATCGATGGCAGGTTCATCATCCTTCTTTTATATGTGGATGATATGCTAATAGTTGGACAGGATAGCAAGTTGATTGGCAAGTTAAAAGAGGAGATGTTAAAGTCGTTTGAAATGAAAGACTTAGGTCCCGCACGAACAATACTAGGCATGCAAATACGTCATGATAGGAATTCCAAGCAGCTGTGGTTATCACAAGAGAAATATGTTGAACGAGTGCTCGAGCAGTTCAACATGAATAATGCTAAGCCAGTTAGCATACCTATAGCTAGTCACTTCAAACTAAGCAAGGGCTTGTGTCCTACTATAGATGATGAAAAGAAATTCCTTACTCCTCTGCTGTGGGGAGTCTCATGTATGCCATGGTTTGTACACGACCAGACATTGCTCATGCTGTGAGTTTAGTGATTAGATTTCTCGCAAACCCTGGAAAAGAGCATTGGGATGTAGTGAAGTGGATCTTTAGGTATTTGAGAGGCACTTCCAATGTGTGCTTATGTTTCGGAGGCTCAAAACCAGTCGTGGAAGGTTATACTGATGCTGATTTTGCAGGCGATCTTAATCGTCGGTTGTCGACTTCTAGTTATTTGTTTACTTTCGTAAGGGGAGCTATCTCTTGGCAATCGAAGTTGCAGAAATGTACAGCACAGTTTACAACTGAAGCGAAATACATAACTGCTAATGAAGCCGGAAGAGAAATGCTTTGGTTGAAGAGATTCCTTCAAGAACTTGGTTTGAAGCAAGAAGAATATGTAGTTTACTGTGATAGTCAGAGTGTTATGGATTTCAGTGAGAATGCTACATATCATGGTCTCATGAATCACGTTGATATCAAGTACCATTGGATTCGTGAGGTGATCGAGAAGAACTTCATGAGGTTAGAAAATATTCATTCGGACAAGAATCCCTCGGACATGATGACCAAGGTTGTGTCTAAGGGAAAGCTAGAGCTGTATTCAGAGTTGGCAGGGCCGAACTCCCAGTAAGGGGTTCAGGACATCTTCCCCATGGTCTGGAGTGGGAGATTGTTGTCCAAGTGGGTCCAAACCATAAGTGGGTTCAATATTTGGGGTGATTTTCCTAATGATATTAGGAATTTTCTGTTTTGTCAAATAGTAGTTTTCTAATAGGTTAGGACTTTCCTTTTTTCTGAGATAGAGTCCTTGGGGGATAAGGATGTAATGATTATATATATGATGTAATCTGTAACCTTAGTAAGAGGCTGAGAGAGCAGCTGAGATTCCAAGGCTGTGGTTTCATAGATTAGAGGAGAACCTAGTGGAAATTGGTTTCCTGTGAACGTATGCATCTTTGCTGAACCACGTAAATCTCCTTGTCTTCTTGTGTGGTTGATTGTTGATTTTGTTGCCGTTGCACACACGAGCACAACAGTTATCAAATCTGAAATTTATTCAACTTTATGGTGCAAGAAATCAATTCAAACTTGTTCCAATTAGTTCACAAATTACATACATGATTCAACCATGAATTAAAATGTTTGCAAATCAGAATTTTAGATTCTAAATCAGCCCAAACATGGAGAAATTTCTAAACAAATCTTACTGATAAAGTCGTCTAACCAACTGCAGATTTGTTTTAATGTCTGGAATACTTTAAACACCTTTAAACAAAATATTTTTCAGACATGCAATTTAGATTTATGAAATTCCATGACTAACACCCTTAAACAGGATTCTAAAACTTAAAATATGCACGAATCTAATGTAATCTACAGCAGTAAACAAAAAGAAAAACTATTCAGGAATCATAAACATTAAACATTCAGAAGTTGAAAGAAAAGAACGCAGAAAATAAAGTGCAGAAAAATAATTGTAAAAGTGCAGAAATTTAAAATAAAGTGCAAGAAGTAAAATAAAATTGCAGGAATTTAAATGTAGCAGTGCATAAAATTAAATGTAGTAAAGGCAGTAGAGTTATCTTCTCAAGATTCTCTTTTAAATTAGGTTCATAATTTCTTCGAATATGATCTTAGTACATTGGGTTGTCAATCCAAGCATAGGAAACATTAAAAGTGTCAACACAAACCATAAGAAAAGAAGAAAAGTTTTAAGAAGAACAACATATACTAACATGTAAAAATTCTTTACAAAAGACTATCAAATAAAATTAAGAACAATACATGCTAGGATGGAAAAGAAAATATCCTTTTCTAGTTGAAATTCCCAAGGATGTAGTGTGGCCTGAGGGCTAAGCCTCCTTGAATACTAGGATGAAGGGAGAGAGAAATATAGAAGATGAAGTGTAGAGATTTAAAGAAGGAGCTCTTTTTCCATTAAGAGTATGGGAGAAGGGTCCCCTATTTATACTTTTTCAAGTCCTACCCCTTTTCAAACTTTAAAAATCTTAAAAACGATAAAAAAAATTAAAATAAAATGGGCCCTATACAATGGTTTGTGCGTGAGATCCACTTTTGGGATTTTTTTCTTTTTATTTTTCTTTTCTTTCCCTGCTTATTTTCTTTGGAAGTCTCTCTTGGATGCTTCTTTCCTTCTTTGTCTTTTTCCACCTTGCATTGAGATTTTTGTAGAGATAATTTAGAGATAAGAATCCTCTCTTAAAATCTAACTTTGCCCACATGAGGTGTAGAACTTCCCCTTTTATCTCTTTGCATTGTCAACTTTCCTTTTTTGGAAAGTAGTCTCTGTTGTCTCTAAACTCAAAGAGATTTTCTAGATAAGTCTCCCTTGATTTTTTTTCCTTTCTTTTTTTCAGCCACAATCTGATTCAAAACATGTGTTGGACGTCCATGCTTGCTTGGAGATTTTTTTTATTTTTTTAATTAAATCTTCTCCCCTTCCAAAAAGAACTCATATGTGGCTTTGCTTGTCCATCTTTGATGAGATATTCTTTAAATTCT
Source organism: Sextonia rubra (assembly GCA_037013555.1). Classification (NCBI taxonomy): domain Eukaryota; kingdom Viridiplantae; phylum Streptophyta; class Magnoliopsida; order Laurales; family Lauraceae; genus Sextonia; species Sextonia rubra. The sequence continues at coordinate 11,645,789 of JASUAD010000008.1, forward strand.
GTTCAAAATCTCTTGAAAATGTGCAATAAATAAATGGACCCGTTTTTGAATGTTTTACAAGTGTACCCCACACATGCATATACGTGTAAGACCATGAAGCCAAATTTTGCAATTTTCTTCCAATTTTTTTTCTCTCTTCAAATTTTCTCTCCTTTCTTTTGAAAATCAATTCCTTGCCCCAATTTTTTATAAATGGGACCCATATCATCAATTTCCGACAAAACAAATTTGAATTCATGTGAAAAGATAATTTTACCCCTTTGATTACAAATGCATGAATGTGGGCCCATCTCTCATGAAATGACAATAAAAATGCACATTATTTTCATTATTTTAGATGAATGAACTCATGATGATGAAAATTGAATTTAATTAATGAGAATATAAATTTTCACACAAATTTCCAAAAATGGCATGCTTTATGAATTTACACAAAAAGTATGATTTTAAAGCAAATTATGTAGAAAAACATAAAAATGAATTTAAAATGCATGAAACCAAGATATCACACTAAATGAGACTCTTTTGGTTTAATAAGTCCTTAAAATGGTCTAAAATGTATATAAAAATATGCATTTTTAAATACTCATCATGGGTCCCCACGGATTAGAGTAGAATAAGAGACAGTTGAAATACACTCCATTAACAAATCTACCGATCTCTGGTTGGAAACCGAGCTTCAACATTATATTTTTTGTGAAACTTCACTCCACTGTATCATAATTTTTGCTCGTATCTAGTTTGATGGACATGAGGCCTTTCTTGTCCCCTTTTTTTTCATTCAAATAATTCACCATCTCATATACCACTAGCACATTGTCCGTGATAAGTTTTCCAAGGACAAATGCACTCTAACTCTCCAATATAATGTGAGGCAATGCACATTTCATATGATTCTTCAGAACCTTTGACACAAGTTTGTACATTACATTACAAAGGCTTAGTGGACAATACGCAGTCATACACTCAGGACTATTGATTTTTGGTATTAAGACTATATGGGTAAGGTTTATATCTCTAAACATGCTTCCAGAGTTTCAAACAGATAATGCAACATTAGAAATGGAATGACCAACAATATGCCAATACTTTTGGTAAAATAGGGGAGGCATACCATTCAAGCCAAGAGCTTTTGTTGGGTGCATTTGGTGAAGAGCTTTGAACACTTCTTCCTGCTTGAACTCATGTAATAGCTACTTATTCATTTCCTCTATCACTAGGGAACTCTTAGTGTCGAGGGTTGCCCTTCCATCAAAGGCGTTTGATATCCTTGGATGTTCCTATCTCATTCAGTCAGTCATAAAGCCTTGGATCTTTGTCTTCAGATTATCTATTCCCTTTCTAACAACTCATTAATTTCTTTTTTCACCAACTGAATATCTTTTGTAGTGGATTCATTAGAACATCTTTCTGTAAGGAATTGCAATTGTTTGTGCATTTTAGTTAGATTTATCTGTACATTTCCAAAACACTCCCACTTCCATTTTGTCAACAACCTTCTGCAACAATTCAAGGTCTTACATAGAGATTCCATATCTCCAACATGACCGCCTGCATCCATGCCTCCGTAATGTTCTCCTCGCACCCCTTACTACTAACCCACATTGACTCAAATCTAAGTTCCGTTTTTCTTTTTCTATATACTAATATGAGTGCATCTAGGACTAGGACTAGGGGTAGATGATCCGAATATGATGAATAACTATGAACAACTTCAGCATTAGGAAACAATTTAGACCATTCTACACTTGCAATTGCACGGTCCAACCTCTCCCTAATAATATTAGCCCCATCCCTTTGATTACACCAATTGTACTTTGGACCCATGTATCCCAAATCCCGAAGCATACAAAAATCTAGAGCCTCCCTGAACTTTCTCACTTGCCAGTCAGGCCTTTCTCTACCCTGCGTTTCACTCTAGCATACAATCTCATTGAAATCACCGAAGCATACCCAAGCTCCACCAAAACCAGTTTTCAGAAAGCATAATAATTCCCAAACTTGTTGTCTTTTGGATGCTTTTGGATGGCCATAGATGCTTGTGAGTCTCCATTGATGATTTGAACTGCTCTCTATCACGAATATATCAATATGATACCGTGAATAGCTCTGTAGTAGAATAACAGCTTCATTTTTCCAAAACAACGCTGTTCCTCCTTTTTTTTCCTTCAGTATCCGAATCTATAAAACCATAGAAGCCAAGCTTATACTTAAATCTTTCCACATCTCTGCTAATCAGTTTCATCTCATGTCACGCCCCACCCTTCACACATGCATGATATTGTCCGCTTTGGCCCATGGGCCTCACGGTTTTGCTTTTGGTGGGCATCAACCCACCAAAAGGCCTCATGCATAGTAAGGGTGCGAACTCTCTATATAAACCTATTCACTTTCCTCTCTATAGTCGATGTGGGACTCCAGGATGTCACAATCCACCCCCCTTAGGGCTGCACGTCCCTGTGCAGTAGCCTGCCAGCCCTCTTGGCCCGCCCACATATGAACCCGCCCACTTGCACCAGGCCACGGCAGGGACCCACACTCGAACTAGTCGAGAGTCGGCTCTGATACCATTTGTCACGCCCCACCCTTCACACATGCATGATATTGTCCGCTTTGGCCCATGGGCCTCACGGTTTTGCTTCTGGTGGGCATCAACCCACCAAAAGGCCTCATGCATAGTAAGGGTGCAAACTCTCTATATAAACCCATTCACTTTCCTCTCTATAGTCGATGTGGGACTCCAGGATGTCACATCTCAGTAAAAAACAAAATCATGGGGCCTTCTTTATTCAGCAACTCCTGTAGAGCTAGAACTGCTCGTGGATTCCCAAGCCCACGGCAGTTCCAACTTAGTGCCTTCATGGTGAACGGCAGCGCTTGAAACCAGCCTCCGCCACTTCAACTGTCCCTCCATACCATAGTCAGAAGATAGCATCCCCTTCAGTTTCTCCATTGTCCACCAGTTTCTTGATGTACTGTCTCTTACGAGAACTTGGTAAAGACTCTCGATTTGCTTTCTCGGTCTGTAATTTTCTAACCTTCCTCTTCCATTTCTTTTTAAACACACACCATCAGCCTTATTTATAGTCGGGCAACTATCATTGTGAGTCCTCACATTTCTAACTTGGCCCAATGTCTTAACATCCTGGCCCGCATTTTTTTCAGTATCGACCGCACCTGTAGCATTACTTCCACGTGAGCATATAACATCGGGGGCTGATTTTGAATCCATACATAACTTATATGTATCTCCTTAATTGGTATAGTTTTGTGACCCATTTTCAAAGATCCCACTGGCCGTTCCGCCATTGTCTCCGCACCCTCCCAATTGGCACCATCTTTTTAACGCAAATTTTGAGCCGAAGAATCTGTTGTCTCCGAGACTTCAGGAACTGCCTTGTTTGCAGAATTCTCTTCTTCATCTCCATCATCCCCCACTCCATCGTTCTGGCCGTCGTCTACAAAGTTCATGTTGTGACTCCAAGGCCCTTTCCTTTTGGTTCCTTTATGTTTTTTTGCTTTAACACTCCTTTGTCCACAAGCATCTAGGGACCATATTGGAAACCTTCCCTTTCAAATTTCTCTTTGTTCTTTGGTCATTGAACACAATCCCTACTGCCATGTCCTAAGCAACCAAAACCATTGTAGAAGTTTGCTATTGTTTATATTTAAAGATCACCCACATTGGCTGTGACTCTTCCACTGCAATTTTCTTCCCTCTTGGTAGAGATTTTCTAACATCCAGGCAGACACAGACCCTCAAGAATTCATCCCAAGCCTCTCAATCGTCTAGGATATTAACATCTTCTACCACTCCAGTGGATGCACCAATAGCTCTTCCCACCCTTACATTCATGGCCTTTAATGGAAGATGATAAATATGAATCCATAACAAAGCTTTTGTTAACTGGATTTTTTATAATTGCACGTCCCCTTCAAACTCCCGTAGGAGCACCAAGTGCTTGTCAAAAGACCAAGGACCATTTCTCATCACACGTTCTTTATCCATCTTGACATCAAACTCTACTATCATTTGATTTTCGCCCATGTCATGAAACTTCAATCCCCTGCCCAGCCTCCACAAAGACTTCAACATTGTCTGCATCGCATCTTTACTGTAGTATTTCATTGTAAGTAACTTGGCCAAGAGGCATTTTTCTCCTCGCATAGGGGACTCTTTCCATAACACTTTCTCTATTATTACTTCTCTCTTTTCAACCTCAGATAAAGAAAGCCTCTTCCATTGTTCTTCCAGCTTCCCTTCCATATGCCACAACAATGAACGTTTCTCTCCTATAACAGATCAAGAAAAAAAAAAAAAAAAAAAAAAAAAAAACCCCACCCACGACCCCACATGCCCAGGCCAAAGGGAAAGACACCACTTGCACTAAGTTAATATGAAGAACACCCATGAAGAGAGAGAACTCAAAGAGAGCCCTTGACTCCAAGGAGAAGTTTCTTAAAAGTTGGTATGGTCGCAAGAATTTAAAGTTTCGTAAAGTTGCAATAAAAGTAAAAGATGGTGAAGTTTCCATAAGAATCAAAGGTGGTAAATTTTCACATCTTCCCCAGCTTTCTCTCTCAACTTGGGCCTAAGATCACTAAAAATACAAGCCTAGGGTCTTGTCCTACAACTTGGCTCATCAATCCAAGTGCGAACACCAAACTAATGAGTGAAAAGCACGGGGTTTCAAGGTAGAGCTTTAAACTTTATTTGGCACAAAAATTCGTTTTGACTCTCTTTCGTTCATTGCCTTCTATTCACTTAAGGAATTCAAGATTCAAAGTGCATGTTGGAGGATCCTAAACTTGGCCATTCGGTGTGAGATGTCATCCTTCTACTGACCTTTCTACTAAGCACAAAACTTAATACATAAAAATGCTTATAAATTTAAAACAAAAGACATACAAGAAGAAGACGAATGAGATAGAAAAGATGCAAATTTTACTAATATGTAGATCTTCCATAAGAGATAAAAAGAATTACAAATCAATAGAACAATACATACTAGGATGAAGAAACCTCTTCTAGATGGAACCTTCAACCTGGACAAGCCTTCTTGATGGAGGAAAATTATGGAGAGAAAAGACAGGGAGATAGTGGAGGAAGATAACTAGAGATGGGGGCTTTATTTCCTTGTGGTTTGGACTTTCCACCTGTTTTAAATTATAGTTTTTCATACTCCAAGCTCTCCTTTCTTTGGACTCATAAATTGGTTACAATTATCTCTTTTTGAAAATCCTCAACCAATAAATTTGAAAAGAAGTAGGATAAGATGAGGGACTTCTTGGCCCTTTACCTTGCTGGAATTCTTTGCACACCCACCTCTTTGAATTCAAATTTGAGCTAAAACATCAAAGATTGTGCCCACCTTTGGATGAAAACTTGTTGGACATGATGAGGCCCTCAAAAGTCTTCTATTTTCATCAATTTGTGAGAACTGGGGCCTTTTGAACTTGCTTGGCCATGGGACATCTTGAGTTGGACAAGCTTGGACGTCCATGTGAGAGTGGAATCCTTATCCACTTACAATTTTATCTCTTGCATGCTTCATCCTTGTTGCATTTGATTTTTTTTCTTTTTTTCGAACTTTTGGAGAGAGAGATAAGTGAGAGATAATTATCTTTAATCCTTTTATAACAATTTGAATTAAAGTAGAGGATCATGTGTGTAAGGTCCAAATTGGAGTTAAGCTTAATTAACTATAGTTAATCTTGTTTTTACTCTAATTGATGCTTAATTAGCTAATTCAATCCAAATCCCTTGGGTTGGGGTCATGAATAGGCAGTTAAGTCGGGCTTGAACCTTACTTATGTAATCAAGGACTTTTTTGTAATTTAAATTTTTATGGTTTTACATCATATTTGCTTCATTTTAATCGCATCATGTGTATTTCCACATGTGTGTCATCTTTCATATTTGGCCAGGATCAATTTGGATCCATCTTGGCCTAACTAGAATCCATTTAACTCTAATTGTAAATTTCACAAACAACTTTGGGCTTACTTATAATTTCAAGAAAGCCTAACTTAAAATAGCCAAAACCACATTCGATCCTTCCTCTCTTCTCCTCCTCAAAATCTGCTGGAGCCTTCTTTCTCTTCCTCTACTTCTTCCCCCCTTATAAATTCAAGTGAAGAAGGCATTGCATGTGCAATTTTTGAATTGGGTCATCACCAATAACTCCCAATCTCTTATCTTCTTGTTATGGAACCTCTCCTTCCCTCATCCCTAACCTTAATTTCAGTTGTAAGGTAAGGAATTCCAACCTCTACAACTCCTTACTTCTAACTAGTTAAGGAGAACTCAAATCTGTAGCATGCATTCATCTCATGTTCATTTCATCTCTTGCATGTCTTAGGATTGGTATTTTTGGGATTTCTTCACCAAAGGAGCCTAGGGAGGTTTTGAATTTGGGTAAAGCTTTGGTATAAATGCAACATGTATGATTGATTATTTAATTCCACACTAAATCTCATGTATGAACTCCTTATAACTCAATTTCCAAATTTACATGTCAATGAATGGATTTCGGTCGCATTTTAAGAATGGAAATAAAATTAGGAAATTGGAATGTGGGAATTGTTCCATTATGTTATTTGAAAGGTTGGAATGGTACAGGGATGCTAAAATGATAAGTGGAAAATTAGTTTAGAGCTAATTTAGCCTGGAGCCAAAGTGCCCCAAGCTGATCGATTAAGCAAGAGCCCAATTGATCGATTGATACCTCTGGATGCTGTCCGATCAATTGGACAATGGCCCAATCTATCATGTATCGGGATTTTTTGTTTAGAACTTTATTTCTTTATTTTGAATTGGGGTCATTTGAAAACTATCCTAGTCTTCTGTTCAGCCTTTATGGAGATGCCTTAAGCCAATATTACCTTTAGGACATTATGTTTATTCGAAGACCTTGTAGGACTTTAGAATTGACACCCTAGCTTGATCTAATGGGCCTAATGGTGAATAAACACTAAGAAGGAAGAGTATGGAGCTATCACTCATTTCATCTTGATTTTCTAGTTAGTTTTCACTGTTACGTCATGAATGTTGGCATAAGAGTGGTGTTCACCACTTATACAATGTAATGCTAAAACTTTGGTAGTATATTGATGCCGGACATTTTATGAATACATCGTATTGAATGACTAATGAAATATGGATTATCTTAGCTAGGGTTAGTAAGTAAATATTATTGCACTCCTAATTCAATATTCATATTGTTGAATAAAGTCATGATCTCGACACGATTTAATCATGTTCCCATACTTACTTGGTGAACCTTGAGACGAGATTTGGGCTAGAGCTGTGCATTGTGCTAGCTTGTGAGTCAAGAGAGAGTAGCTATGGTTAAGAGGGTTTGAGCATGATTAGCTCATTTAAGTATGCATTGTTCAAATTGTCAGCTATTCCATTCAACTTCATTGTATGAATTGTGAATGATCTCAAGACCGATATTCATTATGAACTAGTATGAGACGGTTGTTACGTATGATGAGTAAGTATGAAAGTTATGAGTCCCAATCGGTCTTGACACATTGAGTTGAAACCACTTAGTTTGTACCCACAGGAGTTTTGACGGGACTAAATTAAGGTATTTCATATGTTACCGACTGCAGTAGTTATATGAGGAGTTGGTTGGCTCTCTTTAGGTTGCTAAACATATCTTCGGTTAGACAACTACTAATTTCCCACCATATGATATATGCTCTCATTACTAGAATATAACCTTATGGATTGCCAACTAGTATCTTATTGTATTTTCATTTATGATTCCTTATTCATGTTTACAATACGCACAACATTCTTAGCTTCTATAATTGCCCTCTTTTAATCAATCTGTCTTTAAACTCATTTGATACAACATGTTAGTATGTTTAATAGTGTTACATTTGGTGTTACAGATACAAAACCCGTTGCCAATCCTGTAATCAATGCACCCTGAAGGAGACCATAACGGTATCTCAGGGAGTAGATGAGTGAATTGAGAATGACATTTACTACTAGTCATTCTATATAGCGTGTCATGAGGGTTATTTTGGGTTTACTTAGGTTGTAGCCTGGTATTGGCTTGTGTATGCATTATGCCATCATTATCATGCTGTTTTTAGAGTCATCAATTGATGGAAATATATTTTGGATTTTTTATATGTCTGTGTTTTTTTTTCCTATTTATCATGTACATGCATATGATGTTCAATTCATCTGGTACATGTATTTTGTATCCACATATATATACTATTGACTGTCCTTTGGACATTACTAGGTTCATATACATACATGTGGATGGGTTAACTAAACTGGTCATATTCTGGTCATACATGGGTTAACATATTTTGGTCATAATTGGACGACTGTTATTGATGTCTATGACAATTTTAGGTATGCTTCACAGATTTTCTGCATTTTTTTTAGTGTTTGAAATGTGTTTATGGATATTCCTTGCACGTTTTTGTGGAATCACCTTTGTGGCAGTTCACATGTGTCTTAACATGGTATGAATTGCCATGTGTTACGAGTGACATGCCTGGGGATCGTCCTAATTCCCAATTCTCGGGTTCGAGGCATGACAATATGGGATGTCCAAGATGGAGCGGTTCCCTTTAATTTTGTGAAAATCTTTTTCTTGTAAGGAGTTTTCAAATCTTGAATTTTCTTGAAACCTCTTTGAAGTTTCTTTGTTTTTCTTGGAATTATCTTCAGAGATAATTTAGAGCTTGTGCATGGTAAGTGGACAACCCATTGGTTGTCCTCCTGTGTGGGCGCTCTCATGTGTATGTGGCATGCATTTGGCCTCATTTCTTATTCTTTCTTCATTTTTCTTTCTTTTCTTATTTTTTTTCGTTCTTTGCTTTCAATCTTCACTGCAGATCCCATGATGATCGTCTGAGCTCGAGAGTAGGTCCCGATTATGACTCATGCTGCAACTAGGAATCCTAATCCGACTAGGACTCCTACTTCAACTTAATTATGCGGGTCTCAGTTTTACCATTTCCTGCAAAACTCTAAGAGTTTGAATGTGAGTATAATTCTAATACAACTAGGATTCCTTGTGAAGAGTCTTGATTGAACTAGGATTCCTTGAATTTTTGAAAAATGAAGGACAATGTTAGAAAAATATAGTGAAGGATGAATTCATCTTGAAAAGTGTAAAAAATGAATGATTTTCTTGAAATTCCAAACTTTAATCCTTAAATGCATGAAATCACGATTTCCATTTAAAAATGATGTATTTAATTTAAATGAGTCCATAAATCTAGGTGAAATGATGTTGTTTTGATGCAATTCTATGTACTCATCACACCCCAACCAGCATTTTACTAGTGCCTAGCAAAATTTGTGAATAAAATGACGCTTCCATCATACCTAATCTAGCCTAAAAACTAATGTAATGAAAAAAGAACAAAAAACAATGCCACTTTCATTGGCACTCTTGACTGCATTTAGTGTATGAGTAGGCCCTTAAATCCCTAAGTTCTCCCTAGTACATGAGTTGTGCCTCGCAAGTGTTTGTAGTGAATATACCCACAAAATTCATTTACTTAAAAAAATAAAAAGAGTAAAAGAAATTTTCCAAAAGAAAATCAACTCATATTAGATATTTTCTAATTCCAGAATAATAAAAATATCAAACTTTTCAAAATCCTATACACGATTATATTTTTGGAAACTTTCTAAAATTCATACCAAACTTGCATGCACGATGAAAAATGTATACATGAAAAACTGGTTTCAAATATTCAACGATAATATAGAAAAAATAAATAGAATTTTTCTTTCAAATAATCCTATCATCCTAGATTTGAACAAACAAATAACAAGTTTTCTCTCAAGGCTAATATGACAGCTTTTGCACTATTATTTTCAAGAGGCAGGAAGCCTTTCCATCTTGTCAACTTACTATTTCTCACTAGAGAAAAGCTATTTAGCTCCCTTCCTCTGCTTCCTAAGCCTTATCTAGCTTATGGGCTCTTTCCTTTCCCATTTTATTTCTTTTTCTTTCATTTCTTCCTTCCTTTTTTTTTTCCTCAACAATGCTCCCCAACAATAAGAAACTTTTTACAATTTGCCCAAATTATTTCATTGGTTTATGGATAAAGTCCACATAGGTGAACCAGAACACTTATGGAACCAAACTTTAGATTCTCATCAAAATTTTCAAAGAAATTCCAAAAAAAAATAGTAAAGTTTCCTATTCAAAACTCTGAAAAATGTATACATGTGTTTTGTTAAAAATAAAGTTTGAATAGATTTCCTCATTTGGGAAAATCAAACTTTCATTCTACTTCCTTCTAAAATTTTATAAATTCTAGATTTCTATATATCTTTAAACTGCCTCAACATTTTTGAAAAATTTTTTTTTCTTAAAAACGAAAAATGCACTTGCAAAAATCCTAAAAGCAAAATAAAGGTCCTAAAAATTTAAAAGTTTCTTAAAAACTAAGTAAAAACAACAAGAATAACAAAAAAATAGAAAAAAATTGTTTAAAATTACACAAGCGTGACCTAATCTAAACATCATCCTTGATGGTATCCATGTGATACAGAAAAGTAAACGTAACATGAGGAAATTAAATGATAGGATGGTAAGGGGAATTAGTCACCTGAACATGTTTAACTGATGCTCCCTGTCCAATGTTAAAAAAAAAACAACAAAAGTAACAAAAAGAAAACATAACTACTAATATACATAATGTACACAGAAGTAGGCCTCTGTCAGATCTAGGGCTTCTCAATCCTAATAAACAGGATCACCAAGAAGAATTTCTTCTTCGTCAAGAATTGTTATCTCCAAGAATGACTTTAATCTTTAACCATTGACTTTGAATGCTTGGCCATCCTTAGGATTAGAAAGTTCAGCAACGTCATATGGAAGCACTTCTTTCACAATGTATAGTACGGTTCAGTGTAGCGGGAGCAAAGCTTGCAAGGGAATAAATGCAACCTAGAATTAGAGAGAAAGACTTTCTGTGGAGGGTGTAAGGTTTTCCTCAAAATCTGTTTATCATGAAAGATCTTGATCCGCTCTTTGGAAATTCTTGAGTTTACATAGGCTTCCCAACACAACTCTTCCCGTTCATTTAATTAAAGTATCCTCTTGGCTCCAACCTTATCCATATGAAAATTATGCTACTACTTAATGGCCCAATAAAGCTTTGTGTTTTTGTTCCACCAAAGGTGGCATGATTTTTCAATATGAGTTGGTATGGAGACATCCCAATGCAGTTCGGTAAGCTTATAAAGCATCAATCAGTTTAGCAAAACAATCTTTTCAATTAAGGTTTACCGTTGTCTCCAATATCCTTTTAATTTCCCAATTAGATACTTCCACTTGCCCATTGGTCTGTGGGTGATAAGGGTTGATGGTCTATGGGTGATAAGGGGTGAACACTTTATGGGTTATCACATACTGTTTCATCAAGGCCTTAAATGTGCGATTGCAAAAATGTGATCGCCCCATCACTTATAATAACTCATGGAGTACCAAACAGAGAAACTGTATTCTCCTTCAGAAATTTCTGAATCGATTTTTCATCATCCTTCTGGCAAGAAATAGTTTCAATCCATTTGGACACATAGTCCATAGCCACTAAGATATAGACAAAGCCAAAACTGGGAGGAAATGGAATCATGAAATGAATTCCCCATACTTTAAAAAGTCTTACAACCAGAATTGTGTTCAGAGGCATCATGTTTCTTTTTGGAATGATACCTAATTTTTGGTAGCATTCACAGTCCTTGAAAAATTCATGAACATCTTTAAACAATGAGGACTAATAAAAATTAGATTGCTTAATTTTGGATGTTGGCTTTCTGCTAGAGAAATAGCCCCCCATAGGCTTATGAATGACAAAAGAAAATGACACTGTATATTTCATTCTTAGGTATACATCTCCTAATAATCTGGTTTGGACAGTATTTAAACAAGTATGGATCATCCCAGAAAAAATTGTAAACCTTAGTAAAGAAAAGGTCTTTATCTTACTTGGTCTAATAATCAGGTGAGATGCCCATAGCAAGATAATTTGTGATATCTGCATGCCAAGGGGATTGGGTTACTTCAAAAGGATGGTCATCCTAAAAACTGTCCTAGATCGATGTCGAGTGGTATTGAAAAGAACCAACCTAGAGAGATGATTAGCTACGACATTCTCTACTCCTTTTTATGCCTTATTTCTAAGTTCAATTCTTGATGTTGGTGGATCCATTTGTTGAGTCCTGGCTTGGCATCCTTCTTTGAGATAAGACACTTTAACATAGAGTGATTAGTGAAAATAATGATCTTAGATCCTATCAAGCATGGCCAAAAGTTCTTTTCCCATAGTTGAATAATTAATCTGCCCATTGTTTAAGCTTCTGCTTGCATAATATATGACGTAAGGCTTTTTATCCTTACGTTACCCAAGCACAGCCCCAACCTCATAGTCATTAGCATCACACATGATTTCAAAGGGCAAGTTCCAATCAGGAGGCTACATGATTGGTGTAGACGTAACCATGCTTTTCAATTTTTCAAATGACTCCTAGCATGCTTTGGTCCATTCAAATTCTACCTCATTGGAAAGCAAATTACAGAGTGGTCTAAATATGGAACTGAAATATTTAACAAACCTTCTAGAAAAACCTATATGCCCCATGAATGGTCTAATATCCTGCAAGGTTTTAGGAATGGGCAAGTCAGAAATCAAATCTCTTTCATTTATCTACTTCTAGTTCGAAACAATTGTCCAAGGATAATTATCCGGTGATAAATAAAGTGACATTTTCCTAATTTAGACTAAGGCTCTTTTTATCTCACGTTGTGAGGATAGTTTCCGGGTTGCTAAAACATTCCTCAAATGAATCCCCAAAGACTAAATAATGATCCATAATGATTTTGAGAAACCAATCCACCGTATCACTAAATATATTCAGCATGCACCGTTGAAAGGTTGCATGAGCATTAAATAGCCCAAAAGGCATTCGCTAGTAGGGAAAAGTACCAAAGGGGCAGATAAAAGTAGTTTTCTTTTGGTCTCCATGGCTATTTCAGTTTGATTGTACCCAGAATATCCATCCAGAAAATAGTAATATTTGTGGCCAGCTACCCTTCCTAAAATTTGACCCATAAAGGGTAGGGGAAATGATCTTTACATTTGACCACATTAAATTTCCCATAGTTTATTTAGATCCTCTAGAACGTGGGTACTTAGGCTGGAACAAGTTTATCTTATGCATTTTTACTACAGCCACGCCGCCTTTCTTTGGAGCGACATAGATAGGGCTAACCCATTGGCTATCCGAGATCAGATAAATGATACCCACTTCTAATAAAAGTTTAAGAACCTCAACCCTAACCATTTCTTGCATGTAGGACTAATTTAGAGCTGTACTTATCTAGTTAATTTGGCATTTTCTTTCAAATAGATGTGATGTGTGCACACTAAAGGGCTTCTTCCTTTAATATCAGTCATATTCCAGGCTATCTCATTCCTATGTTGTTTGAACATATTCAATAGTTGAACCTCTTGGTTCTCAATCAGTAGCGAAGAAATCGATGTAGGGTGTGTTTCTTCATCACCGAGGTAAGCATATTAGAGGTTCGAAGGTAGAAGCTTTAACTCAAGTTCGGTAGGTTTGATCTAAGACGGAAGAATTAGTGTACCAATTGGTACAACCTTCCCAAATTGGGGTTTTCATACTTTATGGGCCTATTCATCAATGTCAGCTTGAAAACCCTCACAATATTCCATGTTCTCTCCATTTAACATGAGTGCAATGTGGAAGTCAATGCACTCATCCAAATCATCCTCAACTAAGGTATCAATTAGATCCACATCATGATAGACAGTCTCCCTATCCCTACGCTATTTGTACATGTAAAAATATCTAGATTCAGAGTCATGTCCCCAAATGAAAGCTTAAGCCATCCATTTTGTCAATTTATCATATCATTCAAAGTGGCCAAGGATGACCTTTCCAAAATGACCAAAATTTCACCGTTTTCATTATGTACTGGCTCAGTGTTTGGTACAAAGAAATTGATTAGAAAATAAAAATGTCAAATTTCTTCTAGTACATCCACTATTAGCCCTCTTGGTTTCTTGATTGATCGGTCTTTAAATTAAAGAGTAGTTCGAGTTAGTTTTAACTTGCCAAGCTCCAATTGTTCATAAACTGAGTTGGGTAATAAGTTGACACTCGCCCCCGGGTCTAACAAAGCTTTACTTATTTGAGTATTACCAATAATACATGAAATGGCGGGGTATCTTGGATCTTTATGTTTGGGGGGAATGGTTTGATTAAGGAGTATACTTATATGCTCAGTTAAGAAAGCTTTCTTTGGAACATGGACCCAATGCTTAGAAGTACATAAATCTTTCAAAAATTTTGCTTAGGTTGGTACCTCTTTAATGGCATCCAGCAAGGAGACATCGATCTTAACCTTTGATCTTGACCTTTAGAATTTCTTGGTTTGGGGTTTTTTGCTTGGGGTTGATCAAGCTTTATGGCAACTACGTAACCAGTTTGAACATAGTGGGATCCAAACCTGTGTCAATTCCAACAGCAGTTTCAACATTAGCACCTTTTTTTCCTTTTTCAATTTGAACGTTTAAGTCCAAGGAGACATGTTGCTCACATTTGTTCAAAGTTAATTGATGTTCCTTACCACTTCATAGAGTGATAGACTAAACATGCTCCTGAGGGTTAGTCACCTCAATCATTTCAAACTGCCCCCTAGGGTTTAGGAGGGGTTGGGTTAGAAAAATGCCTTTCCACTAACCTTAGAGGGTACATTTGATCTTCTCAGTAGATGATTCTAGTCTTTGGATATCCTATGGACTATTTTGAATGGCCTGCTAGTTGCTCTGAATAGCTTGCTGGTTATTTTGTAGGCTTTGCATAAAATGCTGTTGAGACTACATGAACATATTGAGTGTTTCCTCCAAAGACTTTTTTTAACCTTGTGGTGCATATGATGTGTTTTGTTGTTGAGGCACTAATTGTTAACTCCAAGTGCAGAGCTGCGATGTAGTAATAAACTGGTGAGACCAGGTTGATCCTCAGGGAGCAATGTATTTAAGATGTTTTTAACTTGTCACCTGCCTAAATAAAATTCTAAAACTAACCTAATTTAAAATCTAACAATTACATTTATTCCTAAGAATTAAACAATTACAATAACAATTCCTAAATTAAAAATCCTAAATCTAAAACTTCCTAAAAACAAAAGCTAAAATTTCTGCAAAATAAAACACACATTAGAACTTCCCATAAAGTAAAAACTAAAATTAGAAACTTGCTAAACTAAAAACTAAACAATGTTAGAAAGTAATTAAACAATAGTGAAAAAAAAAACTTTCCTAAGTTAAAAGTTGAGCAACAACACTTTTTAAAAACAAAAGATTTACAAATCCAATTCAAATTAGAAAGAACATTTAATTTTAGAAAGAAAATCTGCATAAAAATGCAAAATCAAATTAGTAAACTCCTAATGCTAAACAATTTCTAAAAGAAAAACTTTACAATGCAACTAAACAAAACAACTTCCTAAATTAAGAATGAATCTATCATAAGTTATCATACACAAGAATCTTTCTAAAAATAAAAAAACCAAAATCTGAAACTGAACTTTCCTAAACTAATCTGTAATATATGAGAATGTAAAACTTCTAAGAAAAATAAAACTACAAGATGAATGAGACATGTAACTAGTCTAGAGCAAAGAATGTTTTAATTCATGAATGAGTGGGCTTGCACGAGTATGATGCATGGGATTAACATGTGGCCAAATTTGCTTTAGAAATCAATTTAATGGTGCTAATTTGCTTCAGTTTCAGATCTGAAACTTTTTCTATTTTAACACAGAAAATCAGTTTTTTAAGAGTAGTTTAATCAGTTCACAAACACATCATACAATCACACGAACAAGCGCCGGCTTCCCTCACTATTTCATGACTGATTTTGGACTGTTTTCAATGATTTTTCAGTTCTTATTCCAGGTTTAAAAACAGTTGTAAACATCAAGCATTCACTAATATGAACATCTGCAAAACTGTTTTGTGAAAAAGTCATCCAATATGAACCTTTTTTGAAACTAATTTCTGCACAAATTCTGAACTATTTCTCCTTAAACCTGATTTTCAAATTCTGATTCTACTTCTTGCAACAAATAGAACTATGAAAACGAACACACACACAAAGGAGTGCACAAATTCAGGTTCAGATTTAGATTTGTCTTGATTTATGGACTACTTTTCATGATTTAAAGCACATAAATTTCAGACATTTAAGTGTGATTTCTAAAGTTCTATGACCAACACCTTAAAACATGATTCTAAAATTTGAAATATGCATGAACCTAATGTAAGTTTCAGCAGTGAACAACTCTAAAAAAAAACTGTGCAAGAACATATAGTGTGCAGAAAATAAAAATAAAAGTGCAAGAAAAATAAATATGTTGTGCTGAAATTCAAATGTGGTGAAACTTGAAATTAAAGGTGGTAAACTTGAAGTCAAAGGTGGTGAAAAATAGGAAATCAAAGTCAATATAAATTGAAGTTAAAGGTGGTAGAAACAAAAAGCAAAGGTGCTACATTCACTCAAAATTCTTTCTTAATCCAGGCCTAATAGTTATTTAAAGTATGCTATCTTAGATTTGGGTCATCAATCCAAATAAGAAAAGAAAAATCGAGCAATATTAGAAACAATCATAAGAATAAGAAGAATAACAAGATGAATATTATTGAACTAGCATGGCAATCCTTTACAAAAGATAAAAGAATTTAAACAAAAAGAATACACATACTAGGATGGAAAAGAATTCCTCCTTCTAGTCGAATCTTCAAGGTTCGTGCCGTGGCATTAGGGATAAGCGTCTTTGATGACTTGAGATGTAGACACAAGAGAGGGAGAGATGGGTGTAGGAGATCTAGAGGTGGGAGGTAGATAATTCTTCCATGATTTTGACTACCACAAGGGTGCCCTAGTTATAGTTTTTCAACCCCCAAAGTTTCCATTCTCTCTTGATTTGATAAAATCATCAAAATAATTTAAATTGAAAAAAATTGGATTGCACATAGATGGCTTGGGCGTGAATTCCACTTTGGATTTTGTTCCTCTCTTTTTTTTTTTCTTTCTTTCTTTGGAAGTCTTTTTTTTATGCTTCTTTCTTTTCTTGTATTTGCCACCTTGCATTGAGATTGTTTGAGAGATATTTGAGAGAAAAATCTTCACTTGAAATCAAACATGGCCAATAAGAGGTGTAGAACTTCCTCCTTTGTCTTTTGTGTTGTCAACTTTCCCTCCATGGAAGATTCTCCTTATTGGCTTCAAAATTAAAGAGATATTCTAAGATAATTCTCCTTGATTTTTTCCTTATCTTTTTGCAATAAAATCTGAACCAAAATCTCATTGGGCGTGGGATCTTCTTTTTTATTTTTTATTTTTTCAATTTCTACTCCTTTTCAAAGAAGAACTCTTATGTAACTTTCCTTTCTTCATCTTTAATGGGATTTTCTTCAGATTTTCTTGAAAATATCTTGAAATGTGTAGCAAATAGATGGACCCCATCTTGGATGTCCCACAAGTGTGTCCTCACACATGTGAATATGTGTGGGATCATGAAGCCAATTTTTCATTGCTTTTATCGAATTTCTTTCCTCTCTTCAATTCTTTTCTCCTTTCTTTTGAAAGTAATCCACTTGCTTCAATTCTTGGAAATGGGACCCATGTTATTAATTTTCTACAATAAAAAAATATGAATTCATGTGAAAAGATAATTTTAACCTTAAGATCACAATGCATAACTGTGGGCCCATCTCTCACAAAATGACAATGAAAATGAACCATTTTTTATGATTTTATGTGAATGAACTAATGATGATAAAAATTTTATTTATTTTATGAGAAAAATAATTTTCACTAAACTTTCCAAAAGTGGAACTTCAAAAATAGTTGGTTTCATATTCCATGCAAAAAATGGGATTTTTATGGAATTTATGTAGAAAAATACTAAAATGAATTTAAAATGCATAAAACCATTATATCTCACTAAATAAAGCTCTTTCAAGTTAGTAAGTCCTAAAATGGTCCAAAATGTATATGAAAACATGCATTTTTAAGGAATTATTAGGCAAATTCTAACTAGTTTTTAATAGTCTTTGGGCATTATACTCCAAATTTTCATTCGGTCCATTCCTCCAACTGAAATTAGGATTGTTATGCCATGAAGGCTTATATATGTTCCCCATGGTATTTGTAATGAATGGCTTTTGATAAGAAATCAAAGCATTAGCCTATTCCTATATTTCTTCTTATAAGGTAGGAATTGTTGGACAATCTGTAGACATATGAGAATTAGAAGCACATATACCACAAACCATGGAAGTCTCTTATGAGGGCAACAAGTTTGGGTTGAATATCATCTTGATTATTCAATTAATATAATCCCAATCCCCTAGACTAATCAATGTCCTAGATTAATTTGTTCCATCAAAGGAAGCCCGTTTTTGTGTGTTTTTGGCCATCAATTCAGAAATTTCCATGCTTTATTAGGTTGTTCTTTCATTGAATTGATCATTACACATCATCTAAATGCATTGGTAGGTGACTAAGGTTAGACCCTCATTAACAACGAGACGATATATTTCAAATCAATGGTACAAACAAGTAAGGATCAATTCATTGAATCTTTCCTAACACTTAAAGTAGGGTTCATTTATATTTTTTCTAAACATCATGATCTCCCTCTTTAAAGTGTTGGTTTTGCATTGTGGGAAAAATTTCTTAAGGAATTCAGTCACAAGGCTAATCTTGGTAGTAATTGAATTCAGTCTTAGAGAATGGCGCCAAGCCTTTGCTTTATTTGTTTGCACCTTTTGGAAAGCAAGGAAAAGGCATAGAAAGGGAGAAAACAAAAGATGCTGTATTTTTTGGCTCATTTCAATTCAGAGTTTATTTTCATGGGTTCTTTTGCGTTCTAACCTCCTAGGTGTAGGTTGTTTACATATATTTTTTATTATACACCCCTGCACCCTCCCCCACCCCCCCCCCCCCCCCCCCCCCCCAACTTGGTCTCGAATGCTCAACACTTACAGAAGAAAGAAAGAAAAAAAAAACAATGATACATTTACATTAGAAAAAAAAAAGATAAAGGGGACTAATTTGGAGATGTGTGCTGCCATTATGTATTTTAAGTTGATCAAGTAATCTTCATAATCTACCACTCATTTTCCTTGGATGTAAAATCCGAAGGGGAGTTATGACAAAGGTTCTACAATCATGGTTGCCCCCATGGATCGCTTATTGAGTTATACCAATATGATGGCCATATTTGTACCTGTATTATCTTCAACTCCTAAGTGAAGGAAATAAAGAAAGTCCGAAAAGACTTGTCTTCTTCGGAGATTCTTTTTGACTAAGGCACTATCCTTCTAATTATTTTCAAAAGATCAATTACCTTGTTATCAGAGTCGAGGCTTAAACTTAAAGAAGTTGAAGCACCGGAGTTTTCTTAAGGAGAATCTAAAGAAGAGTCTTTGCTTCTTGTTGTATACACTGGTGTGTTGTGCCTCTCACTGTTTGTATTATTTCTTAGAATGGGTGCCCAAGAGGGGTATTTATAGCTTCCAAGAGTCTTCTCCAGTCATTTGTGGCAGGGAGAAGATTGGGCAAAAATTTAATTCCTAGGAGGGGGTGGTACCTGCCCGTTCATTTGTGCTGTTGGCTACCCTCCCATGTTTAGCTTTGTGAGGTGGGCAATAAGATCCTTGTCCTTGAATCATGTCAATTAGCCTGAAATTAGCTAAGCATGATTTGACTAGATGTCAATTGGCTATTCAGTGAGCTTACTTTAACTATCAGCTAGTCAATTCCCTCTGTCGGCATTATATCCTCGGCCACTAACTTGTTTAGTCGGCTGGTGTACTTTCGGCCACTGATTTGTTTAGTCAGCCAGTGTAGATTTTTTTTGCTTTTTAAAGTGTTTGACTTGCTTTCTTCCTAAAACTTCAAGGTGTCTTCTTAAGCTTTGTCCTTGAGCTGTTTGTGCTTTGTTTCAATGTGTTTGAGCTATGTTTGAGTTTTGACCCATCTTTTGATTTACTGAATTGCTTGTGGATTTCTTCCAAACTTTTTTGTATACCAACAAATGCCCCCCTCAAGGTGGAATGATGTGGGATTTTTCCTATAATCGTTGTGCCTCAAAAGGTGTTGATTTGGAAAGCTGTACTGCTTGCTTATTGCTTCCTTGTTTTCATAAAAGCTTTGTGTGTAATTGTAATCTGTGGAAACTATTTTGTCATGGTTCCTGAGATTTGAAAAGGCTAAGGAAACTTATTTTGAAGAATGGAACACGGGTTAGTTTGTGGAGACTTTATCTCCTGCACTCTATTTTCACAAGAATTTTGAGGATTTTTTCGAGGTTTTAGGGTTTACCCAAGGGTTTGTAAGGTTTTTCTAATTGGAAATTAAGTTGGTTTCTGTGCTTTTATTTCCTTGACATGGTGGTTGACCGAGTTCCAGGTGCTTTTGGCGAGTAGGTTTTGAATAGAGGCAAGGTGCTTTTAACCAAGGTTTTTGAGGCTGTTCTTTTATGATGGGCATGAAGAAGACTTTTATTGCCCAAGAATAGAGATGCTTGACTATCAAAAGGTTGGAATTAGTAAGTGAATTGCTTTTCTGTGAGCTATGGATCCACCTGAAATTTTTAGGGAAAATCGATTAGTTTCATGAGGGTTTGGAGGGTCAAAGGAAGTCAAAACTAATCATGTCACCATTTGTTTCAATGTATTATGGAAGGGAACGCTAAGGCAGAAGGGTTTGAAGTTTTGAAATTTAAAAAATCTAAAAAGTGGGCAAAAATGAAGAGAGACTACCTCTCGGCTACTGCAGGCATTACCCTAGGTAGCCGATTGACAAGTTTATAAAAGGTAGTTGATCTTTTATAAATGCCACTTTGTGAATTTTATTCCTTGCCTTAGTGATTTTCATGTTAGGCTTTCGAGATCTTCTTCAAGCTTCCTTATGGTTTCCTTGCTTTTTTCTTCAAGTTTTTATCATTGTTCAGATCTTCCATAGTAGGTAAGCCATTTTCTTCTTCATGGTTTTACCACTGTATTGCAGAGCCTATCGGCTCTAGTTATTTCTTTAAGTTTGACAGCTTTTCATCTAATTGTTTCTTGAATCTAAAAGCGGTATGCACTATTTCTTTTGATCTTCCCTTTTTTTTTTTTTTTTTTGGCTTGATGAAGTTGAGAAGTGGGGCTTTAAGAGTTTGAATACGTGATTATTCATCTTCTTCTACTCAGTCATGACTGAGAGAATTTGTTCGTGTTTTTCTGTTCTTTTTTCTGCGTTGGCCCTCTTTTTCTTGTCACAGCATGCTCAACATGTATCTATACGATTCTTTGCTTGATTTGTTTCCAAGAATCATGCTTTTCTCCCAAAATCTTTTTGAATTCCAAAAGTAGGTTGCAGCCGGATACCATTGATGTGGGATAATGAGATTCTTGAATTTCTAGGGTTTTGGACTTAGACCATTCCTCAAGATTTAGTGGACTTTCCATGAATTTTGAAACTTTTTGAAGTTTCAACCTTGAGTTTGAATTCAAGTAACCGACTATTGTGCTATGACCTTTGGTCTACCCAGGATAGCTAATAGTTGTCCATTGGACTTTTAGGGTTGTTGACGACACATCTGCCTTAGAAAAATTTTCAAACCTCTTCTGGAGTGGCAAATAGTGTACGGCGTTGACTGGCAAAGGGATTTTCATGCCATAAGCCTTTTTCATGCATCCTTTACTGGTCGATGGCTTAAACTAAGTTGTGAAAAGGCTTTTATACCTTGGGCATTTCTCTAGGTTCTTGAGTGGTTCTAAAGTGAACTTTCAGTGGCTGAAGGGCTTATATGCCGTAGGCATGTTTTTAGCCTTTGCTTTAGGTGATCAAGAGGCCTCCTTTGGGTAGCCGAGTGGTCGTCATGCCTTGGCCAATTCTAGGTTTTTCCTTTTTTTAATGGCCAAGAGATAGTTTGATCAATCTATTGCAAACTTTGGATTTTTCTGAATTCTTTAGTGCTTGAATGCTTGTCTTGACATGCTAGATATTGCATGTCACTTTCATGTGCATATATATGTGGACAAAAGACCTAATTTTGCTTTTGTAAAAGGTCGTTAGCGAGCTTTGCTTTGCTTTGACCTGGAGGCTTTATCTTTGGGCTTTATGAACTCGTCTGAGCATAACCAGGGCTTTGAGATAAGTATACCCTTTTTCTTGAGGCTTTGTCTTCGATTTTTTAAGGGGAGATGCTACCTAAATTTTAGTATAATCTTACTAACTTTGTACTCATATTATTCTTCTTTTTTTGTTCTTATTTTCAGTTGACAAAGGCAAGAAGGTTGCTTACTTCTCCACCAACAGTAAGAAGGTTGCCAGGTCTTCTTCTTTGAACATACCCCCTTCGTCTTGAACTGTTCGCCATTAGACTCGGGCCTGATATAAAGTGATCCAAGAGAATGTTGAGGCACAAGCTATTGAGACTTTGTCAAGGTTGAGAAGTCAATTTTGTTGGGTACTTGTAATATGCGAATTTATGAAGACATCCTTGTTGATTTCCCTTGGACAGATGACTCGCAGAATGTGTTGAGGAAGCCGGAATATATCTTCTGTGATTGTGATGAGAATCAATGCGACCAAAGTGCTAACTTCTTGATCCATCATTATTTCAACGAGGATGGCCACGAGCATTAGTATAAAAGAGGCCCTCTATTGATGAAAATGAGTGTCAGTATTCCTCTAAGGCATGCCAACATACAATGGGGGAAGGCTTTTTCTTCATACAAGGCTGGGGTGTTTTTGAGCAACTCCCCTTTTAATGATGAAAGAGAAATACGGGTCTTCAAATGGTGGCCCCCAATCATGTCACTTTTCCTTTTCAACGCCAAATTTATCATTTTCGTAATATCAGACTAGGAGTTCTTGCCAATGATGACAGTAGTTGGATAGAGCATTACGTTCCACGAATGTGGTTTCTTCCATCAGATGATTGGGAATCATGGACGGATACAATTCTTAATAAGTATGGAGACTTGTTGAAAAGGGTTTAGTCTCTATGAAGCTATTTTGGTCACTCGGAATTGGTTTCATAGGACCACAAGGAAGGATGCCGTGTTATTATCGAGAGTTTCTGCCCAGCTACTAACACCTCCGTTACTCCTAATACAAAACAGGGGTTTTCACTCTAAGAGATGCAGGAGGTCTTTGGATTGCCAATCTTTCGCGGCTTGTATGAGGAGACTGGTCCTTATAACAAATCCCTCAATGTGAGGAGCAAAGGGTTCAGAGAAGTGTACTTTTAGCTATTCGCTTTATATGAAATGTAAAGAGACAATAGGCATAAAGTGACTACGGGCTTTGCCCAGTGGTATATGAAAAGTTGTGTGGCTCTTTGGGAGTTTCAGAGGACCAACCATGCCAAAGGTATTTTCAAGAAAGCGGATATGAATAGAGACAAGCCCAAAAAGGGAGAATTTGAGCTTTATATTCAAGGGCAGTAGCCTTTGCTTATAGGGTTCCCTCGTGACTAAGATACTTGTTGTGCCTTTAAGTTTCTGATGATATAATCTCCTCATGTTGCTGTTCCATTAATGTCTCTTGTACCAATTCAAGCTGCCAAGGTTCTTTCTTTGAAGCCAGGTCCTTCTGAACCTTCCTCTTATGGACAAATAAGGTCTGAGAAGAAGAAGAACAAAAGAGCTTCTCGATCGAGGGTTCACAAATCTGCTAGAGTTATGGCAGGTAAGTTTGTTTAGTCTTTCTTTCTTTCTTTCATTTGTTATTAGTGTGAACCCTGTGGTGAATTTTTTCTTTTGTAGAGGTAGAATAGTCTATTCCAAAGAAACAGACATCAGCTAGTCCCATGACTACTGCTATCGAAGATTATGATTCTTGTATTACCTTCCTCTCTTTTTTTATCTTTCCTTTTTTTTTTCTTGACGTTATTTGCTTCCTTATGTTTTAAAATCAGAAGAAGTGGGTCAAATTTTGGGGTCTAGTCCTTTGCAATCCATGGAAGTCCTCCCACGTGTACCAGAGGCTCCTCCAATGTTGGAAGCTTCGATCAAGAAGATTGTACAGTAGTCTTTCCATAAGTCGGCTCTCGTAATTGAAGGTGATCATCTTTTTTTTATTGATTTGCTTTTCTAACTTTTTTTCTTTGATTTTGATGATCTTTTCCTTGTTTGCTTACAGAACAATCAGAGCCATAGCTGGATCAAGTTGAGTCAGTTGCACAAGTGGCTAATTCAACAATTGAGCTTAGGATTAAGCTGGTTATAGTGCAAGAATATTAGCTTCCCGTGGGGGTTAAAGTTGCACAGATTGAAATGATTGTCTTGGTTGAAAGTTCTTCTTGGCGGGAGTTCCAGGTGTAAGTGATTTTGTAAAAGACTTCATTGAATGTCTTAAGAAGGATATCTTGAAAGGGCAGTTGTCGGTTCAGAGTCTAGCCCCTATGGAGGCAAACAAGGGAGAGGTAGCTACTGTGGCCATTGATGTTGACTTAAACAGGCCACTCCACAGGTTAAAGCCATACCAAAGGTTATCATTGTGCAAAATGAGGAGGTTTCTATTGTTGTAAATGAGCCTGCTCCTATGGTTCTTAAGGAAACGGCCATTAATCAAGGAGTTGACCCTATAGTGGCCATGGGATCCACTGGCCTGAGCCCAGATGATGTGCTTAAAGGTTTCGCAAAACAGGTTTTGATGATGGGGAACCGCAGCCCAAAATGTGGATGTTTTGATGCCGATAGCCAAATTAGGGTAGGAATCTTCTAACACTGGCACCTTAAAGGCTAACAGCATAAAAAAGTGTTTAATAACAGCTTCACGCTACTAATGTCGAAAGCTCCCTTACGGCTCAAGGCGGCACTAGTATTTCACCAGCCTCCATAGCTTTAGGCAACAAAGGGGTGACATTTTTAAAAAGGAAGTGCTCTGTTGAATTTCCGGTGCTAACTGCAACTGCTATTTAGGTTGGGGAAAATCTGGTGGCTTGATTAGTGTCAGTTTTAGAGGGCACCGACAACCCTATTCAGGCTGTTGTAGTGGGTCCACGCAGTTCTCCAAAAGATGTCCTTTAAAGAAGTATACCACCCAAGACAAATAAGATTCTGTCGAGATGGTAAAAGAGACAATGTGGTTTACACTAAGCTGCCTCTTTAAGCCTTATCTTCTGGCAAATTGAGGTCAATTGGCACTATTCATCGTGTGATAGACTTCTGATTGAGTATTGGAGTTGCAGTGATCGATGTAAGGCCTTTGACATTATTTTTTACAGGCTTTTTGAAGTAGCTGAGGCATGGCTAGGGCGAGCAGGCTAGGCCCCTTTCAGTTTTTATCAATGAGAACTGCTTGATAGGAAGGAAGCCTTTGACTAGAAGATGCTGGGACTTAAACAGCAGGAGGTTAGCCATACCATTCAATGGAACCATCTTTAGTGGTCCTTGGCCTTTCAGAAGAAGCAAATTGAGCAAGATAAGAAAAGGCTATATGATCTTCGGTCCACCCATGTACGTGATAGCGCATCCTTTACAACCTTAACTAAAAAGCTAGAGGGTATTGCTTGCGAGTCTGGTTCCAAAAGGCTAGGCTAAGTGCTCTTATCAAATTTTTGGAGGATGCCTTTAGAACGTTAATTAGTGAACCCACCACCGAACTCGCCACTCAAGCTTATATGGCCTTCCTAGACTAGTGATCAAAAGTGGATCTTCAGGAGGTCTCGAGGCAGATTGAGCAGTTTTTTATATGATAATTTTTGAGGATGTGAATATATATATTGAAATAAAGACTTTTCCCCTTTTTTATTGAGTGTCTTCACTTTTCTTCTTTTGTTGCATGGTTTAGTGTTTGCATATAGTGACTTTGATGGAGTTCATGTAGAATGAACTTTGACTGGGGTTTGGAATGCGTGACTTTACCCAGGGTTACCCAGGGTCCGAGGCCCATACATTTTGCTTTGGTTGAGAGAGGTCAAATGAATAAACATTGACTAGTGTCTTTATGTATGACTTTTTTCCAGGGTCTGTAGATGCTAGGCTGCAAGACCTCTCGTTTCCTTTTGGATGGAAGAAGTGATGCTTTTAGGAGTAATCCCGCTTTAGGAATTTTCCATTGATTGGCATCATATACCAGTCCCTTTTTATAGTGAAGACAGTGTAGGCGTTGTTAGAGTAGACCTTGTCGATGACGAATGGCCATTCCCATTTTGGATGAATTTTCCTTTAGATTTGTGAGTTGGGGTGATTGGTCTTCTAACAGCTAAAACTAAGTCACCTTTTTTTGAATGACCTTTCTTTTATCTTTTTATCAAAGACTTCAACCATCCGAGCTTGGTATAGCTCGATACTTTGTTGGGCCGCCAACCATTTTTTGTTGACTCTCTAATTCTTGAAGTCTCAATTTAGCATTCTCATTTTGTGTGACCTCTTCTGCGAGAGCCACATGAAAGGACGGGAGTTGTATTTTTAAAGGTACCATTGCTTCACAATCGTATACCAAGGAATATGATGTAGACTTAGTGGGGCCGCGCACAGTATTCTGATAGGCTTACAATACTTTGACTAACTTTATGCCCCATGACTTTTTATTGCTTGAGACCATTTTTTTTAGTATTTTACAAATCATCTTGTTGAATCATTCCACTAAGCCATTTGCTGCAGGGTTATAGGCTGTGGATGGGCAACATTGAATCCCTTATTTATTACAAACCTATAGAATTTGTCATTATTGAATTGAGGTCCATTGTCATGATATAATCGTTTTGTTACCCCGAACCCTTAGATGATGTTTGTTTTCACAAAATTGATTACCATGGTTGCTTTGACTTCAGTTAAGCGTGCCGCTTCAACCCACTTGGAGAAGTAGTCTGTAGCAACTAGAATGGAATGATGTCCCTGGTCTAATGGTGGGTGAATCTTTCCAACAATGTCCATTCCCTAGGCTTTGAAAGGCCAAAAAATGGAAGTTGGGTGCATGTTTTCCGAAGGCACATGATTATAGTCTCCATGTATTTTGAATTCCTTTCACCTTTTTGCGAATTCATAGCATCAGAGACCATTGTCGCCCAATAGTAGCTTAGTCTCCGAATTTGATCATGTAGTTTTGGCACCAGCAAATGCCCCCGCATAGGCCTACGTGTACTTCCTTTAGGGTTTTTCCTGCTTCCTTTTGAGATAGGCAATGAAGGCGTACCCCATCATAGGCTTTACGGTACAACATTTTTTATGGCATATCGAAATGGAACTTAAGAGCTCACCTCTAGATGCTTACTTTATCCTTAGGGTTTTTTGGTAGAACTTCGTACAATAAATAATTGATGAAGAGTTTCCACCAATCTAGAATGAAATTCTCAAAAGTGGATACTCAACTTCCAGTTATTCTAACGCATTCTATTAGAGTCAAGATAGATTTTGGAGGAGGTAGAAACCGTTGTTCGATGATTGAGATTTTGATTTGATTGCCTTTTGATACAGCCAGTGATGCAACTAGGCAAGCTAGTGAATCTACTTTGGCATTTGATATTGTGAAACAATTGAACTTAACTAAAGTGAATCGTTCCCTCAGCTGTTGAGCTCATTCATGGTATGGCAATAGACTTGGTATCTTCATTTTGTATTCTGAATTCATTTATTTCATAACAAGTTAAGAATCTTCGTAGACTCCCAAGATGTCAATGCCAGATTCCGAAGCAAGTTCTAGCCCAATAATGAGGGCTATATATTTTGCTTCATTGTTAGAGCACGTTTCAGTTATTGAGAAGGAGTACGTTATATATGTATTTCTTAGGTTATAGAAGACTAGTCCGGCTACTAGTAGACGATGATCATTATTTCTTAAAGCCCTATCAAAGTAGATGGTCCAGTGACTATCTAGATCCACTTCTGTCATGAGAATGCAAGTTTATCAAGCTATTCCTCTTCGAATTCAAGGCCTTCAATAGCATATATTTTACTAGGAAATCGGCCAAGGCTGGCCCTTTGATAGCTTTTTCCAGAATGTATTTGAGATCATACTATGTTAATAGGATGGACCATTTTACCATGAGATCACTCAAATCTTTGGCTTTTAAGACTAGAACTTTATTGGATTTCTTCGAAAGATCAGGTATATCTAGTGAGATAGTAGGTGTTGCAATAGTTTTTGGATGGTGAACATGAGAGCCAAGCATTCTTTTCCAATTGGCGAATATTTATACTTTGCTATGGAATGCAAATGAGATCATGCTAGGTTAACAGCATGGACCATTTTACCATGCAATCACTCAAATCTTTAGCTTTTGGGACTACAACTTTATTGGATTTATTCTAGAGATCAGGTATATCATGTGAGATAGTAGGTAGTGCCATAGTTTTTGGATGGTGAACATGAGAGCCAAGCATTCTTTTTCGATTGGTGAATATTTGTGCATTGCTCCTATCATCATTCGAGAAAGGTAGTATAGAGCAACTTCTTTTCCTTCAACAGTCCCTTGAGCGAGCAATGCCCCAGTGAATGTTCTAGGGCCCAACTCTTTTTTTTATTAATTTGGAGAATGGTCGGCATTTCCCAGATAGATTTGAGATGAACCTTCGATGTATTTCAACCTCCTTGGCAATCCTCAGAGCTCCTTTAGTGTTTAAGGTAGAGGCATTTCTAGTATAGCCTTGCCTCTGCTATGGTTAAGTTTGATTCTATCTTTTTGAAGAATGAACCGTAGGAATTTTTAGGAGGAAACTCCAAACAAGCATTTTAGAAGATTCATACGGAGTTTGAATTTTCGCAGTCGTTCGAAGACTTTGTGAAGGTCTATAAGATGATCTGCTATTTTCTTGCTTTTGACAGCCAAGTCATCAACATAGCATTCGACAGTCTTATGTGGCATAGCTTTGAAGATTTTCATTATGGCCCTCTGATAGGTGGCTCAAGCATTTTTTAGTCTAAAGGCATGACAACATAGAAGTAGACTCCGAACAATGTCCAGAAAGAAGTGTGCTTTTCTTCTTTGGGATGCATTTTTATTTGATTATACCTTGAGAACCTGTCCATGAACGACATCCTTTTGTATCCAAAGGTTTTATCTATCATGAGTTCTGGAATAGGTTAAAGGAAAGTCATCTTTTGGACATGCTTTGTTTAGGTATCTGAAGTCAATGTAAACTCTTATCTAACCATTTTGCCAACCAATCTGGATGTTGTTCTTCATGAATTAAGTTAACATCCCCAAACTTTTGGACTTTTTTTTTTATTTTTTCCATTTTGACGAGCTTGGTCAACCTTTGACCTTGCTTTAGAGGCTCTATATCCAGAGCGATATTTACTCTATGACTTACGATTTTTAGGTCAAGTTTGGGCATTTCTGGATAGGTCTCCACACAACAATCCACAAACTCACATTAGAAACTGATATACTCCGCAAGTTGTTTTCCTTTTATATTTTAACTTACAAATGTGGGACGAGAATTTTCCAGGGTCCCTAGATTGATCTCCTGGACTTGATCCTCAGTTGGAGGGCTAGGAGGAGGTTCTTCCACATTGTTTTCAAAAGCTTCCAACTTGTGAATCCTTCTTAGATGTCATTTTTTGGTTTGAGCGAGGGCTTTATCCATTTCTAAGGGTTTATTTTTATTGACCCTTCAAGTTTTACATTTATTACAAAATGATCCCATCCCCCTTGGCCTTTGTTATTTATTCCTTCTCCTATGGGCCATGTTGCCTTTTAAAGAGTGTTATCATCACCACTACTTTCTCTGTCGTGTTGGAAGGAAGCCAGTCATCTGCTTTATGAGCCAAGACTATTTCTTCCAAACTATATCTATCCGGGGATGTAGTGACATCTTTTTCAAGATTATGCATTTCATAGAGATATTGCTGTAAGAGATGTATGCCAAGCTGTATGTGTAGGTATCAATGCAGCCTTCGTATTTGTACTCGTCCCGTTGTTTAGGTGTCAGGCCATCATAAGGGACTAGGAGACCTCCTTGGTTCCCTAGCCTAGCTGGTTTTCTGAATCTTATCCTATCTTTTTCATTATCTGATGGGATTACCAACTATATAAGTCGAACATTACATGTCCTCGATTTGTAATTTCTTCAAAAGGATGTGCAAAGGCATGATCAACTACTTAAGAGAAAATGATCAAATGTACACTTTGTCGGGCTAGCCCAACCACAAAGATTGACCTGTTAGCATTGTACATGGGGGCCAGAACTGGCCACAAATGCACTGGTTGATGCTGTTTCTATGATTACTTTTCTATGGAGTCATCTGTGTCTTGATTAGATTCATTGTTAAAATCATAGATAGTGGACATAGTGAACATAGAGTAACACCTTTTCATCCTTCTAATTGGATGGGTAATGCTCCTTTCAATGTTTGTAGCCACTAAGGATAGTTCTTCGTATGATTGGAAGTCCATACCTATGCTGGCTTCCGAATGTGAATATGGAGCCCCTATTAGCATAATTCCATGCACATTTTTATGAAGGCATCTCGACGCATTGATAGGCCAAGTTTTTCCACCTATTGATGAATCTTTGAGATGATTTCACTTGTTCCTATTTTATTGGAGATAGCATCCCCAAGTTGACTGTTTGCCATATTCTTCCTCTGCTTACCTCGTAATTAATGTGATAGCTTGGTAAACCTTGCTATAAAAGGCTTCTTTTTACTTTTATAGCAATTTTAGTTAACTAATCAAGGGTTTAATTTTCATTCCGATCATCTTGGAACGAATATAGCCTTGGAGTTCGTGCTAGCAGTAAGTATGACCAACTTTCTTTGACTAGGGGTTTTCAAATCTTTTAGCCATCTGTACCCATCTATTAATGAAATCAAGCACTAGCTCATTGTCTTTTTGCTTAGCTCTAGCTAGTTAGGTGATGGAGACTAGTTTTTATGATGTCACCATCGTAACCTGCTTGTTATGCCTTTTGTTTTGGATCATGAAGGTCTGATCTCAGAAGGCCTTTACTGGGATGACCAATGGGCTGTCCTTATCTTTGATGACAGTTGGCTATTCCACAAATCTGACCACTCAGGGTTTACTTTTTTATTTCTTTTGAGGAGTGTTGTTTATTTTTCCATTAGAGGTGCTTTGCCTCTGCTTTTCATGGATTTCGAATCCTCAGACTCATCCTTATACATGGTTGTGTATGTAAAGTATACCTCATTTCCTTTAAAAGGTTGTTTATTTGTGAAGACGTAGTGTACTTTGTCATTGTCATCGATGTACTTGAGGCACTAATGCAGCGTGGAGGGAATGATAAAATAATCATGAAGCCACTGTCTTCCCAACAAGATCTACCAGTCTCTTGTTTTGATGACATGTAGTGTGGCTTTGAATTTTATGTCCCCTAATTGGAATTTGATGCGGATGTTTCCAATGGGGCTTTGTACTTCCTCATCATATCTTTATATTAATGTGTTTATGCTAGACAACTTGTGAGTCGGGATGCCTAACTTTTATAGAATTATTGTGGTGAGGAGGTTGATTGCTGACCCAATATTTCCTTTACATGTGCTATAAAGTGAAGGGGTAGGTGTGTTTGGTTTCTCCCAGCAGCAAGTTTTCTTTAGAGAAGGAGACCATTGCCTTGGTTGTATTCTGGATGGGAATGCATTCCTGCCATCCTTTTGGCTTTTTGATCTTCTGGCTTTGATATTCTTTCTCAATCTAGTGGCCTTGCTCTACTTGAGCTTGGTTCTCATGAATGAGTGCTTGTAATTCCTATATTTAGTTGTCATGGGTTTTCTTTAACATTTGCAGTAAGTCAAGGATGTATACGCATTTTGGAATGTGCTTCAAATGCTTTACAACATCATACTTGAAGGTGCCTAGCAGCTTTCATTATTATTTTCAAGTGTAATTACATTGGTGCCCCTTTGCGTGGGGTTTGCATAAGAAGCAAAAGGCTGATCGTAGTTAGCCTTGTAGTTCCTCCCAGACTGGATCCCTTCTTTCAGAGCTGGATTTTCTTCTACTCTTGGTGTTCTTCAGGTGGTGAAGACCTCTTCTACTTTTGGCAGGCTTGAATTAGCCCCTTTGTTCCCTATAACTGTAGAGTTTAAGGGTAGGCAAGTGCTAGTAGCCACCATCAAGCTTGGTGTTATTGGTACTTCTTGCTTAATGTCCAAGTCCTGTCGTTCACCTTCTCGAGTTTGAAGTTCGCTATTGAGGCGAACTTGGTTGAATTGTTGGTTTAGCCAATTAAGCAGGCAAGGGTCAACATTCTTTTTTCTTTCTTTCTTTTTTTTTTTTTTTTGTGGTGGTGAAGCCTCTGTCCTTACCCTTTGCTCAATAGGTCAATCGCTTTCCATTGGTGAATTAGGGTTGTAAAAGGACACGGTTACCTTTGGCATTTCAAGATAGAAAATTTCGTCCTCATTTAAGACCTTGTTGGACAGGTATTCTTCATCCTCTAGGTCATCCTGGTAGACTTCTTTTGTCTTCATTCTCAGAATCTAAAGGATAGTTTGCCCAAGATATCCAGTTGTAGCTAGAAATTTGTGGATCCTCCTCATTGCTGTCATGATTCGAACCATGAAGTCTGCTAGTGTGACAGGATTTCAAGCAGTTGAGGAGGAATCCTCTTATTCGAGGAAATGTTACCCTTTTGATTTTGAAGCTGTTTGGACCCTGTAAGCTACTTTTCTGGCTCTTCTTTTGCCCTTCTTATTTCTTCTTAAGGTGGTTTTTTTACCAGTTCCCAGTCTTTATCATTGACCAGATCAGGATGGACCCAAAGTTCTTCCTTGAAGTTGGTTTTGATGGGTATCAAGCCATTCTCATCCTAGATATGATTTATGACCTAGAACTCCACTTTTTGGAGGTGCAAAAATGGCCACAGGTTCAAATTGCCCAACAGATATCATATTGATGGGTGCCGGATCATACTTTTGGTCGAAAGTGAAGATCCCTATTTTGACATATTTCATTGAACTTTTCTTTGAGGATGAAATAGTCTTTTAAGGGATATGCGACCAACCAGTAGCATGCACAATAGTCAGGATCATCAACCTTTCCTTCTTGATTTGGCCTTTTGAAGGGAGGAAGTTCGATCTTCCTATTTTCAACTAAGGATCATAAAATGATTTCAATATCCTCCTTGAAAGGGTATTTTGTGATCTTCCTTTTTTCATAGTCCTCCTTGTGAGCCTATTCATTTGTTGGGCTTTGAGTTTTGTATGGCACTTTGGAGATATGAACATTGAACACCTCTTCTTTGTTCTTCTCGCTTCTAGGCATCTTTGAAGTAGAGATAGTATTTCTTTTCCTTTTTTTCTTGTCCACCTCTTGGTGGGCATTTTAGGCCCTAATAGCTACTTAAAGAGCCTAGAGAGTGCTTTGGTCTTCAAGCCCACCATCATGCCCCGAATCTCAAGTTTAAGATTATCCATACACATATCCACTGTTGATTTTTTGACGGTAGTTCCATGCATATGTAAGAAAATGCTCTCCACCTATTGATGGAGGCTTAGACAAACTTGTCATCATCCTATTGGTGTTGCTGAGAAAGGTGAAGGTTACTACTTGATCCTTTTCCTGGAAGTGCAATAGGAATTTTTTTTCTTGCACTTCCCATGAGGTGAGAGAGTAATCAGGCAGTTACCTAGCTATACGAGTCAAAAGTGATCCCTTTGATCATGTCAATGAACAGGCGGATCTTCAAGTCACCTATGTTCATAGACTTTTGAGTAAGGACTTGAAGTGTACCAGATGTTGATGAGTAGACCCCTTCCCTGGATGGGTTTGGAATGTAGGTTGTTTGTAATTTTTAGGGAGCTGGATAGGTCAAACTCATGTAGATACTTGGGAAACATCACGTTTTTCTTTAACCGAATTTCTCCCTCCAACTTGTTCATGATTTCTATGACCTCTTTGTAGGTCATTGGCTTGTTGGGTTAATTTTTAGGGTGCCACAGGAGGAGTGATCCCCTGAAGTCCTAGCTTCTGGTGTTTTTCCGATCAAAGCCTTCATTTGGGCCATGATTTACTCTATTAATTCTTTGTCTTTGACTATTACACTTTTGGGTGACTTGTGTTGAGGACTGGAGTCATCTAATGCTACTATCCTTTCTATTGTTCGTCAACCCCAAGTGTTGAGCTACGATGTAGTAATAAATTGGTGAGACCAGGTCGATCCATAGAGAGCTATTAAAATAAGGTTTCCAACTTGATTTGTCACCTACTCTAAATAAAATCTAAAACTCTAAATAAAATCTAAAACTAAGTTAAAACTAGAAAATTAAAATCACCATTCCTATTTTTAAATCAAATACATTCCAAACATAAAAGTTTCCTTACCTAAAAAGGAATCTAAAATTGATTACAAAAGAATACACAAATTAGAACATCAAGTTAGAATGATTTAAAAAAAATAACTTAACAAAATTAAAACATTCACAACAAAAAATAATTATAGACAAATCATCAAACAAATCTAGATTAGAATCAAATTAATTTAAGAAAACGATCTAAACCAATCACTTAAGAAGGCTAATTTAGAAAATTTCCTAAGTCAAATTCCTACAAATTCTTAAATTAAAGTCAACAATAAATTCTAAAATTAGAAAGTTAGAAAACAAATTAACAATGTAATGCAATGCATGAGAAAAGAATACAAAAATTTAAATGAGATGCAAAAGTTAAGAACAATATGAATCTAACTTAGCACAAACCTAATCTAAATTTAATGGCTAAAAAAAAACACTTAATAAATGCATGAATCCAATAAAAAACAATAAGAAAATATTGAAAAACAAAGAAAATATGCATGAATGAATGAACTAGTTACAAGAATTCTGTGGTGCAAAATTTTACAGCATATGTGGCCTGTTCTTGGATTGTTTTCAAAATCTCAGTTTTGAAAAGTGTTTCCAGTATATTTATTGTCCACAAACTTTCCATTTAAAATAATGCAAGAATGCATGGGAACTTGCCATCCATAGGCACTAAACGAGGTTGCAGAATTTTTGAATTATAAGTGCTAGAACTCAGATTTCAGATCTGAAACATATTAAAAATCCTTCTCCAAATCATGTATTTTAATACTTCTTAGGTATCACAACTGAACCAACAATGAACATGTGAACCAAACATGTGATTATCAAACTTTTAATAGAAATAGACTAATGTTGGTCATCCAAAAGAAAATCATCAGATCTGAATTTTTAACTCTAGTTAAATAATTCTGAAACTTAATTATTTTGACAGCTTAACCATGTTAAGAAACTCACCAATAATTAGTATATGCTATGACAATACTTTCAACCATTAAGCTATGCATAAAAGAAAACATTAAAACATAAAGAACATTAAAAGAAACAAAAAAATTGCAGAAATTTAAATGTAGTAATGATAGGAATTAAATGTAGTATTTGTTGGAATTTAAATGTAGTAGTGCATAAAAGTAAATGTAGTAGTACTAAAAATTAAATGTAGTGAATAGGAATTTAAATGTAGTACCTGTAGTGAAGTTTTCTTCTCAAATTTTACTCTTAACTGGGTTCATGGTTACTTGAAATATGATCTTAGTAACTTGGGTCATTAATCTAAGCACAAAAACAAGAAACATAAACAAAGTATCCACACAAACCACAAGAAAAGAGAAACAATTGAGAAGAAGATGGTACTAACATAAAAAGTCTTTACATGAGATAGAAAAAATAAAATCAAAGAGAATACATGTTAGGATGGAAAAGAAAACCTCTTTTAGTGAGCAACTCAAGGGTGTAATGTGGCCTTAGGGCTAAGCCTCCTTGAGGAATATAATGAAGGGACAGAGAGAGGAAGAAAATGAAGTGTAGAGAATTAGAGGGGAGCTCTTTCCATGCCTTGGAAGTCCAAAGGAGTACCTTATTTATACTTTGTGAAGCCCCAAAGTTTTCATTCTCACTTAATATGATAAAATCTTCAAAAGAATTAAAATTGAGAAAAAAATGAGATGAATATTCAAGCTTGGGCATGAATTCCACCTTGGAATTTCTTTTCTTTTTTTTTCTTTTATTTCTTTCTTGCTTTGGAAGTCCTTTTTTTATGCTACTTTCCATTCTTGTAATTGCCACCTTGCATTGAGATTCTCTTCAAAAATACTATAGAGAAAAATCCTCACTTGAAATTAAACATGGCCCACATGAGGTGGAAAACTTCCTCTTTTATCTTATGTGTTGTCAACTTTCCTTTTTTGGAAGATTCTCCTTGTTGGCTCCAAAAACAAAAGGATTTTTTTAGAATAATTCTCCTTGATTTTCTCCATAAAACTTGAACTAAAAATCTGAATTCCTTCATGCTGGGTGTCCCACACTTTCTTGCCATTTTTTTCTCTTTTTTTTTTTTTTTCAATTCCTACTCATTTTCAAAGAAGAACTCTTATGTGGCTTTCCTTCTTCATCTTTGATGAGATTTTCTTTAAATTTTCTTGAAAATATCTTGAAATGTGCAGCAAATAGGTGGACCCAATCTTGGATGTCCCACAAGTGTGTCTTGACACATGTGAATGTGTGTGGGACCATGTAGTCAATTCTTGCATTGTTTTCTTCCAATTTCTTTCCTCTCTTCAATTCTTCTCTCTTTTCTTTTGAAAATAATTTTCTTGCCTAAATTCTTGAAAATGGGACTCATGTCATCATTTTTCTGGAAAAACAAATGTGAATTCATGTAAAAAGATAATTTTAACTCTAAATCACAATTGCATAAATGCGGGCCAATCTCTCATGAAATGACGATGAAAATGCAAACCAGTTTTCATGATTTTATGTGAATGACTTAATAATGATGAAATTTTGATTTATTTCATGAAAAAGGTAATTTTCACAAAACTTTCCAGAAATAGAACTCCAAAAATGGCAAGTTTTATATTCCATGCGAAAAATGTGATTTTTAAGCAAATTATGTAGAAAAGTACTAAAATGAATTTAAAATGCATAAAACCATTATATCACACTAAATGAAGCTCTTTCAACTCAATAAGTCCTTAAAATAGTCCAAATGTATATGAAAATATGCAGTTTTAAGGACTTATCACACTCCCAACCAGCATTTTGCTAGTTCCTAACAAAATTGCGAATAAAAATGAGGTTTCCATCATTACTTAATCTAACTTAAAACTAATGCAATGCAAGAAAAATAAACAAGAATGCAACTCCACTTTTGCTGGCACTCTCAATTGCATTTATCGTATGCAACAAGCTCTTAAACCCGAGGTTCCCCCTTGTAGACAACTTGTGCCTTGTGAGGGTTTGCAGTGAATATACCCACAAAATTCTTTGTTTTTTTTTATAAGAAGAATAAAGAATAAAGGAGAAAAGAAAATTCCCAAAAGAAAATTCATTCATATAAGATATTTTCAAAATATGGAATAATCAAACTTTCAGACTTTTTAAAGTTTGGTCCACAGTTCTATTTTAAAAACTTTCTCAAATTCGAACCAACTTGCATGCATGGTGAAAAATGTGTACCCCAAAAATTTATTTCAAATATTCCATGATAATGCTGCAAAACTAGAATTTTTCCTTCAAATAGTCTAATCCCTTGAGATTTAGCAAAAAGAAATTTCCTCTTAAAGCTATTAAGATAACTGTTACTTTACTATTTACTTCGATTGGCCTCTTTTTCTTCTCTCATTGTCTTTTCCCTATGCAAGGGTGCCCAAGTTCATCCGATATAAGCAAAGTTAGGATCCAGGGAGCAAATCTGGTCCTTTTTCTTCCCTGCACATACTCGCTTACAAACTCTTACGGACACTCTTCACTCACTTACGTTTTCCAATGTAGAAATTTTCAAGTTCATATGATATAACAAAAGTTGGATCTAATGAGTAAACTTAGTCCTTATGCATTTCTGCACATATCCCTTGAAAATTTCTACGGACACTTGTTAGGCCACAATTCATCATCATTCTTCTTTTTTTTTTCTTCTAACAAATCATTTTTTTGTTGTGACTGTGCAATGTCTAGGTCCCGTAAGCTTTTTAATTAACCCATGTAGTGAACGTTAGGCCAATCACTCCAAACCAGATGGATTTAGGGCACTAGATATAGATATAGCCCTCTGAGCTTACTAGCTCGAGTTAAAAAGGCTATGAACCTAAAGTAGTTACAAACTTCTCATTTTATGCTTTTTTTTTCTTTTTTCTTTTAAGTCGAAAGTAAACACTAGGTGCAATTCTTATTTCACTCGAATTAATTTATCTTGGTTTTAATAAATAAAATTCACCAAAAATGAACCAAGAAACAAAAATATTATACAAACTAAATCTCAAGTTCACATCATATTCTCTAGAAAATTTCCAAAAATAGCATTAAAGCTTCTTACCTAAAAATCACTTTAGTTCCTTTGAAAACTCTCTTTTCTAAAATGAAATATAAATGAAAACTAAATGCTGGCAAAAATTCCTAAAACCAAAATAAAAAAGGTATGCCTGAAAAGTGACAAAATAACAGAAAAAGTAAAAAATTTTACCTATAGTGCCTATGAAATCTATAGTGCATATGAAATGCCTAAAGTTGGACAAGCATGCTTGTTTCCACCCCCCCAAGCAATTCTGAGCATCATCCTCGATGTTTATGCATGCATGCAATGCAGAACAATAAAAGTAACATGAGGAAATATAAATTTATAGGAGAGTAAAGGAAGAAAGTCACCTGAAAGTGTGTCTGTGCCACTCCTTGTCCAAAGTTAGACAATACAAAATAAAAACTATAACATACATAATATACACAGAAAGAGGCCTCTATCAGATTCAGGGCTGATTAATCCTTGTAGATAGGATCATTAAGAGGAATTTCTTCCTCTTCAAGTGGTGCGATCTCCAAGAATGGCTTTAATCTTTGGCCATTGACTTTGAACATCTGGCCATCCTTAGGGTCATATATCCGTACAGTACCATATGGAAGTACTTCCTTCACAATGAAGGGTCTAGTCCAACAAGAGCTCAGTTTACTAGGAAATAGTTGAATCCTAGAATTATAAAGGAGGACCTTCTGCTTAGGGTGAAATGTTTTTCACAGAATATTTTTATCGTGAAAGATCTTAGTCTTTTTTTTTATAAAATCTTGAATTGGCATAGGCTTCCCGTCGTAATTCATCCAGTTCATTTAATTGTAATTTCCTCTTTGTCCCTACCTTATCCATATTAAAGTCGAGCTGTTTTATGGCCCAATAAGCTTTGTGTTCCAGCTCCACTAGAAGGTGGCATGCTTTCCCATAACTAAGCTGGTATAGAGACATTCTAATTGGAGTTTTGAAAGCAGTCTAGTAAGCCCATAAAGCATCTGTCAACCTTGCAGACCAATCTTTTCAATTGGGTTAACTGTAGTCTCCAAGATTCTTTTTATTTCTCGATAGAGCATTTCCACTTGCCCACTAGTTTGTGGGTGATAAGGGGTAGCAATTTTATTTCTTGATTCCCTGGAGTGATTTTGATCTGGTTATATTCAGAATATCCGTCAAGAAAACAATAGTATGAGTGGTCGGCTACCTTTTCCAAAATTTAATCCATAAAGGGTAAAGGGAAATGGTCTTTGTGTGTGTATGTTTGTAGTTTTCTATAGTCAATGCATAACTCTCCATCCCGTGGGTACTAGGGTTGGGATCATCTCGTCCTGAGCACTCTTAACTACAGTAAGATCGGCTTTCTTTGGAACAAATTGGGTAGGGCTAACCCATTGGCTATCCGTGTTTGGATAAATTATATCCACATCCGGAAGTTTAAGTACCTCAGCCCCAACCACTTCTTGCATGGTAGGATTGACCCGGCGTTGTATTTGCCTACATGGTTTAGCATCATCTTCAAGGTAGATACGAAGTGTACACACTAAAAGAACAATTCCCTTAATATCAGCCACATTTAAAGCTATTGCTCCCTTGTGCATTTTGAGCAATTTCAATAGTTGGACTTCTTGGTCCTCAGTAAGTAGCGAAGAAATAACCACAGGATATGTTTCATTGTTCCCAAGGTAAGTATATCGCAAGTTCGATGGGAGGGGCTTCAACTCAGGTTAAGGTAGTTTCACTTGATATGGAAGAGTTGGCACGCTAGTTGGTGCAAGCTCTTTAAAATGGAGTTGCCATATTGCATGGGCATGTTCAACAGTATCATCTTCCAATTCCTCAAGAACGACCACGTCCTCTTTGGCCTCAAACATTTGTGCAATGTGGGAGTTAACGCACTCCTCAAGATCATCCTCAACCAAGGTACCAATCAAGTCTACATCATAATGGTTGGTCTCGTAATCTCTCAGTTATTTGCATATTTGAAAGATATCGAGGTCCAAGGTCATGATCCTAAAAGAAAGTTTGAGCCTTCCACTCTGGTGGTTAATAAGTGCATTGGAAGTGGCTAAGAATGGTCTTCCTAGAATAACCAAAATTTCACCACTTTCATTCCAAATTGGCTCTATATCCAGCACATAAAAATCTACTAGGAAGAAAAAATGCTCAATCTATAACAAAACATCCTCTATTAACCCTCTTGGTTTCTTAATAGATCAATCGGCAAGTTGAAGAGTAGTTTCGGTCGGTTTCAACTTGCCAAGCCCCAATTGTAGATAAACCGAGTAAGGTAATAAGTTCACACTCGCTCCCAAATCTAGTATCAGAATCGCTCCTAAATCTAGTAAAGCTTGATCTATCCGGTGATTTCCAATGACACATGGAATGGTGGGGCATCTCAGATCTTTGTATTTCAGAGGAGTGGTTTGAGTCAAGTATGCACTTATCTATTTAATGAGGAATGCTTTCTTTGGAACATGAACCCTACGCTTAGTAGTGCAAAGATCTTTTAAGAATTTAGCTTAGGTGGAGACCTATTTAATGGCATCCAATAGAAGAATATTGATTCTAACTTCTTTAAGAATGTCTAAAATTTCTTGATTTGAGACTCTCTGTTTGGGATGGGTCAACCTCGAAGGAAAAGGGGCAACCGATTTAGGAATAGTGGGGTGTGGACTCTTTTCAATGTCAATAGTAGTCTTTGCATTAGTGCTATCTTTTTCTTCAATCTTCCCATTTAAATCTGAGGAGACATGTTGTTTATCTTTTTTCATATTCTTTTCAAGCCCTTTGCCACTGCATAGAGTGACAACCTGAACATGCTTCTAAAAGTTTGGGTTAGTTATGTCGTTCATTTCAAACTGGCCTTTTAGGTTCGAGAGAGGTTGTGTTGGAAAAGTTCCTTTCCCTTGAATTTGAAGGCTACGTTTGATTTGTTCGATAGAAGTTTCTAACATTTAGATAGCCAATTGATTATCTTGAATAGCCTGCTGGTTATTCTTAATAATCTGTTGATTATTATGCAAGCTTTGCATAAATTATTAATAAGATTGTACTAACATATTGAGCAACTCTTCTAATGACCTATTTTGAGCTTGTGGTGCATAAGATGTATTCTGCTATGGGGGCACAATGCCCCAAAATTTGATGGTCTTTGGGGATTATGCTTAGGTGTAGCATTGGGTCCATTCCTCTAGCTATAATTGGAGTGGTTCCACCACGAAGGATTATATGTATTCCCCATGGTATTTGTATTGAACGGCTTTTGAAAAGTGCTTAAACCGTTAGCCTGTTCTTGAATTGCTTCCTGTAATACAGGTCCAATTGGACAATCTACTGATAAATGATTTTCAGAGCACAAATACCACAAACCATAACTATATCCTTGTTTTTTCCAAGTTTCAGGGTTTTAACTTCTCTTGTAATTGCCGTAAGCGTGGCTTGGATTTTAGTTTGAGTGTTCAATTGATGTAATCCTCCTCCCTTAGACTAATTCAATGACCTGGATTGATCTACCCCCATCAGACGAGGCCCATTTTTGCACGTTTTTAGCCATTAATTCCAAAAATTCCTACACTTCATCAATTTGCTTTTGATCAAATTGACTATTGCACATCATCTCAATAAATTTGGTGGGTATCAGGAGTTAAACCCTTAATAAAAATTTCAATAAGACGATATGTTTCATATTCGTGGTGAGGACACGCAAGGATCAATTTGTTAAATCTTTCCTAACACCTATAATAGGGTTCTTTGAGATTTTGTTTGAACATCATAATCTCCCTTTTTAAAGTGTTGGTTTTGTTTTGTGGGAAGAATTTTTTCAAAAATTCAGTGCTAGGCCTTTCCAGGTATTGATTGAGCTTAGTCTAAGAGAATGGAGCCAAGCCTTTGCTTTATCTTTCAAAGAAAATGGAAATAATTTGAGTTTGATTACATCCGGCACTACATTTTGTAATTGAAGTATTGAACATACTTCATCAAATTCTTTCAAGTGCAGGTATGCACTTTCAGAGTCAAGCCCATGAAACTTAGGTAGAAGTTAGATCACGCCCGATTTGATTTCAAATTGACCTGTAATTACGTTACCACTATACATGATGGTGTGGTTTGACCTGAGGGGTTCAAGTAATCACGTAAAGTCCTAGGTGGCTGGTTAACCTCCATACCATTACAGTCCCCATTATTATTTTCATTCTTGAGCTGGGTATCATTGTTACTAGACCCACTTGCCATTTGAGACAATCTTGAAGGACTTGAAGGTCTGGGAGATTCTTTCCTTTCTAATCTATGCGTTAAACCTCTTTGTCAAATTGGATGAGAGAGCTTGTCCTTTCTTTTTGGAATTTTGAGAATTTCTTTATTTTTTTAAAATGAGAAAAACCTAAATAAGTAGCAACTAAGTAACTCCCTAAGGTTGAAAAGTGACCTTAAGTTTTCTAATCCTGTCTAGTGAACTAACTTAGCCAGGTTAGCCACCAGGAAGTGGTAGAGTCACAGATGGACCCATTTGAAGGACTAGTTTCTTGAACAGACTAGCTGTCGTGCGCTACAGGGGCAAAGGCTTTCATTTGCACTAAAAGATTAAGGACAGTGATTAGATCACTTTTGGTTTACTTTCTTCCAAAAGAAGTTATGACAAGTTGAAAACAGTAACTTTTTCCAACTTTAGAAAGTTTCTAAAAATAAGAATAATGTGAACTTTCTAACAATCCATGCACTTTTCTATTCCAAATTAGGGTAGTTTTACAATCCATGCTTGTCCTCCTATTTCTAGCAAGATGCCAAAATTAGATCACACCCACAAAGCAAGTTAAATAAGGAAGTTAGAAAAGTTACCTTAAATGGCGCTCCCTTGCAACGACGCTAAAAACTTATTCATCGACCCCAAGTGCAGAGCTGTAATATAGTAATAAATTGGTGAGACTAGGTTAATCCACAGGGAGCTATTAAAATAAGGTTTCCAACTTGATTTGTCCCCTATTCTAAATAAAATCTAAAACTAGCTTAAAACTAGAAAATTACAATCACCATTCCTATTTTTAAATCAAATACAGTCCAAAAATAAAAATTTCCTAACCTAAAAAGGAATCTAAAATTGACTATAAAAGAATACACAAATTAGAACATCAAATTAGAACGATTCTAGAAAAATAACTTACCAAATTAAAACATTCACAAAAAAAAAATTTATAGACAAATCATCAAACAAATCTAAGTTAGAATCAAATTAATTTAAGAAAATAATCTAAACCAATCACTTAAAAAGCCTAAATTAGAAACTTTCTTAATTCAATTCCTAAATTAAAGCTAGTAATCAATTCTAAAATTAGAAAGTTAGAAAACAAATTAACAATGTAATGCAATGCATGAGAAAAGAATACAGAAATTTAAATGAGGTGCAAAAGTTAAGAAGAATATGAATCTAACCTAATGCAAACCTATTTTAAATTTAATGGCTGAAGAACACACTTAATGAATGCATGAATCCAATAAAAAAAATAACAAGAAAAAAGATCGAAAAACAAAGAAAATAAGCATAAATAAATGAACTAGTTACAAGAATTCTGTGGTGCAGAATTTTGTAGCATATGTAGCCTGTTCTTGGACTGTTTTTACATCTGAAACACCATGATTTTTGGGC
Source organism: Sextonia rubra (assembly GCA_037013555.1). Classification (NCBI taxonomy): domain Eukaryota; kingdom Viridiplantae; phylum Streptophyta; class Magnoliopsida; order Laurales; family Lauraceae; genus Sextonia; species Sextonia rubra. Next base: position 11,689,721 of record JASUAD010000008.1, read on the forward strand.
ATACCTAAGATGAAAATCTCAGTTTTGTAAAGTGTTTCCAGCAATATTTATTGTCCATAGACTTTCCATTTTAAATAATGCAAGAATCCATGAGAACTTGACCTATGTAGGCGCCAAACAGGGTTGCAGAATTTCTGAATTATAAGTGCTGGAACTCAGTATTTAGATCTGAAATATACTAAAAATCCTTCTCCAAATAATGTATTTTAGTACTTCACAGATATTACAACTGAACCAACAATGAACATGTGAACTAAACATGTGATTATCAAAATTTTAACAGAAATAGGCTGTTGTTGGTCATCGAAAAGAAAATCATTAGATCTGACTTTTTAACTCCAGTTAAATAATTCTGAAACTTAATTATTTTGACATCTTAAACATGTTAAAAAGCTCACCAATAATTGATTTATGCTATGACAATACTTTCAACCATTAAACTATGCATAAAATAAAACATTAAAACATAAAGAACATTAAAAGAAACAAAAAAAAATTGCAGAAATTTAAGTGTAGTAATGATAGGAATTTAAATCTAGTATTTGTTGGCATTTAAATGTAGTAGTTCATAAAAGTAAATGTAGTAGTGCTGAAAATTAAATATAGTAAATAGGAATTTAAATGTAGTACTTGCAGTGAAGTTTTCTTCTCAAATTTTACTCTTAACCGAGTTCATGGTTACTTGAAATATGATCTTAGTAACTTGGGTCATTAATCTAAGCACAAAAACAAGAAACATAAACAAAGTATCCACACAAACCACAAGAAAAAGAAAAACAATTGAGGAGAAGAACTTGATACTAGCATATAAAGTCTTTACATGAGATAGAAAAAATAAAATCAAAGAGAATACATGCTGCGATAGAAAAGAAAACCTTTTCTATTGAGCAACTCAAGGGTGTAGTGTGGCCTTAGGACTAAACCTCCTTGCGGAATATGATGAAGGGAGAGAGAGAAGAAGAAGATGAAGTGTAGAAATCCAGAGGGGAGCTCTTTCCATGCCTTGGAAGTCCAAAAGAGTGCTCTATTTATACTTTTTCAAGCCCCAAAGTTTTCATTCTCATTTGATATGATAAAATCTTCAAAAGATTTAAAATTTTAAAAAAATGGGATGAATATTCAAGCTTGGGTGTGAATTCCACCTTGGAATATCTTTTCTTTTCTTTTCTCTTTTTCTTTTCTTTCTTTCTTGCTTTGGAAGTCATTTTTTGATGCTACTTTCCATTCTTGTAATTGCCACCTTGCATTGAGATTCTCTTGAAAGATACTTTAGAGAAAAATACTCATTTGAAATCAAACATGGCTCACATGAGGTGTAGAACTTCCTCCTTTATTTTATGTGTTTTCAACTTTCCATTTTCGAATATTCTCCTTATTGGCTCCAAAATCAAAAAGACTTTTTTAGAATAATTCTCCTTGATTTTCTCCATAAAACTTGAACTAAAATCTGAATTCCATCATGTTGGGCATCCCACACTTTCTTGCCATTTTTTTCTTTTTTTTTAATTTTCAAGTCCTACTCCTTTTCAAAGAAGAACTATTATGTGGCTTTCCTTTTTCATCTTTGATGGGGTTTTCTTCAAATTTTCTTAAAAATATCTTGAAATGTACAACAAATAGATAGACCCAATCTTGGATGTCCCACAAGTGTGTCCTGACACATGTGAATATGTGTGGGACCATGAAGTCAATTCTTGCATTGTTTTCTTCCAATTTCTTTCCTCTCTTCAATTCTTTTCTCCTTTTCAATTCTTCTCTCCTTTCTTTTGAAAATGATTTTCTTGCCCCAATTATTGAAAATGGGACCCATGTCATCAATTTTCTGCAAAAACAGTTGTAAATTCATGTGAAACAACAATTTTAACCCTAAGAACACAATGCATGAATGCAGCCCATCTCTAACAAAATGACGATGAAAATGCACACCATTTTCATAATTTTATGTGCATAACTTAATGATGATGAAAATTTGGTTTATTTCATGAGAAACATAACTTTTACAAAACCTTCCAAAAATAGAACTCCAAAAATGGCAAGTTTCATATTCCATGTGAAAAATGTGATTTGAAGCAAATTATGTAGAAAAATATTAAAATAAATTTAGAATGCATGGAGTCATTATATCACACTAAATAAAGCTTTTTCAACTCAATAAGTCCTTAAAATAGTCTAAAATGTATATAAAAATATGCATTTTTAAGGACTTATCATCTATCAGGGCTTGCAGTTTAGCGGTGATCTGGTCGATCCACTCCACTTACTATTTGACCAAGTGATTGAGGTCCACCTCCTCGTCTTTGTCATTGTTGAATGCCGTTCATTTTCATCCGCATTTATTAGGTTTGTCCCATTTCTTTTAGCTATGAAGATCGAATACTGGTGGGGTTTAGCCGAGCAAAACGTGTTTTCATTTGCATTAGTGCCATTCTCTGAACTGTAATTTGTTTAGACATGGCCTTCTGAAGTATCTTCTAAGCTGGAAGGTGGTTGGGAGGCCCTTTTTCGAGGCAAGTTCCAAGTGACCTACCTTGCAGACCTGGGTCGGACCATACCGATTAGTACGACAACTGGGTTAGTTTCTTTCATGATCCATTTCTGGACCATTTTAAGAGGTGGAGAGGGTGTTACAATTCTACCCCTCTGTCCTCTAACTAGAATTTCGCCAACATGGGTCTTTTTCCATTTAGTGGTGATAAAATTTCAATGGTTGCAACCTTGTTCCTCTGGTTCCTTTTGGGTTGCTCCCAGCTATTGTGTTGAGCAGTTGGTTTAGTCTTTTAGGCCTTGGTTGTGTTCCCTTTAAGGCCAAAGGGTAAATAGAGTTGTCCTTAAGCCTTCCTAAGGGTTCTTTAGCTGCTGGAATTTTTTTAGCCTTTTGGAGTTTGGAGACAAAGTGCTTCATTCGTGCGTTTTGGATTCCTATCGAACCCTCTTTCCCCCCCATGTCCTCTTAAGGTGAATTAGGTTGTTTGGCCCTGCCTACCTCCTTGGCGATGTGGAGACTGGTAAAGTAGCTACTTTTCAATTTGGCTGTCTTTCTTTTGGCTAGATACTTCTTGGGCCAAAGGTGGACTATAAAAGGGTTTCTAGCGTACTTAGAAGCCCAGGGAGTAGTTGTTAGGCCTGTGTTTTTTGGAACATGGAGTCTTGATGGTGCGATGCTAGCCACAGATGGTGTGGGTCCTCTGGGGGCTAGGACCCAGGTTACATTAGTAACCAATACCCTAGTCATGTTGTAGCTAGATTGAATGGCCTGCTTGGTGTGGACTTGGTACAGGTGAGGGAAAGTCGGAACAAGAGTTCCTTTGCCTTGTTAAAAATGATGATGAGGGTGGCCATTATTTCTATAAAGCAAGTTGACCAAGTGAGTATTTTAGTACTTCTCCCCTCTTTTTGTTTCCACCCATTCACGCTTTGATGGGAAACGAGTGGTCCCGTAGTGGGAAAAGAAAGTGTTAGGTCTAACTCAGTGTCACGACCCGAGCCCAGAAATCGGGGGTTAGCGAAAAGCTAAACCAGTGACACACGTACTCCCGTGCACGTGCATCCAAACCCAGTCCAGATGCACATACACAAGGGATCTAACACGTGCGAACAAAGCGTACGCGGAAGCTGTATATATCATAGCAAGCAACAAAGGAAAAAATAGCGGAAGCCAAAAACAAATGCGGAACGGAAAAGACAAGGACAAATACAATACGGGAAACCAAATACAAGTCTGAGTACACGACAAAACAAAGATGTACAAATATACAGAGTACAAAGTCCAAAGTGCCAAAGTGCCAAAATACAAAATCTCAAAAACCAAAACTCAACACAGAAGGCCACTGATATGCATGCACGCACTCGGCAGAGGTGATCAGGCCCACTCTGCCAAACCGGAGGGTGCCTCTACACTCGGCCCTGCAGCCTCCTCGACCGCCGGGGAGTCGGGCAAGGGATCTGTGCCTGCAACACCACAGACAACACAAATGAATACAACGATCCAGCAAATACAAGTAACAAGGATGAAACACTCATAGTATCAAAGTGAATAAAATAATGACAGACGATTAAATACAGAGTTTCATCTTAGTATGCTAAGCAAATCGTGCATAGAATTAAAGCATGATAAGGGAATCAAAGTATAGAAATATTGAACTAAGTGGCTACTACGTTAACCGTATTCTCTCCAATAGAGAGCAGAGCAAAGCAGAGCAGAGGAGAACACCACTGACCGGGCCAAGGGTACAAGTGGGTCTCGGTTTCCTGGGTTCCGGGGTCCCAAGACAAAGCGACACTGCAGTGATACAGAGATACAGAGATCTAAGCCAGAGGTAACCCCGTCGGGCATCCTAGGGCTGAGGCTGAGTAGAGCCAGACTAATACCAATCAAATCAAATCCATAGAAAGGGAGATTATCCGCTTTGGACTCACCGATGACAAAGACCGGATCTTATCCTCACGTATTAACCTCCGGGCAGAGCCACCAGGGAATACCCAAAATATACAAAGCCAGAAATATACAAAGCATAGCCAAAATACAGATCAGAACATAGGTTAAGTCAAAGCACAGCATAGATCAAAGCGTAGCGCAGAACGAAGAATAAAACAGATATACAGAACGAAAGCAAAAGGACTGCGGAATGCATAGACATAGATTGGCAGAACAGAGGGCAAAGCTGTAAACAATATGCAATGCATCTCAGATTAATACGGAGTCAAGGTTCATTACAGGCCAATACTAATCTAGTTGTTCACTGTCACTAACCTTGCATGTTGATGTAGTTTTAAGTTATTCGATGCACCGTTGCCATCCTAGTGTTGCAATGTAATCCTTATGTGCATCGAAGTCCTTTAAACCAACACCCATGGGGAGGTGCTTAACAGAGAATCAACGCTCACATGAATGAGTCACAGCCTAACAGACTATTCATGCGATCCAAATAATCCATTGGGCCGGTTTACGTGTATGGTTCCTTATATACATAAGCCCTACAAAGTCACACCATTATCCTAAGTTATATTTCTGATTTGCCACGCCTAACGGTTTAGCCATGAGTGACCTATGGTTGAGCCGGAGACATCTTACGCGCTCGTCGTAATATGCACTACGGCTTAACCGTGGTTCCATTGAAAGCACAGCTAAACTGGCCATCTTCACCTTTGATCTGATACCTTTTTCGGCTGAGCTACGGTCAGTATACGGCTTAGCCGTAGACCAATCCACGGCTTAGCCGTAGCACTTCACGGCTTACCCGTAGCCACACCGTAGGAGGACTGTATCGGGAAAGTTTCGACTGATCAGAGATTTAATTCACGGCTGGGTTACGGTTGGGTCACGGCTAGCTTACGGCTCAGCCGTAGGACAAGTTACGGCTCAGCCGTAGCCTAGCCGTAGAACAAAAGTGAAATTTCAAGTCTCTGGATTGTGAGCCGTAGAAAGTTACGGCTTAGCCGTACAATACAGAAAACGAATTCGGATGAGTACAGAAACTGAAATTTGGTACAGAAGCTGAACAAAACGAGTTACAGAGGTTCCAAATTCACAAAAATTGGCTGTAAAACATTTGTATACAGAGAATAAGAAGGAATCAAAGCAATCAAACAAAACACCCATATGTGTTATCAAATCTTGTACTTATACTTGCCTCAAACTCTGTCAATCCAATGAATCAAGCTCCAAATCAGCTAAAATCAAAACAAATCAAAGAAATAAACCATGCATGAGATGAAGACACAGCAACAGAGGAAGGGAGGTGCAATTGGAGAAGAAGAAGAAAGAGTTTTGGAGAGAACCCACTTACCCAAAGCAAAGACAGAGAAAAATGGGAAAGAACCCAATCGAAATGGGAATCCAATCATCAACCGAGCAAGAGAAGAGGAGTAAGAAGAAGAGAAGAGAAGAAACGAGGCTGAAGACGTGGAGCTCTCTAACGCCTGTTGCATGCAACGTTGAAGGAAATTCACAGGAGTGAGGACATCTGTAAGTTGACTCCTTAAATAGGTTTTGGAGTTTAAGATAAAGTCCGGTAAGTTTCGGTTATTTACAAATCGAGTCACACGGGGGTCCAACTTCTCCAATTGACTCCAAATGGGTCTGACACAGTTATGGAATATAACGAGCTCAACAAAATACACGTGCTGACACCAAGATGATGCAAATATGATGCAAGCAAAGCAAAAGCAAAATTACGAAAAAAAGGCTTAGTACTACCTATCTCAGGTCAAAGGTTACTCAACTACCTATCCAAGGCCCAAAACCAAGTCCAAAAGAATAAAACAACAGAAAAACACGCTAATGAGCCACTAATCCGGCTCAAAGGGGATCGGAGTGTTACATCCTCCCCCACTAGGAATCATTCCGTCCTTGGAATGACTACCTACCTGCGCAAAGAACTGTGGGTACTGGCGCGCTAGCTGCTCCTCTAGCTCCGATGTAGCCTCATCTGGACCGTGATGCTCCCACAACACTTTAACCCATCTGATAGTCCTGGTACGAAGAATCTGCTCTCGTGTGCCAACGATGCGAAGCGGACGCTCAACGTAAGTTGCATTAGGCTGAATCTGAATATCATCGTAGCGAATCACATGGCTCGGATCTGGCACATACTTACGGAGCATCGACACATGGAATACATCGTGAACACCGGAGAACTCAACTGGAAGCATCAACCGATAGGCTAAATCTCCAACTCCGCTCTTGACTTTAAACGGTCCTACATATCTCGGAGCTAACTTGCCCTTCTGACCAAACCATACCGTGCCCTTCATCAGAGAAACTTTAAGGAACACCCAATCTCCGACTTGGAATGCCAAAGGTCTCCTCCGAGTATCCGCATAGCTCTTCTGCCTGGATCGAGCAATCTTCAGATTCTCTATCACTTTCTGCACTTTTTCTGTCGTCTCAGCAATGATTGTCGGACCATGGAAACTTCTTGTTCCAACTTCCTCCCAGCACACTGGAGTCCTGCACTTGCGTCCGTATAGAGCCTCATAAGGTGCCATACCAATGCTCTCGTGGAAGCTGTTGTTGTAGGCAAACTCACACAATGCCAGATGCATATCCCATTCCTTTTCAAAGTTCAGTACACTGGCTCTGAGCATATCCTCCAATGTCTGAATGGTACGCTCCGACTGCCCATCAGTCTGGGGGTGGTATGCCGTACTAAAACTCAGCTTCGTGCCCATAGCTTCCTGAAATGCTCTCCAGAATGAAGACACAAAACGACTGTCGCGATCAGACACAATCGATACTGGAGTGCCATGCAATCTAACTATCTCATCAACAAACTTCCTGGCCATCTCTGTGAATGTCATCCCTTTCTTGAACGGAAGGAAATGTGCTGACTTAGTCAATCTATCCATAATTACCCATATCGCATTGTTCTTTCTGCTGGTCGGCGGAAAACCGGAGACGAAATCCATGGTAATGTGCTCCCACTTCCACTGCGGAGTGTGCAATGGATGCAATGATCCTGGAGGTCGCTGATGGTCAGCTTTTACCCTCTGACAGGTCAAACATCGAGTGACAAACCCTGCGATCTCCCGCTTCATATTGTTCCACCAAAATCTATCCTTCAAGTTCCGGAACATCTTCGTACTCCCGGGGTGCATCGCATATCGGGCCTCGTGCGCATCTGTCATCAACTTTTCTTTCAGCTCATCCACAGCGGGAACACACAATCTATTCCTGAAGTACAAAACTCCATCTACCAGGCTGAAATCAGGTCGATCTGTAATCCGATCTCTGAACTTCACCAGAAGGGGGTCCTCAAACTGGCGATCCTTGATCTGCTGGATCACCTCAGGCTGAAACACGATGGTAGTAGCTAATGTCACCAATCCACCTACCATCCGAACCTCTACATGCTGATCTTGCACAAGCATATAGAATCCTGCCAACACCTGAAGACTGTCTGCTCTCCTACTAAGTGCATCTGCAACCACATTCCCCTTGCCTGGGTGGTACTTGATCGGAAAGTCGTAGTCCTTGATGAACTCCAACCACCTTCGCTGTCTCATATTCAAGTCATGCTGATCAAACAAGTACTGCAGACTGTGATGATCGGAATGGACCTCAAACTTCACACCGTACAGGTAATGTCGCCACAACTTCAGTGCAAATACAATGGCTGCTAGCTCCAAGTCATGTGTGGCATAGTTCTTCTCATGCTCTTTCAGCTGTCTGGATCCATAGGCAATCACTTTCTGATTCTGCATCAGTACACAGCCTAGTCCAACTCGAGAAGCATCGGAATAAATCACGAATCCCTCACTACCATCCGGGAGAGTCAACACTGGCGCCGTAGTGAGTTTTTCTTTCAGCATCTGAAAACTACGCTCACACTTCTCTGTCCACTCATATGGAACCTTCTTCCGAGTCAACTGAGTCAGCGGGGCTGAAATCTTCGAGAAGTCCTGCACGAACCTGCGGTAATATCCCGCCAAACCCAGAAAACTCCGAATCTCTGTCACTGATCTAGGACGGGGCCAATGGACTACTGCCTCAATCTTAGCCGGATCCACCATCAATCCCTCTCTAGAAATCTTATGACCCAGAAATGCAACTTGCTCTAACCAGAAATCACACTTAGACAACTTTGCATACAACTTGTGATCTCTAAGCAGCTGCAATGCTTTCCGCAGATGATCTGTATGTTCCTCAGCAGTCTTCGAATAGACCAATATGTCATCTATGAAAACCACAACGAACTGGTCCAAGAAGGTAGTAAACACCCTATTCATCAATGCCATAAAAGCTGCGGGTGCATTCGTCAAACCAAATGGCATGACAAGGAACTCGTAGTGTCCATACCGAGTCCTGAAAGCTGTCTTAGGAATATCCTCATCCTTTACCCTAAGCTGATGATATCCTGACCTCAAGTCGATCTTCAAGAAGTAAGCTGCACCCTGAAGTTGATCGAATAACTCATCGATCCTAGGCAATGGATATTTGTTCTTGATAGTCACTTTGTTCAACTGCCTGTAGTCAATGCACATCCGGAAACTGCCATCCTTCTTCTTAACAAACAATACCGGAGCTCCCCAAGGTGAAACACTTGGGTGTATGAACCCTTTATCCAACAGATCCTGCAACTGTTTCTTCAATTCCAACAATTCTGCAGGTGCCATACGATATGGAGCTCTACTGATGGGTGCTGTACCTGGCATCACGTCGATCGAGAACTCTACCTCTCGAACTGGAGGCAACTCTGGCACATCCTCCGGAAAGACGTCCGGAAACTCGCTGACTACTGGGATCTCACTGAGCTGTCGCTGATCTTTCTTCTCTGAAATGAATGCAAGAAATCCCTCACATCCCTTACGAAGCATCCTGTCTGCTTTGTAAGCAGAGATCACACGCCTTGGGCACTTCGTCTGGCTGCCCTCAAATCGAAATCTGCTGCCCAAATCAAAGTAGATAGCCTTGCTGTAGCAATTGATACACGCATGATATCTCGCAAGCCAGTCCATACCAAGAATCACATCAAAATCCAGTGTCGTGAGTAACACGAGGTCTACCGGGAGCTGATGACCAGCTATCCGCACATCACACTGGGGGTAGAAGACACTGCACTCCACCCGTTTACCAACCGGAGTGGATACTAGCAACAAGTATGGGAGAGGCATGGGTCGCTGTCGAAGCTGCACAGCAAAATGGGGTGCTACGTACGAACGCATAGACCCAGAGTCAAATAAGGCTAAAGCTTCAGCATCAGAAATTAAAATTTTACCTTCCACGACAGTAGCTTCCTCCGCGCCCTCATGCGTAGCAGCATAGGCTCGTGCTGTCTGGCGGTTCTGCTTCTAGGCTGGGCGAGCTGGCTGAGATTTGCCCTGCGCTGTAGATCCTGCAGATCTCGTCTGTGGAGAGGACTGAAACTTTGGGCATTGGGCCCGCTTGTGATCCGTAGAGCCACAACCGAAACAGGCTCCACTCTTCCTCCAACATCTGTCTGTTGGGTGATCCTTCCCACAGTGACCACAACTCACCTGAGTATTGCTCGAACTACCCTGCTTACCCTTGAACTTCTTCTGGAACTGACTTCTGCCACTGGAACCTGCTGCCCTCTTAGCCTCGGTTCGCTCCTCCTCAAATATGGCCTCTGCATCATAGGCCCTGTCAATAGCGTCATCCAAGGTAGCCGGCCACATACAAGCAACCACGTGGCATTTATGTCTCGGATTCAGGCCGTTGACGAAGCGAGTCACTTTCTTATGCTCAGTGTTCACCATGTCCTCTGCAAAATGGGACAGCTCTGTAAACTTGTGTACATAATCTGCCACCGATGTCTGTCTCTGCTGAAGGTTGAAGAATTCCACTTCCTTGGCTCGCTGAATATGAAGAGGCATGAACTTCCGACGGAATTGCTGCTTGAAGGTCTCCCAAACTGTGGCACTGGGCATAGTCTGAAATGAGCTCTTGACACTCCTCCACCATGTCTTGGCTACACTCCGAAGCATAGAAGCTGTGAGAACTACCTTCTGTTTGTTGCTGCACACAATCGTATCAAATAGCTCTTCAGTCTGCTCTAACCATTGCTCAGCCTGCAATGCATCCTCTATCCCATGGAACTCAGTCGCCCCTCGCTTACGGAACTTGTCAAAAAGAGCATTTGGATCTGATTCCTTGGGCTGGAAAATCACTTGCTAATCTATACGAGGTGATGCTGACACGGCAGCCTGACTCTGTCTATCTACCATGGATGCCATTTGCGCCTATAATGACTGCATAGACTGCATCATCATCATGATGCGCTCCTCACTACTGATATGTGGAGGTAACGATCCACTATCACCGTTATGGCCCTGTTGATTCTCATCCCGAGATCCTGATCCTGATGCCATCCTGCAAAAGGAAAAGAAACACAGTACACAAATATAAAATGCCCTGAGTTAGTCAAATCCCAAAAGTCAACATATTAGACTTCGAGTCCAATAGTTGATAGCGTTATCTCACCACGATCTTAGATGCCTACATGCTTATAACTAACATGCTTTGATACCATACAATACGTATGTCACGACCCGAGCCCAGAAATCGGGGGTTAGCGAAAAGCTAAACCAGTGACACACGTACTCCCGTGCACGTGCATCCAAACCCAGTCCAGATGCACATACACAAGGGATCTAACACGTGCGAACAAAGCGTACGCGGAAGCTGTATATATCATAGCAAGCAACAAAGGAAAAAATAGCGGAAGCTAAAAACAAATGCGGAACGGAAAAGACAAGGATAAATACAATACGGGAAACCAAATACAAGTCTGAGTACACGACAAAACAAAGATGTACAAATATACAGAGTACAAAGTCCAAAGTGCCAAAGTGCCAAAATACAAAATCTCAAAAACCAAAACTCAACACAGAAGGCCACTGATATGCATGCACGCACTCGGCAGAGGTGATCAGGCCCACTCTGCCAAACCGGAGGGTGCCTCTACACTCGGCCCTGCAGCCTCCTCGACCGCCGGGGAGTCGGGCAAGGGATCTGTGCCTGCAACACCACAGACAACACAAATGAATACAACGATCCAGCAAATACACGTAACAAGGATGAAACACTCATAGTATCAAAGTGAATAAAATAATGACAGACGATTAAATACAGAGTTTCATCTTAGTATGCTAAGCAAATCGTGCATAGAATTAAAGCATGATAAGGGAATCAAAGTATAGAAATACTGAACTAAGTGGCTACTACGTTAACCGTATTCTCTCCAATAGAGAGCAGAGCAAAGCAGAGCAGAGGAGAACACCACTGACCGGGCCAAGGGTACAAGTGGGTCTCGGTTTCCTGGGTTCCGGGGTCCCAAGACAAAGCGACACTGCAGTGATACAGAGATACAGAGATCTAAGCCAGAGGTAACCCCGTCGGGCATCCTAGGGCTGAGGCTGAGTAGAGCCAGACTAATACCAATCAAATCAAATCCATAGAAAGGGAGATTATCCGTTTTGGACTCACCGATGACAAAGACAAGATCTTATCCTCACGTATTAACCTCCGGGCAGAGCCACCAGGGAATACCCAAAATATACAAAGCCAGAAATATACAAAGCATAGCCAAAATACAGATCAGAACATAGGTTAAGTCAAAGCACAGCATAGATCAAAGCGTAGCGCAGAACGAAGAATAAAACAGATATACAGAACGAAAGCAAAAGGACTGCGGAATGCATAGACATAGATTGGCAGAACAGAGGGCAAAGCTGTAAACAATATGCAATGCATCTCAGATTAATACGGAGTCAAGGTTCATTACAGGCCAATACTAATCTAGTTGTTCACTGTCACTAACCTTGCATGTTGATGTAGTTTTAAGTTATTCGATGCACCGTTGCCATCCTAGTGTTGCAATGTAATCCTTATGTGCATCGAAGTCCTTTAAACCAACACCCATGGGGAGGTGCTTAACAGAGAATCAACGCTCACATGAATGAGTCACAGCCTAACAGACTATTCATGCGATCCAAATAATCCATTGGGCCAGTTTACGTGTATGGTTCCTTATATACATAAGCCCTACAAAGTCACACCATTATCCTAAGTTATATTTCTGATTTGCCACGCCTAACGGTTTAGCCATGAGCGACCTATGGTTGAGCCGGAGACATCTTACGCGCTCGTCGTAATATGCACTACGGCTTAACCGTGGTTCCATTGAAAGCACAGCTAAACTGGCCATCTTCACCTCTGATCTGATACCTTTTTCGGCTGAGCTACGGTCAGTATACGGCTTAGCCGTAGACCAATCCACGGCTTAGCCGTAGCACTTCACGGCTTACCCGTAGCCACACCGTAGGAGGACTGTATCGGGAAAGTTTCGACTGATCAGAGATTTAATTCACGGCTGGGTTACGGTTGGGTCACAGCTAGCTTACGGCTCAACCGTAGGACAAGTTACGGCTCAGCCGTAGCCTAGCCGTAGAACAAAAGTGAAATTTCAAGTCTCTGGATTGTGAGCCGTAGAAAGTTACGGCTTAGCCGTACAATACAGAAAACGAATTCGGCTGAGTACAGAAACTGAAATTTGGTACAGAAGCTGAACAAAACGAGTTACAGAGGTTCCAAATTCACAAAAATTGGCTGTAAAACATTTGTATACAGAGAATAAGAAGGAATCAAAGCAATCAAACAAAACACCCATATGTGTTATCAAATCTTGTACTTATACTTGCCTCAAACTCTGTCAATCCAATGAATCATGCTCCAAATCAGCTAAAATCAAAACAAATCAAAGAAATAAACCATGCATGAGATGAAGACACAGCAACAGAGGAAGGGAGGTGCAATTGGAGAAGAAGACGAAAGAGTTTTGGAGAGAACCCACTTACCCAAAGCAAAGACAGAGAAAAATGGGAAAGAACCCAATCGAAATGGGAATCCAATCATCAACCGAGCAAGAGAAGAGGAGTAAGAAGAAGAGAAAAGAAGAAACGAGGCTGAAGACGTGGAGCTCTCTAACGCCTGTTGCATGCAACGTTGAAGGAAATTCACAGGAGTGAGGACATCTGTAAGCTGACTCCTTAAATAGGTTTTGGAGTTTAAGTCAAAGTCCGGTAAGTTTCGGTTATTTACAAATCGAGTCACACGGGGGTCCAACTTCTCCAATTGACTCCAAATGGGTCTGACACAGTTATGGAATATAACGAGCTCAACAAAATACACGTGCTGACACCAAGATGATGCAAATATGATGCAAGCAAAGCAAAAGCAAAATTACGAAAAAGGGCTTAGTACTACCTATCTCAGGTCAAAGGTTACTCAGCTACCTATCCAAGGCCCAAAACCAAGTCCAAAAGAATAAAACAACAGAAAAACACGCTAATGAGCCACTAATCCGGCTCAAAGGGGATCGGAGTGTTACACTCAGTTTGACCAAAGTGTAATAATTTAACACAACCAGCCTGAACTAGTCATGTGGACTCTGTTTATTATCAAGACTACAGAGAATCAATGTTCACCGTGCCGTTTGGATAGACTAATGATTTTACTTCTTTCTTTCTCCCTATCCTAACCCTCTTCACATCTTTTGAATGGGAAGAGATTGATCCTAAAATGGGAGATAAATATGAGAAACAACATTGTTTAACCGAATCACAGCATTTAACACAACTAGTTTCAACTACCCCCATGGACCTTGTCTGTTTTAAAGACTACAACAAATCAATGTTCACCATGCCACTTGGTCAAACTTTGAGGTGATTCATAGATACCGAAGTGGATTGTATCAAAATTTTGCAAATCCAAGGGAAGTTCCCTTTCTTTTTTTTAGAGGGTAGTTAATCCTTACATTGGTCATCTTTTTTTTTTTTTTTACTTCCCACAGCTACTGCTAATCTTCTTTGTTTGTCCCTTTCTAAATAGAGAGGAAAAGACATGGAAGAAAAATAAAACAAGAGATGTCAAAATTTTCAACTCTTAATTCTGAGTTTATGTTTTGTGGATTCTTTTGTGTTCTAACCTACTAGGTGCAAGTTTTTTATATGTATTTTTTTATCACAGCCTCCCTACTTGGTCTCGGACGATTAACACTTGTAGAAAAAAGGGAAAAATACAATGATGCATTTACATTAAAAAAAGATAAAGGAGACTAATTTGGAGTTGTGTGTTGCCTTCTAGTAATTTAAGTTGATTGAGTAATCTTCGTAATCAATCACTCATTTTCCTTGGATATTGGAAAATCCAAAGGAAGTTAGAAAGAAAGTTCTATGGTCATGGTTGCCCCTATGGATTGCTTATCATGTTATAGCAATAGGTTGGACATGTAGTACCCATATTATCTCCAATTCCTAAGTGAAGGAAATGAAGAAAGTCCCAAAAGACTTGTCTTCTTAGGAGATTTTTTTGGACCAAGGCACTATTTGTCTAATTATTTTTAGATCAAGTACCTTCTTATGAGAGTTGAGACTTGAGCTTGAAGAAGTAGAGCACCAGAGTCTTCTCGAGGAGAATTTGAAGATTCTTTACTTCATGTTGTATGGATTGATGTGTTGTGCCTTTCGTTGTGTGTATTGTTTCTTGGAATGGATGTCCAAGGGGGGTATTTATAGCCTCCAATCGTCTTCTCCGTTCATTTGTGGAAGGGAGAAGATTAAGCAAAAATTTAATTCATAGAGAGGTAGCCGACCGTGCATTTGTGTAGTTGGCTACCCTCCCATGGTCAGCTTTGTGAGGTGGTAGCAAGATCTTTATCCTTGAATCATGTCAATCAACCTAAAATCAGCTCAAAATGATTTGACAAGATCTCAACTAGCTGCTCAATGAGCTATCAAACTTTTAACTATCGGCCAATCAGTTTTCTCTATCAGCCAGTGTATCCTTAGCCACTAACTTGTTCAATTCGCCACTAATTTGTTTAATCAGCCAATGTAGAGTTTTTCTACTTTTTGAACTGTTTTGACTTGGTTTTTTCTTCAAACTTCAAGGTGTCTTCATAGGCTTTATCCTTGAGCTGTTTGTACTTTGCTTTGCAGTGTTTAAGCTATGTTTGAGTCTTGATTCGTCTTTTAATTTGCCGAATTGCTTGTGGATTTCTTCAGAACTTTTTTCCATGCCGACATTATCTTTCAAATAAAATGGAATGATTTTAATCACATCAGCACCCACGTTTTCAAGTACAAGTATGCACTTTCAAAATCTAGTACATGGAACTTAGGCAGAAGTTGGATCACACCCAGTTTGATTTCATATTGACCCGTGATGGCAGGAATACAATGCACGAAGCTATGGTTTGTCATGTTGAGTTATGATAATCACGTAGGGTCCTAGGAGGTTGGTTGACCTCCTCGTGTGTACCATCACGTAGGGTCTTTTCTAATTTATACAATGAGTCACTTTGCTAAGTTGGTTGAAAGGGCTTGTACTTTTCAAAGTTTTGCCTCTTTTTTAAAGTTTTTTTTAAATATGTAAGAAAAAAAAACCTAGCCTAACACAAGAAACTAACCACTCTTAAGGCTGAAGAGTGCACCTGGCCTCCAACCCGATCCTATAAAACCAACTTGAATAAGTAAGCCCTCTGGTAAGTGGTAGGGTCACAATGATCCCACTTAAAAATCACTTTCCTAGAACAGGTTGACTATCTCCACTAGCAGGACAAGGCTTTCCTAGACTTTGAGGTGATCAAGGAGCACAATTGGTGTAACTATAGGTGTCCTTTGTAAAAAAAGAACTAAATCCTAAAAAAAAAAGGGTTGAGAGCTGGTAACTTCTTGAAATTTTCTAGAAATCAATGTTGTGAGTGCTCTAACATTCCATGCACTTTCCTATTTCAAGTTCAGGCAATCTTTCATTCCATGCATGCACCTCCTATTTCTTAGAAAAATGCAGTATTTAAACACCGACAAAACAATTAACCAAGGAAAGTCAGAAAGTTACCTTGATGAGTGTTCTCTAGAGATGGCGCTAAAAACTTGACCATGATCTCCTACTATACAACCTCGATTGTAGTAATAACTTAGTGAGTACGGAGTCGATCCGCAAGAGGCAAATTTAATTAGGAGCTTTCCAACTTGTAAATAAAAATAAGAATACAAAACTAAAAAATTTAGACTAATCAAATAATGAAGTTAAAAAACTGATTAAAACCCTTCCTAAGGTAGAATTTAAGTTATATTAGAACTCTAAATTCTAGAAACTTCTCAACATTTAAGATTTCAAATGAATTCAGATTAAGAAAGAGTCCAAAAACTCATAACATTGAAACAGCTAGGAGTTCTACCAAGTTAGAACTCTTTTAAAGTTAAAGTTATCCAATTTTTTAAAACTTCCCAATATTGAATCTTTATCATGAAACACACTACGAAAGAGTCCAAAATTGTTAAAATACCCAAAAATTAGTGAGAACAAAAATTACAAATATCCTATCATGTGCAAGTTACCTAAAATCCTAACACAATGCATGTCAGTGTTAATTTCCTATTCTAATTATGCTTCTAACCTAGGTTTTTAATCCAATTAGAATTCCTAAAATCAATTCAAATGTAAATCCTAAATTCTAAAATGTAATATGATGCAAGTTTCAATGGATAATGCAAAACTAAAAATATAAAACAATGTAATGCATGTATGCCAAAAATTTCTAAAGCAAAAAAACTGTAATGATATGCAATTTTGATGATTTCTGCACCTAATCTAATGCAACTTAAATCTAAGTTTTTTGGCTGGAATTCAAACTTGGATGTGGTATGAAACTATGAAAAACACAGAAAATATAAACAATCTTAAACAAAAAAGTTATGAATGTATGAACTTGCCTAGTTGACAATCCTGCAGTGCAGAATTTCTGCACAAGTGAACTGATTGGCCATGTTTGCACAACTGAAACACCTCTATTCTGTAAATTTTTGAAGCCAAAATTTATATTTTGAAGAGAATTTCAAGCAAGGTTCAAAGTCGAAAAAAATTCCAATAAAAACTAGGTGATATGAGTAGGTTCCTAAGCATGTAAAGTTGCCACAGAATCATGCTGAAATTTCTGCAATGGGTTGCTGAAAACAGATTTCAGAATTGAAACTAGTCCAAAAACACCACTAAAATCATGACCTTTCTATGGGTTTGAGTCCTCAATTCTGATCCCAACTTTTTTTTAAATATAACATCATTAAACGCACACGAGATGGACAGATTTCTAAATAAGAATTCCAAAACAAAGGACTGTTTTGGACGTCCATAATTGCAAACCCAAATCTGAGTTAAAACAATTCTGAAACTTTGTAATCCCAGCAACTTAAACATGTTAAGAAATCCACCAAAAAGCCTAGTGCAAGCAATGGGTAACTTTCAAGCATAAAAATATCCATAAAAACAAACTTGAAAATAACATAAACATGTAGAGAAAGTTAAAAGTGCAGCAAATTAAATGGTTGTAAAGTTTGCAATAATTTAAAAGTTGATACTGTTGCAAGAATTTAAAGGTTGGTAAAGTTGCAATAAAAGTAAAAGTTGGTGAAATTTGCATAAGAATAAAAGGTGGTAAATTTTGCACGAAAAGTGAAGGTAGGTGAATTCACATCTTCCCCAATTTCTCTTTCAACTTGAGCTTAATATCACTAAAAACACAAGCCTAGGGTCCTGTTCTACAACACTAAATTAATGAGAGGAGAGCGAGTGGTTTCAAGTTAGGGCTCTAAACTTTGCCATGACTTTCAAGCTTGCATTGCCTCTCATTAATACAAGGAATTTAAGAATCAAAGTGCATGTTGGAGGAGACTAATCTGGCTGTTCTATGTGAGATGTCATCCTTCTACTAGCCTTTCCACTAAGCACAAAAGGCTTATAAATTTAGAACAAAATACACATAAGAAGAAGGTTTTGAGGGAGAGGGCTTGTTTGGTGATGTTCTGGACATTATTGGTGAAGCATAAACAATTTTTATGTTGAAAAAGGCTTAGAAAGGAGAATAGATCATAGAAATTGTCATGCCTTAGGCCTGAGATTAGGGAAATTTGGTTAGGCCCGTGATGTGGCACACGTAATCTGGTGGTAACCCATAGCTCACTTAGGCAAGTATGAATTTCCATAAGGCAATTTTCTAAAATCATACACCTTAATGTGCAAGGAAGATCCATGAGCACATAAGTATTTATCAATCTGTGGAAACAATAGTGGTTACGTACCCAATCACACGACAAGTGATAGTAGAGACCATACATGGATAGCTATTTAAACCACTCCATAATAAATGCATAGATAGTGGATTCAACATGATCCCAATGAAACTCTATGTGTCCAAATGTACACTAAATAACCATAAGTCTGTGAAGGGATAACGGTCAAAGATCTGTAATAAGATCCATGTCCATCAAATAGTATCTCAATTAAATCTGATAGCATGATAAAAAGAAAGAGCTAATCGAAGCCCAAGATCCTAGAGTGCGAGGGTGCGATGAATCGCTCTAATGGATATGCCTAATAGAAGACTTGCTCTAACAAATATGCCTAATAAAAGACACCATTTGGTCCCCACTCAACTAGTCCAAAAGGAACCTGTATGGAATCCTCTGGGATTGCGTCAAGAACCATTTCAGGACTAGGGTTTGCTTCTACAACACCAAGGGTAGCACCCTAAATATGACAGCTTAACAAGAATAGGCAAGTAGTACTCTAAACACATGTTTTGCAATAAGGAAATAAAGACATGATCAATTTATAAGAGGTCAATAAAAATTCACTAAGCATGTTAGCATTCATAGTGAACATGTGTAAGAGAGTCAATGTAACAGAAATATACTTGCAAAATTGACAACCACATTACTAATATCCTCCGACAAGGAGACTGTTTATCGGAACACGTAGGGAACCAGGTAGCTAATTTAGATACCCCAAAGGAGCGTCGCTCACTCTATAAGAAAACCTAACAACAGCAGTATATATCTCAAACTTATACTTATCCCTGCCAAGCCTTATAGTGTTAAGCTCGTTAGTGCTGACTCTATAAATCAATAAAGAGGACATAATAGCACAACTGTGCACTCTTACTTGCTTGTTTATCAAAATTTGCATATGTATATTTTGCATTAACTTAAAGTATCATGATGTCAAATAAGAATAATAGTAACAACAATAAATGTAACAGAGATAAAGGAACGTAATCACGCTAATAACATAAGAATAAGCAACAAATAAGGAAATCATGGCAATATACATAAGCTTTCAATTTATTTAGAGACAAGAATGATTTACAAACCAAACTATTCTAAGATACTCGTATCTTTAGCTTTCCACTTTCGGTGTGACCATAGGTCATCCAATGTCACGTGTGACCAAATTTCGTGATGTCACATTGTGTATGAATATGGACATTGGAATCTTATACCCACATGTGAAGAGTATAACATTAAGATTGATTGGAACTTCTAACAAAAATGGGTGATAGCCAACACTTCCTTGTGTATACAAGTTGATTTCGTTGGACAAGGTTCGAGCTATAGTAATTCCAACAGTCAAGGTCCTACAAAGTCATATGGTTCATTAGTATTCTAACAGATTGCTTGACCCATGGTCAAGCTTAAGGTTCCCTAAATATAATTGACTTTACCAAGTCAAGTTACATCAGTTTTGAGAAAAAGAATGTAGAAAGGGTTTTTAAATAGATAAAGTAAATAATTAAATTTTCTAAAAAAATAAGGTCTGCTCGATCGATTGGGCATGGGTTCGATCAATCAGGCCCATCCCAGAGGAGTAATTCGAGCAATTGATCCTGTGCATTTTTTGCCCTTTTAGGCTGTTTTGGTCTGAACCTTCCCCTATTCCTTCCAAAACTCTACTAACGCATTTTTCATCATTTATTGCAACAAATCAAGAATATTAAATGCTATTTCACTTCCATTTAATACAACTTTCACTTTATTTATTCAAACCTTCATAAGCATCATTTTCACTTACATAGGCATCCTCCATTAATGAAACATGAAGAGGATGGGCTATATGATGCCATAGAGTATAGAATAATCAAGAATCAACAATAATAATACATATGCAAGTTACTACTTACTTATACTTACCTTATGGTGCCCCCAAAACCAATACCAAAGTCAAAATACTAGAATCCCCAAATCTCTTAGCTCACACAACACCTTATTAAGGAAATGACATGAAAAGAAGAAGAAAACATGTGATAAATGCCATAAAAGGATAAATAAATGAAGCTAACTTGAGAAAATTAATCTACTACTACACTATTTAATTGCTTAAACTTTAATAAAGATTGAGTTGTTCACCTTGGCAAATGTGCCAATGGTGAAATCGGGCTTTTTTGTCCAACCAAACACTCAATGGGTAAAGGAGATGCGAAAAAGAAGGTGGTTATAAGCTGAATGGGGCTTAGAGATCTCTCACTCACGTGCTTTTAACGTGGAAGGGTGCAGAAGATGGAGTAAAGATGAGCTTAGAGGCTAGGTTTTTGTCTAAGAGGCACAAGAGCTCATAGCTATGGATGTGTGCCTTTATATAGGACTAAGGTTGCTCCAATAGTTTAGGTATTTACTAGTAAGTCCTCTCTTTAGAAGCATGTACAAGAAGGGTCATAAAGGGTCCTACATATGGGTAGGGATCACTTCATGACTTAGATGGTCATGATAAAATGCGCATAATGCAATGAATGAATGTGTGATGTTGCACAATTGACTTAATTAAGATCATAAATTGGTCCATGAACTACGTAATTTAAGTTAGGATCCCACCCATCCTACCTACCAAAGACCCAATTAACAATAAAACAAAATCAATTAGCACAAATCATGAAGAATTAGCAAATAAACCCTAGATCAGGGAACGAGATCATACAGCAATACAGGGGAAAATATAAAGAGATCATTAGGATATCATAAGGTTCAATTGAGTCATTCTCAATGTGGCTTGATAGAACTCAATTGAATTTGAAACTCTAGTTGCATCTAAAATTAAAGCTATAATGGTTCTTGTTTTAGGGAGGAATAGAGGTGTTACAGCTTGTAATGCTGCAAATGGTTGAGTGGGGTTTTTTTTTTTTTCCATCATCCCTGATGCAAAAGCAGTTGTGGAAGTGACCATTAGTATATGTGAGGTACTAGCTAATAAGAAGAGCAAACAACTCACCTGAAAAAGCATTTGAGGAATTTAAAAGCCCAAAGAAGCTCCTTACAATGTATATATGATAAGCTCCTCTATCTTTGACTCTTTGCTTGCTTCTTGCAAAAGCAGCATGAGGCAATTACAAAATCTTATGGGACAAGGGATCTTTCCTTATTTTTGTTTCCTCTTCTGCCTTCTTAGAGGAGCCAACCTTGCCCCATCCACTTCACTGCTCTTCTCTCATTATTTTTCTTTTGTGATAAATCCACTATGGGACACCATTACAACAATCACTACAAAAAAGAAATGGTTTTAAGCATTGGAAAAAACCGAAGGCCTAGTTTTGCCTTCGGATGTACTGTCTAGGCTTTTAAGGTAGTTTTAGTGGTGAAAAAAATTCCACCACTACAAATCATACTTGACTTTTAGTAATGGAAAAAAACAATATTGATAAATATGCATTTTTCCACTACTAAAAGTGACTTTTTCATAGTGAACTCTTTTATTTTTATCATTTTATGATTTTTTTTACAAAAAAAAAAAAAGAATTGGGCAAAAGGGGCCAAATCCTAAATTGATTTGACCCAACTTAATCCCATCCTAGCAAAGATAAGGGGGCCAAGTACAGGTTTTATGATACTAGTAATATGCAGTTCATAGGAATCTTAAAGTGAACAAAAGGAAATAAAGTTTTAGAAGTGTAAATGAAGAAAATTAAAGGAAATATGTATGCATAGTAGGACTATGAGAGTGTAGCATGACACATAAATTGGATTCTTGAATTCAATTGGACAGTGCATGGATGTAGATTGTCTTTCAAAAGACCCGGCTGGGAAGCTCTCTCTGAACTTATTTCATTTTCAAATAAACTTTGTACTAATTTGTAAGGAGTATTAGAGAAGTAAAATGACTGAATGATGGTGTTTAAGAGGTTTTCCTCTTTGCAATAGGAGAGTTGCAGGACCACTAGAAAAATAAAGTGACTGAGTGATGGTATTTAAGAGGATTTCCTCTTTATAGTAGGAGAGTTCCAGGACCATTAGAGAAGTAAAATGACTGAATGATGGTGTTTAAGAGAATTTCTTCTTTGCAATAGAAGAGTTCCAAGGGTTTTTAGAGCTTTGGACTATTCTAACAAAAAATCATCAGGACTCACAGCACTGGGGGGCTTATGAGGATCTATCTTGTTTTACTCAGGACAACACAGAAAGGTTGAATTTACTGGATAAAAGAGGTGAAGGACTAGTAAAGGAGGGAGGGCAAATAAGATGAGAGTGGGAAGAAGGATGATGAAATTTTCAAGATACAACATCCTCAAATACCTACTATCAAATAAGCCTTAAAGTTCATTAAACAATAATTTAGCCAAATGATGTTTGCAACTTGTGATGTTGCTCATATCATATAAAATTCTAAAAACTTTATGATGATGATGATGATTATAACATCCTGAAGTCTTAGGATGTAATTAGCATAGTTAATTGCCTATTACCAATTAAGTGTGTTTAGAAGCTAAGCAAGTCCAATTTAATGTTAGAATCGTGTGTACGAAGTCTTGTCAGGTTTCGAGCTCATTTGAGCTCTATAGAGGGTAGTTTGTAATTTCAGGAAGTCTAAAAGCACATTTTGTAGTTTTTCTGAATTGTGAGGTTTTGTGTTCACCAGGTAGCTCTCCCAATCCAAGATCACCCAAATCAGACCCATCTCGGCACTAAATATCTTATCTTCAAAAAATTAAGCCTTTTTATGAAAAATACCCAGAAGCCCATTAAAATAGGCCAAAATTCCAACTTTTCCAAACCATGCCACAAGTGGGCTCATTAGAAAGCCTATTTAATTTTGTGGGCATTGGCACTTACGATGACCCAATCCAACCTAGGGTCTGCAAGTTATAGCCAAAACAAGTTTTAACTCAAAACGTTAAATGAATGGCAATTCGATAATTGCTCCAAAATCCCCACCCCATTTCTTAATCCTTGCATTCCACTCTCTCTCCTTACTCCCTCACTTAATTTCCCTCATCAAAACTGAAACCCACCCCACCCATCTCATCTCTCTTTCTACTCACTTATTTTCTCTCCTTTATGTTACTCTCTTTCTCTCTCTCTTCACTCCCCAGCTCATTTTCTCTCCCAAATATGAACCCCAGACACATTTTCCCCTCTTTCTCTCTGTCTCTCATTTCTCACTTCCCGAATCAACTAGCCACCATTAGAGGACCGGGCTCTCCCCTCCCGACTGGCCACCATCTTTTCCTCCTCACGCTGCTAGCCACCATCTTCCCTTTCCTTGTTCTCTCTTTCTTTTACTTTTCCTTCTTTATTTGCCTTTCTCTTCCTCTCCATTTTCTTCCTCTCTTGCTCTATAGCTGGAATCTGTGCTTGTCACAGCCATTGGAGCTTCATCTTTTTCCTCCATCTTCCTCCTCAAGCCTTCATCTTCCCAATAAACCCATTCTTTAAGCTTTTCCTCAAGTCAATCAAGCCCTAGGTAAGGTTCTTATTTCCCATAAATTAGACATTTGAAGTTTTGGATTAGGATAGTGTTTAACATGCTCATTAGACCCTTCTTTCTCCATTTGTAGCTTTGCTTTGGTTGGGGTTTGCATTTTCTTGAGATTAAGCTTGGTGGGTGTCTTTTGGTGAGCTAGAGCATGCCCATTTTTATCATCAAGGCAAGTGGATCAACATGATTTATTGATGGTTTGCATTGTTGTACATTGATTCTAGTATACTTTATTCATATGGAATGGTGGCTGCTCGTTTTGTGAAATATATGAATATAAATGCAAGAATTACGATAAGTAGAATAGATCGATTGGAGGTGGTTTGTGCTTGATATGGAGGGGGTTATCCCATTTGTTATCCCAACACAGGCTTCTTTGTGCGTAGCCTATAGTGTGGAGTTCTTTAGCCTATTTTGTGAGACCACCACCAACCCCATTTGAGTGCTTATGATGGTGTGACACACTGAACCCAATTAAGCACAATTAAGGATTAATTACGTAACATATGAGTTAATTAATATAGAATTAATCTAATTAACAAATTTTACTTTCTAATTAGTTAGATTAGTATACTTTTGTCTCATTGAGTCAATGGGTCAAGTTCGGGTCATTGATAGGTAGTTAGCTCATGTTTAACAGTAATTAGGTAGATGAAAGACTGTTTTTGTAATTTTAAATTTCATGGTTTTACGTCATACACACATCATATTCATATTATCATGTTCGTCTCGTCGAACTTCTCAACTTTGGTGCTTGACTTAAATGCATTCGACTTCGTTTGAATTAGTTGGACCCTCATTTGACTGAAACTAAAAATGTAATTGATAGTTAGGGACTTTCCTGTGATTTTGCAAAATTCACTTTTAAAAGAGCCAAAGAACCTTTCAATTAGTTCTCTTCTCTTTTAGTGACTTTAGCAACTTCTTCTTCTTATTTTCCCATTCTTCTTCTTCCTAATCACCATGAGCAAGGAACATCTTCCATGCTTGATTTAAGGCCTCCACTCCATCATTCTATCTCTTCTCTACCTTTGTCTACTATTGGAAATTGAATATCAAGGCTTACATCTCTCCCCACAGCTCTCTAGTTGCTATTAAGGTAAGATCTCCTTCCATTCATAGATTTTTTGGTTTAATAGAGTCAAGAAGACTCTCATCTTCACTATGCACTCATCTTCTTCACTCTTTCCTACATGCATGTCATCTTAGGATCAAGAAATTGGGTTCTTCTTATCTATTTGAGCTAAGAGGAGGAGCAGTGATATGAATACAAATCTAAGGCAAGTATAAGCTAATTATTATTAAATGCATGTTGTCAAATTTTGATTCTTGTAAATCTTTGAAATCTGAATCTCATTTTCAGCCCCTTTGTTTGTTTAAAATGCATGATTTGATCATTTAAGTGAGTTATGATGTGGATTTCGAAATGTTCAATGATTCATTAAAGTAAGAATGACTTCCTAAAAATAGACATGCACTTAGAATTCCATCATTATGGGTTGAAGAGGAGCCCTCTATAACGGATTCAGCTCCAAAACCTATGGCTAGCTTTCTAGAGACCCAAAACCAAATAAAAATAAAGCATTCTAAATTTTCATTTACAACTAATCTCATGGCTAAGCCATAAAATACACTATGGCTAAGCCGTAGCCAATCCGGAGGCCACCTATGACTAACCCATAGGCTAACCATAGTTAAGCCATAACTACGGGAAAATTTTCTAAAGCCACGGCTAAGCTGTGGACTATTCATGGCTAAGCCGTAAGAACCCTGACACTGCGGGGAAATTTTGCAAAGCCACCATTAAGCCGTGGATTATTCACAGCTAAGCTATAAGAACCCTGACACTTAGGAAAAATTGAAGGATATTCTGAGGACCTTGTAGGACCTTGTTCCTTAGATCTTTTAGCCTAATCATTTTATCTAATAGAAAACTACTTAACATGAAGTGCCTTGAGGACTAGGACTCATTCATGTAATGTTGTCCATTTGTTTAACACCTTCCATGGGTATTGGTTTAAGAGACTTTGACACACTCTCTCTCAAACAAAGTGACACCAAACAAAGACAACTATATATCAGATAACATAAAACTACATCATCATGCGTGAGTAAAAACAATAGATGACTAGATTAGGGTTGGCTCATAAATCACCTTGACTCTACTAATTTGAATTGCATAGCATATTGAATCATTGTTGTTGCTTTCTATTACTGAATGACATTGAAATGATCACCATATGAATTGATTTTAGTTTAAATGTTCTTGATATACGACTTTCCTATTGCCAATATTGAATTGAGTAAGAATGAATTGAATGTCTAATGAATTGTTTACAATGAAACAAATTGCATGAATTACTTAATTTCAATTATATGATTAGAAATAGTCTAGTGCTACTCAGCTTCAGCCTTATGATACTTAGTGGGGCTAAGTTTTGTGTTGTAAATTGTAATGGTGATATTGCACTATGCCTTTGGAACTTCCAGACTCCATGAATGTAGGAACCCAATTGCACTTTTGGCCAAGGCATTGATGTTCCTAGTGCAAAGATCCCTAGGGAGAGAATATAGCAAATATAGTAGCCAAATATAGCATTGTGTTTCTCTTAATTGACTCTTATATCATACTTTACTCAATGCACAACATGCTTGGTATACTAAATTGAGCTCTATGATCACTTGTTAATGATTCTTTTAGCTTATACTTTGCTGAATAATTTTAATTATAGTTGTCTAATGGTGTTACAAGCTCGATCCTTGTCCTGATCTTGTGAAGATTGATGAGACTCAAGAGGAGGTCTACTGGATCCTTTCAGACCTCGACTAGTGGACAACATAAGCAATCTAACTGATCTCTAACTATGGAGCGCTACACATCATCATAGAGCTTTCAATTTTGAGATTTTGGATGCATAGGGTTTCATAACATTTTGCACTAGTTTTATTTCATGCGTAGTTCATGATTCCCCTTCTTTTGGAACTACGTATATTTTGTTATAGTCCATAAACTTTATTCTCTTTTGTATAGACACATTATAACACCTTTGTGTACACTCACATAAGTACATATCATGTAGTATGTTTTCTTTTTTTATTGGCATGGTAGTGTGTGCTTTTTCCATGAATTGATATTTTGGGAATTGTTAATTATTGGTAAAAGAAAAAGAAATTTTTAGGTGATATTGACAGGCTTCCGAGTGATTAATGCTTAGACAAGTGTCCGTTAAAAGCACCTTACATGTGTAAGTTTCTTATGTAATACAGCGTAGACTCTAGTCCAGATGTGGATCACACGAGAGTACGTGTGTCTTACTTAGGGATTAACCCAAATCTGAGGACTCTTGGGCTTAGGTTATGACATATGTATTAGTATAGTATCAGAGCATGAAATAGTCATTTGAAAGACTTAGAAGTTTATGAACGTGGTAAGGACCCGATAGTATTAATGCAAATATCAAATATTTGACTTTATAGTCTAATTATTTGATTTCGTATGGGGGGACTAGATGGGTATTCCTAATTTAGGTTTGATTTCATTTTGCAGGAAGTGGCATTAGGATCGAGTACAAACAACAACAACAATAATGAGGTTGACATGAATCTACTTATAGAAACTATCGAATTTGCAGCTCCACCACCACCTCAGAATACCAAGGACTAGTTTATAATAGTGATGCAAGCTATTAAGCGCAATCTCAATCTATACAAGCACAAATGCAAGCTATGCATACTTTACAAGCACAAGTGAATGCCAAAGTTGAAAGATAGGGTTAGCCCCTAGTCCAACCTCATGTAGAGCAACACGTAGTATTTCAGCCAAAAAAGAATGATCTAAATGCTCTCTATAAAAGGTATAGAAAATGTGGGGCAATAGAGTTCTATGATATGGAAGATGTTCTGCAAGCAGATGAATGGCTAGAACATATAAATGATAAGTTTGATACATTGGTTTGCACTAACAGGCAGAAGGCCTTGCTCACCGCTTCTATGTTTTGTGGAGTGGCTAAAACTTGGTGAAAAGCATGAAAGACTCTTACAAGGATATGCCTAGAGCTACAGCATGGGAAATGTTCAAAAAATAGTTTAAAAGGAACTTTATTCCTGCACATGTTCAGAGGGAGAAAGAAGTTGAATTCATGGCATTACAGTAGTAATAGATGTCTATGGCATTATATGTACGTACTATTATTCAGTTGTCTTAGCATGCAGAGGATATGATTAATACTGAGGAGAAGAAGGTCAATAAATTCATCATTGGTCTGAATTTGATGTACAAGGATTATGTTATTGCTTTTTAGAGGCCAACTACCTTTGACAATGTAGTAAACAGAGCTTACTCCACAGAGGCTAATACCCGTAAGAAGAGAGCTATGGAACCCAAAAGAACCACATCATTTAGTGGCAAGGGGCAAGTCCAGAAGAAAATGAAAGGTGATTAAGGTAGTCTTGGTAAATCAACCTTGAAGTGTGGTTTTTATGGGAAACCTCATAGGACTGAAGCATGTTAGAGAAACATGGGAGTTTGCCTGATTTGTGGTTTTATGGAGCATCAAATGGCTTAATTTCCAAAGTACAAACCTATCTAGCAGCAGCAGTTTGCTCTACCCTCTTCTTAAGGAAAACAGCAACAGCAATGTTAAGGCTAGAAACAGAACCACCAAAATGCCCGTGTTTATGCCGCTACTCATTAGAGTGCTAAGGATGTTGATGTAGTAAAAGTTATCATCTTAATAGCTAATGAGGAAGCACAAGCATTAATTGATTCGGGGCCTACACATCCGTATGTAGCACGTCATTTCGTTGTTAAGTTATGGAAGCAATCTAAGCAGCTACAGTATCTATTGATGGTATCTACTCTTGTTGGCAAAAGGGTGGAATGTAGTCTATACTACCCCAAGTGTGATGTTCGAATCGAAGGTTGTCAACTCCCAGTTGACTTGATTTTACTTTCTATGTTAGACTTTAATGTCATCCTTGGAATGGATTGGCTGGCGAGATATTGTGCCTATGTGGATTGTCACAACAGGACGATTAACTTTAATTTGGGGAACAGGCTCTGTTTCGAGGGAATTAAGAAAGAGTCATCTAAGCGAGTTATCTCCACATTTAAAGTGGATAGAATGATACACAAGGGATGTGAAGGCTTCATTGCCTTTATCGCTGAAAAGAAGCAGCTAAAGGAGCTTGAACAAATCCTTGTCGTTCGTTAATTCTCAGACGTATTCCCAAAAGAAGTTCTTGTTTTATCTCTGGTTAGAGAAGTTGACTTCTCTATTGACTCATGCCCGGTACAGCTCTTATTAGCAAAGCCCCATATAGGATGGCTCCTGTAGAGTTATAAGAATCAAAGAAACAATTGTAGGATTTGATTGATAAGGGTTTCATATGCCTTAGTGTGTCACTGTGGGGAGCCCTGATGTTGTTTGTGAAAAAGACGAATGGCACTCTTAAATTGTGTATCGACTACCAGCAATTGAACATGGTAACTATCAAGAATAAGTACTCACTGTCGCATAGTGATGAGTTGTTTGATCAACACCAGGGTGCTGCATATTTTACAAAAATAGATTTGAGATTTGGCTATCATCAGTTAAGGGTTAAAGAGGATCATATTGCCAAAACAACCATTAGAACAACGCTTGACCACTATGAATTCCTCGTGATGCCTTTTGGTTTAACTAACGTACCTGTTGTCTTTATGGCTTTAATGAATAGGGTCTTCACTCCTTTCTTGGACTGATTCAACATAGTCTTTATTGATGATATCTTAATATATTCTAAGATAGCAAAAAAGCATGCAAACCATTTGAGGAGTCATTCCAACTATTGAGGAAACATCAATTATATGAGAAGAAATGTGATTTCTGACTTGAGTAGGTAGCTTTTCTAATTCATATCATTGTTGGAAATAGGTAGGTCTCATGGATAGATTTTCAAAACTTTTGACCCACTTGACACAGGGATCAACTATCCATAAAACCAAAAACCAATTCAGGATGTGTTACCCTCAATCTCGTGACCATGTACAGTAAAAATTCTACCAGCACTAAACATCCAAAATAATCTACAACATGCAAGAAGTAGATCATACCTTTGGAGATCCGCAGTGCTCTAATGGATTTCTTCAACACCTCTTAGCCTTCCACGCTATGACCCCCGAATAGGATTTCTTTTCTCAAGAAGAGTGGTGGAATCTTCAGGAGAAATCCCAACTCGAAACTCCAAGGAACTAGAAGAAAGGAGAAGAGAGTAACTCGTGCAACTCTTGCACGAAAGGCTTTTGGGAGTGAGGGAGAGTCTTATTGGGCGTCCAAGAGATTTTATAGACTTCCAAATCTCTCCCTTGTCTAATTGAAATAGAAGTCTTACTTCCAAAGCAATTAGCGGCTTTCTCCTTTCCAAACTCTTATTTCTAGAGTCCAAATCGGATTAGTGTTTTCCAATATCTTGGGCAAGCGTGGGGACCACTAGGGATTCCTTAGAAAGCTGGCTCCAACTAGAACACCGCGACCCCACATCTCATGTGCAATCCGGGCCCACAGTTAATTGCAAATAACACCACTATATAAATGCAATTGCACTCCAGTCTTAGGAATAAATTACAATAAAGACCCTAAACTTCCCAATTACCACAAGTAGGCCCCTCTATCAGTATCCGTGGATCAATTGGAATAAATCCGTCTCTTCCAATCTAAGTTCCACATCTTATTATCCTTGAGCCCCAATTAATCACAGTAATCATCAGTACCATCCAATTAACTCTTAATTGAGATGGGTGCGCACTTACTAATGACAAATCCATTAATTGGCACAAGGGGATAATAGAGATAGATTCCATCTTGATCATTCAACGTTCCCACAGTTCTACTACCATATACCCAAGACACCGAGGTGTTAACCTATAGTCGGCCTCACTCATTGGTGACTCAAAGCAAATGAATAGATAGAAACTTGAGTTCGTCAATGTCTCAGGATTGAGAGCCTATTGCTAGGGAATTATGAGAGCATACCTTATTATTGAGACGGAATTCCATAAGGTGCATCTCATGGTCCTTCAATACATCTAATGTACCAGCACCGTGATCCAGAATCTTACATTCTGATGATCGAGACAAATCACACTATTTCATAGTGATCAAAGTGCTGCAACCTTATCAAATGAGATGCCCAGTCTCATTACTGGTTGTGAAGCTATTTAAGTATAAGATTTGTGACATATATCTCCCGCGTGTGGATCTCATCCATGCACATATATCACATCTAATATACTAATGGGACCCGGTTCAACTCATAAACCATTATGTCATATGTAGTGGTCATGTGCATGAATTAGTAAAATAACACTCATCTCATGAAAACAAAGCATGATTTTATTGATAAATAAAGAAATTAATCAATTTATTACATCAACTGATGGATTGAGTCCACAAAATCTAACAATCATTTCACAAGATAGCTTGGCAATTGATCCGGCAAAGATTAAGGCAATTATAAATTAGCAAGTCTAAAGAATGTGATAGAGATTAGAAGTTTCCATGGATTTGCAAGTTATTACAGAAGATTTGTGCCAAACTGCTCCAAAATATCTACCCCATTGACAAAGTTGACTCGGAATAATGTGCCATTTGTTTAGAGTGATGAATGTGAGTTAAGCTTCAAAACTTTAAAAGAAAAGCTAACTACCACCCCAATGCTATCTTTACCAGATGGTAGCGAGGATTCGTGATTTATTTAGATGCCTTTAGGGTCGAATTAGGGTGTACCTTGCTGCAAAATGATAAAGTGATTGCCTATGGCTCTAGATAATTAAAAAAGCATGAAAAGAACTATGCCACATATGACTTAGAACTGGCAGCTATTGTGTTCACTTCAAAACTTTAGTGACATTATCTATATGGTGTGAAGTTTAAAGTCCATTCAGATCACCATACTTTGCAGTTATCTTTTTGAATAGCATGACCTGAATATGAGACAACGTTGTTGGCTTGAATTCATTAAGGATTATGACTTTCCTATCAAGTATCATCTAGGAAAAGGGAACATCATGGTGGATGCCCTTAGCCGGAGAATCTGAGTGCCGAGTTAGGTACAACACTATTCATACAAGATGAATTAAAGGATATGCCCATTGAGGTAAAATTGATAGATGACTTGGTGATGTTTGCAAATATGATTGCCTTTCAACCTAAAATAATTCAATCAATCAAAGATAAGCAATTTGAGGATCCTAATCTGGTGAGAATTAAAGATCATATCACTGCCAGACAAAGTTTTCACTTGGAAGATGGTGTGTTTTGCTTTAGGAATGGATTATGTATGCCAGCTCATGATGGTATGAAATAGAGCATTATGACAGATGCACACTATGCTAGATTTACGATGCATCTTGGTAGCACGAAGATGTACCAGAATCTAAAGGATCATTTTGGGTGGAACAATATGAAGAGAGAGATAGCAGGATTTATAGCTAGATGCCTCACATGTCAGAAGGTGAAAGTTGATCATTAGAGACCTCCTATTTCCTTGCACCTATTGCATACCCTCAATGGAAATGGTTGCATATTAAATTGGATTTCTTGTCTGATTTACCCACTACTAGTAAAAAGAATAATGCAATTTGGGTGATTCTTGATAGACAAACAAAGTCAACTCACTTTATTCCCTTTAAAAAAGGTATGACATTCTCTAAGATTGCTAAGAAGTTTATGGATAAAATTGTGAGGTTACATGGTACACCGGTCGCTATAATTTCAGATCGTGACAATAGATTTGTATCATCCTTTTAGAAGGCTTTTCAAGAGGCTATGGGTACTAAGCTTAGTTTCAGTATGGCATACCATCCGCAAATTGACAAACAGTCCGAACGCACTATTCAGATGTTGGAAGATATGTTGCATGCAACTGTCCTAAATTTTGATAAAAAATGAGATAAGCACCTATCAGTGTGTGAGTTTGCATATAACAACAGTTTCCACGAGAGCATTGGCAGAGCTCCATTTGAAGCATTATACGGACGTAAATGTCAAAATCTAGTTTGTTGGGAAGAAGTAGGAACTAAAAGTTTCCATGGACTGACTGTCATCACTGAAACTTCTGAAAAGGTGTAAAAGGAGATTGAAAACTTGAGAGTTGCCCATTCAAGGCCAAAGAGCTATGTTGACACTTGCAAAAGAGACTTAGAATATCAAATTGGTGGTTGGGTAGTTTTAAGAGTTTCACCTATTTAAAAGGCATGATCCATTTTGGCCAGAACGGCAAGTTGGCTCCAAGGTATGTAGGCTCATTTAAAACCAACAGCAGAGTTGGTGATTTGGCCTATAGCATTTCCTATATAGTTCTTCAAAGTTCACGATGTCTTTCATGTTTTGGTGCTCTACAAGTATGTTAGAGATCCTACCCACGTCATTCGGTTCAATAATGTGCACCCCCTCTATATCGTCAGTACAAGATAGCAAGCACTACATACAAGGACCAAACGATGGGTCAAAGTCCATTGGGAGCACCATGGTCCCGATGAGGCCACGTGGGAGCTCAAGGAACAGATCACTCAGCAATACCCTGATCTTTTCACATATGTATGTTTCATTCAAAGGACTGAATGATTCCTAAGTAGGAGAGGATGTGACACACCAAACCTAATTAAGCATGATTAGGGATTAATTAAATAAGATATTAGTTAATTGATATAAAATTAATCTAATTAATGACTTTTACTTTCTAATTAGGTTAGATTAGTTTACTTTTGTCTCATTGAGTTTAATGGGTTAAGTTTGGGTCATGGATAGGTAGTTGGCTTGGTTTAACCCTAATTAGGTAGGTGAAATACTATTTTTGTAATTTTAGATTTCATGATTTTACATCATACATGCATCATATTAATATCATCGCGTTCGTCTCATTGAGCTCTTCAACTTTCGTGCTTTACTTAAATGCATTCAACTTCATTTGAATTAGTTGGATCCTCATTTGACTTAAACTGAAAATATAATTGACAATTGATGACTTTCTTGTAATTCTGCAAAACTCTCTTTTAAAAGAGCCAACGAACCTTTCAATCAGTTCTTTTCTCTTTTGGCAATTACAGCAACTTCTTCTTCTTTTTCTCCCATTCTTCTTCCTTCTAATCACAATGAGAAAGAAACATCTTGCATGCATGATTTAAGGCCTCCATTCCATCATTTTATCTCTTCTCTACCATCCTCTACTATTGGAAATCAAATATCAAGGCTTACATCTCTCCCCATAGCTCTCTAATTACTGTCTAAGGTAAGATCTCCTTCCATTCATAGATTTCTTGGTTTAATAAACTCAAGAAGACTATCATCTTCACCATGCACTCATCTTATTCATTCTTCCCTACATGCATGTTATCTTAGGATCAAGAAATTAGGTTCTTCTTATCTATTTGAGCCAAGAGGAGTAGTGATTTGAATACAAATCTAAGGCAAGTATAAGCTAATATTATTGAATGAATATTGGTAACTTTTGATTCTTATAAATCTCTGAAATCTAAATCTCACTTTCAGCCACTTTATTTGTTTAAAGTTCATGGTTTGATTGTTTAAGCGAGATGTGAAGTGGGTTTAGAAATTTTAAATGATTCATTGAAGTAAGAATGACTCCTGAAATAGACATGCACTTAGAATCCTAGCATTATAGGTTGAAGAGGAGCCTTCTGTAACGGATTCAGCTCTAAAAAGTCCAAAGCTTACAGCTAAGCCATAAGTTATTCTATAGCTAGCTTTCCAGAGACCCAAAACCTGACAAAAATAAAGCAGTTGAAATTTTCTTCCACGGTTAACCTCACGGCTAAGCCATGAAATAGACTATGGCTAAACCGTAACCAAGCCATAGGCCACTTACAGCTAAGTCGTATGCTAACCACGGCTAAGCTATAATTACGGGAAAATTTTTTAAAGTCATTGCTAAGCCGTGGACTATTCATGGCTAAGCCGTAAGAACCCTAGCACTCAAGAAAAATTGAAGGACATTTTGAGTACCTTGTAAGACTGTAGTTCCTTGGATCTTTTAACCTATCATTTGGCCCAATGGAAAATTACTTAATATAAAGTGTCTTGAGGGCTGAGACTCATTTATGTATTATTGTCCATTTGTTTAGCACCTCCCCATGGGTGTTGGTTTAAAGGACTTTGATATACTTTCTCTTACACAAAGTAACACCAAACAAAGACAATCATATATCAGATAACTTAAAACTACAACATCATGCAGTATTAAAAACAATGGATGACTAGACTAGCGTTAGCTCATAATTCACCTTGACTCTACTAATTTGAATTGCATAGCATATTGAATCGTTATTGTTGCTCTCTATTACTGAATGATTTCAAAATGATCACTATATTAATTGATTTTAGTTTAAACGTTTTTGATATATGGCTTTCCTATTGCCAATATTGAATTGAGTAAGAATGAATTTAATGTCTAATGAATTGTTTACAATGAAATGAATTGTACGAATTATTCCATTTCAATTATATGATTCGAAATAGTCTAGCTCTACTAAGCTTCTACCTTATGATACCTAGTGGGGTTGACTTTAGTGTTGTAGATTATAATGGTGCCATTGTAGTGTGCCTTTGGAGGTTCCGGACTCCATGAACGTAGGGACACAATCGCACTTTTGGCCAAGGCATTGGTCTTCCCAATGCAAAGATCCCTAGTGGGAGGAGATAGCAACTGTAACAGCCAAATATTAATGTATTTCTCTTAATTGATTCTTATATCATGCTTTACCTAATGCACAACATGCTTAGCATTCTAAATTAACCTCTATGATCACTCATTAATGATTTTTTAGACACAATGCATGTTACTTTAATTATACTTATACTGTGCTAAATAGTCTTATTCATAATTATCTAATGGTGTTATAGGCTCGGATGCCTGTCCTGATCTTGTGAAGATCAAGGAGACTCAAGAGGAGGTCTACAGGATCTCTTTAGCCTCAACGAGTGGATAACAAAAGTGATCTGACTGATACACTTATAGAGTGTGACACGATCCTCATAGAGTTTCTATTTTGAGATTTTGAATGCATAAGGTTTCATGACATTTTACATTAGTTTTATTTCATGCATAATTCATGACTCCCCCTTTATTCGGAACAATATATATTTTGTTAAAGTCTATTAAATTTATTCTCTTTTATATAGACACGTTATAACACCCTTGTATACACTCATATACGTACATTTCATGTAGTATGTTTTCCTTTTTAATTGGCATGATAATGTGTGCTTTTTCCATGAATTGATATTTTCAGAATTATTAATTATTGGTAAAAGAAAAAGAAATTTTAGGTGATATTGACAAGCTTCTTCTTGATTAATGCTTGGACAAGTATCTGTTAAAAGGACGTCGCACATGTAAGTAATGTAAATATCCCTTGTGTAATATAGTTTAGACTCCAGTCTAGGTGTGGATTACACGGGAGTACATGTGCCTCACTTAGGGATTAACCATAATCCGAGGATTCTTGGGCTCGAGTTGTGACAGATGGAACCTTGTGTGAGGGACGCTAGGAGCAAACAAATTCCCTCACTGAGTGCATGGTTCGCGTATGGTGGACAATCTACTCTAAACTCAGTTGATGTAGGAATTAGGTCTATGCACCATTATTACTTGGATGGAATTATTAGCGCAACCCTACATCATCTGTGGTTTGAGTAGGGATGTTGGATACATGAATTGTGATCATTAGCTTAGGAGTTTGCTTGTAGAGACTCCTTAGCCTTTAGGCTTGCATTTTTGCATTGTTTATGCTTTCTAAAGATGTACCCCTACATTGTTTGGGACCGTGTTAAGGTTTAGCTTATGTGTTGATCTCCGGGAGGGCCATTTGTATTGTTTTGCATTGTGAATTATGAAATCAAAGTAGCCCATCAATGTATTAGTATTGTTTATACCTTGCTTGCTAGCCCTACATAATCACCTAGGGTATGTCTGTTGAACAACGACTAAACCATGTTATTTAGGTCTTGATACAAGAAGGAGCAGGGCTGTATGAGACTGTTTATAGGATCTGGTCATCAAACGATTGTAATCAGTTTACACAGATGTACACTGTAATGTATCGGTGGATGCGAGGCATCCTAAGGTGAGCTTACGACTTGTAATAGACAGGGCTTTAGCTCTACGAATCAAACAAGATGCTAGGCGTCCAAAGATGGATATGATCCATCGTAGTCAAACAGGATGCATAGCTTCCAAAGGCAGCATAAATCCCATATGGGTATCATTGACTTGATATTTGGCTATTGTAGGTGTTGTTCATTTGATGTAATATTGGATTAGGATTTTCGTCCTTTCACATTGTCTATTGCTGTGGCGACCCAAGCCAAAGAATCATTGGTTTAGGATTAATCTCGAGGCGTGACACGCGTACTCCCATGTAATTCACATTTAGGGTCAAAACGAAATTACACAAGGATATTTACATTCTTATACATGTGAGGTATTTTAAACAGACATTTGTCCAAGCATTCAATATGTAGAAGCCTGTTAGTATCACTTATACATTTTTTTTCTCAACAGTGCAATTTTTCCTAAGATCACAGTAATTAACAATACACATCAAAATACCAATAAAAGATAGAACATAACTATATGAAATGTACAAGACTATGTAAACATGTCTTTACAAAAAGGAAAGAAAGTCCGAAAAGACAAGAGATCATGAACTATGTATTAAAAAAATAAAACTAATGCAACTTCATGAAACCCTAACGCATCAAAAATCCCAAAATGAGAAAGCCCTATGATGATCATGTTGCGCTCCGGAGGTGGATCAGTCAGATCGATTTTGCTGTTCATTCGTCAAGGCCTGAAGGGACCTTGTAGGCCTCCTCCTGAGTCTCCTCGATCTTCGCAAGATCAAGACTAGAATCTGAGCCTATAACACCATTAGACAATAAGTGAATAAGACTATTCAACAAAGTATAAGCATAATTAAAATAATACGCGTTATATCTAAAAGAATTAATGACAAGTGATCGATAAAAGTTAATTCAGTACACTAGGCATGTTATGCATTGAATAAAACATGATATATGAATCAATAAGATAAAATACTTTACTAATTGGTGACTACATTTGCTATATCCTCCATTTAGGGATTTTTACATTGGAAACACCAATGTCCTGGCCAAAGGAACAATTGGGTCTCTATATACATGGAGTCCGGATGCTTCAAAGGCACACTACAATGGCACCATTTCAATATAGTACACTGAAGTCAACCCCACTGGGTATCATAAGATTAAAGCTGAGTAGAGCCAAACCAGTTTGAGTCATATAATTAAGATTAAGTAATTCGTGCAATTCGTTTCATTGTAAACAGTACATTAGATATTCAATTCATTCTTACTCAATTTAATACGAATAATTAGAAAACTGTATACCAAGGAATATTAACTAAAAATCAATTCATGGCGTTTTCATCTCATAATCATTCCAATGATAGAATAAACATTTTCAATGATGGAAGGCAACCATAAGAACTCAATATGTTATGCCAGTTAGTTGAGTAAAATCATGATAAAATTACAAGCCAACCCTAATCTAGTCATCCATTGTTTCTAACCATGCATGATGATGTAGTTTTAAGTTATCTGAGACACGGTTGTCTCCTTTTGGTGTCACATTGTGTAAGGCATGTGTATCGAAGTCCTTTAGACCAACACCCACGGGGAGTTGTTAAACAAATGGACAACACCCCATGAAAGAGTTGCAACCCTCAAGACCCTTCATAGTGTTTAATTTTTCCATTAAGCCAATGAGTAGGGTAAAAAGAATCCAAGAGCTAAGGTCCTGCAAAGTCTTTAGAGTATCCCTAAGTATTCCTATAGTTTAGGGTGTTTTTAGCTTAGCCATATTTGTTCTATGGCTTAGTTGTGGGTTCCACATGACTTAGCCATAGATTACACTATGGCTGAGTCATAGTTTCAGCTATGTTCACCCACACTAATTGCTGAACCATAGAATAGCCTACGACTTAGCTGTATGGCACCTACGGCTGAGTCACGGCTGGGCTATGGTTTAGCCGTAGCACATTCCATGGCTTAGTTGTGGCTTAGCCGTAGAGGAAACTACAATTTTTGGGCTCGCGGGATTTTAAGCCATAATATGTTTGCGGCCTAGCTGTAAACTTCAAGTTTGCTAAAGCCATTTCTATATTGAAGTACAGTTCAGTACAGAATTCTGATAGCTCCATGCTACTATGGTTTCTATTATTCTCATTCATTTTTCATTCTCAAGTTTTCATTTTAACTCACACTTCAACATTCATCAACAAGATCTCATAATGCAATAGAGTTTAAAACAACTATCATATAGGGCTGAAATTTCACAGTAGAGATGCAATTAGACTTATAGGAATCAAACAATACAAACATGCATTCATCCAAAATTATATTATACTCGCCTCAGATTTGTATTCAAATCACTTCTCTTTCTCTTGGCTCAACTTGAGAAGAAACAACCAATTCTTAATCCTAATATGACATGCATGTAAGAGAACATGAAGAGGATGAGTTTATGTTCAAGCTAAGAGTACCCTTGACTCCGTCAACCCATAAATCTGTAAATGGGTAAAGGATCTTTCCAAGATAACTGCTAAATGACTATGGAAAGAGATGTGAACCACTTTCTCCTATTCGAAGAGAAAAGGAAGGTAGGGGAGAGGTGAGATGAGAGAATGGGTGCTTGAACCCATGCATGCATAATCCATTTTGTTCATAGTGATTAGGAGGAAAAAGAATGGAAGAAAAAGAAGAAGAGAGTTGCTGTAACAAAGAGGAAAGGAGAGATTGTATGGTACACTTGAACTCATTTATACATGAAAATTTCTGAGGTTTATAAGAAGATCCACCTTAATATATTTTCAGTTTACGTCAAATGAGGGTTTAACTAGTTCAAATGAAATCGATAAGTTCAAGTCAAGCACAAAAGTTGAAGAGCTCAACGAGATGAATGCGACGATATTAATATGATGCATGAATGACATAAAACTATAAAATCTAAAATTACGAAAAAGAGCTTTCAACTACCTATCAAGGTTAAACTCATCCCAAACTATCTATCCAAGACCCAATCTTAACCTGTTAGGCTCAATCAAACCAAAAATACCTAAATCTAACCTAATTAGAAATAAGTCATTAATTAGATTAAGTATTTATTAATTAACTAATATCTTACTTAATCAGTATCTGATCATTCTTAATTGGGATTAGAGTGTTACAATTGCTTTATGTACATTGTTTAATGTACTCCATTAATTTCATACTATCTTTATTCTCTATTTGATGTTGCACTTCTATTATGGATTATGCTTATCCCCTTGCTGACTTATCGTAGTCTGATGATGTTGTGTTTTGTGTGTAAACGCTGAGTATACTTTTCCCTAGGGTGTTCCACTAGAGTTACATTAGGCGGCTGAGCCTGATGTTGTTGAGTACAGGTGACGTGCTGATGGTATCTCCAATCCATCGCATCCCACACACTAGTGACTTTATACTGTTAAAGGTAGTTGCTTATATTTTAGTTGGCCTAGGTTTTAGTTGTGGCCATTTAATTAACATATCTTTTAACTAATCACTTTAACTATAGAAATGGATTTACATTCTTACTTTGAAATGCTTATTGTATACTCTATATCGATCAGGTCTTCCGCTATATTGATTGGTGAAGTAACCAATATTGAGACTCACTGAGGATTATGATCTATAGTGGGGCCATGATTGGGGGCTACGTGTTGTTTTAAACATGAATGGCTTATTGGTTAGTATTGAAAAAAGAATTTTAATTGGCCCCTGATCTCATGCAACTCCAGTTTACAAATTGGGAGCGTGACAGTGATAAGGCAAATGCTAGTCATGTGAATTGAAGTCCTTAGTC
The DNA here is from genome assembly GCA_037013555.1 of Sextonia rubra. Classification (NCBI taxonomy): domain Eukaryota; kingdom Viridiplantae; phylum Streptophyta; class Magnoliopsida; order Laurales; family Lauraceae; genus Sextonia; species Sextonia rubra. The sequence continues at coordinate 11,730,681 of JASUAD010000008.1, forward strand.
TCATAGGAGGATCCGTTATTGTTACCGTTGTGGCCTTGCATGAGTAATCAAGTATCTAACTTAGGTCCCCATTTCATTTTTGAAAGACCTGAGAATCATAGTGTTAATTATCCCAAGGAGGGAGGGAGAGAGAGAGAGAGAGAAAAAGAGAGAGAGAAACTCATATCCATAATTATAGTCTCATGAATTGTAATTGCATCCATGCTAATGAAAGTTTCTGTCATGACCTGGGCCCAAAAATCCATAGATTACGGTAACTCTCGATGCATTACAAACGTACTCCTTTGAAATTTCCATCTGTACCTAAGTTTTGATGGAATCCCATAAGGGATATTCACATTGTCACATGTGCGGTACTTACACAAACATCTATCCAAGTACACATCCATGGAAGCCTGTCAATATCGCCTATAAGTTTCAACTTTCCAATAAACATTTGGATAGTATTGTTCATCACATGAATCAATCCGCACTAAAATCAATATACAAAAAGTGTTGTATACTGTAATTATCAGTAACCTTATAATCTATCAGATACTATAAACATGTTTGTATAGTACTTGTATGCAACTAGATACAAAAATGTACATCTATACCAGTTGAGATCAAAGTATAAGAAACTATGGATAGTAATAAACAATATACAAATCTAGAAAAACTACACAAGTATTAAACTATAAGCATCAAGTCCAAAAGATATAAAGTCCCAAAAACCCAATGTACAATCCCTAGAATTTTATCATGTCTCTCTATGGTAAGTGGTCAATCAAAGGGCCCCTACTGTCTACTCATCAAGACCTAAAGGATACGTCTAGGTCTCCTCCTTTGTCTCCTCAGTCTTTGCTGGACCAAAATTGGAATCTGAGCCTATAACACCAAATAAATAGCTATAAATAAGACTATTTAGTAAAGCATAAGCATGACTTATAGCTGTGTCTAGTAGAATTCATAAACAGGATAATTAAAAGAGGTCAATTTCAGTCTACTAGGCAATATTGTGCATAAAAGAAATCATGCTATATTAATCAATAACGAAAACATAATCAACTTGGCTACTACATGTTGCTATATCTTCCTAGCAGGGATTCTATCAATGGGTACACCAGTGCCCATGCTCGGTTACACTTAGGTCCCTAATTTATGGATTCCGCTGTCCCCAGACACCAATTGCGGTTACAATCAATCAAACTCAACAAAATCAACCCCATCGAGTGCCACTCCTCGACCCGGGAAATGGGGTTAGAATGGGCCCCACGGGGTGCGCATACATAATCCCGTAGCAATCTGTGCATGTGAAACCACACACACAAATCACTACAAGGGAGATTCCACATGAACGTGTAGAGAAGTTTCTCCAACACATAAATTACATTCAACTATAAGTGGAAGCCTATGTAATACACTTGTAATGATCAAAAGCAACAATAAAAAAATATTAACCATTTCATAAATAAGTTTGAAGTCTGCACTTAACCATCCACATTAGTGTGGCAACAGTTACATAAATAGGTACAAAATCCAAAATTATATATGTGTCTATCAAATTGTTAAGTACAAAAACAACCATAGTCCAGGCATGACTAAGGTAAGCAACCCAACAAAAAACCCATTGACGCTCTTCGTAGGATGACTAACAAAAGACATCATCTGCATTACAGTCATCTACTCCCCGAGGTTCCGTTGAGGTTCATGTCAGGGCGCATCGTTCACCTTACTTGGTTGGGTTAGTACTTGTAACACCAAGGGCAGCACTGTTAACATGACGGTTAAGTAAATATAGAGATATATAAGACTACTATGCTATATCAAGGGAATTAAGAAATGTATATAGATTAAAAGAAGGCAATGATTGTAAACTAGGCATGTTGTCATGAGTAAACATGAGTAACGAATCATAAACAGGATATTAAATCATACTAGATGACATCCACGACGCTCTATTCTCCTAAAAGAGAGCATATCATCTAGAGATAGCGTGCATATGGGACACTAGGGGATTAGGCTAGCTTATCAAGGAGCATCGATAACTCCTTCGTGGACTACTGCAGTAGCAATACAACAGATGCCCAAATTGATCCCATCGAACCTAATAAGGGTGCAAGCTAAGTGGTGCTAACTCAATGTATCAAGACCAACCGGAATTCATATCTTTCATACATTTCAGTCATACTTATCATATCATACATATGGGGGTTTCAATCTTGAGATCACATTCATTCAAAGAAATCGGGATTAACAAATATTTGATAATCAATTAATATATATTTAATTGAGCTACATCATGTTGAGGGCATGGTTTCTTAACAATATGAATACATTTAGATTGAGTAAGCATCAAGGATAATTACTAGCCAACACTATGCTAGATAATCCATGATCCTGAAGGCATTGAACACGATGTATTCATAAAATGTTCGATGTCATTGTGTTACCAAATCTCGGTGTTACATTGTGTATTCAAAGGACACCTCTTCTTATGCCAACACCCATGACATGACATCGAGAATTCATTCCGAAAATCGAAGGGGATAAGTGACAGCTCTACACTCGTCCTCCTTATCATTTGATCACCATTGGGCTAATTTAATTAGAGAGAAGATGTCATATTTAAAGCCCTACAAAGTCATTAGAAATCTCTAATATTCTAGGTTCATAGTATTCTTACGACTTAGCCATAAACTTGTCACAACTTAGCTGAGTGGCTCAGATTTCTTTTTAATTCAATGCACATTTACAGCTCAGTCGTATATTGGCCTATGGCTTAGCCATGCTAAGCCTACAACTAGGATACAGCTTAGCCTAGCTCGATTCATGGATTGGACATGGGTGAGCCGTAGAGTAATTCTTGATTTTAGGATTTTCGAGAAAGTTCACCATAGAATGGCTTACAGCTTGGTCATGGAAAAGTTACGACTTAGCCATAGTTTCGTTTACGGCTTGGCCATGGGTTAGCTGTAGTTCAATTGTGGGTTTTGAGCTCTCTGTATTCTGGGCCGTAGAACACTGACAGCTTAGCCGTGAGCTTCACTGAAGCTTTAGAATTCCTAGAAATAGTTTTTGAAGTACGAGTTCATGTATAAAACTCTACAAACAGTTTCTTAGATGAGCTATAACTTGCATTTGGAGTAGGGCTGTCAATCCGGCCCTTTAAAGAGGGGGCCCGGCCCGGCCCGGCCCGCAAAAGCCCTCAAAATGAGGGCTTATTTTTTTCATTTAAAGCCCGAGGGTAGGGTAAGGCTTAATTTTTAAAAGCCCGCATCTAGAGGGCTGAGTTTAGGCTTGACTAATTAGGCCCGAGGGGGCCCGGCCTGGCCCGTTGTTTATTAAATTTTAATATAAAATATATAATATCCACAATGACTTTGAAGATGATTTGGTTTATGATGCACCTACCAAAACATTGTCAAATATGGATAAAGTTGATTTGGTAAAGAAATCTAATGAGTTTGAAGATGATTTTTTAGCTTTTGAGGAACAAATGACTCAGATAGTTGTAGAGGAAAAATCGGAATTAGATTGTTATTTGGAGGAGCCAAGGGATAAATTTGAAATTTTCAATATATTGGATTGGTGGAAAGTTAATTCAACAAAATATCCAGTTATCTCTAGAATAGCTTGTGACATTTTAGCAATTCCTATTTCTACAGTTGCTTCTAAATCAACATTTAGTACGGGAGGAAGAGTATTTGATCAATATAGGAGTTGTTTAAAATCTGACACTGTAAAAGTCTTAATTTGCACATAAGATTGGATACGTACGCAGCAACACAATGATGTAATACATTCGATGGTCTTTTAGATATTCTAAAAGTAGATTAAATAATTAAATAAAGAATTATTGTTATTTGTTATATATTTATTATCATTTATAGAATTATTATTATCCACCTTATGTTTTATATTGTAAAAATGATTTTATCCCACCACCAATGCCTTAAAAAAAAGTTTTTAACTCCGCCATGCTGCCTTTTGCATTACATTTCCGATCCCTAACTCGGGCAAAGGAGGAGGGTTTGTATAAAGTTGGTTAGTGATGGTGGCATAGGTTGTTGCATATAAAAGATTTATTTCCATTAAAGAAAAAGAATTTCCCTTTCTTTTGGCCCTGGCTCAGCCCTAGCCCGGCCCTAGCCCTTGAGGGTTAGGTAAGGGCCTAAAAATTATAGGCCTGCTGTAAAAGTCGAGGGCTTTTGCTTAGTTAGACCCGGCCCGCACATGTGAGGGTAGGATAAGGGCTTACCTAAGCCCGACCCGGGTCCGGCCCTTTGACAGCCCTAATTTGGAGTAATCACATCAAGAGTCAACAAGGTTAGACATACATGTAGTAATATATACTCATATACTTGCCTTTTTAGCATAGTTCTTAAGCCTACCAACTTCTCCTTTGTGTGTAGTTAGATAAAGCTCCTATAGTAAATGGGTTCTCTATATGAAAAACATGTAAAAGGGTGATTCTCATATAGAATGCATGCATGTTGTATTTTTTTTAGTCTCCTTGACTTTATTAAACCCAGAGAAAATGAAATGGAGTAGTCCCTTACCTAAGAGAGTTGTGGATTGTGAGAAAGAAGATTAATTGGTGAGTTTCTTGGAAGAAGATGCACAAGGATGTAGAAGGAGGGGAATGGAAGTTAGTAGAGTCACATGCAAGCTCTTAGGATCCAGTTTCTACTTGAAGTTTGAAGAGGAGATGAGAGAAGAGTGAAGATGGAAGATGAGCTCCAGCAAGAGAAGAGAAGGATGCAATGGAGGGAACGATGGATTCTCTTTTAAACTTATTTTTTTCTGAAATTTGCATGCAAGTCCAATTCTTTTGGGAAATTACAGTTTAAAGCAATGGGCTTTAACTGTGCCAGGATGGATCCGAATTGAGCTGGGCCAAACATGGAAGTTGACCCACAAGATGAAATGCTCATGATGCAATTGATGTGGTGCCAAAATGATGCAAACCATGGGACTCTAAATTACAAGGAGGTCCTCAACTACCTAAGTAAAGTTTGAACTCAACTACCTACCCAACTGAAAACCACTAAGAATTAAGAACAATATAAATTAAGGCCAAAATATATTAATTAATAGGAACCCAAGTTTAATTATAGTAAATTATAATTAAGTCAGGTTGGGACCTTACAGCTCACCCTACTTAAGATCATTCGGTCCTCCGAATGAAACAAACTAATAAAAGCAAATACTAAAACAAGTTGGGAATATTTACCAAACCTATTCGCTACGTAGATGACACTAAGAAGCTACTCCATGTACATTGCATTTGGTTCCACTTTGATCTCCCCATATCCAATGCTACGAAATGAACCAAAAATCATCTTGCGAAGCCTTGTTGCATAAAAGGCATTAAGAATTTCCTATGAATTCTGCCCAAGACAGATTTCCTTCCTCATGAAACCTTCAAGGCTACTCTATCATCAGTCTGAAATTTGAGGACATTCTATGATTGTCGGTGAAACTTCTTAGCTCAGAATGACATTCTTCGACTCTCGGACTTAAAACGTCAACTCTGCTGCATTAACGACGATTAAGAACTTAAGGAATCCTCTAGATCCACTTCTTTCCGAACACGAGGACGCACCCTTCATGCCTTTAGAAGTTAGGATGGAAGGTCTAATTATACATCTAACTTCGGCGTGTATTCTTTGTTGAAACTAAGACTTGCCACTAACAACTAAGGAACATCAATCACAATTATAAGGCAACCTATAATTCAAGCGGACATTATGCCTACCTAGGAATTAGCAACCTAGTCACCAAATGATTCAAGACCTCTATCAAATCACTAACAATCAATAGTCACCCGAATTATTTCATCGAACAAATCTCTAGATTTAAATACATTTCGGATGCTCCACGAGTGAAACGATAATTTCTCATGCCTGAATAGAATTTCTCTTATATCCAACATTTCCGTAAATGAATTTAATACATCAAAATATCTTCAATGAAGGTAACGCCAAATTGCTCTTAAGAATAAAATAAGATTGTATTCGACAAGGATATAAATATATATACACTTTAAAGTATTCGTCACCTCTTCAATAGTAAGATCAGATTATATCAAGATATTCTTAATAAACACCTTAACTAATTTAAGAAAATATCAGTATTCTCTATTGATCAAATCATTAATAACATCAAATTAATTGATCACCAAACAAATAGCCAAGAGTTTATAATGCTCCTTCCTGATTAGGACATAGCTTCAAATCACGTAGTTTTAGATGATAAATTGACATCAACCAAACTCTGGTCAACTTAAATAATATCCTTTGCATGTTGATTTGATTGAGCAATTCATCATTACTGACAGTAAGTGATTTATTTTTACTAATCACATAACTTAATAGCTTGATCAATATGCCTTCGAACGGTGTGATTTCTTTTGTCAATTAATACCAAAGTCTTCTTTCTCTCACTCTCTTTCTCTCTCTCCTTCCCACAAATTTACTAGGTGAAGATATTTATAATCCCATCTAGGATATGCTCTCAATAAACTTTTAGGAAATGAGTCTAGATTACAGTACCATCAATTATATGATCAAGGACTCTAATCAAATCTGAATCCTCAACTACCTGATTATATCTGTTGGATCAATTCTAATATTTGTAGCCTCACACAGATCTATTGGTTCTCAAAGTATCAAGGAATTCACAAGGCTTAAAAGTTATGCTCACGCCAATCTATCCACACAAAAGAATTATTCATCTCAATCAATTAACAAACGGAACTACAATTTTGGAATTATCTTATAATCCTATGATAACATCCTGTAAGACCACAAGGAGCTCCAAATCTAGGTATCTAACCTCGAACTTCACTAATTAATAATGATGTCAAATTTACTGGATCACTGAACATCCAACTCAAGATACGATATGACTTAAGACCGCAACTTCGTTAACTAAGAATTACATCTCCACATTAGCAAAATCAGTTAATCCTCAAGAGATGAAGAAAAGTCCTCAAAAGATTATCACAAGCACTAACAAGTTGGAATACATTGAGATATCAATGATAACTGTAATCCACAAACTGGTCCATGTACGAATAAGAACTCTATTCCTTAACTCACAATATACTTAAAACATTAATTAATCCAATAATCCATCAAGAACTCCTAACGTCCAAATTTGATCTTAAAAGTTGGTCTTTGAACATTTTACGCTTGAGCTTAAAGTTGAAATAACCTATCCTCAAATCTATTTGTTTGGAAATTATCCTGCACCTTGAAATTAATGGGACAACTCATCAATATAAGGCAGTAATCATTTATACTCAACAGCCACCGATTTAACTGCCTTAATTAGTATACATCTGAAGGGTGCCAACTATATCCGCGAAACAACACCAAATATAATCATAGGATCACTAAGGAGAATAATTTTGAAATCTCACTTGAAAACTCATATAGAACAGGTATACCTCAAGACTATCCTAGATAGCAAATCACATAGACCACTTATAACATTTACAAGCAAAAGATCAACAGAGAATGAAGGTAGTAGGTAAAGAGATCACCTTTGCTGATGTTGCTTGTAACTTGATTCTAATGAGGTTGCTTAATTGATTATTGCTGCTAGCACAATGGGGCTTCACTGGTGCTTTTCTTCCCTGGATATTTTGCTAGCCAATGTTCTATAGAACCACAACAAAAACATGCTCCAATATTTCTCCAGCATTTATTCGTCTCATAGCCCTTGCCACATAAATCACACACTGGTTTTCCGGAACTACGGGCCTTGATCTTTTATTTCTTTCACTGCCCAAGGTGCTCCTCAGAAGGTAATACGTCCCTCTTGGATTTCTTTTCTAGAACATCTTGTAAACTCTCCTCTACTATTGCCAAATTCCGTTACAGTTGAGCTTGTCTTTCCATTATTGTTGCAACTCGCACTTGCATTGCAATTTGATTCTCAGTGATCCTTGTTACTTGCTCCATCATCATCATTAGCATGCTTTGCATCATCAAAAGGGACCGATTATCTGCATATGGAGAAGGTGGAGGCATGCGATCCAAGTTCTCAACAGGAGGTCCTCTAAGTCATCATTCTGGGTATTGCTCGAGGAATCGTGTTGAGTAATTTTAACTCTTCGAATTGGGGCCATTATCTATAAGAAAACCATTGTTATTTCAAGCAAAGTGTTAGTAGACTCAAAACATACTCAACAACCCATATCCCAATGCACCTATCATACACTACAAGAATTTATAGTTTCCCTAGCATTTTTTCCCGGCGTAATATTTAAATGCCGGTAAAGATATACTTTTGGCCGGCGAATAAGCTTATTTCACCAGAAAAAGTTATGGTTTTCCCGATGTAGACATTCGCCAACAAAGATTCGACTTATTCCCGGTGAATGGTTTATTTCACCGACAAAGGTTAAGGTTTCACCAGCGAATGTTTGTTTTCGCCAGCAAATATTATATTTATGCCAGCGTTCTACTTTGATCGCTGGAAAATTTCTCTTTGCGCCAATGTATTTGAAGTAGGTGCGTGTTTTAGCTTTTGCTAGTGCATTATTTGCGCCAGGAAAAGGTTTTTAAAATATTTTATTTTTATTAATAAATTCATAATTTTCACTAGTGCACAAATTTTCCGGGAATAGCCATTTAAACTCTCATCCAGGCCGTCCACCAAAATCCACGGTGTGATAAACTAATTCCTAAAACCTATGAGCTTTTAAGTCCACTGCCTTTTGATTCTCCCTAAACCCAGCGAGAGAGAAAGAGAGAGACCCTTTGATTTCCGTCTTCAGTTCTCAAACCTAGCGAAAGAGAGAGAGAGAGAGAGATCAGAGATCAGAGAGAGAGAACTAGCAAAAAGAGATCAGAGAGAGAGTGAACCTGCCACCGTCGGCTACTGGAGTCAGCCCACCACCACCGGCTACTAGAGTCAGCCCACCACCATTGTCTGCCTTTCATCACCACCGTTTGCTACTAGAGTCACCCCATCCCTTTTAGACAGTAGCTCTTCTTCTTTCTCAAACCAAAACCAAGGCCGCTCACATCAATCTCAAGGTTAAAGGGCATGTAGAGTTTCTTTTGTGCATTTTCCCTTTCAATTTCATCTCTGTTTGCTATATAAATTGCACTTTTCGTTGCAAAGGAAATCTCTTTCATGCCCTGCCCTTTCTCCAACGTCTCTCCAAAATCATTTACTGATTTTAGGTGTAGATTGGTTGGTTTTTAAGGAATTTAGGATTTGAATCTTTTTATAAGAATCAGATTCTGTTGATTTCAATTGTTGATGTTGTCTTGGCATGATTTAATGTGTGTTTTTTTTTTGTACTCTTGTTTACTTGTTATTTGGATGATTTGAGTTCTTATTGGTACATATATAAATATTGAGAGCCTTTTTTTTTCCTTTTTTGTTGTTGGTGTTTCTTTTTAATTTTTTGTGTTATATTTTACTTTTTATTTTAATCAAGCATGAGGGAAAGAACGTGTTTTAGATTATATGTACTGTGAGTTTGAATATTCAAATTGTGTTTGACAAAATGCTACAATGACTTAAAAATGTTGGACATGGAGGAGCCATTGATTAGGGTCATCATATTTCTTATGAATAGCCCAAGTTGTTTCATACGACAACCCCCATAGTTGATCCTTGATCACCACTTTTAACTTTCGCTACAATATTACATTTTCAATGAGATAGTTACTAGGTTCATATGACAGCCTGAGTCTAAAGGTTAAAGTCGTGCCTTGTGTCAAATGATTGCACAATTGCTAAGCACGTTGCAAACATTGATAGCTATGTGCTTTCATCCATAGATTGTTCATTATTATAACACAACCAAGAATAGCTGTTCAATTAGAAGCAGGTTTGGTGTTTGGCTGTGGGTGTGTGTGGGGGGATGTGGGTGTGTGTGGGCAATGGTGTATGGGTTTGGATGTTTGTGTGGAATGCGGGTGTACTCCCCTTTAGGTTAAGAAGAAGGATAATTCCTCATCTATGGTGTTCATCTAAACTCTTTCATCAATCCATCAATCGGTGTTAGCTTTAAGAAGAATTCTATCATTTAACTCTTTAAGGAATTCCCGTATTTCTTTTCTTCCTTTCCAACCAAATGCTGTAGAAAATCATATTGAGCGATTCTTTATGCTTATTTTTTGTTTCTTGCTTTTCAAAATTTTCTTCAACACCACCTCAGGCTCCAACCCTCTTTCCTTCTTCCTTAACTCTCTATCAACAGAACTTAGTCCCTAGATTTTCTTGAAATATCAAGAATCTCTGAGAAAGCCCATGATGTGGTCTCATTTAACTTGTATCTACTTGCAATGAATAAGAAAGATGGCTAATCATTTTCTCTGCATTATTTGTATCTACTTGAAATATCTACTTGCTTTTTTTTTCTTATGAATGATTTTGTATATATGGGCCACACTTATTATCAATGTAATCTGTTCACTCAATCATCTTCTTTGAATATAGATTGATTTTAATTTGAGCTTGATCATGATATTGATTAGTTTTGAATTTTATTATAATTTTTTTACACCGCTAGTCATTTAATTGTGAGAATCTTAAATGAAGGGCTAAGATTATTCATGTAATTTTGAAAATAAGATTTTAAAGACTAGGGCTATTTGAAGAAAATGATATTTGGCCCATTTCTATCTATATGCAGAACAAAGTTTAGTCTAAGTTCTTTAACACATAAAAAAAATTGCTAGTCTAAAAATGAACTCATATTTAATTAAAACACCAAAAGCCAGACCCAAACACATAGAGGAGATGGACTTGGACCCAAATAGTGGTTTACTTAAGACATTTGTGTGGCATTAAATTCACTAAAAAATAGTAGATTAAGTGCTTAGTTTTTTTTCACTTATTTTTTCTCATCATTTGGTGCAACTGGACTTTCCATGAAAAACCTTATTTTTCTAGTAGTGTAAATATATTTTTATATAAGTATGGCATTGAGTATTATTAAAGTCATTTAATATAAAACCCATGAACCTAAACTCAAATTGAATCATATTGGAAGCCCATTAGCTTTGTATTTAGTTTTGACTCTAAATGTTACAAGCAAAAGGAGTGGAGATCCTACAAGTCTAAGTATGTTGCCCAAAACAAATTTTAGACACTCAACAATATAAATAACAAGGCCTACAGGTTGCCTTGGTATGGTTGATGAACATTACAAAAGTGATGATCCTACATGGGAGTTACCAATGTGATGATGGAGCAGTAGTTGTTTGATTGTATTCCATCCACTAGGCTCTCATAATTAACAAGGAGCAGAGATTATGCTAGTGATGATGAAGATAGGTTGAGCTTGCTTGACACTTGTTGTGGTCTATAAGAATTAGTTGCCTGCATGGCCCTAATCCCCCATAGTTAATATCAAGATTTATGGTTTGTTATTTGATATTATCATGGGAACATGTTACTCTTAGGTGTTTGTTGAAATGACTCGAATTCTTATGTTTCTGTATAAGAAGATAAGTGAGGTGTATGTTGAAATGTCTCGAATCATAATGTTTGTCAATGCGATGTGGATTAGTTGTATGGTGAAATGCACAATCAGCTTTTTTTTCTAAGTAGGTCTTGTTATTTTGCTCTTACAGAGATGACTGTGCTTGTATTTTCTTTTGGATGAATGGGTCCTCAAATACTCAAGGGTTGACATGACCGCCACTAAAAATCATCCCTGTAAGAGATGATTGCTCTTACAGAGATCCCTATGAAAATATATTTTGATATTCTGATTTTTGGGCATTTTAATACTTTACGCAACATCCAGAGGAAAATATTTTGTTCCTTATTTAATTTCTATGTTTATTTTTGAAAGTGCAATTACTTTCTATTTTTTTATGTTTACAGATCATTTCACACATAAGAGTTTTCTTTAAGTCCTTAAGAATATCTCATATCATTATAACAGAATATCTCGTTTTTGGTTGGTTATCGCATTGAGTCTCTCAATAGCATTTTAATGCCAAGTGATTTTATGTTTTAGTTATGAAAGATGAATTAATTTAGATCTTATTGTTTGTAGCTGACAAGTTCAAATGGGCATTTAGCTGTACGCTGTTATAAAATGTTCAATGATTAATTGTTTCTTATTTTTGTAGCTTATCAGCAGTCCCAAAAACAAAAACGAACACACACAAACGTGCAAAGTTTAGCTAGGTCCAAAAGATGGAGGAGGTGGAGGAGAATGAGATGGATGGTTTGAAGATCTATCTACATAGAATAGATAGAGGGTGTCCTTTCACCATAAATCTAAATTAGATTAGTACAACCATAATTTCCTCTCTGTTTGTGTCTTTTTTACCTCCTTTTTAAAATTTATTTTCTACTCTCTCTAGATATTGTCTTGTTTGGTGTTTTATACCATCCATTGATTGAATTTGAGATAACTATGACCTTGTATATATGAATAGATATGAACAAGAGTTAGATGCTACTATATCATAATAGATTCAGTCAGCCGTATATAGACGGGGTGAATTCTTTTATTGAATTAACAAAGGCGAATTCAGATGGAAGTAAAGTGATAAAGTGCCCGTGCAACAACTGCTGTAACAATTATAGACATGACTATGAGATTGTGAGATACCATTTGCTCCGACATGGGATGTTAGTATCCTACGACACGTGGTTACAGCATGGGGCACAATCCAATGAATCGGATGATAGTGAGGATGAATTAGATGAAGATTTGGATAAATATGATGAGTTGCTAGAGGACCATGGAAGGGGAACTTACATGATGGATGACACCTTAGGGATGGAAGACGTGCAGAACTTTGAAATTATGCTAGAGGCTTCCCAATGTAGTTTGTACCCGGGCTGTAAAGATTCTAAAACCCTATTAGCGTTTGTCGTTAGGATGCTACATGTGAAGGTATACTGCAGGTGGAGCAACAAGTCGTTCGACAAGTTCTTGGAGATATTTAAGGACACCCTACCAGAAGGTAATGTAGTTCCGGCATCCATTTATGAGGCCAAGAAGATACTGCGTGACTTGGGCTTGTGGTACGAGCACATTGACGCACGCAATAATGATTGCATACTATTTTTGAAGGAGAATTCTCACTTGGAAAATTGTCGGAAATGTGGCAAGCCTAGGTATAAGGTCAATGATGGCAAGAGAAAACAGATCGCTCATAAGATATTGCATTAGTTCCCTTTGACACCTAGGTTGCGGAGATTATACATGTCTAGGATGACACCAAAAAGATGAGATGGTACCATGAGAATCGCGTGGATGGCGATCTGGGTAGGCATCCAACTGACCATAAGGGATGGAAGGAATTTGATTTGAAATTTCCAGAGTTTGCCCAGGAGATTCCCAATGTGAGGTTGGGACTGGCCACTGATGGATTCAACCCATTTGGCAACATGAGCACTTCTCACAGCATGTGGCCTGTCATACTTACACCTTACAACCTTTCACCCTGGATGTGTATGAAGGATCTATTTTTCATGATGTCTTTACTTATTCCTGAGCCACAGGCACCTGAGAAGGAGATTGATGCGTACCTGAGGCCCTTGGTTGATGAATTGAAAGAATTATGGGAGAATGGTGTCCTGACTTACGATGCTCACAGTAAACAGACTTTCCGGATGCATGTGGCTGTGATGTGGACTATAAATGACTTTCCCATATATGGTATCTTATCTGGTTGAAGAACAAAAGGTTACAAGGCTTGTCCCACATACAATAAAGATTCATTATCGATTAGGTTAAAAAGTAAGATTGGGTGGGTGGGGCATCGAATTTACTTGCCTAAAAACCACTAGTAGAGAAGGAGCAAGAAGTTCAACGGTCAGCCAGAGAATAACATGAAATCCTTGGAGTTACCGGTGCAAAAAGGTACTAGATCAGTTGGAAAAGACCTCGTGAGCCTACACTGTTAAATTGGACAAAGAAAAGCATCCTTTACGAGCTACCATACTGGAAGAGATTAAACCTCGGGCATATCCTTGATGTCATGCACATAGAGAAAAGCATCTGTGGAAATTTTGTTGGGATAGTGTTGGGCATAGATAAGAAGAACAAGGACATAGACAAAGCACGTGAGGATTTAGAAGACATGGGCATCAGGCCAGAATTGCTTTTGCAGAGGAATGAACAAGGAACCTGTGTGAAACCCCAGTCATTCTACACATTGGACCCAAAATAGCGAGAGGGTTTTTATGAGTTCTTGAAATCAATCAAGCACCCAGATGGCTATGCAGCTAAACTTTCTAGGTGTGTGACCTCGAAAAATGGCAAATTATTGGGTATGAAAAGTCACAACTGTTGTGTCCTCCTACAGCGTCTTCTTCCGGTTGGCCTGCGCAGGTATGTGAATAAGGAGTTAAGTAGAACTCTATTTGAGTTGGGTAGTTGCTTTCAGGACCTGTGCTTGAGAACATTGAAGTAAAGCGATTTAGAAAAACTGGAGGAATGAGGTGTGCTAATACTTTGCAAGCTTGAGTGGATTTTTCCTCTTGCATTCTTCGATGTAATGGTCCATCTGGCTATTCACTTCCCACGTGAGGCCATGCTTGCTGGACCGGTGCAATATTGGTGGATGTACCCTATTGAAAGGTAATTGTTACCAACCCATAAAGCGTTACTCATGTAGTACTATGATTGTCTTACATACGTAACCTTAATGCTAATTGTTCCTTGTTTGAGGGTTTCTTGGGACTTTAAAAGGTTATGTTACCAACCGAGCACAACCCAAAGGTTCGATCACTGAGGCTTATATTGTTAAAGAGTGTTTGACTTTTTGCTCAATGTACCTAAAAGGGACTAATCGAAACGAACGAAATGATGATGGTGGCATGCGTGGTCCAGGGATGAAGAACTTCACACAAAATGTCCACCCCTTTGCACCAATCTATGTCGAAGATAGTGATGTTTATTACTGTAGGGATAATATTTCGCTAAAGATAGTTAATGGTGATGAGCCAATGGAGGAGAACAGGGATGATGAGGATGAAACTATGGCAGAGTATATAAATGATGATGAAGATGATCCGCATAGCCGATCTGATCCAGATATAGATCCTGCTATAGATTATGATGTGTAGTATTTGTTTTTTGATTTGTGTATGGACAAGTGTTCTAAATTAATAAAGTTGTTGGTTTGCATTTCATGGCTCACTATAAATATATTTCATTTTATTTCATTTTGTTTCATTTTGTTTTCTTCATTTTCTTGTATGTCAAATATAGTTGTCAAAAATGTAGAAAGGAGGCAAAACATATGTCAAACCTGGTTGGGTGGCCAAGCAGGCAAAGTTGACAAAATATGAGAAGGTGAGAAATAAGAATATCGTGGATAACGACCAGAGATGTCGTGCTCTAGGGCTAAAGCACATGGCCAACACTATTTTTGGAATAGGTCAAACGAGCAGGAGGAAAAATGGGGAGGGAAATAAAAAATCTGATGAAGATGATGACGACGAGGAGTACATACCACCCCAGGGTGATGTAGGGTTGATTTATTCGGATGAAGATATATGTGATGATGGGGATGATGAGTCTTCTAGGCCTTAGGCAAATATGGTAATATATGTCTCTAAATCAAGTTATTTTTATTTATTGATTTTTGACATGCAAGCCATACTATGTTACTAACATCTTTATTCACTTTAATTATTCATTTATGTACTAATAATTAATTATTTTATTGTGACAGGTTACTCATATTACTCATATGACTCGAAGGAAGCGAAGTAGACATGCTCACGCTGTAGCAGCTGCAGTGGCCCATGTTACACTAGGACAACATCTAGTCACACGGTCTACCCGTGCAGAGAGCATGCCCCGAGAGGGTGGCCCAGGCTACACTAGCGTAGCCTCCAGCCACACAATATTCTCATCGAGAGAGCATGCCTAAGGAGGCAGCCCAAAATAAACCAGCACAGCCTCCAGCCACACGATCTTCTCATACAGAGAGCATGCCCGAGGGGGCAGCCCAAGCTACACTGAGATAGCCTCTAGTCACATGGTCTTCTCATGTGGGTAGTATGCCCAAGGTGGCAACCCATGCTAGACCGATGGATTCTATAGAGGTTACCAATTCATCTGGCCAGCTTGACCTGGTTTTGAGTTCACATACGGTTGGCAGTAGTATTGGTGAGAAATATATAACTATTTAAGTATAAAATCTAACTTCTTTTAATGTTATATGCTTAGTAACTCAGTTCATATTGTATTTGCGACAGCATCAGCCTCAGACCAGGGCCCGAGCGGTGTACGAGGCAAGACACGTGGGGTGAAGGTGGCAAGGCTGAGGAGGCAGCTTAGCCATGCTATCCCAATTTCGATCCCTCCTTGGAGCTAGGCGCCAGAGAGCGAATTTGCCACTACTTTGGTGGACCTTCGGATTCGCGATGAGAAACCTATTTGGAAAGAAAGCTGGAAGGTTGTTCCTGAGGGGATCAAGAAGTTGGTGGTAAGGAGAGTTCAGGTAATTTCATTGAAAGTAGCTTAATACAGATTCAATTAGACTCATTTTTGTTTAATTGTTGACTCACAAAACATGTTTATGTTTGCAATTACAACAAATTTTTGAGTTCGGGGACTATGTGAACGATCCGATCATTAAGTCTACCATTGATGCAAAATGCCAGAAATTGTACAGGGACTGGAAGAGTGACTTAAATACCCACTATTTGTCCTTTTTGGAGGCGGGAGTCCCCGATCCAAAGAGCCACCCACTAAAGCCTTGTAAGGCAGATGACTGAGTCTTGATGATAAATAATTTGTAGGAGACTGAGGAGTGGAAGGTAACATTTAATGGTTTTGTATATATGTCTAAATCAATTATTTATCAAGTTCACTGTATTAGTTCAGATTTATTTGGGCAATATATTATTTTTTTAATCTTTTTAGGAGAAGTCAAGGAAAGTAAGAAAAAGCAGGTCGAAGATGCCATGGAATCATACGAGCGGCTCTAGATCGTTCCTAGCACGTCATTCAATGATCGTAAGTGCTTGTTTAGAAATTTTTCCTATTTGACAAAGTTATGAAATTTCAATTTCTTATATTAACGAAATATCTAATGTCATAATAGAAAGCACAGAACGCTGGACAGGCACAACAGCCTTTCCCGATTTCTACCATGACACCCACTATATGCATAGGAATAATAAGTGGATAAATGAGGAGGCTCAGAAGACATATGTACATATGCCTGAGTCATTTTTGATAAATCAATACAAATATACTTTTTATACATATGTTAAACTCACTTTATTTGATTTTTACGTGTTTAAAAATGCAAGAGGAATTAGTACGAGTGACAGCTGAATAGTCTCAACCCTCGATCACATCTTCGATAAGCAAGGAACAACTATCCGTTAAGGTTCTTGGGAAGAGGTTAGGATATCTGAAGGGTTTTGGTATTCACACGAAGTTCGCTTCAGCTTCGACCCAGACTCGGAATAGCCCTGATTCTGAAGGGCTTGTTCCACAGGAGCAACTAGCGGAGCAAGCCAAGAGAACTAGTTTCCTTGAGGGCTTAGTCCTCCAGTTAGCAGAGTGTGTGGGCATTGATCCGGGTATCGCTTTTGATGTAGTTGGCACCTCCGACGGAGCTAGGGATACATCTTCTCTAGGTATATATATGACTACTCTTGTCAAAATGACATTTATTTGCATGTTGAATTAATTGGCAGTAAAAAGTGTCACGGGAAGGTTGCCAAAGGCTACATTTATTTCACCACTTTCGAATGATCTCCTGCATAAGCCCGCACAAAGTGTCATGCAATGTCACTCAAATAACATGTAGCTATTTATTAGTATAACAAATGATTTGGATCTAGGTTCAATAAAGTCCAGCAAGTCTAATTCCAAGTGTACACTGAATGCCAATTAGCAATCAGGTTAGGATCTGGATCCGGGTGCAATATATACATATATCGTTTCTTTTAGTGTAACTATCCATAGTTTTTCTGATATGTACTCTTTCTTAATGTTTGTTTTTGGAACTCCAACATCATTCTTACCATGCCTATAAGCTACATGTACTGTTTAACCTTATTTTATTTGAGTCCCAACATGCAACTGTATACAACATAGTAACCCTCATTTCCATCTGAGAAAAATGCCCATTTATTTGAAATGACACTTAGATAATCGCAGTGAACTTACTAGATTTTCTATCTTTTTCTTACCATGTGCTAATGTTATCTACTATATCCAACTCAAGCTGTCCCTTTTGGCCCATAACTTGCACCTAGATAACAAAGTCTATCACATTGAGTTACTGAAAGGTTTTCAATGTTGAACATCTCAACTATCATATTTTCTCTTTTTATTTCCTCACAGCTCTAATGTGGAAATGCACTACATGGCACATGCAGTTGCCCTAGTTCCAGACTAGGTTATGATGATTTACTAACTTTTTCCTAAATCGTTCTCTTCTTTCAATCATGATCTAGAAAGTTTATCCCAACTCCCTTATTTGCCCATTCAAGCTCGCCTTTAAAAGCCTACCAACAATCTCCTTTTCCCTCTCCATTTCTCTTCTTCTTCTTCTTCTTCTTCTTCTTCTTCTTACTATCTAAATAGAGTCTCCATCTCCATCAAAACTGCTGCATTTTGCACTATCAGAACTATTTCCTGTGTTAGTCCTGCAAACGAGGGACTAATCAATGAGATCGATGCTCAATCGGTGTCAAATGAAGGCCTAGTTAATCGGAGCTTGTTGCATTGGGTATTGATTGATTTCTTACTTAAATGATCCTTTTTTCAGCTTGACTCTTCCTATGTTATTTGGTTTCTATCATTTGGGGTTGATGGTTTTGGAGTTGAGCAGGGCCAAGCACGGTTATCTATGATTATATGAGTTATGCGTTCATGTTTCTTTGAATTGCCACTTTGAACATGGTGGCCACTATGCTCACTAATAAGGACTGTTTTTTTTTTTTTTTTGGATGATTTCTGTGTTTGTTTGCATTGAATAAGGATGCATTGAGTATATATTTCTCTGTTGTTTTTCTACTTGTTGATTTATGAGATTTCCTGGTTTTTTGAGTTGCCCCATCAATTGGGTTGCTGTTTTTCTATAGGATGGATATTGTTTTATTGACAAGTTGGTTAACATGATGCGAATGATGTTGTTTGTAGTTTGTCATCAAATAATTAAGAGGGCTAGAAATGGGAAATGTTGCTGGTCTTTGTACATGCAGTTTCTGTATTTTTCTTCGCATTTGTGATCGTCCCATCAAACTGGGTTCTTAACTACTATCTAATCATGATTGAAGATAATTAAGCCTATAAGTAAAGATCAACTTCTCTTTTTATTAATTCCTTTTTTCACTTGCTTTTTCTTATGCAGATTGAATAAAAAGTGAAGAAAGAGTCCATGGAGCTAAGATGCAGCACACATGAAGGCCAAGTATGCAAAGTAAAAGATTGCTATGTATAAAAATGGGATGCAGGAGGTTGTTTTAAGCAATGGTGCAACAATGACATGATTATATGAATATGTAAATTTTCATTAGTATTTGAAGTTGGTATGGAATAGAATGTTATCATGGATTTTAATTTTGTAATAGTAAAGTGATTTGAATGTTGAAATGATATTTGAATGCTGAAAGGATGTTTGAATATTAATATGAAGTGGAATGATTTATCTTGTTTCATTTTTTGATGGTTTTGGAATGAAAATGGAGGTTAGGTGTGTAATAGATCTAGCCTTGGAGAATAGAATGAGAGAGATTGAAATATGTAATGAATTAATGTATGTACAAAGAAAGAAAATTAAAAATAAAATGAAAATAAAAGGTTTAATATTGACAAACTTTTACAGGCGATTGGAGCGCTGCGCGAAAAACATCTTTGCCGGTGAAATAAAATGCCGGCAAAATCTGGTCAGGGCTCCGATAGAAAATCTTTGCCGACGAAATAAAGCATCAGCAAAATCGGATCAGGGCTCCGGTAAAACATCTTTGCCAACAAAATAAAGCGCCAGTAGAATCCGGTTAGGGCATCGAAAAAAATTCTTTGCAGGCGAAATAAAACGCTAGTAAAATCCTATCAAGGGACCCTAAAAATTCTTTGCAGGCGAAATAAAACGCTAGTAAAATCCTATCAAGGGACGCTAAAAATTCTTTGCCGGTGAAATAAAACGCAGGCAAAATCCAAAAATTCTTCACTGATGAAATAAAACGCCATTAAAATCCTATTGAAATAAAATAAAATAACTATTGCTAACGACAAAAAACGCCGGTAAATCATTTTAAAAATATTTATTCTTGAAATTTAATTTTTTTTTGCCGTCGTTAAAGTACGGCGGCAAAAGTTTCTCATTTCGCTGCCAATGTACAAAATTAACCGGCGCTTTCATTTTATCGCCGGCAAATGGTATTCTAGATGAATATTCCCCATCAAATTACCGGCGCATAAGATATTGCCGGAAATGACTTTTACTGGTGTTTTCTATACCTTTAACGGCGGGTATATTGTACCGGCAAAGATGAAAACTGTTGTAGTGATATCCTCACCATGTTCCCAAAGTTTCTAAATCTTTTATTCCAGACTTATTTATGCCACAACACCATTCCTTAATTGATCCATGCTCTGATACTATTACTTACGTATGTCACGCCCCGATCCTAGGAAATGGGATTAGAATGGGCCCTATGGGGTGTGCATATATAATCCCATAGCAATCTGTGCATGTGAAAACACACACACAAATCACTACAAGGGAGATTCCACAAGAACGTGTAGAGAAGTTTCTCCAACATGTAAATTTCATTCAACAATAAGCGGAAGCCTATGTAATATACTTGTAATTAGCAAAAGCAACAATAAAAGAAACATCATCCATTTCATAAAAAAGTCTGAAGTCTGTACCTAACCATTCACATCAGTATGGCAATAGTTACTTAAACATATACAAAATCCAAAATTATATATGTGTCTATCAAATTATTAAGTGCAAGAATAACCATAGTCCAAGCATAACTAAGCTAAGCAACCCAACAAAGAAACTCATTGATGCTCTTCATGAGACGACTAACCAAAGACGTCGCCTACATTACATTCATCTATTCCCCGAGGTTCCATTGAGGTTCTTGCCGGGAGCATCGTTCACCTTACTGGGTTAGATTAGTACATGTAACATCAAATATAGAGATATATAAGACTATTATGCTCTATCAAGGGAATTAAGAAATGTATATAGATTAAAAGAAGGCAATGATTATAAACTAGGCATGTTGTGCATGAGTAAACATGAGTAACAAAACATAAACAGGATATTAAATTTAATTAGATGGCATCCACGAGGCTCTATTCTCCCAAAAGAGAGCATCTCATCTAGAGAGAGCATGCATATGGGACACTAGGGGATCAGGCTAGCTTTTCGAGGAGCGCCGACAACTCCTTCATGGACTACTACAGCAGCGATATAATAGATACCCAAATTGGTTTCGTCGAACCAAATAAGAGTACAAACTAAGTGGTGCCGACTCAATGTATCAAGACCGACTCGAATTCATATCATTCAGACATTTCAGTCATACTTATCATATCATACATAAGGGAGTTTCAATCCTGAGATCACATTCATTCATAGAAATCGGAATTAACAAATATTTGATAATCAATTAATACATACTTAATGCGCTACATCATGTTGAGGGCATAGTTTTTCTAACAACATGAATGCATTTAGATTGAGTAAGCATCAAGGATAATTATTAGCGAACCCTATACTAGATAATCCGTGATCTCAAGGGCATTCAACATAATGTATTTATAAAATGTTCGATGTCATTGTACAACCAAATCTTGGCATTACATTGCATAGTCATTCAAAGGACACCTCTTCTTGCGCCAACACCCATGACATGACATCGAGAATTCATTCGAAAAATCGAAGGGGATAAGTGACAGCTCTACACTCGTCCTCCTTATCATTTAATCACCATTGGGCTAATTTAATTGGAGAGAAGGTGCCATATCTAAAGCCTTACAAAGTTATTGGAAATCCCTAATATTCTAGGTTCATAGTGTTCTTACGGCTTAGCCGTGTACATGTCACGGCTTATCCAAGTGGTTCAAATTTCTTCTTAATTCCATGTGCATTTACGACTCAACCATATATTGGTCTACGGCTTAGCCGTGCTAAGCCTACAGCTAGGATATGGCTTAGCCGTAGATCGATTCACGGATTAGCCGTGGGTGAGCCGTAAAGTAATTCTTGATTATAAGGTTCTAGGGAAAGTTCACCGTAAAATGGCTTACAGTTTGGTCACGGAAAGGTTACGGCTTAGCTGTAGTTCTGTTTACTGCTTAGCCATCATTTAGCTATAGTTCAATTGTCGGTTTTGAGCTTTCTAAATTCTAGGTCGTAGAACACTTATGGCTTAGCCGTGAGCTTCACCGTAAGCTTCAAAATTCCTAGAAACAGTTTTTGAAGTCCTAGTTCATGTACAAAACTCTACAAATTGGGTTTTCATAAGGTTTCTTTGGCTCCAAATTATCATCTTAGGTCTTACTTGCCCACATATCATTAGTATTACATAGTTATACTCAATATCACCTAATCCCACATATATGTGTACTTTGTCAAGTGTAGATGAGCTGTAACTTGCATTTAGAGTAATCACATCAAGAGTCAACAAGGTTAGACATAAATGTAGTAATATATACTTATATACTTACCTTTTTTAACACAGTGCTTGACCCTACCAACTTTTCCTTGGTGTGTAGTAAGAGAAAGCCTCAATAGAAAATGGGTTTTCTACATGAAAGACATGCAAAAGGGTAATTCTCATATAGAATGCATGCATATTGTATTTTTGAGTCTCCTTGACTCTAAACCAAAAGAAAATGAAATGAAGTTATCCCTTACCTTAGAGAGTTGTGGATTGTGAGAAAGAAGATCAATTGGTGAGTTCCTTTGAAGAAGATGCACAACGATGTAAAAGGAGGGGAATGGAAGTTAGTAGAGTCACATGCAAGCTCTTAGGATCCAGTTTCTACTTGAAGTATGAAGAGGAGATAAGAGAAGAGTGAAGATTGAAGATGAGCTCCAGCAAGAGAAGAGAAGGATGCAATGAAGGGAACTATTGATTTTCTTTTAAACTTAATTTTTTTCTGAAATTTGCATGCAAGTCTGATTTTTTTGGGAAATTATAGTTTAACGCAATTGGATTTCAACTAGGCCAGGATGGATCCGAATTGAGCTAGGCCAAACATGGAAGTTGACCTACAAGATGAAATGCTCATGATGCAATTGATGTGGTACCAAAAAGATGCAAACCATGAGATTCTAAATTACAAGGAGGTCTTTAACTACCTAAGTAAAGTTCGAATCCAACTACCTACCAAACTAAAACCCACTAAGAATTAAAAATATATAAATTAAGACGAAAATATATTAATTAATAGGAAACCAAGTTTAATTACAGTAAATTATAATTAAGTTAGGTCGGGATTTTACATCGAGTCTCATAAGTGGGAAGGTAAGGAAAGCCTAACTAATTCGAATCAGTTAATGTGAATTAAGTAAGGTTTTAATCTAATTCAATCAAAATCTATTCCAGTCTAGTTTAGTCAATCTTGCTCAATTTGAAATACAATTTCAATATCAATGAAATAATGGTAAACTAATCAATTCTGTATCATTGAGACAATGGTTCAATATCAATTTAAACAATAATAGAGTCAATCAATTCAATATCACTATGACTAACAATTCAATACAATTTAAGAGATCAATGTTCATATTTATTGTATGTAGTATAGTATAATTTAGAGAATCAAGGAATTTACTAACCAACTCTAAATTAATCACTCATAGCCTCCAACCATCCATTTCGATGAAGTTTTAGGTTATTTGATATATTGCTATCTTTGCTTGATGTCACCTTGTATATTTAATGGGTATCAAAGTCCCCTAAATCAACACCCATGGTTAAGTGCTTCACTCAAGAGTGATAGGACATATGTAATCCCAGCCAAGATTATTTATGAACATATAATTACCATTAGACAATTTATAAAGGTTAAAAAGTTCCAAATCTAAGGACCAATAAGGTCTTTTAATATTCTAAAGCCTTATAGTTCATATTTTACATTGCAATTAACCTTGGGGTTTCTTATAAGGTATTTGAGAACATTTAAAAACCTCTTAGTTAATTTAGAAGAATCTAAAATTGACCTTTCAAGATTGCAAAGTGCGCTTGAGCGTCACCCCAGGAGTGCTTGAGTGCCTTTGCTTTTGTTTCGAAAAGTTTCAACTGATGAGTTTTGGTCAGAGAATTTTGAACCGGCGCACGTGTGCATGCTCTAAAATTCTATTTCAGAATTCTATAGCCTGCTCTCAACTTCTTCAGTTCTATACCTGCATGAGACCTCTAATCTCCCCATTGACACAATATCCATTCCCACATCTATTTCTGAATTCTTCACCATATAAATCACTATTCACTCATTTACAAAACAGCACCCATTTCAAAGTAATATGAATAAAAGGCTAAAAATTGATATCATGTTCAAATAGATTCATAAAATCAACTCTACCAACATGCATTTCCCACAAAACCAACTTATACTTGCCTCTTATTCAAGCTTTGGTATACAAATCCCTTCACTTGGCTCAACTTGAGAAGAAACACCCAATTCAAAACCCTAACATGTAAATTCATGCAATTACATGAAACATGAAAGAGGTGAGATGCATGCAAAGATCAAGAGCCTCTATGACTGTTTAAAAATCTATAATTGACATAAACCTTTCACCTTGTATGGAGTTAGAGAAGATAGCAAGGTTAAGAGTGGTAGATCCAAGCCTATGATTAGTTGAAGGAGAAGATGGTTAATTAGAATCTCCACTCCAAATTGGCATGCAAGCCTCTTAATTGGAATTGACATGAAGAACGAGA
Organism: Sextonia rubra; assembly: GCA_037013555.1. Classification (NCBI taxonomy): domain Eukaryota; kingdom Viridiplantae; phylum Streptophyta; class Magnoliopsida; order Laurales; family Lauraceae; genus Sextonia; species Sextonia rubra. The sequence goes on from JASUAD010000008.1 coordinate 11,755,554, forward strand.
TGAGAGGATGGAAAAAAAGCTCCTCCAAGGGAAAATAGTTTCGCTGTAGTTGAGAAAGAAAAGATTGAGTGAATTGGGTTTCATGTTGTTTTATATTTTTAGGTTTTCAAAAATTACAAGTAAGTCCAATTTCTTTTGGTGTAGTTTTAGTTTAAGTCATTTGTGGGCCTAAATAACTCAATTTAGGTCAAACGAATTTGGGTTGAGCACAAAAGTTGACGAGTTTGACGAGACAAATACAATTGTGTCAATATGATACATGTATGACATAAAATTAAAAAATTTAAAATTACGAAAAAAGGCTTTAACTACCTAATCGAGGTCAAACCTAACTCAAGCTACCTGTTCGAGATCCAAACTCAACCTATTAGACTTAAATAAGACCAAAGAACATTAATCTAAATTCGAACTATACTAATCATTGTTATTTATTTTAACATTAGATTAATTAGCTACTAATCATGCTTAATTAATCACTAATTTCAATTAGCTCGGGTCAGAGTGTTACACTTTCCCTATCACTATCATTCAAGTTCATAACCATTGTTTACCATATTTAGTTCACGACATTCAGTAACAATGATAATCTGTTAATTCATTCCTCCTGTGGCAACAAAATTTCCGTCATGAATCAATCAAGTTGATCCAACATATCTAAAAGTTCCAAATTTCAAAATTCCATTCAACCAACTCAAAATTTTCTTAGAATTTCAATAAACTAATTGATGTAAAATCAGTTATCTACACTGAAAAGCATAAAACAAGAGCAAACTCAATTAAGGATCGATTGCAAGAAAAACTGAAAAATATAGAATAGCAAAGCAAATCGTGAGAATCATACCTATTCATTTCATCTCCTCATAGTCAAATCCATCTTCAATTCAGCCAATTTATGTTCCAGTCTCCACGGTTCATGGAATCTAGCATGGGCACAATCTTCTTCTACACTGTTACAAGAACCACACCCACCCCCACCCACCCCAACAACAAAATAAATAAAAATAAAAGGAAAGAAAAACACTTGGGGAAAGTGGAAAGTTAATTTGATTGGGCAATCAAAGGCAGTTCACCTTGTAGCAGCAGAACCATAAAAAATCCCCTCCTTTAGTTGCTGTTCGCCGATGCAGCATCATCAAGATTCGCATTTCAAACCTGAAAACTAGGGTGAAAATACATCACCAACCATGGCCTCAATGCATGTGAATCTTGATGATGCTACATCCGCAAACATCGACTGTCCATGAATCCATGCAGAATAACAGTGCTTCCAGAAGAAGCAGGAGTTCAAGAAGGAAAAGTAGAAGAATAACAAAAATTTAATAAATACAGGAGATACCTACATGTAACAACAAAGGAAAACAAACCCTGCCACAACAATAAGGTCCCTGTGTTTCATGGACATTTCCGTTCAACCACACATCGTGTGCTGACGTGGCCAGTTGCTGGTTGTCAGCAACTTGTGGGGCCCGAAAGGAATCTGCATTTATAAAATACAGACCCCAAAAAGAGAAAATAAAATGAACTGGAAAGTGATTAAAGAAAAAAGAAAGTAAAGAATTTCCATCTCCAGTCTCTCTTTCTATCCAATCTTAATCTTCTGCAGTGTCCTAACTTGAGAACTCTACCTATTAAGACCATGGACAAAAACCCATAAATGGGTTTTTTCTTTCATTCTTTTACAAGTGCAGGTATAGGCTGTCGGGTCAGTAGATTAATTGTTGGAAAAAAAGGGTTTTGATGAACTGGGTTTCCTAATGTCAGATTCAGGCATCTACCGGATCTTGTATTCATAGAAAAGAGAACCGAAGGTGAAAAAAGGCTTGCTATAACCCAAGTAGAAGCCTTTGAAATGCTATAGAATGAAACTAAAAGATCAATAGAAAACCACGAGCCTGTCATCAAAAGCTGCCTCAAACCTAACATCAAACCTAAGTTGGAAGATTATACAAACAGCAGAAGGCATGCAAATGAGATACCATAACACTATTCAACAAAAAGGCAAGAGTAAGAGAGAGAAGAGAAAGAGTATCCACATCACATGTAAAGTTGAGAGAGAGAGAGTATTCACATCACATGTTGAGTTGAGTTGAGGGGTCGTTGGACTTCTATATATACACATAGAGCTTGGAGTGTTTCAGGTCTTTGCAATGGAACTGGTCCTGTGCCGCGTATTTAGCTTTTCCTCCAACCCATGTGGGCTCAAGTTTCATTGACCTATATAAAATGTGCAACTTGGGCCTGCCACAACCCAAACCAATTGACCCAACTCAGTTTTGTTGGGGATGATCAGGACTTCACGAATTCGGATGGATATATATCGGGCGAGACTGTGCCCACCAATTCGGGTAGGATTTGATTGGGCATTGAGTTTGCATATGTGGGGCCCATGATTTGGTGGATCAAGACCATTAACATAGTCAATGATGCTTTAAACTTGAATGTCCTGAACTTTCGGTTCCTTTGATGGGCTAGGCAATCTCAAATTGAGGGTATATTATTATCATCCCACCACTACTATCATCATCAAAGCCTTAAACCTAATTATATTGTAGTTAGCTCCATGAATTATTATTATTATTTTCAGAATTTAGGTTTGAATTATTCAAGTTTGCTGGCTTTTTTCGTGCTTGCCTAACACATCCCTCCAGCTTACTCCGCTTGGGATCACCCGTAAAAATTAGCAAAATCAAGGGGAGAATTCCGAATCACCAGATCTTCTTGATCCATGAGGTAAAGATAATGGGCCCCACTTGTGCAATCTTATGGCTGGAAATTGCTACTGTAATCTTCGGGTGGTTAAGGATAGTACATTTCCTTATTTGTAAAATGCAATTTTCTAGTAGGACAAGGCTGGTAATTGAGAATACTAGTCCTTGCCCTATATTTGGTGTAAGGCATGGTCCCCTATCCAACAGATTGATAGGACATGATGGTGTACCGTTATTTCAACGGCCAATAAGAGGCAAGGAAAGGTGATGGATCCGGATGAGGAGACTCCGTCACGCGGCCGGAGATCTATGTGCGTTCCGGTGATGGGAAGCTCCGTGGATCTCTTCGCCTCTTATCTTTCCTGCGGGAATGGAGAGAATAATGAATCGTCCCAAACCCTAGGGCTCCCTTATCCTTATATAGACAAGTCCCGAAGAGTCACACTTACTAGAGACATCTTCCACCAGAAGCCCACATCCACTGATCCTCTTGGGAGTCTTATTATGGGGCCCAGATCAAGTCTTACACTAAAGTAGGATTGCATCTCTGTTGGCATCTGCCCTGCTTGATCTGACGTGGGACCCGTGGCATGCGGGCCACACGATTTCCTACAATCTCCCACTTGGCACGAATGCCATGTACATCAAATATTTCTTAGTCCCATACGCATCACATGCCTTGCAAAAACCTCTGCAGGCAAAGCCTTGGTGAGAGCATCAGCCATCAATTCTTCTGAAGGCACATAAAAAATTTCTATATCATTCTTTTCAGCCTTCTCTCTAACAAAGTGATATTTTATTTCAACATGTTTTGATCGACTGTTAATCTTTTGCTCATTCACCATAGAAATGGCCGACGTACTGTCTATGCTCATTGGGACAGGCTCCTTCTCATTTATTACCTCCAAATCACATAGGAAGTATTTTAACCAAAGAGCCTCCTGGACTGCTGTACTGCAAGCTATATACTCTGCTTCGGCTGTTGACATAGCCGTGGAGGTCTGTTTCTTGCTACCCCAAGAAATTGCACCTCCTCCGAGGGTAAACACATAGCCGGTTGTTGACTTTCTCTGGTCTAAATCACCGGCCCAATCAGCATCTGAGTAGCCGCGCAGTTCCAGGACTTCACCTTGATAACATAGGCGAAGATTCACTGTTCCTTTGATGTACCGCAGAATCCTCTTAACTGCATACCAATGCGGTAATCCTGGGTTACTTAGGAATCTGCTTACGAGACCCACGGCGAATGCAAGATCTGGTCTCGTACACAGCATCGCATACATGATGCTGCCCACAATTTGAGCATAAGGTTTTGATCTCATCATTTCCCTATCCTGCTCATTTGTGGGTCCTTGATCGCTTGACAATTTTGTGCTCCTGCAGATGGGAGTATCAATTGGTTTACAGTTAGCCATATCAAACCTTTTCAACACAGCTTCCAAATAGGATCTCTGTGATAAAGTCAATATCCTATTCGGACGATCACGGGTTATTTCAATGCCAAGGACATACTCTGCCTCACCCATGTCTTTCATCTCGAATCTTGACTTTAACCATTGTTTGATTTCATTTATGGCTTCCAATTTATTACTGGCGATCAAAATGTCATCCACATATAATGACAAATATAAATAACTACTCCCACTGCGTTTAATATAGAAACATGTGTCTGCACTATTGGGGACAAATCCTATTTCACATATGGCCTGATGAAATTTTCTATACCATTGTCTTGAGGCCTGTTTTAATCCATATAATGCTCTATTAAGTTTGTACACTTTGTCCTCATGACCTTGCACCACAAAACCCTCGGGTTGTTTCATATAAATTTCTTCTTCTAATTCGCCGTTCAAGAATGCTGTTTTTACATCCATCTGGTGCAATTCAAGGTCACGACATGCTACCAATGCTACTAAGGTTCGTATGGATTGGAATTTTACAACTGGAGAAAATGTCTCCTCGTAATCTATTCCTTCCACTTGTGTGAATCCCTTAGCTACTAACCGTGCTTTATATTTATCCAAGGATCCATCCTTTTTAAATTTCTTTCGAAGAACCCATTTACATCCAATGGCTTTCCGATCTTTGGGTAGATCTACCAATTGCCATACTTGGTTCTTTTCAATTGATTCCATCTCCTCTCTCATAGCCTCTAGCCAACACTGCGCATCCTGCGCTTTGACCGCTTGAGAGTAAGAGGTTGGATCCAAATCTTACACGGTTTCTAATAAACTGCAATAATCATCTAGATATACCGGTTGTTTCCTCGCCCGAATCGGTCTGCCAACTGGCTCATCGGGTTGTTCAATCACCTCAAGTGGGCCCTGGCCAGGAATTCTAGGTCCAACGTCCTCTTCGTCGGAACCCCCACTTGCTTGAACCCCCTTGCCCATAGAGATTTCATATAATTCCACACTCTGTGGTCTTACTCTAGGACTGACTGTCGGATCCTCAAGGAAAAACACATCTCGGCATTCCATGATTATCCTATTATCGTGATCATATACACGATATCCTTTAGAATGTAATGGGTAGCCAACGAAAGAACAATTTTTCTTCGTTTTTGCTTGCAGTTTATGTCTTTCCTGTGGTGGTAGCAGGACGTGTACAGGGCAGCCCCAAACTCTCACATGTTCTAATTTTGGTTTAGTACCAGTCCATAACTCATATGGGGTCTTGGGCACACTCTTAGAGGGTACTCTGTTTAAAATATATTGTGCAGTATTTAATGCTTCTCCCCACAAATACAGCGGAAGACTCGCATGGCTGATCATTGACCTTACCATATCCATTAAGGTCCTATTCCTCCTCTCGGCCATGCCATTTTGCTGTGGGGTATATGGGATTGAATATTCATGAATGATTCCCTCACGTGCACAATATTCTTTAAACAGTTCGGAAGTGTATTCACCCCCTCTATCAGACCTAATCCTTTTTATTTTCTTGCCCTTTTGATTTTGGACCTCAGCAGCATATGTTTGGAACATTTTTAATGCCTCATGTTTATATTTAATGAGATACACATAACCATATCTGCTGTAATCATCAATGAATGTAATGAAATAGTCCTCTCCGGTTCTATTGTGTACATTCAATGGTCCACATATGTCTGAATGAATTATGGTCAATATTTCAGAACTTCGAGTTCCTTTTGGAAATGGTTTCTTGACCATTTTTCCACTTATGCATGGTTCACATATAGGATACTCAATTTTACCTAGGTCTGGTAAAAGTCCATCTTTAACCATTCTACTGATTCTGTTTTTATTAATGTGGCCCAATCTCAAATGCCATAACATTGCCAAACCATTCATGCATACATTCACACACACAGAATAATCAGAAGTGGACTTTATTTCATTATGAAGAATATCCAGCAAATACAAATTTTCAGAAAGAAAACCATGGACTAAAACTTGACCGCGCATTCCAATAGTAACCCCATTATCTTTGAATCTAATTTCAAATCCATTCCTTGCCAACTGGCTCACAGAGATGATGCTCCTCCTCATTGCGGGAGCAAAGAAGACATCGGAGAGATAAAGGGATTTGCCGGTTGGTAAGGGAATTTTGACTTTCCCTATCCCCAACACATCACAGAATGTTTCATTCCCCATGTATATATTTTGTTCTCCGGGTTTCATCTCTTTGAATTCGATAAATACAGCCTTGGTCCTTGATATGTGTCTGGTGGCTCCAGAGTCAATCCACCAATTCTTGTCATTGGTGTCCACCATCATGGACTCAGTGACCATCTCAACATAATCTCTGTGTTCTTTGGTCACTTTACCTTGCTGGCTATTCTCACCCTTTTTCTTTCTGCATTGAGAACTAAAGTGTCCAGGCTTCCCACAATTAAAGCAAACACCATTTTTAGGCCCTTTCCGTTTTGGATTGCCTTGAAATTTCTTTTTATTTTTCACATTGGCGGTTAACGCACCGCTATAACTCTTAGTTTTAGCAACCATAGCAGAATTTGTAGGTGTTATACCACGGGCAGCCTGCCTTTGTCCTTCAGCAAGTAATTTTGCTTCAACCTCACTAAGGGTTACACCCTTTTGAAGGCTAAGGGTTTGAGATACATTCTCCCACGAAGGTGGAAGACTCATCAGCAAGTACATGATCTGAAAATCTTCGTCCATTTCTTTTCCCAAGGCTGCAAGGTTACTATGTCGGACCGACATTTTATCAATGTGATCTCTTATAGATGACCCCTCTGGCATCTTATAATTGACATATGCGCTAAATGCCTCCATTAAATGTGATTTGGAGGTTTCATCATACTTATCCATGGCATAGTCCCAGATTTCTTTTGCTGTGGTGAAGTGCTCAAACTGTTTCACCAACTCACTGGATATGAATCCAATCAATAGATGCCTCGCTGATTTATTATCAAAGACCCATTGCTCATATAATTCATGGTCCTCCTTAGAGGCATCATCAACGGGCTTAGGCACCGGATCGGATTCAATCACATAAGTTAATCCGTCAAAATGCAGCAACGCCTCCATCCGACGCTTCCACACGGCTAAGTTCTTGCCGTTAAAAATATCAGCCTTTGCAAGATCATGCAGGGCTGATTTGGAAGACATGATTTCTATTTATTTTTAATTAAAGGATGGGTTAAATACCACTGACCGTATGAGGAGAAAATACCACCCTTTTATTTGAATCACTGGATCGTCTTCCTTTTGATACCAATGCGTAGATCTGCTCGCAAGGATTCCGTAGAAGCAGACGGATCGTCGATCTGACTCCGGATGGTCAAGATATCGCAGGTGGAAGATTTGACGGTGATCCGCGCCTCTGCCTGTGTCAGCCGTACGATTTGTTGACTGAGGCAGTAACTTCAATCACACTGTCTCGGTGCTAGGGTACGCGTGTGGTGAGAGAATGAACAGGAGTTGCTGTTGCAATGGCCTGTTGATTTTTGACTCACTTGGCTCAAAGCCAATCACAAGCCGATCCAAAACAAAAAACACGTAACACGTGTTGCCTTGCCTTGCCTTTTGTCAGGAAACAAAACAAGAGGAAGACGACTATGAGGACATGTCCGTTGAAAAATAAACAGCGTCTGACGGTTTGTAGAAAAAGAACAGAGGAAAAGAAAAGTCTTTCCTTTGTATATGATTTCTTTAATGTCTCGATTCTCGTGCAACTTCAAAAGAGAGAGAGAAGTAGTTTTCTTCTTCCTTTACGCTCCAGATAACACTGTTTATGTTACAGAAACGCGGAAACGAAGACAAAGTACGGGGCTTCAAGAAGGAGCTTAGATCTGCTAATATTCACGTTGCCTCTCCAAAATCTGAACCGATAGAATGCATCGAACCTGTCTCTGATACCAATTGATGGATCCGGATGAGGAGACTCCGTCACGCGGCCGGAGATCTATGTGCGTTCCGGTGATGGGAAGCTCCGTGGATCTCTTCGCCTCTTATCTTTCCTGCGGGAATGGAGAGAATAATGAATCGTCCCAAACCCTAGGGCTCCCTTATCCTTATATAGACAAGTCCCGAAGAGTCACACTTACTAGAGACATCTTCCACCAGAAGCCCACATCCACTGATCCTCTTGGGAGTCTTATTATGGGGCCCAGATCAAGTCTTACACTAAAGTGGGATTGCATCTCTGTTGGCATCTGCCCTGCTTGATCTGACGTGGGACCCGTGGCATGCGGGCCACACGATTTCCTACAAAAGGGAACAAGGAAGACTACGAAATCGACAATTTCTGAGCTGTATGAAAGCAACAACTTATCTATTGGTACCCAAATCCTAAATTCATAGAAACAATATGATACTCTTAAGGAACATGATTAAATTTAGATACAAGGCATGTACTTGCCATCACCTTTTTTTCTTTTTTTTTTTTTTGTGAAAAGAGCATAGAAATTCTAAATGCTATATTTTCATAAAATTTATTGCATCTTTATTTTAAGCAAACATCTAAATTTAGGCAAGAAAGATGAAACAGGAAAAACCTATTAAAATCCAAACCTATTCAAAATTCAAGCTCAAACTTATTTTAAGTTAAAACTCATTTCCTAACATCTCTAACATTCCAATGCACAGGTCTTCCCAGATAACATGTCAAATTGCTAGCAAAATCTGCATTTCTTATCTTTCAAAAAAAAAAAAAAAAAAGGAAAACCTTTAAAAAATACCTTTCAATAAAAAAAATCTGCATTGCTTAGGATTTTGAAATCCACTGAGACGAGACAAGCTTGTTAAATTCTCTAACACTACTAAAAAAAAAGTAATTTTTAGCACGGAGAAAGGCCTTTATGAGAATTTTTTTTTATGCTACTATAAAAGTGTCATTTGTTGTGTAACAAAGGCTTGGTTACTTTTAGCAGCCAAAAATTTCCGCCCCTAAGAAAGGGAGTCAGATTATAGTTACCGTGCCAGCAGTTTTTTTTTTTTTTCCCTACTGCAAAGAGTCAGTTTTTTTTTTTTATTGAAATCTATGTACTCTCTTCTTTCTTCAATTTTCTAGAAATCTATGCATTCTGTATTTTCTTCCTCTTCTCTCAATTGCCATACCCAATAAAAATTGTAGTCACAGCGCAGCTGCCCATGCAGAATCTCCTACTGTTTTCAAACGTGCTCGTGGTTTTACTCATTCTTGATGGTGTTTGGCCTTCTGTTGCTTACATTGTCATTTTTTTTATTAACTATCTACTCCAGTTTTAGTCATTCTTGATAGATTTTGGACTTATGTTGCTTCGAAAATTTTTTTATCTATTTAACTCTTTAATTCCAATGCACATTGATGGAGTAAGACATGATGTCATTTCTACCTGGGTCTTGCAAGTTCTCAACAGTATCTGGACGATCGGGACTATCTTCTCTTTTCAAATCGCAATCCCTCCTTTAAAGGACAAAGAAATTAATTAGCTTCTCATTTCCTACAAAACATTGCTGCCGGCGCAGTTTTGGATTGACTCAGTCCTTTGGAAGCATGTTAATTAGTTTGGGATTGTTTCTCTTACACTCAGAAAAAAGGGGGACAATGATGTAAATGCCCCATATTGGATTTCCATCCTCAATCCCGATATGAATTGCTTGCCTTTTACGCCTGGGGTATAAAATTGGCCGTACTATATACGAGAGGGGTTCATTTGTCACTGTTTCCATAGGAAATATTACATTTATAAAACTCAAACAAACAACCTGATATTATCTGGTGAACTCATTTACATACGTAACCATTTATACCCGAAGGTACCTAGATGAATCACAAGAAATGATCTCAAATAAATATTTTTTTTACATCTCCTTTATGCATATAATGTGTAAATAAGGGCAAACAAATGCAATCATGTAAAAATATTATGCATCTGCATTTTGTACACGTGTCAATGAGTACAAACAAATGACCCCTAGTGAGCTTCGTGATTCAGAAAAAAAATCGGATGAGATTGCAAGACCTTCTTTGACTCCTTGGTAGCAATTTGGCTGTATTGCACTCAATTTACTTGTAAATCATAACTTGTAATTAATTATGCCCATGAACAAAATAAATCTTTAGGTTTTCCAAAGCAATAAAATCTAATTTATAATAAACTGAATTATCTGTGATTAAGGTAAATTAGGTGTTTATTTGATGGGGATTGGTAGATCAAACAGACGGAGGTCTCACTTAGTTCTGCAGACAGCGTGGCATGGAGAAGTCTCATGAAGTTATACCATGAAATCATTTCTTGATCTAATTTTGTGGAGAGTAGGCTTGTAACGTATCAAATGACAACAATTGCAAGCAAGACTAGTCCTTGACATGCATGTATATGTGGCTGGAACGGGGGCGCATGCCACGGGGCCGTACATGACTGAGTCAGCTGCAAAAAGTAGCTTTCTAATTGGAAATTCTCACATACCTCCACTTCCACTTTTTTTTTTATTTGCTCTTTTTACAGTGTCACTTATAATCTATTAAATCCCTTGATCCAATTTCTAACACTTTGAATTGTCTCTCATCCCCGTATCAATATGATACTAATTTGATTATCTAGTGTATGTGGAATTTAATTGTAAAAGAACTATAATACCAAAATCAATAAAACTTTGAACGCATAAATTAAAAATTATTATCATTTAATTCGACTAATATTGCCATACAAATGCACACATGGGTACATACATAGGGTCCTATTATCAAGTATCCAAATGCATTGGGCTCCTACTCAACTGGGTTGTCTAGAGGTACTGCATGAAGTGGATATTTTTTTTAGTGAAAACAATGCTTTGTGGCGATCTTTTGTTTTCTGTTATTTCGATTGAGCTCACCTTCTTTCATTTTTATGCCATTTTCTAAGATATTGACTTAAAATTAGAACACTTCAAAAAGCATTTATAGAAATGGAAACAAAGGTCCCCTACCATAACAATTTGCTGGTGCGTGTCTGTGAGAGAGAGAGAGAGAAAGAGAGAGAGGATCATGTGGACGAGAGAGGAGAAAATAAAGGTAACATTAAATGAAGGTTCCAATAACAAGCTATCATTAGTGACAAGTTCTTTTTTAGTTTTTTTTTCTAGCCAATGTGATTAGAACTACGAGAAACCTAGCAATAGGGAAAAAAGCCTGCTCTCAAAAGATTCTATAGGAAATAAATTAATTACAGAAATTAACTGTGACTTGTATGAGAGGAAATCCTCTCTATTTATATACACCAAAAACGGTATTTTCCAAATTCAAACTAAACCTTTAAATAAGGTATCCTAATTTAAGCAATCTCTAACATTACAATTGTTAGTGTCATTGTAAGAGTGTGTTGTCAATTACGTGACCAAAGTGTAGTTCGATTCTAGAACGATGTAGTTCACCTCGGAAGTTCATTGAAGATCAAGTCAAATTCAAAGAAGTTCAAGCTAGTTCAAGACCATTCAAGGAAAACCTATCAATGAAGACTAAGCAAAGAAGTTCAACATCAAAGAAGATCATCTGTGAGTGCCAAGGGATAAGGTATCTGTGATCCCTAAGTGTCCTTGAAAACAAACTAGGAAATTAGGGTTTTCAAACACCCTGTTTTGTTCTACGGCTTGGACCACGGCTAAGCCGTAGATCCTACGGCTCACTTTCCAGAGAGTGTATTTTGGAGCCTTTTGTTCTACGGCTGACCCTACGGCTACACCGAAAAATGTTACGGTTAAGCCGTAGTGTATTTCACGGCTAAGCCGTAAAATCTACGGGTCACAATCCAGAGAGTGTATTGGGCCATATTATGCTTACGGTTGACCTTACGGCCAAGCCGAAAGGCCTTCACGGCTAAGCCGTAAGGTTATTCACGGCTAAGCCGTAAAGATTACGGGCCACTCTCCAGAGAGCTGTTTCTGGGAAATTTGAGCTTACGGCTGACCCACGGCTAGGCCGAAAGGTGCTCACGGCTAAGCCGTATAAGAATTTATGGCTAAGCCGTAGGCCTAACCGTAAGAAGGAATTTGTGTTGAATCTGGTCAAACTAGCCGTTGGATGTTGTCAGAACTTACGGCTAAGCCGTAGACCATTCTGTTCTAAGCCGTAGAACTGTCCGTTGGAGCTCATCTGTATTTAAAGAGGACCTCTCCCTTGCTTCAATCACTGAATTTATTGCTGAGAAAATCACTAGTATAGCTGAGCCTTTGCACCTCCATTAAAATCATCTTCAAAGCTCCCACAACCACCTACTCTCCAACATCAAAGAGTGCCATTATTGTTACAAGTAGAGTAGTTGGTGACTTAGGAAAGGCTTCTTCAAATCTGAGAGAATACCTTAGCCTTCCAAACACTCTTGGAACCTCTTCCCTTGGTTGAGCTCACATCTGAAGATCTTCATCTCCAAGGAGCAAGAACAAGAGGCCAAAGCTTGGAGGTAGTCTTCAAGCTTCAAGAGCACCACTCAAAACCAAGGTATTCAATTCCTTGTTTAGGTGTTCTTAATATTTCAATTCATATTGCTGTATTTGGTGGAAGACAAACCACCGCATCAAAAAATGTTGTAATTGGTGGACTAGATCAAGGATCAACCACCTGATCAAAAACTCTAATTGGTGGAAGACAAACCACCGCATCAAAAATTGTTGCAAGAGGTGTATGTTATGTGAGTACCTCTTATTTAGTGGAACCAAGAGAGATTGCTCTTGAGAGTGGATGTAGGTCTAGGACCGAACCACTATAAATCATTGTGTTTATTGTTTGTTGTGTGTGGATGTTGCCTTGCTTTCTTGTCACTTGAGTTGATGATCTTTTATATGCTACATTTCTAGACACTCACAACTCTGATTATCTCTCTCAATTTTAAATAATCTTTCAGATTGTTCTTTAATAACATCTAAGTTTTGAAAAGAAATTTTTAATAGTCCTATTCACCCCCCCCTCTAGGACTTGGTGAGATTTAGTTATTGCACTTTCAACAATCTCTAACGCTCTCGTAGTTAAGCACCACTATGGAGAAAAAAGCTAGCTCTCACGATGGCTATTTTATAACTTGCAGTGTGAAGTGAGGTGAATAGTCAAACTAAAAGATAAAAAAAGAGGAGTTAAATAAAAAATTATGGCAATTTGTTTTTTTAGTAAAATGAGAATGTAATTTTTTAACTTTTTATGTTGAAACTAAATATTTTTAGTTAGTAGTATAAAAAAATAGCTTTTTGGCTTTTTAGTGTAAAATAGTAGGAGATTTTTTTCGAAATTTGCTACTTTTCATTTGACTCTTTTAATATATATATATATAAATCTATTGTGTCTTAAAATGACAATTCACTTCAACTTAGGTGTACCTTAGGAAGCAGAACCTAATGATCTAAGGTGCCATTTGGTATTTCTATTCTTAAGGTCTAAATGTCTTAAAGAGAATTCAAATAGACATTTAGACTCTTTAGACTGTTTGGCAATCATCCATTGAATGTCTACTTCAAACAGACTAGTAGACAAATATGTCTATGCGAAAAAGGATCAAGAACGGATTGTTAGAAATAGGCAATAATGTTTGAAGCGGGCAGATGAGGCCTGGAACAACGCATTACACGAACAGGCACATAGTCCCGAGTTTTCTCCCTTTTTCTTTTGAATTTTGGGTCACTTGAGAAAGATCTGGACTGCTAGATATGTTGAAGAGGCCAAACACGGTTCAAATATCAAGTTTGAACCATTGATCGTATACGGATCTCGAGATATTTATAAAAAACATAGACGTATCAAGATTTATTTCTGGACTCTTGTGGAAACTTAGATCACAATCCGAACCATTCATCCTATTAGGAAAGTTAAGAACAGCTACGAGCATAAATTTCAGCCTTTAGTTCGTTGTGGATCTTGAGAAATCATCAAAAGAATATGAGCTGTTGATGTATTGCAACAATTTTTGTGGCTGGGAAAAGTGTGATGAATTGCAGTCTATTTTTTTTCTTTTTTCTTTTTTAAAATATTATGGACCACTTTTCCAAGATCTGAACTATTATATGTCTTAATCACGTCAAACATGGCCACCCATATCAATTTTGAACCGTAGATTATTGATGGATCTCTAGATATTTGTAAATAGATACATACCATTAGATAAGCATTTTGGACTTCTGTGGGCCCCTATACCACGATCAGAACTGTTGATCCTCTTTGAGAAGCTAAATGGGGTTGATGGTTAAAATATCAGCCTTTCATTTATTGTGGATCTTGATAAATTCTCGAAAGAGTGTGAACCGTTGATGTATTTATGTTGACTAGGTCTCACTTGATACAATATCACCGTTTTTTTCTTCTTTTTTTACTTTTTCCAAAATGTTAAATTTGAATCTAAACTGTAGAATGTCTTTTTAATCTTAACTACAACCATCATATCATATTTGAACCGTTGATCTTTTATGGATCTCCAGATATTTTAGGAAACATTGTAACTTCGTTATTTGGTGAAACCCCAGTCCGTTTTTGTCCTTTTTCTCTAATTATAGGCACCTGATAAAAGATCTGGACTGTTGAATTTGTTGAGAACCTCAAACATACCATCATATCGAAATTGAACTGTTGATCTGTTACAATTCTCAAAATATTTGTGAAAATGGCAGCACCTTAGATTTACATTTTTGGATTTTTTGGGGCCACAAAATCATGATCCGCACCGCTGATCCTTTTTCGAAGGCTGCAAACAGCTAAGTCATCAAATCTCATGCTTTGATCAACCGTGAATCTTTAGAAATTTGTGAAAAACCACAAACCGTCGAATTATAAGATGTCTATTTCAACTAGTCTTTTTATTTTATCAAACGATATATTTGAAAAACATTTATTTCATATAGATCTATTTCATGTAGATCTACTTCGTATATATTAGATTTGAAAAACAAGCCCTAACTCTAGACAGTCAGCTAGGTTAAAAAGGCTACCCAACCAACTGGCACCCCTTTTTAACCATCAGTGGCTGTTGTTTAAGTAATTCTATGTCATAATTAGTTAATACAGAAATAGAGTACACGTGATTAATTAACGTATTAGTAGATTGCATCACAATCAAGTTCCAAAGATCTATTCAGGGCCTTAGAGTATGTTTGGGATCTACATGTAATCTATTTATGCACATTTGGGATCTGAATGCTATTGGAAGCAGGTGGGTCTCGTGGATAGATTTTCAAAACTTTTGACCCACTTGACACAGGGATCAACTATCCATAAGACCAAAACCCAATCCAAGATGCATTACCCTCAATCTCGTGACCATGTACAGTAAATATTCTATCTAAAAGATAGAATCAAATAGCACTAAATATCCACAATAATCTACGACATGAAAGAAGTAGATCATACCTTTGGAGATTCGCAGTGCTCTAATGGAGAAGTTGCGACTCTACTTGATGATGAGAATCTTCAACACCTCTTAGCCTTCCACGCTATGACCCGAATTGGATTTCTTTTCTTAAGAAGATTGGTGGAATCTTCAGGAGAAATCCCAACTCGAAACTCCAAGGAACTAGAAGAGAGAAGGAGAGAGAAACTCGTGCAACTCTTGCACGATAGGGTTTTGGGCGTAAGAGAAAGTCTTATTGGACGTCCACGAGATTTTATAGACTTTCAAATCTCTCCCTTGTCTAATTGAAATAGAAGTCTTACTTCCAAAGCAATTAGCAACTTTCTCCTTTCCAAACTCTTCTTTTTAGAGTTCAAGTCGGATTAGTATTTTCCAATATCTTAGGCTAGCGTGGGGACCACTAGGGATTCCTTAGAAAGCTGGCTCCAACTGGAACACCGCGACCCCACATCTCATGTGCAATCTGGGCCCACAGTTAATTGCAAATAACACCACTATATAAATGCAATTGCACTCCAGTCAATGAAGACCCTAAACTTCTCAATTACCACAAGTAGGCCCCTCTATCAATATCCGTGGATCAATTGGAATAAATCTATCTCTTCCAATCTAAGTTCCACATCTTATTATCCTTGAGCCCCAATTAATCACAGTAATCATCAGTACTATCCAATTAACTCTTACTTGATATGGGTGCGCACTTACTAATGACAAATCCATTAATTGGCACAAGGGGATAATAGAGATAGATTCCATCTTGATCATTCAATGTTCTCACAGTTCTACTACCACATACCCAAGACACCGAGGTATTAACCTATAGTTGGCCTCACTCATTGGTGACTCAAAGCAAATGAATAGATAGAAACTTGAGTTTATCAATGTCTCAGGATTGAGAGCCTATTGCTAGGGAATTATGAGAGCATACCTTATTATTGAGACGGAATTCCATAAGGTGCATCTCATGGTCCTTCAATACATCCAATGTACCAGCACCGTGATCCAGAATCTTACATTCTGATGATCAAGATAAATCACACTATCTCATAGTGATCAAAGTGCTGCAACCTTATCAAATGAGATACCTAGTCTCATTACTAGTTGTGAAGCTATTTAAGTATAAGATTTGTGACATATATCTCCCGCGTGTGGATCTCATCCATGCACATATATCACATCTAATATACTAATGGGACCCGGTTCAACTCATGAACCATTATGTCATATGTATTGGTCATGTGCATGAAGTAGTAAAATAATATTCATCTCATGAAAGTAAATCATGATTTTATTGATAAATAAAGAAATTAATTAATTTATTACATCAACTGATGGATTGAGTCTACAAAATCTAACAAATGCTTGCAATGACTACTTTGGCTGAGGGTTAATGTTTGGTTCAAGAATAATATTTGAATTCTTTGAATAGTATATTGGCTTGCATGATGATAAATTGGAGCTGTATGTTAATGTGACTTTTCTTTATCTCATTTTTTTTTGTTTGTTTGATAAATTGAGTTCTTAGATTCCCATAGATTCTGAAAATTGCTTTTCTACATGCTTTTTGACTCATTTCTGAAATTCGTTAAACTAGGTATGATGACGATATGATATCAACATAAAATAGTTTAGGTTTCACCAGAAATTTCCAATTTCTTGTCCCTGGGATATTTCATCCCACTCCATGCCACTAATTCCTTAATCCGTGGTGTAGCAACAAGATATGGTATATATAAACTGCCTTATCCACATTAATATTGACTGGTAACTCATCCACAATCTAGTTAAGTATATGAGCACATGATGCAATCTCATCATGTACAGCATGCATGGCATGTGAAAACCTAACCAGTATCTGGCGAAACTAAGCACAAAGTGATCACTATCTCACTTCGCAAGCAAATTTTTTTAAAATTTTCAAATTTATTGAAAAATCTTGATATAATCAAGATATTAGCATTTTATAAATCATATTTATGATATTAATGTGACATTTTCAAAATATCAACTATATTTGTGGCAAACAGCAGTGGAGAACAAAAGCTTTAAATACATCCCAAACCGTAACAGATATGGCACAAACTGTCACAAAACGTGGCCTTTTTAATACCCTGAATGTGAGAGAGAGAGAGAGAGAGAGAGAGAGAGAGAGAGAGAGAGAGAGAATCATTTATCAAATTCACATGTCCTTCATGTATCCAAAGTCCCTTGATTGGCCTTGGACCTTAGATTCCAAATACTTTTCAATGAAGCAACTTAACCACTTTGCTAAGCACTAAGCCACATGAAAACAAACGAAAGATGGATTGTTCTTCCACTGAAAAGATTCATTAAGGGGACGGCAAAAGCAAGTGAGTGTTGGGGTATGGAGCCACCCAATTTATTATTGTACTAGGTTGTTGGCTACATTAGGGCCACTCGCCAACCAAAGTTAGGTGAAAGTTAAAGGAACTTGAATTATATAGTTGGACAAAAGATTTGGATCTTGTCTTTTTGTACATGTTTCTAGAGATGCCGCTTCTTCCTTGCTTTCTTGAGGAGTGTTTTCAAAACTGCCATAACTTCCTTGACGAAATATGCCCAAAGGGGCCTTGGTTAACCACCCTCGCATGTTCCATGTAAGGTTACCTACGTTGAAATAGGAAAAGACCCATGTGGCCAAGGAGGACCACGTTTGAGGGGAGAGATGCTAAAGAAAGTGAGAGTGGTCTTGGTCTAGTTCAACTAACATGACCATGATATATATATTTTTTTATTGATTTATTTACTTCGTATACTTGTATGTAGCGTGGTTTGTAGCGTACTCTGCATGATTTTAATTAATTAGTAATCAATCAAAATCGAGTTCTAGAACATTAGTCATGAACTGATAGATTACTCGATGTGGTGGGCGTAGTCCAAAACCACGGTGTTAGGATAATGATGGTTACCTCTTTTGTTTGTGTATTTTTTTGTTTCTTTTTTTTTGTTATCCCAGCTATAGTGGCTGGAACCCTCTTAGGGATCGGGTAATAGAGCTTGGAGAAGTGGTGGAGCCATTGGGTGAGGTGACAAGGCACTTTGACGAGGGAAAGGTGACTACCTAGGGTTCAACCCTACTGTTGTCTCTTTCTATTGTGGTAAGAGGCACCGTTCTTCGTTGTTTGGTTAATTGTCTTATATTTTGGGTTAACCAACCATCTAGGTTAGTCTCGATATAGATTTAGGGATTAGGGTTATATAGTAATTTGGATCAGGCTTAAGTTATAAATATGAGACAAATTTTCAAATAAGGCCTTAAGTTTTTACCTTATTTCAAAAGCAGACACAAGTTTTAAAAATTTTCAAATTAGTCCCTAAGTTTTTGAGTAAATTTTCAATTAAGGACATCTGATACCACTTGAAAGATTCTAACTGTTAAATTTTCTAGTAGATGTTCTTTCCTGATTAAATTCCATTATAAAAGTCTTTTGATCGATTCACACAATAAATTAGAATGACCTGCCTTGATATCATTGAAAGATTCTAACCTTTATGTAGGTTAAAGTCCCAGCACAAATTTTTATATACAAGCAATTAACCTAAGTTAACAACAATCAACCACAAGAGAAGGACACACAATTTTTTCATAAAACACCTAAATCGGGAAAAAATCACAGGACCTAACACGGGTTCAAATTCAGATCAAGTACTATTTAATAGAAGGTTGCAAGATTTACTTACTATTCTTATCCAGTTGTACACAACTTAAGGGACTTGAGTTCTTCTTGTTGACGCACATGTCATTCGCCTTCTTCACGCTTGATCCAACACGCCTTGAAGCCACTCAAGCCGAAAAATCTTTATAAAAAAGAAGATAATCTTCTATAAGAGAGTATAAGCAATATTATTTAGAACTCAACAACTTTAGCACAGCTTCTTAATGAATACTCTATAGAAGAAATGAATTTCTAATGTGAAATCTAAACCTAGAATTTGGAGATAGATGCTTTAGGGCTAGGACAAATACCCTTTAAATAAGATATAATTAATACCTCAACTCAACTTACTAATCTTGGTACAAAAAGGAAAGGTTTTCATGCAATGGTAGTTTCGTAATTTTCTTGCGATGGCAATTTCGTAATTATGAATGATACAATTTCTACAAACTTCATGAGGCCATAATTTTATCGTTTCATATCCAATTGGCGTAATCTTAGAATCTATGGATATCTACTCAGAAAGAACTTTCCAATGGTATGTATCTTAGCCTAATCTGATGTTCGATTTGTGAGATATGACCTTTTTAATCTATATTATTATTTAAAAAATCACTTCAAAACACTTTAATTTACGTTCTTTCTTTGATTTTTTTCACTTTAATACATCCAATGACTTATATCACAATTTATTATATAAAAAATAAAAAATTATAACTCAATGGACCTTGGGTTTTGTCCAATCCATAAATTAGCCAATATACAAAAATCCAAACATTATTTCCTCAATTTTTTAAATATCAAAATTACTTTCATTTAAAGCTATGACATGGGTTTGGTCGCCACAACATGCGGTTGATTTTCAGGAGGAGGCTAGTTGTCCTTGGCCATCGTGATGATACTAAAGAAGGAAATTAGGAGAAAACAAAAAAATTGAAGGAGGGTTTTATTTCAATGAAGTGTAATACAAGTATTTTAAAAAAAATTGAGGGAAAAGTTGTCAGAAATTAGATTTAAATGAGCGGATGTCTTTAATTAAGAACTTCTTGAAAAACTTAGGGACTAATTTAAATATTTTTTAAACTTATGTCCCATTTTGAAATATGGTAAACACTTAAGGCCTTATTTGAAATTTTCTTTAAATATAATCAACTTGTAAACCCAAACTAAAAGAGATAAAAGGGAAAAGAAAATAGAGAACTAATGGATCAAGCTTTTTTTTTAATTGTCAGCACAATATTATCGAATTAGAAAAATCTTGTTGTGTTATTCCTAAAATATATAGATTGCATTTGCACTGCGTTGTACTATGTTTGATCACAGGTTTTAACCATGTGCAATATATACTTCATCTTTATATTTTTAAATGTGGTTCACTTTTATACATGAGTCGTGCTAGCCAGACTCCCTATCTTACAACCGTCATCTCTACATTATTAAAAATGGGTTGGGCCTAAAACAAACAAATGAGTTGACATACCAGGTACGATGGTTGTGAGTTGAGTTGTAAGATAGGAGTTTGGCTAGGATTATTGTTTATATATGGGGCAACCTGTATCCTTGAATTTAAGCTCCACATAGACTCTTAGCTTAAAAAAAAAAAAAAAAAGGTCTACATAGGCAATTGCTATGGGTGAATCTTCATTTTCTTTCTTATTGGAGATTTTATTGTTTTTACTTTTTGTTTTACATATATATAAAATTATATTTTTGTGGTATCACCAATTTTTCTTTCATTTTGTTTTTTGATCATCCTTACTCATGTATATGAATGTGGGGCCAACAAACCAAGTTGATACACATGATACTTATGGATAACATATAGAGTTTTTTGCATATATCCTGCAAAGGTTCATAGAATTTATAAATAAGCTCCTGTTGTTTTAGTATTCATATATGACCCCATGTCTTTTCATTTCAATACCTTTCATGCCATCAATATCAGTAGTCTTGATGAGAATGAGCAGCCACCAAGAAATTCTATTAAAATTTTATCAAAATGACTATTTGCCCTTACATCATTTAAAAAATGAGTATATTATTATTTACAAAAAGATATTGTTATTTAATCTCAAGACCCAATGATTGATCTCTTCATAATTCTTCAATGCACATGAAGCCTAATTTTGTATTTTATAATATACATCAATCCAATAGTAGGTCATCCATGGATTGAGTCAATTATAATCAATTAAAAGTATAAGTTATGATTGATTTGAATTTAATAAAATTAATCCATTTTGATAAAAGCATATTTATGTAGGCTTACTCTTTCCTACTAAATATGCTATACTAATGATCAATGTTACAAGCTTTAGAACAAAAAAATGAACTTAAGCTTTCAAATTTATGTATATAGAGAGATGAAGAGGTAGGCAAAAGTGTCATTTTACCCTAAAAGACTACTGGTTGTGAAGCTATTGATTTTGGGACATTAAAGGTATTAGAATGAAAACATAAGGAACTATATGTAAATATTAGAATTGTAGGAGCCAATTTACGAATCCTAAGAACTTTAGAGGCATATACAAAATACTCTAACATACATTAATAATAAGATGTGATGCATCACACGCTATGATCCCTCAAATCATTTTAAGGGCTCTTTTTGGCATGTCCTTAGAACGTGAATTATGGGTAACAGAAATGTCACTTTTATTTATGGAAATGGAACTCACATTTCAACCTCACTTCTCAAAAACAAGAGTTCATATGGATAATTCCTTTTCTAGTTCCTTATAGCAATCAAAATAAAATATATCAGAAAAAGTCTTGTTTTCCATTGCATGGCATACAAAAACAATCTAGAATACTTTTATATTCAAATCATCCCAGAATTTTCCTTTGGGATGGCGCGTTATGTAAAAAGAAATTCTTGGAGGTGACAAATGTAAAAGAGACCATTTTCTAAATCTTTGGGAGTTTCCTAAAACTTTGACAGGGCCATGTTCAGTCACAATCCCCCTGGTTCTACGTGTTAGAGAATTTTGATTACTTTCTAGAAAACCAAAGTCGAAATCTTAGATTAATATTAAACCAACCCATAATGCCTTTTTTAGAAAACTCTGATATCAACCTTGGGCCTGTTTCTTCACTAGAATTTCCAAAAGAATTTATTTTGCTGAAAAATTCATGGTATGATGTGATGGGCTTGTCCCGTGTAATTTGCAAATACCATATTTCTTCACCAAAAGTTTAAAATTTCAGTCATTTAAAAGGTCTCAAATGGCCATTGGAACTCCTAAACTTCTAACCCCTTTGTTTTTTTAGTGGAATTTATGAATGTTAGAGTACAAAGGAGACTTCAAGAATTTCACAATGCATAATAATTTAGAAACGAGAAGGAATTATCTGAATTCTAGTGTCTAGTCTAGAATTTGTAAATACTTCGTGGAATTTCATAATCCTCCTTTGTACTTAAGCATAACAAAATTTTCAATAAAAAGTAAACGAGTGGAATTTCACAAATTCCAAATGTCATTTAGACCTTTTAGGTGGTTGAGATTTATAATTCTTCTAAAAATACATAGCATTTTTAAATGTTAAGGGACAAGCCATCTCATCATGTCTGGAAAATTCCAATACACCAAATAGTTGTAAGAAATTTTAGTAGAAAACACTAGCCTTTAAGGTCTTCTTTAGAACTCCAATTTATTTTTAATAAATGGAAATTATCAAAGCCATTAACCAACTAAACATATGGCTAAGGTAAACATAAACAAATCTACTTTTAGAAAGAAGTTATAGAATAATAGGTGGAAAGAAGCCCTCATTTCATTTGATACCTCATTCTTTTAAGGGAGATCCAAATCTTGAGGACAAAGATGTAAATAATCAAATCAAGATGAGCAGTATTGTCATTTGTAGCAATCATGAAAATTAGATTTTAAGGTCCTTGAAAACCTCCGTACCAAGATTGTCGGTCTGCAATGCAATCCATTGAAATAATAGCATCCAATCCGTTAGAACATGGGCATGTGGTCCGCTTAACTAGATGTCCATACATGGGTTCCACCTTTGCAAACTCAAAGCAAATGAAGACTCCTCTTTGTTTTGGTATTTAGAAATCTTATAATTGGGTTTGGAAACTAACGATTTGTTTCCTAATGAAATTATTAATAAATCTTGGGCAACTTTCTTCACTTCAAGAGATTATTTCCTGACTCTCTTTGTTAGAATTATTTGTAATTAGCTAATTCATGAGCTGGAAAAATGCAAGGTCCATTGAGTTGTAATTGTATGTTTCTTTTAGAATACTGTGTGTATGTCACCAGACATGCTAAAGTGAATACTTGAATTTAAAGTGAGAAAATTCGAAAGAAATCAGAATTGGGACAGAATGTTTGTCTACTTGAGTGAACATTGGCCTACTCAAGCGGCTGCGAATAGATTTTAAAAAGCCAAATTTTGGGCTGCACAAATTTGTTTCCTTTTTGAAGTGGGACTTCCTGATTGTGTTTTGCAACCCTCAGTCCTACCCACTAATATTGGGTTATATAAAGGGGTTCTCTCTCAACTCTAAGTACCTCTATCATTGTTCTAAGCATAGAATACCTAATTGAGAGACTTCTTTTTCTCTAGAGCATTCATTGGAGAGATTGTAGTGGATCTTTGAATTCTAGGGATTTGTGCTTTTACTTCCTAGTGAAAGATTTTCTTTTCTTGCAGAAGATCATTCACCTTGTGGTTTGAAGGTGGTTGGATCAAGCGTGGTGAGCCATGAACAACGAGGAGTAGTTAAGAAACTACAGTCCTTAGGTTGAGGAACTGGGAAGCTCTCTGATTATTGCTTATAATTGTTCATTCATAGTGCTTGATTTCTGTTGGTGTGAGGAGGACTCATGGTATTTTCCCATGTAGGGTTTCTACGTAAAAAATCATATGCCTCATCTTTTGTGTGTTTGCGTTCTTTTATTTTTTGTCATTGTTAATTGAACTACAATTTAGAAATCTAAATGGGGCCTTGAATCTTGGTGATTCTAAAACCTTTAATTAGTATCAGAGCAGGTCACACAAATTTGTTGTGTGTAGATTTTGGGATTTCTGTAATAAAATTCAACCGCGAAGGCACATCGACTAGCAAGCCACCGTTGTTTGATGGATTTGATTATGCTTATTGGAAAGTCAGAATGATTGCTTTTCTTAGATTCATTGATGATGATGTCCGGGATTGTGTTGAATATGGCTACACTAAAACCACAATTGTGTTTGAAGGGAAAACCCTCTCTAAACTTAAGGTACAATAGACTAAAGAGGAAAAGCATGCCTCAAATTGTAATAACAAGGCTATCAATGCTATTCACAATGGAATTTCTCCCTTTGAGATCAAAAGGATCTCTACCTGCACCTCTGCTTAGTAAACATGGGATAGTTTGCAGACTATGCATGATGGTGTTGTTATTGTCAAACAATCTAAACTGCAGAAATTGACTACTGCCTTTGAAACCATTAAGACGAAAGATGATGAGACCTTTGATGACTTTTATGCCAAATTGAGTGATATTGTCAATTTTGTTTTCAATTTGGGTGAGCTAATCTTTGAAAATAAAACTGCCAAACAAATTCCAAGGTCTTTACCTGAAAGGTTTGATTCAAAGGTTATAGTTATTGAAGAAAATAGAGATCTTGACACCATCAAGGGAGATCATTTAGTTGGAAATCTTCAAACCTTTGAGGCGAACTATATGGCTAAGGGAAAAGTTGTTGAAGAGAATTCAAAT
The DNA here is from genome assembly GCA_037013555.1 of Sextonia rubra. Taxonomy (NCBI): domain Eukaryota; kingdom Viridiplantae; phylum Streptophyta; class Magnoliopsida; order Laurales; family Lauraceae; genus Sextonia; species Sextonia rubra. Next base: position 11,780,431 of record JASUAD010000008.1, read on the forward strand.
TCTGATTCTGAGGAAATCGATGGTCTAGTTGCTTTTGAATTTATAAACAAATTCATGAAATATATGAAAGGGAAAAAAATTGATTTGAAGATTCCAAAATCTAAGAAGAAAAAGTCTTCTAAATCTGTACAATACCATGAATGTCAAGGCTATGGTCATGTTGTTAGTGATTGCGCAAATAGAAAATCGAAGACCAAGTGTAAGGTTTTCGTAGTGAAGACTTGGGATGATTCTTCTGATTCCAAGAAGGAAAATATTGAGAATGAGATTGCCCCTGACACAATCAATCAAAAATTTATTTCTTTTATGGCCAGGACTAATTCTCTACTTTGCAGGGTTTATCTGACAATGGTTGTGATAATGATGATGATGGGGTCTCAAATATAGAATAGGATTGGAAAAAAGCAGAGCATCTTGTATTCAATGACTATGTGAAGCTGACCAAGTTTAATAAAAAGGTCACTCTCAAGTGGAAAACTTATGAGGAATAAATCTTTTCTTTCAATGATGAATTGGAGAAAGTTCTTATAAAAGTTTCTCTCTTGGAAAATTAGAAAAATACTATGGTTGACAAGTTGACTGATGAAGGTCATCAATATGAATTATTGTTTGATGATTTTGATAAATTTGAACAAGAGATAGAAAGTTTAAAGCAAGAGTTGCAGACATGTCAAGCTGAGAAAGGAGATTTCATTGGAAAGTTGAAGATGGCTATGTTAGAGATGACAATTACAAAAGCTTTACTGAACAAGATAAATACTGGTTTGAAGAAACTCGATGATATCTTGTACAGTCAAAAGTTGTCAAGTGACAAACATGGCATAGGATTTGATCATGGTGCATCAACTTCGAAGAACAAAGGTAAAACAATGTTTGTTATAAGTTCTACTATTTTAAAACCTGTTTGTGCTAAAAATGCTACAAGTACTTCAAAGAAGAAGAATGTGCCACATCTTAAATTCACTCCCGTATGTCATCATTGTGGAATCAAAGGACACATTTGACCCCATTGCAACAAGCTGTGAAGACTATGGAAAAATAAGCAATAGAAGAAACAATTCTCTGAGTCAAAGATCAAGATAAGAAGAGCCATCTGGGCCAGAAAATCTGACTTGCCTATTGATATGGTACACACCATGCTGTAAGCTCCAAATTTGCAAGTGTGGGTACCAAAATTCAACCCTGATTAAGAAGATAAACCCCCACCCCCCAGCGCTGAAAAGAGTATGACATTGAGAGGGAGTCAAAATGAAGGGGGAGTTGAAGCTTGATTGATAGATATGTTGCATGTTGATCATCATTTTTGTCAATTATAGACAAAAAGGGGGAGTATGAAGGATTTTACGTAAAAGTTAAACTATTTTTTATTGCAAATATTCAATGTAATCATGTGATTCACTTTTGGGTAGAATATTTGTATGTTTAGAGAGTTTTGTCCATAAATTGTCAAAGGGGGAGATTGTTAGAATTATTTGTAATTGGCTAATTCATGGGTTGCACAAAACTCAAGGTCCATTGAGGAGTAATTTTATGTTTCTTTTAGAATGGACTGTGTGTATGTCGTTGAATATGTTGAAGTTAAGATTTGAGGACAAAGTGCACAGAACTGAGATAGAACGCTCATCCACTAGAGCGAGTGGCTTGTCCGCTTGAGTGAACATTTGCTTGCTCGAGGGACTAATGAATTAATTCAAAAATCCTAAATTTCAAGCTACAATAATTTGTTTCCTTTTTGAAGTGGGACTTTCCTAATTATGTTCAATTGCAACCCTAAGTCCATCCTACGAATATTGGGTTATATAAAGGAGTTCTCACTCAACCCTAAGTACCTGTCTCATTGTTTTGAGCTTATAATACCTAATTGAGAGACCTCTTTTTCTCTAAAGTAGACATTGTAGAGATTGCGTTGAAGCTTTGAGTTCTAGAGACTTGTACTTCTACTTCTTGCTAGAAGATTGCATTCTCTTGTAGAAGATCATTCACCTTGCAATTAAGGTGGTTGGATTAGGCATGGTAAGTGGTGAACAATGAGAAGTCAACAAGAAATTGTAGTCCTTAGGTTAAGGAGACTGGGAAAGGCTCAATAAGTATTGTTTGTAACTATTCATTCATAGTGCTTAGTTTCTATTAGTCCGAGGAGGACTCATAGGTTTTCTCCTATAGAATCTCCACATAAAAAATCGTGTGCCTCATATTCTTTGTGTGGTTAATTGATTTGTATATTTTTTTTATTTTCTATTATTGTTAATTGAACTGCAATCTAGAAATTTGATTGAGGCCTTGAATCTTCATGATTCTCAAACCTTCACTCTCATCACTTATATGCATTATGGCGAAACAGAAGTGAGTTGGAAACCCCATGCCAAAGGGCTTGTTCATCTTCATACACTTAACATATGATGGAGCTAAGTACACGTGATTTATATATTATATCATTCAAATTTGATCCGTTAAAGATAATCTTATGATTATGATTTGAGCCTAACTAGAAAGTTAAAGCTAATCATTAAGATGAAAATACCAAATCAAATTAGAAAGATGTGTTAGAATGGACTCATTAGATTATCATTTGTGCAATTAAAATTTCTAAACAGCAAAACTCACAATCTTGATTAATTAGGATGTTGCCAAAGTAATCCAAAATTATGATATATTTTACATTTTGTGGATTAGAATTAAAAGGTCATTATACTTAATTATTTGATGTCTAATTACATCTAAATGGCATTTCAAATATAGATTGAAAATTGACCCAAAGGCTCAATCATCTCTTAACCACTAGCAAACGGGATAGGACATGCTTAATACATATAATATGAGCAAGCTTGACATGTGTTGACTTGCAAAAATGTTTGGAAGAAATCAACAAGCAAGTCAACTATGCAAAGTCAGAGTCAAGACTCAAACATGGCCCAAACTCAGCCATAACAAAATCCAGAACAAAACACAAAAGGATCCTTTGAAGTTTGAAAAAGGATCCAATTCAAAGAACTTCAAAAATCAAGAAAAAAAGGGGTACATTGGCCGACTAAACAAAATCAGTGGTCGACTGCATAATGGCTGATGGCACAAATCCAGTGGCCGAAGAATGCATGGTCGACTAAATCAAATAAGTAGCCAACCATTACAAATCTCTGACAGATCATCAAGTAGTCGATCTAGAGCTGGTCAACTCATTCCCTAGCTAATTTGAAGCTGATTTGCATGATCCAGGGGACAAAATCTAGCTTCCACCTCATACAGCTGACCATAGGAGTGTAGCCAACTATACAAATGCACAATCGACTACCCCCCTACAAATTAAATTTTTGCTTAGTCTTCTCCCTTCTACAAATGGCTAGAGAAGACTTTTGAGGATTATAAATACCCCTCTTCGGGGCCCATTCTAGACAGAGACAGATAGATGCAAAGAGGCATCCACACAACCTGAAGGAATTAGAGCATCCACCAAGCATCTTCAAGTTCACTTCAAAAAGACTTTAATACTTCAACTTCTTCTACATTGAAGACCAAAGACATGGTACTTGATTTTCCAAAAATGATTAGAAGGATAATGCCTTGAATTGAATGACCCTTTGAAGATGACAAGTCTTTCAAGACTTTTTTCATCTCCTTTGCTTAGGAGTAGAAAGAGATATGGATACAACTATGGCCAATCCATTGGCAAAACGGGATAAGCGATCCACGGGGGCAATCTTTATCGTAGATCTTTTGTTCTAACTTCCCTTGGGATGACATATTTAAGGAAAAAAAGTGATTTCTAGATCAACTTGAAAAATAGAAAAATGGCACTCACTTCATACATGCATGATCGACAACCATACTTAGATAGTTAGCTATTCTCTTGAACAATCAGCCATCTCTTCATTTTTCATACGTAAAATTTCCATGTATTTTGTATACTTTTTTAACCTTTTTTTTACTAAGTGTTGATCATTTGAGACTAAGCGGGCAATCTGTACAGAAAAAAATTTTAAATTGCTTGCATGAAGGATATTAGAATGTAAAAAAAAAAACTCATAAAAATAAACTCAGAATTGAAAAGTTGAATAGAACAACATTCTTGTTTTTTTTATTCTATGTCCTTTCTTGTTTGTTAGAAAAGTGATTCGGGATGCACTTTTTGCTCCTCGAACTTCCCCTTTTTGGGTGAAAAGAAAAGATTGGTGCTGTTTGTCGAAAAAATACTTTGGATCAATCAAAATTATAGTTTGATCAAAACTTTGTATAATACACATACATGGAAATTTTGCATAGAAAATAGTCAACCACTATTAAGGCAATCGGCTCCTCCTAAATAAAAACACATGAATGGGTTCTTCCCCCAGGGTTTCATGATTTTGATGTAACCCGTGTTCTTTGCCATGCAGTTATTTTTAAATCAAATTGCGAAAGCACTTTAGAGTTTATCCTTGTGGCATGGTGAGCATTGACTTGCTATAGTCCTTGGTTTAGATAGAGTCTACACAACTAATTCAAACCAGCTGTGCTAACATGTGCACTTCGGTAGAACTAAGATGGACAAATCCTTTTGCACTGAAAAGTGTGAGTGGATTTGGAATAAGAGAGGGAAGTTACAATATTTTGAGTTTATCCTTATCACGTGGTGAGCATCAACTCCTTGTAGTCATTGGATTAGATAGAATCCACATGAAAAGTTTGCACCAATTGTGCTAAATACTTGCACTTCAATTGAAACTAGTCAGACCCAACCGTTTCTCTTCCCACTGTGGGGCCATTCTACCAGACCCCATGTTCTAAAAAGCATGGGCCCGTCTCCAAAATACTGGGTCTCTAAGTACACCTAGAATCCTTTTGGAGATTAGCTCTAGTGTAAGAAGCATCCTGCCAAGAGATAGACACCAACACAGTGGGTTAGTCACTTTCCTAGTCTTCGTATCTCCAAGGAGACAGTTGGGGTTAGAACGGTGCAATACACCTGAGAAGAACACGGGGATAGGAGAGAACCAGCCAATAGCCCACTATACTAGGTGCAAGGCTTGGTCTCCAGAGCCCTGGAAGGTTAAAAAGACACTCCGACTTGAAGAACCCTTAGGGAGGCTTAAGGGCAACTCTTTCTACCTTCTAGCCCGAAAAGTGTTGTCAACCAAATCCTAGAAAATGGAACCAATTGCCTAATACAAGAGTTGGACATAATGTAGGAAAAACTTGTGGAATAAGATAACAACTGCCAAAATTCTATCACTACTAGATGAGAAAAAAACTGAAGTTGGCTAAATTCCCATAGAAAGAAATAGGTGTAGAACTATCAGCCTACCCTCCATGGCAAAAAATGGTAAAAATGGATCATTAAAGAGTTCAGCATGGACATCGCACCCTCCAATATGGTCTGAGCTGAAAAAGTGTAAGGATTCGAATCCCACTAATCCTAATCTGCATTAATTAATCACGTTCTATGTTAATTAAACCTTGTTAAGATTAATCTAGTTTAGGAATGATTGGGTTTGGCTCTTGGACAGGTGGTGAGCGGAGTTTAAACTTTACCTCAGTAGTGGAGGACCTTTTGTAAATTGTTCTTGCATCTTATAGACACCTCATCCATCGCCTCTTGTGTAATTTCCCATGTAGATCATCTTTCTTGTTGGGCTTGATTTGATCCGAACTCATTCTGGGCCAAATGAGGTCCATTTGACCTAAACTAAAATTTAATGGAAAAATGTGGACTTGCATGCAACTGCAGGAAAATTATGTTTAAAGATGGAACCCAACGTCCCTTTCTTCCTTCTTCATTTCCTGTTGCTAGAACATTTCCCCTCTTCTTTGTTCCTCATCCTTACTTCCAGGTTCAGGGAGTTACTAGACTTGAGGATCTTGCATGTGGTGGAGGGAACTTCTTCTTCTTCTTCTTCTCCTTCACTGTGCATTTCTCTCCTAGAGTATTCTCTCCTCCAAGCTATTAGCTGTATAAGGTGAAGACTCTCCTCCAAGCTATTAGCTGCATAAGGTGAAGACTCACCTCCATTTCATTCATTTTGGGTTATTAGAGTCATAAGAATTCAATTACATGACATGCATGCAAATCTAAATCCCATTCTTCAATTGTATGTTCTACTTGTAGAGAACCCATTTTCATTTGGAGGTTTCCCCTAACCACACAACAAGAAGGACTTAGGAAAAGCAAACACTGTTAAGAGGTAAGTATTAGAGTTCATATGTGCTGCATGAAGGCTTAAGTATTGATTCTTGGGTTAGCTCTTTCAATTTTCAAATTTCAGCCATTTCTCATGGTCTCAACTGTGTACAAAGGTGGTATGAATTGAGTTAGGATGTAAACATGGAGTAGGAGGGTGTGTGGGAAATGAACACTTTCAAGGACACTATAATTAAGCCATAGGAACTCCCCAACAAATTAGGTTCTGTATGGATCCCGTATTGAAATTGAGCTACAGAACCGACTTCAAGTTTCTGAAATGTATGGCGAAGCCACGGTTAAGTCGTGAGTGTTTACGGCTCAAAGTCCCGAGAGCAACAAAATTGGTTTTTGTACTGCGACTTACCCATGGCTCCACCGTGAAATGCACTACGGCTAAGCCGTGCCCAGCTGGTACCCAAGCCATAAGCCTTCTTACGGGGGACTTTCCAGAGAGCTCCAGAAACCCATTTTCTTCTACGGCTTGCAGACGGCTACACCGTGTAATGCCTTATGGCTAAGCCGTGACTCAACCGTAACCTAGCCGTAGTCTTAGCACGGCTAAGCCATAGGCTTATATACGGCTAAGCTGTAAATGCACCTGAACTATTGGAGGAAACTTGAATCGCTCGACTAAGCCGTAACACTATATACGGCTAAGCCGTATGAACCCAGTGAATTTAGGATATTAGGAATTCTCCTTTGACCTTATAGGGCCTTAGTATTGGCACATTCCTACCACTACACTGGCCCAACTGTAATGGTACGTTAAGAGGATGAATGAATTCTAGATGATTCCCCAATGTCAAGTCATGGATGTTGGCATAAGAAAGGGTGTCCTTTATACATATAAGGTAATACCAAGATGTGGTAACACAATGACACCGGACGTTTTATGAGTACATCGTGTTGAATGTTCTTGGGGATCACGGGTTTCCTAATACAAGGAATAGTGATTTCTTGGATATTACTTAATCCAAATGCATTCATATTGTTAAATACCGCGCCTTCGACATGATTTGTCCATGCATTCTCTCTTTTAGCCAAACCTCAAGGCTATTCAGACCTGAGCATCTAATGAGTGTGTGTCTGACAAGCCAGAGCTTCTACTGAGTGCGTGCTTGCTAGCCATAAGAAAAGAGTCGAGGTTCAAGCCTTCGTAGCTCATATGCATATGCTTTGTTTAATTATTCGTCTATTTCATGACTGATTATACTTTCAGACTATCATTCATTATGTATGATATGACTCGTATGATTGAATCCGACTCGGCACCACTTAGCTTGTGCCATTTTGGGTATTATTATGTCACTACTGCAGTAGGTTTGCGGCGGAGTTGTCGGCACTCCTCGAGAAGCTAGCTTGATCTCCTAGCGACCCATATGTATGTATGCTCCCTTTTTGGGAGAATGGAGCCTTGTGGATGCCAATTAGTGTGTGTATTACATCTTGACTTTGATTTTTCACTTATTATTCGTCATGCACATTATGCCTAGTAGACTATTATTGCTCCCCTATCCAATACATAATAATAAGTTCATTTGATATATTATGCTAGTTTCATATGCTCAGTACTTGTTTAACCATCATGTTAATAGTGTTACCCTTGGTATTGCAGGTACGGAACCCTATCCCAACCCGACTGCTGATGCGCCCTCGGAGAGTACCCCAATGGTAACTCTGGGTATAGATGAATGGAAGGATGGCGATGGCTTTTATTAGTCATCCTACGGAGTGCGCCGGTTCTGGAGATGTTATAGTCAAAATTTTGGTTTACCCTTGGGATTGTGCAAATTGGACCTTTTGTACCTAACAATGGGATAAGTAGTAGTTTGGAATTGCAGTAATGTAATTAAAGACTTAACAACTAATATATATATATACATATCTATTTATGAACATCTGAGGATATGCTTCCCTTGTTTTGCTTTTGATCATTATAGAGTATTTTATAGGAGTTCGTTATGATGAGTTATATTCCTACATGTGTTGGCATTCCTCACACGTTCCTGTGGAATCTCCTTTGTAGGAATTCGTACACAATTCTTCAGGGCACGGATTACTATGGGATTACGTATCCACGCCCTGGGGGCCCACTCAAATCCCCAATTCCCGGGATCGGGCATGACAAAAAATATGGCAAGTTACCAGAAGCATGACCTGATACCGAGCCACATGAGCACCCTCCAGTTTAGAAGAAACATCAGAGCACCATGTCTAAACAGACTACAGATCAAATGATGATGCTAATGCAAGAAAAGCATCACTGCCCATACCTTCTCATTAATTGAATCTCACCAACACTCAATCTTTATGGCTGAAGTAGTGGGACAAACTATGAAGGAGATGAAGAAGAAAATGAACCAACCTCTGACAATAACGACGATGGGAAATAGATATCAACTGTCTCATTAAAGAACAAGGGAAAATGATCAACTAGATTATTGCCCAGTTGTAAATACTTAAAGAAAGAATGTAAGCATTAGATGATCTCAGTTCTCAGCCAAAGTAAAAAATAAGTACAGCTCACAAGGGCAGGAAAAAGGTTGACCATATCGTGGAACAAATAAAGCCTTTGTTTGTACAAGAATCAGGGCCCTCAGGAGATCATTCCTCTAGTAACAACCAAAAGGCCAACCCTAATAAACCGATGACATACAAAGAAGTCACTAACATCATGTCCAAGGCTAAAGGGGAGAACCAGTTAAAGAAGAAAGGAATGCTACCTAAATAGCACCTAGAATTTGAGTTTGTTCCATTCCCTAAAAATTACAAATAACCTACTTTCTTGGTATACATCGGAAAAGGATTAATGCATCTGCATCTGGTGCACTTTAAGTCACTACTTGGGAGTTTTCTAGACATAGACGATCTAAAGATCCGCCTATTCATTGATATGATCAAAGGCATCACCTTTGATTGGTATTGATCGCTGCACGAGTATTCCCCCACTTCCTAGGTAGTCTTGGAGGAAAATTTTATGCTGCACTTTTTGGAGGAAAATTGAGTGGTAACCCTCAACTTCCTCAGCAACACCAAGCAGTAGGATAATGAAACCGCCCAAACCTCCATCAATAGGTGGAGGGCACTTTCCTACAGATACATGGAGCCTATGTCACAAGGAGCAGCAATGGAGATGCGCATGGATAATGTCAGGCCAAATATTTGTGCCATGATGGTCGGTTGAAAACTAAATCCCTATCTAGACTCATTGAAGCAGCCGTAAAGTTTGAAAATGTCTGATAACAATTCGACAAGAAAGAAGGAAAGAAAAATGCTTCCATTACTTTGGCAAAAACACCTAGGAGTGGGAGGAACAAAGAGGAAGTATGCAATGTTCAAACTTCTAAAGCCCCATGCAGGGTTCAAAGCCTAGTTGACAGTTGAACTTGCAAAGAAGAGTATGAAAGGAGGAAGAACACAAAATATCCTTTCAACAAGGACATCAAAATCATCTTTCAATCCTTGGTTAAAAATGGAAATATCGAACTCCCTCCCTTAAAAGGCCAAATCAAGAAGGAAAAATTAATAACCCCAACTACTGTGCATACCACATACTTATCTCACATCCCCTTATGGATTACTTCATCCTTAACATCATTGAGATGTGCCAAAATGGGGTAATCACCTTTGATCAGAAACATGATCTAGCGTCTGTCAACATGATCTCTTTTGGGAAATTTGAACCTATAGCACTCATCGCTCCCCCAGCTCAAAATATGGTGGAGTTTCAGGTCATAAATCAGGTCCAGCATGAAAATAGCCTGATTCGAGTCAAAACCAACTCCGGAGAAAAACTATGGGTCCACCCCAACCTAGTCAATGATAAAGACTAGGAGATGCTCAAATGACCATCAATGAAAGAAATGAAAATGGGCAAAAAGAAGGCCAAAAGGATGATATGGGAGATCCAAATCACTCCAGCAAACAAAAAAAGTGATAAGACTCTAGAGAAAAAAACCTCCCCACTCAAGCCAAAAAACCCTTCACACTAGTAGACTTCATATTCCACGCAACAATAATGATAAGGAGGACCTGCAAGTTTCTAGTTACAATTGGATATCTTGGGATAAGTATCCCTCAGATTTTGTAAATAAAGACAGAAGGAGTCTACTTTCAAGCGATGACCAGGAAGAGGAAGAATATCTATTTGATGAAGTCCTAAACGAGGAAGACATCTTCTTTTATCTTGAGCTGCTAGAAGTAACTATCTCCTTCTATAACCCTATACGCCAATAGAAGATAACTAGCTAGTCGAGCAAAGGGAATGGACATGAACTCCATCACAAAGAAACATTGATCCTCTCTTGCGTAACTGGTTAAGTCAACAAATAAACTAGGTTCTCCTTAACCATGAACCCCAAGGTGAGGAACAACAAATCTCAAAATCCAAAGAAAAAAAATTGATAGCACCAAGCCCGATGGCGGCAAACCCCTATCTACCTTCAAACTCTAAAGACATCAGAAATGAAGAGGCTAACTCGTGCTTCCTAGAAGTTGAAGAAGTCTTCAATGATGAAAGGGCCCCAACGACTGAAGAAAACCCGGTTACGGAGGAAAGGACACATTTAGGGAGGAGTTACAAGGCTAATTTTGGACAACCTTCTTCTTCTTATGTAAACCCCATATAGATGGGGACAAATGTAAATGCTCTAGAGAATAGTAATGAAAAAGCCCTCAGGCGTATTTCAGTATGATTTTGTAGAACACCTAACGCACATACCAGTACATCTACACATCCTAGACCCACTACAAATGTCAAAAGAGACCTGTGCTAACTTGAAATGGGAACTACAATCACTTAATTAGGAGGACCAAACTCATGTGGAACAAGTCCACCAGATCAAGAAATAATATCAAAATAAAAAGATTCAGAAGATAGAAGGATGCTAGGAATGCATTTTCATCCAAAATGTGGTTAAGGCAACAATCTCCTTCTCAAAAGAAGACTTATTGCTATGTGAAACCACACATTCTAGGCCCCTTTATTTCATAGTCCATGTAAAAGAAATACCAATGCCAAGGGTACAAGTTGATCTCGGGTCAACACTCAATCACATCACTATGATAGCTCTATAGGAACTTCGCATCTCGACTAGTAAGCTGTCCAATACAAATACATCGATATAAGGTTATGGCAGAGAAAAACAAAGCCCAATTACAAAATCCCACACCAAATTCTAGTAGGGAGACTCAAAGTCAAAAGCCACCTTTCATGTCGTTAAAACTAGGGCATGCTACAACATATTACTTGGAACAAGATGGCTACAAGATTATGCCATTGTACGTTCGATGTTACACCAATGCCTCGAGTACATTGATGACAGCGGCAAAGAACATTGCATTTTTGCACATAAGTAGCCATTCAAAGGAAAGGAAGTATACTTTATAGAAGCAGAAATGTACAAAGTTAGAAAACCCAAAGTCTAAAAAGGATAAAGGGAAGAAATAGTTGATAGGGGACTAAACAGAGACCCCTCAAAAAAAAAAAAAAAAGGCCCAAGTTGTCAGATTCATAGAATAACTGACTATGATTAATAAGAACGCCCCCTAGTAATCTCAGTAAAAATATTTCGAGATTAGGCCTTTATGGTCCAAACCAAAAAGCACAACAAGTTAGTCATGACAACATCATCTATCCATAAAGGACCAATCTCCATTGTCCAACTGACAAGGTCCAAGCAAGAAAATAATGAGCCAGTGCTCGACTTTATCAACAGATGGGTAGAAAATGGCTAAAAGGTGTGAACACCCCTTCTCAAAACAAGTTAGTTATACTTGGTGCTGGCTTGGACTCCAAATTCGCATGAGCTCTAGGATGATCGACATGGAGATCAAGACCCTTGATTAGCTAGCCAGAATAGTTACAAGAGTGGAAAGAAATCTCTTGCACCCTATGTCAAGCTTGCAACAAAGTCATCTAGTCTACTATGAAACAAGTAGAATGAACACAAGCCAATCAGTTAGCATAGGATTTATTCTCCGAAGAAAACAAAAAGAAGGGGAATCATCTCAAAGGTTCATTAACACATGAAGAGACTTGGCAAACCAATACGCTAAGCTACCATCACAAAAGACTACATGACCCTATGCTAACATGGATGTCACTATTACATTCGAAGGACTATGATGGGCATATAGTTCTAGTCATATGAAGAACTATCCTAGATGGTTACAAAGAACGATAGAAGTGCTACTCATCCAATCAGAAGGCTGAAGAGATGCTACTCCATGTTAGTTGCGTTCATTGTATATGCTTTCGATACCAAATCAGAGCAAAGCACATATGAGTTAGTGAAGGATGGACTTTCAAGCCATCTTCCACCGTTTTACCCTTGGCCAGCTCTAGTACCCATGTACAATGTTGAAGGGTCAATCTTTGCGGTTGGACCAGACCAGCACAATCCATATTCAATTATCTTTTTCCTATGTGAATGATCATTCCTTTTCACTTCCCATCGAAGAAATTACAAACTGAGGATGGGTGATGTTTGACCTTTAAAATTGGCAGTCCCGTAAGATAATGAAAAAAATGGGATATGATTTTAGAAAGCCAACCAGAGTAGGAAACAAAAAAAGGCATCCTAGTCTCCTACGATGGCATGACTTTGAATAGTGAAAAGAGTTCAGAAGCGAAGGCTGCATAGACATTCATACATATGGCCTTGGATACATTCCCTATGGTAACATCCCAGAAGAAATCTCTAACTTTGAGGAAGAGGCTACCATTTCTGCAAATGGGAATGAAACAGAAGATTCTAAAGAGATAGTCTTTGCCTACGAAACTAGTGACTAGGCTACCTTCCAACAGGATGAACAGGGAAGCGACAATGACAACACAGCTCAGCAACTTACATGGCCTTCAGGTGAAGAAACAAACAGCCAAAGCCAGCAAGTGTGGGATCACCTTGTATCAAATGTAGAAACTAAGAGGCCAATCAAGATTTTGACATTTTGATGCCTTGGAATATAGTGAAATTCAATTAACACGAATCTCTCCTTTAGTTCAAAAGCATTGTTCAAGAAAGGAAGCAAATCTAATTTCTTCACATCATATTCAAGATTCATTTGTTTGATTATGAGTTGTGAATCTATGTAGACTCCAAGCATATTGATGCTCGACTCCAAGGCTAGCTCGACACCCATAATCAGTGCTATGTATTCTACTACATTGTTCATGCATGGTTCAATCAATGAGAAGAAGTGAGGGACATAGATCTTTCTAGGTTGCAAAAAAATGGTTCCCACTCCTAAGATTGGATCTCCCAACTCATTAGTTCTGGGAGCTCCATCAAAGAGCATGATCCAATGCAGGTCCACGTTAATGGTAGGTTTCCAAATTTGTTCAACAAAGAAGATCAGCTCATCAGAGAGATTATCTTTAAATTTAGAATCCTTTGAAAGTTGATGTTCTGCTAGAAAATTAGTGAGATACTATCCTTTTACTACCTTTACAGGAGAGTGCTAATGTTGTATTGAGAGAGTAGAATGGACCACTTGGTGAGACGATCACTCAATGCACCAGCTTTTGTTGTGAGTGTCTTCTATGGATTGATATTGGAAACCAAGTACACCGCATTGGAGAGAATGTACTGACGTAATTTTTTTACTGCAAATATCAATGCGAGATATTCCTTTTCCACTGGATGATAATTATGCTCATCACCAACTAGTATTCATGACAAATAGTATAGAGCTACCTCCTAACCCTTGTCATTCTTTTGAACTAATAGTGCCCCTAATGAGTGATAAAGAGCTCAGGTGTAGAGGATGAAAGGTTTGCCAAGGATTAGAGCCTAAAGGACTAGTGCATTTGTGAGATACCATTTAATATCTTGAAAAGCATCTTCACAAAATTTATCCCACACAAATTCAACTCCTTCTGTCATAAGTTAAGAGAATGGTTTGCATTTTCCAAATAAGTTGGAGATGAACCCTTGAAATAAGCAAGCTTGCCTTACAATCCTTTAAGTTTTTTAAGAGTTCTAAGAGAAAGCATCTCCAATATTCTTTGACTTTGACTGTATCCAGTTTGATGCCACCTTTTCAAATCACAAATACCAACAATTCCCGAAGGAGACTCTAAAGAAACACTTCAAAGGGTTCATATGAAGGTTAAACTTCCACAACCACTCGAAGACTTTGCAAGATCAACTAGATGGTCGGACTTCCGTTGGCTTTTGATAGCCAAATCATTGACATAACATTTGACAGACTTATGGTGCATGTTGCTGAAGATCTTCATCATCGACCTTTGAAATATGGTTCCAGCATTCTTGAGGCCAAGGGCCTGATGATGTAGTAATATACGTCGAAGGGGGTTTGGAAGGATGCGTGCTTCTCATCCTCCTTATGCATCTTGACTTGATTGTATCCCGAAAACCCATCCATGAATGACATCCTTTCAAATCCAAGAGTTTTATCAATCGTAATTTCTGGTATGGGCAATGGGAAATCATCTTTGGGGCAAGCTTTGTTCAGATTTCTAAAGTTAGTAGAGACTCTAATCTGCCCATTCTTCTCAGTGACTAGCATTATATTAGCTAACCAGTCAAAATGTTGCTCTTCACAGATGAAATGGACATCCTTGATTTTTTGGACTTCCTTTTCTATATTTTTATTGGTTTCTAGTTTTGTTTTTCATTGTTCCTGTTTCAAAGGTTCTGCATCATCTGCTATTTTCAACCTATGTACAGAAACTTCCAGATCTAGACTTTACTTTTCTGTGTAGGTCCATGCAAAACAATTCATAAACTCATACAAGAAACTCGCATACACTTCAAGTTAGTTTCGTTTAATTTGAAAGCCTATAAAGGTGGGATGAGGATCTTCTAAAGTACCCAAGTTTATTTTTTGTACGTGGTCCTCAATTAGAGGTTCTTGTGGGAACTCTTCCACAAAATCTTTGGAAGCTTCTAACTCTACAAATCCTTGTGGAGTTTTAGTTGGAGATTTAATACAAAACCTAATCCCTTTCTAAAGATTCAGTTTTCTTTAGCTCTATAGCTTTTACATCACGAGCTAGACATTCGTAATGAGTGTGTTGAGATGGGCTTTTCTCTTCATTCAGTTCAAGTGTCCAATAATTAGTGACTTATGACATTATGTCATTATCATCACTTGCCCCCATATGTTGAAAAATAGCCCAATTAGTAGGTTCTTGGAAGATGGTTGTCTCTTAAGAATCATCAGAATCATATCCCTCGGTGAAGGCAATAGACCATGCTCTAAAGTTTTGAGTTGGTTTAGGAACATTGTTGTAAGGAATGTATCTTATTCAATGTCATAGCTATTCAAATTGGTGACCTTTTTAGAGATCTTGCTTCATTTCTAAAGTGAAGACATCAAAAGGGACTTGGACCCCATTTTCACTCATTCCGAGTCTAGTGGGCTTCTTAAGATTGTATCCCATGTTCTTCATCATGTTGTAGACCACAGAATTGTATATGTCAAGCATATTCTTTCCATCATTAGTGATTTTGTCAATAGGATAAAAAGTAGAAGTATCTTCGGCTCGATGGAAGACTATTGAGTGCTTATGTTGCATAGATGGATGTACAAAAAAGTAAGCGCCTCCAAAATCATAGATTTGGGATGGAATAGGCAATGGAAAAAGTGGAGGATCCTAATCTGTAATAGAATATATAAAGGTATTCACCATTTTAGTATCCTCAAAATTTGACTAAGAATCTGAATCCTTGACCATTGAAATAACATTTATAGGGTGCGGCTATCTAGATCTCTTGTGTAAACGATAGAGTGCTACTTCAATGGATGAAATAATTCGAAACATCTCATCAAAGGTTTGAAACTTCATTGTTAGAATCAAGGCGTAAAGAGACGGCCTTAAGCCTATCTAGCACAGATGAATCTACATTGAGTAGTGTAGAGGGTTTTCATAGTGTTTTTTCTAAGTGAAGCTATCTATTGATGTCTCTGAAAGATGATTGACCCCCAGCATTGCAATGTCAGCACAAGTCCTCTGAAAGCAATAAGAGAATCATGCCTAATTGGTGACATTCTCCTAATAAGAGGAGGTACATCATTGTGTTCTTGGCCAAAAACTATGTCACCAACTACAGAAACCACATTTGTTGGTTAAGAGAGCCTTCACCGTCTTTGTCTTCTTGGGAAGCTTTGAATTGTAGCATCAGCACGTGAGATCTGCTGAGACATCTCTTCTAATGTTTGAAATTCAGTTGTTATGGTTACTTCTTGGAGGTGAGGAAGTAGTCCATACCAACGTAGATTAGCCCATAGTGCTCGCCTCAAACGATCTACACATCCTGTTTCTAAATTCCACTAGCGATTGATATACCTCCAAACTAGTTCTTCCGGGTTTTACCTAGTTAAATGCAGTTCTCTCAGAGTGATAGGAGGTTTAGCATTTGCTATAAGAATCACAGAAGTAGGAGACTTCTTTTCATCATTTTGTCCTTCTTTTTAACCCATGAATGCATGACTTTGCAAGAGGCAGGGCTAAAAGGAGGAAAATCTTGCTTCAGAAGCTTGTCTTGCTCAATGAAACCTGACAAACTATGTACCCTACCTCGCTGGTGTTGGGAGTAC
Source organism: Sextonia rubra (assembly GCA_037013555.1). Taxonomy (NCBI): domain Eukaryota; kingdom Viridiplantae; phylum Streptophyta; class Magnoliopsida; order Laurales; family Lauraceae; genus Sextonia; species Sextonia rubra. The sequence continues at coordinate 11,797,151 of JASUAD010000008.1, forward strand.
TGGTACATCATCTAGTTTGACCTGTAGAAAACAACAGGTGGCTTGTCATTTCTCATTTGCACTAAAAAGTACTCAATTGATAGCGTTGCTGAGCTTCAAGCAAGTACTATATATATTGCTAGACTGCACGCATTAGTTGTGTGAATGACAAGGCCTGCTTGCTTCACCTTGATGCCTTTGTGGATATAACCAAAGGTCGATTTGACTATTTGATTTCATATTTGACCTTTCTCACGAAAGGAGTTTTAGTATCTACAAATCTGACTGTCAACTTCTTTGTAGACTTCATCTTCTTGCTAGGCTTGGGTCTTTTGCCAAATCCTAGGTAGGTTTAATTCTCTATGGAAACAGTCAAGGGCTCTGCCAGATCATCATCCATAGGAGATTTTCTTGCATCTAGTTTATGTTTTGCAGGCCGTTCCTAATGCACAGCTACATCGGTCAAGTAGACCTCCTTGCCTTTGAATGTCTTTTCATCTGTAAAGACACAATGCACCTTACCCTTATCATCCATGTATTTTAAGCATTGATGGAGAGTGTAAGGACCTATTGAGTAGTAATGAAGCCATAGTCTTCTTAAAAGGATGTTGTAGGAAGCACACATTTTTACCACTTGCAAAGTGGCTTCTGAGGTTAGATCATCTAGCTGGAGTTGAATCTGAATGTTACTAATGGGATCCTAGACTTCTCCATCATAACCTTGGATTGAAGCTTTTGTGGCAGATAGCTTGCTCATAGGGATGCCAAGTTGGTGAGGAGTTGTAATTGTGGTGAGATTCAGGGTTGATCTTAGATCAAATTGATCCCTCTGAATAGGCATATCCTTGATGTAGGCCGTGAAGTAGAGCATTTGAAAATTTGTAATGCCTTGGATTTATTCTAGATTATGATTTAATCACTACTACTATACAACGGAAATATATAATCAATCAATCACATAATGAAGATGACACACAATTTTATGTGGAACTCAAATCAGAAAAAACCACATGTCCAAAGTGGACAAATTCAATCACTAACTTCCATAGTACAAGATATACTCACAACCCTATGTCAGTCCCTATAGTTGTTCTTGCTATATCTCCATGATATGCATTCCCTTGGTGACGTCCTATTACTGTGTTGATCTCCACAATGAATGATTCTCTACAGTAAGAGAACAATCTTCTCCAAGGATGTTAAAGCAGCAAATCTCCTATGTAGAAGGAGAAGCATCAATTCTAGAACTTGAAGCTTTTAGCCCAATCTCTCATAAAAGCTTTTAAATAATATCTTCAACGGTAATCTCAACTCAAAACTTGGAGATCTCTACGTGTTATGTTGTACCTCTTTTTATAGCCCAAAATCTAGGCCTTAAAGTTAGAAGGAAATCTAACTAAAGCAGGTAAGTCCAATATAAGTAGGAAACAAATCCATCCAAGTCAGTAAGCTTTTGCTACAGGTGCACTGGAGTGGGCACTCGAGCACGTGCTTAGCCCATCCAATTATTTACGATCCATCTGTAAAGGTTAAGTGTGCTTTTCATGGGCTTGAGCACAATCACTTCTGTCTATGCTAGCTCGAGCCGTGAGCATGCCCGCTCGAGCCTGTTAGCATGCTCGCTCAAGCACAGTCACTATTTTTTGTTTTCCTCAATTTCAGTACTTCTTGTGACATGATCAACAATCTATACTAAAGAATATAAAATACAAATCGATGGACTCAAGTTTTGTCCAATACATGAATTTAACCAATACAAAAAATCCTTAGAATCTCCTCCTTTGGTAATTCATGGACAAAAGTTATTATAAAATCAATCTACAAGAAATCAAAAAATACTTTGAGTAAATTGAAATTGCAGAAGAAATTGTACCATCGGTTCTACAACCAATTGAAGAACAAAATATGAACCAATCAAAAATCCAATTTCCGCTCCTCTATATTTAAAAATCTTAAAACTCCCCTTTAAATACTTCACTCTCTCCACCTTTTTCATCCATAATCGACAACTTATGGTGTCAGCTAGTAGCTTGTTTGCCAATCAGGATCCAGTAGTAACTCCCTCTTAATAGTGACTCCCCCTCATTGATATCCTAGTATTAGCACTGGGGTTGGGGGCTTAATCTATTTTATCAAGGGCTATTAGATTTTGGTACCCACACTTATGAATTGAAGAATTTTAGCAAAATAGATGGCAAGTCTTCATTCTTAACCCAGATTGCACTTTATGTGGGTGCAAAAAATTGAGTTCTACATTGCTTATTTTTTGGCATAGCTTTCTACTTATTACAAGGAGGACATATATGTCCTTTTGTTCCGCAGTGATGACATGTGGGTGATCATGTAGATTTAAGAATAGACTCACTTTTTAATGCACAATCTACATATTTTTTTCTGTATAACATAGTGTGCAGTGATGCATTTATGATGCTTGTAACAAAACAGTTTAACCTGAAGACTGTGATGTTGAAGCACCGTCTGGGTAGCAAGACCAGTCTTGTTTATATATAGTTTCTAAACACTTAAGATGTGGTCAAAGTGCAATCAACTAGTAGGAGTCTAGTGTAGTTTTTACAGCATCTAATATTGTAGAGGCCATCTTTAACTTAACATTCAAATTATCAATATTGGCTCAGTTTTTCAATATTTCTGTTATCAAAGATTCATTTTCTTATTTCTTAAAGTCCAACTCTTAGGCAGAGAACCTTTATGACCATCAACAAGAATGATCTATGCATGTGCTTCCTCTAAATTCTTCCTAAGAATTTTAACATCAAAATCTTCAACTTGCTTGGCAAGTTTTACAGCATGCTTGCCCAATTTTTTGCTTTGATGAGACACTTCTTCTTAATCATTATTATTTTCATAATCAACTTCAGATGGGGAAGATCTAGTAATGAAAGCAATAAACTTTTCTTTTCCTTTTTCAGTCAAATCAAGCTCAAGGGATTCTTCCTCATCAACAGAATTGTCAACACCCTGAGTGATATTTGAGCCTTATTGCCACTTAGTATAGCCTTTTTCTTCTTATTAACACAATCATTAGCTATATATACCCATAGCCTTGACATTCACAGTATTTAACTCTTTAAAGAACTAGTCATTCTAGTTGGCGTCAATTTAAATCCAGCGTTTTTCCCTTTCATCAGTCTGTTAAATTGTTACACAAACTCAGAAGATATTGCATGTCCCCTTCTTTAGAATTAGAATTAGATGCAACTTCCACTTTAACCAAATCCTTGGAAAACTTGTAAAGTTTGGAAGCTTTCAATGCAGGTCTAGAAGGTTTTGACTGGCGATTAATAAATCAATCTCAAAGGTTTACAAGTTTCCAACTAACTCATCAAGTCTCAAAGTTTTCAGTTTGTTGGACTCAGTAATTGCAATAACCTTGAGATTGAAAATATTTGTGATAGACCTAAGAATCTTTTGCACAATCTTCTTTTTAGGAATTGATTCCCTTAGGTTGTGACCTGAATTTACAATATTATCCAATTGAGAATAAAATTTTTACATAATTTGCTTCAAAATTTCACTTTTTGTTTACAATATTCATGAAACCTGTCATTTTTGGAAAATATATTTTTGGAAAGTTTTGTGAAAAATTATATTCTCATGAAATAAATTAAATCTTCATCATCATTAGTTCATTTACATAAAATTATGAAAAATGATGAGCATTTTCATTGTCATTTCATGAGACATGGGCCCACAGTCATGCATTTGTAATATTAGGGTTACAATTGTCTTTTTACATGAATTCACATTTGTTTTATGGGAAATTGATGATATCGGGCCCATTTTTCGAGAACTGAGGCAAAGAAATTATTTTCAAAAGAAAGGAGAGAAGAATTGAAAAGAGAAAAGAAATTAGAAGAAAATTTTGCAAAGTTTGCTTAATGGTCCTACACATATTTACATACGTGAGGGGTATACATGTGGAACATCTAAGATGGGGTCCATTTATTTATTGTAGATTGTCAAGATATTTTCAAGAGAATTTGAAGAATATCTCATCAAAGATGGAAAAGGAAAGCCACACAAGAGTTATTCTTCGAGAAGAAAAAGATTTGAAGAAAAAAAATTATATCAAAGATATTCCAAGCCCAAAAGATTAGTTGGATTAGATTTTGGCTGAAAAAGAAAGGAAAAAGATCTAGAGAATTATTCCAAAAGATTATTTGGATTAGATTTTGGCTGAAAAAGAAAGGGAAAAAAAATCTAGAGAAGTATTCCAAAAGATTATTTGGATTAGATTTTGGCTGAAAAAGAAAGGGAAAAAAATCTACAGAATTATTCTAAAAAATCTCTTTGAGTTTGGAGTAAACAAGCAGTACCTTCCAAAGAAGGAAAGTTGACAAAGCAAGAGATAAAAAAAGGAAGTTCTACACCCCATGTGAGCCATTTTTTATTCTAAGAGAGGATTCTTATCCCTAACTTATCTCTTAAGAGATCTCAATGCAAGGTGACAAAGACAAAAAAGGAAAAAAGAAGCAAAGAAGGACTTCCAAATAAAGAAAAAAAAAGAAAAAAATTCCAGCCATGGAATTCACGCCCAAAGCCTTGTATGGAGCCCATTTTTTTTTCAATTTTAATCAAATCAACTTTGAGGAGTAGGACTTGAAAAAGTATAAATAGGGCACCCCTCTAGCATTCCAAGGTATGAAAGAAGAGGCCTCCTTTCACTAGCTCTTTCCCTCCACTCTCTCCATATCTTTTTACTCCATAATTTCTCTTTTCAAGAAGGGTCTCTCTAACTTGAAGCTTCCACTAGAAGAGGATCTTTCATCCTTGATCATGTAATGTTTTTCTTTTTTTAATTCTCTATCTTTATGTTAAAACAGTTTTTTTTTTATTCTCTATCTTTATGTAAAAACATTCATATCTAGTAAAAGTGTGTGTTTTCATTTCTTTTATTTACTTCTTTTTACTTCTTTGATAATGAATGCTTGATGTTTGTTTTTAACCTTGTTGCTCTTGGATTGACAACCCAAAGAAGCCTAAGAAAATGATTTGAGTAAACATAATCTAGGATAAAAGAAGAATTTAGGAAAAGAAAAAAAAAATCATACACTTCCACACATTTTACTTTCTTGTTTTCTACACATCTAAATTCCTGCAATTTTTCTATTTATTTTGATGTTCTTTGTGTTTTAATGTTTTGTTTTATGCATAGTTTAATAGCTGAAGGTTCTGTCATAGCATGCATCACTTATTGGCCAGTTTCTTAACATGAATAAGGTGTCAAAATAACTAAGTTTCAGAATTATTTGAATGAAGTTAAGATTGAGATCTGATGATCTCTTTTGGATGACCAACATCAGTTTATGTTGAAAATAATTTTTGTTAAAAATCTGAAAATTATATATTTGGTTCACATGTTTGTTGTTGGTTCAGTTGTGATATCTAAAAAGTGTTAAGACACATGATTTGGAGAAGGATTTTGAACAAGTTTCAGATCTGAAATCTAAGTTACAGCACTTACAATTCAGAAATTCTGCAACATTGTATTGGTGCCTACACATGTCAAGTTCTCATGCATTCATGCATTGTTTAATTTGGAAAGTTCATGGACTATAAATATTGCTGGAAGCACCTTTAAAAAACTAAGAATTCATCTCAATTATGCTTAGAAAAACTTTAGTTTCAAACATAAAAACAGTCCAAGAACAGCTCACCTTTGTAGTAAAATTCTGCACTGCAGAATTTTTGTAACTAGTTTATTCATTCATGAATATTTTCTTTGCTTTCAATCTTTTTCTTGGCTGTTTCTTTTTTATTAAATTCATGCATTCATGTGTTCTTCAGCTGTTAAATTTAGATTAGGTTTGCAATAGGTTAGATTCATATTTTTGTTAACTTTTCCATATCATTTAAATTTCTGCATTTTTTTCATGGAATGCATTGTTTTGCATTGTTGATTTGTTTTATTTTTTTTTAACTTTCTAATTTTAGTTTTTATTTTATTGGAAGTTCTAACCTGCGTGTTATCTTGTACTAACTTAGTTTTTTTTAAGAAGTTTTATATTTAGGAGCTTTTAGTTTTAGTAAGTTTCTTTCATTATAATTAATTTAAATTTGAAAAGTAGGAATGACGGTTGTAATTTTTAGCTTTTAGGTTAGTTTTAGATTTCTATTTAGGGTAGGTACAAGTTGGAAACATCTTAAAAACAATGCTCACTGTGGATCGACCTGATCCCACCAGGTTTATTATTACATCGTGGCTCTGCACTTGGAGTTGACAATCACCTCTCTTTTGTTGTGTTTGTCTGGCATGCTAAGAGTGGGGTTGTAGGGCACCCCTCCAAAGTTGTCAACCAACTCCATCATCAAAGCTATATACTCCATCATCCTTTTTGTAATGAAAATATATATATATATATCATATTTTCTCTCTTTTTCTTTGATTCTTCCAAGTATTTTGCTCTTTGATGTGAATGGGATGATTTCATGTATAGAAAACAAAAAAAAAAAAAAAAAAGAAAAAGAAAAATATCAACAATCTTTTTCCTTAGTTCATCCAAATGGTAGAGTAGTTGGTACATAATTTCATAAGCTTTATCCAAGCATTATACTGATTCCCCGTGTACCAAAGATTTGGTTGATTTTCTTATATTATATAACTATTGATTATTTTGATTTGCATTTGACATGGATTTTGGTTGTTTTACCTTGTACAGAGTTAGTGTACTATCATCACTATCATATTATTCTTAAACCCCTCAATATGGGATTGGTGTTGAAAGAGTTCTACTTTTTATTTCTTAAAGCATGTTATTTTCTACTTATAACTATTCGAGATGCTACAAAGAGCTATTTCAATGAAATGAGCAGCAAGTCTATGAGAGAGTTTACTTTTTATTTAGTTTGTCTTAATTTTTGCAACAATTTCATCTCCTATATACTGTCAAAGAGTCTTTAACAATTACTTATTTGCTAGGCATTTAGGATGTGGATTGTCACATGATTTTGTGCTAAGTGATTGGGAAGTCTATTGCATTGTGATTAACTAGGCCTTAATGCATAACGTATTTTGTTGTTTATTTACTTCCAATTTATGATTAATATCCCAAATAATATTAGAGGGGGAGTATCATTAGAAATTGGGAGGAGGACATGTAAAAATTTATTTCTGGACATTGTAGGGACTATAATGAAACTAAAGTCTTCTTACTAAGAGTTTGCAAAACTACTTGCTATAAAATCAACATCATAGACTGGGAAATTATGAGTGATTAAAACCATAACTATCTGACTTCCACCATTTGGAATTCAGTAGTCCTTAACAAATTACCATAAAAAGTTTATATTTGTTCTTCAAATTATGGAATTTTTTTTATTTTTATTTTTGGACATTGAAAAGAAGACACTACAAGAAAATATGTTATTCGCAATAAAATTTGGCGATGAATAAAAATTTCATCGCTGTTGATTTAGATTTCATGACGAAATACTATTTCGTCACCAAATGGATACTTTTAGCAATGCAAATAAATTTTCATCATGAAAAGGTACACATTTTACCGATGAATGTGTATTTTCATCGTTGATATATGAAACTTTTGTTGCTAAATGGGCATGGTAAGGATAAGGAATTTTCATGTTTGGCGATGAAATTGTTATGTCATTGATGAGTTTTTAGGCTTCTGCGATGAAATTTTTTTTTGTCATTCTTGAGTTTTTTAGGGTTCTGCAATGAAAATATTTGCATCACCAAATCTTTTTAATATCCCCCCTAAACAGGGCCTTTTTTCCTTGCGTCTGCCTAAATGAAACACCATTTTCTCTTCCACCTTCTCCCCAGGCAAAACCCCTTGCTGTGAACTCACCCACTCCAAACTCTCCGCCTCCACAAGATCCCAAGCCTCATTAGCCAAATCAACCATCCATCAGTAATCTCAAGTCCCTCATCTCCCTCGACATCACTAGGACCAATACCTTAAGCCCCATCCCCCCATTTATCAATGATCTTTGTCCATCTTTATCATGACCCGAGCCCAAGAATCACTAGCTTAGGGTTAACCTCTAAGGCGTGACATATGTACTCCCATGCAATCCACACCCAGACCGAAGTCTGAATGGAATTACACAAGGGATATTCATATACTTACACGTGTGAGGTGTTTTAAACGGACATCAGTCTAAGCATTCAATATGAGGAAGCCTGTTAATATCGCTTATGATCTTTTTTTCACTTTTCATTAAACAATTTACAAGTATCATTCCATCCATGAAATAGTACAAATCTTAATATTTAGAAAACATAAGATTATTATATCAATTCTACACATCACCCGTACAACCCAAACGTGAGATGCACATGTATGCAAATACGCCAAAGATGAACGTTCCATGAAGAGAAAGTAAGACAATGAAGTACAAGGAAACAAAGTCCTACGTAATGAGATCATATTATCCAAATAACAGTCTACATGGATGCAATTATATGTATATGCTAAAAATCCCAGAAATACCCAATATACACATTCTAAGACAATAATGAGTCGCTATCAGCATATAGATCAATTAGTAGGCTTCTACTGTCCATTCTTTACAGCTTAAAGGAACCATTGTGGTCTCCTTCTCTGACTCCTACGTCTCTATCAGACCGAGATCAAGATTTGGGTCTGTAACACCATTAAACAACCATGAATAAGACTATTCAGTAAAGTATAAGCATAATTAAGTTAATACATGTTGTATCTAAAAGAATTAATGACAAGGGATCAATAGAGGTCAATTCAGTACACTAGGCATGTTGTGCATTTGAAATAAGCATGCTATAAGGATCAATAAGTAAAATACATATAATTTGGCTACTACATTTACCATATTCTCCCTCTAGGGATCTTTACATTGAGAACCCCATCGACCGGGCTATGGCACGAATGGGTCTGATCATACACGGAGTCCAAAAGGTCCAAAGATACATTGCAGTAGCACCGTTCATATACTACACCAAAGTCAACTACACTGGGTATCATAAGGATGAGGCAGAGTAGAGCCAGACCATTTCGATTCATTGAGAACAATACAGTACAACATACGTTCAATTCATTCATTCAATTTGTTCTTACTCAATTCAATATTAATGTCAATATGGAACATATATCAAGAAACATTTCAAAAAGAATCAATTTATACATGATCATTTCAACTGGAATTATTCTTAGAATAATAAAAGACATTATTGATAATCTAATATACTATATAATTGCAATTCACATTAATAGAATCAAGATAGTTTTACAAACCAACCATAATCTAGTCACCATTGTTTCTAGCTGTACATGATGATGTAGTTTTAAGTTATCCAATACACAGTTATCTCTCTTTGGTATAAAGAATGTGTATCGAAGTCTCTTAAACCAACACCCATGAGGAAGTGCTAAACAAATGAGAACAGTACATGAATGAGTCTCAATCCTCAAGACCCTTCGTGATGCTAAATTATTCCATTGGGCCAATGCATAGGGTATAGGGATCTAAGAACTAAAGTCTTACAAGGTCTTGAAGCCGTGCTTAAGAAATCCTAGTTTCAATGGTCCTATAGTTTAACACTGAGTGACCTACGACTTAGCCATGGGTAGCTTACGGCTTAGCCGTAAGATGCACTACCGCTTAGCCATGGTTACATAACTGTTCCTCCACATTTACGGTATAGCCATAAAATGGTCTACGGCTTAACCATACTTGACCTACAGCTGAGCCATTTGGTGGCTACGACACTGTAGCACATTCCACGTCTTAGCCGTGGCTTAGCCATAGAGCAATGTGTCAAATTTGGTTCTCTAGATTTTGAGCCGCAATATGTCTACAGCCTTGTCCTCTGAATGTCTACAGCTTTGCCCTATACTGGCATACAGTTCGGTACAAAATCCTCATAGTTCCACGCTACTATGGTTTCTATCATTCTCATTCATTTTTCATTCTCAAGCTCACACTTTGATTTGTAATTCATCTATTGATGGACTTTATTTTATAGTAGAAGATTAGAATAATGAGGAGATGTGGGCTAAATGGACTTTATAGATGAGATATACTTGCTAGATTCATGAAATACCAACATGCATTCAACCAAAATTAGCTTATACTTGCCCTGATTTTGAATTCCAATCACTAATACTCCTCTTGGCTCAGTTGAGAATGAAAACCCACTATTTTTAGTCCTAAATGCCATGCATGTAAGAAAGGATGTAGAAATGAGTGCATGCAGTAAAATAAGAGTCTCTTTGACTTTACTGATTCATAAATTATGAAACAAAGGAAAAGGTCTTACCTTAAAATCTGATTTGGAGTGATGAAGGCTAGGAGTCTAAATCCCAACTGAAAGAACATGAGAGAGATAGTGGTGGTGACAAGTGAAAACCTCCAAAGACACATGCAGCAAATATACCTCTAATTGTTGAGGAAACAGTGGGCACTAAAAGGAGAGAGCTGAAGCAGAGAGCAGAGAGAGAAAGCACTAAGGAGAGGAGCTCAAATAGCTGGCTGGCTTCTTTTATATAGAAAAAGTGCTGGAGTTTATAAGAAAGCCCCTCTAGTTTATTATAATTTCAATGTAAGTTAAATAAGGGTCCAACTAATTCAAATGATGTCCAATGCTTTCAAGTCAAGAACGAAAGTTAATTAGCTCGACAAGACAAATGCGATGGTATCAATATGATGCGTGTATGACATGAAGCCATGCATTCTAAAATTACACAAAAGGGCTTCATCTATCTAAGTAAGGTCAAATCCAACCCAAACTACCTATACATGACCTGAACTTGACCTACTGGACTCCACAAGACTAGAATAAACTTATTTCTAATAAAACCATGTTAATTAGCTGGTAATCACAATTAATTACTCACTAATTAAGCTAAGCTTGTGTTAGAGTATTACATCCTCCCCCGCTTAGGAATCATTCAATCTTCTGAATGAAACAAAATATAGAAAATAGATAAAGTATCTAATGTACCTGTCTCTTACATACTGAAGCCGAAGTGTTCTCATGTAGCCCTTGATTTGTATCCTTTGCTATCGGGATACATTGTACCAAATTGAATCTCATTGCTATAGATCACTGCACTATGAACAGTTATAAGCATGAAATGAAAATGTGTGCAGCTAAAATGTAGTCATTCTAGCTCTTTGGTGGTCGAAGATAAAAGAGTTGAGTTTTAGGACAAAGATTTTAGAGTGCAAGCAAAGAAGTCGTTTAGCTCATTAAAAGACAGGAATCAAACATTTGAAGGAAAGTTTTTTCTTTTGACATGAAAACCTATAGGAAGGAAGAATAGTGAGATTCGAAAAGTCATAGGTCGGAAACAATAAAATGAAAGTTGGAAGGAAATTTCAATTCTAAGTTGTACATTAAGATCTTGAAGTCTTAAGGTCATAGAGAGGGAACTAAACGAAAGAAGAAACAAGTCTAATCATGCACAAGGAAGAGAAAGATCAATAGAGTAAAAAGGGAAAATCTCTTATATAAGTAAAATCTCCTTGCTTAAATTCTCATTCAAAGAAAATGGAGAAAAGGTAAATACAAAAAAAATGAGGATAAGGCAAAGGCAAACTTCTCAAAAGGAAAAAAACATGTTAGTGGAAACAATGAGATATCCAAGAATGTAAGATTACATACAAACACGATGATTATATTAGGCAGATCAGGTTGTCGTTATCACTAGTTGAGGGTGAAGGAGGATGATATTGCCATAACAGACTTTAAATCATGATACTGTTACTATGAATTCTAGTGATGCCTTGCGAATCTTCAGTTGGATTAATGCACTTGGAGTGTTTATGGCTTAATGAGTAGGGTCCTTACTTTGAAACTTTGGCGACATTATATTAGGTATCTTCTAGGAAAAGTGATCATAGGGGCAGATGCTCATAGCTCGAGGACAATAAACTTGAATGCTTAAGAAGAAGTTCATTTTTAATTGTAACAAGTATAAAACTTTATAAATTCAATAATTTGGGTATAATAAGTTGAACTTCCAAATGAAAGAGGGCAAAGGATAGAGAGAAAAGAATTAAGTTAGAAATGGGGGACTGATTTTTAACCCATTTTCAGAAAATTCAAACAAAAGAAGACAAATATAGAAACCAAAACCCAATATAGATAGAGGAAATAGGAAAATAGTTCAGGTCAAAATAGAAAGAGAATGACAAGATCCTTTCGGAGGAATTTCTACTAGTAACGTATGAAAGGAATAGAAAAGGTAATTGAACGAATATGACGTGAGGAAGATTACTTATAGAAGAAAACTTAGCTGATTTCAACAATCTTTCAAGGAAGTTCCCCAATGGAATTATATCCTTAAGTGGAAGGTCATATGAATTTATTAGGGTTTGAAGGAGACCAAAGGATTTGGGTCATATTGGTCAAGATTAATGATGATGCACTAAATGAGTTGAATATCGTGCACTTAGTATAGTATATATATAGTAAGAACACTGATAGTAATGTTAGTGAAAATGTCTAATAAAGAATCAAAATTCCTTACTTACAACTCATAAATTCACTTTCTAAATCTTCAAATAGATTACTCGATTTGCTTTTAAATCACTTGATCATCATTATTATTTGATCTAATGTTAGATCTCTTCTAAATGCAATTACATCTTTCATCAAATTAAATCCTCAAACTTTCTTTTGGAATATAGTCTCTAAAATCAACGATAACAACTTAGACAATTCCAAGCCTCCTAATGAAATAACTTCAATTGCAATTTAAATGATGCTTAAATCAAAATTTTATTTCTCCCTAGTTTAACATTGAGATTTGCTAACATGCAAAGGCAAAGCAAAACTTCAAGTGATCATCACGATTAATAATGAATTCTTATTTAAGCCATAGGGACATTAAAACAAACATCCTTATATCTCCGACATTGGCATTACTAGATTTAATTTATCAAAATACCATTGATATTATTCACTTTTGTTTTATCTAGTATGGAAAACAAATTTAATTCTTCACCTGCGATTGCTGACAACCAATCATGCGATCAAAGGGTCTAACTAATGACTTCCAATATAGGTCTTTAATTCTCAAATGTATTTTCATCCATTCCAATTTGTTCTTCTAAGCTAAAAGAGATCAAACCTCAATTAATTTGCTAGAATCATCTTACACTTAATATTGATTGACTAATCTTCAATTAAAAAAATATTTCAATGGTCAAAGATCAACATTTCATCAAGGCAGTAATCAAGGATGCAAAAATGACAAGGAGTTCAAAACCCATATTTGATCTTAAAATTTTCTTTTCAAATTTATAACCCTTAGTCATTGGTATTCAGCCTCGAGAGTATTTAGAAATTTGCGATGCACCCTATAAATGATCAAGTCTACATCATACTTGCTTATCACTTGATTTAACCGCTCACATATCCAAAGTACAATCTAATATCCTAATATGTACACCACAACACCCAACTTAGATTATTGAAGTACTTAGAATATTAAGTAAGGAAAAGAATCAATGAAAATAGCTTAAGAAGATAACATAGAAAGAAAATCAATATCAAGTAATATTCTAACTCAAAATAAGGAGCTACCTACAATACAGTGCAATGAAGGCGTGCAGTCCCCTACGATGAGTATACCAGATAATAATTTGTTGGATGGTGTTGATGTATTCATCAGGCTGTTCTAGCAATACTTCTATAAAGGCATTGAAATGGGCTTCTGGCATGACATTGTTATTGCTCAGTGTCAAAGATCTATTCAGGAGGAAGTTAGAATGCATCATAAGTATCTATTGTGCTCTGAATACTCACAACAAGAGTCGTCTCCTTCTGTACACAACTTCATACAAATCGTGGAAATGACAATTGATACTCTTTTTTAGAGTATACCGTTCTCTGGACAATTCTGCTTTTCGAAGAAGGTTAATTAGAGCTGTCGTCCGAATAATGAAAGGTATGCTTTTAAGATACCCCAACTCCTATTGGACGACAACTATGTAAGGCTCTGGAAAATCATTATCTACATGGGTTTAATTGAACTATTCTATTTCACTGGTTCTATACATTATTTCTTGATTATTACCCATAAAAGAACTGAATATCATTTAAGAATAACATACCTAATCTACCAACCCAATCAACTTATGAGCCAATGAAGTCAAATCATTGGCATTCAGACCTATTCTAACATATTCTCACCACGTTCCTACATTCTAAATCTTTTATAATGACTTCTTCATGGCCTGTTCATGGGCTCTAATACCATATCATACTATGTCACAACCCGAGCCCAAGAATCACGAGCTTAGGGCTAACCCCAACACGTGACATAGTACTCTCATGCAATCCACATCCTAACTAAAGTCTGACTGAAATTACACTAGGAATATTCACATACTTACACATGTGAGGTGTTTTAAACGGACATTAATTTGAGCATTCAATACGCGGAAGCCTATCAATATCACCTATAATCGTTTTTTTACTTTTCATTAAACAATTCATAAGTATCATTCCATGCATGAACCAGTGCAAATCTTAATATTTAGAGAACACAAGATTATTACATTAATTCTACACATCACCTGTACAAACCAAACATGAGATGCACATGTATACAACTATGCCAAGGATGAACGTTCCAAGAAGAGAAAGTAAGACAATGAAGTACAAGGAAAAAAAATCATATGTAACAAGATCAAGTTATGCAAATAAGAGTCTACATGGATGCAATCATACACATATGCTAAAAATCCCAAAAATACCCAATATACATATTCCTAAAACAATAGTGAGTTGCTCTCGGCATATGGATTAGCCAATTGGCTTCGGCTGTCCATTCGTCACAGCCTAAAGGAACCACTGTCTCCTTCTCTGACTCCTGCAAGTCTTTCATACCAAGATCAGGATCTGTAACACCATTAGACAACTGTGAATAAGATTATTCAATAAAGTATAAGCATAATTAAGGTAATACGTGTTGCATCTAAAAGAATTAATCACAACTGATCAATAAAGGTCAATTCAGTACATTAAGCATATTGTCCATTTAAAATAAGCATGTTATAAGGATCAATAAGTGAAATACATATTATTTAGCTATTACATTTGCCATATCCTCCCTTTAGGGATCTTTACATTGAGAACACCATCGACCGGGTCAGGGTACGAATGGGTCTAATCATACATGGAGTCCAGAAGCTCCAAAGGCACACTGCAATGACACCGTTCGTATACTACACCAAAGTCAACCCCGCCAGGTATTATAAGATTGAGGCTAAGTAAAGCCAAACCATTTCGATTCATATGATTGAGTAAATCATGCAATTCATTCATTAAGAACACTACAGTGTAGTATATGTTCAATTCGTTCTTACTCAATTAAATGTCAATGCCAGTATAAAATTTATATCAAGAAACATTTCAAAAAAAATCAATTTATACATGATCATTTTAACTCAGAATTATTATTGAAATAATAAAAGGCAATAACAGTAATCCAATATGCTGTGTAGTTACAATTCATATTAATAGAATCAAGGTAGTTTTATAAACCAACACTAATATAGTCATCCATTATTTTTAACTGTGCATGACGATATAGTTTTAAATTATCCGATACTTGCTGATTCATAAATTATGAAACAAAGGAAAAGGTCTTACCTTAAAATTTGATTTAGAGTGATGAAGGTTAGGAGTCTAAATCCCAGCTGAAAGAACATGAGGGAGATGGTGGTGGTGATAAGTGAAAGCCTCTAAGGACACATAAAACAACTATACCTTTAGTTGCTGAGGAAACAGTGGCCACTAGAAGAAGAGAGTTGAAGCAGAGAACAAAGAGTGAGAGCACCAAGGAAAGGAGATCAAATAGCTATCTGGTTTCTTTTATACAAAAAAGTGCTGGAGTTTATAAGGAAGCCCATCTAGTTTATTCTAGTTTTAATGTAAGTCAAATGAAGGTCAAATTAATTCCAATGATGTCCAATGCTTTCGAGTCAAGTACGAAAGTTGACGAGCTTGACAAGACAAATGTGATGATATCGATATGATGCGTGTATGACTTGAAACCATGCATTCCAAAATTACGAAAAAGGGCTTCATCTACCTAGGAAAGGTCAAACCCAACCCAAACTACCTATCCATGACCTGAATTAGACCCACTGGACTCCACAAGGCTAGAATAGACTTGTTTCCAATAAAACCATGTTAATTAGCTGGTAATCATAATTAACTCTAGTTGATCAAGCTAAACTTGGGTCGGAGTGTTACAATCCCTAACTTGAGTTCTGCTCGAAGGTGATTTTCTTCTTTCTAAGTGTCCAACGTGGAGTTCTGTTCTTCCTTGAGTTTGGGCACCGTTGGCATTTTTCTGTCCTTCGCATTTCTCTACCCCCAAGCATTTCTACTCTTCCTGGAGTTGCAATCTTGTTCTTCATTTATTTTCATTTCAATTTTCTTCTTTGAAAATGGAGGATTTCTGATGTGAGTTTTCTGTATTAGGATTAAAAGTGGGGTTTTTAAGGTGGAGATCACTTGTTTCAAAGAGAGGGTTAGGAGATTTCTATATTAGGATTAAAAGTGGGGTTTTTAAGGTGGAGATCGCTTGTTTCAAAGAGAGGGTTAGGAGAGAAGAGAAAGAAGAGAGGTTTTGTCAGCAAAGTTTTTGGATGGGATTTTGAGATTACTGGTATTTTGATTATACAAATGCTTTTGACAATTACATTCCCATTTGATCTTTGTCCTTTAGATTATGAATCTGATTACTGGTTCTCTATTAAATTCCTAGAATCAAAGCAACATTCCTTTGTTGTGGCTTAGATCATGGGCACAACAGTTTAAAATTGCTCATGACATGTACTGAAGAGATTAGTGACCACTGGTCATTTTTTGCTTGTGCAAATCCACATTTTTTTTCTGTCATTACCATGCTAGTGAGGACATTTGATTACTCTTCTTAAAATAATTGTATGGGTCTTTGTGATAATGCTTATTTGTTTAATCATTTTCAAGGTTGTGGTGCAAAATTTATAGAGTTTTTGCTATCATTGGCTCCCCCTGTTAAAGATATTGTTTACCCATTGCTCATTTCAATTGACCATTCTTTTTAGGGCCTAGACTTAGGTTTCTTATCCATGCATTCTACGCCTTATAATCTCGTATCTGAATGTATTGCATTTTTAATCTTTGTTTGTTTGTAGCTATGAATCCAAGTTGTGCCGATGCTGCACAACAATGAGGGGAACTACTTGGCTCACACCTAGGCCAAATGCCACCGACCAACTTGACCAAGCATCCTGGCCGCTCCCGTCCAACCACAGCCCAACAAGCACAAGTTCGCTCCCTGCAAGAGTGGTAACCCCCTATCTCCTCCTCCTATTTTCTCACTTCATTTTTATTTCTGGTTTCTCAAATCAATTGAAAGTGAGATAGATACTAGTGTTGGTAAGTTAGGGCTCTTGGTCTTAGCTTAGACATTTGTTTGTGTAGAACACAATTAGCTGATCATAGATTGATGGGATAAGGCAATGATGATGATAATGATGATGCTAATCCCTGCGGGGCTTGAATTGTTGTGTTTGTTCGGAATTGAGATTACCTTATATTGATTAGCTGCTACTCTTGTTGGAGAATATCTAGGAATTAGGAATTAGCAAGAATAGCCTCTTACCTCAATGGTGAAAGGTGTTTTAACCCTAGGCATGCCACCTTCCTTAACCATTATAGTTGATAGTTAAAAATGGCAGTGCTATCTTTGTTCATATTCAACCGGATTAAATGCTTCTGGTTTGATTTTAGTGATAGTTAGAGATCATATTTGGTTTTAGTTTTTTACAAATGTCAAAATTGTATTGTGATATTTTTGTTTCTGATGTTTGTAAGCTTGATTTGATTTCATTTTGATGTTGAATTGAATTCTGTATAGTGGTTACAATCTTATTGGGGTGAAAGACTTGCAATGCTTAAGTCATGTCTAGTGTGTGGGGAGCCTACATACAAGGTAAACAATGGTAAGGGTTAGAAGATTCCCCATAAGATACTACAATACTTTCCATTAACACCGAGGTTGAAGTGGTTGTACAGGTCGAACAAATAGCTAGAAACATGAGATGGCACAAGCATGTGCGGCCAAAT
Source organism: Sextonia rubra (assembly GCA_037013555.1). Classification (NCBI taxonomy): domain Eukaryota; kingdom Viridiplantae; phylum Streptophyta; class Magnoliopsida; order Laurales; family Lauraceae; genus Sextonia; species Sextonia rubra. The sequence goes on from JASUAD010000008.1 coordinate 11,815,224, forward strand.
GATGGGTTGGCAAGGCATCCAACAGATTATTCCAAGTGGAAGGAATTTGATTAGAATTATCCTGAGTTTACACTGGAGCCCCACAATGTGAGGCTCGGGCTAGCCACTGATGGTTTCAACCCTTTTGGAAACATGAGCACCTCCTACAATATGTGGCCTATAGTCCTTACGCCTTATAACCTGCCACCTTGGTAGTGCATGAAGGAACCATATTTCATGATGTCCTTCCTTATTCCTGGACTAAAGTCCTATGGGAAAGAGATCGATGTACACATGAGGCCATTGATTGAAGAGTTGACAGAGTTGTGGGGGAATGGTGTTATGACTTATGATGCCTCGTTCGAACAATATTTTCGGATATGCATGTATAATGTGGACCATACATGATTTTCCCACATATGGTGATTCTCTAGGCGGAGTACAAAAGGTTATCTTGCTTGTCCCCTTTGCTATGATTATCCGTGTTCGATTGGTCTAATGAACAAGATTGGTTTCACTAACCATCGAGCTTTCTTGGATAAGGACCACCCTTGGCGAAGGAATAAGTTAGCATTTAACAATAAGGTTGAGTTTCATGTGAAATCATTGGAGATACTAGTGGAGAAGATATCAGCAGCTTTGAATTGGCTACCCAATGTCAAGTTTGGAAAGCCTAAGGATGGTAAGAAAAGACCCCATGACGGTGATTTAGAACTAAATTGGACAAAGATGTCCATCTTGTTGGATATGTTGTACAAGAAAAATTAGAAGCTCCAACAAATCCTTGATGTCATACACATAAAAGGCAATATATGTCACAATTTATGTGGAACGACGTTGAACATAATTGGGAAGAACAAGAACATCGAAAAAGCATGCAAAAATTTGGCCAAAATGTGAATAAGACCAGATTTACACTTGGTTCAACATCCCATTGGAAACTTTTTCCAAGCCATAAGCATTATTGACACTGACCGTAAAGAAGAGAGAGGATTTTTATGAGTTCTTGAAGTTAGTCATGTATCCACATAGCTACACTAAAAACTTATCGAGGTGTGCTGGTGTGACAAATGGTAAATTGTCTGGTCTTAAATGCCACGACTGTCATGTCCTTTTGCAAGGAATTCTTCCGATTAGAATGCATGGATTCCTCAAGAAGGATATCTGCAATTCATTATTCGGGTTGGACAATTTGTTCAAGTAGTTGTGCTTTAAGATGCTAAGAATGGAAGAGTTGGAGAAATTACAAGAGCAATAGTGTTCAAACTTTGCAAACTGGAGAAGATTTTCTCCCGACATTCTTTGATGTGATGGTCCATCTGGCCATTCACTTGCCATGTGAAGCCATGTGTGGAGGACCAGTGCAGTATCGATGGATGTACCTAATCAAAAGGTAACAATTACAATGTTAATATTGTATAATCCTATATAATTTATAATGTTAATATGCTATGAACATTGGTGCTTGTTGTAAGGTTTCTTGGAACTCTTAAGGGGTTTGTTACCAATAGAGCACGACCTGAGGTTTTGATTGTCGAGGTTTATATTGTTAAGGAGTATACAACTTGTTGCTTAATGTATCTCAATGAGGTTGATACTGTGTTTAACTAAAAGGAACAAAATGTAGCTAGGTATGGTGAACGTCACTAAGGATTAGTAGTATTCACAGAAAATGCCCGTCCTTTCGTTGTTAAGGTTTAGTGGGTGATGCTAGATCAACTTGACATTTCTCATTGGTTTGTCCTCTACAATAGCCTGAGGTGGACCCATATCTAAAGTATGTGGTTATGATAGTTTGGCATATTCTTAGCCTCTTGATGTTTTCAATGAATATGTTGAAACTCTTTTTTTAATTTGTGTAGTGAAAAGAAATTATTTAATTCCATATAATTAGGACATTTAATTTTTTTATTTGCTAAATAAAATTTTATAAGGAAAAATTATATGGAATTAAATATGTCTTAATTTAGTGCTTATTAAACTCAAATAATGCTCTGAAACTCTACTAAATTCCATACCCAATTTTCAAACATAAAATAATTGTTAACAAATTTGGTGGTAAAATTCATCTAAATGCTACAATAAAACAAAAATGCATACAAACAAGGTTTGTTTCTAAATAAGACTCTTTTGTTTTGATGAGTCCTTAAAATTTCCAAGAATATTCCTAAAAATATGCATTTGTAAAGACTTAACAATTACTGTTTATGTCAATTTGAATAATAGTAGAGTAAAATGCCAAAGAGTAAGAAAAGATATGTCCAACCCAGTGATCTGGAAAAAAAAAGGCAGCAGCATATGAGAGTGTTAGGCAAAACACAATGTAGCATAATCGAGTGGTAACGGAGTTTTTGGAGTTGCCAGAGGCTGCTAATGCTTGGATGGCCAAGCTGGGCGAGAAAAATAGACTATCATCCATTAAGAAGAAAGGGAAAAGAACAATGGGTGAGGAGAACATGAGGAGTACATACCCTCTGAGTATGAGGATCAACCGCACTCTTCTAGCGATCAGAACAACGATGACGATGATGTGTTGCCAAATGTAAACTATACTAGCTTATTTGTTATTGCCATTTTTTATTCTTGATTATACCTGTTTCCATTATTAATGTAATCTATATTTTTATGGCAGGACATAGATATGCCTCCTCGTCATATGTTACCCTTTTTGGAGCACGTGGAGATACGAAGCCACTTGGAGACACACCTCCGATTCCTATAGGAGATCAACAGCTTAGTCCAATCACGCAGTCTAGTGGCCTAGGTAGTTATAATTTAACTTGTTTAATACATGTCTATCAGATAACTCGAATAACAATGTGGTCTTATATGTAACATCAACTTCGGATTTAGCCTCCTTAGTACCAATCCAAACACGCAAGCATTGAATGACACGGGGTTGGGGGACCGAGTAGATTCTCAAGCGATTGGGAAGCTCCCAGTGGCCATTGTAGCCAAGTACTGGGCACCTGTGGGGCGCAATGCCCCATCCTTTGGTCAAGAATCTGGGCAACAAGTTCGAGCCCATTCTCCTATCCAAGGTGTCATGAGGTTGAGCGATGTTAAGGATTAAAATAAGGAGCCATGTATATGGTGCGTTCTTGTAATTGCCTTATCTCTTTATTAATTCAATGTATATATTTTTTGGTTAACTCTCAATTTATTCAACAATTTTTTCAGGGCAAGTGCACTCTCGATGACTATGATACAAATGAGATGGTGTAGAAGGCCGTGGATATTAAATGTGGCTGCCAATACAGGGATCATCACTACAATATGCACATGCATTACAAAAACCTATTAGAGGACAGCATAGACCACAGGAGTTAGCCTTATAAAAGGATGACATTGTCTACTTAGGACAAGCTGATTACTTATTGGAACACGTGGAAGGTACTCAATTCATTATTATCACCTCTCACTGATATCCCCTTTCTTGATATCTCGCTTATCTCCTTTTCTTGATATAAATCTGCTTATGAGCATACATTTTTTTTTTATAAAAATAGTCTACCCAAAATGCTAAGAATAGGGCTACTCTTAAGACCAATCATGCATGTGGCTTGCTGTCTTTCCCTACTACCATCATCAGAGTAATGTGCTATGGAATTTCATTTTAAAACCTATATGCTTACTTAGAGAAGGGAGAAAGATGATTGGGTGAACCCCAAGTGCGGTGCAGCATATGTATGCAATCTTGTTCACTTAGACTCAATCCTAGATTTAGAATTTGCTATATATAATTGATTCTTTAATTCATTTGACAATTATAGGTGAAGCTTGTGGAGAAGCACAATGATCCAACCCTAAACTTGTTGCAAGAGGAGTTGTCTGTAGATGTGTTTAAGGCTAGATCTAGGTACATGAAGGCACTTGGTAAGTGGCTATCTTCTTCTGTATGGACTACTGCTCAATCCTACGCATGGGATAATGAGTTGAGGCATTTGAGGGAGCAGCTGGACACACTAATGAGGGGGAAAAAGGAAGACAGGGAGGCAATAAAGAAGCAACAAGAAGAACTTCAGGCTCAGATGATAGCAATGCTTACAAAGGTTGGTGTGTACTCTGTGCAATGTGGTGGAGCAAACTCATCTAGTGGCAATCATCAACCAACGGGGGTGAAGTAGGTAAATATGTTATTTTTTAATATTTTGACTACTAACTTAGACTTAGACCTAGGAAAATGCCATCGACTTACGAAAAAATAAGAAAAAGAAATCCAAAAGAGTAGAAAGAGGAGGAGGAGGAACTAACCAATGATGGGCAAAATTGTAAAATCCCCACTAAACGACCCTGCAAGTGTCACAGGCACCTTGCTCAGGACCAAAGTAACTTGTAGTAATTGACCGTACCCCAATGGTATCCTAGGTTTGTGAACAACACGTTAGTTTTCATTTTATAAGACTTAGACTTAGAAAATGGCCACCGACGGGCAAAATGGCCAAATTCCCACAAAACAACACAATGAGTGTCACAAGCACCTCACTTAGGACCAAAGTAACTTGTGGGGAGTTGACCATGCGACAACAGCATCCCTATTTTGTGAACAATGCATTAGTTTGCATTTCATAAGACTTAGACTTAGGAAAATGCCAACAATGGGGAAAACCACCAAATTCCCACCAAAAGACCCAACGATTGTCACGGGCACCTCACTCAGAAACAAAGTAACTTGTAGGAATTGACCATACCCTAACAGTATCCTTGGTTTTGAACTATGTGTATGTTTACATTTCTTAAGACTTAGACTTAAGAAAATGCCACTAATGGGCAAAACCATCAAATTCCAACCAAATCACCCAGCAAGTGTCATGGGCACCTCACTCAGGACCAAAGTAACTTGTACAAACTAACCGTGCCTCAATGGCTACCATGGCTTGTGAACTATGTGTTAGTTTGCATTTCATAAGACTTAGACTTTGGAAATAGCCATTGACGGGCAAAACTACTAAATTCCCACCAAACGACCCAGTGAGTGTCACAAACACCTCACTCAGGACCAAAGTAATTTGTAAGAGCTGACCGTGTGGAATGGCATCCTAGGTTTGTGAATGAAGCGTTAGTTTGTATTCCATAAGACTTAGACTTCGGAAAGAGCCACCGATAGGCAAAACCACTAAATTCTCACCAAACGACATGGTGAGTGTCATGAGCACCTTGCCCGAGACCAAAGTAACTTGTAGGAATTGACCATGCCCTAACAACATCCTTAGTTTGTGAACTACACATTAGTTTACATTTCTTAGGACATAGACTTAGGAATATGCCACCGATGGGCAAAACTACAAAAATCCAACCAAACAACCTGCAAGTGTCATGAGTACCTAACTCGTGACCAACACAACTTGTAAGAACCAACCATACTTCAACGGTATCCCTGGTTTGTGAACCACTTGTTATTTTGCATTTGTCGAGACATAATGTTACGCTTTGTGCCCAATAATTTGGAGATTAATGCAGATCCTAAAGTAATCCATGCCATGTCAAGACACGTATGAATTGACACTAATTAGGTGATTTCACAGGTATGTGTAAAGAAGATCTGTAAACACGTAATAATCAATTTGCACAATTAAGCGGAAACTTGGAGAATTCGCCTGTATATATTATAGATACTAATAAAACCATATTCATTCATTAATATAACTAAGGTCTATTAATTAAAACATCCACGTACACATAACATTAAGTTACATAAAATAGATAGACCAACCTATATGTCATGTCCTTCAAACAAGAAATTCAAAATTGCTTATTATATCCATAAGCCCAAGCATGGCTTGTCCTAAGTAACCCAAAATGAAACCATTTGTTGCACTACGTAGGATGATTAGTAGAAAACATCATCCTCGTTCCACTTATCTATAAACCAAGGTACCGCTATGGTTTCCACAAGGGGCACATCGACTGCTGTACTGGCATTGGGTTCTGTAACTATAACACCAAAGGTAGTACTGTTACATTACAGTTAAGCAACTATAAGAATATATAAGACTATCATGATGTATCAATCGAATTTAAATATATATATATAATGATTAAAAGAGAGCAATAATGGAAACTATGCATGTTGAGCATGTGAATAAGCATGAGTAAAGAATCATAAATGGAAATACAATAACATACTAGTTGGTATCCATATGGCTATATTCGTTCTAGAAAGAGAGCAAATTGTATAGTAGGAACTCACTAGTGCCCAAGCCAAGACCATCTAGCTACCCTTAAAGCGCCGACCAACACTTCATATAACTATTGCATGACGAAAATTATGGAATACCCTCATTTGGTCCCTTCGAACCACTTATGAGTACAAGCTAAGTGGTATCCACTTAATAGTCTTAAGACCGATTAGAATTTCATACTTTCATACTTATCATATGTAGCGATCCACTCATACTTATACAGAAGCATATATCAGTCTTTAGATAGTATTCACTCATGAAAGTCAAAATTAAACAAAGTAACTGATAACCATGCAATGCATACTTAAATGAGCTAATAGGGCCCGAACCCTGTCAACCTTAGCTACTCTTCTTTTAGCTCACGAGCCTACACTTAGTAGAACCTCCATCTCTGATTTTGCCTTAAGGTTCACTAGGAAAAATGGTTACACAATTTAATCATGTTGAGCACAAGGATTGCTTAAACAACATGAATGCATTTAAATTGAGAGATTAACAAGGATATTTACTAGCCAACCCTAACTAAGATAATCCATATTTCCTTATTCATTCAATACGGTGTATTAATATAACATCCAGTTTCAATATTTTACTAAAATCTTGGTGTTACATTGTATAGGCAATGGACACCACTTCTTATGCCAACACCCATGATGTGACATCAGGAAAAACAATAGGAAAATCAAGAGGGAATGAGTGATAGCTGAACACTCTTCTTTCTTGATGTTTAATTACCATTAGGCTAATTTGTTTGAAGTAAGAGTACCATTTCTAGGGACCTACATGGTCTTTGATTATACTTAAGGTCCTAAGGGTAATAATGGCTTATATCATATCTCTAAGTTCTTACAAGAAGGTTATAATATTCCCATTTGATTCTCATTTCAAATAATTAAAATAAAGTTTTATAAAATAAAAAGGGGGTGCCCGATCGATCAGGCAGCTATTCGACCCATCGGACCTCCCAAAACTGGAATTTGATCGATCGGATCCTTGTCTGACCAATCAACCCTGGAGCACTCTGGCTCAAGGCTGATTCTATTCTGAACTATTTCTCTCTTGCTTATTTGACCTCCCCTGCATTCAGACATCAAAAGAACCCCTTTTACTATACTCTTGAGTTTCTTTATCATCCATTTCCATCATTTATTCATAAACATATTCATTATCACTCTAACCATTATATATTCTTAAATTAAAGGGTGAAAGAGTTGTAGATTTGTATTCAAAGGAGAGTACTTTAAGAATCAATATAATTAGACATACATGCAGTAATATCCACTCTTATACCTGCATCTAATTTCAGTGCTTTACCCAAATTAAGCTTCCTTTGGTTTAATAATATAGAAGACCTCAATAGAAGAAAATCCTAAGACATGCAAGAAGTGAAATGGAAATAAGATTCATGCATGCTCTAGATTTGAGTCTCCTTGAGTCTTTGGAACCCAAATAACTAGAATGGTGAGAGGATCCTCACCTTAGAGGGCTGTAGAAAAAGAAAAGGAGATGAATTTGTGAGTTTTAAAGGAAGATGATGAACAAGGAAACATGGAGGAAGAAGTAGAAGTTGTAGCTCATGCATGCACAGCTCCAAGCTCAAGTTCTCAACTGCTAGGGAAGGAGAAGAGGAGAAAAAGATGGAGCACTAGCAGGGAATTAGAGGGAATGAAGAGCACGAACAGTTAAGTTGGTTTTAAATCTAGGTTTCTTAGAATTTACAAGTATGTCCACTTGGTTTTATGGATTTTACAAGTTGAGTCAGTTGATCTTTAATTGGGCCAAGATGGATCCGGATGGAACCGAGCCAAACATTAAAGATAACCCACAATGTAAAATACACTTGATGCAATTAATATGATGCCTTAATGATGCAAAACCATGCAACTCTAATTTACGAGAAGGTCCTTAACTACCTAAGTAAGGTTCGAACTTGACCCAACTACTTATCCATGACCGAAGTCTAAGGGATTTGAGTTGAATTAGCTCAAATTATGTGTTGATTAGAGTAAAACAAGGTTGATTATGGTAAATCAAGATTAGTTCGGGTTTGGACTGTACATCCTCTCCCTCTTTAAAATCATTCAGTCCTCCAAATGCAACATACCTTACGTAAAAGTCCTAGAAACTTCTCCTGAACTTGTTCTTCAAACTCCCAAGTAGCTTCTTCTAGTCCATGATGTTACCAAAGAATTTTGATCCATTTAATTGTCCGAGTACACAATACTTTGTCCTTTGTCTCAATGACATGAAGAGGTCACTCTTCATAGCTTGCTTCTGACTCTGCTTGGATATCATCAATCTTAAGGACATGTGAAGGGTCTGGAAGATTCTTCCTAAGCATTGATGCATGAAACACATTGTGAACTCCATTAAGTTGAGGTAGTAGTTCTAACGGGTAGGCCAAATCTCCAACTCTACTCTAGATCTCAAAAGGTCTTACTAATCATGGAGTAAGCTTGCCCTTCTGTCCAAACCTGATGGTGCCCTTCTGTCCAAACGTAATGGTACCCTTCATTGGAGAAACCTTTAAGAAAATCTTGTCTCCCACTTGAAATTTGAGAGGTCTATGGCGGTTATCAACGTAGCTCTTCTGACGAGATCTAGCAACCTTCAACCTGCCTTGGACTTTCTTTACTTTTTCTGTTGTATCTGTAATAAGAGAAGGTTCGTGGAAACTTCTAATTTTGACTTTTTCCCAACACACCAGAGTACGGACCTTACTTCCATACAAGGCCTCAAACAGAGTGATTTCGATGCTCACATGGTAACTATTGTTATTGATGAATTAGCACAAGCACATATGCTCATCCTACTCTTTCCCAAAGTCTAACACCCTGGCTCGAAGCATGTTCTCAAGAGTTTGGATCGTATGCTTCGATTATCTGTCTGTCTGAGGATAATAAGCGGTGATGAAGTTAAATTTAGTGCCTATGGATTTTTGAAAAGATTACTAGAAGGAAGAAATGAATCTACTGTCTCAGTCTGAATCTATAGAAACCGAGGTGCCGGGCAACCGAGTAATCTCATATGCGAAGATGTTGGCCATCTCATGGAATTTTATTCCTTTCCTAATAGGAATAAAATGGGCTAATTTTGTTAGTCGATCGACAATCACCCATATTTCATTGTGACGTTTGCTTGTTTGAGACAACCTTGAAACAAAATCCATCGAATAATTTTTCCATCTCCACTTTGGAATGTGCAAAGGATGTAAAAAACAGGGAGGTGTTTTATATTTAGTCTTCACACATTGATAGGTAAGACATCTTACCACAAAACTTGCAATGTCTCTCGTCATGTTATTCCACCAGAACCTGCCATTCAGATTTTGGTACATTTTAGTAGTCCCGGGGTGCATGGAATATCCTACATGGTGTACTTCAATCATGATTGCTTCACACCATCAACCATCCTAAAATTTGGCCTCTGGAGATATGGTCACGAGTCTTAACGAACTCTAGGCCTTCAAATTGTCTCTCTTTAATATGTTGTATAAAAGTTGGCTTGAAGATAAACATTGCTACTAGCATGACCTTGTCATCAACGAATTCAATTTCCATATCTAGATCTCGAAATTCTTTTACTAACGACCACTCACCACACATAGCTGCCATTTCAATAGTTGATTTTCTATTAAGGGCATCAACTATTACATTACCTTTTCTTGGAAAGTACTTGATTGGAAAATCATAATCCTTTATAAACTCTAACCAATGGCGCTGTCTCATATGGAGGTTATGTTAAAAGAATAGATACTGAAGGCTGCGGTGGTCACTATGAACTTCAAACTTCTCTCCAAACAAGTAGTGTCTCCATAATTTTAAAGCAAAGATGACAGTTACTAACTCTAGATCATGTGTGGCATAGTTCTTTTCATGCTCTTTCAACTGTCGGGGTACTTCTGCTATCACTTTCCCATTCTACATTAATTCACATCCTAATTCAATTCTTGAAGCATCAATATATATATCAGATCCACCACTACCTTCTGGTAGGGATAGGATTGGAGCTGAGATTAACTTTTTCTTAAGGAATTGGAAACTTGATTGACATTCATCCAACCAAACAAAAGGTTCATTCTTCCGAGTTAACTTTGTCAATGGTGCTACTATTATGGAAAAGTCTTTAACAAATCTTCAATAGTAGCCCGCAAGACAAACAAAACTCCATACTTCTACAACCATCTTTGGGCTTTGCCAACTGGTTATTACCTCGATTATGATTGGGTAAATTGAAAGTCCATCTTTAGAAATTATATACCCTAAGAGGGCAACTTATTCCAACCAAAAGTCGCACTTATCCAGTTTGGAGTATAATTGATGATCTCTCAATGGCTAAAGTGAAGTCCTCAAATGCTTAGCATGTTCATCTTTGGTTTTGGAATACACCAATACATCATCAATGAAAATCTCCACAAATTAATCAAGATAAGATGAGAAGATTCTATTCATCAAAGTGATTAATATAGCTAGGGTATTGGTTAATCCAAATGGCATAGCTAAAAATTCATAATTCTCATATCTTATCCTAAAAGCAATTCTTGATATATCTTGATCTCTAACTAGCAGCTGATGATACCCAAAGCTCAAATCAGTCTTTGAGAAATAGGTTGTACCTTGTAATTGATTGAACAATTCATCAATTCGAGGCAGTGGGTATTTGTTCTTCACTATCACCTAATTCAGCTGCTTGTCATCAATACACATTCTAAGGGTGCCATTTTTCTTCTTCACAAATAAAACTGGAGCTCCCCATGGTGATATACTAGGACGAATGGATCATGTGTCCAATAAATCTTGCAATTGTAGCTTCAGCTCATGCAATTCTATAGGTGCCATTCTATACGGAGCTTTAGAGATCGGAACCATAACGGGTACAAGTTCTATAGTAAAGTCTACTTCCTTAATGGGTGGAAGACTGATAACATCATCTTGAAACACATCTGGGAACTCGCAAACTACCGGGATCTCTTCTAACTTCTTTGGTGGCTTCTTTTCAATAATAAAAGCAATATACGCTTTGCAGCCACTAAGAATTAGTCTTTTTGCTCGAAATGCTAAGATTAGACTAGTATTCAAACTCTTTTTCTCACCTTCGAATACAACACTTGGGCTGGCTTCATCTACCTTCACGGTGATGATCTTATGAAAACAGTCCATACAGGCCCTGTACTTAGATAATTAGTCCACACCTAAGATTATGTCAAAGTCATGCATCAATAACACCATTAGCTCTGCTGGTAATAACTTCTCACCAATCAAGACTTCGCAGTCTAGATAAAAGACTTCGCCAATCACCCTCTTGCTTATAGGGGTAATGACAGTCAACACGTACGGTTACTGTGTGATCGTGAGCTCCAAGTGCAGAGCTGCGATGTAGTCATAAAAATGGTGAGACCAAGTCAAACCACGGGAGCAATGATTTTAAGATGTTTCCAACTTGTACCTGTCCTAAATAAAAATCTAAAACTAGCCTAAAAACCAAAAATTACAACCATCATTCCTACTTTCCAAAATTGAATTAATTACAATAAAAGAAACTTACTAAAACTAAAACTCCTAAATCTAACACTTCCTAAAAAAAACTAAATTACTACAAGATAACACGCAAGTTAGAACTTCCAATAAAATAAAAGCTAAAATTAGAAAATTAAAAAAATAAAAGAAATCAACAATGCAACACAATACATGCCATGAAAACAACTGATGCAAACTTTTCTGATATTAGATGCAAAATTTGAACAAAATATGTTCCTAATCTAATGCAAACCTAATCTAAATTTAATAGCTGAAAAACACAATTAATGAATGCATGAATTCAATAAAAAAAATAAGTAAGGAAAAAGATTGAAAAGCAAAGAAAATATGCATGAATGAATGAACTAGTTATAAAAATTCTACAATGCAGAATTTTACTACAAAGGTGGGCTGTTTTGGACTATTTTCATGTTTGAAACTAAAGTGTTTCTAGCACAATTAAGATGAAATTTTCAGTTTTTTAAAGGTGCTTCCAGCAATATTTATAGTCCATAAACTTCTCAATTTAAAAAATGCATAAATGCATGAGAACTTGACATGTGTAGCTACCAAACAAAGTTGCAGAATTTTTGAATTATAGGTGCTGAAACTCAGATTTTAGATAAAAAACATGCTCAAAATCTTTCTCCAAATCACGATTTTTCGGATCTATCAAGTCTTCAAATCTGATCCACAAGTTACCCAACTGAATATACCCAAATATGAGTTGATTGTTGCATCAAATTTCTACAAATATAAACTGTTTTTGGACAGATTTGGGCATCTTATTACACATATAGATCTGAGTTTTGAATTTAGTCTAAACATCTCTAAAACATGATTACATTTGCATCTTACACATGTTAAGAAACCCACCAATAATTGATGCATGCTATGATAAAACTTTTAGCTATCAAATTTTCCATAAAACAAAACTTTGAAACACAAAGAACATCAAAATAAATGGAAAAAATTTCAGGAATTTAAATGTATGGTGAGACAAGAATTTAAATGTGTGGAATAACGAGAAATTAAATGTATTGATATAACATGGAATTTCAATGTGTGGAATAATAAGAATTTAAATGTATGGAAGTGAAAGAAAATGAATGTGTGGAAGTGTATGATTTGTTTTCCTAAATTCTTCTTTTGTCCTAAATTATGTTTGAGTTCTTTTGTCCTAAATTATGTTTGCTCAAATCATGTTCTTAGGCTTCTTTGGGTTATCAATCCAAGACCAACAAGGTTAATAAAAAACTTCAAGCATTTATTATCAAAGAAATAAAAAGATTTAAATATAGGAAACAAAACACACACTTTCACTAGATATGAATGTTTTTACATAAAGATAGAGAATGGAAAAAAAAAACATTAGATGATCTAGGATGAAAGATCCTCTTCTAGTGGAAGCTTCAAGTTAGAGAGAGCCATCTTAAATAGAAAAATTATGGAGTAGAAAGAAATAGAGAAAGTAGAGGGAGAGAGCTAAAGAGAGGAGGTCTCTTCTTTCATGAAGATTATGGGAGACGGGTTCCCTATTTATACTTTTTTTTTCTACTCCTTTTTAAAGAAGGTCTCATATGTGGCTTGCCTTCTTTAAGTAAATCCTCTTCTAGGTCAACAAGTCTTCCAAGTTTGAGATGAGATAAGATTCTCTCTCTTACTGGAATTCTAAGTATATCCATCTTTCTTGGCTAATACTTGCCAAAGGATAGGGCCTACCTATGATGAGATAATTTCAATCCCGCCTAAAAATGTGTTGTAAACTTCCCGAGGTCATATCTTTATCGTTTTAACTCCAATTGGTGCAATCTTGGATTTTATGGATATCTACTTGAAAAAAGTTTTCCAGTGATAAATAGATTATCCAAATCCACTACTCAATTTGAGAGTTATGACCATTTAGTGTATGCTGTCCAAAGAAAAACGAGATTGACTTTCTATTTTGAATTCTCCTTCTTTGACTTTTCTTTCCTTGAATTCTCTCCACCTTAGTTTTTTTTTATTTCATTAATTTTGAATTCTTACAACAATTGAAGAGTGAGACCCCTTTCTTGAACATTCCACAAGTGTGTTCCCTCACATGTGAATATGTGTGTGGGACTATGAAGCCAATTTTTGCAATTTTCTTCTAATTTCTTTTCTCTCATCAATTTTTCTCTCCTTTCTTTTGAAAATAATTTCTTTATCTCAATTCTTTGAAAATGGAACCCATATCATCAATTTCCTACAAAATAAATGTGAATTCATTTAAAAAAACAATTTTAACCCTAAGATTACAAATGCATGACTGTGAGCCCATTTCTCATGAAATGACAATGAAAATGCATACTATTTTTCATGATTTGATGTGAATCAACTAATGGTGATAAAAATTGAATTTATTTCATGAGAATATAAATTTTTACAAAACTTTCCAAAAATAGATTTTCCAAAATTGGCAAGTTTCATGAATGTTTGCAAAAAGTGTGATTTTTAAGCAAATTATATAGAAATATACTAAAATGAATTTAAAATACTTGATACCACTAGATCACATTAATTGAGGCTCTTTCAAGTCAATAAATCCTTTAAATGGTCCAAAATGTATATGAAAATCTACATTTTTAAAGACTCATCACACCCCCTAACTAGCATTTTGCTAGACCCTAGCAAAAAAAATGCAATTAATATGAGGCTTCCATCCTAACCTAATCTAACCTAAAACTAATGTAATGTAATAAAAGTAAATATGAATGCAACGCCACTTTCACTGGTACTCTTGACTACATTTAGTGTATGCAGCAAGCCCTTAAATGGTTAGGTTCCCCCTAGTGGACAAGTTGTGCCTCGTGAGGGTTTGCAGTGAATATACCCACAAAATTCTCTTTTTTTTTTAAGGAAAATAAACAAAAGAAACAAAAGTAAAGGAGAAAAGAAATTTCCCAAAAGAAAATTCACTCATATCGTATATTTTTGAAATCTAGAATAATTAAACTTTTAGACTTTTCAAAGCCCGATCCACAATTCTATTTTCGAAAACTTTTTCAAATTCAAACCCACTAGCTTGCATGGTGAAAGATTGTATACATCAAAAACTGATTTCAAATGTTCCACAATAACGCTGTAAAAATAGAGTTTTTCCTTCAAATAGTAAAATAGAATTTTTCCTTTAAATAGTCTGATCCCTTAAAATTTAGCAAAAGAAATTTCCTCTTGAAGTTACTAAGATAACTGTCACTTTAATGTTTACTTCGATAAGCCTCTTTTCTGTCACTGTTTTTTTTTCCAACGCAAGGGTTCACAAGTTCATACGATATAAGAAAAGTTAGAATCCAAAGAACAAATCTGGTCCTTCTCCTTTCCTGCACATACTTCCTTGCAAATTCTTGCGTATACTATTCACTCACTTACTTTTTCCAAAATGTAAATTTTTAAGTTCATATGATATAACAAAAGTTGGGATCTAAGGAGCAAACTTAGTCCTTATGCTTATTCGCACATATCCCCTGAAAATTCCTACGGACTCTCATTGGGCCATAATTCATCGTCATTCATCTTTCTCTTTCTTTTTTTCCTTATAACTATGCAATGTTTAAGTCCCTTAAGCTTTCTAATTAACCCATGTAGCGAGCATTAGGCCAATGACTCCCAAACCAGATAGCTTTAGGGCACTAAATATGAAAATATCCCTCCGGGCTTTCTAATTAACCTATGTAGTAAGCCAATGACTCGCAAACCAAATGGCTTTAGGGCACTAGATATGAAAATATCCCTCTGGGCTTACTAGCTCAAGTTAAAAAGGCTACGAACCTAAACTAGTCACAAACTTCTCATTATATGCTCTCTCTTCTTTTTTTGTTTTTTCTTTAAATTAAAAATAAACACTAGGTGGCAGTTCTCATTTCTCTCAAATTAATTCATTTTGGTTCTAATATATACAAATCACCAACAATGAATGAGGAAACAAAAATATTCTACAAACTAAATTTCAAGTTCACATTGTATTCTCCAGAAAAATTCCAAAAACAACATTAAGTCTTCCTATCCAAAACGTCAAGAAATGTATACGTGTGTGCATGTGAAAAGAAAGTTTTGGTAATCTTCTGATAGATTACCTCTTTTAGAAAATGCAAACTTTCTTTTTACTTCCTTCCAAAAGTATGAAAATTCCAAATTTTTAAATATCATCAAATTGCTTCAATTCCTTTAAAAACTTTCTTTTCTAAAATGAAAAATAAATGAAAAAAATAAATGCCAACAAAAATTCCTAAAACTAAAATAAGTCTAAAAATTGAAAATTTTGAAAACTTTTCCTAAAAAAAGACAAAAATAAAAAAAAATTCCTATATGCTTAAAAGTATGCCTAAAGCGTGCTTGCTCCCACCCCCTAACCAAAGATGAACATCGTCCTCAGTGTTTATGCATCAATGCAAAACTATAAAAATAACATGAGGAAACATAAATGTAAAGGACGGTAAAGAGAAGAAGTCACCTGAAGATGTGTCTGAGTTGTTCCCTATCCAAGGTTAGACAAAATAGAAAAAACAAAAACAAAAAGACAAGAAGCTACCCTAAAAAAATATATTTACACTAAAAAGAAAAGAGAAAATCTATACTGTTGGGTTCAAAACCATGAGTCCACTCGGATCACAAATGAAAATTTCCTCCATACAGTTTATAAGAAGCACAAAAAGAAATGAAACCATGAGGACTACATGTTTCTATAAACTGTGTGAAGAAGGGATGACTAAGAAATTTTCTTCCTCCTCCCTTAAAAATGGATCTATGAAAGATAGGAGAGGATGCAATAAAGAACTAGGTGGCCCTAGGTCCTCCCATGCCACAAATTTCATTAGTTCAATTTCAGCATTTCGTTCAAACACGGGCTCAAAGGATTCCAAATTGTCAAACTTGGGAGTCTGAATAAGCTAGTCTTCTCCAATTCCACAAGAAATGCGAGGCAATTTCTCTAAGAGTTGGGTCATCAGATTCCATGAAGAAGTCAGTACATGATTCCAAGGATTTCAGATTATCCGACTCTGAAATCTAAAAAATGCAGTCATCCTCCCAATTGTAATCTTCTTTTTGGAGCTCATTAGGTTCATTTGCAGTTCCATCAATCATGGGTATATCGAATTTTTAAAAGACCGCAATGCTAAATTCCTCAGAGGAATTTAAATCATAAAAGGATTTATGTACAAGGGTATAGATTCCTCTTTAGTGAAGTGGAATGGCCAGTACTGAGGAAAAGTAGGGCACACAGGCTCATGTGATTCATCAATTGGTTCATGCATCACACCATCATCCATGTTCTTATGTGCACCCTTGGATATCCAACGTGTATTTGCATGATCCATATGTACAAGATCTTCAATGAATGTAGGATCATCTTTAATTTTAAGGGTGGCATTTTGTTTTCTCATTCAAACCCTATTTGATTAATCGAAGTCATTAGGCTTTTCATGCATTGTTCATTATTTTGTATGGTTTGCATGGTGTTTTTATGAACTCAACTAATTTGGCTAAAGTATCCTCCAAAGAATTCTTCAGGGGTGGTGGTGGTTCATATGACCATTCAGACAGTAAAAAATTATGAGGTGAATATGATCAAGGAGAAGAAGGGGGAACATACGATGTATCCTATGAGGGGTAGTCATACGACCTGTCCAAAATAAATTCCTAGGGATAAGAGACATGATCTATATTGGGCCTATTTCACCGATTGTCGAGTGATTGATCATCCCAATTTGGACCACACATGTTACCCTTGTCATTGTGGTAATGCCATTGATTTGACTTTGGTTCAGCTTGCCATTGAATTTCCACATCCATGAGAGTGACGGATTGTGTGGGTTATGGCTAACCACGCAGGACCCTCATTGGTTGATCATATGACCTAATCATTCCATTAAAATCCTCCACAGAATCCTCATTATAATGATGATCATAGTGATTGGCCCACTTCCGTGCATAAGATCCAATTGAACAATTTCTTTAATGTAACTTTGCAATCTTTTCTTGTTCACACAAGGCACACCAGGACTTCGGTGGGCCATTAGCATTGATTCCATTCCCATTGGTTTGTCTTTTGTTATGTCTCCTCATGTTTGTGGATTCCCATTGATCCATTTTTGGAATCATTTTTTTTGTTTTTTTTTTGGTTTTTTTAATAAAAAAAATGAGAAAAACCTAATAACTAAATATCTCCTTAAAATTGAAAAGTTTCCTTAAGTTCTCTAATCAATTCTTATGAAACCGACTCGGCTAGTTTAGTCACCAAGAAGTGGTAGATTGACAGATGGACCCATTTGAAGGACCAGTTTCCTAAACAGATAAGTTGTCACACACTATAGGGGCAAAGGCTTTCTCAGACACCGAGAAGATTAAGGATGGCAATTAGATCACTTTTGGTGTATTTTCTTATAAAAAAAGTTATGAAAAGTTAAAAACAATAACTTTTTCTAATTTTAGAAAGTTTCTAAAAATTAGAGTGAAGTGTACTTTCTAATAATCCATGCACTTCCTACTCCAATTTAGGGCAGCTCATCATTCTATGCATGTCCTCTAATTTCTAGAAAGACGCCAAAATTAAATCACACCCACAAAGTTATGTAAATAGGAAAAGTTAGAAAAGTTACCTTTAATGACGCTCCACGGCAACAGCTCTAAAAACTTAATCTTAAGCTCCAAGTGTAAAGCTGCGATATAGTAATACAACTGGTGAAACTAGGTCTATCCACAAAGAGTAATGATTTTAAGAGGTTTCCAACTTGTACCTATCTTAAATGAAAATCAAAACTAGCCTAAAAACTAAAAATTACAATCATCATTTATATTTTCCAAAATTAAATTAATTACAATAAAAGAAACTTATTAAAACTAAAACTCCTAAATCTAAAACTTCCTTAAAAAAAGTAAATTACTACAAGATAACATACAAGTTAGAACTTTCAATAAAATAAAAACTAAAATTAAAAAATTAAAAAAAATGAAAGAAATTAACAATGCAAAACAATGCATGCCATGAAAACAACTAATGCAAACTTTCTTAATATGAGATGCAAATTTTGAACAAAATATGATCCTAATCTAATGCAAACATAATCTAAATTTAATAGCTGAAAAACACACTTAATTAATGCATGAATTCAATAAAAAAAAGCAATGAAAATGATGTGAATTTAATCAACCTACTTAAAACTGCAAGTGCACATTGTCTTGTTGAGACAATGGCAAATATAAGTCGATCCCACAAAGAACACGTTTGAACTTTTAATTAAAAATTTGAATTTTCTCAAAAGAAAAAAAATAATAAAAGAGAAGTGTGGTATGCAAATCAGAAACTAAATAAATTAATAACAATGATAAGAAATAGATCAGAGCAGCCAGAATCCATTAAATTATTTAAAATTCCAATTTATTTAATTAATTCACCTTTTTTTGTCTCAATTATTACTCAAATCAGAAACAAATTAATTTTTCTGATCTGGATGATTTGACTATTGCAAAAACCGATTTTAATTAAGAAAAACAAATTCAATACCCAAAACCTCCTTCACCTCATAAAAGAATGAATATCCTAAGCATCACCTATCAAACTAAGCATAGACTATCAAAGATCTAAGTATAATCTATCAAAGTAAGTATAAATAATCAAAATTTATTCATTAAGAACATAAATCAGAGGTTAACCTTTGGCATGAAGATAGGCCTATTATTATCTATTAAAAGCACATTAACAAGAGACAATAAAAAAAAAGTAAGATAATAAATTGATAAGTTCTTAAAAATGTATATTTTCATACACATTTTGGACTATTTTAAGGACTTATTAACTTGAAAGAGCCTCATTTAGTGTGATCTAGTGGTTTCAAGCATTTTAAATTCATTTTAGTATTTCTCTACATAATTTGTTTAAAAATCACACTTTTTTCATACTTTCATAAAACCTGTTATTTTTGGAAAATCTATTTTTGGAAAGTTTTGTAAATATTTAGTTTTCTAATGAAATAAATTCAGTTTTCATCATCATTAGTTCATTTACATAAAATCATAAAAAATGGTGTGCATTTTCATTATCATTTCATGAGAAATGGGCCCACATTCATGCATTTGTGATATAGAGGTAAAACTGTCTTTTCATTTGTTTTGTAGGAAATTGATGATAGAGGTCCCATTTATAAATATGAGGCAAGGAATTGATTTTCAAGAGAAAGGAGAGAAAATTTGATGAGAAAAAGAAATTGGAAGAAAATTACAAAAAGTCGGCTTCATGGTCCAACACACACATGCACATATGTGGGGTACACTTGTAAAACATCAAAGATGGGGTCCATTTATTTTTTACATATTTTTAAGAGATTTTTAAAAGAATTGAAGAATATCTCGTCAAAGATAGATAAGGAAAGCCACATCGGAGTTCTTTTTTGGAGAGAAGAAGAAGATTTAAAAGAAAAAAAATTAAAAAATACCAAGAAAGCTATTCCATGTCCAACACATGTTTTGGATCAGATTTTGATTGAAAAAATGACGGAAAAAATCAAGGGAGAATTATCCCTTCAAGTTTGGAGCCAACAAGGAGAACTTTTTAAAAAAGGAAAGTTGATAATGCAAAGAGAAAAAAGGGAAAGTTCTACACCTCATGTGGGCCAAGTTTAATTCCAAGAGAGGATTCTTATCCCTAAATTATCTCTCAAAAGATCTCAATGTAAGGTGGCAAAGACAAAGAAAGGAAAGAAGCATCCAAGGGGGACTTCCAGACAAAACAAACAAGGAAAGAAAAGAAAAAAAAATAGCAAAAGATATCACACGGCCAAACCATTGTTTAAGACCCTTTTTCTTTCATTTTATTTTATTATTTTTAAGATTTTAGAGTTTGAAAAGGAGTAGAACTTGAAAAAAATATAAATAGGGCGCCCCTCTTTCATATCTTTCATGGAAGAATTACCTACCTCCCATTTCTAGATTTCTACACTCCATCTCTCCCTCTCTTATCTTTCCATCTTAAGTCATCAAGGAGGCTTAGCCCTAAAGCTACACCACCAACCTTGAAGTGTCAACTAGAAGGAGGAATTTGTTAGTGTCATTGTAAGAGTGTGTTGTCAATTACGTGACCAAAGTGTAGTTCAGTTCTAGAAAGACCTAGTTCACCTCTGAAGCTCATTGAAGATCAAGCAAGTTCAAAGAAGTTCAAGCAAGTTCAAGGAAGTTCAAGACCATTCAAGAAAGACCTATCAATGAAGACTAAGCAAGTTCAAAGAAGTTCAATATCATTCAAGAAGATCCTTTGTGAGTGCCAAAGGATAAGGTAACTGTGACCCCTAGTGTCCGTAGAAATAAAATAGGAAATTAGGGTTTTCAAACATCTAGTTTTTGTTCTACGG
Organism: Sextonia rubra; assembly: GCA_037013555.1. Classification (NCBI taxonomy): domain Eukaryota; kingdom Viridiplantae; phylum Streptophyta; class Magnoliopsida; order Laurales; family Lauraceae; genus Sextonia; species Sextonia rubra. The sequence continues at coordinate 11,836,266 of JASUAD010000008.1, forward strand.
CTTGGACCACGGCTAAGCCGTAGATCCTTCGGCTCACTCTCCAGAGAGTATATTTTGAATCATTTTGTTCTACGGCTGACCCTACGGCTGCACCGAAAAATGTTACGGCTAAGCCGCAGTGTGTTTCACGGCTAAGCCGTAAAATCTACGGGCCACAATCCAGAGAGGTGCATTTGGCCATAAAATGCCTACGGTTGACTTTGCGGCCAAGCCGAAAGGCCTTCATGGCTAAGCCGTAGGGTGATTCACGGCTAAGCCGTAACGATGACGGGCCACTCTCCAGAGAGCAGTTTTTGGGAGATTTCAGCTTACGGCTGACCCACGGCTAGGCTGAAAGGTGCTCCCGGCTAAGCCGTATAAGGATTTACGGCTAAGCCGTAAGCTTAACCGTAAGAAGGAACTTTTGTTGAATCTGGTCAAACTAGCCGTTGGGTGTTGTCAGAGCTTACGGCTAAGCCATAGACCATTCTGTTCTTAGCCGTAGATCTGTCCGTTGGAGCTTATTTGTATTTAAAGAGGACCTCTCCCTTGCTCCAACTACTGAATTTATTACTGTGAAAATCACTAGTATAGCTGAGCCTTTGCACCTCCATTAAAATCATCTTCAAAACTCCCACAACCACCTACTCTCCAACACCAAAAGGTGCCATTATTGTTTCAAGAAGAGTAGTTGGTGATTTAGGAAAGGCTCCATTAAATCTGAGAGAATACCTTAGCCTTCCAAACCCTCTTAAAACCTCTTCCCTTGGCTGAGCACTCATCTGAAGATCTTCATCACCTAGGAGTAAGAACAAGAGGCCAAAGCTTGGAGGTAGTCTTCCAAGCATCAAAAGCACCACTCAAAACTAAGGTATATAATTCCTTTTTTAGGTGTTCCTTAATATTTCAATTCTCATTGATGTATTTGGTGGAAGACAAACCACCGCATCAAAAATTGTTGTAGTTGGTGGACTAGATCAAGGATCAACCACCTGATCAAAAACCCCAGTTGGTGGAAGACAAACCACCGAATCAAAAACTGTTGCAAGAGGTGTATGTTATGTAAGTACCTCTTATTTAGTGGAACCAAGAGAGATTGCTCTTGAGAGTGGATGTAGGTCTAGGACCGAACCACTATAAATCACTGTGTTTATTGCTTGTTGTGTGTGGATGTTGCCTCGTATTTTAGTCACTTGAGTTGATCATCATGTCTAAGCTACATCTTTGTTACTCTAGTTGCATTTCTACATACTGTAAACACTCACAACTCTGAATATCTCTCTTAATCTTCTTGGGGACTCTCAATTTTAATTAATCTTTCAGATTGCCCACTAATAAAACCTAATTCTTGAAAAGAAATTTTTAATAGTCCTATTCACCCCCCCCTCTAGGACTTGGTGAGATCTAGTTATTGCACTTTCAGAATTCTCATCCATCCTAGTACATAATTGTTTGCTTTTTATTTTCAATCTTTTGTAAAACAATTTCACACTAGTAAAGTTTGTTTCTTTTCAATTGTTCTTATTTTTTATTTTGTAGCGTTCATAATTTTAGCCTTGTTTGTAATTGGGTTAATTTTCATTCTTGTTTAAATATTGGGATAGAATTGAAATCACAAGTAGTAACCTATCTTAGTATCCTTTTCAATATACTTTGTTTCTTTGGATACATTGTATGTTTAGAGGCAATGTAAGATGGAGTTAAAGAGGTTTGAGTGAAAAAAGATTAGAGGCCAATTCTGAAATTTATTTCTACACAGAATGGAAATTTGTTATTCTCACTTGGATTGATGACCCAAGAAGAAGAATAAGACCCTAGGACAACACTTCTAATATTTTTTAGCCCAAATTGAGGTAAGAAATTGAAAGAATAATCTACCGCCTTTGACTTCAGTTGTTATTACCACCTTTGACTTCCTGTTATTACCGCCTTTGACTTCCTGCACTTTTATTTTCTTTTTTACACTTTTGTTATTTTTCTTTTTGTGTTCATGTTGATTTTAAGTTTTGTTTTTGCAAAGTTTGATGGTTGGATTAGAATTCATTGCATGTATTTTCATATCATAAGATTTTGTGCATATTTAAGTTGCTGAAAATTAAGCTTTCAAATTTGAATTTAATAATAAAATTCGGACTCAATACACAAACATCATAACTTAATAATTTCAGCAAACTGCATAAACAATTTTTGGCAAAAAGTTCGAAGTGGGTAGACCAGTCAAATCATAATATTTTTCTTTGAAACTTGGGAAAATTAAAGTTTAGGATGTGATCTTTCATTCCCTAGAATTTCATATCAAAATAATTTTGGAAGGTTTGTGAACCAGAGGCTTAAACTTTGCTAATCAGTCAACTAGGATCAGAATTTCTGCACAGAATTTTACAAAGTTGTCATGTTCGTGCATTCATAACTTTCTCGTTTTAGATCCTTTTTCACTTCTGTTTCTTTTTTTTTTTTAATATCTTGCATCAGTAGATCATGATTTCTAACCATTAAACTTAAATTTAGGATGCATTAGAAAAATTCAAATCATGCATAAAATTCGCATCAGCATACTAGTTTTTCAGACTTAGAACTTTTCAGCATCTCATGACATGCATTGCATTACTAATTTTACTAACTTTATAATTTTAATTTTTTTCTAGTTTTATATTTTTGATTGTTTTAGATAATTTTCAGAAATAAAGATCTTTCTAAACTTGTTTTAATTGAAGATTTTAAAATGGAAAGTTTTTTTAGTTTTAGAAATTCTAATTTAGGAAAGTTTTTAACTATTGTTTATTTTGTTTCTAACATTGTTTAGTTTAGTAAGTTTCTAAATTTAGTTTTTATTTTTGGAAGTTCTAACTTCTGTTTTAGTTTTACAACAACTTTAGATTTATTTTAGGAATTTTAGATTTAGGTTTTCTAGATTTAGGAAAGTTTCTTTTCTTTTTATTGGTTTGTGATTAATTTAATTTTGGTAAGTAGGATGGTTGTAATTTTTTAGTTTTTAAATTAGGCTAGTTTTAGATTTTTATTTAGGGTAGGTAAAAGTTGAAAAAGGAACCTTAAAATATATAGCTCCCTATGGATTTGACCCTGTACTTACTGGGATATTACTACATCGCGGCTCTGCACTTGGAGCTCAAGATCATAAATATAAACTAGAACAATAAAATACTTAGCTTCATCTTTCGCTCAAATTAGAAACTCAGCCTACCATTACAAAGAACCTTTAAAATAACATCTTTCATTTCTTCTTCTTATACTGGCCTCTTAGAATTCTCTCTTCTAAATCCTAGTTTCTGGAATAAGACTCTAGAATACCTTTAAAATAAAAATAGAAATTAATGGAAGGGAGATGTGGAAAAGTGAGGGAAAGAAAGATTTGGAATTTCCAGATCTGGATCGGAATGAGGAGGAACCTCCCATGGCCTCCTTTTATAGTTTTCTAGCACCTTAGGTTCATTGAATTTGGACCTCTTTCTTGTGAAGTGAGAGATAAGATCCACCGTATGCCGATTGGGTTTATCTCCTTAGATGAAAGAGAGTTTAGAGATAAGATGAGGTGTAAGCATTTGGCATTCTTATCTGATCTTCATATGGGGTCCACAGAGGAATGTACAACAGTTATACTTCAATGGTGTAGATGCAATTGCAATCCCACCTAAAAATATACATGAGACTTTCCAGGCCCATAACTTTCTCATTTTAGCTCTGATTTGTGCAATCTTAGGGCTCCACGGACATCTACTCTGAAAGAGCTTTCCGACGGTGGGTCATTTGCACTGATCCGATGTCAGGATCGAGAGTTATGGTTATTTTAAGATAGGCTGTTATGAGAAAAATGGGATTAAATTTTGAATTCTAATTTGCAATGGACTCTATTTCTATAGTGGTTGTCATTTGTTAGCCAAGTCAGAAGAATATTTCTTAACAAAATAGGATGAGATAAGATCTTCTGGAAGCCTTAGTTAATCTTCAAGTGGGATCCACGGGCAGATGAACTCTAAGTGTGTGGATCTTCGAACAGTGGGACCCAAATCATCCCAGGGTTCTATGGATCCTACAAATTTCATTTTCTGCACATTCTAATTAAACTCATAAAATACTGAAAAGCCCATATTGAAGCAGGACTTTTCTAGACAGAGTTCTACTCCAACAGGAATTCTTCAGAGAAAAATTGCAAACATTCTTAATTAATGCATAAAATGTGTAAAAATTGTACAAATTCCAATTTTTAGGTGAAAATGCATGAAATGATGAAATTGAATGAATAATGATGCATTTAACCTAATTAAGTCCCTAATCCAATTTAAAATAAGTCCTAAATCATATAAATTCATGGACGTAACACACCCCCCAAACCGCATTTTGCTAGTCCCTTAGCAAAAGTTGTAAATAAAAAGTTTGAAGTTCTTTAACCTAATCTAAGAAAATAAGTAAGTATGAAAACAAAACCACTTTTACTGGTACTCTTAGTTACATTTAGCATATGTAACAAGCCCTTAAACCCCTCGATTCCCCCTAGTGGACGAGTTGTGTCTCGTGAGTGTTTGTCGTGAATATACCCACAAAATTCTTTTTCAAGAGTAGCAAAGGTAAAAGAAATTTCTCAAAAGAAAATCCACTCCTATCGAACACTTTCAAAATCTAAAATGATTGAGAATTTAGACTTTTCAAAATCCAGTCCACTATTCGGTAGTAAAAACCTTTCTCAAATTCATACCAAAACTTGTGTGCATGGTGAAATATGTATATATAACTATCAGTTTCGAATAGCCCACACCAATGCCACTTAAATATAATTTTCCTTTAAACCATCCGATCCCCCAAAAGTCTAGCCAAAATAAATTCCTCCTCTTAAGGCTACTAAGATGGCTTCACACTGTTGTTAAAAGTCGGAAAACTTCTCCTATACCTCTCTCTTTTTTTTCTTTCTTTTTTTTTTCTTTTGAAACACACACATCTTTTTTTAATCACATGTGACAGTGCAATGTCTAGGTCCTTAAGCTTTATAATTAACCCATGTAACAAGAGTTAAGCCAATGACTCCCAAATCAGATGGCTTTAGAGCACAAAGTATGGATATACCCCTATGGGCTAACTAACTAAGTTAAAAAGGCTATGAACCCAAACTAGTCACAAAACATTACTCAACACTTTTTTTCTTTTTTTAAAGGAATGAGGAGAAGCACTTCGATCCTTGAACAAAAGGCAACTTTTTTCAATTTGCCCGAAGTAATTCCCTTTGATGAACTAAGAGAGAAAATATTGATGACTAAATCTCAGGTTCTCATCGAATCCTTAGGTGAAATTCTGAAAACAATCATTTTAGCTTCTTATCCAAACTTAGAGAAATGTAAAGTATATATAGTGGAGACAAGTTTAGGTAATCTTCTGATAAGCTTCATCATTTAGAAAGAGCGGACTTTCTTTTTACTTCCTTCCAAAAGTATGAAAATTTCATATTCCTTATATATTTTCAATTTACTTCAATTCCTTTGAAAATTTCCTTTTCTTGATATTTTTTTAAGAATAAAATAACCAAAGACATAAAAGAAAACGCAACAAAAGCTAGTCCATCTTAGATAGACATGAGGGTCTTTTAATGTTAGATTCCTAGACGCGTTGGTCATCTTAAAAAATCATTCAATTGCCTACTGATGTAACCCATCTAAAACCAAGTTTCTTTGGTCTCACTCAGTGGTTCTCAATCTTAGTAGCATCTTATTCTCTTTCCTGTTAAGGATTACACTAAAAAAATAAAATAAAATTTGAAAAAAATTCAAAAATTTTAACAAAAAAAATGAGAAGTAGATAAAACTAAAAAAAATGTTTTAAAAAAAAGGACAAGTGTGCTTGTTGCCACCCCCCAACTTAAACTAAACATCGTCCTCGATGTTATGCAGGGAAAGCAACATCTAAATCAATGAAATAATATGAGGAAAAATTAAATGATGGAGGGAAATGCGAAAGTAAGCTCCTAATGAAAAGAAAAGAAGCTATTCTACTAATATGAAAAACATATATATCTATATGTTAAAAAGAAAAATGTACACTACTAGATCTAAAAACTTAGGATTCACCCGGATCCCAAATGAAATTTTCTTTCACACAAATCACAAGAAGCACTAAAAAGGATATAACCACGAGAATATTGGGCCCAGGGAACAGGAGGACCACATGTTTCATGTGATTTGGTGAAGAAAATACCACTATAAAGAATTTCTCCTCCTCTAATAAGAATGGATCTTTGAATTTTATGAAAGGAGATGGCAATGAGAAATGGGGTAGTGTTTGGTCCTCCCTTGCCAATATTTCCATAAAATTAATTTTTCTGGTTTCCCCTAACATGGGTACACAAATGTCAATGGCAACCTCTTGATTTGAAACTATAAACAAAGCCACATGTGTAATGAAAATTTCATACTTAGGGGTTTGAATCGGGCCAATTTCCTCAAGTTCTAAATTTTTTTTTCTAAACAATGGGTTTCCTCGTCTTCAGCCAATTTATGGAATTCAATATTTGATGGGTAATTTCCTTAAGAATGATATTATCTAGTTGCATAGTCATTGCCACATCATTTTCCACAAAGACAAGTGTTTCTTTTTCAAGAACACATCTAATTGGATCATCCAATGGGATCTCATGAGGAATCTCGTAATATGGGTAATCCAAAATAATTAAATCCTCAAAATCCTAATTAATTTGGGTAAACTGTGGGGGCATTGGTGTCACAGGCTCATATGGGTCAAATTCTGGCTCAACTATCATACCGGCATCCACAATCTCATTATTATCCTCAGATACCCAAATTATATTTGTGTGATCTACATATGTAGAATTTGTAATAATTGTTGGATCATGTCTTTGAAATTCTACTTCACCTCTAAGGATGTCATTTATTTTTTCTCCAAGTAAACTAATTGAGTTTAGTCTTTCTAAGGCTTGCATTTTTAGGCTTTCCATAGCTTTGATGTTGGTTTCCATGGATTGTGTATTTTGTCTGATCATAGAAAAAAAATTTTCCGAAGATTCCTCCGGTAGTAGTGGTGGTGGTTCATATGACTATTCGGCTAGAGGAGGATTAAGTGGTGCATATGACCATGAAGATGGGGGTGTGTATAACATATCCTAAGAATGATGCTCATACAACCCAACTGGACTAAATTTGTGAGGACCTTGATCCATAAGGGGCCCATTTTTCCAATTATAAGGAGATTAATTTTGCCAACTTGAATTGAACAGGTTACCCATTTCATAGAGCCCATTTCCCCATATGTCCATATTAGGAGGGAATGATTGTGTCAGATATGAGTAATCATGTGGGACCCTCATTGGTTGATCACTATCAATTTCTTGCCCACTGGATTGCCCATTATATGCAAAAAATTCAACCCTGTTATTCCATGGATGATCATAATTATTGCATCCCTCCTTGTTCATATATTCCCATTGGTTCATGTTATAAGAGGAATGGGTTGGCCAAATTTGTTTTTGTATTTTTTTTAACACAAAAGGAAAGCAACTAAATTTAACTTACATGTAAGGTCCTAATAATCCTAGTATGATGCACAAGAAGTCACGCACAACCATTGAGCATAAGAATGGTCATAGGGTTAGCCAAGATCACTAGACAATTTCTAAGTGGTTAAAGAGAACACATGGGCCTCCAATTCGATCTTAGGAAACCTTAGTTGACCATGTGAGCCACCATGGAGTGGTGGGGATGAACCCACTTAAGAACCAGTACCCTTAACAGACAAGCTGTCACACTCTCAGTAGCAAAGGCTTTTCTAGACATCAACTTTGGTCAAAGTACGCAATTGGTGCCACCGTCTGTGGTCTTCCTCCTACTGAGCTCGAGTCCTATGGTTTCGTTACTACTTGATTTTAACTGAAGTTAGGTGCTAGTCAGAAATGATTAAACCTCGGTGGGCAAGGATTTGGTGATGAAATCTAGTCCTTATCTTATTTGGGTAGCTTGCCCTTAACTAAGTGTGTGGGTCTAATTTAGTTTGTGTGCCAAGCAAGCAGTCACAATTTGCAGAAATTTAAATCACACAAGCCCACTTCTAGATAAAGATTTGTGGGTTAAGGATAGAAGATCTTACAACCAATCTAAGTAATCTTATCTTCTTGCAAGCTTATCTTTAAAGTAAATTTGATTTTCAAATTTTGAATTTTGAGTTGTTTGCTTAAAAGCAAATCCAGTAGTTTCATGTTCCCATAAGCAACCTATCCAAATCTTCTCAAATAAGCAACCTATCCAAAGAAAATCCAAAAATTAGTAAATCCTATCACCTAAGACAATCAGAAAAATTAAACTCTATCCAACCTAATTTAAAAGTTGCAATCTTATCCTAATCTATAAAAAGAGATAAAAAATATTCAAAAGATGACAAAGTTAATCCAAACTCTATCACAAGCAAATTCAAAGTTAGTAACCAAAATCAAAATCCTATCTAATCAAATCTAATCTAGAAAATTAGAAATTCAAACCTACTTAAATTAGAAATTACTTACTTTGATAATTAGAAATTCAATTTGTTTGTTTTTTTCACTCTTGAAATTCAAAATTAAAAGATTTTTTTATTTTTAATTAAAAATTTTGAAAATTCAATAACATGAAAAAAATAAAAAATAATAATTAAAAAATAAAAAAAATTTCTTTCTTTTTGAAAAAAAAACTAAATAAAAACTAATGATGTAAAATACAATTGTATGGATGATGCAAACTAATGCAACCTATGTATTCTCGTGAACCTAAATACAACTAAAAAGAAAAATTCAGATTTTAATTAAAAAAAAGTTCAAAAGTGGCTTCCCGGCAACGGCTCCAAAAAATTGATAAGAATTTAATCAATCTACTTAAAACAACAAGTGCACAATTGTTTTGTTGAGACAGTGGCAAATGCAGGTTGATCCCACCGAGAGCACTTTTGAACTTTTAATTAAAAATCTAAATTTTTTCAAAAGAAAAACAATAATAAAAGAGAAGTGTGGCATGCAAATCAGAAACTAAATAAATTAATAACAATGATAAGAAACAGATCGGAACAGCCAGAATCCACTAAGTTATTTAAAATTCCAATTTATGTAATTAGTTCACCCTTTTCTGTCTCAATTATTACTCAGATCAGAAACAAATTAATGTTTATGATCCAGATGATTTGACTATTGCAAAAACCAATTTTAATTAAGAAAAACAAAATCAATACCCAATATCTCCTTCACCTCATAAAAGAATGAATATCCTAAGCATCACCTATTAAACTAAGCATAGACTATAAAAAAACTAAAGATCTAAGTATAATCTATCAAAGTAATTATAAATGATAAAAATTTATTCATTAAGAATATAAATCAGAGATTTGCCTTTGGCATGAAGACAGGCTTATTATTATCTATTAAAAGCATATTAAAAAGAGACAATTAGAAAATAGTAAGATAATAAATATAAACTAGAACATTAAAATACTTAGCTTCATCTTTCACTCTAATCAGAAACTCAGCCCACCATTATAAATAACCTTAAAAATAATGTCATTGATTTCTTCTTCTTATACAATGGTCTCTCAGAATTCTCTCTTCCAAATCCTAGTTTCTTGAACAAGGCTCCAAAATACCTTTAAAATAAAAATAGAAATTAATGGAAGGGAGAGGTGTAAAAGAGAAGGAGAGAGAGATCTGGGATTTCTAAATCTGGCTGGGAATGAGGAGGAGCCTCCCATGGCCTCCTTTTATAGTTTTCTGGGTCATTAGGTTCATTGAATCTGGACCTCTTTTTGGTGGATTAAGAGATAAAATCTGCTGCATGCTGATTGGGTTTATCTCCTTAGATGAGAGAGATTTTAGAGATAAAATAAGGTGAAAGCTTTTGGCATTCTTTTCTGATTTTCATATGGGGTTCATAGAGGAATGTACAGCAATTATACTTCAATGGGATAAATGCAATTACAATCCCGCCTAAAAATGTACATGAAACTTCCCATGTTTATACGCTACGTCAAAATTTGCAAACAATAAGTGTTTTGAGTTGTCGTTTAATTGGAAAAACAACGGTTGAAACTATCGTTTTGACCATCGATAATATTGGTGTAGCTTTTCCAAAACAAGTGTTCATAACCGTCACGTAAATTTTAACTTAACAAGTATTTCGAGCTGTCGTTTTTATAAGTGTTAGTAGCTCTCATTTTTTTATAATGAAAACTGTCATTTTTAATCAATTATTAATTACAAAAGGGTTTTTCAAAAAATTATCAAGGTATAGGAGCTGTCATTTTTAAAAAGCAGCTAAAGTCTTCTTGAAATTATCAAGTGTTAATAGGTGTCATTTTTATCTGATTTTTTAAAAATAAAAAAGTACCTATATATAGAATTTATATAATGATCCATTTAATAAATGTTATTGGTAATCCATCCATAAATACAAACAATAACACATTAGATAAAAACAAATATTATTAATTTAATTAAAGTCACTTGAATTAAAATTCAATCCAATACATAAAATAAAAGCTTCAAGTGAAGTCATTCTAAGACAATAAATTAAACTAGAGTCGAAATTGCAACAAAGAAAAATGAACCTAATCTAAAGTCTTATACATGGGCCAATCAATCATATCACCCAAAGTGATATCTCCAAAAGTTTTATTTTCGCTTAGTAATTGGATCGAATAATCAAGAATCTCATCCACAACAATCCTATAGCATCCTGGATAGTCAAGCGACGAACCAATCACAGTCCCATAAGCAATACAAACATCCTTTCTGCACCAAATGCATCAACCTACGTTGAGTCAATCCTATTTGTGGACTTGCTTGTTTTGTTTGTGTCTCTTAATGAGGTGATTCATTCCGAGCCTACAATATTATTAGAAATAAATGGTGTTAACATACTTCATCAATTAAAACATTATTTATTTAATTATAGAAATCTAGAATATATGAAAAATAAATATTGTACCTGAGAATAATTTCCATGATTGGTGGATGACCGTATCACTATCCTACCTTGAGATAGAGTTTGTTTTAACTCATCCATATCTTTCCGTAGGACACCCGTCTCCTTCGTCAACTTTATCATTTGTCTCTCAATCTTTTCGTTTGATAATTTTTCATCTGCTAATGCTTTCATAAATGGAGCAGAGTAACGGATACTTGTCATATAAACACCCATGCCTAAGCCACGCACACGTCCTTGAGAATCAAGATCAATGATCTATACAGAAATAAAATAAAATGATGTCAATATTTAGACAAATACTAAATTGGCGCTTGTCAGGCTTTATTATCAACAAGAAAATAAATAAAGTATACCTTTGCAACCAAGTTAGTTTTTAGATCCTTTTGTGCAAGAGATCTATCAGCTTCATGAAGACTTCTAACAGTATCCTACAAAACATATGATAAATAATAAGTAAAATAAAAAATCTAAAATAAAATGAGTGTAACACTAAAATATTCATACCCATAAAAAAATATCATCGACAACATATTGATTCATATAAAATGCATTTGAATAAAAAAAATTTCCCCACCACTATTAGGATAGAAACTGATCCATCCTTCTTAATATGAGTTCTTAAAAAGAGGTCCGTACGAGTGATCTCTTGACCCAGATTTTCTTGTTCCTATAAATAATTCAAGATATAAATTTTGACTATTTATAAAAATCATAGATAAATTAAACATGATATAAGCATTACACTTACCATATCATTTGTCACCCAGCCTATCCCTTTCATCCAGAAGTATGAGGGCAAATCATCTTTGATCTAGCAATCTTACCTTGCTCCCTTAAAGCCAGGGCCTCTTCCGTTGATTCTATGTCCATAAATGACTTCCAATCTTCCTCTTTAACATGTGAGGGGACATGAGGTTTCCTCTCTGCATTTGTGGCATATTTATCATAGACTTTGCGACGAAGAAATGACTTCCAATCCCTCCAACTGTCATTTGCTCTCCTCAATACATATTGTTTATGGCATGATGAAACTTCATATGAGGACCGTGTGAAATAAGCACATGATTTAATTATTGCATATAATACATTAAATTACTATCTATAAATAATAGTGATAATTGCACACAAATACTTATGCATATGAGATCCCAAACTTGATCTTTAAAAGTATTTGGCACTTTTTTCTAGCTGGTATAGTTGAGTGGGACATTTGACCTTGTTATTTGCCCTATATCCGTGCTGAATTTCGTTGAGTTAGGCTCTATAGGTCAACCATCAGCGCTAAAAGCAACATCGATATAAGTACCTATTGTAAATATGTAACAATCATTAAAACTATAATGAGAACTTTCCTATCACCACAGATTAAAAATTGTAGTATTATGTATGGAAACATTGTGCATTTAAAAAAAATAAAAGACATAGAACATGAACAACTTATGATATGCACAATAGGAACAATAGATGAAAATAATATAATTTTTGACACAACATGATCACCTGCAACCCATCTTAATCTTCAGCATCATTGATATCATTGGCTTCTAAGATATCATCTTGTAATGTTACCATTCGATCATTTTCATTAATTCTGCCCATAAAGACTAATGGATCTTCATAACAATCCACATCTTTTTTCAATTTTTTTGGAATATCTAACACCACATGCCACTCATCCTTAGGGCGACTTTGATCTTTGCAATAGAAGACTTGAGTGGCTTGAGATGCAAGGATAAATAGTTCATCCACTTCTTTTGTGTTTCTCATTAACCGGCTCAGATTAAAATATACTAAATTTGTTTCTGGATCAACTATATAACTGTTTGCATCTTTTATACGAACCCAATCACAATTGAATACTACTACTTTAAAATCATGGTAATTCAATTCTAGAATTTGTTTCACGATAACATAGTAAGTAACCTCCTCAGATACAAGGTTCTTGTCTCGAGCACTTGATCTGAATTTAGTTAGATCAGTCATGGATACCCCACTGTTCTGTGTCGTTTTGTTCATTTCCACATCAGCTATGTAAAAAACATAACCATTTATTGCATATGCATTATATGAAATAGCTTCAAATTTGGGTCCATCAGCAAGCCTTTTTATGACGCTGCTTTCTTTTTTTTCTAATTGTTGCCTAAGCCAAGGAATATAATCGATCGCCCTTTCAGCTCTTATAGTACTTCTCCAATTTTGAACATTAGATAGAAGACTCCGTACATATATATCGTAATTCCTATATATGAAGACACAGTGTTAATACGCAATACAATTAATAAATTATATCATAGAAAATATAAGGTTTGGATTTTTCATACTTTTGCCACTTTGCATTCTTAGTAGACATGCTTAATACCCATTTGTGTGCTTGTTGGTACTGCACATGGCCAAGTTTGTAGATCTTCCCTTTTTTATCAATAGGGTATCCAGATTGACTATCATCATCATCCATCTCCCCCGTCCTTGTTTATGACTCCCTTTTGTACCATCAGGTTTGTAATTCATAGCATATATCATAGCTTCATTTAAAAGATAGCACTCTGTAATACAACCCTTTGGGTATGTTTCACCACATATCATTTCAATGTTTTCATCATCCTGACATATAATTTGTAAATTAACTTTAACAAGTTAATAAATAAAAAATAAAATTAGAAAAAATAATTAAATTTATTACCTCTCAAATGCATACATCCAACGATATCTAACGGGTCCACAAATCTGTGCCTCTTTTACCAGGTGTACAACAAGGTGTATCATGGATACGAAAAATGAAGGAGGGAAGTACTTTTCAAACACACATAATGTTTCGGCAATACATTCTCTCATCTTGCTTAGTTCTGAATGTTCGATGGTTTTCGAACATACAACATTAAAATATATTGATAATTGTCGAATGGCAGCACGTAATGGCTTGTGAGCTTTAAATGCATGCATCAACAACACCGGCAGTAGCTGCTACATTAAAATGTGATAGTCATGAGATTTTAGATTTTTTAGTTGATTATTTTCCAAGTTCACCTTATGTTTCCAATACCCACTATACCCAATGGAAACCTTCAAATTGTATAAGGTTTTACAAACTAATTCTCTCTCTGTTTAGGACAAGTTATAAGGACCTTCAGGATATGTCTCCTTCCCATTTACTTCTATAGGCCACAACTTCCTCTTAACCTACATCTCCTTTAGGTATTTTCGAGCCTCAAGATTATCTTTTGTCTTATCCTTTGTGTTCATAATTTTTCCAATCAAGATTTCTGCCACGTTATTCTCCACATGCATCATATCCAGATTATGACGGATAGGCATATCCTCTATAAAAGATAAATATTTGTGTTAGTAAAATTGATAAGTCTAGTATACAACATTAATATAATTTTAAACATGAATTAGTATACTACACCTTCCAATATGGCAAGTCAAAAAAGATTGCTCTCTTTGACCACGGAGTGGAATCATTCTGTTCTATACTCTTCCTCTTTTTGCCTCTCTTTCCAAACTATGTCTCATTCACTTCCATTCTACTTAGTACTTCAGAACCACTCAAACACCTGGGAGGATTCCTATGTTCTTCATACCCATTAAATTGTGATTTTTGGTACCTGAAAGGATGAGTAATACTTGGTAAAAATTTTCTATGCCCCATGAAACACAGTTTCTTTCCATTTGTTAGCCACTTAGACTCCGTCGCTTCACTACATACAGGACAAGCATACTTGCCTGCAGTTCTACAACCTAACAAATGGCCATATGCTGGGAAATCATGTATAGTCCATAATAAAATTGCTTTCATTGTGAACATAGTATTTTTATAGGAGTCGTATGTTTTGATTCCAATGGACCACAATTCATTCAGCTCTTCAATCAATAGTTATAGATAGACATCAATATTATGCCCTAAGCCTTTCTTTTCGGGAATCAACAATGTTAACATTGTGAACTCTTTGCACATACAAAGGGACGGAGGAAGATTATATGGAACAATCATAACCGGCCAACAACTATAGGCGTTGTTATTATTTCCAAAAGGATTGAATCCCTGTTGCAAGCCCCAACCGAACATTACGTGCTTCAGAGGCAAAATTAGACCATTTCCGGTTGACTTGTTTCCAACATGAAGAACCCACTGGATGGCATATGATTGATTAATTTTAATAGCGCTTGCATTTGCATGCCATATCATACTCTCCGCAATCCATGGCACACTATACCATCTTTGCAACCTTAGTGCTAATGGAAAGCATCTTAACTTCTTCCAGGGCTTACGCTTACCGTTCGGCTTTGATTTATCTTCCGGCTGCCATCTACTTTTGCCACAAATAGGACAATTATCTCGATTTTCATGCTCTTTCCAGGATAATATTCAATCATTAAGGCATGCATGGATAATGTTACAGATCATACGCAATGAATTAACCATCTTCTTAGCAATATATGTGTTATCTAGTAAAGTGTTATCTTTTGGAAGAACCCTTTTAAATAATTTGAATAACTCATTGAAACTCACATTAGACCATCGATGTCTAGCCTTCATGCTTAGTAATTCAACTATCACTGATAATTTTGTATCATCAACTTGACATGATTGGTACAAGGGTTGTAACGCATCCTCCATTAACTCTTTGTATCGAATATTATCTGGTGAATACTCTTGAGCGTCATCGTCTATTTCATTATTAACTTCATTAATCCCTTCAGATAGGTTACCGCCCATTTGGGATAGTGTCTCACCCTCGTCATGAACAAGCTCAAATAAGTTATTCATCATATCAAGCATGCCAACATATGTATCATCATTTTTGCTACTGGCTCCAACTTCTTTTTGTCTTTGGGGATGGATTTCCCCATGATGAATCCATGTTGTGTACAATTTATCTATGCCATTACATATTAAATGTGTACGAATATCATTTATTGTTTTCTTCCCTTTGATTACATTTCGACATTTCACACAAGGGCAATAGTACCAATCCTCCCCCGCTAATGTAAGCGCATTAGCTCTAACGAACTCAATGAATTCCCCAACTTCTTTGATATATTCAGAAGATGACCTTGATGCCTTCATCCACTCCTTGCTTGGAGTCATTTTGAAAAATATTTTGCAGCTTTTTTAATTGAATCCTTCATTGTCAAAAGCATTTAGAGATCAAATTAAATTTATAGCATATTTGTTTGCACAAGAATGCAATGCACTTTTTTTTCAAATAGAATCACTTCATCATTGAAAAAAATATTTTAAATACAAAATACTTTGTCCTACAAGCTCATACAACAATTATAATATAGTAAAACTTTTTCAAGAGGCCAAATTATGTATATTGGAGGTGGATAACATTCATAAAAAGGTGAAAATATAGATTAAAAAAGGCAATTGGGGCTAGTAAAAGTAATTATACACTGAATCTATATAATTCCAATGATAAATTAAAAATAAGTTGCAAACTAGTGGCATGTATGAGAGGAAGTGTGGTACTTGTGTTGCTTAAATTTTCTCCTCTACTTGAAGGAGATCTGCTCCTTTGTCTTTCACCTTGCATTGTACTGGAGAAGGATAGTGCTGGAAACATCAGGCTAATATTTATGTTATACCTAAACATATTTGCCAAATAAAAGAAGTTTATTACTCTTTTTTTTATGCTTATCTTTCTTCATAGAGTTTTTACTTTAGCTTGGCTTCAAAAAAAAAATTTTTTTGGTTGAATTTTGGTTCATGATTTATTAATTCTTGATAGGGTTCACTAAAAATCTATTCTTTTTTTCTCTCATTTTGTCAGGGATGGATTTTTCAGAATTTAAGGTTTGATTAGCTATTTCAGTTTTGAAGGATAAACTTATTACCTGGGAAATGTTGACTGTTTTGCACATACTAGAAGAAATCTTTTCTTTATTGTTTTTCTTCAATTTAACCTTCACATTTTTCTCACTCTTCCTTCCCCTCTTCTTTGCCTATTCCTTCCCTATCTCACCCCTTTTCATTGTTTTTAACTGTTACTCTCATTCCTCTTTCCTCATCTACTTTTTTATATTCCCAATACTTCCATTACTACAGTGGACTTGATTTAAGGCTTTAATTTCAATTGGATAAGGCCAAAATATTTTGATATTGGTTGCAACCTATAGGGTTGTGCTGAGATTTTATTTACTAAATTTATATATTTACTAATTTATTACTAGAAAGAACAAATATATGGTCTTCTATTTCCCAATCAAGTTGGAAAAGAATTTAGGGTAAAAATTCTATAATTATGATATGTGGATTACATTATTTAATTGTATGAGAAAAACCCATTAGCAATTTGGTATTTTCATGATGATCTAAATAGATGATGTTATTTTTAGTGAAAAAAGATGGCGGCTATTTCATAAACTCCATTGTATCAAATTTGATCAAATAGTGGTGTTTGAGCAACGACCACTGATGATAGTATGTCATGGAAGTATCAACTCCACATGGTGGTTATCTAATGAATTAATCCACTAATATGCCTTCAAGTCATATTAGTGTACATTTTTCCATCTCCCCCCCTACCACCCACTTCTCCCTCTAAATTGGCACCAGACCCACTTTGGCACACGCACACACAGATTATACCCACCATTGTACCATATGTGTAAAGTTATTATTGTTTTCCCACCATTTTTAGTTGGTTCTTAACATCTACAGCATGTGATGGGCAACCTTGCTGATTTTTTGCCCAATCATTATACAAGTATAAAGTCTATAGACCATTCCATCCCTTCATCTGTACACTAATTGAACATCCAAGTGTGCCCATAGGGTTGTCCCCCACATTAAGCCTCAAAGCAGATCATTGTTGTATTAGAAACGAGAGAGAGAGAGAGAGAGAGAGAGAGAGAGAGAGAGAGAAATTTTGTGGATCTGACTATTTTCATAGATTATCGTATAAATGATCAATTCCTAGGCCTGCCCACTAAAAATGTACACTAAATTCTTGACACTGATCAATTTATATTTTATGTTTTTTGTCCATTTGATGGATTCATTAGAAGAACATGTTAATTGATTAACATGTCTCTGACTCTGTCACAAGATCCTTCACACCTAAGGTCATTCCAATTATCAAATGGTGGGCCAAACAAGGTCTACTCATCGTGGATCCCTCACACCCTTGGTCGCCCATGTATCTCCTTCAAGATCCATGGTGTTGATCATCCCAAGTCTAAATAGAACGCTATCAAAGTGTAACATTAAAAAAAAATTCTGGATAGAACTTCATATCTGTCACAAAATCCTGCACGCTTAGGGGGTGATTCCAGACATCAGATGGTGAGCCAAATAGGGTCCACTCATCATGGGCCCCTCACAGCATTGGTCACCCATGGATCACCTTAAAGATCCATGGTGTTGATTGTCCTAAGTCTGCATAGAGCATTGTAGAAACTTAACATTAAAAAAGAAAAAGAAAAAGAAAAAGAAAAACTTCGTCTCTGTCACGAGTTCAATAGAAATGTTCTGTCATATATGGCTGCTTAAGTCATTCATGCCTAAGAGGATTGGAGCCATCAAATGGTGGGCCAAACAGGGTCCACTCATCATGGGTCCCTCACATGCTTGGTCGCCCATGGAATCCCTTCAAGATCTATGTTGCTGATCATCCATCAGCTAACCCACCCAGGCCTATTATTCCATGCACGAAACAGTCCCAAATCTGAGAATTCAATTAAATTTGGTTTCAGATTTCTTCCCTTCCACTTGTTGCAGAAAGAAATTGAGAAGCAGGATCATCCTAAGTCTAGATTAAATACTATTGAAGTTTAACATTAAAAAAAAAATTTCTTGACAGAACTTCATCTCTGTCACAAGCTCTTGCATGCCTAAGATGATTCCAGACATTAGATGGTGGGCCAAATAGGATCTACTCATCATGGGTCCCTCACAGCGTTGGTCGCCTATGGATCCCTTCAAGATACATGGTGTTGATCATCCTAAGTCGCCATAGATCATTGTTGAAACTTAACATTGAAAAAAAAAACTGGGTAGAAACTTTGTCTTTGTCATGGCTTCTCTGTCCTTCATGCCTAAGGGGACTGGATTCATCAGATGGTGGGCCAAACAGGATCCACTCATCATGGGGCCCTCGCATCCTTGGTCGCCCATGGATCCCCTTTAAGATCCATGGTGCTGATCATCCATCAATTGGCCCACCCGGGCCTATTATCCCATGAATGAAAAACCTTCCAGTCTGTTCCAGTTGTTGCAGACAAAAATTGAGGGACAGAGAAAATGGAGACGCTAAGAAGATGGAACGTTAAGAAGAAGTAATAAACATGGGTCCTCTGATCACCCACCACATCAACAAATGTCGTTTTTGAGAATCGCTTCACACAGAGAGATACAAATAACAGAGACACAAATAGAGAAATAAGCAAAAAGCAGGAAAATTTTTGTTACCTTAGGAGACTCTCACTCTGGCTGATCAAAAAGATGAGGGAGAGATAGTAGGGTTTGCACGTGGTGATGAGGGAGACAGACGCACGGCTTTATACATTATTTTGCAAAAAGGCGCAAAAGGAAAGAGGGAAGGAAATCGATTGTAGGTTTTAGGTTAATAAAAACAAGAGTTTAAAGTTGTGGGATTTAATGAATTAAACAAGTGCTTTAAACTGTTGTTTTTATTAATAAATTTTCCCACATAAGAGTATGTTATTTTTCTTTTAACAAGAGTTGAGAACAGTGGAGTATTGTGGAATTTAATCAAGTGTTTAAATCTGTGGTTTTTCACACCAAATTAGTGTGGGATTTAACCCTTTTTGACATAGTGATAACTTTCTTATCTTAGCTCTGATTTGTGCAATCTTAGGTTCCACGAATATTGAAAGAGCTTTCCAATGGTGGGTCATTTGTGCTAATCTGATGTCAGGATCAAGAGTTATAGTCATTGTAAGATAGGTTATTATGAGAAAAACGGGATTAAATTTTAAATTCTAATTTGCAATGGACTTTATCTCTGCAGTGGTTGTGATTTGTTAGCCAAGTCAAAAGAATATTTCTTGGCATAATAGGATGAGATAAGAACTTCAAAAAGCCTTAGCTAATCTTTAAGTGAGATCCACAGGCAAATGAACTCTAAGTGTGTGGATCTTCAAGCAGTGGGATCCAAATCATCCTAAGGTTTTGTGGATCCTACAAATTTTATTTTATGCACATTCTAATTAACCTCATCAAATACTAAAGAGCCCATATTGAAGTAGGACCCGTCCGAACAGAGTTCTACTCTAATTGGGGTTCTTCAGAGAAAAATTGCAAACATTCTTAATCAATGCATAAAATGTGCAAAAAATGTACAAATTCCAATTTCTAGGTGAAAATATATGAAATGATGAAATCGAATGAATAATGATGCATTTAACCTAATTAAGTCCCTAATCCAATCTAAAACGAATGCCTAAATCATGCAAATTCATGGACATAACAGAAAAATACTGAAAAACAAAGAAAATATGCATGAATGAATGAATTAGTTACAAAAGTTCTCTAGTGTAGAATTTTATTACAAAGGTGGGTTGTTCTTGGACTATTTTCATGTCTGAAAATAAAGTGTTTCTGAGCACAATTGAGATGAAAATCTCAGTTTTTAAAGGTGCTTCCAGCAATATTTATAATCTATAAACTTTCCAATTTTAAAAAATTCATGAATGCATGAGAACTTGACACGTGTAGCTACCAAACAAAGCTACAGAATTTCTAAATTATAGGTGCTGAAACTCAGATTTTAGATCTGAAACATGTTCAAAATCTTTTTCCAAATCACAATTTTTCAGGACTTTTAAGTCTTCAAATCTGATCCACAGGTTATCCAACTGAATATACCCAAATATGGGCTGATTGTTGCATCAAAATTTCTACTAATATAGACTGTTTTTTGACAAATTTGGGTATCTCATTACACATTCAGATTTGAGGTTTGAATTCAGTCTAAACATATCTAAAACATGATTACATTGGCATCTTACATATGTTAAGAAACCCACCAAAAATTGATGTATGCTATGACAAAACTTTCAGCTATTAAATTATGCATAAAACAAAATTTGAAACACAAAGAACATCAAAATAAATAGAAAAAATTGTAGGAATTTAAATGTATGGTGAGACAAGAATTTAAATGTGTGGAATAACAAGAATTTAATGTATGAAATAACAAGGAAGTTAAATGTGTGAAATAACAAGAATGTAAATGTAGGAAAGTGTAAGAAAATAAATGTGCAAAAGTGTATGATTTGTTTTCCTAAATTCTTCTTTTATCCTAGATTATATTTGCTCAAATCATGTTTTTAGGCTTCTTTGGGTTGTCAATCCAAGAGCAATAAGGTTAAAAACAAACATCAAGTATTCATTTTCAAAGAATAAAAAGAGGTAAATAAAGCAAACAAAAACACACCCTTTTACTAGACATGAATTTTTTTATATAAAAATAGAAAAGAAAAAAACATTACATGATTTAGGATGAAAGATCCTCTTCTAGTGGAAGCTTCAAGTTGGGGAGAGCTTTCTTGAATAGAGAAATTACGGAGTAAAAAGATATGGAGAAAGTGGAAGAAGAGAGCTAGAGAAAAGAAGTCTTTTCTTTCATGCAGATTATGGGAGAGGGGTTCCCTATTTGTACTTTTTTCTTTTACTCCTTTTCAAAGAAGGTCTCATATGTAGCTTTCCTTCTTTAGGTAAGTCCTCTTCTTGGCCAACAAGTCTTCCAAGTTTAAGATGAGATTAAATTCCTTCTTTTACTAGAATTCTAAGTATATTCATCTTTCTTAGCTAACACTTGCCACAGGATAGAGCCTACCTTTGATAAGACAATCTCAATCCCCCCTAAAAATATATAGTAAATTTTCCGAGGTCATATCTTTGTCATTTTAACTCCAATTGGTGTAATCTTGGATCCTACTGATATCTACTCGAAAAGAGTTTTCCAACGGTAAGTAGATTGTCCAAATCCAATGCTCAGTTTGAGAGTTATGACTATTTTAATGTATGCTATCCAAAGAAGAATGAGATTGACTTTCTATTTTTGGATTCTCCTTCTTTGACTTTTCTTTCCTTAAATTCTCTCTACCTTGGCTTTTTTGTCTTACATTAATTTTGAATTCTTGTAACAATTAGAGAGTGCGACCCCTTTCTTGAACATTCCACAAGTGTATCCCCATACATGTGAATATGTGTGTGGGACCATGAAGCTAATTTTTACATTTTTCTTCTAATTTATTTTCTCTCTTCAATTCTTCTCTCGTTTCTTTTGAAAATAATTTCTTTGCCTCAATTCTTTGAAAATGAGACCCGTATCATTAGTTTCATATAAAACAAATGTAAATTCATGTGAAAAGATAATTTTAGCCATAAGATCACAAATGCATGACTATAGGCCCATCTCTCATGAAATGACAATGAATATGCACACTATTTTTCATGATTCCATGTGAATGAACTAATGATAATGAAAATTGAATTTATTTCATGAGAATATAAATTTTCACAAAGCTTTCCAAAAATAGATTTTCTAAAACTGGCAAGTTTCATGAATGTATGCAAAAAATATGATTTTTAAGCAAATTATATAGAAATATATTAAAATGAAATTAAAATACCTGATACCACTAGATGAGACTCTTTTAAGTCAATAAGTCCTTAAAATGGTCTAAAATGTATATAAAAATATACATTTTTAAAGACTCATCACTGTGCTAGCAGCCCCCGTATCCTACTAGAGAATTAAGGTGCAACAAAAAAATGCGAAGATCCAAGATCAAATAACACCTTAGCTTCTATATGACAGACAGAAGCCTTACCTATGACCACATGATTTGCTAATTTGCTTCCTCATGAGTCAGTACGTATGCGCGGCCTTGCCTATGAGGTTAGTTTCATTTTCCTTGCCTCTATTGACTTGTCTTTGTTGGCCTTGACCCTATCGTACTTGTCATTGGCCTTGCCTTGCCTACTGTCACAGATGTGGAGGAGTAAGGCGAAGCTACTCTAGTAGACTGCTGATATTGCTATTGGGGCTTGACCGATATTCTTTCTCTTTGGGCATTCTGACAAGCGGTGATCCATCGATCAATAATTGAAACAAGCCCTTGCTACCCTTCAACACTTGTTTGCCTTGTGGTTCTTTCCGTACATGCCACAAACTAATCTTGATGACCCACTAGTAACCCTTTTTTTGTTTCTTAGAATATTCCTAGTTTCTTTCAGAAGGTGGGGCACTCTTCTTAGGTTCTCCAAAAAATAATCTTTTTCTCTATTTCTTCCGCATAGGCTCTCTCCACAACATCATCATACTCCAATAGATGTTGGAAAGGCAAAGCATGCCCCTTTGCCTTAAACCTTTAAGAAACCTTTCAAGCTTTTTCTCCTTAATCAAATCCAAATCAAACCAAGAGAGTTGACTAAAGATGTGTACATACTCCACAATGGTCATGGTGCCTTGCTGTAGAGTGAGGAACTTTGTTTTCTTCTTACGATTGACATGTTCCAAAATAAACTTTTTCCTGAAAAGCATCCCAAACCATAGCTTTCCGCATAGCTTTAATATGCTCATGGATACTCTTCCACCATGTGTCCGCTACATCTCTAAACATAAACGTAGTTAGGATTACCGTATGCACAAACAGCTCATCTGCTTGTAACGATTCCTCTTTTCTTGTAAATTCTATTGGTCCTTTCTTCTTAAACTTCTCATATAAGGAATTAGGATCACTAGCTTTATTTTGCTTTTCCAATAGAGTTGCTAACTGCATCTGCATTGCTGTTTGATTGGCATTGCTCACAACCAACTAATGTATCATCATCATGAAGCGTTTTTTCATATCGTACGTAGGATGAGAGGTGGAGGCGGTGGAGGATTCATGTCCTCTAACGTGACATCATCACATTCATTGTCTCCTAAATTATTACCAATTCCTGATCCAGAAGCCATTTACCTTACAACTATAACAATGGTTAGTCACCGACAACAACTTAATGCATAAGGCAAACTATAATGGCTTATAAAAAATCTACTCCCCAATCGAACCTATCGTATCCTCACCATGTTTCCTAGGATTGCTAAGCGTTTTAATTGACTTATTAATGCACTGATACCATACTTACGTATGTCATGCCCCGTACTTGATAATTTGGGGATTAATATAGATCCCGAGGGGTGGCACACACAACCCATGGCAATCTGTACTAGGTTAAGACACATGTGAACTGCCACAAGGGTGATTCCACAAGTGCGTGTGAGGAAAATCCATAAACATATAACAATTGTTTTTGACAATTAAGCAGAAACTGTTAGTTTTTGTGGACTCAATCCATCAGTTGATGTAATAAATTGATTAATTTCTTTATTTATCAATAATATCATGCTTTACTTTCATAAGATGAATGTTATTCTACTACTTCATGCACATGACCAATACGTATGACATAATGGTTCATGAGTTGAACCGGGTCCCATTAGTATATTAGATGTGATATATGTGTATGGATGAGATCCACACGCGGGAGATATATGTCACAAATCTTATACTTAAAATAGCTTCACAACCAGTAATGAGATTGGGCATCTCATTTGATAAGGTTGCAGCACTTTGATCACTATGAGATAGTGTGATTTGTCTCAATCATCAGAATGTAAGATTCTGGATCAATGGTGCTGGTACATTGGATGTATTGAAGGACCATGAGATGCACCTTATGGTATTCCGTCTCAATAATAAGGTATGCTCTCATAATTCCCTTGCAATAGGCTCTCAATCCTGAGACATTGACGAACTCAAGTTTCTATCTATTCATTTGCTTTGAGTCACCAATGAGTGAGGCCGACTATAGGTTAACACCTCGGTGTCTTGGGTATATGGTAGTAGAACTGTGGGAACGTTGAATGATCAAGATGGAATCTATCTCTATTATCCCCTTGTGCCAATTAATGGATTTGTCATTAGTAAGTGCGCACCCATCTCAATTAAGAGTTAATTGGATGGTACTGATGATTACTGTGATTAATTGGGGCTCAAGGATAATAAGATGTGGAACTTAGATTGGAAGAGACGGATTTATTCCAATTGATCCACGGATATTGATAGAGGGGCCTACTTGTGGTAATTGGGAAGTTTAGGGTCTTCATTGTAATTTATTCCTAAGACTGGAGTGCAATTGCATTTATATAGTGGTGTTATTTGCAATTAACTGTGGGCCCGGATTGCACATGAGATGTGGGGTCGCGGTGTTCCAGTTGGAGCCAGCTTTCTAAGGAATCCCTAGTGGTCCCCACGCTAGCCCAAGATATTGGAAAACACTAATCCGACTTGGACTCTAGAAATAAGAGTTTGGAAAGGAGAAAGTTGCTAATTGTTTTGGAAGTAAGACTTCTATTTCAATTAGACAAGGGAGAGATTTGGAAGTCTATAAAATATCCTTGGACGTCCAAAAGAGTTCCTCTCACGCCCAAAACCCTTTCGTGCAAGAGTTGCGCGAGTTACTCTCCTCTCCTTTCTTCTAGTTCCTTGGAGTCTCGAGTTGGGATTTTCTCCTGAAGATTCCACCGTTCTTCTTGAGAAAAGAAATCCAATTCGGGGGTCATAGCGTGGAAGGCTAAGAGGTCTTGAAGAAGTCCATTAGAGCACTGCGGGTCTCCAAAGGTATGATCTACTTCTTGCATGTCGTAGGTTATTTTGGATGTTTAGTGCTGGTATAATTTTACTGTACATGGTCACGAGATTGAGGGTAACGCATTCTGGATTGGGTTTTGGTCTTATGGATAGTTGATCCCTGTGTCAAGTGGATCAAAAGTTTTGAAAATCTATCCACGAGACCCACCTACTTCCAACAATTGGTATCAGAGCCATACCTCATCTCTAATCATGTTAGATCAGTAATCTTGTTCTAATCTTCGCATGAGATGCGAAGAGGATAGAGCAAGGGCTATGATAGGATCAGTGTTTATTAGGTTTGCATGCTTTTGTAGTAGATACATGTTTGGAAAGTCACAAAAGGTTTTAATCATGATAGGAGGATGATAAGATGCCATTAAAACATACTGAGATCATTAGAGGTGATTGGGTACTGCAGGAGTCGAATCTGAAAAAGAACCCAAATTTTTGGGTTCATCAGGTCGGTTAGCCAAACGGACCACTATGGCTATAGAGGTCTGTTGGCTAACCGTAGGGACCAGATCGGCTAGCCGAACCTAGGCAGAATCATCTTGTTCTTGGTCTGAGCTGTTGTTGTTTTTTTTTTTTTTTTTTTTTCGGGGGCGCTGCCCCCGAACCCCCGCCAGGGGCGCTGCCCCTTGGAACCCCGCGAGCTGACCGGGCAGCTCGACCCCCGCCGGGGGCGCTGCCCCCGGACCCCCGTTGCGTAGGGGGTCTTGTATCGTGGTGGCAAATATATTTGGCATCTTGTTTTTCCTATTGTGGTTTGGCAACCTGGTTTTGTGAAATGCTTTGTTGTATGAGATACTAACTTGCAGGTGATAATGTCCTCTCCATATGGCCCACATGTTTTTCTTTCCTTTTAATTATTGGTTTATTTGTGGCTAAGTGTAAAGGGCATCATGGTCTCCTTGGTTTCCCGTGAAAGGGCAAGGCATGGTGAATTTCCCTATAGCCCTTTTATTTCCATGTTTAGACTACCATGTAAGTCTCATTATAGAGACATAGGAATTTATGTATTTTTTTTTAAAATTTGTAAATTCTGGAGATGTCCGAAACAAAGAAGGAAAGAGAAGCTGGACTCCTAATCAAAGAGTTTGAAGATTACCAAAAGGTGCTTTGGAGATGCCCAAAGAGTTTGAGGAATCCCAAAGTTTTGGAAAGTCTAGAAGTCCAAGAAGTCTTTTTCGCCTGGGCCATGTGGAGGAGAGGACTAGTCTTTTATTACAGCACTTTCTATTTATGGATGAATGCTTATTTTAGAGTATTTCCATATTTGTTCCAAACATAGCAAATTCCAAAATTGGTCAAATCAAATTAATTTTTGGAAAGAGTTTTAATTAGAGTTGGTAGGCCCATGAGATGGATCTATTGGTAACACTAATTTTAGAAACTGGGCTTTCCTTAAAATAACTTGACTTGGAACCAATCATTGGTCTTATCATGAGATGAATATATACCTATATTTGATGGACCCATACACCTATAAGGAAATCCTCAACTCTAAAATATTAAGTGGGAACGGGGCTTTTCTATACATATAAAAATCCCCATGGTTTTCCACCATAGGTCCATTGTAAGGAAAGTATTAGCCTTGCGCCATTTTGCGAATGGCCTTTCCCCACGGAGGGCTTGTATTTATCTGGATACTGGATATGGATCTCCTATGGATAGTGTTGATGAGACGGGGTGGGAGCCCACTCCCCAAGGAGGAGCTACCCACAACGGTTGTCATGCAATGCTAGTTGGTGGGTCACACTTAACTAAAATAATGATGTAGTATCCCTAAGGATTTGCCTCATGTATTTTAGAAACCAAAGCTAATTGGGAGTCATACATTATTTGGTATGAGATACCTAGATTATAATGAATGAAGGGGATCATGGATAGTTAGTCTTAATCCAAATTTTGACCAACTTTGATCCGCACCAGTCTAGGAGGTATATGCACTCCCCAAGGAGGCATACCCCGCAGAATTGGGATTCCGATGTATTCTGAATTTTGTGGTTATGAGGATTCCCACATAAATTTGGTAGAATACTAAACCCTAATGTCATTTAAATTCATTAATTGAATGTATGGTTATGTGCTATAGTATTACAAGCATGAATTCGAATACTTTCAATCCACTTGCGACCATCCTCAACCAGAATAAGTTGGTGGGATCCAACTATGTAGACTGGAAACGGAATCTGGATATTGTCCTGACAGCTTCAGGATATAAATATGTCCTTACCAAAAACCCCCTTGAAGAGCCTGGCCCAGATGCATCAGAAGCAGAAAAGGACCTTTACACCAAATGGGCCAAAGACGATGAGATGGCCCGATGTTACATTCTGGCATCCATGTCTAGTGTGCTGCAACATCAACATCAATCTTATAAGACTGCATATGATATGATATCGAACTTAAAGGAGATGTTTGCAGAACAAGGCAGACCTGCTAGGCAGGCAGCCATGAGGGTGCTCATTAGCACCAAGATGGCTGAAGGTACATCAGTACAGGAACACATGTTGAAAATGATGGACTCATTAAATGAGTTAGATGTACTGGGAGCTGCGATTGATGCAGAATCGCAGATTGACATAATCCTTGAGTCACTACCAGAGTCATTCAACAATTTCAAGGTCAATTATAATATGAATAAAATGAATCTGACTCTAGCTAAGCTATCTAGTCAGCTGGTAGCAACTGAAGGGATTATGAAGAAGAAACCAACTGCCTTAATGACAGAAAAGTCAGATGCCAAGTCCAAGCCGAAAGGCAAAGGGCGGAAAGGCAAAAAGAAATCAGTTCCAAAGGGTCCTAAGGTGGAGAATGGTCCAACTGGTGGCGTGGCTAAAGCTAAGGGTTCAGGGACAAAAGGAAAGTGTTTCCATTGTGGTAAGACAGGACATTGGAAGAGGAATTGTCCAGAATATCTGTCTAAGAAAAAGACCCCAGGTATGATTGAGTCACTTATATCTGAAGTTAGTTTTGCAACTGGTACTTCAGAATCCTGGTGTGTGGATTCCGGGGCAACTAATCACATATGTAATACGTTGCAGGGGTTCAGGGAAACCAGGAGGCTAAGTGATGGAGAAATCATTGTCAACCTAGGATCTGACGCTAAGGCGGAGGCTGTTTCAGTAGGAGTCATTACTTTATGTTTTTCAAATAAGAAATTGGTTTTGTCAGAAACATTATATGTACCGTCTTTAAGGCGGAATTTAATTTCAGTCTCTAGTTTGGTGAATAAAGGTTATTCTATTACTTTTGGTACTGAAGTTGTCATAAAGAGGAATGGTACTTTCATATGTTCTGGCAAGGTAACCAATGGACTTTATTTGTTAACTCCCACGATGTATGAGATACATGATACTGAAACAATTAGTAGATCATCATTAAAGAGAAAGTCACCTTCATCTAATCCAACAAAACTTTGGCACCTGAGGCTAGGTCATATAAACCTTAACAGGATTGAGAGGCTAGTGAAAGATGGTATCTTACCTTCATTGGTGGTAGAACCAATGCCTATCTGTGAGTCCTGTTTGGAAGGTAAAATGACTAAAAGACCCTTTTCAGCTAAGGGTAATAGGGCCAAAGATTTATTGGAATTAGTGCATACTGATGTCTGCGGACCCATTAATGTCAGGGCCAGAGGAGGATATGAGTACTTCATCACTTTCACAGATGATTACTCAAGATATGGTTACATATACCTTATGCACCGCAAGTCCGAAGCTTTTGAAAAGTTCAAAGAATTTCGAGCGGAAGCGGAAAAGCAATTAGGTAAGAGTATCAAGACTCTTCGATCAGATCGAGGAGGGGAATATCTCTCTGCTGATTTTATGGGTTACTTATCAGAAAATGGGATTCTATCCCAGTTGTCTGCTCCTGGTATGCCTCAACAGAATGGAGTAGCAGAAAGAAGGAACCGGACTCTTTTAGATATGATTAGGTCTATGCTGAGTTTCTCAAGATTACCTATATCCTTTTGGGGATATGCTTTGGATACTGCAATGTACATACTAAACCTCGTACCATCTAAGTCTATACCCAAGACTCCCCGAGAATTGTGGTCTGGGCGAAAGCCTAGTCTACAACATTTACACATTTGGGGTTGTCCAGCACACGTGCTCAAGGTTAAGACGGATAAGTTGGAAGCGAAGTCGGAAGTATGCACATTTGTAGGATATCCTAAAGGAACTAAAGGTTGGTTATTCTATAATCCCAGAGAGCAGAAAGTGCTGGTCAGCACCAATGCGGTTTTTCTGGAGGAAGATTATATGATGGACCAGAAATTTTTAGAAAAGGTGATCTTGGAAGAGATTCAGGAGCAATCAATTCCAAATCCAAGTATGACCGGACTTGAGGAAGAACCGCCCTTACCAGACCTAGTAGTTACACCAGTACCTCGTCGTAGTGGGAGGATTGTTAGACCCCCTGACAGGTTCTCATTCTTGGGAGAGTCTTATGAAGCAATCCCAGAAGAGCCAGAACAAGATCCCTCTAACTATGATGAAGCAATAAATGACTTAGACTCGGGACGCTGGCAAGATGCTATGAAAGCTGAGATGGAGTCTATGTACTCAAATCAGGTCTGGACACTTGTGGACTTGCCTGCCAATATTAAACCTATTGGGTGCAAGTGGGTCTACAAGAGAAAAAGAGGACCAGATGGAAGAGTGGAGACCTATAAGGCTAGGCTTGTTGCGAAAGGATATACTCAGAAAGAGGGGATCGATTATGAGGAAACCTTCTCGCCAGTAGCCATGCTCAAATCCATCCGGATACTCTTATCCATTGCGGCTCATCTCGATTACGAGATTTGGCAAATGGATGTCAAGACGGCTTTTCTCAACGGCCATCTTGAGGAAGACATCTATATGGTGCAGCCAGACGGTTTTGTAGCTAAAAACCAGGAGCAAAAAGTTTGCAAACTGCAGAAGTCTATTTATGGACTGAAGCAGGCATCCCGAAGCTGGAATATCCGTTTTGACCAGGCAATCAAGTCATTTGGTTTTTGTCAAAATCCGGATGAGTCATGTGTGTACATGAAAAGTGAAGGTGACAGGGTAGTTTTTCTGGTTTTATATGTCGATGACATCCTTCTCCTGGGGAAAGACATAGGAATGTTGTCAACGGTAAAAGTTTGGTTAGCCAAGACTTTTGATATGAAGGACTTGGGAGAAGCTAGTTACATCCTAGGGATCAAACTCTATCGAGACCGGAAAAATAGGATGATTGGCTTATCCCAAGCTGCATACATAGATAAGGTGCTAGTACGATTTGCAATGCAAGACTCCAAGAAGGGTATCACACCTTTCAGGCATGGAGTGCACCTTTCCAAGGATCAGTGTCCTAAGACACCCGAGGAAAAGGAGCAAATGAGGTCGATACCATACGCTTCGGCTGTTGGTAGCCTCATGTATGCTATGTTATGTACTAGACCAGATATCTGTTATGTAG
Organism: Sextonia rubra; assembly: GCA_037013555.1. Classification (NCBI taxonomy): domain Eukaryota; kingdom Viridiplantae; phylum Streptophyta; class Magnoliopsida; order Laurales; family Lauraceae; genus Sextonia; species Sextonia rubra. The sequence continues at coordinate 11,867,309 of JASUAD010000008.1, forward strand.
TGGGCCTAGTCAGCAGATATCAATCCAATCCAGGACCTGAACATTGGACTGCTGTAAAATGTATTCTCAAATACTTGAGAAGGACTAGAGATTACATGTTGATTTATAGCAGTGATGAGTTGATTCCAGTCGGATACACAGATTCTGACTTTATGTCAGATAAGGATTCTAGGAAATCCACCTCTGGTTATGTATTTATGCTTGGAGGCGGAGCTATCAGCTGGAGGAGTATAAAACAAGAATGTACCGCTGATTCAACCTCGGAAGCTGAATATGTAGCAGCTTGTGAAGCAGCTAAGGAAGCAGTATGGCTTAAAAGATTCCTTTTGGAACTTGGGGTGGTACCTTTGGCACGACAGCCACTCACAGTTTACTGTGACAGCAGCGGGGCAGTCGCTCAGTCAAAGGAACCCAGAAGCCATAAAAGCCAAAAGCATGTACAGAGGAAGTATCACTTAGTCAGAGAGATTGTGCAGAGAGGCGATATTGCTATTACCAAGATAGCCTCTGCAGACAATTTAGCAGATCCCTTTACTAAGCCTTTGACTACCAAAGTCTTTGAGCAACATGTGGAAGGGATGGGCATGAGATGCAACCCTGACTGGCATTGAGCCCAAGTGGGAGATTGTTAGTTTTTGTGGACTCAATCCATCAGTTGATGTAATAAATTGATTAATTTCTTTATTTATCAATAATATCATGCTTTACTTTCATAAGATGAATGTTATTCTACTACTTCATGCACATGACCAATACGTATGACATAATGGTTCATGAGTTGAACCGGGTCCCATTAGTATATTAGATGTGATATATGTGTATGGATGAGATCCACACGCGGGAGATATATGTCACAAATCTTATACTTAAAATAGCTTCACAACCAGTAATGAGATTGGGCATCTCATTTGATAAGGTTGCAGCACTTTGATCACTATGAGATAGTGTGATTTGTCTCAATCATCAGAATGTAAGATTCTGGATCAATGGTGCTGGTACATTGGATGTATTGAAGGACCATGAGATGCACCTTATGGTATTCCGTCTCAATAATAAGGTATGCTCTCATAATTCCCTTGCAATAGGCTCTCAATCCTGAGACATTGACGAACTCAAGTTTCTATCTATTCATTTGCTTTGAGTCACCAATGAGTGAGGCCGACTATAGGTTAACACCTCGGTGTCTTGGGTATATGGTAGTAGAACTGTGGGAACGTTGAATGATCAAGATGGAATCTATCTCTATTATCCCCTTGTGCCAATTAATGGATTTGTCATTAGTAAGTGCGCACCCATCTCAATTAAGAGTTAATTGGATGGTACTGATGATTACTGTGATTAATTGGGGCTCAAGGATAATAAGATGTGGAACTTAGATTGGAAGAGACGGATTTATTCCAATTGATCCACGGATATTGATAGAGGGGCCTACTTGTGGTAATTGGGAAGTTTAGGGTCTTCATTGTAATTTATTCCTAAGACTGGAGTGCAATTGCATTTATATAGTGGTGTTATTTGCAATTAACTGTGGGCCCGGATTGCACATGAGATGTGGGGTCGCGGTGTTCCAGTTGGAGCCAGCTTTCTAAGGAATCCCTAGTGGTCCCCACGCTAGCCCAAGATATTGGAAAACACTAATCCGACTTGGACTCTAGAAATAAGAGTTTGGAAAGGAGAAAGTTGCTAATTGTTTTGGAAGTAAGACTTCTATTTCAATTAGACAAGGGAGAGATTTGGAAGTCTATAAAATATCCTTGGACGTCCAAAAGAGTTCCTCTCACGCCCAAAACCCTTTCGTGCAAGAGTTGCGCGAGTTACTCTCCTCTCCTTTCTTCTAGTTCCTTGGAGTCTCGAGTTGGGATTTTCTCCTGAAGATTCCACCGTTCTTCTTGAGAAAAGAAATCCAATTCGGGGGTCATAGCGTGGAAGGCTAAGAGGTCTTGAAGAAGTCCATTAGAGCACTGCGGGTCTCCAAAGGTATGATCTACTTCTTGCATGTCGTAGGTTATTTTGGATGTTTAGTGCTGGTATAATTTTACTGTACATGGTCACGAGATTGAGGGTAACGCATTCTGGATTGGGTTTTGGTCTTATGGATAGTTGATCCCTGTGTCAAGTGGATCACAAGTTTTGAAAATCTATCCACGAGACCCACCTACTTCCAACAGAAACTTGGAGATTTCACCTGTACATAACATAGACACAAATAAACCCACATCCATTAGTTAATATAACTAAGGTCTATTGATTAAACCATCCATGTGCACATAATACTAAGATATATATAAAACATATACATCATCCTAAATGTCATGTCCTTTAACCAAGGATTTTAAAATAGCATAGTATATCTACAAGCCCAATCATGGCTACTCTTAAGTAATTGAAAGTGAAACCCTTTGTCACACCATGCAGGATGATTAATAGAAGACATCATCCTTGTATCACTCATCTATACGCCGAGGTACTACTGTGGTTCCCTTTGGGGGTGCATTGACTGCCATACTAACATTGGGTTCTATACCTGTAACACCAAGGGTAACACTATTAACATGACAGCTAAGCAAATATAATAATATATAAGACTATCATGATTCATCAATCGAATTTAAAAAAAAAGCATAATGATTAAAAGAGAGCAATAATGGAAGCTTAGCATGTTGTGAATGTGAACAAGCATGAGCAACGAATAATAAATGGAAATATAATAACATAGCAGCTGGCATCTACATGACTATCTTCTCTCTAGAAAAAGAGTATATCGTATGGTGGAAAATCACTTCTGGTCAAGCGAAGACCATCTAGCTACCCTAAGAGTGCCAACCAGCTCTTCATAAAACTACTGCCTTAGGTAACTTATAGAATACCCTCATTCAGTCCCGTTGAACCTCCTATGAGTATAAGCTAAGTGGTGCCAACTCTACGGTCTTAAGACCGATCAGAATTTCATACATTCATACTTATTATAATAGCGATCGACTTATACTTATATAAAAACATATATCGATCTTGAGATAGTATTCAATCATAAAGTTGGAATTAAACAAAGCAATTGATAATCAAACAATGCATACATAAATGAGCTCATAGAGCTCGAACCCTCTCAACCTTAGTTACTCCTCTTTTGGCTCATGGGCCTACACTCAGTAGAAGCTCCGTCTTTGATTTTGCTTCAAGGTTCACTAGGGAAAATGGTTACATGATTTAATCAAACTGAGGGCGAGGTTTACTTAAATAATATCAATGCATTTAAATTGAGAGATTAACAAGGATATTTACTAGCCAACCTTAGTTAAGATAATCCATATTTCCTTAGTCATTTAATACGGTGCATTCATAAAATGTCTTGTATCAATGTGTTATCAAAATCTTGGTGTTACATTGTATAGGCAATGGACACCACTTCTTATGTCAGCACCCATGAAGTGACGTTAGGAAAAACAATAGGAAAATTAAGAGGGAATGAGTGACAGCTCAATACTCTTTCTTCTTTGTATTTAATTACCATTAAGGTAATTTTTTCGAGATAAGGTTACCATTTTTACACCCCTACATGGTCTTCGATTATACTGCATAAGAATTGCTTATATCATATCTCTCAAGGGTAAGAATGGCTTATATCATATCTCTAATGTCTAACAAGAAGGTTAGAATATTCCCAATTGATCCCCATTTGAAATAAAAAAAATACATTTTATAAAATAAAAAGGGGGTGCCTGATCGATCGGGCAAGTGTTTGACCGATCAAACCTCCCAGAACTAGAATCCGATCGATCGGACCCTTGTCTGACTGATCGGCCCTGGAGCACTTTGGCTCTAGGCTAATTCTATTATGAGCTATTTCTCTGTTGCTCATTCGACCTCCCCTGCATTTAGAGATCAAAGAAACCCCTCTTACTACACTCTTGAGTTTTTTTACCATCCATTTTCGTCATTCTATCATAAACATATTCATTATCATTCAAACTATCATATATTCTTAAATTAAAGGTGAAAGAGATGTAGATTGGTATTGAAAGGAGAGTACTTTATGAATCAATATAATTAGACATACATGCAGTAACATCCACTCTTATACCTGCCTCCAATTTCAGTCCTTTACCCAATTCAAGCTTCTTTTGGCTCAATAATAGGGAAGACCTCAATGAAGACAATCTTAAGACATGCAAGAGGTGAAATGGAAATAAGATTCATGCATGCTCTAGATTTGTGTCTCCTTGACTCTTTGGAACCCAAAGAACTAGAATGGTGACAGGATCCTCACCTTGGAGGGCTGTATAGAAAGAAGAGGAGATGAATTTGTGGGTTTTAAAGGAAGATGATGAACAAGGAAACATAGAGGAAGAAGTAGAAGTTGTAGCTCATGCATGCACAGCTCCAAGCTCATGTTCTCAGCTGCTAGGGAAGAAGAAGGGGAGACGAAGATGGAGCTCCAGCAGGGTATTAGAGGGAATGAATGGTATGAACAGTTAAGTTGGTCTTAGATCTAGGCTTTCTGTAATTTACAAGCGGGTCCACTTGGTTTTCTAGATTTTACAGTTTGAGTCAGTTGGACTTCAATTGGGATAAGATGGATCTAGATGGAGCCAAGCCAAACATGAAAGATGACTCACAAGTGAAATGCACTTGATGAAATTAATATGATGCAAAATCATGCAACTCTAAATTACGAGAAGGTCCTTGACTACCTAAGTAAGGTTCAAACCCAACCCAACTACCTATCCATGACCCATGTCCAAGGGATTTGAGTTGAATTAGTTTTAGTTATGTGTTAATTAGAGTAAAACAAAATTAATTTTGGTAAATCAAGATTAGTTCTAGTTTAGACCATACAATTAGACTTAGGAAAATGCCATCAACGGGGAAAACCACCCAATTCCTACCAAACGTCTTGGCAAGTGTCATGGGCACCTCGTTTAGGACCAAGTAACTTGTAGGAACTGACCGTCCCCCAACGGCATTCCCAGTTTGTGAACTATGTGTTAGTTTGCATTTCTCGAGACTTGGACTTAGGAAAATGCCATTGATGAGCAAAACTGCCAAAGTCCCACCAAATGACCCGATGAGTGCCACAGGCACTTGGCTCGAGACCATACTAACTTGTAGAAATTGACCATGCTCCAACGATATCCCTAGTTTGTGAATTATACGTTAATTTGCATTTCTCAAGACTTGGACTTTAGAAAATGCCACCGACGGGCAAAACCATCAAATTCCAACCAAATCACGGGCAAGTGTCACAGGCACCTCACTCGAGACCAAAGTATCTTATAGGAATGACCATGCCCCAACGGCATCCCTAGTTTGTGAACTAAGCATTACTTTGCATTTCTCGAGACTTAAGACATAGGAAAATGCCACCAATGGGCAAAATCACCAAATTCCCACCAAATGGCCCAGCGAGTGTCATAAGCACATCGCTCATGACCAAAATAACTTACAGGAATTGACCATGTCCTAACTACATCCCTGGTTTGTGAATTACACCGTTATTTACATTACTATATGTCTGTTTAATTTGCAATAGCATTATAATTTGTTATTAATATAAGCATTTTTATTTTTTGTCATAGATTGGAGATGAATAGTAGTCAGTGGCTATAACATGTATCTAGAGATTCTGCAATAATAGTCAGTGGTGATAACATGCATCTAGAGATTCTGCGTATTGGGAGAGATGTAAAATGTGATTGTATTTTATGAGTAGACAGACGCTGTTGGATATGTACAATTATGGGCTCTTGTTGGATTTGTATATATTTTAGATTTTTGTTGGATTTGTATTATAAACTTTTTTATGATTTGTATTATGGATTGTTCTCAATCAAATGTTATATGATTTTATAAGTACTATCAAGTATATATTGTGTTAAGGGATTGAGCAAGTATTTTTTAGCATAAAATTTTTTAATATATATGAAAACAGTAAAAGGGGTGAAAAAAATTGTTTTGGCGACGAAACCATGCATCGCTAATTGTTTTGTAAAGAATTTTTAACTACAAATTAGTTTAAAAAATCATCGCTAATTCATCCTTCTAGTCGTCGCCGATACTTGTATTTGCGTCAAAACCTGAATTTCATTGTGCAAATCACCTACTGCGACCACATTGTTCGTCACGGATTACGGAATCTTTAGCAACGAAATAATAGTTTTGTCACGAAAACATGTACCGCAACAAACTTTCGTCGCCTAGCACATAATACAATTTTTCTGTAATTTTTTTTTTTTTGCGATGAAATATCATATTCAGCAACAAAATTATGGGTCGCAAAATACTGATATCCAAATTCTTATTTATTTTTTGCGTCAAAAGTTGGTATTCAACTACGAACGTAAGTCGTCGCAAATGATTCTATTTGGCGACGAAGTATTGTTTCGTCGTCTATATACATATAGCGACGCCGATATTGCATCGCCAAACGCATCTCCCTATATTAAAAAATTCTCTTTTGGGAACGGAAGTGCCTTTTCTGTGACGAATTTTTGCAATTTCTGCAATGAAAAATGACATCGCGAATATGTACGTTATGGCGACGAAAACAAATTTGATCGCTAAATTTATTTAGAGACAGGATATTGCCGACGAATAGGTGATGAAATTTTATTATCGCCATAACTAATGGTCGACAAGATTGTTTTGGTGACAAATAATTTCGTCGCCAAAGCCCATATGTGTTGTAGTAAGCAAGTGATCTCTCTCTTCACTAAGTACATGAAGTCCTGACCGGGCACCCATCCTCTTTTTAACACCAAAAAAAAAAAAAAAGACATGGCATGTTTCAATAATAATATTATTAAATTATTATTTATATTAATGTATGTAAAGATTTATAACTTCTTTTAATAATATAAGGATATAAAAATGAAAATTAGAGTTAAAAGGAGCTTCCTATAAATGTCATAATTAACTAAGAGATAAGATTGCAACTAATTTAACTTAACGTGTTTCCTTTCATTCTTTTCTACCTACACATTTGTAGTTTATGTAAGTGGTTATAAATTTAAAAATGATTTGTAATTTTTTCAGTGTGCTTTTTTTTGTATTAATGATTAATGGTTTATTTTTTATTTAATTATTCTTTTTCTAATGATGCCTTAAAGAAAACCCCAAATTTTAATATTCAGGAAAAGACAACAATTATCATCTATATTATTACGCTAGGGCTTAGGACGGGGCTTTTCTGCTAGTATACATGAGGCCCACTCACCATGTTATTTTTTATTCTGTAGGTCAGGTGCTTCCAATTTTTTATGATCTTTGATTTGAGTTATCTATATATATTTTTATTAGATGAATGAAATATATAAAGTATTGGCCAGTAGCAAGGTCGCTGATTCATTTGTATTTCAACAAGGTCATTGATTCATTTGTATTTCTGTAATTTAATTCTGGAAGAAAAAAGCATACTGTATAATTACTATGAATTGAAGAGAAGACCTTAGAATAATGTCGAATATGTAATGACTTTAAACCAAATCTCTAGAATATCATATATATATTATCATTTTCTATTTTAATATAATATATACAACAATACTTTTTTTAATTATTATAAATTTTAAAGGTTTTTAAATTTTCATATAGTATAAATTATATTGTTCGTGCTAAGCGTGGGCATGTTTTGCTAGTCATGATATTAATCAATTATAAAACACGTGGTTTAGCACTTGAGTCACCCTCCTTTAATTATTTTAATCATGCACTTTTTACACGTCACTAATCTTAAACTTGAAAATAGACAGATTAGAGTGAAATCAAGTCCAAATGAAGGAACAATTAGACAATTTTATTTTAAGTGGTTTGAATTTTAAAAAATGGCCCCCACTGAATGAGTTTTCGGCTAGCCTCATAGAATTTATGAAAACAACACACAAAGGCAGCCTGATAGGAGCGGAGTTATATACTACATCTTGTGGTGAAGGCACTCCCAACTTCTGGTATGCAGGCAATGAGACTTGGCTTGAAATAAGAATTCCAATTTAATTAATGATGACTCATACCAAGACATCACAAAAAATAACACAAAGGCTTCTACATGACAAATAGATACATAGTTAAAAAACTAGATACTTAGTAAATGGCTCTTTCATGAAAATAGACAGGCAATAGAAAAGGTAGGGAAGAATATCCAAGACGACTGTTGGAAGTGGAACATGAGTCCAATATTCCCCACACGAGATTCAAAAGATATATGATTTTAGAAAAGAATGCATGTGATACCATGAAAATTTAGGGAATTTTTTATAAACACATTAGGGTCGCACATGTATCAACCCAGAGAAGAACTGATTACAATCAAATCATATTGGCCACACCTTTCAAAAAAAAAAATCATATAGGTCATGATGGTGAACCATCCAATCCACACCTGCTAGTGAGGCCGACCTAACGGCCGATCTGAATGGACCATCCAAATAATTTTCCACTACGTCACCGGATCCATTGCACCGATCCATTGGAACTAGACCATTACATTGAGGGTCAAATTTTTTTTTTCTTCAAATATAAACTTGTTACCAAATAGGCCTAAAATCAAAGGATTAGAATGATTTAATGTGCCTGAAATTATATGCATAGTAAGTAGAGCGCATCTAGACCTTTTGATCTGCCACCTTCCCACCCCTAAGAGAGGCCCAGATGCCCCACAAAGGTGCAGACGGCGTACTCGCGAAGGGCACACAAGTGATCAGGCCCACGGTGATATGCATTAGAGAATGTACTTCATTAATTAGTGTAATTTTATTTTTTAACTAAAAATAAAATATAAGGATGGTCTATATTGTCTTGAATCGGCATCTATCAACCCATATTGATATGCAGCAACATGACAATACGAGGGGTTCTAGAAAAGTCTTCATATCATCCTATATCTAAAGCCGTTCTTATATTGTGATTTTGTTAATTTTCATTAATAACAGTTTGGCTATTTATAGAGTATAAAAGCAAACATTAACTTAAATAGAAAACTACAATGTATGGATGCTTAATTTACAATGTATGATCTTTTATCTTTTTAATGTATTTTGTTATAGTTCAATTATTAAAGTTAAGCAAGAAAATCTAATCGCATCATAAACCAAATATAACCCTGAAGGATCATTTCAAATATGGATTTCTAGATTATAATTCAAACACTATGCAGTGAAAGAAATAAACGAACTAGCAAATAAATCAATCAACCGCACAAACAAAGAGGCATACGATTTCTTAATGTGGAAAACCCCAATCGGGTAGAAAAATGACAAATCCAACAAAGATTAACTATCAAGCAATAGCAAAGCATTATAAAGTATACTCATAACTCTTATCTAGTTACTCATTCGACCTAAGGACTGGTTTCTTTTTGCACAACTCCTTACCATAACTTTCCTTCACCATGTACTACTCTCCGCTTGATCACACTATACCTTCAATGCACAAGATTCTCTCAATCTTCTACAAGAGATGTATAAGCAATATTCTTTAACACAAAGCTTTATCACAATCTCTCTAATGGAAGCTATAGAGAAGTAGGGTAATCTCCAATATATAATCTCCATTTAGAACAATGAGATCTGCACTTTAGGATTGAGAGTGGAATCTTTTAAATAGCTCATAATTCATACCTTAAAGGTATATTCCTTGTAGAACTCAAATTACTAAACTTGGAATAAATAGGAAAGAATTTCGTGTAAGGTTGGTGCATTTCTGTTCTCTTGTTGATCGATTGGGCAATCATCTGATCGATTGGATAACGCTTCTATTTGACAAATCTTTCAATCAGCCTGTTTAACTATAAGCCATCCAAGATTTGATTGATCTGACCTCTATCCAATCGATCGGATAGTGTCACGCCCCGATCCCGGGAATTGGGGATTTGAGTGAGCCCCTAGGGCATGAATACGTAATCCCGTAGAAATCCGTGCCCTGAAGAATTATGCACGAATTCCTACAAGAGAGATTCCACAGGAACATGTGAGGTATGCTGTCACACGTACAAACGTAATTTATCATAAACGAAATCCTGTAAGATACTCTGTAATTATCAAGAGCACACGAGTTCATAGTCTGTTAACTTTCAAAAGTAAACATATCTATATATACATATGATAGTGTTGAAGTCTTTAAATACATTCCCAAGAAGACTGTTTAAGAGTTTGATACAAAAAGGGGCCCCAAACATAAAAATGATATCTCTTGAATATAGTCGCGCTCCGTGGGATGGCTAGTAAAAGACGTCACCATCTTTCCACTCATCTACATCCCGAGGTACCGTTGGAGTACCCTCCGGGTGCGCGTCAGTGTCCGCGTTGGGACTGGTCGCTGGGCCTGCAATACCAAGAGTAACACTATTAACACGACGGTTAAGCAAGTACTGAGGCATATGAAACAAGTATAACAAAATATATGAATAAGAATAATCACTGGACATGATCATAAGTGAGAAACTACAACTTAAATGTCATACATACTGATTGGCAACCACAATGCTCTATTCTCCCAAAAGGGAGCATACACATATCGTATGGGTCGCTAGGGGATCAGGCTAGCTTCCCGAGGAGTGCCGACTACTCCTTCGTAAACCTATTGCAGTGGTGACATGCATAACGTTTACCCAAAAGGGCGTAAGCTGAGTGGTGCCAACTCATATCCAATCATATCAGTCATATCATACCCTTGGCTAACAAGCTCGCACTCATTAGAAGCTCTGGTATGTCAGACACTCACTCAATAGAAGCTCAGGTCTGAATTTGCCTCAGGGTTTTACTAAAAGAAGTAATTCATGTTAAAGGTGGTATATCATAACAATATGGATGCATTCAGCTTAAGTGAGTCCAAGGAATTCCTACCTTCACACCTATAGTCTCCAAGGGCATTCAACACGATGTACACATAAGACGTTCAGTGTCGTTGTGTTACCGTGTCTTGGTATTGCCTTATGCATATGGGACACCCTTCTTATGTCAACATCCATGACTTGCCATTGGGAGACCCTCCGGGAATCATTCTTTCTCCCCAACATGTACTTACCATTGGGCCTCTGTGGTAGTATAGAAGGTGCCAATACTAAGGTCCTACAACATCATTGAGAGTCCCTAACATCCCTTTTTGCTGGGTTCTTATGGCTTAGCCGTATGCAAGGCTACGGCTTAGCCGAGTGAGTCAGATTCTTCCGAATTTTTCATGCGCAATTACGGCCTAACCATATGTTGGCCTACGGCTTAGCCGTGCTAAGCCTACGGCTAGGGTACGGGGAGGTTACGGCTTAGCCGTAGTGTATTCCACGGTACAGCCATGTGCAAGCCGTAGAAGAAACTGGGTTCCATGAGCTCTCTAGAAAGCTCGCCGTAGGAAGACCTGCGGCTAGGGTACGGGCTAGGTACGGCTTAACCGTAGTGAAATCCACGGCGTAGCCGTAGATGAGTTGTAGTACAAAATTGCGTTTTGATGCTCTCTGGACTTTGAGCCATAGATGCTTACGGCTTAGCCGTAGCTTCATCGTAAGCTTCAGAAACCCGAATACAGTTCTGTAGCTCAATTCTGATTTCAGTCAGTATAGAACCTATACTGGGAGGGGTTTTATGGCTTACTAGTAGCATCCAATCAAGGTGTTCTGTACTCCCACAACCTCCATTCCCATCTTTACCATTCTAACTACATTCACATGAATTAAAAACAATGAAAGGAAAGGAAATGGATGAAAATTTGGAAAATGCAAGTAGATATCCGTACTTAATCATGCATGCAACACATATAGCTCAATACTTTCCTTTTCCAGCAGTACTAACCCTCTCAAACCCCTTATCTAGCTGGGTGCTCAGGGAAAGTCTCTGGATGAAATAGGTTCTCTTATATTGCTATAGCTTGGACAGAAAGTGTAAAGAAAAAGGGAGATCAAGGAAGAAGAAGGTCGTAGGAGGCCACTCTCTATACATGCACACTCCCGGGCACTTCGATTGCACGAAGAAGAGGAGGAGAGACCCAGCAGAAAGGAGGGCTCCAACAGTTACACGAGAGAAGGAGGAGAAGGTACGTTGAGTTTTTCTTTTTAAACATAACTTTCCCTGAAATTACAGGCAAGTCCATCCTTTTTCTAGGAATTCCAGTTTAAGTCAAATGCACCTCAATTGAGCCAAGATAAGTCCGGATCAAGTCGGATCCAACAGGAAAGATGATCCACGCGTAAAGTTACACTTAAGGAAAAGGACGGGGTGTCCAAGAGGTGCGAGGACAAATTACGAAAAGGCCCTTAAGTACTAAAGTAGGGCCGAACTCTGCCCAACTCCCTATTCGAGGCCCAACCCCGCTAACTATTAGATTGAATTAACCTTAATCAAGTTCAATTAGTATAGAATGAGCTTAATTAACGTAAATTAAGATTAGTGGGATTCGGGACCTTACATCCTGCCCCACTTAAGATCATTCGGTCCTCCGAATGCAACGTACCTGGGGTAGTAGCTCCGGATATTTTGCTCGAACTTGATCTTCGAGCTCCCAGGTGGCCTCTTCCTGTCCATGATGCTCCCACAATACCTTAACCCATCTGATCGTTCGGGCACGCAGCACTTGTTCTTTAGTGTCAATGATACGAAATGGCCTTTCTTCATAGCTCACATCGGGCCTCACTTGTATGTCATTCAACTCAAGGACATGTGAAGGATCTGGAAGGTACTTCCTGAGCATCGACACATGGAACACATTATAAACTCTCACAAGCGGGAGTGGTAGCTCCAACCGATAAGCTAAGTCCCCCTCTCTACTCTGTATCTAAAAAGGCCCTACAAAATGCGGGGCCAGCTTGCCCTTCTATCCAAACCTGATGGTACCTTTCATTGGGGAAACCTTCAAAAAGACCTTGTCTCCCAACTGGAACTCAAGGGGCCGACGGCGAATATCTGCATAACTTTTCTAATGTGATTGTGTAGTTTTCAATCTATCTTGTACTTTTTGCACTTTTTCCGCTGTATCTGCCACCATGGTGGGTCCATGGAAACTCCTAACCCCAACTTCTTCCTAACAGACAGGCGTACGGCACTTACGTCCATACAAGGTTTCAAATGGAGCCATTCCGATGCTCACATGAAAGCTATTGTTGTATGCAAACTCGCATAAGGAGAGGCGCTCATCCCACTCCTTTCTGGAGTCCAACACGCTAGCTCGTAGCATGTCTTCCAGGGTCTGTATCATTCGCTCCGATTGCCAATCTGTCTGAGGATGGTAAGCCGTGCTGAAACTAAGTTTGGTGCCTAAGGACTTCTGAAAGGACTACCAAAAGGAAGACATGAACCTACTGTCTCGATCAGACACAATTGAGGCTGGAGTACCATGTAGCCGTATAATCTCATCAATGAAGGTCTTGGCCATCTCCTGAAATTTCATCCCTTTCTTGATGGGAATAAAGTGGGCTGATTTTGTTAGTCGGTCGACAATCACCCATATTACATCATGGTGCCTACTCGTTCGGGGCAGCCCTGAAACGAAATCCATCGTGAGATTCTCCCATTTCCACTTAGGAATCTGCAGGGAATGTAACAAACCGGGAGGCTTCCTGTGTTCAGCCTTCACTCGTTGGCAGGTAAGGCATTTTGCCACAAAACCCGCTATATCCCTCTTCATGTTATTCCACCAAAACCTGCCATGTAAATTTCGGTACATTTTTGTACTCCCGAGATGCATGGAATATCGAGCATGGTGTGCTTCAGTCATAATTGCCCTTTTTAAGTTATGATTTTGAACCGCTGGAACACAAAGCTGGTCTCTAAAGTACAATACACCGTCTACCATCCTGAAATCAGGTTTCTCAGATATGTGGTCACGAACCTCGACAAACTCCGGGTCTTCAAACTGCCTCTCCTTGATTTGTTGAATTAAGGTGGGTTTAAAGACTGACATAGCCACTAACATGACCTTATCATCCACGAATTCAACCTCAACATCCTGATCTCAGAATTCCTCTACTAGAGACCATTCACCACATAAGGCTACCAACTCGGTGGTGGATCTCCTGCTTAAAGCATCGGCCACTACATTCCCTTTCCTGGGGAAGTATTTAATCAGGAAATCATAATCCTTTATAAATTCCAACCACCTGTGCTGTCTCATGTTAAGATCATGCTGCGAAAACAGGTACTAGAGACTGCGATGGTCGCTATGGACTTCAAATTTCTCTCCATATAAATAATGTCTCTATATCTTCAGCGCGAAGACTACTGCAGCCAATTCTAAATCATGTGTGGCATAGCTTTTCTCATGTTCCTTCAATTGTCGAGATCCATATGCTATTACCTTTCCATTCTGCATAAGTACACATCCTAGCCCAATCCCCGAAGCATCTGTATATATAACAAATCTGCCACTCCCTTTTGGTAAGGATAAGATCGGGGCTGAGGTTAGTTTCTCCTTAAGGAGTTGGAAACTTGACTCACATTCCGTTGACCAAACGAATGGCTCATTCTTTCGGGTTAATTTGGTCAAAGGTGCAACTATCTTGGAAAAGTCCTTCACAAACCTTCTATAGTAACTGGCCAGACCAACAAAACTTCTAATCTCCGCGACATTCTTGGGACTCTGCCAAGTAGTTATAGCCTCAATCTTAGCGGGATCTACTGCAAGCCCATCCTTTGAGATAATATGCCCCAAAAAGGCAACTTGTTCCAGCCAGAATTCACACTTGTCCAATTTAGCATACAGTCGGTGGTCCTTTAGCAATTGCAGAGAAGTCCTCAAATGTTCCACATGCTCATCTTTGGTCTTGGAGTATACCAAAACATCATCAATGAAAATCACCACAAATTGATCAAGATATGATGAAAAGATTTTGTTCATCAAGGCCATAAATACTGTGGGCGCATTTGTCAATCCAAAAGGCATGACCAAGAATTCATATGCCCATATCTTGTCCTGAAAGCTGTTTTCGATGTATCTTGATCCCTCACTCGCAACTGATGTTATCCGGATCTGAGATCAATCTTAGAGAAATGGATCGCACCCTGTAATTGATTAAACATTTCATCAATCCTAGGCAGTGGATATTTGTTTTTAACTGTCACCTGGTTCAACTGCCGGTAATCAATACACATTCTAAGGGTGCCATCCTTCTTCTTCACAAATAAAACCGAGGCTCCCGAGGGCGATGTGCTAGGACGAATGAACCCCTTATCCAATAAGTCCTGTAACTGCACTTTCAATTCACGTAACTCTGCCAGGGCCATTTTATATGGAGCCTTAGAGATGGGAGCAGTACCCGGTACTAGATCTATAGTAAAATCCACTTCCCTAATTGGAGGAAGGCCAGGCACTTCATCCGGGAATACATCAGGGAATTCACAAACCACGGGTATTTCTTCTAATTTCTTAGGGGCTTTCTTTTCCACAATGAAAGCAATATACCCTTCGCAACCACTATGGATTACTCTTTCCGCTCGAAGTGCTGAAATCAATCTAGTGTTCGAACTCTTCTTGTCACCTTGGAATACAGCACTTGGGCCATCTTCACTCACCCTTACAGTAACAGTCTTACGGAAACAGTCGAGACAGGCCATATATTTGGTCAACCAGTCCATGCCTAGGATTACATCGAAATCGTGCATGGGTAACACAATAAGTTCAGCCGGGAGAAGAACTTCTCCGATGAGAACTCGACAACCAGGGTAATAATTGTCACAAGCTACCCTCTTACCGATCGGAGTGATAACACTCAACACATATGGCAACTGTGCTGGCGATTCATGTATCCTACTAGAGAATTGAGGTGAGATGAAGGAGTGTGAAGATCCTGAATCAAACAATACTTTAGCTTCAATGCCATAAACAGAAACCTTACCTACAACCACGTGTTCCGCCGCTTCTGCTTCTTCCTGTGTCAAAGCGTAAGCACGACTTTGCCTTTGGGGTCGGTGTTGCTGTCCTTGTTTCTGCTGTCCCTGGCCTTGCCGTGTTTGCCCTTGGCCTTGTCTCACTGGCTGTTGCTATCGGTTAGGCATAGGAGGTGACACCTTAGAAGGCTGCTGATATTGCTGCTGCGAGTCTCCGCTAAACTCCTTCCTTCTCGAGCACTCGGACAAGCGATGGTCCATGGAGCCACAGCCAAAATAGCCTCCCATGGACCTCCAACATTTGCTAGTCTCGTGACCCTTCCCACATGTACCGCAGATTGGTCGTGATGTGCCAATAGCAACTCCCTTCTGTTTCTTAGAATCCTGCTGACCTTTCCCAGAAGGCGGGAGACTCTTCTTAGATTTCCCCAAGAATAGGCTCTTCTCAATTTCCTCAGCTGCATAAGCCCTGGCTACCGCATCATCATACTGAATGGGACGTTGAAAAGCAGTGGCATGTCCCTTGATAGCAGGCCTCAACCCTTCTAGAAATCTTTCCACTCTCTTCTCCTCAGTGTCAATCAAGTCTAGAGCAAACCGAGAGAGCTGGCTAAATACATGCACGTATTCTGCAACGGTCATGAGGTTCTGCTGCAAGGTAAGGAACTCTGCCTTCTTTTTGCGAGTCATGTGGTCGGGGATGAACTTTTTTTGGAATTGCCTCTTAAAGGCTTTCCAAACCGTAGCATCAGGCATGGCCCTCATGTGGTCCCGGATACTCTTCCACCACGAATCCGCGATGTCCCTGAACATAGATGCCGCAAGGACCACTTGCTGTCTGGATGTGCAAGTTAATGTATCAAAAACGTTCTCTGTGCGGACAAACCATTCATCTGTTTGTAATGGATCCTCATGTCCGGTAAATTCGGTTGCTCCCCTCTTACGAAACTTCTCATACAAGGAGTTGGGATCCCCTGGCTGATCTTGTCAGTTTAACAAGGCGGCCAATTATAATTGCAGCGCAGCCTGGTTAGCATTGCTAGTGGCTAACTGGTGCATCATCATCATAAACAGCTCCTCTGTGTTGTATGCGGGATGCGAAGGAGGTGGCGGTGGAGGGTTCACACCTTCCAATTCAATATCGTTGCGATCATTGTCACCTAAGCTGTTGTTCGTGCCAGACCCAGATGCCATTGTTCTGCAATCACAAGGGTGATTATTCAGATGTATATCATATATATATGTACATTCATACGTACCACAGTCATACCATAAGTTATCATTCTAATAGAAATCCACCCAAACGGACCTATTGGAACCTCACCACGCTCCCTAATGTTGCTAAGTCTTTTAAGTGACTTCTTGGTGCATCTCCGATACCATTACTAACGTATGTCACGCCCCGATCCCGAGAATTGGGGATTTGAGTGGGCCCCTAGGGCATGAATATGTAATCCCGTAGAAATCAATGCCTTGAAGAATTATGCACGAATTCCTACAAGAGAGATTCCACAGGAACGTGTGAGGTATACGGTTACACGTACAAATGTAATTTATCATAAACGAAATCCTGTAAAATACTTTGTAATTATCAAGAACACACGAGTTCATAGTCTGTTAACTTTCAAAAGTAAATATATCTATATATACATATGATAGTGTTGAAGTCTTTAAATACAATCCCAAGAAGATTGTTTAAGAGTTTGATACAGAAAGGGGCCCCAAACATAAAAATGATATCTCCTAAATATAGTCGCGCTCCGTGGGATGGCTAGTAAAAGACGTCGCCATCTTTCCACTCATCTACATCCCGAGGTACCGTTGGAGTACCCTCCGGGTGCGCATCAGTGTCTGCGTTGGGACCGGTCGCTGGGCCTGCAATACCAAGAGCAACACTGTTAACACGACGGTTAAGCAAGTACTGAGGCATATGAAACAAGTATAACATAATATATGAATAAGAATAATCACTGGACATGATGCATAAGTGAGAAATTACAACTTAAATGTCATACATATTGATTGGCAATCGCAACGCTTTATTCTCCCAAAAGGGAGCATACACATATCGTATGGGTCACTTGGAGATCAGGCTAGCTTCCTGAGGAGTGACGACTACTCCTCCGTAAACTTACTGCAGTGGTGACATACATAACGTATACCCAAAAGGGCGTAAGCTGAGTGGTGCCGACTCATATCCAATCGTATCAGTCAAATCATACCCTTAGCTAACAAGCTCGCACTCATTAGAAGCTCTGGTTTGTCAGACACTCACTCAATAGAAGCTCAGGTCTGAATTTGCCTCAGGGTTTTACTAAAAGAAGTAATTCATGTTAAAGGTGGTATATCATAACAATATGGATGCATTCAGCTTAAGTGAGTCCAAGGAATTCCTACCTTCACACCTACAGTCCCCAAGGGCATTCAACACGATGTACACATAAGACGTTCAGTGTCGTTGTGTTACCGTGTCTTGGTATTGCCTTATGCATATGGGACACCCTTCTTATGTCAACATCCATGACTTGCCATTGGGAGACCCTCCGGGAATCATTCTTTCTCCCTAACATGTACTTACCATTGGGCCTCTGTGGTAGTATAGAAGGTGCCAATACTAAGGTCCTACAACATCATTGAGAGTCCCTAACATCCCTTTTTGCTGGGTTCTTATGGCTTAGCCGTATGCAAGGCTACGGCTTAGCCGAGTGAGTCAGATTCTTCCGAATTTTTCATGCGCAATTACGGCCTAACCATATGTTGGCCTACGGCTTAGCCGTGCTAAGCCTACGGCTAGGGTACGGGGAGGTTACGGCTTAGCCGTAGTGTATTCCACGGTACAGCCATGTGCAAGCCGTAGAAGAAACTGGGTTCCATGAGCTCCCTGGAAAGCTCGCTGTAGGAAGACCTATGGCTAGGGTACGGGCTTGGTACGGCTTAACCGTAGTGAAATCCACGGCGTAACCGTAGATGAGCCGTAGTATAAAATCGCGTTTTGATGCTCTCTGGACTTTGAGCTATAGATGCTTACGGCTTAGCCGTAGTTTCACCGTAAGCTTCAGAAACCCGAATACAGTTTTGTAGCTCAATTCCGATTTCAGTCAGTACAGAACCTATACTGCGAGGGGTTTTATGACTTACTAGTAGCATCCAATCAAGGTGTTCTATACTCCCACAACCTCCATTGCCATCTTTATCATTCTAACTACATTCACATGAATTAAAAACAATGAAAGGAAAGGAAATGGATGAAAATTTAGGAAATGCAAGTAGATATCCATACTTAATAATGCATGCAACACATATAGCTCAATACTTTCCTTTTCCAACAATACTAAACCTCTCAAAACCCTTATCTAGCTGGGTGCTTAGGGAAAGTCTCTGGATGAAATGGGTTCTCTTATATTGCTGTAGCTTGGACAGAAAGTGTAAAGAAAAAGGGAGATCAAGGAAGAAGAAGGTCGTAGGAGGCCACTCTCTATGCATGCACACTCCCGGGCACTTCGATTGCACAAAGAAAAGGAGGAGAAACCCAATAAAAAGGAGGGCTCCAACAGTTACACGAGAGAAGGAGGAGAAAGTACGTTGAGTTTTTCTTTTTAAACATAACTTTCCCTGAAATTACAGGCAAGTCCATCCTTTTTCTAGGAATTCCAGTTTAAGTCAAATGCACCTCAATTGAGCCAAGATAAGTCCGGATCAAGTCGGACCCAACAGGAAAGATAATCCACGCGTAAAGTTACACTTAAGGCAAAGGACGGGGTGTCCAAGAGGTGCGAGGACAAATTACGAAAAGCCCTTAAGTACTGAAGTGGGGCTGAACTCCGCCCAACTCCCTATTCGAGGCCCAACCCCGCTAACTATTGGATTGGATTGGCCTTAATCGAGTTCAATTACTATAGAATGAGCTTAGTTAACGTAAATCAAGATTAGTGGGATCGGGACCTTACAGATAGGTCTTTTGACCATTTCGCCCATGTTGCCTCAATTCTTTACTTCAGCTCATTTGGCGACATGAACCTCAATCTATTTTAAAAGGAATATTAAATTATAACTTAATGGATCCAAAGTTTTATTCAACCCATGAATTACTTATTACAAAATCCTTATAATCTCCCCCTTTGGTAATTCATGAACAAAACTTCCTAGACATACAATCTACCCAAAAGTAAAAACCAAAACTACATTAAGTAAATTTGAGTCACAAAAAAAAATTTTTTTGTACCATTTGCTTCAACTATCTTTATTCTTCATACTCACCCTTTTTGTCCTTAATTGACAAAATAAAAATGTCAGCAAGCATCATATTTCTCAACTAGGATCCGATAGTAGTTTCCCTTCAATTGTGACTCCCCCTTAATAGTACCTTCATAGGAGCTGGAGGTGGGAATTGATCATCTTGATTAGGGAAATTTAGATTTTGGTGCTCACCTTATATATTTTGAACATTGAGCACAGTGTGTACCAATTTAACAAACAAGTTAGTTTTTTTAACACAGATAGCTCTTGTACTGATCTTTAGCTTAGGCAATTGCTTCCACCATTGCTTGTTCTTTGGTAAATTCCTCAACTTGTTACAATGGGGTTTAATTTATCCTTTAATTCCATAATGATGGCATGTGGGTGTAGCTTTAGGATAACACATGTTCTTCTTCTTTGAAGTACTCCCAACATGATATGTGTATGCAGCATGTAGAGTAGCAAGTACCATAAAATTTAAAGTAAAACTTAAAAAGAAAAAAAAATAGTTTTACCTTTAGCCTTCAAAATAGATGCAGCTTGATTATAATTGGGACCACGTTTGTCATAAGGCAACTTTTTATTGCACTAAATGTCAGAGAGTGTCTTCAATCTAGTATTCATCTTGTTCAGCAAATATTTTATAACATCTAACTCAAACAAAGCCATCTTCAATTTGCCATTCAAATTTTTGTTTTAGTTTGGCAAGTCTACAACTCTTTCTTCAAGGTCTCAACCTCTTGTTCAGCTTTCTCACAATTTTGACTCTCATAAGTCAACTCAGCCATCGAACCTTTTTGACCTTGCAAGAGTTTGACCTGTGCAAGTGCTTTTTCTAATTCTTCTTGAAAGAGAGAATTTGATCTTTAGAAGCTTCCCACTTGATGGTGATCTTGTTTTTATACTTAGTTACCTTGTCAAAATCTTTGTACAAAGCATTGTACTTCTTTTCCCAATCTAGTTCTCATCTAACACTACAACACTATTACTTTCTAAACAATTATCGGAAAAACACTATAAGGATCCAGCCACCAAAGCAATATACTTGGCATTGGCAATGTCAGGAAGTGGATTTTCTACTTCTTCAGAATCATTATCCTACATTGCTTGATTAACTTTACCACATCTCTATTTTTTTATGTTTACACATTCAGATGCTCTATGGCGAAACCCTTTGCGTTTCAGACATTGAATAGATTTAAGATTTTATTTTTTACACTTATATTTGAACATCTACATTAAGCCAAATTTATTATTTTTCAGAACACATGGATTTGTATCCGATGTGCCTTCATAGTTGAGTTTCATTCTAGAGATTTATAAATATACACAGTAGATTTGTGTACCCCTCACTGATACCAACTGAAGGATCATGATTGCAATTCAAATGCTATGCAATGGAAGAAATAAACAAACTAGTAAGTAAATCAATCAACCACACAAACAAAGAGACACATGAATTTTTACTATGGAAAACTCCAATCGGGGAAAAAATCACGAATCCAATAAGGATTAACTGTTAAGTAATAACGAACAGCTACAAGATATACTCACAACTCTTATCCAGTCACTCCTTCAACCTAAAGACTAGTGTTTTTTTGCAAAAGTCTTTGCCACAACTATCCTTCACCATACACTGCTCTCTGCTTGATCACACCAAAACCTTGAATGCACAAGATTCTCTCAATCTTCTATAAGAGATGTAAAAGTAATAATCTCTAGCCCAAAGCTTGGGCACAATTGTTAAGTTCTTGAATTTGCATGATTTAGGCCTTATTTTAAATTGGATTGGGGACTTAATTAGGTTAAATGTATAATTATTCATTTAATTTCATCATTTCATGCATTTTTATCTAAAAATTAGAATTTGGATAATTTTTTCACATTTTATGCATTAATTAGAAACGCTTGTAATTTTTCTCCGAATAGTCCCATTGGAGTAAAACTCTGTCCAAACGGATCCTACTTCAATGTAGGCTCTTCAGTATTTAATGGGTTTAATGAGAATATGCAGGAAATGAAATTTGTAGGACTCACAAAACTCTAGGATGATTTAGGTCCCATTGCTTGAAGACCCACACCCTTAGAGTTCATCTGCTTGTGGACCTCACCTAAAGATCAGCTAAGACTTTCAAAAGAACTTATCTCATCCTATTATACCAAGGAGTATTCTTCTGACTTAGCTAACAAGTCACAACCACTGCAAAGATAAAGTCATTGTAAATTAGAATTCAAATTTGAATCCCATTTTTCTCAAGATAGCGTTTCTTAAAATGACCATAATTCTCAATCCGAATGTTGGATCGGTGCAAATGACCCATCGTTGGAAAGCTGTTTTAAAGTAGATGTCCGTAGAGCCCAAGATTGAGCAAATTGGAGGCAAATGAGGAAGTTATGGGCATAGAAAGTTTTAAGTACATTTTTAGGCAAAATTGCAATTGCATCTACACCATTGAAGTATAACTGCTGCACATTCCTTTGTAGAACCCATTTGAATATTAGATAAGAATTTCAAAAGCTTCCACCTCATCTAATCTCCAAGATTCTCATCTTAGGAGATAAACGTAATTAACAAGTAGTAGATCTTATCTCTCAATCCACCAAAAAGAAGTATAAATTCAATGAACCTGAGGAGTCAGAAAGCTATAAAAGGAGGCCACCATGGGAGGCTCCTCCTCATTCTCAACCAGATCTAAAAATCCCAGATCTCTATCTCTCCCTCTCTTCTCCACCTCTCTCCTCCGTTAAGTTCTGATTTTATTTTAAAGATATTCTGGAGCCATGTTCCAAAAACTAAGATTTAGAAAAGAGAATTTTAAGAGACCATTATATAAGAAGAAGATATCAATAAAGTTATTTTTGAGGTTCTTTGTAATGGTGGGCTGAGCTTCTAATTGGAACGAAATATGAAGTTAAGTATTTTAATGTTTCAATTTATCTTTGTTATTTTATCCTTTCATGATTGTCTCTTATTAATGTGCTTTTAAAAGATAATAATAGATCTATCTTCATGCCAAAGGCAAACTTCTGATTTACATTCTTAATGAATGAAATTTGATCATTTATACTTACTTTAATAAATATGCTTAGATCTTTGGTTATCTTTGATAATCTATGCTTAGTTTGATATATAAGATGTTCATTCTTTTATGAGGTGAAGAAGGTCTTACGTATTGATTTTGTTTTTCTTAATTAAAAACTGATTTTTACAATAGTCAAATCATTCGGATTAGAAGCATTGATTTGTTTCTATCTGAGTAATAATCGAGATAAAAAGGGTAAATTAATTGTATAAATTAGCATTTTAAATAACTTAGTGGATTCCGGCTACTCTGATATATTTCTTGTCATTCTTATTAATTTATTTACTTTCTAATATTCATACCATAGTTTTCTTTTATTATTGTTTTTCTTTTGAGAAAAATTTAGATTTTTAATTAAAAGTTCAAAAATGCTTTCTATGAGATCGACCTAAATTTATCATTGTCTCAACAAAGCAACTGTACGCGTGCAGTTTTAAGTAGATTGATTAAATTTATATCAACAATCTCTCCAATGGAAGTTCTAGAGAAGTAGAGCGATCTTTAGTGTATTATCTTTAACTAAAATAATGAGGTTTACACTTTGGGGTTGAGAGAGGAACCCTTTAAATAACCCACAATTCATGCCTTAGAGGTACACTCCTTATAGAACTCAAATTACAAAACTTTACACAAATAGGAAAGAATCCCGCATAAGATAGGTGGGTTTTTGTCCGCTTGTCGAATGATCTGGCAATTATCTGATCAATCGGACAATGCTTTTGTCTGATAAAATTTTCAATCAGCCTATTTAACAATGTGTAGGACTCACCTTTTCTTTGAACAAAGCAGCTTATGCGCATCCTATTGCACTTTCTTTATAACACTAGTTCAAATTTTGTGCCAAACTATTGAGGTCATATGTTCCATTAGTTGGTCACACACCATCCATCGAAATGGTACATACACTTCAATTAGAGTGAAATATGGATGATAATCTATATGTAGGGAGGCATGTGATATCGATATGTAGAACCACACGAAAGTGGACTTCACATGGGTCAAATCTACCATGAAAATGAGAAAAAGTTATTTCTCTTTTATTATTGTTGCAGTTAATAGATAATATATACGTGATATGAATAAATATGATCTTTCTTTAATTATAACTTTATTTGATTATCGTTAAGAATTAAGGCCAAATGTGAACTGTATTGAACAAGATATTTTCAAATTTGGAGTTTTTTAGGAAATATTAGGATAATTTTGTAAAAAATAATTAATTTGAAATTATAAGAAATTACAAAGAGAAGAAGATAAATATAAACTACTCCAGTATTTCTTCTCTGAGATTTAGATGCAATTGTTTGAACTTTTGTTCACGAAATTTTCAATATTCATGGCATTTTGAAATTATTGCAATACTGTCTGAATTAAAATTGTCATTTTATGAAAACATCATGATAGTATATATAGCGACAAATCGTATGTGTCCACATGTTCATAATGGCAACACATTTCACTAAATTTTGTAAAAGTTTAGTATTCATGACACAATCAATTTTGAGGATAGCCAAGAAATGATTGTTTTCGACTTAAGTGACTATTGACGAGAACCTAAGGCATGCTTATTCTCACGACCTTGAAGTTAGGAGTGTTCATG
The DNA here is from genome assembly GCA_037013555.1 of Sextonia rubra. Lineage (NCBI taxonomy): Eukaryota > Viridiplantae > Streptophyta > Magnoliopsida > Laurales > Lauraceae > Sextonia > Sextonia rubra. The sequence goes on from JASUAD010000008.1 coordinate 11,892,025, forward strand.
GGCTGGTTGGTCCAAGCTGGGGAATATTCAGACCCCGGCCTTACTTCTAAGCTGTAATTCCAAGCCCCGCCCAACCTGAATCGGGCCACAAGGAGCTGGCCCAAGCCAGCTGCCTAGTAATTTGAAAGCCCAAGCACAACCCAAAGTTAATATATAATTAACAAAGACAGTAATACTTCATAACTGCAAGTATAGCTCAATTGACTTGGTTCTTTATATAGCTAGGTTTGAATCCTTTATTCTATAATTGATATAAGATGTATTATCATAGGTGGATGCCTACATTGGGACCCATATAAGATAAGGAGTGCACTTAGGGTTACATTCCTACCATATTATTAGGTTGTTTGAGGAAGAAGCAATATTTATTCTATAAATAAGATCCCTTTCCCCCCTTATTATGTGCACAACTCTCAATATAATACTAAAAGGATCTCCCTCTCTTTGTCTTATTTTATAACACATTATCAGCATAAAGAGTTATATCGATTTGAATCTTCGAAAAGGAATGTAGATCTATGGATTTGTTTCAAGCCCCAAGTCTCCATGTTCATTGTTCTATGCAACTCAACTGGAGGGAGGAAAGCAAACTTCTCCCTGAACCCAAGAAACAAGTCAAAATGCGAAGGAGAACCAACTTGTGTTTTCGCTTTCAATGTCTTACCTTGCAAATAGATATAGGAGTATTTGTTTCTCTTCTGTGGCTCACGCTTATAATAATAATAATAATATAATAAGAAGAAAAAGATCTTTCTCTTTTGTCGATCTTGCGGGCTATTATTGGAGGTTTGTTAAAGACGTTTCCAAGATAGCAACACCGTTGACAAAGTTAACTTGGAAGAATGAACCTTTTATTTAGTCGGTAGAATGTGAGTCGAGTTTCCATTTCCTAAAGGAGAAGTTAATCTCAGCTCCAATCTTATCTTTACCAGAATGAAGTGGTGGATTAGTCCTATATACTAATGCTTTGAGAATTAGATTAGGATGTGTATTGATGCAGAATGGGAAAGTTATAGTGTACAGATCCCAACAGTTGAAGGAACATGAGAGGTACTATGCCACACACGACTTAGAATTGGCCACCATAGTCTTCACTTTGAAGTTATGGAGACACTACTTGTATGGAGAGAAATTTGAGGTTTATAATGATCATCACAATCTTTAGTACCCATTCTCTCAACATGAGACAGCGCAGATGGCTAGAGTTCATAAAGGACTATAATTTTCCGATAAAGTATTTTCTAGGAAAAGGTAATGTAGCAACTAATGCCCTTAGTAAAAAGTCAACTGTTGAAATGTCAGCTATGTGTGGTGAGTGGTCACTAGTAGAAAAATTTCGAGATCTGGATTTAGAAATCGAATTCATTGATGATAAGGTCATGCTTGTAGTAATGTTTGTCTTCGAGCCAACCTTGATACAATAGATTAAGGAGAGACAGTTAGAAGATCCAGAGCCCGTTAAGATTCGTGACCGTATATCTCAGAGGCTAGATTTTAGGATGGCTGATGGTATGTTGTATTTCAGAGATAGATTATGTGTCCTAGCAATTCAAAATCTGAAAGAAGCGAACATGATTGAAGCACATCATGCAAGATATTCCATGCACCTTGGGAGTACTAAAATGTACTGAAATCAGAATGGCAAGTGTCACAACCCGAGCCCAGGGTTTGGGGGTTAGCAAAAGCCAAACCGATGACACACGTACTCCTGTGCCTATACACGTAGACCTGGTCTAAATGCACACGCACGAGAGAACATTCACACGTGCAAAACATGTATGCGGAAGCTGTAAATATTAGAAACATCAAACTAACAGTAAAAGAAGAGAATACGAAAACCGAACTGACATAAATACATAACTGAAGGCTTTACATTTCGCATCAAATCCGAGTCCAATGGAATCATACGACATCGGTTGCAAATGACGTAGGTACGAGAGTTAACGAGCTCAACGAAAGACACGTGTTGACATCAAGATGATGCAAAAATGACCATGTCTAAGGAAAACTAAAATTACAAAAAAGGGATTGGTCTACCTAATCCAGTTCAAACTCAACCCAATTACCTATCCATGACCCGCAACGAACCCAAAACACAAGCAAAACATAATTAACAACGAAAACATGATTAATTAGGTGCTAAACATGGTCAAGCTGGGTCGGAGTGTTACAGCAAGTTTTGGTGGAACAATATGAAAAAAGACATTGTAGGTTTTGTGGCAAGATGTCTCATCCGCCAACATGTGAAGGCTAAACATAAAAGGCCTCCTAGCCTTTTACACCCTCTACATATTCCAAAGTGGAAATGGGAGAATATTTTGATGGATTGTATTTCACGGCTACCTCAAACAAGCAAACGTCATGATGCTATAAGGGTGATAGTCGATCAATTAACAAAATCAGCCCATTTTATTCCTATTAGGAAAGGAATCAAATTCCATAAGTTACTTCACAGATGAGATTATATGGTTGCATGGTACCCAGTTTCCATAGTCTTTGACGGAGATAATAGATTTGTATCTTCTTTCTGGCAGTCATTTCAGAAATCTATCGGCACTAAGCTCAACTTTAGCACTGCTTATCATCCTCAGACCAACATACAATCGAAAAGTACAATCTAAACTCTTAAATATATGCTTCGAGCCAGCATATTAGACTTTGGGAAGGAATAGGATGAACACCTCTCCTCGTACAAATTCGCCTATAACAATAGTTACCACGCTAACATCAGGATGGCTCCATTGGAAGCTTTGTATGGGCACAGTGTTGTACATCGGTGTATTGGGAAAAAGTCGAAGTTAGAAGCTATCATGGACCTTCTCTTATTGTAGGCACAGTGGAAAAAGTACAGAAAGTTCAAGAAAGGTTAAAGGTTGCACGATCTCATCAGAAAAGTTATGCTGTAATCGTCGTAGACCTCTCGAATTTCAGGTAAAAGACAAGGTTTTTTTGAAAGTTTCTCCAATGAAGGGTACTATTAGGTTTGGGCAGAATTGTAAGCTTGCTCCGCCATTTGTTGGTCCTTTTGAGATTCAGAGTAGAGTTGGAGATTTGGCATATCGGTTAGAATTACCGCCTTAACTCACTGAAGTTCATAACGTGTTCCACGTGTCGATGCTTAGTAAGTATCTTCAAAACCCTTCACATGTCCTTGAGATTAATGACATTCAAGTGAAGCCAGATGTGACCTATAAAGAATGATCTCTTCATGTCATTGACACAAAGGATTAAGTGCTGTGTAGCCGGACAATTAAATGGGTCAAAATTCTTTGGGAACATCATGGACTAAAAGAAACTACTTGGGAACTCGATGAACAAGTTCAAAAAAAGCATCCAGGACTCTTACCTGAGGTATGTTGCATTCAGAGGACCAAATGATCTTAAAGAGGAGGAGGATGTAAGGTCCAAACCCGAACTAATCTCAATTTATTATAATTAACCATGTTTTAACTTAAATAATATATAATTAGGCTAGTTTAACTCAAATCTCTTTGGGTTTGGGTCATGGATAGGTTGTAACACTACGATCCTAATTAAGCATATTTAGTGACTGATTAAGTAAGGTATTACGTAATTAACATAGAATTAGCCTAAATAATTATGTTTTAACGTTTATTAGGATAGATTTAACTTGTTTTATCTTAATGGATCGAGTTCAAGTCATGGATAGGTAGTTGGGTTGAGTTTAACCTTAATTAGGTACTGAAAGCCCATTCTAGAATTCATAGTTTCACGTCATACATACATTATATTGATATCCTGACATTGGTTTAGTTGAGCTCATCAACATTTGTACTTGATTTGGACGCGTTCGACTTCGTCTGAGTCGGTTGGACCCTCATTTGACTTAAATTGAAAACTACATTAAGAAATATGGATCTTCTTATAAACTCTAAGAAATTCTATGTATAAAAAGGGCCAACTCTAGCCTGTCGAGCTCTTTTCTTCTCCTTGTTACTTTCTTTGCTCCAGAACTCCTCTTCTTCACTTCCATTTGTCTTTTTATTTACTAATGGGAGCAAGAACCCTCTTGCATACCCAATTTAAGGCTTTCATTCATTCAATCCATTTTCTCTCTACTTTCTTTCCCCATTACAATTGAAGGTAGTAGTCTACAATTCTCCTAACAGCCTTCTGATTCATGTCTCAGGTAATATCTCTTTCCATTTGTAAATTCTTTGTTCTAGTAGAGTCAATGGAATCAAGGAGGCTCTCACATCAAGCACGCATGCACTCATACTTCTCATTTTGTAACATGCATGTCACTATAAATTCAAGAATTAGGTTGACTTCTCCACTGAGCCCAAAAAGAGAATAGTGAATTAAATTCATAATCAAAGGCAAGTGTAAGCAAATTTTGGTTGAATGTATGTAAATCTATTGGGTTCTAATGTGATTTTTCAGCCCTTATACCTTTATTCTACTCACTTCGAATACATGATAAGGTAACTTCAAAGTATGATGAAAAGCCAACATGGAAGTGTAGAATGACTGAATATAGTAAGGATACTATAGTGGAAACCAAATTGAGAAGTATTGGAAGTGAACTGACTTCTGTACTAAATCAGCTCCAGAAATTTGAAGTTCACAGCTAAGCTGTAAATATTCTATGGTTTAAAATCCAAAGAGCCAAAAATTGAAGAATCCTTCTACAGCTAAGCCACGATTAAGTTGTAGGATGTACTATGGCTAAGCCATAGCCAAACTGTTGCTCAGTCTTAGGTTAAGTACAGCTAAGTCATAGACCAATATACGATTAAATCGTGAATGCGGAGGAAAAATTTTGTGTAACCTTAGCTCAGCCACAGTGCAATCTATGGCTAAGCTGTAGGCTGCCCATGGCTAAGCCATAAGCCATTAAAAATTAGGGTTAATTAGGGGTTGTTACAAGACCTTGTAAGACCTCAGTTCTTGGATCCCTTTACCCTATGCATTGGCCCAATCGAATAATTGAGCATCATAAAGGGTCTTGAGGGCTGAGACTCATTCATGTAGTGTTGTCCATTTGTCCCATGGATGTTGGTTTAAGAGACTTTGATATACATTCCCGATACAATATGACACCACAAGGAGACAGCTGTGTATCAAATAACTTAAAACTACATCATCATGCATGGTTTAGAACAATGGATGACTAGATTAGGGTTGGTTTGTAAAACTACCTTGATTCTATTAATTTGAATTGCATAGCATATTGAATTACCGTTATTGCCTTCTATTATTTAAATAATGATTTTGAATTAAGATGATCATAGTATAATTGATTCTATTTGAAATGTTTCTTAATATATGTTTTATATTGACATTGACATTGAATTGAGTAAAAATGAATTGAATGAATGAATTGAACGTATACTGTATTGTATTGTTCTCAATGAATGAATTGCACGATTTATTCAAGTTTAATTATATGAATCAAAATGGTTTAGCTCTACTTAACTTCAGCCTTATGATACCTGACGGGGTTATATTTGGTGTAGTAAATGAATGGTGCTGCTACAATGTGCCTTTGGAGCTTCCGAACTCCATGTATGTAAACACCCAATTGTACCTTTGGCCGGGTCATTGGTGTTCTCATGTAAAGATCCCTAGAAGGAGGATATGGCAAATGTAGTAGCCAAATAGTAATGTATTTCTATTAATTGATTCTTATAACATACTTTATTTAATTGCATAACATGCCTAGTATACTAAATTGACCTCTATAATCGTATGTTAATGATTTTTGTAGATGCAATGCGTATTACCTTAATTATGCTTATACCTTGTTGAATAGTCTTATTCACTAGTTGTCTATGGTTTTACGACTTAGATACCAGTCCCGTTCTTGCGAAGATAGAGGAGACTCTAGAGGAGGCCTTCGGGATCCCATCAGGCCTAGACGAGTGGACAGCAGATACTCTCTAACTGAACCACCTACGAAGTGTGACAAGATCTACATAGAGCGCTTCTATTTTGGTTTTTATGGATGATTAGGGTTTTATGACTTGCATTAGTTTTACTTTGTCATGTATAGTCCATGATTCCTTGTATTTTGGAACAATGTGTATTTTGTAATTGTTCATAAACTTTATTCTCTCTTTTGTAAAGACATGTATACTTACTCTTGTTTCAAACCGTTGTACATGCTATTTTATGTTTTCTAGTTATGTATCTTTCTTCACTGCATCATGATAGCATGTACTGTTTCGAGAAGTGATACATTGAGAATAATTAATTGTTAGAGAAAATAAAATTTTTTTGTGATATTGACAAGCTTTTGTGTGATTATGCTTTGACAAATGTCCGTCAAAAACATCTCACACGTGTAAGTAATGTGAATATTCTGTGTAATTCTGCTTAGACTCTAGTCTAGGTGTGTATTATACAGAAGTACATTTGTCATAATTAAGGTTTAACCCTAATACCCGAATTCTTAGGCTTAGGTTATAACATAGGTAGTTGGGTTGGGTCTGAATGTCACTTATGTAGTGAAGGACCTTCTCGTAAATTAAAGTTACATGGTCATGTACCATCTTGGCACCATATTTAGTGCATTATGTGTATTTTATCTTGTGAATCATCTTTCCTACTTGGCCCAGCTCAATTCGGATCCATCTTGGCCCAATTAAAGTCCAATTGACTCAAACTGTAAAATCCATAAAACCATATAGATCTGTTTGTAAATTCTAGAAAATCTAGATTTAAAAACCAACTTACCTTCTCATTCTCTGCATCCCCTCTAAACCATTGCTGGAGCTTTCTCTCCTTTTTTTCTCCTCCTTCTCTAGCAACTAGAAGTCAAGCATTGGAGCTATGCATGTAAGGGCTATAGCATCTTCATCTTTTTCCTTTCTTCTTTGTTCATCTTCTTCCTTTGGAACTCACAAATTCATCTTCCTCCTAACAATCTACAACTCTCAAAGGTAAAACAGAACTCATATTTCAGTTTTTGGGTTTCAATGGAGTTAAGGAGACTCAATTGGGTGACAAGCATACATCTCATACCCCTTTCACCCATTGTATATCTTTGCATGTAGTAGGACCATCTTCTATTAAGGCTTTCTCCATCATCTACCTAAGGGAAAGGCTTGATTTGGGTAAAGCACTAAGATAAGGCAAGTATAAGAATGTATATTACTGCATGCATGTTTTCTTACGTTGATTCTTAAAGAAATTCATGTCACTGTTAAGTTACAGCTCTCTTCACTTAATTTTAAGAATGTGTGATGTTTATGAGTTAATGAAGGTAATTTGAGAATGAATGATGGGATTAGGTGAAGGAGAACCCAATTATAAGGAAATATAACTTGAAATGTAAAATGGTAGGATGGATCAGAGAAATTGGAACCAAACCATAAAAGTTCTATACTGAACATGTGTTTTAGAAACAGCTTTAGAGATTCTGAAGCTTATCACTTAGAATTTAGATAACCAAAATCTGACATTTCTTATATGGCTACTACAATTAAGCCGTGGAATGCACTACGGCTAAGCCGTGGCCCAGCCATAGGCTACTTACAGTTAAGCCATAGGCTAATTTATGGTTGATCCGTAACTGTGGGGAAAATCTTGTGCACAAGGCTAAGCCATGGCCTATTCACGGCTAAGCCGTAAGAGCATAGTGAATTTAGGAAATTAGAGACTTTTAAAGGCCATGTAGGGCCTTAGAATTGATAGCTTTGCCTTGACCAAATTAACTTAATAATAATCAGATACTGAGGAGGAAGAGTGTAGAACGATCACTCACCTATCTTTATCTTCCAGATAGTTTTCGATGTCACGTCACAGGTGTTGCATAAGAAGAGGTGTCTAATGCCAACATAATATAACACCAAGATTTTTAGTAACACTCGACACCGAATGTCTTATGAATATGCTGTGTTAAATGACTAAGGAAATACAAATTATCTTAGTTAGGGTTGGCTAGTAAATATTTTTGTTAACCACTCAATCCAAATGCATTCATAATATTTAAGTAAACCTTGCACTCAACATGATTTAATCATATACCCATTATTCCTGGTGAACTTTAAGACAAGATCGGAGACAGAGCTTCTACTGAGCGTGAGCACATGAGGCAAGATAGGGGTAATTAAGGTTAAGATAGTTCAAGCTCTAGTTGCTCATCTAAGTATGCATTAATTAATTTTCAGTATTCTATTTAATTCTGATTCTTATGACTGATAACTATCTCAAAACTAATATATGCCTCTATATAAGAATAAGTCGATCATTACTATGATAGTTATGAAAATTATGAATCTCGGTTAGTCTTGATACATTAAGTCAGCACCACATAGCTTGTACCCATGGAGGTATGATGGGACCGAATGAGGGTATTCAATATGTTACCTATTATAGTAGTTGTATGAAGAGTTGGTCGGTGCTCTAAGGGTAGATAAATGGTTTTGACTTGATCGCTAGTGATTTCACACTGTATGATATGATCTACTTAGAAGATAGCATATAGATGCTAATTAGTATGTTATTGCATTTCCATTTATGATTCATCACTCATGCTTATTCACATGTACACCATGCCTAGTTTCCATTATTACTCTCTCTTAATCAATATGTTTCTAATTCAATTGATACATCATGATAGTCTTATGCACTATATATTTGCTTAAACGCCGTGTTAACAGTGCTACCCTTGGTATTACAGGTACAGAACTCAATGTTGATTCAGCAGTCAATGCGGCCCTAGCAGAAACCCCAACGGTACCTCAGGATGTAGATGAGTAAAACAAGGATGATGTCTTCTATTAGTCTTCCTATGAAAAGCGTCATAGGGTTCATGTTTTGGGGTTTGTTTAGGAAATAATCATGCTTTGACTTGTTATATTATGCTATTTTGGAGTTACTGTTTGAGAGACTTGACATTCATGATGATAGATAAGTATGTACCTTATAAATATGTGCATATAGATGGTTTAATTAATAGACCTTAGTTATATTAACGAATGGTTGAATGTGGTTTTATTAATACCTATGATGAATTACATGTGAATTCTCCAGGTTTCCACCTAATTGTACAAAATGGTTAATATGTGTATATGAATCTTCCTCACACATACCGTGTAATCTCCCTTGTAGCAGTTCGTACGTGTCTTGACATGAGACGGATTGCTTTGGGTTACGTGTGCTACGCCTCGGGATCCACTCTAATACCTAATTCTTAGGTTCACGGCATGATATTTTTCATTCTTTATGATCTTTCTTAGTTTAATAATTATTCATATATTTTTATCGTTATTTCTTTTTAGATTTCCACATAGTTAGAATTTTATTTGTAGGTGAATGATTTATGTCTCTTATCAAAGGGAGATTAAGATAGAATCAATGGATGATAAATAGAACAAGAAGTTCTATATTAATCTGGACCAAAAGATCTGAGGGTTGTTTTAATCCAAAACCAGAAATTCTCAAATTCACAATATTAACTCAAAGATTCATATTCCTAAACAAACCTGAAGTTTTGATATTTAGATCTAGAAATGAAATCAATCAATATTAGGCCATAAAATTAAATCTAAAGTCTTGACAAAACTAGAAGTTCTAAAGCAAAAAGCTTTCACATAACGAGAAGTTCTAATTCATGATCTTGAAGTTCTAAATTAAGTCAAAAGTCTTGACAGAACCAACATTTCTGATTCTTAAGTTAAGAACTTGACATTCTAACTTTGATTGGCCAATTCTCTATCATATTTATTCTTGATTATCTTCAATTGGATACTAGGAACTTGAAGTTCTACCTTTTATTATTGTTTCTCTACATAGTTTCAATTTTATATATTTTATTACATTGCATCACATGCTTGACATAATTACTTCAATAAAGTTATGACTATATAGTTATATAAAACTTTAGTTTTAATAAATTTATTGCCATAAGCAATTGTTGCATATAATAGAACTAAAAGTTTTATATAAGTAATCGAAACCCTAAGTTCCACACTATATTTATAAGTAAAAGTTTTATATCAAAGAAATAACCTAAGCCTAAAATTCTGTACGTTATTTTAATCTAAAACTAGATTCTAATCCGGAACCAAAGATTTGTGAGTTATTCTAATTTGGGACCAAAAGTTCTAAGATTTGGAATATAAACCCAAAGATTCAGATTCATAATTAAACCCGAAACTTTGATTTTTAAAAATCCAAAGTGGTATAGATTGATACGAAGGCCAGGAAATCAGACCTAAAGTTTTGATAGAACTAGAAGTTCGGATTCAAAACTAAAGCTTTGATAGAATCAGAAGTTTTGATTCAAACTTAAAGCTTTGATAGAACCAGTAGTTCTAAGAACCTGAAGTTCTATCCCAAACTTGAAATCTTGAAAGAATAAGAAGTTCTAATTCCTCAATTAAGAACCCAAAGTTCTAACTTTTAAATTAGCCGAGTCTTTGTTATATTTTGTTATTAGATATTAAGAACCCAAAGTTCTACTTTTTATAATTGTTTTTTTAATTGTTATACACACATTCCAAAAAGATTGGTGATGCTATCAAAGAGGTAGATATAATAATTCCTCCTGAAGAGGTAAATATAATAGCTTCTCTAATAGAGATGAAAAAACCACTGCAGGAGAAGTTATTAACAAGGCATTTTGATTCTAAATTAGGAGAACCACCAAACATGGTCTAGGAGACCTACAACTACTATTATGAGTTCGAATATTGAATTCAGTTTTTAGATATTTTGTTGGATGATGAGACTTATTCTTTTATCCCCCGTATCTTGTGTCTAGACATTATATTTGCTTTTAATGGTGAATAGTTTAGTTATTTTCAATTTTATTTTTGTTATGCAACTGAATGTATAGTTATGTTAGTTTATTATTCCTTGTGGTATGGATCATGGAATCATGAAACTAAGGATAATATCTGGTAAACAGTGCCGCAACACACACTATATTGAAAACCCCAAAGTTTTTCTTATAATTGATATTTAAATCTTCGCAAGGTATCAACTATAGCTAGACCTGTACAAATATTTAAATGATCTAAAAAAGTTCACACAATATTACCAAATGGTACCCACATATGCATTAGAGATGCATTATTTTTTTAGTGTTTCTCAAAAAAACTTGTTAACTTCAAAGACATCAGGATAAATGGGTACATATATAGAAACTATAAGTGAAGGTATCACATAATATTGGTACATCATTATTAGTATTAATAGCCAAAAGCTGATATTGGAAACGCTTAGTACATTCTCCTCAAACCTTAGGACTATATTATTAGACAATCTCTAACATCAAATCACATTCGATTATGAGTAAAACAACAAAGTCACGGTAGACACTTAAAATAAGTCAAAGGAAACAACAAAGTCACGGTAGACACTTAAAATAAGTCAAAGGCTTAGTGACCTAAGGCTTTAATGCTTTAGCATAATAAGTTAGGTCACCTTGGGACTACTATGTTAAAACAAATTATTGATAACTCTTTTGAGCACTCTTTAGAGTATCATCAATTGACCTTCCTTTCTGCAAAGGGCACAAAGTGACATTTGTGAACTCATGAAATCCCCCCAGTGAACTTTTTAGGTATTTTATGGTTTTGATTAATGCCTCCTCCCATTGGTTGATGTTTACCTATTATTTTTAGCTTTTATTCGCCTATGAGCACAAACTATTAAACTTAGGGTACACTTCCCTGAGTATCCTATTAAGTATATAAGGCTTGATATCACAGGTTTGTGACCTACCCTAATGTAGATTGGAAATCTATGTTGGTTATGATTCACCCCCAATTATTAGATATGTAGAACCAATGATAGGAGATGTATCACTATTCGTTTTGTTGATTGTCATCTTGATGAGATAGTCTTCCTGCAATTAAGGGGTTATAAGAGAGTTCCTAAAAAACCCCTTTTTTCTGTAGAACAACCCATTCCTAAAAAACAATAAGAATTAACGTGGAATACTCCCACTTTGTCTCATCTGGATCTATGTACTTCACAATATGAGAATGAAATACGGAGAATTATGCACTTAATTACAAATGAATTCCCTGATGCTTTCAATGATGCAGAAAAAGTAACTAGGTCACATGTACCAGTTATGAACACACCTGCATGAATTAATGTCTTTGTAGGACAAATACAAATTAATGCCCCTATAAAACAAAAATGTAGTAGCAAATGAATCTGTTACATGCCAGAAGCGTAGTACACTTATAGGTTTCAAGGACTCAGCCCTCCAGAAGAAGAGAAATGTGGAATCATATCTCAATCATACTTCCAAAGAGGTTCTGACAAATCATACACTATTGAAGAGGTACAGCATTTCACTCAAGAAAAGGTCATGGCAAAATCCACTTTCTCTAAAAGTCCTAAAGAAATTAATGTCCCATAAGAGATACAAGTCCCAAAGGAAACTCTTGAAGCCCCTGAAGAGGCAAGGGTATCCAATAATAAAGAGATCACTATACTTTATAATTATAAAAGAGATATGGGATAAGAAAAATTATCATGGATGATGCATTTGCATATGAGATAACTACACAAATATCAGGGAAAACTGAGGATGATGATTGAGACACAGAACCACGTACTATAAATGAATGTTGACAAAGAAAAAATTGCCCGAAATGGAAAAGTGTCTTCTAAAAAGAGTTAGAGTTTCTTAATAGACATGGTGTATCTAGACTTATAATACAAACCCTAAAAGTTGTTAACCATATAGGTTATAAATAAGTATTTGTATGGAAAATGAATGAAATTTCTAGATACAAGGCAAGACTTATGGTACAAGGTTTCTTGTAGAAACCTGAAATTAAAAACATACATAGATAAATATATATACATAAATGAAAATCCCAAAAGGATTTGCTTTGCCTGAAGCAAAGTCAAAGAGTACTTAGTCTATACAATTAAAATGTTTATCGTATGCCCTAAAGTATTTCAGAAGAATATGATACAATCGTCTTAATGAATGTTCATCTAAAGAAAGGTTTGAAAACAATCTCATATGCCCATGTATCTTTATAAAATTCTTAAAAGGATTCACATTAGTGGAAGTTTATGTAGATGACAAAATTTAATCAAGAATCTAGAAGAGCTCGAGAAAAATATTTACTCTTTATAGGAGAATTTTGTTTTGGCCTGCAGATCGAGAGAAGTTCTGATGGGATATTTTATTATTTGTAAATATGCTTGCCATGTATGGTTTTGCACAAACTCAAAGGCACTTGATTGGTATCAAACAAATCTTACGATATTTACGTCTGTTTTATTCTTATGGTTGTAAAGATTCAAAATTTGTAAAATATACTGCTTCAAGATATCTCTTTGATCTCATAGGGGTCGATCACAGATAGGTTATATGTTCCTTAGTGGTAATGCCATTATTACTTGGTGTTCTACTAAATATACTTTGGTAGCTATTTTTTTTTAACCATGCTGAGATTTTAGCCCTCTATAAAGCTAGTAGGAAATATGTGTGCCTAAAATCTTTAATTTAGTGTATTCATAGTTCAATTACTTTCTAGTACAGATACCCCAAGCATTATCTATGAAGACAATGGGGCATTTATTGAGCAGATTAAAGAAGGGTACATTACGGGTGACAAGACGAAGCATATTACGCCAAAGTTCTTCTCACACATGAGCTTCAGAAGAACAGTGAGATTGAACTCCAACAGGTTTGTTCATTAAACAACCTAGCTCATTTGTTTAACAAGTCATTATGAAAATCAACATTCCATAAGCTTGTATATAAGATCAATATACATAGAGTCTATCATCAAATAATGTAAAGGTTAGTATTGCCAGGAGGAATAACTAATCAGGCGTAGGCATCTAAAGCATGCTACTTAGGATATATGTGTGCCATACTCTTTTTCCTTTTTTAGGTTTTAACCCACTAGATTTTCCTAGTTAAGGTTTTAATGAGGCAACATTATGCATGTCTAACACCAATTCAATGATCCTATAAAATGTTATACTCTTTTTCCTTCGCTTTGGCTTTTTCCCATTGGGTTTTTTTCCATTACAAGGTTTTAAAGAGCAACTGTCATTGAATGGTAATTATCTCTGAAGGAGTGTTATAAGATGTATTATTAAAGATATATGTATTAACAAATCTTCAATAGCAGCCCGCAAGATCGACAAAACTCCGTACTTCTACAACCAACTTTGGGCTTTGTCAACTAGTTATTACCTTAATTATAGCTGGATCTACTGCAAGTCCATCTTTAGAAATTATATGCCCTAAGAGGGCAACTTTTTTGAACCAAAAGTCGCACTTATCCAATTTGGAGTATAATTGATGATCTCTTAAAAACTAAAGTGAAATCCTCAAATGCATAGCATGTTCATCTCTAGTTTTGGAATACACATTACATGATCAATGAAAATTTCTACAAATTGATCAAAATAAGATGAGAAGATTCTATTCATTAAAGCCATTAATATAGTTGAGGCATTGGTTAATTCAATGGCATAACTAAAAATTCTTAATACCCATATCTTATCTTGAAAGCTATTTTTGATGTATCTTGATCTCTAACTCGCAGCTGATGATACCTAGACCTCAAATCAATCTTTGAGAAATAGGTTTCACCCTGTAATTGATCGAACAATTCATCAATTCAAGGCAGTGGGTATTTGTTCTTGACTGTCACCCAATTCAGCTGCTTATAATTAATACACATTCTAAGGGTGTCATCTTTCTTCTTCACAAATAAAATTGGGGCTCCTCATAGTGATGTACTAGGATGAATGAATCCTTTGTCTAGTAAATCTTGCAATTGTACCTTCAGCTCACGCAGTTCTACAGGTGTCATTCTATATAGAACTCGAGAGATCGAAACCGTACTAGATACGAGTTATATAGTAAAGTCTACTTCCCTAATAGGAGGAAGACCAAGAACTTCATCCAAAAACACATCCAGAAACTTGCAAACTACCAGGATATTTTCTAACTTCTTGGGTGGCTATTTCTAAATAATGAAAACAATATACCCTTCGCAGCCACTATGAATCAGTCTTTCTGCTCAAAATGTGGAGATTAGCCTAGTATCCAAGCTCTTTTTCTCACCTTCGAAGACAACACTTAGATCAGCTTCATCTACTTTTATGGTGATAGTCATATGAAAACAATCCATACAGGCCCTGTACTTGACAACCAGTCCATGCCTAAGATTATGTGTAACACTCCGATCCCCTTTGAGCCGGATTAGTGGCTCATTAGTGTGTGTTTCTGTTGTTTTATTCTTTCGGACTTAGTTTTGGGTCTTGGATAGGTAGTTGAGTAACCTTTGACCTGGAATAGGTAGTTCTAAGCCCTTTTTCGTAATTTTGCTTTTGCTTTGCTTGCATCATATTTGCATCATCTTGGTGTCAGCATGTGTATTTTGTTGAGCTCGTTATATTCCATAACTGTGTCAGATCCGTTTGGAGTCAATTGGAGAAGTTGGACCTTCGTGTGACTTGAACTGTAATTAGTATACACTCTTCGGACTTTGACCTAAACTACAAAACCTATATATATACAATTCAGCTCCAGATGTCTCTCTCCCTGCTCATTTCATTTCCTCAACGTTGCATGCAAGGAGATCTCCAGGAGAAGCTCCCTCCACGTCCATCTCTCTCTTCTTCTTACTTCTTTCTCTTCCTCACGTCTGGTTGGTGTGAGTGTGACTTGGGTTTCTTCTCTCTCATCTCTGTCTATTGCTTGAGGTAAGTGGGTTCTTTGTGTCTCTTCTCCAAATTTGATCTCCCATCTCTTCCTCTCTCTGTGCATGCTCATGGATTTGTCATTTGCTTTGATTTGTTTTGATTTTAGTTGATTTGGAGCTTGAGTCAGTGGATTGATAGAGCTTTGAGGCAAGTATAAGTACAGGCTTTGATAACACATATGGGTGTTTTGTTTGATTGCTTTGATTCTCTCTTATTCTTTGTATAGAATGTTTTACAGCCAATTCTTGTGAATTTGGAACCTCTGTAACTTGTTTGGAGATGTTTCTGTACCAAATTTCAGTTTCTGTAACTATCCCGAATTCGTGTTCTGTATTGTACGGCTAAGCCGTAAGTTTCTACGGCTCACATTCCAGAGACTTGAAATTTCGATTTTGTTCTACGGCTAGGCTACAGCTAAGCCGTAAATTGTCCTACGGCTGAGCCGTAAGCTAGCCGTGACCCAATCGTAACCTAGCCGTGAATTAAATCTCTGATCAGTCGAAACTTTCCAGAGACAGTGTTCCTACGGTGTGGCTACGGCTAAGCCGTGAATTGCTACGGCTAAGCCGTGGATTGGTCTACGGCTAAGCCGTATACTGACTGTAGCTCAGCCGAAAAAGGTATCAGATCAGAGGTGGAAGATGACCAGTTTAGCTGTGTTTTGAATGGAACCACGGGGAAGCCGTAGTGCATATTACGACGAGCGCGTAAGATGTCTTCGGCTCAACCATAGGTCCCTCATGGCTAAACCGTTAGGCATGGCAATTCTGAAATATAACTTAGGATAATGGTAAGACTTGTAGGGCTCAAATACAGGTTAACCACCCACGTAAACCGGCCCAATGGATTCTTGGATCGCATGAATAGTCTGTTAGGCTGTGACTCATTCATGTGAGCGTTGATTCACTGTTAAGCACCTCCCCATGGGTGTTGGTTTAAGGGACTTCGGTGCACATGAGAATTACATTGCAACACTAGGATGGCAACGGTGCATCGAATAACTTAAAACTACATCGACATGCAAGGTGAGTGACAGTGATCAACTAGATTAGTATTGGTTTGTAATGAACCTTGACTCCGTATTAATCTGAGATGCATTGCATATTGTTTATGGTTTTGCCCTCTGTTCTGTTAATCTATGTTATGCATTCCGCAGTCATTTTGTTTTCGTCCTGTATCTCTGTTTTATTCTCCGATCTGCACTATGCTCTGATCTATACTGTGCTTTGGCTTAATATATATATGCTTTGTTGGCTTTGTCTATCTCTGTCTGGTTTGGGTATTCCCGGGTGGCTCTGCCCAGAGATTAAAACGTGAGGATAAGATCCGGTCCTTGTCATCGGTAAGTCCAGAGCGGATAATCTCCCTTTCTATGGATTTGATTTGATTGGTATTAGTCTGGCTCTACTCAGCCTCAGCCCTAGGATGCCCGACGGGGTTACCTCTGGCTTAGATCTCTGTATCTCTGTATAACTGCAGTGTTGCTTTGTCTTGGGACCCCGGAACCCAGGAACCTGAGACCCACTTGTACCCTGGCCCGGTCAGTGGTGTTCTCCTCTGCTCTGCTTTGCTCTGCTCTCTATTTGAGAGAACATGGTTAACGTAGTAGCCACTTAGTTCAGTATTTCTCTGTTTTGATTCAAATATCATGTTTTAATTCTATGCACGATTTGCTTAGCATACTAAGATGAAACTCTGAAATTACTATTCTGTCCTTATTCTATTTGATACTATGAGTGTTTCATCCCTGTTACTTGTATTTGTTGGATCGTTGTATTCATTTGTGCTGTCTGTGGTGTTGCAGGCACAGATCCCCTGTCCAGCTCCCCGGCGGTCGAGGAGGCTGCAGGGCCGAGTGTAGAGGCACCCTCCGGTCTGGCAGAGTGGGCCTGATCACCTCTGCCGAGTGCGTGCATGCATATCAGTGGCCTTTTGTTTTGAGTTTTGGTTTTGAGATTTTGTATTTTGGTACTTTGGCACTTTGGACTTTGTACTCTGTATATTTGTACATCTTTATTTTGTTGTGTACTCAGACTTGTATTTGGTCTTTCCAGTATTGTATTTATCTTTGTCTTTTCCGTTCCGCATTTGTTTTGGCTTCCGCTATTTTCCTTTGTTGCTTGCTATGATATGTACAGCTTCCGCGCACGCTTAGTTCGCACGTGTTAGATCCCTTGTGTGCGTGCATCTGGACTGGGTTTGGATGCACGTGCACGGGAGTACGTGTGTCACCGGTTTAGCTTTTCGCTAACCCCCGAATTCTGGGCTCGGGTCGTGACATACGTATTGTATGGTATCAGAGCATGCTAGTTATAAGCATGTAGGCATTTAAGATCGTGGTGAGATAACGCTATCAACTATTGACTCGAAGTCTAATATGTTGATTTGGGATTTGACTAACTCAGGGCATTTTATATTTGTGTGTTGTGTTTCTTTTCCTTTTGCAGGATGGCATCAGGCTCAGGATCTCGGGATGAGAATCAACAGGGCCATAACGGTGATAGTGGATCGGTACCCCCACATATTAGTAGTGAGGAACGTTTGATGATGATGATGCAGTCTATGCAGTCATTACAGGCGCAGATGGCATCCATGGTGGATAGGCAAAGTCAGGCTGCTGCGTCAGCATCACCTCGTATAGATCAGCAAGTGATTTTCCAGCCCAAGGAATCAGATCCAAATGCTCTTTTTGACAAGTTCCGTAAGCGAGGGGCGACTGAGTTCCATGGGATAGAGGATGCATTGCAGGCTGAGCAATGGTTGGAGCAGATTGAAGAGCTATTTGATACGATTGTGTGCAGCAACAAACAGAAGGTAGTCCTCACAGCTTCTATGCTTCGGAGTGTAGCTAAGACATGGTGGAGGAGTGTCAAGAGCTCATTCCAAACTATGCCTAGTGCCACAGTTTGGGAGACCTTCAAGCAGCAATTCCATCGGAAGTTCATGCCTTTCCGTATTTAGCGAGCCAAGGAAGTGGAATTCTTCAACCTTCAGCAGAGACAGATGTCGGTTGCAGATTATGTACACAAGTTTATAGAGCTGTCCCACTTTGCAGAGGACATGGTAAACACTGAGCAGAAGAAGGTGACTCGCTTCGTCAACGGTCTGAACCCGAGGCATAAACGCCACGTAGTTGCATGTATGTGGCCGGCTACATTGGATGACGCTATTGACAGGGCCTATGATGCAGAGGCCATATTTGAGGAGGAGCAAACAGAGGCTAAGAGGGCAGCAGGTTCCAGTGGCAGAAGTCAGTTCCAGAAGAAGTTCAAGGGTAAGCAGGGCAGTTCGAGCAGTACTCAGGTGGTTTGCGGTCACTGTGGGAAGGATCACCCCACCGACAGATGTTGGAGGAAGAGTGGGGCTTGTTTCGGTTGTGGCTCCACGGACCACAAGCGGGCCCAATGCCCGAAGTTTCAGTCCTCTTCACAGACGAGACAGGCAGGATCTACAGCGCAAGGCAGATCCCAGACAGCGCGCCCAGCCCAGAAGCAGAACCGCCAGACAGCCCGGGCCTATGCTGCTACGCATGAGGGCGCGGAGGAGGCCACGGTAGTGGAAGGTAAAATTTTAATTTCTGATGCTGAAGCTTTAGCCTTATTTGACTCCGGGTCTACGCGTTCATACGTAGCACCCCATTTTGCTGTGCAGCTTCGACAGCGACCCACACCGCTCCCGTACTTATTGCTAGTATCCACTCCGGTTGGTAAACGGGTGGAGTGCAGTGTTTTCTACCCTCAGTGTGATGTGCGGATAGCTGGTCATTAGCTCCCGGTAGACCTCGTGTTGCTCACGACACTAGATTTTGATGTGATTCTTGGTATGGACTAGCTTGCGAGATATCATGCGTGTATCAACTGCTACAGCAAGGCTATCTATTTTGATCTGGGCAGCGGATTCCGATTTGAGGGCAGCCAGACGAAGTGCCCAAGGCGTGTGATCTCTGCTTGTAAAGTAAACAGGATGCTTCGTAGGGGATGTGAGGGATTTCTTGCATTCATTTCAGAGAAGAAAGATCAGCGACAGCTCAGTGAGGTTCCAGTAGTCAGCGAGTTTCCGGATGTCTTTCCGGAGGATGTGCCAGAGTTACCACCAGTTCGAGAGGTAGAGTTCTCGATCGATGTGATGCCAGGTACAGCACCTATCAGTAGAGCTCCATATCGTATGGCACCTGCAGAATTGTTGGAATTGAAGAAACAGTTGCAGGATTTGTTGGATAAAGGGTTCATACGCCCAAGTGTTTCACCTTGGGGAGCTCCTGTATTGTTTGTTAAGAAGAAGGATGGCAGTTTCCGGATGTGCATTGACTACAGGCAGCTGAACAAAGTGACTATCAAGAACAAATATCCATTGCCTAGGATTGATGAGTTGTTCGATCAGCTTCAGGGTGCAGCTTACTTCTCTAAGATTGACTTGAGGTCAGGATATCACCAGCTCAGGGTGAAGGATGAGGATGCTCCTAAGACAGCTTTCAGGACTCGGTATGGACACTACGAGTTCCTTGTCATGCCATTTGGTTTGACGAACGCACCCACAGCTTTCATGGCATTGATGAATAGGGTGTTTACTTCCTTCTTGGACCAGTTTGTTGTGGTTTTCATAGATGACATATTGGTCTATTCGAAGACTGCTGAGGAACATACAGACCATCTGCGGAAGGCATTACAGCTGCTTAGAGAGCACAAGTTGTATGCTAAGTTGTCCAAGTGTGATTTCTGGTTAGAACAAGTTGCATTTCTGGGTCATAAGATTTCTCGAGAGGGATTGATGGTGGATCCGTCTAAGATTGAAGCAGTAGTCCATTGGCCCCGTCCTAGATCAGTGACAGAGATTCGGAGTTTTCTGGGATTGGCGGGATATTACCGCAGGTTTGTGCAGGACTTCTCGAAGATTTCAGCCCCGCTGACTCAGTTGACTCGGAAGAAGGTTCCGTATGAGTGGACAGAGAAGTGTGAGCGTAGTTTTCAGATGTTGAAAGAAAAGCTCACTACGGCGCCAGTGTTGACTCTCCCGGATGGTAGTGAGGGATTCGTGATTTATTCTGATGCTTCTCGCGTTGGACTAGGCTGTGTACTGATGCAGAATCAGAAAGTGATTGCCTATGGATCCAGACAGCTGAAGGAGCATGAGAAGAACTATGCCACACATGACTTGGAGCTAGCAGCCATTGTATTTGCACTGAAGTTGTGGCGACACTACCTGTACGGTGTGAAGTTCGAGGTTCATTCTGATCATCACAGTCTCCAGTATTTGTTTGATCAGCATGACTTGAATATGAGGTAGCGGAGATGGTTGGAGTTCATCAAAGACTACGACTTTCCAATCAAGTACCACCCAGGCAAAGGAAATGTAGTTGCAGATGCACTCAGCAGGAGGACAGACAGTCTTCAGGTGTTGGCAGGATTCTATATGCTTGTGCATGATCAGCCTGTTGAGGTTTGGATGGTAGGTGAGTTGGTGACATTAGCTACTACCGTCGTGTTTCAGCCTGAGGTGATTCAGCAGATCAAGGATCGCCAGTTTGAGGACCCCCTTCTGGTGAAGTTCAGAGATAGGATTACAGATCGACCTGATTTCAGCCTGGTAGATGGAGTTTTGTACTTCAGGAATAGATTGTGTGTTCCCGCTGTGGATGAGCTGAAAGAAAAGTTGATGACAGATGCGCACGATGCCCGATATGCGATGCACCCAGGGAGTATGAAGATGTACCGGAACTTGAAGGACAGATTTTGGTGGAATAATATGAAGCGGGAGATCGCAGGGTTCGTAGCCCGATGTTTGACCTGTCAGAGGGTGAAAGCTGATCATCAGCGACCTCCAGGATCATTGCATCCATTACACACTCCGCAGTGCAAGTGGGAGCACATTACGATGGATTTCGTCTCCGGTTTTCCGCCGACCAGCAGAAAGAACAATGCTATCTGGGTAATAGTGGACAGATTGACGAAGTCAGCACATTTCCTTCCATTCAAGAAAGGGATGACATTCACAGAGATGGCCAGGAAGTTTGTTGACGAGATAGTCAGATTGCATGGCACCCCAGTATCGATTGTGTCTGATCGTGACAGTCGTTTTGTGTCTTCGTTCTGGAGAGCATTTCAGGAAGCTATGGGCACGAAGTTAAGCTTTAGTACGGCATACCACCCCCAGACTGATGGATAGTCGGAGCGTACCATTCAGACATTGGAGGATATGCTCAGAGCTAGTGTGCTGAACTTTGAGAAGGAATGGGATACGCATCTAGCATTGTGTGAGTTTGCCTACAACAACAGCTTCCACGAGAGTATTGGTATGGCACCATATGAGGCTCTATACGGACGCAAGTGCAGGACACCAGTGTGCTGGGAAGAAGTAGGAACAAGAAGTTTCCATGGTCCGACAATCATTGCTGAGACGACAGAGAAAGTGCAGAAAGTGATAGAGAATCTGAAGATTGCTCGATCCAGGCAGAAGAGCTATGCGGATACTCGGAGGAGACCTTTGGCATTCCAAGTCAGAGATTGGGTATTTCTTAAAGTTTCTCCGATGAAGGGCACAGTTCGGTTTGGTCAGAAGGGTAAGTTAGCTCCGAGATATGTAGGACCGTTTGAAGTCAAGAGCCGAGTTGGAGATTTAGCCTATCGTTTGACGCTTCCAGTCGAGTTCTCCGGTGTTCACGATGTATTCCATGTGTCGATGCTCCGTAAGTATGTGCTAGATCCGAACCATGTGATTCGCTACGATGATATTCAGATTCAGCCTAATGCCACTTACGTTGAGCGTTCGCTTCGCATCGTTGGGACACGAGAGCAGATTCTCCGTACCAGGACCATCAGATAGGTTAAAGTGTTGTGGGAACATCACGGTCCAGATGAGGCTACATGGGAGCTAGAGGAGCAGCTAGCGCGCCAGTACCCGCAGCTCTTTGTGCAGGTAGGTAGTCATTCCGAGGACGGAATGATTCCCTAGTGGGGGAGGATGTAACACTCCGATCCCCTTTGAGCCGGATTAGTGGCTCATTAGTGTGTGTTTCTGTTGTTTTATTCTTTCGGACTTGGTTTTGGGTCTTGGATAGGTAGTTGAGTAACCTTTGACCTGGAATAGGTAGTTCTAAGCCCTTTTTCGTAATTTTGCTTTTGCTTTGTTTGCATCATATTTGCATCATCTTGGTGTCAGCATGTGTATTTTGTTGAGGTCGTTATATTCCATAACTGTGTCAGATCCGTTTGGAGTCAATTGGAGAAGTTGGACCTTCGTGTGACTTGAACTGTAATTAGTATAAACTCTTCGGACTTTGACCTAAACTACAAAACCTATATATATACAATTCAGCTCCAGATGTCTCTCTCCCTGCTCATTTCATTTCCTCAACGTTGCATGCAAGGAGATCTCCAGGAGAAGCTCCCTCCACGTCCATCTCTCTCTTCTTCTTACTTCTTTCTCTTCCTCACGTCTGGTTGGTGTGAGTGTGACTTGGGTTTCTTCTCTCTCATCTCTGTCTATTGCTTGAGGTAAGTGGGTTCTTTGTGTCTTTTCTCCAAATTTGATCTCCCATCTCTTCCTCTCTCTGTGCATGCTCATGGATTTGTCATTTGCTTTGATTTGTTTTGATTTTAGTTGATTTGGAGCTTGAGTCAGTGGATTGATAGAGCTTTGAGGCAAGTATAAGTACAGGCTTTGATAACACATATGGGTGTTTTGTTTGATTGCTTTGATTCTCTCTTATTCTTTGTATAGAATGTTTTACAGCCAATTCTTATGAATTTGGAACCTCTGTAACTTGTTTGGAGATGTTTCTGTACCAAATTTCAGTTTCTGTAACTATCCCGAATTCGTGTTCTGTATTGTACGGCTAAGCCGTAAGTTTCTACGGCTCACATTCCAGAGACTTGAAATTTCGATTTTGTTCTACGGCTAGGCTACGGCTAAGCCGTAAATTGTCCTACGGCTGAGCCGTAAGCTAGCCGTGACCTAACCGTAACCCAGCCGTGAATTAAATCTCTGATCAGTCGAAACTTTCCAGAGACAGTGTTCCTACGGTGTGGCTACGGCTAAGCCGTGAATTGCTACGGCTAAGCCGTGGATTGGTCTACGGCTAAGCCGTATACTGACTGTAGCCCAGCCGAAAAAGGTATCAGATCAGAGGTGGAAGATGACCAGTTTAGCTGTGTTTTGAATGGAACCACGGGGAAGCCGTAGTGCATATTACGACGAGCGCGTAAGATGTCTTCGGCTCAACCATAGGTCCCTCATGGCTAAACCGTTAGGCATGGCAATTCTGAAATATAACTTAGGATAATGGTAAGACTTGTAGGGCTCAAATACAGGTTAACCACCCACGTAAACCGGCCCAATGGATTCTTGGATCGCATGAATAGTCTGTTAGGCTGTGACTCATTCATGTGAGCGTTGATTCACTGTTAAGCACCTCCCCATGGGTGTTGGTTTAAGGGACTTCGGTGCACATGAGAATTACATTGCAACACTAGGATGGCAACGGTGCATCGAATAACTTAAAACTATATCGACATGCAAGGTGAGTGACAGTGATCAACTAGATTAGTATTGGTTTGTAATAAACCTTGACTCCGTATTAATCTGAGATGCATTGCATATTGTTTATGGTTTTGCCCTCTGTTCTGTTAATCTATGTTATGCATTTCGCAGTCATTTTGTTTTCGTCCTGTATCTCTGTTTTATTCTCCGATCTGCACTATGCTCTGATCTATACTGTGCTTTGGCTTAATATATATATGCTTTGTTGGCTTTGTCTATCTCTGTCTGGTTTGGGTATTCCCGGGTGGCTCTGCCCAGAGATTAAAACGTGAGGATAAGATCCGGTCCTTGTCATCGGTGAGTCCAGAGCGGATAATCTCCCTTTCTATGGATTTGATTTGATTGGTATTAGTCTGGCTCTACTCAGCCTCAGCCCTAGGATGCCCGACGGGGTTACCTCTGGCTTAGATCTCTGTATCTCTGTATAACTGCAGTGTTGCTTTGTCTTGGGACCCCGGAACCCAGGAACCTGAGACCCACTTGTACCCTGGCCCGGTCAGTGGTGTTCTCCTCTGCTCTGCTTTGCTCTGCTCTCTATTTGAGAGAACATGGTTAACGTAGTAGCCACTTAGTTCAGTATTTCTCTGTTTTGATTCAAATATCATGTTTTAATTCTATGCACGATTTGCTTAGCATACTAAGATGAAACTCTGAAATTACTATTCTGTCCTTATTCTATTTGATACTGTGAGTGTTTCATCCCTGTTACTTGTATTTGTTGGATCGTTGTATTCATTTGTGCTGTCTGTGGTGTTGCAGGCACAGATCCCCTGCCCAACTCCCCGGCGGTCGAGGAGGCTGCAGGGCCGAGTGTAGAGGCACCCTCCGGTCTGGCAGAGTGGGCCTGATCACCTCTGCCGAGTGCGTGCATGCATATCAGTGGCCTTTTGTTTTGAGTTTTGGTTTTGAGATTTTGTATTTTGGTACTTTGGCACTTTGGACTTTGTACTCTGTATATTTGTACATCTTTATTTTGTTGTGTACTCAGACTTGTATTTGGTCTTTCCAGTATTGTATTTATCTTTGTCTTTTCCGTTCCGCATGTGTTTTGGCTTCCGCTATTTTCCTTTGTTGCTTGCTATGATATGTACAGCTTCCGCGTACGCTTAGTTCGCACGTGTTAGATCCCTTGTGTGCGTGCATCTGGACTGGGTTTGGATGCATGTGCACGGGAGTACGTGTGTCACCGGTTTAGCTTTTCGCTAACCCCCGAATTCTGGGCTCGGGTCGTGACATTATGTCAAAGTCGTGCATCAATAACACCATTAGTTCTGCTGGTAATAGCATCTCACCAATCAAGGCTTTGCAGTCTGGATAAAAGACTTCGTAGATCACCCTCTTACCTACAGGGGTAATGACAGTCAGCACGTATGGTTGCTGTGCTAGTGGCTCCCATATCCTACTAGAGAATTAAGGTGCAACAAAAGAATGCGAAGATCCAGAATTAAATAACACCTTAGCTTCTATATCACAAATAGAAACCTTACCTACAACCACATGATTTGCCGCTTTTGCTTCCTCATGAGTCAGTACATATGCACGGCCTTGCTTATGAGGTCGGTTATGTTGTCTTTGCCTCTGCTGACTTGTCTTTGTTGGCCTTGGCCTTGTCATACCTGTCCTTGGCCTTGCCTTGCCTGCTCTTGCTGACGTGGAAGAGTGGATGAAGCTACTCTAGTATACTACTGATAATGCTATTGCAAGGCTTGATCGATATTCTTTTTCATTGGGCATTCTAACAAGCAGTGATCCATCAATCCACAACCAAAACAAGCTTCTGTAACCCTCCAGCACTTGCTTACCTTGTGGTTCTTCTTGCCCATGCCACAGACTAATCTTGATGACCCACTAGCAACCCCTTTTTCGTTTCTTAGAGTTCCATTGGTTTCTTCCAGAAGGAGGGGCACTCATCCTAGGTTCCCCCAAAAATAAGCTTTTCTTGATTTCTTGCACTGCATGGGCTCTCTCCACAATGTCATCATACTCCATTGGATGCTGGAAAAACAAAGTATGGCCCTTTGTGGCTGACCTCAAGCCTTCAAGAAACCTTTCAACTTTTTTCTCCTCAATCAAATCCAAAGTACACCAAGAGAGTTGACTAAAGATATGTACTACTAAACAATGGTCATGGTGCCTTGCTGTAGAGTGAGGAACTTTGCCTTCTTCTTACTATTAATATATTCCGAGATAAACTTTTTGCTGAATTAATTCTTGAAAGCAACCTAAACCATAGCTTCCGGTATAGCTTTAATATGCTCACGGATGCTCTTCCATCATGTGTCCGCTACATCTCTAAACATAGACGCAGTTAGGATTACCATACACACAAACCACTCATCTGCTTATAATGGATCCTATCTTCCTATAAATTCTGTAGCTTCTTTCTTTCTAAACTTCTCATACAAGGAATTAGGATCACTAGATTGATTTTCCCTTTCCAACAAAGCTGCTAATTTCATCTGCATTACTGTTTGATTGGCATTGCTAGTAGCCAACTGATGCATGATCATCATGAAGCGTTCTTCCGTATCGTAGGATGAGAAGTAGAGGCGATGGAGGATTCAAGTCCTCTAACTTGACGTCATCACATTCATTGTCTCCCAAATTATTACCAATTCCTGATCCAGAAGCCATTTACCCTACAGCTATAACAATGGTTAGTCACCTACAACACCTTAATGTGTAAGGCAAAATATAATGGCTTATACGGCAAAATATAATGGCTTATACAAAATCTACTCTCCAATCAAACCTATTGTATCCTCACTACATTTCGTAGGATTGTTAAGTATTTTAATTGACTTATGAATGCTCTGATAGCAGGCTTATGTATGTCACACCCCATGGGGATTAATGTGAATCCCGAGGGGTATCACACGTAACCTATGGCAATCCGTGCCATGTCAACGCATGTACGAACTGCCACAAGGGTGATTCCACAGGTACGCGTAAGAAAGATCCGTAAACATGTAACAATCATTTTGCACAATTAAGCAGAAACCTAGAGAATTCACCTGTACATGTCATAGACACAAATAAACCTACATTCACTCATTAATATAACACAGGTCTATTAATTAAACCATCCACGTGCATATAATACTAAAATACATAAAACTTATACAACATCCTAAATGTCATGTCCTTCAAACAAGGATTCCAAAATAGCATTGTTTATCCACAAACCCAAGCATGGCTACTCCTAAGTAACCCAAATTGAAACCCTTTGTTGCACTACGTAGGATGATTAATACAAGACATTAACCTTGGTCCACTTATCTATATGCCAAGGTACCACTATGGTTCCCTCTGGGGCTGCGTTGACTGCTGTACCAACATTAGGTTCTGTACTGGTAATACCAAGGGTAGCACTGTTAACATGACGGTTATGCAAATATAAGAATATATCAGACTATTATGATGTATCAATAGAATTTAAAAAAAAACACATAATGATTAAAAGAGAACAATAATGGAAGCCTGGCATGTTGTGCATGTGAATAAGTAGGAGTAACGAATCATAAATGAAAATACAATAATATACTAGTTAGCATTCACATAGCTATCTTCTCTCCAAAAAGAGAGCATATAGTACGGTGGAAAATCACTAGCAGTCGGGTCAAGACCAAATAGCTACCCAAGAGTACCAACCAACTCTTCATATAACTACTGCATGAGGTAACTTATGGAATACCCTCATTTGGTCCCGTCGAACCTCTTATGAGTACAAGCTAAGTGGTGCCGACTTAATGGTCTTAAGACCGATCAGAATTTTATGCTTTCATACTTATCATACGTAGCGATCGACTCATACTTATACAGAAGCATATAATAGTTTTGAGATAGTATTCAATCATAAAAGTCAGAACTAAATAGAGTAATTGATTATCAAATAATGCATACTTAAATGAGCTAATAGAAATCCAACCCTCTCAACCTTAGCTACTTCTCTTTTGGCTCACGAGCTTATGCTTAGTAGAAGTTCCATCTCCAATTTTGCCTCAAGGTTCACAAGAAAAAATGGATATATGATTTAATCATATTGAGAGCAAGGATTACTTAAACAATATGAATGCATTTTAATTGAGAGGTTAACAAGGATATTTACTAACCAACTGTCATTGAATGGTGGTCATCCAAGTAAGAGTGTTATAAGATGTATTATCATATATAAATACCCACATTAGGATCCACATGGCATGAGGAGTGCACTTAGGGTGATAGTCCTACCATATTAGGTTGCTTAGGGAGGCAGCAATCTTATTCTATAAATAAGATCCTCTTCCCCGCTTATTATGCACACAACTCTCAATATAATAAGAAGATTTTCCTTTCTTTCTCTTATTATAATAATAATTCCTTAATATCATTCTTTCAATCGCACATGTTTGGCTTTGGGATCTCTACAGTTGAGTCCAAGCCAGGCCCATTTATTAATTGGGCCAAAATAGGGCCTTCGAGCCTGAATTTAGTACTTAAACCAAAGGCCCAAGCTCAGACCAAATGAGGTTGGGCCCAATTCAGGATCAAGCCAGCCTGGTCCATAAGCTTCCCCACTTGAAGTTGGAAATGTGAGTCACATTATCTAACTAGAAAGGATAATGAAAAAACAAAAGATAGTTAATTAGAGAGAATTTTAACATTTGATGGACCATTTTGATTTTTGACATATTTTATGTCACACCACCAAAACTGGGCCGGATCCAAACTGGTTCTAAGAGTGTGAGAATTGGGGCCAATTAAAAATTTTATTACATAAATGATATGGCTCCAATTTTGGGTGGATCAAAGTCCTTCGTGAAGCTATGCTGGGTGATCAAGCAACTATAATCACACGTAGAACTGAAATCCATAATCATCGCAAATGAATATCATACATCAACCAAAGAACAAATCTCAATAACAATAAAGTCAAGGTCAAGTGCTTCGAAGCAAAATAATTAAAGTTGTGATTCCAAGACAAATAATCTTAATGAATAACTAATGGCCTCAAACATGTCCTTATTATATAATTTAAAGTTTCGATCTCTACACCAACTCTAAGACACCTCAGACAATGTTATCGGTTCTCCACTCAATAACTCCACCATCTGATGGAATCTCCTGCATCGCCTGACCATCCAATTTGGCACTGGTAATGGAACCTAGACACCAAAAGTAGTGGGCTAGATTAACGTAATCTAGAAAGAGGGTAAACTGCAAGCAATGGTGTTAATCAATTGAATTAAAACATAATATTCATCTTGACCCTAACATATCTTGAATGCAAACCCAATAGCATGAACGCACAAAAACGGGTATCCCCTCAGATATAATATACCAAAAATGAGTACTCCCACAGATATAATATACAAAAATGGGTATCCTCGTAGACAAATATACAAAAATGGGTATTCCCATAGTCAGATATACAAAAACGAGTATTTTCGCAATCAGATATACAAAAACGGGTATTCCTACCAGATATAACAAATGACATAGCTGTGTACAATACTCCACAAAACATGCTGACCCGATGGCGTATGTCCACCTCCAAACTGTAGTCAGTCAGGCATACATATAAATATATATATATATACAAATACATATGTCAACCGATGCACAATAAACCATGATATGAAACCCTTAATCCCAATATTCAACCCAATATCAATTTGAGTATTTAAACTTCTTAATTTAAAAGTGTATTATGATCGTGTCTCAATTTAAGTTCTCTGAGGGTAAGCACTAATCCGCCTAACAATCATAGTTAGTTAAATATATACATGAGAACCAACTCTCTTTCACAATAGAACTGTGAGTCCACGATGCCAATATCCTACTTTCAGTGTCTATCATGTAGTGCATCCCGAACCTCACATTACCATCCTGAACTCAGTCCAATTCTCATGTAAACATTCAACTAATTTTCTAAAAAGACAAGAATCCTTCTAATTCAATTATGTATAATTAGTGTGTGTTATAAATTGCGTAAAAGATATTCAAATCCCAAATCAAAACTTAAATTAAATTATGATAAAACAGGGGAAGGGAATAATTAATTCCTTAAATATCATTGTTGTGTATAAATACACCATATTATTTTAGATAAACTAAAAGGTCCAAATCTCTAATTTAAATTTGAAATTAAACTCAACTTAAACCCAAATTAGAATTCCAATTACATCCAAATTGAGATTCACTCACCCCCAATTACATCTTAATTAATTCCTAATCAATCCAAATAAAATATTAATCATAAGTGATTAAACCTCCGATTAATTTATAACAATCCTAACTAAATTTCTAACATCACCTAATTAAAAAGTAATAAGTATGTTCATATCTTCATTAATCATTAAACAATATCCTAAATCATCTATAATTAATATACTAAATTCTACTTAATTGTAATTAATATACTAAATCCTATTTATTTATTTATATATGTATATGTTTATTTTTTTATAATGGGCCCAGCCCAATGAACCCGGCCCAGCTGCGACCCTGCCAGCAGACTCGATTGCTGCGTGTGGCAGCAATCGGGCTGGCTACCAAGCGGCAGGCCCGACCTGGCACACTAAGTAGCGCTGCTATTTGTGCAGCGCTGCGGCATGTATAAATCTTTTTTATCTTTAACAATAGATCTAAATCTGAAAGAAAAATCACATTGTTGTTTCAAATCCTTATCTTTAATCCCTAATCAAGACACTAAACCTAATCAAAAAAATCATACCCAAAGCATCTTATTCAACAGCCACCTAAAAGACATGGTAAGTAGCCAAAAAAAAAACAACATTGTTGACAGTTATCCACTTGCCTAAATTTCGATGTCAAAAGCGAATCTGAAGATCCCACCTTAGTTTCTCCCCGGAGAACTTCTAGGGCTTGGTTGTAGAGGAAAGGGAGCAGATGGGTTAATAGGGAAGACCTTAGGGTTTATATCACGTAATTGTTTTTTCTAAATTACAAGGAAGGGCTCCCTGTTTTTTAATGAGTTTTCTAAAATTTCAAAAAAAGTCTTTTTAGCCTAAAAGGGTCAAATAACTCAGGCCCATGGTCCAAGATTGTTTAATTAGTCCATCTAACCCCTCTCGACCAGACTCAAATCGAGCAAACGACTGGACCCAAAAATAAAAAATCTGGGGCCTGGCATCTAATGCCCCTTAAAGGACATTTGGTCCTCCAAATGACAAACATACCTCAGAAAGAGGGTGCAAATATTGTCTATCCAATTCAGCTCTAAGCTCCCACGTTGCTTCCTTTGGGCGATGATGACTCCATTGAACTTTCACCCAATGGATAATGCAGTTTCTCAGCACTTACTCTTTGGTGTTGACAATCCCCACTGGCTACTCAATGTAGGTCATACCATCCTGCACTTACAACGGTTCATGCTGTAACATGTGCAAAGGGTCTGTTACATACTTCCTCAACATGGAAGCATGGAAGACATTATGAACACTAGATAGCTCTAATGGCAGTGTTAACCGATACCTCACGTTGTTAATCTTGTTGATAATCTGGAATGATCCCACAAATCTTCTAGAGAGTGTTCCTTTCTGCCTAAACCTTAAAGTACCACGCATAAGTGATACCTTCAAAAACACATGATCACCAACTCAAACTTCAACTCTCTCCTCCTCTTATCTGCATATCTCTTTTGGCTACTGCAGGCAACCTTTAGCCTTTCCCAAATTTGTTTTTCCTTGTCACAGGACTCTCCAACCACAGACGGTCCATGAAAACTGCAAACTCCAAAATTCAACCAACATATAGGAGTTCATCATCTTCTCCCGTACAAGGGTTCAAAAGGTGCCATGCCAATGCTAGAGTGGTAATTGTTGTTGTACACAAATTCACATAGAGCTAAGTTGTCATCCCAACTGGTCTTAAATTCCAAGACATGCGCCCTTAACATATCCTCAAGTGTTTGGTTTGTACGCTCTGTCTGTCCATCTGTCTAGGGATGATAGGCTGTACTAAAACTCAACTTAGTTCCTAGGGCTTCCTATAGTGATACCCAAAACCGAGATACAAACTTACTATCCCAGTCGGAGACTATAGAAATTGGTGCTCATGCAATCTCACCACTTCCTTAATATACAAATCTGCCATTTTCTCCATTCCTTGACCAGTCTTGAATGGTACAAAGTAAGCTGACTTAGTCAAATGATCCACTATCACTTAAATCGTATCAAATCCCTTTCTGGTGTGAGGTAATCCTGACGCAAAGTCCATAGTGACGTGCTTCCACTTCCATTGAGGAATCTCCAATTAATGCAAAAGACCTGGGGGTCTCTTCTAATCTGCCTTAATATCCTGGTAGACCAAATACTTTCCAACAAATTCTGCGATATCTTTCTTCATATTCTTCCACCAGTAGTGATCCTTCAGATCTTGATACATCTTGGTACTGCCTAGATCAATAGTAAACCGAGTATGGTGCGCCTCTACCATGATTTTATCCTTCAATTCTGGAAAATTAAGCACACAAAATCTTCCTGTATAATACAAAATATTATCTTCCAACTTAAAATTAGGCCTCTCTCATCCATGTGATCTTTGATTCTTATTATCTCGGGGTATAGTAACTAGTATTCTCTAATCCTCGGAGGTAATTCGGGTCCCCACGAGAATATACTCGCCATCACTACCTACTTACTGATAAGCTGGAAATAAACATCCATATCTTCCAAACATCGAATCCAGAAGTATTATGCAATTAATCCTCTAGTGAATGCTACTTTCTACTTTGAGTATCTGCCAGTATATTAACCTTTCCTGGATGGTACTTCAACCCAAAATCGTAATCCTTAATATACTCCATCCATGTCCTCTGTCTCTTGTTCAAATAACCTTGCATAAAGAGATACTAGAGGCTCTTATGGTCTGAATGCACTTTAAAAGTGGCTCCATAAAGATAATGTCTTTACCTATTCAAAGCTAAAACCATTGTTGCTAGCTCCAGGTTATAGGTTGCATACTTCCGTTCATGTTCTTTCAACTGTCTAGACCCATATGCTACCACCTTCCCATGTTGCATGGGAACACAACCAAGTCCAACTCCGGATGCATTGGTGAAAATCATAAAACCATCATTGCCAAAAAGTAAGGTCAGTACGGGGGCTATAGTCAACCTTCTTTTCAACTCTTGAAAACTTTGCTCACAATCTTCATTCCACACAAAAGGAACTCCTTTACGAGTCAATCTCAACAATGGGGCTGCTATTGTGGAAAATCCTTCCACAAATCTGTGGTAATAGCCTGCAAGCCCTAGGAAACTTCAGATCTCCGACATTGTTTTCACCCTATCCCACTTAACCACCATTTCAACCTTTGTTGGGTCCGCTATTAAATCTTCCCTAGATATGATGTGACCAAGGAATCCTATCTGTTCCAACCAAAATTCACACTTACTTGCCTTAGCATACAATTGGTGTTCCCTCAATAGTTGCAATGAAGTACGAAGAGGTTGAGCGTGCTCTTCCCAACTCTTCGAATGTACAAGTACATCAGTGATAAATACCACACAAATTGATCCAAGTACTGCGCAAAAACCCTATTCATCATAGCCATAAAAGCTGTCGGCGCGTTAGTCAGTCCAAAACACATCACCAAAAATTCGTAGTAACCATATCTAGTCCTAAATGCAGTTTTCAGAATATCTTGGTCTCGTACCCTTAACTGGTGATATCCTGATCTCATATCAATCTTAGAAAAATACTAAGCACCCTGTAATTGATCAAACAATTCATTGATCAGGGAAAGGGTACTTGTTTTTTATGGTCACCTAATTTAGTTGTCTATAATCAATACACATTCTCATAGAATCATCCTTCTTTTTAACAAATAACAGTGGAGCCCCCCAAGGAGAGAACTCGGTCTAATAAAACCCTTGTTCAAAAGCTCCTGTAATTGCTCTTTGAGTTCTCTTAACTCAGTTGGGGCCATCTTATAAGGGGATTTCGAGATCGGTTCTGTGCCCGATACAAGCTCAATTGCAAAGTCAATCTCACAGATTGGCGGCAATCTGGGAATGTCATCGGGAAAAACATCCAGAAACTCAAACACCACTGGTATCTCCTCCACCACTTTAGTCCATTTATCGTCCGTGATAAACACTATATATACCTTAGAACCTTGATAAACACTATATACACCTTAGAACCTTTCATCAACAATTTCCTAGCATTAATAATTGAGATCATAGGAGTAATAACCTTCTTCTTAGATCCCACAAATAGCACCTTGGTGCCATTATCAGCTATTAACTTAACCATTTTGGCACGGTAGTTCATAACTGCATTATAAGTACCAAGCCAATCCATACCCAAAATGGCGTCAAAGTCATTCATCACCAATAGTATTAAATTAGCCTTTAAAACTACACTTATCACCAATTTGCAATCAGGGTAGTATTACAAACAACTAACCTTTTAACCCACCGAGATAGCCACAATTAAATCAAATGGCAGCTCAGCTGCTCTAACACCAATGTTCAAAGCAAAACTAGGGAAAATATAGGAATGGCTAGAACTAGGATCAAATAATGCTTTAGCATGATTATCACAAATAGAAATAATATGTTCCACAATGTTTTCTACAGCATCAGCCTGTTCCTGAGTCGTGACATGCACTCTGCCTGCCTGTTCGAGCCTTGATTGCTGTCTATTAGACCCTGGTGGTCGGTGAGGTCCTTTCTAAGGTCGGGGTTGCTGGGAAGGTCGGTACAACCGCATCTGTTGCTGCGGTGCATAGGGTCGTTGCTGCTACGAGGGAGCTGGTGCTATCTATCTTAGTGGCAGTGCTTGAATAGGAGCTCCCTGCGTAGATGTCTGCTAATACTGTTGGCCTTTCTTCTTAGGGTAATTCTTGACTTGATGACTAGTGCCTCCACAGTGAAAACACCCCCTGTCTGCCTCTAACACTTAGATGTTGGGTGGTTATTACCACAAATGCCACATGACTCCCTTTTCTGCTTCTTGAATTGGTGATGTGGGGCCGAAGAAGGAGCAACTTTCTCTTGGGTTGGCACGTAGGGGTCATGCGCCCAATCACCTCCTTGGCCCAATATGCCTTATCCAAATATACTTGGTAAGTATTCAGAACATGTGACTTGGCATGTAGCAGTATATTTGGTCGAAGGCCATGAGGAACCGTCGAATCCTCTCACTTTCTAGAGTGATGAGAGTTGGTGTGAAACAAGAAAGACGGGTAAACTGCAGTTCATATTCCCTGACAGACAAGGTGATTGCTTTAATTTGTAAAACTCTATTCGCTTCTAAATATGAACATGCTCCAATACATACTTATCATGGAACTGATTACGAAAAGTAGTCCAACCCACCTCTTCAACGATCCCCTCATATGTTTCGTTAACGGTAGTCTACCACCTGTCTGCAACATCTCGAAGCATGGAAGCTGCTAACTTAACCTTCTTTACCCCGGTGTAGACTACATTCTCAAATATTTTCTCCACTTGGATGAGAAATTCCTCTGCCACGATTGGATCTTCACCCTCGTTGAACTCCAGCAGACCCCTCTTCTTAAACTTCTCAAAAATATCATTTGGATCGTGGGGTCTAGGGCCAACAACAACTTGAGGCTGCCCAATCCTCTGCAAAGCCTCAAGTAAACTAGTCTGAAATGTTGTTTAATCCACAACTTGAGGTCGTACCACAGGCATTGATTGCAGTGTTATCGGTGGCTGTGTGCATGCGTCGCATGAAGTTGATTCATCCTTTGCACAACCTCCAACAACTGTGCTATCTTTTGATTTTGACGTTGTTGATGGGCTAACATAGTCTGGAGCAGAGTCTGTATCAAATCATTGGAGGTAGACTAGGCTCACCAGACTTTGAGCTGGATGGGTTAGCTTTTGCTTTCTGAGTTCTAGGTTCCATGTCTGCAAAACAACCCTTTGTTAGAGATTAAACGACAAAAAATGTGGAGGATAACAAACTCTTGTAACCTCTAAACCATGTTAAAGTTCAAATACAGTTATACACATCAAAACAATGTTCCCACTTAAAATTTCTAATCCTCACATCGGAGTTATATTCTAGCATCTTTTAAAACTTTTAGAACTTGACCGGCTCTGATACCATCTGTCACGCCCCCAAAACTGGGCCAGATCCAAACCCAGTTCTAAGGGTATGAGAATTAGGGCTAATTAAAATTTTTCTTGCATAAATGATATGGGCCCCAATTTCGGGTGGATCGAAGTCCTTCGTGAGGCTATACTTAGTGATCAAGTAACCATAATCACACACTGAACTGAAATCCATAATCATCGCAAATGAATATCATACATCAACCAAAAAACAAATCTTAATAACAAAAAAGTCAAGGTCAAGTGATTCGAAGCAAAATAATTAAAGTTATGATTCCAAGACAAATAATTTTAATAAATAACTAATGGCCTCAAACATGGCCTTATTAGATAATTTAAAGTTTTGATCTTTGCACCAACTCTAAGACAACTTAGACGATGTCATCGATGCTCCACTCAATAACTCCACCATCTGGCGGAATCTCCTGCGTCGCCTAACCCTTCGGTTCAGCACCGGTAACGAAACCTAGACACCAAAAGTAGTGGATTAGATTAACGTAATCCGATAAGAGGGTAAACTACAAGAAATGGTATGAATCAACTGAATTAAAACATAATATTCGTCCTAACCCCAACATATCCTGAATGCAAACCCAATTGCATGAACGCACAAAAAACGGGTATCCCCTCAGATACAATATACCAAAAATGGGTACTTCCATAGATATAATATACAAAAATGGTATCCCCATAGACAGATATATAAAAACGGGTATTCCCGCAATCAGATATACAAAAACGAGTATTCTCATAGTCAGATATACAAAAATGGGTATTTCCACCAGATATAACAAATGATGCAGCTATGTACTATATTCCACAAAATAGGCTGACCCGATGGCATATGTTCACCTCCGAACTGCAATCGGTCAGGCATATATATATAAATATATATATACAAATACATACGTCAATTGATGCACAATGAACCATGCTATTAAACCCTTAACCCCAATATCCAACCCAATATCAATTTGAATGCTTAGACTTCTTAATTTGAAATTGTATTATGATAGTGTGTCAATTCAAGTTCGCCGAAGGTAAGCACTAATCCACCTAACAGTCATAGTTAGTTAAATATATATATGAGAGCAAACTCTCTTTCTCAATGGAAATGTAAGTCTACGGTGCCAATATCCTACTTTCAGTGTTAATCATATAGTGCATCCCGAACCTCACATTCCCATCCTGAACTCAGTCTAATTCTATTATGAACATTCAACCAATTTTCTAAAAAGACAAGAATCCTTCTAATCCAATTATGTATAATTAGTGTGTTATAAATTGCGTAAAAGATATTCAAATTCCAAATCAAAACTTAAATTAAATTATGATAAAAAGGGAAGGGAATAATTAATTCCTAAAATATCATTGTTGTGTATAAATACACCATATTATTTTAGATAAAATAAAAGGTCCAAATTCCTAATTTAAATTCGAAATTAAACTCAACTTAAAACCCAAATTAGAATTCCAATTACATCCAAATTGAGATTCACTCACCCCCAATTACATCTTAATTAATTCCAAATCAATCCAAATAAAATATTAATCATAAGTGATTAAACCTCCAATAAATTTATAACAATCCTAACTAAATTTCTAACATCACCTAATTAAAAATTAGTTAGTATGTTCATATCATCATTAATCATTAAACAATATCCTAAACCATCTATAATTAATATAATAAATTCTACTTAATTGTAATTAATATACTAAATCCTATTTATTTATTTATTTATATATGTATATATTTATTTTTTTATAATGGGCCCAGCCAACGAACCCAGCCCAGCCGTGACCCGCCAGCAAATCCTGTCTGCTGCGCGCGGCAGTAACCAGGCAGGCTACCAAGTGGAAGGCACTGCCTGGCATGCCACGCAGCGCTGCGGCATGTATAAATTTTCTTTATCTTTACCAATAGATCTAAATCTCAAAGAAAAATCGCATTGTTGTTTCAAATCCTTATTGTTAATCCCTAATCAAGACACTAAACCCAATCAAAGAAATCATACCCAAAGCATCTTATTCAACAACCACCCAAAAGACATGGTAAGTAACAAAAGAAACATTATTTACAGTTATCCACTTGCCTGGATCTCGATGCCAAAAGCGAATCTGAAGATCTCACCTTAGTTTCTCCCCAAAGAGCTTTTAGGGCTTAGTTGCAGAGGAAAGAAAGAAGATGGGAGAATGGGGAAGACTTTAGGGTTTATATTATGTAAAGGTTTTTTCTAAATTACAAGGAATGGCTCCTTGCTTTCTAATGAGTTTTATAAAATTTCAAAAAAAAGTCTTTTCAGCCTAAAAGGGTCAAATAACTCAAGCCCAAGGCCCAAGAGTATTTAATTAGTCCATCTAACCCCTCTCAACCGGACTCAAACTCGGCAAACTGACTCGACCCAAAAAAAAATCTGGGGCCTAACATTTTATATGGAAACCAGTAACAAGAGCACGTGGATAGTCCGGGAAATTATAAAAACAAGAATTTCACTCATACATCCTTGGCATTCTCGAATGGGGCATAGATGAGTAGTGTTTCACTAGGTCATCTATTTGGACTCTTTGCGAAAACGGTAAGTAAATAAGGTCATTTCTTCACCCCACCCACTAATTTTCACACTTAAACAGGCACAAAAATCTTTCACATCTCGCACTTGCAAGAGAGTGACTAGAAATGATTCACAAGGTGATTATATTTGGTTATATAACTTGCCAAACGATCAAATCACATCGATAACTTTTACTGTTTCAATTCATATGAGCCTCATATTTGTAATCCAGACCATTTAGTCTGTTAAATATTGAACTAATAAACTCCAAGAAGCTTTAAGCTTCTGATTATTTTGTGAAAATGTCCAAAAATTTTCAACATATAGATCCACTATAACAAGATGCAATTTTGGCAACATTTTCTAGTGATGCTTTTATAATTTCGTCGGTAAAGAGTAAGCATGGATGATTATTTACCTGCGCATATTATTTCGTCGCTGAAAATTACATAATTACTGATGTTTTATATAAAACATCAGTAAAAGTCAAATTTTACCCATGTTATTTAAAATTCATTGGCAAAGATTGATATTTTGTCGACGTTTTTAATTTTCGTCGTTAATAGCATTGTACTTTTACCGATGTAAAATGCAAGACGTCGGTAAATATATAGAATTTTTTACTTAATAATTCAAAAAGTGGGAAATTTTTTGCCTATGAATTTTTATGTCGGTAAAAGTCAATTTTTACTGACGTTTTTTGATACTCATCGGTAAAAAGTAAATTTACCAACAAAAAATGATTTATGTCGGTAAAGTTTTGAAAATTTTGATTATCATTTGCTAACAAAATTTTTATACATTTGGCGATGAAAATTAATTGTCGGTAAAAATTTCCCAATCTTGGCGCCACTTGTTCCCCCTTTTCATTTCCCCCGCCCCAATTCCGTTTCTCTCTCTCACTCTCTGATCTCTCACTCTCTCTCTTGCCCCTAAATTAGTTTCTCTCTCTGCTCTCTTTCTCTCACTCTCTTAGATCTCTTAGATCTCTCTCTCACTCTCTGTCTCTGCTTTCTCTTGCTCTTTGTCTCTGCGTTCTCTCACTTGCTCTCTCTGCTTACTCTCACTCTCTCTACTCTCTCTCTCATTCTCTCCTATCTCTCTCTCTCTCCGATCTTTCTCTTTGCTCTCTCTCTCTCTTTCCCTCTGCTCCTCTCTCTCTCTCGCTATCTCTGAAGTCTCACTCGCTTTACTCATCTCACTCTGATCCCAGCACTAGCCTCTGCCTCTGCCAGCCAAGAGGAGGAAGGTAAACAAAGAAAGGAACAGTAAAAATTGGTGGCGTCCCCTCTTTGCTCTCTCCCTCTCCATCTACTTTATTGCCCCTCTTCAGGTAATAACTCCCTCCCTCCCTTAATCTCTGAAAGTTTTTCGATTTTTTTCTTTTTTTTTTTTGTGTGTTAGTTTAATTTGTAGAAATGTTGGGTTCTTTTGAAGCTAATTGATGGGGTTTTTTTTTTTTTTTGGTTTAATTTGTAGAAATGTTGGGTTTTTTTGAAGCTAGAAACTGATGTGTGGGTGATTGCATTCTAGTTTCTGAATTGCTGAATTTCATGTATTTGTGATAGAGAAAGTCCATTATAATTGTAATATCTCCTCTCCCTGTCTTTGGCCTGTGATTTCATGTATCTTGTTTAATTGAATGTATTTCATGTATTTGTGTTTTTATGCCCTCTCTCTATCTCCGGCCTACGATTTACACAAACTATTTCCTATCCTATTGAATGAAGAATACCTGCTTGCATAGATTATAATCAGAATCTAGTACATCTTCTTGTGGTGAATTCGGAGACCTTCTAAATTGGCAATTATTTTACCTTGAGTAAAAAGAAATATACATTCTCTAACCCAAAATTTGGCACGTTTCTTAACATTTACCAATCTACTAGTGTATGTCACTAGGGGTGTGATATGTATGGCTTATATTTGTGTAGATCAAAGATCGGATCGTCACAATATGGCATCAACTCGACACATCAGAAAAATAGTGCAATAGGAGAGGCCCACTAGTCCCATGAAACACGAGAGGGTGCGGATCAGCCATTTGTTGTTGTTTGTGATCTAAATTATAAAAATGCCCACTTTTTATTTCACAGCTGGGATAAGTTTTCCCCTTGAATTGCTCATAAACGTGGGGATAGGAAAGATGAACTGTTTTTTTTCTTTTTTTTTTTTTTCCTTGAAAGATGAATTGTTGTGTGAGTTCAAAAGTCCCATTTGATGGTCATTTTTGGACTTTGTTTCTTCAATTTTAACCGCCTCCACAGATGGAAGTGCTAAAACTCCTTGGAATTCAATTACTTGAAAAAAGAAGCCATAAGACTTTGAACATTAGTTTGCAAATTTTTCTCAGGCATGCCTAGCTTATCAACCAATCATTTGGGCTCCAGTGGTATCCGATGTCCAAGTTCCTTATTTTGTAACCTCTTATTTCAAGTGTCCATTTTGTTTGGTGCACTAGACAGCCTGATAAATATTCTAGATGATATTGGGCCATGTAATCATCTATACTTGGATCAAGATTGAAAACGGCTCAGATATCACACCTGTGCCAAAATGTGTAGCTGCATACACAATTAAAAGGTCTTAAGTAATAAATGAGATACACAACGATCATCCCAAGACATTTGAGACGGATATCTGTATGTAGCAGCTACAGGATAGCAAAGCTTTTACTGCATTTCATGTGTGATTTGGGGCCAAGCCTAAGGTTCCATCAAGGGATCACATGCCCATTCTAATTAAAAGAGCATTGGGAACACACAACTCACAATATTCACCTTCTCTGGACAGGTTTAGAAAGCACAACTGTAACAAACTTTGATTGGAAGCGATGCGTGATGCCAAGGGCCACTACGGATTTTGGGGTGTTCCTATTCTCTATGTAAAGATGGTTGAGAATCACATTCTGAGGCATGGGAAGACTCCCTAAAACTTCTCCACTAGGCAGGTAGCTCAGCAGGGTATGTTGTAGGTGAGGAGGAACGGTTGGTGGGTCTCGTGCTCCATGTTCATTCCCAGGATATGGGTTGTTGTAACTTGAATCGGATGATCTTGGGACTTGGAACCCCACTACATTTACTTCATCCTGCATACAAATCTTTGTTCATAACAAAAGAAAGAACATACCATGAAAGAACATGCCATAGCAGCATCACTGAAGCCTACAGAAATAAAGCCTACTTGATCATCTCCATCCAGATTATCTATGGTGTTTGCAGAAAAGACCGTTCAGCGTGCTAAATTATCAGCAAGCAGTCCTTCAAGAATTCCATGAGTCTGCAAAAGGTAGAGTTAGTACTAGCATTTAGAGCTTAAGGATAAATTACTAACAAATAAGCAAAAGAACAAAAAAAATTGTACATTGTGCTTATTTGGAAGATGCTGCAAATGATCAACCAAAGCAGCTTCCATTTTGGAATAACAAAAAAGATCTCAAAACATATGTTCTTTACAGTAAACTAAGTGGAAGCTCTGCTCTAAGAATGTCCTTTTTAATTTCAAAAATGACTATACATTTGGAGAGAACCAGTACAGAATCCACTGTTTTCAAGGACAATCCTGGAAAGCACTTGCTGATAGCCTCAGCTTGCTTGTCTAGTCATGGGCCTTTTTAGTAGAAGAG
Source organism: Sextonia rubra (assembly GCA_037013555.1). Lineage (NCBI taxonomy): Eukaryota > Viridiplantae > Streptophyta > Magnoliopsida > Laurales > Lauraceae > Sextonia > Sextonia rubra. Next base: position 11,934,506 of record JASUAD010000008.1, read on the forward strand.
CACAACCCTCCTTTTAAGCAGCTTCCTCTTCTGGTATGTTTATTTGATCCTTCCGGTCACATGAATTTTATATAACATGATGGTCGAATTCTTACTGCTGAAGGCAAGAGAATGTCTATCACTTGGACTGGAACCATTACATTTCCTATTTTTGACAGTCAAACCTTTCCCTCTAATGTATCTTCTGTTCTTATCTTATATGCTAACTTGAATCCTATGCGTCAACTTGTTTAGAACAATTTCTCAGCTCATTTCACTTCATCTGGTTATTTAACACATCAATGACAAACTGAGAAGGTAATTAAAAGGGGGCAAGTAGGTCTTTCTTATAATTTGCATATAGAAAGAAACTTTGGGTATTATGGTAGAAAGACTAGGGCACTTGCCATCATTACATGAAACCTCCTGTCAAAGAGATCACACATGGAGCAATTTTTAACTTCTAATTGCTTGTGATTAGGTCAAATATGGACAAAAGTTGGATATTACATTATCAAAACTGATTTAGTGCAGAGTACACATCCGGGGTGAACTCATTTATTGATTTTGCAAAGGCGAATTTGAATGGGGTAGCAGTCATTAGGTGCCCATGTAATGATTGTTGTAACCATCAAAGGCATGACTATGGAATCATGAGAAGTCATTTGCACATTCATGGAATGATGGTCTCATAACAACAGTGGATAGCTCACGGGGAACCTATATTCAACCCGATGATTCGGATGAAAGCGAGGATGAATCGGAAGAGAATCAGGATGAATATGATGAGTTGATAGAGGATCTGTCAAGTCCCAAATTTTTATATTAGGTCATACCAGTTTGTCGGGTTTGAGTTGGGTTAAGAGGGTCAAATATATCGGTTTAACACAATTGGGCCTGAGTTAATGGACCCCTTTTGGGCTAGAGGACTCTTTTTGTAATTTCTTAAAACCCACTAGTAAGCAGGAGGCCCTTCTTTGTAATTTAAAAAAAAAACCCCTCTTTTATATAAACTCTACTCTTAGGGTTTTTCCTCATTCTCCAACCCTCTTCTCTTCTTCTTCAACCAAAACCCTAGAGGCTTTCTAAGGGGGAAACCAAGGTGGGCTCTTCCAAGCTTTGATCTCCAGATCTACTTTGGCTTCAAGATCCAGGCAAGTGGATAGTTGAAACAATGGTTTTTGGTGTTTGCAATATGTTTTAGTTGCTTGTTGTTTTACATATTTTGTGCATGATTTCTTCTTGATGGGTTAATGGCTCTTGGGGGGTAATAGTGTGTTTTGATTTTTCTTCCAAAACTTGTAGATTAATATTTTGTTAAAAAAAAAAAAAAAAAAACTACTGTCCGTGCGGCCGCTGCCGCCTGCAGCAGCGCTGCCTGGCAGCAACTGCCGCTGGGCAGCAGCAGCGCTGCCTGGCAGCAGTTGCTGCTGGGCAGCATCTGCCGCCTGGCAGCAGTTGCTGCTGGGCGGCAACTGCTGGGCAGCATCTGCCGCCTGGCAGCAGGCCAGGCGGGCTGGGCCGCCTGTCTGGCTGGGCCCGGCCTGGCTGGCTGGGCCCGGCTTGGCTGGCTGGGCCCGGCCTGGCTGGCCTGGGCCCAGGTTCGGGTCTGGGCCCATTAGCTCATCTCCTTTTAAAAAAAACATATATTATTTATATTTATATATATGTATTTATGCAAAATATTGCTTTTATAAAGAATTAAAAGGTTATATTTTGATTAATGGTTTAATATTTTAATGGAGATTAGGTTTTATTAAATTAATTTTAATTTGATGTCATTAGAGACGTATCTTGGATTATTTATAAACTTAATTGAGAATTATGAAATTTTGATTAGTGTTCACTTAGGTTGATTGAAATAAACTAAAAATGTATTTGGTAGCGATTAAACCGTAAATAGAATGTATTTATAATTTTAAATTGGAATCTTAATTGAGTTAGATTTCAAATTGGGATCCGAAATTTGTACCCTCTGTTTTGTATAAAATGATAATGTGTATTTGTACAATACAATGATATTTAGGAATTAATTACTTTCTTTCCCCTTTTGATCGTAACTTGATTTAATTTTGGATTCAGAAATTGAACATCTTTTACCTAATTTGTAAAACACACTAATTATATATAATTGGATTAGATGAATTATGTCTTTTAGGTATGTTAGTTGAATGTTCACATGAGAATTAGACTAAATGCAGAATGGGAATGTGAGGTTCGGGATGCACCACATGATAGGCACCAAAAGTAGTATATCGGCATCGTGGACTCATATTTCCATTGTGATAGAGAGTTAGTTCTCATGTGCATATTTATCTAACTTGACCGTTGGTGGATTAGTGCTTACCCTCAATAATTTGAATTGACACACGTTCATAATACACTTTTAAATTTAAGTACTCAAAATGGTATTGGATTGAATGTTGGGATTGAGGGTTTCATATCATGGTTCATTTTGCATCTGTATACGTATGTATTTGTAAGTATGTATATTTGTATATATATATCTGACCGACTGTAGTTCGGAGGTGGACGTACGCCATCGGGTCAGCGTGTACTGTGGATAATAGTATGCAGCTGTGCCTTCTGTTATTATTTGCGGGATTACCCGTTTCTGTTATTATCTGCGGGATTACCCGTTTCTGTTATTATCTGCGGGATTACCCGTTTCTGTTATCTGTATGCGGGATTTACCCGTTTCTGTATATTTATTTGCGGGAATACCCGTTTCTGTGCATTCATGCCATTGGGGTTTGCATCTGATTTATTTTGGCTCATAATGATTATATCATTTAATTCAGTTGATTAATCCATTGTTGCAGCTTACCCTCTTGCCAGATTATGTCAATCTGACCCACTACTTTTGGTGTCTAGGTTCCGTTACCGGTGCCGAACCGGAGGGTCAGGCTACGCAGGAAATTCCGCCGGATGGCGGAGTTGTTGAGTGGAGCACCGATGACATCATCTGATGTGTCCTAGTGCGGTGCAGAGTTCGAAAAACTTTAGGTTATGTCATAAGGCTATTTTTGGGCCATTAGTTTATTTAATTAAAATTATTTGTTTTGAAATTACAACTTTAATTGTTATGCTTCGAAGCACTTGACCTTGATTTTATTATTAATGAGATTTGTTACATTGATGTTATGTGATATCCGTCTGCGATGAGTATGGATTTTAGTTCCGCGTGTGATTATGGTTGCTTGATCACCAAGCATAGCCTCACGAAGGACTTCGATCCACCCGGAATTGGGGCTCGTATTGTATATGTTAGAAAAATTTTAATTAGCCCCAATTCTCACACCCCTGGAACCGGGTTTGGATCCGGCCCAGTTTTGGGGGCGTGACAGGATCGGCATAAGAGAACTTACTTGGAGGAAGATACTCAAGAGAGGGATAATGTGCAGGATTTTGAAAGATTGTTGTAGGCTTCCCAGTGTGGCTTGTACCCAGGATGCAAGAGCTCAGATACTTTATTAGCGTTTGTTATTAAGATATTGCATGTGAAGGTCGAAAGTGGGTGTAGCAATAAGTCATTTGACAAGGTCCTGCAGATTTTTAAGGACCTCTTACATGAAAGTCATGTGGTGCCAGCATCAGTTTACGAGGCAAAGAAATTATTATGTGACTTGGGCATGGGATACAAGAACATAGATGCCTACAAACACGATTGTGTGTTGTATTGGAAGAAAAATGCTCAATTGGATAAATGTCCAGAATGTTAAGAGCTTAGGTACAAGGTTAATGATGGCAAGCGAAAGAAGATCTCTCATAAGGTGCTCCGTTACTTCCCATTGACACCAAGGTTGCGCAGATTGTATATGTCAAGGAAGACAACCACAGATATGAGATAGCATAGTGAGAAGCACGTTGATGATGGGATAGCGAGGCATCCTGCTAACTCCGTGGAATGGAAAGAATTTGATAATAAATATCCAGAGTTTACCTGAGAGACAAGTAATGTGAGGCTGGGGTTAGCCACCAACGGATTCAACCCTTTTGGTAACATGAGCACCTTCTATAACATGTGGCCTGTCATACTTATGCCTTATAATTTACCATCATGGATGTGTATGAAGGAGCCATTTTTTATGATGTCATTACTTATTCCCAAACCAAGCTCACTGGAAAATGAGATTGATGTATTTCTGAGGCCCTTGGTTGATGAGTTGAAAGACTTGTGGGATAATGGTGTATCCATTTTTGATGCCTCCACTAAATAGGCCTTTTAAATGCATGCGGCTATGATGTGGACTATAAATGACTTTCCTGCGTATGACAACTTGTCTGGGTGGAGCACAAAAGGTTATAACACTTGCCCCTCATGTAATGACAACTCATTAGGGGTGAAGTTGAAAGATAAGATTGGGTATATTGGCCATCAAAAATACTTGGAACTGAACCACCAATGTTGTAGAAACAAGGCCTTCAACGATCAGCCTGAGCATGAAAAGAATTCTTTGGATTTATAGGTGTAGAAGGTATTAGACTACCTAGAAGAACTAGCACCGGTTAAGTTTGGTAAGAGTAAGAAAAGACCGCGTGACTCTGGAGAACTGAATTGGACAAAGAAAAGCATCCTATTTGAATGGCCCTACTGGAGGTGCAAAAAACTTCGACATAACCTTGATCCTATGCACATTGAGAAGAACATTTGTGTAGCTTTGGTTGGAATAATTTTGGGCATAAAGGGCAAAAACAAGGACATGGAGAAAGCATGTAAGGATTTGAAAAATATAGGCATCAGGCCAAAGTTGCATCTAGTGGAGAGAGGCGATGGATCCAGCTTGAAGCCACATGCCTCTTACACTTTGGAATCAAAACAAAGAGATAAATTTTATGAATTCTTAAAGTCAATCAAATACCCAGACGGCTATGCGGTGAACCTCTTGAGGTGTGTAACCTCGAAAAATGGTAAATTATCTGGTTTAAAGAGCCATCATTGCCACATCCTTATCCAACACATCCTTTCTATTGGTATGTGCAGCTTTCTGAATAAGGATATTTGCACAACATTGTTTCAAATCATCATGTCTCTGTACAAATATCCTTTTTCCAAGACCTCTGCTCAAAAACACAGAGACATGATGATTTGAAAAAATTGGAGAAGCAAATAGTTTTAATCTTGTGCAAGCTGGAGAGGATTTTTCCTCCTACTTTCTTTGATGTAATGGTTCATCTGTCGGTTCATTTATCGCGCGAGGCCATGCTTGGTGGACCAGTGCAATATTGGTAGATGTACCCGATAGAAAGTAATAGTTAATGACCATTGATTAATTAATTATTTATTAGTGCAATTGCCTTGCATTGAAAATCGTAATTGTTATCATTGGTTGTTTAAAGGTTTCTGAAAACCCTAAAAGGGTAGGTTCGCAACCAAGCTCGGCCAGAAGGTTCGATCGTCGACACTTACATTGTCAAAGAGTGTCTTACTTTTTGTCCAATGTCTTTAGGCAGACTGATCGAGTTAAACGTTATGATGGTAGTGGTGAACGTGGCCCAAGGATGTCAATATTCACACAAACTATCTGTCCAATCGGACTGATGGCAAGGGCACATGATCCTTCGCAGGCAAAGCATGACATGGCTTATTGGTTTGTGCTGAATAATACCGCTGAGATGGAGCCGTATCTATAGTATGTGCTTCAATCTAACCATATTTATGCATTGTCACAACCTGAGCCTAAGAAATCGGGGATTAAGTTTAAACCTAATCAGTGACACACGTACTCCCGTGCATACACACTTAGACCTCGTTTAAATGCACATGCACAAGGGAATTTCACACATGCTAATATCACGTATGCGGAAGCTGTAAGTATCATTGCATAAAAAGAGGCATAAACAAAGTAAAAACCACTCTGTATAAACAAGATGTATAAATACAAGAAACCCTGTTTATGCAAGAGTGAGGAATCGTTTCAACTAAGCCAAAACACCAAAACGTAATGAGTTTAACAACTCTAAGAAAAACACATGATGCATTCCACCAAAATCCCAGAAGAAGTCTATCATGCCATGACGCTCTCCGGTGGAGTGATCACCTTCACTCCTCTAGCCCTGACGGGGCTTCTACAGTTTCTTCTGGAGTCTTGCTGATTGACGAGGGGTCGGTAGCGGAATCTGAGCCTATAACACCAAGGACAACTAGTGAATACAACGATTCAGCAAAGCATAAGCAACAAGAAGGTAACACGCGTTGTGTCTAAAGGAATCATAAATAGGTAATATTGTAAAAAGTTCAATTTAGTGTACTAAGCAAGTTGTGCATTAGAATAAAGCATGCTATAAGAATCAATACACAGATATACTGTACTATGTGGCTACTACATTTGCCATATCCTCCCTCTAGGGATCTTTACATAATGAGAACACCATCGACCGTGCCAGGGTACAATGGATCTCGGTTTCCTGGGGTCCAGAAGCTTCAAGACATGAACACACTGTAGCAGTACCATACATACTACGCCAAAGTTAACCCTGCCGGGTATCATAAGGCTGAGGCTGAGTAGTGCTTGACCATTTCAATTCGATCAAATACTAGACTTGAGTAATACATACAATTCTTTTAGAAAATAAGAACAATACTACATTACATTCAATTCATTCATATGAAACATTCATATTCAAGTCCATATCAGTAACCAATATAACTGGAGTAACAATTGTCAAGCCAATGTAAGTCATACAATAAAAAAAAACATACATTGAACATTCAATCCATACATAAGAGTGGAGGACAAGAATCATCATCCAATATGCCATGCAATTCAATTTGATAGAATCAAGATAGTTTACTAGCCAACCTTACTCTAGTCATCCAGTGTTTCTAACCGTGCATGATGATGTAGTTTTAAGTTATCCGATACACATTTATCTTTTCTTTGTATTGTATTATATCGTAAAGGTGTATCGGGGTCCCTTAAACCAACACCCATGGGAAGGTGCTTAACAACTAGACAACACACATGAATGAGTCACAATCCTCAAGACCATTCATGTGATTCTCATATTCCATTAGGCAAGTTAAGGGTTACCTATATTCCAACTCGAAGGCCCTATAAGATCTCTTTAATACCTACCTTTTCTTAATTTGCAGTGGTCTCACGGCTTAGCTGTGGGTGGCCTACGGCTTAGCCATGGGCATCTTACGGCTTAGCCGTATTATGCACTACAACTCAGCCGAGGTTTCCTAGAATTGTTTTCGCATTTACAATGAGTCACTGCTAACCCGTGCTTCCTCTTATGGCCTAACCGTGTTTTGTTCTATGGCTCAGTCACTGTTGGGTATGGCTTAGTCGTAGCACACCGCACGGCTTAGCCGTGGCAAGACCGAGAAGGTTTTCTCTCATTTCTGCTTTCTAGACATCAAGCCATAGCTTGACCTACAGTTGGGTCACGGTTAGCCTACGACTTAGCCGTAATGCATTCTACGGGTTAGCCATAGCCTGACCGGAGTGTAAAGTCAGGTTTTACAGCTCGCTGGCAAGTGAGCCGTGAAGCTCTACGGCTTAGCCGTAAGCTTCAAAAGGTCACGTTCTGAATTTGCACAAATTTGAAATAATGAGAACAAGTGTATATAATTGGATAGAATTGGTCTGTAAAACGCAAACCACATGTAAAATTAAGAAGAATATTCCCAATCATCATGTACCAGCATGTGTTCATCTAAATCGTGCTTATACTTGCCTCAAATAAGCTTTGTCAAGTTAATGGTTGTCCCTTGGCTCACATTGGACGTCTGGATGCAGTCCCATCACCATGCATGCCAAGAGTGAGAAGAAAAGTGTGCTTTCAGTACATGTAGCTAGTGAGATTAGGACTTAAATTCTTACCTTAGAACACACAAGAGCTAGATTATTAAAATGGATTGCAAAGAAGTCTCCTCTTTCCTTGCTTTGATCGTGGAAGAGGAAGAAAGGAAAAGAAGAAACAAAGAAAAGAAAAAGAGACATTGAAGATGGAAAGAAAAGAAGCAAGAGAGTCGATGCATGCATCTAGTTATATAGGATAAGTATTGAAATATTTATAAGAAAATCCAAAGGTTAATGATAATGACAATTTGAGTCAAATGGCAATCCAACGGAAACAAACGAAGTCGTTTGCATGTGAATCAGTTATGGAAATCAGCAAACTTGATGAGACACACGTGATGACACCAAGATGATGCATGAATGACGAAGGATTACAAAATAAAAAAATTATGAAAAGGGCTCATGTCTACCTATTCTAGGTTAAACTCAACCCAACTACCTATCCATGACCTAAAACAAAACTCAAAAAGACAAAATGACATGCAAGAGACAAAGTTGCTGACGAAAATGACCAAAAAGAATCTTAATTAGGCAGTAAACCGGATTAAGTTGGGTCGGAATGTCACATCCGCCCCCACTTAAGAATCATTCCATCCTCGAAATGAATACATACCTAAGTGAAGAGGTTAGGATACTTTCGCACCATCTACTCCTCCAATTCCCAAGTGGCTTCATGAGGACCATGATGCTCCCAAAGCACCTTGACCCACCGTATGGTTCTAGTACGCAATATTTGCTCTCTTGTCCCAAAAATATAGAGTGGACGCTCGACATATATCGCATTCGGCTGAATCTACACATCATCATACCAAATAACATCGGTAGGATCTCTAACATACTTGCGGAGCATCGACACATGAAATATGTCATGTACTCTAGAGAACTCCATTGGAAGAGCCAATCTGTATGCCAAATCACCGATTTTGCTCTTGATCTTGAACGGGCCAACATATCTTGGGGCTAACTTGCCTTTTTGACTGAAACGTATTGTACCTTTTATTGGCGAGACCTTCAAAAAAACCCAATCTCCAACCTGAAACTCTAAGGCTCTTCTACGAGTGTCTGCATAACATTTCTGTCTCGACCACACAACCTTTAAATTCTCGATTGCCTTCTGTTCCTTCTCAATAGTTTTGGCAATAATCGTCGTCCGTGAAAACTTCGAGTTCCAACTTCTTCCCTGCATACCGGACTCTGAAATTTACGTCCGTACAAAGCTTTATATTAAGCCATACTAATACTCTCATGGAAGTATCATTATAGGCAAATTCGCACAAAGAGAGATGTGTATCCCATTCCTTCTTAAAACTTAAAACACTAGCCCGTAGCATGTCTTCCAAGGTTTGAATCTTCCTTTCAAATTGCCCATTCGTTTGCAGGTGATACACTATGCTGAAACTCAGCTTGGTACCCATAGCGTCTTAGAAAGCCTTACAAATTGACGAAACAAAGCGGCTTTCATGATCGGATACAATCGACACTGGTGTACCATGCAACCTGACAATCTCATCTACAAACTTCTTTGCCATTTTTGAAACAGTTATGCCCTTCTTGAATGGAATAAAGTGGGCTGACTTGGTCAATCTATCCACTATCACCCAAATGACATTATTCTTCTTGCTCGTCAAAGGTACACTCGAAATAAAATCCATGATAATATGTTTCCATTTTCACTGAGGTAGATGCAATGGGTGTAATGAACCTGGAGGTCTTTGATGATCAGCTTTTACCTTCTGACAAGTCAGGCATCTAGCGGCGAACCCTGCAATTTCTCTTTTCATATTATCCCACCAAAACTGGTCTTTTAGATTTCGATACATCTTTGTACTCCCAAGGTGCATCACATATCGAACATAGTGTGCCTCAGTCATCAAGTTCTCCTTCAAGTCATATATTGCTGGTACACATAATTTGTTTTGAAAATACAATACTCCATCTTCCAGTTGAAAGTCTGGTCACTCTCCGATATGGCCTCGAATTCGCTTCAAGGTCGAGTCTTCGAATTCCCAGTCCTTAACTTGCTGAATCACATCAAGTTGGAAAACAAGAGTACTCACCAGCATCACATAGTTATCTACCAATCTCACTTTGATAGGCTTATCATGCATAAATAAATGAAAGCTTTTTAAAGCATTAAGAGTTTATGACTTTCGACAAAGTGCATCTGCCACCACATTTCCTTTTCCTGGATGATATTTGATAGAGAAATCAAAATCCTTAATGAATTCAAGCCATTTATGTTGCCTCATATTCAACTCATGCTGCGTGAACAAATATTGTAAACTATGGTGATCTGAGTGTACCTCAAACTACACGCCATACAAATAATGTCGCTAAAGCTTCAAAGCAAACATGATAGCTGTCAGTTCCAAGTAATGGGTGGCATAATTCTTTTCATGCTCCCTGAGTTGCCTCGAGCCATAAGTAATCACCCTACCATGTTACATCAACACACACCCCAATCCAACTCGTGAAGCGTCAAAATAGATCACAAATCCTTCACCACCATCCGATAGAGTCAATACTAGAGCGGTAGTTAACTTTTCCTTCAACGTCTGAAAACTAGTTTCACAATCATCCTTCCAAGAAAAATACACATTCTTCCGAGTTAACTTAGTCAAATCAGGGATATCTTTGCAAAATCTTGAATGAATCTTCAGTAATACCCTGCAAGTCAAAGGAAACTTCTAATCTCTGTCACCGATTTTGGACTAGGCCAATTGACAACTGCCTCCACTTATACAGGATCAACTGCAAATCCTTCTTGTGAAATGATGTGACCAAGAAACGCTACCTGCTCAAGCCAAAAGTTGCATTTCACCAACTTGGCATAGAGTCGATGTTCTCTCAACAATTGTAAGGCTTTTCTCAAATGATCTATATGCTCCTCTATAGTCTTAGAGTACACCAAAATTTCATCAATAAAAACAACTACGAACTGATCCAAGAAAGGAGCGAAGATTCGATTCATGAAAGCCATAAAAGCAGAAGGTACATTGGTTAATCCAAAAGGCATCCGAGAAATTCACAATGACTGTACCTCATTCTGAAGGCAGTTTTAGGAATGTCATCTTCCTTCACTCTTAATTGGTGATACCCAGACTTCAAATCAATTGTGGAGAAATATACTGCACTTTGAAGTTGATCAAACAATTCATCAATAGACGGTAGGGGATACTTATTCTTTATTTTCACCTTATTCAACTGCCGATAGTTAATACACATCTGAAAGGTGCCATCTTTCTTCTTAACAAATAACACCGGAGCTCCCCAAGGTAACAGACTCAGGCAGATAAAACCCTTATTCAAAAGATCCTGTAATTGTTTCTTTAATTCAAATAACTCTGTTAGGGCCATACGATATGAAGCTTTACTAATCAGTACTATCACTGGCACAAGGTCAATAGCAATTTCCACTTCTCGCACAGGGGATAACTCTGGAACTTCTTCGAAAAATACATTTAGAAAGTCGCACACTATTGGAATCTCTCCAAGCTATTTGAGCTCTTTTTTTTCCGAAACAAAGGCAATGAAGCCTTCGCACCCCTTGCGTATCATTCGATCCACCTTGCATGCGGAAATAATGCGTCTGGGGCATTTCTTATGACTGCCCTCAAAATAAAACCCATTTCCTAAATCAAAGTAGATTGTCCTGTTGTAACAATTCACACAGGCACGATACCTTGCAAGCCAATCCAAGGATCACGTCGAAGTCCAACATCGACAACAAGATTAAGTCAACTGGGAGTTGACGACCTTTGCTCCGCACATCACATTGGGGGTAGTATACACTACATTCCACTCGCTTACCCACGGAAGTAGACACCACCAACAAATACGGTAGTGGCTTAGGCGTCTACCATAACTTATCTGCAAAATGAGGTGCTACGTACGAATGCATAGACCCCGAATCAAACAAAACTAGAGCTTCAGCTTCTGCAATCAAAATAGTACCTTCCACCACATTCGCCTCCTCAGCGCTCTCATGAGTAGCGGCATAAGTAGGAGCAGTCTAGCGATTCGGCTTCTAGCCTTGACGGAATTGTTATGACCTGCTTTGAGCTGTAGAAGCAATTGGCTTCGATTGTTGGGGTTGGGAAGACTTGTACTTTGGACATTTGCCCATCAAATGGTCCATGGAACCACAAATCAAGCAAGCTCCCGTCTTTCTCTAGCATTGCTCCGTCTTGTGGGCACTACTACAATGCTCACAACTCACACTGGCTAAACTGGAAGTACCTTGCTTACCTTTCATCTTTTTATGTACTTGTCCCCTTGCACCAAATGACGCATTCCTATTCAAGTCAACAGCTCTCTCTTCCTGAAGATTGGCCTCTACAACATAGGTTCTGTCTACGGCATCATCCAGTGTGGCTGGCCGTTGGAACGCCATTGCATGGTTCTTATATCTGGGGTTCAAGCCATTGATAAATCGATCAACCTTCTTTTCTTCGGTATTGACCATGTCTTCTGCAAAATGAGACAACTGCGTGAACTTATGTACATATTCAGCCACTGCCATCTGCTGCTGCTGCAAGGCTAGAAACTTCACTTTCTTTGCTCTCTATACATGGGCTGGAATAAACTTCCTTCTAAATTGCTTCTTAAATGTTTCCCAGATTGTCATACTTGGCATGTCCTTATAAGCATCTTTCACACTTTTCCACCAAGTCTTCGCCACATCATGAAACATCGAAGCTATGAGTACTGCTTTCTATTTATTGGTACACACAACTGTATCAAATAGATCCTCCGTATGCTCTAACCATTGATCTGCTTTCAAGGCATCTTCATTCCCATAGAATTCAGTGGCTCCGCATTTCCGAAACTTATCATAGAGAGCATTGGGATCACTTTCCTTAGGTTGGAAAACTACTTGCTGCTCCACATGAGGTGGAAATGATACTTGACTTTGCCGGTCGACAATTGACTCTCCTTGCGCTTGTAAGGAATGTGTGCTTGTGATTGAGCCTGGATCGCTTGCAACATCATAAGAAATCAATCATTCGTATTAAGCGGTTGTTGTGGAGGTGCTGATCCACTCTCATTGTCACCATGATTGTTATTGGTACTGAATCTGGAAGCCATGTCCTACAAAAGTAAGGGGTCAATAGTCAAACACAAGGCGTACCCGACGACAACACCCAAAACGAATCAAATATCAGACGAAAAAGTCAAATATTTGAACGCATAACCTCACCACGTTCCTATATGCTTACATGCTTATCATCTATAACAAACAATGCTCTGATACCATACAATACGTAAGTCATAACTCAAGCACAAGAAATTGGGGATTAAGTTTAAAGCTAATCAGTGACACACATACTTCCGTGATACACACTTAGACCTCATCCAAATGTACACGCACAAGGGAATTTTACACGTGCCAATATCATGTACGTGGAAGCTGTAAGTATCATTGCATAAAAAGAATTATAAACAAAGTAGAAACCACTATTTATAAACAAGATGTATAAATACAACAAACCCCGTTTATACAAGAGTGAGGAACTGTTTTAACTAAGCCAAGACACCAAAATGCAATGAGTTGAACAACTCTAAGAAAAACACATGATGCATTCCACCAAAATCCCAGAAGAAGTCAATCATGCCATGACGCTCTTCGGTGGAGTGATCACCTCCACTCCTCCAGACCTGATGGGGCTTCTACGGTTTCTTTTGGAGTTTTGCCGACTGACGAGGGGTCGGTAGCGGAATCTGAGCCTGCAACACAAAGGATAACTAGTGAATACAACGATTCAGTAAAGCATAAGCAACAAGACGATAAAACGTGTTGTATCTAAATGAATCATAAATAGGTTATATTGTAAAGAGTTCAATTTAGTGTACTAAGCAAGTTGTGCATTAGAATAAAGCATGTTATAAGAATTAATACATGGATATACTGTACTATATAGCTACTATATTTGCCATATCCTCCCTCTAGGGATCTCTACATAATGAAAACACCATCAACCGGGCCAGGTTACGAATGAGTCTCGATTTTCTGGAGTCCGGAAGCCCCAATACATAAACACACTGTAGCGGTACCATACATACTATACGAAAGTCAACCCCGCCGAATATCATAAAGCCGAGGCTGAGTAGTGCCTGACCATTTCGATTTGATCAAATACTGGACTTGAGTAATACATGCAATTCTTTCAGAAATTAGGAACAATACTACATTACGTTCAATTCATTCATATGAAACATTCATATTCAACTCCATATCAATAACCAATATAACTGGAGCAACAATTGTCAAGCCAATCTAAGTCATACAATATCAAAAAAAATGTACATTGAACATTCAATCCATACATAAGAGTGGAGGATAAGAATCGTCATCTAATTTGCCATGTAATTCAATTTTGTGAAGTCAAGATAGTTTACTAGCCAACCCTACTCTAGTCATTCAGTGTTTTTAAATGTACATGATGATATAGTTTCAAGTTATCCGATACACAGTTGTCTTTTCTTTGTGTTGCATTATATCGTAAAGGTGTATCGGGGTCCCTTAAACCAACAGCCATGGGAAGGGGCTTAACAACTGGACAATACACATAAATGAGTCACAACCCCAAGACCATTCATGCTATTCTCATATTCCATTGGGCAAGTTAAGGGTTACCTACATTCCAACTTGAAGGCCCTATAAGGTCTCTTCAATACCTACCTTTTCTTAATTTCCAATGGTATCACGGCTTAGCAGTGGGTGACCTACGGCTTAGACATGGGCATCTTACGGCTTAGTCGTATTATGCAATATGGCTTAGCCGTGGTTCCCCAGAATTGTTTCTGCATTTACGGCGAGTCACGGCTAATCCGTGCTTCCTCTTACTACTTGACCGTGTTTTGTTCTACGGCTCAGCCATGGTTGGGTTTGGCTTAGCTGTATCATACCACATGGCTTAGCCATAGCTGAATCATAGAACGTCTTCTCTCATTTTTGCTCTCTGGACATCAAGTCATAACTTGACCTATAGTTAGGTCATGGTTAGCCTACGGCTTAGCCATAGTGCATTCTATGGCTTTCATGCCCCGAACCCGAGAATTGAGGACTAATAGTGGACCCCGAGGTGCAACACACTTAGCCCGTAACAATCATGTTGCATCAAGACATGTACAAACTGCCACATGGGTGATTCCACAGGTACGTGTGAGAAAGATTCTTATACACATATCAATCATTTCAAGTTTAAGAAAAAACCTAGAGAACTCACCTATACATATCATAGACATTAATAAAACATTCGATAATTCGATCAATATAACCAAAGTCTTTTAAGTTTCCCAACCACATGCACATGATACAAAAGTTTTATGAATATAAACAAAATGCAAATGACCAGTCCAACTATAATCCAATCTATGGCTGCATAATAACCCCAAGGAACCCTGTTACGTGCTGTGAAGGATGACTAATAACATACATCCTCCTCGTTCACATCTCGAAGTACCGCTGTGGTTCCCTCTGGGGGCACTTCGACTACCGTATCGGCACTAGGTTCCGTACCTATAATACCAAGGATAGCACTGTTAACACAACAGTTAAACAAATATAAGAGTACATAAGCCTATCATGATGTAACAATTGAAATTAAACTACATAAGGATTAAAAGAAAGCAAATTCTGAAACTAGGCACATCGTGCATGTGAATAAGCATGAATAAGAATCATAGAAGAAAGACAACTTTATACAAATTGGCATCCACGTGGCTATCTTCTTTCTAGAAAAAGAGCATATCGTACTGTGGGAAATCACTAGTGATCGGGCCAAGACCATCTAGCTACCCTAAGAGCGTCAACCAACTCTTTATATAACTACTACAGTAAGTAACATGTGGAATACCCTCATTCGGTCCCGTCGAACCTCTTATGGGTATAAGTTAAGTGGTGCCGACTCAATGTACCAAGACTGAATCAGATTCGAATTCATACTTATCACACAAAGTGATCGACTGATACTCATACAAAACCATATATCAATCTTGGGGATTGCTACCAATCATAGAATCAGAATTAAATGAAGTAACGGATAATCAATAATGCATACGTAAATGGGCTACCAGAGCTTGAACCCTCGCTACCTTAGTTACACCTATCTTGGCTTAAGGGCTCACACTCAGTAGAAGCTCCGTCTTCGATTTGCCTCAAAGTTCGCCAGGAGAAATGGGTACATGATTAAATCATGTTAAGGACAAGGTTTACTTAACAATATGAATGCATTCGGATTAAGGGGTTATCAAGGAAATTTACTAGCCAACCCTATGCTAAGACATTCTATGTGTCGTTAGTCATTCAGTACGATGTATTTATAAAACGTCCGGTGTCAATGTGTTTCCAAAATCTTAGTATTACATTGTATATGCAATGGACACCACTTATTATGCTAACACCCATGACATGACGTTAGGAAATGACCAAAAGTCAAGAGGGATTCAGTGACAGCTCAACACTCTTCTTTCTTAGTATATTATTACCATTGGGCTAATTTGTTCGAGGTAAAGGTTCCACCTCTAAAGCCCTAAATGATCTTGGTTATGCTTAAGATTCTAAGGTAAGGTTGGTTTGAAAGCCCTATAGTTAGCCATTGAACTAAATTCTAAAGTTAATTGTCCAATACAGGGTTCTGTTACCCGACCGATCGGGTGGGGTGGGGTGTCTAATCGATCGGACACGTCCCAGAACCGCAATCCAACCAATCGGATGGAGTGTCCGACCGATTGGACATCTCCCAGAACCGCAATTTGACTGATCGGGCTTCAAGACTAACCGGTCGGCACTGAAGCACTCTGCTATAGGAGATTCAATTTCGAACTGTTTTCTCTTTATTTTCATTCTATTCCCCTATATTCGAACACGCAAACGAGACCACCCCTACTACATATTGGGTCTCCTTACCATCTAATTTCAACATTCATTCCAGCATTTAATCATTAATATAAGAACAATCTTACACAACTTCAATAAAAGATTAAGGAGCTGTAAATGGGTACATGGAAGGAACTCATCAAAAATCAATAAACCAAGCATACATGTAGAGAATATGCACCCTTATACTTGCGTAAGTGCAGTGCTTCACCTAAATCAATTTGCCCTTTAGTTAGATGATGGAGAAGGCTTCACTAGAGAAGGATCTAAAACATGCATTGAGAAAATATGAATGTGATGCATGCATGCTAATAGATTAGATCACTTAACCCTATTGAACCCAAGATATGCAATGGTAATGGGGTTTTCTTACCTTCAAGCTCCTAGAATAAAGAGGAAGTAGATGAGGCCTTAGTTTCCAAAGAAGGAAACAAGAAGAGCAAAGAGGAAGAAGAAGAAACCCAAATTCGTTGCATGCAAACTTCAATCGTCCAAAAATGAAGTTAAGATGAAGGAGAAGCATGGAAGAGGAGAGGAACTCTTGCTACAACCGAATGAGGGAAGGAAGAATAATAAGGACGATGGTGTGTTTTTAAATGATAGATTTTCTGGGATTACAAATAAGCTCTATTGGTTTCTTAGACTTTTAAGTTGAGTCAGTTGGGCTTAAATGGGCCGAGATGAATCCTAATAAAGTTGGGCCAAACATGAAAGATGACCCTTAAGATGAGGTGCACTCAATGCAATTATTATGATACCCTAATGATGCAAATCCATGAAAGTCTAAAATAAGAAAGCGCCTTGACTACCTAAGTAAGGTTCGAACTCGACCCAACTACCTGTCCATGTCCCAAACCCAAAGGGATTTGAGTTAAATTAACCTAATTACACATTATTTAAAGTAAAACTAAATTAATTACTATAAATTATTATTATCTCAGGTTTGGATCTTACAACAACTTAGCCGCAGCCTGACTATAGTGTAAAGTTAGGTTTTGCAGCTCTCTGGAAAGTGAGCCATGAAGCTTAGCCGTAAACTTCAGAAGGTCACGTTCTGAACCTATTACAGATAAAACTGAATTTGAACAAATTTGAAATAACGCGAATAAGTGTATATAATTGGACATAATTGGGCTGTAAAATGCAAACCACATGTAACATTAAGAATAATATTTCGAATCATCATGTACCAACATGTGTTCATCCAAATCGTCTTTATACATGCCTCAAATAATCTTTGTCAAGTTAATGGTTGTCCCTTGCTCAAATTGGACTTCTAGATGTAGTCCTATCACCATGTATGCCAAGAGTGAGAAGAAAAGTGTGCATTCAGTACATGTAGCTAGTGAGATTAGGACTTAAATTCTTACCTTAGAACACAAAAGAGTTAGATTGCTAAAATAGATTGCAAAGAAGTCTCCTCTTTCCTTGCTTTGATCATGGTAGAGGAAGAAAGGAAAGGAAGAAATGAAGAAAAGAAGAAGTGACATTGAAGCAAAAGACAACCTTAGTCGATGCATGCATCTAGTTATATAGGATAAGTATTGAAATATTTATAAGAAAGTCCAAAGGTTAACGATAATTACAGTTTGAGTCAAATGACAATCCAATAGAAACAAACAAAGTTGTTTGCGTGTGAATCAGTTACAGAAATCAACAAGTTTGACAAGACACACGTGATGACACCAAGATGATACATGAATGACGAAGGATTATAAAATCAAAAATTACAAAAAAGGGCTCATGTCTACCTATTCCAGGTTAAACTCAACTCAACTACCTATCTATAACCCGAAACAAAATCCAAAAAGACAAAACGACATGCAAGAGATGAAGTCCCTGATGAAAATGACCAAAAAAATCTTAATTAGGTGGTAAACCGGATTAAGTTGTGTTGGAGTGTCACATGCATTGCTTGTTGGCTCTTTTTGATTTATTCTTTACTTTTACTTATTAACTAAAAGCTGCCTTGAGTAGGGTACATATGAATTTAATACAGAATCGGCACGGTGGAGAAATTGGGAGTGTACAGCGAAAAGAATTTGCCAAATAGTTCAAACAACATGTAAGACATATAAAACATTATCATTTTAATTGCTATACATTGGATTACACTCAAATGACATTCACATAATACATTTGTCTTAATTTGCTTATATAGATGAATCAATTGCGAACTAGTGGGTTAGCTGAAGCTATTGTTGAGATTTAGTCATTAGCAAATGGCCCTAGATCACTAGTGAATTTGTATCAGGGGTGTGATTGCAATGGTGTCCGATATCACACTAAAGACTGTGACAACTGCCATAGAAGTTAGAGTAGTGGCTTGGTTGTGAACGGGGAATACGAAGGAGAGAAACATGACTACTATGGATACATCCGCAAAATCTAGGAATTGTCCTATTTGCACGGGGGTAAAGTGGTTTTATTTGAATATGAATGGTACAACACTTCGACCAAGCATAAGATAAACATCAAAGAACATGTTACATGCATTGATATCATAGGTCGTTGGTGTAAAGAAGATCCATTTATCCTACCAAGTCAAGTGACACAAGTCTTTTACGTCAATGACACCATTAGAGGAAAAAATTAGAGAGTTGTAGAACAGATCAAGCTTGGGGAGTATGGGAGGTACCCACTAAGCGGGATGATGATGACTATGATGATGCACCTAATGATGCATTTCAGCAGGACCAAACGACATTTGTTGTCCTAGTCCTCGTCGATGTACTAGTGTCCAATACTCTACGGATGATATCGATCCTGAGATCATTCTCAATGATGGGTCAGAAGACGAGGAGGGCCAAGACGAGGGTGAAACACTGCGGAGTACAAAGATGAAGAAGATAATGATGTACTTATTCAGTCTGACTCAGACATGGAATATGACATGTAGTGCTTGTTTCAAGTTTTGCACATGTAACGATTAAGTAAATTAATAAAGATGTTACCTTATAGAATGGCATTTCTTCAATTTCGTTTTCTCTTATGATTTATTCATATATGGATAAAACATTTCTATATTTTATATTAATGCTTATTTATATATACCATAGTTACAAACAATGGCAAACGGAGGGAAAAAATAGGTCAAACTAGGAGACCTGTCCCGCCATGTGCAAGCATTCAATTATTTATTAAAGAGAAAAAAGATAATTAAGTAGAATGCAGATAAACTTGCATCTTTAGGGCTCCCGTCGACCCACGTGCTATATTTGGTTCAGTTAAAAGGACAAATGTAACACTCTGATCCAACTTAATCAGGTTTAATAACTAATTAATGTTCTTTTTGGTCAATTACCAATGAATTAATTTAGTTAATGTCGTTCTGCCTTTTTGAGTGATGGTTCGAGTCATGAATAGGTAGTTGGGTTGAGTTTAACCTAGATTAAGTAGACACAAGCCCTTTTTTGTAATTTTAGATCTTGTAAGGTTTCATCATTCATACATCATCTTGGTGTCACCACTTGTATCTCGTCAAGCTTGTTGGCATTACGATAGGACTCCTTTTGAGATATGGGATGCATTTAGTTTCTATAATTTGGAGTTAGTTTAACTCTTTGCATTTTGTGTCTTGTCTTTTAGGAACTATCTCCTCACTCTTGTAAAGATAGGGTTTCTTTTATTTGTATATCTTGTAATTAATGTTACTTCTGTAGATATTGTTTTATATTTAGTGTATCCTATTTCCAATGCAATGATACTTACAGCTTCCGCGTACACTGTAATTTGTATATGTGATTTTTCCTTGTGCGTGTGCATTTAGATGGTCTAAGTGTGGATATACGGGAGTACGTGCACTAATTAGGTTTAACTTAATCCCCAATTTCTTGGGCTCGGGTTGTGACATATGTTTTGTATGGTATCAGTGCATGCTTGTTATAGTTGATAAGCATGTAGACATATAGGAACGTGGTGAGGATATGATTTCAAATATTTGACTTTATAGTTTGATATATTGATTGGTTATGGGGACATGTAGTAGGGTACATTTTGTGTATGAGTGTTGACATTTTTCTTTCTGCAGGCCATGGCATCTGGCTCAAGAACAAATAATAACCATGGAGATAATAGGACTCCACCTATCAAGAGTGGATTAACACCTCCACAATCGCCACTCAATACAGATCATTTCCTCATGATGTTGTAAGCAATTCAGGCTCAATCCCAAGCAGTGCATTCCTTGCAAGCACAAGTAGCGTTGATTGTGGATCGACAAAGCCAAGTATCTATCCCACCCCACGTGGAGCAACAAGTGGTTTTTCAACCTAGGGAAAATGACCCCAATGCTTTTTATGAAAAATTTTGGAAACGTGGGGCTATGGAGTTCTATGGGAACGAAGATGCTTTAAAAGCAGATCAATGGTTGGCGCATATAGGGGATCTATTCGACACAGTTATTTGCACCAACAAACAGAAGGTCTTACTCACAGCTTCGATGTTTCGCGATGTGGCAAAGACTTGGTGGAAAAGTGTGGGAGACTCATATAAGGACATGTTTGGTGCAACTGTGTGGGAGACATTTAAGAAATAGTTTAAAAGGAAGTTTATGCCAGCCCATGTGCAAAGGGCAAAGGAAGTGGAGTTCTTAGCCTTTGCAGTAGCAACAGTTGTTAGTGGTAGAATATGTGCATAAGTTTACGCAGTTATCTCACTTTGCGAAGGATTTGATAAGTACAGAGGAAAAGAAGGTCAACAGATTTATCAATGGCCTTAATCCCAGATATAAGAACCATGTTACAGCTTTCCAATGGCCATCTTTATTTGATGATGCAGTGGATAGAGCCTATATTGCAAAGGCAAATATTTAAGAAGAGAAAGCTGTGAACTCCAAGAGGAATACATCTTTTGGTGCAAAGGGGCAAGCGCAAAATAAGATAAAAGGCAAGTAAGGTACTCCAAATTCAGCTAGTGTAACATGTGGGCACTATGGCAAACCACATAAGACAAAGCTATGCTGGAGAGAAACAAGAGCCTGTTTAGGTTGAGGTTTGAGGGATCATTTAGTGGCTTAATGTCCGAAGTACAAGTCTTCCTAACAAACAAGGCCAACTGTTTCCACAGCTCAAGGCAAGCCACAGCACTCTCATCAAAGCCAAAAGCTGAATCGCCAAACTGCATGTGGTGGAAGGTATTATTTCGATTGCTCAGGCAGAAGCTCTCACATTATTTGGTTCAGGGTCTATGCATTCGTACGTAGCACCTCATTTTGCTAAAAAGCTATGACAGCCGCCTAAGTCGTTACCGTATGTATTGGTGGTGTCCACTCCTGTTGGCAAGAGAGTGAAGTGTAGTGTATACTACCCCCAATGTGATGTGAGTATAGAAGGTCATCAACTCCCGCTTGACTTAATCTTGCTGTCGATGTTGGACTTCGACATAATCCTTGGAATGGATTGGCTAGCGAAGTATCGTGCCTATGTGAATTGTTATAGCAGGACAATCTACTTTGATCTAGGGAATGGGCTTCACTTTGAGGGTAGTAAAAAGAAATGCCCTAGGCGCATTATCTCCACAGTTAGGGCGGATCGCATGATACGCAAAGGGTGTGAAGGCTTCATTGCCTTTATCTCAGAGAAGAAGGAACTGAAGCAACTTGGAGAGATTCTGGTGGTGCGTGACTTTCTGGATATATTCCCTAACGAAGTTCTAGAGTTACCCCCTATTCGAGAAGTGGAATTCTCTATTGACCTTATGCCAGGTATAGCACCAATTAGTAAAGCTCCATATTGTATAGCCCCTGCAGAATTATTGGAGTTGAAGAAGCAATTAGAAGATCTCTTCGATAAGGGGTTCATACGCTTGAGCGTGTCACCTTGGGGAGCTCCGCTGTTGTTTGTAAAGAAGAAAGATGGCACCTTTCGAATGTACATTGACTACCGGCAGTTGAATAAGGTAATGATAAAGAATGAATATCCCCTGCAGCGTATTGATGAATTGTTTGATCAACTTCAAGGTGCAGTGTATTTTTCTAAAATTGATTTAAGATCTGGATATCACCAATTAAGGGTGAAGGAAGATGACATTCCTAAAACTACCTTCAGAATGAGGTATGGTCATTATAAATTCATCATGATGCCATTTGGATTAACTAATGCACCTGCTGCTTTTATGGCTCTGATGAATCGGATCTTCACTCCTTTCTTGGACCATTTTGTTTTGGTATTTATTGATGTTATTTTGGTGTATTCAAAGAACACAGAGGAGCATGCAGACCATTTCAGAAAAACCTTGCAATTGTTAAGAGAACATCGGTTATATGCCAAGTTGGCAAAATGTGATTTTTGGCTTGAGCAGGTAGTGTTTCTCAGCCATTTCATTTCACGAGAAGGATTGGCAGTTGATCCAACAAAAGTTGAGGCAGTTGTCAATTGGTCCAGTCCAAAATTGATGTCAAAGATTAGGAATTTTCTTGGACTTGCAGGGTATTATTGAAGATTTGTTTAATACTTTGCAAAGATATCCGCTTCTTTGACAAAGCTAAATCGGAAGAATGTGCCTTTTAATTGGACTGAGGAGTGTGAAACTAGTTTTCAAACTTTGAAGGAAAAGGTAACTATCGCTCCAGTATTGACTTTACTTGATGGAGGTGAAAGATTTGTGATCTATTCTGATACTTCTAGAGTCGGATTGGGGTGTGTATTGATGCAGCATGGTAAGGTGATTGCCTATGGCTCTAGACAACTCAAGGAACATGAAAGGAATTACACCACACATGACTTGGAATTGGCAACTATCATGTTCACTTTAAAACTATGGTGACATTATCTGTATGGCGTGAAGTTTGAGGTACACTCAGATCACAATAGTTTACAATATTTATTTAGGAAGCATGATTTAAATATGAGGCAACACAGATGGTTTAAAATTATTAAGGATTATGATTTTCCTATTAAGTATCATCTAGGGAAAGGAAATGTGGTGGCAGATGCTCTCAGTAGAAAGTCAGAGACTCTCAATGCTTTAGTAAGCTCCCATTTGTTTGTACAAGATGAATTCCAAGATAAGCTAGTGAAAGTGAAATTGGTGGATAACGTTGTGGAGTTTGCAAGTACCCTTGTCTTCCAGCTTGAGGTAATTCAACAAATTAAGGATCGGCAATTTGAGGATCCGAATTTGGTACGAATCAGAGATCATATACGAGATTGACCAGATTTTCGACTAGAGGATGGAGTGATTTACTTTCAAAATAGGTTGTGCGTACTAGTAATTGATGGCTTGAAAGAAAACCTCATGACAGATGCACATTATGGTCAATATGCGATGCACCCAGGGAGTACGAATATGTACTGAAACTTAAAGGATCGACTTTGTGGAATAATATGAAAAGAGAAATCGCAGGGTTGGTCACTAAATGTCTTAGATGTCAGAAAGTGAAAGCAGATCATCAATGGCCTCCTGGTTCTTTGCACCTATTGCAAATTCCTCAGTGAAAATGAGAACACATTACAATGGATCTTGTTTCTGGATTACCCCTAACTAGCAACAAAAATAATGCCATTTGGGTGATTGTGGATAGAATGACAAAGTCAGCCCACTTTATTCCATTCAAGAAAGGTATGAAATTTTCAGAGATAGCTAATGAAATTTGTGGATGAGATTGACATGGTACGCCTGTGCCTATCATTTCCAATCGTGATAGCTATTTTGTATCGTCATTCTGGAAGGCTTTCCAAGACGCTATGGGTACTAAACTGAGTTTCAGCACAGCATATCACCCGCAGACGGATGGGCAAAATACACGTGTGTTTCAGACATTTGAAGACATGCTTCGAGCTAGTGTTTTAAATTTTGAGAATGAATGAGTTATACATCTCTCATTGTATGAATTTGCTTATAGTAATAGCTTCCATGCGAGTATTGGTATGGCTTCGTATGAAGCCTTGTATAGACGCAAATGTCGGAGTCCGGTGTGCTAGGAATAAGTGGGAACAAGAAGTTTTCACGGACCGACCATTATCACTGAAATTACTAAGAAGGTACAGAAAACAATCAAGAATTTAAAGGTTGCTCGGTCGAGACAAAAGAGTTATGCAGATACATGTAGAAGAGCCTTGGAGTTTCAAAATAGTGATTGGGTTTTCTGAAGGTCTCACCAATGAAAGGTACAATATGTTTCAACTACAAAGGCAAATTGGCTCTGAGGTACGTTGGCTCATTCGAAATCAATAGTAGAATTGGTGATTTAGCATATAGGTTGGCTCTTTCAATTGAGTTCTTCAGAGTACATGATGTATTCCATGTGTCGATGCTCCGCAAGTATGTTCAAGACCCTACCCATGTCATTCAGTATGATGATGTGCAAATTCAGTCGAATGCGTCATACGTCGAGCGTCCACTCCGTATCGTAGGTACAAGAGAACAAATCTTGTGAACCATGACCATACAATAGGTCAAAGTTCTTTGGGAACATCATGGTCTCGATGAAGCCACCTCGGAATTGGAAGAACAAATGGCTCGTTAATATCCCAACCTCTTCATGCAGGTATGTGTTCATTTCGAGGACGGAATGATTCTTAAGCAGGGGAAGATATAACTCCGACCCAACTTAATCTGATTTAACGACTAATTAATGTTCTTTTTAGTTAATTACCAATGAATTCATTTAGTTAATGTCGTTCTGCCTTTTTGAGTTATGGTTCGGGTCTTGGATAGGTAGTTGAGTTGAGTTTAACCTGGATTAGGTAAACACAAGCCTTTTTTCCTAATTTTAGATTTTGTAAGATTTCGTCATTCATGTATCATCTTGGTGTCATCACGTGTATCTCGTCAAGCTTGTTAATTTCTGTAACTGACTTGCATGCAAACGACCTCGTTTGTTTCTGTTAGATGGTAATTTGACTCAAACTATAATTTTCTTAAACCATTGGACTGTCTTATACTTTCATTTCATACTTATCTTATATAAGAGAGAGACAGAGACAGAGAGCACCGACTCAATGCCAGTCTCTCCTTCTTTCTTCATTTCTTCTCTACTTTTCTTCCTATCAATAACTTCTTTTTCAAATTTCTCTTCACGTCGTTGGGAGATCTTTGCACCAACTTCATAGTTCAACAATTGTGTGTTCTAAGGTAAGCCTTTGGTTCATGATGACTTCTAATAGTCTAGAGCTCTCTTCATGCACTGCACGCACTTATCGTTTCTTCCTCTTTACATGCATGGCCACTAGGGTGCCATATAGACTTATACTTTGAGCCAAGGACAGAGATCCACTTGAAACAGCTCATTTGAGCCAAGTATAAACACGTTATGGATGAACACATGTTGGTAAATGATAATTGCTATTATTCTACATCATCTTTCAAGTTTTTCATATTTTACAGCCCTTTTGTATCCGAATATACACACTTGTTTCTCTTTCTTTCAAAGTCCTTCAAATTCAGTTTTGTCTGTGACAGGCTCAAATCATGAATTTCTGAAGCCTACGGCTAAATCATAAAGCTCCATGGCTCACACTCTAGAGAGTAGCCAATTTTGACTTTACACTATGGTCAGGCTACGGCTAAGCTGTAGGATATACTACTGCTAAGCCGTAGGCTAGCTGTGACCAAACTATAGGTCAAGCTACGGCTTGATGTCTCGGGACCAGAATTTTAGAGAAAACCTTCTATGGTCCAGCCACGGCTAAGCTATGTGGTGTGCTACGGCTAAGCCGTACCCAACCATGGCTAAATCGTAGAATAATCATGGTCCAGCCATAAGAGAATGCACGGTTCAACCGTGGCTCGTTGTAAATGAGGAAAAAAATTTGGAGAACCACGGCTGAGCCGTAGTGCATAATACGGCTAAGCCGCAAGTCACCCATGGCTAAGCCGTGAAACCACTAAAAAATTAAGGAAAAAATAGGTATTAGTCAGAGACTTTGTAGGGCTTTCATGTTGGAATTCAAGTATCCCTTGACTTGTCTAATGGAATACATGATAGCATGAATGGTCTTGAGGGCTATAACTCATTCATATGTGTTGTCTAGTTATTAAGCGCCTCCCCATGGGTGTTGGTTTAAGGGACTTCGATACACCTTCCTGATACAATGTAATACTAAAAGAAAGACAACTATGTATCAGATAACTTAAAATGCATCAACATGCATGGTTAGAAACACTGGATGACTAGATTCCGGTTGGCTAGTAAACTGTCTTGATTCTATCAATTTGAATTGGATGGCATATTGGACAACGGTCATTGTCATCCACTCTTATGCATGGATTGAATATTTATCATATGTTTTTCCATTATTGAATGAACTAGATTTGCTTGATATGTCCTTGACATTTGATATTCCATTTACATTGGTTATTGACATTGACTTGAGTATGAACGTCTAGCACGAATGAATTGAATGTATACAATTTAGTATTGTTCTTATTCCCGAAATGAATTGCATGTTTTACTCAAGTCCAAGTATATGATTGAATCGAAATGGTCAGGCACTACTCAGCCTTAGCCTTATGATACCCGGTGGGGTGGACTTTGGCATAGCATGTATATTGCCGCTGCAGTGTGTTCATGTCTTAGGGCTTCCGGACCCCAGGAAACTTGAGACCCATTCGTACCTTGGCCCGATCGATGGTGTTTTCCACGTATAGATTCCTAAAAAGACGATATGGCAAATGTAGTAGCCACATAGTACAATACACATATACATTGATTCTTATAACATACTTTATTCAAACGCACAATTTGCCTAGTATACTAAATTGAAACTCTATGCAATATCACATGTTAATTATTCTTGTAGACACAACACGTCTTATCTTATTGTTACTTATGCTTTGCTGAATCATTGTATTCGCTAGTTGTCCTTGGTGTTGCAGGCTTAGATCCCACTGCCGACCCCTCGTCGGTTGGCAAGACTCCAGAGGAGACCATAGAAGCCCCATCAGGGCTAGACAAGTGGATGTGATCACTCCACCGGAGAGCGGCATAGCATTAGGATAGGACTTCTTTTGAGATGTGGGATGTTGGTTTCTGTAATTTGGAGTTAGTTTAACTCTTTGGATTTTGTGTCTTATCTTTTAGGAACTGTCTCCTCACTCTTGTAAAGACAGGGTTTCTTTTATTTGTATATCTTGTAATTAATGTTACTTTTGTAGATATTGTTTTATATTTAGTGTATCCTCTTTCTAATGCATGACACTTATAGCTTCCGCGTATACTGCAATTTGAACGTGTGATTTTCCCTTGTACGTGTGAATTTAGACAGGGTCTAAGTGTGGATGCACGAGAGTACGTGTGTCACTGATTAGATTTAACTGAATCCATGATTTCTTGGGCTCGAGTCGTGACAACAAACGAGAACAGAAAGAAAAAAGTTAGTGGGAATGATAACAATGAGAACTACAGTCCCCTACAAGATGATGATGTAGATGACGAGACATCTTCGTTAGAAGCAGATGAGGTGATCTTTCTGTTAATGTCTATGACATGCGCTTTAAAATATTAGTTTTTGATAGTAACACTCATGCTAAAATGATTTTCATTTCCATTGAATGTAAATTGTTAACATTCACTTTACTAATATTATTGATTTTTGCTAATAATTATTTATTTTCCTTGTCACTTTGCTCTAAGCTAGATTACAAATATGCCTCGAGAGAATAGGGTTAGGTGTGCTCGGAGTATCGCAGCTGCACTTGAGTTAGCTCGTGCAAAGAGCACATCCGAGGCTGCAACACAACCTTTGCCAATATAGCCTTTGACTACACAGCCCTCGCCGATACAGCCGTCTACCACATAGCCCTCGCCGATCCAGCCTCCTACCACACAGCCATTGCCAACCCAACCTCCGCTGTCCCTGTCTCCACCGAGTCTTCATATAGTTGGTAGCAGTGTTGGTGAGAAACTTATGACTGTTTTAAAATCCTGAATTCACCTCAATTTAATGATTTGTGTTTACTAACTTATTTAGCACTGTTATCTTAAAAACATCAACCCAGTTTCAGAGGTTTGGAGCCATGTAAGGGGCACTATGCAAGGGAAGAAGGCGGCAAAACTAAGGAAAGAGTTGGGTCATAACATCCCAATTTCGATCCCCACCTCGAGCCATAGGTTAGAGGAGGAACATGCACCTTCATTGGTTAACCATTTTTGGTTAGCCATTAGAGAGATGGCCCTAGTCTGACCCCATGGCTGAAAGAAGCTTGATAGTGGGATCAAACTTACTATCATTGCTTTTAGTTTAGGTAAATTATAATGAGAGTTATCAACCAAATTGATCATAGTTATGCTCGTCATTACAAGACATGGATTATATTTTATTATTACTAATCATTATATGGCTCTCTCTTAATTATAGCAAATGTTTGATATTGGGGACTACGAAGGCAATATGCAGCTCAGGGTGGACATTAATCGCCAGTGTGGGATTTTGTATAGGAGTTGGAAATACAAGCTGCATAGCCACTATCATGAGCTGTTAGAGTAGGGAGTTCCCTGACCCCAGGACTCCACGACAGATGGCTATGATCTAGCCGACTGGTAGTTGATGATCTCGTAGTGTTGGGAATCACTACAGTGGAGGGTAACATTTGGATGTTATCTACAACAATTATATTCCAACATAATTTTATTAGTTATGATTTATTGAAAAAGCTATTGTATTATTGCTCTTTTATGTAAGCGAAGTCGAAGAAGGCTCAAGAGAGTCGAACCAAGCTACCAAACAATCATACTAGTGGCTCTAGGTCATTTGCATTGAGAATGTCTTTGATGGTACTAATTATATTCATATGAAGAAACTTGATTAAGTTTATGTTCACCTAAAGCTTTCCATTTGTTTACTATCAAATTAAAGAACTTGCTCGGCTTTAAGGTATCCTTTAACAAAGATTTGTACTTCTCTTCCCAATCTTGATCTTCATCTAGCACTTTATATCATGCGCCGATCCCAAGAATTAGGGATTAGAATGGGCTCCCAGGGTGTGAATACGTAATCTCATAATAATCCGTGCCATGAGAAAATATGTACAAATTACTACAAGGGAGATTTTACAAGAACTTGTGAAGCATACCTCTGACACATAAATTTAATTTCATAGATAAGCAAAACCTGTGAAATGCACTTACAATGATCATCAGCAACCATAGAAAGGATATCATACAATCATAGCATAACTTAAGTCTTCTAGTTAACCATTTCTCATTACCAACATAAATACAAAATTCTTAACAAGTCTTATATACAATATTCAGTTCAAGCGTTTCCATACACAAGACCAACATAGCTAGCTCAACATATCTACTTGACGCACTCCGGAAGACGACTAGTAGAATACGTCATCATCTTTTTACTCTTTTATACCTCTAGGTACCATTAGGGCACCCTCCTGGGACCCGTCAACCTTTGTGTTGGGATTTGATTCCGCACATGAACACCAAGGGTAGCACTATTAATACGATGGTTAAGCAAATACAAAAATATATATGAAACTATCGTAATGTATCAAGTGAATTCGAAGTATATACTGATTGAAGAAGGCAATAACAGTCCACTAGGCATATTGTGCATGAGTAAGTATGTGTAATGAATCATAAACAAGATATCATATATACTAGTTGGTAACCACGAGACTATATTCTCCCAAGAGAGAGTTTATCATCCAGAGGGAGCATACAAATGGGTCGCCAGGAGATCAGACTAGCTTCCCGAGGAGTGCTGATAACTCCTCCGTGGACTACTGCAGTAGCGACATAAAGATACCCAAACTAGTCCGTCGAACCTAATGAGGGTGCAAGATAAGTGGTGCCGACTCAACGTATCAAGACCGACTCAAATTCATATCTTTCAAACCTTTTAGTCATACTTATCATATCATACATAAGGGGGATCAGTCTTGAAATTATATTTAATCATAGAAATTGGAATTAATAAGGTGACTAATACTGAACAATGCATACTTAAATGAGCTAAGAGAGCTCGAACCCTCTCACCCTTAGTTACACCCATTTTGACTAACAGGCACGCACTTAGTACAAGCTCATGCCCAACAGGCATGCACTCAATAGAAGCTCATGCCCGATTAGTCTCAAGGTTTGCTAGGAAGAAAGGGGTACATGATTTAATCATGTTGAGCGCAAGGTTTCATACAATATGAATGAATTTAAATAAAAAAAAGTATCAAGGGAATTTAATAGCCAACCATATGCTAGATAATCTGTGAACCCAAGATTATTCAATACAATGTATTCATAAAACGGCTGGTGTCGTTGTGTTACCATAACTTGGTGTTACATTGTGTATGCAAATGACACCTTTTCTTAAGCCAACACCCATGACATGACATCGGAAATTCATCCGGAAAATCGAAGGGGATAAATGACAGCTCTACACTCGTCCTCCTTATCATTTGATCACCACTAAGCTGATTTTGTTGGAAGAAATGTGGCATCACTAAGGCCCTACAAAGTCATTGAAAACCCTAATATCCTCAGTTCACAGTGTTCTTACGGCTTAACCGAGTGGCTCAGGTTTCCTCCTTAATTTCATACACATTAACGGTTAACTATATGTTGACCTACGGCTTAGCCGTGCTAAGCCTACGGCTAGGGTTACGACTAAGATATGGTGTAGTCGTAACACAATCCATGGTGTAGCCATGCGTGAGCCATAGAGAAAGTCCTGGTTTGGGACTCTCTGGAAGGTTCACCATAGAATAGACTATCGCTTGGTCACGAGGTGGTTATGGCTTAGCCGCAGTTCATTCCATGGCTTAACTAAGAGTTAGCCGTAATACAAAAATGAATTATGGCACTCTCGGGACTTTGAGCCATACACACTTATGGCTTAGCCGAGGCTTCGCCATAAGCTTCAGAAATTCTAAAGCTGATTCTGAAGCTTGAGTTCAATATAGAACTCTAACTTATGGAGCTTAAGTGAGCTTTCTATGACTTTCAAAATGTCACGAAGGGTTGTTCAAGGCTCACACAGCACCCACATTACCTACTCATTCTTTAATTCATTCAATTAAACATATATACATACTTAAATCAAAGAAGAAAGAGCTGTAGCTTAAGATTTTGAATAATCAATCCAAGAGTCAACAAATATACGTACATGCATACCATATATACTCCAATACTTGCCTTAAATACAATGATTGCCCTAGTAACTCCTCCTTAGTGTGTAGGAAGAGAGAGCCTCAATACAGATGGGTTTTCTGCAAGTAGGACATGCAATGGGTGATCCTCGTATGGAATGCATGCATGTCATTCTTTTGAGTCCCTTTGACTCTAGTAAACCCAAAAGAATGAAATGAAGGCAAATCTTCACCTTAGAGGGGCTATAGCTTGAAAGTGATGGAGAATGGGTTGATTATAGTAGAAGAGTTGTACAAAGCTTAAAGGAGCAGATATATGGAGTCTAATCCTCATGCATCCAAGGCTTCAAAGCCATTGCTCCCAGCTTCAAGTTGACATGGAGAAGAGGAAGGTTGAAGAGAAAAGTGGCTCCAACGAGTATAGAAGATAATAGAGAGAAAACGACATTGGGTTCTTTTAAATTATATTTCCTATGGTTTATATACAAGCCCAAGTTTTTGGAATATTTACAGTTTAGGTCACATGGCCTCAATTGGGCCAAGATGAGTCTGAATCAAGTCGAGCCCAACACAAAAGGTGATTTACACAAAGACTTACACAAGATGTGACTAATGAGGTGTCCAAATGATGTAAGAAAAAAATTACAAAAGGGTCCTCAACTACCTAGTTAAAGCCCGAACCCGACCTAACTACCTGTTCAAGACCCAAGCCCAGAGGGTTTGAGTTAAATTAGTCTAAACACCATTTAATTAATATAAACAAGAATAATTAATATAAATCAATGTCAGTTGGGATCAGGACCTTACATCCTTCTCCACTTAAGATCATTCGGTCCTCCGAATGGAGCATACCTCGGGTAGGCGCTCGAGATATTTTGCTCAAATTTGGTCTTCAAGTTCCCAAGTAGCTTCTTCTTGTCCATGATGCTCCCATAGAACCTTAACCCATTTGATCGTTTGAGTATACAACACTTGCTCTTTAGTGTCAATGACATGAAGGAGTCTTTCTTCATAGCTTGCATCGGGTTTAACTTGGATGTCATCTAATTCTAAAACATGTGAAGGATCTAGGAGGTACTTCCTAAGCATCGATACATCTAATACGTTATGAACTCCCACGAGCTGAGGTGGTAACTCCAACCTATAAGCTAAATCTCCAACTCTTCTCTATATCTCAAAAGGCCCTACAAACCACAGAGCTAACTTATATTTTTGTCCAAACCTGATGGTACCCTTCATCGAATAAACTTTCAAGAACACTTTGTCTTCTACTTGAAATTCAAGGGGCCTACGACGGTTATCTGTATAACTATTCTGGCGTGATCGGGCAACCTTCAACTGGTCTTGCACCTTCTACAATTTTTTCGCCGTATCTACAACAAGAAAAGGTCCATGGTGACTTCTAAATCTGACTTCTTCCCAACAAACTGGTGTACGGCACTTACAACCATACAAAGCTTCGAATGGGGCCATTCCAATGCTCGCATGGTCACTATTGTTATATGTAAATTCACATAAGGAGAGTGTTCATCCCACTCCTTCCCAAAATCTAACATGCTATCTTGTAGTATATCTTCAAGAGTTCATATCGTCTGTTCCAATTGCCCATCTGTCTGCAGATGATAAGCAGTGCTGAAATTGAGTTTGGTGCCCATGGATTTATGGAAAAACTACCAAAAGGAAGGCACAAACCTACTGTCTCGATTCAATACAATTAAAATGAGAGTACCATGTAACCGCACAATCTCATCAATGATGACCTTGGCCGTCTCATGGAATTTCATCCCTTTCCTAATGGGAATAAAGTGGGCTGATTTCGTTAGTTGATTGACAATCACCCATATAGCATCATGATGTTTGCTTGTCCGGGGCAGCCCTAAAACAAAATCCATCTACAAATTCTCCCATTTCTACTTTAGAATATGTAAAGGATACAGCAAACCGGGAGGCTTTTATGCTCGTCCTTTACATGTTGACAAGTAAGGCACCTTGCTACAAAGCCTGCAATGTCTCGCTTCATGTTATTCCACCAAAACCTACCATTTAGATTCCGATATATTTTAGTACTCCCGAGGTGCATGGAATATCTAGCGTGATGTGCTTTGGTCATAATTGCTTTCTTCAAATTCTGATTTTGGACCACTGGAACACATAGCCTATCTCTAAAATGCAATACACCATCTACTATCCTAAACTATGTCCTTTGTAATATGTGGTCGCGAATCTTAACAAATTCTGGATCTTCAAATTGTCTCTCTTTAATTTGCTGGATTAAGGTGGGTTCAAAGATAGACATAGCCACTAACATAACCTTATCATCCACGAATTTGACTTCCACATCCAGATCTCGAAACTCTTCTACTAAAGACCATTCACCACACATGGTTGCCATCTCAACAATTAATTTCTTACTTAGAGCATTAGCCGCTACATTTCCTTTTCATGGAAAATATTTGATCAAAAAATCATAATTCTTTATGAATACTAGCCATCTTCACTGTCTCATGTTAAGATCATGCTGAGAGAATAAATACTGGAGACTGCGATGATCACTATAAACTTCAAATCTCTCTCCATACAAGTAGTGTCTCTATAACTTCAAAGCAAAGACAACAGTGGCCAATTCTGGATCATGTGTGGCATAATTTTTTTCATGTTCCATTAATTGTCGAGATCTATATGCTATCACCTTTCCATTCTGCATTAATACAGATCCCAACCTAGTCCTTGAAGCATCGGCATAGATAACAAATCCACCACTACCTTCCGGTAAAGATAAGATTGGGGCTGAGGTTAACTTCTCTTTAAGGAGTTGGAAACTCGACTCACATTCGGCCGACCAAACAAAAGGTTCGTTCTTCCGAGTCAATTTTGTCAAGGGTGTGACTATTCTGGAAAAGTCGTTTAACAAACCTTCGATAGTATCCCGCCAAACTGACAAAACTTCTAACCTCTGCTACGGTTTTAGAACTCTGCCAATTAGTTATTACCTTTATCTTATCTAGGTCTACCGCGAGTCCATCTTTCGAAATTATATGTACTAAGAAAGCGACCTGTTCTAACTAGAATTCACACTTGTCCAGTTTGGCATACAGTCGTGATCCCTCAACAATTGCAAGGAAATCCTTAAATGCTTACCATGCTCGTCTTGAGTCTTGGAATACACCAACACATCATCAATAAAAATTACTACGAACCGATCAAGATAGGGTAAAAAGATCTTGTTTATTAAAGCCAGAAATACAGCTGGGCATTACTTAACCCAAAAGGTATGATTAAGAATTCATAGTGCACATATCTTGTCCTGAAAGCGGCTTTGGATATATCTTGATCTCTAATTCGCAACTGATAATATCCAGACCTCAGGTCAATCTTTGAGAAGTGAGTTGCACCCTGTAATTGATCAAACAGTTCATCAATTCTAGGCAGTGGATACTTGTTTTTTATTGTCACCTGATTCAACTGTCTATAATCAACACACATTCTGAAGGTGCCATCCTTCTTCTTCATAAATAAAACTGGGGCTCCCCATAGTGATGTGATAGGACGAATAAACCCCTTATCCAGTAAGTCTTGCACTATATCTTTAACTCACGCAACTCCGCAAGTGCCACTTTTTACAAAGCCTTAGAGATTGAAGCTGTACCGGGTGCTAGCTCTATCGTAAAATCTACTTCCCTAACCAGAAGAAGACCAAGTACTTCGTTAAGGAATACATCAGGAAACTCACGAACCATAGGTATCTCCTCTAGCTTTTTAGGTGGTTTCTTTTTAACAATGAAGGCAATGTACCCTTTGCAACCACTATGAATTAATTTTTCTACTAAAAGTGCTGAATTTAGCCTAGTATTCAAACTCTTTTTCTTCTCACACTAGAATACAACACTAAGGCCGATTTCGTCTACCTTTACAATGATAGTCTTACGAAAACAATCCAAGCAAGCCATATATTTGGTCAACCAATCCATGCCTAGGATTACATCAAAATCGTGCATCGGTAACACGATGAGTTCCGCTAGAAAAAGAATCTTTCCAATTAAAACTCAACGACTTGGGTAATAGTCCCCACAAGTCACCCGCTTGCCGACCGGAGTGATAACACTCAACACATATGGTAGCTGCACTGGTGGCTCCCATATCCTACCAGAGAATTGGGGTGAAATAACGGAGTGCAAAGATCCCAAATCAAACAACATCTTAGTGTCTATATCATAAATGGAGACCTTACCTACAACCACATGCTCCGCTGCTTCCGCTTCTTCATGAGTTAAGGCATAAGCACGGCCTTGTCTGTGAGGTTGGTTTTACTGTCCCTATTTCTACTATCCTTACTTCTGTTGACCTTGACCCTGTTGTGTCTGCCCTTGGCCTTGCCTCACCTGTTGTTGTTGACTTGGGGAGGTGTAGGCAGTGCTACTCTAGAAGGCTACTAATACTGCTGCTGGGGTGGGGCTTGACTAGAACCCTTTCTTCTTGGGCACTCTGACAAGCGATGGTCCAACAAACCACAACCAAAACAAGCTCCCGTAGACCTCCAGCATTTACTTGTCTCGTGGCCCTTTCTGCACAAGCTGCAGACTAGCCTTGATGTCCCACCAACAACTCCCTTTTGTTTCTTAGAGTGTTATTGACTTCTCCCAGAAGGTGGGGCACTCTTCCTAGACTCTCCTAATAATAAACTCTTCTTAATTTCTTCAGCCGCATAGGCCCTCTCCACATCATCATCATATTGTGCCCGATGCTGGAAAGTCGTAGCATGTCCCTTAATAGTAGGCCTCAACCCTTAGAGAAACCTCTCAACTCTTTTCTCCTCAGTGTTGATCAAGTCCAAAGCAAGCCGAGAGAGGTGGCTGAATTCATGTACATACTCCGCAACCATCATGGAGTTCTGCTATAGGGTGAGAAACTCGGCCTTCTTCTTACGGGTCACATGTTCTAGAATAAACTTCTTCCTGAATTGCCTCTTGAAAGCTTTGCACACGATAGCATCTGGCAAAGCCCTAATTTGATCCCAGATACTCTTCCACCATGTATCCGCTATATCTCTAAACATGGATGCCGCAAGGACCACTTGCTGCCTCTGTGTGCAAGTCAAGGAATCAAAAACATTCTTTATATGTACGAACCATTCATCAGCTTGTAATGGACCTTCTCGTCCCGTGAACTCCATAGTTCCCCCCTTTCAGAATTTCTCATACAATGAATTAGGATCTCCGAGCTGATTCTGCCTTTCTAGAATGGTGGCCAACTACATTTGCATGGTTGCTTGGTTAGTGTTGCTGGTAGCCAATTGATGCGTCAGCATCATAAATTGCTCCTTTATGTTATAAGTAGGATAAGGAGGGGGTGGTGGCGGAGGATCAACACCATTTAATTCGACGTTGTCGCGGTCGTTACCACCCGAACTACTACTCGTACTGGACCCAGATGCCATTTTCCTGCAATTATAACAGTAATTAGTCATAAGCAATATCTTAGAAAAGGTATGTCATAAGTCTTTACACAAAACATCCCCGGTCGGACCTATCATAACCTCACCACATTTCCTAGAGTTGCTAAGTCTTTTAATTGACTTCTTATTCGCTCTGATACCACTACTTACATATGTCACGCCCCAATCCCAGGAATTAGGGATTAAAATGGGCCCCCATGGTGTGCATACGTAATTCCGTGGTAATCCTTGCCATTAGAAGAAATACACAAATTACTACAAGGGAGATTCCACAGGAATGTGTGAGGCATATCCTCGGACATGTAAATTTAATTTCATACATAAGCAAAACTTGTGAAATCCACTTATAATGATCATCAGCAACCATAGAAAGGATATCACACAATTATAACATAACTTAAGTATTCTAATTAACCATTTCTCATCACCAACATAAACACAAAATTCATAATAAGTCTTATATACAACATCCAATTTAAGTGTTTCCATACACAAGACCAATATAGCTAGCCCAACATAACTATTTGACGCACTCCAGAAGACAACTAGTAGAATACATCATCATCTTTCCACTCTTCTATGCCCCTAGGTACCGTTGGGGCACCCTCCGGGGACACGTCAACCTTCGTGTCGAGATTTGATTCCATATCTATAACACCAAGGGTAGCATTGTTAACACGACAGTTAAGCAAATACAGAAATATATATGAAACTATACTATCATAATGTATCAAGTGAATTTAGAGTATATACTGATTGAAGAAGGCAATAACAGTCCACTAGGCATATTGTGCATGAGTAAACATTCGTAATGAATCATAAATAAGATATCATACATACTAGTTGGCAACCACAAGGCTTATTCTCCCAAGAGAGAGCATATCATTTAGAGGGAGCGTACATATGAGTCACTACAGGATTAGACTAGCTTCCCAAGGAGCGCCGACAACTCCTCCATGGACTATTACAGTAGCAACATAAAGATACCCAATCTGGTCCCGTCGAACCTAATAAGGGCGCAGGCTAAGTGGTGCCGACTCAACATATCAAGATTGACTCAAATTCATATCTTTCATACCTTTCAGTCATACTTATTATATCATACATAAGAGAGATTCGGTCTTGAAATTATATTAAATCATAAAAATTAGAATTAACAAGGTAGCTAATACTGAACAATGCATACTTAAATGAGCTAAGAGAGCTCGAACCCTCTCACCCTTAGTTACACCCATTTTAACTAATAGGCTCGCACTCAGTACAAGCTCAAGCCCAACAGGCACGCACTCACTAGAAGCTCAGGCTCGTTTAGTCTCAAGGTTCGCTAAGAAGAAAGGGGTGCATGATTTAATAATGTTGAGGGCTAGGTTTCATACAATATGAAAGCATTTAAATCAAAAAAAGTATCAAAGGAATTTACTAGCTAACCCTATGTTAGATAATCCGTGATCCCGAGGTCATTCAATACGATGTATTCATAAAACGTCTGGTATCGTTATGTTACCATATCTTGGTATTACATTATATATGCAAATGACACCCTTTCTTATGCCAACACCCTTGACATGACATCTAGAATTCATCCAAAAAATCGAAAGGGATAAATGACAGCTCGATACTCGTTCTCCTTATTAGTTGATTACCATTGGGCTGATTTAGTTAGAAAGAATGTGGCATCACTAAGGCCCTACAAAGACATTGGAAACCCTAATATCCTTAGTTCACAGTGTTCTTACGGCTTAGCCATATTCAAGTTACGACTTAGCTGAATGGCCCAGGTTTCCTCTTTAATTTCATACGCATTAACAATTCAACCGTATGTTGACCTACGGCTTCGTCGTGCTAGGCCTACGGCTAGGGTTACAGCTACGATACGGTGTAGCTGTAACACAATCCACAGTGTAGCAGTGCGTGAGCCATAGCGAAAGTCCTGGTTTGGGGCTCTTTGGAAGGTTCACCGTAGAATTGCCTACGGCTTGGTCACAAGGTGGTTATAGCTTAGCCGTAATTCATTCTACGGCTTAGCCGAGAGTTAGCCGTAATACAGAAATGAATTGTGACACTCTCGGGACTTTGAGCCGTACACACTTATGGCTTAGCCGAGGCTTCGCCGTAAGCTTTAGAAATTCTAAAGCTAATTCTAAAGCTTAAGTTCAACATAGAACTCTAAAATGTGGAGCTTAAGTGAGCTTTTCATGACTTTCAAAATGTCACAAAGGACTGTTCAAGGCTCACACAGCACCCACATTACCTACTCATTCTTTAATTCATTCAATTAAACATATAGGCATACTTAAATCAAAAAAGAAAGAGCTGTAGCTTAAGATTTGAAATAATTAATCAAGAGCCAACAAGTCAACATACATGTAGTACCATATATACTCCAATACTTGCCTTAAATACAGTACCTGTCCTAGTAACTCCTCCTTGGTGTGTAGAGAGAGAGAGCCTCAATACAAGATGAGTTCTCTGCAAGTAGGACATGCAATGGGTGATTCTTGTATGGAATGCATGCATGTCATTCTTTTGAGTCCTTTTGACTCTAGTAAACCCAAAAGAATGAAATGAAGGTGAGTCTTCACCTTAGAGGAGCTATAGTTTGAAAAAGATGGAGAATGGGTTGATCCTAATAGAAGAGTTGTACAAAGCTTAAAGGAGAAGATATGTGGAATCTAATCCACATGCATGCAAGGCTTCAAAGCCATTGCTCCCAGCTTCAAGTTGACATGGTGTAAGGTCCCGAGTCCCATTGATCTTGATTTACGTTAATTAAGCTCGTTCTACATTAATTAAACTCGATTAAGGCTAATTTAATCCAAAATTTAACAGGTTTGGGCCTTGGATAAAGAGTTTGGCGGAGTTCGGCCCCACTTTAGGAGTTAAGGGCCTTTTTGTAAT
Organism: Sextonia rubra; assembly: GCA_037013555.1. Taxonomy (NCBI): domain Eukaryota; kingdom Viridiplantae; phylum Streptophyta; class Magnoliopsida; order Laurales; family Lauraceae; genus Sextonia; species Sextonia rubra. The sequence goes on from JASUAD010000008.1 coordinate 11,974,566, forward strand.
TTGTCCTTGTACCTCTTGAACACCTCGTCCATTTCTTTTCGTGTACTCTTTCGCGTAGATCCTCTTTCGTGTTGGGCCCGAGTTGATCCGGACACATCCTGGGCCAATTGAGGCCCATGTGCCCTAAACTGAAATTTCATAAAAAGGGCTGGACTTGCATGTTAAATTGCAGGAAATTTAACTTGAAAAGGGGATACAACGTTCCCTTCTCTTCTTCTTTGTTCTCTGTTGTTGAAGCCCCTCTCCTTCTTCCTGGATTTCTTCCCTTTCACTTCCAAATTGAAGAGCTATTGGGATTGGAGACTTGCATGCGCTAGGAATAGCTTTCACCCACCTTCCTCTTCCTCATAGGAGCATTTACTTCCTTGGGAAGCACATTCTCTTCAGCCTACAGCTCACCAAGGTGAGGGCTTTGCTTCCTTTCCCTGTATTCAGGTTTGTGGGAGTCAAGGAGACTCCAATCCATGACATGCATCCAACTCTACATTCCATTTATCCATTTGTATGTTGCTTGTAGAGAACCCACTTCTGTTTGGAAGTTTTCCCTTAGCCACACAGCAAGAGAGGGAGTTTGAGAGGGTTAGCACTGCTGGAAAAGGCAAGTAATGAACTATATATATATACTGCATGCATGATCAAGTATGGACATTGAGATAGCTACTTGCATTTTTCCACTTTCAGTCATTTTCTCTCCATTGTCTTAATTGATATAAATGTGGTGTGAATTGAGTGAGAATGGTGGAAATGGGAATAGAGGGTGTGAGGGTACAGAACATATGACCCCCTCCCAGCATAGGTTCTGTATTGGCCGAAATTGGAATTGAGCTACAGAACTGTATTCGAGTTTCTGAAGCATACGGCGAAGCTACAGCTAAGCCGTGAGCATTTACGGCTCAGAGTCCAGAGAGCAGAAAAATGGGAGTTTGTACTACGGCTCGACTGCGACTGAGCCGTGGATTTCACTACGGCTAAGCCGTATCAAGCCCGTACCCAAACCGTAGGTCTTCCTATGGCGAACTTTCCAAAGAGCTCATGGAACCCAGTTCTTCTACGGTTTGCACACGGCTGCACCGTGGAATACACTACGGCTAAGCCGTAGACTCCCCGTGCCCTAGCCGTAGGCTTAGCACGGCTAAGCCGTAGGCCAACATACGGTTGGGCCGTAATTGCGCATGAAAAATCCTGAAGGAATTTAACCCACTCGGCTAAGCAGTAGCCATTGTATACGGCTAAGCCGTAAGAACCCAGTGAAACAGGATATTAGAGACTCTCAATGATTTGTAGGACCTTAGTATTGGCACCCTTCTATACCCTTACAGACGCCCAATCGTAAGTACATGTTGGGGAGAATGAATGATTCCTGTGGGGGGTCTCCCAATGGCAAGTCATGGATGTTGGCATAAGAAGGGTGTCCTATATACACAAGGCAATACCAAGACATGGTAACACAATAACACTGAACGTCTTATGTGTACATTGTGTTGAATGCCCTTGGGGACTATAGGTGTGAAGGTAGTAATTCGGACTCACTTAAGCTGAATGCATCCATATTGTTATGATATACCACCTTCAACATGAATTACTTCCTTTAGTAAAACTCTAAGGCAAATTTAGACCTGAGCTTCTATTGAGTGAGTGTCTGACAAGCCAGAGCTTCTAATGAGTGCGAGCTTATTAGCCAAGGTTATGATATGACTGATACGATTGGATATGAGTCGGCACCACTCAGCTTACGCCCTTTTGGGTATACGTTATGTATGTCACCACTGCAGTAGGTTTACGGAGGAGTAGTTGGCACTCCTCGGGAAGCTAGCCTGATCCCCTAGCGACCCATACGATATGTGTATGCTCCCTTTTGGGAGAATAGAGCGTTGTGGTTGCCAATCAGTATGTATGACATTTAAGTTGTAATTTCTTACTCATGCATCATGTTTAGTGATTATTCTATTTATATATCATGTTATACTTGTTCCATATGCCTCAGTACTTGCTTAACCATCATGTTAACAGTGTTACTCTTGGTACTGCAGGCCCAGCGACGGGTCCCAACGCGGACACTGACGCGCACCCGGAGTGTACCTCAACGGTACCTCGGGATGTAGATGAGTGGACAGATGGCGACGTCTTTTATTAGCCATCCCATGGAGCACGACTATTCTTGGGAAATATCATTGTTGCTTGGGACCCTTTTATATCAAACGCTTAGGTAGTCTTTTTGTAATGTATTAAAGACTTCAACACTGTTTTTTGTAATGTATTAAAGACTTCAACACTGTTTTATGTATGTATATATGTTTACCTTTGAAAGATAACTGACTATGAATTCGTGTGCTCTTGATAATTACTGAGTATTTCGCAGGATTTCGTTTATGATAAATTATGTTTGTATGTGTGTCAGCATACCTCACACGTTCCTGTGGAATCTCCCTTATAGGAATTCGTGCATAATTCTTCAGGGCACGGATTTCTATGGGATTACGTATCCACGCCGTGGGGGCCCACTCAAATCCCCAAATTCCCAAGATCGGGGCATGACATATGTAAGTAATGGTATCAGAGAGGCACCAAGAAGTCACTTAAAAGACTTAGCAACATTAGGGAGCGTGGTGAGATTCCTATAGGTCCGTTTTGGTGGATTTCTATTATAATGATAACTTACGGTATGACTGTGGTACGTATGAATGTACATATATATATGATATACATCTGAATAATCGCCATTGTGATTGCAGAACCATGGCATCTGGGTCCGGCACGAACAACAGCTCAGGTGACAATGATCACAACAATATTGAATTGGAAGGTGTGGACCCTCCACCGCCACCTCCTTGGCGTCCCACATACAACACAGAGGAGCAGTTTATGATGATGATGCACCAGTTAGCCGCTAGCAATGCTAACCAGGCTACGATGCAATTACAATTGGCCGCCTTGTTAAACCGACAAGATCAGCCAGGGGATCCCAACTCCTTGTATGAGAAGTTTCGTAAGAGAGGAGCAACTGAATTTACCGGACATGAGGATCCATTACAAGCAGATGAATGATTTGTCCACACAAAGAACGTTTTCGATACATTAACTTACACACCCAGACAGCAAGTGGTCCTTGCGGCATCCATGTTCAGGGACATCACGGATACGTGGTGGAAGAGTATCCAGGACCACATGAGGGTCATGCCTGATGCCGCGGTTTAGGAAGCCTTTAAGAGGCAATTCTGGAAAAAGTTCATCCCCGACCACGTGACTCGCAAAAAGAAAGCAGAGTTCCTTACCTTGCAGCAGAACCTCATGACCGTTGCAGAATACGTGCATGTATTTAGCCAGCTCTCTCGGTTTGCTCTAAACTTGATTAACACTGAGGAGAAGAGAGTGGAAATATTTCTAGAAGGGTTGAGGCTTGCTATCAAGGGACATGCCACTGCCTTTCAACGTCCCGTTCAATATGATGATGTGGTAGCCAGGGCTTATGCAACGGAGGAAATTGAGAAGAGCCTATTCTTGGGGGAATCCAAGAAGAGTGTTCTGCCTTCTGGGAAAGGTCAGCAGTATTCTAAGAAACAGAAGGGAGTTGCTATTGGCACATCACGACCAATCTGCGGTACATGTGGGAAGGGTCACTAGACTAGCAAATGTTGGAGGTCCATGGGAGCCTATTTTGGCTGTGGCTCCATGGACCGTCGCTTGTCTGAGTGCCCGAGAAGGAAGGAGTTTAGCCGAGACCCGCAGCAGCAATATCAGTAGCCTTCTAAAGCGAGACCTCCTGTGCCTAACCGACAGCAACAACCAGTGAGACAAGGCCAAGGGCAGACACAGCAAGGCCAGGGACAGCAGAGATAAGGACAGCAACACCGACCCCAAAGGTAAGGTCGTGCTTACGCTTTGACACAGGAAGAAGCAGAAGCGGCAGAGCACGTGGTCATAGGTAAGGTTTCTGTTTGTGGCATTGAAGCTAAAGTGTTGTTTGATTCAGGATCTTCACACTCCTTCATCTCACCTCGATTCTCTAGTAGAATACAGGAATCGCCAGCACAGTTGCCATATGTGTTGAGTGTTATCATTCCGGTTGGTAAGAGGGTAGCTTGTGATGATTATTACCCTGGTTGTCGAGTTCTCATCGGAGAAGTTCTTCTCCCGGCTGAACTTATTATGTTACCCATGCACGATTTCGATGTAATCCTAGGCATGGACTGGTTGACCAAATACATGGTCTGTCTCGACTATTTCCGTAAGACTATTACTGTAAGGGTGAGTGAAGAGGACCCAAGTGCTATATTCCAAGGTGACAAGAAGAGTTCGAACACTAGATTGATTTCAGCACTTCGAGCGGAAAGACTAATTCATAGTGGTTGTGAAGGGTATATTGCTTTCATTATGGAAAAGAAAGCCCCTAAGAAATTAGAAGAAATACCCGTGGTTTGTGAATTCCCTGATGTATTCCTGGATAAAGTGCCCGGCCTTTCTCCAATTAGGGAAGTAGATTTTATTATAGAGCTAGTACCGAGTACTGCTCCCATCTCTAAGGCTCCATATAGAATGGCCCTGGCAGAGTTACGTGAACTAAAAGTGCAGTTACAAGACTTATTGGATAAGGGGTTCATTCGTCCTAGCACATCACCACGGGGAGCCCCGATTTTATTTGTGCAGAAGAAGGATGGCACCCTTAGAATGTGTATTGATTACCGGCAGTTAAACCAAGTGACAGTTAAAAACAAATATCCACTGCCTAGGATTGATAAACTGTTTGATCAATTACAGGGTGCGACCCATTTCTCTAAGATTGATCTCAAATCCGGATATCATCAGTTGCGAGTGAGGGACCAAGATACATCGAAAACAGCTTTCAGGACAAGATATGGGCATTATGAATTCTTGGTCATGCCTTTTGGATTGACAAATGTGTCCGCAGTATTTATGGCCTTGATGAACAAAATCTTTTCATATTATCTTGATCGATTCATGGTGATTTTCATTAATGATGTCTTGGTATACTCCAAGACCAAAGATGAGCATGTGGAACATTTGAGAACTTCTTTGCAATTGGTAAAGGACCACCGACTGTATGCTAAATTGGACAAGTGTGAATTCTGACTGGAACAAGTTGCCTTTTGGGGGCATATTATCTCAAGGGATGGGCTTGCAGTAGATCCAACTAAGATTGAGGCTATAACTACTTGGCAGAGCCCCAAGATTGTTGCGGAAATTAGAAGTTTTGTTGGGCTGGCTGGTTACTATAGAAGGTTTGTGAAGGACTTTTCCAAGATAGTTGCACCTTTGACCAAATTGACCCAAAAGAATGATCCATTCGTTTGGTCAGTGGAATGTGAGTCGAGTTTCCAACTCCTTAAGTAGAAACTAACCTCGGCTCTGATCTAATCCCTACCAGAAGGGAGTGGCGGATTTGTTATCTATACAGATGCTTCGAGGGTTGGGCTAGGATGTGTACTCATGCAGAATGGGAAGGTAATAGTATATGGATCTAGACAATTGAAGGAACATGAGAAAAGCTATGCCACACATGATTTAGAATTGGCTGCAGTAGTCTTCGCGCTGAAGATATGGAGACATTACTTATATGGAGAGAAATTTGAAGTTCATAGCGACCATCGCAGTCTCCAGTACCTATTTTCGCAGCATGATCTTAACATAAGACAGCGCAGGTGGTTGGAATTTATGAAGGATTATGATTTCCTGATTAAATACTTCCCCGGGAAAGGGAATGTAGTGGCCGATGCTTTAAGTAGGAAATCCACCACCAAGTTGGTAGCCTTATGTGGTGAATGGTCTCTAGTAGAGAAATTCTGAGATCTGGATCTGGAGGTTGAATTCGTGGACGATAAGGTCATGTTAGTGGCTATGTCAGTCTTCGAACCCACCTTAATTCAACAAATCAAGGAGAGGCAGTTTGAAGACCCGGAGTTTGTCAAGGTTCGTGACCACATATCTGAGAAACCTGATTTCAGGATGGTAGACGGTGTATTGTACTTTAGAGACTGGCTTTGTGTTCCAGCGGTTCAAAATCATAACTTGAAAAGGGCAATTATGACTGAAGCACACCATGCTCGATATTCCATGCATCCCGGGAGTACAAAAATGTACCGAAATTTACATGGCAGGTTTTGGTGGAATAACATGAAGAGGGATATAGCGGGCTTCGTGGCAAGATACCTTACCTGCCAATGAGTGAAGGCTGAACACAGGAAGCCTCCCAGTTTGTTATATCCCCTACAGATTCCTAAGTGGAAATGGGAGAATCTCACGATGGATTTCATTTTAGGGCTGCCCCGAACGAGTAGGCACCATGATGTAATATGAGTGATTATCGACCGACTAACAAAATCAGCCCACTTTATTCCCATCAAGAAAGGGATGAAATTTCAGGAGATGGCCAAGACCTTCGTTGATGAGATTGTACGGCTATATGGTACTCCGGCCTCTATTGTGTCTGATCGAGACAGTAGGTTAGTGTCTTCCTTTTGGTAGTCCTTTCAAAAGTCCTTAGGCACCAAACTCAACTTCAGCACGGCTTACCATCCTCAGACAGATGGCCAATCGGAGCGAATAATACAGACCCTAGAAGATATGCTACGAGCTAGCGTATTGGACTTCGGAAAGGAGTGGGATAAACACCTCTCCTTATGCAAGTTTGCATACAACAACAGTTTTCACGCGAGCATCGGAATGGCTCCATTTGAAGCCTTATATGGATGTAAGTGTCGTACGCCCGTCTGTTGCGAGGAAGTTGGGGTTAGGAGTTTCCATGGACACACCATGGTGGCAGATACGGCGGAAAAAGTGCAAAAGGTGTAAGATAGATTGAAAACTGCACAATCACGTCAGAAAAGTTATGCAGATAATCGCCCGTAGGCCCCTTGAGTTCCAAGTGGGAGACAAGGTCTTTTTGAAGGTTTTCCCAATGAAAGGTACTATCAGGTTTGGACAGAAGGGCAAGTTAGCTCCACGTTTTTAGGGCCTTTCGAAATACAAAGTAGAGTGGGAGACTTAGCTTATCGGTTGGAGCTACCACCCCCGCTTGCGGGAGTTCATAATGTGTTCAACGTGTCGATGCTCAGGAAGTACCTCCCAGACCCTTCACATGTCCTTGAGTTGGACGACATAGAAGTGAGGCCTGACGAAGCTATAAAGAAAGGCCACTTCGCATCGTTGACACTAAAGAATAAGTGCTGTGTACCCGAACAATTAAATGGGTTAAGGTCCTATGGGAGCATCATAGACAGGAAGAGGCCACTTGGGAACTTGAAGATCAAATTCAGGCGAAATATCCAGAGCTACTACTCCAGGTACGTTGCATTCGGAGGACCAAATGATCTTAAGTGGGGGAGGATGTAAGGTCCCGAGTCCCATTGATATTGATTTACGTTAATTAAGCTTGTTCTATATTAATTGAACTCGATTAAGGCTAATTTTATCCAAAATTTAACAGGTTTGGGCCTTGGATAGGGAGTTTGGAGGAGTTCGGCCCCACTTTAGGAGTTAAGGACCTTTTCGTAATTTGTCCTTGTACCTCTTGGACACCTCGTCCATTTCTTTTCGTGTACTCTTTCGCGTAGATCCTCTTTCGTGTTGGGCCCGAGTTGATCCGGACACATCCTGGGCCAATTGAGGCCCATGTGCCCTAAACTGAAATTTCATGAAAAGGGCTGGACTTGCATGTTAAATTGCAGGAAATTTAACTTGAAAAGGGGATACAACATTCCCTTCTCTTCTTCTTTGTTCTTTGTTGTTGAAGCCCCTCTCCTTCTTCCTGGATTTCTTCCCTTTCACTTCCAAATTGAAGAGCTATTGGGATTGGAGACTTGCATACGCTAGGAATAGCTTTCACCCACCTTCCTCTTTCTCATAGGAGCATTTACTTCCTTGGGAAGCACATCCTCTTCAGGCTACAGCTCACCAAGGTGAGGGCTTTGCTTCCTTTCCCTGTATTCAGGTTTGTGGGAGTCAAGGAGACTCCAATCCATGACATGCATCCAACTCTACATTCCATTTATCCATTTGTATGTTGCTTGTAGAGAACCCACTTCTGTTTGGAAGTTTTCCCTTAGCCACACAGCAAGAGAGGGAGTTTGAGAGGGTTAGCACTGCTGGAAAAGGCAAGTAATGAACTATATATATATACTGCATGCATGATCAAGTATGGACATTGAGATAGCTACTTGCATTTTTCCACTTTCAGTCATTTTCTCTCCATTGTCTTAATTGATATAAATGTGGTGTGAATTGAGTTAGACTGGTGGAAATGGGAATAGAGGGTGTGAGGGTACAGAACATATGACCCCCTCCCAGCATAGGTTCTATATTGGCTGAAATTGGAATTGAGCTATAGAACTATATTCGAGTTTCTAAAGCTTACGGCGAAGCTACGGCTAAGCCGTGAGCATTTACGGCTCAGAGTCCAGAGAGCAGAAAAATGGGAGTTTGTACTACGGCTCGACTATGGCTGAGCCGTGGATTTCACTACTGCTAAGCTGTATCAAGCCCGTACCCAAATCGTAGGTCTTCCTACGACGAGCTTTCCAGAGAGCTCATGGAACCCAGTTCTTCTACGGCTTGCACACGGCTGCACAGTGGAATACACTACGGCTAAGCCGTAGACTCTCCCTACCCTAGTCGAAGGCTTAGCACGGCTAAGCCGTAGGCCAACATACGGTTGGGCCGTAATTGCGCATGAAAAATCTGGAAGGAATCTAACCCACTCGGCTAAACCGTAGCCTTGTATACGGCTAAGCCGTAAGAACCCAATAAAACAGGATGTTAGAGACTCTCAATGATTTGTAGGACGTTAGTATTGGCACCTTCTATACCCCTACAAAGGCCCAATGGTAAGTACATGTTGGGGAGAATGAATGATTCCCAGGGGGGGTCTCCCAATGGCAAGTCATGGATGTTGGCATAAGAAGGGTGTCCCATATGCACAAGGCAATACCAAGACATGGTAACACAACGACACAGAACGTCTTATGTGTACATCGTGTTGAATGCCCTTGGGGACTATAGGTGTGAAGGTAGTAATTCCTTGGACTCACTTAAGTTGAATGCATCTATATTGTTATGATATACCACCTTCAACATGAATTACTTCCTTTAGTAAAACTCTAAGGCAAATTCAGACCTAAGCTTCTATTGAGTGAGTGTCTGACAAGCCAGAGCTTCTAATGAGTGCGAGCTTATTAGCCAAGGTTATGATATGACTGATACGATTGGATATGAGTCGGCACCACTCAGCTTACGCCCTTTTGGGTATACGTTATGTATGTCACCACTGCAGTAGGTTTACGGAGGAGTAGTTGGCACTCCTCGGGAAGCTAGCCTGATCCCCTAGCGACCCATACGATATGTGTATGCTCCCTTTTGGGAGAATAGAGCGTTGTGGTTGCCAATCAGTATGTATGACATTTAAGTTGTAATTTCTTACTCATGCATCATGTTCAGTGATTATTCTATTAATATATCATGTTATACTTGTTCCATATGCCTCAGTACTTGCTTAACCGTCGTGTTAACAGTGTTACTCTTGGTATTGCAGGCCCAGCGACCGGTCCTAACGCAGACACTGACGCGCACCTGGAGGGTACCCCAATGGTACCTCGGGATGTAGATGAGTGGACAGATGGCGACGTCTTTTATTAGCCATCCCACGGAGCACGACTATTCTTGGGAAATATCATTGTTGCTCAGGACCCTTTTATATCAAACGCTTAAGTAGTCTTTTTGTAATGTATTAAAGACTTCGACACTGTTATATGTATGTATATATGTTTACCTTTGAAAGATAACTGACTATGAATTCGTGTGCTCTTGATAATTACCGAGTATTTTACAGGATTTCGTTTATGATAAATTATGTTTGTACGTGTGTCAGCATACCTCACACGTTCATGTGGAATATCCCTTGTAGGAATTCGTGCATAATGTCACGCCCCAATCCCGGGAATTTGGGGATTTGAGTGGGCCCCCAGGGCGTGGATACGTAATCCCGTAGAAATCCGTGCCCTGAAGAATTTTGCACGAATCCCTACAAGGGAGATTCCACAGGAACGTGTGAGGTATGCTGACACACGTACAAACATAAATTATCATAATCGAGAAACTGTGAAATACTCGGTAATCATCAGGAGCACATAAAATTCATAGTCTATTAAAGCATATTTACATACAATAGTATTATAGTCTTTTAAATACATTCCCAAAACCAGTCCTTAAAGGTGATACAAAAGTCTTCAACATAATATTCCCAGAAGAGACGCTCTCCGTAGGATGGCTAGTAGTAAACGTCGCCATCCATCCATTCACCTACACCCCGAGGTACCGTTGGGGTATCTTCCGGGGCCGCGTCAGTATTCGTGTCGGGAGCGGGTGCTGAATCTGCAATACCAAGGGTAACACTGTTAACACGACGGTTAAGCAAGTACTAAGCATAGGAATTAATATAACATAATACGTTAGCAAGAACAATCACTAAAAATGATGCATGAGTGAAACTCAATGTCATACATACTGATTGGCAACCACGATGCTCTATTCTCCCAACGGGAGCATACATAACGTATGGGTCGCTAGGGGATCAAGCTAGCTTCCCGAGGAGCGTCGACAACCCCTCCGTAAACCTACTGCAGTGGTGACATATAATACCCAAAGGGCAGAAGCCAAGTGGTGCCGACTCGGAGTCAATCATACAAATCATAACATATATAAGGAATAGATAACCATGAAACAACAAATACTTAAACAAACACATGCAGGAAGGCTACAAGGCCCGAGCCTCAGCTACACCCTTGGCTAGCAAGCGCACACTCGATAGAAGCTCTGGCTTGTCAGACACGCACTCATTAGAAGCTCAGGTCTGAATTGCCTCGGGGTTTGCTGGAGGAAGTACATTCGATAACAGTCATGTCGAAGGTGGTGTAATGTATCAATATGAATGCAATTCGATAAAGCAGTCTCCTGATTCCCCAGGGACATTCAGCACGAGGTACACATGAGATGTTCGGTGTCGTTGTGTTACCGCGTCTGGGTATTACATTGTGTATACGGAACACCCTTCTCATGCCAACATCCATGACTTGCCATTGGGGAATCCTTCATTCATTCCAACGTATAATTACCAATGGCCAAGTGAAGGTATAGAGGGTACCATGACTAAAGGCCTACCAAATCATTGAGATTCCTAACATCTTAGGTTCACTGGGTTCTTACGGCTTAGCCGTATACAGGGTTACGGCTTAGCCGAGAAGGGGTCACAGTTCATCCGGACTTTCGGTGTGGTTACGGTTCAACCGTATATTGTCCTTCGGCTTAGCCGAGCTAAGCCTGCGGCTTGGTCACGGGGAGCTCACGGCGTAGCCGTAGGGTATTTCACGGTGCAGCCGTATGCAAGCCGTAAAAGGAACTGGGTCCTGTGAGCTCTCTGGAAAGTTCGCCGTAGAAAGGCCTACGGCTAGGCTACGGGCTGGGTACGGCTCAGCCGTAGTGGATTCCACGGCGTAGCCGTAAATGAGCCGTAGTACAAAAGCTCATTTTCTTCTCTCTGGACATCGAGCCGTAAGAGCTCACGGCTTAGCCGTATCTTCGCCGTAAGCTTCAGAAAATCAAAATACAGTTCTGTAGCTCAATTTTCTGTGCGGGATTACTACAGGACTAACTTATAAGGGGGTTCTGTAGCTCAATTGAAGTGTCTTGAGAGTATCCCATACTCACACACCTCCTATTCCCATCTCCTTCATTCTTACTTGATTCACACCACATTTGCATCCATTAACAAGGACAGAGAAATGGCTGGAATTTGAAATGTAATAGCTAGTTCCAATTATCCACATTCCACCATGCATGCAATACCTATAACTGAATACTTACTTGTTACAGTGTTTAGCACCTTCCTAACCCTTCTTTCTTGCTGTATGCTCAGGAAAATCTCTGGAGTAAAATGGGTTCTCTACAAATCACATGAATGTGGTACATGGAACTTAAATTTACAAGCATGTCAAGAAATGAGTCCTTTAAGACCCTAATAACCCAAACAATAAAAGGAGGAAACCCACTCCTCACCTTATTGCTGTAGCTCAGAGGGGAGATCACTCTACACCAGAGAATAATGGAAAAAGGGATCAAGGAGGAAGAAGAAGATGGTGGGAGGGTGCCACTCCCTGTGCATGCACACTCCCAAAGCCCACAGTACTTTGATTGCAAGGAGGAGAAACCCAGAGATGAGAGCTCCAGCCAAGAGAACGAGAGGAAGAGGAGAAGGAACGTGGGATTCTCCTTTTTAAACATAATTTCCCTGGAGTTACATGCAAGCCCATTCGTTTCTAGGAATTTCAGTTTAGTCCGGAAGGGCTCCAATTGGCTTAAGATGAGTCCGGATTAACTCGGGCCCAACACAAAAGATGATCTACGCGATAAATCACACGTAAGGAGATGGACGGGGTATCCAAGAGGCATAAGGACAATTTACGAAAAAGCCCTTAGCTATTTAATTGGGGTCCAAACCCAATAATTCACACTAAATTGGCCATTAACAAGTCTTAATCAATAGGAACATGATTAATTAACGTAATTAGGATTAGTGGGGGTTCGGGTCCTTACATATAATTCTTCAGGGCACGGATTTCTACGGGATTACGTATCCACGCCTTGGGGGCCCACTCAAATCCTCAAATTTCCGGGATCGAGGCGTGACACATGGAAAGGAGGAAGGTTGAAGAGAAAAGTGGCTCCAACGAGTACAGAAGATAACAAAAAGAGAAAGAGACGTTGGGTTCTCTTAAGTTATATTTCCTATGGTTTACATGTAAGTTCAAGTTTTTGGAATATTTACAGTTTAGGTCACATGGCCTCAATTGGGCCAAGATGAGTTCAAATCAAGTCGAGCCCAACACAAAAGGTGATCTACACAAAGACTTATACAAGATGTGACTAATGAGGTGTCCATATGATGCAAGAATAAATTACAAAAGGGTCCTTAACTACCTAGTTAAAGCCCAAACCCAACCCAACTATCTGTCCAAGACGCAAGCCCAGAGGGTTTGAGTTAAATTAGCCTAAACACAATTTAATTAATATAAACAAGATTAATTAATATAAATCAAGGTTAGTTGGGATAAGGACCTTACACTTTATTATCTTCACTATCAGAACAATTGTCATGATAACAATATAAGGATCTAATCATAAAGGCCATGAATTTAACACTAGCAGTGTCAGGAGAAGAATTCTCACTCTAGGATTTTTCCTTCTCTTCATCTAGAAAAATCATAATCCCAAGTTATATTGAAAGCCTTTTTCTTTGTCTTCTTTTTTTTTTTTTTTACAGTCACGTGCAACATGACCACATCCTTGGCATTCAAAGCATCTAACCCTTTTTAAAGACTTCTTCTCAGACTTCTTAGACATTTTTCCCTTTCTTGAGCTTTTTGAACTTCTTCATGGACAAAACAACTTCCTGGGGATCTATTTCCTCAAAATCAAATTTTGAATAGCTTTCAACTTTCTTTGCTGACTCCTTAGAAACTTTCAAGGCAATACATTTAGACTTAGATATTCCATTTGCCATGCGGTTTGCCTCAAAGGTTTGAAGATTGCCAATTAAGTGATCTACCTTGAGGATGTCAAGATTTTTATTTTCCTCAATGATATTAACCTTTGAATCAAACCTTTCAAGTAGAGACCTTAGAATCTTCTTTACAATTTTATATTCAAGGATTAATTCACCCGAATTGAAAACAGAATTGATAATATCATTCAGCTTAGCATAAAACTCATCAAATGTCTCATCACCTTTCATGTTGATGGTTTCAAAGGCAGCAGTCAATTTCTCCAATTTAGATTGCTAGACCATATTTATACCCTTATGCACAGTCTACAAGATATCTCATGCTTCTTTTGCAGATTTGCAGGTAGAGATTCTTCTAGACTCAGCAGCACTCACTCCATTATAAAGAGCATTCATAGCCTTATTATTACAGTTGGAGGCATGCTTCTCTTCTTTAGTCCATTGTGACTTCGGTTCAGGAACAAAAAAATTTTCAGTCACAACAATAGGTTTGGAATAGCCTTCTTCAAAACAATCCCAAATATTATCATCAATGGACTAATTAAGAAATCTAATCATTCTAACGTTTCAATAGTTATAGTTAGTATCTAATAATTGTGACTTGGTAGTAAATGTGCCTTTACGGTTGTTGAATTTCATTCTAGCAATCCATAAATATACACAATAGTTTTGTGTACCTTCTTGATACCAATTGAAGGATCATTTCCTATCTTGATTTCTAGATTGCAGTTCAAATAGTATGCAGCAGAAGATATAAAACAAACTTACAAATAAACAATCAACAAAACAAACAAGAAGGAAAGTAGATTTTAAACCTGGAAAACCCCAAACTAGGAAAAACCACTAGTCCAACAAGGACCAAATATCAAGCACTAATCACGAACAGTTACAAAATATATTCACAACCCTTACCCAGTCACTTTGTTGACCTAAGAACTGTAGTTCTTCTTTTACAACTCCTTGTAACGACTCTCCTTTGCCATGCATTGTTCTTTGCTTGATCACACTATACCTTAAACATCTAAGATGCTCTCAATCTTCTACAAGAGATACAGAAGCAATAACTCTCTAGAACAAAGCTTTAGCCTAATGTCTCCAATGAAAGCTTTAGAGAAAAAAGGAGTCTCCAGTGTGAAATCTCAGCTAAAATAATGGAGATGGATGCCTTAAGGTTGAGAGAAAATTCCTTTTTATAACCACCAAGTCTTGCCTTAAGATTAGAGTCCATGCACAAAAAGAAAACAATTCTGCACAGTTCGGTGGGGTTTTATACGTCATCTGATCGATCGGGCAAAGCTTCTATCTAACAAATTTTTAAAACATATATGATCCAATTGATCGGATGGCATTTCTAAATGTATTCTAAAAACTTTTCAAGACCATAACTTTAACGTTTTAACTTCGATTAACGCAATCTTGAAACCTACGAATATCTACTTAAAAAGAACTTTTCAATGATACGTAGATTGCTCTGATCCAATGGTCAATTTGAGAAATATATCCATTTTTTCTCCAAACACCTTCATTTAAGCAACCCGGAGAAGTATGCTACAGTCGAATATAAACATATAAAATTACAACTAAATTGGACCCAAGTTTTGTCCAACCTATGAATTAGCCAATTAAATAATTTTAACATAATATAATAGGATCTGAATTTGAAGATTTACTTTAACAAGAGTTTGATTGTCCTAGAATTTAGGATATGTTAGATATGGGTTCTTCTTTGCGTTTTCCAATTTAAAATGACAACTAAATCTTAGAGTGGATTAGAGTTATTATCTTAGGAATGTGTCGTGAATTTTTAAAGAGGAATTAATGCTTTAAAATTTTCTAAATTTACATTGTACCATGTGTCACTCCCTCACAAAGAGGGCTACTGTCATTATCTATATTCCCATATATATATATATATATTACCTTGATTTAAAATTAAGTTTTGTTATTGTATTAATTGAAGTTTTCATGGAGTTTAATTTGTATTTTTGTTTGGTATTGTTTTAACTCATTATTATCAATTACCCCTATTGTAAGGACCCTACGCCAGATTACCAAGCTAGGTAACATTTATGTGTATTATCACAAAAATGATCATTTTGATAACAATTAGCCATTATTGGAGAAATGATAGTTAGACCGAACAAAAAGTGATAATGAACAAGATATTAAAATAAGTATTTTGAGATGGTGCATGCAGACAAATAATAGTTTTGGATGAAAACATAGTACATGCTTATATATAGGTCCATGCAAAATTTGAATAATAAAATAATTAAGTTTAATTTGAATAAATTAATCAAGAAAATGTATTTAATATATTCCACATGTATGGCTTAGAGTATAATAATTATTATAATAATAATAATTTTACTCATGTCTATATGCCTAATTTAATGATTGCGTATGATCAATGGTCAAATTTGTGGATCCTCTCTGCATATATGTGTCATATATAGGTAATAATTGATTTTTATTTTTTTATTATATTTAATTCATTTTAACCGTCCAATCGATTTTGGGGTTGGAAACATAAGATTGCGCCATCCATTGTCATATCACCTATCATATTTACCAACTATTTTAATTTTATGATTCACTTGATTTACCAATTAAGTTTTATTATTATATTAACCGATATTTTCATGGAGTACAATTTGTATTTTTGCCCATATTGTTTTCACTTACCCGTATTGTAAGGACCCTACTCAGGACTACCTTGTTAGGTAACATGACTACATATTAGCAAAAATTATCATTTTGACAACAATTAGCCTAAACTATCGAAATTGTCATAAAAAGGATAATTAGCCCGCACCCAATCTGACAAAGGAGAAACTATTTACTTAAAATCGTGCATAGACAAATAACAATTCTAAACGAATAACATAGTACATGCTTGCATATAAATAGGTCCATGTGAACTTTTAATAATAAAATAATTAAATTTAGTTAGGATAAATTAATTAAAAATGTATTTAATATATGCCACATGTAGGATTTAATCAAAGATGGATGTTAGCATAAATATAGAGGAGGTGTTTAAGGGTAAATAAGTTTATAAGAATTAAAATAAATTAAGAGACCCAAGGGACCTACGTAATGTTGTATGGCTTAGTTAATTAAGCATATGTTGGAATCTTTAGCCAATTAAGAGAGTTTATAAGAAAAGATAAAGATAGAAATGAAACCTACATATATATATATAATTAAAGGAATTAATTTTGAGTACCCTAAATATTAGGATAGAATCTTCTCATTTGAATTTCAATGAATTTTCTTAAGAGGATGTGCATGAGTAATGCCATGTGGAATGACTACAAGAAAAAAAGGAACCGCAACATGTCACACCCTCACAAAGAGAGTTGCTTGTATATATATATAGATATATAAAGTTTGGCCCCAATCACGTGTCTCTAACCCCTTCATCCATGGCCTATAAATCCATTGCATTTGAATTGGTGCACAGTCAATCCAACGGTCTAATAAATTCAAATTTGACTAAAGATTAGTGGATGGGTGCAATTCAGGAGGGTCATCTGTGTGGTCCATTTGGATGGACCATATAGTGGGCTCAACCTAAAGTTCTCACAAAAAAGTTCATGAGAAACATATGTACATAAATATTGGCCTATATACAGAGAAAGAAAAACAGTCTTGTAAGGACCATATTTACGGACCATTTCACATAGTGTTGCCTATGTTGCTATCCATCCAAATGGATTATACACATGGCTTCCCTGAATTACACACGTCCACCAATTTTAGGTGTTATCCAAATAGACCAGACCATTGGATCAATTGCACATCCATCGTAATAAACTTTATATATAAAAATAACTATGCAGTCATTGTGCAGTTGATCCAATGATCTAATCTATTCTAATGGAATCCAAAATTAGTGGACGTGTGTAATTTAGAGGGGTCATGTGTGTAATCCATTTGAATGGCTTACAACGTGGGCCCATTATGCGAAATGGTTTGTAAGGACAATCCTTATATATATGGGAGCTCCTCACTTGTGCATAATTGTGGATAAAAGGGCGTCTGCTCAAGGGTGTAGAGCCCACCTGGGGAGCCATATGAGGATGAGGATAGGGAGATTTGAAGGACACACAGAACCCCTCCTCTCCACAAAAATCAACCCCATGCTTGATGTCTATCACCTCCATCTAGGCCCTGCAATTTTAATGGTGCACAGCATATTCGAATTAGTGTGCAATAGATCTAACGGTCCAGTCCATTTGAATCGGGCCAAAAATTAGTGGGCTAGTGGAATTCAGCGAACTCTTATGTGTGGTCCATCCCCATATGCTCAGGCGGATAGGATTTCTCCAGTCCAGTTGAGCTGGGGTGAGGGATGCCCCCCTTTCTCTATATATATATATATATAAGAACTAGTTCTTATAGGATTATTTTTCTATATATACAGGAAAATAATCCTATAAGAACTAGTTCTTACTTTTTTTTTTGTACGAACTTTAGACGAGGTCCATCTATCATCCAATCCAAACCTTGCAATACACAAGAACCCCCCTGCTCGTCATATGCCCCTAAATTTCGATCAAATCTAAATTTATCAAACTATTAGATTGACTATGCATCAATCCAAATGGATTGGATTTGTGGATCATGGATGTAGGGGTTAGGGACGTGTGATTGGGGGCATAATATTTGGGATTGTCCCACATGGATGTTTCATCTGGATATGGGATCCACAAGTGGAGCCAATAGAAAAGTTCTCACGGTAGGTGCATGAGAACAGTTCTCATAATATCAGAGCCCATATATATATATATAAGGAAATAATCCTATGAGAATTAGTTCTCACCACTGTTTTGTATAAAGGTTGTCATCAGGCCGGGCCATACGTGATACCCAAGCCCCCTACGGGCTTTACCCAGCAAGCTTTTTTTTTCTAATGGGCCGGTCTTTGTTTGGAAAGTCTAAGCCCAAGCTTACCCATTGGGCTGTTTTTTTGGAGGGCAAGGAAGGCTAGGCTTTTTTTTAAAATTATTTTATCGTTTAATAACATTATTTTAAAATGAATGCGTTATGCATGAGTACAAAGTATAAATAACTACCCATTGACCATTACTTGTTTGCTACATGGACTGATGGACATGAATATAAATAACTAGAAACCTACATGAATGCATGAGTACAAATCACAAACAACTACCCATTGCTAGTTTAAAACATGAATAGCCTGCGGGCTTGCGGGCAGGTTGGCGGGCCAGCTATTGGATCAGGCTGGGCTTTAAACCCAAAGCCATACCTATCCCAAACACTATTTGGGTTGGGCAGCCCGCTCAGCGAATAGGCTTGGGATGGGTGCCCTTGAACTAGGTAACAGGCCCACGGGCCAATTAATGACCCTTAGTTTTGTGAGAAGTCTAGGTGGGGCCCAACTATCACCCAATTTAAATTTTGCAATACACAAAGACCCCGTTGATAGTCTCACACTCCAAGTTTCAGTCAAATCCGCATTTACTGGACGATTCGATCGACTATGCACCAATTGAATGGATTGAATATGTGGCCCATGGATAAAGGTGTTAGGGACATATGATTGAAGCCAAACTTAATATTTAGGGTAATCCCATATAGATCTTTCCATCCCCCCTAGTCTCATCCCCAAACGGGACTCACAAGTAGGCTCCATAAAAAGTTTTTACGGTAGGTGTGTGAAAATACTTATCATAGCATATATATACGGAAGGACTACTATACATATGTCTCTCACATTATAGTGAGGGACAATTCCTTTTTTATACCTAACAAGGTCAAAAAGGTGTCATCAGGTATGAAGGTTTTGTCTTCTTATACGTTAATACTTTTCAAAAGAGGAAGTATTTCTTACTATAGTGTGAGGGACATATACATAATAGTTTTTCCCATATATATAGGTGTGTGGGCTGGTCATGAGTTTTGATTGATAGCATCACAATCCGGAACGGATGCTCTAATTTGGTCCATCAACTGTCAATGTTAATAAGACTTCTCTTAGTGAAAGATCCAAGTCATTCGATCAATATGCTTTCTTCATGTGGACTCTTTGTCTGTAGTCGATGGATGATGGTTAGGACTATATGATCAATGTAGGTTGTCTATAATTTAAGTGACCATCGATCGAATGGTGGCCGTCCAAAGTCCGAATCCTTTGTGGGCATTGTTAACAAATTCTTTTATGATTAATGACAATCAAGATCAATGAAAGGGATTCCTTTCTCAACCCAAACCTCTTAAATAAAGATCTCGCAATTTTAACACTGTTCAAGATTTCATTCCTGACAGAGTGGGCGTCACCCATTAGACTGATTAGTTGCAATGTAAGGGTGAATCCAGAATGACCGTCGGAGATTTCAAGTTGATCACGTGTAAAATAATTGAATAAAGGGGGAAAAAGGTAGAGTGAAAGCCATGTGTTTTGAAGGTCGTCAATCTGATGAAAAATGATCTTCAGCGCTTTTAATTCATAGGTGAGCTCCATTGATGGATTTATAGGCCCATCCTCAGGAGATCCAGATTGAGTATGGGTCCTTGTCTTGTGCTTGGATCGGAGTGATTGTATATCCATTTTAATCATCATCTTAAGGGACTAAATTTTCACATTAAGATCTTGCAACAAACATGGAATTTCTAATGTGTTTCTATTACAGACGTTTGCTTGTACTATATACCCACTCTAGTTTTTATGTCTTTCAGGGAATCCATTGACATGTATAGTAAGTAGTGTGCGCCTCCAAGTACATGCTTTTCTGGGCACTCCCACACTATCCAAGCTGAGCAACTCTTTGCTTGCCTCTTCTTTGCAAGGGAAGCACACTCCTGAGATACTCTCCACTCTGACTAAGCCTCTCTTACCTGCAGTAGCTGATCAACAACAGCAGGAACAACAACAACAGCAGTATCAAAACTCACAATATCTTCCTCCCACAGCACCAACAAAGAAGGCAGCTGAAGTTTCCCATGGACCCCCTGTTAGTCGCTAGAGCTCATATGGGCAAGCAATGTTAAATGGTAAGCTGTATTTTTTTAAGTTCTTAAGCCTAGTTTATAAATTGGGAAACTTGACCTGACTCGGTTCCCAAGCCAAGTTACTTGGATTAGTCTGGCTAAGTACTCACTGGGTCAAACTCAGCCAGACTCATTCAACTCACTTCACTCGATTACTAACTATGGCAGTCATGAGGAGACAAAGGTCAAGCTAGCCATACAATCAGCTATATGTTTAAATGTAAAATAGTGTTAGAATTATGTGTGTTAGCTAATTCATGGGTTGAACAAAACTCAGGCTCCATTGAGTTGTAATTTTATATTTTATTTATAATGGATTGTGGTTTGTGTCACCAAAAGAGTTAAATTGAAGATATGAAGAAAAAATAGAAATTTGAAAAAAAAAAACAAAACAAAACAAAACAAAACAAACCAGGATAGAAGCTCTATCCACTAGAGCACATAGATGCTTGCTCAAGAGGACCTAATGAATTTTGCCAGATAGAGGCTTTGCTTGCTCAAGAGCCCACTTACTCGCTCGAGCAGACAACGGAAAAAACCCACTTCCCTATTTGCAAATTATTTCCTTTTTATACTAGGACTACTATTTTGTGTTCTACAAAGACCCTAACTTTAAAGCACAAAAATAAGGTTATAAATAAGGGCTCTCTTTCAACCCTAAGTAACCTATCGCCCTATTCTAGTTGAGAATAAACAATATTGGAGATGCTCTTTCCTCTCTAAAGCATCAATTGGAGAGATTGTGCTGAAGCTTTGAGTGTTAGAGAATATTACTTCTACTTCCTCGTAGAAGATTGTCTTCTCTTGTAAAAGATTGATTGAATCAAGTGAGAAGAGTAGTGAATTGGGAGCCGTGACAATGGGGAGTTGTGCAAGAAGAATTATGGTCCTCATGTTGAGGAGACTGGGAAAGGGTCTGTGAGTATATCTTGAAATTGCTCAATTCATAGTGCTTGGTTTTTGTCGGTCTGAGGAGAACTCATGTTTTTTCCCGAGGAGCGTTTCCATATTAAAATCATGTGTCTTGTCTTTGTGTTGTTCATTGATTTGCTTATTCTTTTATTTTCCGCCATCTAAATCTGTTGTTTGTTGATTTATTGAGATTTTTAGAATGTAACTCAACTGTGAAGGCACATCTACTACTAAGCCACATTTGTTAGATGGATCTAACTATGCCTACTGAAAAGTTAAGATGATTGGCTTTCTTAAGTCTATTGATGATGATGTTTGGGATATTGTTAAGGATGGCTACGCCAGACCAATGGTTGTGTCTGAAGGGAAATTTATTCATAAACCTAAAGCACAATGAACTAAAGAGGATAAGCATGCCAACTGTAATAACAAGGCTATAAATGCTCTCTATAATGGAAATTCTGCATCTGAGTTTCATAGGATCCCTACCTTCACATCGGCTAAGGAAGCATGGGGTATCTCTTAAACCATGCATAACAGTATTGTTACTATCAACCAGTCTAAACTGCAGAAATTGACTACGGCCTTTGAAACTATTAAGATGGAAGGAAGATGAAACCTTTGATGACTTTTATGCCAAATTGAGTGATATTATCAATTTTGTTTTCAATTTGAGCAAGCCAATCCCTGAAAATAAAATGTTCAAAAAAATCCTAAAGTCTATACTTAAGAGGTTTGATGCAAAGGTTGTAACTATTGAAGAAAATAGATCTTGAGACCTCATGGCAGATTAGTTCGTTGGAAATTTTCAAACTTTTGAGAAAACCCGTAGGGTTGAGGAAAATTCTTAGGGGATTGCCCTAAAAGTGTCCAAATAATCAGACAAGGCTACTTAAGAGATTTTAGACTTTAATTCCGAGGAGATTGATGTTGAAGTTGCTATTGGTTTCATGACAAAATTGAAGAAATTTTTCAAAGATGGGAAATCTAACAAATCTAACTTCAAATTCCAAAATATGAGAAGAAGTTGTCTTTAACTTCCAAGTCTTCTAAATTTGTGCAACACTATAAATGCCAAGGATTTGGTCATGTAGATAGTGATTGTGGAAACAGAAAATCGAAGACCAAGTATAAGGTTTTCTTAGTGAAGATATGGGATGATCCTTCTGATTTTGAAGAGAAGGACAATGCTGAGAATAAGAATTTTGCTCCTAACACTGCCAATCTAAAATTTATTGATTTCACGTCCACATCTAACACTCTCTTTTCGTAGGATTTGTATGACAGTAATTTTGATACTGAGGATGATGAAGTGTCAAATGTTAAACAAGATTGGAAAGAAGCATTCAAATATGTGTAGCAAGAATCCTTGAAGTTGACCAAATTCAATGAGAAGGTCACCTAGAAGTGGAAAGCTGCAAAAGAATTAATCTCCTCTCTCAATGATGAATTGGGAAAATCACTTGCAAAGGTAAGCCTCTTAAAAAGTTAGAAAAAAAATCTATAGCTGATACTCTGATTGATGAAAGTCATAAGTATGAATTACTATCCGATGATTTTCAAAAGTTCGAGCAAAAATTTGAATCCTTGAAAAAAGAGCCAATTATTTGCAAAAATGAGAAAGATAATTTGAATAGTAAGTTGAAGATGGTTATATCAGACCTAACAATTACAAAAGCTTCACTAAGCAAGATTAATACTGGCTCGAAGGAACTCGAAGACATCTTGTGCAGTCATAAGTTGTCAAATGACAAACGAGGTATTGGTTGTGATCATGGTGCATCTACTGTATTTGTTAAAAGTTCTACAGCTTTAAAACTTGTTTATACTAAACAAGTTGCAAGTACTTCGAAGAAGAAGAATGTGTCAAGTCCTCAATCTACTCCTACATGTCACTATTATGGAATCAAACAACACATAAGATCCTATTGCAATAAGCTGTGAAGTCTACAAAAAAAAAAAAAGCAATAGAGGAAATCATTTTCTCCACCAAAGGTCAACACCACAGCAATTTACTTAACAAGTTGAGTTTTGCATTTGTTATCCTGTCATAGTGAAATTAATATGGTTGCTGGGTCAATAGCAAGTACCGACTCGACCCATACCCAACTTATTCATTAATATGGCAGGTCCCTCACTAGAAGAGTGAAGTTATTTCTGGTGCTTGTTTGCACCAGTTTGGTTTTGCTCATCTCATTTTAAATCTTTGTGATAAGTCCTTAAAAATGCACTATTTTATGTGTATTTTCAGGAATTTTAATGACTTATTCATTAGAGATTTTTTTATTTAGTTGGAATTCACGTTTTTATAATTTTAAAATTCATTTTGGAATTTTCTTGCAAAAATCATTGAAAATCTTCAATTTTTCATAAAATCATAAAACTTTCCATTTTTAGAACTTTATATTTTTAGAAGATTTTTTTTCAATTTCATGATTTTACATGGAATGATAAAATTTCTCATCATCATTAGTCAATTAAAGTTAAATCATGATCAATGACGTGGATTGATGTTGTCATTTTATGTAAATTGGGCCCGTATTAATGCATTTATGACTTTCGATCAAAATTGTTATTTTAATTTAAGAAATCACTTTTGTGTGTAGGAAAATTAAAGAAAAGGGACCCGCATAAAAAATTAGAAGCCAACACATCATTTGGGAAGAAATCCAAGGTGGAGCCAATTTTATGAAGTTTTTTATATGGAAGGAAAGAAGTTCAAAGGTGGTTGGATACCATACCATCATATACTGTCTATAAAGAGAAAAAATATATAGAAGAAGAAGGAGACTCCACGCCACTTGCTTTCTCTCTTGCATATATATATATATATGGAAACCTAATTTCAGTTGGAAGAGAAGTCCCATGCCAATCATGCCCCATTCATAATTATCAAATCCAGCCATCATTCACACCATTCCCTCTCTCTTTAATATATATATATATATTTGGAAACTCAATGTCCAAGACCAAAGAGGAACCATTCCACACGTCATTAACTCCTACCCATTCTCAACTTTCTACTCCTACCCACCTCTCTTTCCCGTAGACTTCCCATCTCTCTCATCCATTATATATTCTTATATATACCATAAAGGGAAGGAAGTACAAGATACCCACCACATCTCACGCACATCTCTCCCATCTCTTCTTCTCTCTCTTTATCTCCTTACCTCACATCACACGTCCAAGGCATCCCTCCCATCACCTTTTTCTCTCCTTCTTTTTCCATACTCCACCATACCACATAAATCTCAAACCCATTCCATCTATCTCTCTCCTCTCCATCTCATCACAATCCAAGTGGGGTTTGGCTAAGCCCACTTTTGGATCCATCCACTCATCATCTTCTCATATCATCTAATCCTCCTTGGTGTGAAAATTGAAGATTAGAGTATGGATTGTACGCAAAGTCATCTCTTTTTGATGTCTTGATCTAGGGTAAGGGTAGATTTTCTATTTCTTGTTGTAATTATTTTTGAAGTTTATTGGGTATATTGGTTCGTTTAATTTTAAATATACAATTAGTGAGGTCAAGGTGTTTCGCCTTAGATCCGCACCATGTGTTTGTGTGTTGTGACAGCATGCACTTGGTGCAGTGTTTTATGGATTTTTTTTATTCTGCCAATACAGTGTTTTAATTTCCAAAAATAAGAGAAACTAACATTCTTTTTATTGTTTTTTTTTTCTTATATCTGAATTTTTTTTCTCATCTTTAATTTATTGCATGGTTATTTATTCCTTTACATAGGTAGTTTGATATAGTTTATTGTTTTGCAGTTTCTATTCTTAGGATTGTTTTAGTTTAGGATTTTTTAGGTTAGATTTAAATTGTAATTTAATTTTAATTTTCAAAAGTAGTAGTGTGTATTTTTGTAGATTTTATTAGGGTAGCTTTAGCTTTTCAATTAGGATAGTGGATATGATCCCGGACTCACTGAGTAAAACTGCATCGAGACTTTGTACTTGATGTCCACGTTGATCACTTTGCAGGCATTAACGTTCTGTGTGGGGTAGGAATACTATCAACTCCATTTACAGCCAAAGAAGGTGGCTGGTTTGCACTTCATATTGGTTCTCTTCGCTGTGCTGTCGTGGTACAAAGGAATTCTTTTACGTTAATGCTTAGACAGCAACTCGGGCCTTCAAACATTTCCAGATATTGGCCAGGGCGCTTTGGGCACCATTGGTCGCCTTGCCATCTCTGTGAGTCCCTACTTGTCGTCGTGCTGGCATCATTGGTCCTTGCGTTTTCTACCAATCTGAGTGATGCATCCGAGTCATACCAAGTCTAACCCAGTTATAGAATTATCCCCCTTCGTCTGCCCCTTGCTAGTAGTTTAGGCTTGATGTCTACAGGAAGGCCCAACCCAGACTACAGTACCGTCAACACTAATGGGCCAGATATTCAAATTGACTTTGGGATGCATCTGAACCTGAATATTGGGCCCAATATTCAATGGGTTGGTCTTGGATTAGATTCAGATGGGTGGCTCAGCTCGCACATCAATCCAAAAGGCCAGACGGAGAGAATGAGGATAACTTTGATTTGTGGAACCCTCTTTTCCCTTGTTTGGATTCATTTAGTGAAGAAAAGTGATTTTCCCGTTAATTACTGTTTGTAACCGGTGCAATGAATGGTTTTTATTATCAATGGGATGAAGAAAAAACACTCTTTTCTCTAGTAAAATTAATTTTGTATTATAAAAAGCCAGATTTAACCTTTTAATAGTTTGCTATATAAATAATGGTTTCAAAATAATTTTCATCCAAATGCAGTGGAGAATCACCACTAGAGAAAAGTGGTTATTCTCCACAAGTGGATTCTCGATTGCTAATTTTCTTCTCATTTCTTTACTTAGTGGAGATTCTTCACTTGTCATTTCCACCTCACTTCTGCAGTTTTTCCTTTTTTTTTCACAATGAAAAATCTGACGTAGCTTTCTCTATTGTGTATTTATTTTTGGTGTGCAGATAATCTTATATGTGGAACTGTATGTAAGTACAACTTGTTGAATCCCTTTTTATTTTCCTATGTAAATGGTGCTAGGAAAATTATCACAAGAAATGATACTCATAAGCAGATGATGTTAGATGACACTTTAGGCCCATCCAAGTGTGTGGGATGAGTAGGGGAAGTATGAAGAGGAATAAAAGTTTCCGCCACCTTCTGAGACCTGTAGTCTTGTGATCTGGGCTTATTACAGTGATTGAAATGTTTGTGGTTGGATCACACTCTTCAGTGATTGGAATGGCATGTACATTTTACACACTCCTTGCAAAAGGGTCTTAATTAGAGAAGATAAAAGTCTAGAAGAGGATGATGTTATATATAAATATATAAATCTATTTATATATATGAGAACTCTAGGTGAGCCCATCTATCACCTAGGGAAATAATTGTATGAGAACTAGTTCTTACCCAATCCAAACATTTTACACACTACTTGCAAAAGGGTCTTAATTAGAGAAGATAAAAGTCTAGAAGAGGATGATGTTATATATAAATATATATATATATATGGGAACTCTAGGTGAGCCCATCTATCACCTAGGAAAATAATCTTATGAGAACCAGTTCTTACCCAATTCAAACCTTGTAATGCATAGGAACCCCCCTTCTCCCAAAACAACCCCCAAAGTTATGATCAAATCTGAATTTACTAGACCATTGTGATTGGAATTGTGGGCCACAAATGAAGAGGTGAAGGACATATGATTGGGGCCAAACTTGATATTTACGGTGGTCACACATACATCTTTCCATCCCCCATGGTCCCATCCCCAACTACAAGTGGGTCCCCTTAAAAGTTCTCACAGTAAGTGCATAGGAACAATTCTTACAAGATCAAAGCACATATATATAAGGAAATAATCCTATAAAGTCTAGTTCTCACCACTCTTTTGTAAGAAGTCTAGGTGGAGCTCATTTATCACTCAATCCAAATTTTGAATACACATAGACATCCATCCCTTCCTATAGGGTCAGGACACTTTTATATTTGGATATATTAATGTGCAAAAGACAAAAAGCTATATAAAAAAGAGGAATGCTCAAGTACAAATAGAAAAGCCATATAAGCAAGCGAGGGAATGATGCATTCTAACATTACACATATATACATATATATTCAAGTACAAATAGGAAAAGCCCTATAAACATCCATTACCCAGTGGTGAAGGAAGGATGCATACTAACATTCTTCATTTATATATATGGGGAAGACTGCTATGCTACTTATATATATGCTATCAATTTGGAAAGGTATGATAAAGTACTAGAATAGTTAGTCCAGGTGAGGGACATTTCTTTTTTTGGACCTATCAGGTTAAAAGGTATAATGAGATCTAATGCTTTTGTCTTTTTATATTTTAATACTTTCTAAATATAGATGTATCTCTCACAATAGTATGAGAGACAGATGCATAGTAGTTTATATATATAGTCATTTTGGTAAGGGACAATTCCTTTTTTAGACCTATTAAGGTCAAATAATTGTGTGAGGTGTGACGATTTTGTCTTTTACATATTAATACTTTCCAAAAAAGGAGTGTCTGTCACTAAAATGATGAGAGATATATGCACATGAATACTCAATTCTTCATATATATATATATGTATATATTAGCCACTATCAATTTGGAAAGGTATGATAAAGCACCAGAATGGCTAATCCAAGACACTTTTAAGCAGGAAATGAGCCCAACATATTAAAACTACACAGGACATGTTTGAAACTGTAAAAAATAAAAATCTAGAAACTTTTTGAAGAAAAGACTAGGCTCCTTGTAAAGGTGAATTGCACCATGGGAACCTTAAAACCACAAGCCACCCAACCCGCCCTTTTCTCCTTTTTCCCATGGGATCATTTGGCGGCAAAAAAGTGAGTATAAGTTATCTCATTGTATGCAGTCTGCAGACAATGTGGTGCTAATTAGTTAGATAAGACTAAAGTAAATAAGAAACCATAACTTTAGAGAAGGCTCCAAACCAAATGGCTCAAAATTTAGAAAAGCAAAGTTGGAAGAAACCATAATAGAGAAAGCTCTGAAGAACACGAAACCTTGACACAGGTTAAGGTCCCAACAGAGTATGCTATGTAGATTCACTCAACAACTACTTAAAACACACCAATCAAACACACAAGAGATGGACACAGGATTTTTTACGTAGAAAAACCCAAACGGGAAAAAACCACGGGACCTACCACCGGTCCATCAAGAACAATCACTATGAAGAAGAAGTTACAAGACTACTTACTACCCTTTAACCCAATTGAACACAACCTAAGGGACTGAAGCTCTTTTTGTCGACGCACACGTCGTTCACTCTCTTCTGGATTGATCTTCGCGCATTGAAGCCTCTCAAGACGATCATGCACAGTGGAGAAGAGAACTGGAATACAGAAGGAGACGTTGCAGAACTTTCAAGTGCAAAATATCTTCTGGAAGAAGAAATCTCTCTAAGTATGTTAGGGTTTTGATCTTGAGAGCATCTGATCTTCATGGAGAGGTGATCCTTAAATAAGGAGGAACCCTAGAGTCCTTTCCGTTAATGATTCGCGAAGTATTAGAAATTATACAAGGCAATCCCGAAAAACTCGAGCTTCTGAATCGCGAAACTGCCGACCCAGCCGATCGATCGGATATCCTAGCCGACCGGTCGGGTATGTTGTCCGACCGGTCGGGTACTCATCCGATCGGTCGGTCTTCAGTTCTGTCTGCAGATGACAGTGTGCAAGAAATTCAACCGGTCTACTATGTTGTCCGACCGGTCCAAAGATAAAACACTTGGATGCACAGTGTCTGAGTAGTAGCTCATCATATGTGACGATAATAGAGGGTTCAGTCCATCTAAAACATAAAATGACAACTCTGGAAACCCAAGTTTTGACCATCCCATGATATTGCCAATATTACATGCCTTTCAAGCTCCAAATCAAATGGGTCAAAAGTTTGCAAAGCAATGTTGAGAAAAACCAAAACTTTAGAGAAAGCTCCAAATCAAATAGGTCAAAAGTTTGCAAAAAATGTTGAAAAAAAAAAAGAAAAAAAAAGAAAACCATAACTTTAGAGAAAGCTCCAAATCAAATGGGTCAAAAAGTTAGCAAAGCAACGTTGGAATGTGAGTGTCCATAATGAGGATGATGATATGGCCAAATCTAAAATTACACAATGCCGATTATGATATACTTTGATATTGTGGAGCTACTATGAAACAAACTAAAAGTTCCTGACCAGAAAAATTAAAAGAATGAAGGGACAAAAGAGGATTCAGTAAACAAATTTAGTAAATGGTGATATAAGGGAAGACAAGCAAGATTATCACTTTATATGGCACGTCTAAGAGATAACAATTGGAGTAAAGAAAGAACTGACTGCATAAACGAAGCTTAAAGGTTGCTACAAGGAAAATCAAGATACATCTCTCGAAAAGGTTTAGGATGTGCTAGTAAGATAAAAACAACACTTGCACAAATGATTTAAGTACTCAAGCGGTAAGGAGTAGACAGAACAGAGCATTGTAGTGTACATAAGGAAGCACTCAATATCATCACACATATAAAAAACAAGAAAACCATGCAATCATGACACAGATTTTACGTAGTGCACCATAAAGGCTACCTCCACGAGCTATGAGCATCTTGCTCGATTTCACTATGAAAGATACTGGCAATTCGTTATAAGGAGTCCTGCTCCTCTAACACTTAGCTTCTCAATCTTCACAGGTCTTAATCTTGTTCTCACAGCACCCTACCATACGTGGTGTGTCAACACCACGGGAAAAAGAGCTCAGACCTCTCTAAACCCTACATGGCCCTACGTGGTTTATACCATAGGGAAGAGAACTGCCACATCTCCTACACAAAGTCTAGGGTCACATTACATGAATATATAATATATGCTTTCTTGGCCACAAAGAAAGCCCTAGTACAAAAACCAAATTACCCTTGACCCTAACTTGATCATTGGCTTAACCAATAAACCAATTCAGTTAAACTAGAGTACAAGACATAAACCTAACAATCTTTACCTTGACTTGGATTCCGCAAATCATTGAGCCACATTGGAAATACCAATCTATGTCTTCCCATACCTTTTTGAAGGTACATCCTTGCATCGGTGTTGCAAAATTCTTCTTGTCATGCTCCACCTCGAACTAAAAGTTCGAATCCATTGACAAGTCTGTGTGATGTTGATATTTGAATCACTTATAAACAACCCAATTTCAAGACAACTATGAAGATCCAATCAGCATGATCGCTCTGAAAGAAACAAATCTAAAATTTGACTCCGATTAGCTCCGATATTGTAAAAACAATTTTCTACTCTCTGATCGATCAAACCTCCTTGTTGACCATCTAACCGCCAGTCTCACTCTTCCATCATGTAAATCTGCTCGAAACGAGTCCATAGGCACAAACGGATCTTCGACTGGACATCGGATGAATAAGATATTGCAAAAATACTTTACAACCATCGAACTTGGTCAAACTGCCTTTGACTATACCTGACTGCTAACGTGTGCTGATGTCAGTACTGCACTAGCTGGCAGTCTGGGCTCTGCACATAATTCAGGTTGACCCAATCTGACCTACACCCTTTTCTGGCTAAACTTCCAACAAGCAGGTCAGGTCAACCTGACCTTGACCCGACTTAGAACCATGCTAGATGGCCTGGACTTCTCTGCTAAAAGGTCAGGTCAAAACTTGACCCAAATCCAAAACTTGGCCCAAGTTCCTTTTTAATGCTACAATTTTGGTTCTCTACAACTAGAGAGAAAATGCCTAGGCCCCCTCCCTTTTTCCTTCGATCAGCTAGCCATCAGTGACAATGGGTAACGGCCTCCTCTCTGGCAAGCAGCAACAAATGGGGAGGAACTGGCGGTAACAGTGTGCTCTCTCTCCGGTACTCGCAGCGGAGGCAGTGCTAGTGACGGGCAATGAGCTGGCGGGTGACAGCATGCAGTGGACGGCAACGTTGCTCCTATTCACGATATGGTTCTACAACCAGAATTGCAGGCGATGGTAGCGCTCCCTTGGCCAGGCATCTTCTCCTGTTAAGGTGATTCCCGTCTTCTTCACAGTCACTACAGCAAAGATTGTATTCTCTTGTAGCAGAGCTTCGTCTTCTCCGACGATGAGCAAGACCCTTTTTGATCTCCTCTTCTCTAATTTGAGTCTGTAATCCACAACAAAGAACCAAATCAATATGCATCCAAGATCTTCTCTACTCTTGTTGCAAATAGAAATCGAACTCACTTTTTTTTGCTCTCGCTACAAATAGGAACCGAGCCCACCTTTTCATCCCCATTAAATCTCTCAACTTGGAAATAGCAGCAAGCCTAAGATCAAGGCAAGAGATCCATGCCTAATCTCTTTGTGAGAACTTCGGATCTGATTCATCTCAAGATGAGAAGTTTGGATTCGATTTCTCGTGCTGCAGCCCTTCTTTTTTCTTAGGTTGAAGTTGGTGAAATCTACTGTCCTTCCTATAACTGTGGCCCATTTTAAGATCACACAGCTGCTCTCCTACTTCTAATCACCTTCGGGAAACACAATCCAAGAGGCCCTGTGCTTTCTGTCTTCTCCAATCTAGAATCAGCAATGCGACAATAAAACCAATCTGATCTGGCTAGATCATATCCAATTCTCTACTTCGATAAAGAGCCTCCTCTCTTCTTCTCCGACTCCAAATCTATTCCGGCATAATGGAAGATGGATCTAAGAATACCGCTGAAACTTTTCTCCCATGCAGATTCGTCAATCGCAAAAACCTCTGAATGAGACCAATTGTGTTGCACATGCAAAAGCACTCAACATCATCACACACATAAAGAACAAGAAAACTATGTAATCATGACACACAGATTTTACGTGGCTCACCAGAAAGGCTACTGCCACGAGTTATGAGCATTTTGCTCGATTTCACTATGAAAGATACTCCGCAATTCGTTACAAGGACTCCTACTCCTCTAATACTTAGCTCCTCAATCTCCATAGGTCTTACTCTTGCTCTCACAACACCTTGCTATACGTGGTGTGTCAACACCACGGGGAAAAGAGTTGACGCCTCTCTAAACCCTACATGGCCCCACGTGGTTTACACCATGGGAAAGAGATCTGCCACATCTCCTACACAGAGTCTAGGGTTACATTACATGCATATATAATGTATGCTTTCTTGGCCACCAAGAAAGCCTAATACAAAGACCAAATTACCCTTGACCCTAACCTGGTCATTGGCTAGACCAATGAACCAATCCAGCTAAACCGGAATATAAGACATAAACCTAACAATAGCATGTAAAATTGCATTGTGACGTAATTTTTCTTTAAAAATGGATGAGAAAAGAAGTACTTAAATGAGGACAATTATCAACCTGTACCCTACTAATCAAAAGATTAGAAAAATTCCAAATAAATGTTTTTTTTTAAATTTTTAATCCATGTTGCACAGTTTATAATGGACCTAGTATGTATGGAACTATGGATTACAAAACATCGAGATCCTTAATTTTCTAGAACTCCCTTTTCATTTTTCATGGAAAGTAAGATACTTGTCCTAGTAGAAGGAACTTTAATTTTGAGGAACTCTAGTCAGTTGGAACTTGAGTTCGACAAAGGTAAGCTGTAACAAATAGTGGACTACTCATCTTCCATGAAAAACAGGTGATTAATGGGTTCAACATCTGGACAAATCCAATATCTTAATATACTAAAGGAAGGATATCCCATAAATGACTTCTATTGAAGGGACTAGAAGGGGCTAAGAGTAAAGGCTCAAAGTGGGTATCTTAAGCCTTGAAACTTAAAAGTTCTAGTATTTACTTTCATAGCAATCTAGAGTCATTTTGATGGTTCATTATTGATCTTCATCCATGAAACTTCACTCCACCTTTTGGATTAAAGGCCCTTCCCGCAGCATCAAGGAAGTCAGTAGGCATCAGCTAAATTGATAGCTCTAGTTGGATCCACCTTTTGGAAATGATGGTTTCAATTAGCACATTATGATAATATAAAACCTTGGGCCAGTTCATGAAGTTTCATTTTTTTAATGTTTGATTATAATATATTTTTTAATCCATTTATCTTGCGGGCATGCTGCGTGGAATATATAATCCTAGGGAGTGATAACTTGGCATCTCTATTCCCAAATACTCATTTATCTGTTGGTGGATTTTATTTGAATTCTCATCATCTCTTTGCCTTCATGACTACCCTTGCTGTTCTTCCTATTGTTTGGCTTCGAGACTTAAGCGTTCTCAGTTACATCACCCACCCACACCCCCGGCCTCTCCCTTTTTTTTTTTTTTGATCCCATGATAAACTATATTAAAAGAAGAAAGTGGGGTACAAGAAGCCCACTGAACAAACTATCTGTAATGATAAATTATATTAAAAGAAGAAATCTGGATATGAGCCCACCAAACAAATCATCTGTAACGATAAATTATATAAAAGAAGAAATCTAGATACAAGCCCACTGAACAAACCAAAAAGGTCATGATGGTATAAAAGAATTATACCACTAGAAATGGAAAATCACATAGAGAAAGCTACCAAGTTAGTCCTATTCACCCATTGTTAGCTAACAACGAATATGCAAAACCATTTACCAACCTCCCACATGTTGACAGTTTGCTTCAATCGACGACAATAAAGCTTTTGTATATCTCATTAAAGTAAAATTAAAATCTCCAAGGAATGGCAACCAAAGATGATACTCACAAAATAGCATTGAGAGAATCACTTTCTACCTCTAACCTCGAATAAAAAGAGGAAGAGGCAAAATTTTGAACTACTTATACAGTAGGCAACACCTCCGCCTTATTAGACTCCATAGTCCCAACATTCTTCAAAAACATTGCCAACACAAAACCTCCACTATAACAAAGCACCCCACCAATCCCCACTGGCCCGGGCTTTCCTTTAGCTACCACATCCACATTGAACTTCAAGTTTTCACCACCCCTATAATGGGAGGAATCTAATGCACCTTTTTCACCCTTTATCCCACATAAGCAAGTCTCCTAGTTATGTAACACACCATCTACTATTAAATTGTCAAATTCTTTCTTGAAGGAGGCCCATTCAAATATCCTCACCGATGACCTCGAGAAGTTCCAAAGAACACCACATTGCACTAAAAGCCTACACCACAAATAATTAGAAAATTCACAATGCACAAATAAATGGTCTACCGTCTCATTGTCCTTCCCATACAGCACAAATATGTCTAAAATAGCTACAAAAGCCAATCTTATTCTTCTAAGGTTGTTTGTCGTAGAAACTTTTCCCACTAAAGCAAGCGACATGAAAGCCTCCACCCTAGGAGGAGCCAAGCCTAACCAAGTCAATGATGTTGAAGCTTTGATACCTGGCAAACCCTCTAATTCCTTGTAAAAGGATTTACAAGAAAAAACAGCGGAGGAGCAAGACTTCCAAATGCAAGAATTGGCTATAACCCTGCAAAAGAAAATGTTAAAAGGAAGACTCTTCAAAGACCCAAACCCAAACTTCTCATATTGGTGCATGACCCTCCTAAAGGATATATCACAAGACCCAAAACCCCCCTCACCCACATAATAATCTTTGACTAAAGCTTACTTGTTGACCATTAGTCTAAACAACTTAGGATAAGAAAAAACAAAGGACCCAACTATCATCTCAAAGAGATGTTAGGGATTGGAGATGGAAAGCTAGGAGAATTCTATGTTTCCCTTTAGGATCGACAGGTTCTATCATATGAGGGTTGTTGGCCCAATCAAGGATTACAATTAAGCCATTAATTAGATAGGAATTGATACATTAGAATTGGATCCAAAATTTATGCTAAACATATCTAATCTACGGCTATGTGGTTGACCTAGTTACTTGGGCCTAGAGAGAGCTTAATGGGCTTATATTGACACCCCCGCTCAAATTGATGTTGGAGGATAAAACAACACCAATTCGGAGACAAGAAATTGATGGCGAGGCTGCTAGAGTCCCTTAGTGATATGTCTCCTAGTTGAAGCTCTGTAGGGACATAGGGAAGACTGATCACATCACGTATATATTCATCACAAATGAAGTGACAATCGACCTCCATATAATTGGTGCATTCATGAAAGATTGGGTCCTCCATTATTCGAATGGCATTGATATTATCTACATGTAAGGGAGTGGGTGTAGTTTATGCAAAACCGAGATCTGAAAGAAGACCGCAAAGCCATCATATTTTTGAGCATGTTGAGGTATTGGCATGGTATTTAGCTTCCCATGAAGATTTTACTCGTTCTTGCTTCTTACAGTTCCATGATATTAAAAAGTTACCAAAATACATACACCACGCAATCATAGATCCCTGTAAACCAAGACATCCTGCCCAATTCGCATTAGTGTATGCTATGAGAAATATAGGATATCTTTAGGAAAAAACAGGCCATGAGTTGAAGTCCCTAATAGATATCGAATAATCTGTTTGGTAGCCATGAGATGGAGATGTCATGGAGTACTCATAAATTGGCTGATGAGGTTCACAACATAAGATATATCGGTGCAAGTAATAGTAAGGTAAACAAGACTGCCCATTAATTGCCGATACATATGTGGATCAGGAAGCAAAGATCCATCATCCTTGCTTAATTTCAAATTGATTTCCAATGGAGTATAACTGGAGAGAAGTTTTGGAGATAAGCTAGATCATAAATAAGATCCATTGTATATTTGTGTTGGATTATGAAGAGACCATTGGAATTTTGTTGGATTTCCAAGCCGAAGAAGTAGTGCAATGGAACCAAATCTTTCATATGAAAGAAAGTTCTAAAAGAAGCTAGAAGTGTGATAATATTATCAACATATACGAATAGAACAATGACACTTGTAGATGTGTGTCGAAGAAAGAGTGAAGGATCATAAGGACTCTGTGCAAATTTGGGGTGACACAATGATGTCTTAAACTTGTCGAACCAAGCCCAGGGAGCTTATTTTATGCCATAGAGAGATCTGTGCAATCGACTAACTGAAGTCCTTGATGGAGAAGTAATATCTTGAGGAATGCACATATAGACTTCCTCTTTTAGATCACCATGAAGAAATGCATTCTTCACATCCATTTGATACAATGACCATGATTGAGAGGCAGTAATGGCAAGAAGATTCGAAAAGTAGTCATTTTTGCAACCAGGGAAAATGTCTCTTCATAATCAATGCCATATTCTTGTCCATTTCCTAAGGCCACAAAGTGAGCTTTGTGCTAGTCCAAGGAGCCATCAGGTTAAAGTTTGATTGAGTAAATTCACATACAACCTATTGGTTTGCTAGTAGAGGGAGAATTCATAATATCCCATGTGTGATTCTTTTCTAATGCACTTAGTTCTTCTTGCATAGCTTGTTGCCATCATTCTTGTTGCATAGCTTACAAATAGGAGTTAGATATAGATGCAAAGGAGAGGATGGCAACTAAGGATGCATGGGTGAAATCATAACAATTAGGACACCGCGAAATTCTTAAAGAGCGACACAAAGTACTCAGCATAGGCGAACCATCTGTCAACGATGGGTCCTGAGTTTCTAGGCCAAGAGGGATAACTTTTTCCCGTCTATGATACAGACAATTAGGTTTAAACCTTGTAATAGTTGTTTTGTTAAAAAGAAATCAAGCAACAAAACTCTGATGTTGGAATCCAATGGTTCAAGATGTTTTTAAAAAAATACTAATTTTCAAAAAAGACAACATTACAGGGGAACCTGGTGCATCTAGCAATAGGATCATAGCAAACAAAGTCTTTTTGATGAGAGGCATATCCTAAAAAGGCACACATAATGGATTGAGCGCAGTTCATTTAGTTCTTTCATGTGGAGGAAGTAAAACAAAGCATACACAACCAAAAAGATGGAGATGATAAAAAGTTGGTTGTGTCTTGTGCAATAAAAAATAAGGGTTTTCATTGTTAATTGATGAAGAAATTGATGATGATGATGATATTATTACATCAGCTAAATTGTATATGGCATGTTGGGAGCATCCTAAGATGGCCTGCAAGGGTCTCAACTAGTTTTGATGGAGGAATTGAAACCAAACAATCCAATTTTTTGTTAAATCCTAATATCAAGGGACTATTTTGGCAATATATAGAATTACATGAGCTTGTTTGTAATTTTTTTCAAAAGTTCCAGACATGAATAAAACATCTCACGTGCTGGATTCTTGGGCCTTTAGTTACTAAGCCTAATATGACCCAATCCGAGGAATCAAGGCATCACTAGTGTCAACCAAGTTTCTTCTACATGAATGTCAAGTTTGATTGATTGAAGAATGGGCCATGTGGGGTCCATAGCCATTCTCGTGTGGAGAATCTCAAACAATCCAAAATTCAAAATCTTCATATTTCTTTTATTATTCTTAGGGTTTTTTTTAAGTTCTGTTTAGAAACTTGGCTTAATATTTCTAGTAGTCATAGGACTTAAAGGTAGAATGTTTCTTAGGGATCTGGGGTGATTTTTATGCATATATATGCCTTATTACTGTCGACAGTAGTGTATATGCTATAGTGCCTGAATAGTAACTTGAAGAGGAAAGTCTATTTTCATGTTCAACAGTTTGCTATTATGAATAAAGCACAAGTTCTACTGGTTTCTACTTTTTTCTCTATATGATGTGCATCTAAGGATTGAAGAAGGCTCATATAGGTTAGATTATTTTGGTTTCTACATTGTTCCTTGATTTTATTAATTCTGGATTTCTATTTTCTTCATCCCATAGTGATGTAGTATTGGAATATTTCTAGGTTTGGTTGCTTGGGCCCTAGATAGTCCGATTTTGTGATGAAGTGTGGAGTTATGTAGCTCCCATGGATGTTACACACATATTATTGGGAAGGCCCTAGTAGTATGATTGTAGGATCCTTCTTGATAGATATAAAATACTTTTACCTTTTATAAGGATAATCAGAAAATTGTTTTGGGTCCTACTCGTGAGAAGCTACTTACTAGGCCCAGCCTTAAGGGAGAGGTAAGTTGCCTCTCAATGGCACAACTTTTAGAAGAGAGCACAAAAACTAGGACCATATATGCTTTGGTTGGAAAAGAAGTGACTAATGATGTGAACATTCCAAAAGAGGTAGACCATATATTGCAAAAATTCAAGAATATCTTTCCCAGTGACTTGCCTCGCGGTTACCACTAATGAGAGACATTCAACACCACATTAACCTTGTACCTGGAGCTAGTTTACCAAATTTGCTGGCTTATCGAATGGCTTCAAAAGAACATGAGGAGCTCAATCGACAAGTAACCAAACTTCTTGAACATGGACACATAAAGGAAAGCATGAGCCCAAGTGCTGTTCTAACCCTTCTAACTTCCAAGAAGGATGGCTCATGGAGGATGTGTATTGACAGTAGAGCCATTAACAAAATTACTATCAAATATCACTTTCCTATTCCATGATTGGATGACATGTTAGATATGTAGCTAGTGCCAAAGTGTTCTCTAAAGTGGACCTAAAGAGTGGATATCATCAAATCTGCATCAGTTAGGAGATGAGTGGAAGACGGCTTTAAAACTAGAGAAAGGTTATTTGATTAGCCGATGATACCATTTGGACTCTCAAACGCACCAAGTACATTCATGAGAGTGATGAATCAGGTTCTTAGACCATTTATTGGCAAGTTTATTGTTGTGTATTTTGATGATATTCTAGTCTATAGCCCGAATGTGACCAGTCATAAAGAACATCTCCAAAAAATATTAAGTATTGCGAAAAGAGAAGTTATATGGAAATCTCAAGAAGTGCAGTTTTATTACATATGGATTGATTTTTCTTGGGTATGTGATAACATTAGATGATATTATGGTGGATTAGAAGAAGGTTAAGGCTGTCCAGGATTAGCCTACACATTCTAATGTGCATGATGTAAGGGGTTTCCATGGTTTGGCTTTTTTTTTTTCTGCAAATTTGTGAGAAACTTCAGTTCTATTGTTGCACCTATTACCAACTGCATGAAGAAAGGAATTTTTTTATGGACGAAAGAAGTTGATGAAAGTTTCCAATTGATTAAAAAGAATTGACCGAAGCTCCAATCTTAGCCTTACCTAACTTTGGCAAGTTATTCCAAGTAGATTGTGATTCTTCCCATCATGGAATAGGTGGAGTTTTGAGTCAAGAAGGCCGACCTATTGCATTCTATAGTGAGAAATTGAATCAATCGAGAATCAAATATTCTACTTATGAGAAAGAGTTTTATGCCATTTTTTAGACTCTTAGACATTAGTGAAACTATTTGATTCAGCGGGAGTTTGTCTTATTTTTAGACCACGAGGCACTTAAGTTCCTCCATGATCAACATAAATTGATTCCTAGACATGCTATAAATTGGTTCCTAGACATGCTATAAATTGGTTCCTAGACATGCTAAATGGATCGCCTTTTTACAGGAGTACAATTTCATGATAAAGCATAAAGCACAGACACAAAACAATGTGGCTGATGCACTAAGCCCAAAAACATATCATCTAGCTACCTTGTGGGTGAAAGTGGTTGGATTTGATCACTTTCCAAAAATGTATGTTGATGATTCAGATTTTGGACAGCTATGGGCAAATGTGCAGAACGGTTCACATGGTGATTATATGTCACATGATGGATTTCTTTTTAGAGGTTCACAGCTGTGTATTCCTAATTGCTCTCCAGGAAACTACATTATTATGGAATTACATACTGGCGGAGTAGCAAGTCATTTTGGGTGCAACAAAACTATTGCTATAGTGGAAGAAAGTTATTATTGGCCTAAGTTGCGCCGTGATGTAGCAAAATTTGAGAAATGATGCAGAACTTGTCAAATGGCATAAGGGCAAGCCTAGAATACTGGTTTCTACACACCTTTTCCTATTCCTAAGGCACCATAGGAAGATGTTAACATGGACTTCGTGTTGGGTCTTCCATGGACTCAACAAGGTATGGATTCTATTTTTGTAGTTGTTGACAAGTTTTCGAAGATTAGTCATGTTATTCCTTGTCATGAGACTTCTAATGCAACATATATTGCAAATCTATATTTTCGGGAAGCTCTTTGATTGCATGGCTTTTCAAAGACAATCACCTCTGAAAGAGACACCAAATTCATGAGTCATGTTTTGGCACACCTTACGGAGGAAGTTTGGGACTAATCTCCATTTTAGCAATGCTTATCATCCCCGAATAGACATACAAACAGAAGTTGTTAATTGAAGCATCGGTAATCTGTGGAGTTTGGTGAAAGGAAAGCTGAAGCAATGGGATATGATTCTTCCACATGCTGAGTTGGCCTACAACCATTCACATAATAGATCTACTCAAAGAAGTCCATTTAAGATTGTCTATGGCTCCAATCCTACCAATGTGTTGGATCTTGTCCCAATTCAACAAGCTAACAAAGTTGATGAAGATGCTGAGGAATTGGCAAGGCACATCAAAGATGTTCAGAAAGATGTGCAAAAGAAAATTTAAGCCATCAATGCTAAATACAAGGAAGCGGTAGATCACGAACATAAAAAACAATTGTTTAAGGTTGGTGATCTAGTATGGCTTCAAATGTGCAATGAGAGATTTCCTGCTAGAACCTATAACAAACTAATTGGGAAGAAGATGAGACCATACAAAGTGCTTCGGAAAATCAATGATAATGCTTATAAAATCAAGCTACTCGATAACATCAAGACAACAGATGCATTCAATGTCCAAGATCTCACATCATACAAAGGATATTATGTAATATTTGACATTATTGATGTTGAAGAGGACATCAATTCAAGTGCGAGTTCTTTTCAACCGGGGAAGAATGAAGTAGAAATTGATGATGATGATATTATTGCATTAGTTGGATTGTATATGGCACATTGGGAGCATCCCAAAATGGCCCACAAGGTTCCCAACATGTTTTGATGGAAAACTTGAAAACAAGCAGTCCAGTTTTTGGTTAAATATGAATATCAGGGGACTATTTTGGTAATAGATAGAATTACAGGGGCCTTTTTGTAATTTTTTCCAAAAGTTCCAGGCATGAATAAAACATCTCATGTGCTGGATTCTTGGACCTTTAGTTACTAAGCCTAATATGACCCAATCCAAGGAATCAAGGCATCACTAGTGTTGACCAAGTCTCTTCTACATGAGTGTCAAGTTTGATTGATCGAAGAATGGGCCATGCGAGGTCCACAGCTATTCTCGTGTGGAGAATCTCAAACAATCCAGACTTGAAAATCTTCATATTTCTTTTATTATTCTTAGGGTTTTTTTGTTAAGTTCGGTTTAGAAACTTGGCTTAATATTTCTATTGGTCGTAGGACTTAAAGGTAGAATGTTTCGTAGGGATCTGGGGTGATTTTTATGCATATATATATATGCCTTATTACTGTTGACAATAGCGTATATGCTATAATGCATGAATAGTAACTTGAAGAGGAAGGTCTGTTTTCATGTTCAACAGTTTGCTATTATGAATAAAGCAAAAGTTCTGCTAGTTTCTACCCTTTTTTGTATATGATTAGCATCTAGGGATTAAGGAAGGCTCATGCAGGTTAGATTATTTGGGTTTCTATATTGTTCCTTGATTTTAGTTATTCTAGATTTTTGTTTTCTTCATTGTATAGTGGTGTAGCATTGGAATATTTCTGGTTTTGGTTGCTTGGGCCCTAGATAGTCCGGTTTTGTCAAATCGAGACTGCATCATTAATAGAATGGGATGGTAGTTGATTTATTAGATGTGCTGCCGTTGTGAGAGCTGCAGGCCAGAAACGGGTAGGTATTGAAGATTTGAGAAGATCTTAATTCTTTCTCTCAATGACCCCATTCTATTATGGAGTGTACAGATTCGTCCTAGTTAAGAGATAATTCCTTTTTCTTGAAGAAAAAGTTGAAATTCGGCTGAAAAATACTGATCCGACCATAATATTTTAATGCTTTATGAAAGTTGGTTCACAAAATAGGTAACAAAAATCTTAAAGGCAATAAGGACAGCAGATTTTGCATGCAACAAATAAATCTAGGTGAACCTACTATCGTCATCAATGAATGGGACAAAATATTAATGACGACCATGGGATAGGTGAGGAAATATCCCCCATGCATCGCTATGAATTAGGTCGAAACATTTCTTGCTTCGAGAAGTAGATTGCAAAAAAGGGAAAGCTCTACTTTTTCCTAACTTACATGCATTACAATCAAATGGAACACAACCACTAGAATTGTTTAATAAGCCAGAATTGAATAATGTAAAGAAAGTTCTAATATGTGGATGTCCTAACTTATTGTTCCAGAATTGACAATTATTCAAAACAGAAAAACAAAACAACTTATTGGAAATTTTATTCTCCATAATTTGTGGGCACATCAAGGGAAAACAGTAGTCCTTCTCTAGGCCCCCTAGCGATTACCTTCCCCGACTCCTTGTGCTGCAAAATACAACTAGAGGAAAAGAATGAGATGTTGCAATTATTGTCAACCAATTGCCCAGTAGAGACGAGGTTTATGGTTAATTTAGGGGAAACAAAAACATCTTTTAATGTCAAGCAACTTTTTATGTCACCAATATCAGTAATGGGTAAATTTTCTCCATCAGTAGTTTGAGTTTTAAGGTTACCCTTATATTCAGTGATATTTGTCAAGGATGTAGGTGATGAGGTCATATGATTGATGGCTCCTGAGTCCACGTACCAAGTGGATACCTGAAAAGCCAATGGCAGAAAATGCATTAATGATCATTTGCTCTACTAACTCAGGAGTGATATAAGACAGTGCAGAGGCAACAGATTGTGCAAAAGAACCAAATAGTGTCGAAGAAGAATCACCTTGTTCAATAGTGGCAATGTAAGAACAAAAGATATTATTCTTTGTATGTTTCCTACATTCTGAAATGACATGTCCAGAGGCTTTGCAATAGTTACAAGTTTTTTGTTTGCACTATGAAGCATAGTGACCATAGTTATTGCAGCTGTCACATTTCACTTTACTCATGTCTTGAGGAGGTGTTCAACCTTTAGCCACATATGCGATTGGAACAATGCTTTCAGGGGCCTTTTGTTCAAGAATGGCCTTATCATTTGTCGTTGTTCTTCATGAAGTAATTCTTGAAGGCAATCATCTATCATAGGAAGAGGAGCTCGATTCATCAAGCTAGAGTGAACTAATTCATATTCAGGGAGAAGCTTCATTAGAAACTAATCTTGATGACTATTCTGTTGGAGTTTTAGCAGTTCAGGAATAAGTCCCTTAGACACATCTACAAATTTTCGTCATCATATTCAGACCAAAGGGTTAGAAATCCTGAGTAATAATCCTATATGGACATCGTCCTTTAGGTGTAATTTGCAACTTCAAATTCTAGTTGAAATTGGCAAGCAACATGGTTCTGGTAATATACCTTTTTTAGGTATTTCCACATTTCTTTTGAGGTTTTGCATGGCCTATGTAGCAAAATGAAATTTGGTTCGACAAAGGATCCAAGGTTTGATTTTAGCATCTTTAGTTTTCCAAGATTGGATTTTTTTGGCATCATTAGTAGGGATTTGTTTAGACCCATCAATATAGCCCCAAAGTTCTTTTCCTTCCAAATAAAACTGAAATTGAAATGCGCAAGACCTATATTTTTTTCATTAAATTGAACAATATAAATCTCAGATTTCTCAGATTTATCCATGAGAGTACAAACAAATGGCTGTATATACAACACAGCAATAAGCAAGCAAGTGGTACCAATAGCAATTATTACTAAGAAACAGCAGTTATCAATGGTAATCACCAACAGTTGTAGCAACAGCAAAGATGGAAAACAATAAATAGCAGAAGTGCAAGTTGTATCAGATGAACCAAGGAAAAAATTCGCTTTGGGCGACCTCCAAGCTAGTGTC
Source organism: Sextonia rubra (assembly GCA_037013555.1). NCBI lineage: Eukaryota > Viridiplantae > Streptophyta > Magnoliopsida > Laurales > Lauraceae > Sextonia > Sextonia rubra. The sequence continues at coordinate 12,018,930 of JASUAD010000008.1, forward strand.
TGGTGCACTACGTGGGGCCCATAGATGGATGGAAATACAAATCAAGAGTTAGATCTGATTTTGGGATTGAGATGGCTTCCTTTTGATGAAATCTTGTCTAAAGATTCCTCAGATCCAAGCCATTGGACCTTTGTAATGAAAAAAAGTGCCAAAAATTGAGAAATCAATAGATGGAGCAAAGTAACTACCTCCAAGTGGTCAAAAATTGCAGAGAAATCACCAAAAAAACTCTAGAGTAATGGGTGATCATATCTGTTATGGTTGCCAGCGATGTCTGGATGATCACAAGTGGGCCACTATTGCTTAGCTATGATCGACAATGGATGCTTTGGTTGATGAGAGTTTGAGATGTCTAAATCAGATCCTTGATATGTTATCTACCATGGGAAAGGCTCATTTCTCTCTAATCAACTCACTGCTTTGATTCCATGTCATCTAAAAGAGATGTTAGGCATATATTGGAGATGGAAAGCTAGGCAAATTTTGTGTTTCCCTTTGGGATCGACAGGCAGATCCAAAATCTATGCTAAACATATCTAATCTTCTATATTATATAAGGGTTGTTAGCCTAATCAAGGGTTACAATTACGCCTTTAATTAGGCAAGAATTGATACATTGGAATCAGATCCAAAATCTATGCTAAACATATCTAATCTATAGCTATGTGGTTGACCTAGTCAACTTGGGCTAGAGAGAGCTTAATGGGCCTCTATTGACACCAACCCCAACCAATCATCAATCCAAAAATGAACACGACTTCCCTCCCTCCACTTTGAAACCAATCCCCCTCTTAAACAACTCACCTCCTACAAAAGACAAATCTCTAAACCCGAAAATATTACCCCACAAACCCAACGCGCACTGCCTAGGAGCTCTACGAGGCTCTCAAGCCAAATCTTTTCTCCATATTTAGCCCCAAACTCCCTCTCTTCCCCAAATCTCTACCACCACTTAGCCAAAATAGTCCAATTTTTAAATTCTAAGTTGCAAGTGTAAAAGCATAAACAAATAGGGCCCTCATAGGCCCATGACCAACAACCCACCAAATCTCAAGGGTAAATATCTCACTCATGGGATCTTTAGTGATTTGGTCTATACATGCATAGCTATACTAAATATCAATCATAGCTATCAAATATCAGTCAATATGTATACTTTCTATTATTACCTGTAATCATCTATAATTAGGAGGCAATCATAGCCATTGATTAGGAAAGTATTATGTATAAATATAGCAGTCTATTCCCTCTTTGGGATATGACAAACTTCTCAAAACTTCCCCCTCTATATGCTTGTGCTCTTCTTCTCCATCTCATTCTAGTCACCATAAGGATCCACAGATTCTTACATCAGATGAGTCTATTCCATTATGGTCTATCCCAAAGAGGGAAAAGACTATTGTATTTATAATTAATATTGTCCTAATCACTAGTTGTGATTGCCTCTTAATTACAGATGATTACATGTATAATAGAAAGTATAACAGTGATTGATATTCTACATCTATGATATTTCTTACAATTAGACATGTATTGACCAAATCACTAAAGATCCCAAGCGTGAGATATTTATCCTTAAGATATGGAGGGCTGTTGGTCATGGGCCTGGTCCCTATTTGTTTATGCTTCTAGAACATGACCCTAATCCCCTAGCAGTCAACTTGATCACATCCTCCCACCTAACAAGATGCAAATTCCCTTTGTCACTCCTCCTTAACCGCCACTAGCATACACTACAAGGACAAATATATAGTAGACCATCAAATTAGAAAGGTAAGCTTTAACTAAGGTGATTATTCCTCCTAAAAAAAGATAATTTCTTTTCCACATAGACAATTTCCCCTTAAAATTTTCCGTCACTGGGTTCCACACCTCTTGAGATCTCACTTTGCCCCTAATAAGCAACCCCAGATAAAAAACAAAGGCAACTTACCAAACTTGCAGTGAAATTTGGAAGCTAAAGTATGGATCACTTCATTCGTCAACCCAACCCCCACCAATAGGCTCTTGGAAAGATTTGTCATTAAACCTAAATATAGCTCAAAAGGCCTTAGAGTCCCTTTTAAGAATACAACCTCCTCCCACCTTGTAGAGCTAAACAGGATTGTGTCCTTTTTTCTTCTTCTTTAAACTCTTAAAACAATTTAATTTTTGCCTTTAAACTCTTAAACAATTTAATTTTCGTAAAAAAAAAGAAAACTGATTGACATAAACTATTTTATCTTGGTTTTGTGTGGGTGCAATTGGAGCTTGCAATCGAGAGACAAGCAATCGATGTATACACAAACTCAATGAAGCACGCAAAAGGAATAATACAGTATTTGTAACTTGTTCGTTTTTAAGCCCTACGAAAGCCCAATACAAAGAACAAAATACCCTGAAATCTAAACTAGGATCCTAGCTATCCTAAAAGACCGGTCTGGTTAAGCCGGAATACAAATCATCAGCCTGTCAGGTTTTTCTTTCTTTTTTCCATGTAAACTTAGCATTGTTCCTTTCTCATTTTTCACTGCAGCTGGTGGAGTTATTGCATCGATATTGATTGTTTTCTGCTTGTTCTGGGTTGGACTTGAGCAAGTTGGTTTCCAGAACAAAGGAACTGCACTAGACCCCTGTAGGTCTTCCAGTTTCTGTTGGACTCTATGGGTACTGCTACTCGGTGCATGCCGTCTTTCCAAACATATACACATCAATGAAAAAACCAAACCACTATCCTTCTGTTTTCTTCTCATGGTAAATTACTTTTCATATTTTCTGCACCTAACCAGTGTCAATGACAAATTACTCTGTCATATCATATGCTTGTTACTTCCATTGTAAAGAACAAGATAAATTGTTTTTTAGTAGGGCCCAAAATAATATTATTAGAAGTAATTAGTCAACGCTCGGTAACCTACAATGAGCATACATGTGGAGTCCACCTGATGGATAGCTTGTTTCCATAAATTACAGAATTTCTATTGTTGAGGGGAGGAGTTGCAACTTTCCGGTGCATCCTGTTCAATTATAATTTGGAACAATGCATTGCAGAGCAATTATCAGTCTCTAATAAGGGGCTTTTTGGGTGATATACATGGATAGTGAAGTGAGGAAAAAGGTCAACTTAAAAGAGAATAATAGGAGGGATCAAATCAAAAGGTGCTACATGACAAAATGTCATGCCATGAGGGGGTAGCTTTTGACATTTTTAATAAAAAGAAAAGGAATTTTTGTCATTTAGTGGCATGATAAAGTAAATTTTTAACTCTTTTGGAACAAGAAAGGTGATTTTTTAAATTTAGTACTTTTTTATTTGATCTCCTCTTCTATTATTCTCTCTTGAATTGATCATTCTCTTTACTTCACTATCAGAAAGTGTTTGATACTATATTATAACACGTGTGTGCTTTACCGGTCAAGATTGTGGATTTAATTTGTTTCGATCTTAGAATATTGAGCTCTCCATAGCAAACGCTGTTGTGGTTTTGCCTTAATCATGTGTTAGAATCATTGCATATGGAATTTTTTTCCCTTGCCATTGAGTTTGAACAAGACTTGTACGCGCGGATTGAATGGCATCAAGTGTCAGAAAACAAAAAGTATATAAGACGTAAAGAGTTCTAGATTAGCAAAAATAAACTAGTCATTTGACTAAGTGCAAACTTATGGCAACTTGGGCGTTCAGTTAGGAACTAAAGATATAGAAAATGACAACTGTTAGTTCAACAAGTTAAGAAAAAAGATGGTCTGGCTAGGACATGTCATGTAATATGCAATTAATGCATTATGTGAAGACAGCTAAAACTACTAGATGACGAATGTATTTTAAAGACCAAGCCTAAAAGTGAGTGTGGGAGGAATCTATATCGCTAACTAGAACCAACACAATGGATGATTGAAAAAATATCTAATATTGGAAATAAGCTTGGTAAATAAAAAAGTGAAACAAAAGTAAGAATTAAGTCGAAAGGCCAGAGATATACATATTATTTTAGGGTTTTTGATGGGGGAAGAGTAGCCTTCTGTAGTTTTTTTTTGTTCAAAAGTTTTGAGAACAAGAAAAAAATGGAATGCTCAAAGGAACAAATTGTTTAGAAATTAAAAACTCATTTACATGCACATGAATAATGTAGTCCCTTTACATGAGAATAAAGGAGAGATTCAAATGAGTGAAAACTTCCAAGCTATCAAACTCATGAATCGAATGAACTACGAGAGTTTTATAGCTACAATAACTGAAACAAATATTTTTTATAAACGACTTTGTCTTATTCTAGCTGGATTACAATAAATATTTCATAGAGAGCAAAAAATTTATATATAAATCTTAATTTGAAGTGAACATTATGGGACAAACTAAAATTTAGAAAAGAAGAATCAACAAAGACAATAGTTAGTGAACCACCTTAAACTTTAGGGACGTCATTATGAGGAGTAAGCATTGTCTTAGGTAATCTGCTTGATCCCTTAGTTGCTCCTTTCGTTGTTGTTGTTTTTTTTTTTTTTTCCCTGAGGAAAAGTAGAAGCCACATGGTGGAGCATTCTCCACATTGTAGGAAAATAGAATAAATGGCATAGAGAGCAAGGAAAGCATAATTACCTTACACCCCTAGTTTCTCTAAATGAACAAGCTAGAGCAAATTGAAAAATGACCGCTTTCCCTCCCTCTCTAAATATTTGATGGTCTAATGGTTGTGCATTGTTTCCTCGCACTTGCACTTGCATTTCTAACTTGTTTAATTTTGTCTTTAAATTCCTTCCAGTTTTACAATTTGTATTGTGATGTATGCCGGAGTTGCTGTAATGGGCTACACCATGTTTAGGGAATTCACTAAGTCACAGTTCACTCTCAACATGCCTAAAAATTTGTTTGCTTCAAAAATTGTGGTGTGGACCACGGTATGCTTTGATAATCATATAGGTCCCATTTCTGCAGTTTGTAAAAAATACCTAGGAATGCAGAGGAAAGAGGTTTTTATGAAATGGGTCTTGATGTGGCAAAGAGTAGAGGGAAAGGTTAAGGATAAAAGCAAGGCCAAACTTACAAGAGTGATGGTCCACGTAAGACCCTACCTTCGATCCATCCTTCATTCTTAGCCCTTCAATAGAATCCTATTTCTAGGGAAATCTAAGAATATTTTATCAACTAAGGCAAGGAGGCCTATTACATTGGGATCTTGTAGTGATGAGGTGTCAGTTCATAACATGCTTACACCTTCTAAGTCAGTTAGCACAGCACCTTAAAGACCTAACATCAGTCCTAAATTAAAAAGCAACCTCCCTCGAATATTTCTAGCCATCAGAAGTAACCTGATGAAATAAATAATCAGTTTAAAATTATGTTTTCTAACATGCTTTGGTTTTTTCTTTTGCAGATAGTAAATCCGTTCACCAAATATCCTCTGTTGTTAGTATAAAGCTTGTTTTTAGACACATTTTGAATCTTAAGCCTTAGGCCTCACCCTGGGAATAGGCAATCCCAAAAACAACTAGATACTCAAATCTGACTGACTTGCACTTCCATCATGTCACTACATCAAAAATGTCCATTTGGAACGGTTTGAAACTATTCCTAAATGAATCTGGAACGGTTTCAAATTGTTCCAAAAATGGGTGTCGCAGAAAATCTGGAACGGCCCAAAACCATTCCAAATTTTCCAATCTGGAACGGCTTTGAACCGTTCCAAAATTTCAAATCTGGAACGGTTTTGAAAATCTAGAACGGTTTTGAACCATTCCAGTTTTGAAAATCTGGAACAGTTCAAAACCAATCCAGATTTGAAACCGTTCAAAATTATTCTTTAATATTTTCTTGCCATTTTTTTTGAACTTCTTTAAAACAGTTTTAATAATATTTTTTTAAATCATAAGTTTTTTAAAGAATTTGGTCCTACTGCTAAAGAATTCACCGCTCACCAATCCAGATGCTGTACCAACCCCACCCCACCTGTCCCACACCCAAAAACCTTACCTATGGGAGTTGACATTCACCCATGTAGACCCCAGAAAGCGGCTCTCACCAGCTCTAACCATAAATGGCTCCTTACTACATCTTTCCTTGTACTAACTACTGTGAAAAGTACTGTTTTTTTATCACATGTGAAAAATACTGTTGGTCTGGACTTTGGCATATTAGAAAAGAATGTTCTAACAAGTGAATAGCACAGTTGGAGGGTGCTCAAGGTTTTGACATTGAGTGATGTTAACAATTGGAAACAAAAAAGTTTAGCAATTTAGTTGCAACAAGACTGGCCTCTTCAGAAGTATCTAGATTCTCCAAATCAACAAATACAATAGATCTTTGTCTTCTGCTTGATAGTTTAAACAAGTGCTTATGTTTCCTTCGAAAGTTTCCCAAGAAAAATAGAGGATCTCTGCTTATTCCATTCCCTGAAGAAACTACCTGATCCAAGTAGTATGAAGCAATAAGGAAAATGATCCATTCCAGAGTCAATTATTATGAGAGTTTCTTTCATGCCATTGCTGTGGTCATTCAAGTCCCCCCAAGTCATACCAGAAGTCCCCGTATAGTGTCCTTCTAATGCATACTGAGCTCATATCACCCTCGATACAGAGAAAAACCAGGCACCAGCTCCATAGTCATCAGCCATGACCCTGCAAGCAAGCGTATAAAATCATACATTAGAGAATTTTTGCAGAGGTTAGAAGTCAAGTGTATCATCTTCCAGCCATCCACTGTCTTACTTGAGAAGGTAGTGTCCTCAACATAATTTTGGAAAAGGAAGGCACCTAGAAGTCCAGATCCAAACACATAGATGTAGCCTAAAACTGCAGTAATAATACAGTAAACAATTCAGAATTGCTTTCAACATAAACAACTCCAAAGGTTAAATATAATTACAACTACACAACGGATATAACCAACTCCAGATTGATTGGATAACAGTCTGTTGATAATGACGATGACCATGACATCATCAACGAATACTAAGGATGTATATACTGATAATTTTGGGCCTTTTTTAGAAAATTACAGGGGAAGAATTCCATCTTTTTCAGAATTTGTATATTTCCCAAGGAATTTGAGTGTTTGGAGCTACTACAATTTTTTACATGCAAGCTCAAGTGTACTCAGTGCAGTATCACATTTGCTCAAATAGGTTGGTCAAAGGGTGCCGAAAAGGGGACCATATTGAACCAAACCTGAATTTGGTTAATGGAAGGGCTCACAGCTAGTTGGCTTTGAGCAAGAAGAGGGATACCAACCATGCAGCTTCCACATTTTCTATGCTTTTTCAAAGACATGTCCTTTATCGGTCTATGTGTTCGGATTGCTTCAAGTACTTGTTAGTGGATGAGATTATAAGCATTGAATTTTAAGCTTGCCATTGAGCTCTAAACATATAAGAGGCCTGTAATCGCAAAGAAAATATAGGGCTCCTGTTTCAGATGGGGAAACATAAGTCAATTTTTCTCTTATCTGGATATGAGAAAATTACTACTAGTTTTTTGTTGTTTATTGGGCCTGTTAGTGCTTGACAGTAGTCTTTTCTTCTCCATGAATTATTAGATTGATACAAAAAAATTCTCATAATTGAACTTTGGAGTTGGAAAAATCAATGACAATAATGATGTTGTTAATGTTTAAACTAGACACAGGTTGTTCTGTATTTCTTATTGTAATCAATTAAGGAGCTAGGAATTCTACCCTTGATCCATTATTTGCAATTGGTAGTAAAGTAAGTTTTTCATGGAAAAAGAAACTGAAGCGCACAACAATTAGAACAGTGAGATATTACCTGATCTTCCTGTCAACTTTTACATGTCCAGGGTATCAAAACATAGCTTTAGGATGTTTGTAGAGCAATGACAATCCCAGAGAAATTGGATAGGGACACCGCTTTGTCATTGGTGGGAAACTAAGAATTATGTTGAATCTTTATAATTCTAGATTCATACTAACTGAAAAAAATTTTAGCCCGGCACTGCATGGATGGAAATTGAAATGTGCTCTAGGGTGCATCCTTCTCAACTACGAAGCACATCGAACCTTTATCATTCTAGATTCATACTTACTGCCCACTGGCAAAATCTCTAAGCCGGCAATAGCATGGACGGGAAACAGAAATGGGCTCTATGGTACATCCTTCTCCACGGTACTATCAGATTGGTTTTAGCTTGGTATATGGCCATGCCTATGCCTAGTATGTTCTTGGAAGAACAGAGAAATTGACAAGATTCCTCCTCATAGCCGATCGACGATCTTGATTTCTTGTTATTGTTAGGTCTGATGGAAATGACTATGAAGTCATTTGTCTATTATGATCTAGTATATCATTTATAGGGAGGGCCTTTTTTCATTGATCGAGAGATCCAGCCTAGACCTATCCAACTGAACTATCAAAAAGCATCAGATAATCAGCTTACAAAGAGACATACAAACTCATGGTCAAATTTCAACTTGGAGACAAAAAAAAGAGAAAAAAGAAGAAAAGAACCTGTTGCTGTTTTGACTTCTGAAAAGACTGTAGCTGCTAAAAAAGTAAATGCAACCTGTAAATTCAAGTATACAAAATAAAATATGAACTGGATGGTGTAGTTATTCAGAAGGAAAATCTCCAACCCTGCCAAAAGTTAAATTAAAAAAAGAGAGAGAAAAAAGAAAAAATATCAGCATATACAAGAGTATTGATGGTATGCATCCATGTCATCTTTTCAAGTCAAATACCATATGAAGCATAGCATACCTACTACAGATCCCATTACAGCAAACCAGATTATATAAATAAATGACATCAAGAGGAAGTATATATAAGAAACCAGCCAATATGGACCATCCCCAAGTCCATGCATTTTCATCATAATTCTCAGCTTATGTTGCTTCTCATAAACCAGACAATTCAAGAAAACCTACATGATTCACAAAAACATGAAGACATCATCAGAGAACATAACAGTCCCTTATCATGCATAAAGGACATCTGTTTACTAGTGTCACCAACAATCTTGTCTTTTCCAAAGGGAACAAAGACCATTAAAAAAGATTTATATGGTCAGAAAGGACAATCGCACCCATTTTCCAATCAGGTCACTCTTTAAAAAGTTGAACATAGTTACTTTCAAAATTTAATATATTATAAGTATAAATAATCACAAATATATAAATTAAAATGTCCCTTCTCTTTTTTAACTTTCATTTTAAAAAGGCTGTCTGTAAGATTGAGCGCAAAACCCATGAGAAGTGGTTAGGACTCACAGGAAATAACAACTGAATGACCCAAGCAAAAAGAAGTGGTCCAATTAAAGAAGACAAGTTAAGTGACACCCTTGAACCTGCCCTAGGCATTTCTTTCACAAAATCAAGCAGAATGCGCATCCCTCCATCTTTAAAATGTCTTAGTAATGCATTTGAAACCTGCAAGTAGAAGAATCAGAAGAGAAGTTGTACAAAACTAAGTGATCATAAACAAACTTTTAAAAAAAAGTTGTACAAAACTTGTTGTCTTAAAATGATTTGTAAAATATTATTCAATTCCAAGACGGCAACAAGTGCAGACAGTAACTTGCCTAAAAAGGCAAAAGTGAAATGAATGGCATACTAAGTGCATTTTAGTTGTTTCATTTCAATATACTCTTTAACAAAATGTAATTAATGGACCAAGCTATATAAACACTACCTCTCTCCCAGAAACTCTCACTCCCTCTATCTATATATATATATATCTGAAAATTGGTCGATCAATTCTAGTATTGTAGACATCTTGCATATGGTGGCAAATTTTAAAAATGTTAGTTTCTGCTTTATTCCTATAATTTTAATTGATATGGCCCTTGTGGTTGCAAATTTTGGCCTTGGATGTGAGGAGGCTATTTTTTGGACTGTTGCTTTCCTAGTGTGGCTGGCAAGAGCTTTTCTTTGATGTTCTTTTCTCTCTGTTACTGATGAACTTCCTTTCTACCAAAAAACAAAAAAGAAAAAGTCATCTTACAAACAGAGCTGTCTTCAAGACTAAACATATTAATTTCTTGACCAGATTGTAAAATAACCTATAACTGAAGGAATGTGAAATGCTAGTGATTTCTTTTTTTTTAAATGTGGGAAGCACTAATCTTTGCATTTAGTTCAAATTGAATATTCAAATCTGATAAAAACATCTAAGGTACAGGATGATTGGATCTGACAGTATATGACAAAGAACATCAGTTCTAATGTACAAGCTCCTCTATGGAGCTGTTTGTTCACTATATCTCTGTGGAGCTGCTTGCTTGCAAGGGAATATTATATTTTAACATTGTCTGAACATTTAAGGTTGAGATATATCTGCTAAACCCCTCATAGATAGGATGGAAGCCTTAAAAACATTCACAGAAAAGGCACTCATTCTTCTTGAAAAGGAAGACAATCAGCTAATTTCATCAAGTGATAAGAATTCATTTTTCATTTACAATTGAAACATTCAATCTAAAGCTGGCTTCAGATTCATGAGAAATCTAAGTCTGCATTTACTGTACCAGCGAACAGCCCCTGACCAACCTACAACTTATGTTAAATTTGCAACAAAAGAGAAAAGTATAACATTCTGAGAAAGGAAAAGAACTAGAGGATGCAGAATCTCAAAGAGATGCCCCAAATACTTGCCTTCGAGTTCTATGTCATTTTCATAGGCAGCTTCTAACATAGACATTCCAATGGGAACCTTGATGAGTTTCTCATCTCCATCCTTGTCAACAAATGTCACGGATATTCTGCACAATTAACAAAAACATATGAGCATGAAGCAACTTGTTTAACATAACATATTACCCACTAGGCAGAACCCAAACATAAGCATAAACACAATATCGACATGGAGATTTTTTCTCAATGGATTTCTAGTTCACTATTTTTAGAAATGGAGAGTTATCCACATGTCTTCAACATATATTTTTTTTCATAAATGGAATTTCATTGCTTATGATTATCCAGTTGTCTTCTAATTTTTTATCTAAAAACTGAGATCATAATAGAACAATTCATGCCAATCCTTTCTAGAGAAGACACGTTCCTCACACAACTTGAAGAGCTTGACAATTGATCTTTAGGGGCTACTTCACCACTCAAATCAGTACTTGACATTGATAAATCATCAGATTGACTGAGCAATCTAATGTCTTTTATGTCTAGTTCTTGAAATAGCCTCTACTCCATCTTTCCACTTAATTGTTTTTATTGCTCACCTCCCCTGAGCTTCTGCTATTCGAAATAGCCTCTACTGCATCTTTCCACTCACTGCTTTTGTTGCTCACCGTCCTTGAGCTTCTGCTGTTTGAAATAGCCTCTACTGCATCTTTCCACTTGCTGCTTTTGTTGCTCACTGCCCCTGAGCTTCTACCTGTGGACAAAGTAACTTGCTTGGATGACCTGAAAGCAAAAGAATTCTTTGTTTTACCATCTTGATTTATGGATTCATGGGATTGACACAAACCATCTTGCAGAACTACGTCATGATTGCCACATGATTCATCGGCGACACAAGAACTACCCATTGCGTCTTCCTTAGGGTTGACTTTGTATGGCTTTTGTTTTGCAGTATGCTTGCCTTTGGAAATAGGAATTCCAACATGATTGGATAAAAATGATGACAGCTTCTTCATGGTGCCACATCCATCTATATATCAGAACAGACATAAACATCCCATTTGAAATAAATGATTAAAATAGCAATGAAACTTGCATAGAAAGACACAAATCTGGTAGAGGATAAAAATTTCTACCTGAAACAAGGGCATCTTCTGATCCTTTATGAGCAGAAGATATACCTGAGTTTGAAGAGTTGAGTTTTCCATTACGTTGTTTAATATTTAGATCATAGGAATTTTTCACAGAGGTAATTGATGATGTGCTTTCACCATGGAACACATTTTTTGGATTAGCTTTTAGAAGAGATATACTAGTTCCAGCAACTGATGAAGAACTTACCATATGACTATCCACTTTGAAAGAATTTTTCCTTTCAATTACATTTTGTCCTTTTAACTGCTTCAGTCCTCTTGGGTCCTCCAAAAGAGAGACATTAGGTGACAGCATTTTAGCTTTTGACTTGATCCTAGTAGAGCGGACTGAGTTTGGTGTACTGAAAGACAGAGATTTGGTAATCAACCCCTCTTTTTTCGTGGCACTGCTAGAAGTTTCTCTGGCTAACCTTTGCTTTTGAAAAGCATATTCTATTAGCTGTTTCACTTTTGGTTTTGAGCTTGCATTGTTGAAAGTAGCTGACCTTGAAAGAAGACCTGTAAAATAACATAGTGCAGAGCATCAGAGCATTAGAATCTAAAAAAGATGTGGTCATAGGAGCGAAATTAAACCCCAGCAGAATCTACTAACCCCAGCAAAAAAGTGACAGATGTATAATTACAACAAAAGAAACATTACAAATATTGAACTAGAAATGGATGATACAGTTACAGAAACGATCAAATTGAATCTTATTTATTGACAGATGTAGCATATGGTAATCAGTCACTATATAGTGACTGAGTTAGAAAGATAACCAGTAAAAAGGATGAGATCATGCCAGTTTTAAATTCCTAAATCACATTCTAATGCTTGGAGAAATACAATAGGAATTAGTAAGGAATTTTTCCACACGAGCAGCTTGACTGCAAGGCTGCAACTACTTCATTTTTTAGTTTTGATTTCCCAGTGATTACTATTACAACAAATAGGATGCAAATTGACAAGATGACCTATGCCTAGAAAATCAGATTGTCAATACTTCAGTCTCATCCGAAAAATAGGCAACAAAAATTACATCAGAAACCAAAGAATGATATACTGTGATGAACAGCATAACAGATCATTTCTCATCTAGAAATAGAAGATGATCTTGACCACCGATACAAATCTCATACTCAACCCTCTTAAAATTGTATGAACTACCATAACTTTGTGCATCTCCAACAGTAGCCCCTGGTTGACCCATAGAAAAAGAAGATTGTGCTGGCAAGGAAGCTCTTCCCTGCAAGGCAAACTTGGAGCATCACGACTTCTGTTTTGGACTCAGGTTTACCAGACTTGGGCCCTGATCAAATTGAGCTTTTATCTGGCAGTCAAGGCCCTCCCATAACTCTGATTGGGTGGGCTCAGATGGAGATCCTTCGAGTCGTTTCAGATTCTGATTTTTACTTGAATTCAAGCGCAAGGGCTTTTAGTGTTCCTGTAGTGCTAAAGTGAGTACAGTCTTAATCTGGCCTGTTCACAGCCGTTAAAGATGTTAGTTGAATGAGGAACTAACCAGAAGAGTGGATATGTGGACTGAGTTTTGTCCAGCAATCATAAGCATCCAACCAAAATAGGCCAGAGATTTTCCACCAAACTCTTTATCATGAGGACAAATTAAGAAGTTAACTAAAAGGTCTTCCTCAATGACCAAACGGTCATCCATCAGTGCTTTAAAGGCATTTTTTGCCTCCTGAAAGAAGTAAAACTCAAACTTGTAGTCAAACACTCCACACAATAATTTCAACAAATGCAGACGAGAAATTTATAGGCCATACCTGTTTGTTAGCATAGAATAAAGGTTCTTCATCAACCATTTTCTCCTCTAATGGAGTAACATTGACTTTTCCAACAACAGGCATGCCCCTCTTGGCTTCCTACAAGGATAAAGATAGAGTCTATAATCACTAACGTTCACAAGCAACATGCCAAAATTAAAGAAAATAATACAAAGTAATTAATATGGACATATATCAAGGGTGATTTCTAAGATTGATCTTCAAATTTAAAGTGCCATAAAATTCAAAATTTTATGGCAAGGTAACGTTCAGCTGTTACCTTGCCACCCCTTATCTAGGAAAAACAGAGATGAAAAATCAAAATCCAAGAACTACAGTTACATAACAGGGGATGATTTCTGAAAAACAATGGAAATCAAATACGAATGCTAAATGCAAACCTCTAAACTTAGATGTTTTTTTTCCACTCTCCAATTCTCCTCCTTTCTTGATCAATCCTTTCTGAAATCCACAATTCTCACAATAGGACGAAAGGTCTCCAGAAACACACTTAATAGGATCAAATTACACATCATAGCAAAAAAAGCATTGAAAAAAGAAATATTCCAATAATATCAATTCACATTCAAACAGAAACAAAACATCATTCCATTGTTCTTAATTCCTTTATACACAAAACTACTCTCTTCGCTTCTTCTCTTCAGAAATTCTACTCAAAAATAGTCATGCTGATCTCATTCTCATATACCCACCAACATCTAATCCAACTCTATATCCATGTAATCCAAAGAAAGAAAGAAGGCTGAGTGCTTGAGTTGCATGAGGCTGAGTGCTTAACCAACTAACTAGCCTAGTCGAATGACTGTTGAAGCTTGACCGGCCTGGTTGAATGACTGTTCATGGCACTTGGATATAAGCAAAAAGGTAAAGAAAATGTAACAAACTGAAATGGAGGACAGGAAAAAAAGAAAGGATAAAATCAAATATTAATGCTTTATGATATTCACCTGATCATAGTTCTAATCAATGAATATGGTAAAAGCCTTAGGCCATGCTACAAAGGACCCACTCCCAACTTCTCCCAAAGTAGAATGATAATTGGTCGGGTAAGGTAGGTCGATATCTCCTTTATCAATGACGTCAATTGTAATCTTGTACGTATTTTCCGGAAGAGGTTTACAATGAATGAGCTCGGTACCATTATCGATATGAGCCCTTCCACAAGGAACAATCTCTTGACGCCATGACATCAAGTTGCATGGCTGCAATCTCATTGAATGATTATTGCTCCCTCCTGTATTGGAAATTGCAACAGACTCTGTCGTCTTCGATGTAAAGAAACTGCTTGCTAGAGATCCTGAAGGCATGCGCTGCTGTAATAATATTTTAAAGCATTATTCAAAACTGCTTTCGATGCAAAAATATTAAAAAAAAAAACAAAAAACTCCAATGACTTCAATATTACTTTACCTCAATCAGTTGTTTTATACCACCAAGTTCATTGAAAATGTGTTTTTGTTCTTCAATTATGCAGTTTACTTGGGACTCCTGATTCTTAATTGCTGATGATTGCCCAATAACTTCTTTTTCCTTGGCAGCTAGTTTTTCAAGAACAGCAGAGGATCCTATAATTTGAGTTCTTGAGACGTTGCCAACACCTTGAACACGACCCCTTGTATCAACACCAAATACCTGAGCCAAGGGATCGTTGAGGATGTCATGTGAATCTACTTCATCTTTCTTGGAAAGTAGTTCTTATATTCTTTTCTATCAAATTCATAGGGTACAACAAAAATGAAAATCACATTATTAGAATACTATAGCCTTAATTTTTCTACCTTAAATCATGTGAGCAATACAAACCATTAGATGGTCAAACATGTAAAAACTGCATTAATTTAATGTTTCTAACCACTCTCCGTGATGTAAACAATGACTTTATTAACTATAATAACCGTTTACACACATTTTGACAATCGTGGGTTAAACAAAAAACACTTCTATACCAATAGAACTCATGACTTTGCATAATACCATTTATAATCCATTTAAACCATTTACACATATGAGAGTTTGCATAACACAATAACATGAGAAAATTGAACTCACCATAGGTGAAGACACAGTATTAAAGACATAACCATCTTTCCTTTTATGAGGTTCTACCCACACTCCAGCCCTAGATAGTGGAGGGTCATCCTCCTTCCTTTGGCGTTTCTATATTTGCATAAATTTCACATATAAAGTTTTTAAGCAACAAATCACTATTACATTTATGTTATGAACAAATGCCAATACTTACCATTTCCTCCTCTAGTCTTGAGTGGCCATACCTACCACTTGTATGATATATGTTCAGCTTATTTCTCACATCTGTATTTTTTATCCGTTGTTCTATGCTTTTGGGACTTGAATTCTATTTGATGAAAGTTTTCCAATCTTCTGGCCTAACTCCAGGAGGACGATTGCTCAATCTACCTTCATAAGTTGGATGGGGATCAAGGTATTTCTTTCTCAATTTTGTCTTGTACTTCCTCATCATGTCAGACATGCTCTTAAGGCATTGATCTTTATAGGATTGAGGAACAACATATTCATCCTAAAAGAAATTATCAAAAAGGTCAAATAAAAAAAGATTCAATATTAGCATTCATATGCCAACTTCCAAGTTTGCTTTATCAATCTAAAAGGTAATTTCAAGTATATGTCTATCATCTACCTTATTTTATTAGTTAATGGTATTTACACAAAAACGTGAAAATCATATCTCTACAAAATTGTAATTGTCTTTAAATAGTATAAGGATCATTCATACTACTCACATTTTGATTAAAGGAGTCTTGATTGGACAATCTCTATTAAATTCAGATTTGTTTTAAGTTGAGCTTGACTTGAATATTTATAAGCAAGCTTGAATATTTTTCATGCCAAGTTTGTACTACAATTTTATACCTGGATGAGCTTCCAGAGCTGATCTTTCATGGTCTTAGGCACCGCACGCCAATCCTTGATGGAAATGGGGACAATGGTGCGGACAACCTCTCCACATCTTGATGCCAAATGGATGGAATGATCTCCCACGGGTAAGCCATTATCATTGAATGTAATCACTGGCATTTGTTTAGATAACATAGTTAGACATGCATTATGCTCCTCCACCATTCAAACACCTACATCTTAAATGACTTGATGAAACAAGGCATAATCAATTCATAGTCATCAGCATTCAATAAAATTAACAAAAATATATATTTGTAAATGAATAAGGCAATATTTGAACATTAACATATTCAAGACACCATAATCATGAAAATAATTAAGGCACCATGAGCTTAAGCATGAGTGTAAGCATAAAGTCAATATTTCAAATTATCAGTATGTGGATAAAACCATCAATTCATCTTCATAGTCAAATTTGTTACATGTCCAGCTCTAGAATTCATAGTCAAATTCTTTTAGTACGTCTTCCAAATTTGCTCTTTCGCCATCAAAGGAAGAAAAGAGACTAGGATCTTCAAGTGCATCAACGTCTTTTGTTAATCTTTTTGGTGCCATTAGAACAACAGACCATCCAGGCCTTGTTTGATCTTGAGAGTAGAACACCTGCCTTGCTTGACATGCCAATATGAATGGCTCATCTCCTTCCTTGTCGCTTCCTTTAAATTTCTCCATGTTCACCATTGTCAAATTTGTATCAGGATCAACAATGCACCCATTGATCCTATCCTCTACTCTAAACCAATCACAATAAAATACTGTTTGACGAAAATCAATGTAATTCAGCTTGATTATCTGTCTTACAACTCCATAATAAGTGGTCTCATCTTCCTTGTAATTCTTGTCTTTAGCACTTGCCCTAAATTTAGTGATGGCATTCATTGAAACCCCACTATTTTGTGTTGACTTGTTAGTCTCATATTCAATTGGAGAGAATACAAATCCATTAGCACGATATTTGTTATAATATTTTGCCTTAAACATTGGGCCATCTGCGAGTCGTTTCAAAGTTTGATTGCCCTCGATAAATTCCATCTGCATATAAACATTGGGATTTCATAGTACTCAGAATATACAAATAGTCACTAACTATCCAATACATAAAATCTAATAAATAATTAAAATAATACCTCCTTCCTCAACCAACTGATGAAATCAGGCTCATTGTTCTTAAATACACTGCCCTTTCTTTTTTTATCCCTTCGAATTGTTTGTTCTTAGATACATTTTATATTTCTTGTATCAATGACAAACACATTATTATATATATTTATGTACATATTATCTAATTACTAGACTAACAAGTTATTTAAAAAACTTCACCCACTCACTCTTGCCAATTCACAATTCCATCATAGTAATTCAAAACCCATCTATGTACTTGTTGATGTTGTGTGTTTGTTAGGTACAAAATTTTGCCTTTATCCAAGGGCTCTTCATCGCACATACCATCCTCATCTAAGAATCTTCGACGCGTCCTCTTGTGACCACCTTTATCACCATCTGGCATGTATTCCATACAGTACAAAATAGACTCCTCTACAATGTAGCGCTCAGCAATGCACCCTTTAAGATGTGCTGCGTTCTTTACATATCCTTTATAGACCTTCATTAACCTGTTGAGAGATTTCAAATTAGCATTATATTATACCATTCAAAAGACATCTTTGGGGTTAGAACTTTACTGTTCAAAAGGATACATCCAACGAAATTTAACTGGACCGCAAGCTAATGCTTCGTCAGCTAAATGCACCATGAGATGAACGCTAATTAGAAAAAACGACGGTGGAAAGAATTTCTCCAAGATGCATATTGCAACGATAAGCCGTTTTTTGGTAGCAATAATACTATCTGCACTAATTGTCTTTGAGCACAAGACATTATAGAAGTTGCAAATTTGTTGAATAGCACCCTTTAGCGTCTTATGCTCTGTTAAAGCATGTTGTAGCAAAATAGGTAGTAATTGTTGCATTATGATATGGTAATCATGTGACTTAAGCCCCTTCATTTCAAGATTTTGTAGATTCACATGATGTTTAAACCTCGAACTATACCCTTCTGAAACTTTCAAGTTATGTAATGTATGATAGAATAATTCTTTCTCCATACGACTTAGAGTAAATGGTGCCTTCGGTTTAATAGTCTTACCATCCGATTCTTGTAACTATAGCTTTTTTCTAATGTTCATTTGCCTCAAATCTTCACGTGCACTTGTATTATCCTTTGTTTTATTTTTGACATCTAAGCTTGTCGACAAAAGATGTTTAGCAACGTTCTTCATAACATGCATCACATCTATATTATGACGAATTGGTAAATCCTGTTAAAGCATATTAAAGAAAAATGGTTAGCTATCTATTCATTAAGATGGATGTATAAAAGATATAATGCCAAAGTAAGTAAAATCACCTTCCAATATGGTAGGTCAAAAAGAATCGATCTCTTGTACCAAGCAATTATATTATTGGTCAACTCATCATCACAACTTTTTCATTTCCTCACCTTTGATTTACCAATATCCATCTGAATATCCGCTACCTTGTTAAGAACCTCTAAACCACTCAATTGACGAGGAGGTCTTCCTTCCTCTGTTTTACCATTGAAAGCCGCTTTTTGGGTCCTGAAAACATGATCAGTAGGAAGGAATTTTCGATGACCCTGATAGGAGTACTTCATTCCACTTTTAAGGCGTTCAGCAACGGTTCCCTCAACACAAACCAGGCAAGCATATTGTGCATGTGTTACACAACCTGATAAACTCCCATATGTAGGAAAATCATGAATACCCCACATCAACATAGCTTTCATATTAAAAACTTCCCTCGAATGAGAATCATATGTTTGCACTTCATTAAGCCATAATTCCTTCAACTCATCAACCAATGGTTGTAAGTAAAGATCAATTACTTTACCTGGTCCTTTTGGACCTGGTATCAATACTGTTAACATTGAAAATTCTCTTTTCATGCACATTGAGGGAGGGAGATTATAGGGTACGATAATGACAGGCCAACAACTATAAATACTACTAAGATGTCCAAAAGGATTAAACCCATCAGTCGCAAGTCCTAAACGGACATTACGATGTTCCTCGGAAAAACTTGGCCACTTGGTATTTACTACCATCCAACTTGATGAATCAGATGGATGACGCATAACACCGCTATATTCTTTCAGTCGAGAATGCCAAATCATTTGCTCCGCTATCCATGGCACACTACACAACAAAGTATACAATTAATTAATTAGTTATGGATTGTAATATTCCAATAGAAAATAGGATGACCTAGAAAATATATTTAACTTTGAAATCTAACCTGTATAGCCTCTGCAGCCTAGGTGTCAAAGGAAAATATCTCAAAACCTTTGATGGAACTTTAACACTTTTCTTTTTTGCCAAGTAATCTGACTTCCATCTGGATATATGACAGATTGGACAATTTTGCCTATCTTTATACTCTTTCCAGTAAAGAATGCAATTATTTGGGCATACATGTATACACTCATAGGTCATTCCTAATTAGTTGATTATCTTCTTAGCTTGATATGTGTTTTCTGGTAATGTATTTCCTATCAGTAGAAACTTCTTTACCAATTGAAGGAGATCATTAAAGCTATTGTCTGACCAGCTATTTTGTGCTTTTAAACTGTACAACTCAACAATAGTTGGCAATTTGTGAGTTCCCTAGGACATGAAGGATACAAAGCTTGCCTTGCATCATCAAATAAAGACTTATATCTCCTGGCTTCATGGTCTTCTTACCCTTGAAACCTTGGAGAATCTTCATTTAAATCTTCATTACTTGCGAGATCGTCCATGAGAGAATCAACATGTTCACCAATTCTCCCAAATGTATCATTTACAAGCTCCTCCATTCTAGGATACATGTCGTCCATTTGGTCATAAGACTTTGATGTCGATGGTTTCTCATTAGCTGTGTTAACACTTTCTCCATGAAAAATCCAATGTGTATATGACTGATCAATACCATAAGCGAGCAAATGGTCATAAATCAAGTTAAGGTCTATCATTCCTGCCCATTTCGGCATTTCACGCATGGACAAGGAAAATGCTGAAATCCACCACCATTATTCTTTACAAACTCAAAGAAATGCACAAGTCCATCCAAATACTCTCGACTTAATCTGTGTTTGGACATCCATGCTTTGTCACTTGGTAACGACATTCTGCAAAAGTAAAAGATTATTAACATTAACCCCTTGGTTGTGCCTATTCTCACTTAACCGAATCACTTAAATTATAAGATACAGTGAAGCAGGCATCAACTTGTTCTTAAATCTTAAGATTAACCTGTAAATGAGATCCGTTACATTTATATGAATCATTTTCCTTATGATTCAATACAAATATTAGGATTTGGAATACAAATAGTAGGATTCTAGCATGCTGCACTCAAACTTCACTGTGCAATATAAGATGCTTGACTATCTATTCCAAGAGCACATCTATACTAAACTAAATTGCTTGCCTTTGAGATGATTTTTGTGAAGATGTCATATATGGCTATAGACTAGTCAGGTTCCAGAAAGATCCAATGACTTTAAAATTGTTCAAACTGGCTGGGATCAAATCTAGGTTTGATTCAGATCCTCACACCTAAGCCCGAAAGTTGCCTTAGGAATTTGGCAATCTTACACAGGAAAGGCATACTTTTTTATTGGAAAAAAAATAACACAAGAAAAAGGTCAAAAAGCAGTGATAGGCAACAATCAACATTAGTACAGTGTGTGAGAAAACAAAAGGGAACCACCATGCAACAGAACTACTACCTTTGAAACGCAACAACTACTATTGATACACAGGCAATGTCATGGCATGGTTTACTGATATAGTTGTCAATTATCAATACTGCTGCGATGTGCACTTTGTTTTCCTGCTAAATTTTGGCCATTTCTGTGTTCCACTTCGTAAAAGCATAAAATATCAATAAAAACTAATTTCCAGTTCAGAGTAATCATTTCTAACTTAGGTAAAAACCATCATACCAATACAACTGAAGCATAGAACCAAAAGAATTAATACCATGGAAAAGGAGATATTCAACTATGACATAATCTGATTTATACCTGCATTATTCCCAATCAGCATTAAGGAAAGCATAATAAATATTTTTCATCGATGCCAGCATATTACAAGACAAAGACAAAGGGCTCAAACCATGAACAACAGCATAAACCCATTGTTTCTCTCAAATCTGTTATCTATCAATATACATAACCCAAGCGCCAAAACATAGAGCAATCCAATCAATCAAACATATGCATCTAAAACTATGAAACATTCCCAAATCCAAAAATCACATTCAAATCGCGCTAATAGGTGAACGTCCTTCAACATCGAGCTCTTATTTCATGCATACCTTCCCCAGCCACAATAACACAAGGAATCCACCAAAACCCGAACAAATCACCAAAAAGTCGACGAGATCTTTCAAAGCGATTCCACAAAAGGAGACAAATCGACGAAAACAACAGGAATCGAGCAATTAAACAGCAAAAAGGTAGCAGCACCTTCCGAGATTCCAAACAAAACGATGAAAAACCTAACACAGACCTAAACAAACGACATTTTCAACGGATCCACCACGGGATCACCAAACCGAGATCCTGACTATCAAAAATAGGCGAAATCTTTTGCGATTTCATCATCCGAAGCAGAGAAAACATAGATCAATCAATTGGAATCAAAAAACCAAACAATCAAAAAAAGAACAAATCAACACGACCATCATCATCATTATCCAAAAAATGAAAACCCTAGAATCAAACCCGATCACCTTGTTCAGACGATGAAAATCTCTAAGAAAAATCCTCGTTTGAAAAGCTCCTGAAATCGAAAAATCTTGAGAGAAGGCAAGGAACAGTGGGAACGGATCTGCCCCTTGCCTTTTGCTAATAGATCTGTGGGAAGAACACCAATTACGCACTTGCGAGTGTCCCTGGCGACGCGATTGTAGTTGTCGACGATGCTGAGGAGGACGAGGGGGTGGAAGATTACCTTGTCGATCGGCCTCGACGAGAACAGAAGAAGAGCGTAGAAGAAGAAGAGCAAGAGCAGCGAGAATGGATAGGAAATGACGATATGGAACAGTAAATCCCTTTTTCTTCTTAAGTGGGCCTCGTTCAGAACGGATCAAACCCGTTTCAATTAAAGAACGGCCCCAAACCGAGCCCAAGATCCGTTCCTGAACTACATTTTTGGTGTAGTGTGTTGTTGTCACAAATTACACTCCTGTGCTGCACTTAATTATGATCCCACATGCGAACTAGCAAGCCTCGAAGGCTAGTATATGGTCTATACCTCGGCTTAAACCTCAAGACTATACATACAGACACACCAAGTAGAAAGAACACACACTATTGAAAGCTTCTATTACTTTGTATTCTTGATTTTATTGTCTACAATTGAATATGGACTCCTTTATTCATAGACCAACCTGTATAAAAATCAATCCGTAGAACTTTCTATGCATGTTTTAACTTATTTTGCTCCAACCACAACCTTCAATTCTACTCTAGAAAGCGACAGAACTCAACACAAATCCATGACAAAAAAGATTACACTGCAGCCTTCCTAAACATTATACCATTTTATACACAACTCTACTCTATCCTGGGCACTTAGAATCTTCTCGATGCCCTTCATGCATATGACATACAGCACCATATCATGAGCTATGAGTGCAACTATAGCTATGTGCATTTCCTTATAAGATACATTTGAGGCATACATCCTTAGATGAGGTGCATTCTTTATCTTCACTGTATAAGAGATATGCCCCCATTAGATTAATTAGTTCTAGAAAGGGAAAACTATCACATTTGCTTTGATTATAATGTCTGAAGTGAAACTGTGTTTTCAAAAACATGGTAAGCTAAGTTTTTTCTCCTTGACTAAAATGAACCGCGGTAGGTAAGTTTTTTTTACCTGACCGAAATGAACATATGCATTGACAGTGACTCCTGCAACCTTGAGCTTGGAGGAGTTAATGCCCTCAGGTCTTCAGATGTCCCACATATATCCAATCCTCATAAGATCAGCCTTGGTGGTCTCTACATTGCTCGTGGCTCTCTCAGTTCTTTCTTCGGTAAGTCATTTCACCACATTGTTCATTGGATTCAGGCCCATCACAATTTCTAGAAGATGAGAACAACTTAAATTCTTTATGGACCCTTGTTAAGAACTTTTTAATTTTGATGAACATCCAATCCAACTTGAAAAGTATCAGTTGGACTTGGGCTTTGAATGGATGGATTCTAGTTGGGTCAAGGACGTATTCGCACCCAGTTAACAGTTTAGAGTCTTGATCTGAATTCAACTTGATCAAATGTTAGGCCTAGAAAAGTGTCATGCCCAGCTGGGCCCGATCTCCAACTGATTATATTTAATCAGGTCTGGGTTCCAATCCTATGATGGCCTTGTTTTCTCCAATCTGGCTGGTTCATATCTTTATTACATCCTAAAAATATATTAAGAGAAGTTATTTACGATGGTCTAGCCCATTTGTCATCAATTCACGTTAGCCAAATTGCCTGCGCCCACAATTGATCATTCAAAATGTAGAATATATTTGGCACTATTTTAAGTGCTAAGCGGTGGACAACTTTCAGGCCTCCAAAACTATATCTCCTATGATCAGATAGCTCTCATTTTTTGAGACATGTAGGTGTTAGGGAAGCCTTTCAGACCGATGACTCTCCTCTAATTTTGATGCATCCAGGTAGGCCCATAGTGAGGACCGTTTGACAGTCAGACCATACTAGAAGAAGCCTCATTCTAGTAACGTACACCGAAGTAACATAATTTTATTATAATATTTGGTTGCAAATCAGGTCCAATGGATGTTAGATCATGGACCCAGAATTGGCCCATTGGATCTGAACAGGACCCAGAACTGCCATGATTCAGGTGGAGTGTCCTGTCAGTAAATTAATTGAGCAAATAAATTATCGTTGGAAGTCCTTACTAGCATATCCCAAGCTGGATGCTTATATATCACTTGTCCCTTTTTCAAGGGCATATAATAAATGATATTTAGAGTTGATACTCACTTTGTTGGGCCATTTTCATCTTTCAGGTCTGGTTGTGGCGCTGATCGGGTCTTTCCCAACCATGCTTGTAGTAGGTTTGATTTCAGTTTCCACTCGTTTTATAATTCAATTTAGTTTTGCTGACAGTAGGATTCAGGTAGATTGGATTATCACATATTCACAGGACATCTGATTCTCCACAAAAATGTTGCCAAACAAAAAGTGCTCTAAATGTAGATTAGAATGACACCCTGCATTTTGTTGCAGACATTGATACTTCCATGTGCCTGCTTCCTCAGCATCCTTGGGCGTAAAGTGACATTGGTTCAGGTAAGTGCCTTCGACTTGGTTTCTGAATGTAAAATTACTAGTTTTTTTCAATGATGGATATGTCAGCTTTTGGTCCCATGGAAACACATGTTCATTTTCACCATAATTAAGCCGAAGACGAGGGAGCTTTGGTTATAGAGATTTTCGCAAGAAAGATGTCTAAATCATGAATTTCTCAGTAGAAAATGGTAGGAGCTGTTGTCAAATTAGGAAGCTCCTCTAACCAATCCACCCGAGCCTGTGATGTACGGATAGTTCAAAATACCCAATGTATGCTCTTTTTTTTTAGAGCCTATGATGTATGGATAGTGTAAAATGTCCAATGTATTGTGTTGTATCATATTTGATATTTCACTTTTTATGTGTTAAATCTATATTCTGCTATGTTCATAACGTGTCGTTGCTGTATCTAGACATCATAGGTGAAAGCACATTTGCCTAAATCCTGAATTCTTAGGAATTCCTGGAAAATGCTCCTTTCAGTGATATTAAAAAGTGAAGGGTCAAGTGCATACGCTAGTGAGAGATCATCTAAATTCGCAAACTTCAGTAGGGAATGATTGAGCTCCATTCACCCTATCAAACTGAGACCAAAGAATTTTATAGGTTCCTTTTAGATATCCACCGTTAACATTTTACCCTTTGGACAAAAGTTCCTTTTAGGAACTCTCCAAACATTGACCTTAGAACCCATTTGTCAAAGACTTTCTAGTAGTACAACTCGGGCTTAATAGTAAAAGATCAAACGTGGAGATCTACCAGGAACCATAAAAATATTCCCCTTTTGATAGAATGCTTACCAGCGATAATTTCAGTAGAAGATATTACGCTGTAATATCTTGATAAAAATTTGAACTACCAAAAAAATTAAATTTATCACAAGATGACACATTTTTATCAAGGCAAAACCCCAATGGGAAATAAAAGAAACTATTTTCATATTAGTAGTTTTACCGGATGTGTCTGAAGTAAACAACAATACTTTTTCTTTATAAACAGTACCTTATAAATGATATTTTACTGCTTATTTCTTTGTAGGGTTTCCTATGTATTTTGATTATTGTTGTTGGAGTTCTATCGTCGGCTTTCGGCACCACCTCTGACTTTCAAAAATTATAGCGAGCCTTCATTGAATCTGAGTTTCTTCAGTTCTTATTTTCTTAGAAAAGCTTTTTATTTGGAATTTGGTGTTATGGAAGTAGATACTTCCAGCCAACTCAAGAAAATGTAAGGCTTTGATGATGATGAAAACTTTTAGTGAGGGTAAAATTTGTTGTTAATGATGATGTTGACAACAGAGATGATCAGTAGATGGGGTTCAGCTTTGTTGTTGATAATGTATGACGGATGATAGGCATTAAGACGTAGATGGGTTAAGGAATTGTTGTCAATAATGATGATGAAAATAACATCTACAATGAAACATGGTAGTAGAGCTTCTCATGCGCCATGTAGTGCTATATGACCGACTATTTGAAGCAATGCATATTCTTTTTGCTACATTGGAGTCTCGAACACATGCACCCTCACACACACCCCCATGGCCAAACTAGATGCATATGTAATAAAGGAAGGTTTACAAATCAGCCCTCTGGAAAAATTCAATTTCAACACAAATTCATATTAGGATGCAGAATAAATAGTCAATGAAATTGGCTTGAATTCCTCAAGATTCGGTTCTATCCACATTAGTTATTTGGCATGTATCTGTCCAGGTACGAAGCCCCACATGTGAGAGGGGCTGCCAGGACCCTTTGATATACATTGTTCTTTTGTTGACTAACAACTTGAGCTGTTGGTGTTTCTAGTTATCAAACCAGGCACCATACCTTATTAAGGAGGAGGAAAAGCAGCCATTTATTTTCACAATTATTCTCATGTCCTTTGACCTAAACTCTATTTTAGAAGGAAGCTTCTTTTTCTAAAGGCCACTTTTTGTGGGGATGCATAAGTCTGACATCATCATCATATTCCATAGTTTGATATAGCAATTTTATGCAGAATTCTACTTTATAGCCAAATAGGTCAATTCTCAACCAAGTCCATACTGGACCCAAACCCATTTCTAAATGATGGTTCCGAAACCAGAATCAAAACCAATTCTGACTTGGAACCTGTTTTGTTGGTTTCAGTCCCAATTTCAATAGAGGACCCAAATTTGGTTTTAGAATTGGTTCTAGCTAGAGAATTGAGATTTAGTTCTAAAATTTGTTCCAACTTCTTTTAACTTTTTTTGGATTTGTTCTTTAAATTAAGGATATCATTCAACGTAAAACAATGTACGAAGTCTACTATATTTAATTAAAATTAAATATAAAAATGTCAAACAAAAGTTGATTTTGAGCCACAATTTCCAATATTAAAGGCTCCAATATTGCCAAGTCCTAGGTCCACGGGTCATAACCTATATGGACTCAAAATTGGACCATTTACTAATTGGAACCTAAATTGGGTTCCGGACCTAGACCCATATATGAATCAGAACTTGAAACAAATTCCAAACCCAATTTTTCACGAGTCAAAACCTTTAGATAATCTAAGAATCAGTACCCTTTTACAATGCTAACTTCAACCTTCTTTTAGAAAATTAGCAAAAAAGAAGCCCATAATGTATGCAATCAATTTTGTCTAGCAATTGCCAAAACAAAGTTCCTTTCCAACGACTCATGTCCTCACAAAATGAAATCATCCCAAAAACCCGTTTCAGTAGAAATTTGATCTACTGCGGGAGTATGTGAAGAACGCACTAGGAATTCCAAATTTTGCAGACATGGAACCATTATGGAGGCAATAAAGCTCATAATTCCAGGCTACTTGTCACAGACCAATTGTCTCACACACAATTTATAGCCCATGCGGCACTTGATTAATGCCTCATGCACTTAGCGAGTTAGCCTTGCCTCCCAAAGTAATTGGAACTCACCCGACTATAAGGCTAACAACACACTCACAAGAGAAGAATACTTAAAGAATGCTAAAAGAACTAGAGAGCTTCTTGCAACTCTTGGTGGTTACAAATGAGGGAGGCCACCCCTTTATATACACTTTGGCCTTACAAAAGTGTAGCTTAGAATGTGCCACGTGTCATTCATATATTGGTTGAATGTCTTCTAGAACTCTCTCTAGAATATTCTATACTATTCTTTACAAATATCTCTAAGCTTCTACATTATTCTAAAGTTGTAGAGAATTATAAAAACTTCTAGACAATGGGCCCTTGGTCATGGGTTATGAGATTGGTTTAGCCCATAAGATCCATCTTAGCCATGATTAAGCCTCCTTTTGACACAAAAAATGGGGCAACCTAGCTGATCATGACAATCTCCCCCACCAAATCCGCAGACTTCCTCGTTGCGGCATTCTCCTTATAATAGTCTTCAAGAACTTTCTCAAATTGCCACAAAGTGCCCACTCGTTCCCAACTTGCTTTATGATTGGGTTGGCCCTTCCATTTCACTAAGTACTCGGTATATGGAGGGACACCACTCCGACTTACTCTTTAGTCATCAAGGATGCGTTTAGCCTTTTTATCAAGCGATGTCATCATTGTAGCTGATGGTCAGTTGATGCAATTCCTTGATGGGTCATCCTTGTCTTCATGATATGGCTTAAGACAACTCATATGGAAGACTAGGTGGATCTTGAAGTTAGATGGAATATCTAACTTACATGCTGCATTACCCACTTTTTTAATGATTGTGAATAGTCCCCCATACTTTCGTATCAACCCCTTATAAACTTTTCTGAACACTTTGAACTGTTGAGGTTGTAGTTTCATCATTACCTTGTCACCCACATTGTAGTGCATCGGCTTTCTTTTATTGTCTGCCCATTTCTTCATGCATTTGGTAGCCTTGTGCAAGTAAGCCTCGGCGACATCTTGTTGCTCATGCCAATCTTTTGCAAATGTGAAGGCAGCTTGGTTACTCCTTGCATCATTGGTTGTGACCGTGTGGGGTGTGAGGGGTTGCTACCCTGTTGCAATCTCAAATGGGCTACGACTTGTTGATTCACTTCTTTGAAGGTTATAACAAAATTACACCATGTTTAGATGACTTACCCAATCCTTTTGGTTTGTATTGATGTAGTACTGTAAGTATTCCTCCAAGAGTGCGTTGGTCCGTTCAGTCTACCCATCAGTTTGAGGTTGAAAACTTGTGGAGAAGTGTAGGTCGGACCCTAATGACTTGAACAATTCTATTCAAAACTTTTCCGTGAACCTAGGGTCCCGATCGCTTATAATAACTTCCAGCAAGCCCTAATACTTCACCACGTTTTGAAAGACAAGGATGGCCACATCGGCTGCGGTGTAGACTGTTGGTGCAGCAATGAAGGTAGCATATTTGGAGAACCTATCCACCACAACCATAATGCTACCTAACCCATTAACGTTGGGTAGGCACGAGATGAAGTCCATGGAGATACTTTGCCATGGTCATGCGGGCATAGGCAATGGTTCCAATTCACCAGCCGGTCTTTGGTGTTTCACCTTGTCTTGTTGACATACAAGGCAAGTCAGCACATAGCCCTCAACATCCTCCTTCATCTGTGGCCAATAGAATCATGCACTAAGTAGTGTGAGGGTCCTCCTATATCCTGGATGACTAACCCATTGGGTGTCATGGCATTCTTTTATGAGATACCTTCACAAGTTCCCCAACTTAGGCACATAGAGCTTATTCCCCTTAGCATAGAGTAGGCCATCCTCTTCTCAGAACTGCTTGGTCCTTCCATCTTTAGTAGCTTCCAATAAGTTTTGTGCCATATTGTCTTTTGGTAAGCCCTCCTTGATCTTTTTAAGTATGTGATTTTCAATGGTGGCAATTGCATTTAGCTCCATAAGCTCTGCCTTTCTAAGGCATCTGCCACTTGGTTAGTGCGCCCCGACTTGTACTCAATAGCCATGTCAAACTCAACTAAGAAGTCTTGCCACCTTACCTGCTTTGGTGTTAACTTCTTTTGAGTTTGGAAGAAGCTAGTGGCAACATTGTCCGTCCAAACAATAAACTGGGATCCAAGTAGTTAGTGCGTCCATGTCCATAAGCAATGCACAATGGCGGTCATTTCCTTCTCATGGACGAAGTATTTCTTCTCGGTCTCGTTGAGCTTACGGCTCTCATATGCTATGGGATGTCCTTCTTGTAGGAGCACCTCTCTAATAACAAAGTCTGAGGCATTAGTGTACACCTTAAATGGTTTGGTGTAATCCAGCTATGTCAACACTAGTGATGTCAACACTGGTTATGTCATCACTGCTTCCTTTAGATCCTCAAAAGCTTTTTGGCATTCATCCTTTCAATGCCAAGCTTGACCCTTCTTAAGTAGGTCAGTCAAGGGTAATGCCCTCTTGGAAAAGCCTGGTATGAACCTTTTATAATAGTTCACCAGATTAAGGAATGATCTCAACTCTATCACCTTAGTTGGAGGGCACCACTCCCATATGGCCTTCACTTTTCCTTCATCCATGCAAATGGTACCTTCCTTTATCTTATGCCCTAAGAACATCACCTCTTCTTGGGCAAATGAACACTTTTCCCTCTTAACATAGAGTTGGTTAAAGTGTAGTACCTGCAAAACTATCTGGAGGTGCTTCCTATGTTCCTTTAGAGTTTTACTGTAGACCACGATGTCATCCAAATATACCACCACGAACTTGTCCAAGTAGGGGTGGAAAATCTAATTCATAAGTATACAGAATGTGGCTAGTGCATTCGTCAAGCCAAATGGCATGACCAAGCACTCAAAAGCTCCATAACATGTCACGCATGTGGTCTTTGGCTCATCTCCTTCTGCTCTCCAAACTTGATAATACCCTAACCAAAGATCCAACTTAGAGAAATACTTTGCTCCACCAAGCTAATCAAACAAATCTGCTATGAGAGAGATAGGGTATTTATTTTTTATGGTGACCTTGTTGAGTGCATGGTAGTTGATATATAACCGAAGACTATCATCATGTTTCTTTTGGAATAGCACTGGTGCTCCACATGGTGCTTTGGAGGGTTGGATCAACCCTGTATCAAGCAACTCTCACAGTTGTTTCTTCAACTCTTCCAACTCTGGAGGAGCCATCCGATCTTGTGGTCCACCTCCTTCCTTGGTAGAAGCCTTTTGCGTAGCTCTAATGGCATCCACATCCTTGAAGTCTCCAAGGACTTGTTCAATCTCCTTCGGCACCTCCGCGTGCGTGATGTAACATCCTAGCGTCCCACATCGACTATAGAGAGGAAAGTGATTGGGACTATATGTAGAGCTTGCATCCTTACCATGAATGAGGCCTTTTGGTGGGTTGAGGCCCACCAGAAGTAAAACTGTAAAGCCCATGGGCTAAAGTAGACAATATTATGCATGTGTATAAGGTGGGGCGTGACAAATGGTATCAGAGCCGACTCTCAACTAGTTCGAGTGTGGGTACCTGCCGTGGCCTGGTGCAAGTGAGCGGGTTCTTATGTGGGTGGGCTAAAAGGGCTGGCAGGCTACATGGACTGGCAGGCTACTACACAGGGATGTGCAGCCCTAAGGGGGGTGTATTGTGACATCCTAGAGTCTCTCATCGACTATAGAGAGGAAAGTGATTGGGATTATATGTAGAGCTTACACCTTACTATGCATGAGGCCTTTTGGTGGGTTGAGGCCCACAAAAAGCAAAACCGTGAGGCCCATGGGCCAAAGAGGACAATATCATGCATGCGTATAAGGTGGGCGTGACATGTGACATCCCTATCTTCCACAAGTGCCACTAGGTAGGTGTCTTTACCCCTCCTGACACCTCTGGCTAACTGCAGAGCTGATAATGTGGCCACTTCTCTTTTGGCTTTGATAGCTGAGACCATACATGGTTTCTTCTCATCCATAATTTCAACGGCATCCAAATGTAACATTGGCACTGCCTTAGTTGGCTTAAGAAACTCTACCCCTAGCACCGCTTTGAAATCATCCAAGGGGACTATAGTGAAGTTGGTCATACCTTTCTAATCCCCCACTTGGATTTCTACTCCTTTAGCAACTCCTTTGATGGGTCGAGCTTCGGAGTTTACCGCCTTCATACTACTAGAGTCCTTTTCTAGTTTCATCCCCAACTTTCGTGCTTCATCTTCGACAGGGAAATTATGTGTAGCTCCCGTGTCTACCAATGCTTTGGTGACCTTGCCGTTGATATGCACATTTACATACATAAGACTTTTGTTCATGGGTGGGGAACCGGTTGCTTGTTTCTTCACCGCATTGAGTATGGTAAGGGCACTCATTATAAAATCATCCGTGCCTTCTTCACCAATAGATATTTGGTTCCTTTTTTCCTTTCAACAAGGCATTAAGAGTGCGTCTTTTTGGACACTCAAACAGCTTGTGTCCAAGGCCCCCACAAATGTAGCATTGTCTTGGCCCTTCTGTGAGAAGAAGGGTTTTTCCTACCATCCTTTGAATCACCCTTCTTATCTCCCCCACCTTTGCCTTGATAGGGTTTGGATGATTTTGGCTTCCCAGAATTAGCCTTCTTAGAGAACTCCATTAATTTTCTTGCCATGGCTAGGGCTGTGGCTAAGTCTTGTACATTCCTCCTTTGAAGCTTTTGCTCGGCCCATGGTTACAACCCATTCATAAAGAAGAACAACCGATCCTCATCTGTCATATTGGTGATATCCAACATACAATGGGTGAACTTCTTCACATATTCCCGAATTGAGCCATCATGTTTGAGCTTCATCAAGTTTTTCCTAGCCAAATACTCCACATTTTCAGGTAAGAATTGAGACTTCAACTCCTTACTAAAATCTTCCCATGACTCAATAGTACAAAAGCCTCTTTCCATATCATTGAGCCGTCTATGCCACCACAACATGGCATCATCCTCCAAATACATGGTGGCCATTTCCACCTTGGTTGCCTCATCCTCCACTTTGGTAACCCTAAAGTAGTGTGCCATATGCCACAAGAAATTTTCTACTTCATTAACATCTCTAACACCTTTATAGCATTTAAGTTCAGGTAACCGTACCTTACGGGTCTCCTTAACAGAAGTGCCTCCATTGGTAACTGCTCGCTCCAACACAGCCAGTTTGTTCTTGACATCATCGTCTCTTGCACGAAGATCAGCCAACAATTCTGCCCTTAAGGAGGCGATGGTTTCCTTGACCTTTTCTATCATGACTTAGAAAGCATCGTGAGCTTCATTGTGTATCATCTTCAGGATGTCAACGACCTCTTCGCTCACCATATTCACCAGAGATACCAACTCCTAGTTTTCTTCTTGGGTATTAACACGGCTTTCCAGCAACTCTACACAACCGTCTACCTCGCGAAAGCTCCGCTCCAAAGACCTTAGGCGTTTCTTTAGAGTGGTCAAGTTCAAGTCCCCACTGGCTCACAAGAAGTATCTCGCGCTCTCTTCCCCTT
The DNA here is from genome assembly GCA_037013555.1 of Sextonia rubra. Taxonomy (NCBI): domain Eukaryota; kingdom Viridiplantae; phylum Streptophyta; class Magnoliopsida; order Laurales; family Lauraceae; genus Sextonia; species Sextonia rubra. Next base: position 12,052,140 of record JASUAD010000008.1, read on the forward strand.
CTTTCTACCCTTGCCATGGACCTCGATGACTTTGCTTTCATGAGATGCCATCACAACTTCTTCCTTGTGATCTTGCCTCAAGGGTGATGAACCAACCTTGCTTTGATATCACTTGTCATGAACCGATCATCTCACCCACGATTTATAGCCCGTGCGGCACTCGACTAATGCCTCTTGCACTTAGCAAGTCAGCCTTTCCTCTCAAGCTAATTGGATCTCGCCCGACTATAAGGCTAACACCATACTCACAAGAGAAAAACACTTGAAGAATGTAAGAGAACTAGAGAACTTCTTACAACTCTTGGTGGTTACAAATGAGGGAGGCCACCCCTTTATATACACTTTGGCCTTACAAAGTGTGGCTTAGAATGTGCAACGTATCATTCATACATTGGTTAAGAGTCTTCTCAAACTCTCTCTAAAATGTTCTATACTATTCTTTACAAATATCTTTAAGCTTCTACATTATTTCAAAATTGTAAAAAATTATAGAAACTTCTAGACAATGGGCCCTTGGTCATGTGTTATGAGATTGGGGTGGCTCATAAGATCGATCTTAGCCATGATTAAGCCTTCTTTTGACATAAAAAGTGGAGCAATTTAGCTGGTTGTGACATACTGCTGCTCTAATTTCTACCCAAACAGAGACTTGACAATTCTGCATTCATATTTGTAAAAAGAATAGAAAGGGTGGCTAGTGCCTGGAGGTATTGATGGAGCCCGACTAAGGCGAGAAGATCCGCCATGAACAAGTGTGGATATTTAACTGCACCGTTCCCACCGACTACAATCCAGGACGCTTACCAAAAACTAAAGCCCATTTATGACTCCCTTTTAACTGGAGCAATTTCAGGCATCATAATTGTGCTTTTATATTGATATTTGATTGGCATTCCATACAAGGATTCTAACTTACCAGAATTCAGATTGTCCATTTGATTGAATGGTCAAAAAAGGTTAATAACATGAGCAACAAAAAGCAGCAACCAAAGCTAAATTGTAAACCATTTAAAGAATACAATACACGTGTTCATATATTTTTACAATAAAAAAAGAAAATAGGTTCCATCTGAAGTAACCGCATACTTAAATATATGTAAGGCTGAAGTGAATGGTGACATTCAAATCATGATCTGAAAGGGTGAAGCATTTTCTTTCTAGGCTGTGGACTCCAGATAGAAAACTCCAGGGAAAATTGTTGTAGCTATAAATACCTTATAAATAAGCAAACCTGTTTAAGCCTCTAGGCCTTCACTAGAGAGGTGATGCTTGAGCTTGCTGAGAGCCCTGCTTTCCACATGCCTGACCCTTTCTTTCGACACCCCAAGCACAGTGCCAATATCTATGAGTGGCTTGCATTCACCATCATGAGTTCCATAGCGGAGTCGGATTATCCGCCTCTCTCTAGGCTAAGAATGCCGAGGAGGTTACGCACGTATTGTCCCATTAACTGCTTGGTTGCAGCAATTTCAGGAATTTCGACTCCAGGATCTGCTGTAATTTCCTGAAGGCATTAACTGGTAATGAGACAATTGATTGTGCACTCATCTAGACATAAGTCACATGGCTCTAACAAGCAAAATGTGCATAAACGCATGCCCAGACCAAAAGTAAAAAAAAAAAATTAATGCATGCCCAACTGTTTGCGACTCAAATCATTCAATAAAAAATGCACTCATCTACGGTTCACATAGCTCCAATAAATAAAATGTACATTAAACACATGCCCAGACCCAAAAAAAAAGGCACGCATGCCCAACTGTTTGTAACTCAAATCATCCAATATAAAATGCACATGAAGCACGTTCTCAGACCAATAAACTGCACATGTGCACCCAACTAAGTGATTCAAATCGTTGATGCAGTCATCTACACAATAGCTAGATGGTGTAAGAAATCGTGTGGCCCGCATGTCACGGGTCCCACGTCAAATCAAGTAGGGCAGATGCCAATATAGATTGCAATCCCACTTTGGTGTAAGATTTGATTTGGGCACCACAATAAGACTCCCAATAGGATCAATGGATGTGAGCTTCTGGCGGAAGATGTCTCTAGTAAATGTGACTCTTTGGGACTTATTTATATAAGGATAAGGGAGCCCTAGGTTGAGATTATTATTATTCTCTCCATTCCCGTAGGAAAGATAAGAGGCAAAGAGATCCATGAAGCTTCTCATCACCGGACCACACATAGATCTCTTGCCGCATGACGGAGTCTCCTCATCTGGATCTATTAGTTGGTACAGAGCCTAGTTCAATGCATTCTACCGGTTTAGATTTTGGAGAAGATGCATGGATGACCGTAGATCTGAGTTTTTTTCCTCTCCCGGCTCAAGACTCTAGTTTTCTCTGCAACACAGCAAAAAAGGAAGAAGAACGTCTCCTAAGAGTGCATGCAGATCAAGGCAACAAAATTCCTTTGCTATTGACTTTCTATCCAAGTAAAGACAATATCAAAGGATTCAAATTTCTCTTGTCACTTTCAAGGAGCCATGAAGCCAAGCCACTTTGGTGGCTTCCTTTTTTGTCTTTTCTAGAAATAAAAGAAAAAAGGGGCTGAGATCCTTTTAAGCCATGCCAAGGCCTTAGGCGCTAAACCACCAGACAACATCCTCCTCTTTTCTTAGGTGGAGTGCAAACGAAGGTGGACCCTGTTTTTTCGTCTTCCCCTTTTCTGCAACAAGTGGGTCAGGCAAACCCAACTCATTCTTGACCCGATTTGCATCAACCCAGATCCACGTGCAGTGTCACTGATGCAAGCTTGATGACATCAGTGCTGATGCAGAGATCATACAGCTGATGCACCAGAAGCACGGATTACCGTCAAATCTTTCAACTAGGATATCTTAATCATTCGAAGTCAGATCTACGATCCGCTGATGCCTACAGAATCCTTGCGAGCAGCTCTACGCATTTACAGCAAAAGGAAGACGATTCAACGATTCAGACAAAAGGGTGGTATCTTCCCCTCATATAGTCAGTGGTATCTAAACCACTTTTAATTAAAAATAAAAATCATGTCTTCTAAATCAACCTTGTATGATCTTACAAAGGCTGATATTTTTAACAAAAAGAACTTACCATGTGGAAGTATCGGATAGACGCGTTGCTGCATTTTGATGGATTGACTTATGTGATTGAATATGATCCCATCCCTAAGCCCGCTAATGATGCCCCTAAGGAGGACCATGAATTACATGAGCAATGGGCCTTTGATAATAAATCAACGAGTCATCTATTGATCAAATTCATATCCAGTGAGTTGGTGAAACAGTTTGACCATTTCACCACAGCGAAAGAAATATGAGATTATGCTATGGACAAGTATGATGAAACCTGCAAATCTCATCTGATGGAGGCATTTGGCGCATTTATAAATTATAAGAGGTCAGAGGGGTCATGTGTAAGGGAACACATTGACAAAATGTTTGTCTGACACAGTAATCTTGCGGCTTTGGGAAAGTAAATGAACGAAGATTTTCAGATTATGTACCTGCTGATGAGTCTTCCACCTTCGTGGGAGAATATGTCTCAAACCCTTAGCCTTCAAAAGGGTGTATTCCTTAGTGAGGTTGAAGCAAAATTACTTGCTAAAGGACAAAGGCAGGCTGCCCTTAGTATAACGCCTACAAATTCTGCTATGATTACTAAAACTAAGAGTTATATCGATGCGTTAACTGCCAATGTGAGAAGTAAAATGAAATTTAAAGGCAATCCAAAACAGAAAGGGCCTTAAAATAGTGTTTATTTTAATTGTGAGAAGCCTAGATACTTTAGTTCTTAGTGTAGAAAGAAAAATGGTGAGAATAACCAGCAAGTTAAAGTGACCAAAGAACACTGAGATTATGTTGAGATGGTCACTGAGTCTATGATGGTAAATACTAATAACAAAAATTGGTGGATTGATTCTGGAGCCACCAGACACATATCAAGGACCAAGCTGGATTTATCAAATTCAAAGAGTTGAAACTCGGAGAACAAAGTATATACATGGGGAATGAAACATTCTTGATGTGTTAGGGATAGGGAAAATCGAAATTCCCTTACCAACCGGCAAATTCCTTTATCTCTCTAATGTCTTCTTTGCTCCCGTGATGAGGAGAAACATCATCTCTGTGAGCCAGTTGGCAATGAATGGATTCAAAATTAGATTCAAAGACAACGGTTACTATTGGAATACGCAATAAAGTTTTAGTCCATGGTTCTCTTTCTGAAAAATTGTATTTGTTGGATATTCTTAATAATGAAATAAAGTCTACTTCTGATTATTCTGTGTGTGTGAATGTATGCATAAATGGTTTGGCAATGTTATGGCATTTAAGATTGGGCATATTAAGAAAAACAGAATCAGTAGAATGGTCAAAGACGGACTTTTACTAGACCTAGGTAAAATTAAATAGCCCATATGTGAACCATATATAAGTTGGAAGATGGTTGAGAAATCATTTCCAAAAGGAACTAGAAGTTCTGAAATATTGACCATAATTCATTTAGATATATGTGGACCATTAAATGTACACAATAGAACCGGAGAAGATTATTTCATTACATTCATTGATGATTGCAGTAGATATGAGCATGTGTACCTAATTAAACACAAACATGAGGCCTTAAAAATGTTCCAAATATATGTTGCTAAAGCCAAAATCAAAAGGGCAAGAAAATAAAAATGATTAGATCTGATAGAAGGGGTGAATACACTTTCGAATTGTTTAAAAAATATTGTGCACGTGAGCGAATAATTCATGAATATTTAATTCCATATGCCCACAGCAAAATGGCATGGCCGAGAGGAGGAATACGACCTTAATGGATATGGTAAGGTCTATAATCAGCCATGCGAGTCTTTCGCTGTATTTGTGGGGAGAAGCATTAAACACCGCATAATATATTTTAAACAGAGTACCCTCTAAGAGTATGCCCAAGACCCCATATGAGTTATGGACTGGTACCAAACCAAAATTAGAACATGTGAGAGCTTGGGGCTGCCCTGTACATGTCCTGCTACCACCACAAAAAAGGCATAAATTGCAATCAAAGACGAAGAAAAATTGTCCTCTCATTGGCTACCCATCATATTCTAAAGGATATCGTGTGTATGATCATGATAATAGGATAATCATGAAATGCCGAAATGGGTTTTTCCTTGAGGATCCAACAGTCAGTCCTAGAGTAAGACTACAGAGTGTGGAATTGTATGAAATCTCTATGGGCAATGGGGGTTCAAGCAAGTGGGGGTTCCGACGAAGAGGACATTGGACATAGAATTCCTGGCCAGGGCCCACTTGAGGTGATTGAACAACTCGATGAGCCAGTTGGCAGGCTAGTTCGGGCGAGAAAACAACTGGCATATCTAGATGATTATTGCAGTTTGTTGGAAACCGTGTAAGATTTGGATCCAACCTCCTACTCTCAAGCGGTTAAAGCGCAAGATGTGCAGTATTGGCTAGAGGCTATGAGAGAGGAGATGGAATCAGTTGAAATAACCAAGTATGGGAATTGGTATATCTAACTAAAGATCACAAAGCCATTAGATGTAAATGGGTTCTTAGAAAGAAATTTAAGAAGGATGGATCATTGGATAAATATAAAGCATGGTTAGTAGCTAAAGGATTCACACAAGTGGAAGGAATAGATTACGAGGAGACATTTTCTTCGGTCATAAAATTCCAATCCAGACGAACCTTAGTAGCATTGGTGGCATGTCATGACCTTGAATTGCACCAGATGGATGTGAAAATAGCATTTTTGAACGGCGAACTAGAAAAAGAAATTTATATGAAACAACCTGAAGGTTTTGTGGTGCAAAGTCACAAGGACAAAGTGTATAAACTTAATAGGGCATTATATGGATTAAAACAGGTCTCAAGACAATGATATAGAAAATTCCATCAAGCCATATGTGAAATTAGATTTGTCCCTAATTGTGTGACACATGTTTCTATATTAAACGTAGTGGGAGTTGTTATTTATATTTGTCATTATATGTGGATGACATTTTGATCCCTAGTAATAAATTAGAAGCCATAGATGAAATCAAACAATGGTTAAAGTCAAGATTTGAGATGAAAGACATAGGTGAGGCAGAATATGTCTTTAGCATTGAAATAACCCGTGATTGTCCGAATAGGATATTTACTTTATCGCAGAGATCTTATTTGTAAACTATGTTGAAAAAGCTTGATATGGCTAAGTGTAAACCAATTGATACTTCTATCTACAGGAGCACAAAATTGTCAAGCGATTAAGGACCCACACATGAGTAGGATAGGGAAATAATGAGATTAAAACCTTATACTCAAATTGTGGGTAGCATCATGTATGTGATGTTGTCTACGAGATCAAATCTTGCTTTTGTTGTGGGTTTCGTAAGTAGATTCTTAAGTAACCCAGGCTTACAACATTGGTATGCGGTTAAGAGGATTCTGTGGTACATTAAAGGAACAATGAATTTTTGGCTATGTTATCAAGGTGAAGTCCTGGAACTGTGCGGCTACTCAGATTCAGATTGGGCTGGTGATTTAGACTAGAAAAAGTTAACAACCGGCTATGTGTTTACCCTTGGAGAAGGTGCAATTTCACGGGGGTAGCAAGAAACAAACCTCCACGGTTATATCAATAGCCGAAGCAGAATATATAGCTTGCAGTATAATAGTCCAGGAGGCTCTTTGGTTAAAATACTTCATGTGTGATTTGGAGGCAATAAATGAGAAGGAGCTTGTCCCAATGAGCATAAAAAGTACGTCGGTGATTTCTATAGGGAATGAGCCAAAGATTAACAGCTGATCAAAACATGTTAAGATAAAATATCACTTTATTAGAGAGATGGCTAAAAAGAATAATATAGAAATTTTCTATGTGCCTTCAGAGGAATTAATGACCAATGCTCTCACCAAAGCTTTGCCTGTAGAGGTTTTTGCAAGGCTTGTGATGTGTATGAGACTGAGAAATGTTTGATGTACATAGCATTTGTGCCAAGTGGGAGATTATAAGAAATTGTGTGGCCGGCATGCCACGGGTCCCACATCAGATAAAGCAAGGCAGATGCTAATAGAGATTGCAATCCCACTTTAGTGTAAGACTTGATTTGAGCCCCACAATAAGACTCCCAATAGGATCAGTGGATTTGGGCTTTTGGTGGAAGATGTCTCTAGTAAGTGTGACTCTTTGGGACTTGTCTATATAAGGATAAGGGAGCCCTAAGGTTAGGATTATTATTATTCCTTTCATTCTCATAGGAAAGACAAGAGGCAAAAAGAACCATGGAGCTTCCCATCACCGAAACACACATAGATCTCCGGCCACGTGACAGAGTCTCCTCATCCGAATCCATCAGATGACTCTAAAATATAAAATGCAGATGAAGCACATGCCTCATCCAATTCCTTTCATGCTGGGTAATTCCAGCTAATAATACCTTAGTAGGTCATGCCCACAATACATCAAAAATCAGACCAACAAACTGCACATGTGCACCTAACTCTTTGCGACTCAAATCATTCATACATAAGACCAGCAGCAAAAAAGAGATGCCCAACAAAATATTTCCATCAGATGATCCTAAGCATCTAAAGTTTAGAGTGCAAGCTTTAATGTGTAATGCTGATACAACTCAAGAGAGGTTGCTACAGAATGGGATTTCAAACAATGGACCAGAACAAGCCCATGGGCCAAAATCCAACTTGTGTAAGAAGAAACCAATGGCCCTCCACACCACTGACTCTAAAATGGGGGACATTCACTTACATTACATGTACAATTCAACATATGCTAAAAGTCACTAAAGTGATGGGACACATCCAACTACTATGCTAGACATGTGGGACCACCAACGCATCTTAAAGGAAAGAATCATTAGATTTATTCTAATTTAGCTTGCTAGCATTTTATTAGACTGAAGTTTCGGTTGTTTAGAAATTCTTGTAGCAGAGGTGGGTTGAATCCTCATTTAGGTACTTAGGTGCCAATTCTTATAATTTAGGAGAAGATAATCTATCAAAAAAATTGATAAACTTGGAACGCAAGCTGGGGAATATTCAGGCAATAGTTTGACAGACTTGTTATGTGGAGATGAATGGTGGGGAATCCACAGAGTCCGACCTGTCAAGATAAGGTCCAATGCAGACCAGTCCCATATAAATAATATCCCATGCGTGGGATCTGTTGGGATATTGCAAGGTCTTGATCCTGACTAATCTCGTCGATACTAGTTAGTCTTGTTTTATATCAATTAAACCTTGTTAAGGCTAATCTAACTCAAACCCTTTGGGCTTGGGTCTTGGATAGGTAGTTGGGTCAGGTTTGAACCTTACATAAGTAGTTGACGACCCTTTTTGTAATTTGTTCATGCACCATATTGACATCTCATTAATCGCATCTTGTGTGATTCTTGGAGTAGATCATCCTTCGTGTTGGGCCCAACTTGATTCGAACTCATCTTAGCCCAATTGAGGCCATGTGACCTAAACTATAAAAATCCCAAAAGACGTGGACTTGCATGTAACTACAGGAAAATTTTCATTTAAAAAGAAAGAACTCAATGTTCCATCTCGTTTCTCTTCCTGTATGTTGGAGCCATTTCCTTCCCTTCTTTTCTTCTTGATCATCCTCTAATAAAGAAGCTGTAAACAAGGAATGGAGTCTTGCATGCATTAGTGGGAGCCCCCATCCTTCCTCATCTTCTTTTTCTCTTGTATATTTTCTCCTTGGAAACATTCCCTTCTTCAAGTACAGCCACCTAAGGTGAAGACTTACCTCCATTTCATTCATTTGGGTTATTAGAGTCAAAAAGACTCAATTACATGACATGCATGTAATTCTACATCCCATTCACCATTTGCACGTCCTACTTGTAGAAAACCTGCTTTTCATTTGGGGTTTTCCCTAATCACACATCAAGGAAGGATTAGTGAGGGCAAGCACTGTTAAAAGGCAAATGTTAGAGTACATATATGTTGTATGTGTGTTCAAATTGTTGATTCTTAGATTTATTCTTTTAATCTCAAAATTACATCTCCTTTACCCTTGTTTAAGTGTATATATATAGGGTGTTGAATGAGTTAGAATGTAAAGGGAATGGGAGGGTGTGTGAGTACTAAATAACTTTTAGGGACATTTTGATGAAGCCATAGGAACTCCCTACAATCCCTTCAATTCATAATTCTGTATTGAAATTGAGCTACAGAACTAACTTCAGGATTTTTTGAAACTTACGGCGAAACTACGGCTAAGCCGTAAGTGTTTACGGCTCAAAGTCCCGAAAGCGATACAATTTGCTTTTGTACTACGACTTACCCAAGGCTGCACCGTGAAATAAACTACGGCTAAGCCGTGCCCATCCTGTGACCAAGCCATAAGACACTTTACGGTAAGTTTTCCTGAGAGCTTGAAAAACTAACTTTCTTCAACCGCTTACCCACGGCTACACCGTGGAATGCACTACGGCTAAACCATACCTAGTCGTAACTCTAGCCGTAGGCTTAGCTCGGCTAAGCCATAGGCCAACATACGGCTGAGCCGTAAATGTGCATGAAATTAAGGAAAAAACCTGAGCCACTTGGCTAAGCTGTAACATGTACACAGCTAAGCCGTAAGAACACTAGGATATTAGGGATTTCTAAATACCTTGTAGGGCCTTAGTGATGGCATATTCTTTCCAACTAAATTAGCCCAATGGTGATCAAATGATAAGGAGGACGAATGTAGAGCTGTCAATCATCTCCTTCGATTTTCCGAATGATTTTCTGATTTCACGTCATAGGTGTTAGCATAAGAAGAGGTGTCTTTTATGTACACAATGTAATACCAAGATACGGTAATATAATGACACCGGACGTTTTATGAATACATCGTGTTGGATGACCTTGGGATCATGGATTATCGAGTATAGGGTGGGCTAGTAATTTCCCTTGATACTTACTCAATCCGAATGCATTCATATTGTTAAGATACCTTGCGCTTAACATGATTTAGTCATATGCCCACTGATCCTGATGAACCCTGAGACAAACAAACCTGAGCTACTACTGAGTGCGTGTCTGACAAGCCTGAGCTTCTATTGAGTGTGTGCCTGTTAGTCAAATGGGTATAGCCAAGGTTGAGAGGGTTTGAGCTCTCTTAGCTCGGTTACGTCGCTAACTCTATTTCCATGATTAATGACTTCAAGACCGATATTTCCTTATGTACAATATGGTAAGTATAACTTTAAATTATGAAAGATATGAGTTCATGTCGGTCTTAATCTGTTGAGTCGGCACCACTTAGCTTGTGCCCTTTAGGTATCTTTATGTCACTACTACAGTAGTATATGGAAGAGTTGTCAGAGCTCCTCGAGAAGCTGGCTTGATCCCCTAGCGACCCATATGTATGCTCCTTCTTGGGAGAATAGAGCCTCGTGGTTGTCAATTAGTGTATATGATATTTTGTTTATGATTCATCACTCATTGTTTACTCATGCACGACATGCCTAATAAACTGTTATTGCCTTCTTTAATCAATGTGTATTATTAAATTCAATTAATACATTATGCTAGTTTCATATACCTCTGTATTTGCTTAACAGTTGTGTTAACAGTACTACCCTTGGTGTTACAGGTACAGAGCTAAACCCCAACTCGGTTGTCGACACATCCCCGGAGGGTGCCCCAACGGTACCTCGAGGCATAGAAGAGTGGAAGGACGACGATGTCTTTTATTAGTCGTCCTACGGAGAGCGTCTAGTGGCTTAGTTGGGTGAATCGTTATAACGAAGGTCTTATGCATGTAAATGTTTAAAATGGACTTGTTTACGAGACATGTTAGTTATGTGGATTTGTATGTGTAGGAATGTGTAATTAAAAGACTTAAGCTATATATATAAGTTGGTAAGATGCTTTACTATGTTCTGCTCATGATCATTATAGAGGTATTTCACAAGTGCTCGCTTTATGCTAAATTCTAAATCTATGTGTTGTTTTTCATACCTCACACGTTCTTGTGGAGTCTTCCTTATAGGAATTCGTGCATATTTTCTTCTTATGTCACGGATTACTATGGGATTACGTATTCACACCCTGGGGGCCCACTCTAATCCCCAATTCCTGGGATCGGGGCATGACAGATATGGTCAAAATACAGCATAGATACTTTCCATGTATAATTGATTGTACAATTATCTTTTTCGTTTCTCATATCAGTCACTGTAATTACATTGTAAATCATAGCCTCTAATATGGCTTCTGTTACATATTAATGTATCAGTCAATCTCCCATCTTGGGATATGACCAACTGTTCAACACCCTCTCATCTCTCTCCTTCTCTACCTCTCTCTTCTCTCTTTCTTGCTTCTCTACATAAGGATCAGCAGATCCACACATGGTATTAAAGATGGGTTAGTTAAGAAGCATTGCTTTTTGACCTCTTAGCAGAACAGTCACTTAACTGTGTGACAGAAAGTCTCTGAATCTTCTCAGGTTCCCTCTCAAAATCCTTTCTTCCTACGGATAATTATATCATTAGATAATCATCAGTTTTCATCATTAGGAGCACCCAACAATCCTCCAGCAAAAACTCTCCAGACCAGCATCGACCAAAACCTTCTCAGGACCTACGATCAAAGGGTTGGCCCCACATGTACTAATCGATACAGCTCACTTCTCTACCATTCTGGTTGCACGATTTTTCTGAGCTCCAAGGACATTTTTCGAATATTTTTCTGCATCAACAGGGTCAGATTTTGCTCCCTTCTCCATATCGTCAGCTTCTCAAACCAGTTTCAGTACCTTGTTAATTTCTCCTCCATCTTCTATTGGATCTTTTTAAAACTTCAGTTTTACATCACAATTACATGCCAAAGATATAAGTTTATGTTGCATTTATTGATGACAATTGTTGGTATACCTGGATAAATTTTTTGAGGTTTAAATCTAAAGTCTTTTCTATCTTTCAAAAATTTTACACTATGGTGACCACCCAATTTCAAAAATCAATCAAAATTTTACTTTCCGACTTAAGGGGGAGAATATAAATCTATTGAATTTTCTTCACATCTCTTTGATAAAGGCATCATTCACTAAAAATCATATCCTCACACACCATAACAAAATGGGGTTGCGGAAAGAAAGAATCATCACATTCTATAAATGGTTAGAACCCTTCTAATAGAATTTCTTGTTCCTCCTAAATTTTGGCGTGAGGCTGCTCATACTGCCATTCATATCATGGTTACCTAGTTCAGTGTCAGGAAAGGTTACTGATGTAGAGTTATTTTTTAATTATAAGTTTGAATTGGTTGAATCCCTCATTGAGCAATTTAAGCATCCTAAGATGGCCCGCAAGGGTCCCGACAAGTTTAATTGAAAATATTGGGCCCAAACAGCTTGGTAGTATGCTTAAATATTAATTACAGGGACCTGTTTGGAGAAAAATCAGTTTACAGGGACTATTTTGATAAAATAGAGAATAACAAGGGTTGTTATGCAAATTTTCTAGAAAACTCACAGTAGGAAATTGCATTCACGTGCAACAGTTTTGGATCCAAGTTTGGTGGGTTAAAACTGACCCCTTCTATTAAAAAAAGGCAACCAACAGTTTGGCCCATGAGTCCACTTCTACATCATTCAACTGCTTTCATCAAAGGGTGGACCATGTGGGTCTCATGGTAATTCTACTTCCAAACATCATAAACGACACAGATTCTGAAAATCTAAGATTTTATCCATATTTTCTAGGATTTTCTAGGTGCTTTTGGTTTAGAAAGTTTGTATTAGATTTCCATTTGTATTAGGATTCTATTATGGCAGGAGTTCTACGGTTTTATGTAGGTTTTGAGCATTATATATAGAGGTTCTGGTCGTCATTACTGTAGTAGCTACAGTACGCTTTTAAGAAAACTTCAATAAAGTACTGTTTTGCTTTATTTTTCCCTCTTTCTTTTACCATGTTGATGTTGGACGATTGAGAAGGCTCTTACAAGGTGTGTTTGGTGTTCTTTTGCCTTTTTTCTTGCTAGGTGATTTCTGAATCTTTGTTGCATATTGGTGTAGTTGATGGGATATTCTGGTTTTGGGATTATTTGAGGCCTAGACAATCTAATAGCATCATTATTTGGTCATCCACCTTCCTATTCCCACTTGAGAGTATTCAGTGTCAGCGTTTTGTTCAACTCTCATCTCTACGTAATAAGTTATCCCCTCAAGCTGCCTGCTGTATGTTTATTTGATACATTGATGAACACAAGGGGTTTCTTTGTTATGATCCCAATGAAAGACAGGTCCACACCTCATGGAATGTTGTTTTTCTAGATCATACTCATTTTCATTCTCTTCGTCCTACTAATCATAATTTGCACATGTCTTACCTTCCTCACTTTTGTTCGTATCCCAATTCCTCAATCTTGCTCGGTAATCATTAACTTTGCCGGTTTTGTCATGCAAAGACTAATTCAATGAAATACTCCCCCCTTTACTCGACCTCTCGATTTTCAATGTAATTATGTTATCCTTGGTTATCTCCTCAACTCAAAGCCAAGTAGGCTCTTTTCGCGAGATCACCTACCTTCGGCATCACTTAGCTTATCCCATGTGGTTGCTACACTGTTGCTCCTCCATGTAGTGAGTATGCCTTTGATATTACATTTGTTGTTGCTCCCGCGAGGAGTAGTATGCCCATGTCATGTGCTTGCACTGCTGTCCTCAGGGTTGGACAGTATGCCCTCGTCATTGCGCTGCTATCCTTATTTACAAGTGTAGTATGCCCTTGGAATTGCACTGCATACTCCAAGCTGCTTATCCCAAGTAGTGTGCCCTTGTCATTTGCATGCGCTACTATCCTCAGGATTGGACAATATGCCCTTCATATTATGCTACTACCCTCATTTGTAAGTGTAGTATGCCCTTGATATTGAGCTTCATACTCCAAGGTGTGAGATGTATTCCCTTGTTATGAACAATGGTATGTAGTTATGTGATTGCCATTTTATTAGGATTATACATGCATAGCATGATATTCATGATCCTTGTTATTATCTACTCATTTTGCAATAACATCCCTAGTTTACTTGTTTACTTGATCTCTTGCAATTATGCTTGTCTTTACTCACTTTGATATACTTGTTGTGCTGTTTATTTTGAACACTTGCTGTGCATTTGTGTACGATCCTATACTTAGTGGTGTAGGTGATGACCCCCTTACCCTTATTGAGTAAGCTCCGGCGATTCAAGCGAATGCGCCAAAGATTAGGGAATGGATGGCTAATGATGTAGTATGAAGCATTGGAGGCATTGAAGCTTGTCATGTCACATTTTGGGTTTATGTTGGGAATTATATCTTTTGTTCTTTTGCCTATTGGCTAGTGTTCTTATTAGGCAATAATCTGTGATTGTAAATAACTTTTGTTATTTTGCAACCTTAATGTAATTAATAGAAATATTTTCTTTTCTGCTATCTAGTTTACTAGTGCCATTTCACTATGGCTTATTTGTGATTTTTATATTAGGAATGGCTTGCACAAACTTCCACTACAAATCCCTCGTCGACTGAGGGCGTGGTAATCCTCACATAGTGGAATCCTATGGGTAGGCGTGCAAAAATTATTAATTAACACATCGCATGCATCATTATCGCTTAATTAATCTTGTGGTCATGACATGCAACTCTTTACTAGAACAGATGATTTCCTAAATATGATGAAACTATAATATTCCTTTTAGACTTTTTTATATTACAAAAGCAAGACAAGCAATAAAACTTCAAAAATCATGAGCATAGAATTGTAAGATAGGGTGAAATGTGATACTCAAAAAAACCACAAAAATTATGTGGTACCAGCTTTGGCATCTATCATACCATTACTGGTATCTAGTATGTACAAGTTCTAGGATATCAGTGGTTGCAAATGCCCATTTTGATGGATGGTTAGATCATCTAATAGGATAACAGTTGAGACATGGTCGATTCTGTGATGAGGGCCCACTAGATCTACAGATGATATTTTCTAAAGGATGCCCCACCGTCCCGACCTATAACTCAGTTGGTTGGGACATTGGCACATGAGTCAGAAGTGTGAGTGTTCGAGCCCCCATGTGTAGCAAAAAAAGGAGGCCCCGCCCTTGTCACATAGTTGTAATGGCACACCAAAAAAGTAGTGGATTTTCTTTTCTTCAAGCATCCATATCTCTAGCTGCAATGTAATATTTCAACAGTCGAGGTGCAATGCATCTTAACTGAGAGTCGACATGGTTACTAGAACAATACCTGAAAAGTGACACCCTCATCTCGCCAAGCAGTCTGCTAAATTGAGAGAGGATTTCTAGCAGATGCAATTAGCATTTCCATTTTCTCAACTGTAATGCCAACACGTTTAGCCAACTCTTCATTTGTCGGGTGATGGCCTTTTTACATGTATGATTTCCTAGAATTTTTATTGGTGTCAGAAGTACATATACATTCTCCCGTTAGCACGGCACATCAAATGCACATTATCAGTGTATATATGAAAACGTAAAAACCACTAATAAAAAACTAACTATAACACTCCGACCCAAGCTAAGCATGATTAGCAAGTAATTAATTGTGATTACGAGCTAATTAATGTGGTTTTCTTTTAACTAAGTCTATTTTAGGCTTGAGGAGTCCAGTAGGACAAGTTCAGGTCATTGATAGGTAGTTAGGTTGGGTTTGACCTTACTTAGGTAGATGAAAGCCCTTTTTTGTAATTTTAGAATTTATGGTTTCACGTTATACATGCATCATATTGACACTATCACGTTTGTCTTGATGAGCTCATCAACTTTCGCACTTGACTTGAACGTATTAGACTTCATTTGACTCAGTTAGACCCTCATTTGACTTATATTGGAAGTAAAATAAACTAGAAGGATCTTTTTATAAACCTCCAACTTATATATATTACTCAACTAGGTTCTTGTACCCATCTTATTCAACCTTTCTTCTGTAGCATCTGTTCCCTCCCAACTCTCTTTTTCTTCTTTTATTTTCTTCCTCTTCATCAATGAGAGCAAGATTGATTCTGCATGCATGACTCCAAGCACCCACATCCTCTTTCCAGCTCTTCTCTACCTTCCCTCCTTGTTGGAGTTGAAGATAGCGGTTCAAATCTCCCCCTACAACTCCCTAGTTATTATCTATGGTAAGATCTCTTTCATTCTATAGACTTCTTGTTTAATGAGTCAAGGTGACTCTCATTCTAACACATGCACTCATCTTTTTCTTCATTTTTGTTGCATGCATGGCATTTGGATTCAAAAAGTAGGTGATTCTCCTCAAATTGAGCCAAAGGAAGGATTAATTAGATGAAAGCTTAATCTAAGGTAAATATAACCAAATTTTGGTTTAATGCATGTTGGTAAATCATAAGTCTTGTTAAGTCTACTGAATTATGTGCATTCAACCCTAATACTCTCGTTGTTCTCACTTTCTTTAAATCTACTGTATGGTGCAATTCAGTATTTCTATTGAAGCATAAGTTAAACAAAGAATGAATGAAAGATATAAGAAGAGACTATTCTAGTAAACACCCAAGTTCTGAGACCTGCATTTAATTTTGCTTCAGATATTGAATTTGCTTCAGAAAAACTGAAGCTTACGGCTAAGCCTAACCTGAACCATATAATGTGCTATTGCTAAGCCGTAGCCAAGCTGTAACCTAGTCGTAGGGTATATACGACTAAGTTGTAGAAGAGAATATGAGTAAATCGTAAATGCGGAGGAAAATTTGGGTACCTACGGCTAAGCCGTTGTTCAATTTACTGTTAAGCCGTAAGATGCACATGGTAAGCCGTCAATCACTCACGACTAAGCTGTAAAGGTAGTGAAACTTAAGGGAAAATAGGTATTGTATGAAATCTTGTAGGACATTAGATATCGAATCCTATTACCTCAGTAACCAGCCCAATGGAATAATGAAAGATCATGAAGGGACTAGAGGTTAAGACTCATTCATGTGTGTTGTCCATTTGTTAAGCACCTCCCTACAGGTGTTGGTTTAAGGGACTTTGATACACATTTCTGAAACAATGTGACACCAAAAGAAAGACAATTATATCTCGGATAACTTCATACTACATTAACATGCGTGGTTAAAAACAATGGATAACTATGCTAACCCATAGAAAATCACAGCTGCTACAACCAACTCAGAAGACTTCAGATGAGTTCGCAATGGAGTAATTCAAGTTTCAAAGTTGGTGGACTTCAACCATCAAGCTTAAAGTTCAACTTCAAATCAAAGAAGCACCAAACAAATCCAAGCCTCTAGTAATTCTAAAGCAGGCTAGAGAATGTTATTTCAAAGTTTCAAAGAATTTAGATTTCATCTCAACTCAAAAGCAGTTCTCTGTGTGTCACTGCGAAAATGGACACCTCATGAAGAGAAAATCAGCTGAAACTCCTAAGAGAAGCTCAAATTTTGTCCAAGAAAAGCTCTGCAAAATTTCGAGTAAAATGGACATCATTTGACGCAAATTCTTCAAACATGTCAACGTTGGGTCAATGACCCCCAAGTTTGGGGTTACAAACCAAAGTCCTACTTCCTAACATCCAAACTTGATGAAATTTGGGCAAAAAGCTTCAGTCATGCTCAAAAGATACTCTACAAATTTTCGAGTCAAAAGGACTTCGTTTAATCCTACTTCCATTACATGTCAGCTTAGAAGATAATGACCCCCAAGCTATGGAGATCACTAGCCAAAATCCTACTGCTAGAAGGCCAAAGCTGATTTGGAATGAAGAGTCAAAATGAGTTCAAAGTTAATTCCCCAAAGTTTCAAGTCAATTGAATATCATTTGGACAGAAAATAAGCTAACTACCTACAATGTGGGTTGAAAAATAACTTGGAACATATAACAAATAAGTCACTGTTCAAAGTCCCACTCACCCAAATCCAAAATGTATGAAATTTGGATAGACACTTCAAGATACACCTGATATTAGTCCCTCCAAGTTCCAAATCAAATTGAGGTCATTTTGGACCTCAAACAGCTGAAAAAGGGTCCATTTTCATGAAAAAGTCAACGGGGAGTTAACCAACTTCAGAGGGTCAAAACGGGTTAAATTTCCTATGAAACATTCAAAATGGTGTTTAAAAGCATTCACGCAAGTTTCGTGAAGATCAGACATCATTCGGAACTCAAGCAAGTGAAAACGGGTCACATACACAAAAGTAAAAAAAAACAAGCCCTGGTAGAGACCACGGCTGCGGTCACTAACTTCCATCGAGCAGTTCTCACGATTTTGGGTAGTTTCCCTGACGTCTTTTCAAAATTCAACCTCTCATAATGTCTCTTCAACTCCTCGAAACTTTCTAAAGCGACCTGGACAATCTATAAAAGGGGAGTAACACTTGAAAAAGAAGGGGACAAAAAGAAAAAACACAAGAATTTCTACTAAAACCTTCAAGCAAGGCATACTTCAGTACTCCAACCCACTTTTTCTTCTTTTTCATAGTGACTCAAGGTGAGAGATCATTTAAAGAAGGAAGGGGTAATATTTAAAAGCAGACTATATTCAAGCACTAGCGAGCATTTGAAGGATGACATCGTTTCCTTTGTTTTTTCTCACTTGGGGGGTTTTCTAGCCATTAGAGAAGTTGTGAACAAGCCTCTTTAGGCTTTATTCTATCCCTTGAAAATCATTGGTTCAGAATGACACAACTTTTGCTTCATACAATTCCCTTTTCGGACTTATACAAAAACGGTCTGTAACCAAGAGTTGTCACAACCCGAGCCCAGGGTTCGGGGATTAGCAAAAGCCAAACAGATGACACACATACTCCCGTGCCTGTACATGTAGACCTGGTCTAAATGCACACGCACAAGGGAACATTCACACGTGCAAAACATGTATGCGGAAGCTGTAAATATGCAAATTACATACAAGCCCAAGGTTAAGACAAATTACATTTCGAGTCAAATCCGAGTCCAATAGAATCATACGACATCGATTGCAAATGACGTAGTTACGAGAGTTAACAAGCTCAACGAAAGACACGTGTTGACATCAAGATGATGCAAAAATGACCATGTCTAAGAAAAGCTAAAATTATGAAAAAGGGCTTGGTCTACCTAATCCAGGTCAAACTCAACCCAACTACCTATCCATGACCCGCAATGAACCCAAAACACAAGCAAAACACAAGTAACAATGAAAACAAGATTAATTAGGCGCTAAACGAGGTCAAGCTGGGTCGGAGTGCTACAAGAGTAATGATCACCAAAGATTTTGATCAATTCCACGGTCAAATTCAACCCTCTTGATGGTCACTCAACACTCCAAAAATCAGAAGAAAAAAGTTTCAACACCTTGGAAGAGTCACAGAGGTGAAACAGAACAAAGCAAAGAGCAAATAGTGGCTTTTGGCCACTGTCTGCCAGTGACCGCAATCCTGGTCACTGGCAGAGACCGAGTCACGGTCACTGGTAGGGGGGCCAGTAACCGCAGGTCCCGATCACTGGCAGAATGTCAGTGACCGTGAGTCATGGTCACTGGTACTGGGGCCAGTGACTATGACCCACGGTCACTCCCCCAGTTTCTCTTTTTTTGCATTTTTTTCACATTTTTAATGTATTTTCTTGTACTTTCAAGTTTGGATCACATCTAGACTTGAGAGAGGGGTTGTAAACTTTTCAAAAACATGTAAACAACCTGCATCCCCATGGTCAGAGCATTTGAACCCATGTAAATAAAAGGGAAGTTAATGACGAACTGTAGTTAATTCCCATTCTTCTTAACGTTTGAAGTTCGTGAATGTCGGACTTGAATTCATTCCACATTTTAGCCATCTTTTCAAGCGTGATCATAAGATTGGCGCCATCTATGGGGAATTTATTTGCCCTAATTTGTGATCAAATTTAGCTAAAAATGCATGAAAAGTGGTGAAAACTGTTGAAAAGTGATGAAAAGTGCTACTGTTAAGCTGTAAAGTGCTGCTGTTATGCTGAAAAGTGCTGCTGTTATGTTGAAAAGTACTGCTAAAAGCTTGTGACCGCGGAGAACTATGTAAAAAGTGCTGTGACTGTGGGAATCAAAGGAAAATGGGTAGTGACCGTGGGTTATGGTCACTGACCTATTTTGTTACTAAAAATGGCTTGTTTGACCATTGAAGACACCCATGCAAGACCTTGATGTCTACGTTCAATTTGGGAACATTAATGAAAGAACTTTGTACTCGAAGTGCATCCTTTAATCATTCAAATGAAGGCATTAAGCACCTCTAAGTGCATATTTTTGTCATTTAATTGGAGGATGTAATTGGAGGGACTTTGCACCTTGATGTACATGAACCAAATCACACCCTTTCATGCTCTAGAAAAGTGGTGATTCAGTCCAAGGGGCTTTGACCCAAATAAATATTTTATTAAATTAGTGACAAGACCAACGACATCGCATCATGCACTGTCCGACGTCATGCACCGATAGATCCTATATGATCATTATGGTAGTGGTGCAGGCTCAATCCTGAAGGCCCTATCCTTTTAATTAGATCCAACCCTCTTTTGCTTACAAATCTGACACAAATGGTCCTGAAATGCTGTCCAAATATTGGTAACCAGGTCTAATCAGCTTAGCATGCTTTAAACCTCACTATATGGTCTCGAAATATTGCAGAAATTCTAACAGCTAGGATGGTTAGCATAGCACAATGAGATGGGATTTATGCCTATATCTAACTATTCTGGTTTAAAACCATATTGGTTCAGATGACATCTATAAACCATTCTGGCTAGCCCAAGGGGCAGCCATGTTGGTTGTAACACTAATATAGTCTTGTGGGCTTACTTTTTATAGATATCATGGGTTCTCTAATCATTACCTTTGATGAAGGCAGGGAGAGGCTCCTCAAGATCTCCGTGACCCAGAACAAATCAGTTACAAGGGCATCAAAAAAAGCCCGAATGGACACTACTGCCCCTACGTCAAGAGTCCCAATCTTCCAAAAGCTCTCTACTCCAACAGGCTCCATGACTTCGGCTGATTTGAATAGGTCATCAATGACCCCAAAACTCATTAAGAAAGCTGAGACTCCTAGACCCTGGGTCTCGAAATATGCTCAAAATTCATTTGGAGTCTTCCACAAGGTTCAGGAGGAACCAAAATACAATTTGAAGATAAAAGGGAACAATCTTTACATCACCAAGCCTCGTTTGGGGGCAAGGCAAGTCCGGTTGATGGACCACAAATCAATGGCACTTGGCAAGTTGTATCAAACAGCTACTCAAGATTCAAAACCTTCATCTCCTTGGCCCAAACAATGGGCTATTAACAATTAAACAACAAGGGACCTTCGGCTGTTCATAACCCGCAAGAGGGCCGAGAAACATGCCGCCATCCCAAGCTGCAGCACATGGTCGCCACAGCCACGAACTCCAAAATCCAAAAAGGCTGAGAACAAACCCTTGGCTTTACTCGAAGAAAATATCTTCTACACTTTTACTCAAAACGAGGGGCGGAGGTTCGACAGAAGGTGTCTACCTTCCGTCTTTGTGGCACCATCCACGCCGTCTTCACCTCAGCATTCATCATCACCCCAACGCTCATCATATGGTGCTAAAAGCAAAAAACGAGCTAAAAGATTGGTCATCAACGATTCGACCGATCTTGCTTATTTGAAAGATGTGCTCTAACAAAAGAAAGAGCAGAAGAAGAAGAAAAATAAAAGAAATGCTATTAACATTCTCTCATTTCCCACTTCCGACCCCATGGATTAGGAATGAGTCGTTAGTACTTCCAGGCCACTGATTGCCAAGTTCAAAGATCAAACCTTGGCAGCCAAACTAACTAGTCAAATAAATAAAAAGGCTTTGGCTCACTACAGGGATCAAACCAAACAATCACGGCGCATATTCACTAAAAAATGGGTGATTAAAGAAGATGAGACGAATTTGACCTAATCATGCATGGTCGGACCAGGATCAACCCAGAGGGTCACCCGAAGTATGGCTCAAATTCAATCACAAGAGTCTAACTCCAACTCCCATTCGGGAAGGACTTTAGAAGGGCATGTTGAAATAGATTCTGATGAGGATCCAATCACTATCTTGGACACAGAAATAGTCAGTCCACTCTTCCAACATTCTCCTACCCCCATCAGTATATTGTATTTATGGCTAAAGGGAGTGGGACTAGTAAAGATAGAAATGAGGATGCCAGTGGAAGTAAAGATCTCGGCGAAGAAGATGCTAACGAAAATCAAGAAGACAACGTCAGAGATGTCGTTAAGTAGCAAGGAGCTAAAATTGATCACCTAACTGCCCAGCTGAAAATCTTGGAGATAAATTAGGTGGTTTGGCTGAAGCTCCAGTAATCCCTTGTTTGCAGACAAGAGAGAGTAGGCAATGATTAGGAGAAACGCCACCAAAATCGACTTGCTTACAATTCAAATCAAACCACTAACAGACAAGGTGATAACTGCAGGTTCTACTGGTGGTGATCATTCATCAATCCTTGGTCTTCATGCAAATCCTGAAAAGCATGTAACCTTCAAAGAAGTTGAAATATTAACAAAATCAAAAGTGGAGACCAGGATGAAGAAGAAGGGTATTACACCAAAGTACCCTCCGGAGTTCGATCTTGTTCCATTTCCACCAAATTATAAGTTTCCAACTTTCCAACCATACCTTGGGAAGGGGTCAGCTTATCAACACATCATGCATTTCAAATCACTTTTAGGAAGCTTACCAGAATTGAATGCATTGCAGATCAGGCTGTTTTTCGGCATACTGAAAGGAGTTCCCTTCGACTAGTATAAGCAGTTACCAGAACTCTCCTTCATAACATGGACCATCACAAAAGGAAGTTTTTACTTCATTTCCAAGAGGAAGATCAGACAATTACCTTCGATATGCTTTGTAGCACGAAGCAAGGGGATAATGAAACTAAACAAGCCTTATTCAATAGATGGAAAGCATTGTCCTACATATGCTTAGAACAACCATCTCAAATGGCTACTATTGAAATGTGCAAAATCAACTTGTGACTAGATATTAAGGCTATCATGCTTAGAAATAAAACTAAGTCTCTTGGCCAATTGGTTGAGGTAGCTCTTGATGTAGAGCTAACTCTTAAAGAAATTAGTCAGAGGAAGGCAAATTCCCGAAAAAAGGAATTATCATCATCTTTCCTCCAAAATTGACTGCTCCGAAATTGAAAAAGAAGCAAGAGGTATTCAATGTGCAAACCTCCAAACCACCTCCTTAAAAGCCGTAAAATGTCAAAACTGATTAAGCCAAAAAGGAGGAATATGAAAAGAGAAAGAAAACTAAATATCCTTTTGATGAGGATATTGAAATAATCTTTCAATCATTGATGAAAAATAATAAACTTGAGCTTCCACCAATGAAGAAACCAGAGTAAGTGGGTCACGTCAATGACCCAAATTATTGTGCATATCATCGGATGATATCCCATCCTTTTAAAGACTGCTTCATCTTGAAGGAAAAAGTCAATGAGATGTGGAAGAATGGAGTAATAACATTCGATCGGAAATATGATGCTGCTCTAGTCAATATGATTTCTTTTGAGCAGTTTTCGCCTGTAGTAGTACCCGCTCCATTAAAACCACCAACCGTTGAATTCCGGGTCATCAACGTAGTACATGATGAACAGGGATCGATACCAGTCAAAACCTCTTCATGAGAGGAAATGTGGGTTCACCCAGATCTAGTAAATGATGAAGGCTTGGAGAAGATGAAAACCAAACCCACACCTACAGAAAAAAGGAAAGTTAAAAGGCAACTCAAAAACCTTCAGAAAGCTACCCAAAATCGCTTAGCTAAACAAGAGAAACAAGTTAAACAGAGGAAGGAAAAGGTGGTTGATGCCTTGGTTTCAGAGGAACCTCCCAAACCGGCCAGAGGTCACTTTAGTTTAGCTGACTTCATCATTCCAATTCCAAAAGATGAGGAAGAACCAGTGATATCCAATTGTAACCAGATATCATGGGATGGCACCC
Organism: Sextonia rubra; assembly: GCA_037013555.1. NCBI lineage: Eukaryota > Viridiplantae > Streptophyta > Magnoliopsida > Laurales > Lauraceae > Sextonia > Sextonia rubra. The sequence continues at coordinate 12,076,085 of JASUAD010000008.1, forward strand.
CCAACTCGGATGATGAGGAAGATTGGTCAAACTACTCCGATTTCAAAGATGATCAATGGATTGATGACTACTTTGCTGATGAATACCTTTCTGATGAAAATAAAAGTTTTGAACAAAATTTTGATCCTGAAATGGGTACACTCAATAATAAGCATGATCTCAATACGTTGTCAGTAGTCCTCTATAACATACACAGACCAAGTACAAGTAGCTAGTCGAGTGGCCCTCCTCCTTTTCCACTACCTTCAGAAGTTCATCCAAACCTTTGCCACTGATTGGACATAATGAAACACAGCACCGATAAGCGGTGTTTTTTTCTCAGCACACAGTAATCCCTACATCGGATGTTCCTCCTGGACCAAACCTGGAACTAATCTCTCTAAATGTAGATTCTGAATCAAGCACTTAATTGGTCATGCCTGACCTACCTAATGAACTTGAGTTGCCAGAGGAACACAATAACCTCAGCATCAGTAGTACTGCTGCACCTCAAGAAGTCTTCCAAGTTCAAGATCGCGATAATATCTCTGACTCTGAAGAGGAAATATCATTGGCTCCTGCTCTAGTGATTCTGAGTACTACTAATGATGAACCCGAAGCATCTTAGGCCATTCCTGATAATATAAATCAAGAAACAGGCTTGGAAGAAGTTAGTGAACTTTTCATTGAATCTAAAGAAGTTAATGCCATAAGAAGAGATGCCTGTCTAGAAATCGACCGAAGCAATATAGTCAACGATGGCACTCGTTCTGGTTGTAACTATAGGGTCAACTATGATAAATCCTCTTCTTCTTCTTATTTAAACCCTTCAGGGGACAACACCAACGTAAATATAACTTCTTCAAATGCAAATACTAATGCAAAGCCACAAGAGCCATTCATGTTTGATGTTGTTGAACATCTTAAATACATACCTGCACGACTTCACATTTTTGACCTCTTGCAGATGTCCGAGTGTCATAACCCGAGCCCAGAAATCGGGGGTTAGCGAAAAGCCAAACCAGTGACACACATACTCCCGTGCACGTGCATCCAAACCCAGTCTAGATACACGCACACAAGGGATCTAACACGTGCGAAGCAAGCGAACGTGGAAGCTATAAATATCATAGCAAGCACAACAAAAGAGAACGAGCAGAAAACCAAAATGCAAAATGGGAAAAAGACGTAGATAACACACACAGATATAGATCCAAATACAAGTCTGAGTACACATAAAAAAAAAACATTATGTACAAAAATAATATAGAGTAACAAAGTCCGAAGTACAAAATACAAAATCTCCAAAAAACCAAAACACATAATACAAAATGCAGGACGCACTTGGCAGAATGATCAAGCCCACTCTGCCATACCGGAGGGTGTCTCTAGGTCCTGCCCTGCAGTCTCTTCGACCACCGGGGAGCCGGACAAGGGATCTGTGCCTGCAACACCACAGACAACTCAATAAATACAACGATCTAGCAATTATAAGTAACAGGGACGAAGCACTTATAGTATCAAAGTGAATAATGACAGAAGATTAAATACAGAGTTTCATATTAGTTTGCTAAGCAAATCGTGCATAGAAGTAAGGCATGATAATGAATCAAAACATAGAAATACTGAACTAAGTGGCTACTACATTAACCATATTCTCTCACATAGAGAGCAGATAGAGCAGACAGATGAGAACACCACCGACCTGGCCATAGGTACAAGTGGGTCTCGGTTTCCTGGGTTCCGGAGTCCCAAGACAAAGCTACACTGCAGCAACACAGAGAACAGAGAACCAAGCCAGAGGTACCCCGTCGGGCATCCTAGGCTGAGGCTGAGTAGAGCCAGACTAATACCAATCAAATCAAATCCACAAGAAGGGAGATTTTCCGCTTTGGACTCACCGATGAAAAAGGCCGGATCTTATCCTCATGTATAAATATCTGGGCAGAGCCACTTGGGAATTCCCAGTGAATCAGAGATGTACAAAGCCAGAGGTATACAAGCATAGCGCAAAATGAGTCAAAGCATTGCGTAGATCAAAGCATAGTACAGACCGAAGAATAAAACAATTATACAGAACAAAAGCAAAATGATCTCGTCATGCATAAACATAGATCAGCAGAATAGAGAGCAAAACTATAAGCAATATGCAATGCATCTCAGATTAACACGGAATCAAGGGTAATTACAAGCCAACTCAAATCTAGTTGTTCACTGTCACTAACCGTGCATGATGATGTAGTTTTAAGTTATTCGATGCACCGTTGCCATCAAAATATTGCAATGTAATTCTCACGTGCACCGAAGTCCCTTAAACAATACCCATGGAGAGATGCTTAACAGTAAACCAACGCTCACATGAATGAGTCACAGCCTAACATACTATTCATGCGGTCCAAGGAATCCATTGGGCCGGTTTATATGAGCGGTTACCTGTATATAAGCCCCATAAGGTCACACCATTAGCCTAAGTTTAATTTCAAACTTTTTCCAGGTCTTACAGTTTAGCCATGGGTGACCTACGGCTTAGCCGTCGACAGCTTACAACCTAGCCGTAAGATGCACAATGGCTTAGCCATGGTTTCCTTCAGAACACGGCTAAACTAGTCATCTTCCACTTTTGATCTAATACCTTTTTACGGTTGAGCTACAGTGGAGTCCACGGCTTAGCCGTAACTTCACCGTAAGAGTACTGGAATCAGAAAGTTTCGACTGATCAGAGTGTTAATTCACGGCTGGGTCACAGTTAGCTTACGGCTCAACCGTAGAACAATTTATAGTTCAGCCGTAGCCTAGCCATAGGACAAAATTTAGAATTCGAGTCTCTGGATTCTAAGCCGTATAACATTACGGCTTAGCCGTACAATACAGAAAACGAAATCGGGATAGTTACAAAGACTGCAATTTCATGTGCAAATGAAGCAAAACAATCTCCAATGAAGCCAAAGTGATAGAATTAGGCTGTAGATCATGTCAAGCATGTAAGAACAAGAGAATCACAACAATCAACAATCTACCCATATGTGTTATACAGTCCTGTATTTATACTTGCCTCAAAGCTTTGTCAAACCACTGAAGGCAAGCTCCAATCCAATTAAAAACCCAAGCAAAGCAAAGCAGCAACATATGCAAGTATGAGAACACAGCAAGGGAGATGCAAAATCCAAATTAGAGAAGAAGAATTGAAGAACCCACTTACCTCAAAGCATAGACAGAAAGGAGGGAGAGAGAGAACTCAATCGAAATGGGTGGAAAATCCCAACACCAACCCAGAGAGGAAGAGAAGTGAAGAGAAGAGAGAATGGACGAGGAGCTCTCCCTAGAGCAGGGAGAGAAGACATCTGGCTGATGACTCATTATATAGTTTTGGAGTTTAAAACAAAGTCCGATGGTTTAAGCTATTTACGATTCAAGTCACATGAGGGACCAACTCCTCCAATTGACTCTGAATGGGTCTGAGACAATTACAGAAAATAATGAGCTCAACAAAATACACGTGTTGACACCAAGATGATGCAATATGATGCATTCAAAGTAATTGCAAAATTACGAAAAAGGGTTTAGAACCTAACCCAGGTCAAAGGCTACTCAACTACCTAGCCAAGATCCGAAACCAAGCCCAAAAGAAATAAACAATACAAAAACACACTAATGAGCCACTAAACCGGCTCAAAGGGGATCGGAGTGTTACACCAAGGAGACTTGTAACAACTTCATACGAGCTCTACAGGCTTTGAACACAAATAATCAAACCCATGTAGTACAAGTTCATCAGATAGAGAAAAACTATCTAAAGGCAAAATACGAAAAGCCCCAAAAGCAGTGCATGAAACGTCTTTCAACTCATAACGCCTATAAAGCCACTATTTCTTTCGCCAATGATGATCTTCTCCTAGGGTGATATAAAGCATACAAGGCCGCTTTATTTCACAGCCTATATCAAAGACATACTTGTTCCAAGAGTTTAGGTTAACTCAGGATCAACTCTAAACCTCATCACAATTATAGCTCTTTAGGAACTTGGTATCCTAATAAGCAAGTTATCTGTTACAAAGACTTCTATTCAATGTTATGATGGGGAAGTCCAGAATCCAATTGGTAAGATTCGGATTCGATTTCAGTTGGCAGATTTGACCTCAAAAACCACTCTGCATGTGGTTAAGACTCGTGTTTGCTATAACATCCTCTTGGGACGGCGATGGCTTCATGATTATGCCATAGTACCTTCTACTCTCCATCAATGTCTCAAATATATTGATGATGAGGGTAAAGTGCATTGTGTCTTTACGGATGAAAAGCCATTCAAAGGAAATGATGTCTACTTCACCAATGCAACCATGTATTAGGAACGGCCTATAAAGTCTAAGCCAGATACAAAAAGCTCTCTAGTGGATAAGAATCCCGCAGAACCTTTCACTCTTTCAGCGGAAAGGAAAACCTATCCAGGATTTGGCAAAATATCTGATCCTATGAAAAAGTTACAGTCCACGAAAAAGTCTACGGTAAAGTGTGAGGATACTAAAGCTCCTTTGGTGATCAAGGTAAAATCTGAAATCAAACAATCAGATCAACCTCTGGTCATATCCATGAAGTCATCAAGGATAAAACAAGTAGGAATTATCATCCACACAAGCAAGGCACGTAGCCTTACTATGCATTTAGCGGCTGTTCAGAACGATGAATTACCTGCTCTAGGATATCAAAAGCTCTCATATCAGACAAATGTCGTTTCCTTAGTTGGTAACTCAGGGTCTAATTAGGAAAGCAATGATGTACCTCCTCCTACCAAGGGAATGTTGCCTATAAGGCCCGGTTCTCCTATCACTTTCAGTTAGCTTGTGTTGACATCACAACAAATAGGAGAATTATCCTACAGATATATTGACAGATGGCTCCATTTAGCTGAAAGATGTGAATATCCCCACATTACTCCACATGGATTCATCTATGCTGGGTAGGTCTCCGGCCAGCCCTTCGCAGCTTAATTACGGCAATGGAGTTTCAAACCTTTAATAAGATATCTCGAATTATTTCATCTCTCGAAGTGGCACTCTATCCTCTGCGTGAAAGGTTTAGACGAACATGCCCAATACATGTTTCAATAATCAGAGATTCAGATTTTGAGTCGGACTCTGAGGATGTTGAAAAGATGGATACCTCTGTGCACTCCATAGTTGACTAGGATCCTCTGCTTTTGCCATGGCCCATTTCATCTCATATTTATGGTTTTGAAGGTTCCTACTTCTTAGTGCCTCCATCCAAGTAATACATTCTTAGTGCTTCCATCCAAGCAATACAATCATTCAATCATTCTCCATCAAGCTAAAGATGCTTTTCCTTAATATCCTATCGATAAAATCACAAACGATGGGAAAATACGGCTTGACATCTACAATCCTATGGTCCTCAACCTGATGAAGAACATGGGGTACAATCTCAAGAAGCCGACAAGCCTTGGACTAAGTGCAAATGGGGTACAGATTCTTTTGGACGTCTTCACTTCAGAAATGAAGGAAGATCTTAAAAGAAGATGCAAAATTAAATAGCTGCGTCATTGCTTAGGATACGTTTCTTACAGTAATGTTCCTAAGTTAAAACAAAATTTCAGAGCAAGATCCATAGTGTTCACCAAAGGGTACGACTCAGATGACCCTCATGAAATTGTTTTCTTTCAAGATCCTGCTGATTGAGCCACTTTTCAACATCCTAAGGGAGCAAAGTGATGATGATGATACCATGTCATAAGTCACTGAATATTGGCCACCTAAATTGAATGAAGAAATAAGCTCGTCCCAACATGTTCACTAGGAATGCTTAGCCCTTGATGTAAAAGCAGAAGAGCCTAAAAAACCGAATCTATGGAAAGGGATCAGGCCTTGGCTTAAACCCAAAAATGAAAATCCAGAAGGTTTCATGGAATTGGAAACTTCTGAAAATACTGTGGAAGCGCCTCCTCCTGAACCTCCAATTGAGGACTAAGTGCAAGAAATAAACATGGGGACCCCAAAAAATCCCCAACCTACCTTTGTAAGTTCTCAAATCAAAAGAAAAGAACTTGATGTGAATGTGAGTTTCTTGTGAGAGTTTATGGATAGTTTTGCATAGACCTATGCAGAAGTGCCGGATCTAGATCCAGAGATTTCCGTGCACAAATTGAACATAACAGATGATGCTAAAGCTATAAAAGCAAGACCAAAGGAGGACAAAACCTAAAATCATGGATAAAATAGGAAAAGAGGTTCAGAAGCTCAGAGATGTTCACTTCATCCACGAAGAACAACACCCTTATTGGTTGGCCAATATAGTGCCAGTCACTAAAAAGAATGGGCAAATCAAAGTTTGCATTGACCTCAGAGATCTGAATAAAGCCTATCCCGAGGATGATTTCCCATTGCCCATACTAGAAATCATGATTAACAATACTTTCGGATATGAAAAGATGTCATTCATGGATGGGTTCTCAGGATATAATCAAATCAAAATGTCCAAAGAAGATAAGAAAAACACTTCCTTCAAAACCCCCTTCGGCGTATACTACTATACCGTCATGTCTTTCGGTCTCAAAAATTCCGAAACCACATTGTCACGTCCTGAACCCGAGAATTGGAGATTAATTGTGAGTTCCGAGGAATGACACACGTACCCGTGACAATTCGTGCCATGATCAGACACGTATGAACCGTCACAAGGGTGATCCCACAGGTACGTGTGAGGAAAATCCACGAACACGTATTATCCATATAAGAAATTCAAGTGGAAACCTGGAGATTTCACCTGTAATGCATCATGAGCATCCATACAACATCCATTCATTTCATTCCTTAAGCAGACAAGGCCGTTAATTAAATCCACCTACATGCTTGTACATGAATATCCATACATAATACAAAAGATATAATTGCCAAAATGAACCCTAAGCCTATTCCCATGTGTCCCTGTTGTGCACTGTGGAGGGAGATCACGAGAAGATGTCCTCCTCGTTCCACTCGTTAACATCCCGAGGTAACACTGGGGTTGCCTCCGGGATTGTGCTGACTGCCGGATCGGCAGCGGGTTCCGCACCTGTAACACCATAGTAACTCAGTTAACACGATGGTTAAGCAAGATAAGGGTGCATAAGCTTAACATGATAAATCAACTAGATTAAAATGGCACAACAATTAAAGGAAATTAATATTGTAATCTATGAAATTATGCTGTTGAATTATCAGACCCAATTGGCAACTGAACCTCCTATGAGGAATAGAACTAAGGGGTAACGTTTTCCTCTCCCCCCCCCCCCAACCACCGTGATATTGTTTGCTTTGGGCAGAGCCCCCAGGGAGTACCCGCACGGTTTTACTTCTGGACAGAGCCGCCATGGAATACCCAAAATGCGTTACGACTTCTGGGCAGAGCCCCCAGGGAGTACCCAGGACGCGTCACAAGGGGAATACAAGGCACGTCCTTATACACTCTCTTAAGCAATGCGGGTCTTTGCTAAGCAGAGCACCCCGTGAATACCTATTCAAGAGGTCCACACCCATCGCTCACGTTGGAAATGTCTATCATAGAACCACAACTAATAAAATACTGATTATCCAGTGCATATTAATCTAAACCAATGCAATTAGATTATAGGTTATCAAGGACAATATCTATCAATTCTATATTAAATAATCCAGGTTTCTAAGGTCATTTAACTCGGTGTATTCATAAGGTGTTCAGTGTCCCGGTGTTACTATTCTTGGTGTTACCTCATGTGTATGCAGGGACACATCACTTTATGCCCACACCCGTGACTTGACATTGAAACTAAGGTATCTTTTCTGTGGTTTAAGGGAGTAACCCATCACTAGGCTATCCCATAGACTATAGAAAGTAAATAGTCAAGCTTAGAATTCATTTTTGAGCACCTTCCGACAAGTTACCAGTCAGACTTACCCGACCGATCGGGTGAAGGACCGACCGGTCGAACCCTTCCAGAAGTGGAATTTGACCGGTCGGGCTTAGTAACTGACTGGTCAGACTACCTGATGAGGCAACCGACCGATCGAGCGTCAGGACCGACCTGTCGGTCCTGAAGCGTTCTGTTCGAGTGGGTTTTCTTCCCAAATGCATTTCTCTTCCAAAACCCCAATTTACCTGCAATGAAACTACTCCAAAAGCCTCCATTCTACACCCTTGGGTTCCCTAAAGGCCAATAATATCCTTATTGAACCAAATCACCATTTAATCCATGCATTTTCCATAAAGCAATAAATTCAGTAAAATCATACAATCCATCAATAATCAAGGAAATCAAACCATGCATGTAAGATTATGTATCCTTATACTTGCCTTGTACTTGGTGCTTCACCCAAATTGATTTGCCCTTTGATTAGATGAAGAATAAAGCTCTCTATAATGAAAACCTAACACATGCATGAAGAGAATGAGAATGAAATGCATGCACGTCAAATGGATGGGTTCTCTTGACCCTCTTAGGACTCGAGAACTAAAATGGAAGTGGGTTCCCATACCTCAACTCGTTTTCAAGCAATGGGGAAGGAGAGGGTGCCTTGATTCCAACAAAGAGCAAGGAGAGGATGAAGAGGAAGAAGAAGATTCCAAGTTTGATGCATGCAAGCCTTGAATCACCACAAAATGAGCTGAAAGATGATGGAAGACGACGATGGAAGAAGGGGGAAGCCGGTGCTGTAATGAGAGAGAGAAGGAGGAGAAAATATCGGGGGTAGTTGGTGGATTAGGGTTTTTATATAAATGAAGTTTCTGGAAATTGCAAGCAAGCCCTGTTAGTTTCTATATATTTCCAGTTTAATCAATGGGCTTAAAATGGGCTAAGATGGGTTCAAACGAAATTGGGCCAAACATAAAAGATGTCCAATAAGGCGAAACTCACCCAATGCAACTATCATTATGCCCTAATGATGTCAAATCATGAAAATGCTACACAGAAAAGGTCTTGAACTACCTAACGAGGTTCGAACCCGACCCATCTACCAATCTATGACCCAAAACTCTTGAGATTTGGGCTCAATTAACCTAATTACTCATTAATTAAAGTAAAACCAACTTAATTACTACTAATCTTAATTATCTAGGGTATGGGACCTTACACACATACCAAAGGGCAATGATGAAAATCTTCAAGGACATGCAACACAAGTCCGTCGAATGTTACGTCAATGACCTGGCAGTTATAAACAAGCAAAAATCAGATCATCTAGTTGATCTTCGCACAATTTTCTAAAGGTTACGAAACTCAACCTTCGAATAAATCCTTTGAAATGTTTCTTTGGAGTCTTTTCTGGGAAATTTCTAGGATTTGTGGATTGAAAAGGTGGCATCGAGCTAGATCCAGTCAAGGTCAAAGCCATATTAGAGATGCGCTCTCCAAGAACTCTCAAAGAACTGAAGGGATTGCAAGGAAGACTTACCTATTTCCGCCAATTCATTTCAAATTTGTCTGGAAAATGCAGACTATTCTCCAAATTAATGAAGAAAGAAGTAAACTTTGTATGAGATAAAACTTGTGAAGATGCTTTTCAAGATATCAAACAGTATCTCACAAACCCGCTGGTCCTTTTAGCTCCAATTCCAAGCAAACGTTTCATTCTCTATACATGAGCTCTTGATCAGTCTCTGGGGGCATTATTAGCTCAAAAGAATGATGAAGGAAGAGAGGTGGCTCTTTATTATTTATCAAGGATGTTGGTGGGTGCTAAGCACAATTATCACCCAGTAGAAAAAGAATGCCTGGCAGTGATGTTCACAATACAAAAACTACGTCACTACATGCTCCCCAATGTGGTATACTTAATTTCTAACATCAATCCATTGAAGACACGAGTAACAAAAGCTGGAGCACTGAGCGATTGTTTGGCCAAATGGTCCATTCTTCTTTCTCAATATGATATCAAATACACCCCTGCAAAGGCTGTAAAAAGGCAGGCTCTGGCTAATTTTCTGGCAGAACATCCACTCTCGGGAAATTCTGAATTCATAGACAATCTCCTTAATTAACCAGTCTTCTTCATTGAACAACTATGGAAACCCACCATTGAAACAAACTTACATTGGATTAGGCACTTTGATGGAGCTTCCAAAACTAATGAGCTAGGAGAGCCAGTTTCAAGAGTTGAAATTATTTTTTGTAGTCCAGAAAGATTCTTTGTTCCTCACTTTTTCTCATTAATCAAACCATGTTCAAACAATGTAGCAGAAGACACTACATTGATTATGGGTCTTGAGTCATCCTTAGAATCAGGCATCAACATGCTTTGGGTCTACGGAGATCCACAACTCGTGATTGAACAAAAGAATCTCGAGTATGAAGTGAAACAACCTGACTTAATTCCCTTATTCAACAAAGCTCGTGAACTCAAAGAGAGATTTAGTCTAATTGAGTTCCACCATGTTCCGAGACATCAGAATGTCAAAGCAGATGCACTAGCAAGTTTAGCAGCGTCAATGTCGATCCCTGAAAATGACAAAATGGCATTGGAAGTAGTCAAAAGAAGACTCCTACCTCCACTTGACATCCATAAAGCAGTTGCAGAATGCTTCAATGTGATTAATAATCGGATTTCCTCTTTCCAAAATTCGTTTAGAGATTGGAGAGATCATTTTATTAATTATATTCTTCATGGGGTGTTACCAGAGAATACTAAAGATAGAACTAGTATTCAAAGACGAGCTCTAAAATTCCACTTCGATTTGCCTTCAAAGACTCTTTATTGCAAATCATATTATGGAATTCTTCTTCGTTGCTTATAACCAAAAGAAACAGAACAAGTCCTCAAGGAAGTTCATTCTAGCCTATGCGGTGCTCACCAAGTTGGGCCAAAGTTTCATGATCAAGTTCAAAGGTTAGGCTATTATTGGCTTACTATGGTGTCTGATGCCATCAATTTTGCTAAAAGATGTAATAAATGCCAAGTTCATGGCGATTACATTCATCAACTTCTTGAATATCTACATTCTACATCCATTTTTTGGTTGTTTGAGTCTTGGGGAATGGACATAGTTGGGAAAATTAGTCCACCATCAGAACATGGTCATCAATTCATTTTGGTCGCGACAGATTACTTCTCTAAATGGGCAAAAACAGTGCCTCTCGCAGAAATTAAAACAGATATAATCCTCAGTTTCTTAAAGACTCATATCATTTGTCGCTTTGGAGTGCCCAAACGTCTATATCATGACAATGGTCCTCAATTCAATAATGACAAATTTTATAGATTCTATGACAAGTACAGGATCCAATGCTATCCGTCTATAGTATATAACCCTGCAGTTAATGGACTTGCTGAAGCTTTTAACAAGATCGTTTGCAAAATTTTGAAGAAAATAATCTCTAACAACAAAAGAGTTGAAGTACCAAACTTCCTAAAGCCTTATGGGCTTACAGAACTATAGTTCGTGGTCCAACCAAATCAACACCGATTCCTTAGTTTATAGCTGTGAGGCTGTAATACCCTTGGAAATTCAACTTGCTTCTCTTCGGGTAGCCGTGATAAACAAATCCACTGAAGAAAAGAGTACCAAACTCAAACTCCAAGAGTTGGAAAGCCTTGATGAAAAGAGGCTTTTGTTCGACAAAGCATTGAATTATATCAAGCTCGTATGGCTGGATTGTTCAACAAGAGAGTCAAATACAGAGCTTATAAGAAAGGAGACTTAGTCCTTGCAGTTAAAAGGCCCATGTTCTCCACACACTTGTCAAAAGGCAAGTTTGAATCCAAGTGGGAGGGACCTTTTGTCGTTGATAAGGTCTACTCCAACGGCGCCTATGCACTTCTCACACTTGAAGGAGATAGATGTATATGCCTATCAGTGGAAAACTTCTTAAGAAATACTACACTTGAATGTCTTTGTCACACCTAAACCATGTACAGTGTACATTTCCACCCCTAAATTTATAAAATTCTTCGGTTTCAAGCCTCACAACCTATGACTCTTAACCAAAATCCCTCAGACTTGTATAAAATGACTGTGAGGATCAAGTCCTTTGACCCCTCTAGTCAAACCTTTGTTACTTAGATAATGTCCTTAAAAGACCCGTTGTAACATCCTGCTATATAGATTAAGTCTTTTATTGACCATGTGTAACAAAACTCAACTGTGTGAAATAAGTCTTTTTGCAAACCCCATATAGCTAATCAGTAGTTGTATAGAACAAGTCTTTTTGCAAACCCTATATGACTACCTTCGATTATATAGAACAAGTCTTTTGCAGACCCTATATAACCAAACTCTAAACAAAAACAAAAAAAACAAAACCAAACCTTTGTCCTAAGGAATAAGTTAAGGATCCCGAAAAAAGCCTCACACAGAGCACTGGATAATATTCACTTTGTTTAACCTCTTTCGACACCAAAAGGATTAAGTCATGAACCCTGGAGAAAGCCTCACACATGGGCACCGGATAACGTCTACCTATATGACTTCCTTATTTTTTATTTGTGGATCCAAAAGATCACAAATCACAACCTCATACAAGTCTGAGAAAACCAAACCAAACCAAACAAGACATCCATACAAACCACATCAAACATCCCCACAAAACCAAATAAACCAAACAAACTATCCATACAAACCACATCAAATTCCACAAATTCATGCCAATGACCAAGTGAAACAAAATAAAGTTTCTATTGATATTCATTTGGAGTTTTAGTACAAAAAAATGAAATTAGCGTATACATGGCCCCCAAGGCTAATCAAAATATTAAAAAGAAAAGAAAAGAAAAAAAGAAGTCAAATAAGAGCTACAGTAGGGAATTCTAGTCCAGGAACTTCTCCAATTGTCCCTTTGCATTCAGCACGCCTTTCATCTGGACACGTCCTTTGTAGCTTGCATAAGCGGGCATGACAATATTGATGTCAATCTCATCCAGCTTGATATTCAATTCACTCTCCAAAGACTGAACAAAATCATCCAAGGTTGTGTGCTTTGCGTTTGCATGCTTAAGAAGATCATCTCTATGACGAATGCCCTCTGAAATAAATTTTTCAAGTCTTCAATAGTATTCTCCATGGAAGATAATTGCTGCTACAATACAGTGATCTGTTGTTGTATATTTTCATGTTCAGCCACACGTGCAACTAGCTCCTGTATTGTCTTGGCCTGCTTTACATTCACCACCCGTCCTTCTTCCTTAGTGCTCTTAATCTCTGCAACTAGTTGAATTTTATACCTTAGAACTTCATCTTGGAAAGCTTTGGCATGATCAAAATTTTTGTCCCAAGCATCCTTTTCTTCAAATTTGTTGAAAAAGAGGACAAAGGCATCACAAAGGTTGCTCAAATTAGTTCCAACACTGGAAGATATCAACATATCAGCCAAAGCTTTAGCACCTTAAATCTTCTCGGAAGTAAGCTCTCCTTGGAAGACAGTGGCCAAAATGCTATGAATAGCCATCTTCATGGAAAAATTTATGGCAGATTGAGACTTTAGAGTATCCCCAAACAAACTGGGTTCTTTAGGGTTAGAATGATTAGACTCTCGCTCTAGTGAATTGGACTGAGTTTGGGAACCTGAGCGATCATCCCTTTCTTTTCCGACAATTATATCCTCACTCCCTTGAATAGCCAATTCCGCTTCATGAACAAAAGGTGAGTCATGCGACCCTTGTGAAGACAAAGTAGATGAAGGATCCCTATTTGTATGTGGTGTTACAATAATATGCAATAATGCCTTCCGAAATCCTCCACCTTTAATTGAAGCCTCAGCACTCTCCTTCTTTGCTTGCTCTTCAATGTGTGACCCAAAAGGCTTCCTCACGGGGGCAGGAAGTATATCAAGAATGCTCTCTTCAGCCAGAGCACTTGAAAAGGGAATGACTAAGATCAAACCACAAATGTTGAAATAATAGTTGTTTAATTCCAAACAAATTAAGGCAAAGATTATCTTCAATAGCAATTAGGGTTTTTCCCATCTCAGTTAAGGCTTCGGCCACAAGTCCCTTAAGAATCTCAGAAGGAATCTTTTGATGTTCAGTTCGAAGGACAGCATCAACGGTAGTAGTATCATCCACATCATCATTGGATTTCTCTACGGCAACGGACTCTGCCAGAACATCCACCATAGACTTTTTTCCAAATTCAAGGGTCATTACTTGATCAAATAAATCTTTCTTAAAGTTGAACTTGATGTTGATATCACTATCGGTTCACTCCCCGGTCATGGGAGTATCAAAGCTACTCTCTCCCCCACCTCTTTCATCGAAGGCATAGTCTTCAGCAATTTTGGCTATTTGCCTTACGAACCCTTCAGTAGTTGAGGTTTGAGCTAATAAAATGACAAAGAAAAATGTAAACATCAAAACAAAAGTTAAAGGATCAATGAAAAAGTAATGGTTTATAAAGAAATATAGAAGTGTTACTAGTTTTTAGCCTTTGAGAAATACGAGTTTCAAGGCTTTTAGATTTTCGCTTCTTGGAAGAAGCCTCTTTGCCAATTGGGGCTCGGGTTACTAGCTTTGAGCATATGGCTTTGAGCTTCTTATGCAAAGTCGGAACTTGTGAGGGTTTTGTTGGCATTATAACAGGTGGCTTTGCCCCTGTAGTTGCTTTAACGAACTGAACTACCTCCACTAGACTTGGATCTACAGGTGTCTCTGTTGGTATTAGAGCAACAGTAGCAGCCTTTGCTGAAGATCACTGAGCAAGATTTGCCTCAATAGCTGCACACAGAATGGACTAATCTTCTTCGAATTGCCTTGTTTGTTCTCCAACTGAGACTTTAGTTCTAACAGAGCGAGAAGAAGATTCAAAATCCAATGCAGATTTACCCCTCTGTCTAATCTCAGCAAGACTCACGCTCTCCTGTAAATTCTCATCCACAGCCCGCTACATTTTCGTTGCAGACACATTATGTGGAGGCATGAATCTCTTATCTTCCTCACCTCTTAAAGAATGGTGAGCTCAGCAAATATCAGACTCAGCCATTAAGCCAATTCGCCATTTGTTGCCATTAGATAACCAATTTTCAAAATTCTATGCGTTGAAATGATCTTTCTTCGCTTTTTCTCTTCTTTTAGAAGTAACCAAAGCATGGCATTTAATGTGTGGATTACTTATATGTGCCTGTACAATGGCAATGGTGCTTTTGGCAAACCATTGAGCGAAGCCACTTGTGTATCCAGGATTAGGAGGCGAGGGTAGCCAAAACAAGCCCCGGTATCAAGCTCCTGGTAAAATTCCCAAGCATTTCAAGCATCTTGCAAGGAACTAGTAATGCATCAAATCTAACCTGGTGCTCCCACAATAGCTTGATGAAAATCAAATTGCCTGTAGAACCTGGCAGGTATATAAGGTTGAATGTTGATATATGTATTCTTCTTATATACCAAATCTGTAGGCCTTAAACTTAAGAACCAGCTTTTTTCTTCATCTGACAAGCCAACATCTCGACCGCCCTCTTTGACTTTGTCAATCGATGGTTCCACAGCATTTCTCATACGAGTTGGAACTTCGATATTGGATACAACGTCGCGAGAAGCAACATAATTGTTGAAGTTACGCAAATGCTAACACAAGTCAATCATGGAATGGGTCTTAATCAAACAACTATCGCCTACTACACCCTCCATGAAGATACTTCCTTGTGCACCACTGTGTGAATGAAGACCATTGCAATGGTATGTGAACCAGGTGTACAGCAGATACTCAGCATAATACCGATTGAAAGGTTTCCCTTCTCTAATGGTAAAACCTGATAACTTCAACTCAGTCAGCATGTATGATACAAAAGCAGGACCAAAGGCGAGGCTATGTCCAAATGCCATTCTAAGCGTCGGATATATGCAATTAGGCGTAAGGTCATTTCTAGAACTTGGAAAAAGAACCTTGGATAACCATGCTGCCAAGAACGTAACAAGCCAACACTTCCTTTTCAAGTCTAGGTACTTGGCAAAAATATATGGCTGGAAGTCCGGATCCACATGATAAATAATTGTCGGGTCCTTCTCAAAGTCCTCACGGGGGTCACTTCTTTCCATTTAAAGTGTCTACCTTGATTGATGAAGAAAGGATTGGTAATGCTCTTTACTTGACTCATCCATTGAACAACTTTACCTCGACTACGGGCGATTGTTTGAATTGAATCTTCAAACACAAAAAGAAGATAATATGCAGCTTGAAACTCATTGTCCATGGTAGCCAATTCTTCATCGGGTACGATGGTTTCATCATAGATCTCGCCATATAGTGCCAAACCAAAAATCTTCTTTATTTCCTATAAGGAAAGTCCCAACTCCATATTCGAAGTGATGAAGGTACCAGTCGCTAGGCAAAACAATTCTATAATGGCCCTGCAAGCATTTTTATTCTCGCACAGGACTTTCTGTGTAGTGGCATTTACAACATCAAAAATCACAGTTGCTTTCAAATCTTCTGCATAATGGTGTTTGATTGCAGTCACCCAACCTGCCAATCACCAATACAATTAAACCACCCACGAGATTGATGTCTTTCATCACGCTAGGGACTCCCATCCCCTGTACGGATAACAAGCCTAATAGTCTTAAGTTGTGATATCACAGTGCCCACTTCAAGATTCAAAGTGCATGGTTCTATGTCCTCTACTTCAAACCTTAGATACTCTGTGAAATAATATGGAGGTTGACGTATGAATTTGCCAGTTTTGAAATGAACATGGTGCTTTATCCATGAAAATGGATCACTCCTTACCGGGATCATTAAGGCCGCTGACATTACTGCTGGATACCATTGAACAGATTGAATAGTGGTTGGTTCGTGAAAAATCCCCACTGGGTTTCCATAGCGGTACTGCCTCTTGTCAACAGGGTGCTTCACTGTCTCCTTCGTGGCATCTCCAAATATATAACGTGGTTTTGCAAAGCTCACCTTGTCATTATTTTCCCAGTCGGTGCTATTCGCCAAACACCTATATGTATACCAATTTCTTCCTGATAGAGCTTAGGTTCTCTGACGTTGCAAGTTAATATCAAATACTTCATTTGGATCTTTTGGATCAAAGTCCCTTACAATCTTACCCTGTGTACGGCTCTTTCATGCCCCGGTAGTTACAGTTGTAGGTGCCTTGCCTTTTCGGTCTGCAAAACAAACAAATAAGAAGGAAAATATCAATAACAATGGTATGGAATTTTACTAAAATTTTGGCAACATCTCTCCTAAGCAAAAGGCTAAAAGGAGATAACAATACTCAGTTCTAAGACTAAGAATTGGCATCAAGGCACACTCAAGTTCCAGAACTGAGGCTCCTAGTCCAAATAGGTGTTCGAGCACCTTAAGACCTTTCAGGGGGCAATGGATTTGTGTTTGAACACAAAAATTGTATCCAATGCTAGAAATGCATGCACAATACAAGCAATGCGTGGCAGCAGTTATATACAATATATAAAGCATAAACAAGATTAAACATGTATGAAAGAATAGCATTTGAAAGTGCATGACATGTTTTCAACAAGATCAACAAAGAGCAATATCAATTTTAAAGCACTGGAATCAAAAGTCAATGCTGTTGATTTATCGGCAATTACTCGGTCATTCCTCGGGGTTTCATTAGACTTACTTGCAACTATTGGAGATTGTTTCACTCTACACATTCGAACTCATAGCCGGCTAAAGGATTTTCACATTCTCAAGACCGTATTTCTCAAAATCTTAGCAAACAAAATCCCGGGTGATCATTTGCTATGATGGAAACATTAGACATTCTTGTGGAATCAATAACGAGTTATTTTTAGTATATATAGAGCTAATGAAGGAAATATTACTCTGCAAAGTTAATTTCAAAGATCATCAACTATCATCAATGATCGGAAGGTGATATTGTATCTGCTGCCCTCCCACAAAGGCAGTCGACATCATTCAAAATTGACTCAGATGATATATTTCGGGTCAGTCTCAGATAAGGCAAGGAAGGATGAGTCAGTCTTGGAAGTTGTAGTAGAGAAAGACAATGTAAAACATTTTACGCAAAGCTACATTCAACCACGTGATCACCAATTCCTCAGCCTTGGAAGCTATAATAGAGAAAGACCATGCAAAACGCTTTACTCAAAGCTACATTCTACCACGTAATCGGTAGTTCCTCAGCCTTAGAAGTTGTAGTACAGAAAGACAATGTAAAACATCTTACTCAAAGCTACATTCAACCATGTGATCTGCAGTTCATTAGCCCTGGAAGTTGTAATAGAGAAAGACAATGTACAACAATAGCTTATTTAAAGCTACATTTCACTACTCGACCAGATGATCATCCTATTTTCGTCGGCTTCTTTCATTGACAGCTCATATCCAGGGTGATTTATTCTTCTCATGTTTATTGAGACCTAAAAGGAGTAACCTTCTCATCAAAGGCAATGCACCTTGTGACGACTCAGTTATTTTCGTCATCGACCGCCCATATCCGGGGTGATTTATACTTCTCATGTTTATTGAGACCTAAGGGGAGTAACCTTCTCATCAAAAGCAAAAAGAATGCCCCTTGCGGCTATTCGGTTTGATGAATCATGAAATAACTCCTAAAGAAACCATGGTGGTTAAGTTTGTATTATGTCATGCCACTGACCAAACAAACTACCGCAACACAATCCTCTACAATTCCTATAGTGAGGTGGATTGTCACTTCGCATCCCTTTACACTTCCCATAGATCATGAAGGCCAAGTGTGCGCTCAGTGATGTTATTATTCAAACAGAGAAGGTGGATGTTCCTTCACTAAGCTCAATAGTGAAAGGTGAAGCTTAACCAAAGGTATACATTCCCCAGACGAAGCTAATTCATTTCAAATCTCTTGAAGAATGGGAATCCAAGAATCTTTTGGAGTTCATGACCTCATGGGCTACCCTAGATGGTGACCATGGATGCCCCTAAACAAAGTCGCCCATGATCATGAATTATCCTAGACAAAGCTCTGACTTAGGTAAAATCCATAAAACCCTGCACTTAGTCATTCCAACCTCTAGTCATGATGAGAAATTGAGATACCTTTTATCAATAACAAAAACAATCAAAAGAAAGAGAGAGGCTATCTCAATGGCCATGAGTGTGCTCAAGTGATACTTGGGAAAATAAAACCTCACGAGTTCCACTTTCAGCTAAGAGTGATGTCTAGAACATGAATTTCAAAGCATTACTAAGTGTTAATTAAGTCAAGAAAGTCAGAATAAAAAAAAAAAGAGAGGAAGAAGAAGCAAAGCCAAACAGTCACCATACAAATTGTAACCATGGACCTCCATGATAACAGTGGTAATGGACTCTATCACAATATGAACAAGGGGTGAAGCTCATAGCATCATAATGCATCAAAAGGGATTCAACAAGTCAGGCATTCCAGAACAACAAAAAAAAAAAAAGGAAAAAAAAAAAAAGAAAAAGAAAAGACGATTGGCAGTGACTGTTGGCAGTGACAGTGGATTTGCACAAGTAATGTTCTAACATGGAATATCTCCATGGATTTGCAACATCAGCCTATGCAGATCACTATAAGTAGAACTCAAAAAGAACCCTCTAGAGGCAGCTGGAACCAAGAAACAAAAAAAAAGGAAAAAAAAAAAAAAAGAGGGAAGGAGAGAAGCCAGTTGTGACCGTGGATGTCCCACAGACCGTGACTGTGGCATCTGCCCGGTCAGTGCTCAACATGAAGAAAATGTTCACAATAGAACACTGGAGCATGAATCCCATGTTAACAGCAAACCATAGATACAAAAAAGAAAAAGAGAGAGAGAGAGAGAGAGAGAGAGAGAGAGAGAGAGAGAGAGAGAGAGAGAGAGAGAGAGAGAGAGAAAAGAAACAGAGAAAATAGGATTTTGCTTCTCTGTTAGACATTTCTTCGAATGGGTGGTGACCGTGGCTCATAGACAGTGTTAACCATGAGTGTGAATTCGCCCAAATGGTGTCTTGGTTGTGCAAACACCATTCATACACCAAAGACAATCTAGAGGCATGAAAGAAACAAAAAAGAAAAAACAAGAAAGAAAGAAAAGAGAAAGGGGCCAGGTCCTAATCCTAGTGACCGTGTGCATGCTACTTGAGCCGTGAATGGGGCACCTCTTGGGTAACAAGCAAATTGAACAAAATCCCCATAAGAAAGCTACTCCAGACACAGCTCTTCTATCATCAAGCAAGCAAAAAAAAAAAAAAAGAGAGAGAGAGAAAGAAGAGAGAAGAGAAAAAGCAAACTTCAAACCATTCAGTCGGCCAAAACAACGTATGGAGAAGACGAAGTTCAGAGGTCCTTACCGGCCATTGCTGGAGGTCGAGGAGAGGAAGAAGGGAACTTGAAATCCACTGGAAACCTGAAGGAGATGCTCGGCTGTTGCTGTTCTTGCTCAAGGCCACAGCCCAGAAAATTTGAAAACTACAGAATGAAAAGTTAAACAGGGGCATGAGCTCTGTGTAAGTTGGGCAAGAGACGTCTTTTAGCCCACGGCCACTGTTGTTGCTCCTCAAGTCCATGGTCACAGTGTGGATGATCATAGGGGTCCACAGCTACTAAGGTGGGGGTCCATTATTTGGAAGTAAACTCTCTTCATTTTACTCAAAGGTCACAGCAATCCCGAACTTTGGAGGGCCTACTATTTAGTAATTCACTCCAATATTTACGGTCATGATGGCTTCACTCTCTTTCCCATAGACACAACTTGGTTAAAATTAGTGGGGTCCAAGCCTTGATCAAGTTTAGATGATTACAACATTCCTCATCCACAGTCACTATGATTTTAAGCAATGAGACCCACTACATGATGACCCATCCTTTTAAATGTAATTATTTAAAATTCCCATAAAACATGATGGGTCCATTTGGGGTATTTTACAAAAGAAATAAATTTCCCATAATAAAATAATCCTATTTTCTGGGGTATTTAAGGGGAAATTATAAAACAAAAGCCGATTTTTCTTTTCAAGTCAACCTAAATTTCAAAATTGCCTTGGGTTAAACTTAATTTTGAGCCATCATCTCAATTATTTTGAATCAAGACCCACAAAAGCCATTCTTTTTTCAAATTTCCATCTTAACTTATGTCAAGTCAAGTCAAAACCAAACTTTGATTTTTTGAAAATAAACCAAAAATCCATGAAAAACCAAACCCAAATTCATTTTAAACAAAACATTTGATTTTCTTAAAACCTTAACGATTTCTTTTTGTGGGTGTTCCCCACAGTCCCCACAGAGATGCCACTTTGGATATTTGTGATAAACAGGTCATAAGAAGATCAAATTCTTTTCCAAAACCCAACCAAAATTCATAAACTTTTGATTTCTCTTAAAACCTCAGGGATTTCTTTTGTGGATGTTCCCCACAGTCCCCATGGAGATGCTACTTTTGATATCTGTGAAAAGAGGGCAAAGAAATTCAAATTTCTTATATTTTTTTCCAAAATTCCATTATCAAACCCTTCATGGTTTTTATTAAAATTTTCAAAATTTCAAGTCTAAGGCTACAACCTATCTTGACAAATTTTTTTTCATCAAGCCATTTCTCATTTCCCACAGGTTGGCTATTTCGAGGCACAATGATTGTTATATTCTAATCATTACACCTTGAAGGGGCGCTTGTTGACCCATAGAATATCAAAGCTGCTACAACTAACTCAGAAGACTTCAGATGAGTTCGCAATGGAGTAATTCAAGTTTCAAAGTTGGTGGATTTCAATCATCAAGCTTAAGGTTCAACTTCAAATCAAAGAAACACCAAACAAATCCAAGCCTCTGGTAATTCTAAAGTAGGCTAGAGAATGATGTTTCAAAGTTTCAAAGAATTTGGATTTCATCTCAACTCAAAACCAATTCTTTGTGGGTCACTGCGAAAATGGACACCTCATGAAGAGCAAATCAGCAAAAACTCCTTAAAGAAGCTCAAATTATGTCCAAGAAAAGCTCTACAAAATTTCAAGTAAAATGGACCTCATTTGACGCAAATTCTTCAAACATATCAACTTTGGGTCTGATCCCCAAGTCTTGGGGTCACTAACTAAAGTCCTACTTCCTGATATCCAAAATTGATAAAATTTGGACAAAAAGCTTTAGTCATGCTCAAAAGATATTCTACAAATTTTCGAGTTAAAAGGACTTCGTTTGATCCTATTTCCATTACATGTCAGCTTAGAAGACAATGACCCCCGAGCCATAGAGGTCACTAGCCAAAATCCTACTTCCAGAAGGCCAAGCTGATTTAGAATGAAGATTCAAAATGAGTTTAAAGTTAATTCCCTAAAGTTTCAAGTCAATTGAACATCGTTTGGGCAGAAAACAAGCTAACTACCTACAGTGTAGGTTGAATAGTAACTTGGAACATACAACAAATAAGTCATTGTTTGAAGTCCCACTTCCTCAAATCCAAAATGCATGAAAATTGGATGGACATTTCAAGATACACCTGATATTAGTCCATCCAAGTTCCAAATCAAATCAAGGTCATTTGGACCTCAAGCAGCTGAAAAGTGCCCACTTTCATGAAAAAGTCAATAGGGAGTTGACCAACTTTAGAAGGTCAAAACGGGTTGAAATTCGTATGACACATTCAAAATGGTGTTAAAAAGCATTCCCCCAAGTTTCGTGAAAATCGGACATCATTTGGACCCCAAACAGGTGAAAACGGGTCGCATACACAAAAGTAAAAAAAACAAGCCCTAGGAGTAACCACAGCTGCGGTCACTGACTTCCATTGAGTAGTTCTAGCGATTTTGGGTGGTTTCCCCCACGTCTTTTCAAAATTCAACCTCCCATAACCTCTCTTCAACTTCTTGAAACTTTCTAAAACCACCTGGACAGTCTATAAAAAGGGAGTAACACTTGAAAAAGAAGGGGACAAAGAGAAAAAGCAAGGGAATTTCTACTAAAACCTTTGAGCAAGGCATATTTCAACACTCCAACCCACTTCTTCTTCTTTTTCACAGTGACTCAAGGTGAGAGATCGTTCAAAGAAGGAAGGGGGGTATGGGTATTATTTAAAAGAGGACTATGTTCAAGTACTGGCGAGCATTTGAAGGATGACATCGTTTCTTTTGTTTTTTTCACTTGGAAGGTTTTCTAGCTATCAGACAAGTTGTAAACAAGCCTCTTTAGGCTTCATTCTGTTCCTTAAAAATCATTGGTTCAGAATTACACAACTTTGGCTTCAGACAGTACCCTTTCGGACTTGTACAAAAACGATCCATAACCAAAGTGATGATCACCAAAGGTTTTGATTAATTCCATGTCAAATTCAACCATCTTGATGGTCACTCAATACTCTAAAAGTCAGAAGGAAAAGTTTCAGCACCTTGGAAGAGTCACAGAGGCAAAACAGAACAAAACAGAGAGTTTCAGCACCTTGGAAGAGTCACAGAGGCAAAACAGAACAAAGCAGAGAGCAAACAATGGCTTTTTGGCCAATGTCTGCCAGTGACCGCAAGTACCGGTCACTGGCAGAATGCCAGTGACGTTGAGTAATGGTCATCGGCAAGGGGGCCAGTGACCATAGGTCTTGGTCACTATCGAAATGTCAGTCACCGTGAGTCACGATCACTCCCCCAATTTCTCCTTTTTTGCATTTTTTTCACACTTTTAATGTATTTTCTTGTACTTTTCAAGTTTGGATCACATTTGAGACTTGAGAGCAGGGTTGTAAACTTTTCAAAAACATGTAAACAACCTGCATTACCGTGGCCAGAGCATTTGAACCCATGTAAACAAAAGGGAAATTAATGACAAACTGTAGTTAATTCTCATTCTTCTTAACGCTTGAAGTGCGTGAATGTCAGACTCGAATCCATTACATATTTTTGCCATCTTTTCAAGCGCAATCAAACTAGATTAGGGTTGGCTAGTAAACCACCTTGACCCCATGAAACTGAATTGAATTGCATAGCATGTTGAATTATGGTTATTGCCTTTTATTCTTCCAATAATGATTTGAATTGAAGGATAATCTCGCAATTGATTCTATTTGTGTTATTTCTTGATATACATTTTCTATCAACCTTGACGTTGAATTGAATACGAATGAATTGAGCATGAACATATTGGACGCACGACTTGTATGTATACTGTCTGTTATTATCCTTTCTCAACGAATGAATTGTATGATTTACTCAAATTCATGTATATGAATGAATCAAAATGTTCTAGCTCTACTCAGCCTTAACCTTATGATACCCGGTGGGGTTGACTTTGGTGTAGCATGAATGTTGCAACTGCAGTGTGCTTTTCTTAGGGCTTTCGGACTCTAGGAACTAAAGACCCATTCGTACCTTGACCCAGTCGATGGTTTTCTTAACACATAGATCCTTAGAGGGAGGATATGGCAAATGTAGTAGCCACATTGTAAAGTATTTATGTTATTTGAATCTTATAGCATGCTTGTTTCAAAATGCACGATATGCCTAGTTACTAAATTGAACTCTATTAATCACATGTCATTAATTCTTTTAGATACAACGTGTATTACCTTAATTATGTTTATACTTTGCTGAATAGTCTTATTCACGAGTTATCTAATGGTGTTACAGGTCTAGATCCTGAACATAGTCTGGTAGACCCTGGAGTCAGAGAAGGAGACCGCAACGGTTCCTTCAGGTAATAATGAATGGACAGCAGAAGCGTTCTGACTGATCCTTATACTGAGAGCAACTCACTATTATTTTAAAAATATGTAAATTGGGTATTTTGGGACTTTTACCATTTGCATATAATTGTATCCATGTAGACCGTATTTGTATAACTTGATCTCGTTACATATGTCTTTCCCTTCCTGCACTCCATTCTTCTACCTTCTCTTCATAGAACGTATCTTTGGTGTAGTTGCATACATGTGCATATCATGTATCTTTGGTATAATTCCTACATACATAGCCTTAAGACCTAATTTCTAACTCTAGCTTGAAGAGGAGATGAGAGAAGAGTGAGGATGGAGCTCTAGCAGAGAGAGACTTGAGAGTAAGGAAGAGGGAATGATGGTTACTTCTTTTTAACTCAAATTTTTTGGAGTTTGCATGCAAGTCTACTTTCTTTGAAAAAATTACAGTTTGAGTCAAATGGACTTCAGTTGGGCTAAGATGGATCTGAATTAAGTTGGGTCAATTATGAAAGATGATCCAAAAGATAAAATACACATGATGTAACTAATGTGGTGCTAAAATGATGCAAACCATGTGACTCTAAAATACAAAAAAGGTCCTTGACTACCTAAGTAAGGTTCGAACCCGACCCAGCTTCCTATTTATGACCCAAACCCAAGGGGGTTTGAGTTGAATTAGTCTAAACGAGCATTAATTAGCATAAAATAAGATTAATTATTATAACTCAAGATTAGTTCGAGTTTGGACCTTACACCAATAGACTAATCAAGCATTAATTTTGAATAGTTACAAGATATACTCACAACCTTACACAAACAATCCCTCAACCACCGGATGTAGTTTTTTTTGAAAGAATTTATAGCACGACTTAACTCTGCATGCCTTGCTCTCCTTGCTTGATTCACAACACCTTGTTTTTAAATGATGAATAGCACAAGATGAATAATCTCCTACAAGAAAGTAAAAGCAGCAAAATGATAAAACTAAAAGCTTTCAACAAATACTCCAATGTAAGCTCTAGAGAAAAAAGGTGATTTCCAAAAAGTATTCTCAAGTTATAATAATAAGATATGTGTTTAGGGTTGGAAGAAAACCCCTTTTTATAACCCGCAATTTTGTGCCTTAGTGTTAGAGTCCAAATTGGAAAAAAATAGGCAACTCTAGCACAAACAGGAAAGGTTTTCGTGCATGTCGATAGGTTTCTGCACAACGCTCAAATGATCGATCGAAGGTCAGATTGATCGGATTAAGCTACTATCTCAAGTCGGACTGATCAGATGTCTACCTAATTGATCTGATGAACTTCAACACAAATTCTGCAAACTTCTAGGGCCAAAACTTTATCGTTTTAGCTCTTATCGATGCAATCTTGGGCTCTACGGATATTTACTTAAAACTAGCTTTCTAATGGCAGGTAACTTGCTCATATCCAACACTTGGTTTATGAGAGATGAAATTTTTAAACCATGTTATCCTTAGAAAAAAAAACTTTAATTTGTCGCTCTTTCTTCGATTTCTTCACTTCAGTGCATCAGGTGACTCATACCGCAATCTATACTAAAAGATATATAAAATATAACACCAATGGACTCAGGTTTTGTCCAACCCATGAATTAACCAATACAAAAATCCTTACAATCTCCCCATTTGGCAATTCATAAACAAACTTCCTATACAATCAATCTACCCAAAATTAAAACAAAAAATACATTGAGTAAATTGAAATTACAAACACAATTTGTGCCATCAGCTCTTCACCAATTGCAAAAAAAAATTTTGAATCCATCTTTAGCTCTATCTGTCTTCAGACTTTTCATGAACTCCTCATTCTCCCCTTTTTGTCCATAATTGACAAAATTATGATACCAGCATGCAACATATCTATGAATTAGGATGTAGCGGTAGCTACTCTTCAATTTTGACTCCCCCTTAATGATATGCTTGTAGCACTTGGGGGCGTGAGCTTGATCTTCAATGATCAAGGGTTTTTGTTATTGGTAACCATACTTGCGAATTTAAAGTTTCAGCATAGTGTGTACCAATACATTGGGCAAATCATCTTTCTTAACCCATATGGCTTTAATCTTGATCATAGGTTTAGACACTTGCTTCCTCCATTGCGTATCCTTTGGTAAGGCTTTGAGCTTGTTGCAATGGAGTCGAATGTGTCCTTTAATTTCACAATGATTACATGTGGGTGCGAATACAGGACTTGACACGTTCTTCTTCTTAGCATTACTCCTCAGATGATTTATGCTAGTAGTATGTGGCGCAGTTGGTGCATAAGAGTCTAAAGCAAAACTTTTAATAGAGAAAGTTTTACCATTAACCTTTGAAGTGGATGCACTTTGATCATAATGAAAACCGCATTTGTCATTAGCTCATTTCTTATTGCACAAGATATCATAAAGTGTTGCAGACCCTGCATTCATCTTGTCAAATAATTCCTTTGAAGTATTTAACTCGACAGTGTCATTTTTGAACTTGCTTTTTAAGTCAGCATTATCAGTTTGACAAGTTTGAAGTTTTATATTTAATTCTTCTATCTCTTGAGTAGAATTCTTATGATCAGCAATTAGCAACTCATACTTTTGAAATACAACAGTAAACTTGTTAGCCAAATCATTTTTCTGATTATAAAAAAGTTTTACTTTATCATGAGCTTCAATTAATTCAGCTTTCAGTGAAGTAATCTGGTCTTATACAGCTTGTCAAATGATTGCAGCTTTCTGGTTCATCTTGCCCATCTTCATAGATTTGTGAAACAGAATCTGATATTCTTCTTTCTAATCTAGTTCTTCCTCTAACTCAATAATTTCAACTTCAGAATCAGTTTTAGATGAGATAAGAGAAGACAGAGTTGGACCATTGCATTAAAGCTAGACATTTGACCTCAGGTTCTTTTTCAACTTTCTCATCATCAAAAAAATAATCATCATCTCATGTCAAATTGAATGCCCTTTCGTAGACTTTTTTTTATTTCCATGGTCATTGACAATGTGTACATAGCTTTTACACTCATAGCATTTAACACTTTTAGAAGACTTCTTTAAAAAAGATTTTGGTATCTTAAAGTAAGTGTTCTTCTCCTTCATAAAGCACATTAAGTCATAAATTGAGTAGCCACTTGGGGATCAATCTTCTCAGAATAAGAATCTAAATCACTACCAACAGCTTTGACAGATTCTTTTGTAGCTTTTAAGGCAATTCCTTTTGACTTTGAATTCCAATTAGTAATGAAACTTGTCTAAAAAATCTGAAGGTTTCCTACTAAATCAACCTTGATAAACTTTACCCTATAGTTTTCAGCGATTGCCACCTCATTGGAATGAAAGCTACATGGGAGTAATCGAAGAATTTTTCTAACGATCTTATTTTCAAGAATTGGTTCCCCCCAGATTGAAGCATTAATTTACAATTTCACTTAGCTTGGTATAAAGTTCATTAAACTTTTCATAATCAACCATTCCAAGGGTTTCAAACGTAGTAGTAAGGCTTCTCAACTTATTTTTTTTAAACCAATTCAGTTCCTTCATGGACTCTTTGCAAGATGTCTCAACCTCTTTTGCAGTTGTACAAGTGGATATCCTACAAAATTCAGAATGGGATATACTCCATTGTACAATAAATTAATAATCTTATTATTGCAGTTATAAGCACGTTTTCCCACTTTGGTCCACTCCTCAACCGGTTTTTAACTTGATAATCCATCAATAACAACCGTTGGTAAAGAGTAGCCTTTAAGAACAATACGCTAGACATTTTCATCAATAAGTCTAAGAAACTCAGTCATTCTAACCTTCTAGTATGCATAATTACTAGCTTCATCCAAATCACCAGGCGTATTAGTAGATGTGCCTTCCCGGTTAAATTCCATTTCAAAATTCTTAAAGAATCTGACACAATAGATAAGTGTAACCTGCTCTGATACCAATTGAAAGTTCTATAAAGTCCTAGATTTCTAGATTTCAAGTCAAACAATATGCATCAAAATAAATAAAGTAAACTTACAAGCAACAAGCAATCAACCACATAAGAAGAAAACATAGATTTTCACAGGGAAACTCTTACGGGAAAAAACCACGAGCCCTAACAAACTAATCAAATGCTAATTTTGAGCAGTTACAAGATATATTCACAAACTTACACAGTTAGTCCCTCAACCACAGGATTTAATTCTTCTTATAAAAATTCACAACATAACTCGACTTTACGTGCCCTGCTCTCCGCTCATGATCAACAACATCTTCTCTTCACAAGATGAACAATTTCCTACAAAGAAGTAGAAGCAACAAAACTCTAGAACAAAAAACCTTCAACAAACTATCTAATGGAAGCTCTAGAGAATAAAGGTGATCTTCAAAGAGTATTCTTAAGTTAAAATAATGAGATACGTGTTTAAGGTTGAGAGAAAACTCATTTTTATAACCCATAATTTGTGCCTTAAGGTTAAAGTCCAAGTAGAAACAAAATAGGCAACTCTGGCATAAACAAAAAAGGTTTTCATATAAATCAGTGGATTTCTGCAAAATGCCTGATCGATCTGTCAAATGTTGGATCGATAGGATTAACCTACTGTCTTAGGTTAGATCGATTGGATGTTTTCCGGATTGATCAATCTGTATAACTTTATCGTTTTAACTCTGATTAAGGCAATCTTAGGCTCTACAAATATCTACTCGAAATGAACTTTCCAATGGTATCTAACTTGCTCATATCCAACACTCGGTTTGTCGGATATGACCTTTTTAAACCATGTTATCATTAGAAAAAAATTTTAATTTATCTCTCTTTCTTCGATTCATTCACTTCAGTGCATCCGGCGACTTATACCACAATCCATACTAAAAGATATATAAAATACAACACCAATTGACTCAAGTTTTGTCCAACCCATGAATTGGCCATACAAAGATCCTTACATATACTATTGATAACACAAAACCATTTACAATTATTTACATAAAATTTAAGCAGTTCTGTTCCTTTGTTGCTCCAAGACTTCTGATATCTCCCTAATAGTCCTTTTTTTTCCTGAGGATGGCTACTATCACATGCGGTAGTATCCCATCTATCTACTGCTATCACCACTCCAATATTTCCAGCTAGCAGGTCCTCCTTGCAAACTGCAGTTACAGTGAAGGCTAGGCATTAGTAAATAAAGTAAAGCTAGGAAATAGGAGTTATGCCAACTTTTAGGCTGCCTAGTTCAATTCGCCTGCACAGTTGCACCTCCCAGCAAGGAAGCTTTTGGAGGGCTTTAATCCTCTTCCAGATACACATAAGCCTTCATGATAGGTTTTTCCCTTAGTTTGCAATGAGCATCATGCAGTCCCCTTCAAGTTGGTGAAATAGAGAAAATAGCAAGTCCAACATTTTTGTATCTTTCGTTTTAAAAGAAGTAATAAGAGTTTAACTTCTACTAACAAATTCTATTAAATATATATAGTGAAAAGAAGAAAACCCCTGTAAGGAAATAATACGATGCAAAAAGATAATTGAAGAATTTAAAACCAAACCACAAAATTGGTGAAAGGTAAAAACATGAATAATTACAATGTAATTTTCTATTAATATAAACTAATGAGAAATCACTTATATGGGGGGAAAACTCAACCAACTCATCTCTTAAGCACACGTGCTTTAGGACAATTTGTTATTCTTGTTCTCTCATAAAAACCATCTAAGTAACAAACAACCATCCAAGAATTTATAACTACAAAGCTTGTCCTTTGTGCCTCATATGATTTAGCAAAGGCTTGAATTTACATGGAAACAAACACCAAGATGTTGTATCACTAGGGATAACAGACATAACACCAAGATGCTGTATCACTAGGGATAAACATATAGTATGCACACACAAATAGAAAAAAAAAAAGCCCACAAATTACAATGCAACCCTACTGAAATTTAAGTTGGCAAGTCTTCAAATCCTTCTCTCCTAACTCTCGTTTCTTCAAATGGCCCACCAAAAAGAATGTGATATCTTCCATTCACACCAAAAGAAAAAAAAAATAACCAAAAAAAAAAAAGAGGAAGGAGCCACAACTAACTACCATTTTTAGAAACCAACACACATCCAACCACCAAAGGTGAGAGATGCTGTGAAATAAAGAACATAAAAAACAGTCAGAGAAATATATCTATCTCTATATACATACAGGGGCGGACTCATGTACCGAGACCGAGGTGCTCTCTATCTATCTATCTATTCTCCATATAGGCACAGTCATCTGATGAATGGTGTAGATCAATCTCTGAAATTGAAATTGTTTGTCATCAATCAATCCAGTTGAAAGTTGTCCCTCGTCAATTTGAGGGTGATTACATTACATGGACAGCCATCTTTGATGATAATCACTCCTTATTACCCACTTGGATCACCAATTGCAGATAACTTGGTTTTATGCAAGGTAATCTAGATAATCGGAATTAACCGCATGTCACATATAAGTCAACCCAGTTGCACAAGTCCCTTCCAAAGAGGACCTTAAATTGGTGGGGTTTTTTTTTAATTTTTTTGAGCCCATCATAATCTGGCTAACCAAAATCAAAGACTGAATAGGTTATCTGTTGGTCAACCCAAGTTGGTTTTCTTTGCTAGCAGCAGAGACCAATTACTATTAGTAAGTCAAGCTTATCTTAGATAAAGTTGTGATAGCAACCCAACCGAGAAACATAAAATGTGAAATGTCAACTTGCATTTCTCAAAAACAATTTATAGCATCAATAAATAAATTCTGTTGAATAAAATCCGGTGCTACTGCTTGTAAATTTTATATCAATTGCTTTGCAAATTCTTAGCTACTGCTTTGAAGTTTTGCTCAATTACTGAATATTAGTCAAGTCAAGCTAGTATTCATAGCACTGATTTTATAGTTTTTCAGTTTTGCACAAATATGCACAATTCTTGGATGTCAGTTTTGCACAGTTTTTGCTCATTTTCATAGATTTGAACTGCCTAATTCTACAACATCTTTCAATTTTATATTATCTCCAAAGCCTTATCATTACCAAATCAATTCCAACAATCTCGGACCTCACAAGTCATACTGATGCAAGCCGATTCCAGATCCAGCCTGTTGACCCATAAAAAAAAATCACAAATGTTACAGTGAAGACATTACAAGCAAATTCCAAGTCAAAGGGCACATAAACCCTAGGATTATGGAATTCTAGATCAAGTATTGCATCCAAACGTTCAAAGCTGATACAATCTACTCAGAAGACTTCAGATAAGCTCAGAATACAGTAATTCAAGTTTCAGAGTTAGTGGACTTCATTTAGTTACTCAACTCACCAAATACTAAGTTTGAGGTTCAATGACTCAAATCCAAGGGTCACCAAACAAATTCAAGCTTTTGGGTTACCAAAGTGGCTGAAACACTCATGGCAACTCTAAAGCATACTTAAGAATGATGTTTCAAGGTTTCAAAGCATTTGAACTTCATCTTAGCTCAAACTAAGATTCAGTGATTGTTTACCAGCTCATTGGGGGTCACTGACCAAAGTCCTGTTTCCTGAGGCCCAAAATCGATGAAAATTAAGCACAAAGGTTCAATCATGCTCCAAAGAGGTTCTACAAGTTTTCAAGTCAAACAGATTTCGTCTGTTCCCACTTCCATTGTATGTCAGCTTAAAAGTCAATAAACCCGAGCCATGAAGGTCACTGATCAAAATCCTACTTCCAAGAGGGCAAAGCTAACGGAATTCGGAGCAAAGATTCAAAATATGTTCAAAGTCACTTCCGCCAAGTTTCAAGTCGATTGAACACCACTCGGAAAGAAAACAAATTAACTACCTACAATGTGGAGTGAATAATGACTTGGAACATACAACAAACCCGAGCCATGAAGGTCACTAATCAAAATCCTACTTCCAAGAGGGTAAAGCTAACGGAATTCAGAGCAAAAATTCAAAATATGTTCAAAGTCACTTCCGCAAAGTTTCAAGTCGATTGAACGCCACTCGAAAAGAAAACAAATTAACTACCTACAATGTGGAGTGAATAATGACTTGGAACATACAACAAATAGGTCACTATTCGAAATCCCACTTCCCCCAATCCAAACTGCATGAGATTTGGATGAACATCCAAGATGCCCCTAAAATCAGTCCCTCCAAGTTTCAAATCAAACCGAGGTCATATGGACCTCAAATAGTCGAAACAAGCGCCCATTTTCATGAAAAGTCAATGGGGGAATTGACCAACTTCAGAAGGTCAAAATGGGCTAAAACTTCTATGAAACACTCAAAATAGTGTTAAAAAGCATCCCTCGAAGTTTTGTGAATTTGGACATCATTCGGGCCCCAAACAGGAAAAAACAGGTTGTATACACAAAAGTCCAAAAAACGGACCCTAGCAGTGACCGCGGCTGCGGTCACTAATTTCCATCGAGTGGTTCTGATGATTTCAGGTGGTTTCCCCCACTTCTTTTCAAAAAACAATCTCCCATAACTTCCCTTAACCTCCTATAACTCCCTAAGAACACCTGGGTAGTCTATAAAAAGGGTGACATTTGAAAAGAAAGAGAGAGAAAAGGGGAGACAGAGAGTAAAGGCAAGAGGACTCCTATAAAAGCTTCAAGAAAAGCATCTTCCGAGACCTTAACCCACTTTTTCTTCTTCTTCTCAGTAATTCAAGGTGAGGGATAGTTCAGAGGAGGAGGGAGAGTATGGGTATTATCTAAAGAAAAGTTATGTTCAAGTATTGAAAATCTTCGAAGGATGATATCATTCCCTTTGTTTTTCTCACTTTGGAGTTTTTTCTAGCCATCATAAAAGTTGTGAACAAGCCTCTTTAGGCTTTATTATGTCCCTTGAAAACCATAGGTTCAAAATGACACAACTTTGGCTTCATACAGTACCCTTTTCAGACTTGTACTAAAAATGGTCTGTAAACAACAGTGATGATCAACAAAGGTTTCGATCGATTCCACAGTTGATTTCAATCCTCGCAATGGTCCCTCAACACCCTAAAAATCAAGATAAGTGAGCTTTAGCACTTTGGAGAAGTTACAGAGAGGAAACAGTAGAAAATAGTGAGCAAAATAGTGACCGTGACCCACGGTCACTCCCCATTTTTTTCTTTTTTTTTTGTATTTTCTCCACATGTTGTACACTTTCTTGTATTTTCCAAATTTGGATCACATTTGAGACTTAAGGGAGGAGTTGTAAACTTTTCAAAACTATGTAAACAACCTGCATCCCCGTGGTCAAAGCATTTGAACCCATGTAAATAAAAGGGAAATTAATGATGAAATGTAGTTAATTCTTATTCTTCTTAACGCTTAAAGTGCGTAAATGTTGGACTCGAATCCGTTACACATTTTCACCCATTTTTTCCAGTGCGATCAGAATATTGGCGCCGTCTGTGGGGAATTTACTTGCCTAATTTGTGATCAAATTTGGCTAAAATGCATGACAAATGCTGAAAAGTGCTGTTATTATGCTGAAAAGTGCTGCTGTTGTGCTAAAAGTGCTGCTGAAAACCTGTGACCACGAGAAAGTCTGTAAAAAGTGCTGTGACCGCAAGAATCAATAGAAAATGGGCAGTGACCGTGGGTTACGGTTACTGACTTGTTTTGTTGCTAAAAGTAGCCTATTTGACCTCTAAAGACACCCATGCAAGACCTTGATGTCTACAATGGGTTTGGAAACATTATTAAAGGAATTTTACACCTTAAAGTACGTCCTTTTATCATGCAAATAAAGGCATTAAACACCTTGAAATGCTAATTTTTACCATTTAATTGGAGAACTTAATTGAAAGAACTTGCACCTTGATGTGCACAGACCAAATCACACCCTTTCATGCTTTAGAAGAGTGATGATTCAGTCCAAGAGACTTTGACCCAAATAAATGTTTTATTAAATCAGTGATAAGACCAACGAAATTACAGTCATGCACTATCCAGCGTCAAGCACCGATGGATCCTGTAAAATCATTGTGGTAGTGGTGAAGGCTAGATCCTGTGGGCCATATCCCTTTGATTAGATCCAACCTTCTCTTGCTTATAAGACTGACACAGATGACCCTGAAACGCTGCCAAAATTGCGGTAACCAGGTCTAGTCAGCTTAACATGCTTTTAAATCTGACTATATGATTCCAAAATGCTACAAAAATTCTGACAGCTAGGATAGTCAGCATAGCACAACGAGATGGGACTTGTGCCTCTTTCTAACCATTTCTGTTCAAAACTATGTTAGTTCAGATGGCATCTATAAACCATTCCGACTAGCCAAAGGGGCAGCCATGTTGGTTGTCACACTAATATACTCCTGTGAATTTGCTTTTTGTAGACTATCATGGGTTCCTTAATCATCACCTTTCACGAATCCAAGGAGAGGCTTTTCAAAATCTCCGTGACACAGAACAAGTCCTTTGCAAGAGCACAAAAAGGGCTCGAACTGATACTGTTGCTCCTACGTCAAGAGTCTCAGTTTTCCAAAAACTCTCTACTCCAACAGGCTCCATCACTTCAGCTCAGAATGGGTCATCAGTGACCCCAAAAATCATTAAGAAAGTTGAGACTCCTCAACCTTGGGTTTCCAAATATGCTCAAAACTCATTTGGAGTCTTCCACAAGGGTCAGGGGACCCAGAATACAAACCAAGGTCAAGAGGCAGCAGTTTTCGTGTCATCAAACCTCAACTGGGGGCAAGGCAGCTCCGGTACACGGATCACAAATCAATAACGCTTGACAAGTCACATCAAGTGGCTACTCAAGCTCCAAAAACATCATCCATTTGGCCCAAACAACGGTTTGTGACGAGGGACCTTCGGCAGTTCATAACCCACAGAAAGGTCCAAAAACATGCTGTCATCCCAAGCTGCAACACGTGGTCACCACAACCACATACACAAATCCAAAAACATGCTTCATCCCAAGCTGCAACACGTGGTCACCACGGCCACGTACGCAAAATTCCAAAAAGGCTAAGAACAAATCCTTGGTTTTGCTCGAAGAGAATACCTTCTGCCCTTTGACTCAAAAAGAGGGGCGGAGGTTCGGCAGGAGGCATCTACCTTCAGTCATTGTAGCACCGTCCACACTATCTTCACCCCAGCATCCATCATACGGTACTAAAAATACAAAGCAAGCTAAATGATTGTGATCGCGATTAAAAAGTAGGCGTGGAAAATGAATTACGGAATCAAGGTCCGACATTCATGCACTTCAAGCGTTAAGAAGAATGGGAAATAATTACAGTTCATCATTAATTTCCCTTTGTTTACATGGGTTCAAGTGCCCTGACCGCGGGGATGCAGGTTGTTTACATGTATTTTGAAAATTTATAACCCCTCCCTTAAGTCTTAGATGTGATCTTAATTTGGAAATTACAAGAAAATGTACATAAGGTAGAAAAAATGTGAAAAAGAGGAAAAAATGGGGGGTGACCGTGACCCGCGGTCATTGCCCCATTTCAGTGACCATGACTCACCCACGGTCACTGGGGCCTTCCAGTGACCGTGACTCACCCACGGTCACTGGAGCCTGCCAGTGACCATGGGTCACGGTCACTGGCAAACAGTGGTCGTGAAGCCACTGTTTGCCTCCGTTTTTTATGCTGTTCGCGCTGGTTCTTTCTTCGAACTTCTTTCGAGTGTTGGAACTCCATTTTCATGACTTTGGAGTGGTGGACAACCATCAAGAAGATCACATTTAACCATGGAATCAATCGAAACCTCTGTAACTCATCATTCATGCTTACGGACTGCGTTTTTGTTTCAAGTCCGAAATGGGCAAATATGAAGCCGGAGTTGTGTCATTTTGAACCTATCATTTTTAAGGAAGAAAATGAGTCCTAGAGAGACTTATTTCACAACTCTTGTGATGGCTAAGAGGCCCTACGAATAAGAGAAACAGAGGTGACAATGTCATCCTCTCAGAAATTGTCGACGTATGAACATAGCATGAACTTTGGCCATTCCACTTCCTTCTCTTCTTCTGAATTTTCTTCCTCACCTTCAAAACTGAGAAGAGAAGGTGGGAATGGTCATGGAAGTGCTGCTAGAGTTTGCTTCTTTGTTGCTTTAAGTGCTTCTTTCTTTGATTTCTTCTCTTTTCTTCTTTATGTATGTGTTCCTCTCTTTTCCCTTCAAAATTTGATCCTTTTATAGACTCCCAATCAGTTTTGTGCAGTTTGGGGAGTTAATAGCAGTTGTGGGGAGTTAGATTTCGAAGAGGAGTGGAAGGAAATTACCCAAAATCGTGGGAAACATCTTTTGAAGGTCCGTGACCGCAGGCTGGGTCACGGATGAGGCCCAATTTTGGGTTTTCGCATATGTGGCCTATTTTCATCTATTTTGGGCTCAAATGAAGTCCGATTGCCACGAAACTTGGAGGGATGCTTCTTGACACTATTTTCTGCATGTCATAAAAATTTTAGCCCGTTTTGACTGCAGGAAGTTGGTCAAATTTTTCATTAATTGGGCCCCAGTCACGGACAAGGCCCACTTTTAGAACATTGCATATGCGATCTATTTTCAACTGTTTGAGGGCCGAACGATGTCCAACCGCCACGAAACTTGGAGGAACACTTCTTGACACTATTTTAAGTATGTCACGGAATTTTCAGCTCTGTTTGACCACCTAAACTTGGTCAACTCCTTTTGTTTGTGGGCCCTGGTCACTCCCAAGGCCCATTCTTGGATTTTTGCATATGTGGCTTGTTTCCGCCTGTTCGGGGCCCAAACGGTGTCCAATCGCCACGAAACTTGGAGGAATGCTTCTTGATACTATTTTGAGTGTGTCACATAAGTTTCAACTCTGTTTGACCACCTGAACATGGTCAACTCTCTACTTGACTTTTTATGACAGTGGGCCCTTGTTTCAGCTGCTTGAAGCCCAAATGACCTCGGTTTGATTTGAAACTTGGAGGGACTGACGTTAGAGGTATCTTGGAGTGTTCATCCAAATTTCATCGATTTTAAACCTCGGAAATCTGGACCTCGGTCAGTGACCTCAAGAGGCATGTTCTGTGCTTTTTCTGGTCGAATGATGCCGTTTTTGTCTTGAAATTTTGTAGAGCTTCTCTCAGTCATAACTGGTTTAGTCTTCATGAGATGTCACTCTACACAGAGACTCACAGAGCATAGTATATCATCACTTCGACACGTAGGAATATCGAGTCTCATAGTGATTCCCCAGGATCTGGCAAATAACCTCTGTAGCCTAAATTAAGCTAAGATCAGGTGTCTTCGTTGCAGTATTTGCAATTTTTTATGAGTCAACAAGTGCCCCCTCGAGGTGCAATGATTATAGCAGAATAATCATTGTGCCTCGAAATAGCTAATCTATGGGAATGATGGATGGCTTGAATAAAATACAGTTTGTCAAGATAGGTTGTAGGCCTAAACTTGGGATTTTGAAAATTTTGATAAACACCATGAAGGGTTTGAGATGGAATTTGGCAAAAACAAAAGAATTCCAAATTTCTTTGCCCCATTTGCACAGATATCAAAAGTAGCATCTCTGTAGGGACTGTGGGGAACACCCACAAAAGAATCCCTAAGGTATTTTAGAAAATTTAGAAGTTTAAGAGTTTTTTGTTTGGATTTTGGAAATGGATTTAATTCTCTCATGACCTATTTATCACAGATATCCAAAGTGGCATCTCTGTGGGGACTGTGGGGAACACCCATAAAAGAAATCCCTGAGGTTTTAAGAAAAATCAAAGTTTAAATTTAAAATGGATTTGGGTTTGGAATTTTCATGGATTTTTTGGTTTATTTCCAAAAATCATAGTTTAGGTTTTGACTTGGCTTGACATGAGGAAGTATGAAAAAGATTGGCTTTTGTGGATTTTGATTCAAAGCAACTTGAGATGACAAATTTGGTTCAAAATTGGGTTTGTCTCGAGATGAACTTAAAATTTGGATTAGGTTGGATTTCAAGAAAACACATACTTTTGTTTGGGGCAAAATGCCCAAAGTGGGTTCACCATGTTGTGTCTTGAGATAGAACCAAAACTTTGGCTGTGAGGAACATTGCAACCATAGATCATCACATTGTAGCAACAGTTTTTATCAGTGAAAGATGATGTTCTGAAACTTTGAGTCACCGTAGATGGCTTAGAAAAGTCTAGTTCAAAGAACCAGGCCTATGAAGAGTGCATTCTCACCAAAGTAAAAGCGAAGCAGACAACCTTAAATGACTTTGTTCAATTCCTTGAAACTGAAATGAGTATCAAACTGAATGAAGTTGACGTTGATGCTATTGTCCGAAAGTGAAATGAGTATCAAACTGAATGAAATTGACGTTGATGCTATTGTCCCAGCTTAGTCAAGCTATAGAGGGCACATCCTAAGAGAGGCGACTTGAGAAGTTCTTGGACTAGATTTCATCGCCGCAGCTTCTTGTATAACTCTTTTATCTTGATCAGCTTGGGTGGCCATGTATACATTGACTTCATTCTTTGTACTTAAACTTCAAATGAATATCAACGGAAAAACTTTCTTTTCCTCCATTTTGTCATTGGTATGGGTGTTTTGTTTGATTTTTTGTGGATGTTTG
Organism: Sextonia rubra; assembly: GCA_037013555.1. NCBI lineage: Eukaryota > Viridiplantae > Streptophyta > Magnoliopsida > Laurales > Lauraceae > Sextonia > Sextonia rubra. The sequence continues at coordinate 12,115,124 of JASUAD010000008.1, forward strand.
ATGTGGTTTGTGTGGATGGTTTGTTTGGTTTGGTTTTCTCAGACTTGTATGAGGGTGTGATTTGCAATCTTTTGGATCCACAAATCGAAAATAAGGGAGTCATATAGGTGGACGTTATCCGGTGCCCATGTGTGAGGCTTTCTCCAGGGTCCATGACTTGATCTTTTTGGTGTCAAAAGGGGTCAAACAAAGTGGATGTTGTCCAGTGCCCATGTGTGAGGCTTTCCCCGAGATCCTTGACTTATTCCTTAGGACAAAGATTTGGTTTTGGTTTTTTGTTTAGATTTTGGTTATACAAGGTCTACAAAAAGACTTATTCTATATAACCGAAGGTAGTCATATAGGGTCTACAAAAGACTTGTTCTATACAACTAAGGATTAGCTATATGGGGTCTGCAAAAAGACTTATTCCACACAGCTGAGTTTTGCTATACAGGGTCTGCAAAAAGACTTAATCTATATAGCAGGATGTTATAATGGGTTTTGTAAGGACGTTATCCAAGTAACGAAAGTTTGACTAGAGGGGTCGATGGAACTTGATCCTCGTAGTCATTTTATACAAGTCTGAAGGATTTTGGTTAGGAGTTTTAGGTTGTGAGGCACGGAACCAGAGAATTTTGGTTTTGGTTGGGAGTGAGAATGTACACTATACATGGTTTGGGTACATTGTACGTGGTTTGGGTATACCAATGACATTCAAGTATATTATTTCTTGAGAAGTTTTCCATTGATAAGCATCATGCATTTATCTCCTTCGAGTGTGAGGAGTGCATATGTACCATTAAAGCAAGCCTTGCTTCATCATTGTTCTTTTGAGCTGGCAATGTGCTCAGAAAGTGATCAAGAACTCGAATGTAGAAGATGAGTGGCTTGCCTGGAATTAGAGCTGAAAAGATCAATGGGTTTATGAGACACCATTTGATATCTTTACAAGTTTTATCCCCCACAAATTCAATTCCTTTTTTTTTTATGAGTCTGGATAATGCTCTACACTTCCCAGATAAGTTTGAAATGAACGGATAAATGTAGGCAAGTCTGCCTTACAATCCCTTGAGTTATTTAAGAGTTCTCAGAGAAGGCATCTTTAATATAGCTTTGACTTTGACTGATCTCTTTGAGAGTCAGTTCTGCATCAGTGCCAACTTCAACCAATCGGGCCAAAGACTTAGTTTTATGACTAAGTATGATAGCCTTGATTTCTGGTCACAAATTGGTTTTGCACATTTCGATCATTGCCCTTTGAGATGGTTGTTCCAAGCATTTATAGGATAATGCTCTCCATCTATTGATAAAGGCCTGTGCAGTTTCGTTGTCTCCCTGCCTTGTGCTGCTGAGCATAGCAAAGGTGACTGTATGATCCTCCTCCTGAAAATGGAGTAAGAACTTCTCTTCTGTGATCGACCATGTCATGAATGAGAGTTTTGGTAACTGCTTGTACTAATCGAAGGCGACTCCTTTCAATGTGCCGACGAATAGTCTTATTTTTAGTGCATCTAACTCTGGCAGGCTTCCTAGGAGTGATTTGAAATGTATAATATGCTGATATGCTGACCCTTTCCCAAGGTATAGTTGGAAAGTCTGAAGTTTATAATCTGGTGGGAATGGAACCAGATCAAATTCCGAGGGATACTTGGGTGTAATACCTTTCTTTTTCATTCTGGTCTCCACTTTTGATTTTATCAGTATCTCTTCAACTTCTTTGAAGGTCACATGCTTTTCAAGATTTGTATGAAGACCAAGGATTGATGAATGATCACCACCAGTAAAACCTATAGCTATTACCTTGTCTGTTTGGGACTTAAATTGGGCTGTGAGAAGGTCAATTTTAGTGGCATTCTCCATGATCATCACTTGTTCTCTTCTGTTGGCGAACAGAGGATTTATTTGAGCTCTAACTGGACCACCTAGCTGATCTGTTAAGATTTTCACTTGCGCAGTTAAGTGGTCGATCATAGCTCCTTGTTGTTTGACAATATCACTGACATTGTCATTTTCATTTTCACTAGCATCTTTTTCGTCAGCATCTTTACTTCCACTAGCATTGTCATTTCCATCTTTGCTAGTTCCACTCCCTTCAGCCATAAACACAGTGTACTGACGAGGATAAGATGATGTTAATGCTTGAGGAGTGCATTGACTATCTTTTGCATTCAAGATAGTGATAGGATCATCGTCAGAATCAGTTTCGATATGACCTTCCGAAGTATTGCTTGAATGGGAGTCTGAATCAGACCCTTGTGATTGAGTCCGAGTCATACTCCGAGTAATTCTTCGAATTGAACCCGGCCCGACCATGTAAGATGAGGTCAAATCCGGATCATCTTCTTTAACCACCCATTTTTGAGTGATCTTGCACTGTGACAGCATCTGAGTTTGGTCCTTGTAATGGGCTAAAGCTTTCTTCTTGAGTTGGTTAGCCATCCTGGCTGCTGAGGTCTGATCTTTAAACTTGGCAACCAACGGCCTGGAAGTGCTTGTCACTCATTCCCAATCCATGGAATCTGAAGTGGGAAGTGAAAGGATGTCAATAGCACCCCCCTTGTTCTTTTTCTTTTGCTCTTTCTTTTGTTGGGGCGAATCTTTGAAATGAGCGAGATCGGTTGAATTATTGATAACCAATCGCTTAGCTTGTTTGTGGCCTTCAGCGCCATATGATAAGCCTTGGGGTGAAGATAGCGGAGAAGGTGTCACTATGATAGAAGGTAGATGCCCCCTGCCAAACCTCTGTCCTTCTTTTTGAGTCAGAGGATAGAAAGTATTATCTTCAACTGAGGCCAAGAGTTTGTTCTCAGCCATATTGGATCTTGGAGTGTGTGGTTGAGGTGACCACGTGCTGTATTTGGGGATAGATGCACCCTTCTGGATCTTCTTACGAGTTAGGAATTGCCGGAAGTCCTTTAGTGTTTGCTTGGTAATGACCCACTGTTTGGGCCTAGTAGGTGGTGACTTTAAGTATTGAGTAGTCACTGAATGTGACTTGTCAAGTACCACTGATTTATGATCCATGGATCGGACCTGCCTTGCCCCCAGACGAGGCTTGGTGATATGAAGATTGCTGCCTTCTGTCTTCAGTTTGTGATTTGGTTCCTTCTGAACCTTGTTGAAAACTCCAAACGGATTCTGGGCGTATTTGGAAACCCAAGATTTAGGAGTTTTAGTCTTCTTGATGAATTTAAGGGTCACTGATGACCCATTTGAATCAGCCGAAGTTATAGAGCCTATTGGAATAGAGAGTTTTTGAAATACTGAGACTCTTGACATAGGGGCAGTAAAGTCCATTCGAGCCTTTTTTATGCTCTTACAATTGATTTGTTTTGGGTCATGGATATTTTAGAGAGCCTCTCTTTGGCCTCATCAAAAGTGATGATCAGGGAACCCATGATGTCTCTGCAAAAAGTAAGCCCATAGGACTATATTAGTAGTATAACCAACATGACTGCCTCTTGGGCTAGCCGAAATGGTTTATAAATGCCATCTAGACCAACATGGTTTTGAACCGGAATGGTTAGATATAGGCATAAATCCCATCTCATTATGCTATGTTGATTATCCCTGCTATCAGAATTTCTGCAGCATTTCGGGTTATCGAGTCAGGCTTAAAAGCATGCTATGCTGACTAGTCCTGGCTACCAGCATTTCAAGACTATCTGTGTCAGACTTATAAGCAAGAGAGGGTTGGATCAATCAAAGGGATAGGGCCCACAGGATCAAACCTGCACCACTATCACAATGACCACATAAGATCCATCAGTGGTCGACGCCGGACAATGCATAATTACAATGTCGTTGGTCTTATCATTGATTTAATAAACATTTTATATGAGTCAGAAGCCCTTTGAACTGAATCATCACTCTTCTAAAGTGAAAAGGGTGATAATTTGGTCCATGCACATCAAGATGCAAATTCTTCCAATCAAATGACAAGTGTATGCACATCAAGGTGCGAATTCATTCAATCAAGTCATGCACATCAAGGTGCAACTTTTTCCAATTAAATGGCAAGTGTATGCACATCAAGGTGCCCAATGCCTTCTTTTGTATGAACAATATGCACTTCAAGGTGCAAAAGTCATTTAATGATATTTTCAAACCCATTGTAGACATCAAAGGTCTTGTATGGGTGTAATTGGAGGTTAAATAAGCCTTTGTCATCATAAAAATAGGTAACTAACCGTGTGCCCAGGTCACAGGCTTTTAGCAGCAGTTTTCAGTAAAACAGCAGCAGTTTTCAGCACAGCAGCGGCAGTTTCCAGTGCAACAGCAGCAGTTTCAGTGCAATAGCAACAGTTTTAGTGAAACAGCAGCACTTTCAGTGCAACAGCAGCAGTTACAGTGCAATAGCAGCAGTTTCAGTGAAACTGTAGCACTTTCAGTGCAACAGCAGCAGTTTCCAGCACAACAGCAGCACTTTCAGTGCAACAGTAGCAGTTACAGTGCAACAGCGGCACTTTCAGTGCAACAGCGGCAGTTACAGTGCAATAACAGCAGTTTCCAGCACAACAGCGGCAGTTACAGTGCAACAGCGGCAGTTTTCAGTGCAACAGCAACACTTTTCAGCAATTTTCAGTACTTTCATGCATTTTTCACCAAATTTGATCACAAATTAGGGGATATAATTTCCCACAGACGGCGCCAATCTTGTGATCATGCTTAAAAAGTAGGCGTGGAAAATGAATTATGGAATCAAGGTCTAAAATTCACGCACTTCAAGCGTTAAGAAGAATGGGAAATAATTACATTTCATCATTAATTTCCCTTTGTTTAAATGAGCTCAAGTGCTCTGACAATGGGGATGCAGGTTGTTTACATGCATTTTGAAAATTTATAACCCCTCCCTCAAGTCTTAGATGTGATCTTAATTTGGAAATTACAAGAAAATGTACATAAGGTGAAAAAAATGTGAAAAAGAGGAAAAAATGGGGGGTGACCGTGACCCGCGGTCACTGCCCCATTTCAGTGACCGTGACTCACCAACGGTCACTGGGGCCTTCCAGTGACCGTGACTCACCCACGGTCACTGGGGCCTCCCAGTGACCGTGACTCACCCACGGTCACTAGAACCTGCCAGTGACCGTGGGTCACGGTCACTAGTAGACAGTGGTTTTGAAGCCACTGTTTGCCTCCGTTTTTTGTGATGTTAGCGTTGGTTCTTTCTTGGAACTTCTCTCGAGTGTTGGAACTCCATTTTCATGACTTTGGAGTGGTGGACAACCATCAAAAAGATCACATTTAACCATGGAATCAATCAAAACCTCTGTAACTCATCATCCGTGCTTACGGACTACGTTTTTGTTTCAAGTCCGAAATGGACAAATATAAAGCCGGAGTTGTGTCATTTTGAACCTATCATTTTTAAGGAAGAAAATGAGGCCTAGAGAGACTTATTTCACAACTCTTACGATGGCTAAGAGGCCCTACGAATAAGAGAAACAGAGGTAACAATGTCATCCTCTCAGAAATTGTCGACGTATGAACATAGCATGAACTTTGGCCATTCCACTTCCTTCTCTTCTTCTGAATTTTCTTCCTCACCTTCAAAACTGAGAAGAGAAGGTGGGAATGGTCATGGAAGTGCTGCTAGAGTTTGCTTCTTTGTTGCTTTAAGTGCTTCTTTCTTTGATTTCTTCTCTGTTCTTCTTTGTGTATGTGTTCCTCTCTTTGCCCTTCAAAATTTGATCCTTTTATAGACTCCCAATCAGTTTTGTCCAATTTTGGGGAGTTAATAGCAGTTGTGGGGAGTTCGATTTCGAAGAGGAGTGGAAGGAAACTGCCCAAAATCGTGGGAAACATCTTTTGAAGGTCCGTGACCGCAGGCTGGGTCACGGACGAGGCCCAATTTTGGGTTTTCACATATGTGGCTTATTTTCATCTATTTTGGGCCCAAATGAAGTCCGATTGCCACAAAACTTAGAGGGATGCTTCTTGACACTATTTTCTACATGTCATAAAGATTTCAGCCCGTTTTGACTTCAGGAAGTTGGTCAAATTTTTCATTAATTGGGCCCCAGTCACGGACAAGGCCCACTTTTAGAACATTGCATATGCGATCTATTTTCAACTGTTTGAGGGCCGAACGATGTCCAATCACCACGAAACTTGGAGGAACACTTCTTGACACTATTTTAAGTGTGTCACAAAAGTTTCAGCTCTGTTTGACCACTTGAACTTGGTCAACTCCTTTTGTTTGTGGGCCCCGATCACTCCCAAGGCCCATTCTTGGATTTTTGCATATGTGGCTTGTTTCCGCCTGTTCGGGGCCCAAACGGTGTCCAATCGCCACGAAACTTGGAGGAATGCTTCTTGACACTATTTTGAGTGTGTCACAGAAGTTTCAACTCTGTTTGACCACCTGAACTTGGTCAACTCTCCAGTTGACTTTTTATGACAATGGGCCCTTGTTTCAGCTGTTTGAAACCCAAATAACCTCCGTTTGATTTGAAACTTGGAGGGACTAACGTTAGAGATATCTTGGAGTGTTCATCCAAATTTCATCAATTTTAGACCTCGAAAAGTAGGACCTCGGTCAGTGACCTCAAGAGGCATGTTCTGTCCTTTTTCTGGTCGAATGATGCCGTTTTGTCTTGAAATTTTACAAAGCTTCTCTCAGTCATAACTGGTTTAGTCTTCATGAGATGTCACTCTACACAGAGACTCACAGAGCATAGTATATCATCACTTCGACATGTAGGAATACCGAGTCTCACAATGATTCCTCAAGATCTGGCAAATAACCTCTGTAGCCTAAATTAAGCTGAGATCAGGTGTCTTTGCTGCAGTATTTACAATTTTTTATGAGTCAACATATTGGTCATCAATGATTCGACTGATCTTGTTCATTTCAAAGATTCACTTCGACAAAAGAAGGAGCAGAAGAAGAAAGATAAAAGAAGTACTATCAATGTTCTTTCATTTCCTTCTTCCAACCCTATGGATTGGAAACAAATCACCAACACTTCTAAGCCACTAATTGCCAGGTTCAGAGATCAAACCTTGGCAGCCAGATTGTCCGCAAATTAAGGAAAAGGCTTTGGCTTACTATAAAAAGCACACTCGGAAGCAGTCACTGCATACAATTACTCAAAAATGGGTTATTAAAGAAAATGAGCCAGACCTGACCTCATCATGTATGGTTGGACCAGGCCCAACCAGAAAGGTCATTCGGAAAATGGCTCGGACTTAATCACAAGAGTTTGACTCCAATTCTCATTCAGGTAGAACCTCTAAAGGACATGTTGAAACAGATCCTGACAAGGACTCAATTACTATCCTGGACACAGAAGATAGTCAGTCCACTCTTCCTACAACATCATATCCTCATCAGTACACTGTGTTTATGGCTGACGGAGTGGAACTAGCAATGATGAAAATGATGATGCTAGTGGAAGTAAAGATGCTGACGAAGAAAGTACTGGTAAAAATGAAGATGACAATGTCAGCGATGTTGTCAAACAACAAAGAGCAATGATCGACTACTTGACTGCCCAATTGAAAATCTTAACAGATAAGCTAGGTAGTTTGCTTGAAGCTCAAATAAATCCTTTGTTTGCTAATAAAAAAGAATAAGCAATGATCAGGAAAAATGCCACTAAAATTGACTTGCCCACAACTCAATTTAAGTCCCTGACAGACAAGGTGATAGCTGCAGGTTCTTCTGGTGGTGATCATTAATCAATCCTAGGTCTTCATACAGATCCTAAAAAACATGTAACCTTCAAAGAAGTTGAAGAGATACTAACAAAATCAAAAGTGGAGACCAGGATGAAAAAGAAGGGTATTACACCCAAGTATCCTCCGAAATTTGATCTGGTTCCATTTCCACCAGATTATAAACTTCCGACTTTCCAACCATACCTTGGGAAGGGATCAGCATATCAGCATATTGTGCATTTCAAATCACTCCTTAGAAGCCTGCCAAAGTTGGATACACTAAAAATAAGGTTATTCTTTGGCACATTGAAAGGGGTTGCTTTTGATTGGTACAAGCAGTTGCCAGAACTTTCTTTCATGACATGGCCAATCACAGAAGAAAAGTTGTTGCTCCATTTCCAAGAGGAGGATCAGATAGTCACCTTTGCTATGCTTAGCAGTACAAGGCAGGGAGAAAATGACACTGCATAGGCCTTTATCAATAGATGGAGAGCATTATCCTATAAATGCTTGGAACAATCATCTCAAAGGGCAATGATCAAAATGTGCAAAACCAATTTGCGACCAGAAATCAAGGTTATCATACTTAGTTACAAAACTAAGTCTCTAGCCCAATTGGTTGAAGTTGCCACTGATGCAAAACTGACCCTTAAAGAGATCAGTCAAAGTCAAAGCTATATTGAAGATGCCTTCTCTAAGAACTTTTAAATAACTCAAAAGATTGTACGGCAGACTTTCCTACATTTGCCAGTTCATCTCAAACTTATCTGGGAAGTGTAGACCATTATCCAAACTCATGAAGAAAGGAATTGAATTTGTGTGGGATAAAGCTTGTGAAAATGCCTTTCAAGATATCAAATGATGTCTCACAAACCCACCAGTCCTTTTGGCTCCAATTCCAGGTAAACCCTTCTTCCTCTACAGTCGAGCTCTTAATTGCTCTCTAGGGGCATTGCCATCTCAAAAGAACAAGGAGGAAACTACATCACTATATTCTTTCTAATGTAATGTACTTGGTATCCAACACCAACCTATTGAAGACACTTGTAACAAAAGCTAGTGCACTAAGTAATCGTCTAGCCAAATGATCTGTTATTCTCTCTCAATATGACATTAGATATACTCCTGCAGAGGCAGTGAAAGGACAAGCTCTCGAGGATGAGCTTTCGCTAACTTCCTAGCAGAACATCCACTTTCGAAGAATTCTAAATTTAGAACAATCTCCCTGATGAACCAGTCTTCTTCATTGAACAAATATGGAAACCCACTATTGATCCAGACTTACATTGGATCATGCACTTTGATGGAGCTTTCAAGACAAATGAATTTGGAGATCCAGTTTCTATGGATGGGATCATTTTCTGCAGCCTAGAAAGATTCCACGTCCCTCACCCCTTCTCATTAATCAAGTCATGTTCAAATAATGTGGTGGAATATACGGCATTGATGATGGGTCTCGAGGTAGCCTTGGAATCCGATATCAATATGCTTGGAGTACACGGAGATTCGCAACTTGTAATCAAACAAATGAATCTCGAATTTGAAGTGAAGAAACCAAATATGCTTCTTTTCTTCAACAAAGCTTGTGAAATCAAGGAGAGATTTGTGCTAATCGAATTTGACTACATTCGAAGATATCAAAATGTCAAAACAGATACAGTCTTCTACTTCTAGAAGACTCACATCATCTGTCGTTTTGAGGTACCTAAATGTCTACATTATGGCAATGGTTCTCAGTTCAACAACGACAAATTCTACAGATTCTGTGACAAATGCAGAATCCAATACTGTCCCTCCACGACATATAACACCGTAGCTAATGGACTTGCAGAAGCTTTGAATAAGATCATTTGCAAATTATAAAGAAAATAGTCTTTAACAACAAAAAGAGTTGAAGTACCAAACTTCCTGAAGCATTATGGGCTTACAGAACTACAGTTCGTGGTTGAACCAAATCAACACCGTATTCCTTGGCCTATGGCTATGAAGCTATAATACCCTTGGAAATACAACTTCCTTCTCCTCGAGTAGCTGTGATAAACAAATATACTAAAGAAAAGAATGCTAAACTCAGACTTCAAGAGTTGGAAAGTCTTGATGAGAAGATGCTTGCTACTCAACAAAGCATCAAATTATATCAAGCTCATATAGCTGGATCTTTCAATAAGAAGGTCAAAAACAGAGCTTATAAGAAAGGAGACTTAGTCCTTGCAGTTAAGAGGCCCATGTTCTCCACACACTTATCAAAAGGCAAATTTGAACCTAAGTGGAAAGGACCTTTTGTCATTGACAAAGTCTACTCCAACGGCACCTATGCACTTCTCACACTTGAGGGAGATAGATGCATGATGCCTATCAATGGAAAATTTCTCAAGAAATACTATACTTGAATGCCATTGGGATGCCTAAACCATGTACAATGTACCCAAACCATGTACAGTATACGTTCTCACTCCTAACCAAAATCAAAATCCTCTTGTTTCGAGCCTCAGAACCTATGACTCCTAACCAAAAACAAAATCCTCTGGTTTCGAGCCTCAAAACCTATGACTCTTAACCAAAATCAAAATCCTCTGGTTTCAAGCCTCCCAACCTATGACTCTTAACCAAAATCAAAATCCTTTGATTTCGAGCCTCCCAACCTATGACTCCTAACCAAAACCAAAATCCCTCAGACTTGTATAAAATAACTGCGAGGATTAAGTCCTTCGACCCCTCTAGTCAAATTTTCGTTACTTGGATAACATCCTTATGACCCCTTGTAACATCTTGCTATATAGATTAAGTCTTTTTGCAAACCTTGTATAGCAAAACTCAGTTGTGTGGAATAAGTCTTTTTACAGACCCCATATAACTAATCCTTAGTTATATAGAACAAGTCTTTTTGCATACCCTATATGACTACCCTCGATCATATAGAACAAGTCTTTTGCAGACCCTGTATGACCAAAATCTAAACAAAATAAAATAAAACCAAATCTTTGTCCTAACGAAAAAGTCAAGGATCCCGGGAAAATCCTCACACATGGGCACCGGATAACATCCACTTTATTTGACCCCTTTCGACACCAAGAAGATCAAGTCATAGACCCTAGAGAAAGCCTCACATATGGGCACCGGATAACGTCCACCTCTATGACTCCCTTATTTTCAATTTGTGGACCCAAAAGAATGCAAATCACACCCTTTACAAGTCTAAGAAAACCTAACCAAACAAACCATCCACATAAACCACATTAAACATCCACAAAAGAAAAATCAAGCCAAATACCTATACCAATGACAAAATGGAAGAAGAAAAAAGTTTTTCCATTAATATTCATTCAAAGTTCAAGTACAAAGAATGAAGTCAATATATACATGGCCGCCCAGGTTAATCAAGATAAAAGAGTCAAATACGAAGCTGCAGCAAGGAATCCTAGTCCAGGAATTTCTCCAGTTGTTCCTTTGCATTCAGTATGCCTTCCATCAGGACACGTCCTTTGTAACTGGCATGGGCGGGTATAACAGTGCTAATATTAATCTCATCCAGCTTGATATTCAATTCATTCTCCAAAGACTGAACAAAATCATCCAAGGCCGTGCGCTTCTCTTCTGCCTGTGCAAGAGGATCAGCTTTGTGACGACTCCCCTCTAAAATAGATCCCTTCACGCCGTCAATAGTATTCTCCACAGAAGATAACTGTTGCTACAATGCTGTGATCTGCTGTTGTATATTTTCATACTCAGCCACAGCTAACTCCTGTGTCATCCTGGCCTACTCTGCATCTACTACCTGTATTTCCTCTTCGGTACTCTCGATCTCCGCAGCCAGTTGAATTTATGCCTTAGAACTTCATCCTATAAAGCTTTGGCATGATCGACATTTCTATCCCAAGCATCCTTTTCTTCAAGTTTGTTGAAGAAAAAGATAAAGGCATCACGAAGGCTGCTCAAATCCGCTCCAGCACCAGAAGATATCAACATGTCAGCCAAAGCTTTAGCACCTTGGATTTTCTCATAAGTAAGCTCTCCTTGGAACACAGTGGCCAAAATGCTGTGAATAGCCATTTTCATGGCAAAATTTATGGCAGATTGAGGCTTTGGAGTGTCCCCAAACAAACTGGGTTCTTTAAGAAGGTTTGAGTCTCGCTCTTGTGAATTTGACTGAGTCTGAGAACTTGAGTGATCATCCCCTTCCCTATCAACATTTGTATCCTCATTCCCATGAACAACCAATGCCTCCGCACGAACAGAAGGTAAATCATGTGACCCTTATGAGGACAAAGCGGCTGAAGGATCCTCATTTACACGTGGTGTTACTGTAACATGCAATAATATTTTCCGGGACCCTCCACCGTCAGCAGTAGAAGCCGCATCTAATATTTTTTGGACAACGGGGTCTTCAATAATTTTCAGGGGCGATGATTGATCCACCCTAAAATGAACCCTTGGATGCGTCATGGCTTTAGGAGGAATGAAACTACCAGTAACTGGAGGTACATCGCCAGTAAAAGGTGTTACAAAAGCCTCTTCTTCCGGGGGATTTGCAGCTTCTAAAACCAATTTCCTCTGAGCAAAAGGACCTACTTTGACTATGATAGGTTCTGCTATAAAGGTCTCTTCGGCCGGGATCATTACGTGCTTGCTTCATTTTCTATTTCGCCAATAGGTATAGCATTTGATTCCGTCTAAATATTCACAGTTCCATCAACCCCTGGCTTAATACTAAAAGGCAGTATAGCGGCGACTGATGATAATTCCGGGCCATTATTGATGCTTTTGGTCGGCGAATCTGAAGATAAACTTTCTATGAAGCGCTGCACATCACTCTTCAGAATGCTACCTGGTGATGTCTCAAAGTATCCACTATGAATTGAGATATTATCCAGGTCAATTAAAGCCTCGGCACCCTCCTTCTCTGCTTGCTCTTCAATGGGTGACTTAAAAGTTCTCCTTGCAGGGATAGGAAGTATTCCAAGAATGCTCTATTCCACCCGAACACCAAAAAAGTGAATGAACAAAATCAAATCACAGACATTGGAACACTATTTTATTAATATTCATTACAAATTAAGGTAAAGATTACCTTCTGCAATAACTGGGGTTTCTCCCATCTTTATTAAGGCTTCGGCCGCAGGTTCTTCGACAACCTCAGAAGGAATCTTCTGTTGTTCAGCTAGAAAAGCAGCATCAACGGTAGCAACATCGCCAACATCATCACTGGACTTCTCTGCAGTGATGAATTCTATCAGAATATCCGCCACGACTTTCCTTCCAGATTCAGGGTTTGTCATTTGATCAAATAAGTCCTTCTCAAAGTCGAACTCGATGTTGATGTCAATATCGGTTCGCTCCCCGGTCGTGGGAGTATCAAAACTACTATCTCCCCCCACCCCTTTCATCAGAAGCATAATATTCAACAATTTCAACCACCTGCCTTACTGATCCTCCAATAGCTGAGGTTTGAGCTGATAAAATAGCAAGGAAAAATATAAACGTAAAAAACAAAAAGGTAAAGAATTAATGAGAAGGTAATTACAAAGAAATATCGAAGTATTACCAATTGTTAGCCTTTGAGAACATCGATTACTAGGGCTTTCAACCTTTCACTTCTTTGAAGACACTTCTTTACTGACCGAGGCTCGGGTTACCAGCTTTGAGTGCGTGGCTTTGAACTTCTTATGCAAAACTGGGCCTGCTGAAGGTTATGTTGGCATTGTAGCAGTAACAATCTTTGACAAAGATCGCTGAGCAAGATCTGCCTCAGCAGCTACACGCATTATAGACTGTTCTTCTTCAAACTGCCTTGTCTGCTCTCTTACTAAAACTCTAGTTTTGATAGAACGAGAAGCAGGTCCAAAATCCAAAGTAGCTTTGCCTATCTACCAAATTTCAACAAGACTCATGCTCTTCTGTAAATTTTCATCTACAGCCCGTTACATTCTCGCTGCAGATACATTAGGTGGAGGCATGAATTTTTCATCTTCCTCACCTCTTAATGAATGGTGAGCTCGATAGATATCAGACCCGGCCACCAAGCCAATTCTCCATTTATTGCCATCATACAGCCAATTCTCAAAATGCTTTACGATAAAACGATCTTTCTCTGCTTATTCTTTCTTTTTGGAAGCAACCAAAACACGGCATTTAACCCGGGGATTGCTCATGTATGCTTGTATAATGGCAGTGGTGCTTTTGGCAAACCATTGGGCGAAGCTACTTATGTACCCAGGATTCAAAAGGCGAAGATAGCCGAAACAAGCTCCAGTGTCAAGCGCCTGATAAAATTCCTAAGCATTTCGGGCATCTTGCAAAGAGTCGGTAGTGCCTCGAATCCGACCTGGTGCTCCCAAAATAGCTTGATGAAAATCAAACTATCTGCAGAACCTGGCAGGTATATAAGGCTGAATGTTGATATATACATTCTTCCTATATACCAAATCTACAAGCCTTAAGCTTCAGAACCGACTCTTCTCTTCATTTGATAAGCTAACATCTCGACCACCCTTTCCGACTTTGTCAATCGGTGGCTCCACAGCGTTTCTCATGCGAGTTGGAACTTCAATGTTGGGTACAGCATCACGGGAAGCAACATAACTGTTGAAGTTATGCAAATGCTAGCGCAAGTCAGCCATGGAATAGTTGTTAATCAAACAACTACCACCTACGACCCCTTCCATGAAAATATTCCCTAGTGCACCACTATGTGAATGAAAATCGTTGCAATAATATGTGAACCAGGTGTACAGCAGATGTTCATCATAATATCGATTAAAAGGCTTCCCCTTTCTGACAGTAAATCCCGCTAACTTCAACTCGGTCAACATATATGATACAAAAGCAGGACCCAGGGTGAGGCTATGTCCAAAGGCCATTCTGAGTGCTAGATATATGCAACCAGGCCTAAAGTCGCCTCCAGAACTTGGAAAGAGAATCTCAGACAACCATGCTGCCATGAATGTAGCAAGCCAACATTTCCTTTTTAAGTTTGGATATTTGGTGAAAATATATGGTTGAAAATCCAGATCCGCGCGATAAACAATTGTCGAATCCTTCTCAGGGTCTTCACTGGGGATCACCTCTTTCCATTTAAAATATCCACCCTAGTTTGTGAAGAAAGGATCTGTAATGTTCTTCACTTGACTTATCCATTGGACGACTTTACCCCTACTGCGGCTAGCCGTTTGAATTGAATCTTCAAGTGCAAAAAGGAGATAATCTGTAGCTTAGAATTCGCCGTCCATGGTGGCTAATTCTTCATCGAGTACAACTGTTTCATCATAAATCTCACCAAATGATGCCAAACCAAAAATCTTCTTTATTTCCCATAAAGAAAGCCCCAATTCCATGTTCGAGGTAATAAAGGTGCCAGTCGTTGGGCAAAACAATTCTAAAATGGCCTGCAGATGTTCTTGTTCTCACATGGGAGTCTTTGTGTACTGGCATTTACAGCACCGAAAATTCCAGCCACTTTCAAATCTTTGGCGTAATGATGCTTGATTACAAACACCCAGCATTGCCAATCCCTAATACAATTAAACCATCCACAGGACTGATGTCTTTAGCCAAGCCAGGCACTTCCATCCCCTATATGGATACCAAGCCCGATGGTCCTAAGTTGTGTGATCACAGTGTCTACTTCCAAATTCGAAGTGCATGGTTCTATGGCCTCAACTTCAAACCTTGGATATTCCGTAAAGTAGTATGGAGGTTGATGCATGAACTTGCCAGTTTTGAAATAAATGTGGTGCCTTATCCGCCAAAAAGGATCACTCCTGGCCGAGATCACGGGGGTCATCGACATTATTGTTGGATACTGCCGGACAGATCGGACGGTGGTTAGTTCGCGTAAAACCCCCGCTGAGTTTATATAACAGTACTGCACATTCTCGACAAGATGCTTCACAGTCTCCTTAATGGCATCTCCAAATATATAATGTGGTTTACTAAAGTTCACCTTGTCATTGTTCTCCCAATTGGTGTTATTTGCCAAGCACTAATATATATACCGATTTCTTCTTGATAGAGCTTTGGCCCTCTGA
Source organism: Sextonia rubra (assembly GCA_037013555.1). Lineage (NCBI taxonomy): Eukaryota > Viridiplantae > Streptophyta > Magnoliopsida > Laurales > Lauraceae > Sextonia > Sextonia rubra. Next base: position 12,130,795 of record JASUAD010000008.1, read on the forward strand.
CGTTGCAAACTAACATTAGATACTTCATTCGGATCCTTTGGATCGAAGTCCCTTGCGGTCTTACCCTTGGCACGACCTTTTGATGCCCCAGCAGTTACGGTTACAGGTGCCTTACCCTTTCTGTCTACAAAACAAACAAATAAGAAGAGGAAGAAAGTATCAGCAACAATGATATGGAATTCTACCAAAATTTCGGCAGCATCTCCCCTTAATAGAAGGCCAAAAGGAGAAAATAATACTCAGTTCTAAGACCAAAAATTGGCATCAAGGCACACTTAAGTCCCAGAACTGAGGCTCTCGGTCCAAACAGCTGTTCAAGCACCTTAAGACCTTTTAGGGGGCAATGGATTCATGATCGAGCATGAAAAAAATTGTAATATCCAATGCTAGAAATGCATGCACAATACAAGTAACGTGTAATGGCAGTTGTATACAACATATAAGGCATAAACAAACTTAAGCATGCATGAAAGAACAATATTTGAAAGTGCATGACATGTTTTCAACAGAGAAAGACAATGTAAAACGTCTTACCCAGAGCTACATTCAACCATATGGTCGGTGGCTCATAAGTCTTAGAAGTTGTAGTAGTAAAAACAACAGCTTATTCAAAGCTTCACTACTCGACCGGAGGATCATCCTATTTTCGTCGGTTTTTTTCATCAATCACTCATATTCAGGATGATTTATACTTCTCATGCTTATTGAGACCGAAGGGGAGTAATCTTCTCATCAAAAAGCAAAAAGGATGCCCCTGGTAGCTATTCGGCTTAATGAAACATGAAACAATTCTTATAGAAACCATGGTGGTTAAGTCTGTATTGTGTCATGCCAATGACTAGACAAACTACCATAACCCAATTCCCTGTAATTCCCATAGCGGCAATGATGGTTTAACTTGTGTATGCCAAAGATTGAGAAGATGTCACTTCTCAACCCCCTATTCTTCCCACAATCAATACATAAGAAAAACAAGTGGGTGTCTTCAGTAGATTTAAAATATATATATATATATATATACAAGTGAAGAAACCTGATGTTCAATCAAAGCTTTGTAACCCCCAAACAGAGCTTGTTCATTGCAAGTTTGTTGGAGAAATTCAAGGATTGATATAAGTCATGTGCATTTCACCTTGAACTAATATGAGTTTCCAAATCAAAGGGAAAAGATATGATTTTCAGCTCCAAATCTAATTTTCTCAGTTATGACAATGACTAGCTGGGACCATGATCATACAACGGAGCAATAGAACCTCATTTAAAAAAAAAACGGGGCGGGTGGTGTTGGTGGGGGGGGGGGGGGGGGGGGGATTCAGTCACTTGACTTTCATCGTGGGCTGCTGACGGTGGACCTCATCGTAGCATTGACAGTTGTAGAGGGCTTCACCACATTGTCTACAAAGGATGAAGCTCAGATCATCATCATCATCATACATCAAAAGGGATTCAACAAGTATCAAAATGCTAAAAAAAGAACAAAGATAAAAAAGAAAGAAAGAAAAAAAAAGGAGAAGAGAAGAGAGTCACGGATTGGCAGTGACTATGAACTTTTCTGGGCATGACCATGGGCTACCAGATGATGCCCAACAATTCGAGCAACTTGCAGAACCTTTACTTGAGAATTAGCCAAAACAGGCAGTAGCCATAGCATTAGATGGCAATGACCGTGGACCTTCCTTGACTGTGGCTGTCAGTGACCATGAGCATGTATAAGCAAATTGATCAAGTTTTCAAATTTTGCATTCTTAGCATGATGTCTTGTGGATCAAGCAAAAAAAGGGGGAAAAAGAAGCAACAAAAGAAAAAGAAAAGAAATCGAGCTCAAGCATGTCTTCAAAGGGACCAATGACAGTTAATAGTGCTTGGGCATGTTGAAGGAAATTCCACTTTTGATCTTATCATGAACTCAGAATGGTATTCAAGGAGGGAACCTTACATAGAGATTGTAAGCAACCAACAAACAAACAAAAAAAAGAGAGAGACAGAGAGAATCAGTCAAGCATTTTGACATACAGGTTGTGACCATGCAGACTTGCACAAACTGTGAGTGGCTGTGACCATGGCACCTGCCCGGCCAGTGCTCAACTTGGACATAGCCCCATGGCAGAGCATTAAACCATGGCTCCAACATCAGAAACAAAGCAGAAAAAGGGGGGGGAGAGAAAATCAAGCCAAGAATAAGGCCAAACCCAACTTCAATTGGCGTTCACAAGGCCTCATACAAAACCCAAGAAGAAAATGGGCATTCTCCATGTTTTGTAAACTTGCTCGAGTGTGAGCTCACGAAGTGGATATATACAATTTCAGTCAATGAAAAATCATCAAAGCCATGACCACACGAATATAGGACATGGGTTCGGCCACAAACAAAAAAAAAAAGAAAAAAACAAAGATAGGGAAGAAGAGCAAAGAAAAGGAGTGTTCTTGAAATCTTTATTGTCACACCCCCAAAACTGGGCCAGATCCAAAACCTAGTTTTAAGGGTGTGAGAATTAGGGCTAATTAAAATTTTCCTAACATAATCAATACGAGCCCCAATTCCGGGTGGATCGAAGTCCTTTGTGAGGCTATGCTTGGTGATCAAGCAACCATAATCACACGCGGAACTAAAATCCATACTCATCGCAGACAGATATCACATAACAACCATGCAACAAATCTCATCAATTATAAAATCAAGGTCAAGTGCTTCGAAGCATAACAATTAAAGTTATAATTTCAAAACAAATAAATTTAATGAAATAAACTAATGGCCCAAACATGGCCTTATTATATAATCTAAAGTTTCGATCTCTGCACCACACAAGAACACCTCAAATGATGTCATCAGTGCTTCACTCAACAACTCCTCCATCTCGCGGAATTTCCTGCGTCGCTTGACCCTCCGGTTCGGCGCCGGTAAGAGAGCCTAGACACCAAAAGTAGTGGGTTAGATTGACATAATCTGGCAAGAGGGTAAACTGCAAGCAATAGATTAATCAACTGAATTAAACAAAAGTATTCATTATGACCCAAAATATATCAGATGCAAACCCCAATGGCATGAATGCACAGAAACGGGTATTCCCGCGGATAAATATACAGAAACGGGTAATCCCGCATACAGATAACAGAAACGGGTAATCCTGTATACAAATAATAGAAACGGGTAGCCCCGCAAATAAGAACAGAATCGGGTAGTCCCACAGATAATAACAGAAATGGGTAATCCCGCACATAATAACAGGATCGGGTAATTCCGCAGATAATAACAAAAATGGGTAATCCCGCAGATAATAACAGAATCGGGTATTCCTGCAGATAATAACAGAAGGCCCATCTGTATACTATAATCCATAGTACACGCTGACCCGATGGAGTAAGTCCACCTCCAAACTGCAGTCGATGAGATATATATATACAAATATATATATATTTACAAATACATACATATACCGATGCAGAATGAATCATGATATGACACCCTTAATCCCAATATTCAAACCATTAACAATTTGAGTACTCAGACTTTTATAATTGAAAATGTATTATGAATGTGTGTTAATTCAAGTTTTCCGAGGGTAAGCACTAAACCACCTAACAGTCATAGTTGGTTAAACATACACATAAGAACCAACTCTCTATCGCAAAGAAATATGAGTCCACGATGCCGTTATACTACTTTTGGTGCCTATCATGCAGTGCATCCCAAACCTCACATTCCCATTCTGCATTTAATCTAATTCTCAAGTGAACATTCAACTAACTTTCCTAAAGACGTAATTCATCTAATCCAATTATGTATATTTATTGCGTTTCACAAATTAGGTAAAACATGTGCAACTTCCAAATCCAAAGTTAAATCAAGTCATGATCAAAAAGGGAAGGGAATAATTAATTCCTCAATATCATTGCTGTGTATAAATAACCTTATTATTTTATACAAAACAAAAGGTACAAATCTCAGACCCCAATTGAAATCAAACTCAAATTAAAAATCCAAATTAGAACTATAAATACAATCTAATTAAGATTTAATAATTACCAAATACATCTTAGTTAATTGGTAACCAATCTAAATAAAAATATTAATCTCGTACAAAATCCCAACTACTTTTATAAATAATCCTAATCAAATCTTAATCACATCTAATTTAATAATTATTTAATAAAACCACATCTTCATTTACCAACTAAACCATTAACCATTAACCACTTCATAATATTCTAAACATTTATAATTAATAACTTAAATTTCTAATTACATATATATAAATATAAATTTTTTTTAGGAAGGTGGGCCCAACTTGCCAACAACCCGGCCCAGCCGCAGCTAGGCCCAGAGGCACCCGAGCTGGGCCCTGCCAGGCCCAGTCAGGCTAGGCTCGGCCTGGCTGGCAGCACGTGCTGCCTACTGCCTGCGCTGGCCAAGCAGTGCTGCTACGCTGCGACAATTTTTTTTATTTATAAACTAACTTATATATATAAAGAAAAATAAATCTTGATTCAAAGACACTAATCCTTAAATCATATGTACTTACTTTGTTTTAATCAAAATCAATCTTCACTATTAATCTCTTAACCCAAAACATTAACCAAACAAATAAATCATGATTAGAACATATGATTAAACAAAGAAACCAAGAAGATATTGTTTGCAGTTATCCACTTGCCTGAATCTTGAAGCCAAAAGCAAATCGGAAGATTAGAAGATCCAACCTTGGTTTCCCCCCAAGAGAACTTCTAGAGCTTGGTTGCAGAATAGAAGAAGAAGATGGGAGAATGGGAAAAACCCTAAGGGTTTATATTGAAAGGAAGTTTTTCTAAATTACAAGGAAGGGCTCCTTGCTTTCTAATGAGTTTTATGAAATTCCAAAAAGAGTCCTCTGGCCTAAAAGGGTCAAATAACTCAGGCCCAATTGTGTTAAATCAATCTATCTGACCCTCTTAACCCAACTCAAATCCGACAGACCGGTATGACCCAGTATAAAAATTTGAGACTTGACATCTCATCCCCTTTAAAGGACACTTGGTCCTCCAAATGACTAATATACCTCAAGAAAAGGCACGGATACTGTCGCTGCACTTCGTCTCTAAGCTCTTACGGTACTTCCTCTGGGCGATAATGACTCTATTGAACCTCCATCCAATGGATGACGCAGTTCCTTAACACCAACCTAAAACTTCAACTCTCTCCTCCTTTTATCTGCATAACTTTTTTTTTTTTTTTTGTTACTACGGGCAACCTTCAACCTTTTCCGAATCTGTTTTATCTTGTCACTAAACTCTCCAACCACAGACAGTCCATGAAAGCCACGAGCTCCAAAATTCGACCAACATATAGGGGTTCGACATCTTCTCCCATACAAAGCTTCAAAAGGTGCCATGCCAACACTAGAGTAGTAATTATTGTCGTACGCGAATTCACATAGAGCCAAGCCTTTGTCTCAACTAGTCTTGAATTCCAAAACACACGCCCTTAACCTATCCTCCAATGTCTGGTTCGTACGCTCTGTCTGTCTGTCTATCTGTGGATGATAGGTTGTACTAAAACTTAACTTAGTTCCTAAGGCTTCCTACAGTGATACCCAAAACCGAGATACGAACCTACTATCCTGGTCGGAGACAATAGAAACTGGTGCTCCATGTAATCTCACCACTTCCTTGATGTAGAGGTCTGCCATTTTCTCCATTCCTTGACCAGTCTTGAATAGTACAAAGTGGGCTGACTTAGTCAAACGGTCCACTATCACCCAAATAGCATCAAATCCTTTTCTAGTATTAGGCAATCCTCACACAAAGTCCCTAGTGACATGCTCCCACTTCCACTAAGAAATCTCCAACTGATGCAGAAGACCTGGGGGTCTCCTATAATCCGCTTTAATCTACTGACAAACCAAATATTTTCCAACAAATTCTGTGATATACTTTTTCATATTCTTCCACCAATAGTGATCCTTCAGATCCTGATACATCTTAGTACTGCCTGGATGAATAATATACCGAGTATAGTGTGCCTCGACCATGATTTCATCCTTTAAGTCTAGAAAATCTGGCACACAAATTCTACCTTTATAATACAAAATATCATCTTCCAACTTAAAATTAAGCCTCTCATCCATATGATCTTTAATTCTTGTTATCTCGGGGTCTAATAATTGGTATTCTCTGATCCTTGGAAGTAATTCAGATTCTCACGGAAATATACTAGCTAACATTACCTATTCACTGACAAGTTGAAAATACACATCCATATCTTCTAATCATCGAATCCAGAAGCATTCCGCAATTAATCCTCCAGTGAACGCTGCTTTTCTACTTAGAGCATCTGCCACTACATTAACTTTCCCTGGATGGTACTTCAATCCAAAATCGTATTTCCCTGGATGGTACTTCAATCTAAAATCGTTATCCTTAATATACTCCATCCATCTCCTCTGTCACATGTTCAAATCACCCTGTGTAAAGAAATACTGGAGGCTCTTATGGTCTAATGCACTTCAAAAGTGGCTTCATAAGGATAATGTCTCCACATCTTCAAAGTAAAGGCCACTGCTGCTAGCTCCAAGTTATGAGTTGCATACTTCCGTTCATGTTCCTTCAACTGTCAAGACCCATACGCTGCTACCTTCCTATGTTGCATGAGAACACAACCAAGTCCAACTCCAGATGCATCGGTAAAAATCACAAAACATCATTACCGATAAGTATGGTCAATATAGGAGCTGTGGTCAACCTCCTTTTCAACTCCTGAAAACTCTGCTCACAATCCTCATTTCACATAAAAGGAACTCTTTTACGAGTCAATCTCGACAGTGGGGCTACTATCGTGGAGAATCCTTCCATGAATTTGTGGTAAGAACCCGCGAGGCCTAGGAAACTTTAGATTTTCGACACTGTTTTCCGTCTATCCCACTTTACGACTGCTTCAATCTTTGTTGGTTCCACCGCTAAACCTTTCTTGGAGATGATGTGACCAAGAGATCCTACCTGTTCCAACCAAAATTCACACTTACTTGCCTTAGCACACAATTGATGTTCCTTCAACAATTGCAATGACGTATGAAGATGCTAAGCATGCTCTTCCCGACTCTTTGAATACATAAGTACTTCATCGATAAATACCACCACAAACCTGTCCAAGTACTGTGCAAAAACCCTATTCATCATAGTCATAAAAGTTGCCAGCGCATTTGTCAACCTAAAAGACATCACCAAAATTTGTAGTGACCATATCTAGTTTTGACTGCAATTTTCAGAATATCCTGATTTTGTACCCTTAACTAATGATAACCTAACCTCAGATTAATCTTAGAAAAATACTGAGCACTTTGCAACTGATCAAACAATTCATCGATTCTCGGTAAAGGATACTTGATTTAGTTGTTTATAATTAATACACATTCTCATAAAACCATCCTTTTTCTTTTACAAATAATACTAGAACCCCCCAAGGATAGACACTTGGTTTAATAAAACCCTTGTTCAGCAACTCCTGTAATTGCTCCTTGAGTTCTCTTAACTCAGCTGAGGCCATTCTATAAGGGGCTTTCAAGATCAAAGCTGTGCTTGGCACAAGCTCAATTGCAAAGTTAATCTCACGGACCGGCAGCAATCCGGGAATATTATCGAAAAAAACATCCAGAAACTTAGATACCACTGGTATCTCCTCCACCGCTTTAGTCCGTTTATCCTCCAAGATAAATGCTATATACCCCTCAAAACCTTTCATCAACAACTTCGTAGCCTTAATAATTGAAATCATACGAGTAACAACCTTCTTCTTTAATCCCACAAATTGCACCTTGTGTCAACATCAGCTATAACTTAACTATTTTCTGTCTCCAACACTTAGTTGTAGGGTGATTATTGCCACAAATGCTACAAGACTCCCTCTTTTGCTTCTTGAATTGGTGTTATGGGACCAGAGACGAACCAACTTTCTGCTTGGGTTGGCTCATAGAAGCCATGCGTCCAATCACCTCCTCGGCCCAATATGCTTTATCCAAAAATACCTGGTAAGTATTTCGAACTTGTGACTTAGCATGAAGTAGTATATATGATCGAAGACCATCGAGGAACTATTAAATCTTCTCGCTTACTGGAGTGATGAGGGTTGGTACGAGATGGAAGAAACAGATAAACTACAACTCGTACTTCTAAACAGACAGATTCCCTTGCTTTAGTCTATCCAACTCTATTCACTTTTGAATGTAAACATGCTTCGGTACGTACTTCTTGGGAAACTGATTACGAAAAATAGTCCAAGCCGCCTCTTTGGTGATCCCCTATATATTAGCGACTAAACAACAAAAAATGCGGAAATTAACGAACTCCTGCAACCTCTAAACATTTGCTAAAGTTCGAATACAATTATGAACACCAAAAACCCCCAACATTACCACTTCAAGTTTTTAATCCTCACATCGAACCTACGTTTTACCATCTTTTAGAACTTCTAGAAACTGGGCCGGATCCAAAACCCAGTTCCAAGGGTGTGAGAATTGGGGCTAATTAAAATTTTCCTAACATAATCAATAAGAGCCCCAATTCCGGGTGGATCGAAGTCCTTCGTGAGGCTATGCTTGGTGATCAAGCAACCATAATCACACGAGAAACTAAAATCCATACTCATCGCAGACAGATATCACATAACAACCCTGCAACAAATCTCATTAATAATAAAATCAAGGTCAAGTGCTTCGAAGCATAACAATTAAAGTTATAATTTCAAAACAAATAAACTTAATGAAATAAACTAATGGCCCAAACATGGCCTTATTATATAATCTAAAGTTTCGATCTCTGCACCACACAAGAACACCTCAAATGATGTCATCAGTGCTTCACTCAACAACTCCTCCATCTCGCGGAATTTCCTGCATCGCTTGACCCTCCGGTTCGGCGCCGGTAAGAGAACCTAGACACCAAAAGTAGTGGGTTAGATTGACATAATCTGGCAAGAGGGTAAACTGCAAGCAATAGATTAATCAACTGAATTAAACAAAAGTATTCATTATGACCCATAATATATCAAATGCAAACATCAATGGCATGAATGCACAGAAACGGGTATTCCTGCGGATAATATACAGAAACGGGTAATCCCGCATACAGATAACAGAAACGGATAATCCCGTATACAAATAATAGAAACGGGTAGCCCCGCAAATAATAACAGAATCGGGTAGTCCCACAGATAATAACAGAAATGGGTAATCCCGCACATAATAACAGAATCGGGTAATTCCGCAGATAATAACAGAAACAGGTAATCCCGCAGATAATAACAGAATCGGGTATTCCTGCCGATAATAACAGAAGGCCCATCTGTATACTATAATCCACAGTACACACTGACCCGATAGAGTAAGTCCACCTCCAAACTGCAGTCGATGAGATATATATATACAAATATATATATTTACAAATACATACATATACCGATGCAGAATGAATTATGATATGACACCCTTAATCCCAATATTCAAACTATTAACAATTTGAGTACTCAGACTTTTATAATTGAAAATGTATTATGAATGTGTGTTAATTCAAGTTTTCCGAGGGTAAGCACTAAACCACCTAACAGTCATAGTTGGTTAAACATACACATAAGAACCAACTCTCTATCACAAAGAAATATGAGTCCACGATGCCGTTATACTACTTTTGGTGCCTATCATGCGGTGCATCCCGAACCTCATATTCCCATTCTGCATTTAATCTAATTCTCAAGTGAACATTCAACTAACTTTCCTAAAGACGTAATTCATCTAATCCAATTATGTATATTTATTGGGTTTCACAAATTAGGTAAAACAAGTGCAACTTCCAAATCCAAAGTTAAATCAAGTCATGATCAAAAGGGGAAGGGAGTAATTAATTCCTTAATATCATTGCTGTGTATAAATATAACCTTATTATTTTATACAAAACAAATGGTACAAATCTCGGAACCCAGTTGAAATCAAACTCAAATTAAAAATCCAAATTAGAACTATAAATACAATCTAATTAAGATTTAATAATTACCAAATACATCATCGTTAATTGGTAACCAATCTAAATAAAAATATTAATTTCAAGTACAAAATCCCCAACTACTTTTATAAATAATCCTAATCAAATCCTAATCACATCTAATTTAATAATTAATTAATAAAACCACATCTTCATTAACCAACTAAACCATTAACCACTTCATAATATTCTAAACATTTCTAATTAATAACCTAAAGTTCTAATTACATATATATAAATATATTTTTTTTTTAGGAAGGTGGGCCCAACTTGCCAGCAACCCAGCCCAGCCGGGCTAGGCTCGGCCTGGCTGGCAGCACGTGCTGCGTGCTGCCTGCAGCACGGGCAGCGCTGCTGCGCTGCAACAAATTTTTTTTTTATAAACTGATTTATATATATATATAAAGAAAAACAAATCTTGATTCAAAGACACTAATCCTTAAATCATATGTACTTATTTAGTTTTAATTAAAATCAATCTTCACTATTAATCTCTTAACCCAAAACATTAACCAAACAAATAAATCATGATTAGAACACATGATTAAACAAAGCAACGAAGAAGATATTGTTTGTAGTTATCCACTTGCCTGGATCTTGAAGCCAAAAGCAAATCGGAAGATATAACCTTGGTTTCCCCCCAGGAGAACTTCTAGGGCTTGGTTGCAGAAGAGAAAAAGAAGATGGGAGAATGGGAAAAACCCTAAAGTTTTATATTGAGAGGAAGTTTTTCTAAATTACAAGGAAGGGCTCCCTGCTTTCTAGTGAGTTTTATGAAATTCCAAAAAGAGTCCTCTGGCCTAAAAGGGTCAAATAACTCAGGCCCAATTGTATTAAATCAATCTATTTAACCCTCTTAACCCAACTCAAACCTGACAGACCGGTATGACCCAATATAAAATTTCGGGACTTGAAATTTACCTGCCATGGATGAATCTTGGGGAAGAAGAAAAACCTCGAAGAGAGGGACTCCAACTTTTGTCTTTTTTTCTATCTTGCTATGAGTTCTCGAAGCAATTGCTATGCGTCCCTGAAGTGGAAAACAATGAGATGAAATAGAAAGAATGCCACATTCTTATATGCATGGGTTCTTCCTTGGCACGGTCACTAACCAGTAGTGGGGGGCCACTATCTAATGGTTCGCTCTCCTAAACCCTGCTCCTTTCTTTCACAGTCATGCATGCCCAAACAAGGAAGCCCACGGCCCAGTAACTTGCCCTACGCCATGTAATGATCTTAATTAATTTATGGCCCATCACTTTATTGTGATCATCCTCCTACGGTCACTACATTCTGAACCAATGGGATCCATCTTCCATGGTCACAGCCTGTTTTAAAATGGGACCACAGTTTTATGGCCTTATCTCACTTTCAGGGACACTGCAAACTTTAACCAGTAGGCTTATTGCCTAGTTCAAAGCCACCGCTGTGTCCTCCTCTTTCCCACAGACATAAACTGTTTTCTAAGCCTTGGCGAAGTCCACCAAAACCACTATCTAATCCTCACCGTCACTGTGTTTCTAACAAGGAGACCTACCATTTGGTGGCCCACTCTCTCAAATGTGATCATTCAAAATTCCCACAAAACATGGTAGGGCCATTTGGGGTATTTTACAAAAGAAATAAATTTTCCATAATAAAATAATCCTATTTTTTGGGATATTTTTGGGGGAAATTATTAAACAAAAGGGAATTTTCTTTTCAAATCAACCCAAATTTCAAATTTTCCTTGGGTCAAATCTGATTTTGAGCCATTATTTCAATTACTTTAAATCAAGACCCACAAAAGCCAATTTTTTTTAAATTTTCCATTTTAACTTATGTCAAGTCAATCCAAAACCAAACTTTGATTTTTTGAAAATAAACAAAAAAATCCATGAAAATTCCAAGCTCAAATCCATTTTACATTCAAACTTTAATTTTTCTTGAAACCTCTGGGATTCTTTTGTGGGTGTTCCCCACAGTTCCCACAAAGATGCCACTTTTGGATATCTGTGATAAATAGGTCACGAGAAAATCAAATTTATTTCCAAAATCCAAACAAAAATTCATAAACTTCTGAATTTTCTAAATACCTTAAGGATTCTTTTGCGGGTATTCCTCACAATCTCCACAGTGATGCTACTTTTGATATCTGTGAAAATAAGGCAAAAAAATTTGGAATTCTTATGTTTCTCCAAATTCCATCATCAAACCCTTCATGGTTTTTATCAAAATTTTCAAAATCCCAAGTTTAGGCGGCCTTCAACCTATCTTGACAAACTGTATTTTCATCAAGCCATTCATCATTCCCACAGATTAGCTATGTCGAGGCACAATGATTATTACACTAAACCATAAAAAAAATCATAAATATTGCAGTGAAGACATTACAAGCAAATTCCAAGTCAAATGGCACATAAACCCTAGGATTATGGAATGCTAGGTCAAGTACTACATCTAGACATTCAAAGCTAATACAATCCACTCAAAAGACTTCAAATGAGCTCAAAATGCAGCATTTCAAGTTTCAAAGTTAGTGGACTGAAATAGCATGAGGATGCGTTCGTCGGTGCTCATTGCCTGTGGTGACGGTGCGGAACCGCTTTCGTTATTTCCAGCATTATGCTGAGGACCTGAACCGGATGCCATATCCTGTAAAATGGGAAAGAGTAAGACACAAACACAAAGCATTCCCGCCCAACTGATCCCTAACAATCTAGAAAAACACAAAGAGAGAAATCGTATCCTCACCACGTTCCTACATGCCTATATGCTTATCATCTAAACCAAAGACGCTCTGATACCTTACAATACATATGTCACAACCCGAGCCCAGGAGATTGGGGGTTACAAAAACCAAACCGATGACACACATACTCCCATGCCTGTACACGTAGACCTAGTCTAAATGCACACGCACAAGGGAAGGTTCACACGTGGCAAACATGTATGCGGAAGCTGTAGATATCAAAACATCACACTAAACAATGCAAAAAGAGAATACGAAAATAGAACTGACATATATAGATGAAGGTTTTACAAAATAAACAAAATAAACATGTACAAATCATGATGGATCTAAGCGTGACAAATCTCAAAATAAGGAAGACTCCTATGCAATGAATGTCCAGGGTGCTCTCTGATGGAGTGACTACATCCACTCCTCTAGGCCTGATGGGACCTCGGGGGCCTCACTAGGAGTATGGCCGACTAATGAGGGGTCGGTAGGGGTATCTGAGCCTGCAACACTAAAGACAACTGTGAATACAACGATTCAGCAAAGTATAAGCCATAACAAGTAACACATGCTGTGTCTAATAGAATAAAGAACATCAGGAAAAATCATAACAGGGCACATTCATATACTAAGCTATCGTGTAAGAAAGAAACATGCCATGTGAATCAATATATACATGTTGTGTACAGAACTAGTTGGCGACTACATTGCCGTATGATCCCAAAAGAGGGATCTTATATCCGTGCAGAGAACACCATTGTCCGGGCTAGGGTTTAAATGGGTCTCGGATTCCTGCGGTCCGGATTCCCCAAGACGTTTCCTGACTGCAGCAAGGCCATGAAAACTACACCAAATTCACCCCGTCGAGATCCTAAGGCTGAGGCTAAGTAGTGCCTGACCATACAAAGTTAATCATGAAAACCTTGAGTAAATCGTGACAAGCATATCCTGCATGCATATCCGAGAACTTGTCTTATACGTGCAAGCTTGATAACATACATACATACATACTCAAGGTGGAAACATAATACGACTTTCGACGTTACACGCAATGATCCTGATAAAGAGTGGAGATCAATGATCGAAATACAACATGTTATGCAAGCAAATCGTACCATATCGAATCACCTTCATTTACTAGCCAACTCCAATCTAATTATCCAGTGTTTCTAACCATGCATGATGATGTAGTTTTAAGTTATCCACTGCACCATTGTCTCGTGTTGCATTGTATTAGCTGGTGCACCGAAGTCCCTTAAACCAACACCCATGGGGAGGTGCTTAACAACTGGATAACGAACATGAATGATTTGCAGCCCTCGAGATCATTCACGCATTTTATCGTGTTCCGTTGGGCAAGTCAAAGTTGCCTACCTTCTACTTTAAAGGTCCTACAGGTCTCCTTCTTTTCCTATCTTTCTTACTGTTCATTTCAGCCAGCTCAGCCGTAGGTAACCCTACGGCTTAGCCAAAGGAACCTTACGGCTTAGCCGTAGAAGGCTTCACGGCTTAGCCGTGGCTGGGCCGTAGAAAAGTCTCAGAATTACATACTCTCAGTTATTTTTAGGTGTCACCCTGTATTGATCTATGGTTAGGTTCACAGTTAGGTCACAGCTTAGCCGTAGTGTGTTTTACGGCTTAACCGTAGCACATTTCATGGCTTAGCCGTGCATACGCTGGGTCAAATTCTAAATCACGTACAGAAAACCTGTAACAACATAACAGGAGCAAGCTCTCAACAAAGAAAGGGAGAAGAAGCTCAAATTGGGCTGTGCATGTGTTTTCCATGTAAACTCATATAAATTAACCAAAATCAAGCAAATACCAACATGAGTTCATACATATTATACTTATACTTGCCTTAAGGAAGTTCCAACACTCAATTTGCTATCCTTAGGGCTCAATACACGTCCACACTCTCACAACTATCATGCATGCATGAGAAAAGAAAGGGAATTCATGAGTGCAATCATGGAGAATGAGCAATGGAAGGAGAGAAGAATTCTAATACATAGATACATACCGTGAATCACATGAGGAAAGAGAAAGGACAAGAGAAGCTCTGAATCTCCTTCTTACTTGGCCGAATCAAGAGAGGAAGAAAGAGAGAAAGAGAGAGAGACGAACATGGGAGAAGAGAGTGAGAGAGTTGAGTTGGTGGAAAGCTTATATAAGATAAACTTAAAGTCCAAAGTGCAAACAAGTCCAATGTATAACCCAAATTACAGTTCGAGTCAAATCCGAGTCCAACGGAATCAAACGACATCGGTTACAAATGACGTAGTTACAAAAGTTAACGAGCTCAACGAAAGACACGTGTTGACACCAAGATGATATGAAAATGACCATGTCTTAGAAAAGCTAAAATTACGAAAAAGGGCTTGGTCTACCTAATCCAGGTCAAACTCAACCCAACTACCTATCCATGACCCGCAACGAACAAAAGTAAAACACAATTTACAACTAAAACAACATTTAATTAGTAGCTAAACGAGGTCAAGCTGGGTCGGAATGTTACAGTTTCCCCCACTTCTTTTTGAAAACCAACCTCCCATAACTTCTTTTAACCTCCTATAACTGCCTAAAACCACCTGGGTAGTTTATAAAAGGGGTGACATTTGAAAAGAAAGGAAGAGAAAATGGGAGACAGAGAGTAAAGGCAAGAGGACTTCTATAAAAGCTTCAAGAAAAGCATCTTCTGAGACCCTAACCCACTTCTTCATCTTCTTCTCAGTCATTTAAGGGGAGGGATGGTTCAGAGAAGGAGGGAGACTATGGGTATTATTTAAAGAAAAGTTATGTTCAAGTATTGAAAGTCTTCGAAGGATGACATCATTCCCGTTGTTTTTCTCACTTTGGAGGTTTTTCTAGCCATCATAAAAGTTGTGAACAAGCCTTTTTAGGTTTCATTCTATCCCTTGAAAACCAGAGGTTTAGAATGACACAACTTTAGCTTCATACAATACCTGCTTTCGGACTTGTACCAAAAATGGTCCATAAACAACAGTAATGATCAACAAAGGTTTCGATCGATTCCACAATTGAATTCAATCCTCTCAATGGTCCCTCAACACCCTAAAGATCAAGATAAGCAAGCTTCAGCACTTTGAAGAAGTTACAGAGAGGAAACAATGCAAAACAGTGGGCAAAATAGTGACCTTACGGTCACTATCTGCTAATGGCCGTGACCCACGGTCACTTCCCATTTTTTTCTTCCTTTTCTGTATTTTCTCCACATGTTGTACACTTTCTTGTATTTTCCAAATTTGGATCACATCTGAGACTTGAGGGAGGGGTTGTAAACTTTTCAAAACTATGCAAACAACCTGCATTCCTGCGGTCAAGGCATTTTGAACCCATGTAAACAAAAAGAAAATCAATGATGAACTGTAGTTAATTCTCATTCTTCTTAACGCTTGAAGTGCGTGAATGTTAGACTCAAATCCGTTACACATTTTCACCCGTTTTTTCAAGCACGATCACAACCCAAATCATAGGCCCACAGACAGTGATGGACCCCACTTAATCCTTGACCTCCTTAAGGAAGCCTATCATTAGTTAGATAGTAATTATTAGTTATTTCCTATTTTATGTTGGTGGACATTAGTGAAAGTGTAAAAGCTAGATCTCACCAAATCCTAGAGGGGGGGTGAATAGGACTATTAAAAATTTCTTTCCAGAAAAGAAGTTTTATAAGAGTACAATAATTAAAATTAAGAGTCCACAAGCAAGATCAAGAGAGATGCTCAAAGTTGTGTGTGCTGACAGTGTATAGAAATGCTATTCAAATAAGGAAGATATAGCTTAAAGAGGTGATCAACACAAGTAAAAAGGATATAAGGCATCCACCACACACAACAAGCAATAAACACAGTAATTTATAGTGGTTCGGTCCTAGACCTACATCCACTCTCAAGAACAATCTCTCTTGGTTCCACTAAATATGAGGTACTTTCATAACAAACACCTCTTGCAACAATTTTTAATCCGGTGGTTTGTCTTCCACCAATTGGATTTTTTGATCAGGTGGTTGATCCTTGATCTAGTCCACCAACTACAACAATTTTTGATGCGGTGGTTTGTCTTCCACCAACTACAGCAAAGAGAATTGAAATATAGAAGAACACCCAAACAAGGAATTGTATACCTTAGTTTTGAGTTGTGCTCTTGATGCTTGAAAGACTACCTCCAAGCTTTCACCTCTTGTTCTTGCTCCTTGGTGATTAAGATCTTCAGATGAGTGTTCAGCCAAGGGAAGAGATTTTAATAGGGTTTGGAAGGCTAAGATTTTCTCAGATTGAATGAAGCCTTTCCTAAATGCACAACTACTCTTCTTGGAACAATAATGGCACTTTAAGAGTTCTAAAGTAGGTGGTTGTGGGAGCTTTTAGTATGGTTTTACTAATGGTGCTAAGGCTCAGCTATGTTGGGATTTTACTCAGTTCAATCAATGTAATATGAAGAAAGGAGAGGTCCCCTTTAAATACAGAAAAACTCCAACGGTTAGATCCATGGCCGAGAACAAATTGGCCTACGGCTTAGCCGTATGCTCTAACAACATCCAACGGCTAGTTTGACCAGATTCAGCGTTATTCCTTCTTACGGTTAAGCTTACAGCTTAGCTGTAAATCCTTATACAGCTTAGCCATGAGTACCTTTCAGTCTAGCCGTAAGCTAAAATCTCCCAAAACTGCTCTCTGGAAAGTGGCCTGTAAACCTTACGACTTAGCCGTGAATCATACTACTGCGTAGCCGTGAAGGCCTTCCGGCTTGGCCGTAAGGTCAACCGTAGGCATTATATGGCCAAAAGCACTCTCTAGACAGTGGCCCGTAGATTTTACGGTTTAGCTGTGAATCATACTACGGCTTAGCCGTATCCTTTTTTCGGTGCAGCCGTAGGCTCAGCCGTAGAACAAATGTCTCAAAATATTTTCTCTGGAGAGTGAGCCGTAGGGTCTACGGCTTAGCTGTGGTCCAAGCCGTAGTTCAAAGACAGGGTGTTTAGAGGCCCTTTTTCCCATTCTATTTCTACGGATATTAAGAGTCAATGTTACCTTATCCCTTGGCACTCATAGAGGATCTTCTTGAATGAAATTGATCTTCCTTGAACTTGCTTGATCTTCACTGATAAACCTCGAGCTTCCTTAATCTAACTTGATCTTGAACTTCATAGATGTAACTTGATCTTTCTAAAGCTAGACAAGACTTGTGTCATGAATTGACAACACATTCTTATAATGACACCAACAATCTCCCCCTTTGTCAATTTCGTGACAAAAATATACAAAATGAAGATGATACAACATTGTAACTCAACAAGTATTACAATACTGAATACACCTTAACCAAAATAGATCTACATAAGTTCTGAAAGTTCAATACATTGAGGCTCCCCCTTTGAAGATGCTTAACCTGCAAAAGTCTGTAAACACAGTCTACTAGAAAGGTGGGAGGTTAGAAAGCTCCCCCTGAAGGCATGCATATAATTCTCCCCCTTTTTTGGCACAATATTGACAAAGAGATATACAAAAAGCACCACAACCATAAAGCATGAAGAAGGGCATGAAAAAAAACAAGTGCACACAAAGATAAGCAACGGCGAAGTAATGGCCATATTATATTAGAAAATAGGTGCAGTACAAGGCACAAACACATGACAAGTTCCAAAACACAGAAAGAGCACATCACCCACAATGACAAAAGATGTAACTAATAACATATCCATAAAGTGAAGCACAGCCAATGTCCAAAATACATAAAGAATGCAGCGCCAACAAAGCACATGACAGAACATCAATCAGAAGGAGGAGAGGGGGAAGGAATCGTCACATCGTCTCGCCGGCAGCTTTTAGAGATCTTTGAAAGATATTGAAAGGATTCCTTCAATAGCTTCTCTATCTTTGTTTGCCGTTGTTCAAGCGCTGCCAGCCGAGCTTCAAAAGAGGCAGAGGAAAAAGCTGGGGGAGGAACCAGAACCGGTGAAGCAGTAGAGGGTGCTGTAGGAGGAGGCCCATCAGGTGAGTCTTCTTCATCCCCAGAGTCATGATAGCGGGGACCTGCCGCTTGTTGCTTTGAGAAGCGCATGTTTTGAATATTGACAGTTCCAAAGGTCGAGTGAGACTCAAGAGCTTTATCAGATGGTAAATTGACCCCACAATGAGAGACAAGGCGAGTTATTAGATATCCAAACACGCAAGCATTGGTGCCTCTACCCAGACATAGCCAGAAACGAATAATGGAAGCACAAATAAGAGAGGGAAGGCACACTTTGACCCCCATATGGACAGAATAGAGGACATTAATCATGAAAGGGGTCAGGTCAGAAATTGCCCCTCCTGAGATGGATATTACACGTGAAGATGGCATGCAAAATCCGGTAGTGAGGAAGCAAGGAAGCTGCAGGGAGGAAGCCCTTGTCCTTCCAAGGGACGGTTGCTCCACATAGAGCGAAAGTAGCAGTTTGTTTTTCCTCTTCAGAGAGAGAATCCTTGAGGACCGAAAGGGGTACATCAGATAGAGGAACACACAGAAGGGAAGAAATGATGGCAGGAGAAATGACATTGGTGCCATTAGTGAAATCAATCTCAAACAAAAGAGAGTCTAAGGATGCTGCCTTGATGGATGCATACATGGTTCGCACAATAGATGGGAAACCAGGACCACCCTAATTGAGTATATTTTCCCACCCAACCGTGGTGAGGAGGGTATGAACACCATAAGTTTCAACTGCAAGGATATTAACATTTCTCTCCACAGTAATTGGACGAGAGACAAAGGACCTATCTTGAGTGGGTTCCCGTGGAACCAAAACTCTGGGAGAGGGTGGAGAACTCTGACGAGGCCAGGAGGAGCTTCCTAAGGCTCGAGGCCTCTTACCGGTGGGGTAAGCATTTTTGGTCCTGGGAGGCATAGTAACAGAGGAAGGAGGAAACCGAAAAATAGAAGAAGCATAAAACGACAGAAAGAAACCGTGCATAGAGAAAAGAAAATACAAGAACGAAAGCAAACAAGAATCGAGGAAGAAGAGAACAATACGGAGGAGGGAGAGTTTACCATGAAGGAGAAGGCCAGAAGAGGAAAGAACGAAGAAGGAAGAACCAGAGACCTAGGGCAGAAGAATAGAGCATGCGGAGTGAAAAGAAAGAAATGAAGAGACAACCTTAAGTACTCATCGGCGTGCAGAACGAGGGCGAAAGTACCCTGTACGGCTTAGCCGTAGAGTATTTTACGGCTGAGCCGTAAACCCTGACGTTGAGCCGTAGGGTAAAAGTTTGTGCAAATACGGGTTAACCGTAAAGAAATTATGGCTTAGCCGTGAAATGACTTACGGCCTAGCTGTAGGTCCTGGGCAAAACACAATTTATTCCCAACAGTAAACACCAATCGATTTCCTTAGATTTTCAAATTTTAATACATCAAGAGGTTTGGTCAAGATGTCTGCAAGTTGATGTTCAGTCTGAATATATTCAAGCTCAATTATTCCTTCTTCGACCAATTCCCTAATGAAATGATGTCGGATATCAATGTGTTTGGTGCGAGAGTGCTTGATCGGATTTTTAGAAATATGTATGGCACTAGTGTTATCACAATACAAGCTCATTATTCTTTGTTTAATGCCATAGTCCATAAGCATCTGCTTCATCCACAAGAGTTGAGAACAGCAACTTCCGGCGGCTATATATTCACCCTCTACAGTGGAAAGAGATATAGAATTTTGCTTTTTACTATGCCAAGCTACTAGACAATTTCCAACATAAAAACAGCCGCCACTTATAGATTTTCTATCATCTAAGTTTCCTACCCAATCAGCATCTGAGTATCCAGTAATGGAAGATGATGAGTCATAAGGATACCACAGACCATATTCAGTTGTATCTGCAATGTACTTAATGATTCTTTTTACAGCAGTCAGATGGGATTCTTTCGGATCTGATTGATATCGTGCACATGCTCCCACACTAAATGCTATATCTGGCCTACTTGCAGTCAGGTATAACAGGCTTCCAATCATACTCCTATATAGGCTAGAGTCAACCCCTTTACCATTAGCATCTTTAGTAAGTTTGATGGTTGTACTCATGGGGGTTTTGACATGTTTCCTAGCCATTAGACCAAATCGTTTTATCAATTCCTTTGCGTACTTGGACTGGGAAATGAAGATACTATTACGTAATTATTTGACCTATAAACCTAAGAAGAAATTCAGTTCGCCAACCATACTCATTTCGAATTTAGATTGCATTAGATGAGCGAACTGAGCAGTCAATTCATTACACGTGGAGCCAAAGATGATATCATCTACATATATTTGCGCTATTAAAACTGACTCTCTTGTTTTTTGGATGAAAAGAGTTTTATCAACACTACCTCTTTGAAATAGATTATCTAATAAAAATTTTTTCAGTCTTTCATACCAAGCACGTGGAGCCTGCTTAAGACCATAAGAGCTTTCTTTAATCTAAATACATTATTAGGGAATTTTAAGTTATAAAACCTTTAGGTTGTTCAACATACACTTCCTCATTCAAAATTCCATTTAGGAAGGCACTTTTAACATCCATTTGATACAATTTGAACTTTAAAAAACGCACTATAGATAACAAAATCCTAATTGATTCTAAACGAGCAACTGGAGCGAAGGTCTCATCAAAGTCAATACCTTCAATGTGAGAGTATCCCTGTGCTACCAACCTAGCTTTGTTCCTAACAATAACACCATTTTCATCAAGTTTATTTTTGAAGATCCATTTGGTGCCTACCACATTTTTGTCCTTTGGTCTGGGAACTAGGTACCAAACATCACTTCTTGTAAATTGGTTCAATTCTTCTTGCATTGCTTTTATCCATTCATTGTCCTAGAAGGCTTCATCAACGCAAGTAGGTTCTAAAACATAAGTAAAGCACAAGTGACTCATAATGTTCTCCAATTGTTTCCTAGTTTTTACACCTGTTAGAGGGTCACCAATAATCTGATCAATGGGATGATCTTTTACATTCACCAAATTTTCAGTGGAAGTAGGTACATCAAGTTTTTACTATGGATCGTGTGGGTTCAGTCATTGAGGGAACTTCCACTTCATCAACATCATCAGAAATTGTGGATTAATCATCTATAATAACATTTATTGACTCTTGGATGACTCCGGTTCTCATATTTAGAACACGATGGGCTTAACTCCGTGTTGAATAACCTAAGAATATACCTTCATCACTTTTTGAGTCAAATTTACTCAGTTGTTCTCTATCCTTTAAAATGTAACATTTACTTCCAAAGACCTTAAAATACTTCACATTTGGTTTCTTCCCATGCCACAATTCATAAGCTGTCTAAGTTGTACCAGTCCTAAGATAAACTCGGTTAATGATGTAGCAGCTAGTATTAACAGCTTCGGCCCACAAGTCTCTAGGAAGATTCTTACTATGAAGCATGATTGTGATCATGTCTTGAAGAACTCGATTCTTTCTTTCAGCTACCCCATTTTGTTGTGAAGTTTTAGGTGCTGAATATTCATGATGAATCCCATATTTCTCACAGAATTTGTCAAATTGATCATTTTCAAATTCTCCACCATGATCACTTCTGATTTGGGCTACTGAAATGCCTTTTTCAATTTGAATTTGATTTACAATCCTTTTAAATTCTTCAAAGGCTTCAAATTTTTCTCTCAAAAATGCAACCCAAGTGAATCTAGAGTAATCATCTACCATGACAAGAAAGTACCTTTTCTTACCATGACTCTCTCTTTTAGTTGGTCCAACCAGGTCCATATGAATAAGTTCTAGAGGTCGAGAAGTTTTCATAGCATTCACCATTTTATAGGCACTTCTAATTTGTTTTCCTTGAAGGCATTCTCCACAAATAATCTTTTCTTGGCTACTGATCTTGGGCAGTCCTTCAATATATTTGTTTAGATGGGACAAGTCCCTGTAGTTTACATACCCAAGTCTTTGATGCCACAACTTAGCTTCATCAATATTAGTTAATAAGCAAGAGGCGGAGGATGAAGTATTTGATTTTCCCACCACATAATAGTTGTCGGTAGTTCTAAGACCTCTCAAGATTATCTTTCCATTCCTTGAGATCTCACAACTATGACTACTAAAGTTCACAGCATAGTCTTTATCACAGATTTGAGATATGCTAAGTGAATTATGTTTCAACCCATCAACGCATAGAACATTCTCAAAAGGGGGTAGGTTTGGAACATTTAAAGTTCCCTTACCAATAATTTTTACAGTACTACCATCACCAAAAGTAACCGTGTCTCCATCAAATTCAATCATTTTAGACAAACATGATTTCTCACCAGTCATATGTTTTGAGCATCCACTATCCAGATACCATCTTGATTGATCTGCAACTTTAAAAGCTGTGTGGACCACTAGATTCTTGTTTTTAGGAATCCACTTGAGTGTACTAGTAGTGGGGATCCGAACTGGTTTTTGATGTTTCACTTGAAATGTTTTATGTTGGGGGGGAGGAAAGTTTGCTCCAATTTTTGCTTCATCTCTTTTGTATATTTCAAATTGTTTTCTTAACTTCTGGACTTCTTTTAACAGATTATTCATCTTTTGGTTCAAGGGGAACTTGTTTATTTGGGACTTTAGCATTTTGTTTTCAAGTTCCACTTTCTTAGAGGTGTTTTTCTCATTTTTTAGACTAATGTTATGATGAATTTTTCTCAACTTGCACTCCATTTTGAAATGACCCCTTTTTCCACAATAATGACAAATGACATTTGATGACATAGCATGAGTACTAGTAGACGCTCTATCCAAAATGTTTTTAACACTGGTATCTTCCTTTTCTAGAGCACCTTTGACAAAGACAGTTCCGGAACTTGGAGATTGATTAACATTTTTGTCATATTCAAGACCGGTCATATCCTTATAAGATTTCCCAAGTTTGAACAGTCTAATGTACTTCTCATCATTTTGGGTAAATCTGTACTCATACTTTTCTTTATATCATTTCAAAATAGCCACTTCATTGTGGAGAGCATTATTTTCATCTTTTATTTTCCAAAGTGTTTTTTCATTTTCTCTTAATTTGATTACATTTTCTTTTTCTGTTGATAACTGGGCTTTTATACTTTCAAGTTCTTTGATTAATTCCTCTTTTTTAGCATTAATACTATCAACCTTTTCTTTTAAATTCTTAATTTTGTTTTGTTGTTTACGTATAGTTTCAACGAGTCTACAGGTTCCCTCATAAAGTAGTTCATAGGAATCCGTGGTATTATCATTATCCTCATCACTTGAATTTTCATATTCACTCTTTGACTCACTTCCTGAGATTTCTTCATTCGATATTTCAGATTTAATCATTTTCTCAGAGAGATTGAATGTTGTAGTGGTAGCCATCAGAACTGTATATTTGTCTGATTCATTTTGATGTGACTTATCTGAGTCAGAATCTGATTCAGATGAATCATCCCAAGTGGCTACTAGATTTTTCTTTTTGGATTTTCCTTTTAGTGGACAGTCGGTGGATATGTGTCCAAATTTCTTACACCTGTAACACATGGGCTCCTTCTGCTTACTTCTAAAGAGGGAACTCGACCGACCTTTGTATTTATCATTAATGTTTTCATTTTTATAATCTTTTACTCTCTTTTTCTTAAATTGTTTCAAAAATCTTTTAGCCAAAAGAGCCACATCTTCATCCTCGTCATTACTAGTTATTCCTATGTCATCTTTAGAGGAAGATGTGTTATGAGAGGTGATTAGTGCAATTGATTTCTTTTTGTCATTGTTAAATTTGAGTTCAAAGGTCTGAAGGGATCCCACTAAATCTTCAATTTTCATTTATTCCGAATCCTTGTGTTCTTCTATAAAGGTTACCTTGGGATGGAATCTTTCCAGAAGTGATCTCAAGATTTTACTATAAATTTTACCTTCCGAAAAAGTTTCCTCCAAAGCCCACATTTCATTTACAATTTTCATGAGCTTAGTATGAAAGTCAGTAAACATTTCATTTTCTTCCATGCGAATTTTTTCAAATTGACTTGTAAGCATCTGAAGTTTAGATCTTTTGACAACAAAGGTACCCTCATAAATCACTTCAAGGATTCTCCAGGCCTGTTTTGCATTAGTGGTTGTCATGATCTTTTTAAACTCTTCTTGATTCATGGCACACACTATAGCATTGTAAGCTCTAGCATTATTTTGTCTAAGAAGTAGCTGAGCAGCAGACCATCTTACTGGATCCAATGGTCTAGTGGTTGTGACACCAATTATAGTCACATCTTCAGTAGTTTCCGTCCAGCTTTTCTCGATAGCCTCCCAAACAGCCCAGTCCATGGATTTTAAAAATGCTGTCATCCGGGCTTTCCAGAAGGCATAATTTGTTCCATCAAAGAAAGGAGGCCGGGTGATAGAGCTTCCTTCAGGATTCATGGTGATTCTAGCACAAAACGGATCTACTTCAGGTTATTACACCCTTAAGAAGTAACCCTCTCTGATACCAATTGAAAGTACAATAGCTAGATCTCACCAAGTCCTAGAGGGGGGGTGAATAGACTATTAAAAATTTCTTTCCAGAAAAGAGGTTTTATAAGAGTGCAATAATTAAAATTAAGAGTCCACAAGTAAGATCAAGAGAGATGCTCAAAGTTGTGTGTGCTGACAATGTATAGAAATGCTATTCAAATAAGGAAAATATAGCTTAAAGAGGTGATCAACACAAGTAAAAAGGATATAAGGCATCCACCACATACAACAAGCAATAAACACAGTAATTTATAGTGGTTCGGTCCTAGACCTACATCCACTCTCAAGAGCAATCTCTCTTGGTTCCACTAAATATGAGGTACTTTCATAACAAACACCTCTTGCAACAATTTTTGATCTGGTGGTTTGTCTTCCACCAATTGGATTTTTTGATCAGGTGGTTGATCCTTGATCTAGTCCACCAACTACAACAATTTTTGATGCGGTGGTTTGTCTTCCACCAACTACAGCAAAGAGAATTGAAATATAGAAGAACACCCAAACAAGGAATTGTATACCTTAGTTTTGAGTGGTGCTCTTGATGCTTAAAAGACTACCTCCAAGCTTTGACCTTTTGTTTTTTATCCTTGGTGAAGAAGATCTTCAGATGAGTGTTCAACCAAGGGAAAAGGTTTTAAGAGGGTTTGGAAGGCTAAGATTTTCTCAGATTGAATGAAGCCTTTCCTAAATGCACAACTACTCTTCTTGGAACAATAATGGCACTTTAAGAGCTCTAGAGTAGGTGGTTGGGGGAGTTTTTAGTATGCTTTTACTAATGGTGCTAAGGCTCAACTATGTTGGGATTTTACTCAGTTCAATCAATGTAATATGAAGAAAGGAGAGGTCCCCTTTAAATACAGAAAAGCCCCAACGGTTAGATCTACGGCTGAGAACAAAATGGCCTACGGCTTAGCCGTATGCTCTGACAACATCCAACGGCTAATTTGACCAGATTCAACGTTATTCCTTCTTACGGTTAAGCTTACGGCTTAGCCGTAAATCCTTATACGGCTTAACCGTGAGTACCTTTCCTTCTAGCCGTGGGTCGGCCGTAAGCTGAAATCTCCCAAAACTGCTCTATGTAAAGTGGCCCATAAACCTTACGGCTTAGCCGTGAATCATACTACGGTGTAGCCGTGAAGGCCTTCTGGCTTGGCCGTAAGGTCAACCGTAGGCATTATATGGCCAAGAGCACTCTCTGGACAGTGGCCCGTAGATTTTACGGTTTAGCTGTGAATCATACTACGGCTTAGCCGTATCCCTTTTTCGGTGCAGCCGTAGGCTCAGCCGTAGAACAAATGTCTCAAAATATTCTCTCTGGAGAGTGAGCCGTAGGGTCTACGGCTTAGCTGTGGTCCAAGCCGTAGTTCAAAGACAGGGTGTTTAGAGGCCCTTTTTCCCATTCTATTTCTATGAATATTAAGAGTCAATGTTACCTTATCCCTTGGCACTCATAGAGGATCTTCTTGATTGAACTTGATCTTCCTTGAACTTGCTTGATCTTCATTGATAGACCTCGAGCTTCCTTGATCTAACTTGATCTTGAACTTCATAAATGTAACTTGATCTTTCTAGAGCTAGACAAGACTTGGGTCACGAAATTGACAACACATTCTTACAATGACACCAACAATTAGGAGTTACTTAATTTAATTTAATAAGCCATAATTGTTTAGAGTTAGTCTTTCCTAGTTTAGAAACAATCACTCTCATATAAGGAGAATTGTTCATTGTAATAGACATGCTTTATTCAGTTAAAATTATCATAGTTTTCTCTATCTATGTACTTGTCGTAAGTGTTGGTATGCATTAGGACAGGAATCCATCTTTAGATTCGAACAATCCTTTGGGAGATTGTTTTACGCTCGATTGAAAATCTGGGGTTGCACCAAATTAGTATCAAAGCCTAGATCCAGTCGCCAGGAGATATCTATCTTTCCCGGAATTTGTCATTTCACCCACTGTTCATTGATAATCCTCTCCACCACCGCCGAAGACCCTAGCAGCCCCAAAACCACCAAACAGACCCCCTCCTACATCCTCAACCCATGAAACTCTCATCTCCATTAAAACATTACCCCAACTAAACACTTTGGTTGCGGTCGCAGAGCCCCAACACTAACACAAAAAAAAAAAAAAAAAAAAAAAAGAAAAAAAATACAAATCTTCCACCATCCCTCAACACCTCTAACCCTCACAACCAAAACCCTCAAAACCCAAGTCCCATCCACAAAACCCCAGATGAACCCACTGATCCTCAAAAATCAAAACCCTACTCCCCTTCTCATCATAATTCCAAGACCATAGCCGCTCCCAAACACTACTTGCCCCTTCGACTTCTATCGCCGGAGCCCCAAACCCAGAGATCAACATATGTATAAAGAGAGAAAAAAGTAGTGGAAGAAGAAGGAAATCAACGTCAAAATCCATGCTGTGCACCGACGCCGCCTAGCCCTCCTCGTCACAGAGTAGGAGCAATGCTGATCGTGCTTCAATCACTGCTAGATGACCCACATCACATCCACCGTGTTTGCTTCTTGCAACAAGCATCCAAATAAAGCCTCTTCCCTCCAAGTAAGAGTTGAAGCACACTAAGCCCTTCCTTTATCTTTCTCTCTGCATAAATCTCGAGGACACCACTAAGGGGCCTTTTTGCATGCGGGTCATCTATTCATTTTAGTTTTGGGCCTAGTCTGTTGGGGCCGACTATCAAGTCCAACCCGACCCAACTCCACTTCTTTCTCTTAAAAAAAAAAAAAAAGAGCCAGCATGCCTAGAAAGGGTAACGATCTCTAACATTGAATGACAGACAGACAAAAAGATGAAACCATACTTAAATTAAGTCAAGACTTGGAAGATGCCACGAGACATCTAAAAATTATAGAAATTGCCATTGCTAAGTTACAAAATAAGCAATCTGTCAATCAAAAAGGGTCATCCAATGAGTCTCTAGTGTACACGCCCATCCAACCAAAAAACCTGAAAATCAAGAATCCATTCATAATTTTTTGAAGCGCCTCCTTGCTGAATGAGACCCTCAAGGTCCCCCTGCTGCACCCCCACCTAATAACATCACACAGAAAGTCAAAATTGATATTGCTGACTTTAGTAGTAATGCCAGTTCGAAAATTTTTGTTGATTGGCTTAATTTTTTGGAAGATTATTTTGCTTGATATAGTATGAATGATAAATAGCAGATAGCATTTACTAAAGCTAAACTCAAAAGTCCTGCTCGAATTTGGTGGTATGGCATTGAAAATAGTGAGCTTGCAGTGGGCCAGCCTATTATTCGATGAAATAACATGAAAGATAAGTCAAAAGCAATTTTCTACCTTCTGATTATATGGATACACTCCACCAAGAGTATCTAAGTCTCCAGCAATGCACCTTAATAGTGGAAGAATACACAAACAAGTTTCGTGCATGCATTATTTCCTGTAACTTGAAAATAAATGACCATCTGACTATCACCAGATATAGAGATAACCTACGTGCCAACATCAGAAGAAAGGTAGCAATGTTTGACTATACCACAATTGATGGAATCTTCAATAAAGCCCAGAAAGCACAACATGAAATTCAGTTGCGGCAAACATAATGCTTTTCAAGCTGGGGAGTCTTCCATAAGACAAGGCCATGACCCTCCTATAAATGCAATCAAGTGCAAAGATATAGGCCTCCTTCTCAGTGACCAACCTAACAAGCACCTCAGAATCCTCAGCCAGGTATTCAGTAAAAACAGTTTATTCCCCAACAAAATTAGTGGTTTCCACAGAGTCAAAATAATAATCGTGCTCGTGGAAGAACAGATGAAAAGGATATTGTTTGTCATGCCTGCAAGCAACGAGGACATTATGCAACTGAGTGCCCGCATAGGAATTTATACACTTCCAATGAGCCTGATGGTGATGTCCAACATGATGAGCATGTAAAAACAGATCAAGTTGACACAAATCCCCCTTATGAAAGTCCGGTAAATCAGTTAGACTATGTAGACACTGGTGATGGCATTCCACTACTTTTCTTAATCGTCACCTACTAGTCGCGATGGAAAAAGGAAGAAAAGGACTGGAATCATACTTCTATTTTTCGGTTACGAGTCAATTGCATGGGCAAGTCATGTAATATGATTATTGATAGTGGTAGTGCAATGAATGTCATTTCTCAAAAAGCAGCAGACAAGCTTAAACTACCCATAGTGAAGCATCCGTAACCATATAAAGTTGCATGGGTTGACAATTATTCCATTCATGTTCGTCACAATGCTTCGTTCCTTTTAAGATTGGCAAATATGACGAAACTATTCGATGTGATGTCATCCTAATGAATGTTACACATATCCCTTTTGAACAACCATGGCTACACAAATTTAAAGTCATCACAAATCATGAACACAGCACCTATACTTTCAAATGGAAAAGTCGAAGAATCATGTTATGTCCTTTGCAGACTCCACCAACATCACTTACATCTTCTCATGCAAACTCTTCTCCTACATCTCATATTTTAACTATGTAAAGATTTGAAGATGAAAGCAAAGAGCAAGGTGTTATGTATGCCTTAGTTACCAAGCAAGTTGCAAATAACTCTCCAGCCACATCCATTCCACAGGAAGTGAAGCCACTATTGAAGAAGTTTGCTTATTAGTTCCTGATGAATTGCCAAAGAAACTACCCCCATTAAGAGATATTCGACATGCCATTGATCTTGTGCCAAGAGCATCATTACCAAACTTACCTACATATCGGATGAGTCTAGCGGAACATGCTGGGTTAAAAGGCAAGTTGATGATCTGCCTATGAAAGGTTATATTAGGAAAGTCTTAGTCCCTGTGGCATTCTAGCACTTCTCACTCCAAAGAAAGACGGAAGCTAGCGAATGTGTGTAGACAGTCGTGCAATTAACAAAGTCATAGTAAAGCATCATTTCCTGATCCCTTGACTAGATGATATGCTAGATATGATGACTAGTGCATGCATGTTTTCAAAAATTGATCTGCGGAGTAGTTATTATCAAATCCGCATGAGATCAATGATGAATGAAAAAAAAAACTGCCTTTAAAATCAAAGATGGTCTTTATGAATTGATGGTCATGCCACTCAACTTAACCAATGCTCCTATTACTTTTATGCGGTTTATAACGCAATTGTTGTAGCCTTATATTGGGAAATTCATCATTGTTTACTTCAACGATATCCTAATTTGTAGCAAAACAAAGAAGATCACATTCAGCACTTGGATAAAATCTGTTACCTTCTTTGCTGGGAGCATTTCCATATTAATCTCAAGAAATGTGCCTTTATGAGTGATTCTATTGTTTTCTTGGGATATGTTATGTCTGCACAAGGTGATAAAATGGATCCTGAAAAGGTAAGAGCAATTCTTGATTGACCTATTTTTACTACCTTTACTGAAATTCACAGTTTTCATGGTCTTGCCAATTTCTACAAAAAGTTTATTAGAAACTTCAATACTATTATAACTCTTGTTACTAAATGTATGAGAAAAGGTGACTTCAAATGGACAAGCGCAACCACCAGAGCTTTCAAAAAGATCAAGCAAAAGATTACTGAAGCGCCCATCCTACAGGTTCCTAATTTTAACAAGCTCTTTGAAATTGCTTGTGATGCCTCAAATGTGGGCATTGGCGGTATTCTTAGCCAGGAAGGACATCCAGTTGCATTCTTCAGTAAGAAACTTTCTAATGCAAAGCAAAAGTATTTGCCTATGATTTGGAATTCTATGCTTTTCTTCAAATGCTTCGTCATTAGAGGCATTATTTGATTCCTTATGAATTTGTGCTCTATTTTGACAACGATACTTTGTAATATCTACACTCCTAACAAAAGATCAGTGCTAACCGTGCTAAGTGGAGTGCATACATACAAGAGTTCAAATTCAGCATTTGACATAAAGCAAAAAAGGATAACATGATTAAAGATGCATTAAACCGGCAAAAGCATTTTTTTACTGCCATGTTTGTTAATGTGCCAAAATTTGAGCAAATTAAACAAGACTATGCCATTGACAAAGACTTTGGCTCTATTTATGCTGATTTCATCAATGGTGATCATATTCAGCATCCTCATGATAGTCTTCATGATGGTTTCTTATTCAAAGGTACGCAACTCTGTCTTCCAGCCACTTCTATCCGTGATTATGTTGTGCGAGAATTGCATGTAGGAGGATGCAGTGGACATTTTGGTCACAACAAAACACTTGCTCTTGTCAGAAACAGATATTATTAGCCTCGCATAAAGACCAATGTGATTTATATTTGTGACTAATGTAAAACATGTCAGCTTACTAAAGGAAACAAGAAGAATACTCGCTTGTATCAGCCTTTACATGTTCTTCACACCCCTTAGGAAGATATTAGCATAGATTCTGTGCTAGGATTACCAACGACTGCTAGAAAGGTTGATTCTATCATCGTCATTGTTAACCGTTTTTCAAAAATGACACACTTTATATGTTGTACTACCATTGCTGATACTTACAAGATGGCCAAGTTATTCTTCAAAGAAGTCATTCGGCTACATGGTCTTCCAACTATTTTTTTGATCGAGACACGAAGTTTATGAGCTATTTCTGGAAGACCTTGTGGATGTTGTCCAATACCAAGCTTAACTTTTCCACTACTTATCATACTCAATCTGATGGACAAACAGCAGTAGTAAACAGAAGTCTTGGACGGTTGTTACGCTGTCTTGTGCATAACCGTATTACAAACTGGGATCAAGTGCTACCAATGGTAGAATTTACATACAATAACTCAATCAATCAGTCAATAGGTACTTCACCATTTGAAGCTATTACAGGAGTTCATCCACGACTCCTTATTGATCTCGTGCCTTTACCAGTCAATGCACGAGTTAATGCAAATGATGAACATTTCTTTCAACACATGCAACAAGTTCATAATGAAGTACGTCGTCATATATCTACCAGCAACAATGTTTACAAAAAACAAGTTGATAAACATCATCGATTTATTGAGTATAATGAAGGAGATATGGTTATGGTGAGTATTTGATGTAAAAGGTTACCTTTTGGAGCTAATAAGAAGTTACACCCTCGTAACTCTGGTCTATTCAAAATTTTATAAAAAATTAGCCCCAACGCCTATGCTCTTAACATTCCTCCTGATTTAGGCATCAGTTCTTCATTCAACGTAGAGAATCTTACTATCTACCATGATTATGATAATGAGGGAGATCACGAAAGCAGCTTATTTCACTACCAATTAATCTCCTATCCACTGATGAGATTATTGATGTCATTGATGATCAAATTATCTCTACACGTTAAGGAGGTTATTAGAAGTTTTATGATTACTAGAGGAATCGTTCTCTCTCCAATGCTACGTGGATCACAGTTACAGACTTCCAATACATCAATCCTAATTTTTATCAGAGACATCAAACACTTAACTCACCAGAGTCGAGTTTTTCCAAGCCGAGAAAAGCTTAAGCAAGCCGAACCCAGATCTAACCCAGATCATAAGCCTGCAAACTGTGATAGGCCCCACTTGATCATTGGCATCCTCAAGGACCCTATCCTTAGTTAGATAGTAATTAATTAGTTATTTCCTATTTTATGTTGGTTGAGATTAGGACTTACTTAATTTAATTTAGTAAGCCATGATTGTTTAGAGTTAATCTTTCCCAGTTTAGAAACAATCACTCATATATAAGGAGGAGTTTTCATTGTAATAAACATGCTTTATTCAATTAAAATTATCAGAGTTTTCTCTATCTGTGTGCTTGTCATGAGTGTTGGTGTGCATTAGGGTAGAAATCCATCTTTGGATTTGTACAATCTTTCGGGATATTATTCTACGCTCAATTGTAGATCCGGGGCTGCGCCACATACCCAAAAACTCCACAGCATCTTTTAATTTTATAGATTTGTAAGAACAAGTGCTTAGTTCCAACCTATGATTTCTACATAATTTAATTCTACGTCAACCTTGGATTATTGATGGTTTGATTAATGTAGAGCTTCTAAAATTGATCAGTATGGTTTTCACTTTGCTAAAGATATTTAGAGCATAGACAATTTAAACCGATGCTCATTTCCTGTTAAAAAGAGAGAGTTCTTTTTCTTCTTTTGGAATTTCACATATTAAACATTATAGGGAATTAAGTTTTGGCATTCATCTTAAAGAGTTGCTCTCTAACTATAGCTGATATTAAACATTATAGGGAATTAAGTAGTTATTGACTGAGGTTGGTTGATGCAGGCCTGATGGTTAGGGCTTACATAGGGAGCCGAAGCACGTGTCTGAAGACACTTCGAATTGTCTTCAAGAAGACTTCAACACACGAGGACATACCTTAAAGGATAAAACCCACAATTCTATTAAATATCCAAAGTCCCATAATTGCTCTCTACAATGCCATATAAATAAGAAAAGAAAACGTACAGCCTAAGAAATCAAATCAATCTAGGAAACTAAATAATATAGGAAACTAATTCCTAATTACAACTCATTAAGTAAAATTAGCAATCTAATGACATCAAAATTACTAAATAAAAATCCTAAATCTAATTGGGCCCTACACAAGTGGCAATGGAGGTCAATATTGTATCATTCTCCTGACTTAGAAAGAACTCGACCTCAAGTTTGGTAAAAATCCACCTAGGTCAAATACCAATCGGATGAACTTGTGATTCATTGGCTGAATATGAGCTTTTATGTACATCTTGACAACTTTATGCAATATTCTTCCCCAATTTGAAGTAATCATAATGCATCATGTGTTTTTGAAGTTGAAGTTTATGTGGATATGTGATCGTGCCATTGGATGTATCACATGTGGAAGTCGCACCATCAGATCACAATCTCGGACTAGTTCTTTATCTCCCAGTTTCCAGTGTTGATCTTTGAAGATGAAAGCAATGTCAGAATTTATGTGAGGCATAACAACAACTGCTTCCTCTTATCTTGGTTGTTGCACTTCTTAATCATCATTACTTGTAGAAGAAATTTCGAGTCCAAGTGTAGATATCCAGTCCTTTGCATCTTGCTCTAGCTCCTCGATCTACATATCTTCTAGCACTGGTTCCTCAACAGGGTCTGCTATTATTTGTGGCGGCTTTTCTTCTTGCAATTAAGTCATGTTCTTCCTCATCTTCGAATCCATCACACTTGTCTTGGAACCATGAAAAAATGTCACTATAGTCAAGAACAAACATCTCTCCTTGTTTCAAATTAAGGAATACCGAAATAGACCTGATTTTCAAAATACCATGAGCCACATTTTTCTTCATATTTGCAACTTTGAAGTATGTTATGTTGACTCATAAAAAATCACAAATGTTACAGTGAAAAATTACAAGCAAATTCCAACCCAAGGGCATATAAACCCTAGGATTGTCAAAGGCCAGGTCAAATGTTGTATCTAGATGTTCAGAACTAATTCAATCCACTCAAAAGACTTCAGATGAGTTCAGAATGCAACAGATCAAATTTCAGAGTTAGTTGACTACATTTGGTTCACTCAACCCACCAAACACCAAATTTTACATGCATTGAGTTAAAACCCAAGGGTCACGAACATATTCAAGCTTCTGGGTTACCAAAGTGGTTGACAACCATATAACAACTCCAAAACATGCTTGGGAATGATGCTTCAAAGTTTCAAAGCATTTGAACTTTATCTCAGCTCAAACTAAGCTTCATTGACTATCTGCCAGCTCCTTGGGAGTCACTGTGAAATTAACACTTCTACATGTCAAAACATGCTAAAACTCAAGGAAATGCCTTCAAATATATTCAAAGACTATCCTTCAAAGTTTCAAACATTTGGACATCATTTGAACCCAAACTTAATTCAAATGGTTGTCTACTAAAGCTCTTTTGGGGTCACTGTGCAAAGTGACACCTCATAAAAATCAAGTCAGCTAAAACTCTTAAATGAAGCTCAAATTATATTCAGGAGTGGCTCTGTAAACTTTCAAGTTAATTGGATGTCATTTGTCCCAAAGTCAATAAAAATGTCAACTTTGGGTCAATGACCCCCAAGGCATAGGGTCACTGACCAAAGTCCTGCTTTTAGTTGACTGAAATTGATGAAATTTGGACACAAAACTTCAGTCATACTTAAAAGAGATTCTGCAAATTTTCAAATCAAAAGGACTTCGTTTGAACCTACTTTAATGACATGTCAGCTAGGAGTCCTTGACTTCCAAGTCATGAAGGTCACTGATCAAAATCCTACTTCTAAGAGGCCAAAGCCAATGAAATTTGGGTCAAAGACTTAAAATATGTTCAAAGTCAATTTCCCACAGTCTCAAATCAATTGAACATCATTCGGGTAGAAAACAAGCTAACTGCTACATTATAAGGAGAATATTGACTTAGAACATGCAACAAGCAGGACGCTATTCGAAAAATCCTACTTCCACAAAATTGAACTATATGAAATTTGGATGGACACTTCAAAATGCCCCCAACATCAGTCCTTCCAACTTTCAAATCAAACTGAGATCATCTGGGCATCAAACAGCTAAAACAAGGGCCCATTTTCATGAAAAATCAACGGGGAGGTTGACAAACTTCAGAACATCAAAATGGGCTGAAACTTTTATGACACATTCAAAATAGTATCAAAAAGCATCCCTCCAGGTTTCGTGAAGATCAGATATCATTCGAGCCCCAAACAAGCAAAAACAGGTCACACATGCAAAAAATCGAAAATGGGGTCTGTCAGTGGCTGTGACTGTAGTCACTAACACCTGTGAAGCGATTCCTGGCAGTTTTCAAAGATTTTCTCCCCTTCATTTCAAACTCCAACTTCTCATAACTTCCCAAACCACCTCTGAGTCTATAAAAAGAAGGTTTTCTCACTTAGAAAGGGTTCGAAGTAAGTTCCAAGCAATCAAAGCAAGTTCCATTCAATAATATTCTAGTTCAATAAGTTACAATCATAGTTCCAAGCATTCACCAAACTCCCAAGGCACTTTAAGCACTCCAAGCCTATTTTTTTCTTCTCCTTCTCACTAACTTAAGGTAAGAAATAATTCAAAGAAGTAGAAGAAGCATGCATCTCACTTAGAGAAGACAAATGCAAAGGCTACAAGGATGAAGCCTATTTCCTTTGATTTACTCACTTGGGAGGGGTTTTAAGCTATCTCGGAAGTTGTGAACAAGCCTCTCTAGGCTTCATTTTGTTCTTTGAAAGTAATAGGTTCAGAATAACACAACTTTAGCATTTTTATTTATCTAACCACCCTTTTCGAATTTGTACAAAAATTATCCGTAACTGAAAGGTGATAATTATCAAAGGTTTTAGTTGATTCCACGACCAAATTAAGCACTCTTTGTGGTCATTAAATGCTCCAAAAGTTAAAAGAAACAAGCTCCAACACTCTAAAAATGGAATAAAAACAAAACGGAGAAGAAACAAGACAAATATAATGGCCTTTTCGGCCACTGCCTGTCAGTGGCCGTGGGCCACGATCACTGGCATGGGGCCAATGACCATAGGCCACGGTTACCCCTCTCTGTCTCCCCCTTTTTTGCACGATCAATCCACTTTTCATGTATTTTCTTGTATTAACTAAGTTTGAATCACATTTGAGATTAGAGAGAGGGGTTATAAATTTTATAACTTATAAACAACCTGCATCCCCGCGGTTAAAGCATTTGAACCTATATAAACAAAGAGAAAATAATAATAAACTGTAGTTATTTTTCATCCTTCTTAACGCTTGAGATGTGTAAATGTTGAACTCGAATCCATTACATTTCACATCACATTTCGAGTGCAATCATATTGAAGATTATAGTATCACGAAATTTCATTTTCAATTAAAAATGAATGAACCAGATGCGTAGACCTACACTAAACCTGACGCGTAGACCTGCACTTCACAAACAAAATGGTAAAGAGAGATAGGAAATCAGAGTCAAGATGAGCCTGTATCGTAGGAATAAATCTTGGTGAAATCAGCTCATTTTGTTGTTCTATAATGAGGCAATGATGATAGCAGCCACTCCTGTGATCAAGGTTAGGTATGTTGCTGTACTCAAGTTGCAAGCGGGTTGTGATGTCCTCAAATTGCAAGTGGATCGAAATTCAACAGCCTTGACACAATAATCCGACTTGTATTCATGCCCAAAACATAAAGGGCGTGGACTGCACGTGTCACAAGTGTCACGTTTGATGTTCTTCATGGGATTAATGCACAAAAGAGAAGAAAGGACCTCTTTTGCTTGTCTTCGTTCCTGTTTGGAGTAGAAGAGATGAGCGGGGGAAGGCCATCGGTTCGGAATACAAATGGGGAACAAGCAAGCAGCGGGCGGCGGCAGCGCAAACAGGTTACGATCGGCACCTTGGTGTAAGGTACGCTCGACGTCTCTGTTCTCCTCCTCTCAGATCTTCCTCCTCCTCTTCTTTTTTTTCATCTTTTTTTTTTTTTTGGCAGTTTGGATGACGATGGTGGGTTCTGGATGTCTGGAGGTCTCCACAAGGGGTTGGATGTGATTTTCCGGGCGAACAGTTGCGGTTTCGATGAGTTGGGATTTTTTCTTTTAAGGTCTCGTCCAACTGGGATGGGGTTTGTTGGCAGAGGGTCAACGGGCTGGGCGTTTAGGGTTGGAAGCGGGGTGAGGATGGATTTCAGGGATATGGATCCTAGGCTCAATGTGTAGATGTAGATTTTGGGGGTTGAAACGTCGATGGGCCTTGGAGTTGGTGGACGAGAGGCTTGATAGGCTCCTATCGATAACCAAAGGGTGATCGAAATAATGTGGATCTTCCCTATCATACCAAACTGATGCAAGCCTTAGAGTTAGGGATCGCGTAGAATGCCGAAGCACATGTCCGAAGACACATCGAATCGTCTTCTAAAAAGACGCATAAAATCTACAATTCTATTCAATAATTAAAGTCCTATAATTACTCTCTACAATGTCATATAAATAAGAAAAGAAAACTTACAGCCTAAGAAATCTAATCAACCTAGGAAACTAATTCCTAATTACAACTCATTAAATAAAATTAGTAATCTAATGACATATAATTACTAAATAAAAATCTTAAATCTAATTGAGCCCTGCACAAGTGGCCAAGGAGGTTAATATTACATCATTGGTTTTGTTTCAACGACATGCTAATCTCTTGGTTGGGAGTAAGACTCATTTGAAAAATAGGTTGAGGGTGTACGTACTTTATACTTAGTTGACCAAATATGTATGTGTGTATAAACATGTTGAAAACCATGTCTTTAAAGCACGCTATAAGTTGTGCAACGTGAATGTTGGATTAAAGCTATGCAGGATGAATAAGATGCCCTTAAGCAAAACTATACTTGTGATATTGTCCAATATGGGTGTACACGGTTCAGATTGGTGTGGATTAAGCCTAATCCAACCACCAAACCAAACCAAATCAAACCGTGGAAGAACCGCCAAACCAAACTAAACCGTGGAAGATCGGTTCGATTCGGTTAAAGCCGTAAGCCATTCAATCCATTCCATTTAAATATATATGTATATATATATCACCATGTTTAAATGAGCTTAAACCTTAATTACTAAAAAAAAACCTGCACAAACAGCCACATGTTAACAAATAACAATCCAAATGGCTTTCAAAAAACCATCAGACTTCTACAAACACAAATTCGCATAATCAAGTAACATAATTAACAGGCTGACCATCTAAATAAACAACTCACTTAGCACTAAAACATAATCCCCAATCCTATATCCTTATGCTTCCCTTCGAATTTTTATTTCAGTTGGGATTTTCTACAAACAGTTAGCACCCAATCCACACTCCAACGAGTGCTCACCCTACATAATGAAGTAAAATAAATCCAATGAAACTGAAACTTGGGCAAGGAAAACCACGACCCAGAATCATATCAGAATATATATTCAAATGGGTAACAATTTATTTAAAAAAAGCACTTTTTTTTTTCTCATACCAGATCATCAATCCAAAATCATGTCCACAGCACTTCCACAGCTACACATATACAAAAGAATCAAGCAAGTAATAAGTCCTAGACCCTAATAACAGAAACACATCAATCGAACAGAGAGATGAAGAAGGAAAGGACCCCACGTTATGCTCTTTAATCTTCTTTCTCTTCTTTGTCCTAATCCTCACTGCTACTAAGCTTTTCAATTCCACCTTCCAATTGACCTCTTGAGCTTGCTTGATAGGAGGAACCCAAAGACGAAATCAAAAAATGAAGAAAAAATAGAAATGGAGAGAGAGAGAGAGAGAGAGAGGGGTCACGGTCTTTGATTGGTTGGGGCTTCTCCTCTGTAGCAGTAGAGAGCTGAGGGGAGAGGAGCTGGGGGTGGGGGCTTCTCTTCTGTCGCGGGATGGAGGGCTTACGGCGAGTTCTAGGCTGAGCGAGAGGGCAGGCCGGGAGAGATCTAAATCATCTGATGTAGGGGAAGAGGTGGAAAACGAGCGCGATTTGATGGGTTCACTGCAGCCTTGCCCCAAGTGCCACAGTTTTGCAGGTGGAACTTGGAAATCACCAGAGGAAGAAAGAGGGGTCAGGGAGACATGTGGAAGACGAGCGATATCTGATGTGAGGTGGAAGACGTGCTAGAAGAGTTTGGACGTGACGAACTTAGGGCAAAGCGTTGAGCAAAGCTTGAGAGTGAGGGATTTGGGGCTAGAGTTTTGGGGCTATAGACTATTGGATTTTTTATTGAGTAGTGAATGGTTGGGATTGAAATTTGGATGATCAATGGTTAGAATGTTGTCTTTTAATATTTTTTTATATAAAAATAATATATATATATTATGTCACTGGATTGGCTCGGTCTAAATTCGTAGAAGATGGATAAAATTTATTATCGAGCTGTTACTAACAGATTAAGATTTTTTCAATCCACGACTACGCCATTAATTATCGGTTTGGTTAAAAATCTGCAGATGGAATCGATTCGATTCAGTTTTACAAATCAACGGATTTTTTTTAACACGACTATTGTTCAATGTCCTTTATCCATGAAGCCAATTGGATTCAATTATGATGAGACATTTGCTCCAGTTTCAAAATTATTACCATTTAGACTATTCTTGTAATTGTTGCGTTTCAGCCTTGGCCTCCTTTTTACATGAATGGCATATATCCAATACTCTTGTGGGATGTGTCTCACTAACTGGAAATGTTGAATTCTGAGTCCCACCACCTGTTGGATGCTTGAAACTAAACTATGATCATTCCATCAATTTTTTTTTTAAATGGTAACTTTTTTTTGGGTATCCCAGCTATAGGGGGTTGGGGCACCCACCCTCGGGTGAGAAAAGTAGACCTCAAAGAGATAGGAAAAGCCCTCGAGCAAGGGGAGCGGAAGACCTCAGGCGAGGTAACACAAAGCCCTCTTACGAGGGAAAGGTACTTACCCCTCAAACTCTAATCAGACAAATAAGAAATGGTAACTTGAAGTAAAGGAAAAGGCTTCATAGTTTAAAAGATTTATACTAAGAACCAGCTAAACAAAAACCCCACAAAAAGACAGCTCCCAACCAAAGAACTACAAAACAGAAAAAAAAACAAGGGCGGGCAACAATTGCCCTAAACCAAAGGAAGAGAGAGGGATCCCTTATCAGGAAACAGCAACACCCCTCCATTTGTACTAAACTATGATGGTTCCATCAATATTGCCGCTAAATATGCGGGATTTAGAGGAATAACACAAGATCATCAAGGAAAAGTGATTACCAATTATGCAAATCAATTAGAAACTGCTAACCCATTGCTGGCTGAATTATATAGATTGTTAAAAGTAATTGAAATTATTATAAACCAATACCTACAAAATTTTATCAAGAGAGACTGGTCGCACCAAACATATTTGTATGTGCTTGCAAATTCCAGATGTCCTCTTAGATTAATAAATCTTTGATATTGATCGGAGGCTGTATCATAAGTATGGAGACGTTCTAGGTTGTATTCCAGTGTAGCAACTTCATAAGATGCATACCATTTGGCTGGATAGTCAATAGGAAGATGTTCGTAATCGTTTAAAGAAGAGATGAATTTTTTGCAAATCAAATCTCCTTCTTCATAATCCATGATAGTCCATAATTGATAAGGCTGATAAAACTGGATTGAGGAAGGGTGGTGGGATTACAAGCGGAAGGGAGAAGAGAGAGGATGGTGGAAGCAAGGCTGGATTTTTTTACTAGTATTCCAACTCTTGCTTGTACAAGAAGTCAGATAGGCCTATTTATAATAGTTACAAACATAATCTACATTTAATTACAACTGCATTTCATCTGAATTTACATTTTATTTCCTATACTGTATTTTGTCTTTGTCTCTGATCTTCATAACATGTGTCTGGTACTATGGCTGAGCTTTATCAAAATAGCTACCATGCGGGGTATAACGTGTCTCTGCAATCTTTTTGTCTTTATAAAGAATATTCTTGATTATAGTACTTGCTTATAAGAGAGCATTACGTGGAGATATGTATGGGTGATGCATTATCTTCTCCATGAAATATGCTTTGTCCTTTATCATACTTTGTTTGTCCTTTGCTTGTTTGTCCTTTCTGAAAAAAGATACGTATGCTGGAAAGACTACTTCATGCTGTAGCTTATGTCATGACTTCTCTGCTAGCTTTGTGACTTCTCTACTGGCTTTGCTTTATGTCACATATGTATTCAAAGCCTTTATGATGATGGCAAGTCCTTGTTGAGAGACGAAAACTCCTTTAATGCTATAGGAGAAACTTTATGAAAGAAGCTTACATTATTCTGTATTAAATTGATCATCCCAGCCGTTAGTTCTTAATTCCCCATAAAATAACTGAATTAATTCTTCACAGGTTTTTTCATGAATATCTAAAGATAGATCTTCATATGCATTAAGAATTTGATTAAGGGCTGCATGTCTAGATTGTGATGGATTCTGCATAACTGTAGTTTGTTCAGCAAGATCATCAGCAATGTAAACTACCCGCCGACCGTCGCACCAAACATATCTGTATGTGCTTGCAAATTCCAGATGTCCTCTTAAAATGATAAATCTTTGATATTGATCGAGGCTGTATCATAAGTATGGAGACGTTCTAAGTTGTATTCCAGTGTAGCAACTTCATGAGATTCATACCATTGGGCTGGATAGTCAATAGGAAGATGTTCATAATCGTTTAAAGAAGAGATGAATTTTTTGCAAATCAAATCTCCTTCTTCATAATCCATGATAGTCCATAATTGATAAGGTTGATAAAACCGGATTTCTAA
Source organism: Sextonia rubra (assembly GCA_037013555.1). Taxonomy (NCBI): domain Eukaryota; kingdom Viridiplantae; phylum Streptophyta; class Magnoliopsida; order Laurales; family Lauraceae; genus Sextonia; species Sextonia rubra. The sequence continues at coordinate 12,173,242 of JASUAD010000008.1, forward strand.
TCTTTCACCCAAACTTGATGAAATCGTTATGAGAAGTTGTCTTTTTGTAATTCGAAGTCTGCGAAGGGCGTGACGCACGATTGCAGGGAGCTACTGTATTAATTCAAAATCATCTCTGGATAAAGAAAATCTTTGGACTAAGCCATGTTCAATATAGGAGATATCAACTTCATGTGATGGCAAAAACAACTTTGGAAAGCCCAGCTGATATATTGAGCTTTGAGTATTAATCGCTCCTTGATCTGACAAGAAAGAGTTGCTTCTCTAATTCTTGCAACAATTTCATCTGGAAGGGCTGTGTTAACCGTTTCCAGTAGGTTTATTCTGGATGTTTTTTCATCATCATAGATAGATAACAGTGCTTTTTGATAGATGTTATGACATATGAGGATTTGGCTTTCTAAATCCTTGATATGATTTGCAATTTTGGATAGAGTTTTTCGAATGTCTTTTCTTTTATTAGAGAGAATGGGACTCCAATGGGCACTGAGAAGTTCTTGAGAAATGATAGATAAGCCTGGATTGAAGAAAGGAACGGATAGTTGTTGGGATGTAGGTATGGAGGAAGAACTTGATTCGTGAAGAGGGGCTTTGCTAGAACTTGATGCTATAATGTGCAAGGAATCCTGAATAAGAGTAAACAGAAAATCTAGATATGGGGTCATATAACAAAACATTTGAATAGAAGTCATCAGAGAGACGATTAATAAGATCAATTTTATTTGGGACTGGATATTGATTATTCAAAATCAAAAATTAATTCTTTATCATTTATCATAGTTTTAAGACCTGTTGAATCGATTTGAAAAGGCCGTAAAATTTGTAGAAAAGGATTTCCAAGGATAACATCATTGTTTAAATTCTTTCCTAGAAAGAAATTAGTCTTTATGCATATTTCATTTTTACAGACATAAACATTATTTAATTTATATTTAATATGAATTTTTTTATTCGCAGTAGCTAAATTGACTTTATTTTTAGTTTTTATATAATATTTTCGTGGGATTAATCCTTCTTTTATTACATTGACATCTACGCCACTAGCAAGTAAGCACAGTGCTTTAATAGAGAATTTTTTGATCTGAATTGTGACTTGGGTTTTCTATTTTTGAAGTGGATTTCTTGATAAAGGATTTATGAAATTTTCTAAGTTGTCAACAAAGTTTTCTTGATCATTATTAAAGTCTTCTTGATTTTCTACTTCCTTGTTATCATCATTTTTTTGATAATTTTTTAGTATGTTAAATTCAAAATTCCTAACGCGTTGTTTGAGTTCTTGAAGTTCAATTAGATCTTGTTTTAATCCTTTTATTTCTTGATTTTGATTATTGATTTCTTTAGAAAGATCTTGAATAGAAAGATGTGGAGGAGCTTTCTGCTCTCTTAATCCATCTAATATTGTTTTAATACTGAATTGTTCAGGTAAAGCATCAATATTAGTTGAAATAATGACTTTTCCTTTCTTATTGCCTTTATTTAGTTTTTGTATTTTCTCAAAATACTTATTTTTTAATTCTTCATTTTTGAGATCTTTAAACATTTATAGCACCAATTCTTCTAGAACAAAGAGCATGCTTAAAGATAAAGAAGAAGAAGAGGCAGATTCATACTAGATTTCACTATCAAATATTTTACAATGACATGTATCAGAAAAATTTTCTGTATCTGAGGCACTAGATATTTCTAATGATGAGGTTCCTTTTAAAATAGTTTTAAGTTCTTTTTCTATTTTGACTTTTATTTTTGGGCAATTAGGGGCTATATGTCCTTTTTCTTTGCAATTATAACACTGTATTTCCTTTTTCTTAGGATAAGAAGAGGATGGGTTTTCTTTTATATAAAATTTCTATGGTTGATTTTTATGAGAAGATTTTTTATGATATCTTTTTGGGGGAATATAATATTGTGGGGTTGAAAAATGTTCAGATTTTCTATTTTGATAGTTTCTTTTCAAATTTTTCTTTTTATTTTGACTAGAAGGGCTTATTAATGGTTCCATGCCAAATTGATAACAAAAATCACCAAGCTCATATTTACTTATTCTCTTTTGATTTTCAATTTGTTGTTTGAGTTTAATTTCATTGCATAATGAAAATCAAACTCAAATGACAAATTGAAAATAAAAAACGTATCAGCAAGTATGCACTTAGTGATTTTTGTTATCAATTTGGCATAAAACCATTAATAAGCCATTCTAGCCAAAATAAAAAGAAACATTTGAAAAGAAACTATCAAAATAGAAAATCTGAACATTTTTCAACTCCACGATATTATATTCCCCCAAAAAGATATCATAAAAAATCTTCTCATAAAAATCAACCAAAGAAATTTTATATAAAAGAAAATCCATCCTCTTCTTACCCTAAGAAAAAGGAAATACAGTGTTATAATTGCAAAGAAAAAGGACATATAGCCCCTGATTGCCCAAAAATAAAAGTTAAAACAGAAAAAGAATTTAAAACTATTTTAAAAGGAACCTCATCATCAAAAATATCTAGTGCCTCCGATAAAGAAAATTCTTTTGATACATGTCATTGTAAAATATTTAATAGTGAAATCGAGTATGAATCTGCTGCTTCTTCTTCTTTATCTTTAAACATGCTCTCTGCTCCAGAAGAATTGCTGCTAGAAATGTTTAAAGATCTCAAAGATGAAGAATTAAAAAATAAGTATTTTGAGAAAATACAAAAAATAAATAAAGGCAATAAGAAAGGAAAAGCCATTATTTCAACTAATATTGATGCTTTACCTGAACAATTCAGTATTAAAACAATATTAAATAGATTAAGAGAGCAGAAAGCTCCTCCACATCTTTCTATTCAAGATCTTTCTAAAGAAATCAATAATCAAAATCAAGAAATAAACGAATTAAAACAAGATCTAATTGAACTTCAAGAACTCAAACAACACATTGAGAATCTTGAATTTCACGTACTAAAAAATTTTCAAGAAAATAATGATAACAAGGAAGTAGAAAATCGAGAAGATTTTAATAATGATCAAGAAAACTTTGGTGAAAATTTAGAAAATTCTATAAATTCTTTAACAAGAAATCCACTTCAAAAATGGAAAACTCAAGTAAAAATTAAGATAAAAAAATTCTCTATTCAAACACTCTGCTTACTTGATAGTGGTGCAGATGTTAATATAATAAGAGAATGATTAATCTCAAGTAAATATTATATAAAGACCAATAATAAACTCAGTTTAGCTGCTGCTAATAAAAAAAAACTCTATATCAAGAACAAATTAACTAATGTTTATGTCTGTAAAAATGGAATATGCATAAAGACTAATTTCTTTTTAGATAAGGATTTAAATAATGATGTCATTCTCGGAAATCCTTTTCTATAAATTTTACAGCCATTTCAAATTGATTCATCCGGTCTTAAAACTACTATTGACAATAAAGAATTAATTTTTGATTTTGAATAATCAATATCCAGTCCCAAATAAAATGGATCTTATTAATCATCTCTCTAATGACTTCTATTCAAGTGTTTTGTCATATGACCCCATATCTAGATTTTCTACTTACTCATATTCAGAATTCCTTGCTCATTATGGCATCAAGTTCTAGCAAAGCCCCTCTTCACGAATCAAGTTCTTCTTCCATACCAACATCCCAACAACTATCCATTCATTTCTTCAATCCAAGCTTATCCATCACTTCTCAAGAACTTCTCAGTGCCCATTGGAGTGCCATTCTCTCTAATAAAAGAAAAGACACTCGAAAAACCCTATCCAAAATTGCAAATCATATCAAGGATTTAGAAAGCCAAATCCTCATATGTCATAACATCCATCAAAAAGCACTGTTATCTATCTAACTGATGAAAAAACATCTAGAATAAACCTCTTGGAAAAGGTTAACACAGCCCTTCCAGATGATATTGCTGCAAGAATTAGAGAAAAAACTATTTCTTGTCAGATCAAGGAGTGATTAATGCTCAAAGCTCAATATATCAGCTGGACAACTGGCTTTCCAAAGTTATTTCTGCCATCACATGAAGTTGATATCTCCTATATTGAACATGGCTTAGTCCAAAGATTTTTTTTATCCAGAGATGATTTTGAATTAATACAGCAGCTCCCTGCAATCGTGCGTCACACACTTCGTAGCGTAGGAGTTACAAAAAGACAACTTCTCATAACAATTTCATCAAGTTTGGGTAAATGATCAGAAATTTGGTTTTATCAGCCTTATCAATTATGAACCATCATGGATTATGAAGAAGGAGATTTGATTTGCAAAAAATTCATCTCTTCTTTAAACGATTATGAACATCTTCCTATTGACTATCCAGCCCAATGGTATGAATCTCATGAAGTTGCTGTTAGGTTTATGTCTTGTATTCCAGTTTAGCCGGATGAGTCACTGGGTTAGCCAGGGACTGGTTTAAGGTCAAGGGTATTTTGGTAATTGTACCGGGGCTTTCTTGGTGGCCAAGAAAGCGGAGATTATATATATGTATAGTCTGTAACCCTAGACCTTGCGGCGGCGGCGGCATCAGTTGCCCGTGGTGCTCCCACACCACGTAGGAGAGATGAGGTGAGAGTGTGGGAATCTCTTGTATGCTTTACTGGTCATAGTAAAGATGTTCGTCCTCCTGTGCCCGTGGATGTAGCCCTGTTTGGGTGAACCACGTAAATCTCGGTGTCTCTTCTTGTGTGGCTTGCTCGTGTTGATCTTGTGATTCCGTGGATGCGCACAACGGGTGATTATCCGAAAATCACAACAATTGGTATCAGAGCCACAACAATTGGTATCAAAGCTGAGGTTGGTGTTCCTCAGGTTTCCTGAGCGAGGTGGAGATCGCTCAGTGGTTTGGAGATTGTGCGCATGAAGATTAACTGAGATCAGGTTCGTGATTTCTGGTTGGGCCACCATCGGAGAAGAAGAAGACGAGATTGGGTTCTCCGGTCTCGCTTGGATCGGAGGAAAAAAGGATTCACATTGGTTCAGATCTTGGAGTTGACCGCTACATGATTGGGTTCGGATCACTGTTGAGGCTTGGCGAATTCGTTGGCTGCAACTTGTCACAGAGATCGATTGTGAGATAAAGGAGAAGAGATCAAGCGTGATCTCTTGTGGGCCGCTCTGCAACAGATTGGAAGAGGCCGCCGGCAGAAGCAGAGGATCTGGTTCTGGTTTTCCAGATCTAAGGAGGAAAGCCCATGCCTTAGAATTTCAAGTTTGTCATTTGATCAGATCGCCGAGATTGCGCGGAAGGTGGAAGGTTCGGACGGCTGAAAGAAAGAAAAAAAAAATCTCAGCACGGGATTTTCGCAGAGAATGTCTCGGTCCAGAGAAAAACCAGGAAGAAAAAAAAAAAACGCCAGCACCTCTGTTCTTCTCTCTCCTCCCGGCCTACCGCCACCGCTGCTTCCTCATCGCGCCGCTGCTGCATCGCCGGATCAGACGAAGACAGGCTGCCAGATCGCCATGCCATCGCCGGATCAGACGAAGACAGGCTGCCAGATCTGCGCAGTAGACCCGAAAATCGCGCGCCTTCCTTCGTTGTAGTCGCCACCGAGATCTCCGCCGAGATCCTCGCCTTCTTTGTCGCCGGAGAATATCGTCGCTGCGGAGAAAAAAAAAACTGCATCTTACCAGCGATCGCCGGCCGCCCGCACGTCGCCGTCGCCGTCGCCGTAGCTGTCGCCATCGCCGCCCGCCGCAGACCGTCGCCGGACCAGCCACTGCACCGGATCTGCACAGCCGGCCACTGTATGCAGCGTCTGCAACTGGGTTGCAGACGTAGCGCCCGTGAGGGTTGAAGACAACCCAGATTACTGGGTCCGCTTGGGTCTGGTCGGGTCAGTTTGCCTGACCCGCGGAGAAGTGCAGCCCAGGCAGCGTCAAGGAAGGCTCTGGGTTCGGGTTCGGGTTGGGCCATATCCAACCCGTACAGGTAGCCCAGTAGAACAGACAGGTTATCGGTTCAGGTCGGGTTGACCTGAACCAGTCCGTCAGCGACCGGTCCAGCCCAGCGCAGCAGAGAAGTTTTGGTTCCGGGTCAGGTCAGGTCCGACCCGACCCGTTAGCAGACGGTCCAGCCCAGCCAGTAAGTTCAGGCCGGGTCAGTTCAAGTTCGACCTGACCCATGTGCGCAGAGCCCAGCGAGAAGAGTTCAGATCAATTCGGGTCAGGTGAACCCGACCCGGGTCCGCTCCAGAAGCCCAGCAGACAGTGCAGTGACGTCAGCAGTGATGTCAGCATCGGTCAACAGGAAGGTTTGACCAGATTTGTGGCTGAAATTGTTTCTGCGATATCTTGATCGTCCGATGTCCGATCGGAGATCCGTTTGCGCCTACGGACTCGTTTCGAGCAGATCTACGCAGTGGAAGAGGCTGATTGGCTGTTTGACAGTCAAGGAGGAGGTTTGATCAATTGGAGCGTAGAAACTTGTTTCTACGTTATCGGAGCCATCTTGAGTCGGATTTCAGATCCGTTTCTTCCAGCGTGCTCGTGATGACGAGATCTATAACTTGATGCAGAAATTTGGAGGAGATCTGAACAGATGTGGATTCAGGCTAGAATCAGGTCTACTCGACCTGGTTGTTGTTGCAAACCCAATAATAGGAGTCGCCGGCCTAGTTGCAAAGGGTTTGCTGATTCAAACGAAGTTATTCGTTTGGGGTTCACATGCTCGCATGTGATGTTATTCATCTTGCCAGAGCCAAGCCGGAAAAGCAGCAAGGAGGAGCTGATGTATCAGCAGTTGATCGGAGGCCAGGTCAAATGGAGTTTTTTGACCGCTCGGAGGCAGAGGTTGTTCTGCAATGGAGTCATCTGGACTTGTATTCCCGATTTGTTTTGCTTGCATGCTTGTGGCGATTGGATCTTCACAGTGATGTTGAAGATGGGGCAGGATGGTGAGTGATTCAGATATCACTCAGATTCGTCAATGGTTTCGAGCTTTTAGTTCGAGGTGGAGTTTGACGAGATGAACTTTGCTCAAAGTTCATGTGCTGGTTCAACATGTCCAAGTGTTGAAGAAGACTGCATCCCTGGTGCAGTGACGTGCCATTCAGCAGGGTACGTGAAGACATTGCCGGTTTTATCTCCTAGTAGCTCAAGTTGTACGGAGTTGTACGGAATTCAAGCCAAGGTGGAGATTGTTAGATTTATGTCTTGTATTCCGGTTTAGCCGGATGAGTCACTGGGTTAGCCAGGGACTGGTTTAAGGTCAAGGGTATTTTGGTAATTGTACCGGGGCTTTCTTGGTGGCCAAGAAAGCGGAGATTATATATATGTATAGTCTGTAACCCTAGACCTTGCGGCGGCGGCGGCATCAGTTGCCCGTGGTGCTCCCACACCACGTAGGAGAGATGAGGTGAGAGTGTGGGAATCTCTTGTATGCTTTACTGGTCATAGTAAAGATGTTCGTCCTCCTGTGCCCGTGGATGTAGCCCTGTTTGGGTGAACCACGTAAATCTCGGTGTCTCTTCTTGTGTGGCTTGTTCGTGTTGATCTTGTGATTCCGTGGATGCGCACAACGGGTGATTATCCGAAAATCACAACAATTGGTATCAGAGCCACAACAGTTGCTACACTGGAATACAACTTAGAACGTCTCCATACTTATGATACAGCCCCGATCAATATCAAAGATTTATCATTTTAAGAGGACATCTGGAATTTGCAAGCACATACAGATATGTTTGGTGCGACGGTCGGCAGGTAGTTTACATTGCTGATGATCTTGCTGAACAAACTACAGTTATGCAGAATCCATCACAATCTAGACATGCAGCCCTTAATCAAATTCTTAATGCATATGAAGATCTATCTTTAGATATTCATGAAAAAACCCATGAAGAATTAATCCAGCTATTTTATGGGGAATTAAGAACTAACGGCTAGGATGATCAATCTAATACAGAATAATGTAAGCTTCTTTCATAAAGTTTCTCATATAGCATCAAAGGAGTTTTCGTCTCTCAACAAGGACTTGCCATCATCATAAAGGCTTTGAATACTTATGTGACATAAAGCAAAGCCAGTAGAGAAGTCACAAAGCTAGCAGAGAAGTCATGACATAAGCTACAGCATGAAGTAGTCTTTCCAGCATACGTATCTTTTTTCAAAAAGGACAAACAAGCAAAGGACAAAGCATATTTCATGGAGAAGATAATGCATCACCCATACATATCTCCACGTAATGCTCTCTTATAAGCAAGTACTATCATCAAGAATATTCTTTATAAAGACAAAAAGATTGCAGAGACACGTTATACCCCGCATGGCAACTATTTTGATAAAGCTCAGCCACAGTACCAGACAAATGTTATGAAGATCAGAGACAAAGACAAAATACAGTATAGGAAATGAAATGTAAATGCAGTTGTAATTAAATGTAAATTATGTTTGTAACTACTATAAATAGGCCTATCTGGCTTCTTGTACAAGCAAGAGTTGAAATACCAGTCGAAAATCCAGTCTTGCTTGCACCACCATCCTCTCTCTTCTCCCTTCCGCTTGTAATCCCACCACCCTTCCTCAATTTGATATCAATCTAAGAGGACACCAAGTTCTGTGTTTGTTATTATTGAGAAATTTTAATCATATTCCGCCCGGAGCATAGAGGTAACCATTGTTGTCGCCGTTGTTAGCCGTGTGAAAGCATTTAAGGCGTTTTGTTGGTGTGTAAATCCTCAAAGCATTAGATACTCGTGGTGGATTTGGTTAAAATAACTTTGTAATACAAATTATAGCTAAGATTATTAAGAAGCTTGTACCTTTTTCTTCCTCATCATCAAATTCCTTATCTTCCATGTCTATTAAAAATAGTGAAGAAATCAGTTATGATGATTTAAATCAAGTTATTTGTGACTGGACTATTCCAACCGTAAATAAACATGAAATTTATAAAGTTGGGAGTTTTCAATTAAAATCAAGTTATAAAGTAAAAACCATTGAAAGAACTAAATCAATTACTAGTAATATCCAGCATCTTTCTTTAATTAAGCCTCATGAAATTAAGGAGTATGCTAAAACATATCATTATATTCATTTTAGCTTAGTGCAAGTTGCTCTAAAGCCGTTAACAAGACTTGGACTTAGAACTGAAACTCTCACTTATGTTCAAGATACAAGACAAAAAATTCAGTGATTCGTTACTTGGAATGGTTGAATCAAGTTTGGCTAATGGCCCTACCTTTTTCAATTGCTTTCCAAATTTCTCTGTCTCTCTTTCAGATCCAGGTGCACATGAAGCTCTGACTCTTGCTATCCAGACAAAAGGTTTTGATATGAATCCTCATAATCAAAATCTTGCCCTTGTATATAGAGTTTATATTATAAACTTATGAATTCTGTTGTTCCAGGCATAGCTTATTCTAATCAAGCAAAAGGTATGACTACTTTATTCCAAACTAATTTCAAAAATAAAGTTAATATTCCAAAACTCATGCAGTGGAATGATATTAATTTATCAGGAAAATGGCTCTTAAAAAATGCTCAACCAGAAAAATCTAGAGAAAATCAGGATATTGAAACAATAATTGAACATGAAGATGGAAGTGTTGAAATAAATTTTTAACAAGACTCTAGAGATACAGCTCCTACAGTTTATCAACCATCTAAAAAGTCTTACTCTCATCCTCCCTCTATGGTAGGATCTTCCATAAAAGAACCATCTTGTGCTTCTTGCTCCACACCTCATATAGATTTAAGACCGACGGACTCGTTTATTCTTCTTATCAAGTCCTTGAAAACATAAGAAACCATCCGTCTCCAACTAATGCTTATAATCCTTCAGAATCCGATTTTAATATAAATGTTATTGAATGTTTTGAAATTGATAAAGAAATGTTAAAACAGCATTTAGCTTTACATCCATTAACAAATCTTTCTTTAAACAAGTTTCCCAAGAACATAAAGATTTCTTAAAAGAAAAATGGTACAAATATATATATGATAATGAAAGAAATATTTATTTCTTTAATTGGCTTAAATTAGCCATGAAGAAAAAGTATAATACTGAAGATTTATCCATAAATATGATAACAAAATTAAGTTCATCATGGATTATAGTTTTTACCAGTTCTTCTCCGCAAAGAACCGAAAAATCTATACATCCTCTACTACATCAAATCATTTATAAAGACACTTAAGCCGTACCCATAAAAGATGTTGTAAAAATACAAGGTGATAAATGTAAATCTAACTTTATTTATAAATCAGATTTAAGTCATTTTTTAGAACAAAATAATTATACAAATATCAACCTTCATACTATTGGCCAACAAATCAATAGAATTAAAGACAAAGTGGAAAATATTTTAAAATTTTATGAAACATATTCATCTCAAAAGATAATTAAGACACAAACTTTAGGTTTTCAGGGTGAATTGCTTAGGATATAAAGTTAGAAAAGAAACCTTTAAAATTTTCTGACGAACTCATCAATCAATTATCTCATTGTTTTACTAACATAAAACTTCAAGAAAATAAAGATCAAAAACCTGAAAAATCTATAAATGTTTTAACCTCTACTTCTAAAGTTTCAGACTCGGACTTTTCTGTTTCTAATTCTATAAAAGAAAAGTCTTAAACATCTCAAGAAGAAATTCATGATAATCAAGATAATCAAGAATCTTTACAACTCAATAAAATATTCAAAAGACAAAAATCAGTTGTTACTACAGCAAAAACAAAGAATTATTATCCACGATCAACTCCAGTTGATCTTCAATTCGAAGAACAAGCTACTTTAAATGGCCTTAAATTTGAAAGCTCATCAATATATGAATGGAGTGTAGATGGACTATCTGAATATCAAATCTTACAATTATGCCAGCAAATGATGATATATGCTCTACTATTATAGCTGCCGGTAATGATCACAAACATGCAGCAAATGCAGTAGTTCTTGGATTCACTGGACAATTAAATGGTTGGTGGGAAAAATATTTATCGGATATCGAAAGACAAGCTATTCTAAATGCAGTAAAAAGAGATCCATCCGGAAATCCTATCATTACCCCTCAAGGACAAATGATTCCTGATTCTGTTTATATGCTTATTAGCAATATAATTAAACATTTTGTTGGAAATTATATGAATGTAGAAGAAAAATTAAAAACTCAATTAATCAATTTATCATGTTCAACATTATCTGATTTTCGTTGGTATAAAAATGTTTTCTTATCAAAACTTTATACAATTGATTCAAGCAATTCAGAATTTTGGAAGGAAAAATTTATATCAAGTCTTTCTAAACTTTTTGCAGAAAAGGTTAGAGAATAATTAATATCAGAAACTTATGGAAGTTTGAATTATGCTATGTATACATATGGAGATCTAATCCAAAAAATTAATAAAGTTGGATTTTCATTATGCAATGAAATCAAACTCAAATGACAAATTGAAAATCAAAAACGTATCGGCAAATATAAACTGCATAATTTACATTACTTTTGTAGGTATGTAAATTTTACAAACATAATTTACATTTAATTACAACCGCATTTCATCTGCATTTTCATTTCATTTCCTATGCTGTATTTTGTCTTTGCTTGATGAGGTACTGGTCTTTATGTGTTTGTAGGATCCCATGCGGGAATCTCCATCTTTGCCATAGATTAGAATCCTGAGATAATGTACAGGGCATAACTTTATAGCTATATATGGCATGTGTCATAACGTGTCTTGTATTTGCTTTTCTTTCGTCATGTACTTTTTTCAAAACGTGTCTCGTATTTGCTTTTCTTTCGTCATGTACTTTTTTCAAAACCTTCATGATGGCCTAGTATACTTTATCTTAGGTCAGGTACTAGTTGCAAGTCCTTTATGATGGACGAACTCTTATCTGTGCTTTTGTCATGAGGACTTTGTGGAAAATTGAGTGGCATGATAAACACGTCTTGCCTTTTCTTTATTTTTTTCCTTTTCTCCGGATAGAGATGAATCCCTCATTATCACTTTTTGTTTTTTCAGCATCTGTATCTGTTTCAGGAGCAATGTTTTCAAAAGGATTGTCATCAGCCTATAGATGATGAAGCTGCTGACCAAAACTTAATGGAGAATTTTTTTTTTTTTTATGACTGTTCTTTCTGTATCTGCTCAATAATTTCTTTTTGAAGATTTTTTTTGAGTTGAAGTAAATCTGCTTCTGCGAAAGAGCAGAAGAAGAGGCTACACAGGAATTTTTCTGTTTATCAATATTACTGGATGGAGGAAGCCTTTCTTCTTCTTTTTCAGGAGTTCTGAGAACCTCAGAGAATAATGGCTTTATAGCTTGCTCAGTAGAATATTGCTAAAGTATTGTGGTATAATCAAATTGAGGCCAAAACTTGATATAAATCATTCTGGATAGAACTGGTGGACTGAAGTCCATTTCTTTATAAAAATTCCACTTCATGATCCAGGAATCTCATATTTGCGGTAAAACTGCATAGTAATATAGGGTTCTGTAGCAAGTTGTAAGTACTGATAAAGGCTTTTTTCTTCTGATTTGAGAGAGGCTTTAAATGATGCAGAATAGGATTCATAAATGAGAAGAAGTGCTTGAGGAATGATGTCTTTAGTGGCACCAAATGGTATCCAAAATTGTGTGAAAAACCACATAGGTATTTTAAGGGGGTTTGATTTGAATCGTATGAACCAAGAATGTTGGAATGATGAGTTTTGATAATAGAGGATAACCTCCCAGGCAGAAATATAATCATAATAATTAAGGATAAGGTCTGCATCAATTCTTTGTGGCAGATGAAGAGGTTGACCCCATTCTTCTGCAGAGAGAACATGCATAATCTTGATTTTTGAATATAGGATGTTATAGGGGTTGGTAAAGCATTTAAGTATAAGTTTTTTGCTCCATCTGTATGGTCAATAGTGCAACTGCCAGTTCTGATAAAAATTTGTTCATAAACTTTATATTCAAGGGGCTGGAAAAATAAATGGTCTGGAGAAAAAAGGGTTTGGATAAGATGTTCCATGGGAAAGGTATCGGTATAAGATATGTCATCCAAGGTATACATTCTCAAGGGCGCTTTTGTAACAAAAGATTGGACTTGAGAAGATTGAGGTTTTGGATACAAAGCTTGATGGGCTTTGAAATTGGGGAATATTAGAGGTATGGTTTGCTCCCATCGCTCAAGATAATTACAATGGATTTTCTGGATAGAGGTGTAGGAGCTTTATCAAGAGGGGACTGGATAAAAGGTCGAATCTGCTGAGGCTTCATTCTTTTGTCCCTGTAAAAACTCACGAGATAAAAAATTAGGAAGAGAATTATTTTTACCTGCAATATACTCAATGTCAAAGTCAAATATGGCCAATAAAGCTTGTAAGCGAGCAAAGATTTACTTGACAATAAGATTTTTTACATCTTTTTATAAAATTTCTTTAGCAGATTTACAATCTATTCTTAATAAAAGTTTTTTGTTTAATAAATCAATTGGAAACTTTATTATACTATTTACTATAGATAAGATTTCCTTTTTAATAGTTGAATAATTCTGTTAAGTGGGTGTCCAGGTTTTAGAAGTAAAACAAAGAATTTCTTCTTTTCCAAGGACGTTTCTTTGTAGAAGAATACCTCCAAAACCTATTTCAGATGCATCGGTTTGAACTATTTTTAATAAATCTGGATGAGGGATAGTTAAACAAGGTAAATTTTGAACTTTTTGTATAATCTTCTGAACAACTTTTGTATGAGAAGGTGACCATTCTACTGGATTTTTTGTTAAGCGCATTTGCAATAATTTTCATTCCTTAGCAAGGTCTTTATAAAAGTCAGAGACATAACTAAGGCAGCCAAGAAAAGGTTGTAATTGCTCTTTATTAGAAATTTCATCAGGAAATGGAGAAGCAAACTTTATGACTCGTTGGACTGGAGAAATAGTTCCTTTTTTAATTATAAAGCCAAGAAATTGAATTTCTGTTTGAAAAAGCTTCATTTTCTTTTGGGAGAACACAAGTCCATTCTTGATAATAACTTTTTTAAAAATATTTAAATGTTTCCAATGGTCACAAATAGATTTGGAAAACATAAGAATATCGTCTATATAAACGAGTGTAAAATCTTGATATGGATTAAAAATGTCATTCATTATTCTTTGAAATTCTGAAGGAGCATTTTTCAAACCAAATGGCATAACATTCCATTCGTAATGGCCAAATGGGACTGTAATAGTAGTTGTATACCTGTCCTCGGGGGTGATTTGAATTTGCCAAAATTCGGATTTAAGATCAAATTTAGAAAAAAGGAATGCACCAGCCAGACAATTAATAAGATCAGTTTTATTTGGAACTGAATATCTAATAGACTTTAGAACTTTATTTAAAGGCTTGTAGTTTATAACAAGATTGGGAACTCTTCATTTTTGTTCAAGTGCTTTATTTACATAAAACGCGGCACAACTCCAAAGGGATTGTAATTTTTGAATAAGCTTTTTATCAAGAAGATCATTGATTTCTTTGGTACATAATTGAACAAGGTCTTTATTCATCTGGATCGAACGAGCTTTAGTAGGAATTTGAGATTCATCAAAATTATCAATATATGGAAGAGAAACAGTATGGTGTTTCCTATGCCAAAAGGCAAAAGGAAGGTCAAAACAGCATTCTTTTTCAAGGGATTTTTGAAATTGGAGTAAATCATTTTAGAATTCATGTTTTTGTAATCCTTCTTCAATTCTTAAAGAATTCATATCTTTTTGAAGATATGCAATTTGTTTCTCTTTATAAGAAATTTGATTTTGGATAATATTGATATGTTGAATAGGAGTTGACTCAATAAAATCAAAAATTAATTATTTATTGTCTTTCATAGTTTAAAGCCTAATGAATCAATTTGAAAGGGTTGTAGAAGTTGTAAAAAAGGATTTCCAAGGATAACATCATTGTTTAAATCCTTTTCTAAAAGGAAATTAGTTTTTATGCATGTTACATTTTTACAAATACGGACATTTTTTAATTTATAATGAATATGGAGTTTATTATTAGCAGTTGCTAGGCTGAGTTTATTTTTGGTTTTTTCATAATATTTTGTTGGGATTAATCCTTCTCTTATTAAATTAACATCTGCGCTACTATCTAGTAAGCAGAGTGCTTTAATAGAAAAGTTCTTGATCTTAATTGTTACTTGAGTTTTCCATTTTTGAAGTGGATTCTTGGTTAAAGAATTTACACAATTTTTATCAAAGTTTTCTTGATGTTCTAAATTATCATTATTTTCTTGATCATTTTTGTGTTTTTAAAATTCAAGATTCTCAACACGTTGTTTGAGTTTTTGAAGTTCATTTAAGTCTTGTTTTAATTCTTTTATTTCTTACTTTTGATTATTAATTTCTTTATAAAAATCTTGAATTGAGATATGAGGAAGAGCTTTTTGCTTTCTTGATCTATCTAGTACATTTTTAATGTTGAGCTGTTCAGATAAATCAGAGATATTATTTGAAATAGAAGATTTTCTTTCTTTATTCCCTTTATTTATATTCTGTATTTTTTCAAAATATTTATTTTTTAATTCTTCTACTTTGAGATCTTTAAACATTTCCAGAGTCATGTCTTCTTGGGCAAAAAGAACGTTTAAGGATAACAAAGGTAAAGAATAATAGTTATCAAACTTAAATGAGGAATTTGTATAATTATGATTTAAATCTGATTTATAAATAAAGTCAGATTTACCTTTATCTCCTTGTATTTTTGCAACATCTTTTATGGATACGGCTGAAGTATCTTTATAAATGATTTGATGTAGTGGAGGATGTATAGATTTTTCGGTTCTTTGCGGAGAAGAACTAGTAGAAGCTATAATCCATGATGAACTTAATTTTGTTATTATATTTATGGATAAATCTTCAGTATTATACTTTTTCTTCATGGCTAATTTAAGCCAATCAAAGAAATAAATATTTCTTTCATTATCATATATATATTTGTACCATTTTTCTTTTAAGAACTCTTTATGCTCTTGGGAAACTTGTTTAAAGAAAGATTTTGTTAAAGGATGTAGAGCTAAATTCCTTTTTAACATTTCTTTATCAATTTCAAAACATTCAATAACATTTATATTAAAATTTGATTCTGTAGGATTTTATGTATTAGTTGGAGAAGAATGATTTCTTATATTTTCTAGGGCTTGATAAGAATGATAGATGAGTCTTGTAGGACGAAGATCTATATGAGGTGTAGAGCATGAAGCACGGGATGGTTCCTTTATGGAAGATCCTACCACAGAGGGAGGATGAGAATAAGACTTTCTAGAGGGTTGATAAACTGTAGGAGCTATATCTCTAGAATCTTGTTGAAAATTTATTTCAACACTTCCATCTTCATGTTCAATTATTGTTTTAATATCTTGATTTTCCTTAGATCTTTCTAGTTGAGCATTTTCTAAGAGTCATTTACTAGACAAATTAATATCATTCCACTGTATGAGTTTTGGAATATTAATTTTATTTTTTAAATTGGTTTGGAATAAAGTAGTCATACCTTTTACTTGATTAGAATAGGATATGCCTGGAACAACAGAATTCTGAGTTTATAATAAACTCTATATACGAGGGCAAGATTTTGATTATGAGGATCCATATCAAAACCTTTTGTCTGGATGGCAAGGGTAGGAGCTTCATGTGCACCTGGATTTGAAAGAGAGACAGAGAAATTTGGAAAGCAATTGAAGAAAGTAGGGCCATTAGCCAAACTTGATTCAACCATTCCAAGTAATGAATCACTGAATTTTTTATGTCTTATATCTTGAACATAGATAAGAGCTTCTGTTCTAAGTCCAAGTCTTGTTAGAGGCTTTAGAGCAACTTGCACTAATCCAAAATGAATATAATGATATGTTTTAGCATACTCCTTAATTTCATGAGGCTTAATTAAAGAAAGATGCTAGATATTACTAGTAATGGATTCAGTTCTTTCAATGGTTTTTACTTTATAATTTGATTTTAATTGAAAACTCTCAACTTTATAAATTTCATGCTTATTTACTATCACGCCCCGAACTAAAGAATTAGGGATTAACTATGGGTTCCGAGGAATGACAAATGTACCCGTGACAATTCGTGCCATGATTGAACACGTACGAACTGTCACAAGGGTGATCCCACAGGTACGTGTGAGGAAAATTTACGAACACGTATTATCCATATAAGGAATTCAAGCGAAAACATGGAGATTTCACCTGTAATGCATCATGAGCATCTATAGAACATCCATTCATTTCATTCCTTAAGCAAACAAGGCTATTAATTAAATCCACCCACATGCTTGTACATGAATATCCATACATAATACAAAAGATATAATTGCCAAAATGAACCCTAAGCCTTTTCCCATGTGTCCCTGTTGCGCACTGTGGAGGGAAATCACGAGAAGATGTCCTCCTCATTCCACTCGTTCACGTCCCGAGGTAACGCTGGGGTTGCCTCCGGGATCGCGCTGACTGTCGGATCGGCAACGGGTTCTACACCTGTAACACCATAGTAACTCAGTTAACACGACGGTTAAGCAAGATAAGGGTGCATAAGCTTAACACGATAAATCAACTAGATTAAAATGGCACAACAATTAAAGGAAATTAATATTGCAATCTATGAAATTATACTGTTGAATTATCAGACCCAATTGGCAACCGAACCTCATATGAGGAATAGAACTAAGGGTAACGTTTCCTCCCCCCACCCCCCCCCCCCCCCCACCACAACCGTGATATTGTCCGCTTTGGGCAGAGCCCCCAGGGAGTACCCGCACGATTTTACTTCTGGGCAGAGCCGCCACGGAATACCCAAAACGCGTTACGACTTCTGGGCAGAGCCCCCAGGGAGTACTAAAGACGCGTCACGAGGGGAATACAAGGCACATCCTTATACACTCTCTCAAGCAATGCAGGACTTTGCTCGGCAGAGTACCCCGTGAATACCTATTCAAGAGGTCCACACCCACCGCTCACATTGGAGATGTCAATCATAGAACCACAACTAATAAAATACTGATTATCCAGTGCATATTAATCTAAACCAATGCAGTTAGATTATAAGTTAACAAGGACAGTTTCTATCAATTCCATATTAGATAATCCGGGTTTCTAAGGTCATTTAACTCGGTGTATTCATAAGGTGTTCAGTGTCCCGACGTTACTATTCTTGGTGTTACCACATGTGTATGTAAGGAAACATCACTTTATGCCCACACCCGTGACTTGACATTGAAACTAAGGTCTCTTTTCTGTGGTTTAAGGCAGTAACCCATCACTAGGCTATCCCATAGACTATAGAAAGTTCATAGTCAAGCTTATAATTCATTTTTGAACACCTTCCGACAAGTTATCAGTCAGACTTACCCGACCGATCGGGTGAAGGACCGACCGGTCGGACCCTTCCAGAAGTGGAATTCGACCGGTCAAGCTTGGTAGCTGACCGGTCGGACTACCTGATGAGGCAATCAACCGATCGAGCTTCAGGACCGATCGGTCGACCCTGAAGCATTCCGTTGCGGGTGGGTTTTCTTCCCAAATGCATTTCTCTTCCTCTTCCAAAACCCCAATTTACCTGCAATGAAACCACTCCAAAAGCTTCCATTCTACACCCTTGAGTTCCCTAAAGGCCAATAACATCCTTATTCCACTAAATCACCATTTAATCCATGCATTTCCACAAAGTTGTAAATTTGGTAAAATCACTTGATCCATCAATAATCAAAGAAATCAAGCTATGCATGTAAGATTATGCATCCTTATACTTGCCTTAGGTTCGATGCTTCACTTAAACCGATTTGCCCTTTGTCTAGATGGAGAATATGGAAACTCGACTCTTCCACAAGCGAGAGGGTGAAAATGGTGCTTGATCCGTAGAAAAAGGGCAAGAGGGATGGAGAGGAAGAAGAAGGAAGCTCAAGCTTGATGCATGCAACTTCAATCACCAAGAATAAGGGCTGAATGAGGGAAGCGATGATGGGAGAGAAGAAGAACCGGCTGCACGTGCGAGAGAGAAAGGAAGATGGAGGAGAAAATATCAAGGGTAGTTGGTGGATTAGGGTTTTTATATAAATGAAGTTTCTGGAAATTGCAAGCAAGCCCTCTTGGTTTCTATATATTTCCAGTTTGAATCAATAGGCTTAAAATGGGCTAAGATGTGTCCAAACGAAATTGGGCCAAACATGAAAGATGTCCGACAAGGCGAAACTCACCCAATGCAACTACCATTATGCCCTAATGATGTCAAATCATAAAAATGCTACACAAAAAAGGTCTTGAACTACCTAACGAGGTTCGAACCCGACCCATCTACCAATCCATGACCCAAAACTCTTGAGATTTGAGCTCAATTAGCCTAATTACTCATTAATTAAAGTAAAACCAACTTAATTACTACTAATCACAATTATCTAGGGTATGGGACCTTACATTTACGGTTGGAATAGTCCAGTCACAAATAACTTGATCTAAATCATCATAACTGATTTCTTCACTATTTTTAATATACATGGAAGATAAGGAATTTGATGATGGGGAAGAAGAAGGTACAAACTTCTTAAAAAGCTTAGCCATAATTTGTATTACAGAGTTATTTTAACCAAATCCACCACAAGTATCTAACCCTTTAAGGATTTACACACCAACAAAACACCTTAAATGCCTTCACACGGCTAACAACAGCGACAATAATAGCTACCTCTGCACTCCGGGCGGAATATGATTAAAATTTCTCAATAATAACAAACACAGAACTAAGTATTAAGACTTTTGATGTTCTTACTTCTGAGTCAGCAATTCCTTAAACACAAACAAAGCACAACATAACAAAGATAAGTGAAGAAATACTCACAAAAAGTATTTATTGATAAAAGTACTTGATTACACATTCTCGGGGGCCAACTTGGCTCTAATACCAAATAGAGGAAGGGTGGTGGGATTACACGCGGAAAGGAGAAGAGAGAGGATGGTGGTGGAAGCATTGCTGGATTATGACTGGTATTCCAACTCTTGCTTGTACAAGAAGCCAGCTAGGCGAGTTCTAGACTGAGCGAGAGGGCAGGCCGGGAGAGATCTAAATCATCTGATGTAGGGGAAGAGGTGGAAAACGAGCGCATTTTGATGGGTTCATCGCAGCCTTGCCCCTAAGTGCCACAGTTTTGCAGGTGGAACTTGGAAATCACCAGGGGAAGAAAGAGGGGTTGGGGAGGTACATGGAAGACGAGCGAGATCTAATGTGAGGTGGAAGACGTGCTAGAAGAGTTTGGAAGTGATGGACTTAGGCAAAGCGTTGAGTAGAGCTCGAGAGTGAGTGATTTGGGGCTAGAGTATTGGATTTTCGATTGAGTAGTGAATGGTTGAGAATGAAATTTGGATGATCAATAGTTAAAATGTTGTCTTTTAATATTTTTTATATAAAAATAATATATATATATTATGTCAATGGATTGGCTCAATCTAAATTCATAGAAGAAGGATAAAATCTGTTACCGAACTATTACTAACGGATTAAGATTTTTTCTATCCATGACTAAGCTATTAACTATCGGTTTGGTTAAAAATCCGCAGATCGAATCCATTTAATTTGGTTTTACGAATCGGCGGATTTTTTTAACACCACTGTTGTTCAATGTCCTTTATTCATGAAACCAATTGGATTCAATTGAGACATTTGCTCCAGTTTCAAAATTACTACCATTTAGACTATTCTTGTAATTGTTGCGTTTCAGTCTTGGCCTCCTTTTTACATGAATAGCATATATTTAATACTCTTGTGGGATGTATCCCACTAACTGGAAATGCTGAATTCTGAGTCCCACCACTTGTTGGATGCTTGAAACTAAACTATGATCATTCCATCAATTTTTTTTTAAATGGTAACTGTTTTTTGGGTATCCCCAGCTATAGGGGGTTGGGGCCCCTACCCTCGGGTGAGAGAAGTAGATCTCAAAGAGGTAGGAAGAGCCCTTGAACAAGGGGAGCGGAAGACCTCAGGCGAGGTAACACAAGCCCTTTTACGAGGGAAAGGTACTTACCCTTCGAACTCTAATTAGACAGATAAGAAATGGTAACTTGAAGTAAAGGAAAAGGCTTCATAGTTTAAAAGATTTATACTAAGAACCAGCTAAACGAAAACCCCACAAAAAGACAGCTCCCAACCAAAGAACTGCAAAACAGAAAACAAAACAAGGGCGGGCAACAATTGCCCTAAACCAAAGGAGGAGAGAGGGATCCCTTATCAGGAAACAGCAACACCCCTCCATTTGTACTAAACTATGATGGTTCCACC
Organism: Sextonia rubra; assembly: GCA_037013555.1. Lineage (NCBI taxonomy): Eukaryota > Viridiplantae > Streptophyta > Magnoliopsida > Laurales > Lauraceae > Sextonia > Sextonia rubra. The sequence continues at coordinate 12,194,467 of JASUAD010000008.1, forward strand.
AATTTTGCCACTAAATATGCGAGATTTAGAGGAATAACACGAGATCATCAAGGAAAAGTGATTACCGATTATGCAGCTCAATTAGAAACTGCTAACCCATTGCAGGCTGAATTATATAGATTGTTAAAAGTAATTGAAATTATTATAAACCAATACCTACAAAATTTTATCAAGAGAGACACAGGGGTTTTCAAGGACAATTTAGTTTTCTCATGGGACTTAATGCCCATTTGGAATAAAATAGTTTTCTAGGACAATTAGTTTTCACATGTATCCCTCTACAACAGATTTTGGGCAAGGTTGGCTAGAGTATTGTAGTCATGTGACTTTACACTAATCAATTAACACAATGGTCTCCCGTCCTTGTTTCTTCAAATCAGGCATTGATGCAGCAATAATATATATTACAGCTCGGTGAGCCTAAGTAGTTGGACTCACACCTCAGACCAATTTCAAGAATGAAGAGATCTCATATGTATATACACTTCTGAAAAAGGTACTTAATCCTGTTTTCAATTACATTTCCCTAATTTCTTTTTCAATAGATTTTGTTTAGCATCCTCTTTGGTTTCCTTTTTCAATAAGATTTCACTTTCCTTTTTTTAATGACTTCTTAGAGAAACATTTGTTTAGAATTCACCTTACTCGTTCAGCTTATTTCAATCTGCAATGACAGAGAAAAATCCTTTTCACGAGATTCTTAGAGTTCATTCTCATTGTTGGTTTCCGCCCATCTCTCTCTTTTAGCTTTGATAAATTCTCTCAGTCTCACTTACACTCACACAACCCCCTCAAATCCCTCACTTATATCTAGTTCATTCTCGTTGTTGGTTTCCCCCCATCTCTCTCTTTTAGCTGTGATAAATACTCAGAGTCTCACTCACACTCACACAACCTCCGCAAATCCCTCACTTATATTTGCAGGTGGCAAAACAGGGAATTTTTGGTTGTGGGGCAGAGGTTGTTTTTTTTTTTTCTTTTTCCTTTTATTTATCTATGATGGATATAACTCTAATTGGATTAAAATTTCTCATGATAATACAACATAATTAAAAAGTGAAGCCCCATTGATTGAAAAGACAATCAGGTCAGGTTGACTTGGCAGGTTGGGCCAATTTTTGCCAGGTATACCCACCATACTTAGTAGAGTAAAAATTCAGACATGAAGACAAGCGTCCAGTCCCATAAACCATGATATGTTAGAACCGTCTAAAGACCATAAAAAGGTCACAACTCAATCAACGTAACTCTATACAAATGTCATAATATTTTCATTAAATGTGATTATATGGATAATTTTGTAATTTAGCAAGAGTTGAAAATTTAATAAAACTATATAAAATCAATTTTGGAAGTAACTAATATTATTTCAATTTTTGTAACAAATTATTAATTAATAGTTAGTTTATTTTATGCCAAAGACAGCCAAACTCACAGATATATACAGTTGATGGCCCGCATACGCATCTCCCACGAGGCCCATTCAAACAGATATGGGTCAACACATACTAGTATCTTAAGCTTTCAGTTTAAAACAAAATCATAATAATAGCTGAGACCCTGATTCATATCATCAATACGTTGATGCATTAATAAATCAGTGAAAAGGTCATTTGGGTATGTTCCCTCAATTAAGCCAAGATTTTGATTGGCCTTATTCATCTAGAAAAGGAGGCATACAGCTCAAAACTTCATTGTCAGTCACCCTGACTCGGCTGAGTTGTATCATCGTACTGGACCATATTCTACCCACTTACTCAGCACAATGACCATTGACTTTGTCTGTTACCAAGTTACGATTTGAGGGCAGAGCAGCTGGAGACCCATATAACCCAGACCTCCAATTAAGCAGAACAAAAGCCAAACCACACCTTTCAATCATTAACATTTAATATTTTGATTTCAAAGATAAAAGCTGAAAGGACTCAGGCTGAGGCCCAAATAACAAACTACCAACCACGATCACCAGCCCAGCAAATGAAGAAGTGAATATGAAATATTTAAAAAAAAAAAAAAAAGGCGCAGACCTCGCAAGCCCAATAGATTGGGAACAGAAGACCAGCTCTCAACGCAGCTACTTGAAACTTGAAAGATGTATTTATGCATCAATTGGAATGTTTTATATGGGCAATTGAGAGAACAGAACTCTTATCAATATCTATCATCCACTAAGCAACTTCCCAGTACCTGGCATTGACTTTCGTATCCAATTAGCTATTACAGAAATTTCAGGACTGCAACACATGCACCGACACTTCAAAATCAATATAAAAGGGGAATTACAAGGCACTCGCAGCTTTGATCCTAACAAAGATTAAACATAACCCTGATGTTCTTGCAGTGCTGCTTGGATTTGAAGCACCACAGAGCCAATTACCCACCAATCAAAGCCAAACACGTGACCAGAATGATGGATAAAGAATTCTCCTAATAAGTAAGAGATCCTCAGACTGAGACATGAGGGCCAACTATGAGAACACTTCCCCAACTCCAAAATGTAAAAGAAAAAATAAAAAATAAAAAATAAAAAAAAGGAAGTCGAAAGAGAGGAACCCATCAAAATTTCCAACAATTACAAAGGCCTTATCAAAAAAAATGCTGCCAGCTTACATTGAATAATGCCAAGCATAATAGGTAATTATAGTGCAATCTCTTCTTTTGATGGAGCAAGCACTTCTGATGGAGCATAAGAGGTTAATACCAGATCACGGCCTAGTTCTGCTTCAAGTAAAGGTAGGCTCCCTGGATTTTCTTCCGCTAACACAAGATTTACAGGAGTTCCTAAAGGGTAATTATTTAAAATATATTCAATTTGATCCCCATTGATCTCCTTCCTATCTAGAAGAACCTGCAGAGAAGAAAAGGCAGCATAAACAGTCAGTATCCCTATTTATCCTCAAACAACTAGACAACTGATAGTCCTATATGGTAGCACTCCAACATGTTTCACTTCAATCCCCAGTGCACAAGGGCCCCACCTTCCGTGTTAACAGTTAAGATAAGAGGCCCCAACATGAAACAGAGTGAAAAATTCATGCAGACGAGATGAAAAAAGCTAGATAACTAAAATTGAAAGGAAAGAAAACCACCCGGGTAGCAGCCAACTCCATCAGATTTATCAAACTCACCAAACATATTAGAGAGAGAGAGAGAGAGAGAGAGAAACCTACACGCACTGTTTTGACCAAAGCAGCATGATGCTGCCTCAGCAAAGAAAGTGTTCTCCCGTACATGTCACGGATCAGTTCTTCAGCCCTTCGAGCAACATGATCATCCAAATTGAAATTAACAGGGGGTTCGATCAGGTCATAGTCATCATAAAGCGAACCTTCAAAGTCCAGCCTTGGACCGACAAAGCCGATGTTTTTCCTCCATGGAGGTGGCTCTCCATGTATGGTCATAGGATTCTCCAAGTTCCATCTAGAGAATGAATAATAGTTATTATCATTGCCTAAATTACAAGAATAAGGTAAGAATACAATGTGAAAGAGGGTCTCAGCTTCTACATGGTTAAGATTTTACGAGCAAGCCAAGATGCATCTGCGAGATAATTCACTGACGCTCTTGATGTGTCTCGTCCATAAATAACCTCTTCAGCAGCCCTACCCCCTAGCAATACCTTTTACAAACCAAACAGCACAAGGTGAATCCACAATACATTTCTTTTAGTGTTCAGAAAATGAGGTGAAGAAGCAAAGAGGGGGAAGAAACAGTTAAACCACCTGAAGGCGATGCAACAACTGAGGGTGCCGTTCAAACATGTATGACTCATCATCAAGACGATGAAACACAATTTGAGAGAACGTCTGCAAGCATCATCTGACACTTCTTTCTCAACAAATACAAACTTTTGCTTGCTCATATGAAACAGACAAACTAAGGAAATGAAACAAGAACCTGGCCACGAGGGTTGATCGAAATTCTCTGACAGAATTCAACTTTTGCACTCTCATACCGCCTCAGTAAATGTGATGTCATTGCAAGACCTACTTCGGTGGCAGCTCTTCGGCATTGCCCTTGAAAACCCAAATCAATTCCCACACGTTTCGGTCCAACAGTAAGCCTATCAACAGCATCATCCACATCAGACTGAAGAATTGAATCATGCTTGTTCCTGACTGCCACCAGTGCAGCCTCTTGCAGCAACTGTGCCAATTTTGCCCCCGTCCATCCTGGTATACAAGAAATTTTCAGATATTATACTCAACTCAAAAACTAGTACAAGCATCTACCAATACCATGAAATTGAAAAATAGAAGATGATAATGGATGCCTCATTATTATAATTGCTAACTGACTAGGGCATATAACATGGATGAAGTGAAATAGGAAAAAAAACCACAATAATGCAAGTTCATCACATCAATCATTATGGACAGCTCCATCATGCTTCTAATGCAGATTTTCTATGGCTTTGGATCCCTTTGGTGTTGCTTGCAATAATATATATATATATAATATGAGGAATAATCCTGTCACCTCTGTTTTGTGAGAAGTCTAGGTGGGGTCCATCTATTACCCAATCCAAATATTGCAATACATAAGATGCCCACCCCCCCTCCTTTTCCTCTCATATTGCCACACACCCCAAGTTTCAGCCAAATCCGAATTTGCTGGACCATTGGATTGACTGTGCACCAATCCGAATAGACTAGATTTGTGGGCCATAGATGAAGGGATTAGGGACATGTAATTGGGGCCAAACTTGATATTTAGGGTGATCTCATATGGATCTTTCCATCCCCCCGATCCCATCCCCAAATGAAACCCACAAGTGGGCCCTATAAAAATTTCTCACGGTAACTGTGTAAGAACATGAGAACACTTCTCATAGGAATATAGGGCATTAATCCTATGAAAAGTGTTCTCACACACCTACCGTAAGAACTTTTTATGGACCCACTTGTAGGTTTCATTTAAAGATGGAACCAGGGAAGATAGAAAGATCTATATGGAACCACCCTAAATATCAAGTTTGACCCCAACCACATGTTCCTAACCCCTTCATCCGTGGTCCATAAATCCAGTCCATTCGAATTGGTGCATAGTCCATCCAACGGTCCAGTAAATTCGGATTTGACTGAAACTTGGGTTGTATAACTATCAGGGGGTCCCTATGTATTGCAAGATTTAAATTGAGAGATAGATGGGCCCCACCCACACTTCTCACAAAAAAAGTGGTGAGAACTAGTTTTCATAGAATTATTTCCCTATTATATATATATTTTTTTTTTGAAATGATAACTTGCATTAATCAAAAGCTTTACAGTATAAAAGATCTATATCGAGAACCAGTGAGGCAAAACCCGCAAAGACAACCACCACTCAAAATGAGGAAGAAACAAAAAGGGCACAAAGAAAACATGAACCAGAGAAGGAAGGAGAAGCTAAAGCAGTCATATGGAGACAACTTCCCTCTAACTAAACATGATGGAATTCGTAGAAATGCCCCAGAAGTCTGGAAGAACAGAAACCCCTAAGGCGACACAAAATTTCATTTTAAAGATGATATCATCTTTAGAGGAAGCCATACCAACAAAACACCTTTTATTTCTCTCGTTTGTAGGGTTTCCTCTAAAGATGGGAGTCCAAATAGTGTCGTTTGAGTTTTTGTCGAGATAGTCCCTCACCATGGCATTTCGGTTTCTCGCACAGTTATAAAGATCCGGGAACTGACACACAAAAGGAGAGTCACTTGCCCAAACATCATGCCAAAAGGAAATCCTATCTCCAATCCCAACACGGAACCAAGCAGAGTCCACCAAGGCATCCTTAATAGAGTAGATCCCTTTCCAAAAGCTGAAGCATCTCTGAGAAGGTTGAGAGATATCCCACCCATTCCTCTCAACTTTGTACCTTGCCAAAAAAATGCCTCTCCAAAGGCCCTCTGATTCTTCCCTTAATCTCCAAATCCACTTACCCAACAAGGCTTGGTTCATAGTTCGAAGTAGTCTTAAACCTAGGCCACCCGAGTCTTTGAGAGAGCAAACAGTATTCCACTTGACCCAGTGGAATGTCTTAGAGTTTGCTCGTCCCTGCCAAAGAAAATCGCGCTACAACTTCTCAATGCAGTTGATGATCTTATTTGGACATTTGAAGATGGACATGCAATAGATCGAAACGTTAGCAAGGGTAGATTGTATCAAAGAGTTCTAGCCCCAGCCCCCAATGATAAGTACGTAGCTTTCCATGATGATAGCTTTTTCTTGAGTCTCTCCAAAACAGGATTCCAAACTGATTTGAGCACCCTTCCAAGGCACAAAGGAAGATCGAGGTACGTGGAGGGGAAGGAGTCAACTTTGCATTTTATGATGTCAGCGAAGGGATGGAGGGATGGATCATCAACTGAGACTCCTAACCAAGCACTTTTGGAGAAATTGATCTTGAGACCTAAGACGGCTTTGAAACATCTGAAGATGGCAACCGCATTTTTTACTTAATCTTCTTCAGCGTCACAAGAGAGTAGAGTGTCATCTGCAAATTGCGAGTGCTGAAGGAGCATGGGTGGAAGGTCTTAACCCTTTGATAAGATTCCATTCTCCTGCAGCAGTTAGCATCCCCAACTAAGAGCCTCTCCAATAATGACAGAGGAAACGGGAGAGAGGATTCCCTTGCTAAAAGTCCTTTTTCGCTGGGAAGAAGAGTTTCGGAGATCCGTTAATGAGAATGGAGTAAATTATAGATGAGATGCATGCTAGAATCCAGCGCCTTCATTTTGGTCCAAAACCCATCCTATGCATCGCATCATATAGAGGAGGAAGTCCCAATCAACCATGTCAAAAGCTTTTTCCAAACCTAGGTTACAAACAAGGCCAAGAAAACCATCTAGGACTCTTGAGCGAATGCATTTGTTGGCAATAAGGACCCCATCTAGAATCTGGCTTCCCTGAACAAAAGCTCCTTCAACGGGGGATATGATAGAAGGGAGGATCTTTTGAAGCCTAGTTGCCACCACCTTTGCAAGGATCTTATAGATGCTTCCTATGAGGCTAATGGGTCTGAAATCCTTGAGGCAATCAGCCCCAATCTTCTTGGGGATGAGGACTATAAAGGAGGCACCAATGGATTTGGAAAGCTTTCCTCTAGAATGGAATTCCTTCATGTAGGCCATTATTTCGCCTTTGATGAGATCCCAAAACCGTTGGAAGAAGGTTACGGGAAAATCGTCTAGCCTAGGAGCTTTGTCAGTTCCAAGATTGAAAACCGCATTTTTTACTTCATCCTCGGTGAAATCACATTCCAACCAAGATACCATATCCTCACTAGGAAAATTGAAGGTTATCGAGCAATGGCATGATTCGGTCCTCCTTATTATACAAGGAGAGGAAGAAGTTAAGAATGTGTCTAGTGAAGGCTTCTCAATCTTCCACGGTAGAACCATTGACTATCAAGGAGGAAATGCAATTACATCTCATTCTAGCGGACTCGATGCTATGAAAGAGTTCTGTGTTCTTGTCCCCTTCTGATGCAAGACAAACCCATGGTCCCCCATGGGTCAACCTGCTAATGGGCTCAGCCAATCCGTCTCGACCGAGCCATTTTAATTTGGGTTAATTTTATTTTATTTAGAGTTATTTTAATGTTTGTCTTTTAATTTAATCCAGTTAAGTTGTTTAATCTCAGCCGTAAGTTGTTTTAATGACAGAGATTAGTTCTAAGATAGTTTGCTTTCTCTATTTAAGCATTGTAAAGCCTTTTGGCTCATCAATTATTGCTTAATGAAAATTTCTAAAGTGATTTTGGATTTCCAATAGTTTTCTTCCTCCTCTCGCCCATGATCGGGAGTTTGACGTGAAGCCAATTTTTCAAATGAAAGTTTGACCTATCCCTTCCACCCTCCATTTCTAATCTCTCCATCTCTACCCGCACCACGCCTTGTACCCCGCTCCACATCATTTGGTATCAAAGCCGAAAATAGATCCAACCCCAGATAGATCCAACCCCAGATTCGATTTTCCGCATTTCTCACCATTGTCGATTCATCCATGATCACCATCCCGCAATCCTATAGCCATCCCTCTACCAAGCCCAATCCTACACCCAAACCAACCCTTTTTCACAAAACCTATCACCTATCATTCTAGCAAAACCTCTAAAATATCCCATCCAAATCCCACCCAAAAAAATTTTCAACCAAAAAAAAAAAAAAGCAAGAAAGAAGATCGAGAGAAGAGAAGAAAAGAAAAGAAAAGAAAAATAAAAAAAAATAGAGAAGAAGAGGGACTGAGTTTGAGAGCATACCTGGCACCATCCGCAACAGTATACATCACCAGAACCACCTCAGCAGTGGCTGCCCGTCACTCACGCCGCTGCCCCCACGCCTCTCCGTCTACTGCTCACCGTTGACAATGGAAGAGAGTAGTGTTTGACCCCTATTTGCTTTGCACAAACAAAAAAATGTGGAGTGCCTTTGGTTTACAGTGCTCCTCAGCACCACAATGTCTTGTGGTCCTTAGCCACAAGATTTGGTTTGAGGCCGGGCCAATTCCAGTTTGGGTCAGGTGGACCCAACCCATTTACACAAAAAACAGCCCAAAAGCCAACAGCAGTCTGGCTGAGATTAGCAGTGACTTCAGTGTGACATAAGCACTCACTCAAAAAGGGCATTTGACCAAATCAACGGGCATAACTTGTTTTCATATTTGTTTGATCCTACGAGCTCGTGGTGACAATATCTACATGATAGTGTAGGTATTGAGAGGCAAATTTCATCAATCAAGGGCCCGCAATCAATTAAAGTTAAGCCATTATCTTTGCATTGTGATATTCTAATCATTCAAGCTTCTATCATCAATCTACCTTCACATGCGAACTTCTGGAATCAAGATCTTCACATCAGGTCAGGTTGACTTAATTTTGAAGAGCATTTAATTACAATTCTTGCATCCAAGTCAACATGAAATTTGAAATCAGTAACCTCACTGATCAACTAAAAAGGCTTGAGTATGCCATTAAATATGGAACATGGTTTTATGAGAATAAAGTTTGCTTTGACCAGTTCCTTAATTTGAGGCAAGAAAAATTGACCATAGATGAATATATTAATGAGTTCTCAAGCCTACAATGTGTATGTACATTGAAGAGTGACAACTATGACTTTGATCGCTTTCTTAAAGGTTTACGACCAGATATTTTGGAAAACATGAGATATTGCAAAGACATTTTTGAAGGATATCAAAAAGCAATCCATGTTGAGTATAAAATTAGACGGTCTCAGTTGTGAAAATCTAAGTCTCAAAAGGAACAGTCTCCACAAGTAATAGAAGCCGATGTATGCTCCACATCACCTTCTTTGAGCCATCAACAGCTCAATCTCTGCTTCCATTTGATTTCTCCCTCCCTCATTGTATGCTTGAAAAGGTTTTTCAACTGGAACCTTCTTGTGATCTGATTGTCAAAAAGCATTTGAGACTCTTCCTTACGATCAAGAATCTATAGTTCTTCTAAAAGATCAACTTTCGCAGACATGGCAGAGCCAAGTTGATTGTGCATCCAGTCTTTGATGTTATTTTTTAATTTTCTTATCTTAAAAGACAATCTAAAGCCAACCATCTGGTGACAAATGTACTATCCCACCAACTCTTGATCAAATCTACAAAATGCTTATCCTCAAGCCACGCCACTTCCCTCCCCCATGTCTCACAATTGGAAACGAGAAGAATGGAACAATTGTCTGAAGTTGGTTTTGGGAGAGCGATCTGACAAACCTCGGGATACAAAACAGTCCAATCCACAAAGACGAGGAACCTATCAAGACATGAAAGAGGAGGATGATTTTGGGGGTTGAACCACGTGAAGGTGGCTCCTCCTAACTGAAGATCCATAAGGCAGTGGGAGTTAATGAAAAGTTTGCCATATCCACTGAGATAGTTCCACCTCAAGACTTTTTTGACAAGAACCTAGTAATGTTCCAGTCCCCACCAAGACACCAAGGGCCATGCCATCTGCTACAAATGGAGTCAAGTTCAGACCAAAAAGAATCCCGGAGTCAAGTTCAGACCAAAAAGAATCGCGGAGTCTTCAATTTATGGGACCATAGATAGAGGAGACTATCCAAGAACAAATGATCTTACCTCCAATCACAGCAGACAATGAAAAATCGCCACACCAGCTGTCTTTCAAGTAGAAGGCTACTGTTCCAAAAAAAGAAGAATACCTCCAGAGGATCCAGTAGCATCAAGACAAACCAAGAACTGCGGGTTACTTCCTTGATAATTACATGCCTAACTCTACTCCCCAGGCCATGGACATTCCAAGAAATGGCTTTTATTGACAACAATTCTTGGAACTCCTGGTGCGTTTGTCACTCTGCATGAAAGAAGGAAATTTCCGAAAGGGGCAATTGTCGCAGTTAATAGAACATGAAAGAACTTGCAGCTCTCTATTTCCTTTCCTTTTTATGTTTCCTCCATTGTGAACAGCTCTATTGAGTTTATCTTTATCTAGAGCAAAGGCTTTAAGCTATCCTAGCCTCCTCTGTTGTGGTCCACCTTGACTCCCATCACCTCACCATCGAATCTAATTTTATGCGCTAACCATGGGTTAGGTATGTTAGAAGAATGGGAAGGAAATAATTTAGTACCTTGCTCAAGTTGAAAGCCTAGATCTTCTTAGATCTAGGGTTTTATTCTACAATGGCCAAAGGAAATGAAAACACAAGAAAGAGAATAAGAGAAGGAAAGAGGAAGAATTAGAGGAAGGCCATGAAGGATTGAATAACCTACAAGGTTAGTCAATCTTTGTTATGTGATTATTTTATTATTTATAGAAATTACAAAAAAAAAAAAAGAAAAAAAAACCTAAAGTCTTTGCTATTTACATACAAGCCCCTCTGGCTGATATATTAATTACATATAAGTCCTATAGCCTAACTCAACACCCCCCCTCAAGCTAGTGCGTAGGTATTTACCATGCCAGCTTGGACAGAATAAAATGCAACTTAGCTTTATTCACGACCTTAGTGAGGAAGTCTGCTAGCTGCTCTTCAGTAGAAACTTGTACCAACCTATGATGCACAAATACGGCAAGGAAACACCATAGACACGGTAAGGGGCACGGATTTTACATGTAAAAAGTGAAGTATCAGATACAATACTACACGATACGTTGCCCATTTTGAAGTATCCATGCATCATAGGTACAACACAACATCCTTCTCATTTTTTTCACGTATAAAATGGCAATCCACTTCCACATGTTTTGTTTGCACATGGCAGATAGGATTCTCAGGCCTCAGCCAATTTAATCGTCGACGTATTATTAGAGTAGATAAACATCGGACCATCTTGCTTGAACCCTAGCTCTTACAACAATACCCTAGCTCTTATAACAGTATCCTTAGCCACAATACATCACAACACCCATAAGCTGCAGCTCTGTACTTGGCTTCTGAACTAGACCTTGCAGCAACAACTTGTTTTTTACACTTACATGAGACCAAATTTCCCCCAACCATTGTACAATATCCCGCTGTAGACTTTTTATCTGATAGAGAACCAACCCAGTCAGAATTTGTGAAGGCTAGAGCTTTTGCGTGTCCATAAGGTTTGTACAGAATTCCTTGACCTGGTGATCCCTTCAAATATCATAGAATTCGTTGCACTGATTTTAAACAATCAGTTCAAGGAGCATGCATAAATTGACTTACTAGACCAACAGCATAAGAAATATTTGGTCTCATAATGGTGAGATAAATTAGCTTCCCCACAAATCTCTGATACATTCTTTTGTTTTCAAAAAGTTTTCCACTTTCCAAGTGAAGGCTATGATTCTATTTCATTGGAGTTTTCTACTGGATTTGCTCCAAGTTTTCCTGTTTCTTGAAGAAGACCAAGGATGTATTTCTTTGTGATATAACAATTCCACTTTTGGACCTTGCGACTTCAATTGCTAGGAAATATTTCAATAATTCTAGGTCTTTGATTTCAAACTCCGATCTAAGAAAACTCTTTTACTTCAGACATCATCATATCCCGTGACAACTATATCATCAACATACACAAGTATGATGACTTTCAAGTTTCTTCTTTTTACAAAAATAGTATGATCAGCATACCCAAATTTAATTACAACTCTGCTAAATCTTTCAAACCAAGCTCGTGATGATTGTTTTAGTCCTTATAATGACTTTTTAAGAAGCCAGACTTTATTGCCCTGCCCTCTGGCAATAAATCCTGGTGGAGGACCCATGTAAACTTCTTCCTACAAATCCCCATGAAGAAATGCATTTTTCACATCAAGTTGGTATAAAGGCCAATTAAAATTTGCTGCTAGAGATAAGATGACCCGAATGGAAGTCCACTTGGCTACTAGAGAAAATGTTACAAAGTAGTCGACTCCATAAAATTGAGTGAATCTCTGAGCAACAAGTCTTGCCTTATACCTATTAATTGCACCATCTAGATTATATTTAAGGGTATAAACCCATTTGCACCCAATAGCACGTTTCCTTTCGGGAAGAATAGTAAAGTCCCATGTGTGGTTTTTCTCTAAAGCAGTCATCTCTTCAACCATTGCCTCTTTCCACTTAGGATGTGAAAAAGCCTCAGACACATGTTTAGGTATACATTCATTGACTAGGTTAGAGATGAATGCACAAAAAACAGATGATAGACTACAATATGAGACAAAGTTTTGTTCAGTATGGTGAGTCACACAAGATCTTGGTATTTTTCTAACAGCAATCAAAAGATCTAAATCAGAAGAATGGGTGCCTAGGTGAGGAACAGTCTCTAATTGAGATGGAGGAGCTTTGGAAAATAAAAGAACCTCGATCTAGAACATCAGATGATGATGCTATAGATGAGAACACTAGTCCTCCCCTTTTTCTCCCCCTGGAGTAAACTTGCAACGGCTCTTTGAACTTGTCTACTTCCATGTGTTCTTTAGCATCCTTTACCAATGTATCTACCTCATTTGTTGATCCAGGATATATTGGAGGGAAAAACTCACTTTCCTCATTTTTTCCATGCAATAGATCCTCACTAGGAGGAGTAAAATGGAACATCTTCAGAAACACTCACATCCATTGTAACAAAGATTCTACCATTCTTTCCTGGAGCATAACATTTGTAGCCCTTCTGATTACTATGGTATCCCACAAATACACATTTGACTGCTTTGGGATCTAATTTGTCCCGTTGATGGTTAGGAACATGTACAAAACACATACACTCAAAACAACTTTGGTGGACCCCGAAAAACTGTCATGCTACGGCACAACACCTCTATTGGACTCTTTCCTTTTAGTACCCTCGACGGCATTCTGTTAATCAAATGTGATGCTCCACTTAAGCTAGTGTGGCAGATACATTCCAAAGCTTTCCATTTAGGTCCCAACAAGTCTCCCGAGTATGACCATAGCATCCACAATGAGTGCAATAAATTTTTCACCATAAACTCCAAGGCCACGACTTTTGCGTCAACCATACCTAGTATTAGTCATTGTGTTGCCTACATTGGCGTTGGCTAGAACTGACTGTTCAGGTACTACATCTTGTCTTACATTCATAACCACCCAACAAGTTTCTTCTCCTTGCAATAAAGCAAACACTATGCCTAATGGTGTAAAGGATCGTAACTGGTTACCTGGGCAGAAATAGTCTGAAATTCTGGATTAAACGCACCACCCCCCCCCCCCCCCAAACCAAAAAAAAACAAAAAAAAAAACACCAATAAGTTCAAACATCTGCTGATCTTCTCCCAATTTTCCCTCTTTCTTGGCATACAAATAGTTTCTTGGCACAACACGGTTCAGGACTCATGTCCAACTCTAACTCTTTCCATAGAGCGCGAAACTGAGAATAATAATCACCAATTGATAGACTACCTTGTTTAAAGGCAGCAATTTCCATTTTCAACTCAAGGACCCTAGCAGTACTCTTTTCTGGGCATAGGCTATCAATGATCCATGACCCATGACCCGTCTGTCAAGCCCAACTGTGCACTAGTCAACTTGTACAATAATACATTCTAAATTTGAAGATGTAATCGATTGTGATTATATTGTAATTAGATGCTAATTTTACTTGATTGTAGCCCAAAATGGCCAACTCCTATTTATATAAAGCAATGGTAGATCCTCTACAAGGACAACCAATTCCATTCAACGTGTTGCATCTTATCTCTTGTTCACATCATGAATCAGTCACGGTATCAGAGCCCTTACTGCTTTAGATCATGAAGATTTATATACAGTTGATCACTATATCTTGTTCTTTACTATTCACTGAAGTAGACCACTCCTTGATTCAATACTCCTCTGTGAGATCTGAAACCCTCTACTAGTCATTTTTGTTCCTGAATCACTGATCATTTACAGAATTTGTCAAGATCATGTGCATCGTCCCTACCAAGGGTCTGCTCTTGTATGGACAATCCAGCGATAATCACAAACACGTAAGAGAATCACACAATCTTGGTTGACCACTCCTTCTAGGAATTTAGAGGATTTTTTCAGTATTTTTGGCTCATCAGAGGTAGGCCATCTGATCATCTCTGTGGCATCCTTGTTCGATACAATAGTTTTCATCAAATGAATACTGCGTTGTGGATTTAAAAACCGATTGAGGTGAATCTTGAATCATCTGAAAGAGAAAGGGTCTTCAGGTTTTAGACCAATCGGATCTTGAAGTTGATCCACATCTGGGCCCCATGTCCCAGATCAGACAACAAAATACAAGTCATCAGGCCCTTTTTTTTCTGTTTCCTGTTGGAAACAGCACCCATTTTCTCTGTTATCAGTTCCTGTCTGACCTGGTTGCAAAATACAGGGTCCTGGTGGCCTGTTTCATTGTTTGATTGTACTGATTTCTGTGTGTTTTGCACATATATTCTCACTACTTGTGCTAGAAACATTTCTTGATTACCATCTTTTGGATTCTTGCAAAGAATTATTTATTATGAAAAAACCAGAAGTACCGATCATTCAATTTAATGGGAAAAATTATCCCTCTTGGGCTTTTCAATTTGAATTGTATCTCAAAGGGAAAGAACTATTGGGGCATATTACTGGGTCTACCCTGAAACCAACGGAAGATAAGAAAAAGATTTTTGCTCGGACAACCAAGGATGCCAAAATAAAATCCTGGATCCTTGGAATAGTGGAACCACATCTGATCTTGAATCTGAGGCCCTACAAAATGGCAAAAGACACGTATCTTAAAAAAGTACACTACCAAAATAATTCTGCACAACAATACCAGTTGGAATTTGAAATTGCCCTGTATATGCAAGGATCCTCTTCCATTCAGGACTACTACTCTGGATTTCTTACTTTATAGACAGAATTTGATGAGATTAAATATCCTAGTGTCGCTCCTGCAGCTCTTCCTGAATTACAAAAACTTCAAGAACTCAATCATAGGGACCAATTTTTGATGAAATTACGCCCTGAATTTGAGAATGTTCGATCCGCTCTCGTAAGCAGAGTTCCCTCCCCATCATTAGATGAGTGCTTAAATGAGCTATTACGGGAAGAACAATGTCAAGCCACTCAAGTAGTTTTGACACAACACACTACCATTGGACCTCTAGAGATGGCATATGCAGCCCGCAGTAATTCTCCGGCACCCGTTTGTCCTCTTACTAATAAGAAAAAATACCAGACGAGACATGAGCTCTATTCAATTTTATAGTTGCAAGAATTTTGGCCACTACACCTCTCAATGTAAGCAAAATTTTGCAGCTACAGTAAAGCGCAGGGGCATCTTATAAGTGAATGTAGAATAAGGCCTCAGAAGTCAGAACCGCAATCCTCGTCCTTATCAAGCCGCAACTAACTCTGCTTTATCCAACATTATTCCTACTACAGCTGCTTCTTCTTTGTCTTCCAATTCTCCCACATCAACCACCAGTTCTTCTATTACCCCTAACATGATTCAACAAATGATTCTGAATGTCTTTTCTACACTGGGTATTTTAGGTACCTCTACCTTTTCTAAATCACTTTGGTATCTTGACTCAAGAGCATCTAATCTTATGACCTTTTCACCTGAAATTCTCTTAAATGCTCGTAAGTACTCTGGTAATTTACATGTTCATACAGCTGATGGTGAAAGGCTTCCAATTACTACTGTGGGTGACGGTCCTCATTCGTTACCCCTAAAAAATTTCTTCCGATCTCCTATCTACAAATCTTGTTTCAATTGGTCAACTTATTGATAATGACTGCCATGCCTCATTCACTCCATTTGGTTGTATTGCGCGGAATAAAGTGCCAGGGAAGGTGATTGCGAAAAGCCCTAAGCGCGGATGTCTTTTTCGGTTGCAAATATTCACTATTTAGAATAAACTTGAGTTTGCATTTCTCTGTGTTTCTTCTCAGAATAATTGGAAATTATGGCATAATAGATTTGGCCATCCAAATTCCAAACTTTGTTATCTTTGTTTAGAACTGATTTGGTGAATAAAAATATTGCTTTCTCTCATGGTGACATGTTGGATTGCTCTACGTGTAAGCTTGGTAAAAGTAAAACTCTACCTTTTCCTTTGCATGACAGTGTTGCTTCAAAGTGTTTTGATATCATTCATAGTGCTGCTTGGGGCGTTACTCCGGTAATTTCCCATACACACTGTAAGTATTTTGTCACCTTTATCGATGATTACAGTCGATTCACATGGGTTCATTTTTTAGGATCCAAATCAGAAGTGTTTGATGTGTTTGCAAAGTATTTGGACTATGTTTAGATTCAATTCTCTACCAACATCAAAATCTTACAAACAAATTCAAGAGTATGTATCACATCGATTTCAAAATTTTTTACAAGAACAAGGGATTATTTCTCAACGATCCTATCCTGATACTTCTCAGCAAAATGGTATTGCTGAACGGAAGAACAAACATCTACTTGACACTATTCGCACAACACTCCTTGAATCTTCAGTCTCGGCTCATTTCTTACTAGAAGCTTTATCCACGGCTGTTCACCTCATCAATCATTTGCCTTCTTCAAAATTGAATAATGAAACTCCACACTTTCAGTTATATGGAACTCCACCCATCTACACACATCTCCATACTTTTGGTTGTATATGTTTTGTTCATCTCCCTTACTAATGAAAGCACAAAGTTAACTGCTCAATGTGCATTTCTTGGTTATGCTTCAAAACAAAAGGGGTTTCTCTGTTATGATCCTACTGTCAATCGTGTTCGAACTTATAGAAATGTGATTTTTTTTAAAAAAAATCAATATTTTTTTCAACATCATAGTGAAACCCCACCATCTTACTCTAGCTTATCTAATTTCTCCCCAGAATCCTCACCCATTGATAGGTTTTGCCCGGATTTCGTTTATAAGCAATGCCATAAAAATGATATGCCAACATTGCAGCCCTCACATGAACTTCTCCCAACACATGACCCAAATCTTCCTCTGCAAACTCAGATTTGAAGATCCACTCAGATCCATCATCCTCCATTTCGTTGTGGGTTTGCTCATACTACCTTGCTTGCTACATTGTCATCCATTTTTATTCCTCACTCTTATTCTCAAGCAGCAAAGCAGGAATGTTGGCTTCAGCTATGCAAGCAGAATTAGATGCATTTCATGAAAATCACACATGGGATGTGGTACCTTGTCCTCCATCTGCAAAGCCCATTGGATGCAAATGGGTGTATTCCAATAAGTTGAAATCTAACGGCTCCCTTGATCGGTATAAAGCACATCCAGTGGCTCTTGGAAACAAACAAGAGTATGGTATCAACTATGATGAAACTTTTGCATATGTGGCTAAAATGACAACAGTTCGTACAATTCTTGCGATCACAGCAGCTCAGTCTTGGCCTCTCTACCAGCTTGACGTGAAGAATGCATTCTTACATGATAATCTGAAGGAAGAGGTGTATATGTGCCTACCCCAAGGACTTTCTGGAACCACACCTGATGTTGTTGCTCGCTTACACCGGTCGTTATATGGTCTCAAACAAGCTCCTCGAGCATGGTTTGAAAATTTTCGAGAGGTCATTCTTCATCTAAAATTTCATCAGAGATATTCTGATCCTTCTATGTTTCTTTGTCACACAGAGGCTGGGATCACTGTGCTCCTTGTTTACGTCGATGACATTATCATATCTGGGACATACACTAATATGATTTAGCATCTTCAGGCATCTCTGCATGACTCATTTCATATGAAAGACTTAGGACCTCTGACCTATTTCTTAGTGGGAAACGATTGTCCTTTATTCGAATCATAAAGCCTTAAAACATCTTAATTCCCAGCAACATATGACCGATCGTCGTGTTAAGTGAAGTGCTTTTCTTTAGCAATTTACCTTTAGCCTCCGACATAAAGGAAGCAAAGAGAATCTTGCGACTAATGCATTAAGTCGTCGGAAACACCTTCTTACTACAATGACAATCACAATTCCAAGCTTTGAGCAAGTGAAACAAGAGTATG
The DNA here is from genome assembly GCA_037013555.1 of Sextonia rubra. Classification (NCBI taxonomy): domain Eukaryota; kingdom Viridiplantae; phylum Streptophyta; class Magnoliopsida; order Laurales; family Lauraceae; genus Sextonia; species Sextonia rubra. The sequence continues at coordinate 12,212,866 of JASUAD010000008.1, forward strand.
CTACAGACCAAGAATTTGGAGTTACTTATTCAGATCTTCTCAATGGAAAACTTTACAAACATCCGCATTACAGCATACATGATGGTTTTTTATTCTGAGGTACAAAACCTTGCCTTCCTGCTACATCTATTAGAGAACATGCTGTTTGTGAATTGCATTCAAAAGGTTGTAGTAGTCACTTAGGACATGACAAGACACTAGCTCTTGTGGATGATTGTTATTATTGGCCGCGCATGAAGCTCAATGTCATCAATATCTGTGAAAGATATTGCACTTGTCAGTTGTCCACGGGCAACAAAAAAATACAGGGCTATATCAGCCCTTACCAATTCCTCATGTTCCTTGAGAAGATATCAATATGGATTTTGATTTAAGCTTTCCTAAGATTGCTCGCAAAGTGGATTCAATCTTCGTTGTTGTGGATCATTTCTCCAAGATAGCTCATTTTATCCCTTGCAACACAACAGCCGATTCTTACAAAGTAGCTCAATTGTCTTTCAAGGAAATTGTTCGTCTTCATGGTCTTCCAAAGACAATCGTTTTAGATCATGACACCAAATTCATGAGTTATTTTTTGAGGACTTTGTGGATGACAGCAAAAACAAAACTCCATTTTTCCATTGCTTCTCATCCTCAAATGGATGGACAGACAGAAGTTGTCAATAAGTGTCTTGGTCAGTTATTAAGGTGCCTTGTTCAAGACAATACATCTAACTGGGATCAAGTTCTACCCATGGCTAAGTTTGCTTACAATAATTCAGTCAACCGCTCCACAAGAATCTCTCCATTTGAAGCCGTCATACCGCGCTTACCTATTGATCTTGTTCCATTACCTCTTGAAGCGCGCTTAAGTGATGAAGCAGATAACTTCATCAAACATATGGAGCAAATACATGACAAAGTTCGACACCATATCACTACTAGCAATGAAAGTTACAAAGCTCATGCAGGCAAACATCGCCATTTCCTCAAATTTTCTGAATGTAATACGATTATGGTTCGCATCCATCCAAAAAGGTTACCACCTAAAGCAAATAAGAAAATGCATCCTCGGAATGCTGGACCATTCAAAGTTTTAAAGAAGCTAAGTTCTAATGCCTATACATTGGAATTACCTCCAAATCCTGACACTAGTCCAACGTTCAATGTTGTAAACCTTAAACTCTACTGTGGCTATGACAATGATGAAGACTCTGAAGGGCATGCAATTGTTTTACCAGCCCCTCTTCCACCTGCAGATAAAAGTATTGATGTTCTTGATGATCAGCTTGTTTCTACACGTCAAAGCGGATATCAGAAATTCCTTGTCCGATGGCAAAACCGCCCCATATCCAATGCTACTTGGATTACTGCATCCGACTTCTAGCGTCTAAATCCAGATCTTTATGAACATTTTCAAGCTATTAACTCGTCGGAGTCGAGTTTTTTCAAGACAAGAAGAGTTGATGCAGTATGGACCCAACCCAAAAAGACAGCTAAGCCCAAACAATGACCCAGGGGTCAAAACCAATCCATTGGGTTCAGCCATAAGCCCAATTGGCTAAGAGCTACCGTGGCACCTTTTATAATTATCTTATTACTACTATTATTTATTGCTTAGGAAGTTCTTGCTTAATAGGATTAGGAATTACCTTGTTTTAATTATTAAGTCTTGGTTGTCAAGAATTTGGTTTACTACCCTATAAATGAGAGAGACCTCATTGTAGATGCTTATGGTTATTTGATTATTAAAATTTGTGGTTGTTTTCCCCTTCAAGTATCGGTTATTTCTTGGTTTTGTTTGTGCCTTAAGGCAGGAATCCTTTTGGATTTGATCAATCCTTCGGGAGATTGGCCTATTTTTTTCTTTATCGTGGATCGTGGCTGCACCACTAATGTGCCTTCCTCCCCAAGATCTGCCATTCTCAAGCTCCAGACCTTGAGAGTGCTTCCTTTCAAATTTGAATCTAACGAAGCCAGAGCCTCATTGCAGCCATGAGTTTCGATCAATCAAGATATAGAAGTCAACCTTTCTAGCCCAACAGAACATAGTTTCAAGTTTCATCTTGGAGATGACAGGAGGTAGCTTAGAGATGAAGATGGAGAAGACTAGGTGGAAATCGAGGAGGCTCCTTGCATTCCATCCTATCTGAGAAGACGTGGGTTGCCTGCAATAATATATTTCATTGCTTTGTTTTTTTATCTTTTCCAAAAAGTAATTCCTATGGATCAGTTCATCAACATGGAACAAATAAAGATTTCACAGAAATAGTAATACAGTTGCAATGTCCATATTGGAAAAACAACTCCTACTTGGGATCAGATAGATTATAGTGAAAGGTTTGTCATTCTCACAACTCTAAGTTTGTCATTCTCACAACTCTAAGTCACACAGAACGTCTGAGATTTCTTGATCAATTGATTGTATTGTATTGAATTCATTCTCTTAGAGAATGAGTACTAATATATAGGAATACACATGCCTTAATTAAGGCTTTTACAAAGGAAACTAGCTAATCACTAATCTAAAATAGGAAAACAATCAAAACAGAATATGTACAGCCATCTAATTGTTGACCAAATCAAATCCCACGTGAGATATGGCTAGCTGGCTAGCTGGACAGGATTGATGGGCCTTGGGTCCCTTGATGGGCCAATGTAACATATGAGCCAACTTAACACCCCCCCTCAAATTGATGCGGGAGAATCAATGAGCATCAATTTGCGAACCAAGAATTGATGCCGTGGTCGAGGAAGACCTTTAGTAAGAATATCAGCGACTTGAAGCTCAGTGGAGACATGCGGAAGACTGATGACATCACGTTTAAGCTCATCCCGGATGAAATGACAATCAATCTCGATGTGTTTAGTGCGTTCATGAAAAATCGGATTTTCAGTAATCCGAATTGCACTAGTATTGTCAGCATAGAGGGGGGTAGCGCCGTCTGCGGGGAAGCCAATGTCCGAGAGGAGGCCGCTGAGCCAAATAATTTCAGAGCACGCAGCAGACATAGCGCGGTATTCAGCTTCAGTAGACGATTTTGAAACTTTGTCATGTTTCTTGCATTTCCAGGAAATCAGACTTTTTCCTAAAAACATGCACCAACCTGTCGTCGATCGGGTGATGATCAGTGGTGGGCCACCATGCAGATCACACTGTTTGCAATGTCTGTGTTCCTTGAAGTCACGATCTCCTCTGACGATCTTCACAAGAGAGAACAATTTCTCTTTCTTCTTAATGAGTTAATGCTTTCTAGGATCGCAAGACAAGATTTCTCTGAACCTGCTCTGATACCATGTCATTCTCACAACTCTAAGTTTGTCATTCTCACAACTCTAAGTCACACAGAACGTCTGAGATTTCTTGATCAATTGATTGTATTGTATTGAATTCATTCTCTTAGAGAATGAGTACTAATATATAGGAATACACATGCCTTAATTAAGGCTTTTACAAAGGAAACTAGCTAATCACTAATCTAAAATAGGAAAACAATCAAAACAGAATATGTACAGCCATCTAATTGTTGACCAAATCAAATCCCACGTGAGATATGGCTAGCTGGCTAGCTGGACAGGATTGATGGGCCTTGGGTCCCTTGATGGGCCAATGTAACATATGAGCCAACTTAACAAGGTTCACATGCCATGTTACATCCTCAAGTCCTACATCGACTATAGAGAGGAAAGTGAATGGGTTTATATAAAAAACTTGCACCATTACCTTGCATAAGGCCTTTTGGTCGGTTGAGGCCCACCAGAAACAAAACCGTGAGTCACATGGGCCAAAGCAGACAATATCATGCATGCATGTAAGGTGGGGCGTGACAAATGATATTAGAGCCGACTCTCAACTAGTTCGAGTGTGGCTCCCTGCCATGGCCTGGTGCAAGTGGGCGGGTTCTTATATGGGCAAGCTAAGAGAGCCAGCAAGCTACATGAACTGGCAGGCTACTGCACAAGTACGTGCAGCCCTAAGGGGGGTGGATTGTAACATCCTCGAATCCCACATCGACTATAGAGAGGAAAGTGAATGGATTTTTATAGAGCTTGCACCCTTACCTTGCATGAAACCTTTTGGTGGGTTGAGGCCCACCAAAAACAAAACTTTGAGGTGCATGGGCCAAAGTGAATAATATCATGCATGCGTGTAAGGTGGGGTGTGACATGCCACAACCAAATTTACCAGCAGACAAGGAAGGAACATTAAGTAGCCAACTCGGCATGGACACAAGGGCAGTTCCATCCGTTAGCATGTTATGGGCAAAGGCAATCTGATAGTTAAGTTTAGAGTTTTGTGTAACATGAAACACTAGGGAAACATGGACATCCTAATTTTAATCATTAAGTACCAAATCTGCAATGCAGCAATTAAACATGAATGATCTTTTTAGCTATACAACCGATAAGCTAAATGCAATAATAATAATAATAATAATAATAATTCAATGAAGTATTTATCTCCAATGGTGCTGTAAATGATGTGTGATGTTGGGTACAGTTTATGTCAAGAGAAATTCTTTTAAACTAGAAATGGACTTGGTGGAGTTAATATTATGACCATCAATAAACTAGAAGCATTTTCAGATAGATATACCAGGTAAGTTTTGTGCGTAGATTGAAAGGTCAACAGATGGTGACATTTTCACTTTGCGAGCATGGACATTCAAGATGTCCAATCGACCCTTTGCTCCAGGAGGACGGATTCTTATCTGTAACAAAAAGCATGAATGAGATAAAACAGCAAAGTTCCACCAGTCCAGTTGGCAAATGATTTCAAGAAACCAACATATTTTCTCATGTTCAAAACACATCCCAAATCAAGAGTAACATAATGTCAAACAGTTTTTTCTTTCAGCAATAATACAGTGTGACACCTTGCCAGATATATTTTGAGGACCATTACAGCAGACAGTGGAACCCACCTTCAAACTGGTGGTCCATTGAATAGTAAGAGCACAATGTGTTTCTACAGGATGGTCTTCTATCAATTGATCCTCGATCAAGTTATCCCAATTCTAATATATGAAGGGGATACGATTCAATTTTGCAATTGGAGTTCAATTCTACAATTGATTACAAAATTGAAACTCCAATTTCGAAATTGATTTTAATCAGATTTTGAATTAGGAAAGATTTTAGAGACTCCACAAACTGATCTTTTCTATTTTCTTAGGAAGTTCAATAACGGCCAATAGCCAGTCTTTCCTACTTTTTAGGAAATCCAATAATATTGTTAATCAATTACTTGGAAGCTGTGATTTTAAATTTAAAACCCTTATCAATTAAAGTTTCAATTCATTTCCTCCTCAAAATTATCACATAAAATCGAGTCTCTCTCCCCACTCCCTCTTTTCATCTTTAATTATTAGGAAAGTGCTTCTTTTTAAAGTATAAATATGAAAATGTGATGGGCCCACCAAGTAATTCTTATGATTTTAGAAGTAAGCTGAAGTGAAATTTGCAATTGATTTTATACAAATTAAAGCTCCCATTTTGAAATTAACCAATTACAAACATTCTTTTCTATTAACATTGTAAGAATTGATTTTGTTTCGAATTTTTACCATCTCAATATAATTTTGATAAAAAGATTTCATTATTTTAAAATTTTTATAAATTTTTAATATGTGAATTGGCTAATCACAGGCACATTTTGCTTTTATGTGTGTACATATATAAGACCCACTTGCCATGTTGTTCTTTATTTTCTAGGTCTGGTGCTTTCAATTTTTATGATCTCTGAGTAGAGCTACCTATATATTTTTTTAAAATGAATGAGTTCTACTAAAAAATTAGCCAGTGTCAAGGCCATTGATGTATTTATATTTCACCGAGGTCACTAATGCACTTTTATTTATGTAACTAAACTATAGAAGAAAAAAGCATTCTTTATAATTACTATGAATTGAAGAGAGACCTTAGAATAATATTGAATACGTGACTTTCAACCAAATCTCAATAGAATCATATATATTATTTTTTTATTATTATAATTTTTAAAAGTTCATAGACTTCCTTATAGTATGAATTATATTGCCCATGTTAAGCACAAGCATGCTTTGCTAGCTATTTTATATATATATATATATATGAAGTGAATTGGATTCAATTGCCAATTCCAAATTTAATTTTTACCTTCTTCAATTTTGACTGATCTTATACTAATGTCAACAATTATTGCCCTCTTACTATTCTTATTAACAACCATTTTAAAGTACCCGGTATGTATCTACGTGTGGAAAAAAGCACCAAAACTATACCTCTTCATCCTCACATCTCTTGCAATCCTTGTGAGACGCTTCCCCTTCCCCACACATTTCAAGGCAATAAACACAGGCATTTCTTCACTCTTTGCTGCTATGCCCAGATCTTCCTGATGGTTCATTTCCTCTGTTTTTGCAATGACTCTCCTTCCACTATCATTCACCATCGTTTGTTGATGGGGTTTGCTCTTGTGGCGATTACTCAGAAGGTCTAAGGTATCTGATTCTTCCCTTCACACATTTGGGGTGGATACCAGAAACCACATTTGGTAGGATTATGTTATTGCAGTATTAGTACAACTTGGGAAAATGTTTCCCTTGGGTGATTCGTGGTTCCCCTTATTGCCCAAATAAAAGAGCATATCACTATACGTTCCTCCAAACTATTAAGGTGGCTAGATTCAAGTGCATCCTACAGATGATGTATAGTTGTTTGCATGAGAAATTTCTGTATCAAGTTGATTATGGAAAATATTACAGGGTGGAGATATTTCTAGAATTGTTTTTAAAAAATGGTTGAATATATAGATATGAAGATGAAGTGTCTTAGTAACAATCCTCTATTTGATCCTTGTATTTCTTTATTACTCGGGCTCTTTTTATCTTTCTCTTATGCAATTGGGTTTCTTGATCCATAGTTGATTAGAATATATCTTCCCTAATCTCTTGTTATGATTCCATGTTTTCTTCTCCAGGGTTTGTTTATTTTCTTTAATTTAATTTTATTGGTATAGTTTGATCTCATGTTTCACCTTTTATTTTCATAGAAGCATCTTCTATGATTGGTTTCCAATACATTATTTTTATGTGTTAGCAAAATAAAATAAAGGATTCCTTCTATGCTAAACTCTACATGTCGCTGTCATATCAACTTATGTGTTTTATGTACTGTATTTCGTATTTGTAAATTGCATTACTATGCTAATTTAATACTAGATCAACTGTTGATCATATGAATTGATGTTCCACCAATTCATGAATGGGGAGCTTAAAACAAACTAGAATCCTCAAAGACTTGAAACTCATAAATATCATAGTGAACATTTATGCACTTAAAGCATATATGTTTTTACATGAGACTGAGATGTTTGTCTATTATTCTTTCTCCTTTATGTGTATGGGTAGGTTATCAATGTGTAAATTAAATGGTGCTAAGGTCTCCAGTCTCCACTTCTGAATGTGTTGTAGGAGGATTTTCAGTGAGACTTTCAGTTGGGAGATATACTCTTTGGTGGAAGGTAGGGTCAATTACTCAAAGTATTTTACATTGGTTGGTTACTGAATGGTGAGAAGCAAAACTAATATGCTCAAGGAAATTGTACTTCATAACCATTTGCAGACATCTCCTAAGTTGAAAAGGTGACCATCAAAACCAAAGTTTGTCACAAAAATTTTTTTTTTCTTTTACGGTAACGGTAAAATGTTATTAAAGAAAGACAGAATACTCTCCTCATAATTGTAGCAGCTCATGATAAATGCACTGGCGATACACCATTGAAAGTTGAGGAAAGGAACAACAAAGAGTTGTCTTTGTATTCTTGTTGTCATATGTGAAGATTTGTAATTTTAAATATACTGGATTGGAAACTTGATTTTTACCATTACAGGCAGACAATTGACTCTCCAGGCAAGATCTTTTACTTCTTTTTTATGTTTTTCCATTTTAATATTTTCATTTCTTTTCTCACATTGGTTATATTTTTCTTCAAGTGGATGTATCTTAGATTTTTATTTTTAAAAATGTAAAATTAATTGATAACTCATTTATTTCTAGAGCATGGATGCGATTTAGAATTTTTATGTTGATTTCATTTTTAGACCTTTGAATTATAAAAATAGCATTATATTTATTTTTTTAAAATTTCACAATATAGTTTTTTAATATTTACTCATATGAATTATGCTACCCATGCTAAGCATGGGGGCTTTGAAAGAGATTGATTTCTATTTGAAATCACCTCCAACTGATTTTGACATCCTATATAAATTTGACCAAGTGACCATTATCAATTCCAATACATAATTCTCCTTTACTTTATTTAATCAAATTCAATTTAATAAAAACATTATTTATTATTTTTATTACTGTAGTGAATGATAATGTGCTATTAGATTTATGATGGCCAAGGTAGACAAAAGTATTGTGATGGAAAATCCTAAATTTGAATTTATCTATTATATTTGACGATCTAAATAAGTTTTTAGAACTTATAAATATATTAATTTATTTTTAAATCCACGAGCAATTAATGAATAGTCTCATGGTACAGTTCAATATCCGACTCAACTAATTCTATCATTTCATAAAGATCTTCTGCTATTAAAACCCTTCAGCATAACATTTGACATGAAGAAAGATAAGTGGTGAGGATTTTATCAATTTCATTAATCGGGATGTGAGTCAAGAAAACTAAAACCTAAATCTGTCTTAAAGCTAACTTGAGTTAAAGTCAAGAAACTCAAAGCTACCCTAAATCCAGCCAACTCACCTACAAACCCGCTTATAATTGGAAAATATGATATTTTAAATATCTTATAATTTTTTTCATCTCAATATAATTTATACAAAAATATCATAATTTTCGAAATGTCTCTATTATTTATTTTTTTAAATTTTCAATTGTATAACTTCTAAGAAAGACTATTATTATGTGTTTCATAATTAGGACACAGGACATGACATTCGGTAATTATAAGTCTAAGCGTATAAATTTTTCATTTTTGAGAAAGATTTCTATTTTAGACTTTCTATAAGATAAACATTTGAAATCAAAATCAATTTTTATTATTTATATCATAAAATTAAATGATATATTTTTTTTTATGACTTGAATTGCCAGTGCTAAGCACGTAGCCAACTAGATTCAATTGATTTTGACTGGATTTTCTTGCCCTTCCTTGCAAATCACAATACCTTCTCATGTTTGTAACTCCTAATAAATAGATTTTGACTGGATTTTCTTGCCCTTCCTTGCAAATCACAATACCTTCTCATGTTTGTAACTCCTAATAAATAAAAACGTTTCCCCTCCCCAATTGCATTCAATTGCTTTGATTGTCCCTCAACTTTCACAAACCCTCCCACGTTCATAACTCCCACAGCAACGTAACTCCTCCCTCTCTTCCTTAACTCTTCTTATCAAGTCCTCTTTAGTGAAAAATCTTCTCATCTAGTTTCTTTTCAGGAATAGCCCTTTTTATTTTATTTTTATTTGATCTTCTTATTCTCGAGGCCTAGGGTAATATGAAGAAAGCAACAATCACGTTTCATCTGAACTTGATCATCTCATCTTCACCTAGTATACTAGCCATGGATTTGGACACGCCGCATTGTTAAGGTAATCAAAATCAGTTACTTCTCTTATTTGTTTTTGGTCTTTGATGCAGTCTAGGCCCCAGCAGCCCCTCTTCAAATTAGGTTAGGATTATTATTAGTAAAGTTCTAATTAAATTGTTATTAGGAAAGTTTCCATTATTAGCCTAGGGTTTTCTTATACATTAAGTTTGCTTTTACTATATATATGGCACTGTAGAGAAGAAAATCTCAGATTTGGTTGATTAATAGAATTGGGTTTTCCCAGAAAGGTGCGTCCTCGTGAGTGTGTGAAGTCATCTTGACGGTTCGAAGTGTCCTTGGACACGTGTTTAGGCACCTCCATGAAAGCCCTAACCCTAGGGCTGCATCAGATTGGTGTCAGAGACCAAATCTGGTCACCGGGCGCCCTCTGTCGTTCCCGGACTTCGTCTCTCCATCCACTGTTCATCCCATCATCTCCGCTGCTATCCCAGACGACCCGAATCCCAGCCAACCCGCATCCCAGCCACCCGCTCCCCACTCTCCCCACTCCACTGAATCCAGGGTCACCAACCCACCACCCAACTTCCTTGACCCTCGCCGGCCGTACCAACCCAAACCGTCCTCGTTACAGCAAAACCCATCCTCTGCCGAATCTACAGTCCCAATACCCAAATCCACTAAAAACAGGCCCTAACCAGCCCGAACCCTACCCCTCATTGTCCCCCCCCCCCCTCCTCCTCCTCCTCCCAACTTGTCCAAATCCCTCTACCCCGCATCTTCTCTGCTCTCGCCCCGCACGATCCCTACCCTGAGGCCAGTCGATCGGCGTGTTACCCTCTCTCGTCCTCCCTATCTTCGCTCACCACCGGGACAACCCCTTCGCCGGCACCAAACCCTATTCCTGCACTGATCCCATCCGCTCACGGCTCGGCCATCAAAACATGGACCCAGTTGATACATGGACTGCGATGAAAAATATTTTGAAACAAAAATTCCTCCCTGTCAACTATGCAAGAGATCTACGTTCCAGTTTTCAAAACTTGAAACAACGGTCCAAGACAATTGTTGAATATTCTGAGGAATTTTTAACTCTGCAAGCTCATTGTGGCTTGAATGAAGATGATGTGGTAGTTGATAGATTTTTCAATGGATTGAGAATAGACATTCAGCATATCCTTGCCTTCCAACATTTTGATAATGTCGATAAGCTCATCCAACATGCTATCAAAGCTGAGGGAATTGCAAATCATCAAATACAAAAATCCAAATGGGTTTCTCCGAAGAATTCAGCTTTACAAAAAGCTAAATCCAATGGACAGAGTTTTTTTAGGACTGAAGGTCAACATAAGATGGTTTGTTTTCATTGTCATCAGCACGGGCATCGAGCAGCAGAATGTCCGAAGCGAATACATTTGATTGAGATTGAAGGTGCTGATAACAATATCCGAGATGATATTAAGGGTATTGACACTGACCTTAAGGATATTGACAATCCCAATAATATTGACACTGAGGAAATTGAATTCACCGATGCAGAGTAATGCAGGCCAGATCTATGATTGACCAGGCCATTAGACCCAAGATCAATACAGCCTAATAGATTAGAATAGATTATATTAATAGTAATTGTTTGATATTTGGCAAGTCCAGTTGGATTTGACTTATGGCTTCTTATTTGTTTAGAATTAGGTATTTCCTTTCTTAGAGAATATTTTAGTTATAAATAAAGGTTGTAATCTCTTCAAGAGATATAGATTTTGATATTGAATAAAGCTTTGGGCATTGGTTCTTAGTTGAGAGAGTTATTTGTCTTTGGTGAGACACCTAGACAATTTATCCCTAAGCCTTTTGGCTTAGAGATTAGCCCGTTGGCTAATCTTCTTCCCCTGCGCTGCTTCAATTGGTATCAAAGCAAAGATCCAATCTCGAACCGCCGCCTGATCGCCGATTCGAGGTAACCTATTTCTCCCGATCGTCTGCTCTCCATCGGTCCTCATCCATTGTGCATCTTCTCCATCGCCTCCCATCGTCCGTCATCGTCATCTTTCCCCAATCCTCTACGGCAGAACCCACACCAGCCATCACCGAGCCCTTTTCCCCACACACCACCCCTAGCCGAACCCAGAAACCCAAACCAGCCATCACCGAATCCACCACCGTCCAGCCAAACCCCTAACCCTGTCACCCAGATCCCCTCATCCCGGAATCCCCAACACTTCCCTCCATCCACCACCGCCATTCCAACATCCCTCGACCTCTCCCGCATCACTACCGCCCTCCATACCCTCCACCGACCCCTTCCATAGCCCACCGCGCAATCGGAACCCTCACCCGAGCCCAACCCCTTCCCGGAACCCCTTTCCAAGACTTCTCCTCCCCGCCAGTAAACATTCCCCGTTCCTCACCGACCCATCTTCCCTTCCTCCTCATCATCACCGATCCACCCCCCCCCCCCCCCCCCCCCCCCAGAATAAAAAAAAAAAAAAAAAAAAACAACAGCACTGGCTGTCAGACGCAACAGACGACAGCCACAGACGACAACGAGACAGAGAAGGAGAAGACCCGACAGCCAGCGCCTGCTGGCGTTCTCTCCCTCTCCATCGCCGGCTGGACGCGACGACCGCCATCGCCCCGCGAGCTCCCGCTGTAGTGCTCTCTCTCCCCCTCGCCGGCAGACGACCGCCACTCCCTCTCCATCGCCGGCTGGACGCAACGACGGCCATCGCCATCGCCATCGCCTCAAACAGAGGACGCGACAAAAACAGCGACCAGCGTCACTTCCACCATCGACCTCACCGTCAGCAGCAGCGGCGGCCTCCAGATCTCTATGACCGGTGACTTCCACCGCCGCTAGGGTCTCTGTGCTTCGTGCGCCAGATCCAAATCCACCGCCATCGCCGCCCCCCGTCGTTTCTCTCTCCCTCGACGGTAGAGTCTCTTCTTCTTCTCTTCCTTTTCGTTTTGCATCAGAAGTTTCTGCATCAGCCGAGTTTCGTTCTGCATTAGACGTTTCTGCCTCAGCCGAGAGGTGAGTTTTTTTGTTTTCCTCCTGTCACCACTGTCGCAAGGGAAAGATATTTGAGTAAGTGGGCCGTCCCAATTGGGCCAACCTGCTGACCCGACACCCGCCACTTTGCTTCAGTCCGGGTCTGACCTGACCCAGATCTGACCCGCCTGCCTGATTCAGTCCAGACCCACAGCCAGCAGCTGCCCTGTTCAGCCCAGGCCCACTCCAACTGTTCAGCCCAGGCCCACTCCAGCCCAGGTCCACAGCAGCAATATATATAATCCAGTCTTTTTGGATTGATTGATCTTAGCCATTGCTTCTCAAAAGATAATATTTTGGTCTGATTCACACTCCATCTTCACTTGCGTCTTTTGTCGACAAGATCACGCCATTCGGTTAGTCAATTTTGAGCATTCAGAAGATTTTTGAATTTCTTATAGTAAAATCAAAATGCAAATCTTTGGACCATCTGATGAAATTCAAAGCATGCTATATGAGTATAAATATGGAGATTGGTATTTTGCAAATAAGGTCTATTTTGAGCAGTTCCTCAATCTCAGACAGGCAAATTTGACAGTTTATGAATATTTAAATCAATTTTCGAGACTGCATCAAGTTTGTGGCTTAGAACAAAATAAGTTGCATGATTTAACTCGCTTTATCAGAGGTTTAAAGCCAGAGATTCTTGAAAAGATGAAACCATGTCACAGTGTTCATGAAGCATACAAAGAAGCAATTTATATTGAGCACATGCTTCAATGGTCCCACCTGCAACAAGTCAAGCCTAAGCAAGAACATTTTCCACAACGAATGAAAGATCATCTGATGGGAACAAAATTTGAAGGTAAAGATACTCACACCCTTGTCATTCGCAGACTTCTCACCACCAATGAAAAGGAAGACAAAGAGTGGAAACAGACTATAGTATTCCGAACGCGAGTAAGGTGTGAAGATCGATTAACTAATCTAGTTATTGATCATGACAGTACTATCAATTTTGTGGCACAATATGTAATTGACAAACTCAATTGGCCTACAGAGACTCTTCCAATGCCTTACGAAGTTACATGGTCTAATGCTTCTGTCATTACTGTAACTCACAGATGTTTAGTATCTTTCAAGATTGGTGTATATGAAGATAAAATTTGGTGTGATGTAATTCCCATGAATATCACTCATATTCTTTTGGGACAACCATGGCTTTTTAATCGGAAAGTGCAATATGACAAGGAGAAGAATATTTATTCTTTCTATTGGAAAGGACAATATGTTGACCTTATTCCATTACAATCAACAACATCTTCATCTACCTCATCACCATCAATTGAAGAGTCACAAGATGAACACAGGGAAGACACAAATTCCACCGACGATGTTGAAAAGCCCATTCATGGAAAGGAAGATCTTATTGTAACTTCAAATGAGAAGCAAGAGATAAAGCAAGATGATGTACAAGCAGACAGTAATCATCCAATGGATCTGATTGCCACATCGGGTGACAAATCAATTACCCCAGTGGTTTCGCAAGAAGATATGTCCACATTAATTGACGTGCACCATATTGATTTCATCTTCAGAGATCAACTAATGTCAATCAACAATTATGCTATCTTATTACAGAGTCTACTATTAAAGCATATAATGGTCAGATCACACTGTCAATGCAACCATCAACAGACACATCGCCTCCAACCTTCTTCTGAGTGGAATAGAAGATTCGATCCAGCTTTCAAGGCATATTATCAACCTGATGCTCAATCCGCAATACGGAAGTTTGTTCGAATGATTTTCGACCCAGGTGGATATTTACAGAACTCGAGGACGAGTTCTCTTCCAAGCGGGGGAGAACTGATGCAGGCCAGATCTATGATTGACCAGGCCATTAGACCCAAGATCAATACAGCCTAATAGATTAGAATAGATTATATTAATAGTAATTGTTTAATATTTGGCAAGTCAAGTTGGATTTGACTTATGACTTCTTATTTGTTTAGAATTAGGTATTTCCTTTCTTAGAGAATATTTTAGTTATAAATAAAGGTTGTAATCTCTTCAAGAGATATAGATTTTGATATTGAATAAAGCTTTGGGCATTGGTTCTTAGTTGAGAGAGTTATTTGTCTTTGGTGAGACACCTAGACAATTTATCCCTAAGCCTTTTGGCTTGGAGATTAGCCCGTTGGCTAATCTTCTTCCCCTGCGCTGCTTCACAGAGACCACAGGTGAAGCTCTTATTGTCCTCAAGGACGCTCCACCAACTGTTGAGCATAAGTGGTTGCGCAAAAACATTTTTCGTTCCGCAGGATTAATTCAGGGACAAAATTGCACAGTTGTTATTGATAGCGAAAGTTGTGAAAATCTCATCTCCCAAGCCCTTGTTGATTGCCTCCAATTGAAAGTTTATAAGCATAACCGTCCTTATTTTGTCAAGTGGCTAATGAATAGTGATCAAGCGCATGTTCGACATACTTGCAAAGTTACTTTTGCCATTGGTGAGACTTACAAGAATACAATCTGGTGTGATGTGCTACCTATGGATAGTGGTGATATCTTATTGGGCCGTCCATAGATGTATGACAAGAATGGAACTCATGGTATGCGCGACAACATCTATCATTCATGCATGGTGGACAGCAAGTTACTCTTCATTCTGAGAAACCACAACCGCCAAAGAAGACCTGGAAAGCTGCCACAAAGGAAGTCCTTCTTGTTCAACACATTTACACTGGCAATCCGAAGCAGAATCGAGTTCGAGAACAAACTCTTCTTTCAACCTGGGGAGGATGATGCAGTCTAGGCCCCAGCAGCCCCTCTTCAAATTAGGTTAGGATTATTATCAGTAGAGTTCTAATTAAATTGTTATTAGAAAAGTTTCCATTATTAGCCTAGGGTTTTCTTACACATTAAGTTTGCTTTTACTATATATATGGCACTGTAGAGAAGAAATTCTCAAATTTGGTTGATTAATAGAATTGGGTTTTCCCAGAGAGGTGCGTCCTCGTAAGTGTGTGAAGTCATCTTGACGGTTCGAAGTGTCCTTGGACACGTGTTTAGGCACCTCCACGAAAGCCCTAACCCTAAGGCTGCATTAGATTGGTATCAGAGACCAAATCTGGTCACCGGGCGCCATCTGTCATTCCCGGACTTCGTCTCTCCATCCACTGTTCATCCCATCATCTCCACCGCTATCCCAGACGACCCGAATCCCAGCCAACCCGCATCCCAGCCACCCGCTCCCCACTCTCCCCACTCCACTGAATCCAGGGTCACCAACCCACCACCCAACTTCCTTGACCCTCGCCGGCCGTACCAACCCAAACCGTCCTCGTTACAGCAAAACCAATCCTCTGCCGAATCTACAGTCCCGATACCCAAATCCACTAAAAACAGGCCCTAACCAGCCCGAACCCTACCCCTCATTGTCCCCCCCCCCCCTCCTCCTCCTCCTCCCAACTTGTCCAAATCCCTCTACCCCGCATCTTCTCTGCTCTCGCCCCGCACGATCCCTACCCTGAGGCCAGTCGATCGGCGTGTTACCCTCTCTCGTCCTCCCTATCTTCGCTCACCACCGGGACAACCCCTTCGCCGGCACCAAACCCTATTCCTGCACTGATCCCATCCGCTCACGGCTCGGCCATCAAAACATGGACCCAGTTGATACATGGACTGCGATGAAAAATATTTTGAAACAAAAATTCCTCCCTGTCAACTATGCAAGAGATCTACGTTCCAGTTTTCAAAACTTGAAACAACGGTCCAAGACAATTGTTGAATATTCTGAGGAATTTTTAACTCTGCAAGCTCATTGTGGCTTGAATGAAGATGATGTGGTAGTTGATAGATTTTTCAATGGATTGAGAATAGACATTCAGCATATCCTTGCCTTCCAACATTTTGATAATGTCGATAAGCTCATCCAACATGCTATCAAAGCTGAGGGAATTGCAAATCATCAAATACAAAAATCCAAATGGGTTTCTCCGAAGAATTCAGCTTTACAAAAAGCTAAATCCAATGGACAGAATTTTTTTAGGACTGAAGGTCAACATAAGATGGTTTGTTTTCATTGTCATCAGCACGGGCATCGAGCAGCAGAATGTCCGAAGCGAATACATTTGATTGAGATTAAAGGTACTGATAACAATATCCGAGATGATATTAAGGGTATTGACACTGACCTTAAGGATATTGACAATCCCAATAATATTGACACTGAGGAAATTGAATTCACCGATGCAGAGACCACAGGTGAAGCTCTTATTGTCCTCAAGGACGCTCCACCAACTGTTGAGCATAAGTGGTTGCGCAAAAATATTTTTCTTTCCGCAGGATTAATTCAGGGACAAAATTGCACAGTTGTTATTGATAGCGAAAGTTGTGAAAATCTCATCTCCCAAGCCCTTGTTGATTGCCTCCAATTAAAAGTTTATAAGCATAACCGTCCTTATTTTGTCAAGTGGTTAATGAATAGTGATCAAGCGCATGTTCGACATACTTGCAAAGTTACTTTTGCCATTGGTGAGACTTACAAGGATACAATCTAGTGTGATGTGCTACCTATGGATAGTGGTGGTATCTTATTGGGCCGTCCATAGATGTATGATAAGAATGGAACTCATGGTATGCGCGACAACACCTATACATTCATGCATGGTGGACAGCAAGTTACTCTTCATCCTGAGAAACCACAACCGCCAAAGAAGAATTCTTGGAAAGCTGCCACAAAGGAAGTCCTTCTTGTTCAACACATTTACACTGGCAATCCGAAGCAGAATCGAGTTCGAGAACAAACTCTCCTTTCAACCCGGGGAGGATGATGCAGTCTAGGCCCCAGCAGCCCCTCTTCAAATTAGGTTAGGATTATTATTAGTAGAGTTCTAATTAGATTGTTATTAGGAAAGTTTCCATTATTAGACTAGGGTTTTCTTACACATTAAGTTTGCTTTTACTATATATATAGCATTGTAGAGAAGAAATTCTCAGATCTGGTTGATTAATAAAATTGGGTTTTCCTAGAGAGGTGCGTCTTCGTGTGTGTGTGAAGTCATCTTGACGGTTCGAAGTGTCCTTGGACACGTGTTTAGGCACCTCCACGCAAGCCCTAACCCTAGGGCTGCATCAATCTTTTATAGTTCCCTTATTTCCTTTTCTTTTTTATAAATACTCCATTCAATCCTCTTATTTAATTTTTCATATTCTTGCCTCTTTGCTCACGTAGCAGACAGTCTCTATCTTGTATCCATTTGCTTAGATTCTCTTACAAATATATTTACACTAGCAACAAAGGCTTGTGTGAAGCCCAAGCCTAAAAATGAAAATATATTAAAATTTAGGATTTTTAAAAATATTTTACGAAAAGAATATAAAAAAGATCAAGATCTCTGAAAATCAATTTCCTTTTATACCAGAAAGATCAACTATGGAAGCTATCTTTTCACTTTAGGCAATTAATGGAAAAATATCGAGCAAAGAGGAAAAATCTACATATAGTCTTTATCGATTTGGAAAAAGCTTATGATAGGGTACCGAGGAATTTAATTTGGTGGGTTTTAAAGAAAAGAAATGTCTCCAAAGGTTACATTGAAATTTTTAAGGATGTGTATGAAGGAGCAGTAACAAATATGAGAACCACATGTAGAGAAACAGGTGGATTCCCCGTGACTATAGGTTTACATCAGGGATCAACTTTAAGCCCTTATCTCTTTGCATTAATTATGAATGAGTTACCTGTACATATTCAAGAATAAGTACCATGGTGTATGTTGTTTATAGATGATATAGTATTGGTAGATGAATCAAGAGATAGTGTAAATACAAAGCTTAAGAGATGACGGGGGGCATTAGAATCTAGAGGCTTTAAAATAAGTCGTCCAAAGACAGAATATATAGATTGTAACTTCAATGGACATATACAAAGTATTGAAACCACTGTCAAAATTGAAACCCATGAGATACCATGTAGAGATTCTTTTCGGTACCTAGGCTTGATGATGCGTAAAGATGGGGAGATTGACACAGATGTGGAGCACAGGATAAAAGCTGAATGGCTGAAGTGGAGACTAGTTTTTTGAGTGCTTTGTAACAGACGAATGCCAACGAAATTGAATGGTAAATTTTAAATGACAGTGGTTAGACTAGCTATGACATATGGAGCAGAATATTGGCTAATTATAAAAATGCATGTACGTAAGACGAATGTAGCGGAGATGAGAATGCTTGGGTGGATGTGTGGTAAAACTAGAAAAGATAAAATTAGAAATGAGCACTTTCGAGAGCATTTAGGGGTAGCATCAATAGGGGATAAAATTAGAGAAACCCATTTAAGATGGTTTGAGCATGTTGAGCATAGGCCAGTAATGGCACTGGTAAGAAAAAATTTGGCTATACAGGTGGACGGCCCATCAAGAGGTAGGGGTAGACCGAAGAAAATATTGATGGAAGTTATTAATTCAGATTTGAAGAAGTTTAACTTATCGAAAGATTTAGCTCAAAATATAACGAAATGGAGAAACAAAATTCATGTAGCCGACCCCAACATGGTTGGGATAACGCTTTGATGATGATGATGATGATGATTTTACGAAAAGAATAGCTCTAACAGAAAACATATATTAGCTATCATTATTAATATTTATTCAATGCATCAACATATAAAGAAACAATAAAGTAAATTTACATAATGTTTCAGTTTTAATAAATATAAAGAAAAAATGAAGTAAATTTACAAAATGTTTTAGTTTTAATTTGTATTTTTCTATGCCTAGAAGCAAATGCAACTGCAAAACTCATGAGGTTTTGCATAGATATCAATACTAGGTTTCATTTGATTTTAAAATTTGTAGTGCTCAACCAGCTAATCTTAATCTGTAAGATGATACTCATGCATCAATAGGACTTTAACAGAATGCTTGTTAACTTTTAATAGATTTTATTGGATTAAATAATCTCATAGACAGGCCGCATAGTGAAGAGTCTTAAACAAAGAGAAATTTTTAAATTAAGGATGCATACTTTCTTTTCCCACTTAATAGAATGAAAGTGCAACTAATGGAGAGCAGATTGCAATGGAAGCATCTAACCGTCTAAAATAATACACTTGGTCAAATTTTTGAAAAAACTAAACCGACAACACAAGCTTCTTTTATAGTATGGTGCAGTGTAACCTCATATAACAAGTGAAGGACTAGATTTCTAGCGCTCCTTGTAATATTACATGAGGTAGTAGATACTTAAAATGAGCTCTTCACCTTTATAATTCTTTTCATAAAATTATCTTTAAGAGTACTAAGATTTTTGAGGGGGAGAGTTTATTTTCTCCATTGGATATCAAATCGTGGTTACAAGGGACTAACATGGCAAATGTCTTAGCTTTTGGCAGTTTTCATCATCCTAAACTGGATATATCAAATTGATAACTATGCACCCCTTGAAGTTGTGGTCATTATCCTCTTTATTATTCTTTTTCCCAG
Organism: Sextonia rubra; assembly: GCA_037013555.1. Classification (NCBI taxonomy): domain Eukaryota; kingdom Viridiplantae; phylum Streptophyta; class Magnoliopsida; order Laurales; family Lauraceae; genus Sextonia; species Sextonia rubra. The sequence goes on from JASUAD010000008.1 coordinate 12,232,885, forward strand.
TGTTTGCTTTGCAAAGCCACCTAAATGACTAGGAGACTTGGCTCCTTTAGGTGAGGATTTTTTATACACAGTTAACTATGTTTTACTTTTTTAAACTAATTTTAATAATTTAGAAAGGGCATTCTTAATGTTATTTGGACTACCATCAATTCATAACAATCCCACAAAATAAGTATGACTACCACCCTTTAAATAGTCACTTTGCTTTCTTAATGTTTTAACAAATCCTATCAAAATATGTGTATGACTTTAACTATTAATCAAATTTCCTAGTGCTCAAAACTAATCATACACACATATCTCACTACCATTTTTTTAAGTACAACAAATCATGGTTTAAAAAATCGGCCGAGTCCAAGTTGACTTGGTCGAGTCAACTCGGACTCAGCCCATACCGAGTGGGGTCATGTGGACTCGGACTCAAAACATGGGACTCAGCCATGGGACTCGGCCGACTCGGTTGAGTCCATGGGACTCGGCCGACTCCTAATGCGACTCAACCGAGTTGACTCGGACTCGATCATGACCGAGTCGGGTCCCGAGTCCGAGTCTTTAAACCTTGCAACAAATGATGGAAAAGAGGATTGTCTGCCAATATTTTTTAGTTTTTTTTTATAGATGGATGAATGGTATAGAAGTTGTGGGACAACCTTATCTAGCCCGGATCGATCCCTGGGCAATTGTGTGGGATGAGACACTCTTGCCGCTGAAGTGTCTCCTATTTCTCAGCTTTTAGTTTCCTTTATGAACAAGCTATGTTGTCTTTTTAAATATACGGAAATGGTTTGATTAAAAATTATTGATTTTAAAACGCTTGTCACTCTAATTTAGTGGAAACTTTTGCCTACAAAATCCACAATTCTCTTCTTATGAAGTCGAATAACTTGTGGCTTTATTAAGTTTTACTTTCATAATACATGGTGTTTGGTTCATTTTGTTCCTCTATTTTTCTAAGTTCATGTATGATTTTTTGTACCGTTATTTTCTCTATAGCTTGGACTTGCATGTTAGTGGATTTGATTTCAATTGGTTGTGATTGTTTATAGCTTGAGCTTGCCACTCCATCACACACCATCCATAGTTGCAACATACCTGCATGCCCTGAGCCCATTTTTGCCTAATATTTTAGATTATAATTCATATTTCCATTTATGATTTGATAATTGTCTCTCAGTTATGCCATCTTTTCCTTAAATTACATGATCAAATCAAGTTTTTTGGGGCTAGATTTACCTCCAATTAGTTCCAAAAATACCCTTTTGGACTGTTTCCAAAACACAAATACAAATTTTCAACATCTGAGGAGAAACATGCTTTCAAATTCATTCTTTTTAATGGAGAATTTCAAGTTTTTTTCTTGACGGATATCACTCTAGAATTTAATGTCACAAGATAGAGATGGAAGAGATGGAGGTAGGTAAGGCTTTCACCTTAAAAACTGGCCTCACGCCAAACTCCATATCACAAGCAAGGAAAAGAGAACTTGAGAAACCCAAAAGCACTAAAAACTTTTCATTATTCATTATCCGATTGCCAAAGAGGCACTACATCCATATATATAAGCAAAAGAAATGGCCTAGATATAATCTGAACCAACCAAACAACTTGATTGACAAGATTAAAACATCTAATTAAAATAACTTAAAACACGACTAAAACCCTAAATAATATTTTTCAAAAACATAAAACAAATGGCCTAGACCCAAAATATAAAACAAATGGACTGGACCCAAAGGATTGCTAAGATAGATGGACTAGGCCCATTGGCTAGTTGACCCATGGGCCCATAGGTCTATCCTGTATCAAGTTTGCAGCTATTGAATATTGACGTAAGTTATCAGCTCATTTTCAGTGGGTCCTTCCTTTCAACAGCCTCCAAGCATCAAAGATGGGTCCTATTGTCTGGTGCAAAGAAATTCACATTATAAAACATTTGAAGATCAACTGGATCGTTCTTCTAAAACCGGTATCAGAGTGAAATTAGTAATTGCATTATAGTATTCTTAGGCATAGCAAAGGCCGCATTTGACTCCTCACAATTTTAGTGGGGAAGATATTTTCTTCCTTACTTGGAAGTGAAATTTTCAAAAGGCGAAAAAAAAATACCCCTGCACATTAAACTGCGAGGAGCCAAACAAAATCTTAAATAATTCTAGATTTATAGTTCAAATTAGTAGTAGAACAAAGCCAACACACCTTACGGTCAAAACGACCAGGTCGAAGAAGCGCAGGATCTAACAAATCCATACGGTTAGTGGCACCCAGGAATATAACCCCTTTGCCAGTATCAAACCCATCAAGTTCTATCAGAAGCTGGTTCAATGTAGTCTCTCTCTCTTGTGTAGCAGCATTATACAGGTAATCTGTGGATTCACTGAAGATGCCTTGCCGCCTGTCATTGAAAAACATATAAATTTTTCCACATGTACTCACCCAGTCAAATATGTTCTTGAACAGTTCAACCAATGCAATTCATATCTCGAACAATTATTTGAAGTACAACTAGGTATAGTTTGAATGACCACGAGATCCCAGCTATAACATACAAAAAAAAGGGGATATTTTAATAGCAAATCTTATGAAAAACAATGAGGGATTAGAATCATAGAAAGACAACCCAGCAGGATAAATTCCTACAGTCAGAAAACAGATTGACAGAGAGCATCACAAGCTCATCACCAGCGCCTGCCGTAGACCTAACCAGTAAACATTCAAAAGTGAGGTCCTCCTCCCATGGGATTGAGGAACTAATGAAAAATTATAAATGCAAGGTCAGGAAAGTTGTCAATTGTAACTATTTCATCTAAGGATGAATCTGAAAATAAGTCAAGTACAAGCACCACTGTTTGACTCCATATAGCCCCGGTTAACTGGAAATTCCAAGGGGTTCAGATACAACAGGGCAAGGTGTTAGGCATCCCAAGATAACCTGGAAAATATGGTACCCAAACTAACAAATTCAAGCCACAGTCTGTATTGAGATTTATTGGATCCTTAGGCAGCACAGACAATCATTCATTTCTGATGGGATGGGGCTGCATTGTATTTTAGACAACCTCTGGTGTGCACTGTATTTTGGAGAACATCTAGCACTCCCTACTATAATGGAAACTAATCATCCAATTAGGGGATGCTAATTGCTGTAATTAGAGGAACTTCTTTTTCATTTTTTATTACTTTTTTTTTGTGTCAAAAATAAATTAATATTACTGGTAATTTAGATTTTTTTTCCCCCAAGAAAAAAAGGAAAGAAACTTTTTCTTTTTATATATAAACAAGGCATATGTTCTGGTTAGTGGATCCAGAATTCCAAATTAACATATGTCGGAGGCATAACAGCACAACATAGTTTATTTGGAAACATAATATTGTGATCATATTTTAAAACAATGTAAAAGGTTTGGCCGCAGCTGTGAGATCAAGTAAACAGGTCCAATTTATTTGTCTTGCATACCTAAAACCAGGATACAGGAATATGAAGATATTTTAACTTCTTTAGGTTTCTGAAAAAGATTAGAATTTTTTTCACATATTGTGTGATTTACTTTAGCTGACAACAACATAGTTGGGACAAGGTTTTGATGATGATGAAGATTATGTGATTTATTTTGTTGCAAATAATTGGTATTTTGTATTCATACTGCACTGAAAGTTTAGCAGCCATGCTTCTCTGAGTGTGTCAAGTTAATTTGCAACATGCTGATCAAATATTATTAATAAGGCCAAAAACTGATTTCAAATTAAACAGACAGAAAAGTTTAACAGGAAAAAGATGATTACCAGAAAAACCAATGAAATAATTTGTAAAAGAAGCCTAGGAGGCAGTTCTCATTCCCTAAATTTACTGAAAGAGTTAAATATATTATCTAGCATCACTTGAAATCCACTGATCATAGCACCCGTACCTAGTTGCCAGAGCATCAATTTCATCAATAAAGATAACCGATGGTTTGTTTACCTGCAAGAACGGAACATTAAACTCTGAAATAAAAACATAGACAGATAATCAAAATAATTTGCCACCTTCCATAAGCAAATGAAATCCACTGTCTTTTACAAACAAGAAACTCTTAAATAATAACTTAGAAAGACTATTCAAAAATAATAATAACTTAGAAAGAGAATCCAAAAAATTTGCCACCTTCCATAAGAAATAAAATGCACCTTGTCTTTTACATAGTCCTATTGGGTTTCAGCATTATTGTCTGGATCTTTGAATATTATAAAAGCATCAAACAATAACTTTATGAACCAGCATAACTGTTTCCTTTTCACAGTATAAAACGCCCTGTCATGTAAATGCAAGCCTTTATTGGCTTCAGCATTATGCCCTAATATTAAAATCTCATCCAAACATAATGCACTTAGGCTTGGACTACAGACCTACAGTTTCTTTCTTTCTTTCTTCTCTTCCATAACTTTTGGAACATGAAGCTGTCCTTTTTCCTGAATTTATTTTGTGAATAAAATATGAAAGCCCAACTATAAAAGAAGGTCTAAGTATCTTTCCCCTAACACAAGAAAGAAAAGGAATCTATTGTCTAATTAATTTTTTTATAATGGTAAATTTTATTAAAGAAAGAAAAGAAACATGTACTGTTTAATTAATAACAGTACTTTATTGAAGAGCTAAGAAAAAAAACAAGGGAAAAGTTAAACCAAGAGGAATAATTCATGTCCCAAAAAATTTATATTAAAAAAAAAGGAACAGCTGTGTGATATCCCTGCAATTTGTGTCGCTGCCTGCTTGAGGTGGGTTTTTTCCTCTCTTTGAAATACAAATAAACAAGTCAGTGTGAGTTTTTTCCTACATCTATTTATGTGCCATCTGTATGGGATGATAAAAGAAAAATAAATGCTAACTGCATAATCACAAACACACTTGCATGAATGTAAGAGAACATGATACTGTGTTCTCAAGGCAAAACCATGTTCCCCTTCAAATACATCACAATGGTGCACCTAGTGAGTGGCTAGTGGCAATCTACTGAGACTTGGGTCAAGACATAAGCAGATACAAATCAACCATATCAGATATGGTAATGGCAGGAGGCATTAGCATGTTATAAGCAAAATGGGAATGGCCAGTACAATTACCTTTGCTCTCTTAAAAAGGTCCCGGATACGAGCAGAGCCAACACCAACAAGGACTTCAACAAATTCTGACCCAGCCATTTGGTAAAATGGAACACCGGCTTCACCAGCTATAGCCTTTGCCACCAAAGTCTGGAAAAGAAATAAATAAAACAAATGAACCAAGAAAGTGCACATTTACATAAAACACCTAGCAAAAATGTTTCAAGAATCTATCCAACCTTCCCACATCCAGGAGGCCCCTCCAAGAGGACCCCATGAGGAGGCTTTATTGCCATTTTATCAAATAACTCTGGATTCTTCAAGTATCTCACCAGCTAAACAACAAAATGGAAAGTTAGACCACTTTCACTGTTGCAATCTTGAGGAAAATGAGATGATGAGGTCCTAATAGAATTCTAAACGTCACAGAAGGGAACCATCACAAATGAAACAACAAAGTCATCCTTAAAAAAAAAAACCAAAAAAAAAAAAGTTAAATAAGAATTCATCAACAATTTGGACCAATGAAAGCCTTCCCATTACAACTTTAGCACTGAGGTGTACTTCTTGTTCAAAAACTAGATTTGACACACCCTAACTTCTAACTTTGCAAAATTGACAAGACTAGAAGGGCATGGAGTCGAACAAGTCTACTCCAAGTCGGCCAAAAATTTGGTCACTAACCATAGTGACTCAATTCTACGACCTTTCAATCCACTCAAGAAAGTCATTATTCAGAATTTCATCTAATTATTGACACACATTAATGGACTAATTAAGTATTGTGATGGTCCATTTTTGACAGCCCATGTTAATGTCCTTTTTCAACTGCCAAATCCATTCATTAGTTTCCTCAAAGGCAATCCCTTTTCCAATTGGCCTCCTTTCGAAATGCATAGCAATCACCCATTTCTATGTTTTCATCCAACATGTGTCATTCTTCAGCATGTCTCAATCCTACAGCCCAAAGTACAACCATTGTTGGTGGTCAGTTACAGAGACTTCTAAAACAATATTTTGAGTTATACTATGAGAAAAGTAGGTTAACCAACCTCTATTTGATGCGATAAGGCTTAAATAATATAACTGTTGATCAACCTAAAAATTGAGGACATAGTATGGTGATTGGCAAGGTAAAATTGATGTAGAAGAAAGTCTGGTAGAAACCATGTGGACCCCATCAGTACAAAACTACAAATTCCCTTAAATCTCCAGAGATATGAAGAAATTTAGGTTTCCTCTGTTTATAGAACTCTTAATTTTGTACACTGATTTATCTTAAGATAGAAGCCCTAAAATTTAGAAAGATTTTAGTTTTCTTAGAATTTGATTTGTTTTTCCCCCATTTTAAATGGTTGCATATAGCATTTATGAAGTAGGCACTTAACTGGCTGTAAGAACGTCTATACGTAGGACTCGTACATCATTTCATTATCATTATTATACTGTTAGACTGTTTAAGAAAAAAATAATGTCTGCTTCTTCTGAGATAAAAAATCCTTCATAGGGAATGGAGTCCTTTCTCACTTCATGTAATACACTGGTACAGGTGTGAGACCTGAACATCTTTTTAACCTCGCATGAAACAGTTTCAACCTTAGAAGGCTTACAGCTTCACAATCCAGGATACCGCTTCATGCTAACATTCAGCTGCCAGATAAGGTTAGTGCTGACTCTTTGATCTGCTGTTACTTGAATGCAGCTTACACATTATCTTCTTGCATTTTTTGGGCAGCCACAAAGCTCAGAATCATAGTGGCCATTGGCAGGATTTTTTTTTTTTTTCCTTTTTTTTTCATCAGGCCACATGAATTAAAGGTGTCGTTCCTTCATATGTTTGGGCATGATATTATATATATATATATTATATATAGGGAAATAATCTTATAAGAACTAGTTCTCACCACTTTTTTGTAAGAAGTCTAAGTAGGGCTCATCTATCACCTATGAAGCATAGGTATCGGTACGCGTACCGATACGGGTATAGTACGGGTACGCCGATACGGCAAAATCCTTCAAAAATAGGATACAGGTACGGCTAGGGTACGTCCATTAAAAAATTATATTTTTTTTTAAATTTTAATAATGCAATATGCTAATAATTAAAATAGGTTAGAATTCTTAGATGCAACAAGCCAACAATTACTTAATACAATTATAAACTCAACCTAATGAAAAAAAAAAGAGAAACAGTAATATTATTTTTTATATTTCATAATCCAGCATTCTTTTCTTCTTCTTCTTCTTCTTCTTCTTCCTCCTTTTCACTTTATTTTATTTTTTTTCCATTGGAAAAGAGGGAATTGGAAATAGGTTAGGGCTAAAGCCTTTTTCCTTTTAAGTTCATCGAGAAGGGTTAGGGCTAAAGTTAAAAATTATATTTTTAGCCTTTTCAAACTTTTACAAAAGTTTAAAAAAAAAAAAAAAACTCTTACAAAAGTACCAAGAATGCACCCATCCCGTACTCACAAAGTCAAAATATACTATGTATGTTTGACTGTATCCAATATATTTTTTTGGTACCCATACTCGGTACGTGTACGGGTAAGTACCCGGTACGGGTACGTATACATTTTAGAAGTACCCATGCTTCATAGTCTATCACCCAATCCAAATCTTGTAATACACAGGGACCCCCCTCCCCCGCAAGATAGTCACACACCCCAAATTTTAGTTAAATTAGAATTTACTAATCCATTCGATCAACTATGCACCAATCCGAATTGACCGAATTTGTTGGCCATGGATCATGAGGTTAGGGATATATGATTAGGGCCAAACTTGATATTTGGTGTGGTCCCACATAGATCTTTCCATCCCCCCCCCAAGTCCCATCCCCAAATAGGACCCACAAGTGGGCCCCATAAAAGGTTCTCACAGTGGGCGTGTGAGAACACTTCTCATAGGATTAAAGCCCATAAATATATATAGGTTACGCTACAAAACTACCCAAGCGTTTTTCACCAAAAAAACACCTCTTTTTTAGCCTACGAGATTTACACACGTGTCATCAACATCTACTTAAACTTAGCTATCGCTTATTTTTTGCTTTGCAATTGTTAGGTGGCAGATTTTTATTAGACATATTGAAAGGGGCATAAACTCCCCTTTTTTAAACGGGGAATTTTTGAGAATTCCTCCATATATATATGTATACAGCACTAAAAGTGACTGTCAGGTTCACTAACTGAAATCAATTTCGGTCCATGAATTCCCCACACTAACTATAGATGTATAGGGTATGGATTGCTGTCATAAATGCTAGAGTGCTTGAATTGAACTAGTTTACGAACTAAAGTAATTGCTGATTCAATAGACAAGCTTCTATCATTGCTGATGCTGATTATTATGATGATGAAAATGATCACCATAGTAGTAGTAATAGTAGTAGTAGTAGCAGCAGCAGTAGCAATCCTGTGAAATCAATGGCTGTTCATCAAATACTCATTATTCCCATTGCTGGTTTCCTTCTTTGATTGAAACTTGGATTGCATTTAGTCCCAGTTGTTTAATCAAAATGAGTAGGGTAGGTAACTGCTCTTTCAATTCAGATAGAGAATCTACTCCATGTGAACTGCACAATTTTCGAATATTGGAGTCCAATCCTCAGATTTAGTTATCTTACCTCCTGAAGTTCATCAACTGCTTCATCGATCCCTGCAACATCGCTAAATGTCACTCCCGTTGAACCCTAATAGGAAGCGACCAGAAAAGCCAATTTGAGTATTATCTGTCTTCTTAATAAGAGCAATTTCAAAAAATGCATAAATAGAAAGACAGAAAAAGAAAACATGGTCAAAACATATGAACTGACGTCAACTCGAGCCTGTGGTTTGGACTGCCCAAATTCAATGCCTTGCCAAATATCCTGGATGAAAACATAAGCCTCGCATTAACTGAACGTCATGTGGTTCATTAAACTTTGATAAGAAAGCAAACTAATTGAAGCACATGAAATGCCAAATGTCAAACAGGTAGTTGAGATTACCCATTTCCTGAAGTTTTTTGGTCTTCTCGAAAGAGTAAAACGAATGAGAAGAACCATAGTCAGCCCAACAATCATGATTGGTTTCATCATTTCAAGGCTGGCAGACACACCACCGAACGTGTAAAACTCATAGACTTTTGAGATGAACCCTCCATCACTAAAGAAATCAACGGTATTATCCCAGATCCTCTCTGCAATACCGGACAAGATGCCAAGGCAAAGTTTCAAAATAGGTTTTGCCAGGGGCCAGACAACATATACAACCCCAGCAAAAATGAAACTGCTGGCAGCAAATACTGCAGATGCCAGGAATCCACCCACCACTAATGCCGCCGCAAGTATTGTAGCCGTCAATACCCCGAGCTCAACCATCATTCTGCTGGATATGGAAGAGGCCACAGGATGAGGATATTCAGGCAATTTCGCGACATAGGACTGCATGTATATTGGAGATACCCATTTGTGAGCTTTTGATATAAGAAATTATTTTAAAAAGGTGAAATTGTGCACCAAAAATTAGAAATTCAAGGAATGTGCTAATTGTTCCAAAAGCAAACCACTGACTGCATAAAATTAAGACAAAAGTGGAGCAAGTTAGAAGTCAAGAAATTAGGGTGAACCAATAAAGAATCATGTCAGAATTTGAGAAAAAAATTATCTGCTTTCTATTAATAAGTCACCAAAATGGATAATACATAAATAATAATCATATGAGAAGAGTAGGCTCGACTGCATCAAGAGAAGGATACATAATCAGGAGTAACATAGTGTAAAAGTTCACCCAAGGCAACTGTTAGCATCATCGTGTCGGTACTGGAAAATGTTGGCAAGTGGGTGCTACTTTTATCTCTTCACCTCTTAAAATTACCATCATCATCATCATCATCATCATCATTAAAGCCTTATCCCAACCATGTTGGGGTCGGCTACATGAATTCCGTTTCTCCATTCCGTTCTATTTTGAGCTAAATCCTTAGAAAAGTTAAACTTCTTCAAATCTGATTCAATGACCTCCATCAATGTTTTCTTCGACCCACCCCTACCTCTTGATGGGCCATCCACCTGTATAGCCAAATTTTTTCTCACTGGTGCCATTACCGACCTACGCTCAACATACCTAAACCATCTTAAACGGGTTTCTCTAATTTTATCTCCTATTGGTGCTACCCTTAAATGCTCTCAAAAGCGCTCATTTCTAATTTTATCTTTCCTAGTTTACCACACATCCACCCAAGCATTCTCATCTCCGCTACATTCGTCTTACGTACATGCGTTTTTATAATTAGTCAACATTCTGCTCCATATGTCATAACTAGTCTAACCACTGTCCTTTAAAATTTACCATTCAATTTCGTTGGCATTCGTCTGATACAAAGCACTCAAAAAACTAGTCTCCACTTCAGCCATCCAGCTTTTATCCTATGCTCTACATCTTTGTCAATCTCCCCATCCTTACGCATCATCAAGCCTAAGTACCGAAAAGAATCTCTACGCGGTATCTCATGGGTTTCAATTTTGACAGTGGTTTCAACACTTTGCATATGTCCATTGAAATTACAATCCATATATTCTGTCTTTGTACGACTTATTTTAAAACCTCTAGATTCTAATGTCCCCCGCCATCTCTCGAGTTTTGCATTTACATCATCTCTTGATTCATCCACCAATACTATATCATCTACAAACAAAATACACTATGGTACTTCTTCTTGAATATACACAGTTAACTCATCCATAATTAATGCAAAGAGATAAGGGCCTAAGGCTGATCCCTGATGCAAATCTATAGTCACGGGAAATCCACCTGTTTCTCCACATGTGGTTCTCACATTTGTTACTGCTCCTTCATACATATCTTTAAAATTTTTAATATAACCTCTGGAGACATTCCTTTTCTTCAACACCCATCAAATTAAATCCCTCGGTACCCTATCATAAGCTTTTTCTAAATCGATAAAGATCATGTGTAGATTTTTCCTCTGTGCTCGATATTTTTCCATTAATTGCCTCTTAAAATTACCATGCATATTATATTGGACAATGGACCCTCTCTCTGGATGGTAATAAAATCACCCAGCATTACTTCACTTGGTTCTTTCACAGCAAATCATTTTCCTAGAGGGCTTGGTAGCATGTTGAAGGATTGGCTCACTGAACCATGACTTCATCCTTCCTTTGCATGAAGGGCCTAAGAACCATCACCTAGCATGATGCCATAGGAAGCAGACTTTTTTTATTCTTTGTCATTACATGAGGCCTCCAGAACACATTGGTTTTCTTCCACAAGATGAGCTCAATGACGCTGCATGTTCGCACCATGAAAGGCGTGACGTAAAATCATCCAAGATAAAATTAGAGAACCCAATTTTTTTTTTAAATAAAACCAGTATTAAGGATGAAAAATGCATACAGCTAAAAAGAAAGAACTTGACAAAAAAAAAAAGATGTATTACCATAGTATGCTTCTCAATTTCATACTGTGGGCCGGTGTATTCCTCCATGACCACCCGTGCTTGGTTCTCCATCAACTTCATTGCCCTGTAACAAATGCAACAAAATTAAGCCCCCAGTGTTTAAAACAAAACGGAAACAAAAATGGGTATCTAGAAAAAAAACATATACCACTTGGTTCTCTGCAATTGCTTGTCACCAGGAATTTCTTTCAAGTCGACCACGAAATCCCGATAACCGAAATTGGAATAACCAGAATCTGATCTTGAAGTCAACAGCTTTATCTTGTCATTCTTCAAGGCCTTCTGGAAATCTTCAAAGCTCATCTTTGGCAATTCCTCTAAATTTCTATTGAATTCTTCCTCTTCTGATAATTCCACTTTAAACACATCTTCGGGGGCATAAAGCCTCCCCTTAAACTCCTTGAGAATGTCCTTAAGATACACGGGAGGCGACGACGATTCTCCTTTCCGGCCCCCAACTTCACCTCCCTTCCCAACCCCAGATTTTTCCACCAGTTTCTTCAAAAGCTGGAAGACCCCAATGTTTGGGACCTGACCCAGCTTCTCTTTCTCGCTCAATGTATAGAATCGATCCCCAACGAGATACCGGGGTTCGACCTGGCTAGGGTTCTCCCTCAAAACTCTAGTAATGAAATCATCTCCTTTGCTGTTACTGCTACTTTCAGATTGTGATGCCGACCCTGCAGTGGATTTCTGGGAGGTGGCGAAGATTTGCGGGGGTACACGGGTCTTTGAACGGATTTTTAACAGCTTTGGAGGCTTTTGAAGGGAATGAAGGCGGCGGCATTGAGGGGAAGAAAAGAGGGAATGGATATCCCTGGGTGAGAAGAAGATATCAGATGCCGTGCCCATCATCATTTGGTGGGGTTGAAAGAAGGGTCTTTGAATAGAATGGTCTATCTCATGGGTTGTACCTCGAATATTGGCGCTGCAAAGGTATTTTCTTAGTTCAATGCCCTTTGTTGAAGAAGCTTGTAGTGTAGTTCTTCTCTTCTTCTTCTTCTTCTTCTTCTTCTTCCTCTATTGGGATTGCTTGCTGCAGCTTGTAGCTCAGTACTTCCCTTTTTCCTCTTTGTGATTGCAGCACAGGGACAAGACGGGTAAGGGCTGTGTAGATGGGAAGAAATATAGGGAAAGTTTCACAAACGACCCTAATTTTTTTACCTTATTTTAAAAAAGGACATAAGTTTCAAAGCTTTTTAAATTAGTCTTTAAGCTTTTCAAAAAAATTTCAGTTAAGAATGCCTGTTAATTTAAAACTATCTTTTGGCAAGCTTTTGCTCAATCTTTGAATAACAATTTTAGATTACCCATCATTAAAATAAAATCTTCAATTAATTCTTCTATGTTCTCCTTATTTTTTTCTCTAACATTCTCATGATAATTAAGGACAACTAGTATCGCAACAGTAATTGACAGCATACAGTGGTTGCTAAAACCATGTCATTGCTTTAAAATTTGGTAGTTTTAGTATTTTTAAAAAAAATATGAGGAAAAAAGTTGCAAGGAAGTACATTCAAATTGTTGGATGTCCTTAATTAAAAATTTACTGGAAAACTTAGAATCTAATCTAAAAATTTTTTAAACTTGTATCATTTTTTTAAATAAGGCAAAAACTTAAGGCCTTATTTGAAGTTTTTATTTTTAAACCCTCTTTTTTGCTGAGAAAAGGTGGATAGAATGGATAAGTAGAAGAAAGAGAGCTCTATTTTAGCAACAAGTTTTACTCAAGTTACACGCCATTTAAAAAAAAATTAAAAATTTTCCCAAATACTCCCACCCCTATCTCTCCACACACACCATTCCTCTCCCTCTCCCTCTCCCTCTCCCTCTCCCTCCTCTTCTTCCTCTTCCTCTTCCTCCCCCTCTCCCTCCTCTTCTTCCTCTTCCTCTTCCTCTTCCTCTTCCTCCCCCTCCCTATATTCTCTCTCTCTCTTTCCCCTTCCCTCCCTCTCCTCCCTCCCCTTTCTCCCCCTCCCTACAACAAGGAGATCCACTACAGAAGCTAGTGCAAGAGGGGAAGAAAGGGGGAGGGAGGAGAGAGTGAGGGATAGGGAGAGAGAGAGAGAGAGAGGAGGAAGGGAGAGTCCCCCTCCACTACAGAAGCCCGTCGCCGACCAAACAGGGAGGTAGGGAAGGGAAGGAGAGAGGAGGGAGGAAGCGGTAGGTGTGTAGGGAGAGAAGGAGGGAGGGTATTTTGAAATATTTTCAATTTTTTTAAAATGGTGTGTAAACTAAACAAAAACTAGTGTTGAAATAGTAGCTCTTATAGAGAAAACGGTCTCCTATTTAAGATTTTCCAACATGTTTTCTTTGGAATGGATGAATAGGGAAAACAAATTAGACAAGTTTGTCTTAGTTGGCCCCACCTGCCTAGGGACATTTGTTTGCCTTCATTTGCGTGTATAAATGATTCTCATGTAAAATGGTTACTTGTGATCCCACTTATTTCTGTTTATTTACAAGGATATGTAAATATGGTGTGTAAATAAAGTTAAAAACAAGATTTTCAACCCATGCCTATCTAGGTAAAATTACTTAACCTAAATTTTTGCTTTTGATCCAGATCTGGGCTGAGTAAAATAGCAAGCTTGATTGGTAGACCATTATATATGGATAGAGTGACAGCGAATGGTACTCGTCTAGCTTTTGCGAGGGGCTGTATGGAGGCTAATGTTAACTCCACCTAACTAAAAAAAATCACTATAGAAGACAATGATGTTTCTTTTGTTCAAAGGGTAAAGTATGTCTGGCAGCCATCCCCATGCAAGCATTTCAGAACATTTAATCATACGGAGGGATCATGCGTCTTAAAACCAAAGCAAAAACATATTTGGGCACCATCTACTGGTGTTCTGGGGAATGTAAATCCAACTAATGAGAAATGCAAGGACGTTCAAAATGTTAATAAGGAGGAATTCCAAACTGTTAAAGACAAGACCAGATCAACTAGTCCAAGCAAGAGGGTTGCTGGTCCTGGTCCGCAACTTAATAGGTTCGAGTGTCTGTCAGTACTCCTGGACGGTGATTATGCTGCATTTATTGATGAAATTGCCCATGCTACAGAAGTGGTGAATTCTATTGGTAATTCGTATACTATGTTGGATTTTTATATTTGTTTATCTTCCTGGATCCCTTCATCATCTTCTACACATTCAAAGGCCTCAGTAAAGGCCATTGTCAAGTCCCGAATTTTTTTTATATTGGGTTATACCGGTTTGTCGGGTTTGAGTTGGGTTAAGAGGGTCAGATAGATTGATTTAACACAATTGGTCCTGAGTTAATTGACGCTTTTAGGCCAGATGACTCTTTTTGAAATTTCTTAAAACCCACTAGAAAGCAAAAAGCCTTTCCTTGTAATTTGGAAAAACCCTCTCTCTATATAAACTCTACTCGTAGGGTTTTTTTTTTCCCTTTCTCCAACCCTCTTCTTTTCTTCTTCAACTAAAATCTTAGAAGCTCTCTAAGGGGGAAACCAATGTGGGGTCTTCCAAGCTTTGATCTTCAATCTGTTTTGGCTTTAAGATCCAGGTAAGTGGATAACTGCAAACAATGTTTTTTTGTTGTTTTCCTGAATCACATGTTGTTTATATGATTTATTTGCTTTGGGTAAAATCTTTGAGGTTACAGATTAATAATGGAGATTTGTTTATACCCTTTTTATTGCAACAAGCATAACTCATAGATTGGATTTTAGGTTTTGTAAAAAAAATATGGTTTTGATATTTTGTTAAAAAAAGAAAAAAATGGGCAGACGCTGCTGCCTAGGTAGCAACGCAGCCTGCCTAAGGCGGCAGCAGGCGCTGCTGCCCATGCACTGCGCCAGCCAGGCCCGGCCTAGCCCGGCTGGGCCTGGCAGCGCCCGGCCTGGGTGCTATTGGGCCTAGTTTTGGCTGGGCCGGGTTGGTGACAATTGGGCCCACTTTCATTAAAAAATATTTATATATAAATGTAATTATACTTTTATGTTATTAATTATAAACATTTAAAGCATTTTAATGTGATTAATGGTTTAGAAGATTTATGAATATATGGTTATGTTAATTAATTATGATAAAAAAATTCGATTTTTTATTATTATAAAAGTAGTTGGGGAGTTTGTATTTGACAATAATATTAAACGTGGGTTGGCTATACACTAGCTAGGATGTAATTTGTGTGATTAAGTTTTAATTAGGATGTATTTCAAATTCGAATTTGGGTTTTAACTTGAGTTTACATTCTAAATCACAGTCCGAGATTTGTACCTTTTGTTTTGGTATAAAATGATAAGGTGTAATTATACACAACAATGTTACTTAAGGAAATAATTATGCCATTTTCCTTTTGATCATAACTTGATTTAAATTTGGATTTGTAATTTAAACATCTTTTACCCAATTAATAAAACATACTAAATATACCTAATTGGATTAGATAAATCATGTCTTTTTTAGAAAACTTAGCTGGATGCTCACATGAGAATTGGATTAAGTGCAGAATGGGAATGTGAGGTTCGGGATGCACTATATGATAGGCACCAAAAGTAGTATAACGGCATCGTGGACTCACATTTCCTTGTGATAGAGAGTTAGTTCTCATGTGTATATTTAACCAGTTATGACCGTTAGGTGGTTAGTACTTACCCTCAGAAAACTTGAATTAACACTCATTCATAATACACTTTCAAATTTTAAGGTCAAAATACTCAAATTGATATTAGTTGGAATATTGGGATTAAAAATGTCATATCATGATTCATTCTGCATCTGTATATATATGTATTTGTAAATATGCACATTTATATACATATATATCTGACCAACTGCAGTTCGGAGGTGGACGTACACCATCGGATCAGCGTGTACTATGGATTATAGTATACAGCTGTGCATTCTGTTATTATCCGCGGGAATACCCATTTCTGTTATTATCTGCGGGAATACCCATTTCTATTATTATCTGTGGGACTACCCGATTCTGTTATTATTTGCGGGATTACCCGTTTCTGTTATCTGTATGCGGGATTACCCGTTTTTGTATATTTATCCGCGGGAATACCCGTTTATGTGCATTCATGCCATTAGGGTTTGCATCTGATTTATTTTGATTTGTAATGAATATATTATTTAATTCAGTTGATTAATCCATTGCTTGCGGTTTACCCTCTTGCCAGATTATGTCAATCAGACCCACTACTTTTGGGTGTCTAGGTTTTGATATCAGTGCCGAACTGAAGGGTCAGGCGACGCAGGAAATTCCGCCAAATGGCGGAGTTGTTGAGTGGAGCACCGATGACATCATCTGAGGTGTCCTAGTGTAGTGCAGAGATCGAAAATCTTAAGTTTTGTAGTAAGGTCATGTTTGGGGCCATTAGTTTACAAATTTTTAAGTTTAATTGTTTTGGAATTAGAATCTTAATTGTTATGCTTCGAAGCACTTGACATTGATTTCGTTATTAATGAGACTTGTTACATGGTTGTTATATGATATTCATCTGCGATGAGTATGGATTTCAGTTTCGCGTGTGATTATGGTTACCTGATCACCAAGCATAGCCTCACGAAGGACTTCGATCCACTTGGAATTGGGGCCCGTACTGTTATATTAGAAAAAATTTTAATTGGCCCCAATTCTCACACCCCTGAAACAGGGTTTGGATCCGGCTCACTTTTAGGGGCGTGACAGGCATCGTCTTTCATGGGGAGTCCCCACCCCACCAACAAGGCTAATATATCATTCCTACTATGGAACGTGTATGGTCTTAATAGACCTGCCATGCAGGTAGATGTTACAAATAAAATTAGAAGCTCGCATCATTTTTTGGTTGGATTAGTAGAAACAAAAATAAAAGGTGGATCAGCTTATATTGTTAAAAACACGATCATTCTTGCTGGGTGGTTGGATGCATCAAATATTTATTGCAGCCCGTTCTAGCGAATCTGGCTTCTTTGAGGCCCTAAAGTGGTTTCCATGCAAGTAGTAGATGTGCAAACACAAGCTATTCATTGTAAGTCATATTCCAATATGTTATGGTTGCTTTGACAATATGCTGTGGTGATAATAGTTAATATTATGAGACAAGAGTTGTGAAGTCAGCTACCTGGATTTTCCAGGATAACATCTTTACACTGGCTGGTGGGGGTGATTTCAACATAGTAAGATGAGATGGAATTTTAAAAAGTTGAGAGGCGCCTCATCTAGACCAGCAAGCCTTCTTGAGCTGGATGAGTAATTAGATCAACCGTATTAGCAGATATTCATCCGTATGAGGTTTTCTTTACCTGGACAAATTCAAGCGTGGGACCTGCACTCATTGCTTGCAAGCTTGATAGAGGTCTTGGAAATAGTGCCCTCTTCCATGCAAGCCCATTTCGTGGAAAAACTCTTCAATCAGGTTTATCCGATCACTCCCTTTGACTTTTTACTATGAATGAGGCAGTCCAAATAAAATCACCTTGCACATATTTTAACGTTTGGGCAATGTTGGATGGCTTATTTTACTTTGTTGGGGAAGCTTGAAATATTGGGGTGGCTGGTACACCCATGATCCAGGTAACCACAAAGTTGACAAATGTAAAGAACATGTTTAAACAGTGGATTAAATGTCAATACACTGTCCCTACTAGAATTCCAAAAGCTCATGTTAAATTTTGAAGTCCAGCAGGAGTTGAACTGGGACCCAGGAAATGTTCGATTCCAAGAAAGAGAGAAATGTGCTGAAGAATCTCTGGATATGCTTTTGAGGATGGAGGAAATCATGGTAAAATAGAAGTCCTGAGATAAGGCCATAAATTTTGGGGAATCAAGCCTGTTTATTTGTGGGGAAGAGTAAATTAGAGTAAAATAATATATTTAAAATTCAAATCTTCCTACTTTTTCCTCTTAAAAATTCAAATCTCCCTCTTTTTATTTCAAAAAACAGTCAAAAAATCATCACTAAATTACAAAAAAATTTCTACATTGTGCAACTAAAAACAAAAAGTCATTATAACCCCAATCATATGTTATTCTTTTTTTATTTTGAGTTTGCTCTACTCTACTTTACTCTATCCTACAAACAAATAGGCCAGGCTGACGAATAAGCTATAATTGTTGATTCGGACTGAGTTGGATATGATGACCGAAAAATTATTGGCAAAATCTTTGTTGACCATTTAATCACATGTAGCAGAGGTGGACATAGACTTTTCCTATATTGATCCTTATGGAAAACTTTCAGATGAGGACGCTTTGAAGCTAAGCACACCTGTCACAATTAGGGAAATTGAAAATGCTATTAAAATAGCAAATCCAAAGAAGGCACCAGGCCCAAATGGGTTTGACGCCCATTTTTTAAAAGTTTGTTGGCCCATCATTGAGAATGATGTTTGCGATTCTATTATGAACCTTTTTCAGGTCCTCAAAATGCTTAGCCAATTGAAAGCTATGTTTATTGTGCTTGTGCCCAAAATGGAAAATGCATGCTCACCTGATAAATTCTTGCCTATATCTCTAACAAATGAGTTGTATAAAATTATTGCTTACATTTTAGTTGCTCGGATGAAGCCCTTATGGGGAAATTGGTAGGCCCATCACAGTCTACATTTATCCCAAGGAGATCTATTGTAGATAATATTTTAGTGGTACATGATCTTTTACATTAGTTTTATATAAAGAAAGGAGTGCCACGAATGTGTCTGAAAATTGACTTGGTTAAGGTATATGATAGTATGAGGTGAGATTTTCTAAAAGCTAAGTTGAAGGCTATGTCATTTTCGAATCACTTCATTAACATTATTATGGCCTATGTTACACTTTCCCTTTATTCAGTTTTAGTGAATGGGCAAGCTACTAGGTACTTTCCAATGGTGACAAAGCCAGGATTTCCTTTTAGAGGGGGGCAAGTGATAGTCAACTACCAATGACATAATATGAATTTTTTCAATGGGGATTAATAATATTTATATATTTATTGATTCTTTACATATCATTTCAAAATAAGTTTATTTATTATTTGATTAAATTTTTATTAATATTTAAAGAAAGTCCTAAATTTGAAAATACTTCAATATGTTTTAATATACAAATTTTCAAAACTTTAGAGACAGTTAAATGTACAAAAATAAGAGGGTTCACTATAATGAATTCAAATCATTCAAAATAATCATTACCCTTTCTTTTAAGAATCAGAGTTGACCACATGTTAACCAATCTTCTCATAATTAATTAGTGAAAATTTGTTGATTGGTTATTGTAGCCATTTAATGGGCCATGTTGCTTATGCTAGACATGGATAGCTGAAAATTCATTGATTTATTACTTCTTATCATTTGATGGGCCGCGATGCCTGTGGTAGGCATGGATTATTAAAGAGTATACCACTAATAGTCATTAACCCATGCCATAAAAAGATGAAGAATCAAGGTGTAGTATCCATGCTACTTATAATAAAAGGCCTATTTTCAAGTGGATTTTCTCTAAAGTTTACTCAAACAGGGCTTGGTTGCACCACGAGATTGAACACACCATATGTTAAATATATGCTTAAAATGATGAGACCAACTCCTATTTGAATCTAATAATGGAAAGCCAAGATGCCCAGATCCTTATGAGACTTCCATTTTGGAGGAAACCAAAAAAAAAAAAAAAAAAAAGAGGAAATGAATGATTGCTCCTTAAGACTGTCCTTACAATTGGGAGATTTCTTTTGGAAGCAAGGAGTAGACAAAATTGACATCAAAACATTTTAAATTCTCTCCTTTTATAAATGAAAAAATGTAGATGAGGAGGGGCAAACATCCAACATATCAAAACTAACCCTAAATTTTTGAAACTGTATCCAATATAATCTCACAAACCAAAAAAGTTTAAAGGGGGCAATTCCCACTCTTGACCTACCCTCCCTCTATCCCTGCTTCCCAAGTACCAGATGTCTGGGCCAAGGTTGTCCTCTCTCACCATTCTTATTTACTATTATTATGGAGTTTCCTCATCTTTGATGACTACCTATACCAGATCCATGCCCGTTCCTTCTCCTTATTGTAGAGCATATGTTACTATCGCTCACCTATTGTTTGTAGATGATCTTATTATTTTTAGCATGAGCTTTTTGGTGGTAGCTAGGAATTTAAAGTATTTCTTAGACGACTTTCAATAGTTCTCAGGGCTAATAGTCATTTTGGGGAAGGGCACTATTTTTATCTCAAATACAAAAAGTGAGGATATGCAAATCATCTCTACTATTCTGAGAATTGCTAAAGGTCAGTTTCCATTCAGGTATCTAGGTATCTCACTCTCCACAAAGAAGTTGAATTTTCAAGATTGCAAACTGCCGTTGGACAACTTTCAGACATGATTGGAAATCACAAAATTTGTTATTGTGGTATGAGAACAATTGATAGGATCTACTCTATCTACTTTACACTTATTTTGGAATACTGTCTATATGCTGCCTGCTTCCATTTTACATTCTATTGAGCAGTTATTGAGGAACCTTTTTTGGAATTCTTAGGCCTCGAACTATCTTCATCCCATAGCCTAGACTACCATGTGTAGACCTAAGTCTTGTGGAGGAGCGGGTATAAAGGAGGTAAAAAGCCAGAATGAAGCCTCATCGCTTAGGCAAGTATGGAATGTGGTTTCACATAAGGCAACCTGCTAGGCATCTTCGGTGAAGGTGAAATACCTTAGAAATTGTTCTTTTGGGATGCAAAGATGACTGCTGCAGCATATTGGGGCTAGAGATGCATATTATCTATGTGATAAAAAAATTTTCCTTGTATTAGGCATCTTATTGATGATGGCAGTAACATTCTATTTTGGAGTACGGTAATAACACTCTATTTTGGAGTGACCCATGGTTGAAAGAAGGGAGATTGTTAAATTTGATGGGTGATAGGGATGTTTATACTCTTGGCATGAGGAATAATATTACAGTGAGTAAGTTTGTGAGTGAGAGCCGTTGGCATCTTCCACCACGAACATCAGGGGATTTAATAACAATTTAGGACTTAATAAGAAACCATGATTAACCTACAAGTGATTTCTAGGATGATAGTGTTGAATTTGGAGAAATTGGGTAATTTCACATTAAAATCAATCTATGAGAGCATTATTCAGGCTTCAAATCAGCCAGCACAACCTTAGGTGAAACACAGCTGGTTTAATGGTTGTATCCTGAAACACTACCTATGTGCTTGGGTGATGTTTTGTTGGGAGGCAGCTGCCAGGATTCATAGATGTTGTGCATAAATCACTGCGGAAATAATTTTAGACGATGATGATTAAAAAACTCATACCTGCGAGATCTCTTTGATTTGACCTCGATCTTATAGCAATTCAAAAATCTGAAGACTTTCTACTGTATTCCTGTATGCTTGAACTCGTACAGAGGTATGAGCCTCTTCTACGAATTTTCTTCTCTCTAAAAAATGAGATTTCTTTTGTGTGTTTTTCCTCACTACAACAAATTGCGTCTTTATCAATACTTTTTACCAACCCAACCCAAAATGCATTGGTCAATGGCACCTTTTACAATAAGGATGTGTTGGGAACAGTTAAAAAGAGGACTACTTTTACCAACACATTATTATTTTTGTTGCTAAAAGTACCATTTTGCCACCGTAATAAAATATATGTTGGTAAAGATTACTATTTACTAACACAAGTGAGAAAGTGTTGGAAAAAGTCACAAAGGGAGAGTACTTTTGTCAACGAAATATTATTTACATTGGTGAACGTACCTTTTTACCAACATAATAAAATATGCGTAGTTAAAGGTGACCTTTTACCAACATAAATGAGAATGTGTTAGAAAAAGTCAAAAGGAGCAATTACTTTTTCCAACACATTATTATTTGCGCTGGTGAAAGTACTATTTTGCCAACACAATAAAATATATGTTGTAAAAGTTATCTTTTACCAACGTATCAAATAATATGTTGGGAAAGGTCTCCAGAATCATTAATTTTACCAACGGAACAACGTGCGTTGGCAAATGGATACTTTTTCCAATAAATAAAAAAATGAGTTGGTAAAAAGGTGGAGATAATGTATACCTTTGCTAACGCATAATTGGGATGCGTTGGCAAAGGTCCAAAGATTGGTTTGAAAATTTTCCCCCCAAAAATTAACAAGCCTAGTCATTTTTAAATCCTAAACTTATTATCCCTTCTTACGTCAATCAAGATCTCTTTTCGTAGCAGAGAGACGTTACTTACAAGTTTCTATTCTCTCTCTCCACTTTCTTACCAGGGATGAAGGAAGGTAGAAGTTTGAAGAAGAGCCTCTTCTATCAATGTACTTAGTCTTGTATTTTCTATTATATAGGAGCTGGAAGTCTAGCTGCAGCGTAGCACGCATTTGTTATGTAAATAGATGTATTCCTGGCCTTTTTTTAAGGTAGGATATGGAGGAAATCAAGGAACAAAAAATAGTCTTTCCACTGATCATTTTAATTTCGAATGATATGGGTGCAGGCACTTTTATTTGTTTGGGCCTTTTGGGTGTTCATGTTGAACTAGGAACAAGATTAGATCTTGGCCTTTCATCAGAAAAAGGCCCATTATAAATGGGTTCTAACCCAGAAATTAAGTGTCATCATTGCCTTTTCAGGCTCAGGGATATAACCACATGCAATGCGTGGATCGAAATGGGACATTATTATCCACATCAATATCACAAATATTGGCAAATTTGGAAAATATTATGATATTGTTAAAAGAAAATGTTCATCTACAAATGATCTATCAATATTTTAAAAATATTGCAAATATTGAAAATGTAACAGGGAAAATACAATGAATATCATACTAAATTTTTAATAAATTAGTAAAAGACATATTATAAAAACCTTTTTGAAGTGACTTATATCTATTTCCAAATTTCATGTATATAGTATAAGTTATTTTCCTTAAATACTTTTTCAAGTAACTTATAGAAAAAACCCATTAAAACTAAACCTTTGCGAAGTAGTGCATTAAATCAATAAGGATTTTCATAAAAAAAATCAAATATTAAATTAAGGAAAGAAATAATTAAGGATTTCTCATCTTTTCATTGATCATTTCAATTTCAAATGGTGTGTGTGCAGGCACTCATATTTATTTGGGCCTTTTTGGTGTTCATGTTGAATTGAGAACATGATTAGATGTTGGCCTTTCATAAAAACAAGGCCCATTATGAATGGGTTCTAACCCAAAAATTAATGGTCATCATTGCCTTTTTAGGCCCGGGGACATAAATGGGTCCAATGCATAGATCGAAATGGGACATTGTTATCTACATCAATGTCATAAATATCGGCAAATTTGGGAAAATATTATGATATTGTTAAAAGAAAATGTTAATCTACTAATAATTTTTCAATATTTTCAAAATATTGCAAATATTGAAAATGTAACAGGAAGAATGCAATGAAAATCATACTAAATTTTTAATAAATTAGTAAAACATATATTAGAAAAACCTTTTTAAAGTGAGTTATATCTATTTCGAAATTTCATGCATACAATATAAGTTATTTTCCTTAAAGTTTTTTTCCAGTAACTTACAGAAAAAACCATCAAAACTAAACCTTTGTGAAGTGGTCCATTAAATCAATGATGATTTTCATTAAAAAAATCAAATATTAAATGTAGGAAAGAAATAATAAAGGATTTCTCGTCTTTTCACCAATCATTTCAATTTCAAATGGTGTGGCTACAAGCACTCTTATTTGTTTGGGCCTTTTGGATGTTTATGTTGAATTGGGAACATGATTAGATCTTGGCTTTTTATCCAAAAAGGCTCATTATGAATGGGTTCTGGCCCAAGAATTAAGGGTCATCATCGCCTTTCAGGCCTAGGGACATAAACGGGTGCAATGCATGGATCAAAATGGAGCATTGTTATCCACATCAGTGTCACAAATATTGGCAAATTTGGGAAAATATTATGAGATTGTTAAAAGGAAATGTTAATCTACTAATGATATTTCAATATTTTCAAAATATTGCAAATATTAAAAATGTAAAAGGGAAAATATAATGAAAATCATTCTAAATTTTTAATAAATTAGTAAAAGATATATCATAAAAACCTTTTTAAAGTGATTTATATCTATTTCCAAAATTTCATGTATACAATAAAAGTTAGTTTCCTTAAATTTTTTTCCAATAACTTATAGGAAAACCTATTAAAACTAAACCTTTGTGAAGTGGTCCATTAAATCAATAAGGATTTTCATAAAAAAAATCAACCAATAAATTAAAGAAAGAACTAATTAAGGATTTTCTTTCCAATAAAACATTAAATCCTCATGAAAAGGGCCAAAAATTTCTCTACTCATGCCTCTGTCTTCCGATCTTCCACATGAACATTTCATCTTCACTATTTTTTTTCTCTCTCAACATCTCCCATGAGAAACATCTAATAAAAACATCTCCTTCCTCCTCCTTTTGCTGCAAGTTCTTTGGTCATAGGTGAAGAGTCCTCGGTGAGAAGAAGACCGTTCGATTAGCAGGTATGCTTTTGTTTTGTTTTGTTTTGTTTTTTTTAAGTTCCTATTCATTCTCTCCTTCTCTTTTTTATTTTCATCCTTCAGAACCATTCTGTGAAGATGCAATCAAATGCAGCCCAAAGGTCTTGATATGTAAGGATGTACCCAATTAGTGTGGTGTGGTCAACCAACAATATCTTGCCAGATTTGGGGACGAGATTTGGCATCAGGTGGTTCTTTTGGGTTCACAGCTTCTGTTAACTTGATGCAATTGTTTTGATCTTCCGGTATGCAGAAACCAGACTAGAACTTTTTTTGTATTATAATAAAACCAGACCAGATCACCTGGTTAAAAGAAAAGAAGAGGAAAATAAAACACTAAAAGATTCAGAGAGAAAGGGAGGAAGGAGGTAAAAAGGAGAGGTGTATCGATTCGCCATCTAGCCTTGTAGCCGTCGGAGCAATCTGCCCTCGTTTCCTCTTGCTTCCGAGCTCCCCCTCCTATTCCTTTTCTTCCTCCTCTTCTTCTTCCCTTTCCCATTTATTTTTTGTATTTTTTTCCCTGTTATGCAGCGTCTCTATTTCTGGTGGATGATGGTGTAAAAGGCGATGGGCACATGCCCTTTTTTAATGGTTGCTTTTGTCTTCTTTTAATGTTTAATGGTCAATACATGCATGTTTGTAACTTTATAACCTTGTCACTTCGTGGTCCTCACTATTAGGTCCACTTACATAAAATTCAAACCGTTCAAAATGATATCCCCTCTCTCTATTATGCCCGGTAAATTTTCACTCTAACTGGTAATTAGCATACTATCAAATTAACCAAATAATCAATTTTAAAAAAATAAATTTAATAACAACACATCTCTTATTATAGTGAAAATTGGATGAGGCTAAAAATCAATGGTTGGCCCGGCATCATCGATCACATTAAAATATATTATTTATTTTTATTTCTCTTATTTTAATGTTGTGTTTTAGCCTTTAGGTTCATTTAATATCCTAGTGAGCTTAACTTTTACTAGTATGAAATTATCCTTGGGGTTAAACAAGTGGGTCAATGATCTTTAGTGGGTTAGATTTCATAAATGAGCCCCACTAATGAATTATAGCAATAGCCTCACCGAGTTAATTATATGTGAACAATAATAAATTTCTATTGTTCAATTGAAAGATATTAATTTTAATTGCTGAAATCAAATATAAATCCAAAAATGAAAGAGGTTGGTTTTTTTTTGCTATTTTTAATATTGTGAATTCTATTACCCCGATGACCTAATAATGAACTTGCATGTGATCAAATATGGATAGGAGTTGGATATTTCTTAGAAATAAATTTAGTAAGTAGCATATGGATGTGGTGGATTCGTTTATTGAATTTGCAAAAACGCATTTGGTCGGGGTTGGAGAGATTAAGTGCTCGTGTGCAAACTGTTGCAACCATTTTATACACCCTTATGGTATTGTGAAACATCATCTGCTCATATATGGGATGAGAGAATCCTACACTGTTTGGTTAGATCACGGGGAGATTCCACAACTTGATGAGCCAGATGAGATCGTTGATGAATTCGATGAGGACCATCATGATTTTGATGAATTGATGGAGGACTATTATAGGGGGACTCACATGGAGGATGATACCCTTGAGCGAGAGAATGAACAGAACTTTGAGAAAATGTTGGAGGCCTCTCAGCAAGGCTTGTACTCGGGCTGCAAAGAGTTAGATACTCTATTATCATTCGTCATTCAAATGCTATAGGTGAAGGTAGAATACGGGTGGAGCAATAACTCTTTTAACAAGATGTTGGAGACATTCAAGAAGTTCTTACCGAAGGAAAATATAGTTCACGGATCAATGTATAAGTGCGAGAAGTTACTTTGTGACTTGGGATTGGGGATGAGCTCATCGATACATGTAAAAACGATTGTGCACTATTCTGGAAGCAGACTGCTGAATTGGAAAAATGCCCTGTATGTGAGGAGTCTAGGTACAAAGTCAACGATGGCCGGGGTAAGAAGATTTCTTATAAGATACTGCATTGGTTCCCATTGGCATCAAGGTTACAAAGATTGTACATGTCTAGGATGACAGCGAATGACATAAGATGGCATTGTGGCAAGCGTCTGGATGAAGGGTTAGCAAGTCATCCAGCCGACTGGAAGGAGTGGAGGGACTTTGATCAGCATTATCCCAAGTTTGCTAAAGAGATCCGCAATGTAAGGTTGGGCTTGGCCACCGATGGGTTCAACCCTTTTGGAAACTTGAGCACTTCTTAATGCATGTAGCCAATGATACTTATACCTTATAATCTACCACCCTGGAAGGCAATGAAGGACCCATTTTTCATCCTGTCTTTATTTATTCCAGGGCCGAATTAACAGTGAAAAGACATTGATGTCTACCTAAGGCCGTTGATTGACAAGTTGAAGGATCTATGGGAGATGGGGGTTCTGACTTATGATGCTTCGACTGAAAAGACATTTCAGATGCATGTAGCTGTCATGTGGACCATAAATGACTTCCCTGCATTTGGTGACGTGTCTGGGTGGGGAACAAAATGTTACTATGCTTGTCCCATTTGCAACTATAATCCAATGTTCCGTAGGTTGATTGATAAGCTTGGGTGGGTGGGCCATCGAGCTTACTTGCCTAAGAACCATCATTGGAGGAAGGACAAAAGGTTTGACGGACATTGTGAGCTTCAGACAAGATCCTTGGAGTTACCGGTGAAAATGATAGTAGCTCAGGTGGAGGAAGATCATCTATGGGAAGTCAAGCTCGGGAAGGCTCCTTCCAACAAGAAAAGACCCTGTGACCCTCAACAAATAGGTTGGAAAAAAAAGAAGCATTTTTTAGGAGTTACCATATTGGAAGTCATTGAATCTTCGGCACAACCTCGATGTCATGCATATTGAGAAGAATATTTGTGAAAACCGCTATGGAATTCTATTGGCCATAGAGAGGAAAAATAAGGACACTTATAAGACCCGTGATGATTTGGAAAATATGCACATACGGCTAGAATTACACCTAAAAAGGAATGAAGATGGATCTATTGTGAAGCCTCCAACAATCTACACGCTGAACTCGAAATAGTTAGATAGTTTTTGTGAATTCTTGAAATCGATCTGGTACCTGGATGGTTATGCAGCCAACATATCGAGGTGTGTCACCTCAAAAAATGGCAAGTTATCAGGTTTGAAAAGTCATGACTGTCATGTCCTCCTTCAGCGTCTTCTTCCTATAGGCATGCGCGGTTTTGTGAACAAAGAGATATGCACGACACTATTTGAGTTGAGCAGCTTCTTTCAGGAGCTTTGCTCAAAGACATTAAGGCTGAGTGATTTGGAAAAATTACAGGAAAGAATAGTACTCATATTTTGCAAGTTAGAGACGATATTCCCTCCGGCTTTCTTCGATGTGATGGTCAATTTAGCTGTTCACTTGCTGCGTGAGGCTATGCTTGTTGGACCGGTGCAATACCATTGGATATACCCGATCGAGAGGTAAATATGACCTTTTTATGGTGAATTAGTTGTTCATTAGTGTAATTCTCTTCCATATGTAATTACAATATAATTGTTGCTTGTTTGAAGGTTTCTTGGGACACTAAAAAGGTATGTCACCAACAGAGCACCTGTTGAAGGTTCAATAACTGAGTCATATATTGTCAAAGAGTGCCTTACATTTTGTTCAATGTACCTAAAACGGTCTAATAAACTAGAACCGAATGACGATGGTGTAGACGTGACTCTGGGATGGAGATCTTCTCAAAGCATGTCTGTCTTTTCTCACCGTTTTCAAGGGTTTCCAACCCTTCACAGAGGAAAAAGGAAATGGCACTGGTTTGTATTATACAATACAGACGAGGTCCTACCTTATTTAGAGTATGTAGTTTGGTCTAATTACATGTACATATAGCTCTTATATTTATTTATTTTTACACAGCTTTTAGATACTAATGAACCAAAATTTCCCTGAGTAGAGAACACAAAAGTATTGTGCAAATTCCACAAAGACGTGACATAGCTTAGGTATAGCAAGAAAATTTTCCAAATTGGTTAAAAAAAAGGGTATGATATATTAAAGAAATGAAAACCACTTAGTAATAATGAACTAAACCACAATTGATATTAACTTAGTGCACTTTCCATATGTTGATCATGTAGATAAATGATTTGTGAACTCAAGGATCATCAGAAGCAACTGAAGAACTTTGGTCATTGGTAAATGGTCCCGATCCTATTATTGATATTTATTCTGGATGTATCTCTAATGGTATCCGATTCCATACTAGAAACCGTGAAAGCTGTTGTAGGTGCTAAAACAGTGGGTTGGTTGTGGAAGAGGACCATAAAGGGAACATATTGATTTCTATAGTTATTTGTGCAAAATATGGGAGTTGAGATATCTGCATAGGGGTAAAGTGGTTCTATTCTAATGTGAATGGTATAACACCAGTCATAGAAGCATAATTTATAATGATAAACATGTCACATTTATTGATGTTACAAGGCGTTGGTATAAAGATAATCCATTTGTCCTACTAAATAATGTGAGTCAAGTATTATATGTTAATGATATCAACAAAGGCAAAAATTGGAGAATTGTAGAACAGGTTAGGCATAGTGGAATATGGGATGTTCCAGAGCGAGATGATGCCGATGCATTTCAACAGAATTAATCCACTACTGGTTTCTCAATCCATGATGAAGACATGGATCTTCCTTACCATAGGGATGAACTAAGGCCGAAGCATATAAATGATGACAGTGACGAAGATGACACTTTGGCAGAGTATGTAGATGACAAAGACGATGAGATGGAGAGACTGCCCAATTCTGATATAGATCTTGATGTGGATTATCATATGTAGTTTTTGTTTTTTACTTTTCTTATTTATGGACATGTGTTATGATTTAATAGTCTTTTTTGGTTTAAATGTCTCGATATTGTTTCATATTTCATTTCATATTATTGATTTATGTCATATTTCATTTTATTAAATAACATGTTCATATATAGTTGCAAAAAAAAAAAAAGAAAAATGCCCAAAGGAAGCAAATCGTTTGTGATGCCCGGGTGGTTAAAGAGAGTTAAGATGAATGCTTTGGAGAAGAAAATAAAGCAAACTATTAAGGAGAATTCAAAGAAACTTCATGAGTTAGGGTTAAATAAAGCGGCAGATTTGATGCTCAGTTTGAATAGGAGGACCAAGAGCACATGCGAAATAGAGGGAAAGAGAATCAAATCGATGGTGAATGATGATGATGAGGAGTATATACCGCATGAGGGTGAGGAAGGGCAAATTTCTTCTAACGAAGATATTGGTGGTTATGAAGATGATGATTCTTGTCACAACCCGAGCCCAGGGTTCGGGGGTTAGCAAAAGCCAAACTTAATGACACACGTACTCCCGTGCCGGTACACGTAGACCGAGTCTAAATGCACACGCACAAGGGAACATTCACACGTGCCAAACATGTACGCGGAAACTGTAAATATCAGAAACATTAAACTAACAGTACAAGAAGAGCATACTAAAAAAGAACTGACATAATTACATATGAAGGTCTTACAAAAAGAACAAAAGAATATATACAATCAAGACATGTCGTGCCAGATACAAGTATGAAAATCCTCAAAACAAGACTCCAATGCTATGCATGCCAAGAATGCTCTCCCGTGGAGTGATCACATCCACTCCTCTAGGCCTGATGGGGCCTCGGGGGTCTCATCTGGAGTCTGGCCGACCGGCGAGGGTTCGGCAGGGGTATCTGGGCCTGCAAAACCAAAAACAACTGTGAATACGACGCTTCAGCAAAGTATAAACCATAGCAAGTTAGCGCACGCTGTGTCTAATAGAATAAAGAACGTCATGTAAATTAAATAAGGCATTTTCGTATACTAGGCTGTCATGCAAGAAAGAAATATGCTAAGCGAATCAATGGATACATGCAGTGAATATAACTAGTGGCTACTACATTGCCATATGCTCCCAAAAGAGGGATCTTGTATCGTACAAAGAACACCATTTTCCGGGCCAGGGTACAATGGGTCTCGGTTTCATGGGGTCCGGTTCCCCAAGACGTTTCCTTACTGCAGCAAGGCCATATAACTATACCAAATTCACCCCGTCGGGATCCTAAGGTTGAGGCTAAGTAGTGCCTGACCATACAGAGTCAATCATGAAAACCCTGAGTAGATCGTGACAACATATCATACGTGCATATCTGTGAGTGAACATATTATACATGCATACTCAAGGTAAAGAACCACAATGTGAAAGTAACAGAACACAAGTAAACATATAGAGAGTTGAGATCAATAATCGAATGCAATATGTTATGCAACAAATCATGCGAAATCGGATCATCTTTATTTACAAACCAATTCTGATCGAATTATCCGGTGTTTCTAACCGTGCATGATGATGTAGTTTTAAGTTATTCGATGCACCATTGTCTAGTGTTGCATTAAATCAGGCGGTGCACGAAGTCCCTTAAACCAACACCCATGGGGAGGTGCTTAACATCCGGATAACGAACATGAATGATTCGCAGCCCTCGAGATCATTCACGCATTGTATCACATTCCGTTGGGCAGGTCTAGGTGTTCTACATTCTATCATGAAGGCCATATCGGTCTTTCCCTTACACCTATACTTGTCCTTTATGATTCTAGTGGGGATACGGCTCAGCCGTGTGTGTGCTACGGCTTAGCTGTGTGTGGTCTACGGCTTAGCCGTGGCTGGGCCGTAGAAGGTCTGTCAATTTGAGTGCTCTCAGTTAAATCCAGAAAAGGCACCCTGTACTGATCTAGGCTGGGCCACGGCTGAGCTTCGGCTTAGCCGTAAGGCAATACATGGCTTAGCCGTGCCCTAGTCGTAGAGGAAAACTGGATTTTTATCCTCTCTGGACTTTGAGCCGTAAGTGGCATACGGCTTAGCCGTACCTGCACGAAGTCAAAATGCTGAAGCACATACAGAAAGTCTGGGAACTCATCAGAATTGCAATTTCCCAATGGAAAGAGATAAAATACTAACCAAATGGGCTGGACACACATTTTCCCATACAAACTCAAGTGAACTAACCAAAATCAAATGCATACCAACATGGGTTCTTACAAGTTATGGTTATACTTGCCTCAATTGAATTCAATTACACAACTTGTTGTCCTTGGGCCCAAACACAACCTAACACCAATTAAACAACATGCATGCATGAGAATTGGAAGCACATACACACCATGCAATAGAGAAACAAGAAGGAGAAGAAATAGAGGAAAGAGATGAGAGAGATGGAAAGATTTCCAACTCACCTCACATGCAAGGAACCAAACTTTCTCAATTGAGCTAAATCGATGGAGGTGGTCGATGGAGGAGAGAATTCAAGAGAGGGAGAGGAACTCCACGTGCACAGTGAGGAAAAATGAGAGAGAGAACGTGAGTTGTCGATGAGATGGGATTATATAAGCTAATGGGGGTGTAAATTACAAGAGAGTCCAAGTTAGAAGTGTATTGTCAGTTTGAGTCAAATCCGGATCCAATGGAATCACACGACATCGGTTGCAAACGATGTAGTTACGAAAGTTGATGAGCTCAACGAAAGACACGTGTTGACATCAAGATGATGCAAAAATGACCACGTCTTAGAAAAGCTAAAATTACGAAAAAGGGCTTGGTCTACTTAATCCAGGTCAAACTCAACCCAACTACCTATCCATGACCCGCAACGAAAATAAAAACACGAACAAAACACGATTAGCAATGAAAACAAGATTAATTAGCCACTAAACGAGGTCAAGCTGGGTCGGAGTGTTACAATTCTCCTAGGTCTCAGGCGTCGAAGGTAATGTGAGTCTCAAATATGTTTCTTATTTTTTGTTTATAATCACAGCTGCATATGTATTAAGTTGTTTTTAAATATATCAAGTTGTTTCCAATTATTGACTCATGTACTAATACTTCATTTTTTTGCTATGCCAGGTCAAACATATGGTCCCGTGGTCAAAGAAAAGAGGTAAGGGTCAATCATGTGGAGGGCATGCCTATGGTTCATCTTTGACACAACCTTCAGCAATAGATGCCAACAATGCAGTGAGCATGCCCATGGTGGTGACAATTAATCAAGTCCCATAACCCGCCCTGCCTAACTAGATGACCAATCTACTTACTATTGGTAGCAGCGTTGGTAAGAAATATATGGTTTTATATAACAAATTGTTCTTACTTTAGTATTTTTTTTATAAATTAATTCAAATTAAATTATTGTCTTAACAGCATCAGTCTTAGAATCATCTAAAATGTGTGGATGGGGTGCGTTTCAGGTTTTAAGCGCGGATAAATTTAGGAAACAACTTGGTCATGCTACTATAGTTGAGATTGACTTTGACCAGAAGGAAATAATGGGGTATTGGGCCCCTTCCTTGGTGAGTGCTCTTGGGGAACAAATTCAATCTTTTGTACCACTCCGAGATATTAAGTTCGTAAAACTTAATAGTGGGTTAAAGGAGTCGATTATTCAGAGAGTTTTGGTAATTTTATAATATATATATTCCAAACATATTTTTTATGATTTTAGCTGGGGTAATTTTGTTGTTTCCAATTGCAACAAACCTTTGACTTTGTGGACTACACAAACAATGAATTGGTGGGAAGTATTATTGACAAAGGTGCCAAAAATTACTGAATTATTGGAAAAGCATCTTGCACAAGCGGTACCTTGCGCTTAAGGAGGAGGGAGTGGCTGACCTCAAGAATATTAAAGATCCTCCTTGTAAACCAGATGACTGGGTGTGGTTGATCAAAAATGTTTGGGAGAATAATGACAAGTTGAAGGTATATAGCCTAGAACTACTCTTCGTAATTTATATAAACATACATAAATTGTCAATCTTTTACTTCCAATTCTTATTTTATATACACATCCCGTTAATTGGTTATATTTTCCTTTCAGAAAAAGTTAGAGAATAGGAAGACTGCTCGATCTCCCATGGAATACAATCATACAAGCGGCTCCAGGTTGTTTGCATCTGGGGTCGATATTATTGTGAGTGCATGTTTAGAAATTCTTACAGTATTATTATAAAATTCAGTGTTTAATTACTATAATTGGTTTATCAAATAAAACAATAGACAAAGGAGAATGGTGTACAATAGTCTATATCTAATAGATTCGCAGACACCTACAAATGTCATAAGAAGGGGGGTGTGTGGATAAACGACATTGCTAAGCAACGTCGTCTACGTATACCTAACTCATTTGCGATAAACACCCAAAACTGCATTTTTATATATTTGTTATAGGTTAATATATTTGAAATTGAAAGGCTATGATGGTGAAAAAGATTACCTCATAGTCGCAGTAAGATATCCCAGATCTACAGATTGAGATGCAGGTTTCTCAAGAAGTGCTTGGAAAGAGGTCGGCCTACATATTGGGATATGGGATTTGCAATATCTATTCATCTTTTACACAGTCTCAAGCCTCTAATACTGAGTTGATCGCTCTACACCAGTAGGTTACTAAATATCAGAGTCAAATGTCAGGAGTTCATACCTACAAAATTAGTTAGGCATGCCACATAGAATGATTGTAAGATAGAGAATGTATGTAGCATTATTGCTGGTTATACCTACAACATCAGGTCGAAAAATCTAGTGCTAGGTCCCACCATCATCCCTAAAACACAGCCAAATGTGGGCCAAGGCCAAGGCCAACGCAAAGGCCATGAGCAATCCATGAAGATGCTTCTAGATCCATCTAGATGTCTGTTACCGGGTGCCCATTGGCTACCCAAGATGCAAAATGCAACTAACACATCAATTGCTGCTAACACATTCCCATTTCCCTGGTAAAGATTCCCTGTAACGCCTACATCAATCCATCACCGTCAATTTCCAGATCTTACGGTCCAAATTCCCCCTTCTTCGTGCTTATCGTCGACGCGTCCCACATGTTAGTTTTCTTTTTCCCCTCTCTATCTTAAATCCGTTTCTCTTTTTAACATTCTCTTCTCCTTCTCTCTCTCTCTCTCTCTCTCCATTTCCATTGCGCTCCCATAAACAAAACACATCTAATCTAATCTAATCTAATCTTTCTATCTCCGATACAATACAATTCCTCTCTTCTTCCTCCGATTTCTTGAAAGTTTCGGTTCTTACCGTTACAAACCGATCATTTCAATCTCCTCAACAACCCCATCGAATCGATCTAAGATCCCTCCTTCATTTCTCCGATTTTCGAGAGATTTCACTCGATTTCGATCACTCGAATGCGTAGATTCGCTTGAAGGTGAGTTTTTTTGTTTGTTTGTTTTGGTTGTTCGGATCGATTGATTTTGTGGCTCTTTTTGGCGGTGTCTGATCTTTGGTTTTGCTCGGATTAGGGTTTAGAGGATGGTAACGGAGAGCCCGATCCAGATGATGCTGAGGCAAACCCTAGGATCGAACGCCAGCTTGGAGGATGGATTGGGGAAAGAGCTCGAGATGATGCTGCGAGGGCACCGGAACGGCCCCGCCTTGGATCGCGAGAGGGACCTCAACATCTTCCGCAGCGGCAGCGCTCCGCCGACCGTCGAGGGCTCGTTGAACGCCGTCGGAAGCCTCTTCCGGGCGCCGGATTCCGTGCCGGGGCACCGCGGCAGTGCCGGCCACATCCTCTCCGACGAGGCGCTGCAGTCGCACCCCGATTATCCGTCGTATTACTATTCGCTCGAGGATCTCAACCCCAGGCTCCCTCCGCCGCCCATGTCCAAGGAGGACTGGCGGTCCGCGCAGAGGCTCCAGGCCCAGGCTGGTGCTGCATCGTCGTCCGCAGCGGCCGCGTTTGGAGGGATTGGTGATAGGCGGATGAAGGACGTGGTGGGCGATGGCAGTGGTCGATCGTCGCGGCCTGGGATCCGACCCGCGCTGAAGGGGGAAGGTGTCGCCGCACACAGGAATCTGCCGAGGCAGCCGTCTGCGGAATGGCTCGAGCGCGATGCGGATGGGTTGATTGGATTGGCAGGCGTGGGATTAGGCGCCAGAAGGAAGAGCCTGGCGGACATGCTCCAGGTGCTTGTTGAATTGTCTGACTCTTTCTTGTTGTAATGCCCAGCGCTTTTTCTTGATTTCGATTCTTTTGTACTCATGGCTGTAGTGTTTGTTTTTCGGTATAATTTGCTCGTTCTTTATGTGTTGGCAGCTATGCTACTTCTATGTTGGGGGGTTTTATTGGGCACCTTCAAAATCGGTATTTGTATGCGGAGGGCTGCTTTGATGTGGGTTTTACCTCTGTCTGAATATGATCTTGCATTGAAATTCATGTATTAACTTGTTCAAAGTTATGCTGGAAAAATGAGTGGTTTTTAGGAGTCAAAAACTGATTGAGAACTATAACAGTATCATGCTTAGGAGGCGTGGATATGGATATGCGAATCAGGGACATTACTTTGCACACGAGCTTGCCTCTATGTTGGGAAAGTTAGACCTTGAAGACTGACTTGGGCTTTGATTGCAGACCATCTATCGAACAATGGACCACCACAGGTCCAGCCCTCAGAAATGTCCCATTGGGCCTCCCTTTCAACCCTGCGGGCCTATGACCCAATAGATATCACCAACAAGGATTTGATTTGTAATTTTGAATTTGGCTTCTTGACTTTATCATCCTTAACCTCCTTCCCGTTCCTGAAGTCAGTTCATCCTTCTCTGAATGAACTCAGCTCCTAATTTGAAAGAAGATGAAAGCTCCGATGGTTATCTGCCAATTCACTCCCACTTAACACTGGTAGCTAGAAATCCTCCACTCAATTCTGAATTTGGGATCGCACTGTACTGATATCTCTTAACAATACCTTGATTCTTCCAGATTCGCATTTCCCCCCTGGAGATGGTTTCCTGCTGTACTGCCATACTTGGACCTATGCAGTCTCCGATCAACAGAAAGGTCCCCTCCATCCATGCATGTTGGACGCACACATCTCAGACGTAGCTAGTAGGGACGAGGCAATGGACTCAAAACTCCATCCCTCTCTTTAGAGGTATGGAGGGGGATGCCTTCAAATCCTCTGCAGAAGCCAACACCTCCTCTACCACCTTTTCAGAGAGCAATTGAATTGAGATAACAGAAGCATCCAGTTTTACCCCATTCTTGGTCCAATCGAGTTTGTATTTGGTAGAATTCATATCAGTTGACCTTCCAAAAGCCCACAATGCTGCATCATAGGTTTTCTTCTCCTCCCTTGCCATTGCCACTGAAGGAGCTGCCTTGACAATCTTCCCTTCCCCACTAATATCCAGCCTCTTGCCATATCTTCCTCATCCAGCTGTTGCTTATGATATTGACTTATATTCAGTTGGTATTAAGGATGAGAATAGGGTTTCTCATCTTCTCTTGCTAACTTCTGTGGCCCATACTAGTAAATCGGAGCTTGGATCCCCCCAATTGATGCACTGCGGTTGGAGAAGAGCAGTTGAGGACTACTCTTCTTCCAAAGGATTGATCAAATCTAAAGACGGATTGATCAAATCTAGAGACGGATTCGATCCCTTAGGGCACCCTCACAAAAGGAAAAACACCATAACAAAGATAAATCTCAAAATCAAACTTTGATTGATTGAAAATAAGGATGTCGATTACAATTAAAGACTCTTTATATAGGAGTGACTCTTTCTAAACTAGGAAAGACTATCTTTAAACAATTATGGCTTACTAAAATAAATTAAGCAAGTACTAAATCCGATTAAACAATTACTAAATATTAATCCAACATAAAATAAGAAATACACCTATTACTTAGGAACTATCTAATTAAGGATAGGGATTCCTGATCTTGGACAGGTCACGGATCAAGTGGGGTCCATCAAAGTGGCCCATCAATGCCAGGCTGGATCTTGATTCTGGCCTGCATCAGCAATGATTGACCTTGGGAGGATTACAATTCTTTAAATAGACTAACCAGTACTCTAGTTTTGAAACAAATAAAATAGAAACTATCTAGTTTATCTCTAAATCTTAGTAACTTCTAAAAATTAGGGGAATCTACAAAAATCCTAACGAAACTTGCAAAATATGAAAGTGTAGCTAGAAAACATGTTTGGGGGATTTTTTTTTCTTCATCGGCCTTATTGCGCATAGGCCTTCGAGCATAGACTTTTGGGTTGGGCCTATTAGTATGGCCTGCATCATCCTGCCTCCTTAGGATATTCCTCTCTATCTTCTATCTCCGAATCTAATGAAGGAGAACCATGGTTTAAAAACTTGGCCTAGTCCAAGTTGACTCAGCTGAGTCGACTTGGATTTGGCCCATTCCAAGTTGGGTCGCATAGACTCCGACTCGAAACATGGGACTCGGCCGAGTTGACTCGGACTTGGTCATGACCGAGCCGGGTTCCGAGTCCGATTTTTTAAACCTTGAAGAGAACCCTCATTTCTTCACGTAGCTTTGTCGATTGGTAAGGAGTTTAAAATTTTCTTGTGAAAAAAAGAAGAGATAAAAAAGAAAAGAAAAATAGGAGTATGCAATTCATGCTGCTTGACCAGACGTCTTAATAAGCTTTGGTTTAGAGGTGAACGGGAGATCAGAAATGAAGAGGCTAATTTCTCTCAACCTTTGCTGTCAGACCCTTCTTGACAGGTCCTCCCATCTTAAAAAATGACAAGCTTGATCTACTCGCCCTTCCTTTGCCAACTCCTTCCCCTTACGACAGTAGATTGACCCTTCCTGTCTCTTGAAGCTGGGATGGGAGGATGTATGGGGTTTGGGAGTGTTGGCTGGTTGTGGTATTGCTGGAGCCTCTCCTTTCTGTTCGCCTTTTCTCCTTTCCATTTGCTATCTCTCCTTCCCATTTGATCAACCTTCCTGTTTGCCATTTTGTACATGGCAATACTGTATTCAGAACTTAAGTATGATAGGAAAAACCTCCATCTGCAATAAACAAAATGCAGCCTAGAAATTATTTCAACAAAATGAAAACATAGTCAAATTGAATGCCAGTATGCTTCTATTCATTCTCCCAATGTGAGACAAAGTGAGAAAACACTTCTCACTAGCTGCTAGAGAATCATTCCTAAACTGAGAGATATGGGAAACTCTCACGTTCGTCGAGAATGGCTAATCCTTTAGCAAGAGTATATAGTTTTTCTATGCTAACCTACCCTTAAGAACTTTAAAGCTCGAAAGGGACGAACTAGTTTTGGCGGCCTCAGACTTAAGATCCAACCTGGATTCCTGATGGAAGAGGGATTCCTATCAATTTGCTATCTGTGTGGGAGGTGGATCAACAATTCTCTTTATGCATCTTATTCAAAAAGAAAAAAATCTTCACATATTCATGGCCTCAACAAAAGGCTTACTTGATCAATTCAAAAGTAACACATTGACAAATATCGGAGCTGACTGTTTCTTAACACCTCAGCAACCCTATGCGTTTCTAATTTCTTGCTTTTAGCGTGGAACTGTAACCCACACTGCCCACCTCTGTGCAAGGTTTTCGTGGTACCTCTCAGTTTCTCATTGATCTCTCTCTCTCTCTCTCTCTCTCTCTCTCTCTCTCTCTCTCTCACACACACACACACACACACACACACACATGCGCGCGGCTGTGCACATTCTGATTGTTCTTGACAAATTTTATCTGAAGTTTGAAGAGTTACTTGTTTAGAAAATGTTTACAGTTCATTAATTGCATCGGTATAAGAAGAAATATGATAGTTGAGTGGTTGAGCATCTTGTTCTATATTTATGTTTTCATTATGTGACAGATTAACAGTTTTATTTATTTATTTTTGCTCTTAATGGGTTAACACTCTATTATTTGACAATAGGGCAGATCAACAACCTTATGATAGTCTTTTTGTTACCAATTACGTATAAAAAAAAAAGTCTTTTTGGTGGTTGGTTATGCGGCCATCACCAATCGGATTTAATTTTTCAACTTCTTTAAATTATTACTATCATCATACAAACATTGGTTCAATGAATAGTAGTCAAGGGTTAAGATGGAAGTAGTAAGGATAGATTTGAAGAAGTGCAACCTATTTGAGGATTTGGTTTAAGATAGATTAGAATTGGGAAATGGAATTCATCTAGGTGACCCTAGTATAGGTGGGACAATGATGATGATGATGATGATACAAGCAGTGGCTGATTTTTTGTAGTTGATAAGAAAACTAATTGGAAGGGAAAATATCTTTTCTTTTTTGCTATTAAATTAGTGAACTCGATAATTAGTAAAGATGTGGAGATTGATGAAGATGTTGATCATAGGATAAAGCGGGATGGTTGAAGTGAAGAATTGATTTTCGAGTGCTTTGTGACTGACGAATGCCAACAAGATTAAAAGAAAATTTTTATAGGACAATGATTTGACCAACTATGACCCATGGAGCGATAATGCAAAATATTGGCCAATCAAGAAGCAATGTATGCACAAAATGGAGCAGAGATGAGAATGCTGAGGTGGATGTGTGGTAAAACTAGGACGGATAAAATTAGAAATGAGTGGTTTCCATTACATTTAGGGAGAATTGTTTGAGATGGTTTGGGCATGTCCAATGCAAGTTGGCAATGGCACGAGTAACGAAAAGTTTGGCTATGCAGGTTGATGATCATCCAAGGGGAAAGATTAGGCTGAAGAGGACGTGGATAGATGTAGTAAAAATAGATATGAAGAAGTGTAACTTATTTCAGGATTTGGCTTTGAATAGATCGGAATGGAAAAACAAAATTCATACAGATTATCTTAGGTCCTAACATAACTGGGACAAGGTTTTGATGATGATGGCTAGTAAAATAGCGAATTAGCAAAGCAATAGGAACTGTGCAAGCAAGTAGGTCAGTGCTTTTTTTTTTTATGTTGCGATGCCCAGCTATGACAAGAATACACCTGATGCAGTACGGACCCGGCCCAAGGGGGTAGCTGGGCCCAAACATTGACCCATTGATCAAACTGGTCCATTGGGTTTAGCCATAGGCCCAAATAGCTGAAAGCTACTATGGCATCTTCTATATTTATCCTGCTTCTAATATTATGATTTGCTTAATTAGGATTAGGAGATTTCTTATTTTAATTAGTACATCATGCTTGCCAAGATCTAGGTTTGCTATCTTATAAATAAGGGAGATCTCAATGTAGTTGATTTTGCTTATTGGATTAATAAAATTTCTGGTTGATTTTTCCTTCATTTATGGGTTGTTTCTTGGTTATGTTTGTGCCTTAGGGCAATAATCTATTGTACATTCGATCAATCCTTCGGGAGATTGATCTATTTCTCGATTGTGGATTCGTAGCGGAATTTGGTTTTTGAAATCTTACTAAACGTGTTTGGTAGATATCTGATCCAACCAAACTTGATTGCATTCACCATTTTTGTTCAGAGTTAAGTAGGCTGTGCTTGAACTTGAAACTGCTAACATTTGTGTTTCATTTGACCAAGTTTTCGCTGACAACAATGTTGGCAGTCACACTGAAATTTATTCTCAATGATGAAAAAATTTTTTTTATACTTTTTTTCTTAAATAACTTTGCTACATTTTGATATTGACTTTTAACTTTTAGTTATTTCCTTCACTAATTTTTAACACACATTTTAACTTATTTTCTACTAGAGTTTGCAACAATTCTCATCATGTTAATTGGCTGATTTAATAAATTTGGTTTTAATATGCTCTGCAGTTTGTATTTCCAATCATGCAGGATTGATAATTGTCTACTTTATTTTCATGGAGATGTGTGGGATGATTTTTAATAAAAGGATCAAGCTGATGTGAAATTAGTTTGCAGGAAGGACTAGGACGGTCTACTGGTTCTGGACATCTTTCCTGTCCAGCGAATCATAATGCTTCTGATGACATGGATCAGATGGGTGTTTCTGATACTCAACTTGCACAGTTTCTGAATGGGTTGGAAGCTGTTGATGGCTTGCGCTCTGGAGAAACTGGCCAAGGCCTAGTTAGGGTTCAAAGTTTTGGTTCATCAGTTTCCAATCCTTTCGCTACTGCTTTGGGTTCCTCTCTCTCTAGAAGCACAACTCCTGATCCTCAGCTGATCAGGAGGTCTCCGAGCCCCTGCCTCCCTCCCGTTGGAGGCAGGCCGCCTGTTTCTGATAAGAAGACTATTGGCAGTTCAAATGCTTTTAATGTTGTATCTTCTTGCATGACTGATCCTGCTGACGTTGCAGCTGCTTTATCAGGTTTAAGACTTACAAAGAGTACACTAG
Organism: Sextonia rubra; assembly: GCA_037013555.1. Taxonomy (NCBI): domain Eukaryota; kingdom Viridiplantae; phylum Streptophyta; class Magnoliopsida; order Laurales; family Lauraceae; genus Sextonia; species Sextonia rubra. The sequence continues at coordinate 12,275,072 of JASUAD010000008.1, forward strand.
ATGAAAAGAGTCAGGTACAGTCCCACATGCAACAGGGTTTTCATGAACAGTCTAATTTCCTTTTTGGTCTTCCAAATGGTCATGCCCAAAATCTGCAGCAGCAACTTGTTGACAGATCTGAAGATGATTCATTAGCTATTCCTGGCATCCCTGTGCTGCCATACAGTGATTTATCTAAAAGTAATGGAGTTGTAACAGAACTTAGCACTTCTAAGATGATTTCTGATGGGCAAGTCAACATACCCAAACGATCATCTTCTTTTTCTAATCTGTTTCCAAGGGCACCTGCTACAGTTTCTGCAACTATAGAACGATCGGGCATTCACTATCAGAATACGGATAGTCCTAACATGGATTTTAGTACGTACAATGGGAGTGGATATTCCATTAACCAGAGGCAGCCATTGGTGATGAATCGTCAGTTTGATGCAGGTGATTTTACTGTCTTTTAACAATTTTTCTACATCTTCTGTGGTTACAGAATCTTATTTGGACTCATCATCACTGACTTTCTGATTCAATCATTCACAGATGGTGCAGAAGGACAAAGTTCTCATAGAAGTGGAAACATAATAGGGCCTGGTCTTCAGGTGCCATCCATTGATCCACTATATGCACAGTATCTGCAAAGAACTTCTGATTTGGCTGGACAGGCCAATGTGAACCTTAGTGATCCTGTGGGCAGAAGTTACATGAGCACTTCACAGGTGGACTTGCTTGGGCTTCAGAAAGCATACATTGGTGCATTGCTTGCACAACAGAAATCTCAGTATGGCATGCCATTTTCTGGTAAAGCTGGTGGTCATGGATATTATGCTAGTCCTGCTTTTGGTCAAAGTGTGCCATACCCAGTAAGCTCTGTTCTTCATCCTGCTGGAGCAGGAGGCCATATTAGGCAGAGTGAGCGGCTTCTATGTTTCCCTTCAATGATGAGAAGTTCAACTGGGGAAGCCTTGGGTTCTTGGCATTCAGAAAATGGTGGAAATATGGAAGAATATTTTGCATCATCCTTATTGGAAGAGTTCAAGAGCAACAAAACTCGGTCACTTGAACTTTCGGACATTGTTGACCATGTAGTTGAATTCAGGTATGTTGTGTAACAATGCTTTCTTTAGATATCATTTTGTCTTATTCTTGCAGTATGTAGATGGTGGACTGAGCTCTTCCCCCTCCTTATTCCTTTTTCTGTTTTTTTTCTCAGCGTGGATCAGTATGGGAGTCGTTTCATTCAACAGAAACTAGAAACTGCCTCAGTGGAAGAGAAAGACAAAATTTTTCCTGAGATAATTTCTCATGCACGTACTTTGATGACTGATGTCTTTGGAAATTATGTTATACAGAAAGTAAGTGCGGCCTTTTCACCTTCATCATCATTATCATTGATAAGTTTGCTAAATATGCTTTCTTCATTCCCAGTTTCTAATGGTATTTTTTATTTAATTTTTTTTGGGGGAACATTTGGCACTTATACTTTAATTGGCAGTTTTTTGAGCATGGCACGGAAAGTCAGAGAAAGGAACTGGCCAGCCAGCTTTCAGGCTATGTTTTACCTCTCAGTCTTCAAATGTATGGTTGTAGAGTGATTCAGAAGGTGCTTTCTTATGCTTTGGCCTGTTACCTCCATTTTTTTTAAATGTTCCTTAGGAATTGTCATATTATGTTTTCGTCAAATTTTAGGTTCCTTTGGGCAAAGAGAGAGGCTACATGGCCTATTGCAATGTGCAAATCCCCTGTATCTGTGGATATTGCCATGGTTATTCTTTTGATAATTAGTTTCATAATTGCATGAAGAATCCTCTCAAATGGAAAATATAAGGGATAGACAAATTATATATATTAAAGCTACAAGAATAGAGGCCTTTGGAGGGTGCCACATCAGCAATTTTTTTTCTTTTTTCCTAGAGCGTCACGTCAGCATCTCAATGGCATTGGGTTCCTAAAATCTTTTCGATTGATAGCATTGGATAAGATCCAGTTAGAGAGACCTTCTATCTATTCCTTCTCCGTAACCCTCTAAAATCTCTCCACTTAAATATAAAATTCCAAAATTGAACCCTCTGGCAATAATCTTTCTTTAGTACATATAAGCACCATCATCTATTAATAACTAATGTTGCCTCGGGTCCATGATGGCTCGCGTGTTGATGCATGCACCCATATGTCTTTTGTAGGCTCTACAATCTGTCTTATGATGCTATGCTACTGCAATTATTATTAATGATGACCATGTTGATGCTGACCATGTTACAACCCACACATTTATACTTAACCTTTTTATTAATAATGCAGCTCCTGAAACACATGGGCTGTTAGTTGTGGGCCATCAATAGATGATGGTGCTTCTATATTTGTGAGATTTTCTTTTGATACAATATAAGATATTTTCCATCTATTGTCAAAGTCTAAATAAAATAGTGGATCCCATAGGTGGATCTATTTTAGACAGATTTTTTTGGTAGTCATTGTCATCATAGGCTGAACGATAATTGCTTTTTCCAAGTGAGATGGAGGATAACATTTTAAATCTTGTTCTGAGATTAATTCTTAAGAGTCTAAAATGATCATCTTACCATGTCTTATAAGTATTATCTTAAGAAACCCTATTAGATAAGAATAGTATTTAAAGAGATAAAGCCAAAATTTATAGCAAAATCATGTGCAAAATTGAACTTCAATTTCCAAATCAAATGGCCCAAAAATCATATATTTTAATTTTGCAAGATCTTCTATTGGTTTTCTAATTGAGTTCATTCTCTAGTATCATAAATCTTTTAAGCATAGTAAAGATTTATTATTATCCACATCAATCGTGAACCAAATGGAAAAGACTTATCTGGAGAATAAAGACAATTTTTTCTATATTTAAAATAATTTATGTTTATAGTTGTTCTCCTTTTAGAATTTTCTAATTTCAAATATATCTATAAAAATTCTAATATATTATTGTTGTTGGGCCCAGGCTTAACAGAGGCCGTTGTTGCTAGTACACAAATAAATGTCCAAGATACAATTTATGTTACATGTCCTAATGCTCCCCCTCACTTTAAGGCACAGTATCATCATCACTGGCTTGGCTAGATGAACCTTTAGCTGATATCATCATGCATAGTGCAAAAAGTCAGGGAGGCTCCCAGGATCCCTAACTTCTCCTGAATGAAGTGTCAATAGGCTATATGCTTGTTGTACTCATAGAAGACAAGATGTGATCTGTGCGTACTATTGCTTGGTTGTCCCAATAAATTGGTGTATGATTGGGCATCATCATCACTGGCTTGGCTAGAATGAACCTTTAGCTGATATCATCATGCATAGTGCAAAAAGTCAGGGAGGCTCCTAGGATCCCTAATTTCTCCTGAATGAAGTGTCAATAGGCTATATGCTTGCTTTACTCATAGAAGACAAGATGTGATCTATGCGTACTATTGCTTGGTTGTCCCAATAAATTGGTGTATGATTGGGCATCATTATCATCATCAAAGCCTGTAGGATTGGACATTGGGAAACCAAATTATTTCATGAATTGCCAAACCCAACCACTGGGCAAAATGTTTGAGCGATGGCCATATACTCTGAATTGGAACACACTTGTCCTGTGTATTGACTGTTCACCTTTCAAGTTACTAGATCCACAAAAGAGTAGTAACCAGTTGTTGTGTGAGCTGGTCCAGTCAGCATATCAGAACTAGCAATAATATATTAAGGTTCCCATATGAGCTGAATAAAATCTCTTTTCCGGCTGACCTGTTCAGATATCAAAGTGTGTGTAACACCAACTCAAAAATGCAGAGCATTTGAAATATTAGGTCTTGTGATTGTTAGCTGCATTGTTCTTCCCATTATTCTTTGGTACACCTGAGGATCATCAAGAGGATCACTATCATCCTTTGTCAGTTTATAACTGATCTCAAGTGGAGTGTGTTGAAGTTATTGTTGGGGTTGGGCCGGTGGTGCTATGTAGGATATGTTTCCTTGATTATTTTTCTCTATTGGGTTTGGGGTTTTCCTTTTTGTGGTGTGTTGCCTAATTTAGGTAGTTTTCTTGGTTACCAATTTAGGTTAGGGTTTTCCTATATATTGGTGAATGTAATTCAGTTTACATAGAATACAATAAACAAGGGTTTTACTTGTTTTCTCAACTTTTCTCTCTCCCTTCTCCCTCAACAACTGGTATCGGAGAGCGTGACCCATTCTGAGAGATCGTGCACAACTCCAAGGATGAATTGTTTGCAAATCAGAGTAAAGGAGCGATCGCATTGATCGGATTGACGACCTGAGTGGGTTTGGAAAAGGGGGAGTTAGTTTTTGAGGGCCTTGAAGATCATGTGTCAGATTTCTTTAAGGAGAAAGAATCTGAAGTAGTAGAGGATGATCAATCTGGGATTGGATTAGATCTACCACAAGAGATGATTGGTGGATCAATCGCAGAGGTCTTTCCTTGTGGCGTTTCAAAGATTCATGGAGTTGCAGAATTGACCACACAAGAGATCGAGCAGTGGCAACACGCAGGGGGCAATCATATTGCAACTTTGATTAGGGATCAGATATGGGAGATGGTTCTATGTCCTGATGGTGTGAAGACAGTTGGATGCATGCGGGTCGACAATTGGGAAAGTTGGTCTGGTGGGACCACATATCGCTACACAACATGGTTGGAAGCAAAGGAATTCAACCATCAGTACGAGTTAGATCTTGACAAGACCTTTGGTTTGGTTGCGAAGATCGAAACCATACATGTGCAAATTGGTTTTGCAGCTAGCAGAGGGTGGAAATTAAGCAGGAGAAAGTCAATGATGCTTTCGGCATGGGGGAGTTGACATGAAGATCTACTTGAAGCATCCACATGGCTCTAAAATGGAGCAAGAGCTAGCACTGTGAACGTGGAAGATCTTTCACGGGTTTTGATGGAAACTTAGTGCAATGATACTGAGAATAGGCGCTGAGGGGAAGTGTTGAAGTCATCGTTGACTCAGCACATCCACCGGACGGGTTGGGCTAGTGGCGCTATGTAGGATAGGTTTCCTTACTAGGTTAGTTTTTCCTATTGGGTTTAGGGTTTTCCTTTTTGTGGTGTGCTGGCTAATTTGGGTAGTTTTCTTGGTTACCAATTTAGGTTAGGGTTTTCCTATATATTGGTGAATGTAATTCAGTTCACATAGAATGCAATAAACAAGGGTTTTACTTGTGTTCTCAACTCTTCTCTCTCCCTTCTCCCTCAACAGAGTGTCCATAGGTCTAGCTCCAAGAGTGCCCGTAGAACGAATCTAATGCATAGTTCTAGCGTGAAAGAAATATCCCGTCTAGACTGTGACACTTCAGTGCTCAAACATATTTTAATTGGCCTAGGTCTTTCCCATCAAATACTTAAAATATCGGTTAAGCCCATTGATGCCAAACTTTGTACATAATCTTCTTGAGTGAACACAATATCATTGACTTGAACACTCAAAAATGTCGCTTCCTAAGTTCTCCTTTTCTCAAATGCTGAATGGTCCAATTTATGGTTATTGAACCCAATTTGACAGGCTACAAATAATGGCCCTGTGAGGAGGTAAAGTATGATAGAAAAAAAAAGGGTTTTCAATAGGATGGGCAATGGAATTGCACTTACCTATCCAAGTAACAGTAGGTAAATCAAGTGGGAGGCTTAATGCAGGATCAACAACAAGAGTGGATTTACCTGAGAATATAGGTGGGATTGGGAATCAGAACCTGGATCTAAAGAAGACCGATCAATGGTTGGAGAGAAAACATGCTTTTTTGTTTCCTGTTCAAGTGTTTACCCATAAGGGCTTATAAGATTGTGCAATGTTAGGAAGACCTCTCATGGCATCATAACCATGATGCACTTGCACCCGATACATACACACGCGCACCCGATACTCGTGCTGATACATCATTTCTAAGGTATTTGGCATATTTTCTTGAGGCGGCCCCGCACCTGATACACACCTGCATCCAATATTAATGCCGAGTCTTTGTAACATAGATGGCATCTGTAGAGCTATACACACAGGAGGGCTGCAGTTCCTAAGGCACAGAGGAATATGTAATTAAATAATCTTGAATTTTCCTAACACAAACTCTACCTTAGCAATGTTCTGATGGAAGTAAGATTTGATGTTATTTGCTTATTTTATGAAAAAAGGGCAAAAAATTGTTTCTTGCATAAGTTCAGAAGTTGTGGGTTGTTTTTTCTGCTCCCTAATATGATCCACCTAATTTGCAGTGTGTTTGCTTACAGCAGTGCTACAAAAGTAAGCTTTGGAATTGTTTTAGAAAAATTTGAGTTCATTTTGTTATAATATTTGTAAGTTATGAATTTATGTTGAAATGGCTCGAACAGGCTTTGGAGGTAGTTGATGTTGATACACAAACTCAAATGGTGTCAGAGCTTGATGGTTCAGTGATGAGATGTGTCCGTGATCAGAATGGTAATCATGTTATCCAGAAGTGCATTGAGTGCGTGCCTCAACAAAGGATTCAGTTTATTATCTCATCCTTTTATGGACAAGTTGTGGCGCTCTCCACTCACCCCTATGGTTGCCGAGTCATTCAGGTTTGAAAATATACTTTCTTCTAATCACATGCACACACACACATACGTATACATATATGTATATATATCACACATAAATTATCATATTCACACCATGTGCAACATATGCACCCATAGTGGGGCCCACCTGATGGTCCATCTGACTGGACCACACACATAACCCCCTCCCTCCCTCCTTTGAATTCACATGTCCCCTAGGTTTGCACTTATCAGAATGTACTGGACCGTTGTATCGACTTTATGTCCATCCGAATGGATTGAACTTGTATGCCCTTGATAATAGGTTGAGGATGATCGGATGGGGCTGATTTTTTGTAGAGACAAGGGCGGCCTCTCTCATACCTTCAAAATACCCCAGTCCCAGCCCTTGGTGGCCCCACAGTGTGGTGCGTGCGCACCTGATCAGGACTTAAACACACACACATTATATTATATTTTATTATATATATATTTATATATATTCATATGGCACCTTCTGAATACCAACTCTTCACACTAGCAGAGGGTCCTGGAGCATTGTGATGATCCGGAAACACAGCGCATTATGATGGAAGAAATCCTACTATCTGTGTGTACATTAGCACAAGATCAATATGGGAACTACGTTGTTCAGGTACAAAATAGTCGTATCAGACTTAGTTTTGTCGCTGTTGTTATTTTTGTACCACACCATTATGCTGCCCTGAATGTTTTAGGTAAAGCATTTGCCAGCTTGTTTGATATCTTGTGGGAAATTATACGTTTCTTAATAAGCTTCAAGCTGTTGCTCTAGTTAATGTCACGTTAAAACTATGAATTTTTTTTCTTAGTCGTTCTGGTTTCACATTCATCAGAGACATCCTTTAGGCATTACTTTTGCTATTCTGTTTTAGAGGGGAAACAGACTTCTTTCATTATTATCATCTCAGGAATATTTTCGGCTACACACCAGGAAGCTTTGAATTCATATTGTTCAAGGCCTGAGGTATACACATTCATCTTGTATTGAAATCCTGAAAGGATGATTCCTTCTAAAACCATTAAACTTGATGGTTATAGGTGAAGGGTTTAGGATGATGTAATGGGATTCCTTATAAAATCATTAAACTTGGGGGTCATTGATGAGGGAGTTAGGATGATTTATTGGGGTTGATATTTTGCAAACCACTGAGTCTCATTGAGATCTTTGCATCTTCCATCTTCCCATGATTGACATGGCGCAATGTGGGCCCCAAAAAGTTCTCTTACTGTTGTATTTCATGGGCAGGATCTTTTACCCATAACCTATTCCTCTCAAGTGTGCAATTCAATGGTAGCTTCTTTTTATTTGAGATAGAGTAGAGCCTCTCAAGGGGCTGATGGAAAATGATCCCTAAACCAAATATTTGTTCCAGACTTTATCTTTCTGCACCACCTACTAACATATTTTCCCCTTTTAAGTAATCTAGAACCTCAGTCCAGATGTCCAGAGGTTCTTTGCCTCAAAATGTCTTTTTCACACTCAAAATCCATCCTTTCTTTCCTTGTCCCTTGGGTTCTCTTGGGATTCTAGTGGGGTTTTTTCCCATTAATGAAAGCATTGTATTAAAGATTACCAAGAAAGGTACAACTGAAGCTCCTGATATTTTAATAAAAAACATTCCTGGAACAAATAATTTTAAAATGAAAATATAGGAAGTATAACAAGTAGAAAAAAAAATCCAACATAATTTTCTTATGTTTTAAATACAATGGAAATCAGTGCTGATATCATCACATTGATGATCACGAGTAGTGGAAATTCTTTACACCTTTGGGGCACATTTGGCAATGGTCCATGGGGATGAGGGAATTTTATGGATGCAAAGAATCCTCTTGAAGCTTAGAATCATGCAATCCTCCCTTTAAAAAAATCAGGTTTGGCAAAAGAGTGGATTTCCAAGGAAGAAACGTTTAAGAAATCAATGGCTTTGAACGTTTTGGGCAATATATCATGATCCACCAGGCCCCATGTTCTAAAATTTGGTCTCATATCCATTCTTGGCCTCTAGATCAAATCTAACGGTCTGGATTTTTCAGAAGGGGCCCACAGAAGTCCAAATCTATGCGTGGAACATTGATCACCTTTTTTAAAATATCATCACATTTAGGAAGAATCAACGGCTGAAACTTGGTCCCATAGCCATTTTGGGGGTCGTCCTCATATCTACCGTACTAGATCATCAAGGGAGGCTCACCCATTGATTTGATGAAGAAAAGGCGTGCGGAGGAAAATGTCATCTAGATTACTGTTCATCACTGCGGAAACGCGAGATCTGATTAGGGGGGGGGGGGGGGGGGTGTTACTGCGGAAATTTGGGAATTGGTGGAAGCAGATTTCCACGAGGATGAACAGTAATCCATAGATTTCCACTTTCTGCTTCCCACCGTCTTGTCTAATGTGGTATATCCACAAAACTGCGGATTTCTGGCTAGAAATCTATGGCAATCATGCCTACCAAACGTGACCTTGGTGTCACAATTTTTTGGGCAACAATCGTAAGGCATTGATTGTGCATCTATCTTTTCTTGCAATAAAGGCATTGACCATTTATTCGTCTTGTAAATAGAAATTAAATAGAAAAAGATGAGAAGTATAGTCAAAAGCTTGAGTGACTCCTTCACAGTTTTTTATTTTCAAAAAATGAAATGAAATTATATTTTTTTAATTTTAAATTGTCTGGGAGTGATGCAATCTGGGCCCCAGCAGCCCTCTTCAAATTAGATTAGGATTATTATTAGTAGATTTCTAAGTAGATTTCTAATTAAATTGTTATTAGGAAAGTTTCCATTACTAGCGTAGGGTTTTCTTGCACATTAAGTTTGTTTCTACTATATATATGGCATTGTAGAGAAGAGATTCTCAGATTTGGTTGATTAATAGAATTGGGTTTTCCTAGAGAGGTGTGTCCTCGTGTGTGTTGAAGTCATCTTGACGGTTCAAAGTGTTCTTGAACACGTGCTTAGGCACTTCCACGCAAGCCCTAACTCTTGGGCTTCATCAGATTGGTATCAAAGCCACACGATCTTTGATCATCGGCGTGTTACCTACTCTTCCCTTGTTTGCCGATCCAGACAAAACCCCATCTGCCTCCTGCTATCTCTCTCCCTACGATACCCCCATCCACTGTCCCACTCGGACGAAACCCTTCACCGATTCGCCCCTGTCATCCATCCTATCAATATAGTTCCATCGTCATCCCCAACCATCCTCGTCACAGAAGCCCCGATCTCCACTGTCACCATCACCGAATCCCATAGCCTAGACGACCATAAAAAAAAAAAAGAATAAAGAATAAAAAACCTGCCAAACCCAAACCCCACCCCCTTCCTCGTCAAGCGCCAGCCATCGCCACTTCCGAAAACCTAGATACCATCTCAGAAATTTGTCCTGTCCCAAACCCTAATCGCCCACGACCGGGTCCAACCCTCATCCTCAGCACCAGACTCCATCTCCCTGCTGTGACTCATAACACTGAAATCCCAACATAGTCCCCACCCCAGATCTACACATCACCCCATCATCCCACACGTTCCCTTCCCTGACAACACCACCGCAACAGCCCATTCGCCGAAACCCTAATCGACCCATCGGTCCCTCCCAAGCCTCGACAGCTGAGCCACACCCTCAATCCCCCCTTGGAGTGAAAACAAAAAAAAAGGGAAAGAAACAGCAAAGAGAGGATCCGCAGCCGAGAGAGAGAAGACAATGTACCTGGGCCGCCTCCCGTTTTTGCCATTGCTGATCGTTGTTCGTCGTCGCCGTTGCCAGCCTCTGCCTGACGCTGCCTGTCGCCACCTGCACCGAGACTCCACCACTGCTACTGCTTGTAGTTGTCGCCAGCCGAGACGCAGCTCTTCCTCGGCATCTCTTTGCAAACGAGACGCAGAACGTAGCCACAGAAAGGGTTTCTAAACCCTCTTCATCGTTCTCTGTGGTTTCAAATATACTGTCACTCGTGCCTTTCAACACGTGCGTGACCAGTCCTTTGGGCTTGACTTTATTATCGATTCTTGTTGGGTCTAGACAGTTTCATCTCGACCCAATTGCAGCAGGAAGCCCACTTGTTTGCCTCCCGATCTCACATCCGTCTTCACTAGTGTGTTCCTGAAGCGTAGATTTGCACACCAGGTCAGTCCGATTTAAATTTTGCATTAAAAAAAAATGCCTCCTAAAAAGCAAGTGGATGTGGAATCTTCATCTTCACTTGAAGATTTGGCTAGTGCCATTAGAGAATTATCTGCAAAAGTTGATGGCATGCACACCACCCTGCAACAATTGGACATTAGAGTGACAAATTTGGAAAATAATCAACGTGTGCATTACCACCGTGATGATGGTGCAAATATTCGGAATCACCGGGATCCGCCGGTTAATAATCCTAATCGAGAATTAGGGATTAAAATTGTGATTCCTGAATATGATGGAAAATTGCAGCTCGCTGAATTCATGGATTGATTAGTGTGCGTGGAGAATATTTTTGCACATAAGCCAATGACTGAGCACCATAAAGTCACACTAATTGCCACTAGATTTCGTAATTATGCTGCAACTTGGTGGGCTGAATTGCAAAGAAAACGGAGGAATCAAAACATGGACCCAGTTGATACATGGACTGAGATGAAGAATATTTTGAAACAAAAATTCCTCCCTGTCAACTATACAAGAGATCTATGTTCTAACTTTCAAAACTTGAAACAAAGGTTCAAGACAGTTGTTGAATATTCTGAGGAATTTTTAACTCTGCAAGCTCGTTGTGGCTTGAATGAAGATGATGATGTGGTAGTTGATAGATTTTTCAATGGGTTGAGAATAGACATTCAGCATATCCTTGCCTTCCAACATTTTGATAATATCGATGAACTCATTCAACATGCTATCAAGGCTGAGGGAATTGCAAATCATCAAGTACAAAAATCCAAATGGGTTCCACCAAAGCATTCCCCTCTACAAGAAGCTAAATCCAATGGACAGTTTTTTGCAAGGATTGAAGGTCATAATAAGATGGTTTGTTTTCATTGTCAACAGCACGCGCATCGCACAGCAGAATGTCCAAAGCGAATACATCTGATTGAGATTGAAGGTGCTGATAAGAATATTCCAGATGATATTAAGGGTACTGACACTGATTCTAAGGATATTGACAATCCCAAGGATATTGACAATGAAGAACTTGAAATAATAGATGCAGATACCACATGTGAAGCTCTTATTGTCCTCAAGAATGCTCCACCAACTGTTGAGCATAAGTGGTTGTGAAAAAATATTTTCCATTCCGCAGGTACAGTTTAGGGACAGCCGACCCCAACATGGTTGGGATAAGGCTTTGATGATGAAGATGATGATGATGATGATGAGGTATAGTTTAGGGACAACATTGCACAGTTGTTATTGATGGTGGAAGTTGTGAAAATCTCATCTCCCAAGCTCTTGTTGATCGTCTTCAATTGAAATTTTATAAGCATAACCGTCCTTACTTTGTCAAGTGGCTAATGAATGGTGATCAAATGTGTGTTCGACATACTTGCAAAGTTACTTTTGCCATTGGTGAGATTTACAAAGATACTATCTGGTGTGATGTGCTACCTATGGATAGTGGTGATATTTTATTGGGCCGTTCATGGATGTATGACAAAAATGAGACTCATGGTATGCGTGACAACACCTATACATTCATGCATGGTGGATAGCAAGTTACTCTTCATCCCGAGAAACCACAACCGCCAAAGAAGAATTCCTGAAAAGCTGCCACAAAGGAAGTCCTGCATGTTCACCACATTTACAGTGGCAATCTGAGGCAGAATCGAGTTCGAGGACGAACTCTTCTTTCAACCCGGGGAGGATGATGCAGTTTGGGCCCCAGCAGCCCTCTTCAAATTAGATTAGGATTATTATTAATAGATTTCTAATTAAATTGTTATTAGGAAAGTTTCCATTACTAGCGTAGGGTTTTCTTGCACATGAAGTTTGTTTCTGCTATATATATGGCATTGTAGAGAAGAGATTTTCAAATTTGGTTGATTAATAGAATTGGGTTTTCCTAGAGAGGTGTGTCCTCGTGTGTGTTGAAGTCATCTTGACGGTTCGAAGTGTCCTTGGACACTTGCTTAGGCACCTCCATGCAAGCCCTAACCCTTGGGCTGCATCAGGGAGGTAGTGTACAAAAATAAAAATCCTAAGATCAAGAGTTCTCTTACAAAAATAAAATGAAACATATCTTAAGATTGTCTGGGAGGCAACGTACAACAAAAGAAAATCCCAAGGTAAAAAGTTTTCAAAAGTTTTCTTACTAGATTTTTTTCTTATAAACCATCAATTGCCATTATGCAGGTTCATTTCAACTCTGCATAGCGAATCAGCAGTATATATTACCCATCCCCTTTTATTGATACATTATTGATACGGGATAGATATCTGGTGAAAATTTGGATTGTTCATACTCAGTTGAACTTAAATTGGTTCATCGTAATCGTCATCGTCAATTGGATTATTTTCTGCCAGTTGGAACTATTCATATTATTATCATCATCATTAGAATTATTTTCTACCAGCTGTCTCCTTTTTGCTTAGAGAAGACATATAAACTCATTTCCTTCATTTTTTACATGCCTCTTTATGTCATATGATAGGCTTTATTGTTTTTTTTTCTTCATACAGATGCTGATATTTTGTTTCTTATAGTATTGCATTCATGTTATTTATCTCAAGAAAAAAAAAACGTTGATATTACTAATAATTTCTTATATTTAGTAGTGTTGCATCACTACAATATTCCATCCAGTTTTCTGACATTGCCTATGGTGGTCGGGTTTATTGTAGCATGTCCTGCAACATGGGAAACAGCATGAACGATCTGCTATAATCAACAAGCTTGCTGGGCAGATAGTAAAGATGAGCCAACAGAAGTTTGCTTCAAATGTTGTTGAGAAGTGCTTAACTTTTGGTGGTCCTGAAGAACGCCAACTTTTGGTAAATGAGATGCTTGGGACGACTGATGAAAATGAACCACTACAGGTAGCTAGGACTCTTCAGTTAACAAAATATTTTTGGCTCAAAGAGAAGTTAAACCTTTTAAAAATTTTTTTCCCTTCTGAGTCATAACTTTTTTTTTATATTCAAGGGGGAAGAATGTACAGTGTGCGCTTTTGCGAAAGAAACTTGGAAAAAGTAGTACTATAGAGATACATTATATGGATTCTAAAAATCCATTACTAGTATGACAAACACCCTTTCCATGTTTCTTTTTTTTTTTTTTTTGCCAACTTGTCTGCTTCCTGATTAACTAGCCTTGATTCATGAAGGAAAGAGGTGTTTGGACCTTTTTTTCAAATGTTATTGTATCAGTTGCTGCTAAATTTTTTTCCAAGTGAACACAATTACAGCAGGGGAGGAAAAGCCTAAATAAAAAAGCATGCACAAACAAGCAGGGTTTAAGAGCACTATGCATTTATAGGCTAGTTTCCATTCCACAACTTCTACTTGCCATACAATCACACTTGCACTTTAGGTCAAGGCAGACAACCAAATCCTCAAGGAAAAGATTTCCACTTTCCATAGAGTCATGGAAAACTCACCTTTGTCTCAAATCCTCGACGATTTGAACTAATGGAGATCTTCATTTTGAGGATTTTGAGTTCGACCTATGCCATAGGATTTGAAAATCCTCACTTTTACAAATTTGAGCCACCCTTGAAAGTTGAAACCAAATTTTCTTAGCAGTATGTATTGATCACATTGCTATCAATGTCAAATCCTCAGTTATCCAAATCCTCAATGAGGAAACCCCATTCTAGGGGTAGTTAGGAATCCTTTGCAGATTACTTTGGGCTTCCTTACTTCTTACCAAATGTGCTCGGTCAAAGTGTTTGGTGAGAAGAGGATTCTTGCAAAAGAAAAAAAATAATAAATAAAATAAAATAAGATAATAATAATAATAATAAAAATCACATTTTTTTTCTCGTGAGCTAGGTTTTGGGTTTCTGGCCCTGAAGGTTGGATTTCCCTTTCTGTGGAAGCGTGGCATTTGTGCAACTCAACTATTGCCAAAAAAAAAAGGGGGGAAAACACGGTGATTTTCCTTGAACGTTAGCTCGTCTTAGCTTTTGCCGCTAGGAGATTTCATCAACGAAAATTGAAAAAAGCTCCTTTTTATTTTTTTCCTCTTATAGATGAGGATTTGGGTTTCCAATTTTGGAGGTCAGACTCCCCTTTCGGTGAAAGAGGAAATGTGATCGTATTTTTTTTTCTTTTGTGGCAGTTGCACAAATGCATCCTTAGGGTGTGTTTGTGCGACAAGAGGATTCCGTGATAAAGAAGAAAATTGTTTTGATTTTCCATGCATGTCACTTTTCTGTTGTTGGGGTGACAGATTTTTTTTGAGGAAAATTTTAGAAAAAATGAACTGATTTTTCTCGATAAAGAGGATTTCAATTTCTGATGGGAAGGGTGGGAACATAGGATTCCTTCCTCCAACGGGAATAGAAATTCTTAGTACATGGAATCCTCTTGTTGCACAAACAAGTCCTCAAGGATGTGTTTGTGCAAGTGCCGCAAAAGAGGATACGTTTCCTCTTCCGCGGATAGGGATGTCTTACCTCTTAGGTTGAGAACTCATGTCCTCTTTTGAGAGTGAAAAAAAGCCTTTGTTTTGGCCTTTCATCGATGATATCTTTTTGGCTCCAAACGTTGATATGATTAAAGCGTGAAAAAATTGACAAATTCTTTCATTTGTTTTTGGCACAGCCCCGGATCTTTGATCGGGTGTAGAACAATCTCCCGGAGGATTGTTTGATCCAAAGATGGATTCAAGTCTTAGGGCACAATGAAACTCACAATCAAAACCATAGAGAGAGAAAATCTCTTGAAAACTGAATTAAATTGAATAAAGCATGTCTTCTACAATAGGATTCTCCTTCTTATATAGGAAGGGCTAATTCTAAATTAAGAAATACCTATCCGAAACAACCATGATTTACTAATTTAAATTAAGGAAGTCCTAATCTCAACTCAACATAGAAATAAATAACTAATTATTTAACTAAATATAGGGATCTTTGTGGAGATCAAGGTTTAGTTGGGCCCATCACTATCTGCGGGCTTGTAATCTAGGCCGGATCTGGGATTGGCATGCATAAGCTCTCCCCGGTTTGGAAAAATTTGACTTCGGCGAGTTGAGTACTTGATATCTCTCATAAAGATCAAGATTGATGCGCATGAAGTTAGTAGCTGTAATCCACGTAGTGTCGAAGAGAGGACAATTCCATCAATGAACATAAAACTTCTGATAACTTCCTTCGCGTGTAGAGACAATATGATCATCAAAGACGTCAACAATTTCATTAGTAGGTGTGAGATTAACTGGTGGGGAAATAAACTGCTCTTCGTTATCTCCATCGTTATCATGACCACGGTAGGGAGTAAGATCCTCTACATTGAATGAAGAACTGACGCTTAAATTAGGAGAAATGTCAAGAACATAGGTGCTGGGGCTAATCTTTTGTAGAATCTTGAGTGGACCGGAGTTATGAGGGTGTAATTTCTTATTAGTTTGAGGAGGTAGCTTTTCAAGTCGAATACGAACCATAACCATATCTCCTTCATTAAATTCAAGAAATCGACGATGTTTGTCGGCTTGCTGTTTATAAACATCATTGCTGGCAAATATGTGGCGGCATACTTCATTATGCACTTGTTGCATGTATTGGAAGAAATGTTCAGCATCTGCACTAACTTTGGCATCGACTGGCAAAGGCACGAGATCAATAGGAAGTCGTGGACGAACTTCTGTAACAGCTACAAATGGAGAAGTGCCAGTGGATCGATTGACTAAGTTATTGTACGCAAAACTCTATTATAGGGAGCACTTGATCCCAGCTAGAAACATGGTCACGCACAAGACAACGTAACAACTGGCCAAGATTTTTGTTTACTGCTTTTGTTTATCCATTAGATTGAGGATGATAAGCCGTAGAAAAGTTAAGCTTGGTATTAGACGACAACCACAAGGTCTTTTAAAAATGGCTCATAAACTTTGTATCGCGATCAGAAACAATAGTCTTTGGAGGACCATGTAGGCAAACAACTTCTTTGAAGAATAATTTGGCCACTTTGTAAGCATTAGCAGTTGCAGTACAAGGAATAAAGTGTGTTATTTTTGAAAAACAATCAACAATGATGAAGATAGAATCAACCTTTCTGACTGTCGTGGGTAGATCTAACACAAAGTACATGCTAATGTCTTCCTAAGGAGTCAGGGGAATAGGCAAAGATTGATATAATCCAGTGTTCTTCTTGTGCCCTTTAAAGAGCTGACATGTTCTACGTTGTTCACAAATATAACTTACATTGGTTTTTCATGCGAGGCCAATAATATCTGTCGTTGACAAGAGCAAGCGTTTTTGTCGCGACCCTAATGTTCGCTATATCCTCCTGCATGTAACTCTTGCACAACATAGTGACGAATAGAAGTAGCTGGAAGATAGCATACCTTTGATTCTTTGAATAAGAAACCATCATGAAGATGATAATGATGATGTTGAATATGATCACCATTGAGGAGATCCGCATAAATAGAACCAAAGTCCATGTCAGCCGCATAATCCTGTTTAATGTGCTCAAAACCTGGCACATTAACAGACATGGCGGTCAAAAGATGCTTCTGCCGACTTAATGCATCCGCAATCATATTATCCTTTCCTGCCTTATGTCGAATGCTGAATTTGAACTCCTGCATATATTTGAGGGGTTTTCTGAGCTGGTCGTTGAGGAGGAGGCCTATAAACTTGTGCTTGATTGTGATTATAGGTAGGGTCAGGGCCTCTTCTTGTTGAAGACTCTCCAGCTTGAAAAATATTGTGTTTTCGCCTCTGAATTTTATGTTGGGCTTTCCAGGCTTTATTGAAGATTTTATCCACTGTGGTATAGTCAAACATTGCTACATCTCGTCTGATATCGTCACCTAGGTTACCTCCGTATCTAGTGATTGTTAGATAGTCATCTGTCTTCAAGTTACAGCGAACAATGTATTCGTGAAACTTGTTGGTGTATTCTTCCACTGTCAAAGTGCCTTGTTGGAGACTTAGATACTCTTGGTGGAGTGTATCATGTAATCAGAAGTTAGAAAATTGCCTTTGAGCCTATCTTTCATGTTATTCCACCGGGTAATAGGCTCGCCCACTGCAAGCTCATTATTTTCAACATCACACCATCAAATTCAAGCAGGACCCTTGAGTTTAACCTTGGTAAAGGCTATCCGCTGTGCATCATTCATACCATACCACGCAAAATAATCTTCTATAGAATTAAGCCAATCAACAAAAATTTTCGGATTTGCATCACTACTAAAGCTAGCAATATTAATTTTGACTTTCCTTGTGATGTCATCAAGTGGGGGTGTAGTGGGGGGACCCTGGGGGTCTCGTTCAACTAGAAGGCACTGCATAAAATCAGAAATGAATTCTTGATTCTTAGGTCTTTCTGGTCAGATGGGTGTGTACACGATGGACGCATTGGATGACCCTTCTTGGCTGACAAACTACTTATTTTGTAATTCAGCAATGGCAATTTCCATAATTTTTAGATGTCCTGTGACATCTTCTAACTCTTGACTTATATTTCAAGTATGGTCTTATCTCTTTGTTTGTCTATTATCCAATGTTGAAGATCATCACCCTTTCTAGGCATGGTGGTGGTTTTTTTTTTTTTTTTTTTTGAAAGAGAGAGTGAGAGATGGCTTTGGGTGGGTTTGACCTAATTGCAAGGCCAAAGAAGCAGGCCCAAATCAATTGTGAAAGATGACAGTTGTGAAAAAGTGGCCTTGTCTTGGGATTCATGTAGAGAAAAAAAAAAATAAAAGAAGGGCTTGTGTTTCGACTCTTACGGGCTTAGCTTGAAAGAGGAATGGATGAGTGGCGAGGGGCGGGAGACGACTCCGGTGGACGATGAGGGTGTGGGCGTTGCCCAGGGGCGACGATGGTGTGCTACTAGCGATAGTGGCTCGTTGCTGGAGATGAAGCAGGCAAACACGAGGATGGTCGTTGGTGCATGGTATGGTTTCTGACTCCAAGATCCTTCTTCTTCCACTTCTTTCTTGTTTTTTTTTTTTTTTTTTGGTTTGCTGGGGCTAGGGACGAAAGATAGAGAGTCGAGGGAGATGGGAGAGGCTTCGGGACTGGTTTGGATTTTGGATGAGTTGCGGTGGTTGGCAGGGAGGGTGGAGAATTTAGAGAGAGGTTTTGGTGGAGTTGGTGGTTGGCAAGGAAGTGCTTAGGTGGAGGATTTGGGGTTTCGGTGTAGATGGGATCGTCAGAAAGGTGGTGGTGTAAAGAGAAGGTCGAAACGAATGGGGCTGATGGGTTTTGTGAGAGGGGATCTGGGGTTGCGTGGGTTTAGGGTTTCGCATTGGTCTCGATCAGGGGTTTCGAAATGGGTGAGGTTTGATTTGGGGTGTGGTAGTGAGAAGAGGCTGGAGGCTGGGGTTGGTGTGGTTACGGTGGTGACTGACGGGATGGTAATAGGAGGGTTCTATGAGGGCGAGAGGGGGAAGGAGTTGGGGTTTTGTTGTCAACGGATAGGGATGGAGGTCGAGGGATAGGGTTTGAGGGGCTGCTAGGGTCGTCGGTGGAAGTGGAGATGGTGAACAGTGGATGGAGCGATGACGTTCAGGAAAGACATAGTTTCCCCGGCGACCGGATCTGAGCTCTGATACCAATTTGGCACAGCCCCGGATTTTCGATCAGGTGTAGAACAATCTCCAGGAGGATTGTTTGAATCCAAAAATGGATTCAAGCCTTAGGGCACAATGAAACTCATGATAAAAACGATAAAGAGAAAATCTCTTGAAAACTGAATTAAATTGAATAAAGCATGTCTTTTACAATGGGATGCTCCTTATCTAGGAGGGACTAATTCTAAATTAGGAAATACCTATCATAAACAACCATGACTTACTAATTTAAATTAAGTCCTAATCTCAACTCAACGTAGAGATAAATAACTAATTACTAATTTAACTAAAAATGGGGATCCTTGTGGAGATCAAGGATCAATTGGGCCAATCATTGTCTGCGGGCCTGCAATCTGGGCCGAATCTGGGATCGGCCTGCATCAGTTTTCTGCTGTAGTTGAGTTGTACAAACAAGTTTGGATGATGGAGAAGGTTTTTTGTGGAAAAACTTCTCACTTTTCCTTTCTTTTTTTGCAAAAAAAGTAGTTACACAAAAGTACCCTGGCACATTTGTGTATCACCAATTTAGCGGATTGTTTCCTCTTTCTTGGGAAAATATTTTTCCTTACCACCCCGTAGTCATAGGAAAAGCTATTTTAGAGAATCATGGAAAATTTAGCATAGATTTGTGCATTTTCTTGGAGACCACTAGCTACTCATATTTTACTGTGGTGTGGAAAAGTGTTTCCGAGATCCTCACTTTTTCAACCGGGAAAAGGCCTCACAAATGTGCCTTAGGCAGAAAAGCCTTTCCCTTCTGCACAAACGTTTAAAACAATACTTAAAACTCTATTTTCAGCTTTTTTTTGTTCCTGGTTGAAGGTAAATGGTTATTAGTCTCCAGCAGTAGTCTATTGGTTGAATCCTTTATTTGAATCCTGGATCCATGTGGTCAAACTTGCTTTTCAACTAGCCTCTTAATTGATCGACTATGGTTGGATACATAGTGTTTTTGGCCAGTAGCTCAGGTCTGTTTGGTAACTTCACTAGTAAAGTGAAGTGAGTTAAGGGTCAAATTAAGAGATAAGAAAAGAAGTGTGGTCAAATAAAAAAGTATCATATTTCAAAGAATGCCTCTAATTTTTACCAAAAAGTCAAAAAGTTACTTTTGCATATCATTAAATGACAAAAGCCATCTTCCTTTAAAAAAAAAAAGGTCAAAAGGCAACGTTTTGATTTCACTAAATGACAAAAGATCACCTTTTGATTTGAACCCTCTTCTTCTATTGCCTTTTGAAATGACCCTTCACCTCACTTCACTAGTAAAGTGAATTGAAGTGAAGGGTCATTTTAAGAAAAAAGAAAAGAATAAGGGTCACATCAAAAGATACAAAATTTCAAAATTTACCTTAGACTTTTGTCATTTTGTGGCCTGAGAATGAACTTTTTCGGATGAAAAGAAGAAACCTTTTGTCATTTTGGTTGGATGAGATTATCACTTTTTGACCTTTTTTTAATTAAAAAGGAGAGGTAATATTTGAAATTATGTACTTTTTGTTTTGTACACTCTTCTTTTCTTGTCTCTTAAAGTGACCCTTTACTTCAATTCACTTTAGAAGTGAATTACCCAATAGGTTAGCGTAGATCAGGTATCCAAAAATAAAAATGAAAGAAAAATGTGTTGTAATTTCCTAGGCTTGGGAAAGGTAGGCTATGATTATTTTGGGCCATGATGAACTGGCTGTGGGATCTTTGTTTGTAATGGATTTGAAGTCATTAATAAAGGTCAGCATAAGAGGAACCTGGGTGTCATTAATCTCCTTGATCCAAGCCCATTAAGGCATTACAAGAGTCCCAACGATGACCCCTTAGGCTATATATTTCCAAACATGATTCCAGGAGCCCTGGATATCCAAGCATATAAGGGCCACATCCCTTTATCTTCTTTGCGTATGCCCTAATCTGAGTTTCTTGTTGAGATGAGTAGGGAACGAGGAGATTTGCGAAGGAGAACAAGAATTTAGTTGCGGGGAGCACAATGAATGAGCTATTTACGACCCCATATTGAGCGGACAACAATTGGCTACATGATGTGGGTAGATTTTCTAAATTGAAGGCGCATATTGAAGAACACATTGGGATTGAGATATCATCCCTAGAACTTTGATTTGATGTTTTCAGGTGCATCTACGATGGCAATATTGAAAACCATAGAGAATCTAGGTGAAGCCATGTTGGTTGAACCACTTATGGGAAGGATCGTGGTGGCTAAACTCAAATAGAGTTTGATCCACCATGGCTAAACCCCATATTAGGGTTGGGCCACCATGATTCCTTCCCATAAGTGGTTCGACCACCATGGCTCCACTCTAATGGGGTTCAACCATAGTGGATCTTTACCCCCCATGATAGGTTCTACCTAGATTCACTATAGTTTTCAATATTTCCATTGTTCCCTTCGTTGTGCTCCCTGTGATTGATTCTTCTTCTCTTTCACAAATCTCATTTTTCCCTACTTGTCTCAACAAAAACTCAAATTAGGGCTTGGGCCTTCTCTCTCTCTCTCTCTCTCTCTCTCTCTCTCTCTCTCTCAATTGCTATAAGATGGTACAAAAGAAAATAAAGGGGTGTGACCCGTATATCTTTAAACGTCCAGGGCTCTTGGAGTCCTTTTTGGAAATCTCTACCCTAAGGAGTTCTCGTTGGGACTGCCTTCATGTGCGTGGATCAAGAGGATTTATAACATCCAGGTTCCTCTTATGCTGGCCTTGGCCCTTATTAATGATTTTAAATCCATTAGAAACATGGGTCCCATAGTCAATTTCTCATGACCCAACAAATTCAAATATACCAGACCCAACCTGAAATTCCAATTGGGTGGACGAATCAACCTTTCCTAGGTCTGGGTCCCATAGTCAATTTCTCTCATCTTCTTCCACAGTTGCTTTTGGATTGAATTTTAATTAATACAATACCCTCTGGATACACATGCAATATAATGCTTGTTTATTACCATGAATGTGGTAGAAATCTCTTTGCTTGTCCCCTAGCATTTGCAAATCCCATGTTATTGTCAGAATTCCAAATTCCAGCCACTTAAAAGGTCTCAATTGACCTCAGGAATTCCAACCTCTTTGCTTTTTGCTAGAATTTCTAGATGCTCCACCGAAGAAGACGACCCAGGAATTCCACATGGGAGACGGCTTTTGGAGCATTTATAAATTCTCCAGACAGGAATTCTTTGAATTCCAGTAAGGAAATGGGCCCAAATTATTTATTATGTAAAGATATTATAACATAAATTTGTGAGATCTGAATATCAACTTTATATCTTGAAAGAGAAAGCAAGAGGTGGGTTATGGGGATTGAGAAGGGATGAAAACAGGTCTGGTTCAAGGTGGGTCTATACTAGACTGTACTCGTTCCCGAACTAAACATACTACATCTGTAGTCGACTATTGATGAGAGAACCAAAACTGCAAAATCCGTTCAGGAAAAGAAAAATGAGCATTCACAAGAGAAAGAATAACCATTCAATATAAAAACCCTAATCCCTTCTCAAATTTCTATGGAAAGCAAGGATTTCAATTAGAGAGTGGGTGCCTAGATGGTGCCCACTGTTCAATATCTGTTGCTTAGATTTTCTAAACAAATGCCACAAGAGCTAGGGCAGATCATTGGGCATCAGCCTCATGGGCCCAGACCTGGATCTGGTTCAGTTGGTTCCGTGCTAATGCACCTGGTTGTGTCCAGGGTTTTAACCCTGACTAAATTTTTTTGGTCAGGTCCATAGTTTATTCAGGGGCCCATTTTCATCCCTAGGATTTGGTTGGAAGCTGTTAGTCCCCTTTCTGAGAGATGTCATCTGTAATAATGAGCCGTGAGCTTAGTTACAACACATTAACACTATGTTGGTCTACATTGTCTGCAGATGGGATACCTTAACGGGATTTTCACTTAATTCAAATGATGGAATGTAATAATTGGAGAATATATTGAGTTACGATATAGCTTAGGTTTATGAAAGTTCTTTGTTCTTGGTAAATTACCATTCGTTTTTCAGTATATTTTATTTCCTAGTTGCTTTCTATTTTTTTGATGAATAGATGCTGTGCTTTGCACCAGCCCAGGGAAGTGCAAGTGGCTGCAAGGGCTAGAATCTAGTGTTTCTTAGTCATTCTTTTTATATTTTCTTGTTTATTCTTTTGGTGCATGATGGTTGAGTGATAAAATGTGACAGGCCATGATGAAAGATCAGTTTGCAAACTATGTAGTGCAGAAAGTTCTTGAGACTTGTGACGATCAAAGCCGTGAATTTATCCTTTCACGTATCAAGGTCCACTTAAATGCCTTGAAGAGGTACACTTACGGGAAACACATTGTCGCCCGTGTTGAGAAACTCGTCGCCGCTGGAGGTGAAAATGCATACAATTTATATGAATTTCTTTATCTTTTTGATCTATAACATGTTTAGAGGCACGTGTTTGGATTAAGAGATACTCATGGGAAGAGTTGCAGTACCAACTTCTCTCATTAGTGTAAGATCTGGTGGTTCATCAGGTGGGCCAAGCATATACACTGAAATTGGGGCAGGGACTTTTCCCAGCTATCTAACTCTCTCATTCATGTGTTACCTACTTGATGAGTAAAATGCCCTTACTAATGAGAAAAGTTGGCACTGCAACTCTTCCCATGAGTATCTCTGAATGAGTAAAATGCCCTTACTAGGTCAATGCTTGCACTCTGTATGCTGATCATACCCATCTGATGAATGAGCCAAATCCGGTGCCCCAAGTTCCACATTAGCACATGTGCCTTGACAGTCCCTGGAATTTATATGGAAAACTAAATCTGACAATTCTTCTGGCGCATTTTTATTTGCAGAAAGGCACATAGCGATCTCCTCAACTTATTCATCGTAATAAGCAGTGGTGTTGAAAGGGAATATCATTTGTACAGTTAATGAGGCTGGTATTAGAATTGTTCAGCCCAAGATAAAGATCTATCTTTTTGGCCGAAATAGAGAGAGTTATATGATCTTCTGGTGTAAATAAATGATAGGCCTCCCCAAATAAGGGTTTTGTTTTTTTGTCTTGTGTATATTTCTGCACTGTAATCTGATGATGATGAGTAGGTGTTGTATTTAGGTTTAGGAAATGAGAGCAGAAGCTGTCTATCTTGGGTAAAATGTCTTGAGTAAAATGTTCTAGGTGTGATACCTGTCTGTCTGTAAAGAGAAAAAGAGTATATAGCTTCAATGGTGGAACCGGAATTGTATAAAGCAAGGATGCAGAGTGCCGCTGGTTGTAGGGTCGAAGTCTGCGACTTGAGAGAATTTTCTCCTTTATAAATAAAAATAAAGTTCATAATTTCGTAAGGATCGGAGTTTCACTTGATTAATTATCTTTCTTATGGTTCCTTTTTTTTTTATTTTCTTTTTTGGGTAAAGCATTCTTATGGTTCTTCATCATTCATCCAAGAAGGAATATTCAGTGGTTGGTGTACTTGCTACCTTTTTAATGGGCAAACCTACTTATGCTTTTTTTTTTAATGTGCTGACGCAGTGTGTACAGCAGAGAGTTAGTGTGGCGGGCAAACCAATCATAAGCTCACCTGTATACCCTCCATAATTGGTAATTGGAGGTAGCCTCACTATAGTGCCTAGTGTTTTTGGTTCAACAGATTTTATTATTACCATTTTTTTAACCCCTCTCTTGTTTTGACTTGTATGATTTTGTCTGGGAATGACCGAGTCTATAGTGCAGGCTCGGTAAGTTACTTTTCTCTGGCTAGATTCTGAACATGTGACGACTGTGAGAGATCTGAGCTGGGAATAGTCCCTACACTAGGTTTTAACTCCCTCCAAAATCATACCCGTTGAACAGCTTAACCATTTTTTTTAAGGAGTTCCTGAATACAGTAATGAAAAGCGAAAAAACCAGGAATCAGAATGAATTGTTAGGATTGTGCAATGGGGTCTTGACCCTTATTGGAGTTGCGTTGAAATTTTGGTCAGTGCCTTTAAAATAGTCTGCGGCGATTGAAAACTTAAAACTCGATATTCATTAAGAGCTGCCCAATGAGAAAATTTTGGGCCCGGGGACCATGCAAAACCCATGTGTTCTAAGAAATAGCTGATGATAAAATCGGAGTAATGGGAAGATAGGACCAGAGTTTCTTAATCATGACTGAAGGGGGCTTGTTGCATTTGAATGAAAAAAGCTCATTAAGTAGACTGTTGGGATCTTCCAACCGAGGCCAAAATTAGTCAGGGTGAGGGAGAAGTAACTAATGATTCGTTACATTCCTTTCTCCAGTGGGAATGGCTCTTCTAGTATAGGTGCAGTGTGTTTAAGATTCAGTGCATTTGTATTCTCATCTGAGCGGTTGATCCTCTTGAGTCTTTTCTTTGGGGCTTACTTTTATGAAAACCATAGGGGCTTAAAATGAAATCTCTTGTATTGGTCTCAGGAAAAATTCTCTTTTCAATTTAACTTGGTTGGGCCTATTGCTAGATTGATCACTATAGAATATGAAACTTTTTATATTATTATATAATGAGCGATCTCATGCACAGCGAGCGGGATCATGTGATCATAGATTCGAATAGACCATCCAAACCTTCCCCAACTATATGTCTCAACGGATCCCACAAGTTTGCACTGATCTTGTAGAAATGGACCGTTGGATCAAAAGTATATTTTTTTCATTTCTTTTAAAAATGTAAAACTTTTGGACCTTAGATCAATGAGTTAGGATGTTTGATGAATCTGAAATTTTACACGGAGGTAGGGCTCATCCAAATCCTCCCCGGCTATATTTTGTGAATGGGCCCCACACAGGGAGCCATCCATCCAAGGATTGGACAAATCCACGGTATCACAAGAAAGAAGGAAAAAGATATCATCAATGCGAGACAAAAGCAGAAGTGGGAAAAGCGTTAGGAAACGACATTGACGACCGCCACAGTGTGAACGTGGTAAATCTCGACAAGAGTGATTTTCGGCCCTTTCTCTGATAATTAATCAGAGCCGTCCGATCCATGACCTTAGATCGCTCATTGTTAATCATAATTTGATAATCTCCATAGATCTGATGTCGTCCATCCATTTTTTATGATGTTTCCCTTATATATAATGGCCAGCAAACAGCACTAACAATCTCGATGAAGTCGAAGGAGGATCAGAAAATTACCATAGTTAAAAAACTGTTTCTACCTACTTCTTTCCCATCTGCCTTCCTCTCCTGAACAAAATCCCTCTCTCTCTCTCTAAAATCTTTGTTAAAGATCTATCTACTTCATCTTTAGTAAACTCTCTCTCTCTCCCTCTCATGTCTCCTTTACTAATCCAAACACATCTTCTTCTCTAAGTTCTTCAATCCCGACCCCTCCCACCCCAACTCTCATCTGACAGAGAAGTACCAAACCTATTTTTCTCTCTCTAAAAAAATTATCTCTCTAAAAAAACCCATCATTCTCTCCTTCTGTCTCTTACAAAACCCAATCTCTCTCTCTCTCTCTCTCTCTCTCTCATATGCCCTAAAACCCAAAATCCAAAAAAAAAAAAAAAAAGGAAAAACAACCCCACATACCCTCTTCAACATAAAAAAAACCCCTTGAATCAAATTCCATACATACATATTAGAAAGTTGTCAAGATGGGTTCATCTGAGCTGATTCTCCACCCACTTGAAACCTCAGCCCCAGATCTTTCCTACTCCTCCAAAGACCATCTTCATCACAATCACCCCAACACCAACAGCAGCAGCAACAACAACAACAACAACATAGCCTCTGATAATCCCTTCATCTATTCTTCTTCTTCTTCTGCTTCTTCTTCTAAACCATCCTCTGTAACCACCCAACTCATAGATCCTTCCAAACCCACCAAACCAAGTTCCTCAATTCTCTCCACTTCTTCTTCAAAAGACCGCCACGCCAAGGTGAACGGCCGCGGCCGCCGCGTCCGCATGCCGGCCCTCTGCGCCGCCCGCATCTTCCAGCTGACCCGCGAGCTCGGCCACCGCTCCGAGGGCGAGACCATCGAGTGGCTCCTCCGCCAGGCTGAGCCCTCCATCATCGCCGCCACCGGCTCCGGCACTCTCCCCTCCCACGCCTTCACCGCTTCAGGTGCGCTCTCTCAAACCCCCAATTCTGCCGCTTCTGCGCCCCCCACTTCCAATTCCCTGCCCTCTGCGCGCTTTCCGCCTGGCTTCGGCCCTGCCCTCGATTTTCACCCTGGGGTGGCGGGTATGGGGCTTGAATTCCCCGCTGGCGGCGGCGGGTTCCGGCACATGCCCTTTACGGCGATGCTGCTGCAGCCGCAGGCGGCGGAGGCGGAGAGGGAGCATAGGGTGCTCGAGGAATGATGAATGTGTCGGTTGATGTGAATTGAAGGGAGTTTGTTGGCTTTTCTTTTCTTCGCTTCGCTTTTTTGAATCCTTCATCTGATGAGGTTGGTTGGTTAGTACCTTTCCTTCTCTCTCTCTCTCTCTGTGTGTGTGTGTGTGTGTGTGTGTGTGTGTGTGTTCTTTCTTCTTCTTCTTCTTCTTCTTCTTATAACTTTTTTTCATGGTTTTTGAGAGATCAGAATCATCATATGATGAATACATAGACGTTGGTCAGTTGGTGTATGATATGATAGCTTATATATATATATATGGAATAATGGCGTGTGAAACTAATAACTATGTTTGTCTTCTTTTGAGATGATGTGAAACTGAATGGGTGTGATTTATTTAAAGATGGTATGGAGAATTTAAACTTCTCCAGGGGAAATAGTTATGCATTGTTTATTAAAACATTGTGTAAGATAGCAATACTGATTAATGTGGTATTACGCTTGATTGGGCCTCTCTATTTAAGAGAGGGAAAACAGAAGTGGGTATTCTTTGGTTTATGTTAGCTTATCTATGAAACAGGTTTCATGTAGCTGCCACAAGGCTTTGATGATGGTGGTGATGATGATGATGATGAAACAATGGCATGGACACACACTCACTGGGTTGAAACAGCTGAAACCCAGAATAGCACTTTTTAGATGAATTAAAACAAACCA
The DNA here is from genome assembly GCA_037013555.1 of Sextonia rubra. Lineage (NCBI taxonomy): Eukaryota > Viridiplantae > Streptophyta > Magnoliopsida > Laurales > Lauraceae > Sextonia > Sextonia rubra. Next base: position 12,303,348 of record JASUAD010000008.1, read on the forward strand.
ATATCTGCTTTTTAGATAGTCTCACCATGATCCTTGTGGTGAAGCAAGTGAGATTACTTAAGATCCCATCCCATGTGGGTCCTCTTTTTGTAATTGTGCTAGTCTTCATGTTGTTATTGTTCTTGATTTTTGTTTTTGTTTTTGTTTTTGGAGGTGGCGGTATAATTACTTATTATGTATTACTTCACTTTACTGTCTTCTCTCCTTTCCTTACATATTGAAAAAAATGATAAAATAAGTTCAGTGAAATAAGCAAAATAAATTCAGGTTGAAATGGACGAAAGAAGATGGAATGCCTCCAAGGATGGTTCCTTCTCTGTTACATCTTTCTTTGAAGTTATTAATAAAAGGGATGGGCTTAGGAATTCAATGGCAAATATTTAGAAGATTAAGGCCCCTCCAAGAGTGGTTAGTGCTTCGGAAGAGAATCCTTATGGTGGATAATTTAAAAAGGAGAGGAAAGGTAGTGGTCAATGGCTGTCCCATGTGTTTGGATGATGAGGAGTCAATTGATCATCTCTTACTTAACTGCAGCATTTCGGGCATGTTGTGGACTTCAGTGGCTTAGCTGGGTGTTCCCAGCAGCATTTTGGATATTTTTCTCTCATGGAGAAGACCAATAGGGTCGTCAAGAGGAACGGAGATGTGGATTTTATCTTTACTCGTGGTAATTTGGATCATTTGGAAGGAAAGAAATTTAAGATATTTTGAGGTGAGGGGGTTGCTGCAGAAGGCAGCATATTGAAGGAAAGAATCAAATTCACTGTTGCCTCTTGGGTGTTGACTAATAACTCTTTCAAAGAATATTCTATAGAACAAATTGTTAGAAATTGGAGAGAAGTGGCTTGTTATGACTGAAACTGTTCTTCTCATTTTTCTCTTTGTTCAGGTGGTGGTGTTTTGTAACTGTCATCTTTTTTCCTTGGACTGTTGGTGGTCGGTACACTTCTTTTGTACTGATTGGTCTCTTTTAATGACGGTTACTATTAAATAATAATAATAGTGATAAGCAAGATAGTCAAACATTAAAAGTCTTAAACGAAGTAGTGAGAAAGGGAACTACAGATTATGGAGCTACTAAAAACATGATCATAAGTAACTCCATTGAAAAACTAGAACTCATAAAACAACCCCGACAGTGTATGGGTCCTATAGTGATGGTGATTATGAATTTATGATCAGAACAATTTGTATGAGACTAATGCTTGTGGCCTTCTCTATGTACAGACGAGAAGCTGAACAGGTTTTCTGAGTATTATGATGTGGATTATTTAATATTGGTATGGTAATTTAAATTTTTGCTATTAAAACCAATTATACACCGAAATAGAGTTCAGAATATCTATAGGCATCAATATGGTATTCTTGTAAACCTTCTTTCTGTTTCAAGGGAACACATGATGAATAAACAGAGATGGATCTTATATGGTGTATATTAGCTCATATTTTGAGTAATGATTTCTCCTTGGATAAGGTTAGTGGAATAGGGCTTATCACAGTAATAACTTAAATTTCTTCCTAATTTTTCGGATGAGATGCTGAATGAGTTTTGTGTGTATAATTGTGTGAATTATTTAATTTACCTTAAAAGTTCCTATAAACAAAAACATTGTAATATATATATATATATATATATTCACCAGTGTGGTAGTCTTGTCGATGTTATATATGCTTTTCAGGGAACAGATGCTGAAGAAACAGAGGTGAGTCTTTGTGGCATATTCAGTTAATTTATAGAATAATGGTTAGACCATAATTTGGTTCAAAGGTATCAGAAATTGAAGGAATAAAAGATTGCATTCCATTGTATATGCTAATTCATGTATTTAATAAAGAGTTTTTTGCATATACACCACTAAGGTTTATAGAATTTGTAAATAAGCCCTATGGTTTCAGTATTTGTATGTAACCCCCTGTCTTTTCATTTCAATACCTTTCATGTCCCCAATATCAGTAGTCTTGATGAGAATGATCAACCACCAAGAAATTTATATTGAAGTTTTATAAAAAATAACTACTTTGCCCTTACATCCATTAAAAAATAAGTATATCATTATTTACAAAAAGATTCTTTTATCTCATGATACATTGTTTTCTCTCTTGATAATTCTCCAATGCACATGAAGCTTAGTTATGTATTTTCAAACATACATCAATCCAACAATGGGTCATCCATGGATTGGGTTAATTATAATCAATTATAAGTACAGGTTATGATCGATTTGAATTTAACAAAATGGGCCACATTTTGATAAAAATATATTTATATAGGTTTACTCTCTCCTACTAAATGTGCTATATCAATGGTCAATGTTGAGAAATCTGAATTCAAAATTTTGAAGTTATGTATGTAGAGATAAAGAGGTGGGCAAAAGTGTCATTTTACTCAAAAAAAAAACTTATGGTGGTTGTGAGGCTACTGATTTTTTTGACATGGAAGGTATTAGAATGAAAATGTAAGGGTCTATATGCAAATATTAAAACAGCGGGAGCCTATTTACAAATCCTAAGAACCTTAGAGGGTATATGCAAAATACTCTTTACTAAAACAGGAGAAACATATTTATGCTTTGTTTCCTTAATTTTCATATAGGTATGAAGCTGAATCACTGAGAGTTCATTGGTCAGAATTTGAAATTGGGTTGCTATATAACTTTCTTCATAGATCATACACAAATTCTGCACATCAATCCCGGACCTAGCAATCCTATCTGGTTACTGTTCTTTATGAAAATGTATGTGTGATGTGTTTGTGCTTGGTGGAGTTATATTCCTTGCTCAATTCAATTTCTGGCACTTGTTTTTGGGTGTGAATTAACGTGGCAATGGACGAGCGAATCTTGAAAATCCCATGGTGGGCTCTTAATTTATCAATGTTCCAACTTTTTCCTCGAAAGGGACTTGTTTCAAGGGTATGTTCTTGGAAAAGGACTTGATTCTTAGCGGTGGGCCATTCATGTTACCTGGTACAAAATACCCCACCTCTGCTAAATGGCAAGGAGGCAGGGCTGACAATTCTGCCTTTACTGGAAGCAAGTGATGGGGTGAAGTAGAAGGTTAGAGAAGAAATTTGGACTCTTCATGAGTTGTGACTTCATTGGGTGGGGCCATAAGCTGGCTGATGCAGGATCTTTTCAGTTCAGTTGTGACTTGTGGCACCTTGTGATGGTGGGTTCCACTGCTGCACTTAGCATGATGTGGCGTCGAATTTCAGTTCCTAGTAGGGTGTGAGAGGAATTTTGTTCTGGCCCATTTGAAGGACCACCTTGCAGATTTGATGGGTCTGGTGTTATTAGTCAGAGAACACAAAGCAGTTACTTGTTGGGGCCTGGGGGAGTTTCCTCTTTAGTAAAGAGGACGTTTAGTAATAGATTGAGTGTTTGCTTTGCAATTATCATTAACCAATAAAATTGAAGTTTTTGGGGTCAAATCGGAAGAAGATTTCCTATTATTATTATCAATTGAGCCCTGGGTTCGAAAGGGCAGAACTGCAGGCTAAATTGAGCCCACTAAATTTCATGAGGACGGTCTTTCACAGATCAAATTGATCACAAACGCTAGCCCAACTTGTATCGGGTCTTTGATCATGTTCAAATTAATCACATGCCTAACGTAAATTGTGTGGACCATAGTGCAAGAGAGAGTCAATTTTACTATGAAATATCATTTGGGACCGCACGGTAATGCCATCAAATCTGGATGTTGCGGGATCTGCAGTAAATACAAGGAAAATGGATCCTAATCTAACTTTTCACTAATATTTTGCTTCAGTTGTGGTATATGACAGTGATGACATCTTAGATGTAAGAGCACAGAGAAAGATCCTCCGAAGGATGTATTTTAGGGATTGAACAAATCTAGGAACTAGTTGGAGGGATCAGGGATGGAGAACTCACCAAGTTGACTCTTTGCATGACCGGCTCATCTTATTTTGGAAAAGGACCTAGTCAAATACATGGAAGACTCTTTGTGAAAATCTTTTTTGAATTTTTTTCTTAATAATGAAAACAAGTGAGTTAATACATATTTTAAAATCTAAAATAATTTAATCTAGGAAAAAATTGACTCTCCTACCTAAGTGACCATGTTCACTCCCCAAATTAAAGTCTTTTTTTAAACCGGCCTGGGAGAGATCAATCACGGAGACCTTAAATGATGAAGTGTAAACTTCTATGGGTGGGTTTGGATTTGTAGTGGGTGCCCACGTGCCGCCTTGTGGCCCAGCTGACAACACTTTCAGACTCAAGTTTGAGCACTGGACATTAATGCGAAAGCTTGGACCCTAACTATTGGAGTTGAGTGGCCGGAATTTTGGAACTCAATGAAAACTCAGTACTTTCAGATCAACGTCAGCCAAGTGGAGTAAATACTTCAACTCATTGATGTTCCAAATTTGGCTTTCTGAGTTTCTAACAACTGGTCTGGATCAGTAAGAGGACACACACACCCCGACAGGCACACTCACACACAACAAAATTTAATAGAAGGAATCACTGCACAGATACAGCATTTGCACATGTTCTTGCTTGTACGCAATTTCCACCTTTTACCCAACCGATCATCAATGTAATCAGAACCAACACAAAAATTGGCAATAGTTGACATATCTTTAGATTCAAATTCCATTCCTCTCTGGGCTATATTCCTAGACGTGAAAGCACACTTTGCAGGGTGTATTTTTGGGTTACAACAAATCTAGGGATCAATAATAAAGTCTTGGGGGTGACTTAGTTGGTTTGAGCCTTGGTTTGCTTTTAAGGTCTTGAGACTCTCACTTTTTGCATTATCCGGATACTATGTGCATAACCATTTATTTATCTTTAAGGAAATAGTCATTACTTGTCAAGATTGGATAATCCCGAGGTTGGAGGCCAATGGTCCAAAGGCTTACGAGGCATACTCTAGGTCCAATAATAATAATAATAATAATCATAATTAAGTGTCAAATGATGAGAAAAGCCTGGCCCAACAGGACAGGTTGGGTTTGGCTTGAATCCCTGGTGCATTCAGGATTTGGACGGCGCTTTTTTGGATCTGGAACCTTATATTGAAATAGAAATAGGATCTGGATCCAGAACTGAAAATGGAGGCACATAATGACTGAAGCAAGTTATAATCCTGCACAATTTGTCGCCATACTAAACCCCACACTAAATGTGAAGTTATTCAGCCCATAATAGAATGGAACAGACCATCTCAAACGTCAGTCAACTGTCATGTCCATTAACCTAATCCAGTCATTGAGATTAAAAATGGACACCTCTCCAGCCAATGATGTGAAGCTATCTGATTGACCACTCCAAACTATATCATCATCATCATCATCATCAGTTTCAGTTGGCAAAAGTAGGTTTCACCTTAACCCAGCGGGAGAAAATTTTCCTCCAGAGAGACCACATACTATGAATATATATGGACCAACTCATTGGGCCCACTGAATGCTTTCGAATCATTAAAGATAAATGGATGAAAAGGTCTCTTTACAAATAAGAGTCATGCAAAATTTCAATCCCACCAGCTTATCCCAGCATTTGATTTAAAAACCTTATAAGTTTAATGGTATCCTAACAATAGATTTTTTTGAGACTTGATCAAACAGTGAATATGGGTTCGATGAGCATCAAAATGAGCAGCATGCCAGATCATGGGCAGATAAGTGTGTGAAAGGGGTGGCACTCATCAAAAGTGAGCCCAAGTAGGCAGCATCAAATTCTCTAACCTGACTGACCATCAATATGTAATCAGGCCCAAATCAGAAATGCCAATAGTTGCCTACATATCCTAGTTGCCAGTTCCTTTCCCTTGTGCTTTCCTCCGTACATACCTGATAAAAAAGAACAGATCCAAACTTCCATATTATCGATAAATTTTCATTTTCATATTTATTTATTTATTTAGTATTTCAATTAATAATAGAGGGTCCTTCATTCTTTTCCGAGAGTCAAACAGTAAAAGAAAATCACCAATTATAAAATGTTCCGCTTCTCTCTCACAAGCTATTAACCTTCATTAGGAGCATTTGTGGAGCAATTTCCAGTGAATATTCTTAAATATCATTCTTTATCTCTTCATCTTGATGTGAGGTAGCAGTCTTCTCATCTTCATTCTTAAAAGTGGGATTGGCAAAATATAATTCGTGTAGCCAACTCAACATAGTTGGGACAAGGCTTTGATGATGATGATTTTTCTTTTAAAAAGTTGTCACAAAATCAAATAACTGAGATGTTCCACCAAAACTGCCAAAATGTCAGAATTCCCCATTTGACTTGGAAATCGAAACAGATGGGGAAAAGGAATTAATAACTTTATACATATACGTCATATGATTTAAAACATTCCCCCTCCAATCTGCCTTTGTGCATCTCAGTTCAATAAAAAAAAAAAAAATACATACATTAATTGAGAGCTGCAAAACAAAATAATGTGTTTTTACCCGTGTTTCTTCACATCAGCATTCAAGAAGATGGCGTCTGATCCACCAAAAATTACCCTAGGAAAAAGTAAGACAGTGATGAAAATGGTGAGAATTTCATACTCAAAAAACACAATTCAACATAATCTCGGGCCAGTCTGTTCACATAGAATACATAAGAATTCATGATCAAATAAGCTCCACCAAAGAATTATAAGAGGTCAGGGGTGAATAACATAAGGTAGCAATATAGATAGGACCTTGGCTTTTCCAAAATTTGAGTTATTAGGGTAATGGCAGGGTGTTCATCTCCTACCTTCCCTTGATTCAATTTCCATTGAAGGGGAGAGTTTTTTTATGGTCATTTTCAGATATTCATCTTTAATTCTTTGTTTTAACTACTTACACAGATACTAAAGTCTTAGATTTCCCAGGAATTCAATGAAACAACAAGGCACTGACTTCTCATTTCCCAAAGAGCGACCATCTTCTCTTCTTAGTTTCCATGTTCCGACCCTAGCATATCTGGATCTAGTTACCACAAACACTCCAGGCAAGCATTCTTAAAATTAAGGGGAAAGCTAGCCACACTTTCTCTACCCACTGCATTGAAGTGGATATCTCGAGTTCAATACAATGCAATACAAGTTGTGACACAACAATAGCACAGACAGCTATCTTAAAAACTATTGAATCAGAACCATAAGCTCCCTCGGAACTGGGAATCAACCAAATATCAACTGTATCAGAGAAATATTCCCACTGGATAGAAGTGATGTTCCTCTCCCGAGTGAAAATGTTACTATGCAACTAAGATCACACACCAGTAGCACAGATAGCTATCTTAAAAAATTCTCATGCAGTGAGCTGTATTTAATCATTCCTTTTGATAATCAAGGGGCAAGCTTGGATTCCTTAAGGAGATGGGATCCTCTTCCAAGGTGGAGTGCTTTGGTTCCATACGTGTTCTGGAAGAAGATCAGGGGAATACTGGGACCAAGGATTTGATAGCGTCTCAATGTTCTCGTATTTCGAATCACAGGTGTGTGGGACAGTATATACAGCTAAAAACAGAGAGCAAGTCCAAGGTGGGCAGGAACAAAGGTGCAGCAAACTCTTTTCCTTCTATGACAGCAAAGTGGAGGAGGTTGTGGGGTGTTCATTTTAGGAAGGACTCAAGATCATTTTAAGAGAAATAGGTCACTGACTACTGCAAAATTAGCCAGCTACAACTCGGTGGACAGTTCTTTGAGATCAAACAAAGAAACGTACAGGGGCTATAGAGGCAAAGAAAAAATCAGGAAATTCAGAGGCTTTTTCTGATGTTCAAACAAAGCAGAATATCAGTCTATCAGCTAATCACAAAGACGAGGTTTTCTCTCCTGTGCCATGGCGGTTGGCAAATTCCTTGGGATGAATTTTGGGACTAACGAACATGAATTGTTGGAGTACATGTCGCAGATTGAGGAGGATCAGAGAGGGCAGGTCCTACATGTTAATAAGGTCCATTATGCAGAGAAGAAGGGGGAAGGTGCAGTCAGAAGGACAGCTTGATGATTGGGTTGCTAGAGGGAATTAGTATGGTAGTTATGATAGTGGTGGAATGTAGGAGGGTTGGGAAGGCCGGAGAAAAGGGCTGTAGTGAGAAAGTTGATTAAAAACATAGGGTTAGTCTTCATATGTTGCAGGAGACACAGATTTCAAAGAATATAGATCAAATCATTAAAGAGATAGGGGGGTCGCGCAGATGTGGCTGGGAGAGGGTGCCCTTGGATGGAGCTTCTGGGGGTCTCATAATGATGTGGAATTATGAAGTTTGATGAAGGAGGATATTCTCAAAAATCAGAGGGTATTAGCTATTAAGTTTAGGGGCACCAAAGATGATTTCTGTTGGGCAGGAGCAAATGTGTATGGGCCAAATGACGCATCTTCTAGGGATATTTTTTGGGCATCAATTTCAGGTATGAATGTTGGTGGGATGTTCCATGATTTTTTATTTTATTTTATTTATTTATTTATTTTTTGTGTTGTTATGGTGGTGGTGGTGGTTGCGGGGGTGGTTAGGAGAAAATAAGGGTTTATGTAATCCTTACGACCACTATGTAATTCCATTGATATAAAGGGTCCCATATGTAGTATTCAGAATGTTTTCTCAATAACATAAAAGGGTGTACAGTCGTCCAACCCTGAGTACGACTGTATTCCCTCTTCTGTTTTCTCTTCTTCTCCTCTCATTCTTCTTCTTCATCAACTTTCAAATTCCTTTCAGTCAAACAACTGGTTGTACTTCAGTGTCAAAATTCGTGGCTTCTTCACAAAGATTCTTGTGTAAAATCAAAACATGGTGGTCTCAGATGTAAGTCCAAGGGTATGCAGGTTTTATTCTGTTGAAGAAATCAAAAGGCTTAAAGTTAAAATTAAATAGTGGAACAAAATAGAATTTGGAAGGCTTGAGGACAGAAGAAATGAGCTTTATAGGGAGCTAGAGATTTGTGGTAAGTTAGAGGAAGATAGAGTTTTAATCAAGAGGAGTCTTTCGCGCAGACAGAGATCAGGAAAAAAATTGTGGGAGCTTTGTTGGATGGAGGAAATATCATGAAGGCAGAAATCACGAGCTTTATGGTTGAAAGAAGGTGATAAGAATATTAAATTCTTCCATCGGATGGCCAATACTAGAAGAAGGATTAATTATATCGTTTAGATCAAAAAAGAAAATAAAATTTTAGAGGATCCGGCTGACATTAAAGAGGAAATTGCCCATTTTTTTGAGAACCTTTACCACAGAGGAGATTGTTAGGTTGACATTGGAGAGGACTACCTTCCCTCAGATTCAGGAGGATCTTAAGGTGTGGTTGGAAAGAGACTTCGAGGAAGAACTTAGCAAAGCTATAGCAGGTTGTGAGGGTGACAAAGCTCCAGGCCGCGATGGTTTGAACTTTTCTTCTGTAAAAGCAGCTTCGGATATCATTAAAGAAGGCTCTTGTTGTATGTTGTCAGAACTCAGAATTTCATCAGAGGGTAAGCTAAGGAAAGGAATCAATTCTACATTCTTGTGCTTGATCCCTAAAATTCCAAATCTGATGGCATTAAAAGATTTCAAGCCAATAAGTTTGGCGGGGTGCATATATACATTGTTGTCAAAGATTTTGGGAAACAGGTTGAACAGAATTTTACCTTCCATCATCAGCCCATCTCAAGGGGCTTTTGTTCATAAAAGATAAATACTGGATGGGGTCTTAATTGTGAACAAACTTATTCATTCAGGAAAAAGGGCCCATAAGGAAGGTGCGATTTTTAAAATTGATTTCGAGAAAGCATATGATCATGTGGAATGAAAGTTTGTAGATGCTTTGTTGGGGAGATTTGGATTTGGATCCAGGTGGAGAGGGTGGATTATAAAGTGTATTCCGTCCACATCTTTTTCAGCTCTTGTTAATGCTTTTCCCTCGATGCAATTTAAGGCTTCTAGAGGACCAAGACAAGGTGATCCATTGTCTCCATTTCTCTTTACTATGGTTGTAGAAGCTCTAAGTGCTCTTTTCTCTAAAGCAAAGGAAATTGGCTTGATTGATGGGTTTGGAGTTGGTGGGAGAGGAGAGTCGGATACTCATTTGCAATTTGCAGAAAACACTATTTTGTTTACCTGTACAAGGTGAGATGAAATTGCAACACTGAAAAGAATTTTGAGGTTCTTTCAAGTAGCTTCGGGCTTGAAGATAAACTTGGCAAAAAGTCATTTAGGGCACGCCTGGTAAATGACCTCGGTGAGAAATCCTTTGCCATATTTTGTGCTATCAAAGAAAACCATGTTTGGTATATGTAAGGATCAAGGAAAGGGATATCCAGAATCCACAAATGCAATTATTCTCCAGTTCAGACCCCACCCCATCGGAATGACAAAATCACTGGAAGCGCAGAAACGTGCTGCTACAGTGATGCACCATCATTTTGGGCTGACCGTTTTTACTTTTTTCTTTTCCTTTCTGTGGACCATAAAATCACAATCCAAATTGCTCATCCTCTTAAAAAGGCAAAAAACCACAACGGTTTTAAATTTCAACCGTTGATTCATCACGGATTTTCAGATATTTACAAAAAAGTCTAGATCAGTGGATGACAATTTCTGCACTTTTGTCGGCCCCATTTGAGACATCCGAACTGTTCAAACTTTTCAAAAGCAAAAAACAGCTAATGTTCCAAATTTGGTAGCTTGATTCATCATGGATATTGAGAAAATGACACAAAAAACTCTAGACCGTTGATATGCCCCAATGGGAAAAACGGAGATTTTTTTTCACTTTTTTTTTTTTTACTTCTTCGTTTCATGTGGGCCCTAAAATCAAGATCCAAACCATTATTCATTTCTAGAAGACCAACCATGACCAGCAGTACAAATTTCAACTGTTGACCCATCATAGATTTTTAGATATTTGTGAAAAAGTCCAGATCCTAAAAAACAAAAATTGCTGTGGGCACCATTTGGGAAATCCGAACCGTTCATCCACTCTAGAAGGCAAAAAATTACAAAACGGTGAAAGTTTAGTTGTTGATTCTTCATGGACTAGGAGAAATTTTCAAAAAACTTAGAATCATTGCATTGGATGACACATAATGTAGACAATAGGATTCCACAATCTTTGCCAAACGTGGAACTCCCCTAAAAATTTATCTTTGAAGATAACTTGATTCCAAGGGAATGGAGGAATCATCTGAGTAGAGTATTCCTTGCTAATTACCAAACATGCTCTTAGTTGAGGTGGGGTGTCTGGAGGAGAAAATTGAATTTTTGGCAAATAGACTTCATTGTAAAAGGGGCAGTCTTCCTTTTCAAAATCTAGGATTGCCTAACAGGGCTAATCCTAGGTCATTATCTATGTAGGATTTGGTGGTGGAAAAGTTTGAAAAGAAATTATCTACTTGGAAAAGGAAACACCTATCTTAGGGGGAAGAATTACTCTTATTAAATTACCGTTGTCAAGCCTTTCGGTATACTACATGTCTCTTTATAGGCTTGCGGCAGTTATAAAGAAATTGAATTTCCTATGGGAAGGTAATAGTGAAACAAGAAAGCTACATTTGATGAGGTGGAGTGAGGAATTAAAGTCAAAGGAAGGAGGCTTGGGGTTGGGGAATTTGGAGGCTAAACATTGTTCTTTATTAGCCAAATGGTGGTGGAGGTTTGGAGAAGAGAAGGAGGCCTTGTGGAGGAAGATTATTGTGTCTAAGTATGGGGAGGATGTAGGGGGTGGGTTCCTAAGAGAGTCCCTAGGTATAGGATGTCTAGGTTTTGGGCTGTCATTTCTAGTTTTGGGGATGCATCAAAAAAGAGGGGAGAGGTCTTTGATATGGGTTTGGGATTCAAAGGGGGGGGTGGGGAGTAACGTGCTTTTTTGGTATGATGACTGGGTGGGTTTGGGTCCTTTATGTTTGAGGTTTCCAAGGTTGTTTAGGGTAGTCTCTAACAAAGAGTGCTATATTTGGGTTAGGGATAAGGCATCTTGGGAAGTGAGCAGGAGAAGAGTCCTTCGCCGGTAAAAGTCAGTTGAGTTAGAGTCTTTATTGAGTATGTAGTGCACATGCGGAAGCGCGTAATTTGCATTTGACAATGAAAGCTAACACAAGAAGAGACAAGCACACAAGAGCATACACACGAGAGATTTAGATGGTCCGGCGAGATACCTATGTCCATGGCCAAAAGAGAACCCTACTCTTTTATTGCACTCTTCTACTTAGGTCTAGGGTTACAGGTTACATCGTATATATAACTCTCTTTATTAGCCCCTAAGAAAGCTCGGTACAAAGACCAAAATACCCCTTACCCAAAGCCCGATTCAAGACTAACCCTATGGACCAATTCGGTGAACCTGGAATACAAGACATAAACCCAACAGATTATTCTTGCTAATGTGTTCTTTTGTAAGGACCTTGCTGACTCTCGCATATGGAAGTTGGATTCTTCGGTATATTTTTCCTTGAAATTATTTTATAAGAGTTTGGATTCAATTGGCAGAATTTGACCTCTCTGTGCCTTAGTTTGGTTGGGTCTTCTTATGCCACCCAGACTGGAGCCATCTTGCTTATTGTTAGCAAGCAAGATTTCGATGGTAGATATCTATGAAGCACGGACACTTGCATAGGGTCCACATATCTGCATCAGACACGGACACGGCTCGACACATGTTCAACATGCCAAAAATGTGTCCTTTTTTTTTTATTTTTAATTGCGGGCATGGGGTGGACATGTCGAGGACACGACAAGGCTGAAAGTATAATAAAAATGGGGTAAGGGGGTCAATTAATGTCCTTGGGTTAAAGTTAGAAAAAGAAAAAGGCACAAGGGGCTAAAAGTAAATTTTGTTAACTTAAAACTTAAAACGAAATAGTACCCTAACCCTTTTGTCTGCTTCCCTAAACCTTTCACTCTCCACCATTTGGGGAAAGAATTTAAAGGTGCGTCTGCATTTGGAAGAAGAAGAAGAAAAAGAGGAAACATTGGGCACCGTGTGAGCTGCGTCTGGAAGAAGAAGAAGAAAAGGAAGACGTGCGTTTCCCCTTCATTGCTGCTGTACTTCCCTGATGTTGCTACATTTCCCCCCCCCCCCCAGAACTGCTATTGTCCCTTGATTTGAATTCTTACATGTTAAAAATTTATTTTTCAATGTTTTCCTTGCTGCTATTTTTTTAATTTGAATTGTCCCTGCTGTCCCCTGATTTAACTATTCTTTAATTTTATGATTGTATGTAAAAAAAAATATATTTATTATTTGCCGTGTGCTACCCATGTTCGTATCCTACTTTTTTAGGATTTTCTGCATTGCTGTGTACGTGTCATGTTGTATTCGTGTCCCATGTCCGTGCTTCTTAGGTAGATACGTTAAGAAGAAGGGGTGTACTAACAAAGTTTATCGAGTTTATCTCAGTATATATGTAGCCTATGTGGGAGGGAGAGGGAGTCGATAGACCATTTATTTGTTCATTATGATGTTGCATGTTCTATTTGGGGGCATTTCATCAAATTATGTGGTGCGGATTGGTGTGTCTTTAGCTCATTGGCTGATATGTTTGAGGTATGGATGGGCTCTCCATTGTTTGGGTGTGGTAAAATTTTGAGGAAAACCATTCCTTTCTCTATTCTTTGGTCTATTTGGAAAGAAAGAAATAGCGGAACTTTTTGTAGAAAGGTGAGTTATTTGGAAGGTCTCATTTCATGTGTGACTCTAAGGATTGCTAAATGGGCAACTAGTAGGAAAGAATGCTCAGATTAAACGATTGAGTGTTTTTTGGGAAGCTTGTTTGACGGTGGGAACTCTCAAGAAGAAGAAAGGAAACTTAGTGACCTCCCTCGTTTGGGATTCTGAAATTCAACATTGATAGGGCTGCACGGGGCAAATCGAGGTTGGCTGGTATTGGTGGGGTGCTTAGAAATCATGTAGGAGAAGTTCTCTCTATGTTCTCTAAACATGTGAGGATCAAAGACTTGAAAGAGGTAGAGGTTTTGGCTATATTGGAAGCTCTTCGCATTTTTTGTAATTCTTTTAAGAATAGTTTGATTGTGGAAAGAGACTCATCTAATGCGATAGATTGGGTATATTCTTTTAGTGGCCCATGGAAGATTCAATTTCTATTTAATTAGATTCACCATTTGCAGTCTATTTCTCATGTTTCTTTTCATCATATTAGTAGACCGGCGAATAGCACGGCCGATTGCTTGGCTAAGCAGGGAGTTCTTCGTCAATCTAATTTTAGTGTTAATATCTAATGTTTCTTAGTTAGAGTTTGTCTTTCAGTATTTTTCTCTTATACCGAATTGTTTGTTGGATGTGTATTTTGGTTCTGTTTTTTTGTTTTATTCCTTGGCTGTATTTTTATTTTTCAATATAATCCTTTGTTACCTATACAAAAAAAAGTTAGGTAGTCCGACCAGTGAGGAGAAAAGTGAGCTTACCTCCTTCAGGATAGATGGAGTTATAGTGCACTTCTGCCCAAAAGCTCAAGAAAATAACTGCACCAACAATTTTCCTACTAAATTACTTAAGAGTATAACATATACATGAGTTCTAATATAGGTATTAGTGCATCACTACAAGATTGATCACTGTACATCATCTCATGTAACTACCAGCAGATGCATATATGAGGAAGCTGTGTTTAGCACAACCTTTGTTAACACCGTGTTATACATTGAAGAAGACACCATCTAAAAAATTGACCATTATTTTATTAATTAATTGCAAAAAAGACAAATTAAAGATTGGGCACCATAGTTTCAGTTGCACATGATAGGAATGAACTTGCTCTTAATAGAACTAGCCATCATGACCAAAGATTCATGATTGTTTCATATCTAGACTATTGTCAATTAGGATAATAGGTTCCACCATGCCAGGGGCTCCATCACGATAGTCTCTTCTAAAGACAACCCTTTTCTTTTCCCGAACAAAGGAATGGAACAAATTCATAAATTCCAACTTCTACCGTGTGGGAAGGGAAGAAATGCTGCTGTTCATGAAGTTCAGTTTGTAACTAAGTTGCACAAGAATGGTGCAGACGGGAGTCATAACAGCAGCACAAGGTATCCAATTTGGCAAATCCCAAAAATAGGATACAATGACTTGCAAAATATTTATATCAATTTAAGTTTCTGAGGCATGTGATGGTTGGCATGTCTGCACTACTAAGATTCATTATACTTTGGCAATAATATAACAAGATGATGTACAGATCTTAAATAATGTTACAGGATGCTGCACAGATCTAAATGAATCTTTATATGAGAAGTACTAATTACTATTTTATTGTTCAGTAAATGAGAAACATAAGACACCACAGAGCTGGCTAGGGATCAATCCCTTAGCAGGTTGTCACATAAGTACTATACATATGGTTATTTTTTCTTCCCCTTTAGTACATTTTTCCCTTTCAACTCCTATACACACTTATTCTTCTAGCTAGAACCATCCCTAGTCTATATCTTCTCTACAAAGAGAAATGGTAGAAGAGCATATACACAACATTCGAATTTCTAAGAAACAAAGCAAAAGCACTATGCTGGTCTTATGGTTGCTGATGCAAGCAACTGTACACAGAAAGGTGCTCACCTTAATCAGAAAAAGGCACCTACCGTTTATTTTGATGCATGAAATTTGTTTTGGCATTATTTTGTTCATTTGCCTGCACAACATTCCTTGATTTTGTTGCTCCTACTGAAGCTAGCCTAAATTTTATTTTATGCATCATGGTAAGGTGGAGGGCTATGGTGCCCACCTTGGGCAGTGGGTCCCATGGGGGAACCGGGGATTGAAAGTGTTCAAAATGGATAGGATGACACTAGAGTATAACCCTCATACAATCATTTTTAGCTCTCAAGCAATTTGCAGGGCCCTTTCAAAACAGCTGATGGCGACATCAAGCCTAATCGCCCTCGTTCTTACAAGGTCTACCAAAAATCAAGGCGCAGGACCGTTGATCAAGCCACATTATGGTTAGATGATTCATATCCGGGCTTTGATCACAAAGAAATTGCAAACCCACCACTGGATCATCACTACAAGCGCATCTGATGGCTGGATTTTGCAGAACCTCATCTCTAATGAAGTAAAGGCCCCATTTGTGCAATCATCTTGAAGGCCCCGCATTGGGAAGTGCCACATGGGACGAAATAAAAGAGCTTTTGAAGTTGAAAGGGGCAGGCGTCACTCTAAGAAAATTAGAAGAGAAAAAGGGCCCATGATTTAAAAAAGAGCTATCTAAAAAGATGGAGAAAGGGCCCACAACGAGAAAAAAAATTGTGCACAAGACATGTTGTGCACGAATCCCGAGGACCGGCCGCAACATGCCTTGTGCAGGGAACCCAAGGGGAACCCCCCCTCCCTTTTTTTTCACTTTTTTGTTTATTTTGTTAGCCTCTTTCCTTTTTTCGCTAGTAGGGTTATTGTATTATAAGACTATGGGATTTGCCTTTCTTCTTCATGTTATATTTATGATATTGAATGAAAAAGGAGAACTTCTTCTACTTTGAGCCTCTGGAGTTTGCCTTCTCTTGAGATCTCAATAATGCCTCTAGGGGGACTTCGGTGAGAGCCCAATCAGAGGTAATATCTTTCTTCTTGGGGTTATCCTTTTTCCATCAAATCAACTGACCCAAATTAGCAAGAACCATCCAACTCATACCAATATTCTTCCCGCATGCTCAAATCAACCAACCCATACCAACAATCACCCCAAAACCTAAATATGCCAACCCCAGCCTCCTACATCTTGGACCTACACCATCTCAACCATTAAACAACCTTTCTATTATTAGATCTGCACCATAGAACACTTGATCCCTCCATCCGAATAATAGATCTCTTATCGAGACCATTGGATCTTAACTGTGAACCCTAAGCAACCTGGAAGTTCTATCTTCCATCAAGATCCTATCTTTTTTCTACTAGAGGGGTTTATTGCGGGATCTATGAAATCACCTTGGACCTTAGATTTGATGCTTACTTGATTTTCAATGTTCTATTTTAACTGGCATGCTTATCACTTGATTTTAATTGTTAACTCAGATTTGATCTCATCATATTAGGGTAGATCTCATATCATCCTGCATCAATTTTGGTATCAGAGATTAGAATTGCTTGGAGAGTCATTTAGACTCATCATAAATCATTACTACATTGCATTAGTAGTTTTGTTCATTTTAGTTGTCCATCTTGCATGCCCACAAGGAGTGGTAAAGATATCCAACCTAAACAACTCAAAATGAATCCAGAATAGGTGACTAAGATCGTCCAGGACATGTTGGGCCCCATCATGACCCAACTGATTGCTCTCCGACAAGAGTCATAAACTCGAGAGGAGGCACTCAATGTTGGCTTTGAGAACATTAAAAGGTCTCAACAAGACGATAATGCACATCGTCACGGTCGTAATAGGAACCATGATAGGAACAGAGGACCTGAGCGCGATGATGACACCGACCTCGAGTCTGAGGTTGGAAACAACCATAGGGCCCGCAATAGAGGAAAAAACCCAGAAGATTGGGTTTTCGAAGAGTGTCAAGGTAGAAGCCCCAACTTTTGATGGTCGGGTTGTCCTGAGAGCTTACTCTGATCGGGAGTCTGACATGGACCACTACTTTGAGTGGTATGATATGTCAGAAGAGAGAAATATCTAGTTCGCCAAAATGAAACTGGTGAGTGGCAAGACGTAGGGCGTGGATAGGATCATCAGCAAGAGGAACCCATTGGTACATTGGGCGAGATGAAAATATGCCTACAAACTAAGTACCTACCCCAATCCTATCAGGACAGGTTCTTAGATCAAAGGTCTACCCTTTGCTAAGGTACCATGTTTGTGACTGAATACATTAACAATTTTGAAGAACTTAGCCTGCAGAGTAAGGTTAAGGAAGACCTTCCAACTCGAATTTCTAAATTCAAGACAAGTCTTCGCTAGGAGTTTCAGAGGAAACTCATTCCATTTAGGACGACTAGGACATCTACGAGGTGGTGCTCAATCTTGAGAATGCCATGAGAAGCAAACAGGCTAGGCATAGTGATTATCATGGACCAGACTCTAAGCTTAATCCGTCAAGTGGTAGACCAACTTTTGGGAATCACCGTTCTAGGAATTCCCCAAATGGTCCGCTTGCAATCCCGGATAGAAAAGGCAAGGAGATTGTTGGTGACAACCTTAAATGGAATAGTTCGATCACTTGTCTTAAGTGTTTTGGTCATGGACATATGGCCACTGACTACCCCTCCCGCAATATCTGCATCAAAGATGTAGAAGATGAGAGTTACCCAATGGTAGATGCCTACTCCAGGATTTTGTGCCTAGCAACGATGATTGTGGTGATCTGAAGGATCAAGTATCTTTTCTTAGATTTGCCCTCTCATATCATGGGAATGAAAATACACAAGGCTAAGTGGAGGGGGACCTACCCCAAAAGATAGTAGTGAGGTGTGCATTGACACTCTAAGAGAATGAGGATTGGCGTACGACATCCATCTTTCACACCTACGCAAGTGCAATGATAAGAGTTGTAAGGTCATTATTGACAACGGGAATTGCACCAATGTTGTTTCTGCCAATAATTTGTCCTACTTTGGCTTGATCCTTGTGCCCCATCCCAAGCCTTATTGTATGTCATGGGCAGACTCTACGTCTATCCCCATCACTCAGCGTTACTTGGTCCCAATTCACATGTCCACTAAACAGGACCACTGATGTAGGCTAGATCCATGATTGGCCAGCCCATTGGGCCCAAAACCAACAAAGCCCAGCAGCGAAGATTAGTTTTTATTATTAGTAGGAGTCTTATCTTTTTATAATAGTAGTTGCTTTCTTAATTGTTTAGGATTCATTTATTTTTAGAAGTTCACCTTATGTTTAGTTTAGCATTCCTTGTTTGAATTGAATTAGGTTATTTATTTAATTAGAGAGTATCTTAGCTATAAATAAAGATGTAAACCCTCTTCATGGGGTACACAATATTAATATCAATAAACTTATGAGTTTGGTTATCAGTTGAGTGAGTTATTGCTTGTATTTGGTAATGCACCTAGACATCCTATCCTTAAGCCTTTTTGGCTTGGAGATTAGCCCGTTAGCTATTCTTTTTCCTTGCGCTGCTTCAATTGATATCAAAGCAAAGATCCGATCTCATATCACTGTTCCAATCGCCGATCCGAGGTAAACAAGGTATCCCATCTTTGTATTTTCTTTTCTACCATCCATCATTCATCATCGTCATCTTTATCATCCCCTTCACTGCCAATCACAATACCAAAACACCATTCACCCAGATCAATGCAACTCTCGTCATTGCCATTACACCAAACCCTTCATTCCCCTTCCGTCAACCTCCACACTACCTATTCCCTCCATCCTGACACCACATAGACCCACGCCCTAATCCATCCATCCGACCCTTGCCCCTCTCCAAACCCTCACTGCCAAACAACACCAAACCCCGGAATCCCATCAACAAACCCATATGAATTCCGAACTCATCCTAGAACCTCGCCTAACCATCCAACTATTCTGTAACTCTTAACCCCCCTCACCCAACCAATCCCACCCCTTTGCAAAACCCTCAACTCTTCCCAGAATCCTAAGGCCCTTTCTGAAACCCATCTCCCCCCACAGAAACCATCCTAGAGCCTCCTCTCCCTCTCGAACCTCCAAAACTCCTAAACCACCATCCTTTTGCTGTTGAAAAAAAAGCAAAAAAAGAAAAAGGAGAAGGGAGAAGAGAGATCGAAGCTTAAAGACGTACCGTGCACTGTCGTTTACCTTCGTCGGCTACAGCGCAATCTCTGTAGTCCACTAGTCTTCCGCAGGCCCCCCCAGCCCCTTCTCGGTTCGTTAATGGCAGCAAAAAAGGGAGAAACCCCATTTCTTTCTTCTGGTACATCAAACAAGAAGAGCTTCTCCCACGTGTTTATGACACGAGGTGAGCCCATATCTTGGGCTTTAGTGTAGGTTAGGCCCGACCCGAGAGTAAAAAAAAACCTACAAGTGGGTCCGTCCAAATCACAATTTTTTCAGTGATCAATCTCATCGTTTGATTCTCAAAAGGAGTGATATCTTGGCCATTAAAACTCTAATTCACGATCCGTCTTCAAGTGCTTATTTCTGTCAACAAGATCAAGCCATCAGGTTAGTCAATTTTGAGAATTCCGAAGATTTTGAATTTTTTGCAGTAAAGTCAATATGCAAATCTTTGGACGATCTGATGACTTTCAAAAAATGGTTTATGAGTATCAATATGGAGATCGATTTTATGCGAATAAGGTCTATTTTGAACAGTTCCTCAATCTCAGACAGGCAGATTTGACAGTTTATGAATACTTGATTTAATTTTCAAGACTGCACCAAGTTTGTGACTTGAAACAGAATGAGCTATATGATTTGACTCGCTTTATCAAAGGTTTGAAGCCAGATATTCTTGAGAAGGTGAACCATGTAAAAATATTCACGAAGCATATAAGGAAGCTCTACGTGTTGAGCACATGCTTCAACGGTCCTACTTGCAACAAGTTAAGTCTCGAAAAAAAAATTTTCGACAACATGCAACCTCTTCATCTACCTCATCACCATCAATTGACAAGTCAAAACATGAACACAAAGAAGAAACAAATTCCAATGATGATTTTGAGAAGCCTGTTCAAGAAACGAATTATCTCATAACAATTTCAAGTGAACTAAGTTGCTAAACTTCCAAAATGGGTCATGTTTCATCTGAACTTCAGGAGGAAGAATATAAATCTCTTTTTTGGGACAATGTTGATCTACAAGAGCAAGTGCTAATGCAAGATGATGTAGAAGCGGACATTAAACATCCAATGGATTTGATTGCCACATCGGGAGACAATTCAATTGCTCCAGTGGTTGCGTAAGAAGATGTGCCCACATTGATTGAAGTGCGCCACATTGATGTAGGTCCTAAGGTTAGGGCTCGCGGAGAGGTGCCGAAGCACGTGTCCAAAGACACTTCGAATCGTCAAAAATACTTCAATACACACGAGGACGCACCTCAGGGATAAAACCCAATTCTATTAATCAATCAAGTTTGAAAATCTCTTCTCTACAATACCATATATATAGTAAAAGCAAATTTAATGTCTAAGAAAACACTAAGCTATTAATAGAAACTTTCCTAATAACAATGTAGTTAGAAATCTATTAATAAAAATAAGATCATCCTAATCTAATTTGAAGAAGGACTGCTTTTGGGGCCTAGACTACATCATCCTCCCCGGGTTGAAAGAAGAGTACATTCTCGAACTCGATTCTACTTCAGATTGCCTCTGTAAATGTGGTGAATATGAAGGACTTCCTTTATGGCAGCGTTCTAGGAATTCTTCTTCAGCGATTATGGTTTCTCGGGATGAAGAGTAACTTGTTGTCCACTATGCATGAATGTATAGGTGTTGTCGCACATACCATGAGTTCCATTTTTGTCATACATCCATGAACGGCCCAATAAGATATCACCACTATCCATAGGTAGCACATCACACCAGATTGTATCTTTGTAAGTCTCACCAATGGCAAAAGTAACTTTGCAAGTATGTCGAACATGTACGTGATCACCATGCATCAGCCACTTAACAAAATAAGGGCGGTTGTGCTTATAAACTTTCACTGGAGGCGATCAATAAGAGCTTAGGAGATAAGATTTTCACAACTTCCGCCATCAATAACAACTGTGCAATTTTGTCCTCGAACTGTGCCCGTAGAACGAAAGATATTTTTTCTCAACCATTTTTTCTCAACAGTTCGTAGAGCTTCCTTGATGACAATAAAAGCTTCACCTGTGGTATCTGCATATATTTCAGTAAGTTCCTCATTGTCAATATCCTTGGGATCAGTGTCGGTACCCTTAGTATCATTTGGGAAATTTTTATCAGTACCTCCAATCTCAATCAGATGTATTCGCTTTGGACAGTCTTGTTAAACAGGCCCAAGATCCAAGGCCCAAAGCCCATCAATGTTATATCTCACGTGGAATTGATTTAGTCAATATTGAGACAGCTGGAATTGATTTGGTCAATATTGAGACAGCTTTAGCTTTCCTTTCTTAGAATAACAATTGTTGTAATTAGTTGCTTTCTTAACTTAGATTAGTGATTGATACAATTAGATGGTTTTCCTTTCTTAGAGCCTAGATTATAGGCATGTAAATACCTATATAATGATGTACAGTCTCCATAGAAAGATACACACAAATTATTGCATTCTCAAGAGTATATTCAAACTCTTTTTGTGATCGTGAATTTGTTATGGTATCAGAGCAAGGATCAAGGCAGTCTTGATTTTAGACATCTTCCAAAGCCTTGAGGGAATAGGGATAGAGAGAATAAGTCTCTCTCGTGCAACAAATAGATTCAGGATCTATTTTCAAGAAGTTTCCAGCAACACAGTGCCAGCGATACCTTCTTCATGCATCAAAGATATTATGTTAGTGGCCCACTGTTGATCGATCAGATCAATTTCAGAAATCACCCACTCATGGTCGCCTCATATTTCTAAGGATATTAGTGATTTTTCAAGAATTTTTTAGAGACTCAAGGTTGGTATTTTACTCATTCTCAAGATTTACCAGAAATTTATATTATTTTCATCAGGACCGTTGCAATGGAAAAATCTGACGTCACGTTGATTAAATTTACGGGAAAGAATTACCCTGCCTGGTCTTTCCAATTTTAAACATACCTCGAAGCCAAGGAATTGTGGGGATTTGTTTCTGACACGGAACCTAAACCCACTGAGGATAAGAAAAAGATCTTTTCTTGGCATACTAAAGATGCCAAAATCAAATCCTGGATTCTAGGATCCGTTGAGCCCCATCTGATAATGAATCTCAAGCCTTACTCTATTTGAAGAAAGTATATCATCAAGATAACTCTGCACGTCAATTCCATCTTGAATGTGCAATTGCTGAATATACACAAGGGACTTTGTCAGTACAAGATTATTATTCTGGATTCCGTACACTATGGTCGGAATATGATAGTATTAAGTATGCGGATGTAGATGACAATGTGTTGACAGTAATCCAAGACCTTCAGGCTTCTAGTCAGCGAGATCAATTTTTGATGAAACTGCGTAATGAATATGAAAGTGTCCGCTCTGCCCTAATGAATCGGACGCCTTTACCTTCATTGGATGCCTGCTTGAATGAACTCTTACGAGAGGAACAACGCCTTAAGACATCGGCTCATATTACTCAACAAAAGACTGAAACCTATTCAGTCGCGTTCTCAACCAATAAAACTTCTCAGCCTCCGCCTCGAGACTTGAGCAAAACCCAATGCTACAGTTGTCAGAAATTTCGGCATCTTGCATCTCAATGCAAATAGAAAGTCTGTAGTTATTGTAAAAAGTCAGGACATATCATCTCTGAATGTCGCCGCCGTCCACCACGTCCGTCAACACAGTATCAGACTCCACAATATCCGGCTCCGCAGTATTAGAATTCACAGTCTCAGACTCCACATGCATATGTGGCTTCCTCGGTTATGCCTATTCCTACATCTGCACCCCCACAGCCTGAGCCCTCATCATCTCTCACTTCTGAATTGGTTCAACAAATGATTATCAATGCCCTCTCTGCCTTTGGTCTCTCCGGTATGTCACCTTCATCTTCTACTTGGTTCCTTGATTCCGGGGCGTCTAAATATGACGTATTCCCACACCCCTTTCTCCAATATGACAAGTTACAATGGCCATCTTCAAATACAAACTGCTGACGGCGGCCATGTTCCCATTACTGCCATCGGAGATATCTCTGGTCCCATCCCATTGAGAAATGTTTACCTCTGTCCTAATTTAACTTCCAATCTATTGTCAGTTAGACAACTTGTTGAAAATAATTGTAACATTTCTTTTTCTTCTTCTGGTTGTGTTGTGCAGGACCAGATGTCCGGGAAGGAGATCGCGAGGGGGCCTAAGTGTGGACGCTTGTTTCCGCTGGATCTTTCTCAAATTTCTAGGAATCAATTTGCCAATAATGTGTTTTGTTTTACTCTTAGAGATAACTGCCGGTTGTGGCATAATAGACTCGGACATCCTAATTCCAAGGCCTTGTCCCTTATGTTAAATTCTGGTTTATTAAATAAATCTCTTGGTTTATCTTCTTGTGTGCCTTTTAATTGTGCTACTTGTAAAATGGGAAAGAGCAGAACTCTTCCGTTTCCTCATTCCACTTCACACACTTCTCAGTGTTTTGAGTTAGTTCATAGTGATGTATGGGGAATTGCCCTAGCTCTTTCCCACGCTCACTATAAATATTTTGTGACCTTTATTGATGATTTCAGTCGGTTCACATGGGTTTACTTTTTGCATTCAAAATCTGATGTTTTTAATGTTTTTAAAATATTTTTGGCTTATGTTGAAAATCAATTTTCCACCTGCATTAAAATCTTGAGATCTGATTCAGGCGGGGAATATATGTCCTCTGAGTTTCAGCAGTTTTTGCAAAACAAAGGCATTATTTCTTAAAGATCTTGTCCTTATACTCCCCAACAGAATGGAATCGCTGAAAGAAAAAATAGACATCTCCTTGATGTCCCTCATTCCCTTCTTCTGGAATCATCGGTTCCTACTCGTTTTTGGGTTGAGGCACTGGCTACGGCTGCTCATCTTATCAATCGTATGCCATCCACCTCTATTGAAAATCAAAGCCCATATTACCGTTTGTACAAAACCGCTCCATCTTATGATGATCTTCATGTTTTTGGCTCCATTTGTTTTGTGCACTTGCCTCTTTCTGAAAGGACAAAACTCACGGCACAATCAGCTCAGTGTGTGTTTTTAGGTTATGCACCCTTCCAGAAAGGGTTCCTTTACTATGATCCTCACATTCGTCGTTTCCGTACCTCTAGGAATGTCGTCTTCTTTGAACATCAGTATTTTTTTCAAACACACATTGATCCTCCTGACTCCTCTTTTGTGTCATTACTTGGTTTTTCTGAAGACTCGTCAGTTGTTCGTTTTAATCCTACCTTTGTGTATCACAGACGGCACAGCACAGCGCCTACTAGTGATCCCACTCCTGATCTTCCTCCGGCATCCGGTTCCGGCTATACTTCACTGCGTCGCTTCACTCGGATTTCGGTACCGCCAGACCGTTATGGGTTCTCACATACTTCCTTAATGGCCACTTTGTCTTCTTCTTCCATTCCACAATCATATTTTTAGGCTGTGCAGGATCCGTGTTGGAACAAGGCTATGCAAGATGAATTGGATGCGTTAGCGCACAATCATACGTGGGATATTGTACCATCTCCTGTGGGTGTCAAACCTATTGGTTGTAAGTGGGTTTTTTCTCTCAAGTTGAAATCTGATGGCTCTTTAGATCGATATAAGGCGCGTCTTGTTGCTCTTGGAAATCGGCAGGAATATGGCATTGATTGTGATGAGACTTTTGCTTTAGTTGCCAAGATGACCATCGTCCGCACTATTCTTGCTGTTGCTGCATCTCAATCTTGGCCTCTCTATCAAATGGATGTCAAAAATGCGTTTCTCCATGGTGATCTCAAAGAAGATGTTTATATGCGTTTGCCTCAGGGATGCTCATCCAGCCTCGACATGGTTGCTAAACTTCGTCGCTCCCTCTATGGTCTGAAACAAGCTCCTCACGCATGGTTTGAGAAATTTCAAGCTGCTCTTCTCCGCTTGGATTTTCATCCAAGCGCATATGATCCTTCTATGATTTTACATCATGCTCCATCCGGGATCACTATACTCCTTGTCTATGTTGATGATATCGTCATTATCGGTCCTAATGCCGGCATGATTCAGAAGCTCCAAGCGTCTTTTCGTGAGTCATTTCAAATGAAGGATCTTGGCCCTCTCCACTATTTCCTCGGTCTTGAAGTTCATCAATCGCCTACAGGTATAGTTCTCAATCAGCACAAATACACTATTGATCTCATCGCCTTGGCTAGTCTTACTGCTTCTGCTCCTGTTGATACACTGGTCGAACTGAATGTCAAACTCAGTCACGACGAAGGTGATCTTTTTTCCGATCCTACTGCCTATCGCCAGTTGGTTGGCAGCTTGATCTACCTCACGATCACTCGCCCCGATATCTCTTATGCGGTCAACCTGATGAGTCAGTTCATGACTGCTCCTCATCACCTTCATCTGGCTGCTGTTCGCCGCATAATTTGGTACCTTATTCGCACACCGACTCGTGGGTTGTTTTTTCCATCCAACAATTCTCTGACTCTCAAAGCTTATTCAGATGCTGATTGGGCTGGTTGTCCGGATACTCGCAGATCGACGACTGGATGGTGCATGGTTTTGGGTGATAGTCTCATTTCTTGGAAATGCAAGAAACATGACAAAGTTTCCAAATCCTCTACCGAGGCAGAGTACCGCGCCATGTCTGCTGCATGCTCCGAAATTCTTTGGCTCCGTGGTTTGCTTTCTAACATTGGTTTTTCAGCAGCCGGAGCTACCCCCCTCTATGCGGATAATACCAGTGCTATTCGGATTACTGAAAATCCGATTTTTCATGAACGTACTAAACACATCGAGGTTGATTGTCACTTCATCCGTGATGAGCTTAAACATGATGTCATCAGCCTGCCACATGTCTGCACTGACCTTCAACTTGCTGATATTCTCACCAAAGGCCTTCCGCGACCACGCCATCAGTTCTTGGTTGACAAATTGATGCTTGTTGATTCTCCCGCATCAATTTGAGGGGGGGTGTTAAACAGGCCCAAGACCTAAGGCCCAAAGCCCATCAATGTTATATCTCACGTGGAATTGATTTGGTCAATATTGAGACAGCTTTAGCTTTCCTTTCTTAGAATAACAATTGTTGTAATTAGTTGCTTTCTTAACTTAGATTAGTGATTGATACAATTAGATGGTTTTTCTTTCTTAGAGCTGTCCTTTCTTAGAATAACAATTGTTGTAATTAGTTGCTTTCTTAACTTAGATTAGTGATTGATACAATTAGATGGTTTTCCTTTCTTAGAACTTAGATTATAGGCATGTAAATACCTATATAATGATGTACAGTCTCCATAGAAAGATACACAAAAATTATTGCATTCTCAAGAGTATATTCAAACTCTTTTTGTGATCGTGAATTTGTCAAGTCTGTTGCGCGATGCCCGTGGTGTTGACAATGAAAACAAACCATCCTATTTTGACCTTCAATCATTGCAAAAATCTGTTCTAATCAACCATTGGGTTTAGCTTCTTGTAAAGATGAATTCTTCGATGAAACCCATTTGGATTTTTGTACTTGATGATTTGCAATTCCCTCAACTTTGTAAGCATATTGGATGAGTTCATCGACATTATCAAAATGTTGGAAGGCAAGGATATACTGAATGTCTATTCTCAACCCATTGAAAAATCTATCAACTACCACATCATCATCTTCATTCAAGCCACAACGAGCTTGCAAAATCAAAAATTCCTTAGAATAATCAACAACTGTCTTGGCCATTTGTTTCAAGTTTTAAAAGCTGGAACGTAAATCTCTTGCATAGTTGATAGGGAGGAATTTTTGCTTCAAAATATTCTTCGTCTCAGTCCATGTGTCAACAGGGTCCATGTTCTAATTCTTCCATTTTCTTTGCAATTCAGCCCATTAAGTTGCAACATAATTATAGAATCTAGTAGCAATCAGTGTGACTCTATGGTGCTCAGTAATTGGCTTGTGTGCGAAAATATTCTCCACACACACTAACCAATCCATGAATTCAGCGGGCCGCAATTTTTCATCATATTCGGAAATCACGATTTTAATCCCTAAATCTCGATCAAGATTATTGATTGGTGGATCACATGGATTCCGAATATTCGCACCATCATCACGGTTATAATTCACACGTTGATTATTTTCCAAATCTGTCACTCTAGTGTCCAATTGTTGAAGGGTGGTGTGTATGCCATCAATTTTTGTAAATAATTCTCTAATGGCACCAACCAAATCTTCAATGGAAGAAGATAAAGATTCTACCTCAACTTGCTTCTTAGGAGGCTTTTTTTTATTGCAAAATTTAAATCTAACTAACCTGATGTGCAGATCTACGCTTCAGGAACACGTTGGTGAAGACGGATTTGAAATCGGAGCACAGTTGATGCCGATATTGCAAAAACAAATTCTGACCCTTGATTTTCTAATATAGACTTAGCTGATGGGGAATGATGTCAGCAAGAATGCTTGAGCTCTTATTCGGTCGGGTTCGGGTTGAACCTGAATGCAAGTCCAGCAATCTGGTTTGGTGTAGAATCTGACTTGACCCAACTCTTTAGTCTTCTTGTGCCCTAGACCCTGTGCAAGAAAAGGAAGCGAAAAGGAGAAGCTGTAGTTGCTTGCTTTTTGGATGACAAGGAGAGGGCTATACTTCGACGCTGGGCAGAAGACGTTTGATGCTAGAGCTCCAGCGATGGCAAAGGAGGGTTGGGCAAAGGTGGTGATGCAGGCCGAACCCAAGTCCGGCCTAGATCACAGGCCCGAAGGACATCCGATTGATCCTTGGCTTCTTCAAGGATCCCTATCCTTCTTTATCTTTATTTACTTCCTATTTTTATTTGTAGTAGTTCATGTCTGTGTACAATTAGGCCTTCTATTTTAGAATTAATCTCTCCTATATAAGGAGCAGTTCGTCATTGTAAGGGATGCTTTTTTTATCAATATAGTTTCAGTTTCCAGAGACTCTCTCTCTCCAGTGTGATCGTGAGTTTCATTGTGCTTGGGAATCCTTTTGGATTCGAACAATCCCTCGGGAGATTGTTCTACTATCGATCCAAGATCCAGGGCTGCGCCAGATTGGTATCAAAGAGCCCAGATCCGGTTGCCGGTAACCATCGTTGTTCCCGGAATTCATCCTTACATCCACTGTCCACCGACAATCAACTCCGTCCCATTACCGCAGAACCCTAGCAGCCTCGAATCCCACTGTCGATTACCCTTTGCTAAACTAACCCCATTCAGAACCCTAACCCCGTCACCACCATCTTCAAACCCAACAACCGACCTCCCTGTCACTTCCTCAATCCCCAATCTCTAACCTTTCCGTACCTAAATCCCTAAAGGCCTATACCATTCCGAACCCTAAAACCACGCCCCTGTCCACACCCCTCGCCGGAACCAACCCATCTCCTTTCGGCCGATCCCGTGCCCTTACGGCCGACCGACTCCAAACCAAATACTTCTTCAACTCCTAAAACACCCCCATCAGTAACCCTCACCCTGATCCACCACCGAAAACCCAGATCCCACATCCTGAAATTTTCTTCACAACTCTTGTTCGACCAACTTCCCCCACACCAGAGAAGAAAAAAAAGAGACAGAGAGCTGCCGGAGCGAGAGAGCGCAGAGAGAAAAAGCAGACATCAGCGCGGAGAGAAGAAAGGGGAAAGACGATGTACCTGGCACCAGTGGCCTCCATCGTCGTCAGCTTCCAACGGCTTCGTCGTCACCGCCAACAGCAGCGGCAAGCTGCACTCCGACGTTCATCCGTGCCTCCATCGCACCATCATTGCTCCATCGCAGCGTGCACCCGCCGATCGTCACCTCCTCTAGCCGATTTCGTCGGCGAAGCTCCAGCCCTTTCCAGTCCGTTCCTCATTGCAGCAGATAAGTCCCTCTCCAATCTTTATTGCTTTTCTCTGCACGATACCCGACATATCAGAAAGAGGGAGAAACGGGCTAAGTACTCGACCCGAGTGTGTCCATTGATTTGTAAACGGACCTAAGTCCGTCCGACCCATTATAAAGTCCAACCCGACCCGACCCACCTTGTTTAAAAAAAAAAAACCAGCAATCATGCCTAGGCGTGGTGATGATCTTCAGCATTGGATGACCGACCGCCAGAGGGATGAAACCATCCTTAAACTAAGTCAAGAATTAGAAGATGTCACTGGACGTCTTAAAATTGCAGAAACTGCCATTGCTGAGCTACAAACAAAGCAATTTGTTAGTCAAGAAGGATCCTCCAATGTATCTATGGTTTACACGCCCGTCCAACCAGAAAGACCTGAAAATCATGAATCCATTCGTGATTTTATGCAGCGCCTTCTGGCTGAACAAGATCATTAAGCTCACCATGTTGCACCCCCACCTGATGACATCACAAGGAAAGTCAAAATTGAAATTGCTGACTTTAGTGGTGATGCGAGCCCAAAAGTTTTTGTTGATTGGCTTAATTCTTTGGAGGATTATTTTGCTTGGTATGGTATGAATGATGCACAGCGGATAGCCTTTACCAAGGTTAAATTGAAGGGTCCTGCTCACATTTGGTGGTATGGTGTTGAAAACAATGAGTTTGCAGTAGGCCAGCCGATTCTCCGGTGGAATATTATGAACGAAAAACTCAAGGGCAATTTTCTTCCTTCTGATTATATGGATACACTTCATCAAGAATATCTGAGTCTCCAGCAAGGCACTATGACTGTGGAAGAATATACCAACAAGTTTCGCAAATACATTGTTCGCTGTAATTTGCGAACTGATGATCGTCTGACTATCACTAGGTACAGAGATAATCTGCGTGCCGAT
The DNA here is from genome assembly GCA_037013555.1 of Sextonia rubra. NCBI lineage: Eukaryota > Viridiplantae > Streptophyta > Magnoliopsida > Laurales > Lauraceae > Sextonia > Sextonia rubra. The sequence continues at coordinate 12,333,791 of JASUAD010000008.1, forward strand.
ATCAGACGAGAGGTGGCAATGTTTGATTATGCCACAGTGGATGAAATATTCAATAAAGCCCGCAAAGCCTAACATGAAATTCAGTTACGGAAGCGTAATCTTTTTCAAGCTGGGGAGTCTTCCATGAAACGAGGTCCTGATCCTAACTAAAATCGCAACCAAGCAACAGTTTATAGGCCTCCTCCTCAGCGTCAAGTTCAGCAGATTCCTCAGAATCCTCGGCCAGGCATTCAACATAGACAGATGAATCCCCAACAGAATCAGAGGTTTCCACAGAACCAACCTGATAATCGTGCTTATGCAAAAACAGACAGGAGGGATATTGTTTGTTATGCCTGCAAGCAACGAGGACATTATGCCAATGAATGCCCTCATCGTAATTTATATACTTCTAATGAGCCTGATATTGATACTCAGCATGATGAGCATGTCAAATCAGGGCAAGCTGATATAGATCCTCTTTATGAAGATCAAGCAGATCAAGTAGATTATGCAGACGCTGATGATAGAATTCCGCTTCTTTTTCTAGATCGTCGTTTACTAGTAGCAGATGCTAAAGAGGAAGAAGATTGGAATCATGCTTCTATTTTTCGGTCTCGTGTCAGATGTATGGGTAGAGCATGTAATATGATTATTGATGGTGGAAGTGCTATGAATGTTATTTCCCAAGAAGCAGTTGATAAGCTTAAACTTCCCACGGTAAAGCATCCAAGGCCATATAAAGTTGCATAGGTTGATAACTATTCTATTCCTGTTCGTCAGCAATGCTGTGTGCCTTTTAAGATTGGCAATTATGAGGATACTTTTCTATGTGACGTCATTCCAATGAACGTTACACATATCCTTTTTAGGCGGCCATGGTTACAGAAGCTTAAAGTGATCACAGATCATGAACAAAATACCTATGCTTTCAATTGGAAAGGTAGACGGATCGTGCTGCGTCCTTTGCAGACTCCGCCATCCTCCCCTACCTCTTCTCCCGCCGCCGCAGCCTCTTCTCCTACATCTCATATTTTAACCATGCGGAAATTTGAAGTTGAAAGCAAAGAGCAAGGTGTCATGTATACCTTAGTTACTAAGCAAGTTCCTGATGATTTTCATGCTATTCCTCAGGAAGTGAAGCCGTTATTAGACAAATTTGCCGACTTAGTTCCTGATGAGTTACCCAAGGAACTACCCCCATTAAGGAACATTCAGCATGCTATTGATCTTGTTTCAGGAGCTTTTTTGCCTAACTTACCTGCTTATCGGATGAGTCCAGCAGAACATGCAGAGTTAAAAAGGCAAGTTGATGATTTGCTTCAGAAAGGTTATATAAAGGAGAGTCTCAATCCATGTGGTGTTCCAGCACTTCTCACTCCGAAGAAGGACGGAAGCTGGCGAATGTGTGTAGATAGCCGTGCAATCAACAAAATCACGGTAAAATATCGCTTCCCTATCCCTCGTTTGGATGATATGTTAGATATGATGACTGGTGCATGTATATTTTCCAAAATTAACCTGCGGAGCGGATGTCATCAAATTCACATAAGACCAGGAGATGAATGGAAAACTGCCTTTAAAACAAAGGATGGTCTCTTTGAATGGATGGTTATGCCTTTCGGTTTAACCGATGCTCCTATTACTTTTATGCGGGTTATGACACAATTATTGCAGCCTTATATTGGAAAATTTGTTGTCGTCTACTTCGACGATATTCTTATTTACAGCAAGTCAAAAGAAGATCACCTTTAGCATTTAGATAAGATCTGCCAACTTCTCCGCCGGGAGCGTTTCTATATCAATCTCAAGAAATGCACTTTCATGAGTGACTCTGTTGTTTTCTTGGGATATGTAGTATCTGCACAAGGAATTAAGATGGATCCTGCAAAAGTAAGCGCTATTCTTGATTGGCCAATTCCTACTACCCTTACTGAAGTTCGCAGTTTTCATGGTCTTGCCAATTTTTACAAAAGGTTTATCAGAAACTTCAGTACTATTATGGCTCCTATTACTGATTGCATGAGGAAAGGTGACTTCAAGTGGACCAATGCAGCCACCAGGGTTTTTGAGAAGATCAAGCAAAAGATTACTGCAGCGCCCGTTTTGCAAGTTCCTGATTTTAGCAAGCTATTTGAAATTGCTTGCGATGCCTCAAATGTTGGCATTGGCGGAGTCCTTAGCCAGGAAGGACATCCTATTGCATTCTTCAGTGAGAAACTTTCTGATGCCAAGCGAAAGTATACTGCATATGATCTGGAATTCTATGCACTTGTCCAAACACTTCGTCACTGGAGACATTATTTGATTGCAAATGAGTTTGTGCTTTACTCTGATAATGATGTTCTGCAACATTTACACTCTCAGCAGAAGATCAGCGCTAACCGAGCTAAATGGAGTGCATATATACAAGAATTCAAATTTAGCATTCGTTATAAAGCTGGAAAGGATGACTTGATTGCGGATGCATTAAGCCGGAGAAAGCATCTTTTGACTGCTATGTCTATTAATGTGCCTGGTTTTGAGCAAATCAAACAAGATTATGCAGCCGAAAAAGATTTTGGTTCTATTTATGTGGATCTCCTTAATGGTAGTCATATTCAACATCCTCATTATAGCCTTCATGATGGCTTCCTATTTAAAGGTACGCAACTCTGTCTTCCAGCCACTTCTATTCGTGAATATGTTGTGCGCGAGTTGCATGCAGGTGGATGTAGCGGACACTTGGGTCGCGACAAAACACTTGCTCTTGTCAGCGACAGATATTATTGGCCTCGCATGAAAACCAATGTGATTCATATTTGTGAGAGATGCCGAACTTGCCAAATTGCCAAAGGAAACAAGAATAACGCTGGATTATATCAGCCTTTGCCTGTTCCGCATACTCCTTGGGAAGACATTAGCATGGATTTTGTGCTTGGTTTACCCACGACTGCTAGAAAGGTTGATTCCATCTTCGTTGTTGTTGATCGCTTTTCAAAGATGGCACACTTCATTCCTTGCACTGCAACTGCTGATGCTTACAAGGTGGCCAAATTATTCTTCAAAGAAGTTGTTCGACTACATGGGCTTCCCAAAACTATTGTTTCTGACCGCGATACGAAGTTTATGAGCTCCTTCTGGAAGACATTATGGATGCTGTCTAACACCAAACTTAATTTTTCTACTGCTTATCACCCTCAATCCGATGGACAAACAAAGGTGGTGAATAGAAGCCTTGGCCAATTGTTACGCTGCCTTGTACGTGATCGTATCACAAACTGGGATCAAGTGCTCCCTATGGCAGAATTTGCTTACAATAATTCTGTCAACCGATCAACTGGACTTTCACCATTTGAAGCTGTTACAGGAGTTCGTCCACGACTCCCTGTTGATCTTGTTCCATTACCAGTTGATGCCAGAGTGAGTCCTGATGCTGAAACTTTCTTCCAACACATGCAGCAAGTCCATAATGAAGTACGTCGTCATATATCGGCCAGCAATGATGTTTATAAGCAGCAAGTTGACAAACATCGTCGCTTTGTTGAATTTAATGCAGGCGATATGGTTATGGTGCGTATTCGACCTGAGAGATTGCCACCTGGAGCTAACAAGAAATTACATCCTCGTAACTCAAGTCCTTTCAAGATTCTCCGGAAGATTAATCCCAACGCCTATATTCTTAATATCCCTACTGATTCAGGCGTCAGTTCTTCATTCAATGTCGAGGATCTTACTTTCTATCGTGGCCATGATACTGAAGGAGAAAATGAAGAGCAGCTTATTTCTTTACCAGTTAATTCTCCACCTCCTGATGAAATTATTGATGTCCTTGATGATCAAATTGTTTTTACACGTCAAGGAGGTTATCAGAAGTTTTATGTACGCTGGCGGAATTGTCCTATCTCTGATGCTACGTAGATTACAGCTACTGACTTCCAGCACATCAATCCTGATCTTTATGAGAGATATCAAGCACTCAACTCGCCGGAGTCGAGTTTTTCCAAGCCGGGAAGAGCTAATGCAGGCTGAACCCAAGTCCGGCCCAGATCACAGGCCCGAAGGACATCCGATTGATCCTTGGCTTCTTCAAGGATCCCTATCCTTCTTTATCTTTATTTACTTTCTATTTTTATTTATAGTAGTTCATGTCTGTGTACAATTAGGCCTTCTATTTTAGAATTAATCTCTCCTATATAAGGAGCAGTTCGTTATTGTAAAGGATGCTTTTTTATCAATATAGTTTCAGTTTCCAGAGACTTTCTCTCTCCAGTGTGATCGTGAGTTTCATTGTGCTTGGGAATCCTTTTGGATTCGAACAATCCCTCGGGAGATTGTTCTACTATCGATCCAAGATCCAGGGCTGCGCCAGGTGGTGATGAAGCATGCAGGGTAGGCGGTGAGAAGGAAGGCGGTAGCGGATGGCTTCGGCGGCTAGGCTGGTGCTCGCGATTTGATGCTTCGCTGACAACGATGGTGGCGGTTAGGCGGCTAAGCTGGTGCTTACGATTTGGTGCTTTGCTAACAACGATGGTGGCGGCGGCAGCAGCGGTGGGCGGCTACCGGCGGGAGGCAGACGGCAGTGGGGTTCCGACCACTGCGATAGATTCTAGGTACGCTTCCTCTCTGTCTCTTTCTCTCGCGTCTCTGCTTCTCTGCAGCTCCTCGTCTTCGTCTTCCTTATTTATTTATTTATTTATTTTTTTTATAAGAACAGAGGATGGGTTTGAGCCTCTGGTTTGTTGGAGAGAGGTTGATGGGGTTTCGGGATGATGGGGTGGAGTCGAGAGGGGCAAACGGTGGCAGGATGTGTGGTCTCGACGACTTGGAGGCTGGGGTTTGAATGGTGGGTGGTGGATGGGGGATCGACAGTTTTGGATCGGGAGTCTGAGTGACAATGGGTTCTGTGTTGGTAGGATTGAGGGCAGGGGTGACGATGGGTTCTGTGTTGGTAGGAGTGAGGGCAGGGGTGAATCGGTGAAGGGGTTTTGGGACGATGGCTTTTCTGGATTGGCAGAAAATGGGAGAGTGGGTAACACGCTGACGATCAGGGATCGTGTAACTCTGATACCAAATTGATGCAGGCTCCAGGGTTAGGGCTTGCGTAGGGGTGCCGAAGCACGTGTCCAAGGACACTTCGAATCGTCAAGAAGACTTCAACACACACGAGGACGCACCTCAGGGATAAAATCCAATTATATTAATCAATCAAGTCTAAGAATCTCTTCTTTACAATATCATATATAGAGTAAAAGCAAACTTAATGTCTAAGAAAACCCTAAGCTATTAATAAAAACTTCCCTAATAACAATGTAACTAGAAATCTACTAAAAAAAATAAGATAATCCAAATCTAATTTGAAGAAGGATTGCTTTTGGTGCCTAGACTGCACCACACATTGATTTCATCTTCAGAGACTAAGCAATGCCAATTAGCAAACAAAGTTTACAATTAAAGTATGTAATGGTCAGATCACACCGTCAAGATACAAGCAGCCATCAAAAGACACAACGCCTCCAACCTACTTTTGAGTGAAATAAAAGATTTGATCTTGCTTTTAAGGCATATCCTTAAACATGATGCTCAACCAGGTACACAGAGGTTTGTTCGAATGATTTTCGACTCAGGTGGACATTTATCAAACTCGAAGACGAGTTCTCCTCCAAAAGGGGGAGAACTAATGCAGGCCAAATCCATGATTGGCTAACCCATTGGGCTCAAAACCAACAAGGCCTAGCAGTGAAGATTAGTTTTTATTATTAGTAGGAGTCTTATATTTTTATAATAGTAGTTGCTTTCTTAATTGCTTAGCATTCATTTATTTTTATAATTTCATTTTATATTTAGTTTAGGATTCCTTGCTTAGATTGAATTAAGTTATTTATTTGATTAGAGAGTATCTTAACTATAAATAAAGATATAATCCCTTTTCATAGGACACACAATATTGATATCAATAAACTTATGAGTTTGGTGATCAATTGAGAGAGTTATTGTTTGCCTTTGGTGAGGCACTTAAGACATCCTATCCTTAAACCTTTTTGGCTTGGAGATTAGCCCATTGGTTATTCTTCTTCCTTGTGCTACTTCATGGTCTCTATGGATGTGAGGACATATTATCTTGGGGAAGCCTTAGATCTATGATTTGGATGTCACCAACTTTGGGCACACTAACATCTGTCTTTAACTTCAAAAATAAGAAGGTGAAGTTGCATCCATTACCCACTAAAGATAAAAATGGCAAGAAAGAGAGTGAAGAGAAAGCCGGCACTAGTACCCCAAATTCTAAAATAAAGTGCTTAACACATCTTGAGTGCTAGTGAATTCTAGGCTGATCTAGAGGAAAGGACTAGCAAGGGCTCGAAAGAGGACACCATTGTCTATGCCATAGTGACTATGGAAATTTCCAAAGAGCCAACTGCTAGCATTCCACATGAGGTGGAACCTGTCTTTTGGGAAATTTAGGATGTCTTTCCTAAAGAACACTCTAACGAACTCCCACCAATGCGTGACATCCAATACACAATTGATCTTATTCTAGGGGCGAATCTGCCTAATCTACCACATTACCGAATGAACCCATCGGAACACGCAAAACTGAAAAGACAGGTAGATGAACTCCTTGATAAGGGTTTCATTAGAAAGAGCCTAAGCCCTTAAGCCGTTCCCGCACTTCTTACTTCAAAGAAAGATGGAACGTGGATAATGTGCATTGACAGTCGAGTGATCAACAAGATCATTGTCAAGTATTGGTTCCCGACACCCAGATTAGATGATATGCTCGATATGATGGCCGGTGCCACTATCTTTTTTAAGATAGATCTTGGCCAGTCCCACTATCTTTTTTAAGATAGATCTTAAAAGTGGCTACCATTAGATTCACATCGCCTTCTAGACAAAGGATGGGTTGTATGAGTGGCTAGTGATGCCATTTAGGTTGTCCAATGCACCAAGTACTTTCATGCGCATCATGACACAAGTGTTGAGGCCATTCATGGGGAAATTCCTAGTTGTCTACTACGACGATATTCTCATCTATTGTAACACAAAGGAACAACACCTCAACCATTTTGGCAAGTTTGTAGTACTTTGCATAAGGAACAATTATACACAAACCTAAAGAAGTGCACCTTCATGACAAATCCTGTGATTTTCTTGGGTTTCATCATTTTTGTAGCAGGGATATTTGCTGATTTTGAAAAGGTGAGGGCAATTATTGAATAGAAAATTCCATCCAACATCCATGAGGTATGAAGCTTCCACAGATGAGCCACGTTTTATCATCGATTTATCAAGGGGCTTAGTACCATCATGGCTCTAATAACCGATTGCATGAAAAAAGGAGAGTTTAATTGGAGTCCAGCTACTACAAAAGCCTTTTAGGAAATCAAGGCCAAGATGACTAGAGCACCTGTCATGCGATTGCCCGACTTTTTCAAGGTGTTTGAAGTGGCCTGTGACGCATCCGGCGTTGGAATTGGAGATGTTTTGAGTCAAGAGGGTCACCCAATTGCTTATTTTAGCGAGAAGCTAAATGAAGCAAAACAATAAAAGTACTCGAACTACGAGCGAGAGTTTTATGCAATCGTTCAATCATTGAAACATTGGCGCCATTATTTGTTACCGCTAGAAATTGTTCAAATATTACAAGAGTACACTTCTATTTTAAAGCACAAGGCAGGAGTGGAAAACAAATTGGTAGATACGTTAAGTTGCAGAGTCAATTTAATTCACGCCATGAATGTCGAAGTCATAGGGTTTGAGCGTTTGAGAGATGACTATCCCTAATGTCTAGATTTTGGGGATGTGTTTGCCTTGCTTTCTGATAATCTTTTGCGGAGCATTAATCAATTTACATTGAGATGGCTGTCTTTCGAGGAAATCAGATTTGCATTCCCCGCACCTTCATGAGAGACTTTTTGATTTGGGAGCTCCACACTAGTGGAGTGGGCGGTCACTTTGATCGTGACAAGACCATTCTTCTTATAGATTACCATTTCGATTGGCCAAGTCTCAAGCAAAACGTTGCCCGCACCATTGAATGGTATCACACTTGCCAACTGGCAAAGCAACGTAAACAGAACTCAGGATTGTACATCCCATTGCCAGTGCCTCATCCACCGTGGCAAGACCTTAGTATGGATTTTGTGCTTGGGCTTCCCAAGACAAATAAACAACATGACTCTATACTGGTTGTCGTAGACCACTACTCTAAGATGGCCCACTTTATTCCTTACTCAAAAACATTAGACACTTCGCATGCTGCGAAAATTTTCATGGAGCACATTGTTAGCCTGCATAGTGTCCCAAAAACTTTGAGTCTGACTGAGATGTTAAATTTACCAGTTACTTTTGGGAGACGCTGTGGAAAATCTTGGGAACAAAACTACAATTCTCATTTGTGGACCATCCACAAACTGATGGTCAAACAGACGTGGTCAATCGGAGTCTCGAGAATCTTTTGAGATGTTTGATTGGTGAGCATGTTAGGTCATGGCAATCTATCTTACTAGTAGTAGAGTTTGCATACAACAGTTCAGTTAATAGATCTACATGCATGAGTCCTTTTGAAGCAGTCATTGGGTACAAGCCTAGGATGTCTGTAGATCTTATTCCCATGTCATCCATTCCTCATCTAAGTCAACTGATGCATTTATTTAACACATTCATTCATTGCATAATAAGATCAGACAGTGAATTAACTTGCAAAATGAAAGTTAAAAAATATTTGTTGATTCACATCGTTGGTTCATTGAATTTAAGTGGGTGATGATGTCATGGTCCGCATAAGGCCAGAGCAGTTCCCACAAGGAATTGCTAAGAAATTACTGGCTCGCAGTATTGGCTCGTTCAAAATTTTAAAAACGTTGGGTCCTAATGCATATGTCTTAGATCTTCCATCTGACATGAGTGTTAGTCCTACATTCAATGTAGAGGACCTTGCCCCTTTCCGGGGTTCCCCAACATATCCCGACTCTCCAGCTCCGATTCCCTCACCCAGCCATGTGGACCACACTTTTGAACCATCTTCCATTCAGGGCTGTTTCCCACAACCAACCCCTCCTCCACCACCTAAAGCTCAACGGCAGGACATTGTGGAGGATATATTTTGATGACCAGTAGGTCTCCACCAAATAGGGAGGCATTCAGAAATTCCTTATCAAATGCAAAGATAGACTATAGCATGACAGCACTTGGATCATGCGTGGAGAGTTACAGCACATCAATCCTGATATCCTTGAACGTTATGATAGTTTTGTCTCACCAAAGGCGAAACTTTCCCAACTGAGGGGAATTGATGGGGACATCAGGCCTAATCCCCTTCGTTCTTACAAGGCTTACCAAAGATCAAGGCACAAGATCGCTAATCAAGCTGGATTATGGTTGGATGATTCATATTTGGGCTTTGATCGCGAAGAAATTGCAAATCCACCATTGGATCATTACTACGAGAGCATCCGACGACTGGATTTCGTGGAACCTCATCTCTAATGAAGTTAAGGCCACATGTGGGCAATCATCTTGAAGGCCCCACACTAGGAAGTGCCACATGGGGGGAAATAAAAGAGCTTTTGCAGTAGAAAAGGGCCCGAGTCACTTAAAGAAAATTAGAAGAGAAAAGGGGCCCATGATTTAAAGAAGAGCTCTTTAAAAAGATGGAGAAAAGGGCCCACAACTAAAAAAAAAATCGTGCGCAAGACATGTTGCGCATGAATCCCAAGGACCATGTGCAACATGCCCTGTGCATGGATCCCGAGGCAATCCCCCTCCTTTTGTTTTTTTCCTTTTTGTTTATTTTGTTAGCCTCTTTCCCTTATTGGATGGTAGGGATATTGTATTATAAGGCTATGGGATTCTCTTTTCTTCTGCATGTTATGTTTATGATATTGAATGAAAAAGGAGAACTTCTTTTTCTACTTTGATCCTCTGGAGTTTGCCTTCTCATCCTCTGGAGTTTGCCTTCTCTTGAGATCCTCAATAATTCCTCCAGAGGGAGTTAGGTGAGAGCCCAATCAAAGGTATATCTTTCTTCTTTATATTTGTCTTCTTGGGCTTACCCTTTTCCATCAAATCAACCAACCCAGATCACCAAGAACCATCCAACTCATATCAATATTCTTCCCACATCCTCGAATCAACCAACCCATACCCACAATCACCCAAAAACCCAAATCTGCCAATCCCAGATTCCTACGTCCTAGATCTACACCATCTTAATCATTAAACAACATTTCCACTATTAGATTTGGACCATACAACACCCGATCCCTCCATCTAAATAGTAGATCTCTTACCCAATCCATTGGATCTTAAATGTGAACCCTAAGCAACTTAGAAGTTCTATCTTCCATTAAGATCCTATCTTCTTTCTACTAAAGGGTTTACTGCAGGATCTGTGAGATCACCTTGGACCTTAGATTTATTGCTTGCTTGATTTTCAATGTTCTATTTTGATTGGCATGTTTATCACTTGATTTTAATTGTTAACTTAGATCTGATCTCATCATATTAGGGTAGATCTTATATTGTCCTGTATCAACAGCCCTCGAAAAGAAATCAATGGTTACAACTTTCAAGAGCTAGTGAACCCTACAGATTAGATGGGGTAAACTTTTATCACCCCCTATCCCAATGGATCCCTTTCAATCCCCCATACCCTTTAGGAACCATTGCCCTAGGTTTGCCCTAGGTTTGGCCTCCAGTCCTCCATCACACTACTCTATGATGCAAACTGTAGGGTTCGTAGGGTGCCAAGCAATGTGTCTGAGGACAGTTCGAATCGTTAAAAGACTTCAAATACGTAAGGACACCCCGCTCAAAGATAAAAACTCAATTCTATTAATCAATCCAAGTATGAGAATTTCTTCTCTACAATGCCATATATATAATAAAAGTAAACTCAAAGCCTAAGAAAACCCCAATCTATTAATAGAAACTTTCCTAATAATGCAATTAGAAAGCTACTAATAAAATAACATAGTTCTAATCTAATTAGATTTGAATGGGACCACTTGTGTGGTCATCCTTCTCAGGTTGCAAAAAGAGTTCGTCACCAAACTTGAGTCTCCTTCGGATTGCCACTGTAAATGTGTTGAACATGAAACATGAAAGACTTCCTTTATTGCAGCTTTCCAAGAATTCATCAACGGTTTTGATTTATCGGGATGAAGAGTAACTTACTTTCCACCATGCGTGAATGTATGTGTTGTTGCAAATACCATGAGTTCCATTTTTGTCATATATCCATAGATGACCCAATAAAATATCACTACTATCCATAGGTAGTACATCACACCACATTGTTTCTTTGTAATTCGCATCAATGGCAAAAGTAACTTTACAAATATGTCGAACATACCCTTGATCACCTGTCATCAACCATTTGACAAAATAAGGGCGGTTGTGCTTATAAACTTTCAACTTGAGGCAATCAACAAGAGCCTGAGAGATGAGATTTTCGCAACTTCCACCAACTGTGCAATGCGGTCCAAGAACTGTACCCACAGAAAGGAAGATATTTTTCCGCAACTATTTATCTCAACAATTGGTGAAGCCTCTTTGATAACGATGAGTTTCACCTGTGGTATCTGCGTATGTTTCATCAATTTCCTTAGTTTCAAGACCCTTGGGAGCAGTTTCAGTACCCTTGGAATCTTCTGGGATATTTTTATCATTACCTTCAATTTCAATCAAATGCATGCGCTTCGGACATTCCGCTGCACGATGCCCCAGTTGTTGACAATAAAAACAAATCATCCTATTGACATTCAGTCCTTACAAAATCTGTCCTGAGGAACTATTGGGTTTAGTATCTTGTAGAGATAAATTCTTTGGAGGAACCCATTTGGATTTTTGTGCTTGATGATTTGCAATTCCCCTAGCTTTGACAGCATATTGGATGAGTTCATCGACATTATCAAAATGCTGGAATGCAAGGATATGCTGAATGTCTATTCTCAATTCATTAAAAAATCTATCACCAACCACATCATCATCTTCATTCAAACCACAATGAGCTTGCAAAATCAGAAATTCCTCAAAATAATCAACAACTGTCTTGGGTCTCTGTTTCAAGTTCTGAAAGCTTGAATGTAGATCTCTGACATAGTTGATAGGGAGGATTTTTTGCTTTAAAATATTAATCATCTCAATCCATGATTCAACAGGGTTCATGTTTTGATTCCTCCTTTTTTTTTGCAATTCAACCCACCAAATTGCACCATAATTGCAAAATCAAGTGGCAACCAATGTAACTTTGTGATGCTCATTTATTGGTTTGTGTGCAAAAATATTCTTTACACGCACTAACCAATCCATGAATTCAGCAGGTTGCAATTTTCTATCATATTCGGGGATCACAAGTTTAATTCCTAAATCTCAATTAAGATTCTTAACTGGAGGATCTCGTTGATTCAGAATATTTTCTCCATCATCTTGATTGTAATTTACACGCTAATTATTTTCCAAATTTGTCACCCTAGTGCCCAGTTGTTACAAAGTGGTTTGCATGTTGTTAACTATGGTAGTTTAATCTTTAATGGCACCAACCAAATCTTCAATTGAAGAGGATGAAAATTCTACGTCAACTTGCTTCTTAGGAAGCATTTTTTTTAATGCAAAATTAAAAGTTGACTGACCTGATATATAGATCTGCTTTCCACAAATGCGTTGGTAAAGATGGATCAGAAATCGGACCTCGATAAGCCTGATATCACAAAAATAAATCCTGATCGTTGAATCTTGAAAAATCTGCTAAATACTTTTCACTGACACAGTGTAGATATCAGGAATATAGCTTAAGGGTTGTTCTGCCAACAGGTCAACACTTACTTATCATGCCCAACACACTATTAGAACGATGGGCCCTATTGCAATTGGGTTGAACCAATCTGCTCTAGAACTTGACCCAGATCTGAAACAAAAGGCAAGCCCAACTAAACCCATGCTTTACTTCTTCTACCTTAGACCTTGTGCCAAAAAGGAAACAAACGAAAGAGTTAAAAGTCTCAATGCTCCCTACTTTCTTTCCTTATAGAGCCCAAGAGTAGCCTCCTAGTCCTTCCTCCTGGGTTCGACACTGAGAACTCGAGAAAGCTCGAGGACGCAGGTGGCTGCTAGTCGGCGGTGACGATGGGGGAGAAGGCGACGGCAACAGGCGTGTGGCAGCCATTTCTGGTGCTAGGCGATGGAGACAGCAATCTAAAGGATTGGGTTTTGGTTTTGGTGGCGAGGTGTGGGTTTGGCAGAGGAGGGTTTTAACGCTAGGGAATTTGGTCGCTTGTGATGGAGTTCTGGGAGCGACAGGGAAGGTTTGTAGGCGATCAACTACGATGGTTTTTTTTTTTTTTTTTTTGTTGGTTGGTAGCAGGGAGGCGGCCTTGGGATAGGGTTCAAACGTTTAGGGATTTGAGAAAATCGGGTTTTGAAAAGGAAGTGGATTGCTGTAGGAACTAATGTAGATGGCTGGGGTTCAGCTCAGTTGTAAGAGGAGAGTTGGTGGCTCACAGATGATGGAGACAGTGAATGGAAAGTGGACGGATAAGGGTAATCATGCCAAAAGATCGTAAGGATCCTTTGTCTCTGATACCAAACTGATACAGGCCCTAGGGTTAGGGCCTACGTAGGGTGCCGAAGCATGTGTCCGAGAACACTTTGAATCGTCAAAAGACTTTAAACACATGAGAACGCACCTGTCAGAGATATAACCTAATTCTATTAATCAATCCAAATCTGAGAATTTCTTCTCTACAATGCCATTTATATAATAAAAGTTAATTTAAGGCCTACGAGAACTCTACTCTACTAATAGAAACTTCCCTAATAATATAATTAGAAAGGTACTAACAAAATAACAAGTTCTATTCTAATTAGATTTGAATGGGACCACTTGTGGGGCCTAGACTACATCACCCTACCACCTTACCTAATACAAATATCATTCCTAAATACATCCTTTCTTCTAAATCTAAAAATCCATCATACGAATCTCTGCCACTGTTCCTTCTTTTACCCTGCACAGCACAATACAACAAAGTAGGTCTGATTGTTGTATTACAAGAACTTATAAGAATACCCCCATAATTAATGTGACACTTGAAAATAACATACTACGAGCTTGTCTCCACTTCGTCCACCTTGAACCAACTATTTGCCAAATTTATTTCAAATTTACCTGTAAATTTCGACAATAGAATTCCTAGAAATCAAAACATCATCTATTGTGCTACCAAGTCATTATTAATTTTGACCAACAAAATTTATCCAAATCATGGTTAATTGAAGATGATATTCTTCTCCACTCCCAAATTGCTGAACTTGCAGTCCATAAATACCGATGCAGGCCAAATCCATTGGCCAAGCCATTGGGCCCAAATCCAATAAGGCCTAGCAGTGAAGAGTCTAATAATAGCTAGTTTAGGATTTTAGGATTTCAATCTTATTAGGATTCTTTTATTTTTAGAAGTACTATGTTTGAGTTAGAACTCTTTATTATGATTGACTTAGATTTTATTTTAATTAGGATTGTTTCCAATAATAGATTAAGGTATGGATCTATATAAAGGATTGTAATCCCTTTTCATGGGACAGACTACAATATTGAATAAGATTTCAGTTTTCTTTTCCAAAGTGAGTTAATTTTGTATTTGGTATGAGATCTAAACAGTTTATCCCTAAACCTTTTGGCTTGGAGAATAGTTCGTTGGCTACTCTTCGTCCCCCTACTGCGTCAAATACTGTCTTTGATCTCATGATAACCAACCTATTTGACTTGGAACAGTTTTCTTCAAAGTTTCAGCTTATTTAACTTGCTTTCTTGCTTGACCAAGGACCGCAATGATTACCATGTCATCTTCAAACAACATAAGCTATGGGATTTCATATTAGATATTTTCCATTTGGTGTGATCAAGGCAAAAATAGGGACTAAGAGTTAAAATGGCATCAGTTTCACGATTGGGAGGATCCAGGTCCAACTGGCACTGCTTTATTTTCTCTTTTTTCCCTATTACTTCAGAGATCTATGTAATACATATTTCCTTATATATCCCGAGTTATCTACAGTTAAAATGTTTGCTTTATGATCTTTTAAAATGGCATCAGTTTCACGATTGGGAGGATCCAGGTCCAACTGGCACTGCTTTATTTTCTCTTTTTTCCCTATTACTTCAGAGATCTATGTAATACATATTTCCTGGCGCAGCCCTGGATCTTGGATGGGTAGTAGAACAATCTCCCGAGGGATTGTTCGAATCCGAGGATTCAAGGCAGTCACGATGATAATATGGAACGAAAAAAAATCTTGCACAACTGGAATTTTCTTATTGATAAAGCATACCGAATACAGTGAATATTACTCCTTATATAGGAGTGATCGGTTCTAACTATAGAAAGAGGACTAATTCTACACAAATAAGACTTACTAAAAGGGCATAACAAAAATAGAAAGTGTATCAATCGGATGTCTTCCTACTAAATTAAGAAATAGCAAAATAGAAAGTGTATCAATCGGATGTCTTCCGATTATCGGCCTGCATCAGCTCTCCCCGGCTTGGAAAAACTCGACTCCGGCGAGTTGAGCGCTTGATATCTCTCATAAAGATCAGGATTGATGCGCTGGAAGTCAGTAGCTGTAATCCATGTAGCATCAGAGATAGGACGATTCCGCCAGCGTACATAAAACTTCTGATAACCTCCTTGACGTGTAGAAACAATTTGATCATCAAGGACATCAATAATTTCATCAGGAGGTGGAGAATGAACTGGTAAAGAAATAAGCTGCTCTTCATTTTCTCCTTCAGTATCATGGCCACGATAGAGAGTAAGATCCTCAACATTGAATGAAGAACGGACGCTGGAATCAGTAGGGATATCAAGAATATAGGCGTTGGAATTAATCTTCTGGAGAATCTTGAACGGACCTGAACTTCGAGGGTGTAATTTCTTGTTAGCTCCAGGTGGCAATCGCTCAGGTCGAATACGGACCATAACCATATCGCCTTCATTAAATTCAACAAACCGACGATGTTTATCAACTTGCTGCTTATAAACATCATTGCTGGCAGATATATGGCGACGTACTTCATTATGGACATGCTGCATGTGTTGGAAGAAATTTTCAGCATCTGCACTCACTCTAACATCAACTGGTAACGGAACAAGATCAACAGGGAGTCGAGGACGAACTCCTGTAACAGCTTCAAATGGGGAAAGTCCAGTTGATCGGTTGACAGAATTATTGTAAGCAAATTCTGCCATAGGGAGCACTTGATCCCAATTTGTAATTCGGTCACGTACAAGACAACGTAACAATTGGCCAAGACTTCTGTTTACCACCTCTGTTTGTCCATCAGTTTGAGGGTGATAAGCAGTAGAGAAATTAAGTTTGGTGTTGGACAGCATCCATAATGTCTTCCAGAAGTAACTCATAAACTTCGTATCGCGGTCAGAAACAATAGTTTTGGGAAACCCATGGAGACGAACAACTTCCTTGAAGAATAATTTGGCCACCTTGTAAGCATCAGCAGTCGCAGTGCAAGGAATGAAGTGTGCCATCTTTGAAAAGCGATCAACAACAACGAAGATGGAATCAACCTTTCTAGCAGTCGTAGGTAAACCGAGCACAAAATCCATGCTGATGTCTTCCCAAGGAGTATGTGGAACAGGCAAAGGCTGATATAACCCAGTATTCTTCTTGTTTTCTTTTGCAATCTGACATGTTCGGCATCTTTCACAAATATGAATCACATTGGTCTTCATACGAGGCCAATAATATCTATCACTGACAAGAGCAAGTGTTTTGTCGCGACCCAAATGTCCGCTACATCCACATGCATGCAACTCTCGCACAACATATTCACGAATAGAAGTGGCTGGAAGACAGAGTTGCGTACCTTTGAATAGAAAACCATCATGAAGACTATAATGAGGATGTTGAATATGATTGCCATTAAGGAGATCCGCATAAATAGAACCAAAATCTTTTTCGGCTGCATAATCTTGTTTGATTTGCTCAAAACCAGGCACATTAATAGACATAGCAGTCAAAAGATGCTTTCTCCGGCTTAATGCATCCGCAATCAAGTCATCCTTTCCAGCTTTATAACGAATGCTAAATTTGAATTCTTGTATATATGCACTCCATTTAGCTCGGTTAGCGCTGATCTTCTGCTGAGAGTGTAAATGTTGCAGAACATCATTATCAGAGTAAAGCACAAACTCATTTGCAATCAAATAATGTCTCCAGTGACGAAGTGTTTGGACAAGTGCATAGAATTCCAGATCATATGCAGTATACTTTCTCTTGGCATCAGAAAGTTTCTCACTGAAGAATGCAATAGGATGTCCTTCCTGGCTAAGGACTCCGCCAATGCCAACATTTGAGGCATCGCAAGCAATTTCAAATAGCTTGCTAAAATCAGGAACTTGCAGAACAGGCGCTGCAGTAATCTTTTGCTTGATCTTCTCAAAAGCCCTGGTGGCTGCATTGGTCCACTTGAAGTCACCTTTCCGCATGCAATCAGTAATAGGAGCCATAACAGTACTGAAGTTTCTGATAAACCTTTTGTAAAAATTGGCAAGACCATGAAAACTGCGAACTTCAGAAAGGGTAGTAGAAATTGGCCAATCAAGAATAGCGCTTACTTTTGAAGGATCCATCTTAATTCCTTCTGCAGATACTACATATCCCAAGAAAATAACAGAGTCACTCATAAAAGTGCATTTCTTGAGATTGATATAGAAACGCTCCCGGCGGAGAAGTTGGCAGACATTATCTAAATGCTGAAGGTGATTTTCTTTTGACTTGCTGTAAATAAGAATATCGTCGAAGTAAACGACAACAAATTTTCCAATATAAGGCTGCAATAATTGTGTCATAACCCGCATAAAAGTACTAGGAGCATTGGTTAGACCGAAAGGCATAACCATCCATTCAAAGAGACCATCCTTTGTTTTAAAGGCAGTTTTCCATTCATCTCCTGGTCTTATGCGAATTTGATGATATCCGCTCCGCAAGTCAATTTTGGAAAATATACATGCACCAGTCATCATATCTAACATATCGTCCAAACGAGGAATAGGGAAGCGATATTTTACCGTGATTTTGTTGATTGCACGGCTATCTACACACATTCGCCAACTTCCGTCCTTCTTTGGAGTGAGTAGTGCCGGAACACCACATGGACTGAGACTTTCCTTTATATAGCCCTTCTGAAGCAAATCATCAACTTGCCTTTTTAACTCTGCATGTTCTGCTGGGTTCATCCGATAAGCAGGTAAGTTAGGCAAAGAAGCTCCAGGAACCAAATCAATAGCATGCTGAATGTCCCTTAGTGGGGGTAGTTCCTTGGGTAACTCTTCAGGAACTAGGTCGGCAAACTTGTCCAATAATGGCTTCACTTCCCGAGGAATAGCATGAGAATCATCAGCAACTTGTTTAGTGACTAAGGCATACATGATACCTTGCTCTTTGCTTTCAGCTTCAAATTTCCGCATGGTTAAAATATGCGATGTAGGAGTAGTTGCGGCGGCAGCGGGAGAAGAGGTAGGAGAGGATGGTGGAGTTGGCAATGGACGCAGCACGATACGTCTACCTTTCCAATTGAAAGCGTAGGTATTGTGTTCATGATCTGTGATTACTTTAAGCTTCTGTAACCATGGCCGCCCGAATAGAATATGAGTGACGTTCATTGGTATGACATCACAAAGAAGAGTATCCTCATAGTTGCCAATCTTAAAAGGCACACAGCATTGCTGACGAACAGGAATAGAATAGTTATCAACCCATGCAACTTTATATGGCCTTAGATGCTTTACCGTGGGAAGTTTAAGCTTATCAACTGCTTTTTGGGAGATAACATTCATGGCACTTCCACCATCAATAATCATATTACATGCTCTGTCCATACATCTGACACGAGATCGAAAAATAGACGCATGATTCCAATCTTCTTCCTCTTTAGCATCTACTACTAGCAAACGACGATCTAGAAAGAGAAGCGGAATACCATCATCAGCGTCTGCATAATCTACCTGATCAGCTTGATCTTCATAAGGAGGATCTATATCAGCGTGCCCTGATTCGACATGCTCATCATGCTGCGTATCAATATCAGGCTCATTGGAAGTATATAAATTACGATGAGGGCATTCATTGGCATAATGTCCTCGTTGCTTGCAGGCATGACAAACAATATCCCTCTTGTCTGTTCTTGCATAAGCACGATTATCAGGCTGGTTCTGTGGACCCCTCTGATTTTGTTGGGGATTCATCTGTCTTTGTTGCATCCCTGGCCGAGAATTCTGAGGAGGCTGCTGAACTTGACGCTGTGGAGGAGGCCTATAAGCTGTTGCTTGATTGCGATTATAAGTAGGATCAGGACCTCTTTTTATGGAAGACTCCCCGGCTTGGAAAAGATTACGCTTCCGCAATTGAATTTCATGTTGGGCTTTGCGGGCTTTATTGAATATTTCATCCACTGTGGCATAATCAAACATTGCCACCTCTCGTCTGATATCGGCACGCAGGTTATCCCTGTACCTAGTGATAGTCAGACGATCATCAGTCCTCAAGTTACAGCGAACAATGTATTCGCGAAACTTGTTGGTATATTCTTCCACAGTCATATTGCCTTGCTGGAGACTCAGATATTCTTGGTGAAGTGTATCCATATAATCAGAAGGAAGGAAATTGCCCTTGAGCTTCTCTTTCATAATATTCCACCGGAGAATCAGCTGGCCTACTGCGAGCTCATTGTTTTCAACACCATACCACCAAATACGAGCAGGACCCTTCAGTTTAACTTTAGTAAAGGCTATCCGCTGTGCATCATTCATACCATACCAAGCAAAATAGTCTTCCAAAGAATTCAGCCAATCAACAAAAACTTTCGGACTCGCATCACCACTAAAGTCAGCAATGTCAATTTTGACTTTCCTAGTGATGTCATCAGGTGGGGGTGCAACATGGTGAACTTGATGATCTCGTTCAGCCAGAAGGCGCTCCATAAAATCACGAATGGATTCATGATTTTCGGGTCTTTCTGGTTGGACAGGCGTGTAAACCATAGAGATATTAGAGGATCCTTCTTGACTAACAAATTGCTTTGTTTGTAGCTCAGCAATGGCAGTTTCTGCAATTTTGAGACGTCCCGTGACATCTTCTAATTCTTGACTCAGTTTAAGGATGGTTTCATCCCTCTGACGGTCAGTCATCCAATGCTGAAGATCATCACCACGCCTAGGCATGATTGCTTCTCTCTTTTTTTTTTTTTTTTTTTTTTGCAAAAAATAAAGAAAGTGGGTCGGGTCGGTCTTGTGATGGGCCGGACCAACTTAGGTCTAATGACAGTGCAATGGGTCGGGTGACAAGTGCTCGGGTCGAGGTCCAGATGCACCCGCCTCTCGATCCTTCTGTCTTGGGCTGTGTGCAAAGAAAAATAAAAGAGAGGAGGGAGTGGACTTAGCTGAAGAGCAGAAGAGGAGAAATAAAAACGGAGAGGGAAGCATGCGATGGGCGATCGTCACTAGTGCTCGGGGCTGCTGCGCTGGAGGCGGAAGCGATCTCTGTGCGTGTGGCCGCGGCAGAGGAAGGCGACGACGCAACGGCCAGAGGCTCGGGGCTGCTGCGCTGGAGGCGGAAGCGATCTCTGTGCGTGTGGCCGCGGCAGAGGAAGGCGACAACGCAACGGCCGGAGGCCGACGCCGTCGACAGTGACGACGAAACCGACGTTGATGGAGACCACCGGCGACAGGTATGCTGCTTTCCCCTTTCTTCTCTTCTTGCTGCGGTGTCTGTTCTCTCTATTTGTCTCCTTTTTTTTTTTCACTCTGGGTTGGGGAGAGGGAAGAGATGGCCGAAACAGTGGGATTTTGCAGGGCTGGGGGTTCTCGGTGGCGGATCGGGGTTACGAGCAGGGGGTTACGTGCTGGGGTTTGAAGAAAAAGTTGGCCAGTGGGTTCTGGGGTTTCGGTAGTGGAACGGTAGTGGAACAGGATGAGAGTGGAACAGGGTGAGGGTTACTGTAGGGATGGGGAGTTAGGGTTTCGGCAGTATGGGATAGAGGAATTGGGCGAGCGACTGTAGGGCTTCGGTGGTGGCGATGGTAGATCGGAATGGAACCTGCCGTGGTCTGGGCTGAGCGGGAATGGGTGTAAGGTGTGAACAGAGGCCTCGGGTAGTCAGGGAGGTGAGGATTTGTGGGCACCTGGTGGTGGTGGAGGGGATGACCGGTGAGCAGAGTGGATTGAGCGCGGAAACAGAGGTTGCGGGCGACCGGATCTGGGCTCTGATACCAATCTGGCGCAGCCCTGGATCTTGGATGGGTAGTAGAACAATCTCCCGAGGGATTGTTCGAATCCGAGGATTCAAGGCAGTCACGATGATAATATGGAACGAAAAAAAATCTTGCACAACTGGAATTTTCTTATTGATAAAGCATACCGAATACAGTGAATATTACTCCTTATATAGGAGTGATCGGTTCTAACTATAGAAAGAGGACTAATTCTACACAAATAAGACTTACTAAAAGGGCATAACAAAAATAGAAAGTGTATCAATCGGATGTCTTCCTACTAAATTAAGAAATAGCAAAATAGAAAGTGTATCAATCGGATGTCTTCCGATTATGTGATCTGGGCCGGACTTGGGTTCGGCCTGCATCATTTCCTTATATATCCCGAGTTATCTACAGTTAAAATGTTTGCTTTATGATCTTTTATATTAACTCATTAACCTTGCACTGCTAGAGTTGGTCCCAAATTTTCATATTTTAGTCACATTAACATTTTTTTTTGATATCTGGAAATATAAAGAAAAAACAAATCAAGTTGTTATCAAGTGGAAATATTATGTAAGAAAACATAATTTTAAGTACCAACCAAAATATTATCAGTAAGAAGCAATAGAGGAAACAAGACTCACAAGTAGCACATAACTTGTTATAATACAGTAAAAGATGACTGTTTATGACGTCACTAAGGGAATAAAGCATGTTTTATAGACGTTTCCTTGGCAAATCTCCAGATTTTTGTTTTTTTTTTTTCCAAAATTCTATAGATTGTAGAAAATGTCATAGTTATCAGAATCCTATGATTCATATTCCGAATCCTAAGAAAAACAATTCGTACATTTCAACGAGTCCTATTTTAAGGTGAATCTTAGGATTCAAGTGTGCATCTTACGATTTGATACTCATTTCATCGAATATTATGATTCAAGCAATTCGGCTAACTGAAAATAGACACAACTAATAAGTTAATACTAACAATCTTTTACCTGCTTTATTCTTTCTTTCTTTTAGCATTTTTACTTTTAAAAGTTTATTTGGTTGTTAACTAAACCTAAGAATTTTCGCCTCTTTGGGGAGGTTTTAGACATGAATAAAAAACTATGGATTTAATTAAAACATTAGATTATACGTTTGGTGCTTGTCTATATCTTTCTTTGGTTTTTTTTTCTTTATGAACACTTTTTTAACTTCAAAAGATATCTTATTGTATATGATTCATGGTTTGAATTTATTTTTACTTTTATTTTTTGATTTAATGACAACGATATGTATATATACCTAAAACTTATTTAACTATTTTGCCATACATTTATTAGTTATTAATACATGCCATGAAGTTCTTGATACAATTGTATGATAGACATATTCAGTTATTTTTCATTGTATTTTTGCTATAAATGGGAAAATAGATGGGTATTCATATGAATGAATGCTTTTTTTTATCTTATAATTTTTAACTATTGTTCATTTTTATTAGAAAAATGAAAAAATCCTATGATTCACAATATGTTTCGGGATTCAATTTGATTCATGAAAAAAATAATTCTACGATTCGCAAGACGTTTTATGATTCAATTCGATTCCTGGGCATGAACAATTTGTGATACGATTCCAACTTTCAAACTATGAAGAAGCTAATATTTGTCATGCATTGATGTTGATATGAATGAAAAATAGATAGATTGTGGACTTTTATAATCTTTCCTATTTTTTCAATATTTTTTTCGAATTTTCTTATCTATACTAAGAAAAGTAGAAAATATACTACGATTCACAATTCGATTCGATTCGATTCAACCTCTTGAACGATTCGCGATACAATTCGCGATTTGACAACTATGGAAAATGTTACTTTGAGATTAAGTGCCAGAAAATATGGAAAGCATCGCTTTAGAAAAAAAGGTGGAAATGCGATCAATAAGAAGAAATATAGGAACCACTACCATTGACCTTGTTAAGAGAAGGCCGCTGGAAGGGATCCATGCCACTACATAATACCGGGTACAAAAGTTAACCCTTGTTTGGACTTTGGAAAAGGCAAACATTTAGACGTTAAATTTTCATAAAATATTAATTAATTGAAAAATGAAACAGAAGAATGCAACTAAAAATGAAGATCTAAATGAGGTTGTTACATACCTCGTTCTGACTTTCGAACATTAGGCAGTATTTCAATATAGCAAGTATCTTTAAAAGAAGTTATGACAAAGATTTTAACACCATACTGCAGTAAAACATCAAATGCATAAGACCGACAAATCCCTACATAAGCAAACACTACTCTCGCAAAGCAGCTGGTTTTTCAATAAAAACTTCAAACTACATTCTCAAAATTGATTAGAACACAAAAAGAAAATGAAGAAAGGGCCTCATGGAATCTCAAATCCATACCGAATCTGCTGCAGCTTGCAATGTGACATGATCACCCCACTCACCATCCCTAATTTTGTCAAGATGCATATAATAAGAATAGAAAAAAGAATAATTCTTTGCCTAAGAGCATCAATCATCAAATTATTGAGCAAATGAAAGAAAAGAGTCGAACATTACTGAGACAACTTATCCAAATAGTCACTATAAGCCATAGGAACATATCCCTCATAAATCTCTGGCTGAGATTTCAGCTGACAGAAAAATAAACAGAAACCCAGCTCAGATAATCAAACTAATATCAATGCTAGCACAAGTGGATAAAAGAGGACCTTACTACACTCATTTTCATGAGATTCAGAAAGTATACTTCAAGCAAATATGATGGTTTATAACCTGATTAATAACTTGCTGTCTTACAAACTTGTGATGCTCTGGAGTGCGATAAAACTGATGTGATAGTGCTCGAAACTGGGAAAATAAAATTTACAAATAATCATTAACAACAGAGCAACAGACAAGTAGACATTTAATAGCTTTAAAATTAAAGACAAATGCGCACCCCTGAATTGGTCCAAAAACAAGCCAGACATACTGATTGAAAAAAGTAGCCATACACTATGGAAGGGTTTATTTTTTGTTTATTGCTACTTGGAAACTCAAACTCATGCACTCCCACTCTTAACGCCCATTTCCCTTGCTGGGTTAGCTACAGCTTGGGGACATGGAAGGTATTTTCAAATGAAGTCGGCAAAGTTAGAACAACAGTGGATAACACCATCTCCACAGAAGGACCACCATCATCACAAAGCCTTTTCCAATTCACTCCAGACAATGATCCAATTGATAAGTTAAGGAGGAATGTAAACACCCCCCATCCCAACCGAAAAAACAAAAAAACCAATTTAAGAGATATTGGATGAATCCCAAAAATCTCTTGCAGACTAGAAAATCCTTACAAATCCACTTACACTATTCCTTTGATTTCTGCAGTATTACAGTCAACAGAACATATAGACCATTTATTGGAGAGTTAGCAACCCCCAACCTGAGAAATTTTGTGACATCACATATTTTTGGGGCCAATTACCTGTCCAGATCACGAAACTAGAGTGCCACCGTATTTGAATAGAGATGCAGAATGTACCATTAATTTAATAACTTACCAGGAACCCCTCCTTCACCCATAATACACTTTAATCATGTGATGTATTTTAAATGAGCAACATAATGTGGAATCTCGCATGAATGGAATGTCCTAGATCCGTCCTGGGGTTTTGCACTCAGATATTACATTGGTTCTTGAGACTATATGCATACATGACTCAAACTATGATGTTTGGGTGGCTGCAGCATGTCATCTCAAAGAGATGTTAGGCATTGGAGATAGAGAACTGGGAGAAATTCTGTGTATCCCTTTGGGATCAACAGGCAGCATACTCCACACTGCATACACAGGCAAACTTGGAAGTAGGTACTGCGGAAAAGATACTAGTGGGCCAATATTTTGGCTGAAGACAATATTACCTTCCGTCACATCTTTTGAGCTCCTTAAATTTGAATATGACAGCAGTTATTCTTCCTTCTTAAAGACTCAAAATGAACATAAAAAATTGGCCAGCTATGTATAAATGGCCCGCATAAAAGAAATCTTAAAGAAATCCAAAAAAGTGCGAGCACCATACGAAGAATTGATTTAAAAGGAAAAGCTAATGTAATATTTTTAATGCATTGAAGCAACCGCTCAATGAAAACTAAATGGAACCCATTACCTAGAATTTTTGTGGTGGTTGTATATTATACCCTTCTACAGCAACACACAAGAATTAAGATGACCGCATGATATGGATGTACTAATTCTCTAGCTACATATTAATTAAATGCACAAGGAATATAGACAGAAACTGAACTGACCAACCTGGCAATTACCATCTCCTTGGACCTTAAATTCAATTAAATCATATATCTGCAACCTGTAGTTAATATACATACCACATCTCGTAAGCTACTTTCCCCAAGTCATTGCAAGAAACTGTTGGATGTAATAAAGAAATCAATACAGATATACCTGTCTAGCAATCTTAGGTGATCTGTAATTGCTTCATCAATAGAAGGTATTTCTCCATTAGTTCGAGGAACATGCTGAGCCAAATAAAAATTTACGAGTTAATGAATGACATCTCTCAAAGTGCAGACTCAAAGACACATCAAGAGAATGAAAAACAAGCAATACAACAAAATGAAGCACATTTTTTTTTCTTAATTAGTAACTGTACACTAGAAGGACCATAAACTCTGATAATTACAATAAACCAAACATCAAGCAAGAAGCAAGGAATCCCCAATAGATCATGAATTTATTGACAGGTTGATGCTCATCCCTTGGCCAGAGAATCCAACAAGTCTCCACTCATACTGTGAGAGATAGGGAAGCAAATGGGTATCTAAAACCCAAATCACTACGGATCTGAAGTGATAAACTGGGCACATGTCCAATATTTGGACACATTTTTATTTGGATTCAGGTTGGCGTATGCTGCATTTAACCAAATTAAATTGTGAGAGATAGGGAAGCAAATGGGTATCTAAAACCCAAATCACTACGGACCTGAAGTGATAAACTGGGCACATGTCCAATATTTGGACACATCTTTATTTGGATTCAGGTTGGGGTATGCTGCATTTAACCAAATTAAATTCAAATTCAGGTTCAGGACCATGAATTTCATATCTGAGGACTCAATAGTCAATACCATATGCTATATCTATATATCATGTACATTGTGTGTCTCTCTTCATCATCATCAAAAAATGCTTTATGGGTAATTTGTTTGTACTCACCTATATATGTAAATGATGCACATGCATACTGGCTACACATGATCACATTTGTCCTAAATGATTTGTGAAAATGGCGAGTAATGAAGCCAATTTCAGCCTTTAATTTATACACCTGAAATGTAAATGAGAAGAAGGCAATGGTAAAGGTTGCAATAGGGCTTCCACGTGGAACAATTTGCTGGTTCACCCCTTCAACTTGATGCAGTACGGACCCAGCCCAAGCAGGCAACTGGGCTCAAACATTGACCCACGGGTCAACCCGGTCCTTTGAGTTCAGCCATAGGCCCAATTGGCTAAGAGCTACTATGGCACCTTCCATAATTATCCTACTACTATTATTATTCCTTGCTTAATTAGGAAGTTCTTGGCTTTAATTAATAAGTCTTGCTTGCCAAGAGCTAGATTTGCTACTCTATAAATAAAAGAGACCTCAATATAGTTGATTATGCTTTTGATAATTAATAATATTCAAATTGGGTTTTCCCTCTAATTATGGTGTGTTTCTTGGTTATGTTTATGCCAGAGGGCAAGAATCCATCTTGGATTCGATCAATACTTTGGGAGATTGATCTATTCTTCTCGATCGTGAATCGTGGCTACACCAAATTGGTATTAAAGACGAAAAGCGATCACCAGGAAGACATCTGTACTTCTTGGATTTTGTTCTTATATCATCATCCACCCCTATATCATTGTCACCACTCAAAACCCTTCACCATCTTCACCTTCCTTGAGACCAAAACTCACTCCTAACAGCCATCTCAATCCCATCGTCATTTCATTTCATTTCACCAACCACCTAGAACGATCCAACCTTCATCCCAAGACCCCTCTCTCTTCCCAACGGACAAACCCCAACCACAAAACCCTACGAAAACCAGCCCAACGGCGACTGAACCTCCCCTCTTATCTTGACTTGTAGAGACCCTCACCCATCCCCTCCCTACCATACCCACGAACTCACAAAACCATGATCGAACCTGACCAAACCGAAACCTCTTTCAGTCATCTCAACACTATCCTGATACCCAACTGGAACCATCGAAGCCCATCTCGAACCCATCCCACACCCGGTTCCCAATACCACCTACAAACCTAGCAACCCCAAAGTGAACCCACTCCACATTTCCAAACCCGAAACCCATTCCCAACCCCATCTGCACCCACAACACTCATCTCAGTTCTTCCCGAACCCTTTCCGCAACATCCAAACCCTCCATCACTCCACCTCCAACCACCACTTCCCAGCAAAAGTCAAAAAACAAGAAAAAGAAGGCAAAAGTGGAAGGACTCCAGGGTGTTGAACAGCGTACTTGGACTGCCCTCATCGCACAACAGGAGCACCTCCATCCTTGCCATCAGCAACCATAGCACCAACACACCACAGCACCTCTTCGTCGAACTCATAGCTAAGTCCCCCACCTTTCTCTTTTCGTTTCCTGCACTCAAAGAAGGGCAAGGTTCCCAACCCCCCTCCCCCTCTCATGTGCCACTTCTCTCTCTCTCTCTCTCTCTCTCTCTCTCTCTCTCTCTCTCTGTGCAATTGGGCCTAACCTTTTGGCCCTGACTTGATCCAACTCTGATTTGAGCCAAGTCAATTGGGCTACAAGTCCAGGTCTAACTTGAACCCGAATCCAGTTGGCTTGCACTTAGGTCCTTCCCAAGCCCATATCCATCCAATAGCATAACAATAATAAAAAAAAAAAAAAATCCTTTTCACATGGCTACCTGCACTGGTCAAATTTTTCATAATAAATTCACCGATAATCAACGCGACAATTTCATCAAAGATTTATATGCGCAGTGGATGCTTTAAAAGACACAGTTAAAGAACTCAAAAAAGCTTCCGCCAGCACTAATAGTAAATCTTCTAGCACTTCTATCCCACAACCTCAAAGACTTCAATTAGGGGTTAGTCCCCACGAATTAGTCCAAGAGTTTCTTCAACGTCCTTTTGATGAAAGAGACAATAATGAAGCTCCATGGCAAGATGACCTCTTAAGAAGGTTCCTGATTTTTCTGGGCAATCTGATGCCCAAGGCTTCCTCGATGACTTCAATTGAGGATTATCTCACTTGGTATCATATCGACAATCCTCAACGAATTACTTTTGTCAAGATGAAGCAAAAGGGTCCTGCTAGAATTTGGTGGAAAAATATTGATGATCATAATGAACAGATGTGACGCCCTCCTATCACCCATGGGAAATTATGAAAGAAAGGTTCGAAGACAAATTTTTGCCATCTGATTATATTAATACCTTCCAACGAGAGCTTATCCATCTTCAACAGTGCTCCATGACCATTAATGAATATACTCACAAATTTCATGAGCTTTGCATCCATTGCAGGGCAAGTGACACAGATAGCGTGACAGTCGCCCATTATCGAGAGAGATTATGCCTAGACATAAAGAGTGCAATAGCAATCTTTGATTTCACCAGTATTGATGATCTCTTGCAAAGCACAAAGAGTTGAATAAGAGTTGCGTCAACAATGACTTTGAACTCAAGTCAAGGCGTCCACCTATAAAAGAAGCCCTGATCCCAATTTCAATCAAATACACAACCAAGATTCCGACTTCCCCCTGGTCAACCACAAAATCAGATTCAAAGTAGCCACAAGCTCCCCCAAGACAGGTAAATCCTCAACAAATTCAGAAGTGGCAACCAAATCAGAATAATCTTTGAATGCCAGCCCAAACAAATAAGCGGGATATTATGTCATTCTTGCAAGCAATGTGAACATTATGCTAAGGAATGTCCACACAGGAATTTGCATTGTGAAGGTGATGCAGATGATGATTAGCAATATGATGAGCACATTAAGATGAAATCACCTAATTGGGTTCTATAACCTGAGTCTGAACAGCTAGTTGAAATTCCAGACCCTAGTAAACATGGTCCCTTGATTTTCCTTTATCGATGTCTTTTGGTTGCAGATAATGCAGATGATGATGATGATGAGAATTTAGCTCCTATTTTTTGTACTTCAGTTACTTGCAAAGGTAGCCGATGTAACGTCATTATTGATGGTGGTAGTGCAATAAATGTTATCTCCAAAGAAGCAATTGATAAGTTGCACTTGATGACGACAAAGCGTCCAAAGCTTTATCGAGTCACATGGGTTGATGATTATGCTCTTCCAGTCCGGTAACAATGCACTGTTCCAATCAAGCTTGGCTCCAATGAAGATAATGTCAAGTGTGATGTTATCCTTATAAATGTTGCCCATATCTTGCTTGGCCGCCCTTGGGTTCGTCGTCTTAAGGTCATCACCGATCATAAGAATAATACTTATTCTTTTAACTGGAATGGCATACGTATGCAATGGCGGCCTCTAACAATCCCATTTTCATCACCAAAGGCAACTCCTCAAGCATCTCCCCGCATTCTTACAATGCATAAATTTGAAGTTGAAAGTAAAGAACAAGGTGTGATGTATGTTTTGGTAACTAAACATGTGCCAGATTTCAATGAAGATTCAAAGCCATCTATTTCTCAAGAGGTAACTCCATTACTTAATGATTTTTCTAATTTAATTCCTAAGGAGCTTCCATATGAATTGCCGCTAATGCGCGATATTCAACATGCTATTGATTTTCTTCTTAGAGCATCTCTTCCTAATTTGCATGCTTATCGGATGAGCCCGATTAAACATGTTGAACTCAAATAGCAAGTGGATGATCTGTTATGACGGAGATATATTCGAGAAAGCCTAAGTCCATGTGCAGTATCCGCTCTCCTTGCCCCAAATAAGGATGGAAGCTGGTATATGTGCGTAAATAGTCGTGCCATCAACAAAATCACTATAAAGTATCACTTCCCTATCCCTAGGCTAGATGATATGCTTAACCTTATGCCTAGTGCTTCTATCTTTTCAAAGATTGATCTAAACAATGGCTACCGTCAAATCAAGATTAGGCAAGGTGATGAGTGGAAAACAACTTTCAAGACTACAGACGGCCATTTTCAATGGTTAGTTATGCCTTTTGGATTGTCTAATGCTCCTAGTACTTTCATGTGTGTGATGAACCAATTGCTAAAACCTTTCATTGGAAGGTTTGTGGTTGTTTGCTTTAATGATATTTTGATTTATAGCAGATCACGTGAGGAGCATTTTGATCATTTACGGAGTATATTTCAACTTCTTCGCAAAGAATGGTTCTATATCAATTTGAAGAAGTGCATTTTCATGAGTACTTCTGTGATTTTTCTGGGCTTCGTTATTTCTTCAATGAGAATCACAATGGATCCTCCTAAAGTGCAAGCTATTATTGATTGGCCTCTTCCAACTACTTTGACTGAAGTTCGCAGCTTTCATAAACTTGCTACTTTCTATAGAAGATTCATTCGTAACTTCAGCAACATTATGGTCCCCATCACCGACTGTATGAAAAAGGGTGACTTTAAATGGACATTTGCAGCTATAAGAGCATTTGAGAAAATTAAGCATAAGAACATGGAAGCACCCATTTTGTGCTTTCCAGATTTTTACAAAGTTTTTGAAGTTGCATATGATGCTTCCAATGTTGGTATTGGCGGATTTCTTAGCCAAGAAGGTCATCCAGCGGCATTTTTCAGTGAAAAGCTTCCCGATGCCAAACACAAATATTCTATGTATGATTTGGACTTTTATGCAATGATGCAAGCATTGTAACATTAGCGACCTTATTTAGTGGAAAACAATTTTGTCCTTTATTCGAATCATGAAGCCTTAAAACATATTAATTCCCAGCAAAATATGACTTCTCATCGTGTTAAGTAGTGTATTTCTTCAGCAGTTTACCTTTAGCCTCCAACATAAAGCAGGCAAAGAGAATCTTGTGGCTGATGAATTAAGTCGTCGTAAACACCTTCTTACTACTATGACAGTCACAGTTTCCGGCTTTGAGCAAGTGAAACAAGAGTATGCTACAAACGCGTTATTTATTTAGATTTTCTCAGTGGAGACTAGACAAGCATCCATATTACAGCAAACGTGATGGTTTTTTATTCAGAGGTACAAACCTTTGCCTTCCTGCCACAGCAATTAGAGAACATATTGTTCGTGAATTGCATTCAGGAGGCTGTAGTGGTCACTTGGGACTTGACAAGACACTTGCTCTTGTGGTTGATTATTATAATTGGCCGCGCATGAAGCTCAATATTATCCGTATCTATGAAAGATGTCGCAACTGTCAGTTGTCCAAGGATAACAAAAAGAATACAAGGTTATATCACCCATTACCAATTCCTAATGTTCCTTGGGAAGATATAAGTATGGATTTTGTATTAGGCTTGCCTAAGACTGCCTGCAACGTGGACTCAAACTTCGTTGTTACGGATCACTTCTCCAAAATGACTCATTTTATCCCTTGCAACACAATAGCTAATGCTCACAAATTAACGCAATTGTTCTTCAAGGAAATTGTTCGTCTTCATGGACTTCCGAAAACAATCGTTTCAGATCGTCACACCAAATTCATGAGCTACTTTTGGAAGACTTTGTGGATGACAGCGAAGAGAAAACTCTATTTTGCGACTCTTATCATCCTCAGACTGATGGACAAACTGAAGTCGTCAATTGTAATCTTGGTCAGTTATTAAGGTGCCTTGTTCACGATAATACTTCTACTTGGGATCAAGTTCTACCCATGGCTGAGTTTGCTTCCAATAATTCAGTCAACCACTCCACAGGCATCTCTCCATTTCAAGCAATTATAGGTGTTCGTCCACGCTTTACCTATTGATCTTGTTCCATTACCTCTTGAAGCGTGCCCAAGTGGTGAGGCAGATAACTTCATCAACCACAAGTAGCAAATACATGATGATGTTAGACGCCATATCGATGCTAGCAATGAAAGCTACAAAGCTCATGTGCACAAGAGTCGACATTTCCTTGATTTTTCTAAAGGCGACATGATTATGATATGTATCGATCCAAAAAGGTTGTCACCTGGAGCAAATAAGAAACTGCATCCCCGAAATGCTGGAGCATTCAAAATTTTGAAAAAGCTCAATTATAATGCCTACACGTTAGAATTACCACCAGATCTTGGCATCAGCCCAACATTCAATGTTGCAAACCCCACACTCAACCGTGGCCATGACAATGATGAAGACTCTGAATAACATGCCATTGTTTTACCACCTCCTCCTCCACCTAAAGATAAAATTATTGATGTTCTCGATCATTAGCTTGTTTCTACACATCAAGGACGATATCAGAAATTTCTTGTCCAATGGCAAGACCGCCCCATCTCCAATGCTACTTGGATTACTAATCCGACTTCCAACGCTTGAATCCAGATCTTTATGAACATTATCAGGCTATTAACTTGTCGAAGTCGAGTTTTTCAAGACAAGGAGAGTTGATGCAGTATGGACTCGGCCCAAGAAGGCAACTAGACCCAAACATTGACCCATGGGTCAACTAGGTCCTTTGGGTACAGCCATAGGCCCAATTGGCTGAGAGCCACTATAATTATCCTAGCACTATTATTATTCCTTGCTTAATAGGATTTGGAAGTTTTTGGTTTTAATTAGTAAGTCTTGCTTGCCAAGAACTAAATTTGCTACTCTATAAATAAGAGAGATCTCAATCTAGTTGACTATACTTTTGATAATTAATAATATTCAGATAGGTTTTCCCTCTAGTTATGGTGTATTTCTTGGTTATGTTTATGCCTTAGGGTAGGAATCCATCTTGGATTCGATCAATCCTTGGGGAGATTGATCTATTCTTCTCGATCAAGGATCATGGCTGCACCACAACTACATTATTTTATTTTATTTTTCATTTTTATGGCCCCAAAATGGTAATTTAAGTAGTTCATCTTCTCTATAGGGCTAAGAAACCCTATGAAGTTTTATTCATATCATAAATCTTAATAGATTTTGAGAAATTTGTGGAAGTCCAAAAAATACTACTTTCATATATGAAATTTTGCACTTTTGTGGCCCTCCAATTCATGATGAGAACCTTTCAATTTTCTCATATTAACGATAAGCATCAAAGCATTTAGTTACATATCATTATTCATTCATCTTCATAGAAATTGAGAAACATGTGAAAAACTCAAACACAACTAAAATCGTTGGATATCATATACCCATGAGAAAATGATGATTTTGACATACATAGTGATGTGCTTCATATATTTGCATATAAAATGTTATAAATCATTTACATAATGTAAAACCATTTTCATCCCAGGCGTAAAAGGCGAACAACCCCTTAGTTTCCATCGTGACACACGAAACAAAAACAGATCTCATAACACGTGAAATAAGAAGTCTGGATGCCAGCTGAAACTTACAGGAATAGGTACCATCTGATTCAGCCTCTTGCCTAGTTCATCAGAATAATCATCCGGTAGCTCTAATGAACCCGACAACTCTCCATCATATGATTTTTCTCCAGAATTTGAACTAGAAGATTCCATATCATCCTCAACCTGATCACTCTCATAGCCTACAAATGATAAGGAAGATGATGGCATTACATGAAATTAAAAAACTAATAAAGAAATCAGATAGGCACCTTTAACTTTTATAATACCTAAATTAAGATTGCTCATAGACAAATAAAGCCAATCTTGTGGATAATCTGATGTTTGAAAATGCCCTTCCTCATGTGAAGACTCAGATGCCTCAGCAACTGCAAATTGTGATAGTTGAGCATGTGCTACAACCTCATCATTCTCCACAGGAGCACATTCTATCCCATAAGCACAATCATATTCTCCATTGTAGATGTTGACATCAAGTTGGTTAGGAGTCCCGCAATACCCAAAATTTGAATATGGATCACCAATAAGAAGATGGAGACCCCAACGAACAATGTCAGGATCTTGCTCGTAGGTAGTCATCAGCTTTTGTTTAAAATTTTCAAGCCTAAAACTTCTGCAATGGAAAATCTGATATTATACCTTGGAATGTTACAATTACTTCAGCTTACGAGAATAGAAGAAGCATAGCCCAATTGACCTGTTACAAGTAAAATGCATTCTATCATGCTGGCAACCTCTAGAGTATGATACAACACTAACTCTTCAACACAACACAGATCACGGTTATGGTCAAGCCGGGGTTAATTCAGCTGAGTCAATTTGGGATTGTGCAGAAGCAAGTTGGCATAGCCAGATAAACATATAAGGCTGATTCCTTATATGTATAAGGTTTGTTTCCCCTTTTTCTACTATTCAAAGAGGGTGCAGGAGCATGGATTAAAAAAATGGCCGAGTCCGAGTCGAATCAGCCCTAGACCAGTCCGGTCCTATCAGACTCGGAATTGAATTATGGGAGTCGGCCATGCAAATTGAACAAGTAAGACTCTGCCAACTATTTCATTTTAAGCCAGCTGAGTCTCATGCGGCTGGGTTGAGTTGACTCAGACTTGGCCCTAACTGAGTCAGGCCCCAAGTCCTTTTTTTGGTGTGGGAGGTCTCTAACAAGGTCTTGGGAGAGTTCTGAAAATAAAAATTCAAAACCAACTTTTTTTCAAGAACAAATGATACAAGGATCAATTTTTCTATTCATCCAAACAAAAAGAATGAACCTTAGGACCAAATGCAACCACCTTTAACTACTACTTAAGTTCAGTAATAATAATTAAAACAATGATTCACCAATAGTCATTGAGAATTATTTTTCAGTTTTAGATTTTTTCTAATGAAATATGATATTTCAACATTTTATGGGTTTTGAGTACAACTTGTTCTAACTCACTAAATTGAATCGACTCGATGAGTCAACTTGAGTTGACTAGTAGTTTATGTTTTAAAACCTTGCCACAGATTGTTATATAAAACATATCAAACAATCGAAAAAGAGCACAAACTAGCTACCAACCATCATCTACAGCTAAGAAGTATCAGGTCAATTTGAAGTTGGTTCAAACCTTGTCACTACCAAGTTCCATGCTAGAAGAACAATAGGGCAAAGACAAAAGAAGAGGGTACACTGTCTCAGCATCTCCAATGCATTAGGGCATGCATCATCCATGATCCAACCCCTCAGGAACAAGCTGCCCGTCACTAGATCTTACCTTGTAAAGGCAATCCAACTAAAAGCCAAAGCTCTAGGCGGAGATAGGATGGACCAAAGAGTCATTTGCTCAATGAGGAGAGAAACTTGTTAAAATTTTGAAGTACATTTTCTGGAAGTTCCTTAGTCTAATTTCTTGTTTTTTTTACTTTTTATTTTGAGTGTTGTAGTGAGGTTATTTTATGGGTACTTTTGTCTTTTGTTTTTGGGTCATAGTTATCAATTTCATTTCATTTCAGCCTTGAAGCTGAAACGAAATGCACGGTGCAACTTATCATTTGACTTTGGGTCAATTTCAGGCGAAACATGGATTTCGACCAAAATTGACCAGGACAAAATTTCCGAAATGGTCGAAATGCTGCAGGGAATGTATCAAAACTTCAATGTTAAAGGCTGTTAACTATTATCATTATGAAAATTGTGTTTAAACCTTAATTGGTAAGGAATGTTTTAAATTTTATGCTTGTATGTTATAATTGTTCATAATTGGAAGGAAGTGGCTCTCTCGAAACCTATCCAATCATGAGTTTCTCCTAGATGGCGCCCTCCCTTCCAAGAGCTCTCAGGCTTAACTTTGATGGGAGTGCTATTGGTAGCCCTAGTCTTGTTGGTCTTGGGGGAGTCATTCGTGATATGGAACGAACTATCCCCCTCTCTTACTCCAGGCCGGCTGGTGTTCGCTAAAGTAACAAACCAAAGTTATTGGCTCTTCAAATTGACATCCAAGAAGCATCAAATCTAAAGCCTCAATGGTTGCTTGTTGAAGGAGACTCTTACTGTGTCATTCAATGGGCGAGTCAATCTGTAATATATAAATCTTCCTTGGTACCCAGCAAATATCATTGAAGAGGTGTTTCAGCTTTCATGGTCAGCTTTCATGGAAGCTAAATATCTCTTTCCACCACACAAAGTGCTCCGCCAATCAAGAAGCAGATAAGCTAGCTAAAGAGGGAGTCCTTAAAAACGCTTCCTCTATGCCTTTGTAGTGTCTCTTTTATAGTATTTTTACGAGTTGCTGCTCTCTTTCCTTATTTGGATTTTGGGGGTCTCTTCTCTTTTCTTTTGGTTTACTCTTCCCCTTTGTTGTGAGGCTTTTTGAGGTCAGTATAGTTCTCTTTTACTATATAGTTGGGGTTCTCCCCTTTTAAGCAATGCACAGTCATCATTTAAAAAAATAATAATTATATTTTTTTATCATAATGAATTAAATGCATAAATTATATTTATATTTTATGTTTTCTAGCATATATGTACATTTTGATTTTGTTTATTTTTTAGAAATGGAACTCCGAAACATTTCACCAAAATTCCAATTTGGCCGAAACATTTCATTTTGGAGGCCATACTGAAATGGGGTCCAAAACGAGATTAATAACAATGATTTGGGCCACACTTGCTCATGTGTGGATGATACATGGAACTCTCTCTCTGTCAAATTCTATCCACTGGATTGCTTTTCCATCTTCCCATGTTTCCACATCGTTATCCTCACCTTCCATGGAATTGGAATCCACGTCAAGCCATTACCAATATCCATTTGTCCATATGCCAAACTTACACCTCCCCCACACCTCATTGTTCTCATCACGTCTCCATACACTAATCTAACATTTCCCACACACCTCATTATTTCCATCACTTCTCCATACACCAACCTTACACTTCCATACACCTCATTATTTTCATCACTTCTCCATACACCAATCTTACACTTCCTCATTATCATCATCATCATCATCATCATCAAAGCCTTATCCCAACTATGTTGGCGTTGGCTATATGAATTATGTTTCTCCATTATGTTCTATTTTGAGCCAAATCATTCGATAAGTTAAACTTCTTCAAATCTTAATTAATGACTTCCATCCATGTTTTCTGCGGTCTACCCCTACCTGTTGATGGGCTATCCACCTGTATAGTCCAACTTTTTCTCACCAGTGCCATTACTGGCCTACACTCAACATGGCCAAACCATCTTAAACGGGTTTCTCTAATCTTATCCCCTATTGGTGCTAACCCTAAATGCTCTCGAAAGCGCTCAATCTTACACTTCCTTAGTCACCCACATATATGCATGTGGGTGATTTTTTCACAACGAAGTCCCTGAAACCCTTGACCAAGGAGAGAGGACAATGAAGTTCATCAACAATCGAAGTCCATATCTTGTGCCAGTATGGCCCCAAGTTAAACTTGTAATATTTATATTTTAATGAAGTTAATTTCTCCTCCCCTTGCCCCCACCCCACCCTACTTATTTTATTTATTTATTTTTTTTATATTCCTCTTTCTTTTTTTTTTTTTTTTTTTGTGTTGAGTCTTGGGCTAGTGTGATTTAACACACTATTTGAGAAGTGGAATTATGGATATTCAAATTCTGTCTTTCTCCACAAAACTACCATTAGAGGTACCCACCCAAAATCTTCTATCCGCCCACTGTCTAAGAACATATGTCGAGTGACTAGACTCCAATATAAGTTCAAATCAATCTGCTCAACATTGTGAAAGGGAGAGTGAAAAGTAGGACACTATTGACCATACCCATGTTATCCCCCATTTGCTCCATATGCTCCCCAACAATCATATTTTAGCAACACATGAAGAGAGAAAGGAAGCACAGAGCAATTGGAAAACCTCATTTCAAAATATTAGGCCCAAAAGCAATCCTTATACCATTTGCAACCCCCAAGAAAATGTGCCATCCAGAATCCATGCACAGTGGTGTATTTGGAATCTGAAACCACAAATCTCAAAACCCCCTCATCATAGCCACTTCCTCAGCAAAGCTTGGTTCATAAACTTGATAGGGTAGATTCCAACGCCAGCTTAAACCTTGGGCTTAAAAACATAGTCCCAATTGACCAAAAGGAGCTCTTTTTCCTCCTCCATTCCTTGTCATAAAAGATCAAATTAGAGCTTTATGTGCTTGATCACAAAAGCATTAAAAAGAGGCATAAAAGAGATCAAAAAGTTAGTTAATGCAACCTTTATGAGGGCAATTCTAACCCTTAAAAAATAGAAGTTTTCATTTCAGTGTAAATTAGCTCCATTTCCATCCTCCCAATGAGAGGGCCGTACAAATGCCTTAAAAAGGTATAGCCCATAGCTAAAGGAAGCCTCATGGGCCATATAAGTTGTTGCAAGACCTCCCATCCACAACCTTGCAAATTCTCATAGGCCTGCAATGCATCTTCTTTGAACCAAACTTCAATGAGTTCACTCTTTGAACAAGGAACTTTTAGTCCAAAGGTGGACTCTAAGTGATGCAGCCCAAGGGTTAGGGCTGCGTGGAGGTGCCTAAGCACGTGTCCAACGACACTTCGAATGGTCGCGAAGACTTCAACATACACGAGGACGCACCTCTCTGGGAAAAACCCAAATCTATTAATCAACCAAATCTGAGAAGTTCTTCTCTACAAAGCCATATATATAGTAAAACAATCCTAATAAGCAAGAAAACCCTAGGCTAAAAATGGAAACTTTCCTAATAACAATAATAATCCTAATCTAATTGGAAGAGGGGCTACTGGGGCCTAGACTGCATCATCCTCCCCGGGTTGAAAGAAGAGTTCGTCCTCGAACTCGATGCTGCTTCGGGTTGCCAGTGTAAATGTGTTGGACATGAAGGACATCCTTTGTGGCAGCTTTCCAGGAATTCTTCTTTGGCGGTTGTGGTTTCTCAGGATGAAGAGTAACTTGCTGTCCACCATGCATGAATGTATAGGTGTTGTCGCGCATACCATGAGTCCCATTCTTGTCATACATCCAAGGACGGCCCAATAAGATATCACCACTATCCATAGGTAGCACATCACACCAGATTGTATCTGTGTAAGCCTCACCAATAGCAAAAGTAACTTTGCAAGTATGTCGAACATACGCTTGATCACCATTCATGAGCCACTTGACAAAATAAGGATGGTTATGCTTATAAACTTTCAATTGAAGGCGATCAACAAGAGCCTGGGAGATGAGGTTTTCACAACTTCCACTGTCAATAACAACTGTGCAGTTTTGTCCCTGAATTATTCCTGTGGAACGGAAAATATTTTTGCGCAACCACTTATGCTCAACAGTTGGTGAAGCATCCTTGAGGACAATAAGAGCTTCATTTGGGGGCTCTGCATCGGTGAATTCAATTTCCCCAGTGTCAATATCCTTAGGATCAGTGTTACTATCCTTAATATCATCTCGGCTATTGTTATCAGCACTTTCAATCTCAATCAAATGTATTCGCTTTGGACAGTCTGCTGCTCGATGCCCGTGCTGATGACAATGAAAACAAACCATCTTATTTTGACCTTCAGTAATAGCAAAAATCTGTCCATTGGATTTAGCTTCTTGTATAGATGAACTCTTCGGAGAAACCCATTTGGATTTTTGTACTTGATGATTTGCAATTCCCTCTGGCTTGATCGCATGTTGAATGAGTTCATCGACATTATCAAAATGTTGGAAGGCAAGGATATGCTGAATGTCTAGTCTCAATCCATTGAAAAATCTATCAACTACCACATCATCATCTTCATTCAGACCACAATGAGCTTGCAGAGTCAAAAATTCTTCAGAATATTCAACAACTGTCTTGGACCGTTGTTTCAAATTTTGAAAACTGGAACGGAGATCTCTTGCATAGTTGACAGGGAGGAATTTTTGTTTGAAAATATTTTTCATCTCAGTCCATGTATCAACTGGATCCATGTTTTGATTCCTCCGTTTTCTTTGCAATTCAGCCCACCAAGTTGCAGCATAATTACGAAATCTAGTAGCAATTAGTGTGACTTTATTGTGCTCAGTCATTGGCTTATGTGCGAAAATATTTTCCACGCACACTAACCAATCCATAAATTCCGCAGGCTGCAATTTTTCATCATATTCGGGAATCACAATTTTAATTACTAAATCTCGATCAGGATATCTGATGCAGCCCAAGGGTTAGGGCTGCGTGGAGGTGCCTAAGCACGTGTCCAACGACACTTCGAATGGTCACGAAGACTTCAACATATACGAGGACGCACCTCTCTGGGAAAAACCCAAATCTATTAATCAACCAAATCTGAGAAGTTCTTCTCTACAAAGCCATATATATAGTAAAACAATCCTAATAAGCAAGAAAACCCTAGGCTAAAAATGGAAACTTTCCTAATAACAATAATAATCCTAATCTAATTGGAAGAGGGGCTGCTGGGGCCTAGACTGCATCACTAAGTCGAAAAATCTAATAATTACTTTAGGGATGAAAATCTGTTGGCATTGAGTCAGGTCCATATTGTACCGAAATCTGAACTGGAATTACCAGGAGGGACCCATATTGGAACCCATACCAATTCGGGTTCAAGTTACATGAACTAGTACCCATACCCAAATTTAAATAAAGCCATGAACCAGAACCCGGAACAACATAAAGGGCCAGTACTTGGGCCTAAATTGAGGCCCAAATACTTTTATGCAATTATTTT
Organism: Sextonia rubra; assembly: GCA_037013555.1. NCBI lineage: Eukaryota > Viridiplantae > Streptophyta > Magnoliopsida > Laurales > Lauraceae > Sextonia > Sextonia rubra. The sequence goes on from JASUAD010000008.1 coordinate 12,374,736, forward strand.
CAATTTTCATACTTAATATACATAAATTTGTAAAATATGTGATTGTGACATCAGGTATTTGGGTCCTCAGGGATTAAATCCATGGACTCAAACCCAGACCTGAATTTTATTGGGATCAATGCCTTGGACTAGAATCCAAACCCAAAGTAAAATAGGGTGAAAATATTGGATTGATGCCTCATTTTTTCAATTTGGGCCTGTGTACACACTTTTCCACGGAAAAAGCATGGAAAGTGGAAAACCTTTTACATGCTACAGTAAAATTATGTTTGGTGCTGCCACTTTTCAACAAGGAAAAAGCAGAGAAAGTAAACTGATTCTGTAGAGGGGGGGGGGGGGGGGGGTGTTGTTCCGCAGAAAACCTTTCATGTAGAAGCAGTTTCCACAGCACACAAACATGCCCTTAGGTGTTTTGAGTATTCAAGACTATTTTCACCCCTAAATCACTTTTAACATTTTTTAACTAGGTCTTCAACATCATCATAAAATAGACGAGAACCATCAACAAATTGTAAATGGCAAACTACAATCTACTGGATCTGACCAATCAAAATCAAAGCCAATAGCAATTTATTGGATTCAAACACGAGGGGCTTCAACAGCATGTGATAAGGGCTTACACGTCATGACCAAGGAATCCGATGGAGCTTTTACCATTGGAAGATCTGGAATTGTCTCCAATAAAGCAAAACTTCACACAAAATTAGGATAAGATGTCTTTTGAATGGGATATCATATGCTACAACTACATAAAGACCTTGAGACTTGAGACTTAAGACTCGAGTTAGCATGTCTTAACCTTAGTGTAGTTCCAACTACTAGGACTCTTACTAACATAGGAGCTTGAAATTAAAACACCCAAAAAAAAAAAAATAGAAGTACCTTATAATCTAACAAGGACTACTGAAAAACTTGCGACTAGACTATGCCCTATGAGCAAATGGACAAAACTTACTCAATACTTAACAAAATCACACAATCTTGGGCTAGTAGGATGGGTACATGAATAACCCATCTAACGCACTGAATTATATGCCATTCAAACACCATTTGATGATTGAAACTTGCTGATCTGAAAGTAAAAGGAATAGAGAAAAAGGAAAAATAAAGGAGAGTATTCTACTCCAAAATCCTATTTAATTAACTCAGACACATGTGGGACACTCAATCAGATGCAGGCCCCATTTCCAAGCATGAGATCTGTCCATTTCCTTTCTCGTCACCCTCTTCATATTCTACTCCATCTTCTTCATATTTTGTTTATTTCATAGTACAGAGCAGAATAGCATGTGGTGAAAAAGTTGAATCAGAATTACCATCTAAAAGCTTGGGCATCCCAAACATTGAGCTATTCTCTTACATATTCCTCAATAGTTATACAGGCTTCTAGTTTTAACATTGCACTCAGCACATTAAAACAAAACAAAACAAAAACAAAAGCCTTTTACTCTAAGAATGGGAGGAAGTCCAAATACATGGTGCTGAGACGTATAGGCGAAAGTCCTCAAAAACATAGATTTTGGGTGGCATTTTTGGGCCATGTACTCGCAGAACATCGAATTTACACACCATGGGGGAAAACAGGAAACTTCACCTTCTACGCAGGAATTCCAGAACATGCAGAAATCTGAGAATATCTATTCAAGCACCCCACAAAAAGATCCAATCACAAAATGAACGCTACCCCATTTGATAACTTATCAGAAGAATCCATGAAACTTAAAAGTAAAAATAAACATCTAACCAAACCCAGGAACAAAAAAGAAAATGGCGGGAGATGGAAATCCATTGCAGAAGATTCAAACTAAGTTTGCCCACAAATTCAATTACCTGTAACTACATTTACCTGAAATTACTCACGGGGAAGAGCAACAAAACAAACTGTCACTTCAAACGAGTAAACCGATTTCCCTCATTTAGAAAGAGATCCAACGGGCCCAGGAAAGAAAGCGGGAAAAAGGAGTTCCTTCTAATGAAGGCAATTGCATTAGGATATTATCTAAATCACCAAACCCTAGAATGCACTGGGAAGATTCCTGGAACCCCAGAATCATGATTACGAGGAATTTACCTCTGAACAAACAGATAGCTCGGAAATTCCAATGCCCCTTCACCACAACGAGGAGATACTCAAGAAATCGGAGAAAACTTAGATTACAAGGAAAAGGGGAAAAATATTCATGGGAAAGTGCATGATAGAGAGACAGACAGAGAGAGACGCAAGTGGATGAAATCGATGAGAAACGGCGTCGAGACGTCACATGTGGCCATGGTAAATGGGTATCCGGATCCAACACCACTAGTGGGGCCCAATGGTCACTTTATTTTTTTACCAGACTTTAATTTCACTCCAAGGGGACGCAGGATAAATAGTGAGATTAGTGGCAGAAAATTGAATAATTTTAAATTTACATGCGATTAATCCAATGGTACATCATGTTAGAATGGATATAGACTCATCGCGAAACTTGAATATACCACGATTTGAGTGGGTCGAGTTTTCTGCAGTGGGCACTAGTAATGGATCGATGGGGCTCACAAGATTGCTGAACATAGATGTGAGCAATGCCTATTGGTTGGACTAATGTAGTGGGGCCACCATCTTAGGGTTGTAAATGGATATATTTTAATACATGAGTGATTAGGGCTCTAAATCCTAATCATGTTGGATCTATAAAGATAGATTTGGGTTTAAGTCTACAATGGCTCTCATACCATGGATTCATCCTCTGTGCCTCCATAGGGTTCCACTGTAGCCTTCATATTTCACATATGATAAATTCAATGGTGGGCTAACTTTTGTTTTAATGAAATTTGATTGATGTCGGTTAAAAAACGGTATAATCTCAAGCTTCAAAATTTTGTTGGTGGGCTACTCTTGTTTGAGTGAGATGTTTAATAAGTGACAATAATAAGTGATCATAATTTTAAGTGCAATAACTTTGATGGTGGCCTCAACTCTTATTTGAGTGAGACTTAGCGAACGAAAAAAAATGATAATGATTTTATAGGTAATAAATTTTATAATGGGCCAACTCATTTGAGTAAAATTTTTGGCCAATGAGAGTGCAAAGGGATCATGAATTTATGAGACTGATCTAAAGCAAATTCAAAGGTATGGTACTACAGTCCACGAAATTGCGTCAACCACTTGAAAGTTCAAGTTAGCCATGATAGCACGCATCCTCTGATTTCACAGCAGAGACAAAATCACAATGATGACTATCAAGCATGAATGTAGCTATGGCGACTGATTCTATTCTACCATAGATTCACCCTCTTTGCCTCCATAGGGTTCCACTGTAGCCTTCATATTTCACATATGATAAATTCAATGATGGGCTAACTCTTGTTTTAATGAAATTTGATTGATGTCGGGTACCAAAGGGTATAATCTCAAGCTCCAAAATTTGATGGTGGGCTACTCTTGTTTGCGTGAGATATTTAATAAGTGACAATAATAAGTGATCATGATTTTAAGTGCAATAATTTTGATGGTGGCCTCAACTCTTATTTGAGTGACACTTACCGAAGTAAAAAAAATGATAATGATTTTAAGGGTAATAAATTTTATAGTGGGCCAACTCATTTGAGTAAGATTTTTGGCCACTGACAGTGCAAAGGGGTCATGAATTTATAAGAATGGTCTAAAAAAATTTCAAAGGTATGGTGTTATAGTCCACGAAATTGCGTCAACCACTTGAAAGTTCAAGTTAGGCATGATAGCACACATCCTCTGATTTCACAGCAGAGACAAAATCACAATGATGACTATCAAGCATGAAGCTATGGCGACTGGTTCCATTCTACCATATAAAATATCTACCACAGTGTTCACCAATCAATATTGGCAAGAGAATAATATGCGACAGAGTGTTGATTCATCATTGTTCTACCTTATAATAAGGCAACATTTCCCAGCTAAAAATCCATGGCTGGGGCCTGCCGTCCAAAATTTTAAATGGCTTTCAAGCTCTTTCCCATTGCATAGGCACCTAAACAAAAATTAAATCATCCACTTTGAGTGTAACTCTTATGTTTTAAAGAGTGCATGCAATGATACAATTTTTCTTGTTTATACCTAAGTGCATGTTTGGCATCACTAATTTTAGGTTTTATTTGTCTAAATGTCAAAATCTAATAGAGTTTGTAAAAATAAAAGTGTTTGGCATGTGCGTTTGTGCTCCATCCAATTTAGATATATAGAGGCTTTACCTCTATTTTCCACAACCCTTCTCATGATGCATTTCCAAATTAGAGGAAGAAAATAAGAGGCACTGCTACAGTATTTTAGGAAGATCACGCCTAGTTCGTTTTTTTAATTTTTTTCGAAATCCGAGAAGATAAATCTAGATCCAAACCGTTGAAAATGTTCAAATGATCAAACACGGCCATGCCTCCAACTTTCAGCTGTTCGATCATCATGAATCTCGAGATATGTGCAAGAAAGCGTGAGCTATTGGATATTAGTTTTTGAATTCTGTGGGCCCAAATACAAGATCCAAACCATTGAAAATGTTTGGAAGACTAAAAACAGCTATGGGGTCAATTTTCAAAGATTGATTTTTTATGGATCTCGAGAAATTTGTGAGAAACGTTCAACCATTGATTTAATATGCTCAATTTTAAACTAGTCCATAGGCAGTCCCTTTTTTTATTTATTATTATTATTTCTGGGACAATAAATAACAATCCAAACCATTGAAAATGTGTAGAAGGTCAATGACCATTGTGAGACCAAATTTCAGCCGTTAGATCATCACCAAACTTGAGATATTTTTGTAAAAACGTGAATTATTAATTTTTTTTAAAAAAAATTAGGGGCCCCAAACACAAAATCAAAACTGTTAGATATCTTTGGGAGGCCAAATATAGTTATGGAGTAAAATTTCAAGGCTTGATACCTAGTAGATCTCAATATATTTGTGAAAAACTTTCAACTATTGATTTAAAATTGTCTATTTAAAATAGATGTTTTCATTGCCAAACACATGTTTTAATTCTAGCCTCTTTTTTTTATAGCTCTTTTTTTAATGGCTCTATTTTGGATGGTCTATAAAAAGAAGACTAGACCTACCAAACAAGCCCTAAAACTGACATCTTATCTATATGAAACAGAACTGCATGAAATAGATCTATTTTAAATGGCCCCATTTCAAAACAGATATTTAAAAATAAGTTCATTTAGTAAAACACAAAAACAGATTGAAATAGATTTTTTTAGTCAACGGTTGACGGTTTTTCATAAATTAGCTGAAATTCACAAGGAATCAAGCATTGAAAATTGACTCCATATTTATGTTAAGTGTTACAAAGAGCATCAAAGGTTTGGATTTTACGTTTGGGACCCATAGACTTTAAAAACTAGATATAATAGTCAAAGGCATTTTTCGAATATCTCAAAATATATCATGATCCAACAGCTAAAAATTGGATCCATATATGTGTTTAACCTACTAAATATATCCAATGGTTTGGATCGTAATTTCTAATCCTAGAATTAAAAAAAATGAAAAAATGTACTACTTGTGGAGATGTACAAAACCCAGCCAGTAGTACAGTAGCGGGCTACATTTTTTTGTATGGATTTTCTCAATGTCTATAAGGAATCAGAGGGTGATTTTTGACCTTCTAGTCTTTTTTTGCATCTAAATAGGATTAACAGTTTGGATCATAATTATGGGGCATTAAAATCTATAAATTTATATCCAATGGTCCACATATCTATTCGCTTCAGTCGCCTGCCTCTATTTCAATTCTCGTGAATTTTGGGGCTGCCTGAAATAGATGTTAAACCTCTTTATAAGGTTTAAAGTGGAGAGTCCAAATTTGATTACCAAACACTCTATTTGCATTTTAAAACCTCTTTAAGATAATAAGAGCTCCAAAATAGACTTGCCAAATAGGCACCTAGTAAAATGAGGAAAATTTTTAATGTTCTTATTCATATATAAATCTAACAACAAATCCAAATGTAAGCTCCTACAATGATTAGGATAAGGCTGGCCATATGAAGGGGGCTTAGGGCCTGTTTGTATTTATAAATTATGTAGGAATTAAATACACTGAAATTCATGATTAAATGATTATGATATAGATAAAAGAGTGAAAGATATGAGGTGAGTGGCCAAAGATGTAAGATGGAAATGTAGATTGGACCTTGACTTCCCTAGAGTTGAAAAGCTAGGCTAATGGCTTGATTGTCATTCCCATTTTCTTCTGATCTAAATTACATTAAAGAGAAGGTTATTTGATTTTCATTTTTATATATACCTTTAATTCTTCATTAGCCCAGGGGCACACACTATCATTTTTCAATAATTAAGCAAAGGGAGCTTTTAAATGCACAAAAGATTTTACTTTCCACACTCACCATTTTAAGTTTTCTATTACAATTATACCCCTATAGCAAAAAGACAAAATTACTTTCTTCCCCATTTCCTTCTCCTCCCCTTCCCACCTTCCTCTCCTCTTTTCCTCTTCTCTCTCTATTGTTCCCTCTCCCTCTCTATCTTTATGTTCTCTCCCTCTTTCTCTCATTCTGTTGCTCTCTTCTTATCTTTGTTCTCTCCCTTTCCCTACCTCTCTCTCTTTGTTCTCTCTATCTATCCCTCTCTCTCCCTCTCCTTCTCCCTCTCGCTGAGGAGGTGGGAAGGGGTGGAGGAGCAGAACGGGAGGAAAAAGTGGGGAAGCGGAGGAGGAGGAGGGGAAGATGAGTGTGGAAATAACCAGAATATGTGTATTTAGAAGCTCCCAAAGCAAATAACCAAAGTGGAAAACTTGTTTCCTTAATAGCCGAGTATAAATGAAAAATAAGAAACCTATATATCTTCTCTTATAGACCAATTCACTTGCCAGCAGTGTTACAAGTTTTGGTTCGTTTCGAACAAATTTTCTGAATAAATTTAGTTCAGTTATTCTATCGAACTGAACATCCCCCTATTGAAATTCGCTCAAAAATTAGGATCAATTTGTCTAAATTAATGAAATTCAAACAAAACTGGAAGTATTTGGACTAACACAGACATTCATCCGAAATATTGTAGTTGCCTTAAACTTCAAAAAAAAAAAAACTAAAGGGGCTAAATGTAAATTTCAACTTAACTTAAGTAATTCTACCAAAAGGCAAAAAAAAAAAAAAAAAAAAAAAACCTTAACTTAAGTAAAGGTCATAAGTAAAAACCTAACCCCTTTCCCCATTCAACGAAGTTTCAAAAAAATAAAAATAAAAATAAAACACAACGAATAGGTGCTCTCCTCTCCCTTAGCTGAAAACGAAAAAAATCCTAACCTAGCCCAAACGCAACAATCCTAACCTCTTGCGTACCTTGACTCACCAGTTTGACGATAACATTAGAGTTTGATTGACGTAATCTAACAAATAGAAGGTTATAGGTGGTGAACATAAATCTATAACATATTTGCTCAATTACACTTATGGATAACATGTGTTAATTGTATAAGCTGAAAATCGAATAAATGAATAATATATTATGATGCGAAAACATGGGTAAGCCTGCTAAATAAGATGCACAAACATGGGTAAACCGGCCAAATATGATGTACAAACAGTGGCATACATCCACCTCCAATTGCAGTTGGTATTTAATGCCTACCAAAGCTTATCGAGGTAGGATAATGCCAAGTCTAATCTTATTATTACAGTACTTGTTTTAGTCATTGAATAATATTCATATGAGTTAGATTATGCAAACAAAATTATGTATCAATATATCAATCTCATAAACCCTAATCCACACTAAGCCCTACCACTTGTTGTTATTAAGATAGGGATCTGAGTCTACACTATCCTATAGTCTAGGCTAACTAATATACAAACTCCTAAAACCAGCAACTCTACACGATAGTCATCCAATCCCACGATGCAAAACTATGCTCATTTGGTGCCTATCATGTGTAGCATCCTAAGAGGTTATATGACCATTCATATTCCAAGGTAGCCCGTTGTATATACATAATCAACCTTAGGGTCCCGGTCAATCACTCAACCATAGTCCATTATATAAGCGAATTATTGGGTCCAAAGCCTTAAATCTATGGTTAGAGTGCTCTCATCCAAAGGGCAAACCTTAGGATCAAAGCCACGATCAGCCCTAAGTGGACTACATTATCCCATGGGGTTTAATCAAGTAAAATATAATCTTCCTTGTTGTTAAACACAATAGGAGAGACTGCTCGAGTGCTTTTGACACCCCGCTCGAGCGCATATCCTTGACTAACAGGCAATGAATCATTTTTTTCAAATTAACTGAGAGCATATAAAGGTGCGCTCAGTGGCGCTGAAGCGCATTTGGCGCATTGCGAATACCGTACACATTTGCTTAATCAGTAGAAAGGTAATCACTCTCTAACTTCAACAAAATTTGTATTTCATTCCAAGGGTAATTTCTACAATTTTCCCTTATTATTAGTTTACTAATTACTAAATCCTAGAATTCCAAGTTCCAATTAAAGTCACTTACAAAGTTAATAATTTATCAAAGATTCATATTTAACTTAGATCATAAACAAATCAATTTAATTACCAAGATAACACCCACTATAATTGTCTTCTTGCCTTGCAAAGTGATGAAGAAGCGCAATCCTAGCCACAAACACGTAGATCCACAGTCGCCACAGCGCAAGAACACAATCCCTAGGTCAAATTTGCTGCAAAACACATCAATGAGATACTCTAATAACCAAATCTATAGTTTTTCAAACAAACCCTATAAATACAAGAAAGTAAAAATTCACCTAGGCCTTGTTTGGATTGAGGTCAAATTGAGACAAAGTGAAGTTAACTGTCACATCAAGGTCTACCTTGGGAGAAATGATGGTAAAGCTCTCTTTTTACTTTTTTTCACCTTGGTTTTCGTAATTCTTTTACTCAGCTAATGGCTTAAACTTCACCATGTTTGGAGGATGCAAGTTAAATTAAGTGAATGCATGCAAAAAACTAAATATTTTTTCACTAAAAACAAGAAACACGTTATATTTTGTGGCTCATCCTTATTCATATTTGTGGCTTTTGAGACATAAATTAGTCTACATTTGCCCCTAAAAATACCTGAAAAGACCAACATAATTAGTGTGGGTATCTTGAGCCACCAAAGGAAATTATTTAATATATGATATCTAACAAAGGTCTGCTAATTGTGACCACACAGAAATCATCCAACAGTAGACCCACCTTATCATTTAATCCATCACAGACATATGGTCATATATATCAAACCAAAAAATTAAAAAACTTCATGCTTGAGTTCTTACATCGGGAAAATGTTATCTAGCCTTGGGAGTACATAATTGCCTACTAAAAATGGAGACCTGATCATCATACTCTATATTGATCTTAACAAGGAACTACTAAAACTTCTAAGAACTCACATTCAAACGTAATACATTATAAAAATCAACATGTCTGAAACTACCAACAGATGTTGTTACAAAAATTAAATTACACGATTAAACAAACCTAATTGATATATCACAAAACATATATTGCAAACTTTATTATCTTTAGGTTTTTACAATAATATTTGAAAATACAACTCTGGCAACATGATCTGGCATACCATCTTAAGCATAAACAGCTAGGAGGATTACTAATACAAACATTACAATTATGAAACCAAAAAGACCAATGAGCAGACATAACAGTTTCTCAAGCTTACTTTAAGCTGGCTCTAGTTTTTTATGGTAGTAGTAACACTTGAGTGAAGATGTTCAATCGGCCCAAGTTCATGTACAAAATAGCGATCTAAACTGATAACAGCTTCTTTTACAGTGTTGAACCCCTGAAGATTGCATTTGGAAATCCATTTATTTGTGCCTTGCATTACTCCCAGTTATAATAAATTCCTAGACGATTACCCTCTAAACCACATAACAGTGATAACGTGGCATATTTGCATTTTTTATCCACCTAAGAGAATAATTATACAAAACTAAACAATTCCTTGAAATGTAAAATGAAATATTGAAGTAAATTATTTAAAATATAGTGATTGTTGCATGCCATGACCACAAAGCAATATTTGCATCCTACAAATGTAAAGTGAGTCTTTCACCCCTTTTTAATATATGATTAAAATGGCTGGAGAATGCCAAATAGCATGAAAAGAATGTAAAAGGTTAGATTGGCACGTAACATAAGCAATGCATATTAGAGGAGATTAGAGCAAATATAATATCAAAGCAGATTAAAAGGTTTAAAATAAATATAACTACATAAAGCAGCTTAAAATAGTTCATACTAACAGCAAAATATAAATAACATAAACACTATTTGACAGCCTATAAAGGTTACGAAAGTTATGTAGAATAAGTTTAGATGATGTTATGGTCCATATGCATAAATGAACCCATCTAAAATACATAGTTCGAATCCATACAAGGACTTATCACCAAAACAACAAGTTCAACACTCCAACTAAAAGCAAATTAGGCAGCTAAAGGCAATTAGCCTTAATTTTGGGAAGTTGTTTGAAAATCAGTTTGCTCTTCTCATCTATAGTCAAGAAAATATTGGTCATAGTTGGACGAGTAGTTAGTTATTCAAGAGAAAGTTGGGTGTGTAGTACGGTCATTTATGAGATTTGGCGTAGTTCCTTATAAATAACAGTAATAATTTTCTTTCATACGCATGCTAATGCTATCCGCAATATCATATATAACACTTTAATACCATTGATGACTTCTCAGTTATATAAATGATCTCAATTAAATTAGCATTCCTGTTACGCTATGAGTGCTCCTAGACGAACCCTCCCCACTACTTGAGGCTATCTTACATCCATCAAGGTAGTCTGCTATGCTCCCATTATATTCGAATTCTCCAATCCTCCCTTGGGTATAGCCGAGTGTATCGAACTTGCATAATTGGTGACTTGGAGCCGTAGTAGTAGACCTAGCATATTGCCCTGTTGCGATGTCCTTACTGAATTTGACACTTAACTTATCATAATTAATGACTCTATTCCGAAAAGCAATTTGGTCGCGGTGTCCCTATAATTACAAATACATGTTCAATTCGTTCATGACATATGTTTGCAAAACAAAGCACATATTTGTTTATTATTTGGAAAATAATAGCAATATTAGAACTGTTAAAGCCATGCAATACCTGAAGCAAACCACTCCACACCTTATTAGATACTATGATGTGTTTCATAGCATCATCAAAACCAAACTCGGATGCATTCAGTAGTTGGACTACAATTTTGTAATACTTCTTGTGTTGTTTGTATTTATTTATTATTGATTGCTTTGAGAACACATACTTCCCATTGCTATCGGTACTCATTGTGGTTGGTGCCCACCAGAGGCCTTTCTACCCTACATAACTTGTTCATACATAAGATCAAGTAGTTCTTTATCCATCAATGCATTGAAAGTAATATTTTTCTTAGCCATAGCTATATGAAATATAAAGATTTTACATGTGAGACTACAGAAATTTAAATATATAATTCATTCTTTCTATTGGAAGCACAAAAGAAGTAATCATCTCATTAAGCTGTTCCATAGTCATAATTCTTACATAATTTAATACAAATTCATAACCAAAATTGCAAAAGTACATATAAATTTCTGAATACATTTTAATCTACATTTTTGATTTAGTAGTAATCGTTCCACAGTCTTGTTGCAATATTGTCCCTAAATATATGCCAATTATCCCTCTCTCCTTGAGAATAAAAACTCAGAGATTGTGGATTGGTAAAATTATTTTCAGATACTATGTTAACTTGCTCATCTTGTAATTGAGTTTTCTTTTCATTATTGTTCTTAACCATCTCAAAATCATTAGAGAGATCATCAATATAGTTTTTATGTATGAAGCTGTGCAAGACACAACAAGCAACGACAATGGAAACTTGATCTTTGTAGTCATATTTTGTAGTGATCTTCAATATTGCATAACGATTCTTCAAAAAACCAAAGGTCCTTTCTATGACATAATACGCTTGGGAGTGTCTTTTGTTGTATAATTCCTTCTTATTTTGTAGTTCTATACCCTAGAATTCACTTAGCTGATACCTCACCCCTCGGTAAGGTGTCAGAAATTCAAGAGAATTTGCATATCTAGTATCAATTAAGTAATATCTGCCTACTTCATCATTATGGGAGTGATTACCAATTTAATTTTCTGGGTGGATAATAAACAAATTCCATTATAATAAGAATATAATATGTAATATATCTCGTGGATATTTAAATGTTCCTCAAACATGAGCGCAATCTGTAAAACGCATGCATCGGTTACTGATCCTTCCAAACCGGGAAAGACGTAATCAAAATTCATATCAAACTCACATGTACCAAGTACATTCTGGGACAGGTATCCCTTTTTGTTTCAAAAAGCTCCCTGTAGTTCCACGAGTACCTGAATTGGAATGTGTGTTCCATCAAAAGCTCCTACAGACTCCAGTTGGAAGTATGACCATTTAGTCATGTATTCCCACTCAAATTGTTTCATTGTATTTACTAAATTTGAATTAGACAAAACTATTACCTCTAAGCCAAATGGATCACTTGGTGTGTCAGCACCAGCTTGCACAAATAGCTCTGAAGCTAAAAACAACTCTGAAGCTAACATATTGATCGTGCACATGACCTCATGAAAGTGATGGCTAATTGTTTCTCTAAATTAAGAAAACCTAACTCTATTTGTCTTGTTTCTGACACTGTGTGCAATAGTGCGTTAAAATTTAGCGACAGCGTTTTCAACTGTCATTTGACAATTATATATTAATAGTGACTTTTCTTACAATATTTTACATAATAGATGAAAGGTATTTGTATCCATGCTCAACTGGCTTAGGCAATCTGCGTCCCTCTCATTGATTAATGTTGAAATATATTTTGACTTTACTTTGTTCCTATTAATTATTCTTTCCTACTCCTTAGCCAAAAATATTTGTATTGCAATTAAATACACATGCTGCTTCCAAGCAGTTAAACAACCCCCCCCCCCCCCCCCCCCCCATAAGGTAGTTACTACATCATTATGCTTCTCATCTGTGATTTTGATTCCCTCAGTATCATCTAAGTTTCTATTTGATGAATTCTCTATTGTAAACCATATATTAAGTGTGAAATGATAAACATAAACAACATGGAACATTGCATGCTGTTTGATAAATGAACAAACAAGCCAAAATCTGATGTCTTATAATTAGGTACGAAACTTGTATAAAATGAATAAAGAATTACATGTTATTTCTAAGTAAAACAGTATGACAGAATTAGATATGCTGATACAAAAAAAGTTAATTAGCAAATCACGCATATGAGACTTTCAAAAGTGAAAAAGGAATTACATAAAAATAAAGTGAAGAAGGGTTCATTTCCAACAATAACCATTTGCATCAATGAAAATCACTAAAGAAATCGTAACCAGGAATGGAGTAATTGACAAACGATATAATGAACTCGCATGTTTCAGAAATTTTTTCTTTTTAGAAAGCAATTTGCTTTCAGTGTTTCCTTCCCCTATCGAACTAAAAAATATTCGGCATCTTAGTTGTTACCAACCTTTAGCTTTTTTGTACACATATTTGGAAAATAAGACAGATAAATTGTCACAACCCAAGCCCAGGGTTCGGGGGTCAGCAAAAGCCAAACCTAATGACACACGTACTCCCGTGCATGTACACGTAGACCGAGTCTAAATGCACACGCACAAGGGAACATTCACACGTGCCAAACATGTACGCGGAAGCTGTAAATATCAGAAACATCAAACTAACAGTGCAAGAAGAGAATACGAAGAAAGAATTGACATAATTACATGTGAAGGTCTTACAAAAAGAACAAAATAATATATACAATCATGATATATACACAAGTATGAAAATCCTCGAAACAACAAGAACAAGACTCCGATGCATGCATGTCAAGAACGCTCTCCCGTGGAGTGATCACATCCACTCCTCTAGGCCTGATGGGGCCTCGGGGGTCTCATTTGGAGTCTGGCCGACCGGCGAGGGTTCGGCAGGGGTATCTGAGCCTGCAACACCAAAAACAACTATGAATACGACGATTCAGCAAAGTATAAACCATAGCAAGTTAACACACGTTGTGTCTAATAGAATAAAGAACGTCATGTAAATTAAATAAGGCATTTTCGTATTCTAGGCTGTCGTGCAAGAAATAAATATGCTATGCGAATCAATGGATATATGCTGTGTACATAACTAGTGGCTACTACGTTGCCATATGCTCCCAAAAGAGGGATCTTATATCGTGCAAAGAACACCATTGTCCGGGCCAGGGTACAATGGGTCTCGGTTTCCTGGGGTCCGGTTCCACAAGACGTTTCCTTATTGCAGCAAGGCCATGTAAACTATACCAAATTCACCCCGTCGGGATCCTAAGGCTGAGGCTAAGTAGTGCCTGACCATACAGAGTCAATCATGAAAACTCTGAGTAGATCGTGACAACATATCATACGTGCATATCTGTGAACATATTATACATGCATACTCAAGGTAAGGAACCACAATGTGAATGTAACGGAACACATGTAAGCATATCAGAGAGTTGAGATCAATGATCGAATGCAATATGTTATGCTACAAATCATGCGAAATCGGATCATCTTTATTTACAAACCAATTCTAATCTAATTATCCGGTGTTTCTAACCGTGCATGATGATGTAGTTTTAAGTTATTCGATGCACCGTTGTCTAGTGTTGCATTGAATCGGTGGTACACGAAGTCCCTTAAACCAACACCCATGGGGAGGTGCTTAACATCCGGATAATAGACTTGAATGCTTCGCAGCCCTCAAGATCATTCAAGCATTATATCACATTCCGTTGGGCAGGTCTAGGTACTCTACATTCTATCATGAAGGCCATATCGGTCTTTTCCTTACACCTATCCTTGTTCTTCATTATTCTAGTGTGAATACGGCTTAGCCGTAGGTGAACGTACGGCTTAGCCGTGTGTGTTCTACGGCTTAGCCGTGGCTGAGCCGTAGAAGGTCTGTCAATTTGGTTACTCTCAGTTAATCCAGAAAAAGGCAGCCTATATTGATCTACGGCTGGGCCACGGCTGAGATTCGGCTTAGCCGTAGGGCAATACATGGCTTAGCTGTAGAGGAAAACTAGATTTTCACCCTCTCTGGACTTTAAGCCGTAAGTGACATACGGCTTAGCCGTACATGCACGAAGTCAATATTCTGAATCACGTACAGAAAGCCTGGGAAATCATCAGATTTGCAAATATCCAATAGGGATAGATAAAGTAGTAATCAAATGGGCTGTGAACACATTTTTCCATACAAATTCATGTGAACTAACCAAAATCAAATGCATACCAACATGGGTTCTTTACAGGTTATGGTTATACTTGCCTCAATTGAATTCAATTACACAACTTGTTGTCCTTGGGCCCAAACACAACCTAACACCAATCAAACAACATGCATGCATGAGAAATGAAAAGAATTTCAAAGCACAGGCACACCATGCAATAGGAAACAAGAAGGAGAAGAAAGAGAGAAAGAAGATGAGAGAGATGCAAGGATTTCCAACTCACCTCACATGCAAAGAACCAAACTTCCTCAATTGAGCTTGATCGATGGAGGTTGTCGATGGAGGAGAGAAGTCAAGAGAGGGAGAGAAACTCCACATGCACAGTGAGGAAGATGGGAGAGAGAACGTGAGTTTTTTTTTGTCGATGGATGAAGTTATATAAGCTAATGGGGAAGTCCAAATTACAATGAAGTCCAAGTTAGAATTCTATTTTCAGTTTGAGTCAAATCCTGGTCCAAAGGAGTCACACGACATCGGTTGTAAACGACGTAGTTACGAAAGTTAACGAGCTCAACGAAAGACACGTGTTGACATCAAGATGATGCAAAAATGACCATGTCTTAGAAAAGCTAAAATTACGAAAAAGGGCTTGGTCTACTTAATCCAGGTCAAACTCAACCCAACTACCTATCCATAACCCGCAACGAAAATAAAAACACAAACAAAATACGATTAGCAACGAAAACAAGATTAATTAGCCGCTAAACGAGGTCAAGCTGGGTCGGAGTGTTACATAAATCCAACATGCAAGAAAAAGAATGAGTTGTTTATCAGTCGGATAGATCTACGCTCTATCAAGGTTCGCTTTACAGATCTGTTTCCCCAACCCCCTTTCCTTTAAATATATAATAGATGTTACCTTGGGGGTTGATGAGGTCACAGGCGGTAGTTGAGCCTTCACCAATGTTGCAGAAATCTTTGTAATGTGAAGGATCACTTTGATTTGAAATGTGAGGATTTTTTGGAGATCTGGACTGTTGTCGAAGTAGGCGATCGCATTAGCGTAGTAAGAAGGAGATCGTCCTGAATTTTAACCTCATGCTTGAGTTGGATCACTGGACAGAGATTGACGAGCTTGGGAGATCCCTTGAGGTGAGCCTCAATTGAGATGTCACAACTCAAGCCTAAGAATTCCGGTATGAGGATTATCCCCAAATAGTGACACACGTACTTTTGTGTACTACACAACTGGACTCAAATTTAAGCAGAATTACACAGTAGATAGTATCATTACTTACACGGGTGAGATGCTTATAACGGACATCTGTCTATGTATACAAACGTGGAAGCCTATTAATATCATTCATAAAACAATATAATCACAACCAAACTAATACATCTATATGATATAATATGAACATGAGTTGTAATGGAACATGTCTTTTACAAAAGGAAAGAAAGTTCCTGAACAATATACAAGAGTGATACAGTTTCTAACACACAAGGGATCTTGAACCATGAACCATACATGATAAAAGAATGCAAGCCATGTTACCTTAATAGCAGTTACATCCCAAAATAAGACTTAGTATGCTCTTTGCATGCTCCGTGATGGATCAATCAGAGATGATTCGCTGTCCACTCATCTAGGCCAGAAGGGTTCCCGAAAGTCTCTCCTGAGTTTTCTCGATCTTCAAAAGATTGGAACTAGGAGTTGAGCTTGTAACACTATAGACAACTAATGAATAAGATTATTCAGCAAAATATAAGCACAATCAAGGTAATATGTGTTGTATCTACAAGAATCATTAACATGTGATTAAAGAAATCAATTCAGTATATTAGGCATGTCGTGCAATTGAATAATCATGTTATAAGAATCAAATAATAGAAATACTTTACTATGTGGTTACTATATTTGCCATATCCTCCCTCTAGGGATCTTTGTGTTGAGAACACCATGACTGGGTCAAGGTACGAATGAGTTTTTCGTACATGGAGTCCAGAAGCTCCAAAAATAGCACACTGCAACGGCAACATTCGTGCTGTAACAAAGTCAACCCCGCCAGGTATCATAAGACTGAGGTTGAGTAGAGGTAGACCATTCCGATTCAGTCATATCATTGAACTTGAGCAATCATGCAATTTATTTATTAAGTGAGAACAATACCAAACCATATATATTTAATTCATTCATGTAATACGTTCGTACTCAATTCAATGTCAATATAATATCAAGAATATCAAGAAGCATGTCAAATAAATTCAATGTATACAATAATCATTTCAATTCAAATCATTATTGGAAGGGTAGCAGGCAATAACGATAATCGAATATGCCATGTATTTCAATTTAATAGGACCAATGTAGTTTTATTAGCCAACCCTAATATAGTCATCCATTGTTTTTAACTATGCATGATGATATAGTTTTAAGTTATCTGATACACAGTTGTCTTCTTTTGGTGTTATATTGTGCCAAGGATGTGTATCGAAGTCCCTTAAACCAACATCTATGGGAAGATGCTTAACAAATGGACAACATCACATGAATAAGTCTCAGCCCTCAAGACTTTCATGATTTTTCATTATTCCATTGGGTCGATTAATATGTAAAAGGATCTAATAACTAAGATCCCATAAGGTCTCATACAGTACCTACTTAATTTTAAGTTCCAATGGCTTTACGGCTTAGCCGTGGGTAACTTACTGCCTAGCCGTGGGCATCTTATGGTTTAGTCGTAAATTCCACTACAGCTTAGCCGTAGGTATCCAAATTTTCCTCCACATTCACAGTTTACCCATATTTTCATCTATGGCTTAGCTGTACATACCCTACGATTGAGCCATGGCACATTCTACGGTTTAGCTTTGGCTTAGTCGTAGAAGAAAAATGACATTTTAGCTCTCTGGACTGTGAGCCGTAACCTATTTGCGGCTTAGCCGTAAGATTCATTTTTCTGAAGCAACTTCATGTCTGAAGTAAATTCCATGCTGGTTGTCACAACCCAAGCCCAGGGTTCGGGGGTTAGCAAAAGCCAAACCAATGACACACGTACTCCCGTGCCTGTATATGTAGACCTGGTTTAAATGCACACACACAAGGGAACATTCACACGTGCAAAACATGTACGCGGAAGCTGTAAATATCAGAAACATCAAACTAACAGTACAAGAAGAGAATACGAAAACCGAACTAACGTATATACATACTGAAGGTTTTACAAAATGAACAAAATAATATGTATAAGTCCTGACATATACAAGTATGACAATCCTCAAAAACAAGGAAGACTCTTATGCCATGCATGACCAAGCCGCTCTCTGAGGGAGTGATCACATCCACTCCTCTAGGCCGGATGGGGCCTCAGGGGTCTCAGCTGGAGTCTGGCCGACCGGCGGGGGGTCGCAGGGGTATCTGAGCCTGCAACACCAAAACAACTGTGAATACAACGATTCAGCGAAGTATAACCATAACAGGTTAACGCACGCTGTGTCTAATAGAATAAAGAACATCATGTAAATTAAACAAGGCACATTCGTATACTAGGCTGTCATGCAAGAAGGAAACATGCCATGTGGATCAATGTGTACATGCTGTGTACATAACTAGTTAGCAACTACATTGCCATATGCTCCCAAAAGAGGGATCTTGTATCGTGCAAAGAACACCATTGTCCGGGCCAGGGTACAATGGGTCTCGGTTTCCTGGGGTCTGATTCCCCAAGATGTTTCCTTACTGCAGCAAGGCCATGAAAACTATACCAAATTCACCCCGTCGGGATTTTAAGGCTGAGGCTAAGTAGTGCCTGACCATACAGAGTCAATCATGAAAACCTTGAGTAAATTGTGACAATCATATCATACGTGTAAATCTTAGAACATGTCTTATACGTGAATTATCCATGTGTACTCAAGGTAAAGAAACAACTATGTGAAAGTATCTGAACAAGTAATCATGCGATAGAGTGGAGATTAATAATTAACAAACAACATGTCATGCAAACAACTATTGGCATAGTGGATCCAAGTCATTTACCAGCCAGGTCTAATCTAATTATCCAGTGTTCCTAACCGTGCATGATAATGTAGTTTTAAGTTATTCGATACACCGTTGTCTAGTGTTGTATTGAATTGGCTGGTGCACCGAAGTCCCTTAAACCAACACCCACGAGGAGGTGCTTAACAGCTGGATAACGAACATGAATGATTCGCAGCCCTCGAGATCATTCACGCATTGTATCATATTCCATCGGGCAAGTTTAGATGTTCTATATTCTATCATGAAGGCCATATAGGTCTTTTTCTTACGCCTATTCTTGTTATTCATTTTTCCAGGGGTGATACGGCTTAACCGTAGGTGAACGTACGGCTTAGCCGTAGGCATCTTATGGCGTAGCCGTAATATGCATTGCGGCTCCCCCGCGGTTCCCTTCACTGTTCATCCGCAAGTACGGTTTACCTGTATTTTATTCTACGGCTTAGCCGTGTGTGTTTTACGTCTTAGCCGTGGCTGAGCCGTAGGAGGAACTGTCAATTGCTTGCTTTCAGTTAATCCAGAAGAAGGCACCTTGTACTGACCTATGGCTGGGTCACGGCTGAGGTATGGCTTAGCCGTAAGGCAAGATACTGCTTAGCCGTGTCCTGGCCGTAGAAGAAAACTGGGTTTTCACCCTCTTTGGACTTTAAGCCGTAGGCGATATACGGCTTAGCCGTACAATGCACGGGGTCAAATTCTGAATTAAGTGCAGAAAACCTGTAATGACATCATAAGTGCAAATATCCAACAAGGAAAGAAGGAATACTAACCAATTGGGCTGTAAACACATTTTCCATGCAAATTCATGTGAATTAACCAAAATCAAACGAATACCAGCATGGGATCTCACAGATTATGGTTATACTTGCCTTAATTGAGTTCAATTACACAACTTGCAGTCCTTGGGCTCATACACAACCAAACACCATCCACTGCAACATGCATGCATGAGAAAGAGAAAGAATATTAAGACATATCATGCACTCATGGAAACAAGAAGGAGAAGAAGTAGAAGAAGGAGATGAAGGAAATGGAAGAAACCTTAGCTCACCTCAATCAACACACCAGGGAATGAATTAACCAGAAATCCCTCAAATTAGCTTAATCGATGGAGGAGAGAAGTCAGGAGGGCGAGAGAGAATTCCACGTGAACAGTGAGAGAAGAGAGTGAGAGAGAGAAGGCTTGAGTCGATGAAATGAAGCTTATATAAGATAAGTGGATGTCAATTGTTACACTGAAGTCCAAGTCAAAAGTCTATTTTCAGTTTGAGTCAAATTCGGGTCCAACAGAGTCAAACGACCTCAGTTACCAACAACGTAGTTACAGAAGTTAACGAGCTCAACGAAAGACACGTGTTGACATCAAGATGATGCAAAATGAGCATGTCTAAGAAAAGCTAAAATTACGAAAAAGGGCTTGGTCTACCTAATCCAGGTCAAACTCAACCCAACTACCTATCCATGACTTGCAACGAACCCAAAACACAAGCAAAACACAATTACCAACGAAAACAGGATTAATTAGTCACTAAACGAGATCAAGCTGGGTCGGAGTGTTACACTGATTTGTTTACTAGGGCATTCTCTACCTATTTTATTAAGTAATCCTTTGTTTTAACTCATACTATTTCAGAAATATTGAACTTCATCATACAGTGAAATTGAGAAAGGGAAAACATTAGGGCTAAATGCACGGGAGTAGGTAAGATTATAAGAATTATAACATACTAACATGTATTAAACTAAAATTTGCTTAAATTTACCTTAGTTTAGAATTCAAACCACTACTCTTACTCTTAACTCGACTTGAGACGACATTCTAATTCTCGAACCTAAAACTGATATGCATGTGAGGGATAAGGAAGAGATGAATACATGCTTTGTAACAACAACTTCAAACCCTTTCACAAACTCTAAGCCTCAACAATCTATGTTCTCTACCTCTCTTCAATCAGTCTATCATGATATTAAATCAAGCTACATGGGTGGCGGTGGCGACGACTCTAGATTTGAGTAAATAGTTTTTAATCTATCCATAATCTCTTCTTTTATTTTATTTTCTTTTTATTTACTTCTTTTCCTCCCCTTTCTTCTTTCATCCGACTTTTCCCCAAAATTAGCTATTACTTAGTCATTTTTTTGGAAACCAAGATTATATTCCTAGTATTTAATTTTTGATAACGTTGGAGGGGCCGTACATTAAGGGATTATTAAGGCCAAAGTGTATGTCTAAGTCTCTTGCTCTTTATATAATGATAATAATAATAATAATAATAATAAAAGTCCAAAATATAGGGGGCCATGGCCCTTGGGGACCCCGTAGATCCGCCCATACCTATTACCATGCACATGTGAGTTTGTACTTGTATTTTGTCCAAGCAACTCAGTTGGTTAAAATATATTATAGTATATACATATATAGGAACTTAAAACATTATGACCTGATTTACTACTCCCTTGTCGGTTTAATCTTTTTTAAACTTGGCCTACAAATGATGCAAAAAATTAATAGCCGTTGGTGTCAGGTGGGCCACCACATAATGTCGGTCACATAAGAAGCCTATAAGATTCAATCACTTATCACACCCGCCCCTTTCTATTTCATTTTCTTTCTCTCACTCTCACTCTCACTCTAGGTCCCTGTTGAATTTATCAACATTGGGTTTTCATTTTAATGAACTAGTGTTAGGGTTTTGTTTTATTTTGAGGGGATTCTTGCATTTGTTTGTTGGTGTTAGTATTGATTTTTGTTCTATGGTTTTTCAACGCATTTTGTACTGTTTATTTACTTTTGTTTTCTTGGGGTTTATTGATGGATGATTTCCTAATGAGATTAGGGTTCTTAGACGAATGCACATTGATAATTGACTGATTCATTGAAGGAAGGAAGGTTTGATGTGTTTTAGAGGTCATCAGAAATAAGGCTGTCATGGGGTGCTTGGATTTGTCGTTACTCCTTTTTTTTTTTTTTTTTGGTAAATTTTCTATTGTTTACTACAACTATTTGGGATTTTTATGAAAAAGTTAATCCTAACTTTAGATTATACGAATTGATTAAGAAATATTAGAAAAAATCTAATTTGGAGTTTGTACTCCATCAAAAGACAAATATACTCTCAGCTGATGATAATGTTAGGCATACCAAACCTTCCCTATCCTTCTTCTTATTCTTCTTCTTTTATTTCTTTCCCTTTCTGCAGAAATAGTATGCCCTCCTCTTCCTCCTCCTCCTTCTTTCACTAGTACGCCTTCTTTTTGTTCTTCTTCTTCTTGTTCTTCCTCTTCTTTTTTATTTTCTTTCCCTTTAATCTTTCTTTTTATTCTGACAATCCCTTTACCCTCTTGTGTTTTTTTTTTCTTGCATTCCTCTTGGTCCTCTCTCTCACTTTCTCTCTTTTCTCATACTCTCAGCACTTCTATTTCTCTATTCTATACTAGTTATTTTTAATTTTTGTTTTGTTTCTTTTCTTCTCTCATAAGTCCTATCTCCTTTTCTTCTAGTGTCATCCCACTTGATCCCCTTCTTCTTATCCTTCTTTTCTAATTTTTTTCCTTTCATCTCTTTTTCCTTTCATTTTTTTTCTTCTTCAGCCATAAACCAAAAATTATTCTCTAGATTGTGGCCTGTGAGTTCTACGGCCTAACTGTAAATCGTTTTATGGCTAAGCCGTAAGGAACTCACGGCTTCACCGTATGGTCATCTGTAAGCAAAAAATATAAAACAAAACTCTCTAGATAGTGGGTCATGAGTTCTACGGCTTAGCCGTAAATTGTTCTATGGCTAAGCTATAAGGAACTTACGACTTCACTGTATGGTCAGCCATAAGCGACAAATACAAAACAAAACTCTTTGTATAGTGGCCCGTGAGTTCTACAGCTTAGCCGTAAGGACTTTACGGCTTAGTCATAGAGTCAACCGTAATAGAACTCATTAAGTTTCAGGTAATGATATTGTTACTTGAAAGTTATAAATTCATGCATGAGTTAAATTATTTGGGTCAATTTCTATGCCTTCTACATAGTTTATGTATCTCAATACAAAGATATTTAGAGAATGAATTTGAAAACTAAACTAGACATATAAAGCGTTAAAAATGGTAACAATCTCGTTACCTGACAATTATAGATTCATGCATAAATCAAATTATTTGGGTTAGGTTCTATGCCCTCTGCATAGTTTATGTATCTCAGTTTAAAGATTTGTAGAGAATGAATTTTAGGAACCAAACTAGACATATAAAGCGTTAAAAATGGTAATGATATCGTTACTTGAAAGTTATAAATTTGTATATGAATCAAATTATTTAGGTTAATTTCTAAGCCTTCTACATAGTATATGTATCTCAGTATAAAGATATTTAGAGAATGAATTTTTGGAATCAAACTGAACATATAAAGTGTTAAAAATAGTAATGATATCATTACCTATAAGTTATAACTTCATACATGAATCAAATTATTTGGTCAATTTCTATGCCCTTTATATAGTTTATGTATCTAAGTATAAAGATATTTAGATAACAAATTTTGGGAGCCAAACTAAACATATAAAGCTTTAAAAATGGTAACAATATCGTTACTTGAAAGTTATAATAAATCAAATTATTTGGGTCAATTTCTATGCCCTTTACATAATTTATGTATCTCAGTATAAAGATATTTAGAGAATGAATTTTAGGAACTAAACTGGATATATAAAGCGGTAAAAAGGGTAACGATATCGTTACCTGACTGTTACGGCTTAGCCGTAAGTGAAAAAAACTGTGCAAATATGGTTTACCCGTAAAATGACCTATGGCTCAGCCGTAAATGTACTACGGCTTAACCGTAAAGCTTAGCTGTAAGTAAAAAGACACTACGCACATACGGTCTACCCGTAAAATGACCTACAGCTCAACCGGGAAATGCACTATGACTTAACCATAAGGCTTAGCCGTAAGTGAAAACCCTTGTGCAAATACGGTCCGATCAAAGCTGAGGGTATATTTATCGTTTGATGGAGTACAAACTCTAAATTGGATTTTTTTAAATCTTTCTTAATCAATTGGTATAATATAAACTTAGGATTAATTTTTTCGTAAAAATCCCTAACTATTTTAATGGTTTAAATTTTAATTAGATGGATGACTTTGAGGTTGCTTGACTTCTTTATTAGATGGATGTATGGATGCTTGTATTTTGATGCTAGGTTAGAATCTCTAAAATTACAAGCATTTTAAAAAATGATAAAATTTTAAATTAATTATAAATATTTAAAAAAATTATAAAAATAAAACGACTGTACTAACTAGATAGTTGTTAATTGAATGGTAAGTAATTTTTAAAAAATAAAATGACTGCCGTAGAAAAAAACGACCATCAGGATAGTTGTTTTTTTTTTTTTTTTTTGAAAAATTACTGCCAACACCCGGCTATCATTTTTAAAAAATGATTGCTATATTTTCGACTGCCCTTCTGTTTGCCAATCATTTTTTTGGCATTTTTGACTTAGTGCACGCCAGACCACCACCTGTTTGGGCAAGGTGGAGGACCCAATCTGGGTCTTTTTTTTATAAAAATAAAAAAATAATATTTATTATTATAATTATAATTATAGAAAGGAAGCGGAGTTTAGTTAGCCGTTGGTGCCAGGTGGATTCCGACCGCCTTCTTATTTACGGTAAGAGGCCGCGTGGCCGTTAGGCAACAGTCCTATAAATTCAACCACCTATCACATCCCGCCCATTTTTATTTCATTCTCTCTTTCTCTCGCTATCGCTCTCGTTTCTTCTCATCTCTTGCTTTCGCCATCTCTGTTTCTCTCTCTCTCTCTCTCTCTCTCTCTCTCTCTCTCTCTTGCGCTCTCTCGGTATTGATTTTCTCTTCTGGTTGGCCGAAAAAAGATAAGGTATGATGATAGCTGATTCTTGGGTTTTTGAATGCAACGTTGTATTGTTTATTTACTTTTGTTTTCCTGGGGGTTTATTGATGGATGATTTCTTGATGAGATTAGGGCTCTTGGATGCACTTTGATAACTGACTGACTGATTCATCGATTGATTTTTCTCAGGAATTGTGTTATTTTAAGAGATATGGGTGGCATTATAGTAGAAAGGCAACAACAAGGTTACAAGAGAATCCACAGCCGTCTTGGTCCATCATCTCAATCTTCACATAACAAGAAGATTTGCTTCCATTGGCAATCATCAGGACACTGCAATCGCCATCACTGCCCCTTTCTTCATCCCCAAGTGCCCCACCACGACACCACTTGTGAATTTCATCCTCCCAGTGCCAAGAAGCAACGCTACCACCAACAGTTACCATTTTTCGTCAGCAACAGCAATCCCAAGAGACCAACTCCTCCTCGGGCTTTCGTTTGGAAAAATCCCGATTATAACAACCATCATACCCAAAACCCCCCTTTTGTTCCTTCCCAACCCAATCCAAGAAACCCCAACTGTGATCCACCCACGCTCATTCCTAAATCCAAATCTAACCCAAAACCTACCACTCGCTCTCCTAATAAACCTAATGATCATGCTCCGTGTAATAAGGCTGACCCAAACCCACATCCACCTGATCCTCGCTGCAACGGTTATTCTTATCCACCTAGCCCAGCCCCAAACCATCAAGACACTTGTTCAACGCATCCTTGCAACAATTGGCTCGTGGGTGACCGTTGCAACTTTCTGCATTCTTGGTTTGTTGGCCAGCCCTTCGATTGCTTATCTACATTGAAGGGGCATGAAAAGGTGCGTGTCTTGTCTCTGTTTCTCTGTTTTTTTTTTTCTTGGTAAAAGTCTTATCTCTGTTTATTTACGGATGGCAATGGATCCAGTTTAAATTGGACCCCATCTGACTGACCCCCTCCAATTTGGGCTGGGGTTGGTAGTAGGTTGATTGGGTTCCTATGGGTAAGTTTGGTATCACATACTAAATCTGTCTGTCCTAGGTTGGGTCTGATATGGGGCAGATCATTGTCAGGCCCGAAGATGGGCCGATCCCTTGTCATCCCCTCACTTTTATTGCATGGTGTTTCTTTTGTTGGGTTATTGGATTTACTGTTTCCCATTGAAAATTGACTGTTGTTAGCAGGCAGTTAGTGGAATCGCTTATCCGCAGGGGTCTCAGCTGCTGTTTTCAGCCTGCGAAGATGGACTAGTGTGTGCTTGGGACCGTGACACTGGAAAGGTATCCGCATGATTAATCTTTCAACTCTTCTTCTTTCTATTTTTATTTTTATCAAGTTTTTTTTTTTTATCAATGGATTTGAATCTATCAGTAGTACTGCCTAAAGTGATTCATGGGCTAGGAAAGCAAATACAAACAAAACACAATAACAGTGTCATCACTCATCAGTAATTTAAAAGGTTAAGAGAACTTAGAAACAGAAATTATGTAGAGATGTTTCTAAGAAATATGTACAACTTAAAAGGAATAAAATTAGTTATATTTCTAAGAAGTTATGAGGATAATGGGAACATAGACGAATTCTGCTGGTAGATACAAGATAGTAAAAATTTCATCTACGAAGTTTCAATGAGGATGAAAAGAAGATAATAGCAAACGGTGTTATCAGTAACTTAAAAGGAAAACAACTTAGAAATAGAAAATATTTTTACTTGAATTTTTTACGTAGAGATGTTTTTACCACTTGCCTGAGGAGATACATATTTTAATCTAAGGGAGCATCTGTCACGATCTGGAAAACTTTTAACAAAAAAGGAACATGGGTCAAGCTTTTAAGCCTCTCACAATAATGCACGACGCTTGAATAGAAGGGGAAAGTATAGAAAACACTTAAAGAGATTTAAGAATCATAAAAAAGTAAATGTTTTTCAAATGGAGATGAAGTGAGAGGATTTTCCAATTTATTGGTTTAGTTTTCTTTCTCAGGAGGAAAAAAAAAAAATCTTAAATGAGTGCACGGTGACAAAGAAATAAAGTAAATCTTTATGTTGTCGTAGAAGAATTTACAAAAACTTATATCTCCACCAAAAAAGCAAATGGTTCAACAACTTACAAAATTGCTAGTGATTCCAATTTTGCTTTTGTACTAGGAGATTATTTACCTTTACTTAAATGGAAATCTGTTCTGAGTAAGTTGTTGTGTCATGCTTCAAGATGCCTGAGGGTGTCTATTTCATCAACCATTTTAAATATATAATAAATAGATTAGAATTTCCTAGTTTTTGCCCTTTTTTGTTTACATTTTTGTTCATGTTTGTTCACTGTGGAAGTGCCTTTCTTTGTAGTGTGCTGGCAGTGTTAATCTTGGAGGCAAAATTGGGTGCATTATAAGTGTAGCCCCTTGGGTTTTCATTGGAGGACCGAACGCCATCAAGGTAAATAGTAGTTTGATTAATAAATTAACTAGCAAGGAATAGATCATTAGAACTTATTTCTTATACATTCATTTGGGTAATTCTAAACTTGCTTCTTTAGTGGAATCATGGGTGTCTTCTAGACACATTGATTTACAGTGATTTTGAGTCAAGTCCATTCTGAGTCAAGCCCATTTTGTTGGGGCAGTGGTCAATATTTTGTTTTCCTTAGTCTGTTTAATGGCTGTGCTTGCAGGTTTTAAGCTGCAACCCACCATATGATGTTGATATAAACCTCTTTGGTCTTGTTGGACAAGTTTATGCACTTGATTTCATCGACAGAATGCTTTTTGCCGGAATAGAGGTTCTCTCTCGACTTTGTCCATAATTTATGTTTATTTGACCTGCTAACTGAAGTTTCAATTTGTTGTTGTCCAATAATAGATGCTTAAACTCTCAATTTTGTGTAAAAACTTTTAGCTTTTATTGTATTGTTCTGAGTTTGTTATTTCTCACTTGCAACTTTTTAGATTTCGGTTGAGCACAAGCTCATATATATTCGGTCCTTCATTTTCTTGCAGGATGGAACCATATTGTCTTGGAAATTTAATGCTGGAAACCACTTTCAGCAAGCTGCTTCCTTTATTGGCCACAATCTTTCCGTTGTGACATTGGTTGCTAGATCATACGGCAAGCTCTATTCTGGTTCCATGGATCATACAATAAAAGTAAATTGTTTTCTTTTTGTTACTACACCTTTACTATTGGAAGTTGCAATTTGGAGTAGTTTGTGATGTCAGGAATTTCGCGTTTTTTTTTCTCTCATTCTTTTTGATTGTTAAATTTTGTAATGGTAGTTTTTATGATACATAGGGAGTCATATTTAGGATTCTGCTAAAGTTTTTAGACACAAGTAGTTTTGATTGCTTTGTCTTGTCAACATTATAATTCATTCATAAAAATAATTTCCTCTTAACAGTTACATATGAGTGCTTTTGACCTTTTTGAATAAATGCTAATTTACATTCTTCTCATTGCTTGGATGGTGTTTCCAAAAAAAAATAAAATAAAGAAAACCCTTAAGAGCCTCTTCCACTTGGAACTGAAATGACAAAGAAAAAAGCTATTAAAATATTGGTCCTATCCTCCCTACTGTTAGCTAAACCGTTTGCTTCAAAATTGGGTTCTCAAACCACCACATCCAAGAAAACCACATGAGGATTTTAGATTTTACCCAAAAACATGATTTCGAAGTGCAAAAGGCTCATCCTAAATGCAAAAATAATATGCTCTTGATCTGAAGACGGTTTGTAGGTTTTTAGGTTAATGGAGGTCAAAATCATTAAAGAAACACGGACAAGGACACGGGACACCGATACGACACGACATGGACACGCCGATATGGCATTTCTCAAAAAAGTAGGACACGGACACGTTGGGGGACACATTAACAATATATAGTAATTTATATATATAATCATATACTAAAAAAATAATATCATTTTAACTTTTTAATCAATTTAGCAATCAAAAAATAAAAATTCAAGCACCAACTAACAAACGTATCAAATTATCAACTATCAATACAACACTAAAACATTATTCATAATCATTAAACATGAAATACCCATAGTTCCATAAAATCCATACAAAGAAAAGGTAAGATCATTTGTTTCCCCTCCTAAAAAAAAAAAAGCGAAAAGAAGCCAATCTCAAGGCCTATTCTTTAGTGAAAGATTTATTTGTCTTTTGCTTATGATATGATTAATATTAACAGTCATACATTTTTCCATAGTATAAAATTTTCATATATCAAGTTTACAAATTTTAGTAACCACATATTAACAAAGTGTCAAAAAAATATCAACCACATGTTTTTTTTTTTTTAGTCATAGAAACAGGCTAGGAATTGTGGGACATGTCGCAAAAACAATATCGGACAACTGTCCGAAATAAAAATTTTTAGTTCTTAATTATGGACATGAATCTAAAATAGTATCAAACACGTGTTCGAGAGTGTCCGAGTAGTATCGGTGTCTAACATGTGTCTGACATGGATACGTTACTTTCTTAGAAGTATCCGTGCTTCTTAGAAAATCATAAATGAACATTGATCACTGGTTTAATTTCAATGTACCTGAAGAAGCTATGTAAAGAAACTTGAAACTAGTCAGTTTTTGTACACTTAGTCAACTGGCTTTTGCATGTTTTTATACATGCATATAAAATTCGAACTTATAGTATGCAGTTGAGAAGCCCAGGAAGTATCGGTCTTGTTGCAACAATGCAACAACTTATTAATATCTTTATGTGACAGCCCTTTGAAACAGTCCACTTCCTCTGTTGTCCATGTGTATGTAGCATCTCAATGTGTGCCATTGATGTATGGATCACAAACGCTTCTTATCTCTTTCTTTATCATTCCCCCTCAAGCTAGGAAGTGGTGGCAGAACCACTCCTAGCTTGGTACGAAGTCCTTGAAAGACGGCTTTGGTGAGCGGCTTGGTGAACACATCCGCTTTGGTCCAAGGATGGAACAAAGTGCACAATAAGAGACCTAACTGCAAGTTTTTCTCTAACAAAATGATAATAAATTTCAATATGTTTTGTCCGAGCATGAAATATGGGATTGATTGTAAGATGTAATGCACTTAAATTGTCAAAATATAGCATAGGAGGCTGATGTAAGTATAAACCAATGTCCCAAACAATGTAGGGTCACCTCAGCAGCAGCAGAAGCAAGGGCCCTACATTTGGCCCTAGCCTAGAATGAGCAACAGTGGGGTTGCTTTTTTGC
This sequence comes from Sextonia rubra, assembly GCA_037013555.1. Lineage (NCBI taxonomy): Eukaryota > Viridiplantae > Streptophyta > Magnoliopsida > Laurales > Lauraceae > Sextonia > Sextonia rubra. The sequence goes on from JASUAD010000008.1 coordinate 12,405,148, forward strand.
TGACCATGAAACACATTTCGCACCTAAGTAGATGCAATACCTAGTGGTTGACCAGTGAGTGCGCAACCAGCCCAATCGGCATCAGAAAAACCACAGAGGTGAAGAGACGACTGGGCCACAAACTGTGTTCCATAGTGAAGCGTGCCTTGAGATATTGTAGTATTCTCTTTACTGCTTGATAATGATGAGATGTGGGGCATTCATAAATTGACACACCAAATTCACAGCATGAGACAAGTTTGGATGTGTCAATGTAAGATATTGTAAGGCACCAACAACACTCCTACAGGAGGTTCCATCAATTGGTGGGGTATTAGTAATATGCAAATTGTTCTTTTGAGCCAATGGGTTGCCAAGAGGCTTGGAGTTGGCCATCATGGTTTTAGATAACAACTGAGTTGCATATTTTGATTAAGATAAGTGTAAACCACCATTAAAATGACTGACCTCAATGCCAAGGAAGTGGTGAAGAGGGCCTAAATCTTTCACAGCAAATTCAGATCCAAGGTTGGAAATCAGGCGAGATACTAAGGATGGTTGTTACTGGTGACAATGATGTCATCCACATAAAGTAGCAGCAAAATAGTACCCCGTGAGTAGTGACGAATAAATAGAGAAGAATCCACTTATAGCTACAGAAAAAACCTATCTGAAGTTGATATAGGTTGAACCTATCAAACCAGGCTCAAGGGGCCTGTTTGAGACGATACATTAACTTTTTTGAATATCACACATGTGAAGAGCATGATGGGTCAATAAATCGTAGTAGTTGTTCCATATAAACCGTTTCATGAAGAAAGCCATGAAGAAACACATTGTTGACAACTAGTGATGACAATGCGAATGGTTGTAGGCTCGATGACAGGGCTGACAGTTTCTTGCAAATCAATTCCTTGTTTCTAAGTAAACCCTTTGGCAACAAGTCATGCCTTAAACCTATCAATGGATCCATCGGACTTGAGTTTGGTTTTAAACACCCACTTGGAGCCCACAACATTCATCTCAGAAGCATGAGGGGCAAGGTCCCAAGTGCTGTTCCGGTGTAGTGCAGCAATTTCTTTTTCCATAGCACAAAGCCAGTTGGGCCGTGTTAAGGCCTCATTGACGGTACAAGGGTCATGAGTATCGCCAATGGATGTAGTGAGAATTAGAGTGGGATCCACAGCTAATTTAGTCCGAGTATATGGGATGGGTGTTGAAGGCTGTGGTGCTATGAGTGGTAGCTTGTGGAGGTTGAATGGGTGGGTTAACATGGAGTGGACCTGGGAGTCCATCATAAGCAACATGCAGGTCAGATGATATAGATAGAGGAGAAGCTGCCATAGTGGGATTTGTGCAGATATTGGTGGCAGTGGAGATTGAATATGGGTACCCTCCATGTGGAAGTGGTCCAACTACCTTGTGGGAATTTTGATCTCCATGTGGGTATAATGTTGCTGGTTCGGTGAGCTCACCGGCAGGTGTAGAGCTGGTGGGATTACTATGGAGTGGTTCTGCATGTTCTCCATTAAGGCAATCAGATTCCACATGCGGTATTTCCCCTGAGTTATAGCTTATGTAGGATTATAAGGCAGATTGATCTCTTGAGGATGATGCCAATCACTGAAATCAATAAAGGTTGTAATTGAACTCTCCTTCTGTGAAGGATGAAATGAACTAGGTGGATTAGTATGAGGTAGGATAGATTCATCAAAGAAAACATGTTGGGAGATGTAAATTTGTAGAGAGGGTGGATGATAACATCGAAATCCCTTTGTGGAGAGAATTGTACCCAACAAACACACAAGGATATGATTTTGGCATAAACTTGTTGGAGGCCCGGTCCCTTAAACAGGGAAAGCAACAACATCCAAAAATCTTAAGGATTGAATAATCTGGGTATCTGCCATACAGTTTAAACAATGGAACATCCATTCCAAGCACAGTTGAGCGTCAGTGATTAATTAGAAAGACTGCAGCGAGGAATGCTTCAACCCAGAAGCATGTGGGTACCTTTGCATGAAACATCATAGTCAAACCGTTTCAACCACATAACAATGTTTTCTCTCGGCAATACCATTTTGCGTTGGGGTTCCCACTTCCTAGGCAGGAAATTTGCCTTTGAATGCCACTCTGTTCTAGATGCTCAATAAATTGTAGCGATTGGAATTCGCCCTCGCCATCACTTTGAAAAATTTTAACGTTTGAAGAGAACTGACTTTCGACAAGCTTCTGAAATTTAACAAATGTGCCAAAAAATTGTGCTTTGTTTTTCAGAGGATATAACCAAGTGAATCGACTATAATCATCAATAAAAAGGCCATAATACTTCATATTCTGAAAAGAGCTCATTGGAGCTGGCCTCCAGGGATTACAGTGATTCTTTTAAAGAGAAGCCGTTGAAATTTTATTACTCAAATTAAATGGAAGTCTACATCTCTTTCCCATTTGACGGCTAGTACAAATGTTGGGATTCTTAGACCATCTACTGATGTCAATTATTATTTGTGAACTTAAAACCTTAAGGAGTTTGGAGTGTGGATGATCCAGATGATGGTGCCAAATCTATGTCCTATCCAAAGCATCTGAGTTCCCCTGCTTCTGCCCGGTTGCCAAGATCATTCCAGTCTCCCGATCCCTGACAACAAAACCAGAATCAGTGAATTTGCAAGTGCATGCATTATCTTTTGCAGTTTGACAAACAGAAACCAGGTTGTTTTTAATGCCATGGACAACTAGGACATCATTTATTCTTATGTTACCATTGCCAGTAAAATCACCAATATGAGAAATATGCAACTGGGAACCATTCCCTACTATTACTTTATCCCGACCTTTGTAGGGAACTAAATTTGTTAAGTTACCTGGATTATTGGAAATATGTGCTGTTGCTCCAGTGTCAATATAATCAGTTGGGTCTGTGCTTCCAGTGATTGTCATAGTGGCAAGTGCCTCCGGCAAGTCTTCTTGAGATTGGTAGGACTAGTCCCATCTGTACCAACGTTTTAGTGTGGTGTGTCCCCGACGATTACAAATTTGACAATAAGAATTGGATGCATCTCGATTCTCAGGCCTTAATGGTGCGTGAAAACCTTGTTGGACAAGTGGAGAGGTTCCATTCAAGGAATTTAGTTTTGAGCCCTTCAGATTTTGTGGCTAATGGGACTGCTTAGCAGTCACTTGATTAGGTAATGGAGGATTTGGACGATAATAGGAAGGCTGGTTCTGTGCATAATTTAGGGTCTGTAAAAATGGCACAAAACCATGTCCTTTTGAGGTAAAGTGATTGCCATAATGAAAATGATTACCATTACCTCCTTGGTCTCTACCATTTTCTCGACCTCGACCCCCTATTTTTTGGTTGATATGCAACACACGCCATATTTTGGTCTATTGACTGTGATTGAGGGTTCCATACCTTGGATACAAAAATCATAGCTTTGTACTGCTGTAACAAATTGAGAGTATGAATGAAAAGGAGGCTTAGCAAGCATAGAAGTTACCAGCACATTGTATTTCTGCCCCAGTCCTCGCTACATGTAAATGACTTTGTCATCGTCTGCAACCGGTTTTTTAATCGCTGCTAAACCATCAAAGATTCTCTTGGAAGCGTTGATGTTTTCGGACAGTGGCTGAGTTCCTATTTTTAGATTTTGCATTTGTTGTCTAAGTTGGATTTCACGATCCTTTGTAGCTTGCAGGAAGTGTTCTTCCAAAGCATTCCATATTTCTATAGCAGTGTTGCATCCAACTATAATGTATATAGAGCATCTTCCGAAAGGGTAGCTGAGCTCCAACTACAAAGAAGAAGGCCTCATTCTTGCCACGTCACGAATGTTGGATATGTAGTCATCTCACCTTTTTCATTCTGTATGAATTCAGTGGTTGGCTCTTGTCTTAAGTGATTTTCAACTTCGAGAGTCTGGGTAAGTGGAAATATTTGGGCCTTCCACAAGAGATAATTTGAAGTGTTGAGTTTGACTGAAACAGTGGTGATTAAATGATGGAGAGAGTTGGCAGACAGAGGGAGGGATAAAACTGAAGACCATGATGAAGATGTCAAGTGTATGTAGCATCTCAATGTGGGCCGCTGATGTATGGATCACATAGGCTTCTTATCTCTTTCTTTGTCACGATGAGCATACAATATCAGCATGTAAAAAGCCTAAAAGTCCTTATTATTGAGATAAGGTACAGACCAAAACATTTTTTTTCTTATTTTCATATTTCATATTTTGTATTTTTTGAATTTTTTAATGATTTGAGACTGGCAAGAATGAAGATACAAGCACGGACAGGCTTTTACTGTCTCTTCCCTACGGCACCGGAATTTAAAACCTTGTACTAAACCCTCTTAGTGCACCTTGCTGTTGATTACATTTTGATATGATCAAAAGTAAGAATTATTGGACCTATGCACATGGTCCTTGTCTTGAATTTTGCAGGTCCTTTATTTTGAATGGCTACAGTTTCTTTCAAGGTTGAAAGTGCAGATATACATTTTCTTACAGACTTGGCATGGAAGTTCTTAGAATTGCTCATCTTATTTGGTGACTATGATTTGTTTGTCCCTCTTTAGTCATTTCTCCCCCTATAAGTGCTTGTATTATTTCTCTGAATTCACATGTCTGCTTATCTTTATTTTTCAAAACACATTGATTTTCATTCAGGTATGGGACATTAGAACTTCACAGTGCTTGCAAACCCTAACAGACCACAGTTCAGCTGTTATGTCTATTCTCTGCTGGGACATGTATTTATTTTCATGTTCTCTGGATCAAACAATAAAGGTAAATTTTCTTTTTGTATCTACCAGAGTTTTGCATGCGCTAAACAGTTGATTTTTTTTTTTCATTTAATTTGTTATTGCTTGTGTAGGTGTGGGTGCTAACAGAGGCTGGCAACTTGGAAGTCTGTCATACACACCATTTGAAACATGTATGTTTTTTTTTTAAAAATTTCTATGCATTTTTTTATACATTTAATGCTTCAAAAACACAAGCTTGATTGATGAAAACAAGCTCCATTGTCAAAACTTGGACCAAGTGGCTGGTCTTTTGTTTGTAAAATTTCCTAGAAAAACCTATTTTGCTTACTTCAAAGTGTAAGCGACGGTAGGGTGTTAAATTGCTGACTTCAACTGAAGTCCAAAATTTTTTATAATTTTCAGTGAAATCAACTTATTTCTCTCATTAAACTCTTACACGCCATGTCCTTAGTAAAAAACAGCCCTGATCCCTAGTTACTTGTGTGGAGAGGGCCTAAGAAACACGGATACGGACACGGGACATGGATTTGACACAATATGGACATGGTGATATGGTAAGTCATAAAAAAGTAGGATACGGACATAGGTAGGATACGACAAGTAATAAATGTATATATTTTTATATATAATCTTAAAATTAAAGAATAGTTATATTTTTAGGCAAATAAAAAGCAGAATGTCACAATTAATAGAAAAGAAAAACATAACTAATACTAGAAAATTAAAAAAGACGAGACTAGAAAAAAAATAAAAAAGAGATTTTTTGGGAAGTTACATATTTGGTCTGAAATTGTTCTTGTATTATTTATGAACTTTTAAAAATTCATTAAACACTCTTTTTTTTATTTTTATTTTTTGTCTTTGATAATAGGCTTTTGTCACACTCAACGATAAAGAAGAAAGAGGGATTGAAAAATTTAAAATAGCCCCACCGTATCCTGTAGTGTCCCCGCTATGACCTACTGTGTCCAAATTTAAAAATTAAAAAAAAATAGACACATAACCAGCTATGTCCATGTTCGACATAGACACGGGTGCCCTAGGCGCATGTCCGTGCTTCCTAGCTCTCCCACTTTGCTAGCAGTGGATTGGTGATGGCGTCAAGTTGTGGGCTATGTTGGAATCTACCACATAAATGCCTATAGAATCCAATGTTCTTCAAGGCAGAATGGTATATATATAAATATATATATATATATATATGTGGTAATGAAAGGGAATGCTAACCGGTGTGTGTATGTATGCAGGAAATTCATTTACTATGTGGGATGGGGGATGACACCATTGTATGCGCATGCAATGACTCCATTGTCCGCCTTTATGACCTCCCATCGTGAGTTTCTTCTTCCATCTATATAATATGATCATTCCATATGGATTGTTTTTAACAACTTCGTCTTTGTTTTTCCTTTGTAAAAGATTTCAAGAAAGGGGAAGAATTTTCTGTGAGGATGTACGGATGATTCAGACCGGTCCTGAGGGGCTATTATTCACAGGCGACGCAAGAGGGGAACTAAAAGTCTGGAAGATGCTAATGAAGTCGGCGACAGCTTAAACATCCAACTGCCATATAAACTTAATATTGAGGGTGTACATCACAATGTATAGAAACTTTATTTTTTTCCATTATTTTAAAGAAGTTTTTTTTTTTCCATTATCATTTTGTTTTCCATTATTATGTTGATTATGTGATCGATCATGTATAAAGCAAATGGTTTTTTTATTCTTTTTTCAAGTCTAGTCTTCTGATATATCTTACAGTGGTAAAAAAAGAACATATGAATTCAGATTTTATGATATCCCATCTAAAATGGAGGCTTTTTTTATTTTTTCATGTGGTTCAGATTTTAAATAGTCCTCTATGATATTTTATTCAAGTGAATTACAATTGATGTATCTTATTGTGGCCCACAACTACACCTGTCTAAGGAGATTGTGGAATAGCATGAGGCATGGACATAATTCCTATTGTTGTTTCCAGAACTATACGAAATCTGCTTCTTGAGCTGTTGGGTTTGAGTGGGTGCCACTGGGTGGACTAGTCCTGCCGGATCAAAGACTTCTACCCATGTCATTTAAGAAGCGAAAAACAAAGGAGAAAACAGCAAAATTTCCTATTTGTTTTCCTTGTTTGTACTTAAAATCTTGAGAATTTTACAAAAAAAATAGCAGCCCTTGCTACTACGGCCGCTGTTTTGATCCAGGGAGATGAGATTCTCATATCTTCACTTGTACGGATCTTGTTAATTCAAAAGAAAACATAGCTGCAAAACTATCCTAAGAAAAGTATGATTATTCACAAGAGCAAAAACCACGTCACACATTAACGGCGAGTTGATGTTACCAACAGCCGTTAACTTGTGTATATTCAAATGCAGGAGGGCCACATCAGGTCCCCACCAATCAAGGATGACTTGGCAGGGAAATCGAAATGGGTTCAATTCAAATATGAAAATCTTCAAGTCAATCCGATCATCCTCACTGCCTGATCTGTGGCACTCCACTTTAACAGTGTTAAAATATAAGGTTTTATTATTATTTTGATCCAACAGTCTAATCCGCTGGATTGTGTAAATCCTAAGGGATCAATGACATATGGGGCGAGCAGTGTTTGCATGACGGGTTTGACTTGGTCAGGTGGCCCCCTGGGCTGTTTCGCAGACTCGCAGACAGGTGACATATGAAACGCCCACGTAGGAAAGCCAGCATAAGATCGTATCCAAAGTTTATTTTGTGCTTTTATCTCATAATGCTGGTAGCAAGAAAAGAGAATCATACCAGATTTAGATTAGTTTTATAAGAAAGTTTAAATAATACTAATAAAAATAATAAAGCAGAAGACAAAAGTCACTTTTTAAAAAACTTTTTCAAAACTTCCACATTCTCTCCCCACTATTCAATCTTTGGAAGTTCTACTTACTTTTTTTTATTAAAAAACCATCTCTACCTCACCTCTTATGTCCGTCTTCTATCCTTTTTTATTACCATTCGAAGTCATTTGCTCTCGGATGATGAAAGCAGGTACCTTCATAACCTTTTCAATGTATGAATTTTTAATTTACAATGCATGAAATTACATGTGCTAAGCACGGGTTATTGTGCTAGTGGTTTCATTAAGCTACTCATTTTATCCTCACTCATTGGATCCTATAGATCCCACCCATAGGTTCTGTACTCTAATTCTTCAAGTAAGTGTCTCTTCAATTATGAAATGCCCATGATTTGAATGCAAAAGCAAGTACTCAAAGTTCAATAATTCAAATTGCATGCAACTTCACTGATTCAAATTGCTTACCTAATGGCACCTTGAGTGCAGTTGTCATATCTTTATAATATTTCATCTAAATCATAGATATCATGATGTTCTCATTGTGGATGGTGGATGCCCTAAGTGGGGGATGAATTTAATGAGTTTTACAATATAGGAGGTTTTTTTTTCTTTTCTTTTTTATTTACAACCCCCACTTAGCATATTTATGATAAAAAATTTCAAAAAATCAAAAAGTACAAAAAATTTAAAAATTGTTTGGAAATGTAAAATAAATAGTTACTTTATAAATTAATATGAGAAGGAAAAAAAATTATAAGAAACTTAAAATATGATATATTTCATTTAGGGCAAGTTCAACATTGAGTTGCTGGGGTTCATGGCGAGTATAAGTTTCTAGACATCTATCCAAGTTGACTCAACCCATGCTAATTCCCTTTAACTTTTGAATTAAGATTATATGAAGGAAACAGGTCTCCACTCGTCACCAATGGGCAGCCTTCCCGCACTTCTCCCGTGCATGGTAGGTTCCCCACTGGTGATGTGGGGCCACCTGCTCCTTCTCCCCATGGTCACCGTGGGGATTCCACTCAGAGGATCAGGACTCTTGACGTATATATTACTTAGTAAACTTTCAATAAAAAGCAATAGTTGCACAAATGGTGGACATGGTTGAGTTGTGTTGGCATCTAACATCACTCAAATGCTTGGGGACCAACCCTATGTCATCAATAGTGGACCATCGCTTATGATCAGTAATAAATGCCTTCAACCGACTATGCCCTCTATGTAATTTCTCTTCATTCTCTAAACATAAGATTGACTTATTTTATACAAAATATTTACCAAATCATTTAAATGAGTTTAGATATGTAGATATGTAAATCTAGCTCTAGCCTAATTTGTTTAAGTGTGGGTCTATTTTTCTCAACTATTAAATCGTTTTAGGACTATCTCTAGTCTAGACCACCTAGAATTCTAATTTAGCAGGACCTGCATTGGGTAATTGAATCATTTTAATATATTTTGGGTTAAATGCTCTGGGCACCACATCCAATAAAAGAGATGCTTGCAAGGCTATGCTTGAGTTCACAAAACAAAAGTTCATCCCACTTCATTGGACACTTGCTTATCAACAAGCAAATAAATCTGTGCTATCCAAATCACAAAGCATGAATACTTTCCAGACTTGTGGCAGATCGGATATGATAAATGTTCAACAAAGATGATAAAGTCATTTAAGTGGGAGAAATGTCGAGCAAAAAGCAAATGCAGTCTAGCTCTAATTAGTGCATGCCCTTTTAAACTCCCATCATCTAATGATCCATCACTCAATTTCACTCTCATCAAACCTTAATCCATCGTTGGATTGAATTTCAAAGAGATATATGGTAAAAAGACCACTAACCTTTAACGTTATACAACCAAGGGCATGACAGGGGGTCAAAAGCGAGGAAGGGGACCGTGTGTTTTGAACTAGCTGGTAGTCTAGGATGCAGTTGATAAACCTTAACCACTGCGGGTAACAAATATACTGTGGGTTGAGTTGGTTTTTTTTTCCTTTTTTGGAGCAGGTTGAGTTGCTTTATTTGCTTATGTGAGTTGTGTCTCCCTGCATGTGTGAGTTTTATCACCTGACATGTGTGAGTTATATCTTATTACTTTGAGAATTGTCATTGCCTCCTTGCATGTTCGAGTCATACAAGTTCAACCCTTTGCCTAGAACAGAGAGGAAAAAATCTTTCCTCTCTCATTTATTAAGAAGTGAGTCACTCCATTTTTCTCTCTCACATATGAGGGTTTCAAAGCTAAAAATGTGACAAGAGAAAGCAAACTCCAACTCTCCTATTTTCTGTCTCCAAAAACCCCAAGTTTCTTTCCACCCTTTTGGTTCTTTTTGTGTGTGTGTGTGTGTGTGTGTGTGTGTGTGTGTGTGTGTGTGTGTGTGTGTGTGTTCATATGGAAAACCCCATCTTTAGTGGTCAATTCTAGACATTGACGAACTCACATTTCCTAGATGGGAGGCAATGGACTCCGTTAGAACCTGGAAAACCTATAAATTTGCAATTGGCCGCAAGCCCATGCCCCCCATCATCGCAAAAGGTGCCCCCACCTCCCTTTTATTTTCAAACCCAATGTCTTCCTCAAACCCTTTCAATGGCTTATTACAATGATCTTGAATCAATTGCTTGAAAGAGTATCTAGATCTTTCATCCAATGACAATGGAGGTGCACTTGCACCACTTTGAAGATCTATTCATGGAAGTCAATGCAAGCAGATCTCAATCCACACTCCTTTGTGATTTGATCGTGCGTAATAGTACAGAACATATTGGGCAGATTGGATGAACATAATACATGCAGTATGCAAGTGCACCATATGGCAACAATCTCAATGACAAAGATCTTTCACAAGATTTGTGGAATTACAATTGGCTTTTCTCTAGGATCAATCTGGCAACCAAATTCAAGGACGAACACTTTTCAAGTAGGGGGTAAAAAGGAATAATTATAGGAAATTAGGATTAGTTCGGGTTTGGATTTTACAATTTTCAGGGTTTAATTTACATCTGGAAATTCAGTCGCGGTAGGCCTCCCTTGGGGGTTATAATCGGTATGGTGGCCATAATATTGTATCGCCACAAATCGTGATGGTTCACTTACTCAAATCTTGATGTTTTATTGTGAAACTCTCAATGACAGAGTAGAAAAGGATGATCGTATATGTTGCAGATCTCATCATTGCTTGGGTGAAGACCAAGATCCTTAGAGAGTGATGATTATTCTGGCGATTGCTTTCCTTTGATTTCACTTTTTTGATGCCTACCTAAGTTTCAAAAGAAAAATCTTTTCAAAATAAAATTGATTTCACTTTCACATGCACCCACATTGATTGAACTATGTTTATGATTGTCGTTAAGATCGACATTATTATTAATTCATTTCAACTATGGTTTGAGCATTCAATTGAGGATAAAAGTTAAAAGCCACTATGCATGATAATTTGATTTAACTCCATTGTATGGACGAATGAAATTCCATAGTGACTTAACTAATCAAGAGATCACCTTTGATTCATCTCCTTTTTAATTTTAGTCAAACAGAACACTGTCCCACAATCAATCAATCAATCAACTTGCCACATGGCAATACCACAGGCCTCAAGGCATAGATCTCGATTTTTAATTTACTTGCATTCCCAGTAGTGTACCTTTTCTTTCTTTTTTCCAAATCGAGATTAATCCTTGAGAAGTGAACCCCACTGTTGAAACTAATTTGACACTGCATACATCCGTGGGCAGCCACTCCCATGAGATCAAAAGCTCACATGAGTCGTGATTGGTGTGTCTACTTTCTTTGTAGAACAAACCTTCACGTGTTGTCCTTCAAAGAGGGGCATATTGTAGACTCCTCATTTGGCCACATATTTAGTATAAGATGCAGATGCAGATTATATATAGTGATGTCCACATTTCACCCCCAATTGAATGACCAATGACATAGTTTTGCTTAATTTATGACAATAATGATGTTGATTGCTTGATTTCATTCTAAGTTTGATTATCCACGTGAATTCATGAGAGAGAAGGTGAGAAATGTTGAGATTTTGAGTCCAATTCATCATTTTTCATAGGAAACACATCGAGAGACCTACAACACTCTTTAAAAGACTCTTAGACTCTCTAGATGGTGCTTGAATCAATCTCAATACTGATCCCATTTGATAGAACTAAGAGCTTTGCAACTCACATGAATGATGGACCTTGAATGACAAACTGTACTATCCCCTTAGCATCTAAGATCTAATCATATTGATGTAAGGATCATTAGATTCTAGACTTCAAGAGCTTTCCAATAGTATATGGGATGTTGAAAACGGACTAGTGGATCAAAAGATACGAATTTTTTAAGTTTCAAGCCACAAAGAGTGCTAAAAACCAGCCCGAGCATAGATAAACCTACACCCAAGCTGACCTAACCCACCTGGGCACCCCATTTGTGGCACCCAGCCTATCCTGAGGCGCCGGTGAAACATCTAGGGTCATGAATTTTTGCGAAAGCTTTCATCCCCGATCTTTAGGTGAGTGCTTCACATCGGTACTCTTGTGTCTCTTCCTCTTCTGATTTGCTATGCATCAAACTCATTCTAGAAGCATGCTTAAGACCCTCACATCATGTAGATTTGCATCTTTATTAGGTATTTTAATTGTTATTTCCTCAGATCTATTATCTTGAAATCGTAAATGTGTACAAACACACTTAGATTCACCAATATGTGTAGATCTAGAACACTTTCTTCATTCTAGATCCAAACTTTGTGTAGATGTGCATCATTCTCATCATCTTCATCATTTAGATACAAAATTTGTGTAGATCTCCATCATTCTCATCATACTAGTATATTGTCTTCATTAAATCTTGCAAATCATCATTGTAGGATCCCATATCTACAGCTCTTGCTTCTTTCAATTCAGATCCAGAAGGTTCATCGCATGCAGATTGTCCCAGAAAATTCTTATTCTCTCTGGAAATTAAAAAAAGCACTAAAAATCACTAAAAACCACGTACAAGACCCGAAATAGGTCCCCAGACCACCAAGGCGCCAACTTTCCTATGCCTAGGTGGCCAATTCCACCTGGGTGCTAGTTTTCCTACACCTAGGCATTCATTCGTCTCTATTTTTTGTGTGCCCGTCTAATTTCTTCACCTTGTTCATGCACTTTCATTGTTGCTTGATGACCTTGATTGGTTTGATTTTGTTGTTCTTGAATTGTTACTTTGATTGCATGATTTATCAAATTGAGAAATGGATTTGTTAAACTTATTTATGGCACACACCACAATCAATCAATGAACTACTAATCATCATTCTTAGGATATCATTTAGATTAGATCCGTTCGTTTGCTAAAATCATTTAGGCCATTGCTTTTAGATCATCATCAAAAAATGCAAAATAAAAAATTTTTTTTAAACCATGAAGTCATAAAAATCACAAAACAAAAGAACTTCTTCTCTTTTCTTGCTCTTTAGTAAATAGGAGAAGAAACCAAAAACAGATTGAAAGATATTTTTTTAAACCCAAAAATATTAGGGTAGATAATCTAGGTTTTTCGATTTTGTATTTAAGTGGATTGAAACATTAACTAAATCATCAACAGTAATCTTAAGACTCTAAGATTCACAACATCTATCTCATTTCAAATTGGAACATTAAGAAAATTTAAAACTTTAAGTAACAAGACAAAACATTCATTAGAACTAAGGTACTTCTAATAAGATTTAAACAACTGATCAATTAGAATATAAACCCTAAAACTTTAATTAACTTGAATCGTTATAGCTTAAATAGCTTGAACACCTCGTGAACAATCAACCAGACTTCTAGAACCTTAAAAACAACTATAACAAACTGTAAAACAATTGAAACAACCAAAACTATGTTAAATCAACAAATTGATTTCTTGAGTCTCAAAACTGCCACTTAGGAGCGACAGTGCGCTTGAGCAATAAATCAATAAACTAAACTAAGAAGTCACAATCAAAATTCTTGAAACATCAACCCCATCAAAACAAAGACCCAAGATAACTTAAAATAGACATCACGCCCATTTGAACCCCCAAAGTGCCTTAAAGGAGCGACTGTTATTAAGCCTAACCTAGCAATTAAACAACCCACCAACAAATATAACTTAGAGTCAACTTTAAGGCATGCAAAACACCAACGTAAAAAAAACAAAAGCTTAAAACAAACCGAACCACCCACAAGTCACCATAAATCCACATAAAGTGCCACATAGGAGCGAGAATATTTTATTCTACCCTGATTATCACACATAATCAATTTAAGCCAGTTTGAAACGCACCAATTCAATCACGCTAAAGTCAAACCATCTAGAACCGAAATAAAGCCAGAGAATCACACCGGAGCCCAGAATCCACAAAGGAGGCCTAAATTGAGTAAAAGTTCCACCTAGCCGCCATACTACCTGTGACCAAACCACTTGGGGGTCACTTTCCATGTGCCCAGGTTGCTTTGCCGCCCTCAATTTACAATTTCTATCCCCGTTTTGGTTTCGAACGTTCTGATCTTTTGAAAACTGAATTTCTAGAAACTTTGAATAACTTAAAATACACTAAAGCATTTAATTAAAATGCACAGATCAATCGATAATCAAACCTTAAAATAAAAGCAAACAAACACAAAATCACATCAAACAAACCACTTAGTTCTTGAAATTCATTCTGTTTAGGTTGTCCTCATCTTTAAAATAAATCGGATTCTCCCATTAGGTTTAGCATAGCATTAGTTTTCACTCCATCACTTTTCTTCTTCTGTTATGAGAACGGGAGAGCTTATGCAGACAGTTTAAGACCTTAGGAACCAGGGTTAATTCGATGATCGACTTGAACATACTAATCACGTAAAGTTAATTAGTTAAATTCCCTAGTTAGGCCCTTTTTGCCCCATTATTAAAAATCCAAAAAAAAAAAAATCATAAAATCAACAAATTCAACCCAAAAAGATATTCCTTTTCCTTCTTCTTTCACCTCTGGTGCCAAATATTTTAACTGAGCTTAAAGATGAGGTGAATAATGAATAATTTCTAAAGTTGAACGATTGAGAATGATGAGACCAATTGAGTGATTTCACACACCTTTTCAATTAATCAAGCACTTGGCCTAATAGCTACCTTTATAATTAATCATTTGTTCCATTGGCCACCTTTACTTTCAATCAATCAATCCTGTTTATCACACACAAACATTGAAATCATGATGCATTGGAAAAGTGGCTTTTAAACACTATTTTGCCTAGGGAATTTAAAGGAAAGTCATAATTGAGAGTGAGCTACTGTTGGATCATGATTGACACATATGCTGCATGCTGAAATTATAAGTTTGTCAATTATAAACAAAAAGGGGGAGAATGAGGAATTTTTGGGGAGTATGAAAACAGATAAAGTTGAAGATGGATTCAAATTTTTTCTGCAATTGGTGCAGAGCTGATGGTAGAATTTTTTTTGCAGTTCAATGTACTCAATATAATTTTGGTTTTCTTTTTGGGTAGATAGATTGTATAGAAAGTTTTGTCCATAAATTGTCAAAGAGGAAAACTGTAAGGATTTTTGTATTGGCTAATTCATGAGCTGGATAAAACTTGGGTCCATTAGTGTTTTATTTTATATATCTTTTAGTATAAACTATACAATGAGTCACCGAATTCATTGAAGTAAAGAAATCGAAGAAAGAGCAACAAATTGAAGTATTTTCCAATGATAATATGGATTAAAAAGGTTATATCGCACAAACCGAGCATTGGATATGGGCAAGCTATCTACCATTGGAAAGCTCATTTCGAGTAGATATCCGTAGAGACTAAGATCACATTAACCAGAACTAAAATAACAAAGTTATAGCCTCGAGAAGTTTGTAGACTGTAACACTCTGACCCAGCTTAACCCCGTTTAATGCCTAATTACGGTTGTTTTAATTGGTAATTGTGTTTTGCTTTCGTTTTGGATTTGTTGCGGGTCATGGATAGGTAGTTGGGTTGAGTTTGACCTGGATTAGGTAGACCAAGCCCTTTTTCGTAATTTTAGCTTTTCTTCGACATGGTCATTTTTGCATCATCTTGATGTCAACACGTGTCTTTCGTTGAGCTCGTTAACTTCCGTAACTACGTTGTTTGTAACTGATGTCGTTCGATTTCGTTGGACCCGGATTTGACTCAAACTGGAAATTGTTCTATGACTTGGACTTCATTGCAATTCTGTCTTAACCTTAACCAATATAAACCATTCCACCGACTCAATTCCCTCACTCTCTTCTCTCCTCTCACATTTGTCTCGTTGAAGGTTCTCTCTCTCGAGTCTTCTCCTCCATCGAGCCAAGGAAGAGGAAGTGTGTTTTTGATTCCTCTTTGTAGGTACGTGTTAGATGAGCTTTGAGTTATAATATCTTTTTCTCCTCCACCTTTATTCCCGTATTCTTAAGTTGCACTCATGGACCTTTCATGTTTCTTCCTTTCCTTACATGCATGGGAGATTAGGTGTGTGTTGGATGTGAATTGAGCCCCAAGGACAGCAATTTGTTTATTGGAACTCCCTTAAGGCAAGTATAACCATAATATGTAAGAACCCATGTTGGTATTTGCTTGATTTTGTTTACTTCACATGAGTTTGCAAGGAAAACATGTTTACAGCCCAAATTGCTAGTATTCTCCCTTTCTCTGTTGGAAATTTGTATATCTGATGTCTTTACAGTTTTTCTGTAGTTGATTCAGATTTCAACCCCGTGCATGTACGGCTAAGCCGTAAGTCACCTTCGGCTTAAAGTCCAGAGAGGGTAAAAACCCAGTTTTCTTCTACGGTTAGGACACGGTTAAGCCGTCTATTATACTATGGCTAAGCCGTATCTCAGCCTTGACCCAGCCGTAGATTATTACAGGATCTCTTTTTCTGGATCAACTGAAGGCAAGCAAATGACAGACTTTCTATGGCCCAGCCACGACTAAGCTATAGAACAGCACACGGTTAAGCCATAAAATGAAATACAGGTGAACCGTAATTGCGTGTGAACAGTAAAGGGAACCGCGGTGGAGCCGCAGTGCATATTACGGCTAAGCCGTAAGATGCCTACGGCTAAGCCGTATGTTCACCTACGGCCAAGCCGTACCATGCCTGGAAAATGAATAACAAGGATAGGCATAAGGAAAAGACCGATATGGCCTTCATGATAGAATGTAGAGCACCTAGACTTGCCCAATGGTATGAATGTATGACATGAATGATCTCGAGGGCTGCGATTTATTCATGGTCATTATCCAGTTGTTAAGCACCTCCCCATGGGTGTTGGTTTACGGGACTTCGGTATACCAGCTAATACAATGTAACACTAGACAACGGTGCATCGAATAACTTAAAACTATATCATCATGCATGGTTAGAAACATTGGATAATTAGATTAGAATTGGCTAGTAAATGAAGGTGATTCTATCTTGTATGATTTGCTTGCATAACATGTTGTATGTTGGTCATTGATCTCCACTTTTTAGTAGGTCATTGCATGTCACGTCGAAAGTCATATTATGCGTTCACCTTGAGTATGTATATCTGTATGATATAAGGTCTGTTATTGGAGTGCACGCACGATATGCTTGTCACGATCTACTCAGGGTTTTCATGATTGATTCTGTATGGTCAGGCATTACTTAGCCTCAGCCTTAGGATCCCGACGGGGTGAATTTGGTGTAGTTTCATGGCCTTGCTGCAGTATGGAAACGTATTGGGGAACCGGACCCCAGGAAACTTGAGACCCATTTGTACCCTGGCCTGGACAATGGTGTTCTTTGCACGATATAAGTCCATCTTTTGGGAGCATATGGCAATGTAGTCGCCAACTAGTTATGTACACAGCATGTATTCATTGATTCGCATGGCATATTTCTTTCTTGCACGACAGCTTAGTATACGAATGTGACCTATTTTGATTTACACGATGTTCTTTATTCTATTAGACACAACATGCGTTAACTGTTATGGTTTATACTTTGCTGAATCGTTGTATTCACGAGTTGTTTATGGTGTTGCAGGCTCAGATACCCCTGCTGACCCCTCGTCGGTCGGCTAGACCAGATGAGACCCCCGAGGCCCCATCAGGCCTAAAGGAGTGGATGTGATCACTCCATCGGAGAGCGTCTTGGATATACATGATATGGCATAGGAGTCTTCTTTTTGAGATTTGTCACGCTTGTATACGTCATGATTTGTATATGTTATTTTGTTCATTTTGTAAAACCTTTAGCTATATATGTTAGTTCAGTTTCGTATTCTCTTCTTGCATTGTTTAGTTTGATGTTTGTGATATCTACAGCTTCCGCGTACATGTTGGCACGTGTGAAACTTCCCTTGTGTGTGTGCATTCAGACCAGGTCTATGTGTACAGGCACGGGAGTACGTGTATCATTGGTTTGGCTTTTGCTAACCCCGGACTCCTGGGCCCGGGTTGTGACATAGACATTTGTGCTGAATCTCATCCAATCGATCGGGTGAGACAATAACTTAATTTGATCGATCTGACCTTTGACAGATCGATCAGGCGTTGTGCAGGAACCCATCGACTTGCACGCAAACCTTTCCTGTTTGTGATAGAGTTGCATGTTTTGTTCCTACTTGGTCTCTAACCCTAAGGCACAAATTGTGGGTTATAAAAAAGGGTTTTCTCTTAACCCTAAATATAGATCTCATTGTTCTAACTTGAGAACACTCTTTAAAGATCACCTTTTTTCTCTAAAGCTTCCATTGGAGAGAGTTTTTGAAGGCTTCTAGTTCTAAAGTTTTGCTACTTCTACTTTCTTATAGGAGATTGTTAATTTTGTGGATTCAAGGCGTTTTCGATCAAAAGCGGAAAGTAGGGTAGGCAGAGTCTAGTCATTTTGTTGATTCTTGCAAGAAGAACTATATCCTATGGTTGAGATACTAACTGTGTAAGGTTGTGAGCATATCTTGTAACTGTTCGAAATTAGGATTTGGTTAGTCCACTGTGACTCGTGGTTTTTTTCCATAGTGGTTTCCACGCAAAAATCAGCATGCCTTTTACTTGAGTGGCTAATTGCTTTTTGCTCGCAAGTTTGCTTTGTTTTATTCCGTTGCATATTGTTTGACTTACTATTTAGAAGAAATCTGAGACCCTATAAAACTTTCAAATTGGATACTTTTAATTAAGCTCATGCTTCTATTCCTGCTTATGGACAACATGATAGATTAGGATGAGAAGTAAAATAAATAACCAACCTTGAATGCACATAAATCATGAGCATGACATAAGAATGACATCTTACCCTAGTAATAAAAGATGATAGCTCGTACCTAGATATTCAGGCTCGTATGCCACCTTTGTTCCTATGTATGCAGGCTCTCTTTGCACTTCGTGGGCCTTCTACCCACTCATGTGGGCTCTATCTTGTGTCCCAGCCCTCTTGGTTGGTTTACCAAAAAAATATAAATACAAAAAATGAATGAGCATGATACAAACAAGCAATAAGCAGCTTTGCTACAACAATAGAGCCTAGGCAGTTGATGCCCATGTTTTCTTTTCATAAATTTTAAATTCAAGAGATTTTAGAACAAAATGGTATCCAAAAGGTTAACTGTCATTCATCATATCTTAGTTCGTTTCAAAGGTATAAGGGCAACATCATTACTTTGAATGATTTAGATATTTGAATTTCAGTAGGTGGACCCCACTACATTTCACTCTCTTTTAGCTCAAGCTATTTAATAGGATTTCTCTAGATCAGTGCTCCTTTGTGTACAAATCAAGTATAAAACTAGAAAGCAGGTAAATGATCTAGAGAAGTGGGAAATGTGATTTGATTGGGTTGATGGAAAGAGATGTCCCATCATGTCCATCTCCTTCTACCCTTCCTTCTCCTCCTCCCTAATCTAAACTAGACACGATAATATGCAACATTATTCCAACAACAGATCATGCAGACATTACAATAAAACAATAAAATAGAAGTAGGATTGCAGAAACATAAAGGCAGTAGTATAACTGAAAATAATAGTATAGTAAAAGTACTGAATTGAAATCAAAATTGGTATTTTTCTCAAATTTTCAATCTTACTTAGAAATTCCCACAAATTCTCATATTCACAGTTCCATTACTTCAATAATTGTACATTATTTTTGACTCCAATAATTGTAAGGGTTTAAAAAAAAAACAAAACCAGAAAAGCCTCACCTTGGCAGCAATGGCAGAGAGGGGTCTGAACAGGGAGGGGAGAGGGAGAGAGAAGAGAGGGGACACTGGTCTCTAGATTAATGCTTCCTCCTCTTTATTACTTCTTCTCTCTTTCCTTTTCACCGGCAGAGGGAGAGCACGGAGAAAGCGAGAGCGAAGAGATAGGAGAGAGAGAGAGAGGCCGAGAGATCGGAGAGAGTAAGAGAAAGAGAGAGCAGAGAGAGACCGAGAGAGGGAGAGATCAGAGAGGGTGAGATTGGAGAGAGAGACAGAGAGAGAGAGCATAGAAAGAGAGCGACTGAAAGAGAGAGCAGAGAGAGAGAGACTGAGAGAGGGAGAGATCAGAGAGGGTGAGATCGGAGAGAGAGCACAGAGAGAGAGCCACTAAAAGTGAGAGCAGAGATAGAGACTGAGAGAGGGAGAGATCAGAGAGGGTGAGATTGGAGAGAAAGACAGATAGAGAACAGAGAGAGCTACTGAAAGAGAGAGCAGAGAGAGAGACTGAGAGAGGGAGAGATCAGAGAGGGTGATATTGGAGAGAGACAGAGAGAGTTTTTAGCATAGAGAGAGCGATTGAAAGAGAGAGCAGATAGAGAGAGACTGAGAGAAAGCAAATAGATCGGAGAGAGCGACCAAGAAAGAGAGAGAGCCGAGAGATTGGAGAGAGCAAGCGAGAGATCGAAGAGAGACAGTTGAAGGAAATCAGATGCTTTGAACCCAAAACCCTATAAATCGAAAACTTGAGACCCCCTTCATTTCCCTTCCCATCCGATCTGAAATCCATGGAACCCTAGAAACATCCCCATCCTGATTTGAAATTCCATGACAGGAGTGTGTAATCTCCAAACCCAAATCCTCTTTCACAGCTGTCAAATGAGCTAAGACTTCCACATGAGCGGTGAGATGTTGAAGAATAAGGGCGTTCCAGAGTGGCTAAATAGCGCTTTTTGGTCTTGCAATGCCTCCCTTTAAGACGACCAGTACCTCCTCCGTCACCCTTCCACCAAACCCGAGACCCCAACTGGGTGTGAGAAAGAGCAGCGAGAGAGAGAGAGAGCAGAGAGATCTGCAAGAAATCAGAGAGTGTGAAAGAGGGAAACAAAATGGGGGTGAGGGACTGAAAAAGGGGAAAGATGGGCGTGAAATTTTATAAAATTTTTGCAGACGATAAATTTTCGTTGCAAAAAATCAGATTTCGTCGGAAAATGTTCCTCAAAATCATTACACCTTTATCGACGCATAATAATTTTCTCTCAACAAAATTAACCTTTACCGACGTTCTACGATTTTCACTAACGAAATTATACATCGGTAAAACATTTTCATTTTTTCTATAAATAAGTAAAAAAATATGTAAATTTACTGATGTCTTTGAATTTTATGCCGGTAACATTGAAAATAGTTTCATGCCAACGTTATATTTTACGTTGGTAAAATTTATTATTAACGACAAAAATTAAAAAAGTTGGCAAAATTCATATTTAGCGACGCTTATTTTCGCCGCTAAAACCAAAAAAATCATCAAAAACAATTTATTTTATTTTATTTTTTTCTAAAAAAGAAGATAATTCGCTATCGACCTTGGTTGATGAAAACTGAAATAACGTTGGTGAAAATCAAACTTTTACCGATGTTTTAAAAAAACATCGGTAAAAGTATAACTTTTAGTGACGTTTTAAAAAAATGTCGGTAAAAGCTGAATTTTTACTGACGAAATTATATGCGTTGTAAATAATAGTCTTTAGCAATGAAATTATAAAATCATTATTGAATAACATCGCTAAAAATGCAGTTTGTTGTAGTGTTTAGAATTGGATCTTCACCAAAGGCATCTGCATTTGAAACTACACCCTCTTCATTGAATTCTGAAAAAATCTGACACAAAAACATTAACTCTATCCATTCCAAGTTGATCGCGCTTAAAAATGGCGTGGAAATGTGTAATGGATTCGATGTCCGACATTCACGCACTTCAAGCGTTAAGAAGAATGTGAATCAATTACAGTTCATCATTGAATTCCCTTTTGTTTACATGGGTTCAAGTGCCCTGACCGCGGGGATGCAGGTTGTTTACATGCATTTTGAAAGTTTACAACCCCTCCCTCAAGTCTTAGATGTGATCTCAATTTGGAAATTATAAGAAAATGTACATAAAGTAGAAAAAACTGTGAAAAAGAAGAAAAAATGGGGGGTGACCGTGACCCGTGGTCACTGCCCCAGGCCAATGACCGTGGGTCACGGTCACTGAGGCTTTCCAGTGACCGTGACTCACGGTCATTGGCAGACAGTGACCGTTTGGTCACTGTTTCGCCTCCGGTTTCGTCCTGTTCGCGATGGTTCTTTTTTGGAACTTCTTTCAAGTGTTGAAACTCCATTTTCATGACTTTGGAGTGGTGGACAACCATCAAGAAGATCACATTTAACCATGGAATCAATCGAAACCTCTGTAACTCATCATTCGTGCTTACGGACTGCGTTTTTGTTTCAGGTCCGAAATGGGCAAATATGAAGCCGGAGTTGTATCATTTTGAATCTATTATTTTCAAGGAACAAAATGAGGCCTAGAGAGGCTTCTTTCACAACTCTTGCAATGGCTAGGAAGTCCTACGAATAAGAGAAACAGAGGTGACAATGTCATCCTCTCAAAAATTACTGACATACGAACATATCATGAAATTTGGCCATTCCACTTCCTTCTCTTCTTCTGAATTTTCTTCCTCACCTTCAAAACTAAGAAAAGAAGGTGGGAATGGTCATGGAAGTGCTGCTGGAGTTTGCTTCTTGTTGCTCTAAGTGCTTTCTTTGTTTGATTTCTTCTCTTTTCTTCCTTATGTGTGTTAGTCTCTTTTTTTTCCTTTAAGATTTGAACCTTTTATAGACTCCCAATCAGTTTTGTACAGTTTTGGGGAGTTAATAGCAGTTGTGGGGAGTTGGATTTTGAAGAGGAGTGGAGAGAAATCACCTAAAGTCGTGGGAAACATCTTTTGAAGGTCCGTGACCGCAGGCCTAGTTACGGACAAGGCCCAATTTTGGGCTTTCGCGTATGTGGCCCATTTTCATCTGTTTTGGGCTCAAACGAAGTCCGATTGCCACGAAACTTGGAGGGACGCTTCTTGACACTATTTTCTACATATCATAAAAATTTCAGCCCATTTTGACTTCGGGAAATTGGTCAACTTTTTCATTAATTGGGCCCTGGTCACGAACAAGGCCCCTTTTTTGGACTTTTGTGTATGTGAACCATTTTCATCTATTTGGGGCCCGAACGAAGTCCAATTGCCACAAAACTTGGTAGGATTCTTTTTGACACTATTTTGACCATGTCATAAAAGTTTCAGCTCATTTTGACCAGCTGAAGTTGGTCAACTCCGTTGATGAACAGGCCCCGGTCTCGGACAAGACCCGTTTTCAGACTTTTGTGTATGTGACACATTTTCATCTGTTTGGGGCCCGAACGAAGTCCAATCGGCACGAAACTTGGAGGAATGATTCTTGACACGATTTTGAGTGTGTCACAGAAGTTTCACCTCTGTTTGACCACTTGAACTTGGTCAACTCCTTTTGATTGTGGGTCTCGGTCACTCCTAAGGCCCATTCTTGGACTTTTGCATATGTGGCTCGTTTTCACCTGTTTAGGGCCCGGACAATGTCCAATCGCCACAAAACTTGGAGGAATGCTTCTTGACACGATTTTGTGTGTGTCACAGAAGTTTCACCTCTGTTTGACCACCTGAACTTGGTCAACTCTCCAGTTGACTTTTTATGACAGTGGGCCCTTGTTTCAGCTGTTTAAAGCGACCTCGGTTTGATTTGAAACTTAGAGGGACTGACGTTAGAGGTATCTTGGAGTGTTCATCCTAATTTCATTGATTTTAGACCTCGGGAAGCAGGACCTCGGTCGGGAACCCCAAGTAGATATGCTTGTAACTTTTTAGGTCAAATGATGTCCATTTGACCCGAAACTTTGAAGATTATCTCCTGAGCATGATTGAAGCTTTGTGTCCAGGCTTCATCAATTTTGGACCTTGGAAAGCAGGACCTCGGTCAGTGACCCCAAGTAGACATGCTTGTAACTTTCTAGGTCAAATGATGTCCATTTGACCCCGAAACTTTGCAAATTATCTCCGGAGCATGAATGAAGCTTTGTGTCCAGGCTTCATCAATTTTGGACCTCGGAAAGCAGGACCTCGGTCGGTGACCCCAAGAGACATGTTCTGTGCTTTTTCCGGTCGAATGATGCCGTTTTGTCTTGAAACTTTGCAGAGCTTCTTTCGGTCATAACTGGTTTAGTCTTCATGAGATGTCACTCTACACAGAGACTCAGAGAGCATAGTATATTATCACTTCGACATGTAGGAATGCCGGGTCTCACAGTGATTCCCTAGGATCTGACAAATAACCTCTGTAGCCTAAATTAAGCTGAGATGAGGTGTCTTCGCTGCAGTATTTGCAATTTTTATGGGTCAACACAAGTGACGATGCCACCACGGTCAAACTTAACAAGTCTGAGTCATTGTCTAGCATACATTTTGGGTGCTTGGGCAACACATATGTCAAACATAATGCATCAATGGATAAGTTCTTCTATTTGATACAAAGTTGCTTAACTAGATCATCATTTGTAATATACTGGATCAAAAGGATGACATTGGTCAATATACCAAACTTGCAAAGAAAATGATTGACTGTGTGCCATTTTGGAAGATGAACATAGAAGGAAAAATTAAAATCATAAGAATTTAGATAATTAGGAATAAAGATTCTTTTCTGTGTTTCAAAAATTATTTTGGCCTTTTTGTGCTAGAATATTGGAATTGGGATAAATTTATATAATTTTTTGAAAATCTAAAACTCATCCAATATTCACTAGTATTAGATATTAGTTCGATTAATTACGGCTTTGTTTTAGTGTTGCAAATCAAATACTCACCTATTCTTAATTTTAACGTATTAGTCTCAAACTCATAGGGATTTGAATGAGTTTCATGAATACTATATGACTTTTGACTTTGCAACTACAGAACAAAGATAAATTTATCTAAAGTCTTGTTTTTTAAAACAAAGACTTATCTAATATTCATTGATATGAGATAATGTTATCTCAATTTTATAAATTTTAACATTGATTTAGTGTTGCAATAAAAAAAAACTCACATATAATTTCTCTAACTTTACATGTTGCAATTTGAAACTCAAATATATCTAAATAAGTTTCATTTTGTGAATATTATTTCACTGTTGGCTCATGTATCAACTACAAAATATATAGAAACTTATCAAAGTTTTCAAATTAAACCTTGAAACGCAAATAGAATATTCCCCTTCTTATTTTCATGAAAATCAATTGAGTTTTGGCAAAGCAATTCAGAAACATAGAAAAACTTTATCAAGTTGATTGCATTTTTTCATGAAAAAACATATAAAATTATATGACTTTCGTAAAATTTATCTTTTTCTTCATTGTGTAGTCCAATAAAATTTAGATAAATTTAATACAATTTTTTCGCAAAATTAACATAATATCTTCTAACTTTTTCCAATGAACTCAAAATACAAGCAACATAGAGATCAAAAGCTTCAATCACAATGAAGAAGAATATCTACACTTTCTTCTCCCTCTACCTATCACTTCTCATAATCTCTTTTAACTGTAAAAGAAAAATAGAACATATAAAATTACTTTTCTCTCACTCACTTGCATCAAATCAGACATATTTAAATCTATTGTAATTCTAACATTAAATAATAAAAGATTGATACTTACCTCACGGATCTGATGCAAAAATTGAAAAGCGATGATCAATCCAACTTGAAGAAAAAGATGTGAAAAAAAATGAATGAAGAAGATAACAAAGATGATGAAGTATTATTAAATCTCTTAGATTTACAATCTTGCCACTCTCATTTTTGAAATCTGCATCTAAAAGGATAATAGCTAATGTGAAAATGATTTTGATAAATGAGATGTTAATGAAATTTGAGTTAAATAATAGGAAGAAAAATCGTGAATAAAGATCATGCAATTACAAAGGGCAAATCAATCAAAAATAATATGACGTGTTGATATTAAAGACCTCCACCTAGAATAAGTCTAAGTGATAGGGACTATATGCCTTAGCAACTTTGTGCGTGGATTGGACCTTGTAGAACTATTTTGCAAGAGATGTTTGGCTAATTCTCTTTATTTTTTAGGGGTGTTGAAATAGTTCATTTCTATGATATTCATCAAGGCGCCCAAATCTAAAATCGAAACCAATAAAAATCACCACCACAACATCAAGTAAAATGTTAGTCCAATCAGAGTTATGCCCACCATAAAATTGATAACAAACATGATACATAATTTGTGGCATAACTTCTTTTGGAATAAAATCATAATTAATGATGGTCAAGGTTCTTAATGATTTGAATTTTGAAAGGCATGGCCCACTTACTGATTTGGACATATCTCCTTATTGGAGTAAAATATACCTAATGATGGGTCAAGGTGGACAATGATTCTTTGTATTTAAAACACTCCACAACACAACCCAACCCCCCACCCACCCCACCCCACCCCCCCCAACATACACACATACACGCCACATACACAAAAAAAAAAAAAAAAAAAACCCTACAGCATATGCGGTAGTTGTGAATGTATTTATTTTATCTCTGTAATAATTAAAAACAAGAAGATTTTACTAAAAAAATCATCATAAGTGACCCCTTAATAATAAATAAATAATATTAGCAATGGGTGCATTGGAGTGGTCATATTTGACCACAATGGCATATTTTTTTAACGTTGTGGGGGAGCATCAATCTAACACTCATTTTCTTTTTCTAACATCGGATCCAATGTTCCATAAACATATTGCAGAGCAAGATGGTATCGTCTGGTGATGCCTTAGAAGAAGACGAAGGAAGCAAGAACCTGGGCTCTCAGTTTCAAAGAAGAAAGAAGCCACCACCTAAATCAAAATCTAAAGACACATGTTGACATCATTTACAAGCCAAGCCAAAATGGCTCATCTCTCTCTCTCTCTCTCTCTCTCTCTCTCTCTCTCTCTCACCATTCTTTTTTTGTGTGTTGCGCACTCTAACGTGCTAACATATGTAGTTCCATATTCTAGTTGGGCAAATCAGTAGGTACTACACCAAAAATGTCCATCTGGAATGGTTTGAAACTGATCCTAAATGAATTTGGAACGGTTTCAAACCGTTCTAAAAATGGGTGTCGTAGAAATTCTGGAACGGTTCAAAACCGTTCCAGATTTCCAATTCTGGAACGGTTTTGAACTGTTCCAGAATTGGAAATATCGAACGGTTTTAAACCGTTCTAGAATTAGAAATATGGAATAGTTTTAAACCGTTCCAGATTTCCAAATCACATATATGGATACAAAATCACAATGCACAAAAGTAATTCATTTGTTCGCGAAGACATGCAATGTAACCAGTTTTGTTTAATACAAATTTTAATTTCATCTGGATATAGGGCCCGTTTCCGCTATATAGGGACTGTTTCTTCTGCGAGAATGATTTGTTCCCTAAAATATCTGACGAGCAACCCAAAAGATCAACCAAAAATAGATGAAAAGGTAAACATGTCTACACCAGTATTTATTCGCTCCTCACTCCAGTTGATAACAAATTTACTAAGGCTTCAAGTTTTTCAGAATCAAATGGTCACTACTAGAATTGGCCTCAGTGAGCCTAACCCAGATCAGATATAAATCTACTGCTAACAGATGGAAGGAGTCTACACTGTAACCAGACCGAGGACAAAAGCAAATGCTACTTACACGTTCTGATTGAAAAAGATGAGTCCACCCATATATATTCCTTTCTCCTCCATTTTGCACTCCAGAAGATTTCAAATAGACCTAATCATTTGATAATATTTGGCCAGTTCATAACATTATAGGTTACTACTTGGAGCAAATGTGTAGCTTCTCCATGGAAGAAAGAAGAGATCTTTCCAAGAAAATAAAAAATGACCAGTTCGGAGCAATATGAGAAAACTAGCTACCATGCCTTCTCAGCTGTGTGGGGAAGCAGTCTTCTTCATTCCATGTCTTTCCATCACTCTCCTGGTCACAAGCACAGTAGCGTCACTTGCCCCTAACGTTCCAGCTACCATGATTGCAGCAAACTCCTTGCCGATCTCTTCTTGCACCTTGCTCCTAGCTTTCTCAAGAGGATCCCTTGAGACCCCATTAGAAATTTTCACTCGCATATCAGTAGGTAGTATAGCCAGCACCTTTTTATGAATGTTTCCACTGTCAGTGGGCCACCTGCCAGATTTTGTGGGGCCATCTGCTGCTTTGATTACAGGAGCATTACTGGCAGGCAACTTAGAGCTGACGGAAGTGGTTGGTGTTGCAACAGTGGTTTTGGGTTGTGGAGTGCAGGCTGTGACATGAGGCCTCAACTGAGAAGTCTGAGGAACAGCTCCTGATCTCATTGTCATTTCTAGCGGCTGGATCATGGGCACTGCACCATATACACAAGCAGGAGAGTTACAATATGGTTTATGCTAACGTAAATGCAGTGTCCTGTAAGAAGGCTAAAAAAAAAGTAAACATTTCAACGACAGTAGAAAAGATATAAGAACCGGTTCATTTGATATTATTATACAGGGAATAAAAGAACTGGATCAGATAGAGGGGGTGAGCAGCAAATAACTCACTTATCAGAGCACCCATTGGGCTGTTCATGACTTCATTAGGGAGATGCAGGATGTAGTCCGAAATGGTTGCCCCCACCAAGAATTGTGCAACCTCATTGCTGAACTTGTTGCAGTTATGGCTGAGCAAATTGTAGGTTCGGCTGTGTTTTGCGGGCTAATCTCCTGCAAATATTCCTCAAATAGGTCTTTTGGCACATGTGTGACTCCCAAGTCCACCACCCGTACTGGAGTCCCATACGGTGTTGCTCCAGCAGGAGCATGTTGGATGCCTCCTCCAAAGAAGTATTCAATTCCATAAATAACTACCCCTGTATGCCAGTGTCATTCACATTTGAAAGAAAAAAAAAACATCTCCTTATAAATGACATTTCAGTAATTGTAAAATGATGACTAATTGGAACTAGAAGAATCTATATAGAATTCAACACTTGATATGCGTCAAACCCAGCAACATGACTCATTCCAGAGTGTAACATAGTATGTCATGCTGAAAAGCACAGCAAAACATAAGTTCTACATGGAAACAGAGATCACTTAATACATTCGCAAATCAGGATATTCCTCATTGTCAGTGTGATCTCTGCATTTGTAGTAATTTAAGTACACCGTCACTATCATCAAAACCTATCCCATCAATTTATCTCTCCACTTCCTACTTTGTTAGGGAAAAAAGAAAAAGAAAAAAAACTTAAGCCAACATATAGAGTCCACAAATAACTGAAACTCATGTTGTTTTCAGTTTCATGATGTAGAATTGAATTCCTATTTCTCCAACCAAACTTTTTAACTAATCAAAAAGTAACCAACAAACAATCTAAATATCATATCATATTTTATACACAAAAAGGTATAGACTATATAAGACATAAAAGAAGAAAGAGATTTGCATGTCTACACAAGACAGTACATGTACATGTATTAAAAAAAAAAAGGAAGTCAGTATGAGAAGTTGAAATTTCAACAGCATTCCACTAATTCATCAGCACAACAACTTACCAATATAAAAAGCGATTTAATAATCCTTTGTTATCTAGAACTACCCATTCCAATATGTCCAACCTCACTTTCCAACATCCATCCAAAAAGAACATCAAACAAACCTAAGCATTCTCTCCTTGTATCCATCCATATGGGTATATAATATAATAAAACATTCACGTGCTCTCTTTCTTCCAAACACATACAAACACCAAACAAATACAAACACTATACGGAGAGAGAGCATTACCCTGAAAATGTCAAAAAGCTATACATAAGAAACCCATCTCCCAGGAACAGTCAACTGTGCACTTACCAAATTTAAAGCCAAAACGGCTGGTCTTTTTCAGTTACATGTAACTACATTAGTCAACTATTGGACTCTTGCTACCTATGAAAACCAGCTCACTCATACTACTCAAAAGCCCAAGCCCAGGATGCATATGTTACAGGAACAGATTACATATGATAGAAATACACGAGGACCTCAAGCTGTTAGCATGGAATGCAACCTCCTGAGGGTCATTTGCAGACGGTCTTCAGTCTTTTAGCAGCCTGCACAAAACCGACCAGAACCTGCAACTCATCCAATTGCTTCAATAAGAGCAGCAAGCAATTTGATTCAACAGAAAAAGGAGAATCAACCACATGGTTATTTAAAACACAGAACTAGAAAAGAACACATAATCTCATCAGTTTGCGACAAATACCAAAAGCATGAAATGTCTCTAAGCAACATCAATTAGCTGCTCTTTTGTAGGGTTAGGAATGGAGTCAACCTAGCCCAGAGAAGAACACCGAGCAGAGTGAAAAGGGAATGAAGAACAGCAGCTTAAAATAAATAGAAAAAAAAGAAAAGCAAAACAAACAGCTTTCACAATTGACTAATTGTTTCACCAACAGACAACACTCATAGGAGCCACCCATTTATTATCATTCCATTCATACGGTCAACACTGTAAATGGCATACCCTAAACATCTTCCATCAGAACATCGGTCCAACCATGCCAACATTAAATGGCTACCTTTGGTCATGAATCGATGATATCGTCCAATAGGGTAGAATTTTAAGAGAAGGAAGAGTCGGTATGATGAACCAACAGCCTATGGACTATTTCCGCAAGGTTGGCAACCTGTACAATTTATTGGGTCAAACAACTGCATCTCTATTGATTAAGCATTCCATTTAATGCCTCTAACTTCAACATTGGTAGGAAAAATGAACTCACAAGATTGAAGTATTGTGAATATTTCCACAGTGCTGGTGTTCCTAGTTTGCTCAAGTCAACCATCTGAACCAAATGCTAGAAACATTAAATGGAGGAAACAATGGGCACTTCAAGACTACAGAACGTGTTCAAAAGCATATTAGTAGAAACAAAAATTAAGGAAAAGAGATTTGTCATACTGTTACACCCTGAGCAGGTGATACAGATCCCTTGGATTGCAAATCAAAAGAATGGGATTGGCTTGTGGCCTTATGAGCCAATCCAGTGGTTCTGTGTGACCGATGTCTTGGTCTGTGTAGTTTTTGGGTCTCATCAGAAGTTGCAAAGAATCATGAACAGCAAAAGAGCAGTCAGAAATATAGGGAAAAAAAAGGCAAAGTAAACTATGAACACTTTTGAAAATAGTGGAAAGGTTAACGATGCAAGAAAACATGCTGCATCCTATGTAGCAAGGACACTTTTATTCTAATAGAAAATTTCTATAATAGATGAATGAAGATGCAACCTATAACAGATGGATAAAGATGACAAAAAAAAAAAAAAATGCTTTCCTGACTTCCAGGAGCTTCTTCTTTGTTGACTCTGAGCGGATGACACGCGTACCTGCAAAACCAACAAAATGAAATTCATTGGAGAATGAGAAAGATAACCTTTCACAGCTCTTAACATTCACCTTCATGAGCAGCAAGATCATTGGATATTTGGATTCACTAGGGAACAAACACCAACATTTAGTTTGCCATACTAACTAATTTGGGAACTCTTGATTCTTGAATAGGAAGCAAATCCATTTCTTGGCAATAAGTACTAACTTTTAATTTTCTTAGTTCACCTGATCCTAACCAATTAGTTAAGCATGCATGAAAATTAGGCTTTAGTTCAACTAAAATTAATCTGGTTTGGGCTCAGGAGCATACTTGAAAGGTAAAAAAAAAAAATCATGAATAAATGCCTAACCTTCATATTTGTGTCACTGTCCTAAGACTAGTGATCATGAACGGACGCAAATGAGGTAATTCACCATATGCCATCAATCCCATTTCCTAATTATTGCCCATATATCAAGCTGGCTTTTATATACCTAGCCTTCTGCTACCCTTGACATCAAGGAATCCATCCCACGCCATTTTATCAATTTGCTTCCGAACAGCAGTCTGATTAGCTTCCCCCTCCATCTTGTTCTGCAACTTCGATATTGTCACATAGTCCATTGGAAGAGCATAATACAAAGCTAGTGATAAAAGAAGTTGGAATGGCATGCATTATCCATCAGACTGTAAAATGTTATGGCAGTATACATGGAGATAGATCACTCACTTTCATGTACATGTAGTCTTCATTCATTTTTCTGGGCACTTTTTCACCAGGCACCATAACTTGTGCTTCAGTCTCTTCCTTCACAGTGACATTGCCCAGATTGATATTCTGATGCAGTAAAAAGAGAAGTTAAGAGTTATTGAGAGCAGAGATGAGAAGATATATCTGATGTTATCTCACCTTTGATTTGTTTATGCGGTAAATGTCCCTTCCAACTGCCGATAGGAGCCCTTCTCTTGTTAGTTTGTTTATGATTTCTGAAAATCGGTCAAACAGAAAAATCAAGATGAGATAAGTCCAAAACATGGAATTGTATTACCTGTCTGTCAAATTAACAGAACTGCACCAGCACTCAGTCTTCTGAGAAGTATATTTTATTTTTTAAAATACTCAGATTTCCAATTCTTAAATAGATGTGAAGAATCTGCTATTCCCTCCATTTTGGTTGACAATAAGATCCATTCAGTACAATGAGCTCCAAGTAATTTTGTCCATTACCTTCAATTAATTCCTGTAGAAAATATATATTTAATTGAATGAATTGGTAGTCATACAGAGATTTAAATTAGAGATTAAGATAAACATTCTGTAAGATTGAATTTCAAACATTTGAGATAATCATCTTTACCACCGAAATCTCAGGGAAATTGGACAAAACATCACTGAGATCAATGGTGTCTGTATGCCTACAAGTAATCCAGTCACACACTGGCCAAATTTTCTTCATCCTGCTTAGGGTCTTGCGTTTCATCTGCAACCAACAGCATCATGTCAAAATAACCATTTTAGAGAATGATACAAATCAACAGTAATTAAGCAGTAAACTGAGCAGATTTCATTAGCAATCAGTCAAACCTTGGGTGAACAATTAGTTAAACCTTGGCCTTGAACATGGACTGGCCATGGACCAGGTTAGACCAGTGCTGAAGCTTGGCAGAGCCCAGCCTATTCAGTTTCTGGACCTAAGATTCAGGCCTAGATTCACACACAGAATGGAGGTTAGACCATGCCCAACCACCAAATCTTACATCCCTTTGTCCAGAACAGGGGCAAACCCAGAAAATTTACCTTGGGGGCCACAATATAAAAATGTAAAACTGGTGCAAAGTTTGAAAAAACACAAATTTTACCTCAACATAAAGGAGTTGGTAGCCCCCCTCTAGTTCCAAATATGTTAGACGGGGACTAAAGAGCCTCACAAATTTTACCTCACAAAATTTTCATTTTTAAGCTCCTCGAAAGAGCCTTTATAATTTAAACCCAATAGTGTGTATTAGTTCCTTGAGGGTCCAATTGGGATGAATGCCAATACATGGAAGGATACATGTATGTAGGGGTTTGGTTTCATCATAGGTGGGCCTATTAAAAGTACCCTTTCTCCACCATTCAAAATAAAGAAAAAAAAAGTATCCTTCCCTAAAAAGAAAATATACAAGGAACTGTTTACCTCTTGAAAATTTTCTTGTGATTGCATTACTCGTGTCGGTTTAATTTCTAATATTATGAAGCTCTATATGAATTTGAGAATAACTATTACTGCTGTTGAGAATGTTTATTTCAATCTCTGTATAGTAGATCACACTTTGTTTGGGCAGAAACAGAATAATGCGAGATCAATGCCTTGCATCAAATAATTTCAGTGTTTTCACATTCTTTGCAGTCCCCTGTCTTCGGAGGGCAATTTATGTAGAAGAAGAATATGAAGCTGCGGGAGGGGAAGTTCTTCTCGATAACAAAGATACTGATGGTTGGCTGGCAACACATGGGAAACCAAAAGGTATATGCCTTCTGAAGTCTTGATGGAAATCTAGGCATACCCCTCTAGTAAAAGTTAAAAGCTAAGAATTTTTATTGTTTCATATGCTTCAAGGGATGATGTCATTACCATTTACCTCTTAAATAAAGTTTTATATGTGAAATCCCAACATCTTGATAACTTTCTCTTTTTTCCAGAGTATAAGTCCGGTGATGAAGAGAACTTGCCATCCATGGAGACTCTTGAAACAGGCAAGAGCCGGACTATTCAGTCCATCTCCTTGTATTTTGGTGGTGAAGATGAGGATGATATACCTGACATGACCAAGTATAATGACCATGAAAATATTCTGGAGGCAGATGCTGTAAGTTTGAATTCCTACTATGCTATTGTAAGTATAATCAACACTGTAAACTCATATATATTAAATTGTAATGTGCTCTACATGTTAATTTTATTTTATTTTATTTTTTTTTCACAATATTGCTGACTGATGTCCCAACTTGCGAGCAGCCAATATCATGTAGATCACCTATTGTTGCTTGTCAGTTTTCATAGTAGCAAACTGCATTAATAAAATATTGCTGCATGGGTGATTTATAAAGCATTTAGATCAATCATATAAGGGGGGTAAAATATAAACCTGCTTAATTGTGTGTGAGCATTTTTGTGGTAAAATTTCACGATACAAATAGCCACAAGGCCAAAAGATCAAACACTTGGTGTGCGTGCGAATCAAACATTTGGTGTGGATGCGAATCAATCTCTATCTCTACATTTCTAATATTGGAAACTGCATGTGTTAGAAAATCCAATGGTGCAAAATCATCAACACAAATCCAAGTCAAAACATCACAAATATCTTGAGATAGAAATCTCCTAATACATTTGGAAAATCAACATAAATCTCCACAATCGATCAAAAACAAGCAAAACATCCAAAAAAACAAAGATTTGACAAAACAGAGCAAGGTCAGATGAAAATTGCAGAAGATCCGCAGAGAAAGGAGTATAATAATCGGCTAGGGTTTATACCAATGGAGAGACAAGAAGAAGATCTACAGAAGATGCAACCAATGTGAAGAAGACTTGGAGAAAACAAAACCCTAGCCATCTCTTCTGTTCTCCTGCGACCAACATGAAGACAACAGATCAAACCCTAAACAACAAACGATAGGGAATAGTAATTGTTGAGAGATCGATTGAGAAATCTTGCCTTTTGAGAAGTCGGGAAGAGAGAGTAGAAGAAGAGCAAGAGCAGTA
Organism: Sextonia rubra; assembly: GCA_037013555.1. Lineage (NCBI taxonomy): Eukaryota > Viridiplantae > Streptophyta > Magnoliopsida > Laurales > Lauraceae > Sextonia > Sextonia rubra. The sequence continues at coordinate 12,440,129 of JASUAD010000008.1, forward strand.
ACGATAGGGAGTAGTAACGATAGGGAAGAGAGAGTAGAAGAATAGCAAATAACGATAGGGAATAGTTTATTCTCAAGTGGGCCTGGTGCAGAACGGGTCAAACCCGTTTCAATTTGGGAATGGCCCAAAACCAAGCCCATAGTTTGTTCCTAAACTCCATTTTTGGTGTAGTGAGGAAGGCACAAGGAAGAAGGAAGAAACGAGATGGGAAAGAATCAAAATCCAATGCTCGAGATCACCGCTTCGGCCGACAAAGTGTTAGATCTTGGAATCCATGCCGTCCGTTGCACCATTGGATTCCCATTCAAGAGACACCCCTATCCTGAAAACCCTGGAGTCCCTGGGGCTGGGGAGATGGAGATCATCGATCTGACCAGCAGGTGCAATATTGATCCCACCTTTTCAGCGGCAAGAGGAATCGGTTCCTATCTAGGCAATTTTACCTAATCTTCTCATCCGGAGAAACACAAAGATCGAATTCAAACAACTAAAAAGAAACAATTGCACATGTATTGGACTGTATTCAACCCTTATAAAAAGAAAATAAAGAAACATACCCATGTTTTGCTATGAAAAGGAAGATCCAATCCGAACAAGTAAACAAGAACTTTACACATACCTGCATCGGATCCAATGCCTAGGCTTACCTGCATTGGATCCAATGGCTGGGCCTTTCATTCCAACATTGGATCCATTGCTCCCCCACGACATTGAAGAAAAAACACCAGAGTGGTCATATGTGACCACTTCGGTGCACCCATTTATAATATGAATTTTTTATGTTCAAGGGGTGACCTATGACGATTTTTTCGGTAAAATCCTTTAAAAAAAAAAGAAATAAAAAGACTTTCAATTACATGGCATAGAAACACTCTTCCAAGAACAGCTTATTATCCAAAGCCTTTCTTAGGAATATTGTCTTTCTAGATTTCTTTCTCTTGAACTTTATAAGCCCTTATTCATATCAGCAACATTTGATAATTTGATCTGGGGATTGTCACTCTTTCCTGAGAGATTAGACGATGTCAACATTTTATAAAACTACACCTTCTTTGCTTAATTATATGCTGTGGTAGAGATGAAAGACACAAAGATAGTGTAGAGGAGGACAAAGATGCAAGACCCAACATGACCCAAGTGGTGAAGATGATCCTACATCATAAATATGATTATTAGCTGATCTCATCTTGGACACTTACTAGATGCTTTTCTACCAAAAACAAAACACTTATTAGATGTTGCTTTCCCATGGTAGTTGAACTCTTTCACTATATATATATATATTTATTATTTCTAAATCCATTGATTTGATGGGGTGGTTGGTATACAATTAGTGGCAAACCCAGGATTTTTATTTGAAGGGTGTGGATCCTGACATGTAGTTTGGTTTTGGGGCCAACTAAGGATTTTTGCATGGATTTTGAGGGTAGAGCCTCGATTTTTATTGGACTTTTGGAAGTGGACAAAAACTTTTCGTAGAGGTTTTGGAAGTCCACTTGGTTTGATGGGTGTAACTGCACCCACATGCATATACTTGGGTCTACCATTGTATACAATGTATTGTTGAAGACATGGAAAATCAGCACATGTATTACCTAAATTGTATTTTCTCAAATATGATTTCTACCATTATGACTTTTAGGCACCTTAGCCAAAGGGGCTGGGATTTAAAAGAAAGCCTGCACATGTTAGTACAGGAGCCCACATACATGGAAAAGAAAGTTTGCACACACGTGTGTGGTCAAGATGGCATATCTAGGGTTTATACCGTCGATAGCCAAGTGAAAGCTGCCGAGGAGCCATTCTCAGCATTATCACTTAAGATGAGTGTTGATATTCAAGCACTATCTCAGAACTAACTGAAACTTGGAAGACCAACCCCATGCCCTCACACATTTGATTGAAGCTTTAGACAGACAATTGTGGAAATTATTGTGTTTCACCAGCGTTACCCCTTTTTTTCATATAATTGCGAGAATTGAAATAATATAAATGAAATTGTTGAATCTGAAATGTATATTAGTCTTATCGAACTCCTTCGGATCTATGGTTGTCTCACAATAGAATGTTGTCTTCACAAAGGGATTTAATCATTTACAAGTCTCTTTTGCCTTTTCCTTTCTTCTTGTGCAGGAAGTGTTAGAATGCAAAAAAGAACAAAAATAAAAAATAAAGAACTACAATAGCCAATAGAGTTACACTAGGGCTATCCTCAATATTTTGTGGTCATATGGGCCACAGCAAAATTACCGGTCCAACAGTAAGTTCATACTTATGTTCCCAGTTAGACGTTCAAGAATTGCCTTATTACAGTTCCTTGGTTTAAGCAACATAAAAAATAAAGTTAAAAGACACCAAATGTAGCTTTTTCCATCAATTTCAACATTACATTCGTTATTTAGTCACAAGCTCCAAAGGCTTGCATTGGGAAAAAAGAAACATAAAACTACAGTGACAGAGTACAACTGTTTGAAAGCAAAATATTATTGAGCAGTAAGCATGACATTGGTTAATATTAATATTCATGGCGGACGAGCATCTCCACCACTTGGGTCATTGTGGGTCTTGCATCTTTGTCCTCCTCTACACATTGCAAAGCAGCTTTAACAAGAGTTTCCATCTTAGCCACATCATATGTACTATCGATCTTCGAATCTATGATTTCCTCAATCCTCCCTGGCCTGTCATGAGCTGCATGCATCATCTCCCTCACCCATTTAACCAAATTGTGAAAATCTCTTCCGTCTTCTTCATTTTCCGCATTGAATCCATAAGAGCTTCTTCCAGTCACCATCTCTAGCAGGACAATTCCATAACTATAGACGTCAACCTTAGATGTAACAGGTTGATTCAAGATCCACTCTGGTGCCATGTATCCTGTAGTCCCCCTAATCCTAGATATGTTGACATCATTAAGACCATGTCTATCTCGAAGCTTAGACAAACCGAAATCGGCTACCTTTGGATGGTAATTTTCATCTAAAAGTATGTTTTGTGGCTTGACATCACAGTGGAGTACCCACTCGAGGCACTCCTCGTGTAAATAAGCTAGTCCTTTCGCTGTACCGACTGCAATCTCAAACCTTTTCTCCCAACCAAGGGCACTGGAGGAGAGATTCGCAGCTAGTGATCCACGTTCCATGTACTCATACACCAAAAGCCTATGCTTCCCTTCAGCACAAAACCCCCACACTTGTATCAAGTTCATGTGATTGATCCTCCCAATTATGCTTACTTCAGCAAGAAACTCTCCTTCTCCTTGATTAACCCCTTCAAGCTTCTTCACAGCGACCACTCGTGCATCCTGCAACTCTCCTTTATATACAACTCCCCCTCCTCCCCTTCCAATCACTTCACTAAAATTTTGAGTGGCCTTTTTTAGCTCTGCATAGCTAAATCTTTTAAATCCAGTGGCTGCAATCAGATATGCTTTCTCAGTTGCGCTTGTGCTTTTGTTCCTATACATGTACCACCATCCCATAACTATGCAGATCAGCTCCACGACGAACAATATGACCACAAACCACAAGAGATATTTTAAGGAGCTATTTTCTTGTTTGTGCTCTACAGTAGCATTACGAGCACATCTCAATTTATTTATTTCTAATCGAACAGGGACCCCATCTGACACGGTCTGACTTCTTGGCACCTTGATATGCATCATCCCCATGAAAGCTGACGATTGGTAGCCATTTAACAACATTACTTTTGGATAGCACCGTCCTGTGCCATCAAAGAAGTACATGAAAGCCTTGCAAGAATACGACTCCAAACATATGTTCATGCATTCTTGGAGTGTCAGTTTCTCGGTGTAGTTCAAATCATAGCCGTAGAATTCGGTGTTAGGGACAGTGATGAACATCGATTCAAGTGGATCATGTGAAAGAGTAAATGTGGGCTGGCATCCCTGAGATAAATCCGTTGGATCTTTCAACTTGAATCCAGGAGGACATGAGCATCTTCTTTGAGATTGCTCATAGACACAAATACTATTGGGTCCGCATAAGCCATGCATGCTACACAGATTTGAGATGGCTTGCCATGAAATCTCCCACGCTCCCTTTTTCTCATCTAGGCTATAAAGTCGAAGGTTCCCATCAAAATCCATGATTAGTCTTCTTTTACGATCTAACCCAAAATCAATAGACAAAAAGCTTAATTGATCTGAGGACCAAAAACAGCCCGATAAATTAAATACTGCAACCCTACTACTGTTGTATGTTGATCGCCCCGCTTCCCAGCTAACCAAGCCTGGGTCAGGCTAATAGATGCTTGAAATATTGGGTCCATTGTAAAGCAAGCGCAGAACATTGTCATTGTCAAAGAAGAAAGTGTAGAACCCAGAAGAGTAGTTACCTTCGCCTCGTGATGCAACAAGCTTTGAGTCCATGGTGAACTCTTGTTGAGGAAGGAGAGTATCAGTTGGAAAATCGAAGCTTTGCCATAAGGTGACGTTTGTGGAAGTTTGGAGCATGAGATTACCTGTGTTCAAAAGGCGCAACTGCAACGATGATCCCCATGTTGTGCCTGTTTCCCAGACAGTAGATCGTGCCGCATCGATGAGGACTAGATTACCGTCTTCAAGTAAGGAAAGAGCAGAGCGTCTTCCATTCACAGGCTGGTCTCTATTTGCCATCCAAACAGGTGTGAAGTTAACAGATTTGGTGAACCATACTGCAAAGCAATAGGCATTCTCGCCAACACTCCGAAATCCAGCAGAGAAGGTGTGATCCGGTGAAATGATGATGTTGTTTGTGTTGGGTTTATGTCTTGTATTCCGGTTTAGCCGGATGAGTCCACTGGGTTAGCCAGGGACTGGTTTAAGGTCAAGGGTATTTTGGTAATTATACCGGGGCTTTCTTGGTGGCCAAGAAAGCGGAGATTATATATATGTATAGTCTGTAACCCTAGACCTTGCGGTGGCAGTTGCCCGTGGTGTTCCCACGGTACGTAGGAGAGATGAGGTGAGAGAGTGGGAATCTCTTGTATGCTTTACTTGTTATAGTGAAGATGTTCATCCTCCTGTGCCCGTGGATGTAGCCCTGTTTGGGTGAACCACATAAATCTCGTATCTCTTCTTGTGTGTGGCTTGTTCATGTTGATCTTGTGATTCATGGATGTGCACAACGGGTGATTGTCAGAAAATCACAACAATTATGCTTTACTTGTTATAGTGAAGATGTTCGTCCTCTTGTGCCCGTGAATGTAGCCCTGTTTGGGTGAACCACGTAAATCTCGTATCTCTTCTTATGTGTGGCTTGTTCGTGTTGATCTTGTGATTTATAGATGCGCACAACGGGTGATTGTCAGAAAATCACAACAATTGGTATCAAAGCATCAGAGCCACAACAATTGGTATCAGAGCCACAACAATTGGTATCAGAGCATCAGAGCTACAACAGTTTGATCTCTCTACAGAGAGCGATGATCCCCGATTCAGATAATCTAATTCTGCTGGTATGCAAAGTAAGGGATTGATAAGGGCAAAGATTAAAAGGAAGATGATTCCAAAGGGCTTTTTGTGACACATTCTTCTTCTTTGAGTATGTTTGGGTGGCATGCAAACAATGCTGTGAGGTTTTTGTTAAATTTCATACTGATGATCATACTTTGAGGGGCTATATATAAAAGAGTAGAAAAAAAAAAATTTTCCCTTATAATTGTGGTGGAGAAAGGTTAGAAGACCTTTGAAAAATATCTGCAAGTCAAGTCATGTGGGGTATTTGAGTACACTATTCATATGATTTGTCTCGCTGCTTATTAGGCAAGAGTCGCAGAGAGACAAAAGTTGGAGCAGTGGAAAGAGAATGGAGAATAGTCAGGAAAGAGCCATTGAATTCATTCTACATTTATCTTTTTTAGAAGTCAAATTATAGGCTACCGTGGAAATCACCTCCCACTGGATATGAATTCTGTAAGCCCTAAAAACCATTACATTTGGATTGATGTTATAAAAGGCTTATTTACAGAATAGGAATCTCTGGACTAATTACTTTTAGAAGAGGGCATGTGGAATGTGGCATGTGGAACTCAATGTCATTAAATCTAACAATTGACAGAAACCGGGTCTAATTGTTAGTCAAACGCTAACTTTGACTCCAAGAGTTCTAGAAAGAACCCAATCCAAAAAGCTCAAGTCATTGCCTCTTTGAAGGATGCATCTAGAAACCGACATAATACATGGAAATGGAGTGTGAAACGTGGACCCATTTCCAGCCACATGAAGGGTGTCGACCAACCATAAAAGGCTATAAATAGAGGAGCCCTTGGGTCATTTGTGTACAGGTGAGTTGAGCACAAGTATGGAGTGCACACACAAATAAAGTACAAGTGAGTACACAAAAGTGAAGAGTGAAGTGAAGATTAGTGCAGTGAATGAACTATACAGAGTGACAGTCCTTTGAAGAGGGTGATTTCGTAAGTGAAAGTATAGTGTGTCTCATCTTATAAGAGGTGTGAGAGATAAGGTGTGATAGTATACTTTGTGTGTGGCTAGTAAGCCTTAGAGTAATATATATTTGTGGGTGTAGCTTGTAAGCATTGTAATAATGTAAAATTTATAAAGTGTGTTCTTTTTATTCTCCTTGTAATTTGTATTTGTAGAAATTGTAATTAGAAGTTGTAACTAAGAAGGTATTAGAGCCATCTTCCAACACTAATGGTGTAGGCTTTCTAATGCAAATCTTCTACATGAATGTGATTTAGATTGGATAATTAACAATATCTAATAGAAGTAATTTTTCATTTTTGCATATGTTGACATAGGACACACACAGTCCCATGTAGTACTATTCTAATGTGGTGAGGAGAGAAGAAAATATAAATTGCACTACTCGCTCTATACAAAATGATTAATGTGGACCCCAAGTGCAAGGTCATTGAATGTAGTTTCACCCAGTGAGTCAGGGGTCGAATCCACCTAAAACTAGAATTCGTAAAAAACCTAGCAAAATAGAAAAACTAGTACTAGCCTATTAAAAATCTATATAAAACAAATCAATTACTAAATTGAAAATTAAAATTAAATTACAATCCCAAATCTAAACTAGCAATCCAAAATAAAGATCCTAAACTAGAAATCCTAAACTAAAAGCTATCTAATCTAAAAACTACAAAACAATGAGAAAGATCAAACCACAAATTGCATAAAAATTAAAAACATACTTAAACTAGAAAAGAAATCATTCACTAAAAGAAATAAAAGATGTGGATTTAGATTTTCACACTTTGAATTATAAAACATTGTTTGGCGGAATTAATAGAAAACATCAAAAACACCGCGCCAAGTATACCTTGTCACAATGTACAAACACATGATGCTGATCCAAGTCATCACACTTTGACCTCACTAACTGTGCTTCTTAATTAAAATGGACCAATACAACTAATAGAATCCAAAGTGCTACAACTAAAAAGAAGCTACACTTACCCTAGATAGATCCATACAAGAAGACCGAAGAGGTCCATGGGCAAACCAATTCCTTTCTTCTTGCAGTGTACCAGGGGAAGAGTAGGGGGAGAGATGATGGATTGAAGGAAGAGAGAGGTGATGGAAGTGGATTTGATGTGGGATGGAGGAATGGAGAAGAAGGGCTGGATGTCCCCCCCTTGGTTCTCCTTTGATGATTTTTGCACCAAGTTTCCTTATGCACAAAGAAATCTATCTTATCTCGACCAACTTGAGGAACAAGTCTGGATAGAATTAAGAAGTTTAGTTTCTCTTGGAGTCTTCGTTTCTAATTCCAAAAATAAAGTTCTAGCAAGAGTCTTGATTTGAATTCTCAACAATGAGAGGGCCACACTTTGGATTTGCAACATGGAAGAGAATTGCAATTCTACTAACTTTTCAAGGCCATTACTTTGTTGTCTAAGCTCCGATTGGCATAATCTTAGCTCCATGGATATCTACTCAAAAAAGCTTTTTAACGGTACCCCCTGGTCCGATGCTTAGTTTGTGAGTTATGACTCTTTTAATATTTGCTATCTTGAGAAAAATGGGATTGCCTTTCCTTTTTCCAATAATACTTTCTTCTCTTGGATTTTCTTGAATTTGAGAGATAATAAAAGAGAGCATTCTCTCAAGTGGTTGGCACACATTTGGATCTAAGAGGGATAGGTGGAGATCTGTAAGGCCCAACCCCGATTTAATCATGTTAGCACTAATTACTTATCTTTGTTTTTAATTTATTTTTTTAAAGTTAATTATATTGTTTTGGTCCTATATTAACTTATTGGATTTGGATTTGGGTCATGGATTGGTAGTTGAGTCGGGTTCACCAAGCTAGGTAGATTAAAGACTTTTCATAATTTAGATCTTTTTGACTTTACATCAAATTCACATCATCTTAGTTGCATCATGCATATTTCATCATGTACATTGTTTTAGATACTCCGCCCGTGTTGATTTGGATCCATCTCAGTCCAACTAGAGTCTATTTGACCTAATTTGTAAATTCCATATAACAATGGGGTCTTCTTGCACTTCCAAGAAATTTGATTTAAAAAAACCAGGACCTTTCTCCAATCGATCTTTCTTCCTCCATCTGTTGAAGCTCTCCCTTACTCTCAATTTCATCTTTCTTCCTCCATCTGTTGAAGCTCTCCCTTACTCTCCATTTCATCTTCATCATCTTCAATCTAAGCCTTAAATAGAAGATTAAAAATCAAAGCACTATAAGTTTATCAGAGTTTCAAAAGCATGACATGTAATGAAAGAGCATTGTTGAATCCAGTACAAAGAATAGATTAAAGATGACTTTCATGTGATGGAATCAAGCATATGAAATTCAATGAAAAACAGAAATCATGCTATGAAAATGAAATAAAGATTTTAACAAAGCATGAAAACTTTGGGTAAAGAAAGTTTAAACTAACTTAGTGAGATCATTTGAAAATCCATGCTTCAGCTTTTCCATTCTTTCCTCATAACTTGAAACCCCAACTTAGAATCTTTGGCTTGCTCTTTTTTCTTTTAAAAGTTCATCTCACTTAAGTCTTGAAAGTAGCTTTGAATTTATAGAATTTTTTATTCAAAGTTATTGAAGCAAAGTTTTGTAGTGACAACACTGTAGCAATGGGCACTGTAGAAAAACACTAATGAAAAAACATTATAGCAAATTTACTGTAGCAAAACACTGTAGCAAATTTACTATTGCACCAATTTTCAAATGTTGGATTCTTTTGGAATGATTGACAAAAAAGAGCTACTCCAAAAGATTTGAACAGTTTTTAAAACTGATATGAAGATAATTATTTTTTCAAAATATAATTGAAAGATGCCTAAAATGATATGAACATGAAACCACGAAAATGCATGAGAATTTCAAGTTTGAAAGTTAAAACCATCCATGAAAATCAAGCTTAAAACATGAAGGCATATCCAATTAAATTGCAACAACACAACATCCCTAACAATCTCCCCCTTTGCAATTAGATGGCAACATAACAAAGCTTGAATATTTTCTTGATTCTTTAGCTCTGCTTGTGGTGATGACTTCTTCTTGACCTCCCCCTTAATTGATAAACCACTTCTTCTTTTAGGGTAGCATATCTTGCAACCTTTCTTTTTCTCTCCCTTTCTTTCTTTGGCTTTGCTCTCCCCCTTTGATAAGCATGTCCTTTGAACTTGATTGATCTCTTAATTCAAGCATTTCCTCAACTTTTTCTTGTTCTCCCCCTTTGGCATCGAATTACAAAGATTCATCTACACAAGATGCAAAAGGCATATCTTTATATAGCACCTGATAACAAAAGAACTTAAAAGAAATAAGCATAACAGGTCATATGAAAATTCATCATGTAGGATATGGACTAATTCCTAATGCATATCTTAATTGGAAAGATCTATCATTTCCAAGGGGTATGGTAAAGAAATTTGCAAGTTGAGCATCAGTGGGGACAAAGCGAGTTCAATGTTGTCTTGGCCAGCATGATCACATAACAAATGACAACTAATATCAATGTGCTTTGTGCGTGAGTGCTGAATAAGATTCTTGGAGATACTTATAGCACTAGAATTATCACACATGATAGGCATTCATTGTTGAGGAACATTATAATCTATTGAGCATAACAACTCCCTATAACAATAAATTTAGCCTCTTCAGTTGATAATGATATATAATTTTTCTTTTTTGTTGTGCCTGGCGACTAAATAATTTCCAAAGAAGTAGCAACAACGTCTAGTTTTTTTTCTATCATCAATTGATTACGCCCAATCAACATCACTATAACAATCAATTGAAATGATGATTTTTCTAGGATAACAGATGTTATAATGTGAAGTTCCATGAACATATTTGATGTAAGTTTAATAGCTTTAAGATGAGACTCATGAGCGTCGGATTGATATCTAGCACAAATCGCAACACTAAAGGTTATATATGGCCTGCTAGCTGTAAGGTAGAGGAGGGTTCCTATCATGTTTTTATAGTTTTTGATATACTTTCTTGCCTTTAAGATCACAATATATCCCATGGGATTGCAACTAATTTTAGCATTCTGAAAGCAAAACTTCTTCACAATTTCTAGAGCAAACTTGGATTGGCTAAGACAAATTCCATTTTCATTTTGAGTAACTTGAAGTCCAAGGAAGAATTGAAGGGGACCAACTAGACTCATCTCAAATGTGGAGCTCATGATTGTTTCAAACTCTTGTGTTGATTTGTTAGAGGTAGATCCAAAGGCAATATCATCACCTTATATCTAAACAATAAGGATATCTTTTTCAGTTTTCTTAATGAACAAGGTCTTACCAACATTTCCACAAGAAAAATCATGTTTAAGTAACCAACTTGTGAGCTTCTCCTATCGTGCATGTGGAGCTTGCTTTAAACCATAAAGAGCTTTATTTAGTTTCTACACATAGTTCGTCAAAACCTTCTGGTTGTGTAACATAAACATCTTCCTCAATATCACCATTTAAGAAAGTTCCTTTTACATCCATTTGATACAATTTGATACATACTACTTGCACATGTGAATAAGATTCGTATGGATTCCAATCAAGCTATGGGGGCAAAGGTTTCTTCAAAATCTATTCCCTGAACTTGAGCATGTCTCTTTGCTACAAGTCTAGCTTTTTTCTCACAATATTCCCATATTCTTCCAATTTTTTCTAGAATATCCATTTTGTTCCAATTGAATGTTTTCCTTCAAGAAATGGGACTAAATCCCAAACATAATTTTTCTTAAATTGACCTAATTCCTCTTGCCTGGCAGATATCTATTCAATATTCTTTCTGCTTCAGAAAAGCTCTTTGGTTATACATGTGATATGAAAGAGTAATGAGCACATAGATCTTGAACTTGTTTTCTTGTCGTAACCCCACTTTCGATTTCTTCAATAATGTCCTCCAATTTGTGATTTTTCAAAAGTTTTGTGGGGATGCTAGTGGTAGGAGAAATACTTTCTTCTTTCACTGATGTAGGCTGCTCGCTGGGAATCTCAATGTCTTTATCCTTATTTAAGCTCTTTCCCACTTGATTTGTTGCATCAATGACTACATGAGCCGATTCCATATCTGTCATGGTTCTAAGATTAAAAACTCTATAGGCTTGGCCTAAGAAAATACCTTCATTATATTTAAAATCAAATTTCTCCAATTATTCTCTATATCTTAAAATGTAACACTTGCTGCCAAATCTCCTTAAGTGCCCCAAATTCGGTTTCTTTCCATGATAAAGTTCATAGGGTGTCTTGTAGGTATTCTTTGTGATATAAACTTTGTTGATCAAATAGCAAGCAGCATTGATAGCTTCAATGCACCCAAAGATTTCTAGCAAGATTTTCTCATTTAGATAGTTCTAGCCATTTCTTGAATAATTCTATTTCTTCTTTTAGCTACTCATTTCTTGAATAATTATATTTCTTATTTCAGTTGCTCCATTTGGTTTGCTTTTTCTTTTCTTTTTTATTTTTTATTTTTTGGGCGGGGGGTGGGGGGGTGTCTTACAAGCAGCGAATTCACTAAAATCGCCACAAGAGCATAAAACGTCGGTAAACAATTTACGTCAATCGACTGTCTGCAAAACCCCATGGGGAAAAGTATTTATTGCCGGAAATAAATTATGTCGACAAATATCAACCTTTCATCGACAACAAGTTATGTTGGTAACTTTTTTCCCAACTCCAAAAAATTTGTGGGAAAATACTTTACTAACATTTTATTTCATTGACGTAAATTTTATATTTTTAATAAAAACATTTTATAAATATTTACTGACGTTTCTTTAATGTCTGTGAAAGTATTTCCTTTTATAAAAAATTTTTGTTTAATTGTACCAATGTTATATATTATAGGCAAAAATTTTAAACTTTTTAATCAAAAACTTTTATAACCATTTCTTGACATTATAAAGCGTTAGTGAAGGTAATTCCTTTTTTTTTAAATGTTACTTTTATCTATGTTTTTTAATCATTTCCAAACATTTTATATTTTAATCCAAAATCTTTTATAATTATTTCTCGATGTCACAAAATGTTGGTACAAGTATTCTTTTATTTTTTTAAATGTTTTTTTACTTTTACCAAAGTTATTTATCATCAGTAAAATACCTATATTTTTAACCAAAATTTGTTATAAATATATCCCGACATTAAAAAATGACGGTGAAAGTATTTCCTTTATTTTTGAAAAAAATTTTACTTTTACAGACATTATTTATTGTTGGTAAAATATTTATATTTTTTTAAAAAATTGTTATAAATATTTCCTAATGTTAAAAAACGTTAGCAAGACCCTAATGTCATCGGCAAAGGTCATATTTAAAAAGACATATAACATTGACCTTTTCAAAATAATTTTCCTGTAAACCTGTTCATACATCCAAATAAAACCTGCATTTGACATAACATACATAATATATGCATTCATACAACGGTTGCTAATTTACAAACCACTACTGCTATTTTCAGCAATTTCTAATCAACAACTTACTTTAATTTTTTAATTTATATATTGAGTCATTCATCTCATATAATAAATGTTACAATCAAAGATATAGTCCCATACAAATGTTTGAGATACAAATACAAATAAACTAAGAACTAGCAAAACACCACTACAAGTCTCCAACCGATCCCAAAGCATCCATCTGTCTGCAATGACAAGAACAATATATAATCTTTTCAATGAATTAAACTAAAAATGTAAGATAAACGTGTATATATAAAATTCTCAAGTCAGTTTGGACTTGATCGATACCATACAATAATGAGATTATTTGTGCACTAGGGATAAGGAGTGCAGGTGCCGTGCTTGGTAGTAGTATGAGTGGACAAGTGCCTTTTAGTGATGTACAACAAATCTCGAGTTGGTTTAGACTTGATTGATGCCAGATAATGCTGAGATTTTCTTTGCATTTGGGCTAAAAGGTGTAAGAGTCGCACTTGGTTGTAGCGTGTGCCGAGGCATACCTTTTAGTGAGGTATGGGAACTACTGATTTGATATATTAGAGTGTTGAAAAAAGAAGATTGTGACATCGATGTAGTAACATACCATTTAGCAAGGTACGTAAAGACATTACAGGGTATCTTAAGGTGGCTCTAAGGATTTACGGAATCCAAGTCAAGGTGGAGATTGTTGATTTTTGTCTTGTATTTCAGTTTAGCCTGATTGGTCGTTTAGTTTAGCGAGAACAGAGGTTCAAGGTTAGTAGAATTTTAGTCATTATGTATAGGTTTTCTTATTGGCTAATAAAGTAGGAATCACACATATTGATTTATTATAAACCTAGATCCCAGGTGATTGATATGAGATTATGATAGATGAGTTCTCTCCTCTATGGACATAGGCAAAGTTGCTGAACCATGTAAAATTGATGTGTTTATGTATATGATTACTTGATGGTTTGATGTTGCTTGTTCATCGTGGTTAATCCGTTGATCATGGGTTTATTCCGCTGCTTTCCTAACAAACAACTATTGCTAATAATGTATTTTGATTACTAATGTAAATCTCTAAACCCTATGTCCAATATAAAATAAAGACTATGGTCAACAATAGATTAAAAATCAACCAAAAAATCCAAATGCATAATTCCAAAAGAGAATAAATATATTAAAGAAGCAATTGTATCTAGGGAATATGAACGTACTAATTGATGTTTAGAATAAGACCAGAGTTAGTCAACTGTTGTACTCAAAAGTTCAATTTTTAGTGGTCATGCATGCTTATCATCTCTTCCACACAGCACGCACTTATAATGAATCTAGGCGATTGAGATGGGATCATGATAGGCGAGTTCTCTCCTTCGTAGACATAGGCAAAGTTGTCGAACCATGTAAAATTGATATGTTTATGTATATGATTACTTGATGGTATGATGTTGCTTGTTCATCGTGGTTAATCCGTTGATCATGGGTTTATTCCGCTGCTTTCCTAACAAATAGCTATTGTTAATAATGACATTTTGATTACTAATGTAAATCTCTAAACCCTATGTGCAATATAAAATAAAGACTATGGTCAACAATAGATTAAAAATCACCTAAAAAATCCAAATGCATAATTCCAAAGAGAATAAATATATTAAATAAGCAATTGTATCTTGGGAATATGAACGTACTAATTGATGTTTAGAATAAGGCCAGATTTAGTCAACTGTTGTACTCAAAAGCTCAATTTTTAGTGGTCATGCATGCTGTCCATCTCTTCCACACGGCACACACTTATTATGAACCCTAGACCTAAATATTCATCAACCCCTTCTAGGAGACAAAAAAGAATTCAATCTATTTTCAAGAGAGAGTGAGGCCATTATTGTTATTATTAGCTTTTCATAGTTCAGACTCAGTTCAGTAATTTAAAAATCTCATCATCATATTTGTATTTAAGTAAGGTGAAGAGGATCGTATCACAATCTCCATCTAAATGCACCCTATCCCTGTATGTATGACTCCACACCGATGTGTGAAAATGTTGGGATCTTCTCAAATTTATTTAATTATTCATTTTTTCCCTGAGATATTTTTTTTATAAAACGTTTGTATAAGAGAAGTTAGTTTTCAACAGTTTAAAATAACAACCAAATATAATTTTTACAAACAGAAAAATTCACTAAAATGAAGCACCATAGCACCAGAATAACAAAACGATCAAAAGCAAAACCATTAACAAAAAATAGCTACCAAATAGTGTTAAGAGTTGAGACACCCTAGTGGCAAGGATAGCACATCTTACGCAGCTAGGCATTTAGGGTGTCCACTTGTCCCACATGTCATTGTTTACAGATAAGCTAATCAAATGGTTTTTTAAAACAGAAAAAACATATGTTTTTACATGCCTAAGTCTTACACCTGAATTTCTATCTCTTTATTCACATCTCATTCTAATTTTTAATTTTTTAGCTTACTTCTCACAGTGTCATTGGTCATTACCCATTATATGAGATGTATGTCTGGGAATGTGCACTAGATCATTTGTGTATATATTGACTAGGTCTTCGAATTTTCTACGCTTATGCACTTGAATGTGGCAAAAATCATGGCCAGCCGTCAATCTATACAAACCATCATAAAGTGCCAGCATGTGCTCCGGCGACCTTTTGCTAGTTAAATAACTACAACCACAATTCAAGGAGTTGTACTGGTTCTAAATATGTTGTGATTCCAGCAATAATAGCTAATGATTGGACACTTCTCATCAGGGTGTCACGGTGAGATATTTATGTAGTGAGAAATTTACCAAAAAATACATTTAAGGAGACTTCTACACTATAAAACTCATTCTAGGTGCAGGTGCAGTGGAATGGCCACAAGTTTAATGTTTTTATCTAATTGACGAGCATGATACCACCATAGGTTTTTAATACCAGCAGTGAAATTGATGCTGCCCTGTTTCCACTTAAAAAGAAGAAACTCCTATTTTTTCTTCTTTTTCCTTTCATGAAAGAGTGGTTCCTTGGCTTTTTAAGCTAAAAAGGCAATATTTAGATTTAGTGCACTTAATGATCATTGTGGAGCATTCAAATCCTTTGCTTTAGATCCCATGTTCCTCCTTTTTTTTTGTTTTTACTTGAAGTTGATTTTGTTTTCTTGTTTTGGTACTATGAAGTTGGTGAAGTCATTTTGATTGTTCGGTTTAAAGGCTTCGGGGAGATTTGATGGAGTGGGAGTTGAATGGGTTGGTGTGTGTTTGGTTACGAGGCTAGATGGGAAAGGTGGTTACTGAAGTTGGCTTCGGCTATAGTGCAGTGAAGGTATCATTGGTAGAAAAGAAGGTGGTGAGATGGGGCCTTTTATAAGGGCTAAGAGATGGAAAGTCAATGAAAATGGGTAAAGAAGAGAACCATGGTGATGGAAAGAAAGAGAAAAACATGGATTGATCAATGGCTTAGCACGATGATGGAATTGGAAAGAAGTAAAAGTGATGCAGAGAGGGAAGGCCGAGAGAGGGCCACAATGGTGTACGGATTTCTTAAGGGGATATGCACATACTTGATCATATCATGATATATACATCTGAGACATTTGATGATAAGTACAAGATCTGAGTTTTTAAGGGAACCTGCACATACTTGATCATATCATGTGATCCTCATCCAATAGTTGGATTTTAGATTTCTTCATACTATTGGAAGTCTTTAAATGAGTGGGCTATGATGGTATATGGATTTTTTAGAAGATGAAAAGCCTAGGAACCACTCTTTCATGAAAGGAAGAGGAAGAACAAATACAAGTTTCTTGTGTTTAAATGGAAATAGGGGAGCATCAATTTTGCCACTAGTATAAAAAAACCTACCGTAATATTGCTACTTGTCAATTAGATTAAAAAAATGAACCGGATTAGTCTCCGGTCCACCCATACCTAGGATGAGTTTTATGGTTGTGGTCCCCTTATAGGAATTTTCTTTTTTGCTAAAATCCTATTACATATATATATAAATATGGACAATCTTTATGTGCATATGTCCCTCATACTATGATAAGGGGCACTTCCTTTTTGGAAAAGTATTAATGTGTAAAAAGACAAAATCATTACACGACCTCATCACACCTGTTTGACCTATCAGAAAATATTAATGTGCAAAAAGATAAAACCATTATACCTTATCACACCTTTTTTACCTTGATAGATTTAAAAAAAAATCATCCCTCACCAAAATGTAAGGTATAAATATAGATGATATATATATATATGGGTTTGTTCTGTTCCTAATTTTTGAAATAGAACATAAGTTCTTCCTTGTCATCTCTTCTAGAGACATCAGAACAACACTTTTTTGGTCATCATCCCATTTTCTTTTCCCATTTTTGGTGCTCTGGTAAATATTTACAGATTCCCCTAAGTCCCTCAATCGTTACAGTTGGTATTGACTAGTGTTGTTTTTATGGAAGGACGGCGCCTCTCAACTATGCTACCAATGAATTGAACACCATCATTCCATTCATAAGTGAAGAAAAGTTATTAAATGTAACTTCCTAAGCAGCCTTTTTTCTTTTGGGTGCTAAAAAGGATCGTTTTATTAGGCAGACCACATAGAGACTGTACAAGAGGAACACAACAGGAGAACAGCACAGACACATACGGATTAAAACACACTTTGGACTACCAATATATAAACCGAACATATAAGGCCTATGACACTAACTACTAAACTGCTAACTAGAAACTGAACTAACACCAAGTACTAGAGAAGTAGCCAGCTATTACAGCCAGGGTGGCTTAAAATGTCAACTGCAACTCCTCAAATACCCCAACAGATCTATTTCTTCATTCAAACTGTCTTCATTAAGAACCTGAAGATCCTGCAAATATATTTGATAAAAATGTTCAGGTAATCTACAAGCAAGAGAGCATAGTTGGAGGTTTTAATCTTGGTTGTCAGCTGCCAATTTATTTCCCTCTCATCTGTAAAAGGAAAAACTTCATTAAAGTTTGAATTAACATGTGCAATATACAATAAAGACTATGGTCAACAATAGATTAAAAATCAGCCAAAAAATCCAAATGCATAAGTCCAAAAGAGAATAAACATATTAAAAATGCAATTGTATCTGGGGAAAGAACATACTAATGCTCAACTATTGTTTAGAATAAGATCACAGTCAGTCAACAATAGTTTTCGTCACCTAGGAGCATCTCTACCACATGCCACTCTAAAAAAAATGCTTTTTGGATATTTTATGCACTACAAGTTAGAGGGTCCTTTTTACAGGTGCGATCTAGGGGGATTTTTTTCATAAAAATCTCTTAATTTAAACTTTCTAAATTCAATTTACTTAAGAATAATACTAAACATATTTGAAACATTATAAGGTTAAATTTATTTATTTAAATTATTTTTTGAAAAAATAGCTTCCCAGTATATGACAAAATAAAATGATCTTATCTTCATAATAATTTTTTTCCTATTTCCGGGTAGCCAGCCCTTGAATTTGGAACCCAAAAGATCCCACACAAATGGGAAGAAGATGCCCACATCATGGGAAGGAGGGCCAGCCCTAGATATGCCACAGTCTAATCTACATGTCTCATGAAATGGAAGGTTCGATGTTACCTTTTTTATATGGATAGGTCATTTGTAATTACCAGAAAGCGAGAGATATATTTAAAAAAGAGTGGATTAAATCTGTAAATTTCCTATATTGATCAAGTGCAGTTTAGCAATACTGAACTTATATATCTAAATTTCCCATAAAGGGGAGATCTCTAAAATTAAAAAGAAAAATGTGCTGTAATTGAAAGTTCCTCACAGAAAGGTATCAGAGTGGTGTATTGAAAAATCTCAAATAGAAAAAATGATTTTGTACAGAGCAAGTAGTGCAATTTATATTTTCTTCTCTCGTCACATTAGAATAGTCTTGCATGGGACTGTATGTGCCCTATCTCAACATATGCAAAAGTGAAAAATTAAGTCTATTAGATGTTACTAATTATCCAATCTAAAATCGTTCATACAAAAAATAAATTAATAAATAAAAAGATTTGCATTAGAAGGCTTGCAACATCAGACCTAGTTTCAATCAATTGTTAGATTTAATGACATTGAGCTCCACATGGCACATGCTCTATTCTTAAAATAATATGTCTAGAGATTCCGTTCTGCATTTATCCTTTTGTAACGTCAATTGAAATGTAATGCCTTCTAGGTCTACCGAATTCATATCCAATGGGCGGTGATTTCAAAGGTAGAGTAAGGCCCCACTCCTAAACAGATACATGATATTATTTACTTTGGCCATGAGCCTCATGGTTTTATTTTTAGTGGTTCTCAACCCCACCAAAAGGCTTCATGCAAGATAAGGGTGCAATCTTTATATATAAACCTATTCACTTTCCTCTCTATAGTGATGTGCAACTCAAGGACGTTACAATCCACCCACCTTAGGGCTGCACGTCCCTGTGCAGCAGCCTGCTAATCCATGTAGCTTACCAGCCCTCTTGGCCCCCTACATAAGAACCTGCCCACACCCACTTGCACTAGACCACGGATGGACCCACACTCGAACTAGTTGAGAGTCGGCTTTGATACCATTTGTAACGCCCCACCCCGACACACATGCATGATATTTTCTGCTTTGGCCCATGGGCCTCACGATTTTGCTTTTGATGGACTCAACCCACCAAAAAGCTCATGTAAGATAAGGGTACAATCTTTACATATAAACTCATTCACTTTCCTCTCTATAATCAATGTGGGACTTAAGCATGTTACAATATCTGTCATACCCCCAAAATTAGGCCAGATCCAAACCCGGTTCTAATGGTGTGAGAATTAAGTCCAATTAAAATTTTTTCTTACATAAACAATACAGGCCACAATTCTGGGTGGATTGAAGTCCTTCGTGAGGCTATGCTTGGTGATCAAGTAACCATAATCACACATGGAACCGTAATCTACAATCTGCGCAGCTGAGTATCATATAATCCCATAAAATAAATCTCAATAATAATAAAATCAAGGTCAAGTGCATTGAAGCATAATAATTAAAGTTGAGATTCAAAAACACATAAATTTAATAGTTAGCTAGTGGCCCCAAACATGGCCTTATCTTAAAAGTTAATGTTTCGTTCTTGTCTACAACACTAAGATATCTCGATGATGTCATCGGTGCTCCACTCAACAACTCCGCTATTTGGTGGAATCTCCTGCATCACTTGACCCTACAGTTTGGCATCGGCAATGGGACCTAGACACCTAAAGTAGTGGTTAGATTTATATAATTTGGCAAGAGGTAAACTGCAAGTAATGTTATTAAGAAAATAAGTTAAATCTAATTTTATATTCTACCCAAATGTAAGGAATGCAAACCTAATAGTATGAATGCACAAAAATGGGTATTCCCGCAAATACAATATATAAAAATGGGTATTCCCACAGATAAAATATATAAAAATGGGTATTTCCGCAAACATTACAAATGGCACAACTGTGTACTATATTCCACAGTACACGTTGGCCTAATGACGTACGTCCACCTCTGAACTACAATCAGTCAGATATATATATATATATATATGAATACATACATCTACTGATGCACAATGAAACCATGCTATGAAATCCCCAATTTCAGATATCCATACTATTTCAATTAAAATGACATGGTTAAACCATTTAGATGTATGTTATGCCCATATGATATTTTTCGTATTTCTAAAGGTAATCTTTACACCACCTAATAGTTTCAGTCAATTATGTATTCCCCTCGAATCAAACCCTCCCTCAAAATGACAATATGAGCCTATGATGTTGATGAGCCACTATCAGTGTCTATCAAGTGGTACATTCTATAAATCACATTCCAATCCTGTGTCCAATTCAATTCTGTGTGTACACTCAACTAACTCTTCCTTAAGAACGAAACACAACATGTTTTCAGTCCAAATCTTATACTGATATATTTATTAATTAACCATCGGACATGATATCAGGTTATATGATCTACACCCTGAAGTCACTTACTTGGGTCACTTTACCTGTCGTGCAATCTAGGCGGTTGGATTTTTCAATCAAGGTTAGCTAGCCTAACTTATTTCACTGCCAATTTAAATGGAAGTTACTTGGCACTAACGGCTTAGCCGTAGTTCATTTTACGGCTGAGCCGTAGTGAACCTACGGCTCAGCTAGTCGCTGTTACGGCTTAGTCGTAAATCCTTTTACAGCTTAGCTGTAAGGCTCACAGTAGTATATTAAGTTCGAAAACGACTCTCTAGAATGTGAGCTGTACCCTAGCCATAGGTCAAGTGCACACAGTCTTGCCCCTTTTGGGTATTTCGTTTGAACAACAACTGTATGATTTACAACAATTGTATAATCAACAATCTGTAGATTTCCAAATACCTTAAACCCACCACCTTCATTCATAAACAATACTAATCCAAAATGAACCATTATTAAACCCTTAGTTGCAGTTATCCGCTTGCCTTGGGTTGTCTATAGTCAAACTCAAATCGGAAGATGCAAAGGATGTTCTGAGCACAAATCCCCTCTCTGGTCGCAAACTACTTAAATAGGACCTCCTACTAACCCATATTCAAAACAACCCTTTTAACTCATCAGTGCAAGCCCTAATGGAACAAAATAATGGTGGTTGAAAAACAAATGCTTACATTCGTTGTGCATGCTATCAAGACAGGAGGTGTAAGGTCCCGACCTGACTTAATTATAATTTATATTAATTAAGCTTGATTTTCTATTAATAAGTGTATTTTAGTCTTAATCCATCTTTTCTTAATTTTAGTGGGTCTCAGTTAGATAGGTAGCTGGGTATGAACTTTACTTAGGTAGTTGAGGACTTTCTTGTAAATTAGAGTATCATGGTTTGCATAATTTTGGCACCACATTAATTGCATCATGAGCATTTCATCTTGTAAGTCAACTTTCATGTTTGGCCCAACTCAATTCGGATCCATCCTGGCCTAGTTGAAGTCCATTTGACACAAACTATAATTTTCTCACTGAATATGGAATTGCATGCAAAACTGTAAAAATTTGAGTTTAAAAGAGAGGAGACCACCATTCCCCTTCATTTCCCTCTATTCTCATTGCTGGAACCTCTTCCTCTTCTCTTCTCCTCCAAACCAACTGGAAATCTAAGTTTAGGGCTATTGCATGTTGGAGCCAAGGTTACTGTTGTCTTTTTCAACATCTCCATGCTTGTCTACTCCATTGGAATCTCTCCATTCCATCTTTTCTTCTTCTCTCCAACTTCCTCAGGTAAGAACTCCATCATCCCTCCATTTCTTTGAGTCCAAAAGAGACAAGAAGGCTCAAATAAGCAACATTCATGCATCCGATACTTGATTCACCATTTGCATGTTTTTGCATGCAATAGGATTTGTTACTATTAAGGCTTTCTCCATTATTAAACGAAAGGAGAGGCTAGTTTTGGATAAGGCACTGATATAAGGCTAGTATAAGAGTATATATTACTATATGCATGTCTAAATTTGTTAATTCTTGAAGTGAACATTCTAAATCTAAGTTAACAGCTCATTTACCCTTTGATTGCGTACATATATGTTGGATTAAGTGAAGATGAGTATAAATATGTAATGTTAATGATATATGTGGGCATGTAAGACTTAAGATTATAATTAAGTACAAAAGAAACCTCATTAAAACCTAATCTGTAGAGTTCTACATGAGAACTCATACTTCAAAACTTGTTTCTAGGAATTTTGAAACTTACGGTGAAGCCCATGGCTTAGCCGTAAGTATCGACGGCTCAAAACCCAGAGAGCTCAAAGACCCTCATTTGAACAAGGCTAACCCTCGGCTAAGCCATGGAATCAACTACGGCTAAGTCGTAACCCTACCGTGACTAAGCTGTAGGCCAATCTATGGTGAACTTTCCAGAGAGCCCCAAAATAGGAATTACTCTATGGCTCACCCACGGCTAAGGCGCAGCCAAGCTGTATCCTAGTCGCAGGCTTAGCACAGCTAATCCGCAGGCTAATATACGGCTTAGCCGTAAATACGTATGAAATTGAGGGAAAGACCAAGTCATTCGGCTAAGCTGTAACATGTATATGGCTAAGCCGTATGAATACTGTGAACTTAAGGTATTAGGGATTTCAAATGATTTTATAGGGCTTTAGATGTGGCACTTTTTTCATAATTAAATTAGCCCAATGGTGATCAATGATAAGGGAGACGAGTGTAGAGCCGTCACTTATCCCTTTTGATTTTCCCGATGAATTCCATATGTCACGTCATGGGTGTTGGCATAAGAAGGGGTGTCTTTGTATATATAATGTAACATCGAGATTTTGGTAACACAATAACACTAGACATTTTATGAACACATCGTGTTGAATGTCCTCAGTCAGGATCATGGATTATCTACCATAAGGTTGGCTAGTAACTATCCTTGATACTTATTTAATCTAAATGCATTCATGTTGGGGTTTGAGCTCTATTAGCTCACTTATATATGCATTGTATGATTATTAGCTACTTGTTTAATTCCAATTTTTATAATTGAATACGATCTTAAGACCTAAACTCCCTTATGTATGATATAATGATAAGCATGTATGATATGACTTCAGGACGATCTTAATATATCAAGTTGACACCACTTAGCTTATACCCTTCTTAGGTTCAATGGAACTAAATTTGGGTGCCCGTTATGTCACTATTCCAGTAGTTTATAGAGGAGTTGTCGACACTCCTCGCGAAGCTAGCCTGATCCCTTAGCGTAATTCTCATATGTACACTTTCTCTAGATGATATACTTTCCTTTAGGAGAATATAGCCTCATGAGTGCCAACTAGTATATGTTGTTATGTTGTTTATGATTCGTTACTCATGCTCAATTCATGCACAATCTTCCTAGTTTTTCTGCTATTGCTTTCTTTTAATTAATATGTACTTTAATTCATTTGATATATCATGATGGTTTTATATATCTTTATATTTGCTTAACCATCCTATTAACAGTGCTACCCTTGGTGTCACAAGTACCCAACCTAGTATGGTGAACGACACGCCTCGGCATGAACCTCAGCAGAACCTCAAGGAGTAGATGAGTGCAATAAAGACGACGTCTTCTAATAGTCATCTTACGATGAGCGAAAATGGGTTCTTTGTTGGGTGTTTCAGATTAGACATACTTGGACTATGGTTGTTCTTGCATTTGGCAATTTGATAGACACAGACATGATTTTGGATTTTGTATATGTTTAAGTAACTGTTACCATACTGATGTAGATGGTTAAGTACAGACTTCAGACTCACTTATGAAATGGATGATATTTTTTTTATTGTTGCTTTTGATAATTACAAGTGTATTACACAGGCTTCCGCTTACTGTCGAATGTAATTTACGTATTGGAGAAATTTCTCTACACGTTTCTGTGGAATCTCTGTTGTAGTGATTTGTACGTGTCTTCACATACACAGATTGCTACGGGATTACGTATGTACACCTCGTGGGGCCCATTCTAATCCCAATTCCTGGGATCGGGGCATAACATATGTAAATAATTGCATTAGAACATGGATCTTGTAAAATATGCAATTAAGGAATGGTGTTGTGGCATAAATAAGTTTGAATAAAAGATTTAGAAACTTAGGGAATGTGGTGAGGATACAATAGGTGTGTTGGGATATGGGTCATTTTGGATGCTTTGAATTTACTAACACTTTGTTTGAAATAATAACAATTTTCTTGTAGATAATGTCCTTAATTTCAAGAGTGAAGAATACTTGTCATGGTTCCTCAAACAATACTAGGAATGATAACTTAGAGGACGTTCCCATTGAGAACTTCGATTGCGTTCCTCCATCTTTTCCATCTACAGATAATCGGTTCTTTTTTATTATGCAAAGCATGTTAATGAAGATAATGGAGCAAGTACCAAGGATTAGTGAGAATCAAGCAACAATGTAAGTGCGGGTTGTAATGATAATGGAAAGACAAGCTCAACTATAATGGAATTTGGCCATAGTAGAGGAGAGTTTGTAGGATGTTCTGAAGAAGAAATCCAAGAGGGACGCATCATCCTTTAAGGAGCACCTTGGGTAGTGGAAGAAACAGAAGACCAAGGCTTGTAGTTCAGGAAAACCAGTGTGCAATCTGTGTGGCAAGAGCCATGAGACGGATGAATGCTGGAGAAAAACTAGAGCATATTTTCTTGCTGGTTTGAGGGAGCATCGGCTAGCAAAATGTTTAGGGAAGAAAAACAACAACGAAGCCCATTGTGCCACCAGCAACAATCAATTGAGCAACCTCATTAGAATCAAGTTATAAGCAGAATTAGCAAAGGTGATCTTTTTACTTACTACTTTCATTCTCTGTTGATCTTTTACTTGTAGATGTTATAAGTAGTCTATGTGATTTGCTATTTAGGATAGTCTCCGAGATACCTGTTGGATATGAGTTTTCAAGTAAGATTTTGAAATTATTCTCCTTAGTGATCCTGTGAAGATGTTTGGTGTTATCTGTTGAGATACAGTTGGCGCCCTTCAGAGGTATAATAATCAAGGCAGTTAAATCAGTGGCTATTAAGTATAAGTGATTACCCCCTCAGATTGATAAGCTGTCCCATTAATTTCAGGGTGTAGGATAATTCCCAAACAAATTGATTTGAGGATAGGTTATTTCAACTTTAAGCTCGAGCGTAAAATGTTCGAAGATCAACTCTTAAGATCAAAAATGGACGTTAGGAGTTTTGATGGATTATTGGATTAATCAATGTTTTAAATATATTTGTGAGTTAAGAAATAGAATTCTTATTTGTACATGGATCAGTTTGTGGATTACAATTATCATTGATATCTTTATGTATTCCAACTTGTTAGTGTTCGTGATAATCCATTGAGGACTTTTCTTCATCTCTCGAGCGTAACTAATTTGCTAATGTAGAGATGTAATTCCTAGTTGACCAAGTTGCCATCTTAAGTCATATCATATCTCGAGTGGAATGTTCACCGATCCCAAAAAAATATGGGATTATTAATAGTTGGCAAAGTTCGAGGTCCAGTTACCCAGATTCGGAGTTAAGAAATAGAATTCTTATTTGTACGTGGGTTAGTTTGTGGATTACAATTATCATTGATATCTTTATGTATTCCAACTTGTTAGTGTTCGTGATAATCCATTGAGGACTTTTCTTCATCTCTCGAGCGTAACTAATTTTGCTAATGTAGAGATGTAATTCCTAGTTGACCAAGTTGCCATCTTAAGTCATATCATATCTCGAGTGGAATGTTCACCGATCCCAAAAAAATTTGGGATTATTAATAGTTGGCAAAGTTCGAGGTCCAGTTACCAGATTTGGAGCTCCTTGTGGTCTTACAAGATGTTATCATAGGATTGTAAGATAATTCCAAAAGTTGTAGTTCTGTTGTTAATTGATTGAGACGAGTTATTCCTTGCGTGGATAGACCGGTGCGAGTGTAACTTTTAAGCCTTACGAATTCTTTGAGTCTTTGAGATTCAGTCGATCTGTGTGAGGAAGCAAATATTAGAATTGATCCGACGGATATAATCAAGTAGTTAAGGATATAGATTTGATTAGAGACCTTGATCACATAATTGATGATACTGTTATCTAGACTCATTCCTGCGAGTTTATTGAGGGCATATCTTGTAACACTCCGATCCCCTCTGAGCCGGATTAGTGGCTCATTAGCGTGTTCTGTTTTGTTTATTTCTTTTGGACTTGGTTTTGGGCCTTGGATAGGTAGTTGAGTGACCTTTGACCTGTGATAGTTAGTTCTAAGCCCTTTTTCGTAATTTTGCTTTTGCTTTGCTCATATCATCTTTGCATCATCTTGGTGTCAGCACGCGTATTTCGTTGAGCTCGACAATTTCCGTAACTGTCTCAGACCCGTTTGGAGTCAATTGGAGAAGATGGACCATCGTGTGACTTGATTTGTAAATAACCCAAACTCATTGGACTTTGACTTAAACTCCCAAAACTATATATACATGAGTCATTACAGGTGTCTCTCTCTCTCTCTCTCATTTCCTTGATCGTTGCATGCAAGAGAGAAGGCTCCAGGAGAATTTCAGGAGAGCCACGTTCTCTCTCCCTCTTCACTTCGGCTTGCTCTCTCCTTCGAGTGGGTTCTTGTGCTTATTCTCCCAATTTGGATTCTTTCCCTCTTCTTCATCTCTGTCCTTGCTTAGGTGAGTGGGTTTTGCATTCTTCAGCTCCGATTGGATTCCTTCTCCAAGCTATGTGTGTTTCCCTCATCTCATGCATGTGCCATTGCTTTGATTTGCTTTGATTTTTAGTGGATTTGGAGCTTGAGGTTGTGGATTGATAGAGCTTTGAGGCAAGTATAAGTACAGACTTGTATAACACACATGGGTGTTCTAATTGAATGCTTTGATTTCCATCTTCCTTAGTGTATCTGATGTTTACAGCCAATGCTTGTGAATTTGGAACCTCTGTAACTTGTTTGGAGATGTTTCTGTGTCAAATTTCAATTTCTGTACTCAGCCCGAATTCATCTCTGTATTGTACGGCTAAGCCGTGAGTTCCTACGGTTTGATTTCCAGAGACGGAAAATTTGAGTTTTGTTCTACGGCTAGGCTACGGCTAAGCCGTAATTTGTTCTACGGCTGAGCCGCAAGCTAGCCGTGACCCAAACCGTACCCCAGCCGTGAATTAATCTCTGATCAGTCGAAACTTTTCTGATATCAGTACTCCTACGGTGAGGCTACGGCTAAGCCGTGGAATGCTACGGCTAAGCCGTGGATTGGTCTACGGCTAAGCCGTATACTGACCGTAGCTCAGCCGAAAAAGCTACCAGATCAGAGATGGAAGGATGATCAGTTTAGCTGTGTTTTGAATGGAACCAAGGTTAAGCTGTAGTGCATAATACGTCGAGAGCGTAAGATGTCTTCGGCTCAACCCTAGGTCCCTCATGACTAAACCGTTAGGCATGGCAATTTTGAAACATAACGTAGGATAATGGTGAGACTTGTAGGGCTCAATTACAGGTTAACCACCCATGTAAACCGGCCCAATGGATTCTCGGATCGCATGAATAGTCTGTTAGGCTGTGACTTATTCATGTGAGTGTTGATTTACTGTTAAGCACCTCCCCATGGGTGTTGGTTTAAGGGACGTCGGTGCACGCACAGATTACATTGCAACACTTTAATGGCAACGGTGTATTGACTAACTTAAAACTACATCAACATGCACGGTTAGTGACAGTGAACAACTAGCTTAGGACTGGCTTGTAATGAACCTTGATTCCGTATTAATCTGAGATGCATTGCATATTGTTTATAGTTTTGCCCTCTGCTCTGTTAATCTATGTATGCATTTCCTCAGTCATTTTGCTTTCGTTCTGTATATCTGTATCATTCTTTGTTCGGCACTAAGTTCTGATCTATGTTGTGCTTTGATTTAATCTATGTTCTAATCTGTAATTCGACTATGCTTTGTATATTCTCTGGCTTTGTATATTGGGTATTCCCCGGTGGCTCTGCCCAGAGATTAAACGTGAGGACGAGATCCGGTCTTTGTCATCGGTGAGTCCAAAGCGGATAATCTCCCCTTTCTATGGATTTGATTTGATTGGTATTAGTCTGGCTCTACTCAGCCTCAGCCCTAGGATGCCCGACGGGGTTACCTCTAGCTTAGATCTCTGTTTTTCTGTATTCACTGCAGTGTCGCTTTGTCTTGGGACCCCGGAACCCAGGAAACCGAGACCCGCTTGTACCCTGGCCCGGTCAGTGGTGTTCTCATCTGCTCTGCTTTGCTCTGCTCTCTATCGGAGAGAATTTGGTTAACGTAGTAGCCACTTAGTCAGTATTTCTATGTGTTGATTCACATATCATGCTTTACTCCTACGCACGATTTGCTTAGCATACTAAGATGAAATTCTGAAATCATTATTCTGTCATTTACTCAGCTTTGATACTATGAGTGTTTCTTTCCTGTTACTTATATATTGCTGGATCGTTGTATTCATTTGTGTTGTCTGTGGTGTTGCAGGCACAGATACCTTGCCCAGCTCCCCGGCGGTCGAGGAGGCTGCAGGGGCGAGTGTAGAGGCACCCTCCGGTCTGGCAGAGTGGGCCTGATTTCCTCTGCCAAGTGCATTCATGCATACCAGTGGCTTTTATTTTGTATTTTGGTTTGGTTTTTTGGGGATGTGTATTCAGACTTTGGACTTTAGCCTTGTATTCTGTGTATTTTGTATATATTGATTTTGGTGTGTATTCGGTTTTATGTCAGTGTAATTGCCTTTGTTGTTTCCGATTTGTATTTGCTTTGGCTTCCGCTATATTTTTTCTTTGTTGCTTGCTATGATATCTATAGCTTCCGCGTTCGTCTGTTTCGCACGTGTTAGATCCCTTGTGTGTGTGCATCTGGACTGGGTTTGGATGCACGTGCACGGGAGTACGTGTGTCACTGGCTTAGCTTTTCGCTAACCCCCGATTTCTGGGCCCGGGTTGTGACATATCTTATATGGGATTCTAAATTTCTTCGCCTAGTAAATTCATGGAAAAAAAAAGAGAGAAAAGAATTTGGTATTAATTGACAAAAAGAATTCTCACATTTGAAGGCATATTGATCGAGTTGTTGAGTTATGTGATTAGTAAGAACAAATTGCTCACCATCAATATTGATGAATTGTTCAAGCAAATCAGCGTGCAAGGGATATTATTTTAAGTTGCTCACGGTTCGGTTGACATCAATTTAGCATATAAAACTATGTGATTTGAAGCTATGCCCTAATCAGGAAGGAGCATTATAAATTCTTAGCTGATTGTTTGGTGGTCAATTAATTTGATGTTATTTATGATTTGATCAATAGAATGCTGATATATTCTTAAATTAGTTAAGGTCTTTATTAAGAATATCCTGATGTAATCTGATCTTACTATTGAAGAGGTGGATCACCTAAAGACTTCTTTCTACTTTCGAAGTGTAATCAATTAAATGATAATCTAGAAACTATAATTTTGGATATGATTAAATTGTGTTTTGAGACCAATCCTTAGAATCATATTCAAGTTATATCCTTTTTCATACATAATTGAGATGATGAATATCTTGAAGTGTATATACATCCTTGTCTACTAAAATCTTGCTGTATTTTTAAGAGCAATTTATGGTTACCTTCATCAATAATATTTTGATGTATTAAATTCATTTACGGAAATGTTGGATGTAAGAAAAATTCTATTCAAGGATGTGAAATTATCATTTCACTTGTGAAGCATCCGAGATATATTTAAAACTAAAGGCACGTTTGATAAAATAAGTCGGATGACTATTGTTCATTAGTGATTTGACAAAGGTCTTGGATCGTTTGGTGTTTAGGCTGCTAATTCTTAGGTAAAAATAATGTCCACTTGGGTTAGTAGGTTGTCTTATAATTGTAATTGATGTTCCTCAGTTGTTAGTGGCAAGTCTTACTCTCAACATAGAGTACCTGCTGAAGTTAGATATCTAGACAGACCTTCCATCCAGACTTCTAAAGGCATGAAGTGTGTGTCCTTGTGTTCAAATAGAAGTGGATCTAGAGGATTCCTTAAGTTTTCGATTATCGTTAATGTAGCGAAGTCAAATGCATTAAGTCCAAGAGTCGAAGAATGACATTCCAAGCTGAGAAGTTTTACCGACAATCGTAGAATGTCCTTGAATTTGAGACTAATGGTAGAGTAGTCTTGAAGGTTTCGTGAGGAAGGAAATCCGTTTTGGGTAGACTTCGTAGGAATTCTCGATGCCTTTTGTGTGACGAGGCTTCGCAAGATGATTCTAGGCTCGTTTCGCATCATTGAATATGAGGGGATCAAAGTGAAACCAAATGCAATGTATATGGAGCAGCTTCTTAATGTCATCTATGTAGTGAATAGGTTCGATAAGTATTCTCGATTTGTTTTATTATTTGCTTTTATTCGTTTCTTTCATTCGGAGGACTGAATGATCTTAAGTAGGGTGAGATGTAAGGTCCCGAGCTGATTTAATTATAATTTATATTAATTAAGCTTGATTTCCTATTAATATGCGTATTTTATTCTTAATTCATCGTTTCTTAATTTTAGTGGGTCTCAATTGGATAAGTAGTTGGGTATGAACTTTACTTGGGTAGTTGAGGAATTTCTTGTAAATTAGAGTATCATGGTTTGCATTATTTTGGCACCACATTAATTGCATCATGAGCATTTCATCTTGTGGGTCGACTTTCATATTTGGCCCAGCTCAATTCGATCCATCTTGGCCCAGTTGAAGTCTATTTGACTCAAACTATAATTTTCTCAATGAATATGGACTTATATACAAAACTATAGAAATTTGTATTTAAAATAGAGGAAACCATCGTTCCCCATTATTTCCCTCTACTCTTATTGTTGGAACCTTTCCTCTTCTCTTCTTCTCCTCCAAACCAGCTGGAAATCCAAGTTAAGGGTTGTTGCATGTTGGAGCCAAGGCTTTTTTTGTCTTCTTCATCATCTCCTTGCTTGTTTACTCCATTGGAATCTCTTCAGTCCATCTTTTCTTCTTCTCCCCAGCTTCCTTAGGTAAGAACTCCACCACCCCTCCATTTCTTTAAGTCCAAAAGAGTCAAGAACACTCATATGAGCAACATGCATGCATCCTATACTTGATTCACCATTTGCATGTTTTTGCATGTAATAGGATCTGTTACTGTTGAGGCTTTCTCCCTCATCAAACCAAAGAAGAGGCTAGTTTTGGGTAAAGCACTGATATAATACAAATATAAGAGTATATATTACTACATGCATGTCTAAATTTGTTGATTCTTGAAGTGATCATTCTAAATGCAAGTTAATAGCTGATTTACCCCTTGATTAAGTACATATATGTTGGATTAAGTGAATATGAGTTTAAAGATGTAATGTTAATGATATATGTGGGCATGTAGCACTTAAGATTATAATTAAGTGCAAAAAAAAAAAAAAAACCTCATTGGAACCCAATCTGTAGAGTTCTACACGTGAACTTATACTTTAGAACCTGTTCCCAAAAATTCTAAAGCTTACGGTGAAGCCTATGGCTAAGCTGTACAGATCTACGGCTCAAAATCTAGAGAGCTCAAAGACCTTCATTTGAACTATGGCTAACCCTCGGCTAAGCCGTGGAATCAACTATGGCTAAGCCGTAACCCTTCCGTGACCGAGCCGTAGGCCATTCTACGGTGAACTTTCGAGAGAGCCCTAAAATAAGAATTACTCTATGGCTTACCCATAGCTAAGCCGTAGCCCAGCTGTATCCTAGCCATAGGCTTAGCATGGCTAAAGCATAGGCCAATATATGGCTAAGCCATAAATAGGTATGAAATTAAGGGAAAGACCGAGCCACTCGGCTAAGCTATAACTTATATAAGAGTAATTTGTAAGAACACTTTGAACTTAGGTTATTATGGATTCTACAATTAAATTAGCCCAATGGTAATCAATGACAAGGGAGACGAGTGTAAAGCTATCACTTTGGTGTTGACTTTGTTTTATCAACTAACTAAATCCAACATTTCTTTTTTTTTTTTAATATTTATAACATGAAGGAGTACAGAGGCATAGTGTCATTGGTAGAGACTATAAAAGTAGACAAACTAGAAACTAAACATACGCAGTAGTTCCTTTCATACTATATGACAAACCAAACCCAGCTACCTAGTAGACCATTACATACTAGTGATAGCACATGACCATTTACAGGTATTTACATAACATTTAAGCAGCAATGCTCCTCTGTTGCTCCAAGACTTCTGATATCTCCCTAATAATCCTTTCTTCTTCCTGAGGGCGGCTACTATTACTTGCGGTATTATCCCATCTGTCTGTTGCTATCACCACTCCATTATTTCCAGCTCACATGTCCTCCCCTCAAACTCAATTTATAGCAAAGGCCAAGCATTAGTAAATAAAGTAAAGGTAGGAAATAGGAGTTGTGCCAACTACTAGGCTGCCTTGTTCAGTTCGCCTGCACAATTGTGCCTCCCAGTAAGGAACCTTCTGGGGGTGCTTTAATCCTTTTCCAGATATGCATAAGCATCCATGATAGGTTTCCCCCTCGATTTGCTATTTCAATGAGCATCATGCAATACCCATTAGGTTGGTGAAATAGAGAGAAATAGCAAGTTCAACTTTTTGTATCTTTCGTTTTAATTAAAGTAATTAGAATTTAACTTCTATTAAGAAATTCTAGTTAAAAAATATATAGTGAAAAAAAAAACTTGTTAAGAGGAAATACAATGCAAAAAGATAATTGAACAATTTAAAACCAAACCACTTAATTGGTAAAGGATAAAATTCTTCTGTCATAGCTAAGATAAAAACATCAATAATTATAAAGTAATGTTCTATTAATATAAACTAATGAGAAATCACTTCTTTGGGGGAAAAACTCAACGAACTCATCTCTTAAACACATGTGCTCTGGGAGAATATGTTGTTCTTGTTCTCTCATAAACACCATCTAAGTAACAAACAACCATCCAAGAATTTAAAACGGCAAAGCCTATCCATGATACCTCTAAAATGATTTAGCAAAGGCTTGAATTTAAATGAAAACAAACACCAAGATGTTGTATCACTAGGGATAACACACATATAGTATGCACACACAAATCGGAAAAAAATGCCACAAACTACAATGCAACCCTACTGGAATTTAAGTTGGCAAGTCTTCAACTCCCCTCTCTCTCCGAACTCTCCTTTCTTCAAATAGGTCACCAAAAAGAATGTAACATCTTCCCTTTCACACCAAAAGAAAATAAACAACAACAAAAAAAAGGAACCACTACTAATTACTATTTTTAGAAAGTAACACACATTAAACCATCAAAGGAGAGAGATGTTGTGAAATAGAGAACATTAAAAAAAGAAATCAGAGAAATATATCTATTGCTATATACGTACAAAGGCAGACCCAAGTACTATGACCGAGGTCTTGTTGGCCCAGTCAGATTCGAAAAGTTTCCATAAGGGCTATGGGTGGTATGGCCCATGCCCCAGTTGAAAGTTGATAGCCGCCCCACCCTAGCCCTAAGACCGCAAAAAGCAAAAAAAACCCCAAATGGTAAAAACCTTCTCCTAATGAAAACTCCAAATCACAAAATGTACTTGAATATTGCCATATATATGTGGAAAATAAACCTATGAGAATTAGTTCTCACCACTCTTTTGTGAGAAGTCTAGGTGTGGCCCATCTATCCCCCAATCGAAATTTTGTAATACATAGAAACCCTTCTGATAGTCACATGCCCCAAGTTTTGGTCAAATCTGAATTTAACTAACTGTTGGATCGACTGTGCACCAATTTTAATGGACTAAATTTGTGGGCCACAGATGAAGGGATTAGGGGCATGTGATTAGGGCTAAACTAGGAGGTTCCATTGGGTTTGAATCTGATACACCATAGTCGATAAATGATAGAACTGAGATTCAAAGATGGACCATTTATAAACTACAACCTTTGCATTCACGGTCCATACAGGTACAACAAGCCAATGAACAGTGTAGATCAATCTTTGAAATTTGAAACTATTTGTCACGAACCATCCAGTTGAAAGTCGTCCCTAGTCAATTTGGGAGTGATTACAATACAAGCGCCATTGTCTTTAATGATAATCACTCCTTATTACCCACTTGGATCACCAATTGCATATAGCTTGGTTTTATGCAGGGAAATCTGGCTAATTGGAGTTAACCGCAAGTCACATATAAGTTAACCCAGTTGGATAAATCCCTTCCAAAAAGGACCTAAAATTGGTGGGTTTTTTTTTCTTTCATTTGTTTGAACCCATCTTAATCAGGCTAACCAAAATCAAACATTGAACAGGTTGTCTATTGGTCAACCTGGATTGGTTTTCTTTGCTAGATCACCTATCTTGTTAAGTCAAGCTTGTCTTGCAAGCCAATTGAGAAACATATAATGTGAAATGTCAGCTTAACTTAGTCTACTTGCATTGTTGTAGTGGCCTTTTGCATTGCAATTTTAGCTACTTCTAGTAAATTCTATATCAATAGCTTTGCAAATTCTTAGTTATATCTTTGAATTTTTTCTCAGTTGCTGAATATTAGTCAAATGAAACTTGTATTCATAGCAACTGATTTCATAGATTTTCAATTTTGCTCAGTTATGCGCAGCTCTTGAATGTTAGTTTTGCACAATTTTTGCTTATTTTCATAGATTTGAACTGCCAAATTCCACAAAATCTTTCAATTTTATTTTGTAACACTTCGAACACAATTAAGCATGTTCGGTAATTAATTAAGCAAGTTTATTAGTTAATTAATTTAGAATTATTCTAATTAAAAGTGCTTAATTTTTAATTAGGTTAGGTTAAGTTTGTTTTTGTCTTGTTTGAGTTAGTAGATCAAGTTTGTGTCTTGAGTAGGTAGTTTGGGTCGAGTTTGACTTAGTTTAAGGCAGATAAAGCTCTTTTTTGTAAATTTAGATTTTTTAATTTTACATCATACAAGCATCATATTGGCGTCATTGTGTCTATCTCATCAAGCCTGTTGAATTTTGTATTTGACTTAAAGCCATCTAACCTCAATGGAGCCAAGTAGTCCCTCAAATGACTTATATTGTAATATACTTATGTATGAGGACTTTCTTAAAAACCTCAAAAGTTATGCACTTAAAAGAGTTAACACCCTTTTCACTTGATCTTCTTCCTAAACCAAGAAAGTCTAGCAGCTCCTCTTCTCATGAGAATTTCCTTTCTCTACAATCAAAGGTGGAGTGCTTGCATGCCAAATTGGTGAGCCCCATCTTCATCTCTTTCTTCCTTTCTTTCTTTCCATAGGATTGAATAAGAAGAATCTCCATCTCCTCATTCTTTACAAATCTTAAGGTAAGAGAAGATGTTTCTTCACAGTTTTGAAGTGAAATTGAGTTTAGAGAATTCCATTAACAATACATGTATCCACAATCAGCACCTTTTCATGTTATTTTTTTATTAGGAATTGTTAGATTTGGAAATCTCTCCTTACTTTGTATCAATCAGTTATAAGGTAAGAAAATTCTTCTTATTTTAGTTTATGATTTGTAAAAGAGTCATGGAGATGCAAATTTGCCCAATTGATAGAATGCATGCATGTCCATCATCAACTTCCATTTTTTTCATGGTTAGGGTTTGGGTATTTGGAGATCATTTCCTATCTTGAGCCAAATCAAATAGGATTTTTGTAGCATACTCTAAGCAAGGCAAATATAAGTTAATTATGGACGGAATGCATGTTGGTAACTTATGATTTTATAAATCTATTATAATCTTTTTTTGATTTTCAGCCTCATTTATTTGTTTTAATTGTGAAATTGAATTAAGTATGTATGAAATGAATGAGATGGAGAATGTGGGTGGATAACTTTAATTGAAGTAGAATTGGGTGTAGAATGATGAATGAAATGATGGGGAACATAGGATTCAAGTGTAGGTATCATATGTTGAGAGGAGAGAGTGCTTTAGAATGCGCAAAAAGAATTTTGGAGCACACGCTTGAGTGCATATGAGTGCATGCTCAAGCACGGTTCAGTTGAAACTTTTCAATCTAGAAACAAAGGCACTTGAGCACACCTGTGTCCACGTTTGAGCGGGCTCTGTTATTTTGAAGAGTCAACTCTAGACCACTTCTAACTGACTTAGGGGTTTCACATCCACCCCAAATGATTCCCAAACACGTCATAATTAGCCCTAAGGTTAACTATGATGTGAAACTTGAACTATAGGATCTTAAGACGCTAAAAGACCTAATAGGTCCTTAGTTTTGGAATCCTTTTGTTGATAATTGGCCCAATGGAAATTAAATATGCATGAATTATCTTGGCTAGGATTTATTCATATATTGTCACTCGTAAGTCAATCACTTAACCATAGGTGTGGGTTTAGGAACCTTGATATACATTATACACAATGTAACACCAAGCAAAGACAATAGTGTACCAAATAACCTAAAACTACATCAAAATGAACAGTTAGTGGCTACGAGTGATTAGTGTAGGATTTGCTAGTAAATTACCTTGATTCTTTTAATTAAAATTGTATGGCATATTGTAATTCTCATAGTTGCTCTCTATTATTGAAATGGTTATGATATGTAATTGTCCTTATTAAGGTTTTTCATTATATCTTGTTATCTCATTGTTGAAATTGAATTAAGTAAGAACGAATTGAACTCATGAAGAATTATTTCTCAATGTAATGAATTGCATAATTTACTCAATTTCAATTATATGATTATAAATGGTTTGGTTCTACTTAGCTTCAGCCTTATAAAACCCGGCGGGGTTGAATTTGGTGTAGTAAGAATTGTGCCACTACAGTGTGCATTTGGAGCTTCTAAACTCTGGGATTGTAGGAACCCAATTACAAATTTGGCCGGGCCATTGGTGCATCTAATGCAAAGATCCCCATTGGGAAGATATAGCAAATGTAGTAGCCAAATAGATTAAAGTATTTCTTTCAATTATTTGTATATCATACTAGATTCAATGCTTCACATGCTTAGTATACTAAATTGACCTTTTTAATCAATTTGTCATTTGATTATTTTAGATACAATATGTATTACCTAAATTATGCTTATAGTTTGCTAAATAGTCTTATTCATAGTTGTCTTATTAGTGTTACAGGCTCAGATTCTTATACTGGTCCTACAGAGACTGAGTAGACTAAGGAGAAGACTACGGAGGTTCCTTTAGGTCTAGATGAGTAAACATCAAAGGCCTTCTTACTGGTTTAGTACTGGAGTGTGAGATGCTGACATATATAGGGATTTGTATTTTAGGATTGTTGGGTTGTAGGATTATCATAGCATTTTGCACTTGCATAATTCATGTATAGGCCATGATCTATCTTTATTCTGTAGGTTAGATGATGTATATCTTTTATTGATCTGTTAGTAGTTGTATATCCACTTTTGTATAGACTTATATTCATGTTCATAGCATATAGATCATATGGGTGTTATACTTCAGTTTATAGGAATGAAATTTATATCTTTTATGTACAGCAATGTTTTATTAATTGGACTAATTTCATGAATTAGAAACCATTGAAATATATTATTAAAAGTTAAAAATTATAAGTGATATTGACAGACTTCTGTGTGTTGAATGCTTAGACATGTGTCCTTTTATTAGCCTCACACATGCTAGTAGTGAATATCCATTGTTTAATTCTGCTTTGACCTCGGTTCGGGTGTGAATTGCATGGGAGTGCACGTATCATGCCTCAAGATTAACCCAAATCTGAGGATTCAAGCTCAGGTTGTGACATTTATCTAATCCAAATCATTTCCATCAATGTTAGACTTCACAAGTCATACCCAAAAGCTCCATGGCATCTTTTAATTTCATAGATTTGTGAGAACAAGTGTCTAGTTCCAATGTATGATTTCTACATAATTTAATTCTGCATCAACCTTGGATTAGTGATGGTTTGATTAATGTAGAGCTTTTAAAATTGATCAGTATGGTTTCCATGTTGCTAGAGATATATGGAGCATAGACAACTTAAACCGGTGCTCATTTCTTGTTAAAGAGAGAGAATTCTTTTTCTTCTTTTGGAAATTCACATATTAAACATTATAGGGAATGAAATTTTAGCATTCATCTTGACGAATTGCTCACCAACTATTGTTGATATTATTTTAGACTTCGAACCATGTGAGAGTTATTGATCAATGTTGTTTTTGTTTCAGGGACATGCTAAACTCTTGGTTGGGTGTAGGATTCATTTACAAAATTGATCGGGGGTGTGAGTACTTTATACTTAGCTGACCAAATATATATGTGTGTATAACCTTGTTGAAAACCATGTCTTTAAAGCATGCTATAGGTGGAGATTATTATAGTTGACGTTGATTTTTCTATTGGCTATAGTTCCTGCTCAAATGAAAATCCAGGGTCCACCACTGCATATGTGTATATAATATAAAGGGCAATTCTTCAAAATGCCCCACTTTAAAAATGCCCCTTTTCCACCTGTCTCTTTTGGTCATTGGGCCTACCTTGAACCAATTCAGTCTTTTCACACACACACACACACACACACACACACACACACACACACACACACACACACACACACACACACACACACACACACACACACACACTAAGGGGCTGTGATGCAGGACAGCCCTATAGTCCCACATAGGTCGACCCACTTTTGTGCCCAACCCACTTATCTTGGTTTATTTAGGATTTTCATTATGTTTTTTAGTTATTTTAGTTGATTGTTTTAATTTTGGCCATCAGTGTGATTGAATGGTTCAGATTAGTGTTACGTTTTATTATTTATCTATATAAGTGCTGTAAAGTGTCACCCACTCCTGAACCATCACCATTGTTAGTCAGCCGCCTAAGCCTTCGTGGATCCCCAACTGTAGCATCAAAATCCAAACCCACCCCTTCATCAAATGGGAAACCCTCATCCCTGCAAATCTCTAAAACCCAATCCTTGAAATTGAAATCCAAAAAAAAAAAAAAAAAAAGTTGCCCAAATCCATGTCTATCCGAGCCCTAACACCCAAGGCCATCCCTAACTCTTCTTAGACACCCCAGTCGGCCCCTATCAGCCCATCCCTACTTTTAAAAAGAATCCACATCTCATCCCAACCACATCTGACATCCTTAAATCCCCTAAACCCGACCATCGAAACCAACATAACAACCAAAACCCAAAACTAGATCGAATCACTTCCACCCAATTGCATATTGCCAACAATAAAAATAAAAAAAAACAATAATCAGGTTAGATTTGGGTCATGTTAGGCTCAAGGCAACAGTGAAAAAAAATAGTGGAAAAAAAATAATAATAAGTGACAACAAGGTGTAGGCAAGAGTGTGATTGAATGGTCCATATTACTTTTAGGATTGTCCCTTATTTGATTAAGCAATTTTGGCAGCCCATGATCTCCTATTGAGCATTCATGTTAATTTGGGTGAACCCATTTTGGACAATTTCCCAAACAATTTTTTTTTCTTTTCTTTCTCTTTTTTCTTTTCTTTCTAAATCCCAAGTTCACCTTGAGCCAAAGTTATTCAAAGTTGTTGGACCAAAAAACTCAACATAGCCCATTTTCCTTAAATTTTCATATCATTCCACCCATGTCAAATCCAGTTCAAACCCAAACTATTGACTTTTTAAAATAAACCAAAAAACCATGAAATTCAAACCAAAATTCACCTCAAAATCCAAACCTTTATTTTCTCAAAACCTTGAGGGATCTTTTGCTTGGTGTATCCCACAGTCCCTACAGAGATGCAACTTTTTTTATATCTATGAAAAATAGGTTAAAGAAAATCAAATTTCTTTTATGAGAAAAACAAAGGAACTCTTCGTCAGTTCCATTCATCAACAAACCCTTTAAGGTTTTGTCCAAAGTTTTCAAATTTTAAATTAGGATCTACAACTTACCTTGACATTAAATCATCCATTCCTTCTCACCGATTAACTATTTCGAGGTAAAATGATTCCAAAATCAACTTTTTCCATCATTGTACCTCAAGGGGGCACTTATTGGCTCATAAAAAAAAATCATGACTCATCACCGGTTTGCTAAATTCCCAGAAGCATTTGTTTAGCTCAAAATTCCTTCAAACTTTTGAGTTTTGAGAGTGAACTGCAACTCTTGGATGGACAACTCCAATCAAGTTCCCACAGGAAGCCATGGGTGTGATACACGCGAACCAGTCAAACTTCAAACTATTTTGATCTCAAAGGAGGGTTACTTATATATCCGATAGTCACGGAGAAGGCTTATGAAATTCTGAAGAGTAAAACAGCCCAAGTCCACTACAGATGAATTTATAAATAAGTTTTTAATAATTTCAGAGCCGTTTCTGCGAAATTTCAAGGTGATAAGACTTCAAGAAGTCTCAGCAGCTGGCTCCAAGGCCCTGGGATCAGTTCCTCGTGGTTGCAGCCAAGAAAACCATTTCTCAAAGTCAAAACCCCATGAAATTTTTTGCAGGATCTTCAAAATATGTTTAAGAAAGGTTCGCGAGAGCCTCAGAATATTTGAAAGTTGTTTTGAAATAGTCAACAAACTCGTCAGACCGAGGGGTC
Source organism: Sextonia rubra (assembly GCA_037013555.1). Classification (NCBI taxonomy): domain Eukaryota; kingdom Viridiplantae; phylum Streptophyta; class Magnoliopsida; order Laurales; family Lauraceae; genus Sextonia; species Sextonia rubra. Next base: position 12,481,104 of record JASUAD010000008.1, read on the forward strand.
CTGTGAACATGCAAGCCCCATGACCGGGCATTGATGAGAATCCACAACTAGCCATTGGCTTGAATTCCATGACCAAACACTCACATGATCACCACAACCGGCGATGAGTTTTAATTCCACTACCTGCAATTAAACTCCATCACATGCCAAGTTCCATGATTTCCTCCACTACGCCAAGTCTCAACAGTTGGTCATTTATGTATATCATCCCAACAATTGGTCATTTATGTACATCATCCCAACAATTGGCCAGTTATGGACATCACTCCAAAACTGACCATGATGAATATCGCATGACCGGCCATCACTCCAACACTCATATGTGGGTGTCTCACATAGACAACTTATGTGTCTCTCATCACTTGTATACGCATCACCATGACCAGCGCGCCATCCAATTTTATTCTCTTGACCGATCAATCCACATGAAGCCCATGACCGGCCACCATATTAATCCCACGACAGGCTGTTTATACGAATCCATGAGCGGTCATTGTTTTTTTTTCCATGACTGGCTGTTTATGCAAGTTGTACGACTGCCCTCCATGACAGACCACAATGCTCAAAATGCTATGACCGAGTACACCCAGTCGGGAATTCATGACGATAAATGGAGACGGTTTTAATTAGTTTTTGAGTAGTAATCTACTTTAAATCAAAAGGTAACTTCTTAAAACCATCTCAATCGTTCCAAAGGCTTATAAAGAGGGCCCTCTTACTCTTGGCAGGGGCACTTCAACACACTTTTTTGTGACTATAACGCACTTCAGCACATTCAAGCAATAAGTTGGCAATCTTTCTACAACTTTTGACTATTAGAGGAATCCACTCTTCTGCAACTTCTCTCTGCATCTTTCGAAGATCTTTTGTGAACTTCAAGCCTCCTTTCAACCCTTTCTTTTTACACCCTCAAAATTGAGCTGGATCCAAACATAGTTCTAGGGGTGTGGGAAGAAGGGCCAATTTAAAATTTTCTTGAATGTACAATACAGGCCCCAATTCCGGTTGAAACGAAGTCCTTCATAAGGCTATATTTGTTGATCAAGCAACTATAATCACACGTGGAACCATAAAGCCATAATCTGCGCAGCTGAGTATCATAAACAACAATATAGCAAGTCTCAAAGCTGATTAATAAATGGTCAAGAATTTTCGAAGCACAGTAATTAAAGTTATAATTTCCAAAACAATAATTTGAATAACTACTCTAATGGCCCCAAAACATGGCCTTATCACAAAGCCTAGTATTCCGATCTCAATACCATCCTTAAGATATTTCAGACGATGTCATTAGTGCTCCACTCAACAACTCTGCTGGCAGAATCTCCTGCGTCTGCTGACACTCTAGTTCGGCACCGGGAATGGGACCTAGACCCCAAAAGTAGTGGGTTAGATTAACGTAATTTGGCAAAAGGTAAACTATAAGTAATGATGTTAATCAATCGAATTAAAACATATTTTACATCCTGTCCCAAAATATCCCAAATGCAAACGCAATGACATAAATGCACAAAAACAGGTATTCTTACAGACACAATATATAAAAATGGGTATTCCCGCGAATACAATATAGCAAAATGGGTATTCACACGGATACAATATACAAAAATGGGTATTCCCGCAATTATTATATACAAAAATGGGTATTCCCGCAGTCACAATATACAAAAACGGTTATTCCTGCTAATATAATATACAAAAATGGATATTCTCGCCATATATAACAAATGGCATTGCTGTGTACTATATCCCACAATATACGCTGTCCCGACAGCGTACAACCACCTCCAACTATAGTCGATCAAATATATATATAAATACATACTATATACGAATGCATAATGAATCATGTCACGAAACCCTTAATTCACAATATCCAAACCGGCATTAATTTAAGTGCTTAGAATTTTAATTTAAAAGTATATTATGATCATGTGTCATTTCAATTTATCTGAAGGTAAGCACTAACCCCCCTAGTAGTCATAGTTGATTAAATATGCATATGGGGACCAACCATCCTTCAAAATGGAAATGAGAGTCTACAATGCCAATATCTTACTTTCGATGTCTATCATGTGGTGCATCTTGGATCTCACATTCTCATTTTGAATCCAATTGATCCAACCCTCATGTGACATTCAACCAGTTTTTCTCAAAAATAGAACCCATTTAATCCAATTATGTAAAGTTAATGTGTTTTGCAAATTGGGTAGAAATTACTCAATTTTCAAATCCAAAGTAAATCAAATTATGATCAAAGGAGATGGAGCAATTAGATTCTTAATCTTCATTGTTGTGTATAAAAAAAAGACCTAATTATTTTATATAAAAAAAAAGATTCAAATCTTGGATTTAGATTTGAAATTTAAAGTCAAATTAAAATCCAAATTAGAATCCCAAATACAGTCTAATTAAGATTCTAGTCATTCCTAATTTCATCTTAATTAAATCCCAATTGAACTAATTAAAATGCTAATTACAACTAATTAAATATTAATTAAGATTCTAATCAAGTCATAATTAAACCCAAATCAATATTCTAATCAATTATAATTTAATGTTTTAATCACACCCATACCCACAATGGAAACCCAAAATCAAATAAAGTAAAAACACTAGTTAATATTCTAAATTCTAATCATCTTCGACCCATTGACTCCACTGACAGCTTACCAAAAACCAAGCCCAACCAAACGAGCCAGACCAGTTGCGACCCAGCGGCAGCTGGGCCTAGCAGCAGACCGCCCAGGTCCAGCTTGGCTGGCTAGGTAGCAGGTGCTACCTGGGCAGCGCAGGCAGGAACGGCTGCACCCCCCTCCCTTTTTTTATTTTTTTAATATTATTTATTTTATATACATATTCTTTATTTCAATTAAAATTAAATCTTTATTATTAATCCACAATCAAGACATTAAACCCAATCGAATAAATCATATTTTAAAGCATATCATTCAACAAAGCAGCAGAAAACAACATTATTTACAGTTATCCACTTGCCTGGATTTCGATGCTAAAAATATATTTGAAGATCAAACCTTAGTTCCTTCAGGAGAATTGCTAGGGCTTGGTTGCAGAGGAAAGGAAGAAAACGGAAGAATTGGGCATATGAAGAAAAGAAAATCGGAGGCCTTTAGTATTATATTATATAAAGATTTTTTTAAATTACAAGGAAGAGCTCCTTACGTTTTAGTGAGTTTTACAAAATTTCAAAAAAGGGCTTTTGGCTTAAGAATGTCAAATAGCTCAGGCTCAAGGCCCAAGAATGTTTAAACAGCCTATCTCCAATGGGCCCTACACTAAACTACCATGTATATAAGGATCCAAATCGCTAAAATGGCTTACTTTTAACCCGACTCAAACTCAACAAACTGATTCAACCCAAAATTAAAAAATATGAGGCCTAACATCTCAACCCCCTTGAAGGCATTTTGGTCCTCCAAACGACTAACATACCTTAGGAAGAAGGTGCAAATACTGTCTTTTCACTTCATCTCTGAACTCCCATGTTGCTTCCTTCGGGCGATGATGACTCCATTGAACCTTCACCCAATGGATGATGCAATTCCTCAACACTTGCTCCTTGGTGTCGACAATCCCCACTAGCTGCTCAGTGTAGGTCGTATCATCCTCCACTTGCAATAGTTCATACTACAACACGTGCGAAAGGTCTACTACATACTTCCTCAACATAGAAACATGGAAGACGTTATGAACACCTGATAGCTCTGGTGGCGGTGCTAACTAATAAGCCACCTCGTTGACCTACTAATAATCTGGAACGATCCCACATATTTTCTGGAGAGTTTTCCTTTCTGCCCAAATCGTAAAGTACCACACGTATGTGACACCTTCGAAAACACATGGTCACCAACCTCAAACTTCAGCTTTTTTTTCCTTTTATCTGCGTAACTCTTTTGGTGATTGCAGGGAACCTTCAGCCTCTCTCGAATCTGTTTGACCTTCTCGCTGGACTCTCTGACCACAGATAGTCCAAGAAGACCATGGGCTCCAAAATTTGCCCAACATATAGGGGTTATGCATCTTTTTCGTAAAACACCTTGAAAAGTGCGATGCCAATGCTAGAATGATAAATGTTATTATACGCAAATTCACACAGAGCTAAGCTCTCATCCTAACTAGTCTTGAAATCCAAGATACATGCCCTCAATATATCTTCCAAGGTCTGGTTGGTACGCTCTGTCTACCCATCGGTTTGGGGATGATAGGCTGTGTTGAAATTCAACTTAGTCCCCAAAGCTTCTTGCAGTGACACCTAAAACCAAGATACAAACTTACTATCCCAATTGGAGACAATAGAGACTAGTGCTCCTTGCAATCTCACTACTTCCTTGATATACAAATATGTCATTTTCTCCATTCCTTGACCAGTCTTGAATAGTACAAAGTGAGCTGACTTAGTCAAACAGTCCACTATCACCTAAATCGTGTCAAATCTCTTTCTGATATTAGGCAATCTTGACACAAAATCCATGGTTATGTGCTCCGACTTCCACTGAGGAACCTCTAATTGATGCAAAAGACATGGGGGTCTTCTATAATCTGCCTTAATTTGCTGGCAAACCAAATATTTTTCAATAAATTCTGTGGTATCCTTCTTCATATTCTTCCACCAGTATTGATTATTCAGATCCTGATACATGTTGGTACTGCCTAGATGAATAGTATACCGAATATGGTGTGCCTTTACCATGATTTCATCCTTCAGGTTTGGAAAATCAGGCACACAAATTTTGCCTTTATAATACAAAATATCATCTTCCAACTTAAAATCAAGCCTTCCATCCATATGATCTTTGATTCCTGCTATCTCAGGGTCTAATAGCTGGTGTTCTTTGATCCTTGAAAGTAATTCGAGTTCCCACGAGATTATACTAGCAAACACTGCCTGCTCACTAATAGACTAGAAATAAACATCTATATCTTCAAAACATCAAACTCAGAAGTATTCTGCAATCAATCTACCAGCGAATACTGCTTTTCTACTTAGAGCATTTGCCACTACATTAGCCTTTCTAAGATGGAGCTTCAACCCGAAGTCATAATTCTTGAGATACTCCATCCACCTTCTCTGTCTCATGTTTAATTCATCTTACGTACAGATATATTAGAGATTCTTATGATCTGAGTGTACTTCAAATGTAGCTCCATAAAGATAATGTATCCACATCTTCAAAGCAAAGACTACTGCTACTAGCTCTAAGTCATGGGTTACATACTTCTGTTCATGCTCCTTTAACTGTCAAGACCCATATGACACCACCTTTCCATTTTGCATAAGAACACAACCAAGTCCAACTCCAGATGCATTGGTGAAAATCACAAAACCATCATTGCTGGTAGGTAGGGTCAATAAAAGGGCAGTGGTCAATCTTATTTTTAACTCCTGAAAACTCTACTCAGTCTCATCATTCCACACAAAAGGAACTTCTTTACGAGTCAATTTTGACATTGATGTTGCTATCGTGAAAATCCTTCCACAAATCAGTAATAATAACCTGCTAGGCCTAAGAAACTTTGGATCTCTAACATTGTTTTCGGCCTTTTCCACTTTACCATTGCTTCAATCTTTGCTAGGTCCATGGCTAAACCTTCCCTGGAGATGATATGACCAAGGAATCCTACCTATTGCAACCAAAATTCACACTTCCTTTCCTTAGCATACAATTGGTGTTTTTTCAACGGTTGCAATGAAGTGCGAAGATGTAGCAGGCTCTTCCCGACTCTTCGAGTATACAAGTACATCATCGATAAATGCTACCACAAACTGGTCCAAGTGTTGTGCAAAAACCTTATTCATTATAGCCATAAAAGTTGCAGGTGCATTAGTCAGTCCAAAAGACATCACCAAAAATTCATAGTGACCATATCTTGTTCTGAATGCAGTTTTTGAAATATCCTGATCTCATACCCTCAATTGATGATATCCTGATCTCAAATCAATTTTAGAAAAATATAGGGCACCTTTTAATTGATCAAAGAATTCATCAATTTAAAGTAAAGGGTACTTGTTCTTAATGGTCACTTGATTAAGTGGTATGTAGTCAATGCATATTCTCATAGAACCATCCTTCTTTTTCACACATAAAACTGGAGTCCCCCTAGGAGAGACACTCGGTCTAATAAAACCCTTGTTCAATAGCTCCTGCAATTGCTTCTTGAGTTCTTTCAACTCAGTTGGGGTTATCCTATAAGGGGCTTTCGAGATTGGAGCTTTGCCTGGCACGAGCTCGATTGTAAAGTCAATCTCATGGACCGGCTGTAATCCGGGAATGCCATCGGGAAAAACATTTGAAAACTCAGACATCACTGGTGTCTCCTCCACCACTTTAGCCCGTTTATCCTTTGTAATAAACGCTATAAACCCCTCAAAACCTTTCATCAACAACTTCGTAGCCTTAATAGCTAAGATCATACGAGTAACAACCTTATTCTTAAATCCCACAAATTGCACCTTGGTGCCATCATCAGCTATTAACTTAACTATCTTAGCACAATAGTCCATCACTGCATTATGAGTAGTAAGCCAATCCATGCCCAAAATGGTGTTCAAGTCATTCATCATCAATAGTATTAAATTAGCTTTTAACACAACATCATTTATCACCAATTTGTAATCAGGGTAGTACTTAAAACAATTAACCTTTTTACCCACCAGGGTAGCCACAGCTAAATCAAATGGCAACTCAGCTGCTTTAACACCAATCTTTAAGTCAAAACTAGGAGAAATATAAGAATGGGTGAGCCGGGATCAAACAAAGCTTTAGCATTGTTATTACAAACAAAAATAATACCTTCCACAATGTTCTCTGTAGCATCAGCTTATTCCTGAGTCATGGTATACACTTTGCTTGCCTACTGGGGCCTTGGTTGCTGTTTGTTAGGCCTTTAGGGTCATTGGGGTCCTCTTTGAGGTCGGGGTTACTGGGAAGTTTGGAATAACTGCATCATTGCTATGGTGCTTGAGGTCGTTGCTGTTATGGATGAGATGATGCTATTTGCGTCAATGGTTGTGCTTGAGTAGGAGCTCTTTGTGTTGATGTTTGCCAATACTGTTGGCCTTTTTTTTAGGGCAGTATGGACCTGATGACTAGTGTCTCCACAGTGAAAACACCCTCTTGTCTGCCTCCAACACTTAGATGTTAGGTGGTTATTGAGGCAAATGCCACAAGACTCCCTTTTCTGCTTCTTGAATTGGTTTTGTGGGGCAGGAGACAGAGCAACTTTCTACTTGGGTTGGCTCGGAGGGGCCTTGAGTCCAATCACCTCCTCGGCCTAATATGCCTTATCCAAATATTCTTGGTAGGTATTCAAAACTTGTGAGTTGGCATGTAGTAGTATATCTGGTTGAAGGCCACTAAGGAACCGTCGAATCCTCTTGCTTTCTGGAGTGATGAGAGTTGGTGCAAAACGAGAGAGACTGGTAAACTGCACCTCGTACTCCCGAACAGACAAATTCCCTTACTTTAGCTTATCAAACTCTATCCTTTTCTGAACACAAACATGCTCCGGTACATACTTCTCGCAAAATTGATTACGAAAAGTAGTCCAAGCTACCTCTTCAACGATCCCCTTATACGTTTCCTTAATGGTGGTCCACCACCTGTCTACCACATCTCGAAACATAGAAGCTGCCAACTTAACCCTCTGTAGCCTCGTACAGACTAGGGTTTCAAATATCTTCTCAACTTGGATGAGAAATTCTTCTGGTACCATTGGATCTTCACTCCTGTTGAACTCCAGCGGACCCCTCTTCTTAGACTTTTCAAATATATTGTTTGGATCCTGGGGTCTGGGGTTAACAACAACCTGAGGCTACCCAATCTTTTTCAAAGCCTCAAGTACATTAATCTGAAATGCTGCCTAATTCGCTACCTGAGGCTATACCACAAACGTTGGTTGCGGCATTATCTATGGTTTAGTTGCATGCATCGCACAAGGTTGATTCATCCTCTACACAGCTTCCAACAACTATGCCATTTGCTAATCCTAACGTTGCTGATGAGCTAACATAGTCTAGAGTAAAGTCTGTATTGGATCATTAGCTGTACCGCTAGGCTCACCCGACTCAGAACTAGATGAGTTGGCTTTTGTTTTCCTTGTTTAAGGTGCTATGTCTGCAAAACAACCATTCATTAGAGACTAAACGACCAAAAATGCAGAAGGTAACAAACTCTTGTAACCTCTAAACAATGCTAAAGTTCATATATGATTATATACATCAAAACCCCAACATTCCCACATAACATCTCTAAGCCTCACAACGGACCTACATTTCTAGCATCTTTTAGAACTTCTAGAAACTTGACTGCTTTGATACAATCTGTCATACTCCTAAAACTAGGCCGGATCCAAACCCGGTTTTAAGGGTGTGAGAATTATGACCAATTTAAAATTTTCTTGAATATACAGCACGGGCCCCAATTTCAGTTGGATTAAAGTCCTTCGTGATGCTATGCTTGTTGATTAAACAACCATAATTACACGCGAAACCATAAATCCATAATCTATGCAGTTGAGTATCATAAACAACAATATAGCAAATCTCAAAGATGATTAAAAAATAGTCAAGAATTTCGAAGCATAGTAATTAAAGTTGTAATTCTCAAAACAATAATTTGAATAACTACTCTAATGGCCTCAAACATGACCTTATCACAAAGTCTAATATTTTGATCTCAACACCATCACTAAGACATCTCAAATGATGTCATTGGCGCTCCACGCAACAACTACGTCATTTGGCGGAATCTCCTGTGTCTCCCTACCCTTCGGTTCAGCACCGACAATAGGACATAGACACCAAAAATAGTGGGTTAGATTGATGTAATCTAGCAAGAGATAAATTGCAATTAATGATGTTAATCAATCGAATTAAAGCATATTTTACATCCTGTCCCAAAATATACCGAATGCAAATCCAATGGCATGGATGCACAAAAATGAGTATTCCCGTAGACACAATATACAAAAACGGGTATCCCCGCGAATACAATATATAAAAATGGGTATTCCTGCGGATACAATATATAAAAACGAGTATTCCCACAGTTACAATATACAAAAACGGATATTACCACAGTTACAATATACAAAAATAGGTATTCCCATGGATACAATATACAAAAACTGATACTAACGCTAGATATAACAAATGGCACCACTGTGTACTTATCCCATAGTACACGCTTTCCAATTGGCGTACAACCATCTCCAACTGTAGTCGGTCAAATATATATAAATACATACTATATACAAATGCATAATGAATTATCCTACGAAACCCTTAATTCACATTATCCAAACTAGCATTCATTTAAATGCTTAGATTGCTTAATTTAAATGTATATTATGATCATGTGTCATTTCAATTTCTTTGAAGGTAAACACTAATCCACCTAATAGTCATAGTTAATTAAATATGCATATAGGGACCAACCTTGAATCAAAATGGAAATGAGAGTTCACGATGCCAATATCCTACTTTCGGTGTTTATCATACGGTGCATCTCGGATTTTACATTCCCATTTTGAATCTAGTCCAACTCTCATGTGATGTTCAACCAGCTTTTCTCAAAAACAGAACCCATTTAATCCAATTAAATAAAGTTAATGTGTTTTGCAAATTGGTTAGAAATTATTCAATTTTCAAATCCAAAGTAAATCAAATTATGATCAAAGGAGATGGAGCAATTAAGTTCTTAATCTTCATTGTTGTGCATAAAAAAACACTTAATTATTTTATATAAAACAAAAGATTCAAATCCTAGATTCAGATTTGAAATTTAAAGTCAAATTAAAATCCAAATTAGAATCCCAAATGCAATCTAATTAAGATTCTAATCATTCCTAATTACATCTTAATTGAATGCCAATTGAACTAATTAAAATGATAATCACAACTAATTAAATATTAATTAAGATTCTAATCAAGTTATAATTAAACCCAAATCAATATTTTAATCAATTGTAATTTAATGTTTTAATCACACCCAAACCCACTATGGAAACCCAAAATAAAAACCCAAAATCAAATAACGTTAAAACCCCAGTTAATATTATGAATGCTAATCACCTTGGGCACATTGACTCCACTGACAACCTACCAAAAACCCAACCCAGCCCAATGGGCCTAGCCCAATCGCGACCCAGGCCCAGTCGGCCTAACCCAGCTGTAGCTAGGCCTAGCAATAGCTAGTCCCGGGTGCGGCTCGTCTGGCCAAGCAGAGCAGGAAGCACTGTTGCATAAGTAGCATAGGCAACAATGGCTATGCACACCCCTTTTGTATTTTTTATTTTTTAATATTATTTATTTTATTTGCTTATTTTTTATTTTAATTAAAATCAAATCTTTATTATTAATCCATAATCAAGATCTTAAACCCAATCAAATAAATCATATTTTAAAGCATGTCATTCAAGAAAGCAACAAAAACAACATTATTTACAGTTATCCAATTGTTTGAATTTCGATGACAAAAGCAGATCTGAAGATCAAACCTTAGTTCCCCTAGAAAACTATTAGGGCTTGGTTGCAGAGGAAAAGACGAAGACGGAAGAATTGAGCGTACAAAGAAATGACGATCGAAAGCCTTTAGTGTTATATTACATAAAGGTTTTTCTAAATTACAAGGAAGGGCTCCTTGCTTATTAGTGAGTTTTACAAAATTTCAGAAAAGGGCTTTTGGCTTAAAAGGGTTGAATAGCTTAGGCCCAAGGCCCAAGAATATTTAATCAGCCCATCTCCAATGGGCCTTATGCAAAACGACCATGCATGCAAGGATCCAAATCTCTAAACTGGCCTATTAATCACCCTTTTAACCCATCCTAACCAGACTCAAACCTAACAAACCAATTTGACCCAAAATTAAAAATCTAGGGCCTGACATTTCTTCTCCACCAAAAGGAGGTGAGATAAAGTTCTCTGGAGATGGAGAAAAGTCCTTTGGAGTTTTGTAGCTATTATTTCTTGTAGCCATGGCACAACAGAAGAAACTAAATATGAAAGTCATGAAGTTTTCTTTTGATTTTCTCATTGGGTTACTAAAACCATTCTCTGGGCTACATGTATTCTATTTTAATCCTCCAAATACAAGACCTAAATAGCACAACCCTGATTTCATAACCAAAACAAAGTAATAGCTGCCCCGTGATGGTTATCAAAAGATTATGACGTTCGCGTGCGAAGAAGACAATATACAATCTATTATCTAAGAAGAAGATCGAGTTAAGCCTAAAGACTAACTAGAATTGGTCCTGGGACCAAAAGCAAATCCCAAAACCATTCGGGGAATACAGTTTCTTCAAACTTTCTATATTAATCATATTTTTTTTCTTTGTATTTTTAGTATCTCTTTGTAACCACATTTGAGACCAGTGGGAGGGGTTGTACTAAAAATTAATATAAACAACTTACTACCCTGAGGTCCGATTGCAATGAACCCAGAAAAATGAAATGAGATTTTGCACGAACATTAGTAGTACATTCTCCATTTTTCTGTACTTGTTAAAAATTTTAAAAATAGGATAAAATTATCCCTTAATTTTTTTTTTGGCTACTCATTTCTTCTCTTCTCTTTCTCTAGTGTAGAAAATAAAAAAATTATAAAAATATTTAGGTATTCTGGAGCCTTGTTCTAGAAATTAGGATTAGAAAAGAGAAATTTGAGAGCTTTCATTGTGTTCACATGGAAATACCAATAAAATTCAGATGTTCTTTTGTTATGGAGGAGTAGTCCTTTGGATTGGAATGTCAGAAGAAGTTAAGTAAAAATTTTCATTATTTTCATGTGATTTGATTTGATAGTTTAATTGTCTCTATGCATCCCTATTCTGATTAATAAATCTGTCTCCGAGTTTGACAACCTCTGATTTTTAGTTCTAATTGAATGATACTTCCATCATTTATGATTTCTTAATAGACTATGATTAGATTTAGGTCTTTGATAGTCTATGTTTGATTTATTGTGTGATGTTTAGCTTAATTCATAATTTTCATGAGGTGAAGGAGGTTTTAGCCTTAAATAATTCTTGAAAAACTTGTGCTTAGTGATAGATAAATTATCCGATTTAGAAACATTGTCTATTTTCTGATTTGAAGTATTTTTTAAGCAATTTCTATTTTATCAGTTACATGGAATGATGGATTGGTTTATTTAATGTACTCTTGGCATTTTAATATGTTCCACATTATTGTTATCTTCGCACTTAGCTTTAAATTTTGTGTAGTTTTTTATTTGCATACCACACATCTCTTTTATTATTGTTTTCTTTTTGAAAAATCAGATTTTTAATTAAAAAGTTCAAAAGTGCTCCACGTGGGTTCGACCTTTATTTGCCATTGTCTCAACAAGACAACTACGAACTTGCAATTTTAATATGATTGATTAAATTCATAAAAAGTTTTTGGCACCATTGCCAATTCCAAACTTTTTTATTTAAAATCTATTTTTTTAATATTTTAGTCATATTTATGTTGATAAGCATTAGTAGGTTGCATTAGTTTGCATCATTCATATAGTTGTGTTTGCATTAGTAATCTCTAATTAATTTACTTCTCTAATTGAGAAGGAAAAGAAAAAAAACTCTTATTTATCTATATTTTTATTATTTTATTGAATTTTTGAAATTTTAAATAATAAAAAATTTATTTATTCCAAATTTCAGTAAGTAAAAAGTTAGTAAAAAAAAAGAAAAAAATTTGATCTCTGTTTAATTTTAGAAGTTGATTAGATTAGGATTCTTTTTATTTTCATTAGATAATCACAAAAAAAAGCTAATTTTTTCTGGATTTTGTTCACAAAAAGAATTTCTGCATTGATTATCGTAAGATGTGAACTATAAAATAAATATGTAAATATTTAATGGGAAGCTTCATAAATTTAAGTGAGATTGACCAAAAAATCCCACGAATCAGGGCATCCACAGTTGAGGACCTCAATTTTTTGTATTATCAACAAAGGACCTCTTGCCCAAATTCTATATTTCTATACCAAAATGGCCTCTTTTATGTTGATGTCAACAAACCCTTATTGGACTACAGTGAACAAAAGAAAAAAAAACCAAGGCAGCAAAAGAAAAAAGGCTAGCGAAAAACGTAAGAAAGAAGAAGAAAAAAACCAAAAGTCTCACCAGGTCTACCTCTCTCCATCTCTGCCATTACTTTTTCTTCCCTTCATGGTGTAAGAGCTCTCCCTCTATGTTTTCTTCCCACCACCATATGCCTTTTGTGCTTGACTTGGGGTTGTTTTGAGGTTTGTTCTATGATGACTTGATGTTTTCTTCACTACTACTGAATTGGGGTGAGTACCCATCTTTCCACAACTTCAAGGCGTTTCTAGTTATATGATTGTTTGTCTAGTACATGGTTTCACTGGTTGATGATCCAGGTACCAATTACCTATTTCAACTTTTTTTATGCCATCAATTTGAGAATTACTTTATATTTGTAATTTGGTACCAATTCTTCCAATAGGAGATGCTTGGCAGAATTGGAGAGATGCTATACATGGAAGTTCTGGAAATTTCTTAACTTTGAGAAGAGATCAGTATTTCTAATTTTTTTTTATAGAAAATATGGAGCACGAGGAAATGTTGGCCCCTATTATTATCCATTAAAAAAAATTGGGGCTTTTGAGAACCTAGAAGATCTTATCTTTTTAGCCAAACAGTCTATGGGCTTTTTCACAAAACAACTTATAAATAACCTTTGGCTAAGAAATCTTAGAAGCCCATGCAAAATTGCAAATCCCATTGGTAAGATAGATTTTAAACCTGATGGTTATATACAACACTTATCTCTTTCATCACCGTTGAAGTTTTTTTCCATCTATCAATAGTATCCTTCGTGAGTTTGACTTCATCATCATCTTTGTTGTCATGGTCGCCTTATTTCATGTACCTGGGATGGGCTCGCTGAGTTGTCCTCCATCATCCCTATTAACGCCAATGTGCTTCAGAATTACATCATTTAAGAATCTCCTGCTAAAATTTTAATGATTTTCAATTCCTTCTTGTTCACAATTATTTAAGGTAAATGATTTTTCTTCAAATGAATTTTGTCGACTTATAGATACCTGTTCGTTAGTTTTTTAATATTGACATTTTCCATTTTTAAATTGGCAGACAAAGGAGAAGGAGAAGATGAGCAGCAACAGGAGGGCAAAGGAAGCTTCTCTAGTTTCATTAACGAGTGTAATAATAGATGTGCCCACTGGGCACTGCTCTCCTCCCCTTGGTTGTCGCTTCTTTCAATTTCTTGTCTAATTTCGATTAATGGAACATGTGCTACCTTATGCCAGGTTTAGAGGTTGAGCCGAGGTTAAGAGGGTTCGAGCTGTCTCTTAGCTCATATAAGTTTGCATCGTTAACTATTAGTTACTTTGTTAACTCTGCTTTTCATGATTGAATATGATTTCAAGACCGATATTTCCTTATGTACGATATGATAAGTATAACTGTAATGAATGAAATATTTGAGTTTGAGTCGGTTTTGCTACACTGAGTCGGCACCACTTAGCTTGTGCCATTTGGGTATCTTTATGTCACTACTGTAATAGTCAACAAAAGAGTTGTCAGCGCTCCTTGGGAAGCTAGCTTGATCTCCTAGCAACCCATATGTATGCTCTCTTTTGGGAGAGTAGAATCTCGTGGTTGCCAATCAGTATGTATGATATCTTGTTTATGATTCATCACCCATGTTTGCTCATGCACAACATGCCTAGTGGATTGTTATTGTCTTCTTTAATCAGTGTATGTTTCAAATCCACTTGATACATTATGGTAGTTTCATATATCTCTGTATTTGCTTAACCGTCGTGTTAACAGTGTTACCCTTGGTGTTACAGGTTCAGAACCAAATTCCAACACGAAGGTTGATGTGTCCTTGGAGGGTGCCCCAACGGTATCTAGGGTTGTAGGAGAGTGGAAAGATGACAATGTCTTCTACTAGTCGTCTTCTGGAGTGCGTCAAATTTATTACGTTGGGCTAGTTATGTTAGTTATATGTATGAAGATGTTCAAACTAGACATTGGGTATAAGACACGTTAAGACATGTTTTATGTTTTGTGGACACACTTGTGATGGGAATGTTTATTTTAAAAGACTTAAAGTTATATATGAGGGTATGATATTCTCTTCTATGTATTGCTTATGATCATTACAGGTGTATTTCACAGGTTCCGCTTTATGATAAGTTTTAATTTACGGGTCGTTGGTTTTACCTCACACGTTCCAGTGAAATCTCTCTTGTAGGAATTCGTGCATATCTTTTCATTACATGGATTACTATGAGATTACGTATTCACACCCTGGGAGCACCATTTTAATCCCCAATTCTAGGGATCAGGGCGTGACACATGGACCAGCCATTATCGCAGAAACAACTGAAAAAGTACAAAAAGTAATTGAAAATTTGAAGGTTGCCCATTTAAGGCAGAAGAGTCATGCTGACAACCGTAGAAGAGACTCGGAGTTTCAAATTGATGACTGGGTTTTTCTTAAGGTTGAAAAGTACAATTTGTTTTGGCCTACAGGGCAAGTTGGCTCCAAGATATGTGGGCCCATTTGAAATTAAGAGCACAGTTGGAGATTTGGCTTACTGACTAGCACTTCCTATAGGATTCTCCGGAGTTCACGATGTGTTTCATGTTTCGATGCTCCGAAGTATGTTCGAGATCTTACACATGTCATTCTGTATGATGATATTTAGATTTAGCCGAATGTGTCGTACGTCGAGCGCTCACTCTGTATCATAGGTACGAGGGAGCAAATACTACGCACGAGGACCATACGATGGGTCAAAGTCCTTTGGGAGCATCATGGTCCCAATAAGGCAACATTGGAACTTGAGGAACAGATAGCCCGATAATATCCTGACCTCTTTGTACAGGTATGTCTTCATTCAAAGGACTGAATAATTCTTAGTGGGGGAGGATGTAACACACCAAACCCCATTAAGCATGTTTAGTGACTAATTAGCTAATTAATATTAACATTAACCTAAATAATGATACTTAATGTTTAATTAGATTGGATTTAGTTTTCCTTTATCTCATTCAGACTAACATGTCGAGTTTGGGTCAAGGATAGGTAGTTTGGGTTGAGTTTAACCTTGACTAGGTAGTGCAAGCCTTTTTTGTAATTTTAGAAATCATAGTTTGCATCTTATACACATTATATTGATATCATCATATTCGTCTCATTGAGCTTGTTAACTTCTGTACTTGATTCGAACACAAACGAATTCGTTTGCATCAGTTGGGCCTCATTTGACTTAAATTTATAAACTTCAAAAATTATTCTATATAAAAGAGCCCAACTGGTACCATTCATTCTCATCTCTCCGTGATACTCTCCTTGCTCTAAGACTCTCATCCTTCTTCCCTCCATCATCATTTCTCATCAAATTAAGAGATTAGAATTTTGCATATGTGATTGGAGGCTCCTATCATCATCTCCAGTGTCTTCTATTCTCATCACAATCTATGAAAAGAAAGATTCAAGCACCTTTTTCTTTTAATCAATCTCTAAGGTAAGATCTTTTCCCATTACAGCCCTCCTCGATCAAGGCTAGACTTTCATTTCAAGCATGCACTCATTGCTTCTATTCTTCCTTCATGGATGGCATATTACTGTCAAGTACATTGGGTTCTTCTTCTCAAGATTGAGCTAAGAGTCAAGAGCAAGAGTAGTAGTTTGAATTTTAAACCTAAGGCAAGTATAAGCAAATTTTGGTTGAATGCATGTTGGTATTTCATGAATCTTGTAAGTCTTTTTCACCTTTAATGTGCATTCAGCCCTATGTTCTTGTTCTCTAAAGTTGTATTGTAAAAAAGAGATTTTTAGTGACCCTGATGAATTGTGAATCAAAACATCAGATTCATAGGTTCATATGGTAGAATAATTAAATGGAGTAGGGAATATCCTATAAAAAACCAAGTTGAAAGGTTCTAAAGTGAGCTGAACTTACGTTGATTTTGTTTTAGAAAAATCTGAAGCTTATGGCTAAGCCGTAGGCAAGTTACGGCTCAAAATCCAGAGAGCTACAATTTATTATTTTCTTCTACGGCTAAGCCGTAAAATGTGTTATGGCTAAGTTGTAGATAAGCCATGGCTCAGCCATAAGACAAGTTTGGCTAAGTCGTAGAATAAAATACGGTTCAACTGTGAATATAGAGGAAAATTCTGAGTAACTATGGCTAAGCCGTAGAGCATTTTATAGCTAAGTCGTAGGCTGCCCACAGCTAAGCTATAGTCACCCACGGCTAAACCGTAAAGCCATTGAAAATTAGAATTAAGTAAGGGCTGTTACAGGACCTTATATGGCCTTAGCTTTTGGATCCCTCTACCCTATTAACTAGCTCAATGGAATAATTAAATACCATGAAAAGTCTTAAGGGCTGAGACTTATTCATATAGTGTTGTCAATTTGTTAAGCACCTCCCCATGGGTGTTGGTTTAAGGGACTTCAACACACACCCTTTATACAATATGACACCAAAAGAAAGACAACAGTTAATCAGATAACTTAAAAGTACATCATCATGGACGGTTATAAACAATAGATGATTAGATTAGGGTTGATTTGTAAAATTACCTTGATTCTATCAATTGAATTGCATAGCATATTGGATTATCGCTATTGCCTTCTATTATGTCATTATTGGTTGTCAATAGAAATGATAGTAGTATGAATTGCTGTTATTGAAATGTTTTTTTTTTATATGTATTATATTGATATTGATTATTGAATTGAGTAAGCATGAATTAAACAAATGAATTTAACATCGAATTGCATGAGTTACTCAAATTCAAACTTATGATTTGAAATAGTCCAACCCTACTCAATTTCAGCCTTATAATACCGGCAAGCTTGACTTTAGTGTAGTATATGAACGGTGTCGCTGCAGTGTGCCTTTGGAGTTTCCGAACTCCATATATGAAGAGACCCATTCGTACCCTAGCCCAATCAATAGTGTTCTCAACATAAGAATCCTTCGAGAGAAGATATGGCAAATATAGTAGCCAAATAGTAAAGTATTTCTATTAATTTATTCTCATAATATGCTTTATTCAATTACACAACATGCCTAATATAATAAATTGATCTCTATAATCACATATTAATTATTCTTTTAGATATAACGTGTATTACCTTAATTATGCTTATACTTTGTTAAATAATCTTATTCATCCGTTGTCCTTTGGTGTTGTAGGCTCAGGCCCCTCTCCTAATCTTTCGAAGATCGAAGACACTTTAAAAGAGGCCTTTGGGATCCCATCAGGCTTAGATGAGTAGACAGCAGATACTCTCTGATTGATCCACCCCACATAATGCGTCAAAAGTATGTTTAGGCCTTATTTTGGGATGAAAATGCATTTAGGGTTTCATGACTTGCATTAGTTTTATTTTATCATGCATGGTTCATAATCCCTTATAATTTGAAACTATGGAAATCTTTCTTATTGGTCAAAAACTTTCCTTCCTTTTGAAAAGACATATCTCCTTGCAACTCTTGTACATAGCATATCTTTTGATGGGTATTATTTTTTGTTAGTATTGGTATTATGATATCTTATTTCATGAATTGATATCTTGGGAATTGTGTAACCTTTGAGCAAAAATTTTTTTTTTTATGATATTAACAAGCTTCTACGTAATAAATGCTTTGACAAATGTCAATTATGAGCACCTCACACATGATATGAATATCACTTCTATAATTTCGTCTTGACCCCGGTCCAAATGTGAATTGCACGGAAGTACGTCTGTCATGCCTCGAGATTGACCCTAAACTCATGATTCTTGGGCTCAGGTCATGACAAGTCATCATAGACCATGAACATAACACTTATACTTTCAAATGAAAAGGTGGAAGAATCATGTTGTGTTCTTTGTAGACTCCACCGTCATCACTTGCGGCCTTTTCTCCTACATCTCATATTTTAACTATGCAAAAATTTGAAGATGAAAGCAAAGAGCAAGGTGTCATGTATGCCTTAATCACCAAATAAGTTGCAGATGGTTTTCCTATCACGTCTATTCTACAGGAAGTGAAGCCACTATTAAAGAAAGTTGCTGATTTAGTACCTGATGACTTGCCAAAAGAACTACCCTCGTTAAAAGATATTCAGCATGCCTTTGATCTTATTCCAGAAGCTTCATTACTAAACTTACCTGCCCATCAGATGAATCCAGCTAAACATGCTGAGTTAAAAAGGCAAGTTGATGATCTGCTTAGGAAAAGCTATATTAGGGAAAGTCTCAGTCCTTATGGTGCCCCAGCACTTCTCACTCCAAACAAAGACAAGCTGGCGAATGTGTGTGGACAGTCGTGCAATCAACAAAATCATGATTAAATATCGTTTCCCTAGCCCTGTTGGATAATATGCTAGAGATGATGACTCGTGCATGCATATTTTCAAATTTGACCTACAAAGCGGTTATCATCAAATCTACATAAAACCAAGTGATGAATGAAAAACTGCTTTTAAAATAAAGGATGGTCTTTTTGAATGGATGGTTATATCAAAATTAACCTGCAAAGCAATTATCATCAAATTTACATAAAACCAGGTGATGAATGAAAAACTGCTTTTAAAATAAAGGATGGTCTTTTTGAATGAGTGGTTATACCATTCGGCTTAACCATTGCTCCTAGTACTTTTATGCGAGTTGTAACGCAATTGCTACAATCTTATATTGGAAAATTTGCCATCGTTTACTTCAACAATATCCTAATTTATACCAAGTTAAAAGAAGAACACCTTCAGCATTTGGATCAAATCTGCCAACTTATTCACCGGGAGCATTTCTATATCAATCTCAAGAAATATATCTTCAAGGGTGATTTTGTTATTTTTTGGGGATATGTTGTTTCCGCGCAAGGTATCAAAATAAATCCTGAAAAGGTTAGAGCTATTCTTGATTAGCCTATGCCTACTACCATTACAAAGTTCATAGTTTTTATAGTCTTGCCAAGATCTACAAAAGATTTATCAAAAACTTTAGTAGTATTATGACTCATGTTACAGACAGTGTGAGAAAATGTGAATTTAAGTGGACCAGTGCAGCCACCAGAGCTTTCTTAAAGATTAAGCAAAAGATTATTAAAGCGCCAGTTCTACAGGTTCCGGATTTTAACAAGCTCTTTGAAATTGCTTATGATGCCCCAAATGCAGGCATTGGAGGTATTCTTAGACTAGAAGGACATCCAGTTGCATTCATCAGTAAGAAACTTTCTAATGTGAAGCAAAAGTATTTTGCCTACGATTTGGAATTCTATGCTCTTATCCAAATACTTCGTCACCGGGGGCATTATTTAATTGCCAATGAATTTATGCTCTATTCTGACAATAATGCTCTAGAATATCTACACTCCCAACATAATGTCAGTGCTATCCGTGTTAAATAGAGTGCATATATACAGGAGTTCAAATTTAGCATTCGACATAAAACAAGAGAGGATAATATGACAGCGTATGCATTAAGTTGATGAAAACATCTTTCGACCGTAATGTCTACTAATGTGCCAGGTTTTGAGCAAATTAAACAAGACTATATAACTGAGAAAGAATTTGGCTCTATTTATACACATCTCATTAATGGTGATCGTATTCAGCATCCTTATTATAGTCTTTATGATGGTTTCTTATTCAAAGGTATGTAACTTTATCTTCCCGCTACTTCTATTTGTGACTATGTTGTACAAGAGTTGCATGCGGGAGAATGTAGTAAACATTTGAGTCACGATAAAACGCTTGCTCTGGTCAGCGACAAATATTATTGGCCTCGCATGAAGACCAATGTGATTCATCTTTGTGAAAGATATAGAACATGTCAGCTCACTAAAGGATACAAGAATAACACCAGATTGTATCAATCTTTGCTTGTTTCCCACACTCCTTGGGAAGATATTAACATGGACTTTGTGCTAAGTTTACCCACAACTGCCAGAATGGTTAATTCTTTCTTCATTGTTGTTGACCATTTTTAAAAAATGGCACACTTTTTTCCTTGTACTGCCATTGCTGATGCTTATAAGGTGGCCAAATTATTTTCAAAGAAGTTATTCAACTACATGCTCTTCCAAAAACTGTTGTTTCTGATCGGAACACAAAATTCATAAGCTATTTATGGAAGACCTTATGGCTATTGTTCAATACCAATATTAACTTTTCCACTGCTTATCATCATCAAACTGATAGACAAACAAAAGTGATAAACATAAGTCTTGGACAATTGTTACGCTATCTTGTGCGTGACCGTATTACAAACTGGAATCAAATGCTACCTATAACAGAACTTGCGTATAATAACTCAGTCAATCAATCAACTGGCACTTCATTGTTTACAACTGATATAGGAGTTCATCCGCAACTCTATGTTGATCTTGTGCCTTTGCTAGTCGATGCAAGAGTTAGTGCAAATAATGAACATTAGTTCCAACATATGCAACAAGTGCATAATGAAATACGCCTCCATATATATGCCAGCAATGATTTTTATAAAAAGCAAGCTGACAAACATCATTGCTTTGTTGAGTTTAATGAAGAAGATATGGTTAAAGTTCGTATTTGACTTGAAAAGTTGCCTCTTTGAGCTAAGAAGAAGTTATACCCTCGTAACGCCAGTCCATTCAAAATTCTACAAAAAATTAACCCCAATACCTTTGCTCTTAACATTCCTTTCGATTTAGGCATCAGTTCTTCCTTCAATGTAAAGGATCCTACTCTCTACCACGGTCATGATAATGAGAAAGATAACGAAGAACAACTTATTTCCCTACCAATTAACCTCCGACCTACTAAGGAGATTGTTAACGTCATTGATGATCAAATTGTTTCTACACGTCAAGAAGATTACCAAAAATTTTATGTTCGCTGGCAGAATTATCCTCTCTTCGACGCTACGTGGATCACTACTACAGATTTCCAGCGCATCAATCCTGAACTCTATGAAAGATATCGAGCGTTTAACTTGCCGGAGTTGAGTTTCTCCAAACCGAGGAGAGCTGATGCATGCCGATCTTAAATCTAACACAGATTACAGGCCCGCAAACAATGATGGGCCCCACTTGATTTTTGATCTCCTCAAAGATCTCTATCCTTAGTTAGATAGTAATTAATTATTTTTTCTATTTTATGTTAAGTGAGATTAAGTCTTACTTAATTTAATTTAGTAAGTTATTATTGTTTAGAATCAGTATTTTCTAGTTTAAAATCAACCCTCCTATATAAGGAGCCTTTCATTGTAATAGACATGCTTATTCAATTATACTTCAAATTTCAAGTATGCTTTCTCTCTCTTTATAGTGATTGTCGTGAGTTTCATTATGCCGTAGTGGCTGGAATCTATATCTTAATTCGAATAGTCCTTCAGGAGATTGTTTTACATTCGATCAGAGATCCGAAACTACGCCAGGAGGGGAGGTGCTTCACCACAAAGCTATTGTGGACTAGCTCATTAACTACCTCGCAGCTTGTATCAGAAGCATCTTTCTCAACCGCGATCATCAAATCACCAACTCTAAACATGCAAAATTTAGGTTTCCACAAACCGAATGCTTTGTCCAGTTTCTCCATGCCCTGCCTCACGACAGAAAAGGCTAGAATATCACAACATCTTCAAATAGATTGTGAAGGAGGAGATTACCCTTTTAAGTATCTGCCCTCTTATGCTGTTTTACAAGGCATGGATACCTGATACAAGAGCTCATTACCCCAAGTTGTCATATTACTTTTACCATCACGTCCTAGCACACCTACAGTTCCTGAATCCGAATGAAAGAAAAAGCTGATAGTGAGCCTGGTTTTTACAAGAAATCTACCATGAAGTTTTTTCGAACTAAAAAAATGGAAAGAGAAAACCTAAAGGAATGGAGAGAGAGAGAGAGAGAGAGAGAGAGAGAGAGAGAGTTGTTGCAACCACAGCCTACAGTCGGTCTGCACTGACTCTGTGAGGGAGCACTGCAAACATGTCAGACCTAAAAAAAACAAAAAAATTTAAAAAAGAATAATTAATAGGAAAAACTAAGTCAGCCTGCTAAAAATGGAAATGGGGTTCGAGATGAAGGGAATGCGGAGAAATGGAAATGGGAACAGAGATAAAGTCAGGGTGAGCTCATTATCCTCAGCTCCTCCTTCCCTCTTCGATTGAAAACCCTCTTTATGGGTCGGAGATGAAGCCATGGTGAGCTCATCATCACCAGCCCCTCCTTCACTCCTCTCTTTCAATGACTACAAGAAAAATCCTCCTTCTGGGTCACAGGGGATCGGAGATGAAGCCATGGTGAGCTCATCATCACCAGCTCCTCCACTCCTCTCTTTCAATGACCATAAAAAAAAATCCTCCTTTTGGGGTCAGCAATGAAGCTAGGGTGATCTCATCATCCTGGGCTCCTCCTCTCCTCTTCTCTTTCTATGAATACAAGACAAACTCAGATACCTAGGTATTTGTATATGACTGGCATACCCACATCCAAGGGATACAACATCCCAATAATGCATCAAAACTGGTAGGTTACAGGCCTAGTGTATCCTACCAAGTTCATTATTTCATGCATTTCCTCCTTCTCAACAGTAAAGAAATATTGTTTTACAAATGAATGTAAATAATGAATATTTCATTAATAAAGAAAATTTTAAAGAATGCTTAGATAAAACTCAAAAAATGAACTACGAGATCTCATCTCATGGATACAATGGTCATATTTATGTCCCAGATTTTAGAAAGTGCAGAATCAGAACCCCACTTCCCAAACCCCATGTGTCTAAGCATCATAGAGAGACAAAAACATCACAATATACATAGCTCAAAATAAACCCCAACACTTAAACCCACAACAATAAAAAGAGAGACCAATGGCCTCTTTTGTCCACACGTCAATAACATTAGGTGCACACTGCACAGCTGCAAGTCATACTACATACGGTGCAATAATTTTTTTTTTTTTAATAGAGTGAGCCAATCATTAAGTCAGCAAGTCATAGCCAAATAAAAAGCAATGAAAAAAAAAAAGAAAAGAAAGGGAAAATAATTAGTAGCTTGAAGTAAGTCAAATCAGGGACGACATAGTTTTGGAAACTTCTCATTCATCACAACATATCCACTATAGCAAAATGATATATTGAATCAGGTTTGAAATGAGGACAAAGAAACTGGACGCATGGCATAGGCTTCTAGCTTATTAACTTCAGAAGAAACCAAGTCATACTAGTTGACATGTCACTCCAAACTAAACTTGATGGCAAGCTCTAAAACTAAGATGAAGTCTACATTTTGATCATCCTACATCTTCAAAATAGACAGCCAACAAGGGAAGCAAACTGACGGCTGAAAGGAAAAAGGTTTCAAAAAACACTTTGCCCATTAAAAAAGTGTCATAAATTAAAAAGTAATGTCGTCTACAATGTAGATTTCTAAATGACAGAGATGGCACTATTAACTATGCCACATCTTTTGCCCCCTTTTCTTTTATAGTTCACAGATGTCATATATTGCACAATTACATCTTAATTCTTTCAACAAACATTATGAGACACCTCAACGATACCCTTTTCGTGACAACTTGCTTACTGCTGTCTAATGCACCTCCAAATACAACATTCTGGTGCCTTACTTAAGACATCTCCAAACCAACGAATATACCTGTTAAATTCATATTAATGACTTAACATAATATCACCGTTACCATCATCACCGCCACCACCATCTTATCGGTATCCAATGAATCTAGGAATAAAGCTCTTTAGAATTATTGTCAGCCATCAATGGCTTACTAGATATAAGAAAAAACCATTAAATTCTTCATGAACATTAAAGCCCTTGAAACAATGTTTGAAGGACAACTACAAGCCATCATGGCCAGCAATGGTGTGTTGGTTAATTATGAAACATAACTAAGGTTTACTAAATCAGCACTAGCTCTAGATAATCTTCGTATGGCTTAGTATAGAGATACATTTGGCTTAATGCATCCTTGGGTGAACCATTTTCTTTTCTTTTTTATTTTTCTTTTTTTTTTTTTGGGTGAATCATTTTCCATCCTACTAGAACAAAAAGCCCATAGGCGATTTCCACCTCTAGACCAAGCATGTAGCAACTGCTAGCATACACAAAGATGTCAAATAACTAGTCATTTGTTCTAACAAAAAGGTTACAAGGACAAATTAGTAATGCAAATAAATCATGGCCTGTAAACCTAGTTTCACATGGGTATCCAGGGGTTATGCAATTCAAAAGTAACCAGATAGAAAATCCAAAAAAATGCCAAGAACATGTGGAGATCCCCTACACTAATAAAGTACAAGGCAGATAAGCTGGGACATAAGTCAAAAATTCAACACCTAATGGGATGCTTGATATGATTTAAGATAATATCATGAGGTTTAAATTATCAGTGCAGAGGCACTTATCATCACACAACCAAACATTGCAATATTGGAAAAGAACATAACCATGTGTCAAGCTTAGCCAGTATCTTGAATTCCTGAACCTTATACAATATGAGACGGCAGATAAACATCATATGAACAGATATGCGCAAAGAACATAGAAGAGAGCACGAGTACATAATAAGCAATGATCAGCAGAGACTCCCGGAAAGCAAGAAGCTTTAATCAACAGCAACATATATTATGCTCAAGTATGGAAATCCATGAAGATGGTACCAATGGAAAGAAATGCACATCATCAGGGTGGATTAGATCCCTCTCTTATTGAAGGAGATCTAGACCCGAAGCTCCCATCTCTTCCAAGCCTTGACATGCTCCTCCCTGCTTTCGGAGTCCCTAAGCCCGGGCTCACACCACGATAGCTTGCACGAAGGCTTTCATCCACAGAGCTCGACGACTTTGCAATAGCATTCCTCACAAACTTCTGAGCAGCTGGAGAAAGAGTCCGAACGTTCGGGCTCATGCTCCCACCTCTCGCTGACGAAGGCAATGGCGGCTTCTGAAACATCCTCGACCTCTCCCTCAGTCTACGGGCAGCCTCCCTCGACAAAGAGTGGGCCTTCACATCTCTAGACGGCGGGCAGGGGATTCTAAAATATGCCCCCTCACCACTACCCCCGATGCCAACGGGTGTGTCCTCCTGCTCCAACCTCAGTGGTGTTCCTTCAATCTCACCCCAGGTGATGAATGGTGACTCATCCACACCTGGAGCCGGTGACGGCGTCCTAACAAAACTGTACCCGTCCTCAGATTTCTTGTTAGATTCGACATAAAATGGATTCGGGGTCTTTCTCAATTCCTCCAGATCATACTTCTTTGACCGCTCCGCCTCACGATCTGGAAAGGGCCACGCCATAGAGGGCGTAGCACCAGCAACTGGGGTGTAAAGAATGGCAACAGTATCCTCCTCCTTTGGCCTAGAATCCACCGATTTCCCATGAAACCGGGTGTTGGACCGGTTAATTTCCTTTGTTAGCCCCTTGATTCTGTCTGCCCATTCCGCCTCAGTCAGCGGTGCCTCATCCCCCGTCGTATACATCAGGAGGTTCTTGGCAGTATACTTCCAGCCTTGTAATGTGCTCAGGGGCTGGTCGGACGTGCCGAATCCATCGGTTATCCGGTCCGTCTTCTCTCCCTCGAGGGCTTTCACATCATTGTCCTTCTCATCTTCAATCAAATGCCCAAATCTCTCCTTCCTCTTCTTATTCACCTTATCCATAATTCTCGAAAAGCTCTCATTGTCCTCACTGGTGTAACGTCGGAGGAACTGGTCGAGCGACAGTTTGTCGTCGACCCCACCGCGCAAATCCGAATCCTCACCGCCCTCTGCCGCATCAACGGTGGATAATTCGGGGTTGGGGCGTAATGGGGTACCCTCAGAATAGGCAGGGGTGGGCGAATTAAAGAAATTGGAGGCTGGGGTTCGGATCTTACCATCGGTGGAGGTGGAGGTGGAGGCCGCGAGGATTGGGGTCTTCCCACCACCGTCGCTGCCAGGAGGGCGGCGGCGGCGGCGCTCGAGGATCTTCAGCTGGGCATCGCGGATTTGGACGGGATCGCCGCTGCGAACCGCTTCGAGCCAGTCGAGACGATCGCGGAGCTTGGGGAGATCGGGGAAGAAGTCGCGCTCGACAATCCGCTCGATCGCTGCGACGTAGGTGTCCTCATCGAGGACTTCTGGAGATCTCTTTCTTGAATTTGAAAGAGGGAGGGAATTTGAGGAGGATTCGATTTGGGGGGTTCCCTCGATTTCTAGGGTCTTGTCGGAGGAGATGTGCCGAGGAGAATGACCAGGAGAGAGAAGCATGGCTCTTCTGCTTCTTCTTGGATGAGAGAGAGAAAGAGAGAGAGAGAGAGAGAAAGAGAGAGAGAGATTGATGTAAGGAGAAAGGAAGATGGATTGGAAGCAGAGAAATAGCGTTGAAGACGTTGTTGGGGAAGGAAACCCTAGCCCTAAGCTGTGCTATTTTATCTTAAAAAAGAGGGGAAATATGGGTGCTGCTTTTCAACAAAACAATTTGATCCCTCTTAACACAGTTTTTATAGACGCAAGTCAAAATTTAAACATTCTTCTTTTATATATATATATATATATATATTTTTTTTGACACATCCAATATTTCAAAAATACCCATTATCCACACTCATCTCTCTCTTCGTACGAACCCTAAAACCCTCTTTTCTCCATTTACATTCCCTTTTACATTTTTTACTCTCCAAGTCTCTACTTCACTTTGCATTCTCTCCTCCATTCAAAGCCTAAAACTCTCATCCATTTCAAGATAATGTTTTCTTCTTCATTGTCTACCACTATTCCATTGTGGTTTGAAAGTTATGTTTGATTTGGTGCACCCATAGGGCATTAAATTATTTTATTTTACTATCTTACATCATACCAAATGGTTTTAAAGTTTTAAACCGTGTTTTGTGCATTATTGAATGATCCGGGGTTCATACCCCAGTTTTTTTTTTTTTTTTTTTCTTCCCATCTTTTGTTCAACCCTAAAGGGCCAAACATATCATTAATGTTCGGCCACCTAAGGCCAAACATTAGATTGTTGTTTGGCCATGGAAGGCTAAATAGATGTGGGAGGGATAATGTAATCACTTATTGGCCCCAGTAAATTAGAGTACACATGTCCTCGTCATTAGTGCTCAGTTACATGGATTGGTACATAATGGTGTCATAGACATACCCCAATCTTGTTAAACAGGAATCAGAGCCACATGAATGCAACATAATTGACTATGAATTGCACAATACAAATGTACTTTGCATCTATGAATGAATCAAACTAAGGGTTGAAGAAGCATTCGCATAGGACAGACATAATTTATATCAAGATGTTCGTTATATGGCCCGAGCATTATGCGGAAAACCGTTGAGGACAAAGGGGAAACAAGCAGAGAACCCCATATAACAGCACATGCTTACTTTCGTTACTCTAGGAGGGAGAGATGAGTATTTTTTTTAAAAGTTGTTTTCATGAAATTTATGTAGTAAACTGTGATTCAATGTAATGAAATATGTTTTCCATCCATTTCAATTCAATGTAATGAAATATTTCTTTCATCCATTTCAATTAATTTCACATAAAATCGTTTCCATTACAAAATTCAATCAAACAAACAAGTTCACATCATAACAAAATTCATTCCAATTCAATTGTTTCACAAGTGGTAAGTCAGGAATGACGAGTTGTCTAAAGCGCTCAATCCGCTCTTTATATTTAGTTTCTCATCTGCTCACACAAGAATGATAGAATTTTCACTACTTGTTTGCAATTGGTGGTGTTAAAGCTTTGGGTGCTAGGAAAACCTGCAAATGTAAACATCAATGTTAGAACATGTATTACAAAGTATTTAACTTCCAAACTTTAATGATTGTTGTTTGGTCATAACTAAACAAAATGACAACTGCCAACAAAACCTATTGCTATCTCCCTCCTGTTATAAATAAGATTAGGAGCTGACTTTAGAGGAACAAAAGTAAGGCATAGTTCCATACTCAAGTAAAACAAAACCAAATTATAACAAGATGCTATAAGATACCCCATGTCAAGCATTATCATCCAATTATCATATAATGGGTGATCTTGATAGTACAGTAATGACGCTATTAGATTTCCAACTCTATTCTCCACCTTCATACAATGTCCAGTCCTCATCCACATTCGCAATGAGCTCTCCTATAAGTTCTCTCCTGACCTATTTCCAACTATCTTCACTGAGACCAAGAAATCCTGCAATAGCTCTAAAGCCACAATTACTATAAACTACAATGTCCTGACAACACTTATATAAGGTCTTATTCTTTGTGGGAATAAATCGAGCCAAAATAAAGAATTTGAGCTCTTCGATTTTTCCAAACTACTATCTTTCCAACCTATACGTGTAGAAATGCATATAAAAATTCTATACTGGTTGGGTGTGTCCATAAAATGTCCTTGACAACATCATCATTATCACTTTTTTTATGCCATTCAATATGTTTATTCTCTACCAACTTCCCTAACAAAAGTGGCATTTGACTTCTCCTACCTTGCTCAATGACTTTATGCCTATATCTTGCATTGTATATAGCTTTCATTGTTGTCACATTAAATTTATTTCTTCATTTCAAAGTAATCAGAATTTTTTTTGATTTTATAATGCTCTTAGACATATCAACCAATAATCCCGTTTCATCTTTTGATAATCTTCCCGCATATGAATGGCCCTCTAAATATTCTGCAGCAAAATAGTTATGCACACCACAAATAACCTCTAACATCCAAGCATCATTTGTTTCCAACTTTTTACCCTTCAATGTAAATGGGCATCAACATTTCTTTGTACTTGTTTGCTTGATCTTCTTCTTAGTAGGCTCCCCATCAGTAATCATCTTTATATTATAATGTCCATTTCTTTCACATGCAAGTAATACTCTAGGTTTGACTCCAACCTAAGCTTCATTAGAAACATTAACAATGATGATGAAACCATTTTTCCTTCCAATAGTACGAGTGCAATCGATTAATGCTCTTGACTATATAATAACTAAAAATACAAGAATGTTTACTAAACTTACTTTTAGAACAACGTTTACATAGAGTTTGGTAAAAACTATAATGAATCTTACCTCTTCAATAGTAAAATCATTCATATAATCTTTAATACATTCTGAGCCTACTTCGCTTCCTTATGTAGAAGCCTGTGCAACATCAAAACAGATGAATCCAGAAATTAAAAAAAAAAAAGAAAATTTGAGTTGCTCTGCCAGGACATGTGTAACACTTCGACCCAACTTAATCGGGTTTAACGACTAATTAATGACGAATTAGTTATTAATTGCATTTTGCCTTTGTTTTAGTTTCATTCTGGGTCATGGATAAATAGTTGGCTTGAGTTTAACCTGGTTTAGGTAGACATGAGCCCTTTTTCGTAATTTTAGATTTTGTAAGACATCGTCATTTATGCATCATATTGGCGTCAGCATGTGTATTTCGTCAAACTCGTCAACTTCCGTAATAGACTCGTGTGTGAATGACTTTGTTTGCTTCCGTTGGACTCTTATTTGACTTGAACTGTAATTAGTTGAAACCATTGGACTTTTCTCCAATTTTTGCTTCATTCTTATCTTATATAAGAATGCAACCACCGACCTTCTTTTTCTCTCAACGTTTTTCTTCTTCTTCTCCTCTCGATTTCTTCCTTTTGTTTCTTGTCCTCTTCTTCGATTCAGCCTAGAGAAAAGGGGGATTTGTGCCCTCTATCTCCATCTCTTTCTTGTGTGTGATTTAAGGTTAGCTTGGGATCTTGGTTTTCTTCTTCTTCTCCTTCTTCTTCATGTCAGCTACTGCACTTGCACTCACGTTCTTTTCTTTTTCATCCATCTTGTGCATGCATGGGTGTTAGAGCAGTGTGTAGTCCGCAAATTTGAGCTTAAGGACAACCGATTTCGTGTTAGACTTCCTTTGAGGCAAGTATAAGCATGATTTGATTGAACACATGTTGGTATATGGTGCTTGTTCTTAATCTTTTTTTCGCTTGTGCATGTGTGGAATGAATGACAGCCCCTTTGCCCTTGTATCGTCTCACTCGTTGTTGTTTTCGTGAATGCAAGTGTCCAATTCAGTATAGTCGTTCTGTAATAGGGCAGGCTATTCGACCGATCAGGCTTCAGAGCCGACCAGTCAGGAGCTCCCAAAACCAAAATTCGACCGGTTGGGCTTCTCAACTGATCGATCAGCCCTAAAGTGTTCTGCTTTATGAGATTAAGCCTGTACACCGGGAACCTTGTGCTCATTTCTATTCTCCCACAATGCACACCAACCAAGGAACCTTCTAGGCTATAGTCTCGGGCCCCGTGGCTCGTGAGTTATGCAAGGAAATCTTCCAGAGACCTCTCATAAAAGGTAGGTATGAATTGGACTTTATAGGCCCTTCACTTTAGAGTATTGGTGACCCTTAACTTGCCCAATGGAAAAATGAGAATCTCATGAATAGTCTTGAGGGCTGAGACTCATTCATGTGTGTCGTTCAGTGTTAAGCACCTCCGCATGAGTGTTGATTTAAGGGACTTCAATACACTTTCCTGAATACCATGCAACACTTGTGAGAGACAACTGTGTATAGGATAACTTAAAACTACATCATCATGCACGGTTAGAAACACTGGATGACTAGATTAGAATTGGCTAGTAAATGTTCTTGATTCGAGCATCATGACATCTTGATTTACGTTTATTGGCCTCCATTCTTTTGTATAAATTGTCTAGTTTCGATATGCCCATTTGTTATGATCAATTTGGTTTTTTTGACATGTTTACTCTGTTTCTGTTAAGTTTGATCCGTTATGTTTGATATGTTCAATATGATATCTGGAGTTTTGTACGTATGAATTGCATGTATGCTTGGAACGTATGATAGATGTTTGATATGATACGGATGGTTTACTCAAGTCCTTATATATAATTGACTCCATATGGTCTGGCACTACTCAACCTCAGCCTTAGAATACCCGATAGGGTTGACTTTGGCGTAGTATATATGGCACCGCTGCAGTGAGTTTATGTTTTGGGGCCTCCGGACCCCAGGAACCCAAGACTCATTTGTACCCTGGTCCGGTCGATGGTGTTTTCAATATGTGTGTAAAATCCTTTTCTTGGGAGCATATGGCATATGTAGTAGCCACCTAGTTATGTTCACATCATGTACACATTGATTCTGATAGCATGTTCATCCGATTGCACGACTGCCTAGTATACGAAATTGAAACTCTATGATTTGTTTGTTATCACTTATTCTACTAGATACAATATGCGTTAACTTTTTGTCACTTATACTTTGCTGAATCGTTGTATTCATGAGTTGTCCTTAGTGTTGCAGGCTCAGACCTCTCGACCGATGCCTCGTCGGTCAATCAGACTGCAAGAGAGGACCCCGATGTCCTATCAAGACTAGAGGAGTGGATGTGATCACCCCAGCGGAGTGCGACCATGTCATATATGCATACAGTCTTCCTTAGTTTGGGATCTCCATGACATTTTGGTTTCCTCCATGATCTGTATATTTGTATTTTGATTCTTTTTGTATAACTCTGAACTTATGTAATCTTTTGTCAATATATCATTTTATTTACGTGTTTTTCTCATGTTATGGTTTGATACCTACAGCTTCCGCATACATGTATTGGCACATGTGAAATTCCCTTGTGCGTGTGCATTTAGATCGGGTCTAAGTATATGTGCAGGGGAGTACATGTGTCACTGGTTAGGTTTAGTCTTAACCCCCGATCTCCTGGGCTAGGTTGTGACAACATGCATGGCCGAATATAACTACGTTATTCGGCTCTGCGAGTCCGAACCAGAGGCGAACATATCTTCTCCAACTTAATACGAAACTTTGAAAAAAAAATGGCAAATTTTAACCAAAATCTTAGTTCATTAACTGTCACACTCCAATCCCGGGAATTTGGGGATTTGAGTGGGCCCTCAGGGCGTGGATACGTAATCCCGTAGAAATCCGTGCCCTGAAGAATTATGCACGAATTCCTACAAGGGAGATTCCACAGGAATGTGTAAGGTATGCTGACACACGTACAAACATAAATTATCATAATCGAGAACCTGTGAAATACTCAATAATCATCAAGAGCACATAAGGTTCATAGTTTGTTAAAACAAATTTACATACAATAGTGTTATAGTCTTTTAAGTACATTCCAAAAATCAGTTTTTAAAGGGTGATACAAAAGTCCTCAACATAATATTCCCAGAAGTGACGCTCTCCGTAGGATGGCTAGTAGTAAACGTCGCCATCCATCCATTCACCTACACCCCGAGGTACCGTTGGGGTACCTTCCGGGGCCGCGTCAGTGTTCGTGTCGGGAGCGGGTGCTGGATCTGCAATACCAAGGGTAACACTGTTAACACGACGGTTAAACAAGTACTAAGGCATAGGAAACTAATATAAAATAATACATTAACAAGAACAATCACTAAACATGATGCATGAGTGAAACTTAAATGTCATACATACAGATTGGCAACCACGATGCTCTATTCTCCCAAAAGGGAGCATATATAACGTATGGGTCGCTAGGGGATCAAGCTAGCTTCCCGAGGAGCGTCGACAACCCCTACGTAAACTGACTGCAGTGGTGACATATATATACCCAAAAGGGCAAAGCTAAGTGGTGCCAACTCGGAATCAAGCATACTAGTCATAACATACATGAGGACAATTAATCATGAAGCAACGAATGCTTAAACGAAACACATGCATATGGGCTACAAGGCCCGAGCCTCGGCTATACCCTGGGCTAGCAAGCACACACTCAATAGAAACTCTGGCTTGTCAAACACGCACTCATTAGAAGCTTAGGTCTGAATTGCCTCGGGGTTTGCCAAATGAAGTGAATCCAATAATAATTCATGTCAAAGGTAGTATAGCGTAACAATATGAATGTATGCAGACGAAGTAGTATCTCCGAATTCCCAAGGACATTCAACCTGATGTATTCATAAGACGTTTGGTGTCAAGGTGTTGCCACTTCTTGGTATTGCCTTGTGTACGTAAAGAACACCCCTTCTTATGCCAACATCCATGACTTGTCTTTGAGGAATCATCCGGAATTCATTTATCCTCTTAATGTGTCCTTACCGTCGGGCCCGTGTAGAGGTAAAAGGGTGCCAATACAAGGTCCTACAATTCATAGAGGTTCCTAACATCCTACACATTCATTGGGTTCTTACGACTTAGCCATATACAAGGCTACGGCTTAGCTGAGGGGGGTCACTGTTCATCCGGATTTTCGGCGTATTTACGGTTCACCCGTATATTGGCCTACGGCTTAGCCGTGCTAAACCTATGGCTAGGTCACGGGGAGGTTACGGCTTAGCTGTAGGGTATTTCACGGTGCAGCCGTTTGCAAGCCGTAGAAGAAACCGGGTTCTGTGAGCTCTCTCGAAAGCTCGCCGTAGAAAGACCTACGGCTATGTTACAGGCTGGATACGGCGTAGCCGTAGTGAATTTCACGGCTTAGCCGTATATGAGCCGTAGTACAAAATCAAGTTTTGCTGCTCTCTGGACTTTGAGCCATAGGTGCTCACCGCTTAGCCGTGGTTTCGCCGTAATCTTCAGAACATCTGAAATCAGTTCTGTAGCTCGTTTTCAGTACAGGATCAATACAGAACCTGATTGTGGAGCAATTCTGAGGTTCAATTAGAGTGTCCTTAAGGTGTCCATACCCATACACACTCCTATCCCCTTCTTATCATTCTATCCCAATTCACACCATAGTTGCATCAATTAAACAATTAAAAAGAACGGCTGGAATTGGAAATGCATATGACTAGCTCAATTCATCCACACTTAACCATGCATGTAGTACATATAACTTAATACTTGCCTTGTTACAGTGTTTAGCCCTTCCTAACTCTTTCTTGCCGAATGCTCAGAGGAAACTCTCTAAACTGTAATGGGTTCTCTACACATAAGCACAAAATGTGGAAGGATTCACATGCATGTCAATAACGAAGTCTTTATGACCCTAATAAACCCAAGATAAGAAAACAGGGACCTATTCTTCACCTTATATTGCTGTAACTTGGAGGAAGGATCACTCTATACAAGGTATGGAGGAAAGAGATCAAAGAAGAAGAATAATAAGGATGGGAGGGTGCCACTCTCTGTGCATGCACACCCCCAAGCTCCCCATACACTTCGATTGCAAGGAGAAGAAGAAAAGAACCCAGGACTGGAAAGCTCCAACCAGCTGAAAGAGACCAGAAGAGAAGGATACGTGGGATTTCCTTTTAAACATAACTTCCTTAGAGTTACATGCAAACCCACTTGTTTTCCGGAAATTTCGGTTTAGTCCGGAAGGACCTCAATTGGCTCAAGATGAGTCCGGATTAACTCGGGCCCAACACAAAAGATGATCTACGCGATAAATTACATGTAAGGAAATGGACGGGGTATCCCAGAGGTGCAAAGACAATTTACGAAAAAGCCCTTAACTACCTAAGTGGGGTCCAAACCCAATAATTCACACTGAATTAACCCTCAACAAGTCTTAATCAATATAAAACAAGATTAATTAACGTAACTAAGATTAGTGGGGGTTCGGGTCCTTACATTAACCTTGCCACTCGTATTGGGAGTGAACACCACCAATTCCTTGCTCATTTCCTTCTCCATTACACTCTTTGATTATTAATAGCCTTTAAAAAGTAAGAAGAGATGAGTGAGTGACAGAGGAAGAAGGGATGAGTGAACAAGGAATGAAGATGAGTTGTGTGTGAAGAAGAAGAGTTGATTACATTTTAGTGGGAAAATGGCATTTTCCTCATTTTAAAAAGGGGTAATTTTGAAATTAAAATTTTCATTAAAACACAGTGTCAAGAGAGACCAAATTGTTGTTCAAAAAGCAGCACTCTGGAAATATATAGTGGGCTAGATCATTCAAACTTTAAAATTTTATAAAAAGAAATTTTAATTTAGGATGCTTTCTATGAAAATTATAATTGGGATGGAAACTCTTTAATAATAAATTCAAATTATGATTTTTTTTTCTTTTAAAGGCAGTTTGTTGTGAGTTGGTATGGTTCAGGTCATTATGGGTTGTTGGAATTTGACTTGAGTTACTTTGGTGGCCTTTTCTTATTGGGAAATAATTTTGTGAAAACTAGTTCTCACCATTGTTTTGTAAAAAGTTTAGGTGAAGCCCTTTTTTACTCAATCCAAACCTTGCAATACATAAGAATCCCTCTAATAATCACATACCCTAAGTTTTAGTCAAATTCGAACTTACTGTATCGTTAGATCGATTATACACCATTTGGAATGGATTGAATTTGTGGGCCATGGATGAAGAGGTTATGGACATGTGATTAGGGGCAAACTTGATATTTTGGGTGGTCCCACATAAATCTTTTCATCCCCTTGGTCCCATCTCCAAATGAAACCTAAAAGTAGGCCCTATAAAAATTCTTACGGTAGGTGTATGAGAACAATTCTCATAGGATCAAAGCTCTATATGGAAAATAATCTTATAAGAACTAGTTTTCACCATTTTTTTTGTGCAAGGGGGCTCGTCTATTACTTAATCCAAATCTTGCAATACACAGGGGCCCCCTGATAGTTACACTCCTTAAGTTTCGATCAAATTTGAATTTACTGGACCGTTGGATCGACTGTACAGCAATCCGAATGGATTGGATTTGTTGGCCACGGAAAAAGGGGATAGGGACATGTCATTGGAGCTAAATTTGATATTTTGGATGGTCCCATATAGATCTTTTCATCCTCTTGATCCCATCTCCAAATGGGACCAAAAGTGGGCCCTATAAACAGTTCTCACGGTAGATGTGTGAAAACAGTTTTTATAGGATCAGAGCCATATATATATTTATATATATTTACAACATTCATGTGCATACATGCCTTACCAAAATGATGAGAGGCACTCCATATTTGAAAAGTATTAATGTGGAAAAGAATAAAACCATCATACTCATGATATCTTTTTGACCTTGTTAGGTCTAAAAAAGGAAGTGTCCCACACCAAAATGGTGAGGGATGTATGCACATGAATAACCCCTTATATATATACTAGCAATAAAGGCCCATGTTAAACCCAGGCCAAAAAAATGCGAATATATTTAAATATAAGATTGATTGAAACATTAATAAGAAAAAATTGAATTCTTTTAATCTTTATATTTTCAGTTTAGGAGCTAGATATGTATACATGCTAAATCCAAAAGAATAAAAAAAATAAAAGAAAGATATTAATCTTTCTATTTTTTATTTATCTTTTTATTTCCACTCTCTCTTTTTCTCTCCCACTTTCATGAGTTTTATTAATATTTTTAATTTTAGACTTTTTGAATAAGGGTATTATGCTTGGATATCTCAATCTATCATCTTTAAATCTTTAAATGGAAAACAATTTCTGTCATTACTTAGTAATAACTGAGTTTCTCTTAAAATTTTATTAAAAAACCTAAGAACCAAATTAGAATTTTTACCAAACCGGTTCAACACAAACTCTCACAAAACTAATGAACTAAGTGATTCAGAATAATGCAAGCACATGAATTTCATCACAAATAAAGCTTAATCTCCATTTACCAGGATATTGATTTGAAATCCCATATTTATAATGCATTGAAAAAAGTTCCCTACCAATTATAAGGTCAAAAAAATATAGTTGAGAATTCATTTTCACTTACTCTTATTAGTGTTGTCTCTATCAACTCTCTCAATTTCTTCACATTTTCTCACTACCCTCCTGAGGCATATATGTTTGATAGCATCACATAATTCCTGGCATTATTTAGTTCAAGCTCAAACAACCCATTAGCCACAACACCTCTAAGCTTAATGTTGTCATACAGTCCCCATGAATTCAGCGTTGGCCCCATTTGCTACCACTCGGGCTCATTGCCATATTCTCCACCACATCTAAATAGATGACTTCTTATTACACTACAACAAATTGCGCAATCCCCAACACTTTTTACCAACGTCATTTGAAAGGCGTTGCTAAATGTTACCTTTTGCCAACGTAAATAATAATGCGTTGGCAAAACTCACAAAAATATATACTTTTGCCAACGCAAATGAGGCTGCGTTGGCAAAAGATGTTGAAATTATACAAAAATTATCCTGTAAATATAGTAAAGATTTTGGCAACGAAATATTAACCTTTGGCGACATAAACAATGTGTTGGCAATGGTTTGACTTATTTGCAACGCACATAGGTGAGTTGGGAAAGGCACCCTAAACATTGCCAACGAACTGCATGCGTTGGAGAAGACCACTCTTAATTGCCAACGCACTATGTGCGTTGGCAAAGACCCATATTAATTGCCAACGCACTATATACGTTGGCAAAGACCCACCTTAATTGCCAACAGACTATTTGCGTTGGCAAAGACCCATCATAATTATCTATAGTGATATTCTCATTTTATAATTTTTTACGGTTCAAATTATCATATAATTCAACGGCCTTAAATTTTAATGGTTCTTTTATAATATAACTTTTTTTTAGATTTAAATCAATATATAGTAAGTAATAAGTGATGGTTTGATGGTTGTAAAATTAGGCCCCTTGCCCAATCTAAACTTTCTCAAAGAGCCATCACCTTTTGGTTTGATCTCCTTTCTTTTTTTTTTTTTTTTTTTGTCTTTTAAGATGATTGTTCACCACACTTAAAGATTAGTTCCTACAGGGGCTAGGGACTAATTTCTAAGCTTAGGACTGATTTCCAATATAGATGGTTGAATAGGGCAAGCTAGGCCTAAAGGTCGATGCACTGAATATAGACTTGAAAAATAAGCACTAATAGCTAACAAGCTAAGGCTGGACAATTGTTGTAGACCCGTCCGAATATTTCAATTTTGTAGTGCTTGTTAGGTGAAAGTGAAATTTTGAAAAACTATATTTGATTAAAACTTGCTATTTATTTTATTAAACTAGACTTTTCCATATATATACAAGAAAAAAAGAATAATTCAACCCAGAGGTTTCAGGGTTCGGGCACACTACTACCACACTAGTGCCATTAGGAATATTACCCTTTTTTTTTTTTTTGGGCACAGGAGGATTAGTTCAACCCAAATAGTTGAACCACCCTCTTTAAAAAAAAAAAGAAAAAAGAATGTAAGCCCACTTAATTTTTCTATATATAGTATAATATTACCTAGAATCCCATAACTTCTCCCTCTATTTTTAGCCTTAAAATCTAGCACGCTAAACCTAAGCCTAGATTTTAAGACGAGAAGAAGATCAAGTTGAGAAGAGGAAGAGCAAGCTTCTTGCTACAGTGCGTGCAACGATCAAGGGCATACACACAGGTGGGTGGGAGAATCTTATTTGCACTTCTCGGTACATCTCTGTTATTCTACGTTTGTGTTTTTTTTTGTTTTTTTTAATAGATGTATGATGTCCACCGTTTCCTTCTCTGTACATAGCCATTCCAATGTTTCCATTCTTTCTCTGTTACAGACGTTGCATCTCTGTTCAACGATTTTGTTTTTTTTTTTTTTATAGATATATGTTGTGAGATCACTTGATGGAAGATCTAATCCGATCATCCATTGGACCACACATGGGCGACCCTAAACATGATGGACCCATATGGATTACGATCTCTATGGCCCACTATCCAACTGGCCTAAATCTGCCCATATTAAGGAAGAAATTGATGACAGCCATTAATGGTAGAGATTAGGTGTTAGAAACTTCAAATCTGGAAGTGGGGTTTGATAAATTGCCTTTCTAAGAGATCAACAGTCTTTATGCAATGATCCCCACACTACCAATCTGTAAAAAGAGGAAGAAAACCAGATTAAACTTCTGCTTTTCAAAGCTTGAATCGGTAATGGTTGCCAAGCCTTGTGGGCCCACTTGTCCTAGTTGATCAGAGATCCAAGACGCTCATCTAGGAAGGGATACTGGACGACCATAGGGATCTAGTTTCCTTGTGGATCGGATCCACTGGGACCCACTGTCCATGTAACTGATAAGAAGGAGTTAAAGAGGAAGACGTTCCTCTGCAACACATTCACAACAGATCGTCTCCTGTTTGGGAATGTGACTTGTGTAGTTTCTATAAATTACAAGTAAGCCAAGGTGGAAAAAGGAAGGAAGAAGATAAGAAGAAAAGAATAATAACAAGTAGTAAAAGTCAGAAGAAGATGAGTAAGCAAGGTGGATACACGGCTGATGGGTTCAGCCACGAGTAGAGGAAAAATGAAAAAAACCAAGAAGATGAGGAGCAAGGAGAAGATGATGCAGCACACGTTGTGTTGGGCATGGCCGTAAGCAGAGACGGGAGAACCGGAACTGAAGAAAGGAAAGAGAATAGAGAGAAGAAGAGAAGAAAACTCTGCATTGGGACTGATGGGTTGAGGGGAAAGAAGAAGAAAAAGGAGTTGCAGAGGTGGAACTTGATGTTGAATTGAGTGGAGATGATGGGTGATAATGAGTGAGGATCTCAAGTGATGTGGGTGGCGAGAAACAAATACTGTGAAGTGTGATGAGTTCTGTTTGTTTCAGGAACAGCAGTAAAGAGGGGTGAGAGTTCTTTTATGTGGGTTCGGTTCAGGATCTGGTGGGTGCTAAGGATGGAGTTGACTTCAGGTAATGTGGGTGGCGAGAAACAAAGACTGTGACATGGGTAGTGAAGATGATGAAGTCATGATGAAGAGATAATGCAAGTGAGAATGTGGGAGTCTCTGGGGTGGTGACAGAGATGAAGATGGTGAGGAAGAGGAGAGAAAACAATGCTGTCTTTGAGCTCAAACAAGATGCTACTATTCATTGGCCAATGTTTTGAGACACTACATAGATTGGATCATCATATCCGTCTTTCTCGATGCATGGAAGTAAGTGGGTTTTTTTTTTTTTTCAAATCCAGTTTCAATGTAAGCTATTTTACCAATGTCTTGTTGTACCTCACAAATGGTTTATAGATGATCGTTGTTTACCATATCAGGGAGACTGGAACGTCGAAATCACAAGCAGGGGAATACTGTTGTTGCTACCATTTCTCCCCCCAAGTCATTATCAGTAATCAGTGTGATTTCCAGATATCAATTTGGCTGGAAGAGTTGGAAAAAGCATCCCTCTTTGATTCAACTTCCACTTTTTTCTTTTCTGGATGTTCAATCTGACATGAAAATACTGTATATGCAAAACTTAGTCCTCATCCCAGGGTTCTCCGGCAAAAGAATCACTCTTGCATGTCCACAATTGATTCTCTATTCACTTTGTCAATAACATGCACATATATAGGTCAGTCCAGGGGATTACTGAGTTTTTTTATAGTGGAAACCTCAAATCTCATGGATGTAAGGCACTCATTTTACTAGCCAGTCAGCTGGTCTTAAGCCCATGAGTACTACTGTTGGTTATAAGTTGGCTTCAAGATTGTACAATAAGATTATTGTACATGGTTTTGTTAATTGTTGCATCAACATAAGCCACCCATGTATTCAGTCATTTTAAGATATATGTATTTTCTGGATTCTCTTATTGTGTTGCTCAGGCCCTGACAAGAATGGCCCAAGACTTGTCTTCAATAGCTTGCAGAGTAGTCATGTGGTACAATGAAAATTGAAATGTGGATGGGTTGCAGGAGCTGATCTTCCATATTTATAGTCGTGTACAGTTGGGAGTTGTTCAGTGCCATCCTGAAGTGGGACAATGAAATCTGTGTCACATTCATTAGGTCAAGAAACCTTCACTGAGATGAGGGCTATATGATCCGGGGAATAGATGCAGCCTCTTTCTTGCCAGAGTCGATCACCCCTAGAACTTATACCTGGTCCAAAAAAAAGCGTGTGATGGATCAGTCATTGCAACTTGTAAGTAGGTTCAAGCTCTTGAGAAGGATCATTGCCAGAAGGTTTTCTATGGATTTTGTCACTTATCTTTGGAAATATTATGAAATAAGTTTAAATGAAGCTCTGTTCCTTTTTTTGCCAAAAGTTCATAGGCCCTAAAACTATGGGAAGCCAGACCAGATATGGGAATGCCAACAAAAAGGCTAGGAGAAGTGGGTTGTGAGCACCTGAGCGGTTTTTGTTTGGGAGTGCATGAGGTACTTCAGACGTTTGTATTTCTTGCATTGTTAACACATGATTACCATTTATGTATCTGTTTCCATTCTTGAATGGATAGATTATGGTTTTAGTTAAATATTTTTGTCATTGCCCCTTCTTTTTGTTTTTTGACAAAATCCTCTGCCATTTTTTCCTTTCTTCAAGTGACTCCTTAGTCTGTTTTCTTCAAGAACTAAAATCTTAGCCTTTGTTTCTTTGAGGCTTAATATATAACACTTGTAA
Organism: Sextonia rubra; assembly: GCA_037013555.1. Taxonomy (NCBI): domain Eukaryota; kingdom Viridiplantae; phylum Streptophyta; class Magnoliopsida; order Laurales; family Lauraceae; genus Sextonia; species Sextonia rubra. The sequence continues at coordinate 12,523,424 of JASUAD010000008.1, forward strand.
TCTAATATGATCACATTTTTTTCTAATATGATCTTATATGTAATCAGCTATGGACAAGAGTTGGATAACCTTAATTGGGTTTAGACAGAGATTAAGTGAGCAGTATCGTGAAGGGGTTAGGTCATTTGTTGAGTTTGCAATGGAGAATGCAAGTCAGGATGGTAAGATTCGGTGCCCGTGTAACAAGTGTTTGAACGTTGATTGGTATACCAGTGAAGTTGTGAAAAATCATTTGACCCTTCATGGGATGATGCTATCTTACAAGCATTGGGTCTACCATGGTGAACCCGTTCCTGATAATGACCCCTATGTATTGGATGATGGTGACGATGATGATGGTAATAATGAAATAGCAAGTAATGAAGATGATGTTGAGGATGAACTCCTTGAATTAATGGAAGATTATTACAAGGGGACTTACATGGACCGTGATTGGGGAGAATCCGGATCTGCACAAGTTGCTAATACCGTCCAGAGGGAAGAGGCAAAAAATATTGAAAAACTGATGGAAGCTGCCCAGCGTGAGGTGTATCCAGGTTGCAAAAAGTATACTCTTTTGAAGTTTGTGATTACAATGCTTCATGTAAAGGTATTGAGCAAGTGGAGCAATAAGTCATTTGACATGTTGATGGGGGTATTGATAGATCTTTTACCAGAAGATAATTTAGTTCCAAGTTCAATCTATGAAGCCAAGAAGTTCCTACGTGAGTTAGGCATGGGATACGAGGTCATCCATGCTTGTCAGCATGATTGTGCACTATTTTGGAAAGAGAATGCAAATCTAGAAAAATGTCCGACATGTGGAGAGTCTAGATACAAAGTCAATGATGGTAATGGTAAGAAGATCCCTCATAAAGTCTTGCGTTACTTCCAATTGACTCCAAGGTTACAGAGATTGTACATGTCTAGGAAGACAGCTATGGATATGAGATGGCATAGTGATAAGCGCGTTGATGATGGAATACTGAGACATCCTGCTGATTGTCAAGAGTGGAAGGACTTTGATATAAAATATCCCGAGTTCGCATCTGAGCCTCGTAATGTAAGACTAGGGCTTGCCACAGATGGATTCAATCCTTTTGGAAACATGAGCACCTCCTATAGTATGTGGCCTGTAATACTTATGCCCTACAACCTTCCATCCTGGAAGTGCATGAAGGAGCCATTTTTCATGATGTCCTTACTTATTCCAGGACCGCAAGCACCTGGAAGAGAGATCGATTTTTACATGCGACCGCTAATTGATGAGTTGAATGAATTGTGGGAAAATGGTATACTGACTTATGATGCCTTCAGCAAACAGACTTTTCGAATGCATGCAGCTATAATGTGGACCATAAACGACTTTCCTGCATATGGTAACTTGTCTGGCTGGAGTACAAAAGGTTATTTAGCATGTCCAAATTGTAATGATAATCCATTGTCACAAGGTTTGAGAAGTAAGATTGGGTACACGGGCCATCGATGTTACTTGCCTGAGGACCACCATTGGCGAAAGAGTAAGGCCTTTAATGGAAAGGTTGAGCTCCAAATAAAATCCTTGGAGTTACCAGTGGAGAAGACACTAGAGCAACTAGATCGCTTGCCAACTGCCAAGTTTGGGAAGCATAAAAGCAACAAGAAGAGACCTCGTAGCATTGAAGAACTGAATTGGACAAAAAAAAGCATCTTTTATGAGCTTCAGTACTGGAAGAAACTAAAACTCCGACACAACCTAGACGTCATGCACATCGAAAAAAATATATGTGATCAGTTCCTTGGAACATTATTGAATATAGATAGGAAAAACAAAGACACAGAAAAAGCTCGTCGAGATTTGGAGGACATGGGCATTAGAAAAGAATTGCACATACAAAAGCGTGCCGATGGTGAATATGTGATGCCCCCGGCAATGTACACATTGTCTCCGAAGGAGAGAGAGGGTTTTTGTGAATTCTTGAAATCAATTAAGTTTCCAGATGGCTATGCAGCAAATATATCGAGATGTGTGACCACAACAAGTGGTAGATTATCGGGTTTGAAAAGCCATGATTGTCATGTCCTTCTACAACGACTTATGCCGATTGGGATGCGTGGGTACCTCAACAAGGATATTTGTACTACATTATTCGAGTTGGGTAATTTTTTTGAGGAGTTATGCTCCAAGACATTGAGGAAAAATGATTTGGAGAAATTAGAGGAGCGCATAGTTCTTATACTTTGCAAGTTGGAAAAGATTTTTCCTCCAGCATTCTTCGATGTGATGCTCCATTTAGCAGTCCACTTGCCACGTGAGGCTATGCTTGCAGGACCAGTGCAGTATCGTTGGATGTACCCAATTGAAAGGTAATTGTTACTACTCTAGTGTGATTTTAAAATTATATTTTTGTCTAATTGTGTTGCGTTTGTAATTTAATTCTAGCTGGTGATTGTTTGAAGATTTTTAGGGACTTTGAAAGGGTACGTCACCAATAGAGCTCGGCCTGAAGGTTCAATTGCTGAGGCTTATATTGTCAAAGAATGTCTAACTTTTTGCTCAATGTACCTTAATGAAGTCGAAACTGTATTTAATCGAGATGAACGGAATGCTGATGGTGGTCATCATGGTCTGGGATTAACAATCTTCACACAAAATGTTCGTCCTTTTGGACGATTGACAAGGGCTCCCGAGGTGTCCGAGAAGGAACTTAATATGGCGCAGTGGTTTGTGTTATATAATAGCATCGAAGTAGAGAAGTACCTAGAGTATGTGGTTATCTAATCAAGTATATGCATAACTTGTAAAATTTTTTGAGTTTTTGAGTTTTGTTACTTATGATTCAAATTTTTATAATTAGGGAACACAAAAATCTACTACAGAATTCAAGCGGACGTGATATCACTCAGTTACAACGGCAAGATTTTCCGAACTGGTTTAAATTACGTGTAAGATATATAAGATATTTTTTATTATGCTTGACTTAACAGTAACTTAATACATCTACTATATATTGTTGATGCAGATGAATCAAATGCGGTCGCAAGGGTCACCAGAAGCAACTGATGACCTCTGGTCATTAGCAAATGGTCCCGATACAATAGTCAATCTTTATTCAGGTTGCATTTGTAATGGAATCCGATTCCATACTAGAGATCGAGACAACCGTCGTAAAACCCAAAATAGTGGGTTGGTTGTACAAGGCAACCATAAGGGACAAATGATTGACTTCTATGGATACTTATGCAAAGTTTGGGAACTGAAATACTTGTATGGGCACAAAGTTGTTTTGTTCCAATGTGAATGGTTCAAGACTGATAGTAGGAGAACAATACAAACAGATGCCCATTGTACAAGTATTGATGTCAGAAATCGGTGGTATCAAAGTGATCCCTTTGTTTTGCCAAGTCAAGTGCAGCAAGTCTTCTACGTTAAAGATACAAAATTAGGTACAAATTGGCAAGTCGTACAACGAGTTCGACATCGAGGATTTTGGGATGTACCAGAGTTGGGTGGTGATGAACATAGCTTAGTAGAAGCATCCGAACATAATGATGCATACCAGCAAGAAGAAACGACCAGAGCTATGCAAATTTTTATTGAGGATACTCATATTCAATATCGTAGGGATGGTATTGATCCCGAGATTATTCCAAGAAATAGGGTTTTGCATTCAAGCAACGAAGTACACATTGGTGATGCACAAATGATAGACCATAATGATAACGAGGATGAAACAATGACAGAGAATACAGATGATGAAAAAGATGTCCAACAAAGGCATTCTGATTCGGATATAGATCCCGATTTAGAATGCGATATGTAGTATTTTTTTTCCTTTACATATGGATAAATGTTCTTAATAAATTTGTCATTTGCATATGGATAAATGTTTTATTCAGCTTAACTTTTAGAAATTTGCTATTTACCTTTATTCAGTTTTTGGCTCTATATTTGTTACAAATATATTAATGCCGATGTTTTCTCACTGGCAAGCTATGTAGATGGTTAAATATATGCCAACATTTTATTCTTAATGATATTTTGATGTTAGTTGATATTCATACATGTTTTCATCATTTTCCAGTAACTAGTATTTGCTAAAATGCCTAAGAATGAAAAATTGTGGGTCAAACCCGGGTCTCTAAGGCAGAAGATGTCAGATATTGAAAAAGAAAGAATGGCTACCATTGCGGAAAATCAATTGAGACTTAAAGCTTTGGGGTTGCACAAGGTGGCAAATTCTTGGAGGGCGTCGGTTGAGAAGATCACCCATATGAATTCAGTTAACAAGAGAAAAAGAAACATGGTTGAGGAAGATGATGAGGAGTACAGTCCGCCAGAGAGTGAGGAAGGCTCGAGTTACTCCAATGAGGATGATGAAGAGTATGGTAATGATGGTGATGATAAGTGTTCTGGATCTCAAATGAAAAAGGTAATGTGCGTGAGTGTGCATCTAAGACTGATTTTATATTTACCAACAATTAATTAGTGTGGTATACACTTCTTTGTATTATCAATAATTAGTGATATTGTACCCATAATATGTTGATTATTGATAATTAGTGATATATGTACACGTAATCTATTATTTTCTTTCCTTTCAGGTCACATCGATGATTGCTAAACGTCAATCGGCTCGTCATCTACCAGTTTCCATACCCACACAGTCCCTACTTGCACAGACCCCAAATCTTCCTTTGGCACAGTCCCAACTTGCACAGACCCAACATGTGCCTTTAGTGAATACACCAACCACCCAGGTCAGCAGTGTAGGTAAGAATCTAATGTTCTTCGCTTATAATTTTTATCTTACTCTAATATATTATGCATACAAGCATAAACAACATTTTTGTCTTTACAGCCTTAAGCTCGACCAAAAGGTCTGTACGAGGTCCTACAAAAGGTAGGAGGACTGAGAGGCTTGTAGCGCGATCAGGTAAAAAACTCCCAGTGGAGTTCCCAGATGATTGCAATGTGCCAGTGGGGCTTAATGCCCCTTCTTTTGCAATGGAGCTTGGCAAAGAGATTAGAGGGGTAGCACCGCTACAGGGCATTAATACATGGACTGATATTGATAGTTCACTTAAAGCGGCCATCATACAACGAGCTTTGGTAATTGAAATTTATTAATTAACTAATAACATTAATTTGTATTATTTAATAGGTATCAATACACTAATATTATGTTTGCAGGAGAAGTTTGATATCAAGGATTATACAACTGATCCTAAAGTACAGGCGGCAGTTGATAAAAAATGTCAAACATTATATAGGGGCTGGAAGTGTAGCTTGCACCTTAAGTATAAGAATATGTTGGAAAAAGGTGTTGACCCCAAAATTGAACCGCCTAATAACATTAAGTCAGAGCATTGGAACTACATGATCGATCATGTATGGACTGATGAGAAGTGGAAGGTAATATCTATGCGTTATATATGTCACTAAGTTATTTGTCATGAATGTCTATTGGTTAAGATTTAACATGATTGAGATTTACTAACTTTTTTTTTATTTTCTCCTTGATTTTGGTAGGCTAAGTCAGAGAAAGCCAAAGCATCTCGTGCACTTCTGCCCTACAATCATGCATGCGGGTCGAGGTCCTTTCCATCAACGTTGTATATCATGGTGATATTAATTCTTGATAATTTCAAAAACTAATGTTAATTAGACTATAATACTTATATATAACCTTTCTCATGAAACTAATTAATGAAATCAGGCGGCAGAGAATGGAGGCCAAAAGCCCCACTTTGTGGACTTTTATAAAGACTCTCATTGGAGTAAATCAAAGAACGATTGGGTGAATCCAAAATGCAAGGAAAATCATGTATGTATATAATGAGTATGTGTGTGTGTGTGTGTACATGTATCACTAGAATCCTGTGATACTAGCTATAATGCAGTGGATAGACTACTTTGTTTATAGTGTGCTTATAGCATATTACATATGTAATATTGGTTATTATTTTTTTACTTTGGTTTTTAATCTATTTAGATGGTAATAATATTATTTCTCAATATAATTAATTGTTAATTCCTTGTAAAAATAACAGGATAAATTAGTAAAGTTGCGAGATAGGTGTTCACAGCCCGGTGCAACCCCAATGAGTGAGGAGGAGATGTCGATTGAGGTGCTTGGACCGAGACCGGGGTACTTAAAGGGATTTGGGGTTGGACCGAAGCCCTCGTCTTCTAGGAGTGTCATTGACACTCGAGCACGTGATTATGAGGTGCAGAGTCTCAAAGAGCAGATTGAAGTTGCAAATAAAAGAATTGAAGAATTCTCGGCTTTTCAGGCTATGGCAATGGAAGCCCTACAGCGGGCAGGATTCTTTTCGACATCATCACCTGGTGGGGCAAGCGTGTCGGAAGCTAATTGTGCAGAGCCTTCTTGGTTAGTAAATTCATGTTTATTATATGAATTTTAATACATCAATTTTAGAATTTCTATTTTAGTTCAGAATAAAATTTTCATTTTTATTTATTGAGTTGCTTAATTAAAAACTCCAATGGCTTCTTTAATTTCAGTCTAAATTTTCTGCATGTATATTATACTCGAAATGTGCTTGAAAACATGTTTAATGCATTTCTTTTTTCTTTTTTCACAGATGGATAAGCGACATTATGGAATGCATGGCAGCTTTGATGAAACATGAGAGAGAGAAAGAGAGAATCTGCTTGAATTTTGATACATTGTCTAGAAACTATTTGAATATTTTTATTTTGTCTTTTTTTTTATTTTGATATTTGGGGGAGGTATGTTTTAGAATTGAATTGGATATAATTTTATAATAAATGCAAATGTTTGAGGTTTGAATGAATTTTATTATGAATGCACATTGAGGTTGGTTTTTTATTTTTATATTTGAGATTGAGAAATTATTTTCAATTGCAATTAGTTTATATGAATACAGGTTGTGTATAAAAAATTAGAAAATATGAGGTGTGATGTTATACCTTTGCTAATGCTAATAATGGCGTTGGCGAAAGCAAATTTTGAACATGCTTATATGATATGTAATAATGTTTCCAACGCACTTATTTGTGTTGCGAAGGAAAAAGATTATTTGCCAACGTAGATACTGCGTTGCTAAAAGTGGACTTTTAACAACACGCCAAGTGCGTTTCAGAAAGTAGACTTTTGCCAACGAGTCACGTGCGATGGGAAAAGTAAACTTTTGCCAACGTGCCGCGTGCGCTACGGAAAGTAATTTTTTTGCCAACGCACCGTGTGCGTTGTGAAAAGTGAATATTTGCCAACGCAACAAGTGTGTTGCGGAAAGTAGACTTTTGCCAACACGTCTCGTGCGTTGTGGAAAGTGGACTTTTGCCAACGCGCCACATGCGTTGGCAAAGGTTCAAAACTTTTGCCAACGCACCTATTGCGTCGGCGTATGTCAACTAATTTTTACAACAAATCATCTTTTAGCAGCGTTTAAAATGATTCGGCAACGTATTTTCGCAACGAATATTACGTTGCTGAAAAGTTAACTTTTCCCAACGCGGTCAAATTGCGTCGCGGAATACTTTTATTGACGAAGCTTTGGCAACATGCTGGCAACGCACTCAATTATGTTGCAGAATGTGTTTAGCAACGTAAATACTAACCTTTGCCAACGCATAAATGCGTTGACAAAAAGGTTTTTTCTTGTAGTGTTATGTTAAAAAAAACAGGCATTAAAACTTGAGAGTTCCCATACTAGTAGATTCTCTAGTTGGAAAGTAGCCAATTATACCTAATTAAGATTAAAAGAATGAGGTGGGCCACACTCAAGCATACACCCATCCACCAATGATTTGCATAATAAATACATATAGTTGACAATATTGACCAACTCATAGATACAATCTAGCCAAACATTACACTTATTGGATGAGATGCGAAGAAATCTGCAATGAAATATGACTACGAACAATTATATGGATTTACTAGGTAATAATCATAGGGTCAAGATCATCCAATCAAAGACGATTCTAAATTAATGTGATGATACACATGGAAGCGAGGATTCGGAAGCATACACCCATCCGCCAATGATTCGCATAATAAACACATATATTTGCCAATATTGGCGAACTCATAGATGTAATGTTGCTAAATAATTACACTGATTGGATGAGATGCTGAGAAATCTACAATGAAACATGACTACGAACAATTGTGTGGATTTAGTGGGTAACAATAATAAGGTCAAAATATCCAATCAAAGGCGATTCTAAAGTAATGTGACGACCCACAAGAAAGCGAGGATTTGGAGGGTGTTGATGATATTTCAATTAATCCATAAATGTTATCTACAAATATAATGGGATCTGTTTGTTATTTTTAATGGGGAAACAAGTCCTAGATTTGAGGAATTTAGGTCTGGAGAGAGAGGAAGAGATTTTAGGGGATAAGAAAAACCATTTCTTTATATTGATTTTTTTAGAAGCTGATGTGGTGCTCTAAAAAAAAAATTTGCTGATGTGGCACCTCCAGAGGCCTCCATTCTTAGAGCTTTAATATATATAACTAACAACAAAGGCTTGTGCTAAGCCCGGGCACTAAAAAATAAACAAATTCAGACATACACTAATTGAAAATATTTTTTTTAAATAAATAAATCGAGAAAAAAAATCCCATGTAAAGGGTACCTTCAGTCTGTGTAGCTTCAAATTCTTTTTGTAAATGCTCAAAAATCAACTTGTCAGAATCCCTACGGTAGGCAAAGAAACCTTCCATCAAGATAGCTATATGTGCCATGTAAGAAATGCACTATTCCATAATAACAACATTTAAAAAAAAACAAAAAAACGGAAAGAGATTGGAAGGATATTTACCATGGCAACAAAGATAAGCAATATAAAATACAATTTTTTTTAATGGTAGCAATATAAAATACATCACAATTTGATCATGACTGTTCCTTATTTTGACCATTTTAGCATGGGACTTCCGAGTACAAGTTTTATCCGTCCTCATTTGGGATGCATATGCATTCCATTTATTTTACTATTCTCCAATGAAATTGGAACTATCTAGGGAAGGTTAGTATATCCCTACCTAAGCATGACATTCACAAATCTAGAATTGGTCTAAATTTCTAATTTATATATTAATTAGAGAGAGAGATAAGTAAAGTTATTATACATGTCACAGCAAAGTGAAAGGACAGTGGCACTTACTCCACTGCCAGACCGGTTCTAATCTTGTAGCTTTGCAAGTTGAACTTGACTCCGTATTCAAGTTTTATTGACTGGGTCCTTAGTCCTGGCAGAGCTATAGTAAATGTAGTGGGGCCTTCTTTTATTGGGAGAGAGAAGTAAGTAATTGCTTGCACATCGACCAAGTGGGGCCCACTCCGAAGTGATAGGGTCTTATGTCGATTTGTGCAATGGCTCTTGTTCTATCAAGAAAGTTTTGGTTTGACCAGCCATTAAAACGACTGAATGCATGCCTGTGCTTGTGCATGATATCACTCTGTCGCATCACATCACAACACAGTGAGATCGACTACAGTGGCTCTGTGGGCCCCACCAATAGATCCTGTTAATAACAAGGTGAGTAGGCACATTTGAGAGTCCAATGCCATCTCCAAAAAGAAGATGCTAATTTTAGATATGCGAGTCGATTGCCAAAGCCACTGGCAACGCCTCCAAAGTGGTGGTGACTATTAGCCCCTTCGAGAACAGGCCCACCTCCCCGATCACCACCTCCGACGTCCTCCGGGTCATCCAGGCCGCCTAGCTGGTGGGCGTTGGAAACGTGGCAGTCGTCTACGACTCTAGTTCATCCCCCGTCGTCAACTCCACATACAACATCCTGGACGGCATCAGCTCCTTCTTCTCCAACCTCTTCTCGTGGTTGCATGTACACCCCACCCTCTCTCCTTCGTCTGTGTGTGGGGCGCAATTTAGTGGGCCCTTCTGCCTAGATTAATACTATACTAATTTGTGGGTTCCACTAAAACAATAAGATGATTTGGACCTTACAAGTGGTGTAGGGCCCAGATTTAGTCCTCCTCTCGCCCGTCTCGTCCAATCTCTTTTTCTTTTTCTTCTTTTTCTATGCGTGTGAGGCAGATAGACTTAGGCCCTAACTGCTGCAAAACGACATCCGCTACAATATCTAAACGATTTGAAACCCTAACAACATCAGCAAGATTTCTGGTTTTTTGGTTCTTCTGCTAATTTATAGGACGCTCGCAATCAAGGGAAAAAGTATAAACTTTACAAGAGACTTGCATGACAGAGGAAGGGGGAAAACTTTTACCTGATTTCATGAGGGAATCCAAGGATTGATCGAATGAAAAACAGCGTGAGCTTGAGATCTGGGGGCTTCTTCAATGATCGAAGAACAGAGGAGGAGAAAACTGACTGCCTCCCCAATGCCTGCTTGAAAGGGGCGTGAACTCAGTCCCTTATAGGCTTACTCCAAACTGCCCGCCCCGATTGTATGAAGAAATCACTACACTTGTCCCCTGTTGCAGAAGAAGAAGAAGAGGAAAAGGCAGCAGCGAGAAGAAGAAGAAGAAGAAAAGGCAAAAAGCACGTTTGAGATCGATCGCTGTAGCAGAAGAAGAGGGTTTCATGGATCTGCTGTAAGCATCTCCTGTTGCAGACAGTCTGTGTCATGTCCCGAATTTTTTTATATTGGGCCACACCGTTTGTCGGGTTTGAGTTGGGTTAAGAGGGTCAGATAAATTGATTTAACACAAGTGGGGCCTGAGTTAATGGACCCTTTTGGGCCAGAGGACTTTTTTTGAAATTTCTTAAAACCCACTAGAAAGCAGGAGGCCCTTCTTTGTAATTTAGAAAAACCCCCTCTTTTATATAAACTCTATTCTTAGGGTTTTCCCCCATTCCCCAACCCTCTTCTTTTTTTCTTCAACCAAAACCCTAGAGGCTCTCTAAGGGAGAAACCAAGGTGGGCTCTTCCAAGCTTTGATCTTCAGATCTATTTTGGCTTTAAGATCCAGGCAAGTGGATAGCTAAAACAATGGTTTTTGGTTCTTGCAATATATCTTAGTTACTTGTGGATTAACACACTTTTTTGGCATGACTTCTTCTTGTTTGGATTAATGGCTCTTGGGGGTAATAGGTGTGGTTTGATTTTCTTCCAAACTTATAAGTAGGATTTGTGATTCTGTTTTTTTTCAAAAAAAAAAAAAAAAAAAAATCTGAGCCGCCGCCGCCCTGGCGGCAGCTGCCGCCTAGCAGCATCTGCTGCTGGGCAGCAGCGCTGCCCAGGCGGGCTGGGCCCGCCTCGCTAGCTGGGCCTGGCCTGGCTGGCCTGGGCCCAAGTTTGGGTCTGGGCCCATTAGCCCATTTCCTTTTAAAAAATATATATATTATTTATATATATGTATTTATATACAATATTGCTTTTTATAAAGAATTAAAAGGTTATCTTTTGATTAATGGTTTAGTATTTTAATGGAGATTAGGTTTTATTAAATTAATTTTAATTTGATGTCATTAGAAACGTATCTTGGATTATTTATAAACTTAATTGAGAATTATGAAATTTTGATTAGTGTTCACTTAGGTTGATTGAAATAAACTGAAAATGTATTTGGTAGCGATTAAACCATAAATAGAATGTATTTATAATTTTAAATTGGAATCTTAATTGAGTTAGATTTCAAATTGGGATCCGAAATTTGTACCTTCTGTTTTGTATAAAATGATAATGAGTATTTGTACACAACAATGATATTAAGGAATTAATTATTTTCTTTCCCCTTTTGATCGTAATTTGATTTAACTTTGGATTTAGAAATTGAACATCTTTTACCTAATTTGTAAAACACACTAATTATTTATAATTGGATTAGATGAATTATGTCTTTTAGGAATGTTAGTTGTATGTTCACATGAGAATTAGACTAAATGCAGAATGGGAATGTGAGGTTCAGGATGCACCACATGATAAGCACCAAAAGTAGTATATCGGCATCGTGGACTCATATTTCCATTGTGATAGAGAGTTAGTTCTCATATGCATATTTATCTAACTTGACCGTTGGTGGATTAGTGCTTACCCTCAATAATTTGAATTGACACACATTCATAATACACTTTTAGATTTAAGTACTCAAAATGGTATTGGATTGAATGTTGGGATTGAGGGTTTCATATCATGGTTCATTTTGCATCTGTATACGTATGTATTTGTAAGTATGTATATTTATATATATCTGACCGACTGCAGTTCGGGGGTGGACGTACGCCATCGGGTCAGCGTGTACTGTGGATAATAGTATGCAGCTGTGCCTTCTGTTATTATTTGCGGGATTACCCGTTTCTGTTATTATCTGCGGGATTGCCCGTTTCTGTTATTATTTGCGGGATTACCCGTTTCTGTTATTGTCTGCGGGATTACCCATTTCTGTTATTATTTGCGGGATTACCCGTTTCTGTTATCTGTATGTGGGATTACCGTTTCTGCTTATTTATCTGCGGGGATACCCGTTTCTGCGCATTCATGCCATTGGGGTTTGCATCTGATTTATTTTGATTCATAATGAATATATCATTTAATTCAGTTGATTAATCCATTGTTGCAGCTTACCCTCTTGCCAAATTATGTCAATCTGACCCACTACTTTTGCTGTCTAGGTTCCGTTACAGGGGCCGAACCAGAGGGTCAGGCTACGCAGGAAATTCCGCCAGGTGGCAGAGTTGTTGAGTGGGGCATCGATGACATCATCTGAGGTGTCCTAGTGCGGTGCAGAATTTGAAAACTTTAGGTTATGTAATAAGGCTATTTTTAGGCCATTAATTTATTTAATTAAATTTATTTGTTTGAAATTATAACTTTAATTGTTATGCTTCGAAGCACTTGACCTTGATTTTATTATTAATGAGATTTGTTACATGGATGTTATATGATATCCGTCTGCGATGAGTATGGATTTTAGTTCCGCGTGTGATTATGGTTGCTTGATCACCAAGCATAGCCTCACGAAGGACTTCGATCCACCCGGAATTGGGGCTCGTATTGATTATGTTAAAAAATTTTAATTAGCCCCAATTCTTACACCCCTGGAACCGGGTTTGGATCCGGCCCAGTTTTGGGGGCGTGACAGTCTGGCTTTGACAAAGATGGCGTTTTGAAAGATCCGTAGGTGGCTTGATAAAGATGGCGTTTTGAAAGATCGGTAGGAACATTGAGTTGGGAAAGGATTGGAAAAAGATTGCGTTTTGAAAGATCAGTAGGAAGATTGCATTGGAAAAGGATGGGAAAAAGATTGCGTTCTGAAAGATTGGGAGGAAGATTGCGTTGGAAAAGGATGGAAAGACTTCACATGCATACGTGGCACTCTGAAAAAAAAGAGAAATAGGGGTGCTAATGTGGCACCCCTCACAAGCCTCAATTTTTGTAGCTTTAATATATATAATTGGAGCCCCTCTCCTAAGCTTGAGCTTAGGATAAGGCAAGCTTAAGTATATGGCTCACGCCTGTGGGGCCCACAAGAGATGAGAGACAGAGATTTGAAGGACTCCCTAGGACCTTCTTTTCTGCAAAAAAAAAAATCAGCCTCAACCATGGTTTCTATCATCTCCATTTGGGCCCCAAAAATTTAATGGTCAACAGTCCATTCGGATTAGTGCACAGTCCATCCAATGGTCTAACAAATTCAAATTTGATAAAAAAATTAGTGGACATGTGCAATTCAAAAGGGGTCCTATGTTTGGTTCAATTAGATGGACCAAAGGTGGGCCCTAAAGGCTCGAGCTTATGGAATTTTTTAATATGCTTGAGTTTAAGAGAAGATTGGTGCGTGTGTGTATTTATATATTGGACACCGTCTGATTAAGAGGCTAAATTTTAGAAGCTCTAGGCTAGACAGTAGGTCCCAAGTGTCACTCTTTCTATTTTTATAGTTCATTCAAATAATAATATTATTACTGCCATTATTGTGTTACAATCGTTGTTGTTTTCATTGCTATCCTCCTAATCAACAAACTCCATGGAACCATCAGTAATATCATTGCGTTCTTTACTCCAAATCTTACAAACATCTCCTTTATTTACTTGTTTTCAGTTTCCTTCATCATCTAAAATATCAAATCGTGGTCTTTCTATTTGTAAGTTCTACTTCTCCACTCATCCCTATTAAACAAAAAAAAAAATTTTTATTAGAAAAATTTAGAGCAAAACTGGAATTCAATGTCAAAAGTTAAATTTGCAGAGTGAAACTGAAGGCTTTATTTCTCCTTATTATCTCTTCATTCAACACCAAAAAAAAAAAAACAAAAAAACAAAAAATAACAAATATAATGCTCTGATAACCGTAGAATGAGTTAAGGAAACATGAGGCACACCACTCAATATCGATATAAATATTTCAAAGAAAAAAACTGTCAGGGAAATGTGAGTAGACCCAGTTTAAACAGATCTAATGCCTTGGCCAGCTCAGTCCATGCTAAGAAAAAAAATTTTGATGTAATGCTTTCTGCTGAGGCCACATTCCAGTCCCAAGTTTCACATTGCATTGTACTACGTCTACCTTTCATCTTTAGAACCGATTAGATTATCAACAATTGTCTGCTATATGTGAGAGAGAGAGAGAGAGAGAGAGAGAGAGAGAGAGAGAGAGCTTCTTTCTATCTACAAGCTATCTGAGTTCCTTGCTAGGATCATCATGCTCAACTAGCTTGACTGGTGGCTTCAGTTGTGATTGCTTCGCTATGGCACTGTGCCACATAAGGCTTCAGCTGCATACAAAAACAAAGAATGAGATAACAGATCAGCATCTTATAGATAATGTCTGCAAGCATGGATCACAGAAATCACTCTCATACAAGAATCTGTAAAGTCAACATCATCTAGTTCAGGATAAATTCCTGTAAAAGATGAAAGCTAGGAACAAGATTCCAAATGAAGGCAAGTCAATACAGAGGAAAGAAATCAATGGACCAGCGTAAATACATAATTCCCCAAGTTGAATAAATCTTCACAGCGGAGAGACACAGATTTACATCATGCGTAACAGAGAAGAACATGAAAATGTTATTATTATTTTATTTAGTTACTTTTTTGAAGAGGTATCAGCAGGTATCATCAGATGTTCAGATAAAATGGTGTTTCTGAGCCACTACAACTTTGGGAAATTATAATATCAAAATGCCTCTTCAGAGATTTTTTTCCTCTGTATGATAAACGAAAAATGTGCATTCAACTTCAGGAACATAAAGAGAGAAAAATTCTGTCATTCCAACAAGAAGCAGGTCAGAGTTAATACTTACAAGAGCCAGCTCTTTTTTCCATTGACACTCCCTGCTCTCAGCATTGATTAGACCAAATCCATTATGGTCTTGGGCTGGGCTGCAGCTGTACAAAGAGCCCAAAGCAAAATTGCATCTTCGAAAGGCCATTTGCTCTCACATCCTGGTCGCAAATACTCATTCAAGCAGTTTGTTCTTCAATTCCCACTATATTGGATGCCTCGAGAGATTTTAACATCACTTTATTGGATGCCTCGAGAGATTTTAACATCAAAGTCGCACGCAATTTCAATCTTTATCTTCTTCCTTCTTGTGGACAGGTAAGGATTTGGACTGACAATTACTTAAACCCTATTGCTTGGGATAAGGTCACCACACCTCGTCTCTATGGAGGACTTGGTATCCGTGACCTGAAAGTTCAATCTATGGCTACCCGCGCCCCATGGTATGACGTTTTCTAAACCACACAGCGACACTATGGGTTTGAATGCTCTGGCAAAAATACTTGAGAACATCCACATTACAGCAACATTAGCCCCACATTACAGCAACATCAGCCCAAACCACGTGACACCTTCCTGGAAAATCTTTGTTAAGTATAAGCATATTATTCTTCATATAACACACAATGAGTTCTTGGAGATGGTTCACAGATTGATGCCCTTCAGGACCAATGGGTCCCAAGTCTGCCACACCTGCATGAACTATTGTTAATGCAACCAGCAATACTCCTTTCGGAAATGCCCACATTCTTCAAGGACCTTACTTGTATAAACCCCACTGGGACAGTGATCTAGGATGTCGCTAAACTTCACCATCTTTGGAACCTCAAACCGTTTCACAAATTTTGAGATTATCTCTAGGTGGCCAGGATATATTGTCTCGGGGTTCAGAAGCAGCTAGAGCCCGTACCATTAAAGCCCTGGACAAATACCTTGCTCCTACACCCATTGAACCTCATCTCCCATGGAACCCACTACAACAAAATTTATTTTTTTCCGATGCAAAAATGCGTTTGAAAAAATCACATATGTGTCGGCAAAGACTTTTGCCGATGCTAGACATTGTGTCGGCAATTCTATGTCTAGGGTACCTTTCCCGACATAACTATATGCGCCGGTAAAAGTTTTACCGAAGCACAAAGGCGTCAAGGAAAACTTTCTTAAAAAAGCAATAATAGCCTTTTCCCGACGTGCAGAGGCATTGGGAAAAATGTTTCCCAATGTCATATTGTGTAGGGAAAAACCTTTTAAAATAATGAAAAAAATCTTTCTCCGACGCATGATGGCGTCAGGATAGTTATTGTCGACACAAGTTTGTGTTGACAATGTTAGTAAATATGACCTTTGTATATACAATGTTGCATCAGCAAAAGTCTCACTAGAAGAAAAAAATCATAATTTTTTTTTAAAAATTCAATTGCATTTTCTGTTATTTATTTTATTTCTTTATCTATAAACCTACTTAAATCAAAGAAAGCAAAACCTGCTAAGATTTATCAAAACTACTAATAATAATCATGTCACAAATATTATAACAAAAATCAATATTACATAACAACTCTAAAAACATGGCATAACAACTCTAAAAATCATGTCCAACAACACCATTTAACATTATATAACAACTCTAAAAATAAAATGTCTTTTTGCCCAATCATCCATCTCGCTTTCTACAACCTTGCAAAACAACGAAATATAAATAATTAGATTATTAGTTTACAAAAATAGGCATAGCCTTATATAACATGGTTTCTATGAATTGAGTATTTTAGAGAAAAAAACATAATAACAACATCAAAATTATAAAGGGAAAATGGAAATAAAGAGATGTAGATTAGTAGGCTTCACATTTAGCCAGCATTGAAGTATAGAAAAAAAAAAAAGAAAAAAAAAAGAACTAAAGTATCATACATTATCATAAGTATACCTGAATCAATGAGTGGATGTACAATGGATGGAGTAGCACGCACTGATTTCTATAAAATAAGCACAAAGAAACATAAGATTCCAATTTATGAAATAAATGTATCTATGGAAAGCCTCCTATTAGGTGTCTGACAACAAATGAATTTGAATTGTAAAATAAATAAGTTATTACTAAAATAAAAGAACATGAAGCAAATATGGCATGAGAGTATAAACCTAAACAATTTAGTGCAAAAGAAAAAAAATACATTCCCCCTTTACTATCTCTCTCTTCAAGACCTCAACAAGCAATCCTAGGGTCTACTCCTCATTTTTATCACCCAAACAATGATAATAATTCATGCCAAGAGCTTGTACAAATAAAGCAAATTGCCCTGCTTCAAATATGAGAATTTAAAACCTATAACCATAGCCGCATTCCATCCTGTAACTACTAAAAAGCTTATAACAAATAATACAAAAAGGCACAAAATAAGGATGCACCTCCATTGATCTCATTCATTGCTCTATGCATAGAAAGATTCGGAATAATATCGATCATCAGTATCTACTCTATGTTATAACCATATGCTCCCATCACTTGATCCATTCATGAAAATATCGAAATTCAGTAATGCCAAGTTGATGTCCTAGCACAAAATCAATTGGACAAAATTACATAACTATCTCTTCTCAAAGTTCAACATAAAAAGAAATATAATTAAACTAATAAACAGAATATAGCTCCATGTTGACTACCAAGACAACAATGATTGATATCCCTGTATATGAGCAGGGACAAAAAATTTTAACAAAAGAGAGAAAATAAGAACTAAGGCTCAAATATGTATATAAAAAAAGGTATGGGTGTGCTCACCACCAACATTTTTATTCCTACATAAAGTCCAAGTAAATAAAATATTAACTACATTTGAAAGAGCTTGGCTAATAACTGGTTTTCCACAACCAAATGCTCCACGTATAACAAAAGCTCCTCGAAGTATTGATGGAAAAAGTGCATTAAGAACACGGTGTGGATAAAAGAAGGCTAAACCATGAGGATCAAAATAGTTCACTTAGAATAAATATAAGACTATCAAAGACAACAAGGCAATGGCAGGCAAAGATTTTTCAACATGAGACAAATTATTTAGTAACATTTACCTGTCCAATCAAAAGAGGTATATCTGCAACAAGCTTTGACGCCACATGCCTTGGAGTTCGTAAAGGCCATATCTGTAAAAATCCAGTGAACAAACTAATTGTTAAAAAATTCACATTATGTCAAGATAGTACTCAATGCAACTCAAACCTAGAAACAACCACAATTATCCAATTATAAACCTAAAGCATAGTAAATTGCTTTATGACACCTTGAAACTCTAGCTCTAACAGAGTATCTTGGAAACATATACAAATAAAGGTCTAGGATTGGTAGGTATATTGATAATTTACAATACAATAAATAAATTGCAAGTAGGAGTGCCCCAATTCTGCCCATGTTCTTCTCCATTCGTTCTTGCATAAAAGATGGGTATTTTTCCCTCCATTTATCACATTCCAACCACCTCAAAACATCCATCAATCCATTCTACACACTAACACATCCTAAATCTAACATTTTTAACATAAAGAAACCAAAATGAGTGAAAGGTGTGTATAAATGGAAAATAAAAATGCTAGAATTAAACATCAAAGAGTGCACATCACCAATAGAAAATATAAATCCACTTGCCTTTGCTGAAAAAATGGAAAATGGGTATGCACTACCTCACCAAGAAACCCAATCAGAGCTCTAACTTGTACAAATCCAAACTCAACACAAATCAAACCTACAAATGCAATTAAGAGAAGCTAATGAGCATGCGAAAAGCTATTTTAAATTAAAACTCTAAATGACCTAGTTTACGTGGGAGGAAAACCTTACCTAGGGCCTGTTTGGATGGGGAGAAAACTTGAGGAATAGGTTCCTTAGGGAGATAGAAGTTTGAGGAGAAAGATGGAGGGAGAAAAAGAAGCTCCGGCGGCGGTGGTAGGCATAGATTCTGACAGCAGTAACAAGGAGGAAGAAAATGGGGTAACGGGAAAGAGGGAAAATAGAGAGAAAAGGAAGAAGAAGAAAAAGGAAGATGGGTCGGGCATGATGGCTTGATTAGGAGAAAAGATTGAGTGAAAAATGGAGTGGAGAGGGGCTGCTATCGAGCTTGGAATGGTTGGGATGGTGAGGGAGTGAGGGAAAAGTGAGGAGCATAAATGAGAGCAGAGATGAGAGAAATGAGGGAGAATAAAAGAGGAAAGAGAGAAAAGAAAAAAAATGAAATGGGGAGGAGAGAGAGTCACCCCTAGAATGGGGGAGTGGGAAAACGAGTGAGGGGAGAAGTGAGAGGAGAGAGGAAATGGGTTGCAATTATTAAGAAATTACAAAACTGCCACCCATTTAATAAGTAATCAACCCCATATGACTAAGTAAAGCCTTTTGCAAAAAGTCGTGCTTTATACCTATTAATTGTACCATCAGAATTGTACTTTAGAGTAAAAACCCACTTACAACCAATGGTATGCTTTCCTTGAGGAAGAGTAGTCAGCTCCCATGTAGTATTTTTTTGCAAAGCTATCATTTCTTCCACCATTGCCTCTCTCCACTTTAGGTGAGTAAGAGCTCCAAACACATGCTTAGGTATATAAGTGGTATCAAGGTTTGTAACAAATGTGCGATAGATAGGAGAAAGATGATTATAAGACACAACATTTTGAATGGGATGACGAGTAAAGCAAGATCTTTTTCCTTTTCGCAATGCAATAGGTAAATCTAATTCAATAGAGGAAGTACCTGACTGGGGAATAATTTCAATCTGATGCTAGTCTTGAGATTAAGAATCTAGATCCAAGGCTTCCGAGGATGGTGTAGATGAGATCAATGGTCTAGTCCGTTTCCTTGAGTAAACTTGTAGTAGTTTCTGACTTTTCTTTATCACTTCATCTTCCTCTTGAACTTTGGAGTCAAGACTTTTGCTTTCCACTGATTCATGATGTACTGGGTACATTGGTTGAGCAATAAAATCAATAAGATATGCATGTTCCTTTTCACTCCCTTCTGATAACAATTTCTTACTTGCTAAGGAGTAGAATGGGATGTCTCCATGAAAATTAACATCCATTGTAACAAAAACACGACCACTTTTCCTAGGTGCATAACACTTATATCCTTTCTGAGAACTAGGATATCCCATAGACATACATTTGACTGCCTTTGGATCCAACTTATCTCGTTGATGCTTAGGAACATGAACAAAGCACATGCAACCGAAGATTTTGGGTGGTACTTGAAACAATGGTGTAATAGGACACAAACTTTCTATAGGGCTCTTTC
Organism: Sextonia rubra; assembly: GCA_037013555.1. Classification (NCBI taxonomy): domain Eukaryota; kingdom Viridiplantae; phylum Streptophyta; class Magnoliopsida; order Laurales; family Lauraceae; genus Sextonia; species Sextonia rubra. The sequence continues at coordinate 12,543,873 of JASUAD010000008.1, forward strand.
CTCTCAAGATCTTTAAAAGCATTCGATTTATTAAATCTACTACTGTTGAAACTCCATCAGACCACAATGATTTAGGAACTTTCATTTCAAAAAGAAGAGCCCTTGTGACCTCTAATAGGTGTATGTTCTTACGTTCTATTTTTACGTTCAGCCACACTATTTTGTTCCGGTATATATACCTATGAGGTTTGTGATTCAATACCATTTTCAGCAAGCTAATTTTAAAAAACATTTGAGATATACTCTCTGCCATTGTCAAACCTAAAGGCCTTAAACTTCTTCTCAAACTTAACCTCAGTCAGCTTATAATTTGTTTGGAACACATGTAAGACCTCATCAGATTTTAGAAGATACACCCAAGTTACTCTGGTGGCATCATCAATAAATGTCACAAAATATTGATGACCATAAATAGATGGAATAGGAGCATACCAAACATCAGATTGAATCAGATCAAATGGAGAAGTGTTACTTTTATTAATATTAATTGAGTACACAGATCTCTTATTCTTGGCAAATTGACAAGCATCACATCTCAAACTACTATCAAATTTATTTCTAAAATTCAAAAAATAAATATTCCTAAGACATTGCATCGGCATATGACCAACACGATGATGCCACAGAGATACTTTATTATCATCATCAACTTCTGCTTGTAGAACTCTTAACTCTACGTTCTCCAAGTCCAAGGTGTAAAGACCATTTCTCTCACTACCACCACCAATCTTCTACCCCATCCCCAAATCTTGAAATGCATAGTAAGAAAGATAAAAGGAAATATAGCAATTAAGATGTTTGGTTAAGGCACTAATAGACAAAAGATTCAAAGAAAAATTTGGAACATGGAGAACAGAGGCTAAGGATAAGTTAGGTAAGATGCGGACAATTCATTTCCCAGCTATGTGGTTATAAAAATCATTAGCAATTCTCAACCTTCCAGCAACAGTAAAAGTATAAGACTAAAAATAAAAAATGAATACCTGTCACATGGTCTGTTGCCCTTGAATCAATCACCCAAAAGGAGAAGCAGAGGAAGTAAATGCAATAGGATTATGAGACAAGGCCATACCCACGGAAGGGTCCTGAGAAGCACCCTCTAATGCAGCCAATCTTTAACATAGATTAGTGAGCTCATCCTTCCAATTTTGTGAATCAGATTTAATAGCAACATCTTGTTCATTTGGGAGCTCCACCTCTACCGAGGAAGCAGATATGTTTCGTGGCTGACCGTTCAAGTCCCAACAATTCTCCTTTGTATGCCAATATCTATCATAGTGAGTAAAAATGGTTTTTCATGATTTGAATTAGATTGTCCACCACTTCCTCGACCACAACCACCATGTCCACCATTGTGTCCACCTCCATGATAACTTCCACGACCATATCCTCGACTTCCACCACACCCACCGTTACCACCATTTCCTGTATTTGACACTGTGTTGCTCACACTATTATTTGCAATAGCAGACCTCTTAGGTACATTACCAGATTTAGGTGTCATAACCATACGATGACTTTCTTCTCCTTGTAACAAAGCAAAGACTGCACCAATAGGAGGTAGAGGGTCTTAACTTGTCACTTGTGTGCGACTGGGTTCATATTCTGGATTAAGACCACCCAAGAGCTCAAAGATATGTTGGTCTTCAAGCAATTTGGCTTGTTTCTTAGCACAATAGGGTTCGAGACTCATATACAACTCCAACTCTCTCCACAATGCCCAAATTTAGAATAATATCTCCAATTAACAAACTTGCTTGTGTAAAACTAACAATCTCCATTTTCAATTCTAAGATTTGAGCATTATTACTCTTCAGTACATAGGCAGCCTTAATAGACTACCAAAGTTCTTTTGCAGTCTCAGAATACTTAAAACTTTCTGCAATGCCGCCTTCCATCAAATTAAGAATCCAGTTCATGACCAACATATTTTCTAAAATCTAGTATGAGTATTTAGGGTTGTCATTTTTGGTTCATTGATACTTCCATTCATATAACCCAATCTCCTTGAGCCTCTAATGGCTATTTTGGCAGAGTAGGCCCAATCCTTATAATTAGTACCATTGAAAAGACTTGTTATTCTTGCATTAGGATTTACAACATTTGGGAGGAGTTGTTGACTAGATCCCATAGAGCGAGCTTTCCCCTTTGGACTCCATTTAAGGAGATTTCAACTTATTTCACACTTGATGAATCTAGAAGATAAAATAAGTCTCCTTGATGAATGGTCGCCAAATACTACTGATCACCAGAACTTGTACTATTAGATGATTATCTGTTGGAAGATAACCTACGTAAATAGTCTGCCAATAGCACACAAATTGCAGGCAAACAGCAACCCAGCAGTAACTACGCATACATTAAACCAGCAGCAAATCAACATCAAACTACAACCAATACCTAGTCAAACACACATCACCATATGAATAGCCAACAGCAACAATCTCAGTCAACATACAAGGAAGAATCACCCCCTTTCACCAAACAGCACATCCTTTCACCAACCATCAGCATCTACAAATCTGCTCTCAGCAAAGAACTACAATAAACATCTCTGTGTGTTTTTTTTTTTTGACCTATTCAGCCTTCAAATACACATTAGAACTGAACTTGTATGCAAGGATGAAAATATCGGCCGATACGAAGCGTATCGGCCGATAAATCGGGCGTAGCGCTCATGAGCGCTACGCTTTTTAAAAAATATCGGTCCTCTCAAAAGTATCGGCCCGTATCGGCCGATACTTATGCGTATCGGCCGATACGGCCGATACGTATCGGCCTGGGGGGTTAAAAACCCCCCAGCCGATTTTTTGGGTACCTTTCCCTTTCAAGTTCTCCTCTTTTCTCCCCTCTTCACAGCTCCAACTCCTCCAAGCCCCATTTTTTGCCTCCATTTTTCAAATCATCTCAAAAAAACATCAAAATCATCAACAAAAACATCAAAAGATCCAAAGATTAAGGTGACAACATTTAAGATTCAACTCATTCAAGCATCAAGTTCAAAAAAGGTGAGTTTTGAAGATTTTTTTTTCTACTTTGTGCTTATTTCTCTCTTTTCTTCTATGAATCACTTGAAAATGAGTTGTTGTTGTTAGATCCATGTTCCTCTTTGATCAAGCCCCTCTTTTTTAGAACTTTCTTAATTTTTTTTTGAATTTTATTTTCGGAATATTTTATTATTTGAAAAAAAATTTTATTTTGTTAATGGAAAACCAATCAAATGGGTTGAAAGTGGTCCCTAAATGTTAGATCTATGCTTCCCATAGATCAATCCCACATATTTTTGTGTTCTTCTAATTTTTTCATATTTTTTATTTTCGGATTTTTGTATTTTTAAGAAAATTTTTTTTTTATAGAAGCAAACTCAATCAAATGGGTTGAAAGTGGTCCCTAAATGTTAGATCTATGCTTCCCATAGATCAATCCCACATATTTTTGTGTTCTTCTAATTTTTTCATATTTTTTATTTTCGGATTTTTGTATTTTTTTTTAAAAAAAAATTTTTATAGAAGCAAACTCAATCAAATGGGTTGAAAGTGGTCCCTAAATGTTAGATCTATGCTTCCCATAGATCAATCCCACATATTTTTGTGTTCTTCTAATTTTTTCATATTTTTTATTTTCGGATTTTTGTATTTTTTTTTTAAAAAAATTTTTTTATAGAAGCAAACTCAATCAAATGGGTTGAAAGTGGTCCCTAAATGTTAGATCTATGCTTCCCATAGATCAATCCCACATATTTTTGTGTTCTTCTAATTTTTTCATATTTTTTATTTTCGGATTTTTGTATTTTTTTTTAAAAAATATTTTTTTATAAAAGTAAATTGAATCAAATGGGTTGAAAATGGTCACTAAATATTAGATCTATGTTTCCCATAGATCAATCCTACATATTTTTGTGTTCTTTTAATTTTTTTCATATTTTTTATTTTCGGATTTTTGTATTTTAAAAAAAAAATATTTTTGTATAAAAGTAAACTGAATCAAATGGGTTGAAAATAGTCCCCAAATGTTATCTCTATGTTTCCCATATATCAATCCCAATTCCCACCCACGTAGATGCGTGTTATTCTAATTTTTTCATGTTTTTGAAATTTATTTAAATTTTAACCTATTACTTTTAAATCTTGTTTAGGTATTGTGACGTGAAAAAATGCCGCGTGATATAGATCTTGCATGGAGCTATGGTGAGGCAATTGAAAACAATCGGTTGAAGATTAAGTGCAAGTTTTGTCACAAAGTGACCCATGGGGGCATTACAAGATTTAAACAACATTTGGCCCATGTGCAAGGCAATGTTGCAGGGTGTCCTAAAGTGTCGAAAGAAGTTAGGGAGCAAATGAAAAATTTATTGAATCAAACAAAACAGAGAAAAGTACAAATTAAAGAGAAGAAGCAGCAGGGTGTTGATGCAGCACGCCATGATGTATTTGGGGATGAAGGTCTTGGTACTGCTTCTGATGATGAGTTTGATGACCCAGAAATGATGGCTGCACACCGAGAGTCCCTTATGTCGTGCCAAGAAGAAGCAGAGCGTCGAGCCTTTAGTCAGCGTAGAAACTATGATGAAGGTGGCTCATCTGGTGCAACAAGCAAGGGCAAAGGCATTGCGGGTAAAATGCGTAGAGCATTTAGCACCCGACAGCGGGATGATGATATAGAGATTATTTCTACTCAGATGGCTACACCTACACCTACACAAACTAGAAGAGGGGTTAGTTTTGTTGATCCTTTCGCACATAGATCGGAGGCAGCTAAGCAACCAAAAATCTCTAATGTTGTCAAGGGTGTCATGAAGGCTGCAAGAGATAGATTAGCCAAAGCTACAGCAAAATGGCTAATTCATAAGAATATACCCCCTACCGCAATTGATTCTCCTTATTTTCAGACAGTTCTTGATGTTGCGGCTCAAGCTGGGCGGGGTATTACGTCGCCATCCGTGTATGATGTGGGCACCAAGTACCTTGAAGAAGAGTATAAAGAAATAAAGGCTTGGGTAGAGACGTTTAGGCCCATGTGGGGGCAAAATGGAGTCACTATTATGTGTGACGGGTGGACAAGTGGCACCCAAACACAATTAATTAACTTTTTGGTGTATAATGTCACTGGGACCGTCTTTGTGAAGTCCGTTGATGCATCTGAAGAGAAACGGACAGCAGATTATATTTATAGGCTTATGGATAAAGTTGTAGAAAGTGTTGGAGAGGAGAACATTGTCCAAATTGTGACAGACAATGGAGCTAATTTTAAGAAGGCTGGTCTTCTTTTAATGGAAAAGAGGACACATTTATTTTGGACCCCATGTGCAGCACACTGCATTGACCTTATAATGGAGGATATTGGAAAGAAGAAGAATGTGGCCGCTGCAATCAAGGCATGCAGAGGCATTACAAGGTTCATATACGACCATTCATGGCTCTTAAGCTTGATGAAGAGATTCACAAACAATCATGCCTTAGTGCGTCCGGCATCCACTAGATTTGCTACCCATTTTATTGCTATGGAAAGCCTTGTACGTTGGAGAACGGAGCTAATTCAGATGTTTTCATCAGAAGAATGGCTTCGTTCGAAATGGGGCAAAGCAACACATGGTCCGGAGTTTGACATCCCAATTCTAATGAGGGATAATAAATTTTGGGCCAAAGTAGAGAACATATTAAAGGCATATGAACCTTTAGTGAAAGTGTTGCGGCTTGTAGATGCTGATGAAAAGCCAACAATGGGGTACATTTATGAAGCAATTGATCGGGCAAAGCAAGCCATTATAGAAAATTGCCGATATCATGATGATTATATAAAAATTATTGATGCCCGGTGGAACGATCAGCTGCACCATCCATTGCATGCTGCAGGTTATTTTTTAAATCCTGAATTCTACTATCGCAATGCCTCACACCACACTGAAACAATAGATACGGAATTGCGAGTAGGATTAAGGACAGTGTTGAAAAGAATTTTGAGTGAAGATGATCATATCGAAGCTATACAAGAGGTAAGCTAATTAAGAAATTTATTTAGTCTTTTAAATATATTTTAGATAATTGTATTGATATGGTGTACTTATTTATTTCTAATTTTTTGCATTTCAGATTTCCACTTATACACATAAAAGAGGAACTTTCGCTGACCCTTTTGTACAGCGAGCGATTGGAAAATGTTCACCTGGTAGTTATACTTATATGCAATTGACAATACATAGAAAAGGAACTTTCTACGATTTAAAGATGTCTAATTTTTTTTATTTTTTTTGTATTCTAGCTGATTGGTGGGAGAATTTTGGAGAGAGTACTCCACATCTAAGGAGAGCAGCCATTCGCATCCTTAGTCAAACAACAACATCATCAAATTGTGAAAGGAATTGGAGCACTTTCTCCATGATCCATACGAAGCCCAGGAATCGGCTAACCATGAGAAAACTCAACAAATTGGTATACTGCCATTACAATCTCAAGTTGAGGAACAGAAATAGAGAGAGAAAGGCAAGGGATGATCCTATTTATTGTCCAATTAATTTGGATCACATATTCAGAGACGATGATCCCTTACTTCCATGGATAGCCGAGACTGAAGATCCATTGTTAGATTCAGATCCGGGCTTTCAGCAAGAAGTACAACGTTTAATTGCTGAAGATGTACAAATGTCAGGGGGACAGCCACCTCAGGGAGAAAGAAGTAGTGGAAGTGCAAGTGTATCTAGAGGGAAGGAGCCAGCTCATATTATGTCATCATCTGAAGATAGTAGTTCTACTGTTGCTTCTTCCAGTAGCCATGGTGGAGGTCCTGGAGGAGATGGAGGAGACGGAGGAGATAGCGGGACAGGTGGCACTGTTGAGTCTTATCAATATGATGAAGAAGAAAATGTCATTCCTGTTGAGACCGTAGATGAGTTTCCCGAACAATCAAGAATGGCTCCACAACGTGCTTATCAAAGGCGACGGAAAGTGTCATCGCCCGCAGACATAGATGAGCAAGGGAATGTGGGTGGAAGTGGAAATGTAGGAGGGGAACAAACAGCATCTTCGAACCCTATTTATAATGTTCCACTTCCACATTCAGACTACAGGCCGTATCCTCATGAACCATCACAATATTATCAGTATGGTCATGTGCAACAAGAAGAAGAACAATCTTCGGCTTCAGGGTCTTACTCATATGGTGACTATGATGATAGTCAACCTCAATATAGATATCCACCTCCTCCAAGCTCCTTTGATTTCTTCTTTGCAATGCAAGATCCCAATGCTCACCAATATCAAATTCAATTTGGGGAGAATGTGCAATATAATAGGGGCACAAACACCACAAATGATGATGAAGATGATGACACTGATAGCAATGTGATTCCTGGTAGACATTCCCTTTGGTATTAGATTAGAGCTAATCAGCAAGGTATTCCTCCATTACAAAGTCTTTGCTCTTTAAGTAGATTAGTATATTGTTTTTTTTTTAAAGTTTGAACGTAGTTTATCTTTCATTCTTGAATGAATCTTGATGAAATTTGTTTATAACATTTTTTATTTAAGCCTTAAGTTACTGTTTAAGTTGACATAACTAAACAACATGATTCCATATGAAAAACATTGATTATTCATGTTCTTTTCTATTAATACAGCGATACAGGATCTAATGCAATGAGGGGACCGCTACATACTCATATACTAGTTGCTTTTGCAAAACAAACACATATTCCATCATTTTCCAATATTCTGGATTTTCTGGAATTTTTTCGGATTTTTTTGAAGACTTTTTTAATTCACACCGCTACGCCGCTACGTATCGCCCGCTACGTATCGTTTTGGCGACGGGCTGCTACGCCCGCCGCAACCGATATTTGCATCCATGCTTGTATGTATCAGCCCACTGTTGAATCAACACACTTTCACCACAGGCACCAACCTACCTAACCGAACCTATACTTGTGTTCGGCTTGGGTTGAATCACTTCAAAACAGCGACAAAGCACAAATCTAGATCACTAGATCTCTTCGTATGCAAGTCTTATTCAAAGCTCTAATACCAAGTTGAAACCCTAGATTCATCAAGATCTAGGGTTTTGTCCAAACCTGTTGATAAACAATAAAAGGAAAGAAAAAAAAAGAAAATAGGAAAGAGAGAGAGGGAAGAGGAATGTGCCGAAGAAGTAGAAGAATGATTCACCTTTCAAGGTTGGGCGACCATTCCTATACAGCTATTCCACTTATTTATGAAATTCCAAAGAAGTCCTTGACTTGTTCCACAATTTACACAAAGTCCTTCTTTGACTTATAACAGCACCAAACATTTCTGCAGTAGTGGCATTCAGGTGCCGTTAGGTGCAAACTAATTTGTGACCCGCCTGCATAAAACCCCAAACCCATTTCAAGTCTAGGTCAGGCCCCATAAACAGTACTAAACAGTATTCATTAAACTTCACAATTGCCTTAAGGCTCCCTATCTTTTAGAAATTACATTCTTTAGAAATTACATTTGTGACGCTTAGTAGAAAAAAAATTTTTATATATTTTTTAACATATGTATGTAATATTCTGAAATAAATTTGTGAATTGAAAAACGAAATATCCAAATCAGCCGAGATGTTTCACTTTGGAGCCAAAGCACAACATGGTCCAAGACGAACTAAACAACTATGGGCAAAACCAAGCAAATCGAAGAAAAAGAGAGATTTCTGTGAGCATTAACAAAGGGATGCATCAAAAGTTACAATATTAAATAAGGGAATTCTCTTTTTTTTTATAAGAATAAAGGAGAAGGAAGTAGGAAGAAAAAACAAGGAAAGTTATAAAGAAGAAGTAAAAGGAAAAAAAAAAAGAGTAGGCGGTGAGCAGGGATATCCCCTCCTAACTTAGATTCTAAAAACTTAAACAAAAATGGACCCCAAGAACTACTATGGTGTATCCATGTCTTTAGGGTTCCTTTAGGTATAGAGTGACTCTAAGAGGATTTTTTCGGTAAAATCCTCTAATTATTACTATTAAATAACTGCATGTCAGTTGAGCTATGAACTAGACCCAACCAATTGTCCGACTTATGATCTAGCCTGCATCAACTCTCTTCGGCTTGGAAAAAACCGCTGAGTATACCAACTTGAGAAATGTTGAAATGAGTTTGACGGCAAGTTTGGAAAAATGTCCTCCTAGGTCAAAAATTAATAGCACAAATTTCTACTTTTTCTTATGATCCGCATTTACATGACATGGCTTGGAAACTAGCCACATTCTTTTCCTCCATCTAAAAGTATATCGGACTTTTGTTGACTGTTGATCTCTGCATAGAGCTCGGATGTGGCTTTGAACCATTAGGTACTGCAATTGTTATCTTTCAAATATCCATGTATGGTCCACAAAGATGAAGTCAATGTAGGAGACTTCAACAACTTGATCTTCTTGCAAAACTACTAGAGCAATTGATTTGATTTCTGGTGACCTAATGTGTTGCTGGAAGTGAGTCACAATCAAATCTCTTGGATGTTCAATGCCCTTGCTAACCGGATCAAATTCTTTAATGATTGCTTGTTCTTGTTCTTCCTCAACTCTTTGAGGTTTATCGTTGACATTGCCTTAATCAATAGTGTTTACACTCACAAAAACAGTGTTGCCATTAATTTGTTCTTCAATGTCATCCTTAATGCCTTTTGTCTGTGCTTTCGGTGCAATCTTTCTTTTATTTTTTTTCTTTTTACTCTTGCTATGGTTCTTTAACTGGAGGTGATGATATAAATGAAAACATGGCTGTTGATAGCAATGGCACAAGCATAATCTGTTTTCCTTCTCACACAATTGTATATGTGCTCATCTCTTTATCATTATGCACCTTTTGACCAAAAAGCCATGGGTGTCCAAAAATAATAAGAGCAAGATTAATATGAATCACATCACACCAAATTTTGTCCTCATAATTGCCAATCTTGAATACTACCAGGCATCTGTGAGTAACTAGAATGACATAACCATTAGACCATGTAACTTGGTAGGGCTTGCGATAGGCAACTGAAGCTTATCAATGACTTCTTGTGCAACAAAATTGAATGCACTACAATTGTCAACAATCAGATTGGCGACTCTGTCTTTGACTCATTCCCATGTATGGAACTTTTAGGACTATCTCCATTCTTCTTCTTCCTTTTCTTTGGAATTGAGAAACCTGCGAATGACAATCAATGGATTATTTTCTTCAACAAAAAGTCTTTCCACGACATGAGCCCATTTTCGTTGTTTCATGGGAAACTGTCTAAGCATACGCTCAACACAAAATGCTTCTAACTATACTTCATAACTGTTTTTGCAATAATTCATATGCTTCAACATGTCCAATCACAATCCTCTAATATAACAAGCCAAATTATACATATTATTCTCCTGTAATGCACAGGTATTGTGCAACTCCCAAAACTGGCAGGTAGATTCATCTACAGACAAGTTCTTTTGCTTCAAATTAAGAAATTGCTCAAAATAAAACTCATTCACAAAATACCAATCTCCATATGCAAATTTATAAAAAAAAATTGCTTAAAGTTCAATGGAATTTTCAAAAGTCTTCATGACGACGTAGGCAGCAAGGGCAATAAATTTAACTCACTTTGAAAAAAAAACTATACTTATCTAATAGGCTGGGTCCACCCTTTTTTCTTTCTTTTTTTTTTTCTAATAGATTTGTGCCGGTCACACCTAACTGGAGGCCCAAATAGAGAAATGGCTCAAGTCGTGCTTGGAGTGGCGCGTGTGGTATCGGGTTTTGTGTAATAAAGGAAAATGAAGGAAAGAGGGTGCTGGGTGCTTCAGTTCTTACTTTGAGTGGGAAAGAAGCCGCAGTCAACGACAATGAGTGGTGAGATGTCACCTAGAAGCAGAAGTGAAGACTCAGCGACTGTGGGGAGACGACTGCTCTAGCTATAACTTAATGATGGGCAAGGTCTTCTAGCTCGGATGGAACCCAAGTACATACGCTCTATTCTCAGTCTTCTCCTTCCTATCTTCTCTACTTTTCTGCGTTTTTTTTTCCCCAGCTCGGGAAGGGGTTTGAAAAGCCGAGGGAAGGTGCTCGTCTGATGGGTTTTGTAGAGGGTTGAGGGTCATGGAGGGGTTTCATGAAGACGAGAGATGGGATCAAGGTGGATTAGGGTTATAGGGTTCTGAGTAGGTAGGGGTTGGATAATGGAGTTCAGGTGCTGGCTATGATGGTGTGTAGGGTTGCAGAATTAATGTGAGGGGGTTTTGGGATGGGCGAGGGTGCTGGTATGGGGTCAGTTAGAGTTGGGTTGATCTAGGCTGGGTGGGTTCACAGGGGTTTTGGGCAATGTAGGTGGTGGTGTCAGAGGGGCTGGGAGTGGTTCGGCTAGATAGAAATGGGGCTGAGGCTTCGGGGATGGTTTCGGGACTTTGAGGATGGATCTGGGATGCTTAGGTGGGCAGCAATGTGGCCAGGATTGATTGCGGAAATAGGGGGTGGTTGCGATCGGGGTGGGTTTTGGTAGGGGGTTTCTGTGGAACAGGATGGCTGTGTTTGGGTGTCGGTATAGTTTATGGTAATGTGTCTGGGGTTCGGCAAAGGGTTGGAGCGAAGATGGATTTGGGATGGGTGAAGATGGTGGGTTTCGGCAATGATGGGTGAAGATGGAATTGAGATGGGTGATGGAGTAAATCGGGATCGGGGAAGGACTGTTGTCTTCCCACCGAGCGATCGATCTTCGGCTTTAATACAATTGGCACAACTATGATTTACGATTGAGAAAAATAAATCAATTTCTTGACTGATTGATAAATATTATTGATTTACGATTAAAAAAAATAAATCAATTTCTCGAATGATTGATAAATATTATTGATAATCAAAGTCTGTCATTACAATAAAGCATAAACATCCTTATATAGGATAAGATTATTTACACACCAAGACTCTTTTAAATAATAAAAGAAACTAAATCATAGCAATTTTAGTTAAAATAGAACTCCTAAAATAATTCTAAATAAATCAAACTACTCAGTTAATACTATTAAATAACTACATGTCAGTTGCGCTATGAAATCGGCACAATGAGATGGCCGACCTATGGTCTAGCCTACATCAATGCTTTACTCATAGAACTTGCACCATCAAATTACAATCGTTTACTATGTGATGTGCATCTTCAAGTTTCCATTGTTGATCTCCGAAGACAAAATCAACATGAGAATTAGGGTGGAGGATTTCAACAACTTGGTCACCTTTCTTTGTTGTTGGCACCTCTTGATCATTATTACTCATAGGAGAAAATTTGAAGCCAAGTGTAGTCATGGAATCTTCTGTGTCTTGCTCTAGTTTCCTAGACTGCATATTCTCTGTCACTAGTTACTCAACATGGTTTGCTGTTATTTGTAGAGATTTTTGTTCTTGAGGCATAACTTTAACTAAATAAGACCATGTAAGCATGCTCTTCATACAAATTGCTTCCCAATATGCCTTATGAATAGTCTTACAATCATTCGTTCTCTCCACGATATCCGGTCTCAAGCCTCTGAAGAAACTAATCCGGTCATGCTCCTCATCATCTTTTAATCCACACTTAATTTAGAGCCATGAAAATATATCACTGTATTCAAGAACTGACAATTCTCTTTATTTTAAATTAAGAAAGAATAAAAAAATAAACTTCATTTTCAAAATACCAGAAGCCATATTTATTTGCATATTTGACTCTTTCAAGTGCAATGGAGATTTTACTAGCACGAACTTTCCTCTTGATTTAGATGAAATAATGGACTAACCTGGTATGTAAATTTGCTTCCGAAAAGACAGATCTCAAATTTGATTTTTGATGGCCTCAATATCACAAAAGCAAATTTTGACGGTTGGATTTGATCAACTTTGTGCCTTGACTGTCGGCTGATGCGGAGATAAGGTGAAGGATGATGTCAACTGTTTCTATTTAATGCTGGTTGGGCTTCCAACAGCGGCGGTCCACCAAACCTATATCAAAAGTTGAATGTCTACTTAAGTTGGGCTCTCTTTTTAATGGAAAAGGCCAAACCCAGACTAAACTGGACTCAACCCAATCAGCAACTTTTCTGTGTCTTCATGTCGAAGAAGAGAAAAACGTATGAAATCCCCCCTTTGGCCTTCTCGTTTTTGCTTCGTCCAAAAAGGGAGCTCGGAGAGTCTTGTCGTTTCATGCATGAAGAAGAGGAGACTTTGCGACGATGAGCAAAGGGGTGATGCTCTGGCTACCGATGGCGACTGGAGGACGATGGTGGAGTCGTGCGATGAGGCAACAGGTACATTCCTTCTAACTTCTATACCCCTCTTCTTCTCTGCAACTTATGTTTCTTTCTTCTTCTTTTTTCCCACTATCTGGGTTATGGCAGTGGGCTAGGTGGGTGACAAAAAAAAAAAAAAATTCACTGCAATCAGGAAGGAAGGCTTGCAGTGGGTTGGGTTTTGGGTGGATCAGATTTGTGGAGGTCGGGAAGATATGGGGGGCAGCTGGATGGATAGAGGAGGAATGGGATTTGGCTTGGATTTCTTTCTTTTTTTTTTTTTTTTCCTTTTTCCTGCTAGGATGCGGATGAGGACGGTGAAGAGGTGGACTGTGGCTGGGCCATAGGATCGGCTGAGGATGGTTGGGGGTTCGGTAAACAGAGATGAGTAAGGGTTCCAGTTGGAAGAGATGAACAGAGATGGGAGAGATAGTGGCGATAATCACGCCGATCTATCAAAGAATGGATGTAATATCAATTAATGTAGAGCTAAGGTTAGGGCTGAAATACCAAAAATATGTCCGAAGACACTCTCCAAGAGACCATACACGAAAATACACTTCAATTGGGGAAAACCCAACTCAATTAATTATCAAACTTTCTAAATATTAAGTGTACAATGCCATATAAATAGGAAAATAACTTAGAGCCTAAGAAAGCTAATCAAACTAGGAAACTAAAAAACATAGAAAACTGAATCCTAATTATAACCCATTAAATAAAATAAAAAATCTAACGACATATAATTATTAAATAAAAAAGCCTAAGTGTGCGTTTGGTTCGCTGGAATGGATGAGGGAATGGAATGGTCATTCCCTTGGTGGTTGCATTCCCACGTTTGGTTCATTCAAAATTGAGGGAATGACCATTCCCTCATGGCTTTCCATTCCTTCTCACAGAGGAATGGCCATTCCATTCCGTTGGGATCATTTCTGAAGTCGAAATTACCCTAACCCGATCGAGCGCTCACCATCCCGAATCCCATCTTCGTCTCTTGCCTCTCTCCCTCTCGCTTTCTCCATCTTCGTCTGCACCCTCTCTCCTCCTCACTTTCTCCATCTTCGTCTGCGACCTCTCTCCCTGTCGCATTCTCCATTTTCGGCTGCAACCTCCCTCCCCCCTCGCTTTCTCCATCTTCATCTTCGGTCTGTCGTTGCTGCTCTGTCATTGCTGATCGCACGCCATCGAGCCATACCAGGTACGGATCTCTCTTTCTCACTCTCTTCCGTTCTCCTCTCTTTCTAGAAGACAGCACACACAGTTCTCCGCCCATATTGAACCCTAATTTTGTGGGTGGGACATACGGAGAGTGAGAGGGCTCGGTGAGAGGGACAGAGGGACAGAGGAAGTGAGAGGAAGGGGGGACAGAAAGGGGGGCAGGAAGAGAGGGAGGGTAGTTGGATAGAGAGAGGGGGGGCTGAGACAGATGGAAAGTGAGAGGGCCTGGGCGACAGGGACAGAGGGACAGAGGGAGAAGGAGAGGGGGCTAGCTGATAAAGGAAAAGAGGGATGGGAGAGAGTGAGGGAAAGAGGGTTGGGCGAGGGAGGAGGAGGGCTGGGACAGATGGACAGTAGGAGGGGGGTTCGGTCAAAGGGATGGTGGGAGAGGGCTGTGGGAGGGAGGAGGAGGGTTGAGACAGATGGATAGTTGGAGGGGTACTGGGACAGAGGGAGGTGAGAGAGGGCTGGGCGAAAGGGACAGAGGGATAGAGGGAGAAGGGGAGGGGGCTGGCTGAGAAAGGAAAAGAGGGAAGGGAGAGAGAGAGAGGAAAAGGTGGTTGGGCGAGGGAGGAGGAGGGCTGGGACAAAGGGAGAGTCAGAGGGGCCAGGGCCAGGAGTAAGACAGAGAATGGAGGGGGTTGGGGGGTGTGATGAGACAGAGAAGGGGGTCTAAGACAGAGGGAGAGGGGGGGGTTGGGATTGAGAGACAGAGCTAGAGGTGGCTGGGATTGAGAGATAGAGATAGAGGGGGCTAGGATTGAGGGACAGTGAGAATGCTTGGTTGAGACAGTGAGGGGGTGGGATGAGACAAAGAGAGAGGAGCTGGGACTAAGGGACAATGAGGGTGGGTCTGTGACTGAGGGGCAGTGAAGGGGGTTGCTGTGACTGAGACATAGTGAGAGGGTTGGGCTGAGAATGAGGGAGGTGAGAGGGGGCTGGAACTGAGGGAGGTGAGAGGGGGGTGCCGGGACTGAGGGAGAGTGAGAGGGGGTTGGGACTGAGGGAGGTGAGAGGTGGCTGGGACTGAGACAGTGAGATGGAGGTGGGGCTGAGGGAGGTGAGAGGGGGTGGGACTGAGGGACAGTGAGGGTGGAGCTGGGACTGAGACAAAGTGAGGGGGGTGCTGGGACTGAAGGAGGTGAGAGGGCAGCTAGGGATGAGGGAGCTGAGAGGGGGGGTGGTGCTGGGACTTAGGCAGTGTCTGGGGCAGCTGGGGGTGAGGGAGCTGAGAGGGGGGTGCTGGGACTGAGGCAGGGGCTGGGCAGCTGGGGCTGAGGGAACTGAGAGGTGGGGGGGCTGCTGGGATTGAAGCAGGGGCTGGGGCAGCTGGGGATGAGGGAACTAAGAGGGGGGGTTCTGGGTCTGAAGCTGGGGCTGGGCAGCTGGGGATGAGGGAGCTGAGAGGGGGGGTGCTGGGACTGAAGCAGGGGCTGGGGCAGCTGGGGATGAGGGAACTGAGAGGGGGGGCTGCTGGGACTGAAGCAGGGGCTGGGGCAGCTGGGGATGAGGGAACTGAGAGGGGGGGTGTTGGGACTGAAGCTGGGGCTGTGCAGCTGGGGATGAGGGAACTGAGAGGGGGGGTTCTGGGACTGAAGCAGGGGCTGGGGCAGCTGTGGATGAGGGAACTGAGAGGGGGGGCAGCTGGTTTGTGTTGGGACTGAAGCTGGGGCTGGGCCAGCTGGGGATGAGGGAACTGAGAGGGGGGGAGCTGCTGGGACTGTGTTGGGACTGAAGCTGGGGCTGGGCCAGCTGGGGATGAGGGAACTGAGAGGGGGGGCTGCTGGGACTGTGTTGGGACTGAAGCTGGGGCTGGGCAGCTGGGGATGAGGGAACTGAGAGGGGGGGGTGCTGGGACTGTGTTGGGACTGAAACTGGGGCTGGGCAGCTGGGGATGAGGGAACTGAGAGGGGGGGCTGCTGGGACTGAAGCAAGGGCTGGGGCAGCTGGGGATGAGGGAACTGAGAGGGGGGGTGCTGCTGGGACTGTGTTGGGACTGAAGCTGGGGCTGGGCAGCTGGGGATGAGGGAACTGAGAGGGGGGGCTGCTGGGACTGAAGCAAGGGCTGGGGCAGCTGGGGACGAGGGAACTGAGAGGGGGGGTGCTGTTGGGACTGTGTTGGGACTGAAGCTGGGGCTGGGCAACTGGGAATGAGGGAACTGAGAGGGGGGGCTGCTGGGACTGAAGCAAGGGCTGGGGCAGCTGGGGATGAGGGAACTGAGAGGGAGGGCTGCTGGGACTGTGTTGGGACTGAAGCTGGGGCTGGGCAGCTGGGGATGAGGGAACTGAGAGGGGGGGCTGCTGGGACTGAAGCAAGGGCTGGGGCAGCTGGGGATGAGGGAACTGAGAGGGGGGGTGCTGCTAGGACTGTGTTGGGACTGAAGCTGGGGCTGGGCAGCTAGGGATGAGGGAACTGAGAGGGGGGGCTGCTGGGACTGAAGCAAGGGCTGGGGCAGCTGGGGATGAGGGAACTAAGAGGGGGGTGCTGCTGGGACTGTGTTGGGACTGCAGCTGGGGATGAGGAAACTGAGAGGGGGGGGCTACTGGGACTGAAGCAAGGGCTGGGGCAGCTGGGGATGAGGGAACTGAGAGGGGGGGCTGCTGGGACTGTGTTGGGACTGAAGCTGGGGCTGGGCAGCTGGGGATGAGGGAACTGAGAGGGGGGGCTGCTAGGACTGTGTTGGGACTGAAGCTGGGGCTGGGCAGCTGGGGATGAGGGAACTGAGAGGGGGGGTGCTGCTGGGACTGTGTTGGGACTGAAGCTGGGGCTGGGCAGCTGGGGATGAGGGAACTGAGAGGGGGGGCTGCTGGGACTGAAGCAAGGGCTGGGGCAGCTGGGGATGAGGGAACTGAGAGGGGGGGTGCTGTTGGGACAGTGTTGGGACTGAAGCTGGGGCTGGGCAGCTGGGGATGAGGGAACTGAGAGGGGGGGCTGCTGGGACTGAAGCAAGGGCTGGGGCAGCTGGGGATGAGGGAACTGAGAGGGGGGGCTGCTGGGACTGTGTTGGGACTGAAGCTGGGGCTGGGCAGCTGGGGATGAGGGAACTGAGAGGGGGGGCTGCTAGGACTGTGTTGGGACTGAAGCTGGGGCTGGGCAGCTGGGGATGAGGGAACTGAGAGGGGGGGTGCTGCTGGGACTGTGTTGGGACTGAAGCTGGGGCTGGGCAGCTGGGGATGAGGGAACTGAGAGGGGGGGCTGCTGGGACTGAAGCAAGGGCTGGGGCAGCTGGGGATGAGGGAACTGAGAGGGGGGGTGCTGTTGGGACTGTGTTGGGACTGAAGCTGGGGCTGGGCAGCTGGGGATGAGGGAACTGAGAGGGGGGGCTGCTGGGACTGAAGCAAGGGCTGGGGCAGCTGGGGATGAGGGAACTGAGAGGGGGGGCTGCTGGGACTGTGTTGGGACTGAAGCTGGGGCTAGGCAGCTGGGGATGAGGGAACTGAGAGGGGGGGCTGCTGGGACTGAAGCAAGGGCTGGGGCAGCTGGGGATGAGGGAACTGAGAGGGGGGGTGCTGCTGGGACTGTGTTGGGACTGAAGCTGGGGCTGGGCAGCTGGGGATGAGGGAACTGAGAGGGGGGGCTGCTGGGACTGAAGCAAGGGCTGGGGCAGCTGGGGATGAGGGAACTAAGAGGGGGGTGCTGCTGGGACTGTGTTGGGACTGCAGCTGGGGATGAGGAAACTGAGAGGGGGGGCTACTGGGACTGAAGCAAGGGCTGGGGCAGCTGGGGATGAGGGAACTGAGAGGGGGGGCTGCTGGGACTGTGTTGGGACTGAAGCTGGGGCTGGGCAGCTGGGGATGAGGGAACTGAGAGGGGGGGCTGCTAGGACTGTGTTGGGACTGAAGCTGGGGCTGGGCAGCTGGGGATGAGGGAACTGAGAGGGGGGGGCTGCTGGGACTGTGTTGGGACTGAAGCTGGGGCTGGGCAGCTAGGGATGAGGGAACTGAGAGGGGGGGCTGCTGGGACTGAAGCAAGGGCTGGGGCAGCTGGGGATGAAGGAACTAAGAGGGGGGGCTGCTGGGACTGTGTTGGGACTGAAACTGGGGCTGGGCAGCTGGGGATGAGGGAACTGAGAGGGGGGCTGCTGGGACTGAAGCAGGGGCTGGGCCAGCTGGGGATGAGGGTGCTGAGAGGGGGGGGGCTGCTGGGACAGAGGGAGTGAGAGGGCAGTTGGGGATGAGGGAGAGTGAGAGGGTGGCTTGGACAGAGGGAGTGAGATGGCAGCTGGGGATGAGAGAGTGCAAGGGGGGCTGTGACTGAGATTGAGTGAGAGTGGTGCTGGGACTGAGGGAGGTTAGAGGGGGCTGGGACTGAGGGCTATTGATAGGCTATGTCTGGGACTGAGACTGTGCGAGGAGGGTTGGGCTGTGACAGTGAGGGGGGGAATTGGGATTGAGGGACAATGAGGGAGGGGTACTGGGACTGAGTGTGAATGAGAGTAGGGTTAGGAATGAGTGTTCTTTCTTCTATTTTATAACGCAACTTTCAAATGCTTGGTTCTTCAATTTTATATTAAATTGATGTATATTTCTTTGATGACAGCTATGGCACGTCTGAGTTTAACGAAAAGAAAATTGAAAGTGAAGAAACTAGCACTGGTTATGCAATGGTGGTTGGACGTTCTACATCTTCTGGGGCTATTCCTACAATTATCATATAAATTGTTCGAAAAACAATGCATGCGTGGGGTTAGATCTAGGTACCAATTAGATTACCATGGTAATAGAGAAATAATTGGGAATTGGGTGTATAAGAGTGATCAAACATGTTTGAACAATTTTAGAATGACTAGGCGACCATTTGTGAAGTTATGTCACTTGCTTAGCACAATTGGGAAGCTGGAACCAACCAGACACATGTTAATTGATGAGCAAGTTGCAATTTCCTTGCATATCCTTGCTCATCATGTTAAAAATAGGGTAATTCAGAGTGAGTTTAATCGTTCAGCTGAGACAATCAGTAAGCATTTCAAAAGGTTTTTGGTTGCAGTCATTCGATTACAGGGAGAATTATATAAGAAACCTGAGCCAATACCAGAAAACTCGGTAGATGAAAAATGGAAGTGTTTTAAGGTAAATGATTCATATTTTTTTAAAATTATAGCTGTGTAATTTATCATCTATGTGTAAATATATTTTGATGCATTGTAATGTCTTGTAGGGATGTTTAGGAGCTTTAGATGGGACACACATACCGGTCCATGTGCCGGCTATTGACAGACCTAGGTATCGAACTAGAAAAAATCACATTGCAACTAATGTCCTTGCAGCGTGTAACCCAGATCTCCAATTTACTTATGTATTGCCTGGATGGGAGGGGTCAGCCGCTGATGGTCGAGTGTTACGGGATGCAATTGCTAGAAGACATGGTTTAGTTGTTCCACGTGGTAAGATACAATACTGTTACAAAATCAATAATAAACTAATTTCTTGAAAAGACTATATATCACTAACATAAAAAAAAATGTTCAATTTGTTTAAGGTACCTACTATTTGGTTGATGCTGGGTATACAAATGGTGAAGGATTTCTTGCACCGTATAGAGGTCAACGTTATCATCTGAATGAGTGGAGTAATGGACGTCAACCGACGAGCGCGGAGGAATATTTTAACATGAAGCATTCAATTGCTAGAAATGTAATAGAAAGAGCCTTTGGGATATTGAAAAAACGATGGGCAATTCTTAGGAGTCCTGCCTTTTATCCCATTAATATTCAAGTTCATATTATCTTGGTGTGGTGTTTGCTTCATAACTATATAAGGAATGAGTTACTTGTGGACCCATATGAAGATATAGAACTAAACGAGGATGACAACGAAGGAGACAGGGAAGTAATTGGCACTGTAGAGACTTCAAATGAATGGACCTCATTTAGACAACAAATGGCTGTTTCTATGTTTAATGCGTGGAGATGAATTATTTGAATTTGTTTGTATTTTAAAGGCAAAGTTTGTAATGATTGCAACTTTTACTTGCTTGTAAACGAGTGATTATTTGTAATGGTTAATTTAAATTGCTATATCATGTTATTTTTATACATCATATTCAGTGTGCCATTTTCCTATATTATGTTGTTGGTTCATGGCTAATTACATATCATGTTATTGGTGGATTGGTGTCACGACCCGAGCCCAGAATTCGGGGGTTAGCGAAAAGCTAAACCTGTGACACACGTACTCCCGTGCACGTGCACCCAAACCCAGTCCAGATGCACGCACACAAGGGATCTAACACGTGCGAACTAAGCGTACGCGGAAGCTGTACATATCATAGCAAGCAACAAAGAAAATAGCGGAAGCCAAAGCAAATACGAAACGGAAAAGACAAGGACAAATACACTGATATAAAACCGAATACACACCAAAACAATATATACAAAATACACAGAATACAAGTCCAAAGTCCAAAGTCCAAATACAAATCCCCTGAAACCAAAACTCAAAATCCCAAAACAAAAGCCACTGGAAGTATGCATGAACGCGCTCGGCAGAGATGATCAGGCCCACTCTGCCAAACCTGAGGGTGCCTCTACACTCGCCCCTGCAGCCTCCTCGACCGCCGGGGAGCTGGGCAAGGTATCTGTGCCTGCAACACCACAGACAACACAAATGAATACAACGATCCAGCAAATACAAGTAACAGGGGTGAAACACGCATAGTATCAAAGGGGATATAATAATGACAGAAGATTAAATACAGAGTTCCATATTAGGAAACTAAGCAAATCGTGCATAGAAGTAAAACATGATATGTGAATCAAAACATAGAATACTGAACTAGTTGGCTACTACGTTAACCATGTTCTCTCCAATAGAGAGCAGAGCAGAGCAGAGCAGAGGAGAACACCGCTGTCTAGGCCAAAGGTACAAGCGAGTCTCGGTTTCCTGGGTTCCGGGGTCCCAAGACAAAGCAACACTGCAGTTATACAGAGATACAGAGATCTAAGCCGGAGGTAACCCCGTCGGGCATCCTAGGGCTGAGGCTGAGTAGAGCCAGACCAATATCAATCAAATCAAATCCATAGAAAGGGAGATTATCCGCTTTGGACTCACCGATGACAAAGACCGGATCTTATCCTCACGTATTAACCTCTGGGCAGAGCCACCAGGGAATACCCAAACCGAACAGAGAGATACAAAGCCAAAGACAGAGCATAGATTAAGTCAAAGCATAGCATAGATCAGAGCATAGTGTAGATCGAAGAATAAACAGACATACAGGACGAAAGCAAAAATGACTGCGGAATGCATAAACATAAATTAACAGAACAGAGGGCAAAACCATAAACAATATGCAATGCATCTCAGATTAATACGGAATCAAGGTTCATTACAAGCCAACCCTAATCTAGTTATTCACTGTCACTAACCGTGCATGTTGATGTAGTTTTAAGTTATTCGATGCACCGTTGCCATCCTAGTGTTGCAATGAAATCTGCATGTGCACCGAAGTCCCTTAAACCAACACCCATGGGGAGGTGCTTAACAGTGATCAACGCTCACATGAATAAGTCACAGCCTAACAGACTCTTCATGCGATCCAACGAATCCATTGGTCCGGTTTAAACGGGTGGTTAACCTGTATTTGAGCCCTACAAGTCTCACCATTATCCTAGATTGTAATTCAGAATTGCATGCCTAACGGTTTAGCCATGAGGGACCTATGGTTAAGCCGAAGACATCTTACGCGCTCGTCGTAATATGCACTACGGCTTCACCTTGGTTCGATTAAGAACACAGCTAAACTGGTCTTCTTCCACCTCTGATCTGATAGCTTTTTCGGCTGAGCTACAGTCAGTATACGGCTTAGCCGTAGACCAATCCACGGCTTAGCCGTAGCATTCCACGGCTTAGCCGTAGCTTCACCGTAGTAGTACTGATATCAGAAAAGTTTCGACTGATCAGAGATTTAATTCACGGCTGGGGTACGGTTGGGTCACGGCTAGCTTACGGCTCAGCCGTAGAACAAATTACGGCTTAGCCGTATCCTAGCCGTAGAACAAAACTCAAATTTCGAGTCTCTGGAAATCAAGCCGTAGAAGTTCACGGCTTAGCCGTACAATACAGTGATGAATTCGGGCTGAGTACAGAAACTGAAATTTAACACAGAAACATCTCCAAACAAGCTACAGAGGTTCCAAATTCACAAGCATTGGCTGTAAACATCAGATATACTAAAGAAGATGGAAATCAAAGCATTCAAACAGAGCACCCATGTGTGTTATCAAAGTCTGTACTTATACTTGCCTCAAATCTCTACCAAATCCACTGACTCAAGCTCCAAAGCAACTAAAAATCAAAGCAAATCAAAGAGATACACCATGCATGAGATGAAGACAAAGCAATCATAGAATGGGAGAAACAATTGGAGAAGAAGAAGAAAGAATTGGGGAAGAACCCACTTACCAAGCCACAAACACAGATGAGAGAAAAGAAACAAAACCCAATCCAAAACAAGGAATCCAAGCTTCAATCGAGCAAGAGAAGGAAAGAGAAGAGAGAGAGAACGTGGAGGGAGCTTCTCCTGGAGATCCTCTCGCATGCAACGTGAAGAATTGAAAATGAGCAAGGGAGAGACATCTGGAGCATGACTCACTTATATAGGTTTTGAAGTTTAAAACAAGATCCATGGAGTTTAAGCTATTTACAGTTTAAGTCACACGAAGGTCCAACTTCTCCAATTGACTCCAAACGGATCTGACTCAGTTACGGAAAATAACGAGCTCAACAAAATACATATGCTGACACCAATATGATGCAAATATGATGCAAGCAATGCAAAAGCAAAATTACGAAAAAGGGCTTAGTACTACCTATCTCAGGTCAAAGGTTACTCAACTACCTATCCATGACCCAAAACAAGTCCAAAAGAAATAAAACTAAACAAAACACACTAATGAGCCACTAATCCGGCTCAAAGGGAATCGAAGTGTTACATCCTCCCCCACTAGGAATCATTCCGTCCTCGGAATGACTACCTACCTGCGCAAAGAGCTGGGGGTACTGGCGTGCTAGCTGCTCCTCTAGCTCCCAAGTAGCCTCATCTGGACCGTGATCCTCCCACAACACCTTAACCCATCTGATAGTCCTGGTACGGAGAATCTGCTCTCGGGTACCAACGATGCGAAGCGGACGCTCAACGTAAGTTGCATTAGGCTGAATCTGAATGTCATCGTATCGAATCACATGGCTCGGATCTGGCACATACTTACGGAGCATCGACACATGGAATACATCGTGAACACCGGAGAACTCGATTGGAAGCGTCAACCGATAGGCTAAATCTCCAACTCGGCTCTTGACTTCAAACGGTCCTACATATCTCGGAGCTAACTTGCCCTTCTGACCAAATCGAACTGTGCCCTTCATCGGAGAAACTTTAAGAAATACCCAATCTCCGACTTGGAATGCCAAAGGTCTCCTCCGAGTATCCGCATAGCTCTTCTGTCTGGATCGAGCAATTTTCAGATTCTCTATCACTTTCTGCACTTTCTCTGTAGTCTCAGCAATTATCGTCGGACCATGGAAACTTCTAGTTCCAACTTCTTCCCAGCACACCGGGGTCCTGCACTTTCGTCCGTATAGAGCCTCATAGGGTGCCATACCAATACTCTCGTGGAAGCTGTTGTTATAGGCAAACTCACACAATGCTAGATGCATATCCCATTCCTTCTCAAAGTTCAGCACACTGGCTCGGAGCATATCCTCCAATGTCTGAATGGTACGCTCCGACTGTCCATCGGTCTGGGGGTGGTATGCCGTACTAAAACTCAACTTCGTGCCCATAGCTTCCTGAAATGCTCTCCAAAATGAAGACACAAAACGACTATCGCGATCAGACACAATAGATACTGGGGTACCATGCAATCTGACTATCTCATCAACAAACTTCCTGGCCATCTCTGTGAATGTCATCCCTTTCTTGAACGGAAGGAAATGCGCTGACTTGGTCAATCTGTCCACTATGACCCAGATCGCATTGTTCTTTCTACTGGTCGGCGGAAAACCGGAGACGAAATCCATCGTAATGTGCTCCCACTTCCACTGCGGAGTGTGCAATGGATGCAATGATCCTGGAGGTCGCTGATGATCAGCTTTCACCCTCTGACAGGTCAAACATCGGGCTACGAACCCTGCGATCTCCCGCTTCATATTATTCCACCAAAAACTATCCTTCAAGTTCCGGTACATCTTCGTACTTCCTGGGTGCATCGCATATCGGGCATCGTGCGCCTCTGTCATCAACTTATCTTTCAGCTCATCCACAGCGGGAACACACAATCGATTCCTGAAGTACAAAACTCCATCTACCAAGCTGAAATCCGGTCGATCTGAAATCCGATCTCTGAACTTCACCAGGAGGGGGTCCTCAAACTGGCGATCCTTGATCTGCTGAATCACCTCAGGCTGAAACACGACGGTAGTAGCTAATGTCATCAAGTCACCTACCATCTGAACCTCAACAGGCTGATCATGCACAAGCATATAGAATCCTGCCAACACCTGAAGACTGTCTGTCCTCCTGCTAAGTGCATCTGCAACTACATTGCCCTTGCCTGGGTGATACTTGATCGGAAAGTCGTAGTCCTTGATAAACTCCAACCATCTCCGCTGCCTCATATTCAAGTCATGCTGATCAAACAAGTACTGCAGACTGTGATAATCGGAATGGACCTCGAACTTCACACCGTACAAGTAATGCCGCCACAACTTCAGTGCAAATACAATGGCTGCTAGCTCCAAGTCATGTGTGGCATAGTTCTTCTCATGTTCCTTCAGCTGTCTGGAACCATAGGCAATCACTTTCTGATTCTGCATCAGTACACAGCCTAATCCAACGCGAGAAGCATCGGAATAAATCACGAATCCCTCACTACCATCCGGGAGAGTCAACACTGGCGCCGTAGTGAGCTTTTCTTTCAACATCTGGAAACCGCGCTCACACTTCTCTGTCCACTCATACGGAACCTTCTTCCGAGTCAACTGAGTCAGCGGGGCTGAAATCTTTGAGAAGTCCTGCACGAACCTGCGGTAATATCCCGCCAATCCCAGAAAACTCCGAATCTCTGTCACTGATCTAGGACGGGGCCAATGAACTACTGCTTCAATCTTAGCCGGATCCACCATCAATCCCTCTCGAGAAATCTTATGACCCAGAAATGCAACTTGCTCTAACCAGAAATCACACTTAGACAACTTTGCATACAACTTGTGATCCCTAAGCAGCTGCAATGCTTTCCTCAGATGGTCTGTATGTTCCTCAGCAGTCTTCGAATAGACCAATATGTCATCGATGAAAACCACAACGAACTGGTCCAAGAAGGAAGTAAACACCCTATTCATCAAGGCCATGAAAGCTGCGGGTGCATTCGTCAAACCAAACGGCATGACAAGGAACTCGTAGTGTCCATACCGAGTCCTGAAAGCTGTCTTCGGAACATCCTCATCCTTCACCCTGAGCTGGTGATATCCTGACCTCAAGTCAATCTTCGAGAAGTGAGCTGCACCCTGAAGCTGATCGAACAACTCATCAATCCTAGGCAATGGATATTTGTTCTTGATGGTTACTTTGTTCAACTGCCTATAGTCAATGCACATCCGGAAACTGCCATCCTTCTTCTTGACAAACAATACAGGAGCTCCCCAAGGTGAAACACTTGGGCGTATGAACCCTTTATCCAACATATCCTGCAACTGTTTCTTCAATTCCAACAACTCTGCAGGTGCCATACGATATGGAGCTCTACTGATGGGTGCTGTACCTGGTATCAAGTCAATAGCAAATTCTACCTCCCGAACTGGTGGCAACTCTGGTACATCCTCCGGAAAAACATCCGGAAACTCGCTGACTACGGGGATCTCACTGAGCTGTAGCTGATCCTTCTTCTCTGAAATGAATGCAAGAAATCCTTCACATCCCCTGCGAAGCATCCTGTCTGCCTTACAAGCAGATATCACACGCCTTGGGCACTTCGTTTGGCTGCCCTCAAATCGAAAACCGCTGCCCAAATCAAAGTAGATCCCCTTGCTGTAGCAATTGATACACGCATGATATCTTGCAAGCCAGTCCATACCAAGAATCACAACAAAATCCAGTGTTGTGAGCAACACGAGGTCTACAGGGAGCTGATGACCAGCTATCCGCACATCACACTGAGGGTAGAAAACACTGCACTCCACCCGCTTACCAACCGGAGTGGATACTAACAACAAGTATGGAAGTGGTGTGGGTCGCTGTCGAAGCTGCACAGCAAAATGGGGTGCTACGTACGAACGCGTAGACCCGGAGTCAAATAAGGCTAAAGCTTCAGCATCAGAAATTAAAATTTTACCTTCCACTACCGTGGCCTCCTCCGCCCCCTCATGCGTAGCAGCATATGCTCGGGCTGTCTGGCGGTTCGGCTTCTGGGCTGGGCGAGCTGGCTGAGATCTGCCCTGCGCTGTAGGTCCTGCCTGTCTCGTCTGTGGAGAGGACTGAAACTTCGGGCATTGGGCCCGTCTGTGATCCGTAGAGCCACACCCGAAACAAGCCCCAATCTTCCTCCAACATCTGTCTGTTGGGTGATCCTTCCCACAGTGACCACATACCAACGGAGTACTGCTCAAACTGCTCTGCTTACCCTTGAACCTCTTCTGAAACTGACTTCTGCCACTGGAACCTGCCGCCCTCTTAGCCTCAGTTCGCTCCTCCTCAAAGATGGCCTCTGCATCATAAGCTCTATCAATCGCGTCATCCAATGTAGCCGGCCACATACAAGCAACCACGTGGCGTTTGTGCCTCGGATTCAGGCCGTTGACGAAGCGAGTCACCTTCTTATGCTCTGTGTTCACCATGTCCTCTGCGAAGTGAGACAACTCTGTAAACCTGTGTACATAATCGGCAACTGACATCTGTCTCTGCTGAAGGTTGAAGAATTCCACTTCCTTGGCTCGCTGAATATGGAGAGGCATGAACTTCCGACGGAATTGCTGCTTGAAGGTCTCCCAAACTGTGGCACTGGGCATAGTCTGAAAGGAAGTCTTGACACTCCTCCACCATGTCTTGGCTACACTCCGAAGCATAGAAGCTGTGAGAACTACCTTCTGCTTGTTACTGCACACAATCGTATCAAATAGCTCTTCAGTCTGCTCCAACCATTGCTCAGCCTGCAATGCATCCTCTATCCCATGGAACTCGGTCGCCCCTCGCTTACGGAACTTGTCGAAAAGAGCATTTGGATCTGATTCCTTAGGCTGGAAAATCACCTGCTGATCTATACGGGGTGATGCTACTGCGGCAGCTTGACTCTGTCTATCTACCATGGATGCCATCTGTGCCTGTAATGACTGCATAGACTGCATCATCATCATCATCCGCTCCTCACTACTGATGTGTGGGGGTACTGATCCACTATCACCATTGAGACCCTGTTGATTCTCATCCCGAGATCCTGATCCTGATGCCATCCTGAAAAAGAAAAAGAAACACAACACGCAAATATAAAATGCCCTGAGTTAGTCAAATCCCAAATCAACATATGAGACTTCGAGTCAAATAGTTGATAGCGTTATCTCACCACGATCTTAGATGCCTACATGCTTATAACTAGCATGCTCTGATACCATACAATACGTATGTCACGACCCGAGCCCAGAATTCGGGGGTTAGCGAAAAGCTAAACCTGTGACACACGTACTCCCGTGCACGTGCACCCAAACCCAGTCCAGATGCACGCACACAAGGGATCTAACACGTGCGAACTAAGCGTACGCGGAAGCTGTACATATCATAGCAAGCAACAAAGAAAATAGCGGAAGCCAAAGCAAATACGAAACGGAAAAGACAAGGACAAATACACTGATATAAAACCGAATACACACCAAAACAATATATACAAAATACACAGAATACAAGTCCAAAGTCCAAAGTCCAAATACAAATCCCCTGAAACCAAAACTCAAAATCCCAAAACAAAAGCCACTGGAAGTATGCATGAACGCGCTCGGCAGAGATGATCAGGCCCACTCTGCCAAACCTGAGGGTGCCTCTACACTCGCCCCTGCAGCCTCCTCGACCGCCGGGGAGCTGGGCAAGGTATCTGTGCCTGCAACACCACAGACAACACAAATGAATACAACGATCCAGCAAATACAAGTAACAGGGGTGAAACACGCATAGTATCAAAGGGGATATAATAATGACAGAAGATTAAATACAGAGTTCCATATTAGGAAACTAAGCAAATCGTGCATAGAAGTAAAACATGATATGTGAATCAAAACATAGAATACTGAACTAGTTGGCTACTACGTTAACCATGTTCTCTCCAATAGAGAGCAGAGCAGAGCAGAGCAGAGGAGAACACCGCTGTCCAGGCCAAAGGTACAAGCGGGTCTCGGTTTCCTGGGTTCCGGGGTCCCAAGACAAAGCAACACTGCAGTTATACAGAGATACAGAGATCTAAGCCGGAGGTAACCCCGTCGGGCATCCTAGGGCTGAGGCTGAGTAGAGCCAGACCAATATCAATCAAATCAAATCCATAGAAAGGGAGATTATCTGCTTTGGACTCACCGATGACAAAGACCGGATCTTATCCTCACGTATTAACCTCTGGGCAGAGCCACCAGGGAATACCCAAACCGAACAGAGAGATACAAAGCCAAAGACAGAGCATAGATTAAGTCAAAGCATAGCATAGATCAGAGCATAGTGTAGATCGAAGAATAAACAGACATACAGGACGAAAGCAAAAATGACTGCGGAATGCATAAACATAAATTAACAGAACAGAGGGCAAAACCATAAACAATATGCAATGCATCTCAGATTAATACGGAATCAAGGTTCATTACAAGCCAACCCTAATCTAGTTATTCACTGTCACTAACCGTGCATGTTGATGTAGTTTTAAGTTATTCGATGCACCGTTGCCATCCTAGTGTTGCAATGAAATCTGCATGTGCACCGAAGTCCCTTAAACCAACACCCATGGGGAGGTGCTTAACAGTGATCAACGCTCACATGAATAAGTCACAGCCTAACAGACTCTTCATGCGATCCAACGAATCCATTGGTCCGGTTTAAACGGGTGGTTAACCTGTATTTGAGCCCTACAAGTCTCACCAT
Organism: Sextonia rubra; assembly: GCA_037013555.1. Lineage (NCBI taxonomy): Eukaryota > Viridiplantae > Streptophyta > Magnoliopsida > Laurales > Lauraceae > Sextonia > Sextonia rubra. Next base: position 12,573,422 of record JASUAD010000008.1, read on the forward strand.
TATCCTAGATTGTAATTCAGAATTGCATGCCTAACGGTTTAGCCATGAGGGACCTATGGTTAAGCCGAAGACATCTTACGCGCTCGTCGTAATATGCACTACGGCTTCACCTTGGTTCGATTAAGAACACAGCTAAACTGGTCTTCTTCCACCTCTGATCTGATAGCTTTTTCGGCTGAGCTACAGTCAGTATACGGCTTAGCCATAGACCAATCCACGGCTTAGCCGTAGCATTCCACGGCTTAGCCGTAGCTTCACCGTAGTAGTACTGATATCAGAAAAGTTTCAACTGATCAGAGATTTAATTCACGGCTGGGGTACGGTTGGGTCACGGCTAGCTTACGGCTCAGCCGTAGAACAAATTACGGCTTAGCCGTATCCTAGCCGTAGAACAAAACTCAAATTTCGAGTCTCTGGAAATCAAGCCGTAGAAGTTCACGGCTTAGCCGTACAATACAGAGATGAATTCGGGCTGAGTACAGAAACTGAAATTTAATACAGAAACATCTCCAAACAAGCTACAGAGGTTCCAAATTCACAAGCATTGGCTGTAAACATCAGATATACTAAAGAAGATGGAAATCAAAGCATTCAAACAGAGCACCCATGTGTGTTATCAAAGTCTGTACTTATACTTGCCTCAAATCTCTACCAAATCCACTGACTCAAGCTCCAAAGCAACTAAAAATCAAAGCAAATCAAAGAGATACACCATGCATGAGATGAAGACAAAGCAATCATAGAATGGGAGAAACAATTGGAGAAGAAGAAGAAAGAATTGGGGAAGAACCCACTTACCAAGCCACAAACACAGATGAGAGAAAAGAAACAAAACCCAATCCAAAACAAGGAATCCAAGCTTCAATCGAGCAAGAGAAGGAAAGAGAAGAGAGAGAGAACGTGGAGGGAGCTTCTCCTGGAGATCCTCTCGCATGCAACGTGAAGAATTGAAAATGAGCAAGGGAGAGACATCTGGAGCATGACTCACTTATATAGGTTTTGAAGTTTAAAACAAGATCCATGGAGTTTAAGCTATTTACAGTTTAAGTCACACGAAGGTCCAACTTCTCCAATTGACTCCAAACGGATCTGACTCAGTTACGGAAAATAACGAGCTCAACAAAATACATATGCTGACACCAATATGATGCAAATATGATGCAAGCAACGCAAAAGCAAAATTACGAAAAAGGGCTTAGAACTACCTATCTCAGGTCAAAGGTTACTCAACTACCTATCCATGACCCAAAACAAGTCCAAAAGAAATAAAACTAAACAAAACACACTAATGAGCCACTAATCCGGCTCAAAGGGAATCGGAGTGTTACAATTGGTTGTTCCAATATTAATAGGCATGGATATGAGCGAAGATATAAACATCAATGAGAAGGGGCCAGGGAAGAATAAGAGGAAATGGACAGAAGCTGAGGACAGAGAGTTAGTTTTTGCATTATTTGATATGGTTAATGCTGGAACTCATAAAGCTGACAATGGGTTCAAGCCAGGCTTCCTTGGAGTGCTTGAATCTGTATTAAAGCAAAAGTTACCTCATAGTGGAATTAAAGCCAAGCCACACATTGATTCCAGAATTAAGACCATGAAAAAGGACTTCCGTATTGTGTATGATATGCTTAATGGAGTAAATTGCAGTGGATTTGGATGGGATTCAGAAAAGAATTTGGTGGTTGCAGAAGATGAAGTTTGGAATGGTTATGTAAAGGTATTATTATTTGAGGAGTTATTTGATGTATTCTTATCTGTCCTTTGAATATATTACTTTATTTGACTTTTTATATGTTTTTTGTAGACACATAAGGGTGCAGCTCAATGGAGGACTAGGAGTTTTCCACATTATGAAATGCTTTGCACTATCTTCGGTAGAGATCGTGCCACAGGAAGGGCAGCTGCTACCACCGAAGATATCTTGGATGATCTGACTAGAAATGAGGAGGATGAAGATACAGAAAATTGTCCTGTGAATTTAGAGGAAATGTCCACAGCTTCATTCAATAATGAAGGAACTAGTCAGAAAGGAAAGAGGAGAAGGAGCGTGGATAATATGGATGGATTTCGAGAAGCAGCCATGATCATAGGCAACAAGATTGATGAAGCTACTGAGAAGTTCAGTAGAGCTATTGGTGTTGATTTGGATATAGCGACGAAGAGAGATAAAATCAATGAAGAACTTCGCAAGCTTCCAAATCTATCAAGGATGGAACGCCATAGAGCTTTGATTACTATAGGCCGTGATCATGAGATGACTGCTGTTTTTTTTACTTTGGAAGATGATGAGAAAGAAGACTTTGTCAGGGTTTTGTTAAGTGGAGCTCTTTGATGCATGCACTATTTGTTTTATATTTGCTACTCTTTGTTTTAAGCACTATATGGATGTTATTTTGGACAAGTTTGATGAATTCAAACTTTTAAATGACTTGGTTTAGATAATATATGTGATGTTTAAGTTTAGTAACATGTTATATGGAGATTTTGTTGATGTTTATTGCTACTGTAAATCATATTTAAGTTTTAATATCACAGGGGTATATTGGTCAGTTTATATAAATTTTATTCCATTCCTATCATCATTCCAGCGTACCAAACACAGGAATCGGAATGGAAATCTCATTACTGGATTGATTCCTTTGTCTAACCAAACGTTGGAATGGGAATCACTATTCCAGCCTCTATTCTATTCCAGGCTCATTCCAGCCTTCATTCCATTCCTCTCAGCAATCATTCCAGCGAACCAAACGCTACCTAAATCTACTTGGGCCCTATATATGTGGCCATTGAGATCTATCCTGCATAAGCTGATCATATCATTCTCAGCTCCTTCCTCCCTCCTCTCTTAACATGAATACAAGACAAACCCAAATACCAAGGTATTTGTATATGACTAGCATATCCACATCCAAAGGATACGATGTCTCCATATTGCACCAAAACTTGTCAGTGACCGGCCTAGTGTAAGCTACCAAGTCCATTATTTCATGCATTTCTTTTCTCAACAGTAAAGAAAAATTGTTACCAAATCAAAATGAATGTAAATAATGAATATTTCATTAATAAAGAAAATTTTAAGGAATGCCTAAATAAAAGCATAAAATGAACTAGGAGATCTCATCTCAAGGACACAATGGTCGTATTCACGTCCTACATATCTGTGTCTAAGTACTATAGAGAGACAAACACACCACAATATATGTAGCTCAAAATAAACCCCAACACTTAAACTACTCCAAACCACAACCCCACACCTACAAAAAAAAGGAAACAAAAGAGAGACCAATAGCCTCTTTCGTCCACACATGTAAATAACATTAGGTGCACAGCCGCACGTGACACATACAGTGCAATAGTTTATTTATTTGAAAATATAGTGAGACAATCATAAAGTCAGCAAATCATAGCCAAATCCAAAGCTATGATAAAAAAGAAAAAAAGGAAAATAATAAGTACGTTGAAGTTAGTCAAATCAGGGACGACATAGTTTGGTAACTTCTCATTCATCACAACATATCGACCTATAGCAAAATGATACATTGAATCAGATTTTAAATGAGGGCAAGGAAACTGGACGCGTGGCATATTCTTTTACCTATTAACCTCAAAAGAAACAAAGTCATACTAGTTGACATGTCAAGCCAAACTAAACTTGACGGTAAGCTCTAAAAGTAAGGTGAAGTCTACATTTTGATAACTCTATATCATCAAAATAGACGACCAACAAGGTAAGCAAAGGAATTTTGACCTTGCACTGATGGCTGAAAGGAAAAAGGTTTCAAAAAACACTTGGCCCATAAAAAAGTTGATAAATTAAGCAGTAACATCATTGACAATGTAGATTTCTAAATGATAGAGATGTCAACAGTAACTACGCCAAATAGTTTTCCCCCCTTTCTTTTATAGGTCACAATTGTCATATATTGCACATTTACATCTTAATTCTGTCAACCAACTTTATGAGACACCTCAAAGATACCCTTTTAGTGACAAGTTGCTTAGTGCTGACTAATGCACCTCCAAATATAAATTGAATAGAGTACAACATTCCGGTACCTTACTTAAGATACGTCCAAACCATCTAACATACCTGTCAAATTTCTGTTATGACTGAACATAATATCATCATCAGCATCATCGCCACTACCACCATCATCTTATCTTTATCCCATCAATTTAAGAATAAAGCTCTTCACAATTATTGTCAGCCATCAATCTCTCACTAGATAAAAGAAATTACAATTAAATTCTTTACGAACGTTCAAGGCCTTCAAAAAATGTTTTAGGGCCAAGCCATCATGGCCAGCAATGGTGTGTTGGTTATAATTACGAAACATAACGAAGGTTTACTAAGTCAGCACAAGCTAGAGATAATCTTCATAGGCTTAGACTAGAGGTACATTTTGCTTAATGTATCCGTGGGTGAACCATTTTCCATCCTAGTAGAACAAGTAGCCCATATGCAATTTCCACCTCTAGACTAAGCATGTAGCAACTGGCATACACAAATGTCAAATAACTAGTCATATATTTAAGTCTGACGTCAATAATGGCATCCATTGAACACTTGTTACATATTCCAAACCAAACTGATTGGCACATCATACAACTCTTTTTTGTGGATTACACCTAGACATCTATGTTTTGAACTGAATCCCAAAATAAATAAATAAATAAATAAACACTACCAATCAATGGAGGCCTTCTGAATTGGAAGACAAAACTTCATAAAAAGAAAAATGCAATTTGCCTTCTCTGGGCTCACATTGGAGCCAATCCTTCGTATCACCCCTTCTTACAACTGAACTGGTTATAAATAGAAAGAAAGAAATTATCAAGTCCAGAAACACCCGTGTTTTGAGAACCACTTCAGCCACACACAACATGTATGATTATCTTTAGATAGAAAAAGATATTTCATAATTTCCAAATGACTTGAACCAGAACTTGATTTTTGATGGTCACAACTGTTGAATAAGGGCAATGCAAATTAAACAATAGGGCTACATTGGTCCGTTGATCTATGATGGAGGCAGTTGAGAGATGTATGTGAATTGTGTATTGTCGTCATCAAATGAAGGGGACATGTGAGCAACATGGAATATCAATTGAATGCCCTTCTTGTACTACAATGGTATAATTATCAAGTCCAGCAACCCCTGCTTTGGGACCCACTTCAGCCACACACAGCATGTATGATTATCTTAAGATACACACATCAACAAAGGAAAGAAAAAAAATTTAAGAAACAAAAGAATGGCATGTTGATGAGATCAAGAACAACAAATTAAAAAAAAAAAAATCGATGGAATATTACAAATGGGACCTTTGCGGGTTTGGAAACCGGTGGATTTGCAATTCTTTCCTTTGTAATAATCTCTGGGGCCTCGTTTCGAAGAGAGAATAATATCAAGAGACGACGTTCGTTTTCTTCGCATTGCTCTTCCTAACCCGATGATCAATCCAAGCGGCATCTCTGATTCTTCTGCAAATCAAATCAAATCAGGAGATATAATTAACAAATCCATGTGGAAGTTAAAAAATCTAAAACCCTAACCAAAACCATCGATCAAAACCCCAAACCCTAGATTTCACAATCTGAAGCCTTATTATACCCTAAACAACAACAATTGGATAGACAAAGAACCTCAGTGTCTTTTGTTGGAGTGGATTCGGTTCTGTGCAAATTGATGCAGGGCTCTCCTCCTAAGTGGAAGTAGTAGTGGGGCCCAACCGTAAAGGGCCCTTCTACCATAAAAAAAATAGTAGTAGGGCCCAACCAGTGAAGGTTAAAGTGAAATTTTCAAATAAATACTTAAGTTTTTTTCTTATTTCAAAAAAAAAAGATATAAGTTTCAAAACTTTTTAAATTAGCTCCTAAATTTTTCAGTAAATTTTCAAGTAAGAACTTCGGACAATTTAATAGTACTTATTGGAAACTTTTTTTTCTCAGCTTTTTTAAAATATTAAAATTACCAATCTTTAAAGCCATCACACGATTTAAGCAGCCATTATATGCTACCAATTATTGTGGGGACGCTAGTTGTTCTTTATCATTGTGAGAATGTCAAAAAAGAAATCAAGGAGAATAGTAAATTATTGAATGAGGATTTTATTTCAATAAAGGGTAATTTATATATTTTTAAAAAAATTGAAAGAAAAAATTGCTGAAAAATAGCTTTAAATGGATAGATTTCGTTAATTGAAAATTTCATAGAAAACTTAGGGACTAATTTAAATTTTTTTTGAAAAATTGTGTCTTTTTTTGAAATAAGGCAAAGACTTAAGGACTTGTTTGAAATTTTTCCAAAATTAAAGCATATGCAATTTAGCAACTCAAATTGAAGTAAGATTTTCATGCATGCATGTGTAGATAAGCCATTCATTTTTAAACTCCTCATACTTTCAATATTAAAAATATGTTATCAACATCACTAATGGTGACAAACTTTGACTTGACCTACTAATCTGACTTGAATCCGGCCTATATTTACCTGCATAACTTGGCTTGCAGTATGACACGCTCACGTGTTAAAAAAAAAATTAAAAAACACACAACTTGTGGTTAAATATAGTCCACTCATGTAACTTATTTAAATGGGTTGGGTTCCAATTAACCCTTTGGCAAATCTTATCTATATAAAATAAATCTATGGACAGAATCTATATAATAAGATTTATGTAGAATAAATGTTTTACTTTTAGATTGTTTAGTTAAACCAATTCACATTTTGAAATAAAAGCGTTTGAATCTTATTGTGAGGATTTTTTCATGAATTTCTCAAGATCCACAAGTGATTAAAAACTCAAATTTAGATCAACAAATGTTCTTGGGCTTAGGAAGAGTATCAATCATTTAGATCCTGATTTTCGAACCCATAAATTCCAAAAAATTGGAAGTAAGAGGCTATTTTTTTAACAAGTATCTTGAGATTCGTAAATGATCAACACTTCAAGTTTGATCATATGGTCATGTTTATTCTTATAATTAGATTCTATAATTTAGATTAACATTAAGGGACCCATAACTAGAAAAAAAAATGTTAAAAAACAGGATTGGGTTTTCAAATGTAAAAACTCAAATTGTTTATACATAAATGAATGAACGGTTCAGAGTCTTTCAAAGATTTTTTGGGATCCAGGAAGAATTAGGAACTGGAATTTGACATGCTAAACATTATCGAGCTTAGGAAGAGGATCAACAGTTTAGATTTTGATAATGGGGCCCACAATTGCAAAAAATTAGATCTAAGGGCTCACATTTTTCACTAATAACTCAAGATTGGTGAATGATCAATGGCTCAAATTTGGCCCTGTAGTCGTTCTTTGTCTTGTAAAGACAACCAACGTTCAGATCTTTATTTTTTACACATGATTTTAAATAACAAATAAACAAATCCGTTGCGACATTTTTTTAATCACTGTAGCACAAGATCTGCTCGCTTCAGACTATGTTGTCTGTTTCAAAAAGGCACCTTTCTCTGCCCTTCCCAAAAAGACATAAATGTCTATTGTTTGCTTATTATAGACTTTAAATCGGCACCATCCAAATAGTCTTATTTGTCTAAAACTCTATTTAGAGGCAATATCTAGACTTACAAAACAAACCCTGAAACATTTGGTGGTTTCGTATTTTCATATTCAAAATAGTTTATTGTGCAATAGATGAGATGAGCATGTCTTGGAGCGTGTTTCACTTGCTACCTAATTTTAATATAGATATCTAAAATAGATTGGATTTGGGACAATATTCACATGTTGGGATAACTTGCAATGAATACAAATTATGCAGATCAGGTCAGATTGTCTTGTTTTTTTATGGGGAGCTGCTGTATGTACACCAATTTTTACTTTTCCTACATAGCCTATTTTTAAATGCCTATTTTTAAATTTTTTCTTTTTGAAACTCTCCAAATTAACCCCATCCCATTCTCTCCTTACACACCTCCCCTCTTCCTCCCTCCTCTCTCCTCCCCCCTTCCCCTCTGGCCGACGGAGGAGAGTCTCCCTCCCTTCCCTCTCTCTCCCCATCTTCCTCTTCCTCTTTTTTCTTTTTTCTCTTCCTCCTCTTCCTTTTCCTCTTTCTCCTCATCTCCCTCTTCCTCCTCTTATTCTTATTTCTCCTCCTTTCCCTCCCTTTTCCTCTCCCTTTCTCTCCCTCTTTCTCTCATCTACACCCTGTTTGGGCCTGCGAGCCGGAACAACTCATTGTTGTTCGACCTTGTAGGGCCGAACTTGGGCGGAGAGAAGAGAAAAAGGGAGAGAAATGAAAAGGAGAAGAAAGGAAGAGTGAGGACAAGGAGAGGAGAGGAAGATGAAGGGAGAAGAAGAGGAAGATGAAGGGAGAGGGAGAGGAGAGCCCTCCTGGTTCGGCTGATGAGGTTGAACAGGGTGGAGATGAGAGAAAAAGGGAGAGAAGAGGAGAGGAAAGGAGTGGAAGAGGGAGGGAGAAGAGAAGAAAGAAGAATAGGAGGAGGAAGAGGGAGAGGAAGAGGAGGAGGAAAGGGAAGAGGAAAAGAAAAAGGAAACGGAAGATGGGGAGAAAGAAGAAGGGAGAGAGACTCCCCTCCAGCAATCAGAGGTCGTTGCCAAGCCAGCGGAAGGGGGGAGGAGAGATGAGGGGAGGTGTGTAGGGAGAGAAGGGGGTCAGGGTAGTTTGGGGAGTCTTAATTATAAAAAAAAAGGGGCTCTGTAGGAAGAGTAAAAACTGGTGTACATATAGCAGCTCCCTTTTTAAGTAGGTTAAAGTTATTTGACCTGTTTTAAAAATGAGCCCAGCATAAGTTGAACTTCAAGCTCTAGATACCCTTTTGTTGAACTGACCTACTTTAAGTTGTTGGCAACATGGTTTAAAATCACAGTATCAACTGTCCTTAAAAATCGATACCGTTACAGTATCGTTCTCGGCTTATCGCTGTCTTCGTGGTGTGAGTTTTTTCTTTACTCAGAAAAATTTTGAAAAAATATCCAAAAAATCCACATTATTGCAAAATGGTAGAAAACTTTATTTTTTTTCCATCAGTAACAACTATAAATTAAAATATCGGCCCACTAAGTCATAGCATCTGTATCATTGTTATATCTAAAATTGTGAGAATTCTGCTCACAATTTAACAATTTTACATGTATGCACATCGAATAAGTTGAAATATCACAGTTTTTGTAGAATACAATCATAATTATGATCTATCTAATTGTGTGCTTAAACTTAAGTATAAGTAGTTAGATTTAATAGGTAGATCCAAGCTCTATTAGAGTGCAATCCGTTAAGGGACAATTTAATATGAGGGCCTTTATTTTAGGGGTTTAGATTTCTTACAAGTGGACTTCAATAGAGGGCTACAATCATATATATATATATAGAGAGAGAGAGAGAGAGAGAGAGAGATTTTATATCAAATTTTTGCAAAGAGACCCAAGTATTATATATATATTAATTGCATAAACAATTGCCCTTGTCTTGCAAAGGGCCAGGCTAAACTTCATTACAATTGAAGACAGGAACACTATTAGATTGATCAATATTGATTGAAATTTAAAAAAATTCCAAACAATCTAATAGGGGGCACATCTTCCATTGAAATGAAAATTGTTTTGGGCCTATTTTATTCATTTGAAGTATTAATAATTGAACTCCCATCATAGGACTACAATTAAAAAAAATTAAAAACTAATAACATATATGGAATGAGGGCCACCAATTAATATTCAAACAACTAAAAGAAAATTATTTACTTGCATGGGTCTTATCCAAATTTCTTCTAATTGGGGATGGATCCAATATCAAATTGGTCAAAATTGATTGATATTAACAACATGATCCATCTGATAATGGAGCAAACTTCAATTAGAATAAAAGTAGCTTGAGACCAATTAAAGAGATGGTCAGTTGTGGCTTTGATTTATGATTGGTAGGGTCCACTATGGAGACCATGAATTTGGACTAAAAAAACGTTTGGATTAAAAGAACCAAATAAACCCCACTCTATGGATTTCTATTTTGTCCCCTTGAAAACCGATTCATGCATACCCTCATAAAAGGGTGTTCAATTTTCGCCTCTTTGGCTCTTTCCCAAGTTGCACAAATCAAGAGAAAGAGGTAAAGGCGTAAAGGTTTGAAAAAAGAAGTGGAGTGGTGGACATGAGGAGACTAGAGAAGAAGCAAGTAGAAGCAGAAAGAGAGGAAGAAAAGATGATTGGGAGGAAGATGAAGAGATGGGCAGCCATACTTCTCTCTCTCCACACCTTCCCCTTTCTTATTTGTTTTTCTATTTATGTGAGCATGTTGCATGCTAATCTCCCCCTCCCCCTTTTTTTCTATTTTTTCTCCTTAGCCCTAATGACTGTTATAAAGAAGGTATTGGCGATACCCATTTTTTTGCTAATATTTGTAAATATTGGCCGACATTAACTGATATCATTGAGATATTTTGACCAACCGAAACTGAGACCAATAAATGATATCGGAATGGTCATACGAATTGGTAACAACCGATATTTTAAACCACAGTTGGCGGGCATTGAAAGACCATTTTAAGTTGTCAAACCATTGTTTAAAAGATGACTTGAAGTTTTCTCCATCATGAGAAACATTAATCACTTGAGCAATAACACATAAAATGAGGAAACAAGTAATGTTTCTCTAATCCAATCGTCAAATTCAATATCATCTATATGGAAACAATACTTCTCTTAGAAATGTATGAACTAAGGGCACATCAAGCAGGCCCTATTATAAGAGAACTCATGGTTTACTGAAATCAATCATAGATTATCAATTTTTTATGGTAATTATTGATTATCAATTTAATCATGTTTTTTTCTCAAATTAATGGTGAATGTTAGTCTGATGAAAGCAAAATGGGGAGCTTTGAAATGAATTCTCAAATGCATTGATTAAACTTGAGCTCACTTGACTTTCTCTAAGGCCATTGAGGTAATTCACTTGTAAAGTGATGTGGAGTGAAGCTTCCATTTAATAGACATAAAAAGATGAGGGTTCATATCAAAATCACAAAAATAAAAAAAATCTTCTTATTCAATAAAAAGTCAAAACATAATATTTTCAAACCATTAATTGAAAAAAAGTCATCTACTTTTAACCAAAAAAGTTAAAAAATTCATTATCAAGCCACTAAAGAAAAAATTCACATTATAATTAGACCCTCATATATTATTATCTCTTGATTTCTACTTGAAATCACTTTACAAGTGAATTGCGAAATGGACCTAGGTGAGCTTCTTTTGGTCAATCCTTACGCAATTCACTTGGAGGGCATGCTAATCATTCGGGTGGGGAGGAGATTATCAATGTCTTTGCATCTTAAAAAAGAGGTGCAACAAATTTTGAGATGGTTGACATGTTGGATATCATGGGTGGTGGCCCACATGACCACCACTCACTTTGATATATTCAAAGTGTACGTCTTCCCATTAAGGCCACGTTCCTGGAAACTCTCAGGTCGTGCGATAATGGAAAAGCTTTCCGTTGATGGGGAGGAAAGCATTAGCGGAGTCTATAAAAGGCTTGGGAACTCTCTCATCTTCATATATATACCATCACTGCTTGGCATTCCCATCAATCAGCAGGCATTACGAGAAGACTGAGAGAGTTAAAAGTTGCGGATCTCTTCTCCGTTTCGCGATGGATGCAGGTATGCCCAATATTGGTTGTCTTTCATAATACAAATCAATCCGTCAAAATGCAAATCCAATCCGATAAAGTTTTTCCTAAGGGGCCATTTTAGCTTACATGACATACTCCCATGGTATATTATAGATGCTCAGATCAAGGGTGGACAAAAATGATTCAAAAGTAACTAAACATAAAACACAATGGCAGATATGGTCTTGATGAGCATTAGGTTACATTCGTTCCAATTCAACAGGTGAATAGGGGAATGGGGATCAAGAGGTACATGTGATATAGGTCAATTCTTCATGGTTTGAAGCTATGAAGTCCGTAAGCTATGCAGTTTGAAGCTATGAAGCCTGCAAGCTATGCATTTGTTTTTTGATAAAAATGAAATGATAGAAATAGGGTCCTGAGGGGTAAATTTAGACCGAATTAAGAACTTACATTCTGAAAGATAGATAGCACAGGCAAACATAGGGAGGCTGTTGCTAAAAGTTTTGAAACTGTCAAATTTGAGCTTACATAGGACATATGCAACCTTGTTCTCATTTCTCTTGCATAGCCTATCTTTGATGCTTGGACTTGGGAAGAAGGTTTAGAAGGTTCTTCCATATGTGTAAGGCTAACTTTTGGGCTGGGTTGGTTAGTCAGGTTCAAGTCAGGTTAGCTGCGGTTGGATGGGTTGTGATAGAGCATTTTAAAAATTGGCTTATTTCATGCATAGCATACTAATGCAAGACCCATCGGAGATGGGTAACCCAAAACCATGTTGGATCTTGGACCTAAGCCATTAGACCTTTTTGTGTTAAATCTCAAAGTTTTTCCTTGATATTAACCAAAACCCACTAAAGAGTATAAGGCCCTTTTTTGAAATTATACAAAACTCACTAAAAAGCAAGAGGCACTTTCTTGTAATTTAGACAAACTTTCTCTACAACTAAACCCAACCCTAATCTCTCTCAATATTTTGTGCTTTCACATCACAACAAACCCTTTTTTCCCTTCTTTGTTTTTCTCCGTTTTTCATCTTCGAGGCATCTTACAACTAGGAAATCCAATCATCAAAATCATAATCAAAGACCACCATCTCTTTTCTCTCGTCGGCCTCATCCCAGGTAACCCTTTCCTCAAGCCATTAAGGATCAATCAAAATCCTAACGGCATGTTTGGAAAAGGGTAATCTGAAATAAAGTGAGGTATAAAGGTCATAATATACTCCTTTGCATGTTTTCTAATTTGAAATAAAGTGAAGTCAAGTGGGGTATAACTGTCATATTATACCCTTCTTTATGTTTAGATGGTAGACGTCAAGTCGGTGGTAGCTATGGGTCTACATCAACTTTACTTTGACGTCAAGTCGGTGGTAGCTATGGGTCTACATCAACTTTACTTTCCCCATAAGTCTCTTCTAATTTTTGCATCTCGGTAGCTGTGCTTTTCGTCCCCAGGCGGCATCAAGATCATGTTGTCCTCCACATCAAGATTTTCCCTGGGAGTCCTTTTCATCCCCTCTCGTGTAACACTCTGACCCCAATCAAACATGCTTAGTGACTAATTAAGTAAGTTATTAGCTAATTATTATCGAATTAGGATGGATTTAACTTGTTTTTGTCTTTCTAGGTTATGTTTTAACTCATGGACAAGTAGTTGAGTCGAATTTAACCTTCACTAGGTAGTGAAAGCCCTTTTTTGTAATTTTTAAGTTCATGGTTTTACGTCATTCATGCATTATATTGACATCATCACATTTATTTCATTGAGCTCATCAACTTTCGTGCTTAACTCAAATACTTACAATTTACCTTTTGCCAAATTACATCAATCTAACCTACCACTTTTGGGGTCCAGGTCCTGTTCCCGATGCCGGACTGGAGTGTCGGCAGATGCAAGAGATTATGCCAAATGGCGAAATTATTAAGTGGAGCGCCAATGACATCGTCTGAGGTATCTTAGTGATGGTACTAAGATCAGAATACTAGACTTTGTGATAAGGCTATGTTTGAGGCCATTAGAGTAGTTATTCAGATTATTGTTTTGGGAATTACAACATTAATTACTATGCTTTGAAAATTCTTAACCATTTATTAATCACCTTTCAGACTTGCTATATTGTTGTTTACGATACTTAGCTACGCAGATTATGGCTTTTATGGTTCCGCGTGTGATTATAATTGCTTGATCAACAAATATAGCCTTGCGAAGGACTTTGTTTCAACCGAAATTGAGGCCGGTATTGTACATTCAAAAAAATTTTAAATTGGCCTTTATTCTCACACCCCTAGAACTATATTTGGATTTGGCCTAGTTTTGAGGGTGTGACAAGAAAAGGTTGAAAGGAGGCTTAAAGTTCACAAAAGATCTTCGGAAGATGCAAAGAGAAGTTGCAGAAGAGTGGATTCCTCCGAGAGTCCAGAGTTGTAGAAAGATTGCCAACTGATCGCCCAAATGTGCTGAAGTGTGTTAAAGTTGCAAAAAAGTGTGATGAAGTGCCCCTGCCAAGAGTAAGAGGGCCCTCTTTATAAGCCTTTGGAACGATTGAGATGGTTTTAAGAAGTTACCTTTTGACTTAAAGTAGATTACTACTCAAAAACTAATTAAAACCGTCTCCATTTATCGTCATGAATCCCCGACTGAGTGTACTAGGTCATCGCATTTTGAGCATTGTGGTCAGTCATGGAGGCCAGTCGTACAACTTGCATAGACAGCCAGTCACGGGAAAAAAAACAATGACCGGTCATGGATTCGTATAAACAGCTTGTCGTGGGATTAATATGGTGGCCGGTCATGGGCGTCATTTGGATTGATCGGTCAAGAGATTTAAATTGAATGGCGCGCTGGTCATGGTGATACGTATACAAGTGATGAGAGACACATAAGTTGTCTATGTGAGACACCCACATATGAGTGTTGGAGTGATGGCCGGTCATGCGATATTCATCATGGTCAGTTTTGGAGTGATGTCCATAACTGGCCAATTGTTGGGATGATGTACATAAATGACCAATTGTTGGGATGATGTACATAAATGACCAATTGTTGGGATGATATACATAAATGACCAACTGTTGAGACTTGGCGTAGTGGAGGAAATCATGGAACTTGGCATGTGATGGAGTTTAATTGCAGGTAGTGGAATTAAAACTCATCGCCGGTTGTGGTGATCATGTGAGTGTTTGGTCATGGAATTCAAGCCAATGGCTAGTTGTGGATTCTCATCAATGCCCGGTCATGGGGCTTGCATGTTCACAGGACCCCTCGCTTTGACGAGTTTGTTGACTATTTCAAAACAACTTTCAAATATTCTGAGGCTCTCGCGAACCCTTCTTAAAACATATTTTGGAGAACCTGCAAAAAATTTCATGGGGTTTTGACTTTGGGAAATGCTTTTCTTGGCTGCAACCACGAGGAACTGATCCCATGACCTTGGGGCCAGCTGCTGAGACTTCTTGAAGTCTTATCACCTTGAAATTTCACAGAAACGGCTCTGAAATTATTAAAAACTTATTTATAAATTCATCTGTAGTGGACTTGGGCTGTTTTAATCTTCCGAATTTCATAAGGCCCCGTTCTCTTCCGAGAATCTCTGACAGGTTTTTGGGTTGTCTTGGAATTTTGGAAAATCTACCAAACATCCACTGTTTCTTTGTTAGAATTTGGTAGATTTTGAAAATCTTGCATTCTAGAATTCCAGCAACGTAGGGTTTTGAAATCCCTCTCCACAACTGAGCATTTGAGAATACCCTTTCATCAAGAGGGATTCTGAGCAAACAAGACCAGCACTGGTTCCTCCAACGGTCACTGCAGTTTTTGCTTCTCAGGGCACAACGAAAGCATCCAGGGGTATGGTTCTTCTTCCCTTCTTTTCCTCTACTCATTAATGGATTGTTCTTATATATTTGTTACTGCATATGATTTCTGGATGGATTTGGTTTGAGATGTGTTTTGTTAAAAAGGAACTGACCTCCCCTATTTGTGTGTTCCTTTTACTGGATGGATATTTTTCTAAAATCGGTTCTTTGTTTGTTTGAGCTCTTCTAATGGTGGTTTGTTTGAGCATTTGGGTTCATTTATCTTTTTCCTTTCTCTACCCCTCTCATCCATGAAGGAGGGTTTTCTGTTTCTAATAGTTTCATGTTTTCTATCACAACCCGAGCCCAAGAGATCGGGGGTTACGGCCCAGCCGTGTCTAAGCCGTAGAACAGAACACGGCTAAGCTATAGAACAAAATACGGGTGAACCGTAACTACGGATGAACAGTAAGGGGAACCGCGGCTGAGCTGCAGTGCATATTACGGCTAAGCCATATGTTCACCTACGGCTAAGCCGTACTACCCCTGAGAAATGAATAAAATGCTAGGATTAAGGAAGAAACCTGATATGGCCCTCATGTTAGAATGTAGATAACCCGAACTTGCCTAATGGAATGTACAAATGATATGAATGATCTCGAGGGCTACGACTCATTCATGTACGTTATTCGGTTGTTTAGCACCTTCCCATGGGTATTGGTTTAAGGGACTTCCTACCTTGTTTTATTTGGATCCTCCCTTTGAGTCAAACAAGGATTAAAAATCTTGACCTTTGTGAAATATTAATTTCTTCTTTTAAGAATTCAAATATTATTGGTATTTTTTATCGCAGGATTGGACCTAAGAAAATTGGTTTATTCAAAGCATTAGGTTTTAACACTCCATGGAAGGTATCAATTTAATTTCAACTCTTTCCTTGAATTTAATATGATGTTTTAAACTTGTAATATTGATCATTCTTTGTTTTTTTTCTCCTACTTTGATTTAAGTTTTATCACTTTAACATACTTATGCATAGTTAGTCATTCAAATACATTATGACAGAATCACAGACAATACGGGTTATCTCCACCTTGTTGCTTCTTTAGTCATGTGTTGTCAGTTGGCTATGTTACTGTTATCTTTAGAAGAGGAGCAACCTAAGAGGCAATGTCGCATGTCTTCTTTGTCGGGCAAAGAATGGGTAAAAGAGCTACTGTCTAACACGGGTCTTCAGTACCGTGAGAACCTACGTATGAATCCCGATTGTTTTATAAAATTACGTGACACATTGATTCAGCGGGGGCTTCTTGAAAACACACGTGTGATGTCCGTGGATGAGCAATTAGCAATGTTTTTACATACCTTGGCACATAATGTTACCAATAGAGTTATTGCTAATCGGTTCAACCATTCAGGAGCTACTGTTAGTCGATATTTTTATAAGGTATTAAATGCAATCTGCAAGCTCTACCCCTATTATGTCCAAGTTCCAAGAAATTCTTCAACTCCATTGCAAATTAGGACAAATAATAGATTCTATCCATATTTTAAGGTTAGTTCATCCAATAGTTTTCATTCATTTTTTCATGTCAAAGTAAAAGTAGGTTCTTTAGAAATTTTTACAATCCATAACTGTTCATTCAATGAATAGGATTGCATAAGTGCAATAGATGGTACACATGTACCCGCACATGTGCCATTTGCAAAGCAAGCCAAATATCGAAATAGGCATGGGCAGCTATCTCAAAATTGTCTAATGGCAAGTGGATTCGACATGTTATTTCACTATGTACTTGCGGGATGGGAACGATCTGCAACAGATGCTACTGTACTTTTTTCTGCACTAAACAGAGGTGATAAACTAGCAGTGCCAGATGGTAATAAAACCAAATAAATAGCTTTTATATGCATAGTTTATATGTATGTGTACTTAATTGAATTCTAATTTAGTTGTACTTAATTATTTTGCAAATGTAGGTAAATATTATCTAGTGGATTGTGGTTATGGTAATGCCCCAGGATTCTTGACACCGTATAGAAGTGTGCGTTACCATCTAAGAGAATTTGAGGAATGCCCTCCATTGAATTCTAAAGAGCTTTTTAATTTATGACACTCCTCATTGCGAACCACCATAGAACGCGTGTTTGGAGTTGTAAAAAATCGATTTTCAATTTTACGCATGCCACATGGGTATTCGTTGGCCACTCAACGAGATATTATCATTGCATCTTGTGTTCTCCACAACCATATAGTTATGCATAGTGTAGGAGATCAAATGATTGAAACTATCTCCATGGCGACGACAGTTAGAGCTGATCCACCCATGACAAGGAGAAGAAATTCAAGAACAGTCCCGAGTTCAAATAAAGATTCATGGCATGCATTTCGGGACTCCATAGCTGAGCAAATGTAGAATGATTATGAGCAACAACTACAAGAAAGTGATCAACATTGGTGATTTATATTACATAGAAGAGAATTTTGATCAACTAAATGCCCTATATCTTATGTTCTTTTTGTCACTGACTCTAACATTGGTGATTTCCATGGCATTTAGTTGTTTTTTTGACATGGGGTACATGTTTTTTCTTTTATGCATTCAAATTGTTATCTCTTGATGTATAGTTGGTATGAAAGAAAAAAAGAATAATTTTTTGTGCAGAATTTTCTTTGCATTTTTAATGACATATAAGATGGCATGTTATCGATCAATTTCTTATTCAAATAGTGAAATATTTGTCATTTATATATGATTAGGGTTGCCGAGAAAAGATAATTTTAAATGGGATGCAAGAGCTGAAAGGATTTTAATGGATACGCTTCTAGAAATGAAGCTTGCTAGAAGAAAAATTGAAAAAACTTCAATAATGCTTGTTGGTGTGAAGCTTTAGCAAAGGTAAAGGACAAAACTAGATTAGAACCCACCATAAACAATATGAAGAACAAGTACAAAAATTGGTAGACACGATATAGAGAAATTAAACAACTTCTTAGCATGTCTGGATTTGGATGGGATGAAACACTAAAGATGGTAACTGCCTCATATGATGTTTGGGATACCTTCTAACAGGTAAATTATCATATATCTTGCATTTAGCTATATATCTTTTTCATCATTTTTTCCTTTAATGAATTACTTTCTAACTAATTAAGCTTGGTGCAGGCCAAGAGTAAGTTTGCTAAAACCGGCATATGACTGTCAGGTTCTATGAGGAAATCCATGATCTTATTTCTGCTGATACTGCTGAGGGTGATATAGCTCTTACTGGAGCTGAAAGGAGCCAAATAAATGTTCAAGAAATGACTACTGATGATGAAACCCACAATGAGACTCAAACACATGGGCTGGACGATACGGATGAGGTTAACTTCCCTCAGCCTAGTGTAAATTCACCAAGGCGTGCATCCACCTCATCGGAACAAACTGACACAAGTAGAGCAAGCAAGAAGAGGAAATCTCCTATAGTTGATAAAGTATTTAAAAAGTTGGATAATGTTACAAATGCTGTTTATGCACTGGCAGAGCAAATGAATCCACATGATTACATAATTCCAAAGATTACAGCAGTTGTTATGTCGCTTGCAAGTATACCACGACATTTGAAAATGCCAGTAATTGACTTCCTTGCTCATGATCGCATAAAGGCTGGAATTTTTATGAGTTTGGATGATGAATTTAAGCTGGAATGGTTGGAGAATCATTTTACTCAAGGACCATCTAGTGGACACCCTTGAATCTCGTGCAAAACTCTTCTTTTTTAATTTTACTAGTTATGAATAGTAGTATAGCACATAATTATGGATGACTGTATTACTACTTATTTTGTTCTTATGGTTAGATGTAGGAAAACTTTCTACTTTTAGATGACTGAATTGCTACTTTAGGTGTGGATGAATATAAACAACTTTTCCATCTATGGATGATTATATTAAATTTAGATTATCTTTGTGTGGTTTGATGTAGTAATATACATTGGTAGATAAGGAGAGATGGAATGTGTATAACTTGGAGATGGAATGTTAGGTTGGCATCTTATTACATTCATTTTGTGGTCTTCTTTATTTATTTGGAATGTATATATTTGGTTGTTTAATTAGAGTCAGAAAGTCATGAATTCTTGTATAATTATGAAACAAAGAATTCAGAAAATCCAAGAATTCAGGGATTCTTAGGCAAGAATTCAGGCATGAAAGTAACAGGGAATTTAGAAATGACAGAATTCAGTAGTATTTCAGAATTCCAGCATTTAGAAATTCCAAACAGCCACCAGACATTAATTCTAGGAATTCTAGTAAAGAAATGGGCCCTAAGCCTTCTCCATGACCATTGGATATATAAGTAACCCTCCTTTGAAATCAAAATAGTTTGAAGTTTGACTGGTGCACATGTATCACACCCATGGCTTCCTGTGGGAACTTGATTGGAGTTGTCCATCCAAGAGTTGCACTTCACTCTCAAAACTCAAAGGTTCGAAGGAATTTTGAGCTACTCAAATGCTTCTGGGAGTTAGCAAACCTATGATGAGTCATGATTTTTTTTATGAGCCAATAAGTGCTCCCTTGAGGTACAGTGATGGAAAAAGTTGATTTTGGAATCATTTTGCCTTGAAATAGTCAATCGGTGAGAAGGAATGGATGATTTAATGTCAAGGTAAGTCGTAGATCCTAATTTAAAATTTGAAAACTTTGGACAAAACCTTAAAGGGTTTGTTGATGAATGGAATTGATGAAGAGTTCTTTTTTTTTTCTTATAAAAGAAATTTGATTTTCTTTAACCTAGTTTTCATAGATATAAAAGAAAGTTGCATATCTGTGGGGACTGCGGGGCACACCAAGCAAAAGATCCCTCAAGGTTTGGATGTTGAGGTGAATTTTGGTTTGAAATTTCATGCATTTTTGGTTTATTTTCAAAAATCAATAGTTTGGGTTTGAACTGGATTTGACATGGGTGGAATGGTATGAAAATTTAAGGAAAATGGGCTATGTTGAGTTTTTTGGTCCAATAACTTTGAATAGCTTTGGCTCAAGGTGAACTTGGGATTTAGAAAGAAAAGAAAAAAGAGAAAGAAAAGAAAAAAAAATTGTTTTGGGAAATTGTCCAAAATGGGTTCACCCAAATTAACATGAATGCTCATTAGGAGATCATGGGCCACCAAAATTGCTTGATCGAATAAGGGACAAACCTAAAAGTAATATGGACCATTCAATCACACTCATGGCCAAGATTAAAACAATTAACTAAAATAACTGAAGAATATAATAAAAATCCTATATAAACCAAGTTAGGTGGGCTAAGCCCAAAGGCAATTCAACCCATGAGGGACCACAGGTCTGTCTTGCATCAAGTCTCCCCTTGTTGGAGTTGGAGAGAACTCGACTTCGAGTTCTATGGAAGTCCTCTAAGATCAAATATTAAGTGTACAAATCCTTGATGTGCTTCTTGTTCTTCATCTTTTTGGCATGACTTGGTGTTGGAATCGATCTTTTCATCCATGTAGAAGGAGAATGGAGGCATGACTTCTTTTGATTTCTAAATTTGTCCATCCGATTCATTAGGTGTTAAAGTGGATCACAATCTTCTGACTTCAATAGTTTATCCCTAAAGATGAAATCAACATGGGGAATCTCAATGACCAGTTCTTCATCTTCCTTTGTTTCTTGTACCTTTTAATCCATGCTACCAATAAAATTAGTGTCTTTGTCTTCCAATGCATTTGCAATATGATATTCTTCATTTGTTGTGCATGTTACTTCACCCAATAATGTCATAGAATTCTCATTTTTTTTATTTTGTCTCCTCAATGTCTGGCTTGATATTCTCAATAATTGGCTTCACAATATGGGCTTATATTACTTGTAGAGACCGCTCCTTTTGAGGTTTAGGTTTTCACTTATGAGACCGTCTTATCTTGTACCCAACACGGATTGCTTCCTGATATCATTCAAAAATGTCTTTGCAATATATCATGTTTTCCAAAATATCTAGTCGTAATCCTCTGAGGAAGCAATCGAAATTATAATTCTTGCTCTTCAGGTTGCATACACATTGTAGCCTTGAGAATTCATCAATATATTCATCCAAAATCAATTTTCTTGCCTCAAACTAAGGAGTTAGTCAAAGTAAACTTTATTTTCATAAAACAATGTTCCATACTTAATGGCATACTTAAGCCTCTTGAGTTGATCATTGAGGTTACTGATTTCAAATTGCATATTGACTTGTATGCAAGAACTAAAATTGATTGCTCTTCAAAATTAAAACAACTTGACCTGATTTGTACATCTTTTTAATTGAAGTTCAAAGATGAAGATGGATGGCTGAAAACTTGATGGGAACCCACACTCTTGCCTATACCTTGTTGTCACTTTTATTATTGTTTTCTTCCACTATTTTTTTTCACTGTTGCCTTAGCTTAACATGACCCAAATCTAACCTAATTATTATTTTTTATTATTGTTGGCAGTATGCAATTAGGTGGAAGTGATTCGATCTGGTTTTGGGTTTTGGTTGTTATGTTGGTTTCGATGGTGGGGTTTAGGGGATTTAAGGATGTCGGATGTGGTTGGGATGAGATGTGGATTCTTATTAAAGGCAAGGATGGGCTGATAGGGGCCGACTGGGGTGTTTGAGAAGAGTTAGGGATGGCCTTGGGTGTCTGGGCTCGAATAGATGTGGATTTGGGCAATTTTTTTTTTTTTTTTTTTTGGATTCCAATTTCAGGGATTGGGTTTTAGAGATTTATAGGGATGAGGGTTTCCCATTTGATGATGGGGTGGTTTTGGATTTTGATGCTACGGTTGGGGATCCACAACGGCTTAGGCGGCCGACTAACAATGGTGATGGTTCAAAAGTGGGTGACGATTTTCGAATCTCAAATTCGGGATGGATCGATCTTTGTCTCTAATATCAAATGATGTGGAGTGGGGTTCCAAGTGTGGAGCGAGCGGAGATGGAGAGATAGAGATGGAGGGTGGATAGGATAGATCAGGGAAATCCCTAAAGATCTTGACCTCATGCCTAACTCCCCATTGCGGACGAGGAAGAAGACAACTCCGGAAAACCCAAAAAGTACTTCAAGGAAAATTTTTTATTCATTAATTGATAACTATGAAGCCCAAAGTTTTTATAGCACTTACATAGACAAATAATAAAAAAACCCAAAAAGTACTTCAAGAAAAACTTTTTATTCATTAATTGATAACTGTGAAGCCAAAAGGCTTTACAGCACTCACATAGATAAATAATAAAACCTAAAACTAATTTAAACCATTCAATCACACTGATGGCTAAAATTAAAACAATCAACTAAAATAACTAAAAGACATAATGAAAATCCTAAATAAACTAAGATAAGTGGGTTGGGCACAAAAGTAGGTCGACCCATGGGGGACTACAGGCATGTCCTGCATCACAGCCTCTTTGTGTGTGTGTGTGTGTGTGTGTGTGTGTGTGTGTGTGTGTGTGTGTGTGTGTGTGCGTGTGTGTGTGTGTGTGTGTGTGTGTGTGAAATGACTGGATTGGCTCAAGGTAGGTCCAATGACCAAAAGAGAGGGGTGGAAAATGGGCATGTTTAAAGTGGGGCATTTTGAAGAATTGCCCTTTATATTATATACACCTATGCAGTGGTAGACCTTGGATTTTTATTTAAGCAGGAACTATAGCCAATAGAAAAATTAACATCAGTTATAATAATCTCCACTTATAGCATGCTTTAAAGACATGGTTTTCAACAAGGTTATACATACACATATATATTTGGTTAGCTAAGTATAAAGTACTCACACCCCCGACCAATTTTGTAAATGGATCCTACTCCCAACCAAAAGTTTAGCATGTCTTTGAAACAAAAACAACATTAATCAATAACTCTGACATCGTTGGAAGTAAAAAATAATATCAACAATAGTTGGAGAGCAATTCTTCAAGATGAATGCCAAAATTTCATTCCCTATAATGTTTAATATGTGAATTTCCAAAAGAAAAAAAAAGAATTCTCTCTCTTTAACAAGAAATGACCACCGGTTTAAATTGTCTACGCTCTACATATCTCTAACAACATCTAAACCATACTGATCAATTTTAAAAGCTCTACATTAATCAAATCATCACTAATCCAAGGTTAATGTAGAATTAAATTATATAGAAATCATATGTTGAAACTAGACACTTGTTCTCACAAATTTATGAAATTAAAAGATGCCGTAGAGTTTTTGGGTATGACTTGTGAGGTCTAAGATTGATAGAAATGATTTGGATTAGATAAGTGTCACAACCCAAGCTTGAATCCTCAGATTTGGGTTAATCTTGAGGCATGATAAGTGCACTCCCATGTAATTCACACCCGAATCGAGGTCAAAGCAGAATTACACAAGGGATATTCAGTACTGGCACGTGTGAGGCTAATAAAAGGACACATGTCCAAGCATTCAACGCACAGAAGCTTGTCAATATCACTTATAATTCTCAACTTTCAATAATATATTTCAATGGTATCTAATTCATGAAATTAGGCCAATTAATAAAACATTGCTGTACATAAAAGATATAAATTTCATTCCTATAAACTGAAGTATAACACCCATATGTTCTATATGCTATGAACATGAGTATAAGTCTATACAAAAGTTTATATACAGTTATGAACAGATCAATAAAAGATATACATCATCT
Organism: Sextonia rubra; assembly: GCA_037013555.1. NCBI lineage: Eukaryota > Viridiplantae > Streptophyta > Magnoliopsida > Laurales > Lauraceae > Sextonia > Sextonia rubra. The sequence goes on from JASUAD010000008.1 coordinate 12,597,523, forward strand.
AACCTATAGAATAAAGATAGATCATGACCTATACATGAAATATGCAAGTGCAAAATGCTATGATAATCCTACAACCCAACAATCCCAAAATACAAATCCCTATATATGTCAGCGTCTCACACTCGAGTACTAAACCGGTTAGAAGGCTTTTGATGTTCATTCATCTAGACCTGAAGGAACCTCCGCGGTCTTCTCCTTAGTCTACTTGGTCTCTACATGACCAGTATAAGAATCTGAGCCTGTAACACTAATAAGACAACTATGAATAAAACTATTTAGCAAACTATAAGCATAATTAAGGTAATACATGCTGTATCTAGAATAATCAAATGACAAATTGATTAAAGAGGTCAATTTAGTATACTAAGCATGTGAAGCATTGAATCTAGTATGATATACAAATCATTGAAAGAAATACTTTAATCTATTTGGCTATTACATTTACTATATCCTCCCAATGGGGATCTTTGCATTGGATGCACCAATGGCCCGGCCAAATGTGCAATTGGGTTCCTACAATCCTGGAGTTTAGAAGCTCCAAATACATAATGTAGTGGCACAATTCATGCTACACCAAATTCAACCCCACCGGGTTTTATAAGGCTAAAGCTAAGTAGAACTAGACCATTTATAATCATATAATTGAAATTGAGTAAATAATGCAATTCATTACATTGAGAAATAATTCTTTATGAGTTCAATTCATTCTTACTCAATTCAATTCCAACAATAAGATAACAAAATATAATGAAAAACCTTAATAAGGACAATTACATATCATGATCATTTCAATAATAGAAAGCAACTATAAGAGTTACAATATGCCATGCAATTTTAATTAAAGAATCAAGGTAATTTACTAGCTAGTCCTACACTAATTACTCTAGCCACTAACTGTTCATTTTGATGTAGTTTTAGGTTATTAGATACACTGTTGTCTTTGCTTGGTGTTACATTGTGTTTAATGTGTATCAAGGTTCCCTAAATCCACACCTATGGTGAAGTGCTTGACTTACGAGTGACAATATATGAATAAATCCTAGCCAAGATAATTCATGCATATTTAATTTCCAATGGGCCAATTATCAACAAAAGGATTCCAAAACTACAGACCTATTAGGTCTTTTAGTGTCTTAAGATCCTATAGTTCAAGTTTCACATCATAGTTAATCTTAGGGCTAATTATAATGTGTTTGGGAATCATTTGGGGTGGATGTGAAACCCCTAGGTCAGTTAGAAGTGGTCTAGAGTTGACTCTTCAAAATAATAGAGCCCACTCAAGCGTGGACACAGGTGTGCTCGAGTGCCTTTGTTTCTAGATTGAAAAGTTTCGACTGAACAATGCTTGAGCATGCACTCATATGCGCTCAAGCACATGCTCCAAAATTCTTTTTGCGCATTCTAAAACACTCTTTCCTCTCAACATCTGATACCTACAGTTGAATCCTATGTTCCTCATCATTTCATTCATCATTCTACACCCAATTCGACTTCAATTAAAGTTATCCACAAACATTCTCCATCTCATTTGTTTCATACATACTTAATTCAATTTCACAATTAAAACAAATAAATGAGGCTGAAAATCAAAACAAGATTAGAATAGATTTATAAAATCATAAGTTACCAACATGCATTCAGTCCATAATTAACTTATATTTGCCTTGCTTAGAGTATGCTACAAAAATCCTATTTGATTTGGCTCAAGATAGGCAATGATCTCTAAATACCCAAACCCTAACCATGAAAAAAATGGAAATTGATGATGGACATGCATGCATTCTATCAATTGGGCAAATTTGCATCTCCATTACTCTTTTACAAATCATAAACTAAAATAAGAAGAATTTTCTTACCTTATAACTGATTGATACAAAGTAAGGAGAGATTTTCAAATCTAACAATTCCTAATAAAAAAATAACATGAAAAGGTGCTGATTGTGGATACATGTTGTAAGGTCCCAACCCTAGATAGTTATAATTTATAATGATTAAGTTGGTCGTACTCTAATTAAGATGAGTGATTGGGTTAATTGAGCCTAAGTCCCAAGAGGTTGAGTCATGGATAGGTAGTTGGGTCAGGCTCGAACCTTTATTAGGTAGTCCAAGACCTTTTCATTTAGTATTTTCATGATTTGGCATCATTAAAGCATTATATTGGTTGCATTGGGTAATTTTCATCTTGTTGAACATCTTTTACGTTTGGCCCAAATCCATTTGGACCCATCTTAGCCCATTTTAAGCCCATTGACTTTAATTGGAAATATATAGAAATCAAGAGGGCTTGCTTGCAATTTCCAGAAACTTCATTTATATAAAAACCCTAACCCACCAACTACCACCGATATTTTCTCCTCCATCTTCCTCTCTCTCGCACATGCAGCCAGTTCTTCTTCTCCTCCCATCATCGCCTCCCTCATTCAGCCCCTATTCTTGGTGATTGAAGTTGCATGCATCAAGCTTGAGCTTCCTTCTTCTTCCTCTCCATCCCTCTTGCCTTCTTTCTACGGATCAAGCACCATTTTCACCCTCTCGTTTGTAGAAGAGTCGAGGTTCCATATTCTCCATTTAGACAAAGGGCAAATCGGTTTAAGTGGAGCACTATACTTAAGGCAACTATAAGGATGCATAATCTTACATGCATAGCTGGATTTCTTTGATTATTGATGAATCGTGTGATTTTACCAAATTTACAACTTTGTGGAAATACATGGATTAAATGGTGATTTGGTTGAATAAGGATGTTATTGGCCTTTAGGGAACTCAAGGGTGTAGAATGGAGGCTTTTGGAGTGGTTTCATTACAGGTAAATTGGGGTTTTGGAAGAGAAATGCATTTGGGAAGAAAACACACCCGCAACAGAATGCTTCAGGGCCGACTGGTCGCTCCTGAAGCATGATCAGTCGATTGCCTCATCAAGTAGTCTGACTAGTCGGCTACCAAGCCTAACTGGTCGAATTCCACTTCTGGAAGGGTCCGACCGGTCGGACTTTCACCTGATCGGTTAGGTAAGCCTGACTAATAACTTATCGGAAGGTGTTCAAAAAATGAATTCTAAGCTTGACTATGGACTTTCTATAGTCTATGGGATAGCCTAGTGATGGGTTACTCCCTTAAACCATAGAAAAGAGACCTTAGTTTTCAATGTCAAGTCGCGGGCGTGGGCGTAAGGTGATTTGCCCCTGCATACACATGTGGTAACACCAAGAATAGTAACACCAAGACATTGAACACCATATAAATACACCGAGTTAAATGACCTTGGAAATCCGGATTATCTAATATAGAAATGATATAAATCGTCCTTGATGACCTATAATCTAATAGCCTTGGTTATATTAATATGCATTGGATAATCAACAATTTTTTTAGTTGTGATTCTATGATAGACATCTCCAACTTGAGCGGTGGGTGTGGACCTCTTGAATAGCTATTCACAGGGTGCTTTGCCCGGCAAAGTCCCGCATTGCTTAAGAGAGTGTCTGGTTCTGGTCATATAAATCCGTGCAGGTACTCCCTGGGGGGCTTTGCCCAAAGCGGACAATATAATCACGTGCCCTCGCATTCCCCTAGTGACGCGTCCTGGGTACTCCCTGGGGGGGACTCTGCCCAGAAAACATAACGCGTTTTGGGTATTCCGTGGCAGCTCTGCCCAAAAGTAAAACTGTGCGGGTACTCCCTAGAGGCTCTGCCCAAAGCGAACAATATCACAGTGGGGGAAGGAGGAGAACGTTACCCCTTAGTTCTATTCCTCATAGGAGGTTTGGTTACCATTTGAGTTTGATGATTCAACAGTATAAGTTCCTAAATTACAATATTAATTTCCTTTAATTGTTGTGCCACTCAAATTTAGTTGATCTATCATGTTAAGTTTATGTACCCTTATCTTGCTTAACCGTTGTGTTAACTGAGTTACTATGGTGTTACATGTGCGGAACCCGCTGCCGACCTGGCAATCAGCACGATCCCGGAAGCAACCCCAGTGTTACCTTGGGATGTAAATGAGTGGAACAAGGGGGACATCTTCTCGTGATCTCCCTCCACAGTGCGCAACAGGGATATATGAGAATATGATTAGGGTTCATTTTGGCAATTATATCTTTTGTATTATATATGGATATTCATGTACAAGCATGTAGGTGCATTTAATTAACAAACTCGTTTGCTTAATGAATGGAACAAATGAATGTTTATGGATGCTCATGATATAATTACAGGTAAAATCTCCAGGTTTCCGCTTAAATTCCTTATATGGATAATACGTATTTGTGGATTTTCCTCACATGTACCCGTGGGATCACCCTTGTGACAGTTCGTACGTGTTCAATCATGGCATGAATTGTCACGGGTACGTGTGTCATTCCTCGAAACCCACAGTTAATCCCCAATTCTAGGGTTCGGGGCGTGACACATGTATTGTTGATGGAATTCTCTAAACTCAATTTCACTTCAAAACTGTGAAGAAACATTTTCTCTTACCTTAAGATTTGTAAAGAGTGAGGAGATGGAGATTCGTCTGATTCAATCCTATGGAAAGAAAGAAAGGAAGAATGAGATGAAGATGGGACTCACCAATTTGGCATCCAAGCACTCCACCTTTGATTGTAGAGAAAGGAAATTCTCATGAGAAGAGGAGTTGCTAGACTTTCTTGGTTTAGGAAGAAGATCAAGTGAAAAGGGTGTTGGAACTGATTTAAGTGCATAACTTCTGAGGTTTATAAGAAAGTCCTCATACATAAGTATATTACAATATAAGTCATTTGAGGGACTACTTGGCTCAATTGAGGTCATATGGCTTTAAGTTAAATACAAACTTCGACAGGCTTGATGAAATAAACATGATGATGACAATATGATGTAAAATAAAAAAAAAATCTAAATTTACGAAGAAGAGCTTTATCTACCTTAAACTAGGTTAAACTCGACCTAAACTACCCCCCCAAGACACAAACTTGATTTACTAACTCAAACAAGACAAAAACAAACTTAACCTAACCTAATTAAACATTAAGCACTTTTAATTAGAATAATTCTATATTAATTAAGTAGTAAACTTGCTTAATTAATCACCTAACATGCTTAATTGTGTTTGAAGTGTTATAATATAAAATTGAAAGATGTTGTGGAATTTGGCAGTTCAAATCTATGAAAATAAGCAAAAATTGTGCAAAACTGACATTCAGGAATTGTGCATAACTGAGCAAAACTGAAAATCTATGAAATCAGTTGCTATGAATACAAGTTTCATTCGACTAATATTCAGCAACTGAGAAAAAATTCAAAGATATAACTAAGAATTTGCAAAGCTATTGATATAAAATTTACTAGAAGCAGCTAAAAATGCAATGCAAAAGGCCACTACAACAAAAAATTAGACTAAGTTAATTTGACATTTTACATTATATGTGATCGCACTTAAAATGTAACGTGGAAAATGTGTAATGGATTCGATGTCCGATATTCACGTACTTCAAGCGTTAAGAAGAATGGGAATCAATTACAGTTCATCATTGAATTCCCTTTTGTTTACATGGGTTCAATGCCCTAACCGCGGGGATGCAGGTTGTTTACAAGAGTTTACAAAGTTTACAACCCCTCCCTCAAGTCTTAGATGTGATCTCAATTTGGAAATTACAAGAAAATGTACATAAAGTAGAAAAAAAATGCAAAAAAGAGGAACAAAAGGGGGGTGACCGTGACCCGCGGTCACTGCCCCTGGCCAGTGACCGTGGGTCACGGTCACTGGCAGCCAGTGGCCGTGAAGCTACTGTTCCCCTCCGTTTTTCGTGCTTTTCGCGCTGGTTGCTCTTCCAAACTTTTTCAAGTGTTGGAACTCCCTTTCATGACATCTTGGGGTGTTGGATAACCATTAAGAAGATCGAATTCGACTGTAGAATCAATTGAAAACTTTGTAATTCATCATTCTTATTTACGGACTGTCTTTTGTTCAAGTCCGAAGAGGGTATCGTAAAAAGCCAAAATTGTGTCATTCTAAACCTATCATTTTCAAGGAACAAAAATGAGGCCCAAAGGGGCTTGTTCACAATGTTTGTAATGGCTAAGAAACCCCCCTGAATGAGAAAACCAAAGATGACAACATCATCCCTCGAATCTTCGCCATTGCATGAACATAGTTCGTTCCGTAGTTACCCCACCCTTTTCCTCTTCCTCTCTAAATCTTTTTGCTCACCTTGGTAGCTAAAGAAGGAAGGGAATGGTCGTGGGGTTATGTCACGACCCGAGCCCAGAATTCGGGGGTTAGCGAAAAGCTAAACCGGTGACACACGTACTCCCGTGCACGTGCACCCAAACCCAGTCCAGATGCACGCACACAAGGGATCTAACACGTGCGAACTAAGCGTACGCGGAAGCTGTACATATCATAGCAAGCAACAAAGGAAAATAAAATAGCGGAAGCCAAAGCAAATACGAAACGGAAAAGACAAAGACAATTACACTGAGATAAAACCGAATACACACCAAAATCAATATATACAAAATATACAGAATACAAGTCCAAAGTCCAAAGTCCAAATACAAGCTCTCAAAAACCAAAACGCAAAATAAAAGCCACTGGTATGCATGCACGCACTTGGCAGAAGTGATCAGGCCCACTCTGCCAGACCGGAGGGTGCCTCTACACTCGCCCCTGCAGCCTCCTCGACCGCCGGGGAGCTGGGCAAGGTATCTGTGCCTGCAACACCACAGACAACACAAATGAATACAACGATCCAGCAAATATAAGTAACAGGAAAGAAACACGCATAGTATCAAAGCGAATGAAATAGGGACAGAAGATTAAATACAGAGTCCATCTTAGTATGCTAAGCAAATCGTGCATAGGAGTAAAACATGATAATGGAATCAAAACATAGAATACTGAACTAGTTGGCTACTACGTTAACCATGTTCTCTCCAAAAGAGAGCAGAGCAGAGCAGAGCAGAGGAGAACACCGCTGTCCAGGCCAAAGGTACAAGCGGGTCTCGGTTCCTGGGTTCCGGGGTCCCAAGACAAAGCAACACTGCAGTTAAAACAGAGATACAGAGATCTACGCCAGAGGTAACCCCGTCGGGTATCCTAGGGCTGAGGCTGAGTAGAGCCAGACTAATACCAATCAAATCAAATCCATAGAAAGGGGAGATTATCCGCTTTGGGCTCACCGATGACAAAGACCGGATCTCGTCCTCACGTTTAATCTCTGGGCAGAGCCACCGGGGAATACCCAAAAATCAGAGATATACAAAGCCAGAGAATATACAAAGCATAGCATAGATCAAAACATAGTACAGAGCGAAGAATAATACAGATATACAGAACGAAAGCAAAATGACTGAGGAAATGCATACATAGATTAACAGAGCAGAGGGCAAAACTATAAACAATATGAAATGCATCTCAGATTAATACGGAATCAAGGTTAATTACAAGCCAAGCCTAATCTAGTTGCACCACTATCACTAACCGTGCATGATGATGTAGTTTTAAGTTATTCGATGCACCGTTGTCATCCTAGTGTTGCAATATAATCCTCAAGTGCATCGAAGTCCCTTAACCCAACACCCATGGGGAGGTGCTTAACAGTGATCAACGCTCACATGAATAAGTCACAGCCTAACAGACTATTCATGCGATCCAAAGAATCCATTGGGCCGATTTACGGGTATGGTTAACCTGTGTTTGAGCCCTACAAGGTCACACCATTATCCTACGTTTAAGTGTTATTTTACAGGTCTTACGGTTTAGCCATGGGTGACCTACGGCTTAGCCGTGGCATCCTACGGCGTAGCCGTATTATGCACTACGGCTTAGCCGTGGTTCCCTTCAGAACACGGCTAAACTGTCAGCTTTTCCACCTCTGATCTGATATATCTCACGGCTGAGCTACAGTCAGTATACGGCTTAGCCGTAGACCAATCCACGGCTTGGCCGTAGCATTCCACGGCTTAGCCGTAGCCTCACCGTAGGAGTACTGATATCAGAAAAGTTTCGACTGATCAGAGATTTAATTCACGGCTGGGGTACGGTTGGGTCACGGCTAGCTTACGGCTCAGCCGTAGAACAAATTACGGCTTAGCCGTAGCCTAGCCGTAGAACAAAACTCAAATTTCGAGTCTCTGGAAACCAAGCCGTAGAAGTTCACGGCTTAGCCGTACAATACAGAGATGAATTCGGGCTGAGTACAGAAACTGAAATTTGATACAGAAACTGAATAAAATGAGTTACAGAGGTTCCAAATTCACAAATTGTGGCTGTAAAACATGCTAGACAAAGAATAAGAGTGAATCAAAGCCATCAAACAAACACCCATATGTGTTATCAAAGCCTGTACTTATACTTGCCTCAAATCTGACAAATCCTCTGAAATCAAGCTCCAAGCAACTAAAATCAAAACAAATCAAAGCAATCACACATGCATGAGATGAAGACAAAGCAACAGAGAATGGGAGATGTAATTTGGAGAAGAAATACAAAGAGTTGGGAAAGAACCCACTTACCAAGCCACAACACAGATGAGAGAAAAGAAACAAAACCCAATCCAAAGAAGAGTAGCCAACCCAAATCCAACAAGGGATCCAACCCACAATCGAGCAAGAGAAGGAAAGAAGAGAGAGAAAGAAAACGTGGAGAGCTTCTCCTGGAGTCTCCTCTGGAATTGCATGCACGTTGAAGAGAGAAATGAGCAAGGGAGAGACATCTGTAAGATGACTCACTTATATATGGGTTTTGAAAGTTAAGTCAAAGTCCGGAGAGTTAAGACTAATTACAGTTCAAGTCACACGAAGGTCCATCTTCCCCAATTGACTCCAAACGGTTCTGAGACAGTTACGGAAATTGTCGAGCTCAACGAAATACGCGTGCTGACACCAAGATGATGCAAAGATGATATGAGCAAAACAAAAGCAAAATTACGAAAAAGGGCTTAGAACTACCTATTCCAGGTCAAAGGTCACTCAACTACCTATCCATGACCCAAAACAAGTTCAAAAGAAATAAACAAAACAAAACACACACTAATGAGCCACTAATCCGGCTCAAAGGGGATCGGAGTGTTACAGGTTACTGCTTTTCTTTGCTTCAATGCTTTTGTGTTCGTTCGATTCTCTCTTTTTCTCTCTTCTGTGTGTCCTCCTTTGCTTCCTTCAAACACTCTTCTTTTTATAGAGGTTCCAGGTAGTTTTTGGTGGTTCCTGGGAGTTGTGGGAAGTTTGATTTTGAAAGGGAGTGGAGAAAAACTGCCAAAAGCTGCATGAAGTGTCCTTTGGGGGTCCGTGACAGCAGCCGCGGTCAAGGACAAGGCCCAATTTCGGGTTTTTGTAGTTGTGATCTGTTTTCACCTGTTTGGGGCCCAAACAAAGTCCAATTGCCACGAAACTTGGAGGGATGCTTCTTGACACTATTTTGACCATGTCGTAAAAGTTTCAGCTCATTTTGACCATCTTAAGTTGGTCAACTCCCTTGATGAACAGGCTGCGGTCACGGACAAGGCCCATTTTTTGGTTTTTGCATTTGTGACCCGTTTTCACCTGTTTGGGACCCAAACGAAGTCCAATCGCCACGAAACTTGGAGGGATGCTTTTTGACACTATCTTGACCATGTCATAAAAGTTTCAGCTCGTTTTGACCATCTGAAGTTGGTCAACTCCCTTAATGAACAGGCCGCGGTCATGGACAAGGCCCATTTACGGGTTTTTGCATTTGTAACCCGTTTTCACCTGTTTGGGGTCCGAACGAAGTCCAGTCTTGACGAAACTTGGAGGGATGCCTTTTGACACTATTTTGAGTGTGTCATAGAAGTCTCAGCTTGTTTTGACCACCTAAAGTTGGTCAACTCCCTTGATGATTGGGCCGCGATCACAGACAAGGCCCATTTTTTGGACTTTTGCATTTGTGACCCATTTTCACCTGTTTGGGGTCCAAACGAAGTTCAATCTTGACGAAACTTAGAGGGATGCCTCGTGACAATATTTTGAGTGTGTCATAGAAGTTTCAGATTATTTTGACCACCTAAATTTGGTCAACTCCCTTGATGATTAAGCCGCTGTCACGGATAAGGCCCATTTTTGGATTTGTATATGTGACCCGTTTTCGCCAGTTTAGGGACCGAACAATGTTTGATCACCATGAAACTTGGAGGTTGTTTCTTAACACTATTTTGAGCATGTCACAGAAGTTTCAACCTGTTTTGACTTTCAGAAGTCAGTCAACTTGCCAGTTGACTTTTTATGAAAGTGGGCCCTTGTCTTGGCTGTTTGATGCCGAAATGACTTCGGTTTGGTTCGAAACTTGGAGGAACTGATATCAGGGATATCTTGGAGTATTTTCCCAAATTTCATCAATTTTGGATATCAGGAAGCAGGACTTTGGTTAGTGACCCCATGGCTTGAGGGGAACTGACCCCAAGTTGACATGCTTGTGACTTTTAGGGTCGATGATGTCTGTTGAACTCGAAATTTTGCAGAACCTGTCTTGGGCATCATTTGAGCTTCCATCGAGAGTTTTAGCTAACTTGGTCTTCACTGGATATCACTCTGCACAGGGACCCGCAGAGCATAGTATACGATCATCTGAACCAAGTTTGGATCCAAATGACGTCCAAATGCTCTGAATCTTTGAGGAATGTTCTTTAGATATACTTGAAAGCATTTTATTGAATAGGAGCTTGCTGCAACATGTGGAAGTGTCAAGTCCCACAGTGATTCCCAAAGAGCCGGCAAAGAGTTTCCGAAACTGATTTGAGCTGAGATGAGGTTCAAGTGCTTTGAAAATTCTGGAAATTTATAATCCAAAGCTTGTAATGTCTGCACTGCATTATTTGCAAATTTTTTATGGGTCAACAAGTGCCCCCTCGAGGTACAATGATTATCGTGTAATAATCATTGTGCATCGAAATAGCCAATTCGTAGGAATGATGGATGACTTGATGAAAAGACAGTTTGCTAAAGTAGGTTGTAGGCCTAAACTTGGGATTTGAAAATTTTGATAAAAACCATGAAGGGTTTGATGATGGAATTTTAAAAAAACATAACAAATCTAAATTTCTTTGCCCTGTTTTCACAGATATCAAAAGTAGCATCTCCGTGGGGATTGTGGGGAACACCCACAAAGGAATCCCTTAGGTATTTAGAAAATTCAGAAGTTTATGAATTTTGTTTGGATTTTGGAAATGAATTTGATTTTTCTTTTGACCTATTTTTCACTGATATCCAAAGTGGCATCTCTGTGGGGACGTGGGGAACACCCATAAAAAAGAATCCCTGAGGTTTTAAGAAAATCAAAAGTTTTAGTAAAAATGGATTTGGGTTTGAATTTTCATGGATTTTTGGCTCATTTTCAAAAACCAAAGTTTGGGTTTTGACTTGGCTTAACATGATTCAAAATGAGATACAATTTTGACAAAATGAGATGTAATTTTGAAAGAGATCGGCTTTTGGGATATTGGTTTTTTAATCAAACTTTGGTTTGAAACCCAAAGTTGATTTGGAAAGAAACACTGCCCTTTTTCTTTTTGTATCATTTCCCTCAAAATACTCTAAAAAATAGGATCATTTTACATTGTGAGAGATTTATTTCTTTTATGAATTACCCCAAGTGGACCCACCATGGGAATTTCAAAGAAAAAATGGATCATGATAGTTAGTTTTACTGCTCAAAACCACAGTGACCACGAAGACAAGATGATGGCAAAGGCATGAGTTGTGGATTTGACCAACAATTTGTGTCTGCGGGGAGGAGTAAGTGAGCTACCAGGTCTCGGGTTCAAATAATCATAATGGCAAGGGCCACTAGACAATGGATTCTAACATTTAGACTGGTGATTTCGTAATTTTAGTGGGCTTGGTTGAGCTGTGGACCCCACTGCCGCTGAGTTGTGAATTCCATGGCCAAATGGTTCACGTCAAGCAATGGACCCCATTGGTGATCCCATATGGTGTCATAGGTGGAGAGACGTGACTGGGCTATCGAGCCATGGATCCTAATGCCCAGCCACATTGTGACCGTGAGCAAAGAGGGCAACCGGGGGGAGACCGTGGGCTTTTAAAACTCCACGTCTCTGCCTTCTTTTATTTTTCTATTCTGCTGTTCAATCCAACGATCAGAGAGAGACCGGGAGAGAGAAAAAGACCGAAAGAGAGATTGAAGTGACCATGAGAGAGAGGGAAGGATTGAACCGACTGGGGGAGAAGAGGTAGCATCAACTGGGAGAGGAGAAGACTAAACCGAGAAGGAGGGACAAGCCGAGTGGGGGAAGGAAAACAATAGCACCAACTGAGAAGAGGGAGATAGACCGACTGCGAGAAGGAGGGAGACCGGGACTCCAAGTTTGAATCAATTGAGGGGGAAAGACAAACCGAGCCTTCGAGGGCTCAGAGGCATCTATCATCTCAGTTTTCTTTTATCCTTTCATCTTCTATCTTGTGGATTTACTGATTGAAGATCATCACCATGGTCGGTAAGTTTCTAAACTTCAACTCCTTCAAACTCTGTCATGGCCGAATCCAAGCCTGGGGATTTCTTTTTGCTGGTAGAATGGTCTTAATGCTTTATGTTGAGTGGGCATCATCTGTTGGGCATCATTTGAATACGCCCCCCGGTCATAGCCTGAATAATGTGAGGGGGTTCACGGTCACGGCCTGATGCGATTCTTTTCTTTCTCTCTCTCTTTTTCTTTTTTTTTTTTCAAGAACTGATGTAAGGTGATGTTTGTGAAATCACCTCAAACTCACCAGTTTACTGACCATACGAACCCATAATGATTTGTCACGGCCACCACCTGTTTGATGGAATGCCCCATTGAAAAATTCTGCTGAATTCACTTCCTGTCTTCTGCTGTAGTGCTGTCTTATTAGATTTGGGATTGCTCAAATGCATTTTCGGTCACAGACATTGCTGTCTTGGCTTGGTTAGTCTTATGCTCACAAAGCACCACCCACAGTCATAGCCTTGGCTTTGGCTAAACCCACGGTCACAGACCACTGTATGTCTTGGTTACTTCATGACCATAAGTCATTCATGTAAACTGAATTGAATTGGGGTTGCAACTCCTTTTCTCCTTCTGACGCTTGTGTTTTAGCTGGGACTGGGCATTATCCGATACAAGAAGGCAATTCCATTGGCTATGCACTTGATCACAGGCTATTCATCTCATGTTATCTCGTTACATGGTGACTGATATGAATTGACTTTGTCATTAGCGAGAACGCTTCAAACCAAATAGTGACAGAGCGAGCCACTGAATCCAAATGATTGCTGTGACTTTGGTAAAGAGAGTAAAGTTATCGGTAACCATGAAAGAGCCAAAAGGGGCAGAACAATAGTGACCGTAGATTCCACTTCTTTTTAATTCAATGTCTACTGTTACTGCTTAAATCTTTGGTCCTGGTATGTCTGATTTGATGAATCTTTTTGATGTGTTAGAATGCTTTGAACTTCACTTTTCGTTCATAGTGTGATGGAGTTCACCACCACTTTGGTTAAGCTTCAACTTTCACTATTGAACTTAGTGAAGGAATATCCTCCTGTGTTTGAATATCAACACCACTGAGCACACACCTAGCCTTCTGTGATCTGTGAGAAGTGAAAAAGGAACTCGAGATAACAACCTTCTTATTTCTAAGCATAGTGAGAGCACAAATTGAATCATCATAGCCTCTGTGGGAATTATAGAAGATTGGATTGTGGTGATTTGCTCAGTCACTGATATGGCCCCTAAAAGCTTGACCATCATAGTCTTTATAGGAATTGTAGCCTAAATCCTCAGATTGGGTAACCATTAGAGGTATTCTTCTTGCTTTTGATGAGAAGGTTACTCCCCTTAAGTCTCACCAAACATGAGAGGTATGGACCACCTTGAATGTGAACGATTAATGGAGATGATCAACAGGAAGCTGACAGAGATAACTAAATCATCATAAGGTGGATTCTCTCTGCTTTTGATGAGAAGGTTACTCCCCTTAAGTCTCAATATGCATGAGAAGCATAAACCACCCTGAATATGAATGGTTAATGAAGGGGGTTGATGAAAATAGGGCAGACCCTCACGTCGATCCCATAATTGAATATAGTCTTGAATAAACTGTTTTACATTGTCTTTTTCTATCACAACTTCCAAGCATGAAGAACCACCGATCACACGGTTGAATGTAGCTTTGAGTAAGACGTTTTACATTGTCTTTTTCTACTAAAACTTCCAAAGATGAAGAATCACCGAATACCCGGTTGAATGTAGTTTTGAGTAAGACATTTTACATTATCTTTTTCTACTACAACTTCCAAAGATGAAGAATCACCGAATACCAGGTTGAGTGTGACCTTAAAGACCCACTGATCATATGGTCGAATGTAGTTTTGAATAAGACATTTTACATTGTCTTTTTCTACTACAACTTCCAAACATGAAGAATCACCGAATGCACGATTAAATGTAACCTTGAGTAAGACGTTTTACATTGTCTTTTTCTACTACAACTTCCAAAGATGAAGAATCACCGAATACTCGGTTGAATGTAGTTTTAAGTAAGACGTTTTACATTGTCTTTTTCTACTACAACTTCCAAAGATGAAGAATCATCGAATACCAGGTTGAGTGTGACCTTAAAGACCCACTGATCATAGGTTGAATGTAGTTTTGAATAAGACATTTTACATTGTCTTTTTCTACTACAACTTCCAAACATGATCCGTGCTTCCCTGCAAAGTAACTGAAGATCCCACAAGAATGTCTAATGGTCCCATCATAGCAAATCATCGCCCGGGGCCTCGTTTGCTAAGATTAGAAATGTGAAAATCCTTCAGTCTTGAAATGGATGTTATACTTTGTCGGTGTTGTTGGAAACATGTCATGCATAAACATTGTTCTTTCATACGTGCTTGCATTTGTTCATGCCCTATATGCTATTCATAGATGCCATTTTCATGCTTGAACACGAACCTGCTGCCCCCTGAAAAGGTCTTAAGATGCTTGAACATCTGTTTGGACCGGGAGCCTTGGTTCTGAGACTTAAGTGTGCCTTTGATGCCAATTCTTGGTCTCGGAACTAAGTATTGTCTTCTCCTTTTGGCCTTATACTAAGGGAGATGCTGCTGATTCTTTTTTTTATTTTTTGAAACTTCCATATCGTTGTTACTGATACTTATCTTTTCCTTCTTTTTGATTTGCTTTGCAGATAGAAAGGGTAAAGCACCCGCAACTGCAACTGCTGGAGCACCTAAAAGTCATACCAAGGGTAAGACCGCAAGGGAGTCTGATCCAAAAGATTCAAATGAAACATCTGATGTCAACCTGTGGCTCCAGAGAACTAAAGCTTTATCAACGAGAAATTGGTACTCGTATTGGTGCTTGGCAAATAATACCAATTGGGAGAATAATGACAAGGTAGTTTTCCCAAAACCACGATATATATTTGGAGATGCCACAAAGGAGACTGCAAAGCAACCTACTAACCATATGCGGTATCGTTACACAAATCCGACAAGGGTCGTGCTTGAATTAACCACTGTTCGATCTATTCGACGGCATCCAACTATCATGTCGTTATCTTCAACAATCCCAGCAAGGCATGATCCTTTTTCGTGGATAAGACATCACGTCCACTTCAAGACTGGGAAATTCATGCGTTTGCCTCCATACTACTTCATAGAACATCCAAGGTCTGAAATAGAGACCCTCGAACCGTGCACTTTGAATTTGGAAGTAGGCACTGCGATATCACAGTTCAGGACTATTGGGCTTGGTATTCATTCAGGCGACGGGAGTGCTTGGCTCGGTGAGGGGCATCAATCTCGCTGGTGGTTTAATTGCATCGGGGATTGGCCAAGCTGGGTGACTGCAATCAAGCGTCATTATGTGGAAGATTTGAAAACAGTCGGAATTTTTGATGCTGTAAATGCTACCACACAAAGAGTCCCGTGTGAGAACAAAAATATCTGCAGGGCCATTCTGGAGTTATTTTGCCCAGCGACTGGTACTTTCATTACTCCAAACATGGAGTTGGGATTTTCTCTATGGGAAATAAAGAAAATTTTTGGTTTGGCACCTTACGACGAGATCTATAATGAGACTGTTTTACCCGATGAAGAATTAGCCACTATGGATGACAAATTCAAGGCCGCATATTACCTCCTTTTTGCGCTTGAAGATTCTATTCAGACATCTAGCCGAAGTCGAGGCAAAGTCTTGCAATGGATCAGTCAAGTGAAGAGAATCACTGATCCTTTCTTCGTTAATAGAGGCGGGTTCTTTAAGTGGAAAAAGGTAGTCCCGAGTGAAGATCCCAAGAAAGGTTCGACAATCATCTTTCATGAAGATACAAACTTTCAGCCTTACATTTTTGCCAAGTATCCCGATTTAAAAAGGAAATGTTGGCTTGCCTCATTCTTGACAGCATAGTTGTCTGAGGTTCTTTTTCCGAGCTCTGGAAACAACCTTAGGCTTGGTTGCATATATCCAGCCCTCAAGAAGGCATTTGGACATAACCTTGCTTTGGGTTCTGCTTTTGTATCTTATATGCTGACAGATTTGAAGCTTTCAAGATTCACCGTCAGAAAAGGAAAACCGTTCAACCGATTTTATGCCGAATATCTACTGTACACCTGGTTCACTTACCATTGCAATGATCTTCATTCACATAGCGGTGCACCGGGGAACATTTTCATGAAGGGTGTGGTTGGTGGTAGTTGCTTAATTAACAACTATTCCATGACCGATTTGCACCAACATTTGCGCAACTTTAACAATTATGTTGCTTCTCGGGATGCCATACCGAATATTGAAGTTCCCACTCAGATGAGGAATGCTATGGAGCCATCAATAGACAAGGTTAGGGAGGGTGGCCGAGATATCGGCTTGTCAGATGAAGAAAAAAGCTGGCTTCTGAGTTTAAGGCCTACAGATCTGGTGTATAGGAAAAATACATACATTAATATTCAACCTTATATACCTGCCAGATTCTGCAGACAATTTGACTTCTATCAGGCCGTCGTGGGAGCACCGGGCCGAATTCGAGGCACTATCGGCTCCTTGCAGGATGCCCGTAATGCTTGGGAATTCTACCAAGCGTTTGACACTGAGGGCCGTTTTGGATATCCTTGTCTTCTGAATCCTGGATATACGAGTGGCTTCGCCCAGTGGTTTGCTAAAAGCACCCTTGCCATTGTGCAGGCATACACAAGCAATCCTTGAGCCAAATGTCGTGTTTTGCCTGCTTCTAAGAAGAAGGAAAAAGGAGAAAAGGGAGAAAAAGATTGTTTCGTCCCAGAGAATTTTGAAAGTTGGCTACATGATGGGGACCAATAGCGAATTGGTTTAACAGTCGGATCCGATATCTGTCGAGACCATCGTGGTTTAAGAGGTGAGGAAGATGAAAGTTACATGCCTCCGCCTAATGTACCCGCAACGAGAATGCGATGAGCCATAGAAGAAAATTTATAGGAGAACATTAGCCTTGCTGAAATCAGGGAAATGGCAGGGCTGCTTTGGATTTTGGATCTGTTTCCCGTTCTGTCAGAACCAAGGTATCAGTGGGAGAACAGATCAGACAGTTTGAGTCAGAGCGATCCGCTATGCATGCAGCTGCTGAGATAGATTTTGCTCAGCGATTAAAAACTACTGCTGATACTCCTGTATTGACAAAGACACATGTCAGTCAAAGTCCAGTAGAGGGGGTCCAATCTGCGGAAGTGGCTACGAGAGCAAGGCCATCTATCATAATGCCCGTGAACCCTCCGAAGGATCTGGGTTTGCATAAGAAAATTAGAGTCACTCACTCAAAATTGGTGACTCGAGTCCGAGCTTCAGATAGTAAAGAGACACCTTCCAACAAGAGAAAAGCTAAAAGTCCTCCAGCACGTCGTTCTCAGAGGCTAAAAACTGGTAACATACATATATTTGTTTATAATCATTGCTTCATTGATTCTGTATCTCTAACATTGATATATTTTTTTGGTGATTTTATTAGCTCAACCCTTAATTGCTGAGAGTCTGCGAGGCAAGTGGCCAGAGTTGCTGAAGATTATGCCTCTGATGAGAGGAGGGGAGGAGAAAGCAGTTTTGATACTCTTACAACCGGAGAGCGAATTGATAGTGATATTCACATCGAGTTTGATTTTGAAAAAGATATGTTTAATCAAGTGTAGATGCCTGAATTTGAGAGAGAAGTGGCAGCTAATATACCGATAGAATCCATCATTGCAGAGAAATCTATCGATGACGTTGATATTGCTGCTTTCCAGATTAAACAGCAGAAGCCTCCTTCTGAGATTGTCAAGGAATCTGCGACAAGAGTCATAAGGGGTATCGAGGAAACTCCAGTTGTCGCTGAAGGTAAACTTCACATTAGCCTGGTTAGCATTTCAACATTCGTGCTCTAATTTCTGCTCATTCCCCTTTTTCAGGTGGTCGGGTGGAAGAGGGTGTTTCTGATACACTTGCTAAAACACTTTCGATCATTCCTAGGAGATCTTTCGGATCCCCTATCGAGGAGCAAGCGGAGAAGGAGCATGCCGAAACTTCGATTGACTTGGATGATGTCTCATTTCATAGTGGATACTTGAGGCATCACCAGGCAGCCCTCTGGGGAGTGATCTGCAACACTTTATAGAAAGTTTATCATTAGGTTCACTAACCCAAAGTATGAATGATGGTGCGGGGTTGTCGCCAGCCGGTACCACTTTGCCTGTTAGTAACGAGCCAAGGGCTGATGAGGTTGAGGATGTCTAGATGGAGCAACATGTTGAACCTATTGGCGATGCAGAAAAAGAAGCGGACTGTGTTATGGTTCCAGTCACAGAGGCCCTTGCAGCGGATACTGTTGTGATCAGAACAAGCTCTTCTGTTCGACAGAGAATGGTTTTAGAAGGTGCAAGTCTCCCGGTAGAGGATACTCCTGTAATACCTGTCACTGATAGTGTGCCTCCAGTTGCTGGCCGTTTTACACCTCCCACGGCCGTGACACCTCCGAGAGTCCACTTTAGGGTGGATCAGTCATCGCCTTTAAAAGTTATTGAAGACACTGTTGTTCAGAAGATATTAGATGAGGCTTCTACTGCTGAAGGTGGAGGGACCTGAAAAGCCTTACTGCATGTGACAGTCACACCTCATGCCATTTGGGATCCTTCGACTACCTCGTCTTCACAGGGGTCACATGATTCACCTTCTGTTCGTGAAGAAGCATTGGCGATTCCTGAGGGCGGAGTAAATGTCAAGAGAGAAAGGGATAATTGCTCAAGTTCTCAAATCCAGTCAAATTCACAAGAGCGAGAATCAAACCTTTCTATCCCTAAAGAACTCAGCTTCTTCGGGGACACCCCAAAGCCTCAATTTGCTATTAATTTTGCCACAAAGATAACCATTCGCAGCATTTTGCTACTGTTTTTCAAGGAGAGCTTTCTTCAGAGAAGATTCAAGGTGCCAAGGCTTTTGCAGATATGTTAATATTTTCTGGTACCGACTTGAGTGGTCTTTGCGATGCCCTCGTCCTCCTCTTTAACAAACTCGAAAAAAAAGACTCTTGGGATAAGAGTGTTGATCATTCCAAAGCTTTCCAAGATGAGGTCTTAAGGCACAAAATTCAATTGGCTGCAGAGATTGAAAGTGGTGAGGAGGAGATACAGGTAATAAATGCGGAAGAGGCCAAGTTGACACAGGAATTTGCTGTGCATGCGGACCAACGTGCATATATTCAACAATAGATCGTTGTATTGCAGCATCAATTATCTTCCATGGAAAATACCATGGAAAATTTGCAGAAGTCTGTTTCAGAGAGAATTCGTCGCCGAGATGATCTTTTCGCGCATAGAGAACGAAACGCACAGCCCTGAATGACTTCATACAGTCCTTGGAGATTGAATTGAATATTAAGCTGGACGAGATTGACATTAATACTGCTATTCCAGCTTATGCAAGCTACAAAGGGCGTATCCTCATTGCAGAAGTACTGAATGTAAAGGGGCAACTGGAGAAGTTCCTGGACTGAGATTCTTTGCTGCAACTCTGATTTTTTTTTTACATTGAGTTCACTGCTTGTATTCGAACTTTAAAATGGATATCAATGGAAAAGGTTTTTCTTTCTATTTTTGTCATCGGTATAAGTGTTTGGTTTTGATTTTGTGTGGATGTTTGTGGTTTGTATGGATGGTTAGTTTGGTTTGATTTTCTTAGATTTGTATGAAGGTGTGATTTGCGATCTTTTGGATCCACAAACCAAAAATAAGTGAGTCATATAGGTGGACGTTATCCGGTGCTCATGTGTGAGGCTTTCTCCAGGGTCCATGACTTTATCATTTTGGTGTCGAAAGAGGTCAAACAGAGTGGATGTTATCCGGTGCCCATGTGTGAGGCTTTCCCCGGGACCCTTGACTTATTCCTTAGGATAAATATTTGGTTTTGGTTTTTGTTTAGATTTTGGTTATACAGGGTCTGCAAAAAGACTTGTTCTACATAACCGAAGATAGTCATGTAGGGTCTGCAAGAAAAAAAAAACTTGTTCTATACAACTAAGGATTAGCTATATGGGGTCTATAAAAAGACTTATTCCACATAACTGAGTTTTGCTATATAAGGTCTGCGACAAGACTTAATCTATATAGCAGGATGTTATAAAGGGTCTTGTAAGGATATTATCCAATTAATAAAGGTTTGACTAGAGGGGTCGAAGGACTTGATCCTCGCAGTCATTTTATACAAATCTGAGCGATTTTGGTTACAAGTCATAGGTTGTGAGGCTCGAAACTAGAGGACTTTGATTTTGGTTAGGAGTGAAAATGTACACTGTACATGATTTGGGTACACCAATAACATTCAAGAATAGTATTTCTTGAGAAGTTTTCCATTGATAGGCATCATGCATCTATCCCCTTCAAGCGTGAGGAGTGCATAGGCGCCATTGGAGTAAACTTTGTCAATGACAAATGGTCCTTCCCATTTAGGTTCAAATTTACCGTTTGACAAGTGTGTGGAGAACATGGGCCTCTTAGCTGCAAGGACTAAGTCTCCTTTCTTGTAGGTTCTGTATTTGACCTTTTTGTTAAAGGATCCTGCCATACGAGCTTGATATAATTCAATGCTTTGTCGAGCGGCAAGCCTTTTCTCATTAAGGCTCTCTAGCTCTTGGAGTCGAAGTCCAGCATTCTTCTCTTCAGTATATTTGTTTATCACAGCTACCCGAAGAGAAGGAAGTTGTATTTCCAGGGTTATTACAGCCTCATAGCCATAAACCAAGGAATACGGTGTTGATTTTGTTGGACCGCGAACCGTAGTTCTGTAAGCCCATAATGCTTCAGGAAGCTTGGTACTCCAACCCCTTTTGTTGTCAGAGACCATTTTCTTCAAAATTTTACAGATAGTCTTGTTAAAAGCCTCAGCAAGCCCCATTAGCTGCAGGATTATATGCTGTAGATGGACAACATTGGATTTCATACTTGTCACAGGATCTGTAAAATTTATCATTATTGAATTAGGGACCGTTGTCATGGTATAGACATCTGGGCACCCCGAAACGACAAATGATGTGAGTTTTCAAGAAGTTGAGGACCGTATCTGTTTTGACTTGCTTCTGCCCATTTGGAGAAGTAATCCATCGCAGCCAAGATGAACTAATGACCACGTTCTGATGGTGGGCTGATCTTCCCAACTATGTCCATTCCCCAAGATTCAAATAGCCAAGAGGTGGACGTAGGGTGCAAATACTCAGGAGGTTGATGAATATAATCACCATGAATTTGACATTCATTACATCTTTTAGCAAAATTGATGGCATCAGATATCATAGTGGGCCAATAGTATCCTAGCCTTCGAATTTGATCATGAAGCTTTGGCCCAGCCTGATGCGTACCACATAAACCAGAATGAACTTCTTTGAGGACTTGTTCTGCCTCTCTTGGTGATAAGCAACGAAGAAGAATCCCATCATATGATTTACGATAAAGAGTCTTTGAAGGCAAATCAAAATGGAATTTTAGAGCTCGTCTTTGAATGCTAGTTCTGTTTTTAGCATCCTCTGGTAATACTCCATGAAGAACATAATCAATAAAAGGATTTCTCCAATCTCTAAAGGAATTGTGGAAAGATGAAATCCGATTATTAATTACAGTAAAACTATCAGCCACTGCCTTATGAGTGTCAAGCAGAGGTAGAAGTCTTCTTTCAACCACTTCTAATGCCATCTTATCATTTTCAGGGATCGACATCGAAGCTGCCAAACTTGCCAATGCATCTGCCTTGACATTCTGATGTCTCGGAACATGATGAAACTCTATCAAATCGAATTTTTTTCTTGAGTTCACAGGCTTTGTTGAAGAAAAGAACCAAATCAGGTTTCTTCACTTCATACTCATGATTCATTTGCTTGATCATGAGCAGTGAATCTCCATAGACTCCAAGCATATTGATACCTGATGTTATAGCTAGCTCAAGGCCCATGATCAATGCGGTATACTCTGCTACATTGTTTGAACATAGTTTAATTAATGAGAAGGAGTGAAGGATGTAGAATTTCTTCGGGCTACAGAAAATAATTCCAACTCCTGAAACCGGTTCTCCCGATTCATTAGTTCTGGAAGCTCCATCAAAACGCATGAGCCAATGCTGGTTTGGGTCAATAGTAGACTTCCGCCGCTGCTCAATGAAAAAGACTGGTTCATCAGGGAGATTATCTCTGAATTCAGAATTCTCCAGGAGCGGATGTTCTGCCAAAAAGTCAGCAAGAGCTTGCCCCTTTATAGCCTTTGCAGGGGTATATCTGATATCATATTGAGAGAGGAGAATTGACCATTTGGCCAAGCGTTCGCTCAGGGACCCGGCTTTTGTTACCAGCACTTTTAATGGATTGATATTAGAAACTAGGTACACTACATTAGAGAGGATGTAGTGACGTAGCTTTTGAATTGCAAACATCAATGCCAGACATTCCTTTTCTACTGGATGATAGTTGTGTTCAGCATCAACCAACATTCTTGACAGGTAGTAAAGAGCCACCTCTTTTCCTTCATCGTTCTTTTGAGCTAATACTGCCCCCAGAGAGTGATCGAGAGCTCGAGTATATAGAATGAAGGGTTTGCCTGGCATTGGAGCTAAAAGAACTAGCGGATTAGTGAGATATCGCTTGATGTCTTGGAAAAGATCTTCACGAGATTTGTCCAGACAAAATTTACGCCTTTCTTCATCAGTTTGGAAAAGGGTTTGTATTTTCCAGATAAATTTGAAATGAACCGACGAATATAGGCAAGTCTTCCTTACAATCCCTTTAACTCTTTTAGAGTTCTTGGAGAAGGCATTTCCAAAATGGCTTTAATTTTAATGGGATCTATGTCAATACCGCTTTTGCGAACCACAAATCCTAGAAACTTTCCGGAAAAAACTCCGAAAAACATTTCAAAGGATTCATCTGAAGTCTGAACTTCCGAAACCTTTCAAAAACTATGTGGAAATCATCTAAATGATCTGATTTCTGTTTGCTCTTGACTGACAAGTCATCGACGTAACATTCAACAGATTTATGCTGTAGGTCCTTAAAGATTTTCATCATTGCCTTTTGGTATGTAGCCCCAACATTTTTGAGGTCGAAAGGCATGACAGTATAGCAATATATGCTAAAGGGAGCCCTGAATGAAGTATGCTTTTCGTCTTCCATGAACATTTTGATTTGATTGTACCCCGAGAATCCATCCATGAATGACATCCTTTCGTACCCGAAAGTATTGTCAATCATGATTTCTGGTATAGGCAATGGGAAGTCATCTTTAGGGCAGGCTTTAAACAAGTCCCTGAAGTCAATGCAGACTCTAATCTGTCCATTCTTTTTAGTGACTGGTACTATATTAGCTAACCAGTTTGGGTGCTGTTCTTCACGGATGAAACCCACATCTCTGAGCTTTTGAACTTCTTTTTCTATTTTATCCATGATTTCTGGCTTTGTCCTTCGCTGGTCTTGCTTTACGGGTTTAGCATCACCTGTTATGTTCAACTTATGCACCGAAATCTCTGGGTCTAGACCAGGCATTTCCGCATAGGTCCATGCAAAGCAATCCATGAACTCTTGTAAGAACCTCACGTACATATCAAGTTCGTTTCCTTTGATTTGAAAGCTTACAAAAGTAGGTCGAGGATTTTCTGAGGTCCCTAAGTTTATTTCTTGTACTTGGTCCTCAGTTGAAGGCTTAGGAGGAGGCACTTCCACAACATCATCGGAAGTTTCCAACTCCGTAAAGCCTTCTGGAGTTTCATTTGGGGGTTTAAGCCAAGGCCTGATCCCTTTCCATGGATTCAATTTTTTGGGCTCTTTGGCTTTTACATCAAGGGCTAAGCATTCCCAACGAACATGTTGTGACGGGCTTATTTCTACATTGAGTCAGGAAGCTAGTGTTCAATGATTTGGGACATAGCATCATCGCTATCACTTGCTCCCTTCAAATGTTAGAAAGTAGCCCAATCAGCAGGTTCTTGAGCAACAAGAGTTTCATAAGAATTATCATCTTCATACTCTTTGGTGAAGACCACGGGTCTTACTCTAACATCTTGATTTAGTTTAGGAATGTTACTGTAGGGAACATATCCTATGCAGTGACGTAGTTATTCAATTTTGCATCCCATTTCAAGATCTTCCTTCATTTCTGGAGTGAAGGCGTTCAAAGGAATCTATATCCCATTTTTATTCAATCCGAGACCCGTAGGTTTCTTAAGATTTATCCCATATTCTTCATCATGTTATAGACCACAGGGTTGTAGTTATCAAACCGTATTTTCCCATCATTAGTGATTTTATCGATAGGATTTAGAGGAGAAGCATCTTCAGCCCGATGGAAGATAATTGTTTGATCATACTGCTTCGATGGAGGCACTAAAAAGCAAGATCCTTCGAAATCATAAATATGAGATGGAGTGGGCCATGGTAATAGTGGCGGTTCCCAGTCTGCTGTGGAATGTACAGAAGCATTCTTTATTTTGATGTCTTCAGAGTCCGACTCAGAATCTGAACTTCTGATCATTGAAACAACATGTATCGGACGTATCCGTCTAGACCGCCTGCGCAGACGATAGAGTGCCACTTCAAGGGATGAAACTATTCGAGACATTTCATCGAAGGTTTGAAATTCCATGGCCATAGTCAAGCTACGGAGAGCTGGCTGGAAGCCTATCCAGCATAAATGAATCCAAGTAGAGAAGTGTGGAGGATTTTCACATCTTTCAGCCAAACGGAGCCATCTGTCTATATATCTGTAGGATAGTTCTCCCCTTCGTTGCGATGTTAGCACAAGTTGACGAAAAGTAATAGGAGAATCAAGCCTTATAGGTGACATCCCTCTGGTAGGAGGAGGCACATTTTCCTGACCAACATTCGAATTGTTCGTTGAGGAAACTGCATTTGTTGAATATGAGTGCTTTTGACATCCTGCTTCTCCTTTTCTCGGTGATTTTGTGAATATGATTAGAGGTCCTGATTGTTTGACTTCAGTTTTGACCTTGATTACCAAAGGAGCTTTGGTTTCTATACATTTTGCCACAGGCTTCTTCGTTGGTTGCGATGCTCCGAGAGGATTGGATTGCACATCGATTCCTGAGTGGTTTCCTTTTTCTACTGAAATAGTGAAAGGTTCTGCATGATTATTATCCACTGGAGCACCTTTTGTGTTCATTTTGGACTTGGTGGGTCTTTCTTGATACATGGCTGCATCAGTGAAGTAGACTTCTTTTCCTTTGAAAGGTTTTTCATCCGCAAAGACTCGATGCACTTTTCCTTCGTCATCAATATATTTGAGACATTAATGGAAAGTGGAGGGTACTATGGCATAATCATGGAGCCATCTTCTTCCCAAAAGGATATTGTAGCAAGCACAAGTCTTAACTACGTCCAAAGTAGCTTCTGAAGTTAATTCTCCTAACTTGAACCGGATTCGAATATTGCCAATTGGATTATGAACTTTCCCGTCATATCCTTGGATAGAAGTCTTTGTAGCAGATAACTTGCTTATTGGGATGCTGAGTTCTTGAAGAGCTGTAATTGTGATGAGGTTTAGAGCTGACCCTGGGTCGACCTGAACTCTCGGGACAAGAATGTCTTTGATGTAGACTGTGAAAGAAAGTGGCCTTGTATGTTTCATATCACCTAAGAGGAGATCCTCTTTAGTGAAAGATATAGTAGCTTTGGAAGCATTATGAATAGAAAGACATTCCATGCATTGCTTTTGAGGCTTTTTTGATTTTGCTTTCAGGTAATTCTTTTCTATTTGATGAACTTGCGCTACATGAGTTTGATTGTCTGTATTCAAAGCTTGTAGAGCTCGTATGAAATTATTACGAGTCTCCTTGGACATCTGCAAGAGATCAAAAATGTGAAGTCATGCAGGTATGTGCTTGAGGTGCTCAACAACATTATATGTGAATGGCTCTGGTGGCCTTGCATTAGCATTTGCCTCTGAGAAGCTACATTTACATTAACATTGTCCCTTGAAGGGTTTACATTAGAAGAGGAAGCAGAAGAGGGTCCATCATAAGTAACCCTATAATTACGACCAGACCGAGCACTGTCATTAACCATATTATTTCGGTTAATTTCTGGGCGAGTGTCCCTTCTTATGGCGTTAGTTTCTTCGGATTCAAAAAGCTGGCTAATTTCCTCTAAGCCTGACTCTTGCCCTGTGTTATCAGGAATGACTTAAGATGCTTGGGGCTCATTAGCAATACTCAAAATTACCAGGGTGGGAGCCGTTGGAATCTCTTCTTCAGAGTCGAAACCATCATCTTGAACTTGAGAAATTTCCTGTGGTGTGACAATGTTAGTATCATCATGTTCCTCTGGAAATCCAAGCTCATTAGTCAAGTCAAACATAACTAACTGAGTGTTTAGCTTGGAATCCGTATCTGGAGAAGTCATCTTTGAGTTTGATTGGGAAGGAGCATCTGATGTAGAGACTATGGTGCATGAAAGAGGCGGAATCACCTGTTGTTGTTGTGCCTCCCCAGAATCAATCAGTGGTAAAGGGTCTGGATGAATCTCCGGGGTTAACGGAAAAGGAGGAGGGTCACTCGACCAGCCACTTGAGCTTGGTCTATGTATATCATAAAGGGCCACTAAGAGTATGTTAAAACCATGCTTGATATTGAGTGTAGCGGTTTCAGGATCAAAGGTTTGGTCGAAACCTTCATCTTCGTCGGAAGGATACTCATCAAAGTAGTCATCAACCCACCGATCATCTTCGAAGTCCGAGTAATCAGACCAATCTTCTTCATCATCTGAGTTTGGGGGTATGCCATTCTATGATATCCGATTACTACTGGATATCAATGGTTCTTCCTCACCTTTTGGGATTGGTACAATGTAGTCAGCTAAAGTAAAGTGACCTTTAGCTAGTTTGGAAGATTCTTTGGTGGTTGGAGTTTCAACTATTCTCTCCTTCTTCCACTTAGCTTGTTTTTCTTGCTTAACCAAGGGATTTTGGGTGGTTTTTTGAAGATTTTTTATTTGCTTTTTAGCCTTTTCTTCTTTCTGCAGGTGTAGGTTTAGTTTTCACTTTCTCCCAGCCTTTGTTACTTACCAAGTCCGGGTGAACCCACATTTCCTGTCCTGAAGAGGTTTTGACTGGTATCAACCCCTGCTCATTGTATATTGCATTAACGACCCGGAATTCAACAGTAGGTGGTTTTGATGGAGCAGATACTACTATGGGTGCAAATTGTCCAAAAGAAATCATGTTGACTGGAGCAACTTCATATTTTCGATCAAATGTTATCACTCAATTTTTCCACATTTTGTTGACCTTTTCTTTCAGGATGAAACAGTCTTTAAGAGGATGAGATACCATCCGATGATATGTGCAGTAATTTGGGTCATTAACGCGACCTGCCTGCTCCGGTTTTTTCATTGGTGGAAGTTCAAGTTTGTTATTTTCCATCAATGTTTGGAAGATTATTTCAATATCTCCATCGAAGGGATATTTAGTTCTTTTTCTCTTTTCATATTCCTCCCTTTTAGTTTGCTTGGTCTTGACACTCTGTGGTTTTGGAGGAGCTGACTTAGAGGTTTGCACATTGAATACCTCTTGTTTCTTCTTCAAATTCGGAGCAGTTGATTTTGGAAAAGAAGACGACGATGATTCCACTTTTCGAGAATTTACCTTCTTTTGACTAATCTCTTTAAGGGTCAATTCTGCGTTACTGGCCACTTCAACTAAACGAGCTAAAGACTTAGTTTTGTGACTAAGTCTGATAGCCTTGATTTCTGGCTGCAGGTTGGTTTTGCACATTTCAATAGTAACCCTCTGAGATGGTTGTTCTAAGCATCTGTAAGACAATGCCCTCCATCTGTTAATAAAGGCTTGTGCAATTTCATTTTCTCCTTACTTTGTGCTGCTAAGCATGGCGAAGGTGACTGTTTGATCTTCTTCTTGAAAATGAAGTAAGAATTTCTCTTCCGTGACTGGCCATGTTGTGAAAGAGAGCTCTGGTAATTGCTTATACAAATCAAAAGCAACTCCTTTCAAAGTGCCTACGAACAATCTTATTTTTAATGCATCCAACTCCGGTAAGCTCCCCAGGAGTGATTTGAAATGTACTATATGTTGGTAGGCTGACCCTTTTCCCATTTAAGGCTGGAAAGTCAGAAGTTTATAATCTGGCGGGAATGGGACCAGATCAAATTTCGGAGGGTATTTGGATGTAATACCTTTCTTTTTCATTCTGTTGTCTACCTTTGATTTGGTTAGTATTTCTTCAACTTCCTTGAAAGTTACATGTTTTTCAGGATCCGCATGTAGCCCAAGGATTGATGAATGGTCACCCGTGGCAGAACCTGTGGCCATTACTTTATCTGTCAGTGATTTAATTTGAGCCGTAAGCAGGTCAATTTTGGTGGCGTTCCTCCTATCATAACCTGCTCTCTCCTGTCAGCAAATAAAGGATTGGCTGGAGCTTCAGCAGGACCACCTAACTTGTCTGTCAAAATTTTTAACTGGGCAGTTAGGTGATCAATTCTAACCCCTTGCTGTTTGACGACATCACTGACGTCATCTTCTTGATTTTCATCAGCATTTTCTTCGCCGGTATTTTTACTTTCAATAGCACCTTCGTTTCCATCGTGTCCAGTGCCGCTTCCTTCAGCCATAAATACTATATATTGACGAGGGTAAGAAGACGTAGGAAGAGTAGACTGACTATCTTCCGTGTCCAGGAGAGTAATTGAATCTTTGTAGGAATCTGTTTCAACATGTCCTTCAGAAGTTCCGCCTGAATGAGAATTGGAATCAGATTCTTGTGACTGGGTTCGAGCCATACTCCGAGTAACCCTTCTGGTTGGACCTGATCCAACTATGCATGAAGAAGTTAGTTCTAACTCATCTTATTTGACCACCCATTTTGGAGTGATTGTATGCCGAGATTGCTTCCGAGTGCGAGCCAAAGCCTTCTCTCTAATTTGATTGGCCACTCTGGCCGTTAAAGATTAATCTTTAAATCTGGCAACCAATGGCTTAGAAGCACTGGCGAGTAGATTCCAGCCCGTAGGGTTGGAAGTAGGGAATGAAAAAACATCGACAGTACTTCTTTCATTATTCTTCCCTTTACCCTTCTTCTGTTGAAGCGAGCTCTTGAAACGAGCCAGATC
The DNA here is from genome assembly GCA_037013555.1 of Sextonia rubra. NCBI lineage: Eukaryota > Viridiplantae > Streptophyta > Magnoliopsida > Laurales > Lauraceae > Sextonia > Sextonia rubra. Next base: position 12,627,112 of record JASUAD010000008.1, read on the forward strand.
AGTTGAATCGTTAATGACTAACCGTTCAGCTGGCTCTTTGTCCTTAGCACCATGTGATGGATGTTGTAGTGCTACGATGACTGAAGGTAGACGTTTCCTTCCGAACTTCCACCCCTCCTTTTGAGTCAAAGGGTAAAAGATGTTCTCTCCAAGTGATGCCAAAGATTTGCTTTCAGTCTTTTCATATCCTCGCCTGCGTGGTTGTGGTGACCACGTGTTACAGCTTGGGATGGCAGCATGTTTTTGGGCTTTTCTTGGGATTTGTCGAGAGTCTCTTGTCACAGCCCCTTGTTTGGGCCGAACTGAGGATGCTCCTAGAGCTTGGGTGGCCATTCTAGGCAACTTATTAAGTGCCCTTAGTTTGTGATCTGTATAACAGACTTGCCTTGCCCCCAGTCAAGGCTTGATGACACGGAGACTGCTGCCCCTTGACTTTGGTTTGCATTTCGGGTCCTTTTCACCCTTATGAAAGACTCCAAATGGGTTTTGAGCATATTTGGAAACCCATAATTGAGGAGTTTCTATTCCTCTAATGATCTTTGGGGTCACTGATGACCCATTTTGAGCTGAGGTGGTGGAGCCCATTGGAGTAGAGAGCCTTTAGAAAACTGAAACTCTTGATGGAGGAGTAACAGTATCTGTTCGGGCCCTTTTTTGTGATCTTGCATGTGGCTTGTTCTATGTCATGGAGATCCTGAAAAGTCTCTCCTTAGCTTCGTCGAAAGTGATGATTAAAGAACCCATGATATTCTTCTGCAAAAAGTAAGCCCAATGGACTATGTTTGTGGTATAACCAATATGGCTGCCTCTTGGGCTAGCCGGAATGGTTTCTAGATGCCATCTGAACCAACATGGTTTTGAATCGAAATGGTTAGATATAAGCGTAACTCCCATCTCATTGTGCTATGCTGACTATCCTAGCTGTCAGAACTTTGGTAGCATTTCCGGACCATATAGTCAGGCTTAAAAGTATGCTAAGCTGACTAGACCCGGCTACCGTAATTTTGGCAGCATGTCAGGGTCATCTGTGTCAGTCTTATAAGCAAGAGAGGGTTGGATCTAATCAAAGAAATAGGGCCCACAGGATCGAGCCTGTACCACTACCGCAATGATCAAACAGGATCCATCAGTGCATGACACCGGACAGTGTATAACTGCAATGTCGTTGGTCTTATCACTGATTTAATAAAACATTTATTTAGGTCAAAGCCCCATGGACTGAATCATCACTCTTCTAAAGCATGAAAGGGTGTGATTTGGTCCGTGCACATCAAGGTACAAGTTTCTTCAATTAAGTCCTCCACTTAAATGGCAAAAATTTGCACTTCAAGGTGCCTAATGCCTTCATTTGAATGATAAAAGAATGCACTTTTAGGTGCAAAATTTCTTCATTAATGTTTCCAAACCCATCGTAGACATCAAGGTGTTTCATGGGTGTCTTCAAAGTCAAACAAGTCATTTTTAGGAACAAAACAGGTCAGTGACCGTGACCCACGGTCACTGCCCATTTTCCATTGACTCCAGCGGTTACAGCACTTTTCAGCATAATAGCAGCACTTTTCAGCACAACAGCAGCAGTTTTCAGTGCAACAGCAGCAGTTTTCAGCATAACAGCAGCACTTTTCAGCAATTTTCAGCACTTTTCCTTCGTTTTAAACCAAATTTAATCACAAATTAGGGCAATATAATTCCCACAGACGGCGCTAATCTTCTGATCGCGCTTAAAATGTAACGTGAAAAATGTGTAATGAATTTGATGTCCGATATTCACGTACTTCAAGCGTTAAGAAGAATGGGAATCAATTACAGTTTATCATTGAATTCCCTTTTGTTTACATGGGTTCAATGCCCTAACCGCAGGGATGCAGGTTGTTTACATGAGTTTACAAAGTTTACAACCCCTCCCTCAAGTCTTAGATGTGATCTCAATTTGGAAATTACAAGAAAATGTACATAAAGTAGAAAAAAATGCGAAAAAGAGGAAAAAAGGGGGGTGACCTTGACCCGCGGTCACTGCCTGTGGCCAATGACCGTGGGTCACGGTCACTGGCAGATAGTGGCCGTGAAGCCACTGTTCGCCTCTGTTTTTTGTGCTTTTCATGCTGGTTGCTCTTCCAAACTTTTTAAGTGTTGGAACACCCTTTCATGACATCTTGGGGTGTTGGATAACCATTGAGAAGATCGAATTCGACTGTGGAATCGATTAAAAACTTTGTAATTCATCATTCTTATTTACGGACTGCTTTTGTTCAAGTCTGAAGAGGGTATCGTAAAAAGCCAAAATTGTGTTATTCTGAACCTATTATTTTCAAGGAACAAAAATGAGGCCCAAAGGGGCTTGTTCACAATGTTTGTAATGGCTAAGAAACCCCCCCGAATGAGAAAAACAAAGATGACAATGTCATCCCTCGAATCTTCGCCATTGCATGAACATAGTTCGTTCCGTAGTTACCCTACCCTTCTCCTTTTCCTCTCTGAACCTTTTTGCTCACCTTGGTAGCTAAAGAAGGAAGGGAATGGTCGTGGGGTTGCTGCTTTTCTTTGCTTCAATGCTTCTGTGTTCGTTCGATTCTCTCTTTTTCTCTCTTCTGTGTGTCCTCCTTTGCTTCCTTCAAACACTCTTCTTTTTATAGAGGTTCCAGGTAGTTTTTCGTGGTTCCTGGGAGTTGAGGGGAGTTGTGGGAAGTTTGATTTCGAAAGGGAGTGGAGAAAAACCGCCAAAAACCGCATGAAGTGTCCTTTCGAGGTCCGTGACCGCAGCCGCGGTCACGGACAAGGCCTAATTTCAGGTTTTTGCAGTTGCGACTGTTTTCACTTGTTTGGGGCCCAAACAAAGTCCAATTGCCACAAAACATAGAGGGATGCTTCTTGACACTATTTTGACCATGTCATAAAAGTTTCAACTCGTTTTGACCATCTTAAGTTGGTCAACTCCCTTGATGAACAGGCCGCGGTCACGGATAACGCCCATTTTTGGGTTTTTGCATTTGTGACCCGTTTTCACCTGTTTGGGACCCAAACGAAGTCTAATCACCACGAAACTTAGAGGGATACCTCTTGAAACTATCTTGACCATGTCATAAAAGTTTCAGCTCGTTTTCACCATCTGAAGTTGGTCAACTCCCTTAATGAACGGGCCGCGGTCACGGACAAGGCCCATTTTTGGGTTTTTGCATTTGTGACCCATTTTCACCTGTTTGGGGTCCGAACGAAGTCTAGTCTTGACGAAACTTAGAGGGATGCCTTTTGACACTATTTTGAGTGTGTCATAGAAGTTTCAGCTTGTTTTGACCACCTGAAGTTCGTCAACTCCCTTGATGATTGGGCCGCGGTCATGGATAAGGCCCATTTTTGGACTTTTGTATATGTGACCTGTTTTCGCCAGTTTAGGGACCGAACGATGTCTGATCACCATGAAACTTGGAGGGTTGCTTCTTGACACTATTTTGAGCATGTCACAGAAGTTTCAACCTATTTTGACTTTCAGAAGTCAGTCAACTCTCCAGTTGATGTTTTATGAATGTGGGCACTTGTCTCAGCTGTTTGATGCCAAAATGACTTCGGTTTGGTTTGAAACTTGGAGGAACTGACATCAGGGATATCTTAGAGTATTTGCCCAAATTTCATCAATTTTGGATATCAGGAAGCAGGACTTTGGTTAGTGACCCCATGGCTTGAGGGGAACTGACCCCAAGTTAACATGCTTGTGGCTTTTTGTTTCGATGATGTCTGTTGAACTCGAAATTTTGCAGAACCTGTCTTGGGCATCATTTAAGTTTCCACTGAGAGTTTCAGCTAACTTGGTCTTCATGGGATATCACTCTGCACAGGGACCTGCAGAGCATAGTATACGATTATCTGAACCAAGTTTGGATCCAAATGACGTCCAAATGCTCTGAATCTTTGAGGAATGGTCTTTAGATATACTTGAAAGCATTTTATTGAATAGGAGCTTGCTGCAACATGTGGAAGTGTCAAGTCCCGCAGTGATTCCCAAAGAGCCGGCAAAGAGTTTCCGAAACTAATTTGAGCTGAGATGAGGTTCAAGTGCTTTGAAAATTCTGGAAAATTATAATCCAAAGCTTGTAATGTCTGCACTGCATTATTTGCAAATTTTTTATGGGTCAACAATATGTTTCTCAGTTGGCTTGCAAGACAAGCTTGACTTAACAAGAATAGGTGGTCTAGCAAAGAAAACCAACCCAGGTTGACCAACAGGCAACCCATTCAATCTTTGATTTTGGTTAGCTTGATTAAGATGGGTTCAAACAAATGAAAGAAAAAAAAATCCACCAATTTTAGGTCCTTTTTGGAAGGGATTTACCCAATTGGGTTAACTTATATGTGACTTGTGGTTAACTCCAATTATCCAGATTTCCCTACATAAAACCAAGCTATATGCAATTGGTGATCCAAGTGGGTAATAAGGAGTGATTATCATTAAAGACAGTGACGCATGTATTGTAATCACTCCCAAATTGACTAGGGATGACTTTCAACTGGATGGTTGATGACAAATAGTTTCAAATTTCAAAGATTGATCTACACCTTTCATTAGCTTATTGTGCCTGTATAGACCGTGAATGCAAAGGTTGTAGTTTATAAATGGTCCATCTTTGAATCTCAGTTCTATCATTTATCGACTATGGTGTATCGGATTCAAACCCAATGGAACCTCCTAGTTTGGCCCCAATCACATGCCCCCAATCCCTTCATCTATGGCCCACAAATTTAGTTCATTAAAATTAGTGCACGGTCGATCCAACAGTCAGTTAAATTCAGATTTGACCAAAACTTGGGGCGTGTGACTATTGGAGGGGGTCCCTGTGTATTACAAGATTTGGATTGGGTGATAGATGGGCCACACCTAGACTTCTCACAAAAAAGTGGTGAGAACTAGTTCTCATAGGATTATTTCCCATATATATATATATATATATCTATGGCAATATTCTAGTACATTTTGTGATTTGGAGTTTTCATTAGGAGAAGGTTTTTACCATTTGGGGTTTTTTTGGCCTTTTGCGGTCTTGGGGCTAGGGTGGGGCAATGATCAACTTTCAACTAGGGCATGCGCCATACCACCCATAGCCCTTATGGGAACTTTTCGAATCTAATTGGGCCAGCAACACCTGGGTCCTAGTACATGGGTCTGCCTTTGTACATATATAGCAATGATATATTTCTCTAATTTCTTTTTTTAATGTTCTCTATTTCACAACATCTCTCTCCTTTGATGGTTTAATGTGTGTTACTTTCTAAAAATAGTAATTAGTTGTGGTTCCTTTTTTTTTGTTGTTGTTTATTTTCTTTTGGTGTGAAAGGGAAGTTGTTACATTCTTTTTGGTGACCTATTTGAAGAAAGGAGAGTTCGGAGAGAGAGGGGAGTTGAAGACTTGCCAACTTAAATTTCAATAGGGTTGCATTGTAGTTAGTGACATTCTTTTCCGATTTGTGTGTGCATACTATATGTCTGTTATCTCTAGAGATACAACATCTTGGTGTTTGTTTTCATTTAAATTCAAGACTTTGCTAAATCATTTTAGAGGCATCATGGATAGGCTTTATAGTTTTAAATTTTTGGATGGTTGTTTGTTACTTAGATGGTGTTTATGAGAGAACAAGAACAACATATTCTCCTATAGCACATGTGTTTAAGAGATGAGTTCGTTGATTTTTTCCCCGAAAGAAGTGATTTTTCATTAATTTATATTAATAGAACATTACTTTATAATTATTGATGTTTTTATCTTAGCTAAGACAGAAGAATTTTATCCTTCACCAATTGAGTGGTTTGGTTTTAAATTGTTCAATTATCTTTTGCACTGTATTTCCTCTTAACAAGTTTTTTTTTTTCACTATACATTTTTTAACTAGAATTTCTTAATAGAAGTTAAATTCTAATTACTTCAATTAAAACGAAAGATACAAAAAGTTGGACTTGCTATTTCTCTCTGTTTCACCAACCTAATGGGTATTGCATGATGCTCATTGACATAGCAAACCAAGGGGGGAAAGCTATCATGGAGGCTTATGCATATCTAGAAAAGGATTAAAGCGTCCCAGAAGGTTCCCTACTGGGAGGCACAACTGTGCAGGCGAACTAAACAAGGCAGCCTACAAGTTGGCACAGCTCCTATTTCCTACCTTTACTTTATTTACTAATGCTTGGCCTTTTGCTATAACTTGAGTTTGAAGGGAGGACATGTGAGCTGGAAATAATGGAGTGCTGATAGCAATAGACAGATGGGATAATACCGCAAGTAATAGTAGCCGCCTCAGGAAGAAGAAAGGATTATTAGGGAGATATTAGAAGTCTTGGAGAAACAGAGGAGCACAGCTACTTAAATGTTATGTAAATACCTATAAATGGTCATGTGCTATCACTACTATGTAATGGTCTACTAGGTAACTGGGTTTGGTTTCTCATATAGTATGAAAGGAATTACTGGGTATGTTTGGTTTCTAGTTTGTCTACTTTTACAGTCTCTACCAATGACACTCTGCCTCTGTACTCCTGCATGTTATAAATATTAAAACAAATAAATGTTGGATTTGGTTAGTTGATAAAACAAAGTCAACACCAATCAATGATTAAAAGTCGAATTATTGTTCACATAGCCAGGGGTGGAAGTGCCAATAATTACTCTCAAGCTGAAGCTTCAAGGGATCAGCACATTCATGTTTGTATAACACCATTGGATGGTTCAACACCAAAACAGAGTGAATAATACGATCCCCTTATAACACTTAGTCTGATTTATACAGATTGGAGTAGGTTAAGATTACTTAAACCACTTATTTTCAAGAAATTAACAAGGATGCAAAGCATTGGTGTAGAAAATGAGGATGTTATTGTGAAAAGGAAAAGGAAATTTTGCCCAGAAAATTAAAATTGTGCAAAATCTGAATCTGATCAGGGACATGTTGGTATACTTCATAAATACAGGACGTCCCAATTTAATATTTGTTGTTTCTTCTATGTTTATAATTTTAAAAAAAAATCTGAAAGGCATATTTGCCAACTTGGATAATGCTATTTTTTAATAGACCTGTTTGGCTCTTCATTTGTGTAAATCAGCTGTCACATGCTTGGATAATGGTCATGGTGTTGGCATATTATTCTAATATTTCATTTAATTACTTGGGGTTTTTCTCGAAAAAAAACCCCTTAGAGTCTTTATAGAGCAAAAAGGACCCATGAGCTTTTTATGGCTCGGAATGGTCCCCTAGGTCCTTTTCATTTTTTTTCATGAGCACCAATATCTACGCTCAAGCATAACTCTTTCTCCATTTCTTCTTCCTCTACCTCATCCCTTATTCCCCTTCCTCTTCCCCATGTTCCATTTGGGTTCTGTTTGGGGCTAGGAGGGGAAAACCAAGAAGAAGAAAAAGAGAAAGAGAAAACAAAAGTAAAATAAAAAGAGAAAACAAGGAAGATGAGAAAGGAAGAATAAAAGAGAAGAAGAATAAGGAAGAAAAAGAAACGTTAGGTGGAAAAAGATGGGAGTGGTTTAATGAAAGGTGGAAGAATAAGAGAAAATCAAGAAGAGAAAAAAGTAGAATAGATGGAGAAAGAAGAAAAGAAAGGGAACCAATATAAGGAACTAAAACAAGAAGAAAAAGAAGATGAAGAACCCTTCTTTGTTTGCAGTAAGCTTAGATATAGCTTCTCATCAACATTGTTAAAAAAAAAAAAAACATAATTTTGCTTTGGTTATATTATGCTTGAGCATAGATATCTATGCTCAAGCGTAATATACCCGAAGCAAATCGTAGACAAAATTAGTTCTTCTTCTTCATTTTCTTATTTTTTTAATTCTTTCTTCTAATTTCCTTTCTACTCTATTTCTCCATGTATTTTGCTTCTTTCTCGTGGAAGAATAAGAGAAAATCAAGAAGAGAAAAAAGTAGAATAGATGGAGAAAGAAGAAAAGAAAGGGAACCAATATAAGGAACTAAAACAAGAAGAAAAAGAAGATGAAGAACCCTTCTTTGTTTGCAGTAAGCTTAGATATAGCTTCTCATCAACATTGTTAAAAAAAAACATAATTTTGCTTTGGTTATATTATGCTTGAGCATAGATATCTATGCTCAAGCGTAATATACCCGAAGCAAATCGTAGACAAAATTAGTTCTTCTTCTCAATTTTCTTATTTTTTTAATTCTTTCTTCTAATTTCCTTTCTACTCTATTTCTCCATGTATTTTGCTTCTTTCTCGTGGAAGAATAAGAGAAAATCAAGAAGAGAAAAAAGTAGAATAGATGGAGAAAGAAGAAAAGAAAGGGAACCAATATAAGGAACTAAAACAAGAAGAAAAAGAAGATGAAGAACCCTTCTTTGTTTGCAGTAAGCTTAGATATAGCTTCTCATCAACATTGTTAAAAAAAAAAAACATAATTTTGCTTTGGTTATATTATGCTTGAGCATAGATGCGCAATATACCCGAAGCAAATCGTAGACAAAATTAGTTCTTCTTCTCCATTTTCTTATTTTTTTAATTCTTTCTTCTAATTTCCTTTCTACTCTATTTCTCCATGTATTTTGCTTCTTTCTTGTGGAAGAATAAGAGAAAATCAAGAAGAGAAAAAAGTAGAATAGATGGAGAAAGAAGAAAAGAAATGGAACCAATATAAGGAACTAAAACAAGAAGAAAAAGAAGATGAAGAACCCTTCTTTGTTTGCAGTAAGCATAGATATAGCTTCTCATCAACATTGTTAAAAAAAAAAAAAACATAATTTTGCTTTGGGTATATTGTGCTTGAGCATAGATATCTATGCTCAAGCGTAATATACCCAAAGCAAATCGTAGACAAAATTAGTTCTTCTTCTCCATTTTCTTATTTTTTAAATTCTTTCTTCTAATTTCCTTTCTACTCTGTTTCTCCATGTATTTTGCTTCTTTCTCTTCTTCTTCCATCCTTTATTAAACCACTCTCAATTCTTTATCCTCCCAATGTTTTTTCTTCTCCCTTATTTTTGTCCTTCTCTTTTTTTCTTCCTTCCTCCTCTTCCTTGTATTCTTTCTTTTCTTTTTTTTTTTTTTTTTTTGTTTTCTCTTTCTCCTTTTCTTCTTCTTGGTTTTACCTTCTTTGCCCCAGACAAAACCCAAATGGAACATGGAGAAAAGGAAGGGGAAAAGAGATGAGGAAGGAGAAAAAGAGATGAGGATGAGGAAGAAGGACTGGGGGAAAGGTTACTCTTGAGTGTAGATTTCGCCGGTCATAATAATATTGAAAAAAAAAAAAGAAGAACTAAAAAGTGTTAGGGGACCATTCCGGGCCATAAAAGACTCATGGGTCCTTTTTGATACATAAAGACTCTGAGGGGATTTTTCTAAGAAAAACCCCTAATTACTTTCTTATTACCTTTTTAAAATTTGCTTTTGCACGTATTGGGACTGAAGCAGTGTAAGGAAGAAGAATAGCCAGCAAGTTAATCTCCAAGCCAAAAGGCTTAAAGATTGGATATCTAGGTGTCTCACCAAAGACAAACAACTCTCTCAATTGAGAACTAAACTCAAATGCTTATTCAATATCAATGTCTGTATCCCATAAAGAGATTACACCTTTATTTATAACTAAGATACTTTCTAATTAAGGGAACAACTGATTCAAATCAAATAAGAAGTCCTAAACCAAATATAATTGGACTTTCTAAATATTAAATACAAAAGCAACTACTAGTAGGATCTACTCTACTCTACTAAGCCTTATTGGTCTTGGGCTTGCGGATATAGACTTTTAGATGGGGCCCATTAGTATGGCCTGCATTAGCTCTCCTCGACTTGGAAAAACTCGACTTGGGCGAGTTGCTAGCTTGGTACTGCTCATATAAATCTGAATTGAGCTGTTGAAAATCAATAGCTGTAATCCATGTAACTTCGGAGAATGGTTTTCTTTTCCACTTAATAAGGAACTTGTGAAATCCACAATTCTTGGTTGAGATGATCTGATCATAAAAAATATCTTCAATTTTGTCCAAAGGAAATTAATGGAGAAGGATGCAAAGAGCTTGTTCCTCAAAGGATTTATTGTTGTGATGCCCATGATAAAATGCCAAATCTTGAACATTAAAGGTAGAATTGATATTCATATTTAAAGGAAGGTCAAGAACATACACATTGGAGCTAATTTTCTTTAGAAATTTGAAAGGACCTTCACTTCATGAAAAGGCTTGCACTTTCATTGGTGCCTTGGTCATTTTCTGCTTAATCTATTCAAATGTGCAAGAGGCAGTATTTATCCAAGTGAACTCTCCTTTTTTTCATGCAATCAGTTATAAGAGTCATGATGATACTGAAATTACAAATGAACTTCTTATAAAATCAGCCAATCCATGAAAGCTATGTATCTCATGTATAGAAGTGGAAATGGGCTAATCGATGATTGCTTTGATTTTATATGGATTAGCTTCAACTCCTTAGGCTAAAACAATAAAGCCCAGAAATATGACTTTGGAATTCAAAAATGTACATTTATTCAAATTAATGTAACACTTGTCTTTACGAAGTCAAGGGAGGGTAGGATCTGGTTCGGCTGAGGTCTAGGATGGGATCTGGGTTTGGATTGTGGGGAAGGGAAGGGAAGGATTAAGATCATAGGATTTTGGAAGTGGGTTGGGATCACTAGATGGGTCCTGTAAGGGATTAGGGATTTGGGTTTCATGTGGGGGTCTTGGGATGGCTGGAAAGGGTAAGGGATTTGCAAAATGGGTTTCATAGAGGTCGATGTGAGGGAAAGGGTCAGGTTTAGGTTTCTAGGATGTTTGTCAATGGGATGGGTTGGTCAGATTTGTCGAGGGTTGAGGGATCATAATGGGGTATCAATGGAAAGGTGGGGTTGATTAGAGTTTATAAAAAGGGAAGACGGCTGGTGGGGTTAGTTGACAACTGCGATTGGGGTTCGAGACTTGGTTTTCTGTGGGGAGGGGTTTAGGATGGTGACAAAGGGTTAGTCTGGGGTTTCAGATTTTGGGATCTTGGAGGCAGTTGCTGCATTGGGGTCTGATGGTTGTGGGGATATGCAGCAGTGATGGAATTGATGAGGGTGATGATGGATGGATGAAAGATGATAAAAATATGGAGATGGGATACATTACCTCAAACCGGCGATTAGACAAACGGTAATCCGAGATTAGATCTTCACATTGATACCAATTGAAGTATGCAGAGAAGAAGAATAGCTAACAAGCTAATCTCTAAGCCAAAAGGCTTAAGGATAGGATGTCTAGGTGTCTCACCAAAGACAAACAACTCTCTCAATTGAGAACTGAACTTAAATTCTTATTTAATATTAATGTCTATATCCTATGAAGGGATAACACCTTCATTTGTAACTAAGATACTTTTTAATTAAGGAAACAAGCATTTAAATCAAATAAGAACTCCTAAACTAAACATAATTTGACTTTCTAAATATTAAAGACAAAAGCAACTACTAATAAGAAGTACTTTACTTTACTGGGCATTATTGGTCTTAGGCTTGCGGGTATAGACTTTTAGACAGGGCCCATTAGTATGGCCTGCATCAGGGGTTAAACTTTGTTTTTGGCTTATGTAAATGTGTTTCGAATGATATATATAGCTAGACTGTTTTGCATGATATATTTGTATGATCCATAATCTACTGTGTGTTTCTCGTACCCAATATATTTTACACAGAATGGAGTGATCGTGCAAGTACAGTGTTCCTGCGAAAAAGGATCCCTTCGATAAGACATGTTGTCTTGTTAAAAGGGTGGTTCGTGCATGAATGTAATGGGATTGAATGCCTTCTAAAGACATGTAGGATGTTGGTGTTAGAATGTAATGATATGCTGATAGGATGTTGGAAACTAGCAGTAAGGAAATTTTTTTTTGAATTAAAGCAGCTGAATGTTGGGATGGTGATTGGAATTTTTTTTTTCATTGAACCATGGTGGATTTATTATTTTATTATTTTCATTAAATCTGATTGATCCTGATAGTGATAGGTGTCAATCTGATGCTCTTTTGTTAATGGCATGGGTTCCTCTGAGCTCATGTGCTTGGGCCTGTGGTTTTATTTTTTTTCCATGAAGCTTTTTGTGCAGTTTGTCGTTGTAGGTCTTAAATGTAAGGAGCTACATTTTCAACTTAAATCTTTCTTGGTGTAGCTGAAAGTCGTGGTTGTGACATTGTAGCTACTATTTTATGTGCAGGTTGCGGATTTAGTGTTGTTGGTGTACTAGGTAGCTTGTTCGTTGTTTGATATTAAGGGAGCATTTTTTATTCATGATGTCTTTGAACTTTGATGGTAGTCTCCTCTTATAACTCTACTTCTCACTCTAAACACTTCTATGGCATCTTCCAACACCTTATCAAATCTTGTGATCAGCAACCAGATCCAACAAGTGGATACACTAGATCAATATTATGCCCCACATCCATCCATAAGAAGGCTTAAATTAGGAGAAGCTATTACAAAGTTGCAGAATTATCAAGGATGTCCCACCAAACACCAACCCAAAAGTACTTCAACTTGTAGATTCAATGGTCCAAATATTGATTTCATTAACATATTCAACATCCATTCAAATTGATAAAAATATACACCACATATTTTGAGATTGACTTCCATTGTTTCTCAAAGGTATACATTTTAACATACTATTTTTCATAATGCAAGTTACACTACTAATTTAACAAAAAAATAGGACTATACAATTTAACTTATTAGAATTTTTTTTCCTTTTTTCAAATGCATTTTTTAATCTCTTCAACTGCTATTCAAAATATTTCTCTCTACTTTTCCATTGTATTCTTCATGTCTTTGATAAGTGCAGCTAAATTCTTTTCATTCTCTACTTCATCTTTCCACATAAATCCATTAAAACTTTTCCATCATACAAAAAAAAAAAAAAATCATTCCAATAAGTTCTAATCTGGACAAAGCCATATAAGTGTTACAAAAGCCAGGACAAACAAAGCTATAGCGAATTGTTTATTTGTCTGTCCATGGTAATTTAGGATTTATTGTTTCATCAAAGTTTAAGTGAATTGAATTAAAACTTCCTTGTTTCATAAAAGCAATAGAAAATCTTCATATCTATCCTCTTATTAATTGAAAAAAAAATCAAAATGTATAGAAGAGAGAGCTTATATTAAACTAGAATCTCCATTTAGAAAAAAAAGATTTTTATGAAAGAAGTGTCATGACCAAAGCCCAAGAATCATGGGCTTAGGGTTGACCCCAAGATGTGTACCCAAGACGTGACACACATACTCCCATGCAATTCACACCCAGACTGAAGTCTGAATGGAATTACACAAGAGATATTCATATACTTACACGTGTGAGGTGCTTAGCGGACATCTATCTAAGCATTCAATATGCGGAAGCCTGTCAATATTGCATATAATTTTTCACTTTTTATTGAACAGATCAAAATATCATTACAACCATGAAATAGTCCAAATCTTAACATTTATAGAACATAAGACTATTAAATTAGTTCTATTCATCACCTGTACAACCCAAATATGATATGCACATATATACATCCATGCGAAGGATAAACGTTCTACATATATGCATCCATGTGAAGGATAAACGTTCTATGTAAAGAAGGTATAACAATAAAGTACAAAGGATTAAAGCGCATTTGTAAAAGGGTCAGACTATGCAAGTAATAATCTATATAGATGCAAATATATGCATATGCTAAAAGTCCCAAAATACCCAAAATACACATTCCTAAGACAATACTGTTCGCTTTCGGCATGTGGACTAGTCAGTAAGCTTCTGCTATCTATTCGTTACAACCTGAAGGAACTACTGCAGTCTCCTTCTTTGACATCTGGTTCTCTGCCAGACTAGGATCAAGATCTGGGCCTATAACACCATTAGACAACTTGTGAATAAGACTATTAAGCAAAGTATAAGCATAATTAAAGTAATACACATTGTATCTGAAAGAATTAATGACAAGTGATTAATAGAGGTCAATTCAGTACACTAGGCATATTGTGTATTTGAAATAAGCATGCTATAAGGATCAATAAGTGAAAATACATACTATTTGGCTACTACATTTGCTATATCCTCCCTCTAGGGATCTTTATGTTAAGAACCATCGACCAGGCCTGGGTACAAATGGGTCTGTTCATACATAGAGTCTGGATGCTCCAAAGGCACACTGTAGTGGCACCATTCGTATACTATACCAAAGTCAATGCCGCTGGGTATCATAAGGTTGAAGCTGAGTAGATCTAGACTATTTCGATTCATATGATTGATAATTGAACTTGAGTAAATCGTACAATTCATTCATTAAGAACAATTCAATACAGTATACATTTAATTCATTCGTTCAATTTGTTCTTACTCAATTCAATGTCAATGTCAATATAAAACATATATCAAGAAACATCTCAAATAGATTCAATACATACTATGATCATTTCAATTCAAATCATTATTGGAATAATAGAAGGTAATAATAGTAATCCAATATGTTATGCAATTCAACTTAATGGAATCAAGGTAATTCACAAACCTACCTTAATCTAGTCATCCACTGTTGCTAACCATGCATGCTGATGTAGTTTTAAGTTATCGAATACACGGTTGTCTCTCTCTGGTGTCACATTATATAATGAATGTGTATCGAAGTCCCTTCAACTAACACCCATGGGAGGTGCTAAACAAATGGAAACACCCCATGAAAGAATCTCAGTAGTCAAGACCCTTCATGGTGTTTAATTTTTCCGTTGGGCCAATTAATAGGGTAAAGGGATCCAATAACTAAGGTCCTACAAGGTTTATATAATATCCTTAATTAACCTAAGTTTTAATGGCCTACGGCTTAGCCATGGGTAGCCTACAACTTAGTCGTAGATTACACTGTGGCTAAGCCGAGGTTACATATTTTTCCTCCGCATTTATGGTTTAACCATATATTGGTCTATGGCTTAGCCGTATTTGACCTACGGCTGAGTCACGGCTTGGCTACGGCTTAGCCGTAGCACATTCTGAGGCTTAGCCGTAAAAGGATTTTCAATTTTTAGCTCTCTGAATTTCAAGCCTTAGAATACTTACGACTTAGCCGTAAGCTTTAGATTTTCTGAAGCAAAATCAACATAGGTTCAGTTTTATTCACAACCTTTCAACTTGGTTTCCATTATGATGTACTTACTTCATTCAGTCATTCTACACCTCTACTCCAAATTGGGTTTTCATCAAACTTTAAAAGTACCTTGTCATGCATTTAAAGTTAGTAGAATAAAGGTATAAAGAAGGGCTGAAAAATACATTAGAACCAAATAGATTTGTAGGAATCATGATATACCAACATGCATTCAACCAAAATTTGCTTATTTGCCTTGCTTATGATTCAAATTACTATCCTTGTCTTGGCTTAACTAGAGATGATGAATCAACTATTTTTAGCCTACAATGACATGCATGTAAGAAATGATGAAGAAGATGAGTGCATGTTTGAGAATAAGATCTCTTAATTTCATTAAACCAAGAAGTCTGTAAATAAGAAGGAGATCTTACCTTAGATACTAGCTAGGGAACTGCAAGGAGAGGTGTGCACCATTTTTTTCAATTCCAACAAGGAAAAAAGGTAGAAAAAAGCTAGAAAGAGGAAATGGGTGCTTAAAGTCATGCATGCATAATCAATTATACTCCCATGCATAAGAAGAAAAAAGTTGAAGGAAGGAGAAGGACGCTGTTGCAGTTGAAAACGAGAGGAGCTCGAATAACTAGTTGGCCTCTTTTATATAGAAAAACTTTTGAAGTTTATAAGAAAGCCCATGTAGTTTATTATATTTTCAATGTAAGTCAAATGAGGGTCGAATAAGTTCCAATGAAGTCGAATGCGTTTGGGGCAAGTACAAAAATTGACGAGCTCAACAAGACAAATGCGATGGTATCGATATAATGCGTGAATGACATAAATCTATGAAATTTAAAACTATGAAAAAGGGCTTCATTTACCTGATTAAGGTCAAACCAAACCCAATTACCTATCCATGACCTGAACTTAACCCACTAGACTTCATAAAACTAAAATAGACTTGTTTAAGATAAAACCACATTAATTCGCTAGTAATAACAATTAGTACTCACTAATCAAGCTTAGCTTGGGTCTGAGTGTTACAAGAAGCTTCAAATATCCCAAAACTTCTTAAAGCATCCTCAAATACATATAATGTTCAAAAGCATCCTATATAGTAGACTTTGAAATTTTTCAGGTAAAATTGCCCTTTTCTTTCCTTCTCGCTATATCGAGAACTGACAATATTCATATATTGAGTCTTTTTTTTTTTTCAACATCATGACTTGTCCATATTTGACTAAAATTTGCCCTTTCCTTTCCTTCTCGCAATATCTAGAATCGATTACATTCACATATTGAACCTTTTTTTTTACATTGCAACTTACCTTTATCTGACTAAATTTTGTCCCTGGCTTTTGTTCTCGCGATATCAAAAATCGACGACACATTGAGTCTTTTTTTTATATCATGAGTTACCTATATTTAACTAAAGTTTTTCTTTTCCTTTCCTTCTCAAGATATCAAGAATTGACAACATTCACATAGTGGGTCTTTTCTTAACATCGCAACTTACATGTATCTGACTAAAATTTTACCCTTTCCTTTTTTTCTCATGATATCGAGAATCGATAACATTCACATGTTAAGTCTTTTCTCGATATCTCAACTTACTTATCTAACTAAAATTTTGTTACTATCACTGTTGAACATTTGTTGTTGATGATAAACATTCTCCAGCCATTTAAGTAATGAAGACTCAATTTACATTTGAATTAGACTAAAAAAATTGATACTGACATAGTCTTTGCTTAATGATGCCTTCCCATAGGGAATATATTCTCTGGCTGGAAGTACTAGTCATAAGTACTCATGTAAAAAGCTTTTGGGTAGAGATTTAAACTCTTAATTGTAATTTTCATCTCGAACATGCAACTATATGTATCGACCTCGTGAGCAGCATACTAAATGTGTGATTCATAATTTATAGTAACAAAAATTGGAGTAGATTCTGAGTTAAAAATTAAATGTTTGTGCCAGTGGCATTTTTTCCATCTAATCTCAAAAATTTAGTCAGATGCAGGTACATCACGATATCGAAAAAGACTCAATGCGTGAATGTTGTCGATTCTTGATATCGTGAGAACAAAAGAACAAAAGGCAATTTTGCCTGAGAAATTTCAAAGTCTATCGTATAAAATGCTTTTGGACATTTTATGTATTTGAGGATGCTTTTAGAAGTATTGGAATATTTAAGGCTTCTTTTCGTAAAATCCAAAAAAAAAAATGAAAGGTTTTATGAAGAGTTACCATTCGAAAAGTTCAAAAAAAGAATCAAGAAAATCTTTGCTACCATCCATCCATTCCCAGATCTTGTTTTTAATACCTTCGTCGGAGGAAAAATCTACCGGTAATGATTACATATCTTTTCTTTTTTTTTTTTTCACTACTTATGTGTCAAGAGCCTATAAGTGAGACAAGTTGATTCTATGCCATTCTTTCAAATTTACCATTTGCATCCTTTGTTTTGATTTGGAAACCCAAGAATGAAATACCATACCTTTTCAAGAGTACTAAATCAGAACCAACATAATCAAACGAATAATATTATAAAAGTTTGATCTTGAACTCAAAACCCAAGCTGTGATTCAAATTGCCATGAGGATTTTGTGAAGTTCAAATAGATATTACTTTGGATTTAAAAATAATTGTGAACTTGAACTTTGAACAACCACTTAGGCAAAATTGGGTTCTCTAGAAAAAATAAACATGCCCTAAGCAGTTTAAGTCTTGTTGTAAAAAGCTTTTTGAAAAGAATAAACAAATAACAAATACGTTTGTTCTAATTAAATTGAAGGTTACTTGTGTTATTTATATTATGGTCCTTCTTTTTAGTTTTTCATTTGAAATTCTTTACTTTTCTCTGTTATGATTTAATATTTTATTGACTATCTTTTCCTACATTTTTTTTTTACTTTTGAGTAGTTTAGAAGTTATAAATGGAGGAAACGGTAAAAACTAGTTACTTCTTCCAATTAACATTAAAATTAGCTTTTGTTTTGCATTTCTTTTATCCTTGCTCCTATTATTGTAGGGTTTTTTTTTTTTTTTTTTGTTATGACCCTCCTTTTGGTTGATACGGTTGATTACTGTTAGTGCTAATGACAGATATAATTCAGTAAATGCTATATATTTCATTTAGATTCTTATTTGCACAGAAAGTCCATTTCAATAACTAAAGTTGAAATCCTGATTTGGAGTACACGTTGTCTATCTCAATATCTACTACGCTTTACTATTGGACCTTTACTTGCTTGCCCATCTAGTAGGAAGATCTAATATGGATGCATTCAAGTTCATTGTAATCCAATTCAGATACTACTCCTTCATGTCCCAATTAGACGTTGACTTGTACAGAAAGGCTAATGCAACAACCACTAATGAAATGGCTGAAGTAGGGTTCATTGTATTCGAATTTAGTATCTGTGATATGAATTTAGGTGTTGGTACCATGTTATCCAATTGAGTACTATTTTTTTTTCTCTTTTTTTGTTGGAGTTTCTTTGGTTGGATTATGGTTAGTGTAATTAATGTGAGGTTGGTCATTTGTTTAGGCCATATGTCTCCTAATTAATCTGAGCTGAGTTCAACCTCGAGTAATTCACTTTTATGTTCACAATCTCTAATCTGAGGTGTAACTTATTTCAAAAAATTCAAAGGAATATGCTAATTTGATTTGATGTTTGATTCATCTAATTTGGGTTTCAAGTTTGATGTTTAGCTTAGCTAACGTTTTTATCCATCACTTAGGTCCATATCTTGGATCAAATCCATTAAAACAATTGTAATTTCACTCTAGTTGAAGTTGGGCCTATCATCATATTTATCGTGTGTAAAATTCACGATTTAAATGAAAGCAGAATAATAGAAAAATGTTTAATATGCCCCCAAGCTGAAGCTCAGTTGGCAAGGGATGTGAGTATGTCAGTTTGAGTCTCCAATGTATCAAAAAAAGGCAAAGAGAAATGAAAAAAAAAAAGAAATAAAGAAATAAAAAAAGTAAAAAAATTTATACTTTTTATGTGATCAATCTAAAAGTGGGCACAACTCCAATTGGAATTAGATATGAACTAATGTCAGCCTGCTTTCTTTGATATTTTCCAAAAAACCTCTGAACTTTATTTTTTAAAATAATTGGGCACGATTTGAGACCCAATCAATTCCTTTGGCTCATTACAAGCATGTGTGGGTTCTGTAAGCTCAATCACAACCATCCAATCATTGGTTTTGTTGATTCTCATAATCAATTTATGCAAATTGATCTGCATCATTACCTACATTGATCTCATTCATTGCTCTACGCACAGATGGATTCAGAATAATATCAATCATTAGTATCTGCTCTATGTTATAACCATATGCTCCCATCACCTGATCCATTCATGAAAATATCGAAATTCAGTAATGCCAACTTGATGTCTTACCACAAAATCAATTGGGCAAAATTACATGACTATCTCTTCTCAAAGTTAAGCATGAAAAGAAACATAATCAAACCAATAAAAAGAATATAGCTCCATGTTGACTACCAAGACAATCTTGATTGATATCCCTCTATATGGGCAGGTAAAAAAAATTTCAGCAAAAGAGAGAAAATAAGAACTAAGGCTCAAATATGTATATAAAAGAAAGTATGGGTGTGCTCACCACCAAAATTTTTATTCCTACATAAAGTCCAAGTGAATAAAAGATGAACTACATTCGAAAGAGTATGGCTAATTACTGTTTTTCCACAACCAAATGCTCCAGGTATAACAAAAGCTCCTCGAAGTATTGATGGGAAAAGTGCATTAAGAACACGCTGTGGATAATAGATGGCTAAATCATGAGGATCAAAATAGTTCATTTAGAATAAATATAAAATTATCAAAGACATCAAGCCAATGGCAGGCAAAGATTCTTCAGCATGTGACAAATTATTTAGCAACATTTACCTGTCCAATCAAAACAAGTATATCTGCAGTAAGCTTTGATGCCACACGCCTTAGAGTTCATAAAGGCCACGTCTGTAAAAATCCAGTGAACAAACTAATAGTGAATAAATTCACATTATGTCAGGATAGTACTCAATGCAACTCAAACTTAGAACCAACTACAATTATCCAATTATAAACTTGAAGTGTAGTAAATTGCTTTATAACACCTTGAAACTCTAGCTCTAACAAAGTAACTTGGAAACATATACAAATAAAGGTCAAGGATTGGTAGGTATATTGATAATTTACAATACAATAAATAAATTGCAAGTAGGAGTGCCCCAATTCTGTCCCATGTTCTTCTCCATTTGTTCCTACATAAAAGATGGGTATTTTTTCTTCCATTTTTCACATTCAACCACCTCAAAACATCCATCAATCCATTTCACACACTAACACATCCTAAATCTAACATTTTTAACATAAAGAAACCAAAACAAGCAAAGGGTGTGTAAATGGAAAATAAAAATGCTAGAATCAAACATTAAACAGTGCACATCACCAATAGAAAATATAAATCTACTTGCCTTTGATAAAAAAAAATGAAAAATGGGTATGCCCTACCTCGCCAAGAAACCCAATCGGAGCTCCAACTCGTACAAATCCAAACTCAACTCAAATCAAACCCACAAATGTAAATAAGAGAAGCTAATGAGCATGCCAAAATATATTTTAAATCAAAACTCCAAATGACCTAATTCATGAGGGAGGAATACCTTACCTAGGGCTTGTTTGGTTTGGAGGAAAACTTGAAAATAAAAATGGGGTTTCAATCCCCTCATTATTCTCAAACTTCTTAAACTACAAAAAATGGGTATCCCACCCCTTCATTTAGCCCTTCATTTAGCACATTCAAATAACTTCCAACACCCATCAATCCATCACATACATTACCATACCTAAATCTAACAGTTTTTAACATAAACCCAAAATGAGCAAAGGGGTGTACAAATGACAAATAGAATGCTAGAACCAATCAAATATACATGCACATCACCAATGAAATATGTTAATCTATTTGCCTTAGTGAGAAATGGAAAATGGGTATGCCCTAGCTCGCCAAAGAAACCTAATGAAGCTCAAACACTAGCAAATATGAACCCAACACAAATCAAACGTACAAATGCAATTAAGAGAAGCTAATGAGCATGCCAAAATCTATTTTAAATTAAAACTCTAAATGCCCTAGTTTATGAGGGAGGAAAACTTTACCTAGGGCTTGTTTGGATGTGGAGAAAACTTAAGGAATAGTTTCCTTAGGGAGATGGAGGTTTGAGGAGAAAGATGGAGGGAGAAGAAGAAGCTCCGGCAAGGGCGGTAGGCACAGATTCTGACAGCAGCAACAAGGAGGAAGAAAATGGGGTAATGGGAAAGGGGGAAAATAAAGAGAAAAGGAAGAAGAAGAAAAGGGAAGATGGGTGGGGCATGATGGCTTGATTTGGAGAAGGAAAGGAGTGAAAAATGGAGTAGAGAGGGGCTACTATCGAGCTTGGAATGGTTGGGACGGTGAGGGAATGAGGGAAAAGTGAGGAGCAGAGATGAGAGAAATAAGGCAGAATAAGAAAGGAAGGAGGGAAAAGGAAGAAAAAAAGAAAAGAAATGGGGAGAAGAGAGAGTCGCCCCTGGAATGGGGGAGTGGGAAAACCAGTGAGGGGAGAGAGTGAGAGGCGAGAGGAATGGGTTGGGATTTTTAAGAAATTACAAAACTGCCACCCATTTAATAAGTTGGCTTAAAACTTGTTTTGTCTATAACTTGTGAACCATAAGTCGAATTGAATCACCATAAGTGCCACTGTTCATGAAATAAAATAAGCTTTCTAATGACTATACTTTTGGTATGGTTTCAAGGAAGAGAAATTTTGACCTATTTTAATGGGTTTTTGGGTACTTTTCCATAAAAAGCTTAATTTTAGAAAATGAGGTATTTGGTAGCCAAGATGGGTTTGGATCGGTCAAGGTAGAAGGATAAGGTTAATGGAATCAGAAGAGCTACCCAATGAGCCCAAACCTCACAATTCGAAAAAGTTATGAAAAAGACCTCCACACTTTCTAAAATTGCTAGCTATCTCCTACTAAGCTTAGACAGACTCAAAACCCAATGAGATTGCGTACACACAATCCTAACGCTAAACCGGACATGCTTAGACTCTAAGAGCTTATTTAGCTATAATACAGCTTAGTCTATAATAATAATATAATTAAGGTACAGAACGCTACAATGAGTGAGGAGATAAGAGTAAATGGAAATAAATAAATAAAGGTGGGGGCCAAAAATGAAAACTTGTAAAAAATGTATTTTGGGCATAACTTGTAAACTGTAGGTCGGATTGAATCATCGCAAGAGCCACCATTCATGAAATCAGACGAGCTTTCCAGTGAGTAGATTTTTGGTATGGTTCCGAGTAGGTGAAATTTTGACATAATTTAATGGGTTTTGCATTATTTTTCATAAAATGGCTTGATTTTTGTAAAATAAGGTACTTGGTAGCCAAGATGGGTCTAGGTCGGTCGGGTTAAAAGAACAAGGTTAATGAAATTAAGAGAACTACCCAATAAGCTACCTAATTAAGGTTTTTCGATAGCAAGGAGAGATGAAAGGGGAGAAGAGATGAGCATGGTAGCAGCTGAGCGAGAGAGATGAGAGGAGAGATGAGAGGAGAGAAGAGACGAGGATGCTGATCCCACAGAAGAGAGCACAGGAGCTGCGAGTGAGAGAG
The DNA here is from genome assembly GCA_037013555.1 of Sextonia rubra. Classification (NCBI taxonomy): domain Eukaryota; kingdom Viridiplantae; phylum Streptophyta; class Magnoliopsida; order Laurales; family Lauraceae; genus Sextonia; species Sextonia rubra. The sequence goes on from JASUAD010000008.1 coordinate 12,649,890, forward strand.
ATGAAGGAGGGCAACGGTGAACGAGAGAGATGAGGGATAGGGCGGGCCAAAAAATGGGCGCCATCTAGAAATTTTAACTAAAGCTAGGCCAAATGGTTCAAGGGTAGCTCTTTACAAAATTCGAAATCTTTTTTTTGAAAGAAATTGGTGAACAAATCTAATTTTCATTGCCAATAAAAGACATTAGGTGACAAAAATTATTGTTTTCGACGACTATTTTATACTTTAGGAGACGAAATTTTTTTTCTCTCCAAAATAAATTATTTTTTTTTAATTGACAACAATTTTTTTCCTCATTAATATAACTCCCTAAAAACTATCCGCTACTAGGTCGAGCTCGTTGGCTATGTTGGGACCATCAACTTGAAGATTCGGGATTTAAAGAAAATTGGGGAGGAGAAAGCGAGTTTGGGTGCTAGGGCTGAGGAATTAAGATAAGCAAGTGTTGGGGTTAAGAAGGACATGGAGGAGCTGTGGCATCTAGTGAGAAAGTGGGTGATGAAGAAGTTATTCATCGTACAGGTTGTCATAGATGGGATGATGGCAGGATTAGAGGGAGGAGAGGTGGTCTTGGCTTTTTCTTTTGGTCTCTTTAGGTTTATTTGTGAATACAATTTTTGATATATATTCAATTTTTATTTGGAATTTATCAAAAGATTCTCCTGACACAAAAAGTGTTGCGTCGGCAAAAGCAGGGCTTTTCCCGATGCATGTAAACTAGCGTTGGGAAAAGCTGGGCATTTGCCGACACATGTGAGCTTGCGTCAGGGTAAGCTGGGCTTTTGCCGATGCAAACTCGCATGCATTGAAAAAAGTGGGCTTTTACCGACACATCAGATTTTGTGTCGGGATAAGCTAGGCTTTTTTCGATGCATGTGAGCGTGCGTCAAGATAAGATGGCTTTTGCCGACTCATGTGAGTTTGCGTCAGTAGATGAAGGCTTTTGCGCACACATGTGGGGTTACATCAAGAAAAGTCGTCGATAATGGTGCACTTTCAAGTAGTTAATAATCAGAAAATGCATATATAAATGAGCTAATAAAGCTCAAACCTCAATATGAATGCATTTAGATTAAATAAGTATCAAGGATAGTTACTAGCCAACCGTATGCTAGATAATCCATGATCTCGAGGGTATTCAATCGTGATCCAGAGGGCATTCAACACGATGTATTCATAAAATGTCTGGTATCATTGTGCTATCAAAAATCTCGATGTTACATTGTGTATGAAAGGACACCTTTTATTTTGCCAACGCCTATGATGTGACATCGGGAATTCATCCGGAAAATTAAAGAGGATAAATGACAACTTTACACTCATCTCCTTTATCATTAATCACCATTGGGCTAATTTAATTGTGGAATCCATAATATCCTTAGTTCAAAATGTTCTTACGGTTTAGTCGTATACAAGTTACAGCTTAGCTAAGTGGCTTGGTCTTTCCCTCAATTTCATGAGCATTTACGGCTTAGCCATATATTGGCCTGCAGCTTAGCCATGCTAAGCCTATAGCTAGGATACAGCTGGATTACGGCTGAGCCGTGGGTGAGCCGTAAAGTAATTCTTATTTTAAGGCTCTCTGGAAAGTCCACTGTAGAATAGCCTACGGCTTGGTCACGGGAGGGTTACGGCTTAGCCGAGGGTTAGCCGTAGTTCAAATGAAGGTCTTTGAGCTCTCCAGATTTTAAGCCGTAGATACTTACGGCTTAGCTATAGGCTTCACCGTAAGCTTAAGAATTTCTGGAAACAGGTTCTGAAGTATAAGTTTACATATAGAACTCTACAGATTGGGTTCCAATGAGGTTTCTTTTGCACTTAATTATAATCTTAGGTGTTACATGCCCACGTATATCATTAACATTACATCTTTATACTCATATTCACTTAATCCAACATATATGTACGTAACCAAGGGGTAAATGAGCTGTTAACTTACATTTAGAATAATGACTTTAAGAATCAACAAATTTAGACATGCATGTAGTAATCTATACTCTTATATTTGCGTTATATTAGTGCTTTACCCAAAACTAGCCTCTTCTTTGATTTAATGGTGGAGAAAGCCTCAATAATAGCAAATCTTATTACATGCAAAAACATGCAAATGGTGAATCAGGTATAGGATACATGCATGTTGCTCATTTGAGTCTTTTTGACTCTTTTGGACTCAAAGAAATGGAGGGATGGTGGAGTTCTTACCTAAGAAAGCTGTGGAGAAGAAGAAAAGATAGATTAGAGAGATTCCAATGGAGTAGACAAGCAAGGAGGTGATGAAGAAAACAACGGGAGCCTTGGCTGCAATATGTAACAGCCCTAAACTTGGATTTCCAGTTGGTATAGAGGAGAAGAAGAGAAGAGGAAGAGGTTCCAGCAGTGAGAGTAAAGGGAAATGAAGGGGAACGGTGGTTTCCTTTCTTTTAAACTCAAATTTCTACAGCTTTGTATGCAAGTCCATATTCATTGAGAAGATTATAGTTTGAGTCAAATGGACTTCAACTGGGCCAAGATGAATCCAAATTGAGCTGGGCCAAACATGAAAGTTGACTCACAAGATGAAATGCTCATGATGCAATTAATGTGGTGCCAAAATAATGTAAACCATGAAACTCTAATTTACAAGAAAGTCCTAACTACCTAAGTAAAATTCATACCCAACTACCTATCCAACTGTGACCCACTAAAATTAAGAAAAGATGGATTAAGAATAAAATATGCATATTAATAGGAAATCAAGCTTAATTAATATAAATTATAATTAAATCGGATCGGGACCTTACATCTCATCCTACTTAAGATCATTCGGTCCTCCAAATGAAATAAACTAATAAAACCAAATAAAAAAAACAAATTGAGAATACTTACCGAACCTATTCGCTACGTAGATGACACTAAAAAGCTGCTCCACGTACATTGCATCTGGTTTCACAATGATCCCCTCATATTCAAAGATGCGAAATGGGCCTAGAATCATTGTGCGAAGCCTCGTAACACAGAAGGCATCGAGAATTCCTACGAAGTCTGCCCAAAATGGATTTCCTTCCTCACGAAACCTTCAAGACTATTCTATCATTATTCTCAAATTCGAGGACATTGTATGATTGTCGGTGAAACTTCTCAGCTTAAAATGTCATTCTTTGACTCTTGGACTTAATGTGTTCGACTTCGCTGCATTAACGATGATCGAAAACTTAAGGAATCCTCTAAATCCACTTCTTTTCGAACACAAGGACACACACTTCATGCCTTTAGAAGTCTGGATGTAAGGTCTGATTAGACATCTAACTTCTGCGGGTACTATATGTTGAGACTAAGACTTGCAACTAACAACTGAGGAACATCAATTACAATTATAAGACAACCTACTAACCCAAGTGGACATTATTCCTACCTAAGAATAAGTAGCCTAATCACCAAACGATCCAAGACCTCTGTCAAATTACTAACGATCAATAGTCATCCAACTTATTTTATCAAACATGCCTTTAGGTTTAAATATGTTTCGGATGCTTCACAAGTGAAATGATAATTTCTTATGCTTGAATAGAATTTCTCTTACATCCAACATTTCCGTAAATGAATTTAATATAGTAAAATATCATTGATGAAGGTAACCATAAATTGCTCTGAAAAATACAGTAAGATTTTAGTAGACAAGGATGTATATACACTTCAAGGTATTCGTCACCTCAATTATGTATGAAAAAGGATATAACTCGAATATGATTCTAGGGATTGGTCTCAAAACACAATTTAATCAGATCCAAAATTATAGTTGCTAGATTATCATTTAATTGATTACACTTCTAAAGTAGAAAGCAGTCATTAAGTGATCCACCTCTTCAATAGTAAGATCAGATTACATCAAGATATTCTTAATAAACACCTTAACTGATTTAAGAATATATCAGCATTCTGTTGATCAAATCATAAATAACATCAAATTAATTGACCACCAAACAATTAGCTAAGAATTTATAATACTCCTTCCTGATTAGGACATAGCTTCAAATCACATAGTTTTATATGCTAAATTGATATCAACTGAACCCCGATTACCTTAAATAATATCCCTTGCACGCTATTTACTTGAGCAATTCATCAATAATGATGGTGAGCGATTTGTTCTTACTAATCACATAACTCAACAGCTTAATCAATATGCCTTCAAACGGTGTGAATTCCTTTTGTCAATTAATACCAAATTATTTTCTCTCTCTTTTTTTTTCCACGAATTTACTAAGCGAAGAAATTTAGAATCCCGGATAAGATATGCTCTCAATTAGCTCTCAGGAATGAATCTAGATAACAGTATCATCAATTATGTGATCAAAGTCTGTAATCAAATCTGAATCCTCAACTACCTGATTATATTCGTCGGATCAATTCTAATATTTGCTTCCTCACACAGATCGACTAATTCTCAAAGTCTCAAAGAATTCGTAAGACTTAAAAGTTACACTCACACTAGTCTATCCACACAAGGTATTACTAATCTTAATCAATTAACAATAGAACTACAATTTTTGGAATTATCTTACAATCCTATGATAACATCTTGTAAGACCACAAGGAGCTTCGAATCTGGGTAACTAGACCACGAACTTTGCCAACTATTGATAATCCCAAATTTTTTTTTGGATTGTTGAACATTCCACTCGAGATATGATATGACTTAAGATGGCAACTTGGTCACTAGGAATTACATCTCTACATTAGCAAAATTAGTTACCCTCGAGAGGTGAAGAAAAGTCCTCAAAGGATTATCACGAACACTAACAAATTGCAATACATTAAGATATCAATGATAATTGCAATCCACAAACTGATCCATGTACGAATAAGAATTCTATTCCTTAACTCACAAATATATTTGAAACATTGATTAATCCAATAATCCATCAAAACTTCTAATGTCCAAATTTGATTTTAAAAGTTAATCTTCGAACATTTGACACTCGAGCTTAAAGTTGAAATAATCTATCCTCAAATCAATTTGTTTGGAAATTATCCTGCACCCTGAAATTAATTGGATAGCTCATCAGTATAAGGGGGTAATCACTTATACTCAATAGCCACCAATTTAACTGCCTTGATTATTATACCTCTGAAGGGCGCCAACTATATCTTAATAGATAACACCAAACATCTTCACAGGATCACTAAGGAGAATAATTTCAGAATCTCACTTGAAAACTCATATACAATAGCTATCTCGGAGACTATCCTAAATAGCAGATCACATAGACTATTTATAACATCTATAAGTAAAAGATCAATAAAGAATGAAGGTAGTAAGTAAAAAGATCACCTTTGTTGATACTGCTTGTAACTTAATTCTAATGAGGTTGGTCAATTGATTATTGCTGCTGGCACAATGGGCTTCGTTGGCCTTTTTCTTCCCTGAACATTTTGCTAGCCGATGCACCCTCGAACCACCACAAAAACATGCTCCAATCTTTTTCCAGCATTCATCCGTCTCATGGCCCTTGCCACACAGGTCGCACACTGGTTTTCCGGAACTACGAGCCTTGGTCTTCTGTTTCTTCCACTAGCCAAGGTGCTCCTCAGAGGGTGATGCATCCCTCTTGGATTTCTTCTTCAGAACATCTTGCAAACTCTCCTCTACTATGGCCAAATTCCGTTGCAGTTGAGCTTGTCTTTCCATTATCGTTGCAACCCACACTTGCATTGTAGCTAGATTCTCACTAATCCTTGGTACTTGCTCCATTATCTTCATTAACATACTTTGCATTATCAAAAAGAACCGATTATCTATAAATGGAAAAGGTGGAGGCACGTAATCCAAGTTTTCAACGGGAGCGTCCTCTAAGTTATCATTCCCGGCATTGCTCGAGCAACCATGACAAGTATTCTTAACTCTTGAAATTGAGGACATTATCTATAAGAAAATTGTTATTATTTCAAGCAAAGTGTAGTAGACTCAAAGCATCCTATATGACCCTTATACCAACACACCATCGTATCCTCACCACATTTCCTAAGTTTCTAAATCTTTTATTCAAACTTATTTATGCCACAACACCATTCCTTAATTGCATATTTTACAAGATCCATGCTCGATGCCATTATTTACGTATGTCACGCCTTGATCTCAGAAACTGGGGTTAGAATGGGCCCCACGAGGTGTGCATACATAATCCCTTAGCAATCTATACATGTGAAGACACGCACAAATCACTACAAGGGAGATTCCATAAGAACGTGTAGTGAAATTTCTACGCACAAATCATACGACCAAGCCCAAGACATCGGGGCTTAAGTTTGAACCTAATCAGTGACATACGTACTCTCGTGCATCTACACTTAGACCCTGTCTAAATGCACACACACAAGGGAAATCACGCGTGCAAACATAGTGTACGCAGAAGCTGTAACTATCATTTCATTAAAAAGAAAATATACAAAAAAAGAAAACATTAATTACAAGATATACAACAAAAGAAACACTATCTGTACAAGAGTGAAAGGATAATTACTAGATGACAAGATACAAAATATAGAACGATAAACTAACTCCACATCATAGAAACCAAATACATCCTACACACCAAAATGAGACCTATGCCAATGACATGCTGCTCTCCGATGGAGGGATCACATCCACTCCTCTAGCTCTGACGGGGCTTCTACGGTTTCTGTTAAAGTCTTACCGACCAACGAGGGGTCAGCAACGGGATCTGAGCCTACAACACTAAGGACAACTAGTGAATACAACAATTCAGCAAAGCATAAGCAACAATAAGGTGACACACGTTGTGTCTATAAAAATAATTAATAGGTGGTATTGCATAGAGTTTCAATTTAGTAAACTAGGCCAATTGTGCATTTGAATAAAGCATGCTATAAGAATCAATGCATATGTATACTGTATTATGTAGCTATTACATTTGCCATATCCTCCCTCTAAGGATCTATACATGGAGAACACCATCGACCGAGTCAGAGTACGAATGGGTCTCAGGTTTCCTGGAGTCCGGAAGCTCCAAGACATGAACACACTGCAGTGGCAACATACATACTACACCAAAGTCAACCCTACCGGGTATGATAAGGCTGAGATGAGTAGTGCCTGACCATTCCGATCCAATCATATATTTGGAATTGATTAACACATGCAATTCTTTCAAGGAAATGAGAACCATACTACATTATGTTCAATTCATACAATACTCAAGTCAATATCAATAACCAAAGCATATGGAATAGCAATTGTCAAGGACATATCAAGCAAATCTAATGCATATAATATCTAAAGGACATAACAATGAATATTCAACCCATACATAAGAATGGAGGACAATAACCATAGTCCAATATGCCATATAAGTCAAACTGATAGAATCAAGACAATTTACTAGCCAACCCTAATCTAGTCATCGAGTGTTTCTAACCATACATGATAATATAGTTTTAAGTTATCCGATACATAGTTGTCTTATTTTTCGTGTTGCATTGTATCGGAGTCCCTTAAACCAACACCCATGGGGAGATGTTTAACAACTGGAAAACCCATATGAATGAGTCACAACTCTCAAGACCATTCATGTGATTTATGTATTCCAATGGACAAGTTAAAGGGTATCGGCAATTCACATGAAGGCCTCTAAAGTCTCATGATTACACCTATCTTTTTCCTTAATTTTCATGGTCTTATGGCTTAGCCGTGGGTGACCTACGGCTTAGCCGTGGGTGACCTACGACTTAGCCGTAGGCATCTTATGGCTTAGCCATATTATGCACTATGGCTCAGCCATGGTTTCCCAGAATTTATTCTGCATTTAAGGCAAGCCACGGCTAACCCGTGCTTCTTCTTACGGCTGAACCATGTTTACTCTACGATTGAGTTACGGGTGGGTACGACTTAGACGTAGCTGAACCGTAGAGGATTCTCCAAATTTCTACTCTCTGGACATCAAGCCATAGTTTGACCTATGGTTGGGTCACGGCTAGCCTATGGCTTAGACGTAGTACATTCTACGACTTAGCCGTAGCCTGGCCGTGGTGTAAAGTCAGTTTTGCAGCTCTCTGGAAAGTGAGCCATGAAGCGCTATGACTTAGCTGTAGGCTTTAGGAGGCCACGTTCTGAAACTGTCACAAACAAAACTTGATTAGACAAATTGGGAAACAGAGACAACAAGTGTATACAATCTAATACCAAAGGGCTGTAAATCACAAAACACATGAAGGATTAAAAAGAATAATAGTAATCATCGTATACCAATGTGTGTTCATCCATAACGTGCTTATAATTGCCTAAAATGAGCTTGTTAAGTTAATTACTGCCCTTTGGCTCAAATTGGATGTCTAGATGCTGTTATGATAGTCATGCCTGTAAAGCAAAAAAAACCATGAGTGCATGCAGTGTAAGAGAATACTAGACTCATAGATGTTTCTCATGGACCAAAATCTTACCATTAAACACACAAGAGATGGATCAACAGATGGATGCAAATGGATTCTCCCCTTTCTTTGCTTTGATCGTAGAAGAAGAAAGGAAAAGAAGAAGAAAAGAAGAACCGACGTTGAGAGGGAGAGAAGAAGAAGATAAGTTGGTTCTCTCTCTCTCTCTCTCTCTCTCTCTCTCTCCTTAACTAAGATAAGAATGAAATGAGAATTATAAAAAAGTCCAACTGTTTAAGAGAATTACAGTTTGAGTCGAATGACCATCCAACAGAAACAAACGAAGTCATTTACATGCAAGTCAGTTACAGAAGTCAATAAGCTTGACGAGATACACGTGATGACACCAAGATGATGCATGAATGATGAAATCTTACAAAATCTGAAATTATGAAAAAGGGCTCATGTCTACCTAATCTAGGTTAAACTCAACCCAACTACCTATCTATGACCCGAAATGAAACTCAAAAAGACAGAACGACATGCATGAAACAAATTGGCTGGCAAAACTGACTAAAAGGATATTAATTAGGCATTAAACTGGATTAAGTTGGGTCAAAGTGTTACACAAGTTTTATGAGAATGAAGATGCTTTGAAAACAGATCAATGGTTGGAGCATACTGGGGATCTCTTCAACACAGTTGTTTACACCAACAAGCAGAAAGTCGTACTCACTACTTCGATGTTCCGTGATATGGCAAGAACCTGGTGGAAGAGTGTGAGTGACTTCTATAAGGACATGCCTAGTGCGACTATATGGGAGACATTTAAGAAACAATTTAGGAGAAAGTTTATTCCTGCTCATGTACAGAGAGCAAAAGAAGTATAGTTCTCGTCCTTACAGCAGTAGTAACTGACGGTAGTAGAATACGTGCATAAGTTTACCCAATTGTCACACTTTGCAGAGAATATGATCAATACCGAGGAGAAAAAGGTCAATAGATTTATCAATAGCCTAAATCCCAGGTATAAGAACCATGTGACAGCCTTCCAAAGGCCAGCTACCTTCAATGATGCCAGGGATAAAGCCTACACGGCAGAAGTCAATATTCAGGAAGAGAGAGCTGTTGATTTTAAGAGGAATGCACCCTTTGGTGTGAAGGGGCAAGCGCAAAAGAAGATGAAAGGTAGACAAGGTATGTCAAGTTCGGCTGGTGTGATATGTGGGCATTGTGGCAAACCACAGAGAATAGAGTTTTGTTGGTGAAAGACAAGAGTTTGTTTGGGTTGCGGTTCCATGGATCATATGGTGGCTCAATGTCCAAAGTACAAGTCTTCCCAACAATTCAGATCAACTGCTTCTACAGCTCAAGGCAAGCCACAGTACTCTCGTCCAAGCCAAAAGCCAAATCACCAAACTACACATGCTTATGCCGCTACTCATGAGAGCACAGAGGATGCGAACGTGGTGGAAGGTATTATTTCAATTGCTCGGGTTAAAGCTCTAGCATTGTTTGATTCAGGGTCTACGCATTCGTATGTAGCACCTCTTTTTGCTGAGAAGCTACGGCAACCACCTAAGCCGCTACTGTATGTGTTGGTGGTGTCCACTCCTGTGGGTAAGGTAGTGGAGTGTAGTGTATACTACCCCCAATACGATGTGTGGATAGAAGGTCGTTAACTCCCTGTTGACTTAATCTTGTTGTCCATGTTAAACTTCGACGTAATCTTTAGAATAGATTGGCTAACGAGGCTTCATGCCCGTGTGAATTGTTATAGCAAGACAGTCTACTTTGATCTAGAGAATGGGTTTCGCTTTGAAGGCAATCAGAAGAAATGCCCTAGGTGCATTATCTCCGCATGCAAGGCGGATCGAATGATACGCAAGGTGTGTAAAGGCTTCATTGCCTTTATCTCAAAGCATAAGGAACTAAAGCAACTTGGAGAGATTCCGGTGGTGCGTGACTTTCCGGATATAATCCACGATGAAGTTCCAGAATTACCCCCTATTCGACAAATGGATTTATCTATTAACCTTATGCCAGGTACAGCACCGATTAGTAAAGCTCGATATCATATGGCCCCTGCAGAGTTATTGGAATTGAATAAACAATTACAGGATCTCTTAGAGAAGGGTTTCATACACCCGAGCGTGTCACCTTAGGGAGCTCCGATGTTGTTTGTCAAGAAGAAAGATGGCAACTTACGGATGTGTATTTATTACTAGCAGTTGAATAAAGTAACAATAAAGAATAAGTATCCCCTACCCCGTATTGATGAATTGTTCGATCAACTTCAAGGTATAATATATTTTTCCAAGATTGATTTCAGGTGTGGGTATCAGCAATTAAGGGTGGGGGAAGAAGACATTCTGAAAATTGCCTTCAGAATGAGGTATGGTCATTATGAATTCCTCATAATGCCTTTTAGATTAACCAATGCACTTGCTGTTTTTATGGCTTTGATGAATTGGATCTTTGCTCCTTTCTTGGATCATTTCGTTTTGTTTCATTGATGACATTTTGGTGTACTCTAAGATTGCAGAAGAGCATACAGATCATTTGAGAAAAGCCTTACAATTGTTAATAGAACATCGGTTATATGCCAAATTGGCAAAATGTGACTTTTGGCTTGAGCAAATAGTGTTTCTCGGTCATATCATTTTACAAGAAGGTTTGGCAATTGATTCAGCAAAGGTTGAGGCATTTATCAATTAGCCCAGTCCGAAGTCGGTGACAGAGATCAGGAGTTTTCTTGAACTTGCAGGGTATTACTGCAGATTTATTCAAGACTTTGCAAAGATATCTACTCTTTTGACTAAGCTAACTTGGAAAAATGTGCCTTTTAAGTGGACTGAGGAATGTGAAGCTAGTTTTCAAACTTTGAAGGAAAAGCTAACTACCGCCCTAGTGTTAACTCTACCTGATGGAGGTGAAGGATTTGTGATCTATTTTGATGCTTCTCGAGTCGGATTAGGGTGTGTGTTGATGCAACACAAGAAGGTGATTGCATATGGATCTACACAACTCAAGAAGTATGAAAGGAACTACGCCACACATTACTTGGAACTGGCAGCTATCGTGTTCGCTTTGAAACTATGGCGACATTATCTGTATGGCGTGAAGTTTGAAGTACACTCAGATCATTACAGTTTACAGTATTTATTCATGCAGCATGATTTAAATATGAGACAACGCAGATGGCTTGAATTTATCAAGGATTATGCTTTTCCTATCAAGTATCATCCAGTGAAAGAAAATGTAGTGGCAGATGCTCTCAGTAGAAAGTCAGAGACTCTTAATACTTTAGTAAACTCCCGTTTGTTTATACAAGATGAATTTTAGGATAAGCCTATGGAAGTGAAATTGGTGGATAACCTGGTGATGTTTACAAGTACTCTTGTTTTCCAGCCTAAGGTAATTCAACAAATAAAAGATGGACAGTTTGAAGATCTGACTTTGGTCCGACTCAAAGATCATATATAAGATCGACTAAATTTCCAACTAGAGGATGGAGTGTTATATTTTCGGAACAGGTTGTGCGTACCAGCAGTTGATGGTTTGAAGGAGAACCTCGTGACTGATGTACATTATGCTCGATATGTGATGCACTCATGGAGTACGAAGATGTACCGGAACTTAAGGGATTAGTTTTGGTCGAACAATATGAAATGAGATATCGCAGGGTTCGTCGCTAGGTGCCGACTTGTCAGAAAGTGAAAGCTGATCACCAGAGACCGCCTGGTTCTTTGCACCCATTGCATATCCCTCGATGGAAATGGGAACACATTATAATGGATTTTGTTTCAGGACTACCTCTGACGAGCAAGAAGACTAATGCCATTTTGGTGATAGTAGATAAATTGACGAAGTCAACCCACTTCATTCCTTTCAGGAAGGGCATGACATTTTCGGATATGGCTAAGAAGTTTGTGGATGAGATTGTCAAATTACATGGCACACCTATGTCCATCGTTTCCGATTGTGATAGCCATTTTATATCGTCTTTCTAGAGGCTTTCCAAGAAGCTCTGGGTACCAAGCTGAGTTTCAGCACAGCATATCACCCGCAGATGGGTGGGCAATCCAAACGGAAGATTCAGACCTTGGAAGACATGCTTCGAGCGAGTGTGTTAAATTTTGAGAAAGAATGGGATACACATCTCTCATTGTGTGAATTTGCCTATAATTATAGCTTCCATGAGAGTATTGTTATGGCTTCGTATGAAGCGCTGTATGGACGTAAATGTGGGAATCTAGTGTGCTGAGAAGAAGTTGGAAATAGAAGTTTTCATGGACCGACCATTATCGCTGAAACGACTGAGAAAGTACAGAAGCAATCGAGAATTTGAAAGTTGCTCGGTCGAGACAAAAGAGTTTTACAGATACACGTAGAAGATCTTTAGAGTTTCAGATTGGTGATTGGGTGTTTCTAAAGGTCTTGCCGATGAAAGGTATAATACGTTTTGGTCAAAAACGCAAGTTGACTCCGAGATACGTTGGCCCGTTCAAGATTAAGAGTAGAATTGGTGATTTAACGTACAAGTTGGCTCTTCCAGTCAAGTTCTCTGGAGTACATGATGTATTCCATGTGTCAATGCTCCACAAATATGTTAAAGACCCTACCCACGTCATTCGATATAATGATGTGCAAATTCAGCCGAATGCATCATACATCGAGTGTCCACTCCGTATTGTTGGGACAAGAGAGCAGATCTTGCAAACTAGAACCATACGATGGGTCAAAGTACTTTGGGAACATCATGGCCTTGATAAAACGACCTGGGAATTAGAAGAACAGATGGCGTGACAATATCCCAACCTCTTTACGCAGGTATGTGTTCATTCCGAGGACGGAATGATTCCTAAGCGGGGGAAGATGTAACACTCTAATCCAACTTAAGCTGGTTAAACGACTAATTAATCTTCTTTTGGTCATTTTCCAGTGGATTAGTTTCATGCATGTCGTTTTGTCTTTGTGAGTTTTGTTTCGGGTCATGGATAGGTAGTTGGGTTGAGTTGAATCAGGATTAAATAGACATGAGCCCTTTTTTGTAATTTTAGATTTTATTTGATTTCGTTATTGATGCATCATCTTGGTGTCATCACGCGTATCTCGTCAAGCTTGTTGACTTCCATAACTGACTCATGTGCAAACGACTTCATTTGTTTCCATTGGATGTTTAGTTGACTCAGATTGAAATTCCCTTGAAATACTAGGGCTTTCTTATAAAGTCCACTTTATCCTTATCTTATAAGTGAGATGCATGCACCGACTTCAGTCTTCTCTTATTTCTTTTCTCTCTTTTTCTCAACGTCAGCTTCTTCCTCTCTTACCCTCAACAATTTCTTCTTGGATTCTCTTCGTCACATCATTAAAACAATCCTTGCACCCACTTCACGGTTCATCTCTTGTGTGCGTTCAGGTAAGAATTGTTGGAATTCTCACATCTTGGGCTCTAGCAATCTCTTCATGCACGTGCATGTACTGATCTTCTTTTCCTTCTTGCATGCATGGATACTAAGTTTCATATAGACCTCGAAATTGAGCCAAAGGACAAAGTTGTACTTGCATAGCTCATTTAAGGCAAGTATAAGCACGCTATGAATGAACACTCGTTGGTACACCATGTCTGTTATTATTCGTCTTAATCTTTCAAGTGTTTTGGTGATTTACAGCCCTTTTGTATCAGATTATATTTGATTGTTATCTCTCTTGTTATCTCTGTTTCAATTTTGTTCAAATTCAGTTTCGTCTATAACAAGTTTAGAATGTGAACTTCTGAAGCTTATAGCTAAGCCGTGGAGCTTCACGGCTCACTTTCCAAAGAGTTGCAAAATCTGACTTTACACTACGGTCAGGCTACGGCTAAGTCGTAGGCTAGCCGTGACCCAATAGTAGGTCAAGCCACGGCTTAATGTCCAAAGAGCAGTAAATTGGAGAAACTTTCTACGGTCCAACCACGGCTAAGCCATGTGGTGTACTACGGCTAAACCATACCCAATCGTGGCTAAATCGTAGAACAATCACAGTCCAACCGTAAGAGAATGCACAGTTCAATCGTGGCTTTCCATAAATGTGGAATAAATTAGGGAAAACCACGGCTGAGCCGTAGTGCATAATACTGCTAAGCCGTAAGATGCCTACAACTAAGCCGTAAGTCACCCATGGCTAAGCCGTGAGACCACTGAAAATGAAGAAATTAGACAGGTGTAATTGTGAGACCTTGTAGGGCCTTCATGTGGATTACCGTACCTCTTAACTTGCCTAATGGATTACCTAAATATCATGAATGGTCTTGAGGGCTGTGACTCATTCATGTGTGTTGTCCAATTGTTAAGCACCTCCCCATGGGTGTTGGTTTAAAGGACTTCGATACACGCTTGTTAATACAATGTAACACCCATGAGACGGGCAACTGTGTATTAAACAACTTAAAACTACATCATCATGCACGGTTAGAAGCAATGGACAACTAGTTTAGGGTCGGCTAGTAAACTATCATGATTCCATGAAATGACTTAACTGACATCGCATGTTGGTTTCGGTTATGGCCTTCCATCCTTTTTACTATTACTTTGACTTGTAATTCAATTAACTTGAACCATAATCGCATGATCCTGATCATATTATTTGTGCTTACACCTATTGTGGTATGATTTGATACATGTATGACTTGAATGTGAATTGAATTGACTTCCATGATATGACATAATTGACATGGTCTGGCTTTACTTAGCCTCAGCCTCAGGATACCCGATGGGGTTAACTCTGGTATAGCTTGCTTGTGCCGTTGCAGTGTGCTCTCGTCTTGGAGTTTCTGCACCCCAGGAACTAGAGAGTCATTTATACCCTGGCCTAATTGATGGTGTTCTCAACGCGTGCTCCCTAGAGGGAGAATATATCAAATGTAGTAGCCACATAGTAAAGTTTATCTATTCAATGATTCTTATAGCATGCTTGATTTTAATGCACAGTTTGCCTAGTCTACTAAATGGAAACTCTTTGCAATATTACCTATTAATTATTCTTCTAGACACAACGCATGTCACCTTATTGTTGCTTATGCTATGCTGAATCCTTATATTCATTAGTTGTCCTTAGTATTGCTCATTAGTTGTCTTTGGTGTTGTAGGCTCAGATCCCGCTGCCAACCCCTCGTCGGTCGGCAAGACTCCAGAAGAGACCGTAGAAGCCCCATCAGGGCTAGAGGAGTAGGTGTGATCACTCCACCGAAGAGCGACATGGCATTTGGATAGGTCTCCTTTTGTCATGTGGGATGCACATGGTTTTTTTCACAGGAGTTTGTTTAACTCTTTGTATTTTGTGTCTTGGCTTATAGCAATTGTTCCTCACTCTTGTAATTAATGAAATCCTTCATAGATATTGTTTATATTAGTGTATCCTCTTGTATTATGCAATGATACTTACAGCTTCCGCAACATTGTAATTTGCACGTTCGATTTTTCCTTGTGCGTGCACATTTATACAAGGTCTAAGTGTTGATCCACGAGAGTACGTATGTCACTGATTATGTTCCAACTTAATCCCCAATTTCTTGGGCTCGGGTCGTGACACTTGTAACTTGATTCTAATGAGGTTGCTCAATTAACTATTGCTGCTAGCACAATGAGCTTCGTTGGTGTTTTTCTTCCCTAAACATTTTGCTAGCCGATGCTCCTTCGAACCACCATGAAAACATGCTCCAGTCTTTCTCCAACATTCATCCGTCTCATGGCCCTTGCCACACAGATCGCACACTGGTTTTCCGAAACTATGAACCTTGGTCTTCTGTTTCTTCCACTAGCCAAGGTGCTCCTCAGAGGGTGATGCATCCCTCTTGGATTTCTTTTTCAGAACATCCTGCAAATTCTCCTCTACTATGGCCAAATTCCATTGCAGTTGAGCTTGTCTTTCCATTATTGTTGCAACCCGCCCTTGCATTGTAGCTTGATTCTCACTAATCCTTGGTACTTGCTCCATTATCTTCATTAACATGCTTTGCATCATCAAAAGGAAATGATTATCTGTAGATGGGAAAGGTGGAGGTACGCAATCTAAGTTCTCAACGGGAATGTCCTTTAAGTTATCATTCCTGGTATTGCTCGAGGAACCGTGATGAGTATTCTTTACTCTTGAAATTAAGAACATTATCTATAAGAAATTGTTATCATTTTAAGCAAAGTGTTAGTAGACTTAAAGCATCGTATATGACCCCTAGCCCAACACACCTATCGTATCCTCATCACATTCCCTAAGTTTCTAAATCTTTTATTCAAACTTATTTATGCCACAACACCATTCCTTAATTGCATATTTTACAAGATCCATGCTCTGATGCCATTATTTATGTATGTCACTCCCCGATCCCGGGAATTGGGATTAGAATGGGCCCCACGAGGTGTGCATACATAATCTCGTAGCAATCTGTGCATGTGAAGACACGTGCAAATCACTACAAGGGAGATTCCACAGGAACATGAAGAGAGATTTCTCCAACATGTAAATTACATTCGACAATAAGCGCAAGCCTGTGTAATACACTTGTAATGATCAAAAGCAACAATAAAAGAAACATCATCCATTTCATAACTAAGTCTGAAATCTGTACTTAACCATCTACATCAGTATGGTAACAGTTACTTAAACATATACAAAATCCAAAATTATGTATGTGTCTATCAAATTGCTAAATGCAAGAACAATCATAGTCCAAGCATGTCTAAGCTAAACACCCAACAAAGAACCCATTTTCGCTCATCGTAGGACGACTATTAAAAGACGTCGTCTTCATTGCACTCATTTACTCCCTGAGGTTCCACTGAGGTTCATGCTGGGGCGCTTCGTTCGCCGTACTAGATTGTGTTAGTATCTGTAACACCAAGAGTAGCATTGTTAATAAGATGGTTAAGCAAGTATAAAGATATATGAAACCATCATGATATATCAATGAATTAAAGTACATATTAATTAAAAGAAAACAATAGCGGAAAACTAGGAAGATTGTGCATGAATTAAGTATGAGTAACGAATCATAAATAGTATATCAAAATATACTAGTTAGCATCTACGAGGCTATGTTCTCCCAAAAGAGAGTGTATCATCTAGAGAGTGTATATATGGGAATTACGTTAGGAGATCAGACTAGCTTTTCAAAGATCGCCGACAACTCCTCCATAAACTACTGCAATTGTGACATAACGGGCACCCAAATTTGGTCCCATCGTACCTAAGAAGGGTATAAGTTAAGTGACGCTAACTTGATATATCAAGATCGTCCTGAAGTCATATCATACATACTTATCATCATGTCATACATAAGGGAGTTTTGGTCTTGAGATCATATTCAATTATAAAAATTGGAATTAAACAAGTAGCTAATAATCAAACAATGCATATATAAATAAGCTAATAGAGCTCAAACCTCAACATGAATACATTTAGATTAAATAAGTATCAAAGATAGTTATTAGCCAACCTTATGCAGGATAATCCGTGATCCTGAGGGCATTCGACACGATATATTCATAAAACGTCCCGTGTCATTATGTCACCAAAATCTCAGTGTTACATTATATATGCAAAGACACCTTTTCTTATACCAACACCGATGATGTGACATATGGAATTCATCAGGAAAATCGAAAGACATAAGTGACAGCTCTACACTCGTCTCCCTTATCATTGATCACAATTGGGCTAATTTAATTATGGAAAAGGTGCCATATCTAAAGCCCTATAAAGTCATTTGAAATACCTAATATCCTAAGTTCACAGTGTTCTTACAGCTTAGCCATATACATGTTACGGCTTAGCCAAGTGGCTCGGTTTTTCCTTCAATTTCATATGCATTTACGGCTTAGCCGTATATTGGCCTGCGGATTAGCTATGCTAAGCCTATGGATTAGAACAGATGGGCTGCGGCTTAGCCGTGGGTGAGCCGTGGAGTAATTCCTCTTTTGGGGCTCTCTGGAAAGTTTACCGTAAATTGGCCTACGGCTTGGTCACGACAGGGTTACGGCTTGGTCACGGCAGGGTTACGACTTAACCGCAGGTGATTCCATGGCTTAGTCGAGGGTTAGCGGTGTTCAAATGAGGGTCTTTGAGCTCTTTAGATTCTGAGCCGTCGATACTTACGGCTTAGTCGTAGGCTTCACCAAAAGCTTCAAAATTCTTGAAAACAGATTCTGAAGTATAAGTTCACATGTAAAATTCTACAGATTGGGTTCTAATGAGGTTTCTTTTACACTTAATTATAATCTTAAGTCTTACATGCCCACATATATCATTAAAATTACATATTTGTATTCATATTCACTTAATCCAACATATATGTACGTAATCAAGGGGTAAATGAGCTATTAACTTAGATTTAGAATGTTTACTTCAAGAATCAACAAATTTAGACATGCATGTAGTAATATATACTCTTATACTTTTCTTTTATCAGTGCCTTACCCAAAAGTAACCTCTCCTTTGGTTTGATAGTGGAGAAAGCCTCAACAGTAACAAATCCTATTACATGTAAAAATATGGAAATGGTGAATCAAGTGTCGGAAACATGAATGTTGCTCATTTGAGCCTTCTTGTCGTTTTTCGACTCAAAGAAATGGAGAGATGATGGAGTTCTTACCCGAGGAAGCTAGGGGGAAGAAGAAAAGATGGAATGGAGAGATTCCAATGGAGTAGACAAGCAAGGAGATGATGAAGAAGACGGCAGCAACCTTGGCTCCAACATGCAACAGCCCTAAACTTGGATTTCCAGCTGGTATGGAGGAGAAAAAGAGAAGAGGAAGAGGTTCTAGCAATGAGAGTAAAGTGAAATGAAGGGGAATGGTGGTTTCCTCTCTTTTAAACTCAAATTTCTACAGTTTTGAATGCAAGTCCATATTCATTGACAAAATTACAGTTTGTGTCAAATGGACTTCAACTAGGCTAGGATGGATCCAAATTAAGCTGGGCCAAACATGAAAGTTAACCCACAAGATGAAATGCTCATGATGCAATTAATGTGGTGCCAAAATGATGCAAACCATAAAACTCTAATTTACAAGAAAGCCCTCAACTACCTAAGTAAAGTTCATACCCAACAACCTATCCAACTGAAACCCAATAAAATTAATAAAAGATGAATTAAGACTAAAATATGTGTATTAATAGGAAATCAAACTTAATTAAGATAAATTATAATTAAGTCAGATCGGGACCTTACACCTCCTGTCTTGATAGCATGCGCAGCGAAGGTAAGCATTTGTTTTTCAACCACCATTATTTTGTTCCATTAGGGCTTGCACTAATGAGTTAGAAGGGTTGTTTTGAATATGGATTTGTAGGAGGTCTTATTCAAGTAGTTTGCAACCAGAGAGGAGATTTGTGCTCAGAACATCCTCTGCATCTTTTGATTTGAGTTTGACTGTGGACAACCCACGGCAAGCTGATAACTGCAACTAAGGATTTAATAATGGTTCCTTTTGGATTAGTATTGTTTATGAGTGAAGGTGGTGGGTTTAAGGTATTTGGAAATCTGCAGATTGTTGTAGATTATACAACTATTGTAAATCATACAGTTGTTATTCGGATAAAATGCCCAAAAGAGGCAAGATTGTGCGCACTTAGCCTATGGCTAAGGTACGGCTCACATTCTAGAGAATTGCTTTCGAGCTTAATATACTACTCTGAGCCTTACAGCTAAGCTATAAAAGGATTTACAACTAAGCCGTAACATCGGCTAGTTGAGCCGTGGGTTCACTACAACTCAGCCGTAAAATGAACTATGGCTAAGCCGTTAGTGCCCAGTAACTTCCATTAAAATTGGCAGTGAAATAGGTTAGGCTAGCTGACCTTGATTGAAAAATCCAACTGCCTAAATTGCATGACAAGTAAAGTGACCCAGGTAAGTGACTTTCAGGGTGTAGATCACATAACCCGATATCATGTCCAACGGTTAATTAATAAATATGTCAGTATAAGATTTGGACTGAAAACATGTTGTGTTTCATTCTTAAGGGAGAGTTAGTTAAGTACACACATAGAATTGAATTGGACACGGGATTGGAATGTGAGTTATGGGATGCACCACATGATAGACATCAATAGTGGATCATCAGCATCGTGGGCTCAGATTGTCATTCTGAGGGAGGGTTTGATTCGAGGGGAATACATAACTGACTAAGACTATTAGGTGGTGTAAAGATTACCTTTAAAAATACAAAAAATATCATATGGGCATAACATACATCTAAATGGGTTAACCATGTCATTTTAATTGAAATAGTATGGATATCTGAAATTGGGAATTTCATAGCATGGTTTCATTGTGCATTAGCAGATGTTTGTATTCGTATATACATATATCTGACCGATTGTAGTTTAGAGGTGGACAAATGCCATTGGGTCAACATGTACTGTGAAATATAGTACACAGCTGTGCCATTTATAATGTCTGTGGGAATACCCATTTTTATATATTTTATCTGCCAGAATACCCATTTTTATATATTTTATCTGCAGGAATACTCGTTTTTGTGCATTCATACCATTAGGTCTGCATTCATTACATTTGGGTAGAATATAAAATATGATTTAACTTATATGCTTAATAACATTACTTGCAGTTAACCTCTTGCCAAATTATATAAATCTAACACACTGCTTTTGGTGTCTAGGTCCCATTGCCGATGACAAACCGTAGGGTCAGGTGTGCAGGAGATTTCGCCAAATAGCGGAGTTGTTAAGTGGAGCGCCAATAACACCGTCTGAGATATCTTAGTGTTGGAGACAAGATTGAAACATTAACTTTTGAGATAAGGCCATGTTTGGGGCCACTAGCTAACTATTAAATTTATGTATTTTGGAATCTCAACTTTAATTATTATGCTTCAAAGCACTTGACCTTGATTTCATTATTATTGAGATTTATTATATGGGATTATGTGATACTCAGCTACGCGGATTATGAATTATGGTTCCGCATGTAATTATGGTTACTTGATCACCAAACATAGCCTCACGAAGGACTTCGATCCACCTGGAATTGGGGCCTATATTGTTTATGTAAGAAAAAATTTTAATTGGACTTAATTCTCACACCCTTAGAACTGGGTTTGGATCTGGCCCGGTTTTGGGGATATGACAGATATTGTAACATCCTCAAGTCCCACATCGACTATAGGGAGGAAAGTGAATGAGTTTATATGTAGAGATTGCACCCTTATCTTATATGAGCCTTTTGGTGGGTTAAGCCCACCAAAAGCAAAACCATGAGGCCCATGAGCCAAAATAGAAAATATCATGCATGTGTGTCGGGGTGGGGTGTTACAAATGGTATCAAAGCCGACTCTCAACTAGTTCGAGTGTGGGTCCATGCCGTGGTCTAGTGCAAGTGGGTAGGTTCTTATGTGGGGGCCCAAGAGAGCTAGTAAGCTACATAGATTAGCAGGCTACTGCATAAGGACGTGCAACCCTAAGGTGAGTGGATTGTAACGTCCTCGAGTCATACATCGACTATACAGAGAAAAGTGAATGGGTTTATATATAGAGATTGCACCCTTACCTTGCATGAGGCCTTTAGGTGGGTTGAGACTCACCAAAAACAAAACTGCGAGGCTCTTGAGCCAAAATGAATAATATCATTCATCTATGTAGGAGTGGGGCCTTGCTCCCTTTGAAATCACCGCCCATTGGATATGAATTCGGTAGACCATGAAGGCATTACATTTCGATTGACATTACAAAAGGATATATGCAGAACGGAATCTCTAGACACATTATTTTAAGAATAGGGCTTGTGGCACGTGGAGCTCAATGTCATTAAATCTAACAATTGACTGAAATTGGGCTTGATGTTGCAAGCCTTCTAATGCAAATCTTTTTATTTATTATTATTATTTTTTTTTGTATGAACGTATTTTAGATTGGATAATTAGTAACATTTAATAGATTTAAATTTTCTTTTCTGCATATGTTGAGATAGGGCACATATAGTCCCATGCAAGACTATTCTAATGTGACATGGAAAGAAGAAAATATAAATTGCACTACTTGCTCTGTACAAAATCATTTTTACTATTTGAGATTTTTCAATACACCACTCTGATACCTTTCTGTGAGGAACTTTCAATTACAGCACATTTTTCTTTTTAATTTCAAAGATCTCCCCTTTATGGGAAATTTAGATATATAAGTTCAGTATTGCTAAACTGCACTTGATCAATACAGGAAATTTACAAATTTAATCCACTCTTTTTTAAATATATCTCTCACTTTCTGGTAATTACAAATGACCCATCAATATAAAAAGGTAACATCGAACCTTCCATGTCATGAGCCATGTAGGTTAGACTGTGGCATATCTAGGGATGGCCCTCCATCCCATGATGTGGGCATCTTCTTCCCATTTGTGTGGGCTCTTTTGGGTTCCAAATTCAAGGGCTGGGTACGCGGAAATAGGAAAAAAATTATTTTGAAGATAAGATCATTTTATTTTATCATATACTGTGAAGCTATTTTTTCAAAAAATAATTTAAATAAATAAATTTAACCTTATAATGTTTCAACTATGTTTAGTATTATTCTTAAGTAAATTGAATTTAGAAAGTTTAAATTAAGAGAATTTTATGAAAAAAATCCCCCCAGATCGCACCTGTAAAAAGGACCCTATATCTTGTACTGCAGAAAGTATTAAAAAAGAATTTTTTTTTAGAGTGGCATGTGGTAGAGATGCTCCTAGGTGACGAAAACTATCGTTGACTGACTGTGGTGTTATTCTAAACAATAGTTGAGCATTAGTATGTTCATTCCCCAGATACAATTGCTTTTTTAATATGTTTATTCTCTTTTGGACTTACGCATTTGGATTTTTTTGGCTGATTTTTAATCTATTGTTGACCATAGTCTTTATTGTATATTGCACATGTTAATTCAAACTTTCATGAAGTTTTTCCTTCTACAGATGAGAGGGAAATAAATTGGCAGCTGACAACCAAGATTAAAACCTCCAACTATGCTCTCTTGCTTGTAGATTACCTGAACATTTTTATCAAATATATTTGCAGGATCTTCCGGTTCTTAATGAAGACAGATTGAATGAAGAAATAGATCTGTTCGGGTATCTGAGGAGTTGCAGCTGACATTTTAAGCCACCCAGGCTGTAATAGCTGGCTACTTCTCAAGTAGTTGGTGTTCGTTCAGTTTCTAGTTAGTAGTTTAGTAGTTAGTGTCATAGGTCTTATATGTTCGGTTTATATATTGGTAGTCCAAAGTGTGTTTTAATCTGTATGTATCTGTGCTGTTCTCCTTCCTCTTGTACAGTCCCTTTGTGATCTGCCTAATAAAACTATCATTTTTAGCACCAAAAAGAAAAAAGGCTGTTTAGGAAGTTACATTTAATAACTTTTCTTCACTTATGAATGGAATGATGGTGTTCAATCCATTGGTGGCATAGTTGTGAGGCGCCATCCTTCCATAAAAACAACACTAGTCAATACCAACTGTAGCGATTGAGAGACTTAGGTGAATCCGTAACTATTTACCAGAGCACCAAAAATGGGAAAAGAAAATGGGATGATGACCAAAAAAGTGTTTTTCTGATGTCTCTAGAAGAGATAACAAGGAAGAACTTATGTTCTCTTTCAAAAACTAGGAACAGAACAAACCCATGTATATATCATCTATATTTATACCTTATATTTTGGTGAGGGATAATTTCTTTTTTAAACCTATCAAGGTAAAAAAGGTGTGACAAGGTATAATGGTTTTATCTTTTTGCGCATTAATATTTTCTTATAGGTCAAAAAGGTGTGATGAGGTCATATAATGATTTTGTCTTTTTGCACATTAATATTTTTCCAAAAAGGAAGTGCCCCTTATCATAGTGTGAGGGACATATGCACATGAAGATTGTCCATATTTATATATATAATAGGATTTTAGCAAAAAAGAAAATTCATATAAGGGGACCATAACCATAAAACTCATCCTAGATATGGGTGGACCGGAGACTACTCCGGTTCATTTTTTTATCTAATTGACAAGTAGCAATATCACGGTAGGTTTTTTTATACTAGTGGCAAAATTGATGCTCCCCCATTTCCATTTAAACATAAGAAACTTGTATTTGTTCTTCCTCTTCCTTCCATGAAAGAGAGGTTCCTAGGCTTCATCTTCTAAAACATCCATATACCATCATAGCCCACTCATTGAAAGACTTCCAATAGTATGAAGAAATCTAAAATCCAACTATTGGATGAAGATCTCATGATATGATCAAGTATGTGCAGGTTCCCTTAAAAAACTTAGATCTTGTACTTATCATCAAATGTCTCAGATGTATATATCATGATATGATCAAGTATGTGCATATCCCCTTAAGAAATCCGTACACCATTGTGGCCCTCTCTCGGCCTTCCCTCTTTCTATCACTTTTACTTCTTTCCAATTCCTTTATCGTGCTAAGCCATTGATCAATCCATGTTTTTCTCTTTCTTTCCATCACCATGGCTCTCTTCTTTACCCATTTTCATTGACTTTCCATCTCTTAGCCCTTATAAAAGACCCCATCTCACCACCTTCTTTTCTACCAATGATACCTTCACTGCACTATAGCCGAAGCCAACTTCACTAACCACCTTTCCTATCTAGCCTCGTAACCAAACACACACCAACCCATTCAACTCCCACTCCATCAAATCTCCCTGAAACCTTTAAACCGAACAATCAAAATGACTTCACCAACTTCACAACACCAAAACAAGAAAACAAAATCAACTTCAAGTAAAAACAAAAAAAAGGAGGAACATGGGATCTAAAGCAAAGGATTTGAATGCTCCACAATGATCATTAAGTGCACTAAATCTAAATATTGCCTTTTAGCTTAAAAAGCCAAGGAACCACTCTTTCATGAAAGGAAAAAGAAGAAAAAATAGGAGTTTCTTCTTTTTAAGTGGAAACAAGGTAGCATCGATTTCACTGTTGGTATTAAAAACCTATGGCAATATCATGCTCATCAATTAGATAAAAAAAATTAAACTTGTGACCATTCCACTGCACCTGCACCTAGAATGAGTTTTATAGTGTAGAAGTCTCCTTAAATGTATTTTTTGCTAAATTTCTCACTACATAAATATCTCACCGTGACACCCTGATGAGAACTGTCCAATCATTAGCTATTATTGCTGGAATCACAACATATTTAGAACCAGTACAACTCCTTGAATTGTGGTTGTAATTATTTAACTAGCAAAAGGCCGCCAGAGCATATGCTGGCACTCTATAATGGTTTGCATAGATTGATGGCTGGCCATGATTTTTGCCACATTCAAGTGCAGTAAGCGTGGAAAATTCAAAGACCTGGTCAGTATATACACAAATGATCCAGTGCACATTCCCAGACATCTCATATAATGGGTAATGACCAATGACACTGTGAGAAGTAAGTTAAAAAATTAAAAATTAGAATGAGATGTGAATAAAGAGATAGAAATTCAGGTGTAAGACTTAGGCATGTAAAAACATATGTTTTTTCTGTTCTAAAAAACCATTTGGTGTAGCTTATCTGTAAACAATGACATGTGGGACAAGTGGACAACCTAAATGCCTGGCTACATAAGATGTGCTCCCCTTGCCACTTGGGTGTCTCAACTCATAACAATATTTGGTAGCTATTTTTTGTTGATGGTTTTGCTTTTGATTGTTTTGTTATTCTGGTGCTATGATGCTTCATTTTAATGAATTTTTCTGTTTATAAAAATTATATTTGGTTGTTATTTTAAACTATTGAAAACTAACTTCTCTTATACAAACATTTTATAAAAAAAATATCTCAGGGAAAAAATGAATAATTAAATAAATTTGAGAAGATCCCAACATTTTTACACATCGGTGTGGAGTCATACATACAGGGATAAGGTGGATTTAGATGGAGATTGTGATACGATCCTCTTCACCTTACTTAAATGCAAATATGATGATGAGATTTTTAAATTACTGAACTGAGTCTGAACTATGAAAAGCTAATAATAAGAATAATGGCCTCACTCTCTCTTGAAAATAGATTGAATTCTTTTCTGTCTCCTAGAAGGGGTTGATGAATATCTAGGTCTAGGGTTCATAATAAGTGTGTGCCGTGTGGAAGAGATGGACAGCATGCATGACCACTAAAAATTGAACTTTTGAGTACAACAGTTGACTAAATCTGGCCTTATTCTAAACATCAATTAGTACGTTAATATTCCCGAGATACAATTGCTACTTTAATATATTTATTCTCTTTGGAATTATGCATTTAGATTTTTTGGTTGATTTTTAATTTATTGTTGACCATAGTCTTTATTTTATATTGCACATAGGGTTTAGAGATTTACATTAGTAATCAAAATGTCATTATTAGCAATAGCTATTTATTAGGAAAGCAGCGGAATAAACCCATGTTCAACGGATTAACCACGATGAACAACCAACATCATACCATCAAGTAATCATATACATAAACACATCAATTTTACATGGTTCGACAACTTTGCCTATGTTTACGGAGGAGAGAACTCGTCTATCATGATCCCATCTCAATCACCTAGATTCATTATAAGTGCATGCTGTGTGGAAGAGATGATAAGCACGCATGACCACTAAAAATTGAACTTTTGAGTACAACAGTTGACTGACTCTGGTCTTGTTCTAAACATCAATTAATACGTTCATATTCCCTAGATACAATTGCTTCTTTAATATATTTATTCTCTTTTGGAATTATGCATTTGGATTTTTTAGGTGATTTTTAATCTATTGTTGACCATAGTCTTTATTTTATATTGCACATAGGGTTTAGAGATTTACATTAGTAATCAAAATGTCATTATTAGCAATAGCTATTTGTTAGGAAAGCAGCGGAATAAAGCCATGATCAAAGGATTAACCACGATGAACAAGCAACATCATACCATCAAGTAATCATATACATAAACACATCAATTTTACATGGTTCGGCAACTTTGCCTATGTCCATAGAGGAGAGAACTCATCTATCATAATCACATATCAATCACCTGGGATCTAGGTTTATAATAAATCAATATGTGTGATTCCTGCTTTATTAGCCAATATGAAACCTATACATAATGACTAAAATACTACTAACCTAAACCTCTATTCTGGCTAAACTAAATAACAAATCAGGCTAAACTGAAATACAAGACAAAACTCAACAATCTCCACCTTGACTTGGATTTCGTAAATCCTTAGAGCTACTTTGAAATACCCTGTAATGTCTTTACATACCTTACTAAATGGTATGTTACTACATTGATGTCACAGTCTTCTTTTTTTAACACTAACATATCGAATCAGTACTTCCCATACCTCACTAAAAGGTATGCCTCAGCACACACTACAACCAAGTGCGACTCTTGCACCTTTTAGCCCAAATGCACAGAAAATCTCAGCATTATCTGGCATCAATCAAGTCTAAACCAACTCGAAATTTGTCGTACATCGCTGAAAGGCACTTTTCCACGCATACTACTACCAAGCGCGGCACCTGCACTCCTTATCCCTAGTGCACAAATAATCTAATTATTGTCTTGTATTGATCAAGTCCAAACTGACTTGAGACTTTTATATATACATGTTTATCTTACATTTTTAATTTAATTCATTGAAAAGATTCTATATTGTTCTTTTCATTGCAGACTGATGGATACTTTGGGATTGGTTGGAGACTTGTAGTGGTGTTTTGCTAGTTCTTAGTTTATTTGTATTTGTATCTCAGACATTTGTATGGGACTGTATCTTTGATTGTAACATTTATTATATGAGATGAATGACTCAATATATAAATTAAAAAATTAAAGTAAGTTGTTGATTAGAAATTGCTGAAAATAGCAGTGATGGTTTGTTAATTAGCAACCATTGTATGAATGCATATATTATGTATGTTATGTCAAATACAAGTTTTATTTGGATGTATGAACAGGTTTACAGGAAAATTATTTTGAAAAAATCAATTTTATATGTCTTTTTAAATATGACCTTTGCCAATGACATCAGGGTTTTGCTTACGTTTTTTAACATTAGGAAATATTTATAACAATTTTTGTTTAAAAATATAAATATGTGTTACCAACAATAAATAATGTCAATAAAAGTAAAAAAAATTTTTAAAAATAAAGGAAATACTTTTACCGTCATTTTTTAATGTCGAGATATATTTATAACAAATTTTGGTTAAAAATATAAGTATTTTACCGATGATAAATAACTTCGGTAAAAGTAAAAAAATTTTAAAAAAATAAAAGAATACTTGTACCGACATTTTGTAACATCAAGAAATAATTATAAAAGATTTTGGATTAAAATATAAAATGTTTGGAAATGATTAAAAAACATAGATAAAAGTAACATTTTTAAAAAAAGGAATTACCTTCACTGACGTTTTATAATGTCAGGAAATGGTTATAAAATTTTTTGATTAAAAAGTTTAAAATCTTTGCCTATAATATATAACGTTGGTACAATTAAACAAAAATTTTTTAAAAAAGGAAATACTTTCACAGACGTTAAAGAAACATCAGTAAATATTTATAAAATGTTTTTATTAAAAATATAAAATTTGTGTCAATGAAATAAAATGTCAGTAAAGTATTTTCCCACAAATTTTTTGGAGTTGGAAAAAAAGTTACCGACATAACTTGTTGTCGATGAAAGGTTGATATTTGTCGACATAATTTATTTCCAGCAATAAATACTTTTCCCCATGGGGTTTTGCAGACAGTCAATTGATGTAAATTGTTTTACTGACATTTTATGCTCTTGTGGCGATTTTAGTGAATTTGTTGCTCGTAAGACCGACCACCCCCCCCCCCCCCCCCCTCCTCTCCCCAAACCCAAAAAAAAAAAAAAAAGAAAAAAGAAAAGAAAAAGCAAACCAAATGGAGCAACTGAAAGAAGAAATATAATTATTCAAGAAATGAGTAGCTGAAAGAAGAAATGGAATTATTCAAGAAATGGCTAGAACTATCTAAATGAGAAAATCTTGCTAGAAATCTTTGGATGCATTGAAGCTATCAATGCTGCTTGCTATTTGATCAACAGAGTTTATATCACAAAGAATACCTACAAGACACCCTATGAACTTTATCATGGAAAGAAACCAAATTTGGGGCACTTAAGGAGATTTGGTAGCAAGTGTTACATTTTAAGAGATAGAGAATAATTGGAGAAATTTGATTCCAAATCTAATGAAGGTATTTTCTTAGGCTATTCAAACAAAAGCCAAGCCTATAGAGTTTTTAATCTTAGAACCATGACAGATATGGAATCGGCTCATGTAGTCATTGATGAAACAAATCAAGTGGGAAAGAGGTTAAATAAGGATAAAGACATTGAGATTCCCAGTAAGCAGCCTACATCAGTGAAAGAAGAAAGTATTTCTCCTACCACTAGCATCCCCACAAAACTTTTGAAAAATCACAAATTGGAGGACATTATTGAAGAAATCGAAAGTGGGGTTACGACAAGAAAACAAGTTCAAGATGTATGTGCTCATTACTCTTTCATATCACATGTATAACCAAAGAGCTTTTCTGAAGCAGAAAAGAATATTGAATAGATATCTGCCAGGCAAGAGGAATTAGGTCAATTTAAGAAAAATTATGTTTGGGATTTAGTCCCATTACTTGAAGGAAAAAATTCAATTGGAACAAAATGGATATTCTAGAAAAAATTGGAAGAATATGGGAATATTGTGAGAAAAAAGCTAGACTTGTAGCAAAGAGACATGCTCAAGTTCAGGGAATAGATTTTGAAGAAACCTTTGCCCCCATAGCTTGATTGGAGTCCATACAAATCTTATTCACATATGCAAGTAGTATGTATCAAATTGTATCAAATGGATGTAAAAGGAACTTTCTTAAATGGTGATATTGAGGAAGATGTTTATGTTACACAACCAGAAGGTTTTGACGAACTATGTGTAGAAACTAAATAAAGCTCTTTATGGTTTAAAGCAAGCTCCACGTGCATGATAGGAGAAGCTCACAAGTTAGTTACTTAAACATGATTTTTCTTGTGGAAATGTTGGTAAGACCTTGTTCATTAAGAAAACTGAAAAAGATATCCTTATTGTTTAGATATAAGGTGATGATATTGCCTTTGGATCTACCTCTAACAAATCAACACAAGAGTTTGAAACAATCATGAGCTCCACATTTGAGATGAGTCTAGTTGGTCCCCTTCAATTCTTCCTTGGACTTCAAGTTACTCAAAATGAAAATGGAATTTTTCTTAGCTAATCCAAGTTTGCTCTAGAAATTGTGAAGAAGTTTTGCTTTCAAAATTCTAAAATTAGTTGCGACCCCATGGGATATATTGTGATCTTAAAGGCAAGAAAGTAGATCAAAAACTATAAAAAAATGATAGGAACCCTCCTCTACCTTACAACTAGCAGGCCATATATAACCTTTAGTGTTGGGATTTGTGCTAGATATCAATCCGACGCTCATGAGTCTCATCTTAAAGCTATTAAACTTACATCAAATATGTTCATGGGACTTCACATTATAACATCTGTTATCCTAGAAAAATCATCATTTCAATTGATTGTTATAGTGATGTTGATTGGGCATAATCAATTGATGATAGAAAAAAAACTAGACGTTGTTGCTACTTCTTTGGAAATTATTTAGTCGCCAGGCACAACAAAAAAGAAAAATTATATATCATTATCAACTGAAGAGGCTAAATTTATTGTTATAGGTAGTTGTTATGCTCAATAGATTATAATGTTCCTCAACAATGGATGCCTATCATGTGTGATAATTCTAGTGCTATAAGTATCTCCAAGAATCCTATTTAGCACTCACACACAAAGCACATTGATATTAGGTGTCATTTGTTATGTGATCATGCTGGCCAAGACAACATTGAACTCACATTTGTCCCCTCTAATGCTCAACTTGCAGATTTCTTTACCATACCCCTTGGAAATGATAGATCTTTCCAATTAAGATATGCATTAGGAATTGATCCATATCCTACATGATGAATTTTCGTATGACCTATTATGCTTAATTCTTTTAAGTTCTTTTGTTATCAGGTGCTATATAAAGATATGCCTTTTGCATCTTGTGTAGATGAATGTTCCTAATTCGATGCCAAAGGGGGAGAACAAGAAAAGGTTGAGGAAATGCTTGAATTAAGAGATCAATCAAGTTCAAAGGACATGCTTATCAAAGGGGGAGAGCAAAGCCAAAGAAAGAAAGGGAGAGAAGAAGAAAGGTTGCAAGATATGCTACCCTAAAAGAAGAAGTGGTTTATCAATTAAGGGGGAGGTCAAGAAGAAGTCATCACCATAGGCAGAGCTAAAGAATCAAGAAAATATTCAAGCTTTGTTATGTTGCCATCTAATTGCAAAGGGGGAGATTGTTGGGGATGTTGTGTTTTTGCAATTTAATTGGATATGCCTTCATGTTTTAAGCTTGATTTTCATGGATGCCTTTAACTTTCAAACTTGAAATTCTCAAGCATTTTCGTGGTTTCATGTTCATATCATTTTAGGTATCTTTCAATTATATTTTAAAAAAATAATTATCTTCATATTAGTTTTAAAAACTGTTTGAATCTTTTGGAGTAGCTCTTTTTTGTCAATCATTCCAAAAAAATCCAACATTTGAAAATTGGTGCTATAGTAAATTTGCTACAGTGTTTTGCTACAGTAAATTTGCTATAATGTTTTTTCATTAGTGTTTTTCTACAGTGCCCATTGCTACAGTGTTGTTGCTACAAAACTTTGCTACAGTAACTTCGAATAAAAAATTCTATAAATTCAAAGCTACTTTCAAGACTTAAGTGAGATGAACTTTTAAAAGAAAAAAGAGCAAGCCAAAGATTCTAAGTTGGGGTTTCAAGTTATGAGGAAAGAATGGAAAAGCTGAAGCATGGATTTTCAAATGATCTCACTAAGTTAGTTTAAACTTTCTTTACCCAAAGTTTTCATGCTTTGTTAAAATCTTTATTTCATTTTCATAGCATGATTTCTGTACTTCATTGAATTTCATATGCTTGATTCCATCACATGAAAGTCATCTTTAATCTATTCTTTGTACTGGATTCAACAATGCTCTTTCATTACATGTCATGCTTTTGAAACTCTGATAAACTTATAGTGCTTTGATTTTTAATCTTCTATTTAAGGCTTAGATTGAAGATGATGAAGATGAAATGGAGAGTAAGGGAGAGCTTCAACAGATGAAGGAAGAAAGATCGATTGGAGAAAGGTCCTGGTTGTTTTAAATCAAATTTCTTGGAAGTGCAAGAAGACCCCATTGTTTTATGGAATTTACAAATTAGGTCAAATAGACTCTAGTTGGACTGAGATGAATCCAAATCAACCGGGCCGAGTATGTAAAATAATGTACATGATGAAATATGCATGATGCAACTAAGATGATGTGAATTTGATGTAAAGTCAAAAAGATCTAAATTACGAAAAGTCTTTAATCTACCTAAGCTTGGTGAACCCAACTCAACTACCGATCCATGACCCAAATCCAAATCCAATAAGTTAATATAGGACCAAAACAATATAATTAATTTAAAAAAATAAATTAAAAATAAAGATAAGTAATTAGTGCTAGCATGATTAAATTGGGGTTGGGCCTTATAGATCTCCACCTATCCCTCTTAGATCCAAATGTGTGCCAACCACTTGAGAGAATGCTCTCTTTTATTATCTCTCAAATTCAAGAAAATCCAAGAGAAGAAAGTATTATTGGAAGAAGGAAAGGCAATCCCATTTTTCTCAAGATAGCAAAGATTAGAAGAGTCACAACTCACAAACTAAGCATCGGACTAGGGGTACCGTTGAAAAGCTTTTTTGAGTAGATATCCATGGAGCTAAGATTATGCCAATCGGAGCTTAGACGACAAAGTAATGGCCTTGAAAAGTTAGTAGGATTGCAATTCTCTTCCATGTTGCAAATCCAAAGTGGGGCCCTCTCATTGTTGAGAATTCAAATCAAGACTCTTGCTAGAACTTTATTTTTGGAATTAGAAATGAAGACTTCAAGAGAAACTAAACTTCTTAATTCTATCCAAACTTGTTCCTCAAGTTGGTAGAAATAAGATAGATTTCTCTGTGCATAAGGAAACTTGGTGCAAAAATCATCAAAGGAGAACCAAGGGGGGGACATCCAGCCCTTCTTCTGCATCCCTCCATCCCACATCAAATCCACTTCCATCACCTCTCTCTTCCTTCAATCCATCATCTCTCCCCCTACTCTTCCCCTGGTACACTGCAAGAAGAAAGGAATTGGTTTGCCCATGGACCTCTTCGGTCTTCTTGTATGGATCTATCTAGGGTAAGTGTGGCTTCTTTTTAGTTGTAGCACTTTGGATTCTATTAGTTGTATTGGTCCATTTTAATTAAGAAGCACAGTTAGTGAGGTCAAAGTGTGATGACTTGGATTAGCATCATGTGTTTGTACATTGTGACAAGGTATACTTGGTGCGGTGTTTTTGATGTTTTCTATTAATTCCGCCAAACAATGTTTTATAATTCAAAGTGTGAAAATCTAAATCCACATCTTTTATTTCTTTTAGTGAATAATTTCTTTTCTAGTTTAAGTATGGTTTTAATTTTTATGCAATTTGTGGTTTGATCTTTCTCATTGTTTTGTGGTTTTTAGATTAGATAGCTTTTAGTTTAGGATTTCTAGTTTAGGATCTTTATTTTGGATTGCTAGTTTAGATTTGGGATTGTGATTTAATTTTAATTTTCAATTTAGTAGTTGATTTGTTTATATAGATTTTTAATAGGCTAGTACTAGTTTTTCTATTTTGCCAGGTTTTTTACGAATTCTAGTTTCAAGTGGATTCGACCCCAGACTCACTGGGTGAAA
This sequence comes from Sextonia rubra, assembly GCA_037013555.1. Classification (NCBI taxonomy): domain Eukaryota; kingdom Viridiplantae; phylum Streptophyta; class Magnoliopsida; order Laurales; family Lauraceae; genus Sextonia; species Sextonia rubra. The sequence continues at coordinate 12,684,143 of JASUAD010000008.1, forward strand.
CTACATTCAATGACCTTGCACTTGGAGTCCACATTAATCATTTTGTATAGAGCGAGTAGTGCAATTTATATTTTCTTCTCTCCTCACCACATTAGAATAGTACTACATGGGACTGTGTGTGTCCTATGTCAACATATGCAAAAATGAAAAATTACTTCTATTAGATATTGTTAATTATCCAATCTAAATCACATTCATGTAGAAGATTTGCATTAGAAAGCCTACATCATTAGTGTTGGAAGATGGCTCTAATACCTTCTTATTTACAACTTTTAATTACAATTTCTACAAATACAAATTACAAGGAGAACAAGAAGAACACACTTTATAAATTTTACATTATTACAATGCTTACAAGCTACATACACAAATATATACCACTCTAAGGTTTACTAGCCACACACAAAGTATACTATCACACCTTAGGTCTCACACCTCTTATAAGAGGAGACACACTACACTTTCACTTACGAAATCACCCTCTTCAAAGGACTGTCACTCTGTATAGTTCATTCACTTCACTAATGTTCACTTCACTCTTCACTTTTGTGTACTCACTTGTACTTTATTTGTGTGTGCACTCCATACTTGTGCTCAACTCACCTGTACACAAATGACCCAAGGGCTCCTCTATTTATAGCCTTTTATGGTCGGCCGGCACCCTTCATGTGGCTGGAAATGGGTCCACGTTTCACACTCCATTTCCATGTATTATGTCGGTTTCTAGATGCATCCTTCAAAGAGGCAATGACTTGAACTTTTTGGATTGGGTTCTTGCTAGAACTCTTGGAGTCAAAGTTAGTGTTTGACTAACAATTAGACCCGCTTTCTGTCAATTGCTAGATTTAATGACATTGAGTTCCACATGCCACATGCCACATGCCACATGCCCTGTTCTAAAAGTAATTAGTCCAGAGATTCCTATTCTGTAAATAAGCTTTTTATAACATCAATCCAAATGTAATAGTTTTTGGGGCTTACAGAATTCACATCCAGTGGGAGGTGATTTCCAGGGTAGCCTATAATTTGACTTCTTAAAAAGATAAATGTAGAATGAATTCAATGGCTCTTTCCTGACTATTCTCCATTCTCTTTCCACTGCTTCAACTTTTGTCTCTCTGCGACTCTGCCTAATAAGCAGCGAGACAAATCATATGAATCGTGTACTCAAATACCCCACATGACTTGACTTGCAGATATTTTTCAAAGGTCTTCTAACCTTTCTCCACCACAATTATAAGGGAAAATTTTTTTTTTCTACTCTTTTATATATAGCCCTTCAAAGTATGATCATCAGTATGAAATTTAACAAAAACCTCACAGCATTGTTTGCATGCCACCCAAACATACTCAAAGAAGAAGAATGTGTCACAAAAAGCCCTTTGGAATCATCTTCTTTTTAATCATTGCCCTTATCAATCCCTTACTTTGCATACCAGCAGAATTAGATTATCTGAATCGGGGATCATCGCTCTCTGTAGAGAGATCAAACAACATCATCATTTCACCGGATCACACCTTCTCTGCTGGATTTCGGAGTGTTGGCGAGAATGCCTACTGCTTTGCAGTATGGTTCACCAAATCTGTTAACTTCACACCTGTTTGGATGGCAAATAGAGACCAGCCTGTGAATGGAAGACGCTCTGCTCTTTCCTTACTTGAAGACGGCAATCTAGTCCTCATCGATGCGGCACGATCTACTGTCTGGGAAACAGGCACAACATGGGGATCATCGTTGCAGTTGCGCCTTTTGAACACAGGTAATCTCATGCTCCAAACTTCCACAAACGTCACCTTATGGCAAAGCTTCGATTTTCCAACTGATACTCTCCTTCCTCAACAAGAGTTCACCATGGACTCAAAGCTTGTTGCATCACGAGGCGAAGGTAACTACTCTTCTGGGTTCTACACTTTCTTCTTTGACAATGACAATGTTCTGCGCTTGCTTTACAATGGACCCGATATTTCAAGCATCTATTGGCCTGACCCAGGCTTGGTTAGCTGGGCAGCGGGGCGATCAACATACAACAGTAGTAGGGTTGCAGTATTTAATTTATCGGGCTGTTTTTGGTCCTCAGATCAATTAAGCTTTTTGTCTATTGATTTTGGGTTAGATCGTAAAAGAAGACTAACCATGGATTTTGATGGGAACCTTCGACTTTATAGCCTAGATGAGAAAAAGGAAGCGTGGGAGATTTCATGGCAAGCCATCTCAAATCTGTGTAGCATGCATGGCTTATGCGGACCCAATAGTATTTGTGTCTATGAGCAATCTCAAAGAAGATGCTCATGTCCTCCTGGATTCAAGTTGAAAGATCCAACGGATTTATCTCAGGGATGCCAGCCCACATTTACTCTTTCACATGATCCACTTGAATCGATGTTCATCACTGTCCCTAACACCGAATTCTACGGCTATGATTTGAGCTACACCGAGAAACTGACAATCCAAGAATGCATGAACATATGTTTGGAGTCGTATTCTTGCAAGGCTTTCATGTACTTCTTTGATGGCACAGGACGGTGCTATCCAAAAGTCAGCTTTCATGGGGATGATGCATATCAAGGTGCCAAGAAGTCAGACCGTGTCAGATGGGGTCCCTGTTCGATTAGAAATAAATAAATTGAGATGTGCTCGTAATGCTACTGAAGAGTTGGATAGAACATATGAGCACAAACAAGAAAATAGCTCCTTAAAATATCTCTTGTGGTTTGTGGTCATATTGTTCGTCGTGGAGCTGATCTGCATAGTTTTGGGATGGTGGTACATGTATAGGAACAAAAGCACAAGCGCAACTGAGAAAGCATATGTGATTGCAGCCACTGGATTTAAAAGATTTAGCTATGCAGAGCTAAAAAAGGCCACTCAAAATTTTAGTGAAGTGATTGGAAGGGGAGGAGGCGGAGTTGTATATAAAGGAGAGTTGCAGGATGCACGAGTGGTCGCTGTGAAGAAGCTTGAAGGGGTTAATCAAGGAGAAGGAGAGTTTCTTGCTGAAGTAAGCATAATTGGGAGGATCAATCACATGAACTTGATACAAGTGTGGGGGTTTTGTGCTGAAGGAAAGCATAGGCTTTTGGTGTATGAGTACATGGAACGTGGATCACTAGATGCGAATCTCTCCTCCAGTGCCCTTGGTTGGGAGAAAAGGTTTGAGATTGCAGTCGGTACAGCGAAAGGACTAGCTTATTTACACGAGGAGTGCCTCGAGTGGGTACTCCACTGTGATGTCAAGCCACAAAACATACTTTTAGATGAAAATTACCATCCAAAGGTAGCCGACTTCGGTTTGTCTAAGCTTCGAGATAGACATGGTCTTAATGATGTCAACATATCTAGGATTAGGGGGACTAGAGGATACATGGCACCAGAGTGGATCTTGAATCAACCTGTTACATCTAAGGTTGACGTCTATAGTTATGGAATTGTCCTGCTAGAGATGGTGACTGGAAGAAGCTCTTATGGATTCAATGCGGAAAATGAAGGAGACGGAAGAGATTTTCACAATTTGGTTAAATGGGTGAGGGAGATGATGCATGCAACTCATGACAGGCCAGGGAGGATTGAGGAAATCATAGATTCGAAGATCGATAGTACATATGATGTGGCTAAGATGGAAACTCTTGTTAAAGCTGCTTTGCAATGTGTAGAGGAGGACAAAGATGCAAGACCCACAATGACCCAAGTGGTGGAGATGCTCGTCCGCCATGAATATTAATATTAACCAATGTCATGCTTACTGCTCAATAATATTTTGCTTTCAAACAGTTGTACTCTGTCACTGTAGTTTTATGTTTCTTTTTTCCCAATGCAAGCCTTTGGAGCTTGTGACTAAATAACGAATGTAATGTTGAAATTGATGGAAAAAGCTACATTTGGTGTCTTTTAACTTTATTTTTTATGTTGCTTAAACCAGGAACTGTAATAAGGCAATTCTTGAACGTCTAACTGGGAACGTAAGTATGAACTTACTGTTGGACCGGTAATTTTGCTGTGGCCCATATGACCACAAAATATTGAGGATAGCCCTAGTGTAACTCTATTGGCTATTGTAGTTCTTTATTTTTTATTTTTGTTCTTTTTTGCATTCTAACACTTCCTGCACAAGAAGAAAGGAAAAGGCAAAAGAGACTTGTAAATGATTAAATCCCTTTGTGAAGACAACATTCTATTGTGAGACAACCATAGATCCGAAGGAGTTCGATAAGACTAATATACATTTCAGATTCAACACTTTCATTTATATTATTTCAATTCTCACAATTATATGAAAAAAAGGGGTAACGCTGGTGAAGCACAATAATTTCCACAATTGTCTGTCTAAAGCTTCAATCAAATGTGTGAGGGCATGGGGTTGGTCTTCCAAGTTTCAGTCAGATCTGAGATGGTGCTTGAATATCAACACTCATCTTAAGTGATAATGCTGAGAATGGCTCCTCGGCAGCTTTCACTTGGCTATCGACGGTATAAACCCTAGATATGCCACCTTGACCACACACGTGTGTGCAAACTTTCTTTTCCATGTATGTGGGCTCCTGTACTGACATGTGCAGGCTTTCTTTTAAGTCCCAGCCCCTTTGGCTAAGGTGCCTAAAAGTCATAATGGTAGAAATCATAGTTGAGAAAATACAATTTAGGTAATACATGTGCTGATTTTCCATGTCTTCAACAATACATTGTATACAATGGTAGACCCAAGTATATGCATGTGGGTGCAGTTGCACCCATCAAACCAAGTGGACTTCCAAAACCTCTACGAAAAGTTTTTGTCCACTTCCAAAAGTCCAATAAAAATTGAGGCTCTACCCTCAAAATCCATGCAAAAATCCTTAGTTGGCCCCAAAACCAAACTACATCTCAGGATCCACACCCTTCAAATAAAAATCCTGGTTCGCCACTAATTGTATATCAACCACCCCATCAAATCAATGGATTTAGAAATAATAAATATATATATATATATAGTTAAAGAGTTCAACTACCATGGGAAAGCAACATCTAATAAGTGTCTTTTTGTTTTTGGTAGAAAAGCATCTAGTAAGTGTCCAAGATGAGATCAGCTAATAATCATATTTATGATGTAGGATCATCTTCACCACTTGGGTCATGTTGGGTCTTGCATCTTTGTCCTCCTCTACACTATCTTTGTGTCTTTCATCTCTACCACAACATATAATCAGGCAAAGAAGGTGTAGTTTTATAAAATGTTGACATCATCTAATCTCTCAGGAAAGAGTGACAATCCCCAGATCAAATTATCAAATGTTGCTGCTATGAATAAGTAAGGGTTTATAAAGTTCAAGAGAAAGAAATCTAGAAAGACAATATTCTTGAGAAAGGCTTTGGATAATAAGCTGTTCTTGGAAGAGTGTTTCTGTGCCATGTAATTGAAAGTCTTTTTATTTCTTTTTTTTTTTTAAGGATTTTACCAAAAAATCGTCATAGGTCACCCCTTGAACAAAAAAAATTCATATTACAAGTGGGTGCACCGGAGTGGTCACATATGACCACTCTGGTGTTTTTTCTTCAATGCCGTGGGGGAGCAATAGATCCAATGTTGGAATGAAAGGCCCAGCCATTGGATCCGATGCAGGTAAGCCTAGGCATTGGATCCGATGCAGGTATGTGTAAAGTTCTTGTTTACTTGTTCGGATTGGATCTTCCTTTTTCATAGCAAAACATGGGTATGTTTCTTTATTTTCTTTTTATAAGGGTTGAATACAGTCCAGTACATGTGCAATTGTTTCTTTTTAGTTGTTTGAATTCGATCTTTGTGTTTCTCCGGATGAGAAGATTAGGTAAAATTGCCTAGATAGGAACCGATTCCTCTTGCCGCTGAAAAGGTGGGATCAATATTGCACCTGCTGGTCAGATCGATGATCTCCATCTCCCCAGCCCCAGGGACTCCAGGGTTTTCAGGATAGGGGTGTCTCTTGAATGAGAATCCAATGGTGCAACGGACGGCATGGATTCCAAGATCTAACACTTTGTCGGCCGAAGCGGTGATCTCGAGCATTGGATTTTGATTCTTTCCCATCTCGTTTCTTCCTTCTTCCTTGTGCCTTCCTCACTACACCAAAAATGGAGTTTAGGAACGGACTATGGGCTCGGTTTTGGGCCGTTCCAAAATTGAAACGGTTTGACCCGTTCTGCACCAGGCCCACTTGAGAATAAACTATTCCCTATCGTTATTTGCTATATTTCTACTCTCTCTTCCCTATCGTTACTACTCCCTATCGTTACTGCTTGCTCTTCTTCTACTCTCTCTTCCCGACTTCTCAAAAGGCAAGATTTCTCAATCGATCTCTCAACAATTACTATTCCCTATCGTTTGTTGTTTAGGGTTTGATCTGTTGTCTTCATGTTGGTCGCAGGAGAAGAGAAGAGACGGCTAGGGTTTTGTTTCTCCAAGTCTTCTTCACATTGGTTGCATCTTCTGTAGATCTTCTTCTTGTCTCTCCATTGGTATAAACCCTAGCCGATTATTATACTACTTTCTCTGCGGATCTTCTGCGATTTTCATCTGACCTTGCTCTGTTTTGTCAGATCTGTGTTTTTTTGAATGTTTTGCTTGTTTTTTGATCGATTGTGGAGATTTATGTTGATTTTCCAAATGTATTAGGAGATTTCTATCTCAAGATATTTGTGATGTTTTGACTTGGATTTGTGTTGATGATGTTTGCACCATTGGATTTTCTAACACATACAGTTTCCAATATTAGAAATGTAGAGATAGAGATTGATTCGCATCCACACCAAATGTTTGATTCGCACGCACACCAAGTGTTTGATCTTTTGGCCTTGTGCCTATTTGTATCGTGAAATTTTACCACAAAGATGCCCACACACAATTAAGCAGGTTTATATTTTACCCCCCTTATATGATTGATCTAAATGCTTTATAAATCACCCATGCAGCAATATTTTATTAATGCAGTGTGCTACTATGAAAACTGACAAGCGACAATAGGTGATCTACATGATATTGGCTGCTCGTAAGTTGGGACATCAGTCAGCAATATTGTGAAAAAAAAATAAAATAAAATAAAATTAACATGTAGAGCACATTACAATTTAATATACATGAGTTTACAGTGTTGATTATACTTACAATAGCATAGTAGGGATTCAAACTTACAGCATCTGCCTCCAGAATATTTTCATGGTCATTATACTTGGTCATGTCAGGTATATCATCCTCATCTTCACCACCAAAATACAAGGAGATGGACTGAATAGTCCGGCTCTTGCCTGTTTCAAGAGTCTCCATGGATGGCAAGTTCTCTTCCTCACCAGACTTATCCTCTGGAAAAAAGAGAAAGTCATCAAGATGTTGGGATTTCACATATAAAACTTTATTTAAGAGGTAAATGGTAATGACATCATCCCTTGAAGCATATGAAACAATAAAAATTCTTAGCTTTTAACTTTTACTAGAGGGGTATGCCTAGATTTCCATCAAGACTTCAGAAGGCATATACCTTTTGGTTTCCCATGTGTTGCCAGCCAACCATCAGTATCTTTGTTATCGAGAAGAACTTCCCCTCCCGCAGCTTCATATTCTTCTTCTACAGAAATTGCCCTCCGAAGACAGGGGACTGCAAAGAATGTGAAAACACTGAAATTATTTGATGCAAGGCATTGATCTCGCATTATTCTGTTTCTGCCCAAACAAAGTGTGATCTACTATACAGAGATTGAAATAAACATTCTCAACAGCAGTAATAGTTATTCTCAAATTCATATAGAGCTTCATAATATTAGAAATTAAACCGACACAAGTAATGCAATCACAAGAAAATTTTCAAGAGGTAAACAGTTCCTTGTATATTTTCTTTTCAGGGAAGGGTACTTTTTTTTCTTTATTTTGAATGGTGGAGAAAGGGTACTTTTAATAGGCCCACCTATGATGAAACCAAACCCCTACATACATGTATCCTTCCATGTATTGGCATTCATCCCAATTGGACCCTCAAGGAACTAATACACACTATTGGGTTTAAATTATAAAGGCTCTTTCGAGGTGCTTAAAAATGAAAATTTTGTGAGGTAAAATTTGTGAGGCTCTTTAGTCCCCGTCTAACATATTTGGAACTAGAGGGGGGCTACCAACTCCTTTATGTTGAGGTAAAATTTGTGTTTTTTTAAACTTTGCACCAATTTTACATTTTTATATTGTGGCCCCCAAGGTAAATTTTCTGGGTCTACCCCTGTTTCGGACAAAGGGATGTAAGATTTGGTGGTTGGGCATGGTCTAACCTCCATTCTGTGTGTGAATCTAGGCCTGAATCTTAGGTCCAGAAACTAAATAGGCTGGGCTCTGACAAGCTTCAGCACTGGTCTAACCTGGTCCATGGCCAGTCCATGTTCAAGGCCAAGGTTTCACTAATTGTTCAAGCCAAGGTTTGACTGATTGCTAATGAAATCTACTCAGTTTACTGCTTGATTACTGCTGATTTGTATCATTCTCTAAAAAGGTTATTTTGACATGATGCTGTTGGTTGCAGATGAAACGCAAGACCCTGAACAGGATGAAGAAAATTTGGCCAGTGTGTGACTGGATTGCTTGTAGGCATACAGACACCATTGATCTCAATGATGTTTTGTCCAATTTCCCTGAGATTTCAGTGGTAAAGATGATTATCTCAAATGTTCGAAATTGAATCTTAAAGTATGTTTATCTTAATCTCTAATTTAAATCTCTGTATGACTACCAATTCATTCAATGAAATATATATTTTCTGCAGGAATTAACTGAAGGTAATGGACAAAATTACTTGGAGCTCACTATACTGAATGGATCTTATTGTCAACCAAAATGGAGGGAATAGCAGATTCTTCACATCTATTTAAGAATTGGAAATATGAGTATTTTAAAAAATAAAATATACTTCTCAGAAGACTGAGTGCTGGTGCAGTTCTGTTAATCTGACAGACAGGTTATACAATTCCGTGTTTTGGGCTTATCTCATCTTGATTTTTCTGTTTGACTGATTTTCAGAAATCATAAACAAACTAACAAGAGAAGGGCTCCTATCGGCAACTGGAAGGGACATTTACCGCATAAACAAATCAAAGGTGAGATAACATCAGATATATCTTCTCATCTCCGCTCTCAATAACTCTTAACTTCTCTTTTTACTGCATCAGAATATCAATCTGGGCAATGTCACTGTGAAGGAAGAGACTGAAGCACAAGATATGGTGCCTAGTGAAAAAGTGCCCAGAAAAATGAATGAAGACTACATGTACATAAAAGTGAGTGATCTATCTCCATGTATATTGCCATAACATTTTACAGTCTGATGGATAATGCATGCCATTCCAACTTCTTTTATCACTAGCTTTGTATTATGCTCTTCCAATGGACTATGTGACAATATCGAACTTGCAGAGCAAGATGGAGGGGGAAGTTAATCAGACAGCTGTTCGGAAGCTAATTGATAAAATGGCGTGGGATGGATTCCTTAATGTCAAGGGTAGCAGAAGGCTAGGTATATAAAAGCCAGCTTGATATATGGGTAATAATTAGGAAATGGGATTGATGGCATATGGTGAATTACCTCATTTGCGTCCGTTCATGATCACTAGTCTTAGGACAGTGACACAAATATGCAGGTTAGGCATTTATTCATGATTTTTTTTTAACCTTTCAAGTATGCTCTTGAGCCCAAACTAGATTAATTTTAGTTGAACGAAAGCCTAATTTTCATGCATGCTTAACTAATTGGTTAGGATCAGGTGAACTAAGAAAATTAAAAGTTAGTACTTATTGCCAAGAAATGGATTTGCTTGCTATTCAAGAGTCAAGAGTTCCCAAATTAGTTAGTATGGCAAACTAAATGTTGGTGTTTGTTACCTAGTGAATCCAAATATCCAATGATCTTGCTGCTCATAAAGGTGAATGTTAACAGCTGTGAAAGGTTATCTTTCTCATTCTCCAATGAATTTCATTTTGTTGGTTTTGCAGGTAGGCGTGTCATCCGCTCAAAGTCAACAAAGAAGAAGCTCTTGGAAGTCAGGAAAGCATTTTTTTTATTGTCATCTTTATCCATCTGTTATAGGTTGCATCTTCATTCATCTGTTATAGAAATTTTCTATTAGAATAAAAGTGTCCTTGCTACATAGGATACAGCATGTTTTATTGCATCGTTAACCTTTCCACTATTTTCAAAGTGTTCATAGTTTACTTTGCCTTTTTCTTCCCTGTATTTCTGACTGCTTTTTTGCTGTTGATGATTCTTTGCAGCTTCTGATGAGACCCAAAAACTACACAAACCAAGACATCGGTCACACAGAACCACTGGATCGGCTCATAAGGCCACAAGCCGATCCCATTCTTTTGATTTGCAATCCAAGGGATCTGTATCACCTACTCATGGTGTAACAGTATGACAAATCTCTTTTCCTTAATTTTTGTTTCTACTAATATGTTTTTGAACATGTTCTGTAGTCTTGAAGTGCCCTTTGTTTCATCCATTTAATGTTTCTAGCATTTGGTTCAGAAGGTTGACTTGAGCAAACTAGGAACACCGGCACTGTGGAGATATTCACAATACTTCAATCTTGTGAGTTCATTTTTCCTACCAATGTTGAAGTTAGGGGCATTAAATGGAATGCTTAATCAATAGAGATGCAATTGTTTGACCCAATAAATTGTACAGGTTGCCAACCTTACGGAAATAGTCCATAGGCTGTTGGTTCATCATACCGACTCTTCCTTCTCTTAAAATTCTACCCTATTGGACGATATCATCGATTCATGACCAAAGGTAGCCATTTAATGTTGGCATGGTTGGACCGATGTTCTGATGGAAGATGTTTAGGGTACGCCATTTACAGTGTTGACCGTTTGAATGGAATGATAATAAATGGGTGGCTCCTATGAGTGTTGTCTGTTGGTGAAACAATTAGTCAACTGTGAAAGTTGTTTGTTTTGCTTTTCCTTTTTTCTATTTATTTTAAGCTGCTATTCTTCATTCCCTTTTCACTCTGCTCGGTATTTTTCTCTGGACCAGGTTGACTCCATTCCTAACCCTACAAAAGAGCAGCTAATTGATGTTGCTTAGAGACATTTCATGCTTTTGGTATTTGTCGCAAACTGATGACATTATGTGTTCTTTTCTAGTTCTATGTTTTAAATAACCATGTGGTTGATTCTCCTTTTTCTGTTGAATCAAATTGCTTGCTGCTCTTATTGAAGCAATTGGATGAGTTGCAGGTTCTGGTAGGTTTTGTGCAGGCTGCTAAAAAACTGAAGACCGTCTGCAAATGACCCTCAGGAGGTTGCATTCCATGCTAATAGTGTAACACTCCGACCCAGCTTGATCTCGTTTAGCGTCTAATTACTATTGTTTTTCGTTGTTAATTGTGTTTTGCTTTTGTTTTGGATTTGTTTTGGGTCATGGATAGGTAGTTGGGTTGAATTTGACCTGGATTAGGTAGACCAAGCCCTTTTTCGTAATTTTAGCTTTTCTTTGACATGGTCATTTTTGCATCATCTTGATGTCAATACGTGTCTTTCGTTGAGCTCGTTCACTTTCGTAACTACGTCGTTTGCGACCGATGTCGTATGATTCCACTGGACCCGGATTTGACTCAAACTGGAAATTGATTTATACCTTGGACTTCATTGCAAATTTGACTTTCACTTACCTTATATAAGCTCCACTTCATCGACTCAAACTCTCTCTCTCACTCTCTTCTCTCACTGTTCACGTGGAGCTCTCTCTCTCCCTCTTGAGTTTCCTTCTCCTTCGATCAAGCCAAATTGAGGGAATTTGATTTGTCATTCTCTGGTGTGTGGATTGAGGTGAGTTAGGAGTCTTCTCCATCTTCCCCATCTTTTTCTTCTTCTTCTTCTTGTTTCTATGAGTCCATGATGTTGCCCTTGATGTTTCTTTCTCTTCCTCATGCATGCATGCTAGCGGTGATTGGTGTTTGGTTGTGAATGAGCCAAGGACAGCAAGTGGTGTAATTGGATTCTATTAAGGCAAGTATAACCATAATCTGTAAGAACCCATGTTGGTATTTGTATGATTTTGTTTACTTCAAGTGAGTTTGTAGGGAAAACATGTCTACAGCCCAATTTGCTAGTATTCTTCCTTTCTCTGTTGGAAATGTGCATATCTGATGTCTTTACAGGTTTTCTGTAGTTGATTCAGAATTCAACCCCGTGCATGTACGGCTAAGCCATAAATCGCCTACGGCTTAAAGTCCAGAGAGGGTAAAATCCCAGTTTTCTTCTACGGCCAGGACACGGCTAAGCCGTATATTGCCCTACGGCTAAGCCGTATCTCAGCTGTGACCCAGCCGTAGTTTATTACAGGATTTCTTTTTCTGGATTAACTGAAGACAAGCAATTCACAAACCTTCTACGGCCTAGCCACGGCTAAGCCGCAGAACAACACACGGCTAAGCCGTAGAACAAAATACAGGTGAACCGTTTTGCGGGTGAACAGTAAAGGGAACCGCGGTGGAGCCGCAGTATATATTACGGCTAAGCCGTAAGATTCCTACGGCTAAGCCGTATGTTCACCTACGGCCAAGCCGTACCACCCCTGGAAAATGAATAACAGGGATAGGTGTAATGAAAAGACCGATATGACCTTCATGATAGAATGTAGAGCACCTAGACTTGCCCAATGGTATGAATGTATGACATGAATGATCTCGAGGGCTGCGAATCATTCATGCACGTTATCCAGTTGTTGAGCACCTCCCCATGGGTGTTGGTTTAAGGGACTTCGGTGTACCAGCCAATACAATGCAACACTAGACAACGGTGCATCGAATAACTTAAAACTATATCATCACGCACGGTTAGAAACACTGGATAATTAGATTAGAATTGGCTAGTAAATGAAGGTGATTCTATCTAATATGATTTGCTTGCATAACATGTTGTATGTTAGTCATTGATCTCCACTCTTTAACAAATCATTGCATATCACGTCAAAAGTCATCCTATGCGTTCACCTTGAGTATATATGTATGTTTGTTATTGGATGTACACGCACGATATGCTTGTCATGATCTACTCAGAGTTTTCATGATTGACTCTATATGGTCAGGCACTACTTAGCCTCAGCTTTAGGATCCCGACGGGGTGAATTTGGTGTAGTTTCATGGCCTTGCTGCAGTAAGGAAGCGTCTTAGGGAACCGGACCCCAGGAAACCCGAGACCCATTTGTACCCTGGCCCGAACAATGGTGTTCTCTGCACGATATATATGTATGTTTGTTATTAGATGTACACGCACGATATGCTTGTCACGATCTACTCAGGGTTTTCATGATTGACTCTGTATGGTCAGGCACTACTTAGCCTCAGCCTTAGGATCCCGACGGGGTGAATTTGGTGTAGTTTCATGGCCTTGCTGCAGTAAGGAAACGTCTTGGGGAACCGGACCCTAGGAAACCCGAGACCCATTTATACCCTGGCCCGGACAATGGTGTTCTCTGCACGATATAAGATCCCTCTTTTGGGAGCATATGGAAATGTAATCGCCAACTAGTTATGTACACAACATGTATACATTGATTCGTATTGCATATTTCTTTCTTGCATGACAGTTTAGTATACGAATGTGACCTACTTTGATTTACATGACTGTCTTTATTCTATTAGACACAGCATGCGTTAACTGTTATAGTTTATACTTTGTTGAATCGTTGTATTCACGAGTTGTTTATGGTGTTACAGGCTCAGATACCCCTGCCGACCCCCCGTCGGTCGGCCAGACTCCAGATGAGACCCCCGAGCCCCCATCAGGCCTAGAGGAATGGATGTGATCACTCCATCGGAGAGCGTCTTAGACATACATGACATGGCATAGGAGTCTTCTTTTTGAGATCTATCACGCTTGTATACGTCATGCTTTGTATCTATCATTTTGTTCATTTTGTAAAACATTCAAATATATGTCAGTTCATTTTCGTATCTCCCTTCTTAAATTGTGTAGTTTGATGTTTTTGATATCTGCAGCTTCCACGTACATGTTTGGCACGTGTGAGCTTCCCTTGTACATGTGCATTTAGACCAGGTCTATGTGTACAGGCACGGGAGTACGTGTGTAATTGGTTTGGATTTTGCTAATCCCCGGACTCCTGGGCCCGGGTTGTGACAAACAGCTTGAGGTCCTCGTGTATTTCTGCCATATGTAATCTGTTCCTGTAACATATGCATCCTTGGCTTGGGCTTTTGAGTAGTATGAGTGAGCTGGTTTTCATAGGAAGCAAGAGTCCAATAGTTGAGTAATGTAGATACATGTAACTAAAAAAGACCAGCCGTGTTGGCTTTAAATTTGGTAAGTGCACAGTTGACTGTTCCTGGGAGATGGGTTTCTTATGTATAGCCTTTTGACATTTTTAGGGTAATGCTCTCTCTCCCTATAGTGTTTGTATTTGTTTGGTGTTTGTATGTGTTTGGAAGAAAGAGAGCAGGTGAATGTTTTATTATATTATATACACATATGGATGGATACAAGGAGAGAATGCTTAGGTTTGTTTGATGTTCTTTTTGGATGGATGTTGGAAAGTGAGGTTGGACATATTGGAATGGGTAGTTCTAGATAACAAAGGATTATTAAATCGCTTTTTATATTGGTAAGTTGTTGTGCTGATGAATTAGTGGAATGCTATTGAAATTTCAACTTCTCATACTGACTTCCTTTTTTTTTTAATACATGTACTTGTACTGTCTTGTGTAGACATGCAAATCTCTTTCTTCTTTTATGTCTTATATAGTCTATACCTTTTTTTGTATAAAATATGATATGATATCTAGATTGTTTGTTGGTTACTTTCTGATTAGTTAAAAAGCTTGGTTGGAGAAACAGGAATTCAATTCTACATCATGAAACTGAAAACATTCCTAAAAGGGTGCTGGCTGTACCACCTGCTGAAATGCAAGTGAAAAATTCTAATGGGGTCTCAAGGGATCCTATTGAGAAAGCTAGGAGCAAGGTGCAAGAAGAGATCGGCAAGGAGTTTGCTGCAATAATGGTAGCTGGAACGTTAAGGGCAAGTGAGGCTGCTGTGCTTGCGAGCAGTAGAGTGATGGAAAGACATGGAATGAAGAAGACTGCTTCCCCACACAGCTGAGAAGGCATGGTAGCTAGTTTTCTCATATTGCTCTGAACTAGTCACTTTTTATTTTCTTGGAAAGATCTCTTCTTTCTTCCATGGAGAAACCACACATTTGCTCCAAGTAGTAACCTGTAATGTCATGAACTGGCCAAATATTATCAAATGATTAGGTCTATTTGAAATCTTCTGGAGTGCAAAATGGAAGAAAAAGGAATATATATTGGTGGACTCATCTTTTTCAATCAGAACGTGTAAGTAGCATTTGCTTTTGTCCTCGGTCCGGTTACAGTGTAGACTCCTTACATCTGTTAGCAGTAGATTTATATCTGATCTGGGTTAGGCTCACTGAGGCCAATTCTAGTAGTGACCATTTAATTCTAAAAAACTTGAAGCCTTAGTAAATTTGTTGTCAACTGGAGTGAGGAGCAAATAAATACTGGTGTAGACATGTTTTCCTTTTCATCTATTTTTGGTTGATCTTTTGGGTTGGATGTAACACTCCGACCCAACTTAATCTGAATTAGTGGTTAATTAAGTGCAATCTTGTTGCTAAGTGTGTTTTGGTTTTGCTTTTCTTTAGTTTTGAGCAATGGGTAGGTAGTTTGATTAAGTTTGACCTGGTTTAGGTAGTTCGAGCCCTTTTTCGTAATTTCTGCTTTTGTTGGACTTTGTCAGTTTTGCGTCATTTTGATGTCAACACGTGTATTTTGTTGAGCTTGTTAATCTTTGTAACTGTTTCGGATCCAAACGACTTTGTTTGTTTCCGTTGGATTGCTAATTTACTCAAACTGGAAATTATGAACATGTTTGGACTTGTTTGTAATTAGACACATTCTTATCTTATAAATATCTTACCTACCGCCTCTCTCTCTTTTCTTTAACGATCTCTCTCTCTCTCTCATTCAGCTCTCTTTCTCTTTCTTTCATTTCTGTCTTGTTTACGTGAGGAAGGGAGCAGTGTGTCGTCGTCTTCGTGTGACTCCAGTGGATTGAGCCATGACAACGACTGGTGTGTGTGTGTAAAGAAAATGGGCTGTCTTCGTCAATTTGTCCACGATCACCCAAATGGCATTATTCTTCTTGCTCGTCAGGGGTAGGCCTGAAACAAAATCCATCATGATATGCTCCCATTTCCATTGAGGAAGATGCAAAGGATGCAGGGAACCTGGAGGTCTCTGATGGCCAGCTTTCACTCTCTGGAACGTCAGACATCTGGCGACAAACCTGGCAATTTCCCTCTTCACATTATTCCACCAAAATCTATCCTTTAGCGCTCGATACATCTTCGTACTTCCCGGGTGCATCGAATAACGGGCATAGTGTGCTTCTGTCATCAGGCTCTCTTTTAAATCATCTACTGCTGGCACACACAACCTGTTCCTGAAACACAAAACATCACCTTCTCGCCGAAAGTCCGATCGTTCACTGACACTATCCCGAATTCGCTTCAACATCGCATCTTCAAACTGCTGGTCTTTAATGCATTGAATGATGTCGAGCTAAAAACTCACTGTACTAGCAAGTGTCAAACCGTTTTCTACCAATCTCACTTCAACTGGCTGATCATGTCTCACAAAATAAAAGCTGTCCAAAGCCTGGAGAATCTTCGACTTCCTACTCAAAGCATCTGCAACAATGTTGCTTTTCCCTGGATGATATTTGATGGGGAAGTCATAATCTTTAATCAACTCAAGCCACCTGTGTTGTCTCATGTTTAACTCGGGCTACGTGAAGAGATACTGTAAACTATGATGATCTGAGTGCACTTCAAATTTCACGCCATACAAATAGTGTCTCCACAGTTTCAAGGTGAAAACGATGACTGCTAACTCCAAATCGTGCGTGGTATAATTCTTCTCATGTTCCCTGAGTTGCCTTGAGCCATAGGCAATCAACTGCCGGTAGTCAACTACCGGTAGTCAATGCACATCCGCAATGTACCGTCCTTCTTCTTCACAAACAGCACTGGGGCTCCCCACGGTGACACACTCGGCCGTATGAAACCCTTCTCCAACAGATCGTACAATTGCATCTTCAATTCTAGTAGTTCAGCTGGGGCCATGCGATATGGAGCGAGGCTAATTGGTGCGGTACCAGGCACTACGTCAATGGCGAATTCCACGTCCCTGATAGGGGGTAACTCGGGTACTGTTGCATCAGAACACATCCTAACCCGACTCGAGAAGCATCAGAGTAGATCACAAATCCTTCACTCCCATCCGGTAATGTCAAGACTAGAGCCGAAGTAAGCTTCTCCTTCAACATACAGAATCGGTGCTCACATTCGTCCGTCCAAAGGAAAGGAACATTCTTCCTGGTCAATTTAGTCAACGGGGCTGAAATCTTGGTAAAATCTTGAATAAATCGACGATAGTATCCAACAAGTCCAAGAAAACTTCGTACCTCCATCACAGTCTTTAGGCTGGGCCAATTCACCACTGCCTCAACTTTCATCTGATCAACTGCTAATCCGTCCCGTGAAATGGTATGACCAAGGAACGCTACTTGCTCAAGCCAAAAATCACACTTCGACAATTTGGCATATAAGCGATGTTCCCTCAACAACTGCAAGGCTCGATGTAGATGTTCTACATGCTCCTCTGGGGTCTTCGAATACACCAGAATATCGTCAATAAAGACCACCACAAACCGATCCAAGAAAGGAGCAAAGATCCTGTTCATCAAGGCCATAAAGGCAGCAGGCACATTGGTTAATCCAAATGGCATCACGAGGAATTCATAGTGTCCATACCGTGTCCTAAAGGCAGTTTTCGAGATATCCTCCTCTTTCCATTCAAGAAAGGCATGACATTTGCCGAGATGGCGTGGAAGTTCGTTGATGAGATTGTCAGAGTACATGGTACGCCTATGTCGATTGTATCTGATCGAGATAGCCGTTTTGTTTCCTCTTTTTGGAGAGCATTTCAAGAGGCCATGGGAACGAAGTTAAGTTTCAATACGGCGTATCACCCGCAGACTGATGGACAGTCAAAACGAACCATTCAGACGCTCAAAGATATGTTGCGAGCCAGTGTACACAATTTTAAGAAAGAATGGGATCTACATCTCTCATTGTGCGAGTTCGCGTATAATAATAGCTTCCATGAGAGTATTGGTATGGCACCATATGAGGCTCTATATGGGCGTAAATGTAGAGGCCCTGTTTGTTGGGAAGAAGTGGGAACAAGGAGTTTCCACGGACCGACGATTATTGCCGAGACGACAGAGAAGGTACAGAAGGCCATTGATACTTTGAAGATTGCCCGATCGAGACAGAAGAGCTATGTAGATACGAGAAGAAGAGCTCTAGAGTTCCAGGTAGGCGATTGGGTATTTTTGAAGGTCTCACCAATGAAGGGTACAATACATTTCGGTAAAAAAGGCAAGTTAGCCCCAAGGTCTGTGGGTCCGTTTGAGATCAAGAGTCGAATTGGAGACTTGGCGTACAGATTAGCTCTTCCAGTGGAGTTTTCTGGAGTACACGACGTCTTCCATGTGTCAATGCTTCACAAGTATGTTCGAGACCCAACGCATGTGATTCGCTACGATGATATACAGATGCAACCAAATGCGTCATACGTTGAGCGTCCGCTCCGTATTGTTGGGACCAAAGAACAGATCTCGCGCACGAGAACCATACGATGGGTTAAGGTACTCTGGGAACATCATGGACCTGATGAAGCCACGTGGGAACTGGAGGAGCAGATGGCGCGTCAGTACCCCTATCTTTTCGCTCATGTATGCGTTCATTCCGAGGACGGAATGATTCTTAAGTGGGGGAGGATGTAATACTCCGACCTAACTTAATCCGAATTAGTGGTTAATTAAGTGCAATCTTGTTGCTAAGTGCGTTTTGGTTTTGCTTTTCTTTGGTTTTGAGCAATGGGTAGGTAGTTTGGTTGAGTTTGACCTGGTTTAGGTAGTTCGAGCCCTTTTTCGTAATTTCTGCCTTTGTTGGACTTTGTCAGTTTTGCATCATTTTGATGTCAACATGTGTATTTCGTTGAGGTTGTTAATCTTCGTAACTGTTTCGGATCCAAACGACTTTGTTTGCTTCCGTTGGATCGCTAATTGACTCAAACTGGAAATTGTGAACATGTTTGGACTTGTTTGTAATTAGACACATTCTTATCTTATAAATATCTTACCTACCGCCTCTCTCTCTTTTCTTTCACGATCTCTCTCTCTCGTTCAGCTCTCTTTCTCTTTCTTTCATTTCTGTCTTGTTTACGTGAGGAAGAGAGCAGTGTGTCGTCGTCTTCGTGTGACTTCAATGGATTGAGCCAGGACAACGACTGGTGTGTGTGTGATTTCCACTTGTGAGGCAAGTATAAGCACAAGTAGCTTGAACACTTATTGGTAATGCTTTGATTTCGTGTATTTTTATTCGTCTTGTATGGATCATGGATGTACAGCCCTATTGAGTAAGTTTTGTTCTTATCTTTCTGCCTTCAGTCGAGAGTTAGCCATTTCTGTAACTCTGTAACTGTTTCAGGAAATTAACTCAGTGCATTCGCAGCTAAACCGTGAATTGTGCTACGGCTGAGCCGTGAAATGTCTTACGGCTAAGCCGTGACCCAGCCGTGACCTTAACCGTAGATCAATACAGGGTGACATCTGAAATAACTGAGAGTTGGCAAATGTGCTGCTCTTTTACGGCCCAACTAGATCTAAGCCGTCCATTGTGCTACGGCTAAGCCGTGGAACAAGATACGGCTGAGCCGTAGAGCAAATTACAGTTGAGCCGTAAATGCGGATGAATAGTTTGGGGAACCTCGGCTCCGCCGCAGTGCAGATTACGACTACGCTATAAGATGCCTACGGCTAAGTCGTATGTTCACCTACGGCTACACCGTGCAACCCTGAGAAATGAATAAAAGATTAGGATTAAGGAAAAGACATAATATGACCCCCATGCTAGAATGTAGACAACCCAAACATGCCTAATAGAATGTCCGAATGAGATTAATGATCTCAAGGGCTGCATCTCATTCATGTATGTTATCCAGTTGTTTAGCATCTTCCCATGGGTGTTGGTTTAAGGGACTTTGGTACACTTTCGTCATAAGATGCAACACTCCTTGATGGAACAACTGTGTATTGAATACCTTAAAACTACATCAGTATGCACGGTTAGAAACACTGGACAACTAGGTTAATGTTGGCTAGTAAACAACCTTGATTCCTCAAGGTAAATCTGATTTGCACTGCATGTTGATTTCGATTTTGCCCTCTTGTGTTCTGCGCTGGACCTCTCGAGTCTGTGGGAAATGTAGCAGCATCCCCAAAGCGAAGCCCAGGCAAGAACAATCCTCTACTGTGTATTTGTCATTGCTCCTGTAGAGTACTTGAGCTCAGTGATCATTTGTTAATTGTACCCATTCGTTAGTGCTTATTCGCATTCGTTCTTCGTATTGTTATTCGTATTGCGTATCAACATGTGATGCACCTACTATTGTTCGTTTATTGTGATAGATTGTGATATGAGATCTGTATGTGATTTTGTTTGATGTGCATCATCTAATTTGATTGAGATTGTCTATATATGGCGCTACTCAGCCTCAGCCTCAGGATACCCGACGGGGTTGACTTTGGCTTTGTGTGTGTGATTGCCTCTGCAGAGTGCTCTTGTCCTGGGATTCCGGACCCCAGGAATTAGAGACTCATTCGTACCCTGGCCCGGTCGATGGTGTTCTCCTATTGATTGCTCTCAAAAGGGAGAATATGGCAAATGTAGTAGCCAGCTTGATTGTATCTCTATTGATGATTCCGACAGCATACTTATTCCTATACATGATTTGCCTAGTATATGAACATGCTCACTATGGATCTTTGCATTACTACTTTTGCTCATTGATAGATGCAATTCGTGTTATCTTCTTGTGGCTTATATTTTGCTAAGTCGTTGTACTTATGAGTTGTTCTTGGTGTTACAGACTCAAATCCTTCTTCCGATCCTGCGTCGGCCAACCCGACTCTAGGAGAGGCTCACAAGGCCCCCTCCGGCCTAGAGGAGTGGACTTGATCCATTCTTCTGAGAGCGGTTTGCATCATTTTGTTCTCCCCTCCATTGTGTCTGAGCTTTTCTGAGGGATTTTTCTGTAAATTGTATTTTGGCTCTGATTTCTATCTGTATTTTGATTTTATGGACTAATCCCTCTATTTTGTTGTACATTGTTGTAATCAATCTAATCTTTTGTAATCATTGTGTCTTTTATTATCTTGTGGTATGCATTGATACTTACAGCTTCCGCGTACACTTGTTTGCATGTGTGAGTGATCCCTTGTGTGTGTACATTTGGGCGAGGTCTAGGTGTACATGCACGGGAGTACGTGTGTCATTGGTTAGGCTTTCTCTAACCCCCGATTTCTGGGCTCGGGTTGTGACATTGCCCGTCAGATATTTTAGGGAACAAATCATTCTCGCAGAGGAAACATTCCCTATATAGAGGAAACGAGCCCTATATCCAGATGAAATTAAAATTTGTGTTAAACAAAACTGGTTACATTGCATGTCTTCCCGAGCAAATGAATTACTCTTGTGCATTGTGATTTCGTATCCATATATGTGATTTGGGAATCTAAAACGGTTTAAAACTGTTCCATATTTCCAATTCTGGAATGGTTTAAAACCGTTCCATATTTCCAATTCTGGAACAGTTCAAAACCGTTCCAGAATTGGAAATCTAGAACGGTTTTGAACCGTTCCAGAATTTCTACGACACCCATTTTTAGAACGGTTTGAAACCGTTCCAAATTCATTTAGGATCAATTTCAAACCGTTTCAGATGGACATTTTTGGTGTAGTGCCTACTGATTTGCCCAACTGGAATATGGAACTACAGATGTTAGCATGTTAGAGTGCACAACACACAAAAAAAGAATGGCAAGAGAGAGAGAGAGAGAGAGAGAGAGAGAGAGAGACGGTTGTGAGATGAGCCATTTTGGCTTGGCTTGTAAATGATGTCAACATGTGTCTTTGGATTTTGATTTAGGTGGTTGGCTTCTTTCTTCTTTGAAACTGAGAGCCCAGGTTCTTGCTTCCTTCGTCTTCTTCTAAGGCATCACCAGACGATACCATCCTGCTCTGCAATATGTTTATGGAACATTGGATCCGATCTTGGAAAAAGAAAATGAGTGTTAGATTGATGCTCCCCCATAACGTTAAAAAAATATACCATTGTGGTCAAATATGACCACTCCAGTGCACCCATTGCTAATATTATTTATTTATTATTAAGGAGTCACTTATGATGATTTTTTTTAGTAAAATCTTCTTTTTTTAATTATTACAGAGATAAAATAAATACATTCACAACTACCGCATATGCTGTAGGGTTTTTTTTTTTTTTTTATGTATGTGGCGTGTATGTGTGTGTATGGGAGGGGGGGGTGTTGTGTTGTGGAGTGTTATAAATACAAAGAATCATTGTCCACCTTGACCCATCATTAGGTATATTTTACTCCAATAAGGAGATATGTCCAAATCAATAAGTGGGCCATGCCTTTCAAAATTCAAATCATTAAGAACCTTGACCATCATTAATTATGATTTTATTCCAAAAGAAGTTATGCCACAAATTATGTATCATGTTTGTTATCAATTTTATGGTGGGCATAACTTTGATTGGACTAACATTTTACTTGATGTTGTGGTGATGATTTTTATTGGTTTCGATTTTAGATTTGGGCGCCTTGATGAATATCATAGAAATGAACTATTTCAACACCCCTAAAAAATAAAAAGAATTAGCCAAACATCTCTAGCAAAATAGTTCTACAAGGTCCAATCCACGCACAAAGTTGCTAAGGCATATAGTCCCTATCACTTAGACTTATTCTAGGCGGAGGTCTTTAATATGTACACGTCATATTATTTTTGATTGATTTGCCCTTTGTAATTGCATGATCTTTGTTCATGATTTTTCTTCCTATTATATAGCTCAAATTTCATTAACATCTCATTTATCAAAATCATTTTCACATTAGCTATTATCCTTTTAGATGCAGTTTTCAAAAATGAGAATGGCAGGATTGTAAATCTAAGAGATTTAATAATACTTCATCATCTTTGTTATCTTCTTCATTCATTTTTTTTCACATCTTTTTCTTCAAGTTGGGTTGATCATCGCTTTTCAATTTTTGCATCAGATACGTGAGGTAAGTATCAATCTTTTATGATTTAATGTTAGAATTACAATAGATTGAAATGTGTCTGATTTGATGCAAGCGAGTGAGAGAAAAGTAATTCTATAT
Source organism: Sextonia rubra (assembly GCA_037013555.1). NCBI lineage: Eukaryota > Viridiplantae > Streptophyta > Magnoliopsida > Laurales > Lauraceae > Sextonia > Sextonia rubra. The sequence goes on from JASUAD010000008.1 coordinate 12,707,489, forward strand.
GTGCTATTTTTCTTTTGCAGTTAAAAGAGATTATGAGAAGTAATAGGTAGAGGGAGAAGAAAGTGTAGATATTCTTTCTTCATTGTGATTGAAGCTTTTGATCTCTATGTTGCTTGTATTTTGAGGTCATTGGAAAAAGTTAGAAGATATTATGTTAATTTTGCGAAAAAATTGTATTAAATTTATCTAAATTTTATTGGACTACACAATGAAGAAAAAGATAAATTTTATGAAATTCATATAATTTTATATGTTTTTTCATGAAAAAATGCAATCAATTTGATAAAGTTTTTCTATGTTTCTGAATTGCTTTGCCAAAACTCATTTGATTTTCATGAAAATAAGAAGGGGAATATTCTATTTGCGTTTCAAGGTTTAATTTGAAAACTTTGATAAGTTTCTATATATTTTGTAGTTGATACATGAGCCAACAGTGAAATAGTATTCACAAAATGAAACTTATTTAGATATATTTGAGTTTCAAATTGCAACATGTAAAGTTAGAGAAATTATATGTGAGTTTTTTTTTTATTGCAACACTAAATCAATGTTAAAATTTATGAAATTGAGATAACATTTTCTCACATGAATGAATATTAGATGAGTTTTTGTTTTAAAAAACAAGACTTTAGATAAATTTATCTTTGTTCTGTAGTTGCAAAGTCAAAAGTCAAATAGTATTCATGAAACTCATTCAAATCCCTATGAGTTTGAGACTAATACATTAAAATTAAGAATAGGTGAGTAGTTGATTTGCAACACTAAAACAAAGCCATAATTAATCGAACTAGTATCTAATACTAGTGAATATTGGATGAGTTTTAGATTTTCAAAACAAAAAATTATATAAATTTATCCCAATTTCAATCTTCCAGCACAAAAAGGCCAAAATAATTTATGAAACACAGAAAAGAATCTTTATTCCTAATTATCTAAATTCTTATGATTTTAATTTTTCCTTCTATGTTCAGTCTTCCAAAATGGCACAGTCAATCATTTTCTTTGCAAGTTTGGTATATTGACCAATGTCATCCTTTTGATCCAGTACATTACAAATGATGATCTAGTTAAGCAACTTTCTATCAAATGAAAGAACTTATCCATCGATGCATTGTGTTTGACATATGTGTTGTCCAAGCACCCAAAATGTATGCTAGACAATGACTCAGACTTGTTAAGTTTGACCATGTTGGCATCGTCACTTGGAATGGATCGAGTTAATGTTTTTGTGTTAGATTTTTTTAGAATTCGATGAAGAGGATGTAGTTTCAAATGCAGATGCCTTTGGTGAAGATCCAATTCTAAACACTACAACAAGCTGCACTTTTAGCGACGTTATTCAGTGATGATATTATAATTTCATTGCTAAAGACTATTATTTACAACGCATATGATTTCATCGGTGAAAATTTAGCTTTTACCGACATTTTTTTAAAACGTCACTAAAAGTTATACTTTTACCGATGTTTTTTTAAAACTTCGGTAAAAGTTTGATTTTCACCGACGTTATTTCAGTTTTCATCGACAAAGGTAGATAGCAAATTATCTTCTTTTTTAGAAAAAAATAAAATAAAATAAATTGTTTTTGATGATTTTTTTTGTTTTAGCAGCGAAAATAAGCGTCGCTAAATATGAATTTTGCCAACTTTTTTAATTTTTGTCATTAATAATACATTTTACCAACGTAAAATATAACGTTGGCATGAAACTATTTTCAGTGTTACTGGCATAAAATTTAAAGACATCAGTAAATTTACATATTTTTTTATTAGTTATAGAAAAAATGAAAATGTTTTACCAATGTATAATTTCGTTGGTGAAAATCGTAGAACGCCGGCAAAGGTTAATTTTATTAAGAGAAAATTATTATGCGTCGATAAAGGTGTAATGATTTTGAGGAACATTTTCTGACGAAATCTGATTTTTTGCGACGAAAATTTATTGTCAGCAAAAATTTTATAAAATTTCACACCCCATCTTTCCCCTTTTTTCAGTCCCTCACCCCCATTTTGTTTCCCTCTTTCACACTCTCTGATTTCTTACAGATCTCTCTGCTCTCTCTCTCTCTCTCTCTCTCTCTCTCTCTCTCTCGCTACTCTCTCTCTCACACCGAGTTGGGGTTTCAGGTTTGGTGGGAGGGTGACGGAGGAGGTACTGGTCGTCTTGAGGGGAGGCATTGCAAGACCAGAGAGAGCTATTTAGCCACTCTAGAACGCCCTTCTTCTTCAACATCTCACCGCTCATGTGGAAGTCTTAGCTCATTTGACAGCTGCGAAAGAGGATTTGGGTTTGGAGATTACACACTCCGTTCATGGAATTTCAAATCAGGATGGGGATGTTTCTAGGGTTCCATGGATTTCAGATCGGATGGGAAGGGAAATGAAGGGGGTCTCAAGTTTCCGATTTCTAGGGTTTTGTCACAACCCGAGCCCAGGGTTCGGGGGTTAGCAAAAGCCAAACCTAATGACACACGTACTCCCATGCATGTACACGCAGACCGAGTCTAAATGCACACGTACAAGGGAACATTCACACGTGCCAAACATGTACGCGGAAGCTGTAAATATCAGAAACATCAAACTAACAGTGCAAGAAGAGGATACCAAGAACGAACTGACATAATTACATATGAAAGTCTTACAAAAAGAGCAAAATAACATATACAATCATGACATATACACAAGTGAGTAAATCCTTAAAACAAGACTCCAATGATGCATGCCAAGAACGCTCTCCCGTGGAGTGATCACATCCACTCCTCTAGGCCTGATAGGGCCTCGGGGGTCTCATCTGGAGTCTGGCTGACCGACGGGGGTTCGGCAGGGGTATCTGGGCCTGCAACACCAAAAACAACTGTGAATTCGACGATTCAGCAAAGTATAAACCATAGCAAGTTAACACACGTTGTGTCTATGAGAATAAAGAACATCATGTAATTAAATAAGGCATTTTTGTATTCTAAGCTGTCGTGCAAGAATAAATATGCTATGCGAATCAATGGATACATGCTGTGTACATAACTAGTGGCTACTACATTACCATATGCTCCCAAAAGAGGGATCTTATAACATGCAAAGAACACCATTGTCCGGGCCAGGGTATAATGGGTCTCGGTTTCCTGGGGTCCGGTTCCCCAAGACGTATCCTTACTGCAGCAAGGCCATATAAGCTATGCCAAATTCACCCCGTCGGGATCCTAAGGCTGAGGCTAAGTAGTGCCTGACCATACAGAGTCAATCATGAAAACCCTGAGTAGATCGTGCCAACATATCATACGTGCATATCTGTGAGTGAACATCTTATACATGCATACTCAAGGTAAAGAACCACAATGTGAAAGTAACGGAACACAGTAATCATATCAGAGAGTTGAGATCAATGATCGAATGCAATATGTTATGCAACAAATCATGCGAAGTCGGATCATCTTTATTTACAAGCCAATTCTAATCTAATTATCCGGTGTTTCTAACCGTGCATGATGATGTAGTTTTAAGTTATTCGGTGCACCGTTGTCTAGTGTTGCATTGAATCGGGCGGTGCACGAAGTCCCTTAAACCAACACCCATGGGGAGGTGCTTAACATCCGGATAACGAACATGAATGATTCGCAGCCCTCAAGATCATTCACGTGTTGTGTCAAATTCCGTTGGGCAGGTCTAAGTGCTCTACATTCTATTATGAAGGCCATATCGGACTTTCCCTTACACCTATCCTTTATTATTCTAGTGGGACTACAGCTTAGCTGTAGATGAGAGTACGGTTTAGCCGTGTGTGTTCTACGGCTTAGCCGTGGCTGGGCCGTAGAAGGTCTGTCAATTGATGGCTCTCAGTTAAATCCAGAAAATGCACCCTGTACTGATCTACGGCTGGGCCACGGCTGAGCTTCGGCTTAGCCGTAGGGCAATACACGGCTTAGCCGTGCCCTAGCCGTAGAGGAAAACTGGAGTATTACCCTCTCTGGACTTTGAGCCGTAAGTGGCATACGGCTTAGCCGTACCTGCACGAAGTCAAAATTCTGAAGCACATACAGAAATCCTGGGAACTCATCAGAATTGCAATTTTCCAAAGGAAAGAGATAGAATACTAACCAAATGGGCTGGACACACATTTTTCCATACAAACTCATGTGAACTAACCAAAATCAAATGCATACCAACATGGGTTCTTCCAAGTTATGGTTATACTTGCCTTAATTAGAATTCAATTGCACAACTTGTTGTCCTTAAGCCCAAACACAACCTAACACCAATCAAACAACATGCATGCATGAGGAATGGAAAGAAATCCACAATACAGACACACCATTAAATATGGAAACAAGAAGGAAAAGAAATAGAGAAAGGAGATGAGAGGGATGAAAGGATTTCCAACTCACCTCACATGCAAGACCCAAACTTCTCTCAATTGAGCTTGATCGATGGAGGTCGATGGGGGAGAGAATTCAAGAGAGAACAGAAAAACTCCACGTGCACAGTTGAGGAAGAAAATGAAAGAGAACGTGGGTTGTCGATGAATGAAGTATATATAAGTTAATGGTTAAGTCCAAATTGCAAGAGCGTCCAAGTTAGAAGTGTATTTTCAGTTTGAGTCAAATCCGGTTCCAATGGAATCACACGACATCGGTTGCGAACGACGTAGTTACGAAAGTTGACGAGCTCAACGAAAGACATGTGTTGGCATCAAGATGATGCAAAAATGACCATGTCTTAGAAAAGCTAAAATTACGAAAAAGGGCTTGGTCTACTTAATCCAGGTCAAACTCAACCCAACTACCTATCCATGACCCGCAACGAAAATAAAAACATAAACAAAACATGATTAGCAACGAAAACAAGATTAATTAACCGCTAAACGAGGTCAAGCTGGGTCGGAGTGTTACAGGTTTTGGGTTCAGAGCATTTGATTTCCTTCAACTGTCTCTCTTCGATCTCTCGCTTGCTCTCTCCGATCTCTTGGCTCTCTCTCTTTCTTAGTCACTCTCTCCGATCTATCTACTTTCTCTCAGTCTCTCTCTATCTGCTCTCTCTTTCAATCGCTCTCTCTATGCTAAAAACTCTCTCCTTCTCTCTCCGATATCACCTTCTCTGATCTCTCCCTCTCTCCGTCTCTCTCTCTACTCTCTCTTTCAGTAGCTCTCTCTCTGTTCTCTATCTGTCTTTCTCTCCGATCTCACCCTCTCTAATCTCTCCCTCTCTCAGTCTCTCTCTCTGCTCTCACTTTCAGTGGCTCTCTCTCTGTGCTCTCTCTCCAATCTCACCCTCTCTGATCTCTCCCTCTCTCAGTCTCTCTCTCTACTCTCTCTTTCAGTCGCTCTCTCTCTATGCTCTCTCTGTCTCTCTTTCCAATCTCACCCTCTTTGATCTCTCCCTCTCTCGGTCTCTCTCTGCACTCTCTTTCTCTTACTCTCTCCGATCGCTCGGTCTCTCTCTGGTCTCTCTCTCGCTCTCTCCGATCTCTTTACTCTCGCTTTCTCCGTGCTCTCCCTCTACTGGTGAAAAGGAAGGAGAGAAAAAGTAATAAAGATAAAGGATCTAGGAGGAAGCATTAATCTAAAGACCAGTGTCCCCTCTCTTCTCTCTCCCTCTCCCCTATCTGTTCAGACCCCTCTCTGCCATTGCTGCCAAGGTGAGGCTTTTCTGGTTTTGTTTTTTTTTTTTTAAACCCTTACAATTATTGGAGTCAAAAATAGTGTACAATTATTGAAGTAATGGAACTGTGAATATGAGAATTTGTGGGAATTTCTAAGTAAGACTGAAAATTTGAGAAAAATACCAATTTTGATTTCAGTTCCGTACTTTTACTATACTATTATTTTCAGTTATACTACTGCCTTTATGCTTCTGCAATCCTACTTTTATTTTATTGTTTTATTGTAATGTCTGCATGATCTGTTGTTGGAATATTTTTGCATATTATCTTGTCTAGTTTAGATTAGGGAGGAGGAGAAGGAAGGGTAAAAGGAGATGGACATGATGGGACATCTCTTTCCATCAACCCAATCAAATCACATTTCCCACTTCTCTAGATCGTTTACCTGCTTTCTAGTTTTATACTTGATTTGTACGCAAAGGAGCACTGATCTAGAGAAATCCTATTAAATAGCTTGAGCTAAAAGAGAGTGAAATGTAGTGGGGTCCACCTACTGAAATTCAAATGTCTAAATCATTCAAAGTAATGATGTTGCCCTTATACCTTTGAAACGAACCAAGATATGATGAATGACAGTTAACCTTTTGGATACCATTTTGTTCTAAAATCTCTTGAATTTAAAATTTATGAAAAGAAAACATGGGCATCAACTCCCTAGGCTCTATTGTTGTAACAAAGCTGCTTATTGCTTGTTTGTATCATGCTCATTCATTTTTTGTATTTATATTTTTTTGTTAAACCAACCAAGGGGGCTGGGACACAAGATAGAGCCCACATGAGTGGGTAGAAGGCCCACAGAAGTGCAAAGAGAGCCTGCATACATAGGAACAAAGGTGGCATACGAGCCTGAATATTTAGGTAAGAGCTATCATCTTTTATTACTAGGGTAAGATGTCATTCTTATGTCATGCTCATGATTTATGTGCATTCAAGGTTGGTTATTTATTTTACTTCTCATCCTAATCTATCATGTTGTCCATAAGCAGGAATATAAGCATGAACTTAATTAAAAGTATCCAATTTGAAAGTTTTATAGGGTCTCAGATTTCTTCTAAATAGTAAGTCAAACAATATGGAACGGAATAAAACAAAGCAAACTTGGGAGCAAAAAGCAATCAGCCACTCAAGTAAAAGGCATGCTGATTTTTGCGTGGAAACCACTATGGAAAAAAACCACGAGTCGCAGTGGACTAACCAAACCTTAATTTCGAACAGTTACAAGATATGCTCACAACCTTACACAATTCGTTTCTCGACCATAGGATATAGTTCTTCTTGCAAGAATCAACAAAACGACTCGACTCTGCCTGCCCTACTTTCCGCTTTTGATCCAAAACACCTTAAATCCACAAGATTAACAATCTCCTATAAGAAAGTAGAAGTAGCAAAACTTTAGAACTAGAAGCCTTCAAAAACTCTCTCCAATGGAAGCTTTAAAGAAGAAAGGTGATCTTTAAAGAGTATTCTCAAGTTAGAACAATGAGATCTATATTTAGGGTTAAGAGAAAACACTTTTTTATAACCCACAATTTGTGCCTTAGGATTAGAGACCAAGTAGGAACAAAACATGCAACTCTAGCACAAACAGGAAAGGTTCGCGTGCAAGTTGATGGGTTCCTGCACAACGCCTGATCGATCTGTCAAAGGTCAGATCAATCAAATTAAGTTATTGTCTCACCCGATCAATTAGATGAGATTCAGCACAAATGTCTACAAACTTCTCGAGGCCATAACTTTGTCATTTTAGTTCTGGTTAATGTGATCTTAGTCTCTACAGATATCTACTCGAAATGAGCTTTCCAACAGTAGATAGCTTGCCCATATCCAATGCTCGGTTTGTGCGATATAACCTTTTTAATCCATATTATCATTAGAAAATACTTCAATTTGTTGCTCTTTCTTCGCTTTAGTTCCTTCAGTGAATTCGGTGACTCATAGTATAGTCTATACTAAAAGATATATAAAATAAAATACTAATGGACCCAAGTTTTATCCAACTCATGAATTAGCCAATACAAAAATCCTTACAGTTTTCCTTTTTGACAATTTATGGACAAAACTTTCTATACAATCTATCTACCCAAAAATAAAACCAAAATTATATTGAGTACATTGAATTGCAAAAAAAATTCTACCATCAGCTCTGCACCAATTGCAGAAAAAATTTGAATCCATCTTCAACTTTATCTGTTTTCATACTCCCCAAAAATTCCTCATTCTCCCCCTTTTTGTCTATAATTGACAAACTTATAATTTCAGCATGCAGCATATGTGTTAATCAGGATCCAGCAGTAGCTCACTCTCAATTATGACTTCCCTTTAAATTCCCTAGGCAAAATAGTGTTTAAAAGCCACTTTTCCAATGCATCAAGATTTCAATGTTTGTGTGTGATAAACAGGATTGATTGATTGAAAGTAAAGGTGGCCAATGGAACAATTGATTAATTATAAAGGTGGCTATTAGGCCAAGTGCTTGATTAATTTAAAAGGTGTGTGAAATCACTCAATTAGTCTCATCAATCTCATTCGTTCAACTTTAGAAATTATTCATTATTCCCCTCATCTTTAAGCTCAGTTAAAATATTTGGCACCAGAGGTGGAAAAAGAAGGAAAAGGAATATCTTTTTGGGTTGAATTTGTTGATTTTATGATTTTTTTTTATTTTTAATAATGGGGCGAAAAGGGCCTAACTAGGGGATTTAACTAATTAACTTTACGTGATTAGTATGTTCAAGTCGATCATCGAATTAACCCTGGTACCTAAGGTCTTAAACTATCCGCATAAGCTCTCCCATTCTCATAACAGAAGAAGAAAAGTGATGGAGTGAAAACTAATGCTATGCTAAACCTAATGGGAGAATCCGATTTATTTTAAAGATGAGGACAACCTAAACAGAATGAATTTCAAGAACTAAGTGGTTTGTTTGATGTGATTTTGTGTTTGTTTGCTTTTATTTTAAGGGTTTGATTATCGATTGATCTATATATTTTAATTAAATGCTTTAGTGTATTTTAAGTTATTCAAAGTTTCTAGAAATTCAGTTTTCAAAAGATCAGAATGTTCGAAACCAAAACGGGGATAGAAATTGTAAATTGAGGGCGGCAAAGCAACCTAGGCACATGGAAAGTGACCCCCAGGTGGTTTGGTCACAGGCAGTATGGCGGCTAGATGGAACTTTTACTCAATTCAGGCCTCCTTTGTGGATTCTGGGCTCCGATGTGATTCTCCGACTTTATTTCGGTTCGAGATGGTTTGATTTTAGGGTGATTGAATTGGTGCGTTTCCAACTGGCTTAAATTGATTATGTGTGATAATCAGGGGAGAATAAAATATTCTCGCTCCTATGTGGCACTTTATGTGGATTTATGGTGACTTGTGGGTGGTTCGGTGTCACAACCCGAGTCCAGGAGTTCGGGGGTTAGCAAAAGTCAAACCGATGACACACGTACTCCCGTGCCTGTACAAGTAGACCCGGTCTAACTGCACACGCACAAGGGAACATTCACACGTGCCAAACATGTACGCAGAAGCTGTAGATATCAAAACATCAAACTAAACAATGCAAGAAGAGAATACGAAAACAGAACTGACATATATAGGAAGGTTTTACAAAATGATCAAAATAAACATATACAATCAGGACGTATACAAGCGTGACAAAACTCAAAAGAAGACTCCTATGCCATGCATGTCCAGGGCGCTCTCCGGTGGAGTGCTCACATCCACTCCTCTAGGCCTGATGGGGCCCCGGGGGTCTCGACTGGAGTCTGGCCGACCGACGAGGGGTCGGAAGGGGTATCTGAGCCTGCAAAACCATAAACAACTCGTGAATACAACGATTCAGCAAAGTATAAGCCATAACAGTTAACGCATGCTATGTCTAATAGAATAAAGAACATCATGTAAATCAAAATAGGTCACATTTGTATACTAAGCTATCGTGCAAGAAAGAAATATGCCATGCCAATCAATGTATATATGCTGTGTACATAACTAGTTAGCGACTACATTGCCATATGCTCCCAAAAGAGGGATCTTATATCCGTGCAGAGAACACCATTGTCCGGGCCAAGGTACAAATGGGTCTCGGGTTTCCTGGGGTCCGGATTCCCCAATACGTTTCCTTACTGCAGCAAGGCCATAAAAACTACACCAAATTCACCCCGTCAGGATCCTAAGGCTGAGGCTAAGTAGTGCCTGACCATACAGAGTCAATCATGAAAACCCTGAGTAGATCGTGACAAGCATATCCTGCGTGCATATCCGAGATCATTTCTTATACGTGAATCATACATGCATACTCAAGGTAAAGAAACCATAGAGACATAGTTAACAATGTGAAAATAGCTGAAACAAGTAATCATACTAGAGAGTAGAGATCAATGAACGACAGACAACATGTCATGCAAGCAACTATTAGCATAGCGAATCAAAGTCATTTACTAGCCAATTCTAATCTATTTTTCCAGTGTTTCTAACCGTGCATGATGATGTAGTTTTAAGTTATTTGACGCACCGTTGTCTAGTGTCGCATTGTATTAGCTAGTGCACCGAAGTCCCTTAGCCCAACACCCATGGGGAGTTGCTTAACAACTGGATAACGAACATGAATGATTCGCAGCCCTCGAGATCATTCACATGTTTTATCATGTCCCATTGGGCCAGTCAAAGGTGCCTACTTTCTACTGTAAAGGTCCTACAGGTCCCTTACCTTTCCCATCTTTCTTCCTGTTCCAGTCAGTCAGCTTAGCCGTAGGCAACCTTACGGCTTAGCCGAAAGAGCCTTACGGCTTAGCCGTAGAAGGCTTCACGGCTTAGCCGTGGCTGGGCCGTAGAAGAGTTGCTGATTTACATACTCTTAGTTATTTTCAGGTGTCACCCTGTACTGTTCTACGGCTAGGTTACGTGGGGCCTACAGTTTAGCCGTAGTGTGTTTCATGGCTTAGCCGTAGCACATTTCACAGCTTAGCCGTACATGCGCGTGGTCGAATTCTGAATCAAATACAGAAAATCTGGAAAAACCTGAAATAAGCAAATCTCAACAGAAAAGGGGAAATAAGCTCAATTTGGGCTGTAAACCTGTTGTCCATGCAAATACATGAGAATTAACCAAAATCAAGTAATTACCAACATGGGTTCGTACAAGTTAAGCTTATACTTGCCTTAATTGAGTTCAATTATACCAATAACTATCCTTGGGCTCATTCACATCCAAACACCACCACTGCTATCATGCATGCATGAAGAAGAGAAAGAAAACATCGTGAGTAGTCATGGAATCATGGAAACAAGAAGAAGAAGAAGATGGGGTGGAGAAGACCTCTAACTTACCTCAATCCAAACTCCAGTGAATGAAAGAACCAAAGTCCCTCAATTTGGCTTAATCGATGGAGAAGGAAACTCAGGAGGGAGAGAGAACTCCACATGAACAGTGAGAGAAGAGAGTGAGAGTGAGAGAGAGAGCTTGAGTCGATGAAGTGGATCTTATATAAGGTAAGTGGATATACAAGTTACAATAAAGTCCAAGTCATAAATCAATTTCCAGTTTGAGTCAAATCTAGGTCTAGTGGAATCATACGACCTCGGTTGCAAACGACGTAGTTACAAAAGTTAACGAGCTCAACAAAAGACACATGTTGACATCAAGATGATGCAAAAATGACCATGTCGAAGAAAAGCTAAAATTACGAAAAAAGGCTTGGTCTACCTAATCTAGGTCAAACTCAACCTAACTACCTATCCATAACCCGCAACGAATCCAAAACAAAAGCAAAACACAATTAACAACGAAAAACAACAGTAATTAGGCGCTAAACGAGGTCAAGCTGGGTCGGCGCCTTTTGGGGACAAAACCATGAGGACTTCCATAAAAACTATAAAGTTAAGCGTGCTCGAGTCAGAGCAATTTCAGGATGGGTGACTTCCTGGGAAGTCCAAAGCGGACAATACCTCGATGGTGCGGAGCGAATTGTTACATTCAGTTTGTTTTAAGCTTTTGTCTTTTTTATGTTGGTGTTTTGCATGCCTTAAAGTTGACTCTAAGTTATATTTGTTATTGGGTTGTTTAATTGCTAGGTTAGGCTTAATAACAGTCGCTCCTTTAAGGCACTTTGGGGGTTCAAATGGGCCTGATGTCTATTTTAAGTTATCTTGGGTCTTTGTTTTGATGGGGTTGATGTTTCAAGAATTTTGATTGTGACTTCTTAGTTTAGTTTATTGATTTATTGCTCAAGCGCACTGTCGCTCCTAAGTGACAGTTTTGAGACTTGAGAAATCAATTTGTTGACTTAACATAGTTTTAGTTGTTTTAATTGTTTTATAGTTTGTTATAGTTGTTTTTAAGGTTCTAGAAGTCTGGTTGATTGTTCACGAGGTGTTCAAGCTATTTAAGCTATAACGATTCAAGTTAATTAGAGTTTTAGGGTTTATATTCTAATTGATCAGTTGTTTAAATCTTATTAGAAGTACCTTGGTTCTAATGAATGTTTTGTCTTGTTACTTAAAGTTTTAAAGTGTCTTAATGTTCTAATTTGAAATGAGATAGATGTTGTGAATCTTAGAGTCTTAAGATTACTGTTGATGATTTAGTTAATGTTTCAATCCACTTAAATACAAAATCGAAAAACCTAGATTATCTACCCTAATATTTTTGGGTTTAAAAAAATATCTTTCAATCTATTTTTGGTTTCTTCTCCTATTTACTAAAGAGCAAGAAAAGAGAAGAATTTCTTTTGTTTTGTGATTTTTATGACGTCATGTTTTAAAAAATTGTTTTTATTTTGCATTTTTTGATGAAGATCTAAAAGCAATGGCCTAAATGATTTTAGCAAACGAACGGATCTATTCTAAATGATCTAAATGATATCCTAAGAATGATGATTAGTAGTTCATTGATTGATTGCGGTGTATGCCTTAAATAAGTTTAACAAATCAATTTCTCAGTTTGATAAATCATGCAGTCAAAGTAACAATTCAAGAACAACAAAATCAAACCAATCAAGGTCATCAAACAACAATGAAAGTGGATGAACAAGGTGAAGAAATTAGACAGGCACACAAAAAATAGAGACGAATGGAAGCCTGGGTGTAGGAAGACTAGCACCCAGGTGGAATTGGCCACCTAGGCGTAGGAAAGTTGGCGCCTTGGTGGTTTGGGGACCTATTTCGGGTCTTGTACGTGGTTTTTAGTGATTTTTAGAGCTTTTTTTAACTTCCAGAGAGAAAAAGAATTTTCTCGGACAATCTACATGCAATGAACCTTCTGGATCTGAATTGAAAGAAGCAAGAACTGTAGATATGGGATCCTACGATGATGATTTGCAAGATTTAATGAAGACAATATGCTAGTATGATGAGAATGATGGAGATCTACACAAATTTTGTATCTAAATGATGAAGATGATGAGAATGATGCATATCTACACAAAGTTTGGATCTAGAATGAAGAAAGTGTTCTAGATCTACACATATTGATGAATCTAAGCGTGTTTGTACACATTTACGATTTCAAGATAATAGATCTGAGGAAATAACAATTAAAATACCTAATAATAGATGCAAATCCACATGATGTGAGGGTCTTAAGCATGCTTCTAGAATGAGTTTGATGCATAGCACAAATCAGAAGAGGAAGAGACACAAGAGTACCGATGTGAAGCACTCACCTAAAGATCAGGGATGAAAGCTTTCGCAAAAATTCATGACCCTAGATGTTTCACCGGCGCCTCAGGATAGGCTGGGTGCCACAGATGGGGTGCCCAGGTGGGTTAGGTCAGCTTGGGTGTAGGTTTATCTATGCCCAGGTTGGTTTTTAGCACTCTTTGTGGCTTGAAACTTAAAAAATTCATATCTTTTGACCCACTAGTCCGTTTTCAACATCCCACATACTGTTGGAAAGCTCTTGAAGTCTAGAATCTAATGATCCTTACATCAATATGATTAGAGCTTAGATGCTAAGGGGATAGTACAGTTTGTCATTCAAGGTCCATCATTCATGTGAGTTGCAAAGCTCTTAGTTCTAACAAATGGGATCAGTATTGGGATTGATTCAAGCACCATCTAGAGAGTCTAAGAGTCTTTTAAAGAGTGTTGTAGGTCTCTCGATGTGTTTCCTATGGAAAATGATGAATTGGACTCAAAATCTCAACATTTCTCACCTTCTCTCTCACGAATTCACATGGATAATCAAACTTGGAATGAAATCAAGCAATCAGCATCATTATTGTCATGAATTAAGCAAAACTATGTCATTGGTCATTCAATTGGGGGTGAAATGTGGACATCACTATATATAATCTGCATCTACATCTTATACTAAATATGTGGCCAAATGAGGAGTCTACAATATGCCCCTTTTTGAAGGACAGCACGTGAAGGTTTGTTCTACAAAGAAAGTAGACACACCAATCACGACTCATGTGAGCTTTTGATCTCATGGGAGTGGCTGCCCACGGATGTATGCAGTGTCAAAGTAGTTTCAACAGTGGGGTTCACTTCTCAAGGATTAATCTCGATTTGGAAAAAAGAAAGAAAAGCTACACTATTGGGAATGCAAGTAAATTAAAAATCGAGATCTATGCCTTGAGGCCTGTGGTATTGCCATGTGGCAAGTTGATTGATTGATTGATTGTGGGACAATGTTCTGTTTGACTAAAATTAAAAAGGAGATGAATCAAAGGTGATCTCTTGATTAGTTAAGTCACTATGGAATTTCATTCGTCCATACAATGGAGTTAAATCAAATTATCATGCATAGTGGCTTTTAACTTTTATCCTCAATTGAATGCTCAAAACATAGTTGAAATGAATTAATAATAATGTCGATCTTGACGACAATCATAAACATAGTTCAATCAATGTGGGTGCATGTGAAAGTGAAATGAATTTTATTTTGAAAAGATTTTTCTTTTGAAACTCAGGTAGGCATCGAAAAAGTGAAATCAAGGAAAGCAATCGCCAGAATAATCATCACTCTCTAAGGATCTTGGTCTTCACCCAAGCAATGATGAGATCTACAACATATACGAGCATCCTTTGCTACTTTTTCATTGAGAGTTTCACAATAAAACATCAAGATTTGAGTCAGTGAACCATCACGATTCGTGGCGATACAATATTATGGCCACCATACCGATTATAACTCCAAGGGAGGCCTACCGCGACTGAATTCCCAGATGTAAATTAAACCCTGAAAATTGTAAGGTCCAAACCCGAACTAATCCTAATTTCCTATAATTATTCCTTTTTACCCCCTACTTGAAAAGTGTTCGTCCTTGAATTTGGTTGCCATATTGATCCTGGAGAAAAGCCAATTGTAATTCCACAAATCTTGTGAAAGATCTTTGTCATTGAGATTGTCGCCATATGGTGCACTTGCATATTGCATGTATTATGTTCATCCAATCTGCCCAATGTGTTCTGTACTATTACGCACGATCAAATCACAAAGGAGTGTGGATTGAGATCTGCTTGCATTGACTTCCATGAATAGATCTTCAAAGTGGTGCAAGTGCACCTCCATTGTCATTGGATGAAAGATCTAGATACTCTTTCAAGCAATTGATTCAAGATCATTGTAATAAGCCATTGAAAGGGTTTGAGGAAGACATTGGGTTTGAAAATAAAAGGGAGGTGGGGGCACCTTTTGCGATGATGGGGGGCATGGGCCTACGGCCAATTGCAAATTTATAGGTTTTCCGGGTTCTAACGGAGTCCATTGCCTCCCATCTAGGAAATGTGAGTTCATCAATGTCTAGAATTGACCACTAAAGATGGGGTTTTCCATATGAACACACACACACACACACATATACACACACACACACACAAAGAACCAAAAGGGTGGAAAGAAATTGGGGGTTTTTGGAGACAGAAAATAGGAGAGTTGGAGTTTGCTTTCTCTTGTCACATTTTTAGCTTTGAAACCCTCATATGTGAGAGAGAAAAATGGAATGACTCACTTCTTAATAAATGAGAGAGAGGAAAGATTTTTTCCTCTCTGTTCTAGGCAAAGGTTTGAACTTGTATGACTCGAACACGCAAGGAGGCAATGAGAATTCTCAAAGTAATGAGACATAACTCACACATGTCAGGTGATAAAACTCGCACATGCAGGGAGACAAAACTCATATAAGCAAATAAAGCAACTCAACCTGCCCCAAAAAAGGAAAAAAAAACCAACTCAACCCACAGTATATTTGTTACCCGCAGTGGTTAAGGTTTATCAACTGCATCCTAGACTTCCAGCTAGTTCAAAACACACGGTCCCCTTCCTGGTTTTTCACCCCCTGTCATGCCCTTGGTTGTATAACGTTAAAGGTTAGTGGTCTTTTTACCATATATCTCTTTGAAATTCAATCCAACGATGGATTAAGGTTTGATGAGAGTGAAATTGAGTGATGGATCATTAGATGATGGGAGTTTAAAAGGACATGCACTGATTAGAGCTAGACTGCATTTGCTTTTTGCTCGACATTTCTCCCACTTAAATGACTTTATCATCTTTGTTGAACATTTATCATATCCGATCCGCCACAAGTCTGGAAAGTATTCATGCCTTGTGATTTGGATGGCCCAGATTTATTTGCTTGTTGATAAGCAAGTGTCCAGTGAAGTGGGATGAACTTTTGTTTTGTGAACTCAAGCATAGCCTTGCAATTATCTCTTTTAGTAGATGTGGTGCCCAGAGCATTTAACCCAAAATATATTAAAATGATTCAATTACCCAATGCAGGTCGTGCTAAATTAGAATTCTAGGTGGTCTAGACTAGAGATAGTCCTAAAACGATTTAATAGTTGAGAAAAATAGACCCACACTTAAACAAATTAGACTAGAGCTAGATTTACATATCTACATATCTAAACTCATTTAAATGATTTGGTAAATATTTTGTATAAAATAAGTCAATCTTATGTTTAGAGAATGAAGAGAAATTACATAGAGGGCATAGTCGGTTGAAGCCATTTATTACTGATCATAAGCGATGGTCCACTATTGATGATGCAGGGTTGGTCCCCAAACATTTGAGTGATGTTAAGATGCCAACACAACTCAACCATGTCCACCGTTTGTGCAACTATTGCTTTTTATTGAAAGTTTACCAAGTAATATATACGTTAAGAGTCCTGATCCTCTGAATGGAATCCCCACGGTGACCATGGGGAGACGGATCAGGTTGCCCCACATCACCAGTGGGGAACCTATCATGCACGTGAGAACTGTGGGAAGGCTGCCCACTGGTGACGGGTGGGGACATGTTTCCTTCATATAATCTTAATTCAAAAGTTAAAGGGAAATAGCATGGGTTGAGTCAACTTGGATAAATGTCTAGAAACTTATACTCGCCATGAACCCCAGCAACTCAATGTTGAACTTGCCCTAAATGAAATATATCATATTTTAAGTTTCTTATAATTTTTTTTCCTTCTCATATTAATTTATAAAGTAACTATTTATTTTACATTTCCAAACAATTTTTAAATTTTTTGTACTTTTTGATTTTTTTGAAATTTTTTATCATAAATATGCTAAGTGGGGGATGTAAATAAAAAAGAAAAAAAAACCTCCTATATTGTAAAACTCATTAAATTCATCCCCCACTTAGGGCATCCACCATCCACAATGAGAACATCATGATATCTATGATTTAGATGAAATATTATAAAGATATGACAACTGCACTCAAGGTGCCATTAGATAAGCAATTTGAATCAGTGAAGTTGCATGCAATTTGAATTAGTGAACTTTGAGTACTTGCTTTTGCATTCAAATCATGGGCATTTCATAATTGAAGAGACACTTACTAGAAGAATTAGAGTACAGAACCTATGGGTGGGATCTATAGGATCCAATGAGTGAGGATAAAATGAGTAGCTAAATGAAACCACTAGCACAATAACCCGTGCTTAGCACATGTAATTTCATGCATTGTAAATTAAAAATTCATACATTGAAAAGGTTATGAAGGTATCTGTTTTCATCATCTGAGAGCAAATGACTTCTAATGGTAATAAAAAAGGATAGAAGACGGACATAAGAGGTGAGGTAGAGATGGTTTTTTAATATAAAAAAAAAAAGAAGTAGAACTTCCAAAGATTGAATAGTGGGGAGAGAATGTGGAAGTTTTGAAAAAGTTTTTTAAAAAGTGACTTTTGTCTTCTGCTTTATTATTTTTATTAGTATTATTTAAACTTTCTTATAAAACTAATCTAAATCTGGTATGATTCTCTTTTCTTGCTACCAGCATTATGAGAGTGTGCCCCATAAAAGCACAAAATAAACTTTGGATATGATCTTATGCTGGCTTTCCTACGTGGGCGTTTCATATGTCACCTGTCTGCGAGTCTGCGAAACAGCCCAGGGGCCCACCTGACCAAGTCAAACCCGTCATCCAAACACTGCTCGCCCCATATGTCATTGATCCCTTAGGATGTACACAATCCAGCGGATTAGACTGTTGGATCAAAACAATAATAAAACTTTATATTTTAACACTGTTAAAGTGGAGTGCCACAGATCAGGCAGTGAGGATGATCGGATTGACTTGAAGATTTTCATATTTGAATTGAACCCATTTAGATTTCCCTCCCAAGTCAGCCTTGATTGGTGGGGACCTGAGGTGGCCCTCCTGCATTTGAATATACACAAGTTAACGGCTGTTGGTAACATCAACTCGCCGTTAATGTGTCACGTGGTTTTTGCTCTTGTGAATAATCATACTTTTCTTAGGATAGTTTTGCAGCTATGTTTTCTTTTGAATTAACAAAATCCGTACAAGTGAAGATATGAGAATCTCATCTCCCTGGATCAAAACAGCGGCCGTGGTAGCAAGGGCTGCTATTTTTTCTGTAAAATTCTCAAGATTTTAAGTACAAACAAGGAAAACAAATAGGAGATTTTGCTGTTTTCTCTTTTTCTTTTTTTTCGCTTCTTAAATGACATGGGTAGAAGTCTTTGATCCGGCAGGACTAGTCCACCCAGTGGCACCCACTCAAACCCAACAGCTCAAGAAGCAGATTTCGTATAGTTCTGGAAACAACAATAGGAATTATGTCCATGCCTCATGCTATTCCACAATCTCCTTAGACAGGTGTAGTTGTGGGCCACAATAAGATACATCAATTGTAATTCACTTGAATAAAATATCATAGAGGACTATTTAAAATCTGAACCACACATGAAAAAATAAAAAAAGCCTCCATTTTAGATGGGATATCATAAAATCTGAATTCATATGTTCTTTTTTTACCACTGTAAGATATATCAGAAGACTAGACTTGAAAAAAGAAAAAAAAAACCATTTGCTTTATACATGATCGATCACATAATCAACATAATAATGGAAAACAAAATGATAATGGAAAAAAAAAACTTCTTTAAAATAATGGAAAAAAATAAAGTTTCTATACATTGTGATGTACACTATCAATATTAAGTTTATATGGCAGTTGGATGTTTAAGCTGTCGCCGACTTCATTAGCATCTTCCAGACTTTTAGTTCCCCTCTTGCGTCGCCTGTGAATAATAGCCCCTCAGGACCGGTCTGAATCATCCGTACATCCTCACAGAAAATTCTTCCCCTTTCTTGAAATCTTTTACAAAGGAAAAACAAAGACGAAGTTGTTAAAAACAATCCATATGGAATGATCATATTATATAGACGGAAGAAGAAACTCACGATGGGAGGTCATAAAGGCGGACAATGGAGTCATTGCATGCGCATACAATGGTGTCATCCCCCATCCCACATAGTAAATGAATTTCCTGCATACATACACACACCGGTTAGCATTCCCTTTCATTACCACATATATATATATATTTATTTATTTATTTATTTATATACCATTCTGCCTTGAAGAACATTGGATTCTATAGGCATTTATGTGGTAGATTCCAACATGGCCCACAACTTGACGCCATCACCAATCCACTGCTAGCAAAGTGGGAGAGCTAGGAAGCACGGACATGCGCCTAGGGCACCCGTGTCTATGTCGAACATGGACATAGCCGGTTATGTGTCTATTTTTTTTTAATTTTTAAATTTGGACACAGTAGGTCATAGCGGGGACACTACAGGACACAGTGGGGCTATTTTAAATTTTTCAATCCCTCTTTCTTCTTTATCGTTGAGTGTGACAAAAGCCTATTATCAAAGACAAAAAATAAAAAAAAAAAAGAGTGTTTAATGAATTTTTAAAAGTTCATAAATAATACAAGAACAATTTCAGACCAAATATGTAACTTCCCAAACAATCTCTTTTTTATTTTTTTTCTAGTCTCATCTTTTTTAATTTTCTAGTGTTAGTTATGTTTTTCTTTTCTATTAATTGTGACATTCTGCTTTTTATTTGCCTAAAAATATAACTATTCTTTAATTTTACGATTATATATAAAAATATATACATTTATTATTTGTCGTATCCTACCTATGTTCGTATCCTACTTTTTTATGACTTACCATATCACCATGTCCATATCGTGTCAAATCCATGTCCCGTGTCCATATCAGTACTTCTTAGGCCCTCTCCACACAAGTAACTAGGGATCAGGGCTGTTTTTTACCAAGGACATGGCGTGTAAGAGTTTAATGAGAGAAATAAGTTGATTTCACTGAAAATTATAAAAAATTTTGGACTTCAGTTGAAGTAAGCAATTTAACACCCTACCGTCGCTTACACTTTGAAGTAAGCAAAACTGTTAACATTAGGTTTTTCTAGGAAATTTTACAAACAAAAGACCAGCCACTAGGTCCAAGTTTTGACAATGGAGCTTGTTTTCATCAATCAAGCTTGTGTTTTTGAAGCATTAAATGTATAAAAAAAATGCATAGAAATTTTTAAAAAAAAACATACATGTTTCAAATGGTGTGTATGACAGACTTCCAAGTTGCCAGCCTCTGTTAGCACCCACACCTACACAAGCAATAACAAATTAAATGAAAAAAAAAAATCAACTGTTTAGCGCATGCAAAACTCTGGTAGATACAAAAAGAAAATTTACCTTTATTGTTTGATCCAGAGAACATGAAAATAAATACATGTCCCAGCAGAGAATAGACATAACAGTTGAACTGTGGTCTGTTAGGGTTTGCAAGCACTGTGAAGTTCTAATGTCCCATACCTGAATGAAAATCAATGTGTTTTGAAAAATAAAGATAAGCAGACATGTGAATTCAGAGAAATAATACGAGCACTTATAGGGGGAGAAATGACTAAAGAGGGACAAACAAATCATAGTCACCAAATAAGATGAGCAATTCTAAGAACTTCCATGCCAAGTCCGTAAGAAAATGTATATCTGCACTTTCAACCTTGAAAGAAACTGTAGCCATTCAAAATAAAGGACCCGCAAAATTCAAGACAAGGACCATGTGCATAGGTCCAATAATTCTTACTTTTGATCATATCAAAATGTAATCAACAGCAAGGTGCACTAAGAGGGTTTAGTACAAGGTTTTAAATTCCGGTGCCGTAGGGAAGAGACAGTAAAAGCCTGTCCGTGCTTGTATCTTCATTCTTGCCAGTCTCAAATCATTAAAAAAATTCAAAAAATACAAAATATGAAATATGAAAATAAGAAAAAAAATGTTTTTGGTTTGTACCTTATCTCAATAATAAGGACTTTTAGGCTTTTTACATGCTGATATTATATGCTCATCGTGACAAAGAAAGAGATAAGAAGCCTATGTGATCCATACATCAGCGGCCCACATTGAGATGCTACATACACTTGACATCTTCATCATGGTCTTCAGTTTTATCCCTCCCTCTGTCTGCCAACTCTCTCCATCATTTAATCACCATTGTTTCAGTCAAACTCAACACTTCAAATTATCTCTTGTGGAAGGCCCAAATATTTCCACTTACCCAGACTCTCGAAGTTGAAAATCACTTGAGACAAGAGCCAACCACTGAATTCATACAGAATGAAAAAGGTGAGACGACTACATATCCAACATTCGTGACGTGGCAAGAATGAGACCTTCTTCTTTGTAGTTGGAGCTCAGCTACCCTTTCGGAAGATGCTCTATATACATTATAGTTGGATGCAACACTGCTATAGAAATATGGAATGCTTTGGAAGAACACTTCTTGCAAGCTACAAAGGATCGTGAAATCCAACTTAGACAACAAATGCAAAATCTAAAAATAGGAACTCAGCCACTGTCCGAATACATCAACGCTTCCAAGAGAATCTTTGATGGTTTAGCAGCGATTAAAAAACCAGTTGCAGACGATGACGAAGTCATTTACATGGAGCGAGGACTGGGGCAGAAATACAATGTGCTGGTAACTTCTATGCTTGCTAAGCCTCCTTTTCATTCATACTCTCAATTTGTTACAGCAGTACAAAGCTATGATTTTTGTATCCAAGGTATGGAACCCTCAATCACAGTCAATAGACCAAAATATGGCGTGTGTTGCATATCAACCAAAAAATAGGGGGTCGAGGTCGCGAAAATGGTAGAGACCAAGGAGGTAATGGTAATCATTTTCATTATGGCAATCACTTTACCTCAAAAGGACATGGTTTTGTGCCATTTTTACAGACCCTAAATTATGCACAGAACCAGCCTTCCTATTATCGTCCAAATCCTCCATTACCTGATCAAGTGACTGCTAAGCAGTCCCATTAGCCACAAAAATCATTTTCATTATGGCAATCACTTTACCTCAAAAGGACATGGTTTTGTGCCATTTTTACAGACCCTAAATTATGCACAGAACCAGCCTTCCTATTATCGTCCAAATCCTCCATTACCTGATCAAGTGACTGCTAAGCAGTCCCATTAGCCACAAAATCTGAAGGGCTCAAAACTAAATTCCTTGAATGGACGCTCTCCACTTGTCCAACAAGGTTTTCACGCACCATTAAGGCCTGAGAATCGAGATGCATCCAATTCTTATTGTCAAATTTGTAATCGTCGGGGACACACCACACTAAAATGTTGGTACAGATGGGACTAGTCCTACCAATCTCAAGAAGACTTGCCGGAGGCACTTGCCACTATGACAATCACTGAAAGCACAGACCCAACTGATTATATTGACACTGGAGCAACAGCACATATTTCCAATAATCCAGGTAACTTAACAAATTTAGTTCCCTACAAAGGTCGGGATAAAGTAATAGTAGGGAATGGTTCCAAGTTGCATATTTCTCATATTGGTGATTTTACTGGCAATGGTAACATAAGAATAAATGATGTCCTAGTTGTCCCTGGCATTAAAAACAACCTGGTTTCTGTTTGTCAAACTGCAAAAGATAATGCATGCACTTGCAAATTCACTGATTCTGGTTTTGTTGCCAGGGATCGGGAGACTGGAATGATCTTGGCAACGGGGCAGAAGCAGGGGAACTCAGATGCTTTGGATAGGACATAGGTTTGGCACCATCGTCTGGATCATCCACACTCCAAACTCCTTAAGGTTTTAAGTTCAGAAAAAATAATTGACATCAGTAGATGGTCTAAGAATCCCAACATTTGTACTAGCCGTCAAATGGGAAAGAGATGTAGACTTCCATTTAATTTGAGTAATAAAATTTCAACGGCTTCTCTTTAAAAGAATCACTGTAATCTCTGGGGGCCAGCTTCAATGAGCCCTTTTCAGAATATGAAGTATTATGGCCTTTTTATTGATGATTATAGTCGATTCACTTGGTTATATCCTCTGAAAAATAAAGCACAATTTTTTGGCACATTTGTTAAATTTTAGAAGCTTGTCGAAAATCAGTTCTCTTCAAACGTTAAAATTTTTCAAAGTGATGGCGGGGGCGAATTCCAATCACTACAATTTATTGAGCATCTAGAACAAAGTGGCATTCAAAGGCAAATTTCCTGCCTAGGAAGTGGGAACCCCAAAGCAAAATGGTATTGCCAAGAGAAAACATCGTCATGTGGTTGAAACGGTTTGACTATGATGTTTCATGCAAAGGTACCCACATGCTTCTGGGTTGAAGCATTCCTCGCTGCAGTCTTTCTAATTAATCACTTACACTCAACTGTGCTTGGAATGGATGTTCCATTTTTTAAACTGTATGGCAGATACCCAGATTATTCAATCCTTAAGATTTTTGGACGTTTTTGCTTTCCCTGTTTAAGGGACCGGGCCTCCAACAAGTTTATGCCAAAATCATATCCTTGTGTGTTTGTTGGGTACAATTCTCTCCACAAAGGGATTTCGATGTTATCATCCACCCTCTCTACGAATTTACATCTCCCAACATGTTTTCTTTGATGAATCTATCCTACCTCATACTAATCCACCTAGTTCATTTCATCCTTCACAGAAGGAGAGTTCAATTACAACCTTTATTGATTTCAGTGATTGGCATCATCCTCAAGAGATCAATCTGCCTTATAATCCTACATAAGCTATAACTCAGGGGAAATACATGCATGTGGAATCTGATTGCCTTAATGGAGAACATGCAGAACCACTCCATATTAATCCGACCAGCTCTACACCTGCCAGTGAGCTCACCGAACCAGCAACATTATACCCACATGGAGATCAAAATTCCCACAAGGTAGTTGGACCACTTCCACATGGAGGGTACCCATATTCAATCTCCACTGCCACCAATATCTGCACAAATCCCACTATGGCAGCTTCTCCTCTATCTATATCATCTGACCTGCATGTTGCTTATGATGGACTCCCAGGTCCACTCCATGTTGACCCACCCATTCAACCTCCACAAGCTACCACTCATAGCACCACAGCCTTCAACACCCATCCCATATACTCGGACTAAATTAGCTGCGGATCCCACTCTAATTCTCACTACATCCATTGGCGATACTCATGACCCTTGTACCGTCAATGAGGCCTTAACACGGCCCAACTGGCTCTGTGCTATGGAAAAAGAAATTGCTGCACTACATCGTAGCAGCACTTGGGACCTTGCCCCTCATGCTTCTGAGATGAATGTTGTGGGCTCCAAGTGGGTGTTTAAAACCAAACTCAAGTCCGATGGATCCATTGATAGGTTTAAGGCATGACTTGTTGCCAGAGGGTTTACTTAGAAACAAGGAATTGATTTGCAAGAAACTGTCAGCCCTGTCATCAAGCCTACCACCATTCGCATTGTCATCACTAGATGTCAACAATGTGTTTCTTCATGGCTTTCTTCATGAAACGGTTCATATGGAACAACCACTACGATTTATTGACCCATCATGCTCTTCACATGTGTGATATTCAAAAAAGTTAATGTATCGTCTCAAACAGGCCCCTTGAGCCTGGTTTGATAGGTTCAAACGATATCAACTTCAGACAGGTTTTTTCTGTAGCTATAAGTGGATTCTTCTCTATTTATTCGTCACTACTCACAGGGTACTATTTTGCTGCTACTTTATGTGGATGACATCATTGTCACCAGTAACAACCATCCTTAGTATCTCGCCTGATTTCCAACCTTGGGTCTGAATTTGCTATGAAAGATTTAGGCCCTCTTCACTACTTCCTTGGCATTGAGGTCAGTCATTTTAATGGTGGTTTACATTTATCTTAATCAAAATATGCAACTCAGTTGTTATCTAAAACCATGATGGCCAACTCCAAGCCTCTTGGCAACCCATTGGCTCAAAAGCACAATTTGCATATTACTAATACCCCACCAATTGATGGAACCTCCTATAGGAGTGTTGTTGGTGCCTTACAATATCTTACATTGACACATCCAAACTTGTCTCACGCTGTGAATTTGGTGTGTCAATTTATGAATGCCCCACATCTCATCATTATCAAGCAGTAAAGAGAATACTACAATATCTCAAGGCACGCTTCACTATGGAACACAGTTTGTGGCCCAGTCGTCTCTTCACCTCTGTGGTTTTTCTGATGCCGATTGGGCTGGTTGCGCACTCACCGCTCAACCACTAGGTATTGCATCTACTTAGGGGCGAAATGTGTTTCATGGTCAGCAAAAAAGCAACCCCACTGTTGCTCATTCTAGTGCTAGGGCCAAATATAGGGCCCTTGCTTCTGCTGCTGCTGAGGTGACCCTACATTGTTTGGGACATTGGTTTATACTTACATCAGCCTCCTATGCTATATTTTGACAATTTAAGTGCATTACATCTTACAATCAATCCCATATTTCATGCTCGGACAAAACATATTGAAATTTATTTTCATTTTGTTAGAGAAAAACTTGCAGTTAGGTCTCTTATTGTGCACTTTGTTCCATCCTTGGACCAAAGCGGATGTGTTCACCAAGCCGCTCGCCAAAGCCATCTTTCAAGGACTTCGTACCAAGCTAGGAGTGGTTCTGCCACCACTTCCTAGCTTAAGGTGGAATGATAAAGAAAGAGATAAGAAGCATTTGTGATCCATACATCAATGGCCCACATTGAGATGCTACATACACATGGACAACAGAGGAAGTGGACTGTTTCAAAGGCCTGTCACATAAAGATATTAATAAGTTGTTGCATTGTTGCAACAAGACCGATACTTCCTGGGCTTCTCAACTGCATACTATAGGTTCGAATTTTATATGCATGTATAAAAACATGCAAAAGCCAGTTGACTAAGTGTACAAAAACTGACTAGTTTCAAGTTTCTTTACATAGCTTCTTCAAGTACATTGAAATTAAACCAATGATCAATGTTCATTTATGATTTTCTAAGAAGCACGGACACTTCTAAGAAAGTGACTATCCATGTCAGACACATGTCAAACACCCATACTACTCGGACACTCTCGAACACGTGTTTGATACTATTTTAGATTCATATCCATAATTAAGAACTAAAAATTTTTATTTCGGACAGTTGTCCGATATTGTTTTTGCGACATGTCCCACAATTCCTAGCCTGTGTCTATGACTAAAAAAAAAAACATGTGGTTGATATTTTTTTGACACTTTGTTAACATGTGGTTACTAAAATTTGTAAACTTGATATATGAAAATTTTATACTATGGAAAAATGTATGACTGTTAATATTAATCATATCATAAGCAAAAGACAAATAAATCTTTCACTAAAGAATTGGCCTTGAGATTAGCTTCTTTTCACTTTTGTTTTTTTTTTTTTAGGGAGGGGAAACAAATGATCTTACCTTTTCTTTGTATGGATTTCATGGAACTATGGGTATTTCATGTTTAATGATTATGAATAATGTTTTAGTGTTGTATTGATAGTTGATAATTTGATATGTTTGTTAGTTGGTACTTGAATTTTTATTTTTTTATTGCTAAATTGATTAAAAAGTTAAAATGATATTATTTTTTTAGTATATGATTATATATATAAATTACTATATATTGTTAATGTGTCCCCCAACGTGTCCGTGTCCTACTTTTTTGAGAAATGCCATATCGGCGTGTCCATGTCGTGTCGTATCGGTGTCCCGTGTCCTTGTCCGTGTTTCTTTAATGATTTTGACCTCCAATAACCTAAAAACCTACAAACCGTCTTCAGATCAAGAGCATATTATTTTTGCATTTAGGATGAGCCTTTTGCACTTAGAAATCATGTTTTTGGGTAAAATCTAAAATCCTCATGTGGTTTTCTTGGATGTGGTGGTTTGAGAACCCAATTTTAAAGCAAACGGTTTAGCTAACAGTAGGGAGGATAGGACCAATGTTTTAATAGCTTTTTTCTTTGTCATTTCAATTCCAAGTGGAAGAGGCTCTTAGGGGTTTTCTTTATTTTATTTTTTTTTGGAAACACCATCCAAGCAATGAGCAGAATGTAAACTAGCATTTATTCAAAAAGGTCAAAAGCACTCATATGTAACTGTTAAGAGGAAATTATTTTTATGAATGAATTATAATGTTGACAAGACAAAGCAATCAAAACTACTTGTGTCTAAAAACTTTAGCAGAATCCTAAATATGACTCCCTATGTATCATAAAAACTACCATCACAAAATTTAACAATCAAAAAGAATGAGAGAAAAAAAAAACGCGAAATTCTTGACATCACAAACTACTCCAAATTGCAACTTCCAATAGTAAAGGTGTAGTAACAAAAAGAAAACAATTTACTTTTATTGTATGATCCATGGAACCAGAATAGAGCTTGCCGTATGATCTAGCAACCAATGTCACAACGGAAAGATTGTGGCCAATAAAGGAAGCAGCTTGCTGAAAGTGGTTTCCAGCATTAAATTTCCAAGACAATATGGTTCCATCCTGCAAGAAAATGAAGGACCGAATATATATGAGCTTGTGCTTAACCGAAATCTAAAAAGTTGCAAGTGAGAAATAAAAAACTCAGAACAATACAATAAAAGCTAAAAGTTTTTACACAAAATTGAGAGTTTAAGCATCTACTATTGGATAACAACAAATTGAAACTTCAGTTAGCAGGTCAAATAAACATAAATTATGGACAAAGTCGAGAGAGAACCTCTATTCCGGCAAAAAGCATTCCGTCGATGAAATCAAGTGCATAAACTTGTCCAACAAGACCAAAGAGGTTTATATCAACATCATATGGTGGGTTGCAGCTTAAAACCTGCAAGCACAGCCATTAAACAGACTAAGGAAAACAAAATATTGACCACTGCCCCAACAAAATGGGCTTGACTCAGAATGGACTTGACTCAAAATCACTGTAAATCAATGTGTCTAGAAGACACCCATGATTCCACTAAAGAAGCAAGTTTAGAATTACCCAAATGAATGTATAAGAAATAAGTTCTAATGATCTATTCCTTGCTAGTTAATTTATTAATCAAACTACTATTTACCTTGATGGCGTTCGGTCCTCCAATGAAAACCCAAGGGGCTACACTTATAATGCACCCGATTTTGCCTCCAAGATTAACACTGCCAGCACACTACAAAGAAAGGCACTTCCACAGTGAACAAACATGAACAAAAATGTAAACAAAAAAGGGCAAAAACTAGGAAATTCTAATCTATTTATTATATATTTAAAATGGTTGATGAAATAGACACCCTCAGGCATCTTGAAGCATGACACAACAACTTACTCAGAACAGATTTCCATTTAAGTAAAGGTAAATAATCTCCTAGTACAAAAGCAAAATTGGAATCACTAGCAATTTTGTAAGTTGTTGAACCATTTGCTTTTTTGGTGGAGATATAAGTTTTTGTAAATTCTTCTACGACAACATAAAGATTTACTTTATTTCTTTGTCACCGTGCACTCATTTAAGATTTTTTTTTTTCCTCCTGAGAAAGAAAACTAAACCAATAAATTGGAAAATCCTCTCACTTCATCTCCATTTGAAAAACATTTACTTTTTTATGATTCTTAAATCTCTTTAAGTGTTTTCTATACTTTCCCCTTCTATTCAAGCGTCGTGCATTATTGTGAGAGGCTTAAAAGCTTGACCCATGTTCCTTTTTTGTTAAAAGTTATGCAGATCGTGACAGATGCTCCCTTAGATTAAAATATGTATCTCCTCAGGCAAGTGGTAAAAACATCTCCACGTAAAAAATTCAAGTAAAAATATTTTCTATTTCTAAGTTGTTTTCCTTTTAAGTTACTGATAACACCGTTTGTTATTATCTTCTTTTCATCCTCATTGAAACTTCGTAGATGAAATTTTTACTATCTTGTATCTACCAGCAGAATTCGTCTATGTTCCCATTATCCTCATAACTTCTTAGAAATATAACTAATTTTATTCCTTTTAAGTTGTACATATTTCTTAGAAACATCTCTACATAATTTCTGTTTCTAAGTTCTCTTAACCTTTTAAATTACTGATGAGTGATGACACTGTTATTGTGTTTTGTTTGTATTTGCTTTCCCAGCCCATGAATCACTTTAGGCAGTACTACTGATAGATTCAAATCCATTGATAAAAATAAAACTTGATAAAAATAAAAATAGAAAGAAGAAGAGTTGAAAGATTAATCATGCGGATACCTTTCCAGTGTCACGGTCCCAAGCACACACTAGTCCATCTTGGCAGGCTGAAAACAGCAGCTGAGACCCCTGCGGATAAGCGATTCCACTAACTGCCTGCTAACAACAGTCAATTTTCAATGGGGAACAGTCAATCCAATAACCCAACAAAAGATACACCATGCAATAAAAGTGATGGGATGGCAAGGGATCGGCCCATCTTCGGACCTGACAATGATCTGCCCCATATCAGACCCAACCTAGGACAGACAGATTTAGTATGTGATACCAAACTTACGCATTGGAACCCAATCAACCTACTACCAACCCCAGCCCAAATTGGAGGGGGTCAGTCAGATGGGGTCCAATTTAAACTGGATCCATTGCCATCCGTAAATAAACAGAGATAAGACTTTTACCAAGAAAAAAAAAAACAGAGAAACAGAGACAAGACACGCACCTTTTCATGCCCCTTCAATGTAGATAAGCAATCGAAGGGCTGGCCAACAAACCAAGAATGCAGAAAGTTGCAACGGTCACCCACGAGCCAATTGTTGCAAGGATGCGTTGAACAAGTGTCTTGATGGTTTGGGGCTGGGCTAGGTGGATAAGAATAACCGTTGCAGCGAGGATCAGGTGGATGTGGGTTTGGGTCAGCCTTATTACACGGAGCATGATCATTAGGTTTATTAGGAGAGCGAGTGGTAGGTTTTGGGTTAGATTTGGATTTAGGAATGAGCGTGGGTGGATCACAGTTGGGGTTTCTTGGATTGGGTTGGGAAGGAACAAAAGGGGGGTTTTGGGTATGATGGTTGTTATAATCGGGATTTTTCCAAACGAAAGCCCGAGGAGGAGTTGGTCTCTTGGGATTGCTGTTGCTGACGAAAAATGGTAACTGTTGGTGGTAGCGTTGCTTCTTGGCACTGGGAGGATGAAATTCACAAGTGGTGTCGTGGTGGGGCACTTGGGGATGAAGAAAGGGGCAGTGATGGCGATTGCAGTGTCCTGATGATTGCCAATGGAAGCAAATCTTCTTGTTATGTGAAGATTGAGATGATGGACCAAGACGGCTGTGGATTCTCTTGTAACCTTGTTGTTGCCTTTCTACTATAATGCCACCCATATCTCTTAAAATAACACAATTCCTGAGAAAAATCAATCGATGAATCAGTCAGTCAGTTATCAAAGTGCATCCAAGAGCCCTAATCTCATCAAGAAATCATCCATCAATAAACCCCCAGGAAAACAAAAGTAAATAAACAATACAACGTTGCATTCAAAAACCCAAGAATCAGCTATCATCATACCTTATCTTTTTTCGGCCAACCAGAAGAGAAAATCAATACCGAGAGAGCGCAAGAGAGAGAGAGAGAGAGAGAGAGAGAGAGAGAGAGAGAAACAGAGATGGCGAAAGCAAGAGATGAGAAGAAACGAGAGCGATAGCGAGAGAAAGAGAGAATGAAATAAAAATGGGCGGGATGTGATAGGTGGTTGAATTTATAGGACTGTTGCCTAACGGCCACGCGGCCTCTTACCGTAAATAAGAAGGCGGTCGGAATCCACCTGGCACCAACGGCTATCTAAACTCCGCTTCCTTTCTGTAGTAATTATTATTATCATTATCATTATTATTATTTTATATATAAAGAAGAGGTTATCTTTTGAAATTACCTTGTAATTGAAATAATGAACCTTGTGATTTGAAACAATCCCATCCACCCCCTCCACCCCTCTTTATTGTCTCAGGCCTGCAGGCTTGTATGGGTTATTGATTAAGTACAATGAAGTAAAGTAAAGGGGTCAATTTTATAAAAAAAAATCACTTATATTTTATAAAAGAAAATTTTATTGGAAAAAATTCCCTAGTTGAATAATGCACCAAATTGTTCCCATATAAATTTAGTGCACAAAATTGTTCCCCTGGGGCTGATTTTGTGCAACAAACCATGCCCCTTCTACTCCAGTCTTCTTCCTTGATGCGGGCAAGGCAACAGATGTGATGGAAACCGGCCACAAATGCAACAGCGACCAGCACCAGCGGCAACCTTCTTTATCTCATGCAACTATAAGAAGTGCTATGAGAAATTTGGCAAAAACTAATTGCCTTTTTCTTACTTAGGTTCTCCACATTGGAAAAAAGAAAAAAAGACCCAGATCGGGGTTCTCCACCTTGCCCAAATACGTGGTGGTCTGGCGTGCACTAAGTCAGAAATGCCAAAAAACGATTGGTAGTCAGAAGGACAGTTGAGAATATCACAGTCGTTTTTTTTTAAATGTCTGCTGAGTGTTGGCAATAATTTAAAAAAAAAAAAAAGAAAACGACTATCCTGACAATCATTTTTTTCTACAGCAGTCATTTTATTTTTAAAAAATTACTTACCATTCAATTAACAACTACCTAGGACAGTCATTTTATTTTTTATATATTTTTTAAAAATATTTAAAATTAATTTTAATTTTTATCATTTTTTAAAAAACCTGTAATTTTAGAGATTGTAACCTAGCATCAAAATACAAGCATCCATACGTCCATCTAATAAAGAAGTCAAGCAACCTCAAGGTCATCCATCTAATTAAAATTTAAACCATTAAAATAGTTAGGGATTTTTACGAAAAAATTAATCCTAAGTTTATATTATACCAATTGATTAAGAAAGATTTAAAAAAATCCAATTTAGAGTTTGTACTCCATCAAACGATAAATATACCCTCAGCTTTGATCGGACCGTATTTGCACAGGGGTTTTCGCTTACGGCTAAGCCTTATGGTTAAGTCATAGTACATTTCACGGTTGAGCTGTAGGTCATTTTACGGGTAGACCGTATGTGCGTAGTGTCTTTTTACTTACAGCTAAGCTTTACGGTTAAGCCGTAGTACATTTACGGCTAAACCATAGGTCATTTTACGGGTGAACCGTATTTGCATGGTTTTTTTCACTTACGGCTAAGCCGTAATAGTCAGGTAACAATATCGTTACCTTTTTTAACGCTTTATATGTCCAGTTTGGTTCCTAAAATTCATTTTCTAAATATCTTTATGCTGAGATACATAAACTATGTAAAGGGCATAGAAATTGAGCCAAATAATTTGATTTATTATAACTTTTAAGTAACGATATCGTTACCATTTTTAAAGCTTTATATGTCTAGTTTGGTTCCCAAAATTCATTATCTAAATATCTTTATGCTGAATTACATAAACTATGTAAAGGCATAGAAATTTACCCAAATAATTTGATTTATTATAACTTTCAAGTAACGATATCGTTATTATTTTTAAAGCTTTATAAGTCCAGTTTGGTTTCCAAAATTCATTCTCTAAATATCTTTATACTGAGATACATAAACTATGTAGGGGGCATAAAAATTGACCCAAATAATTTAATTCATGTATGAATTTATAACTTACAGGTAATGATATCATTACTATTTTTAACACTTTATATGTCCAGTTTGGTTCCCAAAATTCATTCTCTAAATATTTTTATACTAAGATACATAAACTATGTAGAGGGCTTATAAATTAACCCAAATAATTTGATTTATATATAAATTTATAACTTTCAAGTAACGACATCGTTACCATTTTTAACACTTTATGTGTCCAGTTTGGTTCCTAAAATTCATTTTCTACTTATCTTTATACTGAGATACATAAACTATGCAGAGGGCATAGAAACTAACCCAAATAATTTGATTTATGCATGAATCTATAACTATTAGGTAATGATATCGTTACCATTTTTAACGCTTTATATGTCCAGTTTGGTTTCCAAAATTCATTATCTAAATATCTTTGTATTGAGATACATAAATTATGTAGAGGGCATAGAAATTGACCCAAATAATTTGATTTATGTATGAATTTATAACTTTCAAGTAACGATATCGTTACCTGAAACTTATTGAATTCTATTACGACTGACTCTATGGCTAAGCCGTAAGGTCTTTATGGCTAAGCTGTAGAACTCACGAGCCACTATAAAAAGAGTTTTGTTTTGTATTTGTCGCTTATAGCTAACCATACAGTGAAGTCGTAAGTTTATTACGGCTTAGCCATAGAACGATTTACGCCTAAGCTGTTGAACTCATGGGCCACTATCCAGAGAGTTTTATTTTGTATTTTTTGCTTACGGCTGACCATACAGTGAAGCCGTAAGTTCCTTACGGCTTAGCCATTGAACAATTTATGGCTAGGCTAGAGAACTCAGAAGCCACAATCTAGAGAGTAATATTTGGTTTACCGTTGAAGAAAAAATAATGAAAGGAAAGAGAGATGAAAGGAAAAAATATTAGAAAAGAAGGAGAATGAGGGGATCGAGTGGGATGACAGTAGGAGAAAAGGAGATAGAACTTACAAGAGAAGAAAAGAAACAAAACAAAATTAAAAAGAACTGGGCATAGAGAAGAGAGAAATAGAAGTATTGAGAGTATGAGAAAACAGAGAGAGTGAGAGAGAGGACTAAGAGGAATGCAAGAAAAAAAAAACACAAGAGGGTAAACGGATTATCAGAATAGAAAGAAAGATTAAAGGGAAAGAAAATAAAAAGGAAGAACAAAAAGAAGAAGAAGAACAAAAAGAAAGTGTACTAGTGAAAGAAGAAGGAGGAGGAGGAGGAGGAGGGCATACCAGTTCTGCAGAAAGGGAAAGAAAGAAGAGAAGAAGAATAAGAAGAAGGCTAGAGAAGGTTTGGTACACCTAACGTTATCATCAGCTGAGAGCATATTTGTCTTTTGATGGAGTACGAACTGAAATTAGATTTTTTTCTAATTTTTCTTAATTAATTTGTATAATCTAATCTTAGGATTAACTTTTTCATAAAAATCCCAAATAGTTATAGTAAACATTAGAAAATTTACCAAAACAAAAAAGGAGTAACGACAAATCCAAACACCCCATGATAACCTTATTTCTAATGACCTCTAAAACACATCAAACCTTCCTTCCTTCAATGAATCAGTCAGTTATCAATGTGCATTCATCTAAGAACCCTAATCTCATGAAGAAATCATCCATGAATAAACCCCAAGAAAACAAAAGTAAATAAACAATACAAAGTTGCGTTGAAAAACCATAGAACAGAAAATCAATACAGACACCAACAAACAAACGCAAAAAACCCCTCAAAATGAAACAAAACCCTAACACTAGTACATTAGAATGAAAACTCAATGTTGATAAATTTGACATGGACCTGGAGTGAGAGTGAGAGTGAGAGAGAAAAAATGAGAGTAAGAGTGAGAGTGAGAGATAGAAAATGAAATAGAAAGGGGCAAGTGTGATACGTGATTGAATTTTATAGGCTTATTATGTGACCGACATTATGTGGTGGCCCACCTGACACCAACGGCTATTAATTTTTTGCGTCCTTTTTAAGCCAAGTTTAAAAAAGATTAAACCGACAACGGAGTAGTAAATCAAGTCATACTGTTTTAAGTTCCTATATATGTATATAATATAATATATTTTAACCAACTGAGTTGCTTGGACAGAATACAAGTACAAACTCACTTGTGCATGGTAATAGGTATGGGTGGATCTACGGGGCCAGCAGGAGCCATGGCCCCCTGTATTTTAGACTTTTATTATTATTATTATTATTATTATTATTATCATTATTATTATTATTAGCATTAGACAAAGAGAAAGAGACTTAGACATACACTTGGCCCCTCTTTTTAATGTTAATAGTCCCTTAATGTATGGCCCCTCCAACATTATCAAAAATAAATGCTAGGAATATAATCTTGGTTTGCAAAAAATGACTATATAATAGCTAATTTTGGGGAAAAACCGGATGAAAGAAGAAAGGGGAGGAAAAGAAGTAAATAAAAAGAAAATAAAATAAACAAAGAGATTATGGATAGATTAGAAACTATTTACCCAAATCTAGAGTCATCGCCGCTGCCGCCCACGTACCTCGATTTAATATCGTGATAGTTTGATCGAAAAGAGGTGGAGAATTTAAATTGTTGAGGCTTAGAGGTTGTGAAAGGGTTTGAATTTGTTGTTACTTCATCCCAAGTGTGAGGAGAAGGGCTTTAGAAAGCAACACTCATTTCGCATTATATGTTTATTATAATTATGAATGCACTAATTCTCTATGTATCATTTTTTTTTATTTTTGGTCTTGAAGCTCATACTTGAAATCCAACCCATCCAAAATTACTTTCTATTTTTTTCCTACTAGTACAAAAAACTTTAAACTGATTGCAATTATATCCACCATAGATAGAGAAATTTTTTTTGTTTTCCAATGTTTAACTTTTATTATTAATATAAGTTAAATGGTTTGGATTTCAAATATTAGAGGAGAAAACCAATAACCCATTTTAAGAACAATTTTCTTTTGCCCTATGCATTTACAATTGTTATTGTACTAATCATCCATGCTTCACTATTTCTTTTCAATCATTGGAGCTCATAATTGAAATCTAACTTGCTCGAAATCACTTCCTAGCTATGTTTTACTATCATGAGAAACTTTAATCCAATTAGAGTTATATTCGCCATAGATTAAAAAAAAACTTTGGCCCCCCTAACAAAAAATTCTTGGTTACGCCACCTACATTTATAAGTATATAAAGTACAGCTCACACATGTGAGGTGATAAAAACTCACATGTTACACAATAAGTGTTTGGGACTCTGTCTTTGACCTTTTTTAGTTACTATTATAACTTGAAGAAAACTAATCTTTGGGAAAGAATGATTATGACTTAACCACCTTTATTTTAAGTTTATTCATTATATGATCTTATGTGAAAAAGTATTTTTTTTTTCTTTATCCCCCATGAGGCAATTTTCCTAAAATTACGAATCATTTAATTTTTCAGAGTCTTGAGGCCCATTCAAGCCTCTTCAATGGGGCGCAACGAATTTAAATATCCATCCCTCAAAATAAAAGACGAGTGCAGTTTCTATGACTATGTGACTTTATTTTTTTTAAACAGAAGAGGTTATTTTTTGAATTATTGTACTTTGTGATTTGAAACAATCCCATCCACCCCTCTCCCCTCTTTTCCCTACTTATAGCATTGATGGTGAGGGATTTAAGGAGGTTGTGTGAGTATTTATCAAAGATAAAAAGGAGAGATGGACGGAAACCAACAACAAGAATGAACTCTAAGAATCCTGTGAAAAGAAATTTTCTCTTTCATTGTAGACTGAAATAAGCTGAACAAGTAAGGTGAATTCGAAACAAATGTTTCTGTATTAGGCCATGGTCTGAAAATTGCTAGGATATCTCCAGCTTGAATATGATTGAAATTTAAGAAGTTGTTAAAAGAGAGAGAGAGAGAGAGAGAGAGAGAGAGAGAGTGAAATCTTATTGAAAAAGGAAACCAAAGAGAATGCTAAAGAAAGTCAATTGAAAAGGAAATTAGGGAATGTAATTGAAAAAAGGAATAAGTACTTTTTTTCAGAAGTGTATAAAACATATGAGATCTCTTCATTCTTGAAACTGGTCTAAGGTGTGAGTCTAACTACTTAGGCTCACCAAGCTTTAATATATATTATTGATGCATCAGTGCCTGATTTTGAAGAAACAACTAGGGAGACCATTGTGTTAATTTATTAATGTGAGTCACACTACAATACTCTAGCCAACCTTGCCCAACACGTGTTGCAAAGGGATACATGTGAAAACTAATTGTCCTTGAAAACTATTTTCTTCCAAATGGGCATTGAGTCCTATGAGAAAACTAAATTGTCCTTGAAAACCCGTGTATCAGAAGTGCATCTCCCTCGATGATCAAATTTTGTAGGTGTTGGTTTATAATAATTTTAATTACTCTCAACAATCCATATAATTTAGCCTACAATGGGTTAGCAGTTTCTAACTGATCTGCATAACTAGCAATCATTTTTTTTCTTGATGATCTTGTATTATTCCTCCAAATCCCGCATATTTTTAGTAGCAATATTGATGAAACCATCATCGTTTACTACAAATTGAGGATGTTGCTGCTTCCTAATAAGGGATTTGTCTCTCCTCTTTTGGTTTAGGGCAATTGTTGCCCTTCCTTGCTTTGTTTCCTGTTTTGTGGCTCTTTGGATGGCAGTTGTCTGTTTGTTGGATTTTCCTTTAGCTACTTCTTAATATAAATCTTTTAAATTGTGAAGCCTTTTCCTTTACTTTAAGTTATCTTGTTTTACTTGTCTAACCAGATTCGAACATGAGCAGGTACCTTTCCCTCAAAAGAGGGCCTTATGTAACCTCGTCTGAGATCTTTTCGCTCCCCTCTCCCAAGGGCTCCTCGTACCTCTTAGAGGTTTACTTTCCTCACCTAAGGGTGTGGCCCCAACCCCTTATAGCTGGGATTCCAAAGAAAAAGTTACCATTTTAAAAAAATTGATGGAACAATCTTAGTTTAGTTTCAAGCATCCAACAGGTGGTGGACCCAAAATTCAACATTTCCAATTAGTGGGACACATCCTGCGAGAGTATTGGATATATGCCA
This sequence comes from Sextonia rubra, assembly GCA_037013555.1. Taxonomy (NCBI): domain Eukaryota; kingdom Viridiplantae; phylum Streptophyta; class Magnoliopsida; order Laurales; family Lauraceae; genus Sextonia; species Sextonia rubra. The sequence continues at coordinate 12,745,445 of JASUAD010000008.1, forward strand.
TTCGTGTAAAAAGGAGGCTAAGACTAAAACACTACAATGAAAAAATAGTCTAAACGGTAGTATTTTTTGCAACTGTAGCAAATGTCTCATCAATGAATCTGTAATAAATCCAAGAAATCAATCAATGAATCAGTAATATACCAAAGAAATCAATACAAACCCTAGAACATAAAATATCAATAAATCCCTAAGAAAACAAAAGTGAATAAAAATACAAAGTTGCATTGAAAAACCCTAGAATCGGCTCATCATACCTATCGTTTTTTGGCCAAACAAATGAGAAAACCACTTACGACACCAACAAACAAATGCAAGAATACCCTCAATACCCTACTTGATTATTGAGAGAGAGAGAGAGAGAGAGAGAGAGAGAGAGAGAGAGAGAGAGAAATAAAAATGGGCGGTTGTGATAAGTGGTTGAATTTATAGGCTTGTTACCCAACGGCCATGCAACTTTTTACCGTAAGTAAGAATGCGGTAGGAATCACACTTGACACGAATGGCTATCTAAACTCCATGTTCTTTTTCTTTTTTTTATCAACAGAAGATGTTAGTTTTTGAAATTACCTTGTAATTTGAAATAACGTACCTTGTGATTTAAAACAATCCCTCCCCCCTCCCCACGCTTCTCTCTATTGTCTTAGGCCAGCATGCTTGTATGGGTAATTTATTAGTAAAGTGAAGTAAAGTAAATGGTCAATTTTAGAGAAAATAACGTCTTATGTTTTTTTTAAAGGATTTTATGGGGAAAAACCCCTTGTTGAATAATGCAAGAAATTGGTCCCAAAAAAATTTAGTGCATGAAATTGATCCCGTGGAGCTGATTTTGTGCAAAATTTTGTCTTTTTGTAAGGTGAGGAGCGTCACTCTCTACTTTCTTTTTCTTCCTTTTTGTAAAGAATTCTGGCAATCTTCTCTGCAACTCCAGACCTTCTTCGCATTTCAAACAGAAAACAAATCATGCCCTTTCTTCTCCAGTCTTCTTCCTCGACGATGGCAAGGCAGCAGATATAATGGAGACCAACGACGAACGCAATGGCGACCTTCTTTATCTGAGACAACGATAAGAAGTGTTGCCAGAAATCCAATAGCAACGAACTACCTTTTTTCTTACATGGTTGAAAAAAAAAAGGACCCAAATCAGGGTTCTCCACCTTGTCGAAACAAGTGGTGGTCTGCAAGCCCAAACCTAACCCGATTGGTATTTCTGGCATACCGTACCCACGTCAACCTCATCACAAGTTTGATGGTTGTCATACCAAACCCGCCCCATGACAAACACGGGTCGGGTTGGGTTTGACTATAGTTTATTATATATTTTTTAAAATTATTAAAAATATGTGTCTAATGGAATTTGAACCCATGATCACTAAGAAACCACTTGAACTGTTGAGCTCTCATATAATAAAACTATACCCAATAATGTATGAAGTAAAATTATATGGGGCGAGGCGGGTTGATGAACTCAAAAACTCAAACTAGATCCGAACACAACTCGGGTTAATGTATGACAAACCGTACCCAACTCGAACCCTACCAGTTCCCTACCAAATCCACCTCTAATAAGAGCGAGTTGGGGCAGGTCCCCATTTAAACCCGACCCATTGCCATCCTTGCATGGTCTTGCAATCACGCCACTGACGTGTGGTGTGGGATAAGATCCGAAGATGTGTATTACATCTGTTCTTGGAAGTTTTCAACAAGATGGCTCATTGTTTAAATTTAGATTTTTTTTTTAGTTTTTCTTTGATTTGGTAAACAGTTCCTTAACTTAGATAAGAAGTCCAGATCCCCTACGCTTTGTCTCATGTCGATTTTTTAGGTTCTGGACTTTTTCTTTATAGAGATGGGGCAACATGTGACCAGGTGTTGTCGGAGAAGTGATTGGAGATACAAGGGAAAAGAGATGAGAAGGGATGACGAGCCCTTGGGTTCTATTTGTATATGGCTTATGGGGTTGCAGGAATGGTGAAGAAGGTGGGGGGAGAGATGAGTGTTGTGTAATGGACACAAAAGTATGAGTTTGGTGTGGGTTATGTTGAAGAAGAAGGTAGGGAGTGACACTAGTACTGCTCCTCCCCACCTTACAAAAAAATAATAATAATCATAAATTTTGCACAAAATTAACTCCACGGGACCAATTTCATATACTAAATTTATTTGAGGCCAATTTCCTACATTATCCAATCAGGGAATTTTTCTCCATAAATCCTTTTAAAAAAAGGCACATACTCACCGTGTTTGTTTGCCTAAGTGTATAAACATAGGCATGTAAAATATTCGAAACTGGTTTTATTGAGATTGAACCGTTATCATTAATCTTCCCAAGATTGATGTAATGATGATGATGATGATGATAATGATTTCATTAATAATTGAAATGGACTTGACTATACGTAAGAAAGAGTGGACTCCAGCTGATAAATGATTGAGTGACAAGCTGAGTAACTGACTCAGTCTTCACAAACTCACACAGTTAAAAAAAATGCAAAAAAATTAAAAATGCTTTCATTGAGAGTTGAACTCAAGACCTCCCGCTTACTAAACGGGTGCTCTAACCAACTGAGCTATGAAAGCATGCACATTTAATCATTTTTATCTAATTAGATATACATATTCTAAGGTGCACAGTGACAGTTGCGCCCCACGTTTTGTTTAAGTCACTTTCTTTTACACATCTAATTGAAAAGCACTACATCGATGTTAACAGTACAATAGGGATCCATCTAATGCTAAAAGTCACTGGATAATGCATCTAAATATTAGTAATCAAACTGGTGCAGCTGATATCAAATATCACATAAGACCCCGTAAAGGTATTTTATTATATTTGGACCATCAATGTTGATAGTCACGGTGGTAAGACTCCTCTAGTGCGTGTATGCTTTTTTTTTCGGCTGGGTCAACAATAAAACTGTCTAAATAAGGTTTTTTTTTTCACCGTAGAGACATTATTTATCCAGAATTAATAAGAAATAAGAGATGCTGATTTTACATCTTGAAAAAAAAAAATTGGCAAACATATATGCATTATGATCTTTCAATCCAATGGTTCAGAGCATATATGCCTATTACCACGTATGCTATTGCAAACTTCACACAACGAATTTCACAAAGTAATATAAAAGTGAAAGGTGAGCAGGGCGGGGCAAGTCAAGCAGGCCTGAAGCACAAATGCAACTAAGGTCAAATTCCAAAAACTCATAGCACCCCAAACCATACCAACTCACGACCAAACCTGCTTCTAATAGAAAAACATCATAATTCATGTCTATTACAATTTTTTTCCATATCCCAATATAAATTTCATAAAAAAATTAAAAACTAATAATCTCTTATATTTATTATGAATTATATTGTCCATGCTAAACTTTGGAGGATTCATATTCTTAAATACTAAGTTTAATATTGACCATAGATTTGAACTTGAGGCCCCCAGAGATCCAGCCCATTTGCACACTCTCTGTAAGTCCAGATACATGTCTTTGGATTTAACAGGACCTCGTTTCTCTCCTGGGCTAGTCCCCTGTTTACCAGGTTAGCACTTGTTTTTTTTTTTTTGGGTTTTCTTCCTCTCAAGAGTTACTGGAAGAAGACTTTGACGCCTTCACCATGGCCATCTCTATCTCTGGTTCGAACCCATGTCTTTCATCTTCTTTCCTTTCTTCTCTCTGTGTATTGTTTTTCATCTTTTGCATCATTGGGTTGCAGAAATAAAAGAAAATTGAAGAAAGCAACAGACACATTAGATTGCAGAAACAAAAATCTAACCATTGTTGTTGTTGGTTTTTTCTTTTCACTTTTTTTTTTTTATATCTTTTAGCTGTTTTGGGGGAGAGATTTGCCACATACATGCTACTACCTGTCTCTGACTTTCCAACTCACACAACTTTCCTTGTCCCAAACTATTTACATGCTTAGTTTTGATAACATCCTAATGTAATTTCACTACTTAATGAGAGAATTATGGGCCTTTTAAGTCCCTTCCCAGAGATTAGGCATTGGGTTGGGACCTTGGACTCTAGGACCTTGCAATGAGGGTGTGGAGCTTGGGTTTGGCCTGAAACTTGGATTTCATTTGGCCTAGTTTTGATGGACCTTCATTTAGATTATGTCATAGATGGAACACAATCAGGGGCTATTATGTGGATAGATCATCCCCCACAGTTAGCTGTTTGACAAGGTTCACATTTGGCTGTTAAAGAATGTTTAAGAATAATGATTTTAAAAAAAATCCCAATCTGGGTTGGTACAAGGTTGACAATGTAACTTGCACTTCATTGATCTTCATGGGACTTGCCCTGGTAGCATTTTTATTTTAGGTAAATGAGTGTATTATTGATTTCATTCATTTCCATTTCATCCAATCAAGGGTAAATAAGAAGCCTGGGGGAAATTGCTTGAGCAATACTTTGACGGATGGTGGATATATGGTGGTCCCTACTGGGGGCTGCAATTCCAGCTGCCCTTGCTGGGCAAGCACTTAGAGTGAGGAGGCAGCGTGCTGAAGAACAAAGGCTAAAGAGTGCCCGTGGGAGGGAGAAGAATAGCGATGATATCTTTGTCTGTGAGAGAGTCTGTACGTCAAAGAGGATGCTGAAGAAGGTTGGTGCATTCTCAAAAGACCCAACTCCTGACACTTGTGTTACTGTTTGTGGTGTTTCTGAGCTTGATGCCTGCGCAGATGCCTGCGCCCGCACTGTTTGTGTTAATCAACACCAAGTACCTAATTGGAATGACATTTGCCTCCGCAGATGCCAAAGCGAATGCCTTAAACTCTCCTCTTCTTACTCTTCAACTTAGTGCTTTCCTTATGTACCTCTTCCATGATGAATCTTGGGTTATTTCTTTATTAAACAAAAATGGTTAGTTTCCCAGGTGTGGCTCGTGCCTCATTTATATCATCAGAGCTGCTTACATGGGTGCTGATTGATAATTGGTTTTGTATTAGCATGATCAGTGCTTCTCACATGACTATATGCCAATCATGAAATAGATCCTGTTATGATGCAGTTAATATTTTTGTTAACAAAGCAATTACTATGGGTGCTTTGGTTTGTTTTACACTTTATGTTACATCTTGCATGAAGCTATGTTACACGGATACTTCAAAATGGGCAGCGTGTTGTGTTGTATCATAGCCGATACTTCACTTTTTATTTGTAAAATCAATGCCCTTGCTGTGCCCATGGCACGTCCCTTCTGTATCCATATTGTCTGTAGGCATCATAGGTATGAAGTAGGTTAATGTTTTTTTTTTATGGGTTTTTTTGTGAAGAGGTAAGGTGCATATAGTATTGAATTTGGTTGTGGTGTTTCGTAGTTTAGAAGATTTGCAAGACTGCAAAATTGTTTGCACCAAAATACATGAATTGAATATGTAGGTTAGTTAAAATTGAAGACCAAAAGGCGAATTTCTAAAAATGAACATCAAAAAACATCTTCTCTTGATTTTGGAAAATCACCTTTAATCTTCATTTTTTGACCACCGCATTTATTCGAATGCAAAGAAACAGGGCTAAATGTTTCACAATTCACTTTTATTTTTGAGGATTCTTCATAGCCTGTGAGGTGAGCAAAACACACAATGAATTCTGGTCTGAGACTCTTGAGGGCCAAAATTTCTGGACTGGGAACTTTCTATTCGATGTGAAACCCATTATTTGTGAATCCTTCTAACCTCTGAAGGCAGACATGTCTGTTCTGTTTAGTTACTATGCTAAACAATCTTTTTTTGGTTTGTGCTAGATTCAGGCTTAAGTCATAGCATGGTTCTTAAACTCAGTTGGACTACCAACCCAGTTGTGCTACCTGGCTTGTTAGAGAGTGGCGAGGATCTGGTGAGAAACTCGGGTCTTAACAAATTTGGCCAGACTCAGGTTAATTTGCCCCAAACTCAGTTGACTTGCACAAGAGTGTCAAAACTTAGAAAAAATTATTTGAAATTGTTTTATGTTTTTTAATATTCAGACTGTTCTAACAATTCAACACCGAATATGGGAGAAATGGACCAAGAAGATGGTGGGGAGTGGAAGATGGTTTGCAGATTCAAGAGAAGAAAGGAACATCAAGTGGGAGGATTTGGTGTTGATATTTGTCAACAGCTTGCCAGAAGTCACTGTAACTGAGCACTGAGGATTGTGTTCTCCTTTGTAGGAAGGGTTTTATATGCATTCATTCCTGATTCCAGCAGAAGAGGGAGTGGCATGTGCTTCGGTTTTGTATGTTTTGCTGATCTGGGGACAGCTCTCAGGGTTGTCAATATGCTGAATGGGACTAGTTTTCCCAGTAGGATTTTGGAGAATCAGTCCATGGAAGAGAATCATATTTGTGTTTCTAAAGAGATATCACCAATAACTCCGGGTGGTTATCCAATGGTTTGGTGGGTACAGTAAGAACTGAAGAAGTTATCCCTTCCATTAATAGCTTGGTGGGTACGGTAAGACTTACATTCAGCTTGGTGGCTATGTCTGAATCAAATTCGCCGAGTAACTTTTCAAGAATCAAATTCGCCGAGTAAATTTTCAAGATGATGTGTGTTGTGTTTTCTAACAATTGTGGGCTACTTTTTGAAGCCATATTGGGCCTGACCAGTTTCATGTGCAAATCCTATACTGGTATCTCTACGGCATATAGGAAAAAAAAAGGATTCCCTATTTGAAAGCAAAAAAATTTCTTCAGTAGGTTCACCCATTTAATAATAATAACAATAATAATAAATGTCTAAACTACCTCCACCATTTTCTCTCCCCACCTCTCCCTCTAGCGACTGTCGGCAGCTTTGGCGGAGGGAGCCACCGGATCTCTCTCTCCCTCCTCCTTTCTCTCCCTCTCCCTTTTCCTTTTTCTCCCTCTCCTTTTTCCTTTGTCTCCGTCTCCCCTCCCTCCTCCCCCCTCACCTTCCTCTTCTCTCCCTATTCTAGATTTCCACCATGTTCAGCCCCGTAGGGCCGAACATTACACTATTGTTTGGCCTCGTAGGGCCAAACAAAAAGAAAACTGTTCGGCCAAACTATTCTGCCAATCTTGGTTGTGTGTGTGTGGGGGGGGGGGGGGGGGGGGGGGGGGGATATGTTGCGGGTAGATCGAAGTCTCCTTACAGGCAGAGAGGGAGAGCAGAGGGGGAAAAAGTGGGGGAGAGGGAGAGAGGAAAAGGAAGAGTCCGGCTGCTGCCACCAATCATGGCGGGGAGGGGGAGGTGAGGAAGGGGAGGAGAGAGGAAGGGAAGGTGAGTGGCAGAGAGAATGGAGGGCATTTTTGTCATTTTACATATATATTTTTTAAATGGGGTGATTATAGTGAGATCCTTTTGAAGTTCAAATAGTCCATCCCAAAAAAAAATTACAGTGCTCAGACTGAGATGTATGGTCAATGTTATCATTTCTTTATTTTTGGGGGGATTAAAATGCAGTGGAACATGGCACATTTGTGTCAGTGGGCCGGCCCCTGATTTATAGTAGAGGTTTTGAAATTGGCCAGGCAATTCAGGCCCAGAAATTGCGTGATAATATCTGGCCAGATCCCAGATATTTGTCTCAGATTTCTACTTTGTAAGGTAAACCCATCTACTTGCACAATGGTGAATGGACATGGAGAAGGATCACTGCGTAGCGGTTTTGTGACCTGTGGAACATTCATGGAAAGGTCACACATGATTGCGTCGAGCCATATGTAGCCTGTAGGGATCTAAGATTTTATTAAGCTATGAAGCTCGTTTTCAAACTCCAATCAATTGGCAAGCTTAATCTGGAATGGTGAAAACCAAAAGATCTAATCAATTGCTGATCAAAATACCAAAGGGATATCATGAACCATCTATGTGTGGAAATGATCTGAATCAGTGTAACCCAGATTGTGGAACATGGGAATCCAACTTGTCGGATGTGAAGTCATCACAGGAAGCTAAAAGGACTACAACCAGACCCAATGGTGGACTTTCGATCAAGGAGTGCAGACCCAAATTGGCAATTTTTTCTAGGAACAAATACCGAATTTTCATATGGGTTTCGGAGGAAGTATAATTTTTATATAAATTTTTAAAAAATAATAAAAATTTTCACTATGCTTTTAGAAGTGGACCAAGGTCCACCGGATGCATCCGCCGCCACGCGGGTGTATGTAGGTTCGCCCTGACTAGACCCACTCGGAATCTGAAATCAATATCATCACAGGAAACTGAAAGGACTACAACTCCTCTTCTTCTATCTCTCTCTGTTGGTAAACTTGGTCTCGAAGCCTTTCCTTGATTCTACAATTTATTAGGTCTTGCTGTTGCACAATTTAAACTTGAAGGAAAAACTGGTGTTCTGGACATTGAATCATGGATCATGGTCTTTGTCTTTAAAAACACAAGCCAAGAGAAGATGCAGCGCAATTTTGGTGAAACTTCCATGGAACAAGAAGTTTGCTGCCCCTAGTTTAAATTGATAGTGTAACTAATTTTGGTTGGAGTGAAATTTAGACCAACATCACTGCATATGTCCCACTATGGTTTCAGCAGTTCAAACTACAGTACTAGATACATGAGGTCCAACTCTTAATTTGCAAAGGTGGGCTCAAAGAATTCTCCAAGGCTTACGATCTGGATTATCTCGAAGGGTCCATAGGATGCGAAAAATAAAGGGTGAATAAAACAAGTGAGAAAGTCCAAGAGTTTCTCCAGCTTTATTTTCACCACTAATTTGCTCTTCAATCCAAACACCAGTGTATGATTGTGTGCGTTTAGTGAGGTCCCATTAGGTCAAAGACCTCAGGAACCCACGTTATAATAAAGAAACATTTTAAGATTGTCAAATTAATCGTTTATAAATAGGATGGCCCAAAGAACTTGAGAAAAGGTCATCAACAGCACATTTTTTATTGGTGCAACTTCCAAAGGATTTTCTTTCTTCTTCAGGGGGCCGTTTATATGGAACATTTTACATATGTAACAATCATTCATGTGAAAAAATTATACACATATATACATATATGCTAGACAAAATTTACATATCTTCAACCCTTGTAAAAAGATCACACAATTAAACCTTCACAGATACTAATTAATGAGATCAATTTAAAACCTGATCCAAACAGGCATCCAATGTAAGCCAGGGAAGGTGATATGGGGATTACAGAGAGAACAACGTCAAGAATTACTACAAACTGCAGTGGTATGGTCCACAGTTATCAATCAAATATACGTTCAGACTGTAATATGAGAGAGAGTGGAATTTATCAAAAGAAATCTTCTCCTGGAAAGGGAGTCCAAGATCTGCTCATAGGTTAATCCTTTGAATTAGATGAAGATTGCAATCTATTTAAAGCCGAGATAGAGTTTCTCCCAATGTTACTTTCCAAAGCTCCAAAATGGTGAAAGAAAAATTAGCATTTATGACTGAATAGGAAAACAATATTGTGTTCTACACAAACTATTTGAATTCACAATATATACACATGAAATGTAATATATCATCTTCATTACTGATACATCAAAAAAACAAAAAAAACAAAGCTTTTATTCTTACTGTCAACCTGCACAAACTTCTTCAGCAAACAACAAAACTGTCAGTCTAGCTTGGTGTGCATCACCATGTCTTTACAAGCTTGGTTTCCAAGCTCGCCAGATGGACCATCCACTCTCTCCGTTTTTCAAATCTCCAATTCCCCTCTTCAAATGGGCCCTTTTCTTTTTGGATTCTTCGAGAGCATCATCCTTCATAGAATTCTTAATGGGTGCTTGAGGGCTGCCTGTCTCAGGTGACTCGACCATCCGTCTCACCAACTCCAACACCTCACTCATCTTGGGTCGCATCTTTGGATGTCGCACCAAGCATCGGTTTGCAACAGCAGCAAGCTTCTGAGCAGACCTGGTTTGGTATTGCCCTTGGAGTCGGGGGTCCAAAATCATTGGGAACTTCTTGATGTCTGAAATGTATGGTTTGACCCACTCAAGGAGCTTCTGTTCACTTTTTGGGCGATTGCGATCTAAAGGGCGTCGACCCGTAATGAGTTCATAGAGGACAACTCCATAGCTCCATACATCGGTTTTGACTGTGAGGCGTCCAGTTTGAACATATTCAGGAGCTGCATAGCCAATAGTGCCTACAACCTGTTTTGAGATGAGTGGTGTACAAATGAGAAACAATGAGATAAGTGGTGTACAAATGAGAAGCAACTAAAAGTACTTTTAAAACCCCAACCCCAACAAACCCCACACCCTCTCCCAAAAAAAAAAAAAAAAAAAAACAAGGAGAAGGTGATGCCTCATTCAAGTACTACTACAAATCAGTAACAATTTTTTTTTTCTCGTATTTTTGCTGGAATTGTGTATGATGTGCACTCTCCTACTTAAGGACATGCTGGTGAATGCATCAAGAGCTACATATGAATGGAACCCTCAGGTGTTCATCTAAGTACGTATTTGGATGTGAGCATATTTTGACATATGGATGGTTATCCATTTCACTGCATATCATGTGCCAGTGACGTCCCAGTGAGAAAAGGACTAGTGATTCATGCATTAGGTCTATTCCACCGGATGTGTGTTCCCAGTTTTGGTGCCGCACATGGAAAATTGAACAGATAAAACCATATTGAAAATTTACAACACTTAATACTCAGGTGCCATCAAAAGATGCAAATCATAATGACATAGCCCCGGATCTTAGATCGGGTGTAGAACAATCTCCAAAAGGATTGTTCAAATTCAAAGAAGGATCCAAGCCTTAGGCCAAAATAGAACTCACGGTGAGCACCATCAAGAGAGAAAAATCTCACTGAAACTGAATTTGATTGAATAAAAGCATGTTCTAATACAATGTGATGCTCCTTCTTATATAGAAAGGGCTATTGCTAAACTAGGAAATACTAATCCTACAAAATCATAACTTACTAAATTAAATTAAGTCTTAACTAAAAACTAATTACTAATTTAACTAAATATAGGGATCCTTTAGGAGATCAAGGATCAATTGGGCCTGCGGTCCTATGATCTAGAACAGATCTGGAATCAGCCTACATCAGCTCTCCCCAACTTAGAAAAACTCGACTCCAGCGAGTTGAGCGCTTGATATCTCTCATAAAGATTATGATTGATGCTCTGGAAGTCAGTAGCTGTAATCTATATAGCGTTAGAGAGAGGACAACTTCGCCAACAAACATAAAACTTCTGGTAACCTCCTTGACGTGTAGAAACAATTTGATCATCAAGGACATCAACAATTTCATCAATGGGTGGGAGATTAACTGGTAGAGAAATAAGCTGCTCTTCATTATCTCCCTCAGCATCATGACCAAAGTAGAGAGTAAGATCCTCTACATTGAATGAAGAACCGATGCCTAAATTAGGAGGAATGTCAAGAACATAGGCGTTGGAGCTAATCTTTTGGAGAATCTTGAAAGGACCGGAGTTACAAGGGTATAACTTCTTATAAGCTCCAAGTGGCAACCTCTCAGGTCAAACACCCGCCATAACCATATCTCCTTAATTAAAATCAACAAATCAATGATGTTTGTCAACTTATTGTTTGTAAACATCATTGCTGGCAAATATATAGCAACGTACCTCATTGTGCACTTGTTGCATGTGCTTGAAGAAATGTTCAGCATCTGCACTAACTTTTGCATCAACTGGCAACTGCACAAGATCAACAGGGAGTCGTAGACAAACTCCTGTAACAGTTTCAAATGGTAAAATTCTAGTTGATCAATTGACTAAGTTATTGTATGCAAATTCTACCATAAGTAAGACTTGATCCCAGGTTGTGATAAGGTCACGCACAAGGCAGCGTAACAATTGTCCAAAACTTCTGTTTACCACTTCTATTTGTCCATCAGATTGAGGATGATAAGCAGTGGAGAAATTAAACTTGGTATTGGACAACATCCACAATGTCTTCCAGAAGTAACTCATAAACTTCGTATCTTGGTCAGAAACAATAGTCTTTGAAAGTCCATGTAGCTGAACAACTTCTTTGAAGAACAATTTAGCTACATTGTAAGCATCAACAGTTGTAGTACAAGGAAAAAAATGTGCCATCCTTGAAAAACGGTCAACAACGACGAAAATGGAATCAACCTTTCCGGCAGTTGTGGGTAAACTTAGCACAAAGTCCATGCTAATGTCTTACTAAGGAGTGTGGGGAACAGGTAAAGGCTGATATAATCCAACGTTCTTGTTTTCTTTGGCGAGCTGACATGTTCTACATATTTCACAAATATAAATCACATTAGTCTTCATGCGAGGCCAATAATATCTATTGCTGACAAGAGCAAGTGTTTTGTCGCAACCCAAATATCCGCTACATCCTCCTACATGCAACTCTCGCACAACATAATTACGAATAGAAGTAGCTGGAAGACAGAGTTGCGTACCGTTGAATAAGAAATCATCATGAAGACTATAATGAGGATACTGAATATAATCACCATTGAGAAGATCCGCATAATTAGAACCAAGATCTTTATCAACTACATAATCCTATTTAATTTGCACAAAACCAGGCACATTAATAGACATGGCGGTCAAAAGATGTTTCCGCAGGCTTCATGCATCCGCAATCATGTTATCCTTTCCAGCTTTATGTCAAATGCTAAATTTAAACTCTTCTATACATGCACTCCATTTAACGCGGTTAGCGTTGATCTTCTGCTGAGAGTGTATATGCTGCAGAGCATCATTATCAGAATAGAGCACAAAATCAATAGCAATCAAATAATGCCTCCAGTGACAAAGTGTTTGGACAAGAGTATAAAATTCCAAATCGTAAGCAAAATACTTTCGCTTTACATCAAAAAGTTGCTAAATGAAGAATGCAACTTGATGTCCTTCCTGGCTAAGAACACGTCCAATGCAAACATTCGAGGCATCGCAAGAAATTTCAAATAGCTTGTTAAAATCAGAAACCTGTAGGACGGATGCTTCAATAATCTTTTGCTTGATCTTTTCGAAAGCCCTGGTGGCTGCGTTAGTCCATTTGAGTTCACTTTTCCTCATGCAATTAGTAACAGGAACCATAATAGTACTAAAGTTCCTAATAAACCTGTTGTAGAAATTGGCAAGACCATGAAAACTGCAAACTTCAATAACGGTGGTAAGAATAGGCCAATCGAGAATTGCGCTCACCTTTTCAGGATCCATCTTAATACCTTGTGCAGACACTACATATCCCAAGAAAGTACAGAATCATTCATGAAGGTGCATTTCTTGAGATTAATGTAAAAACACTCCCGGCGGAGAAGTTGGCAGACCTTATCTAAATGCTGAAGATGATCTTCTTTTGATTTGCTATAAATGAGAATATCGTCAAAATAAACGACAAAATTTTCCAATATAAGGATACAACAACTGTGTCATAACTCGCATGAAAGTACTAGGAGCATTGGCTAAACCAAATGGCATAACCATCCATTCAAAAGACCATCCTTTATTTTAAAGGCAGTTTTCCATTAATCTCCTAGTCTTATGCGCATCTGATGATAACCGCTCCGTAGATCAATTTTTGAAAATATGCATGCATCAGTTATCATGTCTAACATATCATCCAATCGAGGGATAAGGAAACAATATTTGATCGTGATTTTATTGATTGCACGACGGTCTACACATATTCGCCAACTTTCGTCTTTTTTTGGAGTGAGAAGTGCTAAAACACCACATGGATTAAGACATTCCCTTATATAGCCTTTAATAAGTAGATCATCAACTTGCCTTTTTAACTCCGCATGTTCTGCTGAACTCATTCGATAAGCAGGTAAGTTTGATAAAGAAGCTCCTGGAACAAGATCAGTGGCATGTTCTGATACCAATCTGGCGCAGCCCCCGATCTTAGATCAAGTGTAAAACAATCTCCCGAATGATTGTTCGAATCCAAACAAGGATTCAAGCCTTAAACCAAAATAGAACTCACGGTGAGCACCATCAAGAGAAAAATCTCACTGAAAACTGAATTTGATTGAATAAAAGCATGTCTAATACAATATGATGCTCCTTCTTATATAGGAAGGGTTGTTGCTAAACTAGGGAATACTAATCCTACACAATCATAACTTAAATTAAGGAAATCTTAACTAATTACTAATTACTAATTTAATTAAAGATAGGGATCCTTGAGAAGATCAAGGATCAATTGGGCCTGCGAGCCGGTTATCTGGGCCGGATCTGGGATTGGCCTACATAACATAATTTAGGGGACTGCATCAAAAGACAAATTATATTTAAGTTAATGGACTACACGCAATTGTAAGACCTTTATGACGCCAAAAGTGGAGTCTAATTACAATCTAGTAAGTGATAGTCAAAAGGAAGGCCACCAAACCTATTCGTACAGATGAAATAGGGTGTAGGGCTATGATACCCAAATACGGCAGTTGATATGTGGTACCCATATCAATACGGATCCGGGAACGAGATACGGCAAGATATAGTTGGGATACAGCTTAAATTTTCAGGATACTGCTTTCTTGTATTTTATGGGGGAAAAAAAACCGGAAGAAGAAACCCTACTTGAACCCTTCCCTACGACCAAGAGAAAGAAAAGGGAGGAGGAGGAGGAAAGGTATACTGACCAGTGCCCAACTGTTGTTGCTCGATTGTTACTGCTGACAGGATGTGCTACTGCTGCTCGAATGTTGCCGCTGAACCAAATTTGTAGCTTCCCAACGAGATCTGCTGCTCGAACTTCACTGCTGTTGCCAAGTACTGCCACTCCTTCCTCATCTTCTTCTTCTTCTTTCTTCTTTCTTCTTTTTGTTTCTTTTTTCTTTTTTTTTCCTTTTTCATCTACATCAGATCCTTTCTTTCTCAAGGTTTCCTTGTCGACAAAAGGGACAAATGTCCCTTCAAAGCTAGCCTTTCACATTCAGCGCCCCATAAGTTTTGTTTAAATACCTTACAACTGAAATACCAACCACTTTACATCGGTATTGCCAAAGAAAAGTCAAGTATTTTCATTTTTACATTAAAACCCTCCCCCCTGGTAAAAACCCATTAGGCGGCCCTTGAACCCGAAAGAACCCCTTAGTAGTTTACCTTCCAAAGTGATCTCACAGGACCATTTTGATTTTCTTTTATGCTTGTAAAGAGTAATGTTGAATTCGATACAGGTTTTTTATACCAGTGTTGAATTCGACCCTCGTCTGTTTCTTGTATCTGATGCATGTCATCTCCCTTTGAGTATTCATGGTTCCAATTGGGGACTTTTAGTGTGATTGAGATCCAATGGTCTAATCCTTAAGGGAACCCACCCCTAGGATCGCCCATCACCCCACATGATGAGAGGTCCTGATCTTTGATTGGGTGGGCCACATGGACCCCATAAAAAAGGGGAGGGTCAGGAAAGCATGTAAGTAACTTAGCCTTCCTAGAATGGAAAGACTCCTAAACTAGATTCTTCCACTTCTATTGGCACATCTGTGATAGAATGTCAATCACTTTTACCACCTTTTCTGCAATGAGGCATATATGCAATAATTTATCAATTATTTTATGACTCGCTTGTGTTGATTGTCTTCTCTACGGTTAGTCTTGTTACATAGGCCCAAAGCCCATCTGAAAAGAGCTCATCTGAAAGCCCATCTGAAAAGAGGAGCCTTCTTTACTTGGACTACTATTGTTGTAATTAGCCGTAATTAGTCTTCCTTCTTAACTTAGAATCCCAATTGATGTAAATTAGTAAGTTTTCCTTTCTTAGAGCCTAGATTAAAGGCATGTAAAGATATATATAATGATGTATAATCTCAATAAAAGGACACACAAATTAATACATTCTCAAGAGAATTCAAAATCTCTTCTCTATGATCGTGAGTTTGTCATGGTATCAGAGCCCTGATCTACAGTCCTCTTCTCTTCTAATTTTCTTCTCCAACTGGTTTGTAGAATCTTGGTGATAACAGTCATTGGCATCCTGTCGTTGATTGTTCGTGCATGTTACATCAGCAGACCCTCCCATCCTGGTCGACCACTCATCCTGGAATTCTTGGACATTTTTTCATATTTTTTTGATCATCAGAGGTAGGCCATCTCATCTCTTTTAGTATTTCAATTTTGTCCAACAGAATTCATCTTAACCGTTCAAAATTGTGGATTTTGATCCGTTTTTGAGTGAGACCTCTTCCAGCAGTAGCGAAATTTGACTACCCTTCCATCCCCTGTCTTTGATCTGTCTCGAGATCACTTGGTGGGGTCCACGTGCTACCTTTTCCCCTGAAATCAAGGACGTACTACTTTCCTGTTGTTCTCTTTTGGCTAAAATCAATTTTAATCTAACATTGAGATGGACAAATCTGAGGTTACTTTGATCAAATTCACTGAACAAAATTACCCTGCATGGTCTTTTCAATTCCAAACCTACCTCGAAGCTAAAGAATTGTGGAGTTTTGTTTCTGGTGCTGAACCTAAACCCACTGAGGATGAAAAAAAGATCTCCTCTTGGCAGACAAAAGATGCCAAAATCAAATCCTGGATTCTGGGATCGGTTGAGCCTCATCTGATAATGAATCTCAAGCCTTACCCTACTTCTAAAGCCATGTGGGGGTATTTGAAGAAAGTATACCATCAAGATAACTCTGCGCGACAGTTCCATCTTGAATGTGCTATTGCTGAATATACCCAAGGGGACTTTGTCAGTACAAGATTACTATTCAGGTTTCCGTACACTGTGGTCGGAATACGACAGTATTAAATATGCGGATGTGGCTGACAATGTGTTGGCGGTAATTCAAGACCTTCAAGCATCTAGTCAGCGAGATCAATTTTTGATGAAACTGCGGCATGAATTTGAAAGTGTCCAATCTGCTCTGATGAATCGGTCGCCCCTACCTTCCTTGGATGTATGCTTGAATGAGCTCTTACGCGAAGAACAGCGCCTTACGACCTCGGCTCATATTACTCAACAAAAGACTGAAACCTATTCAGTCGCATTTTCGGCACATAAAACTTCTCAGCCTCGAGACTTGAGCAAAACCCAATGCTACAGTTGTCAAAAATTTGGGCACGTTGCCTCTCAATGCAAACAAAAAGTCTGCAGTTACTGGAAAAAGTCGGGAAATATCATCTATGAATGTCGTCGCCGTCCTCCACGTCAATCGACACAATATCAAACTCCACGGTCTCCAGCATCACAGTATCCTACTCCACCGTCTCAGACTCCGCATGCTTATGTGGCTTCCTCGGTTATGCCTGTTCCTACATCTGCAACCCCACAGTGATGCAATCTAGGCCCCAGCAGCCCCTCTTCAACTTAGATTAGGATTATTATTAGTAAAATTTTAATTAAATTGTTATTAGGAAAGTTTCCATTTTTAGCCTAGGGTTTTCTTACACATTAAGTTTGCTTTAACTATATATATCGCATTATAGAGAAGAAATTCTCAGATTTGGTTGATTAATAGAATTGGGTTTTCCCCAGAGAGGCGCGTCCTCGTGTGTGTTGAAGTCTTTGTGACCGTTCGAAATGTCGTTGGACACGTGCTTAGACACCTCCATGCAGTCCTAACCTTAGGGCTGCATCACACAGCCCGGGTCCTCCTCATCTCTCACTCCTGAATTGGTTCAACGAATGATTATCAATGCCCTCTCTGCTTTTGGTCTATTAGGTAAGTCTTCTTCATCTTCCACTTGGTTTCTTGATTCCGGGGCGTCTAATCATATGACGTATTCCCACACTCCTCTCTCCAATATAACAAGTTACACTGGCCCTCTTCAAATACAAACTGCTGATGGAGGACATGTTCCCATTACTGCCATTGGCGATATCCCTGGTTCCATCCCATTGAGAAATGTTTATCTTTGTCCTAATTTAACTTCCAACCTATTGTCAGTCGGACAACTTGTTGAAAATAATTGTAACATCTCTTTTTCTTCTTCTGGTTGTGTTGTGCAGGACCAGATGTCCGGAAGGAGATCGCGAGGGGGCCTAAGTGTGGACGCTTGTTTCCGCTGGATCTTTCTCAAATTTCTAGGAATCAATTTGCCAATAATGTGTTTTGTTTTTCTCTTAGAGATAATTGCCGGTTGTGGCATAATAGACTCGGACATCCTAATTCCAAGGCTTTGTCCCTTATGTTCAATTCTGGTTTATTAAACAAATCTCTTCGTTTATCTTCTTGTGTGCCATTTGATTGTGCTACTTGTAAAATGGGAAAGAGCAAAACACTTCCGTTTCCTCAATCCACTTCTCACACTTCTCAGTGTTTTGATTTAGTTCATAGTGATGTATGGGGAATTGCTCCCGCTCTTTCCCACGCTCACTATAAATATTTTGTGACCTTTATTGATGATTTCAGTCGGTTCACATGGGTCTACTTTCTGCATTCCAAATCTGATGTTTTTCATGTTTTTCAAATTTTTTTGGCTTATGTTGAAAATCAATTTTCCACCTGCATTAAAATCTTGCGAACTGATTCTGGCAGGGAATATATGTCCTCTGATTTTCAACAGTTTTTGCAAACCAAAGGCATTATTTCTCAAAGATCTTGTTCTTATACTCCCCAGCAGAATGGAGTCGCTGAACGGAAAAATAGACATCTTCTTGATGTCACTCGTTCCCTTCTTCTGGAATTCTCGGTTCCTACTCGTTTTTGGGTTAAGGCACTGGCTACAGCAGCTCATCTTATCAATCGTATGCCATCAACCTCCATTGAGAATCAAAGCCCATATTACCGTTTGTACAAGACTGCTCCATCCTATGATGATCTTCATGTTTTTGGCTCCATTTGTTTTGTGCACTTGCCTCCTTCTGAAAGGACAAAACTCACGGCACAATCAGCTCAGTGTGTGTTTTTAGGTTATGCACCCTTCCAAAAAGGGTTCCTTTACTATGATCCTCACATTCGTCGGTTCCGTATCTCTAGGAATGTCTTCTTTGAACATCAGTATTTTTTTCAAAAACACATTGATCCTCCTGACTCCTCTTTTGTGTCATTACCTGGTTTTTCTGAAGACTCGTCAATTGTTCGTTTTAATCCTAATTTTGTGTATCACAGACGGAACAGCACAACGCATACTAGTGATCCCCCTCTTGATCTTCCTCCGGCATCCGGTTCCGGCCATACTTCACTGCGTCACTCCACTCGGATTTCGGTCCCGCCAGACCGTTATGGCTTCTCCCATACTTTCTTAATGGCCACTTTGTCTTCTTCTTCCATTCCACAATCATATTCTCAGGCTATGCAGGTTCCGTGTTGGAAAAAGGCTATGCAAGATGAATTGGATGCGTTAGCACAAAATCATACGTGGGATATTGTACCATCTCATGTGGGT
The DNA here is from genome assembly GCA_037013555.1 of Sextonia rubra. Taxonomy (NCBI): domain Eukaryota; kingdom Viridiplantae; phylum Streptophyta; class Magnoliopsida; order Laurales; family Lauraceae; genus Sextonia; species Sextonia rubra. The sequence continues at coordinate 12,764,685 of JASUAD010000008.1, forward strand.
GTCAAACCTATTGGCTGTAAGTGGGTTTTTTCTCTCAAATTAAAATTTGATGGATCTTTAGATCGCTACAAGGCGCGTCTTGTTGCTCTTGGCAATCGGCAGGAATATGGCATTGATTATGATGAGACCTTTGCTCCGGTTGCCAAGATGACCACCGTCTGCACTATTCTTGCTGTTGTTGCATCTCAATCTTGGCCTCTATCAAATGGATGTCAAAAATGCATTTCTCCATGGTGATCTTAAAGAAGATGTTTATATGCGATTGCCTCAGGGATGCTCCTCCGGCCCCGGTATGGTTGCTAAACTTCATCGCTCCCTCTATGGTCTGAAACAAGATCCTCGCGCATGGTTTGAGAAATTTCAAGCTGTTCTTCTCCGCTTGGATTTTCATCCAAGCCCTTATGATCCTTCTATGTTTTTACATCATGCTCCATCCGGGATCACAATACTCCTTGTCTATGTTGATGACATCGTCATTACCGGTCCTAATGCCGGAATGATTCAGAAGCTCCAAGCGTCTCTTCGTGAGTCATTTAAAATGAAGGATCTTGGCCATCTCCACTATTTCCTCGGTCTTGAAGTTCATCAATCGCCTAAAGGTATCGTTCTCCATCAGCACAAATACACTGTTGATCTCATCGCCTTGGCTGGTCTTACTGCTTCTGCTCATGTTGATACGCCAGTAGAACTATATGTCAAACTCAGTCGCGACGAAGGTTATCTTCTTTCCGATCCTACTGCCTATCGCCAGTTGGTTGGGAGCTTGGTCTACCTCACGATCACTCGACCCGATATCTCTTATGCGGTCAACCTGATGAGTCAGTTCATGACTGCTCCTCGTCACCTTCATCTGGCTACTGTTCGCCGCATCATTCGGTACCTTATTCGCACACCGACTCGTGGGTTGTTTTTTCCATCCAACAATCCTCTGACTCTCAAAGCTTATTCAGATGCTAATTGGGCTGGTTGTCCAGATACTCGCAGATCGACAATTGGATGGTGCATGTTTTTAGGTGATAGTCTCATTTCTTGGAAATGCAAGAAACATGACAGTTTCCAAATCCTCTGCTGAGGCAGAGTACCGCGCCATGTCTGCTGCATGCTCCGAAATTCTTTGGCTCCGTGGTTTGCTTTCTGACATTGGTTTTCCAGCAGCAGGAGTTACCCCCCTCTATGCGGATAATACCAGTGCTATTCGGATTACTGAAAATCCGGTTTTTCATGAACGTACTAAACACATCGAGGTTGATTGTCACTTCATCCATGATGAGCTTAAACGTGATGTCATCAGCCTGCCACATGTCTCCACTGAACTTCAACTTGCTAATATTCTCACCAAAGGCCTTCCACGACCGCGCCATCAGTTCTTGGTTTCCAAATTGATGCTTGTCGATTCTCCCACATCAATTTGAGGGGGGGGTGTTACATAGGCCCAAAGCCCATCTGAAAAGAGCCCATCTGAAAGCCCATCTGAAAAGAGCCCATTTGAAAAGAGGAGCCTTCTTTACTTGGAATACTATTGCTGTAATTAACTGTAATTAGTCTTCCTTCTTAACTTAGAATCCTAATTGATATAAATTAGTGAGTTTTCCTTTCATAGAGCCTAGATTAAAGGTAATTAGCTGTAATTAGTCTTCCTTCTTAACTTAGAATCCTAATTGATGTAAATTAGTGAGTTTTCCTTTCATAGAGCCTAGATTAAAGGTAATTAGCTGTAATTAGTCTTCCTTCTTAACTTAAAATCCTAATTGATGTAAATTAGTGAGTTTTCCTTTCTTAGAGCTTAGATTAAAGGCATGTAAAGATAAATATATTGATGTATAATCTCAATAGAAGGACACGCAAATTAATACATTCTCAAGAGAATTCAAAATCTCTTCTCTATGATCGTGAGTTTGCCAAGTCTGGCAAAGATTTTGTTTCCTATGGAAGCAAAAGTTGCCATGGATATTGCACAAGTGAAGCGCACTTCACCTTTACCATAAGTGTGTGTTTTTTTTTTTTTTTTTGGTTGGGTGGGGGGGGATCTATTATGAGATTTGAGTTTTCTTTGATGCATTATCCTGATGGAAATGAGGAATGCCTATTGAAACCGCAAGCACGGCTCACAGAGGTTCAAACACGTACCTCTATCCTCTGTAATAAAGGGTATGCTGCTGTTGGGCAAACAGTGTCGAATTCAACACTAGTATAAAAACCGCTTTTTAAAAGCATAAAAAAATAAAAAATAATAATAATAAATAAAACCAAAGTGGTCCTATGGGACTGCTTTGGAAGGTAAACCACTATGGGGTTTTTTCGGGGTTAAGGGCCACCTAAGGGGCTTTTACTAGTAAAATCCTTTTTGTTTTATTTTAAGAGTGTAAAACTCAAAACCCACTATACATTCGGTGGTGGCTTGCTGATTTCCCCCCTTTCTCTCTCATCTTTAATGTTCTACCATTTATTTATAATTCTTTTGTACCTGATTGGGTTCCATGATCTTTCTCATCATGTCATTCAATGTCTTTCATTTCTTTGAAATATATTTCCCTCTTTGAAAAGTTAGAACTTCCTTTCCTCCCTCCATTTTAAATTTAATGGCTAGAAGTTCACATTGGCCAACGTGATACAGAGATTTTTAGGGACCCATTTCCATAAGTTAGTTATGCATGTATGATGATGTGTAATATACTACTATCACATGATATCAGTGTCCGTATCCATGTCATATCTCCGTGTCCATATCATATTTTATGTGACACTCTACCCGTATCGATGTCCTAAATTTTTTAAGATGCCATGTCGAATCCCTGTTTCCCGTACACGTGTCCATATCCTTATCCGCATCTGGGCATCTGGGCATCATAAGTGTAGGGACAAGGGACCCAACATCCAACACACTCCATAACCTTTGGCAGTTATTCTCCTTTCCAAAACTACCAGCAGTTTTCCCACTAAAATAACCCAAACTGGAGACTGGAGACAGACACGTAAGGTTGCCCAAAATATCTGAGCATAGAAATAAAAATCAAAGAAAAGTCTATGCTTTAGTAGGAACTCATTATTTTTTAACTATTTTGAAGCTATCACCAGCTGGGTGGGAAGGAAAATATCCTAGAGCAGTGAATATCAGATTAATAAGAAATCTTTATCTCATAAATAGGAATAATATCAACATTGCAATACCTGACTTGACATCTTTAAAATATTATGATGCTACATTTGAGCCCACAGAAATCTACTATGAAAAAGGAAACTTCAATATGGACTGAGGGTACATGACACGGCCAAAGAGGGGTTGCGACAAGATAGATTTTTGCATCATTGACTAGGTTTGACTTGAGGCCCAGGTTCCATTAGTTGAGCAATCCCTTGATAACCAATTAGATCATGGAAGATATATTTACTATGCTTTCTTACTTTAGTATCATCTATAGAAACATTGACTGATAAGCATTGCATAGGTGAAACATGAAAGTTCTCTACAGTAGTTTATTAGTTACTATATTAAGACTCCTGCACTGATAAAAATCTTATCATGATCAGTATCAAAGGGTCCAACATTAGTAATTTCAGATTTGCTAGGTAAGAATAAAGACAAAAGAGATTAGTTACATCATGTGTGAGATCTATCCTCTAAGACTTGTATAAGTGAATGTATCCTCACCTCCCAAACATTCAATGAAATATAATTGTTCACTCTCTATTTTGGTGTTGAATGTTTGTTGGTGTCAGTCCTAAGATGTGTGAAGGTGCTCATGCTTCAAGCTTCAGCTTGAAGAGTATTATTGGTTACTGTTCTCCATCAAGCTGTGCCGGCACTACAAAAAGCACACAGATCCTGTTTTTATTGGCAATTCCCCAAGACCTGCATGCCTTTGGTTGCCAGACAATCATGGTGATGTGAAATCCTAGCTAAGATGGATGGTTTTTTCTTGTCCTCTTTGCCCTTTTCCTTTGTTTCTTCTGAAAGGCTTGTCGGTATAGTTCTCTTGTACTGCTAAGTTTTTTTCAATAATTAAGTTACCATTCACCAAAAAAAAAAAGATGAAAAAGGAAAAAGTGAGATCCTAGAATTTAGCAAAGCCTGCAAAGCTTTCAACTGCACTATAATACGAATTTAAACAAATATGAAGCATGTGAAACAGAATCATGCCTGTACAAACAAAAGAAAAGAGAATAAGAAAGAAGGTTTTAGTCCATTCTTAAAGAAGGTTTTAGTCCATTCTTTAACCTGATAATATCATACTCTTACAGAAAATTTCTGCTTTAGTCCATGTTTGCAGAGAAAAGGAAAGATTCAAAATGCTCAATGGAATCATCATTCATAGCATATACAAAAGAATCAATCCAAGTTCATTACAAGGAAAGCATTCGGACAAAAAGTAGTACTGAGGATCTTATTTGAGAATTTTCTATGCTGACTTACTGCTGTTGAAACATGAGTTAACCCTTCTGCTGGTCCCTGTCTAGCCAATCCAAAGTCTGACAGCTTCGCGTTCCATTGCTCATCCAACAGAATGTTTGAAGTCTTAAAATCACGGAAGATAATCTGTGTAGAAGCAACGCATCAATGTTATATATATATATATATATATATCCAAGTATCAACTTTTAGAAGTAATAAATAAAACTAAACATTTATTGGAAAATTCATCATCTATTTAGAAAATCACGTGTTCTGCAGTAACATCAACCAGTATGGGTAGTAGTCGCCAGTTCCTGAAACTATAGAAGGATCAGCATTGCTTGTGGTTTTCTTAATGTCTGGTTGCCTAGCCGAGATCTTGCCAATGGTGGGCCCATTGTTTGCATGGGGCCCAAGACCCTCCTCTCACAATATGCGCATGATCCATGTGGGGAACGATTTTCTCTCCGAAATAATCTCTTCTTTCATTTTATTTAAGTTGGTTTAGGAGTTTGTGTAGAAAGTCTTTGGGATTACTTTAAATAGCTAGAACTTAGTCTTTGTTAAAAATGTACTAGATTCAGTAGGTTTTTATTATATGTTTATAAATAGGCAGATTTTTATTTCCTCTTGAATGGTAACTGAATTTTATTAAAGGCTAAACAACATAAAAGGTATCTACTGAAGAGACAAAAACCAAAAACCAAAAACCAATCCAGAGGGGAAGCAAAAGAAACACAAAGCAACCAAAAGGCCGAAAAAAGAGCAAAATACACCCAGAAGCTTAGACAATAGTCAAGGGCCCATGATGACAACCAGAGATTGTCTCCCAACAACCTCCTTTGCTAGACTGTCAGCCGCCTCATTGGCTTATTTCTTCACATGAGGGAAGACAAAATTTAGCCGACACTGAATCTAAAATCTCTTCCGCAACACTCGCCAACCACCATGGTGGCAAGAGGATCTAGAAGCCCAACGGAAAATGAAAAAGGAATCACGCAGATGGGAATTATTCAAAAGTTATTGATGGAAGAGGAATGATTTACTCTGGTTTTTGCAGCAAAAACCAAGGCTTAAAAATGGGATTGAGTGGGCAACTCAATCACCCTCATTACTGGGACAAGTCAGAGCAATGTCAGAGTCCAAAAAAAGCTTAAAGATCATAAAAAAATGATTGGTTAAAATAAAAACCTTTAAAAAAAATGCCGAGTCTAGAAATTTAGACTTGTCGTGCTTCAAATTCAAGCATAAACAAGCATCTGCGCTTGTTTTCATTCAACTGAAGGAATGGTGCATCTGATCTTCAAAAGATTGGATCTTCCAAAAAATTGTGCTTGCAATCTTCTAAATCTGTGTAACAGGTCCCTAAGTGCCTCTCAAAGCTTCTCCCAATAGGAAAATAACGAAAAATGAGTTTACACCATCCATTACACTATGAACCAAGTCAATCTGACTGCCTCTTAAAATATGGAAAAACACTTCATCCGAGAAAGGAATCATGCATAACCTTTTAGATATTGTTTCTCTGTGCTGATCTAGCAATCCCTACTCTAGCATATGATATCTGTTGTTGCTCCCTTGATAGATGACTATTTAGGAACAGTTATTCTTTTCCATTGCTGTAATAAGAAAGATCTACACCAAGTTTGAGGCAATACATGTGTCTCAGTATTATTGACTCATAGAGTTGTCAGGGTGGGCACTTTCTCTACAGCACTTTCATTCATTGTTACAACTGATCTGCTACAAGAACCAGTGCGTAGGTTTTGGTCCACAGGTAACTGTTCTTACCCCTCTTAAATACAGAAGTACTTGGCTAAAGGCAACCCTGGGTGGTGGCATTCGCATTAACATGCAGTCAGAATCTCCATAATACCTTACCACCTTTATCAGTGATTGAGTTCTCTCTGTGGAGTCATTACATGGCTGCTGAGATCTTTTACATGGGAGCTGGGACTATAAAACACAGTTTCAAGTTCAACTGCCCTCCGTTTCAGGCATTGTATCTTCCAAAGGTGAAGCCTGAATGTATCAATCAACATATCACTCCTTGACTGGTACGATGGTATCATTTTTTTTTTTTTTGTGGGGCTCTTTTTTCCAAAGTAAGATATTTTGAAAAATGTTCAGAAAGCAAAAGAAATTCTCTGAGTCTTCAAGTAGAAAAATTGCATCGAGGGTCTTTTAGTTGTAAATAGAATATAATGGATGTGAAAGGAATTTCAACACATTTTAGGACTCCTCATTTCTAATTTCTATCCCTGCTTTTAGCAGGTTAAACACAGTAATTGCAGATTTTTATGGTAATGACATAAAAGTTAAAACTCAATACCCAGACTCAAACTTCAAGTGAATCAACTGCATGGCTCAACTAAGTTATTTTGCTTTGATATATAAAAAGGAAAGTACATTTTATTCCTTTCAATGTTCAGTATGCACATCATAGTTCAAATAAAGATAAATTTATATTCTCAATGACAATCAGGTTTTGGATCCTCTGGGAATAGTTTTTCAATATATGAATACATGTGGGAGTAGAAGTGTTAGGTTTGAATATCATCATCATCATCATCATCATCAAAGCCTTGTCCCAACTATATTGGGGTCGACTACATGAATTCTATTTCTCCATTCCGATCTATCCTAAGCCAAATCTTCAGATAAGTTGTACTTCTTCAAATCTATTTTTACTACCTCTATCCACATCCTCTTTTGCCTACCCCTTCCCCTAGGTGGGCCATCAACTTAGATAGCCAACTTTGTTATTACCGGCACTGTTGTTGGCCTATGTTGGACATGCCCAAACCATCTCAAATTAATTTCTCTAATAAGTGCTAGGTTCAAACAATACAGGTTATATTTTTTGGGGCATGGTTTATCAGTTTATCTCTAGTAGGGTCCACACACCAACATTCTGGAAAGCTGAACCATAAGCAGAAACTTATGACCAAAGTACTGCATTTACATCCCAAGTTGAGAATCATATATTCCTGGCCTATGATTTGACATAGAATATTCTTCAATGCAATAGCAGAGACTACAAATATTCTTAAATGAAATAGCAGAGACAATAAAAAGACATTTGAAGAATTTAATATTCTATGACATAAATGCACCCAAAAATAATATATATATGCCTGGAAACAAAAACCGTACAACAGGCAGTGAGCCACAATCCCATTCTGTAATATGGAAACTCAGTAAAAAGACTTGCATTATTCATGATCATCATCATCATCATCAAAGCCTTATCCCAACCATGTTGGGGTCGGCTACATAAATTCTATTTCTCCATTCTGTTCTAAAAAGACTTACATTATTGTATAACCAAAATAACATAAAAGTGGACACAAAACACAATAAAATACCTGAGAGTCCATTTCTTCGTGGAGGTATGTTAAACCACGAGCAGCATCTAGGGCTATTTTAAGTCTCATGGCCCATGATAGAGGTTGTTGGGACCTAACCGATAAATGGTCCTCCACACTTCCATTGGGCATAAATTCATAAATCAGAAGCCGCTGCATGCCTCTTTCATCATCCTCGGCACAATAGCCCACTAGCTTGACAAGATTTGGATGATCTACTACTCCTAGAACATTTACTTCTGTAACCCATTCCTTGTGCCCCTATAAAACAATCAAATGCCCAGAATAACGTTAAATAAGAAAAAATTATACAAGAAAAGTCTCTCACTTGACCAATACAAAAAGCACCAAAAGTCCCCTTTTTCAACCTAAAATAACTTTCTTTTGAGTCAAACTGGTGAAAGTGGAAATAATGGCTGTGCAGAGGTAACCCAATAAGGATTCTCATGCTTTGAGCTAAGACCAATAGCTTGTTATGCAACCAATTATAGTGCTAAAAGATAACCATACATTTTAAGTTGACTACTTACTACATGTTGCTAACTCCTGAAAATTACATGAACTATAAGGGATTGAATATCTGCTCATTATAATTGTAGTGATATTATTAATCTGCTCATCATAATTGTAGCAGCATCATTATCAACTACTGGCAAGAAAAGAGTTTCAAGTATTGTGTTTAACATATGCTTCCAACAGATGTATTCAGATACACAACTCTCAATAAAAAAAAAAAGGGGGCAACCCAGTGCTCAAAGCTTCCACCAATGTGGGGTCTAGAGAGGGTCAGATGTATGTAGCCTTACCCCTACAAGCAGAGAGGCCATTTCTGCATTTCAAACCTATGACACCCAAGTTGCAATGGAGCAACCTTACCGTTGCGCCAAGGTCCACCCTCAATACTATGGTAAATTCATATTTGAGGTTTTCTCCCTACCTAGGAAAGATGCTGACACCTATGCAAATGGCAAGGTATTGAAAATGATGATGATTTGAAAAAGATCCGAAAGAAGAGGAAACTATGGCATGATAAGATCTCATCTAACACAAATAAAAATAGTTTTCGTCAATAAAACAAGATCATAGAATTCAAGATGATAAGATAATAAAAAAAATATGTCCAGGGAAATAGCAATAATTTTAAAGAACTTGAGAGGATCTTCCAATGAATTTATTGTGATCATTCATTATACCTTAATTTCCAAATCAAAAATCTAAAAACAGGGTAAAAAATTGGGAAATAGAATTTGCAGTGCTAGAGGATGGTGAGTCTTGGACCAACTCATCAGGTGATTCTTGGAGCAACCCACCATGTCAATCATCAGTTCATCAGATATGACATGAGTGAGAGAGAGAGAGAGAGATGTTGGGATCATTATTGTGATTGTGCCTTATCCTAAATCAAGGGTCAGACGAAAGTCTTTTACAATGGATACAAATAAGTGAAGGTAAAAAGCCTATCTATACCTTTGAAACTAAAGGCAAAACATTCCCTTGAACATAGTGATGCCGGACCAGATTACTTGAATTTAGTAGATTGTGTGTGGCAAATCACACCCTAAAATAGTTAGATAGTCGATCGATCAAATGAGGTATCAGTTCACCTTTATAAGGGTCCAATCAAAAGAAAAGGGTCAAATAGTACATTGGATGGTCATGATGGGTCTAAAATAAATCCCAAATCTGTAGTGAAGATGCTAACATTGAAAAGGGATTTAAATCAGACCTTTGGTTGGAATTGATGGGCCCAGAGACCATATGATGGGCCATTGAGATGGAAAGTTATGAAGGATTAAGATAACAACACTTAATGGCTGCATATGGGGACAAGTTTCCAAAATGGGTTTCATAGTACAAATCACCCAAAAAGACCACATGACTTTGGGTTGATTTCTTTCCTCATAAAGTGATATTAAGAATCCTTTATTAAAAAGTTTGTTGTGTCAGGGAGGGAAATAAGGGGTTGACTTCAATGCCAACTCCTATTTCTGATACTAGATGAGAAAACCCATGTTGGAAACTTACCAATCGAAAAGGAAGAATAAGTGGCAGATTTCAACACCCAATCAAGTCAGGCCAGAATTTCCAAAGAAGGAATACACAACCTAATGTCAATTTGCAAAAGGCCAAACTCCCATATCTTTTCTTCTTTCTCATTTGAAAAGTTATACGATTATTATCTTTCAATTTTCTCATTTCTTATGATGTAAACCAATGGTTTTAGATTTATCTTAGGGATTTACAAGTTTTAAACACTATATAGGACTGTGAAAGCGAGGTCCAACCCCATCTTTGTTACTTCTAATAATATTCCAGTAAAATTGATTTATTGCAATTTTCTATCCTCCTCTCCATTGGTTTGAGAGTGTATGTCCCGTGGATTGAAAATATCTACGGTGGATTTTTGGGATCAATGGTAAGGAAAACTCTACTTTTCTCCTTGTGTCTGGATTTTATATTTGATTGAAGATTGGATGTTGTGGGCTCACCATCAATAGGGATTTGCGCTTCCCTGACCGCATCACATAGCCCATGCCTATAGTGGCTTAATATTGACCACATGCACATGCACTTCGTTGATGTGTGATTATTGGATACCTACTCAGTTATAAAATCTTTAGCACCATGTTTATGGTCAAATGCTCTCTCTCTCTCTCTCTCTCTCTCTCTCTCTCTAGCAAGTAAGTACCACTTTCATGTGAGGCCCCATTTGGGGATGAGATGGGGGGATCGAAAGATCTTCAATCCCCCCCCCCCCAACAACTAACCCGTCTATGGGGACAGAAGCTCAAATCATCATCCCAATCACTTGAACAATGGCTGCTAAGTTTTCACCGTCCAAAATGAGTGTAAACCAATCCAACAGTCCAATCCATTTGGATGGGTGCCAAACTTGAGATTGGTGACTATCATGGAAGTACTTGTTTTTTAGTCCACTTGGATGGATTATAAGTTAGGCCCTACTAGTGTTTTGATGCGCGGTACTCACCTTATCATAAGCACCATTACTCAGTGGAGGTTTTCTCAAAAACAGGCCACTTTAAAAACACCCCTTTTTCCGCCCCTCTTATTTTATTATATTTTTTGTCATGAAGCTCACATTGAGTCAATCTAGTCTTTTCAACCCCCCACCCCAAACCCCCAATGTATGGTCACAAGTCCAAATTTGACACTCGTGCAACTTTTCCTTACCATTGGATTGAAATCATCCTCTAAACCATTAGATATTAGGGCCATCGATCAAAAGATTACGATGATCTTATGGACTCAAGATTTTGCATATAAATAGTCCTCATATGGATCTTTCCATCCAATGGACTTCCTTGATCATCATGCATCTTGGTCGTTGTGTGTATTCCTACAAGGTAAATTACGTTAATACATACAGTTCAATAAAGTCATCACTGATTTTACAAATGAAACAAAGATGAAACTAAAACCAAAGAGAGAATCACACAAAAGAAGTCTTGCCTGCACCCCTTTTTTGCTCAATTGTTTGACAGCGATCTCAAGCCTGCTATTGGGATCCTCAGAGATCCTGATTGTACCCCTATAAACACACCCAAACCCACCCTCTCCCACCATAAGTGAGCGGCTGAAATTCCTTGTGGCAGTCTTCAGTTCAGCAAAGGTGAATGCCTTGAGATTGTTTGGCCTTTGGGACAGACTTGTGGACAGAGGCCTCCCCAAAGATTCAGCATTTATGTTTGAAACATTCCGAGAATCAAGTTCAGACCCCAATTGCCTCACACCACGATTGATTGATTCAGTGCTGTATGACTGCCCTGATGTGGGCTTTGTAGTCTTGGGATCATCCTTCTTCACACCATTGGAAAAATGGAAACACTTCATAGCCCCAAAAGAAAATTTTGCTGGCTATCCCTGTCAAATTAAAAGACAAGAACGAATGAGACTCAAAACCATGCAATAATGCAAAATAATAGGCGAAATCATAGATGCTTCCCAAATCACAAACAGTTTGGAGTTTGAACATGTTGGTTATCTGTTTTGTCGTGTATTAAGGTGGCATGAAAATTGAAAAACAATAAGTGGGATGTTTTCCCACTTACTGTTTTTCCATTTGTTTTGTTGGTTATCCCTGTCAAATTAAAAGGCAAGAAGGAAGGAGACTCAAAACAATGCAATCATGCAAAATAATAGACGAAATCATAGATGCTTCCCGAATCACTAGCAGTTTGGAGTTTGGACATGTTGGTTATCTGTTCTGTAGTGTAATAGGGTGGTACGAAAATGGAAAAACAATAAGTCGGATGTTTTCCCACGTACTGGTTTTCCAATTGTTTTGTTGGTTACCCCTGTCAGATTAAAAGGCAAGAAGGAGCCTCAAAACCTATGATGTGTGGATACGAACACAGGGAATGTCCGACACGGCAGCTTCAAAAAGTTACGACACGGATACGGCATCACAAATTATATTTATAAAAAAATTATATATATAAATAAATATGAATAGATAAAAAAATTTTAAAAATAAAGCTTCTATCCAGCCCTGCCCATCAATAAAATTTGACCCACGCCCTACACTAATTTTATAAAACCTTCTCCATGCCTTGGGCCCATCCCATTAAACCAAATCTGCCCTGGCCATTTATTTTTTTAACCTACACTAGGATATGAGTGATAATTAAACGTGAGGATGTGGACCCGGGAAATGGTACTCAACTAGACTATCATAACTGTGGCCCATTTTATCATTTTAATTATGTGTACTGCTTGGGGCTTCAAGGATCCGATGCTGAACTTATGAATTGAAAAGGCCTAACTGCCTTTCGCTTCTCGCAGCCCAAAAACATTTAGGGCAAACAAATGAAAGAAAGGAGAGAGGGGGGCAAGAACCGGACACAGAGAGAGATGGGGGAGATGGCAATGGCAATGGCGATTGGCGTCAACATCAGTGATGGCGATGGCGATGGCGATGGCGACAACGACATCGGCATCGGCTATGGCTACAAAGCTAGGTACTATGCCCCTTCTCTCTCTCCCTTCCCTTCCCGTCCTTTCTCTTTCTCTTCTGTTTGTTTTTTTTTCCCCCTGCAACCAGCAACAACCAATTAAACAAAATGGAATCTCATACCTATGCAGAAGACCCATTTTTCTTTCTCTTGATCACACGAAATGGGGAAAAATGGTTCGGGTTTTTTTTTCTTTTTAAGTTATAACAAAATCAGATTAAAGCGATGAGGAGGTTTGGGATGAAATTAGTTGTTTCATCCAATTTCACTTTTTCCCCTAAAATTCGGGGAAGTTGTATCCTAATTTTCAGCACCGTATCCGATCTGTATTTTTCCATATTCATATCCGTATCGGACCGTGTCCGTGCGGGTACAATGGGTAAAATGCTGTATCCGGGTATCATAGCTCAAAACCACGCAATCATGAAAACTAATAGGCAAAATCATAGATGCTTCCCAAATCACAAGCAGTTTGGAGTTTGGACATGTTGGTAATCTGTTTTGTTGTGTATTAGGGTGGTACAAAAATGGAAAAACAATAAGTGGGATGTTTTCCCTTTTTCCCTTAAGTGGGATGTCTTCCTTCCGCCCTGAAATCATTAACTGCACCAAATGTCCTTATTGTTTGGGACCAAGAAAAGAAGGCAATAAAATTTGTTTCCTCTCCAATGTTATTTCAAATTTCAGCATCAACAGTCAATAAATGAAAGAGACGATCATGCATTCTAGCAAACAATGTCATTAAAAAAAAATTTTCTGATTTAGAGTACATCCAAATACCAAAGACAATGTTAGAACAAGGATCACAGTTTTTTGAAGTGCCCAAGACAGAAAGTACTCAACTCTAGAATGTAAAGCCGACAAGACCCCCTCCCTTCCCTGATTTTATAAATGGCCAACTATAAGCTGAGAATCCCCATATTATGTGACTGTAACAAAAAGTCACAATACATTGATGCAATTACCAGGTATTTTCTGCAACTAAGATGAAGCAAAATGCTGATTACTCAAAACACGCTTCAGTCCGTCTGATAAAACCCACCTCTTTCAATCAACTGAATTTCAAGGCTCATCTTATATTGGATAATCCTTTTTGTTGGACCTTTTTACATCTAATATACCCATCAATTAGGAAACCCTGCATTTCTTCCCCTCAGAACCCAAAATAATTTCCTCTTCTATAATCCAATTAGTGCACCCAATCAGTTCATATACGCCGGTTTCCAGAATCCATCTTTGGATTTTCAATATGAACAGGCTAAATGCCGAAAAACCAAATTTGTTAAGAATTTACAAACACTGCCTTCGGTTAAAAAAATGATGATTATAATAAAAAGTTCCTCTTCCAACCCAAAGTTCAGGAATTATCTACAAAAATTCAACCGGAAGAAAAAAAGGAAAAAAACAAAAACCCTTCTCCTTACCTCCATTCAACACTCACTTTAGAAAATTCACCCCATAAATATAATCCAAAGAATTCCCTTTTTTTTTTTTGAAGACACGGAAAATCCAAAGAATTCTTGTCAAGTGGTAGGACCACTTTTTGCCCTAAAACCGATTTCAGAAATTAATCTACTAATTCCAAGACACAATTTGTCAAGCTATTTCATTAATTATTCAGAATACAAGCTTTTGACCCCACATACTAATTTGAAGAATTGTTTTGCTAAACCCAAATCAAATAGAAGTCTTTTGAAGGACATCCTCATCTGAAATATTAACTCATTATGAAAAAAATACCACCCCTAAGAAATATCCATTATCTATGTGCCAATCTCCCTCCCCAACTGATGCAGGCTAGACCACAAGTTGGCCAACCCGTTGGGCCCAGTCCATAAGCCCAAGAGGACATCTAGTTATTTAGGAATATTATTAGTAGTTTGATTATATTAGTGATTTTCTTATTTTATTTAGGCTTATTTTAATAGTAGGAAGTTCTAGCTTAATAGGATTAGGAAATACTTGTTTTAATTAGTAAGTCTTATTTATCAAGAATTAGGTTTGCTACCCTATAAATAAGAGAGACCTTATTGTAGTTGTTGATGCTTTTGATAATTAATAATATTCAAATTTGGGTTTTCAATTGGGGTTTGGTTGGTGTTGAAGATGTATGGGCCGGTGGCGGATGTGGCCAGGAATGGGATTTGATGGTCTCAGCGGGTTTTGGAATGGGCATGGAGTTGGACTTCGGTGAGTGGGGTTGGGGTACAAAGATTTCAACAGTGATGAGAGAGGGGTTTCGTGTGGTGTCGGTGAAGGGATTTGGGAACAATTTGGATTTGGTGACGCAGGGTGTGGATTTTGGATATGTGGAATGGATGGGTGGAGGATGGAAAGATGATGGAGATGGAATAGAAATCCAAGAAGGACAATGTCTTCCCGGCGATTGCTCTTCGGCTTTGATACCAATTGGCGTAGCCACAATCCATGATTGAGAAGAATAGATCAATATCCCAAAGGATTGATCGAATCCAAGAAGGATCCCTGCCCTAAGGCACAAACATAATCAAGAAACAATTCATAACTGAAGGGAAAACCCAAATCTGAATATTATTAATTATCAAAAGCATGAACAACTACAATGAGGTCTCTCTTATTTATAAGGTAGCAAACCTAGTTCTTGATAAACAAGACTTACTAATTAAAACAATTACTTCCTAATCCAATTAAGTAAGAACTTCCTAATATTAAAATAAGCCTAAATAAAATAAGAAACTCACTAATAAAAATCAAACTACTAATAATATTCCTAAATAACTAGATGTCATGTTGGGCTCATGACTGGGCCAAACGGTTTAGCCAACTTGTGGTCTGGCGTGCATCACCAACCTAGTTACTCATAATTCATCCTCTCTACTCACTAAACCCATCCACATGCACGAAAAAGGAAAAAAGAAAGATATTCAGAATCTTGTTTTCATTTGGAACGTTGGTTTACACAGCAAAAAGCCGGTTCTATGGGATTTTTCCTCTTTCATGGAAAAAAAAAATCCAAACCCCATAGGGAAGGTTTTTCCCATAAATCCTGGAAGCTTTAGCTCATTTTGTGCTTTTCTGCTGCAACAAAAGTGAAAATTTACTGCTGGGGAAAAGCAGCCAGATTTTCCGTGCCTTTTCCGCATAAATGTGACCCACAAATTTGCCCCAAAAGAAAAAAGAAAAAGAAATAGAAAACAATATCTCTACAGAAGTTCCAGTCATCATGCTCCACCCATTTCCACATATTTCTAGAGTCAAGCTTTAACAAAAGAATGAATTAAAAAAAAAAAAAAAGCCCTTTCAAGACACATATCCAAAAATTCACCTCCTAAACCAAAGAGATAGAGAGAAAATCAATCTTACAGAAAATCTCAATCTTCCTAGTCCACCCAACTTCAGAAATCATAAACATTTATTTTCAAAAGAAACAAGGTAAGGAAAAAAAAAAAACACCTCCAAATCGCAAATTCAGAAAATTCACAACCTAAAAATGTCCAATATTTATAGTCTCTACATGACTTACAACTTTCTACTCCACCTAATTTCAGAAATTCATAGAATTCATTCCCAAAGAAACTTCAACCTTTCTACAAGGAAATGAAACCTTCAAATCCCAAGTTGAGAATTTTCATCCCATAACCGCTTTCCACTCCACCAAATTTCAGAATTTCATAGAATTTTGTTTCCATGATAGAAGTTCCAACCTTTCTTATCCACCCACTCTCAGAAATTCATGGGCTTTTATTTTCTTAAAACAAGGAAAAGGAAAATCATTCAAATCCCAAAATCAGAAAACTCACATCACAATCACCCCAAAAAGAGGGGGGAAAAGATCCAATCTTTATAGTCTCTACATAACTTTACATCAGTCTACATTTCTACCCCACCAAATATCAGAAAGGCATACAGTTTCACTTCAATTACAGATAAAGGAAAAAAGGGAAACAGCAAAAGCTTACCTTCTTTCTTTTCAACCAAATCAAAAGAGATTCATGTCCCAACAACCTAATATCCTCTTTTCAGAGAGGGTTTTGAGAGAACCCCAGACCTCAAAACGAGCTTCCCACGATCTATCAAAGTCAATGGAAGGCAGCTTGGGCTCTGATCAACAAACCCGAAATTTCTCAGAAACAACGGCAATGGAAAAAAGGTAGAGAGAAGAAGTCGGGAAAGGTGATAAAAGGGGGGGTCTATGAACTGCAGGTGAGAAAAAGACGAGGAGAAAGGAAAATGAGTTTCGGTTTTGTACCCCCACCTCTTTTTGTTGCCTTCTCCTCCTCAGTCATGGAAGACTTACTCCTTGACCTTGACCATGACTTGGTTGTTGTAATTTATTAGACTCTTGCAATTTTTTATTTTTTTGGTTTGAATGGCTGAGATGCAAACAAACTTATAAAATAAATGGCTGTTTTATCCCATGCTGATAATTTTCTTAAGAGTCTTTTTTTTTTTAATTCCCTGCTAAGGTTTCTAATGTTTATAAATAGGTCTATGTAGTTTCAACATTTGTAAATAGCTTCTGGTGTGGCATTGTTATATCTTTCATATCTCCCATTGAATGCATTTGACAATAAAGAGAAAAAGGTAATTAGGCTTTTGCTGATTTTGATATTTTTTCCCATATCTATATTTATCACTAATAAAAACCGTTCTCCCTCATAAGATTTCTTTTTTTTTTACCTTTTTTATTTTAACTTTCTTCTTTTTCAACTAAGCCTATGAAATTCTTCATAGAAAGTAGCCGACGACATCCTTTCTTTTAACATTAATACATTTTTTTTAGTTTTTTTTTCTTTTTTCACATTGTTTGTTTTTTCAGCAATCTTATTGTCTTTTTTGCAACAACTTTTTTTTTTTGGAACAATTCTTATGAGAAATGAGACTAAAAATAGATTTGGATATTACTCTCTGTCTCTCTCTCTCTCTATATAAATATAGATATATATATTTGCACAATGGTTCTAAGGGCGGGGGAAGGCACTTCTCATGGATTTTAAGAATTTATATCGGTCATCTCTCTGCATATTGGTTCTTATAAATTTATGTTTTTATAGTCTATTCTTATATCAGTTATCTCTAATTTTAAACATTTAAAAAGATTTTCTAAGGAGCTCTTTTTTGTCTTTCTAAAAGAAAAAATTTGTATAAATAGGGGAGACAACAGTTTGAAAAAAAATAATTTTAAGGGACCCTAATATTGAGCCACCTAATTAGATAAATATATGATTTTTAATAGACATATTAGATTAAATGAAACCTCACTCAGTCACTTGCTTTACTAAAATATTCTTAAATATAATAGTTCAAAATATGGTTTGCGCTCTGATAGGAAATAGATTAAAGACATCAATAAAAAATGAGAAAAATACGAGTGGCGCAAGTGACACGCTTATAGCATTAAGACAATTTGATGGATCTATTATTCAATCCACATTGTAAGGCCTATTAATAAATATTAGAAACCTGAAAACGGGTATATATAAGAATGGTCAGAAGGGCAAAAGTGTCATTTTGATAAAAGTTGAGCAACATCCTCATTTTGGTTGCTCATTACCATCAAATCCACATATTTTGGGATATGAGAGGTATTAAAATGCCATACAAGAGCCTATCTACAAACACGGAAACCAAAGGGACCGATATATAAATATTAAAAACCATAAGGGTGTATATGCAAAAAATTAGTTTTTTTTAATTGGGAGGGTGTCTCAATCCTTTAAGCCGGACTGATCCTTTCCAGCCCTGGAGGGGCCAAGTAAATCTCCTGTGACACCAATGTGGCAACACAGCTTGAACCTACAATCTTCGAAGCAAACTATGGTCCTCACTAACTAAGTTATCATGCGGGATTTTATCCCATGCTAAATATGGAATATTATAGATGGATGCCTCACAGGAATGGGTTTACAAATTTTGGTTGCAAGGAAGAGTTAGGGCTTGTTTGGGTAAAGCCAAATCTACAAAACAAAAGTTCAGAGGGCCTTCGGACTTATGTTTTGTGCATTTCAAATAAAACCTAATCAAAATAAGCCATTTTCTGCGGATATATACACTGCACTAAACAACCACTTAAAGTATGGAGAGGAAAGTAACGTTCTACTTCCATTTAAAATTTTGTATAAACATGCCCTAATAAGAACTCTATTTCATATTCTCAAAAAAATTATTTAGTACTCCGGGAGTATATACTCTTTCCCCTTCTCAACCAATCACAATGAAGAATAAGGTCAATGGACTCCCACAAGGTTAGACACCTCCGACCTCATTCTCCATTAGATTAGTGGAGAAGGGAAAGGAGTAGGTACTCCCGGAGTACTTAATAATTACTTTATATTCTCTTATGTTTATGTGAATTTTGCATGTTGGAAAGAACTTTCACAAAAAAAAATTGCCAAAAAAGTTCTTCATAATATATTTTCAAAGCTGGAGATTCTCAAAACAATTAATTCTCATCATAAGGATAATTCCAATATTGATAATAGTGCCTAACAGGCTCATAGCCTCCCTATGGATAATTCCACTTGATGGTTCCTATGTTTTTGTGGGCATTGTGGGGTCCTCATATATTGTGACTACAAAGTGATACTAATGTATAGTGTGGATTCTTGTTTTTTTTTTTTTCACAAAGTAGCCTCTCATAGGAAATCAAAATCCTTTCTATTTATAAAAAGTGGTTTATCTTTTTTCTTCCTAAAAAATATGTGTTGCATTCATCTGCAAAAACAATGGGCTTTACGGAAGCAATTAATATATTCTTTCTCTTTTTAATGGAATCTTCTTGTCACATGAACTCACAATGGGAATCTAGGCGTGGCACTATGAATTTCATCTTTTTCATACCTCATATAGGAAGCGAGATTGATCTTTTATTTCCTCACTTGCAAGCAAAATTGTGCTGGCCAAATGGGCCCAGACCAATTGGGTTCATGTCTTAGGTAGTTTTTCTAATTATATTCGAAATTTTCTGTTTGTTAAACAATAATCTTTTAATAGGATTAGGACTTTCTTTTATCTAAGGATAGAGTTCTTGAGGGCTAAGGAATTGGTGATTATATATATTGATGTAATTTATAATCCTAAATATATGCTGAGATTTCAAGGTTGTGGATTCACAGGTTGAAGGAAAACCTAGTAGAAATTGGTTTCCTATAGACGTAAGCATATTTGTCAAACCACGTAAATTTCTCGTCTTCTTGTATGGTTGATTGTTGATCTTGTTTGCTCAATCACATACGTACACAACGGTGGTGTCATATCCACAACAAGTGGTATCAAAGCTTGGCTAGGATCTCCTAGGACTTGAAGTTGATGCGCGGAAGATCAACGGATTGGATATCGTATAAGGATCCGGATTTATGCAATCTTTGTTATAGAGAAATATGAGATCACGGCCGTCAATTTGTAGGTTTAATAATCTCAACATATGAAACTCATGTTTGGTGTAAATTTATTTTTCTTGACAACGTCTGGCAGGGCTAATCATAACATTTTATTTGTCAGGTGGCTACATTATTTTCTTTTTTTATTTAGTTTTTTAATAGTATACTAAAATATTTAAAATTATGATTGTGAAATGAATTTTATATTAATATTTATTTAAAATTTATTTAAATATTTATACATATTTTTATTTAAAAATAATATATTTATAGAACAAAGCAGAGAAGCGTTAGTCTTCACTAATTAGAAGCTATGGTTCATGAGCCCAAAGTAGAGATTGACCATAAGCCGTGAGTGGTGCGGCCACAGCAAAAATGACCAAGTCCCAAACGACACATGTGAAAGAATAGCCAGTCAGTCTCTTCAAAGCAGGCGTCAGTGTGGCCCACCTGTCGCCTGGTCTATTTGGACGTTGGACCCACGACAAAGGACGCACCAATATTTAGTTGGGAGAGATCACGTCTTCTGCTTTATTTTTGATATGATACTCATGAAAATCTGGCCATCTATCTCGTGGGGCCCCACTTAAGGAGCTCATTGCTCACCTATCTTAAGGTGGATGGTTGGATTGAATGGAGGACTTGGGCTACGTCAAAAGATTCGATTTTGGTTAGATTTAGGCCTTGGTTAGTATTTCTATATTGACAAAGCCATCTAAAATTGAGTCATTGTAAAATGAGAAAAAACTAGTTGGAGTCATCAAGGAAGTAGCTTGATCGATTTGAATCTTAGATTTACTCACCAACATTCCCACCTTTTTTAATATTCAGATCTAATATGAAGTCATATATGTATTCCATAAAGAATAGTCATTGCCCACAAAAAGCAAGGGGCCCCTGAGCTGAGCTGATGGCCAGGGATAGAAAGCCTGGGCTCCCAAGGGAAACCCCACGTAGAGGAATTAAAAAAAAAAAAATTGGAGTCCAAGTTCACAAGTTTGGACTCACGTGGAAACAGACCACAACTCAAGTGACTTGGGTCCAAATTCACTGACTGTGGCTATCAAATGGGAATATACATTGCCCAATGGGTTTTATTCATGATGACCCAGCTGATTTGATTCGCATAGCAGTCCATTCCAACCCAACTTCTAAGGCGAATGGTGCCGTACGTCTATGTGTGTTGATTTTTTATTTTTTATGTTATCCCAACTAGGTTTCGTGGAATTTGATTCGGTCAAGAGTCCTTTAGATGGTTTGAAAAGAGAAACTGATAATTTTGAAAGAGCTTTGTGAAGGTCCTGAAGTTTGTTAATGTTAATATTTGATGGACGGCTGGGAGTGATGAAATTAATTAATGACTATAAGAAGGGCATTGTATTTGTGGTGAAACTCATGATTTTGAAAGAGATTTATGAAGGACCTGAAGTTCATGACTTGCTTGTTTGTTTATGAGGTAGAATAGAGTAGAATAGAGTAAAATAAAATATTTTAAATTCAAAATTTTCCTTTTTTTTCTTAAGAATTTAAATATTCTTCTCTTTTTTTTAAGTCAAAAAATTATTACTAAATTATAAAATACTATTTACTTTTTATATAAAAACTTAAAAAGATTTCATATCAAATAACTAAAAACAGGAAGTCATCATAACCCCATTATATATTATTCTTTCTTGATTGGGGTTTATTCTACTCTACTTTATTCTACCTCACAAACAAACAGACCAGATGATGGCTGTAAGAAGTTAGTTTTGGTCTTTCAAAAAAACGAAAAAAAGCCAGTCTTGGACATTTCAAATCAGAATTTTCTTTTCAAAGATCTTTAAGATTCCAAGGGGAAATGGGATGAATGAAAATTCTGATTTATTTGAATACTGAAAAGTTCACGAAGGTAACTCTTAATATTTATGTTCTTAGACAAACTAGGTAGCATAAAAGGATATTGACCTTCACCAAGAAGGATAATCTGACCTGAGTCGACTCATAAGACAATGATTAAGAACTTCAATAATGCTAATAATTTCGCTAAAAATTGAAAATCTTTATGGAAGCTTTCTTTCTCAAAGAATCCTTTTTTGGTTGGAGGTCTTGAAATGGTTATTTTGATTAGATTCATTCATAGTTCTAAAATTGATGAATTTAATGCTCTATGAACAATCTGTGATGATAAGGGGTGGTTGAAACAACTTCGTTTCATTGTGAATTTAATAGAGTTGGCTGGTTTTATTCACATTTTGAATTGCACTCTCATAATATTCCTACTGGCACATTGGAGGATGTGTGAATGGTTTGAATCTACTGGACCAACTCTCTCTTTCTCTCGGTCACGCTCTGGGCCCAAAATTAAGTTAATACAGCTAAGCCCATGATATGGCACGCGTAATTCCATAATAATTTATATCACACTAAGGCAAACATAAACCACTACAAGGAAATTTTCACAAATCTCACATGTGCTAAAGAACCATAAACACACGCATATTCAAATCAAACTGCATAATTTAGTAGTCAATGCACCCATTGAACACCGTATAATAGTAAAAGAGTCTACACAAGTACCTAGTTAAATATTTCATAATAAACCTAATAAGTGAGTTATCAAAACGAACATGAATCTCATGCATAAATACTACATGTCTATTTGCATGCCAAAGGAAACAAAAGTGCATAACGGTCAAGGACCAGAAGTATAATACTTATTTCTCAAAATGAAAATAAGCATAAATAATGTCCAATGTAAAGATGATATGATAAAATGATCTATCATAGCATAAATCCTAAATACCCAACAAAATCCTTGTTGCTTTACAAATAAATGGCTAGTAAAAGACGTCACAGGTCCCCACTCGTCTAAAGATACCGCTAAGGTAACCTCCGGGAGCATGCCAATAATTGAGTTTGTACTGGAATCGAGTTCTACAACACTAAAGGTAGCACTCTGAAGATGACAACTCAACAAGAAATAGGCAAGTGGTAGACTAAACATGATGTTTTAAATAGAATTATAGTCATATTGATTAAATAGGGCAAAAGTGTAAACCAAGCATGATAGCATAGGGCAAAGCATAAATATAAGGAATCAAGATGACAGGAAACACAACATCTAATTAGAAAACCATATGGCTACAGTCCTCCCAGCAAAGAAACATATAATAAAACAAATCGAGAAATTAGGTAGCTAATCTAATTGCATAAAACGGCATCGACTCACTTCACAAATAAACCAACTACAATGGCATACAATTCAATCAAAACTTGGCCCCGCCGAGCCGCATAGAGTCAAGCTCAGTAGTGCCTACTCAATGAATCAATCTAAACAGAACATATAACACCATCATAGCCTTATACTTACTTTCTTAACAGTACTTACTTACATTTCAGTTTTTAATAACTGAAGCATAATTATATCAATAACGAACAGTAGTAGCAAAAGCAAATGTAAGGAAAATAAAAGGAATGAAATTGAACCGATAACACAATTAAGTGAATAATATAGGAAGTCATAAAAATAGGCATAAGTTTTCAATTAATTAAGAAATAGGGATAGATTACAAGTCAAGCTAATTTAAGATGTTCGTGTCCTTAGCCTTCCGCTTGGGCATGGCCATAAGATTTCCAATGTCATGTGTTACTGAAGTTCTTAATGTCGCATTGAATATGAATCCAAACATCGAGCTCTTTATACCCACACATAAAGGGCATAACATTAGAATGAACCAGACCATCTAACAGGAATGAATAACAACAAACATTTTCCTTGTTTACCTAGTTTGATTTTATTGGACAAGTATAAGATATGGAGGTTCCAAAGTTAACGTCCTACATGGTCATAAAGTTCTCCAAGTGTTCTAATGTAATACTTGATGCATGATTCAGCTCAAGGTTCCTGAAAGTATATTTGACTTAATCAAGTCAAATTGAGTTGGATTGTAGGAAGTTCACAAGTAAGAATAAAATAAAATAACAAAATTAACTAATGTGGTTAAACCCTACTCGATCGATTGGGCCTAGCTTCGATCAATCAAATCGATCCTAGAAGGGTAATTCGATCGGATGTTCATCCTATCAATCGGGTGTTACGAATTGCCCGACGAAATTCCAAAAACATCTTGCTCGATCAATCGGGCATATGTCTAATCGAATGGGTTTGGGACAAAATTTCCCATTTGCCTCATTTTGAGTTCAAACTTAACCATAATCAATCTCATCCTTTTCCTGCATGAAATCCACCATTTCTTACACACAACCTAGCATATTAAATGCCACTTACTTTTGTTCCATTGCATTTAATCCAAACCCTCATTTACTCCATTAAAATTGATTTCCACCTACCATGACATCCTCCATTTATGGAAACAAGAAGATGATAAGCCGTACCAATATAATAGAGCATAGAAATCTCAAGGAATCAAACTTAAACACATCCATGCTGATCGCGCTTGAAAAGCAGATTCGAGTCCAACATTCACACACTTCAAGCATTAAGAAGAATGAGAATTAACTACAGTTTATCATTAAGTTCCCTTTTGTTTACATGGGTTCAAATGCCCTGACCGCGGAAATACATGTTATTTATATAGTTTTGAAAAGTTTATAACCCCTCCCTCAAGTCTCAGATGTAATCTCAATTTGGAAAATATAAAAAAATGTACACAAGAGTGGGAAAAAGATGCAAAAAGAGGGGACAAATGGGGAGTGACTGTGAGTCACGGTCACTGGCCCTTTGCCAGTGACCATGGCTCACGGTCACTGTTTTGCCCAATGTTTCGTGCTATTTTCTTTCTTTAACTTCTCCAAAGTGCTGAAGCTTGTTTCCTTTGAATTTTGAGTGTTGAATGGCCACTAAGAAGATCGAATTCAACCATGGAATTGATCGAAACCTTTGTAATTCATCATTATTATTTACGGACTGTTTTTTGTACAAGTCCGAAAAAGGCATCATATGAAACTGAAGTTGTGTCATTCTGAACCTATAACTTTCAAGGAACAAAATGAAGCCTAAAGAGGCCTGTTCACAACTCTTGTGATGGCCAAGAAACCCTCTAAATGAAAAAAACAAAGGTAACGAAGTCATCCTTTAAACAATCGCCAATGCATAAACATAGTTTGTTCTCAAGCAACCCTACGTCCTTCTCCTTCTTTGAACCTTCTTTCTCACCTTGAGTGACTGAGAAAAGAAGAAGAAAGGGGTCATTCAAGTGCTGAAGTGTGCTTTTTCTTCCGATTTGCTTTGAAATTCTTTGTATATCCCCTGTTATGTTCAAACATTACCCCTTTTATAGAGTCTTCAGGTGGTTTTTGGAGGTTCCAGGGAGTTAAGAGGAGTTGTGAGCATTTGCATTTCGGGAAGAAGTGAAGAAACCACCCAAAACCGCAGTGTGTGCTCTCTGGAAGTTTGTGACCACATCCACGGTCACGGACAAGGCCCCATTTCGGGTTTTTGTGTTTGTGACCAGTTTTTACTTGTTTGGGGCCCAAATGATATCCAATCACCATGATACTTGGCGGGAGGCCTCTTGAAATTATTTTGAGTGTGTCATAAAAGTTTTAGCCCAATTTGACCTTCGAAAGTGGGTCAACTCCTTTGTTAATTGGGCCGCGGTCATGGACAGGGCCCATTTTTGAACTTTTGCATTTGTAACCCGTTTTCGCTTGTTTGGGGCCCGAATGAAGTCCGATCTTCACGAAACTTGAAAGGATGCTTCTTGACACTATTTTGAGTTGTCATAGAAGTTTCAACCTGTTTTGACTTTCTGAAGTTGGTCAACTCTCCTGTTGACTTTTCATGAAAATGGGCCCTTGCTTCGGCTGTTTTGAGGCCCAAATGACCTTGATTTAATTTGAAACTTGGAGGGATTGACGTCAGAGATATCTTGGAGTGTTCATCCAAATTCCATGCATTTTGGATCTGGGAAAGTAGGATTTCGAACAGTAACCCATTTATTGCATGTTTTAAGTCGCTATTCACTTCATACTGTAGGTAGTCAGTTTGGTTTCTACCCCAACGGTGTCCAGTCGACTTGAAATTTTGAGAGAGTGACTTTGAATATCTTGGGTACTTGCTCCGAATTTCATCCGCTCCGACCTCCTAGAAGCAGGGTTCCGGCTAGTGATCTCCATGGCTCGGGGGTCATTGTTTTCTAGGTTGACATGCAATGGAAGTATGATCAAACGAAATCCTTTTGACTTGAAAACTTGCAGAACAACTTTTGAGCATGACTGAAGCTTTATGTCCAGGTTTCATCACTTTTGGACATTGGGAAGTAGGACTTTGATTAGCGACCTCACAACTTAGGGGTCACTGACCCCAAGTTAACATGCTTATAGACTTTGAGTCAAATGATGTTCGTTTATCCTGAAATTTTTCGGAATCTCCCTTTGAGCATAACTTGGGCTTCCTCCAAGAGTTTCAACTGATTTGATCTTCACGAGGCGTCACTTTGCATAGTGGCCCTACAGAGCATAGTATATAATCATCTAGACTGAGTTTGGATCCAAATGATGTCCGAATACTCTAAATCCTTGAAAGATGGTTTTTAAATGT
Organism: Sextonia rubra; assembly: GCA_037013555.1. Lineage (NCBI taxonomy): Eukaryota > Viridiplantae > Streptophyta > Magnoliopsida > Laurales > Lauraceae > Sextonia > Sextonia rubra. The sequence goes on from JASUAD010000008.1 coordinate 12,791,318, forward strand.
ACTTGAAAGCATTCCGCTGAATCTGAGCTTGCTTTGACATATAGAAATGCCAGGTCCCACAGTGACTCCCAAGGGGCTGGCAAACAGTCACTGAAACTTAATTTGAGCTAAGATGGAGTCCAAATACTCGGAAATTTTGGAACATGGCTCCTAAGCATGCCTTAGAGTTACCATGTAACTTTCATCCTCTTTGGTGATCCAGGGTGATCTAGACCCTAATTGTTGAACTTTGGAACCTTGTCATTTCACAATCCAAAGCTTATACTGTCTTCGTTGCATTATTTATAAATTTGTAAATTTTATGGGTCAACACATGCATGTTACAACTTGCTGATACTTGCCTTAATGGGCACCTTAGGCTTAACTTAAAATCCAATAAGGAGCATGCTACTTTTACTTTAAAAAGCTGTAGAGAATAGAATATAAGATCCTAATAGCTTTAAGCTTGAAGATGGTAGAAATAGAGGTGGGGGAAAGAAGATGATAGAGTAAGGTTCTTTTTAATGGTGGAAGTCGCTCCCTTGATTTTGAAAGAGAGAAAAGCGAGTCTTTAGCTTACAAGTTGTAGAAGGAAAAGAAGGTTTCCCAAACAAATAAGCTTGCAAATGGTGAAATGGGTGATGAGGAAGAAGATAGTAGTGGGATAGGTGTGGTGGAGCAAAAGCTCTCTCTCTAATGGTGGAAAAGAGGTAAGGTATCAGAACCTGAGCCCAGGAGATCGGGGGTTAGTAAAAACCTAACCAGTGACACACGCACTCCCGTGCATATGCACTTAGACCCGGTCTAGATGCACACGCACAAGGGAAAACACACGTGCAAAACATGTATGCGGAAGCTAAAAATATCAACAAGAGACACGAGGCACACAAGAACAAACAAAATAATATCCAAAGGCTGATACAAAGGTCTGAACATACACACGGGATCCAATCACAATGTATAGAACATGAGTACAATCAATGACACGAAAAGAAAACAAGATGCATGCATGCAGAGAACAGTCGCACTCTAATGGAGTGATAGCACACACTCCGCGAACCTAAAGAGACAGCTGGAGTCTCCCAAGCAAACTGACGACCGACAAGAACGCGGCCGAGGGTACCTGAGCCTGTAACACCGAGGACAACTCATGAATACAACGATTCAGCAAAGTATAAGCAGTAACAAGTTAACACGTATGGTCTCTAATAGAATAAAAGACATAAACAATTAAAACAAGTCAATGTAGTAGTCTAGGCACTTGTATATGCAAATTAACATATGCTCTGTGTGAATCAATGGATACATAACATGTACATACTAGGTGGCTACTACGTACGCCATATGCTCCCAAAAAGGGATCTTATATCGTGCAAAGAACACCATGGGCCAGATGGGTCTCGGTTTCCTGGGGTCCGGATTCCCCAAGACGTGTCCTTTTGCAATAAGGCCATATAAACTATACCCAAGTCACCCCGTTGGGATCCTAAGGCTGAGGCTCAGTAGTGCCGGACTATATCGAGTCAATCAATATAAGAACATGCATATCATAACGTGTATATCATAATGTGCGTTTCATTACTTGCATAGCAGAACATGTATCTTATCAGAACGTGACGTGCATGTCTTGCTAAGCATACATCAAACAATGGATGAGGTTATACGAATGAAACAATAAAGCATGAGGATAACCAAGGATGAAAGCATAAAGGAAGATCAAGCATGCAAGACCGTTGTTCCACCCGAGATTAACCATAGACAGAGCTAGAAATATCCAATCGTGTGCTCCAGTGTAGAAAGCGTATAAGAGGACAAGAACCGAAGGCAATATGCCATGCGATCAGATTTCCTTGTAAGGATCACGAGCTTTTACTAGCCAATCCTATTCTAGTTATCCAGCGTCTCTAACCGTGCATGATGATGTAGTTTTAAGTTGTCCGATGCACTATTGTCTAGTGTTGCAGTGTATCAGGAATGTGCACCGAAGTCCCTTAAACCAACACCCATGGGGAGGTGCTAAACAACCGGATAACGTGCATGAATGATTCGCAGCCCTCGAGATCATTCATGTCATATATTTATACCATTGGGCAAGTCTAGGTGATCTACATTCTATCATGAAGGCCATAGCAGGTCTCTTTCTTACTCCTAGCCTTTCATTCATTTCTCCGGGGTGGTACGGCTTAGCTGTAGGTGAACATATGGCTTAGCCGTAGGCATCTGACGGCGTAGCCGTAATCTGCACTGCAGCTCCACCGCGGTTCCCTTTACTGTTCATCTGCAATTACGGTTCACCCGTATTTTGTTCTACGGCTTAGCCGTGTCCTGTTCTACGGCTTAGCCGTGGCTGGGCCGTAGAAGGTCTGTCAAGTTGCTTACTTTCAGTTAATCCAGAAACCGGCACCCTGTATTGATCTACGGCTGGGTCACGGCTGAGCTACGGCTTAACCGTAGGACAATATACGGCTTAGCCGTGTCCTGGCCGTAGAGGAAAACTGGGTTTTTCCCCTCTCTGGACTCTAAGCCGAGGTGAGTTACGGCTTAGCCGTGGTACACACGAAGCAGTTTCTGAACTGATTACCGAATCATCGAAACATGACCAAACTAACGAAATCACTTAGAGAAGAAGGAAATGATCACAAAATGGGCTGTAAACATCATTCATACTCAAGAATACATGATTTAATCTTAATCAAATACATACCCACATGGTTAAACCAAGTTATGCTTATACTTGCCTCAAATGGGGTCTAACACCCTCTTTGTTGTCCTTGGGCTCAATCACACTGCCAACAAGCTTCGAAGCACCATGCATGCAAAACAAGAGGAAACGAAAAGCGTGAGTACTTGTACCAATTGATCATGAGAACAAGAGGAAGAAGGAAGAGAAGAAACAATATAAAAACCTCGAGATCACCTCCAATCACACGAGTGATGCTCAAACGTGGACATGCACCGATGCTCCCCCTGACGTGATCGACAGAAGCAAGGAAGAACGAGGAGAACAAGAAGACTCGAGAGAGAGAGAGAGAGAGAGAGAGAGAGAGAGAGAGAGAGAGAGAGAGAGCTGTGTACTGAAAAGAAGAAAGGGTCGGTGGCTTATAAATATCAAGGCAATTTGCAACAGGGTCCAATTGTTCCAATTAATTCTAGTTCAAGTCAATTGTGGGTCTAACGAAAACACATGACCTCTTTGGTAAACGACGTAGTTACGGGAATCAACAAGCATAACAAAAGACATGCGTTAATACCAAGATGATGCATGAATGACGACATTACACAAAATGCAATATTACGAAAAAGAGCTTATGTCTACCTAAACCAAGTCAAACTCAACCCAACTACCTATCCAAAACCTGAAACCAAACAAAAACAAGAACAAAACACCATTAGCAACCAAATCATCCGAAATTAGCCGCTAATCCAGATCATCTCAGGTCGGAGTGTTACATAAGGGAAGTGGAGGTAGGAGATTGACGTAAAGAGATGGGAGTTAGGGTTTTGGCTCAAATGAGATGGCTTGGCTTTTATACTTGAGTTCCTTATAAAATCACAAGCAAGTCCATTTCTTTGGACATATAACAAAATGGGTCAAAGGCACTTTCTTAAGATAAAATAACTTATGTTACAAATGAAATAGAATGCTTATGATAAATGAGAAAATGATGGAATTATGCACAAACCATGTACTAATATAAGGTCCATCTAAGCCACCTAAACGAGGTTAGGGTCCAACCCACCTACCTGGCCAACCTAATTAACAAATAATAATCAAATTAGGTGAAAACACCATTAATTAATATAAAGCATAATTAATTAGAAAGTAAATCCTAAATTAGGGAATGGGAATTTACACTCTCTTAATAAAGTCTTGACTTTATAGTAGGTCCTTTGGAGAGTTAGGAATTACCTTTGTTTTTCACTAAGCAGAGAAATTTTTATATGCAACGACAAAGTAGCTACCTTTGAAGAATTATTTTATATGCTGAAATTGAGTTCGGATCTGCTGATATTTCACCCCACAGTGACCATGGTGGGAACTATCACTTGCCATCCCTTGGTGATGTGACGGACTGTGATAGGTCCACTCATGGTCACCGTGGGGCAAACTGTCATAGAATTTCAATCTGATAAAATTATGTTGTATTCCCCTAAAAGGTCTTAAAGAGTGAAAAAATTTATATTGTCAATAGCCTTGATCGAAGTCTTAGAACGAAGATTAGTAGAGATGCCACATTGGTTTTTTCAGATGTTGCTTCATGATTCAATGGTTAAGTTGCATTTTGTTTTACCATGACATTCAATGGATCTTTGATTGGTGCACATTCATTCAAAGGACCAATGTTATTATTTTCTCAATAAGCTAAAATGAGAGTGATCTCTCCTGCTGTAGCTCTAAAATCCAATAGTCCTAAGATTAGCAGAGATTCTGCATTGGTTGTTGACGGTGGTCAAAAGAGTAATAGAGTGAGGGTCGTAAATGGTCCTCAATTCTCCAATCAACCAAAGGTTCCGACCCATTAGTAACTGGGTTTGAGTCTTTATTTAGGTCTTGATAAATAAATGGATCTAGATCTAGATCTCATTTTTGGACACATGACGTAAACAGTTTCAGGTTTGATTTTACCTTGGTTCCAGCTTGTGAACCCGAGACCCAAAATGTTACCTATATAGACCCAAAATTTTGAGAAGTTTTCTTAAAAATCAAGTTATCTCCAACGCATTCTCTATATAGACATGGATTCAGGCCCGAACCCACCCTATCCATGGATTTGGTTCCAATATTGGTTCCATATTCTCATCAATGGTTCTAATTTCGGGTCCAAGAAACTAGTTTCGAACTGGTCCTGCTTTCGGATCCAAGTCTATATTCTCATTAACAGTTCCAATTCCAAGTCCACCATGTGGACCCAGATTGGCCGTAAATAGAGTCCAGGTCCTCTATGTGTCTCGCTCATTCCTCTTTTAAGTGAAGTGCATGGAATTACATTATGGGGACTTATTTTTTGAAAATCAGAGCCGCTAAAAAATGAATGACTTAATATATGAGATGTTTCAAAATTTTATTCAAATAAGAGCTGGTCCTACCAAAAGATTGAAAATGATATTAAAGAAGTTGTATCATAATTTTAAGCATAATTCATGCAACTACAACTCTACCATAGAAAAACCCGCTTTACTATGAATTATTGGATCTTAATAAAAAGAGAAGAGTGAAAAAAAGGAAGAAACGGTGGCAAGGGTGTTGCATATCACACAAAATGCCCAAGGATCGCGCAAGTTGTGTACCACTTGCCCATCTCAAATTAAAAAAAAAGGAAAAAAAGAAAAGAAAACAGCAAAAATTACCCTTGTGAAGACTTAGATAATAAATTTACTTAGATTAGAGATAATTGCATACCAAGCAAACATATAAGCCCTATTTACATCCGAGATTGGTCCACCGAAGCTCAAGAGCTCTAGGAAAAGAAACTATGCTCTAGGAAAAGAAACTATGGGACTACTTCGTTAAATAGATGTGGTCAACCCAAGGGTGTAAATATGGGCTCAGAAGGAGTGAAACACCATAGCAGGCTCCACCGCTCCCACATAAAAGACTGATGTGAAATTAAATTCAATCCTTTAATAATGTAAGTGCACAGTGGTCCTTTTGAGACAATGGCAGTATAGGTCGAACCCATGGGGAGTACTATTAAAATTCTTTTTTAAATTAAAATCTGACCTTTTTTTTATGATAATGACAAGAGGGATAAAAAATAAACAATAATAAAATTGAAAAATTCTAGATCTAAAGCACATAGGAAAAAAAATGAGAAAATGTAGATCAAAATGTTATGAATCCATGAAGTAGTCCCACCATCTTTCTATGCAATTGATAAAATAATTTGTCTCAAAAATCCTTAAAACCAGAAACAAATCAATGTTTCTGATTCGGACAATTTGGCTATCAAGAGCATAATTTTTTTTATAATTTATTTAAGATAATAATCTCCTTCACCTAATAAAATTATAAACTTAACTCAAGATCACATATTAATAAAAAATAGAGTATCAAAGAATTTCAATCTAAGAATAATCTATTTAAAAAACATACGTGATTAAAGCATTGCTCACACAAAAATTTGAATAGCATAGATTGTCAATGACAAGAGGTAGATTTATTTTTATAATAAACACATAAGAGAAAAAAATATACTTGAATCAAATCAGATAGAATAATGATGAGAAACACTTAACTTTATTAAACACTCTAATCCGGGGATCTACTTCTTCATTGCAAAATATGAGATTTTCATTGAGAACTTCGTGGCAATTACAATTTTCTCTCACATTCTTCTAGCCTAATTCTAGAGCAGGGCTCCAGAATACCCACATATATTCTCTCTTTTTTTTACAATAGAAAGAGGAGATGAGCAAGGAGAGAGGAGAGAGAAGTGGAGAAAGGGATCATGGAATTAGATGGTAGTGAGGGGCACGAGAGAGAGAGAGAGACGAAGAGAGAGAGAGAGATGGAGTTATGTACTACGATGTCTTTTGTGGGTGGTGCCTCTTTGTCATTTTATAGCTCTCTTTTGTATCCATGAGTCTTTCTTGCCGATTTTTTTCTCATTCTCTTTGGAAACAAATATTTATATAAATCTTCTTAGATTGGCCCTCTTGATAAGCTTTCCACATGCTAGTATTTTAAAGGAGTAAAAGACAGCAACTACAAGTTGTCCATGGGGTGTAAATGGCTAGCATGAGTTGCCACTTTCCTTCTTTGTTTATTCTCTTACTTGGACAAAGATCATGAATGTGGGCTCCACTTTGAAATTCAAACGTGAGAGATACTTCTTCAAAATCTTCTATAACAAATATGGTGTGAGTGGGACCCTCCCTCTGGCACAAGTGAAAAAGTATGAAATGTAGTATGCGGGTCCTACTAGTTTCAATTTCTTTCTTTTTTCAATGTAGGTCCCATATTTTTCTACACATTCTAATTAGACACATCAAATGTTAAAGAGCCCACTTGAAGTGGGGCCTGTCCAGACACAATTCTACTCCAATGGGACTCTTCGAAGAAAAAAAGCGTATAAAATGCTAAAAATGCAGAAAATGTAAAAAAAAAAATCCAAATCCTAAGTAAAATTGCACAAAATGGTAAAAATGAATAAAAACTTGATGCCATTCACCAAATTAAGTCCTAAAAATGTGTAAATCCATGGATTTAACACACTCAAACCAGCCTTTTGCTAGTCCCTTAGCAAAAATTGCGAAAAGCAATGAAGTTCTTTGACCTAATCTAAGAAAACAAATAACAAAAAGAAATAAAAAAGGAAAAGGAAACCACTTTCACTGGTACTTTCGATTGCATTTAGCATATGTAGCAAGCCTTTAAACCCCTAAATTACCTTAGTGGACGAGTTTTGCCTCGTGAGAGTTTGTAGTGAATATACCTACAAAATTCTTTTTCAAAAGTAGTAAGGTAAAAGAAATTTCTCGAAAGAAAATCCACTCCTATCGAATACTTTCGAAATCTAGAATGATTGAGAATTCGGACTTTCAAAATCTAGTTCACTATTATATTTTCAAAAACTTTCTCAAATTCATAGCAAGACTTGTGTGCACAGTGAAAAATGTATTCATCACTATCAGCTTGAATATTCTATACCAATGTCACTTAAACAGAAATTTTCTCTAAACCGTTCAATCCCCCAAGAATCGAGCCACAATAAATTCCCTCCTCTCAAGGCTACTATAATGGCTTTACACTGCTGTTAAGGGTCGAAAAACTTCTCCATTCCTCTCTTTTTTTCTAATTTTTTTCCTTTTTTTTAACACACACCTTTTTAATCACATGTGATTGTGCAATGTTCAGGTCCCTTAAACTTTCTAATTAATCCATGTAACGAGTGTTTGGCCAATAACTCCTAAACTAGATGGCTTTAGGTACTAGGTATGGATATAACCCTACGGGCTTACTAGCTCCAGTTAAAGAGGCTACGAATCCAAACTAGTCACAAAACATTACTCAACACTCTTTTTTTTCTTTTTTTCTTCTTTTTTTTTTCAAAGTAATGAGGAGAAGCACTCCAATTCCCAAACAAAAGGTACCACTTTTCAATTTGCCCTAATTAATTCCCTTTGATGAACCAGGAGAGAAAATTATTGAAAATCTCAGGTTCTCATTGAATCTTTCGGAAAAATTCTGAAAGCAAGCATTTTAGCTTTTAATCCAAACTTCATGAAACGTAAAGTGTGTATAGTGGAGATAAGTTTAGCTAATTTTCAGATGAGCTTCATCATTTAAAAAAGTGAACTTTCTTTTTACTTCCTTCCAAAAATTCTAAATTTCGTAAATATCTTCAATTTGCCTCAATTCCTTTGAAAACTTTCTTTTGCTGAAAATTTTTTTTTTGATTTTGACAAAAGGTATAAAAGAACCTAAGACATAAAATAAAATGCAGCCTAAGCTGGTCCACCCCGGACCGACATGGGGGTCTTTTAACATTAGATTCCCAAACGAGTTGACTATAGTGGCTATGTTTTATCTTGCCTCATCAAGTATTCGTTTTGGTCCCAACCGATGTAACCCGTCTTAGACCAAATTTCTTCGGTCTTACTCAGTGGTTTCCAAATCAGCAGTTTTCTCCTTTCTTTACTTGATGAGGACCAGACTAATCCATTGCATCTTTTTCCATTTTCTCTAAAAATTAAGTCACAATTAAATCTCAAACAATGGTAGCAACAACCAATCCTCTTAGCTCTATGTTTAATGTCATAAAGGCTCCTAGCATCAAATGGCAGCGATTGTTTAGTTTTCATTTCCTACTCGAAGGCCTCCATTATTTTCATCACAATGATGATCTTGATGTCATAAGGAACATTAAGATTTGACATGAACCAAATGCACTGAACATAACTGGAAACCATTGGGTTGCCTCCCAACAAGTGCTAAGTTTAATGTCTTCAGCCAGACCAAAGATTCTTACTTTTTTTTAAAAGTAAAATTGAAACAAGATTTTTTTTTTGAAAAATAGTTTTTTTTTAAATCAGGAACAAGTGACTAATTCGCGCACACCCCCAACCTAGACTTAACATTGTCCTCAATGTAATGAACAAAAAATTGCAATGGGGTGAATGCGATGAGGATACTTACTCTAGGTAGATGGGATCCTGAAGAAAGATCTCCTCAGTGTGTTTGTTTTTTAGCTCAAGAAATGGTTTCAATCGTTGACCATTGACTTTGAAAACATCTCCATTTTTGGGTTTGTTAATTTCCACCACACCATGAAAGTAAACAGTTCTGACAATGAATGGACCAGTCCACAAGTTCTTAACTTCCCTGGAACCAAATGTAACCGGGAATTATATAAAAGGACTTTCATACGTAGTTCAAATGATTTTCTCAAAATGGACTTATCATGGTTTAGCTTCATCCTCTCCTCATAAACCTTGGCATTCTCATAAGCATCATTCCTAAGTTCTTCTAACTCATTGAGTTGCAATTTGCACAGATTACCTGCAGTGGGTAAATCAAAATTAAACTTTTTGATAGCCCAATAAGCTCTATGTTCCAATTCAATAGGCGAGTAGCAAGTTTTCTCATAGACCAACCGATATGGGGACCTCCTAATAGGTGTTTTGTAGGTGGTTCGATAGGCCCACAGTGCGTCAATCAATCGCAAAGACTAGTCTTTCCGAGTGGGATTGACCGTCTTTTCCAAATTTTGTTTAATTTCGCTATTCAAAATTTCCACTTGGCCACTTGTTTGTGGGTGATAAGGTGTAGCAACTTTATGGTTGATAGAATGTTTTTTCAACAAAATCTCAAAGGGACGGTTGCAAAAATGGGTGCCTCCATCACTAATTATTGCCCTAAGGGTACTAAACCGAGAAAAGATGTGATCTCTCACAAACTTGATCACCATATGGTGGTCATTCCTTTTTGTCGGTATGGCCTCTACCCACTTGGAAACATAGTTTACTACCAATAAAATGTAAAGATTTCCAAAAGAATTTGGAAATGGCCCCATAAAATCAACTCCCCATACATCAAAGATTTCCACAAGAAGTATGGGATTCAGGGGAATCATATTCCTCCGATTGAGCTTACCAAGCTTTTGACACCTCTCATAGTTCAGACAGAGAGTGTAACAATCTTTAAAGATTGTGGGCCAGTAAAATCTACACTGCAAAATTTTTGTGGCTATCTTTTTTGAACTAAAATGGTCCCCACATGCATGATCATGGTAGAATGAAATGACTGAGTAGTGGTCATGATTAGGGATGCATCTCCTGATGATCTGGTCTGGACAGTACTTAAAAAGATACGGGTCATCCTAGAAAAAGTACTTGACCTCAACTAGAAATTTTGATTGATCTTGTCTTGACCAATGGCCAAGCATCTCCCCTGTAACAAGGTAATTGATTATATCTGCAAATCAAGGGATCTGAGAAATACTCAGCAATTCTTCATCAAGAAAATTTTCATTTAGTGGGACCTCGTCGGATGGCTCTAAAGATAACCTCGAAAGATGATTAGCCACAACATTTTCACATCCTTTCTTGTCTCTTATTTCCAAATCAAATTCTTGTAGCAGAAGTATCCACCGAATCAAACTGGCTTTTGCATCTTTTTTTGAAATAAGATACTTTAAGGCTGCATGGTTTGTGTAGATGATGACTTTGGACCCTATCAATTAGGACCAAAATTTCTCCAAGGCAAAAAACACATCTAGCAATTCTTTTTCAGTGGTTGTGTAATTTAGTTGTGCATCATTGAGGGTCCTCCTAACATAGTAAATCACATGAGGTAATCTCCCAAACCGTGACCCAAAATAGCCCCAATGGCAATATCGGATGCATCACACATGAGTTCAAATGGAATGGTCCAATCAGGTGGCTGGATTATAGGAGCGGAGGTTAGCTCCTTTTTAAATTTATCAAAGGCCTTTAGGCAATTTTCATCAAATTCAAATGGGGCCTCTTTTGTCAGCAATTGGCACAAGGTTTAGCTAAAGTCCTTGATGAATCTACGATAAAAACCAGCATGGCCCAAGAATAATCGAATCCGCTTTACAAATCTTAGTGCTGGTAATTTTGAGATTGAGTCAATTTTTGCTTTGTCCACCTCAATCCCTTTCTTAGAAATAATATGTCCCAAGACTCTCCCTCGTTTTACCATGAAATGACATTTCTCCCAATTTAAAACTAGATTTTTCTTTTTACGCTTTTCAAGCACAAGGGACAAATGATATAAGTAGTCCTTAAAAGAATTGCCAAAGACCGAAAGTCATCCATGAAAACCTCAATGAATCTCTCCACCATGTTAGAAAATATGCTCATCATGCACCTTTGAAAGATGGTTGGTGCATTGCAAAGCCCAAATGCCATGCGTCTGTAAGCAAATGTGCCAAAAGGATAGGTAAAAGTGGTCTTTTCCTGGTCCTTAGTTGACATTGGAACTTGATTATAGCCGGAATAACTATCAAGAAAACAATAGTAAGCATGATCGGGTAGCCTTTCAAGCATTTGATCCATGAATGGGAGGGAAAAATGACCTTTTCGGGTCACTGAATTCAACTTCCTATAGTCAATGCATACCCTCCATCCAGTCTGTATTCTAGTGGGTACCAATTCATTACCTTCATTTTGAACTACTGTAATTCCTGATTTCTTTGGTACCACTTGTACCGGGCTCAGCCATGTACTATTAGAGATGGGGTAGATCATCCCTGCATCCAGTAATTTTAGAACCTATGACCTGACCACTTCCTTTACTGTTGGGTTAGACTCCTCTGTGGTTGATGAGAGGGTTTTGCATTTTCTTCTAAATGGATTCTCTGTTGGACCACAAATGGGATTATTCCTTTGATGTTTGCCATGGACCACCCTATAGCTTCCTTATGTTCATCTAGAATGTTTATGAGTTTCTCCTCTTAGATAGGGTCTAAGTCTGAAGCTATAATCACTGGAAAGGCTTCTAGGGGGCCAAAAACACATATTTCAAATTATCTAGCAACTTCTTGAGTTCAAACTTAGGGGGCTCTACAACAGATGGGACAGGTGGTGAAGCAGATGGAGTCAAAATCTCATGCTTCGGTTGCCACCTGGTATAGTTCATAATTGGTGTTTAGTCTAACAAAGCAGTGACTTTCTCAATTTGTCCATCTATGTTAAAATCACTTCCAAAAGGGGGCAGATAAGCCTCTAATGGATCTTCAAGATTAAAATGGGGTGAGTGACTTTCCACTAATTCATGAATATAACTGACTTAAAAAACCCCATCATCCTTATTAGGAGGTTGCTTACAAACATTAAAAATGTTTACTTAAATGGTCATGGTCCCAAAAGAAATCTGCATCACTCCATTCCTGCAGTTGATCAAGACATTTGAGGTGGCTAGGAATGGTCTCCCTAAAATCACTGGTATTTTGGGTTTAGCCTCATATTTGTTTTTATATCCAAGACAACAAAATCGATGGGAAACACAAAGTCTCCAACTTTGATTAGAACGTCTTCGACTACCCCTTTGGGGTATCGAATCGATACATCAGCCAATTATAAGGTCACTTGGGTTTTTTTTCAACTCCCCTAAACCTAATTCTTCGTAAGTAGAGTACGGAAAAAGGTTCACACTCTTACCTAAGTGTAGCAAAGCTTTTTCTATGTGTTGGTCCCCAATTTGGCAAGAAATGGTAGGGCACCTTGGGTCCTTGTATTTTATCGGAGTTGGACAGGAAATTATTGAGCTAGCTTGTTAAGCTAGAAAAGCCTTTTTAGGTACATTGGTGGTCCCTTTGAAGGTGCAAAGTTTCTTCAAAAATTTGGCATAGGATGGAATTTGTTGGATAGCATCAAGTAGTGGAATGTTGATTTTCACTTGTTTAAACACTTTTAATATTTTATCCAACTGGGCAGTTGATTTTCTGGGTCCTAGCCTTTGGGGGTATGGTGCTTTGGGAATGTAAGCCCAAGGAGTGGGCTCACTAGATGATGGTTCAGCATTCACACTTGGTTCATCGGTTTCCACATCCTCACTTGATTCTTCCTTAGGTTCCTTGGGTAGTTCTACCATGTTATCAACTTGTGTACCCGAGCTAAAAGTGATTATTGATTTGACCTGCTCTGGGCCTTTTCCTTCATTATCATGAACAACTTGGCCCTTAGTATCAGGCTTAGGTAGACTAGGGAAGGTTCCTTTGTCGCTGGTGCTCATGGAATTGGCTAGTTGGCCCATCTTATATTCTAATTTTGCAAGGGTTTGAGTATGGCCATTTAAAATTTGAGTGGTGGTTTGTTGGAATTGAGCAGTACTTTGAAATATGAGTTTCATGGTCTCTTCCAAGGAATCTACCCTTTGGGTCAGTGAACTAGGGTTGAAATTGGGCTTTTGGAAACCAGGTGGGGCATTAGCGTAAGATTGAATGGGCTGAAATTGATTGGCCTGTGATGGGCCACCCTGAGTTGGACCCTTGGTCGAAGAAAAGTTTGGATTGTCCCTCCACCTGGATTATATGTGTTCGAGTATGGGTCATACTTTTGTCGATTATCAAAATGAGTGTTTTGATAAAGCGCGTTTACCTCCTTAAGAGATTCGGTCTGATCCAAAGTTGTTTGGTCAATTCCACTATTCAAAGCCTAATTATACTTCAGTGACTCCAAAGTGTTTGGAGTGGGCATTTGGTTCAGCTCTAAGGCCTCTATCCTCCTCAATAGTATGGCTAGTTTGGCCTTTGCCTCAATTTGGGTTCAATCTTGAACACCCCACCTTTCTTAGGAATGGAAGGTTTGGAGGGTCCCTTTTGACAAGGGCCCATTGTATTGTATTATCAGCAATTTCTTCCAAAAATGTCTATGTTTTATCTGCTGTTATCTATGTAAAATTTCCACCACAGAAAGATTCTACCCTTTATTTAGTTGGGTAATCCATGCCCTCATACACAATTTGGACCAATCGGATCTTTTCAAATCCATGGTAGGGACACTAGATCAAGAGGTCGTTGAACCGTTCTAGATAATTATAAAGTGTCGCCCCATCCATTTGATAAAACCCATTGATGGCCTGCCTAATCGAAGAGATCTTCTATTTGGAATAGAATTTCTTATAAAATTCTTTGACTAGCTTAGCCTATGTAGTGATGGACTCGACCTGTAAGTTATAAAGCTAGGCTTTAGCCTTTTCTTTCAAGGAGAAAGGGAATAATCTAAGCTTGAGGGCATCCTCTGTCGTATGATTTATTCTCATGGTCTCACAAATGTCCTCAAATTCCCTAACATACTGATATGGGTTCTCCTGATCTACCTCACGAAACACTGGAAGCATCTGGATCATGCCAGATTTGATCTCAAAGGTAGCATTGGTCTAGGGCAACCTAATGCAGGACGGTTGAGTTGTCTTGGTGAGGTACATGTAATCCCTCAAAGTCATGGGTGGGTCGACTTACCCTCCTTCAGCCATTTTTTCCTCAAAAATTGATGAATTACCTATGACGGTTAAGGCTAACTCGGGTTCTATTTTGATCAACCTATGGTTTTTGCGTTCCCACAATTTCTTCCTCTCAAGTTTAGATTGCATGCACCATGTTCAACCCCTAAAATAAAAAAAGGAAAAAAATATTAACCTAATCTATATGCAAGGTTCTAATAATCCTAATATGATGTAGACATAAAGAAGTCACGCACAAGGAATGAGCACAAGAAAGGTCATAAGGTTAATATAGACACTAGACAGCTCCTAACTGGTGAAGAGAACACGTGGGCCTCCAATTTGGTCCTATGAAAACTTATTTGACCAGGCAACCACTAAGGAGTGGTAGGGATGAACCCGCTTAAGTACTAGTTCCCTAAACAATCAAATTGTCACACCCTTAGGAGCAAAGGCTTTCTAGGGCATCAACTTTAGTTAAGGAGCGCAATTGGTCTAATCGTTACTGGTCTTCATCCTCTAAAGCTCGAATCCTAAGGTCTCGTTGCTACTTGATTTTAATTAAGGTTAAAAGCCTAATGTGAGAGATGGTTAAACCTAAATGGGCAAGGATCTAGCGATGAAATCCAATCTTTATTTTGTTTGGGGTAAGTTGCCAAATTGTGTGCCATGCAAGCAGTCACAATTTGCAAAATTTTAAATCAATCAAGCCCACTTGCAGAAAAATATTCATGTGTTAAGGATAAAGCATTTTACAGTGGATCCATACAAATCTTCTAGGATGCAGGCTTATCTTCTTTTTAGTAATTTTTGTAAGCAATTCAATGTTATTGGACTTTATTTTATAGCAATCCCCGCAGTTTCCTGTTTTTGTCAAATATCTCCACACAATGCAAACTACCAAAAATAAAAAAAAATTGTTAGTAATTCCTAATTTGAATGAAACTCCTATAAAAAAAGTTGAAAACTTGTCCTAATCTAAAACAAAGAGATGACAAAAATATATATATAAACTCTAAGTTACCAAAAAAAAAATGCAAAATATAATCTAAACTATTCAAAAATCAAATAAACCTAATTCTAATCAAAGCAACACAAAAAAAATCTAATGAAACCTAGAAATTAGTTTCTTTTATTTTTCTGAATTTTGAAATTAAAAAAATTCTTAAAAAACGTTTTTTTTGTGATTATCAAAAGGAAACCTAAAAGAAAATAAAAAATAATCTAAAAAAATTAAAACAATTTTTTTTCTTTACTAGCTTTTTAACTTTTGAAATTATGAAAAAAAATGTTTGAAAAGAAATTTTTTTTCAATTTCTTTAATCCCAAAAATTCAAAAAAATACTTAAAAAATCAGAAAAATCCAAAATTTTTTATTTTTTCTTTTCCAGAAAAAAAAACTAACCACTAATTTTAAACAAGGTTAAGGAAATAAACTAAATGACTAAACAACTGAAAATGCAACTTAATGATAAATATGAATGCACCTTTAAAAAACCAGATTTAATAAAAAAAAATTTAGATTTGGCTCCCCGGCATCGGCGCTAAAAACTTGATGTGAAATTAAATTCAATCCTTTAATACTGCAAGTGCACAGTGGTCCTTTTGATATAACAGCAAGTATAGGTCGAATCCACATGGAGCACTATTGAAATCCTTTATTCTATTTAAATTTAACTTTTTTTAATGATAACTACAAGAGGGATAAAAAAATAAACAATAATAAGATTGAAAAATTCTAAATCTAAAGCATAGAGGAAAAAAAAAGAGAAAATGCAAATTAGAATGTCATGAATCCATTAAGTAGTCCCACCATCTTTCTATGCAATTGATAAAATAATTTGTCTCAAAAATCCTTCATACCAGAAACAAATCAATGTTTCTGACTCAGACAATTTGGCTATCAAGAGCATAATTTTCTTTACAATTTATTTAAGATAATAATCTCTTTCACCTAATAAAATTATGAACTTAACTTAAGATCACATATTAATCAAAAATTAATTATCAAAGAATTTCAATATAAGAATAATCTATTTAGAAAACATACGTGATTAAAGCATTGCTAATACAAAAATCTGAATAAAATAGGTTGTTAATGACAAGAGGTAGATTTATTTTTATAATAAACACATAAGAGAAAAAAATATTCTGGAATCAAATCACATAGAATAATGATGAGAAACACTTAACTTTATTAAAGACTCTGATCCAGGGATCTACTCCTCCGTTGTAAAATATGTGATTTTTATTGAGAATTTCATTGGAATTACAATTTTCTCTCACGCTCTTCTAGCCCAGTTCTGGAACAAGGCTTCAGAATACCCACAGATATTCTCTTTTGTTTTTTATTAGAGAAAGAGGAGATGAGAGAGGAGAGAGAAGTAGAGAGAGGGATCATGGAATTGGATGGTAGTGAGGGGCATGTGAGAGAGAGAGAGAGAGAGAGAGAGAGAGAGAGAGTAATGTACTTATGATGTCTTTTATGGTGGTGTCTCTTTATTACTTTATAGCTCTCCTTTCTAGCTCAGGAGTCTTTCTTGCTGATTTTTTCCTCATTCTTTTTAGAAACAAATATTTATTCAAATCTTCTTAGATTGGCCCTCTTGATAAGCTTTCCACATGCTAGTATTTTAAAGGAGTAAAAGACAGTACTATCAGTTGTCCATGAGGTGTAAATGGCTGGCATAAGTTGCCACTTTCCTTCTTTGCTTATTCTCTTACTTGGACAGAGATAATGAATGTGGGCTCTACTTTGAAATTCAAATTTGAGAGATACTTCTTCAAAATCTTCTACAACAATTATGGTATGAGTGGGATCCTCCCTCTGGCACAAGTGAAAAAGCGTGGAATGTAGTGTGCGGGTCCTACTGGTTTTAATTTCTTTCTTTTTTCAATGTGGATCCCATATTTTTCTACACATTCTAATTAGACACATCAAATGTTGAAGAGCCCACTTGACGTGGGGCCCGTCGAAACACAATTATACTCCGATGGAACTCTTCGAAGGAAAAAAGTGCATAAAATGCTAAAAATACAGAAAATATAAAAAAAAATCCAAATCCTAAGTAAAATTGCACAAAATGGTAAAAATGAATAAAAACTTGATGCCATTCACCTAATTAAATCCTAAAAATGTGCAAATTCATGGATTCAACAAAAACCTTGTCATTCAAAATAAATATCTTTTATATTTCACATTTGGCTTCAAATTTCATTCTAATAGCAGTTAATCTCAATTGATTTACATGGCTCATAATACAGTAGAATCATAACTTATTCGCGGCTTGGATTCTCAATAGATAGACTGGCCGTACATTGGACTTCCAGTCCTCCGGTTTCTTCCACCGGTACACGAAGCCCGCGTCTAGGTAACCCCTGGCGAGGTCGTTACACGTTCCCGCGCTCGTGCTTCATACGAAAATCTCCCGCGCCTCCTTCAAACTCGCCTTGCTTTCCTCTCCTCCGTCTCTTCCTCTCTTCCTCCTCTGAAATTCCGCACCTCCTCCCAAACCCAAGCTTTCCCCCACAACAAAAAATCCCACCTTCCCTTTCGATTCCGATGCAATTCCAATTCGAATCCCCTCTCCATCACTTGGAAAGCGAAAACGAAAACGAAAACGAAAACGAAATCGAAATCTCCCGACATCGAAATGAGAAGATTTTGATTGATTGATTGGTTGGTTTTCATCGTGAAACAAGCCTTGGGAGATGGAAGAAATGAGAAATCTGTCGCGACTGTTGGTTTTGCCTCTCTTCATCTTGGTGCTTCTGGGGTCTTCTCCATTTGAATTTGTCTCGTGTGAGGACTACGATGATTACAACCACAAGGATAATCCGGAAGTTGTTCCGCTCTTCACCCAGCTCGTTTACAATCGGATCTCCAATCTCACTGGAATCTTCTCTCAGGAGATTATCAAGCGCTTGAATTTCTGCATAAAGGATACGTGCGTGCCTGTCTTCTCTTTTGTTGCTTAAATTTGTGATTCTGATTGTGTTTGAGGAGCTTGGAGCTAAGCTCGATTTATTGTTGTTTGTGTTGGGTGTTGTCATTTGGCAGGGACGCTGATTGGAATGGGGCCTTTAATTTCTCCTCCAATTTGGGGTTCTTAGCTTCTTGCATCCGGAAAACGAATGGTATGGATCATTCATTGTTTTTGTGAAATTTCAAATTAGGCATTCTTTTTGGGAAAGATTTGTTGACTTGATATGAATTAACTAGAAACGATGCATTCCATGCTCTCCTTTGCCTCTTGTTGGTGCACATTGAATCATGTGGGGCACCATATCCAAACTGTCACGTGGGGGCCACTTGGTTCTCTGCCAATCAGCAGGGGTAGAAGGAGAGAAGGAGTGGGGTGCGGTTGTAAACACCTCTTGTGAAGTAGGATTGGACAAACAATTAGCCTCTTAAGATCATCCTAACCCTTAATTTACAATCATTGAAATTTAATGGGTTTAACTTTACAGTTTTTCTAGATTAAAAAACAAGCTCTGAGCGTAGGTTGAATGAGTAAGAAAATGGCACATTCATTGGGGGTTGTTGTGTGGGGATTGATTATATTGGTTTGAATTCTGCCTTCCATTTTAAGAAGTGAATTGAAGTAAATGGTCACTTTAAGAAACAAGAAAAGAAGAGGAGGGGTCATAAAAAAAGTACGAAATTTCAAAATTCACCTTCTTGATTTTTTTGTCATTTTGTGGCATGAGAATGAATTCTTTTGGATAGAAAACAAGGCCTTTTGTCATTTAGTGGGACGGGAGAATACCTTTTTAGTCTTGTGTCTAAATGTAACTCTTCACTTCAATTCACTTTACAATTGAATTACCAAAACGGGCATTTGATTTTTAGAAAAAGATGAATGTGCAACTTATGCTATATTCATGTGATTTTTGATGGATGGATCTCTTTCAATCAATTCAGTTCTGTGATGAAACCAATTTTTTTTTTTCTCATTCCAAATGCTCTGAATCTGATCAACAGGGGATCTCACACAACGCCTCTGTACAGCAGCAGAAATTAAGTTCTACTTCAATGGTTTCATTAACCAAGTCGGAAACAGTAAAAACTACTTGAGACCCAACAATAATTGTAACTTGACTTCATGGGTTCCCGGTTGTGAGCCAGGATGGGCTTGTAGTGTTGGCCAAGATCAGAAGGTTAATCTCAAAGAGTCCGAGCATATGCCTGATAGAACTGCTGATTGTCAGCCTTGTTGTGAGGGTTTCTTCAGCCCTCATGGTATCACTTGCATGATACGTAAGTAGCAGTGGCAATCACATTTCACTTTCTCTTTTAAAGTGTCTGAGAACTTTACATTGGATCAGAGATTTGTTGCACCCCTTTTTGTTCAATCCAATCTCTAGTGTGGTCCACTATCCTATTGCATTGACTAAACTAACTTTTTAGGATACTATGACAAACTGGTAATTGCTATTAAAGATTGCTCTCTTCTTTTCTGCATTTGCTGCAAACGGAGTTTCTTAGCCATTCCTTAACCTTTTTTTTTTTTTGGTTACAATCACTCCTTGGGATTAGAATTATCTAAAACGGGAAACTTATCCTGATGCAAAAATTGTTGACCATTTGCATTTTGGTTACCTTGTCGATTAATTAATAGGTGAATAATGATTATATGATTATTGCCTTGGTGAAAGTTGAGTGGCTTGTTCATTGTTTGTTTGCATATTTATTCTTTGTGATTTGTATTTACTAGTGTACATCTTCACATAATGGTTTTAGATTCCATGAATAAATGTAAAAAGAAGTATCTTAACATTCATTTTGTTGAGAACATGGTTCAAAATCATGTAAGTAGTGGGCCCAATACCCACATGATACTGTCTACTTTGGTTCATGGGATTCCAAACAAATCTTGCCTCATGGTTTTTTAAAGGCATCATCTTGAGAGGCCCCAAGCATAATATTGTCCTACCCAACTATCATTAGAGTGCACGGTGGAGGTTTTGTTTGTGTGGGCAAGCAAGCAAGTCCAACTCAAGACAAGTCCCCAGGTAGAAGGCCTCATCTATGGTTAAGGGGATAAGGCCGCACTTATATACCCGGATCAAGACTTGGATATTTCCAATGTGGGACGTTTGCACCACTGCATACCCTATCCTTAAGAGTTTCCTCTGCCTCTCTCTAGGTGGATGCTCCCTGGACCCATCGTCCTTCTACTGGGGAGCCTCAAGCGTGACAGTAAGCATGTCCTATTGACCCTCAAATCAATACATTGTAGAGATACCTTTATTATGTTGCACTTCACGCTTTCTTGGGCCATCATGGGGTTTTTTTTTTTTTTTTGACAAGAAATCTGAAAAATATTTTAACATATAGAACATTGGAAAAATGCTTGAATCAATTTTTTTTTCTTATTAGGGACCATTGTGAAGTAATTTATCGGTTACTAAAAGTAACATGCGTCCCATGATTCAAAATAGTCATAGTAGTGGGTGTCACAGTTAACCTTGGAAATTGATACATCACTTCATGGTGGTTGTGCTCCGTGAACCCATAACATGTATTTTTTCCCAAGCAAATCTGCAAAAAATATTAAAAAAAAAATAGTAATGGAAAAATGCTAGAGTTCTTTTATCGCTCTTCTCTCAAGGACATTATAGAGCAAGTTTATCAGTCCTCCTTAATTATATATGCCTATATATATGTAGGAAAAAACTACTATGCATATGTCCCTCACACTATTGTGAGGGACACTTCCATTTTGGAAAGTATTGACGTGCAAAAGGACAAAACCATCACACATCATGACACTTTTTTGACCTTATTAGGTCTAAAAAAGGAATTGTCGCTCACCTTGTGGTGAGGGATGGATGCATAGTAGTCTTTCCCATATATATATATTCATACATGGGGCCTTTTTCTGTGCATACGTCCCTCATGGACTTTTCATGCACACTCTTTAGTGGGGTCCACTATGGACCCCACCAAGGGATGAGACTGGGAGGGTTGAAAAGATCTATGTGAAAACACCCCATATATCAAATTTGGCCCCAATCGCATATCCCTAACCCCTTCATCCATGGCTCACAAATCCATTCTGTTCGGATTGGTGTACAATCAATCCAACGGTCCAATAAATTTGGATCCGACCAAAACTTGGAGCGAGTTGCTATCATGGGGTCCCATGTGTGTTGCAAGGTTTGGATTGAGTGATAGATGGGCCCTACCTAGAGTTCTCACGAAAAAAATGGTGAGGGAAGGATGCGTATGAAGATTCTCCTTCATATATATATATATATATCTCGTATTGTTGTTCTTTAGAATCTGTTCAACTTGTTCAAATTTTATGACTCACTGAAACGTATTTGCTAAGGGTTCTCTTTATATTAACATAAAACCATATATTATGCCCTCGTGCTTTGTAACATGCCATCTTTTGGTTGCTATGGCAGCGTGTCCCTTGGGTTCATACTGTCCGCTTGCAAAACTCAATAAAACCACAGGCGTATGTGATCCGTAAGTTGATATATAATGATAGTAATTTTAAAGGTTTTACAAAATAATTTTACTTATTTTGTACATTGGGTTATTGCTTACAGATACAATTATCAACTACCTCCAGGAGACATAAACCATACTTGTGGTGGGGCTGATGCTTGGGCTGATGTTGGGAGTAGCAGCGAAATATTTTGTTCGGCAGGATCATATTGTCCTACTACCACACAAAAAATCCCTTGTAGCAGTGGGTATTGATTCTCATCCTAACAGTCTGGCATTTTTCTATTTATCATGCACCTCTTATGTTCTGTTATGGAATACATGTTTTATACATGGCTATATGGCTAAGCAGAACTTTTTCTTGTCCACTAGACGCTATTTATTTGATAGTTCATGTCCTTTTAGTTTTAACCATTCTTTTCTTGTTCATTTTTCAGACATTATTGTCGGCTGGGATCCACTACTCAACAAAGTAAGTTTTTTTGTTATTTGCTTGGTTACAAGGCTATGCTGAAAGTTAATTGAAATAAAGGCTATGCATCTCCTCAAGATCCTTTAGTTTGCATTGCTCTTTTGGGTTTTGACAACTAAATCTACAGAAACGGGAATTGAAAACCAATAAACTCAAGTCGACTTGAAAGTCTCCCTTATTAAGTTGATTTCAAGGCTACCTGAGTTTTAACTGAAACTCAGAGGTCAAGGCATGGTCAAGTGTTATTATTTTTTAAAAATACTATAATTCTTAGAATTACTTGAAAGTGTAAAAATGTGAATAAATTTATTTTACTTGTCTTGAAACGCAGTCAAACTTTTTTGACTTTTAGCTTTGACAGATTTGGACTGGGACTGAGTTTTGAGCATTAACTCGTGAAAGTGAAAACAAAGTTCTTGTTGAGCTCTTAAAATCTGTGAGCCAATTTGACTAAGCTGAGTTTTTAAATTATGGGCAAAGAAGGAATCTTGCCATTGTGTCAATTATGGCAATGTATGATTGATGTGCTTTTTTCTTTTCCCTGCATGTGCTTCCGGCACTAATTGTTGTCTCTCAGTACTTGTTTCTGCAATGAGAGGATTCCATGCTCCATAGATTTCTGTCTCCATGGGAGAAAGGAATCCTGCGTTTCTGCCCCTCATAGGAAATTGAAATCCTCTCTATGAAGGAAAATCAGTTCATTGTTTTCCTTTTCTGCTAGGAAAACGTGTTTCACCATGGAATGGTGGGTTACAATGAAAATAGAACAAGTTTACTCTGTATTGCAGAAGTCTCTTGTCACACAAATGCACCCTAACAATTCGTTCAACCTAGGAACTTCTGGAGAAGTGGAGGCCAACAAGTGGAATGGTTTTCCGTCTTATATAGAAGCTAATATTGTGTAAAGAAATAAAAAAATGGCTATAGACAATAACAGCCACAGGAGCAAATGGTCATCTATCTTGAAGGCATACTTGTTAGTTCCGTTTCTGTGGTTTTTCTTTGCCGCTGGAATGTGATATAACTTTCAGAACCAGCCTAATTTCTCAAGCTCATGTAGTATTCCATTGAGAATACACACATAGTATGCAGTCAATAAGATAAATGAATAACCATGAGGAAGCATAAACCTATTTGAGGATCTTAACAAATCCTATAAAAATTATCTTACTATTATATCACAGATTAATACTAACCCAATATATTCTAAGACACCATCAAACTCAAAGATTCTATTAAAGAGGTACCAGGGTTTCTATTTTGTTGTTCAAAAGATGATTCACAGAGAGGAAAGATATTTCCAGCCATTTTTTGGTAAAATTGGTAGAATACAATTGAAGTGGGTAATAGAAGTCATATTTAATAAGTACAAGTGGATATGTTTAGCTATCTGTATATCCTGTTTAGCTATCTGTATATCCTTTCTTCTATCAAAGTTCCCTTGAGGCAACATACGTTGTCCTATATCCAACTTTCAATTTTGTATTCATACCTACCAATAATCTGGTAATGTGACAATTATTGATATTTACAGTTTATAAGACCGATTGAATGGGTACACTCAGTGATGACGACGAGGAAGAAGATTGACAGTGTAGATGCAGAGCATGCGAACAACGATCAACATGTATACAGAAGGTCCTAGATAAATAAACGATTGAATTTGGAAGTTTGGTTCAGAGACAGCTGTTCATATTTGGAAATCCAGTTCAGAGATGCATTGGACTTGGAGATCCAATCCAACATACAAATGATAAGAGGAGCTAATTTAGATACAATAGAGCCGAAGGGGCATGACCATAGAAAAAAGATTTTAAGATTGGAATATATTTGGAGAAGCCAACGACAGTCAGATTCATAGCTAGAAGGTATGATGCAGACAAGTGATTGGAATTAAGTTGTGATCTAATCCACGTGTAGAAGTTCGAATTGAAGGCATATCATCCAATCTAAATCTGAAAATCAAATCTGGTGGAGATGGATAGTCAACCACTTGTGAGATCTGTATGATGCAGAATTGTGAATTCATCATGAGAATGGAAGAAAATGGGCGCAAAATAGAGTTAGGTATGTAGCATGGAGAAATCTCGCATGGCAAGATAGGTGATGGTGAAGGGTGCAACAAGTGGTTTTTGCAGTTGGAGTAGAGCAGGGGAGCAAGAGACAATGGTTGGGCTCCTTGATCAAAATCTGATCAGGGGACTAAGGTTGATTGGTTGAATGTCTCTAAACTTGATGGATGATCAAAATCAATTATTGGCTCTGTTGTCATGATATTTCTCACAAGAAACAATAAAACTTCTATACTCTTCCACTGAGTAAACACACACATATAAAATACAATCGATAAGGTCAATAAGATTAACCAATAGGGATCCTAACCCTCTCAACGATCTAACAAATCCTAACAAATTTCTCTTGACATTCTAATGTATGCTAAAATTAGTACTAACATATCCTAATGGAATTGATTGCTTTAACTGGAAGAGAGTGTTTCACAGTTTTTTCACTTGAAATAAAATGGGTGGGTACTACCTTCTCCATAAAGAGAGAGGCTTCTTTTAATGAAAGTGCCCTAAAAACTACGAAAACAATCAAATGTCCACATCTGGAAGGAATTACCCTTGAAAATCTAGCCTAAAATAACAGAAATAGGCTGATATGGGTGACCCATGATTCAAAAAGACCATAAAAACTGAATAGGGCTGAGATGTTCAACTACTTAGAATGTTCAAGTATCTGTTCCTTTACTGGAATAGAAAATGTCAGCCAAAAAGGAAATATATTTCGAAATTATGCTTAGACACTTGAAAGTTTGTCTAGGTTTAAGACCTTAAGTAATTTATAATCATTGTCTTTATAGGGATATCCACTCGTATAGGAAGCTTGTAATGAGCGATATTTCTACTCTTTAAAGGTGCTTTTGCTAATGATCAAAATGAAAAAGAACGTAGACTTCAATGCTTTCAGTACAAGATACTAAACTTTTTGGCAATATCTTGTAGAAGATTTTCTTTTATCATATTCTTTTTGGATTTTGTTTAATCAAATCCCTTCACTTGTTTTCTATACTTAATTCCCTAAAATATGCTACCCATTCTGGAACGGAACATATTTATCCGAAAACTTATAAAAGCTGGGATGCTTTTGTTTCAAGGCATTTGTTTTTTGTATTTTCTTAGAGAAAAATATTAGTTGTTTTTGCCTTTTGATGTTTGATATTCCTTTTCTTTATACATTGTTTGTATGCCTAAGAGGAGATTTTGGTCATTTGAGAACCACTGAGGTGCCAATTTTCCTTCTGTTTCATTTGCATTCCACCACATCACATGAACACACATGCACACACTCACTTGGATGCCCTCATGCTTGTGCCTTCGTTTATCAAGATTAAGGCAACTAATCTTTGTAGGAACTTATTGCAGAATGCTTCAAGTTGACTTCTTGTGAACAAAATTCAGAAACCCAAAATATTCATGCATATGGTGTCATGCTCTTTGTAAGTGGTTTACCATTAATGCATCATTCTGCTTTGGTATGTCTTGATTATGTTGCATTGTTATGAATCATTTATCCAATACAAATTAAAAGTTCCATGAATACTTTGTTTTGGGCTTATTGTTCTTTGTAGTGTTTGAACTCCCCTGGCTTTGTAGTGATGATGTATTAACTTCATTTATGGACACGGGAGGTACCCATTGATAACATTGAAACTTGAAACTAGGAAATCTGTGAGAAAAGGAAGAAGAAAGGAGAAGAAAAGATACAAAACGGAGAAAGAAATGAGCAGAAGAAGAGTTTCTTTCACATCAAACTCAGGCCTAGCTAGGCAGCCAAGTATATATATTTTTATTTAAAATTATAAGTATTACAAAAAGCCATTGATATTTCCTAAAATAAGCCATTGATATTTCCTAAAATATAGGAAGTCCATGTAGTTTTATAGTACAAAACATTCCTCATGAAATAAAAAATAAATTGCAGATTAGTCCTTGCATGAGTTCTAGCACTTCGCTTCAAGATTTAGCACAAATATTGGCTTGGAGAATACATTGGAAAATTTCCTCTAGAAAAACCCACTTTAATAAAATCAGCTACTTGATCATAATTAAATTCCCAAATTTAAAATACTATAATGTGGGCATAAATATGAAAAAAGAGTAAGGCAGTATGTTAGGGTTTCTATAAAAAAAAAAGGAAGAAGAAAGATGAGAAGGCAATTAAGAAAAAGAGAGCCAAAAGAGAGGTAGAAATGAATTCATGTGCACTTTACTAGGGCAAACAAACCCTCTTTTTATGTTATAAAAAATTTAGGAAATTTATTGAAATATCCTCAATGAAAACAATAATAAATAGTGGAAAGTACACCCTATTATGAATTAGGAACCAACTCAAAACTCGAACTTTAAGGTGGAAGGCCCAAACATGCATATTAAGCCAAGTCAGAACCCATTGCTGGGCAATGTGGGATGTGGTTTCCTAACACTCTCCCTCGTGTGTAGGCCCAATGGATTCCTTGAAAGGGCCTACCACGTGGGCTACACAAGAAATTGTCTCTAATACCATATTATGAGTCATGAACCAACCCAAAAGCTCTAACTTGAAGGTGGAAGGCCCAAATATGCATATTAAGCCAAGTTAGAACCCATTGCTGGGCAATGTGGGATGTGGTTTCCTAACACACCCCTATCCTCCGTTATAGTAAAACAATTATAACAAATTGAGACCATTATATGTATAAAAAATTTTCCAATATTCCCTTTCAAACTGGAGTAAATATATTAATCTTTCCAAGCTTACCAAGAACATTGCACAACTTGTTCCGACCAAGCAACTTCATGAAGATTTCTGCCAATTAATTTTCTAATTTCATATTCTGCACTGATGATCTGTATCTACTCCTTTCATGGAACACTAGATTTTCACAAATATGTAAAGTTGCTTGATTATCACCATACAAATGCATTGGTATTTGGTACTTCTATCCTAATTCCAGTAATAGTCAAAAGTGATCTCATCCATAAAGCTTCACAAGCACCTTAAGGTGCAACTCTATAGACTGCTTTTGCACTAGTCCTCGCAACAACTTGTTTCTTACTTTCCATGTAACTAGGTTACCTCTACAAGTATACTATACCTAGTAGTGAACTTTTTCAGTCTTTCAACCTCCCCCATCTACATTTGTAAACTGTTGTCACATCCAAATTATCATGCTTGGTGTAAAATGATCATTTGCCTTGTTCTAACTTTAGACATCTCAAAATCCTATGAACTGCAACCAAGTGAGGCTTTTGAGGAGGGTGCATAAATTGACTAACCAAACTAACAAGATATATGATGCTGGATTTGAGTATAGTAAGATAAATAAGTCTTCCTACTATCTATTAATATTGCCTCCATAGAATAAAATAGCGGCCGCTACAAAGCGTAGCGGCCGCTATATCGGCCGTAGCGGCCGGCACCGCTACGCTACGGAGGTGTTAGCGCCGCTACGGCCGCTATTTTGCCGCTATTTTCCTGCTGGGCTGCTATTTTGCTGCTACGGCCGCTATTTTGCCGCTATTTTCCTGCTGGGCCTATTTAAATGCCCTGACGCCCATTCTTCTACATTTTTCACTCCTGTCTCCATCTTTCCTTTTCCCTGTCTACTGTTTTTTGGTCCTACCTCCCTCTTTCTTCAAATTAAAGGCAACAAGAGTCCAAAAACACATTAAGATTTATAAATCTAGATCATTCAGCTTCTTTGGAGTCAAAAGGCATCTCTCAAAAGGTATTTTTTATGTGATTTTCTTAGATTTATGGCTCTATTCCTCTTTTCTCCTTCATGAATCTCTTGGAAATGGCTTGTAAGTGATAAATCTTTGTTTCTCATAGATCAAACCCCCCATTTTCTATGATTTATTTATTTATTATTTATTTTTTATTCTCGGATTTTTTTATTTTTTGAAAAAAAAAATTTTCTTGAAAAAACACCAACCAAATCACTTGAAAATTACTCCCAAGTGTTAGATCTATGAATCCCATGCATGAATTACACTTTCTTTCTTATTTATTTGAACTTATTTAATTTTTTATGTTCATATTAATATGACTTTTGGTGGTAAAGGTATTCCTCTAATCATTTCTCAAATCTCAACTTTATATTAACTCTCATGTCTCAGTTCTTTAAGTACAATGTTATTTATAAAGTTATTATTTACTATGTCATTTATTGTGTTGAATGTTGATTGTTGCGTCACTGACTCTAGTGACTAATCTCTCTAAATCTTAAATTCTTGACTCTTGAGTCTTGACTTTGAGTCTTGAATCTTGATTCATGATACCATGTGAAAATTAGGAATGATACTATTATTTTTTAATTATACAGCGATATAGGACATCATGCATTTAGGGGACCGCTACGCCCCCTTATTTTAGGCTTTTTTGCAAAACAAATACATATTCTAGCTCATTACAATTTTTTGGATTTTCTGGAATTTTTTCAAATTTTTTTGATAATTTTCTTGAATCACACCGCTACGCCACTATGTAGCCCCGCTACCGCTACGTAGCGCCCGCTACATAGTGTTTTGGCGATTGGCCGCGACGCTATCCGCTACCGCTATTTTGATCCTTGATTGCCTCACATTTGTTAAGAACTCTTCTTCTGTAGAACAAAGTCCATGACCAAGCTCCATAGGAGTATCAGCTTGATTTGCATTCTTAGTTGCTTTGCACATAAGTGGACTTGTATGTAGGCCAATCAATCTGGCCAGTTGACGATGGTGCTCATCCTAGCCTGCTAAAGCCCAAAAAATCAACAACTTTTTTCTTACACCAAAGCTCGAGGTAGGGTAGGGCCCGATTTTGAAAAGCTTTGCACCTTGATTACTAGGTTATGGCAAGACCCAATCCTTTGTCTCATATATATATATAGCACTACATAGCGCTTAAGCATTTTTTAGGAGAAAATGCCCCTCTTAGTTGGGCCTACTGGGATGCATGATGATCATGGAAGTCCATCGGATGGAAAGATCCATATGAGGCCTACCTATATGCAAAATCTCAAGTGCATTACCTAACCTTTTGATCCATGGCCCTCAAATCTAATGGTTTAGAGCCATCATTTTATTATGATTTCAATCCAATGGTGAGAAAAAGTTGGATGAGTATCAAATTTGAACTTGTGACCATGCATTTGGTGGGTGGGGAGTAGTGGAAGAAAAGACTAGAATGACTCAACTAGTGGTGCAGTGTGTGTGAAAAGACTAGAATGACTCAACTATTGCCCACGTGATGGTCCCATTTGATTGAACTGCACACACATACCCCCCTTGAATTTCACACGTCTCTTGGGTTTGCACCCATCGAAATGGTTTGAACTTGTGGGCCCATTATGAGAGGTTTAGGATGATCAGTTGGGCTATTTTTTGTAGAGAGGAGGGCCCCACCTAGATCTTCAAACCAAGCCCCCCGGGGTCTATGCACACTAATTAAGCCTCTCAAAATGGGGGCCCCGGTTCTAGGGCATTTCAAAATAGGACAAAATAAGAACAACATTTCAAAATGAACCTTTAGTTAAAAAAAAAAACATTTCAATTTAGGACATCTGGCTAGATTAGGGCATTTTCCGGCATCTTTCTTTCAAAAACTCGAAATTGCCCTTTTGTTCACAAAACAAACACTTTGGTTACTCCTTCTCCAACGTCTCACTTGAACATGTCAGATTCTGGTAGTGTTTTGTCCACCTCAGCTCGACTACTTCATTAGGTGGATCTAGCTTTCTGACGGTGCATCTTTTGCCAGAAAAGGATTTAAGAGACGTTGAAGTCGCTGAGTAGGTTGTGGCCAGAGTTTTGGACGAGGATGTTCTCTAACTTGAGATTGTGGTAGATAATGCTGTGGCGGTAGAGGTAGTCGGTCATGCAGATGATCTCAACGATGTGGAAGAAGGCCGGATGCCCTTAGCACTCTAAACACATCCAACTCCGCCACCTCCAAGTCCATTGCTATCGTCTCATTCAGAAACACCACCAGAATTATCGTAGTACCTCTTAGAACTACCTCATACTCCATCACCATTGGGTTCACATACGGCGCCATCATTGACCCTGCGGTCAGGTTGACAAGGTAGATGCCAATGCCATCGTCCCCATCAAGTGCTAAGCTGCACCCCGTAATCATTAGAGGAACCAGGTTTTTGGTTGTAGAGGTTATATATATTGTTGCTGTTGTTGCTTTTTCTCGCTTTTGGTGATGGAATTGAGCAATTTTTGCCATGACCATTTGATGGGTCATTGTTGTTGTGTTGGGGTTTGGTTATGGTGTTCTTCATGGTAGTGTTAGGTGGACACTCTTTAACAAAAGTATTCTCAAGAAACCTCCTAAAATATTATTTACTTATGGGATATCTTGATTATTCCACCAATTGGTTAGACATCAAGTCCGTTGTGATACCCATGAATATGTTGTTGATATTCCAACAACCATATGAACAAGAAACCAGGTGTCAAGCTATTTCACCACCTTGTGCCACCTGGACAATTCTTCTTGGACCTTGTACCACTTGGACAATCCTTTCTTCTATGGTATAAGAAAGGAATTTGTTCATCTTGCGCTGCCTAGGAATTTGGGATGGTAGGAGTGGGAGAGCTAAAGAAGCACTGTCATCTGCAAGCACGCACATTGGTCAATGTCGAACTTGGTATGAATCGTCAATTTCTCGACGGCCTTACGAGGAAGACAGTGCCCATTGCCCCCTACCTAGGAAGAAGGAAAGGAATGTTGAAGTGAGACATTGGAGGAATGATCGAACCTTTATTTTTGCAAACATAATGCTTAAGGGAAATTTTGATTTTTTCAAAAATATAGGAGGAAAGCTACAGCAAAACACCTAATCCTATCGGATGTCCTAAATTGAAATGTTTTTGAAAAACTCAAGGCCCATTTTGAAATGTGGTTTTTATTTTTTCCTGTTTTCAAATGTCCTAAAAACTTAGGCCCTATTTGGAAATTTTACCTTTATATAGATGTATATGTATAAACACAAGGCTTTGATGGTGATGATGATGATGATGATGTGTATATGCCCTTTGTCATATGATGTGTGTGTGCAAATGTATGAATATTTTGTAATTATAAATTTATATTACATAAATATAGATATTTTTCACCTACATATGTATTTAATTCCATGCAAACAACACAGGCCCATTTGAATCAATTACTTCCTATGTATTTTAATTCCCTTCAAACAAATAGGCCTATTCCATCAATTAATTCCCATGCATTCCAATTCCATTCGAACAAATAGGCCCAAAATTCCATGCAACATATAGGTGATGCAGCCCCATATCCACGATCGATGTGTAGGTCAATCTCCCGAAGGACTGATCAAATCCAAGGATGGATTCAGCTACTAGGGCACACTCACAATGAATAGAAATACCATAACTGAAGAGAAAACTCTCAAAACTCAAATTTTGTTGATAATAAGTATTCTAAATACAATGATGCCTAATCACCCTTATATAGATGGGTATCCTTGATCCCTAAGTAATAAAACTTTCTAATATTAGAATAAGCTTAAACAAAATAGGAAACTTACTAATATTAATCTAATCAAATCAAACTACTTATAATATTCCTAAATAAATAGATGTCCAGTTGAGCTTGTGGGCTGGACCCAACTGGTTGGCCGACCCATGGTTTGGCATGCTTCAATAGGCTTTTTGACAATATTTCCTATGTAAACTAATTCCATGCAAGTAAACAGGCCCATTTGACAATAAACTCTTATGTATCCAATTCCATGCAAACAAGTGTGCCCATTTAAAGACAGATGTCAATTCCATGTAAACAAACATACTCATTTTATAAGTCCCATTTGAATGAATAGATTAAAAGGGAAAAATACTATTGTAAATATGCCTTCGTAGGAGGTGGACGTGTGCTATACCACTTTGGTAAAGGACTATGTAATGAATATACATCAGTTCAGTGTGGAAATCCTTTTTTTTTTTTTTTGCTATGTATTGGGGGACTGAAGCTCATGTACTGTCTCTCACACTCATGTGTGAAATTTCAACAAAAAATTAAAGTCATTAACAAACCAAAATTTGCATATGTGAATCATCAATGTATGAAAACAAACAACCCCAAAGAAACCATGGTTTTGAATCTACTATCATTATTTTCAGAATGAGAATACTTCTTCTACCGACTCCAACTTGTTCATACAACTTATCAAAAAATGTCCTTGCCCATTTAGACGTGGAAAGCTGTTTAATCATTGTTTTCATAACCTTTATGAGGTGACCAATGGTCCCAAAGGCCCCTTGATTTTATATCATGCTTAAAGTACCAACAACAAATTACATTGGTTAGCATCAAGTTGATAGTCGATTGTGGTGTTACAAAAAATTGAAAAAAAAAAAAAGAATTTTCTTTTCTTTTAGCCCTAGCCCTTAAGGGTGGGGTAAGGGCCTAGCTAGTGCAGGCCTATTTGACCCAACCTACTCCTAGCTTGCATACTTGAATGTAGGGTAAGGGAAGACCGTAACTCCTGCTAGGTCGGCCCTCTGACATCCCTATTTGTATCATTTAGCAAATCCAATACATACTTTCCCTTATTTGTTCATGTAGCCTCTATACCCAATACTTATTTCAAAACACCCAAATCCTTAATTTTGACCCACTTTGGTAACTATCCTTTTGCTTTAGATAATTCTTTTGTATTGTTACTTGTAATAATAATATCATCAACATTGACAATAATAGTTGTACTTCCATTTTTATTCCTCACGAATATTGGATGATCAACATTACTCTTATAACTTAAAGCCAATATATCTTGCTAGATCTCTCAAATCATGCATGCTGACACTAGTTTAACCCATAGAGGGCCTTTTATAATTTATATAGCTTCCCTGTTTCCTCTTGAGTTATAAAACTTGGAGGAGGATGACTAACCAATATTCATCTTCCTAAATATAACCATATAAAAAGCCGTTTTTAATGTCAAGTTGATATAAGGGCCAACCTCTCTTAGCTGCTTGGATAGGATTCATTTTTCCTAGTGAGAAAGTTTCTGGAAAAATTTAACCTTGGGGGTTCGAGTGAACCCCTTAGCAACTAGCTTGCTTTATACCCTTCATTAGATCCATTACCTCTGTGCTTCACCATGAATATCCACTTACAGCCAAGAAATCCCTTGACTTCTAGTAATCGCGAGAACACACACTTCTTTGTTTTTCTCTAGAGCTTTTATCTTTTCATATTGCATCTTTCCAATTGGCTCAAAATAGAACGGAATGGAGAAACAGAATTCATGTAGCAGACCCCAACATGGTTGGGATAAGGGTTTGATGATGATGATTGCATCTTTCCAGTTAAGAACCAACACATCTTCATTTACACTAAAATTGTAGACAATGCACCAAATAGTGATTTGAAGGAGAAGATATAGCATGATAAAAGAATAGGATGCTTTGTACAAGAGTGGTTACCTTTTCATATAAGGCAATAGGAAAATCAAAATCATCAATAACCAGAGACTAAACCGGTGAATCAATAGTTGGAATATACCCGCTCCCCTGATCCTCTCGAGGACATCCACTTGTCTTTTTCAATGTTCAGCATCTTCACTATACAGGTGTTATGCTTCTTTTGAATCAAAGGCAATTCATTTAGCAGGCCATCACGTGAATGGGCTCTATAGCTCAAAAATCAGAATGAAAACCTCATTTTGGCTAACTTTAGACATTAGTGGCTTGAATCTGGACAATGAAAAAAATATGAGCAAAATAAGAGCAATCCTCCATGTCCATTGGGTGGTAAAATAACAAGTACTGTATGAATAGGATTCTTAAATCTCCATGACATGAAGCTACAAACTATTTGTGTAGTGGCCCACAAAGCCAATGGTTCTAGATGTCCCTTGCATGTGCAAGTTGTTGCAGCTGACCGAAGCTTCTTCTTCAAGCCTCCCGAACTGTATCTTGTTTGTGTGCTTGTCTTTTTTGGAGCAATTCTAAATGTTAATATAAATATTTTTAAAAAATTAGTACATATGAAGTTGAAAGTGCTCCACTCTTGTTGGGAAAAATTGCACGAGTCAGTCCACTAACTGATCTTAATGCTGAGTCCACATTGTGGTAAATGATGATAAATTCAATTTGCTATTTCATTCCACCATTTGATTTTAGCTTCGAGATACTGCATAAAGTTTTGACACATAAATTCATTTGTTGCTTCAGGCTGGCTTGAGCACTTTACTACTCATTATCTATAATTGTTCTGACCAAGTTCTCACTACTCGAGAAAGACGGCTAGCAAAATCCAGGGAAGCTGCTGCAAGGAGTGCAAGAGAAACTGCACAAGCACGTGAAAGGTGGAAATCAGCAAAAGATATTGCTAAGAAGGGTGCAATGGGACTACAAACACAGTTGTCTCGTACATTTTCTCGTAAAAAAACTGTAAAGGCACCAGAGCCACTGAAGGTTTCCGTTAAACCTGGGACAGATGATGCCTTGTTACCACCAATGGCTCCAGGTTCTTCAAGTGCACCACCTACAATGCCCGCAGGTAAGAAGAAGGGACAAAGTAATCTAACAAAAATGATGCGTGCACTTGAGGACGACCCTGAAAGTAATGAAGGCTTTCATATGCAAATTGGAGATAAAAACATTAAGAAGAATGCCCCAAAGGGTAAACAAATGCATACTCGTAGCCAAATTTTCAAGTATGCATATGGTCAGATTGAGAAAGAGAAAGCTCAACAGCAACAAAACAAAAACTTGACCTTTTCAGGCATAATTTCAATGGCCACTGATACTGATGTCAGGATGAGACCTGTGATTGAGGTTGCTTTCAAAGATCTTACTCTCACCTTGAAAGGGAAAAATAAGCATCTTATGAGGTGTGTGACAGGGAAGATCATGCCCGGCCGTGTTTCTGCTGTCATGGGCCCATCTGGGGCTGGGAAAACTACTTTTCTTAGTGCTCTGGCAGGAAAAGCAACTGGTTGCACAGTGACAGGTTTAATTCTTATAAATGGAAAGGAAGAATCCATCCATTCATACAAGAAAATCATTGGTTTTGTGCCACAAGATGATATTGTACATGGGAACTTGACTGTGGAGGAGAATCTCTGGTTCAGTGCAAGGTGTCGGTACGTTATCTAGGCAAAATTGCATTCCAAGTTCATAAAATTTCAATGACTTAGCTCAATTTTTTTTATTACAAAACTTCTGCTTAAGTTTTTTTTTTTAATTTTTTATTTTTTTTTACACTTTTCTGCTTTAAGGGAATATTTGGTCATTGATCTGTGAGAGGTATCCACTGTGGACAACAAGCGCCATATTGAATGTACAAGTGACGCTCATTGTTTGGTGATCTTAACCAGTAATATGATGGGTTCCACTGTGGGTTGACTTGTCTTAAAAGTTACATGAATCAGAAGTTCCTATCCACTTTTCTATGAAATGTTCACCATTATGCCATTTGCTTATGAACCATCTAATGAATGGCTATTAATAAAAGGTTCATAATTGTCGAGCAAATTTAATGGCAAGGATTTTTCATTTGGGGTCATCAAATCAGTAGTCTGGATCCAGATCCACCTAAAAATGGTTGCATGCCGCTGTTTTACACTATTTGACATGACCTGATTTCACCTAGAAACAAAAAGGGATTAAGTCAATCAAATTCTTTCTCCAAATCCAACAATCACCACACTAGAAGCAACAACCCCTTCCCATGAATTGATGCTCAAACTCAATCATTTTCTTACTTCATATGTCCCCTTAAAATGCAGAATGGAAAGCCCAATGTTTGATAGCTATTCACATGCCGCAAGAAACTTTTTCTCATACCAATATATGAAAAGTAGGTCTCACAACCACAACATGATATTCTCACACAATGAACATCGTGTTTCACTTTCATTTAGTATCTCCAAAAATTAGTTTATTAAATTGATTTGTTCAGGTGTTTGACTTTCATTGTCATCATGTTAATTTCATCTCCATCACTATAAATTGTTAATTTGAGTGTACAAACACCCCAAAAGATTTTGGATTTTCATTTCATCAAAACCTCTTCAGTCAAAGGTCAGAGTCAAAGGACCCATCTAGCTGAGCTATTTCAGGACTTTAAATTAGAGAAGAAAGCAACCAGGGGGCCTTTGGTTGATCTGACAGTGTGCACTGTTCTATCTATGATATCTTAATCAATCTACAAGAGGCAGTTTAACAGTTGTAAGGCTGATCATTCTACAAAAAAGGGGTTATTTTTTGTCATGTACTCATGTAAGTCAAGTTAATTAAATCTAAGGTTTATGTGGTTGTTCAAACAAAGGGAAGGGGATTTATGACTCACTACAACCTCTCCTTGACTGTAGAGAGTATAGTCCCTATTTGGGTAGGAGTCTAGTCAAAGAGGCCTACAAAGTCAGATGAGATGACCAAAAATCAAAGGATCTTATAGAGATTTGTGGATTCGGCCAAAGGGCTGCGATGTGTTTGTAACTTAGATGAAGGCGTAAAGGGATGTTTGTAACCACCCAAGAATCTGGAGCTCTTCAAATTCTTAAGTTGTTATCATGTTTATATTACAATACATTCATAACGTAAGTTCCAAGAACAATAGTCCAAGCAAAGATGAATATTTATATCTTAATATTGATTAATGTCTTAACAAGTCATTTTAGGTTCAAAATATTCCAAAATAAGAGCTAGTCCCATCTAAAGTCTAGAATGTTCTTTGTTCTCTCAATTAGTGATGCATGCCAAAATCTAGATGCTAATCTCCGTCATTTCTAGATCCCACTACGAATGCGTTACCTGTAGTGGGGCAAACCACTAGTCAGTAACACTGGTGAGTAGAATTTCTAAATCAAGAGGACAATATAAACTAGCACGATAACAAAGATAAAATATTCCAATTGTTCTATCAAATCATTCTCAGTTATACATCCTCATCGATGTTTTGATAAAATCAACATCACACAAAGCTTTAAGATTCATATGGTTCCTTAAAAGAAAATTCATAAGCTTACCCTGAATAATAAGTCCATAATTTTATTCAACAACATGACTTACATATACCAAGATTGTTATTATGTACTTTATCAGGGATTCATATTCTTGTCGTGACAAAACTGCTACCATTCTTAATACATAGTAGTTGTATGAACAAGGGGATTCAAATTCGTGCCGTGACAAGACAGTCACCCATGTAATTCAAGGAAATTCATATTCGTGTCGTGATAAGATGGTCACCCATGTAATTCAAGGGAATTCATATTCGTGTCGTGACATGACAGTCACCTAGGTAATTCAAAGAAAGTCATATTCGTGTCGTGACATGACAGTCACCCATGTAATTCAAGGGAATTCATATTCGTGTCGTGCAAGACAGTCACCCATCTTAATTCATAAAATTTCTCATGTTCCCTCTAGGGAATTCATGTTCTTGTCGTGACAAAATTGTCACTGTTCATCATTCAAAGATCAATCTAATTTCAGTATAAAAACAGTTACTTTGTAGCAATCAAATTCTGATCTCAATTTTAGTTCATAGGTTTTATAACAAGTACCAACACTTTTACCCTTAGCCAATCCCGCATACTTCATATTGTAATCTCGCCCCACTCAGAATCATTATTGGTATCACAAGTATGTGGCATTGACCATATCTTTGAGGTTTTATTCCATCATAGAATTAACACCTTATTCATCAGTCATAGAATTAACACTATACTCATAATTCATCTATGATACTTAGATCAAATATTCTAAAAGTACCATATTAACTATTCCCTCTAAACACATGTTCTAGTGATGATATCTATCCCAAAATGTTCAGCAAAAGTAGAGAATATTACACAACAATCAGATGATGATAGTTAATGTTTGAGTCTGAAACTAAAAACAACATTATTTATATCTTGTGCTCATGTTCTTTGTACTTTTGCAAATCAAAGAACTTTCTTAAGTGAAAGATATATGATTTTTAGAACTCAAAGGCTTCAATAAAGGTATCTAGTGTTAGTGTTAGGTAAATTAAAAGTCCCACATAACAACTGAGAAATTTTTAAACAGAACCAGTAGCAAAAAGGAAGTCTCACGCTTGGTCCTGTTCAAATTCCTTGAATGAGGAGTACCAACAGTCCAATCCAGTGGGTCCACCACCATAGTGGCCGACCACTTGTCCCATGCCAGATGTAGGGACCTGATTTTAGATCAGGTGGGCCACATGGGACCACAACCTACAAATAGCCAAGCTTCTTTTGAACTACGTTAACTGGTTTTCATCCCAGTTCTGAATTTTCTTCACACAATAAAACATCATATTCTAAGTTAAAACAGTCCATAAGAAGCGCATCTATTCGTAAGATTCAATTAACCAATCATCTATACAAAAGAGGATAAGTTTAAGTCCTTATTTCTCATCATTGATATGTCGACAGTCTTGCATTTTCTTCAATACAAATCTGGCTAATAACATAATGAACCCTTACTAGTCCAATTCAAAGGAAATCAAATTCCTGATGTCAAGCAGGATTTGTATCTTGTTCTTAAGACACAAGATATCGACAGAAACTTATATGTATATAATTAAATTGATACCAAACAATAGTATAGATTATGAAGATCCATTCTTTTCTTAACAACAAAATGGAGAAGTCCTATTCACCTTGTGTAAGTAATGAGCGACCTCAAATCAGACATCTAAAAAGCTCCTTGCTGAAATTCTTTGCTTCAAATTTCAAATATCAACACATTAGACTTCTACTCTTCTTTCATGAGAAAGTGATCAAAGAAGAGAGGTGGTCTCTTCTTTTAATGTATTGGACGTCCAATGGAAGATTCCTACAAGAAATTCTCCTCTTTGAAAGATCACATTGAGAAGTCTAAAAGTCATGACTATTGGTGTAACAGGAGGAGCCTACTTTGGGGCGCTACACAGTCACAACTAAGTGGATTTGGGTCATATAACTAGGCCTGAAAGTTTTGACCCAACAACCCAGCACAATCATGAATTGGACTGGTTGAAACTGGACCTTTCTAAGCCCAGTTGGCCCGTTAAAAAAAAATTTAAGGTTATTACAATGTTCTTTCTCCAGTATTGATCCTTAGAAACTTCACTACCTCACTATAGGGGATAAAGATGCCCTAAAGTGACTATGGTCCTTTTCGGTAAGAAACCTCATAGTTTTTCTGGATGAATAACAATGCACTATTTGTTCTATAGGAAGGCACTATAGTGTCCTATGACTATCATGCTCAAAACCTTGACGAGAAATCACTACAGTAACCTACAAAACTTGTAGCAAAGACCTATGAAAGTGATCAGAATGCCTTATAGAGGCTGCAATGATGGCTAGATTGGAATGCCCTTGACGGCCTATTAGATTTGCTACAGTGCTACTCCAATCGAAAGAGAACATGGATTGTTTGGAAGTCATTCTAGGTGTTTTATCTTTGCTCTTTCAATATAAAGAACCTTCTTTACTGTACGAAAAAAGTAAAGTTAAGCTGAAGAGGGAGTAAAGGGAGCCCGATGTAGTGTCCTGCTTTGCTACAATGTAAAAATTTAGGGACTAGATCTTGTCAAATTCATTTTGTTATTTTCATTGAAAATATACAAAGGCTATTTATTAAATTTGGAAACCTAATTACACAACCACTCCTATTAGGGGTGGGTTTGGTAGTGTGTTGGCCAGGTTCTGGTTGGGTATGGTTTTTTGGACTCGCCTGAGTCTTGTTCACGGCAGGTTCAGGTTTTTGTTGTGCCTGCTACCCTATCTGTCTTCACTATCTATATTTCTTAATAAGATTTTAAATATGGTGCTTTATTCCTACATGTGGTAATACTGTAATAGAGTGGCATTCTCCTATAGATTGTGGGTGCAAATCCTATCTTCTACAATTAATTTTTCCATATTTTAAAATAAAGAAAATCAGCCACTAACAAAACTGACTCATACATTCCATGGGGCAGGTTTGGTATCACTGACTATAAGACTTGGCACATGCTAGGTCGGGTATGGAGGACTGCACATGCCATTCGGGTTTGGTTTATGTCAGCTTAAACCCAAAACTGTTGCCATCCCTACTCCTAATGTAGAAAATTACAAAGAAGCCCCTACCTATTTCTCAACACTCCCAACCTCGCCAAACAAAGTTGACTCGCTCTAGATCACTTGGATTAGCAAGTGCGTTAGTCATCCTGGATAAAATAAAAAAATCTGTTTGTCATTATGCCACAGGAAAAAAACCTTACCAAATTTAGGTCATATTTAGCATCACTGCTTGGTTGATATCAGTCACCAAATTATTGGTGTGCATATGTAAATTTCTAATGCATACATGGAATTGATACTGATCATCTTGGTCAAGCACATCGATATCCACCAGAAATCGCATAAATAATTTTACCTATGGACAAGTTCCACTTGTTGTTTCATACCTCAGTTTATTCTTTTAACCATTTTACTTTTTTGATAGAATCTGAAAAGGAAGTGTCAATGCCAACAAAGTCTTAGTGATTTTTCTTCTCTTCCCCTATATTTTTTTTAACATATTGACACAGTTTTCTAAATAACTAAATTTCTAGGAATTCTCCATTGTTCTCATTAGTGATCTTTGAGTTGCATTTAGACACATGGAAAGTCCAACTGCTGATCTTCGTCGTCTATTAGGTCTACCTGAATTACATGGAAATTAATGTGGAAACTATGTTGGTTCAATCATCCTCTCTCCAATGAGTTCCCCTATCTTGTTCGTGAGAACTTCTAATCAA
This sequence comes from Sextonia rubra, assembly GCA_037013555.1. Taxonomy (NCBI): domain Eukaryota; kingdom Viridiplantae; phylum Streptophyta; class Magnoliopsida; order Laurales; family Lauraceae; genus Sextonia; species Sextonia rubra. The sequence goes on from JASUAD010000008.1 coordinate 12,832,427, forward strand.
AATAAAATTTTTAGAGCCATAAGCAATCCAAGATTTGGCTCAAAATAGAATGGAATGGAGAAACAGAATTCATGTAGCCGACCCCAACATAGTTGGGATAAGGCTTTAATGATGCTGATAAGCAATCCAAGCTAATGCCTACCAAAGATAGTCAAATATCTGTCCTATTTTTCCATAAATGATCTTTTCAGTCTATTTCATGGGACATTGATAAGGTGTCATCTGTTAATGAGTTTTACTTAGTGGGCCCATATATTTTCTCCTGATCCTATGAACAGTTTACATCAATGACTGGAGACATCTGTGTCCCAATGCCACTCAGCATTTATAGTTATAAAGCTATGAAAGAACTGGAGTCAGGATAAAGAATCCAGTTTATATTCATGATGAAGCAGTTTTCTTGACATGTAATTTGATTTAGGATCTAGGAAGCCTTGCTTTTGCAATATGCTTACCTGCAAACTGAAGAAGTGTCTCCATTGTATGCAATTTTTTTTTATAGATTCGTTTATGCACTGACTACTATGAATTTTCTTTACTTGATGTCGTGACTCCTGGAGATTGGCTGCTGGCATGTCAATACCAGATAAAGTTCTAGTTGTTGAAAGAGTTATTGAGTCTTTAGGACTACAAGCAGTGCGAGATTCCTTGGTTGGAACTGTAGAGAAGAGGGGAATCTCTGGAGGGCAGAGGAAACGGGTGAATGTTGGGTTGGAAATGGTCATGGAACCTTCACTATTGATTCTAGATGAGCCAACATCTGGTTTGGATAGTTCTTCTTCAAACCTTCTTTTGAAAGCTCTTCGTCGTGAGGCCCTTGAAGGGGTTAACATATGCATGGTTGTCCACCAGCCAAGGTAATTTAAAAAGTAGGGTTTTTTTTCCCCAAGCTAAGTTCCCATAAATGAGACTTATGCTTTGTTCCTTAGTATCTCCAATTTTAAGTTATCCCTGTAAAACTTATTACTAAGCCACACTCCTCGATCAATGCCTATGTGAAGGTATTAGGAGATATTTGACTCACTGTTGACAACTTTTGTTGAAGTTAACAGAAGTTGACAAAACACATCCTTTTGCACATGTAAAACTTTTTTTCTTCGTCATAATAAAGTTTTTCTTACTGATGATTTTTATTTTTTATTAAAAAAAAAAGACAATAGGTTTCCAACTCCTAAACATATTGGCACAAGGAACTTCTGCTCATATGTGCCATGGTTGATTGGTATTCACATAATTTCGTATAGAATAACCATCTTTCATTGAGCTAATGCTAAAAGGGTGATTACCTGCTTCAGCTATACGTTGTACAAGATGTTTGATGATCTAATACTTCTAGCCAAAGGTGGTCTTACTGTATATCATGGATCTGTAAAGAAAGTTGAAGAATACTTCGCAAGCCTAGGGATCACCGTTCCTGATCGTGTTAATCCTCCAGACTACTTCATTGACATCTTGGAGGGTATAGTAAAGCCAGGTAAAGATGCAGTGGATTATAAACAGCTTCCGCTGAGATGGATGGTGCATAATGGGTACGAAATACCTCCTGATATGCAACAAAATGCTGAAGGCATTGACATATCTGTGAGAAGTTCAGGGTCAAACAGTGAAACAAATCCTGCTCCTGCTGGAGCTGGGGGACAATCTTTTGCTGGAGAACTGTGGCAAGATGTGAAGTGCACTGTTGAGCTTAAGCGGGACAATATACAGCACAATTTTGCAATGGCCAATGACTTGTCCAACCGTCAGACTGCCGGTGTACTTCGCCAATATAGATATTTTCTTGGAAGGTAATATCTGATTACTTCTCTTATGCAATAAACACAAGATCTCTCTCTCTCTCTCTCTCTAGATATATATGTGCATATAGATATTGTATTGCTCTTGTGCGAACGGAATGCATGGTCTTACCATTAGTGGGGGCCACCTTATGATCCATCCAAACCTAACCAAACCGCCCTCCCTTTCTCTTCTATGTCAGGATCCCATGGACTTGCACTGATCCCATGGTCAAAAGTATTCTGCTCTTCCAGCAGCTTTACTTGTTTCCAATTCCTTACAGAGGAGGGTTGACTTACATACAGTTCCAACTTTCCTCACGGGGCCCTAAACTTTGCACAGTAGTTGCTGATAAATAATTCTTCTTGTTTCAAATCTCCGTGTGGAGGCAAAAAAAAAAAAAAAAAAAAAAAAAAAAAAACTCTCAGATATCCTTGTGTTGTTTCTTTTCTGAGCATATGCTGCTTCAGCAGCATTCCATGAGTCCTTGTCTGTGTGACTAAGCTACACTAAAAACTTGCAGCTGTACTTTCTTCTATAGAATCGGCGATTCAATTCATGACTAACATATTTCCATCTAGCCAATTGGAGCATTTTGGATTCTTCTTGTCTTGTTCGACAATGCTTCCATTAGTATAATCAAGTTCTTTTTATGCTCCAATCACTGTTCCAGTAGAGTAAGCCCAATCTTTTTAGCCATAAAACGGCTTGGAGTAATCCTAATATTTGGATTAACAATACTAGGTACTTGTTGGATAGAGGATGCCAAACTCTCTCTCTCTCTCTCTCTCTCTCTCTCTCTCTCTCTGTGTTGTTTAGATTCCATGGTAAACCCTAGTCTCTATTACTCCTTGTTTTAGGAGATAGTTCTTCAAGTCACCATGATATTCTGGAACTACTAGAACCACAAAGCCTGTATAATCTGATCTGAGTGAAAAAAAAGGAAAACTTTGAACATATTATAATTTTACTCAACCACTCTAGAAGACTATTTACAGCAACACATGTGATCTTACATAAACACCAACTCATTGTTTGCCCATAAAAAAAAATAATAATAACAGTGTTTACTGCATAAGTCCCAACACTGTAGGTCACACCTTCTACCAAAAAAAGAAAAAAAAAACACTGGGTCACAGTTTGACCACATAGGTGCTGATGTCAGCACTAACACCAGGGTCTGTCAGGAATTCACTGATTTCCTTAATCTTGTAATACCCCTCCTATACTTTAGATCAATAGCAGAATCACAAGAAGTTATGAAAAATAAATAAAAAATCATAAAACTAAAAACAGAAACAACGGTACCCAGATGAACCATTTGACCCCTGCAATGTGTTACGCAGATCCAAGAAACCTTCTTTTTCTGTTTTTCCCTTCAATCCAGCCCATCACTCTCTTCAATAGGAATTCTCCTACCCCCAGGCATATCTCTGATACATAAGATGTAAGAAACACCCAAGGAGAAAGAAGAGAATGCAAAGAAGAAGAAGAATTGAGAAGAATGGTGTATATATCTGTGTTTTCCTAGGCCAGATGAACGCATCCATATATAGTTTTAATCAATCCTATGATTAAAAAAACAAAGTCTTTCCAAATAACATCAAATCCCAGAAGCTTATTTATTTACAAATAAGTACTATTCTCAACTCATATCCTGTAAAAGTTCTTGTGTGTGCATATATATTTGCTTAAGAATGATCAGGGATGGCTAGATCACTGTTGGCAGACTTTGATCCCTTGATGGGTAAAAAATTAAGAAGAAACTGTAAGCCACCTCTGTGTTCCTCCTGTATACAAGCCAATTGGGGAGGTGGAGTTGGCAATAGGTCAACAGCCTTGAAGTGTCAAAATTTTTTATCCGTGCAGAAATGGATGCCTTGTGTGATATTCCTACAATTGGTTTTGAGTTGAAAGTGTTAAATGGGTTGAGTTCCCGAAGGAGAGGGAGGTGGGGTGGGGTGGGGAGAGGGAGGGGGGTTGGTGGTTGTTTGGTTGTGCAGTTACGCCACACTGACTATTATATATAATGGCCCTTTTTTAAGCTAGAGGACCCCTAGCTTGGTCTCTCTCCTTCCTTGCTGCTTACTTACACAGCCTAAACTGGCACTTTCAAACTAACAATTGTCCCTATTGTTTCACAAAATTTGCAAGTTATATAAGATTTAAAATTGCCAAGCTTCAAGGCCATTGAATCAAGGGTTAGTATGATCTGGTCGGATCATGGTTGACCCACCTTGTCCCATTCCACACCATGGCCTTTCCACCACTTACTTGTGATTGGCATGCACAGTAGGAATTAGGATAGCATGGGCACCTAAAAGGTGGGGTCCACTTGTGCAGCATGAGATTTGTCAATTTGTAGTATCTAACCATGGTTGTCCCTTTTGACGGCTAGTTTCACTCTGATGAAAGTAGAGGTCCTGCCCACCATAGGTAAACCTGGTGGACTGCACCACGTGAAAAGTTTGGATTGTTGAATTGGGGGCCCCACATGTGTGGACATAAAATGAAAATTTGTTCCATGCACATGTTTTGTTGTTTATATTATGCCATGGAACAAGACCTTTCATAGACTAAAGCACCTTTGTCTTTCTCAGTGCTTTGTTACAAGACCTTTCAAAGACTAAACCTAGCATAATTTTAAATAACAATCACTTGAGAAATTGAAAAGTGGGAAGTTGGGACTTGATTCCAACCTCAACCAATCCATTTTATGGTGGAATATCTTTTAACCTTGAGAAAAGGAATTGCTAATTCATTTTTCCACTTCCTGGTAATGGATTGAAACAAATACATAGTTGAAAAAAGGTGTGTGAACCTTGAAGTAGAGCAGATAATCTTGTAAGTTGAAAGAAGTATTTGGAAAAAGATAATACGACTTCTGAGCAACCCCCTGAAAGCTTTTTCTTGTGATCTCTAGTGCTGTTGACTTTTGAGTTTATGAACCTTTACTTCTTTTCCAGGGTTGGTAAACAACGTCTACGAGAAGCTAGAATACAAGTAGCAGATTTCTTGATCTTGTTACTTGCTGGAGCATGCTTAGGAACACTAGCTAAAGTGAGCGACGAGACCTTTGGAGCACTTGGTTACACATATACGGTCATTGCAGTTTGTAAGTTGCAAAACCCATGATTTCTCAAGTACCATTTATTTTATGGCTTTTTAAGACTTAAATTGCCTAAGCTGGCCATTTTGTTTGCCATCATACACATAGCAAATCGGTTCATTGGAAATGGTATGTACATTAGTTTTCTTTTAGTTTGGAATCTAAATTGTGGATACCAAATTATGTTGGGAATTTGAGTAACATGCAATTCCATACGCATTGAGCTGATCTTATCAAATCATGAACCTCTGAGGTCTTTGGGAGATTGTAATCTCATGAGAAAGAAACACAAAGTCAACTGGATAATGTTAAACTAGTGAAGATGTCATCGTCAGTTGTCACTATAAATTAAAAAAAAAATTTTAGGGCCTATTTGTTTGCACAAAATATGTATGAATTAAATGCAAGAATTGATGCCATAAGTATTAAAAAATGAAGACCAAAGGAGAACATATAAAAATGACCACCAAATAACTTACCCTTTAATGAAACTTGAATCAAGGGAAGATGCGAAATGAATACCCAGCCATCATCCTAGCAATTCAAATCTTAGGAAAGTCAAGGTCCCATCTACATCGCTACCTTGCATCCGTCATCCATCACTTCATATCATTCATACCCACTTCTTCAATAATCGTTTAGTGGAGCTCATTTGACCATGAACTCTTGTGTACTCTAATGCAAACAAACAGGCCCTTAACATTTTAACCATCCTTTTCTTAAAGGACAATAAAAAGAAATTACAAAAAGCTTTGCCTATCTTTTAAGACAACCTCAAAAACACCCCTTTACTTTTTCCTTTTACTTAAAGGTACTTTGACTATCAGTCCAACTAAATGAAAAGTAAAATGTGTTCCTGCTTTCATTTCCCTTTTCTATCTTCCCATATTACCCTTTTCTACATTGTCTTCTAGGATTATTATCTCCCTTGATGCAAAAGTGATATCTTTTGAACTGTATCCTATTTAAGTGATAGGTGCCTACCTTTATTAGTTCCTAACCACTAACAATATTGGCATCCCCATGTAACGGGAGTGGGCCAAATGTTACTGCAAATGAAGTTGGGTCACCACCAAATTGATCAATTGGTAGGGGCTCGCTCAAAGTGACTCCTTATGTACAAGTTGATTGTACGGACGTCCAATAAGGCAATTAGAGGGACCCACTTTACTAAACAACTTTTATTATTTACTGGTAAGGATCTCCAATGTGGTTTCTTGATGATATTACCTTACTTGGCCATGACCCGCTATGTTTGGCAGTTAGATATGATCTTGATTTAGTTAGTGTCTGGAATCTACAAATTGAGTCCTCTTAGGTGAATCACTTACCGAATTTATAGACTACATCTTCTCTTGATTAGAATATGACCAAAATTTATTGGATGCTTATTGGCTGATTTGATTTTACAAAAAGTAAGAAAGAAGGGTGGGTGAAAAAAAAGGACAAAGAAAAATGGGTCCCATCCCCCTTGGATGGTTAACAAAAAAAAAAAGTGGTCCCAGCTCTTGGATGCTTAAAAATGAAAAAAGGGCCCCAGCACACCTAGATGGTAAAAAGCAAAAAAAGAAGGAAAAATGGAAAGAAAAATTGGTCCCATCCCTCTTGGATGGTTAAAAAAAAAAGGGATACTGCCCCCCTTCAATGGCTAAAAGTAAAAAGAAAAGAAAAATGGGTCCCCATGTAATGACCCAAAAATCTGGAGCTCTTCAGATTCTTAAGACGTTCTCAAATTTTTATAACAACACCACATAAATCAAATTCCCATAAGCATCAAGGCCTAAAACATTCAAATTCCATTGTATTTAAATCATTAAGTATACTAGGAGTCTTGATAAAACTACTGAGTAAAAGACAAATCTCTATTTGCCGAAGAGAAAATATCTAAGTATTGGGCTAATTCCATCGACGAATCTATTCTTTGCTTCTCGCGCTCTGAATCAGTCATGCATACCAAAATCCACCGGCTGATCTCTGTCATTCCCCACAACCTCTACGAATGCATTACTTGGAGTGGGGCGAACCACTGGTTAGTAACACTGGTGAGTAGCATAATTAAGTATCAAGGTATAACACATATTCAAACATTCATATGATTATTCATAAATTCAATAATAGCGTTAAACACAATATCTTAATTTATTCTTTCCTGAGTATTTTTTCACCACAAGCATCAAATGATTCCGATATCTCATACGGGTGTGTCTACGTTTTTGTCAACAACATGGCTTATCATCCACCATGATAGTTGAGTCCATTTCGATACTCCCACACTGGAGCATCTCCATCATTATTTGTAACATCCTCTTACTATTTCCTTTGGTCAGTACCACATAATACTGGTTAGTCCTTGCCCCACTCTGAATTAGACTTGGTACCAGATATGTGGCATTGTCCTGATCTCTTAAATTAATTTACTTATCAGCCAATTAGCAATTAAATCATATTGACTTGGATCATATTGGATTATACACAGTTATAAGTCTACATTAGTATTCCCATCATACTAAACAACTGATGCAGGACCAATAGAATGAGTGAATGATATGCCAAAAGAGAGATCAATTACCAAAATAATATGCACACTAAATCATATAAAATCGGGACCAAGACATTGGCAAAATTAAATTCAGCACTGGGTATTTGTTTTGATCAGTCATGCAAATCGGTCCCACAAGTGATTTTCCCCAAAGTGGGAGATGGATCTTTAGGAAGTAGAACTCCCAACCATTCTAGGGATTTAAGTTCAATCAATTTTCAGATCTGAAAATCTAGATTCAGATCTGAATGTGATGACAGAACGGGGTATTTCAATATGAAGCAGTATAGGGTCCAAACCTAGGGTTCAGATTTGTCCAATATGAAGGAGACTCAGATCTAAAGGCTGTGGGGACTGTATTTTATCAAATTTCAAATCTGAATACAAGTGTTAGAAGTGCCAAACGTCAGATCTAGGGCTGTTGTGACGGTCTTCCTTCGTTTGGTCAATATTTGGTAAGATCCAAGTAGAAAGATTAGGGTTTATTGGGGCTGAAAGCAGAGATCTGAGTAGATGGGCTGGGATTCTTAACCAAAAGAAAGAGAAAGAAGGAGAATACCTTTAGAGAAGATGGATTTCTTGGCCTTAGGCCAAACTCCCCAACTAGGGCGAGGGAATCTGAAAATCTTCCAAGGAGGACTCCAAGAAGCTTTCAAGAAGATGGGTTTTCTTTTATTCATTCATCAATCAATCCTCCCCAATGTTGGGTTACAACTTATAAAGAAGAGAACCCAAAAAAGGAAAAAAAAACATAAAGAAATAAAAAGAAAATAAAAAAAAACAAGGAATGGCCGAATGGGGATGGAGGACTTGTGCATGGGATATCATGCGCAAGTCTTCCTTCCCCCTTGCACACATATCTTTATGCATATTTAAGTTGCGGGCCCTCCTCTTTACACATTAAAATAAAACTACATATTATGGGACCCTTATTTATTACATGACTCTACTAAAACAGCTTGGACCCCTATTTAAAATTAAAACATCTTTAATTCAGCAACAACTTCCTCCCCTTGGCACATCCCAGTGTGAGGCCTTCTGCTTGCATGCCTAGGGAGCCCTCGAACGGTGTTTCTTCCATCCTTTCACCATCCAACAGTGGATCTTGCAAACCGTAATGGATGAGCCCCATAAAAGGGTAATTCATCCATAATGAGGCCATGTGATTTAATCTTCTCTTGTCCTTTGATTTGATGCCCCCATTAATTCCCTGGGGGCTGCGAAGAGGTCGCCACTGGCGAAATAAAGCTGTTGTACCGCTCCAAGAGATCAGGATTTAGGCGCTGTAGCTCGGCCCGAGTGATCCACGTGCAATCTATATCTGGTCTATCCTTCCACTTGACAAGATATTTCTGATAGCCCTCGTGTCTGGTGGAGACCGAGGTATCATCAAGTATATCCTCCGCAATATCTTTCTTTTGGCTCAGAGTAGGTGTAGGAGGAGTGGGAAGATTCTGCTCATAATGGGTTGGCTCATATGGCGTAATATCCATGGAAATGTTTGGGTCATGGGTTGGTTGGACGACAGGTACGGAAGTGTGGGAAGAGTGGGGTGGAGTGATAGGATCATGGCAAAGGACAAGGTATTCTACATTGAAGATTGGATGATTCCCCAGTCAGGTGGCAGTTCTAAAACATATGCATTGGGACCCAATCTCCTGACAACCTTAAAAGGTCCAGCACTGCGGGCGTGTAATTTTTTAGTAGTCCTCGAAGGAAACCGTTCGGGCCTTATACGGACCATAACATAATCACCTATGCTGAACTCAACATGGCGACGATGTGCATTAGCAACCATTTTATATGAATCATTGTGCATATTAATTCTTCGTTTGATCTCTTCGTGCAATGCATGGATATGTTGTGCAAATGACTCAGCTGATGCAGATGGCCTATGCAGTGAGGTAATGGGAATGAGATTTACTGGCAGTTTAGGTTTATAACTCAACACAACTTGAAATGGACTCATGCCAATGGACCTATTAATCGAACTATTATATGCAAACTCAGCAGTCGGTAACATTACATCCTAAGTCTTAACATGCTCACCCACTAAACACCTAAGAAGATTCCCTAAGCTTTGGTTGACAACCTCAGTTTGACCATCGGTCTGAGAATGATAGGCGGAAGAAAACCGAAGCTTAGTGCTCATGATCATCCAAAGTGTCTTCCAAAAATAGCTCGTGAATTTTACGTCCCGGTCAGACACAATGGTAGAAGGAAGCCCATGAAGTCGAATAACCTCATTAAAGAATAGACGTGCTACATGAGATGCATTAGAGGTTTTCGAATAGGGCATGAAGTGGGCCATTGATGCAGGCCATCATCATAATGGGCCCCGATTGAAAGTCTACACCCGCAGGCCCAAAACATAGTAGCATTGTAGTAGGATTCTATTATAGTAATTGCTTGATATTTGGCAAGTCCAGTTGGATTTGATTCCAGTTGGATTTGATTTAGGATTTCTTACCTGTTTAGAATTAGGTATTTCCTTTCTTAGAGAATTTTTTAGTTATAAATAAAGGTTGTAATCTCTTCAAGAGATATAGATTTTGATATTGAATAAAGCTTTGGGCATTGGTTCTTAGTTGAGAGAGTTATTTGTCTTTGGTGAGACACCTAGACAATTTATCCCTAAGCCTTTTGGCTTGGAGATTAGCCCGTTGGCTAATCTTCTTCCCCTGCGCTGCTTCAATTGGTATTAGAGACGAAGCTCCAAGTTCGGATCGCCGTCTGGTCGCCGATTTGAGGTTCCCGTGCGTGCGTGTGGTTCGTTTTCGTTCATCTCTTCCACTGTCGTCAGTTCCCCTCTCCCTGTCACCCAGATCCCTTCACTCCCGACCTCCATACCCTCCACAGACCCCTTCCTCTACCCCACTGCACAACCGACACCCTCACCCGAGCCCAACCCCTCCACGGACCTATCTTCCCTTCCTCATCCTCCTCACCGATCCCCACACACCACCCCTAGCCGAAACAGGCAACCCAAACCAGCCACCACCGAACCCTGTTCCCACACCCCTCCATCTCTCATCGGCAAAGCCACCACCGAACCCTTTTCCCGCTAAACCCCAACCCAGCCGACCCTTTTTCCCAACCCAGAATCAAAAAACATCTCTCATCGGCAAAGCCACCACTGAACCCTTTTCCCGCTAAACCCCAACCCAGCCGACCCTTTTTCCCAACCCAGAATAAAAAAACCCAACCCAGCCGACCCTTTTCCCCAACCCAGAATCAAAAAACCCAACCCAGCCGACCCTTTTCCCCAACCCAGAATCAAAAAAAAAAAAGGAGGACGAGAAAGACAGGGAACAGAGAAGACCCGAACTCCCCTGCACCTGCGCTTGCGCACAGCGGCGCCGAGCACAGCGGAAATTCCAACCGCCTGCGCCTGCGCCTGCGCACAGCGGCGCCGAAATTTCGACCGCCTGCGCCTGCGCACAGCGGCGCCGAGCACTCGCCAGTGTCTGCTGGCGTTCTCTCCTCTCCATCGCCGGCTGAAATCAACTCTCTCTCTCCCTCGCCATTAGACGACCGCCTTCTCCCGCTGTAGTTCTCTCCTTCTCCCTCGCCGGCAGACGACCGCCTTCTCCCGCGGCAGTTCTCTCTCTCTCCCTCGCCGGCAGAAGACCGCCATCGCCCGCGGCAATCTCTCTCTCCCTCGCCGGCAGATTCTTCCCTTTCTTCCTGCAGATAAGCTCTTCGTTGTCCTTCCTCTCTTTCCTTTTTCGTTGACTCTTGCCTTTAAAAGTTGATCAGTTGGGCCGCTATCAGTTTGGGCCAAAACTGACCCGACACCCACCCCAGTCCACCCCAGTCCAACCCACTTTTGAAACAGTCCGGGTCTGACCTGACCCAGACTTGACAGGCCTGTCCTGCTTCAGCCCAGGCCCACAGCAGCACCTGATTCAGCCCAGGTCCACAGCAGCTGTTCAGCCCAGGCCCACTCCGGCCCAGGCCCACTCCAGCCCAGGCCCACTCCAAAAAAAAAAAAAAAAAAAAACTTTTGTTTCCTTTGCTTCCTATAAGCAATGTCAACCCGCAGCGGTCAGTCATACCGGGGCAGATTTTCGGATCATCAGCGAGATGCTATGTTAATAGAGTTGTCTGACAGAGTACATGCATTGGAAGAATTGTCCCGCGGTTCATAGAGGCCTCCTGCCGCCGAAGCATCCTCTAGCGCTGGAAACCAACAAAATTTCGGCCGACCAGCAGAAACAGGCCCTCAAGAATCTATGCATGACTTCATTTAGTGTCTTCTTACTGAAAAAGATCCTACAGACGCACCTGCTGCACCAAAATTTGATGATATCACAAAGCGCGTCAAAATTGATATATCTGATTTCTCTGGCCGTCTCAATCCAAAGGCTTTCATTGATTGGCTCAATTCCCTCGAAGATGATTTCTCTTGGTATCATATGGATGATGCACAGCGTGTTGCCTTTGTCAAAGTCAAACTGAAAGGGTGAGCACGTATTTGGTGGCACAGCGTTGAGCACAATAATCTTGTCATGGGACGCCCTGCTATTACCAAATAGGATGATATGCGTGAAAAGCTTGAAGGTAAATATTTGCCCTCCAATTATTTAAGTCTCCTTCAGCAAGAATATTTTGTTTTCAAGCAAGGCACCTTATCACTGGATGAGTATACAGAGAAGTTCAATGATTATGTTATCCGGTGTAAAATTCAAGATGATGATTTCACGCTAGTCAACCGGTACAGAACAGGGTTGCGAGAAGAAATCAGACGTGAAGTCCTCATGCATGATTTTGAAACTGTTGATGATATTTATAACAAGGCAAAAAGGGTTGAGCTAGAATTGCGGTCCTCCACTTTGAGACGATTTGGTTCTCAAGTCGGGGAGTCAACGACTCGTCGAACCCCCGCCTTTCAGAATACTAAAGGTTATCCACCCAATCAAAATAATCCTCAATATAATCGTGCTCCTCCACCAGCGGGTTTTCGTCCACCTCCAAAACCGCAGCACAATCACCCCACTCAGCGTCCTTTTGCTCAAAATCAAAAGGGGACAATGCCACAGGAGCAAGATATGCGGAATCGTGGACCTCCTCGTCAAGATCGACGGACTGATGGTTGTTACCAATGTGGACAACCAGGACACTTTGCTAATGCATGCCCTCAAGTTCGCAATCTTTATTATTGCGATGAAGATCCTTATTCGTCTGAAGACTATGATGAGCATCTTGAGATGGAGCCTCCTCCTGACCATTTCCAATCAGAAGCTCAGCCAGATCCACAGTTAGAGGCTCCATCTGATCCTTTTCCTCATGCCGCCACCGGTGCAGAAGAAGGTGGCCCTGTTCTTATTATACGTCGGCTTCTCCTCACCAATGAACAAGAAGAAGCTGATTGGCGACGTACTTCAATCTTCAGGACACGCGTGAGATGCAAAGGTAAGTTATGCAATTTAATTGTTGATGGAGGTAGTGCTATGAATGTTGTTTCACAGGAAGTGATCACGAAGCTCAATTTGCCTACTGAAAAGCACCCAAAGCCTTACAAGGTCGCTTGGGTAGATGATCATTCAATCCCTGTGACCCATCGATGCTTGGTTCACTTTAAAATTGGCATATATGAAGATGATATATGGTGCGATATTATTCCGATGAATATTGCTCACATTCTGCTTGGCCGACCTTGGTTATATGATCGAGAGGTACATACTGATCAGAAAAGGCACATTCATTCTTTTAAATGGAAAGGACAAGTGGTGGATCTTCTCCCATTGCCGCCATTAGCATCTTCACCGGCAGTTTCTACCACCCCATCAAACCCTCATGTTCTTTCTATGCGGAAGTTTGAAATGGAAAGCAAAGACCAAGGAGTTGTTTATGCTCTGGTGCCTAAAGAAACCCAAGAAGCAGAGAATAAACAGCAGGATTCTACGCCACCAGAAATCAAGTCATTGCTCCATGATTTTCAAGATTTGATTCCCGCAGAGCTTCCTAATGAGTTACCTCCTATGCGGGACATCCAGCATGCCATTGATTTAGTCCCTGGATCTACCTTTCCTAACTTGCCTGCTTATCGCATGAGCCCTGCCGAACATGCTGAATTGCGTAGACAGGTTGAAGATTTACTCCAGAAAGGTTATATCCGAGAAAGCATGAGTCCATGTGTAGTTCCAGCCCTCTTAACACCGAAGAAAGATGGTTCTTGGCGAATGTGTGTTGATAGCCGAGCGATTAATAAAATTACCATCAAATATCGGTTTCCGATTCCTCGAGTGGATGACATGCTTGATATGATGTCTGGATCTTCTGTCTTTTCCAAGATTGATCTCAGGAGCGGATATCACCAACTTCGTATTAGGCCCGGAGATGAATGGAAAACAGCATTCAAAACCAAAGATGGACTATACGAATGGTAAGTCATGCCGTTCGGTCTAACGAATGCTCCCAGCACTTTTATGAGAGTAATGACTCAGCTTCTACGACCTTTTCTTGGCAAATTTGTCGTGGTATATTTTGATGATATTCTAATCTTCAGCAAATCAAAGGAAGAGCATCTCGATCATCTGAGGTATGTCATGCGTGCACTTCGAAAAGAAAAGCTTTACATTAATTTGAAGAAGTGTACATTTTTGAACTCCACAGTCGTATTTTTGGGCTTTGTTGTCTCGGCCCGCGGAGTTGAACCTGATCTAGCCAAAGTCAAAGCAATCCTTGACTGGCCTATTCCCACTACTATACATGAGGTACGCAGCTTTCATGGTTTGGCTACTTTTTACAGGAGATTCATTTGTAATTTCAGTACCATTATGGCTCCTATAACTGACTGCATGAAAAAAGGAGAGTTCACTTGGACCAATGCTGCCTCTCGAGCATTTGAGCAAATTAAGAAGAAAATGACTGAGGCACCAGTTCTAAAACTTCCGGACTTTGACAAAGTCTTCGAAGTTAGTTGTGATGCTTCCCATGTAGGTATTGGCGGAGTCTTAAGTCAAGACGGTCATCCAGTTGCTTATTTCAGCGAGAAATTAAATGACTCCCGTAAGAAGTACACTGTTTATGATTTGGAATATTATGCAGTAGTTCAAGCTCTTCGTTATTGGCGTCATTATCTCATTGGAAAAGAATTTGTCTTATACTCTGACCACGAAGCTTTGCAGCACCTGAATTCTCAAAAGAAAATGAGCGCCAATCGTGTTAAATGGAGTGCATACCTACAGGAGTTTTCTTTTGTTCTGCATCATAAATCTGGCACGGAAAATAAAGTCGCAGATGCATTAAGTCGTCGAACTCACATTCTTACGACAATTTCCGTCAATGTTCCTGGCTTTGAAGAAATACGCAGAGAATATGCAGCTGATAATGACTTTGGTCACATTTATACAGCCCTTCTAAATGGTGAAGGTTCAGAACATCCAAAGTTTTCTCTTCATGATGGATATCTCTTTCGTGGAAATCAATTATGTCTGCCTGCTACATCTATTCGTGAATTTATGATACGTGAGTTGCATAGCGGCGGATGTAGTGGACATTTTGGGCGTGATAAAACATTGGCCCTTGTGGAAGATCGTTTCTTTTGGCCACGCTTAAAAACAGATGTTGCCCGTATTTGTGAATTATGCAGAGTATGCCAACTTGCAAAAGGTCAAAAGAAGAATACAGGTTTGTATCAGCCCCTTCCTATTCCACATGCACCTTGGCAAGATTTGAGTATGGACTTTGTCTTGGGCTTACCAAAAACAGCGCGAAAAGTAGATTCTGTTTTTGTCGTTGTTGATCGTTTCTCCAAAATGGCACATTTTATTCCTTGTTCTCATACAGCAGATGCCAAGAAGATTGCCATTCTTTTCTTTAAAGAAGTTGTTCGTTTGCATGGCCTTCCCAAGACAATAGTGTCTGACAGAGATACAAAGTTCATGAGTTTCTTCTGGAAGACTTTATGGCACATGATGCGCACTAAACTCCAATACTCAAGTGCCTATCATCCACAAACTGATGGCCAAACAGAAGTTGTCAATCAGAGTTTGGGAAATCTTCTTCGATGTCTTATTGGAGAACATATTGCTTCATGGGATCTTATTTTACCTATGGCGGAGTTTGCCTATAATAATTCTGTTAACAGAACAACAGGGAGATCACCATTTGAAGTTGTCACTGGTGTTACGCCACGTCTGCCTATTGATTTAAGTCCTTTACCAGTTGACTCTAGATCTAGTCCTGATGCTGAACAATTTGCCCAACATATGAAAGATGTTCATGATGAAGTTCGCCGGCAAATCGCTACAAGTAATGAAGCATATAAAAAGCACGCGGATTCTCATAAACGCCATGTTGAGTTTACCGAAGGTGATTTGGTAATGGTTCGTTTGAAGCCCGAACGATTCCCTGCAGGTAAATACAAGAAGCTTCATCCACGAAGTGCAGGTCCTTTCAAGATTCTAAAGAAAATCAGTTCCAATGCATATGTTCTAGACCTTCCTACAGATATGAATATCAGCTCCACGTTCAATGTCGAAGATTTGACAATATATCATGGGCACCACAATGATGAATCCTTTGAAGAACAAGCTCTTCGCATTCCTCTTCATCAATTCCCTCCAGACGAAATTGAAGATGTTTTTGATGATCAGATCATTTCAACAAAGACTGGAGGATTTAACAAGTTTCTTGTTAAGTGGAAAGGCAAACCTATCTCTGAAGCTACCTGGATTACGGCTGCAGATTTTCAAAAGATCAATCCAGATTTATATGAGCAATACCAAGCCAGCAACTCGCCAGAGTCGAGTTTTTCCAAGCCGGGGAGAGCTGATGCAGGCCATCATCATAATGGGCCCCGATTGAAAGTCTACAACCGCAGGCCCAAAACATAGTAGCATTGTAGTAGGATTCTATTATAGTAATTGCTTGATATTTGGCAAGTCCAGTTGGATTTGATTCCAGTTGGATTTGATTTAGGATTTCTTACCTGTTTAGAATTAGGTATTTCCTTTCTTAGAGAATTTTTTAGTTATAAATAAAGGTTGTAATCTCTTCAAGAGATATAGATTTTGATATTGAATAAAGCTTTGGGCATTGGTTCTTAGTTGAGAGAGTTATTTGTCTTTGGTAAGACACCTAGACAATTTATCCCTAAGCCTTTTGGCTTGGAGATTAGCCGGTTGGCTAATTTTCTTCCCCTGCGCTGCTTCAGCCATCTTAGATAAGCGGTCCACAAAAACTAGTATGGAATCATGCTTACGAAGAGTGTTCGGAAGACCCATCACAAAATCTATAGTAATATCCTACCATGGTGCATGTGGCACCGGCAACGGAATATACAACCCCGTGTTCTGCTTGCACTGTTTCGCAAGTTGACAGGTTCTACATTGCCCGATAATTTTGGCAACATCTCGCTTAAGAGTTGGCCAATAAAATCGATCCTCTACAAGGGCAATGGTTTTATTGCAACCGAAATGGCCCGCGATTCCTACCGCGTGCAGTTCCTAAACGAGAAAGTCACGAAGTGAAGTCCGGGGAATACACAACCTGTTTCCTTTGAAAAGGAAACCATCTTTGAGACAAATCCTTGGGCATTGTGCAAAGGATTATCCGAAAGCATTTTATAGAGATCTTCAAAATCAGGGCATGTAGAGTATGCTTCTGGTAAGCGCTCAAAACCAACAATGCTAACACTCATGGAATGTAGCAATGCAATCTTGCGACTCAAGGAATCGGCAGCCTTGTTCTCAACCCCTGGCTTATGTTTAAGAACAAATGAGAATTCTTGTAATTTTTCGATCCACCTCGCATGTTTGGATCTCAATTTAGCCTGGGATTGAATGTACTTCAGAGCCTCATGGTCCGAGTACAGAACGAATTCATACGGTAGTAAATAATGTCTCCAATGTTTGAGTGCTTGCACTACCGCATAGAATTTCTTCTCATAAATGGAGTATTTTTGTTGCTCCACATTCAGCTTCTCGCTGAAGTAGGCGATAGGATGTCCTTCTTGACTAAAGACTCCTCTGATACTGACACCAGATGCGTCGCATTCCACCTCAAAAACCTTGGAAAAATTAGGTAGTCGCATAATTGGAGCTTCCGTCATCTTCTTCTTGATTTCTAGAAAAGCTTTGGTGGCTGCAGAACTCCAAGCAGATTCACCCTTCTTCATGCAGTCAGTAATTGGAGCCATTACTGTGCTGAAGTTTCGGATGGACCGCCTGTAGAAGGTGGCATGGCCATGGAAACTGCGCACCTCATGAATGTTTCGTGGTTCTTGCCATTCTACAATGGCCTTAACTTTCTCGGGATCGGGAGACATCCCGTCTGCAGAAATGACAAACCCTAAGAAGACAACTTGTGAAGACAAAAAAATGCATTTCTTAAGGTTCGCAAATAATTTCCCCCCCGTAAGGTCAGACAAACCTCCCTCAAGTGGTCCATGTGTTGTTCCCTGGTGCTAATATAGATGAGAATGTCATCAAAGTAAACTTCTAAAAACTTGCCTATGAATGGTCGCAACACTTGTGTCATAACCCTCATAAATGTGCTGGGGGCATTTGTCAAGCCAAAGGGCATGACTAACCATTTATACAAACCATCCTTCGTCTTGAAGGCGGTTTTCCACTCATCACCGGGCTGGATACGAATTTGGTGGTACCCACTTTGAAAAGATTTTGGCACCAGCCATCATGTCCAGCATATCATCAAGTCTCGGTATGGGAAACCGATACTTAACGGTGATCTTGTTAATTGCCCGGCTATCCACACACATCCTCCAAGAACCATCCTTTTTAGGTGTAAGGAGTGCAGGAACTGTGCGTGGGCTCTTACTCTCTTGGATAAACCCCTTAGCAAGAAGCTCCTCGACCTACCTTTTTAGTTCGGCATGTTCAGTTGGGTTCATCCTATAATGGGGCAAGTTTGGTAGTGATGATCCAGGGACCAAGTCAATGGCATGTTGTATGTCATGCAGAGGTGGGAGCTCATTAGGTAAATCCTTAGGGAAGACATCTTGAAATTCTTTCAAGACTGGGTTTGCTTCACATGGGGCCTCTACAGCCTTTTCAGTGGTGATTGCTTTGGTCACCAAATCAAACATGGTTGTCTCAGACTCTTGGACACTAGTGAGAGTGTCCTAGATTTCTCGTTCTAATTCTGAGGCACTCAAAATGTGAATACCTTTGGACACAACATTCTTCCCTTTTGGGTCCTTTCCTGTTTCATTGGGCTCCACACTAGGGTTTTTAGCCTTATCACTAGACCCGGTGCTTGGTATCTTCTTTTTTTCATTGTTGTTTTTGGGAGGTAATGGGTGAAGTTTCACTTTCCTCCCATTAAAGTTGAAGAGACAAATATTTGATTTACCAAAATTGGTAACATCAAGATCATACAACCAGGGTCTTCCCAGAATGATGCGGCCCACATCCATGGGAACAACGTCACACCATAGGTGGTCCTTGTAAGAGGAAAGTTGAAGTGGGACCAAACATCTTTGGGTGACTAGGATAGATGTTGAGTCTACCGAGGAGACACGGTATGGCCTAGGATGTGGTTCAGCTTTTAACCCTAACCGAGTGACAGTACTAGAAGAGACTACGTTGGTACAACTGCCACTATCAATTATGAGTTTACAACTCCGCTCATTACACTTTAGGTAAGTGTGGAAGATGGCTGTCCGGCGCCAATCTTCATCTTCCTGTAGGGTTAAGGCACATCTAACCACTAGCATTTTGGCACCCTCATGTACCCCCGTTCGTGTCTTTTCCTCTTCTGATTGGTAAGCAGGAAGGAATTGGAGGAAAGAAACACGATTCTCAGGATCCTGACATTCATTATCGGATGGAATGAAATCAGGAACATAATTATCTACATCCGGATCGCTATCATCAAGGGCCTCTAATATGAATAAGTTTCTTGTAGGGCATGTAACGGCATAATGTCCATATCCATGACACTTGCGGCACTTGATTTGAGAGAGTTTCTTTGTTTTGTCAATATCAACACCCTTTCTTTTCGGATCCCATGAGGAATCATTGGAAGTACTTCTTTGAAAAGAAGGGTTCCCAAAAGTAGGCTTCGCGCTAGAGCCATGGACTCGAGAATCAGAATTGCGCGAATCTAGCTTTTTAGGAAATTGCGGCTTCACATATTGCTCCAAATCTATGGCTTTTTCATAGATATCCGCAAAGGATATGATCCTATGGTGAAGCAACTCTCTCCGGATCTCAGATCGTAGACCTGTCCTAAACCTTGAGAGGAGTGACAACTGTTCCTCTTTCACATCACATCTCAAATTTAATTCCTCAAATTTCGTGATGTATTCATGGACAGTCATACTACCCTGACAAAGGGTACTCCTTTGATCAAAGAGCCTCTCATGGTAGGATCGGGGAAGATATTTATCCTTCAATCTTTCTTTCATTCGTTCCCCTATGTTAATGGCTGGAAGGCCTAATCTTTGCTCATTAGTCTCTAAGCTGACCCAAAATATCCGGGCTTGACCGACTAATTTCATGGTGGCTAGCTTAACCTTCCTTTCTTCTGGCATTTCATACCATTTAAAGTAATGGTTCATATTAGAAAGCCAATCGGTGGGTCCATCTGACCATCAAAAGTAGGGGCATCAATCTTAACGCTTTTCAAAATCCATCCATCAGGATTTTGATCTCTTCCATGACCCCTGTGATCAAAGCCATTGTTGGACTTGCCATCGGGGTCTACCTCATGGTCATCTCTCTCATGGCGTCGGTGACGCCTCCTATCATCTTCCTGGATAGTTCGCTCAAGTTCCCTAAATCCACTGGTCAATTCAGCTTGCCCTTGATATAGGGTTTGAACTTGCGCTGCCAAGTTCTCTACAACCTTTTGCAATTGTTCTATGGTTGTACCGGGCTGCTCAGAACTTGGTTTGGCTTGGGAAGGGCCTGCCATTCTGAAAACTAGGGGCTGATGTTCCCGACCACTTCTAGTGGGCATACAACAACTACCTATATGCAATGAGACACAATGTAATGCAATGTGTGTGTGATGCAAATCCCTAGAGAAGCCGCTCTGATACCAAAATTTGATGCAGGACCAATAGAATGAGTGAATGATATGCCAAAAGAGAGATCAATTACCAAAATAATATGCACACTAAATCATATAAAATTGGCACTAGTACATTGGCAAAATTAAATTTAGTACTGGGTATTTGTTTTGATCAGTCATGTAAATCGGTCCCACAAGTGATTTTCTCCAAAGTGGGAGATGGATCTTTAGGAAGTAGAACTCCCAACCATTTTAGGGATTTAAGTTCAATCAATTTTCAGATCTGAAAATCTAGATTCAGATCTGAATGTGATGACAGAATGGGGTATTTTAATATGAAGCAGTATAGGGTCCAAACCTAGGGTTCAGATCTGTCCAATATGAAGGAGACTTAGATCTAAAGGCTGTGGGAACTGTATTTTATCAGATTTTAGATCTGAATACAGGTGTTGGAAGTGCCAAACGTTAGATCTAGGGCTGTTGTGACGATCTTCCATCGTTTGGCCAATATTAGGTAAGATCCAAGTAGAAAGATTAGGGTTTATTAGGGCTGAAAGCAGAGATCTGAGTAGATGGGCTGGGATTTTTAACCAAAAGAAAGAGAGAGAGAATGAGAATACCTTTAGAGAAGATGGATTTCTTAGCCTCATGCAAAACTCCTCAACTAGGGTGAGGGAATCTGAAAATCTTCCAAGGAGGACTCCAAGAAGCTTTCAAGAAGATGGGTTTTCTTTTATTCTTTCATCAATCAATCTCTCAATTGTTGGGTTACAACTTATAAAGAAGAGAACCCAAAAAAGGAAAAAAAAACATAAAGAAATAAAAAGAAAATAAAAAAAAAGGAATGGCCGAATCAGGAGGGAGGACTTGTGCATGGGATATCGTGTGCAAGTCTTCCCTCCCCCCTTGCATGCATATCTTTATGCATATTTAAGTTGCAGGCCCTCCTCTTTACACATTAAAATAAAACTACATATTATGGGACCCTTATTTATTACATGACTCTACTAAAACAGCTTGGGACCCCTATTTAAAATTAAAACATCTTTAATTCAGCAACAACTTCCTCCCCTTGGCACATCCCAGTGTGAGATTTTCTGCTTGCATGCCTAGGGAGCCCTCCAACGGTGTTTCTTCCATCCTTTCACCATCCAACGGTGGATCTTGCAACCGTGACGGATGAGCTCCGTAAAAGGTTAATCCATCCATAATGAGGCCATGTGATTTAATCTTCTCTTGTCCTTTGATTTGATGCCCCCATCAACAACACATAAAGTGAAAGTAATTACCGTCCTTAAAAGAATTAGTGATTATTAATCAATGGTACCAAAAATTTCTCTCTTTACATTAATCAAAGGAATAGTGATAAAAGAGGTTTCTAATATAAATGCATTTTACAGGGACTAATCTATAATTTTTGTTTTTTTATAAACTGTTCTACATGTTTATCCAGTCGACAGAACCCATTCATTGGAGAAGATGGTTCTCGCCTGGCAGTCTTTGAAGTAGTTGGATCTGTGGACATAGTGGACAAATCCCAAAAAGGGACCACATGGCTAAGGTCGCCCCTGGGCCCACAACAAGATGTGTGGAGTGGATCTACCATCCGATCATTCCTATGGGTCCATTACACATGTCGACCTAGACATGTTTTTAACTGACTGAAACTGAGAAAATTCAAACACAGATTGAATCTTTTTGAAAATCACTTTGTTCTTGCTTCCTGATTCAAAGTCCAAAGGTGTATTCATCATAGGAAAACAATTGCATCCAGTTTCTAAGAGTATTGATTGCGCAGGAGCCTAAAATCTCTGGAATTCATCCTCGTAAAAAATACTACTCGTCAGACCTATCAAATATTGTTTAGATGGTGAAGCCCCAATGGTCCAATCCACATGGGACCACCATGTCTGGGATCGCCCAACAGTCCTCCACCAGAGGTGGGGTCTTGATCCCTCATCAACTGGGCCATGGGGACCCACAACTTAAGTTGACAAAATTGGTTTCTGATGACATGAATCCAACGTTAACCAATTTTTTGTTCTGATTACCCTAGAGATCCTTGATCTCAGCATCTAATCACATACTTAGCAAACCTACTAATCATGGAAACCCAATTCAACAAGTTCTACTTAAGATTTATGAGTTTTTATATGATATCTTTCATCTTATCAATGCCGACTGCACTGTTATCGAAGTATCAAGTAGAGCATAGCCCATCAATGGTTCGAATATCACAGAGTCTCATCAATTCGAGCCTTACATCATCCAAATCAGAAATTCTACTCACCTGGTATAGAAGTATGTTGCCCGAGCAGTGATTGGTCTCAAACTGGACATCCGTTATGCATCCCGTTGTTGATCTTCCTCTCCTTCTAACAATTCCACAGCTGAAATCAGTATTCCTCTCTCTCTCTCTCTCTCTAATTCTATTGTTAGTGTAAGTGAGATAAGACTAGCCTCTTCTCTATTATATATTAGTGCAGGGAGGGGAGTCCTTCTAGGAGTGTATTTTTCCTTAAGAGAGTGTCTTGTTCACTTTAAGAGAGAGTCTTGTTCAAAATTCTTAGTTTTCTAATAACCTTAATTTAGTCTAATTACAATTCTACCAAGAGTCCTAGTAGGGATATTACACCCCAACCACTTGGATGGTTAATAACAAAAAAAAAAAAAGGGTCTTATCCCCTTGAATGGTTAAAGAAAAGGTTCCAAGCCCACTTGGTTGGCTACAAACCAAAAAAAAAAAAAAAAAGTGAGCGCTAAAAGAGTCATTTTTACTTTTCAACAAATGTAAGGGGTAAACTTGGTAATAGAAAAAAGAAAGGAACAGTGGGAACGTTTGTGAATTTTCCATTAGTTGTACAGTCAGTCAAGGTACTATTATGTAGATGCACAAAGTATAGGGGTATTTTTGAGGTTTTCTAAAGGACAGGTCTGTTTTTGTAGAAAACTCAAAAAAAAAAAAGAAGTGAAAAAGGACTAATACATATTGAAGAGCAAATTATAGAATCATAACCCCAACAGAGTGTGCTCACTAATAAAATTTTCATATTAACCCGAATCCAAACTGTGTGGATAAATAAATTTTGTAAATTAGCTTGACTAATGTCACTAAATTATGTATGAAATGCAAATCCTCATTTACCAGTAAGTAAACTAATTAATGAGCATGTGCAAGATCATGACTGCGAAGAAAAATTAAACGTTATTGACGACATGCCAAACAAGGAATCCTACTTTGCTTACCAATGACATCTGTAGTTGTTAGATTGGAGTGTCTCTTTGCGGTTTTCTCAACATTGCTTCTATCTGAGAGTCTCAGTAGTCAGTATTTAGCTATTATAGTGAGACTCACTCTTTTGTATATCCTTTTCTTTTTATTAATGAAGCTATTCCCATTGCCAAAAGGAAAAAAAAAAAAAAATGAAAACCTTATAGATGTGTGACGAGCAACCTCCTTGGCTGGATCACTAGCCACACTTGAAGAGCCAAAGCTCCTCAATCCAATCAGCCAACCTCTAATTCAATTTAGGCGACCATTGAATAGCACAAACTGAATCATATTCAATTATAGCTTCCTCAGCATACAATTATGAAGCTTTGTAGTCCAAACAAGTAACACCGTGACCTCATTCAAGTTGAAGCATTTGCCAGGCTGGAATAATTGTCACAAGACAGCCTCATGATTCCATGTCCATCAATTCCAGTTCTCGCGCTTCCAAAGCTACCATATAATTAACCTTTAGCACCCATTTGAAGGGTTTTCCAAGGGATTCAATGGGACCTAAGCCACTTATGGCCAGCAATGCAATTTTCCAAGCCTGGAACACCTAAGATTTCCCTGTGTCTTTCCAAACAACAGTCAAGTATTATCACTTTCCATTTAGACTTACTAACCACTGCATCCACCAGGCTAACTTAGTTTTGTAAAACTTTTTTTTTTCTCTTTACATTGGATGAAAGAATAGCTACAGCCTACAAGAGATTATCCTTTAAGAATACTAACATCACCTGATCTGAACCTGATATGACATTGCTCAAATAGTTTTGATGAAGATTTAGGCATTACCCACTTCACTCTCGATAGAGATAATAATTCATCATCTTCATCGAAGCTTTATCCCAACCATGTTGGGGTCGACTACATGAATTCTGTTTCTCCATTTTGTTCTATTTTAAGTTAAATCCTCATATAAGTTAAACTTCTTCAAATCTGATTTAATGACCTCCATCAATGTTTTTTTCAGCCTACTCCTACTTCTTGATGGGGCATCTATCTAGATAGCCAAATTTTTTCTCACCGGTGCCATAACCGGCCTACGCTCAATATGCCCGAACCATCTTAAATGTGTTTCTCTAATCTTATCTCCTATTGGTGCTACCTCTAAATGCTCTCGAAAGCGCTCATTTCTAATTTTATCTTTCTTAGTTTTACTACACATCCATTTAAGCATTCTCATCTCCGCCACATCCATCTTATGTATATGCGTTTTCTTAATTGGCCAACATTCTACTTCATATGTCATAACTGGTCTAACCACTGTCCTGTAAAATTTGCCTTTCAATTTTGTTGGCATTCATCTGCAACAAAGCACTCTAAAAGGTAGTCTCCACTTTAACCATCCAGCTTTTATCCTATACTCAACATTATTATCAATTTCTCCATCCTTACTAATCATCAAGCCCAGATACCGAAAAGAATCTCTACGTGGTATCTCATGGATTTCAATTTTGACAGTGGTTTCAACACTTTATATATGTTCACTGAAGTTGCAATCCCTATATTCTGTCTTTGTACGACTTATTTTAAAGCCTCTAGATTCTAATGCCCCCGCCATCTCTCGAGTTTTGCATTTATACCATCTATTAATTCAGTCACCAGTACTATATCATCTGCAAATAACATATACCATGATACTTTTTCTTGCATATGTGCAGCTAACCCATCCATAACCAATGCAAAGAGGTAAGGGCTTAAAGCTGATCTCTGATGCAAACCTATAGTCACGGGGAATCCATCTGGTTCTCCACATGTGGTTCTTACATTTGCTACTGCTATTTCATACATATCCTTAAAAATTTCAATATAACCATTGGGGACACTCCTTTTCATCAAAACCCACCAAATTAAATCTCTCGGTACCCTATCATAGGCTTTTTCTAAATCAATAAAAACCATGTGTAGATTTTTCTTCGTTGCTTGATATTTTTTCATTAATTGCCTAAGTGAAAAGATAGCTTCCATAGTTGACCTCCCTGGTATAAACCCATATTGATTTCTAGCAATCTTGTTCTTCTGTCTAAGTCTTTGCTCCATTATTCTTTCCTATAACTTCATAGTATGACTCATAAATTTAATTCCTCGATAGTTGGTACAATTTTGTATATCTCCCTTATTCTTATATATAGGAACTACAATGTTCTTCTTCATTCATCCGGCGTTTTCTTTGTCACAAGTATCTTATTGAATAGTTTACATAACTAACTCACCCCAACCTCTCCTAAGCATTTCTATACCTCTCGATAAAGATAATAATTAAAGAAAAAAATGAAAAAGAAAAAAAGGACATCATATTATAGAAAATGAGCAAATTCATTGCAATCTCAAATAGGGTGGTTTTAGGTCACCTTTGCCAGTTCAGTGCCAACTAGATGTTATTCTAGTAAAATTTTTGTTATCCTCAACTTTCAAAGTTTTTTACATCATAGTAGTTATTACTTTTCTGTAGATATCATACATCAAATTGTTTGATTTTGAACTCTCACATGATTCTAATTCATGTTCCTTTTTTGATTTTGCAGCTCTCTTATGCATGATTGCAGCTTTGAGATCCTTTAACCTCGACAAGTTACACTACTGGAGAGAGAGTGCTTCTGGCATGAGTTCGCTGGCTTATTTTCTGTCAAAAGATACAATTGACCACTTTAATACAATTGTTAAGCCAGTTGTTTATCTTTCCATGTTCTACTTCTTCAACAATCCAAGGTCGTCCTTTACAGATAATTATGTTGTTTTGGTTTGTCTTGTGTACTGTGTCACTGGTATCGCCTATGCATTTGCCAACTTCCTTGAACCCAGTCCAGCCCAACTGGTGAGTATAAGTTCACAATGGAGTTCTTTACTTCCTTTTTAATGTTATTTTACCTTTTCTTATCCCTCTAATTATAAGTGATTTTTGTTCTTGTAGTGGTCTGTGCTCCTCCCAGTTGTTTTAACTCTCATAGCCACTCAGCAGGACGGTAAAATTGTGAAGAATTTGGCTACCGTATGCTACCCAAAATGGGCTTTAGAAGCATTTGTCATCGCAAATGCTGAAAGGTGTGGCATTAACTGGCCTTTCACCATGATCAGTAGTTTCTTTTCTGCATGCATGGATACATGAAGACCTTCATACGCAATTGTGAGTGCATGCATATTCTCATGTTGATTTACTAGAACATACAACGGATGCAATGGCCTGCATTGCTTCATAACTTAAACCAGAGCTTTCGTTAAGCCAGATAAGAATCACCTTTGGGCTTTTGTGTTGATGGCGCCACCTTGAATCTTCGATCAAATGTAGAACAATCTCCCAAGGATTGTTCGAATCCGGAGATGGATTCCAACCCTTAGGACACCCTCACAAGAGGAAAAACACCATCAAAGCAATAAATCTCAAAAAAGAACTTTAATTGATTGAAAAATAAGCATAAGCATTACAATGAAAGACTCCTTATATAGAAGTGACTGTTTCTAAACTAGGAATGACTAAGTGACTGTTTCTAAACTAGGAATGACTGTCTCTAAATAATCATAGCTTACTAAAATAAATTAAGCAAGTATTAATTTCAACTCAACATAAAATAGAAAATAAATAATTAATTAGAACTATCTAAATAAAGATAGGGATCCCTGATCTTAGATAAATCATGGATCAAGTGGGGCTCATCAGTGTCTGTAGGCTTGTGATCTAGGATAGATCTTGGATCTAGCCTATATCAGCTGAAGTGGTTCTAGTTCAAGATCACAAACGTTATTATTACTGACAATAACAGTACCTTACCAAAATGATAGTGCTTAAAGAATTATAAAATTATGAAATAGTTTAGAATCTGATCGCATTCAATTTGCCAATTCCTGTCCCATTGTTGACTATTGTATCACCAACAAGCAAAACAATGAGGGGAGTGGAAATCATAAGTGCAACTTTGGGACCAGAAAACAATATAGTACCTGTATATGATGGGGATGTACTGGTATCTTTCACTGTGGGTCAGAAAGAAGGGAAATACTGGAGTTGAGATCTAATCAATTGGCTACAGTTCCTTTTCCAATATCCATCATATAATTTCTTGATGCTGTAATCTATTTTTTTTATTTTCATCTAGTTTGTAATATACGAAGCAAATAAAAAGTGACGAGAACATTTCTTCACATTTTAGTGTTTATGCTTCAATCGTAGAAAACCTTAATGTCTCACCTTCCCTTCCAAAACATTAACGTGAGCTACACATTGAAAGTTTGCAAACAATATCTAATGTAGAAAATGTCACAACCCGAGCCCTGGAGTTCAGGGCCAAACCGATGATACACGTACTCCCGTGCCTGTACACGTAGACCTGGTCTAAATGTACACGCACAAGGGAAGGTTCACACGTGCCAAATATGTACGCGGAAGCTGTAGATATCAAAACATCACACTAAACAATACAAGAAGGGAGTCCGACAATAGAACTGACATATATTGATAAAGGTTTTACAAAATGAAGCAAAATACACATGTACAAATCATGATAGGATTCAATCGTGACAAATCTCAAAATGATGAAGACTCATATGCAATGATGTCCATGGCGCTCTCCGATGGAGTGACTACATCTACTCCTCTAGTCTTGATGGGACCTCGGGGGCCTCACTTGGAGTCTGGTTGACCGACGAGAGGTCGGTCTGGGTATCTGAGCCTGCAACACCAAAGACAACTCGTGAATACAACGATTCAGCAATGTATAAGCAATAACACGTTAACACATGCTGTGTCTAATAGAATAAAGAATATCATGTAAATCATAACAGGTCACATTCGTATACTAAGCTGTCGTGCAAGAATGAAACATGCCATGTGAATCAATAAATACATGTGGTGTGCATAACTAGTTGGTGTTAAACAGGCCCAAGGCCCAAAGCCCATCAATGTTATAGCTCACGTGGAATTGATTTGGTCAATATTGAGATAGCTTTAGCTTTCCTTTCTTATAGTAACAATTGTTGTAATTAGTTGCTTTCTTAACTTAGATCAGTGATTGATACAATTAGATGGTTTTCCTTTCTTAGAGCCTAGATTATAGGCATGTAAATACCTATATAATGATGTACAATCTCCATAGAAAGATATACAAATTAATACATTCTCAAGAGGATTCTAAATCTCTTCTCTGTGATCGTGAACTTGTCATGGTATCAGAGCAAGGTTCATGAACATCTAGTTTCTTTTCTTCCAAAGCAATCAAGGTAGAGAGAGGAATAATTCTCTCTCGTGCAGTAAACAGATCCTGGCATTTGTTCAAAGCAATTTCAGCGGCATCCACATTCTGCGACAGTCTCATCATCTTGGTGGCCCACCCCTGATCGTCAGATCAATCTTCACAAACTACACAGACTTGGTCGCCTGATATTTCTAGGATTATTGGGGATTTTTTCAAGATTTTTAAGAGCCTCCAGGTAGTCTCTTTGCTCATTCTCGTGTTCTTTAGAAAAATTCATTAAGTTTCAATCAAGATCATCCAGTTTCTTGGATATTCAGCGGAATAGGTTCAAACCTGTTCCCGTAGGTGCGAAATTACTGTGTCTTCTTGGATCAATCATCTTATCAGCATTCAGATCCTTCTGTGGGGCCCATGTTGAGATTCTGCAGTAAACAGTCTGTGTCGTCTGCGGCATTTTTTCACTATTATTGGCCTGATTTGTTTTTTTTCCTCTCTGCTTGGTTGGATCTTACCATCTGCACACCCAAACAATTCTTCATACCACTGTTGCTTGATTTGATTACTGTTTTGTTACTTATTCCATCAAATTTTTTCAATCTAACATTGAGATGGACAAATCTGAGGTTACTTTGATCAAATTCACTGGACAAAATTACCCTGCGTGGTCTTTTCAATTCCAAACCTACCTCGAAGCTAAGGAATCGTGGGGTTTTGTTTCTGGTGCTGACCCTAAACCCACTGAGGATGAAAAGAAGATCTCCTCTTGGCATACAACAGATGCCAAAATCAAATCCTGAATTCTGGGCTTTGTTGTGCCTCATCTAATAATGAATCTCAAGCCTTACCCCACTTCTACAGCCATGTTGGGGTATTTGAAGAAAGTATACCATTAAGATAACTCTGCGTGACAGTTCCACCTTGAATGTGCTATTGCTGAATATGCCCAAGGGACTTTGTCAGTCCAAGATTACTATTCAGGTTTCCGTACACTGTGGTCGGATTACGATAGTATTAAATATGCGGATGTGGCTGACAATGTGTTGGCAATAATTTAAGACCTTCAGGCATCTAATCAGCGAGATCAATTTTTGATGAAACTGCGGAATGAATTTGAAAGTATCCGATCTGCTCTGATGAATCGGTCGCCCCTACCTTCATTGGATGTATGCTTGCATGAGCTCTTACGCGAAGAACAGCGCTTTACGACCTCGGCTCATATTGCTCAACAAAAGACTGAAACCTATTCCGTCGTGTTTTCGGCAAATAAAACTTCTCAGCCTCTACCTCGAGACTTGAGCAAAATCCAATGCTACAGTTGTTAGAAATTTGGGCACCTTGTATCTCAAAGCAAACAAAAAGTCTGCAGTTACTGTAAAAAGTCGGGACATATCATCTTTGAATGTCGCCGCCGTCCTCCACGTCAGTCGACCCAGTATTCTACTCCACAGTCTCAGACTCCGCATGCTTATGTGGCTTTCTTGGTTATGCCTGTTCCTATATCTCCAACCCCACAGCCTGGGTCCTCCTCATCTCTCACTTCTGAATTGGTTCAACAAATGATTATCAATGCCCTCTCTGCTTTTGGTCTATCAGGTAAGTCTCTTTCATCTTCCACTTGGTTTCTTGATTCCGGGGCGTCTAATCATATGACGTATTCCCACACTCCTTTCTCCAATATGACAAGTTACACTGGCCATCTTCAAATATAAACTGCTGACGGCGGACATGTTTCCATTACTGCCATTGGCGATATCTCTGGTCCCATCCCATTGAGAAATGTTTATCTTTGTCCGAATTTAACTTCCAACCTTTTGTCAGTCAGACAACTTGTTGAAAATAATTGTAACATCTCTTTTTCTTCTTCTGGTTGTGTTATGCAGGACCAGATGTCCGGGAAGGAGATCGTGAGGGGGCCTAAGTGTGAACGCTTGTTTCCGCTATATCTTTCTCAAATTTCTACGAATCAATTTGACAATAATGTGTTTTGTTTTTCTCTTAGAGATAATTGCCAGTTGTGGCATAATAGACTCGGACATCCTAATTCCAAGGCTTTGTCCCTTATGTTAAAATCTGGTTTATTAAATAAATCTCTTCGTTTATTTTCTTGTGTGCCCTTTGATTGTGCTACTTGTACAATGGGAAAGAGCAAAACACTTCCGTTTCCTCAATCCACTTCTCACACTTCTCAGTGTTTTGATTTAGTTCATAGTGATGTATGGGGAATTGCTCCAGTTCTTTCCCATGCTCACTATAATTATTTTGTGACCTTTATTAATGATTTCAGTCGGTTCACATGGGTCTACTTTCTACATTCCAAATCTGATGTTTTTCATGTTTTTAAAATTTTTTTGGCTTATGTTGAAAATCAATTTTCCACCTGCATTAAAATATTGAGATCTGATTCAGGCGGGAAATATATGTCCTCTGATTTTTAACAATTTTTGCAAAACAAAGGCATTATTTCTCAAAGATCTTGTTCTTATACTCCCCAGCAGAATGGAGTCGCTGAACGGAAAAATCGACGTCTTCTTGATGTCACTCGTTCCCTTTTTCTGGAATTCTCGGTTCCTGCTCGTTTTTGGGTTGAGGCACTGGCTACAGCAGCTCATCTTATCAATTGTATGCTATCAACCTCCATTGAGAATCAAAGCCCATATTACCGTTTGTACAAGACTGCTCCATCCTATGATGATCTTCATGTTTTTGGCTCTATTTGTTTTGTGCACTTGCCTCCTTCTGAGAGGACAAAACTCACGGCACAATCAGCTCAGTGTGTGTTTTTAGGTTATGCACCCTTCCAGAAAGGGTTCCTTTGCTATGATCCTCACATTCGTCGTTTCCGTACCTCTAGGAATGTCGTCTTCTTTGAACATCAGTATTTTTTTCAAACGCACATTGATCCTCCTGACTCCTCTTTTGTGTCATTACCTAGTTTCTCTGAAGACTCGTCAGTTGTTCGTTTTAATCCTACCTTTGTGTATCACAGACGGAATAGCACAGCGCCTACTAGTGATCCCCCTCCTGATCTTCCTCCGGCATCCGGTTCCGGCCATACTTCCCTGTGTCGCTCCACTCGGATTTCGGTTCCATCAGAACATTATGGGTTCTCACATACTTCCTTAATGGCCACTTTGTCTTCTTCTTCCATTCCACAATCATATTCTCAGGCTATGCAGGATCCGTGTTGGAACAAGGCTATGCAAGATGAATTGGATGCGTTAGCGCAAAATCTTACATGGGATATTGTACCATCTCCTGTGGGTGTCAAACCTATTGGCTGTAAAATCTGATGGCTCTTTAGATCGATATAAGGCGCGTCTTGTTGCTCTTGGAAATCGGCAGGAATATGGCATTGATTATGATGAGACTTTTGCTCCGGTTGCCAAGATGACCACCGTCCGCACTATTCTTGCTGTTGCTGCATCTCAATCTTGGCCTCTCTATCAAATGGATGTCAAAAATGCGTTTCTCCATGGTGATCTCAAAGAAGATGTTTATATGCGTTTGCCTCAGGGATGCTCATCCGGCACCTGTTTGGTTGCTAAACTTCGTCGCTCCCTCTATGGTCTGAAACAAGCTCCTTGCGCATGGTTTGAGAAATTTCAAGCTGCTCTTCTCCGCTTGGATTTTCATCCAAGCACGTATGATCCTTCTATGTTTTTACATCATGCTCCATCCAGGATCACTATACTCCTTGTCTATGTTGATGACATCGTCATTACTGGTCCTAATGCCGGACTGATTCAGAAGCTCCAAGCGTCTCATTGTAAGTCCTTTCAAATGAAGGATCTTGGCCCTCTCCACTATTTCCTCGGTCTTGAAGTTCATCAATCGCCTACAGGTATCGTTCTCAATCAGCACAAATACACTATTGATCTCATCGCCTTGGCAGGTCTTACTGCTTCTGCTCCTGTTGATACGCCAGTCGAACTGAATGTCAAACTCAGTCGCGAAGAAGGTGATCTTCTTTCCGATCCTACTGCCTATGGTCAGTTGGTTGGCAGCTTGATCTACCTCACGATCACTGGCCCCGATATCTCTTATGCGGTCAACCTAATGAGTCAGTTCATGACTGCTCCTCGTCACCTTCATCTGGCTGCTGTTCGCCGCATCATTCGGTACCTTATTCGCACACCGACTCGTGGGTTGTTTTTTCCATCCAACAATCCTCTGACTCTCAAAGCTTATTCAGATGCTGATTAGGCTGGTTGTCTGGATATTCGCAGATCGATGACTAGATTGTGCATGTTTTTGGGTGGTAGTCTCATTTCTTGGAAATGCAAGAAACATGACAAAGTTTCCAAATCCTCTATCGAGGCAGAGTACCGCGCCATGTCTGTTGCATGCTCTGAAATTCTTTGGCTCCGTGGTTTGCTTTCTGACATTGGTTTTCCAGCAGTAGGAGCTACCCCCCTCTATGCGGATAATACCAGTGCTATTCGGATTACTGAAAATCCGATTTTTCATGAACGTACTAAACACATCGAGGTTGATTGTCACTTCATCCGTGATGAGCTTAAACGTGATGTCATCAGCCTGCCACATGTCTCCACTGAACTTCAACTTGCTGATATTCTCACCAAAGGCCTTCCACGACCACGCCATCAGTTCTTGGTTGACAAATTGATGTTTATTGATTCTCCTGCATCAATTTGAGGGGGGTGTTAAACAGGCCCAAGGCCCAAAGCCCATCAATGTTATAGCTCACGTAGAATTGATTTGGTCAATATTGAGACAGCTTTAGCTTTCTTTTCTTAGAGTAACAATTATTGTAATTAGTTGTTTTCTTAACTTAGATTAGTGATTGATACAATTAGATGGTTTTCCTTTCTTAGAGCCTAGATTATAGGCATGTAAATACCTATATAATGATGTACAATCTCCATAGAAAGATATACAAATTAATACATTCTCAAGAGGATTCTAAATCTCTTCTCTGTGATCGTGAACTTGTCAGTTGGCGACTACATTGCCATATGCTTCCAAAAGAGGGATCTTATATCCGTGCAGAGAACACCATTGTCCGGGCCATGGTACAAATGGGTCTCGGGTTCCTGGGGTCCGGATTCCCCAAGACGTTTCCTTACTGCAGCAAGGCCATGAAAACTACACCAAAGTCACCCTGTCGGGATCCTAAGGCTGAGGCTAAGTAGTGCCTGACCATACGAAGTCAATCATGAAAACCCTGAGTAGATCGTGACAAGCATATCATGCGTGCATATCCGAGAACATGTCTTATACGAGTAACATACATGCATACTCTAGGTACGGAAAACATACTAGTATAGTCTACAATGCGAAATTCGCTGAAACAAGTAATCATGCGAAAGAGTGGAGATCAATGATCAGCATACGACATGTCATGCAAGTAAATCTTAACACATCGAATCACATTCATTTACTAGTCAACTCTAATCTAATTATCCAGTGTTTCTAACCGTGCATGATGATGTAGTTTTAAGTTATCCGCTACACCGTTGTCTAGTGTTGCATTGTATCATATGGTGCACCGAAGTCCCTTAAACCAACACCCATGGGGAGGTGCTTAACAACTGGACAACGAATATGAATGATTCGCAGCCCTCGAGATCATTCACGCATTTTATCATGTTCCGTTGGGCAAGTCGAAGTTGCCTACCTTCTACTTTAAAGGCCCTACAGGTCTCATTCATTTCCTATCTTTCTTACTGTTCATGTCAGCCAGCTCAGCCGTAGGTAACCCTATGGCTTAACCATAAGCTTCTTACGGCTTAGCTGTCGAAGGCTACACGGCTTAGCCATGGCTAAGCCATAGAGGAGTCGTAGAATTGCATACTCTTAGTTATTTTTGGTGTCACCCTGTATTGATCTACGGCTGGGTTTACGGTGGGGCTTACGGCTTAGCCGTAGTGTGTTTTACGGCTCAACCGTAGTGTGTTTTACGGCTCAATCGTAGCACATTTCATGGCTTAGCCGTGCATGCACTGGGTCGATTTCTGAATCACTTCACTTACAGAAAACCTGTAACAACAGAACATGAACAAAATCTCAACAAAGAAAGGAAGAATGAGCTCAAATTGGGCTGTATACATGTTTTCCATGCAAACTCATGTGAATTAACCAAAATAAAGCATATACCAACATGGGCTCCTACATATTTTTCTTATACTTGCCTCAATTGAGTTCTAACACACCAATTGTTGTCCTTGGGCTTAATTCACATCCACGTCCAGTCCAAATACAAACCTACTTCCCCATGCATGAAGAGAAAGGAAGAAAGAAAGAAACATAAGCATATACACACAGGAAAGGATGAAAAGAAGAAGAGACCGTACTCACTACAAGAGAGGAATTCACGAGTCAAAGGCACAAATCCTCTTCTTGGCTTGATCGGTGGAGAAGAAGAATAAAGAGGGAGAGAGATGGAGCTCCAACGTGTGGGAAGAGAAGAGAGTGAGAATGGAGTCGGTGGAATGGCTTTATATAAGAAAAGATTAAAGTTTAAATTGCAAACAAGTCCAAAGGTTAAGGCTAATTACAGTTCGAGTCAAATCCGAGTCCAACGGAATCATATGACATCGGTTGCAATCGACGTAGTTACGAACATTAACGAGCTCAACAAAAGACACGTGTTGACACCAAGATGATGTGCAAATGACCATGTCTTATAAAAGCTAAAATTACTAAAAAGGGCTTGGTCTACTTAATCCAGGTCAAACTCAACCCAACTACTTATCCATGACCCACAACAAAAGCAAAACAAAAGCAAAACACACTTAACAACTAAAGCACCATTAATTTGTCGCTAAACAAGGTCAAGATGGGTCGGAGTGTTATAGAAAATGAGGTTTTTGCTCTTCAATCTAGGGCACCAATTGAATGAATGACTATTGGATTGAGCATAGTCCAAAATTTTGGACAGGTAGGACATGGGTGATCGTTCTTAAAACTTTCCATTTAGAAATTAAGAGGTGGTCCAGCATCTAGAATCTAATTGAAATGTGGCAAAAATACATGAGATACTTCTGTACCTAATTTAGCTTATAGTTTTTTTATCAACAACAACAACAACAACAACAACAAACTTGAACCCATATCCTAGGGTTGTCTTTGTTACTTCTACTTTTCCACTCAATCCTATTTTCCGCCATCAGTTTAGTAATTCCACAATCCATCATGTCTTTCTTAAGTACATTTAAGGTTTAACTAGTTCCTCCTTTGTGTAGTTCCTTCAATATGTTTTACAAGGACTTTTTTATGTTCTTGTTTATACTTGCCCATACTATTTCAGATGGTTATTATTATTGTTGTTATTATTATTATTATTAAGTAGTGCAAAGTCCAAAGCATACGATGACTCTTATAATAGGTTGGGAACAAGAAAATGAGAGAAGGATATTTTTAAGCTCGTAAAAATAAGAAAAAAGAAAAGTAGGGACTTAGATCATGTCAAATGTATCAAGGACAATGAGGAAAATATTTTGGTGAAGGACAATGATATTAAAGAAAGGTGGAAGGAATATTTTAGTAAACTTTTAAATAATGAACATACGAGGGATACAAGAACTAGGGAGGATACTTCATAAGCAGAGCATACTTTTCTCCGTCGAATTAAAGGGGTGGAAGTGAAAGAAGCATTAGAGTGAATGAGAACAGGAAAGGCAATAAGCCCAGATGATATTCCGATAGAGGTATGGAAATGCTTAGGAGAGGTTGGGGTAAGTTGGTTATGTAGACTCTTCAATAAGATACTTGTGACAAAGAAAATGCCGGATGAAGGGAGAAGAAACATTGTAGTTCATATATATAAGAATAAGGGAGATATACAAAATTGTACCAACTATCGAGGAATTAAATTTATGAGTCATGCTATGAAGTTATAAGAGAGAATAATGGAGCAAAGACTTAGACAGAAGACCAAGATTGCTGGAAATCAATATGAGTTTATGCCAGGGAGGTCAACTATGGAAGCTATCTTTTCACCTAGGCAATTAATGGAAAAATATCAAGCAATGAGGAAAAATTTACACATGGTCTTTATCAATTTAGAAAAAGCCTATGATAGGGTACCGAGAGATTTAATTTGGTGGGTTTTGAAGAAAAGGAATGTCCCCAGCGGTTACATTGAAAATTTTTAGGATATGTATGAAAGAGCAGTAGCAAATGTGAGAACCACATGTGGAGAACCAGATGCATTTCCCATGACTGTAGGTTTGCATCAGGGATCAGCCTTAAGCCCTTACCTCTTTGCATTGGTTATGGATGAGTTAACTGTGCATATTCAAAAAGAAGTACCGTGGTATATGTTATTTGCAGATGATATAGTATTGGTGGCTGAATTAATAGATGGTATAAGTGCAAAACTCGAGAGATGGCGGGGGTATTAGAATCTAGAGGCTTTAAAATAAGTCGTACGAAGACAGAATATATGGATTGCAACTTCAGTAAACATATACAAAGTGTTGAAACTACTGTCAAAATTGAAACCCATGAGATACCACGTAGAGATTCTTTTCAGTATTTGGGCTTGATGATTAGTAAAGATGGAGAGATTGATAATAATGTTGAGTATAGGATAAAAACTGGATGGTTGAAGTGGAGACTACCTTTTAGAGTGCTTTGTGACGGACGAATGCCAACGAAATTGAAAGGCAAATTTTATAGGACAGTGGTTGGACCAGTTATGACATATGGAGTAGAATGTTGGCCAATTAAGAAAACGCATATACATAAGATGGATGTGGCGGAGATGAGAATGCTTAAATGGATGTATAGCAAAACTAAGAAAGATAAAATTAGAAATGAGCACTTTCGAGAGCATTTAGGAGCACCAATAGGGGATAAGATTAGAGAAATACATTTAAGATAGTTTGGGTATGTTGAGCGTAGGCCGGTTATAGCACCGGTAAGAAAAAGTTTGGCTACCCAGGTAGATAGCCCATTAAGAGATAGGGATAGGCTGAAGAAAACATTGATGGAGGTCATTAAATCAGATTTGAGGAAATTTAACTTATTTAAGGATTTGGCTCAAAATAGAACAGAATGGAGAAACAGAATTTGTGTAGCCGACCCCAACATGGTTGGGATAAGGCTTTGATGATGATGATGATGATGATTATTATTATTATTATTATTATTATTATTATTTACTTTTGTTTTTTTTTTCTATTCACTAGTCCCCTCTTTTGTGGTTTTTTATAATTCTCTCCTTGACTCCACACATCCTTCCTAGCACCACATGGTCCACATCTCCACAACATATACTATTGTTTCTTTTTATTTCTTTGCTGCCCAACACAGCTCCATATAGCATAGTAGGTCTATTTGCCATAACTACTAATTTGTCACTTCAAGAGAACATAAAATTCACTCATCCTTCCTAGCACCACATGGTCTACATCTCCACAACATATGCTATTGCTTCCTTTTATTTCTTCATTACCCAACACAGCTTCATATTGTTAACCAAAATGGCCTATTCTAGGAACTTTGAACGGATTAGATTCGCACACCAATGGTATGATTAAACATAAATGGATCTCCAAAATTTTAGGGCATACTTGAATCCATCGCTAAAGGAGACGGAACGGCTGCCAAACTGGGTATTACAACTCCCTCAGTCTTCTCTTGATGCCAGCAATGTGATGGTAATGCCAAGCTCTTTCCTTTGAGTCAGTATGTGTGTATGTATGTGAAGATGAGGGAGTTCTCCGGCTTTTATAGCCATCTGACCATCACCGATGACTGCAACGCTCCTCTGTCATTATGGAGCGTTGCTGTAATGTATTCATGGACATTCATCATGGGAGAAACTGAAAAACGTTATGCATGGCAGTGAATGGCAATGAAGGGGAGAAGAGAACCGTTACAGCAATGGGCAGTGGTCATTTGGACCACCACCCTCGTCTTCTAACAATCTTCCACTTGGTCCATATGACCACCATACATCCACTTAGTATATATAGTATATAGAAAATACTTTATTTGCAAACGAATTTTGAAAATGATTTTAACTGATGTGCATCATTTGAAAACATCGATCATCCATGAAAACTGTAATGCTAAGGTCTTTAATCTGTGATTAGGTTAGTTTACTAATGCGAACTGTGGCGGTTACACATCTTTACGATATATTTCCTTCTACAATCACAACACCAGTATCCTTTCCTAATAAAAAACTTAAGTAGAATCTTTTATTTGACTTCTTTAATGGGAACTATAATGTCATAATACTTTTATATTCTCACTTCATTGTACAATTATCACATGTGAATATATAACAAAGTAAGAATTGCAAAATCGTTTCTTTAATTGATCAATGAATAGTGTCATACATCATTGATTCCTACAAGGCATATCTTTCAATCCCATACTCAATACATGGTCTTTAAAATCATTTGGCACCAATGCCTTTGTCAATGGATCAGCAACCATGAACTTCGATGGAGCTCCAACAATTGACACTAAACGATCTCGCACTTTTTCCTTCAAAACAAGGTACTTTACTTCCAGAAACTTTGATTTACTGGAACAATTGTCATTCTGCGCAAAAAGTCGAGCAGCATTGTTATTGCAGTAAATCTTTAGCGGTTCAGAAATACTGCTAATAATTGTAAGTCCCTTGACGAAGTTACGCATCCATAATGCGTGACCTGTGGCTTCAAAGCACGCCACATATTCTGCATCAAATGTGGATAGAGTGACTAGCGATTGCTTTGCACTCCTCCACGATACTGCCCCGCCAGCCAACAAAAAGATGTAACCAGATGTTGACCTTCTAGTATCGAGACAACCGCAAAGTCAGAATTTGAATATCCAATGACCTCTAGTGAATTGGATCTTTGATATGTGAGCATATATCTTCTAGTGCCGTTGAGATAACACATCACTTTCTTGACTGCTACCCAGTGAGGTATACCAGGATTACTTTGATATCTCCTTAACATCCCAACTGCAAAACTAATATCTGGCCTCGTGCATGTCTGTAGGTACATTAGACTTCCTACTGCTGCCGCATAAGGATATTTATTCATTTCTAACTTTTCTATGTCAGTCATGGGGCATTGATCTTTACTAAACCTATCTCCCTTAGACATTGGGGCATTTTACGGTTTACTCCTTTCCATTCGGAAACGTTTGAGAATACTTTGCACATAGGCTTTTTGACACAACCCGAGTAATCCTCGAGATCGATCTCTGAATATCTTGATTCCTATTACAAAAGTTGCTTCACCCATATTTTTCATGTCAAAATTATTCTCAAGGTATACCTTAGTTTCTCGGATCATACTAAGGTTATTGCTGGCTAGTAAAATGTCATCTACATACAGGACTAAAATGATAAACCTGCTCCCACTGATCT
Organism: Sextonia rubra; assembly: GCA_037013555.1. Taxonomy (NCBI): domain Eukaryota; kingdom Viridiplantae; phylum Streptophyta; class Magnoliopsida; order Laurales; family Lauraceae; genus Sextonia; species Sextonia rubra. Next base: position 12,872,642 of record JASUAD010000008.1, read on the forward strand.
TAAGGTAAATACGATGGTCAATTGGATTTTCGGTAAAACCAAAAGATGTAATAATATGATTAAACTTTAAGTACCATTGTCTGGAAGCTTGTTTCAGCCCGTATATCGACTTCTTTAACTTACAGACCAGTCTTCGATCATTACCTTGTTGAACAAACCCTTCATGTACACTTCTTCATCAAGATTCCCATTCAAGAAAGCTGTTTTAACATCCATTTGATATAGCTCTAAGTCATAATGAGCTACTAGGGCTATTACAATTCTGAATGAGTCTTTCTTAGATACCGGAGAATAGGTTTCGTGATAATTGAGACCTTCTCTCTAAGTGAATCCCTTAGCTACTAGTCGGGCTTTAAATCATTCAACTTTACCTTTAGAGTCCTTTTTAGTCTTAAAGACCCATTTACAACCGACGGTCTTGGACCCTTCAGGTAGTTCAACGAGATCCCAAACGTCATTTACAGCCATGGATTCTAATTTTTCTTTCATAGCATCTAACCATTTATCAGAATTGTCACTGTGTACAGCTTCATTAAAAGTTTTTGGATCTTCTTTAATTCCAATATCCGATTCTTCTAGATACACAACATAATCATCCGAAACAGCAGGCCTTTTCATACGAGTCGATCTTCTCAATACTTCCGGATTTTCTTCAGGAATGATTGGTTGTATTGGAGGAGTTGGTTGTGTATCTTGAGGAAGTGGATCAAAAGATCGTTCTGGGAATGCCCCTATATCAAGTGGAATCATTAATCCATCTTGAGTAGAGGATTGAGGCTCATCTCTAATCTCCTTATATATAATGTTTCTAGCCTCGCTACTCCCACTGTTGTCATGATTTTCCAAAAACTTAGCATTATGGGACTTAACTATTCTTAGTGAATGATTAAGACAGTAAAATCGATTCCCTTTAGACCTCTCTGGATAACCAATAAAATATCCGCTCACAGTTCTAGGGTCTAACTTCTTTTCTTGTGGATTATAAACTCGCACTTCGGATGGACATCCCCAAATTCGGAAATGGTTTAAGCTGGGTTTCCTACCAGTCCACAACTCGAAAGGAGTTTTGGGAACTGCTTTACTAAGAACCCTATTTAAAATATACATGGCCATCTTTAGTGCTTCACCCCACATAGACTCGGGTAACGAAGTATTACTAACCATACTCCTAACCATATCTAAAAGAGTTCTATTCCTTCTTTCAGCAATTCCATTCTGCTGAGGCGTTCCAGGCATTGTGTATTGGGCACCAATACCTTCGGATTCTAGGAATCTTGCAAACAGACCAGGGTTACGGCCCGCTTCAGTGTACCTACCATAGTATTCACCACCACGATCCGATCTCACAATTTTGATCTTCCTATCTAATTGCTTTTCTACTTCTGCCTTTAATATTTTGAACATAGTCAAAGCATCAGACTTTTCTTTAATGAGATAGACATAATCAAAACGTGAGTAGTCATCTATAAATGTGATGAAATATTATTCTCCTGTAAAACAAGGTATATCTATTTTTCCACAAACATCTATATGGATTAACTGCAGGAGTTTAGAACTTTGTGTGGCAGTTTTCTTGACTGTTTGTGTCTGTTTTCCTTTAATACAGTCAATACAGACACCGAAATTAATGAAATCAAGGTTTGGTAATTCTTGACTGTTTGTGTCTGTTTTCCTTTAATACAGTCAATACAGACACCGAAATTAACGAAATCAAGGTTTGGTAATAACCCATCCTTCACTAACCTCAACATCCTCTCTTTCGAGATGTGTCCTAACCGTTTATGCCACAACATAGAGGAGTTCTCTTTTATCAGTCCTCTTTTCATGCCAACATTCATTCCACAAGAAACATGGTGTGTAGTCAGTGATTGTGTATATAAAGTATCTAACTGTAACTTATATAAACCATCACACAATAAACCACTACCAATCATTATATTATTGAAAAATAGTTTCAAAGATCCTTTATCAAAATTAAAGACATATCCTTTCACATCCAATTTGGAAATAGAAACCAAATTTCGGGAAATCTCCGGAACATAGAAGGTATTCGGCAGATCTAGAACAAATCCGGTATCTAGCACCAGCCTATATGTGCCTACTGCCTCGACTCTTGACTCCTCCGGTTCCCCATAACGATGGTTCGTTCCCCATCACTTGGCCTCCGGATTGAAAGGAATCCCTGCATACAACCAGAAACGTGAACGGTTGCACCAGAGTCTACCCACCATGTATTAGATGGGACATTAATAATATTGGTTTCACATACAAGTGATAAATTTCTTTGCTTACCTTTTTTCTCAAACCAAATTTTCCTTTTGAGGTAGTCCTTCTTGAAATGTCCCTTCTTGCCACAAAAGTGACATTTTTCGGACCCTTTCTTCCCTTTTCTCTTCATCGGTTTCTGACCTTTCGAATCTACCTTGGGCGTGTTGGCATTGTTTTTGAGGTTTCTAAAACCTTTCCTGCCCTTAACTTGGGAGACTAAGTTTACCTGAAGTTGCCCCTCGACCTTAAGCCTCCTCTCTTCTTGATCACATCTTGCGATCAGCTCAGTTATGGTTCACTGACTAGAGCTCTGATTATATGTTACCTTAAACGGGCCAAATGCAGGGGGAAGGGAATCCAGAATGAATTGGATCAAATATCCATCTGAGATACTCATGTCTATATCCTTCAACTTGGATGCTAGGTTAGACATGAGTAGGATATATTCCCTAACTCCCTTCGTCCCATCGTACTGCATGTTAGTTAATTTGTTCATTAATGTGGCACCTAATGCCTTGTCAGTCACTTCAAATTGTGACTTAATCTGTTCTAAGAGTTCCTTTGGCATGTTTTCTTGGATCAAGTGATCCCCTAATACTCTTAGAAACTGAAGTCATTATGATCTTTTGGCATTTCTTGTCACATTTGTGTCACAGTTCATGTTTGGCCTTTTCAAGTGCAGAACTCTGTTCGGTGAGAGCAGGAGGCATGGGCTCATCTAAGGCAATTTCTAAGTCAAGAAAAGTTATGGTTAATGCTAACATGTCTAACCATTCAGGATAATTTGATCCATCTAACGACGGAATAGTTCCTAAGCATGAGGGAAGAGTCAATGATTTGGAGGAAGATGCTGTAAAAGAAAAAAGATATAAACTATTACTCTCACAACTCTATAATGCTTTGAATTAAAAAGGAATCTTACAACAGAAATAATAATTTTACATCATTACAAATAACCTTTGGATCAAATGCAACATGTTAATTTTATTATTCTCGGTTACTTGATAAAACCACAATTTATTAAGTGAATAAGTGAGATCCCGCCTTTGGGCATAGATCAGCACGAATTCACAAAACATCTTTAATGTGTTTTATCCCAATCTTCAAATAATCGAAAGATAAACTCCTTTGGGTCGATTATCTATCCTTTAAGTGAAGTTGCAATTTAAGTGCCATTTATGGTATCTCTAATTCAATATTTAAGATATGAGTGTCATCATAACTGAGCCACTTTGGTGACAACCTAATTAACTCATATTTCAAATTGAAAACTATGACACCAATTTAACCATCAAACATTCATGCATGTAATCAAATTATAACTCAAACAACATTAATCATGTAAACAATAAGCGAAAAACATGAATTTAAATGAGTTAAACATGCATAAAACCTTATGATATCAACATTAAACCATTAGATCATGAATTAAATTCACTAATATGGTAGATCTCATCATAAGGAACACAACAAAAGAAACGGATCGAAAATCCGATGTCATATGCGTCCGTAATGATCAAAATAAGGTTTTGATCGTCCATTTTTCCTTGATCTGGCCTTGATCTGATCACATTTAAATGATCCAGTCCTATCAGAATGATTACAGCATTTAAATACATTAAATGGACGGTTCTGATCGGAACCGATCAATTTTATAATGACCCAATTATTCAGAAAACATATAATTATCAACATAATAATACTTTATTCAAATCAGGCTAGGCCAGTGGGTCGGGTCAGACCCAGGTCATAAATTGACCTGTTCAGTCCAATCGGGCTTGATAGGTTGGGCTGGGTCGGAACCGACCTATTAGATAACTGGAAGCCCAACTCTGCTAGGTTCAGATTAGGTCGGGTCGGACCTGACCTGCCATTAATATATTCAGTTATGTTGGGCTGGGCCAGGTCAGTTTACCCAGGTTAGGCTGAAACCCGAATCCGAGGCCCAATCTACTTTAATCCCAGTTGAAACGGGTCAGTTGGGTTGGGCCTGACCTACAAACCGAAACTGCAAGCTTGACCTGCAAGTCGGGTCGGATCCAAATCAGGTTTGCAATATCCGGCTCGCATAAGGTCCGGGTCGTTAACAGCGGGTCGGGCCTGCACTGGGTTGACCCATCTTAAAACCCACACCCGTATATAATTCGGGTTAGTCTTCCAGGTCATCGGCCTGACCCGAAACCGACCCGGGACTATTCATCATCTCCTTCAATAGAGACGGTGAATAGCCGGGGTCCCCAGACACGCCGGCAGGGTCGCGGACGGCGGCTGGGGTCCGGCGCGAGGCCGACAATGGCAGCGGCAGGGACTGCCGGCCCTTTCTCGTCGCCGGCCGACGACCACAAATTTTTTTTTTCTGCAGCGCTGTGCAGCGGCTGCGCGCCGCTGTGGCCAGTAACGGCCGTCGTCTCAAGCGACGGCCAACCTCCTTTTTTTTTTTTTAATTTCATTGCTCTGTTTTGTCTATTCTGAAAACCGAAAACAGAGGTTCCGTTTTTCTTCACTTCTAATCCGTCCAACGCAAATACCAGAAGCTTTGATACCAATTGTTAGCCAAAATGGCCCATTCTAGGAACTTTGAACGGATTAGATTCGTACACCAATGGTATGATTAAACATAAATGGATTTCCAAAATTTTAGGGCATACCTGAATCTATCGCTAAAAGAGACGGAACGGCTGCCAAACTGGGTATTACAACTCCCTCAGTCTTCTCTTGATGCCAGCAATGTGATGGTAATGCCAAGCTCTTTCCTTTGAGTCAGTATGTGTGTATGTATGTGAAGATGAGGGAGTTCCCCGGCTTTTATAGCCATCTGACCATCACCGATGACTGCAACGCTCCTCTGTCATTATGGAGCGTTGCTGCAATGCATTCATGGACATTCATCATGGGAGAAACTGAAAAACGTTATGCATGGCAGTGAATGGCAATGAAGGGGAGAAGAGAACCGTTACAGCAATGGGCGGTGGTCATTTGGACCACCACCCTCGTCTTCCAACACATATAGCATAGTAGGTCTATTTGCCATAAATGCTCATTTGGCACTTCAAGATCACATAAAATTTTTTTGTTTATCTCCGCTTTGTCCACCCATCTTGGATCCTATTTGCTATATCCTACTTGAACCCGTCGTTTTGCTTAATATTGCTCCTAGCCCCTAAGGAGTACCAAAGTCCATCACATTACCTGCATCATCAACGAAGCATCGTGGTTTTAAAAATCAAACTCAAGGGGTGACTCAGTCTCCCTTAAGGAGTGACTCAATCAAGCCGTTTGTGACTTTGCCACCCTACAGCCCAAAATTGTTTACAAATATTAAAATGTGATGAAAAATCTAAAAATTTGAAAAAGTAACATCATATAAGTATGTAATTTAAGAATAATCATGTTTTAGTAAGTATGGACAAATTCAAGTACAAATAGGATCTGTAATTTGTTTTCCACTTCATCGAATGAACAATGTAACTAATTTTTGAATGCTTGGATCTTCCATAGAAGATGGTCTTTATCTTTTAAAATTAGCGTGCAAATCCCCAAAAGCCGTGTCAACTCCCACTTAGTCAATTTTTAAAAACATGATTTGGGGTCATATGTATGAATCTACTTTTCCACTATAGTCTTGTAGGAAATTAGTGGGCCTCACACAATACAATCACTCACCAAGATGCAAGTACAATGATAATTTTATTCCACTATCAAATGGAGGAAAAACTATTACAAACACTCTTGAATAGTATGGACTCACTCACAAAATATGGCTACTGCCAATGCACTCTACACAAACTCAACTAATGCAAGCCATAAGCCCTCACACACATATATATATAGATGATCCATGTTCATAGGTGGTAGAAAAATTGTGGCAGTAAAATGGGCCACGTTGCCATGACACTCAGGGACTTTAGCATAAGATGTTGTAACAACAACATGGGTTATTTTGAGCCATGTGATGATGCCGGCCACTTTAATTTGGATGACAAGATGTGACGTGCTTCACTCCATGCTATGTGATGAAGGTCGGTTGCAAAAATTTGATAATTGTATGAGACGTGGCTCACTTGATCTCATTTGATCAAGCCGGCAACACGAGATGATGGACGTGGGTCGTGGTCCGACCAACTGCACTTGCTTAAGTCGGCTGGTGAGAATTCATGTTGTGATGACGTGCAAAGATGACGTGGAGTTCTCTCTATAGGTAGTATTGACCAACAATTCTCCCCCTCAACACCAACCTTCTGTGATCTTTCAAATCTGAAGTGTCTTCATGTCAAGCTTTGTCCTTAGTTTTATGAATGTCTCCAGGGTCAAAGCTTTGGTGAAGATATCTGCCACTTGCTCTGTAGTGTTACAGTAATCCAGTTTCACTACTTCCTGTTTCACATAATCTCTTAAGAAGTGAAACCTAATATCAATATGCTTGCTTCTTCCATGGAATATTGGATTTTTAGCAAGTTTGATGGCAAAGTTTTTATTCACATATATGATTGTGGATTCTTCTTGCGGGTGATCAAAATCTTTTAGAAGATATTTCAGCCATATTGCTTCACATACAGCTGCCAATGCTGCTACATGCTCAGCTTCACAAGTGGATAGGGCTACAATACTCTATTTCTTGGAAACCCATGTGAATGCGATAGATCCAAGATAGAAAACATATCCAGTGGTGCTTTTTCTTTCATCTTGATCACCAGCCCAAATCTGAATAACCATATAATTCTACATCATCACCATTTGCATAGAAAAGACCAAAATCTATGGAACCTTTGACGTACCTCAGGATTCTTTTAGCTGCAACCCAGTAAGACTCTTTTGGACTTTCCATATATCTGCTCAAAAGTCCAACTACATAGATAATAGCTGGCCTTTTGATGGTAAGATACCATAGACTTCCAAGCTTTTGAATAGCGTCGTATCAACTATTCTTCCTTCTCCTTCTCTTGTTAATCTTAAGCCCGCTGCTGCAGGGGAATTCACCGCATTGCAGTTGCTCATTCTGAATTTTTCAAGAAGTTCTTTTGCATATTTCTTCTGAGAAATGAAAATACCATCTAGTTGTTGCCTTACTTCTATACCAAGAAAAAAGGACATTAGCCCACAATTTGTCATCTCAAACTCCTTGAACATGGCATGCTTGAATCCTGCAAACATCTGATGACTGTTCCTAGTGAATAATAAGTCATCAACATAAATGCATACGATGAGCATTTCTCCATGAGTGTTTTTTTTCATATAGACTGCATGCTCATAAGGACATCTGGATGAGCCATTTTCGTACAAATAGCTATCAATAAGAGCATTCCAAGCTTATGAGGCTTGCTTTAGTCCATATAATGCTTTCTTCAGGTGATACACCTTTTGCTCTTCTATTTCCAGTCTAAAGCCTTCAGGTTGCTTCACATAGACTTTTTTTTATTAAGAATGCCATTTAGAATACTGATTTAATATCTAGTTGCTAAATTTTCCAACTATGATGAGCTGCAAGAGAGATTAGCATTCTTACAGTATTAAGTCTGGCAATTGGAGCAAAGACTTCTTCATAGTCCATGCCATACTGCTATTTGTAGCCTTTAGCTATAAGCCTTGCCTTGTACCGATCAATTTCTCCATCTACAGTGCGCTTGATTTTATATGCTCATTTAACTCCAATAGCACTTTGACCTTGAGGAAGTGTAGTCAACTCCCAAGTATCATTCTTCTCAATGGCGTGTATTTCTTCCTCCATGGCAATTCTCCAAGACTCCTTTTGTGCTGCCTCTTCAAAAGTAAGAGGCTTGTGATTAACATAAAGATATAAGAGATTTATTTTCTGAGTTTCTTTGTATATTTCTCTTAGGCTTCTTTGTTAGAAACAAATATTCCTTTTAGATTGTTAGAAACAAAAAGGGATACAGAAGAGAAGTTGACAGGAGAATAAGCAAAACTTTAAGGCGTATATCAATTCCACTTTCCTAAAGGAATATTTGTCCCCTTGCGTAGAGAGTGAAACAAATGTCCTCTAGGATACAATGAAGTTTCTGGTTTATTGGTCTTGCACCCTAAAAACCACCCTTAAGAGTCTATTTATAGTGTTTCTATGAAATTACAGTTAGGACAGTTTTCCTACAGAAAAAACCACCCTAACAAGGATCTAGAAGGGTTGTGTCTGTTCAAGACAAGTTCATCTAGAAGGGTTGTGTCCGTTCAAAGGTTGTGTTTGTTCAAGACAAGTTCATTTAGAAAAGTTGTGTCTATTCAAAACAAGTTCATCTAGAAGAGTTGTGTCCATTCTAAACAAGTTCATAATGTTAAATTTGGAAAAATGTTTCAACATTCTCATCTTGACTAGAGTAATAGATGAGGGAGAACTTTGACCTGATGAGTTGCTTGCTAATGATGTGTCTTTGTCTTTCTGGACTTCTTCGAATAGATAATGTGGTACGTGGAGGCGTAACTTCATTTTGCTGTGAGTCTTCAAGATTTTGAGGATGTATATCTTTCTCTTCCGTTTCAAGTGGTTTTTCTTGAACTGTGCTTGTTTCATTCCACTTCCATGCTTCTTTTTCACTAAAGACAACATCTCTACTTACCACCACTTTTTTAGTAAGTGAATTGTAGAGTTTGTAGGCTTTAGACTCTTTGTTATAACCAATGAAGATACATTTTTCTCCACAATCATCAAGCTTCTTCCTCTTAGGCTCTAGTACTTGAGCATATGCAACACACCCAAAGATTCTAGATGTGCCACACTTGGTTTAGACTGCTCCATGCCTCCTGCGGTATTTGGTTTCTGACACTTTTTGTAGGGCACTGATTTAGCAAATAGGTTGTGCATGTTGCTGCTTCTGCCCAATATTCTTTAGGCAAGCCTTTTTCTTTCAACATCGTCCTCGTCGTATCGAGGATAGTGTGATTTTTCCTTTCTGTGATACAATTCTATTGCGGAGTGTAAGTAGTTGTAAACTATTGTCTAATGCCCTACTGCCTGCATTATTCTCAAAACTCATTTAAGGTGTACTCACCACATCTGTCAGATCTGAGTGATTTGATTTTATAACCACTTTCTACTTCAACACAATCTTTAAAATTTTTAAAGATAGAAAAGGCAACAGACTTTTCTTTAATAAAATACACCCAAAGTTTTTTATTGACATCATCAATAAAAGTGATAAGATACTTGTTACCTCTTAGTGAAGGTGTCTCCAGTGGTCCACAAATATCTGTATGAACCAACTGTAATAGTGCCTTTGCTCTCCATGATTTCTCGATTGGAAAAGAATTCCTTTGTTGCTTTCCAAGTGTGCATGATTTACATACATGTTTAGGCCTTTTGGTAGCTGCAAGCCATGAACCATATTTGAAGAAGATTATAACTGAGCCCATTAAAGTGAAGATGCCCAAAGCGAAGATGCCACTTCCATGACTCAGTATTCAGAAGTCCATAGAAGCATTTTTCTAGTGTTGTATTAAGATGGAGTCGGAACATGCGATTTTTTGCCATTTGAACTTGGGCAATGTGTCTTCCATGAGAATCTTTTAATGAAAGAGAGAAATTTTCCATGTGTATTACATACCCCTTTTCTAGGAGTTGGCCAATGCTAAGAATATTGCTTTTCATACTAAGCACATAATACACATTGGAAATGTATGTAAGCACACCATCTTTGTTTTAATTTTTCCCTTACCTTTTTCTGGAAGCTTTGATGAGTCTCCAAGACTTACTTTCCCACTGACATTTTCCGCAAGCTTTTGAAAGAGTTCTTTCCTTCCGTACATGTGATTACTTGCTCCGGAATCAAGGTACCACACATTGTCCTAGTCATATCCATCTTCTTGTGCTAAAAGAACTGTGGAGATTGCATTTGCTTTATCTGCTGCTTCTGCAAAGTTGGACCGCTCCTCCTGATTTGTGGGTTTGCTCCAGTAATCCGAAGCATAGTGTCTAAACTTGTTACAATTGTAACATTGAACACTTTTTGAATCTCCATGACCACAAGTGGATCTTTCTCGACTTGCTCCTCTTCTACGATTAGAGGTGCTTTTCCATTGATACTGTGCATGGCTTTGAGGATTTGCTCCCCCTTTATCTTTACCACAAATGCTTCTGGTGCTACCACCTCGTTTTGAATTTTCATAACCGGACCTTTTGTCACTTAGAGTCAATTTTGACTCCAATGCCTGTCCTAAGATCATAGAGCTAGTATTTTTTGGCATACGTTGCTCATGAACTTGGAGTGATCCCATTAATTCATCAATTGAGGGAGTCTCTAGATTTTTGGACAACTCAATGGCCACAACCACATGCTCAAACTTGGTTGTTAGGGATTTCAAAACTTTTTCAACAACCTAATTATCTTCCATTTTTTCTCCATTTCTCTTTATTTGATTGACAATTATAAGTAATCAAGAAAAATAATCTGAAACACACTCACCTTTTTCCATATGGATTGCCTCAAATTCGGCTCGAAGGGTCTGAAGGCTGATTCTTTTCACACGATCAACTCCCTTGAAGATGTTGCTTAGTATCTCCCATGCCTGCTTGCTTGATTTTGCTGCGGCGATCTTCTCAAAGGTTGATTCATCTACCCCTTGATAGAGTAGGAACAAAGCTTTGTTGTCTTTCTTCCTTTGATCTTTGGGTGCATTCTTCTACTCAGTGGTATAAGCAGCTTCTTGTTGACCGGTAGGCTCTACATTTCCATCAATGATGATCTCCCATAGGTCTTGCGACCCAAATAGTGCCTTTATCTAGACACTCCAGTTTTCATAGTTTTCCTTCATCAGCTATGGGATCTGGGGTTGAACAAAGCTTGATGCCATCTCTGCTAATAAATGAGAGGGAACCTGGCTCAGAAACCACTTGTAGGAAATTGGGTGGGCCTCACACACCACAATCACTCACCGAGATGCACGCACAATGATAATTTTTTTCCACGATCAAATGGAGGAAAAGCTATTACAAACACTCTTGAATAGTATGGACCTACTCACAAAATATGGCTACTGCTAATGCACTCAACACAAACTCAATTGATGCATGCCATAAGCCCTCACACATATATATAGATGATCCATGTTCATAGGTGGTAGAAAATTTGTGGCAGTAAAATAGGCCACGTTGCCATGACACTCAGGGACTTTAGCATAAGATGTTGTAACAACAACGTGGTTTATTTTGAGCCATGTGATAATGCCAGCCACTTTAATTCGGATGACAAGATGTGACGTGCTTCACTCCATGCTATGTGATGAAGGTTGGTTGCAAAATTTTGATAATTGTACGAGATGTGGCTCACTTGATCTCATTTGATCAAGTTGGCAACACGAGATGATGGACGTGGGACATGGTCCTACCAAGTGCACTTGATTAAGTTGGCTGGTGAGAATTCATGTTGTGATGACATGCAAAGATGATGTGGAGTTCTCCCCATACGCAGTGTTGACCAACAAGTCTATGGTTTACGGTCTAGACACAGGATGCTTCCTTAAAAGACCATTTTCCAATTGATACTTTTCTTAAGCTGCATCAGAAAAGTAGGGTTTTTTTTTTTTGTATATACATTGGTTTGGAAAATTACAGGACCCAAAATCCATAACTAATTTTCTTCCCCTTCCTGTACTACATTTGCACCCCTGCAGGTACTCTGGTGTGTGGCTGGTAACTCGCTGTGGTTCACTAATGAATAATGATTATGACCTTCATGATTGGAATCTTTGTTTAGCCGTCCTTATTGCATACGGTATTGTTTTTCGCATCATTGCATTCTTTGGTATGGTGACCTTCCTGAAGAAGTAGTCCAAGATATTGTTTGTTCACCATTTTTTTGTGTATAAAAGGTGGTAATAGTTCTGTAAGCGTGTGCCATAGCAACTGTCTACTTCACCTGCTGTAGAAAATGTACAATATTCCGCTACTTTGATAGGAAAGTCCTCATAAAGACTGAAGGGGATAAAGTATGTAAATTACATCATTTCCGGATCAACCCTTAGTTCAGGGAGAAGGAGGCGGAATCTTGTGAAACCATTGACTTGGATTTGTTGTTAGCAAACGGGAGCAGAAAAATGCTGTATCATCAGATGCTTCTGTATAAACTATTCACCACCATTTGATCAGAAAATAGGTAGTGATGGGGCCATTGGCTAATTGATTTTGAGCTAACATTGTATGATAGTGTTGGGTTGATTATTGATGTATCCATTCAAAACTTGTAAAGCTCCAAAAGTTCTCATTGGCATTGATGTGTATTTACTTCCAACATAGAGTTGTCGTAGATTTTTCTTCTTAATCTATAGCCTATGATAACTTGAATTGGTGCTTGGCCCAGTCTCCACTGTTGTCATGGAATTTCAATGGCTGGTTTGCTGAGAAATTTTGCTGGAAACTTTCACCATATTGCCAATAAACCATTTCCAGGGACCTTATGGAATCGTTATTATTTTTTGAGATAGCAGGAATTCATTTATGAATACTATTGTGGGCATGGTCAATGAGTGTGGAGCAATGCTCAAACCCAAACTTGAAGCCCGAAAGCCTAGCTCCGTTTGAAGGTTTTTTTTATGACAGGGTTTCCAAATGTCGGGAAGTCCTAACATTGTCAGTTGTTGTTCACCTAACATTTGGAATTTTCAGTTTTGAGGCATGGGATACCAAAAAAGCAGGCCCATGAACTGTCACCTTTTGGCCGGTAGGAAAATTCTAGCTTCCAAAATGCCACTGCCTACTTGAGCATCTGGGAAATCTGATGAAGAGCAGAGACCAATCCCCCAACAGCCCAGACAGTAAAAAAGAGTCTAGATGTAGGTATAGTGAAATCGAGGATTCTACACTAGTTGGAGAAACTCCAGGTTAGAGAAACGCCACACTTAATCATTGGAGGCTTACCAAATAGAATGTGGACACGCATTCGGTTAAACGTTTTTCGGATCTAGACCCCAGTTTGAGCCCAATTCGTGTGCGCACATAGGGTTTATAGTAAAAGAGTCCAAAGCAACTTGATGTGTATAGGACAAGGAACTATACAAATAGCCTTCAAAGCTTTTGCTCATTTCCAATTTGGGACTTTAGCAAACACGCAAAGGTGCCTTTTGCCTCTTTATAAAGTAAGAATAAAGAAGAAAAGCATTATAAAAAACACATTGAATTTTTTGAAACCTACATAAAAACCAACATGGTTTCCCTAATTACTTGATGATTGATTTTATGGTTTTTCTTTTCCTCCAACAAGCAAAGAAAACTCCCTCAAGTGCAATGAAACTACTGCGGCGTACTCCGTTGGCCAATTGAAATATGCCACGTCTGGTTGATGGTTTTAAATTGTGAACCGTATTAATTCTCGTCTGCTAAGGATGCGGACTTACTTGGGTCTATTTGTATTACTATCTCGCTAATTTCTCAACGAGTCCATTTACAATACTACCCTAATTAACTCTCAACTTACAATATAAAGTGGCCCCATGACCCATGTATTCAATTCTTAAAAGCTTAGGCAAAATTATAATTCCACAGGTAGGCCCATTTTAGACCTAATTATGATATAAAAGTCTGTATCATGAATAAAATTCATAAATGCTTATAACTAATTATAAGTCTAAAAGGTGGGTCCAAGTTTTACTTTTTACAACAATGGGACCCATATTCACTTCACAAAAGGTATTTTATGTTGTGATTCCTATAAATGTGGGCCCTATGATATGCCCACTTTCTAAATTTGAACCCACTTGATTAAAAATCTAGGAGGCTTAAGTCTGCACCTATTAAATACCTTAACCCAAATAAAGCTTAATAACCCTACACCATAAGAACTAAAGGGGTGCCCTGTGTTTTAATTATGAGCCCAATATCTTGATTCCCAAAGGTAGGTCCCATGTAGTTTTTAAATACCAACAAGTAACAATGGGTCTACGTCTTAACATGTAAAATGCTTAAAATCATCATTCCAATATAAATGATAAAAAGTAAAAAAGGGGTGTTATTAACTATTTAAAAATATATAGCACATTTTAAATAAATAATTAATGGTAAACGTTTTGAAAAAATATTAACTGATTAAATGATAAAAATTTTACACATTTTAAAAGAATGATCAAGAATTTACATAATAGAAAATATGATTTTAAGGTCACTAGTCTACTTGGCAATTCCTATAAACATGGGCCCCTAAGCCGTATTATTGTAATTTCTAAGGGCATGTCCCACACTATAATTTCTAAATATTGACCTTATGTATAACATAATTTCTAAAAGAGGGCCCCATGACCTGATTCCTAATTTTAGGTCTCACATAATTTTTAAATACTAACAATGGGTCTATTTCTTAACAACTAAGCCGCTCAAAACCATCATTCCATTATAAATGATGAAAAGCCGAAGCAAACAATTAGATAACAAAAAAAAAAAAAGGAAAAGACATCGCACTTCTTAAACAAATAATTTACGGAGTAATAAAGATGTGTGACACATTTTAAACAAGTATTAAATGATTAAATGACAAAAGGATTATACATTTAAAGGAATGATCAAGCAATTAAATAATTGAAAAACTAATTTTAAAAGAATAATCAAGCAATCAAACTTATCTTATTAAAAACTCTAACTAGAGTATTCCCAACTAACAAATTTTTCATATTTTTTAACAAGATTAAATTAAAAAAAAAGTGCAATAGATTTACAATAAAATGATGATTTAGAGCGGCCTATTGTTAGTCTTTAAAAATTAGACAGGACCTACCTTTAGGAAGCAACACATGGGACCCTATTCTAAGAATTGTCATATGTGAGGTCCATCTCAAAAAGGAATAGCATAGGAGGCACTTTAACAATTATAATAAGGGACAAAAACTACTATGCATCCATCCTTTACCTTGTGGTGAGGGACAATTCCATTTTTGAAAAGTATTGATTGTAAAAAGACAATCTATCACATATCATGGTACCTTTTTGACCTTGTTAGGCTTAAAAAAGGAATTATCCCTCACCACAAGGTTAGGGATGGATGCGTTGTAATCTTTTCCTATAACATGATACCCACATTTATTAATGATAATATAAGGCGCACATTTACAAGAATTACAATGTTGAATACCTTTTGTGAAGTTAATATGGGAATACTCTAGCTAGAATTTTTAATAAGACAAGTCTAAGGGCACACCTCCAAAATAAATCACATGGAAACAATACCCAACAAGCGACTTACATGGAAAGTAGTAACACAATCTCACATACTCACCCAACCAAATTACATGCACCGGCCTAAATAAAAATGAGTCTCATATAATTTTTATTATCTAATAGTTTGCTTCGATTTTTCTTCATTTATAATGGAACGATAATTTTGAGTAGCTTAGATATTAAGAAGTGGACCCATTGTTAGTATTTAAAAACTACATGGGACCTACCTTCAGGAATTAGGACATGGGGCCTTCCCTTAGAAATTATGTGATACATAAGGTCTATCTTTAGAAGTTATTGTTTGGGATGTGCCTTTAGAAATTACAATAATACAACACAGGGCCCCATGTTTATATAGGAATTGCCAAGTGGACTAGTGACATTAAAACCATATATTTTTATTATATAAATGTTAATCATTCTTTTAAAAATGTGTAAACTTTTTATCATTTAATCAATTAATATTTGTTCAAAACGTGTAACCTTAATTATTTATTTGAAATGTGCTACATATTTTTTTTGTTAATAACACCCACCCCTTCTACTTTTTTATCATTTATAATGGAATTAAGCATTTTAAATGTTAAGATCTAGACCCATTGTTATTTGTTAGTATTTAAAAACTACATGGGACTTACCTTTGGGATTCAGGACATGGGGCTTGTATTTACAACATAGGGCACCCCTTTTGTTGCGCCCCCAAATCGGGGTGTCGAATTAAGATTTAATAATGATGGGGTGTGGGCACATTTGAATTCCCATGATTGAATTCGTAGAAGCTTATATGGTATTGCGACCTAAAGTTATGGCCCTCAGATTCTGTGTCGCAACCCAATGCATATTCCATACTTATCAAGATAAATAAAAATACTCCGACTGGTAATCATAAATTCACAAGATAATGAGCCAGACAAGTAACCAGGGAGTTTCATTAATATCTTTTAATATTTAAAATCTGAAAGTTACATTTATACGTATATAAGCATAAAGGGTCGGTTAGACCAGTATAACCCAAAACAGAATTTATGATAACCCTCCCCAAAATGTGACGTATCTCTGATACCTAACATAACATCTAAGCAACATCAGTGGTACTAACATACTCGAAAATTCTTGTGGTTCCATGGCCTCACTGCACTCCAGCTCAAGGGCAAGGGCGAGCAAGCCTTGAACATTAAGGTGATCGGGTCAGCTATGATGATTTAGCAAGAGACTAATAACACTACACTTTTGGGAGGCAGTGTAACACTCCGACCCGAGTTGATCTGGATTAGCTGCTAATTTCGGATGATTTGGTTGCTAATGGTGTTTTGTTCTTGCGTTTGTTTGGTTTCAGGTTTTGGATAGGTAGTTGGGTTGAGTTTGACCTGGTTTAGATAGACATAAGCCCTTTTTCGTAAGATTGCATTTTGTGTGATGTCGTCATTCATGCATCATCTTGGTATTGACGTGTGTCTTTCGTTACGCTTGTTGATTTCCGTAACTACGTCGGTTGCCAAATATGTCACGTGTTTCCGTTAGACCCGCAATTGACTCGAACTGGAATTAATTGGAACAATTGGACTTTCTTGCAAATTGGCCTTTATATTTATAGTCACCGGCCTTCTCCTTCTCTTTTACTGTTCTGTCTCTCTCTCGTTGTCGAGTCTTCTTCTTCTTCTCTTCTATTTTTTCTTTCTTCTTCTCGTTCAAGGCCAGGAAGAGGAATTTATGCTCGTGAGTCTCGATTCGTGTCTTTTGGTAAGTTCAGGGAAGCTCCATGTTCTTGATCATCTTCTTTTCCTCTTTCTTCTTCATGTTCTTGCCTGTTACATGTACTCACGCTTCTCGTTTCCTCTTGTTTTGCATGCATGGTGCTTAGAAGCTTGTTGACAGTGTGATTGAGCCCAAGGACAATAAGATCGTGTTTGAACTCCATTTGAGGCAAGTATAAGTATAACTTGGTTTAACCATGTGGGTATGTATTTGATTAAGATTAAATCATGTATTCTTAAGTATGAATGATGTTTACAGCCCATTTTGTGATCATTTCCTTCTATTCTTTGTGATTTCGTCAGTTTCGTCATGTTCGATGATTCTGTAATCAGTTCAGAAACAACTTCGTGTGTACCACGGCTAAGCCGTAACTCACCTTCGGCTTAGAGTCTAGAGAGGGGGAAAAACCCAGTTTTCCTCTACGGCCAGGACACGGCTAAGCCGTATATTGTCCTACGGGTAAGCCGTAGCTCAGCCGTGACCCAGCCGTAGATCAATACAGGGTGCCTGTTTCTGGATTAACTGAAAGTAAGCAATTTGATAGACCTTCTACGGCCCAGCCACGGCTAAGCCGTAGAACAGGACACGGCTAAGCCGTAGAACAAAATACGGGTAAACCGTAAGTGTGGATGAACAGTAAAGGGAACCGCGGTGAGCCGCAGTGCAGATTACGGCTACGCCGTAAAATGCCTACGGCTAAGCCATATGTTCACCTACGGCTAAGCCGTGCCACCCCTGAGAAAGGAATGAAATGATAGGATTAAGAAAGAGACCTGCTATGGCCTTCATGATAGAATGTAGATCACCTAGACTTGCCCAATGGTATGAATGTATGACATGAATGATCTCGAGGGCTGCGAATCATTCATGCACGTTATCCGGTTGTTTAGCACCTCCCCATGGGTGTTGGTTTAAGGGACTTCGGTGCACATTCCCGATACACTGCAACACTAGACAATAGTGCATCGGACAACTTAAAACTACATCATCATGCACGGTTAGAGACGCTGGATAACTAGAATAGGATTGGCTAGTAAAAGCTTGTGATCCTTACAAGGAAATCTGATCGCATGGCATATTGACTTCGGTTCTTGTCCTTTTATACGCGTTCTATGCTGGGGCACATGATTAGATATTTCTAGCTCTGTCCATGGTTAATCCCGGGTGGAACAGCGGTCTTGCATGTTCGACCTTATTATTTGATATACATGAGTTGAGATGCCCTTACTTCGTTATCATCCATTATCTTGTTGGTTTGATCTGTTCAATTGGATATGGTTGTTGATATATGCTTAACAAGACATGCACGTCACGTTCTGATAAGATACATGTTTAGTTATGCACGTTATGATATGCACGTTATGACATGCATGCTCTTATATTGATTGACTCGATATAGTCCGGCACTACTGAGCCTCAGCCTTAGGATCCCGACGGGGTGACTTGGGTATAGTTTATATGGCCTTACTGCAGAAGGACATGTCTTGGGGAATCCGGACTCCAGGAAACCAAGACCTATCTGGCCCATGGTGTTCTCAGCATGTTTATAAGATCCCTATTTTGGGAGCATATGGCGTACGTAGTAGCCACCTAGTATGTACATGTTATATATCCATTGATTCACACAGAGCATATGTTAATTTGAATGCACAAGTGCCTAGATTACTACATTGACTTGTTGTGATTGTTTGACTTGTTGTGATTGTTTGTCTTTTATTCTATTAGAGACCATACGTGTTAACTTGTTACTGCTTATACTTTGCTGAATCGTTGTATTCATGAGTTGTCCTTGGTGTTGCAGGCTCAGGTACCCTCAACCGCGTACTTGTCGGTCGTCAGTTTGCTTGGGAGACTCCAGCTATCTCTTCAGGTTCGCGGAGTGTGTGCTATCACTCCATTAGAGCGCGACTGTTCTCTGCATGCATGCATCTTGTTTTCTTTTCATGTCATTGATTGTACTCATGTTCTATACATTGTGATTGGATCCCGTGTGTATGGTCAGACCTTCATGTTAGTCATTGGAGATCAATTCTTTGTTCTTATGTGCCTCGTGTCTCTTCTTGATATTTTTAGCTTCCGCATATATGTTTTGCACTTGTGTTTTCCCTTGTGTGTGTGCATCTAGACCGAGTCTAAGTGCATATGCATGGGAGTGCGTGTGTCGCTGGTTAGGTTTTTGCTAACCCCCGATCTCCTGGGCTCGGGTTGTGACAGGCAGCTACCAGGAATCCCTTGATATTACGTATAAATTACTGTGGAAATAACTTTAGATGATGATAATTCACGAACCATATCTGCGAGATCCTTTTGATTTGATCTCGGTCTTATAGTAACAAAAAAATCTCAAAACCTTCTACTGTATTCCTCTATGCTCAAACTCACACTGGAGTGTAAGCCTCTTCCACGAATTCTCTTTGCTCTCAAAAGCAAGAATTTTCTTGTTATCTTTCCTAGAGAGCAATAGTGCATATTTATAGGCTACAATAGGGACTTTAAGAAGGAAATAAGGAATAGGCTGCTTATGGAAATAGAAAATCCTAATTCGACCCAAATTAGAATCCTAATTCCATAAATTATAATTAAGTCCACTAAAGAATTGTAATTGCACTCTTGTCTTTATTCTCAAAATAATATTTCGAACTTCTTATTATTAAATGCTTATTAATCTCCCTACGTTAAGATTTCAAATATCCATCAATTAAATAATTACCAATACTTATATTTAATCGATATCTTCGCAATTCCTCGAGACCTTACACTTAACTTATTTGATATGTCGAACATGAAGTCCATCTGCAGAGTTTGACATAATCAAAACTTATAAGCTTCATCAAGGGGATATCACCAATACCTATTACAAGATGTAGGTTTTGTCAATAAACTAATATCTACCATACATGTAGTGTAGTCATCTAATTTACTAAGAGTATTGACCTATAAAAGGTCTTAACTCCTTTGTAAATTAAAATGCCAAATACTAAATGTATGTGTTTATTATTTATATTGGGATTAAAAGTATAAGCACTCATAATAACCATTTGGATGTTAATCGCCTTATATAGTTAGTATAAAGACAATAAACCTAAATGCGGTTCTATTCAATACACACAAAGCGTACTAGTATAACGAGTCAAAACTATACCGTTTTCTACAGCCAAGACAAGCCTGCTAAAACATTATGCTACAATTGTACTGAAGGTGTATCCAACTCCATCTAGATTGTGAACAACAATTTATATTCTATAAGAATCGGCAAACAAGTCTTTTATGTAGAAGCTAAACTCTACACACCAAATTGTCTACTTTATAGAATAAAAGACACACACATGCATAATAAATAATAATGCAACCATTTGTCCATACAAATTCTTATTAAAATGAAATGACAAACTTTACTAATAAATAAATAAGTCAAAGATAAATACATAAAAGTATGCTTTTAGTATAAATTTTTACCATATACAACATACTTCTAACAATATTAAGTAATAAACATGTTAACAAATTGTATAGAGGGAATGAACATGATAACTAGACATACTGTGCATAATAATAGAACAATAAGCATGTAAGGATTATGAATAAGAAGTAAATCATGATAGAATACTATAAACAAGCTAGTTGGCAATCACATGGCTAAATTCTCCATCACGGTTACGTTGTGTGACTGTGGCACAGCACACATGAATATGAAATTCACTCTGGGATGCACTGCATGTCTCGAGTAAAATCCACTCCCGGTTGTGCTACGTAGCCAAAGAGGGAAAAGGGATTCCTCGCAACTAAAGTCGGAGTATGAAAATCACCCCCAATTAAAGCCTGAGGGAGACTTAAGAGAGAAACATGAAGTCAACTGCATAGGCATAAATACAAGAATCTAAATCCAACTCTCAACTTAGCTTAACCAAGAGAGGATCAAAGTTCAGTGGTGCTAACGACTAGAATTATGACAAATCGAGGTAACTGCGTGAACGTGACTAAAATCCTGAAATGAGGAGTTCTTCCGGACTTGCATTTCATGTTGCACTTTCATATCATATCAAGCTTATGAACATATGAATAGTCCTCGGGGGTTACAACGGGTAAAAACCATACAAACTCGGACATAACAAGTATTTCAAGTGATTTCTGGGAGAAAGTAGGTGAAAATAGTCATTTTTCATTGAAAACGAGTCTTTTACCAGATTTATGTTAAAAACAGAAGTGTAGAAACCCTAAGGCCTAGAAACTGTTGAATAGCATTCCAACATGGAATTGCGTACCTTAAAATGGGTAAAATGTACAAGGTGGATCTGATGCTTGAGGGTGGATGTGGTGCATCAAGGCAACCTTCGCAAATCCTCAAAACTCCCTAATTTAGGATCTAGTCGGTTACGGATCTCTGGTTGCAAGACAAGTGTAAGACGTTGTACTTCATGCAACTCTCAACCTAACAGTCCCATCTAAATCCGGGTACGAAGAGGGGGTAAGAGGGTTCTTAGCTTGAACATGCTTGACATGAGTATAGTTCAGACGAAACAGATAATATAAACTTGAGACAAGTAAGTGTTGACCTATAAAAAATTGCAAATACTGCAGCGAAGACACCTCATCCCAGCTTAATTTAGGCTACAGAGGTTATTTGCAGATCATGGGGAATCATTATGAGAACCGGCATTCCATGAAGGTCAAGGTAGCTGGAACTCTCAGAGGAAGTTCAAATCTCGGGTCGAACAGAGATCATCAAACTCAAAAGCCACAAGCATGTCAGCCTGAAGTCAATTTCCCCCAAGCAAGGGAGTCATTGACCAAAGTCCTGCTTCCCGATGTCCAAAAATAATGAAAATTTAGACGCGAAGCTTCAGTCATGCTCAGAAGATACTTTGCAAATTTTCGAAATGAAAAGACTCTGTTTGGCCTAAATTTCATTACATGTCAGCTTAGAGGACAGTAATCCTGAATTTGGGGATCATCCGCTAAGATCTTACTTCCAGAAGGCCAAAGCAAATAAAATTTGGAACAAATGCTCAAAGAATGCCCCAAGTCATTCTCCCAAAGTTTCAAGTCAAGGGGAGGCTGTTCGGATAGAAAACAGGCTAACTATCTCAATGTGGAGTGAATAGTGACCTAACGCATGCAATGAATAGGTTACTGTTCGAAATCCTACTTCCTCAAATCTAAACTGCATGAAATTTGGATGAATACTCCAAGATGTTCTTGACGTCAATCCCTCCAAGTTTCAAACCAAACCGGGGTCATTTGGGCTTCAAACAGCTGAAACAAGGGCCCACTGTCATAAAAAGTCAACTGGGGAGTTGACCATGTTCAGGTGGTCAAATAGAGCTGAAACTTCTGTGACACACTCAAAATAGTGTCAAGAAGCATCCCTCCAAGTTTCGTGGCGATTGGACACCGTTTGGGCCCCGAACAGGCGGAAACAAGCCACATATGCAAAATTCCAGGAATGGGCCTTGGGAGTGACCGGGGGCCCACAAACAAGAGGAGTTGACCATGTTCAGGTGGTCAAACAGAGCTGAAACTTCTGTGACACACTCAAAATAGTGTCAAGAAGTATCCCTCCAAGTTTCATGGCAATTGGACACCGTTTGGACCTCGAACAGGCGGAAACAAGCCACATATGCAAAATTCCAAGAATGGGCCTTGGGAGTGACCGGGGGCCCACAAACAAAAGGAGTTGACCATGTTCAGGTGGTCAAACAGAGCTGAAATTTCTGTGACACACTTAAAATAGTGTCAAGAAGCATCTCTCCAAGTTTTGTGGCGATTAGACACCGTTTGGGCCCCGAACAGGCGGAAACAAGCCACATATGCAAAATTCCAGGAATGGGCCTTGCGAGTGACCGGGGGCCCACAAACAAGAGGAGTTGACCATGTTCAGGTGGTCAAACAGAGCTGAAACTTCTGTGACACACTCAAAATAGTGTCAAGAAGCATCCCTCCAAGTTTCATGGCGATTGGACACCGTTTGGACCTCGAACAGGCGGAAACAAGCCACATATGCAAAATTCCAAGAATGGGCCTTGGGAGTGACCGGGGGCCCACAAGCAAAAGGAGTTGACCATGTTCAGGTGGTCAAACAGAGCTGAAACTTCTGTGACACACTCAAAATAGTGTCAAGAAGCATCCCTCCTAGTTTCGTGGCGATTGGACACCGTTTGGGCCCCGAACAGGCGGAAACAAGCCACATATGCAAAATTCCAGGAATGGGCCTTGGGAGTGACCGGGGGCCCACAAACAAGAGGAGTTGACCATGTTCAGGTGGTCAAACAGAGCTGAAACTTCTGTGACACACTCAAAATAGTGTCAAGAAGCATCCCTCCAAGTTTCGTGGCGATTGGACACCGTTTGGGCCCCGAACAAGCGGAAACAAGCCACATATGCAAAATTCCAAAAATGGGCCTTGGGAGTGACCGGGGCCCACAAACAAAAGGAGTTGACCATGTTCAGGTGGTCAAACAGAGCTGAAATTTCTATGAAACACTTAAGATGGTGTCAAGCAACATCTCTCCAAGTTTCGTGATGATTGGACATCATTCGGGCCTCAAACAATGGAAAATAGACCGCATATGCAATGTTCCAAAAGTGGGCCTTGTCCGTGACCGGGGCCCAATTAATGAAAAAGTTGACCAACTTCCTGAAGTCAAAATGGGCTGAAATTTTTATGACATGTAGAAAATAGTGTTAAGAAGTATCCCTCCAAGTTTGGTGGCAATCGGACTTCGTTTGAGCCCAAAACAAATGAAAATGGGCCACATACGCGAAAAACCTGAAATTGGGCCTCGTTCGTGGCCCAGTCTGCGGTCACGGACCTTCAAGGGAGGTTTCCCACGATTTTGGGTGGTTTCCCTCCACTCCTCTTCGAAATCCAACTCCCCACAACTGCTATTAACTCCCCAAAACTGCACAAAACTGATTGGGAGTCTATAAAAAGGGGGAATTTGGAAGAAACGAAGACACACACACATAAGGAAGAAAAGTGAAGAAATTGAAGAAAGGCACCACCTAAGGCAACAAGAAGCAAACTCCAGCAGCACTTCCACGACCATTCCCACCTTCTTTTCTTAATTTTGAAGGTGAGCAAGAAAATTCAGAAGGAGAGAAGGAAGGGAAATGGCCAAAGTCCATACCATGTTCGCACGACGCCAATTTTTGAGAGGATGACATTGTCACCTCTGTTTCTCTCATTCGTAGGGCTTCTTAGCCATTACAAGAGTTGTGAAAGAAGCCTCTCTAGGCCTCATTTTGTTCCTTGAAAATGATAGGTTCAAATGACACAACTCCGGCTTCAAATTTGCCCATTTCGGACTTGAAATAAAAATGCAGTCCGTAAGCACGAATGATGAGTTACAGCGGTTTCACTTGATTCCATGATAAAAAGTGATCTTCTTGATGGTTGTCCACCGCTCCAAAGTCATGAGAATGGAGTTCCGACACTTGAAAGAAGTTCCAAGAAAGAACCAGCGTGAACAGCACAAAAAAAAAAACGAAGGCACAAGGCCATTGTCTGTCAGTGACCGTGACCCCCGGTCACTGACAGGTTCCAGTGACCGCGGGTGAGTCACGGTCACTGGAAGGCCCCAGTGACCGCGGGTGAGTCACGGTCACTGGAAGGCCCTAGTGACCGCAGGTGAGTCACGGTCACTGGAAGGCCCGAGTGACCGCGGGTGAGTCACGGTCACTGGAATGGGGCAGTGACCGCGGGTCACGGTCACCCCCCATCTTTTCCCCTTTTCCACATTTTCTTCCACCTTATGTACATTCTCTTATATTTTCCAAATTGAGATCACATCTGAGACTTGAGGGAGGGGTTGTAAACTTTCAAAATGTATGTAAACAACCTGCATCCCCGCGGTCAGGGCACTTGAACCCATGTAAACAAAAGGGAAATTAATGATGAACTGTAATTATTTTCCCATTCTTCTTAACGCTTAAAGTGCGTGAATGTCGGACCTTGATTCCGTAATTCATTTCCACGCCTACATTTTTTAAGCGCGATCAGAAAATTGGCGCCGTCTGTGGGGATTATATGCCCTAATTTGTGATCGAATTTGGTGAAAAATGCGTGAAAGTGCTGAAAATTGCTGGAAAGTGCTGCTGTTGCCCTGAAAACTGCCGCTGTTGCACTGAAAGTGCCGCTGTTGCACTGTGACTGCTGCTGTTGCACTGAAAGTGCTGCTGTTGCCCCGAAAACTGCTGCTATTGCACCAAAAGTGCCGCTGTTGCACTGTGACTGCTGCTGTTGCACTGAAAGTGCTGCTGTTGCCCTGAAAACTGCTGCTATTGCACTGAAGTGTTGCTGTTGCACTGAAAGTGCCGCTGTTGCACTGTAACTGCTGCTGTTGCACTGAAAGTGCTGCTGTTGCCCTGAAAACTGCTGCTAAAAGCCTGTAACCGGGGCACACGGTCACTTGTCCATTTTTATGATGACAAAGGCTTAGTTAACCTCCAATTACACCCATACAAGACCTCTGATGTCTGCAATGGGTTTGAAAATATCATTAAAGGACTTTTGCACCTTGAAGTGCATATTGTTCATACAAATGAAGGCATTGGGCACCTTTATGTGCATACACTTGCCATTTAATTGGATGAATTTGCATGTTGATGTGCGTAACTTGATTGAATAATTTGCACCTTGATGTGTATGAACCAAATCATCACCCTTTTCACTTTAGAAGAGTGATGATTCAGTTCAAAGGACTTCTGACCCATATAAAATGTTTATTAAATCAGTGATAAGACCAACGACATTGTAATTATGCATTGTCCGGCGTCAACTACTGATGGATCTTGTGTGGTCATTGTGATAGTGGTGCAGGCTTGATCCTGTGGGCCCTATCCCTTTGATTGATCCAACCCTCTTTTGCTTATAAGTCTGACACAGATAGTCCAGATATGCTGCTGAAATTTTGGTAGCCAGGACTAGTCAGCATAGCATGCTTTTAAGCCTGACTCGATAAACCCGAAATGCTGCAGAAATTCTGACAGTATTGATAGTCAGCATAGCATAATGAGATGGGATTTATGCCTATATCTAACCATTTCGGTTCAAAAACCATGTTGGTTTAGACGGCATCTAAAAACCATTCCGGCTAGCCTAAGAGGCAGCCATGTTGGTTATACTACTAATATAGTCTCATCGGCTAACTCTTTGCAGGAAACAGCATGGGTTCTTTGATTATCACTTTTGACGAAGCTAAAGAGAGATTGTTCAAAATCTCCATGGCTCAGATCACAAGGGCACCCAAAAGGGGCCGAGTGAACACCAATGCTCCTGCATCAAGGGTCTCGGTCTTTCAAAGGCTTTCAACTCCTTCAAGCTACATGACCTCAACCCACGATGGGTCATCAGAAACCTTGAAGCCCGTCAAGAAGGCAAAGATTCCTCAAACTTGGGTCTCCAAATATGCTCAAAACCCCTTTGGAGTCTTTCACAAAGGTCACAATGACTTAAAACACAAAGTGAGGTTGGAAGGCAGTAATTTTCAGATCACTAAGCCTCGACTGGGGGCAAGGCAGGTTCGGTTTACGAACAACAAAACAGAGATACCCGTTGGTTCACAACAGGAGGCTTTGCAGACTACTAAGTCCTCATTCATGCATCCTGAACAAAGGGTACATTTCAAAAAGCAAACCACTCGCAAGCAAGCCCTAGCCCATGAAAAGGGTCAGAAGGATGTTGTTATTCCAAATTGCCGTATGTGGTCACCACAGCCACGTATGCAGAAGTCCAGAAAAGCTGAGGAGAAACCCTTGGCCCCACTTGAAAAGAATGTCTTTTACCCTTTGACCCAGAAGGAGGGACGGAGGTTCGGCAGGAGGCGCTTACCTTCTGTTATTGTGGCACCATCACCATCACTTTCAACCCAGTGCCCGTCATATGGCACTAAAAACAAGAAAAATGCTGAACGATTGGTCATCAAAAATTCGACCGATCTCGTTCAATTTAAAAATTTGCTTCAACAGAAGAAGGAGCAGAAGAAGAAAATTGAAAGAAATGCTGTTAACATCCTTTCACTTCCCACTTCCGACCCTATAGATTGGGAGCAAGTTGCTAGCACTTCTAGGCCATTAGTTGCTAGATTCAGAGATCAAACTCTAGCAACCAGATTGGCCCAGCAAATAAAGAAGAGGGCTTTGGCTCGCTCCAAGAGACATGCTCGGAAGCAGTCACAGCATAGAATCACTCAAAAATGGGTGATTAAAGAAGATGAGCCAAATCTAACCTCCTCATGTATGGTCGGACCTGGCTCAACCAGGAGAGTTACTCGGAGTATGGCTCGAACTCAGTCCCAAGATTCTGATTCGAACTCTCATTCAGATAGGACCTCTGACGATCATGGTTCTGATAAGGACTCAATAACTCTCCTGGACACCGAAGATAGTCAATCCACTCTTCCTACATCCTCTTACCCCCGTCAGTACACCGTATTTATGGCTGAAGGGAGTGGGACCGGTAATGAAGAGGATGCTGGTAGAGGCAAAGATGTTAGCGAAGAAAATGCTGACGAAAATCAAGAGAATGACGTCAGTGATGTTGTCAAGCAACAAGGAGCTAAAATTGACCACCTGACGGCTCAATTGAAAATCTTAGCAGACAAACTGGGTGGTCCAGCTGAAGCTCCTGTTAACTCCTTATTTGCTGATAGAAGAGAACAGGCAATGATCAGGAGGAATGCCACCAAAATTGACCTACTTACAGCACAAATCAAGGCACTAACAGATAAAGTAATCGCCTCAGGTTCAACTGGAGGTGATCACTCCTCAATCCTTGGTTTCCACGCAGATCCTGAAAAACCTGTAACTTTTAAAGAAGTGGAGGAAATTTTAAACAAATCAAAAGTGGAAACCAGGATGAAGAAAAAGGGTATTACATCTAAATACCCTCCGGAGTTTGATTTGGTTCCATTTCCGCCAGATTACAAACTTCCGACTTTCCAGCCTTACCTTGGAAAAGGGTCAGCCTATCAGCATATAGTGCATTTTAAGTCGCTCCTTGGCAGTTTACCCGAATTGGATGCACTAAAAATAAGGCTGTTTGTTGGTACATTGAAGGGAGTTGCTTTCGATTGGTACAAACAATTGCCAGAACTCTCCTTCACTACATGGCCAGTTACAGAAGAAAAGTTTCTACTTCACTTTCAGGAAGAAGATCAAACGGTCACCTTCGCTATGCTCAGTAGTACAAAGCAAGGGGATAATGAAACTGCACAAGCCTTTATTAATAGATGGAGAGCATTGTCTTACAGATGCCTAGAACAACCATCCCCAAAGGCGACAATTGAAATGTGCAAAACCAATTTACGGCCAGAGATTAAGGCTATCATACTTAGTCATAAAACTAAGTCTTTGGCCAGATTGGTTGAAGTAGCCACTGATGCGGAGTTAACCCTGAAAGAAATTAGCCAGAAGAAAGCAAGTTCCCGAAAAATGGAATCATCATCATCTTCTGCTCCAAAACCAACTGTGCCAAAACCCCAGAAGAAGCAGGAGGTATTCAATGTACAAACCTCCAAACCAGTTCCTCAAAAACCACAGAATGGCAAGACGGAGCAAAATAAAAAAGAAGAATATGAAAAGAGGAAGCAAACTAAGTACCCTTTTGACGGGGACATTGAAGTCATCTTCCAAGCATTGATGGAGAACAACAGGCTCGAGCTTCCACCCATGAAAAAGCCAGAGCAAGCGGGTCGTGTTAATGATCCAAACTATTGTGCATACCATCGGATGGTATCTCATCCTTTGAAAGACTGCTTTATCTTAAAAGAAAAGGTCAATGAGATGTGGAAAAATGGAGTAATAACATTTGACCGAAAATATGATACGGCCCCAGTCAATATGATTTCCTTCGGACAATTTGCACCTGTGGCAATACCCGCTCCATCAAGGCCACCAATGGTCGAATTCCGGGTCATCAATGCACTACATAATGAACAGGGGTTGATACTTATCAAAGATTCTTCAGGGCAGGAAATGTGGGTTCACCCAGACTTAATGAATGATGAAGGATGGGAAACAGTGAAAACTAAACCCACACCTGTGGAAAGAAGAAAGATCAAAAGGCAAATTAAAGGTCTCCAGAAAACTGCTCAAAAGAAACAAGAACAACAGTTTAAGCAGAAGAAAGACAAGGCGGTCGAGGCCCCAGTCTTAGAAAATCCTCCCAGATCAGCCAGAGGTCATTTTACTCTAGCCGACTACATCATTCCAATTCCAAAAGATGAGGAAGAACCAGCAATATCCAGCTGCAATCGGATATCATGGGATGGTACACCCCCTAACTCCGATGATGAAAATCAATGGTCGGATTACTCTGATCTTGAAGATGATCAATGGATCGATGATTATTTGGCTGATGAATACCCTTCTGATGAAGATGAGGATTTCGAACAAGCCTTTGACCCCGAGACAGGAACGCTTAATATCAAGCATGGTCTAAATACACTATCGGTGACCTTGTATGACATACACAGGCCAGGTTCAAGTGGCTGGTCGAATGATCCTCCTCTTTTTCCACTACCTCCAGAAGTTCATCCGGATCCACTACCATTAGTCGGGCACGATGAAGTTCAGGATCAGCAGACAGTTTTTCCTCCTTCTACGCCAGATGCTTCTTCCACATCTAATTCAGAGTTGATCTTTTCAAATGAAAATTCTGAATTAAGTAATCAGTTTGTCAGGGAACTTGGGTTACCGAAGAGACATAATAACCCTAGTATGAGTAATATTGTCGAGAATATCTCTGACTTTGAAGAGGAACTGTCAACGGCTCCTTCCCTGGTGGTTTTGAATGCTGCCATAGAACCCCAAACATCGCAGGCTATTCCTAATGGTGTAAACCAAGAAGTAGGCCTGGAAGAGGTCAACCAGCTTTTCATCGAACCAGAAGAAGTCAATGCCATAAGAAGAGACACACGACTAGAAATTGATAGAAGCAACATGCTTAATGATGGCACTCGCTCTGGTCGTAACTATAGGGTCAACTATGATAAATCCTCTGTTCCTTCCTCTTCTTATGTAAACCCTCCGGGAGGCAATACCAATGTAAATGTAACTTCTCTAAAAGTAAATGATAATGCAAGGCCACCAGAGCCATTCACGTATGATGTTGTTGAACACCTTAAGCACATACCTGCACGACTCCACATTTTTGATCTCCTGCAGATGTCCAAGGAGACTCGTGACAACTTCATACGAGCACTACAGGCCTTGAATATTGAGAATCATACTCATATAGCACAAGTGCATCAAATAGAAAAGAATTATTTGAAGGCGAAATCCAAGAAGCCTCAAAAGCAATGCAAGGAGTGCCTCTTAACTCACAATGCTTCTAAAGCTACTATCTCTTTCACCAAAGAGGATCTCCTCTTGGGAAATATGAAGCATACGAGGCCACTTTATTTCACGGCCTACATCAAAGATATGCCTGTCCCAAGAGTTCAAGTTGACCCAGGGTCAGCTCTAAATCTCATCACAATCACGGCCCTTCAAGAGCTCGGTATTCCAGTGAGCAAGCTGTCTGCTACAAAGACTTCTATTCAAGGTTATGAGTCCAGGATCCGATTGGTAAAATCCGAATTCGATTCCAGTTGGGAGATTTAGTCTCAGAGGCCACTCTGCATGTGGTAAAAACTCGTGCTTGCTATAACATCCTCTTGGGGAGACGATGGCTTCATGATTATGCCATAGTACCTTCTACTCTTCATCAATGCCTTAAATACATCGACAATGAGGGGAAGGTACATCGAGTCTTTGCAGAGGAAAAGCCATTCAAAGGAAAAGAGGTTTATTTCACAGACGCAGTAATGTATCAAGAAATGCCTACAAAATCCAACTCAGATACGAAGAATGCTGCTGTGAATGATAATCCTGCAGAACCTTTCACTATTTCAGCAAAGAAAGTTGGTCAAAAATTTGATCTTCCCATAAAGTTGGAATGTGCAGGAAAATCTGCGGCAAAATGCGTAGATATCAAAGCTCCTTTGATAATTAAGGTGAAATCTGAAATCAAAAAGCCAGATCCACCTTTAATCATATCCACAAAGCTATCAAAAGTAAAAGATGCTGAACATCAGAAGTTTTCATTTTCGGCCAACATGGTATCCTCGAGCTCTAATCAAGAAAGCAATGATATACCTCCCCCTAATATGGGAATATCGCCTATAAAGCCTGATTCTCCCATCACTTTTAGTCAATTGATATTGACATCACAGCAGAGGGGAGAATTAGCCGACAGGTACATTGATAGATGGCTCCGTTTGGCTGAAAGATGTGAAAATCCTCCACACTACTCCGCATGGATTCACTTATGCTGGGTAGGTTTTCGGCCAGCTCTTCGCAGCTTAACCATGGCGATGGAATTTCAAACCTTTGATGAGATGTCTCGAATTGTATCATCTCTCGAAGTGGCACTCCACCGGCTGCGCAGGAGGTCTAGAAGAATGCGTCCAATACATGTCATTTCAATGATCAGAGATACAGATTCTGAGTTGGATTCTGAAGACGCTGAAGAAATGAGCACCTTCGTGCATTCTATGGTAGACTGCAATCTTCCACTTATGCCATGGCCTACTCCCTCTCACATTTATGAATTCGAAGGTTCTTGCTTTCTGGTACCTTCATCTAAGCAGTATAATCATCCGATTATTTTTCATCGGGCTGAAGATACTTCTCCACCAGATATCATTGACAAAATCAGTAATAAGGGAAAAATCCGGCTCGATATTTATAATCCTGTGGTCTGTAACATGATGAAAAATATGGGGTACAATCTCAAGAAACCTATGGGTCTTGGATTAACTACAAATGGCATACGGGCTCCTTTGGATGTCTTTACTCCAGAGATGAAAGAAGATCTCCAGACAGGGGGCAGAATTGAGCAGCTGCGTCATTGCATAGGATATGTTCCTTACAGTAACATTCCTAAATTTAAACAAGGTGTTAAAGCCAGATCGGTAGTCTTCACTGAAGAATATGACTCGGATGACTCTCATGAAATTCCTGTGCTTCAAGATCCCGTTGATTGGGCCACTTTTCAGCATCCTGAGGGGGCAAGTGATGAAGATGATGCTGCATCACAAATCACTGACTATTGGCCACCTGAACTCAACGAGGAAATAAGCCCGTCCCAACATGTCCGCTGGGAATGCTTAGCCCTTGATGTAAAAGCCAAAGAGCCTAAAAAACCAAATCCTTGGAAAGGGATCAGGCCTTGGCTAAAACCCCCAACTGAAACCCCAGAGGGTTTCACAGAGTTAGAAACTTCCAATAACAATGTAGAAACACTTCCTCCTAATCCTCCAACTGAGGACCAAGTACAAGAAATAAACTTGGGAACCCCAGAAAATCCCCGACCTACCTTTGTAAGCTCTCAAATTAAAGGAAGTGAACTTGATTTGTATGTGGGATTCTTGTGAGAGTTCATAGATTGCTTTGCATGGACTTATGCAGAAATGCCGGGTTTAGATCCAGAAATCTCCATACACAAATTAAATATAGCAGATGATGCTAAACCTGTAAAACAGGACCAAAGGAGGACTAAGCCTGAAATCATGGAGAAGATAGAAGCAAAAGTTCAAAAACTCAAAGGCGTTAATTTCATCCGTGAAGAACAGCATCCAGACTGGTTGGCTAATATAGTCCCAGTTACTAAAAAGAATGGACAAATCAGAATCTGTATTGACTTCAGAGATTTGAATAAAGCCTGCCCCAAAGATGATTTTCCATTACCTATACCAGAAATAATGATTGACAATACTTTTGGGTTCGAAAGAATGTCATTCATGGATGGCTTCTCGGGGTATAATCAGATCAAAATGTTCAAAGAGGATGAGAAACACACTTCCTTTAGAACTCCATTCGGCATATACTGTTATACTGTCATGCCATTTGGTCTCAAAAATGCTGGAGCCACGTACCAAAGAGCAATGATGAAAATATTCAAGGACTTACAACATAAATCTGTTGAGTGTTATGTTGATGATTTGGCAATCAAGAGCAAGCATAAATCAGACCATCTCGCCGACCTTCGCACTGTCTTTGAGAGATTACGGAAATTCAATCTTCGAATGAATCCCCTGAAATGTTTTTTCGGAGTTTCCTCCTGAAAGTTTCTAGGATTTGTGGTGCGAAAAGGGGGCATTGAAATAGATCCCGTCAAAATCAAAGCCATATTGGAAATGCCTTCACCGAGAAATTTGAGAGAATTGAAAGGATTGCAGGGAAGACTCGCCTACATCCGACGGTTCATTTCTAACTTGTCCGGAAAGTGCAGACCATTCTCCAAATTGATGAAGAAAGGAGTAGACTTTGTATGGGACAAAGCTTGTGAAAATGCTTTTCAGGATATTAAACAATATCTTACAAATCCGCCAGTTCTTTCAGCTCCAATTCCGGGCAAGCCTTTCATTCTTTATACAAGGGCTCTTGATCATTCCTTGGGAGCATTGTTAGCTCAAAAGAATGATGAAGGAAAGGAGGTGGCACTCTATTACCTGTCAAGGATGCTAGTTGGTGCTGAGCACAATTATCACCCAATAGAAAAAGAATGTCTAGCACTTATGTTTGCAATACAAAAGCTGCGGCATTACATCCTCTCTAATGTGGTGTATCTGGTTTCCAATATTAATCCATTAAAGGTATTAGTGACAAAAGCCGGGGCGTTGAGTGAACGTCTGGCCAAATGGTCCATACTTCTTTCTCAATATGACATCAGATATACTCCTGCGAAAACAGTAAAAGGACAAGCTCTTGCAGATTTTCTAGCAGAACATCCACTGTCAGAAGATTCTGAGTTCACAGACAATCTCCCTGATGAGTCAGTCTTCTTCACTGAACAAACACAGAAATCCACCATTGATTCAGATCTACATTGGACCATGCATTTTGATGGAGCTTCCAGGACTAATGAACGAGGAATGCCAGTATCAGGGGTTGGAATTATTTTCTGCAGTCCAGAAAGATTTTATGTTCCTCACTCCTTTTCATTGATCAAACCATGCTCGAACAATGTGGCAGAATACACGGCATTAATTATGGGGCTTGAGTTAGCTTTAGATGCTAGCATTAACATGCTAGGGGTCTATGGAGATTCACAACTTGTGATTAAGCAAATGAATCATGAGTATGAAGTAAAGAAGCCAGACCTAATTCCCCTTTTCAATAGGGCATATGAACTCAAACAGAGGTTTAAATCGATTGAGTTTCATCATGTTCCGAGATGCCAGAATGTCAAAGCAGACGCCTTAGCAAGCTTGGCAGCTTCAATGGCAATCCCTGAGAATGACAAGATGATATTGGAAGTTGTTGAGAGAAGACTTCTACCCCCACTCGATACTTTCAAGGCAGTAGAAGATAGCTTCACTGTAATCAAAAATCGAATTTCATATTTCCAAAACTCATTCAGGGATTGGAGAGATCCTTTTATTGATTACATTCTGCATGGAGTATTACCAGAGAATCCTAAAGATAGAACCAGTATTCAAAGGCGAGCTCTCAAATTCCATTTTGATTTGCCCTCAAAAACTCTTTATCGCAAATCATACGATGGAGTTCTACTTCGATGTTTGTCCCCGAAAGAAGCTGAACAAGTTCTCAGAGAAGTTCATGCGGGCCTATGTGGTGCTCACCAAGCTGGACCAAAACTTCATGATCAAATTCGAAGATTAGGCTACTATTGGCCTACCATGGTGTCTGATGCTATTAATTTTGCTAAAAGATGCAATGAGTGCCAAATTCATGGTGATTACATTCACCAGCCTCCTGAACATTTGCACCCTACGACCACTTCTTGGCCGTTTGAATCTTGGGGAATGGATATAGTGGGGAAGATCAGTCCACCCTCAGAACGTGGACATCAATTCATTTTGGCTGCAATCGATTACTTCTCCAAATGGGCAGAAGCAGTACCTCTCACAGAAGTTAAAACTGATACAGTCCTTAGCTTCCTGAAAACTCATGTCATTTGCCGTTTTGGGGTGCCCAAACGTCTGTATCATGACAATGGCCCGCAATTCAATAATAATAAATTTTACAGATTCTGTGACAAATATGGAATCCAGTGTTGTCCATCTACAGCGTATAACCCCGCGGCCAACGGACTTGCTGAGGCTTTTAACAAAACCATTTGCAAGATTTTGAAGAAAATGGTTTCTGACAACAAAAAGAGTTGGAGTACCAGGCTTCCTGAAGCATTATGGGCTTACAGAACTACAGTTCGTGGTCCTACCAAATCAACACCGTACTCCTTGGTCTATGGTTGTGAAGCTGTAATACCTTTGGAAATTCAACTTCCCTCTTTTCGGGTGGCTGCGATAAACAAATATACTGAAGAAAAGAATGCCAAACTCAGATTGCAAGAGCTAGAAAACCTTGATGAGAAAAGACTTGCCGCTCGACAAAGTATTGAGTTGTATCAAGCTCGTATGGCTGCATCTTTCAACAAAAAGGTCAAGTATAGAGCTTACAAGAAAGGAGATCTAGTCCTTGCAGTTAGAAGACCTATGTTTTCCACGCACTTGTCGGGAGGCAAGTTCGAACCTAAATGGGAAGGACCTTTTGTTGTCGACAAAGTTTACTCCAATGGCGCATATGCGCTCCTCACACTTGAAGGGGACAGGTGCATGATGCCTATCAATGGAAAACTTTTCAAGAAATACTATACCTGAATGTCATCGGTACACCCAAACCATGTACAATGTACCCAAACCATGTACAGTGTACATTCTCACTCCTAACCAAAATCAAAATCTTTTGGTTTCGAGCCTTACAACTATGACTCGTAACCAAAATCCCTCAGACTTGTATAAAATGACTGCGAGGATCAAGTCCTTCGACCCCTCTAGTCAAACTTTCGTTACTTGGATAACGTCCTTACAAGACCCCTTGTAACATCCTGCTATATAGATTAAGTCTTTTTGCAGATCCTGTATAGCAAAACTCAGCTATGTGGAATAAGTCTTTTTGCAGACCCCATATAGCTAATCCTTAGTTATATAGAACAAGTCTTTTTGCAGACCCTATATGACTACCTTCGGTTATATAGAACAAGTCTTTTTGCAGACCCTGTATAACCAAAATCTAAACAAAAACCAAAACCAAATCTTTGTCCTAAGGAATAAGTCAAGGATCCCGGGAAAAGCCTCACACATGGGCACCGGATAACATCCACTTTGTTTGACTCCTTTTGACACCAAAAGGATCAAGTCATGGACCCTGGAGAAAGCCTCACACATGGGCACCGGATAACGTCCACCGATATGACTCCCTCATTTTTGATTTGTGGATCCAACAGATCGCAAATCACACCTTTGTACAAGTCTGAGAAAGCCAAACCAAACAAACCATCCACATAAACCATATCAAACCTCCACAAAAAATCAACCCAAACACCCATACCAATGACAAAAATAGAAAGAAAAACCTTTTCCATTGATATCCATCTTAAAGTTTGAATACAAGCAGTGAAGTCAATGTACACATGGCCCTCAGGGCTAATCAGAAAAAGCAAAACCATCAAATGGAAGGTGCAGCAAAGAATCTCAGTCCAGGAACTTCTCCAGTTTCCCCTTGGCATTCAGTACTTCTGCTATGAGGATGTGCCCTTTGTAGCTTGCATAAGCTGGGATAGCAGTACTAATGTCAATCTCGTCCAGCTTACACCAATACAAATGCCAGTTTCTCGATGACAAAGCCTTAGCTCTCTGGAGCCACAAGTTGACATCAGATGCTTCATTTGGATCTTTCGGATCAGGCTCTCTTGTGGTCTTACCCTTGGCACGACTTTTTGGTGCCCCAGCTGTGGCAGTTGCAAGTGCTTTACCCTTCCTATCTGCAAAACAAATCAAAAGAAAGGAAAGATGGGTATCAGTGACAATGATAGGGAACTTCTTCTTTAAAAAAAAAAAAAAAAAATTCGGCAGCATCTCTCCTTAGTATAAGGCCAAAAGGAGAAGGCAATACTCAGTTTTGAGACCAAGAATTGGCATCAAAGGCACACTTAAGTCTCAAAACCGAGGCTCCCGGTCCAAACAGATGTTCAAGCATCTTAAGACCTTTACAGGGGGCAGCAGGTTCGTGTTCAAGCACGAAAATGGCATTCTATAATTCCCACAGAGGCTCTGATCATAGAAAGTTAGATGCGTGTTCAGTGGTGTGCATGTTACTACTCAAATACAGTGGTTTTGGCAGTGAGCTTGCTCGATGCTGACTTCACCAGAGAATGAAATTCAGGCATCACCATGCGCCAAGAAAAGTTCATATGGTCAGTAGATTGATGAGCTTGAGATGATTTCACAAAAGTCATCTTACATCAGTTCTTAAAAAAAAAAAAAAAAAAAGGATGCATCTAGAAAGCCAGGCTTGGATTCAGTCATGAACAAACACAAGAGAAGATGAAAAGGAAATTCTTACCAGCCATAGTCTGTGCTTGAGATGATGAAAGAAACCAGAGTCCTGCTTGGTAACTGAGAGGAAGATGCACCCAGCACCTCTCTGCTTCCACCATTTCTCTCGGTCTCTTCCAGTTTTCTCTCTCTCTCTTTCTCGGTTTCCCTCTGTTTCCCTTGAATTCTTTCTTTTTTTTTTTCCTCTCCCGGTCACTCTCCCTCTTTCTCAGTTTTCCCTCTCTCAATTTCTCTTTTTCTCTCTCTCGGTCTCTCTCTCTTTTCTCTCTCTCTCGGTCTCTCTCCCTCTTTTTCTTTCTCTCTCTCTCTTAATTTCTCTCTCTCTCGGTCTCTCTCTTTTTTCTCTCTCTCTCCCAGTCTCTCTATTTTTTTCTCTTGGTCTCTCTCTCCCTCTTTTTCTCTTTCTTCTCTCTCTCCTAATTTCTCTCTCTCTCGGTCTCTCTCTCTTTTCTCTCTCTCCCAGTCTCTCTGTTTTTTTTTCTCTCTCTGTCTCTATCCCTCTTTTTCTCTTTCTTCTCTCTCTCCCAATTTCTCTCTCTCAGTCTCTATCCCTCTTTTTCTCTTTCTTCTCTCTCTCCCAATTTCTCTCTCTCGGTCTCTCTCTCTTTTCTCTCCCTCACGGTTTCTCTCTCTCCCAGTCTCTCTGTTTTCTCTTTCGGTTTCTCTCTCTCCCGCTCTTTTCTCTCTCTCTCCCAATTTCTCTCTCTCGGTCTCTCTCTCTTTTCTCTCTCTCTTTTCTCTCCCTCACGGTTTCTCTCTCTCCCAGTCTCTCTGTTTTCTCTTTCGGTTTCTCTCTCTCCCGCTCTTTTCTCTCTCCTCTCGGTTTCTCTTTTTCTCTCTCCTCTCGGTTTCTCTCTCTCTCCCGCTCGGTTTCTCTCTCTCCCGCTCTTTTCTCTCTCCCGCTCTTCTCTCTCTCTCTCTTTTCTCTCTCCTCTCGGTTTCTCTCTTTTTCTCTCTCCCGCTCGGTTTCTCTCTCTCCCGCTCTTTTCTCTCTCCTCTCGGTTTCTCTTTTTCTCTCTCCTCTCGGTCTCTCCTCTCCGCTCGGTTTCTCTCTCCCCACTCTTTTCTCTCTCCCTCCCTCTTCTCTCGGTCTCTCCCCCTTTTTCTCAGTTTTTTCAAGAAAAAAAAAATGCTCAGTTTCCCTTTCTCTTTGTTGGCTTGAGCCCAAAAAAAAAAAAAAAAAAAAAAAGGAATTCCCCCTCAATTACTGTTGATCATTCCTCCCACGATTATTTCAAACTTGAATTAGTGAAGCCCATTGCCGAATCCCCTCAAGTTCAGGTAGTTGACGCGTCACCCTCCTTCTCACAAATACAATTTGGTGAAAATCAGTGGAAGTCTAAACCTTGATCAAGTCTCGATGGATTCGTCCCTCTTCATCTACGGTCTCTTGATTTTAAGCAATGGAATCCATAACATGATCATCTTTTGTTTGAAATTCTTATGATGGGTCCACTTGGAGTAATTTACAAAAGAAATAATCCTATTTTTTTAGGGTATTTCGAGTGAAATTATACAAAAAAAAAGATGCTGAGTTTCTTTCCAAATCAACTTTAGGTCAAAATTTGATTTCAAACCAATGTCCCAAATTGTTTTTCATCAAAACTCATAAAAGCTAATCTCTTTCAAAATTACATCTCATTTTGTCAAAATTGCATCTCATTTTAAATCATGTCAAGCCAAGTCCAAACCCAAACTTTGATCTTTGAAAACGAACCAAAAATCCATGAAGACCCAAACCCAAATCCATTTTTACTAAAACTTTTGATTTTCTTAAAACCTCAGGGATTCTTTTTGTGGGTGTTCCCCACATCCCCACAGAGACGCCACTCTGGATATCTGTGAAAAATAGGTCAAAAGAAAATCAAATTCATTTCCAAAATTCATAAACTTCTGAATTTTCTAAATACCTAAGGGATTCCTCTGTGGGTGTTCCCCACAGTCCCCACGGAGATGCTACTTTTGATATCCGTAAAAATAGGGCAAAGAAATTCAGATTTCTTATGTCTTTTCAAAATTCCGTCATCAAACCCTTCATGGTTTTTATCAAAATTTTCAAATCCCAAAGTTTAAGCCTACAACCTACCTTGACAAACTGTCTTTTCATCAAGCCATCCATCATTCCCACAGATTGGCTATTTCGAGGCACAATGATTATTATACCATAATCATTGCACCTCGAGGGGGCACTTGTTGACCTATAAAAAATTGCAAATACTGCAGCGAAGACACCTCATCCCAGCTTAATTTAGGCTACAGAGGTTATTTGCAATCATGGGGAATCATTGTGAGAACCGGCATTCCATGAAGGTTAAGGTAGCTGGAACTCTCAGAGGAAGTTCAAATCTCGGGTCGAACAGAGATCATCAAACTCAAAAGCCACAAGCATGTCAGCCTGAAGTCAATTTCCCCCAAGCAAGGGAGTCACTGACCAAAGTCCTGCTTCCCGATGTCCAAAATTAATGAAAATTTAGACGCGAAGCTTCAGTCATGCTCAGAAGATACTTTGCAAATTTTCGAAATGAAAAGACTCTGTTTGGCCTAAATTTCATTACATGTCAGCTTAGAGGACAGTAATCCTGAATTTGGGGATCATCCGCTAAGATCTTACTTCCAGAAGGCCAAAGCAAATAAAATTTGGAACAAATGCTCAAAGAATGCCCCAAGTCATTCTCCCAAAGTTTCAAGTCAAGGGGAGGCTGTTCGGATAGAAAACAGGCTAACTATCTCAATGTGGAGTGAATAGTGACCTAACGCATGCAATGAATAGGTTACTGTTCGAAATCCTACTTCCTCAAATCTAAACTACATGAAATTTGGATGAATACTCCAAGATGTTCTTGACGTCAATCCCTCCAAGTTTCAAACCAAACCGGGGTCATTTGGGCTTCAAACAGCTGAAACAAGGGCCCACTGTCATAAAAAGTCAACTGGGGAGTTGACCATGTTCAGGTGGTCAAACAGAGCTAAAACTTCTGTGACACACTCAAAATAGTGTCAAGAAGCATCCCTCCAAGTTTCGTGGCGATTGGACACCGTTTGGGCCCCGAACAGGCGGAAACAAGCCACATATGCAAAATTCCAGGAATGGGCCTTGCGAGTGACCGGGGGCCCACAAACAAGAGGAGTTGACCATGTTCAGGTGGTCAAACAGAGCTGAAACTTCTGTGACACACTCAAAATAGTGTCAAGAAGTATCCCTCCAAGTTTCATGGCAATTGGACACCGTTTGGACCTCGAACAGGCGGAAACAAGCCACATATGCAAAATTCCAAGAATGGGCCTTGGGAGTGACCGGGGGCCCACAAACAAAAGGAGTTGACCATGTTCAGGTGGTCAAACAGAGCTGAAACTTCTGTGACACACTTAAAATAGTGTCAAGAAGCATCCCTCCAAGTTTTGTGGCGATTAGACACCGTTTGGGCCCCGAACAGGCGGAAACAAGCCACATATGCAAAATTCCAGGAATGGGCCTTGCGAGTGACCGGGGGCCCACAAACAAGAGGAGTTGACCATGTTCAGGTGGTCAAACAGAGCTGAAACTTCTGTGACACACTCAAAATAGTGTCAAGAAGCATCCCTCCAAGTTTCGTGGCGATTGGACACCGTTTGGGCCCCGAACAGGCGGAAACAAGCCACATATGCAAAATTCCAGGAATGGGCCTTGGGAGTGACCGGGGGCCCACAAACAAGAGGAGTTGACCATGTTCAGGTGGTCAAACAGAGCTGAAACTTCTGTGACACACTCAAAATAGTGTCAAGAAGCATCCCTCCAAGTTTCGTGGCGATTGGACACCGTTTGGGCCCCGAACAGGCGGAAACAAGCCACATATGCAAAATTCCAGGAATGGGCCTTGGGAGTGACCGGGGGCCCACAAACAAGAGGAGTTGACCATGTTCAGGTGGTCAAACAGAGCTGAAACTTCTGTGACACACTCAAAATAGTGTCAAGAAGCATCCCTCCAAGTTTCGTGGCGATTGGACACCGTTTGGGCCCCGAACAAGCGGAAACAAGCCACATATGCAAAATTCCAAAAATGGGCCTTGGGAGTGACCGGGGCCCACAAACAAAAGGAGTTGACCATGTTCAGGTGGTCAAACAGAGCTGAAATTTCTATGAAACACTTAAGATGGTGTCAAGCAACATCTCTCCAAGTTTCGTGATGATTGGACATCATTCGGGCCTCAAACAATGGAAAATAGACCGCATATGCAATGTTCCAAAAGTGGGCCTTGTCCGTGACTGGGGCCCAATTAATGAAAAAGTTGACCAACTTCCTGAAGTCAAAATGGGCTGAAATTTTTATGACATGTAGAAAATAGTGTTAAGAAGTATCCCTCCAAGTTTGGTGGCAATCGGACTTCGTTTGAGCCCAAAACAAATGAAAATGGGCCACATACGCGAAAAACCTGAAATTGGGCCTCGTTCGTGGCCCAGTCTGCGGTCACGGACCTTCAAGGGAGGTTTCCCACGATTTTGGGTGGTTTCCCTCCACTTCTCTTCGAAATCCAACTCCCCACAACTGCTATTAACTCCCCAAAACTGCACAAAACTGATTGGGAGTCTATAAAAAGGGGGAATTTGGAAGAAACGAAGACACACACACATAAGGAAGAAAAGTGAAGAAATTGAAGAAAGGCACCACCTAAGGCAACAAGAAGCAAACTCCAGCAGCACTTCCACGACCATTCCCACCTTCTTTTCTTAATTTTGAAGGTGAGCAAGAAAATTCAGAAGGAGAGAAGGAAGGGAAATGGCCAAAGTCCATACCATGTTCGCACGACGCCAATTTTTGAGAGGATGACATTGTCACCTCTGTTTCTCTCATTCGTAGGGCTTCTTAGCCATTACAAGAGTTGTGAAAGAAGCCTCTCTAGGCCTCATTTTGTTCCTTGAAAATGATAGGTTCAAATGACACAACTCCGGCTTCAAATTTGCCCATTTCGGACTTGAAATAAAAATGCAGTCCGTAAGCACGAATGATGAGTTACAGCGGTTTCACTTGATTCCATGATAAAAAGTGATCTTCTTGATGGTTGTCCACCGCTCCAAAGTCATGAGAATGGAGTTCCGACA
Organism: Sextonia rubra; assembly: GCA_037013555.1. Taxonomy (NCBI): domain Eukaryota; kingdom Viridiplantae; phylum Streptophyta; class Magnoliopsida; order Laurales; family Lauraceae; genus Sextonia; species Sextonia rubra. Next base: position 12,915,291 of record JASUAD010000008.1, read on the forward strand.
CTTGAAAGAAGTTCCAAGAAAGAACCAGCGTGAACAGCACAAAAAAAAAAAAACGAAGGCACAAGGCCATTGTCTGTCAGTGACCGTGACCCCCGGTCACTGACAGGTTCCAGTGACCGCGGGTGAGTCACGGTCACTGGAAGGCCCCAGTGACCGCGGGTGAGTCACGGTCACTGGAAGGCCCTAGTGACCGCAGGTGAGTCACGGTCACTGGAAGGCCCGAGTGACCGCGGGTGAGTCACGGTCACTGGAATGGGGCAGTGACCGCGGGTCACGGTCACCCCCCATCTTTTCCCCTTTTCCACATTTTCTTCCACCTTATGTACATTCTCTTATATTTTCCAAATTGAGATCACATCTGAGACTTGAGGGAGGGGTTGTAAACTTTCAAAATGTATGTAAACAACCTGCATCCCCGCGGTCAGGGCACTTGAACCCATGTAAACAAAAGGGAAATTAATGATGAACTGTAATTATTTTCCCATTCTTCTTAACGCTTAAAGTGCGTGAATGTCGGACCTTGATTCCGTAATTCATTTCCACGCCTACATTTTTTAAGCGCGATCAGTAAGGAATACCACCAAACATTTTTTTGAGGTGTATGGGATGTCTTTGGTGGGGTGGAGTGCTCATGAAATGCACTTACACTCATTTTAAGGTCTGGATATTAGAATTTATATCACCTTAGTACTTAACCATGTAAGGACATCCTTAAATGGTCTACATTCAGACCATAAACAATCCACCCACGCCTCCAAACAAACCTTAGGGGTGTTATATGTCCCAAACTTCTAAATTTCGAAGTCCAGGGTTAAGGCCCAAGTGAGTCTGGGTGGTAGTCATAACTCAATGTCCTAACTTAAGCACTTCTACTTAAGAAATGCACACCCTCTTAATCCTCCAATTGGGTATTAGAGCAGCGATGAGTGCCTTAGCTTCCCATTTTAATTTTTCAAATAATGCCCTAAGAAGAAGTGGAAAACCGGGCAAAAGAATGGGTTAAAACCCTTTTAACTGGCCCTTAAAAAACAGGGGCTTGCACTCAGTTCTATCTTGGCATTGGGGCAGTGACAATCCCCGCCGCACCTCATGTGTAGAGTCCAGATTTTCCCCACTTGATGGCCCAGTTTGGGGCTCTCTTTGGGCAATATTTGGAGCATTATCTAACTAAATTAAAGCACTAATTTGGCCTTGAAAATGATCACATTTAATTGATCTAAACAATTAACAAAGTGAGGGGGAAACTAAGAAAAACATGACTAATGTATATGAAAGACTTTAAACCTTGACACAGGTTAAAGCCCCAATCAAAGTATGCTATGTAGATAACTAATAACAATCACACAAAGCAAACCAAACAATCACACAATATAGATGGACACAGGATTGTTACGTGGAAAACCCAATCGGAAAAAATCATGGGACCTAACACCGGTCCATCAAGAACAATCACTATGAAAGAGAAGTTACAAGACTACTTGCTACTCTTTACCCAGTTGGATGCAACCTAAGGAACTGAAGCTTTTCTTGTCGACGTACACGCCATTCACCCTCTTCTGGTTTGATCTTCACTCCTTGATGCCACTCAAGATGAACAAGCACCGTGGAGAAGAGAACTGGAACTCAGGAGTAGAAGTTGCAGCACATGTAGAACATAATGCCTTCTAAGAAGATGAAATCTCTCAATATATATTAGGGTTTTGATCTGGAGAGTGGATACTCTGTCATGGGAGAGGTGTTCCTTAAATAGAGAGGAACCCTAGAGTCCTTACCGACTTTAATTCATGAAGGATAAGAAAGCACACGTAGTAGATCCGAAAAAATAGAACTTTTGAATACCACGACTGCCAACCCAGCCAACCGATTGGAAACCCTATCCGACTGATCGAGCATGGGCTTCGATCGATCTGGCACTCAGCCAACCGGTCAGTCTTCAGTTCTGTCTGCAGGTATCTGTTTGTGAGAAATTCGACCGATTTGCCATTTTATTTGACCGATCCGAAGATAAAAACCTGCATTCCATTGTCCAAGTATAAGATCATCATCTGTGACTTCCGTAGAGACTTCAGTTCATCTAAAATATAAAATTACAACTCTTGAAACCTAAGTTTTATCCATCCCATGAATTTGCCAATATTATATGCCTTTCAATCTCCCTTTTTGTTAATTCATAGACAAAACTTCCTAGACTGAACAATCTACCCATATCAACCAAAACACAAAAAAAATAAACATGAAGGCTTGAAGACTTGGCAACTCTTGAAAGGAAATCCTGAAAAACACAAACAGAATAAAACCTTTCTAGGCACACAAGATCAGGTTAGCAATATAATTAACATAACAAAAATAAGCAACAGAAGTAATGAATCAAAACTATGCTTTGTTGATTAGACCATCAGTCCAAACATAAACATATGAAAGGTAAATGATAAACACATGACTATAAGATCAATAACACGGTCAGCAAGCAAATTGCTCTCCCCCTTTTTGGTCATGGATTGAGAAAGGGGTTAGCAGCAACGAAAAGAAACAAACAGCCATAACAATTAGGAACACCGAAGATGATCCAATATGGAGTCTAGCTTAGATTCAAGCCTACAAACCTCGCCATGCATTGTCTGCACTTCAATGCGAAGTGTTTGAACCTTGCCATGAAGGAGCTCAAGATAGGTAGCCTGATCACAGAGAGAATCCTCAAATGCTGATAACCTGGCATGAATGGAGGAAGCATCAGGAACATCCTCCTCAGCAGCAGGGGTAGGAGCAGGGCCTTGAGGAGCAGGTTGACGAAGTTGAGAGCGAGATTGCAACAGAGTACTCATGGTGATGGGGTTCAGTATGGGAACTGTGATATCTTGTATATTTGGCAGTACTCCTTGGGAGATAAGAAACGGGGAGATCAGGACACCATATGGTAGGGAAGCATTCTTTGCGGCAGAGTGAGCTTTTTACATGGTGTCAAAAATAACCTATGGAAGGTTAATCGGAAGCCCGCTGCCAATCACATATAGTAAATATCCGGCCTTGCGATAGATCTCCGAGTGGTGACCTCGTGGCTCAATATTGTTCTTCACAAAAATATTAAGAAGGCGGTAAGAATCTGTCAATTCCCATTACTTCAACAAGAGACCATTAGGCCAGTCACGAAGCTGACCACATAAGGTCATCAAAGTCAATACGCGCGGGATCCTCCTCCATCTCAACAGGGTCAGGATCAGGGATCGGATATTTGGCATTCGGAATCTGTTCCATTTCTAAGAAACGGCTAAGAGACCTACGAGTGAGGGACACATGCTTGCCTCACACATATGACTTAATGATGCCTTTAGTCATTTCATACATATTGTTGTAAAATTCCCGAACCAAGTCAGGGAAGACTTCATTATGGAATGTGTACAATGACTTCCAATCTTTACGTGAAAGCCAAGCTCCAAAGTCAAGTGTGCAAAAATTTAGAGGATTTATTGGCCGTTCAAAGAGCACCACCCTTTTGCTGAAAACATTTTTATACTGATGTGCCTTTTCTTCCGTCATAAAACGATCGGAGTCAAAGGTGTGAGCCGATGAGCTACTTGCAACACCTTTTCTTTTAGAAGCCATAACCTTTTTTGGAGCCATTTCTGTGACTAAGCAATGTAGGTGGGAAAGCACAACACCAAAGCATATAAAAATGTCAGCAAAACGATATATAATAAGAATGAAATTCATTGAAGCATTCCACCGAACATAAGGCGTGCACATGTAGTACCAAGCCTGAAGAGACACAATCTAGTAAGAAGAAATGCCCAAACAGCATACATGAACACCCACAAGCATCAGCACACACACATCACAGTGAATAGAGTAGCTAAATGGAAGAAATAGAAAAGAACCATCCAATCCAACTAAACACAATTCACCGGCATCATTTTTTTGCACTTTTTGTGTAAACGATGTAGGGAGAAGACAAAGGAACAAACAAATCGCAATAGCAAAGAATCAAGACAAGGAAAATACCTTTGGAATCAAGGAAAAGGAAGAAGAATTGAAGATGCAAGGGTTCACAAGAAGAAGAGAAGAAGAGCAGAGGAGCACCGCAAGCACGAAGCAGAGAAAAACAGTAGGTGAAAAGAAATGAAAAGACACGCTGGAATTTATTATGTCCAAACATGTCTGACCGGTCGGATGAAGGAGCCCGATCGGTTGCATAAGGAGTTGATCGGTCGTAATGTAGTTTTGGAAAATATATAACAAACAGGTCCGACTGGTTTGTTGAGGAGCTCGATCGGTCAGAATACAAAACTGTGAGTTTTTTTTTTTTTGAACTCACAGAGTGTATCAAAGAAACAGACATGAAGTAAATAACAAAAACAATATAGAAACTGCAACATACCAGAATAAGACTATTAACATGAAAATCATCAATGTTCAGAGACGATGTTTTACCATAGTTAATAAGCCAACGAAGCCAAGGTAACACACTGGGAACTCAATGCTTATGTTATCTCATCTTTCATGCAAATACATAGGAAACTCAAGATGTTGTAGACTTCTGGTAATGATAGAAACACTCCCCCTGAATAAGTAACCTCTTTTTTTTTTTTTTTTTTTTTTTTTTTGAGCTTTGAACACAGCATGATCAACTAACTCATGTATTACTCTGAATGAAGTGAATTAAATTGATAATCACAAAAGTGATGCATCGAGAAGTCCCTATAATTTACCAAGACAAGTAGGCCTAGGAACTAAAGCAAAGCAAAGTAAATAACATATCAGATAGTCATTAAAACAGTAAATAAAATAGGCATGTGCATGCAGAAAGTGAAGAAATGAACCGTTAAGGATGGAGACAAACTCCAAGAGATTTACGAAGAGATTCAAAGAAAGAAGGCTCAAGAGGTTTCGTAAACAAATCTGCTAATTGATGCTAAGTTGGAAGATGTTCCAAATTAAGAATTTTGGCTTCGACTAATTCACGAATGAAGTGATGCCTGATATTGATGTGTTTTGTTCGTGAATGTTGAACAGGATTTTTTGAAATATCAATAGCACTCATGTTGTCACAATAAATCATCATGAGATCCTGCTGAATACAATAATCTACCAACATCTGCTTTATCCACAGTAGTTCAATACAACAACTTCTAGCTGTAATATATTCCGCCTCGGCAGTAGATAGGGAGGTTGAGGTCTGTTTCTTGCTATGCCATGCAACAAGATTGTTGCCAATAAAGAAACAGCCTCCTGATGTGCTTTTCCTATCATCGACACAACCAGCCCAATCAGCATCTGAGTGTCCAACAATAGTTGTGTTGGTGTTTCTAATTAGCCAAATGCCATAATTGATCGTTCCTCGCACATATTTCATAATGCGCTTGACAGCCTTGACATGTGATTCCTTTGGATGTGACTGATTACGAGCACAAACACCCACATTGAATGCAATATTAGGTCTACTGGCAATTAGATATAGCAGACTCCCAATCATGCTATGATACAATGTATCATTCACATCTTTTCCTTTTGTATCTAAACTGAGTTTAATAGAAGAACTCATTGGTATCCGTTCCTGCTTTGATGTAAGCATTCCGAATGAGAAGATTTGTGGCATATTTCGATTGCGAAATGAATATACCATATGCACTCTACTTTATTTGTAATCCCAAGAAGAAAGCCAATCTCCAACCATGCTCATCTCAAATTCACTGGCCATAATTTCAGAGAACATGTTCGCCAAGTACTGTGAGGTTGATCCAAACACAATATCATCGACATATACTTGAGCAATCAGAATATCATTATCCTCATTCTTGATGAACAAGGTTTTATCAGCTCCTCCTTGACGAAAGCCATTTTCAACCAGAAAAGTAGTTAGCCATTCATACCATGCGCGAGGGACTTGCTTCAAATCATACAATGCCTTGTTCAACTTAAATACGTGATCAGGAAACTGGTGATCTTGAAATCCTTTTGGCTGCTCAGCATACACTTCCTCATTCAAGAGACCATTCAAAAATGTACTTTTGACATCCATTTGAAAGAGTTTAAAGTTTAATGCACAAGCGAGAGCAAACAGGATGCGTATTGACTCAAATTTGGCTACGGGGGCAAAGGTTTCATCAAAATCAATACCCTCAACTTGTGTATAGCCTTGTGCCACCAGCCTAGCTTTGTTCCTTACAACATGACCCAATTCATCTGTTTTATTTTTGAAGATCCACTTTGTGCCAATGACATTAGTATGGGTTGGTCGAGGAATAAGTTGCCATATATCATTCCGTTCAAACTGTTCTAACTCTTCATGCATGGCATTTATCCATGAGTCATCTTTAAGTGCTTCTAACACATTATGAGGTTTGATAGTAGAAATATAACAAAAGTAACTTACCTCATCACTTGCCCTCTGACGAGTGCATTTAGGCTCATTTACATCTCCAATGATATCTGATAATGAATGATGTTTCCAGACTCTGGCTTTAGGATTTATCCTAGATGACATATCGTGATAAGGAACAACAAGTTCTGAAGTGGGACTTTGAGAAACTGTAGGTGTCTTTGGTTCTTGTTGTTCTTTAGAGGAGTCACCTAGGTTAGTGCTAGATGGCTTCTCATCTGACTCTTTTGCCTTTGGAGAGTTGTCTTGTTTTGCATCATAATTATCATCCTGCAAATAAGAAGGAGTAGAAAAAATTACTTCATCATCATCAGAATTAAAATGTGACTCTACGTCATCTACTACCACGCTAGAATTGTGCAAGTTAAATACTCAGTATGCTTTACTATCTAAGGAATAGCCATAAAGCACACCTTCATCGCTTCGGGAGTCAAATTTGCTAAGATGTTTTCGATCTTTAAAAATATAACATTTACTCCCAAAGGTTCTGAAGTCTTTAACTATTGGTTTCCCACCATTCCAAATTTCATACGGAGTCATCTTAGTTCCAGGTTTAAGATACACCTGATTGATCACATGAACAGAAGTGTTTACTGCCTCGGCCCAAAATTTTTGTGGAATGTTTTTACTGTGAAGCATAACATGGGCCATCTCTTATACAACCTGTTTTTTTCTTCCCACAATTCCATTTTGCTGAGGAGTGTTAGGGGCCGAGAATTCATATTTAATTCCATTTTTTGCATAAAAAGATTGAAAGAAAGAATTCTCAAACTCTGTTCCATGATCGGATTTGATTTTAGAAACTCCACCAAATTGGGCACCTTTATCTGCAATCAATTGAAGCCATAAGTAATGAAAGACATCAAAAGTTTCTGATTTCTCTCTTAGAAATCTAACCGAAGTGAAACGTGAGAAATCATCAATAGTAATAAATATGTATTTCTTACCTCCAATGCTCTGAATCTGAGTAGGACCCATAAGATCCATATGAAGTAATTCTAGTGGCCTAGATATAGTCTTTTGGTCAAGTTTTTTATGGGGTGACCGATTTTGCTTACCAAGTTGACATGGGCCACAGACAATGTTGGAGGGCTTCTGAATTTTGGGAAGACCTCGAACTAACTCTTGTTTAGAGAGAAGTTTAAGGTTAGTATAATTCATATGACCCAGACGTTGATGCCACAGATTAACAGTGTCTAATGAGGTTAAGTAACACTGTAGACTATTAGAATTCCCAACAACATAGCAATTATCTGAATTTGTCTTTCCATGAAGTACAGTCTTTCCCTCTTTATTAACAATGATGCAGTCATTCAAAGAAAAATGCACTTCACGCCAGATTCACAGAGTTGGCTTATACTCAAAAGATTTGCTTTAAGACCATCAACAAGAAACACATTGTGAATAGCAGACATACCTGGAATGTGTACAGTACCCTTACCAATTAGATTGGATTTATTCCCATTACCAAATTGAACACTACCATTATTACACTTCTCAAGAGAAGTAAATAATGATCTGTCACCAGAAATGTGTCTAAAGCACCCGCTATCCAAGTACTATACATGTGAATTTTGTGCACGAAGGGCAGTAAGGACCACATTATAGTAAAGGTCAGACTTTCGAATCTAGACTTGTTTAGTTTTGACCTTTTGAGGCAAGGAATATCTCTGCCTCTGTTGATTTCGTGGTAAGTTTCACAATTTATTGCAATGAGATCTTATGTGTCCTTGAATTCCACAAAAGTGACATACAAGAATGAATGTAGCACGAAACGTTTTCCGATTTGATTTATTTGCAAAATTCACTTGTGCATGTGCTTGAATAGTGGGTACAGAAGTGGTTATGGTTTTACTTTTAATAAACTTACCTGAATTCTGTGATGTAGAACCAAGTTCAAATCCCAGTCTTCGTCGATCAGCACTTGACTTCTGGATACCTAGAATTTCATCAAGTTTCTTTGAGCCCGTATTCATCCTTGTTAGATTAGCTTTGGCTTCAGCAAGTTCTACAGAAATGAAGTGAAGCTTGTGACTCAGTGATGCATTCTCTTTTTTGCTAGATCTAAGTTCTTCTCTCACTATTTCCAATTTTTTGGAAGTCTTAAAAGACTAATCATTTAGTAAGGTCCAACTGTTACCTGCATCAGTCAACTTATTAGTCAGAAGAATATTTTGTAAGTCTAGGGTAGATATCTTACGATGAGCCTCTTTCAATTCCTTCTTGAGAGATGCAACCACTTTTTCAGAAAATCTCCACCTTTCGCTCAAGTGCGTCGTTAATCCAGGCGACTCTTTTTGAATCTCTCAACAGCTTATCATATGCATTCAATAATTCTTTTTCAGATCAAGGCATGTCATCCATGGAAGAATCACTATCTGAATCTGAAACAGACCCCGCACTATTGGCATTCTTAACAAAAAAGCTATTAGACTGAGCCATAAAAGCAATGAATTTACGTATATCAGACGATTTCGATTCTGGAACTTGTTCTTCTTCTTCCGAATTATCATCCCAAGTGACATTCAACACTTTACCCTGATTACCCTGATTTTTCAAGGTTCGATTAACACAATGGGATGCATAATGATCAAAACCTTTGCATTCATAGCATTGAGTATTCTTGGGAGGTATCTTGGAAGAATTCTTTTCAGGCTTAGATGCTAGATTAGAAATTGGCTTAACATTCGTTGTGAAGTTGTTTTTGGACTCGATTTTCTTGTAAGCCTTCTTCAAATCCCTTTTCTCAGAACTTTTTATTGCTTTTTTCAATTTTCTGACCAGAAATGCATCAAATTCAGGATCATCAGAGTCTGGCTCAGAAACATCACTATCATTACCTGATTTGGAAGAAATTAATGCAATACCCTTCGATTTTCTAGTTGACCTCATATTGGCTTCAAACGTTTGTAAATTGCCAACAAGTTCATCAACGATAGGGTATCCAAATCACTAGTTTCTTCAATTGCCACAACTTTAGGATCAAATCTTTCAGGAAGAGATCGAAGTATTTTTTGAATAATTTTATTTTTAAGAATGATCTCTCCTAAATTAAATGTTGAATTTACCACATCATTAAGTTTGGCATAAAACTCACCAAATGTTTTATTTTATTCCATAATCAAGGTTTCAAACATAGCGGTTAGTTTCTGAAGTTTAGACCATTTAACCTTTCCAGTTCTTTCATGTACAGTTTCCAAGATACCCCATGCTTCTTTAGAGATATTACACTTAGAGATTCTTCTAAATTCTGTAGGTGAAACACTATTAAAGATAGCATTCATGGCTTTACTGTTAGCAAGAAAAGCAGATTTCTCTTTCTTAGTCCATTGAGCCATAGGTTTAGGGACTTCAACATTCCCATCAGAAGCAACAGTTGGTGGAACATACGCAGTATGAATGGCTTGCCAGACATCAATATCAATGGACTGTAAAAAAGCAACCATTCTTACTTTCCAATTGGCGTAATTTGTTCCACCCAGATAAGGAGGTTTATTAATTAAAGTGTCATCTCTGGGAATCTCCATAGCAGACATATGAATAGATCTAGAGACAATGGTAAAAACTTGCTCTGATACCACGTGAAACCTTGACACAGGTTAAGGCCCCAATCAAAGTATGCTATGTAGATAACTAACAACAATCACACAAAGCAAACCAAACAATCACACAATATAGATGGACACAGGATTTTTATGTGGAAAACCCAATAGGAAAAAAACCATTAGACCTAACACCGGTTCATCAATAACAATCACTATGAAAGAGAAGTTATAAGACTACTTACTACTCTTTACACAGTTGGACGTAACCTAAGGGATTGAAGCTTTTCTTATCGACGTACATGCTGTTCACCCTTTTCTGGATTGATCTTCACACCTTGATGCCACTCAAGATGAACAAGCATAGCGGAGAAGAGAACTGGAACTCAGAAGTAGAAGTTGCAGCATATGTTGAACAGAATGCCTTCTGAGAAGATGAAATCTCTCAATATATATATTAGGGTTTTGATCTAGAGAGTGGATAATCCTTCATGGGAGAGGTGTTCCTTAAATAGAGAGGAACCCTAGAGTCTTTACCGACTTTAATTCACGAAGGATAAGGAAGCAAATGAAGTAGATCTGAAAAAATATAACTTTTGAATCGCGCGATTGCCGACACAGCCGACCGATCGGATACCCTATCCGACCGATCGGGCATGGGCTCTGATCGATCGGGCACTCAGTCGACCAGTCGGTCTTCAGTTCTGTCTATAGGTATCTGTTTGCGAGAAATTCAACCGATCTGCCGTCTTATCTGACCGATCCGAGGATAAAACACCTGCATTCCATTGTCCAAGTATAAGACCATCATCTGTGACTTCTGTAGAGACTTCAGTCCATCTAAAATATAAAATTACAACTCTTGAAACCCAAGTTTTGTCCATCCCATGAATTTGCCAATATTACATGCCTTTCAATATATGAATAATGAAGAAAAACATGCAATACATCATTATGGTGGAATTAATCACTTGCCTAAAGCTTCAATGGTCCAAATCAAGTCTCTAAAACCTTCCAATCAGCTGAAACCCACCTAGACAAGAAATTCCCCAAAACAGCCCTAAAATAGTAAAAAATTGGAAAAACTATGAAAGGCATGGAATCGATCTTTGTATGTGAGCATGGAGGGCCTTTGGGGCCTGCTCTTGCTCATACTAAGAGACGGGGAGCAGATTTTACATCCAAGGTATCTGACCAGCAAAAAAACCCACAAACGAAGGGGTTTCCCTTAACCTAATCGCATGAGAATAGCATCCTTTGAGAGAGGAGAGTGGGGAAAAGGAAATGGGAAGATGAAACTTGGAATTGGATGGAGCTGGGGAGGAGAAAAGGAAGAAAGAAGTGGAGAAGAAGAAGAAGAAGAAGAAGCTAACCAGTAGCATGGGGTTCTCATTTTTGGAAGTAGAAATAACGAAATGAAGAAGAGGGAGAGAAGTGGGTATATATATTATATAGGTATGGGGCCCACTCACTTAAGAATTTTGTTTTGGCTATAATTCACAATCAGTAGGTTGAAATGCAATGGAGTAAGAGAAAAAAGTTCAAGAAATTAAATTATCTTTTTAATAAATTTAATATTGACATGGTTTGGAGAAATTGAGATTCTGACTTGATTTGGTAATTTTGACCAATCTTGGCTTAGGCAACTGAATTGACAAAAAGAGAAAGATTTAATGACTCCGAATGGACTCGGACAAAACATGAAAGTTAAAGAACTGATTTTATCTAGAGACATTTGCCAAAAAAATCCGATTACAACTGGAACCACAACTGAGGATCTCAAACTTTTTAATATCAGAGAAGGACCTCTAGCAAAATTTTTCTTTTTTTTTTCCATTTTGCCCATCATTTTTTGATGTCAACAAATCACATAATCCAAAAATAAATTGAAGAAAGAAAAAAAGAGGAGAAGGAGAAAACCATAAAGAATGGCATCTCTATTATCCCATCAAAGTGAAGTCTGCAAACTCTATTTCTCATCATCTCCATCTCTTATTCTCTCCATCTCCCATTTAACTCTGTCTCTCCTTTTATTTTTGAGTGGCGTTGGTTGTTATATCCACCTTTGTTAGTTTATCTAATTTGATTTTTTATATTTTATTTTATAAATGATGCAAGGTGAAAAAGGAGATTGTATTGATTGTTTGAAAAGGGGAGGGATATAAAGGAGTTGATGTCCTTAAGATGATGGAAAGTAAACGTGTGTTGCATTATATTTGTTTGTTAGAATATCTAAGTGATATGTTCTTAAACTTTTTTCCATAGAGAGTGCCATTTTTTTAATTATGTCTAGAGTTGAAGTGTTGTCTTCCACATGCTTGTTGAAATGCTTAAGTGGTATTTTCTTGAACTTTTTTTTATTCATTGAGTGCAATTTTTTCAAAGATGTTAGATTGAGAGGGCAGGGGGGTGGGGATGAATTAAGTTTTCTTCTATAGTTGATCATCATCCCTGTGATAGATAAAATAAGAGTAAAGACTTTATAGACTATTCATAAGGCAACGAAAAATGATAATTAACATAAAGAGAAAAACGCATAACTAAGCAATTTCATCGAAGACGATAAATAATTTGTCAATGTAGCTATTTCTAAATCTGCATAATTGTACAGATTTATCAATGTCAACACATACTATTAAAGAATCTACTGGAAATCATGCTTACTAGTGTAGATTCATCGATGTCGATAAATTATTTATCGATGTCAACATATAATTTGTCGATGTCAACAAATATCGACAAATAATTAGTTGACATTGACAAATACTGTTGAAGAATTCGGAAAGAAATCTTGCTTAACAATACAGATTCATCGATGTCAACAACTGTTAAAAGAACTAAAGGGGGGTAATTTGGAAATAAAAATTTAGAATTGGTTGGGAGGTCCTCCATCAATAATATAAAAAATTTGGGGTTTTTAATTATGTTCACCTTGACTAGTGGGTTTTTTTTTATTAAATCCCCCTTATTTTTATTTTTAGTATTTTTTGGGTACCCCAGCTTATAGAACTCGGTAGTCCAGCATGTGTGTCACTCCAACAATGGTTAAAATACAAGATACATAATATGGAGACCATGTGATCCATCAAATGCATCCGAAAAAGGAGAGTTCGCTAATATTATTGGGGTGTGTATTAGTCTCATGCCCTTTCAAAAGAAATGAAAAGAGAATTTTATTGGGAAAGTCCACTTAGAGTCACCCTATACTAAAAATGACCCTAAATCCATAATTTCACGATGATAGTCCCAAGGGTCCTTTTAAGTTTTTGGAATCTGAGTTGAGCGAGGATATATATCTCTGCTTACGCATGTACACTAGTGGGGGTATCCCCGCTCATTTCACAAGTGGGGGTATCCCCACTCATTTATTCTTTTTCCTCTTCCTCTTCCTCTTCCACTCATTTTTTGTTGTTCCTTCTTCCTTTTTCAACCGAGGTGCATAAAGGCAGATTCTCTATTTGAATGTCAAAGAAACCTTACTTATGGACCTTTGTATGTTTTCTAAAAAACATTTCATTTATAAATCTAGACATTGTCTTCTCTTTTTGTCGAACCCTAGAATTGCTTTTGTTGTGTGTGCTTGAAAGTGCCTATGCTTAAATAGTTCCTTCCAACATCTAGCTGCATAAAAAATCCACAACTTTTTAGTCTTTGAAAAGTTAGGTCGCATTCTCAATATAAAAAAACTAACAACAACAAATCAAAAAGCAATAATAATCTACATATAAATTGCAGCACACACAAAACTTCCCTCGGTTGGGCATGCAAATCAAACAATAAATATACACAACCAGATGATCTGGACTATCCATCTCATCAATAATATGGTTCATCTATTATTTTCATCTATTGACCTTCACCTAATGGTAATAATTTTTTAGTATCTACATTAGATCGTCTGCATCCAAACATTGAATCCACTTGAAATATCTCAACACAAACAATAAAGCAACCAAATCCAAAAAAAGGAAAGTTACAAATCCTACATACTTTATGTGCTATTATGGTAATCAATCTAAAACAGATCCTAAAGAGAGAGAAGCTTCCTTTTTGTTTGGTTGGTGGTTGAAGAAGGAGAACAAGGGAAAAGGAGGAATAAGAAGAAGAAGAAACAAGCGGGAATATTCCTACTTGTATATGTGGGTGAGCTGGGACATCTTCGCCGAACTTAGATTTGAAAAACTTAAACAAAAAAGAACCCCTAGGACTACTATGGTGGAATCAATCTTTGGGGTCCTCTTTAGTATAGGGTGACTCTAAGAAAAATTTTTTGGTAAAATCCTCAAATGAAAATATATGTTAATTATGGTATCAGTAAAAGTACACGCCTTGTTTCCATTTTTGGACATTTCATTACCAATTGCGTTTTTTACGGGGGATTTACCAAAAAAATCCCATTAATTAGAGTTACCACGGCTGAGGGCCCCAAAATTTTGAAATATTGATAGAGGACCTCCCGCCAAAATTTCATATTTTTATTCTCGAATTGCCCTAGTTATTTGTCGACATCAATAAATTAGCATTGATAAGCTCATAAGATTCAGAGGTATTTGTTATAGTTTATGTTGACATTGACATATTATTTGTCGTTATCAACAAATAATATATTGACACCGACAAATTATTTGTTGACATCAACAGATAATTTGTTGACATCAATAAATCAACATTGTTAAGCTCATTTACATTTAGTTATTTATTATACTTTTTTTCAACATAGATTTATTATATGTTGATGTCAACAAATAATTTGTCGAAGCCAACAAATTATTTGTTGACATCGACAAATAATAGATCAATGTCATTGAATTGGCATGCGTTTTCACGGTTTTGAGAGTATTTCTCAAATTGAAAATTATTTAATCATTCCAATATTATGGTTTTATTATCAATTTCAAATTTAACGTTATTAATTATCAAGATCAAAAGCTTCACCAACATTGGCAAATAGAAAGGGCAGGGGTAACAACCCCTCCGACTGAGGGTAAAAGCCTTAGTGAGAGCCATTCAGGCTGGAAAACGAAGGAGAGCCGACACAGTACTTGATACAACACCTCCAGTTAACTCAATGCCCATTCTCTGATGCAAATTACTCCATTAACCAATTTGTATCACCACTTATTGGTACAAATCACCATAAATGAGTACAGGCCAAAAGTCATTAATTTGTTCCCATACTCTTATTACAATTATAGTTGATGAGTGCATTATTTTCTTTTACCTCGATTATTGAAGTTCATTACTGAAGCAAACAAATACTGATATCTTACTGCCATTGTTGTAGAGGTGGAATGAGACTAATTTGCATTTTCACTTGATTGACGCAAAGCAAACATACTACCTCTCAATGAAGTATCTGCAAAGATGATCTCTAACTAATGCCATTGCAAATCTTGACACTCTCGATGTTTATGCAAAGGCCTTAAACAAACTGGATCATGAACAATTTTTTTTTTCTTTTCTTTTTAATCTTGTAATCACAATTGAGATTTCTTCCTTTTAAATATGAAACAAAGGAATCAAGATAGAAAAGGGATGGCAATGGGTAGGCCAAAGGAATCAAGATAGAAAAGGGATGGTGATGGGTAGGCCTAAACAAGGACACATACTCCTCTTTGTATCCAATTATTTCAGTACGCATATTTCAGAAACTCCGCATTTTGTATCCATTCATTTCAGTACCCATATTTCAGAACTTAGAATAGATTTTCATAAAGAAACTGTAACAAGCCTTCATTTGTAACCATAAACAAAATCAATAACTACGTCACCTCTAGAGACCCTCAATGACTACCCTCCATGACTAAGTGCAAGTCATAAGTCACAAGACCTTGTATCGATTGCCACCTTCTCTTTGCAACAACGACACACCTAAATCTACCAACTAAAGAAACAAATGCTCCAACGCTGTTGCAAGTTATATACAATAAGGAAATCATATGATTTCATGTCACAAGAACTAGTTGTTAAACAAGAAGTACACCCAACTCAGATGATTCCATCTTCCCTAACATGCTTCCCTGAAACTTGTCACCACTGACTATACCCATTTGCACATCATAAGAAACGTGTTGTAGACTTGTACTCCAGGTCCCAGATCACTTAGCTCAATGATGCATCACTTCAAGCTTTGTTTTCAACTTTGTTCTTTCATCATTCTTCTAAACTCCATGTCTCCCCAAAAACCCTAATGAGAGTTGTGCCTAAAGAAGTAAAAAGGAAAGACACAAGTTCGAAGTAACTAATTGTAAATGAAGTAGGCATCTGTATATAATGGTGGTACAGTACTCACCTGATGTTTTGAAGCCTTTGATATTCATGACGGTAACAGGGAAGCCAACTTATTGAGGGCATCAAAACTGGTTTCTTTGGCCTTTCCACAATCTATGACATACACTACATCATCTATTGTAATAATACTCTCTACAATATTTGTTGCTAGCACAATTTTTTTGCAAGCAACAACCTTGGCTTGATACATTATCAAATTGAAAAGCTTAAAAACAATCTATAATAACAGAACATGGCAAACATTTTCTCAAAAGGAAAATATTGTGTCTAACCTAGACATATCAGATAAGCATGCATCCATGTTCTAAAAAGCATCCATTTTAAAGATATTTATTTTTCCATTAGAATTAATCATAAAAAGAACCCAACTCCTATTATGTATCCATAACAATCAACTCAATTGTATTCAAATTTAGTAATCACTCCACTTGTAGTTCCAACACCTAGGAAATATAATAAAGTATTGCAAGTGCATCAGCATCTAGCCATGTACATGTTTGGAATCAAGAGGCTAAGCTTTGACCATTCGTATTGAGTAGTACCCTTTTCACTAAAGGAAAAGATGATACATTGATACTGCAATGGAATATGTTACCATTAGAGTTGTTATAAGAGAGTGTCAGGCATTGTTTGGAAACTCATTAATAAGATGAGCTGGTGTTATATAAGCCAACATGCTTTGGTTTCCCAAAAAAAGAAAAGAGGATTCTATTTATTTCAATCAATGAATCCCTCACGCAAGGTGGCCTCTAAAAAATCGGTCTCACAGTAATAAATACCCTTGCAAGTGGTGTTAGTGATAACAGCATATATGTTGAGGGAATCACATACCACTTAACACAAATAAGTGGGGGTGACAAACAAGTGGCCACTCCGGCAGGTCATGTTGGTTAGGCTTAGACCAACTCATGGAACATGACTTCACCTTTCCTAAATTCCGCAAGGGCTGACCAAATCTAATTCTAACCTTCATCTAAGTTGGACATATGTTACACCACCAGTTTGTAATTTCCATTTTTTAGGCATATCCGTTCCAAAACCTGACTCAAAATGACTTGTACTTTACCCGAATTCAACCAGAAAATGCAGAATTGAATTTGGGTTGTGGTCATGGTGGTTGGTTAGGTTTGGCTTGGTCCAGCCCAAGCTGTATCCCTAGTAGCATACGCTCCCATAGTTAGCGCATATTGGAGTGTGACGTGATCCAGCATTGATAAGTTGGATTAAATATTTACCCCTACAAATAAATCCGAACACACAAAGTTCTTTAATGATGCATCAAACATCCAAGATCAGATAATCCAAACTTTTTTACATCCATGCTCCAAACAAACAAACAAATAAAATTGCAAAGAAGAAGACCCCATGATCAAAACAAAGTAGAATACACAATGGTCAAAACCATGCACTTTTTTACTCATCATCATCATCATCAAAGCCTTATCCCAACCATGTTGGGGTCGGCTATATGAATTCTATTTCTCCATTCCGTACTATTTTGAGCTAAATCTTTCGATAAGTGCAACTTCTTCAAATCTGAATTAATGACTTCCATCCATGTTTTCTTCGGCCTACCCCTACCTCTTGCTGTACCCTCCACCTGTATATCCAAACTTTTTCTCACCGGTGCCATTACTGGCCTATGTTCAATATGCCCAAACCATCTTAAACGAGTTTCTCTAATCTTATTTCCTATTTGTGCTACTCCTACGTGTTCTCGAAAGCGCACATTTCTAATTTTATCTTTCCTAGTTTTACCACACATCCACCTAAGCATTCTCATTTCCGCTACATCCATTTTATGAATATGTGTCTTCTTAATTGGCCAACATTCTGCTTCATATGTCATAGCTGGTCTAACCATTGTCCTGTAAAATTTTCCCTTCAATTTTGTTGGCATTTGTCTATCAGAAAGTACTCCCGAAGCTAGTCTCCACTTCAGCCATCCAGCTCTTATCCTATGCTCCACATCTTCGTCAATCTCCCCATTCTTACTAATCATCGAGCCTAGGTACCGAAAAGAATCTTTACGTGATATCTCATGGGTTTCAATTTTGACAGTGGTTTCAACACTTTGTATATGTCCACTGAAATTGCAATCCATATATTTTGTCTTTGTATGACTTATTTTAAAGCCTCTAGATTCTAATGCCCTCCGCTGTCTCTCAAGCTTTGCATTTATACCCTCTCTTGATTCATCCACCAATACTATATCATCTGCGAATAACATACACCATGGTACTTCTTCTTGAATATGCACAGTTAACTCATCCATAATTAATGCAAAGAGATAAGGGCTTAAGGATGATCCCTGATGTAAGCCTATAGTTACGGGAAATCCACCCGTTTCTCCACATGTGGTTTTCACATTTGTTATTACACCTTCGTACATATTCTTTAAAATTTTAATGTAACCTTTTGGGACATTCCTTTTCTTTAAGACCCTCTAAATTAAATTTCTCGGTACCCTATCATAGGCTTTTTCCAAATCGATAAAGACCATATGTAGATTTTTCCTCTTTGCTCAATATTTTTCCATTAATTGCCTAAGTGAAAAGATAGCTTCCATAGTTGATCTCCCTGGCATAAAACGAAATTGATTTTCCAAAATTTTAGTCTTTTTTCTCAGTCTTTGCTCTATTATTCTGTCCCATAACTTCATAGTGTGACTCATAAGTTTAATCCATCGATAGTTGGTACAATTTTGTATATCTCATTTATTCTTATATATAAGTACTACAATACTTCTTCTCTATTCATCCGGCATTTTCTTTGTCACAAGTATCTTATTGAATAGTCTACATAACCAACTTACTCCAACCTCTCCTAAGCATTTCCATGCCTCTATCGGAATACCATCTGGGCCTGTTGCCTTTCCTGTATTCATTCGCTTCAATGCTTCCTTCACTTCCACCCCTCTAATTCTACAGAGAAAAGTATACTCTTGTAATGAAGTATCCTCCTCCACTCTTGTATCGCCCAAATATTCTTCATTTAAAAGTCTACTAAAATATTTTTTCCACCTTTCTATAATATCGTTGTCCTTCACCAAAATATTTTCCTTATTATCCTTGATACATTTGACATGATCTAAGTCCCTACTTTTCTTTTCTCTTATTTTTGCAAGCTTAAAAATATCCTTTTATCCTTCTCTTGTTCCCAACCTATTATAGAGGTCATCGTATGCTTTGAATTTTACACTACTTACTACTTTCTTAGCTTCTTTTTTTGCCTTCTTATACAACTCAAAATTTTCTATACTCTTAGTCCCCTGCCAAACTTTGTAGCAATGTTTTTTTTGTCGAATAACTTCCTGAACCTCCATACTCCACCACCATGTTTCTTTATTAATATGTCTCTTCCCTTTTGATTCTCTAAGTACCTCCTTTGCAACATTCCTAATACAATTAGTCATTTGATTCCACATTACTGTAGTTTCTCCTTCAATATTTCATTCTCCTTTCTCAATCATTTTGTCCTTAAATATATTTGCTCTTTCCCCCTTCAAATCTCTCCACCTTGTTTTAGGGTCCATTTTGTTTACTACTGCTCTCTTTTTACTTCTAATGCAAATATCTAAAACTCCAAGCCTATGTTGCGTAGTCAAACTCTCTCCTGGGATAATATTACAATTTTTACAAGCCAATCGGTCCTGTTTTTTAACTAGAAAAAAGTCTATTTAACTCCTATTATTCCCACTTTTATATGTAATTAAATGCTCATTTCTCTTTTTAAAGTAAGTATTTGCTACTATAAGATCAAATGCCACTGCAAAGTCCAATATAGTGTTTCCGAATTCATTCTTTTCTCCAAATCCGTGCCCTCCATTCCCTCTCTCATATCTTCTATTATCTTTTCTTATATGCCCGTTTAAATCCCCTCCAAGGAAAATTTTATCACTATTTGGGATTTTTCGCATTAAATCATCCATCTCCTCCCAAAATTGTCTTTTCACACTTTCTTCTAGTCCTACTTGGGGAGCATATGCACTAATGATATGAATTATGTTTTCCTCTAGTACTAGTTTAATTGCTATAATTCTATCACCAAACCTCTTTACCCCCACAATTTTCTCTTTTAAATCCTTATCTATAATTATACCAACTCCATTTCTTGTATTACTCTTTCCTGCATAGAAAAACTTATACCCATCCATGAGCTCCTTAGCTTTATTCCCTTTCCACCTTGTCTCATGTATGCAAGCCACACTAATTCTTCTTCTTTTTATTACCTCAACCAACTCCATGCTCTTGCCTGTCAAGGTTCCTATATTCCAAGTAGCAAGTCTAATTTTCCTATTCATCATCTTCTTCTCATGGACTAACTTCTTTAACCGCATTACCCCAAAGTCATGCGGTAGCCCTTGCACACTTTTTACTGCAGCCGGGCGATGTTGCAATGCGTCGCTTAAAGCGGGGAACGCCTTAGCCTCATCGTGAAATATCATTTGTTCAGAATTCATATTTGGGTTGTGACAAACTTTTATGCTGGCTGTCACCTACCTAACGCAACCCTCCTCTTTTACCCGGGCTTGGGACCGACAGCAAAACTGGCGGAGTTCATGCACTTTTTTACTAAAAAAAAAAGCAAAGACAAGAAAAAAAATGCACTTTTTTACTAAAAAAGAAAAAAAAAGCAAAGACAAGAAAAGAAAATTCAATATCAAAATATTGATTCCTTGAAAAAACCTTAACGTAAAATTAAAACACACACAAACATATTCACCGTTAAAGGGTAGGTAATCTAATGTAAGTGATGAACGTTACACTTTTAAGTACATGAGATAAGTCAGATTGATGAATAAGATAAGCGCACAACAGATGACTGCTAATGATCAAGTCGGCTTTCACCATAGAGTAACAATCATCCACAGAGTGTACAAAACAGATCCATAGAGTGTACAAACACACCAACAGATCCGTAGAGTGTACAAACACACCAACAGATCCATAGAGTGTACAAAGCAGATCCACATTAACAATCACCTTCTTGCAACCGTGAAAGGACAAAGAGGTAGAAAGTCAGGGAGGCAGACAAGGCTGGGGGAGTCTTCTAGTGTTTTTTCTTCTTCTTACTTTCATTCTTTCGCAGGGATTTTTTTGGAGGAAGAAAGGGCAGAGAGGCCTCTTTCTTTCTTTCGTTCTTGGTTTTTTTTTTCCTTATTCTTGCATTAGTTGCTGGTTTTTTTTTTTTTTTATTCTTGTGTTCGTTGCTGGAGTCCTCTTTAGGGTCGACGTCAGTGTAAGTGGGGCAGTTTCAGCATAAAAATATGACTTTTTGGAGGGAGGTCCTCAGTGGATAATACAAAAGATAGGGGTTCTCAATTGTAATTACACTTATTAGTGGGACCTTTTTTGGTAAATGCCACTTTTATTTATCAAATGAAGTTGGGAAAGAAATTTTCAGAATTTATAATTACCTCGCTACAATTTTTCAAAATCACAATTTAGCCCTTAAATTCACTTGACTAAGACCAAACATACTCCAAACTTCTCAAAGCTATTGAAAAGATGTTTTAAACCCAAAAACTAAGATAGTCCAAATCTAAAACACACAAAAAAGAAAAGAATAATCATAATTAATTACCTATGATTAGCCCTAAATACATAAAATTTTGGATCTGGTCTTTACACCTTTAGTTCTTATGGCATAAGCTTAAGCTTTATTTGCGTTAAGGTATTTAATAGGTGCAGACTTCAGCCTCCTAGATTTTTAACCAAGTGGGTTCAAATTTAGAAAGTGCCCGTATCATAGGGCCCGCATTTATAGGAAACACAACATCAAATGCCTTTTTTGAAGTGAATATGGGTTCCATTGTTAAAAAATAAAACTTGAACCCACGTTTTAGAATTATAATTAGGTCTAAGTATTTATGAATTTTGTTCATGGGACCGATTTTTACATCATAATTAGGTCTAAAATGGGCCCACCTTTAGGATTTAAATTTTGCTTTAGCTTTTAAGAATTGAATACATGGGTCATGGGGCCACTTTATATTGTAAGTTAAGAGTTTATAAGGGTAGTAATGTAAATGGGTTTGTTAAGAAATTAACAAGGATGCTGCATATTAATACCATTCACAATTTATAACCAGCAAGCTAACGTGGCATATTTCAATTGGCCAGAGGAGGATGCGGCATGATGCAGTCGCTACACCCAAGCCCTTCCCTTCCCAAGAATCCAAAAAGCAGCATCATAGTCATTCCATAAAAAGGGTTTCAAGGGGAACTGCCCATGTTGGAGACAGGACTCATCAATTTCTCAATTCAGTGTCCGTGCTGGAGAGTGGCACTCAAATAATTCTAGAATGGGTTTGTCCAAACTGTGAACTGTATTTGCATCTGTTTCTTCTTTTCTTCTAACTATTATCCAAGGCATAAGGAATGTAATGTGAAATGATTTTTCCCTTTTTTCCCTCTTTTTTCAATTAAAAATGCTGGATGATATCAGATTATGACCAAAGAAGCCAAATTGTTGGCCATGTGGGTCCAGACCATTAGTGGGTTCAGTATCTAGGGTGATTTCCCTAATGACATTAGGAATTTCCTATTTTGTCAAATAGTAGTTTTCTAATATGTTAGGACTTTCCTTTTTTCTTGAGATAGAGTTCTTGGGGGATAAGGATGTAATGGTTATATATATGATGTAATCTGTAGCCCTGGATAGTCAGTCAGTCTGAGAGGCTGAGAGTGGCTGAGATTCCAAGACTGTGGTTTCACAAATTGGAGGAGAACCTAGTGGAAATTGGTTTCCCGTGGATGTAGGCATCTTTGCCGAACCACGTAAATCTTCTTGTCTTCTTGTGTGGTGATTGGTTGATCTTGGTTGCCTTTGCACACACGCGCACAACAAGTGGTATCAGAGAGATTGATTGTGCGTGGAAGATCACCGGGAAGAGGAGAGAACAAAGTTGATCTCTTGCTGGGCCATACGAGAATCGGGGAAGAAGACGACAGGAGGGTTCTATTGCATCGGAGACGATCCCCAGATCTGCTCTGTGGAAGGAAGGTTTTTTGTGTCTTTTGTTTTTCCCTTTCCTTGTCAGCCGGTTCCGAGGAGGACGACCGGAGGAGAACAAAAAAAAAAAAAAAAAAACAAAACAAAAAAAAACAAACAATCGGACTGCACTTACCGATTTGCCGGTCGCCTGCCGTTACCCGCCGCCGTCGCCATCGCCGTTGCCTCCCGTTGCCGCTGGTCACCGGACCAGCCAAGCCCACGCAGCAGCTGCACCGCCAGCCCTTGCATCGCAGCCAGTTGCAGACCCAGCGCAGCGCCTGTTGAGGAAGACGACCTAGTTTTTTGGGTCTAGGTCTTTGGGTGCGGGTCGGGTCAGTTCCAACTGACCCGCGTTGGCGTATAAGCCCAGCGCCTTTTTCGGTTGGGTTCCGTTTCGGGTTGGGTTCGAACCAACCCGCGGTGCAAGCCCAGTTCCGTTAGCAGTGCAGGCCAGTTCGGGTCGGGTCGGGTCGACCTGAACCCGGCAACAGATGGTCCAGCCCGTCAGCCGCCGCGCAGACGTCAGCAGCGTGACGTCATCAGGCTGACGTCAGCCCACGTCATCGGACAGAAGGTCAACGGCCAGAGTTGACCAAATTGACGGCAGAAATTTGTTTCTGCGATATCTTGATCATCCGAAGTCCAATCGGAGATCCGTTTGCGCCTACGGACTCGTTTCGAGCAGATCTACGTGTTAGTGGAAGAAGATTAGCTGTTTGACGGGTCAACAAGGAGTTTGACCAAATCAGAAGAGCAGAAAACCGTTTTTGCGATATCGGAGCCATCTGGAGTCGGATTTCAAATCCGTTTCTTCCAGCGTGCTCGTGTTGACGAGATCTACAGCTTGGTGCAGTAGTTGAGGTCAGTGTTAGTTGTTTGTTTTTACCTGTTACTTAATTTGATTAAGATGGAGAACAATACTATCAACACTACCATGGTTAAGCTCAACCATTCCAATTGGTTGATCTGGAAACCGAAGATGGAGGATATTCTCTATTGTAAAGACCTCCATGATCCCGTTGAGGGGGATAGTGCCCAACCGAAAGATATGCAAGATGCTGATTGGAACAAATTGCACAGAAAAGCGATTAGTCACATCAGACAGTGGGTTGATAACAGTATATTTCACCACGTGTCTAATGAAACCAATGCGAATACCCTTTGGAAAAAGTTAGAAGCAATGTATGATAAAAAGACCACAGTGAATAAAACCTTCTTGATTAGAAAGCTTGTAAACATGAAATTCAAGGACGGTGGTCAAATCGAAGATCACATCAATGAGTTCCAAAGTGTGGTAAATCAGTTAGCCACTATGAAGATGATCCTTGATGATGAGATGCAAGCTTTGTTGCTTCTGAGTTCTTTGCCAGATTTATGAGAGACATTGGTTGTTTCCTTGAGCAATTCTACTCCAGATGGTGTGTTATCTATGAGTCAGGTTACCAGTAGTCTACAGAATAAAGAAACAAGATGGAAATCTGCAGGGACAGATAATGCACAGGCCTTTGTTACTGAGAACAGGGGGAGGAGTAAGAGTAGAGGACCAAAGGGGGGTCGTGGCAAGTCTAAAGGTGAATCACAGACTAAGTCTAGCAATGAATCATAGAGCAAGAAAAATTCTGTAAAATGCTTTTTCTGTGGCAAGGTGGGCCACATCAGGAAAAATTGTTTTGCCATGAAGGAACAGAAAGGATCCAACAATGAGAAGAAGAATGACAATGATAACACTACAGCTACTTTGGAACAGGAAGTAGTGGTGCTCGCCGGCGATGATGATAAGTGTTTGAGTGTTGCAGATGGTCAGGTTGAGTGGGTTGTTGACATAGCAGCATCCTACCATGCTACCCCCTGCAGGGAGATGTTCACGACGTACAAAGCAGGTGACTTTGGTACTGTGAAGATGGGCAACACGAGTCATTCAGAGATTGTTGGTATCGGTGATGTCTGCATTAAAACCGATATTGGTTGTACAATGACGCTGAAAGATGTGCGACATGTTCCTGATCTGCGGTTGAATCTGATTTCCGGGACTGCATTGAACCGTGCAGGTTATGAGAATTACTTCGGAAATGGCAGATGGAAGCTCACTAAAGGGTCTCTTGTTATTGCGAGAGGAACAGCAGGTAATACTCTTTATAAAACACAAGTAAAGCTGTGCAAAGATGCGTTGAATGCAGTTCAAGACAATTCCTCTCTGAATCTGTGGCATAAGAGGCTTGGTCATATGAGTGAGAAATGCTTGCAGATGTTGGCAAAGAAGGATTTAATTCCTTGCTCCAAAGGTATATCCCTTGACCCTTGTGATTATTGTTTATATGGTAAACAACATAGGGTTGCTTTCTCTTTGATATCAAAATTGAAATCCAATGTGTTGGATTTGGTATATTCTGATGTTTGTGGTCCCATAGAGGTAGAATCATTGGGTGGCAATAAGTTCTTTGTCACATTCATCGATGATGCATCCAGGAAAGTCTGGGTCTATCCGTTGAAATCAAAGAATCAAGTATTCCAGATGTTTCAACAGTTTTATGTCAAGGTTGAAAGAGAAACAGGTAAACTCTTAAAGTGTCTCCGTTTAGATAATGGAGGAGAGTATACATCCAACCAGTTCAAAAGCTATTGCTTGAAGCATGGCATTCGACAGGAAAAGACAATTCCTGGTACTCCACAGCATAATGGTGTGGCAGAGAGAATGAACCGCACTATTCTTGAGAAGATGAGATGCATGATAAAATTAGCACGGTTGCCTAAGTCATTTTGGGGTGAAGCCGTTCTGATTGCCGTTTATCTGATTAACAGATCTTTCTCAGTTCCTTTGAATTATGATCTTCCAGAGAGAAGATGGACAGGTAAAAATGTTTCCTATTCACATTTGAAGGTGTTTGGGTGTAAAGCGTTTGTACATGTACCAAAGGAGCAACGTTCCAAGTTGGACGATAAGGCAGTGAGTTGCATCTTTCTTGGTTATGGTGGAGATGAGTTTGGCTACAGATTATGGGATCCAGAGAAGAGGAAACTTATCAGAAGTAGGGATGTGATTTTCCATGAAGATCAGTTCTTTGGAGATGTTGAGAAGATTGATAAGTCTTCTGAGATAGTTGATGGAGTGGTTGATCTCACACCGACTCCTTCTCCGGTGCAGACTACAGGTGGAGAAGGTGGACAAAACGATCCGGATCGTGATGAGGCACAGAGGTTGCCAGATGATGAGGGTGTTGAGCAGGGGGAGCAGCAGTCTCCTCAGATTGAAACCACGGAACCTCAAGTTAGGAGGACTACACGGGAGCGTCAACCATCAACTAGGTATCCTGCATCCAAATATGTGTTGCTTACTGATGAGGGAGAGCCAGCTAGCTTCCGAGAAGCAATGACTCATGCTGATAAAGATGAGTGGATGAAGGCTATGCAGGATGAGATGAGTTCTTTGAAGAAGAACAAGACTTATGAGCTGGTGCAACTTCCTAAAGATAAGAATGTTCTAAAAAACAAATGGGTGTTCAAGCTGAAAAAGGATGAGAATGGAAAACTGGTGAAGCACAAAGCACGGTTAATGGTAAAAGGCTTCGCACAGACGAAGGGTATCGACTTCAGTGATGTTTTCTCTCCTGTTGTGAAAATGACTTCTATCAAATTCGTTTTGGGTCTAGTCGCCAGCATGGACCTTGAGCTTGAACAGATGGACGTGAAGACCGCGTTTATTCACGGTGACTTGAAAGAAGAGATCTACATGACTCAGCCAGAGGGGTTTGAGGTAGAAGGAAAAGAACAGATGGTTTGCAAGTTGAAAAAGAGTCTCTATGGGCTGAAGCAAGCACCGAGACAGTGGTACAAGAAGTTTGATTCATTCATGTTGAGTCATGGGTACCGGAGGACAGCTGCAGATCATTGTGTCTATGTTCGTCGATTTATCGATAGCAGGTTCATCATCCTTCTTTTATATGTAGATGATATGCTGATAGTTGGACAGGATAGCAAGTTGATTGGCAAGTTAAAAGAGGAGATGTCAAAGTCGTTTGACATGAAAGACTTGGGTCCTGCACGAACGATATTGGGCATGCAAATACGTCGTGATAGGAGTTCCAAGCAGCTGTGGTTGTCACAGGAGAAATATGTTGAACGAGTTCTCGAACGGTTCAACATGAAGAATGCTAAGCCAGTTAGCATACCTCTAGCCAGTCACTTCAAACTAAGCAAGCGCTTGTGTCCTACTACAGATGATGAAAAGGAACGGATGGCATGTGTTCCTTACTCCTCTGCTGTGGAGAGTCTTATGTATGCCATGGTTTGTACACGGCCAGACATTGCTCATGCTGTGAGTTTAGTGAGTCGATTTTTCGCAAACCCTGGAAAAGAGCATTGGGAAGCAGTGAAGTGGATCTTTAGGTATTTGAGAGGTACTTCCAAGGTGTGCTTATGTTTCGGAGGTTCAAAACCAGTCATGAAAGGTTATACTGATGCTGATTTTGCAGACGATCTTGATCGCCGGTTGTCGACTTCTGGTTATCTGTTTACTTTCGTAGGGGGAGCTATTTCCTGGCAATCGAAGTTACAGAAGTGTACAGCACAGTCTACAACTGAAGCGAAATACATAGCTGCTAATGAAGCAGGGAGAGAGATGCTTTGGTTGAAGAGATTCCTTCAAGAACTAGGTTTGAAGCAAGAAGAATATGTAGTTTACTGTGATAGTCAGAGTGCTATGGATTTCAGTGAGAATGCTACATATCATGGCCGCATGAAGCACGTTGAGATCAAGTACCATTGGATTCGTCAGGTGATTGAGAAGAACTTCATGAAGCTGGAAAAGATTCATTCGGACAATAATCCCTCGGACATGAAGACCAAGGTTGTGTCTAAGGGAAAGCTGGAGCTGTGTTCAGAGTTGGCCGGACTGAACTCCCAGTAAGGGGTTCAGGGCATCTTCCCTATGGTCTGGAGGGGGAGATTGTTGGCCATGTGGGTCCAGACCATTAGTGGGTTCAGTATCTAGGGTGATTTCCCTAATGACATTAGGAATTTCCTATTTTGTCAAATAGTAGTTTTCTAATATGTTAGGACTT
The DNA here is from genome assembly GCA_037013555.1 of Sextonia rubra. Lineage (NCBI taxonomy): Eukaryota > Viridiplantae > Streptophyta > Magnoliopsida > Laurales > Lauraceae > Sextonia > Sextonia rubra. The sequence goes on from JASUAD010000008.1 coordinate 12,943,553, forward strand.
TCCTTTTTTCTTGAGATAGAGTTCTTGGGGGATAAGGATGTAATGGTTATATATATGATGTAATCTGTAACCCTGGATAGTCAGTCAGTCAGAGAGGCTGAGAGTGGCTGAGATTCGAAGGCTGTGGTTTCACAGATTGGAGGAGAACCTAGTGGAAATTGGTTTCCCGTGGATGTAGGCATCTTTGCCGAACCACGTAAATCTTCTTGTCTTCTTGTGTGGTGATTGGTTGATCTTGGTTGCCTTTGCACACACGCGCACAACACAAATTCCACCTCAGTAACCTTTGCCTTAGAATTTTGATCGATTGTGTCACGCCCCAATCCCGGGAATTTGGGGATTTGAGTGGGCCCCCAGGGCGTGGATACGTAATCCCGTAGAAATCCGTGCCCTGAAGAAGTTTGCACGAATTCCTACAAGGGAGATTCCACAGGAACGTGTGAGGTAAGCTGACACACGTACAAACATAAACTATCATAATCGAGAACCTGTGAAATACTCAATAATCATCAAGAGCACATAAAGTTCATAGTCTATTAGAGCATAATTACATACAATAGTGTTATAGTCCTTAAAAATACGTTCCCAAAATCAGTCCTTAAGGTGATACACAAGTCTTCAACATAATATTCCCTGAAGAGACGCTCTCCGTAGGATGGCTAGTAGTAAACGTCGCCATCCATCCATTCACCTACACCCCGAGGTACCGTTGGGGTATCTTCCGGGGCCGCGTCAGCATTCGTGTCGGGAGCGGGTGCTGAATCTGCAATACCGAGGGTAACACTGTTAACACGACGGTTAAGCAAGTACTAAGCATAGGAATTAATATAACAAAATACATTAGCAAGAACAATCACTAAACATGATGCATGAGTGAAACTTAGTGTTATACATACTGATTGGCAACCACGATGCTCTATTCTCCCAAAGGGAGCATACATAACGTATGGGTCGCTAGGGGATCAAGCTAGCTTCCCGAGGAGCGTCGACAACCCCTCCGTAAACCTACTGCAGTGGTGACATATAATACCCAAAGGGCAGAAGCCAAGTGGTGCCGACTCGAAGTCAATCATACAATCATAACATATACAAGAAATAGATAGTCATGAAACAACGAATACTTAAACGAAATACATGCAGGTAGGCTACAAGGCCCGAGCCTCCGCTACACCCTTGGCTAGCAAGCACACACTCAATAGAAGCTCTGGCTTGTCAGACACGCACTCATTAGAAGCTCAGGTCTGAATTGCCTCGGGGTTTGTTAGAGGAAGTGAATGCGATAACAGTCATGTCAAAGGTAGTGTTATGTATCAATATGATATGATTGCATTTAGATGAAGCAGTCTCCTAATTCCCCAAGGACATTCAGTACGAGGTACACATGAGATGTTCGGTGTCGCTGTGTTACCGCGTCTGGGTATTACATTGTGTATACGGAACACCCTTCTCATGCCAACATCCATGACTTACCATTGGGGAATCCTTCATTCATTCCAACGTATAATTACCAATGGCCAAAGGGGGGTATAGAGGGTACCATGACTAAAGCCCTACAACATCATCGAGACTCCTAACATCTTACGTTCACTGGGTTCTTACGGCTTAGCCGTATACAGGGTTACGGCTTAGCCGAGAGGGGGTCACAGTCGTCCGGATTTTTCCGTGGGGTTACGGTTCAACCGTATATTGGCCTACGGCTTAGCCGTGCTAAGCCTACGGCTGGGTCACGGGGAGGTTACGGCTTAGCCGTAGGGTATCTCACGGTGCAGCCGTATGCAGGCCGTAGAAGGAACTGGTTCTGTGAGCTCTCTGGAAAGTTCGCCGTAGAAAGACCTACGGCTAGGCTACGGGCTGGGTACGGCTTAGCCGTAGTGGATTTCACGGCTTAGCCGTAAGTGAGCCGTAGTACAAAACCTCATTTTACTGCTCTCTGGACATTGAGCCGTAAGAGCTCACGGCTTAGCCGTATCTTCGCCGTAAGCTTCAGAAAATCTCAGACAGTTCTGTAGCTCACTTTTCTGTACGAGCTCACTACAGCACTAGCTTATACGGGAATTCTGAAGCTCAACTGAAGTACTCCTGAGAGTGAGAGTATCCCATCTCCATCATTCCTACTTGATTCACACCTCATTTGTATCAATTAAAACAATAGCATTGAAGTGGCTGGGAATTGGAAATGCAAGAACTAACTCAAATCATCCACATTCAACCATGCATGCAGTACCTATAACTTAATACTTGCCTTGTTACCGTGTTTAGGCCTTCCTAGATCCTTCTTGCTGTATGCTCAGAGGAAGCTCCCAGTACTGTAATGGGTTCTCTAATGGGTTCTCTACACATAGGCCCAAAATGTGGAAGAATCCACATGCATGTCAATAACGAAGTCCCTATGATCCTAACAAACCCAAGAAGACGAAATGGAACCTATTCCTTACCTTGTATTGTTGTAACTTGGAGGAGAGATCACTCTTGGAGGAGAGATCACTTTACACTAGAATGTAATGGAACATGGTCAATGGGGAAGAAGAACGTGGGTGGATGCCATCCCTTGTGCATGCACACCCTCAAAGGCCCACCATACTTGATTGAAGTCAAGGTGAGAAGAAGACACCCAGCAGACCAGATTCCAGCCAAGAAAACGAGAGAGGAAGAAGGAGAGTGCACGTTAGTTTCCCCTTTTGAAACATGTTTTTCCTGAAGTTGCACACTAGCCCACTTGTTTCTAGAATTTTCAGTTTAGTCCGGAAGGGCTCCAATCGGCTTAAGATGAGTCCGGATCAACTCGGGCTCAACACAAAAGATGATCTACGCGATGAATCACACGTAAGGAGATGGACGGGGTAACCTAGAGGCATAAGAAAAATTTACTAAAATGCCCTTAACTACCTAAGTGGGGTCCAAACCCAATAATTCACACTGAATTAACCCTCAACAAGTCTTAATCAATATAAAACAAGGTTAATTAACGTAACTAAGATTAGTGGGGGTTCGGGTCCTTACATCCTCCCCCACTTAAGATCATTCGGTCCTCCGAATGCACGTACCTTAGGTAGTAGCTCTGGATATTTAGCCCGGATTTGATCTTCAAGTTCCCAAGTGGCCTCTTCCTGTCCATGGTGATTCCATAACACCTTGACCCATTTGATCGTTCGTGTACGCAGCACCTGTTCCTTAGTGTCAACGATACGAAGGGGTCTCTCTTCGTAGCTCACATTAGGCCGTACCTGTACATCATCCAACTCAAGAACATGTGACGGATCTGGGAGGTATTTCCGGAGCATTGACACATGGAACACATTATGGACTCCTGCAAGCGAGGGTGGCAACTCCAACCGATAAGCTAAGTCTCCCACTCTACTCTGTATTTCAAAAGGCCCGACGAACCGAGGAGCAAGCTTACCCTTCTGGCCAAACCTGATAGTACCCTTCATTGGGGAAACTTTTAGGAAAACTCTGTCCCCCACTTGGAACTCGAGGGGCCGGCGGCGGTTATCTGCATAACTCTTCTGGCGTGATCGTGCAGTTCTCAGTCTATCTTGTACTTTTTGTACTTTCTCTGCTGTATCCGCTACCAGAGTGGGTCCATGGAAACTCCTAACCCCAACTTCTTCCCAGCAAACTGGCGTACGGCACTTTCGTCCATACAAGGCTTCAAATGGGGCCATACCGATGCTCGCGTGAAAGCTGTTATTATATGCAAACTCGCACAAGGAGAGGTGCTCATCCCACTCCTTTCCGAAATCCATTACGCTAGCTCGTAGCATATCTTCCAGGGTCTGTATCGTTCGTTCCGATTGCCCATCTGTTTGAGGATGGTAAGCCGTGCTAAAACTGAGTTTGGTGCCTAAAGACGTCTGGAAAGACTGCCAAAAGGAGGACACGAACCTACTATCTCGGTCGGATACAATTGAGACCGGGGTACCATGTAGCCGTACAACCTCATCAATGAAGATCTTGGCCATTTCCTGAAATTTCATCCCTTTCTTGATGGGAATAAAGTGGGCTGATTTTGTTAGTCGGTCGACAATCACCCACACTACATCATGGTGTCTACTTGTTCGAGGTAGTCCGGAAACAAAATCCATCGTCAGATTCTCCCATTTCCATTTAGGGATCTGTAGAGGGTGTAACAAACCGGGAGGCTTCCTGTGCTCAGCCTTCACTCGTTGGCAGGTAAGGCATTTGGCCACAAAGCCTGCTATGTCCCTCTTCATGTTATTCCACCAAAACCTGCCATGTAGATTCCGGTACATTTTTGTACTCCCTGGGTGCATGGAATACCGAGCATGGTGTGCTTCAGTCATAATTGCCCTCTTTAGGTTATGATTTTGAACTCCTGGAACACAAAGCCGATCTCGGAAGTACAACACGCCATCTACACTCCTGAAGTCCGGTTTCTCAGAAATATGATCACGAATCTTGACAAACTCCGGGTCTTCAAACTGTCTCTCCTTGATCTGCTGAATCAAGGTGGGTTCGAAGACTGACATAGCCACTAACATGACCTTATCATCTACGAATTCAACTTCCGCGTCCAGATCTCGGAATTCCTCCACTAGGGACCATTCACCACACAAGGCTGCCAACTCGGTGGTGGATTTCCTGCTTAAAGCATCAGCTACTACATTCCCTTTTCCAGGGAAGTATCTAATCGGAAAGTCATAATCCTTTATGAATTCCAACCACCTGCGCTGTCTCATGTTAAGATCATGCTGCGAAAACAGATACTGGAGACTACGGTGATCACTATGGACTTCAAATTTCTCTCCGTATAAGTAATGTCTCCACATCTTCAGCGCGAAGATCACTGCAGCCAATTCCAAGTCATGTACGGCATAGTTTTTCTCATGTTCCTTCAATTGGCGAGATCCGTATGCTATTACTTTTCCATTCTGCATGAGTACACACCCTAGCCCAATCCCTGAAGCATCTGTATAGATAACAAATCCGCCACTCCCTTCTGGCAGGGATAAGATCGGGGCTGAGGTTAACTTCTCCTTAAGCAGTTGGAAACTCGACTCACACTCAGCGGACCACACAAATGGTTCGTTCTTTCGTGTCAACTTAGTCAAAGGGGCGACTATTTTGGAAAAGTCCTTCACGAACCTTCTATAATAACCGGCCAAGCCAACAAAACTTCTAATTTCTGCAACGGTTTTGGGACTCTGCCAAGTAGTTATAGCCTCAATCTTAGCCGGATCTACTGCCAGCCCATCCTTAGAAATTATATGCCCTAAAAAGGCAACTTGTTCCAGCCAAAATTCACATTTGTCCAGTTTAGCATACAGTCGGTGGTCCCTTAGCAATTGTAGAGAGGTCCTCAGATGCTCCGCATGCTCGCCTTTGGTCTTGGAGTACACCAAAACATCATCGATGAAAATTACTACGAACTGATCAAGATAGGATGAGAAGATCTTGTTCATTAAGGCCATAAACACTGCGGGGGCATTTGTCAATCCAAAAGGCATAACCAAGAATTCGTAATGCCCATATCTCGTCCTGAAAGCTGTCTTTGATGCATCTTGGTCCCTAACTCGCAGCTGATGATATCCAGACCTAAGATCGATCTTCGAAAAATGTGTTGCACCTTGTAGCTGATCAAACAATTCATCAATTCTAGGCAGTGGATATTTGTTTTTAATTGTCACCTGATTCAACTGCCGGTAATCAATACACATTCTAAGGGTGCCATCCTTCTTCTTCACAAATAAAACTGGGGCTCCCCAAGGAGATGTGCTAGGGCGAACAAACCCTTTATCCAATAATTCTTGTAACTGCAGTTTCAGTTCACGTAGCTCTGCCGGGGCCATTCTATATGGGGCCTTAGATATGGGAGCGGTACCGGGTACCAGCTCTATAGTAAAATCCACTTCCCTGATTGGTGGGAGGCCGGGTACTTCATCCGGGAATACGTCCGGAAATTCGCAAACCACAGATATTTCTTCTAACTTCTTAGGTGATTTCTTTTCTACGATGAAGGCAATATAGCCCTCACAACCACTATGTATTAATCGTTCCGCTCGAAGTGCTGAAATCAATCTGGTGTTCGAACTCTTCTTGTCACCTTGGAACACCGCACTTGGACCATCTTCACTCACCTTTACGGTGACGGTCTTACGGTAGCAATCCAAACAGGCCATATATTTGGTCAGCCAGTCCATGCCTAGGATTACATCGAAGTCGTGCATGGGTAGCACAATAAGTTCCGCTGGGAGAAGAACTTCTCCGATGAGAACTCGACAACCAGGGTAATAGTCATCACAGGTTACCCGTTTACCAACCGGAGTGATAACGCTCAGCACATATGGCAACTGTGCTGGCGATTCCTGTATCCTACTAGAGAACCGAGGTGAGATGAAGGAGTGTGAAGATCCCGAATCAAACAACACTTTAGCTTCAATACCACAAACAGAAACCTTACCTACAACCGCATGTTCTGCCGCTTCTGCCTCTTCTTGTGTCAAGGCATAAGCGTGGCCTTGCCTTTGGGGTCGGTGTTGCTGTCCTTGTCTCTGTTGTCCCTGGCCTTGTCGTGTCTGCCCTTGGCCTTGTCGTGTCTGCCCTTGGCCTTGTCTCACTTGCTGTTGCTGTCGGTTAGGCGCAGGAGGGGGCTGCTGATACTGCTGCTGTTGATAGCCTTGGCTAAATTCCTTCCTTCTCGGGCACTCGGACAAGCGATGGTCCAGGGAGCCACAGCCAAAACAGGCTCCCATAGCCCTCCAACATTTACTAGTCTCGTGACCCTTCCCACATGCACCACAAACTGGTCGGGACGTGCTGCTAGCAACTCCCTTCTGTTTCTTAGAGTACTGCTGACCTTTCCCCGAAGGTGGAGCACTCTTCTTAGACTCCCCCAAGAATAGACTCTTCTCAATTTCTTCCGCTGCATAAGCCCTGGCTACTGCATCATCATATTGAACGGGACGCTGAAAGGCAGTGGCATGTCCCTTGATAGCAGGCCTTAACCCTTCCAGAAATCTTTCCACCCTCTTTTCCTCAGTATCAATCAAGTCTAGAGCAAACCGAGAAAGCTGGCTGAATACATGCACGTATTCTGCAACGGTCATGAGGTTCTGCTGCAGGGAAAGAAACTCTGCCTTCTTTTTGCGAGTAACATGGTCAGGGATGAACTTCTTCCGAAACTGCCTCTTAAAGGCTTCCCACACAGTAGCATCCGGCATAGTCCTCATGTGGTCCCGGATACTCTTCCACCATGTATCCGCGACGTCTCTAAACATGGATGCTGCGAGGACCACTTGCTGTCTAGATGTGCAAGTCAAGGTATCGAAAACATTTTCCGTGTGGACAAACCATTCATCTGCTTGTAACGGATCCTCATGTCCAGTAAACTCTGTTGCTCCCCTTTTTCGAAACTTCTCATACAAGGAGTTGGGATCTCCTGGCTGATCCTGTCGGTTCAACATGGCGGCCATCTGCAACTGCATGGCGGCCTGATTGGCGTTACTAGCTGCCAATTGATGCATTAACATCATAAACCGTTCCTCTGTATTGTAGGTGGGTTGTGGGGGAGGTTGTGGTGGAGGATCAGCGCCGTCCAACTCAATATTATTACGGTTATTATCACCGGAGCTGTTGTTCGTACCGGATCCAGACGCCATGGTTCTGCAGTCACAATGGTCATTAATCATATATGTTTAATAAATGCACATACATACATACTACAGTCATACCATAGTTATCATTTATAATAGAAACCCACTTAAACGGATCTATCGGAACCTCACCACGCTTCCTAATGTTGCTAAGTCTTTTAAGTGACTTCTTGAAATGGCTCTGATACCATTACTTACGTATGTCACGCCCCAATCCCGGGAATTTGGGGATTTGAGTGGGCCCCCAGGGCGTGGATACGTAATCCCGTAGAAATCCGTGCCCTGAAGAAGTTTGCACGAATTCCTACAAGGGAGATTCCACAGGAACGTGTGAGGTAAGCTGACACACGTACAAACATAAACTATCATAATCGAGAACCTGTGAAATACTCAATAATCATCAAGAGCACATAAAGTTCATAGTCTATTAGAGCATAATTACATACAATAGTGTTATAGTCCTTAAAAATACGTTCCCAAAATCAGTCCTTAAGGTGATACACAAGTCTTCAACATAATATTCCCTGAAGAGACGCTCTCCGTAGGATGGCTAGTAGTAAACGTCGCCATCCATCCATTCACCTACACCCCGAGGTACCGTTGGGGTATCTTCCGGGGCCGCGTCAGCATTCGTGTCGGGAGCGGGTGCTGAATCTGCAATACCGAGGGTAACACTGTTAACACGACGGTTAAGCAAGTACTAAGCATAGGAATTAATATAACAAAATACATTAGCAAGAACAATCACTAAACATGATGCATGAGTGAAACTTAGTGTTATACATACTGATTGGCAACCACGATGCTCTATTCTCCCAAAGGGAGCATACATAACGTATGGGTCGCTAGGGGATCAAGCTAGCTTCCCGAGGAGCGTCGACAACCCCTCCGTAAACCTACTGCAGTGGTGACATATAATACCCAAAGGGCAGAAGCCAAGTGGTGCCGACTCGAAGTCAATCATACAATCATAACATATACAAGAAATAGATAGTCATGAAACAACGAATACTTAAACGAAATACATGCAGGTAGGCTACAAGGCCCGAGCCTCCGCTACACCCTTGGCTAGCAAGCACACACTCAATAGAAGCTCTGGCTTGTCAGACACGCACTCATTAGAAGCTCAGGTCTGAATTGCCTCGGGGTTTGTTAGAGGAAGTGAATGCGATAACAGTCATGTCAAAGGTAGTGTTATGTATCAATATGATATGATTGCATTTAGATGAAGCAGTCTCCTAATTCCCCAAGGACATTCAGTACGAGGTACACATGAGATGTTCGGTGTCGCTGTGTTACCGCGTCTGGGTATTACATTGTGTATACGGAACACCCTTCTCATGCCAACATCCATGACTTACCATTGGGGAATCCTTCATTCATTCCAACGTATAATTACCAATGGCCAAAGGGGGGTATAGAGGGTACCATGACTAAAGCCCTACAACATCATCGAGACTCCTAACATCTTACGTTCACTGGGTTCTTACGGCTTAGCCGTATACAGGGTTACGGCTTAGCCGAGAGGGGGTCACAGTCGTCCGGATTTTTCCGTGGGGTTACGGTTCAACCGTATATTGGCCTACGGCTTAGCCGTGCTAAGCCTACGGCTGGGTCACGGGGAGGTTACGGCTTAGCCGTAGGGTATCTCACGGTGCAGCCGTATGCAGGCCGTAGAAGGAACTGGTTCTGTGAGCTCTCTGGAAAGTTCGCCGTAGAAAGACCTACGGCTAGGCTACGGGCTGGGTACGGCTTAGCCGTAGTGGATTTCACGGCTTAGCCGTAAGTGAGCCGTAGTACAAAACCTCATTTTACTGCTCTCTGGACATTGAGCCGTAAGAGCTCACGGCTTAGCCGTATCTTCGCCGTAAGCTTCAGAAAATCTCAGACAGTTCTGTAGCTCACTTTTCTGTACGAGCTCACTACAGCACTAGCTTATACGGGAATTCTGAAGCTCAACTGAAGTACTCCTGAGAGTGAGAGTATCCCATCTCCATCATTCCTACTTGATTCACACCTCATTTGTATCAATTAAAACAATAGCATTGAAGTGGCTGGGAATTGGAAATGCAAGAACTAACTCAAATCATCCACATTCAACCATGCATGCAGTACCTATAACTTAATACTTGCCTTGTTACCGTGTTTAGGCCTTCCTAGATCCTTCTTGCTGTATGCTCAGAGGAAGCTCCCAGTACTGTAATGGGTTCTCTAATGGGTTCTCTACACATAGGCCCAAAATGTGGAAGAATCCACATGCATGTCAATAACGAAGTCCCTATGATCCTAACAAACCCAAGAAGACGAAATGGAACCTATTCCTTACCTTGTATTGTTGTAACTTGGAGGAGAGATCACTCTTGGAGGAGAGATCACTTTACACTAGAATGTAATGGAACATGGTCAATGGGGAAGAAGAACGTGGGTGGATGCCATCCCTTGTGCATGCACACCCTCAAAGGCCCACCATACTTGATTGAAGTCAAGGTGAGAAGAAGACACCCAGCAGACCAGATTCCAGCCAAGAAAACGAGAGAGGAAGAAGGAGAGTGCACGTTAGTTTCCCCTTTTGAAACATGTTTTTCCTGAAGTTGCACACTAGCCCACTTGTTTCTAGAATTTTCAGTTTAGTCCGGAAGGGCTCCAATCGGCTTAAGATGAGTCCGGATCAACTCGGGCTCAACACAAAAGATGATCTACGCGATGAATCACACGTAAGGAGATGGACGGGGTAACCTAGAGGCATAAGAAAAATTTACTAAAATGCCCTTAACTACCTAAGTGGGGTCCAAACCCAATAATTCACACTGAATTAACCCTCAACAAGTCTTAATCAATATAAAACAAGGTTAATTAACGTAACTAAGATTAGTGGGGGTTCGGGTCCTTACAGATTGTTCCGTCAATCAAATGAAAAACAAATTAACCATTCACATCTTTTGCACTTTGATAAAAATAAAAGAGGTAACTACCAAATGCAAGATATATATCAAATTGCATATCAAAGAACTGTATGTGCAAGCTCAAGTTGGACCCAAGAGGAAAATAATACTTATTTAGCCATTCAAGTATTCACATTACTAGATCTGGTGTATATTTTCTGCTATCAATTAATGGCCACAAATTTTGAAATGGAGTGTTACTTTCATTCAAGGTCTTTCCTATCCTATCGAGAAATAAACAAATAAATAAAATTTGGAATAACCTGTATAGAATAGTAGAAAATATGCGGAGACCATTGACTATTAGAGGGGATTTCAATGATATTTTTGACAAACCTAAAAAATGGGGTTGGAAAAAGTTTAGCTATAAAAAAGCTCGCAGTTGTCTAAACTTTATGGAAGTCTGTAGATTTATTTTATCTTGGATATAATGGGCCATCTTTCACTTGGTCTAATAGAAAGAAAGGTTTGGCTCATGTTAAGGAAAGATTGGATAAAGCCATAGGTGACATTGAATGGAGGATGAAAATCCCCAAGGGGTCCTTCTTTACTTTAACAACAGGTGGCTTCGATTGTTCACCAATTCTTTTCATTGGAAAACCAAGTAAAAAAAATTGTCATTCATTAGATTCAATAGTATGTGGTTTAGAGATGAGGAATATAAAAACATTATTAGAGGAAGATGGAAGAGTTTTGATAAGACAGATAGTAAAAACCTCGGTAAAACTCTTTCCTTTATAGGAAGAGATCTAATCAAATATTGGAATAAAACATGCTTTGGAAAAGTTGAGACTGTGATACAAAATACTATAAATGACATAGAAAATTTAAGATATCTCAACCCTAATGTTAATACTATAATTTCCTTAATTAATAAATTAGAAGAATATCTAAATGGGGATGATGAACTATGGAGACAAAAATCTATGGAGCCATGGTTAAAGGAGGGGGAGAAAAACACCATGTTTTTTTTTTATGCTAGTAAATTAATAGAAGAAGGCACAACAAAATAGAAGTGCTAAAGAATTCAGAAGGCTATTGATTGAGGAAAAGAAAAGATATAGGAGATGAATTATGTAACCATTTATGTAAGATAATGTCTGCAAGTGGAAACAAGGATTTATCTTCTATAAATGAAAAAATCAACCCTATTTTAAATGAAGAAGAGAATGATAAATTAGCTTATATTCCTTCCTTTGAGGAAGTCAAAATGTCTACAGTTCAAATATGTGATCTTAAAGCCCTAGGGCCGCGTGGTTAACCTAGTATTTTTTAATCATCAAATGTGGGAGACCTTCGGTCATAAAATTGTTTTGCTTGTCCAAGATTTCTTTAGAAATGATTTTCCTTTTGATAAAATAAATAGAACCTGTATTGTCTTTATTCCTAAGTTTATGTAATTTAGCTATAAGATTATTTCTAAAGTAATTGTGAATAGACTTGGAGAAATTTTCAATAAAACAAATGGTCCTTTCCCAAGTTCTTTTGCTAAAGGAAGGATGATTTCAGATAATAATGTTATGGGCCATGAGGTTTTGCATTCCTTTAAGAGGAAATTGCAAGTAGCTTTTAAGTTAAATGTGGTTAAAGCTTACGATAAAATGGAATGAGATTTTTGGAAAAAGTCTTGATGTCTTTAGGATTTCCCGAACAACTTGTATCTTTAATATGTTTAATCAAAGAATGTGTTTCTTCAATTTCATACTCCTTTCTTTTAAATGGGTTCTCCTATTGACATTTCATACCTTTGAGAGGTCTAAGACAATGAGATCCATTATCTCCGTATATGTTCATTATGGGTGCAAAGGTTCTTTATAGAATGTTGCTTGAAGCGGAAGGTGAAGGTAAAATTCATAGGGTGAGTATCTAGGAGTGCACCTAGCATGTCACATTTATTCTTTGTAGTTTCATATTTTGTAATGCATCGACAATAGAAGTGAGAGAAACTAAGGATATTCTTGATGACTATTTTCTATTTCTGGCCAGTTGGTTGACTTCAATAAATTGGCAAGCTTACTTTAGTAAAGGACAATGCCAACCTTGATGTAAAGCACATACTTCCATTTTAGGAGTTAGAATCATAAATGAGAGTGAAAAATATCTTGGGAATCCTATTTTACTCAAAAGAAATAAAACCTTTATTTTAATTCTCTTATATAAAAAATTAAGAAAAAAATGTAGTGTTCGCAAGCCAGTGTTTTATCTCAAGTTAGAAGGAATACCTTGGTTAAATTTGTTCAGTTATTCTCATTTGTATACAAGCCTTCTCTCCAATTACCTAATCAAGCACAAGTTTCCTTAGACAAAGTGACAAGAAAGTTTTGGTAGGAAGATGAAGTTGATAAAAAGAAGTTCCACACTATGAAATGGAACGAATTATGTAAACCTATTGAGGAAGGAGCCTAGCTATAAGAAAATCCAAAGAAAACAAATGGGCTCTATTTGCTAAAATTGCTTAGAGATGCTTAACTAATGAAAAGTTATTGTGTACTAATATTATCAAGGCCAAATATTGTGCCAATAAATCTCTTTGGGGCAATTTTTGGTTTTGGGGAGGTTTTCTGAATGCGATAAATTTTATCAATGATCATATTGGATGGGCTATGGGGAGTGGGGACGGCAAAGAGATACATATTTGGGAATCTAGATTGATCCCTTGTGACCATGAGCTTCAAAAACTTCTCTTTCTAATCCAGACCTTAAAATTAAAGACCTTTAGAATGATAATAAGACTTGGAATGTTCCTCTAATTGTAAATGTCTTTAGTCGCTCTCTCTGTGGATGTGGAGGACATTACTAAAATATATACACATATATACTTCAAATTAAATGATAAAATAATTTGGCATTTTACTAAAGATGGTAATATCTCCACTAAATCTGCTTATATGACCCTCACTATTTCTGAAACTAATGGTACTAATGTTTTGATTGAGTGGAAGAGTTTCTGGAAATTCATGCCCCCTAAAGGGTCCATCTATTTAGTTGGAAATGTCTTCGTAGATTCGTTCTTATTATGAAATGGAGAGGTCCTAAAATAAACTTAGGAATTACTACTCATCCTATATGTGAATTTGAGGAGGAAGAGTGGAACATGCTTTCCTCCTATATGATCATACGAGTGCAATTTGGTTTGGCTCTACTTTTGGTTTCTTAGCTCACTTTCTTGGGAATATGGACATAGTGGAATGGTTGAAAAACCTCAGAAAATTAAATGACATAATTTGGGTGCAGAACAATCCAAATATCTCTTCAATGGCTATTACTATTTGGTGAGCTTTTTCGAAAACCAGAAACAATTTCATTGTGTAAGGATTGGCCATTGAACCTCTGAAAGTTATTTGCATGATCCAAACTATGTGTAATGTGAAGAGTGAAGTGAACGGATATTAATAAAGTAAACTGTCCTAGCACTTAAATTTTGAATTATCCCGATAATGCTTTTAATGATGTTTTAATGATTTTCAGGGACGCACCTTATTACTCTGTAAAGATGGTCAATCTTCTTTTGGATTTATATTTATGATGGATAATTTTTTCCATTTTTACAGGAGACCACTATTGGCCGAAGCTCATTTCCTCTAAAGAAGTGGAGGCAAGGATCATTCTTATTGCACAAAAGGGAGCTTCAAGTAAGGGTTTTCTCAAGGCTGTGTTCTTTATTGAGGTAAAGGAAGTGGTGGATACCATCAATGGGCAAATGCAGTGAACTATCAATTCCATTATTTTGGATATTAAATATCAATCCAGGTTTGAATTCCTTTTTATTCATATTAATTCTATTTGTGGCCACACATATATTGGCCTAGCACTGGTATCTGCCCCAGACTTAATTGGTGTTTTGTTTTGGCTTGATGAATGAAATTCTGATTACATGAAAAAAAAAAAAAAAGACTGGCCACAAATATAAAATTTGGAAAGCCTTTTTGAGCCCTACAAGAAACGTTTACAAATTTGTTATTGTTTGGCACAAAGTAAAAAATTCTCTGCTTGGTCGAATATGATGATCTTGCGTCAAACCCAACTGATCCCAAATCCTCATGGCTCATTGATTAAGATAATATGTAAGCAAAAAGAGTGGAAATTTTCAGTGGAGTTTGCATATTGAAAATTTAATTCAATCAAGACCAATGCTCTTATGGTGGTTTGAGATTTTTAAAATTTTAACTTTAATAGAAGCTGCCCCATAGTAAGACCGGCCGTTTATTCATTCACAAAAATGATAAAAGAATGCATACCAGTGTGTCCACCGGGTTATTCATAACATGGTCAATCTAGTTGTGATGAACTTCTTCAATTTTGAGCTGTTTCGATCTTCAGCAGTGGCTCGATTGTGGAATTCCCAATCTTCCCTTTAACCGACCCTGTTGTTCAACACATGTCACAAGAGGAATGACAGATGAACGGTCAATATACTTTTACGCAGACCTTTTGGCCCACTTGCAACTTAACTTGTGCCTCGATGATTCAATCAACCGCCTGACCCAACCCAACACCAGGTCATCATCTCTCCAACATCCAAGGCTCATGCATCAAATAATGTATCATGCCATCTCACCATCATCCTCATTGACCTTGTAATTTCTCCTCCCCTTCAAACCCCCTCTTCCAAACACCATTCCATTCCATCTCCTCCTCTCAGAAAATGCATAGAACTAACTACTACAGTACCCTTCTCCTACGTCTCCTCCTCCTACTACTCTCCTTCCCTTTCTTACTCTCCAAACCACCAACAATACCAACATCTAAAGCAATTTCTTCTTCTTCTTCTTCTTCTTCATCAATACAACATCCCCATCTTTCCATATTACCCTTCTCAATCTCCAAAGTAAAGGCAGCAATAGAAAAATTCTCTTCTTCTTCTTCTTCTTCTTCAATTCAAGCTCCCCATCTTCCCATTCTACCCCTCTTAGTCTCCAAATCAATAGCAGCAGCAGCAGAAGCAACAACAACAACAGAAAAATCTCCTTCTTCCTTTTCTACCCCTTCAATTAGACCTACCCCACTTCCCATTTCAACCCTCTCACTCTCCACACCAACAACAACAACAACAACAGAAAATCCTTCTTCTTCTTCTTCTTCTTCTTCTTCTTCTGGAGGGTCTCACCATCATTCCATTCTTCCCCTTTCAGAAGCAGAGAAATCTTCTGCATCTTCCATTTCTAATTCTAACCCACCAATTATACCTCCCCCTCTTCCCATTTTGCCCCTCCCCTCAGCCTCCCAGCTCTCATGGCAGCTGGGGGAGATGGCCCTCTTCCTCCACTTCGGCACCAACACCTTCAATGAATCTGAGTGGGGCACTGGCCAGGCAGACCCCGCCATCTTCGACCCTGGCCCCACCCTCAATGCCTCTCAGTGGGTCCACCTCGCCCGCTCCGCCGGCTTCTCCCGTGTAATCCTAACTGCCAAGCACCATGATGGGTTCTGCCTTTGGCCCTCAGTCTACACCAATTACACCGTCTCTGCCAGCCCCTGGAAAGGCGGTAAGGGCGACGTCGTCGCCGACCTTGCCACCGCCGCCAGGGAGGCTGGCATTGGCCTCGGGCTCTACCTCTCGCCGTGGGATCGGCATGAGCTGTCTTATGGGGAGACACTTGAGTACAATGAGTTCTATCTGGGGCAGATGACTGAATTGCTTACAGGGTACGTGATGAAATTGCTCTTTGAAATTTGAATCATTTGCTTTCTTCCCTTCATGTGCTTCAATTCATAAAGGGCCTCTATTGTGGGAATTGGTAATTAGTTTTTACTACTAATTGACTGCCATCATTTGTGATGTTATGTTGGATACTTGGCAATCAAGAGACTTTTCATATGTAGGCATCATGATTTTGGGTACTCAACAGACTTGATCAAGAGGGTCTAAATTTGGCCAGACTGGCATTTTATTGGTAGGAATCAAAGTATTCTGTTGAGGACAGTAGCAGTTGTAATGTAATCTTGCTTCTTGACATTAATGTAGGCGTATCGGACCAATTTCCATGTGTTCATATGAAAACTTCTTGATCCCATCAAAAAGCGGCTTCCCTCCTAAGACCCGTGCCTCTGGTTGTTCAAAATCCACCAGCAGCTTTGCATCCCAAATAAATATGTATATGTGGAAAAACTTAGGGATCAAGACATTTCAAATGGCTTGGGCACGTACTCAAAAGACTAGAAATAAGCCCCAATTGACATATAGAATGGTTACGAGTTCAAGGAACTAAAAGGAGGTGCTGGGATGAGAGAGGAGGAAGACATGTTAGAACATTGAGTTACAAAAAACATAGCAATGGATGGGGTCGAAAGGATTTGTGAATTTTATGATGGTCCCTAAATAGATGGAATAAGGCTATGTCGAAGGTTTATCATAATATGACCAACAGTCAATGAGCATTGTGTTACTTTGGTGGAGTTTGTCTTCTTTGTGACCCCCGAGGGTTCATCAATTTCTCTGAGAGAGAGAGAGAGAGAGAGAGAGAGAGAGAGAGAGAGAGAGAGAGAGAGAGACCATTCCTTCCTACTTCTTAGTTAGAAAGTTAGACTTTAGGGCGTCTTAGCATTTTCAATAGCTATGTGGTAGAATTCTTTGAGATGATCCTGTTGATGGGATAAAGCTATGATGATGATGATCTTCTAAATTTTTAGTTTTAGCTCTTTTTTTATGTTTATTTTCTCTCTCTTTCTTATCAAGCTAGAGTTTGATAGGATCCTTCTTTTGTCGTCGCCATCATCATTGGAGCCTCATCCCATCAATCTAGATTGGGTAAAAGAGTTCTACTCTAAAATTCCCTCAAAAAGAAGAAAAAGCGAACAAAGTTAAGAATAAAATCCTAGTAAGAAACTACAAACAACATAATATAACCTAGCAACTAGTATTTGATAATGATGCATGGTATAGATTGTCAACCTCTTACTGGCCAAGGATACTTCTATGCATCGTTCATGTTGTAAAACCCCTCTGCTTAGGGTCACTTTTGTGAGTTCTTTCACTCAACCCTATTCAATGCCATGCTCTAGGTTACTCCTCCAAATGACATGGTATTCTTCAGTGCCTTAACCAAGGTCTTGAATGGCCTTTCTCATCTCCTTGTACCTTCCACAAGTAACCCTTTGATTTGTCTCATAGGAGCAGTTTTTGGCCTTATATAAACTGCAATTTTCACCTCAAAACTCCTGCATAACTGCCGTGTCCACGTCTCTAATTTAGGTGGTCCTACTTTTGTGGATGGAATGAATTGAAAATCCAACAACGTTCACGTGTGGGAGGCCCATAGGTGAGACAAGCACCGATAAACATGCCAAAGCATCACAAATGGTATTCTTCTTCTTTTTCTTCTTAATTTGGGCTGTTCTAAAATTAATTATATTGTATTCAACACTGCACATCCATCAAAGCATATGCTTCTCAGCCAAATGAACTTTAGCTTCTTCATATTTCCTCATTGTTTAACAACTTTGTTAGGATATTTGTGTGTTGGATAATTTATGGGTTGGACAAAACTCTGGATTCATTAAGTTGTAATTTTTTATTTCTTTTGGAATGGACTGTGGTATGAGTCATCGGATGCACTGAAGTGAAGAAATTGAAAAAAGAACGCAAACTGAAGTGTATTGAAGTGATTTTTTGAGGATAACATGGATTAAAAAAGTCATATCTGACAAATTGAGTGTCGGATTGGGGCAAGCTACCTACAATTGGAAAGGCCTTTTCGAGCAGATATTCGTAGGTTATAAGATTGCGTCAATCAGAGTTAAAACGACAAAGTTATGGCCTCGAGAAAGTTTGCAAAAATTATGTTGAAAATGCCATCCGCTCGAGTGAACCTAGAGCGTGGCTTGAGTGGACGATGAACAAAAATCCACCAACTCTGCAGGATTTGTTTCCTTTTTCTTATGTGGGACTTATTTGTGTTCTATTGCAACCCTAAATGTTTCCCACGAACTTGGGCTTATTTAAGGACATCTTGTGAGAGCCCTAAGCAATGAATCTCCTTATTATGAGCACAAAAAGCCTTTTGGAGATCCATTATCTTCTCTAGAGCAACATTTCTGTAGAGCTGAAGAAGAAGGGCTTCTAGAGATAATCCCATCTACTCTCTCGTAGTAGATTCACCTTGAAGTTGCTTCGAGGTGATTGATTCAAGCACGGTGAAGGTGCACGGCAAGGTGCCGGCAAGATCATTACAGTCCTTAGATTGAGTTGCAACTGGGAAATGTATGTGAGTACTTCTTGTAACTTTTATTTTCATAGTGCTTGGTTTGTCTTGTTCCAGACGATAGGACCCATGGTTTTTCCTGAGTAGGGTTCTTCACGTAAAAAATCATGTCTTCTTCTTGTGTGTGATTGCTTGACTCTAGATTAGATTAATTGATTGGATTAATTGAAATCTACAAGGAAATCTGATTAGGGACCTTAACCTGTATTAGGGTTTAAAACCTTCCGGCTCCATGCACCATACAAGGCCTGACTACTGTCTTACAGAAAAGTCCCTTTAATCTAAGCAGCATTTGGTGATCGCATGACACTCTGCTACCTTGTCTCCACTTATTAGCCTACACTATAGTAATCTTTTCCATTGCAACAATAATGAATGCTGAATTTAGTCTCGGTTCAAATGGCAAAGAATTACATTCAAGAAATTGTAATGTTTTTCACGGAGTAGAAGGCAAGTTGCAGTTATTCCCATGATATCAGAGCATACATACATTAGCTTATTAGATTTGCATTATTGTAACTAACCCTTCATATGACCTTCGACAATACTGCCCACCTTATTTTTGATGCTATGCTGACTCCCACATTGCGCATTGCTCAATAGGTATGAATATGTGAATTGGCAAGAAAGAATGCAAATAAACAATAAGACCATACGACTAGGATTTTCCCTAAACTATGTGAAATTGTATCAAATAAGCTTGATATATGCATACCTGGCATATTGAAACATGGACATAAGTGGCACATTCTATATAAGCCTTTGAAAGCATGTTCATCCATGTGGAGAGAAATCATTCAGTGAAAAAGCTCTCTTGATCCACAAGTTGCTTTTATGCATGGGCATTCTCCATCCTGTACTGTTCACGTCCTTCTCATAACATTCTCTAATTTTCAGAATTGGAAACTTGGCAAGTGATTTTGTTGCTAGTGTCATAGATCCCATCATTATTTTTACTAGATAACTAGGGCTTGCCTGTTCCATTTTTGCTTTTGAAGATTTTGAATCTTATGATTTTGAGAGTGGTTGATCTATTTTTTTAGTTTGGAGCAGTTATGGGGAGATCAAGGAAGTATGGCTGGATGGTGCCAAAGGGAAAGGGGAGAAGGACATGGACTACTACTTTGAACATTGGTTTGAACTAATTCATCAGCTCCAGCCTGGTGCCACTATATTTTCTGATGGAGGCCCAGATACCCGATGGGTTGGGAATGAGGCTGGTATGTCTGGCTCAACTTGCTGGTCTCTTTTCAATCGGAGTGCTGTCACGATTGGTGGCAATAATGATTACCAGTTAATTCTCCTCTCCTTATCTTCCTCTTTCTTCTTGCTTTTTATGCCATTTTCATCTTACATGTATAATGATGTCATCTGTGGGAGCATGCTCAAGATCTGATGTTTAAGTGGACAAGATATGGTGCCTCACAGAAAAAGCATTAGATATGCCATATCCTACATATGATGCCCTGATGCATAAATATATTAATTCTATCATGTACTTCAAAATGCTTCATAGATCCACATTTTCTAAATATCTAGCATCCACCTGACAGTATATGCAAATACATTCGATGTTCAAAACAAAGAATCCATCTTTAAAGCATATTTAGATGTTTACAATCTGCCAGTTGTTTGATCCAGTCATAATAGAATGTATTAAATACAGTAAAAGTGCAGGTTTTTCTATAGCCGTGTGTTGTTGTAGCAAAGCAGTGAGTTGTCAAATTTGGTCAACTCCTAATTTTGGTGAGTTTTGGGTTACAATCAATATAGACCATGATTTGCATGTTGGAATATCCTGGATTCAATTAGGTGTAGCAAAGTTAAATGGAGTTGGGTGAAGGAATCCTTTTTCTTTATTTAAGGATTTGATTTTGAAATCATCTATGGGATAAGATTTGGCTAGTTAAAAGAATTTTAACTGTCCTGTTAACAACATGGTAACAGCCTGATCTGCTACAGGATTTTGTTTTTTCATACGTTCTCAATCAATAATTGATGAATGAGAGACTCTGATTTTTAACTTAGACTCGGTCCCCAACTAAACAGGGGTTGGGCTGCGAGTTAGGTCAAGTTGACACTTTTTTCCGTTTCGCAGGAGGGTGGAAACACATTTTAGGTTGGGATTTAGGAGATGGGTTTTCACTAAAAAATTAAGGGATTTAGGGTTTGGGGTTTTGATTGGTGAGGTGTGGAAGGTACCTATGATAATATGTATATATAATGAGAACTAATCCTATGAGAGCTAGTTCTCACCACTTTTTTTGTGAGAAGTCTAGGTGGGATCCATCTATCACCCAATTCAAATCTTGCAATACATAGGGACCCTTCTAATAGTCACACATGCCAAGTTTTAGTCAAATTCGAATGTACTGAACCGTTGGATCGACTGTGCTCCAATCTGAATGGACTAGATTTCTGGGTCATGGATGAAGCAGTTAAGGATTTGTGATTGGAGCCAAACTTGATATTTGGGGTGCTTCCATATAAATCTTTCCATTCCCCCTAGTCCCATTCCCAAATGAGCCTCATAAAAAGTTCTCACGGTAGGTGTGATATATACTTTAATCCTATGAGAGGTGTTCTCACACATTTACCATGAGAACTTTTTATAGTGGCCACTTGCGGGTTCTATTTGGGGATGAGACTAGGGGGATGAAAAGATCTATGTGGGAGCACTCTAAATATCAAGTTTGGCCCTAATCACATGTCCCTAGCCCCTTCATCCGTGGCCCACAGATCCATTCCATTCGGATTGGTGCACAGTTGCTCCAATGGTCTAGTATAGTCTGATTTATCTAAAACTTGGGACATGTGACTAACAAGGGGATCCCTATGTATTACAAGATTTGGATTGAGTGATAGATCGGTCCCACCTAGACTTCTCACAAAAAAGTTGTGAGAATTAGTTCTCTGATGCAGGACAGACCCATGGTCCCCTGTGGGTCAACCTGTCTTTGGGCCTAGCCCACTTATCCTAGTTTATTTAGGGTTTTATTTGCTTTAAGTTATTTTAATAAGATGCTTTAATGATATTTTAATCTAAACCATCCATGTGGGAAGGATGCGGGGTCTCGGGATGGAGGACTGGGAGTCGATGATGACTGTGGAGAATCAAATCTGAAGTTGGATCGAACTTGCTCTGATACCAAATAATGCAGAGTGGGATAGAGGCGCGGGGCGAGTAAGGTGGAAGATGAAAATAGAGGGGAAAATTGGGCACTCACCAAACTCCAGCTGCAGGAAGCATTAAAAATTTCGAGGAGAACTCAAAGAAACTTGGGAAGCTCCAAAACTTTTTTTTCATTAATCATTCATAACTACTTAGCCAAAGAGGCTTTACAATGCTTAAATAGATAAAAGACTAACCCTAAGACTAATCTAGACCATCCAATCACATTGATGGCCGAGATTAAAACATCATTAAAACATCTTATTAAAATAAATTAAAGCAAATAAAACCCTAAATAAACTAGGATAGGTGGGCTAGGCCCAAAGAGGGGTTGACCCACGGGGGACCATGGGTCTGTCCTGCATCAATTAATTGATGCAGGACAAACCCAAGTTTTGGGAGCTAAAAAAACAAAAAATGTTTGGGGAGCTAAAAAAAAAAAGTTTTGGAGCTTCCTAAGTTTCTTCGAATTCTCTTCGAAATTTTTAACGCCTCTTGCAACTAGAGTTTGGTGAGAGCCCAATTTTTCCCTCTATTTTCATCTTCCACCTTACCCACCCCGTGCCTCCATCCCGTTCCGCATTATTTGGTATCAGAGCAAGTTTGATCCAACTTCAGATTCAATTCTTCACAGTCATCATCGACTCCCAGATCCTCCATCCCGAGACCCCGCATCCTTCCCACAAACCACTTCTACCACCCATCGTAATCCCCAGCCAAACCCTAAATCCATCCACGGCAACTACACCCTCTTCCTGCACGGATCCATACAACCCAACCCAGCCATCAATATCCCTTTCAACACCACCACCATCATCCCTAGATCCAATCACCATTCCATCGCCGTTAACCTTGAACCACAACAAATCCAAAGATCTGAAAATCCAACAACCCAAGAACTCATCTTCAATTCCCAAAAAAAAAAAAAAAAAAAAAAAAACAGACCACCCCAAATCTGGTTCCCCAGCCAAAAAATCCCTTTCTCCACCACACCCAGAACCATCAAAACCAACCCATTCTTTCCAAAACAGAAGCCAAAAAAAAAAAAAAAAAGGCATTCCAATCCGATCCAAATCCACAAAATCCACCGAAACCCAACCCGTTGCCCATTGTTGAGATTCCCAAGCCCTGAAACCCACCCACTCCACCTCTGCTCCATCCGTTGACAGAGGGTTGCCATTTTTTTTTCTCTCACCATCGCCGGACCGCTACTTTCTGTCGCTGATGCTGTCCTCTCGCCGATCGCGGCATCGTCGCCCATTTGCCCTAGTTCCCGGTCCCCAGCCATCCACCACCGAAGAAGGAAGAAAGGTAAGAGGGGCCTGCTGGTTTCGTTTCTGTTTATAGGCCAGAGTCGAAAGAGGAATCAAGTTGAAGGTTTTGGTATATGGTGCTCCGAAGCACCACAAAAAAAAATTTTGTGGTCCATAGTCCATTTCAGGCAACATTCAGCAATAAAAAGTTTGGGCTTGGTTTAACCTGGCTTGTTTGCAGCAAGCCTAGCATTTCAGTAATGTAGTGCTGATGTCAGCAGCATACAGTCACAGCAGTTTGACTAAAATCAATGGTAGATCTTATTTTCACGATATCAAGACCATCCAGACACCGATTTCAGATCTGTTTGATCCTGCGCAATTGTGGTGACAAGATCTACATAGTAGTGAAGGTATTGCCGCAGATCTCATCAATCAAGGACCCGTCGTGACTTCAATTTCAGCCATCGATCTTCAAATCACAAGATCTCCCCCATCCGGACTTCGATTTCAGATATGTTTGATCCTGTGCGCTTGTTTTGAAGAGATCTACACAACAGGTCAGATTGATTTATTTTTTTCAAAAAAAAAGTGCATTATTTTAGAAGTATTCCATATGGAATCGGAGGAAGAGCTATTATTGCAATTGCATCGTGCTGTGCTTGGAGTGACATATGCACTTAAGTATGGATAATGGTATGTTGATAATAAAGCCTACTTTGATCAATTTCTGAATTTGAGACAAGGCAAGCTAGCAGTTCTTGATTACGATGCTGAATTTGAAAGGCTACGCATATTATGTAGACTAGATGAAAGTGATGAACATTATTGCACTTTTTTTGTTAGAGGTTTGAAACCAAGCATTCGGCAAAATATGATAGCTTGTATGACTGTATATGAAGCATTCAGGAAGCGATCCATGTCGAACATTTGATAAATTGTTATAGTCTTCGAATAGCAAAAATGCAAAGAAAAAAATCTCCACAAACCCCCAAAGTTCATGTTGTTGATCCCGTTGTGGAAGCTGTCAAAGTTGATCTAGAGGGACAAAAGCAGGAAACAAATGATTCCACCATCAATTCAATGCAGGTGGAACAGGAAGAAATACACAGTGAAGAAATCAACAAGGAGTCTCCTCATCTAATCATAAGTCCACTTCCTGAAGAGCAAAATACATCCTCACTTGAACAGGTTGTTATTTTGAAGGTTGAAAATGATGATCAACAGATGCCAGCTATAAGTAAATTTGACCACTTGAATATGGTTAGCCATCAACTTGAAGATCCAATCGATTTGAATGTAGAATCATATTCAGAAAAGCCTGTCTCCACTGAAAAAACAGCTAGTGTTGAAAACGTTGTACAACTTCTTGATATTCCTCACATTGATTTCATCTTTGGGGATAGATTGTTGAAAATAGAAGACTATGACCTACTGCTTTAACACCAACAATTGCTACATCTAACACTCAAATCACACATCAATGTTGAATTCAAACATCAGCAGAAACCATATGTACAGTTCCTTTTTATCTGGATGAAAAGATTGATTACAGCTTCCAAAGTATTCCAAGAGGTTGAAGATCAAGAAGCACATCGAAAATTTGTACACTTGATATTTGACCCTGGAGGACTTCTACTAAAACTCGAGGTCGAGTTTTCTCCAAGCAGAGGAAAATTGATGCAGGACAGACCCATGGTCCCCCGTGGGTCAACCCGTTTTTGGGCCTAGCCCCACCTATTCTAGTTTATTTAGGGTTTTATTTGCTTTAAGTTATTTTAATAAGATGTTTTAATGATGTTTTAATCTCGGCCATCAATGTGATTGGATGGTCTAGATTGGTCTTAGGGTTAGTCTTTTATCTATTTAAGCATTGTAAAGCCTCTTTGGCTAAGTAGTTATGAATGATTAATGAAAACAAAGTTTTGGAGCTTCCCAAGTTTCTTCTAGTTCTCCTCAAAATTTTTAACACCTCTTGCAATTGGAGTTTGGTGAGAGCCCAATTTTCCCCTCTATTTTCATCTTCCACCTTACCCGCCCCACACCTCCATCCCGTTCCGCGTTATTCTCATAGGATTATTTCCCATATATATATATTTATGGACTTGATCTTGTGAGAACTATTTTCACGCACCTACCGTAAGAACCAAGTGGATCCTATTTGGGGATGGGACCGCCGGGATGGAAAGATCTATATGGGGTCACCCAAATATCAAGCTTGGCCCCAATCACATGTTCCTAGCCCTTTCATTCGTGGCCTACAAATCTAGTCCATTTGGTTTGGTGCACACTCGATCCAATGGTTCAGTAAATTCGGATTTAATTGAAACTTGGGGCTTGTGACTTTTTCTTTTTTTTTTTTTTGGGGTTGTGGGGGGGGGGGGGGGGGGGGGGGGGTTTCTATATATTGCAAGGTTTGGATTGGGTGATAGATGGGCCCCACTTAAAGTTCTCACAAAAAAATGGTGAGAATTAGTTCTCACAAGATTATTTCTCATATATATATATATATTCAAAACTGCCCCATTTCAAAAGGGGAGTATATGGCCCTTTTGTCTTTTCCAATTACATGATGCCACCTCACATTGTAGTTGTAGAAAATAAATGAGACAACCAAGAGAAGTTATGTCCAACATAACGTCCAACCCCTTTGCAATGCAATACTAAATGAGTTACTTAACTTCCTTGGAATACGCCTATTTTTTAGGAGATTGGAGAGGAAATAGTGTGAATGGAGATTTTTTTAATGTACATTCCTTTTCTACCTTCTTTATTCTTTTTATACTAGGGCACTCCTTTGGACAAGTGGGCCCACCTTGAAATCATTCCCTTCACACCTTTGGATAAGTGGGGCCAATTTAGAATCACTCTTTGTGCTCACATACCCTCCATGAATTAACATTATATCATATTTGACACAAATTTCTTTTTCTTCACTAGATTTCACTTCTGTAGGAACTGTGCCCACGTTTGTGTTAATCACTTCGAATTGAAACTTATGAATTTTTAAACCAAGTTTTTTATGCAACCTTTTTAAATGGTCATTATTCCCAATTATGTACCGATCCAACCATCAATCACCAAAATAAGAGGGACCCATTGTGAAAGACATAAGGTAGGAGTATCAACTACCATTTGCATGGAATCTTAGCGTCTGAATTCAAACAATGAGAAAAGTAGGAAAGGGTGATGGTTTGCAAGAGAGAAAGTAAGGTTTAAATGGTTCAACTCCCCTTCCTAAAAATTAGGGCAGTATAAAACACTACGAATTCTCATTCGTCAAACTAAGGGGGGTTTTCTTTTTGCAAAATGCCTGGGGCGTTTTGTGGCATGCCATATATATATATTGTTGGGAGAGAGAGAGAGAGAGAGAGAGAGAGAGAGAGAGTACCTGCAGGTGAAGAAGAAGACTCAGCCGGGGATGAACTGACATGGATTGGCCAAGTCAAAGTCCCAAGCTTTAAAATGCTGGTCGGAAATTAAGTAGGAATATGACACCGACTTCGAATGAGAAAAGGAACAATTAAATGTTATTAAATCCATCACTGAGAATTGAGTATTGGGGTTGATATAATTGACCATGGAACAAGCACAAGACAATTGACCATGCACTACTGCTGAACATATAATCTCTGTGTTTCAGCGCTGAACTGTATCACCTGTCCCCATGTGTTTGTTATATGTGAAGAGGACCATGTTCTACAAGAATGCTGACACCTATGGTCATGATTTGATTACAACATTAGCTACTTACAAGTTGGAACATGTTATGCGTACTATATATGTACGAATTTTGTTACTGTATTCATCTTTCTTTCTGTCTTTCTTTTTTTTATGTAAGAAGCTGGCTTAATCATATATGGTTAATGGAATTATTTTTTCTTGGTGCAAAAGATGTCCAAGTTAATTTCTTTATCACCCCTATGCCTTAGGCTTTAGCCTCTTGTACTTACAAAGAATGATTGTGTTTGTCGGGAGAGATTGCGTTTTTCTGACCCACCTGTGTTTACCTACCCAGGTCCATGTTTCACAGTGGAATCCACCTTTTTTTGGACATTTTTCAAAAAAAAAAAAAGGGTTAAATCACAGATCAATCATATATTTGTAATAAGCCAATTTATTTATGCAATGGGGACCACATAGCATGGACCCAAACTGTCAATCCACTTCTCCCTCCAGACACTGGTGTGTGCCTCCAAAACTTAAAGCCCATTGGTGTAATATTTACTGTTGGATAAGAAAATGCAGCCGATATTGTGTTGTCCAATCCAATGGTGGATGCAACTCCAGTTAGACTAGAAATTCATAAAGTTATGGGGGAGGAAGCTGCACATCCAATGGACACTCCAGATTGCCTAACATGGGGCCATTGTATGCAGAAAATAAATTTATTAATAAAATCATATTAGTAATGATTTAATCACATTTTTCTTCCAATGGTTGATGTCACTTCTTTTAGAGAGAAGTTCGAGCTTACTATGGGTATAAATGGGGTGAGGCCCCAAAATGAATAGGCCATATCTATAAAATGCGGACATTGCATTATATATGATTTGGCCTCACTTGACCACACCTTGTGTTTAAGTTCACTATAAAAACATAGACACGCTCTCAATGACACATGAACAAGAGGGGAGAATAAAGAAACTGGGGTTATTTAAAGAATTTGTGAATGTATAAACATCTTTATCTGAACCTTATGTGTAGGAAAGAAAGAACTCAGTTTGAAATTAATTTGTCATGGTCATATATGGAGTTGCTATCATTGTTATTGCATGTTTATCCAAGCATGTGTTCTCTGCATACAAATGTGATAGAAGTGATAAATTGGTGCTTCCCATAACATTTAACCTTATCCTCATATGTGCTTCACTTCTCCAATGTTTGTTGTTCAATGTCTTCAATTAACCGATGTTTTGATTGATGTAATCTTTTTGTTTATGCATTAGGTATTCGTGTAGCGGAGATCCTCACGGGCATGATTGGGTTCCCGCCGAGTGTGATGTGTCCATCAGGCCTGGCTGGTTCTGGCAAAGCTCAGAAAATCCAAAATCTGCAGCCACTCTCCTAGATCTATATTACACATCTGTGGGCAGGAATTGTCTCTTGTTGCTGAACGTACCTCCCAATTCGTCGGGTCTTATATCGGAGGAAGACATCCAAGTTCTTCAAAACTTCACAGAGATGCGCCGCACCATATTCACCAACAACTTGGCTGACAAGGCTATTGTCAATGCAAGCAGCACACGTGGAATTGGTGATCCTCGGTTCAGCCCCTCAAACATCCTCAAAGAAGGTATTTTCACTTACTGGGCTCCTGAGGAGAACCAGTCTTTTTGGTCAATAAATCTCGATCTCAGGCAGCCATTATCATTCAACGTGCTGCAAGTTCAGGAGCCGATTCACATGGGACAGCGGGTTATTGAGTTCCATCTCGATGTACTAAGCAAGGGGGAATGGCAGACCATAACAAATGGTACAACGGTGGGATATAAAAGGCTGTTGCGTTTTTCTTCAGTAGAATCTCAGTGGTTGAGACTTGTCATTGATAAGTCCCGGGCAGACCCACTGATCTCATTTTTGGGAATTTATCTGGATCAATTTTCCAACATTAGTGATGTATCAGGAACAAGTTCTTCAGGCTTCAACAGCAGTCATATTCAGATGAAAACACATAACTACGGAAATTGGAAACAGATCTTCAATTTGAAGCTTAAATTCCTTTGATCTGGAATGGCATCCTTTGTTACCCCATCACCGGATTGGATGGATGTCAGTGTAACATGTAAAATAGTTCTAAGCTTGAAGTGGGATTTTCATCCACAAATAAATTCAGATAATGGTTTGGATCCTCTGCATGATTATAGCTATTGATGCATTCTTCATTTGTGTCATCATTTGGAGCCTTGGGTTTTTTGTGCCTATGTGTAATGCTGGAGATTGCTTGAAGTGTGATTTTCATCCACAAATAAATTCAGATAATGGTTTGGATCCTCTGCTTGATTATAGCTATTGATGCATTCTTCATTTGTGTGATCATTTGGAGCGTTGGGTTTTTTGTGCCTATGTGTAATGCTGGAGATTGTATTATAAAATCTTCTCTATTGATAGTTTGGTTCTGGGTGGCATAGACATTGATTCCATCGTTCTGAATGAAGTTCTTATAAAGATTTTAGGAAGACCTGGTAACTGGAAATCCAGTGAAAATGTCGATACTTCATCATGTGTTAAGTCTAAAGTTTATACTCTTTATAAAGAAGAGTTGCGCCACACTGGTAGATAGGTATTAAAAACAAATTATACTAAGAGGAAGGGCTTCTGCAATAAGGAGAAAGATTTATTTTTCCTTTTTTTTTTCAAAGAGAGGAGTTAAGTATATAGCAATACATGTTTAATATAAGAGTTTTGCCATGGGAGACAAACTGCTTCGGTGTTCCACAGTGGTTATCCCTGGAAATGGAGGAAATCAGTTAAAATTATTTTGCATTCCATGTTAAAAATTCATCATTATCTTCAAAGCCTTGTCTCAACTATGCAAACTCGGTTACATTAATCATGTTCTGCCACTCCGGTCTATCCATGCTAACTCAGCTAGATTAATTATGTTCCACCATTCCAGTCTATCCAGACCAAATATGTATAAATTGCACTTCTTGAGATATCCCTACTACTTCCATCAGAGACCCGTAAGGGTGGCCGTTAATGTCGACTTTTCAGCTTAAAAGGCTTCATAATAGCATTTTGTATTTTTTTAATGATGCCTAGAAGGGTCTTCTATGCTAACAAAACTTACAGAAAATTACTAACTTCATCCAATTGAGCTCAACAAAAATAAAAAAAATAAAATTGAAATCTGACATAAAATGAGGCAGAATGAGGCTCCAAAATGCCACTGTTTCCTTCATTTTCAATTGACAACGAACTTTTTAGTACCATCCTAGGACTTTTAAATGGTGTCCAATGATGATTTTCAGGTTTGAAATGGTCACAAGAAACTGAATTTTCAGCTGCTTCGGACCCATCTGTTTGATGCATAGGCCTAGTAAGCAATGGACTGCAACTGGATGAACCCAAACCCAAGCCAGCTTAATAACAATTTTGCAACTATCCACAAAAAAAAGTCATTTTACAACAGTGAATCTTCTTTTGGAGCCATATTACCAAAAAAATTACATTAGCTCTCTTCTATGATTAATCCCTGCTCATTTTGGAAAATGAAATGTTTTTGGGTTACAAAAGGAAGATCACGTCTTTGTTGAGAACAAGTTATTGTGTCTGCAAGAACCCTGAAAACCACAAAAGAAGAAAATGAGACTTATTTTCATTCCTTCATATCAAGAGAATCACATAAAGAAAAAGTTCACTAGATTATTTGAAGGGAAACAGTATGATGCAATTCTGATAAAACAAAGAGCTTAGGAACAGGAACAGGAACAGGAACAGGAACAGGCTGGACATGTGGATTAGACCCCATTCATGTAGTCGGCCCTAACCACATATGGCTGATCTTTCAGAATTGTGCTGATTGACAGTTTGAAGCAATACTTGTCTCTCCTTTCTGAATTCAGCTTCAGATCATATTTTTTTCTAGGGCGGGCGATTGAAATTGATGGATTACCCCATTGAACAAAATCACCCGGTAAGCCCTGATGATGAATAATCACTAATTAATCCTGTCCCCTCTCTGTTCCATTGCCAAAGACTGATTGGTAAGCTTATTTATTTACTGATCACCCTCTTTCTATTGCAGATGCTTGTATACTCTCCTCAAACAAGTCATTTAGCTATTGTATATTGCATTGTCAGGTAAACAAGAAGAAGAGATTTTTATATGTTCTTTAACCATGACAATATGGGCATAGAACATCACACAGACATTGATGGGGCAGTCCAGTAGAATGATGATATGCAGTCTACTATAGGATATCGCACTCTTATCAGATGAACACCGTTTATATCAGAATGATAGGCAAACTGTTGCAGTTCATCAAGTCTTGCTAAACACTAGATACAATGGGATGTAACAGTCTTGTATGGTGCAAATCCTTATTGATAGAATCAGGTTCAATATTTGTCTTCCTCTAAACTACATTATGACAGTAGAAGTTGTATCCCTATATTTCACAATCCTCTGAATCCTAACAAGACCAAGAAGATACCTTCTAACAGTCCTAGGATATTGCAGCCAATTGTCACTTCATCAAAGAAACAAGGGATTTTTACGGGGAAAAAATAACCCTCCAGGTTGAGTAAAACAACATAGAGCCTAAACACTTCATAATGATGACACAATACCTTCATTCTATGATATCATAGAATAACTTGACATGCAAATTTCACACACACACACACACAAAAGGACATTGCATGATATCATAAAAAGGGCTGTTAGATTATTCCATAATATCACGGAATGTCGAGTTATTCCATGATGTCTAATGCAGTTAGGGAAGCAGTAATCCCAATTGATGGTGAACCCAACAATACTTTATCTTCAATCAAACACAAAATCCATACACAAGGAGAAAAAGGTAGAGGTTCGCTTACCATTGATCGCGAAATCCACCGTAGATATCTTCAATCCAATGGGAAAAACTCATCCAATGAGAAGAAATAAAAGAAAGTGCTCAAAAGCAGCTTTAATTAATTTTTCATAAAATATTTCAAGATTGCTTCAGTAGTTGCTTTGCAGTCTTATTTATAATATTGAAAACCCAAAACAACTCTACTTTCCTAAATTGTAGCACTATTAGCTACACGAATTAGAATCCTATAAAGAAAGAAAGCATGACAACTGGGACATTGACCACTCTTTGGAGGAATGGGCTGTCATATCAATAACATGGAAAAAATCACTCACTAATCTAAAAACCTCTCTATAAATGAATAGAAGGAAATCAATCCAAATCCAAGAATTATGCAGTTGAACTTAGAAAGAAAATTACTGCACCATTATTTTCTATTTCTGCTAGTGGGACAGTCATCTCTTATAGACTGAGCTAGGCTTGGGCCCGATTTGGGTCAAGTTTAGGTGAATTGAACCCATTGACCTGCTACCCCTTTTTTAAGTCTGTTGGGCTTGTTGGCACTTGCACCAATATCATGGAATAGAGGTCATATGCATGTAATTATGAAGTGTTTGGGCTCTTCCTTGTTTTTCTCAAATGTAAGGGGTTTTTGTAGTAAAACTTCCAAGAAACAATATGACACAAACATGAGATAAAGAGGAGTTCACTCCACATTTAAAAGTCAACATGTGGACTTTTTACCATAGGAGTTGGAAGAAGTTAGTTTTCAGAAGTCTACAAACTGGATATCACTGACAGTAATGCTCCAATTTAAGCAGGGAGGAGTTAAGCAAGTAATATCATGTAGTCATGATACAACGTAAAATTCACACTTGGATTAGTTCAACAAATGCAGATTAGAGTACTCGGTACGTTAGAAATCAAAATTCAAAACAACCTTCCCTAGAGGAAAAGAATGCATCTCTCCTTTAAATTCTATAGTCTCTACTCCAGCCCTAGTTTTCACACTCATATGTTATATGTGCACGTACAGAACAGAAGCATTAGAGAACTGTACACTTTGATATGATGCAGGAACCTTAACTCCTTTGCAAGATTATGTTGAATGGGCATTTACAAACTAAAGTTCTTCTTGTTAGACTCTCTATACCACAAGTCTCATGATAAGTCCATGAAACTGCACAATTTCATCATTATTTCATGTAGAAATATGGACTTATTTAGCATAAATTGCATCATCATATTCATTGAATTTTATGCTTTCATGCATTTGAGCATTCAAGTTTAAACCTAAATCAAAGTCATTGAAAAATTCAGAAAAATGCATGTTTTTATGAAAATATTCTTATGCATTATCATACTATCCTCAATTATAACTCAAAATTCACACGTGAAATGACTTGTTTTTTTTTTGCACCACTGTGTAGAGCGCAAAAAATTGATAAACGTTACATGTTCATATGCATTCATGCGATGTGAATTGGGTCCTATGCTTAGCATTATTCTTTTCTACATAAAAAGATAATTTCTGAATTTTAGTTTCATTTTGTATAGGAAATTCAGATTTTTGGGACCCACTTTGAGGAGAATTTGAAAAGATAAATTGAGGAAGAAATTGGGGAAGAGAAGAATTAAAGAAAGGAAGAAAAAGAAGATAAAGACGACCCATACATGGGGGCATGAATCCCCATGTTGGACGTCCTATGTGGGCCCACTTTTGTTGCAAAAGTTGAAGAAAAATCAGTCATTATCTTGATGATTCTGAATTCAAATTCAAAATCTGAATGTGCAACAAAGAAGGAACAAGAAAGGAAGGTTTGGTGATCAAGCAACACAAGGAAGGAGGAAGGAAGCTTCATGCACAAGAAGAAAGAAAACTTGTCTTTTTCCTGGTTTTCTCATGACATGTAAACTTTAAATGGTAATGACTTTCAATCCAATCGTCAGATCAGGGCAATCTACATACCATTGGAAAGCTCTATTCGAGTACAAATCTGTAGAGTCTAAAATTGCCTCAATCGGAGTTGTATTGAGGAAGATATGGCATCAGAAAGTTGACCGCAGCATTTCCAGGTGGGACAGCTATTTTGCACGACCAAGGGGACCCACCTCTATTCTTTAAAATTTGAAAATTCAAATTTTGGAAGATTCCTTGCAACTGTTGTGGGCCCATTGTGTGGAGATTTCAAGAAGTATCTAGATCACTCAATTTAGCAAGTCTTGGAGCTCAAGAATGCCACGATAGAAAGTCCTATCCATTGAGCAAAAATCTCTCAGAAGTTGACAAAGAAGAATGATAGCTTGGATTCCAAGCCAAGTTATTGCTAAAAGAGCTACAATGGATAGGAAAGGAGGCCTCTGCGAAAGCTATATAAGGAAAATGGCCAGGGGGGCATCCCATGACATCCTTTGCAAGCACAACACCACCCACACGCCCCCTCCACTCTCTCCTTCTCTTTCTCTTCCATCTCCTTCACCAAGGGCAGCCACCTTCAAGGGGCTGAACCACCACCCTTAGCCACCCATTCCACCACCATTTTTACCACCATCTAGCCTCTCCTAGGATATCTTTCAAGCACAATTATAAAGGAATGTGCTGCTGGAATTTTCAAACTTGAAGATGATCACCATAGTAGGCTAGTTTACCTTTTCTAGGATGAAGGGTTGATGTCCTGTAATTTTTAAATTGGTTTAGCTTGTAAACAATGGCTAAGAATTAATGGAATCTTCTGTTAACGTATAGAATTGTTTATACAATCAACAGCCATGCTTAGTAACCTTTTTTTATGTTTTTTCTTCTTCGAATCCATTGCATGCTTAGAGGCAGTGCAAGTGTGAGCAAAAGGAAATTTTGGACTAGAGAATATTAAAAAGAATAATTCTGAAATTAATCTGACTTTTCCATTAATTCTGTTCTATTCTTTATTTGGATTGACAACCCATAGTTGAGAAGGAGGTCCTAGAGAAAATTAAAAAGAATAATTCTGAAATTAATCTGATTTTTCTATTAATTTTGTTCTAATCTTGATTTGGATTGACAACCCATAGTTGAGAAGGAGGTCTCGATTTACCTGTACCTCCAATGTTTAAATTCAAGACAGATCCCGGATTCCTAAAATATTTACCAACCTTTAAATTTCTTCAATTTATCAATTCTGAATTCTATTTTTTTTATTGCTTTCAATTGGTCATTTAATCTTGTTTTCTATGGTTGCAGCTTTTTACTCTAGGATTTTAGATTAGGAATTTTTAATGGTGTAATTGATCAATTAATTTTAATATCCAGCAAAGTAGGTTTATGGTTTTGTATAGTTTTTAATAAACTAGCATCAGATTTTCTCATTGGAAAGGTATATAAACTATCGATTGTGATTCGCTCTCCGTAAATTCGACCACACTCACCAAGTAAAAATACATCGCAACCTTGCACTTGGGGTTGATGAACAGAGCATAAAAATAAGCACAACGGAGTGCATTGAATGCAATAACTAAGCCAAGGAAAAATTAGTCATGCAGGAGTAGACATGTTACCTATTCATGGTAATATTCCAAATGAAAAGTCACTTCCAGACCATTTCACCCATAAATTTTAGAGCCGGAACACCTCTGATCTCTACATCAACCAATGGTGCTTGGACCAATTTCAAGCCTTTCAGCTCTGGATCACTTTTTATTATATCAAGGGCACGGGTTTGGTCCTGCAATAAAAATTTAAAATGAAAATTGCAGCTTTATGTAAAAAACCAAAAAAAAAATGAAAATAAGGCTACTTTTTTGCCTGGCATACAACTTGTCAGCTACGACACTTGGTATCAAAAGGGGGCCATAGGCCCTACCAGATGCATAGGTGGGCTACAGAATAGGGGTGTACAAGAAAACTAGCCCCATGGGATTTCTTAGTCATATAAGAAAAGTTGATGAAATAGATCGATAAACTGAAATCTACAGCCCGTGGATCCCACCACAATGCCATGTGTCTTAGCCGGCCATTCGTCTGCCAGATGTCAAAGCAGGATTCATCTGGCTACCAGGAATCTCAGGAAAAAGGGTACACACAACAAAAAATGATGACCTTTTAAAGTAGAAATAAATTATTAAACGAAAGCAATACAGACCACCAGTATGTAAATATCAAGTGTTGACTGTTAGGCTAGGAACACAGAATAGGGAAATTAATCTATGTGGAATTTCATGAGTAATTTGGAACATACCTTTCGTTTCATCGCACAAAACTTGCAGTCTGATGCAGATGGAGGTAGGACTTGATTAACGATAAGCCGCTTTACAGGAACATTTTCCTTCTTCAGTGAAGCAGATAACCTTGATGATTCACTAATTGCCATTACCTTCAAATGAAAAGGACACAAGTGAGTTTTTCAAAATGCATCCTCAATTCCAGCGAATACACTCAATATATCAATTGAAAAGTTGCTCAACAAATAAAATGGCAAAATATGAATTTTCAATTAACCGCATGAGGCTACAATTTATCACTTACAACATGCCCATTTAGAACTTCAAGACCAAACTTAAGTAGTGAAGTGTTAGATTTTTATCAAATCCATGCAAAGAGCTGATGTTAGAAACTGGTGAAGGTTGAATACCTCTCAAGCATTGCAAACAATGTTAAGAATAAGCTTGAAATAGACGCTCATAATCATTATTCTGAGTTTGGAGTGGCATGCTACTCATAAGAGTGTTAGTCAATAGACACTTGCCTCTTAGACATGGTTGATTCAAAATTTCAAATTCATTTAGACAAAATTGGCATGAATCACAATGAATGTCATCAGGAGCAGCATAAGCATCAAGGACCTCTTCATACATATCTAGTGTCAGACTTGTGAGCTCTACTCTTCAATTCATCCCCTTCTTTATTGTGGTTTGAAGCCCTAGTAGAAGGCGTGCCAGAATAGGATGTCACACAGAGCACTTGGGGAGGGAATGAGATCCAATGCTTCAGAGTATCAGTTAAGGTGTGTGGAAACTGGTAGTCCTCTAATACAGGGCCCTTCCCTCACTGAGGAGATGTCTTACTATTTGCACTACACACTGGTAGGTTGCCCATCCCTGTTTAAGTTAATGTTCTCCATCACTCAACAATCAAATGTCTCTGACAACTTCATTCCAAGTTGTGTTGGTGCCCCACTCCTACAAGTTCTTGTACCAGCAAACACTTCAACTCCTTTTCTCCTTCTTTGTTTTCTTTTATTTATTTATTTATTTCAGAAGCAATGCTTCAGGTGGAATTTTCGCCTGCAACAAGACTGCAAACTGTTCCTGAGGTCAAGTGGGCCCCATAAAGATGGACTACATCTGACTACAGTTGCTACAGGATCATGTTAAAGAAACGAAGAACTTTACAAAGACAAGCAAAATTACAAAGATAACTGTTACCAACGACCAGTTTTATATCCAGATAGTCCATCCTTTGCCAGTTCTCTTGAATAGATTAGTGCCCCCACTAACATTCACAGAGGACAGTAAACTCATTAAGGGGGAAGAAATGTCCTTGATCCCACTTCAAAGCATTTACCAAATCTGCCCCAATTAGCCAGAACATGATTTCAGAAACAGCCTCACCCCTTCTTTAATCACAAAAATCTGTGTTTCCCCACATTAACAAGACTGGAAAATGCTAATGGATGGCCCTTATCATCTTTTATATTTTGTAACACCCTTAATGGACAGGTCACGCTGCTAGTGCTACCATTTATATAAAAGGCTCCATTGTTACGGCTTGGGTAAAACCATGATGGCATCTCCCTCTAGGAAGTACATGGCTTTTATATTTTAATCACCACCCACCTTTAGTTTTCAAGGTAGAGACCCCAAAGAAAGCCCATGTTTAACCCCACTACATCTAGTAAAAAGGATGAAACTGGCATGATAAGAGTATGTTGCTGCTCATGAACGTGTTGCGTTTCATTGAGATGAATTTTTGGGTCCATGTGATTCCCATAAACGAAAAACAAAAGATCAAACAGAAGGACATGTTTTTTTAAGCCCTTGCGAAGAACCCATCATTCTCAATGCTTGTCACAGCGTCTACATGCTTAACATTTTAAATCTTTTCCTACAATAATATTAGAGACGGGAACCTTTGCTACATTAATATGTATACATGCACATTTATGTATGAAGATGTGCATGTACAAATTGAGCATGTATACAAACAAAGAAATGGACGCACTAACGGCATTAAATTATGCAATCACATGCTTGCACGCACATATGAACACACAAATGCGCACGCATGGGCACACTCGCACACCCGAAGTGACACGCATGCATGCATATATGAGATCACTCATAAGAATGAGGTGTGATACTAACTTGCTCATCAATTGACAGAAGCCATTTATTTTGTGTTAATAGTGTTTGAGGGCACACACGCACACACATTGGATCAGCCATGTGAATGAGATGTTATACAAACTTGCCTATCAATTTATATAAGCCATTTATGTTGTGTAAATTCACTATTTTGGGAGCACCCAAAAAAAAAAAAAAAGATTCAGCCTTAAGATATAAATTTCAAAAAAAAAAAAAAGCTCAACCCTGGGATCTTACTGTAGGAATTGTGACGATAACAAATTCAGTAGAATCTGTATCACGGAAAAGCTCCCGTACTTTCACCATCCTCTCCCTCAGTTTCTCTAATTTGTCAGACTGCAAACAGCAGCAAAACCAAAATGAATAGTATTTTATTTAAGGTAAATGCCTGCTCCTAGTGACCCATTGCTTACCGCATCCTGTTGTTTTTCTTCTTTCCCAAAAACAGATTTGATGGCTGATGTTGCTGAAGCTATCTTCTTCCTTAGCTGAAATCAAGGCACAATTAAGTGTCATTAACAAGATATATAACAATAGAAATGCACAACATTGATCAATATAAACAGGCAAGCTCATGAAGTACTTATGAATACAGTGATAAATAGAAGAGTTAAAACTAATTGATTGCACAGAAAAAATAACATAACTAATTGAAAATACATAGTAAGGATTGCAAGGTGTTGTTTACAATATTGATTAGAATCTGGATAAAAACATATCTTTAGAGACCTCTGATAAAATTGGAACAATACAAAGAATATAGACAAGAAAATCTGCAATAAATATTTCATAAACCTGCCTTGGAGTACGTGGGCAACAGCTG
The DNA here is from genome assembly GCA_037013555.1 of Sextonia rubra. Classification (NCBI taxonomy): domain Eukaryota; kingdom Viridiplantae; phylum Streptophyta; class Magnoliopsida; order Laurales; family Lauraceae; genus Sextonia; species Sextonia rubra. The sequence continues at coordinate 12,982,421 of JASUAD010000008.1, forward strand.
CACCAAAAATATAGTGAAACTATAGATATAACTGTGTGTGTTCTAACAAAAACCATCAAAAGTAAACTCAATTGTTACAACATTTATCAAATCAGAGATGTAATGTTAAAAAAATGCAAGAAGAAGACATAATATCTGTTGTATCCCCCTTGAGGGAGTGCCTTTGACGCAGCCCCGGATCCATGATCGACAAATAGATCAATCTCATGAAGGATTGATCGAATCCAAAGAAGGATTCAGCTACAAGGGTACCCTCACAAAAGGAGAAAACACCATAAGAGATCAATCTCAAAACAAAACCATAATTGATTGAAATTAAGCATTGCATTACAATGAGGCCTACCATCCTTATATAGAGGAGTTGGCTTAATCCATAAGAAAAAGAACTTTCTAATATCTAAATAAGTCTAAACAAAATATGAAATTGACTATATTAATCCTAATCAAATTAAAATATGGACTGGGCCCAATAAGTTGGCAAACCCATGGTTTGTCCTGCATCAGCCTTGTATTTATAATAACGTTTACAATGTACAATTACATGGATAGCCCCTTCAAAAGGTTTAGGGCCTTTTCTTTTACCAGCTTTTCTGATTAAAATTTGGTATGTGGGGAATTCATGGACATGATGTAATGGCTTGCCCTCTAGCATTTGTAAATGCCATGTTCATTTGCCGGAATTCCAAATTCCATCCAGAATTCCTAGAATTTCAACCTCTTTGCATTTTGTTGGAATTTCTAGATGCTCCACGCAAGAAGAGGATTTGGGAATTCCACCCTGGAGGACAAACAAGAATTCTGTGAATTCTTGTAAAGAAACAGGCCTTAAAGGGAGGATATGTACAAGGGAGTTTTGGGAAGAACTAATTTACAAGTGTTATCTTGCGGGACTAAGTCTTGTGGAGGTATCATGATCTACCGGTTTACCAGAATCAATACTCTCTTCAAACTAATATCACGGAGTCTCCACAAAAGAAGTGGATATAAAAACATCACTGGTCCACACTTCAACCTTTGTCCAGTTTTGGTGTCCATATTGGCAATTTACTCATCTTCACTCATATAAGTGGCACAAATGTTCAAAATTCTAACTAAACCCAAAACTATCTAGTGCTAGAGACCCAGGGAAGTCAATTCTACTAAAATAATGCAGAAGGTAGCTCCTATAAGCAATTGGCAAAGCATATGATGCTTGTAGATGTAAAACAGGAGAAAATACATATAAAAAAGTTGCATTGATCTTTACAACGAATGAGCAAGGTTAAAAAGGTTAAATATTCAGAGTGGAGATCATAGTCAGATATTTTTGTTGGGAAACTGAGGAGAGGTGGAAGAGGCAAGACATGGTCTACATATATAAGCCTCAAGATGACACGAAGGGATGGCTGAAAATAAATCTATCTTGAACTAGGGGATAGATCTACAAAGATCTAAGTTAGAGAGAGGACAAAAGTGTATGAGGCCATCTAGCATGTTATGACATAGAGCACATTATCGTTGAGGAACTATATGATTTTCAAGTTTTTGCACATGGACCTCATGTTTAATAATCAAGATAATAATCTGGACCCACAACAGGCAGGGCCCAAAAATAATACACATTGTGGTTTGGACATTTGATCTTTTTATTACCAGTGGTTGGCAGATAGGTGGTAAAAAGGGAAGAGAGTGGGTGGGTGGGGGAAAAGTCCACTTCCAATTTTGAAACGCCGTGTATAGTAAGGTTCTCCAATATCACTTTTACTGAGATATTTTGATCTTTTAGGGACTTTTGTCGTGCTCGCAGTTAGAATCAATTAAATTAACATCCATGGAAGATAACATTTTTAAAATACATCATTTTAATTTTTTTAATCAAATATTTATAAATACATACTTTCACTGACTGCATTTTATTGGTGCAAAGATTATCATCATGAAAAAATTCCCTGATTATCCGCTTTCAAAAACATACCTGCAAGATTTTGCCTATGGATGCATCCAAGAAGTCTGGCAAGGACAACAGCCGAAGAGTATGCCCCTATTAAATGTCAGATTGAAAATGCATTACTTATAAGATAGAATCATTATATTTTTACAAGAGAATTAATAGAAAGAAATCATCACGCAGCTTACTGTTGGTGCAGTATCAAAGACAATCCGGGTAAACATACTATATTCTGGAGCCTCAACAAATTGCATAACCTGGCACACACCTCCAATTCAGACTGCAGCGATTATTGAAGGAAGAGTGTCTTCATGAATTAAATGAGAAAAGATTATTACCTTGGAGATTGCTAAAGCTTCGTCAAGTCCTGGAGGAGGTGTATCCAGTAATTCTCCAAGTTTGAGCTCTCCTAACTTGATGATTACAAAGTGAGCACTATGTCATTTGGAGAGAGAGAGGGAGAGAGAGAGAGAGAGAGGCTCAGTGGAACATGTATTGCATTATTTTTTTATTGGTAACTTCCACTGTATCATGTGCTCTTGCTTGTCAAACAATTATTTTCTGAAAAAGAAATATTTCAAATTATACATGCAACTCAGATGCAATATTTGACATGAGATCATGCCTGGTTCAGATCACAGCCAAACTGAATAGAAGCTGAAGACTTGAGTGTGTGTCTGTTTGCATGTGTTCATGTTTTCCCTTCAGGCCTCACCCACAGGCATATGAGTCATGGTCCTAGCCCAGAACATTTCATATAAGAGACTTGACCTGGAGTAGTTTCATGTATTACTAAAAGATGTTGCAACCAGTAGAAAAATCCCGATTTTTCAGAGGTCATGAAAGCCTAATAATATGGGCAAGCCTGGCACATAGCAAGCAGAAGCTGGCAGCAAAATGGAATAGCGGGAGCAGTGACAGCTTTACCCGGCCTAGACCTCACCAGGCCCTTAAAGTTATTCTGTTCTTCTAGATCTAATCTAATTGGTAACGACACTACACCCTTTTTGATAAGTGTAAGGTCAGGCCGCGCCTGTAACGAGCCAAAAAATTAGGACTGGATACAACACACGGGCCAAAACGCAGAGCCCAAATCCAGCTCAGACCGAGTCACACCGGCCAAGCCCACGAACTCCTCTAGTAGTATTTGATATGAGTCTTAAATGGATGCATGTTAGTCCCAGATGACTAACGTTTTAGACATGATGTGATAATAATTTCACATTTTATAATGAGTGAAATACTTAAATAAAAATAACTAGTAGAAAATTTCCATTAGATATCCAAATAAAAGAAGAAAATTTCTTGAATATTAGAATTCCAAAAACTTCTAGGAAGGAAAAATGCAACAAATATCCAAACATAATATTTTCAACATAAAATTTCAGAATCTATGAAGTGTATTTGGATTTAAGATGCTGATTATTTCAGAAATCCAAACATTCCAAAATCCATTCAAATCCTCTAATCCAAATGTGTCCTCAGGAAGATGAGAAAATCCACAATTTCTCATAAGAGTTTGAACTATACCTGTTCAACAAGCATTCCGAGGCCCATACTATCCATAAAATCTTTGACACCTGTCCCACCATTTTTCTGACTCACACTACGAAACTCTTCCCTAGCCTTCTCCGGATTAATCTATGAAAAAGAAAATTAATGAATTCAATACTTGTCAAGGCACCAACAAATAAATATTTGCACAGAAAGGAGTATCAGAAGGGCCATCAATATTATACTACACAGCCAACAGATAGTCATAGTGGCATCTTCACCACCTCAAGGGCAAACAGCGAAGTATCAAGTCCATCAACAGGCACCAGCATTCCTCCAGTCAAATCCTACAAACAACATATAATGTGAAACCCATATACAACAGTTTCGTCCAGACATATTGACAAGGATCTTCATCAATGAAAGCTATCATAAGAAGAAGTTAAACATATGAGGTACTATACGATGTTTAATTGCCAAAAAAAAAAATCAACTTATAATGGTATAAGTGGGACCCACTGTGCAGTCATACAAGCCATTCATATGGTGGGTATGAAACTGAAAAACACATTTCATCCCCAATTTGTTGATCCTATCCTTTTGATGAAATAGGCATGGACCATGTGGATCACAGGATTTAGTGAAAGGTATGAAACTAAAAAACACATTCCATCCCCAATTTGTTGATCCTATCATTTTGATGAAATAGGAATGGACCACATGGATTACAGGATTTAGTGAAAGGTAAGTAGGTAACTCCACTTGCAAATTTTGTTTAGTCAAGAAAATACTCATCCAAACAATGTTTAAAACAAACCTCTTAAATACAATAGACTCAAGATTTCTTAGGATATGCATAAGCTGAACACAAATGAAAAGATGAAACCTGAGACAAAACTGTTAATATTATAAACAAGTACCTGATCAAAAGAATCGCTCAAGGAATGTGCAGGATCAGTAGACACAACAATTGTGGGATGCCCGTGATTTGCAAATTTAACAGCAAGGGATGCAGCACAGCTCGTCTTTCCAACACCTCCTTTTCCACCCAGCATGTAATACTTCCTTTTTGTTCCAGCAGCCATTTCATCAAACCCTTCAACAGTTTCTGCAGGAGTAGCAACTGATCTGACTGCAAAATTACCACATAAGCTGTAATCTATACTCCGTTCATGAAAAGAAAGGACTAATTTGATCAAGTTTACATCAAAAAACAGTGTGCAATACATGTAATTAGAAAATGTATAAAGTATGGATTCAGAGGCAAGATCGCATCAAATAATTGTACAACAAGTCTCCATACTTACCATTTCAAAAATAAATAAACGAACAAATAAATAAAAAAATAATCCCTATGATTCCAATCATGCACAATTTTTTCGGGAATACAAGGCCATAATAACTGCTGCTTCATCCATTCTTTAACCAAAAATGATGAATGCTGCAATGTAATGCAACAAGCATTGCACCTGATATATATTGCATATAGGGTTTTTATGCAATGGGTGGACCTGTCTCTGCCACTTACTGAGTCAGTTGACCAGGAAACCCAACAGGCCGACCAGGTGTGTCAGTAAACTAAATTTTAAATAATTCTATCAAAAATATATACAAAGTATGGTTCTCTTGTTTTTTTAGATGCTTGGGTAAAATTTTCTTAAAACGGTTCGACTGACTCGGCCAACTAACATAGCTTCTTCTTCTTCTTCTTCTTCTTCTTCTTCGCTTTCATTTTATTGTATGTCCTAGTTCCAGAACCCACCCTTTCTCTCCACAGTTAGAAGCAAAAGCTCTTCTACCTCCTCTTTAGTCAATTATTTACTTTGGTTCATCCCCTTGGCTCAGAACCGCAAATCATGACAAAACATTGTGACGAGATAATTGTCATAAATATCAACCCAAGATTAAATCCACAGATTTTACTTTCTTCTCTTTCATATATCCAGCCCCTTAAGGTAAAGAGGTTGGAGAGGCAATGTTTTATGTTATTTTCTTCTTTTATTTCTAGAACATGGGCTAGTTATTGATGTAAATAAGTCAAAAGGATTCCTTCTTGAGTGACTCCTTTTGGCAATCTATTGATATTTCCCTTTTAACACCAGTTCAACAATGCTTAATGGGGAGGAGTTACATAGTTTAAACACTTACCCATTTATCCGCAATTCGAGAACAGTTTCTTCACCAAATGAATAACCAAAATGCCTTCTTTTTCCTACTAACCATCAATAACCAACCTGGGTTCATCCCAATAGAATCAAAGAAACCTCAACAACCAATCATCCAGCTAACACCTCACTTTTCTTCTCCATAAAAGCATAAAAAAGAACAACCCCATCAAAATCTAACTACTCTGGTGCCCATAACCGCTTTGAAAACGCACAACAGAACCCAATCGAAGTATTTCAAAAAATATATATAGAAATAAGAACAACTGAACAAAACCCAAGAAAGGAAATCAAGATGAAACCCAAAACGAGAAAGAGAAGTGGGGTTGGTGAAGTACCTTGGAAAGAATTTCTGTAAACTTTGTTGGTGGCGGTGGGGAGTGAAACGAAGCTGAAATTCCTGGAAATCCTTGTCCATGAGATGGAAGAGGCTTGTGGGGTTCTAGAGATGGTGAAGAGGAGATCTTTCATTGACACTGACATGGAGTTGTTTGCAGAGAATCTTCTGATGGGAAGTGAAGAAATGGTAGGAACACAAGCAGCAGCAGCCATTTCGTTCTTCAGCTGCTTCTTTCCGTGGCTTGTGGGCTACCAGGAATGAATGATATAAGGATGGATGGCAATGGGTTGGGTTAAATGAGTGACCCGGCCTGGTTAGGAGTCGGACGGGTTGTGGTATTCGGCCACTCCCCCTGTTCTCTGTTGAGATGTGGCCCAGTGCTCTCCCTATGCTTTGAAGTTTGGATCACCTGTAACCGACCAATCCAAGCCATTCAAATTGATCATGTGACCTACTCTTATTAAAATAAAATTTATAGACGTCCTACTGTTCGAGAGGGTGTTCACGGTTCAAATTATTGAATATGATAAATCGATTTGTGACCATAGGGTCACTCTCAAGTTGACCCCGCCCTGTTTTTCCAACATTATGAGTAAAGCCCATGAAAAGTGCCCAAGAAATGAACAAATCAACAACACACATACACAATACGGATCCCCTATGGCTGTCGTAATAAGGCCAGCGTGAGTGGGCTAGTGGCATCGTGACACAGAGAATTAAGCAGATGTCATCCGCTCTAAATGGCTCACCCATTTCCCTTTTTCAAATAGATTTGCAGAAAATAAAAGAATGCGATTGGGGCTCTTTCATAAATAACAAAACATGAAACACAAAACACACCAATCCCGCCAGAAGCACTCTTGTTTAGCTACAAAACTTCTTCCTCCAAGAGGAAAATTGAGGGTTTTTCTGAGAAAGAAATTACAAGAAAGTGGCCTGGATCATCATAACATAGGTATATTTCCTCCCTCTTCTTTCTATCATTTATTCATCTTTCCCCCTTTACATTTTGTATCATCATTTATCCTTCATCTTGTTTGAGGTTCTTTTGTTTGATCCTTGGTTTTTATTTTTGAGAGTCTACTTTGAGTGTTGATTTTTGTTGGGTTCTTGTGAACATGAAAACTCTATGATTTTGAAAGACAATAGATCATACATAATACCAAATCTATGATGCAGTAAAAGTATTCAATGGTTCAAAATAACGGTTCCTTCTATTCAAAATAAAATAAAATAAAAAGATAATTATAATTCCTTGTTTTAGGTATTTCTGATATGAAACTAATTACATTCATCAATTTATTCTATATGGTATATACAGATTTATACGATCTACATTCTTTCTATTCATATACAAAAACAAAAAAAAAAAAGGCTTAGCTTTGCATATTATAGATCAAAATAGGAATGAATATAGGGTATGTAAAAAATAATAAAATGTCAACCATCTGCCACAAAAACTCCCTACAAATCTTCGAAAAAATATATCATAAGGAGCTCATATAACCATCAAAAATTTCCAAAAAAGCCACATATGAACACTAGCATCTAGCATGTTTAACCTGCGAAACCAAATTAACTTCGCATAAAGTTAGTGCATTTTTGATGATGTATCAATTGGAAATGCAGAGTGAGATTTAATCTTATAAGCAACTCAACGATTATGTCAGCTTTCTTGCAGATTGCTAAAGGATGTTATCATTAGTGCAATTATGTATGATCGTTGAGACGTCATGGCAAAACACTGGATCCATTCCACCACCACATGTTCCCTATATAATGAAAAAAAATGAATTTATTTATTAAAATCAAATTGAACATTGATCAATCAACTAGAATGAAATCTAATAGACTTCTCATACCTTTAATATGAAGGTCAAGGGACCAGTAAGAGGATGCTACTAATCGTTAAAAGACATTGGTCTATACAAAGTACCTAATGATTTCTAAGTAAAGAGAGAAATAAGCATTGCTTACTTAACATTGCTCTTAATTAAATATGTATGAATTCACAATATCATCAATATAACAACAAACATATATGTGGTAACCAATTAAGTAAATGAGCAGTAAAATATTGAATTGGAGCCATCCCAATGCTATATGGTCCATGCAAGAAACAAAGCAAGCAACAATCCATTAATGCACTATTTTACTACAACTTTTGTTTATAAATTTTTAGATTTTGATTGGTATATTCACTGGAGTATAATAAGTGTTAGGTGGAATAGTGCTTATTGCGCATTCAGGTTCACGCTTTCTTCTTTTTCTTTTTTCAATTATTTTCCAAGACAATTTTTAGCTTTACACCTACCACGACAATTATCTTTTTTTTTCTTATTTCACAAACAACATGCCTTTCTTTAAGCTCTTTTATATTTAGTATTTGTCTTGACTTCCTTAAGCTCTTTTATAAATCAGCCCCTATAGGTGCAACATCTGCTAAGTTATCAATTGTGGTTTAACTTACTAGAACTCTCTTTATGTCATGTAACAATGAATCTGATCCTTTAAATGTATATAAAAACTTATCTTCAGTTTCAAAAGCCTTTGATGCCATTTTAACAAAATTATGAAAAACATTATACGACACAACATATCTGCCTTATGATCACCTGATGTGCATCCACTTGGCTTATCGAATGAATGTAAAGCCACTCCTTGTGTCCACCTCTTTAACATATATTTGTTGGGATGCGTTTGATGGAATCAGTTGTTACCATCAATGAATGGCCATGCAAAATTCCTACAAATTCAGATCTTTTATAGCTACATGAGATAGAGTCATCCATTGAGTTAGATGTAATGGTGTGCTTGTGACCATTCCTATTGAGGACACAATATTTTTTCATAGTCCCCTCATCATTGCTTTCTTGAACCTGCCAACTTAAGCCATTGAGGTTTATAGATGACTTGTATATGAATTTGTGATGTCGCTTCAAAATTAGAACATCAACCATTAATATTGGCAAGGTTTATGTCATCTTAAAATTGACTTCTAACTGTGCATACTCTCTCTCATCCAACAACCTTTCAAAATGACAAAAAAGCATACTATTTCTTTTAAGAAGAAAGTAATTTTTTAATTCTTTATTTATACTTTCACTGTACTTCATGCTTTTCATTTCTGTACAAAATGTATTTCTTCCACACATAATGGCTCACTTTTCTCTATCCTCAAATAATCTTGTCAACCAACTATTATCATGAAATATTACACAGTTCAAGCATATTATCTCATGTAGTAAGAAACTCATTTTCATCATCATAACCATATACACAATTGCTGAAATCACTGAGAAAAAATTATGATCCACTAATAACATGTTTAAGATGCTTTAGTGCATTTTGAAACATATGTTACACACAAATATGATGAATAGTTTCTCGTAATATTTCTTTAATTGCTATTGATATTGCTTAATTTAATCCATGGGGATAGTTTGTTGCCTTTTTCTTGACATTACATCATAAATGGTCTTAAATAACTATACAAAAGAATTAAGTGTCTCATCATAAAGATGTGCAGTGCCAAAAATTATGGCATGCTTATGATGACTAACTCCAATAAATTGTGCAACAGGTTGGCCATAAGAATTTGTCTTATCAGTAGCATCAAAACAAACAATATCTCCAAAACGTTCATAGTCTATCAATATTCTTTCATCAGCCCAGAAAATATTAGTGATAAAATCATCCACATCGAGCTACATAAAGTAAAAGAGTGTCGGATCTTTAACCTACTTCTTTCTAAAATATCCTAAAAGGCCTCTAGTATCAAGGGATTTCATATTTTTTATTCTCTTTGTTCGTAAATAATTCTTGTAATTAACTGGAAGGAATCCAACATTTTCTCTACTGCTTGCTTGCTTACTCATTAAATTATATATTGATTTTGGCCATATGCTAAATTTATTACAATCCACAGCTACTACAACTTAAACAATAGCAATTTTTCTTTGTGATCTTAACGCGTGTGCTTTATTGGAGAGGATGATTGTGATTGCCATTAAAATCTAAAATACGATATTTTTTATTCATCCCCAAGAAAACTCTCATGTAGCTTGTATGTTTAGTTTTTGTTTTTTCATGACGGTACTTCATATATGCATCTCACTTATCATATCTTTACTGACATTATTTAAAACATACAAATATCCTTTTTTTTTTTCATTACAATACTTTTATCCTTTGTAGCGTGATGCTTTCCGAATACTGAAACCCCATAATCTCCCAAATCGATTTTAGAAGTCATAAGCATCTTCTATTGTTTTAAACTCCATGCCGACCTTTATGATAAGGGATGCTTCATCTATACATTCTTCTGCATTTGAATCAAAAAGGTGCTTTTTCTTGCTCAGATTGATTTTCAATAAATGCGGTATGATTATTTACATTATAATTTGTTGCATCTATGTTGAAGTTAATGTGTCATCTAATAGAAGACATAACATTTACATCTTCATATTGCTCACATGTGTAAAGCTCTTTGCGCTCCATCAACCTATAATAAGAAAATTTTATTTAAATTAATATTAAGAAGCATTGAAAAATTATAACATACACACAATGCCTTAATATGGAATGCATATTTTTAATATTGATAAATGACAATAATATGGGTGGGTCTATTCTACTTAGGAAATTACATGTACAACTAAAGAAGAATGAATTGTTTTTCCATGAAATGTTTGATAGTTTTTCTTAGTTATATATCATGAAATAATTGACAAGTAGAAAATTAGTGATACGTATCGTCAAATAGTCTGCACACATAAAATCAATAAATAGGTAAATGCAATACCCCATAAAATAATCTGGCAAAAAAATTTATGGAAAACCCAAGCAGACTCTAAAAAAAAAATAAACAAGGATCCACACACACACACACAACACACAAAAAAAAGGGCCCAAACAAGATGAACGATAAGTGATGATACAAATGGAAAAAGAGAAAGATGATTATTGGTTTGGATTTGATAAACTTCTAAAAATAGAATAATTAGTAACTGAGGAGAGCAAAAACTCTAGTTTTCCATCCATGCAATGTGTTAACTATACTTCAAATCAGTGAGAAAGAGCAATAAGTATTTTAGCTACAAATGAAATGCACTCACTTGAAAATGAAAATGCATTTTGAAAGGAAATGAACAACAAACTAAACATAAAATAAATACGAGGTTTACAAGATCTTATCTAAAAATGAAAAAAAAATAAAATGACATAAAATAAATAAAGTAAATAAGATAAAATAAAATAAAATAAAATAAAATGCTGACATTCAAACCTTCAACAAACACGACTTAAAAAATTCAACATTCAATTGCAAATCCAGTTTTCAACTCTTTGTACTTTATATTAGATATATAGTTATACACACATTCAGTAAATATATATTAGCAAGTTGAATGTTATGCCATTTTCAATCATCATTGTGATGAATATTAGAACCTTAACCTGTCACTTTGGGGTTGGGTTGTGCCTTGTTCTTGTACAAAGATCTTAGCAATCCAAGTTACAGTGAAGAGGGTTTGGGAAATACCATGCTAGCCAATTTTAGCAATGACGCTAAGCAATTTTTTCCACATCAATAATGCGAGAAAGTTTGGTAATAGGTCAACTCAATGAACAATTATATTTGATGATGACAATGGTGTCTGCTACGTAAATTTTGGGTCATCATTATTCAAGTATATCTCGGACCAAATGTTCACATAGGTTGCACTTCATCAAATTCATTAGTACAACATTATCCATGTCCTTTTTTGGTGTTATCCTTTTTACTTAGAGTCCATCAAAATAGAAAATTTTCCTCATTGATGTATATGCAGTAAGCATTTGACATAGAAATTGAGCACTATAAAAAGTTTCTAATTTTAGAAAGTTGAGTACCCTTGCTATAATTCTAATGCACACACTTGAGTAATCATTGGAGCTAATACATAAGTTAACAACCTGATAATACTATATTCATTACAATTAGCAATTTAATTTAATCTTTGAGAGTTTCAAACACATAGTGATACACAGTTGAGGTTTGTTTCTCAATTGAAGGATGCACCACAAATATCACATTTTGGGTTGCTTAAGTGCAAGCCCTATGATCAATTAACCCACTCATAATACCTAGAAGCCCACCCTTTCTCCTTGTCCAGCACCTAACACCTATCATACTACCATTCACCATTGGGTTCAATGAAAAAACTATGCACTTAGGGGTCGTTTGTTAATTTCAAATGTGATGTGAAAATGTTTTATATAATCATTTACATATGCAATTGCCTCACATATGAAAATCAATCTTATGTTTGTCATTTTCACACATCATCATATGTAAGTAAATGCATCCAACAGTTGACAACTTTTCCACAAAAATTTTAATAATTTCTTTTTATAAATTTATTAAAATACATGATGAATAAACATAAGAGATGACCCTAGGAAAAAATGACCATTTTAAAAAGGATCAACGGTTTAGATCATGAAAATGGGGCCCAAAAGATTTAGAATTATAGATTTTAGATCTAAACTCTTTTCCAAATATCTAAAAAATTAGAAAGAATTAACGGTTGAAATTTGGGCCCATTCATTTTAAATAGTTTAAACGGTTTAGATCATGATTTTGAAACCTACATGCATATGAAACTTAAAAAACCGGACTAGGTTCAAAGGACATCAAAACAATACATAAAAACCACTAGAAACATCTAACGGCTCTACGTATTTTGATGATATCTCAAAATCTATAATGAGTTGAGTTTCCAAATTTGGTGTCATAGTCGTTTTTTTAGATCATGAATATGGACCCAAAAAAACCTATAAATATAGATATAATGGTCTAGATATCTTTTGTAAATTTCTCACAATCTATAATGATCCAATAGCTGAAAATTAATACTAAAGCTGTTTTTTTGACTTTCTAAGATGATTAATGGTTCAGATCTGGATTTAGGGACTCAATTTAATAAATAAAAAGAAAATGGCGGTGTTAGGTGTTTCACCGTTTTAGTTACTGTAGCTCTGTAGTTTGTGAAGAACGTGTGATTCCGTTTCACACCTCAATTGCCGTGAAAAGTTCTGTCATCATCTTCACATCACTTTCACAAGCTTTTCCCACCAGCTTTTCACAATTGATTTGTAAATATCAAAAACAAACATGGCCATGTGAAAAGGTTACACATGGAGACCCATTTACGTACATAAAAAAACGGAAACAAATGACCCCTTATAGAATCAATAAACTCTTACATCACAAATTATCATTTAATAGAGCCTCCTTTTTAATGCACCCTTACTCTTGGTCACTTTTTAGTTTTAGGGTAGCTTTTGGGCAATAGCTAGGCATTGTAGGAGAATAGCCCAATAGTCACTAACAGGAGGGTTTTTTTTTTTTTTAAAGAATTGATATTCAGTGAAGAAAAACTTCACAGTGACCGTGGCAGAACTTAATTAGTCCCACCACGTCACTAGTGGGGTTTTTTGACAAAGGGTTTGGACTTTTTTTTTTTTAAAAATGTAAAAAAGACCCCAGAAAAAAGTGGACAATTGCCCTTGTCTTGTTATTGAATCAAGAACACTCCACGAAGTACTAGTGATTGATTGTTCCATATGCATTATTAGAACCCCATTGAACAATCAGAATAAAAAGTTTGTAAAACACCCAAAGTAGACTTTGAGAAAAAAAAAAAAAAAACCAAGAACCCACAAAAAATCAACACCCAAAGTGGACTCTAAAAAATAAAAACCAAGAATCCAAAAAAGAAACCCAAACAAGATGAAAGATAAATGATAATCCAAAATGAAAAGGGAGAAAGATGAATAAATGGAAGAAAGAAGAGGGAGGAAATATACTTAAGTTATGATGATCTGGGCCTCTTTCATATGATTTCTCTCTGAGAAGAAGAGCCCTTGATTTCACTCTTGGAGGAAGAAGTTTTGGCACCCAACGAGAGTGCTTATGGTGGGATTAGTGTGTTTTAGGTTTCAAGTTTTGTTATTTATGAAAAAGCCCCCATCACATGCTTTTATTTCCTGTAGATCCATTTGAAAAAAGGAAATGGGTGAGCTGTTTGGAGCCGATGATGTTTGCCTGATTCTACATGTCATGATGCCACTAGCCCACTCACACTGATTGTATTATAACAACAATAAAGGATCCAAACTCATACAAATTTTGTGTCAACAACATCCCCTCGAAAACAATTATGCATCCATGTGTGTGTAGATGTCCATGAGTTATGGGTCAAAGGACCCATGTTTGGATATTGTTTGCCCATTTTACAGGACCCAATGCACTTGAATCATCATTTTGGATATCAAACTTGTCAAATCATCTAAGTACTAATGAGTGTGAATGGATTAGTGATGGTTCCTTCTTAATGATCCTTTTAATCCTTCAATGGCCAAATGGTGATATCTTCTTTCACAGTTCATGTCTCTATGAGTTGTTTGTTTTGGAGATTTTATGACAAGAATCTGAGATTTTGGGTTTTAAGACATGATGTCATGTCTTGCCCCCCAAGCATTTCAAATGCCCTATTTGATACAAAAATTTAAAATTCCATCCCACTATTTGATACAAAAATTTAAAATTTCATCCCACTTGAAAAGCCACTTTTAACCTTATGAATTTCCCAAATCCCAAAATTTCAAATGCTAGAGGGGGTTGAGCATTTGAACTTTCTACTTTGGGTGGCAACATTTGGAATTCTTTTATAATTCTTCCATGCATGAATTCTCAAAATCCTCCCAACCAAATAGAACTAGCTTGTTAGTTTGTAAGAATTGTGAGAATTCTTGTAGTAGAATGCTACCTCCTTCCTAAAGTAGATTTCCAAACGCGCAATCCCCCACTAGCATTTGAAACGCTAGAAATGTGAAAACTCATAGGGTTAAGTGCCTATTTTTTTATATTGGAATTTAGAAAATCTTTGTCCTCAGAATTTGTAAATGCCCCAACATAGTGGAATTTCATAAATTCCCTTTGGACTTGAACATCCAGGAATTCCACCAACAAGCAAAGAGACTAAAATTTCAAAAATTCTCCTAGGGCATTGGAAACCTTATAGGTGAATGCTATTTTGAAATTCCTACAAACAAAAATAGAATTTTTAAATCCTAGGGGACAAGCCATCACATCATGTTAGAAAAAAAAAAAAAACACCACAACATGTCAAATTCCTATAAAAAATTCTACAAAAGAAATAGGTTCCTAACAAGAATTTGAGGTGTTGGGGATTTTTGAGCATAATGTGATGGCTTGTCCCCAGAATTTGTAAATGTTATATTTCTCTCTAGAAATTTAGAAATACCACACACTTAATAGGTCTCAAATGCCCAGGAGAATTTTAGAATTTCTACCAGTTTGTTTTTTAGTAGAATTCTTGGATGCTAATTTCAAAGGAGAGTTTTGAAATTCTACTATGTTAGGGGTGAAGATTCTGGAGATAGGAATTCTCTGGATTCTAATAAATGGACCCTAAAAGTGCCTTTTCATGTAAGTTAGAATTTTAACTAAGTGTTTGAAATCCTCAAAGGACAAAAGCTAAAAGCTTGTTAGAAATTCCCAAAAAACCTAATTCCTTATCAAAAATGCTTTCAACTAGGCCTGTTTCATAGGTAGTTAATGAATGAAACCTACATTGCTCAAACAATCCTATCAATCAGATTAATGACCCAGAAATTGAAAGGCTAAGCCTAAATTATTTGCTATGTCACTATATTAGCCTTATTATCCAACAATTTGCAGCACACATTTTACTCCTTTTCTCTCTCTTCCATATTTTTGGATGTTTTATGAAAGCAGGTCTTGTCATGGCTAATGGCGAACTCAAGATATTCGTTTACGTGGTGCAGGCAGTGATCAAGTGAAGAACTTAAATAATAAAATCAAAATTTTTTGAGGTGTTATATAAAAGGGGCTTCTTGAACCCATGTGATTACGCTTGTGTCAGCCCATGATCATGGTCGTTGATGGGAGAATATTTTGTTATTAACGAAAAAAAGGCCATGGCTAAATGCAATCCTAATTGATAATTACTATTACGCATTTCTTAGCTTGAATAAGGCTATTTTTCATTCATGCGCATAAAACTTTGTGAAGGCTATTAATGTTAGAAACAAAATAAGATCACTAGATCTTAGATTGATCTACAGTTACAAAATCAATGGTACAAATCACCATAAAAAATATATATAATGTAATGACATAACTAAATTCAATGAACTAAGGAGTTGTTGCAAGGGCCACCTATGTTGACTTACATATTATTACAAACATCACAAGTGTTGCAATGAAGACATCACAAGCAAATTCCAAGCTAAAGGCATATAAACCCTAAAATTATGGAATGCCAGGTCAAGTACTGCATTCAGATGTTCAAAGCTAACACAACTCACTCAGAAGACTTCAGATGAGCTCAGAGTGCAGCAGTTTAAATTTCAGAGCAAATGGACTTCATTGGGTCATTCAACTCAGCAAAATACAAAATTTAAAGTTCATTGACTTAAAACCATGGAGTCATTAAACACACTTGAACTTTTGGATTACCAAAGTGACTGAAAATCACATGGCAACTCCAAAATATGCTCAGGAATGATGTTTTAAAGTTTCAAAGCATTTAAACTTCAGTTCAGCTTAAACTCAAGCTTTAGCGGTTATCTCCTAGCTTCCTTGGAGCAAACTAACACTTCTACAAGTCAAAACTAGCTAAAACCCATGGGAATATCTTCAAATACATCCAAGGACTATCATTTAAAGTTTTAGGACATTCGGACATTATCTGAACTTAAACCTAGTTCAGGTGGTTGTCCTTTAAGCACTTTAAGGTCACTGTTCAAAGTGGTACCTTATGAAGATCAAACCAGTTGAAACTCTTAGAGAAAGCTCAAGTTATATTTATGGATGGCTCAGTAAAATTTCAACTCAAATGGCTGTCATTTGACCTAAGTTCAATAAACATGTCAACTTTGGGTCAAAGTTGATGAAATTTGGATGCAAAGCTCAAGTCATGTTTAGAAATAACTCCTCAAATTTTCAAGCAAGGGAGCTTCATTTGACCCTATTTTAACTACATGTCAACTTAGGGGTCAATGATCCTCAAACCTTAGGGTCACTGACTAAAATCCTACTTCCAGGGGGCCAAAGTTTATGAAATTTGAATGAAAGACTCAAAATGTATTCAAGATCAATTTTCAAAGTTTCAAATCAATTGGACATCATTCAGGTAGAAAACAAACTGATTATCAGCAATACAAGAGGACATTAACTTAGAACATGCAATAAAGGGGGCACTAATCAAAATCCTACTTCGACAAAGCAAAAATACATGAAATCTGGATAGACACTTCAAGATGCTCCTGACATAAATTTCTCCAAGTTTCAAATCAATCCGAACTCATTTGGGATTCAAACAGCTGAAACAAGGGACAACTTCATGAAAAGTCAAAGGGAAGGTTGATAAACTTCAAAATGTCAAAACAAGATGAAATTTTTATGAAAATCTCAAGATGATGCAAAAAATATCCTTCCAATTTTTATGAAGTTTGGACATTGTTCAAGCCCTAAACTCATGAAAATGTGTCATATAAGCAAAAAGACCCTAAATGGGGGCCGGTAAAGACTGTGGCCCCAAAGTCATTGACATTTGTAAATGACTTTGATAGTTTTGGGTGGCTTTTCTACTTTAATTTGGAATTATAACTTCCCACAAGTCCTATAATTGCCTCTGAAGTCTATAAAAGGCATGCTTAGGCTCTAAAGAAGGTGTTCCATTGGTTCCCACAAATTAAAACAAGTTCCATAAGATTCCAAGGCTCTACACAAGGAATTTTTCAAGCACTTGGCCTACAACTCACTCCATTCTTTTTCCTCCACAAGCTTAAGGTGAGAAATGAATTTGAGAAGGAAGACAATATGCACCAATACTACTTAAAAAGAAGAGTTTCAAAGCCACCAAGTCCAAGGAAACTCCAATGAATGAAGCTATGTTCTTCTTTGGTTCACCCACTTGAAGGGAGTTTGGCCATTCCTAAGGTTGTGAATAGACCTCTTTAGGTTTCATTTTGGTCCTTGAAAGCCATATAGCCAGAATGACACAACTTTAGCTATATTTGCTTGCACAAAAGCAACCCTTTCAGATTTGCACAAACGCGATCTGTAACATCAAAGTGGTGATTACCAAAAATCATAGATAATTCTATGATTGAAGTTGGCACTCTTGTTTGTCATGCATAACTCCCTAAAACCTAAAAATACGGGTTTCAGTACCTTAAAGGGACTGCAGAAGCAAACTGAGGCAAAACAAGGACAAATAGTGTCCAAAATTGCCACTTTGTTAGTGACCATGGGCTATGATCATTGGCAGGGGCTCAGTGACCATAGGCCACAATCACCACCCCTTTTTTGTGATCTAGCACATATCTCCTAATGATCTAGTCTAAGCAGTAGTTGAGAAGGTATGGGTCATCGCAAAAAACTTTTTCACCTCACTGAAAAATTTGTTCTTATCTTGTTGTGTTCACTCCTTGGGAGTTTCACCGGAGGCAAGATAATTAGCGATGTCTATATACCAAGGGGGTTGGGAGGCACTGAAAAGTTGCTCATCAGGGAATGTATCCTGAATCGATAAAGGCTCTACAGAATTTAAAAGGACTAGCCTAGATAGATGATCTACCACCACATTTTCAACTCCTTTTTTGTCTTTAATTTTGATGTTAAAATTCTTAGAGTAGTAGGATCCATCGTATCAATTTGGGCTTAGCATCCTTCTTAGAAAAAAGGTACTTGAACGTAGAATGGTCGGTAAAGATCACAATTTTGGATCCAAGTAAGTAGGGATGGAATTTATCCAATGCGTAAACAACTGCCAATAAATATTTCTTAGTTGTAGAATAATTTATTTGTGCACCGTTTTAAGTCCTACTCGCATAATAAATCACAGATGGTTTATTCTCCCTACGTTGCTTAAGTACAGCCCCAATTGCATAGTTGTTAGAATCACACATGATCTCAAAGGGCAGTCTTTAATCCAGAGGTTGCATTATTTGCAAGGTTCAAACCCTAGATAATTATGATTTATAGTAATTAAGTTGGTTTTACTTTAATTAATATGTTATTAGGCTAATTGAGCCCAAATCTCCAGAGGTTCGGGTCATGGATAGGTAGTCGGGTTGGGTTCGAGCCTTATTAGGTAGTCCAGGACCTTTTGTATTTTAGCATTTTCATGGTTTTGTATCATTTATGCATCATATTAGTTGCATTGGGTGAGTTTCATCTTGTGGGACATTTTTTTATGTTTGGCCTAACTTCATTTGGATTCATCTTGGCCCATTTTTAAGCCCAATTGACTTAAATTGACAATACGTATATAACAAGAGGGCCTATTTGTAATTCCAGAAAACCCTAACCCATTTAAACACTCAAACCCATCGTTTCCATCCCTCTTCTCCTTCCCTCATTTGGCTGCAACAGGGACTCCTTCTCTTCTTTTCCTCCATCACTCTCTTCCTCATTTTGCTGCCGTTCTTCAGAAGTAAAGGATTGCATGCATCAAGTTTGAGGTTCTTCTTTTTCCTCATCACTCTTCTTTTTCCTTCTTTGAAAGCTAAGCCTCATCTCCTTCCCCACTGCTTGTAGAAGACTTGAGGTAAGGAACCCCATCTCCATTTGAGTTATTGAGTTCAATGAGGGTCAAGAGATTCAAGTTCTAAGCATGCATTCATCACATTTTCATTCTCCTCCATGCATGTGTTAGATTCTCCATTAGTGAAGCCTCCTCCACCATCTAACCAAGGGGCAAATCGATTTGAGTGAAGCACCAAGCCTAAGGAAAGTATAAGGATACATTATCTTCACATGCATGGCTTATTTCTTGATCCTTGATGTATTCTTGTGATTTACCCTTTTTACAGCTCAATGGATAATGCATGAAATTGGTTCATGATTTTAATGATTTTGGGATGAATAAATGATAGTGGTCATTTAGGGAACCTAAGAATGTGGAATGGAAGCCTTTATATTGGTTTGATTGCAGGTGGAAAAATAAATTGGAAGAGAAAACCAGTTGAAAACTGAACACGCCTGTAGCAGAGTGCTTCAGGGCCGACCAGTCGGTCCTGAAGCCAGATCAGTCAAATTGCCTCTCAAGGTAGTCCGACCGGTCGGCTAATTGCTCAACCGGTCGAATTTCCTTTCTGGATGCAGTCCGATCGGTCGGACCAATCCCGATCGGTTGGGTAAGCCTAACCTTTAGAGTGTAGGAATGTGTTCCAAAACTGAATTTCATGCTTGACTATGGACTTTCTATAGTCTACGGAATAACCTAATGAAGGGTTACTCCCTTTAACCTTCGAAGGAAACCGAGGTATCCACCCACCCTTACTATAGGTTGTAGGTTTAACCTAAGACCATTTATGACCATAGAAGTGGATCCTTTGCTACACCAAGCTAGCCCAACGGTAACTAAACATAGAGAAGGAAGAGTGTTGACAACTCATTCCCTCTTGATTCTCCGGTTGGTTTACAATGTCACGTCATGGGTGTTGGTATAAGATGAAGTATCATTTGCATATATAATGTAACACTAAGAATGGTAACAAAATGACACCAAATGTCTTATGAATACACCGTATTGAATGACCTTGGAAACCCGGATTATCTAGCATAGGGTTAGCTAATAACCATCCTTGATAACCTCACAATCTAATTGCATTCATATTGATAGCAACCTTGACCTCTACATGATAGTTCATATCAGTATGCATTAATGATGAACAGTATCCTACTTAGTGGTGGTTCTATGATTGGTAATTCTGTCAAGATTGAAATACATTTCCGTACGAGTATAAAAAAATCAGTAAACGATGAGTATGGGTATCATATTTATTCCGACATGCTTAGAGTCGGAGCCATTTAGCTTATACCCCATAGGAGGTTCGACAGGACCGAATGAGAGTATTTTATCAGTTATCTATTGCAGTAGTTATCAGAAGAGTGAGTCGACGCTCTTAGGGTAGTTAGTCGGTCCTGGCCCGATCGCTAGTGATTTCCCACGGCTCAGTTTACTCTCTTATTAGAGAGGAGATAGCAATGTGGTTGCCATTTGGTATGATGTGTTCTTTATTCATGATTCTTTATTCATGCTTGCTCATATGCATAAGTGCCTAGATTTCGGTATTGTTTTCTTTTAATCATTACGTCATTTTAATTCAATTGTTATATCATGTTACGCTCATGTATCCTATCTTTGCTTAACCTTCATGTTAACAAGGTTACCATAGTGTTACAGGTACAGAACCCGTTGCCAGTCTGGCACTCAGCACGCTCCCAGAGGGAACCCCAGCATTACCTCGGGATGTGAACAAGTGGAACGAGAAAGATGTCTTTTCTTGATCCTCCTCAATAGTGCGGAACAGGGTTATTTCGGGTTGACTTAGCTTAGCCATGGATTGGCTTAGGGTTCATCTTGGCGCTTGATATATTTTGTATTATTTATGGATTTTCATACCTTATGCATGTAGTTGAAATAATTAACAGACTTTGTTTATTTAATGAACTGAAATGAATGTTTTATTGATGCTTATGATATGTACAGGTGAATTCTCCAGGTTTCTGTTTAATTAAATTATACTTGCTAATATGTGTTTACGAATCTTCCTCAAACGTACCTATGGGATTACCCTTGTGATAGTTTGTCCGTGTCTTGTGATGGCACGAATTGTCACGGTCGAAATCCACAATAAATCTCCAATTCTTGGGTTCGGGGAGTGACATTATTGGAGTGGTTATTAGCATGTCTTTCAGCTTTATAAAAGCTTCCTAACATGCCTCCGTCCATTCAAACTCTGCTTCCTTTAATAGAAGGTTACATAGTGGTCTAGATATTGAATTAAAATCCTTTATAAACCTTCTATAGAATCCGCCATGCCCTAAGAAATATCCCATATCTCTTATGGTTTTTGGGACGGGCAAATTGGTGATCAAATCTGTTTTGGCTTTGTCCACTTCTAACCCCTTTAGACGATACAATGTGTCTAAGGATAATACCCTGTCTAGCCATAAAATGACATTTCTTTCAATTTAAAATAAGGTTCTTTTCCTCACACCGAGATAGGACCTTCTTTAAATTACTCAAATAGTTCTCGAATAAATCTCCAAAAATAGAAAAATCGTCCAAAAAGACCTCAAGAATATGCTCCAGTATATCACTGAATATACTCAACATGCATCTCTGAAAGGTTATGGGAGGACTGCATGGCCCAAAAGTCATCCTTCTATAAGCAAAAGGTCAAATGGGCATGTGAAAGTGGTTTTCTCTTGGTCCCCTAGAGCAATTTCTATTTGATTATACCCAGATTATCTATAACGTCCCCGGTCCCACATGTGATATTGTCCGCTTTAGGCAGAGCCACTCTGGGAATACCCTCACGGTTTTGCTCCTAGGTAGAGCCACTCTGGGAATACCCAAAACGTGTCACATGTGTTCAAGGGGGAACCGTCCTTATAAGGATCGGATCAAGATGCTCTCATAAGCGATGTGGGACTTTGTTCCCTTTGGGATTCAAGAGGTCCCCCCCACCACTCAGAGGATAGCCGTCCACGGCTCTGATACCAAATGTAACATCCCTAGTCCCACATGTGATATTATCCGCTTTGGGCAAAGCCACTCTAGGAATACCCACACGGTTTTGTTCTTAGGTAGAGCCACTCTAGGAATACCCAAAACGCGTCACATGTGTTTAAGGGGGAACCGTCCTTATAAGGATTGGATTGGGACGTTCTCATAAGCGATGTGGGACTTTGTTCCCTTTGGGACTTATAAAGACTGGGGACGTTACATTTGTTATCAAAGCCATGGACGGCTCTCCTCTGAGTTGGGGTGGGGGGGGGGGGACCTCTTAAATCCCAAAGGGAACCCCACATCGCTTACAAAATCCCAAAGGGAGAGCATCCAGATCCAATCCTTATAAGGACAATTCCCCCTTGAACACATGTAATGCGTTTTGGGTATTCCCAGAATGGCTCTGCCCAGGAACAAAACCGTGCAGGTATTCCCAGAGTGGCTCTGCCTAAAGTGGACAATATCACATGTGCGACTGGGGACGTTACATTTGGTATCAGAGCTGTGGACAGCTCTCCTCTGAGTGGTGGTGGGGACCTCTTGAATCCCAAATAGAACAAAGTTCCACATCGCTTATGAGA
Source organism: Sextonia rubra (assembly GCA_037013555.1). NCBI lineage: Eukaryota > Viridiplantae > Streptophyta > Magnoliopsida > Laurales > Lauraceae > Sextonia > Sextonia rubra. Next base: position 13,005,547 of record JASUAD010000008.1, read on the forward strand.
GCGTCCCGATCCAGTCCTTATAAGGATGGTTCCCCCTTGAACACATGTGACGCGTTTTCGGTATTCCAAGAGTGCCTCTGCCCAGGAACAAAACCGTGTGGGTATTCCCAGAGTGGCTCTACCCAAAGCGGACAATATCACATGTGGGACCGGAGACGTTACAGTATCCATCCAAGAAATAATAATATTCATGGCCGGTGACCCTTTCCAAAATTTGGTCTAAAAATGGTAGAGGAAAATAGTCCTTTCATGTAACTGCATTTAACTTTCTTTAGCCAATGCAGACTCGCCAACCAGTGGGTACTCGAGTTGGAATGAGTTTCTCATTCTCATTACGGACTACAGTTACACTGGTTTTCTTTGGTATGACCTAGGTAGGGCTAACCCATTGACAATCCGAAATCGAATAAATGATACCTATATCTATAAGTTTTAGCACTTCAGCCCTAACCACTTATTGCATAATGGGGTTAAGCCGGCATTGCATATGTCTGGATGGTTTAGCATTTTCTTCCAGATATATGTGATGCGTGCACATGAGGAGATTAATTCCTTTCATATCGGCCACATTCCAAACAATTGCGCCTTCATGCTGTTTGAGCATATGAAGAAGTTGGACCTCCTGGTTCTTCTCAAGGTGCACAGAAATAACCACAGGAAATGTTTCATCTTCCTTAAGGTAAGCATATTTAAAGTGTGGGGGTAAGGGTTTCAACTCAGGTTTTAGCAGCCTCACCTAAAAGGGAAGAGGCGGGGTATCAATTGGTATAAGCTCTTCGAAATTGGGTTTCCATGCTACTATGACCATTTCAACAGTGTCATAATTGGTCTCCACAAGGTTGCCCAGGGCCTTAGTTGATTCAATCAGATCGTATGAGTCGGAATGGACTGACTCTACGAAAGTCTCCACCACCAAGGTGTCTATGACGTCTATCTCCTCAAAGTCAACATTTTCATCTCGAGGTTGTTTGCAAAGATTAAAGGCATTGAGCTAAAGAGTCATATTTTTAAAAGAATGTGTTATTTTTCCATTCCGGCAATTTATTAGCGCATTTGATGTGGCTAAGAAAGGCCTTCCAAGAATTACTGGAATCTAAGATTGAAGGTTAGTGACTGGATGAGTGTTTAAAACAATGAAGTCTACTAGGAAGTAGAACTTGTTAATTTGTACAAGCACATCCTCTACTACCCCTTTCTGTTTTTTCACAGATCTATCAACTAGCTGAAGGGTAACTTGAGTTGGTTTTAGCTCACCTAGCCTCAACTTTTCATAAACCGGGTAAGGTAGCAAGTTTACACTTGTCCTAAGATCAAGCAGAGCTTGTTCGATTTGGTGGTTTCCAATGATGCATGAGATTGTGGGGCATCCCAGATCTTTGTACTTGGGGGGAGTGTCGTGCTTCAAAATTGCACTCACTTGTTCAGTTAAAAATGCTTTCTTTTGGATGTTCATCTTACACTTGATGGTGCACAACTTTTTAAGATAGTTCGCGTAAGATGGTATGTTCTTAATTATGGCCAACAATGGGATGTTAATCTTGACTTCTTTGAGAACATCTAGGACTTCGTAGTTCTAATATGTGGCTTAGGTGGAGCCAGTCGATTTGGAAATGGGACAATAGTTTAAGTCTGGGCTTGTCTTTGATAGGAATTGCAAGCTTTTCTCTGTCTTTTCCCGGCTGTACTCACTGATCTGAGGAGGTAGGTTGTTTATCTTTTTCCAGATCAGGTTTTTGAATTTCTTTACTACTACATAGAATGGTAACAGCTTGAACTTGCCCCTGGGGGTTTCATGGTCCACCATGATTAACCTCATACTGTCGGTTTGAATTTGGTTGTGGTTGAGCTCGAAAAACCCCTTTATTTTGTGATTGCGCATAATTCCGTATCTCATTTTTGAACTCTTGCATTTTTATTTTTTGAGCCAAAAGGAATTTAGCAAACATCTCTTCCAAAGGCTGAGTTTGAACAACAAGGGGTGGCATTTATTGTGGAGCTTGACTATATTGTCCCGAAGTGCCACCATATTGATTCAACCTTTGGGTGAGATTTGGTGGAGTAGCACTTGGGCCATTTCTCCAATTGAAATTGGGGTGATTCTGCCAATTAGGGTTATACGTATTACCCAAAGAACTATTGAAAGGCCAATTATATACATTGGCAGCATTTGCTTGCTCTTGAAATGCAGGGAGTGTGGGGCACTCTATAGATGTGTGGGTATTACAGGCGTAAATGCCACAAATGATTGCATTTTCGGAGGATTCTAAGTTTAAAGGCAATCTCTCTGACGATCTGTTCTTCTTTGTTGAACTAATATGGAAACTCACCATTGATCTACACCAACATTGGATTGTGCACTTTGATGGAACTTCTAGCACTAATGAGCTAGGAGATCCAATTTCAGGGGTGGAAATCATTTTCCACAGCCTAAAAAGATTCTATATCCCTCACTCTTTCTCATTGATCAAGCCATGGACAAACAACGTGGTAGAATATACAGCATTGATTATGGGTCTTGAACTAGCTTTAAAGTCGAGCATTAATATGCTTAGAGTCTACGGATATTCATAACTCATAATCAAATAAATGAATCTTGAATATGAAGTGAAAAAGCCAAATTTGCTTCTTTTCTTTAACAAAGCCTATGAAATCAAGGAGAGACTCATGTTAATCGAATTTCACTATATTCCAAGGTATCAAAATGTCAAGGCAGATGCACTGGCGGGACTGGCGGCATCAATGTCAATCCCTGAGAATGACAAAATGACTTTAAAAGTAGCCGAAAGAAGACTTCTACCTCCACTTGACACTCCTAAAGTAATAGCAGATTGCTTTGATATGATCAAGAATCGGATTTCATCTTTCCAAAACTCATTCAAAGATTGAAAAGACCATTTCATTGATTACATTCTTCATAAAGTTTTGTCAGTAATGTTAAAGACAAAACTAGTATTCAAAGATAAGCTCTAAATTTTCACTTTAATTTACCTTCAAAGACTCTATACTGCAAGTCATATGATGGAGTTCTTCTCCATTGCTTGTCACCAAAAGAAGCAAATCAAGTACTCAAAGAAGTTTATTCTGGCCTATCCAGTGCTCACCAAGCTAGACCAAAGCTTCATGATTGGATTCGAAGGTTAAGCTACCACTAGCCTACCATGGTGTCTGACACCATCAATTTTACAAAGAGATGCAATGAATGCCAAATTCATGGAAATTACATTCATCAACCGCCTGAATATCTGCATCCTATGTCTACCTCTTGGCTATTTGAGGCTTGGGGTATAGACATTGTTGGCAAAATTAGTTTGCCATTAGAATGTGGTCAACAGTTCATTTTGGCCACGACTAATTACTTCTCCAAATGAGCAGAAGCAGTGCCTCTCACAGAAGTCAAAATAGATATAGTCCTCAACTTCTTAAAGACTCATATCATTTGTTATTTTAGGGTACCTAAATGTCTACATCATAACAATGGTCCTCAGTTCAAAAAAGATAAATTCTATAGATTCTGTGACAAGTAAAGAATCCAATGCTGTCTTTCCACAGAATACAACCTATAACTAATGGACTTGCTAAAGCATTCAATAAGACTGTTTGCAAAATTCTGAAAAAATGGTCTTTGACAACAAAAAAATGTAGAAATACCAAACTTCCTAAATCTTTGTGAGTCACCAAACTTCCTAAATCTTTGTGGGCCTATAGAACAACAGTCTGTGGTCCAATAAAATCAACACCATACTCCTTGATTTATGGCTGTGAGGCCGTGATACCTTTGGAGATTCAACTTCCTTCTCTTCGGGTAGCTATAATAAACAAATACACTGAAAAAAAGAATGTCAAACTCAAACTTCAAGAATTAGAGAGCCTTGATGAAAAGAGGCTTGCTGCTAGATAAAGCACAGAGCCATATCAAGCTCTTATGGCTAGGTCTTTAGATAAAATGGTCAAACACAGAGCTTACAAGAAAGGAGACTTAGTCCTTACAGTTAAGAGGCCTATGTTCTCCACACACATGTCCAAAGGAATTTTTGAATCCAAATGGAAAAGACCTTTCATTGTCAACAAAGTCTACTCCAACGGCATCGAAGTACCCCTCACACTTAAAGGAGATAGATGCATAATGTTCAGCAATCGAAAACTCCTAAAGAAATAATATCCTTGAATGTCATTGGTATACCCAAACCAGATACAATGTGCATTCTCATTCTAAAAATCCTTCAGTTTTGAGCCTTACAACCTATGATTCCTAACCACATTCCCCTAGACTCTTACAAAATAACTAAGAGGACAACGTCCTTTAGCCTCTCTAGTCAATCCTTGTTACTTGGATAATGTCTCAATAAGACCCCTTGTAACATCCTGTTATATAAATCAAGTCCTTTTGCGAGCCTTGTATAGCAAAGTTCAGCTATCTAGAATAAGTCTTTTTACAGATCCTATAAGGCTATCCTTGGCTATAAGGAAGAAGTCTTTTTGTAAATCCCATGTAGCTACCCTAGTTGTATAGAACAAGTCTTTTGCAAACCCTATATGAAGTATGTCTTTTTGCAGACCCCATATAACCAAAATCCAAACAAACTCAAAATTAGATTTTTGTCCTAAGGAATAAGTCAAGGACCTCGAAGATAGACTCATACATAGGCACTGAATAATGTCCACTTTGTTTGACCCTTCTTGGCCTCCAAAAGGATCAAGTTATGGCCCATAAAGAAAGCCTCATATATGGGCACTGGATAAAGTTTACCTAGATGACTCATTTTCTTTTGTTGATTTGTAAATCCAAATGATCACAAGTCACACCCTCATACAAGTTTGAGAAAACAAACCAAACAAACCATACATACAAACCACATTCAACATCCATACAAAATCAAAGCAAACATTCCATGCCAGTGACAAAATGGAGAAAAAAGGGGAGAAGATTTCTATTGATATTCATTTGAAGTTTAAATACAAAAATGAAGTAAAAAATACATGGCCACTAGGGCTAATCAAAATGAAAAGAACTAAAAAAAAGTTGCGGCAATGAAACCTAGTCCAAGAACTTCTCAAGTTGCCTCCTTTTCTTCAGAATTTCTTCCTTCAAGATGCACCCTTTGTAGCTGGCATAAGCTAGGGCAACAATATCAATATCGATCTCATCCAATTTGATATTCATCTTAGTTTCAAGAGATTGAACAAAGTCATTCAAGGCTTTCTACTGCGCCTTTACTTTCATGAGAAGGCTATCTTTTCAGGCTTGGTTCTCTAAACTAGACTTCTCTAAGTCATCCAAGGCGCTGTGAAGTTTCAAACCATTGTCTTTTAGGGTTGAAAGCTGTTGCTGCAATGTGGTGATCTGTTACTGCAAGCGTTCATATTCTTCTCTGTGCATACTCATCTCTTGTGCTAGCTGAACACTTGCATCACTCACCACTTTAGCTTCTTCTTCAGCACTTTCGATTTCAGCTGCCAATTGGACTCTTTCCATCAAAACCTCATTTTGAAAAGCCCTAGCATAGTCTACACCACTGTCTTAGGTGATCTTTTCCTCAAGCTTGATGAACAAGATCTCAAAAGCATCTTGAAGGTTACTCAAATCGGCACTAAAAATAAAATGTACCAGTATCTCAGCCAATACTTTGCAATTTTGTACCTTTTTAACTGTGAGGTTCTTTTGCGATATTGTGTCTAAGATGCTACAAAGCATCATCCTCATTACACCTTTGATGGTATACTCGTGTCTGAAAACATTGCCAAACAAATTCAGCTCTTGGCATGTAGATAGATCTGACTCACGCTCTTGTGAATTTGACTAAGTATGGGAACCTGAGCAACCATCCTCTCCCTTCTTAGCATTTGTGCTCGCACACCCATGAACACTCAATCTGTAAGGTTCCGACCCGACTTAATTGTAATTTATATTAATTAAACTTAATTTAGTATTAATTAATGCATTTTAGCTTTAATTTATCTTATTCTTAATATTAATTGGGTCATGAATAGGTAGTTGGGTTGGAATTGATCAAGCTTAGGTAGGTAAGAACTTTCTAGTAATTTAAATTTGCAGGGTTCTACATCATATTGGCATCATAATAGTTGCAGCATGTATATTGCATCATGTAGGTCTTCATTCGTATTTGGCCTACTCAATTCGGATCCACTTTGGCCCAACTAGAGTCCATTTGGCTCAAATTGTAAAGTTCGTAAACCTTTGAATCTGCTTATAATTCTAGTAAATTGGGTTATATAAAAACCCCCACTCTAGTAGATTTGGTCTTCACCCCTTTCTTCAAAAACTATTGGAGTAACTCCTCTGCCCTCTCACTCACTCACTCTCTCTCTCATCTTCCTTCTTATACTTGGGATGACTGCATGCTTAAGTGAAGGGGAGATTCCTATCCCCCATTTATTCTTCTACCTCTTGATAGTCTTGGATTGTGGGAACATGCCCTATTTTAGCTTATATTCTTCTTCAATCCTCTTATCATTTGGTTGTGAGAGCTCTTGCATGTGGGATTAGAAACTTGCATGTAGTTTTAGAGCAACCATCATCATACCCATCACCATTTGTGTTTTATCCTAGCATAGGGTCTCTCATAGCTCTCTTCTCTTTCCTTCTATAGATTTCTATAGGCATGGGCCTCATCTCCATGGCATTTCATTGGTTTCAAATTAGTTAAGAAAACTCTAAGTTGCAGCATGCAACCCATCTCATCACCATTTCATCCATTTTCATATAGGTTTAATTTATAGTTAGAGATTAGGATTTTCTCCACTATTAAGCCAAAGATAGGATAAATTGAGTCAAGTATTGTATGAGACAAGTATAAGAGTGTATATTGCTACATGCATGTCTGAATTATGTTGACTTTTGAAGTACTCTTTCTTAATGCAAATTAAAAGCTCTTTTACCCCTTGAATTAAGAATATGTGATGATTTAAATGATAGTGAGTATGATTATGAAATAATGATGAAATGTGGGTTTTGAAAATGTGTGGAAGAAGTTCTGTAGAGAACTGAATCTCTGTACCAACACAACTTTAGGAATTCTGAAGCTTATGGCTAAGCTGTCAGTATAGTATGGTTAGGAATCTAGAGACCCAAAATCTAGCATTTGTTCCACGACTAACCTCACGGCTAAGCCGTGGCCTAGCCATAGGCTACAAACGGTTAAGCAGTAAGGCAATATAGGCTAAGCCGTAACTGCAGGAAAATTTAGTAGAAAAAATTTGTGCACATGACTAAACAGTGGCCTACTCATAGCTACGCCGTAGGAATATAAAAACTTAGGGAAGTTAAGGACTTTGAAAGACTTTGTAGAGCTTTAGATATGACACCTTTACCTTAATTAAACTAGCCCAATAGTAATCAAATAATAAGGAGAAAGAGTGTAGAACTGTCACTCATTTCCTTCAATTTTTCGGATTGCTTCCCAACATCGCGTCATGCGTGTTAACAGAAGAAGTATTGTCCATCACTTATACGATGTAACACTAAAATTCTGGTAGCACATTGACACCGGATGTTTTATGAATACACCGTATTAAATGATTAAGGAAACACAAATTATCTTAGCATATGGTTAGTTAATAAATAACTTTGATGACTTCTCAATTCAATGCATTCATATTGTTTAAGTAAACCATTGCCCTCAATATGATTAAATCATGTACCCATTTTTCCTAGCGAACCTTGAAGAAAAATCGGAGATGAAGCTTCTACTGAGCGTGGGCCCATGAGCCAAAATAGGAGTAGTTAAGGTTGAGAGGGTTTTAGCTTTATTAGCTCATTTAAGTATACATTGTTTGATTATCAGTTACTTTATTTCATTCAAATTTTTATAATTGAATGCGATCTCAAGATCCATAATCTCTTTATGTACGAATATGAGACGATCATTACAATTGATAATAAGTATGAATGATATGAATTCGGGACAGTTTAAATACGTTGAGTAGGCACTACTTAGCTTGTACACTTATTAGGTTCGACAAGACCAATTCGGGTGTTCCTTATGTTACTACTGTAGTAGTTTATGGAAGAGTTGGTCAATGTTTCTCGAGTAGCTAGATTGATCCGCTAGCGACTTCTCCCACTATATGATAAATGCTCTTCGTAGAGAGAATATAGCCTTATGGATGCCAACTAGTATGTTACTGTATCCATAATTATGATTCCATATACATGTTCTATTCATATGCACAACATGCCTAGCTTCCGCTATTGCTCTCATTTAATTAATGTCTTTAATTCAATTGATACAACATGTCAGTTTTATATGCACTTATATTTGTTAAACCGTTGTATTTACAGTGCTATACTTGGTGTTACAAACAGGTCTAAGTACTAATTCCACCTCTAACGTACTTGTAGAGGAGTTTTCAGAGACTTCCCAGGGTATAGTATAATAATGTGGACTTTGACAATACTCTACGGCTATTTATTTCAGAGAGCACCATGTGTATCTTTTGGGACATGAAAGGTTATATAATTTGTTAGACTATGTTTATGCATCATGCCATTATGTCATATCATTGTTTTGTTACCTGATTTTTTTATGGACATGTGTGTCGTTTATTCCAATTATATTAGGTTCTATGCATTTGGTCACACCATATATTGGGATCATTTAAATAACACTTGTATTTTGGACATGTTAGTATATGCATGGGCTCATGTTTTATATTAAACACTATTTTAAATTCTATATATTTAGTTTATAATTGAAATTTAATATACTCAGTTTATGTTAAATACCATATCTCCAAATATGAATTGTACAGGATATTGTTCGGTACAGGTAACGTATACAGGCTTTCACAAATATTTTAAATGGACACATATTACACGTCAATCCTCACACGTGAGTTCTGTGCCATTTCCCTTGTGGTGATTCGTACGTGTCTTAGTTCTGCACGAGTTTCTACGGAATTACGTATGACGTGCCTCGGGAGTTGCCCTAATCGTAGAATCTCAGGCTCGAGGTGTGACACAACCCGACTTCATGAATAGAGGGTGAATCATGTGATCCCCATAAGACAGCGTGGCAAAAGGATGCCAATTTACATGTGGTGTCACACAACATTCAACAGCACTCTATGGGAACCTTAACTCCCTGCAGCTAAAGCCTCATATGAACTCCCTGCAACTGAAGCCTCATATGATACCTTCGATGCAGCTAGGCTCTCAACTCGCTTGGTAGGCGTCAATTGCTTTTATCTAAAATGTACTTTTGGAGGTATCATGGCCTTAGATGGCATGAAGCTATGAGTAGCTGGCATAGCTAGAACATCATCTTCCATGAGGTCTACAGCTTTATCCTTAAGAACCAACTTCCTCTGAGTAGGAGGGCCAGTCTTCACTGTGATTGGCTCTACCAAATTAACTTACTCAACTAGGTTCATTTCAACATTAACTTCCTCTTCGACAACACCAATAGGCTCAACATTTTGCTCTACTTGAACATTGAAAGTTGTATCAATCCTTTGTGCATGTGTAATTGTAGGTGATCCACTTGCATGTGATCCTGATCCTGAATCAAAACACACCAAAGGAATTACTATTGGTAATAATGGGGGCAATTTGGTGTGCACTCTTGCACAAATGATCTAATATCCAATGCAAAAAATGCATGCACAACACAAGCAAAGCATGCTGGCAGCTATATACATCACAAAGCGTGAAAAAAGGTCAACATGTATGAGAATACAGCATGTAAAGACAGATGGCAAGTTTTCAACAAGATAACAACATCAATTCAAGCACTTTGAAGAGAAAGCAGGTAAATGATGATAGTCTAATGGCATCCATCCCCAGTCATTTCCCATGATTTCATTCAACTTATCAGCAATAATTTGAGACTATTTAATTCTCCATACTTGAAGTTAAAGCCGATAGAAGGACTCAACATTCCCAAGACGGCCTCTCCAATAAACTCAAACAAATTACCTCAAACATGTACTTTAACCAAGATTATTTTATCTCGGCAATCAAAATTACATGTGGTGATTTGCTTTGATGCGACCATTAGACATTCTTGTGGGAGTTTGATAATGTAATTTGAATGCAAATCACCACACGGACTCCACATTTGGAATTTACACTCAAATTTATGCAGAATGCTTTGTCGGTGTTCAACGGCTTATATTTCCCACCAACAAGGTCAACATTATCCAAACTCACTCAAATAATATACCATGGATTGGAGACAGAAAAGGCAAGCAATGGTGAATTAGCCTTGGAAGTTGTAGTTGAGAAAGATAATGTAAAAAGCTCAACGTTGCAACATCAACGGTAATTACGTTCAACCTACATATGGTCACTTATTGTCATCTACAATAGGAAGGTGATCCTTTCTTCGGTTGTTCCTATGCCAATCACTCATAATCATGAGATCTTTAATTCTCATACCTTTTTAAGAATTAAGAGGAGCAACCTTCTTTTCAAAGTAGAGCGAAAAGATTTCTAACCGGTTCCCTATGTTCATGAGATTTCTACTTCTCTTATTCTTGTGAGATTTAAGGGGAATAACCTTCTTTTTAAAACCAATAGAAGAGCGTCCCAGGCATGATCAGCTTGTTGACCTTGAAAATTTTCCACAGAGGCCATGGTGACCTAACTTGTACTTACAATATGCTAAGGATCAAATGGACTATCACTTCTCAACCCCCTACACTTCCCATAGATTGCAATGGTTAGTTGTATCTTCTAACTGTGTCAACTTTTGAGAAGAGCAAACTAAGTCTAGCAGTGAGCTGGTGAAGTCCAATGCTCTACCAAAGTCATGCATTCAACAGATGGAGTTTGTTCACTTCGAGTTTGTTGAAGGATGGGTCCTCTATAACCTTTTAAAGTTCAAGGCCTCATGTGCTACTTAGATGAAAGCAGTCAAGTCATGTGCAATCCACTTTGAGCAATTGTAGTTTTCTTTTACAAAGCAAAAAAAAAAAAAAGAAAATTTTACTCCAAATTTAGTTCACTTAATTATGACGGTGGCTACGCCCAAACATTGCTTTAAAAAAAGGTGAAGCCCCATGCAGTTCTACTCTTGGTCATGTTAAGAGTTTAGAATGGAGTCCAAAGGATGATCTTGCCTCAAGGGCATTAATCAAATCAATTCATCATCATGATCATTATTAAAGCCTTATCCCAACCATGTTGGGGTCGGCTACATGGATTCTGTTTCTTCATTTCATTCTATTTTGAGCGAAATCCTTAAATAAGTTAAACTTATTCAAATCTGATTCAATGACATCCATCAATGTTTTTTTCGCCCTACTTCTACCTTTTGATGGGCCATCCACCTGTATAGCGAAACTTTTTCTCACCAGTGCCATTATAGGCTTACACTCAACATACCCAAACCAACTTAAGCGGGTTTCTCTAATCTTATCCCCTATTGTTGCTACCCTAAATGCTCCCGAAAGTGCTCATTTTTAATTTTATCTTTCTTAGTTTTACCACACATCTATCTAAGTATTCTCATCTCCACCACATCTATCTTATGTACATGCATCTTTTTAATTGGCCAGCATTCTGCTTCATATGTCATGGTTGGTCTAACCACTGTCTTGTAAAATTTGCCCTTCAATTTCGTTGGCATTTGTCTATCACAAAACACTCCAAAAGCTAGTCTCCACTTTAGCCATCCAGCTTTTATCCTATGCTCAACATCTTCATCAATCTCCCCATCCTTACTAATCATCGAGCCTAGATACCAAAAAGAATCCCTATGTGGTATCTCATAGGTTTTAATTTAACAGTAGTTTCAACACTTTGTATATATCCACTGAAGTTGTAATCCATATATTCTGTCTTTGTACGACTTATTTTAAAGCCTCCAGATTCTAATGCCCCCCCCCTCCCCCCCCCGCGCCTCGCCATCTCTCGAGTTTTTCATTTACACAATCTCTTGATTCATCCACTAATACTATATCATTTGCAAACAACATGCACCATAGTACTTCTTCTTAAATATGTGCAGTTAACCCATCCATAATCAATACAAAGAGATAAGGGCTTAAGGTTGAACCCTGATGCAAACCTATAGTCATGAAGAATCCACCTATTTCTCCATATGTGGTTCTCACATTTGTTATGGATTATTCATACATATCCTTAAAAGTTTCAATGTAACCTCTGGAGACATTCCTTTTCTTCAAACACCAAATTAAATCTCTTGGTACCCTATCATAGGTTTTTTCTAAATCGATAAAGACCATGTGTAGATTTTTCCTCTTTGCTCGATATTTTTCCATTAATTGCCTAAGTAAAAAAATAGCTTTTATAGTTGACCTCTCTGGTATAAAGCCATATTGATTTTAAGCAATCTTAGATATAGGAACTATAATGCTTTTTCTCCATTCATCTGGCATTTTCTTTGTCATAAGTATCTTATTAAATAGTTTATATAACCAACTCATCCTAACCTTTCCTAAGCATTTTCATATCTCTATCGGAATATCATCTGGGCCTATAGCATTTCCTATCTTTATTCGCTTTAATGCTTCATTCACTTCTACCCCTCTAATTCTACGGAGAAAAGTGTGCTCTGGTAATAAAATATCCTCCCTAGTTCTTGTATCCTCCATATATTCTTCATTTAAAAGTTTACTAATATATTTCTTTCACCTTTTTTTAATATCGTTGTCATTCACTAGAATATTTTCCTCATTGTCCTTGATACAATTAATATGATCTAAGTCCCTACTTTTCTTTTCTCTTATTTCTGCAAGCTTAAAAATATTTTTCTCTCCTTTTGTTCTCAACCTATTATAGAAGTCATCGTATGCTTTGAACTTTGCACTACTTACTTCTTTCTTTGTCTTCTTATACAGCTCAAAATTTTTCATACTCTTAGTCCTCTGCCACACTTTGTAGCAATGTCTTTTCTTTCAAATAACTTCTTGAACCTCCACACTTCACCACCATGTTTCTTTATTAATATGTCTCTTCCTTTTGATTCAATAAGTACCTCCTTTGCAACCTTCCTAATGCAATTAGCCATTTGATTCCACATTATTGTATTTTCTCCTTCAAGATTTCATTCTCCCTTCTCAATCATTTTGTCTTTAAATATATTTGCTCTTTTCCCTTCAAATCTCTCCACCTTGTTTTAGGGCCTACTTTGTTTACTACAGCTCTCTTTCTACTTCTAATGCAAATATCTAAAATTTCGAACCTATGTTATGTGGTCAGACTCTTTCCTGGGATAACCTTGTAATCTTTATAACCAATTGGTCTTGTTTTCTAACTAGAAAAAAGTCTATTTGACTCATATTACTCCCACTTTTATAAGTAATTAAATGCTTATCTCTCTTTTTAAAGTAAGTATTTGTTACTACAAGATCAAATGCCACAGCAAAGTCCAATATAGTGTTTCTGAATTCATTCTTTTCTCCAAATCCTTGCCCTCCATGCACTCTCTCATATCCTCTATTATCTCTTGCTATATACCCATTTAAATCCACTCTAAGGAAAATTTTATCATTATTTGGGATTTCTCGTATTAAATCATATCCATCTCCTTCTAAAATTGTCTTTTCATACTTTCCTCTAGTCCTGCTAGGGAGCATATGCACTGATGATATGGATTATATCTTCCTTTAGCACTAGTTTAATTGCTATAATTCTATTATCAAATCTCTTTATCCTCATAATTTTCTTTTTCAAATCCTTATTTACAACCATACCTACTCCATTCTTGTATTACTGGCGCAACCCTGGATCTTGGATCGATTGTAGAACAATCTCCAGAAGGATTGTTCGAATCCAAAGAAGGATTCCCAAGCACAATGAAACTCACGATCACAATGGAGAGAGAAAATCTCTTGAAACTGAATTTTTATTGATAAAAGCATGCTTAATACAGTGAAGAATTTCTCCTTATATAGGAGTGATCGTTTCTAAACATAGAAGGACTAATCTAAACAAATAAGGCCTACTAAAATAAAATAGGAAATATATAAATAAGGATAGGGATCCTTGAGGAAACCGGGGATCAAGCGGATGTCTTGCGGGCCTGTGATCTGAGCCGTCGGACTTGGGTTCGGCCTGCATCAGCTCTCCCGCGCTTGGAAAAACTCGACTCCGGCGAGTTGAGCGCTTGATATCTCTCATAAAGATCAGGATTGATGCGCTCGAAGTCAGTAGCTGTAATCCATGTAGCATCAGAGAGAGGACGATTCCGCCAACGTATATAAAACTTCTGGTAACCTCCTTGACATGTAGAAACAATTTAATCATCAAGGACATCAATAATTTCATCAGGAGGTGTAGAATTAACTGGTAAAGAAATAAGCTGCTCTTCGTTTTCTCCTTCATTATTATGGCCACGATAGAGAGTAAGATCCTCGACATTGAATGAAGAACTGACACCTAAATCAGTAGGAATATCAAGAATATAGGCGTTGGGATTAATCTTCTGGAGAACCTTGAAAGGGCCTGAATTACGAGGGTGTAACTTCTTGTTAGCTCCAGGTGGCAACCTCTCACGTCGAATACGCACCATAACCATATCGCTTTCCTTAAATTCAACAAAGCGACGATGCTTATCAACTTGCTGTTTATAAACATCATTACTGGCAGATATATGGCGACGTACTGCATTGTGAACTTGCTGCATATGTTGAAAGAAATGCTCAGCATCTACACTGACTCTGGCATCAACTGGTAACGGGACAAGATCAACAGGGAGTCATGGACGAACTCCTGTAACAGCTTCAAATGGTGAAATTCCAGTTGATCGGTTGACAGAATTATTGTAAGCAAATTCTGCCATAGGTAGCACTTGATCCCAGTTTGTGATACGGTCACGTATAAGGCAACGTAACAATTGTCCAAGACTTCTGTTGACCACTTCTGTTTGTCCATCAGATTGAGGATGATAAGCAGTGGAGAAATTAAGCTTTGTGTTAGACAACATCCATAACGTCTTCCAGAAGTAGCTCATAAACTTCGTATCTCGGTCAGAAACAATAGTCTTTGGAAGCCCGTGTAGCCGAACAACTTCTTTGAAGAATAATGTGGCTACCTTATAAGCATCAGCATTTGCCGTACAAGGAATAAAGTGTGCCATCTTTAAAAAGCGATCAATAACAACGAAGATGGAATCAACCTTTCTGGCAGTCATGGGTAAACCTAGCACAAAATCCATGCTAATGTCTTCCCAAAGAGTGTGGGGAACAGGCAAAGGCTGATATAATCCAGTGTTCTTCTTATTTCCTTTGGCAATCTGGCATGTTCGGCATCGCTCACAAATATGAACCACATTGGTCTTCATGCGAGGCCAATAATATCTGTCACTGACAAGAGCAAGTGTTTTGTTGTGACCCAAGTGTCCGCTACATCCTCCTACATGCAACTCTCGAACAACATATTCACGAATAGAAGTGGCTGGAAGACAGAGTTGCGTACCTTTGAATAAGAAACCATCATGAAGACTATAATGAGGATGCTGACTATGTTCACCATTAAGAAGATCCGCATAGATAGAACCAAAATCCTTATCAGCGGCATAATCTTGTTTGATTTGCTCAAAACCAGGCACGTTAATAGACATGGCAGCCAAAAGATGTTTCCTCCTACTTAATGCATCCGCAATCAGGTTATCCTTTCCAGCTTTATGACGAATGCTAAATTTGAATTCTTGGATGTATGCACTCCATTTAGCATGGTTAGCGCTGATCTTCTGCTGAGAGTGTAGATGTTGCAGAGCATCATTATCAGAGTAAAGCACAAACTTATTAGCAAACAAATAATGTCTCCAATGACGAAGTGTTTGGACAAGTGCATAGAATTCCAAATCATATGCAGTATACTTTCGCTTAGCATCAGAAAGTTTCTCATTGAAGAATGCAATAGAATGTCCTTCCTGGCTAAGGACATCGCCAATGCCAACATTTGAGGCATCGCAAGCAATTTCAAATAGCTTGCTAAAATCAGGAACCTGTAGAACGGGTGCTTCAGTAATCTTTTGCTTGATCTTCGCAAAAGCCCTAGTGGCTGCATTGGTCCACTTGAAATCACCTTTCCTCATACAATCCGTAATAGGAGTCATAATAGTACTGAAGTTTCTAATAAACCTTTTGTAAAAATTGGCAAGACCATGAAAACTATGAACTTCAGTAAGGGTAGTAGGAATTGGCCAATCAAGAATAGCGCTTACTTTTGTAGGATCCATCTTAATTCCTTGTGCAGATACTACACATCCCAAGAAAACAACAGAATCACTCATGAAAGTACATTTCTTGAGATTGATATAGAAACGCTCCCGGCGGAGAAGTTGGCAAACCTTATCTAAATGCTGAAGGTAATCTTCATTTGACTGGCTATAAATAAGAATATCGTTAAAGTAAACGATAAAAATTTTCTAATATAAGGCTGCAATAATTGTGTCATAACCCGTAAAAAAGTACTAGGAGCATTGGTTAAACCGAAAGGCATAACCATCCATTCAAAGAGACCATCCTTTGTTTTAAAGGCAGTTTTTCATTCATCTCCTAGTCTTATGTGCATTTGATGATATTCGCTCTGTAGGTCAATTTTGGAAAATATATATGCACCAGTCATCATATCTAATATATCATCCAAATGAGGGATAGGGAAGCGATATTTTACCGTGATTTTGTTGATTGCACGGCTATTTACACACATTCGCCAGCTTCCGTCCTTCTTCGGATTGAAAAGTGCTGGAACACCACATGGATTGAGACTTTCCTTTATATAATCTTTCTGAAGCAAATCATCAACTTGCCTTTTTAACTCTGCATGTTCCGCTGGACTCATCCGATAAGCAGGTAAGTTAGGCAAAGAAGCTCCTGGAACAAGATTAATAGTATGCTGAATGTTCCTTAGCGGGGGTAGTTCCTTGGGTAACTTATCAGGAACTAAGTCGACAAATTTGTCCAATAATGGCTTCACTTGCTGAGGAATAGCATGAGAATCATCAGCAACTTGGTTAGTAACTAAGGCATACATGACACCTTGCTCTTTGCTTTCAACTTCAAATTTCTGCATAGTTAAAATATGCGATGTAGGAGGAGATGCGGCGGCGGAAGGAGAATAGGTAGGGGAGGATGGCGGAGTCTGCAAAGGACGCAGCACGATCCGTCTACCTTTCCAATTGAAAGCATAGGTATGGTGTTCATGATCTGGATCACTTTAAGCTTCTGTAACCATGGCCGCCCAAAAAGGATATGTGTGACGTTCACTGGGATGACGTCACATAGAAGAGTATCCTCATAATTGCCAATCTTAAAAGGCACACAGCATTGGTGATGAATAGGAATAGAATAGTAATCAACCCATGCAACTTTATATGGCCTTGGATGCTTTACCGTGAAAAGTTTAGATGCTTTACCGTGAAAAGTTTAAGCTTATCAACTGCTTCTTGAGAAATAACATTCATAGCACTTCCACCATCAATAATCATATTACATGATCTGCCCATACATCTGACACGAGACCAAAACATAGAAGCATGATTCCAATCTTCTTCCTCTTTAGCATCTACTACTAGCAAACGACGATCTAGGAAAAGAAGTGGAATACCATCATCAGCGTCTGCATAATCTATCTAATCTGCTTGATCTTCATAAAGAGGATCTGTGTTAGCTTGCCCTGATTTGACATTCTCATCATGCTGAGTATCAATATCAGGCTCATTGGAAGTGTATAAATTGCGATGAGGGCATTCATTAGCATAATGTCCTCGTTGCTTACAGGCATGACAAACAATATCCCTCATGTCTGTTCTTCCATAAGCACGATTATCAGGCTGGTTTTGTGGAAACCTCTGACTCTGTTAGGGGTTCATCTGCCTTTGTTGCATCCCTGGCCGAGGATTTTGAGGAGTCTGCTGAACTTGAAGCTGAGGAGGAGGCCTATAAACTAGTGCTTGAGTACGATTATAAGTAGAGTTAGGACCTCTTTTTGTGGAAGGCTCCCCGGCTTGAAAAATATTGCGCTTCCGCAACTGAATTTCGTGTTGGGATTTGCGGGCTTTATTGAATATTTCATCCACTGTGGCACAATCAAATATTGCAACCTCTCGTTTGATATCAGCACGCAGATTATCTCTGTATCTGGTGATAGTCAAACGGTCATCAGTTCTCAAGTTACAGCGAACAATGTACTCGCGAAACTTATTGGTATATTCTTCCACAGTCATAGTGCCTTGCTGGAGACTCAGATATTCTTGGTGAAGTGTATCCATATAATCAGAAGGAAGAAAATTGCCTTTGAGCTTTTCTTTCATGACATTCCAGCGAAGAATCGGCTGGCTAACTGCAAGCTCATTGTTTTCAACACCATACCACCAAATACAAGCAGGACCCTTTAGTTTAACCTTGGTAAAGGCTATCCTCTGTGCGTCATTCATACCATACCAAACAAAATAATCCTCCAAAGAATTAAGCCAATCAACAAAAACTTTAGGGCTTGCATCACCACTAGAGTCAGTAATTTCAATTTTGACTTTTCTAGTGATGTCATCTGGTGGGGGTGTAACATGGTGAGCTTGATGATCTCGTTCAGCCAGAAGGCACTGCATAAAGTCACGAATGGATTCATGATTTTCAGGTCTTTTTGGTTGGACGGGCGTGTAAATCATAGACGCATTAGAGGATCCTTTTTGACTAACAAATTGCTTTGTTTGTAGCTCTGCAATGGTAGTTTCTGCAATTTTGAGACGTCCCGTGACGTCTTCTAATTCTTGACTTAATTTAAGGATGGTTTTATCCCTCTGGCGGTCGGTCATCCAATGCTGAAGATCATCACCACACCTAGGCATGATTGCTGGTGTTTTTTTTTTTTTTTTTATAGAACAAGAAGGTGGGTCGGGTCGGGTTGGACTTTATAATGGGTCGGACCGACTTAGGTCTATTTACAAATCAATGGACACAACTTGGGTCGGGTTGGACTTTATAATGGGTTGGACCGACTTACGTCCGTTTACAAATCAATGGACACAGCTCGGGTCGGGTACTCAGCCCGTTTCTCCCTCTTTCTTTTTGTCGGGTATCGTGCAGAGAAAAGCAATAAAGAGTGGAGAAGAACTTATCTGCTGCAATGAGGAAAGGACTGGAAAGGGCTGGAGCTTCGGCGACGAAATCAGCTGGAGGAGGTGACGATCGGCTGGTGCACGCTGCGATGGAGCAATGATGGTGCGATGGAGGCACGGACAAACGTCGGAGTGCGGCTTGCCGCTGCTGTTGACAGTGACAATGAAGCCATTGGAAGCTAACGACGATGGAGGCCACTGGTGCCAGGTACATCGTCTTTCCCCTTTCTTCTCTCCTCGCTGATGTATGCTTCTTCTCTCTGCGCTCTTTCGCTCCGGCAACTCTCTGTCTTTTTTTTTTCCACTCTGGTTTGGGAAAAAGATCGGTTAATGTGATGGAGAGGGGGAAAAGGGTTTGGTTTTGAGTGGAATGGACCGAAAGGGGTTGATGGGGGTTGGATGGGTTCCTGCGAATGGGTTTTGACAGAGGCATGTGTTTAGGGTTTCAGTTTGGTGTGGGGATTTGGGGATTTGGGTACGGTAGGGTTAGGATTGGGGATTTAGGAAAGAGGCAGGGAGATGGGTTCCGGTGGTTCGGCTAGGACGGAAGAGGGTCGTCTGGGATCATTTAGGATGGCAGTGGAGGGTGGGGTTTGGGGACTCTGGTAGGGATCGAACCAGGTCAGGGTTGGTCGGGAATGGGGAATTCTATTGTTGAAGAAGGGGTGTCAAAAGTAAGATGTGGGCTGCTACTGGTGGTGGAGATGATTGCCCGCAGACGGTGGATAGAAGGATAAATTCCGAGAACGACAAAGTCTCTCGGCAACCGGATCTGGTCTCTGATACCAATTTGGCGCAGCCCTGGATCTTGGATCGATTGTAGAACAATCTCCCGAAGGATTGTTCGAATACAAAGAAGGATTCCCAAGCACAATGAAACTTACGATCACACTGGAGAGAGAAATTCTCTTGAAACTAAATTTTTATTGATAAAAGCATGCTTAATACAGTGAAGAATTCCTCCTTATATAGGAATAATAGTTTCTAAGCATAGAAGGACTAATTCTAAACAAATAAGACCTACTAAAATAAAATAGGAAATAGATAAATAAGGATAGGGATCATTGAGGAAACCAGAGATCAAGCGGATGTCCTGCGGGCCTGTGATCTGGGCCGTCGGACTTGGGTTCGGCCTGCATTAGTTACGCTTTCCTACATAAAAATGCTT
The DNA here is from genome assembly GCA_037013555.1 of Sextonia rubra. NCBI lineage: Eukaryota > Viridiplantae > Streptophyta > Magnoliopsida > Laurales > Lauraceae > Sextonia > Sextonia rubra. Next base: position 13,025,761 of record JASUAD010000008.1, read on the forward strand.
ATACCCATCCGTGAGCTTCTTAGCTTTATTCCTTTTCTCCCTTGTCTCCTATATACAAGCTACATTAATTCTTCTTCTTTTCATTACCTCGACCAATTCCATGCTCTTGCTTGTTAAGATTCTCATATTTCACATAGCAAGTCTAATTTTTATATTACTCCTATTCTTCTCATAAATTAACTTCTTTAAGTGCACTAGCCCACTGTCATGCAGTAGCCCTTGCACACTTTTCACTGCGGCCGGATGACGCTGCAATGCATCGCTTAAAATGGAAAATACTCGAGTAATATCGCGAAATATTTTTATCTTAGAATTCATGTTTGAGTTGTGACAAAGTTTTACACTGGTTGTCAACCTACCTGACGCAACCCTCCTCCTTTACCCGGGCTTAGGACTGACAGTCAAAACTGGTGGAGTTATTAATCAAATCAAATGCCTTCAAAAAAAAAAAAAAAAAAAAAAAGCGGGCAGATAGCCACAATCCGACTGCAATTTGGGGATATTCATCCATTTTTAATCAGATCAAATCTCTGATTTGGAATGATTTTCAGCCCACAGCCTCACGTTAGGAAGAGTTTGAATCAAAAAGGAAAAATCCAACATAGAAAAAAATCCAAGTCCCTGCTCCAACACTCTAGACAAAACCCCTTGGATGTGACCGAGCAGACTCCACAGACAGTGCCCAATTCGGAAAAATCCTCAAAAACTCTGGTCCTAAGCTAGGTAAACCACCATGACAGAAGACTAAGAAGCACTCTTGCATCGAAACCAAAAGGGAGCAAGAGGGGCCGAGCCCTAATCTCACTTCGCCGAGAGCTTAGAAATTTGGGGTATGCTTTGATGGAAATCTAAACAGTATGTAGGGCACTTTGCATCAATAACAGCTTGAGAAAGACATGGAAGCAAATCAAAAGAACCAAAAAAAAAAAATCTCAAGCAAGCCTTGGTCGGCCATGAACAGTTCACGAAGAAGATGAAGCTCAGAAACATAACCAGCCATGGATGGAGCTTGGGCAATGTTAAAAGCTTGAGATTTTGTTGGTAATTGGAAAAGTAGAAGAGTCCGAAGCGCTCTCTCCCCTGGCTAAGCTCTGTGTTTTCAAAAGGAGTACAAAAGGCTGGAGATCGATGTTTCCATATAAACCTCTTGCGCTCAGTTACGTCCTCATCCTCCATGCCTCTCGGACGCTGCTTGTTTAAGCAGTGGGGTCCAGACACACGGTCGCTGTTGAACTGAATAGTGCAGTCCGCGGAGCTCTGGCACAACCTTTTTTTACTTCGTTTTTTTTCCACGGACGTTGCGTGGTTAAACAATGGGACTCACAGCCGCAAGCCCATTCTCCATCATGAGATGATCAAGATTCCCACAGCAAGTGGTGGATCCACTTGGGTTATTTTACCTAAAGTGAAAAAAAAATTGGCTTTTCCTCAAGGACAACGGTTCAAGCTCATCTTGAGCAAATCAAATTTTTAAGCAAAATTTGTCATCTCAATTTGTTTTGGATTAAAATTACAAATCTGATTTTTGAACTAGATTTGTTATCTCAGATTGATTTTGATCAAGATCCGCACAAGTGAATCCCCTTCAAAATTCTATCTTTTTTTTGACCCATGTCAAGCCAAGTCAAAATATAAACCTTGATTTTTGAAAATAAATCAAAATCCATGAAATTTTAAACTCAAATCCATCTCAAAATTTAAACTTGACCTCAAGGATTTCTTTTTGTGAGTGTTTCCCACATTCTCCACAGATATGTTGTTTTACATATCTGTGATGAATAGGTCATGAGAAAATCAAATCCACTTTCAAAATCCAAACCAAACTCATAAACTTCTGACCTTTTCTAATACCTCAAGAGATTCCATGTCGTAGGTGTTATTCATAGTCCGCACAGAGATGTTGCTTTAGATATCTATAAAAAGTAGGGCAAGGAAAATCAGATTCCTTATGTTTTTACCAAAATCATCAAACCCTTCATGATTTTGATCAAAATTTCAAAAGTTCAAGTTTAGGCCTACCTTGACAAAACTACTTGTTCCATCAAGCCACTCATCTTTCCCACAGATTGGCTCGTTCATGGCACAATGATTTCAAAATCATTCTTTCATCATTGCAACTCTGTTGGCTCATAAAAATTACAAACAATATAAAAGTTGTCGAGGCACAATGATTCCAAAATCATCTTTTTTCCATCATTGCACATCGAGGGGTCACTTGTTAGCTCATAAAATTACAAACAGTACAAAAAGCTTCAAGGTCAAGTCTCAAGCCTAGGGCTATATAAACCCTAAGGTATGGAATACCAAGTCAAACACTTCATTTAGATGTTCAAAATTAATGAAATTTACCCAGACAACCTTATATAAGCTCAAAATGTAACAATTCAAATTTGAAAAGCAGTGGACTTCATTCGGCTACTCAACTCAGCAAACGTCATATTCAATGTTTATTGACTCAAAATCTTGAGGTCACAAAGCAAAGTCTTGCTTTCCCAAGGCCAAATTACACGAAACTTCGGTATTGGCCTAAAATATGTTCAGTATTAACTCCTCCAAACTTCAAGACCATGGGAAGCCATTAGGACCCTAAATAGCTGAATAAATGGTGCACCTTTATCAAATGATGAGAGAAGAAATTAACCAAGCTATAGGGATCAAATAAACGTGATCAAACTTCTACAACATGCGTAAAAATATTATTGGAAGATGTTTATCTAAGCCTTATCAGATTCAGACTATTTGATACCAATAGGTCATGGCAGCTAACCCAGGGTCTCAGGGCAAAAATCTAACGGTGCTAAGTAGAAAAAACTATGCTTCCCACTGGCCAAAGCACTTGAAATTCATACAAATGTCTGATAATATATTCAAAATCATCCTCAAAGAGTTTCAAGATAATCGAACTTCATACCGTGCTAAGAGGTTTCAGCAACCAATTTTAGTATTTTGAAGCCAACTCGCTATGATTTCAAGCAAAAATGATGGCCTTAGCTGGGCCCAAGTGGGAGGTACAATGTCCTTAAAATTCGAGGAATTAGAAAATTCAGATAAAACACTGCAAGAGTTTCACGGAGAGGATCCAAACAGATGGCCGGGTCAATTGAAGACAGGATTGGACATCACTTCTCAAGAGATACAAATCCGCTGACGTTCAAGAAAAAGGCACCGAGCATGTTCAGCATTACTTCCTCAAAATTTTTGGAATATTTGGAGGTTATTTGGGCTCAAAATGGTCCGTAGGCCAAAAGGTTATGGGAACATGAAAATTCCACAAGCGGCCATCATGTACAAACCCACAACCGGCCACATTTTTTTTAAATGGTCACATGTATTCTCATGTTTCCCAAGGCCGCTCAAACAAAGTGCTCCCTTCACTAGTATTTGTGTAATGACTACAACTAATGGCCACTTGTTTATCCTATGTTTATGGTTGTCTACTTGTTTATCCCATTTTCACTTCCACAGCCACTCATAAATAAATATGTTTCTCATAAACCGGTCATTGGGAGGAAACCACACCAACCATGGATTTTAATTCCACAGTTTGTCATAAGCACAAGTCCACAACCGGCTACATGTTCTAAAAACCCAATAACCAGCCATTTTTTTACCCACAACCGGCCATTCTTAATCCCCACTATCCCCACAACTGGCCATTATTTGAAACTCCTTTACTGGCCTACAGCTAGTCTCTACTTTAAGGCCCATCATTAAGGTAAAACCGAAAAAAGAAAAAAAAAACAACTCTCGTAATTCTATGGCCCATGACATGCTTTCATTCTCGTTAATTCCATGGCCCATGACATGCTTTCATCTCGTGATTATCCAAACTAGACTCCATGATATACTCTTTTCATGATCATTAAATCAAGTTCCAAGTCTCTTGGTCATCAAACAAATTTCCCATATCCGATTCCTGCGTGCTGTATGACCAAGCAGATCCAGTTATGGAGTCATGATGATAAGTGGATCGAGACAACTTTCCCTTAGTCAGTTCTAAGGCAACCGTTTCAAAGGCTAATTATAAAAGAAGGCCACGTCCTCTTGGCACTGGGACAACACTTCAACATCTGGACAAACTTCAAGGCACTTCAGCACTGGGGACGGAAGAGGCACTTCATCACTTCAGGATTTCAACGTACTCGGTGAAATCCTTAGCAATACCACAGACTCAAGATCTCCCACCAGTTTCTCTCTTCACAAAAAAGGCGAGATGAGGTTGTGGGAATAAAGGGGTATCTACTAGAGTTCTGTAATCTTTCCCTTTGCAGCCGTGGCATAGTTCAAAAGATGATGCTGTGTGTCTTTTGGTTTTCCCAGTGAGGGCCTACAAAGATCATTCTTTGGGTTGTGTGCAGTCCATTCTAACCTTCAAAATCTACAAGGTCAGAATGACACAACCTTGATTCCTCTATCAGGATAAATTCTACCCCACCAGACTTGTATAAGAGAAGTAGTGGTGATTATCAAAAGATCATAACGATTCTAACATGATCTTTGGATTCTCAACATGTAGTCCAGAGACTTCAAAAGTGATAAAGGTAGAAACACATATAGTTTATTAGTGAAAGAAGAAAGAGTTTGTAGCAGTTTGTAGGTTGTAGTGACTGGTAGTCATTGGTTATGGCACAAGTGCTTCTCCATTTTTGCAAAGTCTGCATTTTTCTATGTAACTTTCTTTAATTTTCTTCAAATTGCATATTGACCACATCTGAGACCAAATGAAGGGACTGTGAATGTTTAAAATTACAAATAGTTTGCATCCCCGAGATCAAAGCCAATGAACCCATGTAAATTTAAGGAGATAAATGAATATTAGTAATTTATTTTCATTTTTCTATATTGTTGAATTTGTGAGATTTTACATTATATTCAATTTCTCGTGAATTTTCTACGATTAACCTTGAGGGGGCACTTCTTGACCTATAAAAAACTACAAATATAATAAGTGTTACAGTGAAGACATCACAAGCAAATTCTAAGCCAATAGCAAATAAACCTTAAAATTGACAAGTTAAAAACTACATCCAGATGTTCAAAGTTAACACAACTCACTCAGAAGTATGGTTGTCAAAGGGTCGACCCCGGGCTAGGCCGAGGTAAGCCCTTATCTTACCCTCACATGTGTGGGACGGGCCTAAATAAGCAAAAGCTCTCAACTTTTACAGCAAGCCAATAATTTTTAGGCTCTTGCCCTACCCTTAAGAGCCAGGGCCAAGTTAGGGCCAAGCTAATTAAGGCCAAAAGAAAGAAAAATTTTTTTCTTTAAAGAAATAAATATTTCCCATGCCACCACCTAACTTCAAAAAAAATGCTAACCCTTTTCGTTTGTTTAGGTTGGGGAGCAGCAATGCAATGCAAAAGGTAGTATAATAGAGTTAAAAACTTTTTTTTATTGGAAGTTAATTTTTTTATTGGATGGTTGGTGGTGGGATAAAATAATTTTGATAATGTAAAACATAAAGCCTATGATAATAATTCTATAAATGATGCTACATATAAACAAATGCAAGGTCCCAATCCCAACTAATCTTGACATTGTATTAATTAATCTTATTTTCTACTAATTAAACTCTGCTTAAGTTAATTAACTCAAACCCTTTGGGTTTTGGTCACAAATAGGTAGTTGGGTCGAGTTCGAATTTTACCTAGGTAGTTAAGGGCCCCCTTATAATTTAGAGTCTTTGCATCATATTGACACTTCATTTGTTGCATCTTGTATAATTCATCATGTAGACCATCTTTCATGTTGGGTCAAACTTACTTCAGATCCATCTTGGCCCAATTGAGGTTCCTTTGACCTAAATTGTAATTTTCCTGCGGTATTGGACTTGCATGAAAATTCCAGGAATTTTAACTAAAGGGGACGATCATCGTTCTCTCTTTCTCTCCATCCTCTACTCAAGCTGCATTTCTCCTTCCATTCCTTAGCTTTTCTTCTTCACCAATCAAGATAGAAGCCTTGCATGTATGACGGATAGCCTCCACTCATCTTTTTCTTCAACGTTTTGTACATCTCCTTCATTGGAATCAACATATTCACCATCTTTTTTAAGTTACAGCTCTCTAAGATGAAATCTCTACCTCTATTTCAATTCCTTGGGTTTAATAGAGTCAAGGAGACTCAAATAAACAACATGCATGCATCTTACACTAGATTTACCCATTGCATGTCTTTAGATGTTATAGGGAATTCATCTATTGAGACTTTCTCTATCCCCACAGACCAAGGAGAAGTTAATAAGGTCAAGCACTGTATTAAAGGTAAGTATTAGAGTATATATTACTATATGTATGCCTCACTTTGTTGATTCATGAACTAATCACTCTAATTTCAAGTTCTAGCTCATTCACCTTTGATTGAATATACGTGTTGGCTTAAATGAATTTGAGTATGACTATGTGATATGGGTGATATGTGTGCATTGTAAAACCCATAGTGATAATTTGACGTAAAAGAAAGCTCATTTGAACCAATAATTTGAGAGCTTTGAACTGAACTCGAGCTTCATGAATTATTTTCAGAATCTCTGAAGCTTACAGCGAAGCCATGGCTAAGCCATAAGTATCTACAACTAACCTTCGGCTAAGCCGTGAAATAAACTGCGACTAAGCCGTAACCATTCCATGACCAAGCTGTAAGTCATTTTATGGCGAGCTTTCCTAAGAGCCCAAAATTCCATCTTTCTTTTACGGCTGACCCTCGGCTAAGCCGTGGACTGTACTACAGTTAAGCCGTAGCCCAGCCATAGCCTAACCGTAGGCTTAGCATGGCTAAGCCACAGGCCAATATATAGCTAAGCCGTAAATACATATGAAATTGAAGGAAAAACTAAGCCACTCGACTAAGTCGTAACATAGATACGGCTAAGCCGTAAAAGCACTATGAACTTATGATATTAAGGATTTTCGATGACCTTACAGGACTTTAGATATGGCACCCTTTTCCAAACTAAATTAGCCCAATGGTGATTAAATGATAAGGATGATGAGTGTAGAACTGTCACTTATCCGCTCCGATTTTCCGGATAAATTCCTAATGTCACATCATGGGTGTTGGCATAAGAAGATGTATCTTTTACATATACAATGTAATGCAAAGATTTGGTAACACAATAACACCAGACGTTTTATGAATTCATTGTATTGAATGCCCTCGAGATCACGGATTATCTAGCATAGGGTTGGCTAGTAAATCTCCTTGATACCTTCTCAATTTAAATGCATTTATATCGTTAAAAAATCTTACCCTCAACATAATATAGTCATGTACCCATTCTTTCTGGCAAACCTTGAGACAATCAGTCCGGAGCTTCTACTGAGTGTGTGTCCGTGAGCCAAAATGGGTATAGCTAAGGTTGAGAGGGTTCAAGCTCTATTAGCTCAATTAAGTATACATTATTTGATTACCAGATATTATTAATTCTAATTCCTATGATTGAATATGATCTCAAGACCAAAACTCTTTATGTATGATATGATAGGTATAGATGAATATGTATGAATATGAGACGATCAATATGATTGATCATAAGTATGAAAGATATGAACTTGAGTCAGTCTTGATACATTGAGTCGACACAACTTAACTTGTACCCATATAATGTTCGACGGGACCAATTCGGGTATTCTTTATGTTCCTACTGCAGTAATTTATGGATAAGTTGTCGGTGCTCCTCAGAAAGCTAACCTTATCCCCTAGCGTATTCTCATATGTATGTTATACGCTCTTTTTTGTGAGAATATAGCCTTGTGGATGCCAACTAGTACGTTAGAATACTCTATACATGATTTGTTATACATACTTACTTATGCACAACATGCGTAGTTTATGATTATTACTTTTTTTTAATTAATATATTCCTTAATTCATTTGAAACATCATGATGATCTTATATATCTCTATATTTGTTTAACCATCGTGTTAACAGTGCTACCCTTAGTGTTACAGGTACTGAACCCAATCCTAGCTCAACTGCCGACGCATCCCCAGAGGGTATCTCAACAGCTAGGGGTGTGGAAGAATAGAATGAAGGTGACATATACTATTAGTCGTCTTACAAAGAGCATCGTTTAGTGATGCTAGGACAAGTATATAACATGCTCTCTCTATCTTTGCTGGGACTTTGATTGATAAACATGCGCATTGAGATTGTATAATTGAACATGTTTAAGTGAATCGTGGTTATGTGTGGGAATGGATAAGTAAAAAGACTTTAGGTTTATTTTATGTTTATGTAATGTTCTTTCAATGGTTGCTTATGATCATTACAGGTGTACTTCATAAGTTTCCGCTTTATATTTGAAATTAAATCTACGTGTTAGTGGAAATTGCTCACATGTTCCTGTGAAATCTCCCTTGTAGTGACTCGTGCGGATTTTCCCATGGCACGGATTGCTATGGGATTACATATCCACATCCTAGGGACCCATTCTAATCCCTAATTCCTGAGATTAGTGTGTGACAAGAAATAACATCAATTTATAATTAATTAATCTACTTTTAAGTGTTTGCCTTTTGGGAACGAGATCAAGATGTGAGAGAGAGAGAGAAAGAGAGAGAGAGGGAGAGATTAAAAATGAGAATAAGAGAAGGCTGGTTCTTAGAATATGAGGTTTGAGAGTAGATGATAAAGAGATAGTTATAGACATACATTTTACGATTTTTATGATTAAAAGGCCAAATTATCCCTCACCATAACTATTGCACTTTAGCGTATGAGGGGTAATTAAGACTTTTTGATAAAAGGTCTAAAATGCTTTGTAAATGTGATTGTTGTAAAAAATGCAACCGTTGTGTGGGAATTAGAACAATGTGTAATTGATGTAAATACAGAAAGAAAAGGCTTGAGTGGGTGGCACAAAATTTTCAAAAGGGCCAAATTGCTTCAATATATTATAAATGTATCATATATTATATATTAATATTTAATAAATAGGGGGCCGGGCCAAGCTCTCTCTGGTCGGATAAGCCAAGCCCTAGCTCGACCCTCAAGATTGCGAGTTTTTCAAAATAAGGCCTTACCCTGCCCTCGGGCTTTGGGAAAAAAAGAGAATCCCTCGCTTTGAGGGCTATTGCGAGCTGAGCCAAGCTGGGCCCCCTCATTAAAGGACGAGATTGACAACTCCAATCAGAAGACTTCAGATGAGGTCAAAGTATAGTAGTTTAAATTTCAAAGTAAATGGACTTATTTGGTCATTTAACTCGGCAAAATATCAAATTTAAGGTTCATTGACTCAAAAATGGGGTCATTGAACACACTTAAACTTCTAGATTACCAAAGTAACTGAAAATCACATGGCAACTCCAAAACATACTTAGGAATGATGTTTCAAAGTTTCAAAGCATTTTTACTTTATTTCAGCTCAAACTTAAGCTTTAATGGTTGTCTCCTAGCTTCCTTGGGTCACTGTAGAAAATTCACACTTCTACATATCAAAACTAGCTAAAACTCATGGGAATTTCTTCAAATACATCCAAAGATGATCCTTCAAAGTTTTAGGACATTCGGACATCATCTAGACCCAAACCTAGTTCAGATGGTTGTCTTTCAAGCTCTTTGAGGTCACTTTCAAAGTGATACCTCATGAAGATCAAACTAGTTGAAACTCCTAGAGAAAGCTCAAGTTATATTCAAGGGTGGCTCTATAAAGTTTCAAGTCAAATGAATGTCGTTTGACCCAAGTTCAACAAACATGTCAGCTTTAGGTTAGTGACCCCCTAAACCTTTGAGTCACTAACCAAAATCCTACTTCTAGGTGACCAAAACAGATAAAACTTGGATATAAAGCTCAAGTCATATTCAGAAATGACTTCGAAAATTTTCAAGCTAAGGGGACTTTATCTGATTCTACTTCAGCTACATGTCAACTTAGAGGTCAGTGACCCCTAAACCTTGAGGTCACTGACCAAAGTCTTGCTTCTAGGTGTCCAAAGATGATGAGATTTGTATTAGCAACTCATCTTGTGTTCAAGATAAACTCTTCAAAGTTTTAAATCAATTGGACATCATTTGGGTGAAAAATAAATTGACCGCCAACATTACAAGTGGCCACCGATCAAAATCTTACTTCCACAAAGCCAAATTACATGGAATTTGTACAGACACTTCAATATGATCCTGCATTAATTCCTCCAAGTTTTAAGTCAATCAGAGGTTATTTGGAAATCAAACAACTGAAATAAGGATCCACTTTCATGAAAAGTTAATGGGAGGGTTGACCAACTTCAAAAGGTTAAAACATAATGAAATTTCTATGATACTCTCAAAATGGTTCTAGAGAACATCTCTCCAAGTTTCATGAGGTTTGGACATTGTTCTGGCCCCAAACTCATAAAAACGGGAAACATAAATGAAAAGACCCTAAATGAGCCTATTAGTGAATGTGGGCCCACAGTCATTGACAATTATATAAGTGACTTTGGACACTTTTGGGTAATTTTTCTAGTTTAATTTCGAATTATAACTTCCCACAACTCCCCCAATTGCCTCTGAAGTCTATAAAAGGTATGCTTAGGCTCTGAAGAAGGGGTTCCACTCGTTTTAGGAAAGTTAAAACAAGTTCCACAGGATTCCAAGGCTCTATACAAGGGATTCTTCAAGAATTTAGCCTACAACTCGCTCCATTCTTCTTCCTCTCACAAACTTAAGGTGAGAAATGAATTTGGGGAAGAAGATATGCACCAACTGCCCATAAAGGAAGAGTTTCAAAGCCACTATGTGCAAGGAAACTCCAACGAATGAAGCTATGTCCTTTTATGGTTTCCCCACTTGAAAGGAGTTTGGCCATTTCTAAGGCTGTGAATAGACCTCTTTAGATTTTGTTTTGGTCCTTAAAAACCATAGAGCCAGAATGAACAACTTTGGCTACATTCGCTTGCACAAAAGCAACCTTTCCAAATTTGCACAAACATGATCTGTAACATCAAAGTGGTGATTACCAAATATTATAGATGATTCTATGATCAAGGTTGGTACTTTAGGTTGTCATACATGACTCCCCAAAACCCAAAAATACTGGTTTTAGTATGTTGGAGTCACTGCAGAAGCAAACAGAGGAGAAACAGGGATAAACAATAGCCAAAAGGGCCACTGTCTGTCATTGCCTGTGGGCCACGGTCACCACCCCCTTCTTCTTCAGTTTTCTGCATTTTCTCCCTTGTTCATGTAATTTTTCCAATTCTCCTTATTTTGGATTAATCTAAGATCAAAGGGAGGTGTTGTAATTTTCTAGCACTTGTAGACAACCTGTATCCCTGAGGTCAAAGCATTGAACCCATGTAAATAAAAGCAAATTTAATGATGATCTGTAATTACTTTTCCATTCTTCTTTGTGTTTGAATGTGTGAATGTTGGACTTGATTCCTTAGCATTCATCATCATTTTACGTGCATTTAACCTACAAGATAGTTCTAACAAGTAATAGATCTAATGATTGAAGTTTATAGCATTTGATTCTAGACATTTTGAGAAAAGCTGTGGACTTTATTAGTATCGAGTTTTATTATATCTTTGTAATGTTTAACTGGAAAAACATACCCATGCTTAGCACGGGCTAGATTAAATAGTAGCTAGCTTTTTAATATATTTCTTCTATAAATTTTACAATTTATAATAAAAATTGCTATTGAGTTATTTAGATATTATAATATAAAATAAGAAATTAACATAAATTTTTGCCAAATATTGTTATATTAAAAAAATTAAATGCATTATTTGAGAATTAATTTAATCATTTGTTATGTCTTGTATGATTAGGAATAAAATAGTTATATAGATTAAAATTCATATAAGTTAATATATTTTCTAAATCAATGTTGAATATGTCAAATGTAATTGAATATAAGATATTGTAGGGTTTAGAAGTCATAGAATCATGATATAGCAAAAACAAAGAAAAAAGTTTTACCATTTATCTTTATACCCATTGTCTTGACTTCCGATGGGGAAAAAGGAAGTATACACTTCAAACTATTCCTAAATACAACTTCGTGATAACATATAAACATGTAAGTTTTCGAATGCATTATAAGTTTTAAATGCATAAGCAAGAGTAGTTACATGAATTAAGAATAAGATGAGCAATTATATAGTTGTTGTAAAAGAAGACAAGGGAGGGAGTGGTGAGAGAATATGCAAGATTTGAAATATAACTTCCAGTGGGAAGAGAACATGCAAGTTGAAGTGTAACTTTTAATCAAAATTCTAACTGACAATCAAAATTGAATTGAAAACTTTTAGCTTAATATAGTACTAGCATAATAACCCGTGCTAAGCACGGGAATGACTCAAGTGGCTAAGGTCCTCCATATAATTGCTTTTTATATTTTTGGGTAAAGAAATACTCAAAGATCCAATAATGCTATAGTGGTTAGATTACTTGCCTAAAAAGTAAGAGGGTCATTGGTTCAAATTCTCTCACTTCTATAATTTTAGCTTTTTACAAATTCAAGATAAAAAAGTTAGAATTGAAATGAATCTTGTCAAAATCGAATCTAAAATCCTTCTTTTTAATACATTATAATTTTTCTTAATATGGTTTAAAAGGATTTTATTCATAACAAGGAATGTTTTAACAATAGGATTCCATTTGATAGTGTATCGTTTGACTTTTGTCTAGACTGGCTATGATGATCAGCTGATCTAGTCTATCTAGTCCCATTCTATACCACCTTAAAAAAACCATTGCACATTTCATATAGTCTATAATAAAATAGTTGATATAAAGCTTTGATGATGATTATAATTTTTTTAATAATAAAAAAACAAAACTATTACAAATTGTCCATTGGTGTATAGACACCACATCAAAGGGTCCAAAACCGATATATACTCTAAAAATATTGGTCAACGTCTTTGGCAGGTGTGATGGATAACACGTTGATGGATATCCATAGATGGAGCCTATTTCTTTATTTGAAATAGAATGCTCATGTCACCTTCCAAATTTGAGACCAAGGATACAAGATGGTGATATCCCCTTTCCGTAGGATGTTTTAGTTGTGGGCGTAGCAAAACAAAAATCGGGATAGGTTTCCATGGAAACTAGACCTAGCAAACGGGTTGGGTTGACCAAATTCAGGTCAGGTCAACCCAAAGCTGAGTTTGTTGGTTTTAATTCTAACCCGACCCGTTCTTAAAGCGGGTTGGAAACCTTCAACCCGCACTCATGGAGGAGGCAATCCGACCCGACCTGCCTAACCCAAATTTGATGCGAGTTGAGTCGGGTTGACCCGACCTAACATATTTAATTTCAATTTTATGTATGATTTAACTCATTTTATGTGACCCAATTTCATTTGTAAAGCTTTCTTTACATCTAAATTCATTTAAAATGTTACATTAAGCAAGAATTTATAATTTATCAATTTTTAAGCTAGAAAAAATGGGGAATCTATAAATATTTTCTAGCCCATTTATTGAGAATTTGAGATAATCCATTTTCAATTTTTATTCAATTTTTTAATTCTATATTTGAGTATAAGTATAAGACTCATCAACGATATTATATTTCATCCATATGCATATTTTAGAGAAAAATTTATATGCCAACATAAAAATAAAAAATACATATCAATATTTCAACTACAAAAACATCATATTTTCAAATAAAAATAAGTTTTATTTTCTAAGTATCAAAATTTTATATAACTCCTCCACAAAAGATTAAAAGTACATAGTTTATGGCCCTTATGAATAAGGAAAGTTACATAAAAATTGAAAAGTCATTATAATTTAGTAAAATCTAAACGGGTCAAAAGCGTTAGGGTGGGTTAAATGGGTCAACCCTAACCCAACATGTTTTTATATGGGTTCATAAACCCTAATCCTAACTCGACCTGTATTTCAAATAGGTCGAGTTAGGCAAGTCAGAAACGGGTCAAGTCGGGTCAGGTTGGCGAGTCGAATTGGATTTTTCCAGCTCTAAATTAGAAACCAACACCAGAGAGCTCAACTTGTGTTTTTAAAAGGCAGTCAATTAAGAACGGCCCTTTAAACTAGTGGTAAGAACCATTATTTCTTGCCTGATTGCTTAGGGTTCGAAGCTCATCGATGACCTTCCCTTGCTAGAAGGTTGTTCTACCTCACCTAATGTCTATTTTTCTCTATTGAGTTTATGTCTTATATTCTAGTTTGACTGAGTTGGATCATTGGGTTGACCAATTATGGATATTTTGGTAATTGTACCAAGCTTTCTTGTTGTTGACTAATATGGGGATTATTAGGGGCAAAAAAAATAGTAGAATATGTATTGATGTAATTTATAATCCTAGACTCCGCATACAAAAGGTGAGAGTTCTCTCGCCCATGGGTGTCTCATGGATGTAGGCGAGTTTGCCAAACCAAGTAAAATTTGTGTTTGATTTTCTCTTCTTGTGTGGCATGATGATTATCGATCATGGTTGTTTCATGCTACCGTATATACACATACAACAACTGATATAAGAGCCACAATGCCCTTACCAGAGGGCTTTTTACCTCACCCCGAGGTCTACATCCCTTGCCAGCTGTCCCAACCCCCTATGCTAAGGTAAAAAAAGTAATAATAATAAAAAACAGCCACAATTCCCAACTCAAGGTACAAAGGTTAGCTCAGGCAAGCCTGAACTACCAATTGTTAAGAAAAGCAGCGCAATGGAAACTACCCTCAATTCACAGATCAACCACGATGAACACAAGCAATCATACCATCAAGCAATCATACATATGAACACAGCAATTTTACGTGGTTCGGCAATCTTGCTTACGTCCACGGAGGAGAGAACTCATTTATCATGATTCCATCTCAATCCCCTTAGGATCTAGGTGTACAGTAGATCAATATATCTAGTTCTTGCTTTCTTGGCCAACAAGAAAACCCATACATAATGACTAAAATACCCTTAACCCTAAATCTCAGTTCTAGCTAAACCAAATGACCAAACCGACTAAACTAGAATACAAGACAAAACCCAATAATCTCCACCTTGGCTTGGATTCTACAAATCCTCAAAGCCACCTTGAGATACCCGATAATGTCTTTACGCACCTTGCTGAATGGTACGTCACTACACCGATGGTGCAGTTTTCTCTCTTCAACACTCTAACATATTGAACCAGCACTTCAAGCACCTCACTGAAAAGTACCCTTTCACACACACTCTGACCTAGTGTGGCACCTTTGCCCCTAGCCCGGATGCATAGACAATCTCAGTATTATCTAGTGTCGATCAAGTCCAAATCGACTTGAGATTTCCCACAATTGCCTCCTTTGATCTCAACACCATCATCTTGAATCTCCGAAGTGGTCTCCATTTGTTCCCACATGCATGCATCCTTGCAACAAAATGAACTGAACTTCTATCCGTCAAGACAAAACTGAAGACCTCCCTAAATCTGGATCTCACTGGTACTTGTGAATCCTTCATTCTGTTTCCATCCCGGTGTTCTTTCCGTCAAACCTACAACCGTCTTGTTCTAGCCTGTTTTGGCGGGTTAGGCACAGTACATGCAGTTTAGGTATGACCCGATGATAAACTATATTACTCCCTCTTAAACAAGACTACCTTTTCCAAGATAATAATCTCCGTTCATGTCTTCCTAGATTTCCGCTAGATGATATCATCAAAAACCCATCAATTCATTTTTCGATGATCCGTCACATCTAACTCCACCTGAACCATAGATTTCCTCTCCTATTATTTGATGTCTCCTTCACTGCTCCACCTGAAAAAGCATCCCCTATCAACCTATAAAGATTTCTGACTATCTCACCCTCCATGATGACCAATGTTCCATTTTCCACCTTCGTCTCCACTTGCTACAGTGCACTTGCAACCTTTAAAGTCTAGGGCACCCAAAGAAATCCACTTTCTTAGTAAACCCTGAACATATATCACATCCGTTAGGGTCTGAATAAGATCATTATACACCTAGATCTCTATAACTCCTATCTCAAATGTTTATCAATTTGTATTTTCCCATAAGAATAGATCCATCAACAATGAGAGTTATTTGCGTTAACCAATCTCTACACAATGATAAGAAAAATCTGAATCTTAATACCATGAATCATCAACCTGATCCAAACCTATAGTGTCTAAAAGTGATTCCCTATCAATCGAATCGGAGATTTCTTACACACTACCTCTTTCTGATTCTGATTCTTTTGCTTTTCCTTCCACTTTGGCATGTCACTCCTTCCCGATCCCTTCGACACAGATATAAGTTTTTCATCAAAATAATCGAAGCAATCTCCTATTTGTGACATCAAGTAACACTTTTCAATCATTGTTGTGTCATGGAGTCTAACACTCTTGCCTACCAATCCTTAAAGTCGTTTATCCATTAAACACTTCAATCTGGCCTGTGATACTTGAATACATTGTTGTCATTATGAATCTATCAGTTTCTTCAGTCCCCAATTTCCTACCTATCAAACTGCCAATATCTTTTGCCTGCCTCATTAGTCTCATCACCGGGAGCACGCTGGAAAAAATGGATCTGAAATCCGACTTCAAATGACTTCGATATCACATAAATAATTTTCTACACTCTGATTGGTCAAACCTACTTATTGATCGTTGAACCACCCATCTTCTTCCACACATGCGTAGATCTGCGTGCAATGAGTTTGTAGGCACAAATGGATCTCTGATAGGACATCAGACGATCAAGATATCGCAGAAATAAACTCAATCGTTGATCCGGTCAAATTTGCCTTTAATTGAATTCTGTTGATGTGGTGCTGACATCAACTTGCTAACATTGGCTCTGCAACTGCTGCATTGGGCTGGACTTTTTTACCCGACCCGCAACTGACCTTCTATGTTGGGTTTCCCACAATCGGGTCAGGTCAAACCCGACACGGACCCAATCCTGAATACGACCCAACAAGGTTGCTAGGCTACGCTCTGTATCAGGGGTCATGCCTAACCCGACCCTAACCAATTACTTCTTGACCTGGACCTGGCCATTGCTGCTGCAGAACATGTCACATTTGACCTGACCCAACCCAGACCTAGGTTAACCAGGTCTATTCTCCTTCCTCGCTGGTTCCTATGACAAAAACCCAGGCAAATAGCACCCAAGCCACCCCTTCTCTGCTTCCTCTGTCTGGCGCCACACAGGATATTGTCTGCGACCTGGACTCCGTCACTGATGTAAGCGGACAATGATTGTAACCAATGTAGTGGGTGGATTTTCTTCTTTCTCCAACACTAGTGGAAAGATAGTAGTGTTAGCGGCTTGTGCCAGTGACAACAAAAACTATTGTTGTGAACTCCTTTTCTCTTAGAAGAGGCTGTTAAAAATCAGTGAACCCAGACAGCCCTCTTTTCCAATTTTGTCAATGCGATTTTCATCTTTTTCATTTTGTATCTGTAATCCACAACAAGGAACCAGATCACAAAACCCCCTTCTCTGCAACTATGAACCGAGGAGCCCCGCTCCACTATGATTAACTAAGAACCAAGATACTCAGTAAACAAAGAACCGTTGTGCTCTTTGATCCTTTATAAACCTAATTCGATAATCCAAACGTCCTCTTCTTCTAAGGCAAATCTGATCCATCAATTGCAATGCCCAAGCGATCTCCACCTCGCTCTAATACCACTTGTTAGGAAAAGCGACGCAACAGAAACTACCCGTAATCTATGGATCAACCACAATGAACACAAGCAATCATACCATCAAGCAATCACACATATGAACACAGTAATTTTACGTAGTTCGACAACCTTATATGTCTACGGAGGAGAGAACTTATCTATCATGATTTCATCTTAATCCCCTCAGATCTAGGTTTACAGTAAATCAATAGATATAGTTCCTGCTTTCTTGGCCAATAAGAAAACCCATACATAATAACTAAACTATCTCTAACCTTGAACCTCGGTTCTAGCTAAACCAGATGACCGATCCAACTAAACCAGAATATAAGATAAAACTAACACCAAACCCAACACATTGTCTTACTAATTTTGGTCTAGTTTTGGTTCGCGGAATTTATTATAGCTGTTATTGCCCTCATTTAAGCTAGGCGCAACTGAGCATAAGCCTATTAGACAATTGACCTTGAGGACCAATTAAATCATCTTCACCTTGGCCTCATTTGGATCCCTAAAACTCAATTAACATGTACCATTATTTTGAAGTAACTTGGATGAGTTTGATCAAGTCTCTGGCAGTTAGTCGAACTTAATCCACTTGGTGACATTCATGTGGAGTTAACTCTGCGAAGAGGGTTCATAAAACTGGGTTAAGTAGGATTTTTTAACCATAATGAGTTACCTAAAATCTAAGAGCTTGTTTTATTGCACTAGAATTTCTTAAAGAGATTTGAGTTGTAATTGGTTTTTAGCTTGAATAAAGTTTATGGATTCAATGAAAGAGAGCTTAATGGACTAGTCATTTGTAAGGATTTTTATGTAATTAGCTAATTTATAAGTTAAACAAAACTCTGGGTTCATAAAATTATATTATAGTCTTTAGAATGGACTGTGGTTCACGTCATCAGAAGAAGTTGAATTGAAGAACTCAGAAAATAGAGCACGCACTCGAGTGGACATGCCCACATGCTCAAATGGGCATAGACAGACTGCACTCAAGCCCCTAAAGACTGGGTTAAAGCCTGACAGACGGATTGCAAAATAACTAGACAAGGAAGCACGTGCTCGAATAGGTGCTCACCTACGTTCAAGCTTGCAAGTTGCAAAACCCACATTCCTGTTACAGAATTGTTTCCTTTTTGTGCTAAGTTTAGTAAGTTGAATTCTACAATGACTATCGTTATGAGATACAAATTGTGGGTTATTTAAAGAGTTTCTCTCTCAACCATAAAGCACATATCACATTATTCTAAGTAGAAATTTTACTTTGGAGATCACCTTTTTCCTTTAACTTCCATTGGAGAGATAGTGTTGAAACTTAAGTTTTAAAGTTTGTTGCTTTCACTGTTTCATAGAAGATTGTACATCAGTTTGTTGCTTTCACTTCTTCATAGAAGATTGCACATCTTGTATATTCAAGGTGATTGGATCAAGCGTGAAGAGCAGTGCACGACAGGATACTGTTATGGCAAGGATTTGTGCACGAAGAACTATAGTCCTTGGGTTAAGGGAATGACTGGAAAAGATTGTGAGTATATCACGTAACTGTTCGAAATTAGTGCTTAATTTTTTTAGTCCGAATAGGCTTGTGGTTTTTGTCCGTTTGGGTTTTTCACTTTAAAATTCTCTGTGTCTTCTTCTTTGTAGGTAATTTTTTATTTGCAAGTTTGTTTTATTTATTCCGCTGCATAAATTTGACTTACAATCTAAAAATCCGAAACCCCCAAAACTTTTATCATCTGTATAAAAGCGCATTTTATCAAACATTGCTACTTGCTTGATTGAAAATAAGATGACAAACAAGCAATACATGATACCACTAGTTTTAATGGCAAACAATGCCCATTCAAATGGATGAAAAAAATGGCCGATACTGGTACGTATTAGCCGATACATACCAGTATCGGCCATTACTGTTTTGATAAAATGCTATGGAACGGTATCGACCATACCCTATTAAAATATCCCCAATTTATCGCAATATAGCGGCTAATATTTCAAAATAGTAACCGACATTGATATATCGGCTGATATTTCAAATATTTTCAAAATATCAGCCATATTTACGTAAAAGCACTAAAAATCCTAATTTTTTCTCCTCCTTTTTCTTCTTTATCATTTATGTGATTATGTGACATATCAATATTTTTTATATTTTTGGATTGTTAAAACACGGTATTAAGAAAATAAAATACCTAATTTATCATTTAAAATGTGCTCTTTTGATATTCCAAATGCTCTACATATATGTATTTACTAGTTTCTATTATATTTTGGATTTTAGTTCAAATGTTTTATAAATTTATGCCATGTGTTCTTTTGTTTTGAAGAAACAAAATCAAAATGGTACGTATATTGATCCGGCTTAGAATCATGGTGAAGAAGCTAAAAGTAAATATAAGATTAAATATAATTATTGCCAAAAAGTCATAAATAGAGGGATAACTAAATTGAAACAACACTTGATTCATAGGCAAAGCCTAATAGCAAAGTGTCTTAAAGTTTGCATTTATTCTTTCCAATTACTTTATAATTTATTTTACAATCATTATGTAATGTACTATATTAATGTTCATGTTCTTGAATTTTACAACTTACTTGATAATTAAGTGATGATTGATGAATGATGAACAATGAATCATGACAGGGGTATATACTATACAAGATATCAACACTATATATAAACTATAATAAATTGTATTTTCTAAAATTTTATACTAATAAATAGTTTATAAGTCATAGTTATAGTTCTTTAAAAAAATTCATAATTTCAGACAAGACAACGATACATAATGTTATAACTTAAGAGGACCGATAATCTGATTTATTCTTATTACTAATGAAAAAGAATATTGTTTTCTAACATTTTCTAATATTTTGAATTTTTTAAATATTTTTTCAATTTTTTTAGATTAAAAAAATTTTTCACACTGCAATAACCGCAACAGACCGCGAATCGCGATCGATACGAATACCGTATCAATTTTAAAGACCAACCGATATCGCGATCGATTTCGTGATTTTCATCCATGCATTCAGGCATGTGAAATCTGCCCAATTCCACACGATTTTTGCAACCACAGACATGAGCTTGCATTATATGATTGGAATTGGAACCAAACCATTGGACAATCTGGTAGAGGCGCCGCCACACGTCCTCCATATCGAAGATTAAAGCTGAGAAGACTAATGGTTGATGTTGAACGAGAAAACAAAAATGATCAAATAGATGGCCCCCACTGTGTTTCACACCATCCATATGGTCAAATCCAACCCTCTGATTGGGGTGAGTCCCTTGTACGAAAAGGAGTTTGGGGTTGTTTAATGGACAACCCAAATTAAACCCATGCCCCATTTCAACTGAACTTCATCCAACCCAAATTCGAGAAGGGACAAGCCCAAGCTGACCCCGAACCACAGCTAAATTGATCAAAGTTACGCCCGTAGTTTCTATTACGTTTTCTACGTTTTCTAAGTGTACACAAATTGAACCGGACGTGAGTACCACCCAACTCACATTGGATTTCGAAAATTTGGAACCCAAATCGAGTTTTGGGTTAATCCGGTTAGGATGATCTCTATTGGCCCAAGTTGCAACTCCAGGCCCGGATACATTACAAAGTAAACTACAAAAGATGATGAGAAGAAGACAATGTAACCCGAAAAGACTGCAAGTGCAAGCTACGTCAACCCACTACTACATGATGGCCCACCACACACCTCAGACGGTTACCCGCATTTCCTTTGAAAACGGACTTCGGAAAGCTACTTGCCATCTTCCAACACCCAAACTATATGCTAAATTCCCCCATCAAACTACCAACATTTCCTTGGATTCTAAGCCTCCATCCCTCTCTCACCAGAACCATGACATCCCATCTCATTTAAATGATGAATGACAGCCTTCTTTTCTTAATTTGAAGGTCGGCTGGTCTTCTTCATTCTTCTTTCATGGCAAGTGCTATTATCAATCAAGGAGAGATTGCAGTTCCCATACACCATTTAGGGGTAAGCACATTACTACACTCCTGATTTATTTTATCAATCAAGGAGTCATATTTTTTTTTGGGAATATAACTTGAACTCACAACCTCAATATTGCAATATTAGCACCTTCGAATGTGCACAGGCCTTTTGATATAGGTCCATTTTTTGAAAATGCTTTAAAATGTTTTATAACAGTGTGTATAGATTTGTTATTGATGGTTTTTACTGTGTTTTTTGGTTGTGGGCGTCTTAGGATGGAAAAGAATGTGTTTTTGTAGAGGGTGACAGACCATTATCACATGAAATCCCATTAAAACTGTGATCCTAGTTTTAATAATTGCAAGCTCACTGGTTTTTGTGCCATCAATAAAGATAGAGCTTGTAAATGTTTTTAGGTTCGGTCCTTGCTTCTTACCACACTCTTTGATGGCCCCATATTTTCAGTATACATGGGTTGTTTGAATTCAGCAACCTCAACTCCTGAATGGCACCATACCAGATTTGAAGTTGTCTCATCTTATTGTACGTGTGGATGTCCCTATAAAAATTTCTCTCTACTAGGATCCAAAAGGAGCATGATCTTAAATTTAATAAGGAAAGGCAGAAAAATTGGTTTTCCACTTGCACAGTTCCAAACTCATATTTCGTTTGGGAAATATCCACGTATAAATATAGAACCTTGGCTGACTGGTTGGTGAAGATGGATATGAAAAAGTAGACTTTGAGAATTACTATTGAATGAAAATGAATTATTGATGTTATTGAAGACCTTTTTTCTCTAAAATATTTTTTTTCCTCTAAAACATTGGTAAACTTAGTGATGAAAAATGAATAACTAATTTATATTTTATTGTAATTTTAGAGAAAGAAGAAATCAAGTGCGCTACAAAGAAAGATGATGCTTGAAGAAGAGGTAAGATCTTGTATTTCTTATTGATTATAGTTTTCTTCTGTTATTTTCTTTACGTTCCCTTTAGTTTTGCCTCCTATTAATATAACGAATGAGTTTGATAACATTTATTCAAAAAAATCAAATTGAAACTCTTTTTTCCATTCATTTTCTGAAAATAAGATATTATCACTTTCTCACAACATCCAATTTAATAGGGCTTAGTGGCCGGATGAATGATTATCTAAATTGATGATAAGATCACTTTTGCTTTTACAAATTAAGGCCATCCATCTAGGAACAAGTATATGGTTAGGAGCATGTTTGGAGGAGTCCGAGAAAAATTAACTTGATTTGCAACTGGTGTCACACATATATGTATGAAATCTAGACTGTTCATCTAGCTTTTTGTACATTCACATTTGTTAGGAATTAGGATGATGAATTTTTTTTTTCTTTTTTTCTGCATAGGAAGAAATGATTGCTTCTGGAAGACAACCTACTTGTGATTCAGAACTAGACCCATTTACCAAATTGTTCAAAATTTCATTCCCACCTTTTTTGAGTTGTCTTTTTGGTAACCAAGTAATCAAGAGCGTCCATCTACAACCCCAAACTAACAAAAGGACATCATTCAGTTCTTTCTTTACTTTGGGGTAATCTTATTCTACCCTCCCGAGCTACTATATCTAATATTTCCCCTTTGGTAATGTTAATCTATCCGCTTTTTTGGTTGGTAAAGCTTAATTTACCTTCTTAAGCTATCCTATACGTATATAATACTTTCTTAAGGTGCCATTAATTGGATGCTATCTCTCCATTCTAATGAGGGCTTAGACCTAGCCACCCCGTCCTCTCTAGAAGACTTTGGTGTCTCTTACAAAATGAGCTACCAACATCAGACGTTTCATTCAATTAATATCATTTGATAACCTTAATTAGGTGGTGTTTTATTTTCATATTGATTTGAATTGAATTAATTCTGTTTCTTTCTTTTAGGTGGCTAGCCTTTATAAAATGCTCGAATATGAGGAAAAGGTGCATGCAATCTTGGAGCGGGCTTTCAATGGGCATGTTACCTCCATCCCAAACTTCCTTCCACCAAACGTAATCTCTCTCTCTCTCTCTCTCTCTCTCTCTCTCTCTCTCTCTCTCTCATTGTAAGTTTGATTTAAGATTTCATTGAACTCCAGACAAACAGAGAATACTTAACAAATATAGAATAGTGATTATTCAAGGAGGAAGATGAACAAACATTCTGTATGGTCTTGCTTCTTCATGAATGTCCTCGGTATTAATTTGCAGCGAGTGTAATAAATAAGAATATCGAAGGTTCTCATGTGCGTATGAATACCCACGTAAGAGATCATTTTGTATTAGCCAATTTCAATTTCAATTTCAATCAAAGAGATCAATTTCTATCTCCTACACCCTATCCTCTCTCTGATCTCTCTCTTAGTGGTGGACCTAGGAATTCTTCTTTTAGGGGGGCCACAATTTAGAAAAAAAAATTGGAAGGGCCAAATATAAAAAAAATTAATGTAGCTTTCAATATATATATGAGCTTTTCTAAAAAAATTTGGGGTTGCTAAATGTAAAATATTTTAAAAATGTTGAAAAGCTAAAGGGGTTTTTTGAAATTTGGGGGCACCATCGCCCTACAAGCCCGCCTCGGGTTCCACCACTGCTCTCTCTCCCCTACTTGATCACATAAATACATGACACTTTCAAAGCTTAGTTTTAGTGACATATCTTGCGTAAAATTTAATAGAACTATTTAAGTCAGCCCCAGATTGATTCAATAAAAATCTGAGGATGGTGTCCTTGAGGAAATATAGTGTAACATTTTTTTGTGCATTCTACAGATGAAGGAGCTTTTGGCAGAACTTGCAATGGTAGAAGAGGAGATTACCCGACTCGAACGCGAAATAAATCATCTTCAACATAGTAATGTTGATGCGATAAGTGGTTCTGTAGCATCAAAGAACAAACTATGGCATGAAGTGAATGAGAACAACCTTACACCACGCAGCCAATCGCCAATGCGGGTGCCACGGATGCCACCACCAAGTCCCTTACCCAGACACAACTGGGCGCACCAAACACACCCATCTGAGGCCAGAGCCCTGTTCTTCATAAACCAAGCTATAAAAGGAAACTACACACTCAGCGATTTTACAAGAAATGAGAAGTTGGAGAACTCTGTTGGGAGCTTTGATGAGAAGGAAAGACAAAGGGAGGTTGGATTTTCTCAGAAGATTTCTAAGAAGAGTGGGATCATAGAGAGGCCACTATCCGTATCTAGGCTACCACCAAGGCATCCAAGGTCTAAAGTAAGTTTTACATCTGGTCATCCATGCTAAGCTGTTTTGTAAGAGGTGTACAAAATTTACAATTGCACCCCTGTATTGGATTTAATTTTTTAAAATAATTGAGGGGTAAATCTACAATTTCACAAAGTGATGAAAACAGGTTTGGTTTCGTATGACCTGAATAGTTATATGTTACAGGACCTAAGTCAGACTTGAACTTACCAGGCATAGCGCCATATTTAAGGCTTTTTTTTTTTTTTTGGTAGAACCATATTTAAGACTTAAGTGTGAACAAGTGTAGGGTCCAGTAGAGTTGTACTCGGGCGGCACCAAAGCTACAAACAGGAACCTGTACCGTATCTGGGTACACATTACATGATTCATACCATACCTGAGTTCAGATTAAAGGCTTTGGATATGAATAAAGGACATATACTTGGGCTAACAGTGAGCCTCAAATACTCCAATTCCAATATTTTTACACTACACAAAAAGTCCACAATAGAATTCATATTGCAGATGGTACATTGCCGGGACAAGCCTTCAATAATAATGATGATGATATTTAAAAACCCAAAATGTTCAAGTGAGAACCATAAGACACACAAGAACCATGCAAACTGGCTCATTTGGGCCACCTAGCTTACCTATATATCAACTTACCACTCATACACAAACCCCAATGAATTACGGAGGTCCAAATTTTGACACATCCAAGTGTCCTTCCATTCTTCATTATTGAAATGATTTTTTTCTTGAAAAAGAAAAAAGAGAGACAAAATGATGCCTTTTAAAACCTTAAACGTCTGTACCATAGATTGGAGATTACAATGATCGAATTGTGATGGTATTTTTGCACACACCTAGGTCTCACTAAGATTTTGGAATCTCCATCTCCCCCATAATTGGCATGGCACTGGTGGGCTCATATGCCAAATTGCATCATCCTTATTGTTTATGGGGATGCTTCTCACCTGAAGAAAGCTGTGTGTAGTGGAACTGTCCACCAAACTATTTTGCCAACACACCCCTTTATGAATTCCATACCCTATACACCTTTAATCAATCTAATCCGATGACACTTCCCCCCAACCCCACCCCACCCCACCCCACTCTGCCGATTGGCATCAATCTAATTTTACACTGTTCTAGACATTTATCTGACATTGTATTTTATCACCTCAAAATTATATAGTGCATAATCATTCAACTTTAAGCACTTAAAACTTAGGACTAGAATATCTTATATTCCCCACATCTAAGTATAGACCTCATCTATCCAGCTGCTTCCCTTGATTGATGCATCCTCCGACTGGGTAGGCACAACGATTGAACAAGGAAATTTACATGGTGCGATCATTATTATGTAAAATAAAAATTCTTTTGTGTGGGTGGGAGAACCTTTTATGGCCCCACCAGGCACTGCTGCAGTCAGTAGGAGAAAGACCTACAAATGCACTCATACACATATACACAAGTACACACAGGCAGATACTAATGCAAGAGAGATGTACTCGTACACGCACCACAACACAACACACCACACATGCACACTCATTGGGCTCACGCACATGCACATGAACCAAACCCAAATTAAAAGCGTGTCCAAATATTGGACCGTTACCCGGTTTTTTCAAATTGGGTCCTTTGGTTTGTTCAGAACCAAAAAGACCTAACAGTTCATTTGTCATTGCCACCCTTCCCATGTGACTGTGTGAGGCAGTGATTGTAACTTGGTCAATTTTTATTCTTTTATACCATGTGACTCAAATCCAAGATCAAAAGTTTCTCGAAGAAGAATTGACTTTCTGCTAGACAATTGATAGCATTTTTTTCTTTGTACATAAGTCATTTACATCTTTCTTTCTTCATTTTTGTTCTTTCCATGGAGCCATTTCTTTCTTTATTCTCCTGCTTTTCTCTTCTTTGTGAAGAAGTTGTCTTAAGTATTGTTGCCATATTCCCAGAAGATAAATACTTTCTGCTTCATGTTTCTATTCCTTGTATTTTCAGACAACTGAACATGATTCAGAGATCTCCTTCAGTTTACTTCGAAACGCACTATTAGATTCAAGCTTATTGGAGGAGAGCACCCAGAAGTGGCAACCCAACAAGCTATCTGAGAACATCATGAAGTGCTTGATCTGCATTTTCCTGAGACTGATGAGAACATCGAGGGCCATAGAACTGGAGAAATCAAGTGCCACTACAAGGTCTCCCCTCTCTTCTTTGGGCTCGAGAAGCTTCAGATCCGAGAGTAACTTAAAGACAAGTGGGTTGTTGTCAAAGGAAGCGGGTCAACAAGATCCATATGGCATTTTTGAGGTTGAAGACTCTCTTCCAAGGGATATTGGCCCTTACAAGAACTATGTGAGGTTCACGTCTAATTCACTGGATGTCAAAAGCATCTCCAGTTCCATTCCTTTGCTGAGAAAGTTAAGGTGAGCCTATTTCATGCATCCACACCCACAGATTAGCTTCACCACTGCAAATATGGTTCTCAGTGACGACCATGTATGGATATGGGTACGGGCATTGATATACGAATTGGTGATGCCACTTTGCACTTTTGAAATATAGGACATATATATCTATAAGAGGATTCACGGGAAAAACCACCTAATGGGATACTGCATGAAGTTGGTCCCAAATAAATATAGTGCACAAAATAGTTCCCTTGAGCTGATTTCATGCATAAATTTTAATTTTTTTTAAGGTGGGGAGCACGTGTTGCTATCCTTTTACACTTCTTCTTCCGCTTCTTTCTTCCCTTCCTTCCTCCTCTTTCTCCATCTCCATTCATGGCAACCACCATCATCATGAGCATCATTATCATCATCTAGCCATTCCCACAACCCATTCCATAACACCACCGAGCCCGCACTAAGCCACCATCATCACCTTTTTCCCTGCTATTCTGAACTCTTCACCACCAAGTCAATCTAGCCTCTTCTGTCTCTCTCTTTCCTTTTTCTTCCCTCAGCCCATCTCTATCTTCTTTTCTGCAACTTTTTCTTTCTGTTTTCCTTCTTTTTTCTCCTAGTGTCTCACTAGACATCACCCTCTTAATTTCTTTCTTGCTTTCGCTTCCTTCTTTTCTCTGTGTTGCAAACTGGAACAGACCTAGACCCTCTATGTCACATCCCCAAATATGAAACTAGGGTTACGTAAAATTAGGAACCAATTTAATTTTTTTTCTATAAATAAAACCATCGATTTCTAATTATTTTTCCCACAGGATCTTAGGCCGTAGTCAGTTTAGGCCATTCACATTCATTCAAACCTACAGAAGCATTTTTCATTCAATAGGTACAAATGGAAGATTCAGATTTGCATATCTCCAATAATAATATTAATAAAAATTCAAATTGCAAATAAAATGAAAAATAATTTATTACAGCATTCAACTAAAGGATAAAATATCTAAGAAGTGATTTATTCAAAATAACTACAAACTAGATGAGTCACTCCTATACATGACTAAACGACTCCGAAACCATTATCTGCACTCCACTCAGGAACATCATTTGGCTCAAGCATGTGAAACACTTCAAACTCCACCGCCTCCTCGGCATAGCCGGGCTCGATACCTATGCACAAATTTAAAAAAATAAGGTCAAACACAGAAGTGGCAGCAGGTGGAATACACATAATTCATAATAAAATACACTATCAATGTGAGAATAAGACAATGAGATCATAAGAAAATATAAACAATATAAATAGGAGAATACCATACATAATAGAAGGAACGGATTTTAAATCCAACTCTACATCAAATGAACAACATCACATTCGCCGAGCATCGCATCAACCAATGCCTAGCATCCTATCCAAAATGGTGGATCAAATCCGTCTTTGGATGCCTAGTATCCTATCCAAAAAATTAAAGTGAGACCAACAATGTATGAGTGGTAAGCTTGTCTTCGCCCCTGAGTCCGATAAAAAACATCACAATGTACATCTGTGTACCGGCTGCAGTCGTCCAATAACCAGATCCGCATAATAATCTCACACAACCCTACCCTTTCTTGTGTCGAGACTCGTAAACATGGCTCCATGATTGTTCGACTGACACATCTTACAATAATGTGAAGGGCTAGCCAAAATAGGTTTCCAAGTACCATATAATGAAAAGTTATTCCAAGAAAATAATTTCCAATACAACATGAATACCTCCCAAATAAACAATGCATGGTCCAAGCCACAACACAGTCCAAATCATCATAAAATAACAAGTATAAATTATAATATGTATGCAACGAGGTAAAGAAACACAAGCTCAATGATCAAGAAATATTTCCACAAATATTCCTAATACTGTGACCACAAATCATACATGCAACAACTCCACACAAACAAAGATGAAGGAAGGTTGGGAACTCTGTAAAAACCAAGGTGATGCATAGTCCAATTCTCACTTCATCTGAGTGCTGGTGGTTTGTACCATCATATGCAAACCATGAAATCTATAAGGGAGAATCTACCCGCATAATCCCTTACTTAGAAGATGTGATGAACTTAATTTATTAAATCTAATTCATTGGGTTCCAAGACCAACAAAAGGGTCTTCCTAGGTGTGTAAACCATCCAAAGAAAATCATAAATAAATTATTAAATAAATATTTAAATAAATTACCTGGCCCTAACTCTACCAGTCCCATGGTGCCACACAAGTAGTGGCCCACCATTACACCACTGCTAGCAGTCCAAATAGTCATCAACCCATATATATTTGCTGCCAGAGATCCACAAAGGTGATGGACCCACCTATACCGACCGCCCTAGGTCCCACTAGGTGGTGGCCCCACCTAGAAGCAGTGTCAGGGGCTCACCCACCTGTACGTGTAGGTGGGCGACCCACCTGTGCTTTCTACTGGCGCACTATACACCTGTACAATAATGCGCAGGCAGTATTCCGCCTTACACAACGTCTGGGGTTTATCCCTAGACACAATCATTTTTTGTTTTTTTTTTACCTAATTTCTATCCATCAATAGATCTAACCCATTTCATTCTGTCCAACACATCATCAACCATAAATGAATGTATTTGATCACCATCTACCTATCATCATCCTTTAGAAATTTAAATGGGCATTGACAATAACATCTAAGATCATGATAATCAATGAAACTAGTGAAGATCATTAGAGATAAGTGCAACCACTTGTCTTTTGATGAAGATTGATGAAAATGATGATGATCCTAGATCTCTCTCTTTCTCTCTTGTGCACCCCCAAAATTCCAACGAAGAAGATGTTCGAAGAAGAAGAGGAGATGATGGAAGATGGAGACGGCAACCGGTGGCTTGGAAGATGGCTGATAGTTGAAGCTTGAGGGAGAGAAAAAGAAGAACCAAATGGGAGATGGGAGGGTTACTGCTGTGGTCAAGAGTTTATAAGGAATAGGGTTTGGGGTAAGTTTTGGTTTTCATAAAAGGAACCCTTTATTTTAAGTTATTTAATAAATAAGGGCATGGTTTGGGTTCTTAGATTTAATTGGTCCAAAGTGGGTCCGAATTGGGTCGAGTCGAACGCTGGATACTCACGGATCTAAATCCAGTACCCGGTTAGCCCAAAATCCAAAAGAAATCTAAATAATTCTAACGACCTTAATTAACTAAAATATAAACAATTAAATAAAATTATATTTAAATTAAATAAAATAAATACTTGGGTCCGAAATGTTACATTCCTCCCCTCTTAGAACATTTGGTCATCCAAATGTCTAACATACCTCAAGAAGAATATTCGGATACAACTTCTTCACTTAGTCTTTGAGCTCTCAAGTGGCCTCCCTTGAACTGTGGTGTTCCCACTGAACCTTTGTGTCACGCCCCAATCCCGGGAATTTGGGGATTTGAGTGGGCCCCCAGGGCGTGGATACGTAATCCCGTAGAAATTCGTGCCCTGAAGAATTTTGCACGAATTCCTACAAGGGAGATTCCACAGGAACGTGTGAGGTATGCTGACACACGTACAAACATAAATTATCATAATCGAGAACCTGTGAAATACTCAATAATCATCAAGAGCACATAAAGTTCATAGTCTATTAAAACATATTTACATACAATAGTGTTATAGTCCTTTAAATACATTCCCAAAATCAGTCCTTAAAGGTGATACAAAAGTCTTCAACATAATATTCCCAAAAGAGACGCCCTCCGTAGGATGGCTAGTAGTAAACGTCGCCATCCATCCATTCACCTACACCCCGAGGTACCGTTGGGGTATCTTCCGGGGCCGCGTCAATATTCGTGTCGGGAGCGGGTGCTGTATCTGCAATACCGAGGGTAACACTGTTAACACGACGGTTAAGCAAGTACTAAGCATAGGAAACTAATATAACATAATACATTAGCAAGAACAATCACTAAACATGATGCATGAGTGAAACTTAATGCTATACATACTGATTGGCAACCACGATGCTCTATTCTCCCAAAGGGAGCATACATAACGTATGGGTCGCTAGGGGATCAAGCTAGCTTCCCGAGGAGCGTCGACAACCCCTCCGTAAACCTACTGCAGTAGTGACATATAATACCCAAAGGGCAGAAGCCAAGTGGTGCCGACTCGGAGTCAATCATACAATCATAACATATATAAGGAATAGATAATCATGAAACAACGAATACTTAAACGAAACACATGCAGGTAGGCTACAAGGCCCGAGCCGCAGCTACACCCTTGGCTAGCAAGCACACACTCAATAGAAGCTCTGGCTTGTCAGACACGCACTCATTAGAAGCTCAGGTCTGAATTGCCTCGGGGTTTGTTAGAGGAAGTGAATGCGATAACAGTCATGTCAAAGGTAGTGTTATGTATCAATATGATATGATTGCATTTAGATGAAGCAGTCTCCTAATTCCCAATGACATTCAGCACGATGTACACATGAGATGTTCGGTGTCGTTGTGTTACCGTGTCCGGGTATTACATTGTGTGCCTACGGAACACCCTTCTCTTGCCAACATCCATGACTTGCCATTGGGAAATCCTTCATTCATTCCAATGTGTAATTACCAATGGCCAATGTGGAGGTATAGAAGGTACCATGACTAAAGCCCTACCAATCAAGGTTCCTAACATCTTACATTCACTGGGTTCTTACGGCTTAGCCGTGTACAGGGCTACGGCTTAGCCGAGAGGGGGTCACAGTTCATCCGGATTTTCGGTGTGGTTACGGTTCAACCGTATATTGGCCTACGGCTTAGCCGAGCTAAGCCTACGGCTGGGTCACGGGGAGGTTACGGCTTAGCCGTAGGGTATCTCACGGTGCAGCCGTATGCAGGCCGTAGAAGGAACTGGGTTCTGTGAGCTCCCTGGAAAGTTCGCCGTAGAAAGACCTACGGCTAGGCTACGGGCTGGGTACGGCTCAGCCGTAGTGGATTCCACGGCTTAGCCGTAAATGAGCCGTAGTACAAAAGCTCATTTTCTGCTCTCTGGACATTGAGCCGTAAGAGCTCACGGCTTAGCCGTAGATTCGCCGTAAGCTTCAGAAAATCAACATACAGTTCTGTAGCTAAATTTTCTGTGCGGGATCACTACAGAACTGACTTATAAGGGGGTTCTGTAGCTCAATTGAAGTGTCTTGAGAGTATCCCATACTCACACACCTCCTATTCCCATCTCCATCATCCTTACTTGAATCATTCATACATATAAAGAAGGAAGAATCACAATGAGCACAACTAGCTTAACATGCAATGACAATCCCACATGCAACGAATATAAGCTTAAGTACTTGCCTTGTTACCGTGTTTAGCCCTTCCTAGATCCTTCTTGCTGTATGCTCAGAGGCAACTCCCTGTACTGTAATGGGTTCTCTAATGGGTTCTCTACACATAAGCCCCAAAATGTGGAAGAATTCACATGCATGTCAATAACGAAATCCCAAGAAGACGAAATGGAACCTATTCCTTACCTTGTATCGCTGTAACTTGGAGGAGAGGTCACTCCACACCAGAATACAATGGAAAAAGGGGTCAAGGAAGAAGAAGAATGTGGGTGCATGCCATCCCTTGTGCATGCACACTCCCAAACGCCCACAATGCTTCGATTGAAATCAAAGAGAGGAGAAGAAACCCAGAAACTAGAACTCCAGCCAAGAGAACGTGAGGAAGAAGGGGAGTATACGTTGAGTCTCTCTCTTTTAAACATATTTTTCCTGAAATTGCACATCAGCCCACTGGTTTCTAGGAATTTCAGTTTAGTCCGGGAGGGCTCCAATTGGCTTAAGATGAGTCCGGATCAACTCGGCCCCAACACAAAAGATGATCTACGCGATGAATCACACGTAAGGAGATGGACGGGGTAACCTAGAGGCATAAGGAAAATTTACTAAAAAGCCCTTAGCTATTTAAGCGGGGTCCAAACCCAATAATTCACACTAAATTGGGCCTCAACAAGTCTTAATCAATAGGAACATGATTAATTAACGTAATTAGGATTAGTGGGGGTTCGGGTCCTTACATCCTCCCCCACTTAAGATCATTCGGTCCTCCGAATGCACGTACCTTAGGTAGTAGCTCTGGATATTTCACCCGAATTTGATCTTCGAGTTCCCAAGTGGCCTCTTCTTGTCCATGGTGATTCCATAACACCTTGACCCATTTGATCGTTCGTGTACGCAGCACCTGTTCCTTAGTGTCAACGATACGAAGGGGTCTCTCTTCGTAGCTCACATTAGGCCGTACCTGTACATCATCCAACTCAAGAACATGTGACGGATCTGGGAGGTATTTCCGGAGCATTGATACATGGAACACATTATGAACTCCTGCAAGCGAGGGTGGCAACTCCAACCGATAAGCTAAGTCTCCCACTCTACTCTGTATCTCAAAAGGCCCTACGAACCGAGGAGCAAGTTTACCCTTCTGGCCAAACCTGATAGTACCCTTCATTGGGGAAACTTTTAGGAAAACTCTGTCCCCCACTTGGAACTCAAGGGGCCGGCGGCGGTTATCTGCATAACTTTTCTGGCGCGATCGTGCAGTTCTCAGCCTATCTTGCACTTTTTGTACTTTCTCCGCTGTATCCGCTACCAGAGTGGGTCCATGGAAACTCCTAACCCCAACTTCTTCCCAACAGACTGGCGTACGGCACTTCCGTCCATACAAGGCTTCAAATGGGGCCATACCGATGCTCGCGTGAAAGCTGTTATTATATGCAAACTCGCACAAGGAGAGGTGCTCATCCCACTCCTTTCCGAAATCCATTACGCTAGCTCGTAGCATATCTTCCAAGGTCTGTATCGTTCGTTCCGACTGCCCATCTGTTTGAGGATGGTAAGCCGTGCTAAAACTGAGTTTGGTGCCTAAAGACGTCTGGAAAGACTGCCAAAAGGAGGACACGAACCTACTATCTCGGTCGGACACAATTGAGACCGGGGTACCATGTAGCCGTACAATCTCATCAATGAAAATCTTGGCCATTTCCTGAAATTTCATCCCTTTCTTGATGGGAATAAAGTGGGCTGATTTCGTTAGTCGGTCGACAATCACCCACAGTACATCATGATGTCTACTTGTTCGAGGTAGTCCGGAAACGAAATCCATCGTCAGATTCTCCCATTTCCATTTAGGAATCTGTAGAGGGTGTAACAAACCGGGAGGCTTCCTGTGCTCAGCCTTCACTCGTTGGCAGGTAAGGCATTTGGCCACAAAGCCCGCTATGTCCCTCTTCATGTTATTCCACCAAAACCTGCCATGTAGATTCCGGTACATTTTTGTACTCCCTGGGTGCATGGAATACCGAGCATGGTGTGCTTCAGTCATAATTGCCCTCTTTAGGTTATGATTTTGAACTCCTGGAACACAAAGCCGATCTCGGAAGTACAACACACCATCTACAATCCTGAAGTCCAGTTTCTCAGAAATATGGTCACGAATCTTGGCAAACTCCGGGTCTTCAAACTGTCTCTCCTTGATCTGCTGAATCAGGGTGGGTTCGAAGACTGACATAGCCACTAACATGACCTTATCGTCTACAAATTCAACTTCCGCGTCCAGATCTCGGAATTCCTCCACTAGGGACCATTCACCGCACAAGGCTGCCAACTCGGTGGTGGATTTCCTGCTTAAAGCATCAGCTACTACATTCCCCTTTCCAGGGAAGTATCTAATCGGAAAGTCATAATCCTTTATGAATTCCAACCACCTGCGCTGTCTCATGTTAAGATCATGCTGCGAAAACAGATACTGGAGACTGCGATGATCACTATGGACTTCAAATTTCTCTCCGTATACATAATGTCTCCACATCTTTAGCGCGAAAATTACTGCAGCCAATTCCAAGTCATGCACGGCATAGTTTTTCTCATGTTCCTTCAATTGGCGAGATCCATATGCTATTACCTTTCCATTCTGCATGAGTACACACCCTAGCCCAATCCCTGAAGCATCTGTATAGATAACAAATCCGCCACTCCCTTCTGGCAGGGATAAGATCGGGGCTGAGGTTAACTTCTCCTTAAGCAGTTGGAAACTCGATTCACACTCTGCGGACCACACAAATGGTTCGTTCTTTCGTGTCAACTTAGTCAAAGGAGCGACTATTTTGGAAAAGTCCTTCACGAACCTTCTATAATAACCGGCCAAGCCAACAAAACTTCTAATTTCTGCAACGGTTTTGGGACTCTGCCAAGTAGTTATAGCCTCAATCTTAGCTGGATCTACTGCAAGCCCATCCTTAGAAATTATATGCCCTAGAAAGGCAACTTGTTCCAGCCAAAATTCACATTTGTCCAGTTTGGCATACAATCGGTGGTCCCTTAGCAATTGTAGAGAGGTCCTCAGATGCTCCACATGCTCGTCTTTGGTCTTGGAATACACCAGAACATCATCAATGAAAATTACCACGAACTGATCAAGATATGACGAGAAGATCTTGTTCATTAAGGCCATAAACACTGCGGGGGCATTTGTCAATCCAAAAGGCATAACCAAGAATTCGTAATGCCCATATCTTGTCCTGAAAGCTGTCTTTGATGCATCTTGGTCCCTAACTCGCAGTTGATGATATCCAGACCTAAGATCGATCTTCGAAAAATGTGTTGCACCCTGTAGCTGATCAAACAACTCATCAATTCTAGGCAGTGGATATTTGTTTTTAATTGTCACCTGATTCAACTGCCGGTAATCAATACACATTCTAAGGGTGCCATCCTTCTTCTTCACAAATAAAACCGGGGCTCCCCATGGGGATGTGCTAGGGCGAATGAATCCTTTATCCAATAATTCTTGTAACTGTAGTTTCAGTTCACGCAGCTCTGCTGGGGCCATTCTATATGGAGCCTTAGAGATGGGAGCGGTACCGGGTACTAGCTCTATAGTAAAATCCACTTCCCTGATTGGTGGAAGGCCGGGTACTTCATCCGGGAATACATCCGGAAATTCGCAAACCACCGGTATTTCTTCTAACTTCTTAGGTGATTTCTTTTCTACGATGAAGGCAATATAGCCCTCACAACCACTATGTATTAATCGTTCCGCTCGAAGTGCTGAAATCAATCTGGTGTTCGAACTCTTCTTGTCACCTTGGAACACCGCACTTGGACCATCTTCACTCACCCTTACGGTGACGGTCTTACGGTAGCAATCCAAACAGGCCATATATTTGGTCAGCCAGTCCATGCCTAGGATTACATCGAAGTCGTGCATGGGTAGCACAATAAGTTCCGCTGGGAGAAGAACTTCTCCGATGAGAACTCGACAACCAGGGTAATAGTCGTCACAGGTTACCCGTTTACCAACCGGAGTGATAACACTCAACACATATGGCAATTGTGCAGGCGATTCCCGTATCCTACTAGAGAACCGAGGTGAGATGAAGGAGTGTGAAGATCCCGAATCAAACAACACTTTAGCTTCAATACCACAAACAGAAACCTTACCTACAACCGCATGTTCTGCCGCTTCTGCCTCTTCTTGTGTCAATGCATAAGCGCGGCCTTGCCTTTGGGGTCGGTGTTGCTGTCCTTGTCTCTGTTGTCCCTGGCCTTGTCGTGTCTGCCCTTGGCCTTGTCGTGTCTGCCCTTGGCCTTGTCTCACTTGCTGTTGCTGTCGGCTAGGCGCAGGAGGGGGCTGCTGATACTGCTGCTGTTGATAGCCTTGGCTAAATTCCTTCCTTCTCGGGCACTCGGACAAGCGATGGTCCATGGAGCCACAGCCGAAACAGGCTCCCATAGCCCTCCAACATTTACTAGTCTCGTGACCCTTCCCACATGCACCACAAACTGGTCGGGACGTGCTGCTAGCAACTCCCTTCTGTTTCTTAGAGTACTGCTGACCTTTCCCAGAAGGTGGAGCACTCTTCTTAGACTCTCCCAAGAATAAACTCTTCTCAATTTCTTCCGCTGCATACGCCCTTGCTACTGCATCATCATATTGAACGGGACGTTGGAAGGCAGTGGCATGTCCCTTGATAGCAGGCCTCAACCCTTCCAAAAACCTTTCCACTCTCTTCTCCTCAGTATCAATCAAGTCTAGAGCAAACCGAGAAAGCTGGCTGAATACATGCACGTATTCTGCAACGGTCATGAGGTTCTGCTGCAGGGAAAGAAACTCTGCCTTCTTTTTGCGAGTAACGTGGTCAGGGATGAACTTCTTTCGAAACTGCCTTTTAAAGGCTTCCCAAACAGTAGCGTCCGGCATAGTCCTCATGTGGTCCCGGATACTCTTCCACCATGTATCCGCGACGTCTCTAAACATGGATGCTGCGAGGACCACTTGCTGTCTAGATGTGCAAGTCAAGGTATCGAAAACATTTTCCGTGTGGACAAACCATTCATCTGCTTGTAATGGATCCTCATGTCCAGTAAACTCTGTTGCTCCCCTTTTTCGAAACTTCTCATACAAGGAGTTGGGATCTCCTGGCTGATCCTGTCGGTTCAACATGGCGGCCATCTGCAACTGCATGGCGGCCTGATTGGCGTTACTAGCTGCCAATTGATGCATTAACATCATAAACCGTTCCTCTGTATTGTAGGTGGGTTGAGGAGGAGGTTATGGTGGAGGGTCTGCGCCGTCCAACTCAATGTTATTACGGTTATTATCACCGGAGCTGTTGTTCGTACCGGATCCAGACGCCATGGTTCTGCAGTCACAATGGTCATTAATCATATATGTTTAAATAGATGTACATACATACATACTACAGTCATACCATAGTTATCATTATAATAGAAACCCACTTAAACGGATCTATCGGAACCTCACCACGCTTTCTAATGTTGCTAAGTCTTTTAAGTGACTTCTTGGAATGGCTCTGATACCATTACTTACGTATGTCACGCCCCAATCCCGGGAATTTGGGGATTTGAGTGGGCCCCCAGGGCGTGGATACGTAATCCCGTAGAAATTCGTGCCCTGAAGAATTTTGCACGAATTCCTACAAGGGAGATTCCACAGGAACGTGTGAGGTATGCTGACACACGTACAAACATAAATTATCATAATCGAGAACCTGTGAAATACTCAATAATCATCAAGAGCACATAAAGTTCATAGTCTATTAAAACATATTTACATACAATAGTGTTATAGTCCTTTAAATACATTCCCAAAATCAGTCCTTAAAGGTGATACAAAAGTCTTCAACATAATATTCCCAAAAGAGACGCCCTCCGTAGGATGGCTAGTAGTAAACGTCGCCATCCATCCATTCACCTACACCCCGAGGTACCGTTGGGGTATCTTCCGGGGCCGCGTCAATATTCGTGTCGGGAGCGGGTGCTGTATCTGCAATACCGAGGGTAACACTGTTAACACGACGGTTAAGCAAGTACTAAGCATAGGAAACTAATATAACATAATACATTAGCAAGAACAATCACTAAACATGATGCATGAGTGAAACTTAATGCTATACATACTGATTGGCAACCACGATGCTCTATTCTCCCAAAGGGAGCATACATAACGTATGGGTCGCTAGGGGATCAAGCTAGCTTCCCGAGGAGCGTCGACAACCCCTCCGTAAACCTACTGCAGTAGTGACATATAATACCCAAAGGGCAGAAGCCAAGTGGTGCCGACTCGGAGTCAATCATACAATCATAACATATATAAGGAATAGATAATCATGAAACAACGAATACTTAAACGAAACACATGCAGGTAGGCTACAAGGCCCGAGCCGCAGCTACACCCTTGGCTAGCAAGCACACACTCAATAGAAGCTCTGGCTTGTCAGACACGCACTCATTAGAAGCTCAGGTCTGAATTGCCTCGGGGTTTGTTAGAGGAAGTGAATGCGATAACAGTCATGTCAAAGGTAGTGTTATGTATCAATATGATATGATTGCATTTAGATGAAGCAGTCTCCTAATTCCCAATGACATTCAGCACGATGTACACATGAGATGTTCGGTGTCGTTGTGTTACCGTGTCCGGGTATTACATTGTGTGCCTACGGAACACCCTTCTCTTGCCAACATCCATGACTTGCCATTGGGAAATCCTTCATTCATTCCAATGTGTAATTACCAATGGCCAATGTGGAGGTATAGAAGGTACCATGACTAAAGCCCTACCAATCAAGGTTCCTAACATCTTACATTCACTGGGTTCTTACGGCTTAGCCGTGTACAGGGCTACGGCTTAGCCGAGAGGGGGTCACAGTTCATCCGGATTTTCGGTGTGGTTACGGTTCAACCGTATATTGGCCTACGGCTTAGCCGAGCTAAGCCTACGGCTGGGTCACGGGGAGGTTACGGCTTAGCCGTAGGGTATCTCACGGTGCAGCCGTATGCAGGCCGTAGAAGGAACTGGGTTCTGTGAGCTCCCTGGAAAGTTCGCCGTAGAAAGACCTACGGCTAGGCTACGGGCTGGGTACGGCTCAGCCGTAGTGGATTCCACGGCTTAGCCGTAAATGAGCCGTAGTACAAAAGCTCATTTTCTGCTCTCTGGACATTGAGCCGTAAGAGCTCACGGCTTAGCCGTAGATTCGCCGTAAGCTTCAGAAAATCAACATACAGTTCTGTAGCTAAATTTTCTGTGCGGGATCACTACAGAACTGACTTATAAGGGGGTTCTGTAGCTCAATTGAAGTGTCTTGAGAGTATCCCATACTCACACACCTCCTATTCCCATCTCCATCATCCTTACTTGAATCATTCATACATATAAAGAAGGAAGAATCACAATGAGCACAACTAGCTTAACATGCAATGACAATCCCACATGCAACGAATATAAGCTTAAGTACTTGCCTTGTTACCGTGTTTAGCCCTTCCTAGATCCTTCTTGCTGTATGCTCAGAGGCAACTCCCTGTACTGTAATGGGTTCTCTAATGGGTTCTCTACACATAAGCCCCAAAATGTGGAAGAATTC
Organism: Sextonia rubra; assembly: GCA_037013555.1. Taxonomy (NCBI): domain Eukaryota; kingdom Viridiplantae; phylum Streptophyta; class Magnoliopsida; order Laurales; family Lauraceae; genus Sextonia; species Sextonia rubra. Next base: position 13,065,879 of record JASUAD010000008.1, read on the forward strand.
ACATGCATGTCAATAACGAAATCCCAAGAAGACGAAATGGAACCTATTCCTTACCTTGTATCGCTGTAACTTGGAGGAGAGGTCACTCCACACCAGAATACAATGGAAAAAGGGGTCAAGGAAGAAGAAGAATGTGGGTGCATGCCATCCCTTGTGCATGCACACTCCCAAACGCCCACAATGCTTCGATTGAAATCAAAGAGAGGAGAAGAAACCCAGAAACTAGAACTCCAGCCAAGAGAACGTGAGGAAGAAGGGGAGTATACGTTGAGTCTCTCTCTTTTAAACATATTTTTCCTGAAATTGCACATCAGCCCACTGGTTTCTAGGAATTTCAGTTTAGTCCGGGAGGGCTCCAATTGGCTTAAGATGAGTCCGGATCAACTCGGCCCCAACACAAAAGATGATCTACGCGATGAATCACACGTAAGGAGATGGACGGGGTAACCTAGAGGCATAAGGAAAATTTACTAAAAAGCCCTTAGCTATTTAAGCGGGGTCCAAACCCAATAATTCACACTAAATTGGGCCTCAACAAGTCTTAATCAATAGGAACATGATTAATTAACGTAATTAGGATTAGTGGGGGTTCGGGTCCTTACACTTTGCTCAATGAATTGTTCACATCCGTAGGACTTGCTCCTTCATATCAATGATCCGCAACGGCTTCTCAATGTAAGTAGCATCTGGCTGAATCTCAAAGGATCGGCGACGTACTTCTTTAGCATCGAGACATGGAAGACGTTATGAACTCCTGACAACTCTGCTAGCAAAGCCAATTTGTAGGCTACATCTCCCACTCTCTCTGGAATCTCAAACGAGCAGATGAATTTACGAGATAGCTTGCCATTCTATCTGAATTTGAGTGTCCCTCTAGCCAACGACACTTTTAGAAACACATGATCACCCACTGCAAACTCGAGATCTCTCGTCTTCAAGTCAGCATAACTCTTCTATTCACTCTTGGCAATTTTCAATCTGGCATGAATCTGGTGAACTTTCTCATTGGTATCACTGACTATGTACAGCCCATGAAAACTCCAAACATCAACTTCCTCCCAAAAAATTGGAGTCCTACATTTGCGCTTGTACAACACCTTAAAAGGTGCCATATCAATACTTGAATGGTAGCTGTTATTATATGCGAACTCACAAAGAGGAAGGCTTTTCTGCCAATCCCTTCCAAAATCCAACACACAAGCACGCAGCGTATCCTCTAGTGTCTGGGTGGTCCTCTTTGTCTCCACATCTGTCTCTGGATGATGCGCTGTACTGAAGTTCAAGGTAGAACCAAGTGCCTCTTGAAGTCGTGTCCAGAACTTGCTCAGAACCTCGGATCCCTGTCTGAGACAACCGATACTGCTACACCATTCAATTTGACTACTTACTCCATGTGCATCTTGGCCAACTCATCTCTGGGTGTCTTCATGCTCTTCGGTAGAAAATGTGCAACTTTAGTTAATCTGTCCATTATCACCGAGATATTATCCTTACCATGAATCATCAAAAGTCCTGATATAAAATCCATCATGATATGTTCCCACTTCCAATCCGGTATTGCCAACTGCTTCAAAAGTCCTGGAGGTCTCTTGTGTTCTGCCTTAACCTGCTGATACAACAAACACTTGGAAACGAATCCTACAATCTCCTTTTTCATGTTGTTCCACCAGTGATGACTACGGAGATTCTGATACATCTTTTTGCTACCAGGGTGGATGGTGGAACGAGAGTGGTGCACCTTTGTCAAAATCTCATGCTTCAACTCCTCTATGTTTGGCACACACAATTTATCCTGATAGTACAACACACCATCTATCAATCTAAATTCTGGCTTGTTTGCAATCTGCTCAATCACACTAACCTACTATGGATCCTCTGACTGTGTGCTCTTGATTTTACCCAAAATCTCAAGCTCCCTAACAAACATACTAACAATCATCACTCTGTCATTGACTAGTTGCAAATCAACCCGTAAATCCAAAAATATCTGTCACAGCGATGAAAACAAGATTAATTAACCGCTAAACGAGGTCAAGCTGGGTCGGAGTGTTACAATATCTCTGCCCATGACCATTCTGCCTGCAAACATGCATTCCTCGCTGTTTTTCTGCTTAGTACATCTACCACTACAATGACTTTCCCTGGATGGTATTTTATCGAAAAGTCGAATTCCTTAATACATTCCATCCATCGAATCTACCTCATGTTCAACTCTAGCTGAGTGAACAAATACTAAAGACTCCTGTGGTCCGAATGCACTTCAAATCTCACACCAAATAGATAATGCATCTACATTTTTAGCGCCAAAAACTACTGTTGCGTGCTCAAGATCGTGAGTAGCGTACTTTTTCTCGTGTTCCTTTAGTTGTCTAGATCCATAGGCGACAACTTTTCCATCATGCATGAGTATGCATCCCAAACCAACAGCTGAAGAATCCATGTAAATCACAAACTAACCACTCTATAATGGTAGTGTGAGTACAAGAGCTATAGTCAACCGGATTTTCAGCTCTTGAAAAATAGTTTCACACTTGTCAAACCACATGAAAGGCACATCTTTCTATGTTACTTAGTCAATGACGCTGCAAATGACGAAAATCCCTACACAAATCTCCTATAATAACCGGCCAAACCAAGAAAACTGCATATCTCTAATATTAAAGTGGGTCTCTGCCAACTGACAACTGACTCAATCTTTGCTTGATCCACTACTAAACCCTCCCTACTAATGATGTGACTGAGGAAAGACACTTGCTCTAGCCAGAACTCACACTTACTCAATTTCGTGTAGAGCTAATGATCCCTCAAAGTCTGTAATGAATTCCTAAGATGGTTCTCATGTTTCTCTCGAGACTTGGAGTATATTAACACATCATCGATGAAAACCACTATAAATTGATCGAGAAATAGAGCAAAGATCTTATGCATCAAAGCCATGAAAACTCTTAGAGCATTCGTTGGCCCAAACGGCATCACTAGAAATCCATAATGGCCATATCCGATCCTAAATGCTGTCTTCTGCACATCATAATCTCTAACTCTCAGCTGATGGTATCCTAATCTCAAGTCTATTTTCGAAAAGAACTCAGCTCCTCGTAACTAATCAAACAACTCATCGATCCTAGGCAATCGATAGTTGTTTTTTATCGTAACTAGATTAAGCTGTCTGTAGTCAATGCACATCCTCATGGAACCGTCTTTCTTCTGAACAAATAAAACCTAGGGGGTACTCCCCATGGTGATACACAAGGCCTTATGAAGCCTTTATCTAACAACTTTTGCAGCTGAATTTTCAATTCTCTCAACTCTGCTAGTGCCATTCTGTAAGGAGCTTTCGAGATTAGTGCTGTCCCTGGAGCTAACTCAATGGTGAAATCGATCTCTCAAATAGGTAGAAAGCCCGGAATCTCATCTAGAAAGACATTTAGAAATTCACAAACTACAGGTATCTCCGATACATCCCCCACCACCTTAGGTTGTTTATTCTCCATGATAAACACCAGGTAACCTTCACAACTGCTCCTTAACATATTCTCTACCCTCAAGGCTGATCTCCTACTTGTGCAAATCCACTTTGGCTGCCCAATAAACTTAACACTGTTTGATTTGAATTTGAACATGATAATCTTGTTAACATAGTCCATTATAGCTCGATAGGGTCTTAACCAATCCATGCCCAAAATATCATCGAAGTCATTCATTGTCATAAGTACCAAGTTTGCTGGTAAAATCAACTCCCCTATCTGAACTTGGACATGAAGAAAGTATTGATGACATCTAACTTGCCCACCCACGGGTGTTTTAACTAATAGGGGACAATCTAAACATGCTACCTCCCCATGCAAATGCTTAGTAAAAAATTGAGAAACAAAAGAATGGGTGGCACTGAAATCAAATAACACCTTAGCTTCCACTTTTGAGATAAGAATAGTGCATTCCACGCACTCCCCCAAAGCATCTGCTTCTTCATGAGTGACTGTAAAAGCTCTTTCAACCTGCTGCGGCCTCTGTTGCTGACCCTACACTGGCCTCTGTGGCCTTTGCTAACCCCTTGGCTGTTGTTGAACCCTCTGTTGCCCTTGGCCTTACTGGCCCTAATTTTGCCACTGCGCTTGCTAGTTACTACTCTCTGCTGTTACTGCTGAGGGGCTAGTCCCCTAAACTGTAATACTAAGGCACTGGAGCTTTAAACTACTACTACTACGGAGCCCGAGGAGGCTACTGGTAAGGTTGCTGTGGCCTAAACTGGGGTGCCTGCTTCCTAGGCTACTGCTGCTACTCATAAACTCCCTACATTGCCTCTCACACCAAAGTATGCTCTTGACCTCTGTTAGGACAAGCACGGGTTTTATGCCCCAGTTGTCCACAATAGAAAAAAAGCCCTGTACCCCATCGGCACATCTCTGTTGGGTCGTTGTACCCACACTAGGCACACTGCTGTTTTCGCATACCAAGATTGGAGTCCTAAAACTTCAATATTTTCTACTAAGGTTGTCTAATAAATTGATTCTGCGCTAGCCGCTGTTTTAACCCTGATGAAACTACCTCATCATCATACTTTACCATGCCCTCAGCCCAATTTGCACTCTTGACATAATCCTACAATGCTGTCCTTTCCACATCCCCTACTTGTGCTGCAATACGATCATTCATACCCTTGAGAAAACGTTAAACTTTTTCTTTTATACGATGAATAACGGTAGGTGCATGCTTAGACAATCTGGTAAACTTCATCTTATACTGCTGTATGGTCATGTCACATTGCTTCAGATTCTCAAACTCTACCATTTTCGAATCTTGAAGATATTGAGGCACAAATTTGTCGATAAAGTCCTTCGTGAATGTTTCCCAAGCGTCGGCCTCTTGTACTGTGTCTGCTTGCACTATTGCCTTAACTGAGTCCCACCACTGCTTAGCTGTCCCTTTGAACATGTATATAGCTAATTGAACTTGTTGAATGCCCATACATTGGAACACTGCAAAAATCTACTCAAAGATGATTTAAGAAGTCATTCGTGGCCATCGAATCCTCGATACCATGGAACTGTGGAGGGAACCTCTTCATGAATTTATCGAAGATATCATTGGGATCCACTTCTTTTGGTGGCAAGGTAACCTACACTAGTTGTCCTACTCTATCTGTGGTTGCCAATCGCTGAGCCTAAAATAATTCCCTGTCAGCATTTGCTTGGGCTCTCTCGGTGACCCTCTCTGCATCAACCTTAGCTCGTTCGGCAGCCCTCTCTTCGCAATCTTGTTGCCTATCTGTAGCCCTCTATCTCTCATGCTTTCTCTACATAGCAGCTTGATTATTCTGAGCTTGCATAAAGGCCTGCAAAAGCTAGGTGAATCGGTCATCTTAAGATGATGAATTATCTACATTAGATTGCGAACAAGTAACTCTTTGAGACATGATATGTAAATAGTTGGAAGTGGTTAGTATCTATTAAACTAGTTCCAGCAAACAATTCTATGGACTTTACATTTTAGACAAAGCGAGTAAAGTTTGTCTAATGAAATTGGAACCTTAAACACACCCTATGTTTCTATCCACTTTTTATTTTCTAGAAACAATGTAGCACTGATACCAACTGTTGCTTCCCCAAAATGAAACTAAGGTTACATGAAATTAAGAGCCAATTTAATTTTTTTTCTATAAATAAAATCATTGACTCCTAATTATTTTTCCTACAGTATCTTAGGCCATGATAAGTTTAGGTCATTCACATTTATTCAAACCTGCGGAAGCATTTTCATTCACTAGGTACCAATGGAAGATTCAGATTTGCATCTCTCCAATAATAATATTAATAAAAGTTCAAATTACAAATAAAATGAACAATAATTTATTACAGTATTCAACAAAAGGATAAAGTCTCTAAGAAATGATTTATTCAAAATAACTGCAAACTAGATGAGTCACTCTTGTGCATGACTAGACAACCATGAATCCATCATCTACACCCCACTCAGGAACATCAGTTGGCTCAAGCGTGTGAAACGCTTCAACCTCCGCCTCCTCCACGGCATAGCTAGGCTCGATACCTATGCACCAATTTAGAAAAATAAGTTTAAACACAAAAGTGGCGGCAAGTGGAATACATATAACTCATAGTAAAATACACTATCAATGTGAGAATAAGACGATGAGTTCATAAGAATAGATGAACAATATAGATAAAAGAATACCATGCATAATAGAAGGAACATATCCTAAATCCAACTCTACATCAAATGAACAACATCACATTCACCAAGTATCGCATTAGCCGATACTCCTACGGGATTTATACCGTCTTCAGATGCCTCGCATTTTGTCCAAAACGATAGATCAAATCCGTCTTCAGATGCTTAGAATCCTGTCCAAAAGATCATGGTGTGGTAAGCTCGTCTTCAACCCTAAGTTCAGTAAAAATCATCATTGTGTACATTTGTATACCAACTACAGTCGTCCAATAACCAAATCCGCATAATAATCTCACATAGCCTTGCCCATTCCTGTATCAAGACTCATAAACATGGCTAAGTAATTGTTCGATAAACACACCCTACAGTAGTGTGAAGGGCTAGCTAGAATAGGTATCCAAGTACCATACGATGAAAGATTATTTTAATAAAATAATTTACAACACAACATGAGTACCTCCCAAGTGAACAATGCATGGTCCAAGCCGCAACATGGTCCAAATCATCATAAAATAATGGGTATATATTCTAATATGTATGCAATGAGGTAAAGAAACACAAGCTCAGTGATTAAGAAATATCTCCACAAACATTTCTAATATTGTGACCACAATTCATGCATGCAATTACTCCACATGAACCAAGATGAAGTAAGGTTGGAAACTTTTTGAAAACCAAGGTGATGCATAGCCCAATTCTCACTTCATCTGAGTGCAGGTGGTTTGTACCATCATATGCAAACCATCAAATCTATAATGGAGAATCTGCCCACATAATCCCTTACTTAAATGATGTGATGGACTAAATTTATTAAATCTGATTCATTGGGTTCCAAGACCAAAACAAGGGTCTTCTGAGGTATGTAAACCATCCAAAGAAAATCATAAATAAATGATTAAATAAACATTTAAATAAATTACCCGGCCCCAACTCTACCAGTCCCATGGTGCCACACAAGTAATGGCCCACCTGTACACCACTGATAGCAATCCAAATAGTTATCAACCCACATATATTTGCTACCAGGGATCCGCAGAGGTGATGGATCCTCCTGTACCTACTGCCTAAGGTCCCATTGGGTGGTGGCCCCACATGGCAGCAGTACGAGGGGCTCACCCACCTACACGTGTAGGTGGGAGACCCTCCTGTGCTTACTGCCAGGTGCACTATATGCCTGTAGAGTAATGCCCAGGCGGTATTCTGCGTTGCACAACGTCTGGAGTTCATCCCTAAACACGATCATTTTCTGTTTTTTTTTTTTACCTAATTTCTTTCCATCAATAGATCTAACCCATTTTCATTCGGTCCAACACAACATCAACCATAAATGAGTGCATTTGATCACCATCTACCGATCATCATCCTTTAGAAATTAAAATGGGCATTGACAATAGCATCTAAGATCATGATAATCAATAAAACTAGTGAAGATCATTAGAGATAAGTGCAACCACTTGCCTTTTGATGAAAATTGATGAAAAAGATGATGATCCAAGATCTCTCTCTTTCTCTCTTGTACACACCCACAAATGCAATGAAGAAGATGAAGAAGAAGAAGAGATGATGGAAGATGGAGACGGCAACCGGCAACGTGGAAGATGGTTGATCGTTGAAGTTTGAGGGAGAGAAGAAGAAGAATTGAATAGGAGATGGGAGGGGCTGCTACTATGGTCGAGAGTTTACAAGGAATAGGGTTTGGGGTGAGTTTTGGTTTTTATAAAAAGAACCCTTTAGTTTAAGTTAATTAATAAATAAGGGCTTGGTTTGGGTTCTTTGGTTTAATGGTTCCAAAGTGGGTCCGAATTGGGTCAGGTCAAACGGTGGATACTCATGGATCTAAATCCACTACTTGGTTAGCCGAAAACCGAAAAGAAATCTAAACAATTCTAACGACCTTAATTAACTAAAATACAAACAATTAAATAAAATTATATTTAAATAAAATAAAATAAATACTTGGGCCTGGAATGTTACACTCTTGGCCAATCACATGAATAGTCCCCCCCCCCCCCCAACCCACCAATTGTTTTCTCTTCTTTTTCATCTCTCCCTTCTCTCTGTTTTCTCCTCCCTCCTCTTCCTCCGAATCCAGCACTACCCAACCACCATTGTCTCCACACCAATCTTTCTACAACCTAAAGTCCACAACCGCATTCAACCCAGACTTTTCTTTCTTCTTCTTCTTTTTTCTTTCTTGTTCTCTCTTCTTTCTCCCTTCATTGTCATCTTCTTATTCCTCTTCCTCTTCTTCTTCTTGTTTCTTTTTCTTTTCCTTGCACCTTGCCAACTTACAAATAAGAACTCCAACACTCTCCTCTTTCTTCATGTCTTTTTCATCCAATCCAACCTGCTTATCAACTCATGGATGATCCACTGTATCTTTTTGTGTGTGTGTGTGTGTGTGTGAGTGTGTGTGTGTGTGTGTGTGTGTGTGCATGTGTGTGTGCAGCTTATGCCTACATATTAAATTGAAATATTAACAACACACCACCCAATTAATGGGAATGGCTAGATGATGATAATGATGCTCATGATGACGGTAGTGGCCATGAATGGAGATGGAGAAATAGGAGGAAGAAGGGGTAGAAAGAAGAAGAAGAAGAAGTGTAAAAGGGGAGTGATGCTAGCACCGCTCCTCCTTACAAACAATAAAAAATTCTGCACAAAATTGGATTCAGGGGACCCATTTTGTGCACTAAATTTATCTGAGACCAATTTCGTGTAGTATCCAACTAGGGGGTTTTTTTTATTTTAAATCCTCTATTTAAAATAATAATAATAAAAGAATTCTAGGACATAGATTCTAATTTTTTTCAAAGCATTTTTGAATTAATGAAAATAACATTGCTTGTATTACTTTTTAACTTTTTTTGTATTGAAAGGTAAAAAAAAGAAACTAAAGGAGATATATGAAATAATGGACTTTATCATATGCCAATGCAAGTATCATATGCCAATACAAGTTGTATATCTATTGGACACTGATGCACCAGACATGTATGAGTATCCAGGTATCATATATGGTTCTAGCATCAATGTCAAAAATATAGTTGATGCATCAAAACCACTACAATATTATTGTGATACCACTGGAGAAATGTTTCTTTCCAATAATATTGCTTTATTTTCAAAATACCAACATAATTTATAGTACAATCAGAAAATCACAATATAAGTGGTATGAAATTGTAAACAATAACTTGTATATTTTTATTTTCATGTTGTTTAGTTATTACTAAGAAAGTTATTTTATTGATTACAAAAAAGCTTTTACTTGTTTTTATTGTAAAAAGTAACTCCCATTGTAGCCATTCTTTTGTAACTTCCTTTTCTATTTATAAAAGCTTTTGTTATCTCTTCAAGAAAAGCAACTTTTTTTTTGCAACAATATTCTCTTAGTGATGTCCTACGAAAATACACCAAAGTTGGGAATATCTTGACATTTTTTATATATAATATTTTTTTAAAACAGTATCTATAATATTGACTGATACGTACAAAAAAGAAATTTTGATGTGATAAATCCTGCACTCCATGATGAAACATTTAGCTGAGTGTTGCACTACATGCCTGAAGACCACTCTAATTAAACTCCATTTCCTCTATATTGTAAGGATTGATTACATCTCAAACCATCTATACACCATTAGGAATGAAAGTTCTGAATTTTTCTAGTTCTGTTACCGTTTCTGGGTCTTTTTTTTTTAGTTGTTGCGTACGGGAGGGGGCGTTCTAAAAGAAAAAAGTTGGACAATAGTAGCTTATGTAACTGTCTAATTTTGCTGCATGAATACCTATTACTTTGTCTAACCTCTTTTTTCTTTCTTTCTTTCTTTCTTTCTTTCTTTCTTTCTCTTTTTATGTGTTAGGGTTTTAATGAACAATCTCAGTACTGCGGATTTGAATAGCCTGAGTTACCAACAGAAGCTTGCATTTTGGGTCAACATGTACAATGCTTGCATCATGCATGTATAGTACGGTTCAAGTCATTTTCCTATCAATTTCAATGGTTTAAAAATAAGAGTGAGTGTGCATAACTATTTGTGAGCTTGTGCTTTCAGGGATTTCTCCAGTATGGTCTACCTTCAAGTCAAGAAAAATTACTTGAATTGATGAACAAGGTTTGTCTAGATCATTTTATTCATAAAATTTAATGACCTATAGAAAGGGGCTTGAGTATTCAAAATTGTATTATTTGCATTCTATGCCACGATCAATAAGAATTAAAGACACCTTCTACCAAAAAAAAAAAGAAGAAGAAGAAAGAATTACAAATGCGACAAGGCCCGTGATTTTAGTAAGTGTTCAATTTTCTTGGATTTGGAGCAATGCCTTTGATTAAGGGGAACAAAGTGATTAAACAAATGTGAATATGCATATAAGGGGGCCATCAAATAATCTTTCCTTCTATAGAATGATCATCCACCCATCAACTAAATAAATTATAGCCTAATAAAATGGTGGTTTCATTTAGATCTCCTTTGTAATACTCCTTGGATAAAGCCTCTTCTACTTGCAATTATAAACCTTGTCAATTCAATCCAACTAGGCAAATGGGCTTAAAGGATATGTGACTACTGTAACTTAAATTAGAATTAGTATATACTTACCATCATCATCAAAGTTTTATCTCATCCATCTCGATTTGGCTTTGTGATCTCTACTTTTTTATTCTATTCTATTAAAAATTATGATATATATGAAATATGCAATTCTTGCATGTTTAATTATCTTTCTTGTCTTATGAACTTGGTTATGGAATAGGCTGTGCTAAATATTGGAGGTAACAAGTTGAATGCTCTGGCAATCGAGCATTTCGTCCTACAGCAACCGATAAACTCAAAAGAAGTGAGTAATAAACCCAATTTCTCAATGCTTCGTTATTATTTTTTATTAAGATAGAGCTTACTTTGTTAAATGGAAAATAGCAAAATCCCATGCTAACTAAAGTAGAGTTGATATAAAAGATATTAGCTCTTAAATGAGCTTTAAATTATGTAACTTAATAAAGGTCAATTTCCAGCAAACTATTGTAACTTTTGCATGGCTTCTTCAGGTTTTATCTAGCCCATAGACTAAACAAACCTTGTAGAAACCAGCAATCTTTAGGAGCTACATAATAAGAAACACTTTTAAAAAGAAACCACTGGCTTTAATATGAGATTTTCATGTTTAACCAATTGCCTTTATTTTTAGAATAAAGGCCATAATTTTGAACTAGCGAAATCTCTTTTTGGGCCCAGTTATTTAATTGGAACTAAATTTCTAAGCAATGCCTTTCTATGGTAGGCATTAAAAGTTGGGGTTAAAAATGAAGATCCACAAAAGGGCATGTTATATATATATATATATGTATGTATGTATGTATATGAGAATTTTTATGCGCATCCATCCCTTACCATTTTTTTCATGAGAACTCTAGGTGGGGCCCATCTATCGCTCAATTCAAACCTTAGAATACATATGAGATCCTCTAATAGGTACATGCCCCAAGTTTCTGTAAGATCCGAATTTACTGAACCGTTGGATCGATTGTACAACGATATGAATGAACTGAGTTTGTGGGCCACTAATGAAAAGGTCAGGGACATGTGATTGGGGCCAACTTGATGTGTGGGGTGGTCCCCCATGAATCTTTCCATCCTCGCCAATCTCATCTCTTGGTGGGGTCCATAGTGGGCCCTACGGAGGAGTGTGCACGAAAAATTTATTGGGGACGTATGCACGGAAAAAGACCACATATATATATGGGTATGTCAGTCCTCATTGATAGGATTGGAATTCAGGCCAAACATGCAATCACACAAGAGAAAAAGAAGACAAGTAAATACACGACACACAGGTTTACGTGGTTCGGTAAGATTGCCTATATCCACAGTCATAAAAATTTCACTATAAAGAAATCTCTTACTTACACCTCCCTTACAAGTTCTTTCTGTGTTCCTTTTGCCCAAGCTTTCTTATTTACAAAGAATAATCCCATGAGAGAACTTATAAAACTAGCCCTAATGAAGTGGACCTCAATGAAATTACCCAATAAGGATCTTTTTAGCCAAACCCAATAGTCTCCACCTTAGCGAGAAATGTCTAACCCTTCAAAAAGTTGTTGTAATTTGTATATAACACCTATACCACCATCCTACCATGTTTGCACTTCAATGAATATGAGGTGCATCTTCACTCTCTAACAAGATGAGAGAATGAGAAAGTCCAAGCAATGTTTGAACTTTTCTAAAAGTAACTGGCTTAATAAGCATGTCAGCAGCATTATCATCTGTGTGAATCTTCTGAATAGAGATCTCACTTGTAGCAACCAAATCTCGAATCTTGTGATATATAACGACTATGTGCTTCGTCCTTGCATAATATACCTTATTTTTTTACAAGCATATTGCACTCTAACTATCACAGTGTAACAATATTGATTCCTGCTAGATTTCCATGTCATTTACCAAACCTCTCAACCAAATTTCTTATTTAGAAGCCTTCGAAACTGCTATATATTTAGCCTCTGTAGTGGATAATGTAGTTATAGATTGAAATACCGATCCCCAGCCTATCAATTTGCTAGCAAGCATGTAAACATAACTTGTGGTGGATCTTTTTTGTCTTGGTCGCCTGCAAAATCAAAGTCTACATAAGCAACTACATTTTCTGAACACTATTTTCTTTCAAACAAAATTCATAAGTTTTTTGTGCCCTTCAAGCATCTCAGAATCCATTTTACATCATTCCAATTCTCTTTCCCTAGATTCACTATGTTTTTACTCACTACACCGACTACTGGAGCTATATCCAGTCTTGTACAAACCATGGCATATATTAAACATCCCACTGCATTAGCATACGGTACACTAGACATTTCTTCAATTTCCTTATCCGAAGTAGGACATTGTTCAGCACTTAAACTGAAGTAACTTGTAGGTAAAGTAGACACGAGTTCGGCATTTTGCATATTGAACTTTCTAAATACTTTTGAGATGTACTTCTGTGATAACCATAGTTTTCCAGCCTTTCTGTCCTTCCTGATTTCCATGCCTAACATCTTAGTGGCTGCCCCAAGGTCATTCATAGCAAAGTCATTTCTCAATTAAGATTTGAGTTCATCTGTTTTTGACATGTCTTTACATGCAATGAGCATATCATCCACATTAAGTAGCAATATGATAAAAGAATTATTATTTAAAACTCTGTAATGAACACAACAATCATACTCACGTCGATGGTAGCCAATCTACAGTATTTAGGAGTTGGAGCACTTGTACCATTGGCTCGGAGATTATTTCAGCCTGTATAATGATCTCTTTAATTAACACACATAGTCTTCTTTTTGCTGCATTTACATCTAGTTGTTCAAGCTCCATATTGAATTGTGCTACCAATGCCAACAACACGGATAAAAGTGTGCTTCACAAGTGGGGAAAATATCTCATCATAGTTAACCCCTTTTTTTTGTAAGTACCCATTTGTTATTAAACATGCTTTAAACCTTGGTTCTTTATTTTCTTGCAAAACTTCCTTTTTCCTAAACACCTATTTCTAGCCACTAGTGTGTCACGATCCAAGCCGAAGAATTCAGGTATTAAGGTTAAACCCAAATAATGACACATGTACTCCCATGTAATACACTCCTGGACTCGAGTCTAAGTGAGATTACACAAGGAATACTCACATGCTTATACGTCTGACGTGTTTTTAAATGGACATATGTCAAGCATTCAATACGCGGAAGCCTATCAATTTCATACAAAAAAATTTTGCTCAAATGTTACACAATTCCCAATATATCAATTCATGAACAAGATCTCAATAATACCAATACTAACGAAAGATAATACCCATCAAAAGATATGTTATGTACAAGAGTTGTGTACAGACATGTCTTTACAAAAAGGAGGAAAAGTTTATGAACATTAAGAAAGATGTACATAGTCTCAGAATACAACGGATCATGAATTATACATGATAAAATGAAACTAATGAAAGTCATGAACCCTAATGCATTCACAACCCTAAAACAAAGGCCTAAACATGCTCATGACGTGCTCCGTAGGTGGATCAATCAGAATATATTTGCTGTCCACTCGTCTGGGCCTAATGGGACCTCGATGGCCTCCTCTGAAGTCTCCTCAAACTTCGCAAGATCAGGACTAGGACCTAAGCTTATAACACCAGAGACAACAATGAATAAGACTATTCAGTAAAGTATAAGCATAATTAAAATAATATGCATTGTATCTACAAGAATCATTAACATGTGATTATAAAGATTAATTTAGTATACTAGGCCTATTGTGTAATTGAATACAGCATACCACAAGAATCAATTAGCAAAAATACTTTACTATTTAGCAACTACATCTATTGTATCCTTCCTTTAAGGACCTTTACGTTAAGAATACCATCGATCGGGCCAGGGTACGAATGGGTCTCTTCATACATGAAGTTCGGAAGCTCCCCAAAGGCACACTACAGCGGCACCATTCGTATACTATACCAAAGTCAACCCTGCCGGATATCATAAGGTTAAAACTGGGTAGAGCCAGACCATTTCGATTCATATAATTGAACTTGAGTAAATCATGCAATTCATTCATTGAGACCAATACAATACAGTATACATTCAATTCATTCATTCAATTCATTCTTACTCAATTCAATGTTGACGTTATTATAAAATGTATATCAAGAAACAATACATATAGGATCAATTTATACATGATCATTTTGATTCAAAATCATTATTGGAATAATAGAAAGCAATAATGGTAATCCAATATGCTATGTAATTCAAATTAATAGAATCAAAGTAGTTTTACAAACCAACCATAATCTAGTCATCCATTATTTCTAATTGTGCATGATAATGTAGTTTTAAGTTATTCAATATACAGTTATCTCCTTTTAGTGTTACATTGTATTGAGAATGTGTATCAAAGTCTCTTAAACCAACACCCATGGGGAGGTACTTAACGAATGAACAACACCACATAAATCAGTCTTAACCATCAAGACCCTTCATTGTGCTCAACTATTACATTCGGCCAATGCATAGGGTAAAGTGATCCAAAACTAGGTTCCTACAAGGTCTTGTACCATCCTTAATTAACCTTAAGTTTTAATGGCTTACGGCTTAGCCATGGGTAACCTACAGCTTAGCCATGAGTAACCTACGATTTAGCCATAAAATGCACTATGGTTTTGCCGTGGTTACCCAGATTTTTCTTACGCATTTACAGTTGAACCGTATTTTGTTCTACAGTTTAGCCGTATTTGACCTACAGTTGAGCTACAGCTTGGTTACGGCTTAGCTGTAGCACATTCTATAGCTTAGCCATGGCTTAGCCATAGAAGAATTCTTAAATTTTGGCTCTCTAGATTTCAAGACATAGTATGCTTACAGCTTAGCCATAAGCTTCGATTTTTCTGAAGCTAATTCAGTACAGGGTTTAGTTCACTTATAGAAACTTCTCAACTTAGTTTCTACTATGGTATCCCTACTTTATTTAGTCATTCTACACTTTCAAGTTTACATGTTGTCATTCATAAAGAGGATCTCATCATACACTAGCATTTAAAAAAACGAAAACATATGCTAAATGCACATAAAAAATGAAATAGACTGACAAGATTTATAAAATATCAACATGAATTCACATTAATTAGCTTATACTTGCCTTGGTTTAGAATTTAAACTACTACTCTTACTCTTGGCTTGGCTCACTTGAGATGACACACCAAATTAGTGATCCTAAAGATGACATGCATGTAAAGGATGGGGAAAGAGATGAGTACATACTTATAGGAAGAGTCTTCTTCACTCCTTAAACCTAAGACTTGTGAAAAGAAAAAAGGTCTTACCTTAGATATCGATTAAAAAGAAAAGATGCTTGAGTCTTTCACTTCACAAAATGTGATGAGAATAGAAGACACTAGAGATGATGATAGGAGCCTCTAATCACACATGCAAACTTCTGATCTCTTGATTTGATGAGAAATGATGATGGAGAAAAGAAGGAAAAGAGCCTTAGAGCAAGGAGTATATCAGGGAGAAAAGAGATTGAATGGTAACAGTTGGGCTCTTTTATACAGAATAATTTCTAAAATTTATAAGAAAGTCTATATTTCTTAAGGTAATTTCAGTTTAAGTCAAATGAGGGTTCAACTAACACAAATAAAGTCAAATGCATTCGAGTCAAGTACAGAAGTTGACGAGCTTAACGAGATAAATACGATGATATCAATATGATCTATGTATGACATAAAACCATGTAATCAAAAATTACGAAAAAAAGGCTTTCATATACCTAGTTGAGTTTTAACTCGACCCAACTACATATCCATGACCTAAACATAACCCACTAAGATAAAATAAGTTAAAGCCATTCTAATAATACGTTAAACCTTAATTAGTCGCTAAACATGCTTAATTAGGATTGGAGTGTCCATAGTGCCCTGTCTTTGGGTTTAGAAACTAGCTCTCAGATTGAGTTCTTTTGGAGATATTCTATCTCATCCATCATAGCACCCATCCAACCTTCTCTTTCACTGCTTTCAATCACTTCTAGAAATGTAGTTGGATTACCATTGCTGATGATAAGAGCAAAATATACTTCATCCTCATCCCATCCAAACCTTTGAGGTGGCTTAATGGTTCTCTTTGCTCTTCTATATGCTAGACTTATTGGTTCCTATTGAACCTCATGTTGTTCAATACCTCCAAATGTACCAACCTTTGATTGACTTTCTTCCTATTTCTTGGTTGTATTTTGCAAGAAAAATACTTCTATAACTACTTTTTTAGCACCGTGCCATTTGACTTCACTATCATGTTCCCTTCAACATAGAGGCTTTATCAAGCACAACATTTCTGCTATATATTTTTTTTCTATTTTCTAGATCCCACAGTTTATCTTTACACATTTCTCAAAGCAAAGGAATATGCATTTTAGTGTCTTGGAGTCTAACTTAGATTGCTCATCACTAGGAATATGGGTGTAAGAAAGAAACTGAACAGCTTTAGTCAGGAATAATCCACCTCTTTACTTGTCCATACTTCTTCTATAACTTTGTAGTCAAAAGCTCTTAATGGTGACTGGTTAGCCATATAGCATGCATGATTAACCAATTCTACCCAAAAAAATTTAGGCAACCTTACAAAAAATATCATGCACCTTTCTCTGTCCAAGAGATTCATGTTCATTCTTTCTGCAACTCCATTTTGCTGAGGATTCTTTAGAACAATGAAGTGCCATGTGACGCCTTCATCTTTGCAAAATTATAGAAACTTATCATTTCTGTATTCACCCTCATTATCTATTCTCAAATACTTGACTTTCTACTTGTTTGATTTTCAACTTCTGCCTTCAACTCTTTGAGTTTGGTGAAGACCTTAGATTTTTCTTTCATGAAGTAAACCAAAACCTTTCTTGAAAAGCCATTAATAAAAGTCATAAAGTAGTATGCTCCAACTTTTTACTTAACTGGGGTTAGTCCCCACACATTAGAGTGAATATAATTCAAAATACCTTTGCTTCTATAAATATTTCCTGCAATTTTGAAGGACATCTTGTTTTTACTTCCCAAAAATGCAGTATTTGCAAAAATCCAGCTTGCATGTTTTCACACGTTTTAACGATTGTCTTTTGTGAAGTTCTAATATGCCCCTTTCCTTTGTATGCCCTAGCCGTATATGCCATAACTGAGATTCATCACCACTGGTTTTGTCTTCTATGGAGCTACCACTTCACCTACAACTATGTCTCCCATAAATTTATACAAATTGTTCCTCACTTCAGTAACTTTAATTAATACTAGAACTCCTCTAGTCCCTTTAAGCATACCAGCCTTTTCATTGAATAAGAACCCTTTGGATTGAAATGTGCCTAAAAAGATTATGTTCTTCTTGAGTGCTAGCACATGCCTCGCATCACCTAAGGTTCTCACAACTTCATCTACCATTTTAATTTTAATGGTGCAAATCACAATGGTCTTATAGGGTGCATAATTACCCATTAGAACGCTACCATTGTTGCATGGCTCATACGTATCTAACCAGTCATGATTAGGGCATATATGATAAGAACAACTAGAATATAAAATCCACACAACAGATAAATGGTTACCTTCTTAGACAGATAAGAGTTGCACTTAACTTTTTGAAGCAACGCTAGTGGAGTCACCGTTGTCAACTTTATTCTCAGCTTTGTGCTTTCTATCTTTAACCTCCTTGAATTCCTGATAATCTATCCTCCAATGTATCACGCCCCAAACTTGAGAATTAGGAATTAGAATGGGCCCTTAGAGTGTGGCATACATTATTGCATAGCAATCCCTGCAATGTGAAAAGATGCACGAAACACTACAAGGGAGATTTCACAAGTACATATGAGGAAGTTCCACAAACAAGTAGATTATGTTTCATCAATAAGCGGAAGCCTGTGAAATACACCTGTAATGATCATAAGTAATAATGAATACATCATCCATTCATAATATATCCGAACATCTATTACTTAATCATCCACATCTACATGACAATAAAATGCTTAAACATATACATAATCCAAATAAAATGTCCATCCAACCCTCACACCAAAATAACAATAAAAAAGAATGGCATGACTCATCTAGAGGCCAATCATAACTAGGTTTAAGCAACCCAAACAGAAAACCCATTGACGCTCTTTATATGATGACTAATAGAAAACGTCGCCTTCATTCCACTCATCTACACCCTAAGGTACCAATGAAGTTCCTTCCGAGGCCGTGCCGATCACTGAACTAGCGTTGGGTTCGGTATCTGTAATACCAAGGGTAGCACTGTTAATATGACGGTCAAGCAAATATAGAGGTATATGAGACCATCATGATGTATTAAATGAATTAAAGAACATATTGATTAAAGGAAAACAATAATCGTAAGTTAGGCATGTTGTGCATAAAATTAACATGAATAACGAATCATAAACAATATATTATATCATACTAATTGACATCTATCAGACTATATTCTCTCTAAAGAAAGCATATAACAAACAAAGGGGAATATTGTTAAGGGATCAGTCTAGCTTCCCAAGGAATGCTAACCTACTCTTTCATAAACTACTGCAATAGTGACATAAGGGATACTTAAATTAGTCCCGTCGAACCTAATATGGGTACAAGCTAAGTGGTGCTGATTCAAAGTATCAAGACCATCCTGAATTCATTTCGTACATACTTATCATCGATCATAGCGATCATCTCATATTCATACATAATCATTTATAAATAAAGGGAGTATTGGTCTTAAGATCACATTCAATCATAAAAATTGGAATTAAACACAATAATTGATAATCAGACAATACATACTTAAATAAGCTAACAGTGCTTGAACCTTCTCAACCTTAGCTACACCTATTTTGACTTATAGGCATATGCTCAATAGAAGCTCCAGCTCCGATTTTGCCTCAAGGTTCACCAACAAAAATGCGTAAATGATTAAATCATATTGAGAGCAAGGTTTTTTAACAATATGAATGCTTATAAATTGAGCAATTATCAAGGATAGTTACTAGCCAACCCTATGCTAGATTTTCCATGTTTCTGAAGTCATTCAATACGATATATTCATAAAACATCCGGTGTTATTGTGTTACCAGAATCTTTATGTTACATTGTGTATACAAAAGACACCTCTTCTTATACCAACACCCATGACGTAACATCGGAAAACTATCCGAAAAATCGAAGGGGATGAGTGATAGCTCTTCACTCTTCCTCTTTATCATTTGATCACCATTGGGCTAATTTATTTAGGGTAAGGGTGCCATATCTAAAGCCTTACAAGTCTTTGAGTGTCCCTAATTTTCCTAAGTTTCTGTATTTTTACGGCTTAGCCATGTATAGGTTACGGCTTAGCCATGCGGCATGAGTTTTCTCTTAATTTCACTCGCATTTATGGCTCAGATGTATGCTAGTCTACGGCTAGGCCACGGCTTGCGTACGGCTTAACAAAGGGTCATTTGTAACGAAAAGCTGGATTTGGGGATTCTATGAAAAGCTAACCGTAAAATGGTTTACGGCTTGGTCATAGGGTGGTTACGGCTTAGCTATAATTCATTTCACGGCTTGGCCATGGGTTAGCCATAGAACAAATATAGAATTATTGGTCTCTGGAATCCTAGCTATAGTACTTACAGCTTAGCCGTGAGCTTTACTGTAAGCTTCAGAATTTCTAAAAATAGCTTCTGAAACACGAGTTCAGTATAGAACTCTTCAGTTCTGTTTCCAATCTTTTTGTGGTCCAATCCTACCATTTTGCATTCCAAGTCACAAATCTCCATTGATTCATATACATCTTGTATTCTCATAAACAAGTGTGAAAGAGCTGTAAATTGCATTTGAAAAGATTATTTCAAAAATCACCAAATTAAACATGCATATATTAATATACTCTTATACTTACCTTGTATCGGTGCTTAACCCAAAACTAGCCTCTCCTTTGATTTGATGATGGAGAAAGCCTCTATAGAAGGAAATCCTATTACATGCAAAGACATATAATAGGTGAATCTAATATAAGATATATGCTTGTTGCTCATTTGAGTCACCTTGACTCTTTTAAACTCAAAGGAATGAAATATGGGTGGTTTGTTACCTTAAAGAGCCATAGATTGTGAGGAAAAGATGAATTTAGTGGTTCCTAAGACGAAGATGCACAAGAGGATGTAGAAAGAAGAAATTGAAACCTAGTAGGGGCACATGCAAAGCTCCAAAATTCAGATTCCAACTCCAAATTGGAAGTGAAGGTGAGAGAAGAGTGAAGGTGATGTGCTTACATAGAGAGAGTTGAGAATAAGGAAAGGGACAATGGTTTGCCCCCTTTTAATTCAAACTTTCTGAAGTTTGTATGCAAGTCCACTTCCTTTAAGGAAATTACAATTTGAGTCAAATGGACTTCAATCGGGCCAAGATGGATCCGAATTAAGTTAGATCAAATAAAAATGATAATCTACAAGATGAAATACATATGATGCAACTAATATGGTGTTAAAGTGATGCAAATCATGTGACTCTAAATTACAAAAAGGTCCTTAACTACCTAAGTAAGGTTTGAACCCGACTCAACTACCTATCCAAAACCCAATTCCAAGGGGGTTTGAGTTAAATTAGTCTAAACAAACATTAATTAGCACAAACCAAGGTTAACTATTACAACTCAAGATTAGTTCGCGTTTGGACCTTACACAATGTCCCCTTTTTTTTTAAATAAAAGCATTTTAGATTTTTCTTGCTTCACGATTTTGATCTAGAGTTGTTTTTGCTTGAGCTATCTATGTCCTTAGACCTGCCACATTCACTGAAGCCTTCTTTTGTTAGAAGTCTCTCTACATGTAAACCAATTTTAGTGGGCTTCTCCATTGCAGCATTAGAGATAATGTCTTACCTAACTTCTTCAAACTTGAGTGGGTCCTTTCCATCAAGCAGGGTAGTCACAAAATAATCATATAAGTCAGAAAGAGAGTTAAGCAATAGTTAAGACTTGTCTACATCATTGAATCTCACATCAAACCTCAACAAGTCATTGATCATCCTATTAAAAGTGTTCATGTGCTTCAGCACAGCACAACCTTCTTTCATCTTCAACCCATATAACTGTTTCTTGAGATACAACTTATTTATGAGATTTTTTTTTCCCATATAAAGACTCTCAAGCTTCTCTCATAGATCTTTTGCAGTCTCCTCCCCTATGACATTGGATATGACTTCGTCAAAAAGATAGAATTAAATAGAGCTTACTACATTTTCATCAATTTATGCATACTTATTATTTTCTATCTTTGCAGGCTTCTTTTCTTTGTCTAACAATGCCATATTTATACCTTGTTGAATCCAGATATTTTTCATCTTCCTCTACCATAAATCAAATTGATTCTACCATCAAATTTTTTCAATTTCAAATTTGATACCTGCTATAAGTTCTACTTGTGGCCATTGCAAATTTGAAGATGTTTCTAAATCGCTCAAATTTCTGCTACTCAAATTGCCAGTTGACTCTATAAACTTTGTAGATCTCATTGCCATGAGTCCATTGTAAAACAAAGAGCATGATTTCGAGTCTGGATGAGTCTGATATTCACTAAACAATTCTAGCCATCAAACTCATCAAAACTACTATTTGACTGATGCTGACATCAACATATAACGTCACAAGCTCCTAGTTCTGTTGGGCTTTTGAAACAAATTAGGTCAAAGCTGACCTGAAACTACACTTGTTGCTTAGATTATGGGCTGGGCTTGACTACATAATGGGTCAAGTTAACCTAACCTTGAATAGACCCAAATAGGGTCTCTCCTTCTACTTCTAGTACTACAATAAAAAATGAAGTCTGCTACTCTAGTTCTTCTTTGTTGAAGGTGTACCACGGCAATACGTGGTGGGGTAGTGGCTGGATTTCTACAATGGTGGCAGTCCCATGGTGGTTTTTGCAATGCTCTAGCAATAGATGGCCGGCAGCAACAAAAACAAGGACCCTTGTCTTCTCTACAAAACCAAGACAAGTCTCATTCTTTGGTGATGGCTGCCAAAAGAAGTCCGATGAGAACCAATCATCTTGCTCCTCTCTCCAACATAGATCGAGTTAAAGAGTCTGAATCTCTATGTCTACAGCTTTCTCTGTTCTCTTATATTCTGGTTGAAACTAGATTATTTTTTTCAGTTTCTTCCTTCTCTACAATTTGCAAACTCAAGTCCAAAAACTCGTCCGGAGAAAACTGAACCAAGAGGCCCTCCCTTTTTCTTAACAAAAAGACAAAAACTTTTGTGAAACCTAGAGAGATGTTCTCTCTTTGTCTAACATCATCACCTTTTTTAAAGCAAGAAGACTCTAATGGGATCAACTTCACTAACATGCAATCTGTCCAGTCTCCTCGTAGATCACAAGCCATGACCTATCTTTGATATCACTTGCTAGATAAGGATTAGGGCCAAACATGCAATCACACAAGATAAGTTAAAGACAAGCAAACACATGACGTGCAGATTTATGTTGTTCGGCAAGATTGCCTAATCAATGAGCATGGAGATTTTACTATGTAGAAATCTCTCACTCACACTCCCTACAAATTCTCTCTGTGTTCCGCCTTAGCTTGATTGTTTAGAAAGAATAACCCTAAGAGAGAAGTTATAAGACCAACCCTAACAAAGTGGGCCTCAATGAAACTATCCAATAAGGACCTTTTGAGCCAAGTCCAACATTCATTAAACCCAACAAATACAGAGGTAAAGCCTCTTAACAGAAGTGGGTGAAGAGGACTTCCAATGGGGCATACCCCATTTAGCAAGATTATAAATAAAAAGCCCATAGCCCAAGCAATAGGTAAATGATCAAGATTGGTCTAAAATAATAGTTTCAACTGTATTTATTTGAGTATGAACTATTCTATCTCTATTGGGTTCTTTCTAAAATGTAAAGTTTGACAATTTAACTTGAAATTTTACATGCCTAAATCTCCTCATACTAATCTTCAAACGTCTTTCTTTAAATCTCTCCTTCCATAAAGATTTAGTAGGTTGCTTGAGAACTTGAATAAAGGGTGCATTTTCCTCAATAAAAAGATATGTCACATAGTTAGGAATAACCTGCATCACCTAAACATTTTAGCGTAATAGTCCATAGATGACTCTACTACCCCATGCATTAGTAGATCAATATTGCTCCACAAAATTCCAACAATTCTATCTCTTATATTACAAATAGAAAATCTCTATCCTAAATTAATAATAGCCACTAACGGAGCATGACTGATAGATAGCTTGAAGGCATATTCCAGTAGGTAGAAATCTCATATGGTAAATTTATACGAAGATAGAGAATTCTACTTCAGATAGTGCAAATAATGTTAATACTATAATTGTAGCTAGTTTTGATTGGGATCTAAAAATATGTCCATTTCTTTCATACCATATATAGCAGAAATATGCTAAGAAAATAAGCTTACCCAAAATTTGAAGACCTTTATGATTTGAGTCGAAGAGTAATTGATTCCAGCAAAGTAGTAAGAGAGTCACAAGCAATTGGAGTTAACCTCAATTTTTCAAGTAAAGAATTCCAGACACTACAAGAAAGTTGACATTTAGCTGTGGTATATTTTGCGGCTAAAAGTAACAAAGTCGCTACTAAAAATTTTAGTGACAACATTTCTATCGCCACTACGCTGTTGCTAAAAGTGGTGTCACTAATTGTTTTAGCTACAACTTTACAACGTTGCGGCTAAAAGTTAAACTTTTTGCTACGAAAATAAAATTGCCACTAAAAGTCTAGTATTTAGTCACAACGTTTTTTGTAGATAATTTTAAAAATAATTGTAGCTATAAGTATAAAGTTGCCACTAAAAAATCATTATAAGCATACGAAATTGGAGTTTTGGTGGCAACTTTTAGTTGTAGTTAAATGTATAACTTTTAGCTACGACTATAAATTGTCATTAAAAGTATTTGACTTAGTAGTTTTAGTGACAACCTTTTGATGCTACTAAATACTAATCCTTTAGCGACAAACATAAACCGCTGCTAAAAGTATTTAAATATAGCAGTTTTATTGGTAATTTTAGTGGTGACTTGTAGTCGCAGCTAAAAGTTAAACTATTAGCAGCAACTACAAGTCGTTAGTAAAAGTATTACATGTAAGACTTTTACTTGCGACTTGTTATTGCCACTAAAATTTAAAATTAAAAATAAAAGAAAATAATATTAATTTATTAAATATTTTTCCTTTTAATTTATTTGCTTCTCATGAACCTGCCTACATGGACACATGGACACTGGAGTACTGAGTGTGAAGCAGTCTCTCAAGTGCATTCACAAAGAATGCAACAAGAATCATAATTTACATTCCTTTGGAGAATAAATCTTTTGTTTTTAAGTTTCCTCTGAGAAGCACCCAAGCACACATTGAATGTTTTTTAATACACTCTTTAAACTATATCATCAAAGGCCAATGGATTCCTTGGCTAGGTCATCTACACATCATATTGTATGACGATTTTAACATGAAATGTCCCAATTCCTCTAAGGTATGAACAATCTCACCATTAAAATTAGGCCATGGTTGAATCTCTAAAGGAACACAACATGTTCATAAGTACATTAGTTCTTCGACTTGGGAATTTCCAATTATCATTGTCAATAAAGTGATGAACAACCACATTAACTACCATACCTAAATCATGGATTGCATGATCCCCATAGCTATCCTTTAAGTGCCCACCATTTAACCACAGATTAGTGCAAAATTCAGTTAGGTGGCCATTTCCAATCAAATTTTTTATATGAGGCAAAGCATATTGCCTATATTGTAAGATACCCTTCCATTCCTAAGAAACACCTTTTGAAATAGGAACATCCCATAAGAATTTATCTCACAAATATTTAACATTAATCTACATATTCCAGCAAATTGGTTTAATAATAATAACATTCCGAACCTCCCTTAGGAGGGTTGCTTTTAAAGTGACAAAGGTAGAGCAAATACCAAGGCTACCAAGAGCAATAGGTTGACAAATAGAATCCCATGCTATAGTGTGAATGTAGTAAGTTGACCAGCAATTCCAAAAACAATCTCTCATCTGTCTATCTAATGCATGCAATATAACTTGATGAAGCATAAAGATTGTTGCCCAAAATATATGAAATGATGACAATGTAGACTTAATCAATTCAACTCTACTTGCATAAGACAGCTTTAGATTTCTATCCAACCAGTCGTTGTTGAATATTTATAAGCAAAGGTTGACGATCATTAAACCTCAATCTTTTTGGAGATAATAGAATATCCAGGTGTCTAGTCAGAAAGGTTGATATAGGGATATTTTGAATGGAAGAAGTTGCCCCTTGGTCTTTATAGTTACAATTTGCAAAGAATAGACCACTTTTAACCCAAGTCACACCTAACCCCATGAATTGTTTGAATGGATCAAGAAAGTGCTTAAGATTGGCTTCTGCCTAAGTGGAAGCTTTACCATATACAATCAAGTCAGCAAACGTTAAGTACTATATACAATCAAGTCAACAAACGTTAAATGTGATATTGCAACGTCACGTTGTGAAAAGGAGTAGGAATCATGTGAAAAAAGGTATATTATATTTTTCCTTTAGAAGAAAATAATTATCCACTGATCAACTCACTAGTGCAAATCATAGGTAAAAAATAATCCCGTTTAGATATTTTCCATAGACCCATCATTCCATATCTTCAATGCTCCTTTTGATAAATACTACTTTTACTTCAAATTGCTTAAAATTGTTACTACTCGGTAACCATTGGCATTTGCTTTGATCTTCTCCAACTTTGGTAGGTGTACTACAAGAGTGAGAAGAATGATAAAGAAGATATTATTCGCAACACTTATGGATTGGAATACCCAGAAACTAATGTCATGTTTTCCCTTTCCTGTGGGAGCAAATCTTCTCCAGCTGTAAGTATTATAACAATTATATTTAGCATTCTTGGTCATGAACCATGTCACAAACATTGCTTATTGAAGTTACTGGAGTTTACAGCATCTTCAAATTTTAAAAATTCAAAATTACAATACTTTATTCCTTATATCTTTTTTGACTACCCATATTTTCTTTTGGCTTTTGCATGTCTTTCAGGTTAGGATATACACTGCAGATGGGATCTCAGCAGAGTTGGAGAAATCAAAACTAGAATATCTACAAGCTTCTATTGTGGTGACCAGCACGAGAAGGCTAATGGTCCCAAAACTTCTATTATGGAACATGCCCAACTTTTCAAATGACAAGGATCTATTGGTTGAGTGGGTCTGCAATCAATTGCCAACATCTGGGTCTTTAAGGAAATCATTGTCAGAGTGCCTCAGAGGCCCAAACAATGGAAGGATTTCAAATGCTAGCATAGAAATAATGCCCTATGAGTTTGAGTTTCAATATCTATTAACTAGTATTCCATGAGAGTGTACTTGTTTTGTGTACCAAAGTTGTTATTATGGTTTTCTTATTCTTATGTATCAGAGAAGCACTTGGAGATATCTATTGATGGCACAAGAATTTTTTGAGAAAGTGAGTGTATTGGAATGTAAAACTGTAATGGAAATGATATTTATGGAAAGATGGCTTTAGCACCTTTCATGGATGGGAACACCATTGTCAGACTATATATTATAGACACTAATAATTGACTGATACTGAATTTTTAGGCTCAAAGTCTTGAACTTTGAATGTACTGAAACTCCATTTTCATTATCTTTATATTCCTTTTTCATATTTCTATTCTTCATCTAAAGATATTAAAGGCATGTTTTGTTAGAGAATATCTGATACTTCCTATTTGAGAGATATCCGAGAAATTCAAATGTTGCCTACTTGTCTTTTTAATGGAATCACAAATCCTCAATGGCTCATGAACATTTTGAAAGTCCAATATCTGAGAACTCCAAGAATTGCAAAACCAAGGGAGACTGTTGTTGACATATTATCATAAATTCTCACCAATAATAATTTACATCAGTTCTTACAATAAAAAAAGTATTAAAATAAATAAAAATGAAGATTTATGAAATTTATTAGAAAAAATTTTAAAACAAATTGATATATCAAAATGGTATAAGTATATCAGCCGATACTTTCAACTTTGATTAGTTTAGTATAAGAAACCATGCCTTTTCCACTGCCTAATGATAAAAATTATATGGGCTTATTATTTTTTTTTTATATAGTCTTTTTTACAAAATAAGTTTTTTAATATGTGGTCAAGGAGCAAACCTAGTGGCACAGCCTAGGGCTAGGCAAAGACCATGCCTACATATCCCAGGCTAGTTTTTTATGCGGTCGAAGTTTGGACTCAGGCTCAAACATGGGTATCAAAACCCAATTGAGATTTAGGTAAGTCTAGGTATATTACAAAATGAAAGTCGCGGTTGTATTCAAAAAATAGATTTATTAACATATTATTTTGAATTAATGTTTAAAAATGCTTCTTATGGAGAGAGAGAGAGAGAGAGAGAGAGTATAGCTTGGACTGCTGGTTAGAAGTGATACTTTAAACTTGGAGACTGGTGGATTAATACCTATATATGCGTGTAATGTTAGGATGCCACACCACTCAAACATGTGTGTTGGGCTGATAAAATCAAGGATGAAAAACTCGTGACTCAAACTTAACTTTAAAAAAAAGTACTTGGAAGTAGTCAATGCAGAAACTCAGGAGAATCTTTTTAAAAAAAAACTTTCAAAATATTTAAAATGAATCCATTACTTTAAAATATAAAATACATTTATTTACAAACATTCATGATAATTAAGTCAAATTAATAAATTTATATTGTAAGAAAATATTATAATAAGAAAAGTAAAAGAAAAAGAATTTCATATTATATAATTTGTTAGTCCAAATATCAAATCCAAAAGATCAAATATAAGTTTCAAATTACATTCCAATCATCATTTTTAAATTGTTAATTTCAAACTTCGTGCATAATTACTTATAAATAAATCTTAATTGTTTAGAATTAGATCTACCTATCAAATGGTTCATAATCCAATTAACTTATTAAAATGAGATGACCCAGTCAAATCTACCCAGCATCTAACTTTGTTATTTTTTTAAACAAGATGACTCAAGGAATTAAGAGTTAATTCAAAGAGTTTTCCAACCATGGTTAGGAGGATTGTTGATGCCACTCTAGATAAATATAATAGAGTCAAAACTATAATTGTTTGAGTGGTGTAGCTTTGAACGGTGAATTGCACACTTGCATATTTGATTTGAGAATGTAAAGATATAATTAAGGGGAAGTCTTCGGTACAACAACAATGCAACATATTGTGCTGCAACATCATGCTTAGCCAATAGTGTCATGCCATGTGTATGGAGAATTTTCAAGGGCAATTGCTTCTTTCCAAAATCATTCACAAGATAAACGTAGTATTTTCTTATCATTTATGCCCTTTCAACTAAAAAATCCTTCTCTTACCCCGTGTTACAGGAAAAAAAGGATAAAACATCTCTCACACTTATCTCTCTCCTTAACTTATTTCCCCAAAAAATTAAAAATAAAGATGGCCCCATCTATCAAATGCCTACAAAAGGTACCACCTTTCTCACGTCTCTAATAGCATCTTTCAAATTAAGATTTTTCTAATGGAACCATATTATCTTGAGTTGAAGTGGGAACTACTTTCAAATTAGTCATTTATAAATTTTAATCAAATTAAAATAATAACAATAATAATAATAATAACAACAACAATAATAATAATAATAAGAAACTGAACCACGTCAAATAATAGGCAAACTACCATGCAGTACAATAACGCCCACCTTTGAAAGTTCCAAACCTCTCAACAGCCCTAGTGGTAGCAATCAAGGCATAAATTATTATTAAAATTAATGAGATGGTTGCTATTAGATCAACTAAAGATGGAACCCATGATTAACTTTGTTAATTTTTTTGTTGTAAATTATTATTCAAATTAGTGAGGCCACCGCTATTCTATTCATGTGTTTTACGTGACCAATCTTATGGTGGGCCTCGTTCCTGTCATAGTAATCATTGCTACATTCTTAAAAAAGAGAAGATGATTTATAAAGATTTGGACTTTGACCAACAAGTTGATATGTTTTCGAACTATGATATAGGGATGCCACATTTACTTTATCACATGGGTTGCAATACATATACTATTGATTTTCAATTTGTATGTTTATATAACCCAAACATAACTTAACCCAACTAAGTTCACTTTGAGCTGCCAACTAGGCAATGGTGTGATGAACTTGGGTATTGATGTGACCCATTGATGATCAAGATCTGAAATTCTAAAAAAAACTGCCAAGAATCTAAGAGGATCAAGCAATAGTCTACCTATTTTTATTGTCATTTACCACCAAGCTAATAAAATAACATCTTCATTTCTTTAGGGCATTTTGGCAAAGAGGTAGGGTGAAGTAGAATAAAGTTAAATTTTTAAAATTCAAATTCCCCTTTCTTTTTTTAAAAAAATTCAAAATTTCCTTTTCTTTTTTCAAAAAAAGTCAAAAATTCATCACTAAACTACAAAAAAGTCTCTAATTTTTATACAAACAGTCAAAAAGATTTTATATCAAGCAACTAAAAACAAAAAGTTATCATAGCCGAATTATATATAATTCTTTCTTAATTTTGGGTTTACTCTACTTTACTTTACCCTACCCCTTTCCTAGACATGCCCTTAAAGATAAGTCTATAAATAAAGTATTAACTTCAATAAAAATAATTTTCTTCTTAATAAGATGATCTTCTAAAGAAAGAAAATGATGATTGTCATTGCTATGATCAAAGTCATTTCTTAAATTTATGATATGGTTTCTAAACTTGGCTAAACAAAAGACCAAAATAAATTAATAAACTACTAATATCAATGCGAAAAAATTGCCAATGTAGTGTTTAGAACAACATCTTCATTTCCTATCATGATTGCTCATTTGACACAAGATCGATCAAATTGTATTTTGGATCCCTTATCCTCTTCAAATATTGTAGCTTCCTGCACATCATAAAAATAGTGAAAATTCATTAATTTTAAATTCTAAAAATAAAAAAAATCAATTTTTTCCATATTCAATATTAACTATACTTGTGTAGACAAGCAAGGCATTGAAATGAAATTTTTAATGAAAGAGTTCTGACTACAAAAATTACTTTCTTCATTGCATCTAATTCATGAAATAAATATAATAATAATTATTAAATAGAAGTAAACTTACTATTATTGTATACAAAATTAATATAAGATTTCATTTACAAAGGTTCATTAAAAAAGTCTTTTTTCGCATGCCTAAGTTGTAATGGATACTTGGATCACTTTGTCCTACAGTAGAAAAAGTTTAGAAGATTTAAAAAATATTTTTAGGTTATTATAAATGAAAATTTAAAATTTAATAACTGGTAAAAGTTCCTTTGATTGGTTGATCATTTGTACAATATCGTGTGATAGCATTGATATTGTCCAATAATTAAACATCATTAGATTGTGAAATACTGGGAAGCTCGATACGACAACTTCAAAATTTTAGGACACTGTTATGGGTACTATATCACTTAAGAGACAATACAGATGCGGAGATATGGCATGGATACGTACATGAACATAAAATGAAGATAAATTAATTATAATTAGTATATTTAAACATGATTCAAGTTTATAAGCCTTGAAATTCATTTGTATAAACATGTATATATTAAATATATATAAAAAAAGTGAAGATGAAATAAAAGCTAATGTTACATACCTTGATTTTCAGCAAGTCTTGATTCATGAAGAACTCTTGGAACTCGCTTGATCAGTGATGACTAATGTGAGTATAACTATATTACAGTTTTATAGTCTATTATTTTTAAAGAATAATAGTTAAGCATAAAATATTCTATCCAAAACCACAATATTAAGTATTTACATTATAATTCATAATCCATGAATTGAAAACACAATATAAAATCATATAATATCAACAAAGTCTACTGTTCAATATGTTAACAAAATATGTCAACAAAGACTAACAAGTAACAACTTAAAGAAAATCATGTCAAAAAAGTCTAATAATTAACAAGTGTAACAACTTAAATAGTTATCATCCAAATATAAATTCACTATTCAGTAATCATCATCAGAATCAAGTACTTATTCAAATTGAGCTCTCTCCTCCTTTCCAAACATATGAGAAGATTATGTACCAATATTTATTTCATCCTTGTCTTGTTCTTCAATCCCTAAAATACTTTCTTCATCATTATCCAATGTTAAGCTACTATTGCATGGTTTTTTATGGAATTCATTTCCAACTTCAACATCCCAATATTGGAATGGTCCTTTTCTGATATGCAAAATGATAAACTAAGTTTTAGTTATTTATGAATTGTGCAATTATAACAACTAAATATTTCAAAATTAAATAAAAAATATAATAGATGTGACTTAAATGTGTTGAGCATTATTATAAAATAAAAAATTACTTACTTGTACTATGCCTTCCTTCTTGAAAGTAAACAGTGATTACTATACACATATACCAAATCTTCTATACTTCTAGTAGTAAGCTTATTTCTTTTGATGGTTTGAATTTAAGAATATGTATTCTAGTTTCTTTCACGATAAGATAACGAAGCAGGTTGAGCAAGAAGCTTTGATGCTAACCCTGACAACATTGAAGCAATAAATTCATGCATCCCCCGCAATAAAATAGGATCATAAGTGTTCATATCTTCCATTACATGTAAGTTACTAAAATAACCAAAAGGTGTATAAAACTTTCCAAACTCCATATTCACCTCTCTAACTTTCTTCGGTTGAAATAGACAGCCAAAACATATAACTCAGTTACATGATACTTCTACATCCTTATTTAAAGCAACATAGTTCACTCTTGCACCTTCTCTAGTAAGCCATGTACAGTTATAGTATGTAGAATTGAGTAAGTGTGCAGCATAGTGTAGAGGGGTAAGACTTTTATTCAACTTTGAAAGAAGTATTTCATGCAATATATCAAAAATTTTTAATTAACCAACTAACATGCCTTTTTTCATGTTTAAACACTTTAACTTTTACATTTTCAGTCATTATATCCCACATTTCATATACTATCGTGCCTGCAAACCGAGGCGTTGAATTAAGATTTAATAATATGAGGTATTTGTGTATTTAAATTGCTAGGATCAAATCCATGTGTGTGAGGATGAAACCCTATCACTAACAAACTAATTAGCAAAAGCTTACATGGTATTGTGACTTGAAGTATGTGGCCCTCGGATTTTGTGTTGCAACCTAATGCTTATTCTAAACTTACTAAGATAAACATATATACTCAAACTAGTAACCATAAAATTTATAAGATAATGAGCCGGACAAATAACCTGTGAATTTCATTAATGTCTTTCAATATTTAATATTCCAAAGTACATTTATATATATATAACATAAATGGTCGGTTAGACCAATATAACTCAAAATAAACTCAAAATACAATCAATGATAACTCTCCCCAAAATGTAATGTATCTCCGATACCCAGCATAACGTCTAAGTAACATCAGTGGTACTAACATACTCGTAAATACCTATAGCTCCATAGCCTCTCACACTCCAGCTCAAGGGCAAGGATAAGGCTAACTTGAACATCAAGGTGATATTGTCAAATATGACAATCTGGCAAGAGATTAGTAGCAATACACAACCTTGCAGCAATGCTGAGTAATAAACACAATAATAGATTGTATAGAGGGTATAAATATGATAACTAGGCATGTTGTGCATAATAATGGAACAATAAGCATGTAAGGATCATGAATAAGAAGGACACCATGTCGTCATACTATAACAGGCTAGTTGACAATCCACGTGGCTAAATTCTCCATCACAGTTGCACTACATGACCGTGACACAACAAGCATGAACATAAAATTCACTCGATGATGCATTGCGTGTCTCGAGTGAAGGAAAATATGCTCTAGGTTGTGCTGCATGGCTAGAAAAGGGAAATGGATTCCTTGCAGCTAAAGCTGGAGGGTGAAATTGCCCCCAACTAAAGCACGAGGGAGACCCAATGGGAAAACATGAAGCCATCTACAGAGGCATAATAATAATCTAAATCAAACTTTCAATTTTGCCTAACCAAAAGAGGACCGAAGCTCAATGGTGCTGACACATGGAATGATGACAAGTCATAGAAACCGACTGAACATGACTGAAATCCCAAAATGAGGAACTATTCCATACTTGTATTTCATATCAGACTTGTAATATACTTATAAATAGTCCTTTGGGGTCACACGGGTAAAAACAATGAAAACTAGGTCATAACAAGCGTTTCGAGTGATTTTCGAAAGAAAGTGGATGAAAACAGTCCTTTTTCGTTGAAAACAGATTACTTACTAGATTTATGTTGAATAAAAAAGCAGAGAAACCCTAAGGTCTAGAAATAATTGAACAGCATTCCGACATGGGAATACAAGCCCTGAAATTGGTAAAAAGGTACAAAGTGGATCCAGTGCCTAAGGGTGGATGCGGTGCATCGAGACAACCCCTACCAATCCTCAGAACACCCTAATCTATGATCCAAGTTGGTTAAGGGTCTCCAATCGCGACACGAGTGCCGGACATCGAATCCCGCATGACTTCCAGCCTAACCGTTCTATTTAAGTCTGGGACGAAGAGGGTAAAGGGTTAACTAAGGTGAACATGCATAACATGAGTGTAGTTTGGACGAAATAGACAATATAAACTTGAGGCAAATAAGGAATAACACCTAAGATTTTATTAAGGTCTATAAGTTGTCTTCGGCTGGGCAGAGTGCTCACAAAACAAAGTTACAATCATTTTAAGGTTTGAATGTCAGAATTTATATCACCTTGGTGCCTAATCATGTAAGGACATCCTTAATTCTTAAACGGTCTGCATTTAGTTCATGAATAATCCATCAAATATAGTTCTAAACAATATCTTCCAAAGTAATCTCAACTCAGAACTTAGAGATCTCTATTATTGTGTTGTACTTAGAGTTGAGAGAAACTCTCTTTTTATAGCCTACAATTTGTATTTTAAAATAATACTCCTTGTAGAACAAAAATTGTTAATTCCTTAAAAGAATACTCATTTTAGAATAAGAACTACCAGTTTTGGTATAAATATAAAACAAACCATAAACAAGGTAGTTTTATCTAATCCCATGAATTAGCCAACTTACTAAAAAAACCTTACAATCTCCCCCTTGGCAATTTATGGACAAAACTTTTTATACATTCAATCTACTCAAAAATAAAACCAAAATTACATTGAGTAATTTGAAATATAAAAAAAAATTTGTACCATCAGCTTTGTACTAATTTGAAGTCATCATTAAAAATCCATCATCTTTAGCTCTACTATTTTCATAACCCTCTACCTTTTTGTCCATAATTGACAAATTTATGATATTATCATGCAGCATGATTGGTAACTAGGATCCAACATTAGCTCTTCCCTTAATTGTGACTCCCCCTCAATGATATACTTATATCAGCATTGGGGAGGGGGCTCGATCTTCTTTATAAGGGGCTCTTGAACTTTGGTACCCACACTAGTGAATTAAATAGCTTCATCATAGTGTGAACCAAAATAGATGACAAATCTTCCTTTTTAACCTAGATTACACTAGATTTTGGTGCGGAAAATTGAGTTCAACATTGCTTAGATTTTGGCATAGTTTTTAGCTTTTTGCAATGGGGACGGATGTGTCCTTGTATTCCACAATGATGACATGTGGGTGCTCATGCAATTTAGGATATGACTCACTCTTTGATGCACAATCAACATGTTTTCTCTATGCAGTATGTTGTGCAGTGAATGCATGTACAATGCTTTTAACAAATATAGTGTTACTTGTAGATTTTGATGTTGAAGTACTATCAATGTATTCAAAACCAGTCTTGTCAGTATGTGACTTCTGAACATTCAAGATGTGCTCAAGTACATTTGAATTGGCATCCATCGGTTCAAAGTGGCTTTTGAAGCATCCAACTCTGTCAAAGTCATCTTTAACTTTCCATTCAAATCTTCAAGATCATCCTGATTCTTTAACACTTATGATCTCAAGATTCATTCTCTTGATTTTCAACAATCAAACTCTCATTTAAAAAATTTGTATGACCTTCAATGAGAATGAACTGTGCATATACTTCTTCTAAATTTTTTTAAGGGATAGAATTTCGGCATCAAAATCTTCAACTTGTTTCACAAGTTTTGCAACATACTTACCTAGTTTTTTTGTTTTGATTATGCAAAAATTTATACTGAGCTTCCTAATCAATATTCTTAGGAGATACTTCTTCATCATCAATATTATCATCAGATGGAGAAGATCTAACCATGAAAACAACATACTTGGCACTGAAATTATCAAGAAGAGAATTTTCTACATCTTCAGAATCATCAACTTTACTACATCTCTACTTTTTTCTATTTGTACATTCAGATGCTCTATAGCCAAACGCTTTGCATTCAAAGCATTGAATAGATTTAGGTTTTTTCTTCTCTGACTCATATTTGAACAACTTCGTCAAGCTAGATTTTTTATCTTTTAGAGCATAAAGATTAGTTGTAAATGTGCTTTCTATTCTAAAAAATCCTTTTAGATCAGCACACAATAATTTAGTGTGAACCACTTTGATACCAATTGAAAGTTTATAATGCCTGAGTTTTATTATAGATTCTGATTTAATTACTAATTCTATGCAGTAGAAAAATAAAAGCAATCAACTACACAAAGAAGACAACACACAATTTTAACATGGAGACCTAAACAAGAAAAAACCACGAGTCCAAAGTGGACAAAATCAATCACTAACTTCCACGGTACAAAATATACTTACAACCCTACAGTCAACCCCTCAACACAAGGCATTATAGTTGTTCTTGAGAGATCTCCACAGCATGCAGTCCCTCAGTGCCCCACTATTAGTGCCTTGATCTCGATAACGAACGAATCTCTAACTAGAAAACAATCTTTAACTAGAAAACAATCTTCTACAAGAAAATAGAAGCAATAAATCCTTACGAAGAAGTAGAAACATCAACTCTAGAACTTGAAGCCTTCAGCCAAATTTCTCATAGCAGCTGTAGACAATATCTTCAAAAATAATCTCAACTTAGAACTTAGAGATCTCTATTGTTATGTTGCACTTAGGGTTAAGAGAAATCCTCTTTTTATAACCTACAATTTGTGCCTTAAAAGAATACTCCTTCTAAAATAAGAACTACAGTTTTTTTAAAAAAAATACTCATTCTAGAATAAGAACTACCAATTTTGATACAAATAAGAAACAAACCCCAAACAAAAAGCTTTGTCCAATCTCATAAATCAACCAACTTATTAAAAAACACCTTATAATTTATACCACTCAACCAACCAGCAAAGAAAAAAAAGCATAGCACTACACAATAAAACTCACAATGCACCAGACACCTTAGATAACTAAATACCATAGAGAAATACAGGACACCAATGGAAAGGAGTGTCTTATCTCACATGGCCACATGGATATCAATCTAGATTGCACATGTACTATACCTCTTACCTAATCTAGCAAAAAAAAAACTATAGTTACTGATGTAATCTTAAATTAGTAAATAGCAATTGCACAGTTGTCAATAAGTAGATAATGGTAGAAACAGGTTAAATCTACAGAGAACCGAACCAAGTAATATTAAAACTGATTTTTATATTGAAAGACTAGAAAACGAGAAATTTGGGTGGGTTTAAACTAAAAGCAAAGCAAAAACAATAATTTAATTAAAAGTAAAGAAAATTAGGTATGTAAATCGATTAGAGTATCCAAAATTCACTAAATAATTATACCATTCAGTCTATGCAATTATTCTAATCTTTTATCTCAAGTATAACTCAGATTAGAAACAAATCAATATTTCAAATCCAGAAGATTTTCTTTTGAAAATCCCCTTTTTTAATTAAAATAAATCTAAAAAAGCTAAGACCTCCTTCACTTCAAAATATAATAAAAAATCTTTGCATAACCTATCAAAGAATCCTACTTCAAAGCACGGACTATCAAATTTAAGCATAGAAAATCAAAATCTTTTTATTTCATTAAAAATTAGAAACCAAAGTGGCCCAATTTGGCACGAAGACAAGACTATTTTTCTTTTGAAAACCCGTTAAACTGAGACAATCAAAAAGGAAAGAAAAACAAACATAAACTGAAATAATAGACTACTTCGCTTTTTCCTTCACTCTGATCAGTGAATCAGCCCGCCATTGCAAACAACTGCAGAAAGATTTTCATTGATGCCATAGTCTTTATAAGTATCTCCCAGAAAAACTCTCTTTCTAAATTCTTAGGTTTCTTAAACAAGGATAAAAAATGCCTTAAAATTTTGAAAAAATAGAAAATATAGAAGATGAGAGATGGAGAAAGTATGAGAATGGATGGAGAGGAGGGTGGTGGACATCCCAATCTTAGAGTGGACCTCCATTCCTAAAGCTCCTTTTATATTTTTATCAAACTTTGATTTATTGAATCTAGACTCCTCTTTGATTCACTGCGACAATCCTGGGATTTTGCAACGAAATATTTCGTTGTCAAAGAAAAAGCATTCGTTGCAAATCATTTCTACCGACGAATTATTTTCGTCGCCAATTTCGTTGTCATTGTCCTGTCTCTAATTCATTTAAGTGATGAAATTTTCTTTTCATCGCCGAAAACGTCAAATCCGCAACGTCAAATTTCGACGCTAAATGTGCACAATTTTATCACACAAGCTACGCAATCGTCGCCAAATATAGAGGATTAAAAATGATGGTGTACTTCTAGGAATGAAATAATTCATCGTGAAAAATAGTATCAGCAACGAAATTTTTTTGTCACTAAATATACTAATCCAACGTTTTCCCTGCGTCGACATGACTATTTTCTAGGAAGCAATTTAAAAATAGCAATGAATTTATTTCGTCGCTAAAGGAGTCATTACTGACGAAATGTCTTATTTCGTCACTAAAACCAGATTTGTGGCATGATTTAGAGACGCATAGAGTCGTCTCTAAAAACAATTAATGACAAAATAATTATAGTTTTTTCCTATTAACTTTTTGTTAGTAGCGACAAAAGTTCTAATTTCGTCGCCAAAGGTAATGACTTATATTTGTCACCAAAAACAATTAACGACTTAATAATTAATTTTTTTTGCTTTTAGCTTTTTTAATCATCATCATCATCATCATCAAAACCTTATCACAACCATGTTGGGGTTGACTACATGAATTTTGTTTCTCTATTCCATTTTATTTTGAGCCATATCTTTAGATAAGTTAAACTTCCTTAAATCGGATTTAATGACCTTGATCAATGTTTTTTTCAGCCTACCCCTACCTCTTGATGGGTCATCCACCTATATAGCCAAACTTTTTTTCACCGATGCCATTACCGACCTACACTCAACATGTTCAAACCATCTAAAACGGATTTCTCTAATCTTATCCCCTATTGATGTTACCCCTAAACACTCTCGAAAGCGCTCATTTCTAATTTTATCTTTTCTAGTTTTACCACACATCCACCTAAGCATTCTCGTCTCCGCTATATCCATCTCATGTATATGCATCTTCTTAATTGGCCAATATTCTACTCCATATGTCATAACTGGTCTAACCACTGTCCTGTAAAATTTGCCTTTCAATTTTATTAGCATTCGTCTGTCACAAAGCACTCCAGAAGCTAGTTTCCATTTCAGCCATCTAGCTTTTATCCTATGCTCTACAATTTTGTTAATCTCCTCATCCTTACTAATCATCGAGCCTACATACCGAAAAGAATCTCTACATGGTATTTCATGGATTTCAATTTTTATAGTGATTTCAACACTTTGTATATGTTCACTGAAGTTGCACTCCATATATTTTGTCTTTGTACGACTTTTTTTAAAGCCTTTAGATTCTAATGCCCCCCACCCTCCCCCTCCCCCCCCTCCCCCCCCCCCCCCCGCCCGCCATCTCTTAAGTTTTGCATTTATACCATCTCTTGATTCATCCACCAATACTATATCATCTGCAAATAACATACACCATGGTACTTCTTTTTAAATATGCACAATTAACTCATCCATAATTAATACAAAGAGATAAAGGCGTAAGGTTGATCTCGAATGCAAACTTATAGTTACGGGAAATTCATCTGTTTCTCCACATGTGGTTCTTACATATGTTACTGCTCCTTCATATATATATCTTTAAAATATTCAATGTAATCGTCAGGGACATTCTTTTTCTCCAAAATCCACCAAATTAAATCCCTCAATACCATATCATAGGCTTTTTCTCAATCGATAAAGACCATGTGTAGATTTTTCCTCTTTGCTCAATAGTTTTCCATTAATTGCCTAAGTAAAAAGATAACTCCATAGTTGACCTCCCTAGTATAAAACTAAATTCATTTTCAAAAATTTTGGGTTTTCGTCTCAATCTTTGCTCCATTATTCTCTCCCATAACTCCATAGTGTGACTCATAAGTTTAATCTCTCGATAATTGGTATAATTTTGAATATTTCCCTTATTATTATATATAGGTACTATAATGCTTCTTCTCCATTCACCTGGCATTTTCTTTGTCACAAATATCTTATTGAACAGTCTACATAACCAACTCACGCCAACCTCTCATAAGCATTTCCATATCTCTATCGTAATATCATCTGGTCTTATAGCCTTTCCTGTCTTCATTCGCTTCAATGCTTCATTTATTTATACTCCTCTAATTCTACAAAGAAAAATATACTCTGGTAATGAAGTATCCCCCTTAGCTCTTGTATCCCCCATATATTCTCCATTTAAAAGTTTGGTAAAATATTTCTTCCACCATTCTTTAACATCGTTGTCCTTCACTAAAACATTTTCCCTATTGTCCTTGAAACATTTGACATGATCTAGGTCCTTACTTTTCTTTTCTCTTATTTTTGCGAGCTTAAAAATATCTTTCTCTCCTTCTCTTGCTCCCAACCTATTATAGAAGTCAACGTATGCTTTGAACTTTGCATTACTTACTACTTTCTTAGCTTCTTTCTTTGCTTTCTTATACAGCTCAAAATTATACATATTATTAGTCCCCTATCAAACTTTATAACAATGTCTTTTATCTCGATTAACTTCCTAAACCTCCATACTCCACCACCATGTTTTTTTATTAATATGTCTCCTTCCTTTTGATTCTCCAAGTATCTCCTTTGCAACCTTCTTAATGCAATTTGCAATTTGATTCCACATTACTGTAGTTTCTCCTTCAAGATTCCATTCTCCCTTTTCAATCATTTTGTCCTTAAATATATTTGCTTTTTCCCCTTCAAACCTCTCCACCTTGTTCTAGTATCAATTTTGTTTACTACTGCTCTCTTTCTACTTCTAATACAAATATATAAAACTCCAAGTCTATATTGCATAGTTAAACTCTCTCCTGAGATAACCTTGCAATCTTTATAAGCTAATCGGTTTTGTTTTTTAACTAGAAAAAAGTCAATCTGACTCCTATTACTCCCACTTTTATAGGTAATTAAATGCTCGTCTCTCTTTTTAAAGTAAGTATTTGCTACTACGAGATCAAATGCCACTGCAAAGTCCAATATAGTATTTCTGAATTCATTCTTTTCTCCAAATCATTGCCCTCCATGCACTCCCTCATATCCTCTATTATCTCTTCCTATATGCCCGTTTAAATCCTCTCCAAGGAAAATCTTATCACTATTTAGGATTTCTCGCATTAAATCATCCATCTCCTCCCGAAATTATCTTTTCACACTTTCTTCTAATCTTACTTGGGGAGCATATGCACTTATAAAATGGATTATATCTTCCTCTAGTATTAGTTTAATTTCTATAATTCTATCACCAAACCTCTTTACCCTCACAATTTTCTCTTTCAAATCTTTATCTACAACTATACCCACTCCATTTCTTGTATTGCTCTTTTCTACATAGAAAAGCTCATACCCATCCATGAGCTCATTAACTTTATTCCATTTCCCCCTTGTCTCCTGTATACAAGCCACACTAATTCTTCTTCTTTTCATTACCTCAACCAACTCCATGCTCTTGCCTCTCAAGGTTCCTATATTTAAAGTAGCAAGTCTAATTTTTCCTATTATTCATCTTTTTCTTTTGGACTAACTTCTTTAACTGCACTAACCCAAAATCATGCGATAGCCCTTGCACACTTTTCACTGTAGCCAGCGCCGCTATAATGCATTGCTTAAAGAGGGGAATGCCCTAGCCTTTCGCAAAATATTGTAATCTTAGAATTTATGTTTGGATTGTGACAAAGTTTTACGCTGGTTATCAACCTACCTAA
This sequence comes from Sextonia rubra, assembly GCA_037013555.1. NCBI lineage: Eukaryota > Viridiplantae > Streptophyta > Magnoliopsida > Laurales > Lauraceae > Sextonia > Sextonia rubra. Next base: position 13,107,932 of record JASUAD010000008.1, read on the forward strand.
CGCAACCCTCCTCCTTTACCCTATCTTGGGACTGGCAGCAAAAACTAGCGGAGTTGTTTTTACCTTTTTTAATAAATAAAAAAACATTTCCTGCTCAACAATTCATAATAATTCTGCTAAATAATTCATAATAATTTTCCATTAACAAACAATAACACAAATCCAACAATCCATAATACAAATCCATTAACAAACCATAATACAAATCCAACAATCCTTAATACAAATCCAACAATCCTTAATACAACACCATTGACAATTCAAAATACAAATCCATCAACACTAATAAATAGTACATGTAGAACATATAAGTATACTCGTAAAATATAATGACAATAAACATTTCTTTCTAGACGAACAATCTCTAGATGCATTGTCATCGTCATTGCCATCGCCACCACCACCATCCACTATTCATCTCCAATCTATGTCAACAAAAAAAACAATTATATTAATGACAAAGTATAGTATTGCTTATCCATAATTCCTCATTGATTTTTATATATTGTTGTTTGGTGCAACATCTACTAGGTTGAAAATCAATCTCTTGCTTACAAAGTTATTAAAATATATATATATAAATTTGCTACCTACCACAACACATGGCAAACTAAACTACATTGATCAAATTTTGTGGGGCCCATCTGACACAAATTTAAAATTTAATTGAGTTTACAATGAAGGAGCTAACCAAGCCCCAGTGCATATCAATAGGGATCACAAACATTAAAAAGGAAATGAATTGTCCTACTCCAAAGAGTCTGTTTCAGTCCACATGACTTGGAACATGCAGTAAGTAGAGATAATACTTGGTCTTTGTAAATATTAATAGAACCCCGTGCTATGCACGGACCTATGTACTAGAAAATGCACGCACATATTTAAGAAATTCAAAACTAATTTACTTAATCAGTAACACCATCTAACTTGTAGACCACATCTAAATAAAGTATTAGAGATAATAGCCCAAGCATATTGATTGCTCCACTTCTATCTCGAAAATCAACAAATCAAACTGAAGAATGTGAGCAAGAATCCGTTTTATTACCTTTCCTAGTATTGATATCTTAGACATATTTAAGTATTCACAAAATATCATCTATGATATATTAAATATGTCTATGATGTTTTTCATATGATTGTATCAGTCTTAGTTTTCATTATATTTATGCTGCTATGGGTGGAAAATCAGTGGATAATGAATAACTAACTTTTTAAAAAGTAATTATTTTCTCATTTTATTAGAAAAATTAAGAAGTCCTATAATTTGAGATACGATTCACTATAGGATTCAATTCATTCCCTTGAATTATTCTGCTGTTGCCATTAGACTTCCAATTGAAAACCCACCTCAGTTTCTTCACCAAGTATCATTTGGCTATTCTTGTTCATTTTGGATGTTCTCTTCCCTATTTTCTCATGTTTTTCCTCAAGGGGCTTTGTTTCTTGTAATGGGCTTTCGTATGAATAGATGATGATGTGCCCATGGTGCTCAATGTCACCATTAATGAACTGTTCATGACATGAAAGATTGGGATGCTTTTTTATAACTGAAATAGTACCCAAAGTTTTACTGAAAAGGTAATAGGCCATAATAATAACCATATTTTTCAGTGACGGTTGATAGATAACAGTAGGGTAGGATCCGTAGAGAAGGGGGTCAGTCCTAAAGCATTCCATCCTCCCATACTCCATTGTATAATGGATACTACAAGCGCACTAGTTTTTTTTATTTTTATATTCATGTCTACGTGTAATTGGTGTATGTAGAGAGTGCACCCATTCCAATGACTGCATTCTGGAATTTGATTTCCATCTTCATTTGCGGTGTTGTTATTCTCTTTGAATCTAGCTACAACTACAGAATTCATCAAGTAAGAATTTCTCTACTTCTTATCATTTTGTTCCTCATGGCTTCTTCAACCGCCATTCCAATGACTACTTCACATAGTTCAGCATTTCTTATCACCAACATCAGTAGCCACTCCAATGACTGCTCCAATCCTAACCCAACACAGCCTTCTACCATTAACAAGCAACAATCTTTGTCATCTCTCCCTGCAACAACACATTATCCTTCCCCTTTTCTTATGCTTGCACCTGGTACATGAAGAGCCATTACTCCCTCCAACATTCCAGCACAGTCTTCTCCTTGTCCTGAGAATGTGTCGTCCACTCCTCTAGTACATACTCATTCTACACTTGCTAATGCTGTTGTTCTACAGTCCTCATCAAATATTCATACCATGGTCACCCATTCCAAAGCTGGGATTTTCAAGAAGAAAGTATTCTTGACCACCAAACATCCAGTAGCATTATCCACCAATGTTTATCACACCTTTACGGTACCCAACTCTTATACTGAAGCTTCCAAACATGTTGAGTGGCGACAAGCCATGTCTAAAAAGTTTTCTGCTCTTTAAAGAGAGGGCACTTGGTCACTAGTTCCATATTCTTCAAATCAACACAATGTTGGATGTCGTTAGGTGTTTAAACTCAAACATCATTTGGATGGTTCAATTGCAAGGTACAAAGCCTGTCTTGTTGTTAAGGGCTTTCATTAATAATATAGTGTGGATTACACATAAACCTTTAGTCCAGTCTTGAAACAGGTGAGGATCAGAATAGTTTTGACTCTTACTGTTCATTTTAATTGGTGCTTCCATTAGCTAGATGTTACTAATGGCTTTTTACATGGATCTTAAAAGAAGACATTTATATGATTCAACCTCGAGGCTTCACAAATCTTGCTTTTCCCATTTATGTATGCAAGTTACACAAATCCCTCTATAGCCTGAAACAAGCAACTTGTGCTTGGAATGCTCAGTTTTTAAATTATTTTCACCAAACAAATGTAGATCCATCTCTGTTATTAGACAATATAAAAAGACAATCACACTTGTGCTTTCTCTATGTTGATGATCTAGTAGTTACTAGAAATGACTTCCTACATTCATTCATTGATTGCTCAATTAAATAGTGTGTTTGAGATGAAAGATCTGGGTAGACTGCACCACTTTCATGACATTGACATTAATTATAATCCCATTGGCTTGCCCTTATCATTTTGTCACCTCAAAGTCTTGTTCCAACTATATTGGGTTCAACTACATGAATTATTTATTATAAAAAAGAAGCATGGGAAATTTAAATTATTAGTTTGAAAGCTCTCTCCTGGCACAAAAAAAGATCATTATACTGGTAAGGAGAAAAAAGCATCAGCCCATGTCCTGCTGCTCCTTGGCAAGAGTTTTGGAGGCAATGGTAAGAGCCACTGAATATGCAGTAATCAGTCAATGATCGAAGGCAAAAGATCAATGACATGTGAGCAACTGAACATGAACATTTTACAACCTCTGGGGACAATTCGTTAATACCTTTAATATCGTGGTGTACCAAATATTCTAAAAAATATGATATGTTATTATTTTCATCCCAATATAATCGAGAGGAAAGTTCAGAAACTATTAATGCATTTGTTAGATATAGAGATGAATGGCAAAGTAGCAGGGCATCTACTAAGGAAAAGACATTTGAGGAAGCCTTCGTTCACACTCTAATAAACATGCTGAAAGGTAACTAGCATCTTGTAGATCTATCATGTAATGCTATTTGACATGGGCTTAGTTTTAAGGAACACATTTTTCCCCTTATGAGAAAGTGTCTTTGATCAACAAATTTCAGCAAGCTGTTGAATGCTTGTTTCACTTTAATAGGTTTGATACTTTAACACCAGTTCAAATCTCCAAAGTCTTAGAACCGTGATGAATTGTTCTACTGTCCTCACACTATCTATAGGATGTTTTGTTTTACTACTATATTTGTTTGAAAAAGAAAATGACAGTAACGTGCCATCTGCACAGCGGCGATGTCCACTGCCAAGGTTTAATAGTTTTCTAAAATAAGCGGCATCAAAAGTTCCAACCTGCTAAAAAAAATTAAGCTTTCAATTTCAATTTCATTAAGAACACTAAGATTGATTTCTACAATCTATCAATCAATAGAGCATTACTTTGAAAAATTACTAATTCTCACAGACACAGAGTCCAAGAAAATCATGTCGCAACCAAACTTGGGTCTCATCTTAGAACCAAGCCCCAAGGGAGCATACGGTCCTCTAATGCAAACCCAAGGCAAGATTCCCCATAGAAAATCAACCGACACATAATCAAATATTAACCTGACCATCGAAAGGCTGACCGCCACTAGATGAGCCTGCTCCACCATCCTACACTAGATACGCACCGGCCTTCGCAAGCATTGCCATCATCTGAGCTTGGAACTCTTCTTGTTGCTTTTTCATTGCCTCCCTCTCCTGCTCTTTCTCTCTCATTATTGTGTCAACTTGCTCCCTCATATGGCTCAACTCATCTTCACGTGCATGCGATCAAGCAATAGTATGTAAAGGAGAACAATAAGAAGAAGGTCGCTTACCAAGTGCCTTCACGTACCCAGATCAAGCCCCAAACACATCTACAGACAACTCCTCCTGCAACATGTTTAGGGCTAGATCTTGTGCTTCTCCGTAAGCTTCGCCTGAAATTATCAAAAGAATTAAACAATCCCAAACCCTAAAGCTAGGATTGAATCTAAGTCTACAAGATTACATACATATGCTACACCGCACTTAGGGGTCAACCAATCATTCTTCTTCCTACTCTAATGGGTGTCTTTGTAGAAGTCGGTGATGTGGGGCTCAACACCATCATTCCCTGCGGCCTGATTTCAATAGATATACATATGAGAATGATATATATTAAAGTAACTATCAAGGTTTTTATGAAACTTCATAGCACATTACCCTCATGGTCATGGTAGCTGGGAAGGAGCGCGAGCCACATGCATGATTGGTCTTTAGAACCGCCCTATTCTTGGCATTTTGCTCAGACTTTTTCTATAAAAAAAAATTGGTGCACTTTACATATATTAAAGTTGTGCCTATTTGGGGGGGTGTTCTTTCTGCAGATAACAATGAAGTGAGTACCTTCCACGCATCAGTGTTCTAATGAGCAAGTAGCTCGTCCCCAGTAGACAATGCCATCCCTCGATAAGGTTGACTCCTGGGGTCTACACCATCCTTCAACAGCTTTTTGTAGTGCATATGCATCTTATACCGATGATCCCTACATCTGCAGCCACATTTGGAATCCACGGCCTTCTGCACCATCTCATTTGCATCATAGTCATCAAATGTGTACTTGCCTTGAAAAAGTGTACACGTTTAATATTTTGGTAATTAGCAAACATGTATATATTGAATTAAGTAAATTAATAAAATATAATGCAATTACCAAAACGTGCCTAATGCATGGCTCCTTATCCTAATCCTTAATCTCGGTCCACTACTTGACACCTTGGATGGGAGCATGTGCTCAAACTTGTAACTCACACTCCTAAGCAAAGGATGGGGTATTAGGCCCTACTGGTGCCCTGTACTCAGCTGGAATGTCTACTGGGAGCTTCCCAGATTGCTTGAGAATTTTCTCGGTCCCCCAACAATGTGTTACCCCACACCTGCGTGTCTAGGATGAGGCTGACAAGACCAAATCCGAGGCTGATGTTGCATATAAGATCACGTTGTTATTCGAGTTATCTAATAGATATATATTGAACAATTTAAATTATAATAAAGCATAATCTCTTATTATTATTACCTATGTGGCTGGACTGGGTGATTGGATTAGGTTGTTGATCATGTGCAGGCTCGGGAGGTCTGTCTCCAGGTGATGTGGTACCAGTTGATGAAAGAGGTAACATACGACGAGAAGGCATATTAAGGCCCTGCCAAAATAATATACATCAAAAATTAATAAAGGGAACATGTATACTCAAAAACAAAAAAATGGTGATAACACTTGAGCTAGTGTAGTTTACATCTGGCAACTGATCATCATCATCACCTTTCTCATGGCTAGAGGAGCCAAGTTGATCCTCACATTTAGACGGTATGTACTTCTCGCCGTCTACCTCACCCATTGTTCTTCTCCGTTTCCCTTTTATGGACAATGATCGGGTGTTCTTGCCCAACTCGGCCATCCAAGCATCGGCAACTTGATGCAACCCAAAAGACTCCATTACCTCTCAATTATACTGCATCGCGTTATGTCTAACACTCTCATATACTGCAATTTTTTTTTTTTCCGAATAACCAAGCTGGACATATCTTTTCTTAGACTTTGGCATTTTGCTCTACTAGTATGCAAATTGATATAAATAGTAATATACAGATATTATGATTATTATAAGAAGATTAAAGAAGACAGAAAATGTAAAGGGAATCAAAATATATAAAATAGATATATGTCATTATTCATGTTTGGGTTGTGACAAAGTTTTACGCTGGCTGTCAACCTACCTAACGCAACTCTCATCCTTTACCTGGGCTTAGGACCTGCAGCAAAAACTGGCAGAGTTTTTATAAGATGGATGTAGCGAAAATGAGAATGCTTAGGTAGATGTGTGGTAAAATTAGGAAAGATAAAATTAGAAATGAGCGCTTTCAAGAGCATTTAAGGGTAACACCAATAGGGGATAAGATTAGAGAAACCCGTTTAAGATGGTTTGGGCATTTTGAGCGTAGGTTAGTAATGGCACCAGTGAGAAGAAGTTTGGCTATACAGGTGGACGGCCCATCAAGAGATAGGGGTGAGCCAAAAAAAATATTAATAGAGGTCATTGAAATAGATTTGAAAAAGTTTAACTTATCAAAGGATTTGGCTCAAAATAGAACGGAATGAAGAAGCAGAATTCATGTAGCAGACCCCAACATGGTTGGGATAAAGCTTTAATGATGATGATGATGACGATGATGATGAGGTGTCATTATTACAAATATTTTTCCACCATCAAATCATAAATCAAGCAAAACTATGTGTTAGAATCCATGTCAGGATCAATGTCAGAATTTGAATGATGACTGTGCGGTTCATCTTCTTGGTCATCTCCATTATCTGCCATAATTTCATCATCCTCGTCAGCCTCGTTCCCCTCTGGTTCATCTAGTTGGTGCCTCCATAGCTGTGTAACTTTGTTCCCAGAAATGACTTGGGACCAACCCCATCTCTATGATGTTGATCAGAGATAGTTGCAACATTGACTGGGCATACTCCATTAGTGACATCCTGTTGGAATGCATCATTATTTTCTTCATCAATAGGTTCCACCTCTGGTACATCCGACGCTCCCCGATGTCGGGACTGTAACATGATCTGCCAATTTGGACCTAGCTTTCTGTCATTTACATACCAGACTTAACGCACCTGGCTTGGTAGGATAAATGGATCACTTTTATACCACCGACTCCGAATATCAATGCTTGTGTAGTATCCATCGGTTTTAATTGTTCTATGACTACCAGTGTTGTACCACTCACATTCGAACAAAACTACTTCATGACAAAAATGTACTTTAACTACCAAACCTTAGATAGGTAACCATAGAATTTGATCGTCTGAGCCTCGTGATCCCCATCCACAGCCACACCAATGACGATTATCGTGCTCTCTGTTAATGAATTTGATGCCATTATATATACAACCGGAAAATGTTTACACTAATAAATCAGGGCCATTTGCTAATGACCACATCTCATCGGTTGCTTCTGGTGCTTTCTGGCGGCGCAATTCATTTATCTACATAAACATGTCAAGTGAGATGTATGTGTGTAGTAAAGATTTATTTAACTCACACGCTCTTTGAACCAATTGGAAAATTCGTTCTTTTGCACTGAGATGATATCTTGTCTAGATGGAATCTGTAATAGATCCTTGTGTTCACTACACAAGATTAAAGAAAGAGTTTCAACATATTACTTGAAAACATTAAGAGGCTAAGAATATGCTAAACTAAAAAAAGCATATACGTTAAAAACGGATCCACTTCATGGCTATTATAGAGCACAAACCAGTGCGCCATGTCGAGTTAATCCCGCATCACTTCATAAGCCTAGGCACTGAAAGGATGGGCATTTTCTATAAAGACTGCTAATCCCTGGCGGCTTCCACAATCCCCAACTACATTTTGCTCCTCTCGATTAAATTCAGTATTAATCCCATCGAGATACATCGAGCAAAAAGTTATACACTCCTTGAGAATGTAAGCCTCGACATTTGAACCCTCAGGTCGTGCTCGATTTGTGACAAACCCCTTAAGAGTTCTAAGAAACCTCGAAACAAGCACCAATTTTGCAAGTTTATTAAGATTACACATTATACATGATTAAAATACATTTTGACATTGTAATAGTTACCTTTCAATCAGGTACATCTACCGATACTGCACTGGTCCTCCACGCATGGCCTCACGTGGCAAGTAAACAGCCAGTTAAACCATCACATCAAATAATGCTAGGGGAAAAACCTTCTCCATTTTGCAAAGTATGATCACTTTGTGCTCCTGTAATTGCACCAAGTCTTCCTAGCTTCTTAGAGCATAACTCCTTGAAAAAGTTGCCTAGCTCAAACAATGTATTGCTGATATCCTTTCTGAGGTATCTACGCACCCCAATTGGAAGAATTCCTTGTACAAGGACATGACAGTCATGGCTTTTAAGACTAGACAACCTACCATTTGTTGCAGCAACACACCTCGATAAGTTTGCAGCATAGCCATCTGGATACTTGACCGACTTTAAAAACTCATAAAAACAATCTCTCACCTTCGGGGTCAGTGTGAATACTGCTGGGAGTTTGGAAAAGGACCCATTAGGATGTTGCTGCAAGTGTAAATATGGCCTTATGCGCATTTTTTTCAAATCTAAGCGTGCTTTTTTGGTGTCCTTGTTTTTCTCAATTATATTCAACGCCGTTCCACATAAATTGTGACATATATTACTTTCTGTGTGCATGACATCAAGGTTGTGTCGGAGCTTCTTATTCTTCTAGTACGGCAGCTCCAATAAGATGGATTTCTTTTTCCAATTCAGTTCTAAACCACCGTCACGAGGTCTTTTCTTACCATCCTTAGGCTTTCCAAACTTGACATTAAGCAAGTGATCCAAAGCTGTTGATATCTTCTCCACTGGCATCTCCAATGATTTCACACGAAGTTCAACCTTTTTGTTAAATGCCGACTTATTCCTTCGCCATGGGTGGTCCTTATCCATGAAAACTCGATGTTCGGTGAACCCAATCTTGTTTGTCAAAGCCATCAAACACGGATCATCATAGCAAGGGAAACAAACCAAATAACCATTTGTATTCCACCCAGAGACATCATCATATGCAGGAAAATCATGTATGGTCCACATTACACATGCATGCATCTGGAAATATTGTTCGCAAGAGACATCATAGTCATAACACCATTCTCCCACAACTCTTTAATCAACGGTCTCATGTATACATCAAATTCCAACCCAGGGGCCTTTGGTCTAGAAATAAGTAAAGACATCATGAAATACGGTTTCTTCATGCCCTGCCAAGGTGGCAAGTTATAGGGCATAAGGACCACAGGCCACATACTGTAGGTGGTGCTCATGTTTCCAAAAGGGTTGAAATCATCAGTGGCCAGCCCAAGCCTTACATTGCGGGGCTCCTGTGTAAACTTGGGATAACAATGATCAAATTCCTTCCACTCAGAACAATCAACCGAATGCCTTGCCAACCCATCATTTGGCCGCTTAAGCTTATGCCATTTCATGTTTTCAGCTGTCTGCTTAGATTTATACAACCACTTCAACCTCGGTGTCAATGGAAAGTACCGCAGGATCTTATAAGGAATCTTCTTACCCTTGCCATTGTTAACTTTGTATCTAGGCTCCCCACACACCGGACATGAATCCAAATGAGCATTCTCCTTCCAGAAGAGTGTACAGTCATACTTACATGCATGGATGTGCTCGTAACCCAAGCCTAACCCACACAGTATCTTCTTCGCTTTGTAAGCTTACTCTGGAACCAAATTATGTATTGCCAGAAGGTCCATCAACACCCCCACCATCATATCAAAAGACTTATTACTCCACTTGCACATACCTTCACATGAAGTACTGTAATACCAAATTTCAAGAGAGTAAACTTCTTACAACCAGGATAAATTTCATGAGGAGAGTCCTGCAATAGCTTTTTAGAGTTTACTCATTCACCCCTCTGGGCAGTATCAGCCGCTTCATCAAAACACGATTCTCCCCCATCAAAGTTCATGAAAGTCCCCACACCATAATCTTCTCCCAATTCCACAATACCATCCTTACCCTCATCCACTTCAACATGTGGAATTGCGTCATCACTACGATTGACGTCATTGCCATCCACTCCATGGGCTTGATTCTCGTTAAGTTCCTCCCCATGGTGTATCAAGTTCTTGTAAGATGACATCATGCCAAAAGCTACCAAATGGTATCCCACAATGTCATGACTACACCAATACATGTTCAAGCAGTTATTACATGGGCACTGAATCTTACCATCTTGGTTTGCTGAATGCCTCATTGCAAACTCAAAAAATGACTTCACCTCGTTACTATATCACTGACTTAATCTATCCCTAGGGGTAACCAATTTCATCCAACTCTTGTCCATATCTGTTCACATGCACTGCCGATATTGTTAAGGCACATGTCATATCATGCATTTTGAAATAAGAATGACAGAAAAAGGAAAGCACAAAATAATGATGAACACTGAAGCGGTTGCCCGATGGACCTCTTTCAAAGAAAGGAATTACTAGATGTGAAAAAAAATATTACTATTTACATCCAAGGTAGGATCCACTATTAAATCAAAACCCAGCATAGAGGTCTAAGGAAAGAAGCTACAAGTGCTTCTATAGAATACCTATTTACTTGTAAGTCATGGAAGCATATGCATAATTCACCACATAACATCTAACTTCAGTTAGGTCATAGTTGTGTGGAAAAAATCTGGCTGTTTTTTCCTGCAGGTGTTTACTAGGCATGATGATAGTTGGGTCACATTTTATATTTGTTACTTTATGTTAGTAATGTTAGTTGTAAGTAGGAGTGACAGTTGTGTTGGTCGGGCAAAAAAGGGTCGGAATGAGTAAGGGTTTGTCTACAGGTGAAAGCCCTAAGTATCATCGTTTATCTGACCTCTTAAAAGAATAGATTGCATTGAGTAAGGGTACTACAAGGGAAACAAATCTGATATCAACCTTAACACAACCCAAACAATTCCATTCGACAAAAAAATAAACCTAATAAATAGGATAGATCAATTGAGATGAAACTTAATAAAAAAACAAAGGAAAAACAAGAAACTACTTACATGGGATTCGAATCACCCATTCAATTGCTCCAATCAACACAATCCATCAGAAAGTCTCCAAATCTCCCAAATCCATACTCATTTCTACACTTGCAAGACCCCAAAACCCCTAAATCCATATTGCTTTCCTTGGAGAAATAAAAACCAAAACCCCAAATCTCGAGCACCTTAAATTCCTATAGTTTCAAAAAAAAAAAAAAAAAAAAGAAACACCTGTTTGCAGAAAGAATGAGAAAGAGAAAAGGAATACCGCTGGACGCTGCTACTATTGCTCCTCACTGACCACCGTTGTCGTTGATGCTGCTACCGCTACCGTTCCTAACCACTTGCAGGTTGCAATTGCAGTGGCCGCCACTCCACAATGGTCACTGGTTGCTATTACTGCTGCCGTTGCCACCGCTCTAAAGTTGCCACCGGTTACTATCGCTACTACCAGTTGCTACTGCCGCCGCTCGTCACTGGTAGCCAGTTGCAGCAATCACCCACAAGAATAAGAAAGAGATGTTGGCCACCACTTGCCTCTACTCGCCACTGCGATTGCCCACAAAGGGTCTTCGACAAGGAGGAAAAATAGGGTTTCAAATGAAGAGGCTTTCGGACAAAGATAGCTTTCGGATGAATAGGGTTTTCGATGAAAAGAGTGGGGTAGATGTACTAAATAGCTTTGGCGATGAAACCAATTTTGTCGCCGAAGGCCAAAAAAATCAACAGCGATGATAAATTTCGTCGCGGAATCTAAAATAAAATTCACAGTGTGGTGGGGGGGGGGGGGACTATGATGCACATTCAGCGATGAAAATTTCCCTTTACAGCGACGAATAATACATTTGTCATTAAAATATTAACTTTGTAGTGATGAAGTACTATTTCGTCGCAGATTATCAATAAATAGCGACGAATTTTTTATGCATCGCGAATAAGCCTTTCTCTTGTAGGCTTCATAGCTGTTAGAGACTAGGTGGCCAAGTTAAAGATAATCTTAATTGGCTTTGGCTTCCAAATGATAGAATCCTTGTCAGAGAATGAGAACTATCTCTCTTCATCTTCAGATGTGGTCCTACATAGGATGTGCCAAAAATAATTCTCTGTGGAATAGATCTTCAAGAGATTGCACGTGGTCGGACCTGGAACCATATAGAATGCAAATGGGGATAAAAAGTGGGAATGGGAGCCACCTTGGTCTTGCAAAATTAGAGGAAACTCTCAATTTATTTGAAATCCCATCTAAAAATATATAGCCAACTTCCCAAGGTCATAAATTTATTAATTTAGCTTCGATTGATGTAATTTTGGGTTCTACGAATATCTACTTGAAAATAGCTTTCCAATTATATATAGACTGTTCTAATTCGAAGTTCGGATTGAGAGTTATGGTTGTTTTAATCTATATTATCTTGAGAAAAAGGGATGAACTTTCAATCTTCCCTCATTTTGGACTCTATCTCTGGTTTATGTTTGTTTCTCCCACTTTGATTGGATTTTCCTATCTAAAATAGTTTGAATTCAATATCCAAGGTGAAAAGATGAATCAGTCTCTCCTTCAAATTCCTTAGCATTTATCTCTCACTGAGATAATCTTTTTTGAATTATCCAATAGATAATTTGAATTAATTCAAAAGCTGCAGCCAATGTGGACTTTGTCATATAAGACATCTCTTTTGCTTGAATGGTGGGCACTAGGAGGTATTCTACTTGAACTAAGACTCTTCACAAAATTATTTTTCTTGAGTATGTGGGCGTTAGAATTTTCATCTATTGCAATAATAAGTTCAAATTGGAAATAAGCAAGGAGTCTTGACTTGACTGGGATTTCTCCGGGAATAGTCATAATTCAACTAGGATTTTTTGAAAGTTTGAAAAATTGCATGAGATGATAAAATGATGCAGAGAATATGTATGATTTGCCTGAAAACCAAATTTTGAAGTGTAAATGCATAAAATGACGAAATTTAGTGAAAATAGTAAGAAGGTCCAAACCCAAACTAATCTCAATTTATAATAATAAATTTTATTTTATCTTAATTAATATTTAATTAGAATAATTCAACTCAAATCTTCCTCGGTTTGAGTCATGAATAGGTAGTTAGGTCAGGTTCGAACTTTACTTAGATAATTCAGGACCTTCTTGTAGTTTAAAGTTACATGGTTTGCATCATCTTGGCACCATATTAGTTGCATCATGTGTAATTCATCTTGTGAGTCAACTTTCATATTTGAACCAGTTTGATTCGAGCTCATCTTAGCCCAATTGAAGTTCAATTGACTCAAACTGTAATTTCCTCAAAACAGTGGATTTACATGCAAAATTTCAGAAAATTTGACTTCAAGACCATCCTTCGTTCCCTCTTTATCCTCTCTTGAGACTTGCTGGAGATACTTCCTTTCACTCTCCTCTCATCTCTTTTTCAAGCTTGGAGCTGGAAATTGAAATTTTAAAGTTTGCATGTACTCCAACTAGGTTCCCTTTACCTCTCTCTTTATCCTCCTCTATACCTCTTTGGTTGGAACCTCCAATTGCATTCTCTCATTTGCTTTACAGCTCCTTAAGGTAAGATCTCCATCATCTCTTAAATTCTTTAAGATCAACAAGTCAAGGAGACTCTATTTAGTGACATGTACACGTTCCATATCCATTTCACCCATTGCATGTCTTTGTTTGTAGTAGGATCATCTTCTATTGAGGCTTTCTTTATTATCAAACCAAAAGAGAAGTTGATTTGGGTCAAGCACTATATTAGAAGTAAGTATAAGAGTACATATTACTGCATGCATGTTTATTTTTGTTGATTCATGAAAAATTTTTCCTAAGTGCAAATCTACAACTTTTTCACCCCTTAATTTAAGAATATGTGATGGATTAAGTAATAATGAGTATGGCTATGAAATAATGATGAATGTGGTTATTAAAAGATATATGATAATAGTTTGAACAAAGGAAACCACATTGGAACCAATTCAAGAGTTTTACACTGGACTAAACTCTATACTAGAATAGCTTCAAAAAAATTTGAAGCTTACGGCTAAGCTGTAAGCACACTACGGCTTGGAATCCAGAGAGCCAAAAAACTAATTTTCTTCTACGGCTAACCCATGGCCAAGTTGTAAAATGAACTACGGCTAAGCCGTAGCCAAGTCGTGGCCCAACTGTAAACTTCATACGGTTAAGTCGTAAGACAATATACTGCTGAGCTGTAACTATGGAGGAATTTAGTTAAAAACCTTGTACACACAACTAAGCCGGAACCCATGCATGGCTAAGCTGTAGGAACACAAAAACTTAGGGAAATTAGGGAATCTCCAAGACTTGTAGGGCTTTAGATATAGCACTTTTCCCTTAATTAAAATAGCCTAATGGTAATAAAATAATGAGGAAGAATGTAGAGCTGTTACTCATCCCTTTTGATTTTCCGGTTGTTTACTAACGTCACGTCATGAGTGTTGGCATAAGAAGTGGTGTCTAATGCTTACACAATCTAATATCAAGATTTTCGGTAACACATGGACACTGAACGTTTTATGAATACGCTATATTGAATGACTACGGAAACACGGATTATCTTAGTATAGGGGTGGCTACTAGACAACCTTGATGACTTATCAATTCAAATGCATTCAGATTGTTAAGTAATCTTTGCCCTCAGCATGATCTAATCATGTACTCATTCTTTCCGGTGAACCTTGAGGTAAGATCAGAGACGGAGCTTCTACTGAGCTGAGCTTGTGAGCCAAGATATGAGAGACTAAGGTTGAAAAGGGTTTGAGCCCCAATAGCTCATTTAAGTATGTACTGTTTGAATGACAGTTGCTTCATTTCAATTCTGATTCTTATAACTATATACGAACTCAAGACCGGTATATGTTTCTGTATAAGAATGAGTTGCTATATATGATAAGAAAGTATGAACTTTGATTAGTCTTAATATATTGAGTCGGCACCACTTAGTTTATACCCATAGGAGGTTCGACAGGACTAAACGAGGATATCATATATGTTCCTTATTGCAGTGGTTGTTTGAAAAGTTGGTCGGCGCTCTTAGGATAACTAGACGGTCTTAACCCAACTGCTAGCAATTTCTATTGACAATATGCTCTCTTCTAAAGCGAAGATAGCCATGTGGATGCCAACTAATAAGTTATTGTATTTCTATTGACAATTCATTATCTGTGCTCAATCATATGTATAACATGCCTAGTTTCCGTTTATTGCTTTATTTTAATCAATATGTTTTAATTCAATTGATACATCATGATAGCTTTATATACTTTATATTTATTTAGTCATCGTATTAACAGTACTACTCTTGGTGTTACAGGTACCAAACCCAATGCCGATTTGGCAATGGATACGGGTCTGGAAAGAACTACAACAGTACCTCGTTGTGTAGATGTATGGAATGAGGATAATGTCTTCTATTAATCATCCTCTGAAGAGCGTCATGGGGCTATGCTTTCGGAGTTTGTTTAGGATATAGCATACTTTGGCTTGTGGTTATATTATTATTTGAAGTTACCATTTAAGAGACTTAACACTCATGATAAGAATTATGTTTAGATATTTTAATTTGCATTTGTATGTGGGTGGATTAATCACTAACTTAGGATTAATTATGAATGAATGTAGTTTTATTATTGTTTATGATGAATTACAAGTGAATTCTCCAAGCTTCTGCTTAATTATGCAATATGATTGATGCGTGTATATGGATCTTCCTTACACGTACGCATGGAATCTCCCTTGTAGTAGTTCGTACATATTTTTAGCATGGCATGAAATGCTATGGGTTATGTGTGCCGTGCCTCGAAATCCACCCTAATCCCTAATTCTCTAGTTCGGGGCATGACAGTAGTGCATTTAACCTAATTAAGTTAATAATTCTACATGAAATGATGATTTTATAATGCAATTTTATGGACTTAATAGATACCACTAAAAATAAGGTAACCAACTATTAAATACGTGAACCATGAGGGGTAGCTCAGTTGAACTAGAACCATGGTTTGATTTCGGAAGTTGTAGGTTTGAACTGTGCTATCACATTAAGGCTATAGGGGATTTACTTGGCTCTCCTTAGGCTCAAAGGAATTAGTTCGGCCCAAAAGGATTTGTACACCCTTCATTACAAAAAAAAAAATGCTAAATGTGTGGTCCCTAGTCATGGACATTCAATCATATATAAATTAATTAGATATTACAATGCATGGGTAGTCCTATTTGTGTGTTTTTTTTTTTTTTGTGTTGCGGGGGGGTGGGGGGGGGGGGGGTGGGTGAGAATTTCCCCAACATGCATGGTAATTTCAGGTTTCAATTTATAATTGTCTTGTGTATTTTCGAATTGGATTAGATTTGACTTTTTTAACCAACATGACTAATTATATTAAGACCCACCTGCTTATGAAACAAGGATTTGGATTGACCGATTTAACTTTGGCAAAACTATTGCTTGACCGAGTAACTTGTTTTGAATTTGATTCTCAATGGACCCACATAACCAGACCCACACTCTCTCTGAGTTGTTCATATTTAGAAAAAACATACTCCTCATTTAAATAGGTTGGGTTGGGGTCACTCCACCCCACCCCACCCCACCCCTACAACCCCCCACCTAATCCATTTAACTATGTTGGGTTAGGGCCGACCCGTATATCTGAACCCATTTAAATAGTAGTTGATTCAATATTTTCATACTCAAAAAAACATTATTTCACATGGAAATTAGCCAAATTTTTCTAAACCTTTTGGTCAATAACTTAACTCGATCGAAAGTTTGATATTTAAAATGGATTGGATTTGGAGCAAGATCCTAACGCTTAGGTCAGACAAAACGAACTGACAAAATACAGGTTAAATAGGTAAAGTCGGGTTAACCTACATTGAGTGTTAGTTGAAATTACTTAACCTATTAAAAAAAACAAAAGGCTAAACAAGGATGAAACTTTCATAGGCAAATATTTTATCAATCTGACCCGACTGGGCCGGATCCATTTGGTAACCCATAACCCTCGCGCACGCCGACCAGGTGTGGATTCCAAAATTTTCAAAATTTCAGTTAAAAAAGACTCTCCACTCTCTCTCTCTCTCTATTCCCCCGTCTTTCCAACTCCCCCCCACGTCATCAAAACGCCTCTCGAACGGCAGCTTTAATCCTCCGTACTAACGCCGTTACTCCTGTCCTGTGTGCTCCAAGCATCTTCAGCCGTCCGTCCCTCCACGTGTCCCATCTCCGGACTCCAACCCACTTTCCATTCTACCTTTACGAAAATCTTCGCGTCCGTCCCTAAAAAAGGCAATGCACCTCACTCTCTTTCCGTCACTTGCTTTTTTTCCCTCTCTCTCTCTCTCTCTCTCTCATTCATTTTGGCGGTTTTGCTTTCGCAGCTTCGAACATTCGCCGCTTCGAGATCTCTTTCGCTTTCGTCACGAGGTAATGAGAGATTCTTCGAAATCTTATCCTTTTCTTACTGCGATGCGATGATTTACACTTCTGATCGCGGATTCGCGAGCTTTTTGTAGGATTTCTCGGATTCCTTTTTCGTCAAGGATCGATCGATCTGCGTTTTTTCGCAGCTGAAAGGTTAGGGTTTTGATGATTTCTTTGCTGAAAAGTGTTCGATTCCGATGTCGAGATCTTTTCCTTAACTCGATTCTGCTGAGATTTTGATAGATTGTGGTGAATCTGGGTTTGTACGGGAAGATTGTCTGCATGCGAGCTTATTCTTGTTTTGGACCGTTAAAATTCGGATCCTACTGCTGAAATGAGGTCAATTGTGTAATCGGTGATCATCGGTGTGTGCATTTTTGAGTGATTTTGGGCGTTGATCGATTAGAGTGCGGCCTGTGAGATGGACGGTTGGGATTGAGTTGCATGCTTGTTTGTTGCATGTTGGGTGATTAGGTGGGAAATGCACTTTGAATTCTAGAATCTAGCTGTACGGGGAGCTGGCCTTTTTGGTGTAGACGTTGATCTTGATTCTCGAAGTTGGCTTCATTCATGGTTGGTCTAGAGTGTGAAAATTGCCACCAAATGAATGGTTATAAGAATCACTCCATTTGGAAGTTGTTCTACTTTTACCATCCATTTCATGATCCCTGAGATGAACCGGAACTTCTTCTCTCTAGGAATCTGTACTTTTTTTTTTTTTTTTTTTGGGGTGAGGATTTGCAGTTGGCTTCATTTCACCATGTGGTAATGTTGGATGCATCTTGTTGGAGTTTCATGGGGGGGCACCTTCAATTTCTTATGCCCATACCTTCCTATCCTCATATATGTTTCGGTGCTTACAATCCCAGGGCATTTTAACTTTAATAATGCACTAAAACATCACTGTCTTCAATTATCAAGTGGTTTTCATGAGATGCATTGTTAGATTTTTAGTACTCGATGGGGATTTTATAATGCCAAGGATTTCAAATATACTGCTTTCATTTCGGAGCCTTTTTTTTTATATAGTTTTTATCTACTGTCAATATGGTCTTCATTCGTCAAATAATTTAGGACATTCTTTTGCCATTTCTCATGATTGTCACTGAAGTGGTGTAATTTTCGAATTGCGATTTCATATTTCCTGCGCTCCATGGTTTTTTTTTCTTTGCAGATATTAATGTGATTGGCGCTTACTGTATTATATAGAAATGTTGAAAAATGAGCAATACCACAGCAAATTTGGGGCTGTGGACAATACTCTAGAAGAAAGGGTCTCTGTTTCAAGTGAAAGTTTTGCAAATCAATTGGCCTACAAGCTGGCTGAGGTAAAATCTTCTCTCTCCTAGTTGAAGCTTGATATTAGCTACAGCATGTCTATTTTGTGGCTCTTCATCTCCCCTTCAAAATTTCATCCCAACTTTCATTGTTTGTTATTACTATTCAACATAACACACACATATACATATATATTATATGCATCTATTCACAAAAAATTCTCACCATCCTTGTAATTGGCTTGTTGATCTTTCCTTCTAGATCATTGATTTTAATCTTTGTATTGCTAGGTACATTTGTTCCTCATTGGAGACAAATATCTCAATTACTAAGTATTTAAATTTGAGTTTTTGTTTATACATCATGGAAGTTCTTCATGAAGAACGTGCTAATTTGTGCTTAAAATTCTTCTAGGATGAAGTGGAACACTTGAAATGTAGTTAATTACAAATTTTTTTTATGCTTGTGGTGAAGATATTTCTTTCCTTGAGCTTCATTGTGGAGTATCTCTTACTAAAATTTTCCTGCATATTGCCATGATGGGATAGCTCTTATAATAATGATGATCTTGCATTTCTACCCAAGTATTTACTATGATAATTTGATCGTTAAAAATATTGGAGAATCTATCTGCTGCTTAGCGCAGTTAGTTATGGACATCAGTTTTCCCTTGGTGTTGTGAAAGTTGAAAGTTCAATCCCTGGTTGGCACATGGATATATGAATATCATCCATTTGTACTCTCTAAAAGCTAAAAGACATTGTAGTTTACTTATTGTTTCTCACCCTGCCCCTTGTCTGTTGGGGGCTGGGCTGAAAAAGGGGTTAGAGAATCCGTCTGCTTACCTAAAGCAGTTAGTTATGGACATCAAAGTCTTCCCTTGGTGAGGTGGATGCCTCAGGTTAAACCTGGTTCGCAGATGGACATATCATCCGTTTGTTACTCACCCTGCACACTGGGGGCAGGGCCTAGTGTATTCAATTGTCTGTTGGGGGCTGAGCAGTAAGAAATAAAGGAGATGCTATGGCTTTAATGTAGAATTGTTTGGTAAAATTTTGAGGTACTGTGGAACTTTTTATTTCATAAGTTACTTGCATATTTAAATTATAGGGATGCTATGATTTTCTAATGACAAACTGAGATGTTCTGATCTGTTTGACCCCACTTATTCTATTCCATCTTTCCATTTTATGATTTGCAAGGATGCCTTTCATGTTCCCCTCTTTGATGCTTGTTTTCTCTGTAAGCTTTTATTCCTTAACTCCTTGTATGTTAAATGACTTACCTTGATTATCTGTAATCTTCTCTTGCTCCTATAAAATGTTTTGGTATTTGTGATATTCAGTGGACCTATTCGCGCCGTAACTTTTGTATATGATTAATGACTTGCCTTGCTTTGGCTTTAATGGTCTGACTGCGTAGGTTGACAGAGATGGAACAATTATTCCTTCCTCAGAAGATGAGTTAATGGAGGTTGATAATTTTTTATCAGAACCAAAACTTGAAAATTTAGTGGAGGATAATGTCTTAGATTTGGAGTCAAGCAATCAGGAGAAGTGCTTAAAGATTGAAGATTTTTCTTGTCCTGATGATTTACGTCACTTAAGTACAGGTAGTAGAACTGTAGCTTATGCCTGTATATTATTTTCAAATAGTACTTCCTTTCATAATCATCCAAATTTTATTTAATATTTTGCTTTGGATTGTGGGTCGGATGTCTTGAGTTTGTAATGCGCTTCATTATTCATAATCACCTGGTGCACGATAAAGGCCACAAATGGGTCTCTTGTTTTGGATCACATTGAATCATGATCTAACCTTTCATCAATCTATCCAAAACCATGGAAAGGCTTTTACTGTAGCTAGTTTGTATTGGTAAGTTCACTGTTCATGTATTCTAACTGTTGATATTGTGGACCATACGAGAATTAAAGGAGGAAAAAGAAATTCTGAACAAAGGAAAGGAAGAACACTAGCCCTTTAGTTGGTGTTCGTAAACTGCACCAACTGTGCACATCCAACAGCGAGAAACTGGTCTCAAAATGTATGTTTCAACAAAATACTCCTAACTATCTGCATCCAACAAAGGAAAAGCAATGCCACGAGGGGAAATGACCACTTAGATGGCTAGGGATTTTACAATCTGTCTTCTTTTAATTTTAGAATGTGTAACCGTCTTTTTGCATATAAACATAGGGCATAAATACAGTATGCATGGATAGGTTTAAGAATACCATCTTATGAAGAGCTAGCTAGTTGGGGAGACCATGATCTATGAACCATGTTAAGGAGGAGGGCATAAAAACCAAAAGAAATTGGGCCTATGAAGTATGAGCCCATTGGTTCAAATGCTACAAACCAGGTGATCTAAAACAAAGACTTATTTTCATGGATTCTAGTGAAGCAAGATAATTGGGCATCATTGACTGTGTTGTCCACACACTGAATCCCATTTTGGTGATCAGGGTTACTCTGGTCAGAAGCATTTTCTTTTACTGCTATATGCAATTTTTCCCACTGTTGAACAAAAATTTTATGTTGTCATCTTATTAATTACAATTTGCATACTAGAATTGGCTTGAATTTGTATTATCCTCCTAAAGTCTGCTTAGCATTGTTGGGTTTAGGGAATGAGCCAATCTTTGAGGCGCTCTGTTACTATGAAAAATTGCCTATCTTGCGAATTTGAGCTAGATCCTGCCGTAATGGTCCATTTCTGCCCAAATGGCGGAAAAAGTAAATTCTATCTTGTGAGGGCTATTTGGTTTGGAGGCCATTTTACCATCTTTGTACTTGTGTCATTTGTCACCTGCAAGGAAGGGATTTGTATGGCCAAGGACTCTGTGCCTTAGGGAGTGGAGAGGTCTTGTGTTTGACATGCAACCTCGTGGGCCACCTCCCGTAGTTTTACTTGGTGCTGTCATCAGTGGAAACTAGCCCCATATCCCATTAGGATGGTGCTCACTGTCACAACTATAAGGTTTTGGGTTCTGGTCAACTTAAACTAAAAGAAGAAAGAATAGTCTATAATTGTAGTCTTGGCTTTCTAAATGCATAGTGCTGTGCTATTTAATAGAAACTTGCCTCCATTGGGACCTATAGTGGTTGACTCATGGTGTGAAAAACCATTAATAGCCCTATAAAACTAAAATTATAACGTAAAATCAGATGGCCATAATACAATGACTTGAAATCAGGTGGCCATTATATCATAACCTAAAATCAGGAGGCCATCATGAACCCCATGGGTTTTCCTTTGCCACAGGCAATATATTCTCAAAGTGAATGGTCACAATTGTGTGGGCATTTGAGCATTATTGGTGCCAGCAAAATTTTTTTTTTAAATGATAACAGGTATTTATTAAACCACAGAAAGCAATCTAAGTCAGGAGTGGGAGAAAACATGTCCCCGGCATAACAAACATGAAAGAAAAGAAACCTCCCATTGTGCAAGTACAGTGGTTTCCTTATATGATCATAATGACAGATCAGATATCATCATTTTGCAGTCCACATTTTCCTCTCTCTTGAGGCTTCTTATGAGGTTCTGTTTCTTTTCATTTTTATCTGGCTCAGTTGGAAGGTGTCCAACAACCACGAGGGTGCGGGTTTGGCTGGTATAGCTCTTTTGTACTGCTTAGCCTCTTTCGATGAAAGTAACCATTTCAAAATACAACCAAGAGGTCGCGGATTCAAGTCATTTTGGAACAAAATGTGGGGTTGCAAAATCTTCATTATTCTTTTTGACATTCTGTAACCTCATGGGAGGGAAAGACATGCTGTATACTTTATTCATATTGATGATCTGCTTTAAGTTGCGGTGGGATGAAATTTGTTCTTCAAAATATTAACTTTTCTCAGAATTACTGTTAGATGTGTCTTTTTTTTAGTCTGGGGGGTTATCATTACCCTAATGGCTTGCACTCTTCTAGCATGTTTTCCCCGTTTTAGTTCAGTAGGCAGTCCATCAAATCTATCTTCATTCTGACATGATTCCTTGTGTAGGTATGATGAGTTCTGATGCCAAACAAGAGGCAGAAAAGGAATCGAAGTTTGAAGTATGTTTATCATATATTTAGGTGTTTTTTTTTTAATCATTGTAATGACTTTGTAATATGATATCTAAATAAATGCCCCCACATTTCTAACCGTATATAGCTGATGGTGCTTAGGGAAAATAATCCAGCAAGTATCAACTGCATGTTATGGAAAACTCTTTTTTTTCTAACAGTGATGGAGCTCAGTGTTGTACTGTCAAGCCTTTGTACTTTTTCACGCTAGGATAGTGCCATACTTGATTATTCTCCATTAATAAACTGCCATGCACTTATTGTTAAAAAGAAAAAAAGAACAAAATCAAAGGAATGAATAAGTACTTAATGCAATTAATGTAAAATTTGTAATGAAAAAGAAATTGCCATATGTGATTCTACATATGAATCCAACCTCTTTTAAAACAAAATTAAATGTGAGACTGTACAAGAGGCAAAACTTCCCTAAATTCCTTATCTTTGGAAGTATCCTTGTGTTTAGGCTGAGTAGGTTTAATAAGGAGGAATACTTGATGATCTGGTGTTGGCATGGAGATCTCTTGATGACAAATCTTCTAGGAAACTGAATAAGTGTAAAGGTTGGGGGTCCTATGCTTCTGTTTCAAGCTGAATGTAAGGTTGAATCCCCTTGCTTCGCTTAAAATATGAAGTGAAGTGAATGGTTTATGATGGAGATGACTTCAGAGGTACCAGATGCTGTCGATTCCAAGTCTAATTCCATATGCCACAGTCACAGGCCTAGAAACTGTCTAACCATAACTTATAATGGTGCTTACCTGAATATGAAGTATACATTTTCATGAGAGAGAGAGAGTGCCACCTCACCCCACACACTTGGATGATATTGTCTGCTTTGGCCGATGGGCCTCATGGTTTTGTTTTTGGTGGGCCTCAACCCATAGAAAGGCCTCATGCAATGTAAAGATGCAAGCTCTACATATAAGATCAATCACTTTCCTCTCTATAGTCGATGTGGGACTTCTAGACATCACAATCTACCTCCTTTAGCGCTGGACGCCCATGTGCAGTAGCCTATCAATTTCTGCAGCGTGCCATCGCTCTTGACCTGTCCACATGAAAACCCACCAACTTGCACCAGACCATGTCAGTGACTCACACTCAAGCTAGTCAAGAGTCGTCTCCTATACTATTTGTAACGCCCCACCCTACGCATGTATGATATTGTTCGCTTTGGCTCATGGGCTACATAGTTTTGCTTCTTGTGGGCCTCAATCTACCAAAAGGCCTCATCTTGGGAAGGCCTCAAGCAAGCAAGCAAGGCCACATCAAGACAAGTCCCTAGGCACATGGCTTATATGTAGAGCTTGCACCCTTACATTGCATGAGGCCTTTTGGTAGGTGGAGGCTCATTAGAAGCAAAACCGTGAGGCCCATGGGCCAAAGTGGACAATATCATATATGCGTGTGACATGGGGTGTTATAAAAACAGAGCGAGAGAGAGAGAGAGAGAGAGAGAGAGAGAGAGAGAGAGAGAGTATCCATTGTTGGGCATCTGAACAAAACAACCTTTTTCTTACCTGGAAATAAAGTGCATTCATCAATGCCTTTCCTTTTATTGAGTATAATGAAGAAGGTAACTTAAATGGTGTGTTTTTGAATATATCTTGAGTTTTTCATGCATTTGATCCAATGGTGACCACAAGCTCATGGATACTGACCACAAGCCCTGCATCAACTTTCCTTAGCTTGCA
Organism: Sextonia rubra; assembly: GCA_037013555.1. NCBI lineage: Eukaryota > Viridiplantae > Streptophyta > Magnoliopsida > Laurales > Lauraceae > Sextonia > Sextonia rubra. Next base: position 13,132,618 of record JASUAD010000008.1, read on the forward strand.
CTTGAACAATCCTTTCTCCTTGGCCATCTCTGCTAGATTTGTACTGAAATTTAAATTCTTGTGCAGTTTTGCATAAAAAATTGAACATACCAATCGTCATGGGATTGTGATGAATAAGTAAATTCTTTTGGTAATGCCTGTGGAGCTTCTTTTATTGGAACTAAATTTTTTGCTTTTGCAAGCGACTAAGGGCCTATTTGTTTGCATTAAAATATGTAGGAATTGAAGGCATAGGATTTATTTCATAAGTAGTTAAAAATGAAGATCATAGGTTAATTTGAAAAGATGAGCATCAAATAACCTTATGTTTTGTGGAAATAGAATGAAAGGGAAATGGGAAATGAATTACCAGACATCTCCCTCTGTTTCTATAAAGGGGATGGTAATTTGATCGTCATTTTTGAAAATTCACCTTTGGCCTTCTTTTTTAACCACTTAGGGCATGAATTTATATATGTATATATATATATATTCAATACCTATGTATTGAAATTCAAACAAATAGGCTCTAAGTGTTTCTGGGTGGATGGATGATGGTCCATTTGCATGATAAGTCGAAGTAATTTTATAGTTTCTGGCCTTCTACCACTGTTGGTTACAGCAATATTTGTGAGGTCATATTTTGATTGTCTGGGTAATATTTTAAATGGATTCATTTTGTTTGTAGTTTCTTGATGGCATGTTACAAGGAGTGGATGTGGAAGGGAATCTTCATGTAACAAATGACCTCTCTAATGATTGTGCTGACTATCTTTTGGGTAAGCCTTCTTGAGATCAGCACTTGGTGGAAGACTGAGTATGCCAGGCTTCTGTATTCTTTATAATATAAATATATTAAAATATGTAGTTATGATCTGCATCACTGGGGTGAAAAATCAGCTCTGAGAATCTTGAATATGGAATGATGATTTGTTTTGCATTTCTGGTAAATCTCATTTTTCTTTTTCACTTGGCCTACGGTTTTTGTTTTCAGATGCTGGATTTGCAGAGAAACATTCTCATTTGGATTATGGTCACTGTGAAGGACACAATTTGAGAAATTTATGCTCTGAAGGCTTTTCCCCTGGTTTAAGTGAGAGGGAAATGTGTCCTGCTGGGATGCGGAACTTGTCTACTGCTATTGTTCCATTGCCTGAATCTAATTTTGGTCAAAGTACATTCTTACTTGACAATATGTCTATCCGTGAACTTCACGAGGCTTTTAGGAGCACATTTGGACGTGAAACGTCTGTTAAGGACAAGCAGTGGCTTAAGCGGAGGATCTTGTTTGGTTTGCAGAACCTTATTGAGGAAGAGAATGGTTCTAGCCTCTTGGTTAGTGGATTATCTTCTCATCAGAATGAAGCTGACCTGGTTCTGTCATCTGGTAATGATTCTTCTGGTAGTAGTATACATGAGAATTTCACAAATAAACATGGTGATAGAACTCCCTTGTTAGGCAGAGGTGTGGGTACAAATGGGCATGCTACCAGTGATGTTATGGTCAGCATTTCAGGCGCTGAAAAAATTGGATTTGGTCATCCAAATTTGGAAGAGAGAGAGAGTGCACTATTAAATCAAAAGCGACAGCGCAAGCCTACACGAAGGTACATTGAAGAATCTGATGTGACATCTAGAACTTGTAATGGGAAATTGGAAACTTCCACTGTGAGTATGGCACAGAAGTGTTCACGAGCTAGGTCTCACAATAGGCATCACCAGAAGGAGTTTGAAACATCTACATTGGTTTCTAGGCAGCTCTCTGTCGGGGGATCTGGTCTTCAAGTATCATCTGGTTATAGAGTGCGGAGGGGTCGCCCAAGAAAGAATTCCACATCTCTTATGGTAGGAAATCCTTTTTTTGCATGACCTGGCATGGAAAATAAATTATTTCGTAATATCCTGAGTAAATTTGTTGCTGTTTACGTTCATTCCTATAGTTCATGTTTGTTTCATCATGATGTAGTTAAATTCCCATGATTGTATTTCTATAAGTAGTTAGAAATGAAGAATAAAGGTGAATATCCAAAATTGAACGTCAAATAATCTCATTTTTTATGACAATTGAGTTAGGGGAAGATGCGGAACAAATATCTAGCCATCACCCTAGTAATTCAAATCCTAGGAAAGTCCAGCTCTCATCTTTATATTGCTACTTATATCCATCACCCCTCTCCTTATATTATTAACCTCTTCCCTCTTTACTAGTTCTTCCATGGAGCTCATTTGACCATGGATTCTTATGTATTCTTTGCAAACAATAATTGTTGTTTCACTTGTAGAAGCCCAAGCAGGCTTCTGGTGTCCTATTGCATAAAATAGTGCTGCAAATGTTAGGTTAGGTGATCTTTTATCCATCTAGCAAATGTTATGTTTGTTGATCTTAGATTTGTCTTAGTATAGTTGATATTTTCTTCCCATGGAGATTTATGGATGATGCAGCGTGGGGAAGAAGGATAGCCAGTGGGCTAATCTCTAAGCTAAAAGGCTTAGGATAGGCTGTCCAGGTCTCACACCAAAAGGCATAAGTACTCAACTCACTTTGGAGAAGAAAATTAGAATTCTTGTTCGATATCAAGGTAATGTGTCCCGTAAGAAGGGATTACATCTTTATATATAGTTAATCTACCCTGTAACTAGAGAAAGAATTCTTAAAAAAAATGACATCTAATTTAATCCTAATAACAACTTCTAAACATGAGGAAATCCTAAAAGGCTTGAAGTCCTAGAAAATTTAGGAAAGCAACTAATAATGGGAAACAAAGAATTGTTGTTGGAAACTCTTCTTTTATGGGCTAGCCTGCGTCGATGGACTACCAAGCAATTTTGTTGTTGAGGTCATGTCTAATATAGCATCATTAATTCATTCTTAGTATGGACTTTCATTTGTGTCCGTGGGAATTAGGATCTAACTGCAGTTATATCTGGTCATTAGGCAGAGTAACTGAGAGTGTCTCCATGACATTAAGACCAATCGGAATGAACTGCAGCAAGTGCTTGCCCCATACTTTTAACGAGATAAACTGGTCACTGGGCAAATCATAAGCTTCTCCTCATTAGATGACTTACCCTGAGCTTCTTCATTCCTACAATACTTTCAAGAGTAGGATACTTGCATTTTTCTTCCCTTTTTTTAAAAAAGGAAGCTATTTACTCTTCATTTTTCGTTTGCCTTTTTCTTTTGTCACTTTTTTTTTTATCTAGGGCTATTTTCAAAGATTACCTAAAAACAAAGGGCCTAGCTTTTCTGATTTGCTAGTTTCCGCAGATTGCTGTTTGTCAAAATACTGCATCCATTAGATCATATTGATCTATGAGGAATGTTCCATTCTCAGTGAGCATTTTGAGTTGTAGTAGTTTGGCAGACTATATTTGACTTGGTCGTTTCAACATTCTATTTTCACAGTGCAAAAATCAGGCTGATTTGATGACGAGCATTGTAGGTCTTAAGGCTTACCTTCCCTATTTGTTGTCTGTTTCCCAAGTCACAGCTGGAATCATTGTTCTGAAAGTAAAGTTGGATCTGGAATTTGAGCAACATTTCAATATGTATAGATACTCTTTTGATCGGTCAAATCTTTTATTGTTATTATTATTATTATTATTTGCGATTGTTTTTTATCAGTCAAGATAAAAAAATATATATTTAGCAGTGTTCCCATAACTGGGCATGGATTTGGTGAATCCCAATTTGGCCATCTGGTCTGATCGGCGGTTCATTTTGGTCAAACCATGAAATCATCATGACATTTAATTATATAATAATTAATTAAAAATAAATAACTTTAAATAGTGAATAGTCATACAAGAATTACAACTTAAAATATAGTTAGAGTTATAAAATAGTGTTTTGAAGATCTAAAAATGAAACCAACAACACCTTAAAGTTAGAACTTTAGTTCATCGTTTTTTTTTCTCCAGTTATGCTTAATAAGCTGACCCTTAAACAAAGGGCTACTTCGAATTGTTCCAACCGTTGAATCACATAGTTCAGCTGGACTGCAGCATGTAGTGGTTCTGGCTTTGAGTTCAACTGGATGGGATTACCTGGTTGGTCTGGTTTTTAAAACATTTGAAGTCCTATACAGCATGATCAAAGTTCCAGTGGCTTTTTATCCCCTTTGCAAAGTGAAGAAAGTGGGCTTTGGCATAGTTTTCACTTTTTTTAGGAGGCCAAGACGGCTAATGAAGAAATTATCAAGGATCTTAGGCGGGGGAGCAAACTCTTCATCTTGTGGAATTGGAATTCATGTATCACGTGTTGCTTATAATTCTTAATTGAAACTGGAGGGGCAAATGAAGGATGGTGTCTTGTGGAATTGGAATTCAGATATTGTATTTGCTTGTTGCTCTTAATTGGGCAGAGAAGAAAACATCCAACCATTGATGACCATGGTACAGGATCACAGCCGAGGGAGTAAACTCTTCTATCTTATGGTATTGGAATTTAGATATCATATTTGCATTTAATTCTTGATTGAGGTCATTTTCTAGTGCTGTTAATTGTAGATTTAATTTCCCTTGGGTATTGAAATTGATGCCTTAAACTATCTAACCGTTCACATTTTCATTCTTGAAATTGATACTAAAAAATGCTATTGACTATTGAAATTTGCTCAGCGGCATGACTATAAGGATTACGAGGAACATAGGATGCTCTCAGTCCAGTCCAAAAAGTATTGTGGTTTAGGATCTTCTCACTCTGAATCACATGATGATATGTCAGACGACTCTGCCACACCAATTCGAACTGGAAAAAGTGGGATTCGAAGAAAGCATCATAGGCTATGGACGCTTTCTGAGGTGATGAAACTGATAGAAGGTGTTTCTCAACATGGGGTTGGAAGATGGACTGACATAAAGAGGCTTTTATTCTCTTCATCTGGTCACCGCACTTCTGTTGATCTCAAGGTGGGTTTCTAATGCTTGGTTTATGTGTTCATTTTTTGAGATTATCAAACAAGGGATTCATTTGCAACTTTGTCACTTTACAGGATAAGTGGCGTAATCTTCTGAGAGCTAGCTGTGTCCAAATGCAGAACAAGAAGGAGGTTAGATATATTTTTCTTTTTATTGATGAATGGATTGTTGCAAACTGGCTTCTTAAAGAGGAGAATTTTGCTCCTAGATGGAAAATTGAGATTAGACAGTACTACTGTTGTAGCTTTCATACAGCCAGTGAAATAACAGCCATAAATATAGCTCGAAGGTGCTTTTATGAGATATTATCCCTGTGCTTTAAGTACTACTATAATCAATTGCCAGACAAACCTTAATTGACTTAAGTTTTAGGTGTCAAAGCAACTTGGCAGACAGAACTGCTAAATGAAGTTCCGTACTTCATGTTTGATGCTGATGTAGCTTTAATTTGTCAGGATTAAATTTGAGAATACTCTTACTGGTCCATGGGCAACTTGGCAGACAGGATTCGTGGGTGAAGTTCCATACCTAGCATTTGCTGCTGATATAGCTTTAAATTGCCCAGATAAGAAATTGAATGAGTGATATGCACTCATATGCTAGAGCTTTGGTAATAAGTTCTTGAGTGAAATGGTATGAGAAGAGGCAAATAAACATTTTATTTTTTTGGTTTTGCAAGGGTTAATTTTTATTGAAAAAAATCGAGGCATGTCAAATACAATTGAAGCCCTAAGACGGTGTAAGAAGGCTTATTCAGTGTCTTCTACAAGAAGGGCCTAAATCCTTGAAACCCTACAACATGTAGGCTTGGGCTGCCTACACCTTAGGTTATTTGTTTGCGACATCTTTGCCTTCCCTGCCTTTATAACTGAAGTCGGAACCAATTTTCTCTTTAAGAGCTCAAATCTCCTTGTTGATGAATGCTAAACATGGGATGCTCACTTAACAGCATTTATAGTCGCAACTTCATTTACAAGTTTCCGTGAGTATTTTTCTCTGAAGATCCCTAACGCTTCTTCTCCTGTTGCCAAAGCTGCCACATCATTTGATTCTTTGATTCTCAGAAGTCCTGAAAAAGATCATAAGGTTTTGTTTTTTTTTTTTTTTTTTCTGTTTGCGTGGAAACCTTTTGAACAAAATATATTTAGAGTTAAGGTTCCTTCGTATTCTTCAACATGCCTCCAACACCTATTGGACCTGGTTTTACCTTTAGATCCTCCATAAACATTGAACTTGAAGGAGGTTCAACCACCCCCACCACTACACGTGCATGCTCAAGAAATCTTTTGCAGTAAGGTAGGCAAAGTTGGGACAAACTACTTACCTTTTTGTGATCATTGAGTTCCATCTTTAATTGAAGGAGCATTTTAATATGAATATAAGATTGCAATGGCTAATTACCGACAAAATAAAGTACTTGTGACTATAACTTACATTCTAAGATGGATTGGAGTAGAATGGAAAGATTTGTGCCTGTGTACAACATATTCATGTATTTGTTTAGAATTGCATCAACATGATTTCCATCTCATTGTCTGCATAGCTTGCTTACCCATATATGGGGCAATCATTTGGAATGATTGTACGTGGTGAACATTGTCATTTTGGAATGACTGTATTTAGAGTCTCTTTTTTGGTATGCCTTCATATTCTGTTTTTGTTGTATTGTTTTTAATTAAATTGTGTACTTTTATTCCTACAAAGTTTAAGTATATTGTAGTATATTGTAGTCTACGATTTTCTCTGAGTGTTGCAAATTATAATGAAATGCCAATTCCCCTATAATAATACAAAATTTTTAGAACTTGCAGTTTAGAAATGTCATGAGTAGAAAATTCCATGCGAGTGTCAAGATAATAAAAAAGATATCTGAAGTTCATGGCGTTCTGCCCACTATCTTGAACGGAAGTTAAAAGAAAAAAAAAGAAGCAAAAGAAAACAAAAATGAATGATTCTGACATCTTCCCAATTATTATTTTGCCAAGAATGATATTTCTGTGACCATGAAATTCTAAATCTCTAAAATTGAAAAAAAGAGACTTTGTTTAATGAATATGTTGGAGCCTATGCAACATGAAAAGAACACATGACCCTACGTGTTCTCTAGAACTCATTATATCACAAAATCCTACTTTCTATCCTTCACAAAACAGATCCCAAGTAGTCTGGATGGGCCGGCTGGGCCGGTCAGATTTTGTCCAAGCCTACTCCATGTTGTAATTATGGTTTTGCTCCAGGTCCAGATCCAGCCATGGGCCTATAAGGTAGTCTCACGCTTAACCCAATTTGGAAATATATGTGTGTGTGTGTGTGTGTGTGGGCGCGCGCGCTTGCTTTAGTGTTGATTAGTTTGGGTTTGAATTAAACCTTTAAGTCTGTGCCATGGCATAGGTCCAGTTTCATTTAAATGCAATCAAAGTTTTTTTTTTTTTTTTTTTTTTTTTGATAACAGAGGGTGTCCCAACCCCTTTGGCCTTAAATGCGATCAAAGTTGTGGATGTGAATGTTAAATGCGATCAAAGTTGTGGATGTGAATGGACCCTTGATCACCTTGTAACTCGGGCCAACTAGGAAAGTTTTATTTACAAAGAGAGGCTATGGGCTCTTTTTGTACTCTTGGTGACCAGTGCGATTGATGATTTGGGCCTGTTGGGTGGATAATGTTATCATCATACAGATCACATACCAGACAATGCTTTGCAAATTCAGGATATAGTATTTCAGCTGTTTCTGCTGTAATGGTTCTTGGTTTTGGGAGCAGAAAATCATCCCAGATTTCAGGAAGGTCTATCCGTTGAAATTTAACTCAAAAACTGAATGAGCCTTGTGTAATGCAGGTTGAGCAGAGAAGAAAGCATGCATCACTTCCCATACCACAGACTGTATTGCGCCGGGTGAGAGAATTGGCTGTCATTTACCCATACCCCAGGGAACGGAAGCCCAGACCACCACCACCACCTACTGCCCCCATTCCTGTTACTGGCACTGGCAATGACACTTCAATAAGCCGTAGTGGAAGGATTCTGCACAGGAAGAATTTTGCATAGCTTTGGGCGGTAAGAGGTGGTTTTTCAACAAGTTTTCTGCAACCCAAGATATGCTTAGATTTTTTATTGTGCCAATCTTTTCAAGAACTGTGACCGTTGGTTGCAGTTGTGTAACTTTTAGTACTGTATATTTACTGCTATGAGATGATGTACAATTGGCTAAAGGCTGATTTTTGTGCGAAAGTGGCAATGTGTTCTTGATATATGCAGTATGAAGAAAAGAAAAAGAAAATTTACAGGTTGCGTTTGCCATCCTTTTCATAATGGGTTCTGTCATGGATCATGGATGGCAGATCACCAGAGTAGTGGAAATTAGCAGTACTTGTCTCATTTCAAACTTGGATTCTCATTGGTAACTATGATGTTTGTGATCTCTAGGCAGAAAAAAGAAATGATATAAACTGTGCAAGTCCAAGAAATCGAGAACGTGATAGAAAAAAGAAAGTTGGAGAAATATGTTGGTTAATGGACGTGGATTTTGCAATAGCTTAGTACTAAAATACATGCCACATCCAGGACGTTGAAGCGGGGTTTGGATCAGGCTTAAGGCAGGCCTTCTCCATTCTGCGGGTGAGGCGAAAACCTGGTTCTTGGCCCTTGCGATCCAGATAAGTACATTTAATAGCCGCTGCTCAGCTGCAATCCTAGTCAGAACTACTGCTATGTTTGCTACGGCTTTAATATAATAGGCCTCGCAAGTTATGTGAAATTTTCAAGCATTATTATACCAATGGGGATTTTGAAGACTGGCTTATTGACTTTAGTCCACTATTTTTTTTAATTTTTTCGATTGAAGTATCTTTTGTGAGCTTAGCCGGCCTCCTGTTTTGGAGTTATCTAATTTTAACGAGCAAAGATTATTTCTTGGGGGGCTATATGGCTGCACATGTATAATATTTGAATAATGCAAGAGATGGTCGATAATGCAAGGGTGGGAATCGAATTTGATACTTCAGGGAGCGAATCCAAGGTTTAACCAACCGAGCAATGAGCAATCGCCTTGACTGCTTATAACATGGTGGTCAAACGAGGCTGTGGATTTAAGGATATTTTACGTTTTAAAGGATTCTGAAGGTGTTAGAATTTTCTGAAATTCTATAATGTTTGGTAGCCAGCAAAGACTGGGATGAGTGCGAGGCTGGCCGTTGCCGGGGAATTCATGCTGTCATCAATTGTGTGTTTTTTTTTTTTTTCGAGTCCTACGTATGTATAAAAATTTTCAGGGTATACACACGTGCGTAATACAGACTTTATCCCAACTGAAATATTGCTGGTAAATGAAGGGTGATTGATGATGATTCTAGTCGGTCCTCTATTGAGTTGGTTGATGATAGATGCGTAATACATACATTAACCAATCGCACCTTTTCGATGAATAAGCAGCAAGTCGGCCCTCTCAGGGCAACACAGAATCCCATACTCAAATCATTATATATTATATTATAACAATTAGGGGAAAGTTATTTAGGGGTGAGGAGAAGGAGATTTCCCCCGAAGCCTTTCACTTGCACAAGCGAAAGGTGAATGAATGATGTTCACAACCCAAGCAATTTTATCTTCTCCATGGCGGTTTAGTTGGGGCTGGAGGGGATTTGCTCACCTATCTCACAACTATCTTATGTAATAGTTTTTCTTTCCCTTATCTCTATAATGTTAAAAGTAAAATAAATTAGTTAGGCATGCCACGTATGACAATTGTAAAGTAGATTATGAGTTGAAAAGTGTGGCTATCATTTTTTTTTAAACTACTCCCCACATTTCACTTCTTTAGACATTTGTTGGGGCTGACTTGGTGCAGCATCGCTGCATCCAATGGGAGGTTGACATGTGTACTAAGATAACAACTGCCTTCACGTTGTCCAAAATATTCACTGAGTCAGAACTAAAGTCCTTTTTATTACAATATTACCCTCTGTCACAACCCTGCTCAACATCTCATACTGTCTCATCATTTGTTTTAACCAAAGCCAACCATTGATGTGACGAGCTTTCTACCCAGTTACTACTTCTGTCCATCTTTCTTTTTATTTTTTTCCTTTTTTTATCATCATCCCATGTGGGGCCAGATTTCTACTTGTTTGCACCGCTATGAATGTGAACTCAAGCTTAGAGATAAAAAAAATGATTAAGAGCTGAAATTAGTCTGCTCAACCAAATTACACTAAGATGTGATATTTTTTCTATTTAATTATATTCTATACTCGTAAGCATATAAATGTGGGTTGTTTCAGTAGGGGCTGACCTAGCTGTGCCTAAGCCGTGTCATGTAGTGCCAAGCCCACTTGGGGTCTGGCCAGCACAGCCTAGCCGTGCGCTGCCCATAGGTCGGCCCACATGCCCCTCTTATTGTTTTTTAAAAATTTTAAAATTTTAATATAAATTAAAGGAGATGTTATGGTCTTTTAATATTTCCAACTTGAAATAAAATTAAAACTAATATGATAAATGCACAAATATGGATGATAATTTACAAATGAAGAGAAATTTTTAATTTTTTTATATTTATTTTATATATAAACTAAATATTTTTTAAATAAAATGTAGTGCTGGCCGTGTCAGGCTGTGCCTTGTATTGTGCCACAGCCCATTATGGCATGGCTAAAGGCACGGGCTATATCATGCTGGGCTACGGCCGAGGGCTCTCGAGCCTAGCAAGGCCTAACTTTAGGCTCGTGCCATCTTGGACCACAGTCTATGTTTTTGCGGGATGAGCCATGCCAAACATAGGTGGCCTGCCCAAATTTATATGCTTAAGGCTGGTCATCAAATCATACTAAAAAAAAATGCTACTGATAGTGTTGTCTTTAAATGCTAGTAGCAGAGCTATCCTTAAAATGTCATAACATTATTTTCATTTTAATGGAAAAGAAATCTCAAACACCATCAAATGAACTCATTCCTATATCTAGTAGTGTAAGTCTATGCAACAAAAAGATAAGGTGCCCCAACTTTGGAAATTATGCCCAACCCACTCTATTTGAGCAATAGAAGATGTTATTGTTTGGTAAATTTACAAAAATCTTCATCAGTTTTTTCTTTAATTTTTTTTCCAACCAAACTTTAAATAATCTTGACTTGATTTGAAATATGATGCGTTGGAGGCAGTAATGGACAATGTTAAGAAGCTGTATATATTACGGTAAGAATGTGTTTCTCTTATATTGAAATCAAAATATATTATAGTTATATTCTTACTATCTCTATTTCCTTTGTGAATAGCTTGGTATTTGTTGAATATAACAAGTCTAATTTAATTTTGATTTATGGTGAACTTGACAGTATTCTCTATTCTATAGAAGTGCATGTCTTAATGCAAAGTATAATGCACTGTTTAATTAATCCAAATGCAAATCATCTTCAACAAAATTTTCAACTTAAATCTTAATTGTAGAGAAGAATAAGCTTGTTGAGTTATCACTTCAGTCAAAGCTTACTTTATCTAATTGTAGGATGCTGCTGATTATTGGATTAGAATTGAAGAACATTCATATTAGTGCCGAGGATACAATTGGTCAATGAGTAGAAATTTGCATACACATGGGATGTAGAAAAAAAGAAAAGAAACGAATAGCAGTGCTCAATGAGCAGAAAGCTGGTCCCACATGAATATATATATATATATATATATTGTTAAAAAATGACATATGAAGGGAGAGTGTAAGTCAGTCTTGAAAAAGGGCAATATTGGCATAAAATGATTTTACTTCAAAAGGTGTGAGTCTTTGATCGTTTGGCACAAAGTCAAGCGAACTTAATTATCTTAGTATACGTGTCAGCCTCCCATTGGACGGCAGCTGTGATCCTATTAACCCGAGGCGGCCCCACACTTGTTCACCATTTGTTTAAAAAATGGTCGCTGACGTGATGACACATCATGGCTTTTATAATTTTATTCATGGATCTCTCTCGTAACGTAAGGAGGGATGTTCATAGACTGGGTCGTGCCAGAGTGGGGCATAGCACATCCAGATCCAGTTTTATAAAATTATACTAATGCAATATACATCTTATTTCAGATTTGGATCTAAAATATAATTAAATCAGGACCCCACAAATAGGTTCCGTGTTGAATTTGGATTCCAATTATGAGAAAATCCAGGTCCAGATTGAAATTATGAACGGATCCACAGGTTATGGTTCTACCCAGGATCCTACCTGTTTGCATCCCTAGTTAAAGGCATTTCTTATATAGACTGAGCTGGGCTTTGGGCATTATATCAGACAATCCAAGCCAGCACAACATATTAAACAGGCCCAATTTATAGATACTCAAAGGAAGACCGAAACGGTTCGGGCCGGATCAGTCTTGCGCCGGACCACTAGCACCCCCAACCGAAAGGTGTGCTCACTGATAAGTGGAAGGAAGGAGTTGACGCCGGCAGGCTATGCACACGGTTTGAAAAGCAATATGCAATTTTGCCAAGCTTCATTCGCACCATATGTGGTCCTGGCCCAAATTTGAGCAAAATTGGCAGAAGTGAAGAATGGTTTGGAACTTGCCATTTCACTCTGTAGATTGTATACTATTTGCTTGAAAGCAGCAAAATTTAAGAATGTTCTCCGGTCAACAATTTGTAAATGTCGGTGAAAATGACAGATCATAAATGAATTAATTTTTTGATTTCACATATCTTGGAGGAGCCAAAATCAATTTCAGTTACACGTCGGAACGAAGAAAGACTAGTTTAGATGTCGTACCCGATGACCTAAGAGGCAGTAGTTTTTTGGCTTTCTTTTTTTTTTTGTTTTTTAGCCTGGCTATTCCATGCCACTCTAGTCTTTGGATATTTGCCTTTTGGCTCAAAAATATTTAATTTTAACGAGTAATGACTTTGCTGCACATATAGTATCCCCATAATGTGAAAGGAGGGAGTTAAACTTAAGATATTGAGTTGCAAATTTAAGATTCAAACCAACTGAACTATTACCTTGATTGCAAAAATTAAAATTTTATAAAATTGTCTATAAAAACGGGAGGCTGAACATCAATGTAAGTAGAGTAAAGATTGATACCTATTGCAAGGTTTCGCCTAGGATATAATGAAATGGCCAGGTCTTTAGAGGTGGTGATATAATCATGACAATGATGTTAGCGCAACATCTATAGCGGCCACCATTAGTGATGTTTAGGTCTGAACATAGTTGATAAGCACTATTTAATAGATCACATGCTTCCATGCTAATTGTTTTCTTCATTACACACATGAATCAAAGGATCATTTTCCATGAATCAAATACCTACAGATTTCATTCTCTAATGCTATTTCTTTACAATGCTCTTGCCCACAGAGTCACAGTCATATACCCAAACAATCCAGATCTCTCTCTCTCTCTCTCTCTCTCTCTCTCTCTCATCTCATGTAAAAGAATCATTTGTCAATCAATTAATGAGAAATGAACAGAAGACCAGAAAAAAAAAAAAAAAAAAAAAAGACCTCTTCAAATCCCAGTCCAGTCAGAATCAAATCAGGAATCCCACAATAATTTTTAGAAAAAAGTTATCAAGTCAAGCCGGAAATCTGACCCACGTGCAGGCGCCGGTCAACGGGGCGCCATCGAAACCGAGAACGCGGTCGGAACCGTCATCCTCTCCGCCCACCCCTTCGACTCCAGATACAACATCGACACCACTCCCGCCACCACCTCCATATCCGGCCGCTTCTCCGGCTCCTCGTGTACGCACTCCAGCGCCACACGTGCCATCCCCTCCGCCGCTTCCACCGGAAACGAGTCCCTCAGCCGCCCGTCGACCCACCTCCTCACCCCCCTCTTCTCCTCCGCCACCGCCTCCGCCGCCCTCTCGATCACCGAAACCCTCTCGTATTCCCCCCGGCTCTCATCCAATCGATACTTCAACGGCTCCTGCCCCGACAATATCTCCAACAACACGACGCCAAACGCGTACACGTCAGCCTTCTGCGACACGACCCCGGCCGCCAGGAACTCCGGCGCCATGTACCCCCTCGTCCCCTTCACCTTCATCTTCGTGCTGCCGGACCTCGCCAGCGCCGGCCCCGGATCGGGCCGGATCTCGCCGTCCTCGTCCCCCGCCAGCTCCCCCGTCAGCTCCGCCGCCCCGAAGTGGCAGATCTTGGCGTGGAGCGACTGATCGGCGACGATGATGCTGGAGGACTTGATGCGGTTGTGGATGAGGCCGCGGCCGCCGCCGATGCCGGAGTTGCGGTGGATGTACAGGAGGCCGTCGGCGAGATCGGCGGCGACCTGCATTCGGGACACCCAGGTGGAGAGGACGGTGTAGGAGGGGTTGTGCGGGTGGCGGAGGCAGGCGGAGAGGGAGGCGCCGGGGATGTATTCGTAGACGAGGTAGATGTAATCGCCGGAGAGCGAGGCGCCGAGGAGGTCGGCGATGGAGGCGTGGTGGGACTTGCAGAGCGAGGAGAGGAGGCGGTGGAGGTCGACCTGGCGGCGGACCCGGCGCTGGATGACGGCGACGTGGCGGCCGCGGAGGGAGCAGCGCCAGGCGGAGGAGGAGGAGGGGAGGAGGTTGGCGAGGGAGGAGGCCGTGGCGGAGGAGATCTCAGAGGCGGAGTAAAGGAGGGGGTTTTCGGGGAGGGATGAGCGGAGGATAGAGAGGGAGACGACGGAGGGGGCATTAGCGGAGGAGGAGGAGGAGGAGGAGGAGAAGAGGACGCTGGAGGAGGAAGCGGTGGCGGTGGCGGTGGCGGTCCCGGGGGCGGAGCCGGAGGTGGAGGAGCTGAGGGATGGGCGACGGTGCTGTCGGGTGTTACGAGGATCCTTAGCGTCTATCCGTTTTTTGTTCTTACACATATCATCTCCCTTGTGATATGCATCTGAGTAAGGAAGAGAAAGCTGAAGGAGAGAGAGGCAGCCGAGAAAGAGAAATGGAGTTTTCCATTTCCTACAGGTACGGATATAGATGATGCAAAAGCAGCAGTTATCATCTATGGGTTTTCTCCTTTCTACTTCCGTTTCCTCCACGGAAGACAGAAAGGATGCCCAGAGATGAGAAGAATTAAAAGATGGGGGCGGGCAAGGCTGCACTTTGCAGCCACAATCCGCACCCAATAATGGATTGCCACTTGCCACATTTGTTGAAATATCAAAAGTTGTGTCAGGCTTACTCATATCTTTTTTGAAATTAGAATAAATATACTTTTTATTTCAATATTACCTTTATTTTTTTTATTAATTAACGCAGGCTCTCCTCAATTTCTTAACCTCGTTCTGCCGGCGTCATTTTCAGCAAAAGAATCACTCCACTCACGTGGGCCCACCTTTCTTCTCATTGACCACTTCCCTAGGTCCTCTTTCATTCTACATTCCAAGTGGGTCCAAATTCGTAGGACATCTTAGGTTTGGGTTCTCACTCCTCAATTCTTATGCATAGCTCATGGCACAATGTTCATATGTTTTAACAATTGGTTACTGTGGGGCATGGGCTCTACTAAGGATAAATAAAATTAATCTTCAATTGGTATCCACAACACACCCAGATGGTCCAAAAAATTGAAAAAGACAATGATCCCTTAGAAAAAGAAAACCTAATGATAAGATCATAGAATCTCTAAAATGACAAATATACTTCCTTAAAAGAAAGTGCATTACACTTTGCATTAGGCCCCTTCTATAGAATAGAGAATATCATCTAGTTCACAGCGGTTCAAAAGTTAAGTTAGACTTATTATACTCTACAAATACCAAACCATCCACAAAGGAGACAGAGTAGTAAAACCGTAATTTTAATATTTTCTGATTTCAATCTAAGAGAAGCTAATTCTTACCTGATATTGACATATGTAATTTCTTAATGTTATCTATTTTTAACTTCAACACATCATATTCTAAAGCAAGCCGGGATCATTTAGAGTTTGGTTGCAATAAAAAGGTAGAACGAACTAAGAAAGTTTGGCCAATATCGTTTGTCAATTTTCATGACATGTTATAAGGTAAAAAAAGTTTGCCTTTTATTATCTTCAAACTACATCTTTGTTTCCATTACCCATTGACAGACGAACTATTCAAAATTTATTTTCCTTCTCTTTGTTCTCTTCTAATGCCGTCGATTCCTCTGAATCATAAGTACTAGTAAAATTTCATTTAATTATAAAGTACAAAAATGAAAAAAGATCATACTGTTTTTATACTTAATATGAATTATACCTGTGTCAAGTGGCAAACCTTGGAAATAAGATTTTGACTATAAAAATCGCTTTCTTCATTAAATCTAATTCATAAAAAGATAAGAAAAACAAGGATTAAATGGAAGAAAACTCACCACTATTATATACAAAATAATATGAATTTTCACTTATGAAAGCTCATTGAAAAAGTCTTCGTCTTGGGAACATAAATTGCATTTTACACTTGGATCACTTAGCCTTGCAAAAAATAAAGTTTAAAATGTCAAGATAATAATCATTTCCATTGATTATAAATGGAAATATATATATATATACTAATTGACAAAAGTTTTACCAATTAGTTGATCATTTGCACATCCTGTAATGGTATTCACATTGTCCAAAAATTGAGTATCATGAGACTGCAAAGAACAACTAGATAAAAAAAAGAATGTAATGTAACATTATAATATAATTAAAAACACAAAAAATATGAAAGAATCCACAAAAGAAAAGCACACAAATAGAAAAATAAATAAATAAAGAGAAAAGGTGAAAACTTAAAGAGAATAAGAAAACTTACTGAATACCCTGAATTTGCACCTTCTCACTCAAATTATCTACATTTGATGTCCTTATCGACAAAAGTGAAAATAGAAATTCTAATTCTGAAAATAAATATAATCTCACATATTCATTAAATTGCATAAAATTATGTACTTGCACTATTGGCTATAGAATTAGAAGGACAATTCTATGTGTTGTTTCCACCATGATGATTAATCCATCATTGGCTTAGCATTGGCCCAAAAAATATTTGTTAATCGACTTTCACCATCAACTTGCATTGAATAAAAGAAACGAGAGTCTTGCATTTGCATTCTTGTAAAATAATTGTCTACATACTAAGCATCACCAAGTTTAATTTCAAATTGTTGAATATGTGTCACTTGATTTTTAACATCTTTTCTAGTGCAATAAAGATTAGACCAACTTTTTGCTTCTTCACCTAATATTTTTCTAATAACTGATGGTTTTATACATGCTTTAGCCATGTTTGTAATCTTTTTTTTCCGTATAGCTCACTTACTTTTTTATTTGTTCTCAAATACTGTACCTTTGATGGGCTTATTAGTTCATGGTTATAATGATCTTCAAATTTAACGACAATCCACTTTTCATCATGTTTTTTTCAATTCAATCAATGCCTTACATCGAGTTCTAGTCAATGCCCGTTCTTTCTTTTTTCCTATCCTCTGTTTCATTACATTTTTGTCGACAAAAGCCTTCTTTCCAACATACATAAGTAACCCTTGGTATCATTTCATCTCGTTTGGATTTACGTACTAGTCCTTTTCTTACACTAAATCCTCTAACCATAGCAAGGGCATTATAAAATTCTTGTGCTTTAGTTGTAGATTCAAATACCATACTGACATATGATTTTTCTTCGAATGACTTGGGGCTTCCCAGAATTATGTCTTCCATTGCTTCCTCAACTTCTTCACAATCTTCGACAACATCAATTTCATTAAGACCAAATTTATATGGTATATTTGGAGAGCCCGTGTCTCACATTTTCTTGATGCTGTTTAGAAAATCAACAAACTATAAGATACACAAATAATTGTACTAAAGTTGCAAGTTAAAAAACCAATTAAAAAAGTATAAATGAAATACTTTCCTAATAAAAAAGTTAAGCAATTAATTACTTCAATTTATCTAGTAAAAATACTTTTCAGGACCTTATCTAAATTCCTAATTTCTTTTGTGAATGATTTGGTAGCATGAGAAATTAATAGCATCACGGGTGAGAAAATCATATTGCTAAGGGGTCTTTTCAACCATATCTTTTTATTGGGTCTACTTACATTATTAAATATCGGGATGTGTTCATTTGATAATGTTTAAGGTTTCTTGTTAAGTCCATGAAACTACATCATAAATGCACGATTTCATGTAGAATTATAAACTAATTAAGTTAAATGTATTGTTTTTTCATTGAATTTCATCATTTCATGAATTTTTAATTCAATGTTGAGAATTCAAGAAATTTATACACGTTCCCAACATCATTTTAATACTTTACTCAATTTTTCAAAATTTTGAAGAATCATAGTCAGATTAGGAGTCTTTTCGGAGGAGTCTCAATTCAATCATGACTCTTCACTACTTCACTAGTTGAGCTAATTTATGCAGGGAATGAGAATTTTGGGACCCACTTCAGAGCACATATTGCTCTCTTGGACCCAATCTTGTTGCATTGAACTTGAAAAGGAAGTAAACTGGAGAAAAAAAAAATGAGGAATTCACTCAATTGACCCCCCACACACGCACATGTGAATTCACACATGTAAGGGTCGGCCGGGGGGGGGGGGGGGGGGGGGGGGGGGGTCCATTCATCTTGTACAAGTCTCAATTATGTTTATAGATAATTTCAAGAGTCCTAATTAAAGTAAAAGACATCTCGTGAAGCCCACCATTCAAGTAGAAGAGGTGTGCCACATGGAAGGGTCTACATTGGCTGTAGTTAATTCAAAACTCTAAATGGATAATTCAAGAAGTCTTATGATGAAAGAAGAGCATTTGAAAGAGTTTGAATGAGCCACAAATTAATCTCCTTCCTTGGATTCAAATTTAGAATTTGTGTAGAAATAGAATCTATTTCAATTCAAGAAAAGAAAGTCAATCCCATTTTTCTCAAAACGTCATAACTTAAAATCGTCATAACTCTCAAGCCAAGTGTTGGATTGATGTAATCTACACACCGTTGGAAAGATCCTTGCAAGTAGATATCCGTAAAGTCTAAGATTATATAATTCGAACCTAAGTTGATAAAGATATGGTATTGAAATTTTGACTATATATTTTTAAATGGGATTGCAAACAAATCCACATCATTGAAGATTACTTTTGCACATCTCATGTGGGACCCCATCTGAAGATTAGCCAAGCTATCGAGAGAATTACAGAAGCTTCTTGCCTTATTCTCATCTCATTCAAGCTAAGAGACCTCTCTCATCTCAATGGAGATAACCCCAATCCATAAACTATAAAAGGGATTCTAGATTCAATGAACCAGAAGAGACTCAAAATTATAACAAGAAACACCAAAGGGAGGACATTCGATGCTTTTTTGTCCTCTTGGACATCTAGCCCTCTCTTTCTCCCTTCTTTCTTCTATATTTTCTAATTTTATTTTAAAGCATTTTAAAGCCTTGTTCTAGAAATGAGGATTTATAAGAGAGATTTATAGGAGACCATTGTTAAGGGAGATGCTTTCAATAAAACTGTTTTTGAGCTCTTGACAATGGATGACTAGTTTTCTAAATCGGAGCAAAAGATGAAGCTAAGTGTTCTGCTTGTCTATTTTATGTTTTTTTTTAGATTGTCTTTTTCTAATGGGCTTTTTAAAAAGTAAAATAGATCCATCTTTGTGCCAAAAGGGGCAACTTCTGTTTCTGAGTTCTTGAAATAAAAAAGATTTTGATCATCTATGGTTATTTTAACAGGTTATGCTCAGAACTTTGATTTCTTTGATAATCTATGCTTAGTTTAATAGGTGATGTTTAGGATTTTTATTCTTTTGTGAAGTGAAGGAGATCTTGGGTTTTCTGATTTTTTTAATTAAAAAAGATTTTTTTTATTTTTTTAATTAAAAAAGAGTTTTTGCGAAAGACAAATCTTCTAGATCAGAAACATTGATTTGTTTTTTTATCTAAATTATATTTAAGACAAAAGGTCAAAAAAATTGCATGGATTTATTGGATTTACTTAGTGGATTTTAGCTTCCTTGATATGTTTTTATCATTAATTTTCTTTACTTTTAATTATTTTAAGTTTCTGATCTTTCTAGTTTTACTTCAAGTGAAATTACCAATTTTATGATTTTTAGTTTGGAAAGTATAGTTTTTAATTTATACCAAATAAGGTTATTTGTGGGATCGACCCGCTCTTGTCATTGTCTATTACTGACAATTGTACACTGCAGTATTATTAATTTAAAATCAAATCATTTCTAAATAATGAAAATTCCAGAGCATAAGAAAGTAAGGCTTAAAAGGAAGACAATGTTTTTTTTTAGTTAAAAGGAATATAATGTTAAACTCCGCCAGTTTTGCTGCCGGTCCCAAGCTCGGGTAAAGGAGGAGGGTTGCGTTAGGTAGGTGACAGCCAGCGTAAAACTTTGTCACAACCCAAACATGAATTCTGAACAAATGATATTTCACGATAAGGCTAGGGCGTTCCCCGTTTTAAGCGACACATTGCAGCATCGCCCGGCTGCAGTGAAAAGTGTACAAGGGCTACCGGATGACTTTGGGCTAATGCGGTTAAAGAAGTTAGTCCATAAGAAGAAGAGGAGGAATAGGAAAATTAGACTTGCTACTTGGAATATAGGAACCTTGACAGGCAAGAGCATGGAGTTGGTTGAGGTAATGAAAAGAAGAAGAATTAGTGTGACTTGTATACAGGAGACAAGGTGGAAAGGGAATAAAGCTAAGGAGCTCATGGATGGGTATAAACTTTTCTATGCAGGAAAGAGTAATACAAGAAACGGAGTAGGTATAATTATAGATAAGGATTTAAAAGAGAAAAGTATGGGGGTAAAGAGGTTTGGTGATAGAATTATAGCAATTTAACTAGTACTAGAGGAAGACATAATTCATATCATTAGTGCATATCTCCCCAAGTAGGACTAGAAGAAAGTGTGAAAAGACAATTTTGGGAGGAGATGGATGATTTAATACGAAAAATCCCAAATAGTGATAAAATTTTCCTTGGAAGGGATTTAAACGGGTATATAGGAAGAGATAATAGAGGATATGAGAGAGTGCATGGAGGGCATAGATTTGGAGAAAAGAATGAATTCGGAAACACTATATTGGACTTTGCAGTGGCATTTGATCTTATAGTAGCAAATACTTACTTTAAAAAGATAGATGAGCATTTAATTACGTATAAAAGTGGGAGTAATAGGAGTCAGATAAACTTTTTTCTAGTTAAAAAACAGGATCGATTGGCTTGTAAAGATTGTAAGATTATCCCAAGAGAGAGTTTGACTACGCAACATAGGCTTGGAGTTTTAGATATTTGCATTAGAAGTAAAAAGAGAGCAGTAGTAAACAAAATGGACCCTAAAACAAGGTGGAGAGATTTGAAGGGGGAAAGAGCAAATATATTTAAGGACAAAATGATTGAGAAAGGAGAATGGAATATTGAAGAAAAAACTACAATAATGTGGAATCAAATGACTAATTGCATTAGGAATGTTGCAAAGGAGGTACTTGGAGAATCAAAAGGGAAGAGACATATTAATAAAGAAACATGGTAGTGGCGTATGGAGGTTCAGGAAGTTATTCGACAAAAAAAACATTGCTACAAAGTTTGGCAGGGGACTAAGAGTATAGAAAATTTTGAGTTGTATAAGAAGGCAAAGAAAGAAGCTAAGAAAGTAGTAAGTAGTGCAAAGTTCAAAGCATACGATGACCTCTATAATAGGTTGGGAACAAGAGAAGGAGAAAATGATATTTTTAAGCTTGCAAAAATAAGAGAAAAGAAAAGTAGGGACTTAAATCATGTCAAATGTATCAAGGACAATGAGGAAAATATTTTGGTGAAGAACAACGATATTATAGAAAGGTGGAAAGAAAATTTTAGTAAACTTTTAAATGAAGAATATTTGGGCGATACAAGAGTGGAGGAGGATACTTCATTACAAGAGTATACTTTTCTCCATAGAATTAGAGGGGTGGAAGTGAAGAAAGCATTGAAGCGAATGAAGACAGGAAAGGCAATAGGCGCAGATGGTATTCCGATAGAGGTATGGAAATGCTTAGGAGAGGTTGGAGTAAATTAGTTATGTAGACTATTCAATAAGATACTTTTGACAAAGAAAATGTCGGATGAATGGAGAAGAAGTATTGTAGTACCTATATATAAGAATAAAGGAGATATACAAAATTGTACCAACTATCGAGGGATTAGACTTATGAGTCACACTATGAAGTTATGGGAGAGAATAATAGAGCAAAGACTGAGAAAAAGGACTAAAATTTCAGAAAATCAATTTGGTTTTATGCCAGGGAGATCAACTATGGAAGCTATCTTTTTACTTAGGCAATTAATGGAAAAATACCGAGCAAAGAGAAAAAATTTACATATGGCCTTTATCGATTTGGAAAAAGCCTATGATAGGGTACCGAGGAATTTAATTTGGTGGGTCTTAAAGAAAAAGAATGTCCCAAGAAGTTACATTGAAATTTTAAAGGATATGTACGAAGGTGCAATAACATATGTGAAAACCATATGTGGAGAAACGGGCGGATTTCCCGTGACTATAGGCTTACATCAGGGATCATCCTTAAGCCCTTATCTCTTTGCATTAATTATGGATGAGTTAATTGTGCATATTCAAGAAGAAGTACCATAGTGTATGTTGTTCGCAGATGATATAGTATTGGTGGATGAATCAAGAGAGGGTATAAATGCAAAGCTTGAGAGATGGCGGTGAGCATTAGAATTTAGAGGCTTTAAAATAAGTCGTACAAAGACAGAATATATGGATTGCAATTTTAGTGGACATATACAAAGTGTTGAAACCACTGTCAAAATTGAAACCAATGAGATACCACGTAAAGATTCTTTTCGGTACCTAGGCTCGATGATTAGTAAGGATGAGGAGATTGACGAAGATGTGGAGCATAGGATAAGAGCTGGATGGCTGAAATGGAGACTAACTTCGGGAGTACTTTGTGATAGACAAATGCTAATAAAATTGAAGGGAAAATTTTACAGGACAGTGGTTAGACCAGCTATGACATATGGAGCAGAATGTTGGCCAATTAAGAAGACACATTTTCATAAGATGGATGTAGCGGAAATGAGAATACTTAGGTGGATGTGTGGTAAAACTAGGAAAGATAAAATTAGAAATGAGCGCTTTCGAGAACATTTAGGGGTAGCACCAATAGGAGATAAGATTAGAGAAACTTGTTTAAGATGGTTTGGGTATGTTGAGCGTAGGCCAGTAATGGCACCGGTGAGAAAAAGTTTGGATATATAGGTGGAGGTTCCATCAAGAGGTAGGGGTAGACCGAAGAAAACATGGATGGAATTCATTAATTCAGATTTGAAGAAGTTGTACTTATCGAAAGATTTAGCTCAAAATAGAACAGAATGGAGAAATAGAATTTATGTAGCCGACCCCAACATGGTTGTGATAAGGCTTTGATGATGATGATGAAAAGGAATATAATGTTACTGACATTTCAAGGACAACGTTGTATGTGGCATTTAGGGACAACATTGTTATTAGCATTTTTGTTCTTTTAATTATTTTTAGTGTAATTGATGACTGGATCAAGTGTAAACTCTCAGTTAGCATATGACTAACTAGTAATTGAAAATTGCCACTGGCACAATCTGGTTGCCTAGGACTTATTTTGGGTTATTCCATGTTAATGTAGCATTCTTTTTTTTTTTTTTTTTGTAAGCTTAGTTTGTTTTTGAGATCACAATACAGTTATGGAAGAAAATCCCAACTGGGCTCATCAAAGGAATTAAGCAAAATTCAACTCTCTCCATGCAGAAACTGTACAAAAATTTAAAAAAAAAACTTTACAATGCATCTATATCATATGCTACTAGTTATGTTCATCTGCATGTGGGCAACAAGAGAGTAAAAAAGAAATAGTATTCAAAGGGCCAAATAACTTTTAAACTTAATCCTTATACACATTACCAAATCAATATAGCATATGAATACCATGAACCCCATCAAGCAACTACATTTTATATTAGATTTTGGTTGCCAGAATGCAAAACAAATGTGAGAACAACTCACATGTAATTTGTGAAGTTTAGAGAACTTACTCGTACCTTTCTCAAAATATCAGAAACTCAGATAGTTGGAAGAAAGGCTCAATTTTGAGAGAATGACATTGAGAGGAAGATGAATTGGGTAATGTCTTCATCTAGAAACGGTCAATATTAGAATACACAGTCTTTATTCCAAAAGGTGTGAGATGTTATGTATTTGACTAAATGCGGCAACTTTTGGTATTCCTGTATATGTGGCAATCCCTCATTGGCTACAGCTGGTCACTGTACAACATTATGCGCTGCACCAAAGCCAACCCCTAAAAGATGATGGGTTTCTGTACCAAGAAAGTCGATATATATATAGATGATAGAAAAGCTGCTGCTTCAACATCGTTAATGGTTTTCTTCTTTCTACTTTCGTTTCTTCCACGGTAGAAAGAAAGGATGCTGAGAGATGGAGGAATAAAAGATGGGGCCGGGCTTGGCTGCACCATAATGCTGTGCAGCCACAATCTGCACCCAATCGCAGATTGCCGCATATGCGGAAATATCAAAACTTGCTACACATTTACTCAAACACTAAACGTCTCATGTGTTTTGGAAATTAGAATAAGTACTTTTTATTTCAATATGGCATTTTTTAAATTAACACCCAAAGAATCATTCATGTGGGGCCACCTTTCTTCCCATTTACCACTTCTCTACACCCTTGTTTTTTTTTAGTATTTTACATATAGCCTCTGAGATTTCTAAGATTTATAAATAAGCCATTGTGGTTTCAGATTTATAAATAAGGCCCTATTTTTACATTTTAATACCTGCCATGTCACCAAAATTAGTATTTCTACTAGAATGGGTTAGTATGTCTTGAAGTTTTATAAAAATAACAACTTTGCCCTTATATCCATTAAATAAAATTAAGTATATTATTAGTTATCAAAATATTATAATTCAATTTCAAATCCCAATGACCTCTTTATGCATACTTTTCTGGTAAATAAGAGGTCTAATCGCTATTTTTTAAACTTTTTATCAATCTAGTGGTATGTCGCGTATTGGTTAAGTCAATTATAACTAATTATCATCAGTACACGTGTTTGATTGTCATAATGATCAATTTGGATTTAATGAAATGGGTCTTACATTAAGAAAAATGAATTTATGTAAACTTATTTGCTATAACTAAATATAATTTGTAATGTTACAAGCTTTAGAGAAAATAAATCTAAGCTCTTGATATTTTCCATATATAAATTAAAGAGATACGCTAAAGTGTCAATACTATAAAAAATTATGATGATTTGAAGGCTATTGATTTTGGGGACATGGAAAGTATTGAAAATAAAAAGGCAAGGCCCTATTTACAAATAGTAAAACCACAGGGGCCTATTTGTAAATCCTAAAAACCTTAGGGGTGTATAAACAAAAAGCTCTTTTTTTTTTTTACATTCCATGTGGGTCTAAATTCATACTCATCAGAACATCTCAAGTATCATTCTCACTTCTCAATTCTCATGCATAGCTCAAGGCCCACTGCTCATATAGTCCAACAATTGATTACTATGTGGCATGGGCTCTACGAAGGATAAAGAAAATGAATCTACAATTAGTAGCAAGCGGCCAAGCACACAAACAGATGGTCCCAAAAAAAAAAAAAAACAACAACAACAACAATCCACATTCAACAATTAGAAAAAGAAAACCTAATGGTAAGATCTAAAATCTACAAAGACAAAGATGCTTCCTCCAAAAAGAAAAAAAAAAGTGCACATTACACTTTGCATTAGGACACTTCTATAGAATAGAGAATATCATCTAGTTCACTCTAGTTCAAAAAATAAGTTAGACTTATTGTACTCTATAAATACCAAACCATCCACAAGGGAGATAAAGTAGTAAAACCATAACTTTAATATTTTCTGATTTCAATGTAAGAGAGGCTCATTCACACCCTGACATATGTAACTTCTTAATATTATCTCTTTTTACCTTCAACACATCATATTCTAAAACAAGTCTGGGATCATTTAGAATTTGTTTGCAATAAAAAGGTCAAACAAACTAATAAAGTCTGGCCAGTACTGCTTGTCAATTTTCATGACATGCTATAAAGTCAAAAAAGTTTGTCCGATATTATCTTCAAACTACATCTTTATTTCCATTGTCCGTATGACAAAGGAACTATTGAAATTATATTTTCCACCTATTTGTTCTCTTCTAATGCCGTTGATTCCAGCAAATCATATGTAAATGTAATAGTAAAAGCTCATTTAATTATAATGTACAAAAATTAAAAAAAAAAGATCATACTATTTTTATACTTAGAAATATACCAGTGTCTAAAGGCGAACCCTGGAAATAAGATTTTAACAGTAAAAATCACTTTCTTCATTGAAACTAATTTATAAAAAAATAAGAAAAATAAGGATTAAATGGAAGAAAACTCACCACTATTATATATAAAATAATATGAATTTTCACTTACAAAAGTTCATTGAAAAAGTGTCCGAACGTGGGTTGTTTAAGCATTTTGTTGGGTTCTGTTCTGCTTCACACTGAGGGTTCGAATTGAACCAATCCTACCAAGTTACAACCATTTTTTTGTTAATCAAGTAATTCCTCGTTTCAAGGCCCACCAGTTGGATCCATGCAAACTGGCAGGGCAATAGTGTAAAAACATATCCTTTGCAAGGGCTACTAATTATGATTACATATTTAGGGTCCAAGCCTTAATTTCGGTCTCCGTCTAGTTCAAGCTTCGAGTCCCATGTGGTTCTGGGTCTTCGTATGGGTTCCTATTACAATTTCAGATATGGATCTAGGAATACTATATACTCAACCAAATATATGAGGTATTTATCATGATCAATGTAAAGGTCAACAAAATTCGATCTCAACCCAAATATCTGAGGTATTTATCATGATCAATCTCAAGGCCAACAAAATTCGATCAAGTACCATAAATTTAATGCTAATTCAATCTTTTTTTTAAAATTTGGTTTACACCTTGAAATGGGGATCCGAACTAGGGTTGTGACTCTCTCTCTCTCTCTCTCTCTCTCTCTCTCTGAGTTACAGAGTCCTTGAAATGAATGAATTACGAGATTATCTGGACCATTCAAACAATGGGCCATCCCACATACTCTTTTAGATTCTATCTTGAATGGTTCATTGATCATGGTTGTGATGATGATGATGGCAGAAGGAAAGAATGGTTCAGGTTTATTATATGAGCCGCATTAAAAAAATTTATGAGGGAAGCAGTTGGTCTGGTTTCCCTTTCAATGGTGCCAGGGTTGGATTACATTTTAGTCTTTTTATATTGGTCCCGTGATTGCATTTTTCACATGAAGTGATGGATTATTAAAATGGCCATTGACCTCCACCAAGGCCTGGGCTTGGCAATTCAACCACTAGTCAGGCTTGGGCCCTCTACCACTCCACCTCATATACTTCAACATTTATCCTTTTATTGCAACTCATTTTACCATGATTTCTTTTAAATCTAATACCTCACAAGTAAATGGCAACTGAATTCGTACCAAACCATGGCTCTAGTAATTGAATCTTCCATAAGATGGGGTCACCTCCACATTCCCTTTTCAACTTTTTTTCGATTCTCCTTTTTTACGATACACTTTACCATGAAACTATAAAAATTCCATTCAATGAAAGCAAATGGGGTGCAGACTTCGTTGTGCAATAGGAGGATCTCATGCTTTGCCTATTTTTCTTCACATGAAGGAGGGATCCTCTAAATTTTCTACCATTTTCATAGGATATAAAAATCTTCTCTATTAAAGAAAATCAATTCCTTTTCTTCCCTTTTTTTCCAAAGAAAAACTTATTACAACAGACAATAAAACAACAGAGAATACAAAAAATTAGAACAATTTTTCTATTTATCACATAATCCTCTCATTATACAAGTGCCTTGCTTATGCAACAAGAGGATATCATTCTCCATGACTTTTAGCAAAAGAAAGAGGAATCATATATTACTACCCTCCAATAGAAAATCAAAGGCCTCCCTAGAGAAAATCAGTTCAATTTTCCTTTCTCTTTTTCCACAGAATCCTCATGTCCCAAAACTTTTTAGTCCTCCCTCATTTTATCTGGTTCCAAATGGGCCATTAGACACTTTACCATTAACACCAAGAAAAACAGAACACAATAAAAGTACATAACATGGTCTCAAATCTTCTTTACCCAAAACAAAAAAGAACAAAAAAACAAAAAAAAAAAAAAAAGAAAAGTTCTTGTAAGTCAAGTTATATTTTTTGGCTGGAAGTTACTGTTAAGTTAGATCCAACAATGACCATCTTATAAGTGCAGCTGCCCAAACTAGCCCAAACCAGTCACCATAAAGACTTGTAATGGAATTCATCTCCTCTTCTGTTTTAATACCATTGAAGGAAGGTAAGAGCACACACCAAAAGAAGTAGATTACATAGTCTTCCAATAGTGTAATAACCATCTGCTAAACTACTATCTCCTTTTCCTTTCTTTCACACCCTCAAATGGAAGCCTTCTCCTTCTCCAGCTTTCAGACCTGTCCCTCTCTTTCTCACTCCCCTTTTAAATCTTACCCTTCATCACCAGACCCTAGAACTACCTCCCCCTTCAACAGTAAGAGCTTTCTTCCCTTCCACCCCTCCCCCCCCCCCCCCCCCCCCCCCCCCCCCCAATTCATTTTCTTCAATTAATTACAATTAGCACTCACCCAAATCACCCCTTCTTCTTTTTCAGCGGTTCAAAGGTTCAATCTGGGCTTTCCACGGAAACAATTCGATCGAAGAACCGATCTCAGCAGAAAAAATCAGATTTTTCCAGTCGAAAGTGTGTATTTGATACGAAGAAATGGGGTTCAAGGACCCAAACAGGTTGGATTTGGGTCTCTCGATTCTCCAACAGGTTTCCCCCAGATGCCCTTTTGAGTTATATCTGATCTTGTGTTCTGTTTATTTATGTTGTTTATGGGATTGATTTTTCATGTATGCCGATGCTTCACACCCATGAATTGGTTTTCCCCAAACACCCATTTTGAATGCTTTTGTGTTTCATTTATTTTCCATCCCTGTTTGCTAGAGGATTTCGATGAATTCCGGGAATTGGAATCGCCTAGCTAGGTGACATCTTGGAATTTCCAAGTGGAAAATGCTGATGTGATGATATCGTATTGGAATGGATGAATTCGAATGATAGATAAAAGTGTGGGTCACAAAGTGTAGGATAAGAAATCTCATTAGAATTGGTGGAATTAAAAAACTACCAGACAGAATTAAGGGGGATAGACAAAATGCTATTGAAAAAAGGATAATGTGAGAAATCTCACTAGAATTACTGGGATTTGAGAAATCTAATTTTAATCGTAAAACATTAGTTAAGAGGGGCAAGGACTTTTTCTCTTTAGTCACCTCTTGTCTTGCTGGAATTTTGATTTTTGTCACAACAGATTTTTTTCCTCCCAAATTTCCAACTAATGGGTTAATGAAAAGGACTTACTATTTGCAGGATTTCCATTGGGTTCAAGATATAGACTGAGTCCTCTTCTACAAAAAAGGTATTCAGAATGTTGGAATATAGTTGCAAGATCTGAAATCGTCGGGACTGGTTCTTCCAATGCTGAACACCCGTTAACAGGTTTTTCCGTAATTTCTCTTTTTTTAAAAAGTAATTTTTTCATGTTTTTTCACCCGCTTTAACATTGAGGTTTAGTTTTATGGCAGAATTTCATATGGTGTCCAAACTAAGAGGAATTGGGTTTTACACCATAACCGCTGTTGCGGCGATATTTCTATTTGTGGTTATGTTGGTATTGCATCCATTTGTGCTATTGTTGGATGGGTACCGGAGAAAAGCACATCATGCGGTTGCAAAGATTTGGGCAAGTTTGACCATTTATCCATTCCTTGATGTCAAATTCGAGGGGTTAGAGAATTTGCCGCCTGCTGACACCCCTGCCGTCTATGTTTCAAATCATCAGAGTTTTCTAGATATTTATACACTTCTGATTCTTGGGAGAAGTTTCAAGTTCATTAGCAAGACAGGAATTTTTGTGATTCCGATCATTGGATGGGCCATGTTTCTTATGGGTGTTATTCCATTGCGAAGAATGGACAGCAGAAGTCAATTGGTACTTGTTCTTTGTGTTTCCCCTTTCCCCTTCCATTTCGATGCTTATGAAATTATTTATTCGTAGTTGGAATCAGCTAAGATATGATTTCCTTCCTTTTGCTAATTGGTTTTTTTTTTCCTATTTAAATTATTGAATGTAGGATTGTCTTAAGCGCTGCATGGAACTGGTGAACAAGGGAGCATCTGTACTTTTCTTTCCAGAGGGAACTCGTAGCAAAAATGGCAAATTAGGTCCCTTTAAAGTGAGATCATAAGCTTAAGCCTTATTTCAGAGTGTCTTTTCGATGAATTAAATTTGGACATCCAAGCAATTCAGTCAATTATCTAAATTGGCTACATGACTTATCATGAGGTTCATGGACCAAAACAGAAAAATTGTATTGATTTGATCATCCAAATTACTTGACTTTTAAATTATTGGCTTACAAAATGACTTTGATCGGGCTTTCTCTTTTTCAGCTGACCCGGCTTGTTGGGTTTTTTTTTTTTTTTTTTGGTTTTTCATTTTGTGGTTAGATCTCCCTCGGTTGCTTCCTATTACTTGGTTGCAAACTTTGTAGAGCTGCCCTCCCGACCCAATTTTTTTGTTCTTTGCTTGGGAATATATGTACTTATCTTCCAAAAAGGAAAAAAAATTGACTTTGATCATTTATAATAAACATCAATTTATGTTGACCATTTGGTTGACTACCCTCTCTTAAATTTGCTTATGTTTCAAAAGAATCTTGTCCAACAAGTGATTGTAATTATAGAAATGGATGGCTTATTTTATGTGGTTGCTATGGTGGTCTAAATCTCCAAATTCAACTCATAGCATAGAACTTTTAATGCTAAAAGAGAACTGGAGAATATAAGCTTGAATCTATCTTTTATATCTAGGTATTGTAGATGAACCACTTCAGTAATGAAGTTTTAGTTGTCATCTATCATAACAGAAACATGCAGCATCCTGCTCAATGTCATGATTATCTGAAATTCAAGCCAGTCTTTAGATTTCAAAAATCATGACATGGGGCAAAGTCGCATAAGATTGTCATCCCACTATTCCACCAATGAGCTCTCAGAAAGCTGAGAAATCGATGCATAAACTTGTAATTCACTTTGTTATTTTTCTTTGTCCTGATTCTGTCACTAACTGTCTATTCTTCCTGTTGACATGTAGAAAGGTGCATTTAGTGTAGCAACAAAGGCTAGGGTGCCAGTTGTACCAATTACTCTTATTGGAACCGGCAAGCTTATGCCTCCAGGAATGGAGGGTACATTGAATACAGGATCTATAAAAGCTGTTATTAACAAGCCTATAGAAGGAAGCAATCCAGAATTATTATGTGATGAAGCCTGGAATGCTATAGCTGATGATCTTGTTCGTCATGGCCATGGAGTGCACTGTGATAAGTGAATGGGTTTTATTTGATATCATGTGTTTGCTGAACTTGACACAGAGGCTGGTATACGATTCTATCTTTTAAGGTACTATTTACATTGACTTCTCCTGTTCTGATTTTTTGTAGAATGCAACATTTGCATATGTTTTATGTCAGGTAGTAGTTCAAATTAAAATGGTGACTAATTTGCAAGATGTATTTATTAAAATAATTTCTGATGGAGAGATTTTATTTTTCACACTAGTAATGTACTGTTTTACATCAGTGAGATTTTTTTTTAATAATTGAATCGGAAAAGAAGTTTGTTTGTACCTGATGACCATCCGCCTGCACCATCACAAGCTCCAGAAATATCATAACATGGATCTTCACATTAAAGTCGTTTATTGTTCTTGATGGTTGCTCTTAATAACAGATGCATATGAATATCATATATTGCATTAGAGAACATTTTCACTTGTAGTGCCACCACAAGCAATAAATTGCATTAGAGAACATTTTAACTTCTTATGTGTGGTTGAGACTTGGTGTATGTTGTTAACTATGCAATTAATTATGGATGAGTTAACTGTGCATATTCAAGAAAAAGTACCATGGTGTATGTTGTTCGCAGATGATATAGTATTGGTGGATGAATCAAGAGAGGGTGTAAATGCAAAGCTTGAGAGATGGCGGAGGGCATTAGAATCTAGAGGCTTTAAAATAAGTCGTACAAAGACAGAATATATGGATTGCAATTTCAGTGGACATATACAAAGTGTTGAAACTACTGTCAAAATTGAAACCCATGAGATTCCACGTAAAGATTTTTTTCGGTACCTAGGCTCGATGATTAGTAAGGATGGGGAGATTGACGAAGATGTAGAGCATAGGATAAGAGCTGGATGGCTGAAGTGGAGACTAGCTTCGGGAGTACTTTGTGATAGACAAATGCCAACAAAATTGAAGGAAAAATTTTACAGGACAGTGGTTAGACCAGCTATGACATATGGAGCAGAATGTTGGCTAATTAAGAAGACACATATTCATAAGATGGATGTAGCGGAAATGAGAATACTTAGGTGGATGTGTGGTAAAATTAGGAAAGATAAAATTAGAAATGAGCGCTTTCGAGAACATTTAGGGGTAGCACCAATAGGAGATAAGATTAAAGAAACTCGTTTAAGATGGTTTGGGCATGTTGAGCGTAGGCCAGTAATGGCACCGGTGAGAAAAAGTTTGGATATACAGGTGGAGGGTCCATCAAGAGGTAGGGGTAGGCCGAAGAAAACATGGATAGAAGTCATTAATTCAGATTTGAAGAAGTTGCACTTATCGAAAGATTTAGCTCAAAATAGAACGGAATGGAGAAATAGAATTCATGTAGCCGACTCCAACATGGTTGGGATAAGGCTTTGATGATGATGATGATGATGATAATGATGTGTGGTTGAGACTTGAGAAGATGATAGGGCCCTATAGAAAAGGTTGACCTACTATGGCAGCCACCTGTGGTCAGGCCAACCTTCGTGAACTCACCTACCTTTTGTTCATTGGTATTAGTCCACATTTGATCTTTGATTAGAGTGATATTCACTGTTGCATTGAAATATTTTACACTGTTAAATCTTTGGGTCCCTTAAATTGACAATTGTCACTATACAAGAATGATTTCTTAGACAAACAAAGACCTGCAATTTCCAACTGTGACAACAAAGATTCGCTTTGATGTTTTTCGAGGCAGGACCAGTGTTTGATGTCTTTTTGCCTAAAGAGAACATCTGGGAAAGGTAGAGGTTTTGGTTTTGTGCGGTATAAGAGTGAATGGGATGTGAAAAGAACAATCCAAAGATTTGATGAAAGCCTAGTTTGTGGCTGGAGGATATGGGGTTCAAAAGGCTTGAGTTATTGATTGTAATGCTAAAATGTTTGGCTAAGTCAGACCAGTTCCAGAGAAGAAAGATCAAGTCATAGTTATAGACTGGGGCAGAAGAGGAGGTTCTATGGCTGATCTTTTCAAGGGGCAAATGGCGAAGAAGGAAACCAATCAGGTTTGGACAGATGATGTGGGAGATTGTAAGGTGGTTAAGCTGGCAGCGTCCTTGGCATCTTCTCTGAGAAAGGAGTTAGATAATTCCTTTGTTGCTACTGTTTACTGTCAGGATGTTACTGAAATTGCTATCCGAGATTGGTTGTTTTCTACAAGAGGGATTCAAGCGGTAGTGAAGAGACTTAATTCCACTTTGTTTTGGATTATGCCCTCTTCACAAGAGGATTTCTCACAACTGCTTGGTCTGGGATTCTATTTGATTCTGTAATTTGAAAGTTGGATTTCTGGACGTAAGTGTTGGGACCTGTTCTAAATCCAAGTTGGACCCAGCTGGAAGGTATTCCTCTTCATGCTTGGGTTGAATGGGTTTTAAGTCATTTGGGGGAATGATTGGGGGTAGTACTAGAGATTGATGAGGAAGCAAAGCAAAAAGCTTGAATAGACAGGGTTCATATCCTTATCTTGTGTGATCCTCGGTTATAGGTGCCACCAAATATCAATCTGGAGGTTGAAGGCATTCGATTTTGTCTAAGTGTCAGTTCTGTAGAAAGGGGAAGAAGCTCAGAAAACAATCAGCTACCAGAAAATTCTGGTCGGAATCCTGTTACAATGGAAAAATCAGGCAAATCAATTAGGGGTGATTTTCCAGTAAATCAAGGCACAATTTCTGAGGCTTTGGGTTTTCAATTATCTAATATCCTTGCTGGATCTTCAGCAAAGTTGCGTTTGCAAGAAGAAGAAAGATCTGAAGTCGCAAACATTCTACCTAAAATCTCTGCAAACCCGAAGCATTTCACAGATCCTATGAAGACGAATTTTCTTGCCGTACTCCTGGTAGAGAAAAGGGGGTTTTGAGCTGTCCTACTGTTGAAGGGATTTTCAAAATATCATTGAAAGGCTTAAATGCCCCTGTGTAGTATTATAATTCCCATGAGTATCCTATGTCAAATGATATAATTGACAGGAACTGTGTTTCCATTCAATCGGAAGACTTAGCTGAGTGTGGTCCAGGTGGGGCCAGTTGCTAATATTGAATCTACTTCCATTAAATCTTTTAGTGCAATTGCTCAGAGAACCTCTCTTGATGGTGGCTCTGAATTTGAATCTTGGGAAGATTATAGAAAATGTAGGGATTGTTGTTCAAGTGGAGAACACTCTTTGAGTGCACAAGAAAAGGAAGATGAGTTAAATTAGAATTTGGATCAAGCTTTGACAGTGTGTACCTAACCATGGACGCTGTTACTATGGAAAAATCCAGGTCAAATTGTGGTGAGGAGTCTACTAATGAGTTATTTGAGAAGAAAATGATTGAAGCTGCTAAGATTTTAGGCATTTCCATGGAAGGTAGAATGGAGGACTTGGGGAGTTTTATTCATGAAATGCTGAAAGATGGACAAAGTTTCAGGAAAGTGGGTAATCATAATAGAAAGAAATCAAGTGCACAAAGAGAGTTAGATAAGTTGGCATTTTCTATAAATTATGACCATCCTAGTGGGAACAAGCGATCTGGTGTCAAGTTGTTGGGGTTATGAAGATTCTTTCCTGGAATGTTTGTGGAATGAATTCAGCCTCTAAGCATGTAGTTATGAAAGACATATTTGAGTCAGTAAAAGGTGAATGTTTATTGCTTTAGGAGACTAAAATGGAGTGTTGATGATGCAGGGTAGACTCGTGGTCCCCCTTGGGTTGACCCGCCAATGGACCTAGCCCACCTACCTTGACCAAGTTATTTGGGCCCTGCCCTATCTATTTTTATGTTTTAGCTTATTAGAATTTTATTTTGTGCTATTTTATGGTGATTATTGGATGTTTTAATCCTAGCCATCGATGTGTTTGAATGGTCCAGATTAGTTTAGGTTTTATTATTTTCCTATATAAGTGATGTATAGCCTCTTTAGTTATTCAATTACTGATTAATGAAAATTTTATCGAGTGATTTTGGGTATCCCAAGTTCCTCTTCTTTCTTGCCCGCAATGGGGAGTTTGGTGTGAAGCCAAATTTTTAGGCAGAAGCCTGATCTATCCCTTCCACCTTCCATCTTTGGTCTCTCCATGTTTGCCCACCTCGCGTCTGGTAGCCTGCTCTGCTATTTAGATGTTTTTGTCCTTGGCCTACCTATCGGTGTGTTTTGTGCCCTTCAATTGGTGACTCAGGGGGGGATTTTACTTGTTTGCTATGCAGTTCTATGGGTTAAGTTGGATGAACATGTGGGGGAATTTTCTGTTTTTGCTTTGTTAAGGGATGTTAGATGTGCTGCTGTTTGGGTAGCGACTTCAATATGTGGTCCCACTACCGCTAGTGACAGTGGCTTTTTGGGAGCTAAATCAAGTGGTTGGGATGTGGAGTCATCCCAAGGTTATTGGAGGTGATTTCAATGTCATTAAGTTTACGAATTAAAAAAAAAAAAGGAGGTTGATCTCTTAGTCCAGCAATGAGGGAGTTTAATGATTGGGTTAATTTTCATGATCTTGTAGGTTTGCCCTTGAGAGGTGCAAAGTTCATGTGGTCAACTTTGCAGGAAATGTCATGCCCCAGGTCCAAGAGGACATGATTAGCACCGGTCCCGAGACCTGAGCACACGTCTTGTGGAAATTCGTGCCATGCAAGAGGGCACAGTCGAAGGGAGTTCCCATAGGATTCACGTGTGAGGTAACATAACTTGTAAATGCATTTGAAAGTATTGTGGAAGCTTGTGTAACTCACATACATAGCTAGCAATTTCAATAAGCATAATCATGAACAAGGTTTAAAAAATTAGACTCGGGACACAACTCTGTCATGATCGAGTCCAAGTCGACTCAGCCGAGTCGGATTAGGACTCGGCTGAGTCCCATGGCCGAGTCCCTCTGGTGAGTCTCATGTTTTGAGTCTGAGTCCATGTGACTTGACTCGGTATGGGCCGAGTCCGAGTTGACTCGGACTTGGACGATTTTTTAAACCATGATCATGAAACAACGACTGGGATAAGGTAAGAGCATACTCATAATGCATTGTAGCTGAAGTTGAAATGTAAAGGCATAAAGTTTTCAAACGTCATTTAAAGTTCCTAAACATATTCATCATAATTGAAACATAACCCCAAGAACATAACCAACAACATAGGGCATCCACATAGCCACTAGAACATGCAGCCCAAAACCCATGACGACACTCCGTAGCATCAATGTCTAGTAGACATTGTAGCTGTCCACTAAGCTATTTCATGAGGTATCTGCGTGATCGCCTCAATCTCTGCGTGAGTAGGGTCGGTGTTTGTACTTATAACACCAAGAATAGCCCTGTGAGACACAACGATCCAACAAGTAAAACAGCCATAAACGTTAGCATATATTGTCAAAAGAATTAAGGAGACGCATTAATCCTATGAGGTCAATGTTGAGAACTAGGCAGAAACATGTGCATGAATAAGCATGAACATAAGGATCATATAGACATGTATAAATCCATACAAATTGGCAATCCAATCCGCATAGCTATTTTCTCCCGACTTTGGTTGCAATGGCGTGACATTAGAAGAGAGCATACATATCATATCGCATGCGGTACAACTAGGAGGCAAAAGGCCTAGAACCCTCCATTGTGGACCATGGAGTACCGATCATTTCCCGTGTCGTATTCTAGGCTGCAGCTAAGCCATATCATATGCTAAACCTGCGTTCAACCCAGTCAGGCTTCATTACGGTTGAAGTTGAGTGGTGTCGACGCATTGCAAATCATGAATTGAAAGAATCATACTTAATTGTTTATATTTTGCGCATAACATTTCGTAAATGTTGACATAAATATCGAATCACGATAAAAGATGATGATGTACATATCGAATCATAATAGACGGATACATGACCAATAGTAAGATGGGATTCATTTAATATGTCCAAAATGACCTATAGCAAAATCCGAGGACGGCAATCATAACAAGAAAACATGCTAGGAGCATGAAGAAATCATGTAGAGGTCATCACATAGGCTTAGCAATATAAATGCATAGAGATTGAAGTGGATTCAAGGTGATTTATTAGCCAAATCCTAGATTTAGGATCACCCGTTGGCCTTGCCACAATACGGTGTAGTACTAGGGTTCTCAATGTCAATGTGCTATTTTAGCCTTGGTATTACTTATTTTGATGGACACCAAGTACCCTAGGCCAACTCCCATGATGTAGAGCATGATTGACCAAATGTGTGAGTGACCTTCATGGGTGATAGATAGCTCAATTCCTCACAACACCTACATTGGTTAAACCATTGGTCCTTGTTCAGGGTTTAGGCTTCCCAAACTAAAGTTCCAAACTATGTCTAAAACCAACCTAACTTTCATAAGTTTTAGGGTCCTTCTCAGTTGGCCGAAGTCCCATGCTCAGCTAGCTGTATTTCAATTTCAATACAAAATTTCATTTCCTTCTTTGGTGAGCTCTCGGTGGTCTCGTCAGCTAGCCGAAGTGCTTCACCTTGGCAGGCCAATGTGCAAGTCAGAAAATTTGCTTGCTTGGGCCGAGAGCTTCAGAAATTTGGATGCTCGAATGGCTTCAGGTGCTATTCCTTCTTGCATACATTCTACATCATCTCCAAACTATATTTAGCTCTTATCTTCTCCAACTTCTATACCTCATCCTCCGTTTTCAATGCTATCTCCACAATTCATATAATTAGAGAAGGGTGCATGGAGCTAAGCATGGGTCACTAGCATCAAACATGTGAATCAATCAATCACTAATCACATACAAGAATATAAGTGCTTTACTTGCCTTATCATGGTGCTTTGAGTCCAATTCCTATAGAATCTGAGCTTAGAGCTTCCTAACACACTCAATTGGATGAGGAACCCCATGTTCCCGAACTTAATCTAGGCCCTACAATGGAGGAATGAAGAGATGATGATGAATTTGGATGGATGCAACTCCATTGAGTCTCCTTGACTCATTTGAAACCAAAGAATTGGAGAGGGCTGAAGGAACTCACCTGTAGCTTAGTTTAAAGGAAGATGATGATGAATTTGGACACCCTACTCAAATGGGAAGATGATGTGAAGGGTGGTGATGGGGACTAGAGTCGGATCAAGCCACGTGCAAGACCTCCTTCACCTAATTAGAAGCAGAGTGAGAGAAGAGAAAGAGAAGAAGAAGTTCAGTTGAAGAGAATAATAGAAACAGGAAGGAAGGGATCGAATGGGCTGAGTTTTGTTTAAAACGGGGTTTTTCAAAAATCACAAAATGGTCCTTTTTCCTTTAAAATTATTTTCAAAAAAAGGGTTTTTGAGCTAGGAATGATCTTTCTGATGGCCCTGGACTAAAAGTCAAAGCATTAAAAATGATATGCATGACATGCTCTATCTAATGCAATGAACCTCGCGACAAAACTCGCACTCTATCCCACATTCCCAATGTAACTCAAAATTACGAAAAAGCCCTTTGACTACCCAGTCAAGGTCCAAACCCACCAATTTTTCCTATCCCTTTTTAAAAAAAGTAAAACAAGACAATTAACATTAAATCAGGATTAATTAGGCACTAAATGCGATTAAGAAGGGTCAGAGTCTTAACAGGAAATTCCTGTGATGGGTCGTTTGGATCGTTTTGTTAGTTTCAACTGACTGGTTAGATGTATTTTCAGATTGAACTCAAGGGGCATTGGCCAGGTCTATCTCTGATCACTGTCCTCTGTTGCTTGAGATAGGTATGGAAGACTGGGGTCCTCCTCCATTCTGTTTTGAAATTTTATGGCTTCATGAGAAAGTTTTGAAGACTTGGTTAAAGAATGGTGGTCCTTTTTTTCAGTTAGAGGATGGATGGGATATCAACTAGCTCAAAAATTAAAGTTCCTTAAAAGGAAGATGAAATAATGGAGAAAAGAAGTTTTTGGAAGTATTGAGGAAAGAAAGAATCGCCTGTTAGTTGAGATTCAACTTATAGATGTTAAAGAAGAAAATTGGATTCTCTTGGAGGAGGATTGTGTAAATAGGTCTCTATTTCAAAAAAATCTTCACAAGTTGATTTTTCAGGAAGATATTAAATGGAAGCAGAGATCTGAAAATAAGTGGTTAGAGGCAGGCAACTGGAATACGAAGTTTTTTCATGTGATTGCTGATGTTCATCTGTGTATTAATTGTATAAATGTTTTTTTCTTTTGTTTTGCTAGAGGAAGAGTGTGGGATAATAGAGCTGACATTGAAATGGAGGTTGTTCATTTTTTTTCAACAATTATATACAGGAGATATGAAGTTGAGACCAAGAATGGATGGAATATCTGTTAGACAACTCTCTAACCCAATGGCTCTAGAAGAGAGGTTTACTAAAGGTGAAATCAAACAAGCTGTTTTTTTTTATCTCAGTGGTGATCGTGGTCCAGGTCTGGATGGATTTCTTATAGTTTTTTTCCAATACTTTTGGGATTTCTTAGAAGAGGATTTCTTTATTTCTGTAATGAATTCTATGATAATGGTGTCTTTAAAGGTGAGTTGGGTGCTTCTTTCATTGCTTTGATTCCTAACAAAGATGGAGCTATTTTCCTTCGGGATTACAGGCCTACTAGTTTGCTTAGCAGTCTGTGTAAAATCCGTGCCAAAGTTCTTGCTAATCGTTTAAAGGCAGTGCTTCCTGAAATCATTTCAGATATTCAAGTTGCCTTTTTGGATGGTCGTCAAATCTTAGACGGTGTGTTAACTGCCCACGAGTGTATTGATTCAAGGAATCTCCAATGTTGTCTAGGTTTCATATGCAAATTGGATTTTAAGAAGGTATATGACATGATGGACTAGGGTTTCTCTAGTACTTGATGGAAAGAATAGGTTTTGGAGACAAATGGCGTCAGTGGATTCATAGTTGCATGTCTTCAACTTATTTTTCCATTTTGGTGAATGGCTCCCCCAAAGGATATTTTAGAAGTTCTAGAGGTCTTTGACAGGAGATCCTCTATATCCGATGCTCTTTGTTATTATGGCAGAACCTTTAAATGCTTTGATGGAGAGAGGTAATTATATGAAGCTTGTTTTTGGCTTTTCTATTGGTAGTGAAGCTCACAAGGTAACTCATTTACAGTTTGCTGATGATACTATTATTTTTTCTAATGCTTCTATGGCCAAGTGAATAATTTTAAACTCATTTTGAAATGGTTGGAATTGTTGTCGGGTTTGAAAATCAACTATAAGAATAGTGAGTTTATTGGGGTGTGGATGGAAGTTAGTCAGGTTGATTTATTTGCTAAAGTTTTTGGTTGTAAGGCTAGGAGACTTCCTTCTAAATATTTAGGATTGCCTTTATGATTAGGGCTTCCAAAGAAATCTTTATGCGATACCATGGTGGAGCGGATTGGGTAAAATTAAGCTTGTGGAAAGATAAGTATTTGTCAATGGGAGGTTGCATTACCCTGATTGAATCGGTGCTATCCAGTGTCCCAATGTATTTTCTTTCTTGTTTCAAATGTCCAATAAATGTTGTGCGAAATATTGAAAGACTTCAACGGGATTTCCTTTGGAATGATTCTATTGAAAAAAGTAAGTTTCACCTAGTGCAGTGGGAGACTGTCTGTAAACCGTTGACTCAAGGAGGTTTGGGTATTCGTTCGATTGAAAAGGTTAATAAAGCCCTATTGGGTAAATGGTTGTGGGGGATTGGGGATCTAGGCAACAGTTTGTGGAAGAAGATCCTCTCTTGCAAGTATAGGTTGGATTATGATGGTTGGAGTGTGCCTGGTCATAGTTATAATGTTTCTGGTATATGAAAGTCTATTCTTTCTGTTAAGAAAGAGTTTGATATGTGGATTCGTTATAGGGTTCATGATGAAAATCGTGTCAAGTTTTGGCATCATGAATTGTGTGGGCGGTCTAGTTTGTATAGTCAGTTTCCTTCTTTTTACACTTTGAATTTGAGACCATGGATGAAAATCAGGGTATCGGTCGGTCCCAAAAAGCGATATGGTATCGGTATCGGTCGCGGTTCGCGGTCCGCCGCGGTCGTCGCGGTGTGAATTTTTTTTAATCCAAAAAAATTTGAAAAAATATCCAAAAAATCCAAAATATTAGAAAAGACTGGTAAATAAAATTTTTTTTCATTAGTAACAAGTATAAATCAAAATATCGGTCTCCCTAAGTTATGATATCTTGTATCGCTGTCCTGTCTAAAATTATGATTTTTTTTTTTGTAAGAACAATAATTATAACTTATGAATTATCTTTCAGACGCTTTGCTAGTTGGTCTTACCTATAAGCTAAGCTCCAAAAAATAATAGAAACTAAGACAAATCATTTTAGCATTTGAAATCTCAAAAGGGCACATTTAAATGATGCATTAATTTTTTTTCTAATACCATATTTTAATAATCCAAAAATAAATTCAAAAATACAAAAAATATTCCCATAATCACAGAAATGATAAAACAACCATAAAAAATTAGCATATATGAACTATACAATGATTATATAAAATTAAGAAATGACATTTATAGTGAAAACCTAAATATATAATAGTTTAATATTAAATTATTAGAAAATACGAAAATGAATTTTAAAATATAAAACAAATTACATAAAAGAACAATGAAAAGAATTATCAAACATGAAGCATATAATGATTATTCTTATTTAAAAAAATAAATTAGTGATGAAATCCTCAAAAATCTAATTTTAATATTAGATTATTAAAAAATCCAAAAATAAATTTGAGAATATAAAAATAATTACATGAAAAAATAATAAGAAGTTATCATACATGAAGTATGCAATAATCATACTTACTTAAAAAAATAAATTTGTGGTAAAATTCTCAAAATATCCTATTTTAATATTAAATTTTTAAAAAAAATCCGAAAATAAATAAATAGTTATATATGACCGATGTTTTCAAAATATCGGCCGATCTATCAGCTGATATTTCAATTCGGCCGATATTTCAAAATATCGGCTGATATATCCCGATATTTTGGCTAGGCGGTACCGATACCGATTCCCAGCCAAATATCGGTTCGGTATTGGCTGACACTAGTACGTATCGGCCGATACGTACTGGTATCGGCTGATATTTTCATCCTTGTTTGAGGCAACATGCTCTAGTAGCAGATTTCTTTTGTTTAACAGAAAATGGAGTTGTTTGGGGTTTTTCTTTTTAGAGAATTTGACAGATGTTGAAATTGTTGGTTTTTTTGGAGTACTTGGTTGTCTTAATAAGTGTTTTTTGTCAGGTGGTAAATCTAATGTTAGGCTTTGGAAACTAGATGTAAAAGGTAATTTTTCAGTTAAATCTTTTTACAAGATTTTGGTTGCTTTAGATGTTAGAATGGAGGGTGGGCATAGCTTTTGTGTTTCCTATGTTTCACCTAGAGTTTTAGTTTTTCATTGGGTGGCTAAGCAACATAAAATTCCGACCATTGATAATTTACATTAAATAAATCATGTTATAATTAATGGCTATCCTTTATGTTTGAGAAATTGAAGAGTCAGTGCATCATTTGATGATCCATTGTCCTTGTGCTTATATAGTTTGGATTGTCCTTATTAATATGTTTGATATGAATTGGGTTATGCCAAAGACTCTTCAGTGCATCGTTTGATGATCCACTGTCCTTTTACTTATAGAATTTAGATTATCCTTATTAATATGTTTGATATGAATTGGGTTATGCCAAAGACTATGAAAGATTAGTTTCTTCAATGGCATTTAGGGAGCAAGTTTACTTGTGGCAAGAGTTTATGGAAGTTAGTTTTTTATACTACTTGTTGGAAGCTTTGGAAGGAAAAGAATAACAAAGTTTTCTGCGATCAAAGTAAATCAATAATGGAGATTGCTCAATCTATTATTTGGACGGTGCTTGAGTGGGTTATTAAGCATAAGGAGTTTGTTGGTGTTTCTCTTGATGATTTAAATAGATCTTGGGCTCAGAAGCTTTGGAAGGAAAGGAATAACAGAGTTCTCTGCAGTCTGCAACCAAAATAAATCAGTAACGGAGATTGCGCAATCTATTTTTTGGGTGGTGTCTGAGTGGGTTATTAAGCGTAAGGAGTTTGTTGGTGTTTCTTCTGATGATCTTAATAGATTTTGTGCTCCTTTCCTAAAGGGATCTTAGCACGATAGAGTGGTGCATAGAGCTCTTTAGCTAAGTCCCCCTTCTGGTGTGCTTAAGCTGAATTTTGATGGTAGTTATCTTCACGATCGTCGAGGTGGTATTGGTGGAGTAATTTAGGATTGTGAGGGTAAAGTGATTAGAAACTATTCTGGGCTTGTCGACTCATTGACTGCAAATGAAACTGAAGTCTATGCTCTGTTGATTGGTTGCCATGAGTGGCTTAGTTTGGGTGGTTACAATGCAATGTTTGAAGGTGATTCTTTTTCAGCTATTTAGTGGGGCTTTAGAAAAGCTTCTTATCCTTGGAGATTGGGAGATTTGGTTGAGAGCCTCTTTTCATCATGTTCTTAGGGAGGCAAATGTCAGGGTAGATGCTCTTGCTAAGGAGGAAGTTTTACGTACTTCTGTTCTTTTTTATGTATAGTAATTGTATTTCTCTCTTTTCATTTGTCATTTGATCTCAGTG
Organism: Sextonia rubra; assembly: GCA_037013555.1. Classification (NCBI taxonomy): domain Eukaryota; kingdom Viridiplantae; phylum Streptophyta; class Magnoliopsida; order Laurales; family Lauraceae; genus Sextonia; species Sextonia rubra. The sequence goes on from JASUAD010000008.1 coordinate 13,176,559, forward strand.
GTCTCTTTGCTTTATCGCCTTTTTCTTATTTCTTTTCTGCTGAAATAAAATTTATTGTTATAAAAAAAATTTCTTAGACAAATCTCATACATGATGAGACTTCTATTCTCATCCCAAGTTGTGATTGGTGCGTTGGTGGTGATACCATGTGTTCTGCATAGAGCACCACAAATTTGTTAGTGTGGTTAGCACATACTATGACAGGCCTCATTTGTTTCCATGATGACATTTGTGAAGGGATCCATATTATATCAACAGCAAAGAAGAAAAGAGGAAGAAGTTTGAGAATCTAGGTCATCTCCCAAGATGGGGATCGACTGTGTTTATATACAGTTTCTGATGCTTACTTACAGATATAATGATATTTTACAGGCTATGATTACACTCTACCAGCAAGTATAGAATGTTTAGATATGATTACAATCTTCCAAGTAAGCATGTCTATGGAAATGTGACCAAATCCCACAAAAATCTCATATGTGGGATATGCTTAGATAAGAAAGGTGGGCTTTTCAAGATGGGCCAGTCAAACCTGTTTATATCTCTACACTATCACTACACTCCCCCTCAAATTGATGCGGGGAAGAACAAAGCATCAATTTGGAAAGAATGTATTCTTGACGATCCCGGGGTAGGCCTTTGGTGAACACATTTGCTAGTTGATCATGCAGAAAGACATAAGGCAAATAGAGTGTGTCGGTGACAAAATGCTGATGAATGAAGTGGTAGTCAATTTCTATATGCTTAGTGCGCTCATGGAAGACGACATTCCTTGTAATTCGAATGACATTTGACACCAAACTCTCGAAGGAGATGACGAAACCATATAATCTCGCTACGAGCAAATGAAATGGACCGATATTCAGCTTCAGCTGTAGATTAGGAAGGAGTGCTTTGTTTTTTACTCTTTAATGAGACGAGCAAGTCTCCTACACCAGCCGATTGTGGATCGGCGAGTATCATGGCACCCAGACCAATCTGCATCGGCATAGGCTTGTAGCTGTAGGGTAGATGTGGATGGATAAAATAGGCCTCTATCACGATTGCCCTTGATATACCAAAGAATCCGGTAAACAACTAGAAGGTGAGGATCACTAAGGAACTGGCTGACGGTCTGAACTGCACGAGAGATATCCGTCCTTGTCATAGTTTAGATATAGAAGGCTAGCAACCAAGCGTCAGAACAGGGTTAGATCTTCAAGTGGATGCCCATCATCTTTGCCAATCTTAACATTGAGCTCAATGGGTGTAGAAAGGTTTTGACATCACCGAGTCTAGCCGATTGATTTAGATCATCAACATATTTAGTTTGTGCTACCAGAATTCCATTCTTGTTCCTTGATGCTTTAAGTCCCATAAAATAAGTGGACCCAGATCTTTTAGCTTAAAGGTACACATGAGATGAGATTTGAGATTGGAGATGCTTGTCACATCATTGCTACTGATTATCATATCATCAACATAAATTAAGAGAATGGTACAGTGACGATAAGTTCTTTGAATGAAAAAAGAGTTGGCATTTGGCGTTTGGTGGAGGTGTGTTTTAATGATTACAAAGCGAAACTTATCAAACCAAGCATGAGGAGCTTGTTTAAGCCCATAAAAAGATTTTATTCAGCTTGCAGACACGGCATGGTGGACATGCATATCCCGGTGGAGGGTGCACATACACAATCTCCTTGCGATAGCCATGCAGAAAAGCATTCTTGACATCCATTTGCCAAGTTACAATCCGCGGCTCTACCTAGTAGACATCTCATTGTATTTATTTTAGTGACGAGGGCAAATTTTTCTTCATAATCAATGCCAAATTCTTGTTTATATCCTTGGGTAACCAACTGTGCTTTGTAGCAATCAGTACTACCATCGGATCTAACCTTAATGGAATAGACCCATTTACTGTCAATGATGGACGTATCAGATAGAAGAGGCACCACGTCCCAAGTTTTGTTCATTTCAAAAGCCAATAATGTATCTATCATAACATCTTGCTAACATGAGATATTAGTAGCTTGGGAATAAGAGGTTGGAATATGGATGGAACCTGAAGAAGTAAATATTGAAAAGCCATATCTATCTGGTGGAACTGAAATACGACTAGAACGTCATAAAGTAGGGTGGTATTACCTTCACTAGAAGTGGCGTGTCCTTGAGGAGCCAGCATGGGTGGTGGATCGGTATTGAGAGTAGCTGGAGGTGTTTGTTTGGTGCGCCTTGTATAAACTTGAGTTATTGCTAGAGAGGAATCAGGTGTTCGGAATTGAGGGAGATAAGAGACTTGCATTTTAGTGCGAGGAGAAAAGGAATAAAATGGAACATGTTCCAAGAAAACAACATTCCGTGAGATACGGAACCGGTGTTCCCTGGGATCATAACAAGGGAAGCCTTTGTGGTCATCACTATATCCAAGAAACATGTAGCGAGCTACTTGTGGAGATAACTTCTTGTGCTCAAGTGATGGAAGATGAACAAAGCATAGACACCCAAATACCCTCAAATGTGAGTAGGATGGTGGGTGACCAAATAAGCACTGTCAATGGAGATGTTTGACCAAATCCCGCAAAGATCCCATAAGTGGGATATGCTTAGATAAGAAAGGTGGGTTTGGGTATGGGCTTTTCAAGATAGGGCAGTCAACCCATTTATATCTATACAATTTGCACTGCAAGGGGCCTGATTCCAGAGTATGGACAATGCAAATTCTTGGTAATCAGATTTTTTTCATGTGAGTCAATCTGCCATAATTGGGCCTGGAACAGGGCCCAGGGTGCTGATCCTTTTTTGAATAACCACTTGCAGCATCAGTGACACTTCTCTAGTGAACATTTCTTTGTTGAGGGGAAGAGGAGATCATGGTTGTCCTGCAGCTATTGTGACATTTCATGGCCAGTTCCTCTACAACAGTTTGCTTTATTCCAGAGCATTATCTAGGTATATTACTGTCGGGTTTGCCTAAGGGACATAAGTTTGACAACTAATCTTTCATGCTTTGAATCATCTCTTCTTTGTTGTTCATGATTTCTCCTGTAAGTTTAATTTCAAGAGTAATAGAACCAAGACTTGTTCAGAGAGGACAACCTTTGTTTTGGATGGTGTTATACTGATCATTGTCATCATAGTTGTCCAAGCCTCATTCCATGGATCTTGGGTTTCTTAGTTGTTTTCTAGTATTTGTTCTCAATAATGGATTAGATCACACCAATACTATTCCTTTTCATTTCAAGGTGAGGAGTCACACTTAAAACATCACAGCTTCTATTTGTCCTTTGCTGAATAGAAATAAGGAATGTCTGTAATTTCTATTATTTTTTTTTAATCGAGCCATTGTTCTTAAATTGGTCCATTCAATGCTTTGGAATCTTACCAAGTGACAAAAGAATTAAGAATTAATTAAATAGAATCCCATAATTCCCATTAGGAAAGCCCTGATATAGGTGCAATGAACCTTAAACTAGTTTTATTTGAGTTGAATTTCTAATGAGTATTTTATGAACCGTCACTTCTTTATTAAAAAGAAGAAGAAAAAAGAAAGGAAGAAATGTCACTTCACTCCTGATGTTTCTATTTGCATTCTGTGAAACTAAGACTAGCTTAATTGAAAACCTAGGCTCTATATGGTTTGAGTGTTCTGAAATATAGACAGTGAGCAGTAAAGAAAAAAATCAGTAAAAATGGTAATGGGACATTCCAGCTGCCGCAGGGGAAGTGCATTAAAAATAAATAAATAAAGAAAAATGTAAATGGTGATGCGAGGAAACAGTGTGTGGATCCTTTTGAACCAAGTGTTTTGAAGAAGTCAGCTACTTGGAGGGTTTCAAATTATGATGTGTTTCTGAATACAATTTGTCTCCCACTTCAGATGCTGGAAATATGTTAATTTAGCTGGAAATATATTACTGGGAAGGAAAATATTGCCATGCAGCTCAGGATCATTTCACTTTTAAGAACTTAATTTATGTTGAAGTTAGTTTATCTTATTTTATTCTACAGATGGGGTGGAGTTTATTGGTATACAGAGGGGAAGATACTAGTTGAGAACAAAACTAAAAATACAAGGGTCTAGCAGTATCACCTTTGCCCTTGGGAGTCCATCCTTAAAATAAGCCCAAAATGCCGAGTTAAGTTTGTTTCTTCAAGCTATGGATAGAAGGAAAGCTAAAACACAAAATCAATCAGCTTTAGAATAGGTTGCATTCTGTATATTCAGATAGGTCAATTGTGATGAGAGTCGGTACTTATTAGGTGAATTTTCTCTTAACGAGCAGACAAGAGCTGGGATAACCTGATCAGGCTGATTTCTTGCATGTCCCTTATGCATATAGGTATTTTTCATCCATCCTAACCCCAACAATAGGAAAGCATCCATGTGGGCCCCCACAAGCCGGACTACATGAACACATACGCAGTTTGCTTGCATGTGAATATCCTCCATACGTAATATTCTCATTTTGTGCCTTCTCCCTTGTTCTTTTATTTTACTTCTACCATGCATGCCTAGCCCAAGTTTAGTAAATGGATATAAAGATGACAACAATTGCTCTGACTGTTTTCTATATATGCATTGTTTATATCTGATTATGGCATGTTAGTACAAATGTTTACTTTTATTAGGGCTGGGGAGGGCACTGGTTTGGCTTCTCTTCTTCATTTTCGTTTTTTCTTCAGGCAGGTTTTTTTTCCAATTTATGCATTGTTATTTGTTGCAAAGCACTGACAGATGCTGATTTCTTTGACATATGAAGTCCATCTTTCTTCCATTTGCAGATCTTAATGGTGAAGCAACCTGGTGAAATGATCAGGTCAATCACAAGACTACACATAACAAGTTGCACCATAGTTTGGCTAATTTCTGTTGGTGTCAGGCAATACATCGTCATCTTAGCTTTGTCTTTCCTCTAACTAGGGTTGGCAGGTAGCAGCAGATAGCTGTTACTAGGATCAACTCGTCTATAGTCATCTGATCAGCTGCCATTTCATTGTGGAATGGTTACATAATTCGTGGTGGGAGCTCCATTCATTGGTTGAATTTTCATTGGCGATATGAGACCATTTGAAGCCTCTTACAGTCCTGGCATCCATACAACTGTGGTGTTTGCTTGTTTCGGTTATTCCTAATTGCCACGTTATATAGCAGATGATGATGCACTAGAGTCCTTTAAAATTGTTCTGGGATACACACGTTGCATTTAAACCATTTGGAGTTGTGACAGATTTCATGCAAATCATTTAGTGTTGAGTGGATTTGATGCTTGTGCTGAATGATGCAGTTGTTTTTTGTTTATAACTTCTTGATGTGTCATAGCTTCCACAGGCCAGTTTTGAGTAAGATGAGTTGGGCTTGAACGAACTTAAACAAACCATAGTACTAATCACTAATTATTCGAGTCGAACAGCGCTATGATCAGGTGAAATAAAAAAAAATAGTGCTAGCAAAAAGGAAAAAAATTGTGTACATAGATATATTGGGCACCAGGATTATTACATTTTGGGTGGTGAGTCTGATGTTGGGCCGGAGTAATGCCATTTTATTTTAGCAGGTTAGACATAATCTGAAAAATTACTCGGACTAGCTGCTATAAAATCATAAAATTGGTAGAAGTAGAATGACGCGCATATCACAATGATGGGTGGTGATCCACAGGGCAATGAGCCTAGCCATAAGTCTGTTGCTGTCTCAAAAAGGTATAATTTTAACATTTCGAAGGATAGGATTCTTTATGATCATCACTAGCATCATTAGAGCTTTATCTCATCAATTCGAAGGCAAGCATAACAAAGAGAGTTAATTGGCACAATTATGTGTTGGCAAACATGGCGATCTCAAATCCAATCACGAACTCATATGTTTACAATCAAATGGCAAAACAGTGACAAGTTCTGAAAATTATTGAGTTTGTGTTGCAATTTGATGATGTCTAGTACCCTTTTTTTTTTTTATTAAAGTAGAACTTTAATTAAAAGGCTATCTTGGCCACAAATGTACCACATAATTAGACACTCTTGGAATATAGGAAAAGTCAACGCTAAAAATGTTTTATCAATTTTCAAAATGTCATCAAATTCTTTGCCATTTGTTTTTGCTGTTGTCTCCGGAAAATGGATTTGAAAGATGTTAGAGTATATACATTTTTAATTGAAGTGAACTATAATTCCAAAGCTCTATTCTTCAAGATGGTCTTTTTCTTTTTTAGTTTTTTTTTATTTCGTTCTTTTTGTTTTTTTTCTCTTTTGCACCATGCTGCTAGCTTTATAGTAAAGCAATAGATAGCCACGAGGGCCACTTTTTTGAAATAGGATATGTAGGAATTCATAGTCAAATTAGCTCCCCAAGAGGGTTATTGATGGGGTGAGCAGTGAAGAATATGTGGTAGCAATGTAGATGAGACTTTCTTCTTTCTCGGGGTTTCAATCACCCCGGGGTTGGTTGGGTATACATTTTCCACCTCCTTTTGATTCATTTTCCATTAGAGGGAATATAATTTGAAGATCATTTTTGAAAAGTCACATTTGTTTCTTCAATTTTATCCATTTAAACAATTCCTAGGTATTTAATTACATGAAACATGCAGTCCCTCTCCATTTCAATGTTTAATAGTTCTGAACTAGTGACTTTTTTTTTTTTAAAGTAACACTTCGGAGAACTATTGGATATCTTGGAGGATCTAATGACTGACACTGTGACACATACTAAAAGAAATAAAAATAAAAGAATAAGATTGTTGGGGTTGTTAAATTGCCACAAAGATTCACATTTGCTGTTCCATTTGCAGAAAACCCAATTGTTAGTAGAGAATGAATCTGCAAACATGATCAAATGACTACTACCTGTATTGTCTATGCCATCCCGTACAATTCCGGCTGCAGAAACCTAACATTATCCCTCCTGCAAACCTGAAACATACTCTCTTTGGCCCCAATAAAATCAGAACACTAAATCAACTGTTCTACAAAGCTCATAGCAGCAGAAGAAGATGAAAGAAAAGAATTGTCATCTAAAATCAGTTCGCAGAATGCCCAGTCCGCCGCCTATGCCGGCTGAAATCTGATACAAACCTGAATGTCAGACCGCATCCTGCAACTTTGCACTGATATGGGCGCTCCCCCGTGTGCACCCTCATATGCTCAGTCCTTGCCCACGGCCACTTAAACGACATGCTACACCCCTCCTGCTGGCACTTAAGGGGCCTATCATCACTGTGAACACGTTCATGATGTATTGCATACTTGTGAGAGCTGAACCGCTTCCTGCACCCCTCATGCGTGCATCGGTTGCGCTTATGGAGTTGCAGCTCTGCCTTCGTCAAAAAGCTCATGCGGCAGCCATCAAGGACACATTTGTAAGATGCCTTGTGCTTTTCTTTATCTCTACCACCACCACCCAAACTGCCTGGCATCATTTTAGCTTTCTTTCTAGGCTCATTCTCCTCGACAGTGCTGTTGGCGTCCATCTCCCCAGCTGCCTTTCTACCAGCCCTTGGCCTCAAACCCTCACATGGGCTGCGGATAAAACCAAAACAGTTATCTTGAGCATCCTTTTTCACATCAACCAATCCATTTCTTTTACGTTGACCCTTACGAACCCTGGAGTAAACAAGGATTGGATTGGCATTTGCCTTCTCCATACCACCTGTAGGAGAGCAAACCTCACCCAGTGTATTAGTTTCGTCCATGGTTTGGGCATCATGGCACATTTCGGAATTTCTGGCCGCTGCAATGGATATGGTAGAATGACCTGTCGGTTTTGAGGAATCACAAACTCCACCTGTTGGGCTGCAGTTCTCTGTAGCAGTTTGAATATCCAACATCATCTCTGAATTTTCAACCTCTGAGATGGCAGTAGGAAGAAGATTTGCTGGCCTCCTAGAGTTGCAGTCATCACCACAGCTCCTTCCATCAGTAGTTCGGATCTCTGATTCTTTATCAGGATGCTCAGCCATAGAGATGATAACAGTAGCCATATCTGCCGATGTTTCAGAATCACATGATACATCTGCCATGGCAGTTTCCACCACAGTTTGAATCTCCTGTTGCATTCCGTGAATTCCAGCTGCAGAATCCGTGAGTGAGCTCGGGGGTGGCGACTTTGAAGAATAACTAACTTCTGCCACCCCTGGAGTTTCCTCAGCAGTATAAATCTCATCCTTGGCCATGGAATTGTCAATGGTGCGGATGGTTGTACAATCACAGATTTTGCCTGCCATGGAAGTTTCTTGCTGTATTTTGGAGCTTTCAACTTCTGGATTGTCATTGGTACGCAAGCTGACTGAAGATGAGTTGTCACAACCTTTGGCTGCTTTCTGGATTTCCTCTGCAGAAGGAACCTCTGAAATTGCAATACAAGGCAGAACAGTTGATATTTTGGGATAGCAAAATTCACCTGCTAAGCTAGTCTGATCTGGAGTCTGTATTGGTTGCTGATTTTCAGGAACTTCTGACATAGGAATGTCAACAGTATGGGTAATGGAATCACAGCTCTGTTCCATCATGTTAGTTTCATGCGTAGTAAAAATCTCTTCAAGTGCTTCAGAGGATTTTGGGGATGAGTCAGCAATATAAGATGAATTGCCTGCTTGGGCTGAATCATTTTCCACTTTCTCATTGCTAAGAGGTGGTTGGCTAGATATGTTTTCACTGCTCTTATTCTCTGGGTCACTCTTGTCATTGGATATGGTCTCATTGCCACTATTTGACTCCTTCAGAATGTGTTTTCTAGGGCGGCCACGACCACGAGACCTACAAGCTTGAGTAAAAGCACAAGGTTTGCTGACACTTCCTGACACCTGATTTTCGGTAAAATCATTGGCACCTGAATGGCTCACCATTTTATCATTGCATTTCTTCATATGCAGATTGTCTTGCAATTTGGAATGGCCAAGATTAGTTCCTTTATGATGTGTGCGAGGTTTTCTGGACTTCCATTGGAGAGTTGAAATGGTCAACCCACGGACTTGTTCAGAGAACAAGCCGCCCAAAGGCAATGCATGCCATTCTTTCTTTGATGCAGATAGCTTTCTAATATTGACACAGTGCCGTAGATTCAGACCCATTTTAGAGGTCCAATCTTTACCCGTCTCTTCAATTTCATCATCAACTGAAATATTAATCAAATCCAGTTCAGCTTGCGATGCAGTCTCCAACGGAATGTCTTCGAAGTTGAAATGAACACCAACTTCTTCAGCAATAGATGGAGCATGTGCTTTAATTTTGGGGTAGTCTACAATGATTAAATCAACAAAAGTTAAGCTTAATTCAAGCAATTAGCAACACTAATGAACTTGATAACATGGGAAAAAGAACAAAGAAGGTAATCAATACATCCTGCTGACCATTTTTAATGGTTCTAAAGCATTAATAATAGAACAACTTTGAACAAAATTATCAGCAGAAAAAATGCAGGGATGTAACATGCAAATGGAGATGATCAAAGGTTGATGTCTAATACTAAATTTTGCAAGTCAAAATTCATTTAATTGGCAGAAGTTATAAGGATATCTCCCCTTGAAAAAAAAAAAAGCCTTAGAGATGCATGAGGCTGTTTTACCTAAATGGCAAATAATGAGCACATTTGCACCACCCCGACATTGCAAGAGCTCCTCAATCTCAAGAGCATGCTCCAAGCAGAAGATTCTGGGCCTTAAAAATTCATCTGATGTATTCCACTGTATGTTTACCTTATCCCCACTTAGTGTAGATTCTCTCTGTGGCCCTTCTGTACCATATGAAGGCCTTATGAAAGAAACACTTCTTCTCAAATCCTTTTTCACTGTTGCAAGGACTTTCAAACATGGATTCCCACCTGATTCATTTGAATTGTCAATTCTCATGTCATTTAGTTGAGCCTTGTCAGTGAGACTACTGCATTGATAACTTTCATTCCCACCATCAGTTGGAGAAGAGGTTAGTAGACCGACTGGGATTTGAGAAAAACCAGGAAGGAGTGAAATGTTCTTTAAGTTATGGATAGATTTGTCGAGCTCAGTACTAGATGAAGCTCCAAATGGATGACACAGCATGCTAGTCTGTTTCAGCTGTTTATCAGCAATTACCTCTGGGCATGTTTTGGCAGTGTCAGACGAACATTCCAAGGGATTATTTTCCACTAACTCAAAATTCCTTCCACCTTTTTGGACTTCTGTTACAGGAGTATGCACTCTGCACCTTGGAGCTAAAGTCCCTGTATGAGTCTCATCTCCTTCACCTTGCAATATGAACTCGACAGCCACTTCCTTCATATCATCTACAAAGGATGACAAGAGAACTGTTAATTTTTTCCAGGTAACCAATTCATTCAGAAATAAATAGTAGTAAGGGGATAGTTCTGGGGCAATGAATAAACAAAAAGGAAAGCAAAATACATGTGGCAGAGATTGATATGCTAAGATAGATGATTAGGTAATGAGAAAGGAAGGAATCAGGAAATGAATACATCAGAAAATATTCTAAAGGTAGCTTCAACAGAGGAGAAATATCCAGGTATGTCATCTATGATTTTTTGGCTGTTTTAAGTCAGAAGGACTTGCTTGTAATTTGGGAGTTAGTAAAGGACTTTGATGAAATATCAGAATCTTCAGGGACCTTTTTGTAATTTTAGAAATTAATGAAAGAATGATGTAGAAGTGGTCAACCAACCTACTGGGGTAGACCAATCTTTATGTTATTCCTTAATTCCTCTTCTTTTTATTTCTTTTCTCCTTTCTTCAAGTGCGTTCTTAAGACAAGATTTGGAGAACCCCTAGATCTAATCTAAACTAGGTTGTAACTTGGTATCAGAGCTGCTAATCCAGAAGTAGACAAACAGGGGAACAAGTTGATTGGTTCAGATCTAAGGAAAAGGGAAGGATTGAAGGTTTTTAACCCTAGCCAAACCATAATAGAGGTTCGGCTGGTTTCCAGGTTTTTAAAAGCATGTTGACCATGGTTTGTGGTGTTCCTGAGTGCCTGGTTTGTGTCTGATTTGGGCCATAGAAGCCCTAGATCAGTGTTTTTTGGTGCCAACTTACTGTTTGGAGTTCTTTGTGTGTCGACAAATGTGTTTTATTTATTTATTAAGTCAACCTGCTGTTTTAAGTGTTGAATTGCTGTTCCAAAGTTCTGGATGGAGGTTTCTATGCAAACTGATGTGTTTGAAGTGCTGGCTTAATGCTTTGAGATGTCGACAGGGACTGGTGTGGTGTTGGTAAGTAACCAGACAGTGGACTGGTGTGTTGGTGTCTTTGGAATTCATAGTTGCATGCTGGCTTGATTCATTAAGGCGTCGACAGTGGACTGGTGTGGCATTGGTGAGTTACCAAACAGTGGATTGGTGTGTTGATGTCTCTGGAATTCGATAGTTGCTTCTCCATAGTGGGTTTTTTTGTGGGTGACAGTGGGTCAAACAGAATCCTAGAGATCTGCAGTTGTTCCCTTTCAGAGGTTGGTTATTCTTTTTTGTTTGCTCCTTTAATTTTTTCCCTCTCCTGGGTTCATCAACTTGTTTATTAATTAGAACTTTAATCTAAATGCAGTCAAAGCGTAAAAGTTCCACGGGGTCCAATCAACTACGCTTTTGAATAGTACTAACTATAAGGATTGGGCCTATTCAACTAGAATGGCCATTGGCTGTTTGAAGAGAATTGGCTATATTACTGAGACTATCAAGCAACTAGAAAAGGATGATCTTAAACATTCATATTGGATTTCAAAAAATATGTTGATCATGAATTGGATCCTTAATTCGATGGAAGAGGAGAGTGCAAAAAGTTTTAAATACTCTACTCTGGAAAGGAGCTTTGGGAATCAATTAAGGCCGCCTATGCACAAAAACAGAAAAAAAGCCAAGATCCTAGAATTGAAAGTGAAAATTGCCAGCTTTAAACAAGGAACTCTTATCTATTGGAGACTACTATTCTAAATTCAGGGCATTATGGAGAGAGTCGGAGTCTTACATGAGCCTTGAACCTTGTTGTGCTAAAAAACAAGAAAAATCATTGAAAGACCAAGATATATTTGAACTCTCAGGGGGTGTCAATCCAGAGTATGAATCTATTTGCACACAAGTAACAAGTCAAGATCCCCTGTTTCCCATTGGTACAGAATTTGCCCTACAGCAGGGGGAAGAAAGACGTTGGATGGTTGACCCATAAATCTGATACATACATGAGAGGTCTGCTCTTGCAAACAATAATATGGTCAGCCAAAGCAAGCCAATGCCAAATCCAGGATATGGTGGTTATGGTGGAGGTCAGGGACGTGGCTATGGAAATAATCGTGGAGCTGAACGTAATGGTGGAAATGGTGGTTGTGGTCGAGGACCGCCACCCAATGCTGGACAGGGTTCGGTGGTTTTTTACACTCACTGTGGAAGATACAGACATACTTGGAAAAATTGTTGGGAATTGAATAGTAGGCTAAGAAATGTATTTTCAACACCAGTTGAGGTGGAACACCCTAGTAGTTCAAACGAACAAGCGAACAGTTTCAAAGTTGCCTCACAAAATTAGAAGAACGAGCTCAAAAATCTTCATCAGATATTGGCTGCATTAGAAGGTGCAACTCAAGATTCTTCAGTGGGTATGGCTTCTTCCTATAATCCTACTACATTTGCCTCCACTACTTCTTCCTCTACTTTGATTGGTTCCGGAGTAACAGACGATGTGATAGGTATACATTTTGAGTTTCAATTCTACACTTCTACTACCGATGGGAGGGTGAGAATTAATGATGGTTCCAATAATTACATAGCTGGGAAAGGAACGGTCCAAGTCTTACCCAAGCTTTCCTTATCCTCTGTTCTCCCCCAAGTTTTTCATTCAACCTTTTATATGTTAGTGCACTGACCAAACACCTGAATTTTTTTGTTTCCTTTTATACTTCTTACTAAGTGTTTTAGGATTAAGGATGGGGTAGAAGATCGGTGGCGGTAGTGCGAGTAATGGTCTTTACACCTTGGATTTGAACAAAGAATCAAGAGCATTACAGACTGAAGTTGTTGATGAGAATAAAGTGTCTCCAGCATAATCGTCTTGCTCATGCACCGGAGCAGTGTCTTTAGAATATTTCCTTTCTGAATTTTGCAAATAAACATGATAGCAGTTTAAGAAGCGATGCTTGTCAATTTGCTAAGAATAAGAGATCAATGTACTCAATTAATATTAATCAAAGTACTTCTCCTTTTGATTTGATTCACTTTGATGTTTGGTATGCTTTTGTTAAATCTATTCATGTTCATCGATATTTTGTGACTTTTATTGATGATGCAACTAGGGTGACTTGGGTATATCTTCTGAAATCTAAAGATGAGGTCTTCCATACTTTCAAAACTTATCATAAAATGATTGAAGTTTAGTTTGACAAAAAAAGTTGGCATTGCGATCTGACAATGGAGAAGAAGAATACACTTCCCACAACTTTTAGAGTTATCTTGCTGAAAATGGAATTGAATCTCAAATCTCAAACATCGGATCGAACACCGGAGCAAAATGATGTTGTGAAACGTAAAAATATCACCTGTTAAAGGTCGCAAGGGTTTTACATTTTGAGATGAATGTGCCAAAATCTTTTTGGTGAGATGGAGTTCTAACAACAACATAATTAATAAACAGAATGCCTTCAAAGACAATGGGAGGAAAGAGTCCTATAGAAGGGTTGTCTCCCAATACCATTGTTCCAAGTTCCACCAAAAGTATTTCGATGCACTTGCTTTGTCCACACTCCAAAGCACCAAAGATATAAATTGGACCCAAAGACAATCAAGTGTGTATTTGTGGGGTATCCTAGTTCTCAAAAAGGCTATAAGTGTAATGCTCCTAGGTCAAAGGGTCACCTCTTTGTTACAATGGATGTTAGCTTCCAAGAAGAAATCCCGTTTTACTCATCAACAAGGCATTAATACCAAAAGGGAGTGAGAAGGAGAATGTACCCCTTGTTGATTTTATTTCTCCACCAACTTATTGAGTATATCAAGAATTAACTTCGGGAGGAAAATCTAAGGCTCCATAGGAAGGTGAAGCAACAGAGAAACTCCAGCAACAATTGTGAGTTTACTCCAAGAAAAGAAAGGCAACTAGACCATTGTTCTCATCAATATCATTGCCATCTGAAGCTCTGAACCCGGATCCTCAAGTTCCCATCATTTCTCAACCTCAATCCCTCAGCTGAGTTAGATATTCCTATTGCATTGTGAAAAGAAAAAGATCTTGTACCACTCGTCATCCTATTCAACATTTTCTGTCTTATCATTTGTCACCTGTCTATCAAACACTTATCACAAAACTTGCTACTACATATAGACCTAAACATGTGTTGAAGGCACAGTCTCATCCGACGTGGATGGAGGCAAAGGTGGAAGAAATGAAGGCCTTTGAAAAGAATAATACATGGGAATTGACCATTCTTCCAAAAGGAAAGCGCACTATTGGTTGTAAGTGAGTGTTTACCTTAAACTATAATCCTGATGGCACAATTATCAGATATAAAGCAAGACTTGTTGCCAAAAGCTTTACTCAATCTTATGCATGGATGAAAATCGCGGTATCGGTCGTGGTATCGGTCGGTCCCAAAAACCGATACGATATCGGTATCGGTCGCCGTTCGCGGTCTGTCGCAGTCGTCGCGGTGTGAATTTTTTTTTTAATCCAAAAAAATTTGAAAAAATATCCAAAAAATCCAAAATATTTGAAAATGCTGGAAAACAATATTTGTTTTCATTAGTAACAAGTATAAATCAAAATATCGGTCCTCCTAAGTTATGATATCCCGCATCGCTGTCCTGTCTGAAATTGTGATTTTTTTTTTGTAAAAACAATAATTATAATTTATGAGTTATCTTTAAGGAATTTCCTAGTTGGCCTTACCTATAAGTTAAGCTCCAAAAAATAATAGAAACCAAGACAAATCATTTTAGCATTTGAAATCTCAAATAGGCACATTTAAATGATGCATCAATTTTTTTTCTAATACCACATTTTAATAATCCAAAAATAAATTCACAAATACAAAAAATATTGACATAATCACATAAATGAAAAAATAACCGTGAAAACTTAGCATATATGAACTATAGAACGATTATATAAAATTAAGAAATGACATTTATAGTGAAAACCTAAATATATAATAGTTTAATATTAAATTATTAGAAAATATGAAAATAAATTTTAAAATATAAAACAAATTACATAAACGAACAATGAAAAAAATTATCAAACATGAAGCATATAATGATTATGCTTATTTTACAAAATAAATTAGTGATGAAATCCTCAAAAATCTAATTTTAATATTAGATTATTAAAAAATCCGAAAATAAATTTGAGAATATAAAAATAATTACATGAAAAAATAATAAGAAGCTATCATATATGAAGTATGCAATAATCATACTTACTTAAACAAAAAACAAACTTGTGGTGAAATCCTCAAAATATCCTATTTTAATATTAAATTTTTAAAAAAATTTGAAAAAAAATAAATATTACATATGACCGATATTTTCAAAATATCGGCCGATACAGCTGATATATCCCGATAATTTGGGGATATTTTGACATAGCGGTACCGAGACCGATATACATCAAAATATCGTCTCGGTACCGGCCGATACCGGTACGTATCGGCCGATACGAACCGGTATCGGCCGATTTTTTTAACCATGATCATATGGGGTTATGGAGTTGACTGTTTTGACACTTTTTTCCCCACTTGCTAAATTGACTTCCATATGAGTGATATTATCCCTGGCAGCAAATTTTGAATGGCCATTGTGCCAATTGGATGTAAAAAATGATTTCCTCCATGAGAATTTAAATGAAGAAGTTTATATCGGTCATCAACCCGGGTTTGTTGTCAAGGGACAGGAAATTTAGTTTGTTATCTTAAAAAGTCCTTATATGGGCCAAAACAATCACCCCAAGCATTGTTTGAAAGGTTGAGAGCTGTGCTTAAGTATGGGTTCCAAAGGTGTTACGCAAATCACACTTTGTGAAAAGGAGGAATATGATGGTGATCATACTTCTAGTGTATGTTGATGACATAGTTGTCACAAGAACTGATGTTGATGAAATTTCTAAACTAAAATATTTTCTCAGCATGGAATTTGAGATCAAGGACCAGGGCTTATTAAAGTATTTTCTAGGGATTGAAGTAGCAAGGTCGAAGAATAGAATTTTCATATTACAATGAAAGTATACTCTTGATATTCTTAAAGAAAGAGGGAAGCTAGGTGCCTGGCCAGCAAACACTCCCATATGGCAAAATCATAGCCTACACTTAAGTGATGCGGAGCGGGGTACTAAACACGGGGCCAGCAGAAATGAAGAGATAAGAGAAGGAAGGTGAAGGGAGAGATTAGGAAAATCCTGAAAAATATTATTCCCACGCTAAACTCCCCATCGCAGGCGAGGAAGAAGATAGCTCTGGGAAACCCAAAAGCACTTTTGAGAATTTTTCTTTTTTCATTAATCAATGACTGTGGATCCAAAAGGCTTTACGTCACTTATATAAAGAAGCAATAAAACCTAAAACTAATATAGATCATTCAAACACACTAATGGCCGAGATTAAAACATCCCACTAAATTTATTGAAAACATAATTAAAATCTTAGATAAACTAAGATAGATGTGTTAGGCTCAGAGGCGGGTCGACCCATTGGGGACCATGGGTCTATTTTGCATCAACGCTTCCCTTGTTGGAGAGAACTCAACCTCAAGTTCTATAGAAGTCCTACAGGATCAAATATCAATCGTACAGATCCTCGATGTGCTTCATAATCTTCATCTTCTTGACATAACTTCGAGGCTGGAATTGATTTCTTCATCAATGTAATAGGAGAATCGAGGCGTGACTTCTTTTGATTTTTAAATCCATCAATGCCTCGTGATATGACCAACAGATTCATCAAGTGTTAAAGTGGACCACAATCCTCTAACTTCAATAGCCTATCCCCAAAGATGAAATCAACGTGGGGAATCTCAATGACCCGTTCTTCGTCTTCCTTTGTTTCTTACACCTTGTGATCCATATTGCCAATAAACTTAGTGTCTTTGTCTTCCATTACATCTGAAATATGGTATTCTTCATGAGTTGCGAATGTTACTCCCTCTAATGAAGTCATATAATTCTCTCTTTTTGGTTCTACCCTAATATTCTTGACCATGGGTTCCACAACATGAGCTCCAATAACTTGTAGAGATTGTTCCTTTCAAGACTTAGATTTTCACATGTGGGACCGCCTAATCATGTACTCAACTTGGATTGCTTCCTGATATCCTTGAAAAATGTCTTTATAGTCTCTTATATTTTCGAAAATGTCTGGTCGTTTATGATGCCCAGATACGAACAAGGATACGGATATCAGCACAGGGAACGGGGATTCGACACGGCAACTTCAAAAGCTTAGTACACGGATACGGGTACAGTATCACTTAAAATATGATACGGACACCAGATACGACATAGATACTAGTACAAATATCACGTTTTAGTAATATGTGATACATCATACGTACCTAACTACTAGAAGTAGATCCCTTGAAATCTTAGTTTAAAGTGGAGTGATATGATCAAACTTAGAATCTTAAAAAATTACAGCTATCAAAATTAAAATGGATGGAGGGAGAAAATTTTCAACTTTTCAATGAGAGAGAAATATAATTTAAATTGAAAAAAGGAGGACATTGAATGACATGAAAAGAAAGGCCGCTTCCCCATCCAGTAAAAAAATATAAATAAAATGGAAGAACTTTACATATGAGAGTGAAAGGAGGAAAACAACCATCGAATATACAGTGGGTTTTGAGTTTCGCAATATTAAAATAAAACAAAAGGGGCTGAATGTAAAAATAAAAGTATTCTTTTTAATTTATAACCAAAGATTTCACTCAATATTCGTTATTTATCTCAATTTTGGATAAATTCCTCCAATTTTGTCTTTTTAGTTTCTTAAAATACAAGAAAGCCGTATCCTAAAATTGTGTGCCATATCCTAGCCGTATCCCATACCCGTATCTGTATCGGTACGGATACCTCAAGTCAAATGAGGTATCCGGGTATCATAGCTGGTCGTAAGCCTCTGAGGAAGCGATCAAAGTCATGGTTCTCACTCTTAAATTTACATGCACATTGTAGCCTTGAGAATTCGTCAATATATTCATCCATGCCTCAAACTAAGGAATTGGTCAAAGTAAACTTTATTCTCATAAAACCACGTTCCATATTTAATGGCATACTCAAGCCTGTTTAGTTGATTGTGGAGGTTACTGATTTCGAACTTCATATTGACTTAGATGCAAGAACTGAAATTGAATGCTATTTCAAAATTAAATCAACCTGACCTCATATGAAGATCTCACTAATTGGAATATGCAGGTGACGATGGATCGTTGATTGGAGCCCAGTTGGAGAAGATCTTGTTAGTTGAATATGGACAACTGAAAATTTGATGGAATCTGAACCCACACTGATGTGGTTACTTTGCTGGCTCACTACTTGGCTCCTCATTTTCAAATAAAAAATTCTTGTCGGGATGCAGGCCCAATGACGGAGTTGTGCTACTTCGAATTCGGCTGCGGGTTGGTGACACAAACATGCACAAAGACCTAACTACACAACCTTTTTTTTTTGTTCACTGTTGATGGCTCAGGCTGTTGGGTTGGAGTTGAGCCGAATTGAGAGAAGTGGATAGAGCTTCCTGCTCCCATTGCCAACGCTGATGGATGGTGGCATGGTTAACGTGTGATGGTGATGTGGGGACGTGCTGGCTACTTGATGAGGACAATGGTGGCAATAGGGCTCAGTGATGAGGAGATGGTGTTGAGGCCAAGCTGTGATGATGAGGATGATGGAGGCTATGGCAATGGAAGGCAGCAAAGATGACGACGGCGGAGGCTGGTTGCTCTAGTGCCGGTGTCACTCGGCTACAAGAGACCCAAAGCCAGTACGCTTTCCCCTTCTTTGCTTTTTTTTTTTTTTTCAATCCTCTGCACTTCTTTCTTCTCTTTCTCTTTTTTTTTTTTTTTTTTTTACCTTGGTATCGGCTAAAGGGTTTGGTGTCTGATTGGGGATGAGGCTCAGCTAGGGCTGGTTTGAATTCGGTCGGTGTGCTATTATCCTATAATGGGGATCCAGGAAGGAAGGGGTGATGGGTTTTGGGATTTTGAGTTCAACTGGGGTACTAGAGTTTCTTGGGGATGAGATCTAAGGCCTATGGTGATGATCGGCCACTATGGTTTGGTTGGGGGGAAGATTTGTGAAATAGAGAAAGGAAGAAACAGATTACCTGATGGATTTGGGACTGCCAATTGGTGATGGTGATGGTTCGACGGTGATGATAGAGTGCCGAATCTCGACTCCGGGTTGGATTGATCTTCGGCTCTGATACCAATTGATACAGAGCAGGGTCCCAAGTGCGAGGCAAGCAAAGATGGAGAGACAAGAGATAGAAGGTGGAGGGATAGATTAGGAAATCCTAAAAATATCAGCCTCACACCAAACTCCCCATCGCGGGAGAGGAAAAAAAATAGCTCTGTGAAACCCAAAAGAACTTCTAAGAATTTTCTATTTTCATCAATCAATAACTGTGAAGCCAGAAGGCTTTACATCACTTATATAGACAAGTAATAAAACCTAAAACTAATCTGCACCATTCAAATACATTGATGGCCGGGATTAAAACATCTTACTAAATTTATTGACAACATAATTAAAATCTTAAATAAACTAAAATAGGTGGGTTGCGCCCAAAGGCGGGTCGACCCCTAGGGGACCATGGGTCTGTCTCGCATTACTTAAAGAATGAAGAATTGCTTCAAGACAAAAGAATGTATCAAAGATTGGTGGAGAAGTTGATTTATCTTACAATCACAAGGCTTGACATCTATTTTGCTGTTAGCCTGGTTAGTCAATTTATGCATGCTCCCAGAACTAATCATTTAGCTGTTGTACATAGAATTCTCATATATTTAAAGGGAACCCCAGGTCAAGGAATCTTATACAAATCACATGGGCATGTGCAGGCCATTGCATACACTAATGTTGATTGGGCAGGATCATTGACAAATAAGAAGTCCACCGCAGGTTATTGTACAATGGTTGGAGGAAATCTAGTGTCTTGGAAAAGCACGAAAAAGGTTGTCATTGCCATGTGTAGTGTGGAAGCTGAGTATAGGGTTGTGACTTATGGATATGTGATCTACCATGGCTCAGAATTTTGTTTGAAAAGTTTGGTTTCAAGCAAGGTGGTCCAATGAATGTGTATTCTGACAGTGCTTTAGCTACTAAACTTGACAATAATCCTGCATACCATGAAAAGGAGGATGTGTTGTTGATACAGGTTAGCAATGAAGATCAGTTAGCAGACTTTCTCACCGAGGTAGTAAATAAAGCTAAGTTATATAATGTTTTGTCCAAGCTAAGCATAGTAAATATCTATGCACCACCTTTTGTGTCTGTGGGTGAGTTTTTTTTTTTTTTTTCTGAAGAAGAAGAAGAAGAAGAGGGGGGGTGAGGGGGGAACTGATGTTTTCAATCAAAGGGACTTGCTTGTAATTTTGGAGTTAGTAAAGGACTTTGATGTAATACCAAAATCTTGAGGGACCTTTTTGTAATTTCAACAATTAATGAAATAATGATATAGAAGTAGTTGACCAAGCTACTGGGGTAGACCAATCTTTTATGTCATTCCTTAATTCCTCTTCTTTTTCTTTCTTCCACACGTGAGTTCTTAAGACAAGATTTGGAGAAACCCTAGTTTTAATCTAATCTAGGGTTGCAACTTTAGCATCTGCTTAGACGATTGTAAACAACCCTTGACCAATTGCAAGTACAGTGAACTAGAATCAGCGCACACAAGGGCTAGGAATGCAGTAGTTATAAGTAACATGTTAGATTGTGGAGAAAGCATTACTCTAAATGGGTCCAAGCAAATTGGAACTCACAAAGCTTTACCCAATGTCTGGGTGTCAATGATGAAGATGATGACCTGTCATGGTATTGATGTTTAAGTGTGCAAATAAATGGACTCAGGCCTGCCTAGATTGACATTTTCCCACGTAAAGCCCCGATAAACACAAATCCAGTGTTGGCAGGGCCTGTCATGAACTGAGGCCACTATTAAATTTTTGGCCCACTTAGAAAAGGTTGGAACAAGGCTTCAGTATCAGATGATAAATAAATTGATCAGTTATCTGGGCTGATTCTGTATATGGGACAAGACCAACTGCACCTGGAACAGTGAGCACAGATAAGTTACTTGCACACCCAACTGTGTGGCCACTTGGGTGCATGCCCATGTGTGGCTAGGGGATGGAAAGGTCTCACTGTGGATTAGTTTTTTTTAAAAAGTTCCCACCATATTTGCCAAAAATAAGAAAATTAGATGTACAGAAACCGAATGATGTCAGCTAGAATTTGTCTCTCTCCATTATGGGAGACCAGAACTCCCTTTGACTCTGATCTAGTATTACACAATGGCCCATTTTAAAGAGGCAGACAAGATAAAAATACAAAGGTAAAAGAGGAAACAGTGCTAATCTTACCATAGCTAATCACCAGCTCCAAGATATGTTTCAGTATAGTCGTATCTATCTACAGCTACTCCAATCTATGACCTGTATATGGTGCTCTGTGGTGTACAAATCTAGAATGTGCCTTCATTCACTTTTGGTGTTCTTCAGGTGTACTATTTTCAAAATAATCCTAAACCTAGGTTTAAGGGATTCAATCTTTACCAAACCTAGGAAGGGACTCAAATTTTACCAGGCTCTTTTGGCAGAAGCAGCAACTGTATTCAAACTTTTAAGAATCCTTCAGTTCTGTTAAAACATTACTAGTAGATAAGATCCTATTAACTTTATAGGTCATTCCTTATGCTTCATATTTCATGATTCAAGGAAAAATACAACACAAAATTAAAAAATAAATTTGCTGGCGCACCTAAATCAAAGTCCTTGACAATTTTGTCCACATTTTGAGTAGGAATCTCCACAGATTTCATATTTTCCATTCCTGCTTGAATGACCTCACTTTCTTCACAAAAAAGCTCTTCCGACGCTCTTTCAGAAGGTTGTATGACTGACATAAATGGAAAACCAAGCACCCCGCAAGCTACACATGCCAAAGTTCCTGAATCAACATGTAAACCACACGGCAAATCATCATCATCCCCGTATAGTGAGTCGTTTATTTCCACATATGGACTTATACTTTTGACCTTATTGATATGATTATTGTCCTGCCAGTTGATAGAAGATATTTTTTCACATGAGGTGGTAGCAGCATCATCCAATGCAATCTCTTTATTAGAGCCATCTTTCTCTGCATCAAGTGGTTTTGCACCAACCAAAAAGCTAGATGGTTCAGGAGATGCTGATGGAAATGTAGGACAATTAACAGAAGGCAGCAGATCTGGATCCCATAACACTGCATAAGAAGTTGCTGACTTCTCAAGGAGAACAACCAACCGCTGATTTTCAGTCATCACATCATCTAAAAATGCCTTCTTGACAAGAATCTCCCTTTCTTCTTTCTTGCGATCTCTCAGGCGAGAACTCCGTACCCCAGGGAGTAAAGCTCTAGGTACTCTGACATTAAAAGAATTCCAGCAGATTCAAACTGGAGAAACATTAAATTAGGTGCCCACTTCAGATATTTTTGGACACCAGTGAGAATAATCACATTCATAGAAGCATGAAGATCCACAGCGATCAATCAAACCGTTGCACAGTGAAATACTGAGTTATATGACATCAATAAATTCATGAAGATTGAAACCAAGTCCAACAAGAAAAAGAAACAGTATATTCTACGAAGGAGAAAGGATGGCAGGAATCTCAATATATTTTACATGCTGCCTAATAATGAAAGTTCTAAATTAACTGAAAAGCCAGAATCTGTCACAGCAGCTTCCATTTTGTCATCAAGGACTGTACACTAAACAAGCTCTTTAACACAAATGATAAATGGCCATCCAGAAACCAACCCTCCCTTCTCTTGATGAATGTCCTTAAGTAGAACTATTGTTCCATAATATAAGCCTGATATATAATCTTGAGCAACAAGAGCTTGCAACAGAGTTGGAAATGCTTATTTGTGCAACCATGAGTTGTGGGTGTAAGTCGTATATAGGAATAGCTTGGCCGCTCTGAAAATATAGGAACAGCTTGGCTGCTCTGAAGCAAATAATGGCCAGGTCAGGCCTAATAGGTATCAATTTGGGTGAATGCCAATTTACTTGGAGAGGATGTGTGATCAGTGGGAGCAGTGGTGTGCTCCAAAAGTGTTGCTCATAACAACTCCCATTAAATTCTGTCTTCGTCTTCCTTTTTTTTTTTTTTTTTGTCTATATAGAGGTAGATGTTCTTTGGGACAGCTTGTGTGGCTTACCTGGATGCATGTCATGCATCCCAATCAGCAGGAATAGGGGAAAGAAAGGTCTCATCAAGGACAAGAAATTTGCTCTTTGAAGTACAACTAGTATTTGGGTGGGCCAACCAGGGAGCATGCAGATGAAGGGGTAAATGGAGCAAAAGGGGTATGATGTGGATTAGGGGTTGGTGAAATATCACTCGAATCAGATAAATGTTTTCTCTTTCCTTCCTTTTTTCTTTGCGGGCGTGCATGTCCATGTATGGTTAAATGTTCCTTAGGACAGCCTGTACAGCCCACCTGGTGTATGTCAATCAGCCAGAATAGGCGAGGAAAGAAAGGCCTCAGCAAGAACTAGAAACTCTCTCTTTCAAAATATGCTTAGTAAGTGTGGGGCCACCTGAGGTATGCCAATCAAGGGCTAAATGGAGCAAGAGGGTTATGGGTTGGATTAGGGGTTGACCAAATATACTCTAACAAGATCATCCCAACTTTAATTTAGGGCCTCAAGGTGTACTGGGTTTATCATCATCACCAGACCCTTATTCCATCAATATGGGTCAGTGTTATTGGATATAATGTATAGTTTATTGGGGGTTCCTAACTTTAATTTAGGGCCTCAAGATGTATGCCAATCAAGGACTAAATGGAGCAAGAGGGTTATGAGTTGGATTAGGGGTTGACATCCTAACTTTAATTTAGGGCCTCAAGGTGTACTGGATTTGTCATCATCCCTTATTCCATCAATATGGGCCAGTGTTATTGGCTGTAATGTATAGTTTATTGGCGGTTCGTATATGATTTCTAGCAACATCTTGTGCTCATATTTCTAGAAAAAACACAGCAAGCTATGCACATACTATTGACACTAAAGAAAGAAAGTCAACTGCCAATAGCATCCCTAATATAATAATGAAAGCTAACCTTGAAACAAAAGAAATTGTCAGCAAATACAGTAGTTGCTGGTGGGAAAGCATGGGTAGATAATTCATGGCAGCTCGACGCACCGCGGCTTCTTTTGCTACCTTAAGCCATTGAGGAGTAGCAAAATTAGCAGCTTCCCCGCAGTTAAAACCTGTTTCACAAAAGTGACAGTCATAATTCCCATATTAAAATAACAAGAAAAGATTGACAATTCTATGTCTATGGGTTGTAGGGCAATCCAAAATTCTTTGAAAGCTTATTAAGAAATGAGAATGGAGAGAAAAGGGCACATGCAGAACCAGTATTCGGAGAGGGTCCTAGGTCACATTACCTGTGGATGCTACAGTTAGCTAGTCCCTTTTTTGTTTTTCCCTTTCTTCTTGAATAGTACACTTAGCTATTCTCCAGTGTATGATATTTGGTGGAAACATTTGACTGAACCTTTTTATTCCCCTTTTACCTTGTTCGTGACTGATATCATCAATTGATGGAGACTTGCAGTTGTTTCTGCAAATATTGGTTAATTCTGTAGTTTGGTTAATGACTTAACGTCTAAGACCCTTCAGTGACAGGAGTCTGGTTGTGTACCCCTAAACCCAGCCAACCCCCAAAGACTGTATAGACTTAGATAGATGTATAAGGATTGAAGGTGGTTAGAGATAGAAAGACCCTTCGGTGTCTAAAACCCCTAGTACAAATTCTTCTCATTTCGATTTAAGATGGCCACCTTCTCCTCTTAATTGAAACTTTTCTCTGGGAACAAATGCATTAGCGTAACAATAATTGCATAAATCATAAGGGCCAACTTAATTTTGCATGAAATTTTCAACACTATTGTCACCACATCACTGAATAAGAAAGCATGTAAATAGGTATCTCTCCCATGGTTAAACACATTGGATCCAGGCCCACCATGGACCTATCCTGAATGCAACTTGTTCAATCCCTACATGAGATCCAAGGGCTTGAAATAGGCAGTCAAACTAATTCAGTGATTGCTCGCAATTATTCCTTAGATCAGATGGCTTCAAACATATGGACTTTTGATAAGTGGCTGATACACAAACCCGTCTTTTTAAATGTGTTCTCAATGAATCCATGACCATGGGTCATCAGACAGACTATAGTCAGAAATCAACATCCTGAATATAGCCTTAATCACTTTAGAGTTTTTGGCATCAGAATATACACTTGCATCAACAAAAGTGTCATTAACAATTTATATTGATAATTAAATGAAAATAAGTCCATCACAACTTGCGACAATTTCTCTTCATAAACATTTTTGTGCCAACTACAAAAAAAAAAAAAATCTCAAAAGGCAGAAAGAAGGCAGATAAAAGAGTCCGGAGAGGGATTACCATGGCTAAACCCTATATGGTATGCCCTTGGAAAAGTCACAACAAATTCACCAGGATATTGTACTAATCTGAAACAAAACCAGAAAAGACCATTAGGCATTAGCTCATGCCAAAAGAAGCTTCTATGAAGATAATAAAAACCACCAAATGGAACATAATTTTTTTTATTTTTATATAATATAAACATAAATGTATATATTTTCCTGTACATGTTGAGAGTTTTAGGCCTATGCTTGAAATGCATTTCCTAAAACCCCAAAGCACAACACATATAGATATATTCACACCTACAAATAAGAAATATCACCTGCAACAAGGGATCCCTGATGAGACAACAACCTCGGGTGACAATAGTGTAGTCTTCTCGCCCAAGATGGTGAGAGCAGCTGGCAGAAAAAGAAAATGGACTTGAGCAACATGTAAATAGTGAAGTAACAAAGAAGCACATGTAATAAATAGTGACGTAACAACGAAGCACGACATAAATTTAATTACCTAACCGATCAAGATGCTCCCCGTAGCCTTGCACACGGACCACTTCCTCCAAGGCAAACGCATAATCGCTAGGGACCGCATACCAAGTTTTGGGAGCGCCCATATGGAGAAAATTTAAGCTGTGCAGCTCGTGATCTTCCACATGCCAAGCAAACCAGCTGAACAACATGCCAATGTAAATCATGGGAGACGTAACACCAGGAATATCATCCACCATAAAACGGGTGAGAGAGCCCCGTGATTGTGCAATAACCTGTAAGTTCCATGGGCTGTTTGAAATCTTCCAACCCGCCGTGCCTTCCCTATCACTACCACCAGCATTCATCAAGCTCTTCTGTGCTGAAAGTCTTGAGCTCTCATCAGACGACAAAGTTAATAAACAAGGAACTGCATTATCCGCACTAGAAGTGCCATCTGTGGTGGGACGATTCACTTCTGGTTTATCACACCCAATCCTCTCTCGATATTTCCGATCGAATCTCCTCCTCCTCCTCTTCCGCTTACGGATATATTGAAACAGCCCCTCCGGCTCCCCAAAACCAGAACCAGGCACATCATTAGCATACTCGACATTTATAGGCTTCTCTGCTGCAGCCTTCCAGAACAAAGACTCTACAACCAAGGGATTCACCTCCTTCACCCCACTCAAATGGCTTCGAGCAAAAGCCTTCGACTTCAACTCAAACTGATCCAATGTATACCGCTCCCCACTCTGCCAAACCTGCTTCTGAACGGCCAATTGCCGGATTGGCGCGGGCCCTTTCAACCGCTTTGGACAAAGACCTAGTTCTTGAAGCCTAGTTGTGAAGAATGCCCTAGCCTCCCCCTCATTTCCTCCATCCCCAGAAGCCACTTGAGATGATGAACAGCCAGGGGCGTCGCGGCCCAAATCGGGGCATTTTGACAGCGATTTGTTCAGGTTAGAAAGGACGTATCTTTTCGAGGGTTTGGGGAGTGGTGGGATGATCTTGCAGATCCCAAAAGCGCTCGCCTCCTTCTCGATTTTCGATATGTAGGCGATTGGGTCTGCAAATTCGGTCTCGGTGGGGTGGTACACAGGCGCCAGAGGCAGCCCTTTCAGCCAAATGGGTATTTCCACATCACCCATCAAATTCAAAACCCACGATTCTCACAATGAGAACGGGGGGAGAATCCAAACTTTATTCTGTTTCATACATTGATTTCTACCAAGATTCCAAGAAACGTTGACAAATCTCACATGGGTTTCACAGAAATGCACTGGAGTTTACTGCAAATGGGTTGATTGGCACTACAACACACCAAACAGAAGGAAAGATTACTCTTTTAGAACACAGTGATAGAGTTTTAAAAGAAACCTCACATGGGTGGGTGTTGGAGAGTTTTCTTCTTCTTCCTTCTTGCTTCTTCTTCTTCTTCTTCTTCTTCTTCTTCTTCTCCTTTCTTGGCTCTGGGGCAGTGATGGATAGGTTTACCTCTCTGTATCTGAGTTTCGAAAGGAGCGTTTCAGATAGGGAACAGATTAATTACATGCGCCAGCCCGTTTTCGGGCTTTTGGGTGCATCAAAAACGGGCAGATATGAGATGTGACCAAGTGCCATTTGGTAAGTTGGGTAATGACAATTATAATTAGCTGGCTATGAGATTGTTTTTAATTTCTTTCATTTTTAGGATGAGCTATACTCACGTGATGGCCTTTTTGAAGTGGGTCAATAACAAGCTTTTGAGGTTTGGGCTTTACTATGAAATCTTCACAAAATGAGTATAGATTAATCTCTACATCTTTAGGCATGTTTGGATACCATTCTCAGGAAAGAATCTTCTCTGATTTTCCTTGATTGTACAAGGTCAGGTTTGGTTGAAGAGATAAAAACTTAGAAAGGACCATCACAATCCTCTAAACAGACCAAAAATCCTCTATTTTATTGATTCATCCGTTTCTACTTCTTCACGTCGACTTTTGCAATTCTACAAAGGCAAAGAAGTAATTAAGAGTGAATTATATGTACTTCTCAAACGTGGAATGCCAGTGATTCCTCTCATAAAAATCCTAAAGGGTTTATTCTTTAACAAGAATTCATGCCAATAATTTAGTCTGTTGGAATTTTTTGGACATGATGTGATAACTTATCCCCTCAAATTTGAAATACCTTATTTCATCATAAGCATTCTAAAATTCTAACTATCTAAAAGATCTTAAATAGCATTTGGGAATTTCAGAATCCCACATCTTCACGTTTTACTAGAATTTCTAAATGCTCAATTACAAAGGAGCATCTAAAAATTTCATTATATCTGTGAATTCTGGAATTCTCAAATAAAAATTCTTTAAATTCTTGCAAAGAAACAGAGCCTAAGAAAGTATAGGATAATTCCACGGGAAAGAAAGAATCCTCTCGATAGAGGATTTATCTCAGTTTACCAAACATGCCCAATGATGTACACATCCATTTGGATGGCTTTTAATTCTTCAAAAGAATTTTGTTCTCCTAATATTTTAATATTTTCATACAAGGTTAAACAAAGTTGCCTGTAATTAGATTTACGAATGTTCTAGGATATTGTAACTAATTATTGGTGTTGGGATTGTGGCTTTTGCTGGTTTTGAGACTGCAATGAATTGATTTGTCGAGTTTCTACTTCATTTATTAATTTCAAGTTTGAAGGGCTCTATTTTAAGTAAAGAACATGCATAGTGCTCGGTAATTTTTAGTAAGAATCAGCGAATTCTCATGAATTCTTTCTTCTTCCCTTTTTTTAGAGTTGTTAAATGTCAATGATGATGATCTATGATCAACCTAAATAAAATTTAGGATTAGAGTTATAGCATGAACATTTATTATAATAATACTATGTTAGAATACTCTAATTTCAATTGTACAAATTAAAATATGACATCGAGTGTTAGGTACCTATTTCGTACTGTAGTAGGTAAGATGCCAATGAACCTAACCTATGAGATGATTAACCTAAAGGCTCGTTTGTTTCCATCAAGTAAAATATATAAAAGCTCAATCCATATGAATTTTTTTAGTGGTTAAAAATGAAGACCAAGACCAAAGTATAGTGGCTCATTTTTCATCTTCCTTTAATGCTATTTTCATTAAAGAAAATATTTTTTTTATTCTTGATGTTTTAAAATTCATTAAATGAAGTATAACACATCTCTACAGACTACGGGGATCATCTGGGAACAATTGACTAATTGGCAAGCAAGTTTTTATCCTTTAATGTGCGTCCACCTATGTAGTCCTTATAGAGATGTATTATGGTGTCTGTGGACACGTTCTTCTGTCCTAATCCCACCATCAGCATCCGTGATATATGTCATTTTCTTTGATTTAATCTCCATTATAAAGAAGGTAAGTTATCATTTGCGGATATTCACCTTTGGGTCTTAATTTTTAACCACCGAGTCATAAAGATTAGAATTGATAGAAATTCAATTACGTGAAATTAGGACTCTATAGGGGTTCAAGGTTTGCATCTTCTGCCCCATTCCACCTAGTTTATGACATCTTTACATTATTATTAATGAAAATATTATATGAATAATATTTTTCTTAAAATGTTAAATATTTTTTTAAATGAGAAGGACTATGGGATTATGAAACTCGAGTAGACCCACTCTGGTGAAGTCCAATCCAAGGCATGGCAAGAGTGAGTTGGGATGGATATGATTTTACCTCGACCCATTGGCATCCTAAATATCAAAGAGGAGGTGAGATTCCAAGAGTAATAAAACCAATCGATTGTAAGCATGTTTAGGAGTAATTTTGGTAGAATATGAAGATTAAAAATCAAATTAGAGCTACTCAAATAAAAGAACAGGCCCCTTAACTTAGCTAAGGTAAGAGATGTGTGTTCTTACGTAGCCGCCCAAGTTTTGAATTCTAAGTATGTCACCTTCTTTTGCTTTGAATGTGCGGGGATTATCTTTTTTACTTGAGTGGGCTTTCTTTTCGTGTATACAGGCACCCTGTTTAGGTCCTAGCCCTGGTCAACAGAAAATGAAAGATCTGACCTCAAAATTCAGTAAACATAATAGAAATTAAAAAGAGAACAAGATAGTCAGGTTGAAACAATTATGACAGACGGGCACAATTCAAATAGATCTGCTGTAATATTTAGGCCATTGGCTTGGAAAATCTAACCGTTAAAATAAAATCAAATGCACAAAATTGATAAGGTCAAAAGTGGCGGATCTATAAAACGAAAGCTTCAGATCATGGAAATCACGTCAGTTCAGCAAACAACCCAAACGGCTATGTTTGGGATGACATCTAGGAGAATCCATCCAATGAAAACGTGAACCAAACCCTCCAAAGTGAAGAAAAAGCAGCTACAATGGGTAATCGAGGGCCAAAATTTCTAAACAAAATGTGCATAGGCTTAGAAAATGTGTTGCGCCTGTGAACTACGTGTAGCCTGTAGGATGCCCACTCAGCAAAGCAGCCAGAATCTGACCATTAAAAATTAGATCCTTTCTATTAAATTGAGACTTGACAGAATCAAGGTGAGATTAAATGGTTTGGCCGATTATATGGGCTGATTAAAAATGGAACAAAAAAATCCTAGGGGTGCTCATGGGCCAGGTTGAGTAAGACCCAAGTCCGGCCCATATAAACCTATTAAGCCTGAGCCCAACCCATATAATTAATTGGCCCTAGTCCTACTGAGGCTCGATTCTTAAACACTCTTAAGTTGGTTTCTAGTGAGGCAAACATAGTTATGTGTGCTAATTCCTATTTATACACAAGGTCACATCCAAATGAATCCATTTAAAATGCAAAATATATATATATATATATTTATTAAAAGTTGTTGCAATTTTCATATAGAACAATTTTTTCTATTCTTTGAGTTGACGCTGCCTCTTTTTCTTTCTTTCTTTTTTTTTTTTTTTTGATAAAAGCGTATGACTCATTAATAAAAGAGAGCTGCGTTGTTGCAATGGAGAGACCTTTGTCTAATACAAACCAATTAAAATGAACATTGTCTATCCTTTTGATAATGATCTTAGATAAATAATTATTAAAATTTCTACCATGGAAGATTTGCATGCATCATAAGAAATGTGAGAAGGGAAAGTTGCAACTTAATCTACCTATTCGGGCTAGCGGGGCTTTGGATTTGCTATAACTTAGCCCAAGTCCGGTCCATATTACAAATGGGCCCAAATTTTAATCCAAGTCCGGCCTAATGACATATACTTAAGGTCCAGGCCTGCTAGCCCATAAGCACCCTTTAAAAATCCAATGAAGAAATTAGAGGAGAAAACAGAGACATGTAATGAAAACCTAGCAACTTTTCAACCTAATCTCTCATCTCCCCTAGCTTATTTGACCATGTATTTCTATATGTTAAAGGCAAACAAATAGGCTTTTATAACCATTTAAATCCAAATGGTTTTAAGATTACCCTGATGACATTTTTTATTATTATCTGTATTCACATCAATCCAGATTATCAAATTTGTGTACTAGGTCATAACTTTATTAATCAATCAAATCCAACCTTACAAAGACCATTGGGCAAGTCGACCTGCACCATCAATTCACCTAATCTGAAACACTCTGCAAAATCCACACCCCACATCAACTGTTGGACACCGTGATCACTTGGCTACAATGTGTTTTTTTCTGTTAAAGCACATCCTTAAAGTCTATCTATTTTTTTTATTTGAGCGACACATATCACACTAATAAAAAGCAAAATTTAGGACCATGCCTAGTTAGATCATGCATAAGGTGGGCCAATTTTAAACTTCCACTTCTCCTAGTCTATTTTTAAGCATCATCTATCCCTATCTCTTATTTTTATTCTGGTGGTGGAACCCAAATAGATGGAAGGAATTCTTATAATATTACAAATTTTTTTTTATTTTAATTAATTTTTTTGAATTGGACCATTGTACACACAAAAAGTCAAAATCAGGTCTTAGTTATCCTCAGTTTGTTTCTCTAATAATGTTTTGGAGAACTGACATGACAGAAACCGTTATGATCATATGAAAGAGGTAGTTAGTCTTATCCATGGAAACCCAACCTCCCTAACCTCCCTGTTGGAATCATGTAATTCCTTCAAACAAGCCCTCCAAATCCATGCCCAAATCATCCTCCATGGCCTCCACCACCACCTCCACTCACAAACCCGCCTCATCTCCTTCTTCGCCGCCCTCTCCCGCTCCGATGCCGCCTCTCTCCACCACTCCCACCTCCTCTTCTCCCGGCTCGACCGCCCCAACACCTTCCTCTGGAACACCCTCATCAGAGCATACTCTCGCGGCCCTGCCGCCCCCTCTCATCCTCAAGAATCCCTCATCCTCTACAAATCCATGCTCGCCCGCGACCCCACCTCCCCCAATAACTTCACTTTCCCCTCCTTGCTCAATTCATGTGCCAGGCTATTGACGATCCAATCGGGTCGTTTGGTCCATTCCCATGTCATAAGATTCGGGTTCAAATCGGATTCTTTCATTGCTAATGCACTCATTCACTTGTACTGTGTTTTCGGGGAGTCAGACTGTGCACGACAGGTGTTTGATGAAATGCATGATTGTGCTGATCTTGTTTCTTTCAACACTTTGGTCAGTGGGTATGCTCGAGGTGGTCGGCCTGCTGATGGGTTGCATCTCTTTCGAGAAATGCAGGCTGCAGGTGTGATTCCTGATGAGTACACCGTCGTGGCTTTGCTGTCTGCTTGTTCGACCATGTGTGACGTGAAGATTGGGAAGCAGCTTCATCTTTTTATGTACAAGGGTTTGTGCATTAGTCTGGATGCTTCTAATATGCTGTTGAAGGGTGCGCTTGTCAACATGTATGCAAAGTGTGGGTTGATGGGGATGGCTGATAGGGTGTTCTGTGAGATGGGTAGTGAGAAAAATGCCACTACTTGGAGTTCTATGGTTTCAGGTTATGCAAAGTGTGGAGAGATTGATGTTGCACGCAGGCTCTTTGATGAGATGCCTGAAAGAGATGTAGTCTCTTGGACTGCAATGATTGGTGGTTATTCTCAGGCTGGTCATTACGACGAGGCATTGAAGCTTTTTGTAGAAATGGAAGGGGCGGGTATTGTACCTGATGAGGTCACCATGGTCACTGTGCTTTCGGCATGTGCCCAATTGGGTGCACTTGATTTTGGCAAAAAGATTCATAGAAATGTAGAAAACAGCTTCTTTAACAAAAATATTATTCTCAGCACAGCTATTGTGGATATGTATTCTAAGTGTGGAAGCATAGAAAGTGCTCTTTGGGTTTTCTATAGTGTAGCAGAAAAATCAAGGACGTTATTTCTCTTCAATTGTATGATTTCAGGGCTTGCGCAGCATGGTAATTTTAAGAAAGCTGTGGAGATTTTTGAAGAAATGCAGTCTGCTGGTTTGACACCTGATAGCAGTACATTTCTAGGACTCCTGTGTGCTTGTAGTCATGGTGGACATATGGAAGAAGGTAGGAAGCTGTTTGATTCCATGCTCGAGGAACATGGAATTGACCCTCAAGTTGAGCACTACGGCTGCATGGTTGATCTTCTTGGGCGAGGTGGATATTTGAAGGAGGCTTGTGATTTTATAGAAAAAATGCCAATCAAGGCTAACTCTGTAATATTGGGATCTTTGTTAAGTGCATGCAGAATCCATGGGAACATTGAGATTGCAGAAATAGTGGGGAAACAGCTTCTCCATCTGGATCCTAATCATGGTGGCCACTATATTCTGTTGTCTAACATATTTACGAGTGTAAACCGGTGGGATGATGCTAGAAGAGTGAGAAAACAGATGGACGAAAGGGGCATTCAGAAGCCACCAGGGTGGAGCTATATTGAATTGAATGGTTCCATATTCCAGTTTTTGGCAGGTGAAATATCATGCCCACAGGCCAAAGAGGTAAGTTTGAAGCTTGAGGAGATGACCAGAAGACTGAGATCAGCTGGATATGTTCCTAACACTGCACTGGTATCATTTGATATAGATGAGGAGGAGAAGGAAAATGTGATTTCTCATCATAGTGAGAAGCTGTCCTTGGCATTTGGATTAATCAATACAGGCCCTGAGGTGATGATATGCATAGTCAAGAACCTTCGCATCTGTGGAGACTGTCACTTGTCATTTAAGTATCTCTCTAAAATTTATGAAAGACAGATAGTAGTGAGGGATAGGATCAGGTTTCACTATTTTAGAAATGGATCATGTTCTTGTAGGGATTATTGGTGATAAAGTTTCGTCATCATTGCAGCAGTCTGAGGTTGAGGACTATGGTGAAGATCACGATGTGGATTTAGTCCAATGACAGTTCAGTTTAAATGATTTAGCTGCAGAAAGCGAAAAGATCAATATGTCGGGAAATAATATGGGCTTCCAATCAGTGCCTCACTTGTCAAATTCATTTTTCTGGTAAGTTTGGACGAGATCCATCAGGTTAAAGTTGGCTGGTGGAACCTAAGGTGGATGTGCTCTACAAAAAGGTTGGTATTTGTGGATTAGGTAGTGATATCAACTTATTGAGGCCTATCCATTCAATAATGGGTCATTCTTCCACCATCCTTTATACCCTGTAGGGGGAACAAATTTGAGGGAATGAGCTGAGAGGTTTTGCATTGGCGTTTGAGCTCTCTCTTTGTTGAAGTTCTCATGCCCTTGTACTTCATAGTAGTGTAAAGATGGACTAATCTAACGTAATTGGACCAGCACTGACGTTCAGGCATAGCTCAAAAATTTAAAGGTTGGTATTCTTATTGTTTATGCAAGAGGTTTTGCAGTAAGATTTTGTTTAATTACTAATTAGATCAATGTTTATCCAAGCACTGCATCTATTACATTCTGGAGAGTTTTGTATCATCAGCATGGAAAGTTAATAATACTTCACAAGTTGTCAAGCAGACAAATGCCAAGTAGATGTTCCTCCAAGATGGAGCCATCATTTGAGACATCCTACTGTCCTCTAACAAGAAGATACTAACACCAATCTACATTGCATAATTAAGGCCTTCTGTATTCTGTGCAATCTTATTGACATATATTTTATTATTTTTATTATTATTGTAAATTGTGATGAGATTATTGTTGTTTGTTTGCTCTTCTACATTGGTTGTTAGGCATAGTTCATGCAAGATGATTTTTATGCACATAGTGTTTATGGCATCTAAACTTTCTTCTTGTGTGGTGACTTATGGCTATAGATTTGGGTTGATTTTCTGCAAGTTTTTGATCTCTCTCTCTCTCTCTCTCTCTCTCTCTGTGATAATTCTGCAGCTCGAGACCTGATCAATTGCAGAATCTCATGAAAGATTGCTCTGATCTGCCAACAAAAATGCCTTCCGAGGGCCGGATCTTCTACTTCTACATCAGAGAATCAACGTTTAATTTGGCCCAAATCAGCCCATGAAACCAGACACCAGAGTCTTTCTTTGACACACCATCTTGCAGTGCATGTGAGCTTGACAAGAATATTGAAATATATTGGCCGCACTGGGTATCTTCTGTGGAGATTTGTTAGTTTCATTAAGCTGGCTGTGTTGAGTTCCAGGTTCAGATTAGTACCAGTATGTTACATTTGTTTAAAAATGAATTATTAAGATATAAATGCAGTGAAGATTTCCTTGTTTGAGAATCTTTTTGATTTCAAATTATGGTGGTGGCACAATATATTCTGTGGGTAGATTAAACAATAAAGTACTATGTCATCACAATAAAGGTGGCATATATCACGCAAAAAAGGCATGAGGCTTGTGAGGTTTGTTAGATCAATGACGCTGTCTTTGGAATTCTTGAGCTTCTAAGTATAATGCTCAAATTTTATTTGTTGATATGGATGTGCATCATGGCATTGGAGTTGAAGAATGGTATATAACTAAAAGGGTCATGACTTAATTTTCACAGGTGTGGAGACATGCCTTTTCCTGGACTGGTGTAGCGGACTAAATATATGCCATTATTTCCGACTAAAGATTGGAATAGATGATGCCATTTTTACTTGCTTTTTGAAACTTTTATTGCAAAGCATATTGGAACATATCTAACAGGTTTGACTATTCTTCAATGTGTAGGTGATTCATTTAAGGGGGATTTTGGGCCCCTTCAACTTCTCCATTGATGGGCACTCTGAATGTGAAAAATCTTAGAAATTTAATTTTCTTTCATTGGTCACTGAAGGTTGAGGATATTGAAAAGATAATGCATCTTGCTGATAGACATTGAAAACTGAGCCTCTCTTGGGGCTCTTATAGAAGAGTTGTAACTGAGTACCTATGAATTCCTGGTGAGGAGATTATTTTAGAGGGATGAAGAGTGAAGAGTCAAAGGTGTAGATCTACAAGGGACCATCAAATTCCTAGCATTTCCATTTTTCATAGGACAAAGGGTGGTGATTATTTCCTATGGAAGGTGAACATTTTGTTGTCCTCTTAGATCCCCACTTAATCCTTCACTTCTAATTTCTTTGATAAAAGGTCCAATTGCTAACAGTTGATAGGAGTGCGAGTATAGATTTTCCAGATGGGCCTCTTTTTGCCAATTTGGAAGGTATACGGCACATCCAACATGCTCCTAGTGTTCTGGTGCAATGCAACAGGTTTCTCCAGATTTCTGTAATTCACTTTTCACTGTTGATAGTCAGGACCCTGATGAATGTTTGAATATTGTTTTGATTAGCATACTTAAGCAGGTGAATTCCGCAGGATTATGAATGTTATGAAGGGGTGGCAATGATGAAGATCATCATAGGGAGGATGCATTGTAATTGTTCTGGTAAGGTTTTGTTTGTTCAGGCATAGCTAGTGGATTCTAAGATAGCAATATAGTGTCAGATCTTGCTGCTCATTGTCTATGGAGTACAACTGGTTTAAATATGATTTTTATGTTCTCTTCTTGGAGTTATAAAAATTTTTCTTATGCCTTTCCTTTTTCTTCTTCATTCTGTCCAGGATAATCCGTTTACTTATGCTTCATAACAAGTAAAATGATGGGATTTCTGCTTGAAGATCACAAACACAACTTGTACTTGATCCATCACAGTTGTGTTTCTCCCATGAAACATGCTGCAGAAACTCTTACAATAAGTAATAGAGTTGATTTCTATTCCTACCTGTATGCTAGTCCTATAGGCGAGACTTCTTTTGTATTCTTCACACTTGGACACAGCTGAGAAGCTGCTACTCATATTTTCTCCTCATATTTTCTTTGTTAAAGACATATGAGATGTAGCTAATGTTAAAGGCATGCTGGAAAATTAAATCTGTCAAGATGAAGTCATGCATGCGTGAAGTGAAAGGTGTAATCATATTCACTTAGGTGTTTACATGAATTTGTGAAATGCTTCGCTTGTGATATATTGAATTGTTTCTCTAGATCCGTTCTCGCTGATCTTTAGTAGTAATAATATATAATTACACATCATTCATTTCACAGTTACATTTCTGTAAGATGACCTGTAAGGTCATTTTGGACTTCGGTAAGTGCATGTCCAAGATGAACAATATTCTTCAAGAATTTATTGGAGTGGCTTTAGAGAAAGCTTAATCCCATGTAAGTAGGATCCCTAACGGTATACAGAAATTGGTGTTTTCTGTTGGTTTGTCACATTACGAATAGGTATTTATTTGAGTTTTCTATCTCACAGAATGCCTGAGTCCTTGTTCAATTCCATGAAACTGCATCATCATATGAACAATTTTAAAAAGGTTTTGCTAGTGTTTACATGTGACTTCACCTTGACATTGTGGGTTCAAGTCATGTAACCAATTATAAAAAAAAAAAAAAATTTCTAGACTGTAGAAACTACACCAGTTAATCCATTGTTTGTCCATCACATGACACGACTATTTATTTGCAGGATAGCTATGCTCTACTGTACATATTTGGGAGAAAGGCCTGTATATGATGGGTTTTGTAAGTCCAAAAGTTGAGAACACACAGCCAACATTTCTCCCTTGTAAATATTCAAGTTTGCAGGGTGGTCTTCAACCTTAAACTACTTCTAAGTGGGATTACTGTTTGGTTGACCTGATTCCAGATGAAACATGCTCCCGAAAAATCTTCCAAATCACGCAATTGATCTCTTGATGGAAGGCTTTAAAATTAGATTGATAAATGCACATTTTCGATAAAAAATGAGTCTCAAATCTTACGCTGCTAGGATCTCATCTTGAATCTTTCAGGATGTAGTCAGTCTGTAGCAGAGCTTATGGAATCATCTGTACGCATCTCCATATTCCGCACACATACAAACTCTAGGCTGAAGGATAATATTGATATGCATTGATGTATGTATAATGGTTGAATCAGCAGTTAGCAATAAAAGTATAAGAACTTTGCATAAATCATGACACTGTTTAATATATTCCAATTAAACTGAATGGACCCTTTACGAGCCTAATCTCCACAGGCCACTTATTTGGAACTTAGTAGCATTTACATGCATGTACATCATCTTATTCTGTCTTTATCCTTATGTTGCTTTTAGTTTGTCAAAATAGGCTTGATATTTTACATATAAAGCGTAACCAAATGAGTATACACAAACATCTGATTAATCCTAACACCTGAAGGAGAACACAGAGCTATAACTTTATTGCTAGTTATGATTTCCACTGTTGCCCCCACTGTCCGGACCATGATCTCCGACTTCATGTTGGTTTTGGCTGCCCCATTCACCTCTGGGTATGGAGTGGTGGTTGTTTACATCGGCGTCATCATCATTTTTCTTTCCCTCTTGTTCTTGGCTGTGTGTTACAACCAACTTCCTGTGACTGGCACAAACCAGGTCTGCTACTACCAAGAGCAAAAGAAGTGGCAATATTCTCATCTTTGGCTTCTGCAAAAAAAGAGAACACGCATGTAAATAATGGAAGAGAATTTCTTATAAGAAGAGTTTATGGACAGACCTTAAATGGTTCTCGTGCTATGCATAGAATTTTGCTCATGGAGGGAGATAAACTCCTACTTATAGACAGCATTGTGTCATGGTGAGCACATTGTAGTGGGTGGTGTTATAAAAATGAGTTGTGGGCTTCCCACCATAGTCCATGGCAGAATGATGGGTGCTTAAATATCTCTCCATATGTAATTTTCTATGGAGATATAATGATGGTGCAGTGGAAGATATCATAGCCACTTAGGCTTTTCCCAAGTAGGATAATACCACCTTGGCATGGGAAGGCCCCATGTAATGGATTTATCCCTTGATATTTTTGCTGGTGGTGCTAAATTCTGGATTCATCTAGAATAGGTAATGGGGACCATGGTGGGACAGCTGCAAGGTCTGAAGTTGCTGGTGATCAGAGAAATGGGAGCCAAACAATATATTTTCTGCAGAGGATGGGTAACAGGGGTTTGACACCAGTGTGTGTGGCATCTTTCAAGAACATTCGGAACTAATAAGCCTGTTAGGTCTGATATTCTTGATAGGAATGGGAACTAATGGAGACTGGGTAACATTTTCATGAGAGATGGCTTTTTCTAGTTCCAAAGTCAAT
Organism: Sextonia rubra; assembly: GCA_037013555.1. Lineage (NCBI taxonomy): Eukaryota > Viridiplantae > Streptophyta > Magnoliopsida > Laurales > Lauraceae > Sextonia > Sextonia rubra. The sequence continues at coordinate 13,216,127 of JASUAD010000008.1, forward strand.
AGAAAGATTCATTTGGAGAAGTTGGTTTGTTTGCAACAGTGACCCTTTGTGCATGTACTTCAATAACACTCTGGTTGAGGCTTAAAAGATTGAAGGTGTTAAAGCATTTTAGAGTTTATAAAAGCAAGTTTGTTGTATGTGTCACAGACTCTGCAAGGGAAATGAAGCTAGGGTTCTTTAGAGCGCACCATATTCAAAACGAGGATGGGCAATTTTCTCAAGGGTCATTAAAAATGCCTACTAAATTCATACGCATTCATGGGAAAATATCGAAGTGATGAAGAGCAAAGAGCTAGGTTTTAAATCCCGCTACCAGTCTTTGTTCCTGTTGGGGCTGGGATGAGTTGGTGTTGCTCATGCCGGAATGATACATGTGTGCTCGTCTTAAAATATCACAAAAAAATTTCAAAAAATTAAGAAAATAAACAAATAATATAAAAATGCTACAAATATGTAAAACTGATAATTTAGTTGTTTCTTAAATATTACATAGCTATTTAATTTTTCTAAGACTAGCATGATGTTCGTCACTTCTTGTAGCTAATGGAAAGATCATTTAACACATGCAAAGCATGAAATTACCAAGCAACTACTGACAACTTAACACTCATGGTAATACTAAAATAACAAACCAAAACCATAATATTAACCAAGGGGTGGGGACTTGGGGCCATGTGGGCAGTTAATTCTTCATTATCACAATGAGTTTTAAGAGAGCTCGAGCATATTTACATTGTCATAACCATAATCTTCAGTCCTTATTGGATTATCATGAAAAACCCCTAATGGATTGAATACTTAAAATTATCAAACAACACTTTCACCGGATGCCATCACGACTGTGTTGGATATCATAGGTGGTGGTCCACATGACCACCACTTATTTTGATTCATTCAATAACGAACATCTTCCCATTAAACTAAAACATATCTTGAGAATAATTTTGATATGAAAGATATGGGTGAAGCAACCTTTGTTTTAGGAATCGAGATATTTATAGATCGATCTCAATGATTACTTGGGTTGTGTTAAGAAACCTATGTCAAAACTATTCTCAAACGTTTCCGAATGGAAAATAGTAGACCACAAAATGTACCTATTACTAAGGGAGACAAGTTTAGTAAAGAACAATGCCCCATAACTGACTTAGAAAAGTTAGAAATGAATAAATATCCCTATGCAGCAGCAGTAGGAAGTCTAATGTACTTACAGACTTGCACGAGGCCAGACATTAGCTTTGCAGTCGGAATGCTCAGTAGATATCAGAGTAATCCCGGCTTGCCTCATTGGGTAGCTGTCAAGAAAGTGATGCATTACCTTAATGGAACAAGAAGATATATGCTCACATATCAAAGATCCAATCAACTGGAGGTCATTGGATATTCAGATTCAGACTTTGCTAGATGTCTCGATACAAGGAGGTCAACATCAGGTTACATTTTTCTATTGGCTGGCGGGGCAGTATCGTGGAGAAGTGCAAAACAAACGCTAATCACTCCGTCTACATTTGATGCAGAGTATGTGGCATATTTTGAAGCCACAGGTCACGCATTATGAATGCGTAACTACATCATGGGACTTGAAATTATGGGCAGTATGTCTGAACCGACAAAGATTTTGCTGGGACAATGACGCTGCTAGGCGTTTCGCTCAAAATGACAAGTGCTTTAATAAATCAAAGTATCTAGAAGTAAAGTATCTTGTACTCAAAGAGAAAGTGCGAGATCGTTCAGTGTCAGTTGTTGGAGCTCCATCGAAGCTCATGATTGTTGATCCATTGACAAAGGCATTAGCGCCAAAAGATTTTAAAGATCATGTAATAAATATGGGCTTGCATGAAATGCCTTTGTAAAAGTCAATGATGTATAACACTATATATATTGATCAAATAAAGAAATGATTTTGCTATTCTTACTTTGTTGTGAACTCACATGTGGTAATTGTGAAATAAAGTAAGAATATAAAGTATTATGACATTGCAGTTCCCATTAAAGTAAGTCATATTAAAGATACTCATTAAGTGCTTGATTAGGCGAGAATATTAATGTTATGATTGTAGAAGGAAGCATGTTACTAAGATGTGTAACCGCTACAGTTCGCATTAATAGACTAACCTTATTACAGATTAAAAGATCTTAACATTAAAGTTACATGAAAACCGGTGTTTTCAAATGATGCGCATCAGTTAGAGTTATTTTTTTAAAATTTTTCTTATATTTGCAAACAAATTTTTATAAAATAAAAGGGGAATGAATATTGGTCATATGGACCAAGTGGGAGATTGTTGGATATCATAGGTGGTGGTCTACATGACCACCACTTATTTTGATTCATTAAAAAACGAACGTCTTCCCATTAAAGTCACGTCCCTGGAAAAACTCTAGTCGTGTGATAATGGAAAGCTTTTCGTTGATGGGGAGGAAAGTGTTAACGTAGTCTATAAAAGGCTTGAGAACTCTCTCATCTTCACACAGAGACTATTGCTTAGCATACCCATTAATCAGCAGGCATTACGAGAAGAGTGAGAGAGTTAAGATGATTTCGTCTCCGTTTCGTAATGGATTCAGGTATACCCTAAATTGGTTGTCTTTCATAATACAAATTATTCTGTTAGAATGTAAATCTAATTCGTTAAGGTTTTTCCTAAGAGGCCATTTTGGCTTACAGATTGATCTCCTCTTCCTCTTTTTCTTTCCTTTTCTTTTTCTTTCTTTTTCCCTTGCTTGCTGCTGGCCAGATCTCAACCAGCAGGAGCTGCATCTTCATCATCGACTGGCAAAATCACATGTAGCATTGTTAATAAATATTGGTCTCTACCACCATACAAGTACTCCTTGCAGGCCCCAATAAGCAATTGTTAAGAATTCGTTGAATTGAGATTAAGTGAGGAGATCCCCCATAGTGAGAGAGAGGATCCCGACTTGAATTTGTTTGGGGTACTGTACTAGCACTTGTTCCTTTCATTTCAGAATTCAAACTCAGAAAAAAAAAAACAGAAAAAATGAAAACCACTTGTATTTTTATGTTTGTGGCTGAGTTATCGTGTCACTCATTCCGTACTAATCGCATAATGGCCTGTGCCAGCCCCAGCCGACTCCACCTAGTCAAAGCTTTTTTGGATTCTGATACCTGACTTGTACGGTAACCGAGCAGCACTGAATGTATTTGCCATAGTTGACTCGGCACGTGACAGAATTAATTGAGTTAGAGGGGTAGAGATATAAATTTCTAGCATTTAGTTTCATATAATGAAGGGTAGGCAGTCACTTCCTAGAATTTATAGAAAAACCAAGATGGTTTTCTTATTGTATTTTAGATAACAACAGATTGTATGCAGTGGATATGTTACAATCGTATCTCCTTGTAATGATCCTTACTGTAACAGTCGTTAGATCATTTTTCTTAAGGTGGGCCATGCATTATGAATGATGGTGACTAAAACTTTCCAGAGAGTATTAAAGTGATCTTGGATTTTTATCATGGTATTAAGTCATAATCTTTCTAACGGTGGCACTGGTCAAACTCAAGGGTACCACTGATACAGTCAGTCTGATAATTGATTTATTCAAACAAATTATGTCATTATTATATTTAATTTAAGCAGCAGACATTTTAAGTGTACTACATCGGCAACACCAGCCATAGATACCTTAATCATTCCACCACTAGCGATGGTGGGCACTGAGCACACACGTCCTCATAACTAATTTCATATAAGATTTCTAGATATGGCTAAGCCAAATGTATATCATATCTAGTTGGTCCCGGGAGGCCAATGTATTAAATCAGTGGAATGGTGACTATCAGTAGTTGATCCGCGACTTCCATTCCTTCCATCATTTTCACCAGTACCAGTGGATTCTTTGGATTGGTCACCGCCTGTGTTGACACCGGAGGCATCATCACTGGCACCATTGATTCTGACACCGTTGAGACTCTCTAATCGGCGAGAATCAATAGTGGTGAACTCATTCTCATTGGACATCAACTCCCTATTTGTGATATCTTCTTTGAATGAAGCAGTTATAGCAGCAGCTGATGCAGCGAAAATTACAAACAAAATGGGGCCTTGAAGCTTCATTTTGGCACTTAGCTGTTACAAATTCAAGACAGAAAGAAGCCCAGAGAGTAAAATGAGAGAGATTGCAAAATTGTTTAATGTAAATAACAACGATTTAAGATACCTTACAGCAATTTGGGATTCCCCTTTTTAACACAATAGAAGTTACTGGATATGGATATGTTTGATTGCTGCAAGGGAGTTTTATAGAGAAGAAATTATTGGGAGATTAGAAGTGGGGAAGAAGGTGGTTCCAAGTGGAACACGCATACTGCAAGTGGGAACCATTTCAAACACTAATCAATGTCTTAATGGAAGATTTTAGCATTGTCCATGATAAGTGTACATTTTTCTAGAAGTTAACTATAGAAAATAGTAATTTAATGGCTATTCAGTCATTTGGTGGTATAACTGTTGCAATCATGGATAAAAAAATCGGCTGATATGGGTTTGTATTTGCTTATACGTACAGGTATCGGCTGGTATTGAGCTGATATTTTACTGTGTATCGGTCTCGATATTGTCATGGCAAAATATCTTTAAAATATCGCGATATATTGGCCGAGTTTTCAAAATATTGGCAGAACAGATATATCGGCCGATATTTTGAAAATATCGGCCGATATTATATAAAAACCTTCTAACTCTAATTTTTTCATCTTTCTCCCCCTCTGCTCATCCTCCTCTACCCAAAAACGGCCATCTTGCTGCTCTTCTTCCATTAGCTTTCAAAAGCATTACAAAATTTTTTGGGTGGATTTGGCTTATAAAAGTAAAGAAAATACATTTTATAAGGTAAGTATATTAAATTTCTTTTAGTTTTTTTAAATATTTGTTTAGTAGGAGCTTAGAAGTGATCCATGATGATGATTCCACTTATTTTATGTTATGGATTTACATATTGTGATTTATGAGTGTGGATCTATTATTTAGTTTTTTAAAATATTAAGATTTTAACTTTTGTTAAGATTTAGAGTCTTTTAGTGTTAAGTATTATTTTTATTTTTATTAGTATGTAAAAACATGATTTTATGAAGCAAGTTTGATAGATTTAGTAGTAGAAGACATAGATCTACAAGATGTGGACATTTTATGTTTAATTATTTTCGGATTTTTAAAAATTCTAATATTAAAATAAGATTTTTTGAGGATTTAATCACATATTTGTTATTTTTTTGTATACTTCATGTATGATATGAATATGATAAGTTTTCATTTTTTCAAAACATTATGTAAATAGTTTTATATTTTTAAATTTTATTTTCTTGTATGAAATAATAATTTAATATTTAAAACGAATATTTTGAGGATTTCACTATAATTTTTTTTAAGTAAGCATAATCTTTGTAAACTTCATGTAGGATTACTTTTTTTTATTGTTCTTTAATGTAATTAGTTTTATATTTTTTAATTTATTTTTGGATTTTTTCAATTTTAGATTAAACTATTATATATTTATATTTTCATTGTAAGTATGATTTTCTAATTTTATATAATCATTGTATACTTCACATATGCTAATTTTTTTATGGTTGTCTTATCATTTATGTGAATATGTAACATGTCAATATTTTTTTATATTTCTGAATTTATTTTTGGATTGTTAGAACATGGAATTAGAAAAATTAAATACTTAATGTATCATTTAAAATGTACCCTTTTGAGATTCCAATTACTTTTATATGAATGTATTAATTTCTTTGTTTTTATTATATTTTGGATCTTAGTTTAAATGTTATAAATTATGCCAATGTGTTCTTTTGTTTTGAAGAAGCGAGATTAAAATGGTACGTGACATTGATCCGGCATGGAACCATTGTGAAGAAGTTGGAAGTAAACATAAGATTAAATGTAATTATTGCCAAAAATTCATAAATTGAGGGATAATTAGATTGAAGCAACGCTTGGCTCATAGGCAAGGCCAAGTAGCAAAGTGTCCTTATGTACCACCTAATGTGAAAAAAGAAATGCAAGAGTTGTTGGATGTAGGAAAACAGAAAAAGGTTGTTAGAGAGAAAATAAAAGAGGAGGAATTTGAAGCATGTAGGGAATAAGTTTTTGGGTCTAGAGAGGGAGATATTATTTCCTCCAATGATGATGAGGATCCAAATTTAAGCAGGGCTAGAAAAGAAAGTTTGAAGTCACTTCAGGAGGAAGAAGAAAGAAGAAGAATGCAGTATGAGGCAGCTATGAGAGGTGGCCAATATGATGAGGGTGGCTCATCTGGATTTAGGGGAGGGGGTTTGCGCCGAGCATTTAGTCAAAGACAACCCCGCCCAGTAGATATTGAGGATGATGATGAACCTCTTACACAAGCACCTCGTAGGCTAAGTGTGGTGGGTCCAACGGACCCATTTGCATATAAAAAACCAACAGCCAAGCAACCCAGCTATCACAACCCGAGCCCAAAAATCGGGGCTTAGAGAAAACCTAACTAATGACATACGTACTCCCGTGCACGTACACACCTAGACCTCATCCAAGTGTACACATACAAGGGATCAATCACACGTGCAAGCAAGTGTATGCGGAAGCTGTAAGTATCATGGCATACCACATGATAAACACAAGACAAAAAGAGACATGAGACTAACAAAAGATCAGACTAATTTATAGAAATGTACAACAAAATAGAAGGACTAGTCCACGAAATCAAAATACCTGGATAAACCAAAACCCAAAATACAATCCACAGAAAATCCCTAAGATAAGCTAAGACACAAATGGAGGAAAAACTAAAATGATGCAAACCGCTCTCAGAAGAATGAATCATGTCCACTCCTCTAGGCCAGAGGGGGCCTCACGTGTATCTCCTGGAGTCCGGTCGACCGATGCAGGACCGGGAGAGGGATTGAACCTGCAACACCAAGAACAACTCATAAGTACAACGACTTAGCAAAATATAAGCCACAAGAAGATAACACGAATTGTGTCTAGCAATGAGCAAAAGTAGTAATGCAAAGATCCATAATGATCATGTCCGTATACTAGGCAAATCGTGCATATGAATAAGTATGCTATCAGAATCATACACATAAACTATCAAAGTGGCTACTACATTTGCCATATTCTCCCTTTCGAGAGCAATCGATATGAGAACACCATCGACCGGGCCAGGGTACGAATGGGTCTCCAGTTCCCAGGGTCCGGAATCCTAGGACAAAAGCACTCTGCAGAGGCAATCACACACTATGCCAAAGTCAACCCCGTCAGGTATCCTGAGGCTGAGGCTAAGTAGTGCCATATTTAGACAATCTCAATCAAAGCATATGATGCACATCAATCAATATCACATACATATCACACAAACAAAACAATAGTAGTGCATCACATTACTGATATGCAATGCGAATAACGAATACAAATAAGCACTGACGAATGGATACAAATAACGAATGATCACTGAGCTCAAGTACTCCACAGGAGCAATGACAAATACACAGGAGTGGATTGTTCCTGCCCAGGCTTCGTTCTGGGGATGCTGCTACATTTCCCACAGATTCGAGAGGTCCAGCGCAGAACACTTAAGATGGCAAAACCGAAATCAATATGCTGTGCACTTCATATTTACCTTAAGGAATCAAGGTCAATTACAAGCCAATCCTAACCTAGTTGTCCAGTGTTTCTAACCGTGCATGCTGATGTAGTTTTAAGGTATTCGATACACAGCTGTTTAATCGAGGAGTGTTGCATCTGATTAGGAAAGTGTATCAAAGTCCCTTAAACCAACACCCATGGGAAGGTGCTTAACAGCTGGACAACACACATGAATGAATCACAGCCCGAAGGATCATTCATGTGATATATATCTTCCATGTGGCAAGTCGAGTTACCTACATTCTACCTCGAAGGCCCTACAAGGTCTCAATATGAACCTATCCCATTTAGTCATTTTCACTGGGTATACGGCTTAGCCTTGCTTTGCTCTACGGCTTGGCCACGGCGAGGTCACAGCTTGGTCGTAGGCCAATGCACGGCTTAGCCGTAGCTTGATCGTAGAAGAGTAGCAGATTTGCTAACTCTCAGTTATTTTAGTTGTCACCCTGTATTGATATACGGCTAGGTCACGATTGGGCTTACGGCGTAGCCGTAGTGTATTTTACGGCTCAACCGTAGCACATTTCACAGCTTGACCGTGAGTGCGCTGGGTCGATTCCTGATACAAAAGTACAGAAATAGCGAATTCTCAACTGAATGAAGAAATATAAACACAACACTTACTCGATAGGGCTGTGCATCAATGATCCATATAAGAAGAGTACACATACACATAATCAAAGCATTACCAATAAGTGTTCAAGCTACTTGTGCTTATACTTGCCTCAAATGGAAATCACACACACACACCAGTCGTTGTCTTGGGCTTAATCCGCTGTCCAAACACAATTCTACTTGTCAAACACTCAAGAACTCAAAGGCACGATGCAAACATGCACCAAACGAACATAGGAGGAAAACCAAAGAGGAAAACACAACGAAACACATGACATACCGTCGAATTCACGCGAAGATGACGAGTGCACTGCTCATTTTCTCACTTAAACAAAGAAACACTAAAAGAAAGAGAAAGAGAGATGAACGAGAGAGAGAGAGAGAGAGAGAGAGAGAGAGAGAGCGAGAGAGAGAGAGAGAGAGAGACGAACAGAGAGAGGGCGTTGAAGAATAAAGAAAAGGCGGTGGTTGAGCTTATATAAGATAAAGATGAGTCAAAAGTGCAAGAAAGTCCACATGTTTTACACAATTTCTAGTTTGAGTCAAATAGTGATCTAACGGAAGTAAATGAAGTCGTTAGCATTCGAATCAAGTATGAAGATTGACGAGCTTAACGAACTACATGCGTTGACATCAAGATGATGCAAAATTGACACTATTCGACAAAGCAAAATTACGAAAAAGGACTCAAAACTACCTAATCACGTCAAACTCAAACCAACTACCTATCCATCGCTCAAAACCAAAGAAAAGCAAAACCAAAACACACTTAAGAGCAATATCGTAAGGGATTAGCCACTAATTCGGATCAAGTTAGGTCGGAGTGTTACATCCTCCCCCACTTAAGAATCATTCCGTCCTCGGAATGAACACATACCTGAGCGAAAAGATATGGATACTGACGAGCCATCTGCTCCTCTAATTTCCACGTGGCTTCATCAGGTCCATGATGTTTCCAAAGTACCTTAACCCATCGTATAGTTCTAGTGCGCAAGATCTGTTCTCTAGTCCTAACAATACGGAGCGGACGCTCAACGTATGATGCATTCGGTTGCATCTGTACATCATCGTAGCGAATGACATGCGTTGGGTCTCGTACTCGCGAAGCATTGACACATGGAATACGTCGTGTACTCCAGAAAACTCCACTGGAAGAGCTAATCTGTATGCCAAGTCTCCAATTCTGCTTTTGATCTCAAACGGACCCACATACCTTAGAGCTAACTTGCCTTTTTGACCAAAACGCATGGTACCCTTAATCGGTGAGACCTTCAGAAAAACCCTATCGCCTACCTGGAACTCTAAAGCTCTTCGTGGCGTATCTGCATAACTTTTCTGTCTCGACCGGGCAATCTTCAAAATGCCAATGGCCTTCTGTACCTTCTCTGTCGTTTCGGGAATGATCGTCGGTCCGTGCAAACTTCTTGTCCCAACTTCTTCCCAACAAACGAGGCTTCTACATTTATGCCCATACAGAGCCTCATATGGTGCCATGCCAATACTCTCGTGGAAACTGTTATTATAAGTGAACTCGCACAATGAGAGATGTAGATCCCATTCATTTTCAAAACTGAGTACACTGGCCCGTAGCAAATCTTCGAGCGTCTGAATGGTTCGTTCTGACTGTCCATCAGTCTGCGGGTGATACGCCGTACTGAAGCTCAACTTCGTTCCCAAGGCCTCTTGAAATGCCTTCCAAAAAGAGGAAACAAAACAGCTATCCTGATTGGATACAATTGATATAGGCGTACCATGCGATCTGACAATCTCATCAACGAATTTCTTCGCCATTTCGGAAAATGTCATGCTCTTCTTGAATGGTAGAAAATGGGCTGTCTTCGTCAATCTATCCACGATCACCCAAATGGCATTATTCTTCTTGCTTGTCAGGGGTAAGCCTGAAACAAAATCCATCGTGATGTGCGCCCATTTCCACTGAGGGATATGCAATTGATGCAAGGAACTTGGAGGTCTTTGATGGTCAGCTTTCACCTTCTGGCAAGTTAGACATTTGGCAACGAACCTGACGATTTCCCTCTTCATATTGTTCCACCAAAATCTGTCTTTTAGAGCTCGGTACATTTTCGTGCTTACCGGGTGCATCGTATAACAGGCGTACTGTGCTTTGGTCATCAAACTTTCCTTCAAATCATCAATAGCCGGTACACATAACCTGTTCCGAAAGTACAAGACTTCATCTTCTAATCGAAAGTTTGGTCGTTCACTATCCTGGATTCGCCTCAACATAGGATCTTCACCTTGCTGGTCTTTAATGCGCTGAATGATGTCAGGCTGAAAACTCATAGTACTAGCAAGTGTCAAACAGTTCTCCACCCGTCTCACTTCAACCGGCTGCTCATATATCACAAAATAAAGGCTGTCTAAAACCTGAAGAATCTCTGACTTCCTACTCAAGGCATCTGCAACAACGTTGCCTTTCCCTGGGTGATATTTGATGGGGAAATCATAATCTTTAATGAATTCTAGCCACCTGCGCTACCTCATGTTCAACTCATGCTGCGTGAAGAGATATTGTAAACTGTGGTGATCTGAGTGCATTTCAAATTTCACGCCGTACAAATAATGTCTCCACAGCGTCAAGGCAAAAATGATGGCTGCTAACTCTAAATCATGAGTGGCATAATTCTTCTCATGCTCCATGAGTTGCCTCGAGCCATAAGCAATCACTTTGCCATGTTGCATTAGAACACATCCCAAACCGACTTGAGAAGCATCGGAGTAAATCACAAATCCTTCACTCCCATCCGGTAATGTCAAGATGGAGCAGAAGTAAGCTTCTCCTTCAATGTATCGAAACTGTACTCACAGTCGTCCGTCCAAAGGAAAGGAACATTCTTTCGTGTCAACTTAGTTAACGGGGCAGAAATCTTGGCAAAATCTTGAATAAATCTGCGATAATATCCCGAAGTCCAAGAAAACTCCTCACCTCTGTCACAGTCTTTGGGCGAGGACAATTCACAACTGCCTCAACTTTCATCTGATTAACTGCCAATCTATCTCGTGAAATGGTATGACTAAGGAATGCTACCTGCTCGAGCCAAAAATCACACTTCAACAATTTGGCATATAAGCGATGTTCCCTCAACAACTGCAAGGCTCGATGTAGATGTTCTGCATGCTCCTCTGGAGACTTCGAATACACCAGAATATCATCAATAAAGACCACCACAAACCGACCCAAGAAAAGAGCAAAGATCCTGTTCATCAAGGCCATAAAGGCAGCAGGTGCATTGGTTAATCCAAACGGCATCACGAGAAATTCATAGTGTCCATACCGTGTCCTGAAGGCAGTTTTTGAGATGTCCTCTTCCTTTACTCGAAGTTGATGATACCTCGATCGCAAATCAATCTTCGAAAAGTGGGCGGCACCCCTGGAGCTGGTCAAACAACTCATCGATACGTGGCAGGGGATATTTATTCTTGATCGTGACTTTATTCAACTGCCGGTAGTCAATACACATCCTCAATATACCGTCCTTCTTCTTCACAAATAGCACTGGAGCTCCCCACGGTGACACACTCGGTCGTATGAAACCTTTATCCAAAAGATCTTGCAATTGCGTCTTCAATTTGAGTAGTTTGGCGGGGGCCATACGATATTGAGCTAAACTAATCGGTGCTGTGCCTGACACGAGATCGATGGTAAATTCCACTTCTCCGGCAGGGGGTAACTCAGAACTTCCTTCGAAAATACATCCGGGAACTCACGTCCGACTGGAATCTTGCTCAATTGTTTCAAATCCCTTTTCTCCGAGACAAAGGTGAGAAAACCTTTGCAACTTCTGCGTATCAAGTGATCCGCCTTACATGCGGAGATGACACACCTAGCACATTTCTTTTGATTGCCTCAAAGCGAAACCCCTTCTCTAGATCGAAATAGATCGTCTTGTTGTAACAATTCACACAGGCACGATACCGCGCTAACCATTCCATTCCAAGGATTACATCAAAATCCAACATCGACAATAAGATCAAGTCAACTGGCAGCCGACGACCTTCAATCCACACGTCACACCGAGGGTAGTACATACTGTACTCCACTCTCTTGCCCACGGGGGTAGACACCACCAACAAGTATGGTAGCGGCTGAGGGGGTTGTGGTAACTGCTTAGCGAAATGAGGTGCTATGTACGAACGCGTAGACCCCGAATCAAATAATGCGAGTGCTTCAGCTTGAGTAATAAGAACCTTACCTTCCATCACGTTCGCATCTTCTACACTTTCATGGGAGGTTGCGTACACGCGAGCGATCTGATGCTGTGTCTTCTAACCTTGGCGAGATGGTTGGGGGTTGCTAAAGGCTACAGAAACAGCAGACCTGGGTGACTGAGATGTCTTGAATTTCGGGCACTGAGCTATCTTATGCTCCATGGAACCACAGCCTAGACAGGCGCCAATCTTCTTCCAGCATTTATCTGTCGGATGTCCTCGTCCGTAGTGCTCACATTTGACCCCATTAAAACTGGAAGTGCCTTGTCTTCCTTTCCATTTCTTCTGCACCTGCCCTTTGGACCCCACTGGTGCGCTTCTCTTGAGGTCGGTCGCTCTCTCTGCTAAATAATTCGCCTCAGCAGCATATGCCTTGTCTACCGCATCATCGAACATCACTGGCCTCTGAAAGGCTGTAATGTAATTGGTATACCTAGGATGCAGTCCAAGAATGAAACGGTTCACCTTCTTCTCTTCGGTATTGATCATGTCCTCTGCAAAGTGGGACAACTGCGTAAATCGGTGAACGTACTCAGCTACGGTCAACTGCTGCTACTGTAGAGCCAAGAAGTCAACCTCCTTCATTCGCTGGACATGGGCAGGAATGAACTTTCTCCAAAACTGCTTTTGAAATGTCTCCCACACCGTTGCATTAGGCTTGGTCGTATAGGTATCACTGACACTTTTCCACCACGTCTTTGCTACTTCCCAAAACATCGATGCGGTGAGCATAACCTTCTGCCGATTCGTACAGACAATCGTAGCAAAGAGATCCCCAGTGTGCTTTAACCACTACTCGGCTTTTAGCGCATCTTCATTGCCGTAGAATTCCGTTGCCCCATGTTTTTGGAATTTATCATATAAGGCATTCGGGTCATTTTCCTTAGGTTGAAAGACCAGCTGTTGTTCTACGTGCGGCTGAACTGATGCTTGACTCTGCCGGTCTACCAAGGAAATGACCTGTGCCTGCAAGGAATGAATTGCTTGCAGCATTACCAAGAAACGATCATCAGCGTTCACAGGTTACGGTGAGGCGGTAGAACCACTCTCATTATCACCTTGGTTATTGTTCTGAGTACCGGATCTGGATGCCATAGCTTGCAAAACACAAAAGTCAATCTGCTATCACACTAGGTGACCCACACATACCCCCACAAGAGCAGAGACCAAACACAAAAGTCAAAGAATTGACTACGTAATCTCACCACGTTCTGTATGCCTACATGCTTAAGAGCTAAGACAGACAATGCTCTGATACCATACAATATGTATGTCACAACCCGAGCCCAGAAACCGGGGGTTAGAGAAAACTTAATCAATGACACACGTACTCCCGCGCACGTACACCTAGACCTCAACTAAGTGTATACACACAAGGGATCAATTACACGTGCAAGCAAGTGTACGCGAAAGCTGTAAGTATCATGGCATACCACAAGATAAGCACAAGACAAAAAGAGACATGAGACTAACAAAAGATCAGACTAATTTACAGTAATGTACAACAAAATAGAAGGACTAGTCCACGAAATCAAAATACATGGATAAACCAAAACCCAAAATACAATCCACAGAAAATCCCTCAGATAAGCTAAGACACAAATGGAGGGAAAACTAACATGATGCAAACCACTCTCAGAAGAATGGATTAAGTCCACTCCTCTAGGCCGGAGGGGGCCTCACGTATCTCTCATGGAGTCGGGTTGACCGATGCAGGACCGGGAGAGGGATTTGAGCCTGCAACACTAAGAACAACTCATAAGTACAATGACTTAGCAAAATATAAGCCACAAGAAGCTAACACGAATTGTGTCTATCAATGAGCAAAAGTAGTAATGCAAAGATCCATAATGATCATGTCCGTGTACTAGGCAAATTGTGCATATGAATAAGTATGCTATCAGAATCATACACAGATAAACTATCAAAGTGGCTATTATATTTGCCATATTCTCCCTTTCGAGAGTAATCGATATGAGAACACCATCGACCGGGCCAGGGTATGAATGGGTGTCCAGTTCCCAGGGTCCAGAATCCCATGACAAAAGCACTCTGCAGAGGCAATCACACACTATGCCAAAGTCAACCCCGTCAGGTATCCTGAGGCTGAGGCTAAGTAGTGCCATATCTAGACAATCTCAATCAAAGCATATGATGCACATTAATCAATATCACATACATATCACACAAACAAAACAATAGTAGTGCATCACATTATTGATACTCAATGCGAATAACGAATGCAAATAAGCACTGACGAATGGATACAAATAACGAATGATCACTGAGCTCAAGTACTCCACAGGAGCAATGAAAAATACACAGGAGTGGATTGTTCCTGCCCAGGCTTCATTCTGGGGATGCTGCTACATTTCCCACAGATTCGAGAGGTCCAGCGCAGAACACTTAAGATGGTAAAACCGAAATCAATATGCTGTGCACTTCATATTTACCTTAAGAAATCAAGGTTAATTACAAGCCAATCCTAACCTAGTTGTCCAGTGTTTCTAACCGTGCATGCTGATGTAGTTTTAAGGTATTCGATACACAGCTGTTCAATGGAGGAGTGTTGCATCTGATTACGAAAGTGTATCAAAGTCCTTTAAACCAACATCTTTGGGAAGGTGCTTAACGGCTGAACAACACACATGAATGAATCACAGCCTGAAGGATCATTCATGTGATATATATCTTCCATTTGGCAAGTCGAGTTACCTACATTCTACCTCGAAGGCCCTACAAGGTCTCAATATGAACCTATCCCATTTAGTCATTCTCACTGGGATACGGCTTAGCCTTGCTTTGCTCTACAGCTTGGCCGTAGGCCAATGCACGGCTTAGCCGTAGCTTGATCGTAGAAGAGTAACAGATTTGCCAACTCTCAGTTATTTTAGTTGTCACCCTGTATTGATCTACAGCTAGGTCACGATTGGGCTTACGGCTTAGCTGTAGTGTATTTTACGGCTCAACCGTAGCACATTTCACGGCTTGACCATGAGTGCGCTGGGTCGATTCCTGATACAGAAGTACAGAAATAGCGAATTCTCAACTGAATGAAGAAATATAAACACAACACTTACTCGATAGGGCTGTGCATCAATGATCCATATAAGAAGAGTACACATACACACAATCAAAGCATTACCAATAAGTGTTCAAGCTACTTGTGCTTATACTTGCCTCAAATGGAAATCACACACACACACCAGTCGTTGTCTTGGGCTTAATCCGCTGTCCAAACACAATTCTACTTGTCAAACACTCAAGAACTCAAAGGCACGATGCAAACATGCACCAAACGGACATAGGAGGAAAACCAAAGAGGAAAACACAACGAAACACATGACATACCGTCGAATTCACGCGAAGATGACGAGTGCACTGCTCATTTTCTCACTTAAACAAAGAAACACTAAAAGAAAGAGAAAGAGAGATGAACGAGAGAGAGAGAGAGCGAGAGAGAGAGAGAGAGAGACGAACAGAGAGAAGGCGTTGAAGAATAAAGAAAAGGCGGTGGTTGAGCTTATATAAGATAAAGATGAGTCAAAAGTGCAAGAAAGTCCACATGTTTTACACAATTTCTAGTTTGAGTCAAATAGTGATCTAACGGAAGTAAATGAAGTCGTTAGCATTCGAATCAAGTATGAAGATTGACAAGCTTAACGAACTACATGCGTTGACATCAAGATGATGCAAAATTGACACTATTCAAGAAAGCAAAATTACGAAAAAGGACTCAAAACTACCTAATCACGTTCAACTCAAACCAACTACCTATCCATCGCTCAAAACTAAAGAAAAGCAAAACCAAAACACACTTAACAACAATATCGCAAGGGATTAGCCACTAATTTGGATTAAGTTGGGTTGGAGTGTTACACCAGCATTGTAAACGCACTGAAGGGAAAATTTAATAAAGCAAGAGATAATTTGATAAGAGCTACTAGAAAGTTCTTTTTAGATGCAGTCATTCCACCATATAAGGCAAACTCTCCTTATTTTACTACTATGTTAGATGCAGCAGCGGAACATAGTCCCGGTATAAAAGCACCCACCCCCATATGAGATTGGTCATTTCTGTGTTAAAAAAGAATATGAGGAGTTACAGCTCTACGTGGAGACTTTTAAGAGGATTTGGAGAGAAAGGGGCTGCATACTAATGAGTGATGGGTGGACGAACCTTACAAAACGTAATCTTTTGAATTTTCTAGTTTATTGCCCTTTGGGAATAGTTTTTATCAAATCAGTTGATGCAATTGATTATGTTCAAGATGCTAGATACATTAATAAGTTGTTTAATGAAGTGATTAATGATATTGGGGCTAATTATGTAGTTCAAGTTGTCACCGATACGCTGCAAACATGAAGAAAGCAGGACTGATGCTTATGCAGTAGAGGCCAAATATTTTTTGGTCACCATGTGCAGCACATTGCATAGATTTAATGCTTGAAGAAATTTCCAAAGGAAAAGTCATGAAACAAGTGATTGAAAAGATGAAGAAAATCACTAATTTTTTCTACCAGTCTTATAGACTTGTTACAATGATGAAGAAATTTACAAACAATCATGAACTACTACGGCCTGGTATTACTTGATTTGCCACTCATTTCATAGCCATTGAGAGTATGTACAAGTATAGAGGAGGGCTTCTCCAACTCATCAAATAAGATGAATGGCTGAATTCTAAGTGGGGAAAGCGGCCAACTCCCCTAGAGAAGAAGTATGCAAGACCATTGAGTCTAATAAGATTTGGCCTCATGTTAAAAATTGCTTAAATGTTCTTGAGCCTCTAATAAAAGTTCTTCGATTGGTTGATAGTGATGATAAGCCAACTATGGGCTTTTTACATGAGGCCATGGAGAGAGCAAATATGGCTATTAGAGCAAACTGTAGATATTATACTATACATTGGAAAATCATCGATAGTTGTTTGGAGCATCAATTGCATCATGACTTACACACTGCTGGTAAGTGGAGACTGATTTCTTATTGACTTTCATTATTATATTAAATTCTTTTTATACATTACTCACGTAAATTTTTGCATTTATTAGGTTACTTTCTCAATCCACAATTTCGATATAAATCTTTGGATCGAAATATAATTGATGAAATTCGAGTGGGCATGAAAAATGTTATTGAAAGACTAGCAAATGACGCCGATGAGGCTATTAAGGCAACAAACCAAGTAAGTAAGTTAAAAAGTAGAGATCTTATATAATGTATGTTGTCTTCTTCAATTTAATTTATATCATTATTCATTCATAAGTCATAATAGTTGATATTGATAATTCCTTTTCTTCTTTAATGCTATTAGATCGATGTATATAATGAAGGAATGGGAAGTTTTGCCACCACCATTGCTTGAAGAGTTGTCACACAAACATATCCTGGTAAGGATTGTATAATATAAATAGTAAATTACATTTTCATTATTTGAAAATTCAAAAATTGAATGTTTAATCTTATTTTCTTTTATTTTCTGCTGAATGGTGGTTAAATTAGGGAGAGAGTGCTCCAGCATTAAGGACGATCGCAATTAAAGTTCTTAGTCAAACTACATCTTCGTCAAATTGCGAAAGAAATTAGAGCACCTTTGCTTTTATCCACACAAAAGTAAGGAATAAAATCACGATGGATAATTTGAACAAACTGATCTACATTCACTATAACCTCAAGCTCCGCAGTCGAAATCAAAGAAGAAGAGCATTTGAGGATCAACAAGATTACTTCTGCCCAATTAATTTAGACTATATATTTTCAGCGGAAGATGATTTGTTAGGTGAGTGGCTAGAGGAGGTAGAAGAGCCATTATTAGATGAAGATCCAGAGCTAGTAGAAATGGTTGAGGACTTGACTGGGAAGCAATTTGAGCCAATGAAAGCCTTTGAAAGATTATAAGAGATTAATTTGACACAACAACAGAGGGGTACTACGGTTGATCCTATAGAAGCAAGAGGAAAGGAGGTGGGTGAGGAGAGTGAGTCAAGTATCTCTATATCTTCCTCATCAGCAGGAATTCCTCCTGATTCTCTTGGGATTGGAGGTCACTATGGAGATAATGAGCCACCAATGTATGAGACAGTTGAGCATTTTCCTGGTGCTACAGACTTAGATCTCCATCGTGGTTATGTAAGATATGTCTCACAAACTGAGACAGAGATTGGTAGTAGTATCGGTCAAGGAGGAGGGAAGGTACTTCTGCAGGTAATGTTGGACAACAGCAGGCTAGGTATGGTCCGTATGGATACAACCCTCATTGGCCAACTCAACTGCCTTTAGCTCTACCATTACAACTGTGGTATGAGCAAGGACAAGGAATGATCCAATGTAAACCCCAACAAGCTATTTTTATTTCTCATGAATTTTTTAATTTAAATTTGGGCCCCCAGTCATCTCAATCTACTGAGGATAGCTCATCATATTATGAAGGGATCTTCGCTCCTCAGCAACAATATCAATATGGCCAAGGGTATGGGAGTGCAATGGAAGAGTTTGGATCATATTATTATAACCCATACCAAAGAAGAAGAAATAATAATGATGATGATATCGAGCCTGGAAGACACTCCACTTAGAATTAGGGTATGTATTGATTCTCTCCATTTGCTTTATGATTTATTTTACTGTCATTATGTCATATGCTATGTTAATATTCATGGTTTTGAATTTTACAACTTGCTTGATAATTGAGTGATCAATTGATGGTTGATGAATGATGAATGATGATTGATGACTGATAAATAATGATTTATATACTATATAAGATACAAGTATAATTTACAAGTGTACAACACTACAAGTCTACAGCCACTATATATAAATTAAAAATAAGTTGTATTCTCTAAAATTTCATATTAATAGGTAGTTCATATTTTATAAGTCATAATTATGGTTTTATAAAAAAAATCATAATTTCAGACAAGACAGTGATACAGGATACCATAACTTAGAGGACCAATATTTTGATTTATATGTGTTACTAATGAAAAAAACATTGTTTTCCAGCATTTTCTAATATTTTGGATTTTTTGGATATTTTTTCAAAATTTTTTTGGATTAAAAAAAATATTCACACTACAATGACCGTGACGTACCGCGAACCGCGACCGATACCGATACCGTATTGGTTTTTTGGACCGACCGATACCGCGACTGATACCGCGATTTTTATCCATGGTTGCAATAGTAAAAGATAATAACTGTGTGTTATTAGTGATATTTTTGGCCGTGCATAAAGTTTTGACAGGGCTGATATGTGACCCTTTATATATAGGATCATTCTTGGCTTTTCACACAGCCCACTAGATAACGAGGATCTGGACTTTATGATGTGGATCTGGTTGATGGAGAGTCTATGTACACAATTTTGAGAGATGCTTCCACCAACCCGAAATCCCTAAAATAAGGATGTCATTGGATAACAGGCCCAAACTTGACCCAAACCAGACGACTTAACCATATTCACAGAGAAACAAATCCCCCAGACTCCTCCTTTAAACACCAAGTAGGACACAAAGCATTAATATTATGATTAAGAAGACATGTACCAAAATGGCCTTTTTTAAATCACTTTCATCCAAACAAAAGGACTCATAGAGGTAGAGTAGTTTTCCATAAAAATCTCAATGGAGAATGAGAGCTCCTATCTATATTATCATTGTCAATTAGGTTTTTATAAGCATAATTAGTTGTAAGATTTTCATTCTTCAAGGAAAGTTCAGATTCTTTTACTCTCCCTATTTAGATTTGGAAGAATTTTAGCTATTGGATCATCACCAATCTTGTGGTGTTTGCTAAAAAAACGTAGACTATTTGATATTAATTTTTGAAATCTGTGGGCCCTAAACATAAAATCTAAACCATTAAATCTCTTTAGAAGGATGAATATGGCTCTGGAATCAAATTTCAAGGTCTGATATCTCATAGATTTCGAGAAATTTGTGAAAAACTTTCAACCATTAATTTAAAAAAGTCCATTTAAAATAGATTCTTATGTTACCAAACATATATTTTGATTATAGCCTTTCTTGTTTTATAACCCTATGTATTTTGGATAGGTATGTAGAAAAAAGAGTAGGGATATCAAACAAGTCCTAATTATTATACTGTTTCACTTTCTATTCTTCGTCTTTCACTTTCTATTCTTCGTCCAAAGATCGTTTATTATATCAAGTCTAGGCTAGATATCTCTCAACACTGGTTTCCTAAGATCTCCCCTCATATGAATCCAATTGCATTTCCAAATAGAAATACTCTCGCCATTTCCTATGATCCACCCCACCTTGTCATTATTGAAATTAACATGTATAAAATATTTCCATAATTGCAATTTGCTCCCATACTTAGCTTCCCAAAAGGGTTTATTTGAGCAGTATTTTGCTTTTAGAATCTTAGAATTAACAAGATCTTTAGCTGTTAGGTATCCCCAATAAGTTCTTTGTACGAGAGCGAAGTTATTCATTTTCAACCGTTCAATATCCACTCCAGTCCAATTTACTGAACAGATCTTTCTGTTGCTTTTTGAACCACCCAACCAAAGTTTCATAAATAACTTGCCAATGGCTTCCGTGGTTTTTTTGGGGAGTTAATGATCTGACATTGTAAACAGTGATAGTAAAGGCTGCCGAATTACTATTCCTACCAGCTTGGGATCAAAGAGGGATTTGCCAAGACTGAATTTTGTTTTATTATTCTAGTGACAACCACTTCAGAACTAGTATTTCTGTTCCTACTAATAACTGCAAGGTTCTCATGACTCCCTATGGGCACTGTGGTTCAAAGAACGCTATTTCAAGAACAAGCAAATATATTGAGGAGTCAAGCAAACCTTCACTATGGCGTCTGTGTTTGGAAGAGGATGCGTCGGCGAAGGCCGCAGATGGATGGGCATTTAGCAACAGACAAGAAATCAACATATGGCACGACTCATGGTGGAATGTGAACCCAATCTCTAGCTTATAAACACATATTCAATTCCCGAAAGATCAACGTCTCTCATCTGTCTACCAAAATGTCTCATGGCAAATTCTCTCTAGCTTGCATGCTGACATCCAAAACCTTCTCTACCAAGGATCTGCCAAGCTCATTCTGTCAGGCCCCAAATTTTATTTTTTGAGTCAAATCGGTTTGGTAGGTTTGAGTTGGGTTGCCTGTTTAATAACATAATTTGTTTTTGTATGATTTCTCTGTTTAGGTTTAATATCTTGATTTGGGTCTAAGAATTGAGATTTAACTTTTGTTCTTCCATAAAATTCAGAATCTATGTTTATATATCTAAGAAATTAAAAAAAAATTGCGGCAGCAGCAGGCATTGCCTGCGCATGGTAGGCGGCACGGCTGCTTGGCATGCCTAGGCAGCAGCTTGCCGCCTGGGCTAGCTAGGCAGCAGCTTGGCCCAGCTGGGCTGGGCTTGCTGCTTGGCGAGCCCGGGTGGCGGTTCTGGGCCGGGTTCTTTGGGCTGGGCCCATTATCATGAAAAAAATATATTTATAAATAAATAAATAGGATTTAGTATATTAATTATAATTAAGTAGAATTTAGTATACTAATTATAGATGGTTTAGGATATTGTTTAATGATTAATGGTGATATGAACATATTAATTAATTTTTAATTAGGTAATGTTAGAAAGTTAGTTAGGATTGTTTATAAGTTAATTGGAGGTTTAATCACTTATGATTAATATTTTATTTGGATTGATTAGAAATTAATTAAGATGTAATTGGAGGTGAGTGAATCTCAATTTGGATGTAATTGGGATTTTGATTTGTGTTTTAAGTTGAGTTTAATTTTCGAATTTGAATTAGGGATCTGGACCTTTTGTTTTATCTAAAATAATAATGTGTATTTATATACATCAATGATATTTAAGGAATTAATTATTCCCTTCCCCCTTTTTTTTATCATAATTTGATTTAAGTTTTGATTTTGAATTTGAATATCTTTTACCCAATTTATAACACACACGAATTATACGTAATTGGATTAGATGGATTCCTATCTTTTTAGAAAGTTGGTTGAATGTTCACATGAGAATTGGGCTGAGTTCAAGATGGGAATGTGAGGTTCGGGATGCACCATATGGCAGACACTGAAAGTAGGATATTGACATCGTGGACTCACATTTCTATTGTGAAAAAGTGCTATTTTTCATATGTATATTTAATTAATTATGACCGTTAGGTGGATTAGTGCTTACCCTCATATAACTTGAATTGACACACGATCATAATATACTTTCAAATTAAGAAGTCTAAATACTCAAATTGCTATTGAGTTGAATATTGGGATTACGAGTTTCATATCATGGTTCATTGTGCATCGGTGACATATGTATTTGTATATATATATATATATATTTGATCAACTGCAGTTCGGAGGTGGATGTACGCCATCGGGTCAACGTGTACTATGAATTATTGTACACAACTGTGCCATTTGTTATATTTGGCGGGAATAGCCGTTTTTATATATTTGACTATCAGAATACCCGTTTTTGTATATTTGTTTGCGTGGATACCCGTTTTTATATATTATATCTGCGGAAGTACCTGCTTTTGGTATATTGTATTCGCGGCGTTACCCATTTTTGTGCATTTATGCTATTGGGTTTGCATTCAGTATAGGTTGGGTTAGGATTAATATTATGTTTTAATTCAGTTGATTAACACCATTGCTTGCAGTTTACCCACTTGCCATATTACGTCAATTTTACCCACTACTTTTGATGTCTAGGTTCCGTTTCTAATACCGAACTGGAGGGTCAAGCGATGTAGAAGATTTTTCCAGATGGTGGAGTTATTGAGTGGAGCACCGATGACATCGTCTAACATGTATTAGAGTTGGTGCAGAGATCAAAACTTTAGATTATGTAATAAGGCCATGTTTAAGGCCATTAGTTATTGATTTAAATTATCTGTGTTGGAATTACAACTTAAATTATTTTGCTTCGAAGCTCTTGACCTTGATTTTATTATTATTGAGATTTGTTCTTAGGTTGATGTATGATATTATCTGCGATGATTGTGGATTTTAGTTCCACGTGTGATTATGGTTGCTTGATCACCAAGCATAGCCTCATGAAGGACTTCTATCCACCCGGAATTGGTGCCCGTATTATTTATGTAGGAAAAATTTTAAATTGGCCCCAATTCTCACACCCCTAGAACCGGGTTTAGATCCGGCCCAGTTTTGGGGGTGTGATAGATGGTATCGAGTCGGTTAAGTTCTAGAAGTTCTAAAAGATGCTAGAACGTAGATTCGATGTGAGAATTAGAAATTTTAAGTGGGAACGTTGGGGTTTTAATACGTATAACCGTATACGAACTTTACTATGGTCGAGAGGTTACAGGAGTTTGTTTTCCTTTGCATTTTTGGTTGCTTAGTCTCTAACAAATGGTTGTTTTGCAGACATGGCACCTATAACACGGAAAACAAAAGCTAACCCATCCAGTTTAGAGTCGGGTGAGCCTAGCCGTACTGCCAATGATTCGATACAAACTCTGCTTCAAACTATGTTAGCCCATCAGCAACGTCAAGATCAATAGATAGTACAGTTCTTGGAGGTTGTGCAGAGGATGAATCAACCTCATGCGATGCATCCAACTCAGCCACCGATAATGCCGTAATCAGCGCCTGTGGTACAGCCTCAAGTAGTGGATGAAGTAGCATTTCAAACTGGTGTACATGAGGTTTTGCAGAGGATTGGGCAGTCTCAGGTTGTTGTTGCCCCCAGATTCCATGATCCAAATGATATTTTTTAGAAGTTTAAAAAGAGGGGTTCGCCGGAGTTCAACGGGGGTGAAGATCCAATGGTGGTGAAGGAATTTCTCATCAAGTGGAGAAGATATTTGAGAATCTAGTCTGCATGGGGGTACAGAAGGTTAAGTTGGCAGCTTCCATGTTTCGAGATGTGGTAGATAGGTGGTGGACTACTGTTAAGGAAACATATGAGGGGATCATTGAAGAGGTGGTTTAGACTACTTTTCGTAATCAGTTCCGTGATAAGTATGTACCGGAACATGTTCGCATTCAGAAGCAAATAGAGTTTAATAGATTGAAGTAAGGGAATTTGTCTGTTCGGGAGTATGTGCTGCAGTTTACCTATCTCTCTCGTTTCGCACTAACTCTCATCACTCCAAAAAGCGAGAGGATTCGACGGCTCCTTGATAGCCTTCAACAAGATATACTGCTATATGCCAAGTCACAAGTTCTAAATACTTACCAAGCATATTTGGATAAGGTATATTGGGCTGAGGCGGTGATTAGGCGCATGGCCCCTACGAGCTAATCTAAGCAGAAAGTTACTCCAACTCTTGCCCCACAGCACTAATTCAAAAAGCAGAAAAGGGAATCTTGTGGCATTTGTGGCAATAACCACCCAACGTCTAAGTATTGGAGGTAGATAGGGGGTGTTTTCACTATGGAGACACTAGTTATCATCTCAAGGATTGCCCTAAGAAGAAAGGCCAACAGTATTAGTAGACATCTACATAGGGACCTCCTATTCAAGCACAGCCGCTGAGACTGATAGCTCCAGTTCACTCGCAGCAACAACGACCCCAGGCACCGCAGCAACAAATGCAGTTATACCTACCTCCCCAGTAGCCCCGACCTCAGAAAGGACCTCAGCGACCACTAGGGCCTAACAAACAGCAAACAAGGCCTCAATAGGCAGGCAGAGTATATGCCATGACTTAGGAATAGGCTAATGCTACAGAGAACATTGTGGAAGGTATTATTTCTGTTTGTGAAAACTATGCTAAAGTTTTATTTTATCCTGGTTCTACCCATTCCTATATTTCTCCTAGTTTTGCCTTGAAGATTGGTGTTAGAGCAGCTGAGCTGCCTTTTGACTTAATTGTGGTTACCCCGGTGGGTAAAAAGGTTAGTTGTTTGACGCACTACACTGATTGCAAATTGGTGATAAGTGAAGTTATGTTTAAGTATAATTTAATACTATTGGAGATGAATGACTTTGACGCCATTTTGGATATGGATTGGCTTGCTACTTATAATGCAGTTATGAACTGCCTTGCCAAAACGGTTAAGTTAACAGCTGATGATGGCACCGAGGTGCTATTTGTAGAATCTAAGAAGAAGGTTGTTACTTGTATGATCTCAGTTATTAAGGCTACGAAGTTGTTGATGAAAGGTTCTGAGGGGTATATAGCGTTTATCATGGAGGAAAAATAAACTAAATTAGTGGAGGAGATACCAGTGGTGTCTGAGTTTCTGGATGTTTTTCCCGATGACATTCCTGATTACCGCCAGTCCATGAGATTGGCTTTGCAATTGAGCTTGTGTCAGGCCTATCTCCGATCTCGAAAGCCCCTTTTAGGATGGCCCCATCTGAGTTGAGAGAACTCAAGGAGCAGCTACAGGAGCTATTGAACAAGGGCTTTATTAGACCGAGTGTCTCTCCTTGTGGGGCTTCAGTGTTATTTATAAAAAAGAATGATGGTTCTATGAGAATGTGTATTGATTATAGACAACTAAATCAAGTGACCATCAAGAACAAGTACCCTTTACCTAGAATCGATGAATTGTTTAATCAATTACAGGGTGCTCAGTATTTTTCTAACATTGATTTGAGATTAGGATATCACCAGTTAAGGGTATTGTAAGGTCCAAACCTGAGTTAATTGTGATTTATCCTAATTAATCTTATTTTATTCTAATTAATCTTGTTTTGTCTTAATTAGGCTAATTGATCCCAAATCTCCAGAGGTTTGGGTTATGGATATGTAGTCGGGTTGGGTTCGAACCTTGTTAGGTAGTCTAGGATCTTTTGTATTTTAGCATTTGCATAGCTTTATATCATTAATGCATCATATTAGTTGCATTGGGTGAGTTTCATTTTGTGGGACATCTTTTATGTTTGGCCTAATTCCATTCGGATTCATTTCAGCCCATTTAAGCCTAACTAATTCAAACTGGAAATATACATATACCAGCAGGGCCTATTTGTAATTTCGGAAAACCCAACCCATTTAAAACTCAAACCCATCGTCCCTTTTTTATTTCTTCTTCTCAAATACGGCTGTAGAGGGAGTCTTCTTCTTTTCCTCTCTTTTTCCACCACTTTCTTCCTCATCTTGGCTCCATTCTTGGGGAGTAGAGGGTTGCATGCATCTAGTTTGGGTTCTTTCTTCTTCCTCTTCACTCTTCTTGCTCTCATCTTTGGAAACCAAGGCACCATCTTCTTTCTTTTGCCTATAGAAGACTTGAGGTATGGAAACCCCATCTCCATTTGAGTTATTGAGTTCAAAGAGGGTCAAGAGATTCAAGTTTAAGCATGCATGCATCACATTCTCGTTCTTCTTTATGCATGTGTTAGATTCTTCATTAGTGAAGCCTCCTCCACCATCTAACCAAGAGGCAAATCGATTTGAGTGAAGCACCAAGCCTAAGGCAAGTATAAGGATACATTATCTTTACATACAATGGCTAATTTCTTGATTCTTGATCTGTTCTTGTGATTTACCATTTTTACAGCTCTTCTAATTTTAATGGATAATGCGTAGAATTGATTCATGATTTTAATGATTTTAGGATGAATAAAAGTATAGTGGTCATTAGGGAACCTAAGAATGTGGAATGGAAGCCTCAATATTGGTTTGAATGTAGGTGGAATAGAAGGATGGAAGAGAAAATTAGTTGGGAGACCGAACACACCTGTAGTAGAGTGCTTCAGGGCCAACTGGTTGGTCCTGAAGCCAGATCGGTCAAATTGCCTTGTGGGTAGTCCGACCGGTCGACCACTCTGCCCGACCAGTTGGGTTTCGTTTTTAGACGCGGTCCGATCGGTCGGACAAATACCCGATCGGTCGGGTAAGCTTAACTTTAGATTATAGGAATGTATTCCAAAAATGAATTTCATGCTTGACTATGGATTTTCTATAGTTTACGAAAGAACCTAATGATGGGTTACTCTCTTAAACCTTAGAAAGAGACCGAGGTATCCACCCACCCTTACTATAGGTTGTAGGTTTAATCCAAGACCATTTATGACCATAGAAGTGGATCCTTATTACACCAAACTAGCCTAACGGTAACTAAACATGGAGGAGGAAGAGTGTTGAGCTGTCACTCCTTCCTTCTTGATTCTCCTGTAAGTTTTCAATGTCATGTCATGGGTGTTGGCATAAGATGAAGTGTCCTTTCCATATATAACGTAACGCCGAGAATGGTAATACAATGACACTGATCGTCTTATGAATACACTGTGTTGAATGATTTTGGAAATCTGGATTATCTAGCATATGGATGGCTAGTAATTATCCTTGATAACCTCTCAATCTAATTGCATTCATATTGATAGCAACCTTGACCTCAACATGATAGTTCATATCAGTATGCACTAATAATGATCAATATTCTACTTAGTGGTGATTCTATGATTGGTATTTTCTTCAAGACTGAAATACATTTCTGAATGAGCATAACCAGATCAGTATACGATGAGTATGGGTACCAAATTAATTCCGATATACTTGGAGTCGGTGCCACTTAGCTTATACCCCATAAGAGGTTCAACGGGACCAAATGAGAGTATTTTATTAGTTATTTGTTGCAGTAGTTATCAGAAGAGTGAGTTGACGCTCTTAGGGTAGTAGTCGGTCCTAGCCCGATCACTAGTGATTTCCCACGGATCATTTTACTCTTTTATTAGAGAGGAGATAGCAATGTGGTTGCCATTTGGTGTGATGTGTTCTTTATTTATGATTCTTTATTCATGCTTACTCATATACATAAGTGCCTAGATTTCGATATTGCTCTCTTTTAATCATTACGTCATTTAATTCAATTGTTATATCATGTTAAGCTCATGTATCCTTATCTTTGCTTAACCGTAGTGTTAACAAGGTTACCATGTTGTTACAGGTACGGAACCCGTTGCTAGTTTAGCACTCAGCGCGCCCCCGGAGGGAACCCTAGCATTACCTCGGGATGTGAACGAGTGGAACGAGGAAGATGTCTTTTCTTGATCCTCCTCAATAGTGTGAAACAGGGTTATTTTGGGTTGACTTAGCTTAGCCATGGATTGGCTTAGGGTTCATCTTGGCACTTGATATATTTTGTATTATTTATGGATTCTCGTACCTTATGCATGTAGTCGGGATAATTAATAGACTTTGTTTATTTAATGAACTGAAGTGAATGCTTTATTGATGCCCATGATATGTATAGGTGAATTCTCTAAGTTTCTACTTAATTAAATTATACTTGCTAATACGTGTTTACAGATCTTCCTTACACATACCTGTGAGATTACCATTGTGACAGTTCGTACGTGTCTTGTTATAGCACGAATTGTCACCGGTACATGTGTCACGCCTCGGAATCCACAATAAATCCCCAATTCTTCGGTTTAGGGTGTGACAGGTACGAGACCAGGATATTCCGAAAACTGTATTCAGAACTGGATATGGTTACTACGAATTTTTGGTTATATCTTTTGGCCTGACTAATGCACCGGCAGCTTTTATGGCTATAATGAATAGGGTTTTTGCACAGTACTTGGACTAGTTTGTGGTGGTATTTATCGATGATGTATTGGTATATTTGAAAAGTCAGGAAGAGCACACTCAGCATCTTTGTACTTCATTGCAACTGTTGAGGGAAGATCAATTGTATACTAAGGCAAGTAAGTGTGAATTTTGGTTGGAATAGGTAGGATTCCTTGGTCACATCATCTTTAGGAGAGGTTTAGCGGTGGACCCAACAAAAATTGAGGTGGTGGTTAAGTGGGATAGGCTGAAAACAGTGTTGGAGATCCGAAGTTTCCTAGGCTTCATAGGTTATTATCGCAGATTTGTGGAAGGATTTTCCACAATTATCGCCCTGTTGTCAAGATTGACTTGTAAATGAGTTCCTTTTATGTGGAATGAGGATTGTGAGAAGAGTTTTTAGGAGTTGAAAAAAAAGTTGACCATAGCGCTTGTTTTGACCTTATCTGTAGGTAATGATGGTTTTATGATTTTCATCGATGCATCTGGAGCTGGACTTGGTTGTGTTCTTATGCAACATGGGAAGGTGGTAGCTTATGGGTCTAGATAGTTGAAAGAACATGAACGGAAGTATGTAACCCATGACTTGGAGCTAACATCAGTGGTTTTTGCTTTGAAGATATAGAGATATTATTTTTACGGAGCCATTTTTGAAGTGCATTCAGACCATAAGAGCCTCCAGTATCTCTTCACGTAAGGTGATTTGAACACGAGACAGAGCAGATGGATGGAGTATATTAAGGATTATGATTTTGGGTTGAAGTACCATCCAAGAAAGGCTAATGTAGCGGTAGATGCTCTAAGTAGAAAAGTAGCATTCATTGGAGAGGATTAATTGCAGAATACTTCTGGATTTGATGTTTGGAAGATTTGGATGTTTATTTTCGGCCTATCAGTCAGCAGGCAATATTGGTTAGTATATTCTCGTGGGAACCCGAATTACTTCCGAAGATCAGAAAATACCAGTTACTAGACCTCGAGATAATAAAAATCAAAGCTTATACGGATGAGAGGCCTGATTTTAAGTTGGAAGATAATATTTTGTATTATAAAGGCAGAACTTATGTGTTTGATTTTCCAAAATTGAAGGATGAAATCATGGTAGAGGCACACCATACTCGGTATACTATTCACCAGGCAGTACCAAGATGTATTAAGATTTAAAGGATCACCACTGGTGGAAGAATATGAAGAATGATGTCGCCGAATTTGTTGGAAAGTGTTTGGTCTGCCAGCAGATTAAGGCTGATTATAGGAGACCCCCAGGTCTTTTGCATCAGTTAGAGATTCCTCAGTGGAAGTAGGAGCACGTCACTATAGACTTTGTATCAGGATTGCCTAACACCAGAAAGGGATTTGATGTGATTTAGGTGATAGTGGACCATTTGACTAAGTTATCCAACTTTGTACCATTTAAGACCGGTCAAAGAATGGAGCAAATGATAGATTTATAATTAGGAAAGTGGTGAGATTGCATGTTGCACCGGTTTCTATTGTCTCTGACTGAAATAGTAAGTTCGTATCTCGGTTTTGGGTTTCATTGAAAGAAGCCTTAGGAACTAAGTTGAGTTTTACTACAGCCTATCACTCTCAAACAAACAGACAGACAGAGCATACAAACCAGACATTGGAGGATATGTTCAGTGTGTGTGTCTTGATTTTAAGACCAGTTGGGATGATAGTTTGGCTCTATTTGAATTTGCGTATAACAACAGTTCCTACTCCAGCATTAGCATTGCACCTTTTGAAGCCTTGTACGGGAGAAGATGTCAAACTCCTATATGTTGGTTGAATTTTGGAGCTTATGGTTTTCATGGACCATCCATTGTGGGGGAGTCCAGTGACAAGGTAAGATAGATTCGAGAAAGGCTGAAGGTTGCCCGCAGTCGCCAAAAGAGTTATATAGATAAGAGGATGAGAGAGTTAAAGTTTGAGGTTGGTGACCATGTGTTTCTAAAGGTATCACCTACGTGTGGTACTTTATGGTTTGGGCAGAAAGGAAAACTCTCCAGAATATATGTGGGACCGTTCCAGATTATTAGCAAGGTCAATGATGTGGCTTATCGGTTAGTGCTACCACCAGAGTTATCAGGTGTTCATAACATCT
The DNA here is from genome assembly GCA_037013555.1 of Sextonia rubra. Taxonomy (NCBI): domain Eukaryota; kingdom Viridiplantae; phylum Streptophyta; class Magnoliopsida; order Laurales; family Lauraceae; genus Sextonia; species Sextonia rubra. Next base: position 13,247,252 of record JASUAD010000008.1, read on the forward strand.
TCCATGTTTCTATGTTGAGGTCGTATGTAGTAGACCCTTCGCATGTGTTACAATATGAATTTTTGTAAGTGTAGGATGATACGACCTACATTGAGCAGCTAGTGGGGATTGTTGACACCAAAGAGCAGGTGTTGAGGAACTGCATCATCCATTGGGTGAAGGTTCAATGGAGTCATCATCGCCCGGAGGAAGCAATGTGGGAGCTTAGAGACAAAGTACAGAGACAGTATCCGCACCTTCTTCCTGAGGTATGTTAGACATTTGGTCCTTAAGGGGGATGAGATGTCAGGCCCCAGATTTTAATTTTTGGGTCAAATCAGTTTCTTAGGTTTGAGTCGGGTTGTGAGGGATTTGAGTTAGGTTGTGAGGGATTAGATGGACTGATTTAACACTCTTGAGCCTTGAGCTTAAGTTATTTGACCCTTTTAGGCCAAAAGAATTTTTTTGAAATTTTGTAAAACTCACTAGAAAGCAAGGAGCCCTTTCTTGTAATTTAGAAAAACTTTTACATAATATAAACCCTAAAGTCTTCTCCATTCTTCCATCTTCCTTTCTTCTACAACTAAGCTCTAGAAGTTCTCCGGGGAGAAACTATGGCTTGATCTTCAGATCTACTATTGGCATCGAGATTCAGGCAAGTGGATAACTGCAGACAATGTTTTTTGGTTACTTACAATATCTTTTGGGTTGCCTGTTGAATAACATTTTCTTTTTATGATTTTTTTGTTTAGGTTTAATATCTTGATTTGGGTCTAAGAATTGAGATTTGATTTTTGTTATTCCATAAATTCAAAATTTGTATTTATATAAAAAAAAAAAATTACGGCAGCAACAGGCGCTACCTGCGCGTGGTAGGCAGTAGCGTTGCAGTGTTACCTGCACATGCCAGGCGGCATAGTTGCTTGGAATACCCAGGCAACGGCCTGGCTTGGGTGGGCTGGGCTTGCTGCCTGGAGGGCCTGGGTGGCGGTTCTGGGCCGGGTTCATTGGGCTAGGCCCATTATCATGAAAAAAATATAAATGAATAAATAGGATTTAGTATATTAATTATAATTAAGTAGAATTTAGTATACTAATTATAGATGGTTTAGGATATTGTTTAATGATTCATGGTGATATGAACATATTAATTAATTTTTAATTAGGTGATGTTAGAAAGTTAGTTATGATTGTTTATAAGTTAATTGGAGGTTTAATTATTTATGATTAATATTTTATTTGGATTGATTAGAAATTAATTAAGATGTAATTGGGGGTGAGTGAATCTCAATTTGGATGGAATTGAAATTCTAATTTGGGTTTTAAGTTGAGTTTAATTTTCAAATTTGAATTAGGGATCTAGACCTTTTGTTTTATCTAAAATAATAATGTGTATTTATACACAACAATGATATTTAAGAAATTAATTATTCCCTTCCCCTTTTTTATCATAATTTGATTTAAGTTTTGATTTAGAATTTGCATATCTTTTACCTAATTTATCACACACACTAATTATACGTAATTGGATTAGAAAGTTAGTTGAATGTTCATATGAGAATTGGACTGAGTTCAAGATGGGAATGTGAGGTTCGGGATGCACCACATGGTAGATACTGAAAGTAGTATATTGGCATCGTGGACTCACATTTCTATTGTGAAAAAGTGCTAGTTTTCATGTATATATTTAACTAATTATGACCGTTAGGTGGATTAGTGCTTACCTTCAGATAACTTGAATTGACACATGATCATAATACACTTTCAAATTAAGAAGTCTAAATACTCAAATTGATATTGGGTTGAATATTGAGATTAAAGGTTTCATATCATGGTTTATTGTGCATTGGTAGACGTATGTATTTTTATATATATTTATATATGTATATTTGATCGACTGCAGTTCGGAGGTGGACGTACGCCATCGGGTCAGCGTGTACTATGGATTATTGTACACAGCTATGTTATTTGTTATATTTGGTGGGAATACCTGTTTTTGTATATTTGATTGTGAGAATACCCATTTTTGTATATCTGTTTACGGGGATACCCGTTTTTGTATATTATATCTATGGAAGTACCCATTTTTGGTATATTGTATCTGTGGGGTTACTCGTTTTTGTGCATTCATGCTATTGGATTTGCATTCAGTATATGTTGCATCAGGATTAGTATTATGTTTTAATTCAATTGATTAACACTATTGCTTGCAGTTTATTCTCTTGTCAGGTTACGTCAATCTGACTTACTAGTTTTAGTGTCTAGGTTCTGTTACCGATGCCGAACTAGAGGGTCTGACAACGTAAGAGATTTCCCCAGATGGCGGAGTTATTCAGTGGAGCACTGATGGCATTGTTTGAGGTGCTTAGAGTTGACGTAAAGATCAGAATTTTAGATTATGTAATAAGGCTATGTTTGAGGCTATTAGTTATTTATTTAAATTATTTGTTTTGGAGTTACAACTTTAATTATTATGCTTTGAAGCACTTGACCTTGACTTTATTATTATTGAGATTTGTTATTGGCTTGATGTATGATATTCATCTGCGATGATTATGGATTTTAGTTCTGCGTGTGATTGTTATTGCTTGATCACCAAGCATAGCTCCATGAGGGATTTCGATCCACTTGGAATTGGGGCCCATATTATTTATTTAGGAAAAATTTTAAATTGGCCTCAATTCTCACACCCCTATAACTGAGTTTGAATTTGGCCTAGTTTTGGGGGCGTGACACATCCCAAACCCTAATGGCAGAGGCACTTTATGCTGGACTGCATCCCCTAATGGCAGGTTCTCCCTTAAATTAGCTTGGAACATCATTAGGTTAAGAGCAACTAAATTGGCATGGCCAAATCTGATTTGGAGCAGCATCTCCCTTCCACGAATCTCTTGTTTTGGCTGGCGAATGATGCTCTAGAAAACTCCTAGTCAAGGCCGTTTGCATAGTTTTGGCTTTTCTCTCGCCTCAACATGCTTTTTCTATTTTCAAGGAGAAGACTCAATTCCTCATCTCTTCTTCTCCTGCAATTTGGCTCACAAGTATATGGGTATGGAGCTTTCAAATTGTCAACATTCAGGTCCCCCCATATTCTATCTCTGACGACAATCTGGAGGCACATATCTACAGGTAGTGAATTTGCAACTTCTAAGCACATGGCTACAGTCTTCATTACAGTCGTGTACCACCTCCGAAAGCCAGCAACGAAGCTGTCTTCAAGGATTCTAAGGCCACAGTTAACAAGGCAAAGTCTCCAGTTCAAGAGTCTCTCACTCTGTCCCTCAGGAAAATCTCAGAACCTTTTCACAGCTCTCGTCTTTGGTCTCTTCTTCATTTCTGGGAATTTATGAATTGCTATCCCCACAGCTCTCTAATGTGTTTTTCATTTCCTTCTCTCTCCTTAACTTGTAATTGTTGCGTATTGGATCCTTATTCTTTTGTTTTTATTTTTTATTTTTCTTTTCTCTCAGATACAAAAGAAAAAAAAAAGTTCTCATTTTAATTTTCATTCTCGTCCCTGCATCGAACACCTAAACTCAATGTCAGCATTTTACTTCTATTTTGACAACCGTTTTACTAAAAAAGCTCACGGATTTATTATATTTTACTAGTTGAAAAGACATAGACAATAATCCTCAAGGATATCTTTAAATTCTTTTAAGACTGTTTACAAAAGATAAAATTATCACATGGGAAAAAACTATATGAGAGAAATGTTAGATTCGATATGGTTTGCATTAAAAATCAAACCTATGGATATTGAATTATGCATTAAACAAAAAATAATTAGAAATATCTAAAAAGCACACCTTGCAACATGATCTTGATAATAAGTGGTTTGGATCTTGTATAAAGGCTGTCATTCCTTGTGTTCATTGTGAAAGTGCAATAACTAGATCTCACCAAGTCCTAGAGGGGGGGTGAATAGGACTATTAAAAATTTCTTTTCAAGACTTAGATGTTATTAAAGAATAATCTGAAAGATTATTAAAATTGAGAGAGATATTCAGAGTTATGAGTATCTAGAAATACAACTAGAGCAACAAAGATGTAGCTTATAAAAGATCATCAACTCAAGTGACAAGAAAGCAAAGCAACATCCACACACAACAAACAATAAACACAATGATTTATAGTGGTTCGGTCCTAGACCTACATCCACTCTCAAGAGCAATCTCTCTTGGTTCCACTAAATAAGAGGTACTTACATAACATACACCTCTTGCAACAGTTTTTTGATACGGTGGTTTGTCTTCCACCAATTAGAGTTTTTTTGATCAGGTGGTTGATCCTTGATCTAGTCCACCAATTACAACAATTTTTGATGCGGTGGTTTGTCTTCCACCAAATACAGCAATATAAATTGAAATGTTAAAGAACACCTAAACAAGGAATTGAATACGTTGGTTTTGAGTGGTGCTCTTGATGCTTGAAGACTACCTCCAAGCTTTGGCCTCTTGTTCTCGCTCCTTGGAGATGAGGATCTTCAGATGTGAGCTCAGCCAAGGGAAGAGGTTCCAAGAGGGATTGGAAGGCTAAGGTATTCTCTCAGATTTGAAGAAGCCTTTCCTAACTCACCAACTACTCTACTTGTAACAATAATGGCACTCTTTGATGTTGGAGAGTAGGTGGTTGTGGGAGCTTTGAAGATGATTTTAATGGAGGTGCAAAGGCTCAGCTATACTAGTGATTTTCTCAGCAATTAATTCAGTAGTTGGAGCAAGGGAGAGGTCCTCTTTAAATACAGATGAGCTCCAACGGATAGTTTTACGGCTAAGAACAGAATGGTCTACGGCTTAGCCGTAAGTTCTGACAGCATCAAACGGCTAGTTTGACCAGATTCAACAAAAATTCCTTCTTACGGTTAGGCTTACGGCTTAGCCGTAAATCCTTATACGGCTTAGCCGTGAGCACCTTTCGGCCTAGCCGTGGGTCAGCCGTAAGCTCAAATTTCCCAGAAACAACTCTCTGGAGAGTGGCCCGTAATCTTTACGGCTTAGTCGTAAATAACCTTACGGCTTAGCCGTGAAGGCCTTTCGGCTTGGCCGTAAGGTCAACCGTAAACATAATATGGCCAAGTACACTCTCTGGATTGTGGCCCGTAGATTTTATGGCTTAGCCGTGAAACACACTACGGCTTAGCCGTAACATTTTTTCGGTGCAGCCGTAGGGTCAGCCGTAGAACAAAAGGCTTCAAAATATACTCTCTGGACAGTGAGCCGTAGGATCTACGGCTTAGCCGTGGTCCAAGCCGTAGAACAAAACAGGGTGTTTGAAAGACCTAATTTCCTAGTTTATTTCCATGGACACTTAGGGATCACAGATACCTTATCCCTTGGCACTCACAGATGATCTTCTTTGATGTTGAACTTCTTTGCTTAGTCTTCATTGATAGGTTTTCCTTGAATGGTCATGAGCTAGCTTGAACTTCTTTGAACTTGACTTGATCTTCAATGAACTTCCGAGGTGAACTGCATCGTTCTAGAATCGATCTACACTTTGGACACGTAATTGACAACACACTCTTACAATGACACTAACAATCTCCCCCTTTGTCAATTTCGTGACAAAATTACATAATGTGAATAAGATACAACATTTAAGCTCAGCAATTGAGATACACAAAGTATTACATCAATGAATACACCTTAAGCACCCACATCTACATACACAACACTTTGAAACTCCCCCTTTGACGATGCTTAACCTGCAAAAAGGCTGCAAACACAATCTACTAGAAAGGTGGGAGGTTAGAAAGCTCCCCCTAAACACATGCATACAATTCTCCCCCTTTTTGGCACAAGATTGACAAAGAGATAAAGCATAATTGAGAACAGAAATGCACACAAAGAGAAACAATGGCTATATTAGATGTAGAAATGAAGTACAACCATAGCAAAACAAGACTTCACCCATAAGCAGACATGAGATAACAATTAAGACTAACAAGTGAGGTACAGCCATTTCCCAAAATACAAACAAAACAACAAGAACAGACATCAATCTGAAGGAGGAGAGGGGGAAGGAATCGCCACATCGTCGCGCCGGCAGCTCTTGGAGATCTTTGACAAGTACTGAAATGATTTCTTCAAGAGCTTCTCCATCTTAGATTGCCTCTGTTCGAGAGCGGCCAACCGAGCTTCAAACGACGAAGAGGAAGAAGTCGGGGGAGGAACCGGAATCGGAGAAGTGGTAGAGGGTGCTGCAGAAGGAGGCGCAACCGGTGAATCTTCTTCATCTCCGGAGTCAGGAAGTGGGGGACCAGCTGCCTGCTGTTTGGAGAAGTGCATGTTCTGGATGTTGACGGTGCCAAAGGTGGGGTGAGACTCAGGAGCCTCATCTGTAGGTAAAGTGACCCCACACTGAGAGGCGAGGCGAGTCATGAGATACCCAAAGACACATGCATTGGTGCCTCTGCCTGGGTACTGCCAAAATCGAATAATGGTGGCACAGATGAGCGACGGAAGACACACTCGGATCCCCATGTGGACGGAGTAGAGGACATTCACCATGAATGGGGTGAGGTCAGAGAAATTCCCCCTCCGAGGGTAGATGTTATAGGTGAAGATGGCATGGAGGATCCGATAGTGAGGAAGCAATGAAACTGCAGGAAGGAACCCCTTGTCCTTCCATGGAATGGAGGCGCCACAGAGGGCGAAAGTGGCAGTGTGTCTCTCCTCTTCGGATAGAGAATCCGAGATGACGAAAGTGGAATCGGAAAGAGGCACACACAACATAGAGGAAATGATGGCAGGAGTGATGGTATTGGGGCCATCACTGAACCCAATGTCAAAGGACATGGTGTCTATCGATGCGTGGGAGATAGATGCATACATGGTACGCACAAGTGAGGGGAAGCTAGGACCACCCCACTTCAAAATGTTTTCCCACCCAACGTGAGTGAGAAGGGTGTGTACGCCGTAGGCTTCAACAGCGAGAATGTTAACATCTCGCTCGACAGTGATGGGTCTCGAAAAGAAGGACCGATCACGAGTGGGTTCCCGTGGAACCAAAACTCGGGGAGAGGGTGGAGATGGCTGACAAGCCCTGGAGGAGCTACCGGAGGCACGAGGCCTCTTACCAGGAGGGTATGCATTCTTGGAGCGCGGAGGCATAGTGAGACACAGGGAGAAGGCCACACACCACAGACAGGAGGAAAACGCACACAGTGAGGGAATGAAACAGAGCACAGTAAACGAATGTAATCAGTGAGGGAAAAGAGAAAAAAAAAAAGAGAAAGGAGAACAAGACAGGCCGGATTCGGGTTGTGGAGGCCGTGGAGACCGAGGACTTGGTCGCGGATTTGGGCGTGGAGGCCGTGGAGACGAGGAAGACAGAGAAAGAATGGAAGAGGAGGACACGGGAGGAGGAAGGAAGCCGAGAGAGGAAGCAAGGGCAGAAGGAGAACAGACGGGCGAGCAGCGTGAAAAAGAAGAGGAACAGACGGATTAAAAAGATCTCGGCGCGCAGAACGAGGGTACGTACGGCTTAGCCGTAGAGTGTTTTACGGCTCAGCTGTAAACGCGTACGGCTTAGCCGTAAAGTGGTGTACGGCTTAGCCGTAGACCCTGGGCAAAAACACAAGTTAATCCAAACAACAAACACCAATAGATTTCCTTAAATTTTCAAATTTTAACACATCAAGAGGTTTAGTTAAGATGTCTGCAAGTTGTTTTTCAGTCTGAATATATTCGAGCTTAATTATTCCTTCTTCAACCAATTCTTTAATGAAATGATGTCGAATATCAATGTGTTTGGTGCGAGAGTGCTGGACCGGATTTTTAGAAATGTGTATGGCACTCGTGTTATCACAATACAAGCTCATTATTCCTTGTGTAATGCCATAGTCCCTAAGCATCTGCTTCATCCACAAGAGTTGAGAACAGCAGCTTCCGGCAGCTATGTATTCAGCCTCGGCAGTGGAGAGAGATATCGAATTTTGCTTTTTACTATGCCAAGCAACTAGACAATTTCCAACATAAAAACAGCCGCCACTTGTGGATTTTCTATCATCTAAGTTTCCTGCCCAATCAGCATCTGAGTATCCAGTAATGGAGGATGAGGAGTCATGAGGATACCACAGACCATATTCAGTTGTATCGGCAATGTATTTAATGATTCTTTTGACGGCAGTTAGATGAGATTCTTTTGGATCCGCTTGATATCGAGCACATGCTCCCACGCTAAATGCTATATCTGGCCTACTTGCAGTAAGGTACAACAGGCTACCAATCATACTTCTATATAGGTTAGAGTCAACCCCTTTACCATTTGCATCTTTAGTAAGTTTGATAGTTGTACTCATGGGGGTTTTGACATGTTTCCCAGTCATTAGACCAAATCGTTTCACCAGTTCTTTAGCATACTTGGACTGGGAAATGAAGATGCCATCACGTAATTGTTTGACTTGTAGGCCTAAGAAGAAATTCAATTCGCCAACCATACTCATTTCGAATTCAGATTGCATTAAATTAGCGAACTGAGTAGTCAAGTCATTAGATGTGGACCCAAAGATGATATCATCTACATATATTTGCGCTATTAGCACTGACTTTCTTGTCTTTTGGATAAAAAGGGTTTTATCAACACTATCTCTTTGAAAATTATTGTCTAACAAGAATTTTGTCAACCTTTCATACCAAGCACGTGGTGCTTGCTTAAGACCATACAAAGCTTTCTTCAGTCTAAACACATGGTCAGGAAATTTTGAATCTATAAAACCTTTAGGTTGTTCAACATATACTTCCTCATTCAAAATTCCATTTAGAAAAGCACTCTTAACATCCATTTGAAACAATTTGAACTTTAAAAAACAAGCTATAGATAGTAAAATTCTAATTGATTCTAAACGAGCAACTGGAGCAAAAGTCTCGTCAAAATCAATACCTTCAATTTGAGAATATCCCTGCGCTACCAACCTAGCTTTGTTCCTAACAATAACTCCATTTTCATCAAGTTTATTTTTGAAGATCCATTTAGTGTCTATCACATTTTTATCCTTTGGTCTTGGAACTAGGTACCAAACATCACTTCTTGTAAACTGATTCAATTCTTCTTGCATAGCTTTTATCCAATCATTGTCTGAAAAGGCTTCATCAACGCAGGTAGGTTCTAAAACAGAAGTAAAGCACAAGTGACTCATAATGTTCTCCAATTGTTTCCTAGTTTTTACACCTGTTAGGGGGTCACCAATAATCTGATCTATAGGATGATCTTTTACATTCATCAAATTTTCAGTAGTGATAGGAGCATCAGTTTTTATTGTGGATTGTGTGGGTTCAATCATTGAAGGCACTTCCACTTCATCAACATTATCAGACATTGTGGATTCATCATCTATAATGACATTTATTGACTCTTGAATGACTCCGGTTCTCATATTTAGAACACGATAGGCTCGACTCCTTGTTGAATAGCCTAAGAATATACCTTCATCACTTTTTGAGTCAAATTTACTCAGTTGTTCTCTATCCTTCAAGATGTAACATTTGCTTCCAAAGACCTTAAAATATTTTACATTTGGTTTCTTCCCATGCCACAATTCATAAGCTGTCTGATTTGTAGCAGTCCTAAGATAAACTCGGTTGATGATGTAGCAGCTAGTATTAACAGCTTCGGCCCACAAGTCTCTAGGGAGATTCTTACTATGAAGCATGACTGTGGCCATGTCTTGGAGAACTCTATTTTTTCTTTCAGCCACCCCATTTTGTTGTGGAGTTTTGGGTGCTGAATATTCATGATGAATCCCATATTTCTCACAAAATTTGTCAAATCGATCATTTTCAAATTCTCCACCATGATCACTTCTGATTCGGGCTACTGAAGTACCTTTTTCAGTCTGAATTTGCTTTACAATCCTTTTGAATTCTCCAAAGGCTTCAGATTTTTCTCTCAAGAAGGCAACCCAAGTGAATTTAGAGAAATCATCTACCATAACAAGAAAGTACCTTTTCTTACCTCGACTCTCTCTTTTAGTTGGTCCAACCAAGTCCATATGAATAAGTTCTAGAGGTCGAGTAGTTTTCATAGCATTCACCATTTTATGGGCACTTCTAATTTGTTTTCCTTGAAGGCACTCTCCACAGATCATCTTTTCTTGACTACTGATCTTGGGCAGTCCTTCAACATATTTGTTTAGATGGGATAAGTCTCTGTAGTTTACATGCCCAAGTCTTTGATGCCACAACTTAGCTTCATCAATACTAATTAGTAGGCAAGAAGCAGACGATGAAGCATTTGTTTTTCCCACCACATAACAGTTATCAGAAGTTCTAAGACCTCTCAATATTATCTTTCCATTCCTTGAGATCTCACAACTATGACTACTAAAGTTTACGGCATAATCTTTATCACAGATTTGAGATATGCTAAGTAAATTATGTTTTAACCCATCAACGCACAAAACATTCTCAAAAGGTGGTAAGTTTGGAACATTTAAAGTTCCTTTCCCAACAATTTTCGCAGTACTGCCATCACCAAAAGTAACTGTGCCTCCATCGAATTCAATCATTTTAGACAAACAAGATTTATCACCAGTCATATGTTTTGAGCATCCACTATCCAGATACCATCTTGATTGTTCTGCAGCTTTAAAAGCTGTGTGAACCACTAGATTCTTGTTTTTGGGTATCCATTTAAGTGTACTAGTAGTAGGGATCACAGTTGATTTTTGGTTTTTCACTTGAAAAGTTTTATGTTGGGGAATAGGAATGTTTGCTCCATTCTTTTTGTATATTTCAAATTGTTTTCTTAACTTATGGACTTCTTTTAATAAATTATTCATCTTTTGGTTTAAGGGAAATGTGTTTATCTGAGACTTTTGTTTTTTGTTTTCAGGTTCCACTTTCTTCGTGGTGTTTTTCTCAATTTTCTGACTGATGTTACAATGAATTTTTCTTAATTTGCACTCCATTTTGAAATGACCTCTTTTTCCACAATAATGACGGAGAACATTTGACGAAACGATATGAGTACTAGTAGATGCCTTATCCACAGTGTTTTGAGCACTAATATCTTCATCCTTTAAAGCACTTTTGACAAAAACAGTTCCGGAACTTGGGGGCTGATTAGCATTTTTGTCATATCCAAGACCAGTCATGTCTTTATAAGCTTTCCCAATTTTGAATAGTCTAATGTATTTCTCATCATTTTGAGTAAATCTGTACTCATACTTTTCTTTATACCGTTTCAGAATAATCACTTCATTGTGGAGAGCATTATTTTCATCTTTTATTTTTAAAAGGGATTTTTCATGTTCTCTTAATTTGAGTACATTTTCTCTTTCTGTTGATAATTGAATTTTTACACTTTCGAGTTCTTTGAGCAATTCTTCCTTTTCAGCATTAATACTATCAACCTTTTCCTTTAAATTTTTAATTTTGTTTTGTTGATTACTTACAGTTTCAACGAGCCTACATGTTCCCTCATAGAGTAGTTCATAGGAGTCCGTGGTGTTGTCATTATCCTCATCATCTGAATTTTCATACTCACTCTCTGACTCACTGCCTGAGATTTCTTCATTCGATATTTTAATCATTTCTTCAGAAAGGTTGAAGGTGGCAGTGGTAGCCATCAGAACTGTATATTTGTCTGATTCATTTTGATGTGATTCATCTGAGTCAGAATCTGATTCAGATGAATCGTCCCAAGTGGCTACAAGATTCTTCTTTTTGAATTTCCCTTTTTGAGGACAATCGGTGGAAATGTGTCCAATTTTCTTGCATCTGTAACACATAGGTTCCTTATGTTTACTTCTAGAGAGAGAACTTGACCGACCTTTGTATTTATCATTTGTGGTTTCATTTTTATACTCTTTCACCCTCTTTTTCTTAAATTGTTTCAAAAATCTTTTAGCCAAAAGGGCCACATCTTCATCCTCGTCATTACTAGTTATTCCTATGTCATCTTTAGAGGAAGAAGTGTTATGAGAGGTGATTAGAGCGATTGATTTCTTTTTGTCATTGTTAAATTTGAGTTCAAAGGTTTGAAGGGATCCCACTAAATCTTCAATTTTCATTTGTTCCGAATCCTTGTGTTCTTCTATAGAGGTTACCTTAGGATGGAATCTTTCCGGAAGTGATCTCAAGATTTTACTACAAATTTTACCTTCCGGAAGAGTTTCCCCAAGAGCCCACATTTCATTTACAATTTTCATGAGCTTAGTATGGAAGTCAGTAAACATTTCATTTTCTTCCATGCGAATGTTTTCGAACTGACTTGTGAGCATCTGGAGTTTAGATCTTTTGACAACTGAGGTACCCTCATAAGTTACTTCAAGGATTCTCCATGCCTGTTTTGCATTAGTGGTTGTCATGATCTTCTTAAACTTTTCTTGATTCATGGCACACACTATAGCATTGTACGCTCTAGCATTATTTTGTCTAAGATTTAGCTGAGCTTGAGACCATTTGGTTGGATCTAATGGTTTAGTGGTTATGACACCGTTTGTAGACACATCTTCAGTGGGTTCCGTCCAACCATTCTCTATAGCCTCCTAAACAGCCCAGTCCATGGATTTTAAGAATGCTGTCATCCGGGCTTTCCAAAATGCATAATTTGTTCCATCGAAGAAAGGTGGTCGGGTGATAGAACTTCCTTCAGGATTCATGGTGAATCTAGCAAAGGATGGATCTACTTCAGGTTATTACACCCTTACGAAGTAACCCGCTCTGATACCAATTGAAAGTGCAATAACTAGATCTCACCAAGTCCTAGAGGGGGGGTGAATAGGACTATTAAAAATTTATTTTCAAGACTTAGATGTTATTAAAGAACAATCTGAAAGATTATTAAAATTGAGAGAGATATTTAGAGTTATGAGTGTCTAGAAATGCAACTAGAGCAACAAAGATGTAGCTTATAAAAGAGCATCAACTCAAGTGACAAGAAAGCAAAGCAACATCCACACATAACAAACAATAAACACAATGATTTATAGTGGTTCGGTCCTAGACCTACATCCACTCTCAAGAGCAATCTCTCTTGGTTCCACTAAATAAGAGGTACTTACATAACATACACCTCTTGCAACAGTTTTTTGATACGGTGGTTTGTCTTCCACCAATTAGAGTTTTTTTGATCAGGTGGTTGATCCTTGATCTAGTCCACCAATTACAACAATTTTTGATGCGGTGGTTTGTCTTCCACCAAATACAGCAATATGAATTGAAATGTTAAAGAACACCTAAACAAGGAATTGAATACCTTGGTTTTGAGTGATGCTCTTGATGCTTGAAGACTACCTCCAAGCTTTGGCCTCTTGTTCTCGCTCCTTGGAGATGAGGATCTTCAGATGTGAGCTCAGCCAAGGGAAGAGGTTCCAAGAGGGATTGGAAGGCTAAGGTATTCTCTCAGATTTGAAGAAGCCTTTCCTAACTCACCAACTACTCTACTTGTAACAATAATGGCACTCTTTGATGTTGGAGAGTAGGTGGTTGTGGGAGCTTTGAAGATGATTTTAATGGAGGTGCAAAGGCTCAGCTATACTAGTGATTTTCTCAGCAATTAATTCAGTAGTTGGAGCAAGGGAGAGGTCCTCTTTAAATACAGATGAGCTCCAACGGATAGTTCTACGGCTAAGAACAAAATGGTCTACGGCTTAGTCGTAAGTTCTGACAGCATCCAACGGCTAGTTTGACCAGATTCAACAAAAATTCCTTCTTACGGTTAGGCTTACGGCTTAGCCGTAAATCCTTATACGGCTTAGCCGTGAGCACCTTTCGGCCTAGCCGTGGGTCAGCCGTAAGCTCACATTTCCCAGAAACTGCTCTCTGGAGAGTGGCCCGTAATCTTTACGGCTTAGCCGTGAATAACCTTACGGCTTAGCCGTGAAGGCCTTTCGGCTTGGCCGTAAGGTCAACCGTAAACATAATATGGCCAAGTACACTCTCTGGATTGTGGCCCGTAGATTTTACGGCTTAGCCGTGAAACACACTACGGCTTAGCCGTAACATTTTTTCGGTGCAGCCGTAGGGTCAGCCGTAGAACAAAAGGCTTCAAAATATACTCTCTGGACAGTGAGCCGTAGGATCTACGGCTTAGCCGTGGTCCAAGCCGTAGAACAAAACAGGGTGTTTGAAAGACCTAATTTCCTAGTTTATTTCCATGGACACTTAGGGATCACAGATACCTTATCCCTTGGCACTCACAGATGATCTTCTTTGATGTTGAACTTCTTTGCTTAGTCTTCATTGATAGGTTTTCCTTGAATGGTCATGAGCTAGCTTGAACTTCTTTGAACTTGACTTGATCTTCAATGAACTTCCGAGGTGAACTGCATCGTTCTAGAATCGATCTACACTTTGGACACGTAATTGACAACACACTCTTACAATGACACTAACACATTGACCTTGATCAAATAGGATTCCCTCCAATCTTCTTTATCACCCACTCTAATATACGTGAGAGTTGATAGGTCTTTTGCAAATCTCGTAAGTTAAGAAAAAGGACCGAAAAACCACTTTTTAGGTAATAACTTTAGAGAGATTTCTTTTTATCAAATCAAAGAAACCTATTAGAGATAAGTTTTCTTAATTCTCTTAAAGATTAGTCGAACAAGAGTCTTCATAGATTGGGCTTTCTAAAAGTGAGTCCAATATAAATTTATTAAAACACTACAACAAAATGCATTATTGGCTACGGTTTTGCCCACGCAAGCCCATTTTGTGTGGCTAAAAGTTATCTTTTGCCTACGAAAATGAATCTACGTAGGTAAAAGCCACAATTATCTCCTATTTTTGGCGACGCAAGATATTTTTGTAGGTAAAAGTAATCTGAATTCTCTCCAAACTAAGAGGCAAAGTTTTACCCACGAAGAAATATCATTTGGCGACGCGTCATTTTGTAGGCAAAGTGAAAAGCATTTGGCCACGCATATGTTTGCATAGGGAAAAACTAAGACTTTTGGCCACGCATAGTCTTTTGTAGGCAATATCTTTTGGCAACACAGTATTTTGTAAGCAACGTGAAAAACCTTTAGCTACACATATATTTGTGAAGAGAAAGGTCAAGACTTTCGGCTACGCATGGTTTTCCGTGGACAATATCCTTTGGCGACGCAATACTTTATAGGCAATGTGAAAAACCTTTAGCCACACATATATTTCCATAGGGAAAAGCCAAGACTTTCGGCTACGCATGGTGTTCCGTGGCCAATATCCTTTGGCAACACAGTAGTTTGTAGGCAAAGTGAAAAACCTTTGGCCACGAATATATTTTCGTAAGGAAAGGCCAAAACTTTCGGCCACGCATGTTGTGCCGTGGGCAATATCCTTTAGCGACACTGTATTTTGTAGGCAAAGTAAAAAACCTTTAGCCACGATTATTTTTGCATAGGGAAAGGCCAAAACTTTTGACCACGCATTGTTTTCTATGAGCGAATCCAAATATTTTCATTTTCATTCTTTTATTTTTTTTTAATGAAACTATTCCCATGCCCTTCTCTTCTTTTTGTTTTTTTTTAAATACTATTGGGTTATGTAGATGTTTCTGCTAAAATCGTGCTTTTAAAATCAAAGCCTTGTTTTTTTAATGTATGGCTTGACCAAATTAGAAAAAATCCAATAAAGAAGTTTAGAGTTACAGATTTGAACCCAAGTACATTTACATGTATATACACCACTAAGCCAATTGATACACACTTGTAATTATGAAATCTTGATCTTATTATTCGTTATATATTAAAATAGGTTTAGGCTCAGGCTTTCAGAGTTCCAAACGGGTTGGGCTTGGGCCAGCTCCTTGTGGCCAGATTTGGGCCTAGGCCAAGCCTAGACTTGCAGTTTTGAAGTCGGGCCGGGCTTGGATATTCCTTAGCCTTGCCCAAGCTTACCCCATGAACACTTATATTGATTACTAAGGTGTCCAACTTCTAGCCACAATTTTTTTATCGGATATCATCAAATTCAACTTGAATGGAGTGGGTCCCACTAAATGATTAATCACATAATACTAGATCTACCTACAAAACTTTTTAGCATACTCATTGAGTCTTAAAATCATGTTGAAATTTGAACTTAGAAATAAAAATTGATGAGTGAACTTGAGGGCCGGTGATGGGAAACTATGCATGTGATTAAAACATGTGCAAAGCTCCATGTGTATGGACAAAAATCGTGGAATCAATCGTACAATTTGATTTTTGGGTCCTTTTTATAATTCATAAATTCACCAATATACATAACTTACATCTAAAATTCAAACTACTAAAAAATAATTACTATCTTTTTATTAGTTTAGTGAAAACTCTTACCCCAATCAAAACTGGAAACTATTAAAGGGGTACAAGTAAATTCAGATGTATAGATACTCCAATTGATTGGTTTTACCATCTAATTGATATAATTATAAAATTCTTAAGTTTTTTTTATATGTTTATTTACATGTTATATAAATGATTAATGTATCAAGTGGGTCATTCTTAAAAAGTTAAATCTGGCCAATCTCATGAAATATAGTACATACCATCCATTCTAACTAAATTTGATTTAAAATAAATGGGACACATGCCCACCTAATGGACCCCACAAATTCAAGTGATCAGATGTGCACATGTTTATGATTGTACGTGCATATGAATTTTGAATTAATTTACGGCTTTATAAGATGAGGCCATGCGTCAGTTTGTCTTCAAGCAAGAGAGAAAACGAGGGAAAGGGAAGAAAACGAGGGAGGAAAGTATAGGAAGGAAGAAGGAAGAGCAAAGCAGCAGCGATTCAGGTTTGTTTCTTCATCAAAACACATCACAGTGATTGTTGCGTGATTTATTATGTGTGTATATGGATCTGGCTTTGTTTAATTTTGTGTTCATGTTACTCAGATCTGCTAGTGATCAGTTCATCATTAAATCTGTTGTGTTTTTATCTCTGTTCACGTTATTCAGATCTGGATCTGTGTCTGGTGATCAGTTATGTTCAATTCTGTGTACGCGTTATTCAGATCTGTTATGTTCAATTCTGGGTTCACGTTATGTGTGTCTAAACACGTCATTCAAATCTGGATCTTCTGCGTCATTACTGTTACACTGCATTACCATATCAGAATACTGCTAGTGCGTCTCACACTACTGCATTACCATATATCAGAATTTTTTTTTCAATTCTGGGTTCACGTTACACTGCATTACTGAATCTTCTGCGTCATTACAATACTAATGCAAAAGGACTACTGCATTACCATATCAGAATGTTTTTTTTTGCAAAAGGACGGTCTTACACTACTACATCGTCATTACAATACTAAGTGCAAAAGGACTGCTGCATTGTTTTTTTTGCAAAAGGACGGCATTACCATATCAGAATATGGGTCCCCCGAAGAAGGCCAGGCCAGGATTTGCACCCCCCCTACGCGTGATAATCACGCACTCGGTTAAATGTTTTCCAGATCGAGAATCTCGGGCCAAGCCCGACTCACGTGCTCGTATAGGGCTCGTAGCAAAAGAGTCCAAAAGAGCTTGAAGTATAAAGGACAAGGATATACATATATAGTGCTCAAAGAATTTGCACTTTTCCAACGTGGGACTTTTGAAAAACCACAAAGCTCTTTTTGTAAAGCAAAACTATAAAACTCAATTTTGAAATTAACCCATTAAAACCCAGCACCATCTATATATATTAACAAAGTTGAGTTCACCACAATAACTACCACAATCATGTGTTTATCCGGTCTTAACCTCAAATCAATTTTCTAGCCATGCCAATACCATATACTAATTTAGACTCGTTATATTTAGAACCTATAACTAGTTAGTGATAGCATGAATTGAACACGCACATGAACACTTGAAAATTTGAGTGTTGCTTCTATACACATGAATTGTATTTTTGGAAGTAACTAAAATTAAAGAAAAAAAAAGAAATATTCATAAGTGTCTAAGTAGGAAAAAAAAGAAATAGAAAAGAGTAAAAATCTATATTGCACCCATTTGTTTGCTTGGAATTGAATGACTTGAATTCCTTTGAAAACATGAAATGCATTTTAAAAATGACTAAAATTGAAGAAATATGAGTAAAGACTAGCACAAAATATTGTGCTATGTATGGCTAGCATAAAAAAAGTAATTTTGACATTTTTTTAAAAAATGGAGACTACAATTTATAGTCAAATAAAAACATTTTGAGAAAAAAACTATGCGAAGACTATATGTTTGAATGGAATTGAATGACTTGAATTCCCTTGAATAATAATAATAATAAGGTTGATTTTATTTCTTTATGTTGGTTTGACAAAAAAAATAATAATAAAACAAATGTCACAACTGTTGTAGAACATTGAGTTAAATTTATCATTTGGGCATCCAAATATGTTTAAATTCATTCAAGATATTCCATATATATGTAGACAACATGGGTCCAAGGTTCAAAACAGACATGTTTCATCTCAACAAAATCAAGCTTAAATGACACTTGTCAATGCTCCTGGGTGGCAACCCAGGCTAGAGCAACTCATACTTTCCGATGATAAAATTAGTTAAAACTCACAGGGAAGACTTAAAATATGCTCTAGGTCATTCATTCAGAGTTTCAGAATTTTCAGACACCATTAGATGCAAGTTCAAATTTAAGGAGCCCCATTCTAAAGTTTTAGGGACACTGTGTGAAACTTCACTTCCTAAAGACCAAATTGGCTGAAATTTCTATGGAAGGCCTCAGTAATGCTCTGGAGTATTTCCGCAAAATTTCAGGTTGGTTGGACATTGTAGACCCAAGGTCAACATACCCACTGGGCTATGAGGGCACTGAATACAAGGTAAAAAATGCAAAAAGATAAAACGCATGATTATGCCTTTGCATATTTTTTAAAACCTTTTAGAGTTTGAAATGATAGAACTCACTACTATTTATAACATTAATTTGTTGACTTAATCCTGAATCGCATGATTTCAGAAATGGACAAAATTTGGTTGTTGCTTCGTGACACATTCAGTGAGCAATATAAAAATGGCGTGAAATCATTTATTGAGTTTGCAAAGGCACATTCAGGCGAGGTTACGGAGATTAAGTGCCCATGTAGCCATTGTTGTAACTACTTTCAGCATAGATATGATACTGTTTATATTCATCTGTTAAAAAGAGTGATGATGGCATCTTACACCACTTGGGATAGACACGGAGAACTTCCACAACGTAATGAGCCGGACAAGGAAGATGATGAATATGATGAGGATCATGATGAATATGATCAATTATTAGAGGATCATCACATGGGAACTTACATTGAGGGTGATACCCTAGAGATGGAGGATGTGCAAGACTTTGAGAAAATATTGGAGGCATCCCAATGTGGCTTGTACCCTGGCTGCAAAGAGACAAATACTTTGTTATCATTCGTCATCCACATGTTATATGTGAAAGTAGAGAATGGGTGGAGCAATACATCTTTCAACAAAGTTTTAGAGATATTTAGGCAGTTCCTACCAGAGGGACACAAAGTTCCGGGGTCAATTTATGAGTCCAAAAAGTTACTACGTGACTTAGGATTGGGATATGAGCTCATTGATGCATGTAAAAATGACTATGCACTATATTGGAAGGAGAATGCAGACTTGGAAAAATGTCCCACGTGTTAGGAATCGAGGTATAAGATCAATGGTAGTAGGGGTAAGAAGATCCCTCACAAGATACTGCGTTACTTCCCATTGACACCGAGGTTGCGAAGATTGTACATGTCCCGGAAGACAGCCAACGACATGAGATGGCACGGTGATAAGCGTCTGGATGACGGGGTAGGAAGGCATCCAGCAGACTTTGAAGAGTGGAAGCAATTTGATCGGAATTATCCAGAGTTTGCACAGGAGACCCGCAATGTCAGATTGGGCTTGGCCACTCATGGGTTCAACCCTTTCGGAAACTTGAGCACTTCTTATAGTATGTGGCCTGTCATTCTTATGCCCTACAACTTACCACCTTGGAAATGCATGAAGGACTCATTTTTCATGATGTCCTTACTTATTCCTGGACCGAGTCAACCAGGGACTAACATTGATGTCTACCTGAGACCCTTGATTGACGAGTTAAATGATTTATGGGAGACAGGGGTTCTCACTTATGATGCCTCCACTAAAGAGAACTTTCAGATGCGTGCAGCTTTAATGTGGACCATAAATGACTTTCCTGCATATGGTGACGTGTCCGGGTGGAGTACAAAAGGTTATTTGGCTTGTCCCACTTACAATGATAATAATTTATCAGTAAGATTGACGGATAAGATCGGTTGGGTGGGACATCGATCTTACTTGCTTGAGAAGCACAATTGGAGGAAGGACAATAAGTTTAATGGTTTTCCCGAGCTTGACAAAAGATCCTTGGACATACCACCCGTGGATAAAGTTATGGCTCAATTGGATAAGCTGCCGGAGACCAAGTTTGGGAAGGGTGATACTAAAAGGAAAAGGCCCCGTGACGACGAACAATTGAACTGGACAAAAAAGAGCATTTTATGGAAGCTTCCATATTGGAAGTCAAAGAAGCTCCGACACAATATTGATGTCATGCACATAGAGAAAAATATAGGTGAAAGCTGCTGTGGAACGATGTTGGCCATAGAAGGCAAGAACAAAGACACTCCAAAAGCACATGCGGATTTGGAAAAAATGGGCATAAGACCAGAATTGCATCTGCAGAAGAATGACAAAGTATCTATATTGAAGCCTAGGGCAGTCTACACATTGGGCTCCAATAATTGATCTTTATGCTGATTGCATCTGCAATGGTATCCGGTTCCACAGAAGAGACCGTGAGAGCCGTCGGAGGTGCCAAAATAGTGGGTTGGTTGTAGAAGGGGAGCATAAAGGGAAGCAAATTGACTTCTATGGTTATTTGTGCAAAATATTGGAATTAAGATACTTACATGGAGGTAGAGTGGTTTTGTTTTAATGTGAATGGTATGACATCGGTCACAAAAGTAGAATACACACCGATCAACATGTCAAAACCATTGATGTTAGGAGGCTTTGGTATAAAGATGATCCATTTGTCCTTCCAAGTAATGTCGGACAAGTATTCTATGTCAATGACACCATCAAAGGCAAGAATTGGAAAGTTGTAGAACGGGTCAATCATCAAGGAGTTTGGGATGTACCAGAGCGGGATGATGCGTCCAATGATGCATTTCAACAGGATGAATGAACCAATGGTGTCCTAATTCTCGAACAAGATATTGATATTCAATATTTCAACAGAGATGATATGGATCTCGAGATCGTTCCTGTTGATGAATTAATAATTGAGCATTGTTCCGATGATAATGATGAGGATGACACAATTTTGGAGTATATAGATGACGAAGAAGATGAACAGCAAAGACGACCCATCCATGATAACTATCATGATATAGAACCTGATATAGAATATGATATGTAGCTTTTATTTTCTACTTTTGTAGCTTTTGGTTATATGGACAAGTTTTATAAATTTATAAGATTTTTCATTTACATATCATGGCTTTGTTGTTTCACATGTCATTCCATTTATTGGCATTATTTTATATTTTTTTTCATTTCATTGTTTGTCATATATAGTTGCCAAATATGCAAAAAGGTGGCAAATTATTTGTGAAGCCTGGGTTTTTGGCGACCCAGAGGAACAAGTTACCTATTGAGGAGGAGGGAGATAAAAGGATTAAAGAGAATACCGCGAGAATGCATGCTCTAGGGATTTTGGATAAGGCAAATTCATTCTTTGAATTGGGTCAGACAGCTATAAAGAAAAAAACCATGGAGAGAAAGAGAAAGGAGGGTGGATGTGACGATGATGAGCCTTATCTTCCACTTGAAGGTGAGGATGGATTGAGTTCTTCCGATGAAAGTTCCTTTGATGATGAGGATAATGAGTTTGAGCCCCAGTCGAATAAGGTAATAACCTTTATTTTTCCGTTCATGCTTAGAAGCTACAAAGGTTAAAAATATTGACTAGTAATAGTAACTTGGTTGATTTCTTCATTTTATAAATATTACTATTATATGACGATTATGATGATTACTCTATGTAGTATTACTTAATTTGATATTTGATTGTTGATTACTTCAATATTTGATTACTAATAATTAAGTTTGTTATTATGTCAGGTCACAAATATGCCTCTGTGGCTTAGGAAGAGAGGTGGTGCTACTAGTCATTCAGGAGCTACACAGAGCCTCAAGCGAGCAACACTGTTGCCATCTCCACAGCCTACCCATGATCCATTGCCACAGCATGATCCACAACCACGTCCACAGCCACAACCTACCCAAGCTCACTTATCATTACTTACACGGCCTGACCAGCTTACCAGTCCACGTAGTGCCGCTAGTAGTGTGGGTAAGAAATGTACACCATTTACATATAAATAAAATTGACCTTCCTTTAATGATTTATGTCTACTAACATAAATAAATTTGTGTTCTTAACAGCATCGGCTTCATTCTCTAGCAAAATTGGTAAACGGGGCCCGACCAGGGGAAAGAACGTGGACAGGCTTAGGAAAGTGCTTGATCATCCCATTCCTGTTGATATCAATCGTGAGGAAGGGGCAATAGAGGGGACATGGGCCTCTTCTGTAGCATCTGCTCTTGGGGAATAGATTCGAGATCATGCACCAATCCGAGACATTCATTGGGTAGACATTGATTTTGAGATCAAGCTAGCCATTGTTATGAGAATTGGGGTAATATCAATTGATTTATAAAAAGGAAATTGTTTGACACGTTATTCAATTGATTTCTTAAATTGAGAGTTTAATTCATATTGCATTTTATTGTTACTAATTGCAGTTAACTTTTGACCTTGGCAGGGACTACGAAAGAAATTTGGTGCTCAAGTCTATCATTGACCATAAGTGCCAGGATTTATACAAAGACTGGAAGAGTACATTGCACAAACACTATCTTAAGCTTAAAAAGGATGAGGTGCCAGACATTAAAAGCCATCCATTATAACCTTGTAAATTGGATGACTGGAAGTTTATGATCGAGCAAGTGTAAGAGAGCGATGGTTTTAAGGTATTCTTATTGGTGTTATATATATATATATATGGTGTTTGGGCTTCTACTAGATTGAAATAGACCAACCGTATGTGGGATAATTAAGCTTATTTTGTTGTTTTCTTTTTTAATTTTGTCCTCATAGAAAAAGTCTGAAAGTGGGAAAAAGGCACGAGCTGCCCAAAAATACAATCATACGAGTGGCTCAAGATCGTATGCATCATGAGCATCTATCGATGTAAGTATGGGATTGTAAATTTTTACTCTTAATAAAATTTCAATATTTAGTTAATCTGACCGAAATATCTAATAAACAATAGGCATCAAAGAATGGTGGTGTTCGACCGTCTATCCGGGATATTTTTGAGCAAACTCACAGACGTGGTCGGCATGGTGGGATATGGATAAATGACCATGCTGAACAACATCATGTAAGTACTAGCTAATTCATTTATTTAAATCATCAAAGGTACATTTTTTTACATATATTATGGGTTTACATAATAAAAAATGACAGGCTATGCTAAAAGAGAAGATTCTCGCACAGTCGCAGCCAGGTGTTAAGAATCCGCAAACTGAGGTACAAGTTTCCATCGATGTGCTTGGGAAAAGATCAGGTTTCTCAAGGGGATTTGGGATCCACAGCATCGCTTCAACTTGCACACAGTCTCAGAAACCTAATCCCGAGGTGATCACTCTGCAGCAGAAGATAGTTGACCAAGATAAGACCTTGGCTGCATGGCGGAGCTTACTACAGGTGATGGCTACAAAAATTGGGATAGATCCTGCTAGTATACCGGGGTTAGTTGATCCAACTATCGTTCCGGGGTTAGTTCTAAAGAATGGTGGTGAAGATGGCACATTGAGTGGAGGGCAGGATGCGGCTTCCCTTGGTAAGTAAATCAATTTTTTTTTTTTTTTTTTGTAATTCTAGAGAGTGGTTTGGACTTAAAGGTTGAGCTTAAAGAGGTATTTAGAATTAAGTAAATAAATTATTTCATTTATTTAAACCAAATTTTGTTATGGCTAATTTTGTGATGATTCATTTTGACAATATAGACACTGTGAGGTTCTTAGAATATTGTTGTGGCTTTGAAATATATTTTGGGTAATATTTTTAGGGGGAGATGCTGCTCCTTTATTTTCAGAGGGCATAGTTAGTGTAATTTAGTAACTTTTGAATTTCTGATCAACTTAAAGAGTGACAAAAGCAAAAGCATATAATTAGGTTTCAAGTCAGTTTATTGACAAAATGCTAACAATTTTCTGTATTTTTTTGTGCAGGTTGATGATGGAGGATGTCTTCAGCTGGACAACTAGATGGCTTCTTCTCTTATTTTCTCTTTTATCATAAGCATTTAGACTTGTTGAACATTATTTTCTTGTTTTTGGATATTTGAATATATTTAAGACTTATTTGGATGATATGTATTGGATATTTTGTATTTTTTAATATTTTTTTTATTGGGATTCATAATTGGTTGGATTTTAATATATTTGGATGTTTATTGAATTAGTTTGGATGAGATTGGTATAAACTGGTTGTTGAAAAAAATTAAAAATAAATAATTTTTTTCATTATTTCTTTTGGCTATGCAATGTATGTAGGTAAAGAATAGATGGAGGTTTTGGCTACGTGTATTGCGTCGACAAAAGTTATGTTTATAATAAAAAATAATATTCTTTACTTTTGCCTACGACCTTTTCAAGGGCAAAAGTGCTTATTAAAATCAGAAAAAATTATATTTGACTTTTGGCTATGCAAACCTTCGTAGCTAAAAATTACAAACCTTTGTAGCCAAAGGTTGTATATTTGCCTACGTAAAATCTTCGTAGTAAAAGATTATACATTTACCTACACAAAATCTTCGTAGCCAAAGGTTGTACATTTGCCTACGTAAAATCTTCATAGCCAAAGATTATACATTTGCCTACGCAAAATCTTCGTAGCCAAAGGTTGTACATTTACCTACGCAAAATCTTCGTAACCAAAGGTTATATATTTGCCTACGCAAAATCTTCGTGGCCAAAAGTTGTACATTTGCCTACGCAAAACTTCATTACCAAAGGTTGTACCTTTGCCGATGACAAGTTGGCATAAGCAAAAGTACAACCTTTGGCTACGAAGATTTTGCGTGCCAAAAGCAACATACTTACCTTACCAGCAAGCGTAGCCAAAAACTCAATTTTTGCCTACGCACTATTCTATACGTGGGCAAAGACCTTTCCCCACAACCCTTTCGCTACGATTTGCCTACGCATGTCGTTACGTAGGCAAAGAGATTTACCTACGCATCTAGTCCTTTACCTACAAATTTTTTGCATAGGCAAAGGTGCATTTTGTTGTAGTGAAATCAGAACTAAAGGGGAAGTCATATTAAAATTAGTGGACTCAACATGGGGGGCCCAATCATTATTAGACATATGGTCAAGAGGACCAACCACACACATCTAACAAAAAATGCTTGGAGCATCTTTGGCAACTTTAACACCAAGAATAGCACATCTGCTCTATCATTTAGTAACATTCAAGATAACACCTTCACACCCAATATAGAGAGAGAAAAGATAAAGGATCCCTTTATTTAAGAACCCTTGATGGGATATATATATATATTGAGGGGGAGCCATTAAGTAAAAAAGAAGAGGAGAGGGATGAGACAAATTCTTTAATAATCTTGATGAATTCTTCATGAAAACCAAAGCTATGAGAGTTTCTCCAAGAAAATCGCCCTCTATATGATCATATGCATTGGCCATATCTAATTTTAGCCCCATAACTCTACATTTTTTTAAGGAACAGAGGACTCCTTGTGGGCAATGATATAGTTATGGAAAATCATTCTTCCCTTTGTAAAGGCACTTGATGGAGACCAGTGATCTTATGAAGGACATTTTTAAGTTTTGGGGCTTTTAGCTCCCAGTCCAATTTTTAAAAGTTGTCTCGCTATAAGTTTACATGCTAAACTTTTAACTGTTCCAGTATACTTTGAGCATAAAAGACAACACTGGACACTTAACATAAAAAATATTACATCTTTGCCATTAACCCTAACAAAATGTTGCCTCCATTTCATTCCGAAAATTGTTGCCTTGCTCCTCTGCTCCTAGCTAATCACTTGCTGCAACTCTTTACCATTTTCACACAAACTCCATACATCTGCCTCAATTCTGATCTCTCTCTCTCTATATAAATATGCACATGCATACTCATCTCTCTCTCTCTCTAAACTTTTTGTATAGAAATAACAAGACACACATGGAAGCTTATTTTTCTTCATGGAGCTGTTGGTAAGTCTAAAGGGGAACAAGAGAAGGAGGAGAAAAGATCTTGTGAGTGGTTGGATCTAGTATTAAATGGCCCATGGCCGGATCTGTGCGGGAGGGATCTAAGGATTAAAGAGATCTTTCATGTCTTCTTTTTCTTTCTCCAAATAGACATGCATATACATGTTTGCATATACACACTCACCACGACCACATATTCCTGTTTTTAATCTTATAATTTATTTTATCAATTTCAAACATATTTGTTTTTTTTGACACATCTGATTGATGCTCCTGTTTATCATGTACACTAATACATAATCTTGTTTTTTGAATTTTTACACTAAATATAGAATTCTTGATGTTCCTGTATCTCATATTTTTGATTTTTCAATTTGTGCACTAAAAAATCAAAACTCTTAATGTTCTTATGTCTCATGTTCTTGTTTCTAACACGCCTAATCAATATTTCTATTTATATCTACACTAACACATGCTCCTATTTCTTTAATTTATCCACTAAAAATTCAGAATTCTTAATGTCCATGTGTCTCATATTCTTGTTTCCAACATGCCTGATCAATGTTTTTGTTTCTCATCTACAATAACACATGTTTCTGTTTCTTCAATTTGTCCATTGAAAATTCAAAATTCTGAACGTCCCTGTGTCTTATGTTTCTGTTTCTGACGCACCTGATGAATATTTCTCTTTATCATGTACACTAACATATGTTCTTATTTCTTCAATTTGTCCAATAAAAATTGAGTCCTGATTAATGTTCTTATTCATTATATTCATATAAAATAATCTCAAACTGATGATTCTTATAGGTTCATTTAGAATTCTTAATGTTTTTGTTTGCATACTGCATGCTCCTATATTTCTATACACCTGATACATGAGTATAGGGCCAATTACGTGTGTGATATCTGAGCAACAAAATGGAATGGACTTAAACCACCAAGACAGTTAAAAAGCTGTCCGAGCAAAAAATTAAAATTGGGGGCAGAATGGGGATTAATGAAATTAAAAAAAATAGAATGAACTTGAAGTATTAAAATAGTTAAAACCATTGGACTGCATCTCCTAAAAAAAAGCCACTAGACTAGAAGCTTGATAACTCTTAAAAACAGGACTTGGACCCAAATTACTCTTAAATTATTTTACCACAACCTTCAAGATATATATATATATATATATATATATAAAAATCACGCCGTATAAGCTAATGGGTCTAAAACTAGTCACATTTTGAACATTGCTTTTCTACTATTTCTAACTCTCCAATCCGAGGATAAGGTACTTTCCAGCCACTGAAAACAACAATTTGTGGGCCTTCGATTAGAAGAGAAGCCTTTGGCACAAGGCCAAGGAGTTGAGAGAGTGCAAAGAGAGAAGACGCTGGACTAGCTTGCATCCTAGGACAGGTAAACCGCACAGATGGTATTAAATCATTTGGATTTGACTTCCTAAGACAGGTAATTCCACTTGAGAAAGGCTGAATTTTAATCATTGTATTAAGTCATAATCATTCCATGGATAACACTGTTTCAAGCTCATAGACACCACTGATACAATCAACTAATTGATAACTGATTTATTCAAGGTCAATATGACATTATTATATTTAACTTAGGCAGCAGACACTTTTAGTATATTACATAGGCATCACCGACCATAAATACCTTAAGACAATCATTCTACAAGACCACGACTAGTAACGGTGAGCATGCACACGTCCTCATTACTTACAACATATAAAGACTTCTGGACATGGCAAAGCCAAATTTATTTCGTATCTCTAGCCGGTCCCAGGTTTCCAATGTATTAAATCAGTGGAGTGGTGGCTATCAGTAGTTGATGTGCGACTTCCATTCCTGCCATCATTTTCATCGGAACCGGCAGGGTCTTTCGATGGATCAGGGCCTGGGTTGAAACCGGAAGCACCATCACCGGCGCCATTGATTTTGACACCATTGAGATTATCGAATGGGTGAGAATCAACAGTGGTGAACTTATTCTCATTGGTCATCAACTTCTTATTCTTGATATCCCCTCTGAATGAAGCAGTTATAGCAGCAGCTGATGTGGCAAAAATTACAAACAAAATGAGGCCATGAACCTTCATCTTGGCACTAGACTGTTGCAAATCAAGACACAAAAAGAAGCCCACAGAGCAAAATGAGAGTGATTTCAAAATTGTTCAAGGAATGAAAGGTTCAATATACCTTTCAGTGACTCGGGATTCTTTTTTAACCACAGTAGATGTTACTGGATGTGGAAATGCTTGGTCGCTAGGGGATTTTTATAGAGAGGAGTTGTTGGGAGGTTGGAAGTGGGTGAAGAAGGCAGTTCCTAGTGGAACAACACATACTGCAAATGGGAACAATTTCAAACAATAATCAATGTCTTGATGGAGGATTTTAGCATTGTCGACGATAAGATAAACGTTCTGTAGAAGTAACAATAGGAAATGGTAATTTGATGGCTATCCACTCATTTGGTGGTATAACTGTAGCAACAACAAAAACAGCAGCTTGTGTGTTATTAGTGGTGATGGTAATAATAAGGGCACCTAACAGTAAACTCTTTTTTAATTCCTAACATACAAAGAGAGCCTCCATCCATCAACCAAACCCACTTTATCTAATGATATTCATCATCATTCATTGTTGCTTAGGTCAGCAAATTTGTTTTTGTAGAAAGGTTAGTGAGGAAGTTGATCATGCTTTGATATGAATGAAAAATAAATAATTTTATTAGGCCATTATAAAGGATTTACTGTATTGATCTCTTTATCTTTCTGTTCCCTAAATGAGTAGTAGAAGAATATTGTATTTGATTCATAATTATGAGTTGTTCCCCTAGTGAATAGTGGAAGCATATTGCATTGACTCATTATTCTTAGTTGTTTATGAATTACAAAGGATGGTTTTTTTACTAGGAGATGAAGGTATTTCATAGCTTACTTTATGAAGGTTTATTTATTATTTTTTATATTTTTACAAATAGAGTTATGAGGGGTTTTTTTTTTTGTAGAAAAATGGTGTCATGAATTAAATGTATGGTGGGAGTTCTACACATGATCCCAATCCTAGAATCGTGTGGGAGAGTGGAGACTGTTTATTTTTAGGCGATCTTATATGGCCTCCATTTTTCTGATCAAATATAATTTTTTTCCTATCTTTGCTCTAATCTCTCTCGAATTAGAATCTATCGAGATAAGCTATGTCTTTTATCGTCATGTTAATCATCTCAAATCTATATATATATTAAAAGCGTATATGCGGAGATTGCTGGAAAAAAGGGGTTTTAACTTTGGTTTTTGGGTAACAGTGAACCATAATAAGTGCAGGTCCCACACATCTTTTGAAGCGGGCCCAAGTGCTAACGTGTTATCTTTCAAGAGGAGATTAAACCCAAGCCATAGTTCATTAAAAACGATTAAGATATGCATGAGAAGTTGATTCCCATGAGGTGGGTCGGGTCGGGTTGGGTTGGATCAAAAGTCCATAACCAAATATGGGTTGGATCTTGGGCTCAAACCATGAGCTCTCCAAAAAAGATGTCTTTTTGTCAAAAGACATAGTATCCATTCTGAAATAGATGCGTCTTTTCTCTTCGCATCCCCTTTGGAATGGATGTGTCTTTTCTCTTCACATCCCCTCTGTAATGGATGTGTGCTCTTTTCACATCCCCTCAATGAATGGATGTGTCTGTTCTTGGTGACTGTTGACTGTTCATGAACAATCACCAGTTCACCTATTTATAGCCCATCTTGAATTGCATTGATTACTGCATAATTTTTCCTTCTTGTATCCTATCATCTGTGTTAAGAGAAAATTGAAGAACACTATTCTGTTCACTGACGTTATAGATTGTACTGCTTCTTCTACTGCATGCTGATTATTGTATCCTGGAAGACAAATGCTCATACACCGTGAGCACCGCAATGGGAACAAATTTTGTCTTAAGGATATAGTGTTAAACACTAGCCTTGATCGTCAAAATATCTTATTCTGGCTTCACTTTTTGTAAGTTCAAATTTATAAGTTCCTTTTTATACTACTGTGGTTTTTCTGAATTTTTGAACAATTGATGTAATCACAATAGGATTCTAAATCCCTTACAGAGATAAGGTATGCTTTCTATAGTTATCTTAATCAATTTCAAATTACTCTATCTATCTGAAAAATCAACAAAGAAGCTATACCTTTCATTACTAAAAATGCATCTTGTAGAAGTCATTGCCAAAGACAAAAAAAAATCCACCAATGGTAGCAATAATCAAAATAGAGAACTTTGTAGTATGTTGCTAGGAAAAAAAATGAGAAAAGAGATTTACGTGTTTTAATTTCTTTTAATAATGAATCTTTTATTTATAGTTTTCTAATTAATTTAATATTTCTTTAAACCTTTTGCATTCTTTAATTTGATAA
This sequence comes from Sextonia rubra, assembly GCA_037013555.1. Taxonomy (NCBI): domain Eukaryota; kingdom Viridiplantae; phylum Streptophyta; class Magnoliopsida; order Laurales; family Lauraceae; genus Sextonia; species Sextonia rubra. Next base: position 13,277,895 of record JASUAD010000008.1, read on the forward strand.
TTTTTCCTCTGTAAATTTCATACATTTTATGGTTATTTTAGCACCTTATTTTAGCATACTTCTTTTGTTTAACCGGGGCCTCTTTGCCTAGTAATAAATAATAATAGAAGACTTCTTTTACTACCCTTTGTCCATTGGAAAATTTTTGAAGCACCCCCACAACCTTAAAAATCTCGATTCCAATATATATTTTTTGGTATACTTGAACTACTTTGACTCAGTTGAGAATTGATTGATTTGGTCAACATTTGGCTTCTATTGCTTCGATGTAACAATTTATTTAAGTTTCTACTTACATAGAAGGACCTAGGTGAGGTTGAGTGTTTGAGTTCACTCAGGATAGTTTCTTTCTTTCCTTCTTTCTTTTTGAAGTTAAATTGCTGTGTTTATTATGGAGGTTAATTTCTAAAAAATTAACCACTCACACTTCCTACAAAAAGTACACCTATATAGTATTGAAGGTGGTAGTCAAAAGAAATATAAAATACGGATCTATATAGCGGGAACTATTTCATGGCCTAGTAGTGACATGAATTGTCCAATTGGTTTGTCCCACACAGACTGACTATAGCGTTAAAATAACACTTATCCAACCTTGTGTTGGGCTTGTGCTCATTAATTTGAACAATCGCTTAAAATTCTTTTTTCCTCAGTTGAAGGCTGCTGATCCGAAGGTTAAGAGATATGAACAGAAATTACCCTTATTTTGAACCTTTTGGATAGTATTTGTCTAGACGCATGAAACAAACGTGAGAAAGGTGGGTTTATATTTCATTTATTCGTCTATTTATTCGGCAAAACAAGGTTCTCAATGCTTTTTTTTTTAAGTTATGAATTACAAAATTCGAAAATCAATCTGCAAAATCATTTTTGAAAAGTGTGTTGTTCAAATCCACAGTCAATAAAGGCTAACATTAGTTTGTTTGCATGGAGTTGAATTACTTGGAATTATGGTAAATGGATTTAAAAAGATAATATTAGAAAGGATATAAAGTGAAGGTATAGATGGCGTCCATGCTTTTTAGGATCTAACTTACTAGGGTGTTTATGACCACGTATAACTTCTCCCCTCATTTCTTTTATCATAAAAGGAGAGATCATATCATGGGTATGATCTTCACCTTTCTGTTTTTTCAATTTTAAGCATTTTTAGAAATGCATTTCTTAGAATTTATGGGGAATTAAATTCCATGAAACAGAGAGGCCAGTGGAAGCATGTTATAGTCGAAAAGAGTGCCACTCTACGAGATGATGGGAAGGCGTGGATTATTCAATGGTGAATTGATATAGACCCCACAAGTGATCACTGGAAATTTTGTTTTTAAAATATTTTTTGCTATGTCCCGGACTCCCAGTAGGTATTGACTTCAGTTTTAATATAAAAGAACTCATGCACCTAAACTTTCTTTTGTAAAATTATGATTAGCCGTGCAAACTGGCAAACATCAATTTCTTTATTCCTATATTTCTGACATTTGAATTTTTTTTTTTTGATAGAAACAAGTATTAAACCTTCATATTTTTAAGGGGATTTTACCCTAAAAAACCCAATAGATGGGTCATACACAAAAAAGGACCTTTTTAATTCTGATAGCTAGATATTGATCTTGTGGTAGCGACTTGGATATTTTTTTTAGAAAAGTGGTGAAGTGACATTAATGTCCTATAGGGACGTTAACATTGTTCGTTTATATGTTACTAAAGGGAGACGTTAACATCTCTCAAAGACATCAACGTTGCTAAGTCTGTATGTTATTAAAGAATGACGTTAAGGTCCCTTAAAAGTGACTTTCAAGTTTAAAAGAATTCATTCGTGAGAATGAGAACTTTCTATCTACAAACCCTTATTTTTTTTGTGATTTTTCAGTTGCTGATGCTATCTTATTCTCCACTATAATCCTCGAGCTCCTCATATTTTTCAGATTTCCACCATTCCAACCTCTTTGGTATATTCTAATCCTACTCATTTTTCTGTTTTCTTGTACATAGCTACACGTGGAACTATTTACTTCTTCTTCTTTAACCTTTATATGCTTGTACATATTTGGTTGTTTAGCATTCTTATGTACTTGGTTTTTTTAGGTTTCTCATGTACTTCTTCTTCGTTTAATCTTCTCATCCAACTCATCTTCGATGTTTATTGTTATTTAGATATATCATAGACATGTGGTTTGATTTTCAGTGAACCTATTGAATGTTGAATGTTTGGTAATATGTACGTATGGATTATGTTGTAGAACAGCTTCATTCCCAATATCGTATACTTTTGTAAAGACTGAACTCTAATGAAGCAGCCACTATTATGTTATTTTGGTGGATGATTATTATACACTAACTTGTGATGTGAATTGCATGTAAATTAGTTTTATATGTTATTTGAATTCAATAAAGTTTACAGATAGCTCAAAATACCTTCAAGATTGTTGAATCTTCACATGATTGCCTTTGTTGTATGCATAAGACACTCATGTTAGTAAAGCACTTAGTATTGAAATTGAGTACAGATAGATTACATTAGGATTAATCATTCTCTCGTTATGGGTTTAGTGAAGAGATGGCAGCTGGAGACAAATACATTTTATCTCCCTTCCAGTGAGCCAATGATTACGCTAGATGATGTTGCATACATATATGGATTGCCCATCGACGGTCCAGAAGTAACGGGCACCACTTTCTTTAAAAATAGGGCTGGTCAGATATGTAAAGAATTGTTGAGTATGGCTCTAAGGCTCAACAGAAATATAATTGGAGTAACCATAACATTTAAATGGTTAGAGGAGAACTTTAGGCCTGAGGTTAAAAAGGATGAGATATTGAAGACAAGGGCTTACTTGTTTTTCTTAGTTAACGGCCAAATAGTAATTAATGTTAATTATTCGAGGGGGCAATCTTAGGAACTTGAACTTTTTAGAGAGTTCAAACCTATGCGTGGGGCTCAGTATGTCTTGCAAACTTATATAGAATATTTTCAATGGTAGTTACAATATTATGAGAAGATGATTTGAAACTAAAGGCTGTGAATGTTAAATTGGATGTGGATGTCACCGTGGGAAAGAAAAAGAAAGAAAAGAAAATTATGGTGATTCATACCTTTTTAGATCCTATTCAATTGTTATAGGTAATTAAAAGACATTATCATTCTTTTGTTTCATACTCTTTCTTATCTTCACACTTATTATAAACTAACCTATTTGATAAATTATGCAAATATAGGCCTATTTAAGAATGGCAATCGGAAGATGCCTCTTGCCAAATCCAAAAGACATTTAATTCCCTTTGTTCTAGATGTGATAGTCACATCTTGCAGTGATGCACAAAGTAACATCTCGTAGATGATTAGAGAGGAAATCAACAAATTTGATGATAATAGGATAATCCAATCTTCATATGAACCACGGACAATACTTAGTGCCTTTTTCCTTTGTCATATGCGCTTCCGATAGTGATTGTAGCTCTAAACTCCATTTAATAGTCATTTATGATTTTTTTTGGCTTTATATCGTTATTTAACTAAACCTTCTCTAATAAAAAATTCCACAATGAGCTTTAATGATGCTTACCTATGCGATGTACCCAACATCGATTTTGAATAATGATGCATTGGATTGTATATTTGAACTCTAAATTAGGAGCCATTTCAACAACAGATGCATGGATATGCCATGGGCATTTTTCAGTTTTGCAATGAGCAATTACTTTCTCCTTATTTGTCTTTATATGATGAACTGTAAAGTTGTTATATATTGCAAATTTTGCTATAAAATTTCTAAAATGTTTATGATAAGAGAACTCATGACCAATCCACATCTCTCTAGCGGAATTATGGCCAATGATTGTATCAAAATCATATGGGCTAATACTTCCCTCAAACAAGACAATTGACTTCTTTTCGGGAGCATTAGGAATGTGAACAGGAATATGGCTGCTAGAGATACAATTGTAACTCTTCCTTATATTTTCCTTAGAGTTAAAAATTAAGCTCTCGGCTAACTGTTCGAGAGCATTTGAATTGTCACCAAAATGATAAGGAGAATGGATAGGTGTATAGCCGCTTGAACTGCGACGCAAGTTCACCTTTGTATTTGTAACAGACTCATCATGGATGTCATGCTCACTTTTCTCACTTTCCTAATCTCTGCCATTACGGAGTTCAAAGTCTTCATCTTCATTAGAGAGATAATCTACTTCTTTCAATAGAAAGGGAATGTCTTTATCATCACCAAGATTGAAAGTTTTCAAATGATGCATATTTGTATTGATGTTGGGGATGGGAATTGGTCCTTTATCTTCGTAAACACGATGATTTGTTCGGTTTGGAGTTTCAAACTGGCCTGATTCATTATTATGTTGGGGATTGGAACTACTCCTTTATCTTTATGAACATGATGACTTCTTAACTGACATTTTCCCTCATAGAGAGTTGTCACATTCATTTGTACCTTACAACAAGTAAGTAGACTATATTAGAATTGAATCAAATAAATTTATAGAACATAATACATGAATTTGATTATGAATCTGAAACTTACCTTGATTGCATTTTGTTTATAACCTGTAGAGATTTTTGACCATCTCACCCTCTATGATAACCAATGTTCCATTTTCTACCTTCATAACTCCACCCGCTACAGTGTACTTGCAGCCTTTGATGTCTAAGGCACATAAAGAAATCTAATTCCTTTCGGTAATCCAGAACATATATCATAGCCGTTAGGGTTTGAATAACATTATCATACACCTGGATCTCTACCGCTCTTATCTCAAATGCTCATCAATTTGCATTTTCCCCCATAAGAACAAATCCATCAACAATGATAGTTATTTGCATCAAACCAATCTCTACTCAATCACATGATAAGAAGAATCTGAATCTTAATACCATGAATCATCAACAAGATCCATACCTGTAGTGACCAAAACTGATTCCTTTCAACTGAATCCGAGTTTTCTTGTACACTCCCTCTTTCCGATTTTGATTATTTTGCTTTTTCCTTCCACTTTGGCGTGTCGCTCGTTTCCAATCCCTTCGGCGTAGATTTGAGCTTTCCATCAAAGTACTCGGAGCAATCTACTATGCACGACATCAAGTAACAATTTTCAATCATTGCTGTGTCATGGAGTCTAACACTTTTCTGTACCAATCCCTGAAGTCGTTTTTCCATCAAACACTTCAATATGGCCCGTGATGCTTGAATCCATTGCTATCATCGTGAATCTGTCAGTTTCTTCAGCCCCCCAATTGAATGCCCATCAAACTACCAATATCTTTTATCTACCTTGTAGATCTCATCACCGTGAGCACGCTGGAAGAAACGGATCTGAAATCCGACTCTGGATGGCTTCGATATCGCAGAAACAGTTTTCTACACTCCAATTAGTCAAACATCCATGTTGACCATTGAACAACCCATCTTCTTCCACATACGCGTAGATCTCCTCACAATGAGTTCGTAGGCTCAAACGGATCTCCGATCGGACATCGGACGATCAAGATATCGCAAAAAAAAATTTCAGCCGTTGAATCTGGTCAAACCTGCCTGTTGACTGTGTTGATGTCACTGTTGATGTCGCTGCTTGCTGTTCTGCTGCGTTTCTGAAACGAATCCGGGTGGCGTCTACCCGACCCGAAATTGAACTAAATTTGTTCTCTGGGTTTTTTCTGCGAATGGGTTGGGTCCGACCTGACTTGACCCTGCGTTCGACTTGTGTTGATCTGAACGTTGGGCTTCTCCTGTAGATCAGGTCCAACCTGACCTGCGACCTGGCCTAGCTCGGATCCAACCTTCTATAATCTGTCTAGGTGGTACTGTAACTGGTTAGGTCTGCACGACCCAACCCAAACCCGACCTGATGAGACGCTGCTGCTATAACCGGGTCAGGTCTGAATGACCCAACCCGAACCCTACTTGTGACCTGTGCTGCTGGGCTTCTCACCACGGGTAGGTTGAAACAACCTGACCTGAAACTCGAAATCGGAACCCGTTTTTCTGGGCTTATACTCCACAAGTCAGGTTAAACTGACCCAACCCGAACCCGAAACCACCTGGGTCGTCATCTTCAACCCACGTCCCTGTTTCTGCGTTTTGCAATAGGGAAACAAACTGTGGTCATCGTCCTCGGCTACGGCGGATTGTTCGGGGAACCGGCGACAGCAGTGGCCGGCGACGACGAAGACTGCGACGATCGGCTTCCGACGACTGGCAAGAACTTCGGAGATTGCAGCGGTAGCAGACGGCGACTGGTGGCGGCAGGGAGTGGATCTGTTTTTTTTTTTTTTACAGTGCAGATGAACAGTCGAACAAACCTTTTGTCTCCTTCTCTCTGATCGGTGTGGCCCAAGAGAGATCAAAACAGATCTTGATCGCCTCTTTGATACCATCATTAGAACTGCCCCCTTCTCTGTTTCTGCAGCAAACCGACCTGGAACGTCGTCTCCTCCCTTCGATCTCTGCTTCGTAACAGAGTCAGGAGAAGCGTCTGTAACTCGAGTACGGGCCCACCTTGTTGATCACAACCTTGATCTTCAACACAAAGATGGATCTAAGCAAAACTACCCGATCAACCGCTGATCCTCTTCTTCCCTTGCTATCCGAGTCTCAGATCCGTCAATCGCAAAATCCGAGTGATCTCCACCTCGCTTTGATACCACTTATTGGGAAAAGTGGCGCAACAGAGCTACCCACGATCAACGGATCAACTACGATGAATACACAGCAATCACACCGTCAAGCAATCACACACATGAACACAGCAATTTTACGTGATTCGACAATCTTGCCTATGCCCACGGGAGGAGAGAACTCATCTATTATGATCCATCTCAATCCCCTTAGGATCTAGGATTACAGTACATCAATATATAGTTTCCGCTTTTTTGGCCACCAAGAAAATCCATACATGATGACTAAAATACCCCTAACCCTGAGCCTCGGTTCTGACTAAACCAGATAACCGATCCGGCTAAACTGGAATACAAGACAAAACCCAATAAGTTCACCATATTTGTTGTGCCTCCTATATTATTAATCTGATTGTGAGATAATGTCAGTGCTAGCAATGAAAGTCGCTTGTAAAACTCTACACAATTTGCAACTTGTCTGTGAACTATGAATGATCCATTCCAATGATATTTATGTACATAACAAAAAAAAGGTCTTATTTATTTATTCATTTAAAATTTGTCCTTTTGCACTTGATTCATGGTTTACTTTCACACGGAGATGTCCATGTCATGAGAGGTAAAAATCCAAGTCCCTCGTAAGACACACTTAATTCATGCTAATCGTGGAGCCATATATAAAAGGTCTAATTGTGAATATAATTATAATGAAAAAAGAAAGAAAAACATCTCAATCATTGATTTAGGGTCCCAATGCTTAAGAGTTTTTAAATTAAGTTGCATCCTTTTATGAAACGCAACTCAACAATGAGTATAACTAATTAGCGTTATATTAGGGCGAGTGCCGTTAATTCTTTGGTTTAATGAGTGTGTCAATGACAGGTGCGTTTTACATGGTATTAAAATTGTGATCTCTCATGCATGTCACGGGATTGATGATTGGGGCAAGCTGCATTGGTCATATTGACCACGCACATTGCTGATATGCCATGCATTTTAACTTTTACTTTTTCCTATAGTCATTATTACTTATTCTAGAATATAAAGATCCCAAACATAGTTCTTTAGCTGATGCGAAGATAACATTAAGGGAAAATCACAATTGAGGGAGAGCTAGTGTTGGATCATGATTGACAGATATGATACATGATGACATCATTATCTTTGTCAATTATAGATAAAAACCATGAGAATTCAAAGTTAGGTACTCAGGGAAAGAGACATAGACAATACAAATAACCTGCATGTTCTGAAGGTACATGCATTATATATGTTTTGAAAAATTAAATATATTTTGTGTTTTTGCTTTGGGTAGATGACCTGTATATTTTAAAAAATTTTGTCCATGAACTGCCAAATAGAGAGATTGTTATGATTTCAAGTGTTGGTTAGTTTATGGGTTGGACAAATCTCTGAGTCCATTAAGTTGTATTTCATACTTCCTTTAGAATGAACCACGGTTCGTTATCAGAAGATTTGAAGTGAAGATTTATATTTTTGGAACGGGCTTAAGTAGATGGGTATGGATTTACAAGCTCAAGCTGAGATTTAAGCACTTAAGTGGGCCTAACAGAAGTTGCATTGAATGCAAATAACTGGATGTTTTATTCTCGCGCTCCAGTAGATGGTCACAGGTGCTCGAAATGGTTGACGAATATAAACTCACTTTCTTGATACGGAATTATTTCCTATTTGTGTTAGGGCTGCTATTTTGTGTTCCACATAAGTTCTAACTTTAAGGCACAAATTGTGGGTTATTTAAAGGGTATTTCTCTCAACCCTAAGGCATCTATATCTTGTTCTGAGATTGATAATACACATCGGAGATACACTACTTCTTTAGAGCATCTATTTGAGAAACTATGCTGATTTTGAATGTTAAAAAATATTGCTTTTACTTCCTTATAAAAGATTGTCTTCTCTTGCAGAAGATGGTACACCTTGCGGTTTTAAGGTGATTGAATCCAGTACAAAGAGCCTTGCGGTTTCAAGATGGTGTGGAATTACTGCAATTTGGAGTTGCACAATAACAACTACAGTCTTTAGGTTGTGTAGATTAGGAAAGGGATTATGAGTATATTTGTAATTTTTTGATTTATAGTATTTGGTTTTTTGGACCACATAGCTTTCATGGTTTTTTCCTGCATAGGGATTTCCAAGTAAAAATCTAAGTGTCTTTTTCTTGTGAGGTGTGATTGATTTATTTGCTAGCTTTTTTATTATTCCACTCCATATAATTTGAACTATAACCTAGACGTCTCAGTTGGGACAAACTTTCAATGATGTAACAAGCCCAACACCATCAATATGGGTAAGGATTTTTAAGCTAACCCGGCAACCCATACTTGAAGTGTGGACTCGGTAATTAATAAATGGTTTAGTTTTTCTTTATTTTATTGTTTGATATGTGGCCCCAGATCCAACCCAAGCCCTCTCGAATGTTACACTTGAACGTAGTAATGACTATTCAAAGTTCGGGACATTTTAAACATGATTAATAAATGGGTTGAGTTGGTATTAGTTCTTACAGTTTTTTTAATGGGAGTAGAGGAATTTCATTAAAACAAGGATAGAAACAACAAAAATAATGACGAACAAATAACATCAATCACTCAAACCACTGGAAATCGGCTTTGTTGACAAAACCATATTTAGGTAAGCAATGAGCCAAAAATATTGAACTCCTTGTGGATGTGACTAAACTTTATACTAACAAAATTACTTGTTGAGAATCTTGGATATGTCACCTTTTTCCCGCATGTGTGTGGGGGCTTTTGTTCTTTTATGTGAAGATTTTTTTCTCACATGTGTGATTTCCTGTTTTCATGTACGTGCACTTTCCCCTGGGTCCCAGCCATCTAAGGTAATGCAATAAGTTTCATTGGATACATTCCTTTTGTTTACTGCTGGCTTTTCGTTCCATTATCTTTTGATTGCATGATATTCATCTACATGGTTCACTAATAGTGTGCTAATAGTGTGATGATAAGAGTTAGAATGCTTATCTCTCCTGGGCAACTTCACCTAGTAAATGATAGACAACTTGAACTTAGTGGTGTCTTTTCCCTTCCCATTCATGTCTTAAAACACATCTTAGGTGGCCTTCCTTTGAAAATCACATGTATAATAAAGTTATTTAGTTTCTTTGAAGTCTGCTTTTCTTAGTTTTTTTGCAAATGATGGTGGTAATTATGTTATCCAGGTAGAGAGCATCATAATATATATTGATGTATTCATCATATCTCAAGCAGTTTTTTGGGTAAAATATTTCTCAAGCACTTAATCCTTCCTCTCACAGTATATGATCTTGTACAGACCACAAAGTTTAGTCGAGTGAAAACTTAGTATGATTTCAGTCGCTAAATATTGGTTAAGTTAAAATTGTAGGTAGGTCCCTATGAGACCCGCCATGGTGACCATAGCCCGACCATAGCCTGAGGTGACCGGGTCTTAGGGGTGTGTATGTACCGAGATGTTTGGTTCAGCTTCTTACATTTTACATGCTTTTCCAAATATAGCTTTTAAAACATTACTTTTTCAAATTCAATTTTTAATTAAAAAAAATCGTTTGATTAGCTCAACTTTTGTACTTTCTTTTCAATAGGATAAGTGTCCAAGATTGTTTGGTTAAACCTAACTAAAGCAATTTATAACATATAACAATAAAAATTATTTGTGCGGGTAATATATGTGCGGCAATATATGTACCCCTCAAGAAATAGTCTTTGTTCATCAGAATTGAGTTATTCACTGGCCGGAGGCCTAATGTCTGAAGGCTAAGCTAGCAAGAAATACTTTGGGTCATAAAAAAAAACAATCAAAACTATTTAAATCTTTATAAAAAGTAAATTACACAATATACAAGAGCTTTGTAGATAAAAAATGGCTCCACATCAAATCATTGATGTGCCATTTAATTTGGTTAAACTCAAAACCAATTGGATTTAGTCATCTCTACAAAAATAAGGAAAATATAAAATTTTTACATAAAAGGTTTACCAAAAAATAAAACACAATGAAATAATCCATTGAATTTTTATCCTGTGTTTGTTTATCCTATGTTTGTGGTCAAAATTCTCATCTTCATTTTCTCTCCAAGGTCTTTGTATCAAATCTAATAAGATTTTGCTACGCTTTTGTTATTTCTCTTTAAATCTTGCTTATAATGATATAACCAAGAAGATCACGTGCTTTTTTTTAATTATTATTTTATGTTTTTCTTGTTCACATGCCCGTTGATGAGCCAGGGGGTTATGTCTTTGAACTTAGGTCCCCTTGTGATAATATGGTACAGTTAAAATGATCAATGTGTATAAGAAAGGGTTATTTGTGCTACGTTGGCCAGCTTGCATTTGTGATGAGACCAACACTTGCAACACATCCATAGATTTAACATGTACAGTTTTTTTAATGGATTTAATGTGTGGATATTTGTTGTTTTCTAGTGGGTTAGATTTTTTGGTCTAGTATGCAACATTTGCATCTTTGGTATTTTGAAGATAAATCAAAAAGGAATTGACACTTGTGGTTTGATATTTTGCACATTCATTTTATTCATTGTTCTAGCAACAAAGGCCTGTGCTAAAAAAAAAAATTAGATGTTGTTTATGCCAATGTCCATCATGATTTTACTCTATCAAATAACTTTTTGATATTTAGTATTTTGAGGGCCCCACTAATGATTTTTACATAGATATTATTGTCCAACTTGTGTTGCCTTGTTGATAAAGAAATAGAAATGTTGGGCCACTAATGCTCTTTTTCAAAAAAAAAAAAAAGTTGATAGAATCTACATTTATTTCATAATCTTCTTGAAAAACAAGGTTTATGATTGTTATTTAATGGCCTTCTCTAATTGAAGAGTAAATTATGAGACCCTATTGATACTAAAGTGTGCTTATTTGATAGTTTTCTAAGATTATATAAGAGATGATAAAGGAAATGTAGAAAATAAAATTATAGGTTTTGTTAACGAATAAGGTAAGATGAAAGAATATATATATATATATATATGCAACTTCCCATATGACTTCCTCTTCTTATTTGTGTGGGCTCTTTTGGGTCCATAGCCCCTTAGGTACGGTATAAAAAATAATATAAATAGGACCATGTTGAAAAAAATATTTAATAAAATTAGATACATTTTAATTTCTCTTGAAATAAAAACTATTGGAATACCACACCTATTAAAGCTTTGTAAATTAGAAAAAAAAATAGATGGGTTGAAAATACGGAAAAAAAAGGAAAAAAATCAGATGGAAGCAAAATGAAAAAACCTATACCATTCAAAGTTGAAAAAAGAAAAAAGGCAAAAAAGGAAAAAAACGCATCCATTTTCATATAAATATATAAATACACCATTATAGCTCAATCTATTAGGGATATAATGGGAGGTATTAAAGTGGCTAAGATGACTCCCCAAAAAAAACAACATAGAAATAAAAGCAATTAGTCCTATAATTAGTTTTCACAGTTTAATAAAGAGGTAAGGTATAGAACAAACTGACGTCATTCTTTGAAGCATCTCCGTGTAGTCGAATGGATCATACAAAATTTACGGAATAATAGGTCAAACTCATTATATCAAAAGTAAAGTCAAACCAGAACATGGCGATCTCAACATATAAAGATCAAAATGGAAAATATCAATTCTTTCAGAAAATAAAATAAAAATAAAACAAATTAGAATGGACTTACAAATAATAAATAAAATACCAGTGTGTGTAATCTATAGTTTGATAGTATGAATATGTGTGTATTGTGAACCATGGCCCTTTCCAATGAGGGGATCACTATATCAACAAAACCTATGCCCATGCAATAGGCGCTTGTCATTCAAGAAGTGTTATATATGTGCCATGTTTGAGATTTGGAGAGATTTAATTGATACTAGCAACAAGGCCCGTGCTAAGCCGGGCCAAAAAATAAAATATGGTAAATTTTAAGATTTACTATACAAAAACATATAAAAAAATATAGAAATGCAAGTAACATATCTAATCTATAGCCTATTTTAGCTTATTCTTAAATTTGAAAAATCAAGTAAGAGTTTACCGAAATAGATCTACATATGAAAGAATCGCGAAAATCACATCCATATATTTATTGCAAAATAGAAATTTGATTATTATATCTATAGATTGCCTTAATCCGGGACAAAGCAAAGATATAAGAAATTAATATAATAGTTAACATTTAAAAAATCACAATTTTTATTTTAAAGAATTTTTAGAAGAAAATATGATGAAAAAAGATCTTAAAATTTTATGATAAGAGAAAGATATTCATCTACAAAATAATAATGAGTAATATTGTGATTAATAAGGAATTAAAATGAGAAAACATTATAAATTATTGACCTCAACAAAAAAAATATAATTAGAGTAAAATGTATAATAAGAACCACAAAATTAACAAAAACCTTTTTCTCCATGATCTTAAATGAGAATGGGCCTGAAAAGAACTATTGAGGCCAATGAAGATTAATAAATAAGTGTAAAAAATAGACAACATCAAAATAAGAGTAACTGACATTATTTTTTAATATTTACCAAGTGGATATCAAGTTGTTTGATTGGAATATTAACCAAACTTATCTGTAGTACTTCTACTTCACAAGACCTAATGTTGTCTCATTTTTTATACATGGCCACAGTAGAGCTTGATGCCGTTGACAACGAGAAATAAATAGAAATCATTTTAGAGAAATTGAATCACAAAATAATAGAATACAACTCACTTACACAAGAACTATATTGTACCTTATTCTTAGAAAGAAGAGCTGGGCTAAAAGAATGCCTCCTTCCATTTTTTCGTGTATCCAGGTCACTTTAGTACCACCTACCACTCTCTGGAAGACGTAATAATTAACATTACCAGATATATGTAGGAACAAAACTAAACCTCATACCATGCAAAAAGGGGGAAAAAAACAAATAAATCAGCATATAAAAAAATTTTTAAAGGAAAAATAAGAAAGATTGGTGATTTAACAAAGCAATACATGATCTTGTCACTAAGGCGGTCGTCGAACTCTGCATCGTTGACTTGGATTAGGGGTTTTTGGTAGAGCCGATTGTTGGATCTGAAGAAGATCGGTGACTCTGCAGCGGATCTAGAGAAGAAGATCCTGCTGTCGCCAAGGCGGTCGTCAAAATATGCGGCGTTGACTCAGATTATGGGTTTTGGGCGGAACCAACTACCGGATCTGAAGAAGACCGGTGACTCTGTGGCCGATTGGAAGAAGAAAATCCAATTGTCGCCAAGGCAGTCGTTGCAGAATTAGGTTTTAGATAATCGAAAAGGATCCACAGATATACCTCATATAATGACTGTTTTTAAGATCCCCTTAGATCTACATCCTCGAATACAATGAAAGTAGTAACCGTGACTTTGATTAGAAAATAAACCATATAAACTAGAAAATTTTATGTCTGCGGTCGTGGTAAAAAGATAAGCATATTGAAGACTAACTATAAAATATGAACCCAGATGTCATATTGGATACAGATAAACTGCACATGGTAATTAAGTGTAGAAAACCTATCTATCCAAAATAAAACGTGTAGTAAAGCTGAAGGCAATTAATTACATATAGAACCGATTAGGCTCCATTTGGCCACCCAATAGAGAGGAAAACTTTTATTTTTAGAAAATCTTCTCCAGCTACATAGGCACAATCTGCATGATTGAATGAAGTAATGCCAATGACAGTTAATTCACTGTCCCATGAAAAAAGAGGAAACGGAGGAAAGATGTAAAATTAGAAGTCACAAGATGAGATCTATTACTTGGAAGGTAAGTTTCAAATTAGAGAGATTTAGGGGAGCAAATCCGGTGAGATTATTGTTATTATTATCTTGTTGGGAGTAAAAGAGGGAAAAATGATAGAGATCCTTATACGATGAGAAACTAAAATTTTAAAATTCGAATGTCCGGGCAATGAGAGAGATCTTAGGGAGGGGATTGTTTTGAGATTATTTATCTTATGGAAAGATTTCAAGGAAGATAAGAATACAATGAGAAACGTATGATAATCTTGAGTTCAAAATATAAAAACAAAGGGTGCATGAAGAGAGATTTTAGTGGGCTGATATGGACGATCAAGAGAATTTAGGATGGATGCCAAAGTGTCAATTTTTTAAAAAATGATGTGGCGCTCTAGAAAAATAGAAAAATAAGGGGTGCTGATGTGGCACCCTCTAGAGGCCTCCATTCTTATATCTTTAATATATATAAAGAGAAAGATATGAGGAAGATATTTTAGGAGGAAAGATAATTTAAAATGATGAGATGAGGGAGAGATTTTAGGGGATGGTGGAAAGATGATAGTTTTGAAAAGATGAGAGTATTGACCGAATTAATGAGGGAAAGATATGACCAAGAGGAGATAATTGATTGAGGGTTGATGCCACTTGTAATGAAAGAGTGATGGTTTGAATTTTGATTGAGAGAAACTATACGCTAGAGTGAGAGATTTTAATGGGGAAGAGATTTTAGGAGATTCAATTAAGGAATATAAAGATGTTTAATGAAAAGATGGAGAGAGAATTTAATATGGGATATTTAATGAAAGATGGAGCTATTTTACGGTGAAATTTTAGGATGACATGCCATGGGTCATTTTTTAGAAGTTGACATGGTGCAAGAGATTTTAGGGTGGGTAGAGGGAAAGATTTTAGGAAGTTATTAAAAAATTCAGCAGAAAGAGAGATTTTAGGCCAAATTGGTGAGTAAATCAAATAAATGAGAGAGAGGATTGAGAGGAACCGTTAGAAGGATATATTGAAATGGTATTTAAAAGGGTGGCTGGTTGGTTTAGATGATGCAGACAATTTTAGAAACCTAATGCCATGTGTTTTTTTTTTTTTTTGCTGATGTGGTGCTCTAGAAAAAAAAAGGGTGTTGACATGGCATCCTCCACAGGCCATTGTTTTTTTTAGCTTTAATATATATAATATTAAAGCTAAAGGTTTTAGATTTAATTTTGACCAAATTCTTTTTAATTTTGACTATTTTCATGTAGCTCGGCAAAAAGCTAAAAATGTTTTTAGTCTAAGATTTGGACTCATGTGACCTTTTTGTCTTTTTAAATAACGTAACCACTCTGTATTTATTTATCAAAAAAATGCCAAAAAAGTTGGGTGGCCCTTGCCACATGTTCATGCCCATGTATTATTCTGCTAGTTTGTATATTACCATCTACTATCCGTGCACCACATGTATAGACAGGCGTTACTTCAAATAAATGACGTTTTCTCATCAGTTTCGCTGTTTTACCGTCTTCTGTTCGTAAAAGCCAAAAAAAGACACATTTTTAACGTGAAGCGGGATGCTTGATGCTTATTGGAAAAGTGGATTTTCACAATTGCTTTGTTGAAAGTCCTTTTTTAGAATACACTAACCAAACTGGCTTTTATGTGCTTTTTTTCTTTTTAAAAACTAAAAGCCAGATAAACTCTTTTAACCAGTCTAACGGAACATAGCCGCATGGCTTAAAATATCTAAGAGTAGGAGGATGACATTTGAATGTGGACATCCCAATCCAACAGTGATTGCCTATTCATCTAAAAATTAAATTCTTAGATCTAGGATTGAATCCCTAAAAACCAACTAACCACTATCAGTTTCTTTGTTTGTTCGAGAAAGCCAATTCAAGTGGGAAAGAAAACTTGCACAAGAACGAAAAAAGCCCATAAAAAAGAAAAGAAACTGATACATACAGGAATATGTGACATCTAACCACTATCTGTTGGTTACCAGCTTAAGTGCTCACGGCACATATCTCTCTAAATGTATAACCAGCCAATTGATATTTCCAAATGTCAAGACTCGAGGCCTTATGAGGTCATATGCTTTTCTAGTTGGCTTGTAATTATCATTCTTGAAACGTCTTAATGGTCATGTGTGGGTTCAGTGTTAAAAGTCTATACTGCGGATTATAATTTATTTTAGGTAAGACATCTTGAGAAAGTTTCGCACTTATGAGGCTCAGATATAATATAAGATATTTGAGTTTTGATCTTCTACATCATAAGATTTAGGATTCCTTACATTTAATCCGCATGATATTATTAAGTGGGGCTCACATGATAAATTAGTTCAATCATCGAACTCAATTTTAACTAAAGTGAATTTGGCCCATTCCGCCAGAACTCTTTTCTATAGTGGGAAATGGGAGTGGCCAAATTTAGTCTAGTTAAAATGAGTTCAGGGTTAGGTCGAACGAATTAATTTTTCTCGATTCCCTGGAAAAGTCTTTCCTGTTGGGACTCTTTTTTATGCACCCCCAGAAACAAATTCCCCTAGGGTAGAAATTACAACATTATACAAAAAATCCCTAATTAAAGGTTTAAAAATAGTTTTCTCCTTTATAACATTCTCCGTTCAAATTTTAAAATGGTAGAAAATCATCTTAGGGCGTCATGTTTGTTTAGAGGAATAAAATAAAGAGTTTTTTCTGTAACTAACCCCCTAAGATTTTTAGGATTCGTAGATAGACCCTTGTAGTTTTAGTATTGTAAATAGGCCCTTGCTTTTTATATCAATACCTATAGGTCTCCAAAATAAATATTGCTAGCAAAACTGGGCAACCATCACGACGCTTGTGTTGAGTCTTTTTTAAGAAATGCGAGCCTTACGCATTAAAGAAAGAATGAGTATATTGTTATTTACAAAAATATTATTATTTTATCCAACTTTCAATGGTCTCGCTCTCAGTACCTCTCTCATGCTTATTAAACTTAATCATTATTTTGAAACTTTTATCAGTCCATCGGTGGGCCATTATGGATAGATCAATTATAACCAATTATTAGTAGTTGATTGTCATTACGTTGAATTTAGACTTAATGAAGTGGCACTTGGATTGAAAAAGTTAAGAGTTATATAGGTTATGCTCTCTCATTAAAAGTAATTCTTAATGTTGCAAGAGGAAAAAAAATAAAACCAAGTTTTTAAAATTATAAATATAAGGATAAAAGAGATAAGGCAAAAGGTCATTTCACTTTGAAATTTATGGTAGTTGAAAGTCTACTGAGTTTGAGGACACAGAAGTTATTAAAATTAAAAAGTAAGAGCCTATTTATAAACATTGAAGCCATAGGGGTTTTTTTACAAATTCGATAAATTTTATTGAGAAATCTACAAAAAGCTATAAAATAAAAGGTAATGAATTGATTGATTTGGCATAAATTTTTTATTAAAGGGAATTTGAATGGGAGAAATAAAAGGAAAGTAAATTAATGTTGCATAAAAGTACAAAGGAGCTCCCACTGTATACTTTCTCATTCTTCCCAAGAAGCTCTCATTTTACATGGGCTGGGAGAGTCCAAGTACCCTTTTAAATGGGCTCAGGCCCGGTTGGCAGTCTTATCCTTCAACTCATGAAAAAGATTTGAGAACTGTGTCTTTGGAGGGTAAGACGCAACATTTCTTATTAGGGTGATCATGTTTTGAACCTAGTTAATTCCCCTCCTTTGCATATGTGAGTCTCCATTATCTCGCAAATGAATTTTTTTTTTTTTTTTTTGCATGTGTGAGTTTGTGTTACCTCACTAGTGTAAGTCTCTCACGGACCAAGCCCCTTAGCTGGACTACAAAAACAAATTATGAAAAGGATTCTTTATAAGACTTTTTTGGAAGATTAGTAGAATGCAATAAGATTAGTATATTTATTTTAGGAGTTCTGTTTATCTTTTTGTGTGTAGCAGGCCTGTAGGGTTCTCTTTTGTTGTTTGTTGTTCCTTTCTCTTTCAATGTATTTTCTCTTCCACCAAAAAAAATTTAAGAAAAGAGAGAGAGAGAGAGAGAGCGAGAGAGATCTGTAGTCATCTGTAGATCTCTAATCTTGACCCTCCTTTTATTTAAATTTTCACGAAAGTAGGAATCAAATCAGGCACAGCCGCATGGAGGCCTCGAGATGTTTGAATGGATTGAAAACTGGAGATAATTGTGTCAAGAATGATACATGTTGGGGCCTATAAAAGTAAATCCCAGAATAACTAAACACATTGCCCTAGAGATCAAGGCCCAGGACACAAACATTGCTGATAACACATTTCAAGTTAATAACTTATTTCATCAAATTGGGCCAACGGGCCGATCTATTTTCGGAAGCCTACACAAAAAGACATAATGTCAGTTATAATGATTTTTCCTAACACAATAAGCATGTCAATCTAATGGAGGGGAAGGCTTCCGTGTAGCAACACTGCATCTTAATATGATGCGACCGAAACATGTCACATCAGCCTCGCCCCATGAAATTAAGTATGGTATTTTTTTCTCATCACTCTCACTTAATTGTATCTACTTTTACTCCAAAACTACCCTCGCTAATGGGAGCTTCTAAGTACACACAAAAAATTGCTTTCCACACACACATACCATTTAAAATTTTTTGTTACAATTATGCTCTTATAAGAAATTATTAAAATACCCTCACCCTCCTCCCTCCTCCCTCCTCCCATTCCCCACCTCCCCCTCCGCCCCTTCGAACCCTCGCTTTTCCCCGTCTCTCCCTCTCGCTCCCTCTCCCCTCTGTCTCCCTTTCCCTCCCTCTGTTTTCTCTCTCTCCCGCCCTCTCCCTCTCCTTATCTCGCTCCTTGTCCCTCTCTCTCTCCCTCCCCCCTTTTCTCTCTCGCTCCCTCTTCCTCTCTCCATTCTCCCTCTCCCTCCCTCCCCCACTCTCTCTTGCTCCCTCTTTCTATTATCCCTCCCCCTCCCCCCCTCCCTTTGGCTCTCTCTTTCTCTCCCCCTCCTTTTCTCCCTCTCTCTTTCTCCCTCTACTCTTTGTTTCCCTTTGAGGGGTAAGGGGAAAGGGCGGAGAGGGTGGGGAAGGGGAGGAAGAGGTGGGGAAGGGGCATAAGAGAAGGTGGAAAGGGAATGGAAGGAAGGTGGGGAAGGGGTTAAAGAGAGAAATGGGTGGAGGATAGTTTAGGTATAATGATGTGTGGAGAGAAAAATCACCTCTTGATTTTAGAAAGGAAGTGAGTGTGCAAAGAAAATTCTTGTGTGTATTTAGAAGCTCCCTTGCTAATTTATTTCTTAACAAGCCCATTTACAATACTAATAAACTCTCAACTTACAATATAAAGGTGGCACCATGTATTAAATTCTTAAAAGTTTAAGCGAAATTATAATACCTAAAGCTAAGCCCATGTTAGAATTTTACCGATGGAACCCATATTCACTTCACAAAAGGTGTTCCACATTGAAATTCTTGTAAATGTGGGCCTTATGTTGTCATTCTTAAATATGAGTATCTTCTTATAATTTTTAAAGGTGCATCCTACGTTGTTATTTCTAAGATGGGCCTCACATTTGACAATTCCTAGAGCCCCATGTTTTGATTCCTAAAGGTAGGTCCTGTGTAAATTTTAAAGACTAACAATGGACCTACTTGCTCTAAATTATTATTTTATTATAAATCTATTGCACATTTTCCTCCATTTTAATCTTGTTAAAAAAAACATGAAAATTTTGTTAGTTGGGGATACTCTAGTTAAAGTTTTTAGTAAGACGAATTTCATTGCTTGATCATTCTTCTAAAATCTATTTTTTAATTATTTAATTGCTTGACCTTTCCTTTAAAATGTGTAATTTTTTTTCATTTAATCATTTAATATTTGTTTAAAATGTGTCACACTTTTCTTTATTAGTTTGTAATTATTCGTTTGAACTGTGCAATTTATTTTTTGTTACTAATATTTTGGCTTTTATATCATTTATAATGGAATGATGGTTTTGAGTGGCTTAGATGTTAAGAAGTGGTCCCATTGTTAATATTAAAAAATTCATATGGGACCTATCTTTAGGAATAAGGACATGAGGCCCTCCTTTAGGAATTATATCATACATAAGGTCTATCTTTAGAAGTTATAGTGTGGGAGGAGCTTTTAAAAATTACAATAGCTAGTACGACATAAGGCCCCATGTTTACAGGAATTGCAAAGTTGACCAATGACCTAAAAACAATTATTTAAAAATTGGAAACACAAATTATTAAGAACTAAAAAGGTACCTATGTTGTAAACATAGGCTTCATGTTTAGACTCCCAGAGGTAAGTCCCATGTAATTTTTAAATACTAACAATGGATCTACTTCTTGACATCTAAAATGCTTAAAATCATATTTCCATGTTGTAAACATAGGTTTCATGTTTAGATACCCAAAGGTAAGTCCCATTTAATTTTTAAATACTAACAATGGGTCTCCATCTTAACATCTAAAATGATCAAATTCATATTTCCATTATAAATGATAAAAAAATAAAAAGGGGTGTTATTAACTAACAAACAATATGCAGCACATTTTTAAAAAATAATTAAGGTTATACATTTTGAAAAAATATTAAGTGATTAAATAATAAAAGTTAACACATTTTAAAAGAACGATCAAGCATTTATACAATAAAAAATTTGGCATAAGCTTAAACTTTATTTGGGTTCAGGTATTTAATAGGCGCAAACTTAAGTCTCTTAGATTTTTATCCAAGTAGGTTCAAATTTAGGATCCTGTGCCTGTATCATAAGGCCTACGTTTATATAAATTACAATATAAAACACTTTTTGTGAAGTGAATATGGGTCTCATTGTTAGAAAAACAAACTTGGACCCACCTTTTAGAATTATAATTAGTTTTAAGTATTTATAAATTTAGTTCATGAGATCCACTTTTATATTATAAGTTGACAGCTTATCAGTGTAGTATTGTAAATGGACTTGTTAAGTAACTAATAAGTATAGTTTTGAAATAAAAACGTGTACAACTAAGTGAACGTGCTCAATAAAGTGGAGAAAAAATATGGTACTTAATTTTATATGAGCTGATGTGACATATTGCAGTTGGACTGAATATTGTAGCTAATTTCATATGGTGAGGCCGATGTGACACATTGCAGTTCGACTGTGGAATACTACATTATATTAAGATGCAGCGTCACTGCAGTGAAGCCCTCCCTTCTAATGAATATGTTGCTTTGGACATGTGACATGTTGGAATAAGTAGAAGCCATCAAATGCAAAAGAAATGCTAAAAAAAAAAAAAAAATTTCAGCTCAAAACATTTTCATAAAAAAATCTTAAAGTTATCAAACAAAAAAGAAAACCAAAAAAAAAAAAAAAAAACAAACGAAAGGGTATTGTAGATTAACTTTGTGCCAAAAATCAGCTCTATTGGCATCATTTGCCATATATTTTAACCGAAGGAAATAGGCAATTCCTATAAAAACCAGTTAACTACTCAATTTTGCCATTGTTGACTAGCGAGCTGATAAAGTCCAATAGATCAAATTCTATGAGTTTGGATTCTTAGGGTAAAATTTTGACGGTGACTGTGGGTGGACCACTCACGGTTCGCCATATCACCCTCAGGCAACCTGCTATGCATGTGGGCATTGCATGACAGGCTGCCTGAGGGTGATGTGAACTCACGGTCACCATTTGGCAAATTCTTGTATAATCTCAATTCAAATTCTACAAGGTTGGCTATTCCATAAATTCCACTTGTTTTGGGGTACTCTTCCACATTGACCCATTTATCCCAATTCATCTCAACTGCCCTAGCTCTTTCAAAAAAAAAAATCTCTGAAAAACATTGTTACATGGAAATTTTCTAGTAAATTCAACTTGATCACCAAACATGATACATTGAGTTGCATATGGAATTTTACAGAATTGGATAGTTACAAAAGGTTATTGTTTATATTTCTAAGGGTGTGTTTAATAATTCCATTTCAAAGTAAAGTTAAAGTCATCTTTCATTTCAAGACAGAATAAACTGAAAGAGTCAATTCAAAATACCACATTTCAAAAAAATTCTTCTACTTTTTTATACAAAAAAGTCAAAGAGTTACATCCTATTAATTGACAAAAAATATCTACTTTTAACACAAAAAATTAAAAAGTTACATTTTCTCTTCACTAAAAGACAAAATCTTATCATTAAACTGATTTAACTCCTCTCAATTTTTTATCTTTGGAAATGACCATTCACCTTACTTCAGTTATCCAGTTGAATTAACAAACAGCTCCTAAAGCAACACTAGTATCGTCTTGCATAAAAAACATCCTTTGACCGCATCTAACATTCATAGATTCCATGTCACTGCAAGTATGATAGCCATAGGAACCTTAATAACAATCTTATACATACCAGATTAAATCAATACTCAATCACAAACTTACTAACAATCACCAACCAAAACTCATCACTAATTACTAATTAGATTGACCACCATCGTTACCTGCATTATCGCCATCACCTCCGCCACTATGGCTGGGACCATTGCTCCAGTTGCCAAACTGTTGTCTGGGCATGCTATGGTGGTTGGTTGGTCTGCTTTCAGGGGACCCAAGTGGGTTGATCTGACCAGTACTGGTAGTTTTCCCATCAGTCCCTTCTGGCATGGGTTGTTCTTGCTTTTGTACGTCTATGTATTTCTTTCATCTGGGTCTTTCTCTTCATGGCCCAACATGAGCACCCCATCATCATCAGGACCATAGAAAGAGCTACCAGCTTTATCATCATTTTCGGAAACCTCTTGCACAACTGACCTAAGATATTTTGAGAAAGGAAGATTGAAGAGTATAGATTGTTTTGAGCGATTAATCCTACAAACGAAGATGTCATCTTTATATAGAGATGTTTGGCGGTTATGGATCAAATTGGGTATTGTTTAGAAAAATATGATTATGGGATCTCCATCCAATTGTGGAAATGTTAGGTGGGATGTATATATTTTTCTAACAAATTGGTTTTTTTTTAAAGATATCATTTTATGATGGATTGTAAGGACTTCTAAACCCCCATTATGACTCTAAAGAGGGATTTACCACCATCTCAGTAGATGAAATCAAAGTCAATGTGCAGTCATCTTCATTTGTCTTAACCTAATGATGCAAGTTCACAATAAATTCTTATCTCCAAATTTCATCTTTAAGTGAAATATTCTTGTCGTATGAATTCACCATGTTTCAAGAACATATATGAAAAAAAAAATTAGAAGAAAGTATTTAAAAGAAATTATGCTTCCCTTCCTAACACCTTGAGTTTTTGGTATTTATGGTTAGCTGAGAAAATTTCACCTGTGGGGGAGTATTGAAGAGTAGACTCCACCTGATGGAGAATATTGAAAATTATTTCCCTTGCCTTTACTAAGACCTAAACTTACCTGAGGAAATTTGATATACCGTCAGAGCCAGCCGGTCCTAACTTTGAATCCCAGGAGGAATGACTCAGTAGAAAAACAATGTGTCGTCAAAATTGTGTCGAGTGCCATATACATATTATAATATTAGTTAATTCATCGGTTGGACAAATCTTGGGTTTAAAAGAGTTTTAAGTTTATATTTCTAGATGGAATGAACACTGTGTTAAAGTTACGGAATTGAAGTGAAGATTTGAATGCTTGAAAAAGGAGTTTTACAAGGCCCAATCAATTTGATGGATGCCCGATTGATCCGATGAAGGCATCAATTCTATGCAGAAAAAGACCCCAGATAGAACCTCAAATCGATCAATTAGATTGATGCCCAATTGATTGGACCTGATGCCCGATGGATTAAGCACTCATGCTATCAATCAGACCGGCGGCATATCTCAAACTGCCCTTTTAAATTTGTTTCCTTTTTGATCCAAGCTTCCTAATTTTTCATGGAAACTAACCCTATTTGCATCCCACAAATATTGGGCTATAAATACTCTACTCCATTTAGCCCAAATTACCTTTCTCACATTCTAAATCCTAGAATTCCTTTGGAGAGATCTTTTTTTTCTTTGGAGTAATTCTTTCCTGTTGTACTAAAATTTTGAGTTCCTGAGATTCCTTTTCCCCTACTTTTCCTAGAGATTTGTCTTAAGTGTTTTCAAGATATAAAATGTTAAGTGTGATGTGAATTTAATCAATTTACTTAAAACTGCAAGCACATAGCTGTCTTGTTGAGACAATGACAACTACAGGTCAACCACACAAGGAGCACTTTTAAACTTTTTTAATTAAAAATCTAAAATTTCTTTTAAATAAAAGATTGATTAGAAATAAAACTAAGAATATCAGAAACTTAATGCAATTGAAAGTAGTGAAAAATCAATGAAGAAAACATATCAGAGTTAATCCAATTATGTAATTATTCTATTCTTTGTCTTAAAATAACTCAAATTAAAAACAAATCAATGTTTCTGATCTGAAAGATTTGTCTTTCGCAAAAACTAATTTTAATAAGAAGAATAAAATCATTACCCAAGACTTCCTTTACCTCATAAAAGAATGAAAAATCATAAGCATGACTTATCAAATTAAATATAAATTATCAAAGGATCTCAGTCTTAAGCATAATCTATCAAAATAAGCATAAATCATAAAATTATTTTTATTAGAAATTAAATTAGAGGTTGCCTAAGGCATGAAGACAGATCTATTATTCTAATACAACATTCATTAAAAAGAGACAAGAAAAGAACAAAATAACTATATGAATAAAAAAAATTTACTTAACTTTATCTGTATGCTCCAATCCAAAGGATTAGCCAAACATTATCAAGATCATCATAAAAAAGTTCATTAAGATAATTCTTGTACAATATTCACTCTTTAAGAATCTCTCTTTTAAATTCATATTTTTTAGAATAAGGCTTAAAAAATACCTTAAAAATAAAAGTAGAAAATTAATGGGAGGAAGAGAGAGAGGAGAGAGGAGAGAGAGTGGCTAAAGGAAAGAGAAAGCATGAAGAGGGGTGGTGAGAGCTCTTGGACATCCATGCAATGTTTTTATAGGGTTTGGAATCCTTTTTCTTTCCAAACTTTAGTCCTTTTTTCTAGTAAAATTCTCTATATTTAGTAAGTCTTCTCCTTAGCGAACAAGTAAGCAACATTTTGCAACTTTGGAGAGATTCTTTCTTGCTTTCCTTTGGAAACCAATCTCTATACAAACTTTCCACATTTAAAAGATTCTCCTCTTATGTGTAAGTAAATCTTCTAAATAAACTTTTCTTCTTTATTTTCTTGAGGATTTTTTTCAAATCTTCGTAGATTGTCTTGAAAAGAATAATGCAAGGATTGTGGACCCACTTTTATTTGCAATGTACTTCCCTTAAGGAAAAGAAAAAGAGATGGACCCTGTCTAAAGGTGTGCAACATGGAGAGAATCAACATGATTTTTGCTATCCCGTCTAAAAATATATAGCCATCTTTTTGAAACCATAACTTTGGCATTTTAGCTCTGATTGGTGTAATCTTCAATCCTATGAATATCTACTTGAAGAGAGCTTTCCAACGGTACGTAGGTTATCTAATTCTGAGGCTCGGTTTGAGAGTTATGGCCGCTTTAATTTATGCTGTCCAAAGAAAAATGAGATTGACTATCTATTTTTGAATTCCTTTCCTTTGACTTTCCTTTTCTTGAATTCTCTCCACCTTAGCTTTCTTTTCTTTATTCGAATTTAAATTCTTTTAACAACTTGAGAGTGGGACTCCCCTTTTACCATCCAAGCATGTGTGCACATGTGTGTGAGGTCCTCATGAAGCCAATCTTTTAAGCTTCTTGCATAGGGTGCTCCACATGATCTGCTCACATTTTCCTATACATTCTAAGTAAATCCATAAAATACTGAAGAGCTCACATTGAAGCGGGACCTATCTGGACAGAGTTTTACTCCAATTGGGACTTTTTAAAGAAAAATTGTAAATTTATAAATTAATGCAGAAAATGTGTGAAAAACTATGTAAATTCAAGTTCCTAGGTGGAAATTTATATAATGATGAATTTAAATAAATAATGATGTTATTCACCTAATTAAACCCCCAATTTATCTGAAAATGATGTATAAATATGCAAATTCATGACCTTAATACACCCCCACCAGCCTTTTGCTAGTCCCTTGGCAAAAGTTGCGAAAAGCAATGAAGTTCTTTGACCTAATTTAAGAAAAAAAATAACAAAAACATGAAAAGAAAACCACTTTCACTGGTACTCTCAGTTGCATGTAGCATATGTAACAAGCCCTTAAACCCCTAGGTTATCCTAGTAGACGAGTTCTGCCTCGTGAGAGTTTGCAATGAATCTACCCACAAAATTCTTTTTTCAAAAGCAACAAGGTAAAAGAAATTACTCAAAAGAAAATCTACTCCTATTAAACACTTTGGAAATCTGGATGATCGAGAATTCAAACTTTTCAAAATCCGGTCAGCTATTGAATTTTAAAAAACTTTCTCAAATTCATCCAAGACTTGTGTGCACAGTAAAATGTATATATGACTATCAGTTTCAAATATTCCACACCAATGCCACTTAAACAGAATTTTTCTTTAAACCGTTTGATCTCTCAAGAATCTAGCTAAAATAAATTTCCTCCTCTTAAGGCTACTATGACAGTTTTCATACTGCTGTTAAGGATAGAAAAACTTTTCCATTTCTTTTTTTTTTTAACGCACACACATCTTTCTAATAACATGTAATTGTGCAATGCCTAGGTTCCTTAAGCTTTCTAATTAACTCATATAACAAGCGTTAAGCCAATGACTTCCAAACCAGATGGCTTTAGGACATTAGGTATGGACATACCCCTACAGGTTTACTAGCTCTAGTTAAAAAAGTTATAAACTCAAACTAGTCACCAAACATTATTCGTATTACCTTCTATTTACTTGGTAATAATACTTTTTTTCTTAAAAGAATAAGGAGAAGCACTCCGGTCCTCGAAAAAAAGGTAGCCCTTTTAAATTTGCCCGAATTAATTCCCTGTGATGAACTAAGAGATAAAAATATTTATGAACTAAATCTCAGGTTCTCATTGAATCCTTCAGAGAAATTCTGAAAGCAATCATTTTAGTTTCCTATCCAAACTTCGAGAAATGTAAAGTGTGTATAGTGGAGACAAGTTTAGGTAATCTTCCAATGGGCTTTATCATTCAGAAAAAGTGGACTTTCTTTTTACTTCCTTCCAAAAATTCGAAAATTCTAAATTTATTAAATATCTTCAATTTGCCTTAATTCCTTTGAAAACTTTCTTTTCCTAAAAACTCTTTTTTTTTCTTTCTTTTTTATTTTTTCGATAAAATAACCTAAGACATAAAATAAAATACAGCCTAACTTGGTGCACCTCGGATTGACATGAGGGCCTTTTAATGCCAGATTCTCAGACAAGATGACTATCGTGGCTATGTTTTATCTTGCTTCATCAAGTATTCTTTTTGGTTCCAACTGATGTAACCAGTCTCAAATCAAATTTCTTCTTTCTTTACTTGATGAGGACCAGAGCAATCTATTGCATCTTTTTCCATTTTCCCTAAAAATTGAGTCACAATTAACTCTCAAACGATGATAGTAATAACCAATCCTCTTAGCTCTACGTTTAATGGTATAGAGGCTCTTACCATCAAACAGCAACAATTGCTTATCCTTCATTTCTTGTTTGAAGGCCTCCCTTATTTTCATCATAATGATGATCTTGATGTCAGAAGGAACATTAAGCTTTGACAAGAACCAAATGTACAGAACGTAATTGGAAACCATTGGGTTGACTCCTAACAAGCGCTTAATTTAATGTCTTCAACTGGACCAAAGATTCCTTCTTTTTTTTTTTTTTTTTGAAAAACAGAAACAAGCGACTAAGTTGCGCACATCCCCCAACCTAAACCTCACATTGTCCTCAATGTGATGAATGAAAAATGCAATGAGGCGAATACGATGATGATACTTACTTTGGATAAATGGGATCCTAAAAAAGGATCTCCTTAATGTGTTTATCTTTCAGCTCAAGAAACAGTTTTAACCGTTGACCATTGACTTTGAAAACATCTCCATTTTTGGGTTTTTAATTTCCACACCACCATGAAAGTAAATAGTCCTGACAATGAACGGACCAGTAAACCAGCTCTTAACTTCCCTAGAACAGATGTAACCGGGAATTAAACAAGAAGGACTTTCATACCTGGTTCAAATGATTTTCTGAAAATTGACTTATCATGGTTTAACTTCATTCTTTCTTTGTAAACCTTGGCATTCTCATAGGCATCATTCCTAAGTTCTTCCAACTCATTGGGTTGCAATTTGTGCAGATTACCTGTAGTGGGTAAATCAAAATTGAACTTTTTAATAGCCCAATAAGCTCTATGTTCCAATTTAATAGGCAAGTGGCAAGCTTTTTCATAGACCAACCTATATGGTGACATCCCAATAGGTTTCTTGTAAGTAGTTCGATAGGCTCACAATGCGTTGATCAATTGCAAAGACCAATTTTTCTTAGTGGGATTGACCATCTTTTCCAAAATTTGCTTAATTTGGCTATTCAAAATTTCATCTGGCCACTTGTTTGTGGGTGATAATGTGTAGCAATCTTACTGGTGATAGAATAATTTTTCAACAAATGCTCAAAGGGATGGTTGCAAACATGGGTGCCTTTGTCACTAATTATCGCCCTAGGGGTACGAAATGGAGAAAAGATATGATCTCTCTCAAACTTGATCACCACATGGTGGTCATTCCTTTTTGTCGG
This sequence comes from Sextonia rubra, assembly GCA_037013555.1. Taxonomy (NCBI): domain Eukaryota; kingdom Viridiplantae; phylum Streptophyta; class Magnoliopsida; order Laurales; family Lauraceae; genus Sextonia; species Sextonia rubra. The sequence goes on from JASUAD010000008.1 coordinate 13,307,009, forward strand.
TATGGCCTCTACCCACTTGGAGACATAGTCTACTGCTAGTAAAATGTAAAGATTTTCAAAAGAATTTGAAAATGGCCCCATAAAGTTAATTCTCCATACATCAAAAATTTCCACAATAAGTATAGGATTTAGGGGCATCATATTCTTCTGATTGAGCTTACCAAGCCTTTGACACCTTTCACAGTTCAGATAGAAAGTGTGGCAATTTTTAAAGAGTGTGGCCAGTAAAATCCACATTGCAAAATTTTTACAGCTGTCTTTTTCGAACTAAAATGGCCCCCACATACTTGATCTTGGCAGAATGAAAAGACTGAGTAGTCATGATCAGGAATGCATCTCCTGATGATTTGGTTTGGAGAGTACTTAAAAAGATACGGGTCATTCAAAAAGAGAAAAAAAACTTGACTTTAGCTAAAAATTTTGATCGATCCTATTTTGACCAATGGCCAGGCATCTCCCTTATAGCAAGGCAATTGATTATATCTGCAAACCAAGGGATCTAAGAAATACTTAGCAATTGTTCGTCAGGAAAATTTTCATTTAATGGGACCTCATTGGATGGCTCTAAAGGTAATCTCGAAAGATGATCAGCTACAACATTCTCACATCCTTTCTTGTCTCTTATTTCCAAATCAAATTCTTATAGTAGAAGTATGCACCGGATCAATCTAGCTTTCACTCTTTTTTGAAAAGAAGGTACCTTAAGGCTGCATGGTTCATGTAGATGATGACTTTGGATCCTATCAAGTAGGATTGAAACTTCTCCAAGGCAAAAATCATAGCTAGCAATTCTTTTTCAATGATTGTGTAATTTAGCTGTACATCATTAAGGGTCTTACTAGCATAGTAAATCACATGAGGTAATTTCCCAAATTGTTGACCCAAAACAGCCCCGATGGTAGTATCGGATGCATCGCACACGAGTTCAAATGGAATGGCCCAATCAAGTGGTTGGATTATAGGAGCTGATTTAGCTCCTTTTTCAGTCTCTCAAAGGCCTTTAGATAATTTTCATCAAATTCAAATGGGGCCTCTTTTGTCAGCAATTGGCACGAAGGTTTAGCAATTTTGCTAAAGTCCTTGATAAATCTATCATAAAAACTAACATGGCCTAGAAATGATCAAATCTGTTTTACAGATCTTGGTGGTGGTAATTTTGAGATTAAGTCAATTTTTACTTTGTCCACCTCAATCCCTTTCTCAGAAATAATGTGTCCCAAAACTATGCCTCTTTTAACCATAGAATGACATTTTTCCCAATTCCGAACTAGATTCTTTTCTTTGCACCTTTCAAGTACAAGGGACAAATGATGTAAGCACTCCTCAAAAGAATTGCCAAAGACCGAAAAATCATCCATGAAAACCTCAATGAATCTTTCCACCATGTCAGAAAATATACTCATCATGCATCTTAATTTGAAAGGTGGCCGGTACATTGTATAGCCCAAATGGCATGCGCTTGCAAGCAAATGTGCCAAAAGGATAGGTAAAAGTGGTCTTTTTCTGGTCCTTGGGTGCAATTGAAGTTTGATTATAGCCGGAATAACCATTAAGAAAGCAGTAGTAAGCATGACTGGCTAGCCTTTCAAGTATTTGATCTATGAATAGGAGGGGAAAATGATTTTTTTAAGTCACCGAATTCAAATTCCTATAATCGATGCATACTCTCCATCCAATCTGTATTCTAGTGGTTACCAATTCATTGCCCTCATTTTGAACCATTGTTATTCCAGATTTCTTTAGTACCACTTGTACCGGGTTCACCCATGCATTATCAGATATGGGATAGATCACCCCTACATTAAGTAATTTTAAAGCTTCCAACCTAACCACTTTTGTAGGATTTAGTTGCCTCTGTGGTTCACGAGAAGTTTTTGTACTTTCTTTCAAATGAATTCTATGTTGAACCATAGATGAGCTTATTCCTTTGATATCTGCTATGGACAACTTTATTGCTTCCTTGTGTTCATTTAGAATTTTTATGAGTATTTCCTCTTGGACAGGGTCTAAGTCTGAAGCTATAATCAGTGGAAGGGACTCTAGGAAGCCTAAAAACACATATTTCAAAGCATGTGGCAGCTGCTTGAGTTCTAACTTAGGGGGCTCTACAACAGATGGGATAGGTGGGGAAGCAGATGGAGTCAAAATTTCATGATTTGGTTGCTACTTGGTATAGTTCATGACAGGGGTTGAGTCTAATAGAGTATTGACTTCCTCAATTTATCCATCTATATCAAAATCACTTCCAAAGTGGGCCAAACAAGCCTCTAGTAGATCTTTAAGATTTAAATGGGGTAAGTGATTTTTCACTAATTCATGAATATAATTGTAAGGTCCCAACCCTAGATAATTATGATTTATAGTAATTAAATTGGTCTTACTTTAATTAATATGTAGTTAGGCTAATTGAGCTCAAATCTCAAGAGGTTGGGTCATGGATAGGTAGTTGGGTCGGGCTCGAACCTTATTAGGTAGTCCAGGACCTTTTGTATTTAGCATTTTCATGATTTGGTATTATTTATGCATCATAGTAGTTGCATCGGGTGAGTCTCATCTTGTGGGACATTTTTCATGTTTGGCCCAATTCCATTTGGATCCATTCCAACCCAACTAAGCCTAATTGACTTAACTTTAAAAAAAATCCAAGAAACAATCAGGGCTTGCTTGTAAATTCCAGAAATTCCATTCCTTGAAAAACCCCAACCTCCAGCGATCCTCTCTTCCTCTCCTTCCTCCATTTCGATTGCTGCTAGTTCCTCTTCCTCTCCTATCTTCTTCCATCACCTTCTTCTCCAATCCAGCCTCCATCCCATGGTGCTTAGACTTGCATGCAAGAAGCTTGAGATCTCCTTCTTCCTCCTTGGTCTTCTTCAATGCTCTTTCTCCTCTTTGTTCTCATTCCAGATTTGCAGCCCCATCTTCTTAACAAATAGCTTACATAGACTTGAGGTAAGGAAACCTCATCTTCATTTGTGTTATTATGTTCATTAGGGGTAAGAAAACCCAAGGATTTGGCGTGCATGCATCTCATACTTTTGTATTTCCATGCATGACCTAGATCTTCTTCCTAGGAGAGCTTTTGTACCTCTAATCAAGGGGCAAATTGATTTGAGTGAAGCACCAAGCTTAAGGTAAGTATAATGATACATTTTCTTTACATGTATGGCTTTATTCTTTGATTCTCGATGGATTTTGTGATTTTACCCTCTTTACAGCTCAATCTAAAAGCTTTCATTCCACACTTTTGGGTTCCCTAAAGGACCATTATCCATTTATTCATCCAAAAATTACCACAAAACACAAATCAATCCTTGTATTTACGGGAGGATTGATTTGTGTTTTGTGGTAATTTTTGGATGAATAAATGGATAATGGTCCTTTAGGGAACCCAAGAGTGTGGAATGAAAGCTTTTAGATTGGTTTTATTGCAGTAGAAAGGTGTATTAGAAGAGAAAACCATTTGGAAAGGAAGCCCTCCCGTAACAGAGTGCTTCAGGGCCGATCGGTCGGTCCTAAAGCCAGATCGGTCGATTGCCTCTTAAGGTTGTCCGACCGGCTGGTCACCCAGCCCGACCGGTCGAATTTCCTTTCTGGATGCGGTTCGATTGGTCGGACCAACACCAAATCGATCAGGTAAACCTGACCTGTAACTTTTAGAGAAGTGTTCCGAAATGAATTCTATGCTTGATTATGGACTTTCTATAGTCGATGGGATAGCCTAATGATGGGTTACTCCCTTATACCTTAGAAAGAGACCAAGGTGTCGACCCACACGTACTATAGGTTGTAGGTTCAACCTAAGACCATATAGGACTATAGAATTGGATCCTTTGCTACCCCAAACTAGCCCAACGGTGACTAAACAAGGAGAAGGAGGAGTGTTGAGCTGTCACTCTTTTCTTCTTGATTCTCTGGTTAGTTTTCAATGTCATGTCATGGGTGTTGGCATAAGGTGAAGTGTCCTTTATATACATGAGATAACACCGAAAATGGTAATACTGGGACACCGAATGTCTTATGAATACACCGTATTGAATGACCTTGGAAACCCGGATTATCTAGCATAGGATTGGCTAGTAACTCTCCTTGATGACCCCACAATCTAATTGCGTTCATATTGATAGTAACCTTGACTTCAAACATGTTAGTCCATATCAGTATGTTTATTGATGAAAAGTATTCTACGTAATTATGATTCTTTGATTGATATTTCCAACAAGATTGAGTACACTTTTGTATGAGTACAAGCAGATCAGCATACGTTAAACAAGGACATCAGATTATTTCCGATATGTTTAGAGTCGGCGCCACTTGGCTTATACCCCATAAGAGATTCGACGGGACCCCATGGGAGTATCCTATCAGTTGCCTACTGCAGTAGTATCAGGAGAGTGAGTCGACGCTCTCACGGAGAGCTAGTCGATCCTGGCCCAATCGCTAGTGGTTTCCCAAGGATCAATTTACTCTCTTATTAGAGAGGAAATAGCAAATGTGGTTGCCATGTTGGTATGATATATTCTTTATTCATGATTCTCTATTCATGCAAACTCATATGCATAAATGCCTAGATTTCGACATTGACCTCTTTTAATTATCATGTCATTTTAATTCAATTGATCTATCGTGTTAAGCTCATGTATCTTTATCTTTACTTAACCGTCGTGTTAACTAGAATTACCATGGTGTTATAGGTACAGAACCTGAGGCCAATTTGGTACTCAGTGCACCCCTGGAGGGAACCCCAGCATTACCTCGGGACGTAAACTAGTGGAATGAGGAAGACATCTTTTCGTGATTCTCCTCAACAGAGCGCAACAGGGATCATTTGGGATTGGACTTAGGGTCATCTTGGCATTGATGTATTTGTATTATTATCATGGATTTTCATGTTCTATGCATGTAGTTGGGTTAATTAACAGACTTGTTTATATAATGAAATGAAATGAATGCTTTATGGATGTCTATGATATATATACAGGTGAAATCTCCAGGTTTCCGCTTAATTGCTTTATGTTGATAATACATGTTTGTGGATCTTCCTCACACGTACCTGTGGGATCACCCTTGTGACAGTTCGTACGTGTCTGGTCATGGCACGAATTGTCATGGGTACGTGTGTCATTCCCCGGAACCCACATCTAACCCCCAATTCTCGGGTTCAGAGCGTAACAATAATTGACTTTAAAAACCCCATCATCCTCATCAGGAGATTGCTTACTAACATTAAAAATGTTCATTTGAATGGTCATAGTCCCAAAAGAAATTTGCATCACTCCATTCCTACAATTGATTAAGGCATTTGAGATGGTTGGGAATGGTCTCCCTATGATCACTGGTATTTTGGGTTTAGCCCTAGATGTGTGTTTTATATCCAAGACAACAAAATCGACTGGAAACACAAAGTCTCTGACTTTGATTAAAATATCTTCAACTACCACCTTGGGGTATTGAATTGATGCATCAGCCAATTGCAAGGTCACATGGGTCTTTTTCAACTCCCTCAAACATAATTCTTTATAAATAGAGTACGGAAGAAGGTTCACACTTACACCCAAGTCTAAGAAAGCTTTCTCTATATGATGGTCCCTTATTTGATAAGAAATGGTAGGACACCGTGGGTCCTTGTATTTGATCAAGGATGGACATGAAATGATTGAGATAGCTTGTTGAGAAACGACTTTTTGGGCACATTGGTAGTCCTTTTAAAAGTACGAAGGTCCTTTAAAAATTTCACATAGGCTGGAGTCTGTTAGTTAGCATCGAGTAATGGAATGTTGATTCTCACTTATTTAAACACCTCTAACATTTTATCCAATTGGGCAGTTGATTTTCATGGTCTTAGCCTCTAGGGGTATGGTGCCTTAGGAATGTAAGTCGTAGGAGTGGGCTCACTAGATGATGGTTTAAGATTGATTGAGTTCTCCTTGACTGGCTCTGGTTCTATCATGGGTTTAGCATTCACACTTGGTTCCTTAGATTCCACATCCTCACTTGATTTTAACTCAGGTTCCATGGGTAGTTCTACTTTGTTATTAACTTGTGTACTCGACCTAAGAGTGATTATGGATTTGACATGCTCTGGGCCTTTTCCTTTATTATCATGAACAACTTGGCCCTTAGGATTACACTCAAGTTGACTAGGGAAGGTTCCCTTGTCTCTAACGCTCATGGAATTGGCCAGTTGGCCCATTTGATATTCCAATTTTGCAAGGGTATGAGTATGGCCATTTAAAATTTGAGTCATGGTCTGCTGGAATTGAGCAGTGCTCTGAAAAATGAGTTTCATGGCCTCTTTTGAGGAACCTACCCTTTGGGTTAGTGGACTAGGGCTGCAATTGGGCTTTTGGAAATTGGGTGGGGTATTGGTTTGAGAATGAATAAGCTGAAATTAATTGGCTTGTGATGGGCCATCCTGAGTTGGACCCTTGGTCCAAGAAAAGCTTGGATTATCCCTCCAACCTGGATTGTATGTGTTGGAGTATGGGTCATACCTTTGTCAATTATCAAAACGAGCATGTTGATAAAGCGCGTCCACCTCCTCAACAGATTTTGCTTGACTTAAAGTTGTTGGGTCAATTCCACCATTCAAGGCTTGATTATACTTCAATGACTCCAAGGTGTTTGGAGTGGGCATTTGGTTCAGCTCTAGGCCTCTATCCTCCTCATCAGTGTGGCCGATTTGGCCTCTGCCTCAATTTTAGGTTCAATCTTGAACACCCACCCTTCTCAGGAATGGAGGGTTTGATGGGCTCCCTCTTAACAGGGGCCCACTATAGTGTATTATCAGCGATTTCTTCCAAAAATGTCCATGCTTCATCCACTGTTTTCTGTATAAAGCTCCCACCACAGAAGGATTTCACTATTTGTTTAGTTGGGTAATCTATGCCCTTATACACAATCTGGACCAATTTGATCTTTTCAAATCCATGGTGGGGACATAGATCAAGAGGTCTTTGAACCGTTCCAAATAATTATAGAGTGTCTCCCCATCCATCTGATAAAACCCATTGATGGCCTGCCTAATCAAAGTTGTCTTCTATTTGGAATAGAATTTTTTGTAAAACTCTTCGACTAGCTTAGCCTATGTAGTGATGGACCCAGCCTGTAAGGCATAAACCCAGGTTTTAGCCTTTTCTTTTAAGGAGAAAAGGAATAATTTAAGCTTAAGGGCATCTTCCATCATATGATTTATTCTCATGGTCCCACAAATGCCCTCAAATTCCCTAACTTGTTGATATGGGTTCTCTTGGTCTACCCCATGGAACACTGAGTGTATCTGGATCACGCCAGATTTGAACTCAAAGGTAGCATTGGTCTGCGGCAACCTAATACAGGATGGTTGAGTTGTCCTAGTAGGGTATATGTAATTCTTCAAAGTAATGGGTGGGTCCACTTGCTCTCCTTCAACTATATTTGCTTCAAAAATTGATGAACTATCTATGATGGTTAAGGCTAAGGGCTCTATCCTAATCAACTTATGGTTTTTGCATTCCCATAATTTCTTCCTCTCAGATTTAGATCGTATGCACCAGATTCAACCCTAAAAAAAAATGTCAACCTAATCTTTACGCAAGGTTCTAATGATCCTAATATGACACAGAAATCAAGCAGTCATGCAGAAAGATTGAGCACAAAAAAAGGTCATATGGTTAACTTAGATATTAGATAGCTCCTAACTGGTGAAGAGAACACTTGGGCCTTCAATTTGGTCCTATGAAATCTTAGTTGACCAGATAGCCACCAAGGAGTGGTGGGGATGAACCCACTTAAGTACAAGTTCCCTGAACAGTTAAATTGTTGCACCGTCAGGAGCAAAGGTTTTTTTTGGTCATCAATTTCAGTCAAAGAATGCAATTGGTGCAACTGTCAGTGGTCTTGTCCTACTAAGCTCGAATCCTAGGATCTTGTTGCTACTTGACTTTAATTAAGGTTAGGATCCTAATGTGAGAGATGGTTAAACCTAGATGGGCAAGATCTGGTGATAAAATCCAGTCTTTATTTTTTTTTGGGGTGAGTTGCCCTTAACTAAGTGTATGGGTCCAACTTAAATTGTGTGCCACGCAAGCAGTTATAGTTTACAAAATTTTAAATCAACGAAGCCCACTTCCAAAAAAAGATTCGTGGGTGAAGGATAGAAGATCTTACAGTGGATCCAAGCAAATCTTATCTTGTGCAAGCTTATCTTCTTTTTTAGCAGTTTTTGCAATCAATTCAATGTTGTTGGACTTTTTTAGAGCAATTCCCATAGTTTCCTGTTTTATCAAATCTCTCCACATAATGTAAACTACCAAAAACAAAAAAACTCTTGTTAGTAATTCCTAATTTGAGTGAAACTCCTATCTAAAAAAGGTTGAAATCTTGTCCTAATCTAAAACAAAGATATAAAAATATGAAAACTCTAAGTTACCAAAAAAAAATTCTAAAAGATTGAAAAGGTACTTAACCTAATCAAACTTGAAATTCAACTAAACCTAATCCAACCAAACTAGTACTAACAAATCTAATGAAACCTAGAAATTAGTTTTTTTTTCTGAAATTCGAAATTAGAAAAATACTATAAAAATAGTTTTTTGTGATTATAAAAAGAATCCTAAAAGAAAATAAAAACTACTCTAAAAACTCAAAAAGACTCAAAAAGAAAAACTTTTTTTTTACTTTTTAACGTCTAAAATTTGGAAAAAAATTATAAAAATTTTTTAATTAATTTTTTTATTCAGAAAATTTAATAAAATGCAAAAGAAATTAGAAAAATCAGAATTTTTTTTCTTTTTTTAAAAAAAAAATTAAAAAGACAAACTACCACTAATTTCACAAAAAAAAAAAGAAAATAAACTAAATGATTGAACAACTAATAATGCAATTTAATGATGAATATGAATGCACCTAAACAAAAAACAGATTTAATAATAAAAAAATTCAGATTTGGCTTCCCGGCAACAGCACCCAAAACTTGATATGAATTTAATCAATCTATTTAAAGCTGTAAGTACATAGTTGTCTTGTTGGGACAATGGCAAATACAGGTTAATTCTACAATGAGTAATTTTGAACTTTTTAAATTAAAAATCTGAAATTTCTTTTAACTAAAAGATTGATTTGAAATAAAACTAAGAATATCATAAACTTAATGCAATTGAAAGTATTGAAAAATGAATGGAGAAAATAAATCAAAGCATCTAGAATCCATTAAGTAAGATAATTAATCCAATCATGCAATTATTCTATTCTTTGTCTCAAAATAACTCAGATAAAAAACAACTCAATGTTTCTGATTCGGAAAATTTGTCCTTCATAAAAACTAATTTTAATAATAAGAATAAAATCATCATCCAAGACCTAATTCACCTTATAAAAAAACGAAAAATCATAAGAATGACTTATCAAATTAAGCATAAATTATCAAAGGATCTCAGTCCTAAGCATAATCTATCAAAATAAGCATAAATCATCAAGTTATTTTCATTAGAAATTAAAATAAAGGTTTCCCAAGGCATGAATACAGATCATTCATTAAAAAGAGACAAGAAAAGAACAAAATAACTGCATGAATTAAAAAAAATTTACTTAGCTTCATTTATGTGCTCCAATCCAAAGGATTAGCCAAACATTGCCAAGATCATCATTAAAAAGTTCATTAAAATAATTGTTGTATAATATTCACTCTTTAAGAATCTCTCTTTTAAATTCATAGTTTGTAGAACAAGGCTCCAAAAATACCTTAAAAATAAAAGTAGAAAATTAATGGGAGGAAGAGAGATGAAGGGGAGAGGAGAGAGAGTGGCTAAAGGAGAGTGAAAGCATGAAGAGGAGTGGTGAGAGCTCTTGGATGTCCATGTATTGTTTTTATAGGGTTTGGAACCATTTTTCTTTCCAAACTTTGGTCCTTCTTTGTAGTAAAAATCTCCATATTTGATTAGTCTTCTCCTTGGCCAACAATTAAGCAAGATTTGGCAACTTTGGAGAGATTCTTTCTTGCTTTCCTTTAGAAACCTATCTCTATACAAATTTTCCATGTTTAGAAGATTCTCCTCTTATGTGCAAGTAAGTCTTTTAAATAAGCTTTCCTTCCTTATTTTCTTGAGGGTTTTCTTGAAATCTTCGTAGATTATCTTGAAGAGAATAATGCAAGGATTGTGGACCCACTTTTATTTGTAATGTACTTCACTCGAGGAAAAGAAAAAGAGATGGACCCCACCCAAAGGTGTGTAACATAGAGAAAATCGACATGATTTTTGCAATCCCGTCTAAAAATATACAACTAACTTTCAGAAGCCATAACTTTATCGTTTGAGCTCCAATTAATATAATCTTAGATCTTACTGATATCTACTCAAGGAGAGCTTTCCAACGGTAGGTAGATTACCTAATTTTGATACTCTGTTTGAGACTTATGACCGTTTTAAGTTATGTTGTCCAAAAAAAAATAAGATTGATTTTCCATTTATAAATTCCTTTCCTTGGACTTTCCTTTTCTTGAATTCTTTCCATCTTGGATTTCTTTTCTTGATTTAAATTTGAATTCTTTTAATAACTTGAGAGTGGAACTCTCCTTTTATCAGCTAAGCATGTGTGCACTTGTGTGTGGAGTCCTCATGAAACCAATCTTCTAAACTGCTTGTGTGGTGTGCTCCACATGATCTGCTCACATCTTCCTGCACATTCTAAGCAAATTCATAAAATAGTGAAGAGCCCACATTGAAGTGGGACCCGTCTGGATAGAGTTTTACTCTAATTGGGACTCTTTGAAAAAAAATTGTAAATTTATAAATTAATGCAGAAAATGTGTGAAATTATGTAAATTCAAATTCCTAGGTGAAATTTCATGGAATGATAAATTTAAAAGAATAATGATGTTATTCATCTAATTAAACCTCCAATTCATCTTAAAATGATGCATAAATGTGTGAATTCATGATCTTAACAAAGTGTGTGAAAGGTAGACGACGTATGCATCGATAAGAAGAATTTCAGTCATTTTGGTTGTGTGCAATTAAACAAGGGTAGTAAGTATATCTTATAACCTTCGAGTTTATAGTGCTTGATCTTATTGAACCGATGTTAGGCTTCATGGTTTTTTCTCATTTGGGTTTTCCACTTAAAAATACTGATTCCATCTCTTATGGTTGATTGTTTGATAACTTAGGTTAATTAATTGTTTTAACTATATAAGAAATCTGTGTTAGGACCTTAACATGTATCAAGGTAAGAATCCTTCATGCCGACCGTGTTCCACTTGAGGGGAGTGTTGAAGAGTGGGTTCCACCCGAAAGGGAGTATTGAAAAGTAATTATACTGCCTATATTAATACCTTGAGGTTTTGGTAACAATGGTTAGTTGAGGAAATTTAATAGAAAGCACCACTTTAGTAAACTTTCCTTATCAGATTTTCCCAGATGCAGGAATGACGAGAGAAATGACAACACTAGGTTCATGTTGGTCTATAACTTTTAAGGAAGTTGGCTGATCAACAAGTCACATGCATTCTTATTTATATTAATTCATTGATGCCAGTTATTAGATAAGTTATAATAATATGTTTTGTTTTCTTAGGTATGTCTTATATCTATTTCTTGGACTTTCAAGGTGTTACAAGAGTAATATAAGGTTATTATAATGAATATCTTTTTATCCATAGCTTTTGTACTTTCTCAGCAGGCTAATGAGGAATGTAATATCTCAGACTTTTAGGGTGCATTTGGCATTGTGCCAACCGGATGTTCTCACATTCCCATAAGATAAGAAGACAGAAAACGTGTTTGGTATGGGCAAATCACTATTTCTAATTTTGGTCTCGCGGGAAATAATCTCGAAATCTTAATCTGTTGGTATAAGAAATTCGGAACAACAAAAAATTTTTTTTTAAAGCAACAACTTGGTGGCACAGTTGTGTCCTATTTGTCTCTTGACTTATTTAAAAGGAAGTGACTCTACTATTTAATTCCTAAAGTGGGTCACATGGTAATAATCACAAAAAGGTTGGCCTATATTATAATTTCTAATTTCTTATAAGAGTAGGACCATGTTATAAATCTTTTGACTGGGCCCCATGTTCTAATTTTTAAATGTGTTATATGGTCACAATCACAAAAGGTGGAGCTACATTATAATTCCTATGACTGTGGGCCTACATTGTAAATCTTATGAATATGGCCTCATGGTCTATTTTCTAGAAGTGGGTACCACAATTTTGAAAGTGGGTCCTGTGTTCACAATCAACAAACGAGATGACCCCACATTATAATCTATTATAATTTCTAATGGTGGGCACCACATTGTAACTTCTACATGTGGGTCCTATGTACAAAATTACAAAAGATGTGGCTTCATTTTGTAGTTCCTAAATGCGGGTCACATAGTCATAATAACAAAAGGTGGACTTACATTATAAAGTCTATGAATGTGGGCTCATATTCTAATTTTTAAAGGTATATAACATGCTATAATTTATAAAGATGGGTTACATATTTACATTAAATAAAAAGGTGGCCCCACATTTTAATTCCTATAAAGGTAGGACTAGCTTACAAATCCTATAGATATGGGGCCAATGTTCTAATTTTTAAAGGTGAGTTCCACGTTATAACTTTTAAAGGTAGGTCCCATGTAAAACAATAATAGAGTGCCACAAACATTAAAACGTAGGTAACACATTAGATCCTATAACTCTCTTGTTTCCATTCATTGGAGAAAATGTTTTATATTGTTACCAAATATGTTCCATGTAGCATATTCTCAACTTTTGTACAAGCAGGCCAATGTTTGGTTAATCAGAATCCCAATTTTTTTTATGGATTTATTTTTTGATAGCATAAACTGGGCATTTTCACACAAAAATCTGACTGAGAATTCCTAAGGATGAAAATATTAGAGGTCTAAAGATGACCAATAAAAGTAACCTGCTTTCCTGTCTATGCAGTCAATTGGATCACTGCTCTTGATATCCTAGTGTAATAGTCTGATCCATTGAGATTTATAGAGTTCCTTATTGTAATTATTTTAAGCGAAAAAATCAAAAATAAGAAAGCAAACTTTCTACCCATCACCTTCTTACAAGGAAAAAAAAATGCCCTAACACATTGGCACTTGACTGATAGTGTTGATTCTAACTATTGTGCTATAACATATGCATGCATTTCATTAAGATTAAAAACATTCTTCAAAACTAAACATTCTCTGATTTATTTTTGAAAATCCAAAAACAATATCCAGCATTATTCATTCTCAAACATTCTCTAACTATTATCAAACATTATTCATTCTGTAGCTAACATTCTATATCAAATTTTATAATCATAATCCATGTTTCAAGCGGTTTCAATTACAAGTGATTCCTTCATATTTGAGATAAAAAGGCTAAAATTAGGAGGAATGATCAAAATATATAATGGTCTTCCTGATATCTCGCTTATCCTTATGAATTGGCACGGCCAGATTGGCCCCAAAAGTGTCATTTGACTAGGTATGTTCAATACTAGTACAAAATAGATGTATATGCTATAAATCCGACATTGAAAAATGGCCCATAAGCAACAAATTGGTTGTAGTGCAGCTATACTGGGCAGCATTTGTGAAAATCATGGTTGTACATGGGCTGGTTTAGCCCAAGTGCAGTCCCCTTGGACTGGAAAAAGATGACCATTTCAGTTTTGAGCCCATCGCCAAGTATGGAACTGATGCTGCTTAGTAGGCAAATGGGCCAACCATGGACCTATCTTCCTAAAGACCGTATTTGATTTGGATGCCACAATCCATTACCCATCTCAAAAGATTTCGTCACAAATGGGCAAATGTTTCACTGATGGATTGGATGTACAAACTAGATTTATCAGCCTGTGGGCTAGCTATGGCCCTAAGTATTAGGCCCAAAACTAAATATGTGGAGTATGTCGCAAAACTACTACCCCTGACTCAGCGATAAGTTCAAAATAGACCCCACTTTAATTGCAGTGGACTTTGGCCTAGGGGTAGCGTGGGGTGGCGTTTAGATTTGGCAGAGAAACTGTTCTCAGCCATTGATCACTGGCTGCACCATTAATTATGCTATTGGTAGACAGGTAATACACAGAGAGACCTCAATGGATTGTAAATAAATTTGGATAATCGCAGCCTTCGTTTGATGGGCCAGCAAAAACTTGTGATTACAAATCATCTGTGAGGATTATCATGTCACTCAGCCATCACCAATCATGAAAAAATAGTGTTTTTTTTTCAGATTTTCTCATTATTAATATCCTAAAAAGAAAATCTTAATTTGAAAATATCTCCACATTTTCAAAACATAGATTCTCACTGTTGAAATACGAAAATGTCCGGGCATATGATGATGAGTTCAAACCTTGATTTAGCATTGGGAATTGGTCTTGCTCCAATTAGATTAGGAACCTTAGATTGATCACATATAAACCGAGCTGCAGATAATTAATTAATGAAAATATGTTGATTGGTTTGTTTTGATCATTTGACAGGGTACAATGTTGGAGTAAGCATGGATGTTTGAGAGGGAGGCACCGAAAACCATTCACTAAGTTATGATAAGGTGACTGGTGAAAGTCTAAATGATACGATATACAAAGTCAGGTATCTGGATCTCTTTTAAGTGTCTTACTAGCAGTTCAAATTATAGCGTGTTAAATTCAACAATAAGTTTCACCTTTTGAATATCTGAATTGCTTAAAATAAATATCTTATATCTTAGTAGGCTTCTCAAAATTTACTTTAATGGGAGTTTATCCTATCAATGATTAATAAACTCACCTGCTCACTCATATGGTGGATCTAATTTTTATTTAACTAAAGCATGAGAACATCCCATAGGGGTTGGGCCTTCGTTTTTGAACAACTTTTGTTTTTAATAGGTGGGCTTATTGTAAAGGGGGTTTAATGTTATTGTGCATATGAGCTCCCTTTCTGTTCATCATCAAGGAGTTGATCAACATGGACGAGTCTCACTGAGTTCTTTGTTGGGTTCTTTAGACTCGCCCGAATTGGTGACCAGTCCAGTTGAGTCAACTGACAAGACTCCACCGAGTCACTACTGAGAGAGTTGTTGACTTGGCCTCATTTGAAGATAATATCTTCTACCCTTTGACTCAAAAAGAGGGACGAAGGTTTACCAGGAGGCGTCTACCTTCTATAATTATAGCACCAATCCTGCCATCTTCACCCTAATGCCTATCACATGTCGCTAAAGACAAAAAGAATTTGACCGACCTTGCTCGTTTCAAGGATTCACTCCAACAGAAGGAGCAGAAGAAAAAGAACAAGAGAGGTGTCGTTGATATCCTTTCACTTCCCACTTTTGATTTCATGGATTGGGAATGAGTTACCAGTACTTCTAGGCCACTGGTTACCAAATTCAAAGATAAAACCTTTGTAACCAGATTGGTTAGTCAGATAAAGAAAAAGGCTTTGGCTTGCCATAGGGATCAAACCCAAAATTTGTCACGGCGCACAATCACTCAAAAATGGGTGATTAAAGAAGATGATCTAGACCTGACCTCATCATGTATGGTCGGACCAAGCTTAACCCAGAGAGTCACTCAGAGTATGACTCGGACTCAATCACAGGAGTCTGACTCCAACTCCCATTTGGGAAGGACTTTTGAAGGGCATGTCGCAGTAGATCCAATGAGGATCCTATCACTATCTTAGACATAGAAGATAGTCAATCCATTCTTCCTACATTAACATTCTCTTACCCTCGTAAGTATACTGTATTCATGGCTAAGGGGAGTGGAACTAGCAAGGATGGAAATGTTAATGCCAATGGAAGAAAAGATGCCAACGAAGAAGATGCTGGTGAAAATCAAGAAGACAACGTCAATGATGTCGTTAAGCAGCAAGGAACTAAGATTGATCACCTAATTGCCCAGTTGAAAATCTTGGTAGACAAGTTAGGTGGTTCAGCTAAAGTTCTGGTCAATCCTCTGTTTGCTGATAGGAAAGAGCAGGCAATGATCAGGAAGAATGCCACCAAAATTGACTTGTTCATAGCTCAAATCAAGTCTCTAACAGACAAGATGATAGCTGCAGGTTTTTCTAGTGATGATCATTCATCAATCCTTGGTATTCATGCAGATCTTGAAAAACATGTAACCTTCAAAGAAGTTGAATAGATACTGACAAAATCAAAAGTGAAGACTAGGATGAAAAAAAAGGGTATTACATGCAAGTATCCTTTGGAATTTGATATGGTTTCATTTCCACCAAATTATAAACTTCCGACTTTCCAAACATACCTTGGGAAGGGGTCAGCATATCGGGATATTTTGCATTTCAAATCACTCTTTGGAAGCCTATAAGAGTTAGATGCACTAAAAACAAGGCTATTCGTTGGCACATCGAAAGGAGTTACCTTCAATTGGTACAAGTAGTTACAAGAACTTTCCTTCATGACATTGCCAATCACAGAAAAGAAGTTTTACCCCATTTCCAAGAGGAGGATCAGATAGATACCTTCGCTATGCTCAGTAGTACAAGGCAGGGAGACAATGAAATTGCATAGGCCTTTATTAATAGATGGAGAGCATTATCCTACAAATGCTTGGAACAACCATCGTAGAGGGTAACGATCGACATGTGCAAAACGAATTTCCGACCAGAAATCAAGGCTATCATACTTAGTCACAAAACTAAGTCTCCAACTTGGTTGGTTGAAGTTGCCAGTGATGTAGAACTGACCCTCAAAGAGATCAGTCAAAGTTAAAGTTATATTGGAGATGCCTTCTCCGAGAACTCTTAAAGAACTTAAGGGATTGCAGGGCAGACTTGCCTACATTCGTTGGTTCATCTCAAACTTATTTGGGAAATGCAAAGCATTATCCAGACTCATGAAGAAAGGAAATTTGTGTGGGATAAAGCTTGTGAAGATGCCTTTCAAGATATCAAATGGTGTCTCTCAAACTTACCAATCCTTTCAACTTCAATTCCAGGCAAACCTTTCATCCTCTACATTCGAGCTCTTAATCACTCTCTGGGGGTATTGCCAGCTCAAAATAACAAGGAAACTACGTTACTATATTCTTTCCAATGTAGTATACTTGGTTTCCAACATCAACCCACTGAAAGCACTTGTGACTAAAGCCGGTGCACTGAGTGATCATCTAGCTAAATAGTCTATTATTCTCTCTTAATATGACATTGGATATACTTTTACAAAGGCAATAAAAGGACAAGCTTTTGCTGACTTCCGGTAATACTCCGACCCTAATTAATCTTGTTTAGCGACTAATTAATGCTTTTTCTAGTCTTGTTTCCAGTGAATTATTTTAGTTAATTTCGTTGTGTCTTTTCAAATTATGTTTCGGGTCATGGATAGGTAATTGGGTTAAGTTTAACCTGGATCGAGTAGAGTTGAGCCCTTTTATGTAATTTTAGACTTTCTAAGATTTTGTCATTCATGCATCATATTGGTGTCATCACGTCTATCTCGTCAAGCTTGTTGATTTCTATAACTAACTTGACTGCATTTGAAACCGTTTGAAGTCGTTGGTCATCCATTTGACTTCAATTGTAATTAACCCTGATAAAGTGGACTTTCTTTTAAACATATCTATATATTAGCCACCTAACCCATTCGATCCTTATCTCCTATATCCTCCACATGCAAGCCTTCCTCAAGTCGTCATCGTCTTCTTCTTCTTCTTCTTCGATTTTTTTCTTCTTCATTAAAAGGAGCCTTCTTGTACCTAGTTTACAAGTCACCTTTTTCTGTGGTTTGAGGTAAGAATTGTTTAATTCTAACATCTTTGAGTCTAGAGACCTCATCCTATACTGCATGCACTCATAGTTTTTTCCTTTTTCATACATGGCTACTAGGCTTCTATATAGACATCCAATTTGAGTAAAAGGATAGTAATTAACTTGAAAAAGCTTAATTGAGGCAAGTATAAGCACGTTATGGATGAAAACATGTTGGTAACTATGATTGCTATTATTCTTCTTAATCTTTTAAGTTTTCTATAGTTGACAGCCCTTTTGTATTAGATGTTATACTCTTGTTCCCTCTAATTTGAAATTCAGTTCTGTCTGTGCACTGCTCGCACATTGAACTTCTGAAGCCTACAGCTAAGCCGTAGAGCTCCACGGCAGTTCTGTCTGTGCACTGCTCCACATTGAACTTCTGAAGCCTACAGCTAAGCCGTAGAGCTCTACGGCAGTTCTGTCTGTGCATTGCTCACACATTGAACTTTTGAAGCCTACAACTAAGCCGGAGAGCTCCACGGCTCAAACTTCAGAGAACAGGTAATTTTAAAATTCCGCTGCGGTGAGGCTATGGCTAAGCCGTGGGATGTACTACGGCTGAGCCGTGACCTAACCGTAGGTCAAGCTATAGCTTGATGTCTCGAGAATAGAAATTGGAGAAAATCTTCTACGGTCCAACTACGGTTAAATCGTGTGGTGTGCTACGACTAAGTTATACCCAACTGTTGCTAAACTATAAAATAATTATGGTTTAGCCGTAGGATCATGCACAGTTCAACCGTGGCCCACCGTAAATGAGGGAGAAATTTTGGGGGACCACGACTGAACCGTAGTGCATAATATGGTTAAGCCGTAAGATGCCTACGGCTAAGCTGTAGGTCACCCACGGCTAAGCCGTGAGGTCACTAAAAAATTAAGGAGAAAGGTAGGTATAATTTAGAAACCTTATGGGGCCCTCGTATTGGAATTCAAGTACCCCTTACCTTGTCCTATGGAATACATGAATAGCATAAATGGTCTTGAGGGCTTTGACTCATTCATGTGTGTTGTCCAGTTGTTAAGCATTTTCCTATGGGTGTTGGTTTAAGGGACTCCGATACATCTTCCCGATACAATGTAACATTAAACAAAGGTTAACTATGTATCGAAAAACTTAAAACTACATCATCATGCATGGTTAGAAACACTGGATGACTGGATTAGAGTTGACTAGTAAACTGTCTTGATTTTATCAATTTGAATTGCATGGCATGTTAGATGATGGTTATTGTCCTCCACTCTTATGTATGGATTGAATGATTATCTTATGTCTTTTCGATATTGTATGAATTAGATTTGCTTGATATGTCTTTGACATTTGATATCCCATTTACATTGGCTATTGACATTGACTTGAGTATGAATGTCGAGCATAAATGAAGTGAATGTAAACTCTTTAGTATTGTTCTTATTCCCTGAATGAATTGCATATTTTACTTAAGTCCAAGTATATGATTGAATCGAAATGGTCAAGCACTGTTTAACCTCAGCCTTATGATATTCGGCGGGTTTGACTTCGGCGTAACATGTATGTTGCCGCTGCAGTGTGTTCATGTCTTGGGGCTTCCATATCCCAGGAAATTTGAGACCCATTCGTACCCTTGCCCGGTTGATAGTGTTTTCCATGCATAGATCCCTAGAGGGAAGATATGACAAATGTAGTAACTACATAGTACAGTATATATATGCATTGATTCTTATAGCATGCTTTATTCAAATGCACAATTTGCCTAGTATACTAAATTGAAACTCAATGCATTATCACTTGTTAATTATTTTTGTAGACACGACGCATGTTACTGTATTGTTGCTTATGCTTTGTTGAACTGTTGTATTTACTAGTTGTCCTTGGTGTTGTAGGCTCAAATCCCACTGCCGACCTCTCGCCGGTCGGCAAAGCTCCAGAAGAGACCGTAGAAGCCCCATCAGGGCTAGACGAGTGGATGTGATCACTCTACTGGAGAGTGGCGTGGCATTAGGATAGTTCTCCTTTTGATATGTGGGATGCATTTGGTTTTTGTAACTTGGAGTTAGTTTAACTCTTTGCATTTTGTGTCTTGTCTTATAGAAACTGTCTTTTCACTCTTGTAAAGACAGGGTTTCTTTTATTTGTATATCATGTAATTAATGTTATCTTTTATAGATATTGTTTTATGTTAGTGTATCCTCTTTATGCAATGATACTTACAGCTTCTGCGTATACTGTATTTTGCACGTGTGATTTTCTCTTGTGCGTGTGCATTTAGACAAGGTCTAAGTATGGATGCACAGGAGTACATGTGTTACTCATTAGGTTTAACTTAATCTCCAATTTCTTGGGCTCGGGCCATGACACTTCCTAGCAGAACATCCACTTTCAAAAAATTCTGAATTCAGAGACAATCTCCTTGATGAACCAGTTTTCTTCATTGAACAAGTATGGAAACCTACTATTGACTCAGACTTACATTGGATCATGCACTTTGATGGAGCTTCTAAGAGATCTAGTTTCTGGGGGGGTGGGGGGGAGGCGATCATTATCTGTAGCCTAGAAAGATTCCACGTCCCTTAGTTCTTCTTATTATTCAAGCCATGTTCAAATAATGTGGCAGAATATATGGCATTGATTGTGGGTCATGAGCTAGCCTTGGAATCCAGTATCAATATGCATGGAGTATATGGAGAATCACAACTTGTAATCAAACAAATGAATCTCTAATATGAAGTGAAGCAACAAGACATGCTTCCTTTTTTCAACAAAGCTTGTACAGTCAAGGAGAGATTCGTGTTGATCGAATTTCACCACATTCTAAGATATCAAAATGTCAAAGCAGATGCACTAGCAAGATTGGTAGCGTCAATTTTAATTCTTAAAAATGACAATGGCATTAGGAGTAGTTGAAAGAAGGCTTCTACCCTAACTCAATACACAAAAAGCAGTAATAGATTGCTTTGATGTGATTAAGAATCGGATTTCATTTTTCCAAAATTCATTTAGAGATTAGAGAGACCCTTTTATTGATTATATTCTTCATTGAGTGTTGCCAAAAAATGCTAAAGACAGAACTATTATTCAAAGGTGTGCTCTCAAATTTCACTTTGATTTTCTTTCAAAGACTCTTTACTACAAGTCATATGATGGAGTTCTTCTCCTTTGCTTGTCACCAAAAGAAACAAATCATGCACTCAAAGAAGTTTATTTTGGCTTATGTGGGCTCATCAAGTCGGACTGAAGCTTCATGATCAGATTTGAAGGTTAGGTTATTACTGTCCTACCATGGTGTCTGATGCCATCAACTTTGCCAAAAGATGCAATGAATGCCAATTTCATAGTGATTACATTCATTAACCTCCTGAATATTTACATCTTATGTTCACTTCTTGGCCGTTTGAGTCTTGGGGAATGGACATAATCGGGAAAATTAGCCCACCATTAGAACGGGGTCATCAATTCATTTTGGCTACAACTAATTACTTCTATAAATGGGTAGAAGTAGTGCCTCTCATAGGAGTCAAAACAGATATAGTTCTCAATTTGTTAAAGACTCATATCATCTGTCGTTTTGGGTTGCCTAAATGTCTGCATCATGATAATGGTCTTCATTTCAATAACGACAAATTTTATAGATTCTGTGACAAGTATGGGATCTAATGCTGTCTTTCCATGGCATATAACCCTGCAGCTAATGGACTTGCGGAAGCATTCGATAAGACCATTTGCAAAATCCTGAAGAAAATAGTCTCTGACAACAAAAATAGTTGGAGTACTAAACTTCCTGAAGCATTGTGGGCTTATAGAACCACAGTTCGTGGTCCAACCAAATTAACACCGTATTTCTTGGTTTATGGTTGTAAAACTGTGATACCCTTGGAAATTCAACTCCTTTCTCTTCTGATAGCTGTGATGAACAAATACACTGAAGGAAATAATGCCATGCTCAGACTTCAAGAGTTGGAAAACCTTAATTAAAGAAGGCTTATTGCTCAACAAAGCATTGAGCTCTATCAAGCTCGTATGACTGAATCTTTCAACAAGAAGGTCAAAATACAGAGTTTATAAGAAAAGAGACTTGGTCCTTGCAGTCAAAAGGCCAAAATTCTCCACACACATGTCAAAAGGTAAATTTGAATTCAAATAAGAAGGACCTTTTATTATCGACAAGGTCTACTCCAATGGTGCCTATGTGCTCCTCACACTTGAAGGAGACCGATGCATGATGCTTATCAATGGAAAATTTTTTAAGAAATACTATACTTGAATGTCATTGGTATACTCAAACCATGTACAGTGTACCCAAATCATGTACAGTGTACATTCTCACTCCTAAAATCCTCTAGTTTCGAGCCTCACAACCTATGACTCTTAACCAAAATCAGAATTCTCTGGTTTTGAGCCTCATAGCCTATGACTCCTAACCAAAATCCCTCATACTTGTATAAAATGACTGCGAGGATCAAGTTCTTCGGCTCCTCTAGTCAAACTTTCATTACTTGGATAATGTCCCTATAAGACCCCTTATAACATCCTGTTATATACATTAAGTCCTTTTACAAACCCTATATAGCAAACTCAGCTGTGTAGAATAAGTTTTTTTGCAGACCCCATATAGCTATTCCTTGTTGTATAGAATAAGTCTTTTTGCAAACCCTATATGATTACCTTCAGTTATATAGAACAAGTCTTTTTGTAGACCCTGTATAATCAAAATCTAAATAAAAACCAAAACCAAATTTTTTTCTTAAGGAATAAGTCAAGGATCCTCGGAAAAGCCTCATACATGGGCATAAGATAACATTCACTTTGTTTGACCCCTTTCAACACCAAAAGGACCAAGTCATGGACCCTAGAGAAAGCCTCACACATGGGCACCGAATAACATCCACATATATGACTCCCTTGTTTTCAATTTGTGGATCCAAAAGATTGCAAATCACACCCTTATATAGGTTTGAAAAAACCAAACCAAATATACCATCCATACAAACCACATCAAACACCCATACAAAATCAAACCAAACACCCATACCAATGACAAAATGGAGAAAAAGAAAAGTTTTTCCCTTGATATTCATTTAAAGTTTAAGTACAAAGAATGAAGTTAATGTATACATGGCCACCCAGGCTGATCAAGATAAAAGAGTCAAACAAGAAGCTGTGGCAATGAGACCTAGTCCAAGAACTTCTTAAGTCGCCTCCTCGCATTTAGAATTTCTTCCCTTAGGACGCGCCCTTTATAGGTTGGATAAGCTGAGACAACAGCATCAATGTTAATTTCATCCAGTTTGATACTCATTTCACTCTCAAGGGAATGAATAAAGTCATTCAAGGTTGTTTGCTTTACCTTTACTTTGGCGAGAATACACTCTTTGTGGGCCTGGTTCTTTGAACTAGACTTCTCTAAGTCATCTATGGTGCCTCGAAGCTTCAGAGCATCATCTTTCGAGGATGAAAGTTGTTGTTACAATGTGATGATCTATGGTTACAATGTTCCTCATAGCCAAAGTTCTGGTTTGATCTCAAGACACAACATGGTGAATCCACTTTAGGCAGTTTGCTCCAAACAAAAATGTGTGTTTTCTTGAAAGTCAACCTAATCCAAATTTTAAGTTCATCTTGTGACAAACCCAATTTTGAGCTAAATGTGTCATCTTAAATTGCTTTGGATCAAAAGCCAATCTTCTTTAAAATTGCATTTCATTTTGACTCATGTCAAGCTAAGTCAAAACCTAAACTTTGATTTTTGAAGATAAACAAAAAATCGATGAAAATTCCAAACCCAAATCCATTTTAAATTCAAACCTTTAATTTTCTTAAAACCTTAGGGATTTCTTTTGTGGGTGTTTCCCACAATCCTCACAGAAATGCCACTTTGGATATTTGTGATAAATAGGTCATTTGAAAATCAAATCTATTTCCAAAATCTAAACAAAAATTTATAAACTTCTGAATTTTCTAAATAACTCAGTGATTTTTTTGTGAATGTTCCCCACAGTCCCCACAGAGATACTACTTTTGATATCTGTGAAAATAGGGTAAAGAAATTCAGATTTCTTATGTTTTTACCAAATTTCATCACCAAACCCTTCATGGTATTTATCAAAAATTCCAAAATCCTATGTTTAGGCCTACAACCTAACTTGACAAGCCATTCATCATTCCCATAGATTGGCTATTTCAAGGCACAATGATTTTTATACTTTAATCATTGCACTTTGAGGAGGCACTTGTTGACTCATAAAAAAATTACAAATGTTCCAACAAAGACAAGGGTACACAAACCCTAAAATTATAGAAAGATAAGTCAACTACAACATCCAGATGTTCAAAGCTGATGAAAATCTCATGGCAACTCCACAAACATGCTTGCGAATGATGTTTCAAAGTTTCAACATATTTGAACTTCATTTCCGCTCAAACTCAAACTGTAGTGATTGTCTACCAACTCCTTGGGGGTCACTGCGGAAATTGACACTTCTACATGTCAAAACAAGTTGAAACTTAGATAGATGTGTTAGAATACATTCAAAGACTATCCTTCAAAAGTTCAGAGCATTTGGACATCATTTGGACCCAAACTCAGTTCAAATGGGCATCTATTAAGCTGTACGGGGTTACTGTGTGAAGAAACGCTTCATGAAGATCAAATCAACTAAAACTCTTGGAGGAAGCTCAAATTATGCTCAAGGGAAGCTTTGCAAAATTTAAGGTCAAACGAACATCATTTGACCCAAGGTCTACAAACATGTCAACTTTGGGTTAGTGACCCTCAAGCCATGGGGTCACGGACTAAAGTCCTGCTTCCCGATGTCCAAAATTGATGAAATTTGGGCACAAAGTTTTATTCATGATCAAGGGAGATTCTACAAATTTTCAAATCAAGAGGACTTTGTTTGGTCCTACTTCCATTGCATGTCAGCTTAAAAGTCAGTGACCCTCAAGCCATTGAGGTCACTAGCCAAAATCCTATTTTTCCGGAGCCAAAGCTGATGAAATTTGGCATGGATATTCAATATGTGTTCAAAATAAATTTCTCAAAGTTTCAAGTCAATCGAACATTGTTCGGGTGGAAAACAAGCTAACTACCTATAGTGTGATGTGAATAGTAACTTAAAATATGCAATAAGTGGGTCGCTGTTCGAAATCCTACTTTAACAAATCCAAACTATATGAAATTTGGATGGATAGTCCAAGATACCCTGGCAACAATCCCTCCAAGCTTCAAACCAAACCGAGGTCATTTAGGGCTTAAATAGTTGAAACAAGGGCCTATTTTTATGAAAAGTAAACGGGGGAGTTGACCAACTTCAGAAGGTCAAAATAGGCTAAAATTTCTATAAAACACTCAAAATTGTGTTAAAAAGCATCCCGTTAAGTTTCATTGGACATTGTTCGGGCCCCAAATGGGCAAAAACAGGTCACATATACAAAAGTTCAAAAATGGGCCTTGGGAGTGACAGCGGCCTGTGGTTAACGCGGGGGTTAACCAACTTCAGAAGGTCAAAATGGGTTGGAATTTTTATGAAACACTCAAAATAGTGTCAAAAAGCATCCCTTCAAGTTTCATGAAGATCGGACAATGTTTGAGGCCCAAACAGGCGAAAATATGTCACATATACAAAAGTCCAAAAATGGGCCTTGGGAGTGACCGCGGCCCGCGGTCACTCCCACCTGTGACTTGGTCCCGGATGGCTTTTAGGAGTTATTTCACTTTATTTCAAAGCATAACTCCCTTACAACTGCTAGAAACGATCCCAACTTCCTCTTAGGCTTATAAAAAGTACATTGGGCTTTAAAGAACGGGTGGAAACAAGGGAAACAAGGTTGAAGCAAGTTCCAAGCAATTGCATATGAAGTTCAACAAGTCACAAGCCCAGTTTCAAGCATCCACAAGACTTCCAAAGCACTTCTAGCAATTTAACTTACTTCTTCTTCTGCTTTCTCACTAACATAAGGTAAGAAACAATTCAAAGAAGAGGAAGAAGCATGTACCTCACTAAACAAAGACATATGCGAGTGCCACTTGGATGACATCTTATTCCTTTGATTTTCTTACTTGGGAGGGGTTTTGGGCCACCACGGAAGTTGTGAACAAGCCTCTTTAGGCTTCATTCTGACCCTTGAAAATCATAAGGTCAGAATGACACATCTTTGGTTTCATACAATGCCCTTTTTGGATTTGCACCAAAAACAGTTCGTAAACTAAAAAGTGATGATTATCAGGGGTTTAAGTCGATTCCACGGTCAAATCAAGAACTTGTGGTGGCCATTCAAGACTCAAAATTTGAAAGAAACAAGTTCCTACACTCTAAAAAAGTTACAGAGGCGAAACAGACCAAAACAGAAAGCAAACAGTGGCCATTCGACCACTATTTGCCAGTGCCTGCAAGTCATGGTCACTGATAGGAGGCCAGTGACCGTGATGCATGGTCACTCCTCCCAGTGTTTTCATTTTTTGCATTTTTTCTCATTTTCATGTCTTTTTTTTTGTAAAATTCGAATTTAGATCACATCTAAGACTAGAGGGAGGGTTGTAAACGTTTCAAAATTTATATCTTACGGTCAGCGCATTTGAACCCATGTAAACAAAAGAAAAATTAATGATGAACTGTAATTAATTCTCATTCTTCTTAAACGGTTGAAGTGTGTGAATGTTGGACTCAAATCCGTTGCATTTCACATCACATTTTAGAGCACGATCAACTGCTAAGTGCAGTATTAATTGTTCTCCTTGTTTTGGGATGGACAATATTGGAGGAGAACTAAGATACCTTTTTACTCCAAAGATTGGTCACAATCATCATCTCACACATCTGTAGCATGCTTCTTTAAGGCCAACAATAAGGGCTTACACTTATCAGAGGACCTAGCAATGAACCAGTTAAGCACAGCAAGCATTCCTATGAGCCTTTGGATCGAGTAATAAATGAGGTTTTCTCTTGATCCCTTTTGTCCATGGCAACCTGGTGATAAACTCGAAGGCGTCTAGAAAGCTCATTTTTTGTGCCTAGCCATCGAGTTAACCAACTGGTCAATTTTTAGAAAAGAAAAGTTATCCTTTGGGAACAGTCTATTTAGATCCGTGAAGTCTACACACACCACCATTTTTTATCTTTCTTGGGCACTACCACAGTGTTTGCGAGCCATTTTGGGTATTGAACCTCCCTCATGTCGTCAGTTTCTAGAAGCTTATCCAC
Source organism: Sextonia rubra (assembly GCA_037013555.1). Lineage (NCBI taxonomy): Eukaryota > Viridiplantae > Streptophyta > Magnoliopsida > Laurales > Lauraceae > Sextonia > Sextonia rubra. The sequence continues at coordinate 13,333,925 of JASUAD010000008.1, forward strand.
TTCTTCACATATAGCCATCCTCCGATCGAGAGATAGCTTCCTCTGTTTCTATACGATCGGCTTAGCCCTTGGGTCAACCTAGTTTATGGCATATGACTTTGGGGTTGACATCAGGCATTTCATACGGGGTCCAAGCAAACACATCTAGATTTTCTCTCAAAAGACTGATTAGATCTTAACTTTCCTAATCACGCAATGAAGTACCTATGAGAAAGTACCTATCAAGATCTTCTTCTTTAATCAACACCTTCCTTAACTCCTAGGCTGATCTATCAGCTAGGCCATTGATAGGTTCTTCAGCATCCAGCCGACCATTTTGTGATTGTTATTTGAGCACGATCTGTTTTGCCTCCTCATCTCTGTTCTCTCCTTGATTCAGTTCCCTTTTACTGCTGCTACCAAGCAACTTCTTGATACTGCTTGGTCACCTCTGAGCTCCATCATCTCCTTTATGGTTAGGAATCAAATCTTCTGATGGTACATGGATGGTACTACTCGCAGTTTGTGTATCCACGTCCAACCCATGATAGCATTATAGGGGGATGGTACATCTACCACCAAAAATCCCACATCGTGACAGATCAATCCTGCTGAGACCGGCACTGTTATATGGCCTTGAGGAGTAACCGCCCGCCTACTGAATCCCACAAGAGGTATTGAAGCTGGCTTTAGGTCGACCCCCTTCAATCGTAGCTTATTGAAAATCCCAACATACATTATCTCTGAGGAACTCTCTGGATCCACGAGCATTCTCCTCACATCGTACTCTTTAACATGCAAGGTCAGAATAAGTGGATCATTACGAGGGTGATTTACTTCCTTCAGATCTTCCTCGGAGAAGGTTATCTTTTCCAGTCCCTAGCTTTGTTTTCCCATGAATCCGGGATGGGGGTGTACTTGATATGCTTCCCATAAATGACTTACTTTTGTGCCTACGCGGGCCATGACATCCTCGAGATTCACTACCTCATGAACCACGCTAATTATCCTAACTGGTGCTTCTTTATTTCTTGGGGCTTACTACACCTTCCTAGCTTGCTCTTGTAACTTTCTTGTGCCGTCTTTGTCCACATACTCCTTGAGATGCCCCTCCTCTAGATCATCAAGGTGTCTCTTGAGCATGCGGCAGTTTTCCGTTAGGTGACCCTTATCTAGATGTTAGGAGCACCATAAGTTTTGATTCCTTTGAGCAGGATCTCTCATCATTTAGGTGGTCGAACAAAATATGGCTTATCTTTTAACTGAGTCAAGATTCCAGGAATTGGATCCTTGACCACTATATAAAATCCTTCATATGCTCTCTAGCTAGCTTGGTACGGCCAAACCCTCTTTCATTCCTTTCTCTTTTACCCCCCTTCTTCCTTTTACGGCTGCCTACTTTTGCATGGAGGGGTTTAAGATCCGCCTCTACCATATTATCCTCGGGCTTAATGTATTCTTCTATTCTCTCCATCAACGCATCATGATTGATGAGAGGGAGCCTCATCACAGATTGCGGTAGATGACTTTCCTTTAGCAGGCTGAGCTTAAAGGTCGCCACTACTACCTGCTCGTTGGAGTCATCCACCTCATTGGAAATACGCCAATACCTAGCTCTATAACATTCAAGACTCTTACTCTCTCCCTTCTTTAAGGTAAGTAGGGCTCCCACATCCTTTGGTTGCTTGCCAAAACAAGTTGCAAATGACTCTACCAGTTCTCGAAAACCCCCGAATCGTTTTGGGCCCTAGACGTCGAAACCATTTGATGGTAATGTTCCCCAAGCTGGATGGAAAGAATTTGTACAGCAAGGGGTCATTCGCAGTCCATAGGGTAATCGAATGCTAGTAATGTTGTATATGGTCAATTGGAACTATAGTACCATAAAAAATCTTTAACTTTGGAACCGAGAAGCGCCGAGGTGGTTCAACCCTGTTGATTTCGTCAGAAAAGGGGGAAGTGAAGTTTTGTTGTAAGGCTTTCTCACTCCATTCCCTAGTAGTACCTCCGGTGGGCACTGCTTGATCATTTAACGCTTTTTTCAATCAATGCTTGGACATCCCTCTCTTTTAGTGTCTCCTTTGGGCACCTATCAGTAGTCCCTCTCCTCTCGGATCGCCAAGCAGGCCTGCTGGCCGCGCTCGATGGTTTGACCACCCACTCCGCCGAGTTTGTGTTTCTTCCAATTCACACTTGTGCTGTGGCTGGCTACTAGAACTTTGACTTTCCACATCTACCAGTATTCCTCCGCGGTGCCTGATTGTGGCTTCAAAGTCATTACACCGAGTCTGGGCTTTTCAAGCGGGGGAATGTCGGCGCTGGTGGGGATGATGGTGTGAGTTATTCACCTCAGATTTGTAGGGTGAAAGACTATTCTTTCTAATGGCCCGACGTTTCCTCGACCTCAATTCTTTCGGGAGACGGTTAATCTTCTCTTGTTGCTCTTTCACCTTTGCTACCCACTCTTGTACAATTTCTTCATATGCATGCTTCAGACGCGTACGAAGATTCAAGGCGAGGGATGTTCTTAGTTTGATACTGTGAGGGAAGTTCCTAGTTTGATACTATAAAGGAAGTTTTAGATGTGGGGTGGAGTAGAATCGGTAGAGTAAACCCAAAATCAAAAAAACATAATATATAATGGGATTATGATGATTTTTATTTTTAGTTGGTTAATAAGAAATTTTTTTAACTTTTTGTATAAAAAATAGATGTTTTTTTGTAATTTACTGGTTGGTTTTTTAACTTTTTTTTAAAGAATGAAAAAAAATTAAAATTCAAATATTATACTTTACTTCAATTTACTTTATATTATATCGAAACACACCCTATATGTTGCCGCATTGGTCGCCGCAGAGGCTGTCGTAGTGCGAGGCACGAGACCTCTCATTGTCCCCTCCACCTTGTCGTGCATTTCTAATCTAACGTGTCGATGCTCGACATCTTGAGAGATTTCATGAAATGTTCCAATCTCGGGGCCATGTTTTGGTTCATCATCTGCGGGGTATTTTACCAGAGGCTCCTCATGATGGCGAAATTTTGGCGCATACTCTCTCTCATCATTTTCAAGATGTTCTACCAGAGGTTCTTCAGGATATCAAAATTCTCGACCACGTTGATCCCCATCCAAGAGTGAGGACGATCGATGCCCTCGGAACGAACACTCCGTGCTCCTTCTCCCGGACATGTAGCCCCATGGGCTTGCTCAATCGGTCCGTGGTGCACAACACGCCAACATCCCGTCTCCAGTAAATGCCTCTTATTGCCTCTATAGCCCCGAGCATACTCATTTGTCCGAGCTGGAGTTACTGATGCGAGCTGAACCACTAATCTGAGCTCTTCCAATCACTTCAAATAGCTTTGAGGGGAAATCCTCCCACACGTATCATTTGCATTATAGATCCATTTATAACAATTGTTATGTAGCTGCAGGGACCATGGCCACTAACTGAGGCTTCTAAAAGAGGAGATCCAAGGGGCGCTAATCGGCTTGGCCAGCGTGTGCCCAAAAGCGCCCAGTCCCTTTGGATAGAGTTTGGGCCTTTTTTCTTCGTATATAGGTTGCGGATTTATGTTTTTTGGCCGAGCTTTGCTAAAGTGATGGAAATCCTGAAAACCGGCCTGGCAGAGCCCTGAACAAGCTGTGCTTGTAGTTTAGTGAGTAAATTATCTGTATAAGTGGATTAAAAAAGCCCAAAAAATGTTACGGGTATCCCGAACTCGAACAAAGAAATTTGGCCCGGTCCACCCTGGTTGACTAAATGTTTGGGATTGGGCTTAACGTGTTTCAGGCAGCCCGGGCTTCAGATCGGCAATTAATTATGGGTGATTTTTGACCAGATATGGGCCAGTATTTCCGAAGTCGGGCCTGGCTTCCAAATGCCTTGGAAGGATTTACGGGAACTAGAATGGTCTAAAGAAAACAATTAGATTTGCGACATTACTCAGTTGAGTATCTACTGTAGATGCGACTCTATAAGACTCATTTGTAAGGACAGATACGCATTTGTAGAACTTTATTTGTGTGGTCTCGGCTTGTGTTCACCATGGACCACACACTTACATTAACACTTCACATCATCGTTTTAAAATTTGGTGGGACTTAAAGGTCAGTGGAGTGAATCAGATCGGTGTCAAAATTGGCGGATCCAGTCGTCAGCCCGTAACATGTGGTCCTCAAAATCGTTCTAATGTAACAGGTAACGCATATAAATGCTCAATTGGGTTGACTCTGGTAAAGCTCTAACCATTCAAGATATGAGGGTTTGCCCAATGGTGGGGATGCACTGCTGTTCGAGGTGACATGGCAGATCATGATTGGTCTACCTATAATCACCATCGGATTTTTACTTAGAGGATCTGAACTCTTCCACCTTGCATATTTTGCAACAAGTGGATCTACCAGGACGACATGTCTCTCACACAAACTTAAATTGGCACACAAAAGTAGATCCATTCCATTTAGCTAATGCTCTATGGGAATGTCCTACTGCAGGAAGGTATAAAAATATTCCTTATCAAGTCCGGATTTAGGAAGATATTAACCCACTTGATGACGTTATTGAGCAAAGAGAAAATGAAAGAATCAGTTATTCATTGCAAGGGGCGTACGGTTTCAAAGGAATCACTGGATGCATCACGAGGAAATGCAAAACCCAAAAGAGAGGGCCAAGACTATCAAGTCTTAGCTTCGGCAATTTCAATCGTTGCAAATGAAGGACAACAATCAAACTCATTGCTCCATCTCTACCATTGTTTAAGGGATAAGCTTGTCTCTCCTGCCTATAAAGCAAACTGGGATGGGGCACTTGCAAAGCATCAAATAAACTTGGAGTGGGTGTACTAGTCCGAGACTCATCGGGTCTTGTCCTTACTATGAGTAACTCAAGCAGAATTTGTATGCTTTACTAATCCTACAGTGGTTGAAGCAATTGCTGTTCTAGAAGCCTTCAAATTTTGTGTTGATTTAGGCTTTCAAGATGTCATATTGGAGGGAGATAGATCCCTTGGTTATAGTAAAAGCCATGGAATCAAATGAGGTGGTGAGGGCAAAGTATGGTTAACTTTTTCAGGAGGTGAAGAAGCTTAAGACCTTTAGACGTTGGACTGTTAGACATATGGAGAGGGAAGCCAACATAGCAGCCCATATGTTAGCTAGAAAGGTTGTTTTGCATGTAGAGGATAAGTTTTAGTTAGAGGAGGTGCTCCCTATATTTAGGGAGTTGAAAGCATTAAATAGGATATTATTTCCTAAGATGAATTAGTTTTTTTATTCAAATGATAATTTATACTTTAAAAAAAAATAGGACTCCTTAATGGACCCCACATCAATGAATTTTTTGTCTAAAAGGATTTTTATATATTAGCTAATTCATGGGTTAGACAAAACTCAGGATCCATTAAGTTGTATTTGGTATTCTTTTAAATGAACTAAGGTTCAAGTTGTCAAAAAAACTGAAGAGAAGAAAATCTGTGAAAATCAATCAAGGCCTGCTTGATCGATCGGATCAATACTCGATTGATCGGATTCAAGTCAGTGGCCTAATTTGATCAATCGGATGGATAATCGATTGTTCGGGTTTGCACGAATTTCCTACCAACTTGCGTGATTTCTATTCTTATTTTAAGTGGGACTTTCCTATTTTATGCCAATTCCTATTCTGATTTGATTACTATTATGAGGCACAAAATTAGGACTATTTAAAGGGGTTCTTTCTCAACCTAAGTACAGATCTCATTAACTTAAGTGGAAATTACACATTGGAGATCATCTTTTCTAAAGCTTTCATTGAGAGTTGAAGGGCTAAAGCTTTGTTCTAGAGAGCAGTTGCTTCTACATCTCTTGTAGAAGTTTTGAGGCCATCTTGAGTAATCAAGGTGTGAGTTGATCAAGTTGAGAATATTACATGGTGAAAGAGTATCCGCAAGTAGAAGGAGTTGTAGGGAAAGTAATTCAGTCCTTAGGGTGCGAAAAGGGTGTGAGTATATCTTGTAACTGTTCGACTTTATTTGATAATTGATCATTGTTGGATTCATAATTTTTTTATCTGATTGGGGTTTTCCACGTTAAAATTGTGTTTTCTTATTGTGTGTGCTTGTGTTGATTGATTTAATTTTTGTTGCGTTTACATATTCTCTGATTGTTTCGCATTCTAGGGATCCCCTAAAACCTTTATAGACATTTGTCTGCAATCATTTAGATATGTAAAAGTAAATTATTTACATGTATATTTATTTGCGCTCCTTTAAAATGATGTGTAAAAAAGGCCATTTATGGACAAACAATTTTACATCAAAAGGCGCTACTAGAGCCATACATAGTAATTGCACTTTTGTGGACCCTATTAACCGCCATCATTTTTTTTATTTTGTAGTCCGAATCGTTCAATTTATTTATTAAACTAATAAATCCGGAGATAATAAAGTTAGATTATCTTAAATCCCCATAGGTTTTGAGTAATTTGTGAAAGAGTCCAAACTAATAAATGCAATTTTATGCACTTTTGTGGGCCCCCAATTCATGATTTGAATTGTAAAAAAATTGTGAAAAATGTTAAAAAATTTAACCACGTGTAAAACTATTGGTTGTACTCATTTACTCATATGGAAATGGTGATTTCAACAAACATAATATTGTGTTTTAGATGTGTAACACTTGCAAATGTTATATTTACACATGTGACATTTATCTATGTAAAACCTATTTTCTTATTACATGTGTGAAAAGCAAACCAACCTTGCCAGGAGGAGTAGAATGAATGAACTAAAATTAAGTGTTCAATCAAGATAAAATGCAAGGAAGGGAGTTGGAGGGAGAAATACATTTTTTTTATCATTTTATTGTCATTTAAGAGTGCCTTTTTATCATTTTGTGCTTTTGAAATAGTACATTTTCTAAATTTCGTGCTTTTGAAACCAACCTTTCCCAGTTAAAAGTATTATTTTTCTCATTTTGTAATTTCCTCTCCAACTCCTTCCTCTTTTTCATTTTTTAATCATGACTTGACACTCAACAAACACGAAGTACCTTGAAAAGGATGGTGTTGGGTTGCTACCAGGCAGGCTAGGCCAAGTAAGCTGAAGGTCGGCTTAAATTAAATGTGGTATGCCCAAGCCCAAACTAGAATGAAGCCTAATTAGCCAATGCTAAACTTAGCTAGAGCAAGCTTGACCTGGGATGAATTACAATCACACATTGGATATGATTTTGTAGGGCTAAGACTGAAGGGGCATTTTCTAAGTTGGGCTACCTACACAGAGTGATTCTTTAAACTGGAAGCTCTTTAGACATATGTGACACTACGGTGCCCACACCACTCAGCCATGAGGGCCTATTTCTTTACTAGAATTTCTACCACGAATTTATCGTGCTGGGTTCTTTTTTAACATGATGTGACATCTTATTTCCAAATATTCGCAAAATGTCATATTTTTTCATAATCATTTCAAAATTCCAGCTACCGAAAAGGTTTAAAATAACTTTTAAAATTTAGGAATTTCAATCCCTTTGCTTTTTAGTGGAATTTTTGCACGCTCAAGTACAATTATTTATTCAAAAATTCCACCATATTTGAGAATTTCAAAACTATTCAAATAAGAATTTCATGAATTCCAGTAAAGCTACAAGCCCGCATAGGGTCAAACTGAGTTTTCCTCCTAGATGAGTGGATGTTCGATTAGGGAGGGTGAATATTGTAGATTACAATATGGAGTTTTCTTTTGCAATAGTGGATATCACATTAATTTAAAATAAGTTGAAATATTCTATAATTCTCAAACACTAAAAGTATAAATCTATTAAAATCTTCAAAAGCTGCCAAATGCAAAAAATAATAATATATGATAATATATTGATATTATAATATATGATAAAAGAATCTAATAATATTTAAATCGACACATATTTTATTTTGAGTGGATCAAAACACTTGTTTGTTTCAACAAAATAAAAATAAAGTGGAGAGGCTTTTTGTCATGCCCCGAGCCCGAGATTAAGGTAGAGATGCCCGGCTCGCGGCGCGATACACATGTATCCTGTGGCAATCCACGATAAGAGATACCTTGAACTGCCACAGGGAAAATTTTCCAATCACACATGTGAAGAAGATCCTTAAAGCACGGATACATCCCAATAAATGCGGAAACAATATACAACACAAATTCCCATACAACCCCATATAGTAGAGAGAATGTAACACCCCAACTTATTTCCTCGAATTTTTTTTACTATATGAGTAGAATTTGGAGGACCAAATTCCTTAAGGTGGGAAGGATGTAATGACTTGAATTTTGAGATTTAATTAGAATTAATCTTGACCTTTGATTTGACTTGTGATGGACCCCACATGCATTTGTGTTATTTAAAATTTGGAATTATTTGTGGGACCATGTTTTGTTAGAAATTGGCTTATTAGGGAGTCTGGCTCAACTAAGACACGCAAATTGATTAGGTTTGTTGTTGTTGTATTTTCTATCTCAACTCCACCTTGAAATTAGTATTCAATCCCAACTTGTGTATTAGAATCTAAGTAGAAATAGTTTTCCTTAGCTAAATCTGATTTGAGAATAAGTATTTTTTTTAGGAATCTTGCTTGAATTTTCTATAAATAGTGGACCCTCTTCCTCCCTTGAATCACATATACGAACCCCAAGTTCTCTCTTCTCTTGTGTAGAGTTTTCCCTTTCCTTCTTAAGGTATGGTCTCTCTTTTCTCTATTTCCTTTTCAAGTTACCATATTAGTTAGCAACCAACAATGTTTCCTATGACATGCCTATTTAAGTTTTCCTTATTATATTATTTCATTCTTGCCAACAAATGGATCTCATCATCTGATCCAACTTCTTCATCATCTAGCCACCCTTTAAGTCTGCCATGAGCATCATCATCACCTTGCCAGTCACCATGATTTTGGCCATCATACATGCATCATGTTATCACCCGGGCCCACCCTACCTACCACGGTGACCAAAATCCTTGACCCAATTGAGATCCATCCTTGGGCATGGCACTGCCAAGAAGAAATGGCCTATGACCCTATTTAACTGTGACTCTTTCAACCCATAGGACCAACTAGACCTAGCCACTCAACCCACATGACCCAACTTGAGCCCATCTAGCTTTTCTTCTCCTTCCATGGTTCCACTGATTGCTGGTTCACCCACATCATGGAACTCATCTCAGGCCATGTACATGAAGCATTCCACCCTCATCCAACTTGTCATCATATCAGACTCCCATCAGTGATACAGTGCCACTTCCGGATCAAACCTAGCCCAATCGGACTTCTCCATCGTTTCCCTGTTTCTTCTTCTCTTTCTTTTCTTCTCTGTTTTCACATTCTTGGCTTTCTTTTCTTTTTTCCTCTTATTCACTTGCATCGTTCCTCACCTAGCCATGCATCACAACACAGGTCATCCTCTTCTTTCTTCTACATTTACCTTCTTCCCTTACTCATCACTCCATTGATACATTCTGAAACCAACCCACTAGAAACAGTAGCCGAAACAAACCTAGAACCCATTTCTGTATTCTTCTTCCTTGTGCTTAGCTTTTTCCCTAATTATTTTGTTCTTCCTCTTCTTCTTTTGCAATCTTCTTGTTACAACCCCAAAACTAGGCCGAATCCAAACCCGGTTCTAGGGGTGTGAGAATTGGGGCCAATTAATTTTTTTTTCTTACATAAATAATATGGGCTCCAATTCTGAGTGGACTGAAGTCTTTCGTGAGGCTATGCTTAGTGATTAAGCAGCCATAATCACACGTGGAACTGAATCCATACTTATTGTAGACGAATATCATATAACAATCATGTAACAAGTCTTTTTAATAATAAAATCAAGGTCAAGTGTTTCAAAGCATAGTAATTAAAGTTATAATTCCAAGACAAATAAACTTAATAAATAAACTAATGGCCCAAACATGACCTTATTACATAATCTAATGTTCTGATCTCTGCACCAACTCTAGGGCACCTCAGATGATGTCATCGGTGCTCCACTCAGCAACTCCACCATCTGGTGAAATCCCTGCATCACATGACCCTCCAGTTTGACACCAGTAATGGGACCTAGATCCCAAAAGTAGTGGGTCAGATTGACATAATCTGGCAAGAGGGTAAACTGCAAGCAATGAATTAATCAACTGAATTAAACACAATATTCATTATGACTGAAAATATATCAGATGCAAACCCCAATGGCATGAATGCACAAAACACGGGTATCCCTGCAAATACTATATAACAAAAACAGGTATTCCCACAGATAGATAAATAGAAACGGGTATTCCCGTAAATAAATATACAGAAATGGGTATTCCAGTAGATAAATATATAGAAATGGGTATTCCAGCAGATAAATAAACAGAAACGGGTATTCCTGTAAACAAATAAACAGAAATGGGTATTCCCGCCAAATATAACAAAAGACAGCTGTGTACTTTAATCCACAGTACATGCTGACTCGATAGCACACATCCACCTTCGAACTACAGTCGGTCAGATATATATATATACAAATATACATAATTACAAATATATGCGTATACTGATGTAGAATAAACCATGATATGAAACCCTTAATCCCAATAATCAACCCAATATCAATTTGAGCATTTACAGTTTTCAATTTGAAAGTGTATTATGAACGTGTGTCAATTTAAGTTCTCTGAGGGTAAGCACTAAACCACCTAGCGGTCATAATTAGATGAATATACACATGAGAGCCAACCTTCTTTCACAATGGAAATGTGAGTCCACGATGCCGATATCCTACTTTCTGTGTCTATCATGTGGTGCATTCCGAACCTCACATTCCAATTCTGAATTTAGTCCAATTCTCATGTGAACATTCAACCAACTTTTCTAAAAAGACATGATTAATCTAATTTAATTATATTTGTTTAGTGTATTTTACAAATTGGGTAAAAGATGTTCAAATTCCAAATCCAAATTTAAATCAAATTATGATAACAAAGGGGAGGGAATAATTAAGTTCTTAATTAACCTTGTCGTGTATAACAAAATACTTTATCATCTTATATAAACCAAAGGATCTAAATCGCAGATTCCAATTCAACATTTAAACTAAATATATAAATCCAAATTAGGAATTCAAATACTTTCTAATTAAGACTTACTCACCTCCGATTAAATCTTAATTAAATTCTATTCAATCTAAATAAATTGTTAATTATAAGTAATTAAACCTCAATTAAGTTTGTAAACAATTCTAACAAATTTATAATAATTAAGAATCAAATAATAAAATCAATTCCCTACTAATATATTAAACCATTAATCAAAATACAACTTTCTAAATCATTTAGAAAGAATAACCTAAACCTTAATTACTTATTTATTTACTAATCATAAGTACATAATTCCCAATTAAATTTATAAACAATCTAAAATAAATTTCTCATATCGCCTAATTAAGAATTAATTAATATAATTAATTCTCTATTAATCTACTAGTCCTTTAGTAAAAATACAATGATCCAAACTATTTGTAAATATTATACTAAATACTAATTAGTTTATATATATATATATTTAAACTAGGCTCAACCCTGTCAAATCCAGCCCGAACCCGCCAGAAACCAGGCCCAGCAACAGTTGGGCCCAACAGCAACCCGGGCCGGGCTCTGCCAGGCCCAACCGCAGCTAGGCCTTAATCAAAATATTAAAGCCAAACGAAGAAAACATATCTAACGCATATTATTCCACAAAGAACCAAAAGCCATTATAAGTAATCAAAAGATATTGTTTACAGTTATCTACTTGTCTAAATCTCGAAGCCAAAAGCAGATCTAAAGATCAAACCTTGGAAGATCCAACTTTGGTTTTCCCCAGAGAACTTCTAGGGCTGGGTTGTAGAAGAAAAAAGAAGATGGGAGAATGGAGAAAACCTTAAGGGTTTATATTGTGTAGAAGTTTTTCTAAATTACAAGTAAAGGCTCTCTGCTTTCTAGTGAGTTGTACGAAATTGCAAAAAGAGTCTATTGGCCTAAAAGGGTCAAATAACTCAAGCCCAAAGCTCAAGAGTGTTTACTCAGCCCATTTAACCCCTCTTAACCCAACACAAACCCAACAAACTGACTCGACCTAAAAAATAAAATTTGAGGCCTGACATCTCATCCCCCTTAAAGGACATTTGGTCTACCAAATGACTAACATACCTCAGGAAAAAGGTGCGAATACTGTCACTGCACTTCGTCTCTAAGCTCCCACGGTACTTCCTCTAGCCGATGATGACTCCATTGAACCTTCACCCAATGGATGACGCAGTTCCTTAACACCTGCTCTTTTGTGTCAACAATCCCCATTGGCTACACAGTATAGGTTGTATAATCCTGCACTTGCAATGGTTCATACGTCAACATGTGCGAAGGGTCTGCTACATACTTCCTAAACATAGAAACATGGAAGATGTTATGAACACCTAACAACTTTGGTGGTAGTGCTAATCGATAAGCCACGTCGTTGACCTTGCTGATAATCTGGAATGGTCCCACAAATCTTCTAGAGAGTTTCCCTTTCTGCCCAAATCGTAAAGTTCCACGCATAGATGATACCTTTAGAAATACATGGTCACCAACCTCAAATTGCAACTCCCTCCTTCTCTTATCTGTATAACTCTTTTAATGATTGTGGCAACTTTCAGCCTTTTCCGAATCTGTTTTACCTTATCACTAGACTCTCCAACTACAGATGGTCCATGAAAACCGCGAGCTATAAAAGTCGACCAACATATAGGGGTTCGACATCTTCTCCCATACAAAGCTTCAAAAGGTGCCATGCCAATGCTAAAGTGGTAACTATTGTTATACGCGAATTCACATAGAACCAAGCTTTCATCCCAACTAGTCTTGAAATTCAAGACACATGCCCTTAACGTATCCTCCAATATCTAGTTCGTACGCTCTATCTGTTCGTCTGTCTGTGGATGATAGGCTGTACTAAAACTCAACTTAGTTCCTAAGGCTTTTTGCAGTGATACCCAAAACCGAGATACAAACTTACTATCCCGGTCTAATCTCACCACTTCCTTAATATACAAATCTGTTATTTTCTTCATTCCTTGCCCAGTCTTGAAAGATACAAAGTGGGCTGACTTAGTCAAATGGTCCACTATCACCTAAATAGCATCAAATCCCTTTCTGGTGTTAGACAATCCTGACACAAAGCCTATAGTGATGTGCTCCCAGTTCCACTGAGAAATCTCCAATTGATGCAAAAGACTTGGCGATCTCCTCTAACCTACTTTAATTGTTAACAGACCAAACATTTTCCAACAAATTCTACAATATCCTTTTTCATATTCTTCCACCAATAGTGATCCTTTAGATCTTGATACATCTTGGTACCGCTTGGATGAATAGTATACCGAGTATAATGTGCCTCTATCATGATTTCAACCTTCAAGTCCAGAAAATGCAACACACAAATTCTACCTTTATAATACAAAATATCATCTTCCAACTTAAAATAAGGCCTCTCATCCATATGATTTTTAATTTTTGTTATCTCGGGGTCTAATAACTGGTATTCTCTGATCCTCAGAAGTAATTTGGGTTACTAGCCAACACTGCCTTCTCACTGATAGGCCAGAAATAAACATCCATATCTTACAAACATCGAATTTAGAAGTATTTTGAAACTAATCCTCCGGTGAACGCTGTTTTTCTACTTAGAGCATATGCTACTATATTAGCTTTTCCTGGATGGTACTTCAATTCAAAATCGTAATCCTTAATATACTCCATCCATCTCCTCTGTCTCATGTTCAAATCACCCTGTGTAAAGAGATACTGAAGGCTCTTATGATCTGAATGTACTTCAAAAGTGGCTCTGTAAAGATAATGCCTCCACATCTTCAAAGCAAAGACCACTGCTGCTAGTTCCAAGTCATGGGTTACATACTTCCGTTCATGTTCTTTTAACTGTCTAGACCCATATGTTACCACCTTCCCATATTATATGAGAACACAACCAAGTCCGACTTCGGTTACATGGATGAAAATCACAAAACCATCATTGCAGGCAGGTAGGGTTAGTGTAGGGGCTGTGGTCAATCGTCTTTTCGACTCCTGGAAACTCTGCTCACAATCCTCATTCCACACAAAAAGAACTTCCTTACGAGCCAATCTCGACAGTGGAGCTACTATTGTGGAAAATCCTTCCACGAATCCGCGGTAATAACCTACAAGGCATAGGAAACTTCGGATCTCCGGCACTATTTTTGGTCTATCCCACTTTATCACTGCTTGAATCTTCACTAGGTCCACCGCTAAACCTTCCCTGAAGATGATGTGACTAAGGAATCCTACCTGTTCCAACCAAAATTCACACTTACTTGCCTTAGCATACAATTGGTGTTCCCTTAACAGTTGCAATGAAGTACGAAGATGCTGAGTGTGCTCTTCCCGACTCTTCGAATATACAAGTACATCATCGATAAATACCATCACAAACTTGTCCAAGTACTATACAAAACCCTATTCATCGTAGCCATAAAAGCTACCGGCGCATTTGTCAACACAAAAGACATCGCCAAAAATCTGTAGTGACCATATCTAGTTCTGAATGCAATTTTCTCAGATCGATCTTAGAAAAATACTGAGCACCCTGCAATTGATCAAACAATTCATCGATTCTAGGTAAAGGGTACTTGTTCTTGATGGTTACTTAATGTAGTTGTCTATAATCAATACAGATTTTCATCGAACCATCATTCTTCTTGACAAAAAACACTGGAGCCCCTTAAGGAGAGCACTCGGTCTAATAAAACCCTTGTTCAACAGCTCCTACAATTGCTACTTGAGTTCTCTCAACTCAACTAGGGCCATTTTACAAGGGGCTTTCGAGATCGAAGCTATGCCCAGCACAAGCTCAATTGCTAAGTCAATCTCATGGACTAGCGGCAATTCGGGAATATCATCAGGGAAAACATCTAGAAACCCAGATACCACTGAAAACATCTAGAAACCCAGATACCATTGGTATCTCCTCCACTGCTTTAGTCCGTTTATCCTCCGAGATAAATGCTATATACCCCTCAAAACCTTCCATTAATAACTTCGTAGCTTTAATAATTGAAATTATACAAGTAACAACCTTATTCTTTGATCCCACAAATTGCACCTTGGTGTCATAATTAGCTATAACTTACCTGTCTTATGTCTCCAACACTTAGTTATAGGGTGATTATTGCCACAAATGCTACAAGACTCTCTCTTCTACTACTTGAATTGGTGTTGTAGGGTTGGAAATTGAGCAACTTTATGCTTGGGTTAGCTCGTAGGGGCTATGCGCCCAATCACCTCATCGGCTGAATGTGCCTTATCCAAATATTCTTGGTAAGTATTCAGAACTTGTGACTTGGCATGAAGTAATATATCTAGTCGAAGACCATCGAGGAACTGTCGAGTCCTCTCGCTTACTGGAGTGATGAGGGTTGGTGCGAAATGAGAGAGATGGGTAAACTGCAGCTCATACTCCCGAATAGACAAATTCCCTTGCTTTAGTCTATCAAACTCTATTCATTTCTAAATGCAAACATGCTCTTGTACGTACTTCTCGCGAAACTGATTACAAAAAGTAGTCCAAGCCACCTTTTCAGTGATCCTCTATATATTAGCGACTAAATGACCAAAAATGCAGAAAGTAACAAACTCCTGTAAGCTCTAAACAATTATTAAAGTTCGGATACGATTATGTGCTTCAAAACCCCTGATGTTCCCACTTAGAATTTCTAATCCTCATATCAGACCTACGTTCTAGCATCTTTTAGAACTTCTACAATTTGATCGGCTCTGATACCATCCGTCACACCTCCAAAATTGGGCCGGATCGAAATTCGGTTCTAAGGGTGTGAGAATTAAGGCCAATTAAAAAATTTTTTTCTTACATAAACAATACGAGCCCCATTTCCCGGTGAATTGAAGTCCTTCATGAGGCTATGCTTGGTGATCAAGCAACCATAATCACACGCGGAACTGAAATCCATACTCATCGCAGACGAATATCATATAACAATCATGTAACAAATCTCAATAATAATAAAATCAAGGTCAAGTGCTTCGAAGCATAGTAATTAAAATTATAATTCGAAGACAAATAAATTTAATAAATAAACTAATGGCCCAAACATGACCTTATTACATAATCTAATGTTCCGATCTTTGCACCAACTGTAGGACGCCTCAGATGATATCATCGGTGCTCTACTCAGTAACTCCACCATCTGGTGGAATTCCTGCAGTGTTTGACCCTCCAGTTCGACACCGATAATGGGACCTAGATACCAAAAGTAGTGGGTCAAATTGACGTAATCTGACAAGAGGGTAAACTACAAGTAATGGATTAATCAACTGAATTAAACATAATATTCATTATGACCCAAAATATATCAGATACAAACCCCAATGTCATGAATGTACAATAATGGGTACCCCCGCAAATACTATATATCAAAAACAGGTATTCCCATAGATAGATAAACAGAAACGGGTATTCCCACAGATAAATATATAAAAATGGGTATTCCCGCAAATAAATATACAGAAATGGGTATTCTCACAGATAAATAAACAAAAACGGGTATCCCCACAGATAAATAAACAAAAATGGGTATTTTAGCAAATAGATAAACAGAAACAGGTATTCCCACCAAATATAGCAAACGGCACAGTTGTGTACTATAATCCACAGTACATGCTGACCCGATGGCATACGTCCACCTCCGAACTGCAGTCAGTTAGATATATATATACAAATATACATATTTACAAATACATGCATATACTGATGCAGAATAAACCATAATATGAAATCCTTAATCCCAATATTCAACCCAATATCAATATGATTATTTACACTTTTAAATTTGAAAATGTATTATGAATGTGCGTCAATTCAAGTTTTCTGAGGGAAAGCACTAAACCACCTAACGGTCATAGTTAAATGAATATGCACATGATAACCAACCCTCTTTCACAATGGAAATGTGAGTACATGATACCAATATCCTACTTTCTGTGTCTATCATGTGGTACATTCTGAACCTCACATTCCCATTTTGAATTCAGTTCAATTCTCATGTGAACATTCAACCAACTTTTCTAAAAAGACATGATTCATCTAATCTAATTATGTTTATTTAGTGTATTTTACAAATTGGGTAAAAAATGTTCAAATTCCAAATCCAAATTTAAATCAAATTATGATAACAAAGGGGAGGAAATGATAAAGTTTTTAATTAACCTTGTTGTGTATAACAAAATGCTTTATCATCTTATATAAACCAAAGGATCTAAATCGTGGATTCCAATTCAACATTTAAACTCAATATATAATCCAAATTAGGAGTTCAAATACTTTCTAATTAAGACTTACTCACCTCCTATTAAATCTTAATTAAATTCTATTCAATCTAAATAAATTATTAATCATAAGTAATTAAACCTCAATTAAGTTTGTAAACAATTCTAACTAAATTTATAATAATTAAGAATCAAATAATAAAATCAATTCACTATTAATATATTAAACCATTAATGAAAACACAACTTTCTAAATCATTTAGAAAGAATAACCTAAACCTTAATTACTTATTTATTTACTAATCATAAGTACATAATTTCTAA
The DNA here is from genome assembly GCA_037013555.1 of Sextonia rubra. Classification (NCBI taxonomy): domain Eukaryota; kingdom Viridiplantae; phylum Streptophyta; class Magnoliopsida; order Laurales; family Lauraceae; genus Sextonia; species Sextonia rubra. The sequence goes on from JASUAD010000008.1 coordinate 13,351,551, forward strand.
TTAAATTTATAAACAATCTAAACTAAATTTCTCATATCGCCTAATTAAGAATTAATTAATATAATTAATTCTCCATTAATCTACTAGTCCATTAGTAAAAATACAATGATCCAAACTATTTGTAAATATTATACTAAATACTAATTAGTTTATATATATATATATATTTAAACTGGACTCTGCCGTGTCAAACCCAGCCCCAACCCGCCAGCAACCAGGCCCAGCAGCAGTTGAGCCTAGCAGCAACTAGGGTTGGGCGCTGCTAAGCCCATCCGCAGCTTGGCCTGACCTGGCTGGCAGGCAGTGCTGCTGCGACCACCAATTTTTTTTATAAATAAAATAAATTAAACCATATTATCAAAAACCAAAAACCCAATTATTATTGTTCCAAATCTTCATCGCAAATCCCTAATCAAAATATTAATCCCAAACGAAGAAAACATATCTAACGCATATTATTCCACGAAGAACCAAAAGCCATTATAAGTAATCAAAACACATTGTTTACAGTTATCCACTTGTCTGGATCTCGAAGCCAAAAGCAAATTTGAAGATCAAACCTTGGAATATCCAACTTTGGTTTCCCCTCGAAGAACTTCTAGGGCTTAGTTGTAGAAGAAGGAAGAAGACAGGAGAATGGGGAAAACCCTAAGGGTTTATATTGTGTAAAAGTTTTTCTAAATTACAAATAAGGGCTCCCTGCTTTCTACTGAGTTTTACGAAATTCCAAGAAGAGTCTATTGGCCTAAAAGGGTCAAAGAACTTAGGCCCAAAGCCTAAGAGCATTTACTCAGCCCATTTAACCCCTTTTAACCCAACTCAAACCCAGCAAACTGACTCAACCCAAAAAATAAAATCTGAGGCCTGACACTTTTTCATCTCTGTTTTATTCTCTTTCTCCTCCTTGTTTCTCTTTTCTCTTTTAGTTTTCTTCCATTTTCTTTTATCTTCTTCTTCCTTGTCGTTACTTCTTTCTTTCTTGCTTTGTTTCTTTTTTCTTTTTTTTTTTCTCTGTTTTCCCTTGCTTCTTCTCCTTTTTTTCCTTCCTTCTTTGGTTTTCTTTACTTTTTCCCCAACTTAGACTTCTCCTCCTCGTTTCGGCGTTCCTTCTTCTGCAACCAAACCGTGTGTTCACTGCCATCATGAGCGATGACCACCACTCACTTTGAATAAATCAAAGTGAGTGGTGGTCATGTGGGCCACCACCCATGATATCCAACAATCTCCCACTTGGTCCATATGACCACCATTAATTCCTGTTTAATTTATAAAATTGTTGCAAATATAAGAAAAGACTTTGAAAGAAATAACTCTAACTGATGTGCATCATTTGAAAATACCGGTTTTCATGTAACTTTAATGTTAAGATCCTTTAATCTGTGATAAGGTTAGTCTATTAATGCGAACTGTAGCGGTTACACATCTTAAGTGATATGCTTCCTTCCACAATCACAACATTAATATTCTCGCCTAATCTAGCACTTAATAAGTATCTTTAATATGACTTACTTTAATGGGAACTGTAATGTCATAATGCTTTTATATTCCTACTTTATTTTACAATTACCACATGTGAGCCCATAACAAAGTAAGAATTACAAAATCGTTTCTTTATTTGATCAATATATTAAGTGTCATACATCATTGACTTTTACAAGGCATTTCATTCAAGCCCATATTTATTACATGGTCTTTAAAATCCTTTGGCGCCAATGCCTTTGTCAATGGATCAGCAATCATGAGCTTCGATGGAGTTCCAACAACCGACACTAAACGATCTTGCACTTTCTCTTTGAGTACAAGATACTTTACTTCCAGATACTTTGATTTACTGGAACACTTGTCATTTTGAGTGAAACGCCTAGCAGCGTCGTTGTCACAGTAAATCTTTATCGGTTCAGACATACTGCCCATAATTTCAAGTCCCATGATGTAGTTATGCATCCATAATGCATGACCTGTGGCTTCAAAACATGCCACATACTCTGCATCAAATGTAGATTGAGTGATTAGCTTCTGCTTTGCACTCCTCCACGATACTGCCCCGCCGGCCAACAGAAAAATGTAACCTGATGTTGACCTCCTTGTATCGAGACATCCAGCAAAGTTTGAATATGAATATCCAATGACCTCCAGTTGATTGGATCTTTGATATGTGAGCATATATCTTCTTGTTCCATTGAGGTAACGCATCACTTTCTTGACAGCTACCCATTGAGGCAAACCGGGATTACTTTGATATCTACTGAGCATCCCGACTGCAAAGCTAATGTCTGGCCTCGTGCAAGTCTGGAGGTACATTAGACATCCTACTGCTGCTGCATAGGGATATTTATTCATTTCTAACTTTTCTAAGTCAGTCATGGGGCATTGATCCTTACTAAACTTGTCTCCCTCAGTAATAGGTGCATTTTGTGGTCTGCTACTTTCCATTCGGAAACGTTTGAGAATAGTTTTGACATAGGCTTCTTGACACAACCCAAGTAATCCTTGAGATCGATCTCTAAATATATCGATTCCTAATACAAAGGTTGCTTCACCCATATCTTTCATATCAAAATTATTCTCAAGATATATTTTAGTTTCTCGAATCATACTTAGGTCATTACTGGCTAGTAAAATATCATCTACATACAAGACTAAAATAAGAAATTTGCTCCCACTGACCTTGAGATATATACAATGGTCTACTGGATTTTCGGTAAAACCGAAAGATGTAATAACATGATTAAATTTTAAGTACCATTGTCTGGAAGCTTGTTTTAGTCCGTATATCGATTTCTTTAATTTACAAACTAGTTTCCTTTCATTACCTCGTTGAACAAACCCTTCCGGTTGTTCCATATACACTTCTTCATCTAGATTCCCATTTAAGAAGGCAGTTTTTACATCCATCTGATATAGCTCTAGGTCATAATGTGCTACAAGTGCCATAACAATTCTAAATGAATCTTTTTTAGACACCGGAGAGTAGGTTTCATGATAATCGATACCTTCTTTCTGAGTGAATCCTTTAGCTACAAGTCGGGCCTTAAATCATTCAACTTTCCCTTTAGAGTCCCTTTTGGTCTTAAAGACCCATTTACAACCAACTGTTTTGGACCCTTCAGGTAGTTCAACGAGATCCCAAACTTCGTTTATAAACATGGATTCTAACTCTTCATTCATAGCGTCTAACCACTTATCAGAATCTTTGCTTTCTACTGCCTCTTTAAAAGTCTTTGGATCTTCTTTAATTCCAATATCTGATTCTTCGAGATACATAACATAATCATCTGAAATAGCTGGTCTTCTCGTATGAGTTGACCTTCTCAATTCCTCTGGATGTTCTTCAATAACAGGTGACTGTATTTCAAAAGTTGGTTGTGTATCTTGAGGAATCGGAATAACAGATCGTTCTGGGAAAACCTCTATATCAAGTGGAATCATTAATCCACCTTGAGAAGAGGATTGAGGCTCATTTCTAATCTCCTTATATTCAATATTTCTAGCCTCAGAACTCCCACTGTTTTCATGATTCTCCAAAAACTTAGCATTATTGGACTCAACTATTCTTATTGAATGATTAGGACAGTAAAATCGATACCCTTTAGACCTCTCTGGATATCCAATAAAATATCCGCTTACTGTTCTAGGGTCTAACTTCTTTTCTTGTGGGTTATAAACCCGCACTTCAGATGGGCATCCCCAAACTCGAAAATGGTTTAAGTTGGGTTTCCTCCCAGTCCATAACTCAAAAGGAGTTTTAGGAACTGCTTTAGTAGGAACTTTGTTTAAAATATACATGGCCATCTTTAGTGCGTCACCCCACATAAATGCAAGTAATGATGTATTGCTAACCATACTCTTAACCATATCTAAAAGAGTCCTATTCCTTCTTTCAGCCACTCCATTCTGCTGAGGTGTTCCAGGCATTGTATATTGGGCAACAATACCTTCGGATTCTAAGAATCTAGCAAACGGCCCTGGATTACGACCTGTTTCAGTGTACCTACCATAATACTCACCACCTCGATCTGATCTCACGATTTTGATCTTTCTATCTAATTGTTTTTCCACTTCTGCTTTGAATATTTTGAACATAGTCAAAGAATCAGAATCAGACTTTTCTTTAATGAGATAGACAAAACCAAAACGTGAGTAATCATCTATAAATGTAATGAAATATTGTTCTCCTGTGAAACAAGGTATATCTATTTTTCCACATCCGTATGAATTAACTGCAGGAGTTCAGAACCTCGTGTGGCAGTTTTCTTGACTGTTTGTGTCTGTTTTCCTTTAATATAGCCAACACAGACACCGAAATTAGTGAAATCAAGGGTTGGTAATAACCCGTCTTTCACCAATCTCAATATCCTCTCTTTCGAGATGTGTCTTAACCGTTTATGCCACAACTTAGGGGAGTTCTCTTTTATTAGTCCTCTCTTCATGCCAACATTCATTCTACAAGTAATATGGTGTGCAGTTAGTGATTGTGTGTATAAAGTATCTAACCTTAACTTATACAAACCATCACATAATAAACCACTACCAATCATTATATTATTGTGGAAAAGTTTCAAAGATCCTTAATCAAAGTTAAACACATATCCTTTTACATCCAACTTTGAGATAGAAACCAGATTTCGGGAAATATCCAGAACATAAAAGGTGTTCGGCAGATCCAGAACAAATCCTGTACCTAGCACCAGCCTATACGTGCCTACTGCCTCGACTCTTGACTCCTTCCGATTTCCCATAACGATGGCTCCTTCTCTATCACTTGGCCTCCGGGTTGAAAGGAATCCCTGCATATAACCAGAAATGTGAACGGTTGCACCAGAGTCGACCCACCATGTATTGGATGGGACATCAATAATATTGGTTTCACATACAAGAGATAATTGTCTTTGCTTACCTCTTTTCTCAAACCAATTCTTCCTTTTGAGGCAGTCCTTCTTGAAATGTCCTTTCTTGCCACAAAAGTGACATTTTTCGGATCCCTTCTTTCCCTTACTCTTCACCGGTTTCTTACCTTTCGGATCTACCTTGGGCATGTTGGCATTAGTTTTGAATTTTCTAGGACCTTTCCTGCCCTTAGCATGGGAGACAAAGTTTACCTGAAGTTGCCCCTTGGCTTTAAGCCTCCTCTCTTCTTGATCACATCGTGCGATCAACTCAGTAATGGTCCACCGACTAGAGCTCTGATTGTATGTTACTTTAAATGGGCCAAATGCAGGGGGAAGGGAGTCCAGAATGAATTGGATCAAATATCCATCGGAAATACTCATGTCAACATCCTTTAATTTTGATGCTAGGTTGGACATGAGTAAGATATGTTCCCTAACTCCCTTTATCCCATCGTACTGCATGTTAGTCAATTTATTCATTAAGGTGGCACCTAATGCCTTGTCTGTCACTTTAAATTGTGACTTAATTTCTTCTAAGAGTTCCTTGGCATGTTTTCCTTGATCAAGCAATCCCCTAATACTCTTAGAAACTGAAGTCATAATAATCTTTCGGCATTTTTTATCACATTTGTGCCACTGATTATATTTGGCCTTTTCATATTCAAAGCTCTATTCGGTAGGCGCAGGAGGCATGAGTTCATCTAAAGCCATTTCTAAGTCTAGAAAAGTTATGGTTAATGACAGCATGTCTAACCAGTCAGGGTGGTTTGATCCGTCTAATGAAGGAATAGTTCCTAAGCATGAGGGAAAATACAAGGATCTGGAGGAAGATGCTGTAAAAGAAGAGATAAACTATTATTCTCACAATTCTATAATGTTTTGAATTTAAAGGGAAACTTACAATAGAAATAATAGTTTTACATCATTACAAATAACCTTTGGGTCAAATGTAACATGTTAAATTTATTATTCTCGTTTATTTGATAAAACCACATTTTATTAAGTGAATAAGTGAGATCCCACCTTTGGGCATAGATCAACACGAATTCACAAAACATCTTTAATGTGTTTTATCCCAATCTCCAAATAATCGAAAGATAAACTCCTTTGGGTCGATTATCTATCTTTTAAGTGAAGTTGCAATTTTAGTGTCATTTATGGTATCTCTAATTCAATAATTGAAACATGAGTTTCATTATAACTGGGCCACTTTGGTGACTGCCTAGTTAACTCATAATTGAAACCTATGACACTAATTTTTAGTCTTCTTATGATTTAAACGATTCTGATGCTCTATTTCTAATTTAATTGAGCATTTAATATTGTTAAATCTAAACATTTAGGGAAAACCTAACTTTAACAATTATTATATTATTGTGAAAATGAGATTCCCTAAAATTAGTTGTCCAGATGAACATTGATCGGACTATTGATATCACAATAATAATTTTTCTTTAATCAATCTATCATAAGTTTGAATTTTATACTAATTTAGTCATCAAGCATGCATGCATATGACAAATATAACTCAAGAATAACATGGATCATGTAAACGATAAGCGGAAACATGAATTGAATGAGTGAAACGTGCATGATATCAATATTGAAACATTCGATTAGGAATTAAATTCAGTAATATGATAGATCTCATTATAAGGGACACAACGAAAGAAACGGATCGAAAATCCGATATCATATGTGTCCGAAATGATCAAAATACGATTTCGATCGTTCATTTTTCCTTGATCTGGCCTTGATCTGATGATATTTAAATTATTCAGTCCTATCAAAATGATTGATGCATTTAAATGCATCAATTAGACGGTTCTGATCGGAGCAGATTACTTTCATAATGACCTAATTATTCAAAACACATAAATATCAAAAATTAATAATAATTTATTCAAACCAGGCCAGGCCAGTGGATCGGGTCAGACCCAGGTCAGTAATTGGACTGTTCAGTCCAGTCAATTCGGGTACAGGTAAAAGCCCAGTCCATTTATTTATTTATTAACTGAATCGGGTCGGATCAGGCCAGGTCGAACTGACCTGACCATATAGAAATGAACTGGGTCCGTTCGGGTCGGGTCGGGTCAGGTCAAACTGACCTATCCTTATAAAAATGGACCGGGTCTAATTCAGGTCGGGTTAGGTCGGGTCGAACTGACCTGACCACACAGAACACAAGCCGGATCAGTCGGGTCGGATTGGGTCGGATCCGTTAACCCAGTTCCTTTTCTTTAATAAACCTGACCGGGTCGGGTCGGGTCAGGTCCAAACGACCTGAGACCTGACCCGACACAAAGTCTTCTTCTTCCCGAAAAACAGGGGCACCCATTTACCGGATCGTTCCACCTCCGACGCCGACAGCCTCGGCCGCAGCGGACTGCCGGCGCTCCCACGGCGCCGGCTGAAAATGTCGCCGGCTGGTTCCCGGCGGCAACAGAAAATTTTTTTTTTTTATTCTCTTGGGCGCTGCTGCAGGGCAGCGCCCCACTGGGCGCTGCGTTCCCTCGCCGGTTCCACTGCAGCGCAGCACCAATTGTAATTTTTTTTATTCTCTGTTGCTCTGTTTCTGTTCTGCCAGAAACTGGGCGCTGCACGTAGCAGCGCCCGACTGCGCCGCGGGCAGCTGCGCCCAACTGCGCCCAGTCCGGCCCTGCAGTTTGGGCTTGCCTGAAACTTCTGTCGCCGGCCGAAATTTTTTTTTTATTATTTCTGTAAATAGTAAACACCTTTGATGCAAATCCAACCCCATCAATGGAAATCCAAAGCTCTGATACCAATTGTAAGCTAAAATGGCCCCTTAGGGAAACTTTAACGGATTAGATTTGCATTCTGACGGATTGATTTGTATGATGAAAGATAACGAATATTGGGCATATCTGAATCCATCGCGAAACGGAGAGGAGATCCGCAACTTTAACTCTCTCAGTCTTCTCGTAATGCCTGCTGATTGATGGGTATGCCAAGCAGTAATTATATATGTGAAGATGAGAGAGTTCCCAAGCCATTTATAGACTTCATTAATGCTTTCCTCCCCATCAACGGAAAGCCTTCCATTATCGCACGACTGGAGAGTTTCCAGGAACATGGCTTTAATGGGAAGACATTCACTTTGAATAAATCAAAGTTAGTGGTGGTCATGTGGGCCACCACCCATGATATCCAACACACCATTGTCCCTTTCTTTCTTCCTCAACCACCATCTGCCATCAGGCATCCAAACATGGAAGACCCGCCTCTGCTAAACCAAACCAAGGTTCATTCCTTGCATCGTCTCCTCCTCTTCTCGTTGCCGTTCTCCTTCTTCACCATCTTTTTTCCTTTAGCTGCCACCATCTTCACCACTACATTCTTCTCCCTGTGTCTCTGGCTGAACGGTCTCAAGCCATCCCGCCCATGAGCAACAGCGGACCCATCTCCATCTCCAAAACAAATCGATAGCCACCTGAGATCATTGCCATGCAAAGACACTAGGCTCGAACCAGAAATTCATCCAGTTGTTACAGTGCTACCCATCTCATCTCCATCCTTCTTTTCCTTATCTTCATGACGAACTTCATGCATTCTAACCCATCTTTATCACCTCTGTACCTTCTTCTTCCCATTTTTCTCTCAATACCCAACTTCCTCACGAATCTTCTTCTCCATCTTCTGTTCTGCATCCAGCATCTTCTTCCTTATTTTATTCTTTTCACCATCCTTAGTCCACCTAACAAGAACGATGCACTCAATTCAAATTGGGAGGCCCACTCGTATTATCAAAATGATCTGGGCCTAAATCATGAGGTGTCTACCATATCTTAGCCCAATCCATCAAGTCCACTTGCATTACCTAGTAACCCGCTATCTTTGGCCCACTTTATGCATAATACAAATCACTTAGGGCCCATATGCATTACCTTACATTCTGGGCCAAATGTGGTTGTGCCTACCTTTAGACCTCTAAACCTAGACTCACAGTTAGAACCAAAGACCCACTGCTCCTAGCCCACCTATTTAGCTAAATAAACCGGACCCAACTCAAGATTGACTCATCACTTGTGACTCCTCCGTGAACCACTTATGCAATCACAGTTTTGACCCACTTGATCTATCAATTCACTCATGATGTGTAAGCCAAATCCACTCGGTTTACAAGCACGCATAAACTCTCACTGCTCCGGGTTCACTTGTATTTTCTAGTCCGAGTCCACACCAAACCATGCCAACCCATGATATTTGACCCATACCCAAGCCTGACCTAGGTTAACGAATTGGTGCATGAACCCGGATCCTAGTTATTGATTTTCAATCATTAACAGGAATCCACATCGAAACACCAAGACACCAGGTTGGTACAAGTCAAATTCTTTGATCACCATTGATTCAGGCGAGTAGTCTTACTATATTACCCTAGTACTTGAGTTTTCTATTCCTTGTCTCAATTATGCTTTAAATCGTAATTTTGGGTTTTATTGAAACAATCATAGGATTTTTGAGGATTATTGTTGCCTTTGATTTGTTCAATATTCGCTAGACTTGATATTATTTCCGTTGACATCATTTTGTTATAAATTAAATTGATTCGCATATTATTATCAGTGATTTGTTATTTGATTTGGGAATAATGGAATTTTTATGAAGACTTGATAATCATTGGATTAATTTGTATTTTCAACCTTGATCCTATTTGTGCATTTAAAATTGTGAATTGAAAATTCATGGATTTTTGGATTTTGTTATTTGTAAAATTTGTATGTAGATGTGGGTGCTTAAGGTGTATTCACTGATGTAATACTTTGTGTATCTCAATTGCTGAGTTTAAATGTTGTATCTTCTTCACATTATGTAATTTTGTCACGAAATTGACAAAGGGGGAGATTGTTAGTGTCATTGTAAGAGTGTGTTGTCAATTACGTGACCAAAGTGTAGTTCGATTCAAGAACGATGTAGTTCACCTCGGAAGTTCATTGAAGATCAAGTCAAGTTCAAAGAAGTTCAAGCTAGTTCAAGACCATTCAAGGAGAACTTATCAATGAAGACTAAGCAAAGAAGTTCAACATCAAAGAATATCATCTGTGAGTGCCAAGGGATAAGGTATCTGTGATCCCTAAGTGTCCTTGAAAACAAACTAGAAAATTAGGTTTTTCAAACACCCTGTTTTGTTCTACGGCTTGGACCACGGCTAAGCCGTAGATCTTACGGCTCACTTTCCAGAGAGTGTATTTTGAAGCCTTTTTGTTCTACGGCTGACCCTACGGCTACACCGAAAAATGTTACGGCTAAGCCGTAGTGTGTTTCACGGCTAAGCCGTAAAATCTACGGGTCACAATCCAGAGAGTGTACTTGGCCATATTATGCTTACGGTTGACCTTACGGCCAAGCCGAAAGGCCTTCACGGCTAAGCCGTAAGGCTATTCACGGCTAAGCCGTAAAGATTACGGGCCACTCTCCAGAGAGCTGTTTCTGGGAAATTTGAGCTTACGGCTGACCCACGGCTAGGCCGAAAGGTGCTCATGGCTAAGCTGTATAAGAATTTACGGCTAAGCCGTAGGCCTAACCGTAAGAAGGAATTTGTGTTGAATCTGGTCAAACTAGCCGTTGGATGTTGTCAGAACTTACGGCTAAGCCGTAGACCTTTCTGTTCTAAGCCGTAGAACTATCCGTTGGAGCTCATCTGTATTTAAAGAGGACCTCTCCCTTGCTCCAACTACTGAATTAATTGCTGAGAAAATCACTAGTATAGCTGAGCCTTTGCACCTCCATTAATATCATCTTCAAAGCTCCCACAACCACCTACTCTCCAACATCAAAGAGTGCCATTATTGTTACAAGTAGAGTAGTTGGTGACTTAGGAAAGGCTTCTTCAAATCTGAGAGAATACCTTAGCCTTCCAAACCCTCTTGGAACCTCTTCCCTTGGCTTAGCTCACATCTGAAGATCTTCATCTCCAAGGAGCAAGAACAAGAGGCCAAAGCTTGGAGGTAGTCTTCAAGCATCAAGAGCACCACTCAAAACCAAGGTATTCAATTCCTTGTTTAGGTGTTTTTTAATATTTCAATTCATATTGCTGTATTTGGTGGAAGACAAACCACCGCATCAAAAATTGTTGTAATTGGTGGACTAGATCAAGGATCAACCACCTGATCAAAAAACTCTAATTGGTGGAAGACAAACCACCGCATCAAAAATTGTTGTAAGAGGTGTATGTTATGTGAGTACCTCTTATTTAGTGGAACCAAGAGAGATTGCTCTTGAGAGTGGATGTAGGTCTAGGACCGAACCACTATAAATCATTGTATTTATTGTTTGTTGTGTGTGGATGTTGCCTTGCCTTCTTGTCACTTGAGTTGATGATCTTTTATATGCTACATCTCTATTGCTCTAGTTACATTTCTAGACACTCACAACTCTGATTATCTCTCTCAATTTTAATAATCTTTCAGATTGTTCTTTAATAACATCTAAGTTTTGAAAAGAAATTTTTAATAGTCCTATTCACCCCCCCTCTAGGACTTGGTGAGATCTAGTTATTGCACTTTCAATTGGTATCAGAGCGGGTTACTTCGTAAGGGTGTAATAACCTGAAGGAGATCCATCTTTTGCTAGATTCACCATGAATCCTGAAGGAAGTTCTATCACCCGTCCACCTTTCTTCGATGGAACAAATTATGCATTTTGGAAAGCCCGGATGACAGCATTCTTAAAATCCATGGACTGGGCTGTTTGGGAGGCTATAGAGAATGGTTGGACGGAACCCACTGAAGATGTGTCTACAAATGGTGTCACAACCACTGAACCATTAGATCCAGCCAAATGGTCTCAAGCTCAGCTAAATCTTAGACAAAATAATGCTAGAGCGTACAATGCTATAGTGTGTGCCATGAATCAAGAAGAGTTTAAAAAGATCATGACAACCACTAATGCAAAACAGGCATGGAGAATCCTTGAAGTAACTTATGAGGGTACCTCAGTTGTCAAAAGATCTAAACTCCAGATGCTCACAGTCAGTTCGAAAACATTCGCATGGAAGAAAATGAAATGTTTACTGACTTCCATACTAAGCTCATGAAAATTGTAAATGAAATGTGGGCTCTTGGGGAAACTCTTCCGGAAGGTAAAATTTGTAGTAAAATCTTGAGATCACTTCCGGAAAGATTCCATCCTAAGGTAACCTCTATAGAAGAACACAAGGATTCGGAACAAATGAAAATTGAAGATTTAGTGGGATCCCTCCAGACCTTTGAACTCAAATTCAATAATGACAAAAAGAAATCAATCGCTCTTATCACCTCTCATAACACATCTTCCTCTAAAGATGACTTAGGAGTAACTAGTAATGATGAGGATGAAGATGTGGCCCTTTTGGCTAAAAAATTTTTGAAACAATTTAAGAAAAAGAGGGTGAAAGAGTATAAAAATAAAACCACAAATGATAAATACAAAGGTCGGTCAAGTTCCCTCTCTAGAAGTAAACATAAGGAACCTATGTGTTACAGATACAAGAAAATTGGACACATATCCACCGATTGTCCTCAAAAAGGAAAATACAAAAAGAAGAATCTTGTAGCCACTTGGGACGATTCATCTGAATCAGATTCTGACTCAGATGAATCACATCAAAATGAATCAGAAAAATATACAGTTCTGATGGCTACCACTGCCACCTTAAATCTTTCTGAAGAAATGATTAAAATATCAAATGAAGAAATCTCAGGCAGTGAGTCAGAGAGTGAGTATGAAAATTCAGATGATGAGGATAATGACAACACCACGGATTCCTATGAACTACTCTATGAGGGAACATGTAGGCTCGTTGAAACTGTAAGCAATCAACAAAACAAAATTAAAAATTTAAAGGAAAAGGTTGATAGTATTAATGCTGAAAAGGAAGAATTGCTCAAAGAACTCGAAAGTGTAAAAATTCAATTATCAACTGAAAGAGAAAATGTACTCAAATTAAGAGAACATGAAAAATCCCTTTTAAAAATAAAAGATGAAAATAATGCTCTCCACAATGAAGTGACTATTCTGAAACGGTATAAAGAAAAGTATGAGTACAGATTTACTCAAAATGATGAGAAATACATTAGGCTATTCAAAATTGGGAAAGCTTATAAAGACATGACTGGTCTTGGATATGACAAAAATGCTAATCAGCCTCCAAGTTCTGGAACTGTGTTTGTCAAAAGTGCTTTAAAGTATGAAGATATTAGTGCTCAAAACACTGTGGATAAGGCATCTACTAGTACTCATACAGTTTCGTCAAATGTTCTCTGTCATTATTGTGGAAAAATAGGTCATTTCAAAATGGAGTGCAAATTAAGAAAAATTCATTGTAACATCAGTCAGAAAATTGAGAAAAACACCACGAAGAAAGTGGAACCTGAAAACATAAAACAAAAGTCTCAGATAAATACATTTCCCTTAAACCAAAAGATGAATAATTTATTAAAAGAAGTCCATAAGTTAAGAAAACAATTTGAAATATACAAAAAGAATGGAGCAAACATTCCTATTCCCCAACATAAAACTTTTCAAGTGAAACACCAAAAATCAACTGTGACCCCTACCACTAGTACACTTAAATGGATACCCAAAAACAAGAATCTAGTGGTTCACACAGCTTTTAAAGCTGCAGAACAATCAAGATGGTATCTGGATAGTGGATGCTCAAAACATATGACTGGTGATAAATCTTGTTTATCTAAAATGATTGAATTCGATGGAGGCACAATTACTTTTGGTGATGGCAGTACTGCGAAAATTATTGGGAAAGGAACTTTAAATGTTCCAAACTTACCACCTTTTGAGAATGTTTTGTGCGTTGATGGGTTAAAACATAATTTACTTAGCATATCTCAAATCTGTGATAAAGATTATGCCGTAAACTTTAGTAGTCATAGTTGTGAGATCTCAAGGAATGAAAAAATAATATTGAGAGGTCTTAGAACTACTGATAACTGTTATGTGGTAGGAAAAACAAATGTTTCATCCTCTGCTTCGTGCCTACTAACTAGTATTGATGAAGCTAAGTTGTGGCATCAAAGACTTGGGCATGTAAACTACAGAGACTTATCCCATCTAAACAAATATGTTGAAGGACTGCCCAAGATCAGTAGTTAAGAAAAGATGATCTGTGGAGAGTGCCTTTAAGGAAAACAAATTAGAAGTGCCCATAAAATGGTGAATGCTATGAAAACTACTCGACCTCTAGAACTTATTCATATGGACTTGGTTGGACCAACTAAAAGAGAGAGTCGAGGTAAGAAAAGGTACTTTCTTGTTATGGTAGATGATTTCTCTAGATTCACTTGGGTTGCCTTCTTGAGAGAAAAATCTGAAGCCTTTGGAGAATTCAAAAGGATTGTAAAACAAATTCAGATTGAAAAAGGTACTTCAGTAGCCCCAATCAGAAGTGATCATGGTGGAGAATTTGAGAATGATCAATTTGACAAATTTTGTGAGAAATATGGGATTCATCATGAATACTCAGCACCCAAAACTCCACAACAAAATGGGGTGGCTGAAAGGAAAAATAGAGTTCTCCAAGACATGGCCACAGTCATGCTTCATAGTAAGAATCTTCCTAGAGACTTGTGGGCCGAAGCTGTTAATACTAGCTGCTACATTATCAACCGAGTTTATCTTAGGACTGGTACAAATCAGACAGCTTATGAATTGTGGCATGGGAAGAAACCAAATGTGAAATATTTTAAGGTCTTTGGAAGCAAATGTTACATCTTGAAGGATAGAGAACAACTGAGTAAATTTGACTCAAAAAGTGATGAAGGTATATTTTTAGGCTATTTAACAAGGAGTCGAGCCTATCGTGTTCTAAATATGAGAACCGGAGTCATTCAAGAGTCAATAAATGTCATTATAGATGATGAATCCACAATGTTCGACAATGTTGATGAAGTGGAAGTGCCCTCGATGATTGAACCCACACGATCCACAATAAAAACTGATGCACCTATCACTACTGAAAATTTGGTGAATGTAAAAGATCATCCTATAGATCAGATTATTGGTGATCCTCTAACAGGTGTAAAAACTAGGAAACAATTGGAGAACATTATGAGCCACTTGTGCTTTACTTCCGTTTTAGAACCTACCAGCGTTGATGAAGCTTTTTCAGACAATGATTGGATAAAAGCTATGCAAGAAGAATTGAATCAGTTTACAAGAAGTGATGTTTGGTATTTAGTGCCCAGACCAAAGGATAAAAATGTGATAGGCACTAAATGGATCTTCAAAAATAAACTTGATGAAAATGGAGTTATTGTTAGGAACAAAGCTAGGTTGGTAGCTCAGGGATATTCTCAAATTGAAGGTATTGACTTTGACGAGACCTTTGCTCCAGTTGCTCGTTTAGAATCAATTAGAATCTTACTATCTATTGCTTGTTTTTTGAAGTTCAAATTGTTTCAAATGGATGTTAAGAGTGCTTTTCTAAATGGAATTTTGAATGAGGAAGTATATGTTGAACAACCTAAAGGTTTTATAGACTCAAAATTCCCCGATCATGTGTTTAGACTGAAGAAAGCTTTGTATGGTCTTAAGCAAGCTCCACGTGCTTGGTATGAAAGGTTGACAAAATTCTTGTTAGACAATGATTTTCAAAGAGGTAGTGTTGATAAAACCCTTTTTATTCAAAAGACAAGAAAGTCAGTATTAATAGCGCAAATATATGTAGATGATATCATCTTTGGTTCCACATCTAATGACTTGACTACTCAGTTCGCTAATCTAATGCAATCTGAATTTGAAATGAGTATGGTTGGCGAATTGAATTTCTTCTTAGGCCTACAAGTCAAACAATTACGTGATGGCATCTTCATTTCCCAGACCAAATATGCTAAAGAACTGATGAAACGATTTGGTCTAATGACTGGGAAACATGTCAAAACCCCCATGAGTACAACCATCAAACTTACTAAAGATGCAAATGGGAAAGGGGTTGACTCTAGCCTGTATAGAAGTATGATTGGTAGCCCGTTGTACCTTACTGCAAGTAGGCCAGACATAGCATTTAGCGTGGGAGCATGTGCTCGATATCAAGCGGATCCCAAAGAATCTCATCTAACTGCTGTAAAAAGAATCATTAAGTACATTGCCGATACAACTGAATATGGTCTGTGGTATCCTCATGACTCCTCATCCTCCATTGCTGGATACTCAGATGCTGATTGGGCAGGAAACTTAGATGATAGAAAATCCACAAGTGGCGGCTGTTTTTATGTTGGCAATTGTCTAGTAGCTTGGCATAGTAAAAAGCAAAATTCGACATCTCTCTCCACTGCCGAGGCTGAATACATAGCTGCCGGAAACTGCTGTTCTCAACTCTTGTGGATGAAGCAGATGCTTATGGACTATGGCATTACACAAGGAATAATGAGCTTGTATTGTGATAACACGAGTGCCATACACATTTCAAAAAATCCGGTCCAGCACTCTCGTACCAAACACATTGATATTCGACATCATTTCATTAGAGAATTGGTTGAAGAAGGAATCATTGAGCTCGAATATATTCAGACTGAAAAACAACTTGCAGACATCTTGACTAAACCTCTTAATGTGTTAAAATTTGAAAATTTGAGGAAATCAATTGGTGTTTGCTGTTTGGATTAACTTGTGTTTTTGCCCAGGGTCTACGGCTAAGCCGTACACCACTGTCACGCCCCAATCCCGGGAATTTGGGGATTTGAGTGGGCCCCCAGGGCGTGGATACGTAATCCCGTAGAAATCCGTGCCCTGAAGAATTTTGCACGAATTGCTACAAGGGATATTCCACAGGAACGTGTGAGGTATGCTGACACACGTACAAACATAAATTATCATAATCGAAAACCTGTGAAATACTCAATAATCATCAAGAGCACATAAAGTTCATAGTCTATTAAAACATATTTTCATACAATAGTGTTATAGTCCTTTAAATACATTCCCAAAATCAGTCCTTAAAGGTGATACAAAAGTCTTCAACATAATACTCCCAGAAGTAACGCTCTCTGTAGGATGGCTAGTAGTAAACGTCGCCATCCATCCATTCACCTACACCCCGAGGTACCGTTGGGGTATCTTCCGGGGCCGCGTCAATATTCGTGTCGGGAGCGGGTGCTGTATCTGCAATACCGAGGGTAACACTGTTAACACGATGGTTAAGCAAATACTAAGCATAGAATTTAATATAACATAATGCATTAGCAAGAACAATCACTAAACATGATGCATGGGTGAAACTTAATGTTATACATACTGATTGGCAACCACGATGCTCTATTCTCCCAAAGGGAGCATACATAACGTATGGGTCGCTAGGGGATCAAGCTAGCTTCCCTAGGAGCGTCGACAACCCCTCCGTAAACCTACTGCAGTGGTGACATATAATACCCAAAGGGCAGAAGCCAAGTGGTGCCGACTCGGGGTCAATCATACAAATCATAACATATATAAGGAATAGATAACCATGAAACAACGAATACTTAAACGAAACACATGCAGGTGGGCTACAAGGCCCGAGCCTCAGCTACACCCTTGGCTAGCAAGCACACACTCAATAGAAGCTCTGGCTTGTCAGACACGCACTCATTAGAAGCTCAGGTCTGAATTGCCTCGGGTTTTGCTGGGGAAGTAAATTCGATATCAGTCATGTCGAAGGTAGTGTAATGTATCAATATGAATGCATTTCGATAAAGCAGTCTCCTGATTCCCCAAGGACATTCAGCACGAGGTACACATGAGATGTTCGGTGTCGTTGTGTTACCGCGTCTGGGTATTACATTGTGTATACGGAACACCCTTCTCATGCCAACATCCATGACTTACCATTGGGGAATCCTTCATTCATTCCAACGTATAATTACCAATGGCCAAAGTGGAGGTATAGAGGGTACCATGACTAAAGCCCTACAACATCATTGAGATTCCTAACATCCTACGTTCACTGGGTTCTTACGGCTTAGCCGTATACAGGGTTACGGCTTAGCCGAGAGGGGGTCACAGTTCATCCGGATTTTCGGTGTGGTTACGGTTCAACCGTATATTGGCCTACGGCTTAGTCGTGCTAAGCCTACGGCTGGGTCACGGGGAGGTTACGGCTTAGCCGTAGGGTATTTCACGGTGCAGCCGTATGCAGGCCGTAGAAGGAACTGGGTTCTGTGAGCTCTCTGGAAGTTCGCCGTAGAAAGACCTACGGCTAGGCTACGGGCTGGGTACGGCTCAGCCGTAGTGGATTCCACGGCGTAGCCGTAGATGAGCCGTAGTACAAAAGCTCATTTTCTGCTCTCTGGACATTGAGCCGTAAGAGCTCACGGCTTAGCCGTAGCTTCGCCGTAAGCTTCAGGAAGTCTGAATACAGTTTCGTAACTCAGTTCTCTGTACGGGATCACTACAGAACTAACTTATAAGGGGGGGGTTCTGTAGCTCAATTAAAGTATCCTTGAGAATACCCCATGCTCACACACCTCCTATTCCCATCTCCATCATTCCTACTTGATTCATTCATACATATTAAGAATGAAGAATGACAATAAGCACAACTAACTTAACATGCAATGACAATCCCACATGCAATGAATGTAAGCTTAAGTACTTGCCTCTCCTAACAGCACTAACCCTCTCCCACTGTAGATTGCCGTGAGGTTAGAAGAAACCTTCAAAACTGAAATGGGTTCTGCAACTTAGAGAGGGAGGAATGCCCAAAGGAGTAAGGAGAGGATGAGTGGAGACCATTCCCTACACATGCACACTCCCACGATCCCCAAGCACTCCAATGCAAGTAGAAGGAAGAAGGAACCCAGGAGAACAGAACTCCAACCGATCGAACGAGAGAGGAAGGAGAAGAACAGTGGGATTCCCTTTTTAAACATAATTTCCCTGGAGTTACATGCAAGCCCATTTGTTTCTAGAAATTCCAGTTTAGTCCGGAAGGGCTCCAATTGGCTTAGGATGAGTCCGGATTAACTCGGGCTCAACACAAAAGATGATCTACGCAATGAATCACACGTAAGGAGATGGACGGGGTAACCTAGAGGCATAAGGACAATTTACGAAAAAGCCCTTAGCTATTTAATTGGGGTTCCAAACCCAATAATTCACACTAAATTGACCCTCAACAAGTCTTAATCAATAGGAAACAGGATTAATTAACATAATTAGGATTAGTGAGGGTTCGGGTCCTTACAACCACTTTACGGCTAAGCCGTAAGAGCTTACGGCTGAGCCGTAAAACACTCTATGGCTAAGCCGTAAGTGCCTTTTTCTGTCCTCGTTCTGCGCGCCGAGCCTTCTTAACCCGACGTTTGGTCTTCTTTCTTTTCACTGCGCGATCTCTCTCTCTGTTTTTTTTTCTTCTTTTCTTCCTTTCTCCTCCAGTCTTCCTTCTCCGGCCCTCCTTCTCCGGCGTGTGGCTTCCTCCTCCGGCCTTCCTCCTCCTCCCTTTCTCCGGCGTCTTTCCCCTCCGGTCTCCCTCCTCCGGTGTCCTCCTATTTCTTCCTTTCTCTGTCTTCTTCTTCCGGCACCATCCCTCTCTTCCTCATCTCTATTCGGCGCCCTCCTTCTCCGTCATCCTTCTCTGGCGTCCTCCTCTATTTTGGTTCGGTATTGTTCTCCTTTCTCTCTCTCGTTTGTTTCCTCACTATTTCATTCATTTTCTGTACTCTGTGTCCTTTTTCCCCCTGTTTGTGGTCTGTGACCTTCTTTCTGCCTCACTATGCCTCCGCGCTCCAAGAATGCATACCCTCCGGGTAAGAGGCCTCGTGCCTCCGGTAGCTCCTCCCGGGCTCGACAGCCCTCTCCACCCTCTCCTCGAGTCTTGGTTCCACGGGAACCCACTAGTGATCGGTCTTTCTTTTCGAGACCCATCACTGTGGAGCGGGATGTTCACATCCTAGCTGTTGAGGCCTACGGCGTACACACACTTCTCACTCATGTTGGGTGGGAAAACATTCTGAAGTGGGGTGGTCCTGGCTTCCCCTCCATTGTGCGTACCATGTATGCATCTATCTCCCATGCATCGATAGACACCATGTCCTTTGACATTGGGTTCAGTGATGGCACGAACACCATTACCCCTGCCATCATCTCCTCTCTGTTATGTGTGCCTCTCTCTGATTCTTCTTCGGTCATCTCGGATTCTCTATCCGAAGAGGAGAGACACACGGCCACTTTTGCCCTCTGTGGCGCCTCCATTCCATGGAAGGCTAAAGGGTTCCTTCCTGCAGTCTCATTGCTTCCTCACTACTGGATCCTTCATGCCATCTTCACCTATAACATTTATCCTCGGCGGGGGAATTTCTCTGACCTCACCCCGTTTATGGTGAATGTTCTCTACTCCGTCCACATGGGGGTCCGAGTGTGTCTTCCCTCGCTCATCTGTGCCACCATCATTCGCTTTTGGCAGTGCCCAGGCAGAGGCACCAATGCATGTGTCCTTGGGTATCTCATGACGCGCCTCGCCTCTCAGTGTGGGGTCACTTTACCTACAGATGAGGCTCCTGAGTCTCACCCCACCTTTGGCACCGTTAACATCCAGAACATGCGATTCTCCAAACAGCAGGCAGCCGGTCCCCAACTTCCTGACTCCGGCGACGAAGACGATTCACCGGTTGCGTCTCCTTCTGCCGCACCCTCTCCCGCTTCTCCGGTTCCGGCTCCTCCCGCGGCTTTTTCCTCTTCTTCGTTTGAAGCTCGTTTGGCCGCCCTCGAACAGAGGCAAACTAAGATGGAGAAGCTCTTGAAGAAATCATTTCAGTACTTGTCTAAGATCTCCAAGAGCTGCCGGCGCGACGATGTGGCGATTCCTTCCCCTTCTCCTCCCTCGGATTGATGACTATTCTTGTTGTTTTGTTTGTATTTTGAGAAATGGTTGTACCTCACCTGTTAGTCTTAATTGTTATCTCATGTATGCTTATGGGTGATGTATTGTTTTGCTATGGTTGTACTTCATTTCTACATCTAATATCGCCATTGTTTCTCTTTGTGTGCATTTCTGTTCTCAATTATGCTTTATCTCTTTGTCAATCTTGTGCCAAAAAGGGGGAGAATTGTATGCATGTGTTTAGGGGGAGCCTTCTAACCTCCCACCTCTTTAGTAGATTGTGTTTGCAGCCTTGTTTGCAGGTTAAGCATCGTCAAAGGGGGAGTTTCAAAGTGTTGTGTATGTAGATGTGGGTGCTTAAGGTGTATTCACTGATGTAATACTTTGTGTATCTCAATTGCTGAGTTTAAATGTTGTATCTTCTTCACATTATGTAATTTTGTCACGAAATTGACAAAGGGGGAGATTGTTAGTGTCATTGTAAGAGTGTGTTGTCAATTACGTGACCAAAGTGTAGTTCGATTCAAGAACGATGTAGTTCACCTCGGAAGTTCATTGAAGATCAAGTCAAGTTCAAAGAAGTTCAAGCTAGTTCAAGACCATTCAAGGAAAACTTATCAATGAAGACTAAGCAAAGAAGTTCAACATCAAAGAATATCATCTGTGAGTGCCAAGGGATAAGGTATCTGTGATCCCTAAGTGTCCTTGAAAACAAACTAGAAAATTAGGTTTTTCAAACACCCTGTTTTGTTCTACGGCTTGGACCACGGCTAAGCCGTAGATCCTACGGCTCACTTTCCAGAGAGTGTATTTTGAAGCCTTTTTGTTCTACGGCTGACCCTACGGCTACACTGAAAAATGTTACGGCTAAGCCGTAGTGTGTTTCACGGCTAAGCCGTAAAATCTACGGGTCACAATCCAGAGAGTGTACTTGGCCATATTATGCTTACGGTTGACCTTACGGCCAAGCCGAAAGGCCTTCACGGCTAAGCCGTAAGGTTATTCACGGCTAAGCCGTAAAGATTACGGGCCACTCTCCAGAGAGCTGTTTCTGGGAAATTTGAGCTTACTGCTAACCCACGGCTAGGCCGAAAGGTGCTCACGGCTAAGCCGTATAAGAATTTACGGCTAAGCCGTAGGCCTAACCGTAAGAAGGAATTTGTGTTGAATCTGGTCAAACTAGCCGTTGGATGTTGTCAGAACTTACGGCTAAGCCGTAGACCTTTCTGTTCTAAGCCGTAGAACTATCCGTTGGAGCTCATCTGTATTTAAAGAGGACCTCTCCCTTGCTCCAACTACTGAATTAATTGCTGAGAAAATCACTAGTATAGCTGAGCCTTTGCACCTCCATTAATATCATCTTCAAAGCTCCCACAACCACCTACTCTCCAACATCAAAGAGTGCCATTATTGTTACAAGTAGAGTAGTTGGTGACTTAGGAAAGGCTTCTTCAAATCTGAGAGAATACCTTAGCCTTCCAAACCCTCTTGGAACCTCTTCCCTTGGCTTAGCTCACATCTGAAGATCTTCATCTCCAAGGAGCAAGAACAAGAGGCCAAAGCTTGGAGGTAGTCTTCAAGCATCAAGAGCACCACTCAAAACCAAGGTATTCAATTCCTTGTTTAGGTGTTCTTTAATATTTCAATTCATATTGCTGTATTTGGTGGAAGACAAACCACCGCATCAAAAATTGTTGTAATTGGTGGACTAGATCAAGGATCAACCACCTGATCAAAAAACTCTAATTGGTGGAAGACAAACCACCGCATCAAAAATTGTTGTAAGAGGTGTATGTTATGTGAGTACCTCTTATTTAGTGGAACCAAGAGAGATTGCTCTTGAGAGTGGATGTAGGTCTAGGAACGAACCACTATAAATCATTGTGTTTATTGTTTGTTGTGTGTGGATGTTGCCTTGCCTTCTTGTCACTTGAGTTGATGATCTTTTATATGCTACATCTCTATTGCTCTAGTTACATTTCTAGACACTCACAACTCTGATTATCTCTCTCAATTTTAATAATCTTTCAGATTGTTCTTTAATAACATCTAAGTTTTGAAAAGAAATTTTTAATAGTCCTATTCACCCCCCCTCTAGGACTTGGTGAGATCTAGTTATTGCACTTTCAAGTTGTACCTATCACCTTTGTTTTTCCTCAGATTTCACAATTGAGCTTGACATGAAGGATACCTACCTTGCATGTGTCACGCTCCGAACCCGAGAATCTGGGGATTTATTGTGGATTCTGAGGCGTAACACACGTACTCGTGACAATTCGTGCCATAACAAGACACGTATGAATTGTCACAAGGATGATCCCACAGGTACGTGTGAGGAAAATCTGTAAACACGTATTAACAAGTATAACTTAATTAAGCGGAAACCTGGAGCTTGTACATATCATAGGCATCAATAAAACATTCACTTCAGTTCATTAATAAAACAAAGTCTGTTAATTATCCCGACTACATATATAAGGTACGAAAACTCTATAAATAATACAAAATGTCAAGTGTCAAGATGAACTCTAAGCTAATCCATGGATAGGCTAAGTCAACCCAAAGTTACCCTATTTCGCGCTATTAAGGAAGATCAAGAAAAGACCTTCCTCGTTCCACTTGTTCACATCTCGAGGTAACGTTGGGGTTCCCTCCGAGAGCTCGCTGAGTGCCAAACTGGTAACGGGTTCCGTACCTGTAACACCATGATAACCTTGTTAACACTATGGTTAAGCAAAGATAAGGATACATGAGCTTAATATGATAGAACAATTGAATTAAAATGACGTAATGATTAAAAGAGAGCAATATCGAAATCTAGGCACTTATGCATATGAATAAACATGAATAAGGAATCATGAATAAAGAGTACATCATACCAAATGGCAACCACATTGCTATCTCCTCTCTAATAAAAGCGTATACTGATCTGTGGGAAATCACTAGGATCGGGCCAGGACCTACTAGCCACCCTAAGAGCATCAACTCACTCTTCTGATAACTACTGTAGTAGATAATTGATAAAATACTCCCATTAAGTCCCATCGAACCTCCTATGGGGTATAAGCCAAGTGGCGCCGACTCCAAATATATTAGAACTAATCTGAATCCCATACTCATCGTATACTGATCTGTTTATACTCATACGGAAATGTATTTCAGTCTTGATGAAAATACCAATCATAGAATCACAACTAAGTAGAATACTAATCATCAATGATGCATACTGATATGAACTATCATGTTGAGGTCAAGGTTGCTATCAATATTAATGCAATTAGATTGAGAGGTTATCAAGGATAATTACTAGCCAACCCTATGCTAGATAATCCGGGTTTCCAAGGTTATTCAATACGGTGTATTCATAAGACGTTCGGTGTTATTGTGTTACCATTCTCGGCATTACATTATATATGGAAAGGACACTTCATCTTATGCCAACACCCATGACATGACATTGAAAACTAACGAAGAATCAAGGGGGAAGAAGTGATAGCTCAACACATTTCCTTCTACATGTTTAGTTACCGTTGGGCTAGTTTGGTGTAGTAAAGGATCCCACTTCTATGGTCATAAATGGTCTTGGGTTAAACCTACAACCTATAATAAGGGTGGGTTAATACCTCAGTCTCTTTCTAAGGTTAAAGGGTGTAATCCAACATTAGGCTCTTCCGTAGACTATAGAAAGTCCATAGTCAAGCATGAAATTCATTTTTTGAAATGCATTCCTATAACCTAAAGGTTAGGCTTACTCGACCGATCGGGTATTGGTTCGACTGGTCGACCATATCCAGAAATGAAATTCGACCGGTCGGTCAGATTGGCCGACCAGTCGGACTACCCTAAGAGGCAATTCGACCAATCCAGCTTCGGGAGGTAGATTGGCCGACCAGTCGAACTACCCAGTGAGGCAATTCGACCAATCGAGCTTCGGGACCGACCAGTCGGCCCTGAAGCACTCTGCTACGGGTGTGTTTAGTTCCCAACTGATTTTTTCTTCCATTCTTCTATTCCACCTGCATTTAAACCAATATAGAGGCTTCCATTCCACACTCTTAAGTTCCCTAATGACCACTATCATTTTATTCATCCCACAATCATTAAAATGATGAATCAATTCCATACATTATCCATTAAAATTAAAAGAGCTATAAAAAAGGTAAATCACAAGAATAGCTCAAGGATCAAGAAATAAGCCAAGCATATAAAGAAAATATATCATTATACTTGCTTTATGCGTGGTGCTTCACTCAAATCGATTTGCCCCTCGTTAAATGTCACAACCCGAGCCCAGGGACCGGGGGTCAGAGAAAGTCCAACCAATGACACACATACTCGCGTGCACGTACACTCAGACCCCGTCCAAGCATACAGACACAAGGGATCATTCACACGTGCAAGCAACTGTACGCGGAAGCTGTACGTATCAAGGCATACCACAACATACCAAAAGACATAATGGATTACAAAAGCATTAACTGATGACAAGAATAATTACAAGAACGTATGACAATAACGAGGGCTCACAAAAATCAAAATACAGATACAATCAAGGCCCACGATACAAGTACAGAAAAATCCCCCACACAGACTCAGACTCAAATGAATGGGGAAAAACAAAATGATGCAAACCGTACTCTGGAGGATGGATCAAGTCCACTCCTCTAGGCCGGAAAGGGCCTCGCGAGCCTCTCCTGGAGTCGGGTCGACCGACGCAGGATCGCGAGAGGGATCTGAGCCTGCAACACCCAAAAACAACTCGTAAGTACAACGACTTAGCAAAATATAAACCACAAGAAGATAACACGAACTGTGTCTAATAATGAGCAATAGTCACAATGCAAGATTCATAAGAAGCATGTTCGTATACTAAGCAATTGTGCAAATGAATAAGCATGCTATCAGAATCATAAACAGATAACAGTCAAAGTGGCTACTACATTGGCCATATTCTCCCTTTCGAGAGCAGTCGGAATGAGAACACCAGCGACCGGGCCAGGGTACGCATGGGTCTCTAGTTCCCGGGGTCCGGAGTCCCAGGACAGAACACTCTGCAGAGGCAAACACATAAACTAAACCAAAGGCTACCCCGTCGGGCATCCGAAGGCTGAGGCTCAGTAGTGCCATATACCAATCACAATCAAATCGGATGATGCACCTCAATCAATTAATCAATCACATACAGGTCTCACATATCACACTAAACGAATAATAGGAAGTGCATCACATATACGGATACTGATACTGATACTAAATGCGAATAAGCAATAAAAGAAGCACTGATACCAAGAACACATAATCAAGTACTCCACCGGAGCAACGATAAAAACACAATAGAATGGTCCCGCCCGGGCTTCGCTCTGGGGTTGCTGCATTTCCCACAGAATCGAGAGGTCCAGCGCAGAACACATAAGAGGGCACGACCGAAATCAATATGCTGTACAAATCAGAGTACTTTGACGAATCAAGGTCAATTACAAGCCAATCCTAATCTATTTATCCAGTGTTTCTAACCGTGCATGTTGATGTAGTTTTAAGTTATCCGATGCACCATTGTCTAGTGTTGCAGTGTCTGGAATGTGCACAGAAGTCCCTTAAACCAACACCCATGGGGAGGTGCTAAACAACTGGATAACGAGTTTGAATGATTCACAGCCCTGGAGATCATTCATGTCATTCAAATGTTCCATTGGGCATGTACAGGTTAGCTACATTCTAACATGAAAGTCATAGACGGTTTCTTTCTTAAACCTAGCCCTTTTTACTCCTTTCTCAGGCTCTCACGGTGTAGCTGTAGGTGACCTTACGGCTTAGCCGAGGCATCTTACGGCTTAGCCGTAATCTGCACTGCGGCGGAGCCGAGGTTCCCCAAAATGTTCATCCGTATTTACGGCTCAACCGTATTTTAATCTACGGCGCAGCCGTATCCTGGTCCACGGCTTAGCCGTAGTACAATGTACGGCTTAGATCAGGCTGGGCCGTAGAAGAGTAGCAATTTGCCAACTCGCAGTTATTTACAGATGTCACCCTGTATTGTTCTACGGTTAGGGTTACGGCTGGGTCTCGGCTTAGCCGTAGGCCATTTCACGGCTTAGCCGTAGCACATTTCATGGTGTAGCCGTGAGTGCACGGAGTCATTTTCTGGAACAGTTACAAACATACAAAAAATGGACGTTTCGATTGAAAACATGAAAATAACAGCAAAACTAACTCAATAGGGCTGTCTAACACTGATGCATACAACAAAGAGTATGAAACAAACAATCAAAACACTACCAATCAGTGTTCATACTACTTGTGCTTATACTTGCCTCACAAACGAAATCACGTCGTTGCTTTGGCTCAGTCCACTGGAAACACACACAGCCGGGGCTCCTTTCTTCCTCCCTCACAAAACAGAAAAGGAGAAGGAAAAAGAAAAAGAGAGCTGAACGAGAGAGAGACAACTGAGAGAGAACGAAAGAGAGAGAGAGACAGCTGCTGAGAACGATCGAGAGAAAGAAAGTGTAGGTAGGATATTTATAACTTAAAATGAGTCCAAATTACAAACAAGTCTAAATAGATTACACAATTGTCAGTTTGAGTCAACTGACGATCCAACGAGAGCAAACGAAATCATTCGGAGCCAAAACAGTTACGAAGATCAACAAGCTCAACGAAATACACGCGATGACGTCAGAATGACGCAAAACTAACAAGGTCAATCAAAAGTCAAAATTACGAAAAAAGGGCTCGAACTACCTAAACCAGGTCAAACCCAACCAAACGATCCAACTAGGACTCAAAACCAAAGGAAAAGCAAAATCAAAACACACTTAACGACAAAATCACACGCAATTACCCACTAATCCGGATCAAATTGGGTCAGAGTGTTACATCCTCCCCCACTTAGACATCATTCCGTCCTCAGAATGAACGCGTACCTAAGCGAAAAGGTAAGGATACTGACGCGCCATCTGATCTTCTAATTCCCACGTGGCTTCATCAGGTCCATGATGTTCCCAGAGTACCTTGACCCATCGAATAGTCCTCGTGCGCAAGAGCTGTTCTCTAGTCCCAACAATACGGAGCGGACGCTCAACGTATGACGCATTCGGTTGCATCTGAATATCATCGTAGCGCATCACATGCGTCGAGTCTCGAACATACTTGCGAAGCATTGACACATGGAAAACGTCATGTACTCCAGAAAACTCCACGGGAAGAATAAATCTGTACGCTAGATCGCCAATCCGGCTCTTGATCTCAAATGGACCCACATATCTTGGCGCTAACTTGCCTTTTTGACCGAACCGTATCGTACCTTTCATCGGTGAGACCTTCAAAAATACCCAATCACCAACCTAAAATGCTAATGTTCTTCTTCGCGTATCTGCATAGCTCTTCTGTCTCGATCGGGCAATCTTCAAATTGTCAATGGCCTTCTGCACTTTCTTTGTAGTCTCAGCAATGATCGTCAGTCCGTGAAAACTCCTTGTTCAAACTTCTTCCCAGCAAGCAGGGCTTCTACATTTCCATCCATATAAGGCTTCATATGGTGCCATACCAATACTCTCGTGGAAGCTATTATTATACGCAAACTCGCACAACGAGAGATGCAGATCCCATTCTTTCTCAAAATTCAGTACACTGGCCCGTAACATGTCCTCGAGCGTCTGAATAGTTCGTTCTGACTGTCCATCAGTCTGCGGGTGATACGCCGTACTGAAGCTCAACTTCGTTCCCATGGCTTCCTGAAATGCTCTCCAAAATGAAGAAACAAAGCGGTTATCTCGATCAGACACAATCGATACAGGCGTACCATGTAGTCTCACGATCTCATCAACGAACTTCTTCGCCATCTCGGAAAATGTCATGCCTTTCTTGAATGCAAGAAAATGGGCTATCTTCGTCAATCTGTCCACGATCACCCAAATGGCACTATTCTTCTTACTCGTCAGGGGTAGACCTGAAACAAAGTCCATCGTAATGTGCTCCCATTTCCACTGGGGAATATGCAATGGGTGTAAGGAACCTGGCGGTCTCTGATGGTCAGCTTTCACCTTTTGGCAAGTCAAACACCTGGCAACATACCCAGCAATTTCTCTCTTCATATTATTCCACCAGAATCTGTCCTTGAGAGCTCGGTACATCTTCGTACTTCCAGGGTGCATAGAATAACGAGCATGGTGTGCTTCTGTCATCAAACTCTCCTTCAAAGCATCTACTGCTGGCACACATAATCTGCTCCTGAAATACAAGACATCACCCTCCAAGCGAAAGTCTGGTCGATCCGCAATGTTATCCCGAATGCGCTTCAACATCGCATCCTCAAACTGCTGGTCTTTAATGCGTTGAATGATGTCAGGCTGAAAACTCACTGTGCTGGCAAGTGTCAAACAGTTCTCCACCAATCTCACTTCCACTGGCTGAGCATGTCTTACAAAATAAAGGCTATCCAAAGCCTGGAGAATCTCTGATTTCCTACTCAAGGCATCTGCAACAACGTTGCCTTTCCCTGGATGATATTTGATGGGAAATTCATAATCTTTGATCAACTCAAGCCACCTTCGTTGCCTCATATTCAACTCAGACTGCGTGAAGAGATACTGTAGACTGTGATGATCTGAATGCACTTCGAATGTCACGCCATACAAATAATGTCTCCACATCTTCAGGGCAAAAACGATGGCTGCCAACTCTAAATCATGCGTGGCATAGTTCTTCTCATGCTCCCAGAGTTGCCTCGAGCCATAGGCAATCACTTTGCCATGTTGCATCAAAACACATCCCAAACCGACTCGAGAAGCATCGGAGTAGATCATAAATCCTTCATTCCCATCCGGTAACGTCAAGACTGGAGCCGAAGTAAGCTTCTCCTTCAACATCCGGAAATGGTGCTCACATTCGTCCGTCCAAAGAAAAGGAACATTCTTCCTGGTCAATCGAGTCAACGGTGTAGAAATCTTGGCAAAATCTTGAATAAATCGACGATAATAGCCAGCCAATCCGAGAAAACTCCGTATATCCGTCACAGTCTTTGGGCTGGGCCAATTTATCACTGCCTCAACTTTCATCTGGTCCACTGCCAACCCATCTCGTGAAATGGTATGACCAAGAAAAGCTACCTGCTCGAGCCAAAAATCACACTTCAAAAATTTGGCATACAAACGATGCTCTTTCAACAACTGCAAGGCTCGGCGTAGATGTTCCACATGCTCCTCTGGGGTCTTTGAATATACCAGAATATCATCAATAAAGACCACCACGAACCGGTCCAGGAAAGGAGCAAAGATCCTGTTCATCAAGGCCATAAAGGCAGCAGGTGCATTGGTTAATCCAAATGGCATCACGAGGAACTCAAAGTGTCCATACTGTGTCCTGAAGGCAGTCTTCGCAATATCTTCTTCCTTCACCCGAAGTTGATGATACCCCGATCTTAAATCAATCTTGGAAAAGTAGGCGGCACCTTGAAGTTGGTCAAACAACTCGTCAATACGCGGCAATGGGTATTTATTCTTGATAGTGACTTTATTCAATCGCCGGTAATCTATGCACATCCGTAAGGTACCGTCCTTCTTCTTCACAAACAGCACTGGAGCTCCCCACTGTAACACACTCGGCCGTATGAAACCCTTCTCCAAAAGATCTTGCAATTGCGTCTTCAATTCGAGTAACTCAGCGGGGGCCATATGATAAGGAGCTAAACTAATGGGTGCTGTACCGGGCACTAGATCAATCGCGAATTCTACATCTCTGACAGGGGGTAACTCGGGTACTTCCTCCGGAAATACATCCGGGAACTCACGTACTACTGGGATCTCACCCAACTGCTTCACCTCCTTCTTCTCCGAGACAAAAGCAAGAAAGCCTGCACAACCTCTGCATATCAAACGATCCGCCTTGCATGCGGAGATGACACGCCTCGGGCATCTCTCCTGATTGCCCTCGAAACGAAACCCCTTCTCAAAATTGAAGTAAATCGTCCTGTTGTAACAGTTAACACAGGCACGATACCGCGCTAGCCAGTCCATTCCAAGGATCACATCGAAATCCAACATGGACAACAAGATCAAATCAACTGGCAGCTGGCGACCTTCAATCACCACGTCGCACTGAGGGTAGTATACACTACACTCCACTCTCTTGCCCACAGGAGTGGACACCACCAACAAATAGGGTAGCGGCTGAGGGGGTTGCGGTAACTGTTCAGCAAAACGAGGTGCAACATACGAACGCGTAGACCCCGAATCAAATAGTGCATGTGCTTCAGCTTGGGCAATAAGAACTTTACCTTCCACCACATTCGCATCTTCTGCATTATCATGGGAGGCTGCGTACACGCGAGGAGTCTGATGTTGCGGCTTCTGGTTTTGGCGAGACGGCTGGGGGCTATTCGAAGCTGCAGAACTCAGAGACTTGGATGACCCTATAGACCTAGAGGACTGGAAGGTCCTGGCTTTCGGGCACTGAGCTATCTTATGCTCCATGGATCCACAACTCAAACAAGCTCCGAACTTCTTCCAACACTTCTCCGTCGGATGTCCCAGTCCACAAAACTCGCATCTGATTCCAGAGAAACTCGAAGTTCCTTGCTTCCCTTTCCATTTCTTCTGAAGCTGTCCCTTGGACCCCACTGGTGCACTCCTCTTGAAATCCATAGCTCTCTCTGCTAGGTGGTTGGCTTCCGCAGCATATGCTCTGTCGACCGCATCATCAAAAGTAGCTGGTCTCTGGAAGGCAGTCACAAAATTCGCGTATCGAGGATGCAGACCAGTAATGAAACGATTCACCTTCTTCTCCTCAGTATTGATCATGTCCTCGGCAAAATGGGACAACTGGATAAAGCGGTGAATATACTCTGAGACGGTCAGCTGCTGCTGCTGTAAGGCCAAAAACTCAACCTCCTTCACACGCCGGACATGAGCAGGGATGAACTTTCTTCTGAACTGTTTCTGGAACGCCTCCCACACCGTTTCACTGGGCATGGTCAGATAGGCTGCACTGACACTCTTCCACCAAGTCTTCGCCACCTCTCGAAACATCGATGCCGTAAGCATAACCTTCTGCCGATCATCACAGAAAATGGTAGAGAAGAGATCTCCGGTATGTTCTAGCCACTGATCAGCCTTCAACGCATCTTCATTGCCGTAGAATTCTGTGGCTCCACGTTTCCTGAATTTATCGTACAATGCATTTGGATCGCTCTCCTTAGGTTGGAAAACCACTTGCTGCTCTACAGGCCGCTGAACTGACGCTTGACTCTGTCGATCCACCAGAGAAACGACCTGTGCTTGCAAGGAATGGATCGCCTGCAGCATTGTCAAGAAACGCTCATCGAAATTTGCAGGTTGCTGTGGAGCGGCTGATCCACTCTCATTATCTCCCTGATTGTTGTTGTCGTGTGTACCAGATCCCGATGCCATAGCTTGCAAAACACAAAAGTCAATCTGCTATCACACACACACTCACAAGAAAAGAGGACCAAGCACAACAGTCCAAGACTGGACTACGGAATCTCACCACGTCCTATATGCCTACATGCTTACAAATTAAGATAGAGACAATGCTCTGATACCATACAATACGTATGTCACAACCCGAGCCCAGGGACCGGGGGTCAGAGAAAGTCCAACCAATGACACACGTACTCCCGTGCACGTACACTCAGACCCCGTCCTAGCATACACACACAAAGGATCATTCACACGTGCAAGCAACTGTACGCGGAAGCTGTACGTATCAAGGCATACCACAACATACCAAAAGACATAATGGATTACAAAAGCATTAACTGATGACAAGAATAATTACAAGAACGTATGACAATAACGAGGGCTCACAAAAATCAAAATACAGCTACAATCAAGGCCCACGATACAAGTACAGAAAAATCCCCCACACAGACTCAGACTCAAATGAATGGGGAAAAACAAAATGATGCAAACCGTACTCTGGAGGATGGATCAAGTCCACTCCTCTAGGCCGGAGGGGGCCTCGCGAGCCTCTCCTGGAGTCGGGTCGACCGACGCAGGATCGGGAGAGGGATCTGAGCCTGCAACACCCAAAAACAACTCGTAAGTACAACGACTTAGCAAAATATAAGCCACAAGAAGATAACACGAACTGTGTCTAATAATGAGCAATAGTCACAATGCAAGATTCATAAGAAGCATGTTCGTATACTAAGCAATTGTGCAAATGAATAAGCATGCTATCAGAATCATAAACAGATAACAGTCAAAGTGGCTACTACATTGGCCATATTCTCCCTTTTGAGAGCAGTCGGAATAAGAACACCAGCGATCGGGCCAGGGTACGCATGGGTCTCTAGTTCCCGGGGTCCGGAGTCCCAGGACAGAACACTCTGCAGAGGCAAACACATAAACTAAACCAAAGGCTACCCCGTCGGGCATCCGAAAGCTGAGGCTCAGTAGTGCCATATACCAATCACAATCAAATCAGATGATGCACCTCAATCAATTAATCAATCACATACAGGTCTCACATATCACACTAAACGAACAATAGGAAGTGCATCACATATACGGATACTGATACTGATACTAAATGCGAATAAGCAATAAAAGAAGCACTGATACCAAGAACACATAATCAAGTACTCCACTGGAGCAACGATAAAAACACAATAGAATGGTCCCGCCCGAGCTTCGCTCTGGGGTTGTTGCATTTCCCATAGAATCGAGAGGTCCAGCGCAGAACACATAAGAGGGCACGACCGAAATCAATATGCTGTACAAATCAGAGTACTTTGACGAATCAAGGTCAATTACAAGCCAATCCTAATCTATTTATCCAGTGTTTCTAACCGTGCATGTTGATGTAGTTTTAAGTTATCCGATGCACCATTGTTTAGTGTTGCAGTGTCTGGAATGTGCACCGAAGTCCCTTAAACCAACACCCATGGGGAGGTGCTAAACAACTGGATAACGAACATGAATGATTCACAGCCCTGGAGATCATTCATGTCATTCAAATGTTCCATTGGGCATGTTCAGGTTAGCTACATTCTAACATGAAAGTCATAGACGGTCTCTTTCTTAAACCTAGTCCTTTTTACTCCTTTCTCAGGCTCTCACGGTGTAGCCGTAGGTGACCTTACGGCTTAGCCGAGGCATCTTACGGCGTAGCCGTAATCTGCACTGCGGCGGAGCCGAGGTTCCGCAAAATGTTCATCCGTATTTACGGCTCAACAGTATTTTACTCTACGGCGCAGCCGTATCCTGGTCCACGGCTTACCGTAGTACAATGTACGGCTTAGATCAGGCTGGGCCGTAGAAGAGTAGCAATTTGCCAACTCGTAGTTATTTTCAGATGTCACCCTGTATTGTTCTACGGTTAGGGTTACGGCTGGGTCTCGGCTTAGCCGTAAGCCATTTCACGGCTTAGCCGTAGCACATTTCACGGTGTAGCCGTGAGTGCACGGAGTCATTTTCTGGAACAGTTACAGACATACAGAAAATGGACGTTTCGACTGAAAACAGGAAAATAACAGCAAAACTAACTCAATAGGGCTGTCTAACACTGATGCATACAACAAAGAGTATGAAACAAACAATCAAAACACTACCAATCGGTGTTCATACTACTTGTGCTTATACTTGCCTCACAGACGAAATCACGTCGTTGCTTTGGCTCAGTCCACTGGAAACACACACAACCGGGGCTCCTTTCTTCCTCCCTCACGAAACAGAAAAGGAGAAGGAAAGAGAGAAAGAGAGCTGAACGAGAGAGAGACAACTGAGAGAGAACGAAAGAAAGAGAGAGACAGCTGCTGAGAACGATCGAGAGAAAGAGAGAGTAGGTAGGATATTTATAACTTAAAATGAGTCCAAATTACAAACAAGTCCAAACAGATTACACAATTGTCAGTTTGAGTCAACTGACGATCCAACGAGAGCAAACGAAATCATTCGGAGCCAAAACAGTTACGAAGATCAACAAGCTCAACGAAATACAAGCGATGACGTCAGAATGACACAAAACTGACAAGGTCAATCAAAAGTCAAAATTACGAAAAAGGGCTCGAACTACCTAAACCAGGTCAAACCCAACCAAACGATCCAACTAGGACTCAAAACCAAAGGAAAAACAAAATCAAAACACACTTAACGACAAAATCACACGCAATTACCCACTAATCCGGATCAAATTGGGTCGGAGTGTTACATTAAAGGATAGAGAAGGCTTCACTAATGAAGAATCTAACACATGCATAGAGAAGAATGAGAATGTGATGCATGCATGCTAATAAATGGGATCTCTTGACCCTTATTGAACTCAATGACTCAAATGGAGATGGGGTTTCCATACCTCAAGGCTTCTACAAGCAAGAGGAAGGAGATGAGGCTTCAGTTTCTAGAAAAGAGAGCAAGAAGAGTGATGATGATGATGATGAAAAACCTCAATTTCGATGCACGCAAGCCCTCTACTACCCAAGAATGAAGGCAAGATGAGGAAGAGAGTGATGGAAGAAAAGAGGAGAAGAAGAAGACTCTTTCTACAGCTGAATATGGGAAAGAAATAGAAGAGGGACAATGGGTTTGAGTTTTAAATGGGTTGGGTTTTCTAGAATTACAAATAGGCCCTCCTGTTATATACGTATTGCCAGTTTAAGTTAATTGGGCTTAAAAATGGGCCGAAATGAATCCGAATGAAGTTCGGCCAAACATGAAAAATGTCCCACAAGATGAAGCTCAACCAATGCAACTAATATGATGCATAAAAGATACAAAACCATGAAAATACTAAAATACAAAAGGTCCTGGACTACCTAATAAGGTTCGAACCTGACCCAACTACCTATCCATAACCCAAACCCAAAGGGATTGAGTTAAATTAGCCTAATTACATATTATTTAAAGTAAGACCAAATTCATTACTATAAATCATAATTATCTCGGGTTTGGACCTTACAGCATGTGGGACTAGGGTTGAGGAATGAGTTGCGAGAATTTCGCTTTAAATATTAGTAGCATGTGTAGAGAGTTTATTTGTTCATGTCATTATTGTTCAATGAGATTTATTAATTAAAATTTCTTTTACTTTAGTTATCGTGGACCCGTCGTGCCTCATGATTTGCCTAAGGATCTCAGATTTAAGGGTGTGACAGAGGCATCAACAATCACCTGTTAAGCAATTCATGTAAATAGCTATTTAAACTGAAATCTTAGAACTTGCATACTAAATGTTGAAACCAAGTGATCTCATGATAGTTTGCCCAAATAGGCTAAAGTCCAAAGAAAAAGTAATAGTCTTATGACCAAAATACATGCCATAAACATAGTCAAATAAGTCTCAAAGTTAAGGAAAAAGTGCGTGATGAGAGCTAATATTAAGCTTAAAGCCTAATGAACTAAGACCACTTGTGCACTTCAAGGGACATGTAGATAAAGATGTCTGTAGGAGCCCATTTCTCTAATTCGGGAGGAAGGTCGGGGGGTCCTCCGCAATTGGGTCAAAGACCTGATCGGGAACTGGCCCAAGTCCTGCAACACCAAGAGTAGTACCTTAAACACCTTGTTTAGCAATAATAACGAAGGTTAGGGCTAGTATATAGTATTAATAAACTTAGAGATAATATCATTAAAAAAGGTAAATAAAGTAAGCTAAGCATGTTAGCATATTATAGTATGAGTAAAGGAATCAAGATAATATAATACACTTGTTAGTTGACATACCATATTGCTTAGTTTTCTCCAAAGAGAGTAGCAATCAATGCTCTCCAAAAGGAGAGCAACAATGAATATAGTGGTATCAATTACGGAGAAGGGTGTGACCTTGGAACCCCAAGGAGCATTGACTCACCCCTATCAATCAATAACTGCTGCAATAGGGAAAAGTCGGGTATCAATCAATATAGCTTGTTGGCGGTGACTCATGAATCAAGGAACAATAAAACTTGCATGTACTTACTTACCAATCTCATTTGGATGTCATACATTTATAACTTATGGGCACATGCGTAATCAATAGGCGAAACACAGTAATAATAATGATAAATGAAAGCGGTAATCGATGCAACTGATAATAATAAAATAAGAGAGTGACATATTTTAACAGTATGCACATGTGCCCAATTTATTTAATTCAAGGATAAATTACAATCCAATCCTATTCTAAGATGCCGGTGTCCTAAGCCTTTTAGTCCGATATGAGTATAAGATCCCCGATGTCATGTATTACCATTTCCTTGGTATTGCTTTGTGTATAAAATGGACATTGGAAACCTTGTACCAATTCATGATGAACTAACCGGCACATCTAATAAGTAACGGCAACAGCTCTATGATTCACTTGTTGTTCCATTTTTCTCATTGGTCAAGTGATAGTTAGGAAATGTTTCCATAAGTAGAACTCTATGAGGTCCTAGGGGTATTCCTAGTGTCTATTGTTTTGTTTGGTCCCCGTAAACAAGCCAGTCATAACCTACAAGTGTTAGGTTAATAGTGGTCTAACTATGTTTACACCTGAAAGTAAAAACAAAAACATTTTAAAAGGAATTGAACTACTCAACCCTACGCACCTGAGTGAGATTGAACAAATGTTTGAGGTGGACAAATCAGAGAAGGGTACGCTTAAGCGGGTTGAGCATGCGCTTGAGCTTGAAAAACATTTTGAGCTCAGTTGAAACTTATCTCCGCTAGCACTCGAGCTGGCCCTCATGTGCGCTCGAGCGCACATGACAAAAATGCAGTCTTGATTTTTCGATTTCCACTCTTCTTCCATATATTTCCATAGATTCCAATTGCAGTAATCCCCCATGAAACATACATTTTCACCGCACATCGCCTCTTCTCATTGCATTCAATCCACTAACACTTTCATTCATGGATTTTCTC
This sequence comes from Sextonia rubra, assembly GCA_037013555.1. Lineage (NCBI taxonomy): Eukaryota > Viridiplantae > Streptophyta > Magnoliopsida > Laurales > Lauraceae > Sextonia > Sextonia rubra. The sequence continues at coordinate 13,389,092 of JASUAD010000008.1, forward strand.
CAAAATCATCATTTCATTAAGAAACTACTCATCTCATCCTATTTATATTAAAAAGAAACTATAAATGAGCTATAAAAGCATTAAAAATCAAGGAATCACTTGTAGAATCAATAATAAACATGCACACAACCTAATATTTGTTATACTTGCCTTAAATCAGTGATTAGCCTTAAACCAAGCTTGAAATGATAAAAATCTCCAATTTTTAACTTACACTAACGTCCTAAACATGCATGCATGAGAAAAATGTAAGATTAATTATGACAATTGCTATGAAATGAGATTCTCACTTAATGATTGGCACAAATCTCAAGAAGGGATCAAGTTCTACACCTTGGAAGATATGTAGAGAAAGAGACAATGCTCTTTTCTCTCTATGGTAAGCTTGAATGTGGCTCTTTTCTCTCAAGTAAACACTAATGAGTAAAATAGATAGTGTAGAAGAAGGTGGGTGGCTCTTTAATAGAGGTAGGTAGCTTCTCTCTCTCTTTCTCTAGGCTGAAGTAGTGATGGGATGGCATGGAAGAAAGATGGGGGCTAGGTATACACAAAAGGTGTAAGACAGAATTCTCTTGGGATAAGATGACTTTTATAGCTAAGGTTGCTAGAGCTGGCAAAATCCAGCCTAACCCATCAACTAGGCCCTACCCGACCCGTTTCTGACTCGGCTAACCAAACCCATTTGAAATGCGGGTCGAGTTAGGGTTAGGGTTTACCAACCTATATAAAAACGGGTCGGGTTAGGGCTGACCCGTCTAACCCCGCCGAACCCATTTGACTCATTTAAATTTTACTGACTTTTCAACTTTCATGTGACTTTTCTTATTCATGTGGGCTATAAACTATATACTCTTAATTTTTTGTAGAGGAGTTATGTAAAATTTTAATACTAAAAGTATAAAACTTATTTTTTTATTTGAAAATATGATGTTTTTGTAATTAAAATATTGATATGTGTTTTTTATTTTTATAGTGGCATATAAATTTACTTCTAAAATATGGAAATAAATGAAATACAATATCGTTGATAAATCTTATACTTATACTCAAATATGAAATATAAAATTGAACAAAAATTTAAAAGGGATTATCTCAAATTTTCAATAAATGGACTAGAAAATATTTATAAATTTTCCAGTTTTTACTCCTTGAAAATTAATAAATTATAAACTCATGCTTAATGCAACATTTTAAATGAATATAGATGTAAGGAGAGCTTTACAAATGAAATTGGGCCATATAAAATGAACTAAATCATGCACAAAATGAAAATTAAATATGTTAGGTTAGTTCAACGAGACCCAACCCACATCAAATTCGGTTTAGGTGGGTCGGGTAGGGTTGACCGGCCATGGGTGTGGGTTGAAGGTTTCCAACCCATCTTAAAAACAGGTTGAATTAGGGTTAAGACCAACAAATTCGTGTTCAGGTTGACTCGACCCAAATTTCGTCAACCCGACCCGTTTGCCAGTTGCTTTAGAATTTGCATCTAGGTCCTAGCGCTTGGTTATTTTACAAAATGAGTCACATGTCTCTCTTTAAGAGATAACTTAGGCTTAGTGGGTCCCCATATAGATGAATGCATATTAATGACATGATGAGATATTATATGACCATGAATCACATGTGGGGTCCATCTAATTTACTTAAGCGTGTTTGGGGTAAATTTCCTATTTAACCAACCCAATTAAAGGTAATTAAGGAAAACACAAATAAATTGACATAAATACCCTAATCATGGGGTAGGGATCTTACACTTTTAAATGGCGGATAGACTTGGGATGTGAATGGCAGGAGAGATAAGATCTGATCTGGTAGTTAAAATCCCTGGATATCTTAGATTTTATTTTTTTATTTTTTTATTATATATATATATATATATATATTGTGAGCTCAATCAATGGAGGGGTGAGACCAGGAGTTGGAGCTTCTCAATTACTACTCAGAGAAACTCATAATCGTAGAGTTAGAATTCAGAAGAAAATGGGATGATAATATTAAAACATTAGCCAAGTAGGCCCATCCGAAGCCCAGGGCTTAATAAAAAAAACATATAAGTAATTAATTACAAGCTGGGTTGTTTAAAATCAATTGCAAATCTTACTTTCAAACTCTTTAATTGTCAAGAGCACTGGCACATAATTATATAATAATTTCGTTTCATTTTGTACTCAGTCTTGGGCTAGTGTTTTCTATGAGTCGGTATTGACACTGATGCAACCCGCGGGTCCCTGCCGGACTCGGATAGATCTAGCAATAAAAATAAATATAAAAATTCAAAGATATCCTATGATTTTAACTACCACTACAGATCTTGTTCTCCTCCTACCGACTTCTCTTATGATTCATTAAAAGATTGAAAAAAACCTTGATGAAATTGAATGTTTGCATGATATCCGATTTATACCTATGATATGTCCATTGGGACGATGTAGGCCAATGTGCGCTGATATGGGCCAATGCCGGCCTATTAACTTTAAGATCTTTTGGCCTGTGCTTACGTGATAGTGGCAAGCATGATGATACCCCCCACACAATGGGTTCTATTTAATTAGCTGAATTGACTTCTCTATAACGAATTACTATTATATATATAATAACTAGCGTTTCAAACGCTAGTTATAACATTTTGTTAAAAAATATTAATATTTTAATAAAATATAAATGAATATTATCATATAAATTATAACATAAACATAGTTAAAATTAAAGTTAAAAAATCAAATATTTTAAGAAGAAAATTTATATGTTGGTTGTTGCACTTGTTTTAACACTTGCACTTGTCTCAACTTCTAAAGCATTGTTTTAACTCCTATAACACTTGTTTGTTTTAGCTTTTGGTAAAAAAAAGTGGTGCATGTAATATTTAATTAAATTACTAAAGTAAATGGTATATGTAAAAAAAATGTGTTGATGATATTATATAAAAGAGAATTTTATCGGGAAAATCATCATAGATCACTTCTTAATGAAAGAAACTCATATTAGTAGTGTCTGCACCGGAGTATTTTCCAAGAAATCATAATAAAAAAAATCCAATTCTAGAGTTTTAAATTTCCTATCTAATAATGAAAATTATACTTCGTAATGTTTTTATTATATTCTCTAGAGATTTCATAGCTTCCTTGCCCATTTAAAAAAAGAAAGAAGATATTTTAGGAGAATCCAAACTTAAAGAGTGGAGTTGAAGATGTTTGTTGGAGACTTCTTATAATGGAAGCAAGCCCCATAAATTACAATTTAAATTTGAGAATATAAATTTATATTTTATACATTTAGTAAAATTACATAACAAAAAAACCTAGATTAAAGTAGATAATTTAAATTTTTTTAATACATTTTTAGTAGAACAAAAAAGAGAAGAGAATATTTTACAATTGAACTGTCACTTTTCTTTCTTAGTCAATAGTGACAACTGGCTTCATAATTCTTTCTACAATATTCTCACTCCTATAAATATTTTCATCATAGCCACATGTCATGAAAAATCTTTCCAAAACAAATTTGAAAAGTTGTGCATTGATATGGTTGAGTAAAAGTATTAGGTCAGTAAATCCCTAAAAATTTTGCCAATGGTGATCATCATCTTTTAGAATTTTCAGATCCAACCTTCTCCCATTGGATTTTGAAATTCTCATTTTTTTCAAATTTAAATATGGATACTAATTTTTCTTAGCTACATGAGAATTTTGAGAACTATAGAATTCTCAAATTTTCAAAGAGAATTGTATATGCATCCAACAGAATGGGGCTCTCCTTCTCCATAGGGTTGTTTCCATGTAGGGAAAACAGGTGGGAGGGTTTTGGTTGAGGGCCTGAGGCATCATTCTACATGCACAACGCCATAGAAGGATAATCCAGACCATCCATCTAATAAGCCAACTGGTCACGGAGAGTTGAACAAATACAACATGTAGAAAATGACCAGTGGTCCACTTAAATGGAATCAATCACCCATCTGATGGTTAGCCATATGGCCCATATCATCCATCGATGCAAATTCCTAGGCTCGGCCTGGAAAATGGTCCCATGAATACCATGGAAAGCAGAACTTCTGCACCTGAGGAAACCCAATGTGCCCACCTGAAAACAATCACCCATGCACAACTGAACCAAGTCCAAGTGCATCACCAGGCAAACCAAACTTAAGGGAATTGAAACCACTATCACCGTCTGGAAGCAAAAATATGGCATGGAAATGAAATCCTCCTAATAATAACTTAATCACATGAAAGAATCCAAAAAAGTTGGTTAAATTCGGTAAAAAGACTTTAGGTCTGAGTAACAGTATTTCATTAGAGAATTATACCAAAATTTATCAATTAGAATTAAAAGGAAGAGTGTAAATCAATTTTCAAAGAAAATCCAAATTCCCCTTAAGGCAGGGGCAGACCTAGGTAATTCTCCTTTAAGGGGCTTTATGTAAAAATATATTGGGATAAGGGGCAAGTCTAAAAATATGTACATAATTTTTCAGAATTAGAATAAGGTTTTTTAAGAATTTTAAACATTGGGTTGGGGCTTCAGCCCCAAAGGGCTGTACATGGGTCCGGCCCCACCTTAAGATATGAATACAGATTCGGAAAAAATAATAAAAGAATAACAGAATCTTTATGCATTTAGTTCTTGTTATACCCAAATCCCAAACAAATTAGTTGTTTGGGATTGTTGCGAATCACATTGCAGTGGGGCGGCTTTGTAGTGGGTTGGTGTTCCATAATTTTTATGTAATAGCTGCAATCGATAGATCCGGTGTCCGGACTCTGTTTTGTAGTGGGGCAATGAAATTGTTTATGGAATTGATATGAGAGAAAAGAAATTTAAGGTGTGTGAGAGAGAAAGAGAAGTTTTAGGGGACCGGCCGGCAGCAATTCATGAGGTAAGAGTGAGAGATTTTAAGGAAAGTAGTTGGTTAGACGAATGCATTGGTGTCACGCCCTGGCCCATGATTAGGGAAATTATGTTAGGCCCGTGCCATGGCACGTATAATTCCGTGGTAACCTATACCGCACTTAAGTAAGTACGAATTTCTATAAGAGAATTTTTTTCAAATCATATGCATTAATGTGCAAAGAAGATCCCTAAGCACATAAGTATTTATCAATCTACGGAAACATTAATGCATTATTCACCCAACACACTACTAGTAATAGTAGATAGCATATATGAATACCTGTTTAAACATTCCCATCATAACCTATTTAAATGAGTTATCAAAAAGATATGAATCCCAAGATAAACATTCTACATTTCTGCATGCTAAATAAACATAAGCCTGTGAATAAGGTACATGTTCATTAATATGTGATAATTACTGGTCCCAACTCAACTAGTCTTGAAGAAACCTGCGTGGAATCCTCCTGGATCGCATCGATAACTGTGTCAGGACTGGGGCTTGCACCTGCAACATCAAGGGTAGTACCCTAAGCATGGCAGCTCAATAAGAATAGGCAAGTAGTTCTCTAAACATATGATTTTCAATAAAGAAATAAGGACATGATCAATTTATAAGAAGTCAATAATAGTCCACTAAGCATGTTAGCATTCATAATGAAAACGTATCTAAAAGAATCATTGTAACAGTAATATACTTGCAAATTTGGCAACCACATTACTAGTATCCTCCCCAAAGGAAACTGTTTATCGGGACAAGTAGAGAACCAGGTAGCTAATCCGGTTATCCCAAAGGAGTGTCAACTCACACCATGGGAAGAACTAACTGTAGTGGTACATATCTCAAACTTAAACATAGCCCTGCCGGACCTTATAGAGTCAAGCTTAGTGGTGCCTACTCTATAAATTAATAAGGATAACAAATCTCACATCGTGAATTCTTACTATTTTGCTTATCAGAATTTGCATATGTATCTTTTACATTAACTTTAGGTATCATGATGTTAGATAAGAATAATAGTGACAACAATAAATGCAAAGGAGATAGAAAAATATAATCGAGATAATGACATAAAAGTAAGCGAGCAATAAGGAAATCATGGTAATATCTTTAAATTTTCAATTTATTAAGAGACAAAGATGATTTACAAACCAAACTATTCTAAAATGCCCGTGTCCTTAGCTTTCTACTTCGGTATGACCATAGGTCATCCAATGTCATATGTTACTAAATTTCTTGGTGTTGCATTTTGTATGAATACTGACATTGAAATACTATACCCTCACATAAAGGGTATAACATTAAGACTAACCAGAACATCTAATAAGGATGAGTGACAGCTAACACTTCCTTGTTTACACCATTTGATTTCGTTGGACAAGTGTCAAGTATAATGGTTCTGAGAAATAAGGTCCTACACAGTCATAGGGTTCACCTAATAAATATAAGGTAACACTTGACCACGGGTTAAGCCCAAATGCTCCTAATGAAAGGTCTGGTATAGCCATTCCAATCTAGATGAAAATTGGAATATTAATAAATAAATAAATAAATAATTTAATAATTAAAAGCAACGATTTGGGTGTGCGCTTGAGCTGGATCTCACAGAGACTAGTGCGCTTGAGCGCAGTTGAGCATGCGCTTAAGCCAACACACTCTTCATCAAAATAACTGAGAGTTTTGAGTGTGCACTCGAGTGTACCTGGGTTCGCTCGAGAGCGCGGGCACGGAACCCAGTTCTGTAGCTTTGTTTGAGTCTAGATTTCTACGCCTTCAATCTTATACTTTCACCTGCATTAATATGTGCAATGATACCCCAAATCTTTCACGTTTATGTCATTTCAACCCATTCCAAATCATCTAATCCTAACCTTCATTTATACCATTTAAAATCTATTTCACCCATCATGACATCTTTATTTATGAAAAGAAGAAGAAGATGAGTTGTACCAACATATTAAAACATAGGAATCTCAAGGAATCAAACTTAAATACAATCATGTATGTTACTACTTACTTAAACTTGCTTTATGGTGCTCCGAAAACCAATACCAAAGCCAAAATAGTAGAATCACACAACACCCTATTAATGAAATGACATGAAAAAAAGAAGAAATCATGAGATGAATGCCATGAAAGAATGAATAAACGAAGCTAAGCTTCAGAAAATCCACTACTACACTATATGACTCAAACTTTAATAAAGATAGAGTTGCTCACATTGGGGAATGTGCCAATGGTGAAATGAGGCTTTTCCTCCCAACCAAACATCAATGGGTAAAGCAGATGTGGAAAAGAATGTAGTTGCAAGCTTAATAGGGCTTAAAGATCTCTCACTCATATACTCTTTAGCATAAAAGGGAGTAGAAGATGGAGTAGGGAGAGCTTGGGGGCTAGGATTCTTGTCTACGAGGCATAAGGATGCTCTCTCTCTTGGAAGTAGCAACCTTTTATAGACTAGGATTGCTTGGTTATTTTGGGTATTTGCTAGCAAGTCCTCTAGTTAGGCTTATTTACATGAAGGGTCATAAATAGAGTCCTAAATAGGTAGCTTATCTCAAGTGGGTAGGCCCACTATATATTCAAGATGCTGATGATAAATGCACATGATGAGATGAAATGTTGCACGATTAACTTAATTAAAATTATCATTAGTCCATAAACCACCTAATCTATGTTAGGGTCTCGCCCATTCAACTTACCAAAGATCCAATTAACACTAAAAACAATTAATTAGTAAAAATCATGCAAAGAATTAGAAAATAAATCCCTAATTTGGGGACCAAATGCATGCCACGTGTCACTCTCCTGCGCTCGCAATGGGGGGCCGGAATGCTCTTTATAAATATAAACTAACTCTTCAGGGCCCATGTTTAAAAAATAATTATAGTTTTAAGTAAAAATATTTATAAATATTTAACTAAATTATAAATAAATATCAACATAAAATTATAACATAATCATAATTTAAATAAAATCCTTAAATATTCTTAAAAGCATTAAGTGATTGAGCATGGGACCAAAATTCTAGACTAAAAGAATAACTAAAAATTGGGCATACTCTCAAAATGGATTATGGGTTAGCATGTAGAATAGCAAGGATAAAAAAGAAAAAGAAAGAAAAAAAAAAGATCTTTCTAAATAAATTCTCAAAGCAACACTATTGAACAATCCAACATTTTAATGGCATATTGTCATGTTAAAGTTCACTACAAAAAGTAAGTAGTCATTAAAACTATAAACATATTTTAATTGGATATTGTCAAGTCAAAGTTCACAAAAAAATAATAATAATAAAGTAGTCATTAAAACCATGAACAACAATTAATTAGGAACCGACACTTCGGCTGAGAATTGCTTAGGTTAAGTATTAAAAAAAATCAATATGTGAAACTTGACAATAGTACGCAAATTGGCTTTCTTGATCACGATACCGGAATCCACCTTAAAATAAACACACACCAAGATTTGGAATAGAGTTTGTATATAACATAATAAAGATGCTACCTTACCCAAAAGAAATCCATTATTCCATTTGGTCAATCTTTTCTTCTGCCAATAGGGTCATGCCAAGCTCGGGTAGAAAAAAAAAAAAAAAATCTTCTATCAATAGGGTCGTGCCAAGTTCAGGCAAAAAAAATTTACAAAAAAAAAAAAAAAAAAAAAACTAAGACTTAGGTTGAGAATTGCTTGGCTCAAGTATTAAAATAATAATAAATAGAAATCAAAATGTAAAACATGTTAATAATGCCCATATTGGCTTTCTTAATCATGATACCTGTATACACCTTAAAATAAACACACATCTAGATTTGTAATGGAGTTTGTATATAAAATAATATAGATGTTACCTTGGCCAAGAGAGATTTGTGATTCCATTTGCTCAATCTTCTCTTCTATCAATAGGATCAATCCAATAATAATGACATTAAGGGTTGATGTGAGGGATGGTGCAAAAGACGTGAGATGCTATACCTGTAGAGTTTCAATAGAATATTAATAAAAAAAAAGATCATTTTCCCCTCAATCCATTTGCATATATAAATTCAGTTTTCAAACACTATGCATGGATGATAAATGACCCTTATAAAAGGGGGCAAGAGAGAGCAAAATGGACAGTAGAAAAGACTCATTTAACTTGTTAAAAGACTATATTGGTTTTTTTTTTTATCACATTGCTTTCATTTACAGGACAAAGTTTGAGTTGATGGGATAAGGCTAGGATGATAATGCTAATATTGGAGAATTAAGGTTGATGATGTGGGCTTCCTCCTTTCAAATATGTGGGCTCTATTGGGCTGGGGTACCAAAAAAAAAAAAAAAAAGGTTTTCTAGTTGACTCAGATAGTGAAATTTTGAGATGAGTTGAACTTAGATTGGAACTGAGCAAAACATGGGTCCCACCAAAATGGAACTCAAGAAATAACTTAATACAAATGAGTCAAAGCCATTGGATCCATAGACAGCTGAAATTAGAAAATGGTTAGATCATTTTGAGGATAGGAAAAGTAAATGACTTGAAAAATCTAGTGGGCCCGCTTTCCATCAAATAGCCTGCATTGGCTTGGATTTGGGCTAATATTAGGCCCAATAGAAGGACCCAGGCCTGATTTTCCAGTGCAATAGTTGAGCAGGCCTTGGCTGGGCTATTACGGCCAAGGCCATGTCAGCAATGTACCAAGGAAATCTGCTAGTCCTGTCCTTGAGATTTTAAGCCCATGGGCTCTAACCACAATTTAGGCCTAATAATTAAGTGGGCCGAGGAATAACCAAGACCTATATTCTCAAGTGGTCCCAACACCAACACAAATGGGCCCACCCATGGATTTCATGGCATAAGGATTGAATGACATTGTTGGATATGAATAGTAAAAGCCCACCAACCTCTTGATATGACCTTGAGGTGGTACACCTTGCATAGGAAGGATTTGGAGATGAACTTTTGACCGTTGGATGCAACAGAATCAAGAAGCTCTACCTCTAGCATTGTCTCTCTCCTCTTCTTGTTGAAATGGACGCTTGGAACCATCTATTGGGCCTAAAATTAGCCCAAATCCAAGCCAATGCAAACGAAGTGATGGAATGCAGGCCCACTGATGGATTATTGAATTAGGGGTCTTTCTTAATTTCATTAGGTGTGAATTAATCTCTGTCTATAGAAATAAGGTCTCTATATTCAAGAAGAAAGGAAAGAATTGACACATGGCATACCTTTTCTTATACATGAAATTTGATTCCAATCATAACTAGGCCCACAATCAGATTATTGCTTCACACGAGATGCTAATGAATCCGATGCTAGCTACGGATGGGACCCATTGTTGGTTTCAGAAAGAGAAGTAGCATATCATTAGATACTTGCACATTTGTGTTGTTTCCGATATTTACTTGTATTTGTGAGAAGAAATAGGATCTTCCGAAAGTTGAATGATTGTGGAGACATGGGATGGAAAGATTTCAGGAGAGATAAGAGATATTTTAGATTTTAGGATGCCACATGTCGCACTCTCCTTCTCTTTGGCAAAAGAGGAGATTCTCTTAATATATACTAGTGTTTCAAGGCCCGCGCCCAACGCGAGCTATGAAAAAATAATAGTTAAGTTATATTAAAAATTATTATTAATTTAAATAAAATATTAATAAATACTATGACATAAATCATATCGAAAACATAGTTAAAATATTGAATCTTTATTTTTCTGAAAGGAGAAAATATTTTCTTTGAATCATAGATGTATAAAAGTTGAGAGTGAAAAAGAAAAACCATTGATATGAAGTTATCCTTGACTGATTAAAGGAATTACATGTGGTCTAAGGAAAAAACGACTATTGATATTTGTTTATTGGTATGCACTTGTTTCAGTAGTTGCACTTGGTTCATCTTTTCCGCTTGTCTCGACAGTTGCGCTTTTTCATCTTATATGGATCTTTTAACTCTTGCACTTGTTTTAATTTGTACACTTATCTCAATAAAGTTATTTGTTTTCGGTATTACAATGAAAGTACTTGGTCCAACATCTTGAAATTTCACATTTTCTTTATAATTTGATACTGGCGCGGGCTTTGTTTAATAATTATATTATTTGTAAATAAAAATATTTAAATAATTTGTAAATTAATATTAACATCAAATTCATTACACAATCATAATTTTAAGTATTTTAGTGCACACTTAAAAAATTAAATATCATATTAGTAAAACTAAATAAAAAAGAAAAATAATGTACCCGTAGAGTTTTATTATAATATTATTAAAAAAACTTAGATCATTTTTCCTTAAATTGGTAAACTCAACTCAAGAGAAAAAAAATATTAAATGATAAAAAAATTTAGATGGAATAGTCCAATATACAAAGAATCATTAGGTCAATCAACTAACTCACTATAAAAATATTGATTAGTTGGAATTAAATAGAAAAGAAAATGACTCATACCAAACGTGGCCCATTTGAAAATATATATACCATATAAGTAAAATAAAAACATAGCCCAAACCATCACAGTGAGGGCTTCAATGCTAGGCTCAAGCGAAGCCCATATTATGCACTGCCAATGGCTAGGCCATGTTGGGCCATGCCAAGTTCAACAAAGTCCAGTTCAATATTTTTTAAAAAGTAATTATATTTTAAATAAAACCATTTAAATCAATTGTAAAAATATTGTATGGTAAAAGTATTATACCCATAGAGTCTCATTAGATCATTTTTCCTTTAATACAGAAGCACAACCTAAGAGGAAAATAAATTTTATTTGGTAAAAAAGAATTAGATAGAATAGTCTAATGTACAAGAATCATTAGATCAACCAACTATCTCGCTATGAAAAGAATTGATTAGTTGGAATTAAATAGAAAAGAAAATAAACCAACGTCCAATGCTATCGATTTGATAAATATATGTAGGTGGGCGCCTTGCCTTTTCACTCATGGCCACTGAGCGAACTTAGGAAAAAAAAAAAAATAAATCATAGAGAGTGTTAGGATGTGTAGAGAATTTTAGTAAGGATCTTCATGGGTCAGGCCAAGCTAAGGCATATTCAAGCCTGACCCAACTTTAGAAGCATTAGCCTAGGATTGGCCCAAGCCTAACATGACTTGTAAAATTCAGGCGTAAGCCCGCCAATTAATTAAACGTGCCTGGTCAAATCATTAAAAAAAATTTAAAAAGATTTATACATGGTAATAGAATAAGTGTAGTTGACTATCATCTATAGAGAAAAATAGAATAATTTGGACCAAATAAATTTTATTAAGATTTTAGGCACAAAAAACCGTGTATTAGGAAAGATTTTAGGAAGAATTAAGAAATAAAAATTAGCAGGTAGTGCTTTAAGGAATGAGTGGTTTTAAATAAATTTAAATTTCAAATATATAGAGGTGATTACATATGGGGAAAAAGATTAAAAAAAAAAGATAAAAAAACTTGGAGATATAAATGAATAGAAGAAAGAACTTTAAAAAACTTGTGGCTCAATGGAAAATAAAATAGGCTAATAAAATATAAAAACATCTCAAGACCAATGCATGGACTCATGCATTAAAAAATTTAATGCATGTGGGGCACATATTTTATGAATCTCACCGACTTATATAACATTTTTTTTCAATGATTATGGATTCATCTTGTCAGGCCTAACTCAGCTCAAATCCACTAATACTAGGTTACAAATTTAGAGGATCTGATATGGGCTTTATATGCATGGCTGTTTTCCCTCTCTATCGATATCAAATTGGCAATCTATACCGATATTGATTACAAATGTAAACAAAGATCTTAAGAAATACAACATTATTTTTATTTTAAATCTATACCAAAGAATAAGCAAAGAATTAAAAATCTCAAATGAAAATTAAAGATCCCTTTAGACCTTGCAATGAGAGAAACGAAAATATATAATGCATTTAGATATTACTAACTTGGATCCATATATTGAAACTAAATTTTATGGGTTTGGATGTAGATAAAAAAAAGAGTTTAATTTGAGTTTGTCTCATATTCTTTCAGATGTTGAGAGAGATTTTAAGACAATTAAGAGATTTTAGAGAGGTAGTATGGATAAAGTCTAGCTAATATGAATAGAATCTTTATATTGTGCCACATGTCACCCTCTCACAAAGAAAGCTGCACCACTTGTTGCTCTCTTATGAAAGGGGGTCTTCAGGACCCACGGCCAACGTGGGCCATGAAAAAATTAAATTGAAAAAAATAATTAGACTGCATTAAACGTCAATAATATATAAATAAATATTATCATATAAATCATAACACAAATATAGTTGAAATGTGAAGATAAAGATTCATCCTAAACTTTTTAAATTCTAAAAAAAAAAGGAAAAACCAGTATAATGCTTTAATAAATAATAAAATGGAAACGAGTCCCTTCCATCTTGAGAGGATGTGCATCAATAATTATTAAAAAAAAAAACTCATGACACCACCTTGTACCAATACTTCATCATAGAAACGAATGTCGATTTGGATTGGGGTGTACAGAGGTTATTTATGGTATGAATATCAAACTCCACCTTGTAGTTGTACTTACTTTGTACAAATGCTAGATTGAAAGAATGGGGTTAATCGCCAATTACTTTTTGGTAAGCAGCAACATTTGAACATAAGTTCTGATCCAAACACCTGATATCAGTCTAAAATGCACTTAAATGGCCGAGGGCGTAACCGTCCACTTGAGGAAAGTGTTCATGCATATCGTGTTTTTCTATTCTTTCCAATTCGTAGAGCCTGTTTAGATACATGATCAAAATTGAACTCCATCCATATAAAATAATATGTCACAAATGGTGGGACCTTGATGAAGTTGTAGAGGGATGAGAGAGAGAAATTAGGGATTTCATAGAAAACTAAGGAGAGATTTTAGAAAAATTGAGAGATTTTAGAGAGGTAATATGGATAGATTTTAGCTAATATGGATGGAATCCTTAAAATGCGCCACGTGTCACTCTTTTATGAAGATAAGAGGATCTATTGACAAAATAAGAGGATCGCGAGACTACCAAAACTAATTTGGGCTGCTTTGATTGACATCAATCAATATCAATTTTTATCACAATAAATTTACATCGTATCTAAAAGTTAAAGCTAAACTAATCAATATTCCAACCCACAATAAAGAAAATTTAGAGACCATAGAAAATATTAGCTATAAGTGAAACTCTAATGAATAAAAGCTAAGGATAAAAAATATAATGCTTTACAAAAAAGACTTCCTTCACAGTCACCCAAAAGAAAGAAAACATGGAGAAAATGAAGAAAACCATCATAAATCTTGAGATGATGAAAATTCAAAATTTATCTCACCTAAGAAAAGGGTCAAGATATGGCCGTCGGAGATCTGAGCACTTAATGATAGTTCTTTTTCTTGAAATAAAAGATAGATAGTCCATTACAGCCCATATAATGGATGATTGAACACATAAGCATCCATCGCATAGCCTATCAAATTGTGAAGTTCAAGCATCTAAACTGCTAATACTCATTTGGTGCTATTTTGACACTAATTTGATACAAAATCAAGATATTAATCAATGTTAGTAGTTTTTATCTCATACAAACCAAGACTCAAAATTTAACTCACCTAAGTAAAAATTTGAGAAACATCTCTTTGAGGCATTGAACAATTATATAACACTTAATGATTGCAACCATACAAAACAATAAAACAACGACAATAATAATATCATTGCAATGAAAGTCGTCTGATGCTTTTTTTAAAAAAACCGTTGAAGCTCAATTGAACTTATAAAAGTATTGCTCTGAACCTTTTTTTTTTATGAGGAAAGGAGAGAGACCGTCGTGGCATGTTTCAGCATAGAGAGATGGATGAAATTGCTGATCCATTGCTAGCATTTAGTGTGGAGGGATGGGGGTGTTGATGCCATTTTATCACTCCCCACTTCTATTCTATATGTGGAAATCATGGGCCAGTTCGAATATTATAAAAATACCATGTGATTGAGAGATTCATTTCCAATGTAAAAAGTCCATATTAAGGACTGCTTAGAAGCTAAAGAGGATAAGAGTATTGCAAGATAAGATCGAGATATTCATATTCTCACATTCATATTCTTAGGAGATTAAATAGGAAAGATAGAGATTTTAGAGGAGGAAAATGGGAGAGAATTTTTTTATTTTAATTGTAGTGTGCCATATGTTGCCCTCTCATGAAGAGACTGCGCCACGTGTCGTTTTCTTGCGAAAGGATGTATTGTTATAATATATATATAACTAGCGCTTCAAGGCCCGCGCCCAACGTGGGCCATGAAAAAATAATAATTAAACCATATTAAAAATTATTATTAATTTAAATAAAATATTAATGAATACTATTACATAAATAATAACGAAAATATAGTTAAAATATTGAATTTTTATTTTTCAAAATAAAGAACATATTTTCTTTGAATCATAGATGTATAAAAGTTGAGAGTGAAAAAAAACCATTGATATTAAGTCATCTTTGATTGATTAAAGGAATTATATATGGTCTAAGGAAAAAATGATCATTGATATTTGTTTAGTGGCATGCATTTGTTTCAGTAGTTGCACTTAGTTTACCTTTTCTGTTTATCTCGACAGTTGCGCTTGTTTCATCTTATGTAGATCTTTTAACTCCTACACTTATTTTAATTTATGCAGTTATCTCAATAAAATTATTTGTTTTCGGTATTGCAATGGAAGTACTTGGTCCAACATCTTGAAACTTTACATTTTCTTTATAATTTGATACTGGCGTGGACCTTGTTTAATAATTATATTATTTGCAAATAAAAACATTTAAATGATTTGTAAATTAATATTAACATCAAATTCATTACACAATCATAATTTTAAGTATTTTTGTGCACACTTAAAAAAATAAATATCATATTAGTAAAATTAAATCATCATCATCAAAGCCTTATCCCAATCATGTTGGGGTCCTTAGAATTTATGTTTGGGTTGTGACAAAGTTTTACGCTGGCTGTCAACTACTTAAGCAACCCTCCTCCTTTACCGGGGCTTGGGACCGGCAGCAAAAACTGGCGGAGTTATTAGTAAAACCAAGTAAAAAAGAAAAATAATGTAAACGTAGAGTTTTATTATAATATTATTAAAAAAAAACTTAGAACATTTTTCCTTAAATTGGTAAACTCAACTAAAGAGAAAAAAACATTAAATGATAAAAAAAATTTAGATGGATTAATCCAATAGACAAATAATCATTAGGTCAATCAACCCACTCACTATAAAAATATTGATTAGTTAGAATTGAATATAAAAGAAAATGACCCATACCAAATGCGGCCCATTTGAAAATATATATACCATATAAGTAAAATAAAAACATAGCCCAAACCACCACAGTAAGAGCTTCGATGCTAAGCTCAGGTGAAGCCCATATATGATCATGCACTGCCAATTGCGAGGCCATGTTGGGCCATGCCAAGTTCAACAAAGTCTACTTCAATACTTATTAAAAGGTAATTATATTTTAAATAAAACCATTTAAATCAATTGTAAAAATATTGTATGGTAAAAATATTATACCCATAGAGTCTCATTAGAATATTAATAAAAAAAAGTTAGAACCATTTTCCTTTAAGCCAAAAGCACAACCTAAGAGGAAAATAAATTTATTTGGTAAAAAAGAATTAGATAGAATAGTCCAATGTATAAGAATCATTAGATCAACCAACCCTCTCGCTATAAAAAAATTGATCAGTTGGAATTGAATAGAAAAAAAAAATAAACCAACGTTTAATGTTATCCATTTGATAAATATATGTTCGTGGGCGCCTTGCCTTTTCACTCATGGCCACTGAGCCAACTTAGATAAAAAAAGAAAAAAAAAACTAAATCATAGAGAGTGTTAGGATGTGTGAAAAATTTTAGTAGGGGTCTTCATGGGCCAAGCCAAGCTAAAGCATATTTAAGCCAAACCTAACTTTAGAAGCATTGGCCTAGGATTGGCCCAAGCCTAAGACTTGTAAAATTCAGGCCCAAGCCCGCCAATTAATTAATCACACGTCAAATCATTAAAAAAAATTAAAAAGATTTATACATGGAAATAGAATAAGTGTAGTCAAATGTCATCTATAGAGAAAAATAGAATAATTTGGACTAAGTGAATTTTATTAAGATTTTAGGCACAGAAAACCATGTATTAGAAAAGATTTTAGGGAAAATTAAGAAATCAAGATTAGAAGGTAGTGCTTTAAGGAATGAGTGGTCTTAAATAAATTTAAATTTCAAATATATAGAGGTGATTACATATGGGGAAAAAAAATAAAAAAACAGATATAAAAAACTTGGAGATATGAATGAATAGAAGAAAGAACTTTAAAAAACTTGTGGCTCAATGGAAAATAAAATAGGCAGATGAAATATAAAAACATTTCAAGACCAATACATGGACCCATGCATTGAGAAATTTAAAGCATGTGGAGCACATATTTTATGAATCTCATCAACTTATATTACATTTTTTTCAATGATTATGGATCAATCTTGTTAGGCCCAACTCAACTCAAATCCACTGATACTGGATCAGAAATTTGGAGGATCTGATATGGGTTTTATATGCATGGCTTTTTCCCCTATTTATCGATATCAAATTGGCAATCTGTACCGATATTGCTATAAATGTAAACAAAGATCTTAAAAAATACAACATTAGTTTTATTTTAAATATATACCAAAGAATAAGCAAATAATTAAAAATCTCAAATGAAAATTAAAGATCCATTTAAACCTTGGAATGAAAGAAGCAAAGATATATAATGCATTTATATATTACCAACTTGGATCCCCGTATTAAAACTAAATTTTATGGGTTTGGATGTAGATAAAGAAAGAAAATAGTTTAATTTGAATTTATCTCATATTCCACCATCCTTTTTAAACTTTTCTCCACCGTATGCACAATGTGTCTTAAATTTTCTCTCTACCATCCCTAAAATCTCTAACCACATACGTGTGATGACTCCTTGCCTTTTTTTCTCCGATATTCCTACAAACGAAAATCATAAAACCGAGATTGGTACACTACCCGTTTTTCGCTCAAGGGCGGCTTAAAGCCAGTAAGTAGTATCCATGCATCCAAAGATAGGACACATAAGCCCAACAGACCCACATAACTTGACATAAAATGTACCTAAGCAAAGGCCCCGTACATCTTGTAATAAATAGGAAAAAAATCGTAAACATAGAGTTCCGACACCCAACAGATTATTTATGTCTTATTTTATTAGTGCACAACAGGAGCTCTCACCAACACAAATAATCTCAATGATAGTGAAAAAATTTATCCAATAGTCTATAAGAAAATTTACATGGAAGGTTATGCAGAGATTTGCATTTTTTGGCTTCATCTCGTTCACTTAATTCAAGATTTAGGTAAGAAGCTTTCATCGTTTTCTAAAGAAAGTCATGTGATCATGAATTATTGTACATTGGAGTCACTATTGGCGCATGAAATCAATTTGTTTGAATCCAAGGGCACACCTCTCCAAGATCATCTGTATTGAGTGTCATAATTCCTTAATAAATTACTTTATCCTCGGTTTCTCTATCTGTTTGTACTCTACTGTGTAGAATCCCGTCTATTGTGGATTGAGTTGATAAGTGGGCCCCACAAAGCATTTCTTTCTTTCTTTTTTTCCTTTGTAATGGGTGATTGTTTCTAATTTGAGATAGGGATGATTGAGATGGGGAGGGAAGTTTTAAGAGAGAGGAGATAGATATTGGTTGGGAGAAGGATTTGTTAGAAATAAGATTGAAATAGTCTACTTTCCTATTTAATTAAAAGAGTTTATAGCTCCTTAGAAATTAAAATAAAGGGATGTCGCCACGTGTTGCTCTCTCGTAAAGAAGAAACGCCACGTGTCGCCTTCCACCAAATGGGGTATTGTTAAAACCGACCCCAGATTAGAGAGAGAGAAAGAGAGAGAGAGAGAGAGAGAGTGGGTCATGGCAGGTTCCAGACAGACACGTACATATAAACTTTTTATTCCTATTTTTTAATTAAGCAACACGCAACAGCGGGGTATTGCATATTTGCATTCAATGCCGCGTTGTTGTAACCAGCGTCCGAAAGTCCACCACCACATCCAACCATCAGAGCGAAATCAAATTGAGTCAAGACGTCCAAACCTCCAATTCCAATTCTTATATATGAAAGCCACTGATCCCAATTGTGAAATCAATACCGGATTGTAGACAATTAATTTTGACCATCTCTATATTATTCTGACTATTCGATTAAGCGAGAAAAGGCATTTGCAGGACAATAATTTACTGTACAGTATAATTGATAAGGTAAATTGCTGATATTTTATAGCTAAAGAAGTGATATTAAAAAAAATAATGTAAAATAACACACAATCCTCTATCCTGGTTAAAAAACATACGAGACATCACATTGCTTTCCTTAGTGGGGCTCATGTATGAGAAATTAGTGACTACTCTTTTAAGGGGCCCACTTTAAAATAAAAAATCCAAATCAATCATGGGTTGTGGCTCCAAGACTTTTGGGCCCTCATCAAATTCAATTCAGTAGAAGTTGGGCCCACCATGAGATAATAATTTTTTTTTATAAATTTGAGTTTCATGAAAGGGCCCGATTGAGAAGCATAGTGAATTCCACACCACTGTGAAATTATAAATGTAATTATTTTTGGCGATCAATTATAGTGGGCCTAACTCATCGAGATTTGTTGAGTGCCATAAGAGAGGAGTTTTTTATTTTTATAAGTGGGACCATTAATGAGTATACCAAAATAATTTTTACATCTCAAAAAGATGAACCGATTTTGTATCCCCTAAATTAGAGAATGAATTTCAAATTGAGTATATCTAAAAGCCCTAGAAACAGGTGAGATGTTATCTTAAAATATAAAAAGCCAACTGGGCATATTTATTGGATGAAAGAAAGGGGACGTTGAGAAGAAAAAACTCCCGAAGAGTTTTTCACAATTTCAAAGCTCTTGGGGACAAACTACTTGGTGAGAGTAGGGTTGTAGGATTCTATTTTTAATGTATTTGCTAATTATGCAAATTGGAAAGTATTAATTTATAATGGAGTAGAAAACCTATTTTTGAGGAAACCCTATTTTAGGCCTAAATTTTAGGAGAGGAGAGTTAATTAGTAATGAGAGAGATTTTAGAGGAAGATTAGATTTTAGGGGATTAGAGAGAAACCTATTTTTGAGGAAATTGTATTTTAGGCCTAAATTTTAGGAGAGGAGAGTTGATTAGTAATGAGAGAGATTTTAGAGGAAGATTAATACAAGTGTCACATTCTCGCGAAGAGGACGCGCCACGTGTCATTCTCTCGTGAAGAGGTCGTGCCACGTGTCGCCTTCTCGCGAAAGGGGGGATTGCCATAATATATATAACTAGCGCTTCAGGGCCCGTGCCTAATGCAGGCCATGCAAAAAATAATAATTAAGTCTGATTAAATATTATTAATAATTCAAATAAAATATAAATGAATATTATGACATAAATCAAAGTAAAAACATAGTTAAAATATTGAATCTTTATTTTTCTCAAAGGAGAAAATTTTTTCCTTGAATCATAAATGTAAAAAAGTTGAGAGTGAAAAAAAAACGTTGATATTAAGTCATCCTTGAATGATTAAAGGAATTACATGTGGTCTAAGAAAAAAAAACGTTGATATTTGTTTATTAGCATGCACTTGTTTAGTAGTTGCACTGGGTTCATCTTCTCCGCTTATCTCTACAGTTGCGCATGTTTCATCTTCTGCAGATCTTTTAACTCTTCTCTTATTTCAATTTGTGAGCTTGTTTCAATAAAGTTATTTGTTTTCGGTATTGTAATAGAAGTACTTAGTCCAACATCTTGAAATTTAACATTTTCTTTATAATTTGATACTACAAAGTAAACATTCAAATAAATTAGTAAAACAAATTGCTATGAAAGAAATTATGTTGATGACATTAAAATAAAACTTATAATTTTCAATTTCTGACAATAGATTGATTGATTCTTGAGAGTAGCTAATTTCTTCAATTTTATTGACTGGATACTGCTTTCTGACCTTAGTTTGTTCATCGTTAAGTCTAGTTTTATATAAAATAAATATTGCTTCCACAATGCTTTTTTATTTAATTTTCCAATAGTTCATATTAAATAACCTGCAAAATAATTAAAATTTTAACATTTATATATGGAAAATCTTCATACGCATCCGTCCCTCACCATTTTTTTTTGTGAAAACTCTAGGTGGGGCCCATCTATCACTCAATCCAAACCTTGCAACACACATGAGACCCCATGATAGCAACTCCCCCCAACTTTCGGTCGGATCCGAATTTATTAGACCGTTGGATCGACTATACACCAATTTGAACAGAATGAATTTGTGAGCCATGGATGAAGGGGTTAGGGATATGTGATTGGAATCAAATTTGATTTGTAGGGTGTTTTCACATAGATCTTTCCAACCCCCCCAGTCTCATCCCTTGGTGGGGTCCATAGTGGACCCCACCAAAAAGTGTGCACGAAAAGTTTATGAGGGACGTATGCACAGGAAAAGGCCTCTTTATATATATACACATGATGATAGTTAAAATAAAGAAGTAACTTTATGTAAATAAAAATAAATGTAAAATACCTTATCTGCACATTCTTGAAATTCTTCTTTTATCACATTTATGAAAATTTTAAGTACTTCATCGTGCAATAAGAATGATGTTTGCTTGGTGTGATTCATAATTGTTATAGTTGCAATGTATATGATAATAAAAAAATTAAAAACAATTGTTTCATAATAAATGCAATAATAAATATGTTAACTTGATTAACATAACAGCTAGATGATACACAAATCTGGTTGCATTGGGGTTAACATGATTCCTAGAACTCCTATTTTTCAACAATCTTAAGAATATTAAGAACGCCACTGTTGATTGCAATGACTCATAATTAAAAAAAAATCAAGATTTCTTTCATAAAAAAAATAATCAAGATTTTTGTGCTACAGATTACCATAAACAGTGTGGGGTTTAGGGATCTAATTCTTTATCTAAATAGTGTCAGTTAAAGGGCTATAGATTACTATAAACAGTTTAAGAATATAACAATTACCTCTGTAAGTAATAAATCTAAATAGTGTCAGTCAACGAGCTACAGATTACAATAAAATAGTTTAAGGATATAATAATTAGCTCTGTAAGTACCTAATTCAAATCGAAGGAATTCAAAATAAGATATAGTTTGGAGCGTGACGCACATACTTTGTCAAGTTTGGTGAATTCACATGGATCACTTGGGGCACTGAGATGGGATTGAAAGAGTAGCGCTTGGGCACGGGCCACGAAAAAATTAATTAAGTCTTATCAACAATTTAAGGGAATGAGAATTGTATGTTGTATAGAATATAATGCATGCTTAGAAGTGAGAGAGGAATACCTTAACCTATGTATCTTTCCAACGGAAGAATCAGAAAATATGCGGCCATTCTACTTCTTCTATCTATAAATTAATGCAATTTATATCTTGAGTTTCTCTTTTTAAAAAGTTTTCATGATGAGATATTCGCTTGAAGTCCAAAGTCTAGGATGAAACTTATATAAATTAATGCAACTTATATCTTGGGTTTCTTTTTTAAATCTGTTTTTCTTATCACAAATTATTGACTATTCTAAATACAATAATTGAAATAAAATAGAAAAAATTAATAACAAATGAAAGTAAATATTTTTAAATAATTCATAAAACCCACAAAAGTTGGGGGGAGGGGGGAGTGGAAATAGAAAGATAAATAAAAAAAGAAATATTAATATATATATCTTTTAATTTTTTTTACCTATGTGTATTCATTATGTATACGTCCATATCCCCTAAACCCAAAAGGTAAAAGATAAACTAAAAATAAAAAGATTAATAGAAAAAAGGTAATGTCCAATTTTTTTTTAATAACGTTTCAATAAACTTATATTTAAATATATTCTCATTTTTTGGGCCTGAGTTTAGCATGGGCCTTTGTATAAACTTGTGGGTTCAATTATGTGCAAACCTGTGGCCTTAGATCTAAATATTAAATATATACAATATACCTAACTTAGCTGTGGTTCAAACAAATTTGGAGGTATGGTCCACATCTTTAGATAATAGTTTATCCAACCCATGATTTATTCTGTATCTTTCCATTCACTATGACCACCTATCTAAATTTTCTTTCACTGACCCATATTTTGTTCAAAACCCAAAATTTTGACTTATTCACATCATGTATTTGCATATGAACCCAATACACATTTGAAAAACCCAATCTTGTGTAGAAAATCAAGGAGAGATTTTAGGAAAATTGAAGGATTTTAGAGATGTGGTATGAATAGAGTTTAGTTGACCAATCCAAACTCCTCAATAAATCAAGCTCAATTTACCCACCTAGATTTGATTAAGGCTTGGGTTCGCTCCCATGTCTTGCGTTCAAAATCACCCCAAATTTGTCTTGTTTATATGGGTTTAGCGGGTGTAAACTCAGAGAATTAGTCCTTTTGGGTTCGATGCATCATGGATACCCATGTCATCCACAAAAAAAAAAAAAAAAAAAAAAAAAAAAACTACTAAATCAAGTTCAATCTGACCCAAGTTATATAGGCCTAGATAGAATGCACTCATTCGGTGAAACCTCCTTTAACTCCTGGTCAAATGACCCATGGTCAATTTTTACCTATAATCTCTTTTTTGTTTTAAATATTTAACCATATGGTCATGTTATACTTAACCCGAATAACATGAGTCATAATTTTATTCTAAGTGTAAAAATTTTTTTAATGACATTTCCCTATAGTATAAAACCTAATAGGACTATTTCCTCAAACGCATGCACAAAAGCCATGCAAACGTACACCAAATAAGTCTAAGGTGGGATTTGAACACATACGCCATCGAGGGGTTAACCATGTCTTATGCGAATCACCCAACTCCTAGTTGGGCAAGGGCGGACCCTGGGTCCAAGTTGAAGCCCCTACCCATTTCCTTAAAAAATTAAATATTGTTCTAAAACCCCCATACATTCTAAAAATCAATATGTTTTTTTTTAACATTTGCCTCTTCTTCCCATATTTCCTTCACATAAACCTTCCAAGTTGAATTTTCTAGGTCTCTCTATGTAGGCTGGTAAAAGAAAAACCTATAATAGCAACCATTGTTATATAAAGTTGTGATACTGGATGAGGTGGAAGATCTTGCTAAAAACGTCAGTTGTCTTTTCCTTGTAGCCGTCAGCCAATGAGGCAGCAGATACTTTAGCTAAAGGGGTTATGATCTTGTTTTATGTTTGTTTTAACATATGCATCTTTTCTTGTTATGGATAGTGTTTTTTTTTTTTTTTTGGTAGAAATTGTTTTGGATAGTTACCATTGAAAAAGATAAAGATAAAAATATGATTTTGAAAATGATGCTCTCGTGAGATTCTTAGTGGGCTTCCCATTTATGATGAGATTCTTCAGTACCATTCTCACTGTGGATTGCAATGATTAGGTGGCCCCCATGGAAATGAATGAAGGACTTATGTCAGCCTTCTTTGTATGTTATTTGTAAAAACGTGGAGCCATGTAAGGATAGCACCGTGATAAATTCATGTTGCACAACTGTCTTAAGTATAAATAATAGTGTTACAGGGCCCGCGTTGAAAAAGAACTGAATTATATTAAAATTATTAATATTGTAGTAAAAAATCTAGAATAAAATTAAACAATGTTAACAATTATTAATATTTTAATAATATATATATGAATATTACCTAGGAAGTTTATCGGGGATTTTACACAAAAAAATTACATGGGTTGCCACATGTCGCTCCATTTTTCTCTTTCACAAAGTGGATGAATTTATAAATATTTAAATGATTTGTAAATTAATATTAACATAAAATTCATCACACAATCATAACTTTAAATATTTTAGTGCACACTTAAAAAATTAAATATCATATTAGTAAAAATAAATAAAAAAGAAAAATAATGTACGCGTAGAGTTTTATTATAATATTATTAAAAAAAAGTTAGATAATTTTTTCTTAAATCTGTAAACTTAACTCAAGAGAAAAAAAATATTATATGGTAAAAAAATCCAGATGGAATAGTCCAATATACAAAGAATCATTAGGTCAATCAATCCCTCACTATGAAAAACTAATTAGTTGGAATTGAACGGAAAAGAACCTAACCCATACCAAACCTGGCCCATTTGAAAATATATGTACCATATAAGTACAATACAAACATAGCCCAAACCACCACGGTAAGGACTTCGATGCTAGGCTCAGGCTAAGCCTAAATATGATCAAGCACTGCCAATGGCTAAGCCATGTTGGGCCCTGCCAAGTTCAACAAAGTCCAGGTCAATACCTATTAAAAAGTAATTATATTTTAAAATAAAACCATTTAAATCAATTGTAAAAATATTATGTGGTAAAAATATTAAACCCATAGAGTCTCATTAGAATATTAATGAAAAAAAGCCAGATCATTTTTTCTTTAATTCAGAAGCTCAACTTAAGAGGAAAAGAAATATTATAGGTAAAAAAATAGATAAAATAGTCCAATATACAATAATTATTAGGTCAACCAACCTTTTCACTATGAAAAAAAAATTAATTAGTTGAAATTGAATAGAAAAGAAAATAAATCAACGTCTAATGCTGTCAGTAGGAAAGATCAGTTAGGACTCGCCAACAGGGCTTGCAATTGTCGTTCATATTGAAAACCATTCCTCTTAGAATCATCTGCTGACCAAATGAAAATTCCATTGAGCTTGCGTTGGCTCTTGAGCCTACTGTAAGTAGTAAAGAACTCCCCTCCTAGAGACAAACCGTAGCTCCCATCACTTAGGAAGCTAGCTAAGACCTTACCTCCATTGTAATTAGAGCTCTGGGTGTCAAAATAATTCAAGAACTGAGACACCGTCGTCCCCTTATTGTACGCGTAAAACTGAAAATTGACGTAGTCTATAAGGTGCCCATACTTACTCCACAAAGACAAGTAATGGCTCTATACTTGGTTGTCATCAAAAGGCGCAATTGAAGCAAATGAGATGACTCCATTCCCCTTGAGACCACTAATCAGCCTCCCAATGCACTCTGCAAATGTGCTAGGATCGACGGTGAAGTGTTCGTAGTCGATATCGATACAATCCAAGTTATATTGATGGATGATCTTAATGAGTGAGGATATGGCATTACTCACCCAAGAATCCACCGAAGACGGGTTGAAGTAGGCAAAGCCATTCCCCACAGTGTCGCCTCCAAGGCTAAGAGCGACCTTCACATTTCTATGGGTAGTTTTTGTCACGCCCCAATCCCGGGAATTTGGGGATTTGAGTGGGCCCCCAGGGCGTGGATACGTAATCCCATAGAAATCCGTGCCCTGAAGAATTATGCATGAATTCCTATAAGGGAGATTCCACAGAAACGTGTGAGGTATGCTGACACACATACAAACATAAATTATCATAATCGAGAACCTATGAAATACTCAATAATCATCAAGAGCACATAAGGTTTATAGTCTGTTAAAACAAATTTACATACAATAGTGTTATAGTCTTTTAAGTACATTCCAAAAATTAGTTCTTAAAGGGTGATACAAAAGTCCTCAACATAATATTCCCAGAAGAGACGCTCTCCGTAGGATGGCTAGTAGTAAACGTCGCCATCCATCCATTCACCTACACCCCGAGGTACCGTTGGGTACCCTCCGGGGCCGCGTCAGTGTTCGTGTCGGGAGCGGGTGCTGGATTTGCAATACCAAGGGTAACACTGTTAACACGGCAGTTAAGCAAGTACTAAGGCATAGGAAACTAATATAACATAATACATTAACAAGAACAATCACTAAACATGATGCATGAGTGAAACTTAAATGTCATACATACTGATTGGCAACCATGATGCTCTATTCTCCCAAAAGGGAGCATACATAACGTATGGGTCGCTAGGGGATCAAGCTAGCTTCCCGAGGAGCGTCGACAACCCCAACGTAAACCGACTGTAGTGGTGACATATGTATACCTAAAAGGGCAAAGCTAAGTGGTGCTGACTCGGAATCAAGCATACTAGTCATAACATACATGAGGACAATAAATCATGAAGCAATGAATGCTTAAACGAAACACATGCATATGGGCTACAAGGCCCGAGCCTCGGCTATACCCTGGGCTAGCAAGCACACACTCAATAGAAGCTCTGGCTTGTCAGAAACACACTCATTAGAAGCTCAGGTCTGAATTGCCTCGGGGTTTGCCAGAGGAAGTGAATCTAATAATAATTCATGTCAAAGGTAGTATAGCGTAACAATATGAATGTATGTAGACGAAGTAGTATATCCAGATTCCCAAGGACATTCAACCAGATATATTCATAAGACGTTCGGTGTCAAGGTGTTGCCACTTCTTGGTATTGCCTTGTGTACGTAAAGAACACCCCTTCTTATGCCAACATCCATGACTTGTCTTTGAGGAATCATCCGGAATTCATTTATCCTCTTAATGTGTCCTTACCGTCGGGCGTGTAGAGGTAAAAGGGTGCCAATACAAGGTCCTACAATTTATAGAGGTTCCTAACATCCTACACATTCATTGGGTTCTTACGGCTTAGCCGTATACAAGGCTACGGCTTAGCCGAGGGGGAGTCACTGTTCATCCGGATTTTCGGCGTATTTACGATTCACCCGTATATTGGCCTACGGCTTAGCCGTGCTAAGCCTACGGCTAGGTCATGGGGAGGTTACGGCTTAGCTGTAGGGTATTTCATGGTGCAGCCGTCTGCAAGCCGTAGAAGAAACCTGGTTCTGTGAGCTCTCTGGAAAGCTCGCCGTAGAAAGACCTACGGCTAGGTTACGGGCTGGATACGGCATAGCCGTAGTGAATTTCACGGCTTAGCCGTATGTGAGCCGTAGTACAAAATCAAGTTTTGCTGCTCTCTGGACTTGAGCCGTAGATGCTCACGGCTTAGCCGTAGCTTCGCCGTAAGCTTCAGAACATCTGAAATCAGTTCTGTAGCTCGTTTTCAGTACAGGATCAATACAGAACCTGATTGTGGAGCAATTCTGAGGTTCAATTAAAGTGTCCTTAAGGTGTCTATACCCACACACACTCCTATCCCCTTCTTATCATTCTATCCCAATTCACACCACAGTTGCATCAATTAAACAATAGAAAAGAACAGCTGGAATTGGAACTGCATATGCCTAGCTTAATTCATCCACACTTAACCATACATGCAGTACATATAACTTAATACTTGCCTTGTTACAGTGTTTAGCCCTTCCTAACTCTTTCTTGCTGAATGCTCAGAGGAAACTCTCTAAACTGTAATGGGTTCTCTACACATAAGCACAAAATGTGGAAGGATTCACATGCATGTCAATAACAAAGTCTTTATGACCCTAATAAACCCAAGATAAGAAAATAGGAACGTATTCTTCACCTTATATTGCTGTAACTTGGAGGAAGGATCACTCTATACAAGGAATAGAGGAAAGAGATCAAAGAAGAAGAATAATAAGGATGGGAGGGTGCCACTCTCTGTGCATGCACACCCCCAAGCTCCCCAGACACTTCGATTGCAAGGAGAAGAAGAAAAGAACCCAGCACTGGAAAGCTCCAACCAGCTGAACGAGACCAGAAGAGAAGGATACGTGCGATTTCCTTTTAAACATAACTTCCCTGGAGTTACATGCAAACCCACTTGTTTTTCGAAAATTTCGGTTTAGTCCGGAAGTACCTCAATTGGCTCAAGATGAGTCCGGATTAACTCGGGCCCAACGCAAAAGACGATCTACGCAATAAATTACACGTAAGGAAATGGACGGGGTATCCCAGAGGTGCAAAGACAATTTATGAAAAAGCCCTTAACTACCTAAGTGGGGTCCAAACCTAATAATTCACACTGAATTAACCCTCAATAAGTCTTAATCAATATAAAACAAGATTAATTAACGTAACTAAGATTAGTGGGGGTTCGGGTCCTTACATCCTCCCCCACTTAAGATCATTCGGTCATCCGAATGCAACGTACCTTAGGTAGTAGCTCTGGATATTTTGCCCGAATTTGATCTTCAAGTTCCCAAGTGGCCTTTTCCTGTCCATGGTGCTCCCATAACACCTTAACCCATTTGATTGTTCGTGTACGCATCACCTGTTCCTTAGTGTCAATGATCCGAAGGGGTCTCTCTTCATAGCTTATATCAGGCCTTACTTGCACGTCGTCCAACTCAAGGACATGTGAAGGGTCGGGGAGGTACTTCCGGAGCATTGACACATGGAATACATTATGAACTCCCGCAAGCGGGGGTGGTAGCTCTAACCGATAAGCTAAGTCTCCCACTCTGTTCTGTATCTCGAAAGGTCCTATGAACCGTGGAGCAAGCTTACCCTTTTGGCCAAACCTGATAGTACCCTTCATTGGGGAAACTTTTAAGAAAACTCTGTCCCCCGCTTGGAACTCGAGGGGTCGGCGGCGATTATCTGCATAACTTTTCTGGTGTGATCGTGCAGTTTTCAATCTATCCTGCACCTTTTGCACTTTTTCCGCCATATCTGCCACCAGGGTGGGTCCATGGAAACTCCTAACTCCAACCTCTTTCCAACAGATAGGCGTACGACACTTACGACCATACAAGGCCTCAAATGGAGCTATACCAATGCTTGCGTGAAAGCTATTATTATATACAAACTCACATAAGGAGAGGTGCTCATCCCACTCCTTTTCGAAGTCCATTACGCTAGCTCGTAGCATATCTTCCAGGGTCTGTATCGTTCGCTACGATTGCCCATCTATTTGAAGATGGTAAGCCATGCTGAAACTGAGTTTGGTGCCTAAAGACGTCTGGAAATACTGCCAAAAGGAAGACACGAACCTACTATCTCGGTTGGATACAATTGAGACTGGAGTACCATGTAGCCGTACAATCTCATCAATGAAGATCTTGGCCATTTCCTGAAATTTCATCCCTTTCCTGATGGGAATAAAGTGGGCTGATTTCGTTAGTCAATCGACAATCAGCCACACTACATCATGGTGTCTACTTGTTCGGGGTAGTCCGGAAACGAAATCCACCGTCAGATTCTCCCATTTCCATTTAGGTATCTGCAGGGGGTGCAACAAACCAGGAGGTTTCCTATGTTCAGCCTTCACTCGTTGGCAAGTAAGGCATTTTGCCACAAAGCCCGCTATATCCCTTTTCATGTTATTCCACCAAAACCTGCCATGTAAATTCCGGTACATCTTTGTACTCCCGGGATGCATGGAATACCAAGCATGGTGTACTTCAGTCATAATTGCCCTTTTTAGGTTATGATTTTGAACCGCTGGAACACAAAGCCGATCTCGAAAGTACAACACACCGTCTACAATCCTGAAATCCAGTTTCTCAGATATGTGGTCACGGATCTTGACAAACTCCGGATCTTCAAACTGCCTCTCCTTGATTTACTGAATTAAGGTGGGTTTGAAGACTGACATAGCCACTAACATGACCTTATCATCTACGAATTCAACTTCCACATCCAAATCTCGGAATTCCTCTACTAAAGCCCATTCACCACACAAGGCTGCCAACTCGGTGGTAGATTTCCTGTTTAAAGCATCGGCTACTACATTCCCTTTCCCGGGGAAGTATCTAATCGGGAAATCATAATCCTTTATGAATTCCAACCACCTGCGCTGTCTCATGTTAAGATCATGCTGCGAAAACAGGTACTAGAGACTGCGATGATTACTATGGACTTCAATCTCTCTCCATATAAATAATGTCTCCACATCTTCAGCGCGAAAACTACTGCAGCCAATTCTAGATCATGTGTGGCATAGTTCTTCTCATGTTCCTTCAATTGTCGAGATCCATATGCTATTACCTTCCCATTCTACATGAGTACACACCCTAGCCCAATCCCTAAAGCATCTGTATAGATAACAAATCCGCCATTCCCTTCTGGTAGGGATAAGATCGGGGCTGAGGTTAATTTCTCCTTAAGGAGTTGGAAACTCGACTCACACTCTGCGGACCACACAAATGGTTCATTCTTTCGGGTCAACTTTGTCAAAGGGGCAACTATTTTGGAAAAGTCCTTCACAAACCTTCTATAATAACTGGCCAGGCGAATAAAGCTTCTAACTTCCGCAACGGTCTTGGGACTCTGCCAAGTAGTTATAGCCTCAATCTTAGCTGGATCTACTGCAAGCCCATCCTTAGAAATTATATGCCCTAAAAAGGCAACCTGTTCCAACCAGAATTCACACTTGTCCAGTTTGGCATACAGTCGGTGGTCCCTTAGCAATTGCAGAGAAGTCCTTGAATGCTTCACATGCTCGTCTTTGGTCTTGGAGTAAACCAAAACATCATCAATGAAAATCACCACGAACTGATCAAGATAGGGTGAAAAGATCTTGTTCATCAAAGCCATGAACACTGCAGGCACATTTGTCAATCCAAAAGGCATAACCAAGAATTCATAATGCCCATATCTTGTCCTGAAAGCTGTTTTTGATGCATCTTGGTCCCTAACTCACAGTTGATGATATCTAGACCTTAGATCAATCTTCGAAAAATGTGTTGCACCCTGTAGCTGATCAAACAATTCATCAATTCTAGGCAGTGGATATTTGTTTTTAATTGTCACCTGGTTCAACTGTCGGTAATCAATACACATCCTGAGGGTGCCATCCTTCTTCTTCACGAATAAAACTGAGGCTCCCCATGGTGATGTGCTAGGACGAATGAACCCCTTATCCAATAAGTCCTGCAACTGTGCTTTCAGTTCACGTAACTCTGCTGGGGCCATTCTATATGGAGCCTTAGAAATGGGAGCAGTACCGGGTACTAGCTCTATAGTAAAATCCACTTCCCTAATAGGAGGGAGGCCGGATACTTCATCCGGGAATACATCTGGAAACTCACAAACTACATGTATCTCTTTTAGCTTCTTAGGTGATTTCTTTTTCACAATAAAGGCAATATAGCCCTCACAACCACTATGGATCAATCTTTCCGCTCGAAATGCTGAAATCAATCGGGTGTTCGAACTCTTCTTATCACCTTGGAACACAGCACTTGGGCCATCTTCACTCACCCTTACGGTGACAGTCTTACGAAAACAATCTAGACAGGCCATATATTTGGTCAACCAGTCCATTCCTAGAATTACATCGAAATCGTGCATGGGTAGCACAATAAGTTCCGCTGGGAGAAGAACTTATCCGATGAGAACTCGACAACCAGGGTAATAGTCATCACAAGTTACCCTCTTACCAACTGGAGTAATAACGCTCAACATATACGATAACTATGCTCGCGATTCCCGTATCCTACTAGAGAATCGAGGTGAGATGAAGGAATGTGAAGATCCTAAATCAAACAATACTTTAGCTTCAATGCCACAAACAGAAACCTTACCTTTAACCACATGTTCCGCCGCTTCAACTTCTTCTTGTGTTAATGCATAAGCGCGGCCTTGCCTTTGAGGTCGGTGTTGCTGTCCTTGCCGCTATTGTCCTTGACCTTGCCGCATCTGCCCTTGGCCTTGCCTCCCTTGCTGTTGCTGTCGGTTAGGCGCAGGAAGTGTCACCCTAAAAGGCTGCTGATACTGCTGCTGCTGCGAGGTTTGACTAAGTTCCTTCCTTCTCGGGCACTCGGACAAGCGATGGTCCATGGAACCACAACCAAAACAGGCTCCCATGGACCTCCAACATTTACTAGTCTCGTGGCCCTTCCCGCATGCACCGCAGACTGGTCGGGATGTGCTGCTAGCAACTCCCTTCTGTTTCTTAGAGTACTGCTGACCCTTCCCAGAAGGTGGAGCACTCTTCTTAGACTCCCTCAAGAATAGGCTCTTCTCAATTTCTTCCGCTGCATATGCCTTGGCCACTGCATCGTCATATTGAACGGGACGCTGAAAGGCAGTGGCATGTCCCTTGATAGCAGGCCTTAACCCTTCCAGAAATCTTTCCACTCTCTTCTCCTCAGTATCAATCAAGTTTAGAGCAAACCGGGAGAGCTGGCTGAATACATGCACGTATTCTGCAACGGTCATGAGGTTCTGCTGTAGGGAAAGGAACTCTGCCTTCTTCTTGCGAGTCAGGTGGTCGGGTATGAACTTCTTCCAGAATTGCCTCGTAAAGGCTTCCCAAATAGTAGCATCCGGCATAGTCCTCATGTGGTCCTGGATACTCTTCCACCATGTATCCGCAATGTCCCTGAACATGGACGCCGCAAGGACCACTTGCTGCCTTGGTGTGCAAGTCAACGTATCAAAGACGTTCTCTGTGTGAACGAGCCATTCATCAGCCTGCAACGGATCCTCGTGTCCCATAAATTCAATTGCTCCCCTCTTTCGAAACTTCTCGTACAAGGAATTAGGGTCTCCAGATTGATTTGGTCTGTCTAATAAAGCGGTCAGCTCCATCTGCATGGTGGCCTGATTGGCGTTGCTAGCGACTAACTGGTGCATCATCATCATAAACCGCTATTCAGTGCTGTATGTGGGACGAGGAGGAGGTGGTGATGGAGGATCCGCGCCCTCTAACTCAATGTTATTCCGGTCATTATCTCCAGAACTATTGTTCGTGCCAGATCCAGATGCCATGGCTCTGCAATCACAATGGTCATTAATCACATATGTCTATATATGTGTACTTAAATACATACTACAGTCATACCATAAGTTATCATCATAATGGAATCCATCCAAATGGATCTATCGGAACCTCACCACGCTTCTTAATGTTGCTAAGTCTTTTAAGTGACTTCTTGAGGTGGCTCTGATACCATTACTTATGTATGTCATGCCCCAATCCCAGGAATTTGGGGATTTGAGTGGGGCCCTAGGGCGTGGATACGTAATCCCGTAGAAATCCGTGCCCTGAAGAATTATGCACGAATTCCTATAAGGGAGATTCCACAGGATCGTGTGAGGTATGTGACACACGTACAAACATAAATTATCATAATCAAGAACCTGTGAAATACTCAATAATCATCAAGAGCACATAAGGTTCATAGTCTGTTAAAACAAATTTACATACAATAGTGTTATAGTCTTTTAAGTACATTCCAAAAATCAGTTCTTAAAGGGTGATACAAAAGTCCTCAACATAATATTCCCAGAAGAGACGCTCTCCGTAGGATGGCTAGTAGTAAACGTCGCCATCCATCCATTCACCTACACCCTGAGGTACCGTTGGGGTACCCTCTGGGGCCGCATCAGTGTTCGTGTCGGGAGCGGGTATTGGATCTACAATACCAAGGGTAACACTGTTAACACGACGGTTAAGCAAGTACTAAGGCATAGGAAACTAATATAACATAATACATTAACAAGAACAATCACTAAACATGATGCATGAGTGAAACTTAAATGTCATACATACTAATTGGCAACCACGATGCTCTATTCTCCCAAAAGGGAGCATACATAACGTATGGGTCGCTAGGGGATCAAGCTAGCTTCCCGAGGAGCGTCGACAACCCCTACGTAAACTGACTGTAGTGGTGACATACATATACCCAAAAGGGCAAAGCTAAGTGGTGCCGATTCGGAATCAATCATACTAGTCATAACATACATGAGGACAGTAAATCATGAAGCAACGAATGCTTAAACGAAACACATGCATATGGGCTACAAGGCCCGAGCCTCAGCTATACCCTGGGCTAGCAAGCACACACTCAATAGAAGCTCTGGCTTGTCAGAAATGCACTCATTAGAAGCTCAGGTCTGAATTACCTCGGGATTTGCCAGAGGAAGTGAATCCAATAATAATTCATGTCAAAGGTAGTATAGCGTAACAATATGAATGTATGCAGACGAAGTAGTATCTTCGGATTCCCAAGGACATTCAACCCGATGTATTCATAAGACGTTCGGTGTCAAGGTGTTGCCACTTCTTGCTATTGCCTTGTGTACGTAAAGAACACCCCTTCTTATGCCAACATCCATGACTTGTCTTTGAGGAATCATCCGGAATTCATTTATCCTCTTAATGTGTCCTTACCATTACCGTCGGGCCCGTGTAGAGGTAAAAGGGTGCCAATACAGGGTCCTCCAATTCATAGAGGTTCCTAACATCCTACACATTCATTGGGTTCTTACGGCTTAGCCGTATACAAGGCTATGGCTTAGCCGAGGGGGAGTCACTGTTCATCCGGATTTTCGGCGTATTTACGGTTCACCCGTATATTGGCCTACGGCTTAGCCGTGCTAAGCCTACGACTAGGTCACGGGGAGGTTACGGCTTAGCCGTAGGGTATTTCACGGTGCAGTCGTCTGCAAGCCGTAGAAGAAACCAGGTTCTGTGAGCTCTCTGGAAAGCTCGCCGTAGAAAAACCTACGGCTAGGTTACGGGCTACGCGAATTTCACGGCTTAGCTGTATGTGAGCCGTAGTACAAAATGAAGTTTTGCTGCTCTCTGGACTTTGAGCCGAAGATGCTCACGGCTTAGTCGTAGCTTCGCGGTAAGCTTCAGAACATCTGAAATCAGTTCTGTAGCTCGTTTTCAGTACAGGATCAATATAGAACCTGATTGTGGAGCAATTCTGAGGTTCAATTAGAGTGTCCTTAAGGTGTCCATACCCACACACACTCCTATCCCCTTCTTATCATTCTATCCCAATTCACACCACAGTTGCATCAATTAAACAATAAAAAAGAACGGTTGGAATTGGAAATGCATATGACTAGCTCAATTCATCCACACTTAACCATGCATGCAGTACATATAACTTAATACTTACCTTGTTACAGTGTTTAGCCCTTCCTAACTCTTTCTTGCTGAATGCTCAGAGGAAACTCTCTAAACTGTAATGGGTTCTCTACACATAAGCACAAAATGTGGAAGGATTCACATGCATGTCAATAACGAAGTCTTTATGACCCTAATAAACCCAAGATAAGAAAACAGGAACCTATTCTTCACCTTATATTGCTGTAACTTGGAGCAAGGATCACTCTATACAAGGAATAGAGGAAAGAGATCAAAGAAGAAGAATAATAAGGATGGGAGGGTGCCACTCTTTGTGCATGCACACCCCCAAGCTCCCCAGACACTTCGATTGCAAGGAGAAGAAGAAAAGAACCTAGGACTGGAAAGCTCCAACCAGCTGAACGAGACCAGAAGAGAAGGATACATGGGATTTCCTTTTAAACATAACTTCCCCGGAGTTACATGCAAACCCACTTGTTTTTCAGAAATTTCGGTTTAGTCCGGAAGGACCTCAATTGGCTCAAGATGAGTCCGGATTAACTCGGGCCCAACGCAAAAGATGATCTACGCGATAAATTACACGTAAAGAAATGGACGGGGTATCCCAGAGGTGCAAAGACAATTTACGAAAAAGCCCTTAACTACCTAAGTGGGGTCCAAACCCAATAATTCACACTGAATTAACCCTCAACAAGTCTTAATCAATATAAAACAAGATTAATTAACGTAACTAAGATTAGTGGGGGTTCGGGTCCTTACAGTTTTGATGAAGCTGACTTACGAGGGGGAGAGGTTTTCTGCATCCCAAAGCACGTTGAATTCTCCATTTGTTGGTGAGGGAGACGAGGAAGTGGTGTAGTCGACGGTGAAGGAGAGGATGAAATGGAAGTTGACGTTCGGGTTTATGGGGACGTCGGAGAACTTGACATTTTTGAATTTCTCTCCTATATACTCTCTGAAGAGTTTGGAGTCTGGGCCTGCTTTGGCTGATGGAAGAGAGAGGAGGAGAAGTTGACAAAGGAAGAAGGAGGAGAAGAGCCTAGAGAAGAAGAAAGCCATTGCAGAGTAAGGCTTTTATGTGTAGACGATTGGTATGAGAATGTGCATGGATTTATAGTTGTGAAGATGCATGAATAGAAGGAAACGGAGATGTGCAGTTTTTAGTAGAAAGTGACAAGAAAAGTGCCATGGCTGCAAGTGGAGGTGGAAGAGGATAATGCTATTGACTATTGTGTTTGTGTCTGGTGAACGTCTTTGACTGCATAGGATTTGAAGTTTGATTCCCTTAGAATCCTGCAGAACTTTTAGACTTTAAAAATAAAAAAACGGCAAATAAAAGAAAGGCCTATCTCCTCTGGGCTCCACCTGGTCCACTTGGTGATAAGCAAGGGAAGTAAAAAGATGGATTGATTTGGACTTGGGTTAGGGTGGGTCCAAATTAGTCTATCAGATCTTATAGCCCTTTGATTTCATGTCATCAAGTGGTTAATAATATTTGGATTAGCGTCAAATAGAACGATTGCTGTACGAGATTTGATTGATGATAGTCACTGCTAATATCTCATAAATAGTGTCCTGTCTTGAAACCTCTAGACTAATGCCACCCTCATGAAATACACACATGTATAAATTGCCAAATTAGTGGGAATTGATAGATATAAGAATGGTAAAGATTTTATATAGGAAAGATATTTTAGATTTTAAGGAGAAGATTCTTATAATATTCAGGACTTTCTTAGAGATAAAAGAAATTTAAAATTTTAAAAAGAGTTATTTTAGGGAGAAGATTTCTATCTATAATATTTAGGACTTTAAGAAGAGTGCGCCACGTGTCGCTTTCTCACGAAAAGACTGCGCCACATGTCACCCTTCCGCAAAAGAGGGTATTGTTATAATATATATAACTAGCACTTCACGGCCCGCGCCCAACGCAGGCCATGAAAAAATAATAAATAAGTCCTATGAAAAAATATTAATAACTTAAATAAAATATTAATGAATATTATGACATAAATCATAGCGAAAATATAGTTAAAATATTGAATCTTTATTTCTTTAAAAGGAGAAAATATTTTTTTTGAATCATAGATGAATAAGAGTTGAGAGTGAAAAAAAAAACCGTTGATATTAAGTTATCTTTATATGATTAAAGGAGTTACATATGGTCTAAGGAAAAAAAGCGTTAATATTTTTTTATTGGTATGTGCTTGTTTCAGTAGTTGCACTTGGTTCAACTTTTCTACTTAGCTCGACAGTTGCACTTGTTTCATCTTGTACAAATCTTTTAACTCCTGCACTTGTTTTAATTTGTGTACTTGTCTCAATAAAGTTATTTATTTTCGGTATTACAATGAAAGTAATTGGTCCAATATCTTGAAATTTCACATTTTCTTTATAATTTGTACTGCAAAGTAAACATTTAAATAAATTAGTAAAAGAAACTGATATGAAAGAAATTGTGTTGATGGCATTAAAATAAAACTTATAATTTTCAATTTCTGATAATAGAATAATTGATTCTTGAGTGTAGCTAGTTTCTTCAATTTTCTTGATTGCGGGTTATGTAGAAACAAATTATTTTTTTAAAAATTATTGATATTTTAATAAAATATGAATAAATATTATCATATAAACCATAACACACATAATTAAAATTAAGATTTACAAAACCAAAAGTTTTAAGAAGGAAGTTTATATTAAATATAATGAAATTTAATCAAATGCACACATTTTCTTTATGGCCTAGTGTATCCCTTGCCAGCCCAGCCTTGATACCTTTGGCCTCCAGCCCAGGGATTATCATATCTACCAATTAAGAGTAGAAAAAAAAAAGATGATGAGATTAAGTCATCCTTGATGATTCAAGGAGTTATATGTGGGCTAATAAAAACTGCACACACATGTATTGGCTAAAACTATCATGCATGCCAATTGAGAGTTAAAAAAACAAAAACAACAAAATGTTGAGTTGAAATTGTAGAGGGATGAGAGAGAGAAATTAGAAAGGAAGAGATTTCATAGAAAAATAAGGAGAGATTTTAGGAAAATCGAGAGATTTTAGAGATGTGGTATGGATAGAGTTTACCTAATATGAATGGAATTCTTAGATTGCGCCACGTGTCGCTCTCTTGTAAAAAAGAAGTGCCCCGTGTCGGCCTCCCACGAAAGGGGGTATTGTCATAATATATATATAAACTAGCGCTTCAGGGCCCGCACCCAACGCAAGCCATGAAAAAATAATAATTAAGTCTTATTAAAAATTATTGATAATTTAAATAAAATATTAATGAATTTTATGACATAAATTAAAAACATAGTTAAAATATTGAATCTTTATTTTTTTTTTTGAAAAGAGAAATAGTTTCTTTGAATTATAGATGTATAAAAGTTGAGAGTGAAAAAAAAAAACCATTGATATTAGGTCATCCTTGAATGATTAAAATAAATACATGTGGTCTAAGAAAAAAAAAATGTTGATATTTGTTTATTAGCATGCACTTGTTTCATTAGTTGCACTTGGTTCATCTTCTCCGCTTATCTCAATAGTTGTGCTTGTTTCATCTTGTGCAGGTCTTTTAACTCCTGCACTTGTTTTAATTTGTGTGCTTGTCTCAATAAAGTTATTTGTTTTTAGTATTGCAATGGAAGTACTTGATCCAACATCATAAAATTTCACATTTTCTTTATAATTTGATACTGCATGGTAAACATTAATACCATCATCATCATCATCATCATCAAAGCCTTATTCCAACCATGTTGGGGTTGGCTATATGAATTCTACTTCTCCATTCCGTTCTATTTTGAGCCAAATCTTTCGATAAGTTAAACTTCTTCAAATCTGAATTAATGACCTCCATCAATGTTTTCTTCAGCCTACTCCTACCTCTTGATGGGCCATCCACCTGTATAGCCACACTTTTTCTCACCAGTGTCATTACTGGACTACGCTCAACATGCCCAAACCTTCTTAAACGGGTTTCTCTAATCTTATCCCCTACTGGTACTGCCCCTAAATACTCTCAAAAGCGCTTATTTCTAATTTTATCTTTTCTAGTTTTACCACACATCCACCTAAGCATTCTCAATTCCGCTACATCCATCTTATGAATATGCGTCTTTTTGATTGGCCAATATTCTGCTC
Source organism: Sextonia rubra (assembly GCA_037013555.1). Classification (NCBI taxonomy): domain Eukaryota; kingdom Viridiplantae; phylum Streptophyta; class Magnoliopsida; order Laurales; family Lauraceae; genus Sextonia; species Sextonia rubra. The sequence continues at coordinate 13,428,856 of JASUAD010000008.1, forward strand.
CATATATCATAACTGGTTTAACCACTTTCCTGTAAAATCTGCCCTTCAATTTCGTTGGCATTCGTCTATCACAAAGTACTCAATAAGCTAGTCTCCACTTTAGCCATCCAACATTTATCATATGCTCCACATCTTTATTAATCTCCCCACTTTACTAATAATCGAGCTTAGGTATCGAAAAGAATCTCTACGTGGTATCTCATGTGTTTCAATTTTGATAGTGGTTTTAACACTTTATATATGTCCATTGAAGTTGCAATCCATATATTATGTTTTTGTATGACTATTTTAAAACCTCTAGATTCTAATGCCCCCCGCCATCTCTCAAGTTTTGCATTATATCTTTTAATTTCTTTTTCCCATGTGTATTTATTTTGTATACGTCCTTATCCGTTAAACCCAAAAGGCAAAAGATAAATAAAAAATAAAAAGATTAATCATTCAGGTATGGGTGTAACCAACATTGGATGTAGGTCTACATCACAGGCTTCATTGAAAATCAAGTTGCAGATTTACACTATGGACCCAACCTGTTTAAAAGCCTCCACTGCTAAAATATGTGCAAATTGGTCCACACCCGAGGTGTCCTCTATCACAAATGGTGGGACTTTGATGAAGTTGCAGAGGGATGAGAGAGAAATTAGAGAGAGAGATTTTATGGAAAACCAATGAGAAATTTTAGGAAAATTGAGAAATTTTAGAGATTTGGTATGTATAGAATTTAGCTAATATGGATAAAATCCTTAGATTACGCCGCTTGTCTCCTTCTCAAGAAGAGGGATGCACCACGTGTCGCCCTCCCACGAAAGTTCAACAATTTTGAATTGAATCTCTAAGGGAAAAAATGCATGCTTTTCAAAGTCTAACAATCGACAATCTTTACAATATACACTTTGTAAATGTTCCTTAATTTCCTCTATTTCAAATATATAGTCTTTATTTGATGTACATAAACTCACGGAAATATCTGGCACTCAAATATGCCATAATGTTACAGCAATGAAAAATATTGTGTATGTATTATTCAGAATCCAAGCATGATCATTGTTGTGGAACAGAAAGACGTGCTTTGGTGTCTAATATCAGAAATGGGAAATGATACCTTTTATTTGTATTACAATTGTTGGTGCTACCACTGAAAATGGGATGAATTCTATATAAAGTTACTCTCTCTTTTCTCATAGATAATTACATTATCCACATATGGGACCTACTTCAGATGGGGTAGTGTAAATGTCGATCAAGCCATCTAAACTGTCAAATTTTGATTATCCAACTTGGAATGTTGGACTGGTCATTTGTGAAATTTGGACTGATTATTGCTTTAATTAGGAAGGAATCTTATGGCCATAAAAGAGCCTTAATGATTTAGATCAGTTTTTTTTTTAAAGAAAGTCCTTCTCCAGGTGTAATTTGTGGGTCCCTCCTAGTGAAGAGTTCAAATTTTGAAGGGCAGGAATCAAATTCTTCTTCTTCTTCTTCTTCTTTCTTTTTTTTTTTTTCTGAAAAGGATAGGATTGAAATTCTCTTAGCCCACTGCTCTAACTCCATTGATGCATGAATTTCATTCCATTGAGAGAATGAAGAGAATGTTGATCAATTTGTTATGGGTCTAGGTGGAAAATTTCGATTGTTTGAGGCAAATGTCAAATCTAATTATAATAGACTTTTACTCTCTTTTCATATGTCATCTTTTTTTTTGTCTCTCTTTCTCTCTCCTCCCAGCAAATCTTCTAATAATGGGCCCACCTCACCAATTGAAATCCTCTTGTATAGGATTTTAGCCGAGTGTTATTCTATGATGAAGTGGTACCCTGCGAAATTAAACTTGTATAAACACACATATATATAAGTGTATGCATATTAAATGTAGGAAACTTTTAAGCATTATATTAATTTTTCAAGACGCAAATTGTTTCAAACATGATCAATCTAATAGTGGACCCATTTCAATTAGATGTTAAATTATTTGCTTTTTTATATAGTCAACAAAATAGTGGGCAACTAGGTATGCAAAATTGATATTAGTAGTTATTGAAGTTTGTTATAGAAATTAGAGGAAAAAAAACCCTGATATCCTATTTAATTTTGAAATAAAAATTTGGATGCACACAAATGTAAGTTGGGTCCACTTTATAAATACCCAAAGAAGGATAGGCTCATAATTGAGACCCGTTACTTGTAAAACTGTATGATCAAATCTTATGTAAACGATTTTACAAAAGCCCAAACATACGCACTTGATCTATAAATGTAGGGCTAAGGATGCTATGAAATTCCAAAAATTGAGAGATCTTGTATTTGTATTTGATATTAGATAGAGGCAACAAATGGATTGGGCCCACTTTCTATGACTGAACCAAAAAGGCTAACAAACTGGGTCCCACTCATGTGTAAAAGCGCATGATCCAATCTCCTTGGCTAATAAACTTGGTCCCATTTGTGAAGGTCGGATTGATGCCATGTCCTGTAATAATGGGCAGATTCATGTCCCACCTCACACATAGTAATTTTCAATGGAATTCCACCACATGAGAAGATACAATTTACTTGTAAAGTTCATTCTATATTAATTTGAAACGATGGACTGCTTAGAGAGAGATTTTAGGAAAATATATAGGAAAGAGAGTGGATATGATATATATAGATTTTAGGACTTTAATTAGAGTGCGCCACGTGTCGCTCTCTCAAAAAACAATGTGCCACGTGTCGCCCTCCCGCAAAAGGGGGTATTGTCATAATATATATAACTAGCGCTTCAGGGCCCACGACCAACGCGGGCCTTATTTAATAATTATATTATTTGTAAATAAGAATATTTATAAATATTTAAATAATTCTTAATTTAATATTAACATTAAATTCATTTCACAATCATAATCTTAAATATTTTAGTGCACTTTTAAAAACTAAATATCAAATTAGTAAAACTAAATAAAAATGAAAACAATGTACTTATGGAATTTCATTAGAATATTAATAAAAGAAATAATTTTTCTTTAATCTGTAAAATCAAGTCAAGAGAAAAAAAGTATTTTATGGTAATATAAATTAGATGGAATACTCCACTATGCAAAGAATCATTAGTTCAACCAATCATATTACTATGAAAATTTTGAATTAGGTGAAAAGAAGCCGGTAATCAAGATTATCACAGAATTTAGGCTTCTTACTTGCTCATTTGCGTATAACTCAAACAAAGAAAAAGAAATAAAAATAAAACGAGAAATTTCGACTAAATATAACAAAACCTAAGATGATCTCCAATTGAGTGGTGGACATTAAAATATGAGATACACTTTCAATCTCTACATTGTAAAAAAAAATTGTATTAGTCCTACACAAAGCATAAAATACCATTTGCATTACCATTAACATTCTAATATGAAAGATACACTTTGTTAATATGTATTAGCATATTAAAATTGATGCCTATTAAAAATGTAATGATCATGGCCTCGAGAGATATAGAGAGAAGAGTGAAATTAAAAAATTAATAGGAAAAATAACATAACTATCTTCTTAACATTTAAAATGAAAAAATATATATATAAACCATCACAACTTTTGGTGTCTAAAGAGAGCAGAATTGCGCTTACTCTCAGTAGTGATTTGTTTGATGGTGTCGTCATGCATATATCATACTTCATATTCTCATGTAGAACTTATAGGCCGATGAACTGGTCATTCTCTGTTTTTTTTTTCTCCTCTCATTATTACATTAAAAAATTGAATTTCAACACCCACCCATTCATGGCAAGTGGAGTCAAAATAAAAATGAATATAATTATCCACCTTCCAAAGGTTCCATCAATCTAACAACAAGATATGTTGTGTATAAAATTGAAAGATTTTAAGATAAGAGATAAAGATTGATTAGTTTATATAAAATTTAAAATTAAGTAAGAGAATTAATCCAAATTTAAAATTGCTATGTTAGGGCTAATCCAAATTATTGGTTGTTTTGGGTTTTAGGGGACATAATTTAAGAATGAGAGAGATTTTAGAAATCTTGCCTCCTAGTAGTGCCATTTTAAGTGATTAATTTAGGGAAGATCTAGCAATTTTAGGGTTTGAGCATTAACTTACTCGAGTGAGGCCCATATGTAAACTTTGAATTGGGCTAAGATTTAGTAGTAGAAAGCCCAAGCCCGATCCGGTCCAAGTGAGAGACACTAAGAAATCTCTCACATAGAAACAAACAACCTAACCAACAAATATTTTCATTTTTTTTTAGATATAGTACAGTATAGCTCAAGTTTAAACTATTTTAGGTGGACTGGGTTCAGGTTAGATACTTATAGCTCGAGTTAGACTTTCTCCAGACTCGGGCTTATTGATCAAAATCTAAGCTAGGACTGGACATTACTTGACTCGGCCTGGCTCATCCTGGCCCAGCCCCATAAACACCGGTGACTAATTTAGACTCTATTGTGATTTTAATAGAAAACCATATCAACCCACAAATTGCCACTTGGATAGTGGGATTTAATGGCATGTAAAATAAGATAAAGGTAATTTGCCTAATTAATATGATAAGTGGTATGAAAATTCGTTTGAGATGTATGAGAACTCCTCATTTTGACTATATGGTATTTTTAAGATTAAATATGATATGGATATCAATAGTAGATTATAATGAGATTGCATGTAAGGAATTGCATTGAAATTTTTAAGGTATCGTATTCTTTAGATAAGAAAGATTTAGATTGATTTTAAAAAGAGAGATAATGATAGGGATAATGATTATACTGATTTTTAGGAGATTAAATAGTAAAGAGAGAGATTTCACGGGAGGAAAATGAGAGAAAATCTTAGGACTTTAATGGGAGTGTGCCACGTATCGCTCTCCCGTAAAGAAGAAGCGCCACATGTCACTCTCTGACTAAAAGGGGTATTGTAGTAGGCCCAACTTCCTGGAAATTATTTAAGATAACTTACACCTGAAAAGCTCCTCTATATTAGACCTTTGGATCTTGACTTACACTGATATATCCGGTTTCAATAAGAGGATTTGAATCTAGTTCTAGAACATATTTTGATTGAAGGATCAATATCTAGTTCCAAAATTGGTTCTAACGTTTTTTTTTCTTAAAATAAGGATAAAATTCAACTTCTAACAATGCATAAAATCTATTATTTTCATGATTAAACATAAAAATATCCAATTAAAATTGATTTTGAGTTACAGTTTGCGCAATAAAAGACTTGTGTGCAATGTCGCAGGTCCATGGGTATGAACTTGTATGGATCCAAAAATAAACTCATATATCAATTGGAACCTTAAACCCAATTTGTCAATTGAAAACTAATTTTGGGTTTCTAACGTAGCTTTTAGGGGTTGAAAGCTCTAGATGATCTGATATTGGATATCCACTTGCATCCTTCAGCAGCAATATGCGGTAATAGAATGCCGTGAGCTAGTTTTATAAACCAAAGTTGCCATGTTATGTGAGCTAAGTTTTAGGCTTGAGTTGCTATGTTTGCGCCCACTATGAATTTTTTGCGACCGATTTTCTATTAGGACCAATATATGCAAATTCTAACTTCATTAGTGTTACTAATCCACACTGTAATTAGTTTAGCAATGATTACTGCTTGGGAATTAGAATATTTAATATTTTTTAAGTTACCATTTTACAACAAAGCTTTTTACCATTAGGTCTACTTGTAAGGACCCAAACCCCCACTAATCTTAGTTACGGTAATTAACTTTGTTTTATATTGATTAAGACGTGTTGAGGGTTAATTTAGTGTGAAACCGTTGGGTTTGGACCCCACTTTGGGTAGTTAAGGGCTTTTTTGGAATTTGTCCTTGCACCTCTTGGACACCTCGTCCATTTCCTTACGTGTAATTTATCGCGTAGATCACCTTTTATGTTGAACCCGAGTTAATCTGGACTCATCCTGGCCAATTGAGGCCATTCCGGACTAAACTGAAATTTCTGCAAACAAGTGGGCTTGCATGTAACTCCAGGAAAAGTATGTTTAAAAGGGAAGTCCCACATACTCTCTCCTCCTTCTCTCATTCAGCTAGTTGGAGCTTCCTTCTTCTGGGTTTCTTCTCCTCTCCTCCTTGCAATCGAAGTACTGTGGGCTTTTGGGAGTGTGCATGCACAGGGAGTGGCATCCTCCCACCATCTTCTTCTTCCTTGATTCCTTTTTCCATTATACTCTGGTGTAGAGTGATCTCCCTTCCGAGCTACAGCAATAAGGCGAGGAATAAGTTCCTCCTTTAATTGTCTTGGGTTATTAGGGCCTTCAAAGACTCCATTTCTTGACATGCATGTAAATCTAAGTTCCATGTACCACATTTCATGTGAATTGTAGAGAACCCATTTTACTCTAGAGATTTTCCTGAGCGTACAGTAAGAAAGAAGTGTTAAAGAGGTGCTAAACACTGTAACAAGGCAAGTATTAAGTTATATGTACTGCATGCATAGTTAAGTGTGGATGAATAGAGCTGGTTATATGCATTTCCAATTCCAGCCATTTCTCTTTTATTGTTTTAATTGATACAAATGTGGTGAGAACTGAGATAGAAAGATAAGAAGGGAATAGGAGGTGTGTGAGTATGGGATACTCTCAAGGACACTTCAATTGAGCTTCAGAAAATCCCTTATAAGTTAGCTATGTAGTGATCCCATGCAGAAGATTGAGCTACAGAACTGTGTTCAGATTTTCTGAAGCTTACGGCGAAGCTACGGCTAAGCCGTGAGCACTTACGGCTCAAAGTCCAGAGAGCAGTAAAATGGAATTTTGTACTATGGCTCGTTTATGGCTAAGCCGTGAAATTCACTACGGCGAAGCCGTATCCAACCCGTACCATAGCCGTAGGTCTTCCTGCGGCGAGCTTTCCAGAGAGCTAATAAAACCCAGTTTCTTCTACGGTTTGCAGATGGCCGCACCGTGGAATACACTACGGCTAAGCCGTGACCTCCCCGTACCCTAGCCGTAGGCTTAACTCGGCTAAGCCGTAGGCCAACATACGGGTGAACCGTACATGCGCCGAAAATCCAGATGAACAGTGACCCCCCTTCGGCTAAGCCGTAGCCTTGTATACGGCTAAGTCGTAAGAACCCAATGACTGTAGGATGTAAGAACCTCAATGATTTTATAGGACCTTGTATTGGCACCCTCTTACCCCTACACGGGCCCGGTGGTAAGGACATATTAAGATGGTAAATGAGTTCCGGATGATTCCCCAACGAAAGTCATGGATGTGGGCATAAGAAGGGGTGTTCTTTACGTACACAAGGCAGTACCAAGAAGTGGCAACACATTGACACCGGACGTCTTATGAATACATCGTGTTGAATGTCCTTGGGGATCAGGAGATACGACTTCATCTGAATACATTCATATTGTTATGCTATACTACCTTTGACATGAATTGTTATCAAATTCACTTCCTTTATCAAACCCCGAGGCAATTCAGACCTGAGCTTGTAATGAGTGCGTGTTTTACAAGCCAGAGCTTCTATTGAGTGTGTGCTTGCTAGCCCAGGGTATAGCCGAGGCTCGGGCCTTGTAGCCCAAATGCATGTGTTTTGCTGATTATGATTAACTATCCCTTATGTATGTTATGACTAGTACGTTTGATTCCGAGTCGGCACTACTTAGCTTTTGCCCTTTTGGGTATATGTATATCACCACTACAGTAGGTTTACGGAGGGATTGTCGACGCTCCTCCGGAAGTTAGCCTGATCCCCTAGCGACCCATACGATATGTATGCTCCCTTTCGGGAGAATAGAGCATCGTGGTTGCCAATCAGTATGTATTACACCTAAGTTGCAATTCCTCACTCATGCATCATGTTTAGTGATTGTTCTTGTTACGATATTATGTTGTATTAGTCTCATATGCCTTACTACTTGCTTAACCGTCGTGTTAACAGTGTTACCCTTGCTATTGCAGATCCAGCACCCGGTCCCGACGCCGATAATGACGTGGCCCCGGAGGGTACCCAACGGTACCTCGGTGTGTAGGCGAATGGATGGATGGTGACATCTACTACTAGCCATCCTACGGAGAGCATCTATGTTGGGATATTATGCTGGGACTTCTGTATCACACGTTTATGAACTGTTTTTTTTTTTTTTTTTTTTTTGAGATGTACTTAAAGACTTTAACTCTACTGTATGTTTATATGTCTACTTATGAAAGGATGTGCTCTTAATAATTACTGAGTATTTCGCAGGATGTCACTTATGATAAGTTATGTTTGTACGTGTGTCAATATACCTCAGACGTTCATGTGAAATCTCCCTTGTAGGAATTCGTGCATAATTCTTGAGGGCACGGATTTCTACGGGATTACGTATCCACTCCCTGGGGGCCCAATCAAAATCCCCAAATTCCCGGGATCGGGGCGTGACATACGTAAGTAATGGTGTCAGAGCCACTTGAAGAAGTTACTTAAAAGACTTAGCAACATTAGGAAGCGTGGTGAGGTTCCGATAGGTCCGTTTAGATGGGTTTCCATTATAATGAAAACTTATGGTATGATAACTTATGGTATGACTGTAGTATGTATGTATGTACATCTATATAAACATATACGATTTATGACCATTGTGATTGCAGAGCCATGGCGTCTAGATCCGGTACGAACAACAGCTCCAGTGATAATGACCGTAATAACATTGAGTTGGACGGCGCGGATCCTCCACCACCACGTCCTCCTCATCCCACCTACAATACAGAGGAACGGTTTATGATGTTAATGCATCAATTGGCGGCTAGTAACGCCAATCAGGCCGCCATGCAGTTACAGTTGGCCGCTATGTTAAACCGACAAGATCAGCCAGGAGATCCCAACTCCTTGTATGAGAAGTTTCGAAAAAGGGGAGCAACAGAGTTTACTGGACATGAGGATCCGTTACAAGCAGATGAATGGTTTGTCCACATGGAGAATGCTTTCGATACCTTAACTTGCACACCCAGGCAACAAATGGTCCTTGCGGCATCCATGTTTAAAGACATCGTGAATACATGGTGGAAGAGTATCCGGGACCCCATGAGGACTATGCCGGATGCTACTGTTTGGGAAGCCTTTAAGAGGCAATTCCGGAAGAAGTTCATCCCTGACCACGTTACTTGCAAAAAGAAGGCAGAGTTTCTTTCCTTGCAGCAGAACCTCATGACCGTTGCAGAATACGTGCATGCATTCAGCCAGCTCTCGCGGTTTGCTCTAGACTTGATTGACACTGAGAAGAAGAGAGTGGAAAGGTTTCTGGAAGGGTTAAGGCCTGCTATCAAGGGACACGCCATTGCCTTTCAACGCCCGTTCAATATGACGATGCAGTAGCCAGGGCTTATACAGCAGAGGAAATTGAGAAGAGCTTATTCTTGGGAGAGCCTAAGAAGAGTGCTCCAGCTTAGGGGAAAGGTCAGTAATATTCTAAGAAACAGAAGGGAGTTGCTGGTAGCACATCCGGCCGGTCTGCGGTACATGCGGGAAAGGTCACGAGATTAGTAAATGTTGGAGGTCCATGGGAGCCTGTTTTGGCTGTGGCTCCATGGACCATCGCTTGTCCGAGTGCCTGACAAAGAAGGAATTTAGCCAAGTCTCTTAACAGCAGCAGTATCAGCAGCCTTCTAGGGCGACACCTTTTGCACCTAACCAGCAGCAACAGCAAGTGAGACAAGGCCAAGGGCAGATAAGGCAAGGTCAGGGACAACCGAGACAAGGACAGCAACACCGACCCCAAAGGCAAGGCCGTGCTTATGCATTGACACAAGAAGAGGCAGAGGCGGCAGAACATGCGGTTGTAGGTAAGGTTTCTGTTTGTGGTATTGAAGCTAAAATGTTGTTTGATTCAGGATCTTCACACTCCTTCATCTCACCTTGATTCTCTAGTAGGATACGGGAATCGCCAGCACAGTTGCCGTATGTGTTGAGCGTTATCACTCCGGTTGGTAAACGGGTAACCTGTGACGACTATTACCCTAGTTGTCGAGTTCTCATCGGAGAAGTTCTTCTCCTAGCGGAACTTATTGTGCTACCCATGCACGATTTTGATGTAATCGCAGGCATGGACTGGCTGACCAAATATATGGCCTGTCTAGATTGTTTCCGTAAGACTGTCATCGTAAAGGTGAGTGAAGAAGGTCCAAGTGCTGTGTTCCAAGGTGATAAAAAGAGTTCGAACACCAGATTGATTTTAGCACTTCGAGCAGAAAGATTAATACATAGTGGTTGTGAGGGCTACATTGCTTTCATTGTGGAAAAGAAATCACCTAAGAAGTTAGAAGAGATACCTGTGGTTTGTGAGTTTCCGGATGTATTCCCAGATGAAATACCCGGCCTCCCTCCTATTAGGGAAGTGGAGTTTACTATAGAGCTAGTTCCCGGTACTGCTCCCATCTCTAAGGCTCCGTATAGAATGGCCTCGGTAGAGCTACGCGAACTAAAACTGTGGTTACAGGACTTATTGGATAAGGGGTTCATTCGTCCTAGCACATCACAATGGGGAGCCCCAGTTTTATTTGTGAAGAAGAAGGATGGCACCCTCAGGATGTGTATTGATTACCGGCAGTTGAATCAAGTGACAATTAAGAACAAATATCCACTGCCTAGAATTGATGAACTGTTTGATCAATTACAGGGTGCAACCCATTTCTCTAAGATCGATCTCAGGTCTGGATATCACCAGCTGCGAGTGAGGGACCAAGATACATCGAAAACCGCTTTCAGAACAAGATATGGGCATTACGAATTTTTGGTTATGCCTTTTGGATTAACAAATGCCCCCGTAGTGTTTATGGCCGTGATGAATAAGATCTTCTCAGCATATCTTGACTAGATCGTAGTAATTTTCATCGATGATGTTTTGGTGTACTCTAAGACCAAAGACGAGCATGTGGACCACTTGAGGACCTCTCTACAATTGCTAAGGGACCACCGGTTGTATGCCAAACTAGACAAGTGTGAATTCTGGCTGGAACAAGTTGCCTTCTTAAGGCATATAATTTCTAAGGATGGGCTTGCAGTAGACCCAGATAAGATTGAGGCTATAACTAGTTGGCAGAGTCCCAAAACTGTTGCAGAAGTTAGAAGTTTTGTTGGACTGGCAGGTTACTATAGGAGGTTTGTGAAGGACTTTTCCAAAATAGTTGCACCTTTGAAAAAGTTGACCCAGAAGAATGAGCCATTTGTTTGGTTCGCTAAATGTGAGTCGAGTTTCCAATTCTTTAAGGAGAAATTAACCTCAGCCCCAATCTTATCCCTGCCAGAAGGAAGTGGCGGATTTGTTATTTATACAGATGCTTCGGGGATTGGGCTCGGATGTGTACTCATGCAGAATGGAAAGGTAATAGCATATGGATCTCGCCAATTGAAGGAACATGAAAGAAGCTAGTTCACACATGATTTAGAATTGGCTGCAGTAGTCTTTGCACTGAAAATGTGGAGACATTATTTATATGGAGAGAAATTTGAAGTCCATAGCGATCATCGCAGTCTCCAGTATTTGTTTTCGCAGCACGATCTTAACATGAGACAGCGCAGGTGGTTAGAATTCATAAAGAATTATGATTTTTTGATTAAATACTTCCCTGGGAAAGGAAATGTAGTGGCTGATGCTTTAAGCAGGAAATCCACCACCGAGTTGGCAGCCTTGTGTGGTGAATGGTCTCTAGTAGAGGAATTCCGAGACCTGGATGTGGCAGTTGAATTTATAGATGATAAGGTCATGTTAGTGGCTATGTCGGTCTTCGAACCCACTTTAATTCAGAAAATCAAGGAGAGGCAGTTTGAAGACCCGGAGTTTGTCAAGATTCGTGACCACATATCTGAGAAACCTGATTTCAGTATAGTAGATGGTGTGTTGTACTTTCGAGATCGGCTTTATGTTCCAACAGTTCAAAATCATAACCTGAAAAGGGCAATTATGACTGAAGCACACCATGCTCGATATTCCATGCACCCCGGGAGTACAAAAATGTACAGGAATTTACATGGCAGGTTTTGGTGGAATAACATGAAGAGAGATATAGCGGGTTTTGTGCCAAGATGCCTCACCTGCCAACGAGTGAAGGCCGAACACAGGAAGGCTCCCGATTTTTTACATCCCCTGCAGATTCCTAAGTGGAAATGGGTGAATCTCACGATGGATTTTGTTTCATGGCTGCCCTGAACAAGTAGGCATCATGTTGTTGTCTGGGTGATTATCGACCGACTAACGAAATCAGCCCACATTATTCCCATCAGGAAAGGGATGAAATTTCAGGAGATGGCCAAGACCTTCATTGATAAGGTCGTGCGGCTACATGGAACTCCAGTCTCGATTGTGTCCGATCGAGAAAGTAGGTTCGTGTCTTCCTTTTGGCAGTATTTTCAGTCGTCCTTAGGCACCAAACTCAGTTTCAGCAGGGCTTACCATCTTCAGACAGATGGGCAATCGAAGCGAACGATACAGACCCTGGAAGATATGCTACAAGTTAGCGTAATGGACTTCGGAAAGGAGTGGGACGAACACCTCTCCTTATGCGAATTTGCATACCATAACAGCTTCCACGCGAGCATTGGAATGGCTCCATTTCAAGCCTTGTACGGGCGTAAATGCCGTACGCCTATCTGTTTGGAAGAAGTTGGAGTTAGGAGTTTCCATGGACCCACTCTGGTGGCGGATACGGCGGAAAAGGTGCAAAAGGTGCAAGATAGAATGAAAACTGCACGATCACACCAGAAAAGTTATGCAGATAACCGCCACCGGCCCCTTGAGTTCCAAGTGGTGGACAAAGTTTTCTTGAAAGTTTCCCCAATGAAAGGTACCATTAGGTTTGGACGAAAGGATAAGCTTGCTCCACAGTTTATAGGACCTTTCGAGATACAGAATAGAGTGGGAGACTTAACTTATTGGTTGGAGCTACCCCCCCCCCCCCCCCCCCCGCTTGTAGGAGTTCATAATGTGTTCCATATGTCAATGCTCAGGAAATACCTCCTAGATCCTTCACATGTCCTTGAGTTAAACGATGTGCAAGTAAGGCCTGATGTGAGCTATGAAGAGAGACCCTTTCGTATCGTTGACACTAAGGAACAAGTATTGCGTACACAAACGATCAGATGGGTTAAGGTGTTATGGGAGCACCACGGACAGGAAGAGGCCACTTGGGAGCTTGAAGATTAGATTCGAGCAAATTATCCGGAACTACTACCTAAGGTACGTTGCATTCGGAGGACTGAATGATCTTAAGTGGGGGAGGATGTAAGGACCTGAACCCCCACTAATCTTAGTTACGTTAATTAACTTTGTTTTATATTGATTATGACGTGTTGAGGGTTAATTTGGTGTGAAACCGTTGGGTTTGGACCCCACTTTGGGTAGTTAAGGGCTTTTTCATAATTTTTCCTTGCACCTCTTGAACACCTCGTCCATTTCCTTACGTATAATTTATCGCGTAGATCACATTTTGTGTTGAACCCGAGTTAATCCGGACTCATCCTGGCCAATTGAGGCCATTCCGGACTAAACTGAAATTTCCGGAAACAAGTGGGCTTGCATGTAACTCCAGGAAAAGTATGTTTAAAAGGGAAGTCCCACATACTCCCTCCTCCTTCTCTCGTTCAACTGGTTGGAGCTTCCTTCCTCTGGGTTTCTTCTCCTCTCCTCCTTGCGATCGAAGTATTGTGGGCTTTTGGGAGTGTGCATGCACAGGGAGTGGCATCCTCCCACCATCTTCTTCTTCCTTGATTGCTTTTTCCATTATACTCTGGTGTAGAGTGATCTCCCCTCCGAGCTACAGCAATAAGGTGAGGAATGGGTTCCTCCTTTTATTGTCTTGGGTTATTAGGGTCTTTAAAGACTCCATTTCTTGACATGCATGTAAATCTAAGTTCCATGTACCACATTTCATGTGAATTGTAGAGAACCCATTTTACTCCAGAGATCTTCCTGAGCGTACAGCAAGAAAGAAGGGTTAGAAAGGTGCTAAACACTGTAACAAGGCAAGTATTAAGTTATATATACTGCATGCATGGTTAAATGTGGATGAATAGAGCTGGTTATATGCATTTCAAATTCCAGCCATTTCTCTTTTATTGTTTTAATTGATACCAATATGGTGAGAACTGAGATAGAATGATAAGAAGGGAATAAGAGGTGTGTGAGTATGGGATACTCTTAAGGACACTTCAATTGAGCTTCAGAAAATCCCTTACAAGTTAGCTCTGTAGTGATTCCGTGCAGAAGATTGAGCTACAGAACTGTGTTCAGATTTTTTGAAGCTTACGGCGAAGCTACGGCTAAGCCGTGAGCACTTACGGCTCAAAGTCCGGAGAGCAGTAAAATGGAATTTTGTACTACGGCTCGTTTACAGCTAAGCCGTGAAATTCACTACGGCTAAGCCGTATCCAGCCCATACCCTAGCCGTAGGTCTTCTTACGGCGAGCTTTTCAGAGAGCTCATAAAACCCAGTTTCTTCAACAGTTTGCAGACGGCTGTACCGTAGAATATACTACGGCTAAGACGTGACCTCCCCGTACCCTAGCCGTAGGCTTAACTCGGCTAAGTCATGGGCCAACATACGGGTGAACCGTACATGCGCCGAAAATCCGGATGAACAGTGACCCCCCTTCAGCTAAGCTGTAGCCTTATATACGACTAAGCCGTAAGAACCCAATGAAGGTAGGATGTAGGAACCTCAATGATTTTATAGGACCTTGTATTGGCACCCTCTTACCCCTACACGGGCCCGGTGGTAAGGACATACTAAGATGGTAAATGAGTTCCGGATGATTCCCCAACGACAAGTCATGGATGTGGGCATAAGAAGGGGTGTTCTTTACGTACACAAGGCAATACCAAGAAGTGGCAACACATTGACAGTGGGCGTCTTATGAATACATCGTGTTGAATGTCCTTGGGGATTAGGAGATACTACTTCATCTGAATACATTCATATTGTTACGCTATACAACCTTTGACATGAATTGTTATCGAATTCATTTCCTCTAGCAAACCCCGAGGCAATTCAGACCTGAGTTCCTAATGAGTGCGCGCCTGACAAGCCAGAGCTTCTATTGAGTGTATGCTTGCT
Organism: Sextonia rubra; assembly: GCA_037013555.1. Taxonomy (NCBI): domain Eukaryota; kingdom Viridiplantae; phylum Streptophyta; class Magnoliopsida; order Laurales; family Lauraceae; genus Sextonia; species Sextonia rubra. Next base: position 13,443,899 of record JASUAD010000008.1, read on the forward strand.
AGCCCAGGGTATAGCCGAGGCTCGGGCCTTGTAGCCCAAATGCATGTGTTTCGCTGATTATGATTAACTATCCCTTATGTATGTTATGACTAGTACGTTTGATTCCGAGTCGGCACCACTTAGCTTTTGCCGCTTTGGGTATATGTATATCACCACTGCAGTAGGTTTACAGAGGGATTGTCGACGCTCCTTCGGAAGTTAGCCTGATCCCCTAGCGACCCATACGATATGTATGCTCCCTTTCGGGAGAATAGAGCATCGTGGTTGCCAATCAGTATGTATTACACCTAAGTTGCAATTCCTCACTCATGCATCATGTTTAGTGATTGTTCTTGTTACGATATTATGTTGTATTAGTCTCATATGCCTTAGTACTTGCTTAACCGTCATGTTAACAGTGTTACCCTTGGTATTGCAGATCCAGCACCCGGTCCCGATGCGGATAATGACGCGGCCCCGGAGGGTACCCCAACGGTACCTCGGGGTGTAGGCGAATGGATGGATGGTGACGTCTACTACTAGCCATCCTACGGAGAGTGTCTATGTTGGGATATTATGCTGGGACTTCTGTATCACACTTTTAAGAACTGTTTTTTTTAGATGTACTTAAAGACTTTAACTCTACTGTATGTTTATATGTTTATTTATGTAAACATGTGCTCTTGATAATTACTGAGTATTTCGCAGGATGTCGCTTATGATAAGTTATGTTTGTACGTGTGTCAGTATACCTTACACGTTCCTGTGGAATCTCCCATGTAGGAATTCGTGCATAATTCTTGAGGGCACGGATTTCTACGGGATTACGTATCCACGCCCTGGGGGCCCACTCAAATCCCCAAATTCCCGGGATCGGGGCGTGACATACGTAAGTAATGGTGTCAGAGCCACTTGAAGAAGTCACTTAAAAGACTTAGCAACATTAGGAAGCGTGGTGAGGTTCCGATAGGTCCGTTTGGATGGGTTTCCATTATAATGAAAACTTATGGTATGATAACTTATGGTATGACTGTAGTATGTATGTATGTACATCTATATAAACATATACGATTTATGACCATTGTGACTGTAGAGCCATGGCGTCTAGATCCAGCACGAACAACAGCTCCAGTGATAATGACCGTGATAACATTGAGTTGGACGGCGCGGATCCTCCACCACCACGTCCTCCTCATCCCACCTACAATACAGAGGAACGGTTTATGATGTTAATGCATCAATTGGCGGCTAGTAACGCCAATCAAGCCGCCATGCAGTTACAGTTGGCCACTATGTTAAACCGACAAGATCAGCCAGGAGATCCCAACTCCTTGTATGAGAAGTTCGAAAAAGGGGAGCAACAGAGTTTACTGGACATGAGGATCCGTTACAAACAGATGAATGGTTTGTCCACACGGAGAATGTTTTCGATACCTTAACTTGCACACCCAGGCAACAAATGGTCCTCACGGCATCCATGTTTAGAGACATCGCAGATACATGGTGGAAGAGTATCCGGGACCCCATGAGGACTATGCTGGATGCTACTGTTTGGGAAGCCTTTAAGAGGCAATTCCGGAAGAAGTTCATCCCTGACCACGTTACTCGCAAAAAGAAGGTAGAGCTTCTTTTCCTGCAGCAAAACCTCATGACCGTTGCAGAATACATGCATGCATTCAGCCAGCTCTCGCGGTTTGCTCTAGACTTGATTGACACTGAGGAAAAGAGAGTGGAAAGGTTTCTGGAAGGGTTAAGGCTTGCTATCAAGGGACATGCCACTGCCTTTCAACGTCCTGTTCAATATGACGATGTAGTAGCCAGGGCTTATGCAGCGGAGGAAATTGAGAAGAGCTTATTCTTGTGAGAGCATAAGAAGAGTGCTCCACCTTCGGGGAAAGGTAAGCAATATTCTAAGAAACAGAAGGGAGTTGCTGGTAGCACATCCCGGCCGGTCTGCAGTACATGCGGGAAGGGTCATGAGACTAGTAAATGTTGGAGGTCCATGGGAGCTGTTTTGGCTGTGGCTCCATGGACCATCGCTTGTCCGAGTGCCTGAGAAGATAGGAATTTAGACAAGCCTCTTAATAGCAGCAGTATTAGCAGCCTTCTAGGGCGACACCTTTTGCACCTAACCGGCATCAACAGCAAGTGAGACAAGGCCAAGGGCAAACACAGCAAGGTCAGGGACAACCGAGACAAAGACAGCAACACCGACCCCAAAGGCAAGGCCGTGCTTATGCATTGACACAAGAAGAGGCAGAGGCGGCAGAACATGCGGTTGTAGGTAAGTTTTCTGTTTGTGGTATTGAAGCTAAAGTGTTATTTGATTCAGGATCTTCACACTCCTTCATCTCACCTCGATTCTCTAGTAGGATACGGGAATCGCCAGCACAGTTGCTGTATGTGTTGAGCGTTATCACTCCGGTTGGTAAACAGGTAACCTGTGACGACTATTACCCTGGTTGTCGAGTTCTCATCGGAGAAGTTCTTCTCCCAGCGGAACTTATTGTGCTACCCATACACGATTTCGATGTAATCCTAGGCATGGACTGGCTGACCAAATATATGGCCTGTCTAGATTGTTTTCGTAAGACTGTCACCGTAAAGGTGAGTGAAGATGGTCCAAGTGCTGTGTTCCAAGGTGATAAGAAGAGTTTGAACACCAGATTGATTTCAGCATTTCAAGCGGAAAGATTAATACATAGTGGTTGTGAGGGCTACATTGCCTTCATTGTGGAAAAGAAATCACCAAAGAAGCTAGAAGAGATACCTGTGGTTTGTGAGTTTCCGGATGTATTCCCTGATGAAGTACCTGGCCTCCCTCCTATTAGGGAAGTGGAGTTCACTATAGAGCTTGTACCCGGTACTACTCCTATCTCTAAGGCTCCGTATAGAATGGCCCCGGCAGAGCTACGCGAACTGAAACTGCGGTTACAGGACTTATTGGATAAGGGGTTCATTCGTCCTAGCACATCACCATGGGGAGCCCCAGTTTTATTTGTGAAGAAGAAGGATGGCACCCTCAGGATGTGTATTGATTACCGGTAGTTGAATCAAGTGACAATTAAGAACAAATATCCACTGCCTAGAATTGATGAACTGTTTGATCAATTACAGGGTGCGACCCATTTCTCTAAGATCGATCTCAGGTCTGGATATCACCAGCTGCGAGTGAGGGACCGAGATACATCGAAAGCAGCCTTCAGAACAAGATATGGGCATTATGAATTTTTGGTTATGCCTTTTGGATTAACAAATGCCCCCGTAGTGTTTATGGCCGTGATGAATAAGATCTTCTCAGCATATCTTGACCAGTTCGTAGTAATTTTCTTCGATGATGTTTTGGTGTACTTTAAGACTAATGAAGAGCATGCGGAAAACTTGAGGACCTCTCTACAATTGCTAAGGGACCACCGGTTGTATGCCAAACTAGACAAGTGTGAATTCTGGCTGGAACAAGTTGCCTTCTTAAGGCATATAATTTCTAAGGATGGGCTTGCAGTAGACCCAGATAAGATTGAGGCTATAACTAGTTGGCAGAGTCCTAAAACTGTTGCAGAAGTTAGAAGTTTTGTTGGCCTGGCAGGTTACTATAGGAGGTTTGTGAAGGACTTTTCCAAAATAGTTGCACCTTTGACAAAGTTGACCAGGAAGAATGAGCCATTTGTTTGGTCCACTGAATGTGAGTCGAGTTTCCAATTCCTTAAGGAGAAATTAACCTCAGCCCCAATCTTATCCCTGCCAGAAGGGAGTGGCAGATTTGTTATTTATACAGATGCTTCAGGGATTGGGCTCGGATGTGTACTCATGCAGAATGGAAAGGTAATAGCATATGGATCTCGCCAATTGAAGGAACATGAGAGAAGCTAGTTCACACATGATTTAGAATTGGCTGCAGTAGTCTTTGCGCTGAAAATGTGGAGACATTATTTATATGGAGAGAAATTTGAAGTCCATAGCGATCATCGCAGTCTCCAGTATTTGTTTTCGCAGGACGATCTTAACATGAGACAGCGCAGGTGGTTGGAATTCATAAAGAATTATGATTTTTTGATTAAATACTTCCCTGGGAAAGGAAATGTAATGGTTGATGCTTTAAGCAGGAAATCCACCACCGAGTTGGCAGCCTTGTGTGGTGAATGGTCTCTAGTGGAGGAATTCCGAGACCTGGATGTGGCAGTTGAATTTATAGAGGATAAGGTCATGTTAGTGGCTATGTCGGTCTTCGAACCCACTTTAATTCAGCAAATCAAGGAGAGGCAGTTTGAAGACCCGGAGTTTGTCAAGATTCGTGACTACATATCTGAGAAACCTGGTTTCAGGATAGTTCATGGTGTGTTGTACTTTCGAGATCGGCTTTGTGTTCCAGCGGTTCAAAATCATAACCTGAAAAAGGCAATTATGACTGAAGCATACCATGCTCGATATTCCATGCACCCCAGGAGTACAAAAATGTACCGGAATTTACATGGTAGGTTTTGGTGGAATAACATGAAGAGAGATATAGCGGGTTTTGTGCCAAGATGCCTTACCTGCCAACGAGTGAAGGCCGAACACAGGAAGCCTCCCGGTTTGTTACATCCCCTGCAGATTCCTAAGTGGAAATGGGAGAATCTTACGATGGATTTTGTTTCAGGGCTGCCCCGAACAAGTAGGCATCATAATGTTGTGTGGGTGATTGTCGACCGACTAACGAAATCAGCCCACTTTATTCCCATCAGGAAAGGGATGAAATTTCAGGAGATGGCCAAGACTTTCATTGTTGAGGTTGTGCGGCTACATGGTACTCCAATCTCGATTGTGTCCGACCGAGATAGTAGGTTTGTGTCTTCTTTTTGGCAATCTTTTCAGTCATCCTTAGGCACCAAACTCAGTTTCAGCAGGGCTTACCATCCTCAGACAGATGGGCAATCGGAGCAAACGATACAGACTCTGGAAGATATGCTACAAGCTAGCGTCATGGACTTTGGAAAGGAGTGGGACGAACACCTCTCCTTATGCGAGTTTGCATACAATAACAGCTTCCACGCGAGCATCGGAATGGCTCCATTTGAACCCTTGTACAGACGTAAATGTCGTACGCCCGTCTGTTGGGAAGAAGTTGGAGTTAGGAGTTTCCATGCACCCACTTTGGTGGCGAATACTGCGGAAAAGGTGCAAAAGGTGCAAGATAGATTGAAAACTGCACGATCACGCCAGAAAAGTTATGCAGATAACCACCGCTGGCCCCTCGAGTTCCAAGTGGGGGACAGAGTTTTCTTCAAAGTTTCCCCAATGAAAGGTACCATTAGGTTTGGACGAAAGGGTAAGCTTGCTCCACGGTTTGTTGGACCTTTCGAGATACATAGTAGAGTGGGAGACTTAGCTTATCGGGTGGAGCTACCACCCCCGCTTGCAGGAGTTCATAATGTGTTCCATGTGTCAATGCTCAGGAAATACCTCTCAGATCCCTCACATGTCCTTGAGTTAGACGATGTGCAAGTAAGGCCTGATGTGAGCTATGAAAAGAGACCCCTTCGTATCGTTGACACTAAGGAACAGGTATTACGTACATGAACGATCAGATGGGTTAAGGTGTAATGGGAGCACCACAGACAGGAAGAGGCCACTTGGGAGCTTGAAAATCAGATTCGAGCAAATTATCCGGAACTACTACCTAAGGTACGTTGCATTCGGAGGACCGAATGATCTTAAGTGGGGAAGGATGTAAGGACCCGAACCCCCACTAATCTTAGTTATGTTAATTAACTTTGTTTTATATTGATTAAGATGTGTTAAGGGTTAATTTAGTGTGAAACCGTTGGGTTTGGACCTCACTTTGGGTAGTTAAGGGCTTTTTCGTAATTTGTCTTTGCACCTCTTGGACACCTCGTCCATTTCCTTACGTGTAATTTATCGTGTAGATCACCTTTTGTGTTGAACCCGAGTTAATCCGGACTCATCCTGGCCAATTGAGGCCATTCTGGACTAAAATGAAATTTTCGGAAACAAGTGGGCTTGCATGTAACTCCAGGAAAAGTATGTTTAAAAGGGAAGTCCCACGTACTCTCTCCTCCTTCTCTCATTCAGATGGTTGGAGCTTCCTTCTTCCGGGTTTCTTCTCCTCTCCTCCTTGCAATCGAAGTACTGTGGGCTTTTGGGAGTGTGCATGCACAGGGAGTGGCATCCTCCTACCATCTTCTTCTTCCTTGATTCCTTTTTCCATTATACTCTGGTGTAGAGTGATCTCCCCTCCGAGCTACAGCAATAAGGTGAGGAATGGGTTCCTCCTTTTATTGTCTTGGGTTATTAGGGTCTTAAAAGACTCCATTTCTTGACATGCATGTAAATTTAAGTTCCATGTACCACATTTCATGTGAATTGTAGAGAACCCATTTTACTCCAGAGATCTTCCTAAGCATATAGCAAGAAAGAAGGGTTAGAAAGGTGCTAAACACTGTAACAAGTCAAGTATTAAGTTATATGTACTCCATGCATGGTTAAGTGTGGATGAATAGAGCTGGTTATATGCATTTCCAATTCCAGCCATTTCTCTTTTATTGATTTAATTGATACAAATGTGGTGAGAACTAAGATAGAATGATAAGGAGGGAATAGGAGGTGTGTGAGTATGGGATACTCTCAAGGACACTTCAATTGAGCTTCAGAAAATCCCTTACAAGTTAGCTCTGTAGTGATCCCGTGCAGAAGATTGAGCTACAGAACTGTGTTCAGATTTTTTGAAGCTTGCGGCGAAGCTACGGCTAAGCCGTGAGCACTTACGGCTCAAAGTCCAGAGAGCAGTAAAATGGAATTTTGTACTACGGCTCGTTTACGGCTAAGCTGTATCCAGCCCGTACCCTAGCCGTAGGTCTTCTTATGGCGAGCTTTTCAGAGAGCTCATAAAACCCAGTTTCTTCTACGATTTGCAGACGACTGTACCGTGGAATACACTATGGCTAAGCCGTGACCTCCCCGTACCCTAGCCGTAGGCTTAGCTCGGCTAAGCCGTAGGCCAACATACGGGTGAACCGTACATGCGCCGAAAATCCGGATGAACAGTGACCCCCCTTCGGCTAAGCCGTAGCCTTGTATACGGCTAAGCCGTAAGAACCCAATGAATGTAGGATGTAGGAACCTCAATGATTTTATAGGACCTTGTATTGGCACCCTCTTACCCTACACGGGCCTAGTGGTAAGGACATATTAGGATGGTAAATGAGTTCCGGATGATTCCCCAACGACAAGTCATGGATGTGGGCATAAGAAGGGGTGTTCTTTACGTACACAAGGCAATACCAAGAAGTGGCAACACATTGACACCGAACGTCTCACGAATACATCGTGTTGAATGTCCTTGGGGATTAGGAGATACTACTTCATCTAAATACATTTATATTGTTACGTTATACTACCTTTGATATGAATTGTTATCGAATTCACTTCCTCTAGCAAACCTCGAGGCAATTCAGACCTGAGTTTCTAATGAGTGCGTGTCTGACAAGCTAGAGCTTTTATTGAGTGTGTGCTTGCTAGCCCAGGGTATAGCCGAAGCTCGGGCCTTGTAGCCCAAATGTATGTGTTTCGCTGATTATGATTAACTATCCCTTATGTATGTTATGACTAGTACGTTTGATTCCGAGTCGGCACCACTTAGCTTTTGCCCTTTTAGGTATATGTATATCACCACTGCAGTAGGTTTACGAGGGGTTGTCGACGCTCCTCGGCAAGCTAGCCTGATCCCCTAGCGACCCATACGATATGTATGCTCCCTTTCGGGAGAATAGAACATCGTGATTGCCAATCAGTATGTATTACATCTAAGTTGCAAATCCTCACTCATGCATCATGTTTAGTGATTGTTCCTGTTACAATATTATGTTGTATTAGTCTCATATGCCTTAGTACTTGCTTAACCGTCGTGTTAACAGTGTTACCCTTGGTATTGCAGATCCAGCACCCAGTCCTGACGCGGATAATGACGCGTCCTCGGAGGGTACCCCAACGGTACCTCGGGGTGTAGGCGAATGGCTGGATGGTGACGTCTACTGCTAGCCATCCTACGGAGAGCGTCTATGTTGGGATATTATGCTGGGACTTCTGTATCACACTTTTAAGAACTGTTTTTTTTATATATATACTTAAAGACTTTAACTCTACTGTATGTTTATATGTCTACTTATGAAAGCATGTGCTTTTGATAATTACTGAGTATTTCGCAGGATGTCGCTTTTGATAAGTTATATTTGTACGTGTGTCAGTATACCTTACACGTTCCTGTGGAATCTCCCTTGTAGGAATTCGTGCATAATTCTTGAGGGCACGGATTTCTACGGGATTACGTATCCACGCCCTGGGGGCCCACTCAAATCCCCAAATTCCCGGGATCGGGGCGTGACACTACTCATCGTAAATTATGCCATTCCTAAAAGTTCGGTGACTCTTGGACAATGTTTTGATATGGAATGATACCCAATAATCTTGTATGATTTTATAGGCTTGTTAATTTAATTTATTGGAAAATCTTTATAATGATGACGATATCGTTCTGTGCTCCACCTTATCTTATCATAAAATCACTTTATGGCCCCAATTACCACATTAACATACAATTCCACTTTTCACAGATAAAACTTAATTATTCTACAACAACTACTCTGGAGATTGAATTATATATTTCTAGAGCATATTTGATCCATGATGATAATTATGATGATGTTCAAGTGAGGCCCACTAATGCTATGTCCACATTAAGATTTGGTAATATCTAGATCCAATCATCAATACACCTTGACATGGATCAGCGTAGGCAAATATAGATTAAAACCAAATTAGGGAGGGAGAGATTTTTCAAAAAACTAAAGAGATATTTTAAGGAAATTGAGAAAATTTAGAGCTTTGGTATAGATAAAATTTAGCTAATATGGATGGAATCCTTAAATTGCGCCATGTGTCGCTCTCTTATGAAGAGAATTATACCATGTGTCGTCCTCCTGCGAAAGGAGGTATTGTTATAATATATATAACTAGCGCTTCAGGGCCCGCGCCCAACACGGGTAATGAAAAAATAATAAATAAGTCCTATGAAAAAATATTAATAACTTAAATAAAATATTAATGAATATTATGACATAAATCATAGCAAAAACATAGTTAAAATTTTGAATCTTCATTTTTTTAAAAGGAGAAAATATTTTCTTTGAATCATAGATGAATAAAAGTTGAGAGTGAAAAAAAAACCATTGATATTAAGTCATCCTTGAATAATTAAAGGAATTACATATGGTCTAAGGAAAAAAAAATGTTAATATTTTTTATTGGCATGTACTTGTTTCAGTAGTTGCACTTGGTTTATCTTCTGCACTTATCTTTAAAGTTGCATTTGTTTCATCTTATATAGATCTTTTAACTCCTGCACTTGTTTCAATTTGTGCACTTATCTCAATAAAGTTATTTGTTTCGGTATTGCAATGAAAGTAATTGGTCTAACATCTTAAAATTTTATATTTTCTTTATAATTTGATGCTGTAAAGTAACATTTAAATAGATTAGTAAAAGAAACTGATATGAAAGAAATTGTGTTGATGGCATTAAAATAAAACTCATAATTTTCAATTTCTGCCAGTAGAATGGTTGATTCTTCAGTGTAATTAATTTCTTCTATTTTCTTAACCGCGAGCTATGAAGAAAAAAATTATTCTTTTAAAAAAATTATTAATATTTTAATAAAATATGAATAAATATTATCATATAAACCATAACACACACATAGTTAAAATTAAAATTTACAAAACCAAAAGCTTTAATAAGGAAGTTTATATTAAATATAATGAAATTTAATTAAATGCACACAGTTTTTTTTATGACCCACTGTATCCCTCGTCAGCCCAGCCATGCCGGGGGTTATCATGTCTACCAATTGAGAGTGGAAAAACGAAAAAAAAAAGACGGTCGTGGGAGGGTGACATGTGGCGTAGTCTTTTCAGAGGAGAGCGACACATGGCGCACTCTCATTTAAGTTCTAAAATCTATATATATCTTATCTACTCTTTTTCCTATATATTTTCCTAAAATCTCTCTCTAAGCAATCCATCATATCAAATTAATTTAGAATGAACTTTACAAGCAAGTTGTATATTCTCATGTGGTGGAATTCCATTGAAAATCACTATACGTAAGGTGGGACATGGATCCGCAGATTATTACATGACATGGCATTAGTTCAACCTTCACAAATGGGACCAAGTTTATTAGCCAAGGAAATTGGATTGTGCACTTTTACACATAAGTGGAAACCAGTTTATTAGCCTATCTTCGTTCAGTCATAAAAAGTGGGCCCAATCCATGTGTTGCTTCTATCCAATATCCTACACTTAAAATCTCTCTCTCATTGCTAAGATCCTTTACTATCTTCTCATCTAGAGAACTAATTCTCTTGATCCATAGAGTGACACATAGTGCTTCACTCTTTATGAGGTTGTGACACATGGCACCCCTAAAATCGAATCCCTCCCCTAAAATCTCTCTCATTGCCGATATCTAATCTCAATCTAATCTCCTTAAAATCTAATTCCCTCCCACCTGCTTTAAATACTTACCTTACCAAAGACTCATAGAGGATCCTATCTTTTATTTCGGACCTATATCCAAATTTTGCCCATTAGCGAAGCCCACCTCAAAATCTAAACCGCTCAAATCAAATTACTCAATCCCTCCTCACCTTGATGGTTAAAATCTTTGTTTATATTTATAATCAATGTCGGTATATATTGCCAATTTGATATCAATAGAGAGAGGAAAAAATCCATGCATACGAAACCCATATTAGATCCTCCAAATTTCTATTCCATGAGGAGAAGAGAAAGTAGGGGGTTGTTACTCCTTAAAAGGCCACCACTTGCAAGTGCCACAGCAGATGGTGTTATACTTGGCAGGGCATTTGGCTTCTAGGCACCACATCTCCAGTGAAAAATCAGTCCATATGGCCATTTATAGACGCCTCACACTAACTTCCCAACATGAAAATTTTCAACTCCGTGGAGTTGAAGGATGATTAAGAATGTGAAATTCCTTCTTATTTATAGGTGATGCGTGACGTTTTTGTTCCCAATTTACATATGCATGACTTTGGTATCCTATTTTCGAAAAGCAACAATATGGGGGTGGGACCCATCCTAAGGTTTCATTCTAAAATTGTTACGTAGGTAATCGATGCATGGTACTTAGATTTTGAAGTGGGATGGGGTTCCACATCAAAAAAAAAAAAAAAAAAAAAAGAAAAAGAAAACTATACTGGGTGGGGCCAGGGGGAGTGATCTCGCTGAATTTAGATTTTGAAGTTGGGCCCATTGATGGTTTTTATCTATGGAAGAGATATATTTTAGAGAGAGATTTTAGAAAAATATACAGGAAAGGGCTGGATAAGATATATTACTTAGAATCTATAAAATATCATGCCTTTATTAACTAAATCATAGAAAAATATGTGGATAATATTAAAATTTAAAAACATGGTTTCATACATTTAGGATAAATTTTCTAAATCAACTCATAATATGGCACATGTATGACATAGTCTTAGTCATAGTGCAAACCCAACCCAGTGGACAGCAGCAAACAAACAGACTCAGCCCAGCATCAACTCATCATGCAGGGATCAATTATAAAAAAAATAAGTGAAGTAAAAACAGCAATGATAAATATGTAACATCGGAACTACCACGACGCTGAACTAAATTTACTGATTCAGGATCATAAGGAATCATAGCCAGTTTATGTTACGTACAAAACCAAGCCAATGCAGCAACCACTGACTACAACGAATCAGATCATCAAATCAGGACATCAAAAGCAAGATCAATTGAAACAAAGAGATCATCTAAACATAAAGATAACACAGAGAAGATTAAAGCATCAAAATCTAACATCCAGAATAGATCTCTCACATTAATCCAATTAAACATCCAAGAACAACGTAGATCATGCCAAAAAGAGATCGATCCATTAAAACATATCAAAAAACTAAATCAAGAAGAAGAAAGCATATATCAAGAGTTGTAGGGTTTGGATTGGAGAAATCACCTGTTCTTCTGCTTGATTTAAAAGCGATTGCTGCGAAAAGAGAATTAGGGTTTTTTTTTTTCAACTCCATGGAGTTTAAGGATGATTAAGAATGTGAAATTCCTTCTTATTTATAGGTGATGGGTGACGTTTTTGTTCCCAGTTTATATATGCACGGCTTTGGTTTCGCCACATGTCGCTCTCCCGCTAAAGGGGGTATTGTCATAATATATATAATAACTAGTGCTTCAAGGCCCGCGCCCAACTCGGGCCATAAAAAAATAATAATTAAGTCCTATAAAAAAATTATGAATAACTTAAATAAAATATTAATGAATATTCTGAAATAAATCATAGCGAAAACATAGTTAAAGTATTAAATCTTTATTTTTTTTAAAGGAGAAAATATTTTCTTTGAATCATAAATGAATAAAAGTTGAGAGTAAAAAAAAAATCGTTGATATTAAGTCATCCTTAAATGATTAAAGGAATTACATATGGTCTAAGGAAAAAAAAGCATTAATATTTTTTTATTGACATGTGCTTGTTTTAGTAGTTGCACTTGGTTTATCTTCTCCGCTTATCTTGACAGTTGCGCTTGTTTCATCTTGTACAGATCTTTTAACTCCTGCACTTGTTTCAATTTATGCACTTGTCTCAATAAAATTATTTGTTTTCGGTATTACAATGAAAGCAATTGGTCTAACATCTTGAAATTTCACATTTTGTTTATAGTTTGATACTACAAAGTAAACATTTAAATAAATTAGTAAAAGAAACTTATATTAAAGAAATTGTGTTGATGGCATTAAAATAAAACTTATAATTTTCAATTTCTGATAATAGAATGGTTGATTTTTTAGTGTAGTTAATTTTTTCAATTTTCTTGACCGCAGGCTATGAAGAAACAAATTATTTTTTAAAAAATTTATTGATATTTTAATAAAATATGAATAAATATTATCATATAAACCATAACACACACATAGTTAAAATAAAAATTTACAAAATCAAAAGTTTTAAGAAGTTTACATTAAATATAATGAAACTTAATTAAATGCACACATTTGTTTAATGACTCAATGTATCCCATGCTAACCCAACCTTGAGACTCTTGTCGGGGGTTATCATGTCTACCAGTTGAGAGTGGAAAAAAAAAAAGATGTTGAGATTAAGTCATCCCTGATAATTCAAGGAATTATATGTAGGCTAATAAAACTGCACACACATGTATTGGCTCAAACTATCATGCATGCCAATTGAGAGTTAAAAAAAAAAAAAAAAAAGTTGAGTTGAAGGCATCTTTGATGATTTAAGGAATAACTTGTGGGGGTAATTAAAAATACACTTCATAACAGTGCATAAAAAGGGCTTCTCATCCTGCTTATTTAGGCCAAGAAATTTGTAGGTTTCCGAAATCTCATTGTGAGTTGCCCATTAGTATGTGTGGATCAATTACCAGAAAATTCCAAATTAGTCTTAGTGTGTATGGACCATTGCCCAAAAAATCTAAATTGATGTTAAGGTAAAGATAGAGAGGCCACAAGAAAGTTTATATTTTTAAATACAATAATTAAAATAAAATAGAAAAAATTAGTATCAAACAAAGCAAATGAATGCATGAGAAATAATTTTTTAAGAATAAACATTTAAATAAACTGTAATAGAAAATAATCACAACAAAGTAAACTGAGTAGTTATTTTACCATGAGTATAAAAATTATAATGCATATTTCATTAGAGAATGTATCAAAATTTATTAATTAAAATAAATTAGAGGAAAAGTGTGGACCAATTATAAATTTAAAAAAATCTATATTCGCCTTAAGGTTAAAATAAAGATTCAAAAATTAAAAGAAACAACTGAAATTTTAGGCCTATGGTATTGAGATGAGCCAATTTCATAAGTTGGGTTTACGTGAAACCAACTCATTCACTTGTTAGTTATCATATGATAAAAAATAAAAACATATTTCATATATTTTAAAAAATCAAGAAACACAATAATTTAAAAAATTAATAACTTTTAGGTTACTGGTACAACCCTTGTGCACACCCATGTTGGGGTGATGTTCGAGTGCCTTCCTAACAAAATCGAGAAGACCATAAAACCATTGTTGTGCGATTTTCCATTACCAATTAGTTTTGGGATAAGTGGTAGCTCAATGGGATTTGATATCCATCACTAACAATATGAAAAAAATAAAATAAGATGATAATTTTTGTTGTACCCTCCATATTTTGTGAATAGAAAAAAAAAGGCCCCATGTAAAATTGTATTACATTAGACATTTTGCATATTTAAATGGGCCTTGTAGATTGTTCTTTTTTCAATAAATTCAAATAAAAAATAATAAAATAAATCCTTACATATTAAACATAATAAAGTTTAATTCAATGCACACATTTGTATTGGCTAGTGCAACCCATTGATTGAAGATGGGTATCAAGAGATCATCACTTCAACAATAATCACAACCGAAGGATATGAGGCCTATTGGTAGGTTTGGGTTACACATTTGGGTCCACTGATTGATGAAGAAATAAAAAGATGAGGAGAGTATAAAAGGGGATGACGGTGTTAAAAAATTAAAGAAGAAAAAACGTCGTATCTAAAATTAACAAACGCAAAAGCCAAAAAGTATGATTGTTAGAATCTGCCTCTTCTCACGCCACATAAGCATTAAAAAGTCATAAAATAATAAGGGATTATTTAGCAAATTTTATTGGTTTGAAACAAATATGCATGAAAGAGATCTATTTCAAATAACCTCTCTTTGAAATAGATAATTTTGAAATAAACAATTTGGTAACATTGCAAAGCTGACTCAAATAGACTGTTTAAATTCAATGGTAAATAATTGTTCATCAATTTCTCTATATCTTAAAGGAATGAATTAGAGGCTAATTTTTTGCCCCATTACCATTTTTAGATATGAAGATCAACGGTAAGAACTTAAAATAGGAGCCAACAAATTTCAGAAACTTAGATCAAGATTTTTAAATGTTTTTGCAAGTTTTTTGAGATCTGCAATTGGTCAATAATTCAAATTTAATCTCACAGTTGTATTTGGGTTGTTATAACTATACAATGGATAAGATGTTTGTTTATTGGCTCAAAATTAAATAAAAAAATCAAAATATGAATTACCTTAATCACGTTTCACCTTCTATAATAGTGACATGGGCAATCCTCTAGTTCTCACACTTTCATCATTTTTTCTAGATCTAGATCAAATCAGGGGTTAAACCATTAGCCGTTTTCAAACTCTCAAAGAAGATTAATAGTCTAGAACAAGATTATAGGGCCCACAAAATTCGAGAAAGTAAACCTATTTTATGCTTCGTTTTCGCAAATATCTCAAGATCCAAAACAGATTAACAATTGAAATTTTAGTCATGTGATGTATTTAACGTTATTAATACTCTAAACAGTTTGGATCATTGTTTAGAGTCCTCGATACTTTAAGAAAATGAAAAAAACGGTAAAGAAAAGATGCACCTCAATTATTATTCCTATGCATATCAATGGGGTCCTGTTTGGGCCCATGGATTTTTATATTTTACTGTATCTTCTTTTTCAACTTCTTTTGGATTTGAAGCCCTCAATCATCATTTCTTGGTGTGGGTTTATGTTACAACCTATTGGTAGGCCACTTTAGCCATACAAAAAATATTTCACACATGAGTAAGCCGGCCCCACCAACATGCTAATTGTGTCATCCTACATATTGTGAACTCCAGAAACAATGCATTGCATGGAAAAAAAAAAAGAAAAAGAAAAGATATATATATCTTATAATCTTGGATGGTATTAATTAGAGAAGATTCCCCATCAACTGTGGATTTCATCATAACAATACTATGGGCCATCTCTGGAAAACAACACTATGGGCCATCTTTAGAAAGGGTTCCATTGAGGAATTTGATCATGATGTTTTACAATTCAATATTTCAATGTAACATTTTATCCATATGCTATTTTCTCCTAGGAGTAGATAATATATTATGCATCTCCACTCGAGCTCTTGGGCCCCACATGAAACCATACCCCATTTATATGAGTGTTGAATTGGGTTTAGGATCTTATTGTTAAGGGTGAGAGAGAGATGTTCAGGGAGGGGTAGAAATTTAAGGGGTAAGAGAGATTTTAGAGAAATTAAATAGTAAAGAGGGAGATTTCAGGAGAAGAAAATGAGAGAGAATCTAAGAACTTTAATCGGAGTATGCCACGTGTCGCACTTTCATAAAAAGACTGCGCCACGTGTCACCCTCCTACGAAAGGGGGTATTGTCATAATATATATAATAATAACTAGCACTTCAGGGCTCGCGCCCAACGCAGGCCATGAAAAAATAATAATTAATTCTTATTAAACATTATTAATAATTTAAATAAAATATTAATGAATTTTATGGCATAAATCATAGCAAAAACATAGTTAAAATATTAAATCTTTATTTTTTTTAAAGGAGAAAATATTTTCTTTGAATCATATATGTATAAATTTAAGAGTGAAAAAATAAAACTCATTGATAATAAGTTATCCTTGAATGATTAAAGGAATTACATGTGGTCTAAGAAAAAAATAGTTGACATTTGTTTATTGGCATGCACTTATTTAGTAGTTGCACTTGGTTCATCCTCTCCACTTATCTCGATAGTTGCACTTGTTTCATCTTATGCAGATCTTTTAATTCCAGCACTTGTTTTAATTTGTGGGCTTGTCTTAAAAAAGATATTTATTTTCGGTATTGCAATGGAAGTACTTGGTCCAATATTTTGGAATTTCATATTTTCTTTATAATTTGATATTGCATAGTAAACGTTCAAATAAATTAGTAAAAGAAACTAATATAAAAAAATTGTGTTAATGGCATTAAAATAAAAATTATAATTTTTCATCGTTGAGTCTAGTTTTATATGAAATAAATATTGCTTCCACAATGCTTTTTTTATTTTATTTTCCAATATTTTATACCAATTAACCTGCAAAATAATTAAAAATTTAATATTTATATATATACATGATGACAGTTAAAATAAAGAAGTAACTTTATGTAAATAAAGATAAATGCAAAATACTGTATTTGCACATTCTTGAAATTCTTTTTTTGTCACATTTATGAAAATTTAAAGTACTTCATCGTGTAATAAGAATGATGTTTGGTTGGTGTAATCCACAACTATTATAGTTGCAATGTACCTGACAATAAAAAAAATTAAAAATAATTGTCTCATAATATGTGCAATAGATATGTTAACTTGATTAACATAATAGCTAGATGATACGTAAATTTAGTTGGATTGGGGTTGACATGATTCCTAGAACTCCTATTTTTTAACAATATTAAGAATCTTAAAAATGCCACTGTTGACTGCAATGACTCATAATTAAATAATCAAGATTTCTAGGCTATAGATTACCATGAACAGTGTAGAGTTTATGGATCTAATCTTTTATCAAAATAGTGTCAGTCAAAGGGCTATAGATTACTATAAACAGTTTAAGAATATAATAATTATATCTGTGTTGACCCATAAAATTTTGCAAATAATGCAGCGAAGGCATTATGAGTTTTGGATTATAAAGTTCCAAACTTTTCAAAGCACTTGGACCTCATCTCAGCTCAAATCAGTTTCAGAAACTCTTTGTCAGCTCTTTGGGAATCATTGCGGGACCTAGCACTTCCACATGTTGGAGCAAGCTTCTATTCACCGAAATAGTTTCAAGTACATTTAAAGACTACTCCTCAAGGATTCAGAGCAGTTGGATATCATTTGGATCCAAACTTGGTCCAGATGATCATATACTATGCTCTGTGGGTCCCTGTACAGGGTGACATCCCATGAAGATCAAATTAGCTGAAACTCTCAGAGGGAGCTCAAATGATGCCCAAGACAGGCCCTACAAAATTTCGGGTTGAACGTACATCATCGAACCCAAAAGCCACAAGAATGTCAGCCTGAGGTCAGTTCCCCCCCCAAGCCATGGGGTCACTGACCAAAGTCTTACTTCCTGATATCCAAAATTGATGAAATTTGGGCAAATACTCAAAGATATCCCTGATGTTAGTTCCTCCAAGTTTCGAACCAAACCGAAGTCATTTCGGCATCAACCAGCTGAGACAAGGGCCCACTTTCATAAAAAGTCAACTGGAGAGTTGACCAACTTTCAAAGGTCAAAACAGGTTGAAACTTCTATGACATGCTCAAAATAGTGTCAAGAAGCAACCCTCCAAATTTCGTGGCAATTGGACTTCGTTCGGGCCCCAAACAGATGAAGACGGGCCACATACACAAAAGTCCGAAAACGGGCCTTCTCCGTGACCGAGGCCTGTTCATCAAGGGAGTTGACCAACTTCAGGTGGTCAAAATGAGCTGAAGCTTTTATGAGATGGTCAAAATAGTGTCAAGAAGCATCCTACCAAGTTTCGTGGCAATTGAACTTCGTTCGGGCCCCAAACAGATGAAAATGGGTCACAAACACAAAAGTCCAAAAAACGGGCCTTCTCCGTCACCGGGGCCTGTTCATCAAGGGAATTGACCAACTTCAGTGGTCAAAATGAGCTGAAACTTCTATGAAATGGTCAAAATAGTGTCAAGAAACATCCTACCAAGTTTCGTGGCGATTGGACATCGTTTGGGCCCCAAACAGGTGAAAACGAGCCACATATGCAAAAGTCCAAGAATGGGCCATGGGAGTGACCGGGGCCCACAATCAAAAGGAGTTGAACACGTTCAGGTGGTCAAACAAAGCTGAAATTCTGTGACACACTCAAAATAGTGTCAAGAAGTGTTCCTCCAAGTTTCGTGGCGATTGGGAATCGTTCGGGCCCCAAACAGGCGAAAACGAGCCACATATGCAAAAGTCCAAGAATGGGCCATGGGAGTGAGCCAGGCCCACAATCAAAAAGAGTTGACCAAGTTCAGGTGGTCAAATAGAGTTGAAACATCTATGAAACACTTAAAATAGTGTCAAGCAATATCTCTCCAAGTTTCGTGATGATTGGGCATCATTCGGGCCTCAAACAGTTGAAAATAGATCGCATATGCAAGGTTCCAAAAGTGGGCCTTGTCCGTGACCGGGGCCCAATTAATGAAAAAGTCGACCAACTTCCCGAAGTGAAAACGGGCTGAAATTTTTATGACAATCATAAAATAGTGTCAAGAAGTATCCTTCCACGTTTCGTGGCAATCGGACTTCGTTTGAGTCCAAAACAAATGAAAATAGGCCACATACGCGAAAGTCCAAAATTGGGCCTCGTCCTTGACCGGGCCTGCGGTCACAGACCTTCAAAAGATGTTTTCCACGACTTTAGGTGGTTTCTCTCCACTCCTCTTCGAAATCCAACTCCCCAAAAATGCTATTAACTCCCCAAAACTGCACAAAACTGATTGGGAGTCTATAAAAGGTTCAAATCTTGAAGGAAAGAGGGGGACATTAACACGCAGTGAAGAAAAGTGAAGAAATTGAAGAAAGTCACCACTTAAGGCAACAAGAAGCAAACTCTAGCAGCACTTCCACGACCATTCCCACCTTCTTTTCTCAGTTTTGAAGGTGAGCAAGAAAATTCAGAAGGAGAGAAGGAAGTGGAATGGTCAAAGTTCATGCTATGTTCGTACATCGGTAATTTCTGAGAGGATGACATTGTTACCTCTGTTTCTCTTATTCGTAGGGCTTCATAGCCATTGCAAGAGTTGTGAAAGAAGTCTCTCTAGGCCTCATTTTGTTCCTTGAAAATGATAGGTTCAAAAAGACACAACTTCGACTTCATATTTGTGCATTTCGGACTTGAAACAAAAACGCAGTCCGTTAGCACGAATAATGAGTTACAGAGGTTTCGATTGATTCCATGGTTAAATGTGATCTTCTTGATGGTTGTCCACCACTCCAAAGTCATGAAAATGGAGTTTCAACACTTGAAAGAAGTTCCAAGAAAGAACTGTCGGGAATAGGACGAAACCGGAGGCGAAACGGTGACCAAACGGTCACTGTTTGCTAGTGACCGTGGCTCACGGTCACTGGCAAGGGCCAATGACCGTGGCCATGGTCACTAGAAGGCCTCACTGGAATGGGGCAGTGACCGCGGGTCACGATCACCCCCCATTTTTCCATCTTTTTGCACTTTTTTTCCTATTCTATTACATTTTCTTGAAAATTCCAAGTTGAGATCACATCTAAGACTTGAGGGAGGGGTTGTAAACTTTGTAAATGTATGTAAACAACCTGTATCCCCGCGGTCAGGGCACTTGAACCCATGCAAACAAAGGAAAATTAATGATGAACTGTAATTATTTTCCATTCTTCTTAACGCTTGAAATGCGTGAATGTCAGACATCGAATCCGTTACACATTTTCCACGTCATTTTATGCGTGATCAGAACTGTAAGTAGTAAATCTAAATAATGTCACTCAAAGGGCTACAGATTATCATGAAACAATTTAAGAATATAACAATTATCTATGTAAGTACCCAAATCAAATAGAAGGAATTCAAAATAAGATACAGTTGAGAGCATGACTTACATACCTCATCAAGTTTGGTGGATTCACATGGACCACTTGGGGCACTGAGATGGTGCTTGGATGAAGGCCACGAAAAAAAATAATTAAGTTTTATTAACAATATAAGGGACATGTGTTGTATAGAATGTAAGAATGTAATGCATACTTAGAAGTGAGAAAGGAATAACTTAACCTATGTATCTTTCCAATGAAAGAATGAGAAAATATATGGCCGTTCTCCTTCTTCTATCTTTATGACTCATGAATGGAATAGAGAAATCGGAAGAGAGAGAGATAGAGAGTATAAATTGATGCAACTTATAGCTTGGGTTTCTTTTTGTAAAGAGTTTTCACGATGAGATATTCGCTTGAAGTCAAAAGTATAGGATGAAACTTATATAAATTGACGGCACTTATATCTTGGGTTTCTTTTTTAAAGAGTTTTTCTTATCACAAATGAATATATAACATATATCTTCGGTTTCTTTTTTAAAAGAGTTTTCTTATCACAAATTATTTTCTATTCTAAATACAATAATTGAAATAAAATAGGAAAAATTAATAACAAACAAAAGTAAGAATTTTCAAATAATTCATAAAACCCACAAAAGTTGGGGGGTGAGTGGAAATAAAAAAATATTAATATATGTCTTTATTTTTTTTTTACCTATGTGTATTCATTATGTATACGTTCGTATCCCCTAAACCAAAAAGCAAAAGACAAACAAAAAATAAAAAGATTAATAGAAAAAAGGTAACGTACAATTTTTTTTAATAATGTTTCAATAAATCTTATATTTAAATATATACTCATTTTTTGGGCTTGGGTTTAGCATGGGCCTTTGTATAAGCCTGCGGATTCAATTATGTGAAGACCTGTGGCCTTAGATCTAAATATTAAATATATACATTATACCTAGCTTAGTTGTGATTCAAACATATTTGGAGGTGTGATCCACATCATTAGGCCATAGTTTATCCGACCCATGTTCAGTCTATATCTTTCTATTTACTATGACCACCTATCTACATTTTCTTTCACTGGCCCATATCTTGTTGAAAACCCAAATTTCTGACTTACTCACATCATGTATTTGCATATGAACCTGATATACATTTGAAAAACTCAATCTTGTGTTAGTAGGCCACAGGATAAGGGCTTTGTCATAGCACAGATAACAACACTTGTTGATAAGGGCTTTGTCATAGCACAGATAACAACACTTGTTACTTAATCAGTTAAGAAAAGAAGAATATATTTTTTTAAATAAGGTTAATGAGAAACTAAAGAAAACTTTGATCATATGGGATCCTTTTGATTTTGGTTTGGGTACACAGAAAATCTAGAACCACAATCATGAAAAAAAAAACCAATCTAAATAGTTATTTTCATTAAAAAAGATTAAAAGGGTGATGACATGATCTCCAAAAAAGGTTAAAAGGAAAATATCTCAATATATATAGCATAGAATGTGGGGCTAGAGCTAACAAACCTAATCAACATGAATAAAAAATAAGAACCAAGAGAGTAACTACATAATATGTACATACCTAGTGATCTAAGCTTGTCTTTCTATCTTTCTCAAATATCATTCTAAAGCATAGGAGAATAGAAAAAAGATGTGAATATTTCATATGTGCTTGTGAGTAGATAAGAGAAGGATGGGTGTAGAGTTGTTTAAGAGAAAGGAGAATGAGACTCACTAAAACTCTTTTTCATCAAAAATGAGACTCACTGGAACTCTTTTTCATCAAAAAGTCTCATGAAAATGAAGTCTCGTCAGAACCAAAAGTTTGATTAAAGAGTTTCATGCAAACTAAGAGTCCAATTAAAGAGTCTAGACATGGTCAATAGCCATCTATGTGATTTATCTAAACCATGGGCCCACTCACCTATTCTATGAATTACTATGAAGTATTATGATGTCTAGTGCATGACGAATGACTTGGTGTCACACTTGTGTCCCAATGATGAATGGCTAGGATTAGTCTAAGACTTTGAATTACTGTGGCCCAAAACTTTGATCATATGGGATCCTTTTGATTTCGGTCTGGATACACAGAGGACCCGTAACCAGAATCATGAAAAAGAAACCAATCTAAATAGTTATTTTAATTAAGAAATTTTAAAAGAGTGATGACATCATGTTCCAAAAAGGCTCAGTTTAGAGAAGTGGTATGGATATATAAGATAAGAGTCCTTTAGAGAATAGATAGGGAGGAAGTTGTAGAGGGATGGGAGAGAAAAATTAGAGAGGGAGAGATTTTATGGAAAACTAAAGAGAGATTTTAGGAAAATTGAGAGATTTTATAGATTTGGTATAGATAGAGTTTAGCTAATGTGGATGGAATCCTTAAATTGCACCACGTGTCACTTTCTCATGAAGAAAATTGCGCCACGTGTCGCCCTCCCATGAAAAGGGGTATTGTTATAATATATATAAATAACTAGCGATTGAAGGTTAGCGCCCAACATGGGCCATGTAAAAGAATAAACTTTATTTTAAAGAATTAATTTTTTTAATTCTTTAAATATTTTAATAAAATATAAATGAATATTATTATATAAATCATAATACAAACATAGTTAAAATTAAAATTTAAAATATCAAATATTTTAAGAAGAAGATTTACACACAATGTTTGGTCACATGCTCGATTGAATTATCGTGTGCAGGTCTAACGTGGGGGTGGCTGAACCACACATAATACATACGTTTGCACATGCCAAACCCAAAATTCTATACTCAACTATCATTTGAAGCCAAAATGAAATTAAGTTGCAACTACTTGGCTTAAGCAAAAGGGTCAAAAAATCTAGCCCATTTGATATATAAAATTATATTCGTAAAGGAGGCATGATTGGGATACTTTGATTTCGATTATAGGTGGGTCAATTATTAATATGATCTGATATTTATAATCATTAAATATTGGGATTCTTAAAGATGGTGATGATGAAAAAACTCTAATATGCATCTAGAAATCTCAATCCTACCTTTCCCTTGTGATTGGCCTACACTGAGGCCTGCTGCCACATTAAATTTTGAAAATCTAATTGAAGTTGGTTCTCAACATATTCAAAAAAATCACCTTAGGAAAAAACACAAATTGTGGGCCAACTTAGCAAATAATGCAATTGTAAGACATGCCGTTGTTATGGACCCCGTTCCTAGTTTAGGAAGTGCCTACCATGTAAAGCCCGCCTAGTACCATTACAATTAAGAGGTTTGTGTGGTGTTTGAAAAGTCTACATCTCATCTATAAAAATTTAATATAAGAACCACATAAGACCCCCATATTATAAGAACCTCACATTTTAAATTTTAGGATGCCACGTTTCACATTCTCGCACTCTCCCAAAGAGGGGCAATTTTCTTTCTATATATAATTTTCTTAAGATGGGCTTGAGTGAGCCCCACCCATCAACAGGGCCCCAACCACCCATAATCAGAAAGAACAAAAAGAAAAAGAAAAAAAATTAAGCATTATTGATGGGTTAAGTTGGGCCTAGGTGATTATGGGCCACATATTAATAGGCCACCCATAATCGACAATGCCGGGTCACTTAATTATTGATAATTATCACAAAGATAAATTAAGCAAAGATTATGACCCACCTATAATTATGTCCATATAAGAATAAGTTGTGAGAATTAAGTTACATATTATTAAATTTATTAACTGCACTGACTGGGTTCTGCTAAATTACTTAGTTAGCATGTGCCATATAAGCTTATCAATTTATTCTTACCCACTAAATCATAAAAAAGATTATGTGCAATTTACACATATATAATATTTCTTTTGGTGAACATATGCATGTGTCGAATATAATTTCTACTTTAGAAATGATAATATGTTTTGGCATTTTTTAATCGGTCTTCCATTCTTAATTTCCATCTCTCTTGGGTTCCATGTATGCATATTTATACCTATCTAGTGGTCCCAAAAAGATTGGTGTATACTTTATAATTATAGTAATTAGTGGAGTTAAATTATATAGGAAAGACTGTAGAGATTTGGTGGCAGAGATATATAGTGAGAGAAAATAGGAGATGAGAGATTTTAGGTGTTTTAGAGATAGATATCAGGACTCTTTTGAACTTATATTGGAAAGATGGTAGAGAGAAAATATGAGAGTGCATGCCACGTGTTGGTCCCTTTGGCTCTCTTTCAATGGGTAAATTCTCTTAATATATACTAGCACTTCAGGGCCCGCATCCTTATTTAATAATTATATTATTTGTAAATAAGAATATTTATAAATACCCTAAAAGAATTTAAATTTTATGTCACCCAACATGATAAAAAAATTCAATTTAAACCAGAGATATCAATGCAAACACACGAATTTTGAATATATATATATATTATACAGAGCAACGTTAACTAGAGAAATCAATGCAAACACAAGAATTTTAAAACAAAAAACAGAGAGGGAGAGAGCATACCTTGAGTATAGGAATAGAGCTTGATATTAAATAGATGAATAAAGCTTTGATACAAATAGTAGAGAGAGGGAAAGAGCATACCTTGAACAAGGGAATAGAGCTTGGTGTTGAATAGAGATTGGTATTCTGAATAGCTAAATAGTTGTTAATGAAACTACTATTACTGACAACCAATGGCCTGTTATAAGATGTATTATTATAGGTGGATGCCCACATTAGAACCCACATGAGATACGAGAATTACTTAGGGTTAGAGTATTTTCTTATTACGTTGCTTGGGAAGGAAGCGATTTTATTCTATAAATACGATTCTCCTCCCCTCTTATTATGTACACACACATCTCATTAATAAGAACCTCTTTCCCTCCTCTCTATTCTTCTTTATCTTTGGTTTTCCTTTAGTTTTGTAACACGTTATGAGCACAATGTGCACAACGAGTGGAACCGGAGATCACGATACTCTCTTGGTAAACCATTGCTCCTTGTTTGGTTTCTTTCTACTGAAATTAAAAGAGAAGAGAAGGGAAGAGAAGAGAGAGAGCAAAGGCTTGAAGTTGGAAAAGAAAGAAACCTCCTCTCTGCATCAACCAATCATGATCATTCTAGAGAAGAGCCGCCAGGAGATCTCCAAATACCTCTTCTGAGAGGGGGTTAGCTATGCAAAGAAAGACCACAATCTTGCAAAGCACCCAGAAATCGATGTGCCGAAACTGTAAATGGCCTCAAAACCCCAATCTCAAACCTTTCTCCCCCGGTGCATGTTAGCTTGAAGCCTGACTTTTTCTCCAATCTCAAGACCCTGAAGCTCAAGATGAAGCAGCAGGAATTGCTGCTCTGCATTACCACGCTGTGTTTGGTGTACCTCCTCGCCTTCGTCATCCGCCTCTTCAGCGTTCTTCGCTATGAGAGCATGATCCACGAGTCGACCTGTACTTTAACTACCGTATGGCTTTGTTCCTGACTCGCCGTGGGTTCTGCGAGTTCTGGAACTAGTTCGACTCAGAGAGTTGGTACCCACTCGGCTGAATCATCGGCGGCATGCTCTACCCCAGGCTGATGGTCACCACCGCCTTCCTCTACTAGGTTCTCCGGTTCCTCCGATTCGCAGTCGACATCAAGGACGTCTGTGTCCTCACTGCTCCCTTCTTCACCTCCAACACCACCCTCGTCGCCTACTTCTTCGGCAAGGAGATCTGGGACTCCGGCGCTGGGATTGTCGTGGCCGTCCTCATCGCCATTTGGCCTGGGTACATCTCGCAGTCCGTCGCCAGGTCGTATGACAATGAGGGGGTGGCGCTTTTTGCACTTGTGCTGACTTTCTACCTGTTTGTGAGATTTTGATTCCATCTAATTAATTAGCGTAGATGCGGACAGATTGAAGCATAGAAAGTATGAATCAAGATCTGGTAGGCATATTTTTTTCTCTTTTTTTTTTTTTTTTTGGTTCCCATTTGTAGGAAACGGGGACGAGGAAAAAGGCCTGGGTATTCGTCCAGGCCAAGTTAGTTTGGGTTAAGTTAGACCTAACTCGTAAGGCCAGATCCATTCTAACTTGCAACCACAGGTCAATTTGGGTTCAGAATGTGGTCAAAGCCAGTTTGACTAGCGATAGACAACTGAAAATTGTTTCTATAATATCTTGATTGCTCAGAGTCCGATCGACGATCCATTTAAACCTTAGATCTACACATTGAAAGCAAAAGGAGGACGATTCAAAGGTTAAGTAATTTCTCCTTATTTTATGATCTCTTATTAGTTTGCATTTATCTTTATCCCTTTTAGATCTACAAGTATTTATAATTTTAATTTTTATGATGAAAAATTCATTTTCTCTTATCAAAAGGAGATCATGATAAAATTGAAAATCATGGACCATAAATAGAACCAGAAGTTCTATACAAGTAATTGGAACCCGAAGTTCCATATGATATTTAGAACTAGAAGTTCTATATGGAATCAATAATTCGGACTCGAAGTTCCATAAATTAGTTTAGTCTATGAACCAGAAGTTCTTTCGAATTCAGACCAGAAGATCCGTTGGTTATTTTACTCTGAAATCAGAAGTTTTAGATCTCCAATATGTACTCGAAGATTCATATTCCTACTCAAACCTGAAGTTTGATTTTATATTCAGAAATAAAACCAATAGGCCATAATATCAACCCCAAAGTCTTAATAGAACTTGAAGTTCTATATCAACTGTATAACCTGGACCCGAAGATCCATAAATTATCTAGAACTAAAAGTTCTAAGATTTGGAATATGAACCTAAAGATTTATATTCATAATCAAACTTTGAGCTTTGGTACAAAGTAGTGTAGATCGATACGAAGGCCATAAAATCAAACCTGAAGTTTTAATAGAATTAGAAGTTGTGATTCAAATCTGAAGCTTTGATAAAACCAGCAGTTTTGAGAACCTGAAGTTCTATCTCTAGCCTGAAGTCTTTACAGAACTAGAAGTTCTAATTCGTTAGTTAAGAACTCGAAGTTCTAACTTTCTAATCAGCCAATTCTTCATTATACTTTGTCATTGGATCTTGACAACCTAAAGTTCTATTTTTAATGATTGTTATTGGTAAATCAATCTCTAGATACTCAAAAAGGCTTAATGATGCTATCAAAGCAAGAAATAAAATATCCCTGGATGATATGACATATGCACTTATTTTCTATGCCATTATATCCCTGTTGGACAGGTATGATCACTAGCAGATGGTCATACTGCCCAATACTTAAAATAAATGCCAAACCAGTCAAACAGAATCCCTCCAGAAGAGGTAACTAAAATAGGTCCTCCAGTAAAGATGAAAATAACCACCCAAGAGAGGTGATTAATAAGGCATTTTTTTTGGAAATTGGGCGAACCACCAAGCATGGTCTAGAAGACCTACAACTACTTTTATGAGTTTAAATATTAAGTTCAATTTTTTGATATTTTGTTGGATGTTGACTTATTCTCTTATCCCCCGTATCTTATGTTTGCATGCTATATTTGTTTTGCATGGTAAATTGTTTCGTTGTTCTCAAGTTTTATTTTTGTGATGCAATTAACTAGTTATGTAAGTTAATTATTATTACTTGCTGTATGGATCATAGAATGCATGAAACTGAGGATAATCTCTATCCGATAGACAGTGCAACAAAACACACTATTGAAAAAACCAGAAGTTTTTCTTAAAGTTAGTGTCTAATTCATGCATGGCATCGATCATAGCTGGATCTGTACAAATACTTGAATGCTCCAGAAGAGTCCACATAATGTTACCAAATGGTACCCAAATATGCATTGAGGGTGCATTAGTTTTTTTTAGCAGTTCCTGATGAAACTTGCTTATATTTAAATACATCAAGATAACTGGGTACCAGATATAGACACTATAAGTGGAGGTAACACAAAATATTTGTATATCATTACTAGTATTGACAGCCAGAAGCTAATACTAGAAAAACTACTTGCATTCTCATCAGGCTGCAGGACTATGTTACAAGATAATCTTCAAAACTCAAATCATATTCGATTATAAGCACAACGACAAAGTCAAGCCAGAAGCTTACACCGAGCCCTAGACTTAGTGACCCTAAGGCTTTAATGCTTTGGCATGATAGGATAGGCTTTAATGCTTTAGTACCATCTATTGCCATCTTTTCTGCAAAGGATGTAGTGTAACATTTGTGAACCCATCAAATCCTGCCTATTAGCACAAATTATTATACCTATGATACACCTCCTTGAGCATGTTATTAAATTCATAAGGCTTGATATCGAAGGTTTGTGACCTGATGAGCCCACAACGTAGACTTTATGTTGGTTATACTTCACACCCAATTATTGGATATCTAGACCCAATGACAGGAGATATATTCACTGTCTATTTTGCTGATTGTTATCTTGATAAGACAGTCTTCCTGCTGTTAGGGGGAGATGCGAGAGTTCCTGAAAAACGTCTTGTTCTTGTAGAACAATCCATTCCTGAAGAACGGCGACAATTAGTGTGGAATACTTCCACTCAGTCTCATTTAGATTTATGTACTTCACAATGTAAGAATGAAGTACGGAGAATTATGTACTTAATTACAAACAAATTTCCTGATGCTTTTAATGATGCAGCAAAAGTGACTAGGTCATATGTACCGGCTATGAACATACAAGCACGAGTTAATGTCCTTGTAGGATACAAAAGTCCAAATATGGCAGCAAATGAATCTGTACACGTAAGAATCGTGGTAGACTTATGGGTTTCAAGGACTCAGCTCCCCAGAAGAGGAGAAATGAGCAATCATATCCCAACTACACTCCAGAAAAGGTATACTCCCGAAGAGTTAATGAAAATCCGGTTCTCTCTAAAATTCCTGAAGAAATTAATGTCCCAGAAGAGAAACGAGTCCCGAAAGAGACACGAGTCCTAGAAGAGACTTTGGAAGCCCCTGAAGAGGCAATGGATACTCAATAAATAAAGAGATCTCTATACTTTATAATTATTCAAGAGAGAGATGGGATAGAAATAAAATTATCATCGATGACGCATTTGCATATGTAGTAGCTACTCAAATATCAAGGGACAATGAGAATAATGATTGAGATATAAAACCACGTTCTATAAATGAATGTCGACAAAGAACATATTGGCCAAAATAGAGAGATGCCATTAAGAAATTACAGTCTCTCAATAGACGTGGTAGATCTGGACCTATAATACAAACCCCAAAAGATGTTAACCTTGTAGGTTACAAATGGGTATTTGTAAGAAAAATGAATTAAATTACTAGATAGAAGGCATGACTTGTGATACAAGGTTTTCTGCAGAAACTTGGGATTGAAAACATACATAGACATATATATGAAAATCCTAAAAGGATTTGCTTTGCCTAAAGCAAAATCAGAGAATACGTAATCAATGTAAGTAAGACGTTCATTGTACGGCCTGAAGCATTCTAGAAGAATATGATACAATCATCTTAGTGAATATTTATCTAAGGAAGGTATGAAAACAATCTCATTTGCCCATGTATCCTTATAAAATCCTTAAATGGATTTATAATAGTGGAAGTTTATAAATCTAATTGGGACTCCAGAAGAGCTCAAGCAAACTATTGACTATTTTATTTTGACCCACAGATCAAGAGAAGTTCTAATGAGATTTTTCACTCTTTATAAATATACTTCCCATATATAGTTTTGCACCAAGGCTTTGGATTGGTATCAAATAAGTCTGTTTTATTCTTATGGTTGTAAAGATTCAAATTTTATAGGATATGCAGATTAAGGATATATCTCTGATCCTCATAAGGGTTGATCATAAACATGTTGTATGTTTCTTAATGGCAATATCATTATTTTTGGTATTCTACTAAAATTGACTTTAGTAGCTACTTATTCTAACCATGCTGAGATTTTAGCCTTCTATGAAGCCAGTGGGGAATGTGTGTGACTAAAATCTTTAACTCAGTATATTCGTAGTTCTTGTCAATTGCTTCTTAGTACAGGTACCCCGAGCATTATTTGCGACAACAATGGGGCACATATTCTGTTAGTTTTTGTGGACTCAATCCATCAGTTGATGTAATAAATTGATTAATTTCTTTATTTATCAATAATATCATACTTTACTTTCATAAGATGAATGTTATTCTACTACTTCATGCACATGACCAATACGTATGACATAATGGTTCATGAGTTGAACCGGGTCCCATTAGTATATTAGATGTGATATATGTGCATGGATGAGATCCACACGCGGGAGATATATGTCACAAATCTTATACTTAAAATAGCTTCACAACCAGTAATGAGATTGGGCATCTCATTTGATAAGGTTGCAGCACTTTGATCACTATGAGATAGTGTGATTTGTCTCAATCATCAGAATGTAAGATTCTGGATCAATGGTGCTGGTACATTGGATGTATTGAAGGACCATGAGATGCACCTTATGGTATTCCGTCTCAATAATAAGGTATGCTCTCATAATTCCCTTGCAATAGGCTCTCAATCCTGAGACATTGACGAACTCAAGTTTCTATCTATTCATTTGCTTTGAGTCACCAATGAGTGAGGCCGACTATAGGTTAACACCTCGGTGTCTTGGGTATATGGTAGTAGAACTGTGGGAACGTTGAATGATCAAGATGGAATCTATCTCTATTATCCCCTTGTGCCAATTAATGGATTTGTCATTAGTAAGTGCGCACCCATCTCAATTAAGAGTTAATTGGATGGTACTGATGATTACTGTGATTAATTGGGGCTCAAGGATAATAAGATGTGGAACTTAGATTGGAAGAGACGGATTTATTCCAATTGATCCACGGATATTGATAGAGGGGCCTACTTGTGGTAATTGGGAAGTTTAGGGTCTTCATTGTAATTTATTCCTAAGACTGGAGTGCAATTGCATTTATATAGTGGTGTTATTTGCAATTAACTGTGGGCCCGGATTGCACATGAGATGTGGGGTCGCGGTGTTCCAGTTGGAGCCAGCTTTCTAAGGAATCCCTAGTGGTCCCCACGCTAGCCCAAGATATTGGAAAACACTAATCCGACTTGGACTCTAGAAATAAGAGTTTGGAAAGGAGAAAGTTGCTAATTGTTTTGGAAGTAAGACTTCTATTTCAATTAGACAAGGGAGAGATTTGGAAGTCTATAAAATATCCTTGGACGTCCAAAAGAGTTCCTCTCACGCCCAAAACCCTTTCGTGCAAGAGTTGCGCGAGTTACTCTCCTCTCCTTTCTTCTAGTTCCTTGGAGTCTCGAGTTGGGATTTTCTCCTGAAGATTCCACCGTTCTTCTTGAGAAAAGAAATCCAATTCGGGGGTCATAGCGTGGAAGGCTAAGAGGTCTTGAAGAAGTCCATTAGAGCACTGCGGGTCTCCAAAGGTATGATCTACTTCTTGCATGTCGTAGGTTATTTTGGATGTTTAGTGCTGGTATAATTTTACTGTACATGGTCACGAGATTGAGGGTAACGCATCCTGGATTGGGTTTTGGTCTTATGGATAGTTGATCCCTGTGTCAAGTGGATCAAAAGTTTTGAAAATCTATCCACGAGACCCACCTACTTCCAACAATTGGTATCAGAGACATACCTCATCTCTAATCATGTTAGATCAGTAATGTTGTTCTAATCTTCGCATGAGATGCGAAGAGGATAGAGCAAGGGCTATGATAGGATCAGTGTTTATTAGGTTTGCATGCTTTTGTAGTAGATACATGTTTGGAAAGTCACAAAAGGTTTTAATCATGATAGGAGGATGATAAGATGCCATTAAAACATACTGAGATCATTACAGGTGATTGGGTACAGCAGGAGTCGAATCTGAAAAAGAACCCAAATTTCTGGGTTCATCAGGTCGGTTAGCCAAACGGACCACTATGGCTATAGAGGTCTGTTGGCTAACCGTAGGGACCAGATCGGCTAGCCGAACCTAGGCAGAATCATCTTGTTCTTGGTCTGAGCTGTTGTTGTTTTTTTTTTTTTTTTTCGGGGGCGCTGCCCCCGAGCCCCCGCCAGGGGCGCTGCCCCTTGGAACCCCGCGAGCTCGACCCCCGCCGGGGGCGCTGCCCCCGGACCCCCGTTGCGTAGGGGGTCTTGTATCGTGGTGGCAAAATATTTGGCATCTTGTTTTTCCTATTGTGGTTTGGCAACCTGGTTTTGTGAGATGCTTTATTGTATGAGATACTAACTTGCAGGTGATAATGTCCTCTCCATATGGCCCACATGTTTTTCTTTCCTTTTAATTATTGGTTTATTTGTGGCTAAGTGTGTCACGACCCGAGCCCAGAATTCGGGGGTTAGCGAAAAGCTAAACCGGTGACACACGTACTCCCGTGCACGTGCACCCAAACCCAGTCCAGATGCACGCACACAAGGGATCTAACACGTGCGAAACAGACGAACGCGGAAGCTGTAGATATCATAGCAAGCAACAAAGAAAATAGCGGAAGCCAAAGCAGAAACAAATACGGAAGCGACAAAGACAAATACACTGATAGAAAACCGAATACACACCAAAACCATATATACAAAATACACAGAATACAAGTCCCCTGAAACCAAAACTCAAAATCCCAAAACGAAAAGCCACTGGAAGTATGCATGAACGCACTCGGCAGAGATGATCAGGCCCACTCTGCCAAACCGGAGGGTGCCTCTACACTCGCCCCTGCAGCCTTCTCGACCGCCGGCGAGCTGGGCAAGGTATCTGTGCCTGCAACACCACAGACAATACAAATGAATACAACGATCCAGCAAATATAAGTAACAGAGATGAAACACTCATAGTATCAAAGCTGAATAAATGACAGAATAATGATTTCAGAATTTTATCTTAGTAAGCTAAGCAAATCGTGCATAGACGTAAAGCATGATATGTGAATCAAACATAGAAATACTGACTAAGTGGCTACTACGTTAACCATGTTCTCTCCAATAGAGAGCAGAGCAGAGCAGAGCAGATGAGAACACCACTGACCGGGCCAGGGTACAAGTGGGTCTCGGTTTCCTGGGTTCCGGGGTCCCAAGACAAAGCAACACTGCAGTTATACAGAGATACAGAGATCTAAGCCAAAGGTAACCCCGTCGGGCATCCTAGGGCTGAGGCTGAGTAGAGCCAGACTAATACCAATCAAATCAAATCCATAGAAAGGGAGATTATCCGCTTTGGACTCACCGATGACAAAGACCGGATCTTATCCTCACGTATTAACCTCTGGGCAGAGCCACCCGGGAATACCCAAACTCAGAGATAAACAAAGCCAGCAGAGCATAGATATAAATCCAAAGCACAGCATAGATCAAAGCATAGTGCAGAACGAAGCATAGAACAGAGATACAGGACGAAAACAAAAATGACTACGGAATGCATAAACTTAGATTAACAGAACAGAGGGCAAAATCATAAACAATATGCAATGCATCTCAGATTAATACGGAGTCAAGGTTCATTACAAGCCAGTCCTAAGCTAGTTGTTCACTGTCACTAACCGT
The DNA here is from genome assembly GCA_037013555.1 of Sextonia rubra. NCBI lineage: Eukaryota > Viridiplantae > Streptophyta > Magnoliopsida > Laurales > Lauraceae > Sextonia > Sextonia rubra. The sequence continues at coordinate 13,477,869 of JASUAD010000008.1, forward strand.
GCATGTTGATGTAGTTTTAAGTTAGTCAATACACCGTTGCCATCAAAGTGTTGCAATGTAATCTGTGCGTGCACCGACGTCCCTTAAACCAACACCCATGGGGAGGTGCTTAACAGTAAATCAACACTCACATGAATAAGTCACAGCCTAACAGACTATTCATGCGATCCAAGAATCCATTGGGCCGGTTTACATGGGTGGTTAACCTGTATTTGAGTCCTACAAGTCTCACCATTATCCTAAGTTATGTTTCAGAATTGCCATGCCTAACGGTTTAGCTATGGGGGACCTATGGTTGAGCCGAAGACATCTTACGCTCTTGTCGTACTATGCACTACGGCTTCACCTTGGTTCCATTCAAAACACAGCTAAACGAATCATCCTTCCATCTCTGATCAAATACCTTTTTACGGCTGAGCTACAGTCAGTATACGGCTTAGCCGTAGACCAATCCACGGCTTGGCCGTAGCATTCCACGGCTTAGCCGTAGCCTCACCGTAGGAGTACTGATATCAGAAAAGTTTCGACTGATCAGAGATTTAATTCACGGCTGGGGTACGGTTGGGTCACGGCTAGCTTACGGCTCAGCCGTAGAACAAATTACGGCTTAGCCGTAGCCTAGCCGTAGAACAAAACTCAAATTTCGAGTCTCTGGAAATCAAGCCGTAGAAGTTCACGGCTTAGCCGTACAATACAGAGATGAATTCGGGCTGAGTACAGAAACTGAAATTTGATACAGAAGCTGAAGAAAATGAGTTACAGAGACTCCAAATTCACAGAATGTGGCTGTAAAGCATCAAATACTCTAAAGAGGATGGAAATCAAAGCATTCAAATAGAGCACCCATGTGTGTTATAAAAGTCTGTACTTATACTTGCCTCAAATCTGGAAATCCACTGAATCAAGCTCCAAAGCAACTAAAACCAAAACAAATCAAAGCAATCACACATGCATGAGATGAAGACCTAGCAACAGAGAATGGGAGAAGCAATTGGAGAAGAAGAAGAAAGAATTGGAAAGAACCCACAAAACATAAACAGAGAGAAGAGAAGAACCCCAATCCACTAAAGGACCCAATCCTCAAACGATCAAGAGAAGGAAAGAAGAGAGGGAGAGAAGGAGAGAGAACGTGGAGAGCTCCTCTGGAATTCCTTGCATGCAACGATCAGGTGAAATGAGAGAGAGAGAGACACCTGTAATGACTCATGTATATATAGTTTTGGAAGTTTAAGTCAAAGTCCAAAGAGTCTGGGTTATTTACAAATCAAGTCACATGAAGGTCCATCTTCCCCAATTGACTCCAAACGGATCTGACACAGTTACGGAAATTGTCGAGCTCAACGAAATACACATGCTGACACCAAGATGATGCAAAGATGATATGAGCAAAGCAAAAGCAAAATTACGAAAAAGGCTTAGAACTACCTATTCCAGGTCAAAGGTCACTCAACTACCTATCCAAGGCCCAAAACCAAGTCCAAAAGAATAAACAAAACAAAACACACACTAATGAGCCACTAATCCGGCTCAAAGGGGATCGGAGTGTTACAAAGTGTAAAGGGCATCATGGTCTCCTTGGTTTCCCGTGAAAGGGCAAGGCATGGTGAATTTCCCTATAGCCCTTTTATTTCCATGTTTAGACTACCATGTAAGTCTCATTATAGAGACATAGGAATTTATGTATTTTTTTTAAAATTTGTAAATTCTGGAGATGTCCGAAACAAAGAAGGAAAGAGAAGCTGGACTCCTAATCAAAGAGTTTGAAGATTACCAAAAGGTGCTTTGGAGATGCCCAAAGAGTTTGAGGAATCCCAAAGTTTTGGAAAGTCTAGAAGTCCAAGAAGTCTTTTTCGCCTGGGCCATGTGGAGGAGAGGACTAGTCTTTTATTACAGCACTTTCTATTTATGGATGAATGCTTATTTTAGAGTATTTCCATATTTGTTCCAAACATAGCAAATTCCAAAATTGGTCAAATCAAATTAATTTTTGGAAAGAGTTCTAATTAGAGTTGGTAGGCCCATGAGATGGATCTATTGGTAACACTAATTTTAGAAACTGGGCTTTCCTTAAAATAACTTGACTTGGAACCAATCATTGGTCTTATCATGAGATGAATATATACCTATATTTGATGGACCCATACACCTATAAGGAAATCCTCAACTCTAAAATATTAAGTGGGAGCGGGGCTTTTCTATACATATAAAAATCCCCATGGTTTTCCACCATAGGTCCATTGTAAGGAAAGTATTAGCCTTGCGCCATTTTGCGAATGGCCATTCCCCACGGAGGGCTTGTATTTATCTGGATACTGGATATGGATCTCCTATGGATAGTGTTGATGAGACGGGGTGGGAGCCCACTCCCCAAGGAGGAGCTACCCACAACGGTTGTCATGCAATGCTAGTTGGTGGGTCACACTTAACTAAAATAATGATGTAGTATCCCTAAGGATTTGCCTCATGTATTTTAGAAACCAAAGCTAATTGGGAGTCATACATTATTTGGTATGAGATACCTAGATTATAATGAATGAAGGGGATCATGGATAGTTAGTCTTAATCCAAATTTTGACCAACTTTGATCCGCACCAGTCTAGGAGGTATATGCACTCCCCAAGGAGGCATACCCCGCAGAATTGGGATTCCGATGTATTCTGAATTTTGTGGTTATGAGGATTCCCACATAAATTTGGTAGAATACTAAACCCTAATGTCATTTAAATTCATTAATTGAATGTATGGTTATGTGCTACAGTATTACAAGCATGAATTCGAATACTTTCAATCCACTTGCGACCATCCTCAACCAGAATAAGTTGGTGGGATCCAACTATGTAGACTGGAAACGGAATCTGGATATTGTCCTGACAGCTTCAGGATATAAATATGTCCTTACCAAAAACCCCCTTGAAGAGCCTGGCCCAGATGCATCAGAAGCAGAAAAGGACCTTTACACCAAATGGGCCAAAGACGATGAGATGGCCCGATGTTACATTCTGGCATCCATGTCTAGTGTGCTGCAACATCAACATCAATCTTATAAGACTGCATATGATATGATATCGAACTTAAAGGAGATGTTTGCAGAACAAGGCAGACCTGCTAGGCAGGCAGCCATGAGGGTGCTCATTAGCACCAAGATGGCTGAAGGTACATCAGTACAGGAACACATGTTGAAAATGATGGACTCATTAAATGAGTTAGATGTACTGGGAGCTGCGATTGATGCAGAATCGCAGATTGACATAATCCTTGAGTCACTACCAGAGTCATTCAACAATTTCAAGGTCAATTATAATATGAATAAAATGAATCTGACTCTAGCTGAGCTATCTAGTCAGCTGGTAGCAACTGAAGGGATTATGAAGAAGAAACCAACTGCCTTAATGACAGAAAAGTCAGATGCCAAGTCCAAGCCGAAAGGCAAAGGGCGGAAAGGCAAAAAGAAATCAGTTCCAAAGGGTCCTAAGGTGGAGAATGGTCCAACTGGTGGCGTGGCTAAAGCTAAGGGTTCAGGGACAAAAGGAAAGTGTTTCCATTGTGGTAAGACAGGACATTGGAAGAGGAATTGTCCAGAATATCTGTCTAAGAAAAAGACCCCAGGTATGATTGAGTCACTTATATCTGAAGTTAGTTTTGCAACTGGTACTTCAGAATCCTGGTGTGTGGATTCCGGGGCAACTAATCACATATGTAATACGTTGCAGGGGTTCAGGGAAACCAGGAGGCTAAGTGATGGAGAAATCATTGTCAACCTAGGATCTGACGCTAAGGCGGAGGCTGTTTCAGTAGGAGTCATTACTTTATGTTTTTCAAATAAGAAATTGGTTTTGTCAGAAACATTATATGTACCGTCTTTAAGGCGGAATTTAATTTCAGTCTCTAGTTTGGTGAATAAAGGTTATTCTATTACTTTTGGTACTGAAGTTGTCATAAAGAGGAATGGTACTTTCATATGTTCTGGCAAGGTAACCAATGGACTTTATTTGTTAACTCCCACGATGTATGAGATACATGATACTGAAACAATTAGTAGATCATCATTAAAGAGAAAGTCACCTTCATCTAATCCAACAAAACTTTGGCACCTGAGGCTAGGTCATATAAACCTTAACAGGATTGAGAGGCTAGTGAAAGATGGTATCTTACCTTCATTGGTGGTAGAACCAATGCCTATCTGTGAGTCCTGTTTGGAAGGTAAAATGACTAAAAGACCCTTTTCAGCTAAGGGTAATAGGGCCAAAGATTTATTGGAATTAGTGCATACTGATGTCTGCGGACCCATTAATGTCAGGGCCAGAGGAGGATATGAGTACTTCATCACTTTCAAAGATGATTACTCAAGATATGGTTACATATACCTTATGCACCGCAAGTCCGAAGCTTTTGAAAAGTTCAAAGAATTTCGAGCGGAAGCGGAAAAGCAATTAGGTAAGAGTATCAAGACTCTTCGATCAGATCGAGGAGGGGAATATCTCTCTGCTGATTTTATGGGTTACTTATCAGAAAATGGGATTCTATCCCAGTTGTCTGCTCCTGGTATGCCTCAACAGAATGGAGTAGCAGAAAGAAGGAACCGGACTCTTTTAGATATGATTAGGTCTATGCTGAGTTTCTCAAGATTACCTATATCCTTTTGGGGATATGCTTTGGATACTGCAATGTACATACTAAACCTCGTACCATCTAAGTCTATACCCAAGACTCCCCGAGAATTGTGGTCTGGGCGAAAGCCTAGTCTACAACATTTACACATTTGGGGTTGTCCAGCACACGTGCTCAAGGTTAAGACGGATAAGTTGGAAGCGAAGTCGGAAGTATGCACATTTGTAGGATATCCTAAAGGAACTAAAGGTTGGTTATTCTATAATCCCAGAGAGCAGAAAGTGCTGGTCAGCACCAATGCGGTTTTTCTGGAGGAAGATTATATGATGGACCAGAAATTTTTAGAAAAGGTGATCTTGGAAGAGATTCAGGAGCAATCAATTCCAAATCCAAGTATGACCGGACTTGAGGAAGAACCGCCCTTACCAGACCTAGTAGTTACACCAGTACCTCGTCGTAGTGGGAGGATTGTCAGACCCCCTGACAGGTTCTCATTCTTGGGAGAGTCTTATGAAGCAATCCCAGAAGAGCCAGAACAAGATCCCTCTAACTATGATGAAGCAATAAATGACTTAGACTCGGGACGCTGGCAAGATGCTATGAAAGCTGAGATGGAGTCTATGTACTCAAATCAGGTCTGGACACTTGTGGACTTGCCTGCCAATATTAAACCTATTGGGTGCAAGTGGGTCTACAAGAGAAAAAGAGGACCAGATGGAAGAGTGGAGACCTATAAGGCTAGGCTTGTTGCGAAAGGATATACTCAGAAAGAGGGGATCGATTATGAGGAAACCTTCTCGCCAGTAGCCATGCTCAAATCCATCCGGATACTCTTATCCATTGCGGCTCATCTCGATTACGAGATTTGGCAAATGGATGTCAAGACGGCTTTTCTCAACGGCCATCTTGAGGAAGACATCTATATGGTGCAGCCAGACGGTTTTGTAGCTAAAAACCAGGAGCAAAAAGTTTGCAAACTGCAGAAGTCTATTTATGGACTGAAGCAGGCATCCCGAAGCTGGAATATCCGTTTTGACCAGGCAATCAAGTCATTTGGTTTTTGTCAAAATCCGGATGAGTCATGTGTGTACATGAAAAGTGAAGGTGACAGGGTAGTTTTTCTGGTTTTATATGTCGATGACATCCTTCTCCTGGGGAAAGACATAGGAATGTTGTCAACGGTAAAAGTTTGGTTAGCCAAGACTTTTGATATGAAGGACTTGGGAGAAGCTAGTTACATCCTAGGGATCAAACTCTATCGAGACCGGAAAAATAGGATGATTGGCTTATCCCAAGCTGCATACATAGATAAGGTGCTAGTACGATTTGCAATGCAAGACTCCAAGAAGGGTATCACACCTTTCAGGCATGGAGTGCACCTTTCCAAGGATCAGTGTCCTAAGACACCCGAGGAAAAGGAGCAAATGAGGTCGATACCATACGCTTCGGCTGTTGGTAGCCTCATGTATGCTATGTTATGTACTAGACCAGATATCTGTTATGTAGTGGGCCTAGTCAGCAGATATCAATCCAATCCAGGACCTGAACATTGGACTGCTGTAAAATGTATTCTCAAATACTTGAGAAGGACTAGAGATTACATGTTGATTTATAGCAGTGATGAGTTGATTCCAGTCGGATACACAGATTCTGACTTTATGTCAGATAAGGATTCTAGGAAATCTACCTCTGGTTATGTATTTATGCTTGGAGGCGGAGCTATCAGCTGGAGGAGTATAAAACAAGAATGTACCGCTGATTCAACCTCGGAAGCTGAATATGTAGCAGCTTGTGAAGCAGCTAAGGAAGCAGTATGGCTTAAAAGATTCCTTTTGGAACTTGGGGTGGTACCTTTGGCACGACAGCCACTCACAGTTTACTGTGACAGCAGCGGGGCAGTCGCTCAGTCAAAGGAACCCAGAAGCCATAAAAGCCAAAAGCATGTACAGAGGAAGTATCACTTAGTCAGAGAGATTGTGCAGAGAGGCGATATTGCTATTACCAAGATAGCCTCTGCAGACAATTTAGCAGATCCCTTTACTAAGCCTTTGACTACCAAAGTCTTTGAGCAACATGTGGAAGGGATGGGCATGAGATGCAACCCTGACTGGCATTGAGCCCAAGTGGGAGATTGTTAGTTTTTGTGGACTCAATCCATCAGTTGATGTAATAAATTGATTAATTTCTTTATTTATCAATAATATCATACTTTACTTTCATAAGATGAATGTTATTCTACTACTTCATGCACATGACCAATACGTATGACATAATGGTTCATGAGTTGAACCGGGTCCCATTAGTATATTAGATGTGATATATGTGCATGGATGAGATCCACACGCGGGAGATATATGTCACAAATCTTATACTTAAAATAGCTTCACAACCAGTAATGAGATTGGGCATCTCATTTGATAAGGTTGCAGCACTTTGATCACTATGAGATAGTGTGATTTGTCTCAATCATCAGAATGTAAGATTCTGGATCAATGGTGCTGGTACATTGGATGTATTGAAGGACCATGAGATGCACCTTATGGTATTCCGTCTCAATAATAAGGTATGCTCTCATAATTCCCTTGCAATAGGCTCTCAATCCTGAGACATTGACGAACTCAAGTTTCTATCTATTCATTTGCTTTGAGTCACCAATGAGTGAGGCCGACTATAGGTTAACACCTCGGTGTCTTGGGTATATGGTAGTAGAACTGTGGGAACGTTGAATGATCAAGATGGAATCTATCTCTATTATCCCCTTGTGCCAATTAATGGATTTGTCATTAGTAAGTGCGCACCCATCTCAATTAAGAGTTAATTGGATGGTACTGATGATTACTGTGATTAATTGGGGCTCAAGGATAATAAGATGTGGAACTTAGATTGGAAGAGACAGATTTATTCCAATTGATCCACGGATATTGATAGAGGGGCCTACTTGTGGTAATTGGGAAGTTTAGGGTCTTCATTGTAATTTATTCCTAAGACTGGAGTGCAATTGCATTTATATAGTGGTGTTATTTGCAATTAACTGTGGGCCCGGATTGCACATGAGATGTGGGGTCGCGGTGTTCCAGTTGGAGCCAGCTTTCTAAGGAATCCCTAGTGGTCCCCACGCTAGCCCAAGATATTGGAAAACACTAATCCGACTTGGACTCTAGAAATAAGAGTTTGGAAAGGAGAAAGTTGCTAATTGTTTTGGAAGTAAGACTTCTATTTCAATTAGACAAGGGAGAGATTTGGAAGTCTATAAAATATCCTTGGACGTCCAAAAGAGTTCCTCTCACGCCCAAAACCCTTTCGTGCAAGAGTTGCGCGAGTTACTCTCCTCTCCTTTCTTCTAGTTCCTTGGAGTCTCGAGTTGGGATTTTCTCCTGAAGATTCCACCGTTCTTCTTGAGAAAAGAAATCCAATTCGGGGGTCATAGCGTGGAAGGCTAAGAGGTCTTGAAGAAGTCCATTAGAGCACTGCGGGTCTCCAAAGGTATGATCTACTTCTTGCATGTCGTAGGTTATTTTGGATGTTTAGTGCTGGTATAATTTTACTGTACATGGTCACGAGATTGAGGGTAACGCATCCTGGATTGGGTTTTGGTCTTATGGATAGTTGATCCCTGTGTCAAGTGGATCAAAAGTTTTGAAAATCTATCCACGAGACCCACCTACTTCCAACATATTCAACAGATTAAAGAATGATACATTAAAGATGACAAGATGAAGCACATTACACCAAAGTTCTTCACTCATGAGCTTCAGAAGAATGGAAAGATTGAAGTCAAGCAAGTTCGTTCAAGCAACAACCTGGCTGATCAGTTTATGAAGTCTTTGTCAAAATCAGTATTCTAGAGATTTGTATATGAGATGGACATGCCTAACCATGTGAAAGGTTGTTATCATCAGGGGGAGTAGTCAATCAGGGGGAGGCATCCTGAAGTATGCTACCCAGGACATCTGTGCACTGTACTCTTTTTCTTTTTCTAGGTTTTATCCCACTGGGTTTTCGTAGTTAAGGTTTTAACGAGGCAGCATTATGCACGTCCAACACCAAATCAATGATCTTGTAGAATGTTGTACTCTTTTTCCTTCGCTTTGGTTTTTATCCCACTGGGTTTCTCCTTTGCAAGGTTTTAATGAGGCAACTATCATTGAATGGTGGTCATCCAAGGGGGAGTGTTATAAGATATATTATTATAGGTAGATGCCCACATTGGGACCCACATGAGATAAAGGAATTACTTAGGGTTAGAGTCTTTCCTTATTAGGTTGCTTGGGGAGGAAGCAATCTTATTCTATAAATATGATTCTCCTCCCCTCCTATTATGTACACACACATCTCATTAATAAGAACCTCTCTTCCTCCTCTCTATTCTTCTTTATCCCTAGTTCTCCTTTAGTTTTGTAAAATGGCCTAGCTAAAAAATTGAGATTTTAGGGAAAGATATCAGTCAGTGCATTTAAAACTTGGCCCCATTAAAAAAATTAATGTAGCTTGTTTCTTTGATTGATGCATATTAGTTAATAAATAAAGGAGGGGAAAAGACGTATTTGCAATTGATCGATTTGAATTAAAAAGATGGTACCTAACTGATGCTTTTTTAATTTAGAACTTCTGTCGATTAAATTGGAAGAGAAACTTTAAGATTTGTTGTTTTTAAAGGATGAGTAAATAGAATAGAATGAAATATCAAAATCCAGAATCAGTTGCCCCCCTTCCATTCGCCCACACCCACACTTGAGATGGTAAATCATTAGGTTGCGCTTTACCCATCAACCAGTAGACCTATTAACCCATGTACCCACCTTTGCATCTTGTTTTTCTCCTTTACTATCCTTTTCTTCTTTCTTTTTCTGGCTTAATTTCTACTGCCATAGAACCCAACCTCTATTGGACCCATCATCGAGATCATCCTTTGTGAATCCAGACTCCATCACCCACCCAACCGAGCCAGGCTTGACCCAAACCCACCTGTACTCGAAGCCCACACTGTTCATCATCTCCTTTCTTATGATTTTCTTCTCTGTCACTTCATCTCTTCTGCTGATCTCTCTCTTTGCAATCAAATTCAGAACAACCTCTGCTCTTCTTCTCTTCTCCATTCCTGCCAGACGAACCAGGAGCTGGAATCCATCTCTGTTTCCTTTTCCCTTTCTTTTTCTTCTTCCTGTTTTCTGCTTTTCTTCTTCTCCATCTTCTGTGTCTTCTCCTCCTCGCCAAGACCAAACCGTGGAGACTTGGGTTTCCGTCCCTCCTTTCTCTCTTCTGCTTTCTTTTTTTCTTCTTCCTTGCTCCTTCTTCTTCTGTAACTAAACCCAGTCGTCTTCTTCCTCTTCCTTCCATCCTCCCTTCTCGTTTTCTTCATTCATGCTTTTCTCTTTCTCTGTTTCTTTCCTTCTTTGGCTTTCTTTTATTCTTCCCCAACTCAGACTTCTCCTCTTCCCCTTTCTTTTCTTCCCTTGTTCCTGAATCAAGCACAACCCATATTCTTCTTCCCCTTTTTTTCTCAGATCCACCTTTACCTCAGTCTCTCTGCTGCATTCCACTAAACCAAACAGTCCCCATCTTCATCCCATCATATTCTCCTTCTTCCTCATGTTAACCTGCCGCCTCTTCTTCTCATTTCAGTCTTCTTTTTCTTGTGATGGGTCGATGGTTGGTATGGATCGATAGCTGGTTGGGTGGAGCAAGAGGGGATACTTGCAGAGAGTTGCAGTGGGAGATGGTTTCATCATGACAATGGCAAAGGCATAAAAAACAGAGAAGAAACTATATAATTTGATAGAAATAATAGAGAGAAGAAGAGAGCATACCTTGTTTTCAATATTTGTTCGTGTGAGAAACGTTGGTTTTCAAAAGTTCAAATGGGTCGATGGCCAAAGAAAACAGAGAAGAGAAGAAAAGAAAAAAGGAAGAAAGAAATAGATGAGATGGGTCAACGGTTGGTTGGCCGGAGCAAGAGGAGATACTTGCAGAGAGTTGCAGTGGGAGATGGTTTGATCGACAGAGAAGTAAACTGAAGGAGAGAGCATACCTTGTTTTCATTATTTGTTAATGTGAGAAACAGTTGTTTTCAAAAGTTGAGATGGGTTGGTGGCCAAAGAAAACAGAAAAGAGAAGAAAAGAAAAAAAAGAAGAAAGAAATAGATGAGATGGGTGGACAGCTAGTTGGGCAGAGCGAGAGGGCATACTTGTAGAGAGTTGCAGTACGAGATGGTTTCATCAACAAAGAAGAAAACTATATAATTTGATAGAAATAATAGAGAGGAGAGAGCATGCCTGAATAGGGAACTTTTGCCATGCAAAGTTGTCGTATAACTTGGGTGCCTTTATATATACAACTTTATTAATCTCATCCAAATCAAAGATTTGGTTTTTATATTTAAGATTTCTTTTGAGAGTTGATTAGTACTATCAATTGAAGATCAGGAAATTAATGGATTTAGGACTTTAATCGTAATGCGCCATGTGTTGCTCTCTCGTAAAGAGAGCTACACCATGTGTTGCTCTCCCGCGAAAGAGGGTATTGTCATAATGTATACCAGAACCTTCGTAGACCCTTAGTCCCTCCTACCATTAGAACCCATCCCATGGAGCCAAACCCACCACAAAGAGAGAGAGAGAGAGAGAGAGAAAAAAAAAAAGAAAATTCTAAGAATGTGACATTGGTCTCTCCTTGTTGTGGAAATGAAATTGAAAGTTATGAATGACAGAAGAATTAAGCTAAGAGTGTCCCACCAAGTATAAACCGTGTGAAACAAAATTCGATCCCTGGGGATGAGTACTAGAACCATTGATCTGGTGCCCCACTTGAATCATTTTCTATAACCCAAAACTAACCACCAATGAATCTTCTAAACTGGTGGATCAATGCTGGTCTTTTGCTTTTGTTTTTGTGTCTTTTTTTCCTTTTCAAATCCTTCTAAAAATCACTGTAATGGGAAGAAGGGTCTACAAAGAAGACAATAAGGTTTAGTCCACTTTCATCTGTGGTGGGACCCATCAGATAGATAATACTACTGCTTCATTGAAGCGTGAGAAACCAGCAGCACTATTAGAGGTTGGAGGATTCTTTGAATATTCTAACAGTTGAATCCAAAATTTGGTATGTTAACCTAGATCTAAAATCTGGGCCCTTAAAAACAAAAAAATTGGCCTGTTTAGTATATGGGCTAGGCTTGTATTTAATGATAAATAGCCTTAAGTCCTGCCCGAAAAGATGAATAAATAAAATTTTCTCAATACCTAAATTTAAGATTTTAGAGATAATGGATAAATAAAGATTCAAGGAAAAGATTTATATTGCTAAAGTGTGAGAGAGAGTTTTTAGGAGAGGGATAGAAATTTAAGGGGTGAGAGAACATGCCACGTGTTGCGCTCCTGTAAAGCAGAAGTGCCACATGTCACCCTCCCGCTAAAGAGGGTATTGTTAAAATATATACTAGCACGCTGTAGGCCTATGCCCAACACGGGCCAAAAAGTTTTAAAGAAAAAGCATATAAGCTAATATGAAATCAATATCTAAGCATATTGAAAAAAAACATTTAATAAAAATATTGAAATAATTGATGAAAGAAAATCTATAGCCATTGTAAATTCACAACTTTAATTTAAATGGCAAAGTGTTGTGTAAAATCCAACACATCTTGAGAGACGCTATTATTTAACTCTATTATACAAAAAAATGCATTTTGTTCTAATATATTACATGTTTTTGTAATAATAACAATCATATATTTAAAAATAACAAAGCATATTTAGAACACTACACATGGTTGGCATTGTTGATTAATAGCTTAATTTATTATTTTTATATTATTAATGAAATTTTAAATAAAGCCCAATCAATTGATCAATTAAAAAGAGAAATGTGGTCTTTGTTTCTTCTTTTTTTACTTTTTTAGTTGTTTACTCTTTTACAGTTGATTTTATAATCTATGAGGCGCATTGATTTATGAGAATCTCCATCACACATGTGAGATGAAAATGATTTTAGGAGGGTCCAAAGAGAAGTTTTTTTGAGAAATATGATATTGTGTATTATAGCACAATATACCCGTTATATAATATTGTCTATTATTGTTTTCCAGATTATAGCCCGGGTTAGTTTTGAGAGATTTTAGAAAACAGGCTTCCATTGAGAAAACCGACTCTTTGTTAATTCCTATTTTTTAGGAGATATTTTAGATTTATTTTAGGAGAGATATCTTACATTTATTTTAGGGATGCCATGTGTCGCACTTTCACACACTCTCTCAAAGGTGTTAACTTTTTTAATATATATAATAACATAATATAATATACTATAATATAATGCTTAAAATAGTAAAAAAATAGGCCAACCAAATCCACTAATTATTTGAGAAAGATAAATATAATTCCTTCTTGCTTCGCGGTCCATCTATGGTGGGACCAACCTGAAGATCAGTAAATGGTACCACTACCTAATAATCTTCATGTTTAATAATTCATGCTATGAGCCACCATGCTAAGGACAGACTTAAGCGGAAGTGTGTGGGTGTGACTGCACCTGTCACACTATGGTACACTTTGCAAATACATAAAAATTTTTAGTTTACTACTAAAAATCCTATAAAAGTTGTGGGCTGCCATCAAATTCCACATAAAATTGTTCCCAAAACCAGATTATCTATTAGGGTTCATACCCCTCAAACAAAAATGCTCTCTTGGTCAATCCATCAGTGGTTAGGGCTTAATTTATTTTCTATGAGGCTCACATTTCGTTCGAACATACTCGTACTCAATTTCGGCATATCAAATTAATAAATTCAAAGTTGAGCCATTGTATTTGGTTGGGGCCCAAAATTCAAATGTGTTTTACATGAATGGAGATCCTAATTCTCTATTTTTAACAATGTGATTGGTTAATGAAGTGGGGAATGATATGCCATGTGCTCCACTCATTTTGCAAGAGTCACATAAAGTTGCATGCATTGTCAATAGTGGGCTCACGATTTTGATTAATTCGAATGTGTTTTTCATGAATAGCGTACATGCAAATCTTGCGTTGATGGTAAGTTTATAATAATATACATTCATATCAATCTTGTATTGTTGGCAAATAGGGAACCGAAAGAATATATCACATGCTTTAGATTTTTTAGTAATAGCATTTGTTTGAATAGATTTTGTTGACAATGAGATGATGATGAGGGAAAGAAAGAGAGGATTAGGTTGGATGAGATTTGTAGAAGATTTAGGACTTTACTTCTTTAGGACATTAGAATATTTAGGACTTTAATCAGACCGAGCCACATGTCGCACTCTTGCAAAAAGAGTGTGCCACGTGTCACACTCTTTTTAATACAGGGCCCATGCCCAACACAGGCCAAAAAACCCAAAATACCTGACGATATAACAAATAAAGCAAATATAAAATATATAGATATATTATTTAACATGTTGAAATTCACTATGTCAAATTCTATAAAAAAGAAAAAGGAAAAAAAAAGGTGTGATGAATTAATAAAATTACAAATCAATCATGTACGTTTTTTAGTTGAAGTTGTTGATGTATAAGAGTATAAATCTTAAACCAATAACAAATCTCTATACCCTATATTGATTTGGGATACTAATGAAATAATATAAAATGAAGCGCTATATAAACTCAAGATAAATCTTAAATCTAAAATAAAAGATATAAGTATTTGAAATAAATGGTCCATAGGAAAGTAAAATACCTAAGCCATGATTGTAGCTAGTAATGAAAGGAAAAAAAAAGAACATTGTAGTCATTATAATGATATTTAAATAATAATAACAATAATAATTATTATTATTATTATATAATCTTAAGAGAAAATAAATAAATTTTGAGTAGCTTTTAAGAGTCTGAATGAGGTAAAAACCAAACAAAAAAATAAATTTAGTAAAACTTCTTTCTTAAATTTTCTATTACTAAATTATACCAAAAAAAAAAAAAGGTAAGAGAGACAAATCTAGTAGCACAAACTCTGGCCACTTAATTTTGGTTAACTCTTCTCTCCTTATATAGTAGTGTTATTGCTTATTCAACTAAAAAAGAATTAAAATAGAAATTCCAATATCTAATTACCACAACTATGCTACTAATGAAATGGAAGTGATCCCCAACTTATATGGCACACGCTGATAAAAAAAAATGCCCATCAAACTCACCATATATTTGAACATTGCATTAATGATATATTTCCAATACATGAAAAATAAGTAAAGCGAGGATTTTGATGAGAAAAATCATATGCTACACACCACCCCACTTAAGGGTGATCCTGGGTTAGGCCAACCTGAGCTCGACATGCTTGGATATGTAATTAGAGCCCTTTTAATAATTGGACTAATCTTAAATTAAGTGATAGAAAGCCCAAAACTCGGCCCAACCTGTGTAATGAATGCATATAATTTAATTTAATTAATACAAACAAGTACTCAAATAGCCACATAATTGATTAAAAAACCCAATTTAGCTTCGGGCTCGGGCCTGACTCTTACAGCAATGTTGGGCTTAACCTAGGCTTGGGCCAATAATTCTAAAGTTGGGCTGGGACTGGATATGCATTAAACTGGCCTAGCCCATCTCATGAACACCCTACTACCCCACTTGTTCATGGATGCAATGCATACTACATCGGTACACTCTACCCTTCCTTGCATATGTTGTAGAGGGATGAGAGAGAGAAATTAGGGAGGGATAGATTTTATAGAAAACAAAGGAGAGATTTTAGGAAAATTAAGAGATTTTAGAGATTTGGTATGAATAGAGTTTAGTTAATATAGATGAAATCCTTAGATTGCGCCACGTGTCACCCTCTCATAAAGAGTGCTGAGCCACGTGTTGCCCTCTCATGAAAGGGGGTATTGTTATAATATATATGATAATAATATATAACAACTAGCATTTCAAGGCCCATGCACAACGCAAGCTGTGGAAATAAAATTAAATTTTATTTAAAAATAAGATTTTGTTAAAGTTTATTAATGTTTTAATAAAATATAAATGAATGTTATCATATAATTCATTACACAATCATAATTAAAATAGTTACTCTAAAGCCAAATGTTTTAGAGCTGCTATGTTTTATATCATGAGACTATAATAGGATGGATGGTTGGACCAAAATCACCAACACCATTCATAAATAATTAATTTGGTGATTAGCTTTGGTGTCATTTTGAGTCCTTCATGATTAGAAGAGTTGTATATGGAAGGATCCTTACCTTCCTTGAGCAAATATCCAGGCTAGCAAACCATAAGAAAGCATCTAAGCAAAAAGAAAATAAAAGACCTACTATCCACAAGGGAGAAAATAATTTGAAAAAAATATATATAACATGAATCTTTATCTATTATATTTGAAAAAGGAGAATAAAGAAAGGAAAAGGAGAGTGCAATTGTCAAGTAAAACAACTAAGACAATAAATCAACCACAAATATAATTTAAAAAAAAGTGCAAACCAAAGATGAAAAATTGAAAACAAAAAAATGGGGGCAAAGCCCACCTAGATGAAAGCCCATTTCCCAAATTGGAACCATGGCATCAAGTTACTATGTCACTCCTCAATTATGAATTTATTATTCTTTACATGACAACTACATCATTCTGGAAAGCTATCACACTTGTTGAACCTCAGTCCACTTCTAAAATTATAATGAAAGTTCTAGCTCACCTTCTAAAATTCACATAAAAATTCTACATCTATCCCTAAAACCTACTTACAAATTCTAGGTTTATTCCCAAAACCAAATTGCATGTTTTTGCACAATATAGTTAGTTTTGCACAAATTTTATTTTATCTAATGTTGTGACTTCAATGCTATGTCAGTTTGCATGTCTAAATCTAATTAAATATAGTTATGAAATCTGAAATTAGTTAATGAAAATTAATATGGAATTAGATATAATAAAAATATATAACTAACTCTTTCATGTAGGTTTAGCAAGTTGCAAATAGTCATCCTATGACATGGTGGGCACACTTATTGACTCAAATATTAGGAAGTACATCTATCTAATAATATAATCACAGCAGCTCCATCTAACAAAATGATCATGGCGGGCCCAACCAAAACTGAAAATCATCGAGTGCAACCCAAATTGACAATCACATAAATCCAAGTCCACTACTCAAGTAAAGAATAGAAATTTTAGGACCTTGATTTGATTATATTTGTGCTTAGGTACAAATTAAATGTCAATTTTAAGATTAAATATGGATTTTGAAATCAATTGACTTCCACAACTTAACATCACTCCGTCAGGTACGATTCTGCTCCAAATGTTATTATTTTGAGGGGATGATTTCAATAGAGGGCATCCATAAAGTAGGCCATGATCAGCAATATGTTCCACTTTTTTTTGTGAGAATTTGTAAGAATTTCTTAGATGGTTTGGGAAAGATAGTATTGAAATCTTGAAAGCTGCATACAAAATCCACCGAAATACAAAGAATTCGACCACCAATTGGTTTTGATTTCTTTAGATGCAATATTCACACCATTTGTGACATCCATCCAATTATGCCCTGTGACTCCTAGCCATCCAACTGCGAGCATCTATCTATAAGTATTTGCAATAGAGTTCTAAGTTCTGATTATTTCATTATTCAGGTAGTGGCATGATCACCAGTATTATGAGGGTCCACTTGAAATCAGTGGTCAATACATATGACCACGCAGTTATGAATCTCAAGATAAAAAAGAGTTATTAAGTGATATCAATGGATCTCTTTGGAGGACATGAGTATAATAAGAGATTTTAGGAACATAGTGAGAGATTTTAGGTATTTTAAATTTTATAGGAAAGACGGTAGATCTATTTTGAGAGAGATGAGAGTCTCAAGATAAAAAGAATTATGAAGTGATATCTATGGATCTCTTTGGAGGACATGAGTATAATGAGAGATTTTAGAAACATAGTGAAAGATTTTAGGTGTTTTAAATTTTATAGGAAAGATGGTAGATCTATTTTAAGAGAGATGAGAGAGATTTTAGATTTTATAGATTCCATGTGTCACCCTCTCATGCACTCTCGCCAAAGGGGGATTCTCTTAATATATAACTAGTATTGCAGGGCCCGCACCCAACGTGGGCCTTGTTTGGGTGCTGGCCTTGTCTAATAATTGCATTATTTGTAGCTAAAAATATTTATAAATATATAAATAAATTGTACATTAATATTAATAGAAAACTCATTACACAAACATAATTTTAAATATTTTAGTGCACTCTCGAAAAAATAAATATCATATTAGAAACTAAATAAAAAATAATATACCCATGGAGTTTTATTAGAATAAGAATAGAAAAAAGTTAGATAATTTTTTATTTAATCCATAAACCCAATAAAAAGGAAAAACTATATTGAAATGAATTAGATGGAATAATCCAATGTACAAAAACTCATAAGGGCAACCAACCCTCTCACTATGAATAATTTTTAAAGATGAGTGTTTTTAGACCTAGAAGAATAATTGCATCAATGGCCATTTGCTTATGAGCTATAAAGAGGATTATGGTGGCACATGGGGTAGGCCTTCTACAAAATGGAAACTTTTGATTATCAATCATAATATTCAGGATCATTACAAAAAAAAATATTTTTTTTATATATTACTGGGCCTTGCACATATCTCAAACTCAAACTATATATTTGTCAAGTAGATGGACCTAGCCCGCATGCTTTATACTTTGTCTTTGATATAGGGTTTTACATAGGCCATTTCAAGTCTAGATCCTAAACTAATTAGGCTCCGCTCGGCATTACACTATCAATGGCTAGGTCGTGTTAGGCGAGGGAGCATCAAAGTCTAGGTCAATATCTAAAATAGAACTATTTAAATCAATTCTAAAAAGTAAAAATAGGTTTTTCTCTTACAAAGGGCTATCTCATTATATATATAACGTTGCAGGGCTCGCGGCCAACGCAAAGGCCTATGCTAACTCATCTTAGTTCTCACAGTAGTGGAATAAATTAAGACATCATTCTGAAAGATTAAAGTCATTTGTTAAATATAGATTACTTGGTATAAGAAAAAAGAAAAATAATCCACTATCTTTGCAACAAAATGGTCACCCAAATCGAATAGAAAGAATTCAAAATAAGACGGAGTTGGGAGCATGACGTCCTACCTCATTAAATTTGGTGGATTCACATAGTCCAAGTTAGATTATCACCTGTATAATATTTAAAGGGATTTGCTATATGAAAGCAAAAAAGAACTCAGCACACTAAAAAAAAAGCCTAAATTACCCCCACCCTATTCTCTCCTCACTCACCTTCCCCACCTCCCTCTCCTCCCCTTCCCCACCTCCCACTCCGATGATGTTCGCAGCTCCAATGGAGGGAGTCACCGAATCCCACTCCCCTCTCTCTCCCTCCCCTCCCTCTTCCTTTCTCTTCTCTCCTCCCTCTTTTCTTCTCCATTCCTCTCCTTATTCCATTTTCAACCTATTCGGCTCTACAAGGCCGAACATTACACTCTTGTTCAGCCTTGCAAGGCCGAACAAAAAAAATAATGGTCTGTTAGTCTTGGCCGAATGGGCTTAGGAGGGGGGGCTGTGGCTGTGGAATGGGAATAGGAATGGGGGGAGATTGGATCTCTCTATTGCAGGGAGACCTCGATCTCCCAGTAGTAGGGAGGTCGAGTAGAGGGGGAAAAGGGGGGAGAGAGAGAGAGAGAGAGGAAGAGGAAAAGACAGGGACAGGGAGAAAAAGGAAGATGGAGGAAGAGGAAGAGGGGGAGGGAGGGAGATTCGGCCTCTGCTAGAGCTGCCAATCATGGCTAGGAGGGGGAGGTGGGGAAGGGGAGGAGAGAGGAGGAGAAGGTGACTGGGGAGAGAAGAGGGCGAAGGTAGTTTGAGAAATTATTATTATTATTATTATTATGAGTGTATTGAGTCCCTTTTTCTTTCATATAGCAAATCTCTATTTAAAAGATGGAATTTGTGAAATAGAGAAAGGCACTGAGAAGGGATTCCAGAGAGAGAGGCATTGAGATAACTGTCGTGCAATCTTCCTTCTAAAAAGGGGAATTCTATTTATGATTTGTTTTTAATTAGCAAGCTTTAATAGATAAGAAAGATTTGTTAAATGTAGTGGGACCATGTTCAATAACCATGAATAAGAGTACTACTAAAAAAAACTCAAATCCAACCTAGTGGACATTCCATATTCCAACTTCCAAGGTTCAGCGGGTATCCATTGCATATATATTTTAGATTTCCTTTTTATGCTATCTTAATTGGACTATAGGACTACTGAGAAGGAGCCTCAATTCTTTTTTCACCAAGTTGAATTTTTGTGGTCCACTTTGATGGAGTCTCTCCATCCATCTCAGAAAATGGATCAGTTTGAATATTTTTTGAAATCTTTTAAAAAAGGCATTAATCTCTCATGGAGTCTCTCATGGTGACAATCTTGGCGTGCTATACCTTGAGCGTTGAAGAAATTATTCTTAATTTTATCATTCTTCTATGTCACTAATAGTTCTATTTAATCTCCAACAAAATTTTAATGACACAAATCTCAAATGAAACGTAAAAGGGAAGCATGACATGGGCACCATACAAATCCCAAGTAGATTTGTGGTCAAATACGTGAGATTTGAGAAAAAGGTTTCATCAAGATCTAACTCATACTCATGGTTGAATCCCTTCACTTCCAACCAAGCTGTGTAAAGATTTGTGGTCCCACCAGACTGACTCTCCTAGTTGTCGACCCACATGCATCCTACTGTCTTCACATCATCTGGACATAAAACCATCTCCCATGTCTGATCCTCAATCAAAGTTGCAATATGATTGCCCCCTCCGTCTCGCCACTCCTTTATGTCTTGTTCGACCAATTCTGCATTTGTGTGAGTCTCTGAAATGTTACAAGGAATGACTTCCGTGACAATTTCATCAACCATCCCTTGTAGATCTGATCCAATCCCAAACCAATCACCAACTTGACCCTATAAAAATTGTGCCCCCAGTTGGATTCATCAAACATAATTTAAAACAAAAAGTAAAGAAAAAAATCTTAACAAATGTAAGATACGTAGATTTGTTACACATGGAAAATTCAATGTGCCTATTACTCTCTACCTGCCTAACTACAAGATGCACTCTTATCTTTCTGGTCCTACAGTAATTAGCCCCGTATGCAACCGTGTGTATCTTATGGAAATGATGTGGGAAAGCATTCATGGAAACCCAAACCAAAATTACTAAATGAGACTTTTACATAAAATACCCAAATTAAAAACTAAACGTTCATACTTGGGCTCAAATTCGATTCCCGAATCCCAAGACTGAATCAATACTCAAATACTTAATCTACTAAAATAGTATTCTAGCAAAGATCGTTTCTTTTGGACTTAGCTATCTTTGGGCCCAATATAATTGATAGAAACCATTCGGATTGATCTTAAAATGAAATATATTTTTTCTATACATTAAATTGATAGAAAATGTTGGATTTATATTATGTGGGTCCCATTAAATTTATAATTGTGGAAATAGATGGTAATGATCATTGGATTGTGTCAATCTTAATGCATCTTGAATCCATTCTAAATTTTCCAATCTCAGTACAATGAGGTCAGCACCTGATTCCCACCTTGAATATCCAGGCTAAAATATCATACTTTATGGTAGATGATGAAGTTGAAGTTAAAGTTGAAGTTGAAGTTGCAGGTCCTACTGAACTATTTGCACTCACGTTACTCCTGACAAAATAGCAAAGCCCACTCGGTGAAAATGGCGAAACTTCAAAGAAAAACGCTAAAAGTATAATGATTACTAAAACCTACATTAAAAAGATTGTACCCAAAAAAACTCTGTATTTGCACCCTAATGTAGCATAAGATCATTTCCTGCATAAGGATTTTAAAAGAATGGAAAAAAGCAGGCAATTGGATAATGAACATACCCAGTTGTTGCATAGAGGCAATTATCATAGCCTGCAACCAAATGAATTCAAAGTCCCTGAACAACTGAAGATTACAAAGCAAACACATACAGTAACAACTTGATTACAAAGAATCAAAGATGGATGTAATGCATACTACATCAGTGGGCTCCACCTTTCCTTGCATATGTTGAAGAGGGATGAGAGAGAAATTAGGGAAGAAGAGATTTTATAGAAAATAAAGGAGAAATTTTAGGAAAATTGAGAGATTTTAGAGATTTGTTATGAATAGAGTTTAGTTAATATAGATGGAATCCTTATATTGCACCACGTGTCGCCCTCTCACGAAGAGGGCTGTGCCACGTGTTGCCCTCTCGTGAAAAGGGGGATTGCTTTAATATATTTATTAACTAGCGCTTTAGGGCCCGCACCCAACGCGAGCCATGAAAAATTAATAATTAAGTCTTATTAAAAATTATAATGAATTTAAATAAAATATTAATGAACACTATGATAATTATTTTTGAACAAAGATGATGGAGGTTGTCCTCTGGAAGTCTACATATTTTTTAGAGAAAGAAAATGACTAAACTCATGTATCATGGCATGCTTTGTTTCATAATTATATTTACAGCATACAACACTGGAGTAGTCTTCTTCTCATTCTTCTTTTTCTTCTATACCTTCTATACTACTGCTAGCCATGCAAGAACTTTTCTTCTTCTTCTTCTTCTTCCAAGATACTACTTCTATACTACCACTAATGCCATGAAAGAATTCATTACTTGAACCGGCCATGGTTCACACTGCACCCATTTTGAACCAGTGGTTGTAAAATTTTATTTTGGTTCGGATTTGATGTTTTCATAGTCTAGCACTTTTGTATTTCTTAGAAACCTACTCCAGAGAAAATTGCTAGACAAAAGTTCAGACTATTGGTATTCAAACCTATATGTTTGCCATACAATCTAGAGCTAAACCCATTCAAACGGGACTATTTTGCAAAGTACCAGACAAAGTTCAGAGACTGCTACAACATACAACCAATTGAGAAGAAAGCCGTCATTACAAAAACTTCACGCAAATTTCAAATACTCCCAGAACAATAAAAAAGGAAAGCCATTATTACGAAAACTTCATTCAAATTTCAAGATAGATATAAAAATATGTAGCAATTGGTGAACAAAACAATAAAAAAAGAAAGTCATCATTACAAAAAAAGTACATGGAAATTTCAACCAATCCCATACAAGAAACATATAATAAGATTGCAGATTTAGGCCTTCCATGCAAAAACAAACAGAAAGATGTAGAGCAGCTGCAGTTAGAATAGGTTTTGCAATGGAGAGAGGAATCGCTAGAGAAGGAAACAAATACGAAAGTTGCAGGCCATGCTTACACTTTGCAATGGAGAGAGGAATCGCTGACAGTGCTTACACTTTGCAATGGAGAGAGGAATCGCTGACAGTGCTTACACTTTGCAATGGATAGAGGAATGGTAGGCATTGCAATGGAGAGAGGAATCGCAAGCAGTGCTTACACTTTGCAATGGACAGAGGAATGGCAGGCAATGCAATGGAGAGAGTAATTGCAGGTAGTGCTTACACTTTGCAATGGAGAGAGGAAACACAGAAGAAGGAAAAAAATACAAAAGAAGGGGAGAAATTTAAGCGCTGAGAAAGAGCATGGCACTAGTGCTTACATGGAAACACACATGAATCCTACAAATTTCTCAAGTGATTGACAAACTTACTTAAAGGGTGTGAAATAGAGAGATTTTAGGGGAGTGTTTTGATGGGATTCTATATCTAAAATATTATATATCATTCACTCATTCAATGATATTCTAAGTTGCATGTTATCATATATGCAATTGACAATATGGTTGCCTCGTAAAAAAAAAGAAGAAAAAGAAAAAGAAAAATAAGAGAACAACAATGTACCACCGAAAACATCCATGGTGATTGACCTTATCACTTACTCTTTATTAGAATTGATGGCCTTAGTCACTTCAAGCAAATTAGAAAGAACCCCGGTCTTAATGAGAGCCTTTAGATTGCATAATAAAATCAACGGTATATCTATGGTTTGATTTTGATAAAATCAACTCACTGGAACCATGTTGGATTGGGTATAGCTAGGCACAGTGGGACCCTCCAGGATTATTTTGGTTGAAATTGGGTGCAATCAATAGATTATGGTGCAACATGTTGCACTTGGGTTCGGATAGATTTGGTGCGACCCATCAAATAACAGCAATGGCCTCCACCCATACCCACCCATCTACTAATCAGGTAAGAAATGTCAACCCAAACCCATGCCAAATGTGGATGCATGCTAATCAAAATGTTCTTTTTTTTCTTGATTTTTATGACCCAAGTATCCTTTGCCAGTCCCGCCTTCAGACCTTTGGTCTCTGGCCCGGTGGTTACCTGAACTTGATAGCAAGGACTATTCCTTGGGAGGTACATACATGGTTGCACACATATTACTCCGGATAACACACGGAGTAGGAGTCAAACTCGAGACCTTAAGAAGCAAACCTAAGGCCCAAATCAATTAAGCCACTGCCTTGACGACATGCTAATAAAAATGTAGAGAGGTATTCTGTCATGGATTGGGCGTATGGATGCTACAATGACCAAACTCAGCCAGACGGCTTTAATAAAATGGACTGTGAAATTTTTCAAAAAAGCTGTGGCCAGATCGACCTATTGAATGGACAGGGTAGCCGAAGCCTGGGTGATGGCCTGGGCCTAAGTAATGGCTTGGTTATCCAATCTTGACTTGCATTAAATTGTATTTTGGATCTGATTTTAGCCCTCTGCTTTGGCTGGGTTTATTTTATAGTTAGGTTTTTGTATGCTTATTAGATCTAACCATGGTCTCTTCAATGGGTGGAAATAGTTGGTTTGGGTCAAAGTGAGCAATCTGGGTAACATGTAAATACTCAACCTAATCCCAAGTGGTTAAGCTGATGTCGTATGTTAGAGGGAATTCGGGTTGGGTTACTAAGTTATTGTGCAAAAAGCTATGTTGGTTTGGGTCTTGGTTAATAGTTATAATGATGGGTTCAAAACCTCAACCGAATGCCAAGATGAAAAGGGTCATACCAAACTCCAATCACTGGCTAGGTTTGGATAGGGTTGTCAGGTCAGGTCAGGAATTGACTTTAAGAGACATAATAAAATATGGCAAAATGAGCTCTACCCAGGCCTAATTTTCTAGCCACTATATTTGACTTATATGGCCCAACTCTAGGCCCAGCCTAGGCCACGACCAGCCTTTAATTGGCCCTATGATTTGGACCTCTGAATCAATGACTATATGTCTGTCATATACCTGTATAGTGTTTATTATTAAAGGAGAAAAGAGAACAAATAAAAAATCATAAAAATAATTCTAACATTCTAAACTTTAAAATAAATGAATTTCTCTTCAATTCCACAAATGCTGAACCTTTTGAAGAAGAGAACAGGAAGTTTAGAGAGGTATCTAATTAATTATCTTCTTAAAATCAAGGATTGAAAATCTTGGATTAAGCAAAAGAAGAAAAGGACATCTAGGTTGGTTCAATTGTGAATGCAAAAGGAAGAAGAAGAAGGAACAGAGAAGGAGTGACACAGAAGAATATGTAGAAAAAAAAGGATAAAAAAATAGAAACATGGAGAAGAAAGGAAGACGAATAGGAAGAAGAAAAAAAGCATGAATAACAAACCAATAGAAAAAGAAAAAGAAAAGAAGTTCGGGAAAAAGACGAAGAAAGCATGGAGGAGGAGAAAACGGTAGAGGAAGGAGAGGTAAAGGAGAAAAAAGATGAAGGGAAGGTGGGGTCGTGAGGTCTTGAAATTCTTTCATCACTGCTCTTGGCCTGGAATGAGTGGGTACAAGGAATGGTGGCTAGCTGCGGAGATGGGTTTGAATAAACAATGGTGGAAATGAAGAATGGTTGGTTCAATTGTGAACACAGAAGGAAGAAGAAGAAACAGAAGAGGAGGAAAAAGATAACAGGAAGAAGAGAGAGACACAAAAGAATATGTAGGAAAGAAATGATAAAAAATATAGAAGCATGGAGAAGAAAGGAAGACAAATAGGAAGAAGAAGAAAAGCAAAAATAACAAAATAGCATAAAAAGAAAAAGAAAAGAAGATCAAGAAAGAAGAAGAAGAACGAAGGGGGGAAAAGAAAATGGCTTTCCATGTTTTTAACATCTCTTTCCTATTTGAGTATTTGATTTGTATTTGAATTGTGACTTTGCTTTATTTTGTTTCTATATCTAGCTTTTTTTCATTTTTTTTAGAAATCATGATGGATGGATAGATCTGTTCCCACATAATGTGGATGATTTGATCAACGGTCCCATTATGCCATCCCCTTTTTAATTAAGAATACAGAGATTAATTCAAACTATTTTTGCTTGGGCTAATGCTTAACTTGATATGGGGCCAGTAGCAGAGCCACAGGATTTTTAACAAGATGGTTCATGGTCGATCTTTTTCATTTTAAAACTAATCATGACCCTTGAAATGAGAGAAAGAAACCATAATCCTTCATGTAAAGTGGCACATATTTTCAGAGATCTATAATGTAGGGCAAAAGTTTAGGTGTAGTTTGAAATTTTAATGTGATTATTAAGGGGGTGATGAGGTCTTGAAATTCAAATGAGTAGGTATAGGGAATGGTGGCCTATTGCAAAGATAGGTTTGAATGAATGATGGTGGAAATGAAGAATGGTGAGACAATGATGATGGGAAGAAGGTATTAATGACGATGGTGAAGGTGATTGAGTCCAATTGAGGGAAAAGAGTATAATAAGAACATAAGTTGTATTTCTAAATTGGTTTTGAAATAGATATGTTATGCTAGATCAGCTTTTACGTCTTACTCTCCTTTCCAGACTATTGAAAGATAGTATCAACAAACAACATCACTACAAGGTATTTAGTCTAAATATTATATTATTATCTTTTCTTTTTACTTTATTATTGTTTCTTTTCTTTTTCCTTTTGTGTTACTTCATTTACTGGGTTTTTTTCTCTCTCTCTTTATTTACTCTAGCAAGGCCATGTGCTGACAAAGGCAAACCACTCCAAAAAAAATATAAAATTGGGTCCACTCCATGCTTGATTATACATAATATAAAAACATTTAGAGTATCATAGAGCATAGAAGGGCTAATGTCTATGATTCACTTGTCTTTTTCCTTTCTTGGACAAACCCAATGTTTATATTTTCGCAGAGGTGAGATCTGAGTTTTTTGATTTTTTTTCTTTTTTTTTTCATGTCTATTACTCTATTTAATGGAAGAAATTGCAGATATTCAAATGATAGCTCTAAAAAGAGTGAACTTGAATATGCGATTTTGAGTGGGTTTACTTGTAATTTCATGATAATATCTTCAATTAGCAGCATTTTATGCTGGATAGTATGAGTTTTATTGGGATCTTCTTCCCCTTGAGTGACATTTCAATGCAAATTTTTAATTATAGGTGATTAGAGAAGTATGTGGATGGCCTTAGGGAATGATATATGTAAAGCATTTGCTAAAAGAACCTTTTGAGATTCTATAAAGATCATTTGGAAACATATATTCCAAAATAAAAGAAATATCAATGCATACTATAAAAATATAAATAAAAAATGTAAAAATCGAAAGAAAAAAAAGATTTATAGAGGAAGTAAGATGAGGAAAGGAGTAGAGAGAGAAACAAATTTGGATTGGTTATGTGGCCAATAACGATATAATGATCTAAACTCACCTATAATAATAATAATATTATTATTATTATTTTTACAGGGCCTGCATCCCTACATGATCATATTTTAACTATGTTTTTGTTACAATTTATATAATGATATTTATTTATGTTTCATTTAAATATTAATTATTTTTAACGAAACTTAATTATTTTTTTCATGGCCCACGTCCTGCAGCACTAGTTATTATATTATAACAATACCCCTTTTCATAGGAGGGTGACATGTGGTGCTTCTTCTTTACGGGAAAGCGACACGTGGCACACTCCAATTAAAGTCTTAAGATTCTCTCTCATTTCCCTCCCCTAAAATCTCTCTTTACTATTTAATCTTGCAAAAATCAGCATAATCTTTATCCCTTTCTTTATCTCTGTCTTTTTAAAATCAATCTAAATCTTTCTTATTTAAAGAATACAATACCTTAAAATTTTCAATGCAATCCCTTGTATGCAATCTCATCATAATCTATTATTGATATTCATATCATATCTAATCTTAAAGAATGCCATATAGTCAAAAGGAGGGATTCTCATACATCTCAAATGACTTTTCATACCACTCATCATATTAATTAGACAAATTACCTTTATCTCATTTCACATGCCATTGAATCCCACTATGTAAGTGGCAATTTGTGGGTTCACATGGTCTCCTACCAAAATCACAGCAGAGTCTAAATTAGTCACGGGTGTTCATGGGGTTAGGCCAGGATGGGCTGGGCTGAGCCAAGTAATGTATAGGCTTAGCCTAGTTTTGAACAATAGGCCCGAGCCTGGAGAAAGCCTAACTCGAGCCATAAGTACTTACCTTGATTCTAGCTCAACTAGAATAGTTAAAAATTGAGCCATACTTTATTATATTTAAAAAATAAAAATATTTGTTGATTAGGATGTTTGTTTCTATGTAAGAGACTTTTTAGTGTCTCTCACTTGGACTGGATCTGGCTTGGGCGTTCTATTACTAAATCTCAGCTCAATTCAAAGTTAAAATCTGGGCCCCGCCTAAGTAAGTTAATATTCAGGCCCTAAAATTTCTAAATCTTCCCTAAATTAATCACTTAGAATGACACTACTAAGAAGCAAGATTTCTAAAATCTCTCTCATTCTAAATCGTGTCTCTTAAAACCCAGAACAACCAATAATTTGGATTAGCCCTAGCATAATAATTTTAAATTTGGATTAATACTCTCACTCAATTTTAAATTTTACATAAACTAATCAAAATTTATCTTTTACCCTAAAATCTTTCAATTTTATAGAAAACATCTCTTGTGGTTAGATTGATAGAACCTTTGGAAGGTGGCAATCATATTCATATTTATTTTGACTCCACTCGCCATAAATGGGTGGCTATTGAAATTCAATTTTTCCATGTAACAATGGGAGGAGGAAAAAAAATAGAGAATGACTGGTTCATTGGCCTATAGGTTTTACATTAAAATATGAAGTATGGTATATGCATGGAGACACCATCAAATAACTCACCACTAAGAGTAAGTGCAGTTCTGCTCTTCAAACACTAAAAGTACTGATGGTTTATATATATTTATTTTAAATGTTAAAAAGATAGTTATGCTATTTTTTTCCTGTTAATTATTTAATTTCTCTTTTCTCTCTATATCTCTCGAGGCCATGATCATAACATTTTTTATAGGTATCAATTTTAATATGCTAATACATATTAACTAAGTGTGTCTGTCGTGTTAGAATGTCTATCGTAATACAAATGTTATTTTATGCTTAGTGTAGGACTAATACAATTTTGTTTTTGCCGATATAGAGATTGAAAGTATATCCCATATTAGGTTTTGTTACATTTAATCGAAATTTCTCTTTCTATGTTTTTTTTTTCTTTCTTTGAGTTATGTGTAAATGGATAAGTCAGAAGCCTAAATTTTGTAATAATCTTGATTATCGGCTTCTTTTTACCTAATTCAAAATTTTCATAGTGATAGGATTGGTTGAATGATGATTCTTTGCATAGTGGAGAATTCTATCTAATTTATATTACCATATAATATTTTTTCTCTTGACTTGATTTTACAGATTAAAGGAAAATTTTTTCTTTTATAAATATTCTAATGAAATTCAACAAGTACATTATTTTCATTTTTATTTAGTTTTACTAATGTGATATTTACTTTTTAAAAGTGCACTAAAATATTTAAGATTATGATTGTAAAATGAATTTAATGTTAATATTAAATTAAAAATCATTTAAATATTTACAAATATTCTTATTTACAATTAACATAATTATTAAATAGAATTCTCCCCTTTGCCAGACAACAACACATGGCATGCTCTTTTCCCTTAAAATCTCTCTCTCACCCCTTAAATTTCTTCTCTCTCAACCAGTCTCTCTCTCTTTTGGGAGGCTTCATCAACTTTGAATTTATCTCTCACTTCGTGGGCCCTCTCTAACCACATGCCTTTGAATTACACAATTTCATATAGGTTTTAAATGAGATTAGATGAGAAGATCTTTAAATGAGAACGCATGCTGGCCTCCCTCTCACTTCATAGTTTGTGGGGTGCAGCCTTCTTTAATGTCATCACACATTTCTATTTAAGTTTCTATGTAGGTTTTAAATGAGAAAAAATTGGTACAGTTTCCAAATTGCTACAATTTCCATATGGCATATGGTGTTTCTATATGTGTTAGATTCTAAAAGAAAATTCCTAATTTTAAGAGACTTGATTTCTATCTCGTAACTGAGCAGAGAACATTTAAATCTTTATAAAGACTAACTAGCAACCAAGGCCCGTGCTAAGCTCAAGCCAAAAATAAATTATGGTAAATTTTTAAATTTACTATAAAAAAACATATTAAAAAACCCTATAGAAATGCAAGTAACATTTCTGACCTATAGCCTATTTTAGTTTATTCTTAAATTTGAAAAATCGATTAAGAGTTTACCAAAATAGTTCTACATATAAAAGAATCGTGAAAATCACATCCAAAGCATTAGATAGCAATTCTTTGAAGAAAATATATTTATTGCAAAATAGAAAATTGATTATTATATCCATAGATTGATTATATCTCCTCCTTAAACACAGCTATAAACTTAATCAATAACTTTAAATGTTTACTTGAGGAGGCCTACCAATGTCCGTGCTAAGCTCGGGCCAAGAAAATCAAGTACATCTCAAATGTTTTAATATTGTTTAGCATAAATAATGATATTAATAATGATAATGGCATGGGTACGTCGTTATTTGCACAAAATTGTATGCGTAAAAATACAAAATTAAAAATCATACATGATTTGAGAAATACTTGAGTAGTAATAGCTTATTCCTTTTCTTTTAATTTAATAGTATTGTGCAATAATCATCAACACCTGATAATAATCAAATAAATGAATAAATTAACGTTCTAATCCAAATGGGCTGACACCAGCAACACATTAAGACACTTAATAAAAAACATTAAAATCTAATGTTTTTTTAAATTTATTTTTGAATACTTTAAGTTTAATGATAATACAATGTACAGTGGTCCAGTTTAGTAATAAACAATTTATCAATGGAGCCGACATTGATAATAATAGCTACACGAGAATCTTCCTAGTTTTAAATTCTATTAATAGAAACATATTTTTGGAATGATTAGATATTAAGAGGGAAAATCAAGTGAAATTCTTAGAGGATAAAAAGAAAGATTTTAGGAGGTCCAAGTTTAAAAAATAGTAATTGACTAAAAGATAAGAAGGAGGGAGAGAAATTATAGGAGAGATTATAGCATTTTAGGATGTTTACGTAGCACTCTAGAAAAAATGAAAAATAAGGAGCGCTGATGCGGCACCCTCTAGAAGCTTCCATTCTTTTAGCTTTAATATATATAAAGGGAGCATTTAGGGAACCAAGGAAATGGGCAATCATTACTCTAAAATAGTCCTCTAATTCCTCAATGGATGTGTAAATCATTTTTATCACCATTCTATCTCATGGTAGATAATGATGTGTTGAGGTCAAACTGCTGTGTACCAATTCACAGAAGTGGGCATCTTTAACAGAGTTTCTATGATCAAGGAAAGCCACATAGTTAGGAAGAATTTGCTAATATTAAAAAGTAAACACCATTACATTATAATTATATGTCTATATATTGCTAATTGAAGTAAAACTTTATTGGGCCTCCACAACTTTCTGACACCATACAAGTTTTCTTATAGGTAGAGGTAGCAAATGGGTCGGGTCGAGTCAGCAGCGGGTTTGGGTTTTGTACCCTCAACCCACACTCAACCCATTTTCAAAACAAATTGAGATTCTTTAGCCCTCATCCGTATAGGGTAGGGTCGGTTGGCTCACCTGAACCCATATTGTGTTGTGAGTCGGTTAAGGTCAGGTCAAACTAACCACCTCACTTGAATACTACAATTCTCCCTACATAATAAAAAAGTACAAGACATCAAAAGAAACTACATAATAGATGCACAAAGTACAATCTATTACATGGTATTCTTACACTCAACCCAAAGTTAGATTTAAATTGTCTTGTTTTCCTTTTTTTTCTTCTTTCTTTCTTTTCTTTTTTCCTTTCCTTATTTCTTATCTCCTTGCAACTCATTACACAAGATCCAACCCTTTATCTCACAGTCTAAGTTGTGGATTTCAAAAGAATTAAAAAAAAAATCATATCCTATATTATTTATAATCAATCCTTACAAAATTAAATATAAATATAAAAGACTATATGCGGGTCATGTGGGTGGTCAGCCCTAACCCAACCTATTTTCCTGCAGGTGACCAACTCGAATTTTATGCAGGTCGAGTTATGTGGGTCTTTGATTGGTTGGGTTATGGTCTGGTTGGCAGGTCGAGCCTCATTGCCACCTCTACTTGTAGGTCCTTCATGTTAGAGCAAACAAGCACTTGTATTCATGCTAATCTCATAGTGTACAAGCTTTCATCCAATTACAATTGAATCCAAACCCATGTTTCATTTTTGGTATTTGACTTTTTACAGTTTATTTAGATGGTTAATATTTTCTTTGTTGTAAATAATTTTATTTTTGGGTACCTACTTTTATTTTCTCTATTTTAATTCTGTAATCTACATGATTTTCATGAACTTCTAGAAATTTTGCCCATGTCTAACCCATTTCAAGCCTTTAGATTACATTTAAATTTGGTTTTAGGAAAAAGAAAGCCAAATCATAATTTAAAGGCCAAACTTTTTGGCCTATCCAACTATGCAACTAATTTTGACTGACCTAATAAAATCATCATCTAAAAGTTATTTTCCCTTTATTATGATTTCTTTATCTTCTCTATTGATTCTCTACTATGTACGTGATCTCATTTAGGCATTTAGCTTTTTATAGTTTATTTAGATGGTTAATATTTTCTTTGATGTAAATAATTTATTTTTTTATATGCTTTTAGTTCCTCTATTCTAATTCTGCAATCTACATGAATTTTGTCAAATTCTATAAAATTTGCCCATGTCTAATTCATTTCAAGCATTTAGATTACATTTGAATTTGGTTGTAGTAAAACGAAAGCCCAAAACATGATTTAAAGACCAAATTTCTTAGCCAATTGAACTATGCAATCGATTTTGATTCACCCATTTAAATGGATTATATAGATAAACTCTACTGACCCATTTGACTACGCCTGTATGGGCCCATGGTAGATGTTGGTTAGATTATGCGAATCAACATTTTTGTTGTCAAATTTGAGATGGCAAGTTTTAATAAAATATTATCAACACATTTTTTTTACCTATATCGTTTACTTATTAATAATTTAATTGAATATTAAATTGTAGTATAAAATTATCAAGAAAGACATTTCAATATGTAGGATCAAGTAATTCTAATGCAATGCCGAGGACAAATAACTTACACAAGACTAGTTGAAGAGTTTGAAACAAGTCCAAGTGTTGAAATAAGTCCAAGAACTAACATATAAATTTTCTTTTCAAAAAATTTAACTTTTTAAATTTAATTTTAACTATGCTTGTGTTGTGATTTTTATGATAATACTTATTTATATTTTATCAAAATATTATTAATTTTTAACAAATTTAATTTTTTCCATAGCCCGCATTAGGCGCGGCCTTTGAAGCGCTACTTATTATTATATATATTATAACAATACCTCATTTCACAAGAGAGGGACATGCGGCACTTCTTCTTTACGGGAGAGCGACACATAGTACATTCTAATTAAAGTCCTAAGATTTTCTCCCATTCCCCTCCCCTGAAATCTCTCTCTTTACTATTTAATCTCCTAAAAATCAGCATAATCCTTATTCTTATCATTATTATTCTTTTTCTAAAATCAATCTAAATCTTTCTTATTTAAAGAATACAATACTTTAAAATTTTTAATGCAATTCCTTGCATGCAATCTCATCATAATCTACTATTGATATTCATATCATATTTAATCTTAAAGAATGCCATATACTCAAAGGAGGGGTTTTCATACATCTCAAATGAATTGTCATACCACTCATCTTATTAATTAGGCAAATTACCTTTATCTTATTTCATATGCCATTAAGTCCCACTATCCAAGTGGCAATTTGTGGGTCCACATGGTTTTCTATTAAAATCACAATAAAGTCTAAATTGATCACGGGTGTTCATGGGGCTCGGCCAGAATAGGCGGAGCTGGGCCAAGTAATGTCTAGGCCTAGCCTAGATTTTGAACAAGAAGCCCAAGCCTAGAATGAGAGTAAATGCAATTCTGCTCTCTTTAAACACCAAAAGTTCTGATGGTTTATATATATATATATATTTGTTTTAAACGTTAAAAAGATAGTTATGCTATTTTTTTCCTGTTAATTATTTAATTTCTTTTTTCTCTCTCTATCTCTCGAGGCCATGGTCATTACATTTTTTAAAGGTATCAATTTTAATATGCTAATATATATTAACTAAGCGTGTCTTTCATGTTAGAATGTCTATGGTAATACAAATGGTATTTTATACTTAGTGTAGGACTAATACAATTTTTTTCTTTCGATGTAAAGATTGAAAGGATATCTCATATTTTAATGTCCACCACTCAATTAGAGATCATCTTAGGTTTTGTTAGATTAAGTCAAAATTTCTCTTTCTGTTTTTATTTCTTTTTCTTTTTCTGAGTTATGCGCAAATAAACAAGTGAGAAGCCTAAAGTTTGTGATAATCTTGATTACCGGTTTCTTTTCACCTAATTCAAAATTTTCATAGTGATAGGATTGGTTGAGCTGATGATTCTTTGCATAGTGGAGTATTCCAGCTAGTTTATATTATCAAATAATATTTTTTTCTCTTAACTTGATTTTACATATTAAAAGAAAATTTATTTTTTAGTAATATTCTAATGAAATTCCACAAGTATATTATTTTCATTTTTATTTAGTTTTACTAATATGATATTTACGTTTTAAGAGTGCACTAAAATATTTAAGATTATGATTGTAAAATGAATTTAATGTTAATATTAAATTAGAAATCATGTAAATATATATAAATATACTTATTTACAAATAATATAATTATTAATTAAGGGCCACGTTGGGCGCAGGCCATGAAGCGCTAGTATATATTAAGATAATTAACCTCCTTTACAATAGAGCACGAGAAAGCAACACGTGACATGCTCTCTTCCCCTAAGATCTCTCTCAACCTTTAAATTTCTACCCTTCCCCTAAAGTTTCTCTTTCACACCCCTTAAGAATACCCTTTGTTGGAACCATTTTGGATACTATCACTATCACCATGGATACTATGGCTGAATTGGTGATCTATGGAACATCTAATAAGGACAAGGTGACCACGCAGTTGGTGGTTCTTCTGAGGCCGACCTTTTTTATTGTTGCCTATGATCCAACCCTAAAATGTCTCTCTCAACCTTTAAATTTCTACCCTTCCCTTAAAATTGCTCTTTCTCACCCCTCAAGAATACCCTTTGTTGGAACCATTTTGGATCCCATCACTATCACCTCGGATAATATGGCTAAACTGGTAATCTATCGGACATCTAATAAGGACAAGCTGACCACACAATTGGTGGTTCTTCCGAGGACCACTTTTTTTTTTTTTAATTGTTGCTTATGATCCAAGCCAAAATCTTGCTTTCTTTTATACATGCTTTTATGACATTCATTAGTGTGGGACTCTAGCATAAACCGCCTATGAATTGGGTAATCTCATTATTGATGCCTATGAATATTGGTTATAATGTGAACCAAGAGAGCTATATCTTTGTTCCCAGGTGGACTCCACTTGACAAAAGGAGTGGATGTGCTATCACCTTGGATACTATGGCTGAATTGGTGATCTATTGGATATGTAATAAGGATAAGGTGACCACGCAATTGGTGGTTCTTCCGAGGCCCACCTTTTTTTATTGTTGCCTATGATCCGAGCCAAAATCTGGCTTTCTTCTTCTAAACATGCTTTTATGACATTCGTTAGGGGTGAGCCAATTGCCTATTGGAGTATCCTTCGTGACACGTTTGGTAACGGGAGAGGAATTCTCTTTTAGGAGGAATAATATTAATGCCATGGAATCAAATTTTTCCTCAATGAGGACTTACGAGGAAGATGATTCATCTCAGTCCATGTTTGGCTACCACAGTGTTGATTTCTTCAAATTCACATTTGGTAAGCATATCAAAATCTACAGAAAAAAATGACTGACATATACATTAATTAAGATGAAATAAAAAAGATAGATACATTAATTAAGATGAGATAAAAAAGATATAACGACAAACAAATGCGTGAAAAGAGTAATGTAGCTGCACACAAAGCTAATACAAATCCCATATAGTAATTTTGTTCAAAAAATAGGTTTTCACAAGAGTAGAGTGGGATTGAGATTTTTTTATGTAGATTAGAGATTAGACAAACATCATCACCATATTTAAAAATCCCAATATATTTAATGATTATAAATATTAGATCATATTAATAATTGACCCACGTAATCCAAATCAAAACTTCCCAATCCTGCCTCCTTTGCGAATATAATTTTATATATCATAAAGGCCAAATTTTCCAACCCTGCCAAGTAGTTGCAACTTAGTCCCATTTCGGCTTCAAATAATAGTTAAGTAGAGACTGTTGGGTTCTGTCATGTGCAAATGTATTTACTATGTGCAGTTCACTACCCCCACGTCAGACCTATATACGGAAATTCATATCAAGGGTACCAACATGTGACCAAACATTGTATATAAGTTTTATTCTTAAAATATTTGATATTTTAAATTAAATTTTTACATTGTTTTTGTTATGATTTATGTAATAATATTCATTTGTATTTTATTAAAATATAAAAAAATAACAAATTTAAATTTTTTAATAAAATTTAATTTTTTCCAGGGCCCACAGTGGGTGCAGACCTTGAAGTGCTAGTTATATATATATTAAAGCTATAAGAATGGAATCCTCTGGAGGGTGCCACATCAGCATCTTTATTTTTCTCTTTTTCTAGAGTGCCACGTCAACATCCCAAAAAATTTAAAATCTCTTCCTCGTTCCCCTTTAATCTCCCTCTCATAAATGGTCATATATTGATCTTGCTATAGCTATCTAATTGGGTATTACAATTGTAATCCTAAAATCTCTCTTCTACCATTATCATATCCACCTAA
This sequence comes from Sextonia rubra, assembly GCA_037013555.1. Lineage (NCBI taxonomy): Eukaryota > Viridiplantae > Streptophyta > Magnoliopsida > Laurales > Lauraceae > Sextonia > Sextonia rubra. The sequence continues at coordinate 13,514,732 of JASUAD010000008.1, forward strand.
TACTTGCCATGTGATTTAAGAAGATATTGAGTTGAAATATCAACCCATTCAAGATGGTTTGGGCATTTTGAGTGTAGGCCAGTAATGGCACCGGTGAGAAAAAGTTTGGATATATAGGTGGAGGGCCCATCAAGAGGTAGGGGCAGGCCGAAGAAAACATGGATGGAAGTCATTAATTCATATTTGAAGAAGTTTCACTTATTGAAAGATTTAGCTCAAAATAGAATGGAATAGAGAAATAGAATTCATGTAGCCGACCCCAACATGGTTTGGATAAGGCTTTGATGATCATGATGATAATGATGATTGAGTTAAAATATCAATTATTATCTCCATCCTAATTAAAGATTACGTATTGAATCTTTGGTCTAAGAAAGCAAGTTGATGCAGCATTACCAATCAATATGTATTTTTTTTTATAAAAAAAGCTTCAGCATTCAATAGTCCAAAACTTGCATATTAGATGAGGGGATCTGATCAAGATGACTCATTGATTCTCCTACAACAATCCCTATCATCCTTTACTCCTATATTACAGTTTTTTTTTCTTCTCTATCATATATGTGCATGTACAATTATTTGATGTTTTTTTCTTGTTTCAAAAATTGCATCTCGATTCTTTTTTACTTCTCCATCATCTCTGTTTTTTGTAAATCCAGGTAGGTATTCGATGGTTTATGTCTCTCTATTATTTTTTCTTTCTAAGAACATTTATGTTTTTTGACATACTTTTTTCTTGTTTCAGAAATTGCATCCCAATTCTTTTTTACTTCTCCATCATCTCTGTTTCTTGTGGATCCAGGTAGGTATTTGATGTTTTATGTCTCTCTATTTTTTTTTTTCTTTCTAAGATTGTTTATGATTTTAGATCGTCTGATGATATCTTTTATGATGCGTGTGTGGTTTTAGATGGTGTTAACTACATACATAAAAAAAATGAATGGATAATCTAACTTTCTAAAATTGAATTTCTATGTCAATATCTTCCGATGCTTATCAAGATTCTATTAGAAAAATTAAAAATCAACAACTGGAAGGAATGAAAATTAGGGGCCCCACTCCTCCATGTTTTCGGTGATGTGAACCCACTCCCTATTAATCTACTACCTCCTATTAATATCTATGAGAATTGTTAGCACCACTCCTTATATGTTGTCGGTAATGTGAGCCCAACTTCTTTTAAATATTTGCCAACTCCTAATATCCGGACCCAATTTTAATCACTTTCCACCATTGATTGAATAAGATAACAAAAGAAACATTCTAAATCTAATAAGGTACTCAATTCTAATGGGACTCTTGTACATATATCTGATGATAAAATACTATATAGTCCAAACAAGTTATCATCAATAGATGTGAAGAAACAATATATAGTGACAAAACAAAACCCATGTTTGATTTTTTTTTTCTTAATTATAACTGGATACTCTGCTTGTGCCAAATTAATAGTGAGAATTAGCAAAGAGGTATTCAAGTTTGTGGCTGTGTGGAGTCAAGGCTGATGGATAAAATAATCAAATTTCTATTTTGCAATAAATATATTTTCTCCAAAGAATTGCTATCTAATGCTTTGGATGTGATTTTCACGATTATTTCATATGCAGAACTGTTTCGGTAAACTCTTAATTGATTTTTCAAATTTAAAAATAAACTAAAATAGGCTAGAAGTCAGAGATGTTACTTGCATTTCTATCGAATTTCTCATATGTTTTTTTATAATGAATTTCAAAAGTTACCATAATTTATTTTTTGGCCGGGGCTTAGCTTAGGCCTTGGTTCCTACTATATATTAAAGCAAACTAGAGGGAGGGCTTTGAGGAGTGCCATGTCAACACTCATATATTCTCCTTTCAAGAAAATACTTGATGTTGTGAAATATCAAATACAAGAATAAAGAGGAGCAGAGAGGAAGAGGGAGATCTTCTTATTAAGAGAAATGTGTGCACAGAATAAAAAGGGAGGAGAGTTTTATTTATAAAGTAAAACTGCTTTCTCCCCAAGTAACATAATATAGTAGAATTCTAACCCTAAGTGACCTAATCATCTCATGTGGATCCCAATGTAGGCATCCACCTATAATAATACATCTTATAATACTCCCCCTTGGATGACCACCATTCAGTGACAGTTGCCTCATTAAAACCCTGTAAAAGAAAAACTCGGTGGGATAAAAATCAAAGCGAAGGAAAAAGAGTACAATATTCTACTGGATCATTGACTTGGTGTTGGACATGCATAATGCTGCCTCGTTAAAACCTTAATTAGGAAAACCCAGTGAGATAAAACCTAGAAAAGGAAAAAAGAGTACAGTGTAGGGATGTCCTAGGTAGCATACTTCAGGATGCCTCCCCCTGATTGACTACTCCCCCTGATGATAACAACCTTTCACATAGTTAGGCATGTCAATTTTGTATACAAGTTTTTAGAATACTGATTTTGGCAAAGACTTCGTAAACTGATCATCGAAGTTGTTGCATAAATAAATTTGCTTGACACTAATCTTGTTATTCTATTAAAGCTCATGAGTGAAGAAAAACTTTGTTGTAATGTGCTTTATTTTGTCATCTTTAATGTATCATTCTTTAATCTGTTGAATTACACGCCTCATTATCTTCGTAGATAATGCTCAGGGTACTTATACTAAGAGGCAATGGATAAGAACTACGAATATGTTGAGTTAAATATTTTAGCCACAAACATTTCCCATTGGCTTCATTAAGAGCTAAAATCTTAGTATGGTTAGAAAAAATAGTTACCAAAATCTATTTGATAGAATGCCAAGAAATGGTGGCATTATCACTGAGAAACACATAACTTTTCTGTGATCGACCCTTATGAGGATCAGAGAGATATCTTGAATTTGCATATCTTACAAAGTTATAGTCTCTACAACTATAAGAATAAAACAGATATAAATATCATAGTATTTGTTTGATATCAATCCAAAGCCTTGGTGCAAAACTATATATGGCAAGCATATTTGTAAAGAATAAAAAATCTCATTAAAACATTTCTTAATTCTGCTGGTCAAGATAAAATTCTCCTATAAATAGTCAATGGTTTCTTCGAGCTCTTCTAGAGTCCCGATTAGATTATGTCATCTACATAAACTTTTACTATTATGAATTTTTATAAAGATTTTATAAAAATACATCGGCAAATGGGATTATTTTCATGCCCTTCCTTCGATAAACATTCACTAAGATAATTGTATCATATTCTTCTGGAATGCTTCAGGCTATACAATGAACGTCTTACTTGTATTGAGTACGTACTCTCTGACTTTGCTTCAGGCAAAGCAAATCCTTCTGCGATTTTCATATATATGTGTGTATATGTTTTCAACCCCAAGTTTCTATGGAAAACCTTATATCACAAGCCTTGCCTTATATCTAGTTATTTCATTCATTTTCTTTACAAACACCCATTTGTAACCTGCAGGGGTAACACCTTTTGGGGTTTATATTATAGGTCTAGATAACTACATCTATTGAGAGATTTTAACTCTTCTTTGATGGAACTTTTCTATTTTTGGCCAATCTTTTCTTTGTTGACATTTATTTATAGTACGTGGTTCTGTGTCCCAATCATCATTCTCATTTTCCCTCAATATTTGGGTAGCTACCATATATACAAATGCATCATCGATGACAATTTTCTTTCTATCCCATCTCTCTCTTGAATAATTATAAAATATAGAAATCTCTTCATTATTGGGTACCTATTGCCTCTTCAGGGGCTTCCAAAGTTTCTTCTGGGACTTATGTCTTATTTAGGATATTAATTTCTTTAGGAATTTTAGAAAGAGCAGATTTTTCTTCATAACCTCTTATTGAGTGAAATGGTGTACCTCATCAGGAGTGCATAATTTGCATAACCTCGTAGAGAGTATAATTGGAATCCGATTACTCATTTCTCCTCTTCCAGGAGTTGAGTCCCTGGAACCTATAAGTCTGCCATGCTTCTGGCACGTAATAGATTCATTTGGTGCCATATTTGGATTTTTGTCCTATAGGGACACTAATTTGTGCTTGTCCTACAGGGATATTAATTCGTGCTTGTGTGTTCATAGCTGGTACATGTGATCTAGTCACTTTTGTAGCATCATTAAAAGCATCAGGGAATTCATTTATAATTAAGTGCACAATTCTCAGTACTTCATTCTCATATTATGAAGTACATAGATCTAGATGAGATTGAGTGGAAGTATTCCATATTAATTCTCGCCATTCTTTTCATCAAAAAAAAGAAAAAATCTCGCCGTTCTGTAAGAACGAATTGTTCTATAGGAATAAGGCATTCTTCAAAAACTCTCTTATCTCCCCCCTAAAGGCGGCAAGACTGTCTCATCAATATGACAATCAACAAAATGAGTAGTTAATATATCACTTGCCATTGGCTCTACATATATAATAATTGGGGGTGAATTATAACCAACATAGATTCCCAATCTATGTTTTGGCTTTATGCAGGTCACGAACCTATGATATCAAGGCTTATAGACATAATAGGATGCTCAGCGAAGTATATCCTAAATAACTTGTGATAATAGGTGGGCATAAGGTAAAAATAATAATAATAATAAGCAAACATCCAATCAACGGATATGGGTGTTAATGAAAAGTATAAAATACCTAAATAGTTCCACTAGAGGGATTTTATAAGTTCACAAACGTCACACTATATCCTTTGCAGAAAGGATGGTCAATAAATGGTACTCTACAGAGTGACTAATAGAATTATCAATAATTTACCTTAGCATAATATCGTTAGGGTGACTTAACCTATTATGTCAAAGCATTAAAGCCTTAGGGTCACTAAGTCTAGGGCTTAGTTTAAGCTTCTGGCTTGAATTTGTCGTTTTGCTCATAATCGAATGTGATTCGATTTGTGGAGATTCTCTTGTGATATAGCCCTGAGGTCTGATAAGAATGCACTTAGCTTTTCTAGTATCAGCTTCTGACTGTCAATAATAGTAATGATGTACAAAGATTTTACGTTACCTTCACTTGTAGTGTCTATATATGGTACCCAATCATCCTGATATATTTGAATCTAAACAAGTTTCTTTAAGAACTGCTAAAAAAAAAAAAGACATAATGCATCCTTAATGCATATGTGAGTACCATTTGGTAACATTATGTGAAATCTTTCAAAACATTCAAGTATTTGAACAGATCCAGTTATGAGTGATACCTTACATGAATTAAACACCAACTATGAGAAACCTTCTAGTTTTCAATATAATATGTTTTGGTGTACTGTCTACCAAATAGATATTATCTTCAGTTTTATGGATTTCATGATCCATATCGCAAGAAATAATAAACTTACATAACTATTCAGTTGTATAACAAAAATAAAATTAAAAACAACAAAACAATTCAACATTCAAATTAAATATAATGTGTAAACACAATATACGGGGGGTAAAAGAATAAGTCTCAATATTCAACAAAATGTCTAAAAATTAAACTCAATATTCAAACTCATAAAAGTAGTTATAGGTATTCTAGATCATGCTTGGTGGTTCTCCCATTTTAGAAAAAAGCCTTGTTAATCACCTCTCCTAGGGTGACTATTTTTATCTCTACTGGAGGAACTATTATGTCTCTCTTTTCTAGTATTATGACCATCTTCTGGTGATCATACCTATCCATCAAGGATATAATGGTATAGAAAATGAGGGCTTATGTCATATCCTCTCAGGATATCCCATTTCTCTCTTTGTTGTCATCACCAAATCTTTTCGAGTGTGTAAAGATTGATTTAACAATAAAAATCATAAAAAATAGAACTTCAGGTTCTCAAATGACAAGATATAATGAAGAATCGGCCAATTAAAAAGTTAGAACTTCGTGTTCTTAACCAAGGAATCAAAACTTTTAGTTCTATTAATACTTCAGGCATGAATCAAAACTTCTAATTCAGTCTAAACTTTAAGTTTGAATCAACTTCTGGCTCCATCAAAACTTCATGTTTGAATTTATGATCTTCGTATCAATCTATACAACCTTGAATCTTTTTTAAAAAAAATCAAAGCTTCAGGTTTGAATTATGAATATGAATCTACAGGTTCATATAAACATTAAAAAAAAAAAACTTAGGACTGCTGGTCCATAATTCAAAGATCTTCGAGTCCAGATTATATAATTGATATAGAACTTCCAGTTCTATTATATGTAACTATTGCTTCTGGCAATAAATTAATCAAAGATTAAAGCTTCATATAACCATATAGTCAAAACTATACTGAAGCCGAAGTAATTATATCAAACATATAATACAATATTATAAAATATATAAAAAAAAGTGTGTAGAGAAGCATAAATAAAAGGTAGAACTTTAGATTCTTAACATCCAATCGAAGATAATAATAAAAATAAATAAATGTGATGAAGAATTGAGAAATTGAAGTTTAGAACATCGGGTTCTCAACTTAAGAATCAGAACTTCTGGTTCTAAATTAGAATAATTCATGGATCTTTAGGTATGGGTTAAAACTTTCTAGTTCTAGATTAAAATAATAAATGGAACTTCAAGTTTGGGTTATTTATTTGATATAGAACTTCTAGTTTTAAGTATTATATAAAACTTCAGGTTTCAATTATTTATATAGAACTTCTGGTTCTATTTATGATCTATGCTTTTCAATTCTATCATAATCTCCCTTTTATAAGAGAAAATGAATTATTCATCACTTGAATCAAAATTATAAGTACTTACAGTTCTAAAAAGAATAACGATAAATGCGGGTATATAATTATCAAACTAATAAAAGATCATAAAATAAGGAGAAAATTACTTAACCGTTGAATCGTCCTTCTTTTGTGCTAATATGCAGATCTGTTTTCGAGCTTTCCGTAGGTTCAAATGGATTATTGATCAGACACCGGATGACCGAGATATCGCAGAATCAAACTAGCTTTGATTTCGATTCGGTTAAACTGGCTTTGACAGTACAAACATTGACATGGCGTTGACATCACCCTACTTACATCAATGGCTGACGTCTCGATGATGTCCACAACTGTTGCTGGCTGGTTAGGTAGGTTCAGGTCAAAGCGACCCATAACCTGGAATGGACCTGGTTGTAGAAAACCAGGCCTAGATTTGACCTCCTTCATCTTTTCGTTGCACAAGGAGACAGATTAAGCCACTTTTTTTTAATCCTTTTATGTGATGCCTTAGGTTTTGTGTAATGACAACTGATGCGTCCTTTTGGCTTTGATTCTTTGTTACGTGTATGACAAAGTAATCAAGGACTTTTGAGATGCCTTGATTCTCATGCAAAACAAAAGAAGAAGTCATCTTCTTCATTAAAATATCTGGTTGCAGACGAAATGAGATGAGAAGAGAACAATTCCTGTTGAAGAGGGATTGCAAATCCGCACAATCTGAAACTTTATCCCAAAATCCAAACTGTTAAAACATGCGACGCCTGTTGTCGTTTTCTTTTCCAAAATCCAAACTGATAGAATTGATAGAGCTCGTCGTGGTGATAACATATTGTGAAATATCAAACACAAGAATAGAGAGGAGTAGAGAGAAAGAGAGAGATCTTCTTATTGAGAGGGATGTGTGTACAAAATAAAGGGGGAGGAGAGTTATTTATAGAGTAAGACTACTTTCTCTCCAAGCAACCTAATATAATAAATTCTAACCCTAAATGACCTCATCATCTCATGTGGGTCCCAATGCGGGCATCCACCTATAATAATACATCTTATAATACTTAAAAAATTCCGTGAAGTGGGCCATACCAAGATCTCCTTTCAGTTGGTTTTATTTGGCAGTCACGTTGGATCCACTGCTCCTAAAATCTCTCTCAATCACATCACGTCCTTCATGTTAGGAGTGTGTATTGATTGACTCCACATTCCCAAGTAATCCTTAATTGAAATCTTTACAAACTTTATGGTTATCTATATAAACTAATCTTCCTGGAGTATTCAAGTTTTCAAGATTCTAACAACCACTCAAATCAATCGACCATACTCACTTAATGTGACCCATGCTTAGCCCGGGCTCTATGATAGAAATCAACATTTTAAAAGTTATCTTATTATTCAATAGATTACGTTAATACATTGAAAAATAATCTCTAAATAAGATACATAGAAATTATTTGTTCATCAAATAACAAGGCCTTAGACTTGGATGTCATTTTCAAATGAAATCTTACATCGTGTCAAATGGTGTTGGGTTTAGAGTTAATTTTAAATTTTGGTCACCCCACTCTCGGTCACCTATCACGCCCTGATCTCGGGAATTGGGGATTAGAGTGGGCCCCTGGGGAGTGAATACGTAATCTCGTAATAATACGTGCCATGAGAAGATATGTACGAATTCCTACAAGGGAGATTCCACAAGAATGTGTAAGGTATGACCAGCAACACGCAGATTAAAGTTTAAAATAAAAAAGACTCCTGTGAAATACCTCTGTAATGATCATAAGCAAAACATAGAAGAGCATATGTTATCAACATTTATATATAACTGAAGTCCTTTAATTACACATTTCCCACACACAAATCCACAAAACTAAAAAATTGTCTTGTAAGCAAGGTCCATTTTAAATATATTCATGTAAAAGACTATAGTTACAACCAATTCACCCAACTAAACCACTGGACGCTCTCCGTAGGACGACTAATAAAAAACATCATCATCCTTCTATTCTTCTATACCCCTAGGTATCGTTAGGGCACCCTTCGGGGACGTATTAATAATTGAGTTGGGAATTAATTTTGTACATGTAATATCAAGGGTAACACTATTAACACAATGGTTAAACAAATATATAGTTACATAAGATTAGCATGCTGTAACAAATGAATTAAGACATACATGGATTAAAGGAATGCAATAAACGTAAACTAAGCATATTGCGCATAAGTAATTATGAGTAACGAATCATAAACAAGATATCATACATGCTAGTTGGCAACCATGAAGCTAAATTCTCCCAAAAGAGAGCATATCATCTAGAAGGAGTATGCATATGGGTCGTTGGGGATCAGACTAGCTTTCCGAGGAGTGCCAACAACTCCTCCGGGGACTATCACAGTAGCAATATAAATATACCCAAACTGGTCCCGTCGAACCTAATAAGGGAATAGCTAAGTGGAGCCAACTCAATATATCAAAACCGACTCAAATTCGTATCCTTCATACATTTCAATCATACTTATCATATCATACATAAGGGAGTTCGGTCTTAAGATCACATTCATTTATAAATATTGGAATTTTAACAAGTATCTAATAATAAAATAATGCATATTGAATTGGGCTTCATCAAGTTGGGGGCATGGTTTCTTAACAATATGAATACATTTAATTAAGAAGGTATCAAGGAAACTTTACAAGCTAACCCTGTACTAGGTAATCCGTGAACCCGGGGTCATTTAACCCGATGTATTCATAAGACGTCTAGTGTCATTGTGTCACCAATCTTGGAGTTACATTGTGTATGCAAGGGACACCTCTTCTTATGCCAACACCGATGACGTGACAACGGAAATTCGTCCGGAAATCAAAGGGGATAAGTGACAGCTCTACACTCGTCCTCCTTATTATTTAATCACCATTAGGTTAATTTAGTTGGGAAGAATGTACCATCACTAAGGCCCTACAAAATCATTGGAAATCCCTAATATCCTCAGTTCATTGTGTTCCTACGGCTTAGCCAAATACATATTACGGCTTAGCTGAGTGGCTCAGGTTTTCTCCTTAATCTCATATGCATTTATGGCTCAACTGTATATTGACCTACAGCTTAGCCGTGCTAAAGCTACAGCTAGGGTTACGGCTTAGCCATAATGCATTCCACGGTGTAGCCGTGGGTAAGCCATAGAAGGAAGTTGGAATTTCAGGCTCTTGGGAAAGCTTGCCGTATAAATGACTTACTGTTTGATCATGAGATGGGTACGGCTTAGCAGTAGTTCATTCCAAGGTGCAACCGTGGGTTAGCCGTAGTACAAGAATGGCTTTTAGTGCTCTTAGGACTTTGAGCCGTACGCTTTTACGGCTTAGCCGTAGCTTCACCGTAAGCTTTAGAAATTTTGAAGATTATTCTGAAGTTCGGGTTAAACATAGAGTCTAGCTTAAGGGATTACAGTGAGCTTCCTATGGATTCAAAATGTCTTTAAAGGTTATCCTATGCTCACCCAACACCCACATTACCTACTCATACTATAATTCCTTCAATTCAACACATATAGGCTTAAATCTAAGGAAAGGAGCTGTAACTTAGAATTTGAATAAATCATCCAAGAGTCAAGAAAGTAAACACACATGCAGTGCCATATATACTCCAATACTTGCCTTTTAACAGTGCTTGCCCTCACTAACTCTTCCTTGATGTGTAGAAAGAGAGAGTGAGCCTCAATACAAGATAGGTTCTCTACAAGTAGGACATGCAATGGGTGATTGTTGTATGAAATGCATGCATGTCATTCTCGTGAGTCCCTTTAACTCTAGTAAACCCAAAAGAATGAAATGGAGGCAAGTCTTCACCTTATATGCTGTAGTTTGAAGAAGGGAATGCTTGCAAGGAGAAAATGCACAAGAAAAGAAGAAGATGAAGAATGGAGGCTCCCACTAATGCATGCAAGGCTTCATTCCTTGTTTACAGCATCACTAGTAGAGGGAGATCAAGAAGGAGAATAGAGAAAGGAGTGGTTCCAACATATAGAAGGAAAATGAGATGGAACATTGAGTTCACTCTTTTAAATGATATTTTCCTGCAGTTACATGCAAGTCCAAGTCTTTTGGGATATTTACGGTTTAGGTCACATGGTCTCAATTAGGCCAAGATGAGTCCGAATCAAGTTGGGCCCAACACGAAAGACGATCTACACAAAGAATTACACAAGAGGAGATTAATGAGATATCAATGTGATACATGAACCAGTTACAAAAGGGTCATCAACTACTTAAGTAAGGTTCGAACTCGACCCGACTACCTATCCATAAATCAAGCCCAAAGGGTTTGAGTTAAATTAGTGTAAATGCATTTTAATTAATGTAAAACAAGATTATTTAGTACAAATTGAGGTTAGCTGGGATCAAGACCCTACATCACCCCACTCTCCCCTATCTTATCTTTAATCATGATTAATTTAAATATTTTTAATGAATTAGTCGGGTTGTTGGTTGAGAACATTTGGGAGTAGGTGTGGTCATGGGTGGGATCAAGCCAAGCTGAGGCATATGCTGGCTTTAAAAACAAAATTCCATCTTCGGTCTAAATTGTACTCAGCAATTAGTGCTTAATTGAACTCATTTTGCCTCTACCATGTTAAGCCCAAGCCCACAGATTTAGTCAATTGTGACAATTACCCATTTTAGTAAAGGCATAATATCCACAGCAAGTTGTTACTCATTGCTTGATTTTGCATTGGCTATTCGTTTAAGATTTAATATTACAGTCAATTTACCATTTTGTCTCAGTCAAGTAGGCAATTTATCTCTTGGAAAAATCAGGTTGAGTTGACCCTTCACTCACAAATGGAGCCATATAGGATTTGCTCTCCTCAACCTGTTCCTTCCCTATAAAGTAAGAGATATTTATATGAAATGATGGATTTTGATCCTATCCAATTACCCCTCCTCAACCTTTTTTTTTTTTTTTTCTATTGTTTGCCGCTCAACAATTTTCTTACATTTGAAATTCATAATCAAAACAGTTCATTTCATTTATTATCAAAATTGGAATTTATCTCATATAGAATAATATTTTTTGTAGAATGATATTTATGGACAATTTAGTTGTGCCCCTATGCCTCTATGGCTATCATTATTTGTGTTGAATAATGATATAACTTCTCAACTATGTTAAATTGATCATCATCTAAATGACTTGGAAAAATAACTACCTTATTTCTTATTCAACTCTTTATTTGAAACTAAATTCATTAGCTATTCTTTTGCATCAACTTAAATTAGTTTTAAAGAATATTTTATATTATTTTATTATAGTATCATATATTATGTGCAAAATGTATGTGTCCCCATGTCTCTATGGATCTAAACATTTTTATTGAACAACAAGACAACTTTTAGAAAGTTGGTTCTTATTATAGGCGCGCGGGCTTTGTTGCTAGTGTATATATATATATATATGTATATATATATTTATATAGGAGAATATATTACTCTGCATCTTTCCCCTTATCATATAATGAGGGACAATGATTTGGCTTTTTCTTTTTATATATGAAGATTATTCTTTTTTATAATACTATAAATGATTTTTCCTCTTTTGTGCATATTCTCAAAAACTCTCCATTTAAAAAAGAGAGTTTTGTCCTTTTTGACATGTCCAATGAAAATCTGTTATCTCACAAATGTAAAACAAAAAAATAGGAGATAGTTAATTTTGAGGAGATTAGATGACATGTGTTAAAATCTTATAGGCTAAAAAAGGAGTGTTTTAAGATGAAAAATGGCCAAGGAGCTTTGTAGCATTACCCATATATATATACATATGAGGAATTCTCAAAGGAAATATTTATGAAACGTGTTAAAATCTCATAAGCTAACAAGGAGTGTTTTTCTAGTGAAAAACACATGAAATGTTTCGTAGCGTGACCCATTATATATATATATATATATCACCTCTCAATTTTGTACCTTTCACATTTTGAGAAAGAGACCACAAGATAATCATGATTTGAGAGCCCTTGAGTAGGTAGCACCATTCTTAGACAATTTTGAACGAACCCAATACGTACGTTAGTAGTGTGGTCCCACAGTCTAACCGAGGTTAAACTTGTGTCTGGATCCTTTGAGGATTTTCCGATGATGATAGTGGGTGGACCACTCATGGTTCTCCACATCACTGCTAGGCATTTTACCTTGCATGTGGGCAGCGCATCTCAAGCTGCCAATGGTGATGTGATAGACCGTGAGTGATCCACTTACCATTATCATTAGGGGAATCCTCATATAATCTCAATTCCTTTATATTTATATCATTTACAGTTTTAAAGAGCCCCATGGCTACTGAATAGGCCTTCTAAAAGACAAGATTCAAGGTTTGCTCATGGGACGGCCCACTCTAGACCCAAATTGGGTCCATCCAGTTTTGGGCCGATTTGGACCTTAGGATTTAGTGTTGGGGCTAGGCCAGGATTTAAAGCTTGGGACTGTTTACTGTTTGCGGCAAACTTGGAATTAGCGGTAAAAGCCTGAAGCCTAGCTCGGCTGGGCCCTAAAAAGTTGTGCTTTGCCCATACAAGTGATTAAAAAGCATGATTTGACAGGAAGCCGGAACTAGCGATTGGAAACCTAACTCAGCCAGGCCCCGTTGACTAAATGGGTAGGTTTGAGCGAGCAACTTGCGGCCTATGTCGGGCTTGTCCAGATATGAGCCAGTGCTTACATGTTAGGTCAGGCCAGGATATGCAACAGTCCGGCCTAACCTAGCCCATCAGCGTCAAGGAGATTGACTGGAAGAGTATCTCATTGGCATGAAGAAAACAATTAGATATGGACTCATTAATGAGGACAGATGCCAGTGTCCAGAACTTATGATCTAGTCAGAGTTTCTATTCAACTTGGACGAAATGCTAGCACGAAAACTTCATATCGTAGAAATTGGGTGGGAGTTGTCAGAACTTAGGAGTTGAGGACTCACCTTGCGTGAGGACTCAGTTAACCTCGATAAGACTATGCTGACTCAGCCAAATCTCAGTGCTGACCTTGTTGACTCAGCTAAGACTCAGTCTTACTCTTAACTATGGAAAATCATCAAACACACACTAATGTAAACAGAATGTAGATGGTTTGATTCGATCTACAACAAACCCAGTCTCCTACTCCACTGGGCCCTAGCACATCCCAAGTCATTCCACCAGTATTTCAACTACTCTATTAAAATACATTGATTTCTGAGAGTGATTTAAGTCCGGATCTTCCACATTCTACATAATTCATAAATTGGGGATAATATAGTTCGAAAATTTTGGAATTAAAGGTTCATGCATGTCTTGGATGGATCCTGCTAATTTCCAAATTCTTTTCTACTGAAGATTTTTAGAATCTAGCAGTAAGAAAACTATAACCTAAATGGACATTCATAACTACCCAAACTAATATCATAAAATGAATAGTCGAAATAATAAGGGGTTGGCGGGTTCCTCGTAAAAAAAATTTTGAAATTTTCTTTCATTTACTATGGAATGTCCATTTCAAAGTCTTAGACTGAATGGCAGAAAATAATAGATCGTATTTGCATAAGCGGTTACGAGGTTTATGCATTGAAAGGACAAAGACTTCAAAAAGAAAAGAGAATATGTTTAACAAAAGAAAAAAGAAAAAAAAAAGAGAACAGGAAAAGGCATAAAAAAGGTTTAAATGAATTGGTCTACATATTTGCTTACCTGTATGGAATGCTCTTTAGAACAAGGGTTTGCATAGTTGGTTAAAAACCCAATTCTGATCTTGTTTCTAGGATGGAACCTGGATACCCTAGTCAATATTATTTTTGGAGTATGTGGTCTTTAATGGATCTGAAATAAGAAAAAGAAATCCAACCCAAGTCCCTCATCATATCTGATAGGGTAATGGGACCCACAAACATATCAAATCTAATTCGTATTTTATTTTTTCTTTTTTTGCAGCAACAAAAGTAAGTGGTAAAACGGAGGGCTGTATTTTCTTTTGGTAAAGTGGCTTTGTTTTTGGCAAGGAGGGAAGGCTGTACTGTACTGGAAGTTGTGGTCCCTCCCATGTGAGCTTTCCTTTCTTTTGTCTTTCGCCGATTCCCCAATTCAGAGGGCAGCCTTTAATATGACGGAAAGCAAACACCCAATACCTTTCACACGCTGCCTCATTTTCCCCAATAGTTCAATGCATGGGCCCCACCCATGTTGATTTCTTTCGTGCCCGAACAGCTTCAAGCAATGTCCATATCCTCCACATGAGGAATTGAGATTTGAGATTATACGAGTGTTTCACGGTGAGTGGACCTTGAGTGGTCCACCCACATTCATGATCGAAAAATAGAGGAAATTGACACCTATATGAGTGGCCATAGGCTCACCGCGAGTTGATCACTCACCTTCACCATGTGCCACGTCCACATATGTGATTTTGAAATTATCACTTGCATGGTTTTGTATCAATGTGGCGTTCCATAAATGGTGCAGTCACGATGAGCAGTACATACCAAACTAAGATAAAAGATCTAGACTCCCATATGCAGAACCTTCCCCTAGTGAGTCCGGATGTTGTAGGGCCTTATTCAAAGAAACCTTGAGTTGATGGAGTGGAACTCCCATCAGATGAAGCTATTGAAAATCCGACTCTCTTAAAATGAAAGACTCCCCTTCTCTACTGCAGCAAATTTTATGAAAACATGAAATACTTTTATGGAACTTCATCATGGGCCCACTTAGATAATGTATGGTTTGCTCAAGAAAAATCCCATCCCCTCCAATCACATCTCCTCAAGTTATTAGGTCAAAAGAAGTGGATCTTTCATGGCATCGTTTTTGATATAGTGTTAATAGGTTTTCAGATTGGTGCTCAATCGTATGGTGTGGAGCACTCCTTTTGAGCATTAACTCGAGGATATATCAGCAGATAGAATGAAATTTATTTAGAACAGTTTGGATGATCCTTATGTGAGCCCCACAATGAAGTTATAGAGAAATGTTACATTGTTCTCATATAATAGATTAGCAACGAAGGCTTGTGCTAAGCTCAGGCCCAAAATGACAATATATTTATTTGAAGATTTTCTTAAAATATGAATAAAAAATAAGTAAATAAGAGAAATATATTATATATGATTCTTGAATTTTATTTTATGCATCAAAATTTATAAAATAAAAATATGAATTAAAGATCACTGAATAATACTAATAAAGAGAGAGAAACACATATATATTTAACAGAGAGTGATTTGATATATGATAAACTTTAACTCTTCAAATACACTTTTGGAAATTCACCTTAAATTGAAAAAAAGTATAAGCGCCGTGATTCAAAAACACTCATACAACTATTTTATTGTTAGGTGCAAGATATTAATTATATATAAGAAAGCATGCTTTCTTCAAATATTAATGATAAGAAAGAATAAATGACTAAATAAATAAATAAGTTGTTTAGAAAAAAAAATACCAGAGCTAAGCTTAGCCCAAAAATAAACTAATTTATTCAAAAAATTTGTATTGAAGTACTTATATTATGTAGCTTTGGAAGTGGAATAAAATCGAATATTTTATTAAATAAAATGAAAAATAATAAATAAAAAAATCCTATGTATAGTATTTGAAAATTAAGTAAAATCATGCTTAAAGATAAGGATAGAAAGAGATACAACTCAAGACCATTTAAAATTTTCATTCTAAGTAAATCACAACATATATAGTATATATTAATACAATCCATTTTTTTTTTTGGGAAAGGTTAGAGTTCCATTAATTAGAAAAACATACACAATTTATCAATACAGTCCAATTTATTAGGTTTGTGATAGTGATTATTGCTTATATTAAATTTAAATTCTCCAACAACATTATAGGAAAGCTTTTAGGATTGGGACAAACATGAGGGAGAGATTTTAGGAGAAGAAATTCAAAATGTAGAAAGATGAGATTGTTGGTTGACCGAATAAAAGATTTTAGGATTGAAAAAGATATGAGGGAGACATTTTAAGGGAGACATTTAAAATGATGAAAAGATTTGATGAAAAGATTATAGTGTTGACCAAATAAAATCATAAAAGATGTTATAGCAGCAAAGAATGTGAG
This sequence comes from Sextonia rubra, assembly GCA_037013555.1. Taxonomy (NCBI): domain Eukaryota; kingdom Viridiplantae; phylum Streptophyta; class Magnoliopsida; order Laurales; family Lauraceae; genus Sextonia; species Sextonia rubra. The sequence continues at coordinate 13,531,504 of JASUAD010000008.1, forward strand.
ATCTAAGGGTTGAGAGTGGAATGATGATAGTGTTGACAGAATAAAATTATAAAAAAAACGTGGGAAAATGAGAGAATACAAGATTTGATGCCAAGTGTAATTTTCTGGAACGGTGACATAGCGCTTGACCTATATATATATATTACTATAAAAGTTAAATTTGAAAAAAGAATTCATTATTATTATTATTTTTAAGAACTATTTAGAAAAGAAGATTAAAAATGATTAAATATTATGGTAAAAAAGGTATTCTTATGATAAATACTAATGTGCGATGTTTTATTAGTAAGAAATTAAAATAATAATGATAATAATAAGATGTATTGAAATTGATAATTATAAAATATAATTAAAGTAAAAGTCACAAACTGAATGGAAAAATAAGAAGATCTATTAATTCTTGTGTCATCAAGAATGTGAAAGACAATATATAAAATGTTAAAAAAAAAAGGAGAAAAAAGATGCTCAAACCAATTAATAACATGAAATAAGTGTAGAAACTCTCCAAATATAAGGGTAGCAGACCTTATTTATTTAGATTTACCAGTTTAGAATCAAACTATTCATATTAATTTTTTACTTTGCTTCATGGACCTAACAAAAAAATATATTTTTTAGCCAATAAAAAATTATTGATACATAGTAAAAATTAGATCATAGAAAAAAATTTTAATAATTCACCTCAAACGTACTTCATGATAAACTAAAAGAAAAAAAATTAAATTCATCAGATACATGTTGGGTCCACTAGATTTTTGGATCTTCACAATTTTCTTACCACCTCACATAGACATTTTATGCTTACAAGATCTAAAAAATACTGAGCATAGTAACAACAATTGAAGGATCTCCACTAGAATTAACTAAAAATATATAAAAGATTAATGTCAGAGAGAAATGACCATAAGCAAAATTTCAAATTCAAAACCATGAAAAGTTAATAAAAAATAAAAAATGAAATAAATAAATAAAACATTTATGAAAAGACACCCTATCCCGTAGTTGGTGTGTGCATTTGATGTTTTGAAACGAATATTAATCATAGTCAACCACCATTAGATTGCACTTCTCGGCAATGAGCCATAGGTTCAAGTGGGCCTTATCAAAACTAACTATATAACAATGATGGCTATGCCTAAAATCTAATTCAAAACTACTATCAGAGTATATAAATTTAAATCAAGTTAAGTGGTGTTACAGGATATTGGTGGACATCACCGATGTTTTAGTACTAATCTTTTCTCTATATAACTTATTGTATTAGGAAATGAGAAGCAGTTTTCCACCGAAAGCGTAGAAATTTTTCCACTGATTGGATGAGTGCAAGTGATCAGCAAGTAAAAAACTCCTTATTAGATGGGTGGAGATTTGCAAGGAAAGATGACGGCTCCAGTGATTGCAATTGAAATCAAATTTCAAAAGAGGGGTGAGAAAGAAAAACAAGATGATTAATAAATAGAAATCTTTCTGCCAGGTGTATCTAGACTTTAGAGGAAGTGATTAGAAAGTAGAAATCTACCTAATGGGTGGGTGGTAGAAATCTTCTTGTTGGATGAGTGGAGCACAAATGATTAGCAAGGAAAGATGATGGTAATTACGATGAGAGATAAAAATAATATGACCAGCAAATAGTTAGGAAGCCATGTAATTATCTCTCTATATATAGGGGATGAGTATTAAGAAGAACTTTTAAGACTTATGAGGAAACTAAGTATTCATCCATTAGGATGAAAGTAATTTAAAATTTGGTTGGAGGAAACTTTAAATTTGAATGAGATAATTTAGGTAAAAGGGAGAAGACTTTATGGAGATAATTTGAAAAATGGAGCGATTATTTGAATTATAAAATTTGATGTCTAATGATATGGATTTGTAGTGAGGCTTGATTAAAAAAGGTCATGTAGCTTTAAATTTTGAATGAGATAATTTAGGGTAGAAGGAGAATTTGAGGGAGAATGATGGACCGTATTAAATTCTGATTGTATTGCAGGGTTTGAATGATGGATTTTAGTGGAGAATTCGATTTATCTTTGATACAACAATATACTTCAAATCTTTTGATATCAAGATATTATCTAGTTCCCTGTTATAGCGTATATCGGATGGTTAATGTATGCTTAGTATGCTTGTTGAAACTAAAAGCCAAAGATATTGTCCACATTAGAAACTTGACATGAATTTAATTGCATCCTATGGAATAGATGAGTGATTTTAAGGAATGAGAGATCTTAGGAAAGTTATTGATAAGGGAGAGATTTTACATTAAAAACTAAAATGAGTGTAAGTTTAGGGTGATGAGAAAAGATGGATGAGGGAGAGATTATATGGGATAATTTAAAATAGGAGAGAGTTTAGGGGTGATGGTGGCAGAGGGAGAAATTTTAGGTGCAACTCGTAATTTCTTGGGATGCTGATATGGCGCTCTAAAAAAGAAGAAAAATAAGGATGTTGATATGGCATATTTTACAACCCTCCCTGCTTATAGCTTTAATATATATAATACGACATAAGAAACAAACTCTTTTGTGTGGGATATCCCCAAATCTTACTTTAAATATATACTGACCAACAAAAGATTGATCATTTAATTGAAAACACGTTTTTGAAAGCATGTTTAACACAATCTTAAATGTTCCATCGCATCCATAGGCCTATTTTTAGAGCGGTTGTAGGGAGAAGCATTGTGGCACGCCTCTGCCTAACAATCCCTCCTTCACGATGGCGCTCTTGTGAGTTAAACGCTTGACCTCGAGCTCTGATGCCATTTGTAAAATCTTATGCACCCATTGAACTACCATTCCTTCCAAAACCAATTGGTGATAGTAAAGGCACAACTCAATATTTTAGGCATTCGACATCGCACCTACGAGCTTATTTTTAGAGCAGTCGTAGGGAACGGCATTGTAGCACGCCTTTACCTAATAACTACCATCTTTTCAAAAAAAAAAAAAAAGAGTGATTTCTATCTGAAAGCACTATTATAGTCTGGCCAGCGACTGACGACTTTGCCAACCAACTTTCAGAGATATATATATATATATTTTTTGCATACCATGATTCTATTTTTATATTCTTGTTTCACACTCACACAAGGTCTTATTTTCATGGTCCTGTTTTACACTAACATATAAAACATATATCTATTTACATATTATTTGTTCCTATTTCATACTAATACATGTTTTGTTTTCATGCATATTCATATTTCACACTAACATATGGAACATGTTCATGTTTACAAACCACATGTTCCTATTTCACACTAAATCATAATCTTGTTTTATGTTTCTATTTATATGTTCTTATTTCACATTTTCACACTAACGCATTGTCACAACTCGAGCCTAGAAATCGAGGGTTAGTAAAAACCTAATGTCACAACCCGAACTTAGGAGATCGGCGGTTAGTTCAAAACTAACCAAGGACACACGTACTCCTGTACATAAGCACTTAGACTCGGTCCAAGTACACACGCACAGGAGAAAATTCACACGTGCAAACATATGTACGTGGACGCTGTAGGTATCGAAACATAACAAGAAAATACATGATAATTAAAAGATATATGGACAAAATCTTACAGAAAGGTCAGAGTTACACAGACTGAATCAAAATACAAATATACAGATCATGACAATACCAAAAATCCTCAAAAACCAATGCACTCCTAAAACAAGGAAGACCTATATGCAGATGAGACTGTTGCGCTCCGATGGAGTGACTACATCTACTCCTCTAGCCCTGATGGGGCCTCTGGGTCTCCCCTAGAATCTGGTTGACCGACGACGGGTCGGTCGGGGGATCTGAGTCTGCAACACTAAGAACAATTCGTGAATACGACGATTCAGCAAAGTATAAGCAATAACAAGTTAACACACGTTGTATCTATGAAATGTAAAACAATAGATAAATCATAGAGTTCCAAGGTCATTTACAAGGCAGTCGTGCAATTAGATAAACATGCTATCAGAATCAATATAGACATGAAATAACATAACAAGGTGGCTACTATACAAGCCATATACTCCCAAAGAGGGATCTTACATACATACTGAGAACACCATCGACTAGACCAGAGTACGAATGGGTCTTAAGCTCTTAGGGTCCAGAAGCCCCAAGACATAAACTCACTGCAGCCAGGACATATAAACTGAGCCAAATTCAACCCCGTCAGGTATCCTAAGGCTGAGGCTGAGTAATGCCTGACTCAATGGAATCCAACAAATATTAAAACATATCTGATTTGATAGATATCATACATATCATAGCATAGCTGACATATATCATATTGCATACACACAAGACAAGTCATACATACATACCTCGAGTAAAGAGGAACACACCGAATATAGTGGACATATCAAACAAAAGAATCAAAAGGGCAAAATGAAACTATACAAATCAGATTAAGATTTCGATATCTGAAGTATCCTATAACATGTTAAATCTCATAAATCAAACGGGTAATAGAACATGGAGTCCGCTACTTCCACCCGGGATTAACCATGGACAGAGCCCACGGAGCACATCCAATCGTTGCCCTAGCGCAGAGCGCGTACCATGTGAATGAGAGGGCAAAGACCGAAGTCAATATGTAATGCAATTCAGATTAGTTTACAAGAGTCATGATCTTTTACTAACCAAACTTAATCTAGTTATCCAATGTTATTAACCATGCATGATGATGTAGTTTTAAGTTATCCGATACACAGGTATCTAGTGTTGCATTGTATTAAATAGTGTACCGGCGTCCCTTAAACCAACACCCATGGGGAGGTGCTTAACAATTGGATAACGTCCATGAATGAATTGCAGCCCTCGAGATCATTCATGCCATTCTTACATTCTATTGGGCAAGTTCATGTTACCTACATTCTAGCGTGAAGGTCATACCAGGTCTCTTTTTTAATTCTATCCTTTTTACTTCATTGCTTAGGGTTTGTATGGCTTAACCGTAGGTGAATATATGGCTTAGCCGTAAGCATGTCATGGCTTAGCAGTAATATGCACTGTGGCTCAGCCGCAGCTCCCCTTACTATTCATCTACATTTACGGTTAAATCGTGTTTTGTTCTACGACTCAGCTGTATTCTGTTCTACGGCTTAACCGTAACTGTTCATCCATATTTATGGTTAAACCGTGTTTTGTTCTACGGCTCAACTATATTCTGTCCTACGGCTTAGCCGTAGCACATGTTACAGCTTAGACATGGCTGTGCTGTAGAAGGTCTGAAAAATGGCAACTCTCAGTTAATCCAGAAAATTCCACCCTGTATTATCCTACGGCTAGGTCACGGCTAAGCTACGCTTAGTCGTAGCACATTATACGGTTTAGTCGTGGCTTAACCGTAGAAGAAAACTGGGCTTAGCCGTGACTGCACAGAGTCGTGTTCCTGATCCTGTTACAGCATAACTGGAAGTCCATAAAGGGGCAAAAACCATATCAAACAAATGGAATTGACTACAATTTGGGCTATAAGCATACTCCACATGCAAGAATGAGGAAATATACAAAAATCAAATATATACCAACACGGTTCATCCAAATCATGCTTATATTTGCCTTAAATGAGTTCTAACAGGCTCTTTGTTATCTTTGGGCTCTAATCCAACGTTCAAACACTCCTAATACACATGCATGCAAAAGAAGAAAGCAAGAGAGAGGGACATGAGTGACTGTATAGTGACTGATGTGGAGAAGATAGAAAAGAAGAACAAAACTTAATATCCTAGACTTACCTTATATCACACACGAGAAAGAGAGATGAAGACACAGGACATAACCTCCCTTTCCTTTTAGCTTGCTTAGGAAGGAAACGAAAGAGAAGAAGAATGGAAAACAGAGAGGGAGAGAACGAGCATTATATAGAGTGTAAGGTTGGTGCATGTCGGTTTATAAAAGATAAGGATTAAACCATTTACGGGAAAGTCCAAACATTAAGACTAATTACCGTTCAAGTCAAATACGAGTCCAACGGAAACAAGCAACATCTTTTGCAAACGATGCAGTTACAGTAATTAACGAGCTCAACAAAAGGCATGTGTTGATGCCAAAATGATACATTAATGACCAAGTCTAATAAAATCTAAAATTACGAAAAAGGGTTTATGTCTACCTAAACGAGGTTAAACTCAACCCAACTACCTATTCATAACCCAAAACAAAACCAAAATAAAAGCAAAACATAATCAATTACTAATTCATTCTTAATTCATTGCTAAACCCAGTTAAGTTGGGTCAAAGTATTACACCTAACTAGTGACGCACGTACTCCCGTGCACGCATACCTAGACCTAGTCCAAGTGAACACACACAAGCGATCTCCACACGTGCAAGCAAGAAGTACATGGAAGCTGTTAGTACCATTGCAAAATAAAAAGATACACAAAAAAGATATAATAACTGCAAAATATATCACGTATAGACAAAATGTACAACATAATAGGGGAAATAGTCATGTAACATTAAAATACAAATAAGACTCAAAATCCTGAGTACAAAATCAATGTAGACCCCACATATGCAAGCAAGGACGATGTGATGCCAATCTTTCTCTAAGAATGGATTAAATCCACTTCTCGAGCCCAGACTGGGCCTTATGTGTCTCTCCTGCAGTCTGGCCGACCGACGAGGGGTCAGAAGAGGGATCTGAGCCTACAACACCAAAAACAACCGAAGAGTACGATGACTCAACAAAATATAAGCAACACTAAGTTAACACATGTTGTATCTGTTAAAATCGATTACAATTATCATTGCATAGAGTTTATGAATCGTATGCTAGGCAATCGTGCATATGAATGAACATGCTATCAGAATCATGAAACATATAAACTGGCTAGGTGGCTACTAAATTTGTCATATTCTCCATTTCGAGAGCAATCAATACGAGAACACCATTGACCGGGCCAGGGTACACATGGGTCTCTGGTTCCAAGGGTTCGAAATCCCAGGACAATAGCACTCTGCAGAGGAACACGTAGTCTACGCCAAAGTCAACCCCATCGGGTATCCTGAGGCTGAGGTGGAGCAGAGCCAGACTAATAAAATCAATCATGTAGTATGATGCACGTCAATCAATGTCAGTCAATCGGTTAATCAATATCAGTCAATGCAGTTTAGTACAATACAAGTCATTTCACAGTCAGATAATACAATATGTGCATCATGCTGGATCAATACTGTGCAATTACAATTAAACAATTACAAGTTAAACAATAACAAGACAAAGAACATGAAAGGTAGCTGTTCCGCCTGGGATTTACCATGGACAGAGCCCTTAGGGATTAACCAATCATTTCTCCAGCGCAGAACACATACCATGTGAATAGGAGGATAAAACCGAAGTCAATATGCAATGCAAATCAGATTATTGTATAGGAATCACGATCTTTTATTAGCCAACCATATTCTAGTTATCCATTATTACTAACCGTACAAGATGATGTAGTTTTAAGTTATCCGATACACAGTTGTTCGTATGAGATGTGTTGCATTGTAACAAGGAACGTGTATCGAAGTCCCTTAAACCAACACCCATGGGGAGGTACTTAACAATTGGATAGCACACATGAATGCATCACAGCCCTAAGGACCATTCATGCTATATTTACATTTTGTTGGGCAGTTCGGGTTAAGTACATTCTAGAGCAAAGGCTCTATCAGGTCTTTTATTCGGCTTATCCTTTTAGTTTTTTCTCTCAGGGACTGTACGGCTTAGCCGTAAGCATCTTACGGCTTTGCCGTAACATGCACTGTGGCTCAGCCGTGGTTCCCTTTACTGTTCATCTACATTTACAGTTTAACTGTATTTTGTTCTACGGCTCAGCCCCGTTTCTTCTACGGCTAGGGTACGGCTTAGCCGTACCACATTTTACCGCTTGAACGGAGCTAGACCATAGAAGGTCTGCAAAACTATCAACTCTTAGTTAATTCAGAAAATTTGACCCTATATTGATGTACGGCTGGGTCACGGCTTAGCCGTAGCCTAACCGTAGAGCAATTGCCTGTTTTTCAATTCTCTAGAGCCTGAGTCGTAAGCTTCTACGGCTTAGCCGTAAGCTTTAGGCGTCCAGTTTCTCAACTTGTTACAGACGAGTTGGAAATGACAAATTCTACACTCTAAAAGCATAACCACAGCACATATGATTCAATAGGGTTGTACACCCACAAATCATGCAAGATTAAGAAGAATAAACACAATTACAACATTACCAACAAGTGTTCAATCAAAGTATGCTTATACTTGCCTCAATTGGAATCTAACACGCGAACAGTTGTTCTAAGGCTCAAATCCACTGTCAATATGTGAAACTACTCGTCATGCATGCCAAAGAAGAAGAAAACTTTGAACACATGCAATAACTGACAGGAAGAAGAAAGAGAAGGAGAAGAAAACCAAGAACCCAACTTACCTCTATTCGCACGAGAAAGGGTTTAGGTACACAAGATCTCCTTCTTGACTTAACTTGTTGGAAAAGAAAGAAGGTGAAGAAGAAACGAAGAACAGAGAAGATGAAGAGAAGAAGTGACGTTGAAGTAAATGAGGTAGTGCATGCATCTGGTATATATGAGATAAGTATTAAGACAAATTACAAGAAAGTCCAATAGTTAACATTATATACAGTTCAAGTCAAATGAGGGTCCAATGGAAATAGATGAACTCTTTTGTGTGCGAATCAATTACAGGTTGACGAGCTCGACCAGGGGCATGTGTTGATGTCAATATGATGTATGACTGACAACGCTCGACAAAATCTAAAATTACGAAAAAGGGTTCAAGTCTACCTAAACCAAGTCAAACTCAACCCTAATACCTATCCATGACCCGAAACAAAACAAAAACAAAACCAAAATACAATTAATAACTCATTCGTCATTAATTAAGCACTAATCCGGATTAAGTTGGGTCGGAGTGTTACACTCATGATCATATTTTCTTATATGTTCCTATTTCACACAGTTATGTTTTCATGTATGTTCTTTCACACTAACATATGGTCCACTTGTTCCTATTTCATACTAACATATGGTCTTATTTTTATGCATTTTCTTGTTTCACATTAACATATGGAACATGTCCTTGTTTCTCATGTTCATGTTTCTCACATACACTAACATACGGACACATGTCCTTATATGTTTCTATTTCTCATATTTTGTTTTTCGCATTCACTAATACATGGAATATGTCCTTGTTTCTGATGTTCCTATTTCTAACACTACTAACACATGTTTCTGTTTCTTTTATTCCTATTTCTCACATATACTAACATATAGAATATGTCCTTATTTCTCACATTCCTATTTTTTATTTTTTTATTTTTCATGTTCTTGTTTCTTATATTCTTATTTCTCATGTTCTTGTTACTTATATTCTTGTTTTTCATATTCGTGTTTGAACATTTTTCTATTTCTCACACATGTTCCTGTTGTTCATGTTTCTCATGTTTGTGTTCCTCATTTTATGTTTCACATGTTCATGTTTCTTATGCACATGACTCTCATATTCGTGTTTAAATATGTTCCTGTTTCTACCACTATGAATACATGAAACATGTTCCTATTTCGCCAGTTCACCGTCCATCGGTTCATTTGTTGCTGGTTGCCGATTCGACAATTCGCACATATTCTTGTTTCACACAAAAAGATGGTCCTGTTTTCATATTTCTATTTACATGTTCATATTTCATACTAATACATGATCCTATTTTTATGCATATTCATGTTTCAAATTAACACATGAAACATGTTCTTGTTTACATATTCTCGTTTCACACTAATACATCATCATCGATTTCATGTTCCTATTTACATATTCATATTTCACACTAATACATAGTCATATTTTCATCTATGTTCTTGTTTCACACTAACATATAGAACATAATCATGTTTATATAATACATGTTCATATTTATATGTTCCTATTTCACACTAGCACATGGTCTTATTTTCATGTACCTGTTTCACGCTAACACATAGACCTGTTTTTATGCATGTTCCTGTTTCATACTAACACTTAAAACAAATCCTTGTTTACAAACCATATATTTTTATTTATATGTTCCTATTTCACTAACACATGCTCCTGTTTTCATGTTTATATATATATATATATATTCCTGTTTCACATTAACACATAATTTTATTTTCATGCAGGTTCCTGTTTTATACTAACATATGAACCATGTTCCTATTTACATAACATATATATGTTTCTAGTTACATGTTCCTGTTTCATAGTAACACATGGTCCTAGTTTCATGTACATTCTGATTTAATGTTTTTGTTTCACACTAACACATATTCATGTTTTTATGTTCCTATTTTACATTAACACATGGTCCTATTTTGATGCAACTTTCTATTTCATACTAACATGTGGAATAAGTTCCTGTGTCACTCTAACACATAATCCTATTTTCATATTCCTATTTTACACTAACACATAGTACTGTTTTCATGCATGTTCATGTTTCACACTAACATATAGAATATGTTCTTGTTTACATACCATATGTTCGTGTTTTATACTAACATATAGCCCTATTTTCATGCATATTTTTGTTTTACACTAACACATGGGACATAATCCTATTTATATAACACATGTTTATGTTTACATGTTCTTATTTCACATTAACATATGTTCATGTTTTCATGTTCTTACTTTACACTAACACATGATACATGATCATGTCTGCATACCACATGCTCCTGGTTCACACTAATACATGGTCATATTTTTATATTCATATTTACTTGCTCATATTTATATGTTCTTATTTCACACTAACACATGGCCAAGTTTTTATGTTCCTATTTACATGCTCCTATTTACATGTTCTTATTTCAAACTAACACATGGTCTTATTTTCATGCATGTTCTAGTTTCACATTAATATATGGAATATGTTCTTGTTTACATAACACATGTTCCTATTTCACACTAACTCATGGTCCTGTTTTCTTGTTATTTCACATGTTCTTGTTTCACATTAACACATGGTCATGTTTTTTTATTCCTGTTTACATGCTCCTGTTTGGATGTTTTTATTTCATAGTAACACATGATCCTATTTTCATATATGTTCTAATTTCACATTAATACATGGAACATGTTCCTGTTTATAAAACACATGTTCCTATTTCACACTAACTCATGGTCCTGTTTTTATACATATTCCTGTTTCACACTAACACATGTAATATGAACCTGTTTCACATTAACGAATGGTCTTATTTTCATTTTCTTATTTCATACTAACACAGTCGTATTCCACATTAGCATATGTTCTAGTTTTCATGTATGTTTACGTTTCGCACCAACATAAGAAACATGTTCCCATTTAGATACCGCAAGTTCATGTTTTACACTAACACATGGTCTTATTTTTATATTCTTCTTTCACGCTAACACATGTCTTCTTCCACACTAATACATGGTCATGGTCGTATTTTTATATTCTTCTTTCACGCTAACACATGTCTTCTTCCACACTAATACATGGTTGTGTTTCATGTATGTTCTTGTTTCACACTAACACAATGAATATATTGTTGTTTAAATACCACATGTTTTTGTTTCACACTAACACATGGTCATGTTTTTATATTCTTATTTCACACTAATACATAGTCCCGTTTTCATGTTCCTATTCCACACTAACATATGGTCTGTTTTCAAGTTCCTACTTAGATGTTCATATTTCATGCTAACGCATGTCCTATTTTTATACATGTTTCTATTTCTCATGTGCCTATTTCTTATGTTCATGTATCTCATGTTAATGTTTCTCATGTTCTTATTTGAACATGTTCTTTCTTTTTTTTTTTCTTTTACACATGCTCTTGTTTCTAACACAACTAATATATAGAATATGTTCATATTTCTCACATACATTAACACAAGGAACATGTCTATTTTTCTTATGTTCTTATTCTTATGTTCCTATCTCTCATGTTTATGTTATGTTCCTATTTCTCACATATGTTCTTATTTGTAACACTATGACACCAGCATTGAATGCATTCCAATTTCCAATTTCCAAAACATCGGCGATATGCTAGTTACCGACGAGCCACTGTTCTGGAGACCAGTGGTGACCGGCCAATATTTTGGAGGCCGACCAACAGTTGACGATCGATGGCTGTTGTCTCTAATGGATGGTCGTCGGTGGCCTTTCATCTTCCGCTGGTCGCTAGTCATCGGGGGTCAACCGCAAGTTTCCAATCGTTGGTTGCAAATCATTGGTCCACCCGTTGTTGGTCGTCCGCCGATCACCTCTAGTTTGTTGCTGTCCACCGGATGTTCGCCCTCCGAAGGGCATTGGCTATCGTTTGTCGGTTGCTAGCTCTTATCCGCCGATTGCCAATCCGCTAGTCTTTGTCCACCGATCTTCGTCTGCAGATCTTTATCCACCGTTCGTCAGTCACTAATTTCTTCCTCCGGTCCCTATCCACCATTCGCCGGTTGCCAGTCCTCGTCCGATGGTCACTAGTCGTCGGTCTTTGTCCACCGATTCATGTCAATAGACCAATGGCTACTGTCCGTTAGTTACAGGAAAAGGTGTTGGCAAAACACCAGAAAAATCTCCGACCGACTGCCATTGGCCACAAGCTGCCCACTATTCCAAAAGGTTATTCCTAAATAAAATAAGAAACAAAAAAAATTTTTGGAGTAGAATTGCTATGATCATAAAATATATAAAATAGAATGAATTTGAAGCATTAAATCTTATAACGTTAGTAAACTCTTGGAACTAAAAATTTAATAAGAGAACTTCTAATTAATTAAGTTTGAAAATCAGACTTCTAACTAAATTACACTTATTTTATAGTGATTAAAAGTTTTGGTAGGCCCTGCTACTGAGTTATAGTCCTCGAACTCTGGACTTGTGTAACAGCGGAAAAACGTCAGACTATCTTAACTCTTTCCAGCCTAATCATTAAAAAATCACACAGGTTGGGTCCCACAGAGTTAACTTCTGTACAGGTGAACGTGTAAAGCCCCCATTGGCCCAACGCCCCTATATAAGGACCCCTTCTTCTTCATGCGTTCTCAGTTCTTCACGCTAAATCAAGAAAAATCAAGATGGCCAAACACATACCCAAGTGGGTCTTGGTCTTCGGACTGGTGGCGCTCTCTCTCGCCACTCTCTCTGTGTCTGTCCGTGGCCACAAACCCCCATTTGAGAAGCCACCTCCAGAGCACAAGCCCCCATTTGAGAAGCCACCTCCAGAACACAAACCTCCATTTGAGAAGCCACCCCCTGAACACAAGCCCCCATTTGAAAAGCCACCTCCAGAACACAAGCCCCCCTTTGAAAAACCACCTCCAGAGCACAAGCCCCCATTTGAGAAGCCACCTCCAGAGCACAAGCCCCCATTTGAAAAGCCACCTCCAGAGCACAAACCTCCATTTAAGAAGCCACCTCCAGAACACAAGCCCCCATTTGAGAAGCCACCTCCAGAACACAAGCCCCCATTTGAAAAACTACCTCTAGAACACAAGCCCCCATTCGAAAAGCCACCTCCAGTGCACAAGCCCCCATTCAAGAAGCCACCTCCAGAGCACAAGCCTCCATTCAAGAGGCCACCTCCAGTGCACAAGCCTCCATTTAAGAAGCCACCCCACCACAAGCCTCCCACAGTCTGAACATCTTAACTGACCAGGGGGTATCTAGCTCATGCCTATTGACAGATATGTATGCATGGCTAGGATAAATAAGATGGGTATAGAGGCGTTTTTTTTTTTTTTTTTTTGCTTGTTGGGTTATATATAGAGGCATTTGCCTAACAGTTCTTCTATGTATTTGTTAAGATTAGCAGCATGAGGGTGTATGTGACGATATGTTACAAGAGAGCATGTATGTACTCTTGTTACTTAAATATTATATTTAGCTGGAATTCAGAGATTCCAAATCCTCCAATATAGTTGAATTTTAAAACTCCTTTTAAAATTAGCAGGAATTCCACTAAAAATACAAATTGAGTAGAATTCTAAAATCCTCCTAGGGTATTAAGTGAATGGTATTTTTAAATTCCTAAAGAAAAAGCTGGGATTTACAAAATATAGGAGTAAAGCCATCACATTATGTCCAAAAATATTTGAAAATTCCACAAAAATTCTACAAAAAATGAACAGGCCTTAAATGTTTAGGAGCATATTTCCAGTTAGCTTGTTTATGCCATGTATGGATTCCGTGAAAAGAGGTCTGCCAATTTTGGGCACAGGTGGAAATTTGGTAGGGATGTCATTGGATCTATGATTTTTCCAAGGACCCAACCTTAAGAATCTGGGGTATTATCAGGTTAGGTTCGACAAATTTGGACTGATTGATGACTGGCATGAGATCTCAGCACAGCCAGGTCTGAATCCAAATACCTGAGTGTATAATATATGTTGTATAAACTATATATCGGATATTATTTTAAATTAATATTATTACATAATATAAAAATGAAGAGCGCTCCTGTGCGAGACCGAGAGTCACAAGGCACGATACAAGACAACTGCTGGGCCCTACCTAGGGCTCCGCTGATCATAAGAGGTGGGAATTAAAAGACCTTAGTTGGACTATCCTAGTAATGAAATTTTATTAAATCCAATGATCCTAAACCCTCAATCAATGGTCCACAAGTTTAGCAAGACAAAGATTTCACAATAGATTGAGTGCTCCGGTCCATTCAGGTGAGCAGAAACTTTGTGGGATCTGAGATTAATGGTGGTGGTGGTCCATTTGGATGATCATACAGTGGTTCCACTAAGTGTGTTACATGGTAAAATTATGCACCAGAAAATAGTTCCTAAAATGAATTATCAAAATTTCCACCCAAGAGGTACTCTCGTGATTTGTGTGTGTGTGTGTGTGTGTGTGTGTGTGTTTGTGTGGTTTTTTTTTTTTTTTTTTTTTTTTTTTTTTTTTTTTTGTGGAGAGGTAAGGATTTTGGCCTCTCTAAGAACTCATTTATGATGGTAATACTTATATATATATATATTTATTTATTTTATACAATCAATTTCACCTCTCCTAGGTCAAAGTGGTTCATTTTTTTCTTTTTTCAAAGAAATCATCATATATTAAACCAACACAAAGAGGCAAACAACCATGATTGGGTTTCTCAAAGTAAAGAGGTACTTTAGATGGATTAAGTGAAAGGGAATATTTTTACTTCTACAAAGCACTTCTCATGATACTTCCAAACCCCCTACACTTACTCATCCCCAATGAATTGGTATTCAACCTTATTTGGCAATTATACTCATTGTTGGATTAAACATCAATGGTTGTAATGCATTGATTGGGATAACGTATCCATCTAAGTGAGTCCCACAAGTAGCTTATAGTCATGTATTTATAATTTTACTGTCGGCCTTACAATGGTTGTCGGGGGGGTTTCCTTGTCTTTAAAAAAAAACCCACATAAATTAGGAAGTTATCAACCAACATAAATATTACCTTTTATCATGTGTTTAGATTCAATAATTTCATGGCGGATGGGTTAGCCAAGTAAGGGGTTAAATGGTTGATAGGTTGTTTTCTTGGGTGGGTGTACTATTGTAATTGAGGTTGGTCTCGTGCATCTCTCTTGCACCTTCTCTTTCTCTTGTTCCTTTATTTTGGTATGCTTTGTTCTTTTTTTCTTTTAATGAAATCTTATTACCGCTTCAAATATATATATATATAACCCACATAAGAAATACTCATAGGAAAATTTGCTTGTGTATGTATCTCTGATGGTGAACGAGTTGTAGGGCCTATTAGAAGAGTAGGACCCCTGTAAATGCACCGAGCGAGACAACATTGACATCGATATGCAACTGTTGGGAGGTAGCCACCAGAATCTTTAGATATCACACACAGATCATTGCGGAAATAAGTTTAAACGATAATGATTCAAGAACCATACCTGCGAGATCTCTCTGATTTGATCTCGGTTTTATAACAGCTTAAAAATCTCAAGATCTTCTACTGTATTCCTCTATGCTCGAATTCACACTGGGGTCTGGGCCTTTTCTGCAAATTCTCCTTGCTGTAAAAAAATGAGATTTCTCTTGTGTATCTTTTCTAGAGAGCAATAGCGCATATATATAGGCTACAATAGGAACTTTTAGAAGGAAATAAGGAGTAGGCTTCTTATAGAAATAGGAAACCCTAATTCGACCCAAATTAGAATCATAGATCCATAAATTACAATTCAGTCCACTAAAGAATTATAATTGTACTCATGTCCTTATTCTCAAAATAATATTTCGAGCTTCTTGTTATTAAATGCTTATTAATCTCCCCACGTTAAGATTTCATATATTCATCGATTAAATAATTACTGACGCCTATATTTAATCGATATCTTTATAATTCCTTGAGACATTACACTTAATTTATTTGATATGTCGAACAATAAGTCCACCTGCAGGGTTTGACATAATCAAAACTTATAAACTTCATCAAGGGGACATCATCAATCCCTATTACGGGACGTGAATTCCGTCAATAAACTAATATGCACCATACACATAGTGTAGTCATCCAATTTATTGAAATTATTGACCTATAAAAGGTCTCATTCCTTTGTAAATCAAAATGCCAAATACTAAATGCACATGTCTATTATTTATATCGGGATTAAGAGTATAAGCTCTCATAATAACCATTTGGATGTTAATAATCTTATATAGTCAGTATAAAGATAATAACCCAAATATGGTCCTGTTCAATACACATAAAGTGTACTAACATAACGAATCGAAACTATACTATTTCCCGCAGCTAAGACAAGCCTACTAAAACATTATGCTACAATCGTACCGATGGTGTGTTCAGCTCTATCTAAATTGTGAACAACAATAACTTATATTCTATAAGAACCGACAAATAAGTATTTCGTGCGTAAGCTGAACTCTACACACTAACTTGTCTACTTTATAGAATAAAAGACGCACTTATGCACAGTAAATAATAATGCAACCATTTACCCATACAAATTCTCATCAAGATGGAAAAAGCAAACTTTACTAATAAGTAAATCAGTCAAAGAAAAACACATTAAAATATACTTTTAGTATAAATTTCCAACAGCAAGAATGTGAGAAGATTTTAAAAAGAGTTTTTTTTTTGTAAATTACCCCTTAAGGTTTATAGGATTTGTAAAAATGCCCTTATGGTTTTTGTATTTGTAAATAGGCCTCCGCTTTTCCATTTTAATAACTGTCAAGTCCCTAGAATAAAATTCCTTACAAAAAATGGGCAACCATCATGAAGTTTATCTTTAGTTTTACAAAATAACAATTTTACCCTTACACCCGTTAAATAAAAAATGAGTATGTTATTATTTGTAAAAATATTATTATTTTATCTCAAATCCCAATGCCTTCTCTCTCAATAACTCTCTCATGTATATAAAATATAATCATATAATTTAAAACTTTCATCAGTCAAATAGTGGGCCATTTATGGATAGGATAAATTGAAATTCATTATAAGTAATGTGTTGATTGTCATCATGATGGATTTAGACTTAATTAAATAGGTCATAGATTGAGAGGAGTGAATTAATGTAGGATATACTCTCCCACTAAATATAACTCTTAATCTCACAAGAGAAGAAAAAAAAATACTATGCTTTTAAAGTTATACATATATGGATTACAGAGATAAGCAAAAGTGTCATTTCACTCTAGAAAATCAGAGTGGTTGAAAGTCTGTTGATTTTAAGAATCCAAAATGTATTAAAACTAAAAGGCAGGGACCAATTTACAAATACTAGAAACTCATAAGCTTATTTACCAATCCTATAAACCTTAAGTGGGTATTTACAAAAAACTCTTTAAAAAAAGATACTAACCCTTGAGTCATGGTCAAAGTTGGGTCAAGGCCAATGACCTAAACCCTACTCATTTACATTCTAAAATTAGTGGTGCAAATGGTTTATTCATACGCCACATTTCAAGTTTGGGTTGGGCTTGGGCTCATGCCTTAGATTCCTCATGCCTAAGATTCTAAATCCAATTTGAATTTGGTTCAGAGTAATGGCAAGGCATGGAACGACCCAAACTGAAATTTATAATATATCCAAGCCAGACCTGAACTTTACCATAATATTGAAAACTAGCTAATACCGGAACTCCCCTGAGGGCTCTTCGCGAGCACTGCATTTCTTACTCGGCCTGCCTTGACAAGGTTAACTCAGCTCGGTAAGTCATCAATTGGGTCAATTTACATTAGTCCTACAGAGAACTGGGCCAAACAAGCCCCCGTTACTTCGTTGGTAACCTTCTAAGCTTTTTAACGATAAAGCCAACGGGCAAAGACGTGTTTCAGCAAACTCTATTAAGTAGAGAACAGTTCTGTGGGGGTTATAATCATGCAAGACATTAACATGTAAAGGCAGGTCAAAAGATAGCTTGGAGTTTGTGATTATCCATTGGCTCATGTCAGTCTCTAATAAAAAAATACGTGAGCGATTATCGCAAATCTCACTTTTAAAATATTTAATTGTCGATAGCTAGGGTTGGCACATAATTATATAATAATTTTGTTGCATTTTCTTCTTAATTTCGGGTTAATGTTTTCTGAGTAGGTTTTGACACCGATCCAACACGCCGGTCTCGGCCTGCCATTGAAAGAGCTGGCAATAAAAAGAAAACGAAGATATCCTAGGATATTGACCACCACTTCATGAGATCTTGAATCTCCCCCCATCCACATATTTAAAGTGTATCTGCCACTGAAAAGCATCTATGTCTAAGACTTGTTAAAAGGTAACATGAAAAACCATCACGAAATTGAATTCTGACCTGATATCCTATTTACGCCCATGATATGTCAATTGGGCCGATATAGGCCAATGGGGGCTCATATTCTTTAAGATCTCTGGACCTGTCTTTACTAGTTACCGGCAAGCACGATAACTAGTACCATTCTTTAAGATTTCTGGACCGGTCTTTACTAAAAAAGATTTTTGTCTGAGTTAGCTGAATTTGCTTCTCTACTAAGGAATTAGTGTGTATGATATAGTTGATCGCCAATCAGTTCTTTACCTTTCACATTTTTAGTAAAAAGATCAGAAGATGATGATGAATATGACTTTAGAGCCCCGGGTACTAGCTAGTACCATTCGCAGAAAATTTTAAACCAATGGTCCAACAACATATTCTGGCAAGGCCACCATAGGTCAGATCACTTACAGAGGAGATCCTTACCAAACAAAAAATTATAATTACCCAAAACAAAAACAAAAACAAAAACAAAATTTTCTTGGAACCCAATGACCACTAAATTGCCCTCTAAAAAGAGGAAATTCAAGGGATGATTGGGGGCAATCTTGGGTCAATTCATCTTCAGGCCGGATTTGGACCCTAGGTTTTAGATTTGGGCCAGCCTCAATCTACAATTTGGGCCCATTTATTTAGCCAGGCTTGGACTAAGTGATAAGTAGCCCGCAGCGGCGCCCAGCCTGAACAAGTGGTGCTTGTAATTTAGTGATTTATTTTCCCGTATAACTCATAAAGCCTAAAGAAGTAATAGGCGGCCCAAACAAGTGACAGAAAACCTACCCAACCCCACATGTTTCCGCAGGACTGGCTTTGTGCTAGGCACTTAACTGCTCTTGTGGAGGTTGACCAGATGTGAGCGCTTCTAAAGTATGGGCCTAGAACTGCATCAGCTCGGCCTGACCTAGTCCACGAACATTCAGGGAGGGGGATTGGCCCTAATAGTCAAACGAAAACGATTAGATATGGACCTTCAGCTGACAACTACTCTAGATGTCGGTGTTGTTAAAGAACTCATTAATAAGGAGACATACACATAATCAAAGCTTCATCTGGTCAAAGTTTGGGTTCAAGCTGTGACCCTAAATGCTAACATTGAGTACTTCACATCATAGTTCTAAAGTTAGGTGGGATTCCTCCTGTCTAGCAAAAGAAAAGTTAGGTGAGATCGTTTGAAATTGATTTCTGTGAGTAATTTAAGTCCGGCTTTTCTACGTTCTACATCCTTCTATATAACTTTTATGCATTCTTAAACTGAGATAAGATCATTTGAAGAAATTGGATTAAAGTGTACGTCCATTTTTATAGATGGATCCCAAATTCTTTTCAATTGATGATAGAGATGGTAAACAACCTGGTATGAAAAAAAAAAGTACTTTTAGAATCCAAAACTATCCAAACTAATCTCACAAAATGAATAATCTATATAGAAACTTTCTTATTCCCTTTTTTTTTTAATGATGCAGGTATCCCCCACCATCTCAGCCTTTGAGCCTTTTGCCTCTCTGCCCCGGAGTTGCCCAATTGTAACAAGCAAGGACTATTCCCTTCTTGGAGTGTATATACATGATTACACTTATAATCGATATAGAAACATTCTTCTATTTGCAATGGAATGTACAGTTGAGAAATATATGGTGAATTATAGATATAATCTTTTGTATATGATTAAATCCTAAATCCAACATTAGTAAGCTTAGTGGTGTTTGCAATATGTAACGTGTATCCTATCCTTTAATTATATTATCTTTTTTTTAAATTTTTTTAGTAGTAGTGGAGGATGTTATATGGTTTAGAGGATGAGGATGATGCCATGTTGTTTGTAAAAGAATGTGTTAAAGCACTTGGTTTCCCTTCTTCTCTTCTCTTTTTTTCTCAGAGTCCTATATTGGAAGTGGAGAACTCTTAAAGAGGCATTTATTATGAATTCCTCTTTTGCTTATTATGTGTGTCGACTAGGGGGCTTTAGTGGAGGTAACCAAGCGCCCGCGCCAGCCAGTTGACAGTGCCCTCAAGTCGCGCCTTGTAGGTTGGCCCACTCATGCTGGTGGTCTAGGCTAGGTCCTCCACGCGAGTTGGGCCCAGCTTTGTGCTTGTGTTTTTGGACCGCCAGCGGATCCAAATCTAGATCCAATTGTTGGCAACCCAATCGGTTATCCATAGCGCAACCAATAGCGTAATGGCTCTGCATTAATGCGAAGAACGTTACTTAGCATATATAGGGGGTAACCGTCCAACAGGTCCTTACCCAAGAACGCTATATAAAGGGGGTCTGGGATAAGCTTGTCTCCACATTCCCTATGAGAAGCTCTTCCTCTCCTGCTGTATCTCTATTGCTAATTCTTTCTTCTAATTTTTTCTTCTCTCTTTCCTGCTGCTGCTGCAAGCTTGCGAAGTGGTCCCTTGGGGATTTGAAGTTCCCCAATCTTTCGAATGCACGATTACTAGAGATAGTTCGATTAGTAAGCTGTCTTATCCTTGGGCAGGCATCTGTGAGTCCATTTTGTACCTATTTGAGGGCGAAATCTGCATAAAGAAATCATCTCCAAAGACGTGATTCGACTATCAATTGTTCGGTTGATTATGACCTTTCCTCACTATTTTATTTATACAGCTTAATTGCAATTATCTGTAAATGCAAAATCCAATAGTTTAGGCAGAGTTCAATGTCGTGTGTTGACCGACCGTCTACCCATTGTTTCCACGTAAGTCTTAGCGAGCATTTAATTGCCCTACTTTGATTGGAATCCTCATCTCTAAATCTGTCTGGCATGATTTAGTTGCATTGCCAGGATTCAGAGGTGAGTGTCTTTTTTTCTGGCATTAGCCTCCTCTTTTATTAAGGGAAATTGTTGCCAAAATTTTTGAAAGAATTTGCAAATTATTGGAAATAGGATTGCTACGGATTACTACCCTAAGGTTTTCACCTATGAGTGCCAACATTTTAAGATGTGTCCAATGAAAATGAAATATCTACTCAAAGTGATGAAACTCCTCTATGTGTTGTCAATTGAATGCCCCAACCACATGAATATGGGCCTGCTGGTAATGAAGAAAATGATCAGTGGAATCTGATGATTTTGATTGTAAAAAAGAGATTTTAAATCATCTGGATAATTCCAAATATGGTGTATTTTCAAAAAACAAAACCGCCAAGGAATTATGGGATGCGTTAATCAAGGAATATGCCGCTGAAGATAAAGATACCAAAAAGTATGCTATTAACAATATCTTGATTTTTAAATAGAAAAAGGAAAATCAGTGAGAGTACAAATGAAAGATATTCAAAAAGTAATCCATGAGGTTCAAATTGAGAGAATTGATTTACTCAAACAATTTGTAGTATGCAGTACCATTCATAAAGTCCCACCATCGTGGAAGGAATTTGGGATCACCTTGAAACACAAAAAGAATGAAATAAAATTGGAAGATCTCATTGTCTGCCTAAGAATTCAAGAGAATCATTGAGAACGTGACACTAAAAGCAAGGATTTTGAATATGTGGGTAAGGCTAATCTTACTGAAACTAAGAACGATATATAATAAAAAAATAATAATAATAAAAAACCCCTCAAACCTAACATGACCAAGGTTCAGAAAAATTATAAAAAGAATCAAAACCAAGTTTTTAAACCCCATAAAGACATAAACAAAAGAAGGGAGGTAAAATTCTTTGTATGCGAGAAAAAGTGCCATTATACAAAAGAATACCGCCACAAAAAAGGAGTCAAAAGGAAATATCAAACCAATCTCACAAAATAAAATTTTGTGGCAATAGTAACAGAGGTAAATCTTATCAGCAATTGTAGAGATTAGTGGGTTGATACTGGCGTGACCCAACACATCTGTAGTGATAGAAGTGCATATGTCTCCTACAAGCAGGTCACAAATGGACAAGAACTCTACATGGAAAACTCGTCTATGGCCAAAAATAATTGGTCAAGGAAAAGTAATTCTACAACTCTCAGTTGGGGCAAGTTTCTGACCTTGACCGAAGTACAACGTATGCCCGAAGTACGAAAGAACTTAGTCTCTGGTTCTGTTTTGAGTAAAAATGGTTTTAAGTTAGTATTTAAAGCAAATAAACTTGTAATTACCAAAAATGGAGTTTTTATAGGAAAAGGCTATATTGTTGAAGGCATTTTCAAATTGAATGTAAATTCCATTGGTAATCAAAATGATTCTATTTCTACTTATATTGTTATGTCTGATCTATGGCATGCTAGATTATAACATGTGAATTATTCCTCTGTGAAAAATATGATGGATTTAGGTTTGATTTCCAAAATTGATTTTCAACCTAGCTCTTGTGAATTTTGTGTTCAATCCATGTTTTCAAGAAAACCTTTAAAAGTGTTGAAAGATGTTCTAAACTATTAGGTCTAATTCTTAGTGATATTTGTAAACTAAATAATATCATCACTGGTGGTGATAAGAAGTATTTTATTAATTTCATAGATGATTTTTGAAAATTTTCTTATGTATATTTACTTAAAAATAAATTAGAGGCCATTGATAAGTTAAACCTTTTTAGACTTGAAGTAGAAATCAACTGGGCAAAAAGATTTAGACTTTGAGGTCTTATTAAGGAAGTTAATACTGATCCAATGATTTCATTGGGACTTCTAACACCTTAGGAATAATTCATGAAGTGACAGCTCGCAACTCCTCGCAACAAAATGGTGTAGCCGAACAAAGAAACATAACTTTAGTTGAAATGGTGACTTCTATAATAAATAGTTCTGTACTATCCCAAGAACTTATCCGGGGAAGCTCTTCTTACAACATGTCACAAACTTAATAGAATTTGCTTCAAAAAAACCAATAAAACTCTATATGAATTATGGATAGGCAAGACCCTAAACTTGGAATACCTAAAAGTGCGGGGGTGCTTAGCCCATGCTACTATGCCAAGTCCAAAGTGAACTAAACTTGGACCTAAAACACAAAAAAGAGTGTGTTTATAGGTTATGCCTTGCATAGTAAAGCCTATGGATTTTTGATAATTTTAGGTTTAGATAAAGATTCAATCATTGAATCAATGGATGCTGTTTCCTTAAAAAAATGATATTTTTTCTTTTAAACAAGGTTTTCGTAATTCTAACAACAACAATAATATTGTTAAACCAGCTCCATCTAATGATTCTAAACCTAAAAATCTAGAACCTCATAAAAGTAAGAGACTTACAAAGGAATCTACCTTTGGCCCTGATTTTATCACTAATATGTTGAAAAATAGCCCCACATCTTACAGGAGGTCATGCTTTCTCTTGACACTACTTTTTGGAAAGCGGCTCTTCATAATGAAATTGAGTCTAATTTGGCCAAACATACTTGGGAACTAGTTGATCATCCTCCGAGAACCAAACCATTGGGTTGCAAATGGATATTCAAAAAGAAATTAAGAACTGATAGCTTGATAGAAAAATTCAAAGTTAGACTGCTTTCAAAAGGATTCAAACAAAAAGAAGTAGTTGATTACTTTGATACATATGCTCCAGTAATCAGGATTATGGCCATCATAGTCTTAATATCAATAGCTTCTATTCACAATATGGTCATCCACCAAATGGATGTAAATACTGCAATTTTTAATGGTAATTTGGAGGAAGAAATTTATATGGAGCAATCCAAAGGATTTGTTATACCAAAGAAAGAAAAGAAAGTTAGCAAATTGGTTAAATCCTCGTATGGCTAAACCAAGCTCCTAACCAGTGGTATGAGAAGTTTAAGCAAGTGCTAATTTCTGAAGGTTTTAAATTTAATGAATCGGATATATGTATTTACTATAAAAACTTTGGTAGTTCCTGCATCATAATTTGCTTGTATGTAGATGACATGCTTATTTTGGATTGATATTACTTTAGTAGAGAACACTAAAAAGTTTCGTTGTTTCAAGTTTGACATGAAAGATATGGGTGAGGCTAATGTGATATTGGGAATAAAAATACATAAATACTTTAAAAGGATTATTTTATCTTAGTTTCACTATATTAAGAAAGTCCTTTAAAGGTATATTATGTTTGGAGGGAATAGTATTTCCACTCCTTATGATCCAAGTATTAAATTATCTAAGAGCCATGGAGAGAGTGCATATCAATTAGACTATTCTAAGGCTATAAGATGTCTAATGTATATCATGAATTGCACTAGATCTAATATTGCATATGTCGGAAACAAATTGAGGTACATAAGTAAGCCCAATAATGAACATTAGACTGCTGTTATCTGAGTATTCAAATACCTAATGAGGATAATTGATTATGATCTGCATTATGAGAGATATCCCGCTGTACTTGAAGAACATAGCGATGCTAACTCGATATCGGATTCTGAAGAATTCAATTCTATAAGTAGTTATAGATTTACTCTTGGAAATGTAGCCATCTCTTGGAAATAGAAGAAGCAATTGTGTATTTCTTGATCCACAATGGATTCAAAGATTATTAGCATGGCATTGGTTGGTGAGAAAGATGAAATGTTAAAGTCATTCCTTTGTGGAATAAACATGTTCTAGCCATAACTCTACATGGTGATTCTAAATCGGCAATAGATAAAGTGAACAACAAGACCTACAATGGAAAATACAAATAAATATGTTTGAGGCATAATTTGTTAATACAATTACTCAACCAAGGATTAATTATTATAGACTTTGTGAAATCGATGAATAATTTAACCGATCAATTAACGAAATAACTAATTAGAGATCGAGTACTTTCAACATCGAGGGGAATGGGATTTTAGCCTAAAAAGGATAAGTCACCAATAACGAATACCTAACCTATTTAATTGGAGATCCCATGGGATGGGTTCAATTGGAAAAACGAAGTTATCATTAGGTGACACTATGGGAATGCTTTAAAACCCTCACATGTGTACATATTCATTCCTTTGATGTGAAGTATTCATATCGTGTATAATAGTTGGTAAAACTCTATGTTTTTATAAGCAGGGTGTTGTACATGAGTATCCTTGATAGAGTATACCTATATAAGTGTAAAAGTTAGGCTGCTTCCTATGAGAGTTTAGGGTACTCTTTAGAGCACTCATGAATACCGGGATGGCACAAGGCTGTTAATGTGCACCGTTGATTGGGAATCTGTATAATCCTCATATCATGTGGGTAATATGTATGATTTACTGGATGTACTAAGGGTTCAGATCTTAGTTCACCATAGGGTTTTGGTATTTCAAACATACTACACCAAGTGAAGGTTCAAGACTCGTTTCACATACATATAAGCATGGCATGCAACAGCTAATATTCTTCTTGTGCTTTAATGTGTGAGGAATTGTTGGTAAAAGAGTACATTAAAGCACTTGGTTTTCCCTCCTTCTCTTCTCTTTATTTCTTATGTCTCACATAGGAAGTGGAGAACTCTTAAAGAGGTGTTTATTATGAATTCCTTTTTTGCTTATTGTGTCTATCAGCTAGTGGGCTCTAGTGGTGATAACCACACATGCACACTGGCCAGCAAGTCGTGCGGTACTATCTGCGTGGGTGGGCCGGGCCATGAGTAAGTTGCATGGCAAGCAGGTTTGGCCATACTCTAGCATGCCCGCTAGTGCCAGGCTAGGTCGTCTATGTAGGTGATGCCTTGCAGGCCAGCCCACTCGTGGTGGTGGACTAGGCCAAGTCCTCCTCTCGAGTTGAGCCCAGCCTTGCACATGTATTTTTAGACCACCGGTGGATACAGATTTGAATCTTCTTATTGACAATCCACTTAGTTGTCTATAGCGCAGCCGATAGCCTAACGTCTTTGTATTAATGCGGAGAACATTACTTAGCCATTGCAGACAATTACATATCGCATTCAATTGTGAGATCATAACCGTCTAACGGCTCTTTACCCAGGAATCCTATATATAGGGGGTCTGAAGTACGTTACTTAGCCATTGTGCAGACAATTACATATCACATTTAATTATGAGACCGTAACCATCCAATGGCTCCTTACCCAAGAACTCTATATATAGGGGGTCCGGAGTAAGCCTGTCTTTATATTCCTTGTGAGTAACTCTTCCTCTCTTGCTATCTTTTTGCTATTCGCTCTTTCTTCCAAAATTTTCTTCCCTCTTTCCTCTTGCTACTGCAAGTTTGCCAAGTGGTCCCTTCGAGATTCAAGATTCTCCAATCTTTCAAGTGCACGATTGCTAAAAATAATCTGATTAGGAAGCCATCTTATCATGGGGCAGACGTCCGTAAGTCCATTTTGTACCTATGTAGAGCCGAAATCTACCTAAAGAAAGCGTCTCTAAGGACATGATTCAGTTACCAACAATTTGGCTTTTTATGACGTTTTCTCAATATTTTTTTATATAACTTAGTTGCAGTTATTTGCAAACATAGAAATCCCACACATGTCACTAACAGCGAACCCAATTATAGAGGGCTGGGGGCTTCACCCATATATGAGAAAGGCTTAAGATTTGCAAATTCTAGATATTAGTATGTATTTTTTTAATATCCCCTTCCCCTAATATTTCTTTTACTCAGAACGCCCCCCTCCCCCTCCCCCTCCCAAGCTTAATTTCCTGGGTTTGCCCTTGCATGTCACAAATCAAAATTTAGCTTTGACAGTGATCGGATCAGATTGTCAAAATTGTTTTAGGCTCCTCTGGATTTCGATATTAGATCCTATTTAGAACCTATGGTGATGAAATCTACACATTGAAAAAATAACAGCTTCAAAAAGTTGTGAGAATATAAGGAATTATAAAAAACTCTCCATTTATAAAATGGGAGTTTTTGCCCCTTTTGACATGTCCAATGAAAATCTACTACCTCACAAATGCAAAGCAAAAGAATAGGAGATAACTAATTTTAAGGAGATTAGATGGCATGTATTAAATCTTATAGGCTAAAAAATGGGCATTTTTTATGCGCATATCAATATCCATTTGTCTTGTAAACATCGAGTCGCCAAAGTAGATTAAAACCCCACTTCTTACCTCAGCATCCATGAATCAAACACGGTACCTCATAACCATGCTTGTTATATCTATGAAGACGAAGTTTCCTACTGAAGGAGTAGATATTATCTACTAGGGATTGTCTAATGGATCTTAGGCCCTTGGCTACATTAAACAAAAAAAAAAAAAAATCCAACCAATCTTATTTAGGGCCAATGGGTAATCCTAACACTCATCATATTTGATGGGGGTAATAAAAACAAACTTACACTTTAGTGGTAAGAAGCGTTTATTCTTACCTAACAGTCATGGGTTCAAACTTGGGCAAATTGGTTGTTCTCCCTTTCCTGTTGTCTACTTTCTTGGCTTCCCTCAACTCATTTCGGGTTATCTCCCCCACCATAGGGGTTGAGGATCCAGGTAGGGATGGCGATGGGGCGGGTTTGGTATGGGTTGGGGTATACCCAAATCCACTCGTCTCAAATTTATCTAAACTCGCCCCATTTGAGTGGGTCAAGTCAAGTAAATTTAAAGCGTAAAACTGTTAGAATATTTAAAAATGGATGAAAATATGTGCAATAGAGTCTAAACATGACTCATTTTCTTTGATGTGAATTTAATCAATTTACTTAAAACTGCAACTGCATAGTTTTCTTATTGAGACAATGGCAAATACAGATTGATCCCATGAATGCACTTTTGAACTTTTTAATTAAAAGTCTGAATCTTTTTAGATCAATAGCAGAAATTGAGTAACTTGATGAGATATGAATAAAAATGGAAAAAATAATAAGACAAATAGATCAGAGCATCCAGAATACACTAGCAAGATAATCAATCTAATCAAATAATTAATCTATTCTTTGTCTCATGATAATTCAGATAAAAAACAAATCAATGTTTCTGATCTGGATGATTTGACGGTTGCAAAAATTAATTTTTAATTAAAAAAACAAAATCAATACTCAAGACCTCCTTTATCTTATAAAAGAATGAACATTCTAAGCATCACTTATCAAACTAAATATAGACGACCAAAGATAATCACAAATCTAAGCGTAATATATTAAAGTAAGCATAAATTATCAAAATTTATTCATTACAAATATAAATCAGAGGTTTGCCTTTGGTATGAAGGCAAATCCATTATTCTAATAAATCATATTAACAAGAGACAATTAGAAAAGAGTAGATTAACAAATATAAATTAGAACATTAAGATACTTAGCTTCATCTTTCGCTCCAATCAGAAACACAGCCCACTATTGTAAAGAACCTCAAAAATAACTTTATTCATATCTTCTTCTTATATAATGGTCTCTCATAAATCTCTCTTCTAGATTTTACTTTTTAGAACAAGGCTCCAGAATACCTTTAAAATAAAAATAGAAATTGATAAAGGGGTGAGGCGGAGAAGAGAGGGAGAGAGAGATCTAGGATTTCTAGATCTGGCTGGGAATGAGGAGGGGCTTCCCATGGTGGCCTCTTTTTATAGTTTTTTGGCTCATAGGTTCATTGATTCTGGACCTTTTTTTCATAGATTAAGAGATAAGATCTGATGTTTTTTTATTTGGTTTATCTCCTTAGATGAGAGAGATCTTGGAGATAAGATGAGGTATCAGCTTTTGGCATTTTTATCTGATCTTCATATGGGGTCCACAGAGGAATATGCAGCAATTATACTTCAATGGTGTATATGCAATTACAATCCCACCTAAAAATGTACTTGAAAGTTTCTAGATCTATAACTTTCTTATATGAGTTCCGATTTATGCAATCTTGGGTTCTACGGATATTTACTCTAAAAGAACTTTCCAACTGTAAGTCATTTTCATCAATCTGACGTCCAGATTGAGAGTTATGGTCATTTTTAGATAGGCTATTCTGAGAAAAATGAGATTGAATTTGAAATTCTAATTTGCAATGAACTTTGCCCTTGCAGTTGTTGTGACTTGTTAGTTAAGTCAGAAAAATATTCCTTGGCACAATAGGATGAGATAAGATCTTCTAAAAGCCTTAGTTAATATTCAGATGGGATCTACAAGCAGATGAACTCTAAGTTTGTAGTTTTACAAGCAGTGGGACCCAAATCATCTCAGGGTTTTGTGGGTCTTACAAATTTCATTTTCTGCACATTCTAATTAAACCCATCAAATATTGAAGAGCACACATCGAAGCAAGACGTGTCCGGACAGAGTTCTACTCTAATTGAAACTTTTCAGAGAAAAATTGCAAACATTCTTAATTAATGCATAAAATGTGCAAAAATTATTCAAATTCTAATTTCTATGTGAAAATGCATAAAACAACCTAATTAAGTCCCTAATTCAATCTAAAATGATGCCTAAATCATAAATTCATGAACTTAATACTCTTCCCATGATGTTAAAGCCAGAGCCAGCTAATAGGAGAGGAGGGAGGTGGGGTAGATCCGATTTATACATCTCTAGATCCAGCCCTCTTAAGTTGTGGTAAAAAGAAATATGTATATGACGGTCTAATGGGCCACTTAAGCATATCGAATTTTTTTTTGTTTAGAAAATAAAAAAAAAGTGGTAAAAAAGGAAGGCTATAGTGCAAGTCGGCTGCAACTTGTGGTCCTATTTTTCCTTTCCCCCAGTTCCCCCCTTCCGGAGGTAAAGACAATGGCATTCAATGAGACAGAAAGCATAAGCGGCTCTCCGGAAAATCCAATGCTTTTCACACGCTCACATGCGTGTGGACAGTTCCGTTCTTTTCCAATTTCTCAACGCATGGGCCCCACCCCTTTGATTTCTCCCTATGGATGCACTCTACAAGTTTGAACTTTCCCTACCCAGTTCAGCTTCTCTGCGGCTGCTACTTAACAAAAATATTGAATTGAAAAAGTGAAACTTCACACCAAGACCCATCCATTGAAAATTTGAACCACTCAAAATGATCAACTTCTTTGTATATGGGATATCCATATGTCATTCTTAGTTGAATCAAAGTTAATCTCACTCTAAAATTGATTATTCGATTGAAAATAAGATTAACACAATCTGTCAAGTTTGGAGACGTATCATACCATGGGGATATGAGGAAATGTTTATTTTGAACGGTTTGAATTATAAATGGGTGGGGCCCATGATTAAATTCAAAGCCTTCAAGTCAGGATTTCTATTGGTTGAACAGTAGGATTGGACTCACTCCTGCCTTGTATTTCAAAATTTTCAACGGTTTGGGTCCCACACTGTTGATCCTCTTCACGTGTACGTGTAGGGGGCCTATTGGCCCGGACTCTTTATAAAAGGAGCCCCCCTCCCCAAGCATTTTCAATTCATCACACACCAAATCAAAGATGGCCGGACGCATACCCATCTGGGTCTTGGTCTTTGGAGTGGTGATTCTCTCTCTCAGCACTCTTTCAGAGTCTGTCCATGGATTAGACCCCACTGACCATAACCCCAAGCCTTTTGAGAAGCCCCCTCCAGAACACAAACCCCCATTTGAGAAGCCACCTCCTGAGCACAAGCCCCCGGTTGAAAAGCCACCTCCAGAACACAAGCCCCCAGTTGAGAAGCCACCACCAGAACACAAGCCCCCAGTTGAAAAGCCACCCCCAGAACACAAACCTCCATTTGAGAAGCCACCACCAGAACACAAACCCCCATTTAAGAAGCCACCACCAGAACACAAGCCCCCAGCTCATGGGAACGAGCGTATAGCATCTGAGAAGCCTCTTCCAGTGCACAAGCCTCCATTTGAGAAGCCACCTCCAGCGTACAAGCCCCCATTCAAGAAACCACCTCAGCCTCCATTTAAGAAGCCACCACCAGAACACAACCACCCACCCCCAGCTCATGGGAACGAGCGTATAGCATTTGAGAAGCCTCTTCCAGTGCACAAACCTCCATTTGAGAAGCCGCCTCCAGAACATAAGCCCCCATTCAAGAAGCCGCCTTCAGAGCACAAGCCTCCCTTTAAGAAGCCACCTCCAGAGCACAAGCCTCCATTCAAGAAGCCGCCTTACCACAAGCCTCCCCCAGCCTGAGCAGCTGAGCACGGCATAGCTAGCCATGCCCATTGATAGATATATGGATGGAAATAAGATGGGTACAGAGGCATTTGCTTCTTAGTTCTTTTATGTATTTGTAGGATTAGTAGCATGAGGTTGGATGTGAGAATATATTAGTAGAGAGGATGTATGTAGTCTTCATACTTTTATTAGCATCACCCCTTTGCTCATTTTTCAGGAGTCGAATTCTTGTTAATTTGCTTGTGCATGTTATCCATTCGTTGAAAAGAGGTCTGCCAAATCTCGGCAGAGGCTAAATTTGGTTGGGAAGTCAATGCAACTGTGATTCTTCCAAGGACCCCACCAGAAAATCTGAGTGCTATTGAGGTCAGGGTCCACAATTTCGTCCTGATTGATAACTGACCTCAGATCTCAATCCAATCAGCTCTCTGAATCCAAATACGAGTGTATAATATGTTGTCTAAAGCATATATGAGAGATATTATTATCAAGGGATTTTGACCGAATGGCTGGCATAAGTTGAAGTTAGTTGCTTGTACAACAAAGGTAAGCTAAAAAGTTACGAACGAAAGGAAATTGATGTAGGATACATCGCTTTCTGCAATAGCTTATGACTCCACTGTTTATTTTTTATTTTTGAAAAAATTTTAAAATAGGACTCAAAATTTTCCTAGATTTCACAACAGGAAAAAAATACTTTCATTTTCAAATTAAAACTAAGTTTTTCATTTAGATTTCAAATCACGACAACCGGCAAGATATTGAATTTTTCGACAAAATTTTGTCATATTTTTTAAAAAATGCTCAAAATGCCGTGCACTCGGGCTAGGTCAAACCTAACCCGTACCTCTCTGACCCACC
Organism: Sextonia rubra; assembly: GCA_037013555.1. Classification (NCBI taxonomy): domain Eukaryota; kingdom Viridiplantae; phylum Streptophyta; class Magnoliopsida; order Laurales; family Lauraceae; genus Sextonia; species Sextonia rubra. Next base: position 13,564,059 of record JASUAD010000008.1, read on the forward strand.
TAAGCGAATTCCTCTTCTCCTGTCACTTCTCCGTTTTCTTTCCGGCAACAGAACTCTGCATACCCTCAACCTTCTCAGGTTTTCTCCGCAGCGGCTAAAGACAGTGGGTGGACGGCGGGGACTGGCAGCGGTAACGGCAAGCGTTCCTTCAATGCCAACGGTGCAACCGGGTTGCTTTTCTGTGTCCGGAAGCGATCCAGAACAACTTGAACCATCAACCATCAAATATTCTTTGGTGGGACCCACCTGATCAATGATCTACGAGCCTGGCCTGGCCTCCTCACATCTAGTTTGATTTGGAACAGTGTCCTGAAGTGATCCGGATCCAGACATGGAAACGTCTGTCAGATCGGTTCTGGTTCTCGGGTTGGGCCAGTCGATCAACGGTCTTGAACCCCTCTCACGTCGAGTTCATTTTTCTGGTCCCAAACGGTAAATGCATCAGAAAAGGAAAATGGAATTGACATCATGTCCTGAACTGATTCCGTTTTTGCAATCAGCTCTGGATGTCTGTGTTGAGAAAGAGAAGAAGAAGATGAAACAGGGGCTTCTGTTTCGTTTTTCGATAAGTGCAGAAGATCTGAGCTCTTCTATGCGTCGCCGGACTCGAGGACGACGACCAAACCCTTGTTTGCTCTACCACCAGAATACGCCGTCGCAGCCGCTACTGCGTGCGCCATTGCCGAAGAAGGAGCGCTTGCCGCTACCGCCGCCGGTCGCTGCTGTCCACCCACTGCCTTCAACGGTTGCCGAGAAAACTTGAGAAGGCTGAGGGTCTACAGAGTTTTTGTTGCCAGAAAGAATACGGAGAAGGGAGAGAAGAAGAGGGACTGGCTTGGGTGGGTTGGACAGGGTCCAGGTCAGGTTCGACCTGGCCCGAGTGCAGGGCATTTTAGAGAATTTTTAAAAAACAGGACAAAAAATCACCGAAAATTTCAATTTCTCATAGGTTGTCCTGATTTGAAATCTAAATAGGAAAGGTAAATCCTAATTGCAAGTTTTTTTCTATCTTATTTTGAAATTTGGGCAAAACTTGAGCTTTGATTTGAAATTTTCCTTTTATTTTTTTAGGATTTGACCTTATAGGATATAAAAGATCATGATTTTCTCAAGATAATGTTGACCAAAACTATATCCGAAATGTGACTATTTTACATGTGGCCCTATTTATTTTTTCAATTATACCCTTTTGTTTGATATCATACAATTGTGCGATATTGCACAAAACAAACACATTAAAATCGTTTTCCTCTTTTATTTGTGTCCATTTCCACACTAAACACATTAAAATCATTTTCCTCTTTTATTTTTGTCCATTTCCACCTCCCTTTTTGTATACTCTCTGACATATTATGTCAAAAATGGTTGTGCATTGAGATTATACAAAAAACTTGTGAAATCGGAGATACTTTGGAATCTATTTTCACCTTTTTTTTTTCTGTTTGGATGGATTAGATGAACAAATGATATCAAGCATCCTAAAAGAATTTGTAAAATAAAAAATAGAAAGAGAGATTCTCTTTCTAAATCCATATTGCTTACATCATATAAATATTAGTTAATTGTTAAAGTTGTGTTTTTCATGGGATCAATGTTTATATTCGAGCCATATTCACCCCATCCCAATCCATATATCCCACTCTAGTTAGAGATTAAGAAAAAATGTCAACTTCTTTAGAATTTCTTACTAGTATTATGTGTTATTCACTCATTTTGCATATCATGTGAATGGACAGGTAAAATCTCATCCAAATCCTCCAAGTTCAGCTAGATGTGGCAATTCCACATCTAACCCATCTTGAATATAACATTCTACTCTAACTGGATGGTTCTATGCTTTAGTTGAAACTTTTTCTATCCCAGTTCAATCTTGGATTCATATTCTAGATGCCACAACCATAATTAGACTAACTCAAAGTAATTATTTATGAGTGGAAAAACCAAGGATTTTTTTGGGAGGTAGTTTCTATAACAATGCAAACACAAAATTATAAAATATCAGTGAAGTTGGCTTGCCTTCAAGGAGGATGCATACATGAACAAAACTTTAATCACTTGAAAAAATAGTTGTTATGCACAATCACTTTGCCTGTTCACCAGAGAGGGAAATTGCAAAGAACTTCACCGCATTCTTGGGAAAACAACAGGGACGTTTATTAATTTTTTTTTCACAGCTAAGACTTTCTCTTATTGAGCACAAAATCATAGAATAAGACCTTAGAAGAAACAACTCAAAATCATCCCAAGTTTTTGATGCAGGCCTTAATAATGGGCCCCGTTTGAAAGTCTACACCCGCAGGCCCAAAGCACAGTAGACTTGTAGTAGACTATATTAATAGTAGTTGCTTTAGTTGTTTTATTGATATTTGGTAAGTCCGGGTCTGACCTGATCCAGATCTGACCGGCCTGCCCTGATTCAGCCTAGGCCTACAGCAGCTGCCCTGATCAGCCCAGGCCCACAGCAAAAAAAAAAAAAAAAAAAAAAAAAAACAGCAGTCTTTTGTTTCCTTTGCTTTCTATAAGCAATGTCAACCCACAGCGGTCAGTCATATCGGGGCAGATTTTTTTTTATCATCAACGAGATGCCATGTTAATAGAATTGACGGAAAGAGTACATGCGTTGGAAGAACTGTCCTGCGGTTCACAAAGGCCTCCTGCTGCCGAAGCATCCTCAGCGCTAGAAACCAACAAAATTCCTGCCGACCAGCAAAAACAGGCTCGCAAGAATCTATTCATGATTTCATTCAGCGTCTTCTTACTGAAAAAGACCCTGCAGACGCACCTGCTGCACCAAAAATTGATGATATCACAAAGCGAGTCAAAATTGATATATCTGATTTCTCTGGCCGTTTCAATCCAAAGGCTTTCATTGACTGGCTCAATTCCCTCAAAGATTATTTCTCTTAGTATCATATGGATGATGCACAGCGTGTTGCATTTGTTAAAGTCAAACTTAAAGGGTCAGCACGTATTTGGTGGCACAGCGTTGAGTACAATAATCTTGTCATGGGACGCCCTGCTATTACGAAGTGGGATGATATGCGTGAAAAGCTTAAAGGTAAATACTTGCCCTCCAATTATTTAAGTCTCCTTCAGCAAGAATATTTTGTTTTCAAGCAAGGCACCTTATCACTGGATGAGTACACAGAGAAGTTCAATGATTATGTTATCCGGTGTAAAATTCAAGATGATGATTTCACGCTAGTCAACCGGTACAGAATAGGTATGCGAGAAGAAATAAGACGTGAAGTCCTTATACATGATTTTGAAACTGTTGATGATATTTGTAACAAGGCAAAACGGGTTGAGCTAGAATTGCGGTCCTCCACTTTGAGACGATTTGGTTCTCAAGTCGGGGAGTCAACGACTCGTCGAACCCCCGCCTTTCAGAATAATAAAGGTTATCCACCCAATCAAAATAATTCTCAATATAACCGTGCTCCACCAGCGGGTTTTCGTCCACCTCCAAAATGGCAGCACAATCACCCCAATCAGTGTCGTTTTGCTCAAAATAAAAAAGGGACAGTGCCACAGGAGCAAGATATGCGGAATCGTGAACCTCCTCGTCAAGATCGACGAACTGATGGTTGTTATCAATGTGGACAACCAGGACACTTTGCTAATGCATGCCCACAGGTTCGCAATCTTTTTTATTGCAATGAAGATCCTTATTTGTCTGAAGACTATGATGAGCATCTTGAGATGGAGCCTCCTCCTCAGCCAGATCCACAGCTAGAGGCTCAATCTGATCCTTCTCCTCATGCCGCTACCGGTGCAGAAGAAGGTGGTCCTATTCTTATTATACGTCGGCTTCTCCTCACCAATGAACAAGAAAAAGCTGATTGGCAACATACTTCAATCTTTAGGACACGCGTGAGATGCAAAGGTAAGTTATGCAATTTAATTGTTGATGGAGGTAGTGCTATGAATGTTGTTTCACAGGAAGTGATCACTAAGCTCAATTTGCCTATTGAAAAGCACCCAAAGCCTTACAAGGTCGCTTGGGTAGATGATCATTCAATCCCTGTAACCCATCGTTGCTTGGTTCATTTTAAAATTGGCATATATGAAGATGATATATGGTGCGATATTATTCCTATGAATATTGCTCACATTTTACTTGGCCGACCTTGGTTATATGATTGAGAGGTACATATTAATCAGAAAAGGCACATTCATTCTTTTAAATGGAAGGGACAAGTGGTGGATCTTCTTCCATTGCCGCCATTAACATCTTCTCCGACGGTTTCTATCACCCCATCAAACCCTCATGTTCTCTCTATGAGGAAGTTTGAAATGGAAAGCAAAGACCAAGGAGTTGTTTATGCTCTTGTGCCTAAAGAAACCCAAGAAGCAGATAATAAACAACAGGATTCTACGCTACTAGAAATCAAGTCATTGCTCCATGATTTTCAAGATTTGATTCCCACAGAGCTTCCTAATGAGCTACCTCCTATGCGGGACATCCAGCATGCCATTGATTTAGTCCCTGGATCTATCCTTCCTAACTTACCTTCTTATCGCATGAGTCCCGCCGAACATGCTGAATTGCGCAGACAGGTTGAAGATTTACTCCAGAAGGGTTATATCCGAGAAAGTATGAGTCCTTGTGCAGTTCCAGCCCACTTAACACCGAAGAAAGATGGTTCTTGGCGAATGTGTGTTGATAGCCAAGCGATTAACAAAATTACCATCAAATATCGGTTTCCGATTCCCCAAGTGGATGACATGTTTGATATGATGTCTGGATCTTCTGATTTTTCCAAGGTTGATCTCAAAAGCGGATATCACCAACTCCGTATTCGGCCCGTAGATGAATGGAAAACAGCATTCAAAACCAAAGATGGACTATACGAATGGTTAGTCATGCCGTTCGGTCTAACGAATGCTCCCAGCACTTTTATGAGAGTAATGACTCAGCTTCTACGACCTTTTCTTGGCAAATTTGTTGTGGTATATTTTGATGATATTTTAATCTTCAGCAAATCAAAGGAAGATCATCTCGATCATCTGAGGTATGTCATGCGTGCACTTCGAAGAGAAAAGTTTTACATTAATTTGAAAAAGTGTACATTTTTTAATTCCAAAGTCGTATTTTTGGGATTTGTTGTCTCGGCCTGCGGAGTTGAACCTGATCCAGCTAAATTCAAAGCAATCCTTGACTGGCCTATTCCCACTTCTATACATGAGGTACGCAGTTTTCATGGTTTGGCTACCTTTTATAAGAGGTTCATTTGTAATTTCAATACAATCATGGCTCATATAACTGACTGCATGAAAAAAGGAGAGTTCACTTGGACCAATGCTGCCTCTCGAGCATTTGAGCAAATTAAGAAGAAAATGACTGAGGCACCAGTTCTAAAACTTCCGGACTTTGACAAAGTCTTCGAAGTTAGTTGTGATGCTTCCCATGTCGGTATTGGCGGAGTCTTAAGTCAAGACGGTAATCCAGTTACTTATTTCAGTGAGAAATTAAATGACTCCCGTAAGAAGTACACTGTTTATGATTTGGAATATTATGTAGTAGTTCAAGCTCTTCGTTATTGGCGTCATTATCTCATTGGAAAAGAATTTATCTTATACTCTAACCATGAAGCCTTGCAACACCAGAATTCTCAAAAGAAAATGAGCGCCAATCGTGTTAAATGGAGTGCATACCTACAGGAGTTTTCTTTTGTTTTGCGTCATAAATCTGGCACGGAAAATAAAATCGCAGATGCATTAAGTCGTCAAACTCACATTCTTATGACAATTTGTCACGCCCCAATCCCGGGAATTCGGGGATTTGAGTGGGCCCCCAGGGCGTGGATACGTAATCCCGTAGAAATCCGTGCCCTGAAGAATTTTGCACGAATTCCTACAAGGGAGATTCCACAGGAACGTGTGAGGTAAGCTGACACACGTACAATCGTAAATTATCATAATCGAGAACCTGTGAAATACTCAATAATCATCAAGAGCACATAAAGTTCATAGTCTATTAAAACATATTTACATACAATAGTGTTATAGTCCTTTAAATACATTTTCCGTAATCAGTCCTTAAAGGTGATACAAAGGTCTTCAACATAATATTCCCAGAAGAGACGCTCTCCGTAGGATGGCTAGTAGTAAACGTCGCCATCCATCCATTCACCTACACCCCGGGGTACCGTTGGGGTATCTTCCGGGGCCGCGTCAATATTCGTGTCGGGAGCGGTTGCTGTATCTGCAATACCGAGGGTAACACTGTTAACACGACGGTTAAGCAAATACTAAGCATAGGAAACTAATATAACATAATACATAGCAAGAACAATCACTAAACATGATGCATGAGTGAAACTTAATGTTATACATACTGATTGGCAACCACGATGCTCTATTCTCCCAAAGGGAGCATACATAACGTATGGGTCGCTAGGGGATCAAGCTAGCTTCCCTAGGAGCGTCGACAACTCCTACGTAAACCTACTGCAGTGGTGACATATAATACCCAAAGGGCAGAAGCCAAGTGGTGCCGACTCGGAGTCAATCATACAAATCATAACATATATAAGGAATAAATAACCATGAAACAACGAAAACGAAGCACATGCAAGTAGGCTACAAGGCCCGAACCTCAGCTACACCCTTGGCTAGCAAGCACACACTCAATAGAAGCTCTGGCTTGTCAGACACGCACTCATTAGAAGCTCAGGTCTGAATTGCCTCGGGGTTTGTTAGAGGAAGTGAATGCGATAATAGTCATGTCAAAGGTAGTGTTATGTATCAATATGATATGATTGCATTTAGATGAAGCAGTCTCCTGATTCCCAATGACATTCAGCACGATGTACACATGAGATGTTCGGTGTCGTTGTGTTACCGTGTCTGGGTATTACATTGTGTGCATATGGAACACCCCTCTCTTGCCAACATCCATGACTTGCCATTGGGAAATCCTTCATTCATTCCAATGTGTAATTACCAATGGCCAATGTGGAGGTATAAAAGGTACCATGACTAAAGCCCTACAATCATTAAGGTTCCTGACATCTTACATTCACTGGTTCTTACGGCTTAGCCGTGTACAGGGCTACGGCTTAGCCGAGAGGGGATCACAGTTCATCTGGATTTTCGGTGTGGTTACGGTTCAACCGTATATTGGCCTACGGCTTAGCCGAGCTAAGCCTACGGCTAGGTCACGGGGAGGTTACGGCTTAGCCGTAGGGTATTTCACGGTGCAGCCGTATGCAAGCCGTAGAAGGAACTGGGTTCTGTGATCTCTCTGGAAAGTTCGCCGTAGAAAGACCTACGGCTCGGCTACGGGCTGGATACGGCTTAGCCGTAGTGGATTTCACGGCGTAGCCGTAAGTGAGCCGTAGTATAAAACCTCATTTTACTGCTCTCTGGACATTGAGCCGTAAGAGCTCACGGCTTAGCCGTAGCTTCGCCGTAAGCTTCAGAAAATCTACATACAGTTCTGTAGCTCAATTTTCGGTACGGGATCACTACAGAACTCACTTATAAGGGAAATGCTGAAGCTCAACTGAAGTTTTCTGGAGAGTATTCCATACTCACACACCTTCTATTCCCATCTCCATCATTCCTACTTGATTCATTCATACATATTAAGGAGGAAGAAATGGCAATGAAAACAACTAACTTAACATGCAATGACAATCCCACATGCAATGAATATAAGCTTAAGTACTTGCCTCTCCTAACAACACTAACCCTCTCCCACTGTAGATTGCCGTGAGGTTGGAAGAAACCTTCAAATCTGAAATGGGTTCTTCAACTTAGAGAGGGAAGAATGCCCAAAAGAGTAAGGAGAGGATGAGTGGAGACCACTCCCTACACATGCACACTCCCACAATCCCCAAGCACTCCAATGCAAGTAGAAGGAAGAAGGAACCCAGGAGAACAGGACTCCAACCGATCGAACGAGAGAGGAAGGAGAAGAACAGTGGAATTCCCTTTTTAAACACAATTTTTCCTGAAGTTACATGCAAGCCCACTTGTTTCCGGAAATTTCAGTTTAGTCCGGAATGACCTCAATTGGCTTAAGATGAGTCCGGATCAGCTCGGGCTCAACACAAAAGATGATCTACGCGATGAATTACACGTAAGGAGATGGACGGGATAACCTAGAGGCATAAGGAAAATTTACTAAAAAGCCCTTAGCTATTTAAGCGGGGTCCAAACCTAATAATTCACACTAAATTGGGCCTCAACAAGTCTTAATCAATAGGAAACAGGATTAATTAACGTAATTAGGATTAGTGAGGGTTCGGGTCCTTACATCCTCCCCCACTTAAGATCATTCGGTCCTCCGAATGCACGTACCTTAGGTAGTAGCTCTGGATATTTCGCCCGGATTTGATCTTCAAGTTCCCAAGTGGCCTCTTCCTGTCCATGGTGATTCCATAACACCTTGACCCATCTGATCGTTCGTGTACGCAGCACCTGTTCCTTAGTGTCAACGATACGAAGGGGTCTTTCTTCGTAGCTCACATTAGGCCGTACCTGTACATCATCCAACTCAAGAACATGTGACGGATCTGGGAGGTATTTCCGGAGCATTGATACATGGAACACATTATGAACTCCTGCAAGCGAGGGTGGCAACTCCAACCGATAAGCTAAGTCTCCCACTCTACTCTGTATCTCAAAAGGCCCTACGAACCGAGGAGCAAGCTTACCCTTCTGGCCAAACCTGATAGTACCCTTCATTGGGGAAACTTTTAGGAAAACTCTGTCCCCCACTTGGAACTCAAGGGCCCGGCGGCGGTTATCTGCATAACTTTTCTGGCGCGATCGTGCAGTTCTCAGCCTATCTTGCACTTTTTGTACTTTCTCCGCTGTATCCGCTACCAGAGTGGGTCCATGGAAACTCCTAACTCCAACTTCTTCCCAACAGACTGGCGTACGGCACTTCCGTCCATACAAGGCTTCAAATGGGGCCATACCGATGCTCGCGTGAAAGCTGTTATTATATGCAAACTCGCACAAGGAGAGGTGCTCATCCCATTCCTTTCCGAAATCCATTACGCTAGCTCGTAGCATATCTTCCAGGGTCTGTATCGTTCGTTCCGATTGCCCATCTGTTTGAGGATGGTAAGCCGTGCTAAAACTGAGTTTGGTGCCTAAAGACGTCTGGAAAGACTGCCAAAAGGAGGACACGAACCTACTATCTCGGTCTGACACAATTGAGACCGGGGTACCATGTAGCCGTACAATCTCATCAATGAAGATCTTGGCCATTTCCTGAAATTTCATCCCTTTCTTGATGGGAATAAAGTGGGCTGATTTTGTTAGTCGGTCGACAATCACCCACACTACATCATGATGTCTACTTGTTCGAGGTAGTCCGGAAACGAAATCCATCGTCAGATTCTCCCATTTCCATTTAGGAATCTGTAGAGGGTGTAACAAACCGGGAGGCTTCCTGTGTTCAGCCTTCACTCGTTGGCAGGTAAGGCATTTGGCCACAAAGCCCGCTATGTCCCTCTTCATGTTATTCCACCAAAACCTGCCATGTAGATTCCGGTACATTTTTGTACTCCCTGGGTGCATGGAATACCGAGCATGGTGTGCTTCAGTCATAATTGCCCTCTTTAGGTTATGATTTTGAACTCCTGGAACACAAAGCCGATCTCGGAAGTATAACACACCGTCTACAATCCTGAAGTCCGGTTTCTCAGAAATATGGTCACGAATCTTGGCAAACTCCGGGTCTTCAAACTGTCTCTCCTTGATCTGCTGAATCAGGGTGGGTTCGAAGACTGACATAGCCACTAACATGACCTTATCGTCTACAAATTCAACTTCCGCGTCCAGATCTCGGAATTCCTCCACTAGGGACCATTCACCGCACAAGGCTGCCAACTCGGTGGTGGATTTCCTGCTTAAAGCATCAGCTACTACATTCCCCTTTCCAGGGAAGTATCTAATCGGAAAGTCATAATCCTTTATGAATTCCAACCACCTGCGCTGTCTCATGTTAAGATCATGCTGCGAAAACAGATACTGGAGACTGCGATGATCACTATGGACTTCAAATTTCTCTCCGTATAAATAATGTCTCCACATCTTCAGCGCGAAAATTACTGCAGCCAATTCCAAGTCATGCACGGCATAGTTTTTCTCATGTTCCTTCAATTGGCGAGATCCATATGCTATTACCTTTCCATTCTGCATGAGTACACACCCTAGCCCAATCCCTGAAGCATCTGTATAGATAACAAATCCGCCACTCCCTTCTGGCAGGGATAAGATCGGGGCTGAGGTTAACTTCTCCTTAAGCAGTTGGAAACTCGATTCACACTCTGCGGACCACACAAATGGTTCGTTCTTTCGTGTCAACTTAGTCAAAGGGGCGACTATTTTGGAAAAGTCCTTCACGAACCTTCTATAATAACCGGCCAAGCCAACAAAACTTCTAATTTCTGCAACGGTTTTGGGACTCTGCCAAGTAGTTATAGCCTCAATCTTAGCTGGATCTACTGCAAGCCCATCCTTAGAAATTATATGCCCTAGAAAGGCAACTTGTTCCAGCCAAAATTCACATTTGTCCAGTTTGGCATACAATCGGTGGTCCCTTAGCAATTGTAGAGAGGTCCTCAGATGCTCCACATGCTCGTCTTTGGTCTTGGAATACACCAGAACATCATCAATGAAAATTACCACGAACTGATCAAGATAGGATGAGAAGATCTTGTTCATTAAGGCCATAAACACTGCAGGGGCATTTGTCAATCCAAAAGGCATAACCAAGAATTCGTAATGCCCATATCTTGTCCTGAAAGCGGTCTTCGATGCATCTTGGTCCCTAACTCGCAGTTGATGATATCCAGACCTAAGATCGATCTTCGAAAAATGAGTTGCACCCTGTAGCTGATCAAACAATTCATCAATTCTAGGCAGTGGATATTTGTTTTTAATTGTCACCTGATTCAACTGCCGGTAATCAATACACATTCTAAGGGTGCCATCCTTCTTCTTCACAAATAAAACTGGGGCTCCCCAAGGAGATGTGCTAGGGCGAATAAACCCTTTATCCAATAATTCTTGTAACTGCAGTTTCAGTTCACGTAGCTCTGCCGGGGCCATTCTATATGGAGCCTTAGAGACGGGAGCGGTACCGGGTACTAACTCTATAGTAAAATCCACTTCCCTGGTTGGTGGAAGGCCGGGTACTTCATCCGGGAATACATCCGGGAATTCGCGAACCACAGGTATTTCTTCTAACTTCTTAGGTGATTTCTTTTCTACGATGAAGGCAATATAGCCCTCACAACCACTATGTATTAATCGTTCCGCTCGAAGTGCTGAAATCAATCTGGTGTTCGAACTCTTCTTGTCACCTTGGAACACCGCACTTGGACCATCTTCACTCACCTTTACGGTGACGGTCTTACGGTAGCAATCCAAACAGGCCATATATTTGGTCAGCCAGTCCATGCCTAGAATTACATCGAAGTCGTGCATGGGTAGCACAATAAGTTCCGCTGGGAGAAGAACTTCTCCGATGAGAACTCGACAACCAGGGTAATAGTCATCACAGGTTACCCGTTTACCAACCGGAGTGATAACGCTCAGCACATATGGCAACTGTGCTGGCGATTCCCGTATCCTACTAGAGAACCGAGGTGAGATGAAGGAATGTGAAGATCCCGAATCAAACAACACTTTAGCTTCAATACCACAAACAGAAACCTTACCTACAACCGCGTGTTCTGCAGCCTCTGCCTCTTCTTGTGTCAATGCATAAGCGCGGCCTTGCCTTTGGGGTCGGTGTTGCTGTCCTTGTCTCTGTTGTCCCTGGCCTTGTCGTGTCTGCCCTTGGCCTTGTCGTGTCTGCCCTTGGCCTTGTCTCACTTGCTGTTGCTGTCGGCTAGGCGCAGGAGGGGGCTGCTGATACTGCTGCTGTTGATAGCCTTGGCTAAATTCCTTCCTTCTCGGGCACTCGGACAAGCGATGGTCCATGGAGCCACAGCCGAAACAGGCTCCCATAGCCCTCCAACATTTACTAGTCTCGTGACCCTTCCCACATGCACCACAAATTGGTCGGGACGTGCTGCTAGCAATTCCCTTCTGTTTCTTAGAGTACTGCTGACCTTTCCCAGAAGGTGGAGCACTCTTCTTAGACTCTCCCAAGAATAAACTCTTCTCAATTTCTTCCGCTGCATACGCCCTTGCTACTGCATCATCATATTGAACGGGGCGTTGGAAGGCAGTGGCATGTCCCTTGATAGCAGGCCTTAACCCTTCCAGAAATCTTTCCACCCTCTTCTCCTCAGTATCAATTAAGTCTAGAGCAAACCGAGAAAGCTGACTGAATACATGCACGTATTCTGCAACGGTCATGAGGTTCTGCTGCAGGGAAAGGAACTCTGCCTTCTTTTTGCGAGTAACGTGGTCAGGGATGAACTTCTTCCGAAACTGCCTCTTAAAGGCTTCCCAAACAGTAGCATCCGGCATAGTCCTCATGTGGTCCCGGATACTCTTCCACCATGTATCCGCGACGTCTCTAAACATGGATGCTGCGAGGACCACTTGCTGTCTAGATGTGCAAGTCAAGGTATCGAAAACATTTTCCGTGTGGACAAACCACTCATCTGCTTGTAACGGATCCTCATGTCCAGTAAACTCTGTTGCTCCCCTTTTTCGAAACTTCTCATACAAGGAGTTGGGATCTCCTGGCTGATCCTGTCGGTTCAACATGGCGGCCATCTGCAACTGCATGGCGGCCTGATTGGCGTTACTAGCTGCCAATTGATGCATTAACATCATAAACCGTTCCTCTGTATTGTAGGTGGGTTGAGGAGGAGGTTGTGGTGGAGGATCTGCGCCGTCCAACTCAATATTATTACGGTTATTATCACCGGAGCTGTTGTTCGTACCGGATCCAGACGCCATGGTTCTGCAGTCACAATGGTCATTAATCATATATGTTTAAATAGATGCACATACATACATACATACTACAGTCATACCATAGTTATCATTATAATAGAACCCCACTTAAACGGATCTATCGGAACCTCGCCACGCTTCCTAATGTTGCTAAGTCTTTTAAGTGACTTCTTGGAAATGGCTCTGATACCATTACTTACGTATGTCACGCCCCAATCCCGGGAATTCGGGGATTTGAGTGGGCCCCCAGGGCGTGGATACGTAATCCCGTAGAAATCCGTGCCCTGAAGAATTTTGCACGAATTCCTACAAGGGAGATTCCACAGGAACGTGTGAGGTAAGCTGACACACGTACAATCGTAAATTATCATAATCGAGAACCTGTGAAATACTCAATAATCATCAAGAGCACATAAAGTTCATAGTCTATTAAAACATATTTACATACAATAGTGTTATAGTCCTTTAAATACATTTTCCGTAATCAGTCCTTAAAGGTGATACAAAGGTCTTCAACATAATATTCCCAGAAGAGACGCTCTCCGTAGGATGGCTAGTAGTAAACGTCGCCATCCATCCATTCACCTACACCCCGGGGTACCGTTGGGGTATCTTCCGGGGCCGCGTCAATATTCGTGTCGGGAGTGGTTGCTGTATCTGCAATACCGAGGGTAACACTGTTAACACGACGGTTAAGCAAATACTAAGCATAGGAAACTAATATAACATAATACATAGCAAGAACAATCACTAAACATGATGCATGAGTGAAACTTAATGTTATACATACTGATTGGCAACCACGATGCTCTATTCTCCCAAAGGGAGCATACATAACGTATGGGTCGCTAGGGGATCAAGCTAGCTTCCCTAGGAGCGTCGACAACTCCTACGTAAACCTACTGCAGTGGTGACATATAATACCCAAAGGGCAGAAGCCAAGTGGTGCCGACTCGGAGTCAATCATACAAATCATAACATATATAAGGAATAAATAACCATGAAACAACGAAAACGAAGCACATGCAAGTAGGCTACAAGGCCCGAACCTCAGCTACACCCTTGGCTAGCAAGCACACACTCAATAGAAGCTCTGGCTTGTCAGACACGCACTCATTAGAAGCTCAGGTCTGAATTGCCTCGGGGTTTGTTAGAGGAAGTGAATGCGATAATAGTCATGTCAAAGGTAGTGTTATGTATCAATATGATATGATTGCATTTAGATGAAGCAGTCTCCTGATTCCCAATGACATTCAGCACGATGTACACATGAGATGTTCGGTGTCGTTGTGTTACCGTGTCTGGGTATTACATTGTGTGCATATGGAACACCCCTCTCTTGCCAACATCCATGACTTGCCATTGGGAAATCCTTCATTCATTCCAATGTGTAATTACCAATGGCCAATGTGGAGGTATAAAAGGTACCATGACTAAAGCCCTACAATCATTAAGGTTCCTGACATCTTACATTCACTGGTTCTTACGGCTTAGCCGTGTACAGGGCTACGGCTTAGCCGAGAGGGGATCACAGTTCATCCGGATTTTCGGTGTGGTTACGGTTCAACCGTATATTGGCCTACGGCTTAGCCGAGCTAAGCCTACGGCTAGGTCACGGGGAGGTTACGGCTTAGCCGTAGGGTATTTCACGGTGCAGCCGTATGCAAGCCGTAGAAGGAACTGGGTTCTGTGATCTCTCTGGAAAGTTCGCCGTAGAAAGACCTACGGCTCGGCTACGGGCTGGATACGGCTTAGCCGTAGTGGATTTCACGGCGTAGCCGTAAGTGAGCCGTAGTATAAAACCTCATTTTACTGCTCTCTGGACATTGAGCCGTAAGAGCTCACGGCTTAGCCGTAGCTTCGCCGTAAGCTTCAGAAAATCTACATACAGTTCTGTAGCTCAATTTTCGGTACGGGATCACTACAGAACTCACTTATAAGGGAAATGCTGAAGCTCAACTGAAGTTTTCTGGAGAGTATTCCATACTCACACACCTTCTATTCCCATCTCCATCATTCCTACTTGATTCATTCATACATATTAAGGAGGAAGAAATGGCAATGAAAACAACTAACTTAACATGCAATGACAATCCCACATGCAATGAATATAAGCTTAAGTACTTGCCTCTCCTAACAACACTAACCCTCTCCCACTGTAGATTGCCGTGAGGTTGGAAGAAACCTTCAAATCTGAAATGGGTTCTTCAACTTAGAGAGGGAAGAATGCCCAAAAGAGTAAGGAGAGGATGAGTGGAGACCACTCCCTACACATGCACACTCCCACAATCCCCAAGCACTCCAATGCAAGTAGAAGGAAGAAGGAACCCAGGAGAACAGGACTCCAACCGATCGAACGAGAGAGGAAGGAGAAGAACAGTGGAATTCCCTTTTTAAACACAATTTTTCCTGAAGTTACATGCAAGCCCACTTGTTTCCGGAAATTTCAGTTTAGTCCGGAATGACCTCAATTGGCTTAAGATGAGTCCGGATCAGCTCGGGCTCAACACAAAAGATGATCTACGCGATGAATTACACGTAAGGAGATGGACGGGATAACCTAGAGGCATAAGGAAAATTTACTAAAAAGCCCTTAGCTATTTAAGCGGGGTCCAAACCTAATAATTCACACTAAATTGGGCCTCAACAAGTCTTAATCAATAGGAAACAGGATTAATTAACGTAATTAGGATTAGTGAGGGTTCGGGTCCTTACACAATTCCCATCAATGTTCCTGGCTTTGAAGAAATACGCAGAGAATATGCAGCTGATAATGACTTTGGTCACATTTATACAGCCCTTTTAAATGGTGAAGGTTCAGAACATCTAAAGTTTTCTCTTCATGATGGATATCTTTTTCGTGGAAATCAATTATGTCTGCCTGCTACATCTATCTGTGAATTTATGATACGTGAGTTGCATAGTGGTGGATGTAGTGGATATTTTGGGCGTGATAAAACATTGGCCCTTGTGGAAGATCGTTTCTTTTGGCCATGCTTAAAAACAGATGTTGCCCGAATTTATGAATTATGCAGAGTATGCCAACTTGCAAAAGGTCAAAAGAAGAATACAGGTTTGTATCAGCCCCTTCCTATTCCACATGCACCTTGGCAAGACCTGAGTATGGACTTTGTCTTGGACTTACCAAAAACAACGCGAAAAGTAGATTCTGTCTTTGTTGTTGTTGATCGTTTCTCCAAAGTGGCACATTTTATTCCTTGTTCTCACACAACGGATGCCAAGAAGATTGCCATTCTTTTCTTTAAAGAAGTTGTTCGTCTGCATGGCCTTCCCAAGACAATAGTATCTGACAGAGATACAAAGTTCATGAGTTTCTTCTGGAAGACTTTATGGCACATGATGCGCACTAAGCTCCAATACTCAAGTGCCTATCATCCACAAACTGATGGCCAAACAGAAGTTGTCAATCAGAGTTTAGCAAATCTTCTTCGATGCCTTATTGGAGAACATGTTGCTTCATGGGATCTTATTTTACCTATGGCAGAGTTTGCCTATAATAATTCTGTCAACAGAACAACAGGGAGATCACCATTTGAAGTTGTCACTGGTGTTACGCCACGTCTTCCTATTGATTTAAGTCCTTTACCAGTTGACTCTAGATCTAGTCCGGATGCTGAACAGTTTGCCCAACATATGAAAGATGTTCATGATGAAGTTCGCTGGCAAATCGCTACAAGTAATGAAGCATATAAAAAGCACGCGGATTCTCACAAATGCCATGTTGAGTTTACCGAAGGTGATCTGGTAATGGTTCGTTTGAAGCCCGAACGATTTCCTGCAGGTAAATATAAGAAGCTACATCCACGAAGTGCAGGTCCTTTCAAGATTCTAAAGAAAATCAATTCCAATGCATATGTTTTCGACCTTCCTACAGACATGAATATTAGCTCCACGGTTAATGTCGAAGATTTGACATTATATCATGGGCACCATAATGATGAATCCTTGGAAGAACAACCTCTTCGCATTCCTCTTCATCAATTCCCTCCAGACGAAATTGAAGATGTTTTTGATGATCAGATCATTTCAACCAAGAATGGAGGATTTCACAAGTTTCTTGTTAAGTGGAAAGGCAAACCATTTTCTGAAGCTACCTGGATTACGGCTACAAATTTTCAAAAGATCAATCCAGATTTATATGAGCAGTACTAAGCTAGCAACTCGCCAGAGTCGAGTTTTTCCAAGCCGGGGAGAGCTGATGCAGGCCATAATAATGGGCCCCGTTTGAAAGTCTACACCTGCAGGCCCAAAGCACAGTAAACTTGTAGTAGACTATATTAATAGTAGTTGCTTTAGTTGTTTTATTGATATTTGGCAAGTCCAGTTGTATTTGATTTAGGACTTCTTATTTATTTAAAATTAGTTATTTCCTTTTCTTATTTATTTAGAATTAGTTATTTCCTTTCTTAGATAATGTTTTAGTTATAAATAAGGATGTAATCTCTTCAAGAGATATAGACTTTCATATTGAATAAAGCTTTGGAATTGGTTCTCAGTTGAGAGAGTTTATTTGTCTTTGGTGAGGCACCTAGACAACTTATCTCTAAGCCTTTTGGCTTGGAGATTAGCCCGTTGGCTAATCTTCTTCCCCTGCGTTGCTTCAGTTTTAGAATGTAATCTGATACTTTCTGTGTGATCTCATGCAATCACTTGGGTGATTCGGAAAGAAAAGAAATTTCAGAGAGCTCCACTGCATTATTGGGCAACATAGCTAGGGCGTTCTTTAAATTTTTTTCACAACCAATATTTTCTCTTATTAAGCAAGAGAAAAAATAGAATAAGACCTCAGAAGAAATAGCTCAAAACCACCCCAAGTTTGGGAGTCTAACTCAATGCTTTCTTTGCAACATTGCATAGTCACTTGGCTACTTCACTAGAGTAAGAAATTTCGGAAAGCTTCACTGCATTATTGGGCAACACATCTGGGATGTTTACCATTTTTTTTTACAACCAAGACTTTCACTTGTTGAGCTAAAAAACATGGAATAATAGCTTAGAAGAAACAACTCAGAACCACCCCAAAATTGGGAGTCTAACTCAGTGTCTTTTATGCATTATCGCACAGTCACTTGGTTAGCAAAAGAAATTCCAAAGAGCTTCACTACATTATTGGGTATGACAGTGGGATGTTTATCAATTTTTTTTTCACAACTAAGACTTTCACATATTGAGCTGAATAACATGGAATAATAGCTTAGAAGAAACTACTCATAACCACCCCAAGTTTGGGAGTCTAACTCAGTGCTTTTTGTACAATATAGCACAGTCATTTGGCTAGTTCGCCAGGGCAAGAAAGTCCAAAGAGCTCCAATGTATTCTTCAGCACCATAGAAAGCATTTGATCAATGTCCCAGTTATGGTAAAGCTCTCTGAAATTCCTTTCCCAGCTAAATAATGCAGTGAAGCTCTTTGAAATTTCTTTCCCTACCAAATTAGCTGAATGATTGTGCGAGATTGAACAAAAACCATAAAGTTAGATTTTGAAACTTGGAGTGGTTTAGAGGTTATTTTGTT
The DNA here is from genome assembly GCA_037013555.1 of Sextonia rubra. Classification (NCBI taxonomy): domain Eukaryota; kingdom Viridiplantae; phylum Streptophyta; class Magnoliopsida; order Laurales; family Lauraceae; genus Sextonia; species Sextonia rubra. Next base: position 13,582,476 of record JASUAD010000008.1, read on the forward strand.
TTATTTTATTTTATTTTTTGAGGTCTTATTCTATGTTTTTCTACTCAATAAGAGAAAGTATTGGCTATGAAAAAAATTGATAAACATCCCAACTATTTGCCTAAGAATGCAGTGAAGCTCTTTGCAATTTCCCTCTTTGGCAAACAAGCAAAGTGATTGTGTACAACAACTATTTCTTTCAGTGATTAAAGTTTTGTTGATGTAGGAATCCTCCCTGAAGGTCAGCTAACTTTAATAATATTTTGCAATTTTGTGTTTGCTTTCTTATAGAAACTTCCTCCTACCAAAAAATAAAAATCATTAGTTTTTTCACTCATACATAATTGCTTTGAATTAGTCTAATTATATATGGTCGTAACATCTAGAATATGAATCCAAGACTAAAGTAGGATTGGAAAAGCTTCAACTGAAGCACTAAACCATCCAATCAGAATACAGTGTAAGATTCAAGATGAGTTGGCTGTGCAATTGCCACATCTTAATCTAGTAGCTAAAACTTACAAGACTTGGATGAGATTTTATTTAGTCCATTCGCAGAATATGCAAAATGAGTGTTGTTTCCTTAAACAACTCATCATACTAGTAAGAAATTCTAAAGCAATTGCGACTCTTTTGTTTTTTTTTTTTTAATATTTAACTGGAGTGGGATATATGGCTGGGATGGGGTGAATATTGCTTGAATATAAAAATTGAACTCATGAAAAACATAACTTTAACAATTGACTAATTTTATTTGATGCAGGCAATATAGATTTAGAAAGAGAATGTCTCTTTCTATTTTTTTTAAAAACTCTTGTAGGTTGCTCGATATCATTTGTTCATCTAGTCCATCCAAATAAAAAAAAGGTGAAAATAGATTCCAAAGTATCTCCAATTCCATGAGTTTTTGGTAACATAATGCCTAATAATTTTTAACATAATATTTGACAGAGTCTACAAAAAAGGGAGGTGGAAACAAAGACAAATATAAATGAAAACAAAAACCTGAGGCTACCTAATCCTCTGCAAAGCCGTAAGTATACTGATCTGGAACGCTGCCTAGTCTACCACTCGAGGTCGTACCCCAAACGGCGGAAGTGATGGTGGTGGTGGAGGCAGAGGCGTTGCATGCACCGCCTGGGGTTGGTTCACTATTTAAACTGCCTCCAACAATTTGGTCATTTGTTGATTCTGACATTGTTGGTGGGTTAGCAAAGCCTGAAGTAAGGTTTGCATTGGATCGTTAGTTGTCCCACTAGGCCTTCCTAGTTCGTCAAAGGATAGATTATCATCCGTTCGCCTTCTCTTAGGGGTCATACTCTACAAAATAGCTAATTATTAGAAACCAAATGTCACGACTTGGGCCAGAGAATTTCTAGATTAGGGTAACCCCCAAAGCATGACAGGCATACTCCCGTGAAATCCCCACTTTTACCAAGTACAAATGGAATTTCACAAGGAATATTCACATTCAAACATGTGTAAGATACCTAAATGGACATCTGCTTGAGTATACAACATGCGGAGCCTGTCAATGTCACCTATAATTTTCAACTTTTCGATAAAAATTTCATTAGTATCATTCCACACAAGAAGCAGTCCAATCCAAACATTAAAATGGACAGAAGATATTTTATCAATTCCATTTTTAACCTAATATAACCTGTACAATCCAACCATGATATGAATATGTATACATAAATGGGCATAAATGTTAAGGATGGACATCTACAGGTCTATAAAGAAGACATAAAAGACATAAACACTATGCACAAGGAATCAAAGGATATGCATATCTAGATCAAGCTATACAAGTCACAGTCTATATGGATGCAATTGGATTTGATAAAAGCCCCAAACAAAAAAAACCAAAATATACATCCCTATGATAATTGTGTGTTGCTCTCGCGTATGTGGATCAGTCAGTAAGCCTCTACTATTCACTCATCAAAGCCTGAAAGAACCACTGAAGTCTCTTCCTTTGACTCCTTGGTCTCTACAAGACCGATGTAGGGGTTTGAGCCTGTAACACAAATGGCATAGCTGTGAATAAGACTATCCAGCAAAGTATAAATATAATTAAGATAATACAAGCTGTATTTAATAGAATCAGGAAACATGATAATTAAAGGAGACCAATTACAATCTACTAGGCAATATTGTGCAAAGATTAAATCATGCTAGTTGAATCAATAACGAAAACACAATCAAGTTGGCTACTACATGTTGTTATGTCCTCCCGATAAGGATTTGATTGTTGAGTACATAGTGCCCGCGTCTAGTTACATCTGTTAGATTTTGTGGACTCAATCCATTAGTTGATGTAATAAATTGATTAATTTCTTTATTTATCAATAAAATCATGCTTTGCTTTCATGAGATGAGTGTTATTTTACTAATTCATGCACATGACCAATACATATGACATAATGGTTCATGAGTTGAACCGGGTCCCATTAGTACATTAGATGTGATATATGTGCATGGATGAGATCCACACGCGGGAGATATATGTCACAAATCTTATACTTAAATAGTTTCACAACCAGTAATGAGACTGGGCATCTCATTTGATAAGGTTGCAGCACTTTGATCACTATGAAACAGTGTGATTTGTCTCGATCATCAGAATGTAAGATTCTGGATCACGGTGTTGGTACATTGGATGTATTGAAGGACCATGAGATGCACCTTATGGAATTCCATCTCAATAATAAGGTATGCTCTCATAATTCCCTAGCAATAGGCTCTCAATCTTGAGACATTAATGAACTCAAGTTTCTATCTATTCATTTGCTTTGAGTCACCAATGAGTGAGGCCGACTAGAGGTTAACACATTGGTGTCTTGGGTATGTGGTAGTAGAACTGTGGGAACGTTGAATGATCAAGATGGAATCTATCTCTAATATCCCCTTGTGCCAATTAATGGATTTGTCATTAGTAAATACGCACCCATCTCAATTAAGAGTTAATTGGATGGTACTGATGATTACTGTGATTAATTGGGGCTCAAGGATAATAAGATGTGGAACTTTGATTGGAAGAGATGGATTTATTCCAATTGATCCACGGATATTGATAGAGGAGCCTACTTGTGGTAATTGGGAAGTTTAGGGTCTTCATTGTAATTTATTCCTAAAACTAGAGTGCAATTGCATTTATATAGTGGTGTTATTTGCAATTAACTGAGGGCCCGGATTGCACATTAGATGTGGGGTCGCAGTGTTCCAGTTGGAGCCAGCTTTAATCCCTAGTGGTCCCCACGCTAGCCCAAGTTATTGGAAAATACTAATCCGACTCGAACTCTAGAAAGAAGGGATTAGAAAGGAGAAAGTTGCTTTGGAAGTAAGACTTCTATTTCAATTAGGCAAGGACGAGATTTGAAAGTTTATAAAATCTCCTTGGACGTCCAGAAGAGTCTCTCTCACGCCCAAAACCCTTTCATGCAAGAGTTGCATGAGTTACTCTCTCCTTCTTTCTTCTAGTTCCGTGGAGTTTCGAGTTGGGATTTCTCCTGAAGATTCCACCACTCTTCTTGTAAAAAGAAGTCCAATTCGAGTCATAGAGTGGAAGGCTAAGAGGTGTTGAAGAAATCCATTAGAGCACTGCGGATCTCCAAAGGTATGATCTACTTCTTGCATGTCGTAGATTATTATGGATGTTTAGTGCTGGTAGAATATTTACTGTACATGGTCACAAGATTGAGGGTAATGCATCATGGATTCGGTTTTGGTCTTATAGATAGTTGATCCTTGTGTCAAGTGGGTCAAAAGTTTTGAAAATCTATCCACGAGACCCACCTACTTCCAACAATTGGTATCAGATGCCATACCTCATCTCTAATCATGTTAGATCAGTAATCTTGTTCTAATCTTTGCATGAGATGTGAAGAGAATAGAGCAAGAGCTATGATAGGATCAGTGTTTATTGGGTTTGCTTGCTTTTGTAGTAGATACATGTTTGGAAAGTCACAAAAGGTTTTAATCATAATAGGAGGATGATAAGATGCCATTAAAAGCATACTGAGATCATTAGAGGTGACTGGGTACAGTAGGAGCCGAATCTAAAAAGAACCCAAATTTCTGGGTTCGTCAGGTCGGTTAGTCAAACGGACTACTATGGCTGTAGAGGTTTGTTGGCTAACCATAAGGACCAGATTGGCTAGCCGAACCCAGGCAGAATCATCTTGTTCTTGGTCTGAGTTGTTCTTTTTTTTTTTTTTCGGGGGCGCTGCCCCCGAACCCCCCCAGGAGAACTGCCCCTTGGAACCTTGCAAGCTGACCAGGCAGCTCAACCCCTGCCGGGGGTGCTACCCCCAGAACCTCGCTGCATAGGGGATCTTGTATCGTGGTGGCAAAAAATTTGGCATCTTGTTTTTCCATTGTGGTTTGGCAACCTGGTTTTGTGAGATGCTTTGTTGCATGAGATACTAACTTGCAGGTGATAATGTCCTCTCCATATGGCCCACATGTTTTTCTTTCCTTTTAATTATTGGTTTATTTGTGGCTAAGTGTAAAGGGCATCATGGTCTCCTTGGTTTCCCATGAAAGGGCAAGGCATGGTGATTTTCCCTATAGCCCTTTTATTTCCATTTTTCGACTACCATGTAAGTCTCATTATAGAGACATAGGAATTTATATATTTTTAAAATTTATAAATTCTAGAGATGTCCGAAACAAAGAAGGAAAGAGAAGCTGGACTCCTAATCAAAGAGTTTAAAGATTATCAAAAGGTGTTTTGGAGATGCCCAAAGAGTTTGAGGAATCCCATAGTTTTGGAAAGTCTAGAAGTCCAAGAAGTCTTTTCCGCTGGGCCATGTGGAGGAGAGGACTAGTCTTTTATTACAGCACTTTCTATTTATGGATGAATGCTTATTTTAGAGTATTTCCATATCTGATCCCAACATAGCAAATTCCAAAATTGGTCAAATCAAATTAATTTTTGGAAAGAGTTCTAATTAGAGTTGGTGGGCCCATGAGATGGATCTATTGGTAACACTAATTTTAGAAACTGGGCTTTCCTTAAAATAACCTGACTTGGAACCAATCATTGGTCTTATCATAAGATGAATTTATAGCTATATTTGATGGACCCATACACCTATAAGGAAATCCTCAACTCTAAAATATTAAGTGGGAGCGGGGCATTTATATATATACAAATCCCCATGGTTTTCCACCATAGGTCCATTGTAAGGAAAGTATTAGCCTTGCGCCATTTTGAGAATGGCCATTCCCCACAGAGGGCTTGTATTTATCTAGATACTGGATATGGATCTCCTATGGATAGTGTTGATGAGATGGGGTGGGAGCCCACTCCCTAAGGAGGAGCTGCCTGCAACGGTTGTCATGCAGTGCTAGTTGGTGGGTCACACTTAACTAAAATAATGATGTAGTATCCCCAATGACTTGCTTCATGTATTTTAGAAACTGAAGCTAATCGGGAGTCATACATTATTTGGTATGAGATACCTAGATAGTAATGAATGAAGGGGATTATGGATAGTTAGTCTTAACCCAAATTTTGACCAACTTTGATCCGCACCAGTCTAGGAGGTATTCGCACTCCCCAAGGAGGCATACCCCGCAGGATTGGGATTTCGATGTATTCTGAATTTTGTGGTTATGAGGATTCCCACATAAATTTGGTAGAATACTAAACCCTAATGTCATTTAAAATCATTAATTGAATGTATGGTTATGTGCTACAGTGTTACAAGCATGAATTCGAATACTTTCAATCCACTTGCAACCATCCTTAACCAGAATAAGTTGGTGGGATCCAACTATGTAGACTAGAAATGGAATCTAGATATTGTCCTGACAGCTTCAGGATATAAATATGTCCTTACCAAAAACCCCCTTGAAGAGCCTGACCCAGATGCATCAGAAGCAGAAAAGGACCTTTACACCAAATGGGCCAAAGACGATGAGAAGGCCCGATGTTATATTCTGGCATCCATGTCTAGTGTGCTGCAACACCAACATCAATCTTATAAGACTGCATTTGATATGATATTGAACTTAAAAAGAGATGTTTGCAGAACAAGGCAGACCTACTAAGCAGGCAGCCATGAGGGTGCTCATTAGCACCAAGATGGCTGAAGGTACATCAGTATAGGAACACATGCTGAAGATGATGGACTCATTAAATGAGTTAGATGTACTGGGAGCTGCGATTGATGCAGAATCGCAGATTGACATAATCCTTGAGTCACTACCAGAGTCATTCAACAATTTCAAGATCAATTATAATATGAATAAAATGAATCTGACTCTGGCTGAGCTATCTAGTCAGCTGGTAGCAACTGAAGGGATTATGAAGAAAAAACCAACTGCCTTAATGAGAGAAAAGTCAGATGCCAAGTCCAAGCCAAAAGGCAAAGGGCGGAAAGGCAAAAAGAAATTAGTTCCAAAAGGTCCTAAGGTGGAGAATGGTCCAACTGGTGGCGTGGCTAAAGCTAAGGGTTCAGGGTCAAAAGGAAAGTGTTTCCATTGTGGTAAGATAGGACATTGGAAGAGGAATTGTCCAGAATATCTGTCTAAGAAAAAGACCCCAGGTATGATTGAGTCACTTATATCTGAAGTTAGTTTTGCAACTGGTACTTCAGAATCCTGGTGTGTGGATTCCGGGGCAACTAATCACATATGTAATACATTGCAGGGGTTCAGGGAAACCAGGAGGCTAAGTGATGGAGAAATCATTGTCAACCTAGGATTTGACGCTAAGGCGGAGGCTATTTCAATGGGAGTCATTACTTTATGTTTTTCAAATAATAAATTGGTTTTGTCAGAAACATTATATGTACCGTCTTTAAGGCGGAATTCAATTTCAGTTTCTAGTTTGGTGAATAAAGGTTATTCTATTACTTTTGGTACTGAAGTTGTCATAAAGAGGAATGGTACTTTCATATGTTCTGGCAAGGTAACCAATGGACTTTATTTGTTAACTCCCACGATGTATGAGATACATGATACTGAAACAATTAATAGATCATCATTAAAGAGAAAGTCACCTTCATCTAATCCAACAAAACTTTGGCACCTGAGGCTAGGTCATATAAACCTTAACAGGATTGAGAGGCTAGTGAAAGATGGTATCTTACCTACATTGGTGGTAGAACCAATGCCTATCTGTTAGTCCTGTTTGGAAGGTAAAATGACCAAAAGACCCTTTTCATCTAAGGGTAATAGGGCCAAAGATTTATTGGAATTAGTGCATACTGATGTCTATGGACCCATTAATGTCAGGGCCAGAGGAGGATATGAGTACTTCATCACTTTTATAGATGATTACTCAAGATATGGTTACATATACCTTATGCACCGCAAGTCCGAAACTTTTGAAAAGTTCAAAGAGTTTCGAGTGGAAGCGGAAAAGCAATTAGGTAAGAGTATCAAGACTCTTCGATCAGATCGAGGAGGGGAATATCTGTCTGCTGATTTTATGGGTTACTTATCAGAAAATGGGATTCTATCCCAGTTGTCTGCTCCTGGTATGCCTCAACAGAATGGAGTAGCAGAAAGAAGGAACCAGACTCTTTTAGATATGATTAGGTCTATGCTGAGTTTCTCAAGATTACCTATATCCTTTTGGGGATACGCTTTGGATACTGCAATGTACATACTAAACCTCGTACCATCTAAGTCTATACTTAAGAATCCCCGGGAATTGTGGCCTGGGCAAAAGCCTAGTTTATAACATTTACACATTTGGGGTTATCCAACACACGTGCTCAAGGTTAAGATGGATAAGTTGGAAACGAAGTCGGAAGTATGCACATTTGTAGGATATCCTAAAGGAACTAAAGGTTGGTTATTCTATAGTCCCAGAGAGCAGAAAGTGTTGGTCAGCACCAATGCGGTTTTTCTGGAGGAAGATTATATGATGGACCAGTAATTTTTAGAAAAAGGTGATCTTGGAAGAGATTCAGGAGCAATCAATTCAAAATCCAAGTATGACCGGACTTGAGGAATAACCGCCCTTACCAGACCCAGTAGTTACACCAGTACCTCGTCGTAGTGGGAGGATTGTCAGACCCCCTGACAGATTCTCATTCTTGGGAGAGTCTTATGAAGCAATCCCAAAAGAGTCGGAACAAGATCCCTTTAACTATGATGAAGCAATCAATGACTTGACTCGGGATGCTGGCAAGATGCTATGAAAGCTGAGATGGAGTCTATGCACTCAAATCAGGTCTGGACACTTGTGGACTTGCCTGCCAATATTAAACTTATTGGGTGCAAGTGGGTCTACAAGAGAAAAAGAGGACCAGATGGAAGAGTGGAGACCTATAAGGCTAGGCTTGTTGCGAAAGGATATACTCAGAAAAAGGGGATCGATTATGAGGAAACCTTCTCGCCAGTAGCCATGCTCAAATCCATCCGGATACTCTTATCCATTGCGGCTCATCTCGATTATGAGATTTGGCAAATGGATGTCAAGACGGCATTTCTCACTAGCCATCTTGAAGAAGACATCTATATGGTGCAGCCAGACGGTTTTGTAGCTAAAAACCAGGAGCAAAAAGTTTGCAAGCTGCAGAAGTCTATTTATGGACTGAAACAGGCATCCCGAAGCTGGAATATCCATTTTGACCAGGCAATCAAGTCATTTGGTTTTTGTCAAAATCCGGATGAGTCATGTGTGTACATGAAAAGTGAAGGTGACAGGGTAGTTTTTTTGGTTTTATATGTCGATGACATCCTTCTCCTCGGGAAAAACATAGGAATGTTGTCAACGGTAAAAGTTTGGTTAGCCAAGACTTTTGATATGAAGGACTTGGGAGAAGCTAGCTACATCCCAGGGATCAAACTTTATCGAAACTGGAAAAATAGAATGATTGGCTTATCCTAAGCTGCATATATAGATAAGGTGCTAGTACGGTTTGCAATGCAAGACTCCAAGAAGGGTATCACGCCTTTCAGGCATGGAGTGCACCTTTCCAAGGATCAGTGTCCTAAGACACCCGAGGAAAAGGAGCAAATGAGGTCGATACTATATGCTTCGGCTGTTGGTAGCCTCATGTATGCTATGTTATGCACTAGACCAGATATCTGTTATGTAGTGGGCCTAGTTAGCAGATATCAATCTAATACAGGACCTGAACATTGGACTGCTGTAAAATGCATTCTCAAATACTTGAGAAGGACTAGAGATTATATGTTGATTTATAGCAGTGATGAGTTGATTCCAGTCGGAAACACAGATTCTGATTTTATGTCAGATAAGGATTCTAGGAAATCCACCTCTGGTTATGTATTTATGCTTGGAGGCGGAGCTATCAGCTGGAGGAGTATAAAACAAGAATGTACCGTTGATTCAACCTTGGAGGCTGAATATGTAGCAGCTTGTGAAGCAGCTAAGGAAGCAGTATGGCTTAAAAGATTCCTTTTGGAACTTAGGGTGGTACCTTTGGTACGACAGCCACTCACAGTTTACTGTGACAGCAGCGGGGCAGTCGCTCAGTCAAAGGAACCCAGAAGCCATAAAAGCCAAAAGCATGTACAGAAGAAGTATCACTTAGTCAGAGAGATTGTGCAGAGAGGTGATATTGCTATTACCAAGATAGCCTCTGCGAACAATTTGGCAGATCTCTTTACTAAGACTTTGACTACCAAAGTCTTTGAGCAGCATGTAGAAGGGATGGGCATGAGATGCAACCCTGACTGGCATTGAGCCCAAGTGGGAGATTGTTAGATTTTGTGGACTAAATCCATTAGTTGATGTAATAAATTGATTAATTTCTTTATTTATCAATAAAATCATTCTTTGCTTTCATGAGATGAGTGTTATTTTATTAATTCATGCACATGACCAATACATATGACATAATGGTTCATGAGTTGAACCGGGTCCCATTAGTATATTAGATGTGATATATGTGCATGGATGAGATCCACACGCGGGAGATATATGTCACAAATCTTATACTTAAATAGCGTCACAACCAGTAATGAAACTGGGTATCTCATTTGATAAGGTTGCAGCACTTTGATCACTATGAAATAGTGTGATTTGTCTCGATCATCAGAATGTAAGATTCTGGATCACGGTGCAGGTACATTGGATGTATTGAAGGACCATGAGATGCACCTTATGGAATTCCATCTCAATAGTAAGGTATGCTCTCATAATTCCTTAGCAATAGTCTCTCAATCCTGAGACATTGATGAACTCAAGTTTCTATCTATTCATTTGCTTTGAGTCACCAATGAGTAAGGCCGACTGTAGGTTAACACCTCAATGTTTTGGGTATGTGGTAGTAGAACTGTGGGAACATTGAATGATTAAGATGGAATCTAACACCTCGGTGTTTTGGGTATGTGGTAGTAGAACTGTGGGAACGTTAAATGATCAAGATGGAATCTATCTCTATTATACCCTTGTGCCAATTAATGGATTTGTCATTAGTAAGTGCGCACCCATCTCAATTAAGAGTTAATTGGATGGTACTGATGATTACTGTGATTAATTGGGGCTCAAGGATAATAAGATGTGGAACTTTGATTGGAAGAGACGGATTTATTCCAATTGATCCACGGATATTGATAGAGGAGCCTACTTGTGGTAATTGGGAAGTTTAGGGTCTTCATTGTAATTTATTCCTAAGACTGGAGTGCAATTGCATTTATATAGTGGTGTTATTTACAATTAACTGAGGGCCCGGATTGCACATGAGATGTGGGGTCGCGGTGTTCCAGTTGGAGCCAGCTTTCTAAGGAATCTCTAGTGGTCCCCACGCTAGCCCAAGTTATTGGAAAATACTAATCCGACTCGAACTCTAGAAAGAAGGGATTAGAAAGGAGAAAGTTGCTTTGGAAGTAAGACTTCTATTTCAATTAGGCAAGGACGAGATTTGAAAGTTTATAAAGTCTCCTTGGATGTCCAAAAGAGTCTCTCTCACGCCCAAAACCCTTTCGTGCAAGAGTTGCACGAGTTACTCTCTCCTTCTTTCTTCTAGTTCCTTGGAGTTTCGAGTTGGGATTTCTCTTGAAGATTCCACCACTCTTCTTGTAAAAAGAAGTCCAATTCGGGTCATAGCGTGGAAGGCTAAGAGGTGTTGAAGAAATCCATTAGAGCACTGCGGATCTCCAAAGGTATGATCTACTTCATACATGTCGTAGATTATTATGGATGTTTAGTGCTGGTAGAATATTTACTGTACATGGTCACAAGATTGAGGGTAATGCATCCTGGATCGGGTTTTGGTCTTATGGATAGTTGATCCTTGTGTCAAGTGGGTCAAAAGTTTTGAAAATCTATCCACGAGACCCACCTACTTCCAACAACATCTGGATCCATAGTTTTTAGGTTTTGGTGTCCTAGATACTAACTGTAGTGGTAATCAATCAATATCTCCCTATTTGACTCCATCGAGTCTGATAAGTGCGAAGCTAAGTAAAGCCAGACAATTTGAATCAATCACTATCAATTGAGTAAGATTTCGATCTAATTGAGTCATGATCCATTCCAGTCTAATTCAATCATTCTTACTCAATTTGAATTACGTAATCCATATCAATGAAACAAAAGCAAAATCAATAAACATGTTATCATTGAAACAATGATTCAAGATGAGAGATAATAACAAAATTTATCAATTCAATATTATTGTAAACAATGATTCAATACAATTTAAGAGGTCATAATTTGTATGTAATAATATGCAATGCAATATAATTTAGGGAATCAGGAAAGTTTACTAGCCAACCTTAAGCCACTACAAGAAAATGCACATTCAGCAATGAAATTTAGAGACAATCCTAGTCATTTGTCCCTAAATATTACATTTTTCGTGACAAAGATAATAAATTGTCTCCCTACGCCATTCTTGTCTATTCCCGCCCAAAGACCAAATTAGCGCCAAAATTATTATGTATAACGACAACCACAATTCGTTGTTAAAGGCGAGTGACGAACTATAACTCATCACTAAATGTCGAATTAGTTTGCCCCTGCTATATGTTTGGCGTAAAACACTAAAAGAAAATTAGAAAAGAAAGTGATGAGGCTTCCATCGTCACATTCCCCTCCCATCTGCTCACCCTGCTGCTCGTTCGCTAGCTGTGACATCTGCTTCCTTCCACCCGGTGGCACCCCCACCTCTAAGGCTCTGCGAACAACCCCTCTCTGCCAGCATAAAAGCCTAACACTACTGAATAACAAAAACCCCCAAACCCTTCTCTCTTGCACCTCCTCCTCCACTGCCATGTCGTCGGATTCTAGCCAAGGCACCGCTTGCACTACTCGCGTGGTCTCAATGCTGGGCACAAAGCCCTCAATTTTGCTCGATTTCGAGACATCTGTCTTTAAAAAGGAGAAGGTCACCCTCGCTGGCCAGGACGAGATCAGTTTGTTGTTTTCCATTTCTAGTTATCGCTTCCTGGTTTTGTTGATTTTGTTTTGGTTTGGTGGTGATTTTTGCAGTAGTTTGTGAGAGGAGGGAGGGATCTTCCCAAAGCTTCTTCTCCTCTCTCGAATTTGATTCGCAGATCAGATCAGGGTTTCTTCTGCAGATCCATTAGGGTTTCTAGGATTACATTGGCTTTTCCTTTTCTCTACTCTTTTAGGTCTGCTCTTGAAGCTTCTTTTTCTTATTTGAATTTGTATGAATTGAGTATATTATCTTTCTATTGTTCTTAGATTTTATGGTGGAGATAGGGTCTTGATTTCTGTGGGACCATTGGATTGAGGGGTTAAAATTTAGTAGTTTTGGCCCTTTTTTTCCCTAAGAAGAAATAGTATGAACGATGATATTGGCAGTCACCAATGAATTCTTTGGATCTTCAAGAAAAATAAAGGGGTGTGTTTTGAGAACACTAGTCTTTATAGAGGAGCTTCTAAAATTGTCACAAGTGCATAGGGGTCACATAGGGGAACCAAAATGGAGAGATGATCTGAACAATTTTCTGTATGTGCAAACAGAATGTGAACTTCCCTTTAACATTGTGTTTTATAGTGTTACATTCTGTGCTTGATACGTTCCCTTGAAACATTGTGTCTAAAGTTTGTTGTATGCTTGATATTGCTCTTATACTTTCTTTCTCCAATTCTTTGCTGGCCACTGTTCTGTTTGCTTCATTTTAACGACACCCTTTTTGCAGCCAACATATAGCTGCGTTGTGGATAGAGTACGAGGAAAATTCTTCACCTGAAGCAAAGGTTGTCAAGGAGTTTGACAATATCTTAGCCTTGAGTCACACAATTTTAATTGTAATGAAAAATTGTTAGTGCACTTCTTTGTGGGTGGAGAGTCATGTACAATATAATTAATCCCATGCACCTGACTTTCTTGGCCATTTGGTGGTTCTGCTGTTCTGCGTACTTGTCCTTTGTTAGTGTCATGTACATTCCATCTTACCAAAACTTCTCACCTTAAAGGTACGTTCTGTCTTTTAGATCCCTACGAATCCTCTTATAGGTAGGTGTGACTCTATTGTTGATCAATTTAAGCGAAAACATGAAGTTTCGTGTTTCAGTCTGAAATTACAAGACCATTGAAATTCAAATTATAGATACTATTGTCAGTGACAGTCCTTTTGTGCTTGTTCTAAAGAAGACAGTTGCATGGGTTAGAAGGAAAGCATTGGAGACGATGACATAGAGAGGAGTACCATTTAACCACCCAAGGATGGGTACTTCGAAAGCCAAACTATAGTCCTTAATGGAAGTCCTTTGGAGCTTGGTGAGAATGGGAACTTCCCTCCATTGAATCATATTCTTGTTGATGCATACTCGCCTATATATATTGCTTCTTTATCCATAGCATTCATTGCCTTCCCAAACTTTGATGCTCCAACTTACAGATGATTGGTGTATAGAGATCCCTTGAGTCTTATTCTATCATGTTGTAAAGAGATTACTATGGAAATTATAGATTTTATAACAAAGCTAATATGTTTGAATAACAAAGCTAATATGTGAGCCTATTTGCTTTTGTTTGTTTGTTTCTATTGTATTCTTTGACCTAATGAGTTGATTTGCCAAATGGAGAGTCTACACCATATTAATAATAAAAGAAGAATGAATGACATGTTCCATTTGTTTTAAATTCTATTTTTTTTATTATGCTTAATGAAGACCAGTTGCTTCAAATGGATGATGAAAATTCTGTCATAGGGACTATGAAAGATACCCATCTAATGAAATTACCACTGTGACATAGAAAAATATTAAGATTATGGCATTAGATATTTGGGTCTAATATCCACACATTGCTGACTCCACCATCCACTCAATCAACCCTAGAATCATGCCTTACTACTGACTAGAGAGAGTGAGAGAGTAATCCCACCCACTCCACATATGTGCACTATGGGCCCCCATATAAATCACCAACATCATTTCTTTTTTCTTATTTTGTTGTTGCTGTGGTTAAGAGAGAGAGAGAGAGAGAGAGAGAGAGAGAGAGATGGGGTCATGAAGAGCAACAGAAAAGGAGAGAAGTGTTTAGAGATGGGGTCATTAAGAAATGAAAGGAAGATAAGTGTATCTAAGAAAGGAAAGATGGCAAAACAAGCAGACCGTGGAAGAAGAATTGGAAGTAAAAGCTTACTACTACTACTTCTTCATAACTACAATAGTTGGTACTTGTACAAAGAGGAGCAGGTGGGCCACCACCACCACCAGTAGAACTACATAAGTAATAATCAAAGGTGAGTTTGCTTGCCCCTCTGTTATACTTCTTGATTTTTCGGCAACAGCTACCTCCTGTCTATTCCGCTTTTTTTTTTGTCTCTTTTGATTGTATCTTGCACTCGTTTTATTTGCTGATTATTATTATTATTAATCTTGTGAGTAATCTTATTTATTTATTTATTTATTTGGGTATGCTTTTTTTTTTTGGCGGTGATGTGTGATGCATGGACACTAGCTAGTGAACCAATTCCAACAAACAAAAGACACAATGCTGCAGAGATCTTTAGCCATCTTGATGTTGTGGCTTGAGAGCCTTGATAGGTTTCTACTTCTTTTTATTGATGTTATTGATCTATTTGTACTAATTGTTTGCTTTTTTTTTTTTGCCAATTTCTAAAGCCTTCTGCTGCTCCTAAATCGAATGCATCAATGTTCCTGTGGTAATTGGAGAAAACACCCAATTCTCATATCCCATAACCTTCCCAATTCTCATCTTTCTCTCTCTCTCTCTTTCTCTCTCTCTCTAATATGGGTTTTGTTACTATTGCTTGTAAAAGCTGTTCGATGGATGCAACAAGGAATGGGAGGCTTTCTCCAAGTGCAATCCTTCCAATGGAGGTCTTGACAATTTGCAAGTCATTTCTTTTCTAGAATCTTAGCATGATTAAACTGGCTACAAATGAGTAATCCATACTGGAGTAAAATATGAAAATACTAGCTTAGAGAGCTATTCAATTTTTTTTTTCAACGTAAGGTTCCCGAGTTCTACTCCTTCCCAACTCAGGATTTCTCTAATCTCCGGACTTGGAGGGAATCCAAATTCCAAACTCATAAATTCATTGAAGCTACTTCGACTTCAAAAATCTTAGAAGCATCATCTAAATCTTAAAGGCTACTTGCATCTCATGTCGAAGCAACTTAGCTTAATTGTACAATGTAATGGAGATCTAAGAAGCACCTTTCTTTGTCTTTGAATGTGGAATCTACTAGATCTCTGTTGTGGACTCTTTTACAAATTTTGGTTATGTAACTATGCTTGGAATTGATGCTAAGCCTATATATTTGGGTTTGTAGTTTTTTATGCTATAACATTGTTTTATTATGCCTTAATATTGTTTTTTCTGATAATATTTATTGTTACCTTTTTTTTTTGTCATTCTAGTTGGATCAGTATACATGTATATTTTCTATTTCATAGTACATACTTCTTACACTGTTTAAATTTAATCTGTAATTACATATTGAGAAATTAATTACTGTTATTGATAAAAAGTAAGTATGCTTATTATATATGCATATATTCTTGTGTTTGAGAAAGTGTAAGCAACATCTTATAATACATATTATTCTTATAATTTTTTTCTTTTGTTCATAGATTGACGATGGAGTGGGCATGGACTTTTGTTGATGAGGGCTTTTTTTAGTATTTTGATGGATATTCATATTACTATTTGGATGTTTGTTATGTATTACTTTTTATATTCGAATGGAAACGTGCATGGATGTTTGGATCAATGTATTATTTTTATTTTGTGATAATGTGAATGCGAATGGTTATGGGTATGATATGAATACGAATTGTTATCGCTAATTGTCTATTTTTGGCCATGAATTCCATCATTGATGAACGGTCAAGCATGTTCTTCAAATGCGTGCTGACCACCATAGGGTGACAAGAAAATTCGTGCCCAAAGAATGAACATTTGGGGACAAACCCTTCATTGATTAACGATTTTTTGGGGATGAACAACTTCATGCCTAAAGGTTAGACTTTTGGGGACAAATTATTGTTTGTTACTGATTACTTGTTTTTAGCGACCAATACATTCGTGCCTAAAGGTTAGACATTTGGGGACGAATAAATTCATCCACAAAGGCTGAATAGTAGGAGACGTAGGTAGGACATTTGGCGACAAACACCATTCAGCGACGAACAAAATTTGTGCCTAAAGGTTAGACATTAGGGGACAAACCTATATTCGTCGCTGAATATATTCCCAGATGGGGTTTTGCTACAATGTGGAGACAAATTGTAATTTGTGGCTAAAAGTTTTTGGCGATAAATTTTACTAATTTGGCGGTGAATTTTGTTCATTGCTAAAAATGTTCTTTCTTGTAGTGAGCTAATCACTCGCAACCTCTAACCATCTATTTTAATGTAGTTTTAGATTATTTGATACACTGATATCTTTACTTGGCATTATAGTATGTAAAATGTGTATCAAAGTCATAACACTCCGATTCTAACTAAGGACATTTAACGGCTGATCAAGCAGGGTGTTAAGTAATTGACATAAATTTAACCTAAATAATGATGTTTGGTATTTAATTAGGTTAGATTTAGTTTACTTTTGTCTCATTCAGACTAACAGGTCAAGCTTGAGCCACGAATAGGTAGTTTGGGATGAGTTTAACTTTGATTTGGTAGATAAAAGCCTTTTTTTTTTTTTATAATTTTAGACTTTATAGTTTACGTCATTCATATATCATATTGATATCGTCACATTCATCTCATTGAGCTCATTGACTTTCGTACTTGACTTGAACGCATTTGACTTTGTTTGTGTTAGTTAGACCCTCATTTGACTTAAATTCAAAATATATGAATGAACATGGGTTTTCTTATAAACCCTAGAAAACTAAGATTTAACAGGAGCCAAGACTCCTCTCAGTCGATACTTTCTCTTCTCAACTACACTAGGTCTTCTTCTTCTCCCATTCCTTTCCTCCTGATCACTTTGACTAAGATGAGTTTGTATGTATGTTCTAAGGTCTCCAAACCTCAAATCCATCTCTCCTCTACCTATCTTCCTTGTTGGAATTGAGCATATAGATCTCTAATTCTCTCGACAATTCTTTAGCAGTTCTTAAGGTAAGATTTCCCATCCAATTATAGATCTTTTGGGTTAATGGAGTCAAGAGGACTCTCATTCTTTGATATGCACTCATTGTCCTCATTCTTCTTTACATGCGTGCTAGTTTAGGGTCTAGTGCAGTATTCTTCTCCTCAAGTTGAGCTAAGAAAAGAATAATGAATTGAATACAAGCCTAAGGCAAGTATAAGCTAATTAATGTTTAATGCATGTTGGTATAATGTGATTTATGCAAGTCTATTACACTTTAAATCTGGTTTTCAACCTTTTTTCTTCTTTTTTCCTAATTGCATAATGGAATTGTGAAATAAATGGTGAGATGTGGTCTCTAGGTGCTAAATGTTGAACTGAGAGTGAACCACCTTATTTGGAATGAAATGTAGAGTTAAAATCTGAACCCAGTGTTTTGAGACGAATAAAGTATTCTAAAACTGAAGTTGCTCCAGAAATTGTAAAGCTCATAGCTAAGCCGTAAGCATGTTATGGCTCGTATTCCAGAGAGTTATAAAAGTAATTTCCTTCTACGGCTGAGATCACGGCTAAGCTATGAATTGTACTACGGCCAAGCCATATCCAAGTCATGGATCAACCGTAGGGCAAGCATGGCTAAGCCGTAGGCTTTTTCACGGCTAAATAGTGGTTACGGGTGAATAGTGTGCAGTGCATGGTTAAGCAGCCATGTATTTTACGGCTAAGCCGTAGATTGCTCATGGCTAAACCGTAGGTCATCCACGGCTAAGCCATAAGACCATAAAAACTTTAGGAAAATTAGGATAATTAGAAATACTTTGTACAACCCTACTTCTTTGGAACCCTTTATTTAAAACATTTAGCCCAATGGAGAATTTCCTAACATGAAGTGTCTTGAGGGCTGAGA
This sequence comes from Sextonia rubra, assembly GCA_037013555.1. Lineage (NCBI taxonomy): Eukaryota > Viridiplantae > Streptophyta > Magnoliopsida > Laurales > Lauraceae > Sextonia > Sextonia rubra. The sequence goes on from JASUAD010000008.1 coordinate 13,600,846, forward strand.
CTCATTCATGTAACGTTGTCCATTTGTTAAGTACCTCTCCATGGATGTTAGTTTAAGGGACTTTGATACACATTCCTGAGACAATATGACACCAAAGGAGGCAACCGTATATTGGATAACTTAAAACTATATCATCATGCACTTTTAGAAACAATGGATGACTAAACTAGGTTGGTTTGTAAAACTATCTTAATTTTATCAAATAAAATTGCATAGCATATTAGATTATCGTTTTGCCTTCTATCATTCCACTAATGATTGTAAATTGAAATGATCATAGTATAAATTAATTCTATTTGAAATGATTCTTGATATTCGTTATATATTGATATTGACATTGAATTGAGTAAGAATGAATTGAACGAATAACTTGAATTGAACGAATAACTTGAACGTACACTGCATTGTATTGTTCTCAATGAATGAATTGTACAAATTACTTAAGTTCAATTATACGAATCAAAATGGTCTAGTTTTACTTAGCATTAGCCTTAGAATACCCGGCAGGGGTTGATTTTGGTGTAGTAAACGAATAGTGCCGCTGTAATGTGCCTTTGGAGCTTCCGGACTATATGTATGCAGAAACCCAATCATACCTTTTGGCCGGGTCATTGGTGTTCTCAACGTAAAGATCCCTAGAGGAATGATATGACAAATGTAGTGGCCAATTAGCAATGTATTTCATCTTATTGATTCTTCTAATATGATTTATTCAATGCATAACATGCTTAGTGTACTAAATTAACTTCTATTGATCATTTGTCATTAATTCTTTTAAATACAACATGTATTACCTTAATGATGCTTATACTTTGCTGAATAGTCTTATTTACAAGTTGTCTATGGTGTTACAAGCTTAGATCCTAGTTTTGATTTTGCAAAGATCGAGGAGACTTCAGAGGAGGTCTCGGGGATTCCCTTAGGCCTCAATGAGTGGACAACAGAAGTACTCTGACTGATCCACCCACAGAGTGTGACAAGATCTACATAGAGTCCTTTTATTTTGTTTTGTTTTGTTTTTTTATTTTATTTTTATGGATGAATATGGTTTCATGACTTGCATTAGTTTTAGTTTGTCATGTATAATTCATGATCCTTTGTATTTTGAGATTATGTAAATCTTTTTTTATTATTCATAAAATTTTCTTCCTTTTTGTGAAGACATGTCCCATTACAACTCTTATACATAATATATCACATAGATGCATATTAGTTTGGTGTTATGGTATCATGTTTCATGAAATGATATCTTGGAACTAAAAAACCATTGAAAAATAAATGTTATGATGATGTTGATAGGCTTTTGCATATTGAATGGTTGGACCTATATATGTCCGTTAAAGGCACCTTACACATGTAAGGAATGTGAATATCCTTTATGTAATGCCACTTAAACTTGGGTCTAGGTGTGTATTACATGATAGTACATGTGTCACTATTTGGGTTTAACCCTAATACCCAAATTATTGGGCTTGGGTCATGACAAAAGTCCTCTAAATCAACACCCATGGTTAAGTGCTTAACTTATAAGTAATAATACATAAATAATCCCAGCCAAGATTATTTATGAACATATAATCACCATTGGACAATTTATCACAGTTAAAAGGTTCCAAATCTATGGAACTATTAGGTTTTTTAGTGTTCTAAAGTTCTATGGTCTCGATTTCATATTATACTTAACCTCAGAGTTAACTATGAAATGTTTTAGGATCAATTAGGGTAATCATAGAACCCCTAAGTTAATTTAAAAGTGGTCAAGAACAGAACCTTCAAAGTTGATAGGGCCCGCTCGAGCGTCACCCTAGTCACACTCGAACACCTTTATCTTTGTTTTGACAATTTTTTACTATGAGTTTTCATCAGTCTTTTCTGCACACACACTCATGCACATGCTCATACTCGCTCAAGTGCGTGCTTCAGAATTCCACTTCGGAATTTTTGAACCGCATTTGTATTTCTTCTATCTTTTGTACCTGTATAAGGGACCACCTATTTCCCCATTAATATTCATCATTCTACACCTTTTATCATCATCAATAATATTTCAATTCTTAATCCATTCATCAAAATCAATATAAAAGTTTAGTTAAGTTGAAACCAAGGCTGGATGCATATGTACTAAATAATCGAATTTCATAATCAAGGTTTTACCAGTATGCATTAACACAATAACGGCTTATACTTGCCGTTGATTATGGTGTTGCGCTATACACAACTCTTCTTGTACTCAAATTGCAAAGGAAAAGCCCCAAATTCTAGCCTACATAAAAATCATGCCACATGATAAAAAGGATGAGATACATGGCATGCACATAAATTTCTTAGTCTATTTGGAAGCTTATCAAGTTGAAAGGAAGAAGAAACTCTTACCTTAGCAACTGATTGAAACAAGTAGAGGAGAAAATTCCTAATTTATCTACTAACAATGAAACCATGTCAATTAAGAGAATTAGTATGAATGCACATGTTGAGAATGAGTCCCTTGATTCAATTCTATCACAAGAACTAAGTAGGCAAGATACAACTTACCTTAAAAGCTTGTAGAGAATATAGGTTGTGGAATCTTTCCATTCAAACACATGGGAGGAGAGAAGACAAGATGGAGATGATAGGAATGGTGAGTTGCATATAAGGAAGATAACTCTACTTGACTCAATTACAAACTAATAATCTAAAATCAAATAGGAATTCTTACCAAAATTCAGTAAAGAAGGAAAAAGAGAGTCCATTTCTCCAATTTGAGTAGATGAAAAGGAAAAAGAGGAGATGGAAGTGAAGATGATGTCTTAGCTCTCCACATGCAACAATCCTTCACTTGATTTGATGAAGAAGGAAGGGAGAACTAAGAAGGAGAGAGGAAACCCTAGCAATGCCTAAGAGAAATGCTAATTGAATGGCTTGGGCTGTTTTAAGAGCAAGTTTTCTGGAATTTATAAGAAAGCTAGGTTTTTTTCTTGTATTTTCATTTTAAGTCATTTGTAGGTCAACTTGACCCAATTGATGTCAAATGAGTTTAAGCCAAATGCAAAGTTTAACGAGATAATTACGATGATGCCAACATGATGCATGTATGATGTAATATCCCAAAATCTGAAATTATGAAAAAGGGCTGTTTCTACTAAACCAAGGTCAAATTTGGTTCTAAACTACCTACCTGTGACCTGAACTCAAACCACTAGACTCAAATAAGACTAAATAGACTTATTCTAATGTAATTAGACACTAAATATAATTATTTAAAATAAAAATTGATTAATTAGTTAGTAATCATGATTAATTACTTACTAATCAAGCTTACACCAAACAACTTACAATGTGGAGGCTAAACACACACATGCAATTCTAAATCCAACTAAAAATCATACACAAAGCTATACACACCTACATCTAACATTTCCCAATTGAAAATCCCAATCTTCACATTGGGCCTATATTTCTAGAATCTTCTAGAACTTCTAGAAACTTAACCTCTCTGATACCATCTGTCATACCTCCCAAATTAGGTCGGGTCCAGACCGAGTTTCAAGGGTGTGAGAATTAGGGCCAATTAAAAATTTTCTCATAAAAACACAACATGGGCTCCAATTCCTAATGGATCGAAGTCCTACATAAGGTTATGCTTGTTGATCAAGCAACTATAATCACATGCGGAAGCTAAGAATCCATATACTGTACAGTTGGTCATCACACTCAAATCAAATGAACCATCATTATTAATAAATATTCAATGGTCAAGTGCCCTGAAGCATAATAACTAAAGTTTCAATTTCAAATAAAGGTAAATTCAATTCCTACAAGTAGTGGCCTCCAACGTGGCCTTATTTAAACAATACTAAAGACTAAATGAGTTCAATAGCAACTTAAGACATCTCAAATGATATCATCGGCATTACACTCAACAACTCCGCCATCTAGCGGAATCTTCTACGTCTCTTAATCCTCAGTAAACATTATTTTGCAACAATTGTCCAATTATATTTAGTGAGAGCAAAAACTAACTGAATAAAGTGAAATGGAAAATTAGATGACCAACCAATGCCACATGATGCACAAATATAGGTAATCCTATCAAATACAATGCATAGACGCAGGAAACCCACCAGATATGATGTATAGATAGTGGCGTACATCCACCTCCAACTGCAGCTGTTATACATGCATGCCAGAGCCTACTGACGTAGGATGATGCTAAATGCAGTCTTATCATTGCAGAATTTCTATTATTCATTTAATAATATTAACTAAAGGTATTTTATGAAAATGTATTATGTATCAAAATCATAATCCTCTAAACGCTAATCCACATTAAGTCAGACTACTCAATATTATTGAGATTAACGGTCCAAGTCTACATACTCCTAAAGTCTTGGCTGACTAGTGTACATACTCCTAAACCACCCAGTCTACATGATGGCCATCCAATCCTGTGATGCAAACTATGCTCATTTGTGTCTATCATGTGGAGCATCTCAAGAAGCTGTATGACTATACATATTCCAAGGCAGCCCGTAGTATGCATATAGTCAACAATGAGGTCCCTGGTCAACCACCTAACTATGGTCCACTACTTAAGGAAATTATTTGGTCCAAAGCCATAACCTATGGTTAAGATTCTCTTGTTCTGAGACCAAACCTCTGGAACTAAAGCCATGGCTAGCCCTATGTGGACAACTCATTTTGTGGGTTAGCTTGCATTATTATTGAGCCCCTTTTCTCTAAGAAAACTATCACATTTGGGGGGCGCTGTTTGAATGCTGAAGGACCTGTGCTCAAGCATGCCTGATAGAATATCTATCTGCTTAAACATTAGTCAACCCGCTCAAGCCTGACAGGCATACAATAGATTTTAATAAAATGACTAAGACTTTTCAATCTCCGAAGGGCTTGAGCGCATGCTCAAATTGCAAATTCCGTATAGAACAGTAAAGGGGAAATTTTCTCTATGAAACCTTTAATATTTTTCCCCCATTTAGATCATTTACATTGTTATTAATCTGACAGAGATTCTTATTAGATCAAAAGCCAAATGATTCAACCATCAATAAATAGCCCCTAAATTGTCTACTCGCCTTAAATCTTTGGAAATAGAATCTCTGATATAGAGATCCACTAGTTTGCCTCCAAATCCACAACCCAAGCCTCTAAACAAATTTCTTAATCAGAATCCTTTCCTATAATTAGAAGAACACCACCTAAATGCACAATGATTTCAAAACCTAATGATAAACAGGCCTAAATGAAAGAAGAGAGAAAGACAGTTTACTTGCAATGGATGCCAATGAGAGGAGGAAGATAAAAAAGACAATAGTGACGAAGCCTCCTTATTTCTAAGAGCCTAGGTATTGGCTACTCTGGTTGAGGGTGCAGAGAAAGAGCAGAAGGAATAGGGTTTACTGAGATGTGGAAGAGGAAAAGATTGGGAGACCTTAGGGTTAAGTTAAGAGATGAGGTTAATTTAATTTACAAGAAAGGGCTCCCTGCTCTTTTAGTGAGTTTTACAGAATTTCAAGAAAGGGCTTATGGGCCAAATCCAGTATGTTAATGGGCCAAAGCCAAGGATCCAAGACATGTTTAGGTCACCCATCACCGATGTATCCCACACAGATATGCTATGCATGAGATGATCTACTCACTAAAATGAGCTACCACCACTAATAACCCAACAATCTTGACCTAGGCCAAACTACCCAACTTGACCCAAATCAATTAAGGCCCGGGGCCTCACACACTATCTTTCATCTTCCATAGATCCAATGCCCTGAGAAATCAATGACCCCTTCATTTTATACATGAATCCAACCATTTCCAGTCCAACAAATACCAACATAGCACCACGCTCACTGCCATTAGACTTTATCTTCTCTTCTTCATTAATAATATAAAATGCATATACGCATTGGGTCTCTCCTTAATTACTGCTCAATTGACTGATTTAGATCTACTTCGATCATTTAACTTATATCATTTGGGCCACTCATCAGTTAATTGACCCACTAACTTAAGTTCAATCATTTAACTTGCAACCAATACCACCTAGTCCACTCTCTAATTATCTACAAATTATTGGTCCAATCCAACTCAGTTAAACCATGTGGCCCACTGTTTCAGTTCAGCCCAGTGACTTACCACCCACCTGCATGACCCCACTATTCCTAATGCACTTGACAAATTTCTTTAAATTAAAGCTTCTTAGGCCCAACCCACTTAGCCTAGTACATGCATGACTCAATTTATTCAAGCCCACATACATTGCCTTATAAATTCGGGCCCAAATCAATATGTGTCAACCTATCACCCTAAGTTGATTCCAAGCCTAACATATTGATTCACACATAAGCATGAACCCGAAGTACTTGTTACCTAGCATCAAGAAGAATCCACATTAAAGCATTTGTACTTTTAGATAAGGCAAGCCAAATTCTTCAGTCGCCAATAATCCAGGCAAGTAGTCTTACCATGGTTCCTTAGCCCTTGAGTTTTTCAAGCTTTGTCTCTATTTTCTTTTAAAATGTGAAATTATGTATTCTGAAATAATCCTAGAATTTTAGGATATTTTGCTACCTTGGGCTTAGTTTGGAAAATGATGAATTAATTGGACTTACTTTTGGTTCCTTATGAAATATTCAAAACTGTTTCATAATTTATCGTTAAATTACCATTGGACCCAAAAAAGGTAAATAATTGTGATACATTCGATCTCTTCCTGATACATTTGATCTTATCCCCTTGGCACTATCGTGATAAGGATTATTTTGTGAACTATTGATTTATTTTTCATTTGATGTAAATTGTGAAAATTGTGATAGCATTGGGTTTGGCTTGTAACTCAACCTTTGCCCCTAACGAAGATTGAAAAACTTTAGATTTTTGGAATTGCTATTATATTACTTTTAATCATTAGGCATTCTCTAATGTATGAGCAACACATCGTGGGCCTCTCACACGCGAATTCTAGGCCTTTTTTAGTATGACATTGGAGATTAAGACCCCCTTTGTGCGATATTGCTAGTCTACAGCTGGCTCCCACTATGTTTTATTGAGATTACTAATATTTTGGGCTTTGTGCCAACTTTGGATAGATAATAATTTGGTATGTACCTAGCGGGTACATTGTGTTTAGTGTAACACTCCGGCCCAGCTTAACCCAGTTTAACGTCTAATTAACCCTATTTGTGGTTATTTTTTGGTGACTTAGTTTTGTGAATGTTGTTTTATTGTTTTGAATTCTGTTTTGGGTCATGGATAGGTAGTTGGGTTGAGTTCGACCTAGTTTAGGTAGAAATGAGCCCTTTTTTCGTAATTTTAAATTTTGTCGAATGTTGTCATTCATGCATCATCTTGGCATCAACACGTGTCTCTTGTTGAGCTCGTTAATTTCCGTAACTAACTCATATGCAAACGACTTCGTTTGCTTCCGGTGGACAGTTATTTGACTCACCTTGTAATTCACCAGAACTTATGGACTTTCTTATAAAAATTGTTTAATCCTTATCTGATCTCTATATAGGCGATGCATGCACCGCCCTTCCAACCTCAACGTGTTCTTCTTCTCTTCCTCTCTCTATTCGTCGTCTTTTCCTTTCCTTTTTCTTTCTTAAAAAAGGGGAGAATTGGTTACTTCTAGTCCAGCTTTTCATCTCTTGGGAGTGATAAGGTAGGGTTGAGACCTGATACTCTTCTTCTAGGGCACTTGCACTCTTTTTCTCTTTCTCACTTACCATTTCTCTTTTTCTTTCCTTGTGCATGCATGACGAGTAGAATCGCATTTAGACAGTGGATTTGAGCCTAAGGACAACTACTCGTGTGTTGGAACCATTTGAGGCAAGCATAAGCACAATTTGGATGAACACTAGTTGATAATGCTTTGATTGTTTCTAGTCTGAGTACTCTTGCATGGTTTGATGAATTTATAACCCTTGTATGTCAATTTGCACCAATTGTATCTTATTTCCATTTTTTTATCCGAATTTCAGTTTTCTGTAACAGGTTCAGACATTCAGTTTCTGAAACTTACGGCTAAGTTGTAAGGTTTTACGGCTCAGATTCCAGAGAGCTGTAAAAATGGGATTTACCCTACGGTAAGGCTATGGCTCAGTCGTATATTGCACTACAGCTAAGCCATAGGCTAGCCATGACCAGCCGTAGGTCAGTTTACGGCTGGATTTCCAGAGAGTTGAAATTTCAGAAGACCTTCTACTATCTAGCTCTGTCCAAACCGTGAATTGTGTTACGGCTAAGCCGTACCTTAGCCGTAGAAGAAAATAGGGCCAAGCCATAGAACAAAATGAAGCTAAGCCGTAAATGCAGATGAACAGTAAGGGGCACCACGGCTGAGCCGCAGTGCATATTACGGCTAAGCCGTAAAATGCCTACGGCTAAACCGTAAGTTCACCTAAGGCTGAGCTGTACAACCCCTTAGAAATGAATAAAAAGGATAGGTTGAATAAAGAAACCTAGTAGGGCCTTCGAGCTAGAATGTAGGGAACCTGAACTTGCCCAATGGAATGTAAGCAGTGCATGAATGGTCTTTAGGGCTGTGACTCATTCATGTGTGTTGTTCAGTTATTAAGCACCTCCCCATGGGTGTTGGTTTAAGGGACTTTGATACATGTTTTTTGATACATTGCAACACTCAAAAGCTGAACAATAGTGTATCGAATAACTTAAAACTACATCATCATGCACGGTTAGAAATACTGGACAACTAGATTAGGGTTAACTAGTAAACAATCTTGATTCCCAGCAATAACTCAACTTGCATTTCATATTGCTTTCGATTATTGCCTTCTATGCTCTTGCCTTTGTTTTGACTTGTAATTGTTTGCTTGTAATGATATTGCAAGACTAGAGTTTAGTGATTGCTTCTCGTGTGATGCACGCACTATTTTGCTTGCTTGTGATATGACTGTACTGCACTGCCTGACCGACCGACTGACATGGATTAACGTGCATCATATGACATGACTAATCTTGTCTGTCTGGCTCTACTCAGCCTCAGCCTCAGGATACTTGACGAGGTTGACTTTGGCATAGACTGTTTGTTGACTCTGCAGAGTACGCTTGTCTTGGAATTCCGAACTCCGGGAACTAGAGACCCATTCGTAACCTAGCCTGGTCGATGGTGTTCTCGTCCTGACTGTTTTCGATAGGGAGAATATGGCAAATGTAGTAGCCACTTAGCCAGTACATCTGTTTTTTTAATCTGATAGCATGTTTATTCTGATGCACAATTTGCCTAGTAGACTAACTTGAATTCAATGTAATCTCTTATGTTTTATTCTGTTAAACACAACCCGTGTTAACTTATTACTGCTTATGCTTGGCTGAGTCGTTATATTCATTCGTTGTTCTTGGTGTTGCAGGCTCAGATCCCTTTACTGACCCTCGTTGGTTGGCCAGACTCCAGGAGAGATCCGGGAGGCTCGGTCAGGGTTAGAGGAGTGGAGTTGACCCTCCCTCAGAAAGCGGTCTTGCATGGCATTAGTTCTCATTTTGTGCATTTGGGGCCTGTATTAATTTCTGTATCAGAATTTTGGGTCATAACTTGTATTTTGCCCTAAGTAGTTGTTCTCATTTTGTTTGTATATTTTGTAATCATTATAATCTTTTGCAGTTATAATTCCTTTTTGTATGTTGTTTGGTTTGGTTATGCAATGATACTTATAGATTCCACGTACACCTTGCTTGCACGTGTGAGTATCCCTTGTGTGGGTCCACTTGGACCAGGTCTAAGTGTGCATGTATGGAAGTACGTGTGTCACTGGTTAGGTTTTTATTGACTCTCGATTTCTGAGCTCGGGTTGTGACATTTGGTTCAGACTTGACTCTGGCAAGCACATTTGGTTTATTGTGTTTGTTTATTGAGGAGATGCCATTTTCACATGCTTGATCAGTTTATTTGTTTATCTGTTGATATACCCGATATTTTGCTACATTGTTTCTTGTTGTATCAGTCATTGTGCTTTCACTCCTTGTTAGATTTTGCTTACACGGACTATGACTCTTGCTTTGATTCCTTAGATTGTTACCTGTTGCTTGGTCCTATAGTTTTATTAATTGTTGAGTTTTACTCACTCTTATTTTTTCCCCCGCAAATTTTGTTGTAGATCTAAAAATTGAGGAAAATTAGTTGCTTATGGGGTAGGATAGTGATGAACCATGACATTCAGCATTAGAACTTTATTTGCTTTGTTTTAGAGATTATCATCTGAACCAGTATAGTTATTTGATTCTAGTTGGATTGATTTCATCATCTATTTAAGATTATTATGGTGACATTTTACATTTTGAAGGATTTAATAAAAATTGATTTTTTTTAAAGTTAATCATGCATTGTGGACTTTTCATGCCTTGAAATTTGAAGGTCCCATGGATCTCAGATTTTCAAGGCATGACAAATTATAAGTTCAAGTGTTGATTGTTTTTATGATCAATTTGGATTTAATGAAGTAGTGCCTATATTGATAAAAATGAATTTATGTAGCAGTGGGTTGTGCATAAATTGGATCTATTATAGCCTATTATAAGTACAAGTGTTGATTGTTTTTTTGATCAATTTGGATTTAATGAAGTAGTCCTTGTAATAAAATGGATTTATGTAGGATTATTCTCTCCCACTAAATATAATTGATAATGTTCGTCTTACACATTTTTCATTTGAATTAGACTGACCACCTACACTTAGAGCATGGGCATGTATATCCATAAAAAGAATAGTCATACTAGGTTCAACATTTAGAAAATATATTTAATTTTAATTAAAGTCTAATCGGTGCTAATGTTTAATGTCATAAAATAAGAAGTAATGATTTTATTTTAAAAAAGTAAACTTGCAAGAGAGACTCGTGATAGAAGAGAGTCTAGATCATTAAGAGTCTCTTTGGATTTGATTTAATTATATGGGAGTCCTTCATGTGAGACTTCAGATTGAAAGGAAATCGTACTATATTGCCAAGGTTCAAGAAATCCAAATTGTGTAGGACACTTCTATATTTGAAAAGATAGAGTCATAATTGACAGTGAAAACAATAAATCAATTGAGAAATTGAACCTTGATTTTGAAATCAAATCGCCTTCACTTAATATATATTAATTTTTGGGATAAAATTTCTTATAAGCGATTATGTGAAAACAAATTTGGAACTCCATTTGGGAGGGATCATCAATGCTATTGGGTTTTCTTATGCATCATTCTTGTAAGTGTTGACCCTATGAAACGTTGACTTTGAGAGATCCTAATTTAAATGAGTGGAAGTCCTTAGTAGGGTTCACCTATAGAAATTTTAAGCCACTATTTATTGAGGACCTGTTTCTTTATCAGAATTTATGAAAAGAATTTTGAGTTGCTAGGATTTTTTGAACATCATGTTATGGGGTGTGCCTAGCCATTTGAAATGCCATGTTTCTTTCATTGGAATTCCAAATTTCAACCCCCTATATGGTATTAAAATGTTTTGAAATTCTTGAAGTTCCATCCATTTTATTAGAACTTTAAATGCTCCACTAAGAGGGCAATTTGAAATTCCACCCCAAAGGGATTGCTTTTCGAGGACTTGAAACTACCCAAGACATGAAATTGTGAAATTCTAATAGAAAAATAGACCCTAAAAGCAATGGCGGGGCCAAATTTCTCCCAGATGGGGCAACAAAGAATTAAAACTTTCAATAAAAAAAGATTTATAAAATGTTACGAGGTGTATTAATAAAAACACTTAAATATCAACTAGCCATTCGATTTCATGTACCTTTGTCAATTAGGAATGAGAATTAGTGACTTTCTTTATTTTTTTATTTTTTTATTTTAATTTTTTTTAAAACTACAATATTTTGTACAATATTGCACATATACAATCAAACATGTTCTTAATTAGATGGTGGGCCCCACTCCTATTGATATGAAATTTTAGGATATATCATTGAAGGAAATGTTATTCATTTTGAACAAATTGGATTATAATTCTGCGGGCCCTATAATGAATCTCAGATACTTGGAAGTTAACATATAATAGTGGTTTTTTTTATTTGAAATTGTTTCTTTTTACCCATTCACTGCACTCTTTCGTTGTTAACAATTCTAACATATAATAAGGCAGCGTGCCATAAGTGGTAAGTAATTGAACTAATAAGAAATAATAAGAAAATTGGGGCTATCATAAAGATTACCCTCATTGGTCTAGTAGTCCGTCATTCTTGCCAATGTATCTAATCTATTTATTTAAGTTGTCCTAGATTTTTAATCCAATCAAATTCAAATAAATGCTCTTGGTGGATTTAGATAACATGACATGAAAAACTAACAAAATAAAATAAAATAATGAATAAATCGAGAAGTAATTTTATTTGACAAACATGTACAAGACATGAAGAAAAAAAAAATGCATGCATCTAAATGTACTTATCAAAGAGGCATCCATTGAACTCAAGAAAAAAAGAAAAGAAACAGTGGCAAATGGGTTGAAGAATTATATTGTATTTGAGAACTAATGCAACTGATATCAAAGAGGAGATAAAGTTGCTAGGTAAGGAAACCTCTTACCTAAAGATGCCTTGCTTTTAAAAAAAATGAAAAAGACAAGTTTTCCCCAGCTTCTCTTGTAATTTTATTACTTGGCTAATGTTATAGCAAAAAATGAGTGGCAAAAGTACCAAAAAGACTAAATTATCCATGAAAAAATTTAAAAGACCCATCCCATTAAAAATTTTTATAAAGTTGGTTACCCCTCCATAATTCTGTGGCTAAAGTCCTTGAGGTTTTTTCCCATGTCTCTAGTTGTTTTACCTCAGAAGAAGTTGATCACAATGTTAATGGAATTAGGATCCACATCTTCTCATATATATGTATATAGATATATAAATATACCAAAATTTCAATCTTATGTGGTATTAATTTTTATTGGAATGAATTGAGGGTTGGATCCTTCAAGAGCTAAGGTGGTGAAAGCCATGAGAGGAGCTTAAAACCCTAGCTCTAGATGAGATCTAGAGAGAAATGTGATAGAAGGAGAGAGGAAGAATGAGAGTGAGTTGGAAGAGATTCGGTGGAAATGAAATGGGCATGAAGGAGAGGGTTTTAAATAGGTTTTTGTTGCAAATGAAAGGGAAACCACTAAGATGCCCTTTTGGCTAAAGAGAAAGCAAGAAAATATCTAGGGGCATTTGAGTCTTTTGGAAGTTGGTTAGAAAAAATTCACTTTAGGACCTCTAATTGGTCTAAATCACACACAAGGACATCTCTTCAACTAAAGCTAATTGCAAGTAACCTCTCTAACTTAATCTAAATCCTAATCTAACCCCTCTAAGACTCCAAGATAATTAAAAAACTATATATTTAGGCAATAAAGTAAGAAAATTAGGGTGGGATCTTATAAAAGTGATTGTGGGCCACGCGTCACTTCATTTGAAAATTAGTTCCTCAGAAAGTTAGTAAAGTCCAAGCAAAACATGGCATTTATTTATTTATTCTTTCTTTTGTTTTCTTTTTCCGTTATTCTCAATAGAATGACTAACTTTCTTTTTTTTTTTTTACATGAGCGACAGAAAGGAAAAGAAAAGTAGGAGTCAAATCGTAAAGAGTAACACTCCATGATGCGCAGGCACTTCAATGCCCTTATTTTCCAATGAACAAGAGAATAGATGCATTTGACGTGGGGTTACCTATAGTTAAATTCCTACTTTCTCTCTCGAAAAAGCAATTAATCACTATCTTTTTTCTTTAAATAAATCATTTAAGTAGCAACTAATTCCTATTTTTTCTCTTTGTTTTAAACAAATCATTCAAGATTAATATAGTAATTAAACTTCCTCATTTTTTAGCTTTTAATTAGGACCCTCTTATTTTATGATAAAATCAAAAGGGAGGTAATGGTTGACAAATCAAGTTGCAATGGCTCTCTTATTATTTTAAGCTAGTTAAGAAAACAAGTTGCACATGGCATCTTAACTAATAAATTTAAGTGTCTTCTTTCTCCATCTTAAACATCAAATGAGAGGAGAGTTGATGGAAAGACTTTTTGGGCGCATTTGTGCCCCTGAGGATCCAATGAGGGGGGAGTTGAGAAAGACTTTTTCTCCTACTTTAAAGTTAAGATGAAGTGAGAGACATTTAAATCTTGAGGACAAGATGGAGAGAGACACATTTATATCTATTAGTATTAGCTAAGATGCTATGTGCAACTTCTTCTCTTAGCCATCTTTAAATATTAAGAGAGCCCCACTACAACTTGATTTCTCAACCATTGCCTCCCTTTAGATTTTAGGAAAAGTTTCAAAATAGGGTCTAACTTTTCAGCACATTTCAAATCAGGATATACCTCATGATTGAGCATGTTTCTGGTAACTTGTTTATTTGATTTTTTTTAAAAGCCCCAAAATGCCCTTAAGGACCATTGTATGTCAAAATTCAACAGTAGACATTAGAGTTAAGAGCTATTCCTGCCTACAATCTTCATTGTTTTTAGATAAGACAACAACGTTGCCACCTACTGAAAAGTCACATTTGCTAGCAATTTTTACACCCTCAAATTAGGAACCACTAGAGCTGTTATGGTAGTATTTTGCCCTATCCTCCGCTAAAAGTCTAAGGGCCTATGAAATTTTTGTGGGCCTTCACTACAGCTATTGTAGTTGCCTGCCCTTTAGAGGCTGAGCTTCGGGCTCTCCTAAGGGGAATAGAACTCTCTTTGGCTAATCACCTTGCCAATATCAAAATAGAGGGGGACTCATTCATCTTGTGTCATAGCATCCAAATTGGTTATGGTTTTCCATGGCACATAATGTGAAAGATTGTCCCAAATTTGGATTTCTAGATTACAGTTCAAAATATATATAGTAAAAGAATAAAAGAATTAGCAAATAAATTAATCACACACCATAAGAAAAAGACACACAAATTTTTATAAGGATAACCCTACATGGGGAAAACCATGAGTCCTCCTTGAATCAGTAAAAATCAAGCACTAATAATGAGCAATTACAATACATACTCACAGACCCTTTCCGAGTTACAGTTCAACCTAAGGACTATAGTTCTTCTTGTACAATCGCTGTTGTTACGGCTCCTCCCCGTTCAATACTCTCTGCGCTTTATCCAACCAATCTTCAACAAGACAATCTTCTAAAAGGAAGTAGAAGCAATATTCTCTAGAACTCAAAGCTTTAACACAATCTCTTCAATGGCTGCTCTAAAGAAGAAGGGTATTTCTAATGTGTATTCTCAACTTAGAATAGAGAGATGGATGCCTTGGAGTTGAGAAAAACACTAATTTTTATAGCTCTTAATTCGTGCCTCAAGGTCATAGTCTTTATAGAAGAGACACTGGCAGTTTTGGCTCAAACAGAAAACAATTCCGTATATGAAAGTGGGTTTCTACGTGTCAAGCACTTGGGCCACCTGAATGGGAGCTCGCGCGCACTAGTTTCCCCTTGAAAACTCCTCCATGGGCACTTGAGGGTAAATGCACGGGAGCTCGAGTGCGCATATAAATTCTACTCTTTTCTGCAAATTTCCCAAAGCCATAACTTGGTCGTTTTAGCTCTAATTAACACAATCTTAAAACCTACGAATATCTACTTGAAAAGCTTTCCAATGATAGATAGCTTGCTCCAATCTGACACTTAGTTTGTGACATATAACCTTTTTAATCCACAATGACCTTAGAAAATCACTTTAAAATACTCTAATTTAAATCACTTTAAAATGCTCTAATTTGCTTTCTTTCTTTAATTTCTTCACTTTCGTACATTCGGTGACTCATACTACGGTCCATTATAAAAGAAAGAAAAAGATTAAACTCAATGGTCCAACCCATAAATTAGCCAACATATAAAAATCCTAACAATCTCACCCTTTGGTAATTAATGGACAAAGCTCCCTAGACTTTACAAATATTCTACCCAAAATAAAGCAAAAAATACAATGACTATTTGCATAAAAAATTTTTTTACCTTTAGCATATAACTTGTCTTTGTCTTTATCTTCCCCTATTTATCTGTCCCCTTTTTGTCTATAATTGACAAAGATTTTAATGGAACATGAAGCATATCCATTAATTAGGATCCAGTAGCTCCCCTTCAATTGCAACTCCCACTTAATGTCATATTTTTTCTTTTTAGTATTGGACGTGGGAGCTTGATCATCTTGATCAAGGGCTCTTGGATTTTGGTACCCACACTTGTGAATTTGAAGCTTTTAGCGCAGTGTGTATCAAGTCTATAGGTAAGTTGGATTTTCTAACCCATATAGCTCTAGTCTTGATCTTCAGTGGAGACAGTTGCTTCTTCCATTGCTTGTTTCTCAATAGATTCCTCAGCTTATTGCATTGGGGTCAAATGTGTCCTTTGATTCCATAATGATGACATGTGGATGTAGATTTAAGATATGACACATTCTTTTTTGATGTACTACAACATGATTTACTCTTGCATCATATGGAGCGGTAGATGTCATAGAAACCATAGTGATGCCTTTAACAAAAACAAATTTACCTTTGTTTTTGGAAGTTGAAGCTCCACGTTCATAGCTAATATTAGTTTTTGAAAATTCTTTCTTTTGGCTACACAGAATTTCATCAAGTGTCATGATCCAGTGTTCATACACTTTACTTTGTCATTGATAGATTTTATCTCCATGTGAACCGTCTTCGATTTGCCATTTAAATCACCCTTGTTTAGCTTTGAGAACGGCTACTTCACTATTGACCATTTGTAATTCTTTTTAACCTTCTCATCATGCTTTGAAAGCAAGTCCTTTTTGACATTCGTATCAATTATTTTATCAGACAAGGTAGCACGCTAAGTTTCTAAGTGGTTTCCCTTTGCCTGTGCATCTTCCAGTTCAGATGTTAATGAAGAATTTTGTAATTTCATGCTTTTAGCTTTAGTGCCAACTTCTCATTAATGTTTGACATCCGCTTGCATTTCATCAGTAATATCTTGTACTCTACTTTCATATCAAATTCTTTATTTGACACTTCATCATCAGAAATATTGTCATATGTTCCATGTGAAGATCTCGCCATGAACATAACAAACTTGGAATTAGCGGTGTTAGGAAGTGAGTTTTCAGCATTTTCAGAGTCATCATCCCACATTGTTGCTATAACATTACATATCTCTTCAGCTTTCTTTTTGCATATTGAGAAGCAATATGCCCAAACTCTTTACATTCAAAGCATTGAACAAATCTAGGGTTTAGCTTTCAAGGATTTTTATCAGATTTATGCACAATCAAGCCAGATTTGTCATCTTTCAGCAACGATGGCTTAGTTGTAGATGTAGCTTCTTGAATTCAAATCCACTTTAGAAATCTCAATAGATCAACATACATTAACTTAGTGTGACTAGCTAGATACTAATTGAAAGATCATCCCAAATCTAGATTTCTATATTGCAGTTCCAAAAGCATGCAATAAAAGAATAAAAGGACTAGCAAATAAATCAATCACACACCATAAGAAGAAGGCACATAGATTTTTTACGTGGAAAACCCTACATGGGAGAAACCACAAGTCCTCCTTGGACCAGCAAAAATCAAGTACTAATAATAAGCAATTACAATATATACTCACAAACCCTTTTCCAGTTGCATCTCAACCTAAGGACTGTTGTTCTTCTTGCACAATCTCTGTTGTCACGACTCATCGTCATTCATTGCTCTCTGCAATTAATCCAACCAATCTTCAACAAGATAATCATCTACAAGGAAATAGAAGTAATATTCTCTATAACTCAAAGCTTCAATGCAATCTTTTCAATAGCTGATTGAGAGAAAAAGGGTATCTTTAATGTGCATTCTCAACTTTAAATAGGGAGATGGATGCCTTAGAGTTGAGAGAAACACCTTTTTTTATAGCCCATAGTTCATGTCTTAGGGTCATAGTTCTTATAAAACAGAAAATAACAGTTTTGGCAGAAACATGAAACAATTCCATATATGAAAGTGGGTTTATGCACGTCGGCTGAATGGGCGCTCAGTGTACTAGTTTTTGCCTAGAAACTCTACCACTTGCGTTTGTGCGTGCATGTAAATTCTACACTTTTCTGCAAATTTCTGAGGCCATAACTTTTTAATCTTGGAACCTACAGATATCTATTTGAATAGAGATTTATAATGATATGTAGTTTGCTTCAATCCGATGTTTAGCTTATCAGATATGACCTTTTTAATCTATAATGACCTTAGAAAATCACTTCAAAATACTCTAGTTAGCTTTCTTTCTTCAATTTCTTTACTTTAGTGCACCCGAGTAACTCATAACACTATCTATTTTAAAAGGAATAAAAAAATCACAACTCAATGAACCCAAAGTTTTGTCTAACCCATGAATTAGCTAACATACAAAAATCCTAACATAATGCATTTATGGAAATAGTTAAATAACATTCTTACAAATATTCTTAGTTGGAAAGCTTCTTTATGCCGCAGATCTACCAGCTTAATTGCTGACCAACTCGCAAAATTAGCACCACCACAAGAGATTCTCTTTTAGAATTCTCTACCTTTACATATTTGGGGATTATACACACATGACTTATCCATGTAGAACCTGTAGCAGGAATAGTACCCTAGTAGCACCTCCTAATTGGCACAATAGCTTCTGGATATATAGCCTGAATGCAGCAAACAACCAATACTTTTGTAACTGTTTTCACTTTTGTAACTTTTGGATTTTTTGGAATTTTTGGAACAACTAGTATTAGGCATACAGGGTTATATCTGTCTCAATCAAGGATTACATCTTTGCCCACTTATATGTAATACATCCCACCTACAGCACAGGCTTTGTAAAGTTGTATCTCTTGAAGTTTGAACAATGTATCCTTTTTAGCCAAAAAAAAAAAAAAAAAAGAAAAAAAAAATCTAAGGGCCTATTTTTTTTTTTGCTGGAAGTGGAATTTTTGAATTCCTAGACATTCTCCTTTGTACTCAATCATCTAGGAATTCCACTAAAAGGCAAAGAGGTTGGAATTCCTAAATTCTGGCAGGGTAAAAAAGTCCTTTCATTTGGTTGGAATTTTGAAATGCTTGAAAAAAAGCATGGCATTTTGAAATACCAGGGACAAGATGTCACATCATGTCCATAAATCACTAGCATATGGAATTCATGGTTGAAATTCCACTAAAAGAATAGGCCCTAAGTTTGGATCCTATGTTTTACTTCGGAATAGGACAACAGGACACGGCGTCATAGGTTATGCTGGCCTTAGTCCAACCCCATTGGTTTGCATCTAGTTGGGGCTGTATTTTAGGTGCTTGGATTGGTTTCCTCCTTGATAATTAAATGGGCTCGGCCTGAGCCAATGTTTGCTAAGAGACCCAACCTAGATTTTAGGAAGAAAGAAGAAGGGGATTTTGAAATAGTTGCAAACTTAAAAGCTTAAAAGCCCTAAGGGCATTTTGGGATTTTTGAAAAAATAAGGGGGAAAAGTTGTTGAAAAATGCTCAATTAGGCAGTTTGTCTTGATCTGAAAGAAAAGTAGAAAACTTAAGCCCAGGTCTAAAATGTAGTTTGTTTTATTTTGTCATGATTTGAAATGTACTAAAAATTTAGCACTATTTTGAAAATTTTCCTAAATTTTATCATAAATTACGAGGGCCTTATTTTCAATGAGAAGAAATAGGGAGAAACTAGTATATAAAGCTTGAATGGTCTGTTTAAAGAAAAAGAAATATAGGGATTAGTTGCTTCTTGAATGATTTATTTAAAGAAAGGAAAAGGATATGAATTAATCACTTTTTTAATAGAGAAAGTAGGGATTTAACTACCATAAATTTTCTTCATAAAAACTAGTTTACGGATAATTCCACATCAAGTGCTCCTCTTCTCTTATTCGTTGCAAATAGGGGCATTCTTACTTTTGAAAACGCTGGGGCGACATGTAGTGTTACTCTAGAAAAAATATCTTATTTATAGGGTATGATGCATCGTAAAGTTTAGATACTTCAATGTGGGTTGTAGGGACGGACCCATGATATAGGGATTTCGGGGCAATGTTTGGAAATTTAAAAATTTTCAAGATAGGAATTCTCAAAATTCCAACAAAAGAACAAGCCCTTAGGAAGAGGGAAAGTTAGTGATTGTGAAATTAAAATAAAATTGAGAAAAAGATGCTTGTGCCTTGTGGGAACTAATGAGAAAATGACGTATATGTCCTATACTCACGGGTCCATGAGTGATGATTGGTGATAGCACATGAAAAACCCCCATTTTGACTTTTGACCCCAAATGATAAAAACCAGAGGCCTTTCTATGAATAATATTTTTTTATTACTTATTTAAAAAACTGAAGCCCTTTTGAACTTTATTTCAAAACTATTATAAGACTCCATTGCAAATGGAGTCTTCATCGAAGTCGTCATTGAAAACGGCATCTTCATTGAAGACACCATTAACAATAGAGTCTTCGTTGTTGAATTTTTGTAAAAAAGAAATCCAAAATCAAGAAAAAAAAATAAAAGTTAGAAGACACCACTGTAGATGGAGTTGTCATTGAAGACTCCATTGCCAGTGGAGTCACTACAAGAAAAAGCAGTATTGGCGACGACTTCAGTAGTCGTTAAAGAGCTACCCGTCGTTGCCAATAACTTTTAGCGACAGACAGGGAGTCGTCGCCAATTCATCGCGGTACCCTCGTCTGCGAAGTTCAATAGTGGCAACTGTTATAATCGTCGCTGAAAATAGCATTTGGCGACGACCATTGTCGTCCCTAAAATTTGTCGTAGCATCTACTTCTGTCTCCAAATAGATGAGGGGAGATGACTGATGCTGGCCTTTTGCGACGACATTATTGTCGCCAAATATAAGCAAATGTCCTCATTAAAAAATTCTTGGAAATATTGTGGCGACGACTAACAATACCGCTCCAATTTCCAATTATAATCCATATAACCTGTTTCCAATTCCATCCTGTATAACCTATTTTTAATTTAAAAAACATGAAGCTATCTAATTTCATCTCAACTAAGCACCAACACCCAAAATCCCAAATTTAATTCAAACTAACAACCATTCAAATAGATATACTTGATAAAGTCTACCATACTTCAAATGTCAATACATATACATAAATTAGTACAAATGTCTAACTTAACATCCCCCAAAAGTCCATTGTGGTCAAACAATTCAACAAAGTAGAAACAGCCTTGCAACAGCATCTTAATGATCCATATCCATTACTAATCTGCAAAACAAATGAAACTTATATATCATTAAAGGAACATAACTGATATAGGCATATTATAAAGTAGACATAGCTGATATATAATTCAAGAGACATATACATGACATTGCCATTATTGATTTGGGATAGTGAAACTGATAACTTATACATTCATCATCTCCAAAGCCATAGCCAACAATTTGGGGATTGACTTGAAGAGTGTTACTATAAGATTCCAAATCACACCACTTATGGAGTCTACCATTGAAATTCTTCGAGTGAGGATGATAAGAGGGTTGATTCGAACCTCAGCAAGGATAGGACTTACCCAAAAAATTTTCAAACTTAGAAGAACTAAAAAATTAGATCTTTATTGATTTGGAGTGGCTTTCAATTCTGATATTCAAGTTCTCAAAGTGGTTTAATCATCAAGCCTATAAAGGTTGAGAAACATACACAAATCTGATTGTGCAAATCTGAATCTAACATGATTAACACCTTTAAGCATGTCCCTAAACATGAAAAAAACAATGCATGAGGCCAATGCAATTTCAGCAGTAAACAGTCATAGACTGTGCCACCAACACCTGCACCCCACTACCTTCTCATAACACCCATCATTGCACAGTAGATTGAAGTTGGTTAGAAATTAAATTGAAGTGTGGGCCAATAGCAGCAGTACAGAGGCATTTGCAAGTCATTTTGCTGCAACCCGGTCACCCCCAAATTTAAATCACTTGGTTGAAAGAATTGATTCATGGGGTTTGAATGGGTCAAGCCTGTCTGTGTTTGGGATGAGCTGACCGCTTAGAACAGCAAATATAGGCCAAATCAAAGCCGAATTATTTAAACAATCAGACTAAAAATATAAATGGAAACACTTATATCTTATTTCAAGTGTTGTGTTACTTAGGATTGGTGGATCAAACTCATGGATTGAGCAGCTTGTATGGGCGAAGGCGACTCCTTTCTATACTGGGGAACAAAAGGGTTTGATGATTACTTGGAGGAGATGCAACCACTTGGCAACCATCTAGTAGGCTCCCTAAACTAAAAGAGGCTCATCAGATGGAGGCACTTGGCTTTTAAGGAGCAGATGATGGAGTGGGCCTCAACTGATCAGTCCTAAAAGGGTGGAGGCCCAACAAGTTTGACCTAGAATTAGGTCCAGAATCGAGCTCAACAAAACCGGGGGCCTGTTTGAAAATTCCAGCATAGTGGCAACCATCCAATCGGCACTAAACTAAAAGGGACCCATCAGATGGAGGCACTTGGCTTCGCTTCCAAGTAGCAGATGATGGTGTGGCCCTCATCTGGGTAGTCCTGTAAGGCCTAATAAGCCTAACCTAGAAATGAAACCCAGAATGATGCTCAACCAGGGGCCTGTAACCTGACTGAACTTGACCCAGCTCAATCTGATCCATGTGTCTGGGCGAAATCAAGTTTCAGCAAGCCCATTACTATCTGTACAGCAAGTCCAATAGTCCAATAAGACTGATAACCAGCATTCCTTCCTTTATTTTATTTCATTATAGTTTTTACCATTGTCTGTAAAAAAAAAAGTAGCACAAAGAGAGCAAAACATGAATGAAAGTAGCTAGAACAAACAAGTGTAACCTATTGGAGGTAGATAACAATCAAGGGATCAAATTCATGTAGTCCACTCCAACCTATCACATTGTTGAAATTAAAAAAATTGAACTTATGAGGCCGACTCCAATATATCCTCATTCATCTAAGACTCTTTACCTTATTTAGTCCTTTCAATTAGTAAAATTTGTTGTTTTTGACTTTGAAAGGAAAACCCGAGTTTCTGACTTTGAAAGGAAAACCCGAGCGTGAGAAACAGAAAGGAAAAAAGAAACTAGAGACACTGCCACATCCCAACCGAAACCAAAACAAACAAGGAAGAGCTTACAACCCACGACCCAAACCAACAAACACACTTCACACAAAAGCCACAAACTGTAAGTGGTCTTCCACAGTCCTTAGAGGGCTCACCCAGTTTCAGATTTCCCAACTCACTGAGGCATACCTGGACCAACGATAAGAACTCCAAATGCTGAGATGGAGGCTTCCACAACATTTCAAGATCGCTATTTCAATTATGAATAGCTTATATATATGGGCTTGTTTTCAGCTATTGAAGCATTATAAAGAGTATCTAAGTGTTGCCATACAATGACAAGAATAATTGTACACATTTCTGATATTGGATTAAAAGATTTCTACAACATACCTTCTCATAACACCCATTAACTAGTGATAATGTTGTTAGGTAGCGATCAATCCCTGTCATGTTGATAATGTTTTTCAAATAGTTCTTTCTAGTTGTCTCAAAGCCAACTTGAACTATTTGGTTCCTGCAAGCACATGATTTTCCAGTGATTGACAGAAATAAACTAGGTTGTACCCATAACCACACAATCTGCTGCTCAGCAATAATTAAAATGGCTAACAAGCGCAGTACATAGGAAAAACTTTGAAGCCAAAATTATCAAATTTGGGGCTTATAAGGCCTTTAAATCTATCTAAATTGTTCATAATAAACAGATTTCACTCAAGGCACTTAAACTGTTCAGGTAACCACCAATCAAATTGTGCATCAGGACCCCCTAGTTACTTTTGTTTCTGGGGTTCTATTTCCAGAATGGTCCACTGTATATTTTCCTTCCTTTCCCTGAGAATGTTTTGAAATTTTCTGTCATGATCACATCAAGGTCCACAGTAGATGGGGAAATACTAGTAGTCGTCAGTAAGTCAGAGACAAGCACCCATTCCATTTTGAATGTAACAAAGTCTGCCATGTGCCACCATCCCACTGCTGACATCATTGGCTCTCCTAGTCCATTATGCAATTAAATTCTTTAATTCCAATACTCAAAAGAAGAAAAAACCCCACCAAAATCATGACTTTCACCACAAACCAGAAAACACCTCCCTCTCCACTCAAGAAAGTCTAGAAAAAACACAACCTAAGAAGGTGGTGAAAATATCATCCTCAATCCAAATATAAATATTCCAACTTGTACTTCTCAGCTTATGATATAACCAATTGGGTAATTGGATTAATTCATCCTTAAGTAGAGAGTTATAGCCATGAAGGAGATTTTTAGGAGTCTCCATATAATTTCTTCACATAGGAAGAGAGGCACCAAAAGAAAAGTTGGTAAGGAGGACGAGAAAGAAGAAAAATCTTCTAGCTTTGTGGTGCCTTTGGTTGTCCCCAAGGGGCATTTCCCAGTGTATGTTGTTGTACAGGTAGTTCTGTCTTGAATTTGCTGACAATGAGGTCAGTAGCTGTAGTTTGGGACTTTCTGTTCTGATGGATGCCCAGGCAAGAAGCTGTGAACTTAGTTAAACTTTCATTGCCTTTCCTCTTTGGCCCTATGGGTTCACTAGGAGAATTCTCTAGCTATTTCTCTACCTGCCCTTCTCTAATAGGGCTCTTGAAGAAAGCTTTGATTGGTTTCATACAGGTTTTGGTCACTCGCTTTTGGGTTCATTAACTTGACAGTCAACGCACAGAAAAAAAAAATACATAAGGGGAAATGGAAGGAAGAAAGATAACTGCACATACACCCTAGAGATTCTTTGCCACCCTAACAAGGAACACCTATAATTCAACCTTAATCATACTTCCACAATTACTAGGACCATAGTTTTTGCTACAGCAGTGCGAATTATCCCTCCAAGCTGATGCAGCCCTAACTTTGCTACTGAAAATGGACCAACTCTATAGAGGGGATTGGCTAAATCCAAGGAAGGGTTCAATGAGATGGACCAAGCTTCAATAGGGCTTGGCCGAATCCCTAATGGCATGAATGCATAAGAATTATCAACAGGGAGAAATGCTCATGCTTTTGAATTTTTATTTTTTTTAAACAACAAATATTTTATTTAACCAAATGCATAACAAAACAAAAAAGTTGGAAAGGAACACCGAAGAACATTAACACATATTAAAAGTGAATAAACATCAATAGAAATAGATTTGTGAAAATCTCTTTCCCTTGCAATATGTTCTGCCAAATCATTTGCTTCTTCTAAAAAATGTGAAAATATGATGAAACAAAGCAACTAGCCCCTAAATAATCAAATAATCAAGGCCCTAAATAATCAATTTAATTACTAGAAAGCCCCTAAATAATCAAATTTCTGTTTCATTTAATCAAATAATCTAGCAAGCCCCTAAATAATCCAGCATCATGTGGTATTCACAATAATTATTTACAGCAGAAATAGAAATTACTATCAAAATGTACTCACCAAGAGAGGTGGGTGGCTGGTCGCCAGTAGATGATTGTACCCCTCCACCAATGGCAAGCATGTTCCTGATCATTTGCTCCATCTGGGCCTGCATCCGGGACTCGAGATCGGCATACTTCTTATTTTGTGCCTCAATTTGTGCCTGCTGGATCTGGGTCAGCCCTCTCAGTGAATCCAACTCCTCCCTGAGGGTTTGTGTAACACTCCGACCCAGCTTGACCTCGTTTAACGGCTAGTTAATCTTGTTTTCGTTGTTAATCGTGTTTTGTTTGTGTTTTGATTTTCGTTATGGGTCATGGATAGGTAGTTGGGTTGAGTTTGACCTGGATTACGTAGACCAAGCCCTTTTTCGTAATTTTAGCTTTTCTTAGACATGGTCATTTTTGCATCATCTTGATGTCAACACGTGTCTTTCGTTGAGCTCGTTAACTTTCGTAACTACGTCATTTGCAACCGATGTCGTGTGATTCGTTTGGACCCAGATGTGACTCAAACTGAAATTTCACTTTTAACTTGGACTCTCTTGCAATTTGGACAACCCATGAACTTATATATATGTCATCCATCGACAGAACCCACGTTCCTCCTCTCTGTTCTTCCTCAACTGTGCACGTGGAGCTCTCTTTCTCTTTTTCTCTCTCTCTAATTCTCTCCTCCATCAATCTCCATCGATCAAGCTCAAATTGAGGAAGTTGGGTCTTTGCATGTGAGGTGAGTGGAATTCTTTCCATTCCTCTCATCTCCTTTCTCTATCTCTTCTCCTTCTTGTTTCTCATTTGCATGGTGTGTCTGTGATCCCAATTCTCATGCATGCATGTTGGTTGATTGTGTGTTAGGTTGTGTTTGGGCTTGAGGACAACAAGTGTGTCATTGAATTCCAATTAAGGCAAGTATAACCCTAGCTTGTGAGAACCCATGTTGGTATGCATTTGATTTGGTTAGTTTTACATGAATTGATGTGGAAAAATGTATGTACAGCCCATTTAGTAGTATTCTTCTCCTGTCTATTGTAAATTTGCAAATTCTGATGAGCTTCCAGATTTTCTGTGTGTGTTTCAGAAACTTAACTTCGTGCAGGTACGGCTAAGCCGTATACCACTTACGGCTCAAAGTCCAGAGAGGAGAAAAACCCAGTTTTCCTCTACGGCTAGGGCACGGCTAAGCCGTGGATTGCCCTACGGCTAAGCCGAAGCTCAGCCATGGCCCAGCCGTAGATCAATACAGGGTGCACTTTCTGGAATAACTGAGAGTCAGCAACTGACAGATCTTCTACGGCCTTGCCACGGCTAAGCCGTAGACCACACACGGCTAAGCCGTAGCACACACGCGGCTAAGCCGTATCCACACTAGACTAATGAAAGAAAGACAAGGATAGGTGTAAGAAAAAGACCGATATGGCCTTCATGATAGAATGTAGAGCACCTAGACTTGCCCAACGGAATGTGACACAACGCGTGAATGATCTCGAGGGCTGCGAATCATTCATGTTCGTTATCCGGATGTTAAGCACCTCCCCATGGGTATTGGTTTAAGGAACTTCGTGTACCGCTCGATTCAATGCAACACTAGACAACGGTGCATCGAATAACTTAAAACTACATCATCATGCACGGTTAGAAACACCGGATAATTAGATTAGAATTGGTTTGTAACTTAAGATGATTCGATTTCACATGATTTGTTGCATAACATATTGCATTCGATCAGTGATCTCAACTCTCTAATGTGTTACTTGTGTTCAGTTACATTCACATGTTGCTTCTTTACCTTGAGTATGCCTGTATGATATGATATGTTATCACGATCAACTCAGGGTTTTCATGATTGACTCTGCATGGTCAGGCACTACTTAGCCTCAGCCTTAGGATCTCGACGGGGTGAATTTGGTATAGTTTATATGGCCTGCTACAGTATGGATATGTCTTGGGGAACCGGACCCCAGGAAACCGAGACCCATTGTACCCTGGCCCGGACAATGGTGTTCTTTGCATGTTATAAGATCCCTCTTTTGGGAGCATATGGTAATGTAGTAGCCACTAGTTATGTACACAGCATGTATTCATTGATTCACTTCGCATATTTCTTTCTTGCATGATAGCCTAGTCTACGAAATTGCCTTCTTTAATCACATGATGTTCTTATTCTATTAGACACAGCGTGTGTTAACTTGCTATGGTTTATACTTTGCTGAATCTTCGTATTCACGGTTGTTTTTGGTGTTGCAGGCCCAGATCCCCCTGCCGAACCCTCGCAGGTCGGCCAGGCTCCAGATGAGACCCCCGGGGCCCCATCAGGCCTAGAGGCGTGGATGTGATCACTCCGCGGGAGAGTGTTCTTGGCATACATGCATCATTGGAGTCTTGTTCTTGTTATTCTGTTTTGGGGATTTCAGACTTGTTTATATGTCAGATTGTATATATTCTTTTGTTCTTTTTGTAAAACTCTCATATGTAATTATGTCAGTCCTTTCTTCGTATTCTCTTCTTGCACTGTGAGTTTTATGTTTCTGATATTTACAGCTTCCGCGTACTTGCTTGGCACATGTGAAGGTTCCCTTGTGCGTGTGCATTTAGACTCGGTCTACGTGTACAGGCACGGGAGTACGTGTGTCATTAGGTTTGGCTTTTGCTAACCCCCGAACCCTGGGCTCGGGTTGTGACATACGTATTGTATGGTATCAAAGCATTCCTTGCTCATTCCTTGTTCTAGATGATAAGCATGTAGGCATGTAGGATCGTGGTGAGGATACGATTATCTCTTTGTGATCTTTCTAGATTTTGGGGTTTGTTGGGCGCTATTGTTAGGTGTTTGTGTTTGACTCTTTCCATTTTTCAGGATGGCATCAGGTTCGGGTTCTCAGCAGAACGCCGGAAATAACGAAAGCGGATCCGCACCGTCACCGCAGACACAGAACACAGATGAACACATCCTTATGCTATTTCAGTCTCTACAAGCACAATCGCAATCAATGCAGAACTTGCAAGCACAAGTTACCACCATGTTAGACCGACAAAGTCAAGCCCCAGTTCAGTCACATGTAGACCAACAGGTGATCTTGCAGCCTCGAGAGAGTGACCCGAATGCCCTTTACGGTAAAT
The DNA here is from genome assembly GCA_037013555.1 of Sextonia rubra. Taxonomy (NCBI): domain Eukaryota; kingdom Viridiplantae; phylum Streptophyta; class Magnoliopsida; order Laurales; family Lauraceae; genus Sextonia; species Sextonia rubra. The sequence goes on from JASUAD010000008.1 coordinate 13,629,372, forward strand.
TTCGCAAGCGAGGAGCTATTGAGTTCTTTGGGACAGAAGAGCCATTGAAGGTAGAACAGTGGTTGGAGCAAACAGAGGATGTTTTTGAGACCGTCGTGTGCACGAACCGGCAGAAAGTCGGACTAGCAACTTCTATGTTCAGAGACGTCGCAAAAACTTGGTGGAAAAGCGTGAAAGACTCCTACAGAGATATTCCTAGTGCGACGGTGTGGGAGATGTTCAAGCAACAGTTCAGGAGAAAGTTCATCCCGGTTCATGTGTTTCGAGCCAAGGAGGTTGAGTTCCTAGCTCTTCGTCAGCAGCAGATGACAGTAGCAGAATATGTGAACAAGTTTATGCAGTTGTCGCATTTTGCTCCGGACATGATCAATACTGAAGAAAGGAAGGTGAACCAGTTTGTTGAAGGTCTGCATCCCCGGTACATGCATCACGTGACTGCGTTTCAGCGTCCGGCTACGTTCGATGATGCAGTGGATAGGGCCTATTCTGCCGAGGCCATCCACCAAGTTGCGAGAGCCGTTGAGCCCAAGCGACAGCCGCCCTTCAATGCACGAGGACAAGTACAGAAGAAAACCAAAGGCCAGCAGAGTACTTCTAGTTCTACTGGAGTGACTTGTGGGCATTGTGGCAAGAACCACGCGACTGACGCGTGTTGGAGGAAGCCAGGTGTTTGTTTTATCTGCGGTTCGAGGGAGCATATGATCGCCAATTGTCCCCGACATAGAGCCTCCGGTGCAGCCCCATCTAGTCCTACCTCCGGTGCAGTTCCTAGCAGACCCAGTGCACCTACAGCTCCGAGCAAGTCACAGTCAGCTCGTCCAGGCTCGAGACAGCCTCGCCAGACAGCCCGTGCTTACGCTGCTACTCATGAGAGTGCCGAGGATCCTCAGGTGGTTGAAGGTACTGTTTTGATCTCGCACGTCGAGGCATTAGCATTGTTCGATTCGGGGTCTACACGGTCTTACGTAGCACCTCATTTTGCCGAGCGGTTACATCAGCCGTCTAAGCCGTTGCCATATGTGCTGGTTGTATCCACCCCAGTTGGCAAGCGAGTGGAGTGTAGTGTATACTACCCCCATTGCGACGTGCAGATTGCAGGTCATCAGTTACCTGTTGATTTGATCCTGTTGTCAATGCTGGACTTCGACGTGATCCTTGGTATGGATTGGCTCGCTCGATATCGTGCCTGTGTTAACTGTTACAACAGGACGATCTTCTTCGATTTAGGCAAGGGCTTCCGTTTCGAGGGCAGTCGGCAGAGATGCCCCAGGCGTGTGATTTCAGCGTGTAGGGCAGATCGCTTGATCCGCCGAGGGCGTGAAGGCTTCATTGCCTTTATCTCAGCGAAGAAGGAGACGAAGCAGCTAGGTGAGATTTAGGTGGTCTGTGACTTCCCCGATATCTTTCCAGACGATGTGCCAGACTTACCCCCGGTTCGAGATGTGGAGTTCGCCATTAAGCTTGTTCCTGGCACGGCACCGATCAGCAAGGCTCCGTATCGCATGGCCCCAGCCGAATTGTCTGAGTTGAAGAAGCAATTGCAGGAGCTTTTGGACAAGGGTTTTATTCGCCCGAGCGTCTCACCTTGGGGAGCACCAGTCTTGTTTGTCAAGAAGAAGGATAGTACTTTTCGGATGTGCATAGACTACAGACAGCTGAACAAAGTGACTATCAAGAACAAGTACCCCTTACCCAGGATTGATGAGTTGTTTGACCAACTTCAGGGTGCAGCATATTTTTCGAAGATTGATTTGAGGTCTGGATATCACCAGTTGAGGGTCAAGGAAGATGACATTCCTAAGACTGCCTTCAGGACTCGTTATGGTCATTATGAATTCCTCGTGATGCCTTTTGGACTAACCAACGCACCTGCAGCGTTTATGGCATTGATGAATCAAATCTTTGCTCCTTTCCTGGACCAGTTCGTAGTTGTTTTTATTGATGATATCTTGATATACTCTAAGTCAGCAGAGGAGCATAGGGAGCACTTGAGAAAAGCCTTGTCGTTATTGAAAGAACATCGATTGTTTGCTAAGTTGTCGAAGTGTGATTTTTGGCTTGAGCAGGTGGCATTTTTAGGTCATATCATTTCACGAGAGGGATTGGCAGTTGATCCATCTAAAGTAGAGGCAGTAGTGAATTGGTCTAGCCCCAAGACAGTGACAGAGGTTCGCAGTTTCCTTGGTCTAGCAGGTTACTATCGTCGATTTGTCCAGGACTTTGCGAAGATCTCTTCTCCTTTGACGAAGTTGACCAGGAAGAATGTACCATTTGATTGGACTGAGGAGTGTGAAGCCCGTTTCCGGACTTTGAAAGAGAAGTTAACTACGGTCCCAGTGTTAGCCTTGCCAGATGGTAGTGAAGGATTCGTGGTTTATTCAGATGCTTCTCGAGTTGGTCTAGGCTGTGTGTTGATGCAGCATGGGAAGGTTATTGCATATGGATCGAGACAGTTGCGAGAACATGAGAAGAATTACGCCACCCATGATTTGGAATTGGCAGCCATCGTGTTTGTATTGAAGCTGTGGAGACATTATCTGTATGGTGTGCAGTTTGAGGTTCGTTCTGACCACCACAGTTTACAGTACTTATTCACACAACAGGAGCTGAATATGAGACAACGAAGATGGCTTGAGCTTATTAAGGATTATGATTTCCCGATCAAATATCAGCCAGGCAAGGGGAATGTGGTGGCAGATGCGCTTAGTCGGAAGGCAGAGTCAGTGCAGCTATTGAGCAGTTTCCTCTTAGAGTTCCATGGTCTCCCTGTTGAAGTAAAACTAGTGGATGAGTGCGTGACTTTGGCTAGTACGCTAGTGTTTCAGCATGAGATGATTCAGCAGATTAAAGGCAGGCAATTTGAAGATCTAACCTTGAAGCGCATTCGAGACCACATTGGAGACAGACCAGATTTCAGACTCGAGGATGGTGTACTCTATTTTCGGAGTAGGTTGTGCGTGCCAGCAGTTGATGATTTCAAGGAGAAACTGATGAACGAAGCGCATTACGCTCGATATGCGATGCACCCAGGTAGCACGAAGATGTTTCGGAATCTTAAAGATCGTTTCTGGTGGAACAACATGAAGAGAGAAGTAGCAGGATTTGTTGCTCGCTGTTTGACATGCCAGAAGGTGAAGGCAGATCATCAAAGACCACCAGGCTCGTTGCATCCTTTGCATATACCGCAGTGGAAGTGGGAACACATCACCATGGACTTCGTTTCCGGGTTACCACCGACGAGCAGGAAGAACAACGCCATTTGGGTGATTGTAGATCGATTGACGAAGTCAGCCCATTTCATTCCTTTTCGGAAGGGTATGACATTTTCAAAGATGGCAAGGAAGTTCGTGGATGAGGTCGTAAGGCTCCATGGTACCCCTGTGTCGATTGTATCCGATCGTGACAGCCGTTTTGTTTCCTCTTTCTGGAGAGCATTCCAAGAGGCTTTGGGTACGAAGTTGAGCTTCAGTACGGCATACCACCCATAGACGGATGGGCAATCAGAGCGGACGATTCAGACTTTGGAGGACATGTTGCGAGCTAGCGTGTTGAGTTACGAGAAAGAATGGGATCTTCATCTATCGTTGTGCGAGTTCGCCTATAACAACAGCTTCCACGAGAGCATTGGGATGGCGCCATATGAAGCATTGTACGGGAAGAAGTGTAGAAGTCCAATTTGTTGGGAAGAAGTTGGAACTCGAAGTTTTCACGGACCGACGATCATTGCCGAGACTACGGAGAAGGTACAGAAAGCCATTGAGAAGTTGAAAGTTGCTCGGTCGAGGCAGAAGAGTTATGCAGACACCCGCAGACGACCCTTAGAGTTTCAGGTTGGTGAGTGGGTTTTTCTGAAGGTCTCACCGATGAAGGGTACAATCCGTTTCGGCCAGAAAGGCAAGTTAGCTCCACGCTATGTCGGACCGTTCGAGATCAAGAGTCGGATTGGTGATTTGGCCTATCGATTAGAGCTTCCCGAGATGTTTTCAGGAGTACACAACGTTTTCCACGTTTCGATGCTTCGGAAATATGTTCATGATCCCTCCCATGTCATTCGTTACGACGAGGTTCAGATTCAGCCGAGTGCTGCATACGTTGAGCGACCGCTCCGTATCGTGGGAACTCGAGAGCAGATACTCTGCACCAGGACAATTCGATGGGTCAAAGTGATTTGGGAGCATCACAGTCCCGATGAGGCTACTTGGGAGTTAGAAGAGCAGATGGCACGACAGTACCCCGATTTGTTTTCCCAGGTATGAGTGAGTTAGTGTGCATTCCGAGGACGGAATGATTCTCAAGTAGGGGAGGATGTAACACTCCGACCCAGCTTGACCTCGTTTAACGGCTAGTTAATCTTGTTTTCGTTGTTAATCGTGTTTTGTTTGTGTTTTGATTTTCGTTACGGGTCATGAATAGGTAGTTGGGTTGAGTTTGACCTGGATTAAGTAGACCAAGCCCTTTTTCGTAATTTTAGCTTTTCTTAGACATGGTCATTTTTGCATCATCTTGATGTCAACACGTGTCTTTCGTTGAGCTCGTTAACTTTCGTAACTACGTCATTTGCAACCGATGTCGTGTGATTCGTTTGGACCCAGATGTGACTCAAACTGAAATTTCACTTTTAACTTGGACTCTCTTGCAATTTGGACAACCCATGAACTTATATATATGTCATCCATCGACAGAACCCACGTTCCTCCTCTCTGTTCTTCCTCAACTGTGCACGTGGAGCTCTCTTTCTCTTTTTCTCTCTCTCTAATTCTCTCCTCCATCGATCTCCATCGATCAAGCTCAAATTGAGGAAGTTGGGTCCTTGCATGTGAGGTGAGTGGAATTCTTTCCATTCCTCTCATCTCCTTTCTCTATCTCTTCTCCTTCTTGTTTCTCATTTGCATGGTGTGTCTGTGATCCCAATTCTCATGCATGCATGTTGGTTGATTGTGTATTAGGTTGTGTTTGGGCTTGAGGACAACAAGTGTGTCATTGAATTCCAATTAAGGCAAGTATAACCCTAGCTTGTGAGAACCCATGTTGGTATGCATTTGATTTGGTTAGTTTTACATGAATTGATGTGGAAAAATGTATGTACAGCCCATTTAGTAGTATTCTTCTCCTGTCTATTGTAAATTTGCAAATTCTGATGAGCTTCCAGATTTTCTGTGTGTGTTTCAGAAACTTAACTTCGTGCAGGTACGGCTAAGCCGTATACCATTTACGGCTCAAAGTCCAGAGAGGAGAAAAACCCAGTTTTCCTCTACGGCTAGGGCACGGCTAAGCCGTGGATTGCCCTACGGCTAAGCCGAAGCTCAGCCGTGGCCCAGCCGTAGATCAATACAGGGTGCACTTTCTGGAATAACTGAGAGTCAGCAACTGACAGATCTTCTACGGCCTTGCCACGGCTAAGCCGTAGACCACACACGGCTAAGCCGTAGCACACACGCGGCTAAACCATATCCACACTAGACTAATGAAAGAAAGACAAGGATAGGTGTAAGAAAAATACCGATATGGCCTTCATGATAGAATGTAGAGCACCTAGACTTGCCCAACGGAATGTGACACAACGCGTGAATGATCTCGAGGGCTGCGAATCATTCATGTTCGTTATCCGGATGTTAAGCACCTCCCCATGGGTATTGGTTTAAGGAACTTCGTGTACCGCTCGATTCAATGCAACACTAGACAACGGTGCATCGAATAACTTAAAACTACATCATCATGCACGGTTAGAAACACCGGATAATTAGATTAGAATTGGTTTGTAACTTAAGATGATTCGATTTCGCATGATTTGTTGCATAACATATTGCATTCGATCAGTGATCTCAACTCTCTAATGTGTTACTTGTGTTCAGTTACATTCACATGTTGCTTCTTTACCTTGAGTATGCCTGTATGATATGATATGTTATCACGATCAACTCAGGGTTTTCATGATTGACTCTGCATGGTCAGGCACTACTTAGCCTCAGCCTTAGGATCTCGACGGGGTGAATTTGGTATAGTTTATATGGCCTGCTGCAGTAAGGATATGTCTTGGGGAACCGGACCCCAGGAAACCGAGACCCATTGTACCCTGGCCCGGACAATGGTGTTCTTTGCATGTTATAAGATCCCTCTTTTGGGAGCATATGGTAATGTAGTAGCCACTAGTTATGTACACAGCATGTATTCATTGATTCACTTCGCATATTTCTTTCTTGCATGATAGCCTAGTCTACGAAATTGCCTTTTTTAATCACATGATGTTCTTATTCTATTAGACACAGCGTGTGTTAACTTGCTATGGTTTATACTTTGCTGAATCTTCGTATTCACGGTTGTTTTTGGTGTTGCAGGCCCAGATCCCCCTGCCGAACCCTCGCAGGTCGGCCAGGCTCCAGATGAGACCCCCAGGGCCCCATCAGGCCTAGAGGAGTGGATGTGATCACTCCGCGGGAGAGCGTTCTTGGCATACATGCATCATTGGAGTCTTGTTCTTGTTATTCTGTTTTGGGCATTTCAGACTTGTTTATGTGTCAGATTGTATATATTCTTTTGTTCTTTTTGTAAAACTCCCATATGTAATTATGTCAGTCCTTTCTTCGTATTCTCTTCTTGCACTGTGAGTTTTATGTTTCTGATATTTACAGCTTCCGCGTACTTGCTTGGCACGTGTGAAGGTTCCCTTGTGCGTGTGCATTTAGACTCGGTCTACGTGTACAGGCACGGGAGTACGTGTGTCATTAGGTTTGGCTTTTGCTAACCCCCGAACCCTAGGCTCGGGTTGTGACAGTTTGCATGGCTTGATCATGTGCCCGTGATGCGGTGTAGGTACGTGAGGAGTGGTTAGGGGGCTTTGGGCCGACTCCGAATCCCCGCAAGTAAACTCGCTTGCTCCCAAGCACCTCAATAGCTATCTCCTCCTGTGTCATCTCCTGGGATGACTCTACTTGAGAACATTGATCGCGAAGCTTTTCAAATTGCTCCTGTCACCCAACTCAAGATTTAAGCAATTAGGTTCTTTTATCAAATAGTAATATATGTGGGAATAAAGATAAATGTAATGACTAAAGACCCATTTTTTATAGCCGTCATGTTTGTCGACACACACTGGGGCTATCCAATCATTCGTCTTCTTTCTCCAATGAGACTCCTTAAAGAAGCCTGCAATATGGGGCCTCTCACCATTATTCTCGGCCGCCTGATTCCATTTTTTTAAAACATTAGTTTATATATATGCATCATGTTAGGTAGTAAAATGTATGGAAACTTTAATTCACGTCACCTTAATTGACATCGCAGCTGGAAAGGATCTTGACCCCATGGTATGATTGTAAGGTAAGCACTTCCGATTTTCACGATTTTTCTCACATCGTTTCTATAATATATTTTCAGTAATAATCTATTTGATACCAAATAAAATAAAAAGAAAAATTTATCTAATATTACCAAGAATTTCTGATCCTTCCAAACGACATAAATCAGCCACCTCCATGCTTGCTCTGTAACCACTTGTAAAGGCTTACTATACGGGTCAACACCATCTTCCAGCAGCTGTAGGTAGTGCTTCCTCATGTCATAGCGCCAATCCCTATACCTCTCCTGGCACTTCCTGTTGATTGTTACTTGTACATTTGGATTGTCCTCATAACCCGCAATATCAAATTTATCCTGCATACATGGTCAATGCCATTTTGAGCATACTATTAAGTACTCAAATATAAGAACACTTCTTATATACGTTAATAATTTACATAGACCTAATATGTAATTACTAGAACTGCTTGTATGATGGAAGCCTTCGTCCCACCATCAATCTGATCCCACACCATCACTCCCTCAATAGGTGCCAACAAACGAACTTCTATACCAATTTGACTAGCCACCTTGTTGGCACAGTACCCAACTGGTGCATTGACCCCATCAGGAATTGTTATAGGGAGCTTTTGGCCTCCATTCTCTCTTAAAAGCCGTGCAGTTTCCTTCCCATGTGACTTACCACGTACCCGTTTAAGATTTGAATCTGGCCAAGACCGATAAACACATGTAACTTACCTACGCTATGTGTGTGTGAATGTATTATATTTAAATATTACTTACCTACGCTGCTACTGCTAGTGTGGGCGGTAGACGCTACCGACGTAGGCATGACTGACTGGGCAGGGAGGGTAGGCACATCCAGTGCTGGTCGACTGGTGGCTGTAGACGATGTACTTATGCGTTTGGGAGGCATGGATGGAGTCTTGCAAAAGAGTAATGATTAGTAAATCATCATATATAGAAGAATATATCATGTATTCTCTGCATGCCTAGCTTTCATTCATTATAAGAAAGTTGACATATAGTAAACTGACCTGTTCTTATTCTTTATATGCTTGATGTTTACACCAAGTCAGAATAGAAACTCATTTAATTCAGTTTGTATTTCTTGCTGGAAATAGTGCAGACAACTTATTTGAATCAAGACATAGCATGGCCAAACTTTGTATGAAACTGTAAGAACTTGTTTTAGGATATTGATGAAGTTGGCTCAAGAAATTAGATTTTTAGATTTGAATATTGAGTATTCTTGTGGTGAAAACATTCATTAATTAAGTAGTAATTTGAATCTGAAGTGGTTGAAGTTGCATATAATAAAAGAGAACTTTCTTACTCAAATCATGAATAAAGATGCTCTTAGACAATCAAACCTGGGTTTGGAAAGCTGTCATTAACTCATGGAAAGAAGTTAATTCATTAATAATAAATCGTTACATCAAGGTCTTATCAGAATCAGAATGATCATGCAGCTCTTATTCTTCATTAGTGTTAGGCTCCCCGTCACATTCATCTTCATCATCGAATATCAAATCACCCTCATCTTCTTCATCGAGTTGTTCCAAAACCCCATCATTCTGAATAATTTCAGGAGCAATATCATTCCTACATAAAGGGAATGTGACGGGCTCATCCTCAACGATTGGTATAACCACGATGGATTCTTCCTACTAGAACACATCGTCGGGGTCGACCAATTCAATATCATTAGGTACTGCATCACCTAGCTCTGGCACATCCCATGTTCCTCGATGTTTGGCTCGTTGTACAACTTTCCAATGTTCACCAAATTTTGTATCATTCATATAGAAGACTTGTTGCACTTGACTTGGTAGGACAAAGGGGTCTTCATCGTACCAATGACTTCTTACATCAATGCTTATGCAATGTGCATCATTCCGCATTGTCCTATTACTACCGGTGTTATACCAATGACATTGGAACAAAACAACCCTATGCCCATACATATAATGAAGTTCCCATATATTATGCAAGTAACCATAAAAGTCAATTGTACGTCCCTCATGGACCCCTTCCACAACTAAACCACTATTTTGAGTCATGTGACGGTTCTTTGTCTTTGGCATGGTATCTGACGCCGTTACAGTAGCAACCAGAGTACATATCCACGATTGCATGAGGACCATTGGCTAATGACCACAATTCATCAGTTGCTTATGGTGAACCTTGACCTCGTAATTGATTCATCTAAAAAAATATCATGAGACAAGTACCATATGTTAATATCGATTCAAGTATAGAGGAATAAAGATAGTTCTTCAGAATACATCTCTATATCTTACCCGATTTTTAAACCATACGGGAAATTCTTCTTTTTGTCTCTTTATGATGTCACGTACACCTTGACTCTCTAACAAATACCTATGTTCCCTACTTCGGAATAAGAAATTCACATACATTATATTAAAGATCAATACATACTCTAAATAGTCATCCAATTTGGAGCTATTATACAAGATAAACCAATGAACCATGTCATGTTCCTCTTGGGACACATCAAAAGCCCTCGTGATTCGCGCATATGGACTGACACGAAGTGTGAAAACCTCTAACCCCATGCCACGCTCACCTCCATCATCATTCCTTTCACCACGATTAAATACGGTTTCAATCCCTCCAAGGTACAATGAGCAAAAAGTAAGAGGCTCTTTGACCACGTAAGCCTCTGCGATTGAACCCTTTGGGCGAGCACTCTTGGTAGCATAACCTTTAGAGTCCCGAGTTGCCTTCATAAATGAGAGCAATATAAAAGTATATTAATTATACCAAACAACTAAACAAAAAATTGACTTTAAGGGATAAAGAACAAGTACCAAGATGCTAATAATTACCTTTCAATGGGGTACATCCATCTATATTGCACTGGACCTACAAGCATAGCCTCACGAGGCAAGTGAAGGGCCAGATGGACCATCACATCAAAAAATGCTGGAGGAAAAATCTTTTCTGGCTTGCAAAGTATGATTACTATGCGGTCCTCTAGTTTTTGAAGATCCGTCATGTCCAATGTCTTTGAGCACAACTCTTGGAAGAAATTTCCCAATTCAAACAATGTGGCACAGATATCATTATCAAGGTATCCACGCATCCCAACTAGAAGAAGTCGCTGCAGGAGGACATGACAATTATGACTTTTCAGGCCCGTCAACTTTCCACCATTTGTGCTCACGCACCTTGAGATGTTTGCTGCATAGCCATCTCGAAACTTAATTGATTTTAAGAACTCACAGAAGCCATGTCTCTCCTCTAGGGACAACATGTACCATGCTGGGGGCTTCTCGTAGGACCCATCCACACGTCTCTTTAGGTGCAACTCCTTCTTTATTTTCATAATCATTAAGTCCACACGTGCCTTTTCAGTGCCCTTGTTCTTCCCATCTATGCTCAACATCGTCCTTATGAGATTGTCCCATATATTCTTCTCTAGATGCATGACATCAATGTTGTGCCGAAGGTTCAAATCCTTCCAGTATGGTAGCTCAAACAGAATGTTTTTCTTTACCCAATTCAGTATAGGATGAGGCCTTTTCCTTTTCCTGGTGCTTGGATGCTTCCCCAACTTTCCAAAAGTTAAAGAATCCAGTTGCTCTAGTGTTTGTTCTCCTGATGACTCCAAAGGTTTTGACCGATTCTCGATCTTACCATTAAAGAGCTTACTCCTTCGCCAAAGGTGGTTCCCAACTAAGAAACGGTGACTGCCCATGTATGCTATCTTCCCATTAAACTTTTCTGATGATGCATCCTTGTTACAAGTGGGACATGCTAAATAACCCTTGGTTGTCCACCCAGACAAGTTACCATATGCAGGAAAGTCGTTAATGGTCCACATAACCGCTGCATGCATTCTAAAAGTTTGTTTGGTCGATGCATCATAAGTAAGCACACCATCTTCCCACAACTCTTTCAACTGGTCAACTAATGGTTGCATGTAGACATCGATCTCTTTTCCCGGGGCCTCAAGTCCAGGAATCAATAGGGACATCATGCAAAACGGCTCTTTCATGCACTTCCATGGTGGCAGGTTGTAGGGCATGACTATGACAGGCCACATACTGTAAGAGGTGCTTAGGTTTCCAAAAGGGTTAAAACCATCAGTGGCCAGCCCTAGCCTCACATTTCGGGGCTCTTGGGCGAACTCTGGATACTTTCGATCAAACTCCTTCCACTCACCGTTATCGGCTGGATGCCGCGATAACCCATCTTCCACACGTTTGTCTTTGTGCCATCTCATATCTGTAGCTATTTCCTCGACATATATAATCTCTTCAACCTGGGTGTCAACGGAAAGTACCGCAATATTTTGTGGGGGATCTTCTTACCCTTTCCATCACTGAGCTTGTATTTGGACTCCCCACACACTGGATAGTCTTCTAGAGTTATATTCTCCTTCCAAAAAAGTGCACAATGATATCGACAGGCTTGAATGCACACATATCCCAAACCCAATTCACGTAAGAATCTTTTGGCTTCGTAAAGGGAAAATGGAATAGTGTGACGACTTTCTGGTAAAAGGTCTTTCAAGAGTGCCAACAACATGTCGAATGACTTGTTGCTCCACTTGTGCAACACCTTCAAGTGAAGCATCTTAATCACGAATGATAACAAAGTAAACTTTTTACAACCTGGGTACAGTTCACATTCTGCATCAGTGAGCAATTTCTCAAAGTTTTGCACATTCTCACTCTCAACATTATCAAGAAATTCATCCAGATCATCATTCCTGATATTCCCCATGTAATAATCTTCCAACATGTCAAATAATTCATCCGCATCCTCAATCTATTCACCGTATCCCATTCCATCCCCATCATCTTCACTATCATCATGTTCGTTATCATCTAATGCGTGTGCCTCATTCACAAGTACAGGTTCCCCATGGTGCAACCAAGTCATGTAACCCGGTTCTATTCCCCTTAAGCCCAGATGATATTCCACAACTTCACTGGTGTGCCACTCAAAGTGCATGCAATCCATACAAGGGCAATGAATCTTGTTATCCTTTGCTGAATTGGCCATTGCAAATTCAATGAATGACTTAACCCCATCCTGGTAAGGCTGGCTTCGTCTGTTAGTAAGTTTTATCCAACTCTTGTCCATAGCTAGGCCTTGGGAATCTAATAAAAGGAAGGCATCCACCAAGAACACTTCCCTGGTGACAATGCACATACAACATGTAGTAAAATAAACAAATCTTAACAAGTATAAATTACCAAAAATACATTTAAGAATTTCGTAAAGTGAGAAAGTGAGTGCATTCATCATAATCAGTAAATGCATTCATCTAAGAATTTCACAGGCCAAATATGACATTTTTGTGACAATGCCAACTTTATGAATTCTTACTATTAAAAAAAAATATAGAATTCTCACAAAAGAACAATTGCTTTTACATGAGATATGAGCAATTTCCAACAAAGTAACATTGGACATTGCATAAACAAACCCAAATAGTGTCCTAGATTACTCCCCCATTTAATTTAGTTGCTATTCAAGAAGTAAAAATAAAGAAAATAAAAAAAAAAGAAAAAAACATAGAACCTCGGCAGTCAGTACACATACATACACCAAAACCATAAGAGACAAAGAAGACAAAGGCCTTGTTTGGTAACTCTCTCTACTTGTATTCCAACAAATCCATTAGAAAAAAAAGAGACTAAAATAAAAAAATATTGCATTGGAGCAAACATAGAAAGACATCCATCATTTGGAGCAAGCACAAAATTAAATATTCTATCCAACCAACTCATTTGATGAGGAGTCTCATATATAGAAAGGATGACACATGTGATTTGGCTTGAATGATCTCAAAACAAGGCCTTGGTTATGTTTAATTCAAGATAGTAAATATTTAGTATTATCTTATTCCATTTTTTTGTAAGATGAAAAGGTCTATGAGTACAAATGAGACACAAATGGGGCGACGGATTCATCCTTTATAAAATAAATACAAGATGGTGGAATGACTTCCATACTTCCAAAATAAGACATTTGCCAGTAGCTATCTTTTTTCTAAAGATTCTGTTTTTCTACAAGCCCACCATGAAAAACACAAATAGTTGGGACTTGGGTTATTGTTCTTGTTCCTCAAAAGGGCCAAAGGTAGTTTTCATCATGGCTGCTGGAGACACAACTGTGGAAGAGGATGTAGCAGCTATTCCTCTCTCTCGTTTTCAGACATCGACCAATCTCCATTTTACATTCATTAATTTAGACAGCCCCAAGTAGACAAGGCATTGTTAACACCAAAAAGAGTTAATGGTGAGGGATTTGAATCAACACATTAACATAAATAGGAAAAAAAAGCAGAGAGTAAGGCAATCATAGTAAGAAAAAAAAATAACTAAAGAACTAATTGGTTCCATGGATAGGGAAGATGAAAAACAAATGAATAGGACAATTCCTCCATTCATATTACACAAAAACAGAAAAGATAAAGAATAAAAAAGAAAAAAGAAAAAAGAAGAAACATCAAACAGAATAGGGGAAGGAAGAAACAGCAAACAGAACAGGGGAAGGAAAGAAAAGGGTGGGTGAAGCATGAACAAGCTCAGGCCTAAGAATTGAGACGATCTTAACAAGAGGAATTGAGTAGCTCCTCCAAATAATCACCCTAGGTCCTCCAACCCTACTACATTCTCTATCCTACCAATCTCTCTCCTTTCTTCATCCAGGTTGAGGAAACAATGACACCCATTTTTTCCATGATCAACTATACAGAATAAACAAAAATAAATAAATAAATAAAAACCCATATAGAAAAACTCCAGCCAAGGAAGATAAATCTATACATATGAGTATAGAATTTGTCCCAAAAAACCAGTCTATAACATAGTTTAGGAAAGCAAAAAGACCCATTTCATTGAACTGATAAATTAAAAAAAAAAAAACAAAACCTGGATACCCCCTAACCCAACAATCAAAGAAACATGTTTAGCAAACTCAAAACAACAAAACCCATTTCACCAAAACTCCAACAACCCAAAAATAAATAAATAAATAAATAACACACCTCAATTCAGTACAACTGAATAACTTAATCAAGAAAAAACCAGAACATTAAAAAACAAAAACACATAAAGCAACAGACTTGGGCAAAATCAGATTAAGCGTCCAAACTCAATTTCAAAACCCAATGTACCAAACAAAAACTTATACAGTAACAAAGTTGAGAAAAATCAGCTTTGATCATCCTTTCCTCTCATAAGACAAATGTACCCTTCAATTGCAAAATAAAATCTGACAAATAGAGGAAAGATAATCAAGGCTACATTTTTTTTAAGCTTATGTGATTCTGCATATGGTAGTTTCAAGTAGGTAAGATTCGATCAAGAGGAAACACAAACAGAAAGATTGAAAACAGAGCAAACGTGCATGTATTAGTTTGGGTTTCCAGTCACATTGAAAAGGAAATGATGGAAAGGGAGCACAACAAGGGAGCACGCATCTCGTACAGTGACTCCTCAGCAAAAAAGCTGCCTGATCAGACGGTTAAGTGAAGATGATGATGGTGATGAAAGAAGATGGTTTTGGGAGAGAGGAGGCGCAAGAGGCGGTCCCACTGGCAGAGTCATTCACACCGCCAAACAGAGATAGGGATGGAAAAAACAAGAAACTGAAAATGATTTGGGGAGAAGATGGCCAGAATATTACCTAAAGGAGAGAGGTCAAGCGGTGCACCGCCATTGACGCCAGAGCTGGAGATTTACTTCAAGAGCGTTGCGGTTCAGAGAAGAAGAACTGCTCGTGGGAAGATCGCTCGATTTTTCGATGGAACCCTAATGAAAGGAGTACGCGGTGGCGCAAATATTAAAACGTGTTCCGCAACGATCCTACGTCGTCGCCAAAACAGTAATTATTCGTCGCGCAAAGCTTTGAAAATATTTTGGAGACTGATTTTTGTCGTCGCTAAAAGCCGTTCCTGGTTCCTGCCTTAGTAAAGGCGGTGAGAATTTTTTACCCTCTTTGGCAACAACTTATATTCGTTGCTAAAAATATTGGTGACCACTTTGAATCTTCGCCGTAAATCCATCAACTCCGCTGGAGTCATTTTGTCGCCAAAAGCACAAACTGTTGTTGCGAAAACATTTGGCGCGAAATAGGTGATCCCGCGGGAGGCCAAATCGGGACATACCGCGACGAGTTACTACATCCGTCGCTAAAACATAATGTTAAGCGACAATATTGTCGTTTGTCACCAAAATATGATCTTTTCACGACAATATGGTTTGTTTGTCACCAAAAACCGTCGCCAATACTGCTTTTTCTTGTAGTTTCATCTTTAAATTTTGTGGAAAAATAAATTAAAAAATATTTTAAAAAGACTGAAGATTGAAAAAAAATAAAAAAGTTGTAGATGCTATTACGTTATTGTAACTAGAGATTTCACTGAAGATGCTGATCCCAATGGAGTTTTCACTAAAGATTCCATTCCTAGGGAGTCTTTCGTAAAAGTAGACTAAAATTTAATTTATACACTTGATGCCCATGGAAAGTCACCCAACCCACTCGCAGAAGCAAAACATACCCTTGGTTTTGGCAAAACGAAACCCTTTTTCTGGCTTAGCCTCTCTTTTTCCCTCTTATAAAATCCCTAACCCCCATTTCAGAAATTCCTAAGCTCCCACGAGATTTTCTTAAAAACCAAGATCTAACCCTTCCTTCTCTCACCCTCCCATTCTTTAAAATCCAGTTCCCTTTTCTCTGCCTCTCTCATTTCCTTTCTAAAAAATCCTAATCAGCTTTCACCTCTTCAGCCTCTCTCCTTCTCTCTGTCAAAAATCCCCAAATCACAAAAAGTGAGAGTATGAAACCCTCATCACTCTCCAGCTCGGTGTTTGGCATCGACATTGGAGCACTACATTCAACCGTCCCTCTCTCCGGTAGGTGGGTTGCTTTCTTATCCCTTTCTTTGTCTTCAGCCTATCTTTGTCTCTCTAATATTTCTGGAATGGTACCCATGAAATTTCATGGATTCTGTAACGGCACCAATATATTTTTGCATATTCTATTATGGATCTGGGCACCGTCCTCTTGAACATGGTAATGTTATTTCTTCATACCCATAACTTTTGTTTTTTTTTTTTCCTTTTTTAATGTTTCATTGTTGTTGTTGTGCTATTTCAATGGTTTGGCTTTAAGTTTGAATCTGGGGTGATAAGTTTTGATTGAGTTTTGGGGTGTAGATGTTGTAAGTGGAAAAGGGTGATCTGTAGCTGTTATTCTTGTATTGGTATGTTCGACATCTTTTATCTTTGATTTACTATTTCATTTGTGTATGAGGTGATTTCAGTGTGATTTGGATAGATCGATGGGGTTCCTTTGTGGACATTTCCATCTGGTTGTATAGATTTTGAGTGTGAGTTTTGTTTGGAGAAACATGGGTCTTGTTTGGATAGTTGTTTTCATTGCTGTCTCATCATTCTCTATTTTTTTTAGATGATTGAATCATTTATTTGGAAATTCTATGCCAGTCCTGCCTCTAGTGCTCTGGTTCATTGGTGTTGCTACCTAATCTTTTGGTTTGATTTATTTTATTTTGTTTTTGTTTTGTAATTTTTTAAGAGATTGTAGTTAAACATGTTTTGATTTTGAAAGTTGGTCGAATTCCTGACTAATTTGCATATGGGTGGAACCATTTTGAGACAATTTAATGGTTTTTTGGCTGCTACTTGAAAAGGGTACTCTTCACTAGGCTTGTCTTTGTGGTATATATCGATTTATATAGGTATGTTTGCATATTATTTAATTATGCTAATTTTGGTGTTTGGAAATAATGGGTGGAGCTCATTTTCAGAATTTGCATATGGATGATTGAATTCGGAGATATGCAGATTGTTTTTAACTCTAAGAGGTGAAAAGGATTAGATATTATTTGTTTTAGATGTCGAGGCTACCATTTGTGCACATCCATGATGACTTTGGCACCATTTGATAAAATTTTTGAAATCTTTTTTGAAATTTGCTATTGGGTGCACGTATTTTTTTTATTTTACTTTTGTTCTAGCTTCAAAAATGAGGAAAGGGTATTATTTATTTATTCTTTTTGAATGGAATTTGTTTGAGCATTATTAATTACTTCATCATTTTTTCCCTTCTTTATGTTTATCTATTTGTGATCTTTTTTTTTTCAGATTTTATTCCGATGAAGAAGTTGAGTAGGATCTGTGAATTTAAATATGGGGCAACAAATTTTTAGTAGTTTCTAGTTTTGGATGATGAGAGAAAAGGGTAACTTCCAAAGACTTTTTTACTGATATATTAGTAAATTTTAAAATTATAAGTGACATCATCTTTTCTGAAACTTGACATTTGTTTTTTTTTTTCCTATTGGGGGAGGGGTGAGGGGAGAAGGGATAAATCACCTGCAAAAAGTGAAAACAAGATGTCGTTTAGTTATCCTAATTGGTGCATATTTCACTTTCTATGTTGTTTATACATTCTCATCCATACGGGTATGTTTCTTCTTTTCATTCATCTTTCTTGGGTTTGCTTTTTGGGATCTTCTACTCATCTCCTTCTATAGCAATGTTTAGTACTACTCTACAAAAGTAGTATTGGCTTCTTTGGAGTTTTGTTATTGTTCTCAGTTGTGCTTATTGCTTAACCTTAACATAGAATGCCTCTATGTTCCATGTTTCTTCATTAATAACCTGCTTTGCATTGGCTTCTTTGGAGTTTTGAAATCTGTATTGTGTAGGATCTTATGCACTCATTGAGCTATCATTCCTACCAAAACCAATTGGTGATAGTAGAGGTACAACTCAATGTTTTAAGGCATTGGACATCGCACCCGTGGGTCTATTTTTAGAGCGATCGTAGGGAGCGGCATTATGGCACGCCTCTGCCTAATAATCCTCCCCTCACGATGGCCCTTCCGTGACTCGAACCCTTGACCTGGAGCTCTGATATCATTTGTAAGAGTTTAAAGTTTAATGCACAAATGAGAGCAAGCAAGATGCGTATGGACTCAAGTCTGGCTACAGGGGCAAAGGTTTCATCAAAGTCAAGACCTTCAACTTGTGTATAACCTTGTGCAACCAGTCTACCTTTGTTCCTTACAACCTGACCCAACTCATCGGTTTTATTTTTGAAAATCCACTTTGTGCCAATGACATTTGTATAGGTTGTCATGGAAAAAGTTGCCATACATAATTCTGTTCAAACTGTTCTAATTCTTCATGCATGACATTAATCCATGAGTCATCTTGAAGTGCTTCTGACACATTATGAGGTTTAATAGTAGAAATATAACAAACATAACTTACCTCATCACTTACCTGCTGACGAGTGCATCTAGGCTCATTTACATCTCCAATGATATCAGATAATGAATGATGTTTCTAGGCTTTGGCTTTAGGATTTATCCTCGATGATGCATCTTAACTAGGAACAAGAATATTTGAAAAGGAACTTTGAGAAACTGTAGGTCTCTTTGGTTCTTGTTGTTCTTTAGAGGAGTCACCTATGTTATTGCTGGATGACTTCTCATCTGACTCGTTTGCCTTTGGAGGGTTTTCCAGTTTTGCATCAGAATCAACATCCTGCGAAAAAGAAGAAGTAGGAAAAAGTACATCGTCATCATTAGAAGTAAAATGGGACTCTACATCATCAACTACCACATTAAAGGATTCCATAATGATAGAATTGCGCAAGTAAAATATTTGGTATGCTTTGCTATCCAAGGAATAGCCAAGAAAGACACCTTCATCGCTTCGGGAGTCAAATTTCCCAAGATGTTCTCAATCTTTAAAAATATAACACTTACTCCCAAAGGTTCTGAAGTATTTAACTGTTGGGTTTCTACCATTCCAAATTTCATATGGAGTCATCTTAGTTGTAGGTCTAAGATACACCCGATTGATCACATGAATAGAAGTGTTTACTGCCTCAGCCCAAAACTTTTGTGGAATGTTTTTACTGTGAAACATAACACGGGCCATTTCTTGTACAACCCGGTTTTTCCTTTCCACAATTCCATTTTGCTGAGGAGTGTTAGGGGCCGAGAATTCATGTTTAATTCCATTTTCTGCACAAAAAGATTGAAAGAAAGAATTCTCAAACTCTGTTCCATGATCGACTCTGATTTTAAAAACTCCACCAAATTGAGCACCTTTACCTGCCATCAATTGAAGCCATAAGTAATGAAAAACATCAAAAGTTTCGGATTTCTCTCTGAGAAATCTAACCCAAGTGAAACGTGAGAAATCATCAACAGTAATAAATATGTATTTCTTTCCTCCAATACTTTAAATCTGAGTAAGATCCATATAAAGTAATTCCAGCGGCCTAGATGTAGTCTTTTGGTTAAGTGTTTTTTATGGGGTGACTGATTTTGCTTACCAAGTTGACATGGGCCACGGACAATGTTGGAGGGCTTCTGAATTTTGGGAAGACCTCGAACTAACTCTTGTTTAGAAAGAAATTTAAGGTCAGTATAATTCATATGACCTAGACGTTGATGCCACAAATCAACAGTGTCTAATGAGGTTAAGTGACACTGTAGACTATCAGAATTCCCAACAGCATAGCAATTATCAGAATTTTTCTTTCCATGAAGTACAGTCTTACCCTCTTTATTAACAATGATACAGTCATTCAAAGTAAAAAGTACTTCATGCTCAGATTCACAAAGTTGGCTAATACTCAACAAATTCGCTTTAAGACCATCAACAAAAAAGACATTGTGAATAGCAAACATACCTGGAATGTGTACAATACCCTTACCGATTACATTGGATTTGTTCCCATCACCAAATTGGACGCTACCATTATTACACTTCTCAAGAGAAGTAAATAATGATCTATCACCAAACATGTCTCAGAATACCCGCTATCCAAGTACCACACATGTGAATTTTGTGCACGTAGGGTAGTAAGGGCCACATTACAATAAAGGTCAGACTTTCGAATCCAAACTTGTTTAGTCTTGACCTTTTGAGGTAAGGAATACCTCTGTCTTAGTTGATTTCGGGGTACGTTTCACAATTTATTGCAATGAGGTCTTATATGTCCTTGAATTCCACAATAGCGAAATACAGGAATGAATGAAGCTCTTGAATTCCACAATAGCGACATACAGGAATGAATGAAGCACGAAACATTTTTTGATTTGATTTATTTACAAAATTCACTTGTGCATGTGCTTGAATAGTGGGTATAGAAGTGGTTATGGTGGTGCCTTTAATAAACTTACCTAAATTCTGTGACATAGACCCAAATTCAAATCCTAGTCCTCATCGATTATTGAAGCAAAATGAATTGACAGATTCGTACAGGCTTCTCAAAATTTTTGTGAAGAACAATATTGAACCACGAGGTCACCATTCGGAGATCTATCGCGAGGCCGGCTACTTACTGTATGTGATTGGTAGTGGGCTTCTGATTGCCTTTCCACATATTCTCTTTGACACCATGTATAGAGCCCACTCTGCTGCAAAGAACGCTACCTTACCATATGGTGTCTTGATCTCCTGGTTTCTTATCTCTCACGGTGTTATGCCAACTGTATAAGATATCACAGTTCCCATTCTGAACCCGATCACGATGAGTACTCTGTTGTAATCTCGCTCTCAACTTTGTCAACCTACTCCTCAACGTCCTGTTCCTACTTCTGTTGCTGAGGAGGATGTTCCTGATGCTTCCTCCATTCATGCTAAGCTATCAGCTTTTGATGATTCCCTCTGTGATCAGGCTGCCTATCTTGAGCTCCTTCATGGCGAGGTTCAGACGTTTCATAGTGAAGTGGGTAGAGAGATTTGTGGGATTCAGTCTAAGTTAGACTTAATTTTGGATCATCTTTGGCGTTCTTGATTGTTTTGGCTGTTCAGTCCGTTTTGTTGTTGCTACCCCCTTCTCAATTCATGCCCAAAAAGGGGCAGAGCTACAGTGTAATTAATTTAATTATCATGTGTTTATAATTCATTTCTCATATGTTTCTAACATGACTGATGGTCTAATCAACAAATAGTTTTGATTCTTTTTTTGTGTTGCTTATATTTTATTGAGTATATTGCTAACTTGATCTTATGTGCCTAGAAAGGTTTTATTCTGTTTGTGTTCTTCAGGATTTCTGTTCATGAACTGCCAAGTCTTCAAGCCCTTTTACTTTTTGGGGTGATTTGGGTAGATTGTTCAGTCTAAAAAGTTTTGTCCATGAATTGCCAAAGGGGGAGATTGAAAGGCATATAATATTAGCAAATTCATGGAACGGACAAAACTTGGGTTCCAAGAGTTGTAATTTTATGTTTTTAGATGGACTGAAGTCTCTACGAAGTTCTCAGATGATGGTTTTCTACTTGGAAAATGGAATGCAGGTGTTTTATCCTCGGACTGATCAGATTAGAAGACCGACTGGTCAAATTATATGGGCGACCAGATGAATTTTTTGTTACAGACACCTGCAGATAGAATTGAAAACCGACCGGTTGGCTGAGGTGCCAGATCGGTCGGACCCCATACTCGACCGATCAGATAGGGTTTCCGATCGGTCGGCTGGGTCGGCAGACGTGCTATTCTGAAGCTCTATTTTTTCGGATCTATTTCTTGTGCTTCCTTTTCCATCGCAAATTAAAGTCGGTACGGATTCTAGGGTTCCTATCTATTTAAGGAACACCTCTCCCACGAAGAAGGATCCGCTCTCAAGATCAAAACCCTAATATCTATTGAGAGATTTCATCTTCTCGAAAGGTATTCTGTTCTACTTGTGCTGTAACTTCTACTTCTGAGTTCCAGTTTTCTTCTCCGCTGTGCTAGTTTGTCTTGAGTGACATTAAGGCATGAAGATTAATCCAGAAGAGGGTGAACGACATGTGCGTCGACAAGAAGGAGTGCTTCAAGTCCCTTAGGTTGTGTCCAACTGGGTAAAGGGTAGTAAGTAGTCTTGTAACTTCTCTTTCATAGTGATTGTTCTTGACAGACTGGTGTTACGTCCCGTGTTTTTTTCTGGTTGGGTTTTACACGTAAAAATCCTGTGTCCATCTGGTTTGTGTAATTGTTGTTGGTTATCTGCAAAGTATACTTTGATTGGGACCTTAACCTGTGTCAAGGTTTAAAGTCTTTCATATTGTTTATTCAACTTTTACTTTAATGTTACTAGCAAAATGACAACATGTATACATCAATCATCTTTGCTTGCTTATTTACCTTGTCTTTTCCTTGTGTTAGTGGTATTTTTATGTACCCAGTTTTCATTTATTTTCCTGTGTTTTTTTAGTAATGACATATATTTCTTTATTTATCTTTTATTTTCAGACTGGAATAAACTGGTTTGTAGTATTATTTGATTTTGAGATTGATAACCTGTTTTGCTAGAGATTAGTATTAATTTTCAAGAAATTCATAAATTAAACAAACAAAAAGTGAAGAAGACGTTATACTTGATCTTGACCCCCAATTATAAGGTTTCATAGGCATGTTTCACTAATGGTAGTGCTTGCCTCTTTGAAATGGATCGATTAACAAGAATTTGTTTATTTTGTTAAGAGTTATGATACTAACAAGTTTTAATTATTAAGGGTGAGCATTTAGAAAATGTTTTAAGGGAGTGATTCTTCTTATTGGTAACAAAAAATTTATTTATAGAAAAATAAGTATAAAAAGTAACCCAACTCAAACCATTTTGATTGGTAACAAAAATGATAATAAATAAAAAGAGAAGTACATAAGGTAATAAAATGCCTACCATATAGTGTAAGAGTTATATACTATATAAACTGATCCCATCCAACAAAGTTGCTCCTGATAACTGAAAGATGATCTTGTTCCCTATGTACTATATTTCTTCAAACCTGTACAAGAAATTATTTCTGCAAAACTTCCTTATGCCTCTTTGTAGTCTTGGGATTGTAGATTTGAAGTAACTCTTCTAGGTTAACAATTTAACTAAGTAAAAAGAAAGAGAGAGAATTTTCCATGATGTTCCACTTTATGTAAAGAGTTAAAAGCCTCCATTCATTGGTATGCTTTTTATACCCTTACATTATTGACACATACTGTCTCCTACAAATCTTGTCCTTGTTTTATGAATTTATTCATGAGTTTAAATACTTATGTAGTTGTTATGTTTTCATATAATATCATAGCTAGGTCTATGAGTTTTCAGTAAATCATCAAAAACTCAAAATCAAGATGGTGGGGATGTTAATGGACCTTGACTTTGCTTGGATTATATATATATTTTTTACCATTAATAGAAATACAAGTCTTAGAATTCCTTGAAATTCATTTGCTTGAAAGGAAGAGGCCCTTAGTGCATACTTTGCTATTAGCTTTGTTTTGACTTCTTCGTGCATTAAAAATAAAAAAAAAAGATGTGATGTTAATTTCCACATCTATTTTCACGTTGCTTTAGCATACTTTTTGTACATCATGTGAATGTTTTTCCCCCTTTGTCCTTTTGTCTTACTTTTCTTTTTTATTTGTGGGGAAGCTATCAAGTGTCAGTCGTGTAAAGGTAAATATTTTCTATTTTCATCATCTGCGGGCTTGAATAATTAAAAGTACCTTTGTGTCCAACTTCTTATACTATTCTTTTTTATGGTTTTTGATAAAAATTAATTAATGGAAAATTTTCAAAATAGGGCCTAAGTTTTTGACAAATTTCAAAACAGGACAAAATTAAAAATGAATTTTAAAATAGGCCTTAATTTTTCCAAATACATTTCAATTGAGGACATCCACCGAAATTGGGTGACCGGTCACTTTTCCAGCTTATTATTTTAAGTCCCAAAAATGCCCTTAAGGCAAAAGAGCAGCATTTCTATTCTCTGCCTGGGTTCATTTATTCCCGAAGATAGTTGGCATCATCACTGCTCTATTTTGTGTGGCTAAGTTGCAGTGGGTCATGAGTTTTGGATTTGCATAAATGGGCTCTGCTTGTTGGATGGATTCATGAGAGGATGAATGGTTATGTGGAAATGAGAGAGAGAGAGAGAGAGAGAGAGACGAGTGATGCTATACACAGTGAGTAGCAGGAGGGATAAAGAACATGGATGGTGTTGATGAAGGAAGGTGACCGTATTAATGAGGGGAGGAGTGGAGAGATGGTTAGACTATTTGGTTTGGTGGCTTTGGAGTAGATATTTAATTAGCTAGAAAAAAAGAAAAAGAAAAAGGAAATAAGATGGATGAGAAAAGAGGGGAAGGATTGTGAATGAAATTAATTGATTGATCTCTATCTAGATTACGTCATGCACGTGTGAGGTGAAGGGTCATCTAACTAAGTTAGATGGTAATAGAAATTGAACACAAGTCAATGTGAATGCTACAACAGCCACGACACCAAGTACTCAATTGGTTTGACAATAGGATTTGGGTATGGTTCCTATGGGAAAGATGGGGACTTGATAATGGACTGATGCAGTGACTCAGAGGCTTGGGTTTAGCCTCAAGTGACACGCTAATCTTGAAACCAGAATTTCTGCAAGTGGGTAGGATGGCCAATGGCTGTGATGTTTGGATTTGGAGGAGGGATGATGAATCATTGGACCTGAACCAAGAGATGGGTTTTGAGTTCCGATTATAAAACTGGGCAACAGGTTAGTATGGGTATCCGGTTCAAGTAATGGCCAGTATGCAGTTGATGACTGAGTCAAATAAGTGTACTTATGTATGGTGAGTTGGTGACTAAGCCCATTTAGGTTCTGGTTTACTAATGAAGTGTTGGGGTGTGCTGCAAATATGAGATCAAGAGATGGATGCAAAGATGTAGAGGAGTATTTAGTTCCAGAAAGCCTAGTCTGTAGGTGGGGACACGGGGAGATGGTTTAGTCCGAGTCTTGGTTCAGGTGATGGTAAGTTGAACAAGGGGCTGGTCATGTGAAGTAGAAGATGGGGTGGGAGTGAGGTTCGGATTGGAGTGAGAAAACAAAGACGAAGATTATCTGAGACTCATTACAGATTACAGTGGCTAGACTTAGAGGGTGAAGGTGAGTGGACATTAGCCTGAGATGGTGTGTTTGCATGACATGGCAGGATCTGTTGATGCACAGGAGTGGCGTCTGCTTTTGTCTTGAGAGAAGGAAAAGAGATGTTAATGTTATGGGAAAGGAATAGGATTTACAGGTGGGTCTTGGATGTTTGGTTGGTTGTTTTTGTTTTTAAGAACTTAAGCCCTAAGGGCACTTTCGGGACTTGAAAAAATAAGCTGGAAAAAGTGAACTGTCATCACCCAATTTCACCAGATGTCCTCAATTGAAATGTATTTAAAAAACTTTAGGCCTATTTTGAAATCCAGTTTTAAATATATCCTACTTTGAAATCTGTCAAAAACATAGGCCCTATTTTAAAATTTTTCCTTAATTTATTAATTTGCTAAGAATGGTTAAGTGTGCAATTTAGGGCAAATAGATTGTTTGCCATAAGATGAATACAATTAATTTGCTAAGAATGCTTAAGTGTGCAATTTAGGGTGAATAGATTTTATGCTGTAAGATGAATACAATTTGGATGATAATCAATTTCTATTTTTTTTTTTTTACTAGAGTGGTATGTGAACTGATGTCCTTTTCATACAGAACAAACAAATTTTATAATTGATCATCCATTGTATTGTCTTAGCCTTAGACACAAAAGCACAAACACATTACTTGGGTACTTAAAAGTTAAATCTTCATCTTTTGTCTTCTTTGCCTAATTTGTTTGGTTACCAAGATGAATCTTACAAAAACAAGGCCCATTATTGTTGTGTTACTAAACATTTGTTTTTGTTATTGTTTTGTAAAAGGTGTGTTTATGGTGAATGTTCAAATGATGTTTTACTGAGGGGGAAGTATAAAGCAACATGCTGACGTGGGAGTTTCGTATAGTGGAACTCCTAGGTGGGTTTATTTGGATCGTTGACACACAACACTAAATGAATTGCTTTAAATTCTTAGTCCTAAAGTGGTGGTAGATGGGGAACATATTCAATTTAAGTTGATTTATAGATTCCCGTTGGTTCACTGGCAATCGACGAGGACAATAAAATATGTCGAAGTGCCAATCGACGATGACTCTATTAGGAGATAGCTATTAGGATCCTTAGATATTGCGCATAGATTACTGCAGAAATAATTTTAGACGATGATGATTCAAGAACCATGCTTGTTTGATCTCTTTGATTTGGCTTTGGTCTTACAGCAATCCGAAAATCCTAAGATCTTCTACTGTATTCCTCTATGCTTGAACTTGCACCGTGGTGTGGGCTTCTTCTGCGAATTCTCTTGTCTGTAAAAAAAAAAATTTCTCTTGTGTGTTTTTTCCTAGAGAACAATAGCACATATTTATAGGCTACAATAGGAACCTTAAAAAGTGTAAGGTCCAAACCCAAACTAATCTATATTTATAATAATTAACCTTAGTTTGTGCTAATTAATGTTCATTTAGGCTAATTTAACTCAAACCTCCTTGAGCGTGGGTCTTAGATAGGTAGTTGGGTCAGGTTCAAACCTCACTTAGGTAGTTAAGGACCTTTTTGTTATTTAAAGTCACATAGTTGTATCATTTTGGTACCACATTAGTTACATCTCATGTGTATTTCATTTTGTGAATAATTTTTCAAATTTGGCCCAACTTAATTCAAATCTATCTTGGCCCAATTGAACATCATTTTGACTCAAACTGTAATTCCTCAAAGATAATGGATTTGCATGCAAAAACTTTAGAAAAATTTGAGTTAAAAGAGTGACCACCGTTTCCTTCATGCACCTTCCTTTTCTCTTGTTGAAGTTACTCCATCTTCTTCTACTCTTCTCTCTTCTCCTCTTCAACTTAGAGTTGGAAATAGGATCTTAGAGCCTTGCATGTGCTCCTACTAACTTCTATTCTTTTCCTTCTACATCCTCTTATGCATTTTCTTCCTAGGAACTTACAAATTCATCTTCTTTCTCAAACTACAGCTCTCTAAGGTAAGAGACAGTTCTCATTCCCGTCCTTTGAGTTTAAAGAGTTAAAAAGACTCAAATGAGCAATATGTATGCGTCTTACACTGGATTCACCCAATGCATGTTTTTGCATGTAAAAGAATCATCTTCTATTGAGGCTTTCTCTATAGAGAAAAGTTGATTTGGGTCAATAATTGTATTAGTGGTAAGTATAAGAGTATATGTTACTACATGCATGTTTAAGTTACTGGTTCTTGAAGTAATCTCTTGAAATGCAAGTTTATAGCTCTTTTACACTTATTTATGAGAATAAAAGATGTATATGAGTTAGTGGAGATATGTGACTTGGAATGTAGAATGGTAGGAATGGACCACAGAATGATTGGAACCAAACTGAAGAGTTTTGTACTAAACTCATGCTTCAGAAACTATTTCTAGAAATTTTGAAGTTTACGGCAAAGCTTATGGCTAAGCTATAAGTGTATTGCGGCTAGGAATCCAGAGACCAATAATTCTGTATTTGTTCTATGGCTAATACACGATCAAGCCATGAAATGAACTGCGGCTAAACTGTAACCATCCCATGACTAAGCCGTAAGCCATTTTAAGGCTAGTTTTCTAGAGAACCCTCAAATTCAACTTTTCTCTACAACTATCCTTTGGCTAAGCCGTGAGTTGTACTACAGCTAAACCATAGCTCAATTGTGGCTTGACCGTAGGATTCATATGGCTAAACTGTAGACCAGCATAGTGTTGAGCTATAGATGTGAGTAAAATTTAGAGAAAACTTATGCCAAACAGCAAAGCCGTAACCCATACATGGCTGAGCCGTAAGAACACAGAAATTTAGGGAATTAGGGACTTTCAAATACTTATAGGGCTTTAGATATGGCACCCTTACTTTAATTAAATTAGCCCAATGGTGATCAAATAATAAGGGGGAAGAGTGAAAAGCTGTCACTTATCCCCTTTGATTTTCTGAATAGTTTTCCGTTGTTACGTTTTAGGTGTTAGCATAAGAAGAGGTGTCTTTTGCATGCACAGTATAACACCGAGAATTTGGTAGCGCAGCAACACTAGACATTTTGTGAATACATAGTATTGAATGACCTTCGAAATACGAATAATCTAGTATAGGGTTGGTTAGTAACTATTCTTGATAATTGCTCAATCTAAATGCATTTATATTATTAAGTAACTTTACCCTCAACATGATCTAATTATGTACCTACTCTTCCTAGTGAATCTTGAGGCAAAATCGGAGCTAGAGCTTCTGTTGAGCGTGTGTCTAAGAGCCAAAATGGGTGTAACTAAGTTTGAGAGGATTCAGCTCTATTAGCTCATTTAAGTATAAATAATTTGATTATCAATTACTTTGTTCAATTCCAATTTTTATGACTAAATGCGATCTCAAGGCTTATACTCCTTTTATGTACGAATGATTATGTATGAATATGAGATGATCGCTATAATCGATGATAAGTATGCATGATATAAATTCGGGACGGTCTTGATATGTTAAGTCGGCAAAACTTAGCTTGTACCTATATTAGGTTCGAGATGACCAATTTTGGTATTCCTTATGTCATTACTATTGTAGTTTATGAAGGAGTAAGTTGGCGCTCCTCGGGAAGCTAAACCGATATCTTAACAATATTCCCTATTATACACTCTCCTTATAGAGAATATAGCCTTGTAGATGCTATTAGTATGTTATGATATTCTGCTCATGATTCTTTATTCATGCTAATTTTATGCACAACATGCGTAGCTTACGATTGTTGCTCTCTTTTAATCAATATATTTTTTAATTCATTTGATATATTATGATGGTCTTATATATCTCTATATTTGCTTTACCGTTGTGTTAACAGTGCTACTGTTACAGGTACTGAATTCAACACCAGTTCAGTGATCAATGCGCTCCCAGAAGGAACCTCATCGGTACCTCAATGTGTAGATGAGGGGAATGAAGGCGAAGTTTTCTATTAGTCGTCCCATAAAGAGCGTCAATGGGTTTTCTTATTGGGTTGTTAAGTTTAAACCTGTTTAGACTTGTGGTTGAACATGCGATATATTTTATGTTGTTTTGTGCCTAAGATTTAATGGACATGTGTTTTGGAATTGTATAACTGTTTTATAGTATTTTGTTGTCATGGAGATGTGGATGATTAAGTAATAGACTTTAAGATATATGTATGAATAAATGATGTTTTATTATTGCTTATGATCATTACAGGTGTATTTCACAGGCTTTCATTTTATTGGTTGAAATATAATGTACGTGATTATAGAAATTCCTCACGCGTACCTGTGGAATCTCTCTTGTAGTGGTTCATGCATATCTTCACATGGTACGGATTGCCACGGGATTACATGTGCCATACCTCGGGGCCCATTCTAATTCCTAATTCTTGGTTTAGGGCGTGACAAAAAGGAAATAAGGAATAGACTTCTTATGAAAACAGGAAACTCTAATTCGACCCAAATTACAATCCTAGTTCCATAAATCACAATTCAATCCACTAAAGAATTATAATTGAACTTATATCCTTATTCTCAAAATAATATTTTCAGCTTCTTATCATTAAATGCTTATTAATCTTCCTACTTTCAAATTTTAGATATCCATCGATTAAACAATTATTGACACCTATATTTAATCAATATCTTTATAATTCGTTGAGACTTTACATTTAACTTATTTGATATGTAAGACACAAAGTCCACTTGTAAGTTTTGACGTAATTAAAACTTATAAACTTCCCCAAGGGGATATCATCAATCCCTATTATGGGATGTGGATTCCGTCAATAAACTAATATGCACCATACACGTAACGTAGTCATCCAATTTATTAATATTATTAACCCATAAAAGATCTCACTGCTTTGTAGATCAAAATACCAAATACTAAAAGTATGTATCTATTATTAATATCTTGATTAAGAGTACAAGTACTCATGATAACCATTTGGATGTTAATCGTCTTATATAGTCTGTATGAAGACAATAAACCCAATAACGGTCCTATTTAATACATACAAAGTCTATTAGCATAACGGTTGAAATTATACCATTTCTCGCAGGCAAGACAAGCTTACTAAAATAATGCTACAATTATCTCGATAGTGTATCCAACTCTAACTAGATTGTGAATAACAATAACTTATATTCTATAAGAATCAACAAACAAGTTTTTCGTGCACAAGCTGAACTTTATATACTAACTTATCTACTTTATAGAATAAAAGACACACACATACATAATAAATAATAATGCAACCATTTGCCAATATAAATTGTCATTAAGATGAAAAGACAAACTTTACGAATAAATAAATCAATCAAAGACAAATACATAAAAGTATGTTTTTAGTATAAATTTCCAACAGAGTCGGCATTAGATAGTGCGTTGGATATCCTATTGAATTTCCCTGGGATGAGTTGTGTCGAGGTTTACGTGTAGAAGGAGCCATTGTTCCTACCCCTAATTGAAGTCCCTAGGATGATGTTTGAAGGTGCTAGAACATTCACATGGTTGTTGACATAGGGTCTCAACATATATCATCCGTAGTCTTTAGCAATGTTGTCATTCTATTTCGGTTTTATAGACCATTATCAATAGAACATGAGAGCTTTGTCGTCACAGTCATTTACTAGTCTCAGTCTATTCCTTCCTTATGTTTTACACCTTCAGCTTGACCACACAACATAATTGTGTCATCAAGCCCAGTGATGGATATAGATTCACCAAGGACACACAGTACTACTTCATTATTCAACGAAACTTGCAGCGTGAATCTTGCTGAGCAGTTTGTTCGGAGTAATGATTTTGGATGGCCTGGTGGTGGAGTTAACGTGGATAGCCTGGTTGAAGAGTTTGAGTCTGATGAAGATGTTGATGTTGGATTGATGGCTGAGGAAAAAGCCAAAGATACCATTAATGTAGGGCACGAAGTTTCATGGTTCACACTCTAGTTCCATATTTTACCACGGTGGATGGAGGTTTGACCACTCCATAACCAGTAATCAAGATACTCTTTCACCCATGATATGGTCTGAACAGAATGCAACATTGTAGGTTGGGATGATTTTCAAGGATAATGATAGTTTAAAGGATGCAGTAAAGTTTTACCTCGTCAAACATAATTGAGAATGCATGGTCAATTTGTCCACTCCTAATCTTTTAGTTGTTCATTGCAAGCATGACCACAGCTGGATGCTGCGTGCAACAATTAAAAAGAAGCCCAAGATGCTTGAGATTAGCAAGTACAATGGTGATCACCATTGTACATATGTGAGGGATAATCCAGACCACTGCAATCATAGTTCGAAGCTTATTACCAAGTTCATCATGGAACTAGTGCAGGTATTGATCCTCTAAATTCCCATGTTTACTGAATTGAAATAATAATCATAATTTTAGATGCTCGACATAAATCCAAATGTGTTATAGAGGAAGATCTAGGAATCAAGATTTGGGTTATCATGAAGGAGGTGGCTAAACATCAAAACTATTCCATCTCATACAAGAAGCCATGGCTCACAAGAATAAAAGTCATCGAGATTGTACTTATGCTTGCAAAATGCTGCCGAAGTTTATGCTTGCATTGTAGATGCTCAACCTAGGCACAATAATGGTTTGGGACTACTACCATGTAGTGTCTTTAAAAAGGTGTTCTGGGGCATTTGGACCATTGATTGAAGGTTTTGAGCATTGTAGACTGCTTATATGCATTGATGGCACTCATCTCTATGGAAAATACAAGGGGAAGATGCTAATAGCAATGGGAACCATATCGAATAATAATATATTCCTACTTGCATTCGTTATTGTTCCCAAGGAGAACGAAGAAAGCTGAACATGGTTCATCCATAACCTTAGACTTCATATTGTCTCGAACTGAGAAGGAATCACCTTGATATTTGATTGTCATGCTGCCATTCAGAGGGCCAATTAAGAGTGTCTAGAATAATACTAAGTAAAGACCTCATGGTTATCACCGGTACAGCCTCAACATGTGCGCAGTAACTTCAATTCTAACTTCAAAGATAGCGTACTTAGGAAACTTGTCTGGAAAGTTGGGGTTGCTTATCATATTTGAAAGTACAACCCTATGATACCCAAATACTTGTACAAGCCCAATGTATCTATATCGGACTGACACGATACTTGTACTGGTACCTGATACTGCAACAATACTTTCGAGGTATAAGTTTAGTATATCCTACTTAGCAAGTCCACTATTTCATTTATTTATTTAAGTTTTCTTACTTTTCAACATTAAAAATATTAGAATTGAACAATGATAATTTCATTAATTAAAATGTAATTTAAAGGAAAATTTTGGACACTCGTATCTGTATCCGTGTCCTAAATTTTCAAAAGTACAGAGTCGTTTCCTTGATCCCCGTATTCGTATCCATACCCATGTTCATATTTGGGCATCATAAGTACAAACACATCATGGAAGAGATCAAAAACATAAACCTTGATGTAAGCAAATGTTTGAGTGCTATCGAGAAGGAAAAGTCGACACTTGCACATGATGGTGGGCAACATTAGGGGATAATGAGAACTAATCATGTGGAGATCTTCAATACTTAAAGAAACACAGAATATGGCTATCATTGATTGTGATATTTAGAGAGAGATGAAATACAGAACATAAGAGAGATGAATGTCGTGCCTCCTTTGAGGATCGACTGTTCTTATATAAGGGTTTAATTCCCTAATTACAATCAATTACAAATCTTAGATCCTAAACTGAAGCCACAAATTAAGTCCCTAATTACAATCAATTACAAATCTTAGATCCTAAACTGAAGCCACAAATTAAGTCCCTAATTACAATCAATTACAAATCTTAGATCCTAAACTAAAGCCACAAATTAAGTAACAAAAAAGGTACAATAAATGAGCCTAATGGACTTGGGCTTGCTTGACATTAAATGAGCCTAATGGACTTGGGCTTGCGTGACACCCCCCCTCAAATTGATGCTGGGGAGTCATAAAGCAGCAATTTGGAAACAAGAAATTGATGTCGAGGACGAGGAAGTCCCTTTGTGAAGATATCGGCAAACTGAAATGCTGTAGGAACATGAGGAAGAGTAATGACACCACGCTTATATTCATCGCGAATAAAGTGGCAGTCAACTTCGATATGTTTGGTGCGTTCATGGAAGACAGGATTTTCAGTGATTCGGATAGCCCCAGTATTATCGGCATGCAATGGAGTAGGAGAGGTTTGAGAAAACCCGAGTTCCGAAAGAAGTCCCCGTAACCATAAGATCTCAGAACAAGCAGAAGACATAGCCCTATATTCAGCTTCCGTGGAAGAGCGGGACACCCGTTCTTGTTTCTTGCATTTCCAAGAAACGAGAGATGTTCCAAGGTACATGCACCAACCAGTAGTAGAACGGCGTGTGTCTTGACAGCCAGCCCAGTCAGCATCTGCATAAGCGGTCAGATGAAGAGGATTATCCTTTGGATAATATAAACCACGAGGGACAGTTTTGAGCAGATAACGGATAATGCGCTTCACAGCTGTCAAATGAAGGTGTCGAGGAGCTGTCATGAATTGGCTCACAAGATGAACAGCATATGAGATGTCAGGTCTAGTGATGGTGAGATAGACAAGACTTCCCACCAGACGCCGGTAGATATGAGGATCAGGAAGAAGATCGCCATCATCTTTACTCAACTTGAGATTGACCTCTACAGGCGTATCAACAGGTGAAGAATCATTGAGGTCAGCCAACTCGATAAGATCTGATGTGTATTTGTGCTGATTAACAAATAAACCTTTTGGAGATTGATGCACCTCGAGGCCCAAGAAATAATGCAAAGGACCCAAATCCTTCATACGGAAGGAATCCCTGAGAGAAGCTTGGAGAGATTTGATCATACGATCATCCGTGCCAGTGATAATAATATCGTCAACATAGACGAGAAGCACAGTAACACCAGTAGATGTGCGGCATAAAAAGAGAGATGGATCAGAAGGACTCTGGGTAAAGCCACTCTCGCATAAGCGAGCCTTGAAGGTTTCAAACCAAGCGCGAGGAGCTTGCTTTAAACCATAAAGCGATTTGCGCAGGCGACAGACAGACCTCTTGAAGGGAGAGGAGACGCCTTGTGGTATCCGCATATAGACTTCTTCGTGCAGGTCCCCATGGAGAAATGCATTTTTGACATCCATTTGGTATAAAGGCCAGGATTTAGAGGCAGCAATGGCGAGAAGTAACCGAACAGATGTCATTTTTGCCACAGGTGCAAACGTTTCCTCATAGTCAATGCCATACTCTTGTCTGTTTCCGAGTGCTATAAGTCTAGCTTTGTGTCTATCCAATGACCCATCAGATTTAAGCTTGATTGAGTAGATCCATTTGCAACCGATGGGTTTAACTCCGGAAGGACAATCCACAATATCCCAAGTGTGATTCTGATCCAATGCATCCAATTCCTCCTTCATAGCCTGGTTCCAGCAATCTTGTTGGACAGCCTGCAAATAAGAACTTGGGATAGAGATAGAAGAGAGAGTGGTCATCAAGGAAGTATGGGTAAATCCATACCTATCAGGCGGTCTAGAAGTTCTGGAGGAGCGACGTAAGGGAGGAGTAGGTGTGGAACCATGTGTCGGTGGAGGATCAGGGGGAGGACCATCCGCAGTGGGAGGTTTCTCCTGACGGTGGTATACAAAAGCAGGATGAAACCGAGTAACAGAGGTTTGATCCGAAAAACCGGGTAAGAGAGCTGGGGAAGAGGGATGAGGACTGTCCATGTGAGTGGGGAAGAAATATTGATTTTCAAAGAAAATAACATTCCGAGAAACCCTGATACGACGACCAATGGGATCATAACAAACAAAACCTTTTTGATTAGTGGCATAACCCAAAAAAGCACACCTGCGAGATTGTGCTGTTAGTTTCGTTCTTTCTGTGGGAGGTAAATGAACAAAGCAAACACAGCCAAAGGTATGTAAGTGATCAAACACAGGATGATGACCAAACAATTTAAAATGAGGCGTTAAATGAGCGATGGTATGTGATGGAAGGCGGTTTATGAGATAGACAGCTGTGGTGAGAGCTTCAGTCCAAAAACGAGGGGGAGCGGATGCTTCAATCAGAAGAGTTCTAGTGACAGCAAGAAGATGTCTGTTTTTCCGTTCCGCAACTCCATTTTGTTGTGGAGTATATGGACAGGTACGTTGGGAAATGATTCCATTATTGTTTAAAAATGATTGAAAATCCTTGGAAACATACTCCCCCCCTGAGTCTGAGCGCAAAGTTTTAATGCATTTAGAGAATTGGTTTTTAACATATTGAACAAAAAATTTAAACGCATTAAGAACATCAGACTTTGAATGTAATAAATAAATCCAAGTAAATCTGCTGTAGTCATCAATGAATGTTACAAAGTACTTGAAATGACTATGTGAAATGGTCGGAGCAATGCCCCAAACATCACTGTGAATTAAGTCAAAACATGTAGTGCTCCGTGTGTTAGAAGTTGGAAAGGGTAAAGTGTGACTCTTCCCTAATTTACAAGCATCACAGTCAAAAGAAGCAGAATCAACAGGTTTATTTATTAATCCAGATTGAAATAAAGTAGACATTGTAGAAGCAGTCGGATGACCTAGTCTATTATGCCACAACCGAGAATTATTCTTAAGAAAAAAACAAAATAACTGATGTAAAGTTTTATCAGGAATAAATGAAGACACTGGTAAGGAAAAAAGTCTTCCACGCTTAGGCCCCCTCGCGATCACTTCCCCCGACTCCCGGTCCTGCACAACACAACCAGAAGGAGAAAACAAAACATTGCAGTTATTTTCAACAAGTTGACCCACAGAAACCAAATTGGTAGCAAGATGAGGAGAAACTAAAACATTGGTTAATGGTAAGGGGCTAGGGATATCACCAACAGAGGTGATAGGAAGATGATCTCCATTGGCAGCTTGGACAGTAAGAGGACCAGTGTAAGGAACAACATTGTGTAATTTTAGGGCTGAAGTGGTCATATGGTTACTTGCACCAGAATCTAAGTACCAGGTATTGGAAAGAGAGGAAGCAGTACCTGCAATGTGCATGGAAGCTAAGGCATTGATGATCATTTGGTTTACCATCTCAGGGGTGAGAGGAGTTGGTGACGTAGATTGGGAGGAACCAGGTTGGGATGAAGAATCAGACTGCAGAGAACCACTGAAGTCAGGTGAAGCATATGGTGGAGTAGTCACAGTGTAAGCACTAGGAGCTGACTGCACGCTGTAAGTACCAGGGGCTGGCTGCACATAGTTGCGGGAAAGAGAAGTGCGATTCTTCTTCCGGCACTCTTCAAGAACATGACCAGTGGCCTTACAATATCGGCAGATTTTTGCCTTACATTGATTTGCATAGTGACCATATTTCTTGCAGGTATGGCACTGAACTTTACTGATGTCCCTAGAAGGTGGTCTAGTTGTAGCAACATATGCAAGGGGAGTCTCAACAGATCTCTGTTGTTCCAGTGTAGTTTGAGTGACCCGACGTTGTTCTTCCCGTAGAAGTTCCTGAAGACAATCATCCAAGCTAGGAAGAGAAGCCCTGCTCATTAAGTTAGATCGAACTGTCTCAAACTCGAGACGAAGTTTCATAAGAAACTGATCCCGATGACTACATTGCTGTAATGGAAGTAATTCCTGGAGAAGAGCTGCAGATACCGAGGCAAACTTAATCGCATCATATTCGGACCACAGTCTGCGGAAGCCATTATAATACTCCTGAATAGACTGGGTGCCTTGAGTGAATTGCGAGATTTCAAGCTCTAATTGAAACTGGCGAGCAGCATTGCCCTGTTGGTAAATTTTCTGAAGATACTCCCACATTGCACGGGCAGTGTGGCAGGGTTTGAGGTTGAGAATAAAATGTGACTCAACAGAGCCCAGCAACCAGGTCTTGATTTTAGCATCCTTTGTTTTCCAAGCTAAAATTTTCTTATCATCTTCTGCAGGTTGAGGTTCAGATCCATCAATGTGTCCCCAGAGTTCTTTTCCTTCCAAATAAATTTGAAATTGGAAGGCCCAGGAGGTATAATTTGTACCATCAAAGCGAATCAGGGCAATTTCATGTTTGTCCATGACTAAAGAGAAGGAAGAAACCCGCACAAAGCAGTCCGGAAAGGATATTGGCAAAACAATATCTTTTGGATGGCCGAGATGAAAAGAAATGGACAAAACAGAATTTCTACAATAAAGGGTAGATGGCCTACCTCAGATGATCCATAAATGGTGAGAAAATCTTCAAAAAAATGTAGAAATCCAGACGACCAAGATGGGCTGGTCCAGCTGAATGGCGATGATGATCGCAGGTGGGCCACTTCAGATCTGAGATGAACAGGGATGATCAAGGCTTCCAGATCTTGGAAGATGACTCTGATGATCAATAAATCAGAAACAAATTCTTCATAAATCCTGGAAGCTTCAGGCGACCAAGATGGTAGGATGCCGCTAATGAGTTGGTGAGAATCACAGGTGGGCCACGTCGGATCTGAGATGATCAGGATGATCTGGCTGAAGAGAATGATCACAGATGATCATATACTGGCTTCCAATGTTTGGAAGATGATGTAGGAGAAGATCACAGATGATCGAGCTTTGATACCATGATATTTAGAGAGAGATGAAATACAGAACATAAGAGAGATGAATGTCGTGCCTCCTTTGAGGATCGACTGTTCTTATATAAGGGTTTAATTCCCTAATTACAATCAATTACAAATCTTAGATCCTAAACTGAAGCCACAAATTAAGTCCCTAATTACAATTAATTACAAATCTTAGATCCTAAACTGAAGCCACAAATTAAGTCCCTAATTACAATCAATTACAAATCTTAGATCCTAAACTAAAGCCACAAATTAAGTAACAAAAAAGGTACAATAAATGAGCCTAATGGACTTGGGCTTGCTTGACATTAAATGAGCCTAATGGACTTGGGCTTGCGTGACAGATTGTGTCCAACTCACTATCTACCATTCAGTGGAATACTTCAACAAGTATTGGCTCGAAGCAAGTAGACTCATGGTGAGTAGTCTTGAGTTTACCGATATTGTGCAAAAAAGGATTGATTTGTATCAGGCCAAAGCAAACATATTTGAGGTGAAATTTTTCGATAAGTTTGTGGCTTTGCAATCATACAAGTTCAATTCTACTTGTCAACATATTAAAAATATATAAATTTTTCATTCACAAGGAATGCGGCATTTACGAGGTGAAAATGTTATCGCATATGAGGGGGGTCATATCACATACATGGTCCATATGGAAGTTCTTAATTGTGACTGCAATAAGCGGTAGATATACAAAATTCCATGCTCACACAGGCTAGCCGTTTACACAGAAACTAGATAGGACTCTTTTGATTTGGTTACACAGGAATACATGATGGACGTCTACATCCATGTTTGGGAGCCAATGTTTAACCCGATGCCCCATGAAGATTACTGGCATGAGCCTAACATGCCCACCATGATCCCTAATCACCATACTCAGCCACAAGTTAGTTCGGGCCATCCAATTTTGACTCGTATCCATAATGAAATGGATACATCCAATACACAAACCAATAATCATTATGGCTTGTGTTCGGAGATAAGACATAATAGGCGAACATGTCCAAGTAAGGCTTGTCGTATTTGAGACGTGTCCTTGCAGTCTATGTATGTTACAAACCATTGCCATGTGCTAAGTTCGCAACTATGTGTTGACTTTGACCTCTCCTCAACATTTGCACAACTACTAGAGACTTTTGCTAGAAACTTTTATTTGAAATAATGTTGATTTGGATGTCTGTTCAAAGGTTGATTGTTCAATCGTGTTTCATATATTTGCATTGGTGTAGTCCAGACTTTGACTCGAACTTTGGGGCTAACCCATCTCACTGATGGCCCCAATTAAGATGGTCTGTTGGAACCTAGGGATTTAAATGCAACTTCTACTGATCCACCCATAGTGGACTGAGACATGAAACCACATTTTGAAAGCATTATGTGGTTGTTAGTGGGTTGTCTCATGCTCCATGTCAACACATTTGATTTGTGAAGATGTTTTTGTCAATGCTGTCCCCATGTATTTTATAATGACCGTTGTGATGAAACTCCCTAACTTCACACATCTGCTTCACACATGTATTCTATGTGGACATGACGGAGTAACAAATCTTCAGTGGAGTATTCTCAGTCTTTGAATCAACATCAATATAGGTTGTTTCTTATGCTTACAATGTTTTGGACATATCTATATGCCATTTGACAATCCTGCTTTGAGTTTCATTATGGATCTTTGATGCACAAGATTTATATAGTGCACAATATTTGTTTGAACCTCGTATTAATGAATACTATGATATTATCTTGAGATTATGATTCTGCAGGACATTGAGCGGCTAGAATTCATGGTTAATATTATTTGTGCAGTGCTATTAGTTCTCACTAATTTTAGTTGGGGATAATGGGTTGAGAATAAGTTAGTTAATCTTTTAAGTGAAATGCTATGGATTTAGATATTCTCGAATTTCTATGAGTTGTGAAGGCATAGTGTTTCCTCTATTTTTAGTTGTAGTTCTGGACCTATTGCTTTTTTTTTTTCATTGCCTTGAATATTAGCCTATTGAAACATGTCTCCTACTTTTGAAACTGGTAAGTGGTCAATGATGTTCAAGCTTCCTCAATTTCCAAGACGTGTAAGCATCGTAAATAAGTTTGGTAGCTAGTCAATGTCTAATTAATTTCATCTAGGACAATAACCTGAGCCAATACGGAATGTTTTCTTGCATATATCGTGTGACCCAAATTATTGTTGGGGATTACTGTAGGGATAGCTATTTTTGGTGACACCAACATGGTTCAGGTTCGTCTTGTCGGTGTTCCTTTGGCACTGTCTCACATCCCCTAAACTAGGCCGAATCCAAACCCGGTTCCAGGGGTGTGAGAATTGGGGCTAATTAAAATTTTTCTAACATAAACAATACGAGCACCAATTCCGGGTGGATCGAAGTCCTTCGTGAGGCTATACTTGGTGATCAAGCAACTATAATCACACGCAGAACTAAAATCCATACTCATCGCAGACGGATATTAAATAATAACCATGTAACAAATCTCATTAATAATAAAATCAAGGTCAAGTGCTTCGAAGCATAACCATTAAAGTTATAATTTCAAAACAAATAAATTTAATTAAATAAACTAATTGCCCAAAAATGGCCTTATTACATAATCTAAAGTTTTTGAACTCTGCACCGCACTAGGACACCTCAGATGATGTCATCGGTGCTCCACTCAACAACTCCGCCATCTGGCGGAATTTCCTGCGTAGCCTGACCATTCGGTTCGGCACCGGTAACGGAACTTAGACAACAAAAGTAGTAGGTCACATTGACGTAATCTGGCAAGAGGGTAAACTGCAAGCAATGGATTAATCAACTGAATTAAACAGAAGTATTCATTACGACAAAAAATATATCAAATGCAAACCCCAATGGCATGAATGCACAGAAATGAGTACTTCCGCAGATAAATGTACAGAAACGGATAATCCCGCATACAGATAACATAAACGGGTAGTCCCACATATAGATAATAGAATCGAGTAATCCCGCAAATAAAAATAGAAACGGGTATTCCTGCAGGTAATAACAGAAGGCACAGCTGTGTACTATAATCCATAGTACATGTTAACTTGATGGCATACGTCCAACTCCGAACTGCAATCGGTCAGATATATATGTATATAAATGTGCATATTTACAAATACATATGTATACAGATGCAGAATGAATCATGATATGACACCTTTAATCCCAATATTCCAACTAATAACAATTTGAGTATTTCAACCTTAAAATTTGAAAGTGTATTATGAATGAGTGTTAATTCAAGTTTTCTGAGGGTAAGCATTAACCACCTAATGGTCATAACTGGTTACATATACACAGAAGAACCAACTCTGTATTACAAGGAAATGTGAGTCCACGATGCCGTTATACTACTTCTGGTGCCTATCATGTAGTGCATCACGTACCTCACATTTTCATTCTGCACTTAATCCAATTCTCATGTGAGCATCCAGCTAAGTTCACTACACCAAAATTGCTGTTTAAGAACGGATGATGGGCTCGGTTTTGGGCCGTTCTTGAAATGAAACGGGTTTAACCCGTTCTGCACGTACCCCACTTGTTTTCTCAAAATAAAAATGAGTGGGTTTTGTTTGCGATGGTTTTCTTCTGTATCAACGAGAGGGTTTTCTTTGCAAACGATCTCCTACAAGAGCATCTTCTCCAAACGATCTCCTCCATGAGCATCTTCTCCAAACGATCTTCTCCAAACATTCTCACCTAGTCGAACCGCTACGGTTTTCCTCTCTAAACGTTCTTACTCAATCGGACGGCTTGGGTTTTCCTCTCCAAAAGGCTATCATCTTCTAGCCTTTGCAACTTGCAGATCTTCTTCTTATCTACAGGTTTTCTTCTCATCTCTCCATTACTCACGATCTACTAAAATCCCATTTCGATTGGTACCGATTGGTATAAATCTATTTGTTGCATGTCAATTTTTTCTTATGGATCATTGAGCGATTTTTGTGTTTTGCTTCATCTAATCTTATAAATGATTTTTGTGTTTTGCTTCATCTGATCTTATAAATCTCTCTGTTTCTGCTTTGTCAGATCTCTATTTTTGGAATGTTTTGCTTGTTTTTAGATCGATTTATTTGATACAGAGAGTAGACATTCAATTTGTGGAGATTCGTTTTGCTGATGTTGGCCCATTTCCTTGATTTGAGACTAATGGAGATTTTTTCAGGTTCGTTGTTGTTATTCTTGGTTTCTGTTGTTGATTTTAAGGTTTTGAAGTGTTTTGAGTGGAGTTTTGAAATTTCTAGCTTCACATTTTCGGTGAGCTAAATTGAGCATTTCTCCGATGATTTCTGGTTTTCATTTGGAGTTTTGTCGATTTCTTTGGTTTTCTGTTATAGATTTTGTGGATTCTGAATGCATAAGGCAGAATTTCTGGGATTTTTTGCTTGTTGCATTTGGTGTGAGATTGTAGTTTAACTGTGTTTGATGATTCTACTACTAATCACTAGGGCATACTAGGGCGTTGTTGTTTAGCTACAGTTGTATGGTCTATTGGTTGTAAATGATTTAAAGAACTTTCAAGCATTGGAGCAGTACTGCAGAAGAGGTAAGAATTAAGGTTTGGACCATGGTGATATCTTGCACTTTAATTATGATTGTTAGCATGATTAAAAAGTATTGTATACAAAACTAAATCTGAACCTTTATAACATTGTTAGCATCTATTTTTGAAACTTATCTATGCATTCTAGCACTACGTATACATAATGCATTCCCAGATTTCAATTTTCTTTTATTGATCAAACTGTTCTATTAAGACAGCTGAACCATACTAGCCCAAACTAGATTCCCATTGAGAAATCTGCCACACTAGCATAGTATTCATAAATCAAGCACAGCGTCCCAAAAGACTTGTGACCAAACAACTTTTCAAGGAAGTAGGACATCAGAGTCGTAGAAATAACAAGGGGAAAACAGCAAATAGGTGGTTCTTTAGAAAGAGAACTAATACCAGAGACATTATATGTGTTTAAGGGTCAAGACAATTGCATTTAGCACAACACTGCAGTAATGACATCTCAACAACTTTATTGGACAAAAGCACACAAGAAAAGAGAAGAAGTTGAAACATGGAACAAGACAATAGCAGTATTCTAGAGAATTTCTTCAACGCATTGAAAATTTTATTGTAAGGTTTTAAAGAGTTTGTACTCAGCATAACAATCCTACCAACAGTCATGAAATTCTCACAACCTACTGTTTGCAATTCTCCAAGCATAATGCAGTGAAGTCAGCCCACTCAACAGAATATATTAAAAATAATATGAAAAAGAAGTTATGACAATGCATCTTCTGATCAAATAGTTTTTGCACTATCCACACTAAGGGACCAGCAACTAGGCTTTAACGCAGATGCATATATAGAATTTCTATGTGTATTGGATTCCTGACACTGTTCATACAATACCAATAAATGCGACACACAGAGTGGGCATTGGTGCTTTTGTGATGAATGATAAAATAGAGGTACATCTTAATCTCAATCACCCATCTTTTTAGTCTTCCTGTCACTTATTTGGTTAAAACCATCTAAAGATTAAAAAATTGTTTGGATATTTGTTCCTCATATTTATTTGGTGTGGCCAAGGGGCAACAAGGCGTGTAAAAACATGTACTATTCATATAAAGATTTTTTGGTGTCCAAAGCACACCTTTTCTTCTTTAACTTTAAAACTCTAAAGAAGTTGCATGCTGTCAAACACCTGGCTATTGCATATGGAAGAAAAGCATTTTTGATATTTTAGTAATCTTGATTTCTTGCTTAATTCACATTTTTTCTATTTTCTAACCTAGACCCCCTACCAATAAAGATCAAGATCTTTCTTCTTTTCTTTTTTAGATTTCCTCAGCATGATCTAATTTTTACTCAACTTGTAGATAGAATAGTTTTTTGTTTGTGTGTTTTTGTTTTTCTTTCTTTCTTTCTAAAATAAAGCAACTTGGCTTCTCATTTTAAAATATATGAAGTTTTAAACTGCTTTATAATTTTTCCAGTTTTGGTGAGCTTGTTGTGATGGTTCTGTAGTTTGGATGAGAAGATCCTATTGTTTGGCAGGTGCTGGTAGTCCACGAAAAGAGTGGACGTTTCCAGGGCATAGGCATATGGAAATTTCCAACTTGAGTTATTGATGAGGTACATCTGTCTACTTAAAATTCAAGAAGCTTCTCC
This sequence comes from Sextonia rubra, assembly GCA_037013555.1. NCBI lineage: Eukaryota > Viridiplantae > Streptophyta > Magnoliopsida > Laurales > Lauraceae > Sextonia > Sextonia rubra. Next base: position 13,673,394 of record JASUAD010000008.1, read on the forward strand.
TTTGGTGTACCAAAAATGAAAATGTTCATTCACCCCATATTGATGTCTTTACTCAATAGGGTGAGGATATTTCTGCCGGGCTGTAAGGGAAGTGAAAGAAGAGACGGGAGTAAGTGGTATGTACATTATCATATAACTGTAAATGTAAATCGTTACAAAATTCAAATTTCATACACCTGATTACATGCTCTAATTTATTGACCTTTATAATGAAGCAGATTGACGCCGAATTTATTGAAGTTATTGCGTTCAGGTATATAGTTTGTTTATTTGAAAGAATTCTATGTGCATTTAAGTTTGAAATGTTCACATTAATTTGTACGCTCTATTTTGCATATGGTGGGTGGAACCCGTTTTTTGAATTGTTAATGGGTGTAACGCTACCCCACCGAAACAAGGTCTTGGGAGGGCACAACTGGAGATAAACCTAACCTTTGTCAATTTTGCACAGAGTGGCGATTCACAGGTCTCGAACCTGCGTTATCACACATGGCACCTAAGACTTTTACCATTGCACCAACACAATAACCCTTGGACTCAGTAATGAAATAAAATGAATAGTACATGAGCCCACAATTATAATGTATGCTTATCTATATAAGTTTGCGAAGCAGCAAACAGATCTCGGTGCACACCTATTGTTGGCTTGGGCAGAATGGTATGGAAAGTCTATCCATATCTCTTTATATAGTTTTTTAAGTTCCATTTTTTTTATATATTTCTAAAAGTGGTTGATCTTATTGTTATCTTCTATTACAGGGTTTGCGTTTGGACTGCTCTCCTACTATTTCTTCTAGCAATATTCAATGCTTGCAATGTTATCAGTAGATTTACAAGGATTACAGGGGAGCTTTTTGGCATGTTGATAGCAGTTCTCTTCATCCAAGAATCCATTAAGGTTTTGTTTTTCCCTCTTGCAAACTAATTCCTTTTCTTTATTTTCATTTAAGGTTGACTTTTTGGTGGTCAAATACAGTTGTCTTGAGAGAGATTATCTCACAAGCTTTTGGTAATGCACATCCCTCAAGTATGATTGGAAGGGTTGTAGAATCTAATGGCAATGGGAAGAAAAATGAGGGGAAGCCTTCGCCACAGAAATGGAATGGTAGTGTTAGCTACAAACAGGTTAAGAACCCTGTTTTCATGCAATCTGTAGATGATTGGCAGGAGACAAGTACATTTACAGCTGCATTAGAGAAGATTGAATCTTGGATCTTCAATTTGTAGATGACCGGCAGGAGACAATTTATTCAGGTACATGCATCCACTACGTTGATAGTTGTTCTTTGTTGATTGCATGTTTATGCTTGTGGCTGGAAATAACAAATGATCTCCGTAAATTGGAATCAGTTCTACAATGTGTCATTTGTTTAGATCTCATTGCTTTAGCTTTCTTTTGTTTGAAGTCTTTAGACTGTTTACTAGTTAAAATATTTCAAGTTATCTGCGGGTTACCCTTTTTGCTTTTGTTTTCTACTTCTAGTTCTTCACTGTAATCATCCTCCTACTACTAGTACTATGATTTGCGGATGACTCTGATAGTTGTTTGCATTTGCTGTCTTCTTCTTAAACTTTTTGTTTCCATAATAACAATTAAGAAGAGTTTAGTACATGGATTCTTGATGGTGAACGGAGGGGAGATGCAAGGCGGGTAGAGGAAGATGGAGTTGATAAGGCTTCACACCTGTGGATTCAAGTATTTGTATCAGACTCTGTATTGTGCAGGCCAAAACCTGATACGTATCATCTGAATTGTCATATCAATGTGATTACAATTTTTTCTATAAAAAAAACTTTAAAAATGTAAAGAAAGTCCATAGTATTAAAGTTTCTAGAAAATCTTGATTTTTAGCTATTAACTGGCTCGTTTACCTATGTTTGGGACCTTATTCCACCCCTTGTGAGTTGTGAGTGCTTCTTTGAACCCGAAATTCCAATGGTGGCTACCATCTTTTCTGAGAGGAGCAGAGCCACCTTATGGGGTCCACTTTAGCTAAAAATATGCATGGTCGATAGTTGACTAGAGGGCCATGATATTAATCTCTAATCCCTAAAAAATCACCTGAGTTAGCGATCATAGCCATCTGATGTTTGGCCTTAAACATAAAAGCCAGAACATTTCAGGCCAACTGTTCATGATTTTGCATGATGTTGTGAATTGTAATTCATGTTTCTGTTATTAATTGAATGGGGTGCATGCATTCTTTTGATATTCATTTTAGCTGCATTCTGTCCGTTTTGCATGCTTATTGAATGAATGGGGTGTTTTCCTATTGAAAATAGATATCCTTAATGAATTGTAAGAACTTACCTTTACAGAGGATGCAGAGGAATCTCCTTACGGAGGATGGATTCGATTCTGCAAATTCTGAAATCGGAGGAAATGTTATTGTTTTCTTTGGAAATTGCTTTCTTGATTTGATCTTCTGAATGTTGCTGTGTCTTGAGATTTCTGTTCTTGACTATGGTTGTGCAGAGTCGGATGAAATTCCTCTAACCAACGGTTTGAGATCGATATCTATGGGCAGCAGTAGCACCGTGATCTCTGTCCACCCAGGAGAGCTCACATTTCAAGGTAAAGTTGCCTCCTTTCCTTGTGGATTTTGTGTTTGGTTTGATCTCACATACAATTCAATTCAAACAACTTTGAACCCCATGAACTTTTGTGGGCTCTCCAAATTAGGGAAAAAAAGATCTCTATTTTTTTGTTACTAATGAGAAATTATGTAGCTTATGGTGAATAATTTGTAATTTTCCATGGCAGTTGAGCTGGAGAAGCAGAGCTATTGTGAGCTCAAAGTAGTGAACAACACAGAACATCATGTTGCCTTTAAAGTAATTTAGAAGGCTGTTTATAAGATTGTTTTTGTGCCAATTAAGGTATTGAATTGTAACAGAATTTGAATTTGTGTTTTCTTTGTCTGACTAGGTTAAATGTAAATCAGATTTGATTTAAAGGCATTTTCCTTCTTTATAGTAAAACGTATAAATTTTTTATTAATTCAAAACTGCCTTGTTAACTGCTGATCAAGTTGGCTGATGGACTGTGTATGGATTTACATGAATTGTTATGTTTTCTGTTTTCATGTTTGTATTTTCAGACTCATAGGTTGGGAATTGAACCAGTAGCTGCATACGATATCATCAGAAGGTATCACAGAAACTTAGTTTCTACTGCTTAATGATGATATATTTGGTAAGCTATCAGCCTATGACCTATCTTCTTAAATGAACCTCTCTCACACACATATATAAAATCTCTATGATCAGATGACCCAGCACATCTTAGTTAATATTACATGAGCCATGGACTTCCAATTGGTCCACTGGGGAATCACAGGGCTACCACTGTGGATTGTGCTCCACTCCCATAGCTCCAACCGTGGATCGGACCCTGGCTGGGCTGGTTACTTCTACATCTCTAGCCACTGGGACAACTGGGGAAAAAATTGGTCCACTGGTCGGGCGCCTTAGATTGTGACTCGTCTTCTGTACATCAGCTGGCCAAGAAAGCTGATGTCCTGTTTTCCTTCTCTTCCTAGATCTCATTCTTTCCCTCCATTTTCCTCCTCCTCCTCCTCTTGCTCTCTGCAACTGCAAACGCACCAACCACATTGCTCGCAGATCAGGTACTGCTACAATCCTCGTCTTCTCTTTTCAGATCTGATACCCGTTTCTTCTCAATTCCTAGATATGAATGCGTTCTTCCAGTTCCATTCATTTAGATCTAACATCTTTCTCAGATTGGTTCCTTTTGAGCTCATTTCCCTGCTTCTCCTTTGCTTTCTAGATCAGATCTGCTACCAATCTGAGAATTTTACACTAAAATGTTTAGATCAAGCCACAAGAACAGTGATTCATATCTTCATGCATGCATTTGTGTTATATATGAATACATCTATATTTGTGTTATGCAGATAGCTAAATTGAGACAAAAGAGGGTTGATACTAATGGGTGCTGTGGTAGATGCTGCACCATTAGGAAATGTATGTTATGATTCTCTTGTTCCCAAGGGCTTTGATTTCTGCGTGATTTGATTCTCTCCACATGGTTTACAATCTAGTTTTCCATTGATCAATTGGTTTCTTTTGCTGCATTGCTCCAAAAATTTGGTTGAAGTTAAAAATTCTTCTCATTTAGCATTCCATCGTCTGTGCCCTCTGTTATGTCGGTGTCTGAATGGTGCTTGGTAAACAGGAAGAGATTAGACCGGAAACAATCATACCCATGCCTTGCTTTTTTTGCAAAATTGCAGAAAATTCTGTGCATGTTATGTTGTGATAGTGGAAGTCTGTTGCTTGTTAGAGTATAGAGCTAAACGATTGTCGGAAAATGCCTATATGACAAACTATAGAACTTCTAGGAGGGTCTACCATCATTGTTTCAGTTGTTCTTCACATTGAAGAATGGAGACTGCCTCTTGATTTATTATTTGATAAAGCTCTCTCTTTTTTGTTTTTGGAATGCAGGATGCAAATGGCAGTTTGTTCACTGAGAAGAAAGTTAAAGTTGTTTTTGTTTTGGGTGAGCGAATATTGTTAATTATTTACGTCTGGAGTCATTACTCAACTGATGCCAAGCTAAAATAAATTATTCAAATAATCTAGTTATTGATAGGAAAGAGCCCAATTTATGTAGATTTTTTCTTGGTTCTTGGTGCTAAAAATATCTATATTATTATATGGTTGGCCCTTGTTTTTCTAATTTCCTTTCCATGACTTGTCTGATTTCGTGAAAAAACATGCTTGAACAGGTGGCCCAGGCAGTGGAAAGGGAACCCAGTGTGCGAATATTGTTAAACACTTTGGGTACACCCATCTCAGTGCTGGGGATCTTCTTCGAGTGGAAATTAAATTTGGTTCCGAAAATGGGTATGCATAAATGGTTTCCTTTTCATCAAGGTTGATAGCTGTTTTGTTAAGTGTTGCTTGTAAACCCACAGATTTTCAACAACTTTGAAGAAGGTATCATAAGTGTTTGCATGTATTTTAGTCGGCCCAATTTTAATATGAAAATTGAATAAATAGATGGAATGTAAAGAGTTTGATAAAGTGATATTTATACCTTGGAGAGTGATTCTTCTAATGGTATCTCTTGGGATACGGGGACAACAGTCAAGCCTTGGAAATTTCAATTTGTTCTCAACGAGATCAAGGAGCTGGCTTCTATTCTTCCTATAGCTTTTTCTCATGTAATTAGGTCAGCTAGTGGGTTGGCAGATTCCTTAGCCAAACAAGGGGTCCTTAGATCTTCTCAATGGGACGTTATTCTTGTGTAATTTTATTTTTGGGTATAAGTCTCTTATACTCATGTTGTTGTTTCTTTCGTGTTTGTCTCAACAAAGTTTACCGCTACTTTTTAAAAAAATAATACTAATAATAATAAAGATTGCCAGGAAACACCATGTGGCCCTTAAAACATATGCAAGATGGTTCTGTTACAGCAAAGAAAGTAATGGATTAGCTTGAAATGTCACTATAGGCAGATATGCAGGTATTCCTCCAAAACCAGAATATCTCTCGTCCTGCACCCCCCACCCTACCAGTTCTTTCTTTCTTTCCTCAACCTCTGCATCATTGTCTTCTTTTGCATGCTGATCTAAGTACAGCAAATTTAGATTTTGGCTCGTAATAACCTCTTGCTGTTTTGATCTCTGAGTCATTGCAATCTGAATTTGAACAGTTCTAGCTCAGCAATTCCCCACAATTCAATCTAGGACCTGAAATTCTCAGATTCTAGAAAACCCAATCTATTAGCACTCCAAACCTTCGTTTTTGGTTTTAGTTCTTGTGACTAATATCAAGATCTTGGTATCAAACAAGAAACCCTAATGGCATTCAACATCCAACTGAAAATCTAGACCAAAATTCCCAAAAAATCTTATTTCTAATCCTGTATCAAATTCCAAAGTGCACCAAACAGCTTCAAATTCATCCATGTTCTTACAATTCCAAATTCCAAATCCAAATACATTAACAGATAACCACTAGATGTTGGGATCAACAAATTTCGGATTCACCTGCTCCATCTATCAAATATGTAAATTCCAAATGTAAAACAAGCTACTATCCTAGAAGACAAATACCAGGGGCTTTTTCTAAGGGATATATTGGTTGCCTACTTTGGTTTTCATTTAGGATTGTCATTTTAGGGTTTCCTTTTAATAAATTAATTGGTTATTAAAATTGTTGGAAATTTGCACGTCCAACCGATTCTGTGAAAATCCAAGTGAACTATTGGGTGATATAAGAGACCTTTTTTTTTCTCTCTCTGAAAAGGCTTTCATAACTGGAGTGGAACCTTTGACACATAAATGAAAACTAACAGTTTTTACCATTAGAGAAAGTTGTCTTCATTAAGGGGTTTGAATAAGGTTTTCTAGCATCTATCTGTTTTTCAGTGTACAGAGTTTTCATTTTGTTATACTGGAACCTTTTGATGTTCAGAGCATTTTTGTTTCAAGAACTTTGTTATACCATTATTTATAGATTGGTCTGCTATATTGTGGTTCAAAGTTAGGATATCAAGCCAGGTACTTGAATTTATAGAACTTTCTTATACCACAAATATCCTAAGCATCAATAATACTCATAAGCACACGAGGTAGAATTAAGTGAGAGTGATAAGAGGAATATTTGGAAACTTGAAGGTTGAATTAGTGTTAAGAGACACAAATTAAGGAAAATATTATAGATGAGGAAGAGAGTAATGGTCATATAGGGAAGAACAGAGATGGATAAGTCATATATCATCATGGGCAAAAGAAAGATATGAGGGAAACTATCCTCGACTATGTCATGACTTCTGAACCTGCAATAGGAAACACATAACATGAGAAGGGCGAATAGACTCTGACATTTAAGAATCAACTAAAGACGACAGTCTAATTTTACAAAGAATATCCATTCTGCAACAGTTGTAAAGTCATCACAAAAGAGTCTTAGCACAATATAGGTTATCAGGTTTGGCCATTGTTAGTTGAATAGTTAAATAAGTAAATGAAGAATTCTCCAAGAAGGTGACCGAATAAAAAGAATGTATAAACAATATCCAGAGAGCATAGCAGCAATAGAATAGGAAATTTGGAATTGGGTTATTAATTCTGATGAAGTGTGAGATCGAACAAAGGGTCCTATTAAATTGATTGCCAAAGAAGTAAGAAGCCTAGGGCGAAGGAATCATACATGAAAGAAAAATAGATGACGAAATTTTAAATTCAAAAAGCCAGTGATGAAAATAAAACAAGAACAGTAGGAAGCGAAAATTTTTTAATTAAAGAAAACTTAAACAAGAATAAGTATGCAAATAATGCTGCAAAGAAAGGCATAAATCAAGTCTGAACCATAAAACAATTTGTACATGCAGTTGAGAGCTAAGAAGAGGGAGAAGGGTAAGCTTGCCAAGATTATAGTAAGGAAAACAAGAGAGATTTGGGGTAAAATCTTGACAAAAGAAAATGAGGTTGATTATAAATAGATAAGTTTTCAAAGACCTATTACATAAGGAATATAGAAGTGAAGTAATTCAAAATTTAGAGCTATGCCGAGCTGATCAATAGCACAGAAAGAATAGAAGTAAAGAATACCTTGGAATGGGGAAAAATAGAGCATTAAGACTAGAAGGTATTCTAAGAATCAAAAGGATTGTGATTGGCAAAAAACAAAATTTTCCAAGTAAAGGAAACATGTGTGTTGAATGGACAAGGGAGACATTCAAAACTGAGAAAACTACAAAGCTATTAAAGCTAACAATGCATATGGTAAATATTACGAAAGTAAACGAGGAATGCCTTCCACTGGAATCAAATACTTCAGAGAACTACTTTGTGTCAGGGAGGTCTAAATATTGACCCCATGTTCATATTAACACTACTCATCGAATACAGAAGATAAGAAATTTGCAGGTGGTCTTTATTAAATCAGGCAAGACTTGCATTGGAATACTGAGGCACTTAATTTGACAGAATCAGAAAAGAATCGCTCATGGGCAACCTTAAAGTTTCCAGTTGGAATTGGATCACACCATGGGTGCACTGAGTTCCTACTATTTCACCATTGTTATGAGCAACTTAATGGCACAACCAAGATGAAGGTTAATGATATATGCTGTTAGCAGATGATGTGGTACTCATAAGTCACAGAAGAAAGCAAAGCAAATGACAAGTCAAACTTTGGAGAAAGATAATCAAGTGAAAACATTACTATGGTACTGTACCAATGAACCGATATAGTAAAATAAAAAGCTCTTTTCATGACAAGTGACCATGACGGTGTTCTGCAGTGGCTATCTTGTGGCATTCATGGAAATCAAGAAATGATGGGATATTTAACAAAAAGAGAGGCTATGAAGAATTGACTGATTTTTCCGGACAAGCATCGGCACCTAGCTGTTAGTTTGGTCAGAGATTAGGGGCAATATGTTGGAAGACTTCTCCAAAAATTCAAATGTGTATATAATTGGAGAGGTATGCAGCTTAAGGATACCACAGGGTTCTTTTAGGTTTAAGATGGATGGGGTAGCCTGCAGAAAACTTGGATCAGCCGATATCAGGGAAGCTCTATTCAATGATAAAGGGAGGTGGTTGGTTGTTTTCATGGTCTGATTGCCATCAGGGTTTAGATGATTTGACTTACACAGATACTCCTTCAACAGTAATTGTGTTCCATTGAGCGCTTGAGCAACCAATGATACGGATGGTGCCCAGATATGGCAAGGACACACCGTGGACACGGTAGGACACAAATTTTACACACAAAAAGTGAAGTATCGGATACGATACCACACAATACATTGCCCTTTTTGAAGTGTTTGTACATCATAGAATTGATTACCACACAGTCTCCTTCAAACAATGATGAGAACAGAGTAGTTTCTATTATTTGTAGGGTAATTGACACATCAGGCACCATAAGAACATGTGCAGCTTTTTGCCATCATTAGGGTTGTAAAATTTCTGGGGATCCTTCTTGCAGCTGTGTTATGATGTGAAACTGTTTTGCTTCCCTTTGTAGGTCAACTATTAGGGATAAAATCATACCTCTTGTTGTCTCGTGATTCATGAGTGAGGCAGTTCAAGGGGAGGATTTCGAAGACATAGAAGGAGACGATGATGATGAAGATGATGGGGAGGAGGATGAAGATGATGTAGAGGATGAGGACGATGAGGAAGATGATGATGACGATGATGAAGATGAGGAGGAAGGCAAGAGCAGGAAGGAGGTAACATAAATTCTATTTGTGGTTTCATATATGTTTTTTTTTTTATCTATTGAAATATACAGACATTGACTTTGTTTTTCACCTATGTCAAAGGCATCAATAGGTGGCTCCTAGACAGAAGGTATGAAATATGCTGGTTTTTCCTTTCTTTTCTGTAATGTCTTATTTAATCTATAGTGTTAATCTGCCTTGTATAGTACTTGTTGACTGTGATTTTGAGACTTGCAATTAACATCTGTGGTGTTGTGCTTGAAACTGCAAAAAAGCAGATGCCTATTAGGCTAACTGAAAAATGGATTGACAATCTCCTATTGTTCCTTGGTTGGTGGCAATACTGAATTCTGGAAAAGTAAGAATCAACATGTTGTGGCTCGGTCCAGTTTGGAGGCATTGTATCGTTCAATGACTTGTGGGGCATGTGGATTATTAGGGCTCTTCAAATTGCTTCTAGTCATACTCCCTAGCTCATGAATATAAATTACACTGTATTTCATTTGCAGGTAGATTATTCTGGATTCATGACTATAAATCCTCAAAGGTTTGGCCAAAAGTATGTGGGGAAGGTACTGGGTCATTTCTTTAAGGTCATTGTACTGATTGGGTTGTTATACTTAAATTTGGTAGGTTGCAAACCCACAGGACATTGTTATTTTCTCCAAAGTTATAAAAAAACATTCTTTTGCTCTTTTGTTTCTGGAGATTTTTCGTCCTATTGTGAGAACTGTGGATTTCAGAAAGGATTGATCAAGAATGTGGTTTTGTGCATTCCAAGTAGCTTAACATCTAATGATTGTTATATGGGACAGGTCCTGATGTTTCAAATGCTTATACCATCAACGGCTTACCAGGACCCTCGTACCCATGTTCTGCGAAAGGTAAAATGACATGCCCTTTATTTACATTCGATATCTAATCATTGGAAAATGATATGGAGTGAAGAGACACTCAGCAAAAGTTCACCCATGGCTTGGAGTTGCTCTATGGATGCAATCTTCATTGCCTGATTTTTGCATCCCATGTGTGCAACATAGATAGTCATACAGCACATCTGACTCCTTGTATGTGTTCTTTTCTTCTTGTGTAGACACATTCGTGCAAGGCATGGAGCGGGTTGTTCTTCACCATTGCAAACCACCCACTAACTGTTGTAGATATTGATGCCGCTTATGTAAAGGCCTTCACCAATTCTCCAAATCAAGACAATGTTTCATCTAAGAAAGAAAACTATGTACATACAATTCTATGTACAATTTAGAAGCACCTTCAGCTGTGCATATGGACCACTTCGGATTTTTCTTTATCCATTACTGTATCAACAGATTTTAGTACTTCTATCTTCAACAAATTCATATGTATGCTTTTAATTCCTCCGCTTGAGAAATATGAAGCTCCCGAGGAGAGGAGCATTTTCCAACTGAGGTGGCTTGTAAGACTTTCTAAGCTGGTAAGCTAGGCTCTTGTGGAAAATTTTGAAGAAGAAAAGCCTATATGGCTTTGCCAAGCAAAAATGAAAAATGAGAGATTGTATTTTAAATTTTGATATATTAATCCATATTTAAATCAAGTTTATCTAATTTCATGACAAAAAATACATTACTTATTGTGTTAAAAAAGAATTTTAATATTGCATATATATGAATGTGAATGCCACAATTATTTCATTTTATTTTTAACTATGTGATTAGTAGTGGTTTAAAAAACTTATGATTTAAAAAAATATTATTAAAAATGTTTTGAAGAAGTTAAAAAAAATGGCAAGAAATTCTGGAACGGTTCACAACCGTTCCAGAATTTCAAATCTGGAACGGTTGTGAACCGTTCCAGAATTTCAAAACCGTTCCAGAATTTCAAATCTGGAACGGTTCAAAACCGTTCCAGATTTGAAATTCTGGAACGGTTTTGAACCGTTCCAGATTTGAAATTCTGGAACGGTTCAAAACCGTTCCAGATTTTCTGCGACACCCATTTTTGGAACGGTTTGAAACCGTTCCAGATTCATTCAGGAACAGTTTTAAACCGTTCCAGATGGGAATTTTTGGTGTAGTGGTTATCTAAAAGAACATGATTTATCTAATCCAATTAGGTATATTTAGTATACTTTACTAATTGGGTAAAAGATGTTTAAATTTCAAGTCCAAATTTAAATCAAGTTATGATCAAAGGGAAATGGAATAATTATTTCCCTAAATATCATTGTTGTGTATAATTACACCTTATCATTTTATACCAAAACAAAATAGTACAAATCTCGGATCCCAATTTGAAAGCTAACTCAATTTAGAATCCAAATTAAAATTATAAATACATTCTATTTAACGTTTAATCACTACCAAATACATCTTAGTTTATTTCAAATCAATATAAATGAACATTAATCAAAGTTTCATAATTCTCAATTAAATTTATAAATAATCCAAGATACATTTCTAATAACATCAAATTAAAATTAATTTAATAAAATCTAATCTCCATTAGGATACTAAACTGTTAATCAAAATATAACATTTTAATTCTTTATTAGAATATCCTAATCTAATTATTTATTTAATATTATGTGTATAAATATATATATATTTTAAAGAAAAGAAAATGGGCCGAGCCCAAAGGACTCGCTGGCAGGCCCAGCCCGCCAGCAGGCCAGGCCCGGCCCGCCAGCCGCCCCGGCCTGCTGCCCAGCAGTAGCAAGGCAGCTGCTGTCAGGCGGCAGGCTCTACCTGGGCGCTGCTGCTGCCTGGGTAGCGCTGCAAAAAAAATTTTTTAAACATAAACAATTCATATATTTCTGAAAGAAGAGGAGATCAAATCTCTAAGATTAATCGCCAAATCAAAGTATAAAATCTAAGCAAAGAAATCACACAAAACGTTTAAACCCAAGTGGAGAAATCCTACAAAAGAGCATGGTAACCAACAAACAACTAAAACATATTACAAGAACCAAAAACCATTGTTTCAGCTATCCACTTGCATGGATCTTGAAGCCAAAGCAGATCTGGAGATCAAAGCTTGGAAGACCCCACCTTGGTTTCCCTCTTAGACAGCTTCTAGGGTTTTTGTTGAAGAAGAAAGGAAGATGGCTGCAAAATGGGGAAAAACCCTAAGAGTAGAGTTTATAGAGAGAGAGGATTTTTCCAAATTACAAGGAAGGGCTCCTTGCTTTTTAATGGATTTTAAGAAATTTCAAAAAGAGTCCTCTAGCCTAAAACAGTCAATTAACTCAGGCCCAATTGTGTTAAATCAATCTATCTGACCTTCTTAACCCAACTCAAACCCGACAAACCAGTATGACCCAATAATAAAAATTGAAGGATGACATCTCACCCTCCTTAAAGGACATTTGGTCCTTCAAATGACTAACACACCTTTGGAAGAAGGTGCGGATACTGAAGCTGCACTTCGTTTCTAAGCTCCCACGTTGCTTCCTTTGGGCGATGATGATTCCATTGAACCTTCACCCAGTGGATGACACGATTTCTCAACACCTGCTCCTTGGTATCGACAATCCCCACTAATTGCTCAGTGTAAGTTGTATCATCCAGCACTTGCAATGGCTCATATTGTAGCGCGTGTGAAGGGTCTGCTACATACTTCCTTAACATAGAAATATGGAAAAAGTTATGAACACCCGACAACTCTGGGGGCAGTGTTAACCGATAAGCCACGTCATAAATCTTGCTGATAATCTGGAACAACCCCACATATTTTCGGGAAAGTTTCCCTTTCTACCCAAACCGCAATGTACCACGCGTAGGTGATACCTTTAGAAATACATGGTCACCAACCTCAAACTTCAACTCTCTCCTCCTTTTATCAGCATACTCTTTTGGCGACTGCGGGCAACCTTCAACTTTTCCCGAATCTGTCTTATCTTGTCACTGGACTCTCCAACCACAGACGGTCCATGAAAACCACGAGCTCCAAAATTCAACCAACATATAGGGGTTCGACATCTTCTTCCGTACAAAGCTTCAAAAGGTGCCATGCCAATGCGAGAGTGGTAACTGTTGTTGTATACGAATTCACATAGAGCCAAACTTTCATCGCAACTAGTCTTGAAATCCAAAACACATGCCCTTAGCATATCCTCCAATGTTTGGTTCGTACGCTCTGTTTGTCTATTTGTTTGGGGATGATAGGCTGTACTAAAATTCAGCTTAGTTCCTAAGGCTTCCTGCAGTGATACCCAAAATTGAGATACAAACTTACTATCCCGATCGGAGATAATAGAAACCGATGCTCCACGCAATCTCACCACTTCCTTAATATACAAATCTGCCATTTTCTCCATTCCTTGACCAGTTTTGAATGGTACAAAGTGTGCTGACTTTGTCAAACGGTCCACTATCACCCAAATAGCATCAAATCCCTTTCTAGTATGAGGCAATCCAGACACAAAGTCCATAGTGACATGCTCCCACTTCCATTGAGGAATCTCCAACTGATGCAGAAGACCTAGGGGTCTCCTATAATCTGCTTTAATCTGCTGGCAGACCAAACATTTTCCAACAAATTCTGCAATATCTTTTTTCATATTCTTCCACTAATAGTGATTCTTCAGATCGCGATACATCTTGGTACTGCCTGGATGAATAGTATACCGAGTATAGTGTGCCTCGACCATGATTTCATCCTTCAATTCTGGAAAATTGAGCACACAAATTCTGCCTTTATAATGTAAAATATTATCTTCCAACTTAAAATCAGGCCTCTCCTCCATATGATCTTTGATTCTTGTAATCTCGGGGTCTAGTAACTGGTATTCTCTGATCGTCAAGAGTAATTTGGGTTCCCACGAGAATATACTAGCCAATACTGCTTGCTCACTGATAGGCTCAAAGTAAACATCCATATCTTCCAAACATCGAATCTAGAAGTATTCTGCAATTAATCCTCCAGTGAATGCTGCTTTTCTACTTAGAGCATCTGCCACTACATTAGCCTTTCCTGGATGGTACTTCAACCCAAAATCGTAATCCTTAATATACTCCATCCATCTCCTCTGTCTCATGTTCAAATCACCCTGTGTAAAAAGATACTGAAGGCTTCTATCGTCTGAATGTACTTCAAAAGTGGCTCCGTAAAGATAATGTCTCCACATTTTCAATGCAAAGACCACTGCAACAAGCTCCAAGTCATGGGTTGCATACTTTCGTTCATGATCCTTCAACTGTCTAGACCCATAAGCCACCACCGTCCCATGTTGCATAAGAACACAACCAAGTCCAACTCTGGATACATCGGTGTAAATCACAAAACCATCATCACCAGCAGGTAAGGTCAAAACAGGGGCTGTGGTCAACCTTCTTTTCAACTCCTGAAAACTCTGCTCACAATCCTCATTCCACACAAAAGAACTCTCTTATGAGTCAATCTCGATAATGGGGCTACTATTGAGGAAAATCCTTCCACGAATCTACAATAATAACCTGTGAAGCCTAGGAAACTTCGAATCTCCGACACTGTTTTTGGCCTATCCCACTTTACCACTGCTTCAATCTTCGTTGGGTCCACCGCTAAACCTTCCTTGGAGATAATGTGACCAAGAAATCCTACCTGTTCCAACCAAAATTCACATTTACTTGCCTTAGCATACAATTAGTGTTCCCTCAATAACTGCAATGAAGTAAGAAGATGCTGAGCATGCTCTTCCTGACTCTTCGAATATACAAGTACATCATCAATAAACACCACCACAAACTTATCCAAGTACTGTGCAAAAACCCTATTCATCATAGCCATAAAAGCTGCCGGCGCATTTGTCAACCCAAAAGACATCACCAAAAATTCGTAGTGACCATATCTAGTTCTGAATGCAATTTTTGGGATATCTTGATCTCATACCCTCAACTGATGATATCCTGACCTTAAATCAATCTTAGAAAAATACTGCACACCTTGCAATTGATCAAATAATTCATTGATTCTTGGTGAAGGATACTTGTTATTGATGGTCACTTGATTCAGTTGCCTATAATCAATACACATTCTCATATAACCATCGTTTTTCTTCACAAATAACACTGGAGCCCCCCCAAGGAGAGACACTTGGTCTAATAAAACCCTTATTTAATAACTCATGCAATTACTCCTTGAGTTCTCTCAACTCAATTGGGTTCATTCTATAAGGGGCTTTCGATAGTGGAGTTGTGTCCGACACAAGCTCAATTGCTAAGCCAATCTCACGGACCAGTGGCAATCCAGGAATATCATTAGGAAAAACATCGAGAAACTCAGATACCACTGGTATCTCCTCCACCGCTTTAGTCTATTTATCCTCCGAGATAAACACTATATAACCCTCAAAACCTTTCATCAACAACTCATAGCCTTAATAATTGAAATCATATGAATAACAACCTTCTTCTTTGATCCCACAATTGCACCTTGTGTCATCATCAGCTATAACTTAACTGTTTTTTTTTGTCTCCAACACTTAGTTGTAGGGGGATTATTGCCACAAATGCCACAAGACTCCCTCTTTTGCTTATCAAATTGGTACTGTGAAACTGGAGACGGAGTAACTTTCTGCTTGATTTGGCTTGTAGGGGCCATGCGTCCAGTCACCTTCTCAGCTCAATATGCCTTATCCAAAAATGCCTGGTAAGTATTTAGAACTTGTGACTTGGCATGAAATAGTATATCTGGTCGAAGGCCATCGAGAACCCGTCGAATCCTCTCGCTTTCTAGAGTGATGAAGGTTGGTGCGTAACGAAATAGATGAATAAATTGTAGCTCATACTCACGAACAGACAGATTCTCTTGCTTCAATCTATTAAACTCTATTCGTTTCTGAATGTGAACATGCTCCAGTACGTACGTCTCGGGAAACTACTTACAAAAAGTAGTCCAAGCCACCTTTTTAGTGATCCCCTATATATTAGCGACTAAACGACAAAAAATGCGGAAAGTAAAGAACTCCTATAACCTCTAAACATTTGCTAAAGTTCGAATACGATTATGAACGCCAAAAACCCTCCAATGTTCCCACTTAACGTTTCTAATCCTCACATCGGACCTACGTTCTAGCATCTTCTAGAACTTCTAGAACTTGACCGACTCTGATACCATCTGTCACGCCCCCAAAACTGAGCCGGATCCAAACCCGGTTCCAGGGGTGTGAGAATTGGGGCTAATTAAAATTTTTCTAACATAAATAATACGAGCCCCAATTCCGGGTGGATTGAAGTCCTTCGTGAGGCTATGCTTGGTGATCAAGCAACCATAATCACACGTGGAACTAAAATCCATACTCATTGCAAACGGATATCACATAACAACCATGTAACAAATCTCATTAATAATAAAATCAAGGTCAAGTGCTTCAAAGCATAACCATTAAAGTTATAATTTCAAAACAAATAAATTTAATTAAATAAACTAATGGACCAAAAATGGCCTTATTACATAATCTAAAGTTTTCGAACTCTGCACCACACTAGGACACCTTAGATGATGTCATCGGTGCTCCACTCAACAACTTCGCCATCTGGCGGAATTTCCTGCGTAGCCTGACCCTCTGGTTTGGCACCGGTAACGGAACCTAAACATCAAAAGTAGTGGGTCAGATTGACGTAATCTGGCAAGAGGGTAAACTGCAAGCAATGGATTAATCAACTGAATTAAACAAAAGTATTCATTATGACCAAAAATATATCAAATGCAAATCCCAATGGCATGAATGCACAGAAACGGGTATTTCCGCAGATAAATATATAGAAACGGATAATCCTGTATACAGATAACATAAACGGGTAGTCCCGCATACAGATAATAGAATCGGGTAATCCCGTAAATAAAAACAGAAACGGGCATTCCTGCAGGTAATAACAGAAGGCACAGCTGTGTGCTATAATCCATAGTACACGTTAACCCGATGGCGTACGTCCAACTCCGAACTGCAGTTGATCAGATATATATGTATATAAATGTGCATATTTACAAATACATATGTATACAGATGCAGAATGAATCATGATATAACACCTTTAATCCCAATATTCCAACTAATATTAATTTGAGTATTTCAACCTTAAAATTTGAGAGTGTATTATGAATGAGTGTTAATTCAAGTTTTCTGAGGGTAAGCACTAACCACCTAACCGTCATAACTGGTTAAATATACACATGAGAACCAACTCTGTATCACAAGGAAATGTGAGTCCACGATGCCGTTATACTACTTCTGGTGCCTATCATGTAGTGCATCACGTACTTCACATTTTCATTCTGCACTTAATCTAATTCTCATGTGAGCATCCAGCTAAGTTATCTAAAAGGACATAATTTATCTAATCCAATTAGGTATATTTAGTATGCTTTACTAATTGGGTAAAAGATGTTTAAATTTCAAATCCAAATTTAAATCAAGTTATGATCAAAGGGAAATGGAATAATTATTTCCTTAAATATCATTGTTGTGTATAATTACACCTTATTATTTTATACCAAAACAAAATAGTACAAATCTCGGATCCCAATTTGAAAGCTAACTCAATTTAGAATCCAAATTAAAATTATAAATACATTCTATTTAACGTTTAATCACTACCAAATACATCTTAGTTTATTTCAAATCAATATAAATGAACATTAATCAAAGTTTCATAATTCTCAATTAAATTTATAAATAATCCAAGATACATTTCTAATAACATCAAATTAAAATTAATTTAATAAAATCTAATCTCCATTGGGATATTAAACCGTTAATCAAAATATAACATTTTAATTCTTTATAAGAATATCCTAATCTAATTATTTATTTAATATTATGTGTATAAATATATATATATTTTAAAGAAAAGAAAATGGGCCCAGCCCAAAGGACCCGCCGGCAGGCCCAGCCCGCCAGCATGCCTGGCCCGCTGGCAGGCCCGGCCTGCTACCCAGCAGCAGCAAGGCAGCTGTTGCTAGGCGGCAGGCTCTGCTTGGCATGCCAGGCAGCGCTGCTGCTGCTTGGGCTGCGCTACAAAATTTTTTTTTTTAAAACATAAACAATTCCTATATTTCTGAAAGAAGAGGAGGTCAAGTCTCTAAGATTAATCGCCAAATCAAAATATAAAATCTGAGCAAAGAAATCACACAAAACGTTTAAACCCAAGCGAAGAAATCCTACAAAAGAGCATGGTAACCAACAAGCAACTAAAACATATTGCAAGAACCAAAAACTATTGTTTCAACTATCCACTTGCCTGGATCCTGAAGCCAAAGCAGATCTGAAGATCAAAGCTTGGAAGACCCCACCTTGGTTTCCCCCTTAGAGAGCTTCTAGGGTTTTAGTTGAAGAAGAAAGGATGATGGCTAGAGAATGGGGAAAAACTTTAAGAGTAGAGTTTATATAGAGAGAGGGTTTTCCAAATTACAAGGAAGGGCTTCCTGCTTTCTAGTGGGTTTTAAGAATTTCTAAAATGAGTCCTCTGGCCTAAAAGGGTCAATTAACTCAGGTCCAATTGTATTAAATCAATCTATCTGACCCTCTTAACCCAACTCAAACCCGACAAACCGGTATGACCCAATAATAAAAATTCGAGGCATGACACACTGCATGAAGAGATTTTCTTTTTTTGAAAGTGCATGAAAAAAAATCTCTTTTTTTTCGAGGAATTGGACAACGAACTTCCACCAACTGGAAACCAAAGCAGCTCGTTTTGAAAATTGAAAATTAAGAAAGTTGCACGCCTCTTTCTTTCACTCATTTCTTCTTCTTCTTCTTCTTCTTCTTCTTGAAAAAATTACCATCAGGCTCATGATTCAGTGGTTTAAGTTTTGAATATTGAAGGCACCTGTCTATTATACTGGGGAGTTCCATTATAATGTAGGACCATTCCACAAATTGAACATCTAGGAGTCTCCCATCTAGCAGAATTTCTGTATATGTCCAGCTGATAATGGTTTTGACATGTGAAATGTGGTCTCCAATTGTAGAAACTAGAAGCCCATATTATAACCTATAGATACATGTTCACATGCATGCATTACATATTCCCTCCAAAGAAATGGTTCCTTCAAAATGTCTTACAAAAATAATAGATTAATACATTTTTTGCCTTGATATCAGAGTCGCAGGTATACCTATTGTTAGAATTGATTTGGAGTTTGGCCTGTGTCTGCAATGGCCACAAGCAATAAAAAGTGGGTTTTTCTTCTTCTTCTTCATCTTCTTCTTGTATTCCCTTGGCCTTTTTAATATAAGTTTTTGTCACCGATAGAAAAAATGTTTTCTTATACCTTGAAATTGTACAAAGTGAAAGAAAGGTTCAATTCTCTTTTCTCCTCATGTTATTGCAGCGTGTCTTAACATTGTAAAGTAACAGTATTTACGAATGACTGCATTATATTAGAGATATCTTGAGTAACTTTTCTACATAAATGTGTACATTTCCTTGCGAAAGTGTGACTGACAGATTTTAAGAAAGAATGGCTATAAGAAAGAATGGCTATATCGGTTGTTTAATCTTCATATGTCCACCACATCACTAAATGGCCCATCAAATAAAATGTCTACGATGGTCTTGATCACAACAGCATATTAAATAAGCTGTCAAGATTTCTACATAGTCCACTTCCACCTACTCTCCCCAGCATCACTTCCACCTACTCTCCCCAGCATCATTGAAGGATTATCCATTTTCTTCCCATAAAATGAAGGGCTTTGTTTTTGTATGAACTTCCTGTTTCTAGTTTTTGATTAATGGGCACTAGATCTTGATCTCTGCAGAGTGTGTGGTGCGTAGAAGGTTAGAGTGATAAAGAGGGGAGAGAGTGATAACGAGTGGAGCTTTGGTGAATTCAGTCACTTGAGTTCTTGATTTATACAGGCCAGGTTGGTTCTGTCTCTGCATGTTCTTCAAGGTTTTGACAGTATATACTTACATAATGTCATCCCCTGATTGGAATTTCTATATTTGGCTACTATATTTGCCTTTAAAATTCCTTTGTGAGAAAATTCAATGAATATGTGCTAATCTGATGTTCATCATTGAAATTTTATGGCTTTAAAACTGTAAGCTCCTTCCACTAGTGCACTAAAAAGAAAAACCCACACCCAATCATATCTACAAACCAAGTACTTGTGAGATTTTGCAAAACCCATAATCTACTTCAGTTTCTAAATGTTCGAAATGGAGGAGAAATGATACCACAACCTTCGGATTCGTGCATTCTAGCTGGTTAAGAGGAATTTTCAAATTGCTAGATATTTTTTCACAGGGAAAATAGTAGAACTCATTGATCAATTAGACAGAATCATAATTTTTATCATTGTTGACATTGTCAACTTGAAATTAACTTGAAATTCTCAGCGATAAAAAGTCATCAGCTTGTAAGATAAATTGGAATCTTTATTGATGAGAGAGAAAATAGAACAAAACTTAGGAAGGCTTCTTAGAACCACCCGTTAGATCAGTATTTCAGCTCCAAACTCCAACTTATACTGTTTTGATCAAGACCCAGGACTGGAATTCCCTGCAGCAGCCTTCCCTTCTCTTCTTCAGTCAAAGCTGGTTTGAGCGTATTCTCTGACCATCAGTTGGCATGAAGATATGCCTCAAACCTTTGTCGGTATCACTTTTTTTGAGTAGCTTCTTGGAGACCCACGTGGCTGACTGGGCATTGTACAGGTGAGTGCCAGCCAATTCTTCAAACCAGGCAGCTATGGGAGTGGACATAGGTTCTTCCATCTTGACATGCCGGAGTCGCATATTCTTCTTCTGTTTGGTCTTGATCTCCTTGTTCTTCTCTTTCATTTTGTTTTAGAATTGATTTGCCAAGGCTTATATTCATCATAATCATTATCATGATTGGCCTGGATCTTCCTTGCTCCTGCAATTCTGGTTCAGATTGTGAAGTAAGCAGACCATTGAGACAGTTGGAGGATAATGATTTCAGAGGCTTCTGTCGGTCCTCGTCAACATCAATGGTCCCAATCATCTTCTTCTTTCTGGAAGGTTCTAGTTGAAGAGATTGTGAATTGAGTGGACCATTGAGACAGTTGTGTAGGGAATCAACCTTCAAGCTTGATGGTTTATGTCTTGTTCTTTGCCTCTTTTTTAACATAAAGTGGTAAATGAGATGGGAGCTGCACGTAGCAGAGAAATATGCAACAAAAATCAGAAATTTAGGCATTGAATAACAATGATGATTAGGGAATTTGTTTGCATGAAATGCCCCTTTTTATAGTGGTTGGAATTTATGCAGTATAGCTTTTTGGAAAGGGCTGGTCAGGACAACCCAAGTAGAATGTGGCCGACTGCTTTCTCGTCCACACTTGTAGGTAGTGTTTGGATAGGATAAGAGGGAGATAAGTGGGGGGATAAGTTACTTTTTGCATCCTATCCCACTTATCTTATGTTTGTTTGCACTTTTAGTGCATGAGATAATGTTATCCTAGTCCTGACTCAATAGTGAATTAATACCTAATATAGGGGATTAAATAATCTCACCTGTGAGGTCGGATAACTTGAGTTGCTTTGAGTGGGGGGTGAGATTATATTTTTTAGGTATTTTTCTCCCTATTCCACCTTAGTTGGGTTTGAGTGGGGAGTGGAATTATATTTATTTGATCTTTTTATCCTTTCTCCCCCATTTATTTGGACGCAACCAAACATGGGATTTGATTAATCTTTGGGATAAACGGAATCCCATCCTATGCAATAATACCATCACATGGGTTTGGATAGTACTAACTATCCAATCCCACAAAAAATTTATCTCGCTTCCAAACACACCCTTAAGGGTTATATTCTATTTTTGTGATGAATAGGGGATGAAGAGGCAGAGTTTTTTGTGATCATAGAGCTGCTTATTCCTCTCTCTATGGTTATTTTTCCCTTTGCATGTCTTTTAAAACTAACTTAGATGAGGAGTTTAAATGAGGCGTCAAAGGGCAATCTAGGAGATGTTGGTTGTGCAGTTATTTGTGGTTATTTTGGGCATATTGTGTTTTTTTTTTTTCATTTTTTTTTATCCTCATTCAACACTCTCAGTTCACATGTGGGCTGGGTGCTTTCTCAAGTAATGTATTTGCATGGGATTGAGACCAAACCTTTGTATTTTAATGCCAAACTATGATGCCCAGATACGGGTATGAGTACGGATACGGACACGGGGAACGAGGGTTTGATACGCCGACTTGAAAATTTTAGGATATGGATACGGGTACTGTATTTCAATATATATATATATATATAAATACTTATCGTAGTGCTCAAATATTAGCAGGCCTATTGTATGGATCAAATTTTTAATGAGGTGGGCCTGACAGTATTTTAACATAGAAGAAAATAAAAGAAAAGAAAAAAAAAAGTGGGCCAAGTATCTTGGTTGGCCCAATAGCTCAACATTAAAATAGAAAGAAATAAAAAAGAAGCCTAACATGCTCGTTCTTATTAACAAAATGTGACAGCTTTTTTTGCCCCTTTTGCATCTTTGAGGCGTTATCGAATGAAAGAGAAGAACAAGAATGAATAAGAAGAAGAGTACGCGTACATAGCACCTGAAGTTAGAAGCTCGAAACAGCAACAGTAGCAAAAAACAACACAATGGTTTGCTACCTAATTGAAGAAGCAACTCGTCAAAATGAAAGCAGTAGCCCATATCAGTTTAGTAATCTCATCCTCGCTGCAACCTTCTCCTCCTCCTCTTTTTCTTCTTTTTTGCTTTCCTTTTAATCAAACTGAGAGATGGCTCATTTAGGAATAAATTGGTCAAAATGAGCAAAATCTGTTGTAATTTTGTATAAAAAATATTACAAAGCCATATCTTAAAATTGGGAGCCGTATCCAAGCCGTATCTTATCGTATCTTGTACCCATATCCATATCATATCGTCTTGGTACCGATAGCACAAGGCATTTGGAATATCCAGATATCATAACTGCAAAAATGTCACATGATGCAGTGAAACTCTTGACGGTGTTGTGCCTATCTTATATAAGTAAGTTTTCATTGAATTCTCTGTTTTAATTGTGGTTAGTTAAAATAAGCTTGCAGCCATTCTATCTGCCTAGATTCACCGTTCTACACATGTAGTTCTGGTCTCTAGGGCCAGTTTCGTGCATTCTGTGTGTCACTTGTCTAAATCAGCTTATCATTGATTTCCATGTAATATCACCTACATGCCAATATATGAGATCTTCCACGCCTGCAATCAGGCAGTGCCATAGTAAACAATCATTTAAAAAAAATGGTAAAATCCTAAAGTGCAGAAATTGTAAAGTCAAGTGCAGGGGATTAATTATAAAATATGACTTCCCAACCACTGCACATATGTGATTATGAGACAAATAACATAGAAGTATGCCCAGAATTTACAAATTCTGCTCTTTTTTACCAAGAGAAAAAAAAATCTGATCAACATGTAAATCAAAGTAGAGCGGATTGCAATAAAAAAGAGTTGTCCAAATTAAGAAATCATTTTTTATCTATATTCAATCAACAAAAGAAAAGACCCAACTCAAGAACTCTCAAGTTTTGATGGGATTCAGATAAAAAGGACGCAATGGAGGTAAAAATAATAATAATAAAAGTTAAAAAAATAAAAAAAAAAACCACAGTGACATGCAATAGCATTCAGATGAGCCATAGTGGAGATAAACTTACTATCAAAATCAGTGCTCCAAAGAGAAACGTCAAGTTACTGTAAAAGCATGTTAACTATATAATTACGTCAAAGCACAAAAGATCCTACTATTATGAAACAAAAATTATAGAAATTTATGTGGGACACTGACACACTGCAGTTATGGGAAAAAAAAAACACTAGGATAGGCAGAACAACATGTCTAAAATCCAAAACAAAGTCAACCTCTTTATAAGATAGTAGACCGACAATATCCAAGTCAGAAAATCCAATTACCCAAAACCAGATAGTGTGTTCAGCAATAATTATTGTCCTCAATTGTCCTCCAACTTTTCAACCCAATCTACATGTGACTGCACGATAGTGCAAAAGCTTAGGTACCAATTTAAGGTGCAGATTTTTTTGTTTTTTCTGTATTTGTAAAGTTTGTGATTTTACATCATATATTTTGAGATTCTCCGAGGGAGAGCACATGACAAACTTTCAGTTTACTCTCCTACAAAAGAGTGGAGACCTGTTTTAAAAGCCATTGAAGAAATCCAGGGGCTCACAGAGGTGTGTCAAACTGGGTTCAAATCCAAATATTCTCCATTCAATTTATTGTTCTGATGATTTCAGATCTGGGTTTTGTCCTGGAAGCAGGATTCCTTCTGTTTCCTGGCTTTGGGTTTTTGCTTATGAAGTATAATATTTGAAAATTTTCGTCTGGTGCTTGGAGAATTTCTAGTGGAGAAGCGTTTGTTTTGTGGTAGGATTGATGGGTTGGAATGGAATTCTATTCCTCATTGGGCCTGCACCCACGTCAAACTGCTGCAGAATTCTGTGCTGATAAAATAGCAATTACGCTCTGTTTGGGACGGAATTTCTAATTCTCATTGGACCTGGACCCTAATGAAACTGCTTATATTTGGTATGCTTAAGTGTCCAATATAAACGGGTAGGTTCCACTTCAGTTAGAAGTGGACTTTATGAGAAATTTCCTCCAAGGTGTTCTTGACGACCAACCCCCATCTATGTAACTATTTTTCTTAATATTTGATTATTATGTGTAAAACATATGGTAAAATTAATACACGAAGGAGTAAAGCTTTTGAGTCAGTTGGATATAATTAAATTTCTTATGAGAGCCATTCCGTTATAAGTTGGAAATAATTGAGCTCTAGGAACATGTAAAACTTTAAATGATGGGATTCTTACAAGGCATGTATTTCTACTTTAGTTTCTAAAGCATAGGTGAAGTATGTGATCACAGTAGAATGGAAGTTATGTATTGCTAATACAATTGTTATTTATTACTTTCTTTTCTGTCAAGTCTCTGTGTAGAGAACTCGGGTTTTTTTTTTAAGGCACTTGATGATTTCTCCATCGAGAGAATCAATATGAGTCCTACCATGAGAGTCTTTCAGAGCAATTGAAATATTTATCATAGCATTAGTCAGGGAATGACATGTCACAATCTTATGGCAGCATTCATGGCGGGATAGGCAAGAGCAGGTGATATCATTCTCACTCTGCAGTCGGATCATCGTTCGGAGGATGTATGGGCTGGTCAGGTTAGTATCAATACATTATTATGCATTCTATATGAGAAAATTTTCACACTATTGTTTTGTTATTTTATTTAATTTGTTTTTAGATTTTAAATCTTGTACTAATAAAGATGTAGTCATCATATTTTGGCAGGATATTGGAGCCTTGAGTTGTTATTGCGCTGATTTGACATTCCGGAGTTTAGGGGCTTCCGATTCTAAAGTTATGCCATGCATGATCCAAGCTGGATTTTATAGAGTCTACTGTATAGGCTACATTCACTTGGACCATGGATTGATCACTGCTTTGGTTGAGCGGTGGCGTGAGGAGACCCACACGTTTCATCTCCCAGTTGGTGAGGCCACCGTGACTTTGCAGGACATAGCTATGTTGTGGGGCCTACCTATGGATGGTAAGCCAGTCACTAGTGTGGACGAGACACGTACCGTCAGCAGCGGCAGGACATGTGTCAGCAGTTGTTGAGTAGGACGCCAGAGGGTAGTCAGCTGACTAGTGCTCGACTAAGGATTAGTTGGTTGACTACCCATTTCAGAGAGATACCAAACGACAAAAATACTATTGTGGTCATCAAGCATTATATCAGAGCGTACATACTATCCATCCTTGGGGGTCATCTCCTCGGTGAAACGTCAAACACCTACGTCAGGCTTATTTACCTACCACTACTACATGATTTGGGCATAGCTGGCAGATTGAGCTAGGTCGGTGCCAAAGTAGGTGCATTATATCAGGCGTTGTATCTGGCCACTAGGAGGGGTGCATTGTCGATATCTGGGCCACTTACTCTACTGCAGGTAACATAATATGTGTTGCACTACCTTGATCGTTTGATGTAATAAATTAATGTTTAACGTCTAACCTATTCTCTTTTATTGTTATTCATTTGCAAATGTGGGCATGGGCCGACTCCCCTGTGTTCGGAATCTCTATATGATGTTGTGCCTACGGGAGTTAGGCCTATTCCCAAGGTCAACCCACCATTACCCTTGGGCCACAAGGATGCAGGTCATACCCCTATCTTTGATATTGTGAGTAGTTTAATGTTATTTAATTCTTTTAATCCCATTATGCATTTGATAGGTGGACAGTAGTGAAGCATCTGAACGTGGTCGCATCATCGGTTCTTAGGATTGATCGCAATCATTTTGATCATCTTTGCGGGGGCAAGCTTTGTGGTTTTATTGTTATCATCTTCATTCATATATATATATATATTAGTATTATATATATTATGTCCAGCATGTTTTTTTTGAACTTTGTTTCTTGTTTTCAGTTCGTATGGGAGCCTTGCACGAAGGATGTTCCAGATACCCTGCCTGATTACTATTTGACTGGCTAGGATGTTTGGCGCACACGGTCACCTCTGATATGCTACAACAATGTGGAATGGCATCTTCCTGATCGTGTCGTATGACAGTTGGAGTTTAGGCAAAATGTTCCCCCTCAAGTTAAGATAGGTCGCTTGCTCCATCGGATAGATAGGGGTGGCCACCAGAGGCACGATTAGAACACCCACCATGCATGCTACATTGATTGCTGGAGGAGGCAGCGTACTCATGTTGTGTTGGGCATCATTGACTGCACCCCCATGGTGTACGGGGATCCCTACATGTTGTGGTTTCATCGGATAACGTGATTATTGATCGGTAACCCAGAGTACGCCCAACTAGTCATCGGTTACCACATGTCAGGAGGTATCGCTGCGCAATTGGTACAACAATTTTGTTGTTTTTATAAAATTTAATTCTTAATATAAGAATAGCATGTATGATCATTTGGTAATATATTAATCTAATCATACCTTAACCTCTTACATTTGTGGAACAAATTTTTTCATCAGCTGCAGCTGGTGATTGGAATTTATCATCATGGCACTGAGGCCAGCGGATCTGCTGACCATAGGTGTGTGTCCACCGATGTGTTGCGCGACATTATAGATGGATGTCTATATGCACTGTAGCGGATGGGTGAGCACGATAGACTAGCCGTCCATATTGGGATGGAGATACTTGTCCCTGATGCCATCCGTATGCCTACCACCATCCATCCCAGGAGGCCTCGTTGGGTTACACGGGATGGTCGTGTTATTAGGGGTCATCCAATGCCTTCAGCCTCTGTGCCATCTACGAGCGCAGTAATATTGATGTCCCATCGTTTACATCTACTTAGCATCCTTCGGTTGTAGCTACTCATGATAATGCATCATCATCTATACTAGAGAACCCCTTGGCCACAAGAATAGCAGTGGACAACATGCCATCTTCAACCCCACCACAGTCCATTATGATGCTCCCCGAGGCCACAGGAACAGCATTAGATGACATGCCATCTTCATCCCCACCACCCTCCACTATAACGGGTGCATCCCCAATTCCAGAGCATCATGATGTCACCATATCCACCCTGATAGTTATGACGGGATGCTCAAAGTAACTTGTTTCACTCCAACAAGGATTGACCTAGGCCTCTATTTCGTCCACTATATCTTTGACGAGAGTATCGCCGACACCCCTGTAGCTTGATGCCACCGTATCCACTTCAGCAGTTGTGATTGGAAGGCATTGAATCAATGTCGGATCAGCATGATGATAGAATACAAGGTTATACCACCCTATTGACCACAACAGTTTCAACAAAAGCATCACCGACATGATCAGCCATCCCAATATTTGAGGTTGGCCCTTTTTTATAGTTTGCATTGTATGCCTTGCTAAATCCATCTAGAGTTCCTTTCACTTTTTTATATATTGGTGACACATTGGGGGATTTGGTTCCAGAGGATGGATTCACTGAGGCAGAGGTAGATGCAGAGGACATTAGTTATGGTAAAGGTAAGGGTAGAGCGATGGGTAGGGGCAAGGGTAAGGGTAGGGGTAGGGATACGAGTAGAGGTTGAGGTCAAGTGGGTCAGGTGACTGAGGTTAAGGGAGTGAGTTTGGTGACTCAGCTTGAGATAGTCAGTTAGCTGACTTAGGTTGAGGGAGTGAGTCATGTGCCAGTAGTTGAAGGACACGGTAATGCGACATATCAATGGAAGAGGTTGAAGAGGGATATACGTCGGCCTCAATGTGGTACTTAGTTATGTTTCCTTGACTCTGTATTATTTTGACTAGGATGCTCTTGGGACTTTTTTATTTGTTTTACATATATGTAATTTTATTGCACTAAAGAAGAACATAGGCAGTCATTTTGGTTCCCACCTATATTGGTACACACATGTAAAATGCCAGATTTTTATTTTTATTTTTCTTTTAGCATGCGACATGCTTAACTTGAACGGGATGTGGTCACTTTTTTTTATTTCTCGTATAGACATTTAAAGGACTCTGTCCGTAACAACATAGAGGCTTACCATGAACAAATAGACTACCAGGTAGATAGTTTACAAAGTCATCATCATTGTCTTCTGAGAAGTCTAACATTTTTGGATCAGACACCATCAATGGATCTTCTAAGATTTCTATGATGGCAATGTCAGGATCATAACTCTCTTTCTTTGCATGTTCAATGGCATGAAATCTATCCAATCTTCAGTGTATCTAATCATTCTCGCGTTGAAGTCTTGTTATTACTACTGCATCGTCTCGTGACTTGTCTGTGCATAATTGAGTTGAGCTTGCTCTTGGAACTCATAATTCATGCCATCGACAACATGTCTCGAGTTCACAACATTGATCAAATAGGTTTCTTTATTGCAAGCTGTTTCCCTCGATGCAAACCCCACGTGGCAGTTGTGTGTATGCATTACGGATGATAAGGTGCCCTACATCTGGGAATCGTTCATGCACCAAGAGTTGTTTGTTTTGAAACTCACATTTTTCTCCATACCATGTATTACCAATTGGATCCATGTAGGATCTCATCGTTGGTCTACTTTGGAAATCATCATCACTGACCCAGCCTAAGAGCTTGGTTTTGCTACATTCTTAGATGTTCGTTTTGGCATTTCATTGGTAAGGCTTGAAGTGAAGTGGGAAGCCTATTTAGTGGACCTTTTGGAATCTCTTGGTTGAAGACAACTTCTAATATGTCAAATAATTAATAACTATTCAATCATAAAGCACCATGTGATAAGTTAGTCTCAATTAAGACTAGAAATCGATGGGTCACACCATTCACATTGAATGTGGATGGTCAGGGACACTGTGAGTAAACATATCTGAATGAACACATAGCACCATGTGATCTGTGATCAAGTCAGGCAAGACTTGTCCTATCACATGACATGATAAGTTAAGTTGGATGGGTGAGGTTTCACTTTTTTGCTTTGAAATGACAAGCTATTGTCAGAGATGTCTTTTATTTATTAGTGTAGCAATCAGTGACTTGTCACTTTTCCAAAATTTGTTCATTTCATGACTTTATATAATGTGGGCATGAGACAAGCTAGGTGATAAGGTCATATTCCTAATTGTTTATGAACTTTGTAAATGAGTTACATGGTGTGGGATATTTTTGAGGCGATGGGATGTAACTGGGTTTTGGAGGATGAATTCCATTACCCATGGCATCCAACTCTCAATTACTTAGGGTAGGATGTGGAGACTATGAGAAGTGAGCTTTTGTTCCGAGTAAATCAAGCTGAGTGTCTTGTCGTAGATTTGCAACAAGAAAATTATCGTATTCCTCATCGGTTGGCATTCAATATGGCTACCAATACACCTCAGCAATTGCAACGCACACTGCACCATTATAGAGAAAAAAACAAACACAAGATGAAGCATCTCCGACGAGTTGTGTTGTGTCGTGAAGCACATGAGTTTGCTCAAGACAAGGATGTGTAGCATGGTTGTCTACTTTAGGCATTTAGCATGGACCCCCAACTTGCTTTTGATTTCGAGATGTCTGATGAAGATGATAGCACTTGATAAGATCATCACATATCATTCTTCGTATTCATATAATTAGCTTTCCGGAGCTTATCTTCTCATGTGGATGCACTTTTATCTAACATAAATAAAGGAACACTGACATTTTTATTAAAAGTTCATTAGCACTTTATTATATCAAACATATTGTATTACAATGTACACAACGATTGAAAGATAAATCAATAATTTACATGTTCTTAACATATGGATTAAAAATATCAAAGCCCATTCTTCAGCTGACATCCGATACTCATAAACATATAGAACGATAGAAAGATTGGTTACTATGTGATAGCCCATGCTTCATCTGACATATAATAGTCAAATATATATTTTTCAATGGTTAGGACGTTATTACGCTTAGTGGTGGTGAGTTCCCTCTTAGTTGCTTTGGCCATCTCGCCTACTAATTAGAGCATGAAATACCGGCACCTCCGCATAAGCATCCTATTATTTTCCCTCTTAATTCTAGTTACTGCTCTTTTGTAATCGTTCTTTTCTATTCCTTGCATGGTTAGTGAGAGGCGTCGGGAAATTGGTGCACCGAGGTTGTGTAGATCCATCACCAATCCCTCTTGCTCGACCAACCTGAAATTCCACTCTTGTCTCCAACCAACGTAATACTCCTTTTGATCTAAGTATTTTTAAGTCCAACAGTCATCATGGAAATGCAGTAGTAACCACACCTGAGCACGCGCACAGCCAATTGAACTCCCCGAGACTCCACCTACCATTAGGGGAAATGATTTGGTTTCGGAAATATGGGTGATTAAGTTTTAACTATGAGACATTCTATAGATATGGGTGGGTATATATAACCAAGCTTAGTTTGTCCATATCCTTATGATATCACACAATTCTTTATTCATGTATGAATTGTCACAATCATCGATGCATCAATTATTATATTGATTTTACTTGTTGATGTCATTGTAACATTCATGAGGGGCAATATTGGGGATCAGCTTTATCCAAGACCGATAGATAGGTTTGTATTAACCCTACACAATTCGTACAGATCTACAATCGTGTTTGCTCATCAAATTTGTCATTTTGTACATCACATGCCATGTCGCACTATCAATTATCTGTTTATATGGAGTGCAAGAAAGAGAAAAAAAAGGAACACTGTAGAACAGAGGGAATAAAGAAATGAAACAATGTAGAAAAAAGGACAAAAGGAGAATGTTGTACAATATGAGGGAGTAGGAGGAATGAAAGAAATAAATGAAGAAAGTAGAAAAAAAAAAAAAAGAAACAAAGAAGACTGTATAACAGTGAGGGAGTAAGACTGTAGGAGGGATGAAAGAAATAAGTGAAGAAAATCATGTAGTTTTTTAATAGAAATCATGTAGTTATCAGGTCATTACAAAGTTTTACTACCTTAGTGAAATACTACACTAATAAATTGTGGTCAAGAAAGAAACTAGGGTTTATGGGGTATTGTCTCAATGGTGTTTATTTATTATTAATATATTTTTTTGTGTTTTTAGTTTTATTAGTGGTGTTTTGTTTTTAAACAAATCAATAAATTTCAAAAAGAGTTCTCAAAGTGGGACAACCTCTACTTTATTGATTTTATAAACTAAGGTTTATGGGAGCCTATTTCAATGGTTTTTTGCGCTGTGTTTTAAGTTTTAACAAAGGTGTTTTAAAAAATAAATTCAAGAAATTTCAAGAAGAGTTTTGAAGGCAAGAAAACCTTTGCTCTACAAATTTTGTTCTTGAGTTCAAATTCCTTGATAAGGTTTCTTGCCTTTTGTCAGCAATCAAGCAAAATATTAAAAACCAATAACTACTACGGACAGTTTTCTCAAACCAAAATAAACTTTCAAAGCTTAATTATTAGTTAATAAGAGGGTGGGAGTTTCTAACTAGATTTTGCCTCAGCAACATACATTTTTGAAAACAATTTTCATTGAATTGTTTCAAAAATTACTTATGAAATGCAACAAATATGTTCCACCTAATTGGCTAATATGTTATTAATATATGTGATATATGTTTCTTTTTTTCATATTTATGTTACTTATTTAACCAGATCAGTCCCATAGATTGGTCATCCTTTATTGAAATTAGGCTTTTTTCATTAATCTTATGGTCATGCAATATGCATATTGGTGATCCATGAAATTTAACAAGCCAAATACCCTATAGATTCGATTTGGATAGATTTTTAAGATTTGGCTAAATTTTTAAAGGAATCTGATCAACTAAAAGGGCTAAGTATATTTTATTGATTTGATTGTTAATTAGGTAGAATCGTTGTTGTAGTAGAAAATCTAATGAATATTTGTTAAAGCTTCATGTTTGACATTCCATTTTGTTGTTATGTTGTCAAATAATTTTGGTAACTGTCTTAGTTCTAATAATTTTGGTAACTATACTGTATAAAAAAATAAATGCGAGTGAGACTTAGAAATGGAGTCGTCAATGGACCTACTGATGACTCCATTTCCAATGGAGTCTTCACCAGGAGCCTTCGTCTTTGAATTTTTTATTTTTTATTTTTTTGATTTTTTTTAAAATTCAATAACGAAAATGTCATTATTATATGGTGTCTTTAATGAAGACTTTTTTTAAAATTCAATAACAAATATGCCATTATTAAATGGTGTCTTCAATGAAGACTCTACTTATAATAGAATCTTATAATACTTTTGGAATAAAGTTTAAAAGAGACTTAGTTTTTTAAATAAGTAGTAAAACAATATTATTCTAGGAAAGGGCTCATAAAAACCAAACCCATAATGGAGAAAGGGATATAGAAGAGTAGGGGATATGTGATGAAAGCATCAGAATCAAGGATCCAAAGAATATTAGAAAGCGGATTCTCTCTCAAGCTCAAAATAGAGAAGAACCACTTCCGTTCTCTCCGGTGAATTGAATTGAATTGCCGAGACAAAGAGGAGGAAAGGAAAGATGACATCGACGGCTATTGTTTCCTTTGTTGTAGGAAAGCTCAGCGATTCCATCGTTGAAGAAGCACGGTTTCTTTTCGGAGTGGGTGAGCAATTCGAAAGGATTCAAAGAGACCAAAGGAGCCTGCAATCCTTTTTGAAAGACATTGATGCAAAAGTGCACAAGAAGGAAAATGCAATAGTGAGGGATTGGGTGCAACAAATCAGAGAAATTGTTTATGATGCTGAAGATATCATCGACTTCATCCATAGTGTAGCTGCCAAACAAGAAGCTATAGGGGGAGGGTTTATAGGCCATGACAAAAGATACATTTTCATCGCGGATGAGTTGACAACCCTCCACAATGTTGGTGATCATATTTGGAAATTAAAGTCGAGGATCACTGACCTCTCTAGCAACAAGCAAAATTTCAATCTAGATGTCATCGGCCAAGTACAAGGGCAAGAGTCAATTTCATTGAGCCATTATAGGTGGAATTTTGCCCTATTTGAGAGGCCGGTTGTGGTCGGGATGCAAGAGGAAATGGTGATTCTCAAGGAGTGGTTGATTGATGGAGATCCCAAGTGTCATGTTGTTTTTATTGTTGGCACGGGCAGTTTGGTAAGACCACTCTCGCCAAACAGGTTCGTTTTGATGTTGAAAGTTATTTTGACTGTCATGCTTGTTGGAAGTAGGTGGGTCTCGTTGATAGATTTTCAAAACTTTTGACCCACTTGACACAAGGATCAATTATCCATAAGACCAAAAACCCAATCCAGGATACATTACCCTCAATCTCGTGACCATGTACAGTAAATATTCTATCTAAAAGACAAAATCAAATAGCACTAAACATCCATAATAATCTAGATATGCAAGAAGCAGATCATACCTTTGGAGATCCGTAGTGCTCTAATGGAGAGGTTGTGACTCTACTTGATGATGAGAATCTTCAACACTTCTTAGCCTTTGTGGATCTCATCCATGCACATATATCACATCTAATATACTAATAGGACCCAGTTCAACTCATGAACCATTATGTCATATGTATTGGTCATGTACA
The DNA here is from genome assembly GCA_037013555.1 of Sextonia rubra. Classification (NCBI taxonomy): domain Eukaryota; kingdom Viridiplantae; phylum Streptophyta; class Magnoliopsida; order Laurales; family Lauraceae; genus Sextonia; species Sextonia rubra. Next base: position 13,707,577 of record JASUAD010000008.1, read on the forward strand.
TGAAGTAGTAAAATAACATTCATCTCATGAAAGTAAAGCATGATTTTATTGATAAATAAAGAAATTAATCAATTTATTACATCAACTGATGGATTGAGTCCACAAAATCTAACAATGCTTTCATTTACCTATCTCAACAATGTAAATGGAGAGAAATTTGGACCAGCCTTATAAAATCCCTAATGAAGCCTGAACCCGAGCAAGGGCAATAGAGAAATTGAATGATCAGGAATTGGGGGAAGCTTCGTTGTCATTTGAGTGATAAAAGATATCTAGAGGTGATTGATGATATATGGTCTAAGGATGCATGGGACATTGAAAGACATTACCGGATAGTTCAAACAAAAGTAGCATGATGCTTACAACTCGTAATAAAGATATAGCCGACTCGTTGAGCCCTCCTTATGAAATATGCCTTCTTAATGATGATGAGGGCTGAGGATTGTGATTGAGGAAGACCTTTCCAGGCGAAAAAGCTCCAATTGTTTGCCGTGGGGAGTTAGAAGAAACAGGGAGACAGATCCTTGCAAAATGTCATCGTTTACCACTAGCTATTGTGCTTTTAGGAGGTCTTTTATCGAGAAGACGTGCGATATTGAGTGCATGGTCCAGAGTTCTTGAGAATGTAACCAAGCATCTTGCCGAAAGCTCAGATAAACTGACGGAAATACTAGCTTTAAGTTACTATGATTTGCCTTATTACTTGAAGCCATGCTTTTTATACTTTGGCCTTTTTCGAGAGGACTGTAAAATCAGTTCAAAGAGACTAATCAGGTTGTGGATTGCTGAAGGATTCATTCAACAGGGAGACACATACACTAGTGGTATAAGTGAAAACCTGGCGGGGGGCTACTTAGAGGAGTTGATGTTGGATATCATGGGTGGTGGCCCACATGACCACCACTCACTTTGATATGTTCAAAGTATATGTCTTCCACTAAAGCTACGTCCCTGGAAACTCTCCAGTCGTGCGATCATGGAAGGCTTTCCGTTGATGGGGAGGAAAGCATTAGCGGAGTCTATAAAAGGCATTGGGAACTCTCTCATCTTCACACATACTATTACTGCTTGGCATTCCCATCGATCAGCAGGCATTACGAGAAGACTGAGAGAGTTAAAGTTACGGATCTCCTCTTCGTTTCGCGATGGATTCAGGTATGCCCAATATTGGTTGTTTTTCATAATGCAAATCGATCCGTCAAAATGCAAATCCAATCCGTTAAAGTTTTTCCTAAGGGCCATTTATGCTTACAATTGGTATCAGAGCCATGGATTTCCATTGATATGGTTGGATTTGCATCAAAGGTGTTTACTGTTTACAGAAATAATAATAAATAAAAAAAAAAATTTTCGGCGGCAGCAGTCTCAGGCAAGCCCAAACTACAGGGCCGGACTGGGTTGCGCGGCGGGGCGGCGCAGTCGGGCGCTGCGTTTCTGGCAGAACAGAAACAACAGAATAAAAAAAAAAATTTTTGGAAACGCAGCGCCCAGCGGGGCGCTGCCCTGCAGCAGCGCAGCAAGGCGCTGCGCTGCGGCATCGCAGCAGCCCCAGTAGGGTGCTGCGCTGCAGCGCCTCGGCAGCCCCAGCAGGGCGCTGCTGCTGTTCCAGCGGCAGCGCCCAGGATTACATATAAAAAAAAAATTCTCTGTTTGCCGCCGGGAACCAGCCGGCGACATTCACGGCCGGCGCCGTGGGAGCGCCGGCAGTCCGCGGGGCCGGGGCTGTCGGCGTCGGAGGTGGAAGGACCGGGTAAAAGGGCAATCGGTTTTAACCGATTGCCCCTGTTTTCGGGAAGAAGGAGAAGTGGCTCGGGTCGGGTCTCAGGTCGTTTGGACCTGGCCCGACCCGACCCGGTCAGTTTTATTTAAGGAAATGGAACTGGGTTAACGGATCGGGTCGTTTGGACCTGACCCGACCCGACCCGGTTAGGTTTATTAAAGAATAAAAAAGACTGGGTTAACGGGTTTGACCCGGCCTGACCCGAACTGACCCGATCCGACCCGAACGGACCCGGGTCATTTATATAACGTCAGGTCAGTCTGACCTGACCCGATCCGACCCGGATTGACCCGGTTCATTTATACAACGTCAGGTCAGTCTGACCTGACCCGATCCGACCCGATCCGACCCGAACGGACCCGGGTCCTTTCTATAACGTCAGGTCAGTTTGACCTGACCCGATCCGACCCAACTGACCCGGTTCAACTGGAATTAAAGTAATTGGGCCTCGGATTCGGGTTTTGACTGACCCGGGTCGACTGACCTGGCCCAGACCAACATTACAGAATATATAAATGGCAGGTCAGGTCCGACCTGGCCCGACCTGTCAAGCCCGACTGGGCTGAACAGGTTATTTTATGACCTGGGTCTGACCCGACCCACTGGCCTGGCCTGGTTTGAATAAATTATTATATTTATGTGTTTTTTGAATAATTAGGTCATTATAAAATTGATCCGTTCCGATCAGAACCGTCCATTTGATATATTTAAATGCTGTAATCATTCTGATGGGACTGGATCATTTACATGTGATCAGATCAAGGCCAGATCAAGGAAAAAATGAACGATCAAAATCTTATTTTGATCATTACGGACACATATGATATCGGATTTTCGATCCGTTTCTTTTGTTGTGTTCCTTATGATGAGATCTACCATATTAGTGAATTAATTCCCGATCCAATGGTTCAATGATAATATCATAAGGTTTTATGCATGTTTAACTCATTTAAATTCATGTTTTCCGCTTATTGTTTACATGATTAATGTTGTTTGAGTTATAATTTGTTACATGCATGAATTTTTGATAAATAAATTAGTGTCATATGTTTCAATTATGAGTTAACTAGGCAGTCACCAAAGTGGCCCAGTTATGATGAAACTCATGTTTCAATTATTGAATTAGAGATACCATAAATAACACTAAAATTGCAACTTCACTTAAAAGATAGATAATCGACCCAAAGGAGTTTATCTTTTGATTATTTGGAGATTGGGATAAAACACATTAAAGATGTTTGTGAATTCGTGTTGATCTATGCCCAAAGGTGGGATCTCACTTATTCACTTAATAAATTGTGGTTTTATCAAATAAATGAGAATAATAAATTTAACATGTTACATTTGACCCAAAGGTTATTTGTAATGATGTAAAACTATTCTTTCTGTTGCAAGTTTCCCTTTAAATTCAAAACATTATAGAATTGTGAGAATAATAGTTTATCTCTTCTTTTTACAGCATCTTCCTCCAGATCCTTGTCTCTTCCCTCATGCTTAGGAACTATTCCTTCTTTAGACGGATCAAACTACCCTGACTGGTTAGACATGCTGTCATTAACCATAACTTTTCTAGACTTAGAGATGGCTTTAGATGAACCCATGCCTCCTGCGCCTACCGAACAGAGCTCTGAATATGAAAGGGCAAAATATGATCAGTGGCACAAATGTGATAAAAAATGCCAAAAGATTATTATGACTTCAGTCTCTAAGAGTATTAGGGGATCGCTTGATCAAGGAAAACATGCCAAGGAACTCTTAGATGAAATTAAGTCACAATTTGAAGTGACAGACAAGGCATTAGGTGCCACCTTAATGAATAAATTGACTAATATGCAGTACGATGGGATAAAAGGAGTTAGGGAACATATCCTACTCATGTCCAACCTAGCATCAAAATTAAAGGATATTGACATGAGTATTTCCGATGGATATTTGATCCAATTCATTCTGGACTCCCTTCCCTCTGCATTTGGCCCATTTAAAGTAACATACAATCAGAGCTCTAGTCGGTGGACCATTACTGAGTTGATCGCACGATGTGATCAAGAAGAGAGGAGGCTTAAAACCGAAGGGCAACTTCAGGTGAACTTTGTCTCCCATGCTAAGGGCAAGAAAGGTCCTAGAAAATTCAAAACTAATGCCAACATGCCCAAGGTAGATCCGAAAAGTAAGAAACCGGTGAAGAGTAAGGGAAAGAAGGGATCCGAAAAATGTCACTTTTGTGGCAAGAAAGGACATTTCAAGAAGGACTGCCTCAAAAGGAAGAATTGGTTTGAAAAAAGAGGTAAGCAAAGAAAATTATCTCTTGTATGTGAAACCAATATTATTGATGTCCCATCCAATACATGGTGGGTCGACTCTGGTGCAACCGTTCACATTTCTGGTTGTATGCAGGGATTCCTTTCAACCCGGAGGCCAAGTGATGGAGAAAGAGCCATCGTTATGGGAAACCGGAAGGAGTCAAGAGTCGAGGCAGTAGGCACGTATAGGCTGGTGCTAGATACAGGATTTGTTCTGGATCTGCCGAACACCTTTTATGTTCCGGATATTTCCCGAAATCTGGTTACTATTTCAAAGTTGGATGTAAAGGGATTTGTGTTTAACTTTAATCAAGGATCTTTGAAACTTTTCCACAATAATATAATGATTGGTAGTGGTTTATTATGTGATGGCTTGTATAAGTTAAGTGTCACGCCCCAATCCCGGGAATTTGGGGATTTGAGTGGGCCCCCAGGGCGTGGATACGTAATCCCGTAGAAATCCGTGCCCTGAAGAATTTTGCACGAATTCCTACAAGGGAGATTCCACAGGAACGTGTGAGGTATGCTGACACACGTACAAATGTAAATTATCATAATCGAAAACCTGTGAAATACTCAATAATCATCAAGAGCACATAAAGTTCATAGTCTATTAAAACATATTTTCATACAATAGTGTTATAGTCCTTTAAATACATTCCCAAAATCAGTCCTTAAAGGTGATACCAAAGTCTTCAACATAATACTCCCAGAAGTAACGCTCTCTGTAGGATGGCTAGTAGTAAACGTCGCCATCCATCCATTCACCTACACCCCGAGGTACCGTTAGGGTATCTTCCGGGGCCGCATCAATATTCGTGTCGGGAGCGGGTGCTGTATCTGCAATACCGAGGGTAACACTGTTAACACGACGGTTAAGCAAGTACTAAGCATAGGAATTAATATAACATAATACATTAGCAAGAACAATCACTAAACATGATGCATGAGTGAAACTCAAGGTTATACATACTGATTGGCAACCACGATGCTCTGTTCTCCCAAAGGGAGCATACATAACGTATGGGTTGCTAGGGGATCAAGCTAGCTTCCCGAGGAGCGTCGACAACCCCTCCGTAAACCTACTGCAGTGGTGACATATAATACCCAAAGGGCAGAAGCCAAGTGGTGCCGACTCGGAGTCAATCATACAAATCATAACATACATAAGGAATAGATAATCATAAAACAACGAATACTTAAACGAAACACATGCAGGTAGGCTACAAGGCCCGAGCCTCAGCTACACCCTTGGCTAGCAAGCACACACTCAATAGAAGCTCTGGCTTGTCAGACACGCACTCATTAGAAGCTCAGGTCTGAATTGCCTCGGGTTTTGCTGGGGAAGTAAATTCGATATCAGTCATGTCGAAGGTAGTGTAATGTATCAATATGAATGCATTTCGATAAAGCAGTCTCCTGATTCCCCAAGGACATTCAGCACGAGGTACACATGAGATGTTCGGTGTCGTTGTGTTACCGCATCTGGGTATTACATTGTGTATACGGAACACCCTTCTCATGCCAACATCCATGACTTACCATTGGGGAATCCTTCATTCATTCCAACGTATAATTACCAATGGCCAAAGTGGAGGTATAGAGGGTACCATGACTAAAGCCCTACAACATCATTGAGATTCCTAACATCCTACGTTCACTGGGTTCTTACGGCTTAGCCGTATATAGGGTTATGGCTTAGCCGAGAGGGGGGTCACAGTTCATCCGGATTTTCAGTGTGGTTACGGTTCAACCGTATATTGGCCTAAGGCTTAGCCGAGCTAAGCCTACGGCTTGGTCACGGGGAGGTCACAGCGTAGCCGTAGGGTATCTCACGGTGCAGCCGTATGCAAGCCGTAGAAGGAGCTGGGTTCTGTGCGCTCTCTGGAAAGTTAGCCGTAGAAAGACCTACGGCTAGGCTACAGGCTGGGTACGGCTTAGCCGTAGTGGATTTCACGGCGTAGCCGTAGTGAGCCGTAGTACAAAATCTCATTTTACTGCTCTCTGAACCTTGAGCCGTAAGAGCTCACGGCTTAGCCGTAGCTTCGCCGTAAGCTTCAGAAAATCTACATACAGTTCTGTAGCTCAATTTTTCTGTACGGAATCAATACAGAACTCACTTATAAGGGAAATTCTGAAGCTCAACTGAAGTTTTCTGGAGAGTGTTCCATACTCACACACCTTCTATTCCCATCTCCATCACTCCTACTTGATTCATTCATACATATTAAGAAAGAAGAAATGGCAAGGAGAATAACTAACTTAACATGCAACGAACAATTCCACATGCAGTGAATCTAAGCTTAAGTACTTGCCTCTCCTAACCGTACTACCCTTTCCCACTGTAGCTTGCCGTGAGGTTGGAGGAAACCTTCAAATTTGAATGGGTTCTCTTAGATCTGTAACTTAGAGAGGGAGGAATGCCCAAAGGAGTAAGGAGAAGATGAGTGGAGACCACTCCCACAAATGCACACCCCCAAGATCGCCATGCACTCCAATGCAAGGAGAAGAAACCCAGAAAAAAGAGAGCTCCAGCCAAGAGAACGAGAGGAAGAAGGAGAAAGAACGTGGGATTCTCTTTTTAAACATAATTTCCCTGGAGTTACATGCAAGCCCATTTGTTTCTAGAAATTTCAGTTTAGTCCGGAAGGGCTCCAATTGGCTTATGATGAGTCCGGATTAACTCGGGCCCAACACAAAAGATGATCTACGCGATAAATCACACGTAAGGAGATGGACGGGATACTTAAGAGGCATAAGGACAATTTACGAAAAAGCCCTTAGCTATTTAAGCGGGGTCCAAACCCAATAATTCGCACTAAATTGACCCTCAACCAGTCTTAATCAATAGGAACAAGGTTAATTAACGTAATTAGGATTAGTGAGGGTTCGGGTCCTTACATCCTCCCCCACTTAGGATCATTCGGTCCTCCGAATGCACGTACCTTAGGTAGTAGCTCTGGATATTTGGCCCGAATTTGATCTTCGAGTTCCCAAGTGGCCTCTTCCTGTCCATGGTGATTCCATAACACCTTGACCCATTTGATCGTTCGCGTACGCAGCACCTGTTCCTTAGTGTCAATGATACAAAGGGGTCTCTCTTCGTAGCTCACATTAGGCCTTACCTGTATATCATCCAACTCAAGAACATGTGAAGGATCTGGGAGGTATTTCCGGAGCATTGATACATGGAACACATTATGAACTCCTGCAAGCGAGGGTGGCAACTCCAACCGATAAGCTAAGTCTCCCACTCTACTCTGTATCTCAAAAGGCCCGACGAACCGAGGAGCAAGCTTACCCTTCTGGCCAAACCTGATAGTACCCTTCATTGGGGAAACTTTTAGGAAAACTCTGTCCCCCACTTGGAACTCGAGGGGCCGGCGGCGGTTATCTGCATAACTTTTCTGGCGCGATCGTGCAGTTCTCAGTCTATCTTGCACTTTTTGTACTTTCTCCGCTGTATCCGCTACCAGAGTGGGTCCATGGAAACTCCTAACCCCAACTTCTTCCCAACAAACTGGCGTACGGCACTTTCGTCCATACAAGGCTTCAAATGGGGCCATACCGATGCTCGCGTGAAAGCTGTTATTATATGCAAACTCGCACAAGGAGAGGTGCTCATCCCACTCCTTTCCGAAATCCATTACGCTAGCTCGTAGCATATCTTCCAGGGTCTGTATCGTTCGTTCCGATTGCCCATCTGTTTGAGGATGGTAAGCCGTGCTAAAACTGAGTTTGGTGCCTAAAGACGTCTGGAAAGACTGCCAAAAGGAGGACACGAACCTACTATCTCGGTCGGACACAATTGAGACCGGGGTACCATGTAGCCGTACAATCTCATCAATGAAGATCTTGGCCATTTCCTGAAATTTCATCCCTTTCTTGATGGGAATAAAGTGGGCTGATTTTGTTAGTCGATCGACAATCACCCACACTACATCATGGTGTCTACTTGTTCGAGGTAGTCCGGAAACGAAATCCATCGTCAGGTTCTCCCATTTCCATTTAGGAATTGATAGAGGGTGTAACAACCCGGGAGGCTTCCTGTGCTCAGCCTTCACTCGTTGGCAGGTAAGGCACTTGGCCACAAAGCCCGCTATGTCCCTCTTCATGTTATTCCACCAAAACCTGCCATGTAGATTCCGATACATTTTTGTACTCCCTGGGTGCATGGAGTACCGGGCATGGTGTGCTTCAGTCATAATTGCCCTTTTGAGGTTATGATTTTGAACTCCTGGAACACAAAGCCGATCTCGAAAGTACAGCACACCGTCTACAATCCTGAAATCCGGTTTCTCAGAAATACGATCACGAATCTTGACAAACTCCGGGTCTTCAAACTGTCTCTCCTTGATCTGCTGAATCAAGGTGGGTTCGAAGACGGACATAGCCACTAACATGACCTTATCATCTACGAATTCAGCTTCCACGTCCAGATCTCGGAATTCTTCCACTAGAGACCATTCACCACACAAGAATGCCAACTCGGTGGTGGATTTCCTGCTTAAAGCATCAGCCACTACATTCCCTTTTCCAGGGAAGTATCTAATCGGGAAGTCATAGTCCTTTATGAATTCCAACCACCTGCGCTGTCTCATGTTAAGATCATGCTGCGAAAACAGATACTGGAGACTGCGATGATCACTATGGACTTCAAATTTCTCTCCATATAAATAATGTCTCCACATCTTCAGCGCGAAAATTACTGCAGCCAATTCCAAGTCATGCACGGCATAGTTTTTCTCATGTTCCTTCAATTGGCGAGATCCATATGCTATTACCTTTCCATTCTGCATGAGTACACACCCTAGCCCAATGCCTGAAGCATCTGTATAGATAACAAATCCGCCACTCCCTTCTGGCAGGGATAAGATCGGGGCTGAGGTTAACTTCTCCTGAAGCAGTTGGAAACTCGATTCACACTATGCGGACCACACAAATGGTTCGTTCTTTCGTGTCAACTTAGTCAAAGGGGCGACTATTTTGGAAAAGTCCTTCACGAACCTTCTATAATAACCGGCCAAGCCAACAAAACTTCTAATTTCTGCAACGGTTTTGGGACTCTGCCACGTAGTTATAGCCTCAATCTTAGCTGGATCTACTGCAAGCCCTTCCTTAGAAATTATATGCCCTAAAAAGGCAACTTGTTCCAGCCAAAATTCACATTTGTCCAGTTTGGCATACAATCGGTGGTCCCTTAGCAATTGTAGAGAGGTCCTCAGATGCTCCACATGCTCGTCTTTGGTCTTGGAATACACCAGAACATCATCAATGAAAATTACCACGAACTGATCAAGATATGATGAGAAGATCTTGTTCATTAAGGCCATAAACACTGCTGGGGCATTTGTCAATCCAAAAGGCATAACCAAGAATTCGTAATGCCCATATCTTGTCCTGAAAGCTGTCTTTGATGCATCTTGGTCCCTAACTCGCAGTTGATGATATCCAGACCTAAGATCGATCTTCGAAAAATGTGTTGCACCCTGTAGCTGATCAAACAATTCATCAATTCTAGGCAGTGGATATTTGTTTTTAATTGTCACCTGATTCAACTGCCGGTAATCAATACACATTCTAAGGGTGCCATCCTTCTTCTTCACAAATAAAACCGGGGCTCCCCATGGAGATGTGCTAGGGCGAATGAATCCTTTATCCAATAACTCTTGTAACTGTAGTTTCAGTTCACGTAGCTCTGCTGGGGCCATTCTATATGGAGCCTTAGAGATGGGAGCGGTACCGGGTACTAGCTCTATAGTAAAATCCACTTCCCTGATTGGTGGAAGGCCGGGTACTTCATCCGGGAATACATCCGGAAATTCGCAAACCACAGGTATTTCTTCTAACCTCTTAGGTGATTTCTTTTCTACGATGAAGGCAATATAGCCCTCACAACCACTATGTATTAATCGTTCCGCTCGAAGTGCTGAAATCAATCTGGTGTTCGAACTCTTCTTGTCACCTTGGAACATCGCACTTGGACCATCTCCACTCACCCTTACGGTGACGGTCTTACGGAAGCAATCCAAACAGGCCATATATTTGGTTAGCCAGTCCATGCCTAGGATTACATCAAAATCGTGCATGGGTAGCACAATAAGTTCCGCTGGGAGAAGGACTTCTCCGATGAGAACTCGACAACCAGGGTAATAGTCATCACAGGTTACCCGTTTACCAACCGGAGTGATAACACTCAACACATATGGCAATTGTACAGGCGATTCCCGTACCCTACTAGAGAACCGAGGTGAGATGAAGGAGTGTGAGGATCCGGAATCAAACAACACTTTAGCTTCAATACCGCAAACAGAAACCTTACCTACAACCGCATGTTCTGCCGCCTCTGCCTCTTCTTGTGTCAATGCATAAGCGCGGCCTTGCCTTTGGGGTCGGTGTTGCTGTCCTTGTCTCTGTTGTCCCTGGCCTTGTCGTGTCTGCCCTTGGCCTTGTCTCACTTGCTGTTGCTGTCGGTTAGGCGCAGGAGGGGGCTGCTGATACTGCTGCTGTTGAAAGCCTTGGCTAAATTCCTTCCTTCTTGGACACTCAGACAAGCGATGGTCCATGGAGCCACAGCCAAAACAGGCTCCCATGGACCTCCAACATTTACTAGTTTCGTGACCCTTTCCGCATGCACCGCAAACTGGTCGGACGCGCCGCTAGCAACTCCCTTCTGTTTCTTAGAGTACTGCTGACCTTTCCCAGAAGGTGGAGCACTCTTCTTAGACTCCCCCAAGAATAGGCTCTTCTCAATTTCTTCCGCTGCGTAAGCCCTGGCCACTGCATCGTCATATTGAACGGGACGCTGAAAGGCAGTGGCATGTCCCTTGATAGCAGGCCTTAACCCTTCCAGAAATCTTTCCACCCTCTTCTCCTCAGTATCAATCAAGTCTAGAGCAAACCGAGAAAGCTGGCTGAATACATGCACGTATTCTGCAACGGTCATGAGGTTCTGCTGCAGGGAAAGAAACTCTGCCTTCTTTTTGCGAGTAACGTGGTCGGGAATGAACTTCTTCCGGAACTGCCTCTTAAAGGCTTCCCAAACAGTGGCGTCCGGCATAGTCCTCATGTGGTCCCGAATACTCTTCCACCATGTATCCGCGACGTCTCTAAACATGGATGCTGCGAGGACCACTTGCTGCCTGGGTGTGCAAGTCAAGGTGTCGAAAACATTTTCCGTGTGGACAAACCATTCATCTGCTTGTAACGGATCCTCATGTCCAGTAAACTCTGTTGCTCCCCTTTTTCGAAACTTCTCATACAAGGAGTTAGGATCTCCTGGCTGATCCTGTTGGTTTAACATGGCGGCCATCTGCAACTGCATGGCGGCCTGATTGGCGTTACTAGCTGCCAATTGATGCATTAACATCATAAACCGTTCCTCTGTATTGTAGGTGGGTTGAGGAGGAGGTTGTGGTGGAGGATCTGCGCCGTCCAACTCAATATTATTACGGTTATTATCACCGGAACTGTTGTTCGTACCGGATCCAGACGCCATGGTTCTGCAGTCACAATGGTCATTAATCATATATGTTTAAATAGATGCACATACATACATACATACTACAGTCATACCATAGTTATCATTATAATAGAAACCCACTTAAACGGATCTATCGGAACCTCACCACGCTTCCTAATGTTGCTAAGTCTTTTAAGTGACTTCTTGGAATGGCTCTGATACCATTACTTACGTATGTCACGCCCCAATCCCGGGAATTTGGGGATTTGAGTGGGCCCCCAGGGCGTGGATACGTAATCCCGTAGAAATCCGTGCCCTGAAGAATTTTGCACGAATTCCTACAAGGGAGATTCCACAGGAACGTGTGAGGTATGCTGACACACGTACAAACATAAATTATCATAATCGAAAACCTGTGAAATACTCAATAATCATCAAGAGCACATAAAGTTCATAGTCTATTAAAACATATTTTCATACAATAGTGTTATAGTCCTTTAAATACATTCCCAAAATCAGTCCTTAAAGGTGATACCAAAGTCTTCAACATAATACTCCCAGAAGTAACGCTCTCTGTAGGATGGCTAGTAGTAAACGTCGCCATCCATCCATTCACCTACACCCCGAGGTACCGTTGGGGTATCTTCCGGGGCCGCGTCAATATTCGTGTCGGGAGCGGGTGCTGTATCTGCAATACCGAGGGTAACACTATTAACACGACGGTTAAGCAAGTACTAAGCATAGGAATTAATATAACATAATACATTAGCAAGAACAATCACTAAACATGATGCATGAGTGAAACTCAAGGTTATACATACTGATTGGCAACCACGATGCTCTGTTCTCCCAAAGGGAGCATACATAACGTATGGGTTGCTAGGGGATCAAGCTAGCTTCCCGAGGAGCGTCGACAACCCCTCCGTAAACCTACTGCAGTGGTGACATATAATACCCAAAGGGCAGAAGCCAAGTGGTGCCGACTCGGAGTCAATCATACAAATCATAACATACATAAGGAATAGATAATCATAAAACAACGAATACTTAAACGAAACACATGCAGGTAGGCTACAAGGCCCGAGCCTCAGCTACACCCTTGGCTAGCAAGCACACACTCAATAGAAGCTCTGGCTTGTCAGACACGCACTCATTAGAAGCTCAGGTCTGAATTGCCTCGGGTTTTGCTGGGGAAGTAAATTCGATATCAGTCATGTCGAAGGTAGTGTAATGTATCAATATGAATGCATTTCGATAAAGCAGTCTCCTGATTCCCCAAGGACATTCAGCACGAGGTACACATGAGATGTTCGGTGTCGTTGTGTTACCGCATCTGGGTATTACATTGTGTATACGGAACACCCTTCTCATGCCAACATCCATGACTTACCATTGGGGAATCCTTCATTCATTCCAACGTATAATTACCAATGGCCAAAGTGGAGGTATAGAGGGTACCATGACTAAAGCCCTACAACATCATTGAGATTCCTAACATCCTACGTTCACTGGGTTCTTACGGCTTAGCCGTATATAGGGTTATGGCTTAGCCGAGAGGGGGGTCACAGTTCATCCGGATTTTCGGTGTGGTTACGGTTCAACCGTATATTGGCCTAAGGCTTAGCCGAGCTAAGCCTACGGCTTGGTCACGGGGAGGTCACGGCGTAGCCGTAGGGTATTTCACGGTGCAGCCGTATGCAAGCCGTAGAAGGAGCTGGGTTCTGTGCGCTCTCTGGAAAGTTAGCCGTAGAAAGACCTACGGCTAGGCTACAGGCTGGGTACGGCTTAGCCGTAGTGGATTTCACGGCGTAGCCGTAGTGAGCCGTAGTACAAAATCTCATTTTACTGCTCTCTGAACCTTGAGCCGTAAGAGCTCACGGCTTAGCCGTAGCTTCGCCGTAAGCTTCAGAAAATCTACATACAGTTCTGTAGCTCAATTTTTCTGTACGGAATCAATACAGAACTCACTTATAAGGGAAATTCTGAAGCTCAACTGAAGTTTTCTGGAGAGTGTTCCATACTCACACACCTTCTATTCCCGTCTCCATCACTCCTACTTGATTCATTCATACATATTAAGAAAGAAGAAATGGCAAGGAGAATAACTAACTTAACATGCAACGAACAATTCCACATGCAGTGAATCTAAGCTTAAGTACTTGCCTCTCCTAACCGTACTGCCCTTTCCCACTGTAGCTTGCCGTGAGGTTGGAGGAAACCTTCAAATTTGAATGGGTTCTCTTAGATCTGTAACTTAGAGAGGGAGGAATGCCCAAAGGAGTAAGGAGAAGATGAGTGGAGACCACTCCCACACATGCACACCCCCAAGATCGCCATGCACTCCAATGCAAGGAGAAGAAACCCAGAAAAAAGAGAGCTCCAGCCAAGAGAACGAGAGGAAGAAGGAGAAAGAACGTGGGATTCTCTTTTTAAACATAATTTCCCTGGAGTTACATGCAAGCCCATTTGTTTCTAGAAATTTCAGTTTAGTCCGGAAGGGCTCCAATTGGCTTATGATGAGTCCGGATTAACTCGGGCCCAACACAAAAGATGATCTACGCGATAAATCACACGTAAGGAGATGGACGGGATACCCAAGAGGCATAAGGACAATTTACGAAAAAGCCCTTAGCTATTTAAGCGGGGTCCAAACCCAATAATTCGCACTAAATTGACCCTCAACCAGTCTTAATCAATAGGAACAAGGTTAATTAACGTAATTAGGATTAGTGAGTGTTCGGGTCCTTACATTAAGGTTAGATACTTTATACACACAATCATTAACTGCACACTATGTTACTTGTGGGATGAATGTTGGCATGAAGAGAGGACTAATAAAAGAGAACTCCCCTAAGTTGTGGCATAAACGGTTAGGACACATCTCGAAAGAGAGGATATTGAGATTGGTGAAAGACGGGTTATTACCAACCCTTGATTTCACTAATTTCGGTGTCTGTGTTGACTGTATTAAAGGAAAACAGACACAAACAGTCAAGAAAACTGTCACACGAAGTTCTGAACTCCTGCAGTTAATTCATACGGATGTTTGTGGAAAAATTGATATACCTTGTTTCACAGGAGAACAATATTTCATCACATTTATAGATGATTACTCACGTTTTGGTTTTGTCTATCTTATTAAAGAAAAGTCTGATTCTTTGACTATGTTCAAAGTATTCAAAGCAGAAGTGGAAAAACAATTAGATAGAAAGATTAAAATCGTGAGATCAGATCGAGGTGGTGAATATTATGGTAAGTACACTGAAACAGGTCGTAATCCAGGCCCGTTTGCTAGATTCCTAGAATCCGAAGGTATTGTTGCCCAATATACAATGCCTGGAACACCTCAGCAGAATGGAGTGGCTGAAAGAAGGAATAGGACTCTTTTAGATATGGTTAGGAGTATGGTTAGCAATACATCGTTACCTGCATTTATGTGGGGTGACGCACTAAAGATGGCCATGTATATTTTAAACAGAGTTCCTACTAAAGCAGTTCCTAAAACTCCTTTTGAGTTATGGACTGGGAGGAAACCCAGCTTAAACCATTTTCGAGTTTGGGGATGCCCATCTGAAGTGCGGGTTTATAACCCACAAGAAAAGAAGTTAGACCCTAGAACAGTAAGCGGATATTTTATTGGATATCCAGAGAGGTCTAAAGGGTATCGATTTTACTGTCCTAATCATTCAATAAGAATAGTTGAGTCCAATAATGCTAAGTTTTTGGAGAATCATGAAAACAGTGGGAGTTCTGAGGCTAGAAATATTGAATATAAGGAGATTAGGAATGAGCCTCAATCCTCTTCTCAAGGTGGATTACTGATTCCACTTGATATAAGGGTTTTCCCAGAACGATCTGTTATTCCGATTCCTCAAGATACACAACCAACTTTTGAAATACAGTCACCTGTTATTGAAGAACATCCAGAGGAATTGAGAAGGTCAACTCGTACGAGAAGACCAGCTATTTCAGATGATTATGTTGTGTATCTCGAAGAATCAGATATTGGAATTAAAGAAGATCCAAAGACTTTTAGAGAGGCAGTAGAAAGTAAAGATTCTGATAAGTGGTTAGACGCTATGAATGAAGAGTTAGAATCCATGTTTAAAAACAAAGTTTGGGATCTCGTTGAACTACCTGAAAGGTCCAAAACAGTTGGTTGTAAATGGGTCTTTAAGACCAAAAGGGACTCTAAAGGGAAAGTTGAACGATTTAAGGCCCGACTTGTAGCTAAAGGATTCACTCAGAAAGAAGGTATCGATTATCATGAAACCTACTCTCCGGTGTCTAAGAAAGATTCATTTAGAATTGTTATGGCACTTGTAGCTCATTATGACCTAGAGCTATATCAGATGGATGTAAAAACTGCTTTCTTAAATGGGAATCTAGATGAAGAAGTGTATATGGAACAACCGGAAGGGTTTGTTCAACAAGGTAATGAAAGGAAACTGGTTTGTAAATTAAAGAAATCGATATACGGACTAAAACAAGCTTCCAGACAATGGTACTTAAAATTTAATCATGTTATTACATCTTTCGGTTTTACCGAAAATCCAGTAGACCATTGTATATATCTCAAGGTCAGTGGGAGCAAATTTCTTACTTTAGTCTTGTATGTAGATGATATTTTACTAGCCAGTAATGACCTAAGTATGATTCGAGAAACTAAAATATATCTTGAGAATAATTTTGATATGAAAGATATGGGTGAAGCAACCTTTGTATTAGGAATCGAGATATTTAGAGATCGATCTCGAGGATTACTTGGGTTGTGTCAAGAAGCCTATGTCAAAACTATTCTCAAATGTTTCCGAATGGAAAGTAGCAGACCACAAAATGCACCCATTACTAAGGGAGACAAGTTTAGTAAGGATCAATGCCCCATGACTGACTTAGAAAAGTTAGAAATGAATAAATATCCCTATGCAGAAGCAGTAGGATGTCTAATGTACCTACAGACTTGCACGAGGCCAGACATTAGCTTTGCAGTCGGAATGCTCAGTAGATATCAAAGTAATCCCGGTTTGCCTCATTGGGTAGCTGTCAAGAAAGTGATGCGTTACCTCAATGGAACAAGAAGATATATGCTCACATATCAAAGATCCAATCAACTAGAGGTCATTGGATATTCAGATTCAGACTTTGCTGGATGTCTCGATACAAGGAGGTCAACATCAGGTTACATTTTTCTGTTGGCCGGCGGGGCAGTATCGTGGAGAAGTGCAAAGCAGACGCTAATCACTCCATCTACATTTGATGCAGAGTATGGGCATGTTTTGAAGCCACAGGTCACGCAATATGGATGCGTAACTACATCATGGGACTTGAAATTATGGGCAGTATGTCTGAACCGATAAAGATTTACTGCGACAACAACGCTGCTAGGCGTTTCGCTCAAAATGACAAGTGTTCCAGTAAATCAAAGTATCTGGAAGTAAAGTATCTTGTACTCAAAGAGAAAGTGCGAGATCGTTTAGTGTCAGTTGTTGGAGCTCCATCGAAGCTCATGATTGCTGATCCATTGACAAAGGCATTGGCGCCAAAGGATTTTAAAGACCATGTAATAAATATGGGCTTGAATGAAATGCCTTGTAAAGGTCAATGATGTATGACACTTAATGTATTGATCAAATAAAGAAACGATTTTGCAATTCTTACTTTGTTGTGGGCTCACATGTGGTAATTGTAAAATAAAGTAGGAATATAAAAGCATTATGACATTACAGTTCCCATTAAAGTAAGTCATATTAAAGATACTTATTAAGTGCTGGATTAGGTGAGAATATTAATGTTGTGATTGTGGAAGGAAGCATATCACTTAAGATGTGTAACCGCTACAGTTCGCATTAATAGACTAACCTTATCACAGATTAAAGGATCTTAACATTAAAGTTAAATGAAAAACCGGTATTTTCAAATGATGCGCATCAGTTAGAGTTATTTCTTTCAAAGTTTTTTCTTATATTTGTAACAGTTTTATAAAATAAACAGGAATTAATGGTGGTCATATGGACCAAGTGGGAGATTGTTGGATATCATGGGTGGTGGCCCACATGACCACCACTCACTTTGATATGTTCAAAGTATATGTCTTCCACTAAAGCCACGTCCCTGGAAACTCTCCAGTCGTGCGATCATGGAAGGCTTTCCGTTGATGGGGAGGAAAGCATTAGCGGAGTCTATAAAAGGCATTGGGAACTCTCTCATCTTCACACATACTATTACTGCTTGGCATTCCCATCGATCAGCAGGCATTACGAGAAGACTGAGAGAGTTAAAGTTACGGATCTCCTCTTCGTTTCGCGATGGATTCAGGTATGCCCAATATTGGTTGTTTTTCATAATGCAAATCGATCCGTCAAAATGCAAATCCAATCCGTTAAAGTTTTTCCTAAGGGCCATTTATGCTTACAGTTGATTGATAGGAGCATGGTTCAAGTGGAAAGTAAGAGAACTAATGGATCAATCAGAACATGCCGCATCCACGATCTTTTACGTGACCTCTCTATACTTGAAGCTAAGGAAAATAACTTCTTTGCAACCCAGGCTGATAATAATACCAAAAAAGGTTTAAACAGTGTGCGGTGATTGGCACTCTGTTCTGATACCGAAGTCAATGAAGCAATAAATTGCCCAACTGCAGCCCTGCGTTCCATGTTGTGATATTCTGCCTGTGAAATATAACTTTTCAACATTATTCAGCAGAGGTGTTAAATTGCTAAGAGTGTTGGAAATAGATGGAGAAATGGTGACAACAAAAAGACCACTACCTAAGAATATTGGAGACTTCGTTAATTTAAGGAATTTGAGTTTGAGGGGTTGTTTCATAAAAAGTCTTCCATCGTCCAACGGCAAACTCTCTAACCTACTGACTCTGGAGCTAACATTCGTGGGCACCTTACCAAATGAAATTTGTAATTTGGGTCAGTTGAGGCATCTATACGCATATTACTATGTTATTGGCGGGCATCCACTACTACACAACTTAAGAAACCTCCAAACATTATGCTTATCTGCCGGCAGTTGGATAGAAGATTGCTTAGGAAAGTTGGCCAGTCTTAGAAAACTGGGAATACGTGGAGATCTAAGGCCACCCCACCAGGCATTGTTCGACTCTATTGATAAACTATGTAGCCTCCGGTCGCTTAAACTAGTATGTGGGAACTCAATCCCACAGTATATGTGCTTAACTCAGCATTCGCATCTCGATAAAATGTACTTGGAAGGACTGAGAGAGAAGTTGACCGAGTTGCCACGAAATCTCGCGAAGCTGACTTTGTCGATTTCCAAATTAGAACAAGATGCCATTGCTACTATGGAGAAACTGCAAAAATTAAGATTCTCAGATTATTGACTGGATCTTATTGTAGTGAGAGCACGATTTGTTCTTCTGGAGGATTTCGTCGGCTGGAATTCCTAATACTCGGACTGCTCAAATCTACAGGAATGAATAGCCGAGGAAGGATCAATGCCATCTCTCAACAGGGTTGAACTCCTCAATAAGGATAATTTGAGAACTCTTCCTGAGAGAGTACGCAATCTCTCAAGGTGAAATTGGTTCAAGGAAGAAGACAAGTGAAGCATAAATGGATTCCGCTGAAGAACAGGTATTGTATGTATATAGTTTTATTCTATTAGTTGGGCATTTATAGTTATATTGTTATAGTGGATGTGAATGCTCTGCAAGTTGTACTATAGGTAGCTCTCTCATACTTTCTAAAACAAAACATGCACCAACAAATTATGAGCCCACTGTCCCACTAGAAAAAGAGAGCTTTGGAGTCTACTTACCTAGAAAAAAAAGGATCATTAAATGTAGCCAATTTTTTTTATCTAAGGTCGTTAGATTGATTGTGCATGGTTGCCTTAGTTATAGATCTGGGAACATTTAATGGAGACCACTGAATAATCAATGGATTGGTCATGGATAAGGTGCACCTAAGACATTATCGTGATTTATATACTCGTCCTTAAGTTTTTGTTGTTCTTGCTGGTGCTGCTGATGTTTTTTTGTGGTTGTTGTTATTATTCTTAATAATAATAGTAATAATAAGAAGATTCTGAGCTAGCAACTGTAAAATACCATGTACCAACCCAAAAACTTAAGCTGATAGGTAGAAGGCTTAAATAAGTATATGAAGCCATGTCAAATCCATTACTTGTGCGATGTGGGACTTTTCCCAACACTCCCCTCACATGTCTAGGTATTTTGGTTGCATTGATTAGCAACTCTTGACATGGTATTAGAGCTACCATAAGTCCCGGGTTTAAATCCATGCTGCCTCATCCTTGGTATTATATTGTTGGAGCAAGTGTGCAGGGTAGAAGGGCCCATGCCACTCTATGGAGGGCACATGCTTCGAGTCCGGGCAATGTCCTACCTGAAGAGGGTCTTAAGTATATTGTTTGTCACAATTTTAATGTTTAGGCATTTTAGTTGTAATGGTTAGTAACTCTTGACAGCAACCTCCAGTGAGAATCTTTTTAAATGTGCTACAGGCCCTTGCCATTCCATCCTTTACCTTTAAATATATGGATTGGATCACCAAAATCCAAATTTGAGGGGCATGCAATAATAATCTTTGGTAAGGAAACCTACATTAATTATGTGATCATTGATTTTCCCCATAATTTCTCATCAAATTTATGTCTCTTCCTTTTTTACTTTGTTTTCTAGTGATCAATAAAAGCTAAAAAATTGATGCAGCAATTCTTTCACAAATAGATAGAATCAAAGGAATTATGTTAACTTTTTCAGCACTATTTGACAACTGAATGACAGTACGATAATCCTTGTAAAACCATTACCAGCATGGAACATGGTACATTTGCTTCACTCAAAATGATTCACATATTATGTCATCTAGATGGGCATTACAATCACATACATTAGATGACCATATTTTATTGAGGCAGCTGATCACAGTTTAACCACCCACAATTCTTGTCACTGTGTGATATATATATCCGGTGAGCAAAGTGGTTTTAGGCTTAGGGCATGTTATCTACGGGCCCAATCATTTACGTGAAAAAAGCAAAAAAAAAAATTTCAATCTTACATGCTAACAATGGCACTGTGGTTACAACTAGGTAGGCCAAGTGTCACGCCTCACTCTATACACTTATACGATATTGTTCACTTTGGTCCATTGGCCTCACGGTTTTGCTTCTAATGGGTTTCAACCTATCAAAAGGCCTCATGCAAAGTAAGGGTGCAAGCTTTATATATAATCCCAATCACTTTTCTCTCTATAGTTGATGTGAAACTTCAGGATATCACATCAAGCCGAGCCGAACCTTTTCTTTTCTGTCTCATTTTGTTATTAGGGCTTATTTCAGCATAAGTTTAACCCACAGGCCTAGGAATCGGTGACAGACCTGTCTTTTATTAAGAGATTATAGTGCCATTTACATGTGATATTTTGGGCTAGTTTAGGACATTTAATTGGGTCTGTAGATAGAAAAATGCCCTTAAAAGCTTATACGCCTAGACCTCTTCCTAAATCCAATGAACAGTAGGCCTAGACTTGAGCCAACCCTAGGTATGCCAAGCCCAATTTTAACACTAATTGATAAGTGCACCAGGATGATCCTTAAACCACTATTATACATGGATCAAAAAAGCTACATAGCGGGTTACCAGAGTTAGCATCAGAAAAGCATGTCAAGGTCAGGTTGGAAAACTTGGTGAATACAAGTCCATGATTGATAGTTCCTTTTAACATATCATAGAATTCAATTAATTGCTGTCCAGTGTTCAGTTGTTGGAATATGCATAAATTGACATACTTGATTAACAACAAAGGCTATATGATCAGGTCTTGTCCAAGTGAGATACTGTAGGGCACCAACAACACTTCGATATTCTGATGGATCGGCTAGTGGGTCTCCATCAAGGACACTTAGTTTGCTTCCATTAACCACCGGGGAAGAATATGGCTTAGCTTCATCCATTTTGTATTTTCGTAATAAGCCTACAGCATATTTTGTCTGTGACAGAAACAAATAACCATTGGATCGGCACACCTCAAGACCCAAAAACTAATATAGTGGACCGAGGTCCTTCACAGCAAATGCCAATGCTAACTGTTTAATTACGGACTACAGAATTGCTGAGTTATTGCTTGTGAGAATGATATCATCCACATATAGCAGTAAAATGATGAAATTATGTGAATAATGCCATACAAATAGTGATGGCTCTGCTGAAGATGCATGAAACCCAATTGCAAACAAATGGTTTGTGAACCTTTCAAACCATGCTCTTGGAGCCTGTTTGAGCTCATTTAATGATTTATGCAGCTTGCATACATGGTTAGGTTGTTCTGTGTCCACAAATCCTTGGGGTTGAGTCATGTACACCATTGAGAAAAGCATTGTTCACATCTAGCTGTCTAATGCGCCAATTAAATTGAACTGCAAGAGATAGAACAATGCGAATTGTGGTCGGCTTTGCTACAGGACTAAATGTGACTATAAGGTCAATACCTGCCTGTTGATGAAACCCCTTGGCTGCTAAGCGTGCTTTATAATGTCTAATAGATCCATCAGCCGTATGTTTTATTTTATACACCCATTTACAACCAACTATATTCATACTTAGGTGTGCCGGAACTAATGACCAAGTTCCATTTTGTTGGAGCGCGTCAAATTCTAAAGCCATGGCAGCCCTCCATTTTGGACTCTTGGCAGCCGAAGTCAAACAAGTCGGCTCAACTCCAGAGGTGACGGCACTCAGGGCATTCATTGAATGACGAGTACTAACATTTAACTTCGGCTTACGTGTGCCATCTTGGGAGTGTGTTATCATTTGGTGTTCATGGATTGCTGTAGATGGTGCATGGGTTCCAGACAACTCCATAGAATGAGAGGATGTAGCATGGGCATCTCCATCTATCCCATGAGTAGAATTAATGTTAGTAACGTGCACTGGCACGGTGCCAGTTACTCGTAGTGAGCCAGGACCAGTAACATGCACAGGAATATCATGGTAATTTGATGGAGTCGGTCTTTGCTGCAATGAAGCCGACGACACAGCCGCTACAGGAGCTTGAACATGCTGGGATTGTATTTGTATGTCACTCTGCGATGCCTTACTACCTGATGAGGTAAAAAATTGACCTGCAATTAGAGAAAATAAAATGCATAGGTACGCCTCACATCTTAATCCTTATGTGGCGCAACCTTGAATCATAAATCGGGTGTAAAACAATCTCCCGAAGGATTGTTCGAATCCGAAAACTCAATGAAACTCACGATCAAAACTAGAACGAAAAATTTTTTTGGAAAACTGGATTATTATTGACAAAAAAGCATGTGTATTACAATAAATAACTCCTCCTTATAGGAGTGATTGTTTTTAAAATAGAAGGACTAATTCTAAACAAACATAGTTCACTAAAAATAAAATAGAAAGTAAAAAACAAAGGATAGGGATCTTTGAGGCAATCAAAGTTCAATCAGATGGCCTTCGGGTCTGTGATTTGGGCCGGATTTGAGATCGGTCTGCATCAGCTCTCCCCGACTTGGAAACATTTACCTTCGGCAAGTTGAGCACTTAGTATTTCTCAAAAAGATCAGGATTGATGCGTTGGAAGTCAGTATCTGTAATCCAAGTAGCATCGGGAGAGGACGATTCCGCCAACGTACATAAAACTTCTGGTAACCTCCTTGACATATAGAAAGAATTTGATTATCAAGGATATCAACAATTTCATCCGTTGGTAGGGAATTAACTGGTAAAGAAATAAGTTGCTCTTTATTATCTCCTTTATTATCATGACCACAGTAGAAAGTAAGATCCTCAACACTGAATGAAGAACTGACACCTAAACCAGGACGAATATTAAGAACATAGGCGTTGAGACTAATCTTTTGAAGAATCTTGAAAAGACTTGAGTTACGAGAGTGTAACTTCTTATTAGCGTCAGGTGGCAACCTCTCAGGTCGGATACACACCATAACCATATCACTTTCATTAAATTCAACAAAGCAATGATGTATGTCAACTTGCTGCTTGTAAACATCATTGCTGGTAGATATATAGCGACGTACTTCATCGTGCACTTGTTACATGTGCTGGAAGAAATGTTCAGTATCTGCACTAATTCTTGCATCAACTGGTAATGGCACAAGATCAACCAAGAGTCGGGGACAAACTCCTATAACAGCTTCAAAAGAGGAAATTCCAGTTGATTGATTGACAGAATTTTTATATGCAAATTCTGCCATAGGTAGCACTTGATCCAGTTTGTGATACGAGCACGTACAAGGCAATGTAACAATTGTTCAAGACTTCTATTTACCACTTCTGTTTGTCCATCAGATTGAGGATGATAAGTAGTGGAAAAATTAAGCTTAATATTAGACAACATCCACAATGTCTTCTAGAAGTAGCTTATAAACTTCGTATCTCGGTCAGAAACAATAGTCTTTGGAAGTCCATAGAGCCGAACAACTTCTTTTAAGAACAATTTAACTACCTTATAGGCATCAGTAGTTGCAATACAAGGAATAAAGTGTGTCATCTTTGAAAAACGATCAACAACAATAAAGATGGAATCAACATTTTTGGCAGTCGTGGGTAAACCTAGCACAAAGTCCATGCTAATGTCTTCCCAAGGAGTGTGGGGAATAGGCAAAAGCTGATATAATCCGGTATTCTTTTTATTTCCTTTAACAAGCTGACATGTTCGACATCTCTCACAAATATGCATCACATTGGTCTTCATGCGAGGCCAATAATATCTGTCGCTGATAAAAACAAGTGTTTTGTCACGACCCAAATGTCCGCTACATCCTTCTGCATGTAACTCTCGCATAACATATTTACGAATAGAAGTAGCTGGAAGACAAAGTTGCATACCTTTGAATAAGAAACCATTATGCAGACTATAATGAGGATGTTGAATATAAGCACCATTAAGGATAGTACCAAAATCTTTATCAGCCGTATAGTCTTGTTTAATCTGCTCAAAACCAGGCACATTAACAGACATGGTAGTCAAAAGATGTTTCCACCAGCTTAATGCATCCGCAATCATGTTATCTTTTCCAGCTTTATGTCGAATGCTAAATTTGAACTCTTATATATATGTACTCCATTTAGCACGGTTAGCGCTAATCTTATACTGAGAGTGTAGATTTTGCAGAGCATCATTATCAGAATAAAGCATAAAATCATTAGCAATCAAATAATGCCTCCAGTGATGAAGTGTTTGGACAAGAGCATAGAATTCCAGATCATACGCATAAACCAATTTGGTGCAACCCCAGATCGTAGATCGGGTGGAGAACAATCTCCCGAAGGATTGTTCGAATACGAAGACTCAATGAAACTCACAATCAAAACTAGAACGAGAAAAATTTCTAGAAAAACTGGATTATTATTGATAAAAAAGCATGTGTATTATAATGAATAACTCCTCCTTATATAAGAGTGATTGTTTATAAAATAAAAGGACTAATTCTAAACAAACATAGCTTGCTAAAAATAAAATAAGAAGTAAATAATTAAGGATAGGGATATTTGAGGAAATCAAAGATTAATCGGAAACCTGCGGGCTTGTGATTTGGGCTGGATCTGAGATCGACCTGCATCATTAGGCCTGTTTTGGGGGGTTTCTACAAAATTGTCCTTAAAATATGTAAACTTAATCTGCACCCGCATTGTAATCAAAGTATAGATCAGGTGATATCCCCAGCAATTCATTACATAATGGGGCCATAGCAATTGGAAAGGAGAATGTACGACCACTGACTAGAAGGTCATCAATGGAGAGGCTGTAGATGTAAACAACATCCTTTAATGTCACGGTTGCTTCCCCACAATTGAGGTAGAAGGTGTTTGTCTCAAGCCCCCAGCTCTCCACCAAGCCTATAATTAGGGCATGATCAAGTTTGATCTTCTTAATTTTGGCTAAGTGCTCTAGCCCACTATGAGCTCCTACATAGTCATTTATTTCCCAACTATCATAATTTGGAGTGGGAATGTGTCTTAAGGGGCCTACCTTTTGCATTTAAATAGTGATGCATTAAGTTATCATAGTATCTTTTCATAGCATTAGTGAAAGAAAAAAAAAACATTTGATACTACATTTGTCATCCAAAATTATATTTACCTTTCCATTCTAGATCCGTTGTGAGATATAATTTTCTTGGTCATATGAAACATCATTATTCATTGGACTAGGCTAGAAATCTATGATATTACAAATGCCTTTGCAATAATAGAAATTCCAATAATGAAAACGGAGAACTAAAAAGTTAGAGAAAATAATTAATGTTAGGAAGTGTAAAATGGACATGGGTTAAAATACTAGGTGCATGAAAATAGGAGTTTAATTTTAATCTTACAAGATCGGGTTATTGGCATTTCCTTTTTCCAAGGGAAATTTTGGAAGCGCAGACTAGAATATAGCATATCAAAGGTATTTTTCAATTAAGCTAACTAGTACCTACCAAGTAAGCATGAGGAAATTGTTTATGAGTTTATACAAGGTGACTTTAACATTCTAGTACTAACAACCAAATATTGTTAAGATGCTTGGAGGAAGAATAGTTGGTTATGTTTTCCGCTTAAGTGTGGGGGGGGGGGGGGGGGGGGGCGCATTGTATGTATGCATACATTAAAAAAAAAAAAAAACAAAGTTACTAGCAATCTAGTAGGACATGTATGGATACCCATTTCCTATATGAGGGTAGGCATCATAATTTTCTCAAGTTATTTGTGACATTCATGTTAGCTGCCTATAATAAAGGATTTGTCAATAATCAAGTACAAAAACCTAATGAATGGAATAATACTTCAAATGAGAAGCTGAATGAAAGGCAGTTAATAACCTAAAGAGAAATCCAGTTACTTATAGCATAAAGGTCCTCTTCGCTAGGTGAATGTATTGACCTCAACACAACCCTTTTCCTGCAAATCAAAATTTCAATTTACAAGCAACACAACAACTTAAATAAATTTTCATCCTCCATGAAAGTTTGACTGAGAATAATGCACCTTCAACAAATACCTTTGTTGATTTTATTGCACAACAAAGTTGATTCTAAATGGATGAATGGTACCATTCCATTTCTTGAGAATCTTCACACAAGAAGATCAATAGTAAGCTTGATTTCCTAAATCCTGTAACATTCCAACTTTAATCCCAACTCATCAACCATCAAAAGAATTTAAAAGAGTTGTTGGATTTATACCTTTTCCCCTTTCGTTGATAGTGTTTCACTTTAAACAGTGGACTCATATATCAGTTATAGGTTGTCACAAATTGTGATTACCATTCCACTTAGTTACTTGAAGTAGTATGATATCGCACAGTTACTTAGACCCATCTACTTACAATAGAGAGCAGTAATCAAATTTCAACATTCATTTCAACTATACAACACATCCACCAAGTTCCAATAGACAATCTGAATACAAGTACTTAGTCCAGTGCGAATATTTGGGACCATAACTACAGGAATTTACATGCTTGTGAAAATCACTATAGAACCCATGGTCATAGCAGAACATTTTCCTTGAAAAGCTTACTATAGAAAGAAGAAAAAAAGATTCTAATATATTTTGTGTAGTGTATAAATAGGAGAGAAAGGATTAAAAATGATATCTCAAAATAAAGAAAAAATAACTTTTAAAAAGAAGGTCTCCATGAACAATTTAGCGATGTAAATGCACTTTCAAATAGAACTAGTTCACGAAGTTTTTTAAATCAATGAGAGAGAGAGAGAGAGAGAGAGAGAGAGGAAAAAAACTTAAGGTAAGTTTGATACACAAAGTCGTCAAAATCCAAAATTTTCATACTGAAATCTTGATCTTGTTAAAGACGCAAATCCAAACAATCCAATCCATCTGACTCAAACAATAAAGATACTCAAATATTAAAGAATCACAGAGTGTGAAACTAGAGAGATGATGAAACCAAATGAAGAGATCAAAACACTAGAAAATGCAAAAGAAAAAAAATAAATTGCTTAAACTTCTTTGCATCTCGCCTCTCTTGCCCGCCATTCATTATTATTAGCAGAAAATATTTTAAGGCTTTTGTAAGATAAGAAAACGGCTTTCTCGGATTACCTTAAATCAATACTTTATTCCTGCCTATCATTCAAAAAATCAAATAATCTGACTTGAACTTTGAGATTGAGTTATAGATATGGCAAAAATCAGTTTGAGCAGCTTGAAAGTATGCTTTGATTGATCATTGAACAATCTTAATACATTTTCAGCTGTAAGTTGCTCTCTCTTGTTTCCAAAAGGTTGGCAGTGGATTGGAAGAGCTTGAACATAAAAATAAAATTAAAAAAAGCTCAAAATCATTTATCTGCTTCTTTTCTTTCCATCAGCATAATGAGGATCTTTTTTATGTGGAAAATAGGTGAAAAGATAATGATTGAGGAAGTTGATGACACAACAGAATTTAAACTATCTAGTCCAATTACTGCCTATGATAACATGGATAACAATATTCTTGTAATGGCCAACAGCTTCCCTCCAACGAGTCTGAAAGGTTTTTTGTATGTTGGTTATTTCTTGTGTTGGACAAAACTTTGAATCCATCGAAGTTGTCTTATATAATTCTTTAGAGTGGACTGTGAATTCCGTCGCCAAAAAAGCTATAGTGAAAAATAAGAAATACAAACGGCGCTTGAGTGGGCATGCTGACGTACTTGAGTGGGCCTAAATAGAAGCGATGACTCAAGCCTGATAGATGAATTGAAAGTAATTGGATGCACGAAGACTGTGCTCGAATGAGCGCAAACCTGCACTCAAGCGCCCAAGCAATGGAAACCCACATTCATGTTATAGAATTGTTTCCTTTTTGTGCTAAGACTAGTAAGCTGAGATCTACAAGAAGTATCCTTATGAGGCATGAATTTTGGGTTATCAAAAGGGCTCCTCTTTTAACCCTAAATAATAGATCTCATTATTCTAAGTAGAGATTATTCATTAGAGATCACCCTTCTTCTCTAGAGCTTTCATTGAAAGTTGAAGAGCGTAAACTTTGTTCTAGAGAGATGTTACATCTACATCTCTTGTAGAATTTTTGAAACCATCTTGAGTGATCAAGTTGTGAGTTGAAGTACATGACAACAGAGAGTTATGTGGCAGAAGGAGTTGTACAAGAAGAACTTAGTCCTTATCGAAAAGGATGTAAGTATATCTTGTAACTACTCGTTATTTCTTGATAGTTGATCCTAATTGAATTTGTGGTTTTTTACCCATTAAGGATTTCCACGTTAAAAATCTGAATACCTTCTTGTGGTGTGTGCTTGTGTTTGGTTTATTTATTTTCTGTTGTGTATACATATTATTTGATTGTTTGCACTCTAGAAATCACATACATACTTAAGACCTCTTTAAAACCATCAGAGCCCCTATTGATTATCCAATTTTTGAGTCACGGGTGTTCATCTTCTTGAGGAATTAAATGGTTGTGTTAATGATGACATGCATTCCAGTCAGTGTGGGAAGAACTTAAAAGAACTTACCGGAGAAATATAAGAAGAAAAAAATGGAAAAATATAAGTAGAAGAACTTTTCGAAGAAGAGGAGTGATGCGGCTGCCGATGTCACACGATGAGAGGAGATGCCCTTACCTTAACGATGTCACCTATATGCCCTTGAGCTGATGTCACATAGTGATAAGAGATGCCTTATCACATAGAGGAGAAGAGATTTGTGCTCTAAGCCCCTAACAATATCACCTGATCTATAGGTAAGAAGATGGAAAAATTGCAATGGGGAAAGATGGAGAGTTTCTACAGAGTTTATCCTTGTCATAACAATTTCGTTCGGAATAGGAATAATGTATATTGTTAATGAGCCCTAACAATATCGTTACGGGGCAAAATCATCTTTTTCATGCTTACAACACCCAAATTCGATATTTTCATATATTTCTTAAACAATTTGTCTAATCGGGGTTCATGTAAAAATTTTTCATAAAAATCCCAACATTCTATTTTCTGTTGTACAGTAGAAAAATATATGGTGGATTATGAATGTAATCTTTTGTATATGATTGAATCCCAAATCTAGCATTAGTAAGGTAAGTGGTGACTACAAAATGTGACATGTATCCTATCCTTTAAAGCAGTGAAAGTTTTATTTTTCATATTTTGTTTTTATTTTTTGAGTAGCAGTGGAAGATGTTAAATGGTTCAGAGGATGAGGATCATGTCATGTTACGTCAGAATTTGGCTTTGACATAGATCGAATCCGATTGTCAAAACTGTTTTGAGCTCGTTTGGATTTTGATATTATATTTGATTTAGTGCTTATGGTGATTAGAATTACACATCGAAGAAGTAACAAATTCAAAAAGTTAAGAGAATATGAAAATAAACGAACTTATATATGCGTAAAGGTGGCAAAACATGGCCTGACTTGTTAACCCGACCCTAACCCAATCTGCATTTGAACTGCAAAACCTAACCTGCAAAAAATACTGGTTGGTCATCGGCCAAGTTTATTTGACCTGTACAAAAATGGATTGGGTTAGGGTTAGCCCATTTAATTCACAAATCCATATTTGACTTAAAAGAAAGTAATTTATTTTCCTTTGTCTCACTCTTCAAAACTTTCAATGAAAATATATGATTCCATGATTTTAGAAAATTTTAGATTCTAGTTTCACAATTTTAATAGATTTTAGATTAGGTTCTCTCCAATCCCATTTGCCATGATTCAAATAAAATTTCTCCAATCTTGGAGGCTCTCCCCTCTACTAAATGTTTGTTGGAAATCACCACAACCTTAAAACTGCAATTATGCAAATTATCTATCTTCATTGTTGTTTTGACAATAAAATCTCTCACCTATCAAAAGAAAAAAAACTAAGCTAGATTTTCTTTACTTTGCAAGTTATCTCCACTAGGTTCTTGCAAGACCTTTTTCTTTCCCTGTACACTTGTTATGGTTTTTTTTTTTTTTTAATGAAAGATGGATTGTGTTAAAAAGAACAAAACATTAAAATATAAATAAAAAAAAGGCAAAATATAGGACAAAATAACACCCATCACATCTAGTTAAATGAAAATAATCATTTGAGGTTTTTCTCAGTACCTTTCATTTGAGAAGTGTTATGTTGCAACCCTATTATTGAACTAGTTACCAGCAAGATATAGGTTCTCCATAGCAATAGATGGGAAGTGTGATTATTAGTATGAGATAGTTCTATTCTTGGCATCTAGTTTTGTATATTTTGCTTTGGTGAAATGAGGAAATTGTAGCATCTTAACACCATAGAGTTTACAGACTATATACTCAAATTGTTTCATGCGTGTCAATACGGGTAGTGGCAGGTTAGCCCGCAGAGGGTGCAGGTTAAAGATATCTAACTCATTTTGAAAACAAGTTAGATGTAGGTTACGCTTCAAAATATGAATTCCAATGTTGACCTGATCTATCCTAAGCCATTTGCCAACCTTATTTATGTGCATATCAATATCCATATGTCTTGAAAACAAGAAGTTGCCAAAGTCGATTCGAACCCCACTTCTCATCTTAGTTTCCATGGATCAAACATGATACCTTGTTATATCTATGAGGACGAAGTTTCCTACTAGAGTAGATATTATCAACTAGGGATGGTCTAATGGATATTAAGCGCTTGGCTAAGTTTCAAAAAAAAAAAAAAAAAAAAAAAAACTGATCTTCTTTAGTGTGGATGAATAATCCTAAGACTGTCTTCATATCTTATGGGCTAATAAGAACCACCTCTTACCCTGATGGTTAAGTAGTAGTTCTTACTTGTATGCCTAGGTTCAAACTTTGGCAACCACCTTCCCTATTGTTTTTCCTCTCTGAAGGTCTACTTTCCTTAACAAAGGGTTTTCCTAGCTCATTTGAGGTTTACTCCACTCACCAAGGGGTTGTGGACCCAACTTAAGAGGTCCACACCCCTTTTAAGCTAGGGTTAAAAAAACAACAATGCCATACGTACTCCTTTAGTTACCGCTAGAGTTACCAACTGCGTAACTAGCACCCCATGTGTTCCAATAATGGGGCCCACCAACTAGACATAAATTGAGCATAAAAAAAAGCCAAAGCAGAAATCGATGAAGGGGGAATATGCTCATCTCCTCTTCCTCCCTCTCTCTCTTCGACTCCCTCCCTCTCTCTTTCACTATCCAATCTTTCTCTCTCACAGATCCTCTGCCTCCCTCTTCAATACCACACTACGGAACACCTAAACTCATCCACGACCAATGATCTCTTCGTTCCCTACTCTAAGGTAGCGTTTGGTTCGCTGTAATGAAGGCTGGAATGGAATGGCCATTCCATTGGAATGACTATTCCCACGTTTGGTTCGTGAAAAAACGGCGGAATGACCATTACTTCAGGAATCACCATTCCTTTATACAAAGGAATGGCCATTCCACCAGGGGGGCAGAGGAATGGCCATTCCATTCCTTTCCCAATTTTATTTTTGACGAATTTTATTTTAAAAAGCTAAATTTATTAATTTTTTAATATTTTAATAAAATATAAATAAATATTATTATATAAATCATAAAATAAACATAGTTGAAATTAAATTTAAAATATCAAAATTTTATGAATAAGATTATATACAATGTTTGGTCACATAAAAAAATTTTATTTTATTTTAAAAAGCTAAATTTATTAATTTTTTTAATATTTTAATAAAATATAAATAAATATTATTATATAAATCATAAAATAAACATAGTTGAAATTAAATTTAAAATATCAAAATTTTAAGAATAAAATTATATACAATGTTTGGTCACATAAAAAAATTAAATTTTATTTTAAAAAGCTAAATTTATTAATTTTTTAATATTTTAATAAAATATAAATTTTATATTTGGTCAGTTTAATATAAATTTTATTCCATTCCTGGTATCATTCCATCATACCAAACACAGGAATCGGAATGAGAGTCCTATTACTGGAATGATTCCTCTGTCTAACCAAACGTTGGAATAAGAATTACCATTCCTGCCTCATTCCATTCCAAGCCCATTCCAGCCTCCATTTCATTCCTCCCAGCAATCATTCCAGCGAACCAAACGCTACCTAAATCTCACCGCCCGCCCAAAGCTGCGATTGACCCTTCCACACTTTGAGACCGCCTAAAGGTCCTCACCACCTCAAACTTGGAGACACCTACTCATCATCTCTCTCTCTCTCTCTCTCTCTCTTTCTCTTTCTCTCTCTCCCCGAGGCCTAACCCACCATTCTAACATAGAAACCCTAATCCCGTGAAGCACCACTGTGAGGCATGGAATGAGAAGTAGCAAGTAGTTCCCAATGTGTGGAGGATAATGGAGATAATGTTGAAAATGGAATGGAGAAAAGAAGTGTTGAGAATGAAACAGAAAGAACAAAAGATGTGGAAGATAAAGTAGAGGACCTTAAAAGAGGAATGTTGTTTGATGATATTGATGAGCTTGTGGAATATTACAAAAAATATGCCAAGCAAAAGGGTTTTGGTGTGTGGAAAAAGAGCACTAAAATAAAGGAAGGTGTGGCGATGTAAACCCCACTAATTGCATCCACAATAGAAAAAGCGAATTACATGGCTAAGCTTTGTGCAATCTTATGCTCCGATGGAAAGTTTATGTTGAACTATATGGTCCTTGACCACAACCACAGAGTGAGTCCAAACAAAGCCCGATTATATAAAAGCCACAAGATTCTTATTGATGCTGCGAAAAGGAGGCTTCAATTGAATTATAAAGCCGGTATTAGAATAAACAAGAGTGTCAATTCATGTGTGGTTGATGCAGGTGGCAAGAGCATATGCCATTCTTAGAGAAGGATGCAAAAGATTATATTGATAAAATTAGGCGTTTAGAGCTCAGGGAAGGAGATACTATTGTAATGCGCAATTAATTTGTGAAAATGCATGCTGACAACTCCAATTTCTTTTACACATTGGATTGTGATAAAGAGGGCCGCCGACTGAGGAATATATCTTGGGTTGATGCAAGAAGTAGGGCGGCATTCAAAGAGTTTGGAGATGTTTTTACATTTGAGGACTTAGATGTTATTACATTTGACAACTTAGTTAATAAATATGCTATGCAATTTGCTTCTTTTGTAGGGGTGAACCATCATGGGCAATTGACATTGCTTATGGATTGATCTTAAGTGAAGACACAGAGACATTTACATGGCTATTTGAGATGTGCCTTGAATGCATGTTAGGATGTGCTCCGAATGCAATAGTTACAGATCAAGATAAAGCCATGAAAAAAGCAATAGAGATTGTTTTTCCTAATGCAGAATACCGGTGGTGCTTGTGGCATATAATGAAAAAGCTACCTAAAAAATTGAAAGGTTACAAAGATTATGAATCAATCGAGTATCAGATGCAAAATGTTGTTTATGATTACTTAACAAAAGAAAATTTTGAAGAAAGTTGGGGGAGATTCATTGAAGAGTATGAAATTGAAAGAAATGAATGGCTACTTGAGTTGTATGATGAGACGCATCGTTGGGTGCGTGCTTTTGTGAAAGATATTTTTTGGGCATAAATGTCAACCACACAGTAGAGTGAAAGCATGCATTTATTCTTTGATGGGTACGTCAATTCTAAGACCATTTTAAAGCAATTTGTAGAACAATATGAGAATGCATTGGCCAAAAAGGTGGAAATGAAAATAATGAAGAATTCAATTTTTCCACCTCCTACCTCCCATGTATGTCTTGTGTTGTGATGGAGAAGCAATCTCAAAGTGCTTACACAATGACAAAATTTAGAGAGTTCCAACAAAAGTTAAGATCAAGGATTTCTTGTGAATTGTTATCATGTAATAATAGTGCCGACATTTCAAAATATGAAATAATTGAATTTAAAGCAGTCGGAGAAAGTCATCGGTGTTTTAACTTTCAGTGTTTGCTTTAATGAGGATATAAGTGAAGTTAATTGTAATTGTCAATTGTTTTAGTATAGAGGAATCGTGTGCAGGCATCAAATTATGATCTTCACTTATAGAAAGATTGATCAAATACCAGACAAGTATATCTTAAGAAGATGGAGTAAAACTGTCAAAAGGAGCTACACAAAAGTGCGGATTTGTTACGACAATTGATGTGATAAACTTGAAGTACGTCGCTTTGATGAAATGCTTAATACCTTCAATGAGGTTGCCAATATGGCAATAGAATTTGAAGATTGACGTGACGAGGTAGTGGAGTGCTTGCATGACATAAAAGGGAGGATCAAAGGACGCATGTCCATATGTAAAATATGGACACTTTTACCAACACCTTTCCAACACATTTTTTTGGGTTGGTAAAATATGTTGCCAACATTTATTGAATTTTTCCAACGTTTTGTTGTGTGTTGGCAAAAGTGAATTTTGTTGTAGTGTGTGGAAGCAATAAGCCTCTCTCTAGAGCTACTAATAGTGACGGTCTATCACATGGTGATGGTATTATAATTTCAAAAGAGAGCATTAACATACTCTATCCATTGGTTGTTCTTCAAAAGGGCGACCACCATACAAGAGGACCGCCTAAGGTCGAAAAAGCTATTCATCATTATCATTAAAGCCTTGTCCCAACTATATTGGGATCGGCTAGAATTCATGTTTAGGCTATAAGGTTTACGTTGAATATCAACCTACTTAACGCAACCCTCCTCCTTAATCCAAGCTTGGGACCGGCAGCAAAAACTAGTGGAGTTAAGGAAAAAAAAAACAGCTGTTACGAAAAAATAAAGGCAAAAGGGAAAAGACCACACCTACTGAGAAAAATGTAGTCAAGCAGAAAAGTGTAGCCAAGCAAAATATAGATAAGGTCTCCCCAAGGACAAGAAAAAATGATTGCTAATTCTCTAATACAAATTCTCACAATAATTTCTAACTTTTGCTACTTTACATTTTTCAAGAGTCTGAGGAGGTTGGACATATGCCTGGTACTACCTCTGCTATGGTGTTTAGTGGGCTTAGAACACAAAAGAGTTTTACCTTAAATGTAAGGACCTTTATTTTGTATAATAAGTGGTTGGTGGTAGTTTTAAAGTACTTGAATGCAATTAAAATGCATGGGTCTGATATGAAATGTGCCCAAATATGCTACAGGGAGGAAGCTTTCAAGGTAAAAAAAAAATATGATTGGACAAGGTTTAGGCATACATCAACTCCAGGTATGCACTCAGTCCATTAACTATTTTAAGAGCTTTAATAGATTTCATAATGTTTACCATCATGGTTTTATCTTTATTTTTATTCTTTTTAAGGTTTATCATCATCCATCTCCAAGTTTCATTATTGTTAAAAAAAATCATGCATCTGATCTGCTAAAGGGCCACATTAGCATATCAAATCTTTTTTTTATTTTTTCAGAAAATATATAAAAAAAGTGGTAAAAAGGAAAGCATTAGTGCAAGTGGGATACTACCCCTTTTTTTGACTCTTATAATAACGGTTAGGGATTTCCGCTATATTCCCTGGCTTGCTACTACCTATGGTCTATGGTCCCTTCCATGTTGCTTTTGTCATTTTCTTTCCCCCATTTCCCCACTACCGCCGGTAAAGACAATGGCACCCAGTAAGACGGAAAGCAAAAGCGGCTCTCGGCCAAATCCAATTCCCTTCACAAGCTCACATGCGTGTGGACACTCCCCTTCCATTCCAATTTCTCAACGCATGGGCCCCAACCCTTAGTTTGCTCCCCGCGTTACAGGGATGAACTTTCCCTAACGAGTTCAGAGTCTCTGAGGCTCTAACTTATACACAAATATTGGGTTCAAGGAATGGAACTTCATACCAAGGCTCACCCATCAAAAGAGCCACTCAAAATGAACAATCCCTTCATATATGGGATATCCATATATCTTTCTTAAATCAAAGCTAATCTCACTGTAAAATTGATCATTCAATTGAAAACATGATTAACACAATCTTTCAAGTTTGGTGATGTATCATACCAGGAATGTTCATTGTCAACAATTTGGATTATAAATGGGTGTGCCTTCAACTCAGGATTTCTATAGGTTAAACACGTAAAGGATTGGACTGCTCCTGCCTAATATTTCAAAAATCTCAAAGGGTTGTGTCCCCCACTGTTGATCCCCTTCACATGTACGTGTAGAGGGCCTATTGGCCCAGACCCTCTATAAAAGGAATCCCCCTCTCCATGCATTTTCAATTCATCACACACCAAATCAAAGATGGCCAGATTCATAGCCATGTGGGTCTTGGTCTTTGGAGCGGTGGTTCTCTCTCTCACCACTCTTTCTGAGTCTGTCCTTGGGCTAGACCCAACTTACCACAAACCCAAGCGTTTTGAGAAGCCACCTCCTAACCACAAGCCCCCATTTGAAAAACCACCTCCAGAACACGAGCCCCCAGTTGGGAACCCACCACCAGAACAAAAGCCCCCATAACACAAGCCACCAGTTGAAAAGCCACCTCCAGAACACAAACCTCCATATGAGAAGCCACCTCCAGAACAGAAGCCCCCAGCTCATGGGAATGAGCGTATAGCATCTGAGAAGCCTCTTCCAGCGCACAAGCCTGCATTTGAGAAGCCACCTCCAGAAAACAAGCCACCATCCAAGAAGCCACCTCCGGAGCACAAGCCTCCATTTAAGAAGCCACCACCAAAGCACAAGCCCCCAGTTCACGGAAATGAGAGCATAGCATCTGAGAAGCCTCCTCCAGAACATATGCGCCCATTCAAGAAGCTGCCTATAGAACAAAAGCCTCCATTCAAAAAGCCACCGACCACAAGCCTCCCCCAGCCTGAACAACTGACCACGGCATAGCTAGCCATGCCCATTAATATATATATATATGGACCAGATGTAACACTTCGACCCAACTTAATCCGGTTTAGCGACTAAGTAATGACGAATTAGTTGTTAATTGTATTTTGGCTTTGTTTTGGTTTAGTACTAAGTCATGGATAGGTAGTTGGGTTGAGTTTAACCTGGATTAGGTAGATATGAGCCCTTTTTCGTTTGTCATTCATGCATCATTTTCGCGTCAACACGTATCTTTTGTTGAGCTCGTTAATTTCTGTAATTGCTTCATATGCTAAAGACGTCATTTGTTTCCGTTGGACCGTCATTTGACTCGAACTGTAATTAGTGTGACCATTTTGACTTTCTTATAATTTTTCTTATCCTTATCATTATATAAGAGATGCATGCACCGACCTTCTCTTCATTCAACGTTCTTCTTCTCTGTTCTTCATTTCTTTCTTTCTGTTTCTTCTTCTCTACAATCAAGATTAGTAAAGGGAGAAGGCTTTAGCATCCAGTCGGTACATCCATCTCTTGTTGTGAATTGCAGGTAAGCTTTGGGTTCTTGATTTTCTTCTCCTTCTTCTTCTTCACGTCAGTTACTACACGTGCTCAACGTTCCTCTCTCTTTCTTCTTGCATGCACAATGACAGGAAAGGATTTAGATTTGTGATTTGAACCTAAGGACAATAAGAACATGTTGGAACTCATTTAAGGCAAGTATAAGCATGATTTGGATGAACTCATGTTGGTATCTGTTTGATTATGAATAATTTCCTAATATTATATGTAGAATGTGTTTTACAACCCGATTGTGTTGAATTCCATCTTTTAGATGTTGTTGTTCCAGTTTTGTGTACATCCAGTTATTCTGTAATTTCTTCTATGGTAAGGTTACGGCTAAGTCATAGAATGCACTACTGCTAAGCCGTATGCTAGCCATAACCCAACCGTAAGTCAAGCTACGGCTTGATTTCCAAAGAGCTAAAATTTAAGCGAACTTTCCATGGTCCAACCATGGCTAAGCCGTGTAATGTGTTACGGCTAAGCCGTAACCCTAGCAAGGCTAAGCAGTAAATCAAAACAGGGTTGAACCGTAGAACAACTCAGGCTAAGCCGAAAATGCGGATGAGGAACTATGGCTGAGTCGCAGTGCATGTTACGGCTAAACCGTAAGATGCCTACAGCTAAGTCGTAGATCACCCACAGCTAAGTCGTAAGACCTACAAAAGTAAGCAAGATAGGTATTGAAGAGACCTTACAGGGCCTTTGAGTTAGGAGGTAGGTGACCTAACTTGCCCAATGGAATATGACAGAATTGTATGAATGATCTCGAGGGCTGTGATTCATTCATGTACGTTATCCAGTTGTTAAGCACCTCCCCATGGGTATTGGTTTAAAGGACTTCGATACACTCTCCTGATATAATGCAACACTAGACAACTGTATATCAGATAACTTAAAACTACATCATCATGCACGGTTAGAAACACTGGATGACTAGATCAAAGTTAGCTAGTAAATGCTTTTGATTCTATTAGATATTGAATTGCATGGCATTTTGTATGACGATTATTGACCTCTATTCTTTTGTATGGTTTATTTGTATCATCCTCATTATGTTTTTTCTAATATGGTAAGTTCGAATCGTTTAATCTGTTTGATATGTTTCTGTTAACTTGAGTACGGTATGTATGAATTGAACACATGATTGGCACGTATAATATATGCTTGCTATGATATGCACGGTTTACTCAAGTTCTAGTATATGATTAACTCCACTCCACATGGTCCGGCACTACTCAGCCTCGCCCTTAGGATACCCGACGGGGTTGAATTTGGTGTAGTATATATGGCACCGCTACAATGAGTTTTTTTCTTGGGGCTTCCGTACCCTAGAAACTCAAGACTCATTCGTACCTTGGCCTGGTCGATGGTGTTCTCAGTATATAAGATCCCTTTTTAGGAGCATATGGCAAATGTAGTAGCCACTTAGTTATGTACGCATCATGTAAACATTGATTCTAATAGCATGTTTTATTTAAATGCACAACTGCTTAGTATACGAAATTGAAACTCTATGATTTATCAGTTGTTACTTATTCCATTGGATACAACATGCGTTAACTTATTGTTGCTTATACTTTGCTGAATCGTCATATTCATGAGTTGTCCTTGGTGTTGCAGACTAAGATCCATCAACCGACCCCTTGTCGGTCGATCAGACTCCAAGGGAGACCCCAAAATTCCCCGTCAGGGTTAGAGGAGTGGATGTAATCACTTTGCCGGAGCGTGGCATGGTCATGCATGCATAAGTCTTCCTTGATGAGGGTCCCCGTTTGGTTTTAATGTTGGTTATGTTCTTTATAAGTTGTATTCTGACTCATTTTGTATAACTCTGAACGTCATGTAATCCTTTGTAATTATATTATTTTGTTTCCATATATCTTCGTTTGTTATGGTTTGATACCTACAGTTTTTACGTACATGTATAGGCACATGTAAATTTTTCTTGTGCGTGTGCATTTAAACATGGTCTAAGTGTCTATACACTGGAGTACATGTGTCACTGGTTAGGTTTAGTCTTAACCCCCGATCTCTTGGGCTTGGGTTGTGACATACGTATTGTATGGTATCAGAGCATTCTTGCTCTAGTTGATAAACATGTAGGCATGTAGGAACGTAGTAAGGATACGATTGTAAATATTTGACTTTATAGTCTGATATTTCTCTTGTTGGGGAACATGTAGTGGGGAACGTCTTGTATGTGAATAGTAACCTTTTGCATTTTGCAAGATATGGCTTCTGGCTCAGGTACCAATAATAACCACGGAGACAATGGGAGTGGATCGGCTCCTCCACAACAGCCATAGCATGCAGATGATTGCTTTCTTGCAATGTTACAAACGATCCATTCACTGCATGCACAAGTTGTCTCCCTAGTTGACGACAGAGTCAAGCATCCGTTCCACCTCACGTGGAGCAACAGATGGTCTTCCAACTGAAGGAAAGTAATCCCAATGCTCTTTACGAAAAGTTTCGGAAATGCGAAGCCACCGAATTTTATGAGAGTGAAGATGCTTTAAAGGCCGATCAATGGCTAGAGCATACAGAAGATTTATTTGAGACAGTGGTGTGCACTAACAAACAGAAAGTAGGACTGATAGCTTCAATGTTTCGCGATGTAGCAAAGACATAGTGGAAAAGTGTGAAGGAGTCTTCTAAGGACCTACCAAGTGCAACAGTTTGGAAAACATTCAAGAAGCAATTTAAAAGGAAGTTCATTGCGGCCCATGTACATAGAGCCAAGGAAGTTTAAGTTCTTAGCCCTACGCCAGCAGCAGATGACAGTGGCGAAATATGTGCATAAGTTCACCCATCAGCACACTTGCTGAAGACATGATTAATACGGAAGAAAAGAAGGTTAATCAATTTATTGATGGCCTAAATCCCAAGTGCAAGAATCATGTGACAGCTTTCCCGTGGCCAGCTACTTTTGACGATGCCGTAGACCGCGCTTATGCTACAGAGGCCAACATTTAAGAAGAAAGAGCTGTTAATTCCAAGAGGCACGCTCCCTTTGGTGCGAGGGGGCAAGCACAGAAAAAGATGAAAGGCAAGCAAAGTACCTCTAGTTCCACCGGCATGACTTGTGAGCATTGTGGCAAAGGCCACAAGTCGGAGCAATGTTGGAAGAAGACAGGAGCTTGTTTCATTTATGGCTCATGGATCATTTGATGGCTCACTGTCCAAGGTACAAGTCTTCTCAACCCCAGCAACCCAAGCCAACTGCTTCCACAGCTTCAGGCAGATCCAATGTTTCGACAGCTCTGAGCAAACCCTAGCAAACTCATCAAGGTCAAAAACCACAATGTCAGACTGCTCGCGTATATGCAACTACCTAGGAGAGTGCTGAGCAGGCGAACGTGGTGGAAGGTACTATCTTGATTGCGAAAGCTGAGGCTATCGCATTGTTTGATTTGGGGTCTACGCATTCATACGTAGCACCTCATTTTGCTAAACAGTTACGACAGCCACCTAAACCACTACCGTATTTGTTAGTGGTGTCCACTCCTATTAGCAAGAGGGTGGAGTGTAGTGTATACTACCCCCAATGCGATGTACGAATTGAAGGGCGTCAACTTCCAATTGACCTAATTTTGTTGTTGATGCTGGACTTCGACGTAATCCTTAGAATGAATTGGCTCGCGTGATATCATGCCTGTGTCAATTGTTACAATAGGACGATTTACTTCGATATAGGGAAGGGATTCCGTTTCGAGGGCAGTCAGAAGAAATGCCTGAGACGTGTTATCTCCATATGCAAAGTGGATCACATGATACGCAAAGGGTGTGAAGGCTTTATTGCCTTTATTTCAGAGAAGAAAGATTTAAAGCAGCTTGGAGAGATTCCAGTGGTATGTGATTTTTCGGATGTCTTCCCCGACGATGTGCCCGAGTTACCCTCGATGTGAGAAGTAGAATTCGCCATCGACATTATTCCAGGCACAGCCCCGATCAGTAAAGCTCCATATCGAATGGCCCCAGCAGAATTATTGGAATTTAAGAAGCAATTGTAGGATCTTTTGGACAAGGGTTTCATATGCCCGAGTGTGTCACCGTGGGGAGCGCCGTTGTTGTTTGTTAAGAAGAAAGATGGTAACTTTCGGATGTGTATTAACTACCGGCATTTGAATAAGGTGACAATAAAAAATAAATGTCCCTTGCCACGGATTGATAAGTTGTTTGATCAACTTCAAGGTGTAGCATATTTTTCTAATATTGATTTGAAGTCTAGGTATCACCAGTTAAGGGTGAAAGAAGAGGACATCCCCAAAACTGTCTTTAGGACACGGCATAGACATTATGAATTCCTTATGATGCCTTTTGGGTTAACTAATGCACTTGCAGCTTTTATGGCTTTGATGAATCGGATTTTTGCTACTTTCTTGGATTAGTTCATTGTTGTGTTCATCGATGATATTTTGGTGTACTCTAAGAAAATAGAGGAGCATAAGGATCATTTGAGGAAAGCCTTAACCTTGTTGAGAGAACATCAACTATATGCCAAGTTGTCGAAATGTGACTTTTGGCTTGAGTAGATAACATTCCTTGGTCATATCATTTCACGAGAAGGATTAGCAGTTGATCTAGCAAAAGTTGAGGCAGTTGTTAATAGGCCCAGCCCAAAGTCAGTGACAGAAATACGGAGTTTTCTTGGACTGGCAGGATACTATAGAAGATTTGTTCAAGACTTTGCTAAGATCTCTGCTCCTTTAACCAAATTAACTCGAAAGCATGTACCTTTTAATTGGACTAAGGAGTGTGAAGCTAGTTTCCAGACTTTGAACGACAAGTTGACTACCGCACCAAGCTTGACTCTACCAGATGGAAGTAAAGGGTTTGTGATCTATTTGGATGCTTCTCGAATTCGGTTAAGCTGTGTGTTGATGTAACATGATAAGGTGATCGCATATGGATCAAGGCAATTCCAGGAGCATGAAAAGAACTATGCCACCCATGATTTGGAACTGGCAGCTATCGTGTTTGTGTTAAAGCTTTAGAGACATTATCTGTATGGCGTGAAATTTGATGTCCATTCAGATCACCACAGCTTACAGTACTTGTTCACGCAGCATGAGTTGAACATGAGGCAACGCAAATGGCTTGAATTCATTAAATATTATGATTTCCCCATCAAGTATCAACCAGGGAAAGGCAATGTGGGGGTAGAAGCATTGAGTAGGAAACCCAAGACTGTAAATGTGTTGGACAATTTCCTTTTAGTAATACACGATCATCCTGTCGAAGTGAAATTGGTAGACAACTATGTGATGCTAGCAAGTACTCTAGTCTTCCAACCTGAAGTGATTCAACAATGTATGGACCGGCAATTGAATGATTCGACATTGAAGAGAATCCGTGATCATATCGAAGATCAACCTAACTTCCGACTAGAGGATGGTGTACTGTATTTCCGGAACAGATTGTGTGTCCCAGCAGTCGATGACTTAAAGGAGAAGTTGATGACAGAGGCACACTATGCTTGATATGCGATGCACCTAGGAAGTACGAAGATGTACTGGAACATCAAAGATCGATTTTGGTGGAACAACATGAAAAGAGAAATCATAGGGTTTATCGCTAGGTGCTTAACTTGTCAAAAGGTGAAAGTAGATCATATTACCATGGACTTTGTTTTCGGGTTACCTCCGACGAGTAAAAAGAACAATGCCATTTGGATAATCGTGGATCCGTTAACGAAGTCAGCACATTTCATCTCTTTTAAGAAGGGTATGACCTTTTCAGAAATGGCGAAAAAGTTTGTTGATGAGATTGTAAGATTCCATAGTACGCCTGTGTCAATTGTGTCTGATCGGATAGTCGTTTTGTATCGTCGTTTTGGAAAGCATTCCAAGAAGCTATGGGTACGAAGTTGAGTTTCAGCACAGCTTATCACCCACAGATAGATGGACAATCAGAACGGACGATTAAGACTTTGGAGGACATGT
The DNA here is from genome assembly GCA_037013555.1 of Sextonia rubra. Taxonomy (NCBI): domain Eukaryota; kingdom Viridiplantae; phylum Streptophyta; class Magnoliopsida; order Laurales; family Lauraceae; genus Sextonia; species Sextonia rubra. The sequence goes on from JASUAD010000008.1 coordinate 13,751,367, forward strand.
TACGGGCCACTGGATTGAGCTTTGAGAAGGAATGGGATGCACATCTCTTGTTGTGCGAATTTGCCTATAACAACAGTTTCTATGAGAGTATTGGAATGGCGCCATATGAAGCCTTGTATGGATGCAAATGCTGAAGTCCTATGTGCTAGGAGGAAGTTGGGACTCAAAGTTTTCACGGGCCGACGATTATCGCTGAAACTATGGAGAAAGTACAGAAGGTAATAGAGAATTTAAAAATTGCTCGCTCGAGACAAAAGAGTTATGCAGACACTTGCAAAAGACCTTTGGAATTTCATGTTGGAGACTGGGTTTTTCTAAAGGTCTCGCCGATGAAGGGTATAATACGTTTCAGCAAAAAAGGCAAGTTAGCTTCGAGATATATCGAACTGTTCAAGATTAATAGCAGGATTGGTGATTTGGCGTACAGATTGGCTCTTCCAGTGGAGTTTTCTGGAGTACATAATGTATTCCATGTATCGATGCTTCGCAAATATGTTCAGGACCCTACCCACATCAGTCAATACGACGATGTGCAAATCCAACCGAATGTGACATACGTTGAGCGACCGCTCCATATCGTGGGAACCCGAGAGCAGATATTACGTACCAGGACAATTCAATAGGTCAAAGTGCTATGGGAACATCATAGCCTAGACGAAGCCACTTAGGAATTGGAAGAGCAAATGGCGCGACAATATCCCCACCTCTTCACACAGGTATGTGTTCATTCCGAAGACGGAATGATTCTTAAGTGGAGGAGGATATAACACTCTGACCTAACTTAATCCGGTTTAGCGACTAAGTAATGATGAATTAGTTGTTAATTGTGTTTTGGCTTTGTTTTGGTTTAGTTCCGAGACATGGATAGGTAGTTGGGTTGAGTTTAACCTGGATTAGGTAGACATGAGCCCTTTTTAGTAATTTTAGATTTTATAAGATGTTGTCATTCATGTATTATTTTCGCGTCAATACGTATCTTTTGTTGAGCTCATTAATTTCCGTAACTGCTTCGTATGCTAAAGACGTCATTTGTTTCGGTTGGACCGTCATTTGACTCGAACTGTAATTAGCGTGACCGTTTTGACTTTCTTATAATTGTTCTTATCCTTATCCTTATATAAGAGATGCGTGCACTGACCTTCTTCTTCATTCAATGTTCTTCTTCTCTGTTCTTCATTTCTTTCTTTCTATTTCTTTTTCTCTACAATCAAGATTAGTAAAGGAAGAAGGCTTTGGCATCCAGTCGATACATCCATCTCTTGTTGTGAATTGTAGGTAAGCTTTGGGTTCTTGATTTTCTTCTTCTTCTTCTTCTTCTTCATGTCAGTTACAGCACGTGCTCAATGTTCCTTTCTCTTTCTTCTTGCATGCATGGTGAAGGGATTTAGATTTGTGATTTGAGCCTAAGGACAACAAAAATGTGTGAGAACTCATTTGAGGCAAGTATAAACATGATTTAGATGAACTCATGTTGGTATATATTTGATTATGAATAATTTCTTAATATTACATGTGGAATGTGTTTTATAGCCCAATTGTGTTGAATTCCATCCTTTAGATGTTGTTGTTCCAGTTTTGTGCACATCTAGTTATTCTGTAACAGGTTTAGGAAACGACCCGATGTAGTTTCCGGCTAAGCCGTAACTGGCTATGGCTCAAAGTCCAAAGAGCTGCAAAACCCAAATTTCTTCTACGGTAAGGCTACGACTAAGCCGTATGCTAACCGTGATCCAACCGTAAGTCAAGCTACGGCTTGATTTCCAGAGAGCTAAAATTTGAACAAACCTTCTACGATCTAGCCATGGCTAAGCCGTGTAATGTATTACGGCTAAGCCGTAACCTTAGCAAGGCTAAGCCATAAATCAAAACAAGGTTGAGCCGTAGAACAGCTTAGGGCTAAGCCGAAAATGCAGATGAACAGTAAGGAGAACCACGGCTGAGCCGCATTGCATGTCACGGCTAAACCGTAAGATGCCTACAACTAAGCCATAGGTCACCCACGGTTAAGCCGTAAGACCTGGAAAAGTAAACAAGATAGGTATTGAAGAGACCTTGCAGGGCCTTTGAGTTGGGAGGTAGGTGACCTAACCTACCCAATGGAATATGACAAAATTACATGAATGATCTCGAGGGTTGCGATTTATTCATATACGTTATCCAATTGTTAAGCACCTCCCCATGGGTATTGGTTTAAGGGACTTCGATACACTCTCCTGATATAATGCAACACTAGATAACTGTGTATCGGATAACTTAAAACTACATCATTATGTACGGTTAGAAATATTTGATGACTAAATTAAGGCTGGCTAGTAAATGCTTTTGATTCTATTAGATATTAAATTGCATGGCATTTTATATGACAATCATTGACCTCCATTCTTCTGTATAGTTTATTTGTATCGTCCTCGTTATGTTTTTTTTTATATGGTAAGTTCGAATCATTTGATCTGTTCGATATGTTTCTGTTAACTTGAGTATGGCATATATGAATTGAACACATGATTGGCACGTATGATATATGCTTGTTATGATATGCACGGTTTACTCAAGTTCTAGTATATAATTGACTCCACTCCACATGGTCCGACACTACTCAGCCTCAGCCTTAGGATACCCGACGGGGTTGAATTTGGCATAGTATGTATGGCACCGTTGCAATGAGTTTTTGTCTTGGGGCTTCCAGACCCTAGGAACCCGAGATCCATTCGTATCTTGGCCCGGTCGATGGTGTTCTCAGTATATAAGATCCCTTTTTGGGAGCATATGGCAAATGTAATAGCCACCTAGTTATGTATGCATCATGTAAACATTAATTCTAATAGCATGTTTTATTTGAATGCACAACTGCCTAGTATACGAAATTGAAACTCTATGATTTATTAGCTATTACTTATTCCGTTAGATAGAACATGCGTTAACTTATTGTTGCTTATACTTTACTGAATCGTCATATTCATGAGTTGTCCTTGGTGTTGCAGACTCAGATCCATCAACCGACCCCTCGTCGGTCCATCAGACTCCAAGGGAGACCCCAGATGCCCCGTCAGGGCTAGAAGAGTGGATGTAATCACTTCGCCAGAGCGCGACATGGTTATGCATGCATAAGTCTTCCTTGATGAGGGTCCCTGTTTGGTTTTGGTGTTGTTTATGATCTTTATAAGTTGTATTCTGACTCATTTTGTATAACTCTAAACGTCATGTAATCCTTTGTAATTATATTATTTTGTTTCCATATATCTTCATTTGTTATGGTTTGATACTTACAGCTTCCGCGTACATGTATTGGCATGTGTGAATTTTCTTTGTGCGTGTGCATTTAGACTGGATCTAAGTGTATATACATAAGAGTACGTGTGTCACTAGTTAGGTTTAGTCTTAACCCCCTATCTCCTGGGCTCGGGTAGTGACATAGGAATAAGATGGGTATAGAGGCATTTGCTACTCAGTTCTTTTATGTATTTGTATGATGAGTAGCATGAGGTTGGATGTGTGGATATATTAGTAGAGAGGATGCATGTAGTCTGCATACTTTATATTAGCATCACCTCTTTGCTTATTTTTCAGGAGCAGAAATCATGTTAATTTGCTCGTGCCATGTTATTGATTCGTAGAAAAGAGGTTTGCCAATTCTGAGCAGAGGTGAAATTTGGTGGGGAAGTTAATACATTAGTGATTCTTCCAAGGACCCAACCAGAAAAATTCAGGAATTATTTAGATCATGGTCTACAATTTCGTACTGATTGATAATTGCTGACCTCAGATCTTAATCCAGTTAGGTCTGAATACAAATGAATGTATAATATATGTTGTATAAAGTATATATGAAACTCCACCAGTTTTTGATGCCGGTCCCAAGCCCGGGTATAGGAGGAGGGTTGCATTAGGTAAGTTAACAGCCAGCCTAAAACTTTGTCACAACCCAAATATAAATTCTGAGAAAATAATATTTTATAATAAAGCTAGGGCGTTCCCCGATTTATGCGACGCATTGCAGCATCAGCCAACTACAGTGAAAAGTGTACAAGGACTACTGTATGATTTTGGGCTAGTGCGGTTAAAGAAGTTAGTCCATGAGAAGAAGAGGAGGAATAGGAAAATTAGAATTGCTCCTTAAAACATAGGAACCTTAACAAGCAAGAGCATGGAGTTGGTTGAGGTAATGAAAGGGAGAAGAATTAGTATGACTTGTATACAGGAGATAAGGTGGAAAAAGAATAAAGCTAATGAGCTCATGGATGAGTATAAACTTTTCTATGTAAGAAAGAGTAATATAAGAAATGGAGTGGGTATAGTTGTACATAAGGACTTGAAAAAAAAATTGTGGGGATAAAGAGATTTGGTGATAGTATTATAGCAATTAAACTAGTGCTAGATGAAGACATAATTCAAATCATCAGTGCATATGCTCCCCAAGTAGGACTAGAGGAAAGTGTAAAAAGATAATTTTGGGAGGAGATGGATGATTTAATGCGAGAAATCTCAAATAATGATAAGATTTTTTTTAGAGGAGATTTAAATGGGCATATAGGAAGAAATAATAAAGGATGTGAGAGAGTGCATGGAGGGCAAGGATTTGAGGAAAAGAATGATTTCGGAAACACTATATTGGACTTTGCAGTGGCATTTGATCTTGTAGTAGCAAATACTTACTTTAAAAAGAGAGATAGCATTTAATTACCTATAAAAATGGGAGTAATAGGAGTCAGATAGATTTTTTTTCTAATTAGAAAACAGGACCGATTAGCATGTAAAGATTGTAAGGTTATCCCAGGAAAGAGTTTGACTATGCAACATAGGTTTGGAGTTTTAGATATTTGCATTAGAGATAGAAAGAGAGCGGTAGTAAACAAAATGAACCCTAAAATAAGGTGGAGAGATTTGAAGGGGGAAAGAGTAAATATATTTAAGGATAAAATGATTGAAAAGGGAGAATAGAATACTAAAGGAAAAACAACAGTAATGTGGAATTAAATAGCTAATTACATTAGGAATGTTGCATAGAAGGTACTTGGAGAATCAAAAGGAAAGAGACATATTAATAAAGAAACATGGTGGTGAAATATGGAGGTTCAGAAAGTTATTCAATAAAAAAGACATTGCTACTAAGTTTAGCAGGGGACTAAGAATATGGAAAATTTTGACCTATATAAGAAGGCAAAGAAAAAAACTAAGAAAGTAGTAAATAGTGCAAAGTTCAAAACATATGATGACCTCTATAATAGGTTAGGAACAAGAAAATGAGAAAATGATATTTTTAAGGTCGCAAAAATAAGAGAAAAGAAAAGTAGGGACTTAGATCATGTCAAATGTATCAAGGACAATGAGGAAAATGTTCTGGTGAAGGACAACGATATTAAAAAAAGGTGGAAGGAATATTTTAGCAAACTTCTAAATGAAGAATATTGGGGCGATACAAGAGTTAAGGGGGATATTTCATCACTAGAACATCTTTTTCTCCGTAGAATTAGAGGAGTAGAAGTGAAGGAAGCATTTAAGCGAATGAAGACAGGAAAGACAATAGGCCCAGATGGTATTCCGATAAAGGTATGGAAATGCTTAGGAGAGGTTGGGGTGAGTTGGCTATGTAGACTATTCAATAAGATACTTGTAATAAAGAAAATGTCGGATGAATAGAGAAGAAGCATTGTAATACCTATATATAAGAATAAGGGAGATATGCAAAATTGTACAAACTATCGAGGGATTAAACTTATGAGTAATACTATGAAATTATGGGAGAGAATAATAGAGCAAAGACTGAGAAAGAAGACTTAAGATCTTTGAAAATCAATTTGATTTTATGCCAGGGAGATCAACTATGGAAGCTATCTTTTCACTTAGGCAATTAATGAAAAAATATCGAGCAGAGAGGAAAAAACTACATATAGTGTTTATTGATTTGAAAAAAGCCTACGATAGGGTACTGAGAAATTTAATTTGGTGGGTTTTAAATAAAAGGAATATCCTTAGAGGTAACGTTGAAAATTTTAAGGATATATATGAAGAAGCAGTAACAAATATGAAAACTACATGTAGAGAAATAGGTGGATTCTCCGTGACTATAGGTTTACATCAGGGATCAATCTTAAGCCCTTATCTCTTTGTATTAATTATGGATGAGTTAATTGTGAATATTCAACAAGAAATACCATGGTGTATGTTGTTTGCAGATGATTTAATATTGATGGATGAATCAAGAGATAGTGTAAATGCAAAACTTGAGAGATAGCAGGGGCATTAGAATTAGAGGCTTTAAAATAAATTGTACAAAGACAGAATATATGGATTGCAACTTCAGTTAACATATACAAAGTGTTGAAACCACTGTCAAAATTAAAACCCATGAGATAACATGTAGAGATTCTTTTTGGTACATAGGCTTGATGATTAGTAAGGATGGGGAGATTGACGAAAATGTGGAGTATAGGATAAAAGCTAGATGGTTGAAGTAGAGACTAACTTTTGAAGTGCTTTGTGACAGCTGAATGCCAATGAAATTAAATGGCGAATTTTACAGGACAGTGGTTAGACCGGCTATGACATATGGCGCAGAATGTTGGCCAATTAAGAAGACATATATTCATAAGATGAATTTAGCAGAAATGAGAATGCTTAGGTGGATGTGTGGTAAAACTAGGAAAGATAAAATTAGAAATGAGTGTTTTCAAGAGTATTTAGGGGCAACACCAATAGGGGATAAGATTAGAGAAACCCACTTAAGAAAGTTCGAGCATGTTGAGCGTAGGCCAGTAATGGCACCGATGAGAAAAAGTTTGGCTATACAGGTGGATGGCCCATCAAGAGGTAGGGGTAAACCGAAAAAAACATTGATAGAAGTCATTAATTTAAATTTGAAGAAGTTTAACTTATCGAAAGATTTGGCTCAAAATATAATGGAATGGAAAAACAGAATTCATATAGCCGACCCTAATATAATTAGGATAAGGCTTTGATGATGATAATGATGATAAAGTATATATGAGAAATGTTATTTTACAGGGAGTTTGTCAGAATGCATGCCATAACTTGAAGTCAAAAAATTCTTGGCAAGTTGTTTGTACAACAAAGGGAAGCAAATGAAAGGAAATTGTGTAATATCCTATGGATGTTGGATATATAGCATTGTGTAATATTTCATGGCCCAAGGATATTGTCTGGAAATTTTATTTTCTTCTTCATTGTTTTTACTTCAACAAATGGCAAGTAAATGTCAAATCTAAGGGGACTCAAAGGATGGCTTAGTGGTAGGCATTCTGTTTCCCATATCACCCACTAGCCTCCCTGTTGGCTAGTGAGCCAGCCAAGTAAAGCAAATATATATATATATAGGGACATATGCATAGGAAGAGACCCCTATATGGACAATTTTCATATTTATATATAGGGGAATATTCATGTGTATATGTCATTCATTATTTTTTTCGTGAGAACTCTAGGTGGGACTCACTGTATGGTCTATCCAAATGGACCACACACACGACCTCCTTGAATTGAATCCGTTTACCAATTTTTTGTCAAATTCGAACTTGTTGGACCGTTGGATTAACTACGCACCTATTCAAATGAAATAAATTTGTGGGTCATGGATAAAAGGGTTAGGGACATGTCATTGGAGCCAAACTTGGCACCTAAGGTGGTCCCGCATGGATCTTTCCATCCCCCCTAGCGCATCTCAACCCTTAGTGGGGTCCACCATGGGTCCTACAGAGAAGTATGCATGATCCCATGGTGAGAGATATATGTATATGAATATTCCCCGTATATATATAGGGAAACGGTCCTTAGGGACTATTTTTCACTGTTTTGGATAGTATAACCCACGTTGCGAGCTATCTAAATGGATCACATACATTACGCTCCTAAATTGCACACGTCCACGAATTTCAGTTTCCATCCGAATAGATTAGACTGTTGGATTGACTGCACATCCATCCGAATAGATTAGACTGTTGGATTGACTGCACATCCATCCGAATAGACTATATATATTTATCTATATATACATGAGTGTGTAGTTGATCCAACGGTCCAATCTATTCGGATGAAACCCAAAATTGGTAAACATGTGCAATTCACGAGAGTAATGTGTGTAATTCATTTGGATGGCTCACAACGTAGACCGCACTGTCCAAAATGGTGAAAAATAGCCCATAAGGACCATAAGGATGGTCCTTATAGGACCATTTCTCATATATATATATATATATATCAAATCTTAGGATAGCCATATGATCAAAATCGCTATTTCAAATTAATTGTAAATTATATTAATATTATTATATATTATAAAATGAGGAGTGCTCCCGTGTGAGACACTCCCATGTGAGACACTGTGTGAGACAACTATTACATCCCACCAAGACTCCACAAATCACAAGAGAGATGGAGATTGAAAGATTTGGTTTTGACCATCCTAGATATGAAATTTTATTAAATCCAATGATCCTATCCCTTGATCTGTGTCTCACAAGTTTAATGGTTTTAAATTTAAAGTAAAAAAAAACTCACAGGAGATCGAGTGTCCATTCCATTCAGATCGGAGTAAACTTCATGGCATTCAAGACAAGTAGTGGTGGTCCATTTAGATGATCACATAGTCGGCTTCACTAGGTCATCTGTCTCATGGTGAAATCTTCCATAGGAGAGAATTTCTCAAATGAATTATAAGATTTTTCACCCAATAGGTACTTCTCATGATTTTTGCAAGAGGTAAGAATTTTAGTATCTTCAAGAACAACCAACAGTAGGAATACTTGTGTACTATGTTTTATTAGTCCCTTCCACCTCACCAAGGTGAAAATTAAGGGTGTAAATATGGGCAGGCCGCCCAAGCTTGGAACGCCCCAACCATATTTTACGATCCGCAGGCCGGCCCAGCCCGTGACAGAATTCAAAAAGCACACCCCCTCCCACCCAACGGTCATAAAACGAGCAAGGAGGGTGTGTGGGTTTGTATTGGTGTCTTCCTCACCCCTCCTACCAATTTACTAATATTACCCTCCTCAACTACTAAATAACGATCATATAAGGGGTATTTTGTATCATTTGACTATTTTTTGGAAATATATAAATACGCTTCACCCCCCCCCCCCCCCCCCCCCCCATTTCCCAACTACACTATAACTCTCTAATTCTCTCATTGTCTCTCCAAAGTTTAAAGCTTCCATTATCTCACTATGGTCTCTTCAAGTTCTCTAAGCTTACTTTACAACTCTTGATCTGGATTGGAGCCTGGATTGGAGGTGATTTGCTAAAATCTCCCCCCCCCCCCCCCTCTCTCTCTCTCTCTCTCTCTAAGCTCTAAAAATGGATGGGCAATCGTTGCAGTTCAACAATGGTGCAAGGCAAGCTCAATGTTCTCCTTCTGTAGAGAAAAAGAACAGAATAATGATTCATGATATTTGGAATTATTTGCAAATAGTTATGATTACTGAGAACACTAAAAAAACTATTAAAAATGTGTAATGCATGTTTCATAATGGGCTTTACAATTTCAATGTAGCAAGTGACATTGATTACCTTCGTAGACACTTGCAATCGTGTATGTCCGAAACTTATTTGGAGCAAGTTGAAAAAAAATAATTAGTTTATGTTGTTTTCAATGCTTGGAAGCTAATGTACATTTATTTTAGCAGTTTTAATTTTATTTGAAGATAAAATCATTTAAAAAAAGTCATTATTAATTTTTTTTTCTCCCATTTATATTCTCAATTTTTTTATAAAAAAATAAAAAATATGGGCTAGTGGTGGACCGTCGGCTGCACAACAGGGATGGGGCTACGCCTCCCTGCTAGGTTGTAAATGTGTCGGTTTCAATCTAGGTCCATGGTGGACCCAAAACCGGAACTGTTAGTGAAAGGATAGACCCAAAATTGGAACCGAAACCGGTTCAGAGCCAGTTTCTTGGATCCAAAACCGAAACCATTAAGAAGGGGATGGACCCAAAATCGGAACCAAAACTATGTATGGGGCGGGTTTGGGTCCGGGTCTAAGTCTGTATAGAGAATGCTATAGAGAAAAGCTAACTTTTAAGAAAATTATTCAAAAACTTAGAGTAATATGTTGGGTCTTATGTCCACTGGCTGAAACCAAGGTAGAACCCTAACCGGAACCATTCAGGTCACGGATCTAAAAAAAGGATCCAAATCCGGATCTGTTTACTTATCGAGACCTAAATAAGGACCCAAACCCAATTATTAATGGGTCAGAACCTTCTGATCATCAAAGAATTAGGGATACATTTACAACCCTAACCTACACAGAACAACCCCTGAGTTTTCATGGACCAGCACGGCATGGCCCACACATTAACATACTTAGTGAAAATGGAATGTGCTTCCATGATAGGGGCCTCTTTTAGTATAACAGAGCATAGGATCTTTCATGTGACATATTCAAACCCCTGACAATCACCTATCCCCTTGATTTAGCGTTCACCCTAACATGGCACTAATCTAAATTATACTCATCATTCAATTAAACCTTCAATTATTGTGATGATTTAAATGAGATGACTTATCTAAGTGAGTTGCAAAATACGCTTAGAATCTTACCTCTCACGCAATCAGTGAGAAGTACTTCTTAGCATAAGATAACCCATATCAGAAATATTCATGGGAACATTTGCATGTTTTGATGCATGTTCCCATCCGATGGTGAACAAGTAGTAGGACCCATCAAAAGAGCGGAACACACAGAATTTAAAGGTGCCAAGTGTGACAACAAAGTGATGACGGTATCCAGGAGAAAAGTATCCTAACCCATATACACAGTAACATGCTTAGACTTTGAGTCACGGTCAAAGTTCTGTCAAGGTATACAGTTGACCTGACCCAAACCCAAGACATTTACATCCTAAAATTAGTGCTGCAAGTGGGTTTGTGTCCAATCGTAGCTACATTTTGGCTTGGGGTTAAGCCTGAGATTCTAAATCCAACTTGGAATTTGATCAGACAACCAAAACTGAAATTGGCCCATAATATACCCAAGCCAGACTTGAACTTGACGATGATCTTGAAAACTGGCTAATATTGGAACTCCCTTGTGGGCCTAATGGTGAGCAGTGCATTTCTGACTGGTCCTGCTTTGACCAAGTTGACTTGGCCTGGTAAGTTATCAATTGGGTCAATTTACAGAAGTCCTAGTGTTTGGAAGCCAGATAAATATTTGGTTGGATTGGAAAGCTAATACGATCCAATCCCATCCAATTGTATTATTGCATAAGATGGGACTTCATTTATGCCAAAGATGAATCCAATCCGATGTTTGGTTTGCGTCCAGATAAATGGGGTACAAGGGATCTCCTATCTTAATCCATTGTTCAGATGAATGCAAATTTTATAGGATAATTCATCCAAATGACATACATACCATTGCACAAATCCAATCCATATCCATGTTTGTTTTTCTCTATCAAAATGTTAGAATTTAGTTATGGAGTAAATTTGACACTTTGAATTAGAATATCAAAATATATGATGATATTTTTTTTACATTAAAAAAATTGAAATAAACTCTAATATTTTGATCCATATAATGTTAGGCTCACAAAACCTTTGCTTAACGTGAGGTGATGTGGATTTGCTGCACTATAACTGTGATGACCTCACTATGGCTCCCTTATTCTATAAAAGGTGCAAGTCCACTCAAGATTAAGTTTCACTGCGTGGAACACTATGATAAGCTTCACAAAATCAAGTATCACAAGGAAATTCTAACTATATTAAACTTGGGGAACCATACAACTATCCCTTAATGACCATGAGGCAGCTATATAGACCAGCTTCATTAATAGGGGAAGCCAAAAAGACTATTGTATTGCCAAATTTCTCACGGGCTGCCAAAAGAACAAAAAGTTGCATCACAGAGGATTAATTTAATCATAGTCAACCACATACAAACATATCATAATATATAAGTTTAACAAACTACCACCTGTACCCATGTGATTTAAGTTACAAGCCAACCTAACAGCAAACCAAAATATTACCATAAGAACAAGTTAACAAGTTTGAAGTTATTGGGCATTGCCTACAAAAGGAGATTAACATAACATAATAAAGTAGCATTGTCCATTTCCGCCATTAATACCACTACCCGTTAGTAAACAAACGCCAAACCCATGGAAGCTAAAGAAGATATCAACCTTCACTAGGTTAGTTGCAATTTTTTCTTACACATCAAAACAAGTTTCCATTGCCAATCCCTCAACCTTCTAAAGCCCATCACTGAGGGTAATGAAAACCAAAAAATATAATTCCAGTCCCACTCAAATCCAACCCAAATTATCCCACCAACAAGGTGGCATTATTTAAGCCGGAATATTATGTATTAAGTCATTGTAGCATCGAGACTTGAATAGTATGATACCGGGTACGAAAAATGCAAACAAACAAGAGATAAGCGGGACTCAGATAAAAAAGTCGCTCATCCTCTCAATTATTCCCCCCTTATCCGGCTTCCAAACACATCCGCTCGGCCAAACTAGCCTGAGTTACTTCATTCCGTAAACTTCAAAGCTTTCCAACCATAAATCCATAATGCCAATGGACACAACAATGTTGAACTACACAAATTATATGACCTATGGTGGTAGTGCTTGGTTATGCCGTGAGACTACTACAAACTCCCATAATGGGTTGCTTTTAAGCTGTCTATGAATGGTACCACCTACTATGGGGCCCTCAAATCATAACATCTAAGAGTTTATGAGCCTCCATTGCCCCATATCTGCCCCTATTTGCTGGATAAATGGTCGTGTGTTTCTAATGTTAGGCTAGGCCAATATATGCCTTGGACTTCCCTGACCATGTCCAGAAATATTTCTATGGGGATTTAAGTTCTTGATGAAAAATTAAGATATGGGCCTTCACATGACCAAAACAACAAAAGCAACACCCATACTAAGAAAAAGGGGAGAAACGAACCCGGACCTTAATCCACACATGACCCCCTAGTACACTCAATAGCAACAAAATTCAGCTTGTTGGACTCACGAGCAAAATTATAAATAAACAAATAAAAACTTAAAAAACCTTAGCCATATCCGAAATATATCAAGAATAGGAGTGATCGACCAATCAAAGCCACCCTTCAATGCTTAAATCACCTCCAATGAATTTGACAAAATTTTGGTTTATGAAATTCCTTATTGTCTAGATATAGTAATTGTTGAAAGAATAGCTCTTGCTTCTACTTCTTTAAGCTACAAAAACCTTTGAGCCATTGATGCAGGCCTTAGGGTTGGGCGTTGCATAAGGGTGCCGAAACACGTAACCAAGGTCACTTCAAATCATCAAAAGACTTCAAACACACGAGGACGCACCTCCCAGGGATAAAAACCTATTTCTAGTAATCAATCCAAGTCTGAGAAATTCTTCACTACAATGCTATGTATATAATAAAAATAAACTTAACACTTAAGCAAACCCTAAGCTATCAATAGAAAATTCCCTAATAACAATCTAATTAGAAATCTACTAGTAAAAATAATATAATCCTAATCTAACTTAAAAAAGAACCACTTGTGAGCCCATACTGCATCATCCACCTCGAGATAAAAGAAGAGCTCATCCTCGAACTCAAGTCTTTTTCAATTTGCCTCCGTAAATGTAATGAATATGAAAGACTTCCCTGGCTACAGTGGCTCGGGATTTCTTTTTTGGCAGTTATAATTTCGCGAGATGAAGAGCAACTTGCTTTCCATCATATATAAATGTATATATGTTGTTGCACATACCATAAGTTTCATTTTTATCATACATCTAAGGACGACCCAATAAGATATCACTACTATCCACATGTAGCATATCATACAAAACTGTATCTTTGTAAGTCTCACCAATTGTAAAAGTAACTTTGCAAGTATGTCAAACATGCGCTTTATCGCCTATCATCAGTCATTTAACAAAATAAGGGTGGTTGTGCTTGTAAACTTTCGACTTGAGGTGATCAACAGCTTGAGAGATAAGATTTTCGAAGCTTCCTACATCAACAACAACTGTGCAATACTATCCAAAAACTGTACCCACAAAACGCTACATATTTTTTCTCAATCAGTTCTTTTCAAAAGTGTCAATGGGTGGAGCCTCGTTGATGACCATGAAAGCTTGCAACATAATTAGGAAATTGAGTGGCAACCAACGTTACTTTGTAGTGCTCATTCATTGGTTTATGTGAAAAAATATTTTCCACACATATTAACCAATGCATGAATTTAAAAGGCTACAATTTTTCATCATACTCAGGAATCACGAGTTTAATCTTTAAATCTCGATCAGGATTATTAACTGGTGGATCTCATTGATTCCAGATATTTTCTCCATAATCACGATTGTGATTTACATGCTAATTATTGTTCAAAGTTCTCACTCTAGTTTCCAGTTATTGCAAGGTGATTTGCACGCCATCGACTTTTGCAGATAATTCTCTAATGGCACTAACCAAATCTTCAAAAGAAGAAGATGAAAATTCCACCTCAACTTGCTTCTTAGGAGGCATTTTTTTTAATAGATAATTAAAATCTGACTGACCTAATTTGTAGATCCGCACTCCACAAACATGCTATTGCAAATGGAACTGAAATCAAACCTCAGATGAGCCTAATATCGTGAAAATAGATCCTGGCCACTGGATTTGACTATGCTTTGACAAGGCAGTGATGAAGTCGGCAATGATGCCCACTATTAATGTAGGCAAGGTTGCCGCTATTGGACTTTCTATGCGGGCCTTGGATAACAATTGGGCAAAACAAACTTTAGCTCGACTTGATACTAACCTGAATGGAATTTAGGCCCACAGTCCTTTAGAACTGTAACACTCCGATCCCCTTTGAGCCAGTTTAGTGGCTCATTAGTTTGTTTTTGTGTTGTTTATTTCTTTTAGACTTGGTTTCAAGTCATAGATAGGTAGTTGGGTAGCGCCTTTGACCTGAGATAGGTAGTTCTAAGCCATTTTTCGTAATTTTGCATTTGCTTTTAGTACATTATATTTGCATCATCTTGGTCTCAGCACGTGTATTTTGTTGAGCTCGTTATTTCCCGTAACTGTCTCAGACCCATTCGGAGTCAATCGGAGGAGTTGGACCCTCGTGTGACTTGAATTGTAAATAGCTTAAACCCATCGGACTTTGATTTAAACTCCAAATCTATATAATGAGTCATCAGTCCAGATGTCTTCTCTCCTGCTCATTTCCTTAGTCATTGCATGCAACAACTCCAGGGAGAGCTCCACGTCCACTTTCCCTCCTCTTCACTTCTCTTCCTCACTCCTCGTTGGTGTTGGGTTTTCCACCCAGTTTCGATTGGGTTTTCTCCCCCTCCTCTCTGTCTATGTTTTGAGGTAAGTGGGTTTTTCATTTCTTCTTCTCCAATTTGGATCTCCCATCTCTCTCTCTCTCTCTCTTTCTGTTTCTCATGGATCTGTATTGTTGCTTTGCTTTGCTTGGGTTTTAGCTGGTTTGAGCCTGACTTTAGTGGTTTGACAAAGCTCTTGAGGCAAGTATAAGTACACGATTTGATAACACATATGGGTATATTGCTTGATTGCTTTGATTTCTTCCTCTTGCATGTATGGGATGTTTTACAGCATAATCCTAAGGTGTTGGGATCTATTGAGCTTGTTGTGCTAAGTTTCCGTACAAATTTTCAGTTTCTGTACTCAACTCTCTTTCGTTTTCTGTACTGTACAGCTAAGCCGGGACTCTGTACGGTTCAGACTCCAGAAACTCTATTTTTACATTTTGTTCTACGGCTAGGCTACGGCTAAGCCGTAAATCGTTCTACGGATGAGCCGTAAGCTAGCCGTGATCCGACTATAAATTAACACTCTGATCAGTCGAGACTTTCCGGACACAGTACTCTTACGGTGTGGCTACAGCTAAGCCGTGGATTTAGCCGTAGACTCAACCATAGCTCAGCCATAAAAGGATCAGATGTGGAAGATGACCAGTTTAGCCGTGTTTTGAAAAGAACCACGGCTAAGCCGTAGTGCATGTTACGGCTAGGCCGTAACATGTCTACGGCTAAGCCGTAGGTCACCCACGGCTAAGCCGTAAGATCTGAAATTCCTGAAATTAAACTTAGGTTAATGATACGACCTTGTAGGGCTAAAATACAGGTTAACCACCCATGTAAACCGGCCCAATGGATTCTTTGGACCGCATGAATAGTCTATTAGGCTGTGACGTATTCATGTGAGCGTTGATTTACTGTTAAGCGCTTCCCCATGGGTGTTGGTTTAAGGGACTTCGGTGCAAGTGAGGATTACATTGCAACACTTTGATGGCAACGGTGCATCGAATAACTTAAAACTACACCAACATGCACGGTTCGTGACAGTGAACAACTAACTTAGAGTTGGCTTAACCTGGATTCCATGTTAATCTGAGATGCATTGCATATTGCTTACAGTTTTGCCCTCTGTTCTGCTGATCTATGTCTATGCATTACGAGATCATTTTGCTTTCGTTCTATATATTTGTTTTATTCTTCGGTATGTACTATACTTTGATCTACGCTATGCTTTGACTTATTTAAAGCTATGCTCCATATATCTCTGGCTTTGTAAATCTCTAATTCACTGGGTATCCCCAAGTGGCTCTGCCCAGAAATTAATACGTGAGGATAAGACCCGCCCCTTGCCGTTGGTGAGTCTAAAGCGGATAATCTCCCTTCTCCTTGGATTTGATTTGATTGGTATCAGTCTGGCTCTACTCAGCCTCAACCCTAGGATACCCGACGGGGTTACCTCTGACTTGGTTCTCTATATCACTGTAGTGTATTTCTGTCTTGGGATCCCGGAACCCAGGAAACCGAGACCCACTTGTACCCATAGCCAGGTCAGTGGTGTTCTTATCTATCTGCTCTCTATGTGAGGGAATATAGTCAACGTAGTAGCCACCTAGTTCAGTATTTCTATGCTTTGATTTATGTATCATGCTTTACTTTTATGCACGATTTGCTTAGCATACTAATATGAAACTCTGTATTTAATCTTTTGTCATTATTCAATTGGATACTATGAGTGTTACGTCCCTGTTACTTATAATTGCTGGATCGTTGTATTCATGGAGTTGTCTGTGGTGTTGCAGGCTCAGATCCCTTGTCCGGCTCCCCGGCGGTCGAGAAGACTGCAAGGCAGGACTTAGAGGCTCCCTCCGGCCTGGCAGAGTGGGCTTGATCACTTCTGCCGAGTGCGTATTTGCATATCATCTGGGATCTATTTGTTTTGAGTTTTGGAGACCTTGTATTTTAGACTTTGACTTCATCTCTCTTGTATTATTTTGTGTATCAGTATTTTGGTGTGTACTTAGACTTGTATTTGGTTTTATAACTGTGTATGTTATCTACGTCTTTTCCTATTTCGCATTTTGGTTTTTTTCCACTCATTCTCTTTTGTTTTGCTTGATACGATATTTACAGCTTCCGCATACGCTTGATTCGCACGTGTTAGATCCCTTGTGTGTGTGCATCTAGACATGGGTTTGGATGTACGTGCACGAGAGTACGTGTGTCACCGGTTAGGTTTTTGCCAACCCCCGATTTCTGGGCTCGGATTGTAACAAGAACACCATTGTAGCAAGAATAACCTCTTGGTCTTCATGCTAGCAAAGAAGAGAAGGGCAAAATTCCCTTTCTTTCTTCCCTTCGACCACACAAAAGGAAGAGGGCAAAGGTGTGGCACGCAAGGACGTTTAGAATGACGGTAGAGTGTGACGATGCCGACCGCGATGGAGGCCATGGTGATGGAAAATGACCACGACAACAGTTACAGCCAGATAGTTGCAGGTCTGTTCATTGCAACTACTTCCCTTCTTCACAACTTCTTTTTTTTCTTGTGGGCTGGGGTTGGGGAAGGGAAACGGTGTGAGGGAACTAGGTTTGAGTGGCTGAAGGATTTGTCGGGGTGGGGGGGGGGGGGGGGGGGGTGGGAACACTTTTTTTTCCTCGGGGTTTAGTGGTGGGTGAGGGATTTGGCTAGGATCAATGGGGCTCAAGTTGTGAAGGGCGATGGTAGGAGGTGGATTTGGGGCTTTTATTTTTTCCTTTTCTGGGATTTCTAGGATTTCAATGAGATCGGAGATATGGGTTTGGGTTTTGACAGTGGAGGAAGTTGGGTTTCAGTGTAGTGATGCGCAGTGGGTGGCTTTAACAGAAAGATGGGTTAGTGGTGACGGTGGGAATGGAATTCGAGTGGGGTCGACAATGGGTTGCTGTCGATAAAAGTGGGGATGGAGATAGCGGAAAACACGCCGGACGACCATAAGGGACCATTTGTCTCTAATATCAAACTGATGCAGGCCATGGGGTTAAGGCTTGCATAGAGGTGTCGAAGCACGTGTCCGAGCACACTGCTAACGAAGACGCACCTCTCAGGATAAAATCCAATTCTATTAATTAATCCAAGTTTGAGAAATTCTTCTCTACAATGCCATATATATAAAAAAGGCAAACTTAATGCCTAAGCAAACCCTAAACTATTAATAGCAACTTCTCTAATAACAATGTTGATACAGTCTGGGCCCCAGCAGCCCCTTTTTAAATTAGATTAGGATTATTATTAATAGAGTTCTAATTAAATTGTTATTAGGAAAGTTTCCATTGCTAACGTAAGGTTTTCTTACACAGTAAGTTTGTTTCTATTATATATATGGCATTGTAGAGAAGAGATTATCAAATTTAGTTGATTAATAGAATTGGGTTTTCCTAGAGAGGTGCGTCCTCGTGTGTGTTGAAGTCTTTGTGACCATTCGAACTGTCCTTGGACACGTGCTTAGGCACCTCCACGCAAGCCCTAACCCTTGGGCTGCATCAGTTTGGTATCAAAGCTAGTCAATCGATGTATTACCCTCTCTCGTCCTCCCCATCTTTGCTCACCATCGTAATCCCCTTCCCGACCCCAGTTTGTCATTACCCCTTGCACCCCAAACGACCACCACACCTACAAGCCCCATCTCCCACATTCCAAACCGTCTCAGATATTCGTCCCATTCCTAACCCAAAATCATCCCACCCAAATCCTTCTCCATCTCAAATCCCATCGTCCTAGCCAACCCCCTCCCCACTCCACCACACACCACCCAACTTCCTCGCCCCTCACAGAATGCACCAACCCCACCCACTGTCGAATCTACAATCCCGATACCCAAATCCACCGGCAACAGGCACTAATCAACCCGAGCCCTAACCCTAATCGTCACCGATCCTCATCCAGAAGAAGCAGAGAAGAGAGAGCAAGTGGAAACCATTGTCGCCGCCATCTCTGCCGTCTACCGTGTTCCGTCAACGCTTGCTGAGCCGCCTGTTGCTGTCGTACTTCTTTAAAAAAAAAACCCGTGCAACCCATCGTCCCCAACCCCGGCAACAGACAGACAAAAAAAGGGGAGGGGGGGTGCAAGAAGCAGCCGAGAGAGAGAATACCCCACCCCCGATCCTCATCAAGCCAAGCGAGAGAAGAAATGTACTTGGACCATCTGCTGTTGCTAACGGTTGTCGCCGATCAACCCATCTTCCACAGTCGGCCTCCTCTAGACGTCCGCACCGCACGTCGTCGTTCCCCGCAGACACGATCGTCTCCTTACATCGCTGCAGCAACCTGCTGCAATCCACTCGTCATCGTCATCGGTCGCCTAACGACAGCCAAAGGCCGAGCAACCATTCGCTCCTTTCCTCTTGTATCCACTGACGCACAAGCAAGTCCTGTTCTTATCTCCATCTTTTCGTCACGAAGAACGAGACAGAGAATTAGGCCTCTGTTCTCGTCGGGCATGTTTGGGCTGCTTTTTTCGGGTTGTGAGCCCATAGACAAAGCAGCCTTAACTGCAGTTTGTCTCAGGAGAGTTCTGGTCACATTTTCAACAATTACCGGTCAAAATTTGTTTCTACAAGATCAACATCATCTGTGCTCCGATTTCCAATCTGTCTTTACCAGCATACTTCTGAAAAGTAGATCTCCACCTCAGGTCAGTCAGATTTAACTTTTGTAATAACAAAAAAAAAATGCCTCCTAAAAAGTAAGTGGATGCTGAATTTTCATCTTCTTCACTTGAAGATTTGGCTAATGCCATTAAAGAATTATCTACAAAAGTTGATGGCATACACATCACCCTACAACAATTGGACATTAGAGTGACAAATTTGAAAAATAATCAACGTGTGCATCACAATCGTGATGATGGTGCAAATATTCGGAATCAACGAGATCCACCAGCTAATAACCCTGATCGAGAATTAGGAATTAAAATTGTGATTCTTGAATATGATGAAAAATTACAGCCCACTGAATTCATGGATTGGTTAGTAAGCGTGGAGAATATTTTCGCACATAAGCCAATGACTGAGCACTATAAAGTCACACTAATTGCCACTAGATTTCGCAATTACGCTGCAATTTGGTGGGCTGAATTGCAAAGAAAACGGAGGAATCAAAACATGGACCCAGTTGATACATGGACTAAGATGAAGAATATTTTGAAGAAAAAATTCCTCCCTATCAACTATGCAAGAGATATACGTTCCAGCTTTCAAAACTTAAAACAAAGGTCCAAGACAGTTGTTGAATATTCTAAAGAATTTTTGACTCTGTAAGCTCGTTGTGACTTAAATGAAGATAATGATGTGGTAGTTGATAGATTTTTCAATGGGTTAAGAATAGACATTCAGCATATCCTTGCCTTCCAACATTTTGATAATGTCGATGAACTCATCCAACATGCTATAAAAGCTGAGGGAATTGCAACTCATCAAGTACAAAAATCCAAATGGGTTTCTCCGAAGAATTCATCTCTACAAGAAGCTAAATCCAATGGACAGATTTTTGCAAGGACTGAAAGTCAAAATAAGATGGTTTATTTTCATTGTCAATAGCATAGGCATCGCGCAGCAGATTGTCCAAAGCGAATACATTTAATTGAGATTGAAGGTGCTGATAAAAATATCCCAGATGATATTAAGGGTACTAACAATGATCCTAAGGATATTGACAATGAGGAACTTGAAATAATAGATGCAGATACCACAAGTGAAGCTCTTACTGTCCTCAAGAACACTCCACCAACTGTTGAGCATAAGTGGTTGCGAAAAAACATTTTCCGTTCCGCAGGTACAGTTCAGAAACAAAATTGCACACTTGTTATTGATGGCGGAAGTTGTGAAAATCTCATCTCCCAAACTCTTGTTGATTACCTCCAATTGAAAGTTTATAAGCACAACCATTCTTATTTTGTCAAATGGTTATTGACTGGTGATCAAGCGTATGTTCGACATACTTGCAAAGTTACTTTTGCCATTGGTGAGATTTACAAAGATACAATCTGGTGTGATGTGCTACCTATGAATAGTAGTGATATCTTATTGGGCCGTCCTTGGATATATGATAAAAATGAGACTCATGGTATGCGCGACAACACATATACATTCATGCATGGTGGACAGCATGTTACTCTTCATCCCGAGAAACCACAACTACCAAAGAAGAATTCCTGGAAAGCTACTACAAAGGAAGTACTTCATGTTCACCACATTTACAGAGGCAATCCGAAGCAGAATCGAGTTCGAGGACGAACTCTTCTTTTGACCCGGGGAGAATGATGCAGTCTGGGCCCCAACAGCCCCTCTTTAAATTAGATTAGAATTATTATTAGTAGAGTTCTAATTAAATTGTTATTAGAAAAGTTTCCATTGATAGCGTAGGATTTTCTTATACATTAAGTTTGTTTCTATTATATACATGGCATTGTCGAAAAGAGATTCTCAGATTTGGTTGATTAATAGAATTGGGTTTTCCCAGAGAGGCACGTCCTCGTGTGTGTTGAAGTCTTTGTGATCGTTCGAAGTGTCCCTGGACACGTGCTTAGGCACCTCCACGCGAGCCCTAACCCTTGGGCTGCATCAAATGTAATTAGAAACCTACTAATAAAAATAATATAATCTTAATCTAACTTGAAGAGAGACCACTTGTAAGGTCATGCTGCATCAGCCAGCCACTCAACCTATAAGAATAAATTGTCACCAGGCCAAATAGCAAAACCAAAACCAGCATTTCAATCTGAGACTCTAAAAATGGCAACACCGGCCTCACTAAAGAAACCTGAATTAGAGCTCAGAATGATGCCCACTACAGATCCGAGGGGAGGAGTTATCTAACAGTCACACCTGGATACATGAAAATGCTGCCTCCACCACAGGTCAGGCCAAGATATTACACTTGAATGAGTTGTGTTGAATTTAGACCGTCCAAGTTGTTCGCCGCTGATCATAAAATATTTTATCTCCATGAATCAATTCCAAAGCCCATATAATCAACAATGTCTGAAACTCAACTCAACTTGGAAAATCTTAGACATCCAATTTTCTGTATCGAAGTGTGGACAATCTCGTGTATGCATCTTTGACCTTTAAACTTTGTAGCCTGGGAATAAAAGGGTCAGGATTTCTATAGTCTTGACATTATTGAGGTACAAGAACCAAATCGGGTCAGAATTTCTACAATGTGACATTATTGAGGCATAAGCACAAAAGCAACAATCTCAGCACCAAATTGATTTCAGGGTGAAAACCAAGCTTTTTTGAACTGCACCATTGGCTTGATGGACACACCTCAATCTTCCAATATCCTCAGAGACAGTTGGGAGATCTAAAATCTTATCCAGCCAATATTTTCGTCAACCATTTGTAAGGTGGTTCAAAATGATGTGCATCAACTACATGACCCTGATTCAAAAATGGCCTCACATGTCCAAGCCCAATGGTTTATCCATGTTGTAGTCCATCATACAAACGGTTTCGAGGACTGAAACTTGACCTCACATATACAGGTCCAATGTTGAAGGATGCAATGCACATTCAAATAGATTGAGTCCCAATCAATTCTGCTGTCTATGACCCCAAGGATGCAAGTACAAGGATATTCCTATTGTTTTCTATAGATGTAAGATATAACACCTGTGTTTTTAAATAAGATACAATTTGATCATCAACATAACCAAGATTATAGGCCTTAGTTGGACATACTGAAGTCATGTGAATAACATCCTTGATCAATATAATATCCTCACATACAAAGGTCAATATATTCAACAAGTATCAAGTGTCAAACAAGTGAACAACAACAAAAAAAAGATCACAATCAAGATCCACTCAATGGTTACAAACACAAATAGTCAAAGTAGTTAAACCAAAACCAAGTAAACCCATCCCAGAAAACAAAGTAAAAAACTCAAACTTTTACCCAAAATAAAACAAAATAAAAGCATGTTTCAAGCAAGTGAACAAAACATAGATTCCACACAATAGATACATACAACCACAAATAGTCAAAGTAGTTCAACCAAAACCAAAGAAAATCAATCCCAGATAAAACAACAATAAACTCAAACGCCACCATGGAGGAAGTTGAAATGACTCATACCAATGAGTTACCAAGGTCCCCTACAATTCTTTAACCAACTCCAACAATCCACGCCTGCAATGAGAAGAATCATGAGAAATTTTAGAAAGACCTCAAACTTAAAACTTGCGAACTAGAACCAAGCCAAGAAGTGGGAGTCAATTAATCTTAATCTAAATAATAAAATAAATATATATGAAGTGGGATTCTTGGGACTCTATCAGCCTCGAGAGTAACTCTGCTGAGTGTTTTGGAATTTCAGGAAGATCATGCACAAATAGCATAGATTGCATGGTCCATCTAAAAAAGACTTCATTTGTTCAATCCGAATGTGACACACACCACCGCCCCCCTTGAATGCCACTGATCCCAAGGTTTTTTTTACACCAATCAGAATGGAATTAAATGTTGGATTTTAAAACTGTTAAACTTGGGTCTTTTATGTGTTGCTGTCTTGCTGATGTTTTGTTTTTTTCTCTCTAGTAAATAATCAGTGTTGCACACCACCCAAGTCCCTCACCATTAGCACTACAACATCAATCGGATCCATGGTTACTTTTCTGTGGAAGAGAGGTGCCTTGCCACTGAGCTACAAGTAGATTGGCTGTGGATTGACAGTTTTCAAACTGAATTTGTTCTTTGGTTTGTTTGTAGTCGTTATCTTTGAGTAAAAGAAGTGGTTGTTTACTTGTTATAAAAAAAATGGCGTTTCCACCTTCGAGCATGTCAATACATTATCCTCAATAAATAAATAAATAATCCTAATAAAAATCCTTTTTTTATTATCAGGATTGCCCGAGATTTGCAATTAGTTTGCACGTGAAGAACCATACTTGGTGATCTAAGTAATTGATTTAGTGCACACAAAATCTATCACAACGCAAACCTCTACAAGATCCTTCAAAGATTGCCTTACATGTGCAAAGCTTACTAGTTTATCCATTGGAAAATCCATCATACAAAGGGTCTGGATGACTAAAACCTGGCTTTACATTTACAGGCTTAATGTTAATTCATTCAGTTTGTAGTGTTGGAGTAGCTGAAACTTTAATAAAGCCCATCCATTTGGGTGGGCTTCATAATTTGTTGCCAACAACTCAACGATACAGGCTGTCACACAGGAGACCACAGGTAGTGCTTTTTCACCATCATCATCATAAAAAACAACAACAACAACAAAGAGTTATCTCATGACTCATCACAATTTAGTGTTTTGGACAAAACAACCTTTCATTAGTAGTAACTGTCTGGTCATTGAAGCCATTGAAAATTTGTTTGGACATCGAATAAAACCCATAAATTTGAAAACTGAACAGATTTGGATTCCAAGTGAAGTAGTCTAAGTTAACGACCAATAGCTACAATCTTATCATCAGAATACCCAAAGATCAACATGAGTTGCCCATGGGGGATTTCTTAGGATATGATCTTTGCACAACTGTGTCATCTTATCAGCACTATCCATGATGAAATTCTAGGCCCACTTGAACATGCTCAAAGTCATGAAGATACTTCACCAATATAATTTCCCCACATACAAAAGGTCAAAAATTAAAAATTCAACAACTGTACAGCCAAGCAAGAACAAAATAAATATGACAATCAAGATCCACACCATAAATACAACATTCAAAGTAGCTCATCTTCATCTTAATTTTGTATGTGCAGATATTTTATTTTATTTATTTATTTATTTATTTTTATTTTTATTTTTATTTATTTATTTTTTTTTTTTTTTTGTGTTTGGTTGTTGTTGTGGGGGGGGGGGGGGGGGGGGTGGGGGGGTGGGAATCAAAGACATAGTTGAGAAGCATAAAAGCCAAATTGAGGCCCACAAGATGGTTGGTCCACACCAATGGTTGTTTATTTTAATTATAATTGATCATAATCTTTAGATTCAGACTAACACCAATCATCAGAAAGGTAAAACAGTAGCTTTAAGACTGTTTCTCCTTTGCACCCACATTGGATTTTTGTTGCCTCCCATGAAACACATCTGTATCTACTGGATCATTAATCAACCAAACAAACCGTTTATGACACCATAACTATTTTTGTTTTTGAGTTCTAAATATATAATCTGATTTGAGACAACCATAGTCAGAACTGTACAGAGGCATAGGCAAGGAGTCGACAGAAAATCATTACAAATAATTGCATGAAGAGTAACAAACTAAAAAGGAAGCAACAACTCTGTTTCTTTTTTCTTTTTTCTTTTTTTTTTCTAATACCTACTCAATAGCTTCTTTTCCCATTAAATGCAACTGTAATTATACATAATTGCATGAGGAGTAACAAACTAAAAAGGAAGCAACCACTAACAAATTCAAATTAATTAATCTTAAAAGATGCTTAATGATATTTAAAACAATCTTAACTAATATAGAGACAAAATCCAAAATAAATTGGGTAGCCCAACCATAGTTGTAAAACTGGCTCCTACTTGGATAGGTTAACTCGGATGGGGAAGTCATTGAGTCAGGCAAGTGAAATGAGCCTCGCTGACTACTTGACCTGACTTGCCCAAGTTAATCAGTTGAGTGAACTTCCCAACTGCTCCTACAGTTTGGGGAACAAAAATTAAGATGATGGCACCAACCCATTTGGAGCCAGGTCAATGGGACAAGTCCAACTTAAACTCCTTAAATGGAATGAACAAAAGCCCAGGGCATTATTTTACAGAATGCACCCACCATAGGATGACAACATGCATGACATGTATACATTTGAAGCTCTGTAAGAGTGACAGGTTGTTGGGGTCCACAAACCCATGATAATATTAGCAGGCTCCATAAATTTGAATCCACCAGTTTTCATTTTTATTTTTTTGGCTAGTCAGACAGTTGAGATTGTTAGTAGACTTCAGTCAATCTCTTCATTTGAGCCCACGGATGGTGCATGCCAAACAGCAGTCTAATCTCTAATTTATTAGAAAGGATAAAAATACAAATGAACGATGTGGATGAAAAAGAGAGAAAAGGGAGAAGATCTACTTGCCTGATTCTGCTCATTTGGGTGTGTGATTTGATGATGATCCATTTGAATCTTTTACATCCAAAGAGACTTCAATGTTTATCCAATTCTTCTTCGCTTTCACCACAGCTCTCCTCCCTTGAGAGATAATCTCTTATATTTAGGCTGTCAATTGAGATGCTTGGGACATGTGCAACCTTTGGCCAGTCCTCACCTAACCTCCCATTCTCACATAGTACTCTCCTCAAATTAGGGCATCTGTCGATGGACAATTCTTGGAGATTTCTGAGGTGTTGCAGCCCCCGTGGAAAACAGGTCACTCCAGGGCAGTTTGCAATAGTTAAATTTTTAAGCAATTTGAGATTACCCAATGACTCTGGCAAAGACCTCAAACCAGGGTAATCCTCAATCTGTAATTTAGAGAGGGAAGTGAGGTTTCCAATTGACTCTGGCAAATTCGTCACGTCAGGGCACCTTAAAGCTATCAAATTTCTGAGTGATCTAAGCTTCCCAAGCCACTCTGGAGAAGACCACATCCTTGGACAATCAAAAATTGTAAGGGTGGTGAGGTTTTGTAACCCATCAGATGACAAGGACTCCAAATTCCCACAAGAGCGGATATTCAATTCCCTGAGAGAGGTCAAGACGATCCCATCTCCTGGAAGTGAGGCTTGCTTTCCACACGAGTTTACTATTTTCAACGCCTCGAGACTGCGTAAAGGAGGACACTGCTGCTGCTCCAGCAATTCATCTGACAATTTTAACACCAGATCACTGCATGCTTCAATAGTCAGTTCTTTGAGAGCAGAGAGATGTTTCAACTGATATGATAGAGACATTAATTTTGGGCAATCACTAATTTCCAAGATGCGAAGGCTAGCATGGTTTGGCCCTAGTTCTTTTGGCAAATATATGACCTCTGAAATCCCTCTAATAGAGAGAGAGGCAAGTGCAGTGAAGTTGGCCAGAGACTTTAATAGGAATTCATTGGTCTGATATATTCTCATTTCTTTTATTGATGAAAGAAAATTGGGCAAGCGAACCATCCCAGGACATGCTTGAACTTCCAACTTGAGGTGAGAAAAGATTGCTTGCTCATCATCATTTGCTTTTCGTGCTGACCATTGCTTCAAATATGGCATGTTGGCAAGGGAGACACTTTTCAGTGGCGTGGATGTGCAGAACTCTATTGTTCTACAGCCCACTCTGGTCATCATTAAATATTCAAGAGCCGGAAGACAAAGCCATGGCAAAGAAATCAGTTGTGGGCAATTAGAGATGCTCAAAGTATGGAGGGCGCGGCAGATCACTTGGTCACTATTGTCATTGCCCTTATTTTTTGGAGCTGAACATCTCTCTAGGTAACACATATTGGAGAGTGCAACTTCTTTCAGTGACTGAGACAATGGCAACTCTATTCTGGCACAAGCCACTCCATTCATCTTGAGACATTCAAGAGCTGTGAGATGTTGCAGCTGTGGCACTTGAATCATATTCGGGCAATCATAAATTGTAAGATGGCGGAGATGATGGTGGATCAGTTGCTCATCTATTTCTTTTCCCTCATCATCACCATGACCACCTTCTTCTAGAGATGACCACCCTTCCAAATTAGGCATGTCACAGAGGTGAAGTTCTTTCAAAGAAGGAAATAGGGATTTGTAGTTGTGACTTCCATCAAACTCAACAATGTATTTTACAGCACTCATTTTCTCTATCTTCAGTGATTCAAGGAAACATAGCTCCCCAAGAGGCGGCAGGTGTTCACATCCATTGCAATGCGACAGTTTTATATCAACTAAATTTGAAAGCACCATCATCCAACTTGGAAAACTCAGGCCCGTGTAGTTCTCAACAACTAGCTTTTTAAGATTTGAGTGGGGTTCGAGGTTCTCAATCACTTCCTCTGCATTTCTTCTTGTGTCTGCTACTGCTTCAACTGAACGCCAGGATAATTCAAGACAACTGAGATGTTGCTTCCTCTTTAAATTTGCTTCACCAGCACACACTCCATTTCTTATATTATCAAGGCCTTCAATGCGAATATCCCCCGAAATTTGATTTAAACATTTCAACTCTTCTATTCCATGCCCACTTTCTTTACCAACAACAAATTTAGGCAACGTCCTAAGACAAGTTAACTCCCCAATTCCACTTGGTAGATGCAAATCTTTAGCAACATCAAATTCAATATGCCTAAGGCTAGTCATTTTTTTCATGTTCTCTGGCAACGTCTCAATGGGACTTCCGAGGAATATCAATGTCTGCAAGTGACATAAGTTGCAAATCGTCTCAGGAAGTTTTGTAATCCATTTAGATGAGACGTCAAGGTACCTTAGATTTTTTAACTGGCCTATTGAATTTGGCAAATTTTTACGTGCAAAACTCAAATCCAATACCCTTAGGCACGACAAACACGTCAAACTTAAGAAAACATTAATATCAACAGGGCAACATAGAAACATCGAATGTATTTCCATAAGTTTTTCCAATGCCTCCAAATTTTTTTGTTCTCTTACCCATACAGGGTTCCGTAATACCAAATGACGAGTTTCTCTATTGTCGATTTCCATGGAAGCTTCATCAATAAAGAATTTATTTCCCACAACATATCTGAGAAAATCATGTACAAGGTCATGCATCTTGTACAGCTTTACATCAATGTCATTAGTTTCCATCTCAACCAAAAACAAGAACCTCTGCAGCAAGTAATTAAAATAACATTCGCCTTTTTCTTCCAGGAATTCATCACCATTTTCTTCATTGGAATGGATGAAGCCGTGGGCTATCCACTGCTTGATTAGTTTATTTTTATCAATTTTACACCCTTTGGGAAATATAGCACAATACAAAAAGCATTTCTGCAAAGATGATGTCAAATGATCATAGCTTAGCTTTAAAGCAGGTAAAATTCCTCCATCATTATCTTGTGGCTTCCAAAAATCACTTGCTCTCAATGACTTCCCCTCTTGTTTAGTTGTTTTAGAAAACATCAAGCCACCCAAGATTTTGACCGCCAAAGCAACACCACCACACTTGTCTACCATTTCCTTTCCAATCTGTAGAAAGTCTGGACGTGGTTGTGCCAGTTTTTTGAACAAAGACCAAGAACACTCCTCTGATAGTGTTCCCAAACGATGTGGTGGAAGCGTGCCCATAATAGAAGCAACTGTATCACTGCGAGTGGTTACTAATATTTTGCTTCCTATGGCACCACATTCCAGACATGTTTTCAATCTGTTCCATTTATAACGTTCTGCATTCTGGACATCATCCAAAACAAGTAGATATCTCCTCCCATGCAGTATTGTCTGCAGCTGAGTTTGTAACAGATCTGAGCTTGATGATTGGTAAATGTAAGCCCCAACTGCAGATTCAAGGATTCTTTTAACAAGACTTGCCACATCAAAACCCTCGGTCACAGAGACCCACATCCTCAAGTCAAAATGAGCAATCATTCTGTCATCATGGAATACCAATCGAGCCAGCGTGGTCCTGCCCAGCCCGCTCATACCCACGAGGGGAAGGACCGAGAGGGCCTCGTTATTTCCAGAGTACATTAATCGATCTATCAACTCTAGTTTCTCACAATCCCTCGCATAAACCTCCGACTCAATCACATACGACAAAGTTTGTCTTGTGCTTGAGAGCGGAGGCTGGCTTTTAACAAGTGCCTCTTTGAAATTTAAAAAAATCATCTGTTTGGCAATCCGATCAAGCCATTCCATCAGGACTCGAATCGTCTTTGACGTCTTGAAAGGAAGTTTTATTTGAGGACATATATTCGAATCCCACGGGATCACGTACCGTACCTGTTTAATTATCTTGCCACGTTTTTCCCCAAACGTCAATGGATGCTCTTTAACTGCAACCTTATCAACGTTTAGCTCGCCATATTCTTTCGAAACCTTCAGTGGCTGCTCTTTGTCCGCAAACGTATCATGTAAATATTCTTCCACAGCATAAACAACCTTTTTAAGCTGTCGAAGCCAAAATCGCACGCGATTTTCGTTCAATTGCCGCCTTTCTGCATCTTGAAGCACAGGTCCAATCGCTAATAGAGTGCTTTGTATCTTCTCAATGACTTTCTTATCCTCGGCGTCCGTACTGTGCAACCAACGTTTATCTAGGAGAAGGAAGTCTAACTCGCTCTGCAAATTTTGCACGGCGCTAGAGAGACCACCTACTCCTGACATGTTGCCTTTCTCTCCCAAGAAGAAGGAAAGGAAAGGAAAGGAAAGGAAAACAACGAAACGAAAGAAGATGCAGGCACCGATGCCCTAATAAAAAACGACGCCCTAATAAAAAACGCAACGAAAAGAAAGCAGGCACCGACAATGGAATCAGTGGCGAGAGGCGAGAGGTGCGTTTGGCCTGGGGGCCTTTTTCTTTTTTAAGTAGCCCCCTAATGTTTCTGGAATTTGTAAATCGGCCTTGGCTCTGTTATAAGATATATTATCATAGGTGGATGCCCACATTGGGACCCACATAAAATAAGAGGATTGCTTAGGGTTTAAGTCTTTCCCAATTAGGTTGCTTGGGGAGGAAGCAATCTTATTCTATAAATAAGATCCTCCTCCCCCTATTATGTACACAGAAATCTCATCAATAAGAGCTCTCTCTCTCCCTCCCTCTACTTTTCAGTTTTTCTATTCTAACACGTTATCAGCACGAGGCTCTCTTTTTCTTCACCTTCTTTCTTTTTTCCTCTTCTTTCGAAAGCGACGGCAGAAAACGAAAGGCACGAGCCTATGTTTATGCTGCAACCATTGCAGAGGAGTCTGGATGTTCTGCTTCTCTCTTATTCGGGCACAGCAGTGATCGGTCCAGGTTCCCAAGCAACCAGAGATTTGCACATCTCCTTGGCCGAAAATCGGATCTGTTGCCGTAAATCCATGCCTCCCCACGAGGTGCTCCTGAGATCTGAATCGATCGCTCTTCTTCTTCCCCATGCCAATCCGTCAAGCGATCTGTCAAGCGATCTCTATCAGCCACCACAATGGTCCACCTCCGCTCTCATATCAGAGATTGAAATCGTTCTCTAGTAAATAGAGTTGTTCTACAACCGTCAGCCCTCCGAAGATGAAAAAAAATCTGATCTCTCTGCTGATTCTACAGCATCCTCAGAGATCCAATACGAATCTCTCGTTCCGATCTCTATTTCTGCAACGGCTAATCTAGATCAGCTTTTTCCGATAGTGGTTACTCCGTGGCCAGTCCTGTGACCAAGGAGAATCACAGCAGTCGTCGCCAGCAGCCGGAGCTATCGCCAATCAGATCTTCGTGCCGAATCAGATCTAATCAGACAGGAACAGAAAGAGGGTTCTCCTGCTTCGCCGTCACGATCGCCGGTGGTCGCCAGGCCCAGCCCCACTGCTCTTCCGGATCAACGTGTTCGTGCCGGACCTGCTGTTCTTCGGGGAGGCAGAGACGATGAAGAAGAGGCTCGCACAAGGTCTCGTTACAGAAACTGAAACAGAGAAGAAAACGTAGGTCATGTAATTTAATATAATAAAAAAAGGGTCACATTCTCAGATTTGTCTTCCTGAGATGACTGTGTCACGTGGGTTTGTTCCCCACTTTGGGTATGGTGCACCGAGGCACCACAATCAATTGTAATCCCTCGAGTATGGATTTTGGGCAAGTCAATCTACGTTTGGGTCAGCCCAACCCGAGTGAGGCCCATAATTAGTGTGACATCACTGATGATGCCAGCCGCTGACAGAAGCACTATGTCAGCAAATCATACGGTCAAAGGCAGATTTGACCAGATTGATGGCAGAAACTTGTTTCTGCGATATCTTGACGATCCGGAGTCTGATTTGTGATCAGTTTGCGCCTAAGGAAAGCTCGCGAGCAGATCTACACATTGGCGCCAAAACGAGGACAATTTAAAGGTTAAGTAATTTCTCCTTATTTTATGATCTCTTATTAGTTTGCATTTATCCTTATTCTTTTAGATCTGCAAATATTTATCATTTAATTTTTGTGATGATTATTCATTTTCTTTTATCGAAAAGAGATCATGATAGAATTGAAAATCATGGATCATAAATAAAACCAGAAGTTCTATGCAAGAAATTGGAACCCGAAGTTCCATACGATATTTAGAACCAGAAGTTCTATATGGAATCAATAACTCGGACTCGAGATTCCATAAATTCTTTTAGCCTATGAACCAGAAGTTCGTTTGAATCCGGACCAGAAGATCCGTCGATTTCGGACCAGAAGATCCGTTGGTTATTTTACTCTGAAACCAGAAGTTTTCAGATCTACAATACATACTCGAAGTTTCATATGATACTTAGAACTATAAGTTCTATATCGAATAAATAACCTGAACCTGCAGTTCTGTATGTTATTTTAATTTAGAACCAGAAGTTCTAACTCGGACCTGAAGATCCATGAATTATCCTAATATAGAACCTGAAGTTCTAATTTGTACTGAAAGATCCATGAACTACTTTAATTCGGAACCAGAAGTTCTGATTCTTAAGTTGAGAACCCAATGTTATAAACTTCAATTTCTAAATTCTTCATCACATTTTTATCATTATCCTTGATTGGATGTTAAGAACCTGAAGTTTTACATTTTATTTCTGTTTCTCATATACATTTATTTTTATATTCTATAACATTATACTGCATGCTTGATATAATTACTTCGGTATAATTATCACTAATGATTATCTGAAACTTTAGTTTTGATGAATTTATTATTGCCAGAAGCAGTAATTCCAAATAATAGAACCTGAAGTTCTATATCCAATGAATAATCTGGACCCGAAGATCCATACATTATCTGGAACCAGAAGTTCTAAGATTTGGAATATGAACCCGAAGTTTCATATTCATAATCAAACTTGGAGCTTTGATTTCTAAAGATTCAAAGTAGTGTCGATCGATACAACGGCCATGAAATCAAACTTGAAGTTTTGATAGAATCAGAAGTTGTGATTTAAACCTGAAGCTTTGATAGAACCAGTAGTTCTAAGAACCTGAAGTTCTATCACTAGCCTGAAGTATTGACAGAACTAGAAGTTCTGATTCATCAGTTGAGAACCCGAAGTTCTAACTTTCTGATTGGCCAATTCTTCATTATATTTTGTCATCGGATATTGAGAACCCGAAGTTCTATTTTTGTTTGATCGTTATTAGTAAATCGCTCTTAACACACTCTAAAAGACTTGGTGATACTATCAAAGTCGGAAATAAAATATCCCTGAAGGATATGGCATACGCTCTTATTTTCCGCGCCATTATATCCCCATTAGACAGGGATGATCACCAGCAGATGGTCATACACCCAATGCTTGAAATAAATGCCAGATTAGTCAATTAAAATCCCTCCAGAAGAGGTAGATATAATATGTTCTCCCGTAGAGATGAAACAAACCACCCCAGGAGAGGTGATTGAAAAGGCATTTTGTTTGGAAATTGGGCGAACAACCAAGCATGGTCTGGAAGACCTACAACTACTTTTATGAGTTTGAACATTGAGTTCAGTTCTTAGATATTTTGTTGAATGCTAGGACTTATTTTTAATCCCCCGTATATTATGTTATATTTGCTTTGAATGCTGAATTGTTTAGTTGTTCTTACTTTTATTTTTGCAATGCGATTACCTAGTTATGTGAGTTTATTATTACTTGCTCTATGGCTCATGAAATGCATGAAGCTGAGGATAATATCTGTCCAGTAGACAGTGCAACAAAACACACTACATTGAAAAAAACCAGAAGTTTTTCTCTGAATTAGTGTTTCATTCGTGCACGGCATCGATCATAGCTGTATCCGTACAAATACTTGAATACTCCGGAAGAGTCTACATAATGGTATTTGTACATCATTACTAGTATTGACAGCCAGAAGCTGATACTAGAAAAACTAAGTGCATTCTCCTTATATTTCAAGGCTATATTACAAGACAATCTCTAAAATTGAATCATATTCGATTATGAGCAAAACGACAAAGTTAAGCCAGCAGCTTGTTATTCTAGGGGTCTTATGCTCTGGTAAATTATTGATACTTCTGTTACGTACTCCTTAGAGTACCATCTATTGACCATCCTTTTCGCAAAGGATATTGTGTGACATTTGTGAACCTATCTAATCCCGCCCATTAGCACATATTATTAAACCTAGGATACACATCCTTAAGCATGTTATTAAATTTTATAAGGCTTGATAGCGTAGGTTTGTGACCTGCATGAACTCAGAACGTAGCCTCTATGTTGGTTATACTTCACCCTAATTAATGGATATCTAGACCCAATGACAGGAGATATATTCATTGTTTGTTTTTGCTGCTTGTCATCTTGATGAGACAGTCTTCTCGCCGTTAGGGGGAGATAAGAGAGTTCCTGAAGAACACCTTGTTCCTGAAGAACAATCCGTTCCTGAAGAACGGCGAGAATTAATGTGGAATACTTCCACTCAATCTCATCTAGATTTATGTACTTCACAATGTGAGAATGAAGTACGGAGAATTGTGCACTTAATTACAAATGAATTCCCTGATGCTTTTAATGATGCAGCAAAAGTAACTAGGTCACATGTATCGGCTATGAACACACAAGCACGAATTAATGTCCCTGTAGGACAAGTACGAATTAATGTTCCTGAAGAACAAAGTCCAAATATGGCAGCAAATGAATCTACACATGCCAGAAGCATGGTAGACTTATAGGTTTCAAGGACTCAGCTCCCCAGAAGAGGAGAAATGAGCAATCATATCCCAATCATACTCCAGAAGAGGTATACTCCAGAAGAGTTTATGACAAAATCCACTCTCTCCAAATTTCCTGAAGAAATTAATGTCCCGGAAGAGACATGAGTCCCAGAAGAGACTCTAGAAGCCCCTGAAGAGGCAATGGGTACCGAATAAATAAAGAGATCTCTATACTTTATAATTATTCAAGAGAGAGATGGGATAGAAATGAAATTATCATCGATGACGCATTTGTATATGCGGTAGCTACTCAAATATCAAGGGAAAATGCGAATGATGATTGGGATATAAAACCACGTTCTATAAATGAATGTCGACAAAGAACATATTGGCCAAAATAAAGAGATACCATTAAGGAATTACAATCTCTAAATAGACGTGGTATATATGAACCTATAGTACAAACCCCAGATGGTGTTAACCCTGCAGGTTACAAATGGGTGTTTGTAAGGAAAATGAACGAAAGGCAAACTTGTGATATAAGGTTTCCTGTAGAAACTTGGGATTGAAAACATACACAGTTATATATATGAAAATCCCAGAAGGATTTTCTTTGCCTGAAGCAAAGTAAGAGAGTACGTACTCAATATAAGTAAGACGTTCATTGTACAGCCTGAAGCATTCCAGAAGAATATGGTACAATCGTCTTAGTGAATGTTTATATAAGGAAGAGTATGAAAACAATCCCATTTGCCTGTTCCTGTGTATACAATCCTTACATGGATTTATAATAGTAAAAGTTTATGTTATTTACATGAATAACATAAATCTAATCGAGACTCCAGAAGAGCTCGAGAAAACTATTGACTATTTTATCTCGACCCGCAGATCGAGAGAAGTTTTAATGAGATTTTTATTATGCTTCCCATATATAGTTTTGTACCAAGGCTTTGGATTGGTATTAAACATATGCTATGATATCTATGTCTGTTTTATGGTTGAAACCAAATTTTATAGGATATCCAGATTCAGGATATATCCCTGATCCTCATAAGGATTGATCATAGACATGTTATATGTTTCTTCATGTCAATATCATTATTTTTGATATTCTACTAAATTGACTATTGATAACTACTTCTTCTAACCATGCTGAGATTTTTAAGCCAGTGGGGAATGTGTATGGCAAAAATATTTAACTCAGCATAGATGTAGTTCTTGTCAATTACCTCTTAGTACAGGTACTCCGAGCATTATTTGCAAAGACAATGTGGCATGTATTCAACAGATTAAAGAATGACACATTAAAGATGACAAGACGAAGCACATTACACCAAAGTTCTTCTTCACTCATGAGCTTCAGAAGAATAACACGATTGAAGTCAAGCAAGTTCGTTCAAGCAACAACCTGGCTGATCAGTTTACGAAGTTCTTGTCAAAATCAATATTCTAAAGATTTGTATATGAGATGGACATGCCTACCCGTGTACAAGGTTGTTATCATCAGGGGGAGTAGTCAATCAGGGGGAGGCATCCTTAAGTATGCTACCCAGGACATATGTGCGCTGTACTCTTTTTCCTTCTCTAGGTTTTGTCCCACTGGGTTTTCCTAGCTAAGGTTTTAACGAGGCAGCATTATGCACGTCCAACACCAAGTCAATGATCCTGTAGAACGTTGTACTCTTTTTCCTTCGCTTTGGTTTTTATCCCACTGGGTTTTTCCTTTGCAAGGTTTTAATGAGGCAACTGTCATTGAATGGTGGTCATCCAAGGGGGAGTGTTATAAGATATATTATCATAGGTGGATGCCCACATTGGGACTCACATAAAATAAGAGGTTTGCTTAGGGTTTAAGTCTTTCCCAATTAGGTTGCTTGGGGAGGAAGCAATCTTATTCTATAAATAAGATCCTCCTCCCCCTATTATGTACAAAGAAATCTCATCAATAAGAGCTCTCTCTCTCCCTCCCTCTACTTTTTAGTTTTTCTATTCTAACAGGCTCTGCTTTGCCATTTTATTTTTAGGATAATTTATGTAGAAGTCTCATGCTTTTCAAACACAATTAGATAAAAGTCTACCTCTTAAGTTCTTAACCGTAAAAGTCAATTAGTGCTATAAGATTTAATGCTTTGAATCAATTAGTACTATAAGATTTAATGCTTTAAGTCTTTTTTATTTTACATATTTTATCATAATGGTAATCCTACTCCTAGGATTTTTTTTATTTTTTATTTTACGAGCTCATCAAAGGTGAAGGCGACATTGAGGAGAATGAGCCATTTCTTGAAATAATATTTTTTATTACTTATTTTAAAAACTAAGGCCATTTTTAACTTAATTCCAAAACTGCTATAAGACTTCATTAGAAACAGAGTCTTCATAGAAAACGTTATTACAAACAGCGTCTTCATTGAAGACGCCATTGGCAATAGTGTCTTTGTTATTTAATTTTCAAAAAAATTAAAAATAAAATAGAAAATTTCGAAGACGAAGACTCCGTTGCGAATGGAGTCTTTAGTGAAGACTCCATTCCCAATGGAGTCTTCATCTTTTATTTTCTGAAAATAAAATAAAAAAGTATATTTTAAAAAAAGTAATAAAGATTAGAAAAAGTAAAAAAAAAAAAAATAGAAGACGGGTAGTTTTAAGTTGAAGACTCCATTACTAATGGAATCTTCAACTTGAAGACTCCATTAAAAATGGAGTTTTCTATTGAATTTTAACTTACAGGTCACGTGCTTGCGAGTAAGTTGAATAGTGGGTTGACGCCAAAGAAGACTCCGTTGGAAATGGAGTCTTCATAGGAACTAAGTTTCACTCACTTTTATTTCTTTATATATACAGTACGGATATCAAAAATATTAAAACTAAGGCAGTTACCAAAATTATTGGACAACATAACAACAAAATGGGAAGTCAAATATGGAATTTTAACAAATCTTCATTAGATTTTCTACCACAAGTATGACTCTACCTAATTAATAGTTAAATCAATAAAATATACTGAGCCGTTTGAGTTAATTGGAGTCCTTTAAAAGTATATTCAAATCAAATCTACAGGGTGTTTGACTTATTAGATTTCATGAATTACCAAAATATGAATAATACATTACCATAAGGTTAATGATCAAAGCTTAATTTCAATAAAGGACGACCAATCTATGTGATTAATCTGGTTAAACAAGTAACATAAAATACAAAAAAAAAAAAAAAAGAAACATATATCACATATATTAATAGCATATTAGCCAATTAGCTAGAACATATTATAAATGGATTCCATAAATTCAATGAAAATTGTTTTCAAAAATGTATGCCACAGAGGCAAAAACTGGCTAGAGCTAATTGGCTAATTAGCTAATATGCTATAGTTAGAAAACAGTCTATCCAATTAGCATATTAGCCAATTAGCTCTAACTAGTTTTTACCTCAGTGACATATATCTTTGAAAACAATTTTCATTGAATTTATGGAATCCATTTGTAATATGTTCTAGCCAATTGGCTAATATGCTATTAATATATGTGATATATGTTTCTTTTTTTTTTCGTATTTTATGTTACTTGTTTAATCAGATTAGTCACATAGATTGGTTGTCCTTTATTGAAATTAAGCTTTGATCATTAATCTTATGGTCATGTAATATTCATATTTTGGTGATCCATGAAATCTAATAAGTCAAACACCCTGTAGATTTGATTTGGATAGACTTTCAAAGGAATCCAATCAACTAAAACGAAGGAATCCAATCAATTAAAACGACTTAGTATATTTTATTGATTTAACTATTAATTAGGTAGAATCGTACTTGTGATAGAAAATCTAATGAAGATTTGTTAAAATTCCATATTTGACTTCCCATTTTGCTGTTATGTTGTCCAATAATTTTGGTAACTACCTTAGTTTTAATATTTTTGCTATCCGTACTATATATATAAAGAAATAAAAGTGAGTGAAACTTAGTTTCTAAGAAGACTCCATTTTCAACGAAGTCTTCTTTGGCGTCCACCCACTATTCAACTTACTCGCAAGCACGTGACCTGTAAGGTAAAATTCAATAGTTGAAGACTCCATTAACAATGGAGTCTTCAAGTTGAAGACTCCATTAACAATGGAGTCTTCAACTTAAAATTGCCCGTCTTCTACTTTTTTTTAAAACTTTTTTCAATCTTTATTGCTTTTCTTAAAATATAATTTTTCTATTTTATTTCCAGAAAATAAAAGACGAAGACTCCATTAGCAATAAAGTCTTCAATGAAGACTCTATTGGGAATGGAGTCTTCACTAAAGACTCTATTCGCAACGGAGTCTTCGTCTTCGAAATTTCCTATTTTATTTTTAATTTTTTTTTCAGAAGTTAAATAACAAAGATGCTATTGCTGATGGCGTCTTCAGTGAAGATACTGTTTGTAATAGCGTTTTCTATGAAGACTCTGTTTCTAACGGAGTCTTATAGTTGTTTTGAAATTAAGTTAAAAATGGCCTTAGTTTTTTAAATAAGTAATAAAAAAATATTATTTCGAGAAATGGCTTTGAGGAGAATGGCAATGGCATTCCAGATCCCAACAACAAAACGACCTTCCTCAAAATGGCAACATAGGATGATGGATTCTCTGACTTGGAAGTTGGATTAGGGCAACACGCTGGATCCCTCCTCTTCCTCCTCCTCCTCCTCCATGATCATCATCATCATCAACTGTTGCTATAGCATTAGCCATGCTCTTGTCCGTGGAAAAAGCCCTTCCAAAATGCCACCTTGTCTCCCTCGATGTTTTCCGTGGGACTACCGTCGCTGTAAGATCCCCAAACTCAATAATAAGAATAAAGTTACCCATTTTCTTTTCATTCCATCTAATCTCATCTCATTTGGAGTGAGTTCCAGTTACCTTGTCTTTAATTTCCTCGATCTGCATTCATATGCTTACATAACATATTCCATCTTATCCTTTTTCTTCTTCTTCTTTTTATTATTGTTATTATATTCATCAATTCATTTCCAATTTTTCTCAAATATGAATAGATATATGGCTTCCAATTTTTATCTCTTCCGTTCTTTCCGTTCTGTCTCCGTTACTAACCTTTTAATGTTCTTAATCAATTGAATCATCATTAGTACTAATACCATAAAATTTTAAAATTTATATGTGTATATATAGTAAGAATATCTGATGATGTAGTACAAATAGGAATATGATCCATATGTTAGCATGAAATAGGAACATGCATGAAAATAGAGCCATTTGTAAGTGTGAAACAGGAATATATAAACAAGATTGTGTAAACAGGAACATGAAAATATGACTATGTGTTAGTGTGAAACAAGAACATGTGGCATGTAAATAAGAACATAATCCATGTGTTAATGTGAAATAGGAATATGTATGAAAATAAGACCATATGTTAGTGTGAAATAGGAACATGTAAATAAGAGCATGTGTTATGAGAACAGGAACATGTTCCAGAAGTTAGTGTGAAACAAGAACATGTTCTATAAGTTAGTGTAAAATAGGAACATGCATGAAAATAAGACTATGTGTTATTGTAAAACAAGAACATGTGTTAGTGTAAAACAAGAATATGTTCCATGTATTAGTGTGAAATAGGAACATGCATAAAAATGGTATATGTATCAATGTGAAATAGGAACATGAAAACAAAAATATGTACTAGTGTGAAACAGGAACATCTGTTATGTAAACAGGAACATGTTCCATCTGTTAGTTTGAAAGAGCAACATTGATCATGAGTTCCAAGTGCAGAAACATGATGTAGTAATATCCCAGTAAGTACGGGGTCGAATCCACATGGAGCTATGTATTTTAAGGTTCCTTTTTCAACTTATACATTCCCTAAATAAAACTCTAAAACTTGCCTAATTAAAATCTAAGAAATACATACATTCCTAAAACAAAATAATTACAATCACAATTCAAATAGAGAAAGTAAATCCTAAATCTAAAAGTTCCTAAAAATAAAATTACGTTTATTGCAAAACAAAACACACATTAAAACTTCCAATAAAACTAAATCTAAAATTAGAAACTTGCTAAACTAAACAATGTTAAAAACAAAATAAACATAAGTTAGAAACTTTCCTAGGTTAGAATTTTTAAAACTAGAAAAACTTTCCAATTTCAAATCTTCAATTAAAACAGGTTTAGAAAGATATTTTAATTCTGGAAATTAACTAAAACAATAAAAACATAAAACTAGAAACAAATTTGAAATTAGAAAGTTAGTAAAATTAGTAATGCAATGCATGCCATGAGATGCTGAAAAATTTTAAGTCTGAAAAACTAGTATGCTGATGCTAATTTTATGCATGATTTGAACTATTATAATGCATCATAAATCTAATTTAATGGCTGA
This sequence comes from Sextonia rubra, assembly GCA_037013555.1. Taxonomy (NCBI): domain Eukaryota; kingdom Viridiplantae; phylum Streptophyta; class Magnoliopsida; order Laurales; family Lauraceae; genus Sextonia; species Sextonia rubra. Next base: position 13,792,768 of record JASUAD010000008.1, read on the forward strand.
AATTAATGCTCTACTGATGCAAGAAACTAAGAAAAAAAAAAGGAAGTAAAAAAATTTAAAACGAAAAAGTTATGAATGCATGAACATGACAACTTTATAAAATTCTGTGCAGAAATTCTGGTACGATTTGAGTGATTGGCAAAATTTAAGCCTCTGGTTCACAAGCCTTCCGAAATTATTTTAATCTGAAATTCTAGAGAATAAAAGACCACATCCTAAACTTTAATTTTCCTAAGTTTCAAAGAAAAATACTATGATTGGATTGGTCTACCCACTTCGAACTTTTTGCCAAAAACTGTTTCTGCAGTTTGCTGAAACTGTTAAGTTATACTGTTTATATATTGAGTCTGAATTTAATTATTAGATTCAAATTTGAAGGCTTAATTTTCATCAACTTAAAGTTGCACAAAATCTTATGATATGAAAAATAAATGCAATGATTCATAATTCAACCATCAAATTATACAAAAACAAAACTTAACATCAACATGAACATAATAGGAAAAATAACAAAAGTGCAGAAAATAAAATAAAAGTGCAGTAAAATAAAAATGTAGAAATTTAAAATTAAAAGTGCAATGAAAGAAAATAAGAATTGCAGGAAGTCAAAGGTGGTATAACTGAAGTCAAAGGCAGTAAACAATGGAAGTTAAAGGCGGTATATTCACTCAAAATTCTTCCTTAGTCTAGGCCTGACAATTTCTTAAAGTATGCTCTCTATTTGGGTCATCAATCCAAAAAAAAAAAAACACAAATTAAGCAATCATATAACCATAAGAATAAGAAGATGAATATTATTGAACTAATATGACAATCCTTTACATAAGATGAAAAAAATTAAACCAAAAGATTATACATACTAGGATGGAAAAGGATTCCTCCTTCTAGTTGATCTTCAAGGTTGGTGGTGTGGCTTTAGGGCTAAGCCTCCTTGATGACTTAAGATGGAGAGACAAAGAGAGGGAGAGATGGATGTAGAAATCTAAAGGTGAGAGGTGGGTAATTCTTCCATGAAGAATATATGAGAGGGGTGCCCTATTTATACTTTTTGAAGTCTTACTCTTTCTCAAACTTTAAAATCTTAAAAATAATAAAAAAATAAAAGAAAAAGGGCTCCAAACAATGCTTTGAACGTGCAATATCTTTGGGGATTTTTTTTCTTTTTATTTTCCTTTTCTTTCCTTGCTTGCTTTGTCTAGAAGTCCCTTTTAGATGCTTCTTTCCTTCTTTGTCATTGCCACCTTGCATTAAGATCTTTTGAGAGATGAAGTAAGGATAAGAATCCTCCCTTGGAATCAAACTTGGCTCACATGAAGTGTAGAACTTCCCATTTTCTTCTCTTTGCATTGTCAACTTTTCTTTTTTAGAAAATTCTCCTTGTTGGCTCCAAACTTGAAGAGATCTTTGAAGATAACCCTCTTGATTTCTTTTTCCTTTTCTTTTTCAACCAAAATCTGATCCAAAATCTCTTTTGGACGTGGAATAGCTTGCTTGGATATTTTCTTCATTTTTTTTTCAATTAAATCTTCTCCTTTCTCCAAAAAAGAACTCCTATGTGGCTTTCCTTGTCCATCTTTGATGATATATTCTTTAAATTCTCTTTAAAATCTCTTGAAAATGTGCAACAAATAAATGGACCCCATCTTGGATGTTTTACAAGTGTACCCCACACATGTGCATGTGTGTGTGGGACCATGAAGCCGACTTTTTACAATTTTCTTTCAATTTCCTTTTCTCTTCAATTCTTCTCTCCTTGCTCTTAAAAATCAATTCCTTGCCTCAATTCTTTATAAATGGGACCCATATAATCAATTTCCTACAAAACAAATGTGAATTCATATGAAAAGACCATTTTACCCCTAAAATCACAAATATATAACTGTAGGCCCATCTTTCATGAAATGATAATGAAAATGCACACCATTTTCATGATTATATGTGAATAAGCTAATGATGATTAAAATTGAATTTAATTCATGAGAAAAATTATTTTCATAAAACTTTCAAAAAATAGACTTTCCAAAAATAGCAAGTTTCATGAATTTATGCAAAAAGTGTGATTTTTAAGCAATTTATGCAGAAAAATATAAAAATAAATTTAAAATGAATTAAACCATGATATCACACTAAATGAGGCTCTTTCAAGTTAATAAGTACTTAAAATAGTTCAAAATGTGTATAAAAAATGCATTTTTAGAGATTTATCAAACATGCATAAAAATGAGACCATGTGTTAGTGAGAAATAAGACTTAAAATAGTTCAAAATGTGTATAAAAAATGCATTTTTAGAGATTTATCAAACATGCATAAAAATGAGACCATGTGTTAGTGAGAAATAAGAACATGTAAAAAGGAGCATGTAAATAGGAACATAAAAACATGACTATGTATTAGTGTGAAACAAAAACATGCTATATGTAAATAGGAACATGTCCATGTGTTAGTGTAAAACAAGAACATGTATGAATAGGAATATGTTCCATGTGTTAGTGTGAAACAGGAATATGCATGAAAATAGGACCATATGTTAATATGAAATAGGAATATATAAATATGAGAATGTAAACAGGAGCATGAAAATATGATCGTATGTTAGTGTTAAACAGGAACATGTAATATGTAAACAAGAACATATTCTATGTGAAAGTGTGAAACAGGAACATTTAAATAGAAATATGTGCTATGTAAACATGAACATATTCCATGTGTTAATGTGCAATAGGAACATGTATGAAAATAAGACCATATGTTAGTGTGAAATAGGAATATGTAAATAGAAGCATGTAAACAAGAACATAAAAAGATAACCATGTGTTGGTGTGAAATAGGAATATGTGGTATATAAACAAGAACATGTTCCATGTGATAGTGTGAAACAAAAATATGTATTATAACAAGACCATATGTTAGTGTAAAATAAGAACATAATCATGTGTTAGTATTAAAAAGGAACTTGTGTTATGTAAACAGGAACATATTTTTATATTCATGCTTACATATAGTCGTGGTGTATATAAAACAAAAGGTCGCATGCCAGAAAAGTCGCGGGAAGTTGGTTGGCAAAGTTACTGGTCACTGGCCAAAAAAGTCACCGGAAGTCGGCCGAAAAAGTCGCAGGTAGCTAGCTGGCCGCTGGTGGTCTTTGGTTGGACTGTTATAGTGTTGGCTGGACCAAATGATAATATTTTAGCGTTTTAGAGGAAAAAATGTCCCTATGGACTTAAACTCCAAAAACTTTGGAGCAGGACTTAATGTTTCATGAGTTTTTAAAAATGGACTCGATCCTAAATCCCCTTATTTTTAATACCTTTTAGAAGTTTGTATTAAATTTTTATAAAAATGACAACTTTGGCCATACATCCATTAAAGAAACATATGTCTATTATCATTTATAAAAAATAAATATCATTATTTCATTTCTAGCCCCCAAGAATCTCTCTCAGCGCATGAAGGATAAACGTATATTTTAAAACTTTCATCAAGCTATGGTGTGGAGAAAGCACGTAAGAAGACCAAGGAAAAATATCATTATCTTCTACTTGATATCAATACCTTGAATCCACAAGAAAAAGATGGGAGAAATCCTAGAATAAAAATATGTAAATAGGAGTATTTAAATAGGAACATGAAAACATGACCATGTTTTATTGTGAAATAGAAACATGTGGTATATAAACAAGAACATGTTTTACGTGATAGTGTGAAACAGAAACATATATGAAAACAAGACCATGTGTTAGTGTAAAACAAGAACATGAACACGTGTTAGTGTGAAGCAAGAACTTGTGTTATGTAGAGAGGAACATGTTTTCATATTCTTGTTTACATGTAGTCGTGGTGTGTATAAAAAAAAAAGGTTGCATGCTAGAAAAGTCACAGGAAGTCAGCTAGAAAAGTTACTAGTTACTAGCCAAAAAAGTCACAAGAAGTCGGCAGAAAAAATCGTAGGTTGCGAGCTGGCTGCTAGTGGTCTTTGGCTGGACTATTACAATGCTGGCTAGACCAAATTGTAGTATTTTAGTGTTTTAGGGGCAAAAATGTCCTTATGTACTTAAAGCTCTAAAAACTCTGGAGCAGGACTTAAAGCTTCATGAGTTTTAAAAAATGAACTTGAGCCTAAAGCCCCCTTATTTGTAATACCTTATCGAAGTTTGTCTTACATTTTTATAAAAATGACAACTTTGGCCATACATCCATTAAAGAAAAATAAATCTATTATCATTTATAAAAAATAAATGTCATTATATCATTTCAAGTCCCCATGAATCTCTCACATCACATGAAGCATAATCATATATTTTTAAACTTTCATCAAGTTATGGTGTAGAGAAAGCACGGAAGAAGACAAAGGAAAATATCATTATCTTCTACCTGATATCAATACCTTGAATCCACAAGAAAAAGATGGGAGAAATCCTAGAATAAACTATAGTTCGTATTATTCCTTGAAAAGAAGCATTAGTCCACTTTTTATAAAGTCTCGAAAACCTAAATTACCTGAAATAACAAACTTATTAAAAAAAGTAAAAATTATATTAACGCCCTTGCACCAGCTCTAAAAAACTTTTTAAGAATTTCCAGTACAAAGGCTTAAACTAAAAACATAGTAAAAAAACCCCCTAAACAAGCAAAATGAAAAGCTCAAGATGGCTATAACTTGTTTTGGCCTTTTGAAATGGCTTAATTTTGCTTCCAACGGCTGCAACTACCTTAGGTTATTGTCCAGGGCATAATGCTCATCGATGGCTTTAAAAAGCATAGTTATGGGCCAAATGACGATACCCGAATCAAAAGTTATGGCCATTAGAACTCAACCTATGGATTTAACCTTCTGGCTTGAGTTCTTACAATTTTCTTGCTCCAAAAATCCTTTTACAATTTATTCTATATCAATCTAATAGTGGACCATGCATAGATTGGATCTATTATTACCATATAAGGACAAGTGATGATTGTTTGTATTATCGATTCGATTTAATGAAGTAGTCCTTGTATTGATAAAAATTGGTATAATTAGCAGTGTGTCGTGCATAACTTGGATCTATTATAACCTATTATAAGTAGAAGTGTTGATTGTTATTATGATTGATTTTTAGTTAACGAAGTATTCTGATGTAAATTAAATTCAGTAATACTGCAAGTGCATAGATGTAAGTAAAAAACAATGGTAAGAGCAGGTCAATCCCATAGAGAACTGTATAAAGTTAAAAATTAAAATCTAAACCTTTCAACTAGGAAAGATTGAAGAAGTTGACTTAAAGTAAAAATAGTAATATCATAAACTTAAAATAATTAAAAATTACAAAAAAATCAATAATTAAAAATATATCAGAGCAGCCAAAATCCATTAAGTAAACTAAACCAATTAATCTATGCAGTTATTCCAAAACCAATTAATCTATGCAATTATTCCAATCTTTTTATCTCTAAATAACTCAAATCAGAAACAAATCAATGTTTCTGACCTAGAAAGTTTGTCTTTAGCAAAAATCATTTTTTAATTAAAATCAAAATTCAAGATCTCCTTCACCTAACAAAAGAATGGAAACTCTTAAGAACCACCTATCAAACTAACTATAAACTATCAAAGGAAACATAGCCCTAAACATAACCTATTAAAATAATCGTAGATGATCAAAATCATTTCATTAAGAACATGAAACAGAGGTTGCCTCCTTTGAAATGAAAGCAGACCTATGATTATGTAAAAACACTCATTCAAAGAGATAAGCATTAAAAGAAACAAAAAAGCTACATAAATTGAACATAATAACTTCTTAACTTCATCTTTTTACTATGATCAATAAGACTACTCCTCCATTGCCAATAACTTAAAAAATATCTTTATTAATAGCATTAAGTATTTACAATGGTCTCTCAAAAAACCTCTTTTTTAGATCGTAAGTGTCTGGAACAAGGCTCTAGAGTACCTTTACAAAAAATCAAAAAAGTAAAGAATATGGGGGAAAAAAGTGGAGAAGAGAGGGATAGAGGAGGAGGGTGGGCATCCAAAAGAGCATGGGACATCCCCCCCTCTCTTTGTGGCTCCTTTTATGCCTTTCTGGCTTCTCAGGTTCATCGAATATGGACCCAGCAGCTTGGGATTAAGTTGTCTCTAGAGATGAGAGATATCTCTTATCCTACTTAGCTTGAATTGAATGGTGATAAGGGATTAAGTTATCTCCACAGATGAGAGATATCTCTTATCCTACCTAGCTTGAATTGAATGATGATAAGGTGAGGTGGCAGCTTAGCTAATCTTCAGATGGGGTCCTCAGAGAGATGTACTGCAAAAAAATTCCAAGGGTGTAGATTTTTTAAGTCTTCAAGAAGTAGGATCCGTGGTGTGTGCAGAGAGAAGTGGAGCCCTGAAAACTTGCATCAAAAGGGAGCTAGGGTCCCCCTTAGACATCCATAAGGAGATGGAGTTCCTTTCCTCTTTGAATGTTATCTCTTTAAATCACTTATCTACTAGTTGCACACTTCATCATCTTTCATTCCTTGGATTCTTTTGAGATGATGATAGGATTGGATGAGGAAGGAATATTCATTTGGCATAAAAGTCAAAAGGAGATGAAAGAAGGAGTGTGGGACGTCCACCATGGTGTGGGTCCCTCTCCTGGTTGTTATAGTCTCTTTTTTCTTCTAGTATGTAGGGCCCTTAAGCTTGGAGATTTTTTAAAATTATTTAATGGAATTATCCTTAAAGAGAATTCTGAGTACTTGTGCAGAGATGACTGTACCTTCACATTTTTTGGACAATATGTGTATGTGTGGGTGGGGTCCACTTGATGAATCTTACTTTTTTCCTCAGTTTTCTTTAGTACCACAATGCACAGCATGAGATGACTTTGTGTAATCCAAAGTGGGTCGAGTGACAGAGTCCTGATGCAACTAGGCTTTCTTCTCAAAATCCTCTGAGGGTTATAGGTCCCAGAATTCTCTTTCCTACAAAAATTTGCTCAAATAGAGAAGTAGTGAAGAGTTCTAATTGAACTGGAACTCCTCTGGAAAGAGTCCTGATACTACTAGGATTCTTCAAAAATTTGAAAAATTGCATAAAATGTTGAAATGATGCAGGGAATGTGTTTGGTGTTTGAATTTCTTAAATTCTCAACTATGAGGTGCAAATGCATGAAATGAAAATTGTCAATGAAAAACAATGCATTTAAGCTAATTAAGTCCATAATTCATTAAGAAATGATGCTTAAATGATGCAAACTAATGGGCTTAACATACCCCCAACTGGCATTTTGCTAGTTAGTTAGCAAAATTTACAAATAGGAGAGAAGTCCTTTGTTTTAAACTACTCCTACAAAAAGAAATGCAAAAGAAATAACTGAAAATATTGAAAACAAAGCCACTTTCGTTGGTGCTCTCGATTGCATTTAATGTATGCAACTAGCCCTTAAACCCCTAGGGTCCCCCTAGTAGATGGGTTGTGCCTTGTGAGGGTTTGCAATAAATATACACACAAAATTCATTTACCTTGAAAGAAAAAAAAAGCAAAACAAACAAAATTTCACAAAAGAAGTTCAAGTCAGATTGAATATTTTCAACCTTTGGAATAATCTAAATCTCAGACTTTTTAAAATCCGGTTCACATTCCACTTTCAAAAACCTTCCCAAAAATCATACCAAACTTGTGTTCCTTGTGTAGGTGTATACATTAAATCAATTTTTTAAATGTTCCACAGTAATATTGAAAACATAATTCCCTCTCAAGTATTCTGACTTTCCGAGATTTAGGAGTTATAAGCTTCCTCTCAAAGTTACTATGATGCTTACTCGCTATTGTTTACTTTGAAAAGGCCTCTTTTTATTTTCAAAATTGAACATTCATTGTAGTTTTCATCTGGTTCAATTCAAAAATTTTCTCACTCATTTTTTCGAACACAAGAGTTTTCAACTTCATATGGTATAAGAAAAGTTAAGAACTAGCGAACATACCTAGTCATTATTCATTTCTACACATAATTCCTGGGCAACCTCTACGGACACTCTTCACTTGCTTTTCCAATGTAGAAATTCCAAGTTCATATGGTAAAAGAATAGTAAAGATCTGGGAAGAAAACCTAGTCATTATTCATTTCCGTACATAATCCCTTGAAAACTTCTATGGACACTCAATTTTGGTCCAAAATTCATCATCAAATTTTTTTTATTTTTTTATTTTTTGCCAAGGGAAAACAATAGGTAGCCCTCTTCATTTCAGTCAAATTAACTCACCTAGGTTCACTAGATTAAGTTCACCCTCGTGTGCTAGGAGAACGTATAAACCTAAATTTCAAAAATTCATCTTATTTTTCCAAAGAAATTTTGAAAACGACATTAATGCTTGCGATCCAATATCTTGAAAGATATATATGTGTTTTAGTGAAAAACAAGGTTGGCAATCCTTTGATAAATCTTATCCCTTAGAAAACGCAAGCCTTCATTTTACTTCTTTTCAAAAATTTCAAGATTTCAGCTTTCTCAATATACTCAAATCATATAACTTTTTTCGAAAACTTTCTTTTTTTTCTAGAAAAATGAGAGATTTTGACAAAAAGTCCTAAAAATTTAAAAAAAAATCTCTAACGGACTAAAAAAATATAATGAAAAACATGCAAACTAAAGTGGTCCACCCTGGATCGAAATTGGGGTCTTTTAATGTCAAACTCTCAAACGAGCTAATTACTATGGTAATGGCTTAGTTTTGCCTCTACAGGAAATTATTCATTTTCCTACTGATGTAACCCATCTCAGATCAAATTTCTTTAGTCTTATTTAGCGATTCCCTTATCAATAGCATTCTTTTTTCTTATGCTAATGAGGTCCAAACTAATCCATTACACTTATTTCCCATTTTCTTAAAGTTGAAATTTAATCTAGCACAATGGTAGCAACAACCAATCCTCTTAGCCTTACATTTGATGGCATAAAACCTCTTACCATCAAATGACAACAATTGTTTAACCTTCATTTCCTGCTTAAAGGCTTTTCTTACTTTCATCATGATGATGAATTTGATGTCAGAAGGGACATCAAACTTTGACACGACCCACATGCAAGGCAAAAGATTGGAAACCATTGGGCTACCTCCTAACAAGCACTAAGTTTAACATTTTCAGTCGGACCACTAAAATAAGGTTAAAAAAGAGATCTTAAAATTTTTGAAAAACACTTAGGGCACATTTGGCAAAACATCTGTGGGGATGAAGGGATTTTATAGTTTCAAAGAATCTCCCACAAAGCTTGGAATCAACCAATCCTCTCTAAAAAAAATTAGGTTTGGCAAAAGAGAGGATTTCTAGGGAAGAGTCCTTTAAGAACTCAATGGCTTGGAATGTTTTGGGCAATATATCATGATCCACAAGGCCCCACATTATGAAATTTGGTCCCCTAGCCGTTCTTAGCCTTTTGGTTAGATCTAATAGTTAGGATTTTTCAAAAGGGGCCCACAGAAGTCCAAATCTATGCGTGGAATGTTTGATCACCTTTTTTAAAATATCAACACATCTAAGAATAATCAACGGATGAAAATTGGTCCTAAAGCTGTTTTGAGGGTGTTGCTTACATATAACGGTTTAGATAATCCAAGGGTGGTCCACCTACTGATTAGATCAAGAAAAGGTATGATATCCGAATTTTTGCTTGCCAACACTATTCATCAACCTTCTTGTGCATGCAAGGAAAGGTGGGATCTGATGGGGTCAGGGGGGAGGGTGGGGGGCATCTGACTGCGAAAATCCAAGAATGAGCGGAAAGTGGATTTCCTTTGTCATGACCTCAGTAGTCCACAGGCCTAGTAATTTGTTGAGCTTATCATGTGGCCCAAAATACTTAAGCCTAAGCTATTAATAGTAACCTACATGGTTCATTTTATACTAGACTTAGATCTCATTCTTAAGCAATGTGGGATGCGGTGTTACAATCTAGCCCCCTTAAGGCCACACGTCCCTGTGTGAAGCCATTTAACTTCACCAGTTGACGTAGAACTGAAGCATTCCATACGAGTGTCCCCTGTGGATTCCCCTATCTTGACTCACAGGCTCGCGCACTTTAGCTTTCGCCCAAATCTTGCCTTAAGGGATTACCCAGTGGGATTGGGGGTCCCACATTTTAGGCTGGTGATAGTCTTTGATACCATCTGTCAGGACACGAGTAACCCATTGGCCCAGTAACTTGGTGAGCTTGTCATGTGCCCCAAAATGCTTAAGCCCAAGTTACTAGTAGTAACCTACATGGTTCATTAAATAGTAGACTCAAATTTCATTCCTAAGCGATGTGGGATAGGTGTTATGATTTTCTACTTTTTGCTTTCTGTTGTATTGCCAAATGTGGGAATTCCATGAACATGTGGATTTCGATTGGAAATCCGTGGCAACGAATGTTGCCAAACTTTGGCAAACGTCATCCTGCTAATTTCTAGCCAAAAATCTGCAGTTTCATGGATTTCGAACATTTGGCAATAGGGTTCGCTTTTCTCCCATTCATGGAAATCCATGGTTAGAAACCCACCCAGCAGATGAACAGCGTTTTGGGCGAGGATATTGTGATGCCCAATTTTTCTTGATCTGATCAGTGGGTGGGCCTCCCATAGATGATCTAGACCATTAGATGTGAGAAACACCCCCCAAAACAACTATGGGACGAATTTTTAGCCATTGATTCTTCTTAGATGTGATAAAAAATTTAAAAATGTGATCCACATTTCACACATAGATTTGGACTTCTAAGGGGCCCTTTTGAAAAATGCAGACCATTAGATCTAATCTAGAGGCCAAGAATGGTTATGGAACCAAATTTCATAACGTGGGGCCTTGTGGACCAAAACTTTCTAAGTCGATGATTTTTTTAGATCTATTTTCCTTGGAAAGCCTCTCTTTTTCTAATCCTGGTTTTCTTTTTTAGAAAGGATGAGTTGATTACAGGCTTGAGGAGGGATTATTTAAAATTATAGAATCCCCCAATTGCCATGGATGTTTGCCAAATATGCCCTTAAAAGTTTGAAAATCAGCTAATAGTGCAAAACAGAAAATTAACCAACTAATCCTAAGTTGCACTCACGCCCGAACCTAATCCTAACATTATACTCAATGTGATGAATGAAATGTACAATGTAATGGGGTGAGTGTGATTTCAATGATACTCAACATTTGTAGATTCGATCTTAAAGAAGGATCTTGTCAGTGTATTTATCTTTGAGCTCCAAAACAGTTTCAACCATTGACCATTGACCTTGAAAACATCCTCATCCTTAGGGTTTTCAATTTCCATAACACCATGGAAATACACAGCACGAACAATGAATGGGCCAGACCACCTGTCGTTAATTTTCTTGGAAATAATTGTAACCTAAAATTGGAAAGGAGAACTTTCATTCCAAGTTCTAATGATTTTCTTAAAGTTGATTTATCATGGGTGAACTTCATTCTTTCCTTGTAAATCTAGGCGTATCATTTCTAAGTTCCTCTAGATCATTGAGCTACACCTTGCGAAGATTACCCATAGTGGGTAAATCAAAATTGAATTTTTTTTAAAGGCCCAGTAAACCCTATGCTCTAATTCAATTGGTAAGTAGCAAGCTTTCCCATAGACCAACCTGTATAAGGGCATCCCAATTGGTGCCTTGTAAGTGGTTTAATGGGCCCATAGTGTGTCTAGTAGTCTCAGATACTAGTCTTTCCGAGTTGGACTAACTATTCATCTTAGAATTTGTTTGATTTACCTATTTGATACTTCTACTTGGCTACTTGTCTGTGGATAGCGGGGCGTAGCAACCTTATCTGTGATAGAGTATTTCTTTAGCAAATTTCCAAAAGGGCGGTTGCAAAAATGGGTCCCTCTGTCATGGATGATTTCCCTAGGGGTACTAAACCTAGAAAAGATGTAATCTTTTACAAACTTGGTTACTACGTGGTGATCATTTCTCTTGGTTGGCATGACGTCTACCAACTTGGGAACATAGTCTACTATGAGGAGGATGTACATATTCCTAAAGAAACTTGGAAATGGTCCCATGAAATCAATTCCCCAAACATAAAAATTTTCCACGCTTAATATGGGATTTAGGCCATCATGTTCCTACGGTTGAGCTTGCCAAGCTTTTGGCACCTCTCATAGTTTATACTGAAAGTGTAACATTCTTTAAAGATTGTGGGCCTGTAAAATCCATACTGCAAAATTTTTACAACTGTCTTTTTGGAACTGAAATGACCTCCGCAAGCATGGTCATGGCAGAAAGAAATGACTGATAATGATCCTGTTTAGGAATGCATTTTTGTATAATATGGTCTAGACAATACTTGAATAGGTAATGTGCTTATCGACATCCCTTGTCAAATTTGTGACAAAAAAGGGGAGAACTAATGATTTTAGGGTGAGTTTACGAAATCCCATCCTTATAGTGCATGGTGCTTGAAGCTCTTTTGCAGGTAATTATTATTACAGGATCATGCAACATCTAAGGGGGAGCAAAGAATTCATTGATGCACTCATAAGGTGTATCAAGTTGTATCTTTGAAGGATTATTTTGAGGTGTAAAGGAGAAGTTGTAAAAAAAAAGTGTCTTGTTGTTTGTAAGTTTGCGTATAAAATGCTGTATTCTAATTATTGTAAGTATTTTGTTATGAAATTGACAAAGGGGGAGACTATTAGTGCCATAGTTAGATTAGCACTGATCTCTATTGTCAGTTTCGTGTCAAATGTCAATTGTTAAAGTCAGATTCCATGTCATATATTCATCAAGACCGATCATCAAGTTCAATCAAGGAAGATCAAGTTTAAATACTTGGAAAGGCACGAAGCTCGTCAGTTGGAGGATTCTCAATAAGTGCCATTCGATCCCTTAGATTCAATTAGAAAGACATTAGAAAAACTTATGTTTTCTTGGGAAATATTTCTCATAAAAATATGTTTTTCTTGGTATTTACAGTTTGGATTATGGCTAAGCTGAAGAGGCCACAGCTCACTCTCTAGAAAGCTTATTTTGGACACAATTTCCTTACGACTTACCTTACAGCTAAGCCATATGGCATTATGGCTAAGCCGTAGAGTAAAAATTTTGGATCTTTATCAAACTAGCCATTGTACATGTGCTGGTATATGGCTAAGCTGCAGAACAACTTAAGTCTGCCCGTAAATCCGTCCATTGGAGCAAATCTTTATTTAAGAGAAGCACTGTTCTTCACTGAAGACACACTTTCTTTTGGAAAAACTTTAAGAACCTTTTTCAAGCAACCAAGCCTCTATTATTAATAGTTTTTTTTTTTTTGTGCTAAGCTCCAACCACCATCTCTTCTTTCATCTAAGATCTTACAAAGGCATTAATCTTGAGAGAAGAGGAGATCCTCATCTAGGGAAGCTGTAAACACAATCCAAGTAAACCCTAGCTTTCCTAGATCAAGAAACTCTTCCCTTGGTGATGCATTCATTTGAGATCATCTTTACCAATGCGTATTCAAAGAGGACAAAGCTTCGAGATCTTTTTGAAAGCTATAAGAGCACCGATCAAGACTAACGTATCTTGTTTTGAGTTGAGTGCTTTTTATTAAATTTTACTTATTTATTGTACTTAGTTGAATACAAATCACCGCATCAAAAATTATAGTGGTTGGTAGAGTAGATTTGGGATCAAACCACCGGATCAAAAAATTATGTTAGTGGAAAATAAACCACTGCATCAAAAACTACTGTAGGAAATATACTTAAGTAGTTTCCTCATTGTTAGTGGAACTAAGAGTGTTTGCTCTTAAGAGTGGATGTAGGTCTAGGACCAAACCACTATAAATCTTTTGTGTTGTGGTTCGTTTATTTTGTGGTGGATGTGTTAAGGTTAATGCTTATGTTGTGGTGGATGCTTTATTTCATTGTTTTGATAATTATACTCTTATGTGTTATTCATCACACCTGTGCTAGATCCACTTTATTGAATTGGAATATCTGCATATTACTAGCACACACCAACTTGAGCTTGTCACTTGATTAATTTGTTCTACTTAGTTAAACTTTGATTTCAATCAAGCAATATTTGAGATTGAGGCATGTAGATGAATTTATTCTTTTAATTGGGTAAGAATTTTAAATAGTACTATTCACCACTGCTTCCTCTTTAGGACTTGGTGAAATCTAGTTTTTGTACTTTCAACCCTTTGGTGAGATCTATTTTTTGCACTTTCGTCCCTAAGAGCATTAGTCTCTTAGGTTTAGTCCCTGGTGGTTGTTTGGTATGTAAAATCAAAAAAACCACCGGTAAAGCAAAGTCTCTAACTTTAATTAGAACATCCTCAACTACCCCTTTTAGGGATCGGATTGATGCATCAGCTAATGCATCAGCCAATTGTAGGGTCACATGAGCCTTTTTCAAATCCCAAAAATCTAAATCTTCATATACAGAATACAGAAGAATGTTCACACTTTACCCATATCTAGTAAATCTTGCTCTATGTGATGGTCCCTTATTTGGCATGAAATGGTAGGACATCCTAAATTCTTGTATTTGAATGGAGTTAGACAAAAAATGATCGAGCTAGCTTGCTTAGCTAGGAAAGCTTTCTTAGGCATATTAATGGTCCTTTTGAAGGTACAAACTATTGGGAGGCAACTGCCAGGATCCCTAAATATTGCGCACAAATCATTGCGAAAATATTTTTAGATGATGATGATTCAAGAACCATATCTGCGAGATCTCTCTGATTTGATCTCAGTTTTGTAGCTGTACAAAGTCTCAAAACCTTCTACTGTATTCCTTTATGCTCGAACTCGCACCGGAGTGTGGGCCTCTTCTGCAAATTCTATTTACTCTCAAAAATGAGATTTCTTTTTTGTGTTTTTCTTAGAGAGAAATAACGCATATTTATAGGCTACAATAGGGACCTTAAGAAGGAAATAAGGGATAGGCTTCTTATGGAAACAGGAAACCCTAATTCTCCCCAAATTAGAATTCTAGATTCATAAATTACAATTCAGTCCACTAGAGAATTATAATTATACTCGTGTCCTCATCTCAAAATAATATTTCGAGCTTCTTATTATTAAATGCTTATTAATCTCCCCACGTTAAGATTTTAGATATCCATCTATTAAATAATTACTGACACCTATATTTAATTGGTATCTTTATAATTTCTTGAGACCTTGCACTTAATTTGTTTGATATGTCGGACACAAAGTACACCTTTAGGGTTTGACATAATCAAAACTTATAAGCTTCATAAAGGGATATCATCAATCCCTATTATGGGACGTGGATTCCGTCAATAAACTAATATGCACCATACATGTAGTGTAGTCATCCAATTTACTGAGATTATTGACCCATAAAAGGCTTCACTCCTTTATAATTCAAAATTCCAAACACTAAATTATGTGTCTATTATTTATATTAGGATTAAGAGTACAAGCACTCATAATAACCATTTGGGTGTTAATTACCTTATATAGTTAGTATAAAGACAATAACCCAAAGTGGTCCTATTCAATGCACACAAAGCATACTAGCATAACGAGTCGAAACTATACCATTTCCCATAGCTAAGACAAGCCTGCTAAAACATCTTACTAAAATTATACCGAGGGTATGTCTAGCTCCATCTAGATTGTGAACAACTATAACTTATATTCTATAAGAACCAACAAACAAGTCTTTTGTGTGTAAGCTAAACTCTACATACCAACTTGTTTACTTTATAGAATGAAAAACACATTTATGCATAATAAATAATAAGGCAACCATTTGCCCATATAAATTCTCATTAAAATGAAAAAGCAAACTTTATTAACAAGTAAATTAGTCAAAGACAAATAGATAAAAGTATACTTTTAGTATAAATTTCCAATAATCTTCTACTTAGACTCAAAGCCATGCTAACATGTATTTCAACCCTATTCCCTTCACATTACTATCAAAGCTCTTTGCCGATAAGCTCTTTGTAAAAAGATCTACTAAGTTGTTTGCCGATGCAATCTTGGTCACAATTATTTAACCCTTCTGTACGATTTCTTGTAAAAGATGATATTTACATTGGATGTGGTTACCCTTTTTATACATCCTGGGTTCTTTTGCATTAGCAACCGCATCAGTATTATCACAATAAAATAATATAGGGGATTTTACCGAAGGTACCACTTCTAGATCCATCAAGAAGTTTCTGAGTCAAGCTGCCTCCTTGGTTGCTTCAGAAGCTATCACATATTCGGCTTCCATATTAGAGCTAGCAGTACATGATTGCTTGACACTCCAACTTATGGCTCCACCTACTAAGGTAAATACAAATCCTAAGGTTGACTTTCTGGGATCATTATCTGACTAGAAGTCCGAGTCTGTGTACTCAATGGGTATCAAACTCTCAGCCTGGAAAATCAACATATAATGTCTAGTCCTCTTAAGTTACTTAAATATATTCTTTACCACAGTCCAATGTTCTCTCTCTGGATTTGATTAGTATTTACTAACCTTGCCAACAGCAAAACAAATATCAGGTCTAGTATATAGCAATGCATACATGAGGCTTCCCACTGCTGAAGCTGAAGGTACTTCCTTCATTTTTTCTGTCTTATCAGGTGTCTTAGGACACTGATCCTTGTATAAACTAACTCCATGCCTGAAAGGAAGAAATCTTTTCTTGAAATCTTGTATGTTAAAATGAGCAAGAATCGTATCAATATAAACTGCTTGAGATAAGCCCAACATTCTTTGTTTCCAATCTTGCAAGAGCTTGATCCCTAGAATGTGACTAGCTTCTCCTAAGTCCTTCATATTGAACTGACTGCTCAACCATACTTTGACCAAAGACAACACCCTAACATCATTTCCAATGAGTAAGATGTCATCTACATAAAGTATTAAGAAAACCACCACACTGCCGTTACATCTCTTATACACACAAGATTCATCAAGGTTCTGCTCAAAACCATAAGATTTAATGGCTTGATAAAACGAATGTTCCAAGATCTAGATGCTTGCTTAAGTCCATAAATAAACCTCTTAAGTTTGCACAACATGTGCTCACGACCTTCAGCTATGAATCCATCTGGTTGCACAATATAGATACATTCGTCAAGATTTCCATTAAGGAAAGCTATCTTGACATCCATTTGCCAACTTTTGTAATCAAAATGAGCTGCAGCGGATCAAAGAATCCAGATGGATTTTAGCATGCTACTAGTGAGAAAGCCTCCTCATAATTGATTCCTTCTTTCTGAGTGAACCCTTTCACAACAACTTTAGCTTTGAAGGTTTTAACCTTTTCATCTAACCCTCTTTTCTCTTGTAGACCCACTTACAACCGATAGGTTTTGTACCCTCTAGTGGTTATACAAGATTCCAAACTTGATTAGAGTACATAGACTCCATTTCTGATTTCATAGCTCTTTTTCATAGTTCTACATCTTTGTCTTAGAGTGCTTCATTATAGTTGTAGGGTTCGGTATCTAGCTCATCAGGAACTCTGTTAAATGACTATCCCAAGAACATATACCGCTCAGGTTGACGAGCAACTGTCCCACTATGATGAGGCACATCTTGTGTCTGTGTATGATTAGTGTCATGCTGTGCTAAAATTAATCCTGGTGTACTATCATCGACATGTTGATCTGGCTCATCACCTAGCAAGTTGGTCGTTTCACTTGGAATATCATCGCTTGAGACTTGGCAATACTCCCACTATGACGACAAAGTAATGGAACGCCAAATTCTCCATCTTATGGTGTCTTTTCCTGTGCTACTGGTAATGGAAAAGTTTGGGTAGGTCTTTCTCCTCTTAATTCCTCTAGAACAATTTTGCTTTTGGGTTTGTGGTTCATTAAATAGTCCTCTTCTAAGATCGGACATTGGTATTAACAATGACCTTCCGATCTTTAGGATTATAGAACAAACTACCTTTTGTTCGTCTAGGATATCCAACGAAATTGCAAACTTCCGTTCTTGGTTCTAACTTATTTGTATTCCCTTTCAACACATGTGCTGGACTATCCCAAATCCGAACATACTGTAAACTGGGTTTACGCCCAGTCCATGGTTCTGTGGGTGTAATAGATATTGACTTAGATGGAACTAAGTTTAGAATGTATGCAGATGTTTCTAGAACATGCTCCTAGCACGAATTAGGCAAATCCAAATAACTCATCATTGACCTGACCATATCCATAAGAGTCCTATTCCTTTGTTTTGCTACACCATTTTGTTGAGGTGTACTTGATACAGACAACTGGGATTTCTCCTCTTGTGCTAAGTAATCCCTAAATTCTCCAAAAAGGTGCCTGCCACCACGATTAGATCGTAGTATCCTGATACTCTTACTTAGATGCTTTTCTGTTTCCGCCCTATACTCCTTGAATTTCTCAAAGTATTCGGACTTATGGCGTATTAAGTAAATGTACCCATACCATAAGTTGTCATTAATAAAAGTAATGAAATACTCAAATCCATCCTTACCTGGACATTCATGGTTCCACGCAGGTTAGAGTGAACCAATTCCAATGGTTCTTTGGCCCTATAGCCTTTTGCCGAGAACGAGCACTTGGTCATTTTCCCCTCTAAACAAGATTCGCAAACTGGAAGTGCTTCCACTTCCAATGAATCTAATGGTCCATTTGCAACCAGTCTTGAAATCTGGTTTAGATTAATATGACCCAGGCGTAAATGCCAAAGATACGTTTGGTTCAATTATGAAGGTTCTTTTCTTTTACATGATAGGGTAATTGTGGTATTCGATTTAGTCAGTTGCAGTTTAGGAGAGATAAGATCAACAATATAAAGATCATCCACCAATGAACCAGAATAGATAAAATGCTTATTATACTTAATAACTACAAATTTATTAAAATAAATGGAATATTCATCTTCAATCAATTTGGAAACTGAAATTAAATTCCTCTTAATGGAGGAAACATAAAGAAAGTCTTTTAAAATTAAAGTCCTATCTCTATTAAAACTTAGATAAACATTTCCTCCTGCAACTGCCGCTACTTGAGTAGCATCACCCATTAGCAAATAAATCCCCATCACTTAGTTGCCTTGTTTCCTGGAACCTCTACAAAAAATTGCAGATATGATTAGTGGCTCTTGTATCTACACACTAAGTACTGGTAGATATAACCGCCAAACATAATTCAACAACCAGTGAATGAAATTTAACTTTATTGTTCATTTTGTTAAGATAATTTGAACATTGCTTTTTCCATTGCCCTGCTTGCTTGCAATGAAAACACTTGCCCTTGGGCTTTTTCACTCCTCCCTGAGGTCCGTTGCCCCCTTAAAGAACTACGTTACAATTCTGACCTTTTTTTTGTTTCTTCTTGCCTTTTGGCTTAAAAACAAAACCTTTTTTTAGCAACATGAACACTTGGTGGCTTTTTCAGAAGGTGCTCAGTAGCCTGAAGTTTGTTGAGTAATTCTGCCAGAGAAAAATTGAGCTTGTTCATGCTGTAATTTAAGCAAAAATTCTCAAAAGAATTAGTCAAGGACTAGAGAATGATATCGATCTGGGTTTCCTCATCAATTTCAGCTCCAAGGACCTCTAGTTCATTGAGGTGTCCCATCATTTTCAGAACATGGTGATTTACAGAGGTACCTTCAACCATCTTAGTGTTAAACAGTTCCTTCATAGCAACCTGCCTAGCCACCCAATCTTGATCACCAAACATCTCCTAGAGACTGTATATGATATCATAGGTAGTAGAAAAAGGCTGATGCTGATGTTGCAAAACATTTAATATAGATGCCAACATGTAACGCCATGCCATCTCATCAGCCTTGATCCATTTTTTATATGCTTGGATAGCCACCTCATCGGGACAACCATCCACATGTTTCTTTGGCACTTCTTATTGAGCACATATTTGTACTCTTCAGTAGTTAGCATAATATCCAAGTTTCTTTTCCAGTCAATATAATTAGGTCTAGTGAGTTTGTGTTCTTTGTGAATTACAATAAGTGGATTGAAAGAAACCATCTTAAATCCTAAGAATTACATAATCAGCAAATTATGATGCCAAATAAACTTTGGATTCAAATAAAAGGAAAAAGGCTCCTTTTGCCAATTAATAAAAGAATCCAACAGTAATCTAAAACAACAATGCATAGTATACCTCGATATGAGGACTTTTACCATACTTATTTTGTTCAGATAGGACATAACCTATTAGTTTTACTGACAAGGCAACAAACCATGCAAAGTAAAACTAAACAGCTATCATGACTTTGGTCCTATAAATAATAGTAGTACTCAAATGAAGAGCATATTGTTATTTATAGTTAAGTGTACACCATCATTTAATTCAAGGTCCATTATTCTGTATTTAGTCCCGTTAGATGGGGAAGTAACCTATGCTAATAATTACCCTAAATCATCCATATAGGAATTTGTACTAGAGATTCCATAATTAACTCATCTGATGAGGAGGAAAACTCCAAGGTCAACACATAAATCAATTACATCTCCTACAAAATAATGATGGAGACCGTGGGAACTAAGAGATTCCCTTTCTCACTTAGTTATTTAACAATGTGGGTTCTTGTATAACAGTTTAGTAAGGCCAGTTTAGAATTTTGAAGTCATATGTTACTAGGATGTCTAGGTTACCCTATTTTTACACATTACAGCATTGGTGTGATTAATAAAAGATAGAGTTTAATTTTATTTGCAAATCATATGAATGCTTCATATTTTTCCATTCTAAACAGTATTAAATAGATCTAATATCATATAAAGCAGGTTATGATAATCATATACATCCAAGCATAAAAAAAATACATCCAACATAAGAATCCTAGCTATCATGGTCAAGTAGGATTCTTTGTTTCTTGATTGCCACTTTTTCAAGACATGCACTTCGCAGAGGGGGTTTTGGGGTGTCCCTGGGCGGGGATCGAGCTGTGTCCTACTTTTAAACCAGATTTTTTTCATGAAGTTCTTCCTTCAAAATCGAATATCTGCTTTCAAAACTTGTGTCCCTCCTTAAATAAACATTACATTGAATCCTAATCCTCCTGACGAATGGAGTTCACATGCTATATCAATATAATTATATTACCATGAAAAATTATATTGAATCTAAGCCTCTTGACAAGCGGAGTTCATATGCTATATTAATATAATTACATCATAATGAAAAATTGAAAATATGTAAAACAGTAACCACGAATTTGATTCATGGGATCCATTCAATAACATACACACATGGTGACCATGATAGCCAGATCAATCACTGTAAAACAACGGTTATATAGTTCGTTGCAAAACAAGGGTTAGTTACAGCAAACGCAATCCATGTTTTTTACAGCAACCTATAATCTTACTATGTTCTCTTCAATCCATACGTAGTATCAAGACTGGCTTTGATACCACTGTTGGGAGGCAATTGCCAGGATCCCTAGATATTGCACACAGATTACTGCAGAAATATTTTTAGATGATGATGATTCAAGAACCATACCTGTGAGATCTCACTGAGAGATCTCACTAATTTAATCTCAGTTTTATAGTAGCTCAAAGTCTCAAAACCTTCTTCGATATTCCTCTATGCTCAAACTCGTATGGGGTGTTTGCCTTTTCTAGGAATTCTCCTTGCTCTAAAAAATGAGACTTCTTTTTTGTGTTTTTCCTAGAGAGCAATAGCACATATTTGTAAGCTACAATGGGGGCTTTAAGAAGGAAATAAGAGATAAGCTTCTTATGGAAACTGGAAACCCTAATTCGACCTAAATTAGAATCCTAGATCCATAAATTACAATTCAATCCACTAAAGAATTATAATTGTACTCCTATCCTTATCTCAAAATAATAGTTTGACTTTTTTATTATTAAATGCTTATTAATCTCCCCACGTTAAGATTTCATATATCCATCAATTAAATAATTACTGACACCTATATTTAATCGATATCTTTATAATTCCTTGAGACCCTATACTAAACTTATTTGATTTGTCGGACACAAAGTCCACCTGCAGGGTTTGACATAATCAAAACTTATAAGCTTCATCAAAGGGATATCTTCAATCCCTATTATGGGACGTGGATTCCATCAATAAACTAATATGCACCATACACATAGTGTAGTCATCCAATTTACTGAGATTATTGACCCATAAAAGGCCTCACTCCTTTGTAAATCAAAATGTCAAACACAAAATGTAAGTGTCTATTATTTATTTCGAGATTAAGAGTACAAGCACTCATAATTACCATTTGGATGTTAATTATCTTATATAGTTAGTATAAAGACGATAACATAAAAGTAGTCCTGTTCAATGCACACAAAGCGTACTAGCATAATGAGTCAAAACTATACTCTTTTCCATAGCCATGACAAGCCTACTAAAACAACATGCTACAATTGTACTAATGGTGTCCAGCTTCATCTAAATTGTGAACAACAATAACTTATATTCTATAAGAACTGACAAATAAGTTTTTCGTGCATAAGCTGAACTCTACACACCAACTTGTCTACTTTATAGAATAAAAAACACAATTATGCATAATAAATAATAATACAACCATTTGCCCATTCAAATTCTTATTAAAATGAAAAAGCAAATTTTATTAACAAGTAAATTAGTCAAAGACATACATAAAAGTATGCTTTTAGTATAAATTTCCAACATAAAGGCCCTTCAAAAATTTGGCATAGGTAGGTATTTATTGATGCCATCAAGCAATAAGATGTTGATCCCTACTTTCTAAACACTTTTAACATTTTATCCAACTAAGTAGTTGATTTGGCTCTGCCTATCCTTTGGGCTACGGAGCTTTAGGAATGTAGGTCCTAGGAGGTAGCTCACTAAGTGATGGATCTCATATGGTTAGGTTCTCCTTAGTTAGTTCTGGTTCATTTTCAATCACTGGTTCAACATTGTTCATAGCTGGCTCATTCTTTTCTATGTTCTTAGCTTGGTTCTCCTCAGTCTCCTTTGGGAGATCAACCTTATTATATACCCATTTCCTTGACCTAAGCCTAATAATGGATTTAACTTACTCCAAGCCTTTTCCTTTTGCATCCTAAATGAACTGACCATTAGTGTTGGGTTCTAATTGACATGGGAAGTTCCTTTATCCTTGGTACTCATAGAATTGGCTAACTTCCCCATCTAATATTCTAATTCGGCAAGTGTTTGTGTGTGATTCAGAAGTTGAGTAGTGAACTGCTGAAATTAGGCTGTGCTCTAGGACATGAGTTTCTTGGCCTCTTCTAAAGATTCCACCCTCTGGGTTAGTCAGCTGGGATTTTCATTTGGCTTTTGAAAATCTACAGGCGCATTGGCCAAAGATTGAATAGGTTGGCTTTGTACGGCTTGAGATGGGCCTCCCTAGGTTAGTCCCTTAGTCTAAGAAAGGTTTGGATTGTCCTTCCAACCTGGGTTGTATGTGTTTGAGTGTGGGTCATACCTCTGACAATTATCAAAATGAGTGTTTTGATAAATCACATTGACTTCTTCAACTGTTTTAGCATGACCGAAAGTTGTTAGTTCAGTGCCGTCACTCATGGCTTGACTATATTTCAATGACTCCAATGTATTTGGAGTGGCCTTTTGTTTTATCTCTAAGGCCTCTAATTTTCTCATCAATGTGGCTAGCTTAATCTTTCCTCAAGTTTGGGTTCAAGTTTGAATATTCCCCCTTTTTTGGAATGGTGGATTTACCAGGCTCCCTCTTGATAGGGGCCCACTGTAATGTATTCTCAGTAGTTTTTTCAAAAAATGTCCATGTTTCCTTAGTTGTTTTGTGTGTAAGATTTCCAATATAAAAAGATTCCACCATATGTTTGGTTGAGTAATCCATACCCTCATAAATAATTTGAATCAAATAGATCTTTTCAAATCATGGGGGGGACACAAGATCAAGAGGTCCTTGAATCGTTCTACTTAGTTATAAAGTGTCTCCCCTTCTAGTTGATAAAACACATTAATGGCTTGTCTGATTAAGGCAATTGTCTATTTGGAGTAGAAGTTTCTATTAAATTCCTCAACTGACTTGGCCCATGTGGTGATGGATCTAGCCTACAAGGCATAAAGCCATGCTTCTTTCAGGGAAAACGAAAATAGGCTAAGTTTCAGGGCTTTTTCAGTCATTTGATTGATTTTTATGGTCCCACAAATATCTTCGAATTCTTTAACATGTTGATATGGGTTTTCTTCGTCTAATCCAGGGAACACTAGGAGCATCTGGATCATGCCAGATTTAAGCTCGATGGTGGCATTTTTTTGAGGCACTATGATACAAGATGGTTCAGTAGTCCTAGTAGGGTACATGTAGTCGCTCAAAGTCATGGGTGGGCTGTTTGGTCGGCCATCTTGTAAATTTCTTCAAAAATTAAAGAATTTCTTACAATGGTTAAAGGTAGTTTAGGCTTAATCTTGTTCAGCCTTTTATTCTTACATTCCCACAATACTTTTCTCTCAAGGTCGGTTTTTCATCGATCGTATGCATTGGGTTTAACCCTAAAAAGAAATGCATACCTAAATTATATGATGGGTCCTTATGGTTTCAGCATGATGCACAGGTAATCAAACACAAAACATTAAGCACAAGAAATGGTCCTAGGCTTAGCCTAAATTGCTAAATAGCTGAAGAGAACACGTAGGCCTCCAACCCAGTCTTCTAAAACCAAGTTGACTAAATTAACCCTAGGTAAGGGTATGAACCCAATAGATCTGTTTGAAGGTCCCTTTCTCGAACAGATTAACTATCCCCACTCATGAGACAGGGCTTTTCTTAGGCACTAACTTTAGCCAAAGAACGTAATTGGTGAAACCATTAGTGGTCTTCATCCTACTGAGCTCAAAACCCTAAGGTCAATTCTTACTTGCACTATAAGAAAAACAACTTTTGGCAATGACACAATTTGTCACTCCAACAACTATTGTCATTGCCGAAGACTTTTGGTGACGAATACAAAGTTGTTGCTAAACCGTTGTAGAATCCTAGTCTAGGAAGTCCTATGGTGACAACTATTATAGTCGTTGTAGAAAAATAGGCCTTTTGCGACAAACGCATTCATCGCTAATTGATGTCGCAATAACTTAGTACGTCGTTGAATAGTGAAAGACGGTTGGCCGTTGACTACCCTTTTGAAACGATAGTATTCATTGGAAAATAATAAGTGAATGTTGCCAAAATTTTTTTAAGCCATGCCATAGATTTAATTGGAAACATTTTAGCGAATGAAAGAGATTGTCGGTAAAAACCTTTTGGGATGAACATATTCGTCCCAAAAAGTACTTAACAGGTTTTTAGTGACAGCATTATGTTCATTGCCAAATGCATTATAATTATAGTTTTTTTTAAATGATGAACTTGTTTCCAATTCCATACTGCATAACCTATTTTCAATTTCAAAAAGATGAAGCTGTCTGATTTCATCTCAAGTAAACATAAACATTTAAAATCTCAAATTAAGATCCCAAATTTAATTCAAACTAATAACCATTCAAATAAATATATATGATAAAGTCTACCATGCTACAAATGTCAATACATATACATAAATTATTACAAACATCCTATTTAACATCCCCCGGAAGTCTACTATGGTCAAATGATTCAACAAAATGGAAAAAGCCATGCAACCGCATCTCAATATCCATATCCATTGCTAATATACCAAACAAATGAAACTCATATATTATTAAAGGAACATAACTGATATAGGCATATTATAAAGTAAACATAACTGATGTATAATTCATGCCTCATTGAAAATTACAACTATTAGCATCAAACCAAAACAAGAAAAAAAGGTTGTCCTTTTCAAGTTTAATCTCTTCCCTCAAGAATGACATGCGTGCTTAAATATTGCATAAAAAGCACCACATGAACATGAAAACCAAGTTCACCTTTGCTAGCTTGAGTCACTGTCTTACATGCACATGATCAATTAGCTAATAGGCCTAACTTCAATTGGATAAAAATTGCACATGTACACTATCCCCATTTACTCTAACAAAAAGAATAAGGCCCTTCTTAGTTCCTTACATTTTCTACACTCCCTTTATCTCTCTTATTAGTCTATCTAAAATAAATGATAAGGAAAATTTCAAAATAGGGCATAATTTTTTGGTAAATTTCAAAACAAGACAAAATTAAAACTTGATTTCAAAATGGACCATAAATTTCCTAAAAACATTTCACTTAAGGACATCTAGTGGAATTGGGTGTTGTCAGCCACTTTTTCAAGCTTATTTTTTTAAATACAAAAAATGCCCTTAAGTTTCAAGATTAAAAAAAAAAAGCACCATCTTCCTCCTTGCGTTTTCCTCTTCTTTTTTCTTTTTTTAATGATTCTTAGTTTCTTCTTTTTTTCTTCCTCCAACCTACTGATCATTTTCCCTTCATCTTCTTTCTAATGTCCCTTTTCTCCCCTGTTTTCTTTCTTCATCTCTTCCTCAAG
Source organism: Sextonia rubra (assembly GCA_037013555.1). Classification (NCBI taxonomy): domain Eukaryota; kingdom Viridiplantae; phylum Streptophyta; class Magnoliopsida; order Laurales; family Lauraceae; genus Sextonia; species Sextonia rubra. The sequence continues at coordinate 13,819,144 of JASUAD010000008.1, forward strand.
ATACAGAAACCACCTGAAGCTCAAACCCCATGGCTTTTTTATCTACAAATCCCATCTTCCCCTTTTCTTCTTCGTAAGTTGAATTACTTACAAGAGAAGGTCTAGCATCATTGTGTCTAACCAAATAAACACAGGTCAGGACCATTCAAGGTACCTACAATGCTCATTTCCCCTCACACCCTCTATCTATCATGCACATGAAGTGCCCACTTCCATGTCAAAGATTGGTTGGTCCAAGGCCAACCTGGGATCAATAAACTTGCCTCAAAGCCATTAGCCAGAACCCAGTTACCTGTACCTAGTCATTCTCATCGTCCTAGCCACCATTATCATCTCTCTCCCCTTCTTGTTTTCTTCATTCCCATTTTGTTTGGGGCCTTTGGGTCTTTTCTTCTCCTTTGTCCTTTTCTTTCTTCCTTTACTTCTCCCTGATGAAAAACCAATTGCATCTGATGCCACTCTCAATAATGCATCACCCACCTGAAGTTAGCCATGTCTTCTCTTCTTTATCTTGTCTTCATCTCCTCCTTTTGCTCTCATGTTCTTTCCTGTTCTTTGTTTCTCTTCTATACTTTGTCTTCTTATTTCTGCTTCTCCTTTCTTCCCTATTTTCCTCTGCCAAAGGAACTATAAACCCAGAACCAAGCCCCACATGAGATCAAACCCAGTTCTCTTCCCTTTTCTCCTATTCTTTACCCTTTTGCATCTTCTTCTTTCTTCTCCTTCCTTGTTTCTCCTTCTATCTCTTTTCTTTATTTCTAGTCAAATAAAACCTAGACCTTGCACTTCTTCAGGCTGTCCTCCTCCCTGCCATTATTATCTCTCTCTACTATTGTATTTTGGAACAAACCAGACCCATGTATTCACTGCCTTCTACTTCTACGAGCTATCCATGGCAGAAAGCAGAACCCATCTTCATTTTAATCTTCCTCTACCAAACACAGCAATAACCCATCTTCTTCTTCTTCTCATTCTTCTTATTTACCTATCTTCTTCTTCCCCTTGTGCAACTGGCCAAACCACCTGCAACTCTCCACTCACTATGCAAACCCATCTTCACCATGTACAACCCTTTTTCTTCTTGTTTTGTTTCCTCTTCTTCTCATTATCTTCTTATTTCTCCATAAACGAACCCATCTTTTGAGATGTCCACTGCATATGAACCCAAATCAAGTGATTTAGATAGAAATCCACCTTCCTCAAAGACAAAACTTTCCATCTCCATCAACTTTGTAAGTCAAGGAATTATGGACTTCATCTTCCTCTCCAACAAAACCATTTGTGCCACTACAACAAAATCAAGCTGAATGAATTTCACCATTACAAAACTTCAACTTATGTGACCTCCATTCCTCAAACAAGAGAGCCCTTATAAACCATATCGCCCACTGCTATTGGGCCATTTGATGTATTTGTTTAAATTAAGACCTTAGGCCCACTCACTTGTTAAGGTCATTATCCTATAGCCTAGGGGATTGTATCTAATTGTTACAGATAAAGTTAAATGTACATTAAGTATACTAGTCACAAACTTATAAAATGAAGACAAAGCTTCAAAAATTTACACTACTCATGATCAGTAATTCAATACACAAGTGAAAATCCAAAGAACCTATATGATCAGTAATTCAGTAACATACATTACATAGATACACAACAGTCAAAAAAGAAAGCACAAGATAAAGGGAAAAGTCAGAGACTTATCTAAATGGGTTTTCATTTTCATATGAAAATGAAAAAAAATACAAAAAATAAAATAGAGATAACATATCTAATTGGGGCATGTTCGAAAAGCACTCAGAGTTGACACATGATCAGTTCAAAGTAATCATTCTAGATGTACAAACATGAAAACCACAAAAAGCAAAAGATAATGAATGAGGGTAGAACCAAAAGAAAACCTCAATGCCTCCAATGGACTTCTAGATATGTAAGTGTCCTTTTCCTGATAAACATTGAGAAAGATGATTGCCTGTGTTATGTATAAACAAATGAATACTTTAACCATGATAAGAACTAACATACATCAATGAGTAGAGTTACTCCTTAACATTTGGAGCAAAGTTGTTAAACTAACTCAAAATCTGGCATAACAAAATCTATCTTACTAATAAAGTTGTAGAAAGCATGTACCATCCCTATATGTTCTTTCAAACCCCCTCCCCCTTCTCTCTCTCTTTCTCTCTCTCTCTCTCTCTCTTTTAGTTTAACACCAATGATGATTACAACTCTTCAATAAATATAGCTTTCAAAACTGAAAACATTGTAGTTTCATTAACATAAACACAAAGGAGGAGTTCAAAGCAACAAACAACACTCCACTACAAATTGATTAAATTAATAAAACTACCAAAAAAAGTTTCATACTTATCAAAGTTTGATAGAACTACCATGGTGGCAGGTTGTAGGGCATGACTATGACAAGCCACACATGTAGAAGGTGCTCATGTTTCCAAAAGGGTTAAACCCATCAATGGCCAGCCCTAGCCTCACATTCCGGGGCTCTCAGGCAAACTTTGGATACTTCGAATTAAGCTCCTTCCACTCATTGTTATCGATCGGATGCCTCGATAACCCATCTTCCACACGTTTGTCCTTGTGCCATCTCATATTCGTAGCTATTTTCCTCGACATATATAATCTCTTCTATCTGGGTGTCAATGGGAAGTACCGCAATATTTTGTGGGGGATCTTCTTACCCTTTCCATCATTGAACTAGTATCTGGACTCTACACACACCGAATAGTTTTCTAAAGCTGCATTCTCCTTCCAGAAAAGTGCATAATGATATCAACAGGCATGAATACGCACATATTCCAGACCCAAGTCATGTAAAAGCCTTTTGGCTTCATAAAGGGGAAATGGAATAGTGTGACAACTTTTTGGTAAAAGGTCTTTCAAAAGTGCCAACAACATGTCGAATGACTTGTTGCTCCACTTGTTCAACTCCTTCAAGTGAAGCATCTTAATCAAGAATGACAACAAAGCCTAGGTACAGTTTATGTTTTGCATCAATGAGCAATTTCTTAAAGTTCTACACATTCCCACTCTCAACGCTATCAGGAAATTCATCTAGATCATGATTCTAGATATTCCCCATGTAATGATCTTTCAACATATCAAATAATTCATCTTGAACCTTAATTTGTTCATTGCATCCCATTCCATCCCCATCATCTTCACCCTCATCATATTGGTTAACATCTAGTGTGTGTGCCTCATTTATGGGTACATGTTACCTGTGGTGCAACCAAGTTGTGTAACCGGGTCTATCCCCCTCAAGCCCAAATGATATTCCACGACTTCGTTGGTGTGCCACTCAAACTGCATGCAATCCATACAAGGGTAACGAATCTTGTTATCCTTTGCTGAATTGGCCATTGCAAATTCAATGAATGAATTAGCCCCATCCTAATATGGCTAGCTTTATCTGTTAGTAAGTTTTATCCAACTCTTGTCAATAGTTAGGGCTTGGGAAACTCATAAAAGAAAGGCATCTATCAAGAAGAGCTCCTTGGTGAAGATGTACATACAACAGGTACTAAAATGATAAACTTTGAAACCCATGTAGTAAAATGATAAATTTTATACTTTATACCCACAATAAAGGAAGAAGAAAAGGAGCACACATGTTTTTTTTTGAAGAGGAAATTAGTAAGCTCCATCTTCTTTGAAGAAACTAGTAAGATAAGAAATTTGTAAAACTCAAAACAGTAAAGGAAAAACAATACTAAGAGGTTTTATAGTGGGCTTTTTTAGGAGGAAATTAATAACCCCAAAACATGTTTTTTTATTAGTTTATTAGGAAAGGAAATGCAATCTCAAAACAAACAAAACACAAACAGAAGATCAAAAAAGTATGCTCAAACATCATAATAAAGAAAAAGAATATGAACATATAGTCTCATACGCAATTCTTCATTGAAAATCATAACCTAATTGCTCAAAATACATGTGCCATAGAAAAATATTTGCTCAAAAAAGAAAGTCTCAATATCAGGTATTCCTACATGTTAGGAATCCTTATCCTAAGTACAATACTCATTTCCAAAAATCATTAGTACCCATCAAAATAAAATTAGAAGATGAGAAAAAAAAACCCACTGGTCAAAACCCTAGAAAATGAAAAACCCCACATTCCCAATCACGAGAAAAATGAAGATATTGATTATCATGACCTGAGCCCAAACATCATGGGTTTAGGATTAATCCTGAGGCGTGACATGTGTGCTCCCATGTAATTGACATCTGGACCAGGGTCGAGACGAAATTACACAAGGATTATTCACATACTTACGCATGTAAGGTGCTTTAAACGGACATTTGTCCAAGCATTCAATATGCGGAAGCCTATCAATATCATAAATAAAATTTTGCTTTCCTCAAATGTAACACTATTCCCAAGATATCAATTCATGAAATAATGCATAAAAGATAACTATATGACACATTTAGATAAAAGTTTATACACAGTTTATAACATGACTTGTACAAAACTAGAATAAAGTTTATATACATGAACAAAATGATGTACAAGTCTCAAAAACAAGGAATCATGATCTATGCATACAAAATGACACTAAGGCAAAGTCATGAAATCCTAAACCCCAAATTAATGGCTCAAATTTGATTATTTTGCTCTTCATGGAGGGGATTAGTTAGAGTTGTTTTGCTGTCCACTCGTCAAGACCTGGAGGGATCTTGTGGATGTCCTCCGATTCGGCCTCAATCTTTGTAAGATCAGGACTAGGATCTGAGCCTGTGACAGCATTAGACAATGAATGAATAAGACTATTCAGAAAAGTATAAGCATAATTAAGGTAATCGCATTATGTCTAAAAAGAATTAGTAACAATTGATCAATGGAAGTCAATTCAGTACATTGAGCATGTTGTGCATCGAATAAAGCGTGTTGTGAGAATCAATAAGAGAAATACATGACTATGTGGCTACTACATTTGCTATGTCCTCCCATCTTTGCATTAAGAGCGCTAACGACCTAGCAAAAGGTACAATTGGGTCTCTACGTACATGGAGTTCGAAAACTCCAAAGGCATATTGCAGCGGCACCATTTCATTTATAACACTAAAGTCGACTCCGTCGGATATCATAAGCCTAAAGCTAAGTAGAGTCAATCTAACTGATTAATGTAATTGAATTTGAGTAAATTGTGCAATTCGTTTCATTGAGAACTATACATTATACGTTCATTTCACATTCAATTCATTCTTACTCAATTCAACATTGACAATAGAGAAGTGTATATCAATAAACATTTCAAGTAAAATCAATTCATACTATGATCATTTCAATTCAAAATCACTCCAAGAATAAAAGGCAATAATGATAATCCAATATGCTATGCAATTCAAATTAATAAAGCCAAGGTAATTTACAAACTAACCCAAATCTAGCCATCCATTGTTCGTAGCCATGTATGATGCTATAGTTTTAAGTTATTTGATATACGGTTGTCTCCCTTTGATATCACATTGTGTAGGGAATGTGTATCAAAGTCCCTTAAACCAACACCCATGGGAAGGTGCTTAACAATTGTATAACACCACATGAATGAGTCTCAGCCCTCCCATCATGATGTTTAATTATTCCATTGGGCCAATGAGTAGCGTAAAGGGATCCAAGAACCAAGGTCCTATAAAGTCATTAGAGTGCCCCTAATTACCTAGAGTTTCGGGGCTTTTTCGGTTTAGCTGTGTGTGGTTTACAGCTTAGCTGTGTGTTGCCTTCGGCTTAGACATAGATTGCACTATGGCTGAAAAGTAATTTCCTTTCTATTCACCTGCACGTACGGCTTAACTATAGAATAGCCTATGGTTTAGCTGTATGAAATCTACGGCTGAGTCACGATTAGGCTACGGCTTAGCCATAACACATTCCATGGCATAGCTGTGGCTTAGCTATTGAGGAAATTACAAGTTTTGTCTCTCGGGATTTTAAGCAGTAGCATGTTTACGGCTTAGCTATAAGCTTCAGGTTTGCTGGAGCTATTTTAGCACAGAAGTCAGTTCGGCTTAGAAATTTTTTTTTAACTTAGTTTCCACTATAGTTTATCTACTCCAATCTATCATTCTACATCTCCAAGTTGTCATTCCATCATTCTTTGAAGGTGCCTCACCATGCAATAGAAGTGGGTGGCATAAGGATATAATGGCTGAAAATCACATTAAATCTTAATAGATTTACAAGAATCATAATTTACTAACATATATTCAACATTAATTAGCTTATACTTACCTTAGATTTAGCTTTCAATTCACTATTCCTCCTCTTAGCACGGTAAAGAAAAAACACTCAATTCTTGATCCGAAGATGACATGCATGGAGAAAACAATGGAGAGAATGAGTGCATACTTGTAGGAGGAGCCTTCTTGACTCCTTGAGCCCAAGACTTGTGAGAATAGGAGGGGGGCTTACCGTTGGTACTAATTTGAGAGCTGAAAGCCAGGACTCTATAATCCTAACTATAAGTAGATAAAAGAGATGATGGTGGTGGCAAATGGAAACCTCCAGTGACACATGCAACAACTATACCTTTAGTTGCTAAGGAACTAGTGATCATAAGAAGAAGAAATTTGAAGTTGAGGGCAAAGAGAGAGAGAGAGAGAGTAACAGGGAGAGAAGAGTTTGAATAACTATAGCTAGCCTATTTTATATAGAAGAATTGCTAAAGTTTATAAGAAACTCTATCTAGTTTCTGATATTTTCAATGTAAGTTAAATAAGGGTCCAACTAATTCAAATGAAGTCGAATGCATTCAAGTTAAATACGAAAGTTGATAGGCTCAATGAGGCAAATGCGATAATATCAATATGACGCATGTATGATGTAAAACCATGAAATCAAAAATTACCAAAAGGGGCTTTCATCTACCTAGTTAAGGTTAAACTCAACCAAATTACTTATCCATGACCTGAACATGACCCAGTAACCTCAATGAAACAAAATTAATTAAGTCTAGCCTAATACAATGTTAAACATCATTATTTATATAAAACCCACATTAATTAGCAAATAACTTACTTAATTACCCTCTAACCATGCTTAATTGGGTTTGGTGAATTACACCCTCTCCTGCTTATGAATCATTCAGTCCTCTAAATGACAGCATACCTCTGTAAAGAGGTCTGAATATTGTCAAGCCATTTGTTCTTCTAGCTCCCACGTGGCTTCATCGGAATCATGGTGCTCCCAAAAAACTTTGACCCATTGTATGGTCCTTGTACAAAGTATTTGCTCTCTTGTACCCACAATAAAGAGCGGACGCTCAACGTAAGATGTATCTTACTGAATTAGGACATCCTTGTACCAAATGACTTGAGTAGGATCTTGGACATACTCATAGAGTATTGAAACATGAAACACATCATGAACTCCTAAGAATTCGACAGGAAGTGGTAGCTTGTAGGCCAAATTACCAACTCTGCTCCTAATTTCAAATGGGCCTACATACCTCGGAGCCAACTTGCCCGTCTGGCCAAAACGAATCGTACCCTTCATAGTAGAGACCCTTAGAAATACCTAATCACCAATTTGAAACTCCAAGTCTCTTCTACGAGTTTTAGTATAATTCTTTTGTCTTGAATGAGCAACCTTCAGATTTTCAATCACTTTCTGAACCTTTTTAGTAGTTTCAACGATGAAGGTCGGTCCATGGAAACTTATCATTCCTACCTCTTCCTAACAAACTACACTCTAACATTTACGTCCATACGATACTTCAAACAGAACCATGCCACTGCTTTCATGGAAGCTAATGTTATAAGCGACTCACACAATGCTAAGTGCTTATCCCATTTCTTATCAAAGTTTAAAACACTAACACGCAACATATCTTCCAATGCCTGAATAGTGCATTCAGACTGTCCGTCATTCTATGGATGATACATGTTACTAAAACTGAGCTTGGTACCCATAGCCTCTTGAAAAGGTTTCCAAAAAGATGATACAAATCTACTGTCATGATTTGAAAATATAGATACTGGCATACCATGTAACCTTACAATCTCATCCATGAACTTTTTAGTCATCTCAGAAAATGTCATGCCCTTCTTGCAAGGGATAAAATGGGCTAACTTGGTTAGCCTTTCCACAATTACCTAAATCACATTATTCTTCTTGCTCATTGGGGGTAAACCAGATACAAAATCCACCGTGATATACTCTCATTTCCACTAAGGAATATGCAATGGGTGCAAGGAACCAGGAGGTCTTTGATAATCAGCCTTCACCTTTTGGCATGTAAGGCACCTAGCCACAAAGCTTACTATTTAGCTTTTCATATTATTCTACTAAAACTGATCCTTCAAATCCCGATACATCTTTGTGCTATCGGGGTGCATTATATATCTAGCATAGTGTGCATCGGTCATAATGCTCTCCTTCATGCCATTGTGAGCTGGTACGCACAATCTATTCCAAAAATATAGAACACCATCTTCCAAATGGAAATCCGGTCTATTTACGATATGGTCTTTAATCCCTACCAGATTAGGATCTTTAAACTGTCTATCTTTGATTGCTTGAATTATTCCAGGTTAAAAAGTAATTTTACTTACAAACATCACCACGTCATCCACCAATTTTACTTCCACCAGCATGTCCTTAAATTCATCTTGTATGAACAATGTTGTACTCAACAAGTTATTCACATTTATTGTTTTCCTGTTAAAAGCATTTGCTACAACGTTCCCTTTTCCCAAATGATACTTGATAGGGAAGTCATAATCCTTTATGCACTCAAGACATCTTCGTTGCCGCATATTCAAATAATGTTTACCAAAAGGATACTATAAACTATGGTAATTTGAATGAACTTCAGGCTTCCCACCATGTAGGTAATGTCGCCAAAGTTTCAAAGCAAAAGTATAGCTGCTAGCTCCAAATCATGCGTGGCATACTTCTTTTTATGCTTCTTTAATTGTCTAGAGCCATATGTAATCACTTTAACATTTTGCATTGAAACACACCCCAATCCAACTCTAAAATCATTTGAATGTATTATAAATCCTTCACTACCATCAAGTAATGTTAACATTGGGGCGGTAGTTAACTTTTCCTTCAGAATTGTGAAATTTGATTCACATTCATTACTCCAAACAAATGGCACGTTCTTCCGAGTCAGCTTTGTTAGTGGGGTAGATATTTTCGAAAAGTCTTGAACAAATCTTTTATAATAACCTGCAAGTCCAAGAAAACTTCTAATCTCTATTACATTATTTGGTCTTGGCCAATTTATAACTGCCTCAACTTTCTTCGGATCAACTACCAAGCCATCCCGTGAAATGATATGAGCTATAAAAACCACCTGCTCTAATTGGAAATCACATTTCTCCAATTTCACATATAATCGATGTTCTCTCAACAATTATAATGACTTCCTCAAATGGTTTACATGCTCCTATGCTATCTTCGAATTTACTAAGATGTCAGTGATGAAAACTATGACAAATTGATCCAAGAAAGGAGCGAAGACCCTATTCATCAAAGACATGAATACAACAGGTGCATTAGTTAAACCAAAAGGCATCATGAGAAATTTATAGTGAACATACCTTGTTCCAAAGGCTGCCTTCACAATATCATTTTCTTTAACTCTCAACTGATGGTACCCGAATCTTAGATCAATCTTTGAAAACTACGCGGCACCTTGGAGTTGATCAAACAACTCATTAATGTGCAGCAGTGGATATTTATTCTTTATAGCCAATTTATTCAACTACCAGTGATCGTCATACATCGTAAGAGTACCATCCTTCTTCTTAACAAACAACACCAGGGTTTCTCATGGTGACACACTAGGGCATATGAAACCCTTATTGATCAAATCCTGCAATTACTTCTTCAGCTTCTGTATCTCTACAGAAGCCATCCAGTACGGAGATTTGCTAATGGGAGCAGTACTTCGCACTAGTTCTATAGAGAAATAAACTTCTCTAACAGGGGGGTAAACCTGGGACTTTATAGGGAGATACATCAAGGAAGTCGTGGACAGTAATGATCTTCTTAAGCTTCTTGAACTCCTTTTTTTCAGAGATAAAGGCAATGAAGCCTTCAGAACTTTTACGTATCATTCTATTCGCTTTGAACGTGGAGATGATGCGCTTGGATGTTTTTTTCTTAATCCCTTCGAAATGGAACCCACTACCCAAATCAAAGCGAATCATCCTAGTGAAACAATTCACAGAGGCACGATATCTCACCAACAAATCCATACCAAGGATGACATCGAAATCTAGCATCGACAGTAGAACCAAGTTAACTAGGAGTTGACGACCTCAATCCAAACGTCGCACTGAGGGTAATATAAACTACACTCCACTCTCTTGCCTACAAGAGTGGACACCATCAACACATACGGTAGCTGCTTAGGCGACTTTCGTAACTTCACAATAAAATGAGGTGCTACGTACGAATGCGTAGACTGTAAATCAAACAATGATTATGCTTCTTCATTAGCTATAGAGATAATACCTTCTACCACATTAGCATCGTCGGCACTCTCATGAATAACGGCATATGCACAGGCATTCTAGCTCTGACGGTTTTACTTCGGGCCTTGACGTGGATGCTGCTGTTTGCCCTGAGAAATGGGTGTGGTAGGCAGTGATTGCTGGGTGGGCTTGTAACTTGGACATTGAGCCATCTAATGTTTCATGGAACCACAAATCAGTCAAGCTCCTATGTTCTTCCAGCATGCCTCGGTCCTATGAGGCTTCTCACAATGACCACACTTCACAACTGCTTTACCGTGACTACCTTGACCACCCGTCATCTTCTTTTATGCTTGCCTCCTTTCACCAAAGGATGTATTTCTTTTGGGGTTCATTGCTTTTTCTCGTGGGTGTTAGCCTCTGGAGAGTATGCTCTATCGATTGCATCATCAAAGGTGGCTGGCCTTTGGAAAATTGTAACGTAATCTTTATACATTGGATTCAGACCAAGGATGAAGCTATTAACTTTCTTCTTTTTTGTATTGATCATATCTTCTGCATACCGAGATTACTAAGTAAACGTATGTACATAAGTTGCCATAGACAACTATTATTGCTGTAGCACCATGAACTCCACATCTTTTTCCCTGTGAACATGAGCCAGAATAAACTTTCTCTTAAACTGTTTTTTAAAAGTCTCCCATAGTATAGCACCAGTCATATCCATGTAAGAATCTCTCACACTCTTCCACCAAGTATTTGCCACTCCATGAAACGTGGAAGCGATGAGTAAGGTCTTTTGCTTGTTGGTGCAAACAACCATGTCAAACATATCATTAATGTGCTATAACCATTCATCCACTTGTAAATCATCTTCTTTGCCATGAAATTTTGTAGCTTCTCTCTTTTTAAACTTTTTATATAAAGCATTGGGGTCATTCTTTTTAAGCTACAACATAACTTATTGCTCTCCATGAGGTTATGTCACTGTGGGCAGGCTCTTTCTCTCGACTATAGTAGCCATCTGAACTTGTAACGTATGAATGGCTTGCATTTGTGCTTGCATCATTTAGGATCGGATCTGGATAGCTTACATTACAGCAATGAAATGATTTTCAGTATTTGAAGGTGGGGTTGAAGAGCGGATCCAACCGTTTTCAATAGCGGGTTCATACCACTCTCGTGGTTATTGTTTTTACCTGATCCTGAAGCCATTCCCTGTAAAACGAAATCAATCCTAAATCAGGAATATCCATCTTACCCACCCCCCCCATACCAAATCAAATAATTAGACGATAGAGTCAAATATTTGATATTCACAATAATACTATCATATCCTCATTATATTCCTACACTTTTAAGTTTTCTAAATGACTATTTCATGCTCTGATACCATACTAATACGTATGTTACGACCCGAGCCCAAACATCATGGGTTTATGGTTAATCCCTAGGCATAACATGCATACTTCTGTGTAATTGACATCTGAACTAGGGTCGAGATGAAATTACATAAGGACTATTCACATACTTACACGTGTGAGGTGCTTTAAATAGAACTTTGTCCAAGAATTCAATACATGGAAGCCTATCAATATCATGAATAAAATTTTACTATCCTCAAAGGTAACACTATTCCCAAGATATTAATTCATGAAATAATGCATAAGAGATAACTACATGACACATTTAGATAAAAGTTTATTCATAGTTTATAACATAACTTGTACAAAACCAAAATAAAGTTTATATACATAAACAAAATGCTATATAAGTCTCATAAGCAAGGAATCATGATCTATGCATACAAAATGATACTAAGGCAAAGTCATAAAATCCTAAACCCCAAATTAATGGCTCAAATATGATTGTTTTGCTCTCCATGGAGGGGATCAGTTAGAGTTATTTTGCTGTCCACTCTTTGAGACCTGAAGAGATCTCGCAGACATCCTCCGATGTCTCCTCGATCTTCGTAAGATCAGAACTATGATTTGTGCCTGTAACACTATTAGACAATGAATGAATAAGACTATTCAACAAAGCATATGCAGAATTAAGGTAATACATGTTGTGTCTAAAAGAATTAGTAACAATTGATCAATAGAAGTCAATTTACTACACTAAGCATATTGTGCATTAACAAAGCATGCTATGAGAAGCAATGAGAGAAATACATGACTATGTGGCTACTATATTTGATATATCTTCCCTCCTTTGCATTGAGAACACTAACAACCTGGCCAAAGGTACAATTGGGTCTTTACATACATGGAGTCAGGAAGCTCCAAAGGCACACTACAATAGCACCATTTCATTTATATACCAAAATTAACCCCGCCGGGTATGATAAGGTTGAAGCTGAGTAGAGTCAGACCATTCTAATTCATGTAATTGAATTTGAGTAAATCGTGCAATTCATTTTATTGAGAACCATGCATTGTACGTTCAATTCTTTTTTACTCAATTCAACATTAACAATAGGAACACATATATCAAAAAACATTTCAAAAAGAATCAATTCATACTATGATCATTTCAATTCAAAATCATTCCAAGAATAAAAGCCAATGATGATAGTCCAATATGCCATGCAATTCAAATTAATAGAAATTAATAGAATCAAGGTAATTTATAAACCAACTATAATCTAGTCATCCATTGTTTCTAACTCTGCATGATGATGTAGTTTTAAATTATCTAATATATGATTGTCTCCCTTTGGTGTCACATTGTATAGGGAATGTATATCGAAGTCCCTTAAACCAACACCTATGGGAGGTGCTTAACAATTGGATAACACCACATGAATAAGTTTCAGCCCTCAAGACCCTTCATGATGCTTAATTGTTCCATTGGGCCAATGAGTAGGGCAATGGGATCGAAGAACCAAGGTCCTTCGAAGTCTTTAGAGTGCCCTTAATTACTTGTAGTTTCAGGGTTCTTTCGGCTTAGCCATGTATGGTTCATGGCTTAGCCATATGTTTCCTTTGCCTTAGCTGTAGATTGCACTACGGTTGAGCCGTAATTTCCTTTCTGTTCACTCGCACCTACAGCTTAACCGTAGACTAGCCTATGGCTGAGTCACAGTTGGGATATGGCTTGGCTGTAGCACCTTCACTGTAGCACATTCCACAGCTTATCCATAGAGGAAAATTGCAATTTTTAGTCTCTCAAGATTTTAAGCCATAACATGTTTACGACCTAGCGTAAGCCTCAAGTTTGCTAGAGCTATTTCTGTACAAAAGTTAGTTTAGTTCAAAACTTTTTTTTTAAACTTAGTTTCCACTATAGTTTCCTTGCTCCAATCAAGCATTCTACATCTTCTTGTTCTCATTCCATCATTCTTTGAAGGTCCCTCACCATGCAGTAAAAACGCGTGGCATAAGGAAAGAAGGGCTAAAAATCACATTAGATCTCAACAGATTTACAAAAACAATAATTTACCAACATGCATTCAATAATAATTACTATATACGTGCCTTAGATTAAGCTTTCAACTCACTATTCCTCCTCTTGGCCAAATAGAGAAGAAACACCTAATTCTTGATCCTAAGATGACATGCATAGAGAAAACAATGGAGAAAATGAGTGCATGCTTGTAGGAGGAGCCTTCTTGACTCCCTAAACCCAAGACTTATGGGAATGGGTGGAGGGCTTACTGTTGGAACTAATTTGGGAGTTGAAAGCCAAGACTTTACAATCCCAACTGTAAGAAGATGAAAGAGATCAAGGTGATGGCAAGTGGAAACCTCCAATAACACATGCAACAACTATACCTTTAGTTACTGAGGAACTAGTGATCACAAAAAGAAGAAAGCTGAAGTAAAGGGCAAAAAGAGAGAGAATAACAGGGAGTCAAGAGTTTGAATAATTGCAGCTGGCCTTTTTTATACAGAAGAATTTCTGAAGTTTATAAGAAACTCCATCTAGTTTATTGTATTTTCAATGTAAGTTAAATGAGGATCCAACTAATTTGAATGAAGTCGAATGCGTTCAAGTTAAGTACAAAAATTGACGGGCTCAACGAGGCAAATGCTATGATATTAATATGATGCATTTATGATGTAAAACTATGAAATTGAAAAGTATGAAAAAGGGATTTCATCTACTTAGTTATGGTTAAACTCAACCCAACTACCTATCCATAACCAGAACATGACCCAGTAACCTCAATGAGACAAAATTAACTTAGTCTAGCTTAATGCTATGTTAAACATCATTATTTATATAAAACCAGCATTAATTAGTGAATAACTTACTTAATTACCCTCTAATCATGCTTAATTGGGTTCGGTGTGTTATAGTGATTTTGAGACACAGAGAGACTATTCTAGGCTTGAATGGTGACACTGTTGTTAAAAGTTCACTTTGATAGTTGTGCAATTTCATGTTGCTTTTTGCCCATTGGCTCAAGGGATTAAATGCAGTTTGCTTGAAGGTCTCTAATATTCACCACAGATAAATTGAATATAATCAAATTAAATTCAACTAATATGAGTATTTTACAAGTGCCAAACATTACTAAATTTGCTGAGAAAAGCATACATAAACTAGAAAAAAGAAATTATATTCTAAGAAACTCAGTTTATAGATTTAGAGTCAGGCATAGATTCAACAAGAAACAAAGAGTTGAAATTAAACTGATTACAACAGCATAAGAAGTAAATGATAAAGTAGATTAAAATGACTTTTCCTAAGAAGAAGAAGTAATGTTTGGTGCCTAGATAATTAAAATGATTGTCAACCAATTTATATCCAAGCTTCAAAAATGGATGATGAAAATTATCATATAAAATATGACCACTCTCATACACACAACAATGTATAATTCACCCACAGAACAATGTAGAGCTACTATGTAAGGTTTCTAAGATTAAGTGCTTTTTTTAACATTTCTAGAGAACAAACTGCCCAAACCTCTAAAACCAACATTGCATTTTGACAAAAAAAAAGTTAAGTAATTTCAATATCAACATTCCTTCCATATCACAAGGTCTCTCTCCATAATTAAAGCAACCAAATGGGGAATGGCCTAAACAATGTGAAAGTAAATCATGGCCTAGAGGAGGCATCTTGTCATGGTCCTCCAATCCCTTCAAACCTATCACCTAAGACACACTAATCGATGAATTAAATCATAATTATGATGATGATACCATAATAGAAATAACATAAAAGGGAAAATTCTGAGCTCACCCATCTTATGCATGATTTTCTGTCCTCTGTCACTCATCAAAATTAATAAACAATATCTAGATTGGCATTTCTATGCTTTACATTTGATTAAAAAATAAATATTTTAATGATGAAATAAGGAAAAAGATTTTTCAATTTGCCCATGAAAAATAAAAATCTAATTTATGTTATTGTGTGATTGAAGGAAACGCTAGAGTCTAAACTCTAGTTCATTCAAATTACTCACCTAATCTCACTAAATCAAGGAATCATAGATCCAACATATTGCTTCATTGTTCAATATTAAAAAAGCCCGAGACCCCTTGACATTTGTAGTCTCCCTCTCCATCCTCAGAGAGCTAGTCTCTCTCCCCTAAAGGCCATGACCAACTAAAAAAAAAGATTTAAGGTTCTTCAAATTAGAATTGAAACACTTATTCTCTCAAATCCAGACACTTAAAACCATGCAACTTTAAAATCAAATAACCAAGAAAAGTAGGTAAAACAAAATAGAATCAAACAAACATTGATAAGATCAAAAACTACAAAGATCATTACTAATGCAAAATGATTTTTTGAAAGATGATGATTACTAATAGTTCATTAATCAGAGAAAATAATAACACTTCCTACTGTTTTTAGAAATTGCAAAGATTGCGTCTTTTTTGAATAAAAGGAAGCCATTCATAATTCAAATAGAAACAGATTTCTTATTTAGAAACACCGCATGAATCGCATGAATCAATATAGAAAACAATTGGTATGCCACGTCTTGTAGATGTTCTCCAGGTCTCCCAAATTTATTGTAAACCATAGCAAAAAAGAAGATAAAATTAAATTTGAATCCAACTACTTGTAGTTAAATTGAAATACAAGCCATTCAAACCCTCCATTTCCATAAAACCTAAGAATCGTCACTGAGATATAAAACCAGACTTCTCACCCTGCTACTCCTATCTCTCCCTTTTTTTCTCTTCTTCCTTTTTTTTTTCTAGGTTCAAGGTCAGTGAAGGGCAAGTGGGGGATGGGTTTCTTTTTTTTTTTTTTTCTTTTCCCTAGTATGGGGACGGAAGAGGGGCTTGCTAGTCGTGGGTTCTGGATGAGAAGAGGGATGGCATGCTTTGAGTCTCAGATTAATCCAAAGGCTAACATTAGATGCCACGGAAGACACAAATATGCTCATAAAAGAAAACAATCAAAAAGATGATACATTTGATGAGGCAGGAGAGAGGGGTTCCTTTCTCACTTTGCGCTCCTATCTCTCTCTTTTCTTCTCTTCTTCCTTTTTTTAAGGGGTTCGAGGGCAATGAAGGGCGATTGGGATGGGTTTGGTTTTATTTTTCCCTGATATGGGGATGGAAGAGGGGCTTGCTAGTTTTGGTTTCTAGATGGAGAAGAGAGCTAGGATGTTTTAAGTCTCAAATTAATCCAAAGGCTAACATTAGATGCCACCAAAGACACAAATATGCCCATAAAAAAATTTAGAAAAGAGTGGAAAAGATGATACCTTTGAATTAGTTGTAGGGGAGAGGGGTTCCTCGGCGAGAGCGACTTCTGTCGAGAGAGAGGAATTGGCGAATGAAAAGGAGAATGGTGGTTATGGTGATTGGGAGGGACAGAAAGAAATCTAGAATACCTAGCGGAAAGAAGGCTAGCAGTGCACCGTTGTTGATGTAGGAGCCAGATTTCAGGGTTTGGGGATGGAGAGGATTTTAAAATTTCTTAAACTTCATTTATTTTCTTTTATAGGAACCTAATGAAAGAAGCTTCCGTTTTCACTAGTAATAAAACCCTTTAATGATGACAATAATCTCGTCACACAATAGTTTTTCGCTTGCGGCAAAAGTCCAAGCCTGTGCCCAAATGTTTTACTTCCTTTAGCGATGACCATTACGTAGTCATTGTAAATTAATTAACACCAACATACTTCAATTGTCACCAAACCTTATGTAGTTGTCGCCAAAACCTATCCCACCAATTGGCGCGAAATAACTGATGGCACAGGCAAGGAAGTGACACAATATAGCGACAATTAATTGTGGTCATCACAAAAACATAACTCTTAGGTCACAATACTCTGTATCTATTGCCAAAAGTTGAATTTATGGCAACAATAACTTGTGCATTGCTAAAGTCATCGCCAAAACTGATTTTTGTTGTAGTGTTGATTTTAATTAATGGCTAGGTGCTAAGTGAGGTGATTAAACCTAATTGCGCAAGGATCTGGTGATAAAATCTAGTCCTTATCTTGAAAAGGTAGATTGCCCTTAACTAAGTGTGTGAGTCCAATTTAAATTGTGCCCTAATCAAGCAATCATAGTTTGCAGAATTTAAATCAAACAACCCCACTTGCAGATAAATATTCGTGCGTAAAAGATAGAAGATCTTGAGATCAATCTAAGCAATCTTACCTTCTTTTTAATTTCTAACAGCAATTTTAAAATTTTGAATTTCTTAGAGAAATCTTCTTTGCATAATGCAAATCTATGCAGTCTTCTGCACTAGCAAGCAACCTATCTACAGAATATCAAAAACAATTTCAAAGTCAGTAACTCTTGTCACCTAAGTTAACAAAATTCTATCCTATCTTATCAACTCTAACAACTATAGTAGAAAAGAAATTTAAAA
Source organism: Sextonia rubra (assembly GCA_037013555.1). Classification (NCBI taxonomy): domain Eukaryota; kingdom Viridiplantae; phylum Streptophyta; class Magnoliopsida; order Laurales; family Lauraceae; genus Sextonia; species Sextonia rubra. The sequence goes on from JASUAD010000008.1 coordinate 13,837,399, forward strand.
TTCTATCTAATCTAACTTAATCTATCTTAAAGATAAGATCCAAATTCAAAATTTTGCAAAGTTAATATAAACTACTCTATCTAATCTATAGAAAATAAATAAATATATTAAGAATAATAATGAAAAGAAAGAAAACTTTTTTTTAAATAATTATGAAAATAAAGAAAACTACAAAAAAAGAAATCACAACAGCCAATGCTCGCTTGAGCGGACCTTCACTCGCTCGAGCAGGTGATGGTTCTATCCCGAGATAAAAACACACTGTTAAAAACTGGTTTTTTTATTTTCAGTATGGAAATAAACTAATTCACTACTAATCAATAACAGAAAATACTTACTAATCCTAATGCAATCAAAATACTAAAATAAAAACAAATCTAAACTAAACTATGCTAAAGTTTAATAATTCAGATTTTTAACCAAGAACTTAAATTTGGTTTCCCCGCAAATGGAGCTAAAAACTTGATGTGAATTAAATTCAGTAATACTGCAAGTGCATAATTATTAGTAATAGATAGTGGCAAGAGCAGGTTGATCCCATAAAGAACTGTATGAAGTTAAAAATTAAAATCTGAACCTTTCAAATAGGAAAGATTAAAGAAGTTGATTTAAAGTAAAACCCATAATATCATAAACTTAAAATAAAAAAAGTTCAAAAAATCAATAATTAAAAACATATCAGAGCAGCCAGAATCCATTAAGTAAGCTAAACCAATCAATCTATGCAATTATTCCAATCTTTGTGTCTCAAAATAACTTACATTAAAAACAAATCAATGCTTCTAATCTAGAAATTTTGTCTTTAGCAAAAACCATTTTTTAATTAAAATCAAAATCCAAGATCTCTTTCACCTTATAAAAGAATTAAAACTCTTAAGAATCACCTATAAATTAAGCATACACTATCTAAGGAAATATAGCCCTAAGCATAACCTATGAAAATAATCATAGATGATCAAAATCAATTCATTAAGAACATGAAATAGAGGTTGGCCCCTTTGACATGAAGACAGATCTACAATTATGTAAAAACACTCATTCAAAGAGCTAAGCATTAAAAGAAACAGAACAAATACATAAATTGAACAAAATAACTACTTAACTTTCTCTTTTTGCTCCGATCAAGAAGACTACTCCCCCATTGCCAAGAACTTCAAAGGTATCTTTATTAATAGCATTAAGTATTTACAATGGTCTCTTAAAAAATCTCTTTTCTATATTCTAGGTGTTTGGAACAAGGCTTTAGAGTACCTTTACAAAAAATTACGTAAGTAAAGAATTTGGGGGAATAAAAGTGAAGAGAAGGAGAAAAGAGGAGGGTGGGCATCCAAAAGAGCATGGGGAAGTCCTCCTACGCCCCCCCCCCCCCCCCCCCCCCACAACCCCTTTTTGTGGCTCCTTTTATGCCTTTCTGGCTTCTCAAGTTCATTGAATATGGACCTCATTCCGCAGCTTAGGATTAAGTTATCTCCAGAGAAGAGATAGATCTCTTATTCTCCCTAGCTTGAATTGAATGGCGATAAGGTGAGATAGTAGCTTAGCTAATCTTCAAATGGGGTCCTCAGAGAGATGTGCAGCAGATAAATTTGAAAGGTGTAGATCTTTCAAGTCTTTAAGCAGTGGGACCCATGGTGTGTGTAGAGAGAAGTGGAGCCCTGAAAACTTGCATAGAAAAGGGGCTGGGGCCCACCTTGGATGTCCATAAAGGGTTGGAGTTCCTTTCCTCTTTGAATGTTGTCTCTTTAAGTTACTTATCTCCCAGTTGCACATTTTATCCTTTTTCCTTCCTTGGATTCTTTTGAGATGATGATAGGATTGGATGAGGAAGGAATATTCATTTGGAATAAAAGCCAAAAGGGGATAAGTGAAGGAGTGTGGGACATCCACCATGGTGTGGCTCCTTCTCATGGTAGTTGTAGTCTCTTTCTTCTTTTAGTATGTGGGGCCCTTGAGCTTGGAGATTTCTTAAAATTATTTAACGGAATTATCCTTAGAGATAATTTTGAGAAACTGTGCAGAGATGAGTAGACCTCCCCTGACTGTACCCTCACATGTGTAGAACCACATGTGTATGTATGTGTGGGGTCCACTTGATGAATCTTTCTTTTTTCTCAGTTTTCTTCAATTCAGCAATGCGGAGCCTGAGATGACTATATGTGATCCAAAGTGGGTTCCATGATAGAGTCCTGATGCAATTAGGACTCTTCTCAAAATCCTTTCAAGAGTTCTATAAGTTCCAAAATTCTCATTCCCTGCAAAAATTAGTTCAAATAGAAAAGTAGTGAAGAGTTCTGATTGAACTAGAATCCTTCAAAAAATTGGAAAATTGCATAAAATGTTGAAATAATGTTGGGAATGTGTATGAATTTCTTGAATTCTCAACTTTGAGGTGCAAATGCATGAAATGATAAATTTTAATTAAAAACAGTGCATTTAAGCTAATTAAGTCCATAATTATCAGAAATGATGTTTAAACAATGCAAATTCGTGGGTTTAACATAGTTACTATATTAAAATGGATTTATGTATGATTATTCTCTCCAACTAAAAATAACTAATAATGTTCATCTCACACATTGTTCATTGGTACTAGCTTGACAACCTATACTTAGAGCATAATTGGCATGTATATCCATAAAAAGAATAGTCCTAGTAGGTTCAAAATTTATAAAATATAATTAATTTTATGATTTACTTCTGTTTAGAGTCTTTTGGAATCAATGTTTAATGCTAGTTTTAAAAAAAGTGAACTTGCAAAAGAGTTTCCTGATAAAGGAGAGTCTAGAGTATTAAGAGTCTCTTTGAATTTGATTTTATTAAATGGGAGTCCGGATTATGCAAGACTTCTGATATCGAGATTGAGTTGTGAAAGGAAATCGTACTATAGTGCCAAGGCTTAAGAAATCCAGATTGTGTAGGATACTTCTATATTTGAGAAGATAGAGTCAAAATTGATAGTAAAAATGATCAATCAATTGTGAAATTGTACCTCTATTTTGAAATCAAATTGCGCTCACTTAATATGTATTAATTCGCAGGATAAAATTTCTCATTGAAAATTATGTGAAAACAAAATTGGAAGGCCATTTGGCAGGGATCATCACCTGAAGAAAATGTCGTGTGCAGTGCTATTCGGCTTTCCTACACATTTTTCTTTCAAATGTTGATCCAATGAAACTTTGAATTGGAGAGATCCTAATTTAAACAAGTGGAAGCCCTTAGTGGGGTTCATCTATAGAAAATTTGAGCCTCTGTTTATTGAGGGCCTATTTTTTTACCAGAATTTATGCAAAGAATTTGGGATGTTGCGATTTTTTGAACATTATGTGATGGCTTGTCCCTGCCATTTGAAATGTCATATTTCTTTCACCAAAATTCCAAATTGCAACCACCTAAAAGCTTTTCAGTGATATTTTGGAATTCCTAAAATTCCACTCTGCATGCATTTTTTTTTTTTGAAATTTTAAATGCTACACTAAGAGGCGGGATTTAAAATTCCACCTAAAGAGGATAAGTTTTAGACGACTTGAAATTACCCTTGATATGAATTTGTGGAATTCCAATAACTAAATAGACCCTAAAAGTTCTTAAATTTTTTTTTCCTTATGTCATTAGTAGTTATACCTTAGAAGAAGTTAATTACAATATTACTGGAATCATGATCCATATATATATATATATTTATCAAAAAATTAATCTTATGTGAAATTAACTTTTATTGGAATGAAATTTGGATATTCCCATAGATCAAGTCTTTTTGAGTTTCAGTGAACCCCCCTTGAGTTCTAATATCTTTTCTTATTAGAACTATAAGAAGATCGAACTCCACTGTTTTCTTTACACACCTGCTAGCTATCCCCCCAAAGTGTTAATAATATTTTTCCGATACAGTATGGTGCATAAATATACTATATAGATAGACAGCTCTGTATTTCCACCTTTGAATGCATCTGCACTTTTGGACCTTGTGATTAAGACTATCTGTCGAATAAGGATCCTTAAGGCTTCAACATAGAGAGATCTTGAGTTAAGGGTTGAACTTCATAACAAGCCAAATGCCCTCTGCTTATATGCGGTAGCATCAAATTTTATTTCACTAAGAGTTTTCTCAAATGTAATAATGGATATGCATAAAATCATGTTTCTCATCTAGAAGTCAATTCAATGCTGGAACAAAGTCAGATTAACATAAAATTTGAGATTACCCCCATGTACTTTGAGGCTGTCTATTTTCAACTAGTGCAACATGTCCATGCCCAACACGGACTATGATAAAAAAAGGGGGATTTTACTTGAAAAAACCCAATAGATGGGTTCCACACCGAAAAAGTCCTTTTAGTTTTAACAGCATTAGATTGATCTTGTGGTAGTGATTTGGTTAAAATCTTTAAATAAGTGGAGAAGCGATGTTAATGCCTCTATTTACTAAAGGGCGACATTTCCCTCTATTAATATAAGAGTTTAGTGATGTTGAGGACATGTTTAGAGATCTTGATGGAACCACAGAAATATGATGTCATTGGTATGGATTTTTCTATTATCTCCATTAGCTGTGTTCATATAGTTTTAATACAATAATCTTCTGTGCTTTTCTCTTGTTTTGAACATTGTCATTTCCTTTCAAGATTTAGAATATAATGAATGAGATATCAGAGTATAGAAATGGGTATTTTGCATAACTTTCCATTTGGTGAGGGAATACGTTCTACTATCATCCAATAAGTTTGTTCTTTAGATATAGATCACTAAGCAGAATGTTGAATAAAATGGGTGTAGCCAAGGTTTGTGTTCATTAGAATAAAACACAAGCTTAAGGCTACACCCAGTTTATTGACATATTGTTTTGAGATCCATGTATGAAGATTGGACAAAGATGAATATCAGCAGCCACTCTCTCACCAAATGGGAAAGCTAAATGAATTACCCATCTTGTATCCTCATTTTTCATTCACTCAATGCTAATGCTTGATAGGAAAATGGTACCGTTTATATGAAAATGATAGTCAGTTTTTTTAATTGTTTTTATAGAGCGAGGACGTTAACGTTCCTAGACGACATTAACGTCTCTTTATGATGGTAACATTGCTTGTTATTATATAAATAAGACCAATGTGGAAGGAATCATTTCAGCTTTTCATTGTCCTCATCTGTTTACCTTTTGCGTTGAGAATTTCATCTTGGAACCTGTATACCTTTGTCTAACATCCTTTAATCAAACTAAACTTTTGTAGTTGGCTGCATTTATCATGTTAGTGCTCCACTATGACTTCTAAAATATGGACATCTATTTGATCTAATGTCTGATTATTTTGTATTAAACCCTAAACCAAGTAGTTACTATAGTATATTGGGTGTGTTATTCTTTGATTCATAGAAAATTTGGATAATTTGTTAATGCCTTGTGATTATATTATTAGAGTCTTATCATAAACTCATACTATTGGCTTCTAATCCAAAGTGCCCAACCAAGTTATGTTGAACATTATTATCTTGGAATATCACTGATAGTTTTGATTGATCTAAGCTCTTAATTAGTATAGGTCTTTCAAATCTAACTTGCATATTAGTGCATGGTATATATAGTTATTAAGGTTTGAGTGCATACTAATGTTCTTCATTATAAACAGGATGTCACGTGGTAAGTTAATATTCATATTACATTATGATGGTGCATTCGATTTCGATCTTATTCATCCTATTTACAAAGGTGGTATGCAGAAAATGAGGCATGTTGACAGAGATATAACATATGCGAGTTAAAGAAAATGGCTATTGAAATATCAAATTGAAATACTAATATAGAGAAAATCAAGATTGATTATCTACACCGCAATGGTAATATGTTTTCTCTGATTCACATTGAAAGTAATGATGATATCTGGTGCATGTCGGATCTATGTGGGGATAATATGAATGTAATCTTTTTGTATATTTGTAGAGGAGATTCAAATGTTAAAAATATAAATAGAGTAAATCAAGATAAGTTTGAAACTTATAATCAACTTTATGTATTATGTTGTATGAATTTATTTGATTCAGTTCTAAGCTAGTATGCTTACTTGTTGTAGGATACAAATGAATGTGCCAAGTCTTTCTAAGAGAAAATGTCCTACTACAAGTCATCGTGTTCATGAAGATAAAGGAGCGGCTCTTGTCCCCAACATAATAAATGAAATGGGCCAATTCAAAACTCTGAACTGAACAAGTTATCGCATCCACGATGATAAAGGACTAGTTCCCATCCCCAACATCAATATAGATGTAAAAGATTTCGAAACTCTAAACATTGGTGATGATAATGACGTTCACTTTCTATTGAAAAAAGTAGATTCTGCTAAAGACTGGGAAAGTGAGGGAAGTGAGGATGATATCCATAATTAGTCCGTTAGAAATATGAAGAAGAGTTTGTGTCACAGCTCAAGTCGCCATATGGTTGGTCATTTTTCTTATTAGTCTGGTGAGAAGTGGCATGCCCCTAAATAATTAGTTGAGAAGTAAATTTTTAACTCTAAGGATAATCTGAGGAAGTGTTATATTCATAGTTCAAGTGGCCATATTTCTGGTCACATTCCTAACCGCTTAGGTGAGAAGTCAATTGCTCTCGAAATAATAAACTTTTTCCTATTGCATTTGCCTTTGTGGAATCAGAATGATGTGATAATTGGGAGTGGTTTCTTACTAACTTGTCATGTCCCTTGGTCAACCTAAGAGTTTAACTATTGTATCTAACAGACAAAAGGGTCTCGTCCTTCTGGTTGAGAATTTTCTTCCGTCTGCACATTATTGCTATTGTTGCAAACATCTTGTAGAAAATATTAAATCAAAGTTCAAGGATTTGGTAAGCAACATTGTGCTAATGAATTTGTTGAAGGAAGGAGCTATGATAAGCTTATAAGCAATGTCGTTAAGTGTACAAACAACATGTTGAAAGACACAAGAACACGTCTCATTATTAAGCAAGTTGAGTAGATAAGATGCAAGTTGATGGACTATTTCCAAAAAAGAAATGCTTTGTTGGAAAATTATCATTCTTAATTAACACCATATACACAGAGTATGTTTAACTAAGAATTAGAAAATGCTCGTAGTGTATGGGTTTGAGTTGCATGGCTAATAGAGTATCAAATTAAATTTGGAGAGTATATAGATGTTGTTCACACTATTCAGCGTAGTTGCACATGTCGTAAATGGCAAGTTCCTGGAATTCAAAGTTCACATGCAATGTTCGCACTTAGCAGGAGATCAATTGATCCATATGATTACTACAAAAGTTAGTGGAAAAAAATAACTTATAATGCAACTTATGATGAAGTCATTCATGCAACACGTGATAGCAAACAATGGTCATATACAAGCAATGAAAGGATTTTGCCACCAGTAACTTTCAGACAATCAGGGAGGCCAAAGAAAAATGGAATTCAAACTGTGGATTGTCATTAAATACATCACATATTTACATGTACAAATTGTAGGAGAAAAGGACATAACAAGTAGAGCTACCGAGAGCCTCCTTTCAAAGAAGCCCTTGTTAACCCAAATGTTCAAGCTTCAAAAAATCCAAATGTTCAAACTTTCCAATGTATATAAAAAGTGAAATTTGATGTATATGATTGTACATATGTTTTGTAAAGAAATCATTCTTTGTGGGAATGTATATATAGTGATCAATTATATGAATTGTTACTATTTTATTTTTCTCATTCCCAGTTAAAAATTTAGTTGTGTATGTGGCTTTACATTAGTTCAATTTTACATCAGTTCAATCATATTTCATAATCAATACAATTGTTATTGAAAACTTTGACGTCACTTGTCTATTACAGATGTTCCAGATAGAAGCACTTGCACTTGGGCTGGTTCTGTGTGCACTAAGCTCAAAAAAATACTTACAGTTGTGATAGCAATTTAATCAATGTCAACAACACTTTTTTGTATAAATAAATTTGACCAACGTCAACGTCTCTTAAATTTAATGTTATAGACAATCAACATCAACATCTCTAAATGACTCTATAATGTTAAATTTAAGATATGTTGGCTTCACTTATCTGGAACACTCAGAAAATGTGACTTTGCTCAGTATCTTCTTCTCCTTCAATACATTCCTATAATCAACTTAAATCACAATAAGATACATCACAATTCATACCAACAATCAACATTCATAAATTGATAACATTCACTTCATTTGTACATTCTTAAACAAAATTCATACCAACAATTCAAAGTCCCAGCATCCTCACAACAACATATCAATAATCCACATTCCAACAAATGAATTACATAACTATTATAGTAACAAGGACAATATTTCTCTCACTCTCTCACTGGTGATCCAACTGAATTTATATATATCTATAATAATTTTACACCTATAATATGCCATATCCTTAGAGTAAAATACTATTTATTGTCCTTGTGCACAATGCAAAGCAAATGCAATTGCAAATACAGCACAATCAGAACTGTTTGATAGATGTGGTATGTCGTCAACTACAATCCTCTTATAATTTTGGATTTCTGTCCATCCGAAAAATTCTCAACATTCTTCAAAAAATTTTATCTATCAAGAAAACAAAACCCATTACATGATGTCAAGGAAACATTCAAATAAAATATGATCATTGATTACATTACTAATGAATATAAACTTAGAAGAAATCATTAAACAATCGAAATGTGTCCAGGTTGGTCTTGTGGCTATTATGAAACTCCCACAGTTTCAAATCATTATAACCCACTAAAAAAGTAAAGTGCTCTGATTTCTATAGCACAAAATCATGGTATTTGAATTTGTAATCTTGTTCAACCTTTCTCCACATCCAAAAATATGGTCTACAAAACTTTTCTTATTGTTGTGGGTAAACCATTCTTGTCATCAAACACATCAAATAAGAGAGCATAATTTAATCACAAAAGCAAGTGCAATACATAATGAGGGGATGAAAACTTACATTAGCACCTTAATTGAAAAAAAGTGCATTCAGACATCATCGTTTCTCTACTTCGAACCACCAATAAATGACATTAGTGTCAAGACATTCCCTTTTTTGAGCATATCCCTCATATGCTAGTGTTTAACTTCATAGTAAACCGGGTGTTCAGCATTGTAATTCTTTGAAGTGAGAAACCCTAAAAAGCCATCAAGAAGAGTGTGTTCATCTTTGGTTAGTTGAAACTTAGAACGCTTGAGTCCCGGCATGAATATATTAAGATGGCTTAAGATCTTTTTCGCTCTTTGTAAATGTTTTATTCTTTCAATTAAAATATTGATGTCTAATAAAGGACCTTGTAAATAGGTAGGCTGACTAGCACTTGGTACATCAATTGGATTACTCAAAATGTTATCGATTGGTGGATTTTTTGGAGACGCACTCAATGTATGTGGAGATGGTAACATAATGGGACTATATATTGGTTCTTCTTCCCTTTATAAATTAACAGTCCTATTAGAGGCTTAGTAACTTTAAAAGCCTTTTGTTTGATGGGCTATATTTTTGCCTTATCAGGCGAATACACTTTATTCACATTTGGTAAGGAAGATGCATAAATATTATCACTCTCTGATTCTTCCTTTTCATAATTAATAAAAGAAGATGATAGTCTATCTTTGAATTCATATATTTTCTCTTGCAAATGAGCTTCAAACACATCAAACAACACATTGCACTTCTTCGAATGAACCACAAATCTCAAGATACTCTCTAAAAAAACAATAATCTGTAAAAAAGAGAAGAAAACATAAAATATTATCTTCATATGCTAAAGAAGAATCATAACAATTAAATTGATAACTTCAAAGTGAAATGTAAAATGCTTTAATAAACAAATAAATACATGAATATCATTAGGTTCGTTAACTTGGACTCCCTCATCCTTGAATCATTTTCTTTCATTCCCTTCTCCCTCTTCTTGTCTTTCTTCTTTATTTCCTTCTTCCTCTATTTCAATCTTTTCTCTTTCTTCTTCCCTTTCTGTTTCCTTTCCTTCTTCCTTATTGTCCTCACTTATTAATTTTTCTAAAGTTAGATAAGGAAAATCCTATCTCTTTATTCCTTGAATATTGAGGACAATACTAGCAGGATACCACTCCCAGTATGCTTGGCTATGTCCTTTGAAATTATCTTTCTTCGAGTTCATTAGCACTAAATCTCTTCTCCCCTATCTCTTAAAGTTTAACATCTAAATTTTCATAATTAAATGTTGTACACTCAAACCCCTCTACACGACTAATTGGAGGCTAAATCGACAAAGGGAAAGTCTTGTCTAAGGCCAAATTGTTTCATAGCACCACCTGTGGGATGCCTTTCAATAATCCAATAATAACATGGGATGGTGCTTGATGTAAACAAGTCATGATTGTTCTTTGTCACATGTTGTAGAAACCTTTTCCCATAATGGCATAATGTAGCCAAACTAAACTGCATTTCAAAAGTGAAGTTCTATAAGGATGCCGATTAATAAATAATTGATACGAATTTATGGTAAATGAGTAAAGGTAGTTATTAGATTACCTTATCCTCAAAAAAATCATTGATTTCCTCTCTAATCTATCTAAGAGAGTTGACCTTTTGCGTCCCTACAAGATGTGACTGCCACATCTTGAACAAAGGAAATTGAAAGTCTTTTGGATTTGGCAAGGGACATCGCCCAATTGCCATTCTTGAATTGGCCCATATTTGCATAATTTATCAAACATATTAATTTATAATAAGTGTAAAGGTAATAAATAATATGAAACAAGAGAATGATAATGTTGTTTAGTTACCTATAACTACTGAACAAGACCTGAAAGGGTATAAATCACCATAATTTTCTATTCTTTCTTTTTCTTTCCTATGATGACATTCACATCCATTGGTTTCAAATCATCTTCCCTTAGTAATGTAACCTCCCTTAAAAAGCATTTTGGATAAGTTTACGAGACTTAGTAATGTAACCTCCCTTAAAAAGCATTTTGGATAAGTTTACGAGACATGCTGGGCCCCACCCTTAGGTTTTGAACTCTCTAAACAGTTCAAGTACCCATGGTTGCTCCCTCGTACCATTAGCATTCATTACTATTTGATCGTTAACTAAGAACAACATGTAAGCTATTGTCTTCAATATCTCAAGCCATTGTCTTCAATTTCTCATCCTTTTCAACCTTAGGCATGAAGTTGTCCCATAACCACTTGAATTTTATGGTTACTCTAATTGCATCTCTATTGGGCTCAAAGCTATACCCAACAACTTTTTCACATATATGTCCAAACCATGCTTAGAGAAAGTGGTGCCCGTTACAATGGGACCATTGGTGGGCAATCCATATAAGCATGCAACATCTTCTAGCGCAATCATTGCCTCATTGGAAGAGAGACATAATGCGTTCATCTTCTGCCTCTATCTCTCTGTTAAACTTGTGACAACAGAATGGTCAATCCTCATATAATCTATCTCAGAAAGATATTCTAATCCACATTGAGCCATCCATGCTTTCTGCTTATCTGAAAAGGCCCCTATTTCTCTATCCGGATTGGTATTTAAGATTATGTTCTGTGCTCAATTCCATTACAAATTGCTCTACTAACATGAGTTTCTTGTTCATATAGCAAAGGCAATTCATTCTGTGAAGATTCAATAATCTTGGAGGTGTTTTGAGCCATCTGTAAACTTTGATGAATTCAAATAATACATAAGGCTAAATCACATGTAATTCACATCACAAATCAACTTCATAGAATACAATGAATATAATTCAAACCTAAACCTTAAACCCTAAACCCTAAATAACATGAAATTAAATTCACTTCAACTTTCTTACAATGGACAAGTGTTTAAGCATGGCAGTGTAAGGATTTGGTATAGGAATAAGATGGCAATGTTTAAGCATCCAAAAAAACATACTATTGGCAGCTAGATCAGATTTTAGTGTATACAAAAGTATGCGATATCGAAATTAAGTTGTTTTACAATATAATCCATATTTACATTATCAAACATTCAACATTCAACGGGTTCATCATACATCAAAATACATATCCATGAGAAGTCTAAACAACAACGAACATATAAGATGAGTTGGATGAGAAACTTAAATGAAGAAGAAGTACATTAGAAGCCTAAACAACCAAGTACAAAAGAATGCCAAACAACCATGTACGTACATGCATGCAAAGGTTAAATGAAGAAGAAGTACCTCCACCTATAGCTATATACAAGAAAATACAAAGATAAGTTGGGTTAGAATATACCAAAGAGGTTGGAAAGGTGGAAATAAAAAAAAGACGAGGAGCTCAGGGACCATAGTGGAGAAGAAGACAACAGTTGTCGCTAAAAAGTCACACAAAAATAAGGGTTTACAGATAGAAACTTCTCATTCCCTTGATTGATTTCTTTTAAACCTGAAAACTTAACTTTAAGGGACGTCAACATCACTCTTTAATAACATATAAAATGAGAGATGTTAACATCAGTCTTTAGTAATATATAAAAGAGCAATATTATCATCTCTAGGGGGCGTTAACATTGCTTTTCCACTATCTCCAAAATGTTAACCAAATCGCTATCACAGGATCAATCTGGTGTTGTCAAAACTAAAAGGTCTTCTTCGGTGTAGGACCCATCTATTGGGTTTTTTTTGAGTAAAATCCACTAAAATAATAATAATTAAATGTTTTAATAATTTTTTATAATTTTTTAGATAAATTATAAATGAATATTATCATATAAGTTAGACCACAAATATAAGTAAAATTGAGCTTCAAAAACCAAATGTTTAATGAAAAGAATGGCTTAATTACATAAAATTATGGCCAAAAATAATAAAATTAAGGAGTAGCATGAATGTGGCCCTCGTAAATTGCAAGATTAGAAAGAAGAAAATGTTGACTTTCATAATGGGACCTATAGATTGTTCGAACTTGGAATGAAGAAAAAGGAGTTTTTTGTTTATACACACTAAGATTTTTAAGATCTATAAATAGGCCTCTATAGTTTCAATATTTGTAAATGGACCCCTGTCTTTTCACTTTAATACATGCCATATCCCTTAAATTAGTATTCCTAACAAGAATGGGTCAATAAGTCTTGAATTTTTATAAAAATGATAACTTTGCCATGATATCCATTAAACAAAAATGAATAAATTATTAGTTATGAAAATACCATTATTTAATTATAACTCCCAATGGTCTCTCTCCCTCTCTCAATAACTCTTCCAGGAATATGAAGCCTAATCATTTATTTTGAAACTTTCATCAATTCAATCTTGGATTGTACATGGATCACATTAGTTATGATTCATTGTAAGTGTTGATTGCCATTATGATTTGTTTGGATTTAATGAAATGGGCCCTACACTAAGAAAAATGGGTTTATGTAAAGCTATTCATTGCCACTAAATTTACAAGCTTTAGAGAAAATGAGTCTTAGCTTTTGAAATTATACAGATAAATGAGTGAAATTGTCATTTCACTTTAAAACATTATGATGGTTTGAAGGCTACCGATGTAGGGGACATACAAGGCATTAAAATGAAATGGCAATGCCCTATTTACAAATACTAAAACCATTGGGGCCTATTTTCAAATCCTAAAAACCTTCGGGTGGTATTTACAAAAAGCTCAAGAAGAAAAGAAAAAAAAAGCTAGCTTTAATAGTGGACTCTATAGGTTGATAAAACACAATAAAGATGAAGCCAGATATTATCTATATGGGGACCCTAAATTCTACATCTTGGATTCGATATGAGGGTCCTATTCATGCCCACCTATCATCAAAATCAATGATGGCCCCTTTAATGTAAAAAAGGGAAAGAATGGCAACATAAAACCTTGCGGGAGATCCGTCGGCGAGGCTCACTTCTCTAATCCAATTTAATCATATGCATAGTGGGCCAATTGATGATAAAAAGGGAACTCAATTTTGTGGTTGATTTCTTACTTACTAAAGTCAACTGTCCAGTGGGCCTATGGTCGGTTAAAAAGAAAAAATTGAAAGAAAAACCTGCTATAATAGAAAGGTGTAGAAGAAGGATTGTAATGAGAGAGAAAATAGGGAGAGAGATTAGACAAAAAAGGGATTTATATTGAGATGTTTTAGGAAAATTCAAACTTTAAGAGAGAGGATTATAAGAGATTTGTTCACAAGTGTTGGAGACTTCTTAAAATTGGAGCATGCCATGTGTCGTTCTCCTAGGGAAGGGTTGGTTGCTTATATATATGTAAGAGTTTTTTTTGTATATATCCCCTAAAGTTTCTAGGATTTATATATAAGCTCCCGAGGTTTTAGTATTTATAAATAGGCCACTACCTTTTCATTTTAATACCCTTTATATCCCAAATCAATACTACTAACAAGAATGGCAACCATCAATGTGATAGCTTTGCTCTTACATCCATTAAACGAAAAATGAGTATATTATTAATTACAAAATTATTTTTTTTATCTTAAGTCCCAATAGTTTCTCTCAATAGCTCTCTCATGCACATGAAGCCTAATAATGTATTTTGAAATTTTCATCAAGTCAATGGTGGGTCATGTGTGGATTCGATAAATCATAATCAATTATAAGTATAGGTGTTGATTGTCATTATGATGGATATGGATTTAATGAAATGAGCACTATATTGATAAAAAATGGATTTATATGGGTAATTTACTCCCACTAAGTGCAATTGTTAATGTTACATGCTTTATAAAAATTAAGTCCCAACTTTTAAGATTATGCATATAAGGAAAAAAATATATTAGCAGAAGTGTCACTTAACTTTAAAAACCTATGGTGGTTAGAACGCTACTAAATTTTGGGACACAGAAGGCATAAAAATGAAAATGAAGGGGTCTATTTCGAAATATAAAAATTTCATAGTCTTATTTACAACTTGTAAAAACCTTAGGGCATATATATATATATACAAGAAACGGTCCTGTAAGGACGGTCCTTATGGTCCTTATGGATTATTTCTCATCATTTTAGATAGTGCGGTCACGTTGCAAGCCATCCAAATGGGTCACACACATTACCCCCGTGAATTGCACATGTCCAACAATTTTGGCTACCATTTGAATCAATTAGACTATTGGATCTATTGGGAAGCAACCACCAAGATCCCTAGATATTACGCATAGATCACTACGGAAATAACTTTAGATGATGATGATTCAAAAGACATAACTATAAGATCTCTCTGATTTGATCTCAGTCTTACAGCAACCCAAAAATTTCGAGACCTTCGACTATATTGCTCTATGCTCAAACTCATACAAGGGTGTGGGCTTCTTCTGCGAATTCTTTTTATTCTAAAAAACGAGATTTCTCTTGTATGTTTTTCCTAGAGATCAATAACGCCTATTTAGAGGCTACAATAGGGATATTAAGAACGAAATAAGGAATAGGTTTCTTATAAAAATAGGAAACCCTAATTCGACTCAAATTGGAATCATAGTTTCATAAATTACAATTCAATCCATTTGAAAATTATAATTGCACTCCTGTCCTTAGTCTTAAAATTATATTTCGAGCTTTTCATTATTAAATGCTCACTAATCTCCCTACATTAAGGTTTCAGATATCCATCAATTAAATAATTATTGACATCTATGTTTAATCGATATCTTTATAATTCCTTGCGACCTTACACTTAACTTATTTAATATGTCAGACACAAAGTCCACTTGCGGGGTTTGGCATAATCAAAACTTATAAGTTTCATCAAGGGGATATCATCAATCCCTATTACAGGATGTGGATTCCGTCAATAAACTAATATCCACCATACACGTAGTGTAGTCATCCAATTTACTGGGATTATTGACCTATAAAAGGTCTCATTCCTTTGCAAATCAAAATGCCAAATATTACATGTGTTTGTCTATTATTTATATCAAAAGTAAGAGTACAAGCACTCATAATAACCATTTGGATATTAATCATCTTATGTAGTCAATATAAAGACAATAAATCCAAAAGTGGTCCTGTTTAATACACACAAAGCGTATTAGTATAACAAGTCGAAACTATACCGTTTCTCGCAGCTAAGACAAGCCTGTTAAAACATCATGTTACAATCGTACCAATAGTGTAGCCAACTCCATCTAAATTGTGAATAACAATAACTTAAATTCTATAAGAACCGACAAACAAGTCTTCCGTGTGTAAGCTGAACTCTAGACATCAATTTGTCTATTTTATAGAATAAAAGATACACTTATACATAATACATGACAATGCAACCATTTGCTCATACAAATTATCATTAAGATAAAAACACAAACTTTACTAATAAATAAATCAGTCAAAGCTAAATACATAAAAGTATGCTTTTAGTATAAATTTACAACAGGATTAACTTCACACTTTTATATATTTAGATAAATATATATAAAGTCTATTTAGATGAATGTGCAATTGATTCAATGGTTTAACCTATTCTGATGGAACCCAAAATTGGTGAACGTGTGCAATTTAAGGCATTCTTATTTGTGATCCATTTGGATAGATCGCAACGTGGGTTGCACTATCCAAAATGGTGAAAAATAGTTTGCAAGGACCGTCCTTATAGGACCATTTCCTTTTATATATATATGAAGGAAAGACTACTATGCATCCATCCCTCACCACAAGGTGAAGGATAGATGCATAGTAGTTGTGTCCTATAGTTTCGTCCTTTTGCATATCAATGCTTTTCAAAAATGGAAGTGCCCCTCACTACAAGGTGAGGGATGAATGCATAGTAGTTTTGTGCATATATATATAAGGCCTCTCCTCAAGTATAGCTGAGGAGAGAATCCGCTAAACACGTGTGGATCGCACGTGCCTAGCCATTTTAATGCCAGCCCAAAATTTTCATCAAAATCCAACGTTGGCCTGCCCATGTGAAAATCAAAAGAGAGAGAGCAAAAAAAAAAAAAAAAACCTAAATGGTCTGCCCATTCTCTGTTACAAAGGAAGAGAAGCTCCAACCTTTCCTCACTGAGATCGCCGATCTCCATCAAAGCCTTATCGAAGCACCCCCATCATCATCTCTTTTCTCGCCTTAGCTCTGTCGCTCGGGCTCTGATCCCGGCACCTACACAGTATGCCCCGACAACTTAGAGGCATCTTCTTTCCCATCTCTGTCAGAGCCCAGGTCTGATCGCTGTCTCCGAGTGGCACGTCTTCTTTGCCTTGATTGACTTTTGCTCAATAAACCCACTCTGAAATTGAATCTTTAGCTAGCCCATCTTCTCTTTTCGATAGTCTTTGCTGAAGTTCCCTCTTCATTTCTTTGGCCTCGATTCGCACCAAAGCATGTAGACTTCTCTCTCTCAGTGTCACGCCCCCGAAACTGGGCCAGATCCAAATCCGGTTCCAAGGGTGTGAGAATTGGGGCCAATTAAAATTTTTCTAAACATAAACAGCACGGGCCCCAATTCCGGGTGGATCAAAGTCCTTCGTGAGGCTATGCTTGGTGATCAAGCAACCATAATCACACGCGGAACTGAAATCCATACTCATCGCAAACGGATATCACATAACAACCATGTAACAAATCTCATTAATAATAAAATCAAGGTCAAGTGCTTCGAAGCATAACAATTAAAGTTATAATGTCAAAACAAATAAATTTAATTAAATAAACTAATGGCCCAAAAATGGCCTTATTATATAATCAAAAGCTTTCGAACTCTGCACCGCACTGGGACACCTCAGGTGATGTCATCGGTGCTCCACTCAACAATTCCGCCATCCGGCGGAATTTCCTGCGTAGCCTGACCCTCCGGTTCGGCACCGGTAACGGAACCTAGACACCAAAAGTAGTGGGTCAGATTGACATAATCTGGCAAGAGGGTAAGTTGCAATAATGGATTAATCAACTGAATTAAATGATATATTCATTATGAACCAAAATAAATCAGATGCAAACCCCAATGGCATGAATGCACAGAAACGGGTATTCCCGCAGATAAATATACAGAAATGGGTAAATCCCGCATACAGATAACAGAAACGGGTAATCCCGGAGATAATAACAGAAACGGGTAATCCCGCAAATAATAACAGAAGGCACAGCTGCATACTATTATCCATAGTACACGCTGACCCGATGGCGTACGTCCACCTCCGAACTGCAGTCGGTCAGATATATATAAATATACATACTTACAAATACATACGTATACAGATGCAAAACGAACCATGATATGAAACCCTCAATCCCAACATTCAATCCAATACCATTTTGAGTACTTAAATTTAAAAGTGTATTATGAACGTGTGTCAATTCAAATTATTGAGGGTAAGCACTAATCCACCAACGGTCAAGTTAGATAAATATGCACATGAGAACTAACTCTCTATCACAATGGAAATATGAGTCCACGATGCCGATATACTACTTTTGGTGCCTATCATGTGGTGCATCCCGAACCTCACATTCCCATTCTGCATCTAGTCTAATTCTCACGTGAACATTCAACTAACATTCCTAAAAGACATAATTCATCTAATCCAATTATATATAATTAATGTGTTTTACAAATTAGGTAAAAGATGTTCAATTTTTGAATCCAAAGTTAAATCAAGTTACGTTCAAAAGGGGAAAGAAAATAATTAATTCCTTAATATCATTGTTGTGTAAAAATTCACATTATCATTTTATGCAAAACAGAAGGTACAAATTTCGGATCCCAATTTGAAATCTAACTCAATTAAGATTCCAATTTAAAATTATAACTACATTCTATTTACGGTTTAATCACTACTAAATACATTTTTATTTTATTTCAATCAACCCAAATGAACACTAATCAAAATTTCATAATTCTCAATTAAGTTTATAAATAATCCAAAATACATTTCTAATAACATCAAATTAAAATTAATTTAATAAAACCTAATCTCCATTAAAATACTAAACCATTAATCAAAACTTAACCCTTTAATCCTTTATAAGAATATCCTAACCTAATTATTTATTTAGTAATATTATGTACAAATATATATATTTAATAATATATACATTTTTTTAAAGAATGGGCTGACGGGCCCAGACCCAACCCGGGCCTAGGCCAGCCAGGCCGAGCCCAGCCAGCAAGGCAGGCCCAGCCCGCCTGGGCAGCGCTGCTGCCCAGCAGCAGATGCTGCCAGGCGGCAGCTGCTGCCCAGCAGCAGGTGTTGCCAGGAGGCAGCTGCTGCCTCGGCAGCGCTGCCGCCTGGGCGGCGGCGGCTCAGATTATTATTATTATTATTATTATTTGAAACAGAATAGAATCACAAATCCTACTTATAAGTTTGGAAGAAAATCAAACCACACCTATTACCCCCAAGAGCCATTAATCCAAACAAGAAGAAGTCATGCCAAAAAAAGTGTGTTAATCCACAAGCAACTAAGATATATTGCAAGAACCAAAAACCATTGTTTTAGTTATCCACTTGCCTGGATCTTGAAGCCAAAATAGATCTCAAGATCAAAGTTTGGAAGAGCCCACCTTGGTTTCCCCCTTAGAGAGCCTCTAGGGTTTTGGTTGAAGAAGAAAAGAAGAGGGTTAGAGAAAGGGGGTGAAACCTTAAGAGTAGAGTTTATATAAAAGAGAGGGTTTTCTAAATTACAAGGAAGGGCCCCCTGCTCCTAGTGGGTTTTAAGAAATTTCAAAAAGAGTCCTCTGGCCCAAAAAGGGTCCATTAACTCAGCCCAAATGTGTTAAACCGATCTATTTGACCCTCTTAACCCAACTCAAACTCGACAAACCGGTATGACCCAATATAAAAATTTAGGACTTGACATCTCACCCCCCCTTAAAGGACATTTGGTCCTCTAAATGACTAACATACCTCTGGAAGAAGGTGCGGATTCTGTCGTTGCACTTCGTCTCTAAGCTCCCACGTTGCTTCCTCTGGGCGATGATGACTCCATTAAACCTTCACCCAGTGGATGACACGGTTTCTAAACACCTGCTCCTTGGTATCGACAATCCCCACTGGTTGTTCAGTGTACGTTGTGTCATCCTGCACTTGTAATGGCTCATATTGCAACACGTGCGAACGGTCTGCTATATACTTCCTCAACAGAACAACATGGAAGGTGTTATGAACACCCGACAGCTCTGGTGGCAATGCTAACCGATAAGCCACGTCATTAACCTTACTGATAATCTAGAATGGTCCTACATATCTTCCGGAGAGTTTTCCTTTTTGCCCAAGCCGTAAAGTACCACGTGTAGGTGATACCTTCAAAAATACATGGTCACCAATCTTAAATTTTATCTCTCTCCCTCTTTTATCAGCATAACTCTTTTGGGGACCGCGGGTAACCTTCAACTTTTCCTGAATTTGTCTTATCTTGTCACTGGACTTTCCAACTACAGACGGCCCAAGAAAACCACGAGCTCCAAAATTCGACCAACATATAGGGGTTCGACATCTCCTTTCGTACAAAGCTTCAAAAGGCACCATGCCAATGCTAGAGTGGTAACTGTTGTTGTACGCGAATTCACATAGAGCCAAACTTTCATCCCAACTAGTCTTGAAATCCAAGACACATGCCTTTAGCATATCCTCCAGTGTTTGGTTTGTCCGCTCTGTTTGTCCGTCTGTTTGGGGATGATAGGCTGTACTAAAACTCAGTTTGGTTCCTAAGGCTTCCTGTAGTGATACCCAAAACCGAGATACAAACTTACTATCCCGATCGGAGACAATAGAAACCGGTGCTCCATGCAATCTTACCACTTCCTTAATATACAAATCTGCCATTTTTTCCATTCCTTGACCAGTCTTGAATGGTACAAAGTGGGCTGACTTAGTCAAACGGTCCACTATCACCCAAAGAGCATCAAATCCCTTTCTAGTATGAGGCAATCCAGACACGAAGTCCATAGTAATGTGCTCCCACTTCCACTGAGGAATCTCCAACTGATGCAAAAGACCCGGGGGTCTCATATAATCTGCTTTAATCTGCTGGCAGACCAAAACATTTTCCAACAAATTCTGCAATATCCTTTTTTATATTCTTCCATCAATAGTGATCCTTTAGATCGTGATACATCTTAGTACTGCCTGGATGAATAGTATACCGAGTATAGTGTGCCTCGACCATGATTTCATCCTTCAATTCTGGAAAATCAGGCACACAAATTCTGCCTTTATAATGTAAAATATTATCTTCAACTTAAAATCGGGCCTCTCCTCCATATGGTCTTTGATTCTTGTAATCTCGGGGTCTAGTAGCTGGTATTCTCTAATCCTCGGGAGTAATTCGGGTTCCCACGAGAATATACTAGCTAATACTGCTTGCTCACTGATAGGCTGAAAGTAAACATCCATATTTTCCAAACATCGAATCCAGAAGTATTCTGCAATTAATCCTCCAGTGAACGCTGCTTTTCTACTTAGAACATCTGCCCCCACATTAGCCTTCTCAAGATGGTACTTCAACCCAAAATCATAATCCTTAATATACTCCATCCATCTCCTCTGTCTCATATTCAAATCACCCTGTGTAAAGAGATACTGAAGGCTTTTATGGTCTAAATGTACTTCAAAAGTGGCTCCGCAAAGGTAATGTCTCCACATTTTCAAAGCAAAGACCACTGCAGCAAGTTCCAAGTCATGGGTTGCATACTTTCGTTCATGATCCTTCAACTGTCTAGACCCATAAGCCACCACCTTCCCATGTTGCATGAGAACACAACCAAGTCCAACTCCAGATGCATCAATGTAAATCACAAAACCATCATCACCAGCAGGTAAGGTCAAAATAGGGGCTGTGGTCAACCTTCTTTTCAACTCCTGAAAACTTTGTTCACAATCCTCATTCCACACAAAAGGAACTCCCTTACGAGTCAATCTCGATAATGGGGCTGCTATTGAGGAAAATCCTTCCACGAATCTACGATAATAACCTGCGAGGCCTAGGAAATTTCGGATCTCCGACACTGTTTTTGGTCTATCCCACTTTACAACTGCTTCAATCTTCGCTGGGTCCACTGCTAAACCTTCCTTAGAGATGATGTGACCAAGAAATCCTACCTGTTCCAACCAAAATTCACATTTACTTGACTTAGCATACAATTGGTGTTCCCTCAATAACTGCAATGAAGTACGAAGATGCTGAGCATGCTCTTCCGGACTCTCGAATATACAAGTACATCATCAATAAACACCACCACAAACTTATCCAAGTACTGTGCAAAACCCTATTCATCATAGCCATAAAAACTACTGGCGCATTTGTCAACCCAAACGACATCACCAAAAATTCATAGTGACCATATCTAGTTCTAAATGCAGTTTTTGGAATATCTTGATCTCGTACCCTCAACTGGTGATATCCAGACCTTAGATCAATCTTAGAAAAATACTGCGCACCTTGCAATTGATCAAATAATTCATCGATTCTCGGTGAAGGATACTTGTTCTTGATGGTCACTTGATTCAGTTGCTTATAATCAATACACATTCTCATATAACCATCCTTTTTCTTCACAAATAACACTGGAGCCCCCCGAGGAGAAACACTTAGTCTAATAAAGCCCTTGTTTAATAACTCGTGCAATTCCTCTTTGAGTTCTCTCAACTCTGCTGGGGCCATTCTATAAGGGCTTTCGAGATCTGAGCTGTGGCCGACACAAGCTCAATTGCTAAGCCAATCTCACGGATCGGTGGTAATCCAGGAATCTCATCAGGAAAACATCGAGAAACTTAGATACCACTGGTATCTCCTCCACCGCTTTAGTCCGTTTATCCTTCGTGATAAGCGCTATATACCCCTCAGAACCTTTCATCAACAACTTTATAGCCTTAATAATTGAAATCATACGAATAACATCCTTCTTCTTTAATCTCACAATTGCACCTTGTGTCATCATCAACTATAACTTAACTGTCTTCTGTCTCCAATACTTAGTTGTAGGGTGATTATTGCCACAAATACCACAAGACTCCCTCTTTTGCTTATTAAATTGATACTGTGGAACCGAAAACGGAGTAACTTTCTGCTTGACTTGGCTTGTAGGGGCCATGCGTCCAATCACCTCCTTGGCCCAATATACCTTATCCGAAAAATGCCTGGTAAGTATTTAGAACTTGTGACTTGGTATGAAGTAGTATATCTGGTCGAAGGCCATCGAGAAATCGTCGAATCCTCTTGCTTTCTAGAGTGATGAAGGTTGGTGCGAAACGAGAGAGACAAATAAACTGTAGCTCATACTCCCGAACAGATGGATTCCCTTACTTCAATCTATCAAACTCTATTCGCTTCTAAATGTGAACATGCTCCGGTACGTACTTCTTGGGAAACAGATTACGAAAAGTAGTCTAGGCCACCTTTTTGGTAATCCCTTATATATTAGCGACTAAACGACCAAAAATGCGGAAAGTAACGAACTCCTATAACTTATAAACATTTGTCAAAGTTCGAATACGATTATGAATGCCAAAAACCCCCAACGTTCCCACTTAACGTTTTTAATCCTCACATCGGACCTACGTTCTAGCATCTTTTAGAACTTCTAGAACTTGACTGGCTCTGATACCATCTGTCACGCCCCCAAAACTGGGCCGGATCCAAACCCGGTTCCAGGGGTGTGAGAATTGGGGCCAATTAAAATTTTTCTAAACATAAACAGCACGGGCCCCAATTCCGGGTGGATCGAAGTCCTTCGTGAGGCTATGCTTGGTGATCAAGCAACCATAATCACACGCGGAACTGAAATCCATACTCATCGCAGACGGATATCACATAACAACCATGTAACAAATCTCATTAATAATAAAATCAAGGTCAAGTGCTTCGAAGCATAACAATTAAAGTTATAATGTCAAAACAAATAAATTTAATTAAATAAACTAATGGCCCAAAAATGGCCTTATTATATAATCAAAAGTTTTCGAACTCTGCACCGCACTGGGACACCTCAGGTGATGTCATCGGTGCTCTACTCAACAATTCCACGATCCGGCGGAATTTCCTGCGTAGCCTGACCCTCCGGTTTGGCACCGGTAACGGAACCTAGGCACCAAAAGTAGTGGGTCAGATTGACATAATCTGGCAAGAGGGTAAGCTGCAACAATGGATTAATCAACTGAATTAAATGATATATTCATTATGAACCAAAATAAATCAGATGCAAACCCCAGTGGCATGAATGCATAGAAACGGGTATTCCCGCAGATAAATATATAGAAATGGGTAAATCCCGCATATAGATAACAGAAATGGGTAATCCCGCAGATAATAACAGAAACGGGTAATCCCACAGATAATAACAGAAACGGGTAATCCCGCAAATAATAACAGAAGGCACAGCTGCATACTATTATCCACAGTACACGCTGACCCGATGGCGTACGTCCACCTCCGAACTGTAGTCGGTCAGATATATATATAAATATGCATACTTACAAATACATACGTATACAGATGCAAATTGAACCATGATATGAAACCCTCAATCCCAACATTCAATCCAATACCATTTTGAGTACTTAAATTTAAAAGTGTATTATGAACGTGTGTCAATTCAAATTATTGAGGGTAAGCACTAATCCACCAACGGTCAAGTTAGATAAATATGCACATGAGAACTAACTCTCTATCACAATGAAAATATGAGTCCACGATGCCGATATACTACTTTTGGTGCCTATCATGTGGTGCATCCCGAACCTCACATTCCCATTCTGCATCTAGTCTAATTCTCATGTGAACATTCAACTAACATTCCTAAAAGACATAATTCATCTAATCCAATTATATATAATTAGTGTGTTTTACAAATTAGGTAAAAGATGTTCAATTTTTGAATCCAAAGTTAAATCAAGTTACGTTCAAAAGGGGAAAGAAAATAATTAATTCCTTAATATCATTGTTGTGTACAAATTCACATTATCATTTTATGCAAAACAGAAGGTACAAATTTCGGATCCCAATTTGAAATCTAACTCAATTAAGATTCTAATTTAAAATTATAAATACATTCTATTTACGGTTTAATCGCTACTAAATACATTTTTATTTTATTTCAATCAACCCAAATGAACACTAATCAAAATTTCATAATTCTCAATTAAGTTTATAAATAATCCAAAATACATTTCTAATAACATCAAATTAAAATTAATTTAATAAAACCTAATCTCCATTAAAATACTAAACCATTAATCAAAACTTAACCCTTTAATCCTTTATAAGAATATCCTAACCTAATTATTTATTTAGTAATATTATGTACAAATATATATATTTAATAATATATATACATTTTTTTAAAGAATGGGCTGACGGGCCTAGACCCAACCCGGGCCCAGGCCAGCCAGGCCGGGCCCAGCCAGCGAGGCAGGCCCAGCCAGCCTGGGCAGCGCTGCTGCCCAGCAGCAGATGCTGCCAGGCGGCAGCTGCTGCCTGGGCAACGCTGCCGCCTGGGCGGCGGCGGCTCAGATTATTTTACTTATTTATTTATTTTTTTTTTGAAACAGAATAGAATCACAAATCCTACTTATAGGTTTGGAAGAAAATCAAACCACACCTATTACCCCCAAGAGCCATTAATCCAAACAAGAAGAAGTCATGCCAAAAAAAGTGTGTTAATCCACAAGCAACTAAGATATATTGCAAGAACCAAAAACCATTGTTTTAGCTATCCACTTGCCTGGATCTTGAAGCCAAAGTAGATCTCAAGATCAAAGTTTGGAAGAGCCTACCTTGGTTTCCCCCTTAGAGAGCCTCTAGGGTTTTGGTTGAAGAAGAAAAGAAGGGGGTTAGAGAAAGGGGGAGAAACCCTAAGAGTAGAGTTTATATAAGAAAGGGGGTTTTTCTAAATTACAAGGAAGGGCCCCCTGCTCCTAGTGGGTTTTAAGAAATTTCAAAAAGAGTCCTCTGGCCTAAAAAGGGTCCATTAACTCAGGCCCAAATGTGTTAAACCGATCTATTTGACCCTCTTAACCCAACTCAAACCCGACAAACCGGAATGACCTAATATAAAAATTCAGGACTTGACACTCAGTTTGTCGTTGAATCTCTCTGTAACTCTTATCTCTCTCTTACATTCTCTTTGGCTCTCCCTCTTTCACCATTTCTGAAATGGGTAGTCTTTCTTGTTTGGGTTTTCTTTTCTTTTTTTTTCTTTTTTATTTGATTAACTTATTCTCTTTTGTTGTGTAGCATTTGGGATTTCTTTCAGTCTTTTTTTTTCCTTTATTTGATTTTTTCTCTTTTTCCATGCAGTACTGTTTTTGTGATATTTGTGATTTGTAGGTTCTTATATAATTTGATGGGACCGTTTATGTGGTTGGATTCTCTATGATGGTTATAATGGGATCCCTGCTTAAAATGGGTTTGGGTTCTACTCAAATCCCTCATTTACAGTGTACTGATGATAGGGACACCTTTTTTTTTTTCCTGAAGTAGACTGAAAAAAATCTAACCATCAAACACAGTTAGTTTACATATAATTCCCTTAATAGGAAAGGATTTGAGACTGTCATGCCCAGTGCCATCATCTTACAAATCTCGCATGTTTTGAGATTGTCATTCTCTCTAAAGTTGGAACTTGGAAGTTACCATATTGGATTTGATATTTTTGTTATAATATAGTGAACTTCTGAGTCCTGATGTAGTTTCAATGCAACTAGGTTGAACTGATATAGTACCATTTTACGATGGAGGAAAATGAGACTGATATAGTCTCAATGCAACTAGGTTGAACTAATGTATATTTTCTATACTCCAATTGAATGCTATGATGATTGAATTTTATAGTGTATCAGTATTGAAATTGATGCTGGCTTTGTGATTATGTGCATGTTCACTTTGCTTATTTGGATTTGTTCTTCCTACATGCAAATATAATTAAATTCACAACTAGTTCTTACGTTACCAATATATATATATTTTAAATCATGTTAAATCTATTTTCAAGATGGACGTGGCCTCCTCATCAACACCATTTTTACATCATTCAGTTGTAAAGGAGAATTTGACCAAAATCTGGGATGCATTTTCATAATTTAACAGATGCATATAATTTTTATAAAATCTTGTGGACTTGCCATTGTCAGCCTGATGGGTATTTGTCCTTACTCACTTAAGTTACTCAAAACAAACATCATATGTATGGATGTGTCAAACTTAGCATTATAGCTTATATGAAAAACTAAACCACAATCATTTAATGCAGCAAAGAAACTAACATTTCTTTGTATATTTTGCAATTTATGCATTTGCCTTTCTTCTGCTTCGCTTCTCATTCACAAAAAAACATCAAGCGCAATTTCATATGCAACTTGAATACAAGATGGGGATTTTTAAATTTTCGAACCCAGAATATGCTACAATATGAAGTTTCCTTCTACCATTTGTTTCATGCTAATGAAAATTTTCATTTCTTTGTAGGGTTTCATAAGTTATGATGAACACATGGAATCGCAGGGATGAAGTTTACTTCTGAAGTCATGATTTAATTTTGATTTTGTATGCATTGTTGGATTCGTTCTCAATTTTTTTAATTTGGATGTGTCTATTGAATCATGAAATGAATATGGATTTTGTGGTGTGTACTGGGATTGTTGTGACCTTCAAGGGTTTGGAATGGATCTACATGGTGAGAATTAGCATAGGTAGGTTACTTGGATTGTGTGTACCTAAAGACTCGATGCTAACAATTGGCACCCAATTTATGCATTTTGTGATTAAGTTATTTATCCAAGAAAATTGGGGTGTTTTTCAAATGGTTTGACTCATTTTTTGTGTTATATTGAATGGGTTTGAAAGGTACAAAATTTGTGTGTCCTTCTATGAGTTTTGAATAGTGCATAATAGTTCAGATTTCAGATCTCACGCCAAATATTTGCACCCCTAGCATTGTTCTGAGCACATGTGCTAGCATTTCAGCTCTAAGACATGTAAAACAGGCTCATGTCTACAGGTTTGTGTTATAGGTTGTGCCATTTCGGTGGAATGTCAAGTTGTGACAAGTTTATGTTGTAGGTTGTGCATGTTGTTCTTTTACATGTTTATGACATTTTGTCCAAGTTGCAACTTGGATATGTGTCACAACCCGAGCCCAGGTTTCAGGGGTTAGCAAAAGTCAAACCAATGACACACGTACTCCTGTGCCTGTACATGTAGACCTGGTCTAAATGCACACGCATAAGGGAACATTCACACGAGCCAAACATGTACGCGGAAGCTGTAAATATCAGAAACATCAAACTAACAGTGCAAAAAGAGAATACGAAGAAAGAACTGACATAATTACATGTGAAGGTCTTACAAAAAGCACAAAATAATATATACAATCATGACATATACAAGTGTGACAATCCTCAAAAAAATAAGACTCCAATGCCATGCATGTCAAGAACGCTCTCCCGTGGAGTGATCACATCCACTCCTCTAGGCCTGAAGGGGCCTCGAGGGTCTCATCTGGAGTCTGGCCAACCGGCGAGGGGTCGACAGGGGTATGTGGGCTTGCAACACCAAAAACAACTGTGAATACGACGATTCAGCAAAGTATAAACCATAACAAGTTAACACATGCTGTATCTAATAGAATAAAGAACATCATGTAAATTAAACAAGGCATTTTCATATACTAGGCTGTCAAGTAAGAAAGAAACATCCTATGCGAATCAATGTATACATGCTGTATACATAACTAGTGGCTACTACATTGCCATATGCTCCCAAAAGAGGGATCTTGTATCGTGCAAAGAACACCATTGTCCGGGCCAGGGTACAATGGGTCTCGGTTTCTTGGGGTCCGGTTCCCCAAGACGTTTCCTTACTGCAGCAAGGCCATGTAAACTATACCAAATTCACCCCGTCGGGATCCTAAGGCTGAGCTAAGTAATGGCTGACCATACAGAGTCAATCATGAAAACCCTGAGTAGATCGTGACAACATATCATACGTGCATATCTGTGAACATATTTTATACGTGAAATTACACATGCATACTCAAGGTAAAGAACCACAATGTGAAAGTAACGGAAACCAAGTAATCATATCAGAGAGTAGAGATCAATGATCGAATGCAATATGTTATGCAACAAATCATGCGAAATCGGATCATCTTTATTTACAAGCCAATTTTAATCTAATTATCCGGTGTTTCTAACCGTGCATGATGATGTAGTTTTAAGTTATTCGATGCACCGTTGTCTAGTGTTGCATTGAATCGGATAGTGCACCGAAGTCCTTTAAACCAACACCCATGGGAAGGTGCTTAACATCCGGATAACAAACATGAATGATTCGCAGCCCTCGAGATCATTCACGCATTGTTTCACATTCCGTTGGGCAGGTCTAGGTGCTCTACATTCTATCATGAAGGCCATATCGGTCTTTCCCTTACACCTATTCTTGTCCTTCATTATTCTAGTGTTGATACGGCTTAGCCGTAGGTGAACGTACGGCTTAGCTATAGGCATCTTACGGCGTAGCTGTAATATGCACTGTGGCTCCATCGCGGTTCCCTTTACTGTTCATCCGTAGTTACGGTTCACCCGCATTTTGTTTTACGGCTTAGCCGTGTGTGTTCTACGGCTTAGCCATGGCTGGGCCGTAGAAGGTCTGACAAATTGATTGCTCTCAATTAATCCAGAAAAAAGCACCCTGTACTGATTTACGGCTAGGTCACGGCTGAGGTTCAGCTTAGCCGTAGTGCAATACACGGCTTAGCCGTGCCCTAGCCGTAGAAGAAAACGGGGTTTTTACCCTCTCTGGACTTTAAGCCGTAAGTGACATACGACTTAGCCATACATGCACGAAGTCAAGTTCTGAATCACGTACAGAAAACCTGTGAAACCATCAGAAATGCAAACTCCAACAGAGAAAGAGAGAATACTAACAAAAATTGGGCTGTAACATGTTATCCATGCAATCTCATGTGAGCTAACAAAAATCAAATGAATACCAACATGGGTTCTTACAGATTATGGTTATACTTGCCTCAATTGAATTCAATTACACAACTTGCTGTCCTTGGGTCCAAACACAACCTAACACCAATCACAACAACATGCATGCATGAGAAACAGAAAGAATATCAAGACACAGACACGTCATGCAACAGGGAAACAAGAAGGAGGAGAAATAGAAGAAGGAGATGAGAGAGATGGAAGAATCCCCAACTCACCTCACAATCAACACAACAGAGCTTGCAAAGAACCCTCCTTTGGCTTGATCGATGATGGAGGAGAGAATTCAGGAGAGGGAGAGAAAGCCCTTCACGTGAACAGTGAGAGAGAGAACTTGGGTCGATGGTCTGAAGCTTATATAAGATAAGTGAGTTGTCAATTTACATTCAAGTCCAAGGTTAAGACAAATTTACATTTCGAGTCAAATCCGAGTCCAATGGAATCATACGACATCGTTTGCAAACGACGTAGTTACGAAAGTTGACGAGCTCAATGAAAGACACGTGTTAACATCAAGATGATGCAAAAATGACCATGTCTTAGAAAAGCTAAAATTACGAAAAAGGGTTTGGTCTACTTAATCCAGGTTAAACTCAACCCAACTACCTATCTATGACCCGCAACGAAAACAAAACACAAACAAAACACAATTAGCAATGAAAACAAGATTAATTAACCGCTAAACGAGGTCAAGCTGGGTCGGAGTGTTGCAATATGTATGTTGAATGTATTTGGTTTTTTTTTATTTTTTATTTTATTTTTTTTATGTTAACAGCGGTTTGGACGTTACAAAAGTTAGACACTCACCTAGACTATATCCACTGTTGGATTTTACATTTAAAAGTTTTTATCATTTTTCCTCAAGTGTGATCAGAGTCCATATCAATGCTTCCACAACTGAAATTCCGCATTAATCACAACACATTCATTATTATATGATTCATACTAGGAAACTAAAGTAGAAATATTGCCACTGCAACTCATTCTTTTCAGCAAATTGAAAGACAATTTCTCTTGGCAAGTGCAATTAAGTTACGATAATGACATATCATCCATCATATTAACAAAAAAGGCAGTACAACCTACACAACGTTTTGTACAACGATGTTCCACATCAAAATTATTCTACTTTGATAAATATTCCACTTTACATATGCAACCAAGAGTAAAAAAATCATTAAAAGATAAACATGAGAATTTCCATGTCATTATTTGCACATAGTTGAGCCCCTGTTCTTTCTTTCAAAAGCCGAATCTCATGTTTCATCTCTTCAAGTGATGTTTTCATTTCTTCCATTCTAATCTCATTTTGTCCATGTCCAAAATTTTGATCAGGAATATATTTAGAGAAACTTCATCCATCAAAATCAACAACCCAACTTCATTCTCCCTGCAAACAAAATCATAGCAAATGCAAAATTAATATGAGTAAAAATAATAATAATTTATGAAATTGGAATGCATATTGAGGGGCAAAATCGATGTTTAACTTGCAAATTGGCATTCACAATATTACTGGTGATGTCAAGGTGGAAAAAGACAAGTCATCCTCCAAATGTAGCAAAAATTAATCCAATGGACTAGCCATCACATTTGTCCAGAAGAAATGGTCACTAAATCTATGCGGTTTTTGAATGGGGAGGAGAACAATACAACCACTAATCCCCATGCCAAACCCCCAAATCCCCATCCCTACTCTACCCAGGTCCATAGTCACCTCTGCAATAATATTATACCATAAACACACCAGGCACTATTGCCTCATCAAGATTGTGCCATCATCCTTCAGCCACCTGTGATTGAGAACAACCGACACAAAACTGATTTTCCACCTTCTTTACACACCTTCACCAACCCATTTTCCCAAGACCAAACAAGAACTCATTTAGGCAGTCCACCTCTGCCTAAACACCGTCAATAAAACTAAGCCCATCACCTACCTTTATCTTCCTCCTTTGTTTTCAACACAGCCCATCTTCACTAGCCTTTAACCAAGGTCCCACCTCACCCACAGTATCACTCCACTTCAACCTAACTGGATCTAAACCAGAGCTCATTTTGGTACACCATGAATGCAGGAGCCAACCATAATCTGATTCTCACCTATATCCTTGCAAACAAACAGCCCTCATCTGATTCATCACTCAAACAAAAACACAAAAACCTGGCCCCTCACAACCATGCATCATCCCTGTCTGCCCTTGCCCCCTTTATTCCTCTGCAACAAGCCTAGTCTAGGCATCACTTCAACCCAAGTATAAAACTCATCAGACCACATATATATAAACACACCTTCAGATCTCCCTTCCATCTCTCTCATCCTTGTGCCCCAACCAGACACGGGGAAGAAAACCAACCTCTCTGCAAAACAATGTCTGCCCATTATCTTAAAACCATCCGATCCCACTTCCTCTCTTTTAATCTATTTCCAACCAGCCAAGCGTTACTAGAATGACTCATATGAGACCCCTAAAAGTGGACATAATCAGTCTTGACCATGAACAGCATGATGGAGACCCAACAATATTGACTTGCTACCCTGTTCACATTCCCATCACCTTATCCCTCTAACCAAATAGAGCACAAACTGTTCACAGAGCAACAAATGAAAAATAAATACTGGCAAAGAGAGAAAAACACACTCACATAACAAAAACCCAAGCCCCAAACCCACTAAACCATAAATCATTAAAAAAATGGGAAAAAAACCCACTTTGGACTAGAATGAAAAAAAAATCACTCAAGATAATGAAAACCCAACCCTAGATCCCAAACGGCCAACAGAGATATTCATTGCATCCACAAAAACCCTCTCTCAAAACCACCATGAGTAAATAAGAGAGATGAGAGCGAGGGAGGTATTACTTGATCTATTAAGTAGAGGTGTCAAGGCGAGCGAGAGAGCAAGCAACGTGTTGAGGCGAGCGAGAGAACAGTTGAGTCGAGATTAGGGCTTGAAATCTATTGGGGTGCGCATGAGAGAGGACGGCAAGGAAATAGAGAAGGATACGGTGGGAATAGGGCCTTTTGTTTTATTTTCCTCTTTTGATTTTCATATGGACGGGTCAACATTGGTTTTTGATGGAAATTTTGGGCAGAGCGGGCGCTAAAATGGCTAGGCACGTGTGATCCACACGTGTCTAGTAGGTCCTCTCCTCAGCTATAACTGAGGAGAGGGTTTTCATATATATATATATAATTTTACAAATAAAAAATTATGGGAGGGGACCTCCAAACCATATAACACACCCAATGTAAGGTATGGGTGCCTAGAAGTGGTCCGTCTAATATGGGAGGATTATGCTCGCCGGTGATTTGTAAATGACTGACGTGTTGGATGCTCGTTACGCTGCACATTCGGGAGGACAAATTGTCTTGGCAACTGTTCTACATTTGTTTCTCTCTCTCCATCTGTTCCAGTGTTTATTTGAAACAATCTTTATCCCACATGAGTCACTGAGGTGTGGAAATTTGGTGCTCTTGGATTGGAGTTCTCCTCTGTTGAAAATCCATTGCAGAGAGTCAAAATCGACAACTTGTTTTCTTCCTAAGTCCTTGGAAGACAAAGACAACTCAGATCTTCCAAAAAAACAAATAAATTTTTGTTTGCTTCTCTGAAAGTAATGTCATTTGCTCTCATCCAAAAAAGAAAAAAATGATTTCTCTGTTGTCATGGAGGAAACCCAATTTAAATATTAAACTACTTTATTCTACATTTAAAAGGTGAGAAATCAGTTTTCTGTCCAATTTGAATCTTCTCCGGCTTGCAATACCGGATGGGAAGCAACCCAATTTCTCTTTTTGAGAAATAGTGGAAGGTGCAACAAAGGCTCATCTTCTCTGTGATTTTAGCGATGAGCCTCTTCTCTGCGATTCAAGAAACCCTGTCTCTGCAAACCTGAAAAGCCAATCTCTTCTTCTCACTCCTTATTATCTAGTTCTGCTACTATCACTTCCCTAAAATTGGGTCGGATCCAAACCCAGTTCTACGGGTGTCTAAATTAGGGCCAATTAAAATTTTTCATATATAAACAATACGAGCCCCAGTTCTGGGTGAATCGAAGTCCTTCATGAGGCTATGTTTGGTGATCAAACAACTATAATTACACGCGGAACCATAATCCATAATATGCGCAGCTGAGTATCACATACAACCCATATAACAAATCTCAATAATGATTAAATAAAGGTCAAGTACTTCGAAGCATAATAATTAAAGTTGGAATTCCAAAACAAATAAATTTAATTATTGTTAGTGGCCCAAACATGACCTTATTACAAAAAGCTAATGTTTTGATCTTGTCTCCAACACTAAGGCATCTCAGACGATGTCATCGGTGCTCCACTCAACAACTCCGCCATTTGATGGAACCTCCTAAGTTGCTTGATCCTCTAGTTCGGTACCAATAATGGGACCTAGACACCAAAAGTAGTAGGTCAGATTGACATAACCTAGCAAAAGGTAAATTGCAAGTAACTTTATTAAGCAAATGAGTTAAATCATATTTTACATTCTACCCAATGTAATGAATGCAGACCCAATGGTATAAATGCACAAAAACGGGTATTCCCATAGAAACAATATACAAAAATGGGTATTCCTGTAGATACAACAAATGGCACAATTGTGTATAATATTCCACAGTACACGCTGACCTGATGACGTACGTCCACCTCCGAACTGCAGTCGGTTAGATATATATACATATATATATATACGAATACATACATCTATTGATGCACAATGAAACTATGCTATGAAATCCCCAATTTTCGACATCCATACTATTTCAATTAAAAAGATATAGTTAAACCATTTAGATGTATGTTATGCCCATATGATATTTCCGTATTTCTAAAGGTAATCTCAACACCACCTAATAATCTCAGTTGGTTGAATATTCACCTTGAATCAAGCCCTTCCTTAGAATGACAATATGAACCCATGATGCTAATGATCCACTACCGGTGTTTATCATATGGTGCATCCCATAACTCATATTCCCATCCCATGTCCAATTTAATTCCAAGTGTACACTTAACTAACTCTCCCTTAAGAAGGAAACACATCATGTTTTTCAATCCAAATCTCATGCTGATATATTTATTAATTAATCATCAGACATGATATCTGGTTAAGTGATCCACACCCTAAAAGTCACTTACCTAGGGTCACTTGTCATTCAATTCAGGCGGTTAGATTCTTTAATCAAGGTCAGCTAGTTTAACCTATTTCATTACCAATTTAAGTGAAAGTTATTGGACACTAATGGCTTAGCCATAGTTCATTTTACGGCTGAGCCGTAGTGAACTTACGGCTAAGCTAGCTGCTGGTACGGCTTAGCAGTAAATCGTCTTATGATTTAGCCGTAAGAGCATTTATGGTTGGCCGTAAGGCTCGCCATAGTATGTTAAGCTCAAAAACAACTATTTAGAAAGTGAGTTGCAGCCTAACTGTAGGCTTGGCCTACGGTTTAGCCATAAGTGCGCACAATCTCACCCTTTTTGGGGCATGTAATCCAAACAATAACCTGCATGATCTATAACCAATCTGCAGATTTTCAAACACTTTTAAACCCACTACCTTCATTCATAAACAATACTAATCCAAAAAGAACCATTATTAAACTCTTAGTTGCAGTTATCCACTTGCCTTGGGTTGTCCATAGTCAAACTAAAATTGGAAGATGCAAAGGATGTTCTGTGCACAAATCCCCCCCTTGGTCCTAGACTACTTGAACAAGGCCTCCTACAAACCCACATTCAATACAACCCCTCTAACTGATCAATGTAAGCCCTAATGGATCAAAAGGTTCTAATCGTGGTTGAGGGACAAATGCTTGCCTACGTTGCAAGTGCTATCAAGACATGAGGAGAGGAAGAAGATGAGGCAATGATGTGCTACTAAGCTCCTGGATCAAATCTGGGTTTTCTCAAACGGCTGCTAGGGCTGGGTTACTGAGACAAGGAGGAAGAAGGAAAGAAATGTGCATGAAGAAAAGACGATCAGGGATACCTAGGGTTGGCTTTACCTAAGGTTTTCCTAAATTACAAGGAAAGGCCCTTATTCTTTTAATGAGTTAAATAAAATTTCAGGAAAAGGCTTTTGACCCAAAAGGTAAAATAACTCAGACCCAAGCCCAAGGAGATCCAAACAACCCACCTCCAATAGGCCCTACACAGAAAATGCCCTAAATGAAAATGACCCAAACATCTAAAATGGCCTATCAAATCCTCCTCTAACATTAACAACCCAATTTGAACCCGACAAATCGACTCGACCCAAAATTAAAGAAATTGGGGCCTGAAAGCTACTTGGCAATAGGGCACCACAAATAGATCTGGAACTACCTCTACAACCAACAAATAGAGACCGGAGAGCAAACCGAGAGCCCTAAGGGCCCTCTCCTCCTCAAAACAATGGCCCACCTTGAGATCACACCCGATCCCTTTTGCCTTTGCAATCGTGCAGATCCAAACCATTGAATCACAGCTATGTGCTTTTTGATTTACAAAGTAGAGTTGCTATGCTTCTTGAGTTGATTCTCTTTGAATAGGTTATCAGCATTCATGTAGAAGAAGGAAAAGGGGTGCAGGCAAAATCGAACTCGCCGATGGTGCGAGTTCAATGCTTCTCAATTAGATGAATAAAAAACACCACATGACCACTCTGGTACACTAACACGTTGAGTGAGGTTTATAGTTCGGGGTTCACCTAAAATGATTTATGTTTTTGAAAAATCCTCAAATATATGTATATATATATATATAATTGTTTGAACTCCTTCATGGAGATCCACTCCTTTTTTATGAGCTTGTAATTAGTGGGGTCCATTCATGTGACGTTTGAATCAATGACTATTATGAATTATTGCATAATATAGTCATAATAGTGATTTTGGGTCACGCAGACTCGTTGTTTGTGCTAATTAGGTTCCTCAATTAGATGAATTAAAAACACCACGTGACCACTCTGGTGTACCCACACTTTGAATGAGATTTACGGTTTGTGGTTCCCCTAAGATGACTTTTTTTTTTTTTGTAAGATCCTTATATATAGAGAGAGAGAGAGAGCGAAAGAGAGAGAGAGAGGTGTCTTCATGTGCATATATAAATATGTATATATATGGGAAACCCTCTCCTCAGTTAGCTGAGGAGAGGATCCACTAGACACGTGTGGATCCCACGTGCCTAGCCACTCCAGCGCCCACCTTGCCCAAAATTTCCATCAAAATCCAATGTTGGCCCGCCTGTGTGAAAAACAAAAGAGGAAAATAAAACAAAAGGCCCTATTCCCACCGTATCCCTCTTTCCTGCGCACCTCAACCGATTTCAAGCCCTAATCTCAATTTGACTGTTTTCTCACTCGCCTCAATGCTGCTGCCTGCTCCCTCGCTCGCCTCCCCACCTCTACACAGTAGATCAAGTATTATCTCCCTCACTCTCATCTCTCTTATTTACTCATGGTGGTTTTGGGAGAGGAATATATATATATATAATTGATCGAACTCCTGTATGGAGATCCACTCTTTTTTTGTAAGCTTGTAATTAGTGGGGTCCATTCATGTGACGTTTGAATCAATGGGCCAATATGAATTATTGCATAATACAACCATAACAGTGATTGTGGGCCAGGCGTGGCTTTATTGGAAAATTTGTTCTTCAGAACGTCACTAAAGTCCTCTTGGCACGGCATATTTCTTTTGCTTTTTTCTTTCTTTCTTTTCACTGGATGGATGACTTCTTTCTTTTCCTGGTAGAATGGATGGATGACTTGATTGTTTCCACGAGCGACAGAGAGGCAAAGAAAAGTAGGAGTTAAATCGTCCTCCATTACTCCCGGAGGTTTCAACGGCCTTATTTTCCAGGGAATAAGAGAATTGGTGTATTTCTGCCTGTGTTGGTGGTGTCATGCCTCGATACATGACAATGTAAATTACTGGCTTAAATCATTCTAACTAGGTAGAAATTGGCAGAGAATAGGTGTATTTGAAGTGCAGTTATCTATAGTTAAATTTCTATTTTTTTATATTTTTATAAAAAAACATGTAAATATTATTAATGAGAGATCAACATGGAATCAATAGTTAAATATTATTTTATCAGATTTGGTGAAAAAAGCGACAGACTGTCTACTTTCTCCTTTGAAAAAGCCATTAATCACTTCTTTTTCTCTTTTTGAAATAAGTCATTATAAAAGCAATTAATTTTTATTTTTTTTCTTTTTTTTTAACAAATCATTCAAGATTGATATAGTAGTTTCACACTTCTCCATTTTTCCTCTTTGTAAATAGGGCCTCATAAAAACAAAAGGAGTCAATGGTTGAGAAATTAAGATGAAGATGCTTGTGGGGACAAATAAGAAAATGATGTCTACATGGGGCCTTATTTGGATGTTGTCTCTATCTCTCTCTTAATTTTCTGTCTGAGTCATGTGCTGTTTTTTTCCGAGTGTCGAATTGAATGCAGTGGGTCTACGTGTCTTGTTGGGATGAGTAATGACCATATGAATATGTCATAGGTCAGTGGATAGGTGTTTGGTTTTAACAACGTGCATGTCGTGGGTAAGTGGGTGTCGTGAGTGGTCTTATGTAATACTAACAATAAAAGGCCCGGCCCAAAAATAAAAATATAATAAAATTCAAAGATTTTAAGATAATATTATAAAATCTATAATAAATATATATTATGGAAAAAACCAATATCTTATCTCTTTTTCTTGGAATCACATGATGTTGGCTACGATGTTTTGAGAAGCTATTAAGTGATGTTGTTTTCGTTGGGAAATTCATTTAGAGAATTGAAGAAGATTTTTAAAGAATTATAAAATTGAATGATAAAGTTTGATAACAAGATTTAATTTTTTTAAAGATTTATGTATTTTTGCTAAGGTTGAAAGAATATGCGTGGTAAAAAAAAACAGAGAATGTTATGTTGTAATAGAAAATGGAAGAATAGAGGGAGGAAGAGAGAGAACTTCTTATTGAAGGATATGTGTGTGTACATAATTGGGGGGGAGGAAGATTTTATTTATAGAATAAGATTGCTTCCTCCCTAAGCAACCTCATAGGGAAAGACTAAACCCTAAGTAATCCCCTTATCTTATGTGGGTCCTAATGTGGGCATCCACCTATGATAATACATTTTATAACACTCCCCCTTGGATGACCACCATTCAATGACAGTTGCCTCATTAAAACCTTGCAAAGAAAAAACTCAGTGGGATAAAAACCAAAGCAAAGGAAAAAGAGTACAATGTTCTATAGGATCATTGACTTGGTGTTGGACGTGCATAATACTGCCTCGTTAAAACCTTAACTAGGAAAACCCAATGGGACAAAACTTAGAGAAGGAAAAAGAGTACAGCGCACATATGTCATGAGTAGCATACTTCAGGATGCCTCCCCCTGATTGACTACATATAGTTAGGCATGTTCATCTCATATACAAATCTCTAAAATACTGATTTTGACGAAGACTTAGTAAACGGATCAGTTAGGTTGTTGCTTGAACAAACTTGCTTGACTTTAATCTTTCTATTCTTTTGAAGCTCATGAGTAAAGAAGAACTTTGGTGTAATGTGTTTCATCTTTTCATCTTTAATGTGTCATTCTTTAATCTATTGGATACATGCCCCATTGTCTTCGCAAATAATGCTCGGGGTACTTGTACTAAGAGGCAATTAACAAAAACTACGAATATGTTGAATTAAAGATTTTAGCCACACGCATTCTTCACTGGCTTCATAAAGGGCTAAAATCCCAGCATGGTTAGAATAAGCAACTACCAAAAACTATTTAGTTTAAATACCAAAAAATAATGGCATTGCCATTAAGAAACATACAACATGTCTATGATTGACCCTTATGAGGATCAAGGATATATCCTGAATCTGCATATCCTACAAAATTTGAATCTTTACAACCATAAGAATAAAACAGACATAAATATCATAACATTTTTTTAATACCAATCCAAAGCCTTGGTGTAAAACTATATATGGGAAGCATATTTATAAAGAATGAAAAATCTCATTAGAACTTCTCTCGATTTGCAAGTCGAGATAAAATAGTCAATAGTTTTCTCGAGCTCTTCTAGATTCCCGATTAGATTTATGTCATCTACATGAACTTCTACTATTATAAATCCATTTAAGGATCTGATGCAGGCCGAACCCAAGTCCGGCCCAGATTACATGCTCGGAAGACATCCGATTGATACACTTTCTATTTTGTTATGTCCTATTTTAGTAGGTCTTATTTGTGTAGAGTTAGTCCTTCTATATTTAGAACCGATCACTCCTATATAAGGAGTAATATTCACTGTATTCGGTATGCTTTATCAATAAGAAAATTTCAGTTGTGCAAGTCTTTTTTCGTTCCAGATTATCATCGTGACTGCCTTGAATCCTCGATTCGAACAATCCCTCGGGAGATTGTTCTACTACCCATCCAAGATCCAGGGCTGCGCCAGATTGGTATCAAAGCCCAGATTCGGTTGCCAGCAACCTCTGTCTCATCGCTCAATCCACTCTGCTCACCGGTTCTTCTCTCCACCACCACCAGGCGCCCATAAATCCTCAACTCCCAGACCAACCGTGGCCTCTGTCCCCACCCTTAAGCCATTCCCGGTCAACCCTAACCAAACCGACCACTACAGCAGCCCAACTCTCTAACCCTAAACCCCTGTGACACCCCACCACCCGATCGGCGATCCGACCCCTACAACCACGCCCCTGTCGACCCATCCCCTCTCGGTCTTCCCAGCACCACCTCCTCCCCAACGCCTAAAACCCCTATCTATTCCTCCCCCCTTTTCTACCCCCTGCTCATACCCTAGATCCCCCACCCGAAACCCCAGACTCTGCACAATCCTTTTTCCCAAAAAAAAAAAAAATCAGCAAAGAAAAAGAGAAAGAACAGATAGTAGCAGCGAGAAGAGAAGAAAGGGGAAAGCAGCGTACCTGTTGCCGGTGGTCTCCATTGTCGTCGGTTTCGTCGTCACTGTCCACGGCATCGGCCTCCGGCCGTTGCGTCGTCTCCGTCCTCCGCCGCGGCCACACACACCGAGATCGCTTCAGCCTCCAACGCAGCAGCCCCGAGCACTGTTGACGGTCGCCTCCAGCATCGCACCGCCATCGCAGCATCCACGCGCACTAGTGACGGTCGCCTCCATCGCCTACTTCCCTCTTCGTTTTTATTTCTCCTCTTCCGCTTTTCAGCTAAGTCCACTCCCTCCTCTCTTTTATTTTCTTTCTCTGCACACAGCCCAAGACAGAAGGATCGAGAGGCGGGCGGGTGCATCTGGAACTCGACCCGAGCACGTGTCACCCGACCCATTGCACTGTCATCAGACTTAAGTTGGTCCGGCCCATCACAAGACCGACCCGACCCACTTTCTTTATTTTCTGAAAAAAAAAAAAAAAGAGAGAAGCAATCATGCCTAGGCATGGTGATGATCTTCAGCATTGGATGACTGACCGCCAGAGGGATGAAACCATCCTCAAACTGAGTCAAGAATTAGAAGATGTCACGGGGCGTCTCAAAATTACAGAAACTACCATTGCTGAGCTACAAACAAAGCAATTTGTTAGTCAAGAAGGATCCT
Organism: Sextonia rubra; assembly: GCA_037013555.1. NCBI lineage: Eukaryota > Viridiplantae > Streptophyta > Magnoliopsida > Laurales > Lauraceae > Sextonia > Sextonia rubra. The sequence continues at coordinate 13,878,884 of JASUAD010000008.1, forward strand.
CCAATATATCTATGGTTTACACGCCTGTCCAACCAGAAAGACCCGAAAATCATGAATCCATTCGTGATTTTATGGAGCGCCTTCTGGCTGAACGAGATCATCAAGTTCACCATGTTGCACCCCCACCTGATGACATCACTAGGAAAGTCAAAATTGACATTGCTGACTTTAGTAGTGATGCGAGTCTGAAAGTTTTTGTTGATTGGCTTAATTCTTTGGAAGACTATTTTGCTTGGTATGGTATGAATGATGCATAGCGGATAGCCTTTACCAAAGTTAAACTAAAGGGTCCTGCTCGTATTTGGTGGTATGGTGTTGAAAACAATGAGCTCGTAGTAGGCCAGCCGATTCTCCGGTGGAATATTATGAAAAAGAGCTCAAGGGCAATTTCCTTCCTTCTAATTATATGGATACACTTCACCAAGAATATCTGAGTCTCCAGCAAGGCAATATGACTGTGGAAGAATATATCAACAAGTTTCGCGAATACATTGTTCGCTGTAACTTGAGGACGGATGATCGTCTGACTATCACTAGGTACAGGGATAATCTGCGTGCCGATATCAGACGAGAGGTGGCAATGTTTGATTATGCCACAGTGGATGAAATATTCAATAAAGCCCGCAAAGCCCAACATGAAATTCAATTGCGGAAGCGTAATCTTTTCCAAGCCGGGGAGTTTTTCATAAAAAGAGGTCCTGATCCTACTTATAATCGCAATCAAGCAACAGTTTATAGGCCTCCTCCACAGCGTCAAGTTCAGCAGCCTCCTCAGAATTCTCGGCCAGGGATGCAACAAAGACAGATGAATCCCCAACAGAATCAGAGGGGTCCACAGAACCAGCCTGATAATCATGCTTATGCAAGAACAGACAAGAGGGATATTGTTTGTCATGCCTGCAAGCAACGAGGACATTATGCCAATGAATGCCCTCATCGTAATTTATATACTTCCAATGAGCCTGATATTGATACGCAGCATGATAAGCATGTCGAATCAGGGCACGCTGATATAGATCCTCCTTATGAAGATCAAGCTGATCAGGTAGATTATGCAGACGCTGATGATGGTATTCCGCTTCTCTTTCTAGGTCGTCGTTTGCTAGTAGCAGATGCTAAAGAGGAAGAAGATTGGAATCATGCTTCTATTTTTCGATCTCGTGTCAGATGTATGGACAGAGCATGTAATATGATTATTGATGGTGGAAGTGCTATGAATGTTATCTCCCAAGAAGCAGTTGATAAGCTTAAACTTCCCACGGTAAAGCATCCAAGGCCATATAAAGTCGCATGGATTGATAACTATTCTATTCCTGTTCGTCAGCAATGCTGTGTGCCTTTTAAGATTGGCAACTATGAGGATACTCTTCTCTGTGATGTCATACCAATGAACGTCACGCATATTCTTTTCGGGCGGCCATGGTTACAGAAGCTTAAAGTGATCACAGATCATGAACACAATACCTACGCTTTCAATTGGAAAGGTAGACGTATCGTGCTGCGTCCATTGCCAACTCCGCCATCCTCTCCTACCTCTTCTCCCGCTGCCGCCGCAACTGCTCCTACATCGCATATTTTCACCATGCGGAAATTTGAAGTTGAAAACAAAGAGCAAGGTGTCATGTATGCCTTAGTTACTAAACAAGTTGCTGATGATTCTCATGCTATTCCTCAGGAAGTGAAGCCATTATTAGACAAGTTTGCCGACCTAGTTCCTGAAGAGTTACCCAAGGAACTACCCCCCACTAAGGGACATTCAGCATGCTATTGATTTGGTTCCTGGAGCTTCTTTGCCTAACTTACCTGCTTATCGGATGAGTCCAGCAGAACATGCAGAGTTGAAAAGGCAAGTTGATGATTTGCTTCAGAAGGGCTATATAAAGGAAAGTCTCAGTCCATGTGGTGTTCCGGCACTTCTCACTCCGAAGAAGGATGGAAGTTGGCGAATGTGTGTAGATAGCTGTGCAATCAACAAAATCACGGTAAAATATCGCTTCCCTATTCCTCGTTTGGACGGTATGTTAGATATGATGACTGGTGCATGTATATTTTCCAAAATTGACTTGCGGAGCGGATATCATCAAATTCGCATAAGACCAGGAGACGAATGGAAAACTGCCTTTAAAACAAAGGATGGTCTCTTTGAATGGATGGTCATGCCGTTCGGTCTAACCAATGCTCCTAGTACTTTTATGCGGGTTATGACACAATTATTGCAGCCTTATATTGGAAAATTTGTTGTCGTTTACTTCAACGATATTCTTATTTACAGCAAGTCAAAAGAAGATCACCTTCAGCATTTAGATAAGGTCTGCCAACTTCTCCGCCGGGAGCGTTTCTATATCAATCTCAAGAAATGCACTTTTATGAGTGACTCTGTTATTTTCTTGGGATATGTAGTATCTGCAGAAGGAATTAAGATGGATCCTTCAAAAGTAAGCGCTATTCTTGATTGGCCAATTCCTACTACCCTTACTGAAGTTTGCAGTTTTCATGGTCTTGCCAATTTTTACAAAAGGTTTATCAGAAACTTCAGTACTGTTATGGCTCCTATTACTGATTGCATGCGAAAAGGTGACTTCAAGTGGACCAATGCAGCCACCAGGGCTTTTGAGAAGATCAAGCAAAAGATTATTGCAGCGCCCGTTTTGCAAGTTCCTGATTTTAGTAAGCTATTTGAAATTGCTTGCGATGCCTCAAATGTTGGCATTGGCGGAGTCCTTAGCCAGGAAGGACATCCTATTGCATTCTTCAGTGAGAAACTTTCTGATACCAAGCAAAAGTATACTACATATGATCTGGAATTCTATGCACTTGTCCAAACACTTCGTCACTAGAGGCATTATTTGATTGCAAATGAGTTTGTGCTTTACTCTGATAATGATGCTCTGCAACATTTACACTCTCAGCAGAAGATCAGCGCTAACTGAGCTAAATGGAGTGCATATATACAAGAATTCAAATTTAGCATTCGTCATAAAGCTGGAAAGGATAACCTGATTGCGGATGCATTAAGTCGGAGAAAGCATCTTTTGACTGCTATGTCTATTAATGTGCCTGGTTTTGAGCAAATCAAACAAGATTATGCAGCCGACAAAGATTTTGGTTTTATTTATGCGGATCTCCTTAATGGCAGTCATATTCAACATCCTCATTATAGTCTTCATGAGGGTTTTCTATTCAAAGGTACACAACTCTGTCTTCCAGCCACTTCTATTCGTGAATATGTTGTGCGAGAGTTGCATGCAGGTGGATGTAGTGGACATTTGGGTCACGACAAAACACTTGCTCTTGTCAGTGACAGATATTATTGGCCTCGTATGAAGACCAATGTGATTCATATTTGTGAAAGATGCCGAACAAGCCAGATTGCAAAAGGAAACAAGAAGAATACTGGGTTATATCAGCCTTTGCCTGTTCCACATACTCCTTGGGAAGACATCAGCATAGATTTTGTGCTCGGTTTACCCACGACTGCTAGAAAGGTTGATTCCATCTTTGTTGTTGTTGATCGTTTTTCAAAGATGGCACACTTCATTCCTTGCACTGCGACTGCTGATGCTTACAAGGTGGCCAAATTATTCTTCAAGGAAGTTGTTCGACTCCATGGGCTTCCCAAAACTATTGTTTATGACCGCGATACGAAGTTTATGAGCTACTTCTGGAAGACATTATGGATGCTGTCCAACACCAAACTTAATTTCTCTACTGCTTATCACCCTCAATCTGATGGACAAACAGAGGTGGTAAACAGAAGTCTTGGCCAATTGTTACGTTGTCTTGTACGTGACCGAATTACAAATTGGGATCAAGTGCTCCCTATGGCAGAATTTGCTTACAATAATTCTGTCAACCGATCAACTGGACTTTCACCATTTGAAGCTGTTACAGGAGTTCGTCCTCGCCTCCCTGTTGATCTTGTGCCATTACCAGTTGATGCCCGCGTGAGTGCAGATGCTAAAACTTTCTTCCAACACATGCAGCAAGTCCATAATGAAGTACGTCGCCATATATCTGCCAGCAATGATGTTTATAAACAGCAAGTTGATAAACATCGTCGGTTTGTTGAATTTAAGGAAGGCGATATGGTTATGGTGCGTATTCGACCTGGGAGATTGCCACCTGGAGCTACCAAGAAATTACATCCTCGTAGTTCAGGTCCTTTCAAGATTCTCCAGAAGATTAATTCCAACGCCTATATTCTTGATATCCCTACTGATTTAGGCGTCAGTTCTTCATTCAATGTCTAGGATCTTACGCTCTATCGTGGCCATGATACTGAAGGAGAAAATGAAGAGCAGCTTATTTCTTTACCAGTTAATTCTCCACCTCCTGATGAAATTATTGATGTCTTTGATGATCAAATTGTTTCTACACGTCAAGGAGGTTATCAGAAGTTTTATGTACGCTGGCGGAATCGTCCTATCTCTGATGCTACGTGGATTACAGCTACTGACTTCCAGCGCATCAATCCTGATCTTTATGAGAGATATCAAGCGCTCAACTCGCCGGAGTCGAGTTTTTCCAAGCCGGGGAGGGCTGAACTGATCCAAGCCGGGAAGACATCCGATTGATACACTTTCTATTTTGTTATGTCCTATTTTAGTAGGTCTTATTTGTGTAGAGTTAGTCCTTCTATATTTAGAACCGATCACTCCTATATAAGGAGTAATATTCACTGTATTCGGTATGCTTTATCAATAAGAAAATTTCAGTTGTGCAAGTTTTTTTTCGTTCCAGATTATCATCGTGACTACCTTGAATCTTCGGATTCGAACAATCCCTCGGGAGATTGTTCTACTACCCATCCAAGATCCAGGGCTGCGCCAGGATCTTATAAAGATACATGGGTAAATGGGATTGTTTTCATACCCTTTCTTAGATAAAGATTCACTAAGATGATTGTACCATATTCTTCTGGAATGCTTCAGGTCGTACAATGAACGTCTTACTTATATTGAGTACGTACCCTCTGACTTTGCTTCAGGCAAAGCAAATCCTTTTGGGATTTTCATATATATGTCTGTGTATGTTTTCAGTCCCAAGTTTTTGCAAGAAACCTTATGCCACAAGTCTTGCCTTGTATATAATAATTTCATTCATTTTCCTTACAAACACTCATTTGTAACCTACAGGGTTAATACCTTTTGGGATTTGTACTATAGGTTTAGAAACACCACGTCTATTGAGAGACTGTAATTCTTTAATGTCATCTCTCTATTTTGGCCAATATGTTCTTTGTCAATATTTATGGAATATGGTTTTGTATCCTAATCATCATTCTCATTTTCTCTTGATATTTGAGTAGCTACCGCATATGCAAATACGTCATTGATGATAATTTCGTTTCTATCCCATCTCTCTCTTAAATAATTATAGAGTATAGAGATCTCTTTATTTATTGGGTACCCATTGCCTCTTCAAGGGCTTCCAGAGTCTCTTCCGGGATATTAATTTCTTCAAGAGTTTTAGAGAGAGTAGATTTTGTCATAAACTCTTTGGGAGTATACCTTTTCTAGAATATGATTGGGATATGATTGCTCATTTTTCCTCTTTTGGGGAGCTAAGTCCTTGAAACCTATAAGTCTACCAGGCTTCTGGCGTGGATAGATTCATTTATTGTCATATTTGGACTTTGTATCCTACAGGGATACTAATTCGTGCTTGTCCTACAAGGACATTAATTCGTGCTTGTGTGTTCATAGCCAGTACATATGATCTAGTCACTTTTGCTGCATCATTAAAAGCATCAAGGAATTCATTTGTAATGAAGTGCACTATTCTCCGTACTTCATTCTCACATTATGAAGTACATGGATCTAGATGAGACAGAGTGCAAGTACTAATTCTCGCCGTTTTTCAGGAATTGGTTGTTCTACAAGAACAAGATGTTCTTCAGAAACTCTCATATCTCTCTCTAACGGCGAGAAGACTATCTCATCAAGATGACAATCAGCAAAACGAGCAAGAATACATCTCCTATCATTAGGTCTAGATATCTAATAATTGGGGTGAATAATAACGAACATAGATTTCCAATCTACGTTGTGGTTCCATGCAGGTCACGAACCTACTATATTAAACCTTATAAATTTAAAAACATGTTCAAGGAAGTGTACCCTAGGTTTAATAAGTTGTGCGAATGGGTGGGATTTGATGGGTTCACAAATGTCATACTATATCCTTTGCGGAAAAGATGGTCAATGGATGATAGTTTAACGAGTACTTAACAGAATTATCAATAATTTGCCATAGCATACCCTTAGGGTGACCTAACCTATCGTGCTAAAGTATTAAAGCCGTAGGGTCACTAAGTTTAGGGCTTAGTGTGAGCCTTGAGCTTGACTTTGTCGTTTTGCTCATAATTGAATGTGATTCGAGTTTTGAAGATTGTCTTGTAATATAGTCCTGAGATCTAAGGAGAATGCACTTAGCTTTTCTAGTATCAGCTTCTAGCTGTCAATACTAGTAATGATGTACAAATATTTTGTGTGGACTCTTTTGGAGCATTCAAGTATTTGTACCGATCCAGCTATGATCCATGCCGTGCATGAATTAAATACTAACTCTGAGAAAAACTTCTGGTTTTTTTTTAATATAGTGTGCTTTGTTGCACTGTCTACTAGACAGATATTATTCTCAGTTTCATGCATTCAATAAGCCATACAATAAGTAATAATAAACTTACATAACTAGTCAATCATATCACAAAAATAAAATTAAGAACAACTAAACAATTTACCATTCAAAGCAAATATAGCATGCAAACACAAGATACGGGGGATAAAAGAATAAGTCTAATTTCCAAACAAAATGCCTTGTTAATCATCTATCTTGGGATAGTTATTTTCATCTCTGCTGGAAGAACTATTATATCAACCTCTTCTAGAGAGATTCTGTTTGACTAATCTAGCATTTATTTTAAGCATTGGGTAGCTAATAGGGATATAATCGCACAGAAAATAAGAGCATATGTTATATCCACCAGGGATATTTTATGTCCGACCTTGATAGTATTACCAAGCCTTGTAAAATGTGTAAAAATCGATTTACCAATAACAATCAAACCAAAATAGAACTTTGAGTTCTCAATATTCGATGACAAAGTATAATGAAGAATTAGCTAATTAGAAAGTTAGAACTTCAGATTCTTAACTGACGAATCAGAACTTCTAGTTCTATCAAAACTTCAGGCTAGTGATAAAACTTCAGGTTCTTAGAACTGCTAGTTCTGTCAAAACTTTAGGTTTGAATCACAACTTCTGGTTCTGTCAAAACTTCAGGTTTGATTTCCTGGCCTTCGTATCGATCTGCACTACTTTGAATCTTTAGAAATCAAAGCTCCAAGTTTGATTACGAATATGAATCTTCAAGTTCATATTCCAAATCTTAGAACTTCTGGTCCCAGATAATTTATGGATCTTCGGGTCCAGGTTATTCAGTTGATATAGAACTTCAGGTTCTATCAAGACTTCGAGCTTGATATTATGGCTTATTGATTTTATTTCTAGATCTAAAATCAAACTTCAGGTTTGAGTAGGAATATGAATCTTCGAGTACATATTGTGGATCTGAAAACTTCTGGTTTTAGAGTAAAATAACCAATGGATCTTCTGGTCTGAATTCGAAAGAACTTCTGGTTCATAGACTAAAATAATTTACGGAACTGCGAGTCCGAATTATTGATTCTATATAGAACTTTTAGTTCTAAATATCGTATGGAACTTCGGGTTCCAATTAGTTATATAGAACTTCTGGTTTTATTTATGATCCATAATTTTCAATTCTACCATAATCTCTTTTTGATAAGAGAAAATGAATAATTTATCACAAGAATTAAAAATTATAAATACTTGCAGATCTAAAAAGAATAAAAATAGATACAGGTGTATGATTATCAAACTAATAAAAGATTATAAAATAAGGAGAAATTACTTAACTTTTGAAATATCCTCCTTTTGGTGCCAATGTGTAGATCTGCTTGCGAACTTTCCGTAGGTACAAACAGATCTCCGATCAGATGTTAGATGATTAAGATATTAACAAAACAAGTTTTAACTGTCAATTCGGTCAAATTTGTTTTTGACCATTTTCTGCTGATGCCTCACTGACGTCAGCAAGGCAATGTTTGCACAGACTCTACAAACAGATCAGTTCGACCCAACTTGAACCCAAGCTGGATTGCATTAGTAGCCAGGCCTACAAGACGGGTCGGGTCAACCAGACTTGACTTGTATTTGACCTGGTCCAAGACCAGATTCTTCTCCCTCTCTGTTTCGACCTCGGGATCTGCCACGGAACCTGCAACCCCTGTCCCCCGCTTTTCGCCTTCCTCGATGCGACTTGTTATTACAGCCGTTACCAGTGCTGATTTAATCAGATCAACAACCTTCTTATTGCGGACATCCCTCAAGAGGGCATCGATCACCATCCCAACTTTGATGCCATCGAGAAAGGTGCTCGAATCCCCCTTTATATACCATAAGTAGCCTGTGAAGCTTCTCCTGATCACCCGAATTGCAGTGTGCACGTTCCACCAGGGGCGGAACACCAACGACTTCTGCAAGAACCGTGACTCGTAGACGGGCTTGAGAATCATAAACAGGACCTCCTGCACAATCCTGTCTTGAAAAGGCGCCGGCTGGGTGGTGGTCAGAAGGGCACAGAGTTTGCACTTTGACAGCTTCTCGATCTTGTTCTTGTCCTTGGGAGACCGAATGAAGAACTTGAGCCGAGCGCCCCATTTGAACCTGCAATCCAAAACAGCATGGCGCAGCGCGAGAAGGTCCTCAAGGGCCGCACGCTGGATGGCGTTGCGGGGCATGTAAGAGCTCGTCTCGTCGGTGCAGACCTTCTGGTATGCAATCACCCACAGCTCGAAGCGGCGGAGGAAGGTGGTCATGTCATTTTTAGCAAGAACCACAGTGAATCAAAAAGCAAACAAATCAATAGAGGCACAAGGGAGGTGGGCGGGAGAGAAAGAGAAGAGATGGAAGAGGGACGGGAGACACGGCAAACAAAGGCCGGGTAGGACGAAAATGTGTTAATAGAGCGTGCTGATAACGTGTTATGTTATAGTAGAAAACGGAAGAATAGAGGGAGGAAGAGAGAGAACTTCTTATCGAAGGATATGTGTGTGTACATAATTGGGGGGGGGGGGGATCTTATTTATAGAACAAGATTGCTTTCTCCCCAAGCAACCTCATAGGAAAAGACTTAAACCCTAAGTAATCCCCTTATCTTATGTGAGTCCCAATGTGGGCATCCACCTATGATAATACATCTTATAACAGAGAATGCGTAACGGTCTGTGGAGATTTTAATTGAGAGAATGATGATTTGTAAAAATAAAGCCACAGGTTGACTAATCTTAAATAGATTGGCATTATATCCAAAATTTTAGGAATTGATGAGAGTTTGGCTTAGCGATCGAGTTAGGCTGCCCATGCTAAAAGAGAAAGGTACTATATCCATAATCATAGGAAGTGATGGTGTGGCAAATTTGTCGGTGGTGTATATCAAATCTATATTAGATCGAAAATCATAGAAGTGATGAGATGGGCATATTGCACAGGTTCCTAATCTAAATTATAGTTAGATTTCCCCATATTAAAAATTTAGATGAGCATTATATTGTTAGAAATTTAAATTAATGTATGACATGGCACTTTAAATAAGAAGAATTTTAGAGGAAGAATATTAGATCGAGAAATGCTAAATTTACGCCCCCACTTACTCCCATGTGAACCACAAAAAGTACCAGGGAGTAAGTGAGGGAGTAAATGGGGGTATAAGTATAGCATTGTTCAGATTAGATCATTAGAAAAATATAGAGAGACATGTTTTAGGAAAAAAGATTAATGGATGAGTAAGAAGATTAATCTTAGAGAATCAATATCTCCTCTCTACCCATTTTTAAATGGGTCTAAGCTTACAATGTGGTGCAGTTGATGTGATTTTAAATCAGTAAGCCGCAAGTGCACAGTTGTTAGTAAGTAAACAATGGCAAGAATAGGTTGAACCCATAAAAAACCAAACCAAGAATTTGAAACTGAATTTCTATATTAGACTAGAATTCAAGAACTTTTAATGAGATTAAAATACTAAAAAAAAATAAGACAAACTAATGCAATTAAAAATAAAGGAAATCACATGGATAACAGATCAAAGCAACCAAAATCCACTAAATAATCATACTATTCAATTTATGCAATAAATCTAACCTTTTGTCTTGATTATAATGTAGATCATAAACAAATCCATATTTCTGATCTGGAAGATTTGTCTTTTGCAAAATCCCTTTTTTAATAAAAAATGATGTCAGAATGATGTAATAAAAATCTTATGAATCACATATGAAAAATAAGCGTAACCTGTCAAAGAATCCTAGTTCTAAGCATAGACTACCAAATCTAAGCATAGATGATAAAAATCATTTTACTTTTAGAAATCAGAAACCTAAGTTACCCCCTTGGGCACGAAGACATATCTATTTTTCTTTTAAAAACTCATTTGAAGGAGACAAACGAAAAGGAAAGAACATCAAACATAAAACTAAAAAAGGTGGACAACTGCTTAGCTTCTTCCTTCGCTCTGATAAGAGAATTAGCCCATCATTGCAAATAACCTTAGAAAGATCTTAACTAATATCATGATCCTTATAATGATCTCTCAGAAATCTCTTTTCTAAAATTCTTAGTTTTTAGAATAAAACTCCATAACACCTTTCAAAAAAGTGGAAAATCAAAAGGTGGTGGAAGGAAGAGAGAGGGAGAAGAGAGGAGAGAGAGAGGGCCTCCTCTTAGCATGGACGTCCAAGAGGGAATGAGGATAGGGGGGACTTCCCATGGAGTGCTTTTGTAGTTTCTGGGCGTGGACTCCTTGACTTGTAATTATCTTCTTTCAGAGAGATTGGTCTTATTCTTCTTTGCTTGGAGAAGATGAGGATAAAATGAGAAGCTTCTTGAATCCCCTGGATGGTTTGGCATATCTTCACAATAGCATCTTGAAAGTCATTAGTCATTCAGCCCACCTTTGATTTGCAAAACTAGAGGAAACTTTTGATTTCTTTACAATCCCAACAAAATTATCTTCTTTGAATTATCCAACAGATAATTAGAATTATTTCAAAAACTGCAGTCCATGTGGACCTTACCACGTGGGACATCTCATCTGCTTGAATGGTGGGCCCTATGAGAGGTCTTTTATTTCAATTAAGACTCTTCAGCAAATTATTGTTTCTTGAAATTATTTGTAGAGAAATTTGTACTTTTGTAAGATGAATGGATGCTTCTCTGGTCGACTCTCACATGTGTGAGTTTTCATGTGTGTGTGTCTGTTGGGGGGGGGGTGTGTTTCCACTTGATGAATTCTTTTTTTATTCTTCTGTTTTCTTCTTTTTCAGCTTCAATTTAGCAATATGAGTCCCAAGATGATTGTTCGTGCTCAAGAGTGGGTCCCCGTGCAATAGTCTTGATTAAACTAGAATTCTTCAGAACGTTGGGAATTTGCATAAGATGATGAAATGCGGCAGAGAATGTGTACAAATTCTTTGAAATCCCAAATTTGAAGTGAAAATGTAAGAAATGATGGAATTCAATGAAAAACAATGCATTTAATCTAATTAAGTCCATAATTATACATGAAATGATGAGTTTATGATGTGATTTCATGGACTTAACACACCCCCAACTAAGATAGCAAAATTGGCGAACAAGAGAATAGTTCTTTGACCTAATCTAATCCAAAGAAAATAAAAACAACTAGAAACTATGAAAATAATGCCACTTTCGGTGGCGCTTTTAACTTTATTTAGCGTATGCAGCAAGCTTTTAAATCCCTAGGTTCCTCCTAGTGGATGAGTTGTCCCTCGCAAGGGTTTGTAGTGAATACACATACAAAATTCATTTAAGTTTAAAAAAGCAAAAGAAATTTTCTAAAAGAAAACCAAGTCAAATCGGATATTCTTGAGCTCCAAAAAAAAATCTTAGAATTTTCAAAATCTAGTTCACATTTCTATTTTCAAAAATCTTTTCAGAGAAATCATGCTAGACTTGTGTGCCTTGTACAAGTGTATACATAAAATCAATTTTTCAAATGTTCCACACTAATATCATAAAAATAGAATTCTGCCTCAAATATTCCGACTTCCCTAGATTTAAGGGAATCTAAGCTTCCTCTCAAAGCTACTATGACAACTTTGGCACTATTTTTTTTAAAAAAGGTCCCTTTTTTAATTTTCTTTTTTATTTTAAAAAAAAACTTAGAACCTTCATCGGTGGCTTTCACACTAATGAATAATAATGAATATGGTAGCCTGATTGTGAGTTCCAAGTGTAGAACTGTGATGAGTAATACAATTGGTGAGACTGAGTCGATCCACAGGGAGCAATGTTTTTAAGGTATTTCAGACCTATAAGTGGCCTTAAATAAAATTCTAAAATTAGCCTAATTCAAAATTTAACAAATAAATTCATTCTTAATTTGTAGCATTAAAAGAATTTATTACAAACCAAATAAAAAAATAAATAAATCCTAAAACTAGAAAATCTTGAATCTTGAATCTAAAAACTAGGAAACACTAATCTAAGTCATCACAAAACAAAACATAGGTTAGACCTTCCAAAAATGAAAAGTTACTTAAAATAATTTAAATTAAAATAAAAAACAAAATATTCAAAAAAAAAACTTTGGTAAATTAACAAGCAAAAATAAGTTAGAAATGATAAACAAAATATTTTCAAATCAATTTAAGTTAGAAAATTCTAAAACTAGAAAGTTAGGGTCTAAAAAAACAAAATTTGAAAACTAACCTAAGTTAATCAATTTTGACAACTAAACAGCACATGCAATTTCCTAAAATTTTATCCTAAACTATCATGAATCAGATTTGAAAACACACTTTCCTAAAATGAGAATAATGAGTATGCAATGTTTCTAAAAAATGGAATCAATGTATAGGACATGCATCCTAGGTCAAACGATTGACATATGATTTATTCGGTTCTTGGACTGTGAGAATTAGGGCCAATTAATTGGCCCTGATTCTCACACCCCTATACCCGCTGTTGTTAACAGGGAGGAGCGGGTGGTACTGCTCTTCAAGGCTATTAATACTGTTGTTGCGGGGCTTGACCTTGGACACTCCGATAGGCGGTGGTTCATTGATCCACACCTGAAACATGCTCTTGTAGCCTTCCAATATTTGCTTGTCTCATGGCTCTCCCCACATATGCCACAGACTAATCTTAATGATCCACTAGCAACTCCTTTTTGTTTCTTAGAGTACTACTGGTTTCTTTCGGGAGGTGGGTCACTTCTCCTAGGTTCTCCTAAGAATAGGCTCTTCTCAATTTCCTCGACTGTGTAGGCTTTCTCCACAAATTTTCATCATACTCCACTGGACATTGGAAAGCCGTAGCATGCCTCTTAATATCTTGCCTTAACGTTTCAAGAAACCTTTCGACCTTTTTTTCCTTTGTGTTAATCAAAATCAAGGCGAATTGGTAGAGCTGGCTAAACAAGTGCACGTACTCTGCAACTGACATGGTGTTTTGCTGCAAAGTGAGGAACTCTACCTTTTTCTTGTGACTTACATGTTCCAGAATAAACTTCTTTCTGAATTGTTTCTTAAAAGCATTCCAAACTGGGGCTTCTAGCATAGCTTTGATATGATCACGAATACGTTTCCACCATTATGTCCGCTACATCTGTTAACAGTGAGGGGCTAAGATCACTTGTTGCTTCCTTGTGCAAGTTAACAAATCAAAAACATTCTATGTATGTTCAAACCATTTATTTGCTTGTAACGGATCCTCTCTTCCTATAAATTCTGGAGCCTCTCTTTTTTTAAACTTCCTATACAAGGAATTAGGATCATGAGCTTGACCCCACCTATCCAAAAAAGCTGCTAATTGCATTTGCATCGTCGCTTGATTGGCATTAATTACAGTCAACTGATGCATCATCATCATCATTAATTAGTCATTTGTATTGTACATAGGATGAGGAGGTAGAGGCTATGGAGGATCCACGTCCTCTAATGTGACTTTATCACATTCATCATCTCTAATATTATTGTTTGTTTATGATCTGGAAGCCATTTATTTGCAAGTATAACAATGGTTAGTCCTAAACAACACCTCAATAGATAAGGTAAGCTATAAGTTCCTATACAAAATCTATTTCCCAATCGATCCTATCGCATCCTCACCACATTTCCTAGGGCTGCTAAGTCTTTCAATTGACTTATTAATGCTCTGATACCATTATTTTATATACATCATGCCCCGAACTCGAGAATTGGGGAGTAGGGTGGATCTCAAGGCGTGTCACACATAACTTGTAGCAATTTGTGCCTTGTCAAGACACATAGGAGCTACTACAAGGGAGATTCCATAAGTATGTGTGAGGAATATCCATATACATGTATTTATCATATTGTACAATTAAACAGAAACCTGGAGAATTCACATGTAATTCACCATAAGCAATAATAAAACTACATTCATTCATTCATTCATTATAATTATAATCCAAAGTCAATTACTTAACCTCCCACATACGCATGATGATAAAAATGGATAACGTAGAAATAATCCAAAAATAACATGTCCTTCAACAGTAACTCCAAATCAAAATGATAATGATGGCATGGCTCCTCCAAAAGCCATTCATGACCATGCCTGGGCAAACTCAAAAAAAAATCCTACTTCACACTACGTTGGATGACTAGTAGAATACGTCATCCTCATTCCACTTATCTACATCCTAGGGTACCATTGGGGTTCCCTCCAGAGCTGCGCTGACTACCGCACAGGTATCGGGTTCTAAACGTGCAATGCCAAGAGTAGCACTGTTAACAAGATGGGCAAGCAAATATAGAACACATATGACTATCATGGTGTATCAAATGAATTAGATACATATTAATTTAGAGAGAGCAATAATCGAAAGCTAGGTAAGTTGTAACAAATCATAAACAAAAATACCATAACATACTAGTTGGCATCCACATGGCTATCTTCTCCCTAAAAGTGAGTATATCATACTATGGGAAGTCACTAGCGGTTGGGCCAATGCCATCTAGCTACCCTAAAAGTGCCAACGAACTCTTCATGCAACTACTGTAGTAGGAAACATATATAATACCCACATTTGGTCCTATCAAACTTCCTATGGGTACAAGCTAAGTGGTGCTGACTTAATGCATTAAGACTGATTAGGGTTCATACTTTTTCATCATACATAGTGTTGACTCATTCTTATACAAAACATATGTAGATCTTAAGATCGTATTTAGTCATAAAAATCGAAATCAAACAAAATAACTGTTATTCAAACAATGCATACTTAATAAGCTATTGGAGCTCAAACTCTCTCAACCCTAGTTACCCCTATTTTGGCTCATAGGCTCACACTCATTAGAAGCTTTGTCTCTGATCTTGCCTCAAGGTTCATTGGGAAGAATGAAGACATGATTAGATTATGTTGAGGGCAAGGATTACTTAGCAATATGAATGTATTTGAATTGTGAAGTTTTCAAGGTTATTTACTAGCCTACCTTATGCTAGATAATCCGTCATTTGTCATGACCAGAGTAGCCCACTGGCCCAATAACTTGGTGAGCCTGTCATGTGGACCAAAATACTTAAGGCTAAATTACTAGTAGTAACCTACGTGGTTCATTATATAGTAGACTCATATTTTATTCATAAGCAATGTGAGATGGGGTGTTACAATCTGCACCATTTTAGTCCACACATCTCCATATGAATCCATCTAACCTCACCAAGCGATGTAGGACTGAAGCATTCCACACCTGTGTCCTCTACGGATTCCCCTTTTTTAACTCACAAGCTCACAAACCCTGACTCTGTCATGATCTTGCCTCATAGGCTTTCCCAGAGGGATTGGGGGTCCCACATTTCTGGCTAGTGAAATGGCTCTGATACCATTTTGTCACTACCTAAGTAACCCATTGGCTCAGTAACTTGGTGAGCTTTTTACGTGGCCCAAATGCTTAAGCCCAAGTTACTAGTACTACCCTACATGGTTCATTATATACTAGACTCATAATTTGTCATTCAATACGGTGCATTCATTAAACGTCCGGTGTCTTTATGTTATTGAAAATCCTAGTGTCTTATTGTGTAGGAATTAGACACCTCTTCTTATGCCAACACCCATAACGTGATGTCGATAAACAATCTAGAGAATCGAAGGGGATGAGTGATAGCCCTATACTCTTCCTCCTTATTATTTGATTACCATTTGGCTATTTTAATTAAGGTAAGGTTCCATATCTAAAGCCCTACAAGTCTTTCAGAGTCCCTAATTCCTTAAGTTTCTGTGTTTCTATGACTTAGCTATGAGTAGCCCATGACTTAGCCGTATGCACAAAGTTTTCCACTAAATTCTCCCATAGTGTCTACTAAGCTATATATTGGCCTACGGCTTAGCTGTCTGTAGCTTACGGTTAGGCTTCGGCTTGGCTACGGCTTAGCCGTAGTGCATTCTATGGCTTAGCTGTGGGTTAGCCATAGAAGAAAGTCAGGTTTTTGGCTCTCTGAATTTCAAGCTGTAGTTCATTTACAGCTTAACCATAAGCTTTAGATTTTGGAAGCCTTTTCTGAAGTTTGAAGTTCAATCATAACAAAAATTCTTCAGTAGGTTCCTATGTGATTTCCTTGTTCCAAATTATCATCGTACAACTTTGAATACCTACATTTCATCCATAATTCATAGCCATGTTCATTATCACTTGATCCATCACATATTCTTAGATTAAAAGAGGTAAATGAGTTGTACGTTAGCATATATAGGGAATTTTTCAAAAATCAACATAAAAGACATGCATGTAGTGATATAGACCCTTATACTTGCCTAATATAGTGCTTGACCCAAATTAACCTCTGCCTGGGTTCGGCTAGCCGATCTGGTTCCTACGGTTAGCCAACAGACCTCAACAGCCATAGTGGTTTGTTTAACTAACCGACCTGACGAACCCAGAAATTTGGGTTTTTTTCAGATTCGGCTCCTGCTGTCCCCAATCACTTTTAATGATCTTAGTATGCTTCTAATGGCATCTTACCATCCTCCTATCATGATTAAAACCTTTCGTGACTTTCCAAACATGGATCTATTACAAAAGCAAGCAAACCCAATAAACACTGATCCTTTCATAGCCCTTGCTCTATCCTCTTCACATCTCATGCAAAGATTAGAACAAGATTACTGATCTAACATGATTAGAGATGAGGTATGGCTCTGATACCAATTGTTGGAAGTAGGTGGGTCTCGTGGATAGATTTTAAAAAACTTTTGACCCACTTGACACAGGCATCAACAATCCATAAGACCAAAAACCCAATCCAGGATACATTACCCTCAGTCTCGTGACCATGTACAGTAAATATTCTATCTTATAGATAGAATCAAATAGCACTAAATATCCACAATAATCTACGACATGAAAGAAGTAGATCATACCTTTGGAGATCCGCAGTGCTCTAATGGAGAAGTTGCGACTCTACTTGATGATAAGAATCTTCAACACCTCATAGCCTTCCACGCTATGACCCAAATTGGATTTCTTTTCTCAAGAAGAGTGGTGGAATCTTCAGGAGAAATCCCAACTCGAAACTTTAAGGAACTAGAATAGAGAAGGAGAGAGAAACTCGCGCAACTCTTGCACGAATAGGGTTTTGGGCGTGAGAGAGACTCTTATTGGACGTCCAAGAGATTTTATAGACTTTCAAATCTCTCCCTTGTGTAATTGAAACAGAAGTCTTACTTCTAAAGCAATTAGCAGCTTTCTCCTTTTCAAACTTTTCTTTCTAGAGTTCAAGTCGGATTAGTATTTTCCAATATCTTGGGCTAGCGTGGGGACCACTAGGGATTCCTTAGAAAGCTGGCTCCAACTGGAACATCGCGACCCCACATCTCATGTGTAATCCGGACCCACAGTTAATTGCAAATAACACCACTATATAAATGCAATTGCACTCCAGTCTTAGGAATAAATTACAATGAAGACCCTAAACTTCCCAATTACCACAAGTAGGCCCCTCTATCAATATATGTGGATCAATTGGAATAAATCTATCTCTTCCAATCAAAGTTCCACATCTTATTATCCTTGAGCCCCAATTAATCACAGTAATCATCAGTACCATCCAATTAACTCTTAATTGAGATGGGTGCGCACTTACTAATGACAAATCCATTAATTGGCACAAGGGGATAATAGAGATAGATTCCATCTTGATCATTCAACGTTCCCACAGTTCTACTACCACATACCCAAGACACCGAGGTGTTAACCTATAGTTGGCCTCACTCATTGGTGACTCAAAGCAAATGAATAGATAGAAACTTTAGTTCATCAATGTCTCAGGATTGAGAGCCTATT
Source organism: Sextonia rubra (assembly GCA_037013555.1). Taxonomy (NCBI): domain Eukaryota; kingdom Viridiplantae; phylum Streptophyta; class Magnoliopsida; order Laurales; family Lauraceae; genus Sextonia; species Sextonia rubra. The sequence goes on from JASUAD010000008.1 coordinate 13,897,296, forward strand.
GCTAGGGAATTATGAGAGCATACCTTATTATCGAGACAGAATTTCATAAGGTGCATCTCATGGTCCTTCAATACATCCAATGTACCAACACCGTGATCCAGAATCTTACATTCTGATGATCGAGACAAATCACATTATCTCATAGTGATAAAAGTGCTGCAACCTTATCAAATGAGATGCCCAATCTCACTACTGGTTGTGAAGCTATTTAAGTATTAGATTTCTGACATATATCTCCCGCGTGTGGATCTCAATATGCACATATATCACATCTAATATACTAATAGGATCCGGTTCAACTCATGAACCATTATGTCATATGTATTGGTCATGTGCATGAAGTAGTAAAATAACATTCATCTCGTGAAAGTAAAGCATGATTTTATTGATAAATAAAGAAATTAATCAATTTATTACATCAACTGATGGATTGAGTCCACAAAATCTAACAATCTCCCACTTGGGCTCAATGCCAGTCAGGGTTGCATCTCATGCCCATCCCTTCTACATGCTGCTCAAAGACTTTGGTAGTCAAAGGCTTAGTAAAGGGATCTGCCAAATTGTCCGCAGAGGCTATCTTGGTAATAGCAATATCACCTCTCTGCACAATCTCTCTGACTAAGTGATACTTCCTCTGTACATGTTTTTGGCTTTTGTGGCTTCTGGGTTCCTTTGACTGAGCGACTGCCCCGCTGCTGTCACAGTAAACTGTGAGTGGCTGTCATGCCAAAGGTACTACCCCAAGTTCCAAAAGGAATCTTTTAAGCCATACTGCTTCCTTAACTGCTTCACAAGCTGCTACATATTCAGCCTCCGAGGTTGAATCAGCGGTACATTCTTGTTTTATACTTCTCCAGCTGATAGCTCCGCCTCCAAGCATAAATACATAACCAGAGGTGGATTTCCTAGAATCCTTATCTGACATAAAGTCAGAATCTGTGTATCCGACTGGAATCAACTCATCACTGCTATAAATCAACATGTAATCTCTAGTCCTTCTCAAGTATTTGAGAATACATTTTACAGTAGTCCAATGTTCAAGTCCTGGATTAGATTGATATCTGCTGACTAGGCCCACAACATAACAGATATCTGGTCTAGTACATAACATAGCATACATGAGGCTACCAACAGCCGAAGCGTATGGTATCGACCTCATCTGCTCATTTTCCTCGGGTGTCTTAGGACACTGATCCTTGGAAAGGTGCACTCCATGTCTGAAATGTGTGATACCCTTCTTGGAGTCTTGCATTGCAAACCGTACTAGCACCTTATTTATGTATGCAGCTTGGGATAAGCCAATCATCCTATTTTTCCGGTCTCGATAGAGTTTGATCCCTAGGATGTAGCTAGCTTCTCCCAAGTCCTTCATATCAAAAGTCTTGGCTAACCAAACTTTTATCGTAGACAACATTCCTATGTCTTTCCCGAGGAGAAGGATGTCATCGACATATAAAACCAGAAAAACTACCCTGTCACCTTCACTTTTCATGTACACACATGACTCATCCGGATTTTGACAAAAACCAAATGACTTGATTGCCTGGTCAAAACGGATATTCCAGCTTCGGGATGCCTGCTTCAATCCATAAATAGACTTCTGCAGTTTGCAAACCTTTTGCTCCTGGTTTTTAGCTACAAAACCGTCTGGCTGCACCATATAGATGTCTTCCTCAAGATGGCCGTTAAGAAACGCCATCTTGACATCCATTTGCCAAATCTCGTAATCAAGATGAGTCGCAATGGATAAGAGTATCCGGATGGATTTGAGCATGGCTACTGGCGAGAAGGTTTCCTCATAATCGATCCCCTCTTTTTGAGTATATCCTTTCGCAACAAGCCTAGCCTTATAGGTCTCCACTCTTCCATTTGGTCCTCTTTTTCTCTTGTAAACCCACTTGCACCCAATAGGTTTAATATTGGCAGGCAAGTCCACAAGTGTCCAAACCTGATTTGAGTACATAGACTCCATCTCAGCTTTCATAGCATCTTGCCAACGTCTCGAGTCTAAGTCATTGATTGCTTCATCATAGTTAGAGGGATCTTGTTTCGGCTCTTCTGGGATTGCTTCATAAGACTCTCCCAAGAATGAGAACCTGTCAGGGGGTCTGACAATCCTCCCACTACGACGAGGTACTGGTGTAACTACTGGGTCTGGTAAGGGCAGTTCTTCCTCAAGTCCGGTCATACTTGGATTTGGAATTGATTGCTCCTGAATCTCTTCCAAGATCACATTTTCTAAAGATTTCCGGTCCATCATATAATCTTCCTCCAGAAAAACCGCATTAGTGCTGACTAGCACTTTCTTCTCTCTGGGATTATAGAATAACCAACTTTTAGTTCCTTTAGGATACCCTACAAATGTGCATACTTCCGACTTCGTTTCTAACTTCTCCGTCTTAACCTTGAGCACGTGTGCTGGACAACCCCAAATGTGTAAATGTTGTAGACTAGGCTTTCGCTCAAACCACAATTCCCGGGGAGTCTTAGGTATAGACTTAGATGGTACGAGGTTTAGTATGTACATTGCAATATCCAAAGCGTATCCCCAAAAGGATATAGGTAATCTTGAGAAACTCAGCATAGACCTAATCATATCTAAAAGAGTCCGGTTCCTTCTTTCTGCTACTCCATTCTGTTGAGGCATACCAGGAGCAAACAACTGGGATAGAATCCCATTTTCTGATAAGTAACCCATAAAATCAGCAGAGAGATATTCCCCTCCTCGATCTGATCGAAGAGTCTTGATACTCTTACCTAATTGCTTTTCCGCTTCCGCTCGAAACTCTTTGAACTTTTCAAAAGCTTCGGACTTGCGGTGCATAAGGTATGTGTAACCATATCTTGAGTAATCATCTGTGAAAGTGATGAAGTACTCATATCCTCCTCTGGCCCTGACATTAATGGGTCCGCAGACATCAGTATGCACTAATTCCAATAAATCTTTGGCCCTATTACCCTTAGCTGAAAAAGGTCTTTTGGTCATTTTACCTTTCAAACAGGACTCACAGACAGGCATTGGTTCTACCACCAATGAAGGTAAGATACCATCTTTCAGTAGCCTCTAAATCCTGTTAAGGTTTATATGACCTAGCCTCAGGTGCCAAAGTTTTGTTGGATTAGTTGAATGTGACTTTCTCTTTAATGATGGTCTATTAATTGTTTCAATATCATGTATCTTATACATTGTGGGAGTTAACAAATAAAGTCCATTGGTTACCTTGCCAGAACATATGAAAGTACCATTCCTCTTTATGACAATTTCAGTACCAAAAGTAATAGAACAACCATTATTCACCAAACTAGAAACTAAAATTAAATTCCGCCTTAAAGACGGTACATATAATGTTTCTGACAAAACCAATGTATTATTTGAAAAACATAAAGTAATGACTCCCACTGAAACAGCCTCGGCCTTAGCATCAGATCCTAGGTTGACAATGATTTCTCCATCACTTAGCCTCCTGGTTTCCCTGAACCCCTGCAACATATTACATATGTGATTAGTTGCCCCGGAATCTACACACCAGGATTCTGAAGTACCAGTTGCAAAACTAACTTCAAATATAAGTGACTCAATCATACCTGGGGTCTTTTTCTTCGACAGATATTCTGGACAATTCCTCTTCCAATGTCCTGTCTTACCACAATGGAAACACTTTCCTTTTGTCCCTGAACCCTTAGCTTTAGCCATGCCACCAGTTGGACCATTCTCCACCTTAGGACCTTTCTGAACTGATTTCTTTTTGCCTTTCCGCCCTTTGCCTTTCGGCTTGGACTTGGCATCTGACTTTTCTGTCATTAAAGCAGTTGGTTTTTTCTTCATAATCCCTTCAGTTGCTACCAGCTGACTAGATAGCTCAGCCAGAGTCCGATTCATTTTATTCATTTTATAATTGACCTTGAAATTGTTGAATGACTCTGGTAGTGACTCAAGGATTATGTCAATCTGCGATTCTGCATCAATCGCAGCTCCCAGTACATCTAACTCATTTAATGAGTCCATCATCTTCAACATGTGTTCCTGTACTGATGTACCTTTAGCCATCTTGGTGCTAATGAGGCTGCCTGCCTAGCAGGTCTGCCTTGTTCTGCAAACATCTCCTTTAAGTTCGATATCATATCATATACAGTCTTATAAGATTGATGTTGGTGTTGCAGCACACTAGACATGGATGCCAGAATGTAACATCGGGCCATCTCATCGTCTTTGGCCCATTTGGTGTAAAGGTCCTTTTCTTCTTCTGATGCATCTGGGCCAGGCTCTTCAAGGGGGTTTTTGGTAAGGACATATTTATATCCTGAAGCTGTCAGGACAATATCCAGATTCTGTTTCCAGTCTACATAGTTGGATCCCACCAAGTTATTCTGGTTGAGGATGGTCGCAAGTGGATTGAAAGTATTCGAATTCATGCTTGTAATACTGTAGCACATAACCATACATTCAATTAATGAATTTAAATGACATTAGGGTTTAGTATTCTACCAAATTTATGTGGGAATCCTCATAACCACAAAATTCAGAATACATCGGAATTCCAATCCTGCGGGGTATGCCTCCTTGGGGAGCTAATACCTCCTAGACTGGTGCGGATCAAAGTTGGTCAAAATTGGGATTAAGACTAATTATCTATGATCCCCATCATTCATTACTATCTAAGTATCTCATACCAAATAAGGTATGACTCCCGATTAGCTTCGGTTTCTAAAATACATGAGGCAAATCCTTGGGAATACTACATCATTATTTTAGTTAAGTGTGACCCACCAACTAGCATTGCATGACAACCGTTACGGGCAGCTCCTCCTTGGGGAGTGGGCTCCCACCCCGTCACATTAACATTATCCATAGGAGATCCATATCCAGTATCCAGATAAATACAAGCCCTCCGTGGGGAATGGCCATTCTCAAAATGGTGCAAGGCTAATACTTTCCTTACAATGGACCTATGGTGGAAAACCATGGGGATTTGTATATATATAAATGCCCCGCTCCCACTTAATATTTTAGAGTTGAGGATTTCCTTATAGGTGTATTGGTCCATCAAATATAGGTATAAATTCATTTCATGATACGACCAATGATTGGTTCCAAGTCAAGTTATTTTAAGGAAAGTCCAATTTCTAAAATTAGTGTTACCAATAGATCCATCTCATGGGCCCACCAACTCTAATTAGAACTCTTTCCAAAAATTAATTTGATTTGACCAATATTGGAATTTGCTATGTTTGGATCAGATATGGAAATATTCTAAAATAAGCATTCATCCATAAATAGAAAGTGCTATAATAAAAGACTAGTCCTCTCCTCCACATGGCCCAGGCGGAAAAGACTTCTTGGACTTCTAGACTTTCCAAAACTTTGGGAATCCTCAAACTCTTTGGGCATCTCTAAAACACCTTTTGGTAATCATCAAACTCTTTGATTAGGAGTCCAGCTTCTCTTTCCCTCTTTGTTTCGGACATCTCTAGAATTTACAATTTTTTTAAAAAATACATAAATTCCTATGTCTCTATAATGAGACTTACATGGTAATCTAAACATGGAAATAAAAGGGCTATAGGGAAATTCACCATGCCTTGCCCTTTCATGGGAAACCAAGGAAACTATGATGCCCTTTACACTTAGCCACAAATAAACCAATAAGTAATAGGAAAGAAAAAACATGTGGGCCATATGGAGAGGACATTATCACCTGCAAGTTAGTATCTCATACACCAAAGCATCTTACAAAACCAGGTTGCCAAACCACAATAGAAACACAAGCTGCCAATAGTTTGCCACCACGATACAAGATCCCCTATGCAGCGGGGGTCCGGGGGCAGCGCCCCCGGCGGGGGTCGAGCTGACGAACCCAGAAATTTGGGTTTTTTTCATATTCGGCTCCTGCTGTCCCTAATCACTTTTAATGATCTTAGTATGCTTCTAATGGTATCTTACCATCCTCCTATCATGATTAAAACCTTTCGTGACTTTCCAAACATGGATCTACTACAAAAGCAAGCAAACCCAATAAACACTGATCCTTTCATAGCCCTTGCTCTATCCTCTTCACATCTCATGCAAAGATTAGAACAAGATTACTGATCTAACATGATTAGAGATGAGGTATGGCTCTAATACCAATTGTTGGAAGTAGGTGGGTCTCGTGGATAGATTTTAAAAAACTTTTGACCCATTTGACACAGGGATCAACAATCCATAAGACCAAAAACCCAATCCAGGATACATTACCCTCAGTCTCGTGACCATGTACAGTAAATATTCTATCTTATAGATAGAATCAAATAGCACTAAATATCCACAATAATCTACAACATGAAAGAAGTAGATCATACCTTTGGAGATCCGCAGTGCTCTAATGGAGAAGTTGCGACTCTACTTGATGATAAGAATCTTCAACACCTCATAGCCTTCCACGCTATGACCCGAATTGGATTTCTTTCCTCAAGAAGAGTGGTGGAATCTTCAGGAGAAATCCCAACTCGAAACTTTAAGGAACTAGAATAGAGAAGGAGAGAGAAACTCGCGCAACTCTTGCACGAATAGGGTTTTGGGCGTGAGAGAGACTCTTATTGGACGTCCAAGAGATTTTATAGACTTTCAAATCTCTCCCTTGTCTAATTGAAATAGAAGTCTTACTTCCAAAGCAATTAGCAGCTTTTTCCTTTTCAAACTCTTCTTTCTAGAGTTCAAGTCGGATTAGTATTTTCCAATATCTTGGGCTAGTGTAGGGACCACTAGGGATTCCTTAGAAAGTTGGCTCCAACTGGAACATCGCGACCCTACATCTCATGTGCAATCCGGGCCCACAGTTAATTGCAAATAACACCACTATATAAATGCAATTGCACTCCAGTCTTAGGAATAAATTACAATGAAGACCCTAAACTTCCCAATTACCACAAGTAGGCCCCTCTATCAATATATGTGGATCAATTGGAATAAATCTATCTCTTCCAATCAAAGTTCCACATCTTATTATCCTTGAGCCCCAATTAATCACAGTAATCATCAGTACCATCCAATTAACTCTTAATTGAGATGGGTGCGCACTTACTAATGACAAATCCATTAATTGGCACAAGGGGATAATAGAGATAGATTCCATCTTGATCATTCAACGTTCCCACAGTTCTACTACCACATACCCAAGACACCGAGGTGTTAACCTACAGTCGGCCTCACTCATTGGTGACTAAATGCAAATGAATAGATAGAAACTTGAGTTCGTCAATGTCTCAGGATTGAGAGCCTATTGCTAGGGAATTATGAGAGCATACCTTATTATCGAGACAGAATTCCATAAGGTGCATCTCATGGTCCTTCAATACATCCAATGTACCAGCACCGTGATCCAGAATCTTACATTCTGATGGTTGAGACAAATCACATTATCTCATAGTGATCAAAGTGCTGCAACCTTATCAAATGAGATGCCCAATCTCATTACTGGTTGTGAAGCTATTTAAGTATTAGATTTGTGACATATATCTCCCGCGTGTGGATCTCAATATGCACATATATCACATCTAATATACTAATGGGATCCGGTTCAACTCATGAACCATTATGTCATATGTATTGGTCATGTGCATGAAGTAGTAAAATAACATTCATCTCGTGAAAGTAAAGCATGATTTTATTGATAAATAAAGAAATTAATCAATTTATTACATCAACTGATGGATTGAGTCCACAAAATCTAACAAAAGGCCTCAATAAAAGATGATCCTACTACATGCAAAAACATGCAATGGGTGAAATGAGTAGGAGATATATGCATGTCACCAAATTGAGTCTCCTTGACTCATTTATGCTCAAAGCATTGAAATGAAGGTGGAGTCTTTACCTTAGGGAGCTGTAGGGAAAATGATGAAGTGAGATTGTGAGTTCTAAGTGAAAGAGGATGAACAAGAAGCAAAGGAAAGAAGATAGAAGCCTTGAGTCTCACATGCACAGCCACTTCATTGTGGAGAGCATTATTTTCATCTTTTATTTTCCAAAGTGTTTTTTCATGTTCTCTTAATTTGATTAAACTTTCTCTTTCTGTAGATAATTGGGCTTTTACTCTTTCAAGTTCTTTGATTAATTCCTCCTTTTCAGCATTAATACTATCAACCTTTTGTTTTAAATTATTAATTTTGTTTTGTTGCTTACTTACAGTTTCAACTAGTCTACAAGTTCCCTCATAAAATAGTTCATTGGAATCCGTGGTGTTGTCATTATCCTCATCGCCTAAATTTTCATATTCACTATCTGACTCACTTCCTGAGATTTTTCATGCGATGTTTCAAATTTAATCATTTCCTCAGAGAAGTTGAATGTTGTAGTGGTAGCCATCAGAACTGTATATTTGTCTGATTCATTTTGATGTGATTCATTTGAGTCAGAATCTGATTCAGATGAATCATCTGGCTACTAGATTATTTTTTTTGAATTTTCCTTTTTACGAACAATTGGTGGATATGTGTCCAAGTTTCTTATACCTGTAACATATGGGCTCCTTATACTTACTTCTAGAGAGGGAAATTGACCGACCTTTGTGTTTATCATTAAAGTTTTCATTTTTATAATCTTTCACTCTTTTTTTCTTAAATTGTTTCAAAAATCTTTTAGCTAAAAGAGCCACATCTTCATCCTCATCATCACTAGTTATTCCTATGTCATCTTTAGAAGATGAGGTGTTGTGAGAAGTGATTAGCACAATTGATTTCTTTTTGTCATTGTTAAATTTTAGTTCAAAGGTCTGAAGAGATCCCACTAAATGTTCAATTTTCATTTGTTCTAAATCCTTGTGTTCTTCTATAGAGGTTACCTTGGGATCGAATCTTTTCGGAAGTGAATTAAGATTTTACTACAAATTTTACCTTTCAGAAGAGTTTCCCCCAGAGCCCACATTTCATTTACAATTTTCATGAGCTTCGTTTGAAATTTTATAAACATTTCATTTTCTTCCATACGAATGTTTTCAAATTGACTGGTGAGCATCTGAAGTTTAGATCTTTTGACAACAGAGGTACCCTCATAAGTAACTTCAAGAATTCTCCAGGCCTGTTTTGCATTAGTGGTTGTCATGATCTTTTTAAACTCTTCTTGATTCATGGCACACACTACAACATTGTAAGCTCTAGCATTGTTTTGTCTAAGAAGTAGCTGAGTGGTAGACCATCTTGCTGGATCCAAGGGTCTAGTGGTTGTGACACCATTTATAGTCACTTCTTTAGTGGGACCCATCCAGCTTTTCTCTACAGCCTCCCAAACAGCCCAGTCCATGTATTTCATAAATGTTATCATACGGGCTTTCCAGAAGGCGTAACTTGTTCCATCAAATAAAGGAGGCCGGGTAATTGAGCTTCCTTTAGGATTCATGGTGAATCTAGCAAAAGGATCCACTTCAGGTTATTACACCCTTAAGAAGTAACCTGCTCTGATACCAATTGAAAATGCAACAGCTAGATCTCACCAAGTCCTAGAGGGGGGTGAATAGGACTATTAAAAATTTCTTTCCATACATGAGGTTTTATTAGTGTGCAATTTGAAGGCTTAATAAAAATTAAGAATCCACAAGTAAGATCAAGAAAAATGCTCAGAATTGTGTGTGCTAACAATGTGTAGAAATGCTAGTAGAACAAGGAAGATATAGCTCAAAAAGATGATCAACACAAGTAAATAAGGCTATAAGGCATCAACCACACACAGTAAGAAATAAACACAGAAATTTATAATGGTTTGGTCCCAGACCTACATCCACTCTCAAGAGCAATCTCTCTTGGTTCCACTAAATATGAGGTACTTACATAACAAAAACCTCCTCTAACAATTTTTGATCCGGTGGTTTGTCTTCCACCAACTGGATTTTTGATCAGGTGGTTGACCCTTGATCTATTCCACCAACTACAACAATTTTTGATGTGGTGGTTTGTCTTCCACCATATACAGTAGAGAAAATTGAAATAAAATAGAACATCCAAACAAAAATGTATACCTTAGCTTTGAGTGGTGCTCTTGAAGCTTGAAAGGATACTTCCAAGCTTTGACCTCTTGTGCTTGATCCTTGGTGATGAAGATCTTCAGATGAGTGCTCAGCCAAGGGAGGAGGTTTTATAAAGGTTTGGAAGGCTAAGATTTTCTCAGATTGAATGTAAGCGTTTCCTAAATGCACAACTACTCTTTTTAGGGCAATAATGGCACTTTAAGAGTTGTAGAGAAGGTGGTTGTGGGAGCTTTTAGTATGGTTTTACTAATGGTGCAAAAGCTCAGCTATGTTGGAAGTTTTCTTAGGTTGCTGTATGTTCTTGGAGGAAAGGAGAGGTCCTCTTTAAATACAGAGAAGCTCCAACGGTCTAATCTACTGCTAGCAAAAAGATGGCCTACGACTTAGCCGTAAACTCTGACAACATCCAACGGCTAGTTTGACCCATACTCAACAATTTTTTTCTTTTTACGGCTCAGTCGTAAATCCTTATACGGCTTAGCCATAAGCACCTTCTGGCTTAGCCATAAGTCAGCCGTAAGCTAAAATCTCCTAATACTGCTCTCTGGAAAGTGGCCCGTAAACTTTACGGCTTAGCCATGAATCATACTACAGCTTAGCCATGAAGCCTTAGGGCTTAGCTATAAGATCAACCGAAGGCAATATATGACTAATAGCTCTCTCTGGACAATGGCCTATAAATTCACTGTTTAGCCGTGAATCTTACTGTGGCTTGGCCGTAGCCTTTTTAGGATGCAACCGTAGGGTCAATTGTAGAACAAATGGTTCAAATTCTTCTCTCTGGAGAGTAAGCTGTAGAGTTTACAGCTTAGTTGTGATCCAAGTTGTAGTTCGAAAACATGGTGTTTAGAAGCCTGATTTCCATTTTATTTCTAAGAACATTAAGGGTCAATGTTACCTTATCCCTTGGCACTCAAAGAAGATCTTCTAGATGATGGACTTGATTGAACTTGATCTTCATTGATCGTGCTTGATCTTCATTGTTAAACATTGAGCTTCCTTGATCTAGCTTGATCATGAACTTCATAGACGTAACTTGATCTTTCTGGAGCTAGACTAGATATGGGTTACATAATTGACAACACACTCTTACAGTGACACTAAGACCAATAACTCATCAATTAGTTTAAGCATCACACCATCATCCATGTTCTCATGTGCACCCTAGGATATCCATTATGTGTTTGTGTGATCTATGTCCACAAGATCTCCAATAAATGTAGGATCATCTTTAATTCCAAGGGTGATATTTCTTTTTCTCATTTCAAGTGATATTTGACTAATTGAAGTCATTAGGCTTTCATGCATTGTGCATTATATTATATGGATTGTATGGTTTTTTGTGTGAGCTCAATGAACGTAGCTAAAGTATCCTATAAAGAATTCATCGGGGTTGGTCGTGATTCATTTGACCATTCAGGTGGTGGGAAATTATGAAGTGCATATGACCAGAGAGAAGAAGGGAGTACATATGATATATCCTGTAAGCGATAGTCATACGACCCACCCAAAATAAATTCTTGGGGATAAGAGGTTTCATCTATGTTAGGCCCATTTCGCAAATTGTCCAGTGATTGATCTTCGCAATTCAGACCACACATCTACCCATGTCATTGTGATAATGCCATTGATTTGTATTTGATTCAGCCTACCATTGAATTCCCACATCCATATCAGAATGAGTGAATGACTGTAGGGGGTATGGATAACCACATGGGACCCTTATTGGTTGATGATCTGATCTAATCATTCCATTAAAATCCTCCACACAATCCTCATTGTAATGATGATCATAGTGATTGGCCCACTTTAGTTCATAATATCCAACCGAACAATTTCTTTGATATAACTTTGCAATTTTTTCTTGTTCGCACAAGGCACACCAGGACTTTTGTGGGCCATCAGCATTGATTCCATTCACATTAGTTTGCCCATTGTTAAGTCCCCTCATGTTTGTGGATTCCCACAAATTCATTTTTGGAATCACTTGTTTTTTTTTTTGAATTATTAGATATTTTTATAAAATAGATGAAATAAAAAAACCTAACCTAAAAAAAAACAATAACTAAGTCAGCTCTTAAGGTTGAAAGGTTCACCTATGTTCACTAACCCAATCCTATGAAATCAGCACGGCCAGATTAGCCACCATGTAGTGGTACGGTGCACTTAATGGACCTGTTTAAAGGATCAATACCCCAAACAGACAAGCTGTATTGTGCTACAAGGGCAAAGGCTTTTCTTTGGCATCGAGATGATCAAGGATGGTAGTTAGGTCACTTTTAGTTCACTTTCTTCTAAAAGGAGTTCAAAATAAGTTGAAAACAATAACTTTTTTCAATTTTAGAAAGTTTCTAAAAATTAAAGTGATGTAAACTTTCTTGCAATCCATGCACTTTCGTATTCTAATTTAGGGCGGTTTAACATTCGATGCATGTCCTCCTATTTTAATAAAGATGCCAAAATTAAATTACACCCACAAAGCAATGTAAATCAGGAAAGTTTGAAAAGTTACCTTAAATGGTACTCCCCTACAACAGCACCAAAAACTTGTTCATGAGTTTTAACTGCAGAACTATAATGTGGTAATAAAACTAGTAAGACCTGATCGATCCTTAGGGTGCAATGTGTTTAAGGTATTTTCAACTTATAACTTGCCCTAAATAAAATCTAAAACTAGCCTAGTTTAAAAACTAACAAATATAAGCAACCTACTTGCCAAAATTAAATTAATTACAACCAAATAAAATGAAACTTTCCAAAAATTAAAAGCTTAAATCTAGAACTTCATAAAATAAAGCTAAAGTTGCTACAAAATAAAACGCAGGTTAGAACTTCCAAAACTAGAAAGTTGCTAAAAATAAAACTAAGAACTAAATTATAAACCAAATGAAACTAAATTAGTAACAACCAATCAAGCAAAGCTAGTGACAAAACAATAAAAAAATTAGAAACCAAACCTACTTTCTAAAATTAGAATCCTAAAGTTAGAATTTTCAAACTTTTAAATAACTTTATAATTTTTAAATTCCTTAAATAAAGCAAGTTTAGAAAGATCTTTAATTTTGAAAATTATCTAAAACAATCAAAATCATAAAACTAGAAACAAAATTAAAATTAGAAGTTAGTAAAATTAGTAATACAATGCATGCCATTAGATGCAGAAAAATTCTAAGTAATGCAATGCATGCCATTAGATGCAGAAAAATTCTAAGTGTGGAGAACTAGTATGTAGATGCAAATTTTATGCATGATTTGAACTATTCTAATGTACCCTAAATTTAAGTTTAATGGCTAGAATTCAAACTATACTAATGTAGGAAACTAACCAAAAAAATAGAAGTGAAAATAGATCTAAAATGAAAAAGTTAAGATGAACATGACAACTTTGTAAAATTCTGTGCAAAAATTCTGATCTGAGTTGACTAATTAGCAAAGTTTAAGCCTTTGGTTCACAATCCTTCCAAAATTATTTCAATCGAAAATCCTGTGATATAAAAGACTATATTCTAAACTTTAATTTTCCCAAGTTTCAAAAAAAAATTATGATTCGACTTGGCTGCCCACTTCTAACTTTTTGCCAAAAGCTGTTTCCTTCCAAAATTATTTTAATCGAAAATCCTATGATATAAAAGACTATATTCTAAACTTTAATTTTCCCAAGTTTCAAAAAAAAATTATGATTCGACTTGGCTGCCCACTTCTAACTTTTTGCCAAAAGCTGTTTTTGTATGCTAAAACTATGTTGAGTTATGCTATTTATGTGTTGAGTCTAAATTTTATCATTAGATTCAGATCTAAAAACTTAATCTCTAGCAACTTAAATATACACAAAATCCTATGATATGAAAATACATGCAACGAACTCTAATTCAACCATCGAACTATGCATAAAAAAAACAAAATAAAAACAATAAGAACATGACAAGAAAAATAGAAGTGCAGTAATTAAAACTAAATTACAGTAAAAGAAAGTTGGTAAACAGGAAATCAAAGGTGGTAGAATTGAAATCAAAGGTGGTATAAACTTGAAATCAAAGGTGGTATGTATATTCTCTCAAAATCCTCCCTTAAGTTAGGCCTAAAAATTACTTAAAATGTGCTATCATAGATTTGGGCCAGTAATCCAAACAAGAAAACACAAATCAAGCATTAAGAACAACCATAAGAATGAGAAGAAGAACAAGATGAATATTATTACACTAGCATGGTAATTCATTTACATAAGATAAAAAAATTTAAACAAAAAGAATACACATATTAAGATGGAAAAGAATTCCTCCTTTTAGTTGAATATTCAAGGTTGGTGGTGTGGCTTTAGGGCTAAGCCTTCTTGATGACTTGAGATGAAAAGACCAAAGAGGGAGAGAAGAATATAAGAAATCTAGAGGTGGGAGGTGGATAATTCTTCCATGCCTTGGATTAGCAAAGAGGTGCCCTATTTATAATTTTTTTCTTCTACTCCTTTTCAAAGAGGGTCCCATATGTGGCTTTCCTTCTTTGGAATATCTTGAGATCTATTAAAATTATCTTTGAATTCTCAAAAAGATAATTTGGATGATGTAGTAAAAGATAGTGGACCTCTTTTTGGATATCCCACAAGTGTGTCCTCATACATGTACATGTGTGTGGGACCGTTAAGCTAATTTTGTATTTTTTTCTTCTAATTTCTTGCCGCTCTTCAATGCTTCTCTCCTTTCTTTTGAAAACAAGTTTTTTGCTTCAATTTTTGGAAATGGGACCATGTCATTAATTTCCTACAAAACAAATGTGAATTCATGTGAAAAGACAATTTTAACCCTACGATCACAAATGCATGAATGCTGGCCCATCTCTCATGAAATGACAATAAAAATGCACACTATTTTTCATGATTTTATGTGAATGAACTAATGATAAAAATTTAGTTTCCTTCATGAGAAAAATAATTTTCACAAAACCTTTTGAAAATAGATTTCTAAAAATGGCATGTTTTATGAATGTAAGTAAAGAGTGTATTTTTAAGAAAATTATGCAAAAAAATACTAAATGAACTAAAAATGCGCGAAACCATTATATCATACTAAATGAAGATCTTTTAAGTCAATAAGTCTTAAAACGGTCTGAGATGTATATGAAAATATGCACTTTTAAGGACTTATAGCACCGCCTAACTAGCATTTTACTAGTCCCCAACAAAAATTGCTAATAAAAATGAGGAATTTCATCATGACATAATCTAACCTAAAACTAATGCAATGCAATAAAAGTAAATATGAATGTAACGCCACTTTCATTAGCACTCTCAACTGTATTTAGCATATGCAGTTAGCCCTTAAACCCCTAGGTTTCTTTAGTGGACGAGGTATGCCTCGTGAGAGTTTGCAGTGAATATACCACAAAATTCTTTTTTTTAAGGAGAAATAAACAAAAGTAGCGGATAAAAGAAATCTCCTAAAAGAAAATTCACTCATATTGGATATTTTCAAAACATGGAATATTCAAACTTTCAAACTTTTTAAGGTGCAATCCATAGTACTATTTTCGAAAACTTTCTCAAATTCAAACAACTTAAGTGCATGGTGAAAAATGTATACATCAAAAACTTATTTCAAATATTTCACGATAATGTTGAAAAACTGGAATTTTTCTTTCAAAAAGTCTGATCCCCCAAGATTTAGTAAAAAGAAAATTTCTCTTAAAGCTATTAAGATGTTTGCCACATTATTATTTCCTTTGATGGGCCTCTTTTCTGTCATTGTCTTTTTCCTTTGTAAGGTCTCCCGAGTTCATATGATAGAAGAAAAGTTAGGATCCAGGGAGCAAATTTGGTCTTTGTTCTTCCATGCCATACTCCCTTGAAAACTCTTGTGGATGCTCTTTAATCACTTATAACAAAAGTTAGGATCTAAAAAGCAAACTTAGTCTTTCTACATTTCTGCACATATCCCTTGAAAATTCCTATGGACACTTGTTGGGCCAAAATTCATTCTTTTTCTTTTTCTACCAAATCATTTTTGTGACTGTGAAATGTTTAAGTCCCTTGAGCTTTCTAATTAATCCATGTAACGAGTGTTAGGCTAATAACTCCCAAACCCAATGGCTTTAGGGCACTAGATATAGACATATCCCTCCAGGCTTACTAGCTCAAGTTAAAAAGGCTACAAACCCAAACTAGTCACAAACTCACTTTGTTTTTTTAAGAAATTGAAAGTAAATAGTGAGTGGCAATTTTCATTTTTGGTCGAATTAATTCATATTGGTTCTCATATATACGATTCACCAAAAATGAACCAGAAAATAAAAATATTTTACAAACTAAATCTTAAGTTCACATCGTATTCTCCTAAAAAATTCCAAAAACAACACTAAAGCTTTCGATACAAAACTTAGTAAAAATGTATATGTATATGTATGTGGAAAGCAAGTTTTGGTACACTTTTGATAGGTTTCCTCCTTTAGAAAATGCAAACCTTCTTTTTTTACTTTCTTCCAAAAGTATGAAAATTCCAGATTTTTATATATCTTTAAATCGGTTTAGTTCTTTTGAAAACTTTCTTTTCTAAAATAAAAAAATAAAGGTGCTAAAAAATTTTCTTTTCTAAAAACTAACTAAAATGATTAAAAACTAACTAAAAAGATAAAAGTGATAGGAAAATTGAAAAATTTTTGTCTAAAATTAAATAAGCATGCTTGTACCCACCACCCAACCAAAGGTGAGCATCGTCCTTGATGTTTATGCTTGCAATGCAAAACTATAAAGGTAACATGAGGAAACATAAATGTAAAGGAGGGTAAAGAGAAGAAGTCACCTGAAGATGTGTATGAGCTGCTTCTTGTCCAAGATTAGACAAAAAAGAAAAAAGAAAAAAGGAACAAAAAGACAAGAAGCTACTCTAAAAGGAAATATCTATGTTAAAAAAAAAAGAAAAAACCTACATTGCTAGATTTGAAACCATGACTCCACCTAGATCCTAGATGAAATTTTGCTCCACTTAATTCACAGGAAACACAAAAAAAAAAAAAAAAAAAAAAACATGTGAATTTTATGCACAGTGAACATGAGGATTGCATGTTCTTTTTGAATGTGTGAAGGATGGACCACCATTAAAAATTCTTCCTTTCCCCTTAAAAACGAATCTTTGAAAAATAGGAAAGGAGAATATAATAAGCCACCAAGTGGCCCTAGGACCTCCCGTGCCACAAATTTCATTAGTTCAATTCTATCAGTCCATTTAGACACTGGCTCAAAGGATTCCAAGTTGTCAAACTTGGGTGTTCGAATGGGACCACTGTTCTCCAACTCCACAAGTTTTTGTGATTAACAATAAGAGCCAAGAAATGTGAAGCAATTTCTCTAAGGCTTGAATCATTAGATTCCATGAAGAATTAGTACAAGATTCCAAGGATTCCAAATTGTCTGACTTAGAAATTTGAAAAATGGGGTCATCCTCCCAATTATAATATTTCTTTTGAAGTTCATTAGGATCAGTTGCGTTCCATCAATCATGGGTATATCAAATTTTTAAAAAACCGTAATGCCAAATTCATCACCCTTGGATATCCACTATGTGTTTGTACGATCTATTTCTATAAGATCTTCAATGAATGTAGGATCATCTTCAATTCCAAGCATGATATTTCTTTTTCTTATTTTAAGTGATGTTTGACTAATCAAAGTCATTAGGCATTCCATGCATTGTGCATTATATTATATGGATTGCATGGTGTTTTATGTGAACTTAATGAATTTGGCTAAAGTATCCTCCAAAGAATTCATCAAGGTTAGTGGTGATTCATATGACCATTCAGGCAGTGGAAAATTATGAGGTGCATATGACCAGGGAGAAGAAGGGGGTACATATGATATATCCTATGAAGGATAATCATACGACCCGTCTAGAATAAACTCTTGGGGATAAGAGGTATGATCTATGTTGGGCCCAGTTCGCCAATTGTCCAGTGATTGATCTTCCCAATTCGAACCACACAATTTACCCATGTCATTGTGGTAATGCCATTGATTTGTATTTGATTCGGCCTGCCATTGAATTCCCACAATTCTACATCCATATCAGAATGAGTGAATGATTATGTGGGGTATGGATAACCAGGTGGGACCTTTATTGGTTGATGATCTGAGCTAATCATTTCATAAAAATCCTCCACACAATCCTCATTGTAATGATGATCATGGTGATTGGCCCACTTTCGTTCATAAGATCCAACTGAACAATTTCTTTGATGCAACTTTGCAATTTTTTCTTGTTCATACAAGGCACGTTAGGACTTCTGTGGGCCATCAGCATTAATTCCATTCGCATTGGTTTGCCCATTGTTAAGTGCCCTCATGTTTGTCGATTCCCATTAATCCATTTTTGGAATCACTTGTTGTTTTTTAATTTTTAGATTTTTTTATAAAATAGATGAAATAAAAAGCGTAACCTAAAAAAATTATCAACTAAGACAGCTCTTAAGGTTGAAACGTTCACCTAAGTTCACTAACTTAGTCCTATGAAATCAGCTCAGCCAGATTACCCACCAGGGAGTGGTAGGGTGCACTTAATGGACCCGTTTGAAGGACCAATACCTTGAACAAGCAAGTTGTCACGTGCCATAGGGGTAAAGACTTTTCTTTGGCATCGAGATGATCAAGGACAACAGTTTGGTCACTTTTAGTTCACTTTCTCCTGAAAGGAGTTCAGAACAAGTTGAAAACCAATAATTTTTTTCAATTTTAGAAAGTTTCTAAAAATTAGAATGATGTGAACTTTCTAACAATCCATGCACTTATTCCAATTTAGGGTGGTTTAACATTCGACGCATGTCCTCCTATTTCTAGACAGATGCCAAAATTAAATCACACCACAAAGCAATGTAAATCAAGAAAGTTTGAAAAGTTACCTTAATGGCAGTCCCCAGCAACGGCGCCAAAAACTTGTTCGTGAGTTCCAAGTGCAAAACCGCAATGTAGTAATAAAAACTGGTAAGACCCAGTCAATCCTCAAGGAGTAATGTATTTAACGCATTTTCAACTTATAATCTGCCCTAAATAAAATCTAAAA
Organism: Sextonia rubra; assembly: GCA_037013555.1. Taxonomy (NCBI): domain Eukaryota; kingdom Viridiplantae; phylum Streptophyta; class Magnoliopsida; order Laurales; family Lauraceae; genus Sextonia; species Sextonia rubra. Next base: position 13,916,335 of record JASUAD010000008.1, read on the forward strand.
CTAGCCTAGTTTAAAAATTAACAAATACAAGCATCCTACTTGCCAAAATTAAATTAATTATAGCCAAATAAAATGAAGCTTTCCTAAAACAAAAAAGCTAAAATTAAAAATTCTTAAAATAAAACTTAAGTTACTACAAAATAACATGCAGGTTAAAACTTCCAAAACTAGGAATTTGCTAAAAATAAAACTAAGAACTAAATTAGAAACTAAACTAAACTAAATTAGAAACAAACCAAAATTAGTAACAACCAATCAACCAAAGTTAGTAACAAAACAAACTATAAAAACATTAGAAAAAAAACCTACTTTCTAAAATTACAACCCTAAAGTTAGAATTTCCAAACTTTTGAATAACTTTCTAATTTTTAAAATCCTCAAATAAAGTAAGTTTAGAAAGATTTTTAATTTTGGAAATAATCTAAAAAAATCAAAAGATTTTTAATTTTGGAAATAATCTAAAAAAATCAAAATCATAAAACTAGAAACAAAGTTAAAATTAGTGTAACGCTCCGACCCAGCTTGACCCTGTTTAGCAACTAATCAATGTTGCTTTAGTTGATAATTGTGTTTTGTTTCTATTTTGGTGTTGTTCCAAGTCATGGATAGGTAGTTGGGTTGAGTTTGACCTAGATTAGATAGATTAAGCCCTTTTTCGTAATCTTAGTTTTTCTAAGAGATCGTCATTTATGTATCATCTTGGCGTCGACACGTGTCTTTCGTTGAGCTCGTTCATTTCTATAACTACGTTATTTGCAAAAGATGTCGTATGGTTCTGCTGGATCAGGATTTGACTCGAACTGTAAATAGCCTTAACCATTGGACCTTCTTGTAATTTTCTCAATCTTATCCAATATAAGAGTCTCCACCGACTCTTCTCTCTCACTCTCTCCTCTTCTCTCACGTCTTTCACGTGAAATCTCTCTCTCTTGGCTTCTTCTCTTTCTCTTCTCCTTGATTTAGACAAGCAAGAAGGAGCTTGGAGATTTTGTTGTCTTTTCTCCCTTCTTATGTGATTCAAGGTATGCATGGATGTTGGATTTCTTCTCTTCTTTCTTTTCTAGTTATCAATGACTGTGCCCATGAGTTCTCCTTCTCTTTCTCTTGCATGATAGCTGTGAGTTGCGATTGGTCATGAATTAAGCCTTAAGGACAACGATTAGAGTGTGTTGGAAGTCGATTGAGGCAAGTATAAGCATAACATGTATGAACTCATGGTGATATATATTGATTTGGGATGATTTTCATGATATTACATGTAAAGGATGTTTACAGCCCAATTTGAGCTCAATTCCTTCTTTTAGACGTGATTTCAATTGTTTACTGCGTTTTCAGTGTTTCTGTACTCAATTTAGAAATAGACCCAGCGCATTCACGGCTGAGCCATGAAATGTGCTACGGCTGAGCAGTAACATGCATTACGGCTAAGCCGTAAGCCCCACCATGACCCAGTCGTAGATCAATACAGGGTGTACCTAAAAATAACTGAGAGTATGCAAATCTGCATCTCTCTTACGGCATAGCCATAGTTAAGCCGTAAGGAGCCTACGACTAAGCCGTAAGGTCCCCCACGGCTGAGCTGTGAGACTTGTCAAGTGAGAAAGCTAGGAGCTGAAGGAGACCTTATAGGGCCTTTGACCTAGAAGGTATGCAACCATGACTTGGCCATTGGATTATGAGGTTATTACGTGGATGATCTTGAGGGCTGCAAATCATTCATATTCGTTATCCAGCTGTTAAGCACCTCTCCATGGCTATTGGTTTAAGGGATTTCGGTGAACTCTACGAGAGAATGCAACACTAGACAACAGTACATCGGAGGCCTTAAAACTACATCAACATGCGTGGTTAGGAACACTGGATAACTAGTTTAGGGTTGGATCGCAAATGTCTTTGATTCAGCATAGATTACTTGCATGGCATCTTGCATTTAACTCGTTGACCTCCATTCTTTAGCATGAGTGATTAATATCATTAAATCATCGAATTGATATGTTCCCTACACCTTGAGTATATATGTATGAATGTTATATGTTCTTGATTTTGCACGTATGATATGCCTATCACAATATGCATGATTGACTCAAGGTGTAATGCATGATTGACTTTGTATGGTCAGGCACTACTCTACCTCAGCCTTAGATCCCAACGAGGTGAAGTGGTATAGTTATATGACCTTGCTGCAGTAAGGACACGTCTTGGGGAATCTAGACCCAAGGAAACCCGATACCCATTTGTACCCTAACCCGGTCAATGGTGTTCTCAGTATGATATAAGATCCCTAATTTGGGAGCATATGGCATGTGTAGTAGCCAACTAGTTATGTACACTGTATGTATTCCTTGATTCACCAGAGTATGCTATATTTCATGCACAACTGCGTGGTACACGACATTGACCTGTTATGATTTACGTTCTGTTCTTCTATTTTATTAGAAACAACATGTGTTATCTTGTTATTACTTATACCTTGTTGAATCGTTATATTCACGCATTGTCCTTGGTGTTGCAGGCTCAGATACCCAAACCGACCCCTCATCGGTCAACCAGGTTGCAGGGGAGACTCCTAATGCCCTATCCGGTCTAGAGGAGTGGATGTAGTCCCTCCATCGGAGAGCATCACGGACTCATTTTGTATACGAGCCTTCTTTCTTTTGAGATTGATCACGATTAAATCCATTTATGAGTTGTACATATTTCTTTTGGTTCATTTTGTAACACCTTTATTTGTTTATGCTAATTCTGTATTTATCCACTGCTCCTGTATTGTATGAGGTGATGTTTTGATATCTACAGCTTCCGCGTATATGCTTGCACGTGTGAAACTTCCCTTGTATGTGTACATTTAGACTGGGTCTACGTGTACAGGTACGGGAGTACGTGTGTCATCAGTTAGGCTTTTGCCAACCCCCGATCTCCTGGGCTCGGGTTGTGACAATTAGAAAGTTAGTAAAATTAGTAATGCAATGCAGCCATGAGATGCTGAAAAATTTTAAGTATGAAGAACTAGTATGCTGATCTAACTTTTATGCATTATTTGAGCTATTCTAATGCATCCTAAATCTAAGTTTAATATTGGAATTCAAACTATACTAATGTAGGAAACTACAAAAAAAAAAAAAAACAAGTAAAAAAGGATATAAAATGAAAAGGTTATGAATGCATGTACATGACAACTTTGCAAAATTCTGTACAAAAATTCTGATCTGAGTTAACTGATTGGCAAAGTTTAAGCCTCTGGTTCACAAACCTTCCAAAATTATTTTAATCTAAAGTTCTGGGACATGAAAGACTATATCCTAAACTTAAATTTTCCTAAATTTCAAAAAAAAAAAAAAAATACTATGATTCAACTTGGCTATCCAAAAACTATTTTTGTATGCTAAAACTGTATTAAGTTATGCTGTTTGTGTGTAGAGTCCGCATTTTATCATTAGATTTAGAGTTGAAATCTTAATTTTCAACAACTTAAATATGCACAAAATACTATAATATGAAAATACATGCAGTGAACTCTAATTTAACCATCAAACTATGCTTAAAAAAATAAAAACAATAAGAGCATGATGAGAAAAATAAAAGTGCAGTAATTAAAAATAAATTGCAGTAAATTAAAGTTGGCAAACAAGAAATCAAAAGTGGTAGAACTGAAATCAAAGGTGTTACAAACATGACGTCAAAGGTGGTATGTATATTCTCTCAAAATCCTTTGTCAATTTAGGCCTAAAAATTACTTAAAATATGCTATCTTAGATTTGGGTCGTCAATCCAAACAAGAAAACACAAATCAAGCAATAAGAACAACCATAAGAATGAGAAGAATAACAAGATGAATATTATTAAACTAGCATGATAATTCTTTTACCTAAGATAAAAAAAATTTTAAATATAAAGAATACACACACTAGGATGGAAAAAAATTCCTTCTTCTAGTTGAATCTTCAAGGTTGGTGGTGTGGCTTTAGGGCTAAGCCTCCTTAATGACTTGAGATATAGAGACAAGAAAGGGAGAGATGAATGTAAGAAATCTAAAGGTGGGAGGTAGGTAATTCTTCCATGCCTTGGATTACCAAAGGGGTACCCTATTTATAGTTTTTTTCTTTTACTTCTTTTCAAATAAGTTCTCATATGTGGCTTTCCTTCTTTGGAATATCTTGAGATCTCTTGAAATTATCTTTGAATTATTAAAAATGTAATTTGGATGATGTAGTAAAAGATGGTGGACCCCTTCTTGGATGTCCAACAAGTGTGTCCTCACACGTGTGCATGTGTGCGAGACCATGAAGCCAATTTTACATTTTTTTTCTTTTCTCCCTTTAATTCTTCTCTCATTTCTTTTGAAAATAAATTTTTTGCTTCAATTCTCAGAAATGGGACCCATGACATCAATTTCTTACAAAACAAATGTGAATTCATGTGAAAACACAATTTTAACGCTAAGATAACAAATGCATGAATAGGGGTCCATCTCTCATGAAATGATGATGAAAATTCACACTATTTTTCATGATTTTATGTAAATGAACTAATGATGAAAATTTAGTTTCTTTCATGAGAAAAATAATTTTCAAAAAACTTTCAAACAATAGATTTCTAAAATTAGTAGGTTTTATGAATGTAAGCAAAAAGTATGATTTTTAAGCAAATTATAGAGAAAAATACTAAAATAAATTTAAAATGCGTAAAACCATTATATCACACTAAATGAAGCTCTTTCATGTCAATAAATCCTTAAAATGGTCCAAAATATATATGAAATGATGCATTGTTAAGGACTTATCAGTTATCAAAAAGGAATGTGGTATATATCTTTTTTTTGGACTATAAAAGACTACCCCAGCTTCGGCCACCAGTTGACGGTGCTCATTATTTCTTGAAGCTCCATCAAAGTAAATGATCTAGTGAATATTTGAATCTACTTCCACCATGGGTTCTTCTACGAGGAATGTAGGTTCATTAGGTAATTCCTCTTTGAATTTGAGGCCTTCAAAGAGCAGATATTCTACTAAGATTTTGGCCAAGGCTTGCCCTTTGATGACTTTTGCCAGAATGTATCTAAGGTCATGTTGTGTTAAAATGATGGACCATTTTGCCAGGCAATTACTTAAATCTCAACCTTTTGAGACAACTCTTTTATTAGATTTATCTGAGAGATCATGTATATCATGTGAGATAGTAGGTAATGTCATAGGTTTTGGACGGCGAACATGAGAGCCAAGCATTCTTTTTCAATTAGCAAATATTGGTGCTCTGCTCTTATTATCAGTCGAGAAAGGTAGTAGAGAGAGACTTCTTTTCCTTTGCCATTCTCTTGAGCGAGTAATGTCCCCTAATGAAAAATCTAGGCCCCTTGTGAATAGGATAAATGGTTTCCTGGATAGGGGTGCTGCCAGAATAGGTAGGTCAATGAGATACCTTTCGATATTTTGGAAAGCATCGTCATATTCTTTGTCCCATATGAATGCAACTCCTTCATTCATTAGTTTGGAGATTTGTAGGCATTTTCCTGATAGATTCAAATGAACCTTCTGATATATACCAACCTTCCCTGTAATCCTCATAGCTGCTTTAGTGTTTAAGGTGGAGGCATTTCTAATAGAGCTTTAACTGTACTAGGTCGAGTTCAATTCAATTTTTTTACACATGACCTAGGAATTTTCTGGAGGAAATTATGAATAACCACTTTAGCAAAATCATATGGAGTTTGAATTTTCGTAGCTGCTCAAAAACAATGCAAATATTTGTTGGTTGATCGGTTGTTTTCTTAATTTTGACACCCAAGTCGTCGGCATAGTATTCTATAGTTTTATGTTACATATCTTTGAAGATTTTCATCATGGCCCTTTTCTCAACCACAACTTCCAAGGCTAATTCTTCTTTCCTTCTCTTTCCTGTCTCCAACCTTTGGCATGTTATCTAGGTGAGTCCAAATAATGTCAACCATCTTTGTGGGAAACAAGCCACCGAACACTAGTGAAGTATTCTACATGAGTTTGAGTGTACATCTTGAGTGAGGAGTCCATTAGATGACTTTGCATTCAAATTGCATTATCCAACTCCTATAAGAATGTCTAATGGTCCCATCATAGAAAATCACCATCGGACTTTGATTGCCAAGATAACAATCGGTCAAAGCACATGTTTAGGTACTTTGTTTGTGTTTATTGGAGAGCTGTCTTGGGAGTGTTTGAGTCCTTCTATCGATTTCAACTTTGGGTATGGAGAATGAAATAGTATTCAAAAGTTACAAGTAAGTCTAATGAAACCACAGGAAATGACTGGAGATGGTTGCTATCGGACTGTCAACATTTACTTTTTGTCTTCAATGTTTTAAATTGATGTTGTTCTCTTGATGAAAACATGCCATCTGCTTTTACATGTTGCATTTTTATACATGTTGAGATTGTTTGTACTTTGTGATGTGTCTAGCTACTACCATGCTTTGCTTGTGTTGTGTATAGATTCCTTGCATTGGATATTACATCCTTTGTGCCAGAGTGCACAACAAATTACCCCCTAAAAGGTCTTAAGGTTCTTGAATACCTATTTGGATAGGGAGCCTTAGCTTTTTGCCCTAAGTGTTCCTTGATGCCAATTTTTGGTCTCAAGACTAAGTATTATTTTCTCATTTTGGCCTTTGCTAAGAGAAGAGTATTATTTTCTCATTTTGGCCTTTGCTAAGAGAAGATGTTGCTGAAATTTTGGTGGAACTCCATGCGTTAGCCATTCTTATTGTTACTGAAGCTTCTTTTTTTTTTTTCTTTTTCTTTTTATTTTTGTTCTTCATATAGAAAAGACAAAGTGCCCACTACTTCATCTTTTGGAGTGCCAAAGAGTCGCTGCAAAGGCCAAGTGAAGAGTAGCCCAGTACAAGAGATCCAAATTAAGTTTTTGCCATCAACATGAAAAATCAACGAACTAGAGCCTTGGCTGTGGGGCTGGTAAACCTATTGGTTCTTGGTTAACAATACTGATTGGGTGAATAATAATCAAGTGAGCTTTGACAAACCGTGCTACATCTTTGGCAATGTGACGGTTGAGTCAATGAAGCATCCAAGTGAGAGTGTAAAGTACCAGTACATGGACACGGAAGGAACTTCTTATGAAGTGATCACCATTCGAGTTGTAAAGAGATACTCGAGAGTGATGATGCTGAATTCAACCATTCTGGGGAGGTCAAAACCTTTTTCTTGGATAAGGCACATTGTGCATTTCAGGATTGGTAAGTTTATATGCCAACATCCGTATTATTTTCAAGAGATTCCAAGATCTTAAGTAGAAGCTTTTGACCCTTGTACTTTATATCTTGAGCTACGTACTACCATCTTGCAATTGAGAATAGTAGGACTTAGGATCCGTATTGAAGATGGTAGCACCTAGGTTGGTGAGAAGCACATGTCCTGTGGATGGTTTTACTGCCTTCGAGAATGGCAGAACTGGACAACATTGATTAAGCATCATTATGAAGATACTTTGAGAGCAATCGGCATTTTTGAAGCTGTGAACACCACTACTCAGAGAGTGCATTGTGACAACAAGAACATATGCAGGGCAATCCTTGAATTTTACTGTCCTGCAACCAACATCTTCATCACTCTGAACATGGAGTTAGGATTTTCTTTATGAAAGATGAAGAAGATCTTTGGTTTGTCACCCCATGATGAGATCTACAATGAGACAATCCCATCAAATGTAGAGCTAGCCACTATGAATCATTAGTTTCAGGTTGCCTATAACCTCCTCTTTGGATTTTAAGATTCAATTCAGACAAGCAGCTAGAGCTGGGGTAAAATTGCCTTGTGGATGGAGTGGGTGAAAACCACTACAAGCTCCTTCTCACTAAATGAGGCATAATGCAAATGGAAGGGGATTATTCCTAACGAAGATCCCTAGAAGCCACCAACATTTATTTATCATGATAAGCCAGACTTTTTGCCATATATTTTTGCTAAATATCCAGATTTCAAGATAAAATGTTGGCTTGCTGTGTTTATGATAGCATCACTATCAAGTGTTCCTTTTTCAAATGTTGGGAGTGAGATCAAGCCTAACTACATATATTTAGCTCTCTAAATGGCATTTGGGCCCCTCGGTCCTACTGTTGTTGCATTTATGTCGACTAAATTGAAGTTATTAGCCTTCACAATTAGAAAGAGAAGATCCTTCAACCGATATTATGCAAAGCACCTGTTATACACCTGATTTATGTTCCACTGTAATGGACTTCATTTGCATAGTGGTGCACTAGGGAGCATTTCTATGGAAGGCATAGTAGGAGGAAGTCGTTTGATCAACACCCAATCCATGATTGAGTTACACCATCATTTGCATAATTTCAACAATTATGTAGCCTCTTGCTCTCCCGTGCCTAACTTTGAAGTTCTAAATTGCGCAATAAAGGGTGTAAAACCTCTGATTGATAGAGTTAGAGAAGGCGGTCATGAGGTTGACCTTTCAGATGAAGAGATGAGTTGGCTTTTCAACTTAAAACCTGCGGATTTAGTGTACAGGAATAATGCTTATTTCAACATTCAACCTTATAGACCTGCAAGGTTTTGCAAACAATTTGATTCCTACTAGGTTGTTGTGGGAGCACCTGGTCACATCCAAGGTGCAGTTGGCTTTCTGTAAGATGCTAGAAATGCTTGGGAGTCTTTTCAAGCATTTGGTACTGGAGCTCTCTTTGGTTTTCTATGTCTTCCTCATGCCGGCTACACAATCAGTTTCTCCCAATGGTATGCCAAGAGTATTATTGTCATCGCGGAGACCTATATAGGTAATCCCCGTGTCAAATGGCATGCTCCACCCTTTCATAAGAAAGGAGAGGAGGTGGAGAAAGATTCTTTTCACCAATCCAATTTTGAAAATTGGTTGTTTGATGGGAATGAATGGCGGATTGGATTGGTCACCAGATCTAATGTTTGCAAGGCCCACTGCTTGTTGAGAGGTGAAGAAAACAAAGAATCTGCCTCCTCCCAATGTCATTGCAACAAGGATGCAGTAGGCCATTAATGAAAACCTTCAAAAGAGGGAAAGTCTTATTGAAGCCAGGTGAGCTTGTAGACCTCCATTAGAATTTGGGTTTAGTTCTCATTTTGCCAGGACTAAAGTGTTAGTTGGCGACTAGACAACAAAGTTTAAAGGGGCACAGGTAATGATGCATGCAGTTGCAAACTCAGACATGGCTCATTAGAATTTACCATAACACGCCACTAGTTCATTTCCAACAAAGGCACATGTAATTTCAAGTCTAGTTGAGGCTGTGCAGTCAACAAAGGTAGTCCTTGGATCAAAGCCACCTATTGTTTCATTGTCAAAACCTCCAGCTGGTTCAACTCCTCGCAGGAAAATTTTGGCAATACACTCAGAGTGTATATAGAGTTCATGGTAACAAGGTAACTTCATCAAAGAAAAGGAAAGCTGAGAGCCCTAGAACCCTTCACTCTCAAAGGCCATGAGCTAGTAAATATCTTTTCTTATGATATTTTTCATTTGCTCTCCTCTCTTTTTTATTTTTTTTATCTTGATGCCTGCACTTTGGCTTACACACAAGTTCAGGTCTCAGCTACTGGTGGGTCTTTAAAAGAAGTGACCAAGATTGTAGAGGAGTATGTCTCCAATGATTCCGATGAAAGGGGCAGTGGTTTTGGCAGCCTCACTACTAAAGAAAGAGCCAATATTAACATCAACATCGAGTTTGACTTTGAAAGAGACATGTTTGATCAGGCAACAATAATGCTCGGGCTTATGGAAAAAACTACTACAGACATGCATGTAGGGTCCGTTGTTGAAGAAAGAGCTGGCAATGATGTGGGCATTGCCACTATCATTGACGTGGTAGCTAGCAGTGATATTACCATGGAGCTAGCTTTTGAAAGAGCAAGCTGTAAAGATGATCATATGGATGATGCTTCCAAAGAGGCAATCATCCTTAGTGGGGCAAATGAACACATCTCTGGGAATGAATCAAGAGGTGACATGGACCCCTTTGAGCCAGAGATGCTAGCTTTAAAAAGAGATACTGTTCGTTAAGCAAAACAATAAGAGATTCTGCTAGGGTTTCATAGGGACCAACTGTTGATGTTGAGATGGAAAGAGGACTTGATCTTGGCACCTCCAAGGGGAACTATTAGAGAGTTAAATCTAGATAGTAAGCCTTGATTGGAATTTTGAAAGACAATTCATCATCCTTTCTTTCTTACAATGGCTTGATTTTAACAATCCTTTATTAATCTCCTTTCAGGTGCTCAAGTTAATTAGGACATCTTTCTTATGCCTTAAATGTAAGAATGCCCTTTGGGTCACCAATTGAGGAGATAATAGAGAAAGAGAATCTTGAAGCTCTAAGCAACTTAGACAACATCTCCATCCACAGAGGATATTTTGAGGCATCCCTGAATAGTACTCTGAAGAGTGATTTGTGGAGGTTTATGGAATATCCCTCTGTCTTAGATTCATTGACAAAGAGTGTAAATAGTAACTCAGAGTTGTCGTTAGTGATTATTCTGCCACCTATCTATACCATGCTCCTAGTAGTACCAAAAGTGAGTCCTTTGGTGAATCTTGATTCAGGATCAAGATCACATCTAAGTGGATCACCTACAACTACACATGCACCAGGGAGTGATGCAACTTTTCATGTTCTGATAGAACAAAATGTTAAGCCCATTAGTGTTGTTGAAGATGAGGTTAATGTTGAGATGAATACGGCTAAGGAGGTTAATATGGTAGAGGCAATCATAGCAAAGACCAGCCCTCTTGCTCTAAAGAAGTTGGATCTTGAGGATGAGGCTATTAGCCTCATGGAAGATGATGTTCCTATCACGCCGGCTACTTGCAATTTCACGCCGCCTAGGGCTATGACACCTTCAGAGGTACACTTTAGGGAAGAACAACTAACACCTACCAAGAGAGTTGAGAGGCCAACTGCACCGAAGTTATCAGATGAGGCTTCAGCTGCAGAGGTTAAAGGTTCTCGTAGAGCATTGTTGAATGTTACAGTGACACCACATGTAAATCAAGGTCCTTCCGCCACCTTGTCTTCATTGGGATCATATGATTCAACCTCCATTTGTGAAGAAAGGTTAACTATTTATGGGGGTGTGGGTGCAAATGCTGAGAAGGAAAAGGATGACCACTTAGGGTCCTTGAGTCAATCAAATTTACAAGAACGTAAGTCTAGTCCATTTACACTCCCAGAGCTGAATTTGTTTAGTAATGCCCCCAGACTTGAGTTTACCATTAAAGGTGCAATGAGGATGATGCTTTGCAGCATCTTGGACACAGTATCATAAGAGAACCTCACAATTGAAAAGGTACAAAATTGCAATGCATTGGCTGAGATACTAGAACGCTCTAGCTCTAGTGCCAATTTGAACAGCCCTCAAGACGCTTTTGTGATCTTGTTCAGTGACCTTAAGGAAAAAATCACCTAGGACAGTGGTGTAGATTATGTCAGGGCCTTTCAAGATGAGGTTTTGATGGAAACAGCCAATTAGTGGTTGAAATTAAAAGTGTTGAAAAAAAAGGCTAAAGCAATGAGGACGTAGATGTTTAGCTAGCATGAGGATGAGTATGCTCCAAAAGAATATAAATGCTTGTAACAATAGATCACCACATTGTAGCAACAGGTTTCAACCGTAGAAGACAATGCTTTGAATCTTCATAGTGCCTTGGATGTCTTGGAAAAGTCTAGTTCAGAGAACTAGGCAAGCAGAGATAGCCTCTTTGCCAAAGTTAAGGCAAAACAAAAAGCCCTGAAAGATTTTGTTCAATCTATTGAGACTGAGATGAGTAAAAAACTAGATGAGATTGACATTGACATTGTTGTCTTGTCTTATGTGAGCTACAAAGGGCACTTTATAAGGGAACAAATTCCTAAATGCTGAGGTGATTTGAGAAGTTCTTAGATGAGGTTTCATTGTTGCAACTTTTGTTTAGTTCTTTTCATATTGACTAGCCTTGTTGGCCATGTATTTTTGATTTCATTCTTTGTGGTTGAACTTCAAATGAATATTAATGGAAAATTTCTCCCCTTTTTGCTCCATTTTGTCATTGGCATGGAATGTATGGATTGGTTTTGTTTGGATGCTTAATGTGGTTTATATGTATAGTTTGTTTGGTTTGTTTTCTCAGATTTTTATGAGGACATGCCTTACGATCTTTTGGATCTACAAATCAAAAAGAAAAGGAGTCATATAGGTGGATGTTATTTGGTGCTCATGTACAAAGCTTTCTCCAAGGTCCATGACTTGATCATTTTGGATGCCAAAAGGGGTCAAACAAAGTGGACATTATCCGATGCCCATATGTGAGGTTTTCTCCGGAGGCCTTGACTTGTTCCTTAGGATAGAAATTTTGTTTTGGTTTTTTTTTTGGATTTTGGTTATACAAGGTTGGCAAAAAGACTTATTCCATACAACCAAAGGTAGCCATATAGGTATTGACCCATAAAAAATTACAAATATTGCAGTGAAGACATTATAAGCAAATTCCAAACCAAAGGCACATAAACTCTGGGATTGTGGAATACCAAGTCAAGTATTACATCCAGATGTTCAGAGGTAATGCAATCAACTCAGAAAACTTCAGATAAGCTCAGAGTGTAGCAATTCAAATTTTAGAGTTGGTGAACTTCATTTGGTCACTTAACTCACTGAACTTTAAATTCAAAGTTCATTGGCTGAAAGTTTAGGGGTCATTGAACACACTCAAGCTTTGGAGTTACCAAAGTTACTAAAAACCTCATGGCAAGTCCAAATTATACTTAGGAATGATGCTTCAAAATTTCAAAGCATTTGGACTTCGTTTCAGTTCAAAGCTAAGCTTCAATAACTGTTTTCCAGTTCCTTATGGTCACTGTGACAACCAATACTTCCACAAGTTAGAAACATCTAAAACTCTTGGAGGAAGCTCAAATTATGCTCAAGGGAGGCTCTAAAAAATTTTAGTTCAAATGAACATCATTTGACCCAAAGTCTATAAACATGTCAACTTTGGGTTAATGACCCCCAAGGCATGGGGGTCACTAACCAAAGTCTTACTTTTTTTAGATGACAAAAAATGATGAAATTTGGATACAAAGCTTTAATCATGCTCAAAAGACATTCTACAAATTTTAAGTCAAAAGGTCTTCGTTTGAGCTTACTTCAATGACATGTCAACTAGGAGTCCGTGACTTCCGAGTCATAAGGGTCATTGACCAAAGTCCTACTTCTAGGGGGCCAAAGTTGGTGAAACTTGGATCAGAGGCTTAAAATATGTTTAAGGTCAATTCTACAAAGTTTCAAGTCAATTAAACATCATTCAGGTAGAAAACAAGCTAATTGCCTACGGTGTAAGGTGAATATTGACTTAGAACATGCAACAGGTGGGTCGTTGTTTGAAATCTTACTTCCACAAATCCAAACTATATGAAATTTGGATGGACACTTCAAGATGCCCCTGACATCAGTCCCTCAAAGTCTCAAATCAAACGAGGTCATTTGGGCCTTAAATAGCTGAAATAAGGGCTCATTTTCATGAAAAGTCATTAGGAGGGTTGACAAACTACAGAACATCAACATGGGCTGAAATTCTATGAACACTCAAAATAGTGCCACAAAGCACCCTCCAAGTTTCATGAAGATCAGATATCATTTGGTCCCCAAATTGGTGAAAACGAGTCACATATGCAAAAAACTCGAATTTGGGTCGGCGGCCATTGACACCTATGATGCCGTTCCCTATAGTTTTCAGTAGTTTCCTCCACTTTATTTCAAACTTTAACTTCCCATAACTCCCCAAACCACCTCTGAATTCTCTAAAAGGAAGGTTTTCTCACTTGGGAAGCGATTCAAATCAAGTTCCAACCCACCAAAGCAAGTTCTAAACATTCGAAGCAAGTTCCAATTAATCAAAGCAAGTTCCAATTAATTTCAACAAGCTAAAAGCCTAGCTCTAAGCATTCTCAAAGCTCCTAAGGCACTTCAAGCACTTCAAGTCTACTTCTTCTTCTCCTTCTCACTAACTTAAGGTGAGAAATAGTTCAGAGAAGGAGAATAAGCAAACATCTCACTTAGAGAAAATGAATGCAAAGGGCTACAAAGATGAAGCCTATTTCTTTTGATTTTCTCAGTAAGGAGGGGTTATGGGCTATCTTGGAAGTTTTGAACAAGCCTCTTTAGGCTTCATTCTGTTCTTAGAAAATTATAGGTTTAGAATGGCACAACTTTCGCTCCATTTTTTGCTTGTATAAGCACCCTTTCCTGATTTGTACCAAAACAGTTAGTAACCAAAAGGTGATGATTGTCAAAGGTTTTAGTCGATTCCACGGCCAAAATAAGCACTATTGGTGGTCATTCAATGCTCCAAAAGTTGAAGAAAATAAGCTCCAGCACTCTAAAGGTGAAACAAAAATGAAACAGAGAGGAAAAAAGATAAACAGTGGCCATTTCGGCCACTGTTTCTTAGTGGCTATGGGCCACAGTCACCTTTCATTGTCTTTCCATTTTTTTCACTTTTAACCCATTTTTCAGATAGTTTCCTATATTAACTAAATTTGTATCCAATATGAGACTAGAGAGAGCGTTACAAATTTTCAAGACTTGTAAACAACCTGCATCCCTGTGGTCAGAACATTTGAACCCATGTAAACAAAAGGAAAATAATGATGAACTGCAGTTATTTCTCATTCTTATTAATACTTGAAGTATGTGAATGTTAGACTCAAATTTATTGTATTTCACATTATGTTTCAAGCGCGATCAGAAGATTGGCACTATTTATGGAAATGATTTTTGCTCTAATTTGTGATAAAATTTGGCCAAAAAGGCATGAAAAGTGCTGAAATGTGCTATTGTAAGCCAATAGCCGCAGGATGCTGTGTAAAATGGCCTATGGCCACTAGATGCTATGTAAAATGCTTATGGCTGCAGGAGAGTATGCAAAAAATGCTGTGACCGCAGGAGACAGTGTAAAATGGGCAATGATCGTGGGGCTGCTATCACTGATTTGTTTTGTCTCAAAATGACTTATTTGACTTCTGAAGACACCCATGCAAGACCTTGATGTCTATGATGGGTTTGGGAGCTTAACTGAAGAAACTTTGCACCTCGGAGTGCATACTTTTGCCACTTAAATGAAGTAATCTTGTACTTCAATGTGAACAGACCAAATCAACACCCTTTGATGAAATATAAAAGTGTTAACTTAGTCCAAAAGGCTTTACATTATTGGCTATTTGATCACCAGTTCATTTATAAGACCTAAATAAATGTTTATATCAAATCAATGAAAAGAACAACGACATTGCAGTCATGCATTATCCGGTGTCACGCACTAATGGATCCTAAGTGATCAGTGTGGTAGTGGTGTAGGCTCGATCCTGTGGGCTCTATCCCTTGGATTGGATCCAACCCTCTCTTCCTTATAAGTCTAATGTACATAGTTGTGAAATGCTACCAAAATTTTGGGATCTAGGTCTAGTCAACTTAGAATGCTTTTAAGCTTAGCTATATAGTCTCGAAATGCTACAAAAATTCTGATAACTAGGACAGTCAGCATAGCATAATGAGACTGGGTTCATGCCTATTTTATGACCATTTTGATTCATCCAATTAGGAAACCATATTGTTTAAAAGGCATTCATAAACCATTTCGGCTTGCCCAAGAGGCAGCCATGTTGGTTGTGATACTATTATAGTCCTTTGGGCTTACCATTATGCAGAGACATCATAGGTTCTTTAATCATCACTTCTGATGAGGAAAAGGAGAGGCTTTTAAAAATCTCTATGACCTAAAACAAACCATCTACAAAAGCACCAAAGAGGGCTTGAACTAACTCTACTACCCCTTAGTCGAGAGCCTCAGTCTTCCCAAGACTCCCTACTCCTATGGGCTCCATGACTTCGATGGGTCATCAATGACCCCTAAATCCATCAAGAAGACCAAGACTACTAAACTTTGGGTCTCTAAATACACCTAAAATCCATTTGTGATTTTCAACAAGGTTTAGGAGGAACCTAAACGCAAAATAAAATTAGGAGGCAACAGCCTTCATATCGTCAAGCCTCGTCTGGGGGCAGGACAGGTCCATTTCACGGATCTTAAGCCAAAATCACTTGGCAAGTTGCATTCGGTGGCTGTCCAAGGCTCAAGATCATCATCTACTTGGCCTAAACAATGGGTCGTTAACAAGCAAGTACCAAAGGACCTTTGGTAACTGTTAACTTGCAAGAAGGCCGAGAAGCATGCATCCATTCCCAAATGCAGTATGTGGTCACTGCAACTATGCATTTCCAAATCTAACAAGGCTGAGAACAAACTCTTAACTTCACTTGAAGACAATACCTTCTACCCTCTGACTTAGAAAGAAGGATAGAGGCTCGGCAAGGGGTGTCTACCTTTTATCATTGTAGCACCAACCCCGCCATGTTCATCCCAGCGTCTATCACATGACGATGAAGACAAAATGAAAGCGAAGCGATTGGTCATCAATAATTTGACCGTTCTCGCTCGTTTCAAGGATTTGCTTGAACAAAAAAGGAGCAAAAGAAAAAGAACAAGAGATGTGCTATTGACATCCTTTCACTTCCCACTTCTAATTCCATGGAATGGGAACGTGTTGCCAGCACTTTCAGGCCACTCGTCACCAGGTTCAAAAATCAAACCTTAGCAGCTAGATTGGCTAATCAAATAAAGAGGAAAGCTTTGGCTCGCAACAGGGATCAAACCCAAAAGCTGTAAAGCATACAATCACTCAAAAATGGGTGATTAAAGAAGATGATCCAGACTTGACCTTGTCATGCATGGTTGGACCAGGTTCAGCTCGGAAAATTACTCAGAGTATGGCTCGGTCTCAATTACAATAGTCTAATTCCAACCCTCATTCAAGCAAGACTTCTAAAGGTCATGTTGAAATAGACTCTGATGCGGGTCTTATCACTATCTTAGACACAAAACATAGTCAATCCACTTCTCCTAGCCCCATTAGTACACTGTGTTCATGGCTGGGAGTGGGACCAGTAAGGATGGGAATGATGATGCTAGTGGAAGCAAAGATGCAGGCAAAGAAGATGCTGGTGAAAATCAGGAAGACAACATCAATCACGTTGTCAAGCAACAAGGAGCAAAAATTGATCACTTGACTGCCCAGTTGAAAATCTTGATAGATAAGTTAGGTGGTCCAGCTGAAGCTCCAATAAACCCTCTAGTTGCTGATAGAAAAGAACAGGCAATGATCAGGAGAGATGCCACTAAAATTGACCTGCTCACAGCTCAAATCAAGTCCTTGATAGACAAGGTGATAGCTGCAGGTTCTTCTGGTGGGGATCATTCGTCAATCCTTGGCCTTTTACGTAGATCCTAAAAAGCATGTATCCTTCAAGGAAGTTGAGGAAATACTAACAAAATCAAAAGTGGAGACCAGGATGAAAAAGAAAGGTATCACACCCAAGTATCCTTTGGAATTTGATCTAGTTCCATTTCCATCGGATTATAAGCTTCTAACTTTCCAACCATACTTTGGGAAGGGGTCAACATATCAGCATATTATGTATTTCAAATCACTCCTTAGAAGCTTACCAGAGATGGATGGACTAAAGACAGGGCTATTCGTCCTCACATTGAAAGGAGTTGCCTTTGATTAGGACAAGCAGTTACCAGAACTCACTTTCATAATGTGGTCTATCACGGAGGAGAAGTTTTTACTTCACTTCCAAGAGGAAGATCAAACAGTCACCTTTGCCATGCTGAACAGTATAAGGCAAGGAGACAATGAAATTGCACTATCCTTTATCAACAGATGGAGTGCATTATCCTACAGATGTGTGGAACAACCATCTCAAAGGCCAACCATTGAAATGTGCAAGACCAATTTGCAACCAAAAATCAATGCTATCATACTTAGTCACAAAACGAAGTCTCTGGCATGATTGGTTGAGGTTGCCACTGATGCAAAACTAACCCTCAAAGAGATTAGTCAAAGTTAAAGCTATATTGATGTCTTCTCCAAGAACTCTCAAAAAACTCAAGGGATTGCAAGGCAAACCTGCCTATATTCGCTAGTTCATCTTAATTTTGTTTGGGAAGTACAAACCATTCTCCAAACTCATGAAGAAAGAAGTTGAATTCGTGTGGGATAAAGCTTGTCAAGATGCTATAAGGTTCAAACCCAGGTTAATCTTGATTTACCCTAATTAATCCTATTTTAATCTTGTTTTATCTTAACTAGGCTAATTAAGCCCCAAATCTCAAGAGGCTTGGGACATGGATAGGTAGTTGGGTCTAATTCGAACCTTATTAGGTAGTCCAGGACCATTTCCATTTAGCTTTTTCATGCATTAGCATCATTAATGCATCATATTAGTTGCATTGGGTGAGTTTTATCTTGCGGGACATCTTTTGTGTTTGGCCCAAATCCATTTGGACCCATTCCAGCCCATTCAAGCTCGAATTGATTTAAACTAGATATATAAAGAAACATGAGGGCCTATATGTAATTCCAACCCATTTAAATGCTTAAACCCATCGTCTCTCTCATTTTCTCTCCTTGTAATCGGCTGTGGCTGGACCTTCCTTTTCCTCCTCTCCCATACTCCCTCTCTCCTTCATCTTTGCTGTGATTTGAAGTTTTAGAAGCTGCATGTAAGAGGGTTTATCATCTTCTTCAACCTTTTTTTCCTGCATTGTTCGCCTTCCAATAATTTGCAGCCCATCTTCTCCTCTTGAGTTTGCATAGACTTGAGGTAAGAAATCCCATCTCCCATTTGAGTTATGGAGTTCAATAAGGGTCAAGAGAACGCATCTATTAGCATGCATGCATTCCATTCTCATTCTTCCTCATGCATGTGTTAGATTTTTCATTAGAGGAGCCTCCTTCACCATTTAAACAAGGGGCAAATTGATTTGACTGTAGCATCAAGCTTCAGGCAAGTATAAGGATACATTTTCTTTACATGCATGGCTTTATTCCTTGATTCTTGATGGATTTTGTGATTTCACCCATTTTTTTACAGCTCCATGGATAATGCATGGATTTGATTGTGTTTTGGTGATGATTTTTGATGAATAAATGGAGAACGGTCCTTTAGGGAACTCAAGAGTGTAGAATGGAAGTTTTACTTTGGTTTGATTGCAAGTGAGATCTGGAAATGGAAGAGACAGCCAGTTGGAAACCAAACACTCTCGTAACAGAGTGTTTTAGGGCCGACCTGTTAGTCCTGAAGCTTGATCGGTTAAATTGCCTCTTGGGTAGTCCGACCGGTCGGCCACCCAACCTGACCGGTCGAATTTCCCTTCTGGAAACAGTCTGATTGGTTAGACCAACACCCGATCGGTCAGGTAAGGCTGACCTATAACTTTTAGCGAAGTGTTCCAAAATGAATTCTACGCTTGCCTATGGACTTTCTATAGTCTATGGGATAGCCTAATGATGGGTTACTCCCTTAAACCTTAGGAAGAAACTGAGGTATCCACCCGCACTTATTATCGCCTGTAGGTTCACCCTAAGACCATATAGGACCATAGAATTGAGTCCTTGCTACCTCAAACTAGCCCAACGATGAATAAACATAGTGGAGAAGGAGTGTTGAGCTATCACTCTTTTCTTTTTGATTCTCAAGTTAGTTTTCAATGTCATGTCATGGGTGTTGGCATAAGGTGAAGTATCCTTTACATATACATGAAGTAACACCGAGAAAGGTAACCTAGGACACCGAATGTCTTATGAATACACCATATTGAATGACCTTGGAAACCCGGATTATCTAGTATAGGATTGGCTAGTAATTGTCTTTGATAACCCTATAATCTAATTGCATTCATATTGATAATAACCTTGACCTCCACATAGGGATTTATATCAGTTACATTAATGATGATCAATTACTTAGTGTGAACCTATGCTTGATATCTTCAACAAGGTTAAGTTACCTTCTCATATCAGTATAAACAGATCAGTATATAGTAAGTAAGGACATCAGATTATTTCCGACATGTTTAGAGTCGGCGCCACTTAGCTTATACCCCATTGGAGGTTCGACAGACCCCATGGGAGTATTTTATTAGTTGTTTACTGTAGTAGTTATCAGAAAAATCAGTTGACGCTCTTATGGGCAGCTAGTTGGTCATGGCCCAGCTACTAGTGGTTTCCCAAGGACCAGTTTACTCTCTTTTCGAGAGGATATAACGGATGTGGTTGCCATTTTGATATGATGTGTTCTTTATTTCATGATTCACTATTCATGCTAACTCATATGCATCAGTGCCTAGATTTCGACATTGATCTCTTTTAATCAGTATGTCATTTAATTCAATTTACTTGTTACAACATGCTAAGCCTATGTATCCTTATCTTTGCTTAACCGTCGTGTTAGCCAGTTGCCATGGTGTTACAAGTGCAGAACCCGATGCCCATCTGGCAATCAGCGTGATCCTAGAGGGAACCATAGCATTACCTTAGGACGTAAATGAGTGGAATGAGGAAGACACCTTTTCGTGATTCTCCTCATTAGTGCGCAACCGGGATATTTTGGGATTGTCATGACTGATCCATAGAGCAGCTTATGGTTCATCTTGACATTGATATCTTTTGTATTATTTATGGATTTTCATGTACAAGCATGTAGTTGGGTTAATTCAACAAACTTGTTATTTAATGGATTAAAGTGAATGCTTTATGGATGCTTATGAGATATGTGCAGGTGAAATCTCCAGGTTTACGCTTAAATATCTTATGATGATAATACGTGTTTGTGGATTATCCTCGCACGTACCTGTGGGATCACTCTTGTGACAGTTCGTACGTGTCTAATCATGGCACGAATTGTCACGGGTATGTGTATCATTTCTCGGAACCCACAACTAATCCCCAATTTTTGGGTTTGGGGCGTGACAGATGCCTTTCAAGATATCAAATGGTATCTCAAAACCCACAGGTTTTTTCTTCTTTGATTCCATGTAAACCCTTCAACCTCTACATCCGAGCTCTTGACCACTTCCTGGGGGCATTATTAGCTCAAAAGAATGATGAGGTACAAAAACTACATCACTACATCCTCTTCAATGTGGTGTACTTGGTTTCCAACATCAACCCATTGAAGACAGTTGTGACAAAAGCTAGTGCATTGAGTGATCATCTAGCCAAATGGTCTATTCTTCTCTCTCAATATGACATTAGATATACTTTAGCAAAGGCAGTGAAAAGACAGGCTCTCGATGATTTTCTGGTAAAACACTCACTTTTGGAAGAATTTGAATTCCAAGACAATCTCCCTGATGAGCCAATCTTCTTCATTGAACAAATATGGAAACCCACCATTGATGCAAACTTTCATTGGATCATGCATTTTGATGGAGCTTCAAGAACTAATGAGTTAGGAGATCCAGTTTCCAGGGTTAGAATAATTTTTTGTAGCCTAAAAAAATTCTATGTCCTCACTCATTCTCATTGATCAAGCCATGTTCAAACAATGTAACAGATACATAACATTGATTATGGGTCTCAAATTAGCCTCGGAGTCGGGCATCAATATGCTTGGAGTAACTTGTGATTAAATAGATGAATCTTGAATATGAAGTGAAGTAAGTAGACTTGCTTCCTTTCTTCAACAAAGCTTGTGAACTCAAGCAAAGATTTATGCTAATTGAGTTTTACCATATTCTGAGATATCAAAAGGTCAAAGCACATGCACTAGCAGGATTGGCAGCCTCAATGTCAATCCCAAAAAATGACAAAATGGCACAGAAAGTAGTCGAAAGAGGGCTTCTAACTCCATTCGATACCCATAAAGTAGTAGCAGATTGCATCGATGTGATTAAGAATCGGATTTCATCTTTCCTAAATCCATTCAAAGATTGGAGAGACCTTTTTATTGATTACATTCTCCATGGAGTATTGCATGAAAATGCTAAAGACGGAACTAATATTCAAAGATGAGCTCTAAATTTCACTTACAATTTGTCTTCGAATACTCTTTATCGCAAATCATATGATGGAGTTCTTCTCCATTGCTTGTCACTACAAGAAACAAATTAGGTACTCAAAGAAGTTCATTCTGGCTTATGTGGTCCTCACCAGGCTGGACCAAAGCTTCATGGCTAGATTCGAAGGTTAGACTACTATTGGGCTACCATAGTGTCTGATGCTATCAGTTTTGCAAAAAGATGCAATGAATGCCAAATACATGGTAATTACATTCATCAACTACCAGAATATCTACATCCTACATCCACCTCTTAGCCATTTAAGTCTTGGGGAATGGATATAGTTGGAAAAATCAATTCACCATCAGAATGTGGTTATCAATTCATTTTGGCCACAATGGATTAGTCCTCCAAATAGGTAAAAGCAATGCCCCTTGTAGAAGTTAAAATAGATACAGTTCTCAGTTTCTTATAGACTCGTATCATTTATCATTTTGGGGTACCTAAATATTTGCATCAAAACAATGGTCCTTAATTCAACAACGACAAATTCTATAGATTCTGTGACAAGTACAGAATCTAATACCATCCTTCCACAGCATATAACCTTGCAGCTAATGGATTTGAAGAAGCTTTCACTAAAACTATTTGTAGAATTCTAAAGAAAATGGTATTTGACCATAAAAAGAGTTGGAGTACCAAATTTCTTGAAGAATTGTAGGTCTACAGAACTACAATTCGTGGTCCAACCAAATCAACACCATATTCCTTGGTTTATGGCTGTGAAGCTATGATGCCTTTGGAAATTCAACTCCCTTTTCTTCGAGTAACTGTAGTAAACAAATGCACTAAAGAAAAAAATCCTAAGCTCAGACTTCAAGAGTTAGGAAGCCTTGATGAAAAAAGGCTTGTTGCTCAGCAAAGCATCAAATTATATCAAGCTCATATGGCTGGTTTGTTCGACAAAAAGGTCAAATACAGAGCTTACAAGAAAGGAGACTTAGTCCTTGCAATCAAAGGACCCATGTTCTACACACACTTATCAAAAGCAAGTTTGAATCCAAATGGGAAGGTCTTTTCATGGTCGATGAGGTCTACTCCAACAGTGCCTACACACTCCTCACACTCGAAGGAGAAAAATGCATGATGCCTATCAATGGAAAACTTTTTAAGAAATACTATATTTGAATGTCATTGATATACCCAAACCATGTATAGTGTACATTCTCATTCCTAAAATCCTCTAGTTTTGAGCCTCACAGCCTAAGACTCCCAACCAAAATCCTTTAGACTTGGATAAAATGACTATGAGGATCAAGTCCTTTGACCCCTCTAGTTAGCTTTCGTTACTTGGATAATGTCTCTACAAGACCCCTTATAACATCCCGTTGTATAGATCAAGTCCTTTTGCAGACCTTATATAGCAAAACTCAGCTATATGGAATAAATCTTTTTGCAGACCCCATGTAGTTAACCCTTAGTTGTATAGAACAAGTCTTTTTGCAGTCCCTATATGACTACCTTTAGTTATATGGACTAAGCCTTTTTATAGGCCTCATATAACCAAAATCCAAACAAAAACCAAAATCAAATCTTTGTCCTAAGGAATAAGTCAAGGATCCTGGATGAAACCTCACACATAGGCACTGGATAATATCCACCTTGTTTGACCCCTTTTGGTACCAAAAGGATCAAATCATAGACCCTGAAGAAAGCCTCACACATGGGCACCGAGTAATGTCTAACTATTTGACTCCCTTATAATTGATTTGTGGATCCAAAAGATCACAAGTCACACCCTCATACAAGTCTA
The DNA here is from genome assembly GCA_037013555.1 of Sextonia rubra. Taxonomy (NCBI): domain Eukaryota; kingdom Viridiplantae; phylum Streptophyta; class Magnoliopsida; order Laurales; family Lauraceae; genus Sextonia; species Sextonia rubra. The sequence goes on from JASUAD010000008.1 coordinate 13,940,051, forward strand.
AGAAAACCAAACCCAATAAACCATACCAAACAAAAAATCCATACAAACCACATCAAACACCTAAACAAAATCAAACCAAGCATCCATACCAATGACAAAATGGAGCAGAAGAAAAGTTTTTCCATTGATATACATTTGAACTTAAAGTACAGAATGAAGTCAATTTATACATGGCCACCTAGGCTAATCAAGATAAAAGAGTCAAACAAGAAGCTGTGGAAATGAGACCTAGTCCAAGAACTTCTTAAGTTGCCTCCTCATGTTCAGAATTTCTTCCCTTAGGACGCGCTCTTTATAGCTTGCATAAGCTAGGACTACAGCATCAATGTCAATTTCATCCAGTTTGATACTCATTTCACTCTCGAGGGATTGAATAGAGTCATTCAAGTTTATCTACTTCGCTTTTTCTTTGGCGAGAATGCACTCTTCATGGGCATGGTTCTCTGAACTATACTTCTCCAAGCCATATATGGTCCCTTGAAGCTTTAGAGTATCATCTTTTGAGGCTAAAAGCTGTTGCTACAATGTAGTGATCTATTGTTGCAATGTTCCTCATAGCCAAAGTTTTGTTTTTTTGGCTCTTCAAAGTAGCAGCAAACAGTTCATTCAGGTCACTTGCATCAGGATCACTTGCAGTCATGCCCTTTGCACGGCTCTTTGAGGCCCCAGAAGTTAAAGTCATAGGTGCTTTGTCTTTTCTGTCTACAAAAAAAAAAAAAAAGGAAGGAAAACATTAGTGACAACAAAAAATGACTAAGGTATAGAATTCTACCGAAATCTCAGCAACATCTCCCCCTAGCAAAAGGCTTAAAGGACAAAATAATACTCAATTATGAGCCCATGAATTGGCATCAAGGCACACTTAAGTCCTAGAACTAAGGCTCTTGGTCCAAACTAGTGTTCGGGCACCTTAAGACCTTTCAGGGGGCAATTAATTTGTGTTTGAGCAAAAAAGTTGCAGTATCCAATGCAAGAAATGCATGCACAACACAAGCAAAACACGATAAAAATCAGCACAAACCATAAACAAATTCAACATGTATGAAAGTACAGCATTTGAAAGTGATATTGTATCCATTAGCTTCCCATAAAGATGGTCGGCATTACTCAAATTGACTTGGAGAGTATACCTCGGGTCAGAATAAAAAAAGACAAAGAGTGAATTAGCTTTGGAAGTTGTAGTTGAAAAAAACAACGTAAAAAAGCTCATTCAAAGCTACATTTAACCACTCAACTGGAGGTTCATCTGATCTTCATCGATTTCTTTAATCGGCCACTCATATTAAGGTGATTTATACTTCTCATGTTTTTTGAGATTTAAGAGTAACCTTTTCATCAAAAGCAAAAAGAAGTGTGATAGGCATACTCAATTTGATGACCATGAATGAATCCCCATAGAAGCCAAGGTGGTCAAGTCTGTGTTCGTATCATGCTAGTGATTGGGCAAACTACTACAGACCAATCCCTTATAATTCCCACAGAGGCCATGGAGACCCAACTTGTACCTTACATTATGCTAAGAATCAAGCAAGTTGTCACTTCGCAACTCCCTATGCTTCCTACAGTCTGCAAGAGCTAGGTGTGTGCTGAAATTGTGTCAAATGTTCAAATAGAGCAAATGGGTGTGTCTTCACCTAACCCAATGATGAAGGGGTGAAACCTAATGTTCTACCAAAATTATACATTCCCCCAAAAGAGGCTTGCTCATTTTAAGTTCGTTGAAGGATTGATTCTTACTTTCTGAAGTTGCCTATGTACTAACACTGGGTACTCCAAAGAGGTCATGGACAATTTATCTTGGTGATATGACCATGTTTTAAGAAGGAAAAGATAAAAAATGGTTGCACTTCGACTGTGGCCCTTGGCTTGACCGTAGTCATGTTCCAACAATGGCTTAAGTTGCCAAGTTTTATGCAGAAAGGTATCATGTTCTTGATGCTCGAGAGACCATCAAAGCAAGCACACCGACCAACAAACAAAAGAAGAAGAGAGAAAGAATAGCAAAAAAAAAAAAAAAAATTGGAAAAAGGACTTGTCCAAACTCTATTTTACTCTATGTAGAAAGCCCTTGGAGCCATGGATGACCATCGGACAATTGGGTTTTTGTACATTAGTGGAATAGATGAAATGCTCAACAAGGCAAAAGCATGGAAGCACTGAAGCAAATAAATTGAAAAGAAAAATCAGTTAAGTATTCCATCAAACAGGTAGTGATCATGGCCATCACTATGGGTTTGCCTTCCTACTCTTAATTGTGCCATGTGTTTGAGATGGTGTCACAAGAGTCACATTGCATCAGAAGATCAGATCATGCATTTTGAACAAAAGAAAAAAAAAAGAAAGAAAAGAGAGAGAGAGAGAGAGAGAGAGAGAAGAAATCACATCAGGTGACCATGAACTTCTTACGGTTTATTCTGGCCGTGACCATGGATTTGCTTGGAAGATACTCAATTCAAGCAGATTGCTAAAAAAAGAAAAACAGTTGAGAAGAAAAATTTGCAAGCATGACTCCACCTTGTCACATACAGAGCTCAGAGACTCTGAGCAAACCCATGGAATTTTGGGTCTGTGCTTTTGCCAATTCAGGAGTAGGCCAATTCGCAAACAGAGGAGGTTACATATGAGAAGAGATAACATTAGCTCAAGCATAGTACAGAAGCAAAATATATATATATATATATATACATATCATCATCACGGTCAAGTTATTCATCGAACAGGTAGTGACTGTGAAATTCACCCGGACACTGTCTTCCATGGCTGATAATGATGCTAGAGTAGAGCTCTGATTTGGGGACAAATTCATTACTCTACCACAGATTTGCTCCAAACATCTTGAATGAAGTTTGGATGATGCTCTTGCATCAGAACTGGGCCAAATCAAAGAAAGGAAAAAAATGAAAAAAACAAGTAGCAGGGCAGCCCCATCTCCAATGTTGTGTTCGTGAAGTACCCCAAGAAATTGTGAAGAAGTTCTTAGGACTTTTTGTGTGATTCTTAACAATCGATGGAGAAGATGAAGAAATAGCAGGCAAACCATGTCGTGCATTAGCAAGAACAAGCAACAAAAAAAAAAAAAAAAAAGGAAAAGACAGAATCCAAATCCGGCCATGAAGGAAGCTTGAAAAAGATGCAGAATAAGCACTCACCTGCCATTAACAAAGCTAGGGTTTTGAATCTTGCTTGAAGGATGAGAAAGAAAAAGGGGGTCTGCAACTCTTTCTCTCTTGGTTTCTCTTGCTTTACATTTTCACAGTGATGAAGTGCAGGAACTTGGAAACTGCCGGTTTTTGTTATATGAATCCCCACGGCCAGTGTTGTTGCTCCTTCTTAAGCCTACGGTACTACATTAATGAATAGTGGAGTCCATGGCTTGCTGTCCCTCTCTCACTCACGGTCACTGCTTTTCCTTCTCTCACAGACACTGCTATATCGAGTAATGGGGTCCATGGTTTGCCAATCCTTTCCCATGGACTCGGTATGATTGGCAGTGTGGCCCACAGCTTCTAGGCTCAAGCTTCCTTGACCCATGACCTGATGCTTCACCCTCTTCATCCACTGACACTGTCTGATTAATCAATGGGGTCCACAGTTGGTGGCTAATTCAAAATTGAGATTCCCTCTTGGCCGCTGCCTTCCCCTTTCCCGCAGACACAAGATGCCATAATAGTAGGATCCATGCCTTGGCCAAGCCCATAGTTGTTGCCACCCTACTCTGACTCACGATCACTATGATTTTGAGGAGTGGGACCCACTGCTAGTTGTCTACTCCCTCAAATGTTAACCACCAAATTCCCATAGAATGGTGAACCCACTTTGGGCATCCTTTTCCCCAAAAAAAAAAAAAAAAAGAAAGAAGAAAAAGAAAAAGAAAAAAATGAATTTCCCATAACAGAGTGAACCCACTTTAAGGTATCTCTTTTCAAAAAAAAAAAAAAAAAAAAGCACACAAAGAAGGGAAAGACCAAAAAAATGGTTTTCTTTCAAAACCAGTCAAAATTTTGAATTTATCTTGGGTCAAACCTGAATTTGAGCCATCATCTCAAGTTGTTTTGGATCAAAACCCACAAAAGCCAATCTACTTCAAAATTCCCTCTCATTTTGACTATGTTAGGGCAAGTCAAAATCTAACCTTGATTTTGAAAATAAACCAAAATCCATGTAATTCCAAACCTAAATTCATTTCAAATTCAAACTTTGATTTTCCTAAACACCTCAAGAATTCGTTAGGTGTGTGTTCCCCACAATCCTCATAAAGATGCCACTTCGGATATCTGTGACAAATAAGACAAGAGAAAAGTCAATCCCTTTCTAAAATCCAAACCAAATTCATAAATTTTTGAATTTTCTAATGCTTCAAGGATTTCTTTTTCTGGGTGTTCCTGCAGTCCCCACGGAGATGCTACTTTTAATGTCTGTGAAATAGGGCAAAGAAATTCAAATTTCTTATGTTTTTACCAAATTCCAACATCAAACCCTTTATAATTTTTATCAAAAATTTCAAAATCCCAAGTTTAGGCTTACAACCTACCTTGACAAAATTACATTTTCATCAAGCTATTCATCATTCCCACATATTGGCTATTTCGAGGCATATTGATGTCCCACTATAATCATTATACCTCGAGAGGGCACTTGTTAACCTATAAAAAATTAAAAATGTTGCAGTGAAGCCATTACAAGCAAATTCCAAACCAAGGGCACATAAACCTTGGGATTGTGGAATGCCAAGTCAAGTACTGTATCCAAATGTTAGAGATGATGTAATTAACTCAGAAGACTTTAGATGAACTCGAAGTGCAACAGTTTAAATTTCAAAGTTGGTGAACTTCATTTGGTCACTCAACTCACTAAACTTCAAATTCAAGGTTCATTGGCTCAAACTCTAGGGGTCATTGAACATACTCAAGCTTTGGGGGTACCAAAGTTGCTAAAAACCTCATGGCACCAAATTATACGTTGGAATGATTCTTCAAAATTTTCAAAGCATTTGGATTTCGTTTCAATTCAAAGCCAAGCTTCAATGATCGTCTTCCAACTCCTTGGGGTCATGGTGACAACAGACACTTCCACAGGTTAGAAATATCTGAAACTCTTAGGGGAAGCTCAAATTATGCTCAATGGAGGCTCTGAAAAATTTTAGGTCAAATGGACATCATTTGACCCGAAGTTTATAAACATGTCAACTTTGGGTTAGTGACCCCCAGGGCATGGGGGTTACTAACCAAAGTCCTACTTCCAGATGACTAAAATTGATGAAATTTGGATATAAAGCTTTAGTCATGCTCAAAAGTTATTTTGCAAATTTTCAAGTCAAAAGGACTTCGTTTGAGCCCACTTCAATGACATGTCAACTAGGAGTCCCTAACTTCTGAGTCATGACGGTCACTAACCAAAGTCCCACTTCTAGGAGGCCAATGCTGATGAAATTTGGAACAAAGACTCAAATATATTCAAAGTAAATTCTCCAAAGTTTCAAGTCAATTGAATGTCATTCAAGTAGAAACCAAGCTAACTGCCTGCGGTGTAAGGTGAATATTGACTTACATGCAACAGGTGGGTCGTTGTTCGAAATTTGCTTCCACAAATCCAAACTATATGAAATTTGGATTGACACTTTAAGATGCATTTGGCATCAGTCCCTCCAAGTTTCAAATCAAACCAAGGTCATTTAGGCCTCAAATAGCTGAAGCAAGGGCTCATTTTCATGAAAAGTCAATGAGATAGTTGACCAACTTCAGAACATCAAAACAGGCTAAAATTTCAATGACATTAAAATAGTGCCAAAAAGTATCCCTCCAAGTTTCTTAAAGATCAGACATCGTTCGGGCCTCAAACGGGCAAAAATAGGTCAAATATACAAAAACCCCAAATTTGGGCCTGTTAGTGGCCGCGGCTATAGTCATTGACACCTGTGATATAGTTCAGGGTAGTTTTTAGTAGTTTTCTCCACTTATTTTGAACTTTCACTTCACATAACTCCCCAGACAACCTTTGGAGTCTATCAAAGGAAGGTTTTCTCACTTGAGAAGAGGTTCAAATCAAGTTCTAATCCACTGAAGAAGTTCCAAGCAATCAAAGCAAGTTCCAATCAATTTCAAGAAGTTAAAAGGCTCAGTTCTAAGCATTCACAAGGCTCCTAAGGCACTTTAAGCACTTCAAGTCTACTTCTTCTTCTCCTTCTCCTTCTCACTAACTTAAGGTGAGAAATAGTTCAGAGAAGGAGAAGAAGCATACCTCTCACTTAGAGAAGACGAATGCAGGGGCTACAAGGATGAAGCCTATTTCCTTTGAGTTTCTCACTTGAGAGGAGTTTTGGGCCATCTCAGAGGTTGTGAACAAGCCTCTTTAGGCTTCATTATGTTCCTTAAAAATTATAGGTTCAGAACGATACAACTTTGACTCCATTTTTTGCTTGTATAAGCACTTTTTTTGGATTTGTACAAAAACAATCCATAACCAAAATGTGATGATTATCAAAGGTTTTAATTGATTCCATGGCCAAAATAAGCACTATTGATGGTCATTCATTACTCCAAAAGTTAAAGAAAATAAGCTCCAACACTCTGAAGGCTAAACAAAAATGAAAAAAAGAGGAAACAAGACAAAAGGTGGCCATTTCGGCCACTGTTTATCAATGACAGTGGGCACAATCACTAACAAGGGGCTAGTGACGTGGGCCATGGTCACCTTTCCTTGTCTTTCCATTTTTTGTATTTTTAACCCATTTTTCATGTATTTTCCTATATTAATTGAATTTGGATAACATCTGAGACTAAAAGGAGGGTTGTAAATTTTCAAAACTTATAAACAGCCTACATCCTCATGGTCAGAGCATTTGAACCCATGTAAACAAAAGGAAAATAATGATGAACTATAGTTATTTTTCATTATTCTTGATGTTTGAAGTATGTGAATGTTGAACTCGAATCCATTGCATTTCACATCACGTTTCAAGTGCTATCAATAGCGTCTACAAAAAGACTTATTCTATACTGCTGAGGGTTACCCACATGGGGTATGCAAAAAAACTAGTTCCATATAGTTGAGTTTTGCCATAAAAGGACTGGATCTAAACAGTAGGATGTTACAAGGGGTCTTGCAGGGACATTATTGATAAGTCCTTAAAAATGCATATTTTTATATAAATTTTGGACCATTTTAAGGACTTATTGACTCAAAAGAGCCTCATTTAGTATGATATCATAGTTTTACGCATTTTAAATTTGTTTTAGTATATTTCTGCATAAATTGCTTAAAAATCATACTTTTTGCTTACAATCATGAAACCTGCTATTTTTGAAAATCTATTTTTGGCAAGTTTTAGGAATATTTATATTCACATGAATTAAATTGAATTTTCATCATCATTAGTTCATTCACATAAAATCATATAAAATAGTGTGCATTTTCATTGTCATTTCATGAGAGATGGGCCTGCATTCATGCATTTATGATTATAGGGTTAAATTTGTCTTTTCACATAAATTCACATTTGTTTTGTAGGAAATTGATGATATGGGTCCCATTTTCCAAGAATTGAGGCAAGGACTTTATTTTCAAAAGAAAGGAGAGAAGAATTGGTAGAGGAAAGAAGATAGAAGAAAAAAATTAGCAAAGTTGGCTTCATAGTCCCACACACATGCACATGTGTGGGGTGCACATGTGAGGAATCCAAGATGGGGTCCATTCACTTGTTGCACATTTCAAAATATTTTGAAGACAAATTTGAAGAAAATCTCATCAAAGATGGAGAAGGAAAGCCACATAAGAGTTCTTCTTTAAGAAGGAGTACAATTAAAAAAATAAAAAACAATCCAAGTAAGCATGGATGCCTAAGGAGATTTGGGGTCAAATTTTTGTTGAAAAAAGAAATGAAAAAATCAAGGAGAATTATCCTATAAGATCTTTTAGATTTTGGAGCCAACAAGGAAAACCTCTAAAGAAGGAAAGTTAACAAAGCAAAGGATAAAGGAAAAAGATTCTACACCTCATGTGGGCTAAGTTTGATTCAAAGAGAAGATTCCTGTCCCTACTTTATCTTTTCAAAGATCTCAATGCGAGGTGGCAAATACAAAGACGGAAAGAAGAAGCAAAAAAAGATTTCCAAAGAAGGAAAGAAAAGAAAAAAAAGAGAGAAAAAATCCCGCATGGAGATTTATGCCCAAGCTCATCATGGAGCCCTTTTTTTTTCAAAGTTTAATTAGTTTTTAAAGATTTTTATCAAATCAAGTTTGAAAAGGAGTAGGACTTGAAAAATTATAAATAAGGCACCCTTTTAGCATTCTAAGGCATGGAAAAATTACCCACCTTTCACCTCTAGATCTCTACATCCATCTCTCCCTCTCTTGTCTCTACATCTTAAGTCTTCAAAAAGGTTTAGCTCTAAAGCCACATCACCAACCTTAAAATGTCAACTAGAAGGAGGAATTCTCATCCATCTTAGTATGTAATTGTTTGTTTTTAATTTTCAATCTTTTATAAAATAATTTCATGCTAGTAATAAAGTTTATTTCTTTTCACTTTTTCTTGTCTTTGATTATGTGGTGTTCTTAATATTAGTTTTGTACTTGGGTTAATTTTCATTCTTGTTTAAATATTGGGACAGAATTGGAATCAAAACTATTATCCCATCTTAGTAACCTTTTCAATATACTTGGTTTCTTTAGAGACATTGTATGTTTAGAGGCAATGCAAGATGGAGTTAAAGAGATTTGAGTGAAAAAAGATTAGAGGCCAATTTTGAAATTTATTTTACATTGAATGGTGATTTGTTATTCTCACTTAGATTGACAACATAAGATGAAGAATAAAGCCCTAGGTCAACACCTCTAATCTTTTTAGGCCCAAGTTGAGATAAGAAACTAAAAGAACAACTTGTTGCCTTTGACTTCCTGTTATACCGCCTTTGACTTCCTGCACAAACACCTTTAAATTTTTGCACCTTTATTTAAGTTTTTCTGCACTTTTACTTTATTTGCTATACTTTTATTTTAATTTTCTGCACATGTATGTTTATGTTATTGTATAGTTTGTTTACTGCTGAAAATTTCATTAGGTTTCATGCATATTTCAATTTTTAGAATCACGCTTAATGGTGTTTGTCATGGAACTTTAGAAACCAGATTGAACATTTGAGTTTTCTATGTTTTAAATCATAAAAAAAAAGAGTCCATAAATCAATTCAAATCTAAATCTGAATCATAATTTATGCATTCCATTGTGTGTCTAATCTTTTTCAATGTTTTACTTGTTGCTAGAAGTAAATCAGAAATTGAAAATTAAGTTGACAGTTAATCCAAAAATAAACCAGAATTTGTGCAAAAATTAATCGAAAAAGGGTTCATATTGGATGAATTTTGTGCACATGTTCATATCAACTGCATATTTGATGTTTAAAATAGTTTTTTTTAGAACCTGAAATTCAAAATTGAAACCAGTCCAAAATTGTGCAGAAAATCTTTTCAATGAGGTTCATGTTGGACAACTTTTACAAACAGTTTATACATGTTTATAATAGTTGAATGCTTGATGTTTTCAACTATTTTAAACCTGACTTCAGACCTAGAAAATCAATAAAAATAGTCCAAAATCAATTCTGAAACAATGGTGGAAGTGGGCCATTATTCAAGTAATTGTTTGATGTGTTAGTGACTTGTTAGAAACTGATTTTCTCCACCTCAAAGATTGAAGATACAGATCTGAAATTGCATTAATTCAACAATAAAAGTCTGATTTCTAAATGTTTATTGGTAGCATACCTCATTCTCAAACAAGCACGCTGCACTCATGCATGCATATAGTCCAGTCTCATGCATCTTGTGATTTTTTTTTTCTTTGAAGTTTGTATTGTCATTATTCATGCATCATGGATTATTTTCAAATTTTTTTTTTATTTTTAGAAAGATTCTCATGCATGATAGTTTAGGATAAATTCATTATTAAATTAAAAAGTTGTTTTGTTTAGTTGTATTGGAGTTGGTTTGTATATCTGTATTGTATAGGTTGCTTTTAGAAATTGTTTAGCTTTAGGAGAACACTAACTTGATTTTAGATTGTCATTTAGATTTCCATTCTAAAATTAAATTTCTTTCTAATTTGAATTGGATTTGTAACTCTTTTGCTTTTTAGAAAATGTAGATTCTTAACCTAATGTAGTTTCTAACTTAGGAAAGTTTTGTTTTCTTTCACTTTTGTTTAGTTAGTTTCTAACATTGTTTAGTTTTTTATTTTTAGTTAGTTTCCAATTTTAGTTTTTCTTTTATTAGAAGTTCTAATGTGCGTTTTTTGTTTTGTAGAAAAGTTTTTCTTTTATTGGAAGTTTTAATGTGTGTTTTTTGTTTTGCAGAAATTTTATTTTTATTTTTAGGAAGTTTTAGATTTAGAATTTTTAACTTGGGAAAAGTTGTTGTAATTGTTTAATTTTTAGAACTGAGTGCATTTTTTGGATTTTGAATTAGGATAGTTTCAAAACTTTATTTAGGCAAGTGACAAGTTAAAAACATCTTTAAACATTGTTTTTTGTGGATTCGACCCCGTACTTACCGGGATATTACTGCATCATAGCTTTGCACTTAGAGTTGACGAATAAGTTTTTGGCGTCATTGCCGGGGAGCGCCATTAAAGTTAACTTTTCTAACTTTTCCTATTTACATTAATTTTTGGGTGTGATTTAATTTTGGCATCTTTCTAGAAATAGGAGGACATGCATGGAATAATGAGCCGCCCCAAATCAAATTAGAATAGGAAAGTGTATGGATTATTAGAAAGCTCATATTATTTATTATTTTTAGAAACTTTCTAAAATTGAAAAAAGTGACTTTTTCAACTTGTCATAACTCCTCTTGAAAGAAAGCACACCAAAAGTGATCTCATCGCTGTCCTTAATCTTCTCGGTGTTCAATAAGGCCTTGGCCCCTGTAGTGTGTGATAGCTAGTTTGTTTAGGAAACTGGTCCTTCAAATGGGTCCATCTGTTACTCTACCACTTCCTGGGGGCTAACCTAGCCAAGTTGGTTTCATAGGACCAGCTTGGAGAACTTAAGGAAACTTTTCGACTTTAAGGAGTTATTTAGATTCTAGGTTTTTCTCATTTTTTAAAAAAAATTAAAAAAATCTCAAAATTCCAAAAAGAAAAGACAAGTCCTTCCAACCAATTTGGCAAAAAGGTTCAACACATAGATTAGAAAGAAAAGAATCTCCTAAACCCTCATGTCCTTTGAGATTGTCTCAAATGGTAAGTGGGTCCAACAACAATGATGCGCAACTCAGGAATGGGAATAATAATGGGGATTGCAATGGTGTGGAGGTTTACCAGCCACCGAGGACTTTACGTGATTACTTAAGCCACGCACGTCAAACCACACCCTCATGTATAGTGATGCCCCAATTACGGGTTAATTTGAAATTAAACATGGCATGTTCCAACTTTTACCTAATTTTCATGGGCTTGACTCTAATAATGCATACTTGCATTTAAAAGAATTTGATGAAGTATGTTCAACACTTCAGTTACAGAATGTAGTGCCGGATGTAGTTAAACTTTGATTATTTCTGTTTTCTTTGAAAGACAAAGCAAAGGCTTGGCTCCATTCTCTTAGTTCAATCAATACCTGGAAAAGCCTTGAGACTAAATTCTTGAAGAAATTCTTCCCACAACACAAGACCAATACTTTAAAAGGAGAGATCATAATGTTTAGACAAAATCTCAAGGAACCCTATTATTAGTGTTAGGAAAGATTTAACAAATTGTTCTTTGCATGTCCTCACCACGGATATGAAGCATATCGTCTCATTAAAATTTTTATTAAGGGTTTAACTCCTGATACCTGTCAATTTATTGAGATGATGTGCAATGGTCAATTCAATGAAAAGAAAATTGATGAAGCATGGTAATTTTTGGAACTAATGGCCGAAAATGCACAAAAATGGGCCTCATCTGATGGGCAGATCAATCCAGGTTATTAATCCAGTCTAAGGGAGGAGGAATATATCACTTAAATAATCAAACTGAAATTCAAGCCAAGATTGCTACACTTAAAAGAGGAATAAAAAACTTGAAACTTGGAAAGAACAAGGAGACAGTTATGGTTGGTAGTATTTGTGCTTCTAAAAATCACATGTCAATAGACTGTCCAACTGGACTTGCATTACAGGAAGCAATTCAAGAACAAGCTAACATTTTGAAGTCTAACCAAAAGCCGTTCAATACAAATACATAGGAAATACGTACAATCCTTCGTAGTGGAACCACCCAAATTTTAGCTAGACGAATGGACTAGATGCTACACCTAAGTATAATCCCCAACGACCATCAAATTCTGGTGCATACGTGTCTCCACAACAGAATACATCTTATGCACCAAAAGCTCAAAAGAGGTCATTGGAGGAGTCCCTCAGTATGCTAGTACAATCTCAACAACAATTTATGCACAACTGTAAAATAATCAACAGATGATTCAGAATAACCATTAGGCTATTTAGGATAATCGACAGGCTATCCAAAGGTTAGAAACTTCTATCGAATAAACCAAACATAGCCTTCAAGTTCAAAGGAAGGAACATTTTCTGCTCAACCTCTCTCGAACCCAAATGGCTAGGAGCATGTTCAAGCTGTCACTCTACCTAGTGGCAAAGAACTTCAAGAGAATCCGAAAAAAGATAAACAACATGTCTCCTCAGATTTAAATGAAAACATTGAAAAGGATGGTGCTAATGCAGAGACTATTGTTGAGAATGAGAAAGGTCCTGACCTGACCCCATGATTATCACGCTGATTGCCCCTTTTCCATAGAGATTGACCCATCCAAAGAAGCCAATCCTAAAGCAGGAGATCTTAGATATTTTCGAGGAAGTTAAAATCAATATTCTTCTGTTGGATGCAATTAATTAAATCTCAGCTTATGCTTCCTTAAGGATCTTTGCACTGTCAAGCGTAGGATGAATGTCCAAAAGAAAACTTTCTTCACTAAGCAAGTTAGTGAGCTCCTATCAGCAACACGCCCGAAAAATATAAAGATCCAGGATGCCCCACCATATCGTGCACCATTGGAAGTCATCGGATTGTTTAGACCTGGTTAGATTTAGGGGCCGGTGTTAATCTATTACCCCACTCGTTTTATCAACAACTGGGGCTAGGTGAGTTGAAACCTACCAAGGTCACTTTACAACTCGCAGATCGTTCAATAAAGAAACCAAAAGGGGTAATTGAGGACATACTAGTGCAAATTGAAAAATTCTATTTCCATGTTGATTTTTATGTACTGGACATTAAACCTGTACATTATAACAATGATCAAATTCTGGTAATTTTGGGAAGACCATTTTTAGCAACATCGAATGCACTAATAAATTGCCAGAATGGAATTTTAGAACTTTCTTTTGGAAGCATGACCATTGAGCTAAACATATTCAATTTATACAAACATCCCAAGGATATTGATGATGATCTCTTTAAAATGAAACCTGTGAATACTATGCTAAAAGATGATTTAGAAAAGAATGTTAACTCCCCCATTGTGCTGATGCTTGAGGCCAAAGAGGACGTAGACTTTCTTAAGGAATTGGATGATGACACTATGGAAGAAGCTCATGCAATATGGACACCTAAGTTTGAGGGGCTTATTCCAACTGGTGCAACACCTCTTCCATCTCAACTTAAACCACCCAAACCTAAGCTGAAGCCCCTCCCTTCTACCCTCAGATATGCTTACCTTAGAGATGAGGAGACTTAACCAGTAGTCATTTCTTCATTTCTTACTGAGAACTAAGAGGCCCAACTATTAAAAGTGCGTAAATAACACAAGAATGCAATTGCTTGGAATGTGACTGACATCAAAGAAATTGACCCTTTAATGTGTACACATCGCATTTACCTTGAAGAGGACACAAAATCATGTACCCAGATGTAATGCTAGCTCAACCCTTCCATGCAGGAAGTGGCTAGGGCTAAGGTGCTTAAACTTCTAGATGTGGGTATAATCTATGCAATTTTGGATAACTAGTGGGTTAGCCTTACCCAAATTGTTCCAAAGAAAGCTGGCATTATTGTAGTCAAGAATGTTCAAAATGAACTTGTGTCAACCTGAGTACCCATGGGATGGAACGTATGCATAGACTACAAAAAACTCAATGTGGTCACATGTAAGAACCATTTCTCCTTACCCTTCATGGACCAAATTTTGGAAAGGGTAGCTGGCCATCAATACTATTGCTTTATTAATGGATATTTTGGGTATAACCAAATCAAAATCTCCCCTAAAGACCAGGAGAAAACCACATTTACATGCCCCCTTGGTATTTTCGCTTATCGGTGAATGCCTTTTGGGTTATGTAATGCTCCCACCATATTTCAGCGTTGTATGCTGAGTATATTCAGTGACATGGTGGAACACATTCTTGAGGTCTTCATGGATGATTTCTCTATGTTTGGTGATTCATTCGAGGATTGTTTGAGCAACTTCAAGGTTGTTCTCTCTAGATGCAAAGAAAAGAACTTGGTCAGGGAATTGTTCTCTCTAGATTCAATGTTGTTTCATGGTTCGTCAGGGAATTGTCCATGGTCATATTGTATCTGAAAAAAGTCCGGAAGTTGACAAGTTAAAAATTGATTTGATCACCAACTTACCCAAGCCTAAAATTGGAAGAAATATAATATCATTCTTAGGGCATGTATGGTTCTACAGAAGGTTTATTAAAGATTTCAATTCTATATGTCGCTCTCTCCGTGAACTGTTAACCAAGGATGCACAATTTGAATGGACTAAGGTATGCCAAGTGACTTTTGAAAAATTGAAAGGCATGCCACGTCTGCACTAATTATGCAACCTCCGGATTGGAACTTGCCCTTTGAACTCATGTGTGATGCCAATGATTATGTGGTTGGGGCTATTTTGGGCCAATGTAAGGATAAAAGGCCTTACGTGATTTATTATGCAAGTAAGAGTTTGAATAGTGCACAGATCAACTATTCAACCATTGAGAAGGAATTGCTAGCAGTGGTTTTTGCACATGACAAATTTCATTCTTACTTGACTGGATCCAAGATTGTGGTATTTACTGATCATTCTATGCTCAAGTATCTTCTTTTTAAAAAAAGATGCTAAGCTCAGACAAATTAGATGCATCCTCCTACTCTAGGAATTTGACTTAGAAATCAAAGATAAAAAGGGAGTAGAAAATGTTGTGGCAGATCACCTTTCTAGACTTGTCATTTCTGACCTTGTTGAGCCAACACCAATCTAGGACAATTTCCCAAATGAATAGCTTTCTTCATTATCCTAAGCCTTTTGGTTTGCAGATATAGCAAATTATCTTGCTATGGACAGCATTCCTAACCATTGGACTAAGCAAGATAAAGATTTGTTCCTTGCTGAGGTTAAACATTTTTCTAGGCCTAGATCAAATTATCAAGCAATGTGTGCTAGATAATGAGATTCCTAGTGTCATATCCTTTTGTCATTCACAGGCTTATGGCAGCCATTTTTCTATTAAAACGACATTTTGCAAAATTTTGCAACGCGGTTTTTATTGGCACCACACTTTTTAAGGATGTTCATGAATTTTGCAAGGCATGTGAGCGCTGCCAAAAATTGGACAATAAATTTCAAAAAGAAACATGATGCCCCTAAAGCCAATTTTGGTAGTTGAACGTTTTTATGTATGAGGTATAGATTTTATGGGAGCTTTTCCTCCTAGTTTTAGTTCCGTTTATATCTTAGTTGCTATTAATTATGTCTCAAAATGGTTCAAAACTATTCCTTGCTAGAATAATGATGCTAAAACAGTACAGAAAACTTTTAAAGGAGAATGTGCTTTCACTATTTGGAACCCCTCGTGCTATCATAAGTGATGGGGAATTTCATTTTTGTAATTGAACTTTTGAGGCCCTTATGAAGCAATACGGAATAACCCACAAAGTGCCCACCCCTTATCACCCACAAACCAGTGGGCAAGTAGAGGTTTCAAATCGTGAAATCAAGAGAATTTTGGAGACTACCATTAACCCTAATAAAAAGGATTGGTCTACTAGACTATCGATGCACTATCGGCTTACCAGACAGCATTCAGTATTCCCATTAGAATGTCTCCTTACCGGCTAATTTACAAGAAAGCTTACCACTTGCTAGTGGAACTTTAGCATAGAGCTTATTGGGTCATTAAACAATTCAACCTTGACATAGATAAGGCTAGATCTAATAGAAAATTGCAAATGAATGAACTAGAAGAGTTACGCAGGGAAGCCAATGTAAATTCTAAAATATACAAAGAAAGGACAAAGGCTTTTCATGATAATCACATCCTCAGGAAAAATTTTCACCTCATGCAAAAAGTCCTCCTTTATAATTCTAAGCTTCGCGTGTTTCCTAGAAAACTTAACTCTCGATGGATTGGTCCTTACATTGTCAAAACAGTGTTTCCATATCGTGCTGTTAAGATTTTTAATCCGAAGGATGGCCAAATGTTCAAAGTCAAAGGCCAATGCTTGAAGCTGTTCTTGGAGATCACACCACTTGAAGGGGAAGATATTCCTCTTGTTGATCCTGTCTACAAGGATTAATCGGCTCTGGATCTAACAGAGGCCTTCTGCTGTGTATATTATGTATATTATGGATTTTTCTTTCATTATTTTTGTTTTCCCTAACCTTGGATAGGTAGCAACTCAGACATATCTTTAGGTTCCTTCATCTCTTTACCTTCCTTTACATTTCTGTTTCCTCATGTAACTTTTATTTGTTTGCATTCCATTCATATACATTGAGGACGATGCATATCATTGGTTGGGGATGGAAACAAGCACGCTTGTCCAATTTTAGGCACTTCATAGGCACTTTAAGTAAAACTTTTTTTTTATTGTTTATGTTTTTTTTATCAGTTTTTAGAAAAATTTTTGCATTTTTAGATTTCTATTTTAGTTTTAGGAATGTTTGCTGACATTTATTTTTCATTTTAGAAAGAAAGTTTGCAAAAGAAAGAAGCGATTTGAAGATATATAGGAATATGGAAATTTCATACTTTTGGAAGGAAGTAAAAAAAAAGCTTGCATTTTCTATAGGAGGAAACCTATCAAAAGATTACCAAAACTTGCTTTTCACATACACATATGCATTCATTTTTTGACATTTTGGATAGGAAGCTTTAACGTTATTTTTGGAATTTTTCTGGAGAATACAATGTGAACTTGAAATTTAGCTTGAAGAATATTTTTGTTTCCTAATTCATTTTTGGTGAATTGTATATACTAGAACAAAGATGAATTAATTCGAGTGAAATGAGAATTGCCTCCTAGTGTTTACTTTTGATTTGAAAAAGAAAGAAAGAAAAAGCATATAATGAGTAGTTTGTGACTAATTTGGGTTTGTACCCTTTTTAACTGGAGTCAGTAAACATGTAGGGGTAGTTTCATACCTAGTGCCCTAAAGCCATCTGATTTGGTAGTCATTAGCCTAACACTCACTATATGGGTTAATTAAAAAGTTTAAGGGACCCAAACATTACAGAGTCATAAGAAAAAAAATGATGATGAATTATAGCCCAACGAGTATCCATAAAAATTTTCAAGGTAGATATGTGGAAATGCATAAGGACTAAGTTTACTCCTTAGATCCCAACATATGAACTTGGAAATTTCTATATTGGAAAAAGTAAGTGAGTAGTGTTCGTAAGAGTTTGCAAAGGAGTATGTGTGAGGAAGGACAAGGATTGAATTTGCTCTCTGGATTCTAACTTTTCTTATATTGTATAAACTTGGAAACCCTAACGTAGGAAAAAGACAATGAGAGAAAAAGAGATCAACTGAAGTAAACAGTAAAGTGGCAGCTATCTTAGTAGCTTTGAAAGGAAATTTATTTTTGTTCAATTTTGAAGGATTAGACTATTTGAAGGAAAATTTCCATTTTTACAGCATTATTTTGGAATTTTTGAAATAGGTTTTTTATGTATACAATTTTTCACCGTGCACGCAAGATGTTTTGAATTTGAGAAAGTTTTCAAAAGTAGAACTGTGGACCAGACTTTGAAAAGTCTAAAAGTTTGATTATTCTAGATTTTGAAATTATCTGATATGAGTGAATTCTCTTTTGGAAAATTTCTTTTCTCCTTTATTTTGTTATTCTTCTATTTCTTTTTTTCTTTTAAAAAAAGATAATTTTTTGAGTATATTTACTGCAAACCCTCACGAGGCATAACTCATCCACTAAGGGGAATGTAAGGGTTTAAGGGCTTGTTGCATATGCTAAATGCAGTTGATAGTACTAGTGAAAGTGGCATTGCATTCATGTTTACTTTTCTTACATTGCATTACCTTTATGTTAGAATAGGTCATATGAATTCCTCATTTTTATTCATAATTTTTGCTAGGGACTAGCAAAACGCTGGTTGGGGGTGTAATAAGTCTTTAAACATGCATTATTTTCATTATATATTTTGGACCATTTTAAGGACTTATTGACTCAAAAGAGCCTCATTTAGTGTGATATCATGGTTTCAAGTAGACCACTTGGCCAGAATATCACCCATGCTTTTTTCGTAAGTGTCTTCAATGGGTTGATATTAGAAACCAAGTACACCACATTAGAGAGGATGTAGTGACATAGTTTCTACATTGCAAACATCAATGTAAGGCATTCCTTTTCCACTGGATGATAATTATGCCAAGCACCAACCAGCATCCGTGATAAATAGTAGAGAGCTACCTCCTTACCCTCATCATTCTTTTGGGCTAACAATGCCTACAAGGAGTGATTAAGAGCTTGAGTATAAAGGATGAAAAGTTTGCTTGGGATATGAGTAGAAAGAACAGGTGGGTTTGAGAGATACCGCTTAATATCTTGAAAGGCATCTTCACAAGCTTTATCTCACACGAATTCAACTCCTTTTTTATGAGTTTGGAGAATGCTTTGTATTTTTCAGATAAGTTGGAGATGAATTGGAGAATGTAGGCAAGTTTGCCCTACAATCCCTTGAGTTCAGGAAGCATGCATCCCCATTGCAACTTTGACTGGATCTAGTTCGATACCACCTTTTTGAGCTATGAATCTCAAGAACTTTCCAGAGGAGACTCCAAAGAAATATTTTAAAGGGTTCATGCTAAGAATGAACTTTTGTAACCTTTCAAAGACTCTATGTAGATCAACTAGATAGTTTGACTTCTATTTACTTTTGAACACCAACTCATCAACATAGCATTTGATAGACTTATACTGTATGTCTTTGAAGATTTTCATCATTGCGCTCTGATATGTGGCTCCTGCATTCATGAGGCCAACGGAGATAACGGTGTAGCAATACACGCCAAAGGGGTTTCAGAAAGATGGGTGCTTCTCGTTCTCCTTATGTATCTTAACTTGATTGTATCCCAAAAAGCCATCCATGAATGACAATCTTGCAAGTCCGAAAGTATTATCAATCATGATTTCTAGTATCGGTAGTGGGGAATCATCTTCACGACAAGCTTTGTTTTGATCTCTGAAGTCGATGCAGACTCTAATTTGCCCATTCTTCTTGGTGACTGCCATTATATTAGCCAACTAGTTAGGATGCTACTTTTCATGGATGAAATGGATATTCCTGAGTTTCTAGACTTTTTTTTTCTACCTTGTCAATGGACTCTAGTTTCATCCTTCTTTGTTCCTGCTTTAGAGGTTTAGGATCTTCTGATATATTCAACTCATGCACAGAAACTTCTAGATCTAGACTCGGCACTTTTGTATAAGCCCATGTGAAACAGTTCATAAACTCTCGCAAGAAACTTAAATATATTTGAAGTTCCTTTCCTTTATTTGAGAGCCTACAAAGGTAGGACAAGGATTTTCTGGGGTACTAAAATTTATTTCTTATACTTTGTCCTTAGTTAGAAGTTTTGGAGGAGGTTCTTCTACAGTGTCTTCAAAAGTTCCAACTCTGTGGAACTTTCTAGGGTTTCATTTAGGGTTTAAGCAAAAACTTGATCCCTTTCCATGGATTTAATTTTTTTAGGTTCTTTAGCCTTTACATCAAGGTCAGACATTCCTAATGAGTATACTAAGATGGGTCTGCTTCTTTATTTAGCTCAGGTGGCCAATAGTTGGTGACTTGTTACATTGTATCATCATCATCACTTGCCCCCTCAAGATGCCAAAAAATAACCCAATTAGTATGACCTTGGAAGACAATTGTTTCTTGAGAGTCAACAGAGTCATATCCCTTAGTGAAGACAATTGACCTTACTCTGAAGTTTTGATTTGGCTTAGGAATGTATCTTATTCAATGTTTGTTCAATTATGTGACCTTTTCAGAGATCTTCCTTTATTTATGGAGTGAAGAAGTCAAAAGGGTCTTGAACTCCATTTCCACTCATTCTGAGCCCAGTGGGCTTCTTGATATTGTACCCCATGCTTTTCATCATGTTGCAGACCACAAGACTGTAGATGTCAGGCCTTATCCTTCCATCATTAGTGATTTTATCAATAGGATAAAAGGAAGGAGCATCTTCAGCTCGATGGAAGACTATTATGTGATTATGTTATAAGGATGAAGGTACAAAGAAGAGAGCACCTCTGAAATCATAAATTTGAGATGGAGTGGGCTATGAAAAGAGTGGAGGATCCTAATCTGCAATAGAATATACAAAGGTGTCTACCATTGCAACATCCTCAAAATCTGAATCCTTGACCATTGAGAGAACATGCACTGGGTACGTCTGTCTGGATCTTTCGCATAGACGATAGAGTGCTGCTTTAATAGATAAAACAATTTGAGACATCTCATCAAAGTTTGAAATTCCATTGCCATTGTCAAGCTACGAAGGGACAACCGTAATCCCGTCTAGCATAGATGAATCCATGCTCAAGAGCATGGAGAGTTTTCATATTGTCCAGCTGAGTGAAGCCATCTATTGATGTAGCTGGAAGATGACTCACCCCTGGGTTGTGATGTCATTATGAGTTAGCTGAAAGTGATAGGAGAATCAGGCCTCACTGGTGGCATTCTCGTAATAAGAGAAGGTACATCATTGCTTTCTTAGTTAATGTCTTTGACACCAACCAAGGAAACCACATTTGTTGCATAAGAGCGTTCACTATCTTAATCTTCTGGGGAAGCTTGGAATTGCAGCCTTAATGAGTGATACGTGATGGGACATCTCATCTAATGTCTGGAATTCAGCTGTTATGGTTACTTCTCGAAGATGAAGAAGTAGTCCATACCAACATTAATGAACCCATATTGCCCGCCTTGGAGGATTTACACATCTTGTTGCTATTTCTCATAGCCAACTGATATGTCTTTGAGCTGGTTCTTTTGGACTTTCCATGGTCAAATCCAGTTCTCTCAAAGTGACACTGGGTCCAGTAGCTACTGCAAGAATTGCTAAAGTGGAAGACTCTGTACCACCAATTTCTCCTTTCTAATAGCCCATAAGGTGCATTACTTTGCAAGAGGCATGGGCTAAAAGAGAAGAATCTTGCCTCAAATGCTTGTTTTGCTCCATGAGGCATGGTAGATGGTGTACCCCACCCAATTGGTGTTAGAAGTACTGGTTCATCATCCAAGTTTGCCCTGTAGAACACAATAAGTGGTTCACCATTCTGATTGCACTCGAAGCATGACGGTGAAATGTAATAGATTCGAGTCCAACATTCACACACTTTAAGCATTAAGACGAATGGGAAATAACTAAGTTCATCACTATTTTCCTTTTGTTTACATGGGTTCAAATGCTTTGACTGTGGGGATACAGGTTGTTTATACATTTTGAAACATTTACAACCCCTCCATTTAGTCTCGATGTGATCCAAACTTAGAAATTATAAAAAAGTGCATGAAAAATGAGAAAAGGATGCAAACAAAAAAAAAAAAAAAAAAGGACTGCAGGGAGATAGTGATCATGGGCCACGGTCACTAATAGGGAGATAGTGGCTGTGGCTCACGACCACTAGTAGACAATGGCTGAAAGCCACTGTTTGCAATTGTTTCGTTTCTGTGACTTCTTCAGAATACTGGAACTTGCTTCCTTTGATTCTTGGAGTGTTGAATGACCACCAAAAGTACTTGATTTGGCCGTGGAATCAACTTAAACCTTTGATAATCATCACCTTTTGGTTACAGACTATTTTTGTACAAATCCAAAAAAGGTGCTTAAATAAGCAAAAATAGAGCAAAGTTGTGCCATTCTGAACTTATAATTTTCAAGGAATAGAATGATGCCTAAAAAGGCTTGTTCACAACTTTTAGGATGACCAAAAACCCTTCCCAAGTGAGAAAAATCAAAGGAATTAAACTTCATCCAAGTGGCCTTTGCATTTGTTTTCTCTAAGTGAGATGCATGCTTCTTCTTTTTCACTGAACTGTTTCTCACCTTAAGTTAGTGAGAAAGGAGAAGAAAAAGTAGGCTTGAAATGTTGGAAGTTCTTTGGAAGTCCTGTGTGATCACGCTTGAATGGGTGAAATGTGTAACGGATTGGAGTCTGACATTCACGCACTTCAATCATTTAAGAAGAATGGGAATTAACTACAGGTCATCATTAATTTCCCTTTTGTTTACATGGGTTCAAATGCTCTGACCGTGGGGATACAAGTATTTTACACATTTTTGAAAAGTTTACAACCCCTCCCTCAAGTCTTAGAT
The DNA here is from genome assembly GCA_037013555.1 of Sextonia rubra. Taxonomy (NCBI): domain Eukaryota; kingdom Viridiplantae; phylum Streptophyta; class Magnoliopsida; order Laurales; family Lauraceae; genus Sextonia; species Sextonia rubra. Next base: position 13,962,653 of record JASUAD010000008.1, read on the forward strand.
GTAATCCAAATTAAAAAAATATAAGAAAGTGTATAAAAGGTGGGAAAATGCCAAAAAAAAAAAATCTGGGGAGGGACTGTGGGTCACGATCACTAGCAAGATGCTAGTGACAATCGCGATCAGACAGTCACTAAAAAATCACTGTTTTGCCTTCTATTTTGCATTGTTTCATCTCTGTAACTTTCCAAAGTGCTGAAACTCGCTTTTATGATTTTTGGGGTGTTGAGTGACCATCTAGAAGATTAAATTCAACTGTGGAATCGATCGAAACATTTGTCAATCATCACTGTTGTTTATGGACTATTTTTTGTACAAGTCCGAAAAGGGTACTGCACGAAGCCAAAGTGTGTCATTCTTAGCCTATGATTTTCAAGGAATAAAATAAAGCCTAAAGAGGTTTGTTCACAACCTTTATGATGGCTAGAAAACCCTTTGAGTGAGAAAAGCAAAGGCACTAATTTCATCCTTCGAAAGCTTGCCAGTACTTGCACATAGCTTTCTTTGAATTAATAACTATACTCCCCTCCCTTCTTTGAACCATCTCTCACCTAGAGTGACTGAAAAAAAGAAGAAGAAGTGAGTTGGAGTGTTGGAGGATGCCGTGCTTGAAGCTTTTAGTAGAAGTTGTTTTTTCTTTTTCTCCATGTCCTTCTCTCTCTTTATAGCCTTCAATAATAGTTTGAGGAGTTATTCGGAGTTAAAAGGAGTTATGAGAAGTTAAGGTTCAAAATGAAGCAGAGGGAACTGCCAAAAATTGCAGGAAATGCTCGACAAGTGTCAGTGACCACAGTCACGTTCACTTCCAAGGCCCATTTTTAGACTTTTGCATATGTGACTCGTTTTCGCCTGTTTGGGGCCCGAATGATGTTCAGTCTTCATGAAATTAGGCGGGATGCTTCTTGACACTATTTTAACTGTGTCATAGAAGTTTCAGCCCATTTTGACCTTTTGACATTAGTCAACCCTAGCGGTCACTCTCAAGGCCTATTTTTGGACTTTTACATATGTGACCCGTTTTTGCTTGTTTAGGGCGCGAACAATGTCCAATCTTCACCAAACTCCAAACTTAGAGAGATGCTTCTTGGCACTATTTTGAGTGTGTCATAGAAGTTTCAGCCCATTTTGACCTTCTAAATTTGGTCAATTCCCCCGTTGACTTTTCATGAAAATGGGCTCTTTTTTAGTTGTTTAAGGCCCAAATGACCTTGGTTTGGTTTGAAACTTGGAGTGACTAATATCAGAAGTATCTTGGAGTGTCCATCCAGATTTCATGTAGTTTGGATGTGTGAAAGTAGGATTTCGAATAGTGACTCATTCGTTGCATGTTCTAAGTCACTATTCATCCCACACTGTATGTAGTTAGCTTGTTTTCTACCCGAACAACATTCAATTGACTTGCAACTTTGCAAAATTCATTTTGAATATATTTTAAATCTCCATTCTGAATTTCATTAGCTTTGGCTCCCTAAAAGTAAGATTTTGGCTAGTGACCTCCATGGTTCGGGGGTTTTTATCTTCAATGCTAACATGCAGTGGAAGTAAGACCAAATGGAGTCCTCTTGACTTAAAATATTCCTAGAATCTCCCTTGAGCATGACTGAAGATTTGTGCCCAAATTTCATCAATTTTGGACATCAAGAAGCAAGACTTTAGTCAGTGACCCCATGGTTTGGGGGTCACTGACCCAAAGTTGACGTGTTCGAAGATTTTAGGTCAAATGATGTACGTTTGACTTGAAATTTTACAGAGCTTCCCTTGAGCATAATTTGAGCTTTTTGCATGAGTTTTAGCTGATTTGATCTTCATGAGGTGTCACTTTACATAGTAACCCCACAAAGTTTAATAGATGACCATTTGAACTAAGTTTGGATCCAAATGATATCCAAATGCTCTGAAACTTGGAAGGATAGTCTTTGAATGTACTTGAAGGCATTCCTTTGAGTTGGTAAACAATCACTGAAGCTTGGTTTTGAGCTAAGATGAAGTTACTGAATGCTTTGAAACTTAGAAACATCATTCTCAAGCATGCTTTAGAGTTTCCATGAGAGTTTTAGCCACTTTGGTAACCTAGAAGCTTGAATTTGTTTAGTGACCCTTGGATTTGAGTCATTGAACCTTAGACTTGGTGTTTAGTGGGTTGAGTAACCAAATGAAGTCCTCTAACTCTGAAACTTGAATTGCTGCGTTCTGAGCTCATCTAAAGTCTTCTGAGTGGATTGTATTAACTCTTAACGGTTGGATGCAGTACTTGACCTAGCATTCCATAATCCTAGGGTCTATGTGCCCTTTGACTTGGGATTTGCTTATAATGTCTTCACTGTAACATTTGTGATTTTTTTATGGGCCAACAAATGCCCCCTTGAGGTGCAATGATTAAAATATGACAATCATTGTGCCTCGAAATTGCCAATATGTGGGGATGGTGAATGGATTGATGGAAATGTAGTTTGTCAAGATAGGTTGTAGGCCTAAATTTGAAATTTTGAAATTTTTTTTTACAAAAACTGTGAAGAGTTGGATGATGGAATTTGGTAAAAACATAAGAATTCTGATTTTCTCTATCCTATTTTTCATAGATATCAAAAGTAGGATCTCTGTGGGGATTGTGGGGAGCGCCCACAAAAAAAAATCCTTGAGGTATTTAGAAAATTCAAAAGTTTATGAATTTTATTTGGATTTTGGAAATGGATTTGATTTTCTCATGACCTATTTATCATAAATATCCAAAGTGGCATCTCTATGGAGACTGTGAGGAATACCCATAAAAGAAATTAATAGGGTTTTAAGAAAAATCAAAGTTTGAATTTAAAACAGAATTGGGTTTGTAATTTTCATGAATTTTGGTTTATTTTCAAAAATCAAAGTTTAGGTTTTGACTTGGCTTGGCATGAGTTGAGATGGAATTTTGAGAAAGATTGACATTTCCAGGTTTTGATCCAAAATCAATTTGAAATGATGGCTCAAAACCAAGTTTGACCCAAGGTAATTTTGGAAGTTGGATTTATTTACAAAAAGAACCTCCCTATTTTTTTCTTGGGCAAAATACCCAAAGTGGGCCCACCATGCTGAGGGCATTTGAATGATCACATTTGAGAGAATGAGGCACTAAGTAGTGGGTCCCATAATTCAAAATCATAGTGACCGTGAGGTAAGATGATGACAGAGCCAATGATTATGGACTTGGCCAAACCATAGACTCCATCACTTTACCATAGCTGTGTCTGTGGGAAAGATGGTGAAGCATCAATGGCCTTGAGCTTGAGGAAGGCTAAATGATGGGTTCCGCTGTTGCAATGCCCATGAGGTTTGCCTTTAAGCACCATGTCCTATTATTAGGAACAGTTGTGGCCATGTGCAGGGGGGCGACTTGAGAAGTTCTTGGACTAGGTGTCATTATTGCAGCTTCTTGTTTGACTTTTTTATCCTGATCAGCCTAGGTGGCCATGTATACATTGATTTCATTCTTTGTACTTAAACTTCAAATGAATATCAACGGAAGAACTTTTCTTTTCCTTCATTTTGTCATTGGTATGGGTGTTTGGTTTGATTTTTTGTGGATATTTGATGTGGTTTGTGTGGATGGTTTGTTTGGTTTGGTTTTTTTAGACTTGTATGAGGGTGTGATTTTCGGTCTTTTGGATCCACAAATCAAAAGTAAGGAAGTCATATAAGTGGACGTTATCTGGTGCCCATGTGTAATGCTTTTACCAGGGTCCATGACTTGATCCTTTTGGTGTCGAAAGGGGTCAAATAAAGTAGATGTTATTCGGTGCCCATGTGTGAGGCTTTCTCTGGGATCCTTGACTTATTCCTTAAGACAAAGATTTGGTTTTGGTTTTTATTTAGATTTGGTTATATAGGGTCTATAAAAAAACTTGATCTATATAACCCAAGTTAGTCATCTAAGGTATGCAAAAAGACTTATTCCACATAGTTGAGTTTTGCTATACAGGGTATGCAAAAAGACTTAATATATATAGCAAGATATTACAAGGTTCTCGTAAGGACATTATCCAAGTAACAAAAGTTTAACTAGAAGGGTCAAAGGATTTGATTCTTGTAGTCATTTTATACAAGTCTGAGGGATTTTGGTTAGGAGTCGGGTTATAAGGCTCAAAACCGGAGGATTTTGATGTTAGTTAGGAGTCATAGGGTGTGAGGCTCGAAAGCAGAGGATTTTGATTTTGGTTAGGAGTGAGAATGTACATTGTACATAGTTTGGGTACATTGTACATGGTTTGGGTATACCAATGACATTCAAGTATAGTATTTCTTAAGAAGTTTTCTATTGATAAACATCATGCATCTGTCTCCTTCGAGTGTGAGGAGTGTGTGTGCACCATTGGAATAAACCTTGTCGACAATAAAAGATCCTTTCCATTTGAACTTCAATTTGCCTTTTGACATGTGTGTGGAGAACATTGGCCTTTTGACGAGAAGGACTAAGTCTCCTTTCTTGTAAGTTCTGTCTTCAGGAAGTTTGGTACTCCAACTTCTTTTGTTGTTAGAGACCATTTTCTTCAAAATTTTGCAAATAGTATTGTTAAAAGCTTTAACAAGTCCATTAGCTACAAGGTTATATGTCATGGAGGGACAACATTGGATTCAGCATTTGTCATAGAATCTGTAGAATTTGTCGTTGCTGAACTGAGGACAATTGTCATGATGTAGATGTTTAGGCACCCTAAAATGACAGATAATATGAGTCTTCAAGAAGCTAAGGACTTATCTGTTTTGACATTTTGTTGTATTGGAATGTGATGAAATTCGATCAGCATGAATCTCTCCTTGACTTCACAAGTTTTGTTGAAGAAAGGAAGCATGTCTAGTTTCTTCACTTCATATTCGAGATTCATTTGTTTGAGTAAAAGTTACAAATCTCCATATACTCTAAGCATATTGATGCCTGATTCCAAGGCTAGTTCGGACCTATAATCAATGCCGTATATTCTGCCATATTATTTGAACATGGCTTGATTAATGAAAAGGAGTGAGGGCTGTAGAATATTCATAGGCTGCAGAATATGATCCGAACCCCAGAAACTAGAACTCCAAATTCATTTGTCCTGGAAGCTCCATCAAAGTGCATGATCCAATATAAGTCTGGATTAATAGTGGGTTTCCATATTTGTTCAGTGAAAAAGATTGGCTCATCAGGGAGATTATTTTTTAATTCAAAATTCTCCGAAAGTGGATGTTCTACTAGGAAGTCAGCAAGAGCTTGTCCTTTCACTGCCTTTGCAGGAGCATATCTAATGTCATATTGAGAGAAAATAATAGATCATTTGGCTAGTCGATCAATCAGTGCACCAGCCTTTGTCACAAGTGTCTTCAGTGGGTTGGTGCTAGAAACCAAGTGCACTACATTGAAAAGAATATAGTGACATAGTTTCCTTATTGTTCTTTTAAGCTAGCAATGGCCCCAAAAAGTGATCAAGAGCTTGAATGTAAAGGATGAAAGATTTGCCTAGAGTTGGAGCTGAAAGAACTAGTGGGTTTGCGAGACAGCATTTGATATCTTGAAAGGCATCTTCACAAGCTTTATCCCACACGAATTCAATTCCTTTCTTCATGAGTTTGGATAATGCTTTGCACTTCCCAGATAAGTCTGAGATCAACCAGCAAATGTAGGCAAGTCTACCCTGCAATCCTTTGAGTTCTTTAAGAGTTCTCAGAGAAGGCATCTCCAATATAGCTTTAACTTTGACTGATCTCTTTGAGGGTCAGTTGTGCATTAGTGGCAACTTCAACCAATCGAGCCAGGGACTTAGTTTTATGACTAAGTATGATAGCCTTGATTTCTGGTTGCAAATTGGTTTTGCACATTTCAATCGTTACCCTCTGAGATGGTTGTTCCAAGCATTTGTAGGATAATACTCTCCATCTATTGATAAAAGCCTATACAGTTTTATTGTCTCCCTGCCTTGTATTACTAAACATAGCAGAGGTGATTGTCTGATCCTCCTCCTGAAACTATAATAAGAACTTCTCTTATGTAATTGGTCATGTCATGAAGGAAAGTTCTGGTAACTGCTTGTACTAATTGAAGGCAACTCCTTTCAATGTGCCAACGAATAGTTTTACTTTTAGTGTATCTAACTCTAATAGGCTTCCAAGGAGTGATTTGAAATGCACAATTTGTTGATATGTGGAGCCCTTCCCAAGGTATGGTTGGAAAGTCGGGAGTTTATAATATGGTGGTGTAATACCCTTGTTTTTCATCCTAGTCTCCACTTTTGATTTTGTTAATATTTCTTCAACTTCTTTGAAGGTTATATGTTTTTTAGGATTTGCATGAAGACCTAGGATTGATGAATGATCACCACCAGAAGAACCTACAACTATCACTTTGTCTATCAGGAACTTAAATTGAGCTGTGAGTAGGTCGATTTTATTGGTATTCTTCATGATCATTGCTTGTTCTCTTCTATTGGCAAATAGAGGATTTATTTGAGCTTCAACTCGACCACCTAGCTTAACTGTTAAGATTTTCAATTGGGCAGTAAAGTGGTCGATCATAACTCCTTGTTGTTTGATAACATCACTGACATCATCATCTTCATTTTTACCAGCATCTTCTTCATCAGCATCTTTACTCCACCAGCATCGTCATTTCCATCCTTGCTAGTTATACTCCCCTTAGCCATAAACACAGTGTATTGACGGGGATAGGATAATGTTAATGCCCGAGGAGTGGATTGGCTATCTTTTGCATTTAAGACAGTGATAGGATCATCGTCAGAATCAGTTTTGACATGACCTTTAGAAATTCTGCTTCAATGGGAGTTTAAATCAGACCCATGTGATGAAGTCATAGCCATACTCTGAGTAAATCTTCGAGCTGAGCCTGAATCGACCATGCAAGATGAGGTCAAGTTTGGATCATTTTCTTTAACCACCCATTTTCAAGTGATTTTGCGCTGTGACAGCTTTTAGGTTTGATCCTTAAAGTGAGCCAAAGCCTTCTTTTTTATCTGATTAACCAATTTAATTGCCAAAGTCCGATCTTTGAATCTTACAACCAGTGGCTTTGAGGTGTTGGCAATTTGTCCCTAATCCATGGAATCAAAAGTGGAAAGTGAAAGGATGTCAATAGCACCCCACTTGTTTTTTATCTTTTGTTCCTTCTTCTGTTGGAGCAAATCCTTGAAATGAGCGAGATCAGTCGAATTATTGATAACCAATCGCTTAACATGATTTTTGTCTTTAGCGCCATGTGATAAGCATTGGGGTGAAGATGGCAGGGATAGTGCCATGATGATGGAGGGTAGACGCCTCCTACCAAACCTTTATCCCTCTTTTTGAGTTAAGGGGTAAAAGGTAATCTCTTCAAGTGAGGCCAAGGGTTTGTTCTCAACCTTATTGGATTTTGGAGTGTGTGGTTGAGGTAACCATGTGCTGTATCTTGGGATGGATGCACCCTTCTAGGCCTTCTTGCAAGTTAGGAACTGCCGAAGGTCCTCTAGTGCTTGCTTGGTAACGACCCGCTATTTAGGAAAAGTAGGTAATGACTTTAAGCATTGAGCAGTCACTGAATGTGACTTGCCAAGTGTCACTAACTTATGATCCGTGAACTGCACCTGCCTTACCCTTAGACAAGGCTTGATGATATGAAAATTACTACCTTCTGACTTCAACTTGTGATTTGGTTCCTCCTGAACCTTGTTGAAAACTCTAAACGGATTCGGGCGTATGTGAAAACCCAGGATTTGGGAGTCTTAGTCTTCTTGATGGATTTAAGGGTCATTGATGACCCATTTGGATCAGCTGAAGTCATGGAGCCCGTTGGAGTAGAGAGTTTTTAGAAAACTGATACTCTCGATGTAGGGGCAGTAAAGTCTGTTCGAGCCTTTTTCGGTGCTCTTGCAGTTGGTTTGTTTTGGGTCATGAACATTTTAAAGAGCCTCTCCTTGGCCTCATCAAAAGTGATGATTAGGGAACCCATGATGTCTCTGCAAAAAAGAAGCCTAATGGACTATATTAGTGGTATAACCAATATGGCTACCTCTTGGGCTAACCCGAATGGTTTATAAATACCATCTGAACTAACATGATTTTGAACCAGAAAGGTCAGATATAAGCATAAACCTCATCTCATTGTGCTATGCTAATTGTGCTAGCTGTCAGAATTTTTGCAGCATTTCGAGAATATATAGTCAAACTTAAAAGCATGCTAAGCTGACTAGTCCTAGCTACCACAATTTTGGCAGCATTACAGGGCTATCTGTGTTAGACTTATAAGCAAGAGAGGGTTGGATCTAATCAAAGGGGTACGGCCTACAAGATCGAGCCTACATCACTATAACAATGATTATACAGGATCCATCAGTGCAGGACTGCCGGACAATGCATGACTGCAATGTCGTTGGTCTTATCACTGATTTAATAAAACATTTATTTGGGTTGAAGCCCCTTGGACTGAATCACCACTCTTTTAAATCATGAAAGGGTGTGATTTGGTCTGTACACATCAAGGTGCAAATTCCTTCAATTAAATCCTCCAATTAATGGCAAAAATCTGTACTTCAAGGTGCTTAATGCCTTCAATTGAATGATTAAAGGATGCACTTCAAGCTGCAAAATTCCTGCATTAATATTTCCAAATCCGTCGTAGAGATTAAGGTCTTGCATGGGTGTCTTCAAAGGTCAAATAAGCCATTTTTAGCAACAAAACAAATTAGTGATCATGACCCGTGATCACTGCCCATTTTCCATCAATTCCCATGGTCATAGAATTTTTTGTATAGTGTCTCGTAGTCACTAGACAATAACAGCACTTTACAGTTTAACAGCAGCACTTTTCAGCAATTTTAGCCAATTTTCATGTCTTTTAGCCAAATTTGATCACAAATTAGGGTAAATAATTTCCCATAGATGGTGTCAATCTTCTGATCATGCTTGAAAATGAGTGAAATGTGTAATGGATTCGAGTCTAACATTCACACACTTCAAATATTTAGAAAAAATGGGAATTAACTACAGTTCATCATTAATTTCCCTTTTTTTTACATGGGTTCAAATGTTCTGACCATGGGAATGCAAGTTGTTTACATGTTTTTGAAAAGTTTACAACCCCTCCCTCAAGTTCAGATGTGATCCAAATTGACAAAATACAAGAAAGTATACAAAAAGTGAGAAAAATGCAAAAAAAAAAAAAAAAAAGAAAATTGGGGGAGTGACCGTGGGTCATGGTCACTGGCCACAGTCACTGGCAGACAGTGACCAAAAGGTCACTATTTTGCCTTCTATTTTGCACTGTTTCATCTTTGTAACTTCTCCAAAGTACTAAAACTCACTTTTATGATCTTTGGGGCGTTAAGCGGCCGTCGAAAAGATTAAATTCATGGAATCGGTCGAAACCTTTGTTGATCATCACTGTTGTTTATAGACCATTTTTTGTACACGTCCAAAAGGGTATTGTACGAAGCCAAAGTTGTGTCATTCTGAACCTATGACTTTCTTTAAGGAATAGAATGAAGCCTAAAGAGGCTTGTTCACAACCTCTATGGTGGCTAGAAAACCCTTCTAGTGAGAAAAACAGAGGCACCGATGTCATCCTTCGAAGGCTTGCTAGTACTTGAACATAGCTCTCTTTTAATTAATACCCATAGTCCCCTTCCTTCTCTGAACCATCTCTCACCTTGAGTGACTGAGAAAAAGAAGAAAAAGAGGGTTGGAGTGTAGGAGGAATATGCCTTGCTTGAAGCTTTTAGTAGAAGTTGTTTTTTCTTTTTCTCTTTGTCTTTCTCTTTCTTTATAGACTTTAGTAATAGTTTGGGGAGTTATTGGGAGTTAAAAGGAGTTATGGGAAGTGAAGGTTCGAAATGAAGTGGAGGGAACCGCTGAAAACCGTAGGAACTACTCCACAGGTGTCAGTGACCGCAGCCGCAGTCACTCTCAAGGCCCATTTTTGGACTTTTGCATATGTAACCCGTTTTAGCTTGTTTGGGGTCCGAACGACGTCCAATCTTCACAAAAATTGGAGGGATGCTTCTTGACACTATTTTGAGTATGTCATAGAAGTTTCAGCCCATTTTGACTTCTGAAGTTAGTCAACTCTCCTATTGACTTTTCATGAAAATGGGCCCTTGTTTTAGCTGTTTGAGGCCTATATGACCTTGGTTTGGTTTGAAACTTAGAGGGACTAATATCAGGAGTATTTTAGATTGTCTATCTAAATTTCATACAGTTTGGATGTGTGGAAGTAGGATTTCAAACAGTGACCCATTTGTTGCATGTTCTAAGTCATTATTCACCCCACATTGTAGGTAGTTAGCATGTTTTCTACCCAAACAATATTCAATTGACTTGCAACTTTGGGAAATTCATTTTAAACACATTTTGAATCTCTGTTCCAAATTGCATCATCTTTGGATTCTTAAAAGTAGGATTTTGGCTAGTGACCTCCATGGTTCGGGGGTCACTATCTTCAATGCTGACGTGCAGTGGAAGTGGGACTAAACGGAGTCCTCTTGACTTAAAAAATTTGTAGAATCTCCCTTGAGCATGACTGAAGCTTTGTGCCAAAATTTCAACAGTTTTGGACATCGGGAAGCAGGACTTTGGTCAATGACCCCATGGCTTAGGGGTCACTGACCCAAAGTTGACATGTTTGAAGACTTTGGGTCAAATGATATCCGTTTGACTTTAAATTTTGCAGAACTTCCCTTGAGCATAATTTGAGCTTCCTCCAAGAGTTTTAACTGATTTGATCTTCATAAGGTGTCACTTTGCATAGTGACCCCACAGAGCTTAGTAGATGACCATTTGAACTAAGTTTGGGTTCAAATGATGTCCAAGTGCTCTGAAACTTAGAAGGATAGTCTTTAAATATACTTGAAGGCATTCCCCTGAGTTTGAACTTGCTTTAACATGTAGAAGTGTCAATTTCCACAGTGACCTCCAAGGAGTTGGCAAACAGTCGTTGAAGCTTGGTTTTGAGCTAAGATGAAGTCTAAATGCTTTAAAACTTTTAAACATCATTTTCAAGTATGCTTTAGAGTTTCCATAAGAGTTTCAGCCACTTTGGTAACCAAGGAGCTTGAATTTGTTTGGTGACCCTTGGATTTGAGTCATTGAACCTCAAACTTGGTGTTTAGTGAGTTGAGTAACCAAATGAAGTATACTAACTCTGAAACTTGAATTATTGTATTCCAAGCTCATCTAAAGTTTTCTAAGTGGATTGTATTAGCTCTAAACGTTTGGATGCAGTATTTGACCTAGTATTCCATAATTCTAGGATTTATGTGCCATTTAACTTAGAATTTGCTTGTAATGTCTTCACTGCAATGTTTATAATTTTTTTATGGGTCAACATTGTAAATGCTTGGAACTAGGTTTGTAACTTGTTGAAATTGATTGATTGCTTGGAAATTCTTTGAATCTTCCTTCAACCCCTTCTTTAGAGCCCAAGTGTATCTTTTATAGGATTCAGAGGAAGTTGGAATAGTCATAGGTGTCTGCGACCAAGTCACAGGTGTCTGTGACCATAGGCCATGGTCACTGACAAGGCGCAGTTTTGGATTTTTGCACATGTGATCCATTTTTGCCTATTTCAGGCTTGAACGATGTCTGATCTTCACGAAACATGGAGGGATGCTTTTTGACACTATTTCGAGTGTTTCATAGAAATTTTAGCCCGTTTTGACCTTCTAAAGTTGGTAAACTCTCTCATTGACTTTTCATGAAAATGGGCCCTTATTTCAGCTATTTGAGGCCTAAATGAACTCGGTTTGGTTTGAAACTTGGAGGGACTAATGCTAAGCATATCTTGGAGTGTGGAAGTAGGATTTCGAACAGTGACCCACTTGTTACATGTTCTAAGTCACTATTTACCTTACATTGTAGGCAGTTAGCTTGTTTTCTATCCAATTGATGTTCAATTAACTTGAAACTTTAGGGAATTGATTTTAAACATATTTTTAGTCTCTGATTCGAATTTAATCAGTTTTGGCCTCCTAGAAGTAGGACTTTGGTCAGTGATCCCCATGACTCCAAAGTCACGGACTCCTAACTGACATGTCACTAAAGTAGGCTCAAACGAAGTCCTTCTAACTTGAAAATTTGCAAAATATCTTTTGAAAATGACTGAAGCTTTGTGTCCAATTTCATCAATTTTAGGAGTCGTGAAGCAGGATCTAGTCAGTGACCCCATGCCTTAAGGGTGACGGACCCAAAGTTGACATGATTGTTAAATTTGGGTCAAATGATATTTGTTTGACCTGACATTTTATAATGCCTCCTTTAAGCATAATTTAAACTTCTTCTACGAGTTTTAGATGATTTGATCTTCATGAGGTTTCACTTTGCATAGTGACCCTATAGAGCTTAGTAGATGACCATCCGAACTGAGTTTGGGTCCAAATGATGTCCAAATGCTCAGAAACCTTGAAGGATAGTCTTTGAGTGTATTTAAAGGCATTGCTCTGATTATCAGCTTGTTTTGACATGTGAAAGTGTCAATTTCAACAGTACCCCCAGGGAGTTGACAGATAGTCACCAAAACTTAGTTTGAGCTGAGACAAGTCCAAATGCCTTGAAACTTTGAAACATCATTCCCAAGCATGTTTTGAAGTTTCCATGAGATTTTTAGGCACTTTGGTAACCTTGAAGCTTGAGTGTGTTCAATGACCTTTAGACCTTGAGCCAATGAGCCTTAAATTTAAAGTTTGGTGAGTCAAGTGACCGAATGAAGTTTACCAACTCTGGAATTAGAACTGTTGAACTCTGAGCTCATTTGAAGTCTTCTGAGTGGATTGCATTAGCTTTAAACATCTAGATGCGGTATTTGACTTACCATTCCACAATCCTAAGGTTTATATACCCTTGGTTTGGAATTTGCTTGTAATGTTTTCACTACAACATTTGTAATGTTTTACGGGTCAACAAGTGCCCCCTCAAGGTGTAATGATTATAGTGTTACAATCATTGTGGCATGAAATAACCAATCTATGGGAGTGATAAATGGCCTAATGAAAATACAACTTGTCAAGATAGGTTGTAGGCCTAAACTTGAAATTTTGAAAATTTTAATAAAAACCATGAAAGATTTGATGATGGAGTTTAGTAAAAACATAAGAAATCCAAATTTCTTTCCCCTATTTTCATAGATATCAAGAGTAGCGTCTTTCTGGGGACTGTGGGAAACACCTACGAAAAGAAATCCCTGAGGTATTTGAAAACTCAAAATTTTATGAATTTGGTTTTAGATTTTGGATTTTGGAGATGGATTTGATCTTCTCATGACCTATTCATCATAGATATCTAGAGCGGCATCACTGTGGGGATTGTGGGGAACACCCACAAAACGAATCCTTAGGGTTTTTTGAGGAAATCAATGGTTGGATTTGGGTTTGGATTTTCATGGATTTTCGCTTCATTTTCAAAAATCAAAGTTAAGGTTTTGACTTGGATTGACATGAGTAAACATGAAATGGCATTTTGAAAAAGATTAGCTTTTGTAGGTTTTGATTTAAAACAATTTGAGATTGTGGCTCAAAATTTAGTTTAACCCAAGATGAATTAGAATTTGGGTTGGTTTTTTTGGAAAGAAAACCCCCTTTTCTTTGAATAATTTACCCAAAATAGGTTCACTTTGTTGTGAGAAATTCATTTCTTTTGTAAAATACCCAAAGTATGTCCACCGTGTGTTATTGGAATTTTGGATGATCATATTTGAGAGAGTGGGCCACTAACAGTGGGACCCACTACTAAAAAACATAGTGATTGTGGGTAAGGAAGGCCGAACCCATTTGAATTTTGTCCATGCTTGGATCCCACTTGATGCGAAATTAAATTCAATCCTTTAATATTGTAAGTGCATAGTTGTCCTTTTAAGACAATAGTAAGTACAGGTCAAACCCACAGGGAGCACTATTGAAATCCATTTTTTCCTATTAAAATCTGATTTTTTTCATGATAATGATAAGAGAGATAAAAAAAGAATTAAACAATAATAAGATTGAAAGTTTCTAGATCTAAAGTACAGAGAAAAAAATATGAGAAAATACAAAGTAGAATGTCATGAATCCATTAAGTCGTCCCACCATCATTCTATGCAATTAATAAAATAATTTGTTCCAAAAATGCTTCAAATAAAAAACAAATCAATGTTTCTGATTTGGATAATTTGGCTATCAAGAGTACAAATTTTCACAATGCATTTAAGATAAAAATCTCCTTCACCTAATGAAATTATGAACTTAACTAAAGATGACATATTAATCAAAGATAGATTATCAAAGAATTTCAATCTAAGAATAATCTCGTATGAAAATATGCATGATTAAAGCATTACTCACATAAAAATCTAAATAACATAGGTTCTCAATGAAAAAATGTATATTTATTTTTACTTTTATGGTAAACACACAACAGAAAAAAAATTATTAAGTCAAATCACATGGAATAATTATGAGAAACACTTAACTTTATTAGACATCTGATCCAAGGGTCTATTCCTCCATTACAAACTATGTGATTTTCATTGAGAATTTCATGACAATTATAGTTTTCTTTCACACTCTTCTAGCCTAGTTTGCAACAGGGCTCCAAAATACCAATAGATATTCTCTCTTTTTTTTTCCTTCTTCTACTAGAAAAGAGAAGAGGAGTGGAGAGAGGAGAGAGAGAGGGGGAGAGAGGGATCAGGAATTGGATGGTAGTGAGGGGCGTGAGAGAGAGAGAGATGAGGATGATGCTGCTGTGTACATGTAGTCTTCCCATGGTTAGTGTCATGATGGATTATTTATATTTTTCCATGCCCCACTTACCTTCATTGATTGCCTTGATGGAATCTCCTATTTGATTTGATTTGGGAGAAGGGGGCCCTCATACCATGGCTCTAAAGGTGAAGTGAGGTGAAACCCAACCACATGCATGGTCATATCCCTTTTGTCTTTCTGATTTTGTCTCCTTGTACACTTCATCTTTCCTTTTTGAAATATCCTCCATTAACTTTGAATATTTGAGGAATCTTTAGGATCTTTAATCTCAACAAAAATAAATAAATAAATAAATAAAGCTCAAAGAAATTCTAGCCATGTTCCTAGATTTTGTTCCCATTCTAACATTTTTGCTTCTCAATCAATTGATCTTCCAAATTTACCTTCTTTCCATGAGATTTCCTTTAAATCTTTTTAAATTATCTTGATGATAATTTAAAGTGTGCAACAAGTAGCGTGGACCCTCTTGGTTGTCCTACATGTGAGTGGGACCCAATTGCTTTTGAATATTCCATGGTTTTAGAAGCCCATCATTTCCTATACATTCTTATTAAACCTATCAAATAAAGAAGAGCCTACTTGAGCGGGACCCGTCCAAACAGAGTACTACTCCAATGGGACTCTTCAGAGAAAAAGTGCATAAAATGGTAAAAAATTCTGAAAAATTCAAATCCTAAATAAAATTGCAACAACTGGTGAAAATGAATAAAAACTTGATGCCATTCACCTAATTAAGCCCTAAAAATATGCAAATCCATGGATTCAACACACCCCCCAACTAGCCTTTTGCTAGTCCCGTAGCAAAAGCCATGAAAAGAAATGAAGTTCTTTGGCCTAATCTAACAAATAACAAAAACATGAACATGAAAAGAAAACCACTTTTGCTGGTGCTCTCAGTTGCATTTAGTATATGCAACAAGCCCTTAAGCCCCTAAGTTACCATAGTGGACGAGTTTTGCCTCTTGAGGTTTTGCAGTGAATGTACCCACAAAATTCTTTCTTCAAAAGCAATAAGGTAAAAGAAATTGCTCAAATGAAAATCCATTTCTATCGAACATTTTCGAAATCTGAAATGAATAAGAATTTAGAGTTTTCCAATTCCCGCCCACCATTTTATTTTCAAAAACTTTCTCAATTTCATACCAAGACTTGTGTGCACAGTGAAAAATGTATACATCACTATCAACTTGAATATTCCACACCAATGCCAATTAATTAGGATTTTCCTTTAAACCATCTGATCCCCCAAGAATCCAGCCAAAATAAATTCCCTCCTCTTAAGGCTACTATGATGGTTTCACACTACTATTAAAGGTCAGAAATTTCTCCATTCCTTTTTTTTTCTCTTTTCTTTAACACACACACGTCTTTTTAATTATATGTGATGGTGCAATGTCTAGGTCCCTTAAGCTTTCTAATTAACCTATGTAATGAGCATTAGGCCAATGACTCCCAAACCAGATGGCTTTAGGGCACTAGGTATGGATATACCCCTATGGGCTTCAAGTTAAAGAGGCTACGAACCCAAACTAATCATAAAACATTATTTAACAATTTTTTTTCTTTTTCCCGTTTTTAAAGGAATAAGGAGAAGCACTTTGATCTCCGAACAAAAGGTAGCCTTTTCCAATTTGCCCAAATTAATTTCCTTTGATGAACCAGGAGAGAAAAATATTTCTGAACTAAATTTCAGGTTCTCATCGAATCCTTCGAAGAAATTCTAAAAGTAATCACTTTAGCTTCCTATCCAAACTTCGAGAAATGTAAAGTGTGTATCGTGAAGAAAAGTTTAGGTAATTTTCTGATGGGCTTCATCATTCAGAAAAAGTGGACTTTCTTTTTACTTCCTTCCAAAAATTCAAAAATTTTGAATCTCATAACTATTTTCAATTTGCCTCAATTCCTTTGAAAACTTTCTTTTCCTGAAAAATCCTTTTTTTTTTATTTTTTTTAATCAACAGGAAAAAGCGACTAAGTCGCGCGCATCCCTTCACCGAGACTTAACATTGTCGTCAGTGTGATGAACGAAAAATGCAATGAGGTGAATGCTATGATGATACTTACTCCAGGTAGAAGGGATCTTGAAGAAGGATCTCCTCAATGTGTTTGTCTTTCAGCTCGAAAAACAGTTTCAACTGTTCACCATTAACTTTGAAAATATCTCCATTTTTGGGGTTTTTAATTTCCACAGCACCATGAAACTAAACAGTCCTGATAATGAATGGACCAGTCCACCAAGTTCTTAACTTCCCTGGAAATAGATGTAACCGGGAATTTTCCAAAAGGACTTGCATACCTAGTTCAAATGGTTTTCTCAAAATTGACTTATCATGGTTTAGCTTCATCCTTTCCTTGTAAACCTTGGCATTCTCATAGGCATCATTCCTAAGTTCTTCTAACTCATTGAGTTGCAATTTGCACAGATTACCCGCAGTGGGTAAATCAAAATTGAACTTTTTGGTAGCCAAATAAGCTCTATGTTCTAGTTCAATAGGCAAGTGGCCAGCTTTCCCATAGACTAACCAATATGAGGACACCCCAATAGGTGTTTTGTAGGCTATTTAACAGGCCCACAGTTTGTCGATAAATCATAAAAACTAGTCTTTCTGAGTGGGATTGACCGCCTTTTCCAAAATTTTTTCAATTTTCCTAATTGAAATTTCCTCTTGGCCACTTGTTTGTGGGTGATAAGGTGTAGCAACTTTATGGGTGAAAGAACATGTTTTCAACAAATGCTCAAAGGGACGGTTGCAAATGTGGGTGCCTCCATCACTAATTATCACCCTAGGGGTACCAAACTGAGAAAAGATGTGATCTCTCACAAACTTGATTACCACATCGTGTTCTTTCCTCTTTGTCGGTATAGCCTCTACCCACTTGTAAAAAATAGTCTACTGCCAGTAAAATGTAAAGATTTCTAAAAGAATTTGGAAAAGTGCCCACAAAGTCAATTCCCCACTCATCAAAAATTTGCACAATAAGTATGGGATTCAAGGACACATATTCCTCCGATTGAGCTTTCCAAGCTTTTGACAGCTCTCATAGTTCATATAGAAAGTGTGGCAATCTTTAAAGAATATGGCCCAGTAAAATCCACATTGCAAAATTTTTACAGCTGTCTTTTTTGAACTAAAATGGCCCCCATATACATGATCATGGCAAAATGAAATGACTAAGTAGTGGTCATGATCAAGGATGCATCTCTCGATGATTTGGTCTAGGCAGTACCTAAAAAGATACGGGTCATCCCAGAAAAAGTACTTGACCTTAGTTAGAAATTTTGAGTGATCTTGTTTTAACCAATGGCCAGGCATCTCCCCTATAACAAGGTAATTGATTATAGTTGCAAACTAGGGGATTTGAGAAATACTCGACAATTCTTCATCAAGAAATTTTTCATTCAATGGGACCTCATTGGATGGCTCTAAAGGTAACCTCAAAAGATGATCAGCCATAAAATTGTCACATCCTTTCTTGTCTCTTATTTCCAAATCAAATTCTTGTAGCAAAAGTATCTACCAAATCAATCTGGCTTTTGCATCTTTTTTTGAAAGAAGATACTTTAAGGCTGCATGGTCCATGTAGATGATGACTTTAGACCCTATTAAGTAGGACCAAAATTTCTCTAAGGCAAAAATCACAGCTAGCAATTTATTTTCAGTGGTTGTGTAATTTAGTTGTGCATCATTGAGGGTCCTACTAGCATAGTAAATCACATGAGGTAATTTCTCAAACCGTTGACCCAAAATAGCCCCGATGGCAGTATCAAATGCATCACACATGTGTTTAAATGGAATGGTCCAATCAGGTGGCTAGATTATAAAAGCTGAGGTTAGCTCCTTTTCAATCTCTCAAAGGCCTTTAGACAATTTTCATCAAATTCAAATGGAGCCTCTTTTGTCAGCAATTAGCATAAAGGTTTAGCAATTTTGCTAAAGTCCATGATGAATCTATGATAGAAACCAACATGGCCCAAGAATGATCGAATCTACTTTATAGATCTTAGTGGTGGTAATTTTGATATTAAACCAATTTTTGCTTCATCCTCCTCAATCCCTTTCTTAGAAATAATGCGTCCCAAGACTATCCCTCATTTTACCATGAAATAACATTTCTCCTAATTTAAAACCAAAATTTTCTCTTTACACCTTTTAAGCATAAAGGACAAATGATATAAGCAGTCCTCAAAAGAAGTGCCAAAGACCAAAAAATCATCCATGAAAACCTCATTGAATCTCTCCACCATATCAGAAAATGTGCTCATCATGCACCTTTGAAAGGTGGTTGGTGCATTGCATAGCCCAAATGACATGTGTCTATAAGCAAATGTGCCAAAAGGATAGGTGAAGTTGGTCTTTTCCTGGTCCTCAGGTGAAATTGGAATTTGATTATAGCCAAAATAACCATCAAGAAAATAATAGTAAGCATGACCAGCTAGCTTTTGAAGCATTTGATCCATGAATGGGAAGGGAAAATGATCTTTTCAAGTCACTAAATTCAACTTTTTATAATCAATGCATACCCTCTATCTAGTCTGTATTCTAGTGGGTGTCAATTCATTGCCCTCTTTTTGAACCACCATGATTCCTGATTTCTTTGATACCGCTTATGCCAGGCTCACCCATGCACTATCATAGATGGGGTAGATCACCCTTGCATCCAGTAATATCAAAACCTCTGACCTGACCACTTCCTTTATTGTTAGGTTTAGTCTCCTCTATGGTTCACGAAAGGTTTTTGCATTTTCCTCTAAATGGATTCTATGCTGGACCACATATGGGCTTATTCTTTTGAAGTATGATATGGACTACCTTATAGCTTCCTTGTGTTTATCTAGAATGTTGATGAGTTTCTCCTCTTGGTCAAGGTTCGAGTTTCTAGGGGGCCTAAAACCACATATTTCAAGGTATCTAGTAGCTGCTTGAGTTCTAACTTAGGGGGGGGGGGGGGTCTACAGCAGATGGTCATGACTGGTGTTGAATCTAACAAAGCATTAACTTTCTCAATTTGTCCATCTATATCAAAATCACTCCTAAAGTGGGCCAGATAAACCTCTAGTGGATCTTCAAGATTAAAATGGGGTAAGTGATTTCCACTAATTTATAAATATAACTGACTTCAAAAACCCTATCATCCTCATCAGGAGGTTACTTACTAACATTAAAAATATTCATCTGAGCGGTCATGGTCCCAAAAAAATTTTGCATCACTCCATTCCTACAATTGATCAAGGCGGTTGAGGTGGCTAGGAATGGTCTCCTTAAAATCATTGGTATTTTGGTTTCAGCCTCAAATATGTGTTTTATATCCGAGACAACAAAATTAGCGAGAAACACAAACTTTCCGACTTTGATTAGAATGTCTTTGACTACCCCATTAGGGTATCGAATCAATGCATTAGACAATTGCAAGGTCACTTGAGTCTTTTTCAACTCCCCCAAACCTAATTCTCCATAAATAGATTATGAAAGAAGGTTCACACTTGTACCTAAGTCTAGTAAAGCTTTCTCTATATGATGGTCCCCTATCTGGCAAGACATGCTAGGACACCCAGGGTCCTTATATTTTATCCGGGTTGGATAGGAAATTATCGAGTTAACTTGTTGAGCTAAAAAAGCCTTTTTAGGTACATTATTAGTCCTTTTGAAGGTGCAAAGGTCCTTCAAAATTTGGCATTGGCTGGAATCTGTCAGATAGCATCAAATAGTGGAATGTTGATTCTCATTTGTTTAAACACTTCTACCATTTAATCCAACTGGGTAGTTGATTTTTCTTGGACCTAGCCTTTGGGGGTATGGTGCCTTGGGAATATAACGAGTGGGCTCACTAGGTGATGGTTCAACATTCACACTTGGTTTCTCAGTTTCCACTTCCTCACTTGATTTTTCCTCAGGTTCCTTGGGTAGTTCTACCTTGTTATCAACTTGTGTACCTGACCTAAGAGTGATTATTGATTTGACTTGATCTGGGCCTTTTCCTTTGTTATAATGAACAACTTGGCCCCTAGGATTAGGTTTAGATTGACTAAGGAAGGCTCGCTTATTTCTAGTGCTCATGGAGTTGGCCAGTTAGCCCATCTGATATTCTAATTTTACAAGGGTTTGAGTATGACCATTTAAAATTTGAGTAGTAGTCTATTGGAATTGAGCGGTACTTTGAGACATAAGTTTCATGGCCTTTTCCAAGGAATCTACCCTTTGGGTCAGTGGACTACGGTTGAAATTAAGCTTTCGGAAACTAGGTACGGCATTGGCCTCAAATTGAATGGGTTGAAATTGATTGGCTTGTGATAGGACACCCTGATTTAGACCCTTGGTCCAAGAAAAGTTTGGATTGTCCCTCCAACTTGGATTGTATGTGCTCGAGTATGAGTCATACTTTTGTCGATTATCAAAACAAATGTTTTGATAAAAACACGTTTACCTCCTTAACAGATTCGGCCTGACCCAAAGTTGTTATGTTAATTCCACCATTTAAGGCCTGATTATACTTCAGTAACTCCAAAGTATTTGGAGTGAGCATTTGGTTCAGCTCTAAGGCCTTTATTCTCCTCATCAGTGTGGATAATTTGGCCTCTGTCTCAATCTTGGTTTCAATCTTGAACATTCCCCCTTTTTTCAGGAATGAAGGGTTTAGAGAGTTTCTTTTTGACAGGGGTGCAAGGTCCCAATCCCAATTAACCTTGATTTATATTAATTAAGCTTGTTTTATATTAATTAAAATTTGTTTAGGCTAAATTAACTCAAACCTTTGGGCTTGGGTCATGAATAGGTAGTTGGGTTGGGTTTGAACTTTACCAAGTAGTCAAGGGCCTTCTTATAATTTAGAGTCTCATTGTATCATATTAGCACCTCATTAGTTACATCTTGTGTAATTTATCTGGTAGAACATCTTTCATATTCAATCCAACTTAATTTGGATCCATCTTAGCCCAATTGAGGATCATATGACCTAAACTGTAATTTTCCAGAAAATGTGGACTTCCACGTAAAACTGCAGGAAAATTTGATTAAAAGGAGAACCCAACGTCTCTCCTTGTCTTTCCTTTTGTGTTTTCATTGGAGCCACTTCTCTTCTTCACCCTTCCTCATCCACCTCAACTTAAAGCTGGAAAGAAGGTCTTGAAGCCTTGCATGCAAGTGGGTTAGTCTTTACTCATCTTCTCCATCAAGCTTTGTACATCTCTTTTACTGAAATCATCCCATTCACCATCACCTTCAAGCTACAGCTCCCTAAGGTAAAGACTTTACTTCCATTGCAATGCTTTGGATTTAACAGAGTCAAGGAGACTCAAAAGAACAACATGCATGCATTCTATATGAGAATTACCCATTGCATGTCTTTCATGTAGAGAACCCATCTTCCATTAAGGCTTTCTCTAACTACACAGCAAGGAGAAGTTGATAGGGTTACGCACTGTATAAAAGGCAAGTATTAAAGTATATATTACCACATGTATGTTTAAATTTGTTGATTCTGGAAGTGATCACTCTAAATGTAAGTTACAACTCGTCCATCCTTGATTAAGCACACATATATGTTGGGTTAGATGATAATGAGTGTAAATATGCAATGTGAATTATATGTGGGTAATGTAAGACCTATTATGAAAATTTAAAAGCATAAGGAATCCCACTGGGACCAAGAACTAAGAGTTCTATTTTAAACTCGTGCTCCAGAACTATTTTCAGAAATTCTAAAGCTTACGATGAAGCCCATGGCTAAGCCATTAGTCTCTACAGTTCAGATTCTAGAAAGTACAAAAACTTTTCTTTGAACTATGGCTAAGCCGTGGAATCAACTATGGCTAAGCCGTAACCCTCTCATGACCAAACCGTAAGTCATCCTACGGTGAACTTTCCACCGAACCTCAAAATCAAAAATTTCTTTACAGCTCACTCATGGCAAAGCCGTGGATTGTACTACAGCTAAGCCATAACCCAACTGCAGTCTAACCGTAGGCTTAGCACAGCTAAGTCATAGGCTAATATACCGTTAAGCCATAAATGTGTATGAAATTGAGGGAAAACTAAGCCACTCAGCTAAGCCATAACATGTATACGACTAAACCGTAAGAATACTGTGAACATTGGATATTAGGGATTTCCAATGACCTTGTAGGGCTTTAGTTATGGCACCTTGTCCCTAACTAAACTAGTCCAATAGTGAACAAAAGATAAGGAGGACAAGTGTAGAGCTGGCACTTATTCCCTTCAATTTTCCGGACGAATTCCCGATGTCACGTCTTGGGTGTTGGCATAAGAAGAGTTGTGCTTATGTGCACAATGTAACGCCAAGATTTGGTAACACAATGACATCAGACATTTTATGAATACATCGTGTTGAATGTCCTCGGGATCACAAATTATCTAGCATAAGATTGGCTAGTAAACATCCTTGATACGTTTTCAATCTAAATGCATTCATATTGGTAACTAACCTTGCCCTCAACATGATTAAATCATGTGCCCATTCTTCCTAGCGAACCTTGAGACTAATTGGGCCTAAGCTTTTGCTGAGTGTGTGCCTATTAGCCAAAATGGGTGCAGCCAAGGTTGAGAATGTTCAAGCTCTCTTATCTCATTTAAGTATGCATTGTTCAGTTATCAACTACCTTGTTAATTTCGATTTCTATGATTGAATATGATCTCAATACCGAATCTCCCTTATGTATGATATGATAAGTATGATTGATATGTATGAATATAAGACGATCACTACGATTGATCATAAATATAAAAGATATGAATACGAGTCGATCTTGATATTTTGAGTCGGCACCACTTAGCTTATACCCTTATTAGGTTCAATGGGACCAATTTAGGTACCTTATGTCACTACTGCAGTAGTTTATGGAGGAGTTGTCGGTGCTCATCGGGAAGCTAGCTTGATCCCCTAGCGTAATTCCCATATGTATGTTATACGCTCTTTGTAGATGATATGCTCTCTTTTAGGAGAATATATCCTTGTGGATGCCAACTAGTATGTATGATATCCTATTTATGATTCATTACTCATGCTTACTCATCTACAACATGCCTAGTTTATGATTATTGCCTTCTTTAAATCAATATATTCCTTAATTCATTTGATACATTATGATGTTCTTAAATATCTCTATATTTGCTTAACCATCGTGTTAATATTGCTACCCTTGGTGTTACAGGTATAGGACCCAATCCCAACACGACTGTCAATGTGTCCCTGGAAGGTACCTTAACAGTATCTAAGGATATAGAAGAGTGGAAAAAAGGAGACATCTTCCACTAGTCATCTTATGAAGAGCATCAAAAAGGGGTTTTTGTTGGGATTTTGATGGATAGACTTATGCATTGAGATTGTATGATTGGCATGTTTAAGGGGATTGTGTGATGGGAATGGATACTTAAAAGACTTTAAGTTTATTTTATGTTTGTATAATGTTTCTTCTATGATTGCTTATGATCATTACAGGCATATTTCACAGGTTTTGCTTTATGTTGAAATTAAATCTACACATCGGTAGATATTCCTCACACATTCCTGTGAAATCTCCCTTGTAGTGATTCGTGCATATCTTCACATGGCACGGATTGCTATTGGATTCATATTCACACCGTGTGGACCCATTCTAATCCCTAATTCTTGGGATCTAGGCATGACAAGGGGCCCATTATAGTGTATTATCAATAGTTTCTTCGAAAAATGTCTATGCTTTATCCGCTATTTTCAGTGTAAAATTCCCACCACAGAAAGATTCTACTATTTGCTTGGTTAGGTAATCCATGCCCTCATACACAATCTAGACCAATCGGATCTTTTCAAATCCATGGTGGGGACACTAGATGTAACACTCCGACCCAGCTTGACCCCGTTTAGCGGTTAGTTAATCTTGTTTTCGTTGCTAATCGTGTTTTGTTTGTGTTTTATTTTCGTTACGGGTCATGGATAGGTAGTTGGGTTGAGTTTGACCTGGATTAAGTAGACCAAGCCCTTTTTCATAATTTTAGCTTTTCTTAGACATGGTCATTTTTGCATCATCTTGATGTCAACACGTGTCTTTCGTTGAGCTCGTTAACTTTCGTAACTACGTCATTTGCAACCGAGGTTGTGTGATTCGATTGGACCTTGATTTGACTCAAACTGAAAATACCTTTCTAACTTGGCCCTTATTGTAATTTGGACAACCCACTAACTTATATAAGCTCACCATCGATCAAAACTCAAGTCCCTTCTCTCGTTTTCTCTCATTTCCTGCACTGCACGTGGAGCTCAACTCTCTCTCTCTTCTCTCTTGAATTCTCTTCCCTAATTTTTCTCCTCCATCGATCAAGAGGAAGGTGGGTCTTTGCATGTGAGGTGAGTGGGATATGCTTCCATTCTTCTCATCTCCTTTCTCTATCTCTTCTCCTTCTTATTTACTTGCATGGTGTGTCTGTGTGTTTTGGATTTCTCTCCATCCCTCATGCATGCATGTGGTTTTGATTATGTTAGGTTGTGTTTGGATCCAAGGGCTCCCATTGTGCAATTGATTCCAATTTAAGGCAAGTATAACCCTAGCTTGTGAGAACCCATGTTGGTATGCATTTGATTTGGTTAGTTTTACATGAATTGATGTGGAAAAATGTATGTACAGCCCATTTAGTAGTATTCTTCTCCTGTCCATTGTAAATTTGCAAATTCTGATGAGTTTCCAGACTTTCTGTGTGTGTTTCAGAAATTTGAATTCGTGCAAGTACGGCTAAGCCGTATAGCACTTACGGCTCACAATCCAGAGAGGAGAAAAACCCAGTTTTCCTCTACGGTTAGGGCACGGCTAAGCCGTGGATTGCCCTACGGCTAAGCCGAAGCTCAGCCGTGGCCCAGCCGTAGATCAATACAGGGTGCAATTTCTGGAATAACTGAGAGTCTGCAATTGACATACCTTCTACGGCCCAGCCACGGCTAAGCCGTAAACCACACACGGCTAAGCCGTAGCACACACACGGCTAAGCCGTATTCACACTAGACTAATGAAAGAAAAATAAGGATAGGTGTAAAGAAAAGACCAATATGGCCTTCATGATAGAATGTAGGACACCTAGACCTGCCCAACGGAATATGATACAACGCATGAATGATCTCGAGGGCTGCGAATCATTCATGTTCGTTATCCGGATGTTAAGCACCTCCCCATGGGTGTTGGTTTAAGGGACTTCGTGCACCGCCCGATTCAAAGCAACACTAGACAACGGTGCATCGAATAACTTAAAACTACATCATCATGCACGGTTAGAAACACCGGATAATTAGATTAGAATTGGGTTGTAACTAAAGATGATTCGATCCCACAGGAATTGTTGCATAACATATTGCATTCGATCATTGATCTCAACGCTCTACATGATTACGTATGTTTCGTTACTTTCACATTGTGGTTTATTTACCTTGAGTATGCATGTATGATATGTTCACTCACAGATATGCACGTATGATATGTTGTCACGAGTTACTCAGGGTTTCCATGATTGACTCCGTATAGTCAGGCACTACTTAGCCTCAGCCTTAGGATCCCGACGGGGTGAATTTGGTATAGTTTATATGGCTTGCTGCAGTATGGATATGTCTTGGGGAACCGGACCCCAGGAAACCGAGACCCATTGTACCCTGGCCCGGACAATGGTGTTCTTTGCATGTTATAAGATCCCTCTTTTGGGAGCACATGGTAATGTAGTAGCCACTAGTTATGTACACGGCATGTATTCATTGATTCACTTAGCATATTTCTTTCTTGCATGACAGCCTAGTATACGAAAATGCCTTCTTTAATCACATGATGTTCTTTATTCTATTAGACACAGCGTGTGTTAACTTGCTATGGTTTATACTTTGCTGAATCTTTGTATTCACAGTAGTTTTTGGTGTTGCAGGCCCAGATCCCCCTGCCGAACCCCCGCAGGTCGGCCAGGCTCCGATGAGACCCCCGGGGCCCCATCAGGCCTAGAGGAGTGGATGTGATCACTCCACGGGAGAGCGCTCTTGGCATGCATCATTGGAGTCATGTTTTGTGTGGATTTTCAGACTTGTATTTGGCATGTCATTATTGTATATATTATTTTGTTCTTTCTGTAAGATTTTCATATGTAATTATGTCAGTTCGTTCTTTTTGTCCTCTTTTTGACCTGTTAGTTTAATGTTTCTGATATTTACAGCTTCCGCGTACTTGCTTGGCACGTGTGAATGTTCCCTTGTGCGTGTGCATTTAGACTCGGTCTACGTGTGCATGCACGGGAGTACGTGTGTCATTAGGTTTGACTTTTGCTAACCCCCGAACCCTGGGCTCGGGTTGTGACATACGTATTGTATGGTATCAGAGCATTCCTTGCTCATTTCTTGTTCTAGATGATAAGCATGTAGGCATGTAGGATCGTGGTGAGGATACGATTATTCTTTGTGATCTTTCTAGATTTTGGGGCTTGTTGGGCGCTATTGTTTTGTGTTTGTGTCTGACTCCTTCCATTTTTCAGGATGGCATCAGGTTCGAGTTCTCAGCAGAACGCCGGAAATAATGAAAGCGGATCCGCACCGTCACCGCAGACACCGAACACAGATGAACGCATCCTTATGCTATTTCAGTCTCTACAAGCACAATCGCAATCCATGCAGAACTTGCAAGCACAAGTTACCACCATGTTAGATCGACAAAGCCAAGTCCCAGCTCAGTCACATGTAGATCAACAGGTGATTTTACAGCCTCGAGAGAGTGACCCGAATGCCCTCTATGGGAAATTTCGCAAGCGAGGAGCTATTGAGTTTTTCGGGACAGAAGAACCATTGAAGGCAGAACAGTGGCTGGAACAGACGGAGGATGTCTTTGAGACAGTCGTGTGCACGAACCGACAGAAGGTCGGACTAGCAACTTCTATGTTGAGAGACGTCGCAAAAACTTGGTGGAAAAGCGTGAAAGATTCATACAGAGACATTCCTAGTGCGACAGTTTGGGAGATGTTCAAGCAGCAGTTCAGGAGGAAGTTCATCCCGGCTCATGTGTTTCGAGCCAAGGAGGTTGAGTTCCTAGCTCTCCGTCAGCAGCAAATGACAGTAGCAGAATACCTGAACAAGTTTATGCAGTTGTCGCATTTTGCTCCGGATATGATCAGCACTGAAGATAGGAAGGTGAACCGGTTTGTTGAAGGTTTGCATCCCCGGTACATGCATCACGTGACTGCGTTCCAGCGTCCGGCTACCTTCGATGATGCAGTGGACAGGGCCTATTCTGCCGAGGCCATCCACCAAGCTGCTAGAGCCATTGAACCCAAGAGACAGCCACCTTTCAGTGCACGAGGACAAGTACAGAAGAAGACCAAAGGCCAGCAGAGTACTTCTAGTTCTTCTGGAGCGATTTGTGGGCATTGTGGCAAGAACCACGCGACTGATGCGTGTTGGAGGAAGGCCGGTGCTTGTTTTATCTGTGGTTCGAGGGAGCATATGATCGCCAATTGTCCTCGACATAGAGCCTCCGGTGCAGCTCCATCTGGTCCTACTTCCGGTGCAGTTCCTAGCAGACCCAGTGCACCTACAGCTCCGAGCAAGCCACAGTCAGCTCGTCCAGGCTCGAGACAGCCTCGCCAGACAGCCCGTGCTTACGTTGCTACCCATGAGAGTGCCGAGGATCCACAGGTGGTTGAAGGTACTGTTTTGATTTCGCGCGTCGAGGCATTAGCTTTGTTCGATTCGGGGTCTACACGATCTTATGTAGCACCTCGTTTCGCCGAGCGGTTACCTCAGCCGTCTGAGCCGTTGCCATATGTGTTGGTTGTATCCACCCCAGTTGGCAAGCGAGTGGAGTGTAGTGTATACTACCCCCATTGCGACGTGCAGATTGCAGGTCATCAGTTACCTGTTGATTTGATCCTGTTGTCGATGTTGGACTTCGACGTGATCCTTGGTATGGATTGGCTCGCTCGATATCGTGCCTGTGTTAACTGTTACAACAGGACGATCTTCTTCGATTTAGGCAAAGGCTTCCGTTTCGAGGGCAGCCAGCAGAGATGCCCCAGACGTGTGATTTCGGCGTGTAAGGCAGATCGCTTGATCCGCCGAGGGTGTGAAGGCTTCATTGCCTTTATCTCAGCGAAGAAGGAGCCGAAGCAGCTAGGTGAGATCCAGGTGGTCTGTGACTTTCCCGATATCTTTCCAGACGATGTGCCAGACTTACCCCCGGTTCGAGATGTGGAGTTCGCCATTGAGCTTGTTCCCGGCACGGCACCGATCAGCAAGGCTCCGTATCGTATGGCACCAGCAGAATTGGCAGAGTTGAAGAAGCAATTGCAGGAGCTTTTGGATAAGGGTTTCATTCGCCCGAGCGTTTCACCTTGGGGAGCACCAGTCTTGTTTGTCAAGAAGAAGGATGGTACTTTTCGGATGTGCATAGATTACCGACAGTTGAACAAAGTGACTATCAAGAACAAGTACCCCCTGCCCAGGATCGATGAGTTGTTTGACCAACTTCAGGGCGCAGCATATTTTTCGAAGATTGATTTGAGGTCTGGATATCACCAGTTGAGGGTCAAAGAAGATGATATTCCCAAGACTGCCTTCAGGACTCGTTATGGCCATTATGAATTCCTCGTGATGCCTTTTGGACTAACCAACGCACCTGCAGCGTTTATGGCATTGATGAATCAGATCTTTGCTCATTTCTTGGACCAATTCGTAGTTGTGTTTATTGATGACATACTGATCTATTCTAAGTCAGCGGAGGAGCATAGGGAGCATTTGAGAAAAGCCTTGTCGTTGTTGAAAGAACATCGATTGTTTGCTAAATTGTCGAAGTGTGATTTTTGGCTTGAGCAGGTGGCATTTTTAGGTCATATCATTTCACGAGAGGGATTGGCAGTTGATCCATCTAAAGTGGAGGCAGTAGTGAATTGGCCTAGCCCCAAGACAGTGACAGAGGTTCGCAGTTTCCTTGGTCTAGCAGGTTACTATCGTCGATTTGTCCAGGACTTTGCTAAGATCTCTTCTCCTTTGACGAAGTTGACCAGGAAGAATGTACCATTTGATTGGACTGAGGAGTGTGAAGCCCATTTCCGGACTTTGAAAGAGAAGTTGACTACGGTCCCAGTGTTAGCCTTGCCAGATGGTAGTGAAGGATTCGTGGTTTATTCAGACACCTCTCGAGTTGGTTTAGGTTGTGTGTTGATGCAGCATGAGAAGGTTATTGCTTATGG
The DNA here is from genome assembly GCA_037013555.1 of Sextonia rubra. Classification (NCBI taxonomy): domain Eukaryota; kingdom Viridiplantae; phylum Streptophyta; class Magnoliopsida; order Laurales; family Lauraceae; genus Sextonia; species Sextonia rubra. The sequence continues at coordinate 13,992,567 of JASUAD010000008.1, forward strand.
ATCGAGACAGTTACGAGAACATGAGAAGAATTACGCCACCCATGATCTGGAATTGGCAGCCATCGTGTTTGCGTTGAAGCTGTGGAGACATTATCTGTATGGTGTGCAGTTTGAGGTTCGTTCTGACCACCACAGTTTGCAGTACTTATTCACACAGCAGGAGCTGAACATGAGACAGCGAAGATGGCTTGAGCTTATTAAGGATTATGATTTCCCAATCAAATATCAGCCAGGCAAGGGGAATGTGGTGGCAGATGCGCTCAGTCGGAAGGCAGAGTCAGTGCAGCTATTGAGCAGTTTCCTCTTAGAGTTCCATGGTCTCCCTGTTGAAGTAAAACTAGTGGATGAGTGCGTGACTTTGGCTAGTACGCTAGTGTTTCAGCCTGAGGTGATTCAGCAGATTAAAGACAGGCAATTTGAAGATCTAACTTTGAAGCGCATTCGAGATCACATTGGAAACAGACCCGATTTTCGGCTCGAGGATGGTGTACTCTATTTTCGGAGTAGGTTGTGCGTGCCAGAAGTTGATGACTTCAAGGAGAAGCTGATGAACGAAGCGCATTACGCTCGATACGCAATGCATCCAGGCAGCACTAAGATGTTTCGGAATCTCAAAGATCGCTTCTGGTGGAACAACATGAAGAGAGAAGTCGCAGGATTTGTTGCTCGCTGTTTGACATGCCAGAAGGTGAAGGCAGATCATCAGAGACCGCCAGGCTCGTTGCATCCCTTGCATATACCGCAGTGGAAGTGGGAAAACATCACCATGGACTTCGTTTCCGGATTGCCGCCGACGAGCAGGAAGAACAACGCCATTTGGGTGATCGTAGATCGATTGACGAAGTCAGCCCATTTCATTCCTTTTCGGAAGGGTATGACGTTTTCAGAGATGGCTAGGAAGTTCGTGGATGAGATCGTCAGGCTCCATGGTACCCCCGTGTCGATTGTATCCGATCGAGACAGCCGTTTTGTTTCATCTTTCTGGAGAGCGTTCCAAGAAGCTTTGGGTACGAAGTTGAGTTTCAGCACAGCATACCACCCACAGACGGATGGGCAATCAGAGCGGACGATTCAGACTTTGGAAGACATGTTGCGAGCCAGCGTGTTGAGCTACGAGAAAAAATGGGATCTTCATCTATCGTTGTGCGAGTTTGCTTACAATAACAGCTTCCACGAGAGCATTGGGATGGCACCATATGAAGCATTGTACGGGAAGAGGTGTAGAAGTCTAGTTTGTTGGGAAGAAGTTGGAACTCGAAGTTTTCACGGACCGACGATCATCGCCGAGACTACGGAGAAGGTACAGAAAGCCATTGAGAACTTGAAAGTTGCTCGGTCAAGGCAGAAGAGTTATGCAGACACCCGCAGACGACCCTTAGAGTTTCAGGTTGGCGAGTGGGTTTTTCTAAAGGTCTCACCGATGAAGGGTACGATCCGTTTCGGCCAGAAAGGCAAGTTAGCTCCACGCTATGTCGGACCGTTCGAGATCAAGAGTCGGATTGGTGATTTAGCCTATCGATTAGAGCTTCCCGAGATGTTTGCAGGAGTACACAACGTTTTTCACGTTTCGATGCTTCAGAAATATGTTCATGATCCCTCCCATGTCATTCGTTACGATGAGATTCAGATTCAGCCGAGTACTGCATACGTTGAGCGACCGCTCCGTATCGTGGGAACCCGAGAGCAGATACTCCGCACCAGGACAATTCGGTGGGTCAAAGTACTTTGGGAGCATCACAGTCCCGATGAGGCTACTTGGGAGTTAGAAGAGCAGATGGCACGACAGTACCCCGATTTGTTTTCCCAGGTATGAGTGAGTTAGCGTGCATTCCGAGGACGGAATGATTCTCAAGTAGGGGAGGATGTAACACTCCGACCCAGCTTGACCCCGTTTAGCGGTTAGTTAATCTTGTTTTCGTTGCTAATCGTGTTTTGTTTGTGTTTTATTTTCGTTACGGGTCATGGATAGGTAGTTGGGTTGAGTTTGACCTGGATTAAGTAGACCAAGCCCTTTTTCGTAATTTTAGCTTTTCTTAGACATGGTCATTTTTGCATCATCTTGATGTCAACACGTGTCTTTCGTTGAGCTCGTTAACTTTCGTAACTACGTCATTTGCAACCGAGGTTGTGTGATTCGATTGGACCTTGATTTGACTCAAACTGAAAATACCTTTCGAACTTGGCCCTTATTGTAATTTGGACAACCCACTAACTTATATAAGCTCACCATCGATCAAAACTCAAGTCCCTTCTCTCGTTTTCTCTCATTTCCTGCACTGCACGTGGAGCTCAACTCTCTCTCTCTTCTCTCTTGAATTCTCTTCCCTAATTTCTCTCCTCCATCGATCAAGAGGAAGGTGGGTCTTTGCATGTGAGGTGAGTGGGATATGCTTCCATTCTTCTCATCTCCTTTCTCTATCTCTTCTCCTTCTTATTTACTTGCATGGTGTGTCTGTGTGTTTTGGATTTCTCTCCATCCCTCATGCATGCATGTGGTTTTGATTATGTTAGGTTGTGTTTGGATCCAAGGGCTCCCATTGTGCAATTGATTCCAATTTAAGGCAAGTATAACCCTAGCTTGTGAGAACCCATGTTGGTATGCATTTGATTTGGTTAGTTTTACATGAATTGATGTGGAAAAATGTATGTACAGCCCATTTAGTAGTATTCTTCTCCTGTCCATTGTAAATTTGCAAATTCTGATGAGTTTCCAGACTTTCTGTGTGTGTTTCAGAAATTTGAATTCGTGCAAGTACGGCTAAGCCGTATAGCACTTACGGCTCACAATCCAGAGAGGAGAAAAACCTAGTTTTCCTCTACGGCTAGGGCACGGCTAAGCCGTGGATTGCCCTACAGCTAAGCCGAAGCTCAGCCGTGGCCCAGCCGTAGATCAATACAGGGTGCAATTTCTGGAATAACTGAGAGTCTGCAATTGACATACCTTCTACGGCCCAGCCACGGCTAAGCCGTAAACCACACACGGCTAAGCCGTAGCACACACACGGCTAAGCCGTATTCACACTAGACTAATGAAAGAAAAACAAGGATAGGTGTAAAGAAAAGACCAATATGGCCTTCATGATAGAATGTAGGACACCTAGACCTGCCTAACGGAATATGATACAACGCATGAATGATCTCGAGGGCTGCGAATCATTCATGTTCGTTATCCGGATGTTAAGCACCTCCCCATGGGTGTTGGTTTAAGGGACTTCGTGCACCGCCCGATTCAAAGCAACACTAGACAACGGTGCATCGAATAACTTAAAACTACATCATCATGCACGGTTAGAAACACCGGATAATTAGATTAGAATTGGGTTGTAACTAAAGATGATTCGATCCCACAGGAATTGTTGCATAACATATTGCATTCGATCATTGATCTCAACGCTCTACATGATTACGTATGTTTCGTTACTTTCACATTGTGGTTTATTTACCTTGAGTATGCATGTATGATATGTTCACTCACAGATATGCACGTATGATATGTTGTCACGAGTTACTCAGGGTTTCCATGATTGACTCCGTATAGTCAGGCACTACTTAGCCTCAGCCTTAGGATCCCGACGGGGTGAATTTGGTATAGTTTATATGGCTTGCTGCAGTATGGATATGTCTTGGGGAACCGGACCCCAGGAAACCGAGACCCATTGTACCCTGGCCCGGACAATGGTGTTCTTTGCATGTTATAAGATCCCTCTTTTGGGAGCACATGGTAATGTAGTAGCCACTAGTTATGTACACGGCATGTATTCATTGATTCACTTAGCATATTTCTTTCTTGCATGACAGCCTAGTATACGAAAATGCCTTCTTTAATCACATGATGTTCTTTATTCTATTAGACACAGCGTGTGTTAACTTGCTATGGTTTATACTTTGCTGAATCTTTGTATTCACAGTAGTTTTTGGTGTTGCAGGCCCAGATCCCCCTGCCGAACCCCCGCAGGTCGGCCAGGCTCCGATGAGACCACCGGGGCCCCATCAGGCCTAGAGGAGTGGATGTGATCACTCCACGGGAGAGCGCTCTTGGCATGCATCATTGGAGTCATGTTTTGTGTGGATTTTCAGACTTGTATTTAGCATGTCATTATTGTATATATTATTTTGTTCTTTCTGTAAGATTTTCATATGTAATTATGTCAGTTCGTTCTTTTTGTCCTCTTTTTGACCTGTTAGTTTAATGTTTCTGATATTTACAGCTTCCGCGTACTTGCTTGGCACGTGTGAATGTTCCCTTGTGCGTGTGCATTTAGACTCGGTCTACGTGTGCATGCACGGGAGTACGTGTGTCATTAGGTTTGGCTTTTGCTAACCCCCGAACCCTGGGCTCGGGTTGTGACACTAGATTAAGAGGTCCTTGAACTGTTCCAAATAATTATAGAGTGTCTCCCATCCATCTAATAAAACCCATTGGTGGCCTGCCTAATCGAAGCAGTCTTCTATTTCAAATAGAATTTCTTATAAAATTCTTCGACTAGCTTAGCCCATGTAGTGATGGACCCAGTCTGTAAGGCATAAAGTCGGGCTTTAGCCTTTTCTTTCAAGGAGAAAGGGAATAATCTAAGCTTAAGGGTATCTTCTGTCATATGATTTATTCTCATAGTCCCACAAATGTCCTTAAATTTCCTAACATGTTGATATGGGTTCTCCTGGTCTACCCAATGAAACATTGGCCGCATCTGGATCATGCCAGATTTGATCTCAAAGGTAGCACTAGTCTCGGGCAACCTAATACAGGACGGTTGAGTTGTTCTAGTGGGGTACATATAATCCCTCAAAGTCATAGGTGGGTCCACTTGCCCTCCTTCAGCCATATTTTCTTCAAAAATTGCTGAACTACCTATGATGGTTAAGGTTAACTCGAGCTTTATCCTGATCAACCTATGGTTTTTGTATTCCCACAATTTCTTTCTCTCAAGTTTAGATCACATGCTTCAGGTTCAACTCTAAAATAAAAATTAAAAAAAAAATGTTAACCTAATCTATATGCAAGGTCCTAATGATCCTAATATGATATAGAAATCAAGCCATCACACACAATGATTGAGCACAAGAAAGGTCATAGGGTTAGCCAAGACACTAGACAGCTCCTAGCTGGTGAAGAGAACACTTGGGCCTCCAATTTGGTCCTATGAAACTTTAGTTGGCCAGGCAGCCACCAAGGAGTGGTGGGGATGAACCCACTTAAGTACTAGTTCCTTAAACAGTGAAATTGTTGCACCCTTAGGAGCAAAGGCTTTCTTGGGCATCAATTTCAGTCAAACAGCACAATTGATCCAACCATCAGTGGTCTTCATTTTACTGAGTTCGAGTCTTGTTGCTACTTGATTTTAATTAAGGTTAGGATCCTAATATGAGAGATGGTTAAACCTAGATGGGCAAGGATCTGGTGATGAAATCCAGTCCATTTTTTTTTTTTTTTTGGTGAGTTGCCCTTAGCTAAGTGTGTGGGTCCAATTTAAATTATGTGCCATGCAGGCAGTCATAGTGTGCAAAATTTTAAATCAACCCAGCCTACTTGCAGAAAAAGATTTGTAGGTTAAGGATAAAAGATCTTACAGTGGATCCATGCAAATCTTATCTTGTGTAAGCTTATCTTCATTTAACAGTTTTTGCAAGCAATTTAATGCTATTGGACCTTTTTATGGCAATCCCCGTAGTTTTCTATTTTTATCAAATATTTCCACACAATGCAAACTACCAAAAATTTTAAAAAAAATCTTGTTAGTAATTCCTAATTTAAATGAAAATCCTATAAAAAAATTAAGATCTTATCCTGATCTAAAATGAAGAGATGAAAAAATTATAAAAAACCTAAGTTACCAAAAAAATAAAACATTGCAAAATTATCTAAACTATTCAAATTGAAAATCAAATAAACCTAATTCTAATCAAACTAACACTAAAATATCTAATGAAACCTAGACATTAGTTTTTTTCCTTTTTTCTGAAATTTGAAATTAGAAAAATTCTTTAAAAAACTAGTTTTTTTTGTGATTATCAAAAAGAATCCTAAAAGAAAATAAAAACTACTCTAAGAAATCTAAAAGAAAAACATTTTTGATTGACTTTTTAACTTTTGAAATTCAAAAAAAAATTTTGAAAATTTTTTTAATTTTTAAAATTTTTTAATTCCAAAAATTCAATAAAATACTAAAAATTCAGAAAAATCCAAAATTTCTTTTTTCTTTTAAAAAATAATAAAAAGACAAATGACCACTAATGACAAATAAAGTTAAGGAAAAAAACTAAATGATTGAACAACTAATAATGCAATTTAGTGATAAAAATGAATGTAGCTAAAAAATCAGATTTAATAAAAGAAATTAGATTTGGCTTCCTAGTAATGGCGGCAAAAACTTGATACGAAATTAAATTCAATCCTTTAATACTATAACTGTACAATTGTCCTTTTGAGACAATATTAAGTATAGGTTGATGATCGTGAGCTCCAAGTGCAGAGCCGTGATGTAATAATAATACTAGTGAGATCAGGTCGATCCTCAGGGAGCAATGTGTTTTAAGGTTTCTTTTTCAACTTATACTTATCCTAAATAGAAATCTAAAACTAGCCTGATTTAAAATGTAACAAATACATGCATCTGACTTGCTAAAATTAAATTAATTACAAACAAATGAAACTTTTCTAAAACTAAAAACCTAAATCTAAAAATTCCTAAAATAAAATTAAAGTTGCTGCAAAACTAAAACACAAGTTAGAAATTCCAAAAATAAAAACTAAAATTAGAAACTAACTAAACTAAAATTAGAAACTAACTAAACTAAACAATGTTAGAAACAAAATAAACAAAAGTAAAAACTTTTCTAAGTTAGAATTTCCAAAGCTAAAAAACTTTCCAATTTAAAATCTTCAATTAAAACAAGTTTAGAAAGATATTTTAATTTTGGAAATTAACTAAAACAATCAAAAACATAAAACTAGAAACAAATTTAAAATTAGAAAGTTAGTAAAATTAGTAATGCAAAGCATGCCATGAGATACTGAAAAATTCTAAGTTTGAAATACTAGTATGTTGATGCAAATTTTATGCATGATTTGAACATTCTAATGCATCCTAAATCTAAGTTTAATGGCTGGAAATCATGATTTACTAATGTAAGAAACTAACAAAAAAAAAAAAAAAAAAACAGAAGTGAAGAAAGATCTAAACCGAAAAATTTATGAATGCATGAATATGACAACTTTGCAAAATTCTATGCAGAAATTTTGATCCAAGTTGACTAATTGGCAAAGTTTAAGCCTCTAGTTCTCAAACCTTCCAAAATTATTTGATCTGAAATTCTAGGGAATGAAAGACCACCTCCTAAACTTTAATTTTCCCAAGTTTCAAAGAAAAATATTATGATTAGACTAGTCTACCCACTTAGAACTTTTTTCCAAAAACTATTTTTGCAGTTTGCTGAAATTGTTTTAAGTTGTGTTGTTTGTGTATTAAGTCTGAATTTCTTCATTCAATTCAGATCTGAAAGCTTAATTTTCAGCAACTCAAAGGTGCACAAAATCTTATGATATAAAAATAGATGCAATGAATTCTAATCCATCCATCAAACTATGCAAAAACAAAACTTAAAATCAACACGAACATAATAAGAAAAATAACAAAAGTGTAGAAAATTAAATAAAAGTACAAAAAGTCAAAGGCGGTGAACAACAGAAGTCAAAGGCGGTAGATTGCTCTTTCAATTTCTTATCTTAATTTAGGCTCAAAAAAAATTAGAAGTGTTGTTCTAGGGTCTTATTCTTCATCTTGGGTCGTCAATTCAAGTGAAAATAGCAAATCTCTATTCAATGTAGAAATCAATTTCAGAATTGGCCTCTAATCTTTTTTTACTCAAACCTCTTTAACTCCATCTTGTATTGCCTCAAACATACAATGTATCCAAAGAGACAAAGTATATTAAAAATGATACTAAGATGGGTTACTAGTTGTGATTCCAATTCTATCCCAATATTTAAACAAGAATGAAAATTAACCGAATCACAAGCAAGACTAAAATTATGAACACAACAAAATCAAAGATAACAACAATTGAAAAGAAACAAACTTAACTAGAATGAAATTGTCTTACAAAAGATTGGAAATAAAAAGCAAACAATTACATACTAGGATGGATGAGAATTCCTCCTTCTAGTTGACACTTCAAGGTTGGTGGTGTGTCTTTAGGGCTAAGCCTCTATGATGACTTGAGATGTAGACAATAAGAGAGGGAGAGATGGAGTGTAGAAATCTAGAGGTGGGAGGTGAGTAATTCTTCCATGAAGGATATGAGAAAGGGGTGCCCTATTTATACCTTTTCAAGTTCTATTCATTTTCAAACTTTAAAATCTTAAAAATAAAAAAAAAATAAAAGAAAAAGCGTCCCAAAAAATGGCTTGCATGTGACTTATCTTTTGGGACATTTTTTTCTATTTTTTTCTTTCCTTGCTTGCTTTATTTAGAAGTCCCACTTGCATGCTTTTGAGAGATGAAGTAGGGATAAGAAACCTCTCTTAGAATCAAACTTGGCGCACATGAGATGTAGAACTTCCCCTTGTATCGCTTTGCATTTTCAACTTTCCTTTTTTGGAAACCTCTACTTGTTAGCTCCAAACTTGAAGAGATCTTGTAGATAATTCTCCCTTGATTTTTTTCCTTTAGTTTTTCAACCAAAATTTGATCCAAAATCCTCTTTTGGATGTGGAATAACTTGCTTGGATTTCTTTTTCAATTTTTTTCAATTAAATCTTTTCCTTTTTCAAAAAGAACTCCTATGTGGCTTTTCTTGTCCATCTTTGATGATATATTCTTTAAATTCTCATCAAAATCCCATGAAAATGTGCAACAAATAAATGGACCCCATCTTGGATGTTTCACAAGTGTACCTCCCACATGTGCAAGTGTGTGTGAGACCATGAAGCCGACTTTTTGCAATTTTCTTCCAATTTCTTTTCCTTTGCAATTCTTCTCTCCTTTCTCTTGAAAATCAATTCCTTGCCTCAATTCTTTACAAATGGGACCCATATCATCAATTTCCTATAAAACAAATGTGAATTCATATGAAAAGATAATTTTAACTGTAAGATCACAAATGCATAACTGTGGGCCCATTTCTCATGAAATGATAATGAAAATGCACACCATTTTTCATGATTATATGTGAATGAACTAATGATGATTAAAAGTCAATTTATTTCATGAGAAAATTATTTTTACAAAACTTTCCAAAAATAGCAGGTTTCATAAATGTAAACAAAAAGTGTGATTTTTAAAATATTTATACAAAAAAAATATAAAAATGAATTTAAAATGCATGAAAACCTTGATAACACACTAAATGAGGCTCTTTCAAGTCCATAAGTCCTAAAAATAGTTCAAAATGTGTATGGAAATATGCATTTTTAGAAACTTATCACACCCCCAACCAGCGTTTTGCTAGTTCCTAGCAAAAAAAGCAAAAAATATGAGGAATTCATCATAATCTAATCTAATTTAAAACTAATGAAATACAATAAAATTACACATGAATGCAATGCCACTTTCACTGGCGCTCTCACTGCATTTAGCATATGCGGCAAGCCCTTAAGCCCCTAGGTTCCCCTTAGTGGACGAGTTGTGCCTCGTGAAGGTTTACAGTAAACATACCCACAAAATTCTTTTTTTTTTCTTTTCTAAAGGAAAATAAACAAAACAAACAAAAGTAAAGGAGAAAAGAAATTTCCCAAAAGAAAATTCACTCATGTCGGATATTGCAAGATTTGGAATAATTACACTCTTAGACTTTTCAAAATCTGATCCACAATTCTATTCTCAAAAACTTTCTCAAACTCAAACCAACATGCGTGCACAGAGTATAATGTATACATCAAAAACATATTTTGGATATTCCACAATAATGCTACAAAAACAAAAATTTTCCTTCAAATAGTCTAATCCCCTGAAATTTAAAAAAAAGAAATTTCTCTCAAAGTTACTAAGATGGCTGCCACTTTACTATTTACTTCGATTGGCCTCTTTTTCTCTCACTATATTTTTCCCATGCAAGAGTTCCCAAGTTCATACTGTTGGAAGTAGGTGGGTCTCGTGGATAGATTTTCAAAACTTTTGACCCACTTAACACAGGGATCAACTATCCATAAGACGAAAACCCAATCCAGGATGCATTACCCTCAATCTCGTACCATGTGCAGTAAATATTCTATCTAAAAAACAGAATCAACCAGCACTAAACATCCATAATAATCTACGACATGCAAGAAGTAGCTCATACCTTTGGAGATCCACGGTGCTCTAATGGAGAAGTTGCGACTCTACTTGATGATGAGAATCTTCAACACCTCTTAGCCTTCCACGCTATGACCCGAATTGGATTTCTTTCTCAAGAAGATTGGTGGAATCTTCAGGAGAAATCCTAACTCGAGAATTCAAGGAACTAAAAGAGAGAAGGAGAGAGAAACTCGTGCAACTCTTGCACGAATAGGGTTTTGGGCGTGAGAGAGAGTCTTATTAGACGTCCAAGAGATTTTATAGACTTTCAAATCTCTCCCTTGTCTAATTGAAATAGAAGTCTTACTTCCAAAGCAATCAGCAACTTTCTCCTTTCTTATCCCTTCTTTCTAGAGTTCAAGTCGGATTAGTATTTTTCAATAACTTAGGCTAGCGTGGGGACTACTAGGGATTCCTTAGAAAGTTGGCTCCAACTGGAACACCGCGACCCCACATCTCATGTGCAATCCGGGCCCACAGTTAATTGCAAATAATACCACTATATAAATACAATTGCACTCCAGTCTTAGGAATAAATTACAATGAAGACCCTAAACTTCCCAATTACCACAAGTAGGCCCCTCTATCAATATCCGTGGATCAATTGGAATAAATCTGTCTCTTCCAATCTAAGTTCCACATCTTATTATCCTTGAGCCCCAATTAATCACAGTAATCATCAGTACCATCCAATTAACTCTTAATTGAGATGGGTGCGCACTTACTAATGACAAATCCATTAATTGGCACAAGGGAATAATAGAGATAGATTCCATTTTTATCATTCAACGTTCCCACAGTTCTACTACCACATACCCAAGACACCGAGGGGTTAACCTACAGTTGGCCTCACTCATTGGTGACTCAAAGCAAATGAATAGATAGAAACTTGAGTTCATCAATGTCTCAGGATTGAGAGCCTATTGCTAGGGAATTATGAGAGCATACCTTATTATTGAGACAGAATTCCATAAGGTGCATCTCATGGTCCTTCAATACATCCAATGTACCAGCACCATGATCCAGAATCTTACATTCTGATGATCGAGACAAATCACACTATCTCATAGTGATCAAAATGCTGTAACCTTATCAAATGAGATGCCCAGTCTCATTACTGGTTGTGAAGCTATTTAAGTATAAGATTTGTGACATATATCTCCCATGTGTGGATCTCATCCATGCACATATATCACATCTAATATACTAATGGGATCCGGTTCAACTCATGAACCATTATGTCATATGTATTGGTCATGTGCATGAAGTAGTAAAATAACATTCATCTCATGAAAGTAAAGCATGATTTTATTGATAAATAAAGAAATTAATCAATTTATTACATCAACTGATGGATTGAGTCCACAAAAACTAACACATATGATATAATAGAAGTTAGAATCCAGAGAGCAAATCTGGTCCTTGTCCTTCCCCACACATAATTCCTTATAAACTCTTACAGACACTCCTCACTCACTTACTTTTTCCAACGTAGAAATTTCCAAGTTCATATGATATAGCAAAAGTTGGGATCTAAGGAGCAGACTTAGTCTTTATCCATTTCCGCATATATCTTTTGAAAATTTCTATAGACTCTCGTTGGGCCATAATTCATCATTTTTTTTTCAATGTTTTTGTGACTGTGCAATGTTTAAGCCCCTTAAGCTTTCTAATTAACTCGTGTAACGAGCATTAAGCTAATGACTCCCAAACTAGATGGCTTTAGGGCACTAGATATGAAAATATCCCTTCGGGCTTACTGGCTCGAGTTAAAAAGGCTACAAACCCAAACTAGTCACAAATTGCTCATTATATGCTTTTTTTTTTCACTCTCTTTTTTTTTTCCAAATCAAAAGCAAACACTAAGTGGAAGTTATCATTTCACTCGAATTAATTCATTTTGGTTCTAATATATACAATTCACCAAAAATGAACTAGGAAACAAAAATATTTTACAAACTAAATTTCAAGTTCACATTTTATTCTCTAGAAAAATTCCAAAAATAGCTTTAAAGCTTCCTATCCAAAATGTTGAAAAATGTATACGTGTATGTATGCGAAAAGCAAGTTTTGGTTATCCTTTGAGAGATTTCCTCTTTTAGAAAATGCGAACTTTCTTTTTTACTTCCTTCCAAAAGTATGAAAATTCAAAATTTCTATATATCTTCAAATCGTTTCAATTCCTTTGAAAACTTTTTTTTCCAAAATGAAAAATAAAAACCACCGAAAAAAATAAAGGTCCTAATTTTTTTGTTTAAAAAAAACCAAAATGATTAAAAACTTACTAAAATGATAAAAGTAACACAAAAAATTAAAAAAAAATTTGTCTAAAATTGGACAAGCATGCTTGTTCCCACCCTCAACCTAAGATGAACATTATCCTCGATGTTTATGCATACAATGTAGAACTATAAAAGTAACATGAGGAAACAGAAATGTAAAGGAGGGTAAAGAGAAAAAGTCACCTGAAGATGTGTTTGAGCTATTCCTTGTCAAAGGTTAGACAAAACAAAAAAAGAAGAAAAAAAATAGACAAGAAGCTACTCTAAAAGAAAAATATCTACGCTACAAAGAAAAGAAAAATAACCTACACTACTGGATTCAAAACCATGAGTGCACTCGGATCCCAAATGAAATTTTTTCCACACAGTTTATAAGAAGCACAGAAAGAGATGAAACCAGGAGGACCGCATGTTTTCGTAGATTGTGTGAAGAAGGGACCACAAAGAAAATTTCTTCCTCTTCCCTTAAAAATGGATCATTGAAAGATAAGAGAAGATGCAATGAGCAACTGGGTGGCCCTAGGTCCTCCTGTGCTACAAATTCTTTTAAATTTATTTCCACAATCTATTTAGGCATGAGCTCAAAGGATTCCAAATTGTCAGACTTGAGAGTCTGAATAGGTCCACTATTCTCCAATTCTGCAAGTTTTTCTGAATAACATTGAGGGCTAAGAAATGCGAGGGTAATTTCTCTAAAGGTTGGGTCATCAGATTTCATAAAAAATTTAGTACATGATTCCAAAGATTCGAGATTATCTGACTTAGAAATCTAAAAAATGGGGTCATCCTCCCAATTGTAATCTTTCTTTTGGGACTCCTTAGGTTCATTTACAGTTGCCTCAATCATAGGAATATCAAATTTATGAAAAACCACAATTCCAAATTCATCAGAAGAATCTAAATCATAGAAAGGATTTATATAAAAAGGGCATAGATTCCTCTTTAATGAAGTGGAATGGTCGGTACTGAGGAAAAGTAGGGCACACAGGCTTATGTGATCCATTAATTGGTTCATGCATCGCACCATCATCCATGTTCTCATGTGCACCCTTGGATATCCACTGTGTATTTGTGTAATCCATATTGACAAGATCTTCAATGAATGTAGGATCATCTCCAATTCCAAGGATGGCATTTCATTTTCTCATTTCAAGCCCTGTTTGATTAATCAAAGTCATTAGGCTTTTCATGTGTTGTTTGTTTTTTTGCATAGTTTGCATGGCATTTTGTGTGTACTCAACCAATTTGGCTAAAGTATCCTCCAAAAAATTCTTCATGGGCGGTAGTGGTTCATATGACCATTCAAATGGTAAGGAATCATGTAGTGCACATGACCAGGGAGAAGAAGGGGGTACATATGATGTATCCTGTGAAGGGTAGTCATATAACCTGTCTGAAGTAAATTTTTAGGGATAAGAGACAAGATCCATATTGGGCCCATTTCGCCAATTGACCAGTGATTGATCATTCCAATTTGGACTACACATGTTACCCATTTCATTGTGGTAATGCCATTGATTTGAATTTGATTCAGCTCGCCATGGAATTCCCACATCCATAGGGGTGAATGATTGCATGGGATATGGGTAATCATGTGGGACCCTAATTGGTTGATCATCCGATCTAATCATTCCATAAAACTTTTTCACAAATTTCTCATTACAACAATGATTATGGTGATTGGCCCATTCCCATTCATAAGATCCAGCTGAACAATTTCTTTGATGTAACTTTGTAATTCTTTCTTGTTCACACAAGGCACGCCAAGACTTCGATGGGCCATTAGTATTGATTCGATTCCCCTTAGTTTGCCCATTGTTAAGTCCCCTCATGTTTGTGCATTCCCACCAATCCATTATTTTGGAACCATTTTTTTTTTTTTTGAATTTTTGAAAAATGATAAAAACCTAAGTTATACAAAAAAAAAAAAATCTAAGTAACTCCTTAAGCTTGAAAAGTTTCCTCTAGTTCTCCAATCTAGTCCTATGAAACCAACTCAGCCAGGTTAGCCACCAGGAAGTGGTAGAGTCACTGATGGACCCATTTGAAGGACTAGTTTCCTAAACAGACAAGCCGTCGTACGCTACAGTGGCAAAGGCTTTCTTAGACACCAAGAAGATTAAGGACAACAATTAGATCACTTTTAGTGTACCTTTTTTTTCCAAAAGAAGTTATGACAAGTTGAAAACAATAAATTTTTCCAATTTTAGAAAGTTTCTAAAAATAGAAGTGATGTGAGCTTTCTAACATTCCATGCACTTTCCTATTGCAATTAAGGGCAGTTCAGCATTCCATGTATGTTTTATTTTTAGAAAGATGCCAAAATTAAACCACACCCACAAAGCAATGTAAATAAGGAAAGTTAGAAAAGTTGCCATAAATGGCGCTCCTCGGCAACGGTGCCAAAAACTTGATCATTAGCTCCAAGTGCAGAGCCGTGATGTAATAATAATACTAGTGAGATCAGGTTGATTCTCAGGGAGCAATGTGTTTTAAGGTTTCTTTTTCAACTTATACTTGTCCTAAATAAAAATCTAAAACTAGCCTGATTTAAAATGTAACAAATACATGCATCCTACTTGCTAAAATTAAATTAATTACAAACAAATGAAACTTTCCTAAAACTAAAAACCTAAATCTAAAAATTCCTAAAATAAACATAAAATTGCTGCCAAACTAAAACACAAGTTAGAAATTCCAAAAATAAAAACAAAAATTAGAAACTAACTAAACTAAACAATGTTAGAAACAAAATAAACAAAAGTAAAAACTTTCTTAAGTTAAGAATTTCCAAAACTATAAAACTTTCCAATTTAAAATCTTCAATTAAAACAAGTTTAGAAAGATATTTTAATTCTGGAAATTAATTAAAAAAATCAAAAACATAAAAATGGAAACAAATTTAAAATTAGAAAGTTAGTAAAATTAGTAATGCAAAGTATGAAAAGTATGCCATGAGATGCTAAACAATTCTAAGTCTAAAAACTTGGATGATGATGCAAATTTTATGCATGATTTGAACTATCCTAATTCATCCTAAATCTAAGTTTAATGGATGGAAATCATGATCTACTGATGCAAGAAACTAACAATAAAAAAAGTGAGAAAAGATCTAGAACGAAAAAGTTATGAATGCATGAATATGACAACTTTGCAAAATTCTGTGCAGAAATTATGATCCAAGTTGACTGATTGGCAAAGTTTAAGCCTCTGGTTCACAAACCTTCCAAAATTATTTTGATCTGAAATTCTAGGAAATGAAAGACCACATCCTAAACTTTAATTTTCCCAAGTTTCAAAGAAAAATATTATGATTGGACTAGTCGAAATACTTCGAACTTTTTCCAAAAAATTGTTTTTACAGTTTGCTGAAATTGTTTTAAGTTGTGCCATTTGTGTATTAAGTCTGAATTTTTTCATTCAATTTAGATATGAAAACTTAATTTTCAGCAACTTTAATATGCACAAATCTTATGATATGAAAATAGATGCAATGAATTCTAATCCAACCATCAAACTATTCAAAAACAAAACTTAAAATCAACATGAACATAACAAGAAAAATAACAAAAGTGCAGAAAATAAAATAAAAGTGCAAGAAGTCAAAGGCGGTAAACAACAGAAGTCAAAGGCAGTAATAACAAGAAGTCAAAGGTGGTGATTGCTCTTTCAATTTCTTATCTTAATTTAGGCTAAAAAAGATTGAAGTGTTGTCCTAGGGTCTTATTCTTCATCTTGGGTCGTCAATCCAAGTGAGAATAACAAATCTCCATTCAATGTAGAAATAAATTTCAGAATTGGCCTCTAATCTTTTTTCACTCGAACCTCTTTAACTTCATCTTACATTGCCTCCAAACATACAATGTATCCAAAGAGACAAAGTATATTAAAAAGGATACTAAGATGGGTTACTAGTTGTGATTGCAGTTCTATCCCAATATTTAAACAAGAATGAAAATTAACTGAATCCACAAGCAAGACTAAAATTATGAACACAACAAAATCAAAGATAAGAATAATTGAAAAGAAACAAACTTAACTAGTATGAAATTGTTTTACAAAAAATTAGAAATAAAAAGAAAACAATTACATACTAGGATGGATGAGAATTCCTCCCTCTAATTGACACTTCAAGGTTGGTGGTATGGCTTTAGGGCTAAGCCTCCATGATGACTTGAGATGTAGACAACAAGAGAAGGAGAGATGGAGTGTAGAAATCTAGAGGTGGGAGGTGAGTAATTCTTCCATGAAGGATATGAGAGAGGGGTGCCCTATTTATACTTTTTCAAGTTCTATTCATTTTCAAACTTCAAAATCTTAAAAATAATAAAAAAATATGAAAGAAAAAGGTCCCAAACAATGGCTTGCGCATGACATATCTTTTGGGATTTTTTTCTATTTTTTTTCTTTTTTTTCCTTCCTTGCTTTGTTTGGAAGTCCCTCTTAGATGCTTCTTTCCTTTCTTGTATGTGCCACCTTGCATTGAGATCTTGTGAGAGATGAAGTAGGTATAAGAATCCTCTCTTAAAATCAAACTTGGCCCATGTGAGGTGTAGAACTTTCCCTTTTATCGCTTGGCATTTTCAACTATCCTTTTTTGGAAAGTTCTCCTTGTTAGCTCCAAACTTGAAGAGATCTTCTAGATAATTCTCCCTTGATTTTTTTATTTTAGTTTTTCAACTAAAATCTGATCCAAAATACTCTTTTAGATGTAGAATAGCTTGCTTGGATATTTAAAAATTTTTTTTCAATTAAATCTTTTCCTTTAAAAAAAAAAACTCCTATGTGGTTTTTCTTGTCCATCTTTGATGATATATTCTTCAAATTCTCATCAAAATCTCTTGAAAATGTGAAACAAAAAAATGGACCCCATCTTGGATGTTTTACAAGTGTACCCCACACATGTGCATGTGTGTGTGGGACCATGCGCCAACTTTTGCAATTTTCTTCCAATGTCTTTTTCTCTTCAATTCTTCTCTCCTTTCTCTTGAAAATCAATTCCTTGCCTTAACACTTTACAAATGGGACACATATCATTAATTTCCTACAAAACAAATGTGAATTCATGTAAAAAGACAATTTTAACCCTAAGATCACAAATGCATAACTGTAGGCCCATTTCTCATGAAATGATAATGAAAATGCATACCAATTTATTTCATGAGAAAAATTATTTTTACAAAAATTTTTAAAAATAGACTTTTTAAAAATAGCAGGTTTCATGAATGTAAACAAAAAGTGTGATTTTTAAACAATTTATGCAGAAAAATATAAAAATGAATTTAAAATACATGAACACATGATATCACACTAAATGAGGCTCTTTTAAGTTAATAAGTCCTTCAAATAGTTCAAAATGTATATGAAAATATGTATTTTTAGAGACTCATCAGTCGAACCCACACGGAGCACTATTGAAATCCTTTTTTTCTATTAAAGTTTGAATTTTTTTAATGATAATGACAAGAGAGATAAAAAAATAATTAGACAATAATAAGATTGAAAATTTCTAGATCTAAAGAATAGAGAAAAAAAATGTGAGAAAATGCAGTTCAGAATGTCATGAATCGATTAAGTCATCCCACCATCATTCTATGCAATTGATAAAATAATTTGTCCTAAAAATCCTTCAAATAAAAAATGAATCAATGTTCTAATTTGGATAATTTGGCTATTAAGAGCACAATTTTTCACAATTTATTTAAGATAAAAATCTCCTTCACCAAATGAAAATTTGAACTTAACTAAAGATCACATATTAATCAAAGATAGATTATCAAAAAATTTCAATCTAAGAATAATCTATTAAGAAAATATACATGATTAAAGCATTTCTCACATAAAAATTTGAATAACATAGGTTCTCAATGACAAAAGGTATATTTATTTTTACTTTTATAGTAAACACGCAATAGAAAAAAATAATTAAGTCAAATCACATGGAATAATGATGAGAAACACTAAACTTTATCAGACACTCTGATCTAGGGGTTTACTCCTCTATTGCAAACTATGTGATTTTCATTGAGAACTTCACCGCAATTACAGTTTATTTTTACACTCTTCTAACCTAGTTCTGGATCTCCCTCTCTCTTTTACTAGAAAAGGGAAGAGAAGAAAGGAGAGAAGAGAGAGAGATGGAGAGAGGGATCATGGAATTGGATGGTAGTGAGGGGCATGAGAGAGAGAGATGGGGATGATGGTGCCATGTATGTGTAGTCTTCCCATAGTTAGTGTCATGATGGGTTATTTATATTTTTCCATGCCCAACGTGCCTTCTTTAATTACCTTGATGGAATCTCCAATTTGATTTGACTTGGGAGAAGTGGGGCCCTCATACCATGGCTCTAAAGGTGAAGTGAGGTGAAACCCAGCAACATGCATGGTCATTTCCCTTTTTTTCTTTCTTATTTTGTCTCCTTGTATATTTCATCTTTCCTTTCTGAAATATCCCCCATTAACTTTAAACATTTGAGGAATCTTTAGGATCTTCAATCTCAACAAAAAAAATAAAGCTCAAAGAACATCCAACCATGTTCCTAGATTTTTTTTCCCATTCTAACATTTTTGCTTCTCAATCAAATGATTTTCCAAATTTACATTCCTTCCATGAATCATCTTGAGATTTCCTTCAAATCTTTTTAAATTATCTTGACAATAATTTGAAGTGTTCAACAAGTATCATGGACCCCTCTTAGTTGTCCTACATATTAGTGGGACCCAATTGCTTTTGAATTTTCCTATGGTCTTCTAGGCCCATCATTCCTGCACATTCTTATTAAACACGTCAAATAATGAAAAGCCCACTTGAGTGGGACCTATCGAATAGAATTTTACTCCAATGGGACTCTTTGGAGAAAAAGCGCATAAAATGCTAAAAAATTATGAAAAATCCAAATCCTTAGTAAAATTGCAAAAAATGGTGAAAATGAATAAAAACTTAATGCCATTCACATAATTAAGCCCTAAAAATGTGCAAATCCATTGATTCAACACCACTACTAAACAACTTGTGCCTATGGGAAAGAGAGTGAAGCATTAGTGGCCTTGAGTTTGAGAAGGGCCAAGTAATGGGTTCCACTGGTTTAAGTTGGTGGTGACTGTGGGAGTAAGGAAACAGCAACAGCAATTGTGTGTTTTGGGAGACAATGCCACCCATAGTAGGCTTAAATCTTCAAAATGGCAATCACTGCAGTGTTCATAACCTTCAAGTAAAATTAATAGAATTTACCTCGAAACAGTGGACCCCACCACTTTGATCAATCTATTTTCATGGGAGAAGAGGGCTTGGGCCACTAAGGTGTGGTTCTCCTTTGCTTGAAACAGCAGTGACTATGGGGAGTAAGTGGGTATCATGTAACTTATATAGTCACCACTTTCATTTCCCTCTTGTTTTTGTATTGCTTTAAAGAAGAGACTTAGAATCTAAGAGTTCAGAGAAAAAGTCAAGAGCCAAAATAGGACTGGGGATCATCCTCCCTTCTTTTCATTCGATTTCAAGTCAATTTGTAGCTTCCAAGGTACAAGCAATGTGTAAGGTCCTAATCCTAACAAACCTCGACTTACACTAATTAATCTTATGTTATATTAATTAAACCTTGTTAAGGCTAAATTAACTCAAAGCTTTTTGCACTTGGATCATGGATAGGTAGTTGGATCAGGTTCGAATCTTACCTAGGTAGTAAGGACCTTTTTATAATTTGTTCTTGCATCATATGGGCACCTCATTAGTTGCATCTTGTGTAACTTTTCATGTAGATCATTTTTAATATTGGGCTTGACTTAATCTATACTCATCTTGGCCCAATTAAGGTCCATTTGGCTTAAATTGTAATTTCTTAGAAAGTCTAGACTTGCATGTGAACTATAGGAATTTCATTTAAAAAGGGAACTCAACTTCCTTTCTTCCCATTTCTTCCTCATTGCTGGAGCTGTAACTCATCTTCTTCCTTCTTCATCTTCATTTCAATTTGGAGTTGAAAACAAAGCTTTGAAGTCTTGCATACTAGGGTGAAAGTCTTCACCCATCTTTTCCTTTCTCCCTTGTGCACGTTTTTCTTTAGAAATCACCATCTCCTTCAAGCTTGAACTCTCTAAGATGAAAACTCAATCTCTACTTCAATTCTTGGGGTTTAATAGAGTCAAGGAGGCTCAATTACATAACATACATGCATTTTACACCATATTCATCAATTGCATGTCCTTTATGTAGAGAACCTACTTATTCATTGAGGATTTTCCCTAATCACAAACTAAGGAAGAGTTAGTGAGGTCAAGCACTGTGAAAAGGCAAGTATTGGAGTATATGGAACTGCATACATGTTTAATGGTTGACTCTTGGATTGATTATTCTAATCTTTAAGCTATAGCTCCTTCTTCCTTGTTTTAAGTTTATGTACATATGTTTGATTGAATGAATTAGAGCATGAATAGATAATGTGAGTGTTGTGTGAACATTGGATAACCCTTATTGACCTTTTGAGGCCATAGGAAGTTCCTTGTAACCCTTTCATTCAAAGTTCTGTACTAAGTTCGAGCTTCAAATTCGGCTTCAGAATTTCTGAAACTTACTGTTACGCTACGGTTAAGCCATAATTATGTACGGCTCAAAGTCCTAAGAGTGCCAAAACTCAATTTTGTATTACGGCTAACCCCCAGCTAAGCCGTGGAATGAACTATAGCTAAGTCGTGACCACCCCGTGACCAAGCCATATGCTATTTTACGGTGCACTCTCTAGAAAGCCTTAAAACCAAGACCTTCTCTACGGCTCATGCACGGCTACGCAGTGAACTATGCTATGACCACGCCGTAACCTAGCCATAACCCTAGCCATAGGCTTAGCATGCTTAAGTCGTATGCCAACATATGGTTGAACTGTAATTGCGCATGAAATTAAGGAGGAAAACCTGAGCCACTCGGCTAAGCTATAACATGTACATAGCTAAGCCGTAAGAACACTATGAACTTAGGATATTAAGGATTTCCAATGACCTTGTAGGGCCTTAGTGATGGCACATTCTCTCCAATTAAACTAGCCCAATGGTAATCAAATGATAAGGAGGATGAGTGTAGAGCTATCATTCATCCCCTTTGATTTTTCAGATGATTCCCGATGTCACGTCATGGGTGTTGGGATAAGAAAAGGTGTTTTTTACGTACACAATGTAATGCCAAGAATTGGTAACATAATGACACCGAACGTTTTATGAATACATCATGTTAAATGATCTTAGGGATTACGAATTATCTAGAATA
This sequence comes from Sextonia rubra, assembly GCA_037013555.1. NCBI lineage: Eukaryota > Viridiplantae > Streptophyta > Magnoliopsida > Laurales > Lauraceae > Sextonia > Sextonia rubra. Next base: position 14,014,379 of record JASUAD010000008.1, read on the forward strand.
GGTTTGGCTAGTAATTTTCCTTGATACCTACTCAATCTGTATGTATTCATATTGTTAATATACCTTGCCCTCAACATGACTTAGTCATGTACCCATTTTTCCTGACAAAACCCTGATACAAATCAGACCTGAGCTTCTACTGAGTGCATGTCTGACAGCCCTGAGCATCTACTGAGGGAGTGTCTGGCAGGCCAGAGCATCTACTGAGTGTGTGCCTGCTTGTCAAATGAGTGTAGCCAAGGTTGAAAGCGTTCAAGCTCTTTTAGTTCATATAAGTATGCATTATTTAATTATTAGTTACTTTGTTAACTCTACTTTTCATAATTGAATATGATTTCAAGACAGATATTTCCTTATGTACGATATGATAAGTATGATTGAAATGTATGTACGATATGAGTTCGAGTTGGTCTTGATGCATTGAGTCGGCACCACTTAGCTTGTGCCCTTTGGGTATCTTTATGTCACTACTACAGTAGTCCACGAAGGAGTGGTCGGTGCTCCTTGGGAAGCTAGCTTGATCTCCTGACAACCCATATGTATGCTCTCTTTGGGAGAATAAAGCCTCATGGTTGCCAACCAGTATGTATGATATCTTGTTTATGTTCCTAACACATGTTTACTCATGCATGATATACCTAGTGAACTTTTATTGCCTTCTTTAATTAGTGTATACTTTGAATTCACTTGATACATTATGATAGTTTCATATATCTCTGTATTTGCTTAACCATTGTGTTAACAATGCTACCCTTGGTGTTCAGGTACAGAACCAAATCCCAATGCGAAGGTTGACACGTCCTCGGAGGGTGCCCCAATGGTACCTGGGGATATAAGGGAGTGGAAAGATGGCGATATCTTCTGCTAGTCATCTTCCAAAGTGCGTTAAATTTTGTGTTGGGCTAGCTATGTTGGGCATACTGTATGGAGAGGTTTAATTGGACATTGTGTATAAGACATGTTTTAAGATTTGTGGATATGTATGTGATGGAAATGTTTAATTAAAAGACTTAAGTGATATATGACAGTATGATATCCTTGCTATGGTTTCTAATGATCATTATAAGTGCATTCCAAAGGTTTTGCTTGTGTATGATATTGAATTACATATAAAAGGGTATGCCTCGCACATTTCTATGGAATCTCCTTTGTAGGAAATCGTGCATAGCTTTTCATGGCATGGATTACTACGAGATTACGTATGCACACCCTAGGGCCTATTCTAATCCCTAATTCCTAGGATCGAGGTGTGACATATGTAAGTAATGGTATCAGAGCGACTAAGAAGTCAATTAAAAGACTTAGTAACTTTAGGAAACTTGGTGAGGTTCTGATAGATCCGATTAGGGGTGAATTTTGTATTAAGATTGTGACTTGTCTTGTACTAACACTGTGTATATGACTAATTATCATTATGATCGCAGATAAATGGTGTCAAAGTCTGGTACGAACAATAGTTCAGGCGGTAATGGCCATGAAAATGTCTTCTTGGAAGGTGTCGATTCTCTGCCACCACCTCCTCCTCAACCCGCATACAACACAGAGGAGCAATTCATGATGCTGATGCATTAACTAGCTGCCAGTAATGCCAATGAAGCATCCATGTAAATGTAGTTGGCCACTCTTTTGGAAAGGCAGAATCAGCTTGGAGACCCTAATTCCTTATACGAGAAGTTTCGAAAGAGGGAAGCAATGGAGTTTACAGGACGCAAGGATCCATTGTAAACTGATGATTGGTTTGTTCACACTAAGAACATTTTTGATACACTAATTTGTACACCAAGGCAACAAATGGTCCTCACAGCATCCATGTTCTAAGATATCATAGAAACATGGTGGAAGAATATTCGGGATCATATTAGGGCTATACCAGATGCTACTGTCTGGGAAACTTTTAAGAGATAGTTTAGGAAGAAGTTCATTCCCGAGCATGTGACCCGCAAGAAGAAGGCGGAGTTTCTCACCCTACGACAAGACTCCTTGACAGTTGCAAGTACGTGCACATATTCAATTAACTCTTTTGGTTTGCTTTGGACTTGATTAACACTGAGGAGAAAAGAGTTAAGAGATTTCTCGAAGGGTTGAGACCTGCTATTAGGGGACACACAATGGCTTTCTAGCATCCCACACAGTATGATGATGCTGTAGAGAGAGCTTATGCTACTGAAGAAATTGAGCAGAGCTTGTTCTTGTGGGAGCTAGGAGGAGTGCCCCACCTTCTGGGAAAAGTCAACAATACTCCAAGAAGTAAAAGGGAGTTGTTGGTGGGACATCGAAGCTCGTATGTTGTATATGTGGAAAAGACCACAAGACAAGTAAATGTTGGAAGTCTACAGGAGCTTGTTTCGGCTGTGGCTCATTGGACCACCAATTGTCAGATTGCCCAAAAAGGAAGGGTTTCAGTCAGCCGCATCTCAGCAGCAGTATCAACAGTCTTATAGAGTAGCATGGCCAGCGCCTTCATGTCAACAACAGCAGGCGAGGCAAGGCCAAGGGCAGTCACGGTAGGGTCAAGGCCAACATAAGCAAGGACAGCTGAAATGGAGACAACAGAACCACCCCCAAAGGCAAGACTGCACTTATGCATTGAAAGTGGCGAAGCACGTGGTTGTAGGTAAGGTTTCTATCTGTGATATAGAAGTTAGAGTGTTATTTGATTTGGGATCTTCACACTCCTTTATTTCACTCCAATTCTCTAGTAGAATATGGGAGCCACCTGCGCAGCTATCGTATGTGTTGAGTGTTATCACTCCGGTCGGTAAACGGGTGACTTACGAGGATTATTACCCAGGTTATCGAGTTGTAATTGGAAAGATCCTTTTTCCAGGGGAACTCATTGTATTACCAATGCACGATTTCAATGTAATCCTAGGCATGAATTGGTTGACCAAGTGTGTGACTTGTTTGGATTGCTTCCGTAAGACTGTCACTGTAAAGGTAGACAAAGTTGGCCCAAGTGTTATATTCCAAGGTGAAAAGAAGAGTTTGAGCACTAGGTTAATTTCAGCACTTTGAGCGGAAAGCCTAATTCATAGTGGTTGCGAGGGATACATTGCCTTTATTATTGAGAAGAAACCACCAAAGATGCTAAAAGAGATACCAGTGGTTTGTAAGTTTCTAGATGTATTCCCTGACGAAGTACCTGGTCTTCCTCCGATTAGGGAAGTAGACTTTACTATAGAAGTGGTAACCGATATAGCTCCAATTTCCAAGGCTCCATATAGAATGGCACCTGCAGAGTTACGTGAGCTAAAGATACAGTTACAAGACTTATTGGATAAGGGGTTTATCTGTCCTAGCATATCACCATGGGGAGCCCCAGTTTTATTTATGAAGAAAAAGGATGGCAACCTCAGAATGTGTATTGATTACATGCAGTTGAATCAGGTGACAATAAAGAACAAATATCCATTGCCTAAAATTGATGAGCTATTTGATCAATTACAGGGTGCAACCCACTTTTCGAAGATTGATTTGACATCTGGGTATCATTAGTTACGAGTTAGAAACCAAGATGCATCCAAAACCATTTTGAAGACAAGATATGGGCATTATGAATTCTTAGGTATGCCTTTTGGGTTAAATAATGCCCCATCTATATTTATAGCTTTGATGAACAAGATCTTTTCACCCTATCTCGATCGGTTCGTGGTAATTTTTATTGATGATGTATTGGTGTATTCCAAGACTCGAGAAGAACATGCTGATCATTTGAGGATTTCTTTGCAATTGTTGAAGGATCACCAACTATATGTCAAACTGGATAAGTGCAAATTCTGATTAGAACAAGTTGCTTTCTTGAGGCATATAATTTCAAGGATGAACTTATGGTAGACCTAGCCAAAATAGAAGTAATAACTAGTTGGCAGAGTCCTAAAACAGTTGCAGAATTTAGAAGTTTTGTTGGCTTGGCTACTTATTACCAAAGGTTTATAAAAGACTATTCCAAAATAGTTGCACCTTTGATAAAATTGACTTGGATGAATGAACCTTTTGTTTGGTCAGCAGAATGTAAGTCGAGTTTCCAACTCCTCAAGGAGAAACTAACCTCAAGCTCAATTTTATCTCTACTAGAAGGTAGTGGTGGATTTGTTATCTATACTAATGCTTCAAAGATTAGGTTGGGTTATGTATTAATGCAGAATGGAAAGGTTATATAACTTATGGATCTCAGCAATTGAGAGAACAGGAAAAGAATTATGCCACACATGATCTGGAGTTGGCCGCTGTCATCTTCGCTTTGAAGTTGTAGAGACATTACTTGTATGGAGAGAGATTTGAAGTCCATAGTGATCATTGTAGTCTCCAGTATTTATTTTCTCAACATAAGACAGCATAAATGGCTAGAATTCATAAAGGAATATGATTTCCCAATCAAATATTTTCCAGGAAAGGAAACGTAGTGGCTGATGCTCTTAGTAGGAAATCAACTATTGAGATGGCAACCATGTGTGGTGAATGGTCTCTAGTAGAAGAATTCTGGGATCTGGATGTGGAAGTCAAATTTGTGGATGACAAGGTTATGTTAGTGGCTATGTCTGTCTTTGAACCTACCTTAATACAGCAAATTAAGGAGAGACAGTTTAAAGATGTAAAATTTGTTAAGATTCGCGATCATATATCACAGAGACCAAATTTTAGGATAGTAGATGGTGTATTTTACTTCAGAGATAGGCTATGTGTTCCATTGGTCTAAATCAGAATTTGAAGGAAGCAATTATGACCGAAGCACATCACGCTCGATATTTCATGCACCCTAGGAGTACTAAAATGTATCAAAATCTAAATGGCAAGTTTTGGTGGAATAATATGAAGCGAGACATTGCCAGTTTTGTAGTAAGGTGTCTTACCCATCAACGCGTAAAAGCTGAACATAGAAAGCCTCCTGGTTTGCTACATCCATTACAGATTCCATAGCGGAAGTAGGAGAATCTAACGATGGATTTTGTTTCAGGGTTGCCCTAGACGAGCAAACATCATGATGCCATATGGGTGATTGTCAATTGACTAACGAAGTCAGCCCACTTTATTCCTATTAGGAAAAGGATGAAATTCCATGAGATGGCTAAGGTCTTTATTGATTAGATCGTGTGGATGCATGGTACTCTAGTTTCAATTGTATCTGATAGGGATAGTAGATTTGTCTTCCTTTTGGCAATCTTTCCAGAAATCCATGGGCACTAAACTCAATTTTAGCATGACTTACCATCCGCAAACTGATGGGCAATCGGAATAGGCGATACAAACTCTCAAAGACATGTTATAAGTTAGCGTGTTGGGTTTTGGAAAGGAGTGGGATGAACACCTCTCCTTATATGAATTTGCATACAACAATAGTTATCATTTGAGCATTGAAATGGCCCCATTCGAAGCTTTGTATGGCCATAAGTGCCCTACACTAGTCTGTTGGGAAGAAGTCAGAGTGAGAAATCTCCATGGACTTTCTCCTATCATGTATACGGTGGAAAAAATGCAAAAGGTGCAAGACTGGTTGAAGGTTACGCGATCACACTAGAAGAGTTCTGTAAACAACCACAGTAGACCCCTTGAATTCTAGGTAAGAGACCAAGTTTTCTTGAAGGTCTCTCCGATAAAGGGTACCATCAGATTTGGGCAAAAAGATAAGCTAGCTCTGCAGTTTGTAGGGCCTTTTAAGGTTCAGAGTAGAGTTGGAGATTTAGCTTACAGGTTGGATTACCACCCCAACTCGCGGGAGATCATAACGTATTCCATGTATCGATGCCTAGGAAGTACCTCCCAGATCCTTCACATGTTTTGGAATTAGATGACATACAAGTTAACCCCAATGCGAGCTACAAAGAGAGACCCCCTCTTATCATTGACACTAAAGAGCAAGTGCTGCATACACGAACAATCAAATAGGTTAAGGTTCTATAGGAGCATCACGGACACGAAGAAGCTACTTAGGAACTTAAAGACCAAATTTAGGCAAAATATCCAGAGCTCCTACCTAAGGTACGTTTTATTCGGAGGACTGAATGATCTTCAATGGGGGAAGGATGTAAGGTCTTAATCCCATCTAACCTCAACTTACACTAATTAATCTTGTTTTCTATTAATTAAATCTTGCTAATGCCAAATTAATTCAAAGCTTTTTGGGCCTGGGTCATGGATAGATAGTTGAGTCGGGTTCAGACCTTACCTAGGTAGTTAAAGACCATTTTGTAATTTGTTATTGCATCATATGGGCACCTCATTAGTTACATCTTGTGTAATTTTTCATGTAGATCATTTTTCATATTGGGCTCAACTTGATCCGAACTCATCTTGGCCCAATTGAGGTCGATTTGGCCTAAACTGTAATTTCCTAAAAAGTTTAGACTTGCATGTAAACTATAGGAATTTCATTTAAAAAGAGAACTCAACGTCCCTTCTTCCTATTTCTTCCCCTTCGTTGCTGGAGATGTTACTCTTCTTCTTCTTTATTCATCTTCATTTCAATTTGGAGTCATAAACAAAGCTTTGGAGTCTTACATGCTAGGGTAAAAGTCTTCACCCATCTTCCTCTTTCTCCCTTGTGCACTTTTTCTTTAGAAATCACCATCTCCCTCAAGCTTGAACTCTCTAATCTAAACACTCAATCTCCACTTCAATTCTTTGGGTTTAATAGAGCTAGGGAGGCTCAATTACACAACATGCATGCATTTTACACCATATTCATCAATTGCACGTCTTTTATGTAGAGAACCTACTTGTTCATTGAGGATTTTCCCTAATCACACACCAAGGAAGAGTTAGTGAGGTCAAGTACTATGAAAAAGGTAAGTATTGGAGTATATGGAACTACATGTATGTTTAATGGCTGACTCTTGGATTGATTATTCTAATCTTTAAGCTATAGCTCCTTCTTCCTTGTTTTAAGTATATGTATATATGTTTGATTAAATGAATTAGAGCATGAATAGATAATGTGAGTGTTGTGTGAACATTGGATAACCCTTAGTGACCTTTGAGGCCATAGGAGGTTCCTTGTAACCCTTTCATTCAAAATTCTGTACTAAGTCTGAGCTTCAGATTCACCTTCAGAATTTGTGAAGCTTACGGTGAAGCTACGGTTAAGCCGTAATTGTGTACAACTCAAAGTCCCAAGAGTGCCAAAACTCAATTTTGTACTACGGCTAAGCTGTGACCATCCCGTGACAAAGCCTAGGCCATTCTACGGTGCACCCTCCAGAAAGCCTTAAAACCAAGACCTTCTCTATGATTCACGCAAGGCTATGCCATGAACTGTGCTATGGCCACGCTGTAACCTAGCCGTAACCCTAGCCATAGGCTTAGCATGGCTAAGTTGTAGGCCAATATATATAGTTTAACTTTAATTGCGCATGAAATTAAGGAGAAAACCTGAGCCACTTGGTTAACCGTAATATGTACATGGCTAAGCCGTAAGAACACTGTGAACTTAGGATGTTAGAGATTTCCAATGACCTTGTAAGGCCTTATTGATGGCACATTCTCTCCAATTAAACTAGTCCAATGGTGATCAAATGATAAGGAGGAAGAGTGTAGAGCTGTCACTCATCCCCTTCAATTTTTCAAATGATTCCGGATGTCACGTCATAGGTGTTGGCATAAGAAGAGGTATCTTTTACGTACACAATGTAATGCGAAGAATTGATAACATAATGACACTGGACGTTTTATGAATATATCGTGTTGAATGACCTTGGGGATTACGGATTATCTAGCATAGGGTTGGCTAGTAATTTTCCTTGATACTTAATCTATACGCATTCATATTGTTAATATACCTTACCCTCAACATGACTTAGTCATGTACCCACTTTTCCTGGCAAAACTCTAAGATAAATTAGACCTAAGCTTCTACTAAGTGCTTGTCTGATAGACCTGAGCTTCTACTGAATGTATGTCTGATAGGCCAAAGCTTCTACTGAGTGTGTGCCTGCTAGTCAAATGGGTATAGCCAAGGTTGAGAGGGTTCAAGCTCTTTTAGCTCATATGGGTGTAGCCAAGGTTGAGAGGGTTCGAGCTCTTTTAGCTCATATAAGTATGCATAATTTAATTATAAGTTACTTTCTTAACTCTGCTTTTCATGATTGAATATGATTTCAAGACCGATATTTCCTTATGTATGATATGATAAGTATGACTGAAATGTATGTACGATATGAGTTCGAGTCGGTCTTGATACATTGAGTTGGCACCACTTAGCTTATGCTCTTTGGGTATTTTTATATCGCTACTACAGTAGTCCACGGAGGAGTTATCGATGCTCCTCAGGACGCTGGCTTGATCCCTTAACAACCCATATGTATGCTCTCTTTAGGAGAATAGAGCCTCGTGGTTACCAACCAGTATGTATGATATCTTGTTTATGATTCCTTACACATGTTTACTCATGCACGATAAGCCTAGTAGACCTTTATTGCCTTCTTTAATCAGTGTATACTTCAAATTCACTTGATACATTATGATAGTTTCATATATCTCTATATTTACTTAACCATTATGTTAACAATGCTACCCTTGGTGTTATAGGTACAGAACCAAATCCCAATGCAAAGGTTGACGCGTCCCCAAAGGGTGCCCCTATGGTACTTGGCGATATAGGGGAGTGGAAAGATGACGATATCTTCTACTAGTTGTCTTCTAGAGTGCGTCAAATTTTTGTGTTGGGCTAGCTATGTTGGGCATACTGTATGGAGAGGTTTAACTTGACATTGTGTATAAGACATGTTTTAAGATTTGTGGATATGTATGTGATGGAAACGTTTAATTAAAAGACTTAAGTGATATATCATAGTATTATATCCTTACTATGGTTTCTGATAATCATTATAAGTGCATTTCACAGGTTTTGCTTATGTATGATATTGAATTACGTGTAGAAGGGTATGCCTCATATGTTTCTATGGAATCTCCTTTGTAAGAATTCGTGTATAGCTTTTTATAATACGGATTACTACAGGATTACGTATGCTCACCCTAGGGGCCTATTCTAATCCCTAATTCCCGGGTTCGTTGTGTCACACAATGGCTAGTGAGAATTTTTTTTAACTTCATTTTCTTTGAGTTTTGATCATTGTAGAGTGGATGATATGGGTTTTGCCCAAGATTTCTTCTCTTCCTTTTTTAATTTTGATGGATGCCTAGCACAACCTGATATGAAAGATGAGTATGTTTAAGTTATAACATAGTCCAGGTGAACACCACGGTCACAGCCAACTTATGACTGACTGTGTGAGCACACTCACGGTCACTGCCAGTGGCAAAACAGAATTGAGTCTAGGGCTTGGTTCTTCCCATCTTCTTTCGTGTTCCTTTTTTTTATGCCATAGCCCACATTAAATATCATCTTAGCTCAAACCACAACCTGCGCTATCCGCAGAAACTCACAGTCACCACCTGTTTGTCAATTTGCAGACCAATTTTTTTTTTCCTTTTTTTTGTACCATGGTTGAATGCATGAACTAAGTGTTGACCCTTCTCATGTTGTAAACCCCTCTATTCATAAAGTGGCCTATTCATGAATTAGTAAAAGCACAAACCCAAAAATTCCAAGTGTTGCTCACAGTTTTAAGAATTAGCTCACAGTGAACTAAAGCCCAATGTTTGAGCCCAACTTGATTCATCTGAGAATGCAAGGGTGCTATTGTGACTCCCTTCATGGTGAATAACACAAGTTTGGAGGCACCATTCATGGAGGTGTTTCAAATTTCCACAGTGCCCGAGTGCACAAGCCATGAAGAATCCACAGTCATGACCAATTAGCTGATTGATTGATTTTTTTTTCGTTTTCTTTCTTTTGTTTTTTTTTTCTTCATGCAAGAGTACTACCATAGCTCCTTCTATAATGGTTTACTCAAATCTGGTCCTGCTCAAGCAAGTCCCTAGTCACTGGTAGTGTAGTCTAGACACTTCTCACAGTCACAACGGATTTGTGACTGTTTTGTTCTCCATTTGTTTTCTTTGGGGTGCTTAATTCCTTTAATCCTCTGTCATGAAAAATAGGTCATCCCAATCTTGTGTCATCAAACAAGTCTAAGTTATATGAGGTTCTAATCCTCCCATTGTATTATTTGAGTATGGCCATGGTAACGAACAATTGACTGAATTTGGTATGGACACTCCCGCCTTACATCTTTTCTTCTTTTTATTTTTTTGTTTTTTTTTATTTTTTTGTTTGTATTGTAATAAAAATAGACAACACTACATATGCCAAAAGACACATCACATGAGGCCTTAAACTTTTCAGAAGGTGTTTTGATAACCATTCCTTAGGAGATGTAAAGTAAGCAACCTCCATTTGGGGGAATGCATATCTTTGACTAAATATCAGGCTTCAACACTTCATTGTTGAACTTGGTAAATCACACCAACCAGTTTTGCTTGAATACTGACATAATTTGAGCACACACCTAACCTTTGCCAACTGTGGAAGGTGTAGGGGGTTGAGAGATGATAGCTTGCTTAATTCCTAGCATAGTGTAAAGAACAAGTTAAGTCACCAATTCTCAATGGGATTTATAGGGGATTTGATTTGTAGTAGTTGGGCCGGTCACTAACATGAGGTGAACACAAACATGACCACCATAGATTCAGTGGGGTTTCTTTCATGATCAGCAAACTGAGTATGCCGATGAAGCATTTCCTTTTGCTTTTGATGAGAAGGTTACTCCCCTTAAATCTTTATAAACACGTGAAGTATAAATCACCTGAATATGAGCGGCCAAAGCAAATAGGATGAACCTCTGGTTCAATGGTTAGATGTAGCTTTGAATGAACTACTTTACATTGTCTTTCTCAACTATTACTTCCAAGGCTAATTCACTCTTTCCTGTCTTTTCTAATGCCGACTCGAGGTGTACTCTCCAAGTCAATTTGAGTGACACTGACTGTCCTTATAAGAAGCCAACATACACAATATCATCTTCTGATCATTGCTGACAATTGATAATCTTTGTTTTGAAATTAACTTTACAAAGCAATATTTCCTTCATTAGCTCTACACGCATTGAGAATAGTGCATTTTTGAAATCCCACAAGAATGGCTAGTGGTCCCATCATAGCAAGTTATTGCATGGGACTTTGTTTGCTGAAATTTGGAATGTGGAAATCCTTGAGTTAACCTCGAATTTGAATGTGGAGAATAAAACAATCTCCAATAGTTGCAGGATAGTCTAATGAAACTATAGAGAGTGAGTGACCAAAAGTGGTTGCCAGTAGACCGATAACACTTACTTTTGTCTTCAATGCTTTAAAATTGATGTTACTATTTGTCGGAAACATTCCATATGCTTTTACATGTTGTTCTTTTATACATATTTGAGCTTGCTTATGATTTGTGCTGTATATAGCTACTGTCATGCTTTGTTTGTATTATGCATGCACTTCTTACATTGGATACTTTCGTGCTTGAACATGAATCAAATTGCCCCTTGAAAGGACTTAAGTTGCTCAAACACATGATTAGACTGGGAACCTCAATTCTGGGAATCAAGTGTACCTTAAAGCCAATTCTTGGTCTCAGAACTGGGTATTTTTTTCTTCTTTTGGCCTTTTGCTAAAGGGAGACGCTGCCAAAATTTAGTAGAATTCCATGCCTTAGTCCTTTTTTGCTATTACTAATATTTTCTTCTCATTCTTTGTTTTGTAAACAGAAAAGGCAAAGCACCTGCGACTTCCACTACTGGGGCATCAAGAGCCGTGCAAAAGGCAAGACTGCAAGTAACCCTAAGGGAAGAGACTCGAATGAAGTGTTTGTTACTGCTTTGAAGAACCAAAAAGCCAAAATTTGGGCTATGAGGAACACTGCAACAATAGATTACCACATTGCCACAACAGCTTTCAGCCTTGGAAGATGATGCTTTTAAGCTTCAAAGCACCATAGATGGCTTGTAGAAGTCTAGTTTAAAGAACCAGGCTTGCAAAGATAGCCCAAAGTAAAGGTGAAGAAGGTAGCCTTAATGACTTTGTTCAATCAATTAAGAGTGAAATGAGTATCAAACTAGATGAGATTGACATCAACACCATTGTACCCGCCTATGCAAGCTATAAAGGGCGCATCCTAATGGAAGGTGTTCTAAATGCGGGGAGGCAATTGGAGAAATTCTTAGACTGATTCTCATGCAACTGTTGCTCGTATTTGGCTCCTTGTTTTCTTTTTTTTTAATTTGATTATCCTGAATGGCCTTGTACATTGACTTCATTTTTTGTATTGGAACTCAAATGAATATCAATGGAAATTTCTTCTCTTGTTGCTCCACTTTGTCATTGGCATGGAATGTTTGGTTTGTTTTTATAAGATGTTTGATGTGGCTTGTATGGATGATTTGGATTTGTGTATGGTTTGGATGATTTGTTTTGGTTTTTTTTTTCTTGGACTTGTATTAGGTGTGACTTGCAATCTTTTAAATCTACAAATTAACAAAGAAAAGGAGTCATATAGGTGGACATTATCAAGTACCATGTGCAAAGCTTTCTCCGAGGTCCATGTCTTGATCCTTTTGGTGTTAAAAGGGGTCAAACAAGGTGGATGTTATCCAATGCCTATGTGTAAGGCTTCCTCCGAGATCCTTGACTTATTCCTTAGGACAAATATTTAGTTTTAGTTTTTGTTTAGATTTTGGTTATACGTGCCCTATAAAAAGGTTTATTCCATATAATGGAGGGTAGCTATATAGGTTTGCAAAAAGATTTGCTCCATATAGATGAATGGCTATACAGGGTCTGCAAAAGGACTTGGTCTATACAATAGGATGTTGCAAAGGGTCTTGTTGGAATATTATCCAAGCAACAAAAGTTGACTAGAGGGGCCAATGGGCATTATCCTCATAGTCATTTTGTATAAGTCTGAGTGATTTTGGTAAGAGTCATGGGTTGTGAGGCTCAAAACCAAAGGTTTTAAAGAGAATGTATGTTGTACATGGTTTAGGTATGCCAATGACATTCAAGTGTAGTATTTCTTGAGAAGTTTTCCATTGATAGGCATCATGCATTTGTCTCCTTTGAGGGTGAGGAGTGTGTAGGTGCCGTTGGAGTAGACCTTGTTGATGATGAAGAGCCCTTCCCATTTGGATTCAAACTTGTCGTTTAACAGGTGTGTGGAGAACATAGGTCTATTGACTGCAAGGACTAAATCTCCTTTCTTATAAGCTCTATTTTTGACCTTTTTGTTGAAAGACCAAGACATATGAGCTTGATAAAATTTGATGCTTTGCCAAGCAACAAGCCTCTTTTCATCAAGGCTTTCTAACTCTTGAAGTCAAAGGTCGGTATTATTCTCTTTAGTGTATTTGTTTATCACAGCTACCTAAAGAGAAGGAAGTTATATTTCCAAGGGTATCATAGCTTCACAGCCATAAACCAAGGTATATGGTGTTGATTTTGTTGGACCTCGAACTAAGGTTCTATAGGCCCACAATGCTTTAGGAAGTTTGGTACTCCAACTCTTTTTGTTGTCAGAGACCATTTTCTTCAGAATTTTGCAAATAGTCTTATTGAAAGCTTCAGCAAATCCATTAGCTACAGGGCAATATGCCGTGGAAGGACAACATTGGATTCTGTACTCATCACAAAATCTGTAGAATTTGTCATTGTTGAACTGAGGACCATTGTAATGATGCAGACATTTAAGCACCCCAAAACGATAGATGATATAAGCCTTCAAGAAACTGAGGACTGTATCTGTTTTGACTTCTACAAGGGCCACTGCTTCTACACATTTGGAGAAGTAATCGATTGGGGACAAAATGAATTAATAACCACATTCTGATGGTGGATTGATTTTTCCAACTATGTCCATTCCCCAAGATTCGAACAGCCAAGAGGTGGATGTAGGAAGTAGATATTCAAGTGATTGTTGAATGTAATCACCATGAATTCAGGTGATTAATGAATGTAATCACCGTGAATTTGGCATTCATTACATCTTTTGGCAAAACTGATGGCATCAAACACCATGGTAGGACAATAGTACCCTAACCTTCGAATCTGATGGCAAAGCTTTGGTCCAACCTGGGAAGCACCTCATAGGCCAAAATGAAATTCTTTGAGTACTTATCTGCTTCTTTCGATGACAAGCAACAGAAAAGAACTCCATCATATGATTTGCAATAAAGTGTTTTCGAAGGCAAATCAAAGTGAAACTTTAGAGCTCATCTTTGAATACTATTCTTATCTTTAGTATTCTCTGGTAGCACTCTATGAAGAATGTAATCAACAAAAGGGTCTCTCCAATCTCTGAATGAGTTTTGGAAATATGAAATCCGATTCTTGATCACATCGAAGCAATCTGCTACTGCTTTATAGGTATCGAGTGGAGGCAGAAGTCTTTTTTCGACTACTTCCAGCACCATTTTGTCATTTCAGGGATTGACATTGAGACTGCCAAACATGCCAGTGCATTTGCTTTGACATTTTGATATCTTGGAATATGGCGAAACTCAATTAGCATAAACCTCTCCTTAGGTTGACAAGCTCTGTTGAAAAAGGGAATCAAGTTTAGTTTCTTCACTTCATACTCAAGATTCATTTGTTTGATCACAAGTTATGAATCTCCATAGACTCTAAGCATATTAATGCCTGATTCCAAGGCTAGTTCGAGATCTATAATCAAAGCTATGTATTCTGCCACATTGTTTAAACATTGCATGATTAATGAGAAAGAGTGAGGGACATAGAATATTTCTGGGCTACAAAAAATGATTCAAACTCCTGAAACTGGATCTCCTAGCTCATTAGTTTTGGAAGCTCCATCAAAATGCATAAACCAATGTAAGTCTGGATCAATGGTGGGTTTTCATAGTTGTTCAATGAAGAAGATTGGCTCGTCAGGGAGATTTTCAATGAATTCCAAATCTTCCGAGAGTGGATGTAATGCTAGAAATTTAGCAAAAGCATGTCTTTTTACCCCCTTTGTGTGGTTTATCTGATGTTGTACTGAGAAAGAAAAATAGACCGTTTGGCCAGATGATCACTCAATGCTTTGGCTTTTGTCACTAATGTCTTTAATGGGTTGATGTCGGAAACCAAGTACACTACATTGGAAAGGATGTAGTGACGTAGTTTTTGTATTACGAACATCAACGCAAAACATTCTTTTTCCACTAGCTGATAATTATGCTCAGTGCCAACCAGCATGCTTGATAAATAATCAAGAACCACCTCCTTATCTTCATTATTTTTTTGAGCTAATAATGCCCCGAGAGAGTGATCAAGAGCTCGAATATAGAGGATGAAAGGTTTGCTAAGAATTGGAACTGAAAGAACAGGTGCATTTGTAAGATATCGTTTGATATCTTGAAAGGCATTTTCATAAGTTTTATCCCACACAAAGTCTACTCCTTTTTTCATCAATCTAGAGAATGCTCTGCACTTTCCAGACAAGTTTGAGTTGAACCGGCAAATGTAGGCATGTCTGCAATGCAATCCCTTAAGTTCTTTGAGAGTTCTTGAAGAAGGCATCTCCAATGTAGCTTTGACTTTGACTGGATCTAGTTCGATGCTACCTTTTTGAACCACAAATACTAAGAATTTCTAAAAAGAGACTCTAAAGAAACACTTCAAATGGTTCATTCAGAGGTTGAATTTTTGCAACCTTTTAGAGACTGTGCGAAGATCAGCTAGATGGTTTGATTTCTATTTACTCTTGACTGCCAAGTCATCGACATAGCATTTGATAGACTTATGTTGCATGTCTTTGAAAATTTTCATCATTGCCCTTTGGTATGTGGGCCCAGCATTCTTAAGACCAAAAGGCATGACAGTGTAACAATACACACTAAAGTGAGTTCTGAAGGATGTGTGCTTCTCATCCTCCTTATACATCTTGATTTAATTGTATCCCTAAAACCCAACCTTGACGACATCCTTTCAAATCCGAAAGTATTATCAATCATGATTTCTGCTATGAGGAATGGGAAATCATCTTTAGGACAAGCTTTGTTTAGATCTCTGAAGTCGATGCGGACTCTAATTTGCCTATTCTTTTTGGTGACAGGCACTATGTTAGTTAACTAATTAGGGTGTTGTTCTTCACAGATGAAGTGAGCATCTCTGAGTTTCTGGACTTATTTTTCTATTTTATCCATGATTTCTTGTTTTGTCCTTCTTTGATGTCTTACTTTAAAGGTTTAGCATCATCTGCTATGTTCAATTTATTCACGGAAACTTCTGGATCTAGACCCGGCATTTTGCATAGGCCTATGTAAAGCAATCCATTAGCTCTTGTAGGAAACTCACATACATATCAAGTTCTTTTTCTTCAATTTGAAAGCTTACAAAAGTAGGACAAGGATTTTCTAGGGTTTGCAAGTTTATTTCTTACGCTTGATCCTCAGTTGGAGGTTCAAAAGGGGGTTCTTCCACAGCATTTTTGGAAGTTTCCAACTCCGTAAAACCTTCTGGGGTTTCATTTGGGGGTTTAAGCGAAGGCCTGACCCTTTTCAATGGATTCGGTTTTTTAGGCTCTTTAGCTTTTACATTAAGGGCTAAACATTCCCAACAAGTGTCTTGAGATGGATATATTTCTTCATTGAGTTCAAATGGCCAATATTAAATGATTTGTGACATTTTCTCATCGTCATCACTTGGCCCCTCAAGATGCTAAAAAGTAGCCCAATCGACAGGATCTTTGAATACAACAGTTTCTTGAGAGTCATCCAAGTCATACCCTTCAGTGAAAACTACTGATCTTACTCTGAAATTTTTATTTAACTTAGAAACGTTACTGTAAGGAATGTATCCAATGCAATGCCACAATTGTTCAATTTTGCGACCCTTTTTGAAATCTTCTTTCATTTCTGGAGTGAAAAACATTAAAAAGAATCTGAACCCCATTCGCACTCAATCCAAGGCTTATGTGTTTCTTGAGATTGTACACCATGTTCTTTATCATGTTACAAACCACAGGATTGTAGATGTCAAGCCTTATTTTCCCATTATTGGTGATCTTGTCGATGGATATGAAGCAAAAGCATCTTCGGCTTGATGAAAAACGATCAAGTGATTGTTTTGCTTGGACGAAGGCACAAAGAAGCAAGAACCTCCTAAATCATAGATTTAGGATGGCTTGGGCCACGGCAAAAGTGGAGGATCCCAATCTGCTATAGAGTATATAGAGGTGTCCATCTTTTCAGCATCCTCAGAATCTGACTCAAAATTTGAATCTCTGATCATTGAAATGACAAACACTGGGCGCGTCCATCTAGATCTTCTGCGTAGATAATAGAGTGCCACTTCAAGAAATAAAATAATTTGAGACATCTCATCAAAGGTTTGAAACTCCATTGCCATTATCAAGCTGCGAAGGGCTGACGGGAATCCTATCCAGCAAAGATGAATCCATGATGAATAATGTGGGGGATTCTCACATCTTTCAGCTAAATGAAGCCATCTATTAATGGATTTGTAAGACAGTTCATCCCTCTGTTGTGATGTTAGCACAAGCTGACTGAAATTGACAGGAGAATCAATCCTTATAGGTGACATTCCCCTCATAAGAGGAGGTACATCATTGCTTTCTTGGTCAGAATTTAGGTTACCAACCAAGGAAATCACATTTTCCGAATATGAAAGCCTTCACTGTCTTGCAACAGATGGTTCACCATTCTGAGCAAGCGTTATATACATAGTCGGACTACATGTCTTATCTGTACAGATAACAATGCCTGTTTGCTTTGTCCTTAACGGTTTTATAGATATGACCAAAGGTTGATCTGATTGTTTGATCTCAAATTTAACTTTGATCACCAAAGGAGCTTTGGTATCCGCAAACTTCACTACTTACTTCTTTGTGGACTATAATTTTCTGACAGGATCAGGTCTTTTGCCAAACACCAAATAAGTTTTCCTTTCTGGTGAGATAGTGAAAGGTTCTATGGGATTTTCATCCACTGGAAAGCTATTTGTTTCTGACCTACACTATACAAGCCTTGCCCGATACATGGCTGCATTAGTGAAGTAAACCTCCTTCCTTTTGAATGGCTTTTCATCTGCAATGACTCAATGTACCTTACCCTCATCATCAATATATTTGAGATATTGATGTAGAGGAAAAGATACTATGGAGTAATCATGAAGCCATCACCTTCCTAGGAAGATGTTGCAAGAAGCACATGTCTTAACCACATGTAAAGTGGCTTCTAAGGTTAGATCACCCAACTGAAACCAAATCCAAATCTTGCCAATCGGATCCTAGACTTCCCTATCATAGCCTTGGATTGAAGTTTTTTTAGCAGATAGCTTGCTCACCTAGATACCAAGTTCCTGAAGAACTGTAATTGCGATGAGGTTCAGAGCTGATCCTGGGTAAACCTGAACTCTTGGAATAGGTATATCCTTGATGAAGGCCGTGAAATAAAGCAACTTTATGTGCTTCATGTTGCCTAAGAGGAGATCATCTTTGGCAAAGGAAATGGTGGCTTTGGAAGCATTGTGAATAAAAAGACACTCCATACACTACTTTTGAGGCTTCTTGGATTTTGCTTTCAGATAGTTCTTCTCTATCTGATGAACTTATGCCACATAAGTTTGATTGTTTGTATTCAAAGCCGGTAAAGCTCGTATGAAGTTGTTACGAGTCTCCTCAGACATCTGCAAAAGATTAAAATATGAAGTCGTGCAGGTATGGGCTTGAAGTGTTTAACAACATCATATGTGAATGGCTCTAGTGGCCTTGCATTAACATTTACATATGAAGAAGTTGTATTTAAATTTGTTTTATTCCCCAAAGGTTTTACACAAGAAGGAAAAAAGGCAGAAGGTCTTTCTTTATTAACTCTATAGTCATGACCAGAATGAGTGCCATCGTTGACTATGTTGTTTCTGTCAACTTCTGGATGAGTATATCTTCTTATTGCATTGACTTCTTCAGGTTTAGCAAAAAGTTGACTCATTTCTTCTAAGCATGCTTCTTGATCTACATTGTAAGGCATGGCTTAAGATGTTTGAGGTTAAGTGCTAAAAATCACCAAAGCTAGAGCCAATGGCATTTCCTTTTCTGAGTTAGAGAGGTTATCCTGAACTTGGATGACTTCCTGAAGTATATTGCTAATGCTGCAGTTGTTTGTTCTTCTAGCAACTCAAGCTTATCAATTAAGTCAAGAACAATAAGGTGAGTGCTTAGTTCAAAATCTAACTTCAACAAAGTTGTCTCAACAGTTGGTTCAGGAGAAACATCTGGCATAGAGATTACTACATGTGAACAAGAAGGTGATGCTTGTTGTTGCTACGCTTCACCAGATTCAACCAATGGCAAGGGGTCTGGATGAACTTATGGAGGTAGTGGAAGAGGAGGATCATTCGACCAACCACTTGCGCTTGGTCTATGTATGTCATAAGAGTAACCTACAGTGTATTGAGACCATGCTTAATATTGAGGGTAACTATTTTAGGATCAAAGGTTTGTTCAAAACTCTCATCCTCTTCAGAATGGTATTCATCAGTAAAGTAGTCATCAATCCACTGATCATCTTCAAAATCAAAATAGTCTGACTAATCATCCTCATCATCTGAATTAAAAAGTGTACCATCCCATGATATCCTGTTGTAACTAGACATGGTGGCTCTTCCTCATCCTTTGGAATTAGAATGATGAAATCAGCCAAAGTAAAATGTCCTTTAACCAGTTTGGGAGGTCCTTCTGAAGCTGAAGCTTCTACCACCTTTTCTATCTTTTTTTTAGCTTTTTTTTCTTGTTTTGCTAAGCTATTTTAAGCAACTCTTTAAAGTTTTTTAAATTACCTTTTAACCTTCCTTCTTTTTGAAGGCGTGGGTTTGGTTTTAACCTTCTTCCAGCCTTCATCATTTACTAGGTCCTGGTGAACCCACATTTCTTCCCCTAAAGAAGTTTTGACAGGCATCAATCCTTGTTCGTCAGGTACTGCATTGATGACTCGGAATTCAATGGTCATTGGTTTTGGTGGAATGGACACTTCTACCAATGCGAGCTGTCCAAAGGAGATCCTGTTGACCGAAGCAGCATCATATTTCCGATCAAAAGTTATCACTCCATTTTTCCATATCTCATTGACTTTTTCTTTCAAAATGAAGTAGTCTTTGAGAGGATGAAACACCGTTTGGTGGTATGCACAACAATTTGGGTCATTGACGCGACCCGCATGTTTAGGCTTCTTTATTGGTGGAAGTTCAACTTTATTGTTTTCTATCAATGACCAAAAAATCACTTCAATATGCCCATCAAAATGATATTTAGTTTTTTTCCTGTTTTTGTACTCCTCTTTCTTGGTTTGATTAGTTTTTACATTCTTAGTTTTTTGAGGAAGTTTGGAGGTTTGCACATTGAAGATCCCCTGTTTCTTCTTTAGTTTTGGAGTAGAACAGAAGACAGCTCCGCTTTTCCGAAACTTGCCTTCTTTTGACTGATCTCCTTGAAGGTCAGCTCTGCATCATTAGCTACTTTAGCCAATCAGGCCAAAGACTTAGTTTTATGACTAAGAATGATAGCCTTGATCTTTAGTCATAAATTAGTTTTACACATTTCAATGGTTGCCCTTTGAGAAGGTTGTTCAAAGCATCTGTTAGACAATGCTCTCCATCTGTTGATAAAGGACTATATAGTTTTGTTGTCTCCTTGCCTTGTACTACTAAGCACGGCAAAGGTGACTATTTGATCCTCTTTTTGGAAGTGAAGTAAAAACTTTTCTTCTATGATAGGCCATGTCATGAAAGTGAGTTTTGGTAACTGCTTGTATTAATCAAAGGCAACTCCTTTTAATGTGCCAAAAAAAGCCTTATTTTTAGTGAATCTAACTTTAGCAGGCTTCCAAAAAGTGATTTGAAATGCACAATATGATGATATGCTGACCCCTTCTTAAGGCATTGATGGAAAGTCAAAAGTTTATAATCTGGTGGGAATGGAACCAGATTAAATTCTAGAGGATACTTGGGTGTGATACCCTTCTTTTTCATCCTGGTCTCCACTTTTGATTTTGTTAGTATCTCTTTAGCTTCTTTGAAGGCTACATGTTTTTTAGGATCTACATGAAGACCAAGGATTGATAAATGATCACCACCAGAAGAACCTACAGCTATCACCTTGTCCATCAAGGACTTGATTTGAGCTGTAAGCAAGTCATTTTAGTGGCATTTCTTCTAGTCATTGCCTATTCTCTCCTGTCAACAAACAGAGGATTGACTAGAGCTTTAGCTGGACAACCTAACTTATCTATTAAGATTTTCAACTATGCAGTCAAGTGATCAATTTTAGCTCCTTGTTCTTTGACAATGTCACTGACGTTGTCTTCTTGAATTTCACCAACATCGTCTTCACTGGTGTCTTTACTTCCACTAGCATCATCATTTCCATCCTTGCTAGTCCCACTCCCTTCAGCCATGAACACAGTGTACTGACAGGGGTAGGAGGATGTTAATGTAAGAGGAGTGGATTGACTATCTTCTAAGTCTAAGATAGTGATAGGATCGCCGTTGGAGTTTGCTTCAATATGACCTTTAGAAGTCCTGCTTGAATGGGAATTGGAGTCAAACTCTTGTGATTGAGTCCGAGCCATACTCCGGGTAACTCTCCAGGCTAAACCTGGTTCAACCATGCATGACAAGGTCAGGTTCAGATCATCTTTTTTAATCACCCATTTTTGAGTGATTGTGCATTGTGATAGCTTTTGGGTTTGATCGTTGTAGTGAGCCAAAGCTTTTTTCTTTATCTGATTAGCCAATCTGGCTGCCAAGGTTTGATCTTTAAACTTGGTGACCAGTAGCTTGGAAATGCTGGCAACTCGTTCCCAATCCATGGAATTGAAAGTGGGAAGTGAAAGGATGTCAACAGCACATCTTTTGCTCTTTTTCTTCTACTACTTCTTTAATTTGTTAAAGCAAATCCCTGAAACAAACAAGCTCAGTCAAATTATTGATGACCAATTGCTTAGCTTTCTTTTTGTCTTTAGCGCCATGTGATAGACAATAGGGTGAAGATGGCGAGGTTGGTGCTTCAATGATAGAGGGTAGATGCTTCGTGCTAAACCTCCATCCCTCTTTTTGAGTCAAAGAGTAAAAGATACTGTTTTCAAATGAAGCCAAGAGTTTGTTCCCAACCTTACTGGATTTTGAAATGAGTGGTTGCGGGGGCCACATACTATTTCCAAGAATGGGCACATGTTTCTAGGCCTTGTTGTGTGTTATAAGTCGCCAAAGGTCCTCTGGTGCTTACAAGTTAATGACCCATTGTTTAGACCAAGTAGATGATGATGTTAAGCCTTGAGCAACCATTAGATACGACTTTCCAAGTGATATTGGCTTGTGATTCATGAACTGGGCCTGCCTTGCCCCCGACAAGGCTTGATGATATGAAGGTTACTACCTTTTGGCTTTAGTTTGTGTTTAGGTTCCTCATAGACCTTATTGAAAACCCCAAACGGATTTTAGGCATATTTGGAAACCCATAGTTTAGGAGTCTCTGTTTTCTTGATGGATTTTGGGGTCACTGATGACCCATTCAGATCAGTTGAAGTCATGGAGCCCATAGGAGTAGAGAGTCTTTAGAAGACTGAGACTCTTGATGCAGAGGTAACAGAGTCAGTTCGAGCCCTCTTTGGTGCTCTTACAGATGATTTGTTTTAGGTCATGGAGATTTTAAAGAGCTTCTCTTTAACTTCATCGAAAGTGATGACTAAGGAACCCATGAAATCTCTGCAAAAAAGTAAGCCCAAAGGACTATATTAGTGTCACAACGAACACTGCTGCCTCTTAGGCTACCTGGAATGGTTTACAGATGCCATCTGAACCAACATGATTTTGAACTAGAATGGTTAGAAATAGGCATAAACCCCATCTCATTGTGTTATGCTGACTGTCCTAGCTGTCATAATTTTTATAGCATTTCAGGACTATATAGTCAAGCTTAAAAGCATACTAAACTGACTTGACTTGGCTATCAAAATTTTGGTAGCATTTCAGGGTTATCTGTGTTAGATTTATAAGTAAGAGAGGGTTAGATCTAATCAAAGGGATAGGGCCCATAGGATCGAACTTGCACCACTATCACAATGATCACATGGAATCCATCAATGCATGACGCCAAATAATGCATGACTGCAATGTCGTTGGTCTTATCACTGATTCGATATAAATATTTGTTTAGGTCAAAGAGTTTTGGACTAAATCACCTTTCTTCTATGACATAAAAGGATGTTGATTTGGTCTGTGCACATTAAGGTGCAAAGCTCCTTCAATTAAATGGCAAAAGTATGCACTTTAAGGTGCCTAATGCCTTCATTTGAATGAAAAAAGGATGCACTTCGAGGTGCAAAGTTTCTTCATTTAAGCTCCCAAACCCATCATAGATATCAAGGTCTTGCATGGGTGTCTTCAGAAGTCAAACAAGTCAATTTGGAGACAAAACAGGTCAGTGACTACATGCCCATGGTCGCTACCTATTTTACATAGTCTCTTATAGTCACAACACTTTTTACATAGTCTCCAGTGGCCACAGTCATTTTACACAACATCCTGTAGCCACAAGCTAGTTTACACAGCATCTCATTGCCACTAGCTCACAGCAGCACATTTCAGCACTTTTCATATATTTTAGCCAATTTTCATGTCTTTTGGCCATATTTGATCAAAAATTAGAGCAAAAATGTATATTTCCCACAGATGGCTCCAATCTTCTGATCGCGCTCAAAACGTGATGGTCAAATACAATGAATTCGAGTCCAACATTTACACACTTCAAGCGTTAAGAAGAATAGGAAATAAATGTAGCTCATCATTATTTTCCTTTGTTTACATGGATTCAAATGCTCTAACCATGGCGATGCAAGTTGTTTACAAGTTTTGAAACATTTATAACCCCTCCCTCTAGTCTTAGATGTGATCCAAACTTGAAAGTATAAGAATGTACATGAAAAATGAGAAAAAAAATGCAAAAAAGAGAGTGCAAGGAGACAGTGACCATGGCACACGTCCACTGGCAGACAATGGCTGAAAAGCCATTGTTTACTTTTGTTTTCTCTTTGTTTCGCTTTTGTGACTTCTTTAGAGTGTTGCAACTTGCTTCCTTTGATTCTTGGAGTGTTGAATGATCACCTAAAGTGCTTGATTTGGCCGTGGAATCCACTTAAACCTTTGATAATCATCACCTTTTGGTTGCGGACTGTTTTAATACAAATCCGAAAAGGGTGCTTAAGCAAGAAAACATGGAGCCAAAGTTGTGTCATTTTGAACCTATAATTTTCAAGGAAGAAAATGAAGCCTAAAAAGGCTTGTTCACAACTTCTGAGATGACCCAAAACCATTCCCAAGTGAGAAAATCAAACGAAGAAGACTTCATCCAAGTGGCTTTTGCATTTGTTTTTTCTAAGTGAGATGCATGCTTGTTTTTCTTCTCTGAACTATTTCTCACCTTAAGTTAGTGAGAAAGGAGAAGAAAAAGTAGGCTCAAAGTGCTGGAAGTGCTTTGGAAGTCTTATGGATGCTTGGAACTAGACTTGTAACTTGTTGAAATTGATTGATTGCTTGGAACTTCTTCGGATCTTGCTTTAACCCTTTCTTCAAAGCTTAAGTGTACCTTTTATAGGCTACAAAGTAAGTTGGAATAGTTCCTAGCAGTTGCAAGTGTGGTACACTTTGAAATAGAGTGAAATAACTCCCAGAAACTATTTGGGACCAAGTCACAGGTGTTCAAGATAGCAAGCCATGATCACTGACAAGGTTCAATTTTGGATTTTTGCATATGTGACCCGTTTCACCTTTTTGGGTCCCGAACGATGTCTGATCTTCACAAAACTTGGAGGAATGCTTTTTGATACTATTGAGTCTGTTATGGAAATTTCAACCCATTTTGACATTCTAAAGTTGGTCAACTCCTCCGTTGACTTTCCATGAAAATGGGCCCTTACTTCAGCTATTTGAGGCCCAAATGACCTTGGTTTGGTTTAAAAAGAGGGACTGATGTTAGGGGTATCTTGGAGTGTGGAAGTAGGATTTCAAACAACAACCCACTTGTTGCATGTTCTAAGTCACTATTCATGTTACACTGTAGGCAGTTCACTTGTTTTCTATCCGAATGATGTTTAATTGATTTGAAACTTTGCGGAATTGACTTTGAACATATTTTGAGTCTCTAATCTAAATTTCATTAGATTTGGCCACCTAGAAGTAGGACTTTGGTCAGTGACCCTCATGACCTGGAAGTCATAGACTTCTAACTGACATGTCATTGAAGTAGGCTCAAACGAAATGCTTCTAAGTTGAAATTTTGCAGAATATTTTTTAAAAATGACTAAAGTTTTGTGTCTAAATTTCATCAATTTTAAGCATTAAGAAGCAGGACTTTGGTCAGTGACCCCATGCTTTGGGGGTCACGGACCCAAAGTTGACATGTTTATTGAATTTGGGTCAAATGATGTCCATTTGACCTGAAATTCCATAGAGCATCCCTTAAGCATAATTTGAGCTTCCTCCACGAGTTTTAAATGATTTGATCTTGATGAGGTGTCACTTTTCATAGTGACCCCACAGAGCTTAGTAAACGATCATCCAAACTGAGTTTGGGTCTAAATGCTCTAAAACTTTGAACGGTAGTCTTTGAATGTATTGAAGGCATCCCCCTGAGTATCAGTTTATTTCAACATGTAAAAGTGTTAATTTCTATAGTGACCCCTAAGGAGCTGATAGACAGTCGCTGAAGCTTAGTTTGATATGAGATGAAGTACAAATGAATTGAAACTTTGAAACATCCTTCCCAAGCATGTTTTGGAGTTTGCATAAGATTTTCAGCCACTTTGGTAACCTTGAAGCTTGAGTGTGTTCAATGACCTAGACTTTGAGCCAATGAACCTTAAATTTGAAGTTTGGTGAGGTAAGTGACCAAATAAAGTTCACTAAAGTGACCAAATGAAGTTCACTAACTCTGGAATTTGAATTGCTACACTCCGAGCTCATTGAAGTCTTCTAAGTGGATTGCATCAATTCTGAACATCTGGATGCAATATTTGACTTACCATTCCACAATCCTAAGGTTTATGTACCCTTCATTGCAAGTGCTATCTTGTAAGGTCTACTCATCTGGATGCAGTATTACCCTCCTTATGATTGACTTACTAGAGCGAGTGCCATTGTTGACTATGTTGTTTCAATCAACCTCTTGACGAGTACCTCTTCTTATGGTATTGACTTCTTAAGTCTAGCAAAGAGTTGGATGACTTTTTCTAAGGTTGCCTCTTAATTTGTATTATCAAAAATGACTTAAGATGTTGAGGGTTCACCAGCAAAAGTGCTAATGACTACCAAAGCAGGTGCAAGTGGCATTTCTTCTTCAGCAAGACTACCAATGTTGAATTCATTATGCTTCTGTAGAAATTTTCTAGGGATATGTGTGGAAATGCATAATAACTAGGTTTGTTCCCTAGATCCCAACTCTTTTTGTATTGTATGAACTTAAGAATTTCTATGTTGAAGAAAAAAATGAGTAAAGAGTGTCCATAAGCATTTGTAGAGGTGTATGTGCAAGGATGAACAAGGACTAGGTATGCTTCTTGGATCTTAACTTTCCATATATCATATGAACTTGGAAACCCTTGCGTCGAAAAAAAAAAAAAAACAAGGCACATCTACGTAAACAGTAATATGACAACCATCTTAGTAGCTCTGACAGGAAATTGTTTTTTCTAAATTTTGGGGGATTGGACTATTTGAAGGAAAAATTCTTTTTTTACAGCATTATCACAAGCTCACCATTTACTTTGGACAATGAGTTGAGTGCTTGGTTAGAGCTTGGCTTTGAAGAAGTTGGCTCAACACTTGGTTTAAAAGAACCATTTGGTGTAAAGGTCACTGCTTGGGAACCAGAGGACGATGCCTGCTATTGTTGTTTTTAATCAAATTCAGCCCGAGGCAAAGGGTCCGGATGAATCCCTAGAGCCAGCAGAAAAGAAGGAGGATCACTCGACCAACTACTTGCACTATGTTTATGTAGATCATAAACTACCACTGACAATGTGTTTAGACCATGTTTGATGTTGAAAGTACCAATTTCAGGATCGAAAATTTGTTCAAAACTCTCATCCTCATCAGAGGCATATTCATCAGCAAAATACTCATAAATCCATTAATCATCATCGAAGTCAGAGAAGTCTGACAATTCTTCCTCATCATCTGAAGTAGGAGGTGTACCATCCCATGATATCCCATTGCAACTAGATATTGGTAGTTCTTCCTCATATTTTAGAATTGGAATGATGAAGTCAATCAAGGTAAAATGACTTCTAACTTACTGAGAAGGTTCTTTTAAAGCAAAAGCTTCTGTTACCTTTTTTTCTTCTTTTTTATTTGTTTTTCTTGTTTCATCAAGTAGTTCTGGGTAGCTCTTTGCAAGTTCTTGTGTTTCCTTTGAGTTTTCTTTCTTTCTGCAGGTGTGGGTTTGGTCGTAACCTTTTTCGGCCTTCATCATTTACTAGGTTTGGGTGGACCCATATTTTTTCTCCTGAAAACGTCTTAACTGGCATCAAACATTATTCATTACATGTTCTGTTGATCACACAGAACTCAACCATCATCGGCTTTGGTGGAGAAGGTATCGCAATAGGTGCAAACTATCTGAAGGAGATCATATTGACAGGACCAAGATCATACTTTTGGCCAAAAGTTATCACTCTATTCTTCTACATCTCATTGACTTTTTCTTTTTTAAATGAAACAGTTTTTGAGAGGATGTGAAACCATTCGGTGGTATGCATAATAATAGGGATCATTGATATGAACCACCTATTTAGGTTTTTCGTTGGTGCAAGCTCAAGTTTATCATTATCCATCGATGACCAGAAGATCACTTAAATTTCTCCATCAAATAGATACTTTGTTGTTTTCTTTTTCTCATATTCCTCTTTATTGGTTTGATCACTCTTTGTGCTTTGAAGCTTCTGAGAAATTTTGTAGGTCAACACATTGACTCTGTTCTTTGAGAGTTTGCCTTCTTTTGACTAATCTCCTTGAGGCCAATTCTGCTTTAGTAGCAACCTCAACCAATTGGGCTAAAGACTTAGATTTGTGACTAAGTACAATAGCCTTGACTTCTAGTCACAAATTGGTTTTGTTCATTCCAATTATGGCCCTTTGAGATGGTTGCTCAAAGCATCTGTAAAATAATTCTCTCCATCTATTGATAAAGGCCTGAGCAGTCTCATTATCGCCCTACCTTAAGCTACTGAGCATGGAAAAGGTGACCGCCTGATCCTTCTCCTGGAAGTGGAGTAAGAACTTTTCTTCTACGATTGGCCATGTCATGAAAGAGAGTTCTGGTAACTGCTTGTACCAATCAAAGGAAACTCCTTTTAGTGCGCTGAAAAACGACCTAATTTTAATGCATCCAATTCTGGCAAGCCTTCAAGAAGTGATTTGAAATGCACAATAGCCTTCATTAGTGAAGACCGAGAAAGCTAGAGGTTAGAAAATGTTCCTATTGTGAGGGATTTTCTAGATGTTTTTCCGAATGATGTTTCTAGATTGCCACTAATTCAAGAGTCAGAATTCTCTAGTTATTTGTTAGCATGAGGTAAACCAATATCAAAAACACCCTAGCCATTGGTCTCCATTGGATCTAGGGTTAGGCCCAAAGGTGAATCTGGGTCAAGGTCATTACATTATTTCTGAGGTTCTTTGTAATAGTGGGTTAAGTTTCTTATTGGAACACAAAGATAAAGCTCAACAAAATTTTTGTTTAATTTATGTGATTATTTCTTTCTTTTTCTATTTCTTTTAATGGATACTTTATTAGAATATTAGATCTATCTTCATGCCTTAGGCAACCTTTATTTTGATTTCTAATTATTTGAATTTGATACATTATGCTTATTTTGATAGCTTATGCTGAGAGTTAAGATCCTTTGATAGTTTATGTTTAATTTGATTTTGATAAGTTATGCTTATGATTTTTCATTTTTTTTATGAGGTGAATGAGGTCTTAGGTATTATTTTATTTTTAATTAAAAATTAGAATTTTATGAAAGATAAACCTTTCGGATCAGAAACATTGATTTATTTTTGATTTGAGTTATCTTAAGACAAAGAATAGGATAACTATATGGTTAGATTGATTGTCTTGCTTAGTGGATTCTAGATGTTCTGATCTATTTTATCATATTAAGTTTTCTTTATTTTTAATTTATTTTTTATTTCTAATCTACCATAGATCACACTCTTAAATCTTTGTTTCATTTAAAAACTTCAAATTTTTAATTATTACTTAATAAGGCTCGCTATGGATCGATCAGTATTTGCCACTATCTTTTGCAAACAACTATAGATTTACAGTTTTAAGTAGATCAAATTAAATTTCAGATCTAGTTTTTGGTGAACTTTATTTATCTAAGTTTAGAATTCAAAGGTTAGCAAACTAATCTAAGTCCTAAAAGGCCATAACTTTATTTAAGTAATTTATCCTAATCTAGTTAAATCAAAGAGTTTGAAAAACTAATTGCTAAGTTTTTATAGTTATTTTACTAACATTAGCAATTAAAGAAAACCTAATTTTTTTTAATTAATAATTTTGAAAACAATTAACTATTAAAAGATCAGAATTTTTTTTCTTTTTCAATTATAAATGTGGATTAACAGCTACTACTAATTGCAAAGAAAAACTGCTAATGCAAACTAGACGGCTAAATAAACTAATGCAACCTTGATGTAATTTAATGAAAATTGACGCATTTATCCTAATTAAATCACGAATTCACCCAAAAATGATGCATAAATGGTGTAAATTCATGAGCTTAACACTTAACCTACAAAAGCAACAACTGAGTCAAGTTTCAAGGTTGAGAAGTTCATCAAAGTTCACCAATCCGGCCTTATGAAACCAACCCGACAAGATCAGCCTCCATGTAAGGGTAGGATCACTAATGGACCCATGTAAAGGACCCTTTCCTAGAACATATTAATTATCTCCACTCATGGGATAAGGTTTTTCTTCTGCATCGAGATGATCAAAGGAAGCAATTGGATCACTTTTGGTTTGTCTTCTTCCAATAAGAGTTAAAGTAAGTTAAAGACAATAACTTTTTCCAATTTTAAAAAGTTTCTAAAAAATAATGTGATGTGTACTTTCTAACAATCTATGCAACTTTCCAAATCCAAATTAGGGTAATTCTTCATTCCAAGCATGTCCTCTTATTTCTAAAAAGATGCCAAATAAATCACACCCACCTAGCTGTTTTGAGGTAGATGCCAAGATCCATAGATATTGAGCATAGATTACTGCAGAAATAACTTTAAATGATAATGATTCAAAAACCATACTTGCGAGATCTCATTGATTTGATCTCGGTCTTATAGCAACCCAAAAATCTTAAGACCTTCTACCGTATTCTTCTACGCTTGAACTTGCACCTGAGTGTACGTCTTTTCTACAAATTCTCTTTGCTCTCAAAAATGAGATTTCTCTTTTGTATTTTTCCTAGAGAGAAATAGCATATATTTATATGCTATAATAGGGACCTTAAGAAGGAAATAAGGAATAAGCTTCTTATGAAAATAGGAAACCCTAATTCGACCCAAATTAGAATCCTAGTTCCATAAATTACAATTCAATCCACTAGAGAATTATAATTGCACTTCTATCCTTATTCTTCAAATTATATTTTGAGCTTTTTGTTAATAAATTCTTAATAATCTCCCCACATTAGGATTTCAAATATCCATCGATTAAATAAGTACAGACATCTATGTTTAATAGATATCTTTATAATTCCTTGAGACCTTACACTTAATTTATTTGATATGTCGAATATAATGTCCACTTGTACGGTTTGATATGATCAAAACTTATAAGATTCATTAAGAAGATATCATTAATACCTATTTTAGGGCATAGATTCTGTTAATAAACTAATATCCAACACACACGCTGTGTGGTGATCCAATTTACTAAGATTATTAACCCATAAAATATCTCACTCCTTTGTAAATTAAAATGCTAAACACCAAATGTGTGTGTCTATTATTTATATCAGGATTAAGAGTACAAGTACTCATAATAACCATTTGAATGTTAATCGTTTTATATAATTAGTATAAAGACAAAAGGCAGTCATGTTCAATATACATAAAGTATATTAGCATAATGAGTTGAAACTATACCATTTCTCGCGGTTAAGACAAGCCTGCTAAAACATTATGCTACAATTGTACCGATGGTGTGTCCAACTCCATTTAGATTATGACCAATAATAACTTATATTCTATCAAAAGTGACAAACAAGTCTTCCTTGTGTAAGCTAAACTCTACACACCAACTTATCTACTTTCTAGAAAAAAAGACATACTTATACAGAATAAATAACAATGCATCCATTTGCCCATACAAATTCTCATTAAGACAAAAGATAAACTTTACTAGTAAATAAATCAGTCAAAAATAAATACATAAAAGTATACTTTTAGTATAAATTTTCAACAATCTCTCACTTAGACTCAAAGCCATGCTGACATGTATTTCAACTCCATTCCCTCCACATAACTATCAAAGCTCTTTGCTTATAAGCTCTTTGGAAAAGGATCCGCTAGGTTGTCCGCCGATCCAATCTTGGTCATAATTATATCACCCCTCTAAATGATTTCTAATATGAGATGATACTTACGCTAGATGTGTTTACCCTTCTTATGCATCTTGGGTTCCTTTGCACTAGAAACTACACCGGCATTATCACAATAAAGTATTATAGGTGATTTTACTGAAGGTACCACTTTTAGATCCATCAAAAAGTTTCTAAGCCAAACTGCCTCCTTAGCTGCTTTAGAAGCTGCCACATATTAGACTTCCATGATAGAGTCATCAGTACATGATTGCTTGACATTCCTCCAACTTATGGCTCCACCTCCCAAGGTAAATACAAATCTTGTGGTCAACTTTCTGGCATCATTATTTAACAGGAAGTCCAAGTCTATGTACCCAATGGAAATCAAACTTTCGGCCTAGAAAATTAGCATATAATTTCCAGTCCTCTTAAGATACTTAAGTGTATACTTTGCTGTAGTCCAATGTTCTCTCCCTAGAGTAGACTGGTATCTATTAACCATGCCAACAGCAAAACAAATATCAGGTCTAGTGCATAGCATTGCATACATGAGGCTTTCCACCACTGAAGCATATGGTACTTCCTTCATTTTTTATATCTTATCAGGTGTCTTAGGACACTGATCCTTGGATAAAGTAATTCCATGCTAGGAAGGAAGAAATCTTTTCTTGGAATTTAGCATGCTAAAATGAGCATGAATCTCATCAATATAAACCACTTGAGATAAGCCCAACATTCTTTCATTTCCAATCTCGCAAGAGTTTAATCCGGAGAATGTGACTGGCTTCTCCTAAGTCCTTCAAATCGAACTGGCTGCTAACCATACTTGACCGAAGACAACACCCTGATATCGTTTCTAGTGAGTAAGATGCCATCTACATAAAGGATTAAGAAGACTATCACATTGCCATTGCACCTCTTATACACACGGGATTCATCAGGTTCTGTTCAAACCATAAGACTTAATGGCTTGATCAAAATGAATGTTCCAAGATCTAGATGCTTGCTTAAGTCCATAAATGGACCTTTTAAGCTTGCACAACATGTGCTCACAACCTTTGACTATGAATCCATCTGGTTGCACTATATAGGTACACTCATCAAGATTTCCATTAAGGAGAGCTATCTTGACATCCATTTTCCAAATTTTGTGATCAACATGAGCTGCAATGGATAAAAGAATCTGAATGAATTTCTCCATGGCTACTAGTGAGAAGGTCTCCTTATAATCGATTCCTTTTTTCTAAGTAAACCATTTCACAACAAGCCTAGCTTTGAAGGTTTCAACCTTTCCATCCACTCCTCTTTTCTTCCTGTAGACCTACTTACAACTGATAGGTTTTATCCCTTTTAGTGGTTTCATAAGATCCCAGATTTGATTAGAGTACAGAGACTCCATTTTTTATTTCATAGCTTTTTGGCATAGTTCTGCATCGTTGTCTTAAAGTGCTTCATTATAGTTACAGGGTTCAGTATCTAGCTCATCAGGGACTCTGTCAAATGACTCTCCTAAGAACATATTCTGCTCAGGTTAACAAGCAATCCTCCCACTACGACGAGGCACATCCTATGTTTGTGTATGAGTTGTGTTATGCTGTGCTTAAACTAATCTAGGTGTATCATCATCTACATGCTCATCTGGCTCATCACCCAACATGTTGGTCGAATCACTTGGAGTATCATTAGCTTGAAACTTGGCAACTCCTAGTACGATGAGGTAAGGGAATATCGAATTCTCCATCTTGTGGTATCTCTTCCTATCATACTGGTAATGAAAAAGCTTGGGTAGGTCTCTCTCCTCTGAATTCCTCTGGAACAATTCTAATTTTGGGTTTGTGGTTTGTTACATAGCCCTTTTGTAAGAATCAGGCATTGGTACTAACAATGACCTTCTGATCTTTAGGATTATAAAACAAACCACCTTTTGTTCCTCTAAGATATCCAATGAAAATACAAACTTCCGTTCTTGATTCCAACTTATTTGTATTCCATTTCAGCATGCGTGCTGGGCTACTCCAAATCCGAACATGTTTTAAACTGGGTTTGCTCCTAATCCATAATTCTGTAGGTGTAGTAGGTATTAATTTAGATGGAACTAAGTTTAGAATATATGCTACCATTTCTAGAGCAAGCCCCCAAAACAAATTAGGCAAATCTGAATAACTCATCATTGACCTCACCATATCCATAATAGTCCTATTCCTTTTTTCTGTTATATCATTTTATTGAGGTGTAGCTGGTGCAGACAACTGGGAT
This sequence comes from Sextonia rubra, assembly GCA_037013555.1. Classification (NCBI taxonomy): domain Eukaryota; kingdom Viridiplantae; phylum Streptophyta; class Magnoliopsida; order Laurales; family Lauraceae; genus Sextonia; species Sextonia rubra. The sequence continues at coordinate 14,048,164 of JASUAD010000008.1, forward strand.
GTAATCCTCTCCTGTCTTAAGTAATCCCTAAGTTCTCTAAAGAGGTACAAGCCACCATGATCATATCATAGTGTCCTAATACTCTCACTTAGATGCTTCTTCGTTTCTGCACTATACTCCTTGAATTTCTCAAAGCATTCGGACTTAACGGTGCATTAAGTAAATGTACCCATGCCTTGAGTAGTCATCAATAAAAGTGATGAAATACTCAAAGCCACCTCTTACCTGGACATTCATGAGTCCACACAAGTCAAAGTGAACCAATTCCAATGGTTCTTTGTCCCTATAGCCTTTTGCCGAAAAAGGACGCTTGGTCATTTTCCCCTTTAAACAAGATTCGCAGACTGGAAGTGCCTCCACTTCTAATAAATCTAATGGTCTATTTGCAACCAGTCTTGAAATCCGATTTAGATTAATATGACCTAGGCATAAATGCTAAAAATACGTTTATTTTAATTGTGAAGGTTCCTTTCTCTTACATGGTAGGGTAATTATGTTATTCGATTCAGTTAATTGTAGTTTAGGAGAGATAAGATCAATAATATAAAGATCGTCCACTAATGAAGCAAAACAGATTAAATGCTTATTGTACTTAACAACCACAAATTTATTAAAATAAATGGAATATCTGTCTTTAACCAACTTGGAAATAGAAATTAAATTCCCTCTAATGGAGGGAACATAAAGACATTCTTTTAAACATAAAGTCTTATCTCTACTAAAACTTAAACAAACATCTCCTATTATAACTGCTGCCATTCTCAAAGCATCACCCATGAGCAAATAAATCTCTTCATCACTTAGCTGCTTAGTTTCCTAAACCCCTGCAAAGAATTGCAAAAATGATTAGTGGTTCCCATATGTACACACCAGTAAATATAACCACCAAACATGATTCAACAACTAGTTATTGAAATTTACCCTCATTGTTCACTTTGTTAAGATAAGTTGACATTGCTTTTTTCAGTGCCCAACTTGCTTGCAATGAAAACACTTACCCTTGGGTTTTTCACTCCTTTTTGGGTTCTTTTTCCCCCTTCAGAAACTACATTACGATTCTGACCCTTTTTATGTTTCTTCTTACATTTTGGCTTAGAAACAGAACCTTTTTTAGCAGCATAAACACATGCTAGCTTTTTTAAAAAGGCCTCAGTAGTCTGAAGTTCCTTGAGTAATTCCACTAGAGGAAAATTGAGCATGTTCATGTTGTAATTTAGGAAAAAATTCTTAAAGGAATCAGTTAAGGACTGCAAAATGATATCGATCTGAGTTTCGCCATCAATTTCAACTCCAAGAACGTCTAGTTTATTGAGGTGTTCCATCATTTCCAAAACATGGTCCCTCGCAGAAGTACCGTTAGCGATCTTAATGTTAAATAGTTCTTTTATAGCAACCTGCCTAGATGCCAGATCTTAATTACCAAACATGTCCTTAAGATTGCATATGATGTCATAGGCAGTAAGAGAAGACTAATGCTAATGTTGCAAAACATTTGACCTAGATGGCAACACGTAATATCGCACCATCTCATCAACCTTGATTCATTTTTTGTATACCTGGACAGCCATTTCATCGGTACAACCATCCACAGGTTTCTCTGGACATACCTTAATGAGGACATATTTGTACTCTTCAACAATTTGCACAATATCCAGGTTTCTTTTCTAGTCAATGTAATTAGATCCAGTGAGTTTGTGTTCTTTGAGAATAATAGCAAGTGGATTGAAAGAACCCATCTTAAATCCTAAGAATTACATGACCAACAAAATTATGATGGGCAAATAAGCTTTGGATTCAAATAAAAGGAAAGTGGCTCCCTCTGCCAATTAATAAAAGAATCTGATAGCAATTTACAACAAAAATGCATGGTATGCCTCGATTGAAGGACTTCTACCATACTTCTTTTGTTCAGATAGGACATAAGGCAACAAACAGTGCCAAAAAAAACCAAACAACTGGCATGACTTTGTCCTATAAATAATAGCAATGGCTTAGATGGAGAGCATACTATTATTTATAGCTAAGTGTACACCATCATTTAATTCAAAGTCCATTATTCTGTATTCAGTCCCATTAGATGAAGAAGTAACCTATACTAATAATTATCCTAAATCATTCATATTGGAGTTTGTACTGGAGATTCCATAATTAACCCATCATCTGAGGAGGAAGACTCCAAGGTCAACACATAAATCAATTACATCTCCTACAAAACAATGATAGAGACTGTGGGAACTAAAAGGTTCCCTCTCCCCCTTAGTTATTTGACAATGAGTGTTCTTGTATAACAGTTTAATTAATATCAGATTAGAATCTTGAAGTAATATGTTACCAAAATGTCTAGGTTACCCATCTTTACGCATCATAACATTGGTGTGATTAATAGAAAAAAACAATTTTATTTGCAAGTCACATGAATGCAACTTACTTCATCATTGCAAATAGTATTAAATAAGTCTAATATCATATTTAGCAGGTTATGATAATAATAGACATCCAAGGACAAAAGAAAGGAAAGACAACCTTCAAAAGTGTCTTAGCTATCATAGTCAAGTAGGATTCTTTGTCTTCGAATAAATATTCAAAACCTATGTCCTTTCTCAAAAAAATAAATTTACATTGACCTTAAGCCTCCCAATAAATGGAGTTCACATGCCATCTTAATATAACTACAACACTATGAAAAATTACACTGAATCCTATGCCTCTTGACAAATGGAGTTCACATGCTATGTCAATATAATTACATCAACATGAACATTGAAAAATATGTCAAACAGTAACCACGAATTTGATTCATGGGATCCATTCACATAACATGCACACATGGTGACTATGATAGTCAGATCAATCATTGCAAAACAAAGGTTAGATAGTTCACTGCAAAACAATTGCGGCAAATGCAATCATCATGTTTTTATAGCAACCTATAATCTTACTATATTCTATTCAATTCATGCGTAGTATTAAGATCGGCTTTGATACCACTATTGGGAGACAACTGCCAGGATCCCTAGATATTACACATAGATTACTACGGAAATAAATTTGAATGATGATGATTCAAGAGCCATGCCTGCGAGATCTCTCTAATTTTATCTCAGTCTTACAGCGACCTGAAAATCTCAAGACTTTCTATTGTATTCCTCTATGTTTGAACTCACACCAAAGTGTGGGCCTTTTCTGCAAATTCTCTTTGTTCTAAAAAATGAAATTTCTCTTGTGTGCTTTTTCTGGAGAGCAATAATGCATATTTAGACGCTACAATAGGTACCTTAAGAAGGAAATGAGGAATAGGCTTCTTATGGAAATAGGAAACCATAATTCGACCCAAACTAAAATCCTAGTTTCATAAATTACAATCAGTGCACTAGAGAATTATAATTGCACTCTATCCTTATTCTCAAAATTATATTTCAAGCTTCTTGTTATTAAATACTTACTAATCTCTCCATGTTAAGATTTTAGATACCATCGATTAAATAATTACTATATCTATATTTAATTGATATCTTTATAATTCTTTGAAACCTTACACTTAACTTTTTTGAAACGTCGGACACAAAGTGTAAGGTCTAAACTAAGATAATCATAATTTATAATAATTGACTTTGTTTTACTTTAATTAATATGTAATTAGGTTAATTTAACTCAAATCCCTGTGGGTTTGTGTCATAGACAAGTACTTAGGTCGGGTTTAAACCTTACCTAGGTAGTCAAGACCTTTTCTTATTTTAGAATTTCATTGTTTTGCATCATTAATGCAGCATGTTAATTGTATTGAATGTGACTCATCTTGAGGGTTATCTTTTATGTTTGGCCCAACTCCATTTGAATTCATTTCGGCCCATTTAAAGCCCAATTGACTCAACTCGAAAATCCAGGAAACCAAAAGGGCTTATTTGTAATTCCAAAAAACCCATCATTTAAAAACATAAACCCATCATCTCCTTCCCTTTTCCCCTTCCTCATTTGGTTGTAGCAAGAATTCCTCTCCTCTTCCATACTTTCTCCTTCATCTTGACTTTATTTTAGGCAATTGAAGTGTGCATGCAAAGGGTTTGAGCATCTTCTTCTTCCTTTTCACTTTTCTTGCTCTCCTTCTTGGAATCAAGGCCTCCTTTCCTTCATTGTGGTTGTAAAAGACTTGAAGAAAGAAAACCTCATCACCATTGCATTTCTTGGGTTCAATAAGGTCAAGAGATTCAATCTATTAGCATGTATGCACCACATTCTCATTCTTCTCAATGCATGTTTTAAATCCATCTCTAGTGAATCCTTTTCCATGTAACACTAAGATTTTGGTAACACATTGATACCGGACGTTTTATGAATATGCTGAATTGAATGATTAAGGAAACACGAAATGTTTTAGCATAGGGTAGGCTAGTAAATTTCCATGTTGACCTCTTAATCTCTATGCATTCATATTGATAAGTAAACCTTGCTCTCAACATGATTTAATCATATACCTAATACCTTCTGATGAACCTTGAGGCAAAATTGGAGATAAAGCTTCTATTGAGTGTGAGCCCATGAGCCAAGATGGGTGTAGCTAAGGTTGAGCAGGTTCGAGCTCTGATAGCTCAATTCAGTATGCATTGTTGATTATCAATTATATTGTTAACTCTGCTTTCTATGACTAAATATGATTTCGAGACCGATATACATTTCTGTATAAGTATGAGTCGATCGCTATGTATGATAAGTATAAATTCGGATCGGCCTTGATATATTGAGTCAGCACCACTTAGCTTATACCCATAGGAGATTCGACGGGACCAAATAAAGGTATTCCATATGTTACCTACTGTAGTAGTTATATGAAGAGTTGGTTGACGCTCTTAGGGTAGCTAGACGGTATTGGCCCAATCATTAGTGATTTCCCACTGTACGATACGCTCTCTTGCTAAAGAAAAGATAGCCATGTGGATGCCAATTAGTATGATATTGTTTTCCATCTATGATTCTATATTCATGCTTGTTCATATGCACAACTTGCTTAGTTTCCATTATTGACCTCTTTAAATCATTATGATGTTTAATCTCAATTGTTACATCATGATAGGCTTGTATATCCTCATATTTGCTTGACCATCGTGTTAACAATGCTACCCTTGGTGTTACAGGTATGAAACCTAATACCAGTACGGCAATCAAAGCGTCCCCGGAGGGATAACAGCGGTATCTTGGGATGTGAACGAGTGGAACGAGGACGATATCTTTTATTAGTCATCCTCCACTACATGTAACAGGGTTCTTTTTGGGGTTGTTAATGTACAGCCATGGTTGGCTTGAAATAGATCATGTCATTATCATCTTGTCATCTTGCATTTTGTCATGTTTATGGAGCCTTTGCACCATGTGCATGTAGATGGGTAATTAACAGACTTTGGTTATATATTAATGTAATTAATGAATGTTTTATTGACGTCTATGATATATATAGGTAAATTCTCCAAGTTTCCACTTAAATTTATAACTGTTGATACATGATTATGGATCTTCTTCATACGTACTTGTGGAATCACCCTAGTGATGGTTCGTACGTGTCTTTATGATGCATGAATTATCACGGCTTACATATGTTGCATCTCGAGATCCACTGTAAATCCCCAATTCTTAGGTTCGGGATGTGACATATGTATGGTATCAGAGCGTTAATAAGTCAATTAAAAGACTTACTAACCCTAAGGAAACGTGGTGAGGATACGATAAATACAGTCGGGGAATAAATTTTTGTATAAGGATTTATAGACTACCTTTTTGGTTAAGGTGTTGTTATGGCTAACCACTGTTATAATTGAATGTAAATGGCTTCTGGATCAGGATTTAGTAACAATATGGGAGATGATGAACGTGATGACATTGCAGTAGAAGATGCAGATCCTCCACCACCTCCACCTATTCATCCTACATATAGTACAGAAGATCACTTCATGATGATGATGCATCAATTGGCAGCAAGCAATGCCAATCAAGCAGCAATGTAGATGCAACTAGCAACCTTGTTGGAAAGATAGAATCAAGTTGCAGATCCTAACTCCCTATACGAGAAGTTCCGAAAAAAAGGGGCTACTGAATTTATGAGAAGAGAAGATCCTTTGCAAGCAGATGAATGGTTCGTGCACACGGAAAATGTTTTCGATTCGTTAACTTGTACAAGGAAGCAACAAGTGATCTTGACTACTTCAATGTTCAGAGATGCAGCGGATGTGTGGTGGAAGAGTATCCATGATCATAACAAGGCTATGCCAGAAGATACAGTTTGGGATGCCTTTAAGATCCAATTGAGGAAGAAGTTTATCCCGGAGCATGTCCACTATAAGAAAAAGGTGGAATTTCTTACTCTACAGCAAGGTACCATGACAGTAGCAGAGTATGTGCACACCTTCAGTCAGCTCTCGCGGTTTGCTATAAATTTGATTGACACAAAAGGAAAGAAAGTTGAAAGGTTTCTCGAAGGTTTAAGGCCAGCTATTAAGGGACACGCTATGGTTTTCCAGCATCTAGTAAAGTATGATGATGCTGTGGAGAGAGCTTATATAGCTAAAGAAATTGAGAAGAGCCTATTCTTGGCTGAGCCTAGGAAGAGTGCCCCACCTTCTAAAAGGAACTAACAGCATTCCAAGAAGCAAAAAGGAGTTGCTAGTGGGTCATTAAGGTTAGTTTGTGGCATATGTGGAAAAAATCCCGAGACAAACAAGTGCTGAAGGGCTACAGGAGCATGTTTTGGTTGTGGCTCGATATGCCACCATTTGTCAGAATGCCCAAAGAGGAAAGGTACAAGTCAAGTCCAGCAACAAAAGCAGTATTCGCAGTCTTCTAAGGCATCACCACTTGTTCCCTGTTCCTCCACGTCAGCAACAATAGGCAAGGCAGGGTCAAGGACAGGCATGACAAGGTCAGAGCCAACCATGACAGGGACAATAGAGGCAAAGACAACAGAACCGACATCAAAGACAAGGCCGCACATATACAGTAACTTCAGAGGAAATGGAAGTGGCAGAGCACACCGTTATAGGTAAGGTTTCTGTCTGTGATGTAGAGGCTGAGGTGTTGTTTCATTCTGGATCTTTGCATTCTTTCATTTCACCCAAATTCTCTAGTAGAATATGGAGTCGTCAACGCAGCTACCGTATGTGTTGAATGTTATCACCCCCGTAGGCGAGAAGGCAATTTGTGAGGATTACTACCCAAGTTGTAAGGTCTTGATTGATGAGATGCAATTTCCAATGGAACTCATTGTGTCAACGATGCACGTTTTTGACGTGATCCTAGGCATGGATTGGTTGGCTAAGTATATGGCTTGTTTGGATTGTTCCCGTAAGGCCATCACCGTGGAGGCTGATGAAGCCGGTCCAAGTGTTGTTTTCCAAGGTGAGAAAAGGAGTTCAACACTAGGATAATTTCCACACTTCAAGCAGAAAGATTAATTCATAGTGGTTGCGAGGGGCATACTGCCTTTATTGTTGAGAAGAAGCCACCTAAGAAGTTAGAAAAGATCATAGTAGTTTGTGAGTTTCCGGACATGTTTCTAGATGAAGTTTCTGGTCTTCCTCCAGTTAGGGAAGTAGATTTTACTATAGAACTTGTACCTGGTACAGTCCCAATCTCTAAAGCCCCGTATAGAATGGTACCTGCAGAATTACGTGAGGTAAAGGTACAACTGCAAGATCTATTAGACAAAGGACTTATTTGTCCAGCACATCACCATGGGGAGTCCCAGTTTTATTTGTTAAAAAGAAAGATGGCACCCTTAGAATGTATATAGATTACAGGCAGTTGAATCAGGTGGCAATTAAGAATAAATACCCATTGCCTCGAATAGATGAGTTGTTTGATCAATTACAGGGTGCGACATATTTCTCCAAGATTGATTTGAGGTCTGGATATCATCAGTTGCAAGTTAGAGATCAAGATACATCCAAGACAGCCTTCAGAACTAGATATGGACATTATGAATTCTTAGTCACGCCATTTGGGTTAACTAATGCCCCCACCGTATTCATGGCCTTGATGAATAAAATCTTTCCGCCTTATCTCGACCAGTTTGTGGTGATTTTTATCGATGATGTATTGGTATATTCCAAGACCAAAGAACAACATGTTGAGCATTTGAGGACTTCACTCCAATTATTGAGAGATCATTGCCTAAATGCCAAACTAGATAAATGCGTTGTTTTCTTAGGAGACATAATTTCAAAAGATGGACTTGTAGTAGACCCAGCCAAGATTGAGGCAATAATTAGTTGGCAGAGTCCAAAAATAGTTGCTGAAGTTAGAAGTTTTGTCGGTCTTGCAGGTTATTACCGAAGATTTGTTAAAGACTTGTTCAAGATAGTGGCATCGTTGACTAAACTGACTAGGAAGAATGAACCATTTATTTGGTCGGATGAATGTAAGTCGAGTTTCTAATTACTTAAGGAGAAGTTGATCTCAGCCTCATTCCCGTCTTTACCAGAGGGTAGTGGTGGATTTGTCATATATACTGATGTCTCAAGAATTGGATTGGGATGTGTGCTAATGCAAAATGGAAAGGTTATAACATACGGCTCCCGGCAGTTAAAGGAACATGAGAACAATTATGCCACACATGATCTAGAATTGGCCACTATCGTCTTTGCTTTGAAGTTGTGGAGACACTATTTGTATGGAGAGAGATTCGAGATCCATAGTGATCATCGCAATCTTCAGTACTTATTCTCTCAACATGATCTTAATATGCGACAGCGTCGATGGCTAGAGTTTATCAAGGATTATGATTTTCCAATCAAATACTTTTCAAGGAAAGGAAATGTAGTAGCTAATGCTCTAAGTAAGAAATCAACTATTGAGATGGTAGCTATGTGTAGTGAGTGGTCTCTAATGGAAGAATTTCGAGATTTGGATGTGGAAGTCGAATTCGTAGATGATAAGGTCATGCTAGTGGCTATGTCTGTCTTCGAACCAACCCTGATACAACAAATTAAAGAGAGACAGTTTGAGGACCCAGAATTCGTCAGGATTCGAGATCATATATCTCTAAAACTTGATTTCAGGATAGTTGATGGTGTATTATATTTCAGAGGTAGACTATGTGTCCTAGCAGTTCAAAATCTAAAGGAAGCAATTATGACTGAAACACATGATGCCAGGTATTCCATGCACCCCGGGAGCACTAAGATGTATCGAAATTTGAATGGCAAGTTTTGGTGAAACAACATGAAAAGAGATATTGCAGTTTTATGGTTAGATGTCTCACCTGCCAGTTTGTGAAGGCTGAACATAAAAAGCCTCCTGGTTTACTCCATCCCCTACATATTCTTAAGTGGAAATGGGAAAATATTTTGATGGATTTTGTCTCAAGGCTGCCTCAAACGAACAAACGTCATGATGCTATATGGGTGATTGTTGATCAATTGATGAAATCAGCCCATTTTATTCCTATTAGGAGGATGAATTTCATGAGATGGCTAAGATCTTCACAGATGAAATTACATGGTTGCATGGCACCCCAATGCCTATAGTTTCAAACAGAGATAATAGATTCGTTTCTTCCTTTTGGTAAGCTTTTCAGAGATCTATGGGCACCCAACTCAACTTTAGCACTGCATACCACCCTTAGACCGATGGGCAATCAGAGCATACCATATGGACTCTTGAGGATATGCTTCGAGCCAGTGTGTTAGACTTTAGAAAAAAGTGGGATGAACACCTTTCCTTGTGTGAATTTGCATATAATAATAGTTATCACATGAGCATTAGGATGGCTCCATTTAAAGCTTTGTATGGACATAAGTGTCGTACACTGGTGTGTTGGAAAGAAGTTGGAGTTAGAAGTTTTCATGGACCTTCTCTTGTTGCAGATACAGCAAAGAAAGTATAGCAAGTTCAAGACAGATTGAATATTGTAAGGTCTCGTCAAAAGAACTATGCTGACAATCGTCGTAGACCTCTCGAGTTTCAGGTGGGAGATAAGGTTTTCTTGAAAGTCTCCCCAATGAAAGGTACTATTAGGTTTGGATAGAAAGGCAAGCATGCTCTGCGATTTATAGGTCCTTTTGAGATTCAAGGTAGAGTTGGAGATTTGGCATATCAATTGGAATTACCACCTTAACTTGCTGGAGTTCACAACGTATTCCACATATCGATGCTTAGAAAATATCTTTCAGATTCTCATGTTCTCGAGATAGATGACATTCAGGTGAAACCGGCTGCTAGCTATGAAGAACGACCTCTTCGTGTCATTGACACAACGGACCAGGTGTTACATACCCAAATGATTAAATGGGTCAAGATTCTTTAGGAACATCATGGACAAGAAGAAGCTACATGGGAGCTCGAGGAGCAAATTCGAGAAAATATCCAGGACTCTAACCTGAGGTATGTTGTATTCGGAGGACTAAATGTTCTTTTAGAGGGGGAGGATGTAAGGTCCAAACCTGAGATAATCATAATTTATAATAATTAACTTTGTTTTACTTTAATTAAAATGTAATTAGGTTAATTTAACCCAAATCCCCATGCGTTTGGGTCATGGACAGGTACTTGGGTCGGGTTCAAACCTTACCTAGGTTGTCAAGACCTTTTCTTATTTTAGAATTTCATGGTTTTGGACCATTAAGGCAACATGTTAATTGTATTGAATGTGACTCATCTTGAGGATTATCTTTTATGTTTGGCCTAACTCCATTCGGATTCATCTCGGCCAATTTAAAGCCCAACTGATTCAACTTGAAAATCCAGGAAACCAAAAGGGCTTATTTGTAATTCCAGAAAACCCATCATTTAAAAACACAAACCCATTATCTCCTTCCCTCTTCCCCTTCCCTCATTCAGCTGTAGCAAGAGTTCCTCTCCTCTTCCATGCTTTCTCCTTCATCTTGACTTCATTTTGGGCTATTGAAGTGTGCATGCAAAGGGTTTGAGCATCTTCTTCTTCCTCGTCACTTTTCTTGCTCTCCTTCTTGGAATCAAGGCCTCCTTTCCTTCATTGTGGTTGTAGAAGACTTGAGGTAAGAAAACCTCATCACCATCGCATTTCTTGGGTTCAATAGGGTCAAGAGATTTAATCTATTAGCATGCATGTATCACATTCTCATTCTTCTCAATGTATGTTTTAGATCCATCTCTAGTGAAGCCTTTTCCACCATCTAACCAAGGGGCAATTTGATTTGGGTCAAGCACTGCACTTAAGGCAAGTATAAGGGTGCATATTCTCTACATGTATGCTTGATTTATTAATCCTTGATGAGTTCTTTGCATGTACCCATTTACAGCTCTTTTAACCTTCAAAACAGATTGTGTAAGATTAGATTAAGTATTAATGTTAGGGGTTGTGAACGAATGATGAAAATGGATATTAGAGAGACCCAAAATGTAGTATGGATAGTCTCTTTTGGTGTTGAATGCAGGAGAAGTAGATTGTGCAAGGAGAGGATTCAGTTTGAAACTGAATCTCCTAAAGTAGAGTGCTTTAGGGCCGATCGGTCGGTCCTGAAGCCCGATCGGTCGAACTTTAGTTCTAGGAGTAGGAGGTGTCCAATTGGTCGGACACTTACCCAATCAGTAGGATAACCCACAGTTCTGTTTGTAACTTCTATTTTCAACTTGGTTCCATGACTGAGTATAGGACTTCCATACGCTTTGGTATGGCATAAGGAGGACTATACCATTGACCCTTGGTGAAGCCAAGGTGTTTTAAGCTAATTCTACCCTAGGATTATAAGTATAAACGAAGACCATTTAGGGCCTTAGAAGTGGAACATTTTACTTCAAACACATTAATCCAACGGTAATTATACACTAAGAAGGAAGAGTGTTGAGCTGTCACTTATTCCATTTTGACTTTTGGTTGTTTCCTAACCTCACGTCATGGGTGTTGGCAAAAGAAGTAGTGTCCATTATATATACAATGTAACACTAATATTTTGATAACACCTTGATACCTGGCGTTTTATGAATACGCCGAATTGAATGATTAACGAAACACGAAATATTTTAGCATAGGGTTGGCTAGTAAATTTCCATGTTAACCTCTCAATCTCTATGCATTCATATTGATAAATAAACCTTGCCCTCAGCATGATTTAATCATGTACCCAATACCTCCTAGTGAACCTTAAGGCAAAATCGGAGACAGAGCTTCTATTAAGTGTAGCTCGTGAGCCAAGATGGGTGTAACTAAGGTTGAGCCGGTTCGAGCTCTAATAGCTCAATTCAGTATGCATTGTTGATTATCAGTTATTTTATTAACTCTGCTTTCTATGACTGAATATGATTTCGTGACCGATATACATTTTTATTTAAGTATGAGTCGATCGCTATGTATAATAAGTATGAATTCGGATCGGCCTTGATATATTGAGTCAGCACCACTTAGCTTGTACCCATAGGAGGTTCGACGGGACCGAATAAGGGTATTCCATATGTTATCCACTGTAGTAGTTATATGAAGAGTTGGTCGATGCTCTTAGGGTAACAAAACGGTCTTAGCCGATCGTTAGTGATTTCCCACTATACAATACACTCTTTTGTTAAAGAGAAGATAGCCACGTGGATGCCAATTAGTTTATGCTTATTCATATGCACAACTTGCTTAGTTTCCATTATTGACCTCTTTAAATCATTATGCTGTTTAATATCAATTGTTACATCATGATAGGCTTATATACCTTTATATTTGCTTGACCGTCGTGTTAACAATACCACCCTTGGTGTTACAGGTACAAAACCCAGTGCCAATACGACAATCGAAGCATCCCCGAAGGGAACCACAGGGGTACCTCGGGATGTGAATGAGTGGAACGAGGATGATATCTTTTGTTAGTCTACACGTAACAGGGTTCTTTTTGGGGTTGTTAATGTATAGCCATGGTTGGCTTTTAATAGATCATGTCATTATCATCTTGTCATCTTGCATTTTGTTATGTTTATGGAGCCTTTGCACCATGTGCATGTAGATGGGTAATTAACAGACTTTGGTTATATATTAATGTAATTAATGAATTTTTTATTAACGTCTATGATATGTATAGGTGAATTCTCCAAGTTTCCGCTTAAATTTAGGACTGTTGATATGTATTTACAGATCTTCCTCACACGTACCTATGGAATCACCCTAGTGACAGTTCGTACGTGTCTTTATTATGCACGAATTGTTACAGGTTATATTTGTTGCACCTAAGGATCCACTATAAATCCTTAATTCTTAGGTTTAGGGCGTGACACAAAGTCCACCTGCAAGGTTTGACATAATCAAAACTTAAAAGCTTCGTCAAGGGGATATCATCAATCCTTATCACGGGACCTAGATTCTGTCAATAAACTAATATCCTCATTACACACAATGTGGTCATCCAATTTACTGAGATTATTGACCCATAAAAGGTCTCACTCCTTTGTAAATCAAAATGCTAAATACTAAATGTATATGCCTATTATTTATATTGGGATTAAGAGTACAAGCACTCATAATAACCATTTGAATGCTAATTGTCTTATATAATCAGTATAAAGATAGTAAACCCAAAAGCAGTCCTATTCAAGACACACCAAGCATACTAGCATAACAAATTGAAACTATACCATTTTCCACAACCAAGACAAGCCAGTTAAAACATCATGCTATAATTACACTGATGGCATATCCAACTCCATCTAGATTGTGAATAACAATAACTTATATTTTACAGGCACTGACAAATAAGTCTTCCGTGCATAAGCTGAACTCTACACACCAACTTTTCTACTTTATAGAATAAAAGACATACTTCTGCATAATAAATAACAATGCAATCATCTGCCCATACAAATTCTCATTAAGATGAAAAGAAAAACATTACTAATAAATAAATCAATCAAAGATAAATACATAAAAGTATACTTTTAGTGGAAATTTCTAATATAAGCAATGTAAATACGAAAAGCTTAGAAAAGTTACCTTTAATAGTGCCCCCCAACAATAGTGCCAAAAACTTAATTGTGAGTTCTAAGTGCAAACCTGTGATATAGTAATAATCTAGTGAAGTCCAGGTTGATCCTCTAGGAGCAATGCATTTAAACACTTTTCAACTTGTACATGCCCTATTTAAAAATTTAAAACAAGCCTAATTTAAAAACTAACAAATACAAAAATTCTTACTATGAAAAATTAAAATAAAATAATTACAAACCAATAAAAGGAAGCTCCTTAATCTAGAAAACCCAAATCTAGAACTTCCTAAAGTTGCTGCTAAACTAAAACATAAGTTTGAACTTTCAATTAAACTTACCAAAAATAAAATTAACAAAATTAAGCTAACAACTAAATTAGCAACTAAATAAAACTAATTTAAAAACAAACCAACAAACATGGGTTAGTCAAACAAACAAGATTAGAGAAAATAAAAATAAAGAAAACAACTAACTTTCTAAATTTTAAAATCCTAAAGTTAGAAACTCCCAAATTAGTTTCCTAAACTAAAATTAGATGCTAGGTTAAATTTATTCTTTCCTAAGTTAGTGAGTTGAATTATTCAACTTCCTAAAGTCAAGGACTTTCCAAACATAAATATTTTCAAATCAAAAAAAGTTTAGAAAGTGTCTAAGTTAGTAAATTACAATTAAATATTACCCTATGTTAGAATTTCCAATTTTTAAGAAACTTTTTAATTTAAAAATCCTCAAATAAAACAATTTTAGAAAGGCCTTTAACTATGGAAATTATCTAAAACAATAAAAAACCAAGAATTAGAAATTATTCTAAAGTTCGAAAGTTAGAAAAACTAGTTACCAATGCAATGTATGCCATGCTGAAAATAATCTTAGTATAGAAAGTAGTATGCTGAGCAAATCTTTATGCATGATTCACTCCAATCTATTGCATCCTAAATCTGAGTTTAATGGTTGGATTTGAAACTAGAATGGTGAATGAAACCAATAAAAAATAAAAAAAATAAAAATAAAAGAAGTGAAAAAGGCTTAAAAATGAAAAAGTTATGCATGAATGAAGATAAAAAGAAAGTGAAATTCTTTACAGAATTCCTACACGCAGTCCGACGACCTGTCATGTTTAAGCCACTGGAAATCACACTTTCCAAAATTATTTTGACTTGAAATTTCCGGGTTTGAAAGAGCTAACATTGAATTTTAAATTTCCCAAGTTTCACTTAAAAATAACTTGATTTGACTGGGCGACCCATTGCGAACTTTTTGTCAAAAATCAATTCTGCAGTTTTGCTGAAACATGTTTGGTGCTGGATCCGAGTTTCAGCACTGTTTTTTCCGAATTTCTCCATCTATATCACAAATTTTGTTGCTTTTTCAACCCTCTATTCTGGTTCCAATTTATCTGAAACAAATCCAAGTTAAATGCACTCAAATATGGACTGATTTAAAAAGTCAAAACTCTCCAAGACACAAATTGTTTTGGACAGATTGTTCGTCCATCATTGCACATCAGGTCTTTTTTTTCATTTTTTTTCAAATCAGTTTCAAACTTGAAACTTAAATATTCCAGCAACTTAAACATGTGAAACAATCCACCATATGACAATGTATGCTGTGAACACTAAATCCAACCATAAATTATGTCAAAAAAATAACATAAATCAACATGAACATTAAAAAAATATATAATTAGAATATTGTAGGAATTTAAATGTATGGGTTTCAAGAATTCAGATGTATGGAAAATAAGGAATTTAAATGTGTTGATTGTAAATTAAAGTTAAATGTGTTGAGAGACAATAATTTAAATGTGTGGAAGATAAAAAAAATGTATGAAAAGTATATCCTTCTCAATAATCTATGTTACCCGGGTTCAAAGCCACTTTCATCATGCTCTTAGATTCTTGGGTCATCAATCCAAGTACAACAAGAAAGAAACATAATCAAGCACTAATCACCACAAAAGAAGAATAATGAAAAAGAACACTTTTACTAACATATAATGTTTTTACATAAAAGATGGAGGATTAAAAATAAAAAATAACTACATACTAGGATGAAAGGACCTCTTTTAGATGAACCTTCAAGTTGGAGCAAGCCTTTTAAAGATGGAGAAAATACAGAGGAGAATAAAGGGGGACAGGGATGGAGGAATTTGCTAGAGACAGGCGCTCTTCCTTTCATGGGAATGAACGTCCAACTTGGGTTCTTTAAATAGGAGTGGAGCTCCCATTGTTTCCTTTCTTGACTCCACTCTTGTAGCTAGCAACCATTATGTTTGGAAACAATTCCCTACTTTCTCTCCAAATTTGAAAAGATTTTGGAAATTGTATGAGAGAAGATTCCTTGCCATTTAATCTTGTAAAAATCCTTCACTTCATACACTTTCAAAAATTAAAAAAATCATGTAAATCTTCATGAAGTGGCCCTACCTTTGATGAGAAATTAATCTTCTTTGATTGATCTTTAAGTGCATTGAGATGGAGAGGAGTGGGACCCATGGATAGAGGCTGATTGTGCTACCCCAAATATGGGTGTGTTTGGACATCCAAAGTGGAGAAATTTATTGAGAAGAGAGGGATGAGAAGAGAGGGAAGATTAGAGGGAGAGGGAGAGAGAGAGAGAGAGAGAGAGAGAGAGAGAGATTCTTATTAATGAGAGAGGTGTACATCATAAGAAGGGGAGGAGGGTCTTATTTATAGAATAAGATTGCTTCCTCCCCAGGCAAACTAATATGACAGGACTCTAACCCTAAGTGATTTTCTTATCTAATATGGGCCCTAATATGGGCATCCAACCATAATAATATCTCTTATAATACTTCCCCTTGGATGACCACCATTCAGTAACAGTTGCCTCATTAAAACCTTATAAAGGTCCAGTTGGATAAAAATCAAAGCGAAGGAAAGAGCTTACAACGTTCTACAGGATCATTGAATTGGTGTTGGACTTGTATAATGCTGCTTCGTTAAAGCCTTAACTAGGAAAACTCGGTGGGATTAAACCTAGAAAAAGAAAAAGAGTACAGTGTACATATGTCCTGGGTAGCATGCTTCAAGATGCTTAGCTATGATTAGTTGCTTCCCCTGACAATAATAACATTTACATTATTTGATGATAAAACTCTATGCATGGCGATCTCATGAACAAGCATCTGGAACGTTGACTTTGATAATGAATTGGTAAACAAATTAGCCAGGTTGTCACTTGAATGAACTTGCTTGACTTCAATCTCATTGTTTCTCTAAAGTTCATATGTGAAGAAGAACTTTGGTGTAATATACTTCGTGTTAATATTAATCTAGTGCCTTTGTGATTGTACAACCCCTAAATTAATTGTACCACGTAAATAGCATAGGATATGTTTGATACTAATCTAGTGCCTTTGCGTTGGTGCAAAACTATATATGGCAAGTAGATTCACTAAAAATGAAATGTCCGATGTAGTGCATTGTGATAAATACATTAAAGCACCAAAAGCACTTAGGTATGGTATTTCAAGACCTAATACCATTTCATTTTCCTCAATTAGACAATATAGATCTTTGTTTATTTCTAAAGACCGAACAACCATAGAAGTACTTAATGGATGTGCTTTGTTCATACCAAAGCATTTCAGGACATTCTTGGTATAATTAGACTGGTAGATTAATATTCCACTACAACTTTTCTCAATCTACAGGCCGAGATAAAATTTTATATTCCCAAGGTCTTTCATTTCAAACTCTCGTTTCTAGTAATCAGCAATTATTTCGAGCTCTTCAGGAGTCCCAATCAAATTTATGTTACGACATAAACTACTAATATTGCAAATCCTTTTAAGGATTTCAATCTCTCTTTTCAAATAATCAGCAGTTATTTTCAGTTTTTCTAGAGTCCCGATCAAATTTATTTCATCGACATAAATTGCCACTATTATAAATCCTTTTAAGGATTTCTTTATGAAAATACATGGGCAAATGGAATTGTTCTCATATCCTTCCTTAGACAAATATATACTAAGATGATTATGCCACATTCTTCCGAATTACTTCAGGCCATACAATGATCATCTCAATTGTATTAAGTATGTACTCTTGGGCTCTGCGTTAGGTAAAGTAAATCTTTCTAGGATTTTCATATCAATTTGTGTCTAAGTCCCCATACAAGTAAGTGGTCACAACATTCATAATTCTCATGTCCAAATTTTTAGAAACCGCTAAACTTATCAGGTATCTAAATATTGTTATATCTATAACAGGGAGTATGTTTCCTCATAATCAATCCCAAGTTTTTGCAGGAAACCCTGTGCCATAAGTCTTTCCTTGTACCTTGTAATTTCATTCATTTCATTTTCCTTACAAACACCTACTAGTAACCTACAGGGTTAACACCCTTTGGGATTTCTACTATAGGTCCTAATACACTATGTTTATTGAGAGAATCTAACTCTACTATAATGGCACTTTCCCATTTTGGCTAATTTTTCCTTTGTCAACATTCATTTATAGTACGTGGTTTGCATCCCATTCATTATCCTTATGCTTCTTTGATATTTGTATAACTACGGCATAAGCAAATTTGTCATCGATGACAATTTCCTTTCTATCCCATCTCTCTCTTAAATAATTAAAAAGTATAGGGATCTCTTCATTGTTTAGTACTAGTGCCTCTTCAGGGGCTTTTATAGTCTTATCAGGGACTTTCATTATTCTTGATGGAGAGGATTTTATCATAACCTTTTCGGGATCGTTATCTGCCTCTTCGAGAGGAACCTCCTTGGGAGTGTTAAGTGTATCTTTAGGAAGACATAATGATGATTATATATTTTTCCTTTTTCATGGAGCTGTATCCTTTGAACCTATAGGTCTGCCATGATTCTAGCTTATTACAGACTTTTTTGTCGCCACATTCTGGCTTTGTCCTAGAGGGACATTAATTTTAGCAGGTGCATTCATAGTTGGGACATAAAATTTAGTTACCTTTGCTGCATCATTAAATGCATTAGGTAATCTATTTGCAATTTCTTGTAAGTACACAATAGTACATACTTCATTTTCACATTATGAGGTACGTGGGTCCATATGAGACAAAGTAGAAGTATTCCACATAGTTCACATCGTTCTTCAAGAATAGGTTGTCATACAGGATTAATACGCTCTTTATGAACTATCTTATCTCCCCCTAATGGCGGGAATTTTATCTCATTAAATTGACAATCAGCAAAACGAGCAGTAACAACATCTTCTGTCATTGGTTCTAAGAAGCAAAAAATCGAAGGAGAGTTATAACCTACATAGATTCCCAACCTATGTTGTGGTCCCATCTTAATATGCTGAGGGGGTGGGAAAGGGACTAGTACTATGCAACCAAACTTACAAAAATGGGAGATATTAGGTTGATTTCCCGATATAAGTTGTGCAAGGGAGTATTGAATATAGGCTGTGGGTTGGAGTCTAATGAGCATTATATAACACAGCATGTCTCCAAGCACTAACTAATAATTTGGACTGCATCAGTATAATCCTAGAAATAAGTTGAATGCGCTTAATTAGGGATTCAGCTACGCCATTCCGGGTATGAACATGAGGGACAAGATGTTCAACAACAATGCCAAGAGATGAATAGTAGTCATCAAAGGCTTGTGATGTAAATTCGCCCACATTATCAAGTCATATAGACTTAATGGGATGATCAGGGAAATAGGCCCTAAGTTTAATGATTTGGGTCAATAGGTGGGCAAAGGCTATATTCCTAACTGAAAGTAGGCAAATATATGACCAACAGGTAGAAGCATAAATTAAAACCATAAAATACACTAGGTGGATTTATCAGTCCATAAATGTCTCCTTGTATCCTTTGTAGAAAGGATGGGGATTTTAACGTAATTTTAACAAATGAAGGTCGAGTGATTAGTTTTTCCTATGAAAATAGGATACATAGATACCCATTAGGTATGGTTAATCTATGGTTTTCTAAGGAGTGCTCAATAAAGTTATCAATGATTTTCTTTAACATGGTAACTCCGAGGTGTCCAAACCTATCATGCCAAAGCAATCAAGTCTGAGGGTTACTAAGATTCGGGCTTAACTGTATTGTTTTCCTCGTAATCGAATGTAATTCGACGATAGATAGTGTCATATAATATATAACCAAGTAGAGAATGCACTTAATATTTCTAGTATTTGCTTTTGTCTTTCAATACTAGTAACGAAAAGTAACATTTCCTTGTTACCTTGATTATTAGTCTCAATATAGTATCTATTTATTCTAATGTCATTGAAACTGAGCAAGTTTCTTCGGGAACTACTGGAGAACAATGCATCTTTAATGAATAAATGAGCATCATTAGGTAACGTCATGTGGGCTCTTTCAGACCTTCAATTATTTGCACAGGTCCAGCTATGGTGGATACCTTTCTTGGATTGAATACTAATTCTAAGAAAAACTTCTGGTTTTTCATAATAGTGTGTATTGTGGCACTATCTATAAGACAGTTAATATCCCCATTTTTGTGATCCATACCTTTAAACAAAAAAATAATAGAAGAATTTAACTAAGCAATTACATGATATAAAAAAAACATCCATAAAAAGTTTATCAAATTAATAAACTGAAAATAATAAATCATCCATCATAAATATCCATGAAAAAGTAAATATTTGAAAAAAACATTTATTTGGTCTTCTAGACCATGCTAGGAGGGGTTCCATTCTTAGCATTAAATGCCTCATTGCTCAGAGGTTGGCCATTCTTGTCTTAAAAAAAATCTCTAGTCACCAAGTTTGTAATATCCAACTGGTAATCATCATTTTGTAGGACTGTATCTCAATCCCAATCTTCCAGATCATTTGATTATGCAGAATGAATAAAGGCTTTATATGCCTTATATTGTTCCACCACTTCTTTCGGTGCACAACAATTATGTGACTAATGCCCATACCTTCCACAGCTATAGCAAGGGTCATCAGAACGGTGGGTAAATTTGTTCAGTTGATTCTGATTTTGATCCTGATTTTGCTTTTTCTGAGGATCAAATCACTTCTGGTGGTTTTTTATTTTGAGGGCGGGACCCCGAAATCCACCTTGTCTGGAGGAGTTGTTTTTTCACCTCTTCTAGAGGGATTATTTCTCCCACACCCCACTTCGTTTGCCTATGTTGGAATTTTGGAATTGAAATTGGCATTTGCTTCAGGCATTGCCATAGATCCAGTTGATTTAAAGTTGTGATTCTTTATCATGACATTGCTATCTTGCTCAACAAAAAGGAGACAAGAAATTAGTTCTGAGTATTTAGAGAAATGCCATTCACGGCACTGCTGTTGCAGGATTACATTTGATCTGTAAAAAGTGGATAGCATTTTTTCTAACACCTGCTTTTCCATAATCTTTTTCCCACACAATTTTAACTAGAAAACAATGTTGAAAAGAGTAAAGTTGTACTCAGATGCTGATTTATAGTCTTGAAATCTTAAGTTTAGTCATCCGTTCAGAGCAACTAGTAATATGACCATCTTCTGGTGATCATATCTATCCTTCTGGAATTTTCAATGACCTCCCGGGTCCTCTTCAGTGAGGTATTCGTTTTTGAGGTCATCGTGTATATGATAACGCAAGAAGATAAGTGCCAACGCCGTATTTTTTGGGGACTCCTCATTTCTTTCTATTATTGTCTTTCTAAGTTTCTTGGATTGCAAGTGTGTTTTTGCATCCAAGTATCAAGATAAGTAGTTGTCCCCAGTAATGTTAAGAGCTTTGAATTCAAGTTTAGCTAAATTCGATATTATGCAAGAACTATGAAAAATATATATATATATATGATTATTCATATGCAGAGAAAGATAAAAGATAAACAATAAAACTTTTAAACCATTCAGAATAAATCAAGAGGTGAGTCACATCAGATCAAGTTTGGCCAAATTAAAATTGAAAACTTCATGTTATCAATTGTAATAATCAGAATATCAGATTATGCCAAGGTTACTAGTTTGATTTAGAACTTTAGGTTCTTGAATTAGAACATCAGGTTCTATCAGGTCTTCGGGTTGACATTATGGCCTATTAGTTTTGTTTTTTTTTTTTTTTTTTGGAGCTAAATATCAAGCTTTAGGTTTGTTTAAGAATATAAATCTTCAAGTTCATATTGTGGATCTGTGAACTTCTGGTTTCAGATTTTAATAATTCACGAATCTTCCAGTCCGGATTAGAAAAAAAAACTTCTAGTTCATACGAAACTGCAAGTCCATATTAATATAGAACTTAAGGTTCTTATTTATGATCTATTCTATCTTGATCTCCCCTTGTTAAAAAAAGGAAACCATTCATCTTCAAATCTAAAAGAAAATAATGATAAAAGTTCATGTGTATGTTTGTTAATCTAAGAAAGATAAAAAAATAATAAGGAAATTAATTTTTGCTGTTGATTTTGCCTCTTTTAACTTCCAATGTGTAGATCTACTCTTAAGCTTTCCATAGATTCAAATGGATTATTAATCAAATACCGGATGGCCAAGATACCGTAGCTTAAAGTTGGATGGTTGATTTGCACCTTTTTTGCATCACTGCTTATGTCACTGCCGATGTCACCTTTTGTCTTTTTTATGTGGGCTGAGGAATAAAGGTGATGGGAGAAAATGACACCTATTGTCTAAACCTTTTTTCTTTTTTCCTTCACATGGACCAAGACAGAATGCCTTTGATGTTGACTGATGTGCAAAAAACTTTTGGTCTTGCGTATGAAAACAAGGGGGGAGAGGGGAGAGTTGCACGTTGATCGAAGTGTAAAAAGAGATGGTCTTTGCATGTTAATCGAAGTTCAAAGAAAGGGAGGGGGAGAGCCACTACTGCACAAGGCCTGGGCATGCTAATAACGTATTGAGAAAAGAAGGAAGAGTAAAAGGGGGGCGGGAGAGAGAGAGAGAGAGAGAGAGAGAGAGATAAATTCTTATTACTAAGAGAGGTGTACATCATAGAGGGGAAGGAAGGTCTTATTATTATATATATTAAAGCAATCCCCTCTTTCGCGGGAGGACGACACGTGGCACAGCCCTCTTTATAAGAGGACGACACGTGGCGCAATTTAAGGACTCCATCTATACTAGATAAACTCTATCCATAACAAATCCCTAAAATCTCTCAATTTTCCTAAAATCTCTCGTTTGTTTTCTCTAAAATCTCTCCCTTCCTAATTTCTCTCTCTTTTATCCCTCTACAACATGCAAGGAAGGGTCCCAAGCTCTAGCTCAATTGCAACACAAAATGGTCAACCTACCACCGCCTTCAGGCTACCATGGGTTCGCAACGAGAACAGTTATCGTAGGGGAGAAGCGATTTGTGTCTCCGGTCCCCAGAAGCCACCAACTGGAAGTGCCCAAGCATGAACTAAGGCCCGCCACCCGTCTGATTGATGTTGTTATTGAAGGTGAGGACCCTCCAAGAGAAATCACTGATGTTAACGAAAGAGCCACAAATATTATCAAAAAGAGCCACAAATATTATCAAAGACAGACTTATGAAAATGAGAGCTGGTCTTTGATATCTCTCTTCTTATCTTATAAATGATTGTGATGAACAGTTAGACTCTATAAGATTGGAACAGTTCAAGTACCTAAAGGATCTTTGTTTATCTGTATTACTTTCGTTTTGGTTGGAGTGGAAGACAGAGTGGTTGCATAGGAGGGTTTTCCATTTCATCACAAGAATGATTGGTGCTCAATTATAAAGGGTCCATATATGCATTGCTCCTTTGTAATGAAATAGATGGTTCCTAACTTTCTGGTATTAGATATTTACTGTCATGGGCCCAACTAAGGCCATAACAAAATAAAAATGGTATATTAATATTTTAAAATAACAACAAAATATTTAAGGTTTAGAAACGTAAGACAAACGAATGCAAAAGTTTAAAAGAAACATTAAATTTAGAATATTTTATGGAAAACCCCCTTAGATGTCCGTTGTATGAAAATGGACTTCATAATAGTAATTGCTCAAGAAAAGTTTTCATTGCTCACTAAGTTAAAATGGGTAGGAGGGCCTTTCTTATGCTGTAATTAAAATTGTGAGATCCTTTTTCGTGCAACGAACGTCTAAGGGATTTTCTTTTTTTGTAAAATCCTCTTAAATTTATTAAAACAATATATAAAGAAAAGAATAAATAAAAATAATAATTTTTTTACAAAGATATGTAAGTGTGCTCATGAAATCTTAGGAATGTATTACCTAATAGATCCCATGCAAACTTAATTTAAAAAAAAGGAAGAAATCTACTTATTGAATCTGAATTAGCGAGACCTTTCCAGCCATAAAGAATTTCCAACAAAAGAGAATATCGAAAATCCTCGGTAGAGTGAGAGCACCATAATAATAATAATAATAATAATAATAATAATAATAATTAGTATTATACCTTAGTTTAAAGCATTATATCATTATGGGCCCACCTAACCAATCTAAATGTATATCTTTCTCTTACTTCTTTCCTCGTCTTACTTCCTCTTTAAATCTTTTTGCGTTAACATTTCTATTTACCAATACAATAATTTTATTATAAGGCCTGCGTTGGGCGCAGGCCCTGTAGCGCTAGTTTATAGAATAAAATTGCTTCCTTCCCAAGCAAACTGATATGGTAGGACTCTAAGCGTAAGTGCTTTCCTTATCTAACGTGGGCCCCAATGTGGGCATCCACCCATAATAATCTCTTATAACAAAATTCTCTTTTTTTCTCTTTTTTGCAAAACCACTTTCCATTCTTGCCATATCTTCCTTTCTTCTTTTGGCTTGTTAGAGATAATGAAGAGATAAAGACTCCTACTTCTATGGCAAAAGTTAAGCTCACATCCCATGTGATATGGACGTCTCTTGTGTTTGTCCACACTTTCCTTTTAAGCAAATTCTCTTCCTTTTTTCTCTCATGTAAGGAATCTTCCCTCTTTGACTTTTTTTTCTCACCTTAATGAAGTTTCTTGGCATCTTCCTTGCATTGCCTTTGAAATATCTTCATGATAATTTTAAATAATGCAAACAATTGAAGTGGAACCCCCCCTGCCCCCCTAGCCATCCCACATGTGTGCACTCACACATGTGCATGTGCGGGGTCCTCATTTGCCAATTTTTCAAATTTTTCTTGAAAATTCTTTCTCTTCTTCTTTTCCTTCAAAAATATTTCATTTTCCTCAAATCTTTTAAATGGGACCCATGTCATCAATTTCCTACACAAAAAAAATGACATTTCACTAAAAACAATAATTTTAACTAAAAGTCACAAATTCACTAATGTCGGCCCAATTCACATGAAATGATAGCAGGAATGCACATCATCATACATGATTTTACCTAAATGAACTAATGATGATGAAAAATTGAATCATTTCATGAGAGAAATAAATTTTACAAGAACCTTTCAAAAATAGATCTAAAAAATATTAGATTCATGATTTCATGCAAAAATTGTGATTTTTGAGCAATTTATGTAGGAAAACACTATATTGAATGTTGAATGTAGAAAATCATGATTTATTTCTAAATTAGGGTCTTTTGAATTGATAAATCCTTAAAACTACTAAAAATGACCCTAAAATGTGCACTTTTAAGGACTTATCAGTAGCCCTTTTCAATTCGCCTGAATTAATTCACTCTAGCTTTAGTGGATCAAGCCCACCCAAGTGAGCCAAGAGAACTTATAAGGCTAAATTTTAGAAAGTCATCTGAAAAAGTTCTAAAACGAAATTAAAGCTTATTAAATCTTGAAAGATCTATACGAGTTTTCGTGAAAAACAAAGTTGATAATCTTTTGATCAATTTCTTTCTTTAGAAAAAATGAACCTTCATCCTACATTGATCCAAAAGTTTTGAAATTAATATCTTCAAATCATATCAATTCTTTCAAAAACTTTCTTTTCTAAAAAGGAAAGCAAAGTTCCTAAAACAAAAATAAAGCATAAAAATTTGGAAATTTTTCATAAAAACTAGCTAAAAACAAAAAAATTCAAAACATTTTTTGTTTAAAATTCTAATATTAGACAAGCGTGCTTGTTCCCCACCCCCAACCTAAGATGAAAATTATCCTCAATGTTATTCATGTAATGCATTAAAATGATAATGTTACACGAGGAAAAATATATTATGCAAGGGGTAAACAACAATAAAGGGAAAGAAATTACCCTAAAAATTTTTATGCTACTCCCTATTCAAGGTTAGACAAAACAAAAAACAAAAGGAAAAGACAAGAAGCTATTCTAGCAAATAAAAAAACTATGCTTAAAAGATAATTATGAACCTGGACTGCTGGATCTAGAATCATGAAATCTATCTAGATCCCAGATGAGGTTTTCTTCCACACAATTCACACACAAGAAACACAGACAATGAAGGACTTATGTGAACTTGAAACACTGTGAACATGACGATCACATGTTCCTTTAGAATGTGTGAAGGAGGGACCACCGTGAAAAATTCTTCTTCCTCCCTTAAAAATGGATCTTTGAACGATGGGAGAGGTGGTTTCAATGAACAACTGGGGCAGCCTAGGTCCTCCTGTGCCATAACTTCTATTAGTTTAATTTCCACGATCTCCTTAGACACGGGCTCAATTAATTCCAATTTGTCAAACTCGAGGGTTTAAATGGGACCACACTCCTTTAACTCAACAAGTTGGTTTGAATGATGAAGAGGCTCGTGAAATGAATGGGTAATTTCTCTAAGAATTAGATCATCAATGTTCATGAGATATTTAGCATAAGATTCCTTAGATTCCACATTGTTCAATTCTGAAATTTGAAAAATGGGGTCATCCTCCCTAATGTAATCTTTCACTTTGGCCAATTGGGGCATTTGTGATTCCATCATTCATGGAAACATCACATTACGAGAAACCCACAATGCATGATTCATTAGAAGAATTAGATCCATGGAAGACCATTGTACCTTCTTTAAGGGGGTCCACATTCTCCTTATGGCTAAACTCTTGTAGGTTGGAGAACATTGGCTCATATGGTTCATAAATTGGTCCTTGCATCGTACCATCATCCATATCCTCATCTGTACCCTTGGATTCCCTTAGTGTATTTGCGTGATCCATATCTGTTGTATTTTAACTAAGCAATGGATCATCTTGTTGAAAGTCATTCGCACTTCCAAGGGTGTTTATCTCTTTTGTTAACTGGAGTGCAATTTGACAAACTAAGGTTGTTTGTCTTTCAATGGATTGTGTGGTGCTTTGCATGAACTTAGTAAGAATATCTTCCAAAGATTCCTTTGAGGGTGGTAGTGATGCTGCTGCTGCATATGACCATTCAGGCAAATGGAGATCAGTAGGGATATATGACTAGGGGGATGAAAAGGGTGCATATGACCATTCCTGTAAGGGGTAATCATAAGACCCACCTGGAGTAAATTCTCAAGGATTATAAACATTTTTCATGTTAGGTCCATCTTGCCAATTGTAAGGAGTTCGATTGTTCCATTTGGGCTATACAAGGGACCTAGATCATCGTGGCAATGCCATTGATTAATATTTGGTTCTGCATGCTAAAGTTCCCACATCCATATTGAAAGGAGTGTACGATTGTGTCAGGTATGGGTAATCATGTTGGGCCCTCATTAGTTGATTGTTCTCCATTGGCATTTTATTAATATCTTCCATGGACCCCTCTTTGTAGCAATAACCATAGTGATTAGTGTTGAAAAGTATTTCCGCTGCCTCTACTAGCCACTTGAGGTTTTTGTACCAATGGTTAAATGTGGAAATTTAATATGGTATCAGAGCCAACCGATCCCAAGTTCAAATCCCAAGAGGAACGGCTCAGTGCTAAAAAATTATGCATTTCGCCAAAAGTGCATCGACCGGGTTCCACTTGAAGGGGACTATTAAAGAGTGGGCTCCATCCAATGGGAAATGTTGAAAAGTATTTTTGCTGCCTCTACTACACCTTGAAGTTTTTGTAGTAATCGTTAGCTGAGGAAATTTAATAATTAGCTCATTTTCGTCCATACATCGTACCTTTTCCAAACGAACAAGTTATTAGATTCCATTATTGTTCACGCAACTTCCTTATTATAGATTTGTGATTATCTGAAGCATCTTCGGAGTTGCTTTAATGAAATCCCCACTTATTCCTATATGAATTAATGTAAGTTGATACGTACATATTTGTGGGGTGTAGGTTCTCACACCATGGTTTTTCTAGGTTATCACTATCAATTTTGGGTGTAGGTTACTAGGTTCCCATGCTAGGGTTTCTTTGGGTTAACACTATCAATTTTTCCTTCACTGGTTTTCCCATTTCTTGGTCTCGTCTTGTTTAAGGATACCCATTGGTCTATGATTTTGTAATCACTTACTCCTTTTTTTTTAAGAAGAGATGTTAGTGACTAAAGCAAGTTAAACCTAACCAAAATGGGCAACTAAACACCCTCAAAGGCCGAAGAGTGCATCTAGGTTGCTAACTTGAACTTATGAAGCTAACCTAACCAGATCAACCCCTAGGTAGTGCAGAAGTCAGAAGAAACCAAAGGAAATATCTTAAGCTTGAAATCTCAAAGGAAAGCAATAAGCCAAAGCATCAATGAAAGAAAGCAAGGAAACAAAGGAAAACAGTTTATACAACCAAAGCATCATAATTCTCTTAAGGGAAGGTACTACAAATCGCTTCAAAATCTGTACAAAATCTATTCAAATCAACCAAAAACCAAATCATCACTTGGGTCCCAAGCATAGTAGTGGCCCACACACTTGTCACTTTTCTGAACTGAAGAGACGCTACGTTCCAAAACAAATCAACAGCCTAGAAGGGTCACTCGCAACATGCATTAACCGCCAAGTGTGATGGTTCATCTTTTGAGGTATTCACAGGGCCGAAACCGTAGGGAGTAGGCTTGCCAAAGGGCCGGGGTTGGGCCGGGCTTAGGTAAGCCCTTATCCTACCCTCACATGTGTGGGCCGGGCCTAACCAAGCAAAGGCCCTCGACTTTTATGGCGGGCCTATGATTTTTAGGCCCTTACTTAGCCCTCAAGAGCTAGGGCCGGGCTAGGGCCGAGCCAAGACCAAAAGAAAGGGAAATTTTTTTTTCTTTAATGGAAATAAATTTTTTATATGAAACAGCCTATGCCACCACCACCAACTAACCTTATACAAACCCTCCTCCTTTGCTTGGGCTGGGCACTGGCAATGCAATGCAAAAGGCAGTATGGCGGAGTTAAAAACTTTTTTTTTAAGGCATTGGTGGTGGGATAAAATCATTTTTACAATATAAAATATAAGGTGGATAATAATAATTCTATAAATGATAATAAATATATAACAAATAACAATAATTCTTTATTTAATTATTTAATCCACTTTTAGAATATCTAAAAGATCATCGAATGTGTTACTATCATTATGTTGCTGCGTACGTATCCAATCTTGTGTGCAAATTAAGACTTTTACAGTCTCAGATTTTAAACAACTCCTATATTGATCAAGTACTCTTCCTCCCGTACTAAATGTTGATTCAGAAGCAACTGTAGAAATAGGAATTGCTAAAATGTCACAAGCCATTTTGGAGATAACTCGATATTTTGTTGAATTAACTTTCCACCAATTCAATATATTGAAATTTTCAAATTTATCCCTTGGCTCCTCCAAATAACAATCTAATTCCAATTTTTTCTCTACAACTATCTGAGTCATTTGTTCCTCAAAAGCTAAAAAATCATTTTCAAACTCATTAGATTTCTTTACCAAATCAACTTTATCCACATTTGACAATGTTTTGGTAGGTGCATCATATACCAAATCATCTTCAAACTCATTGTGTATATTATATATTTTATATTAAAATTTTATAAACGGCGGGCCGGGCCGGGCCCCCTCGGGCCTGATTAGTCAAGCCTAAGCTCAGCCCTCTAGATGCGGACTTTTAAAAATAGAGCCCTACCCTACCCTCGGGTTTTAAATGAAAAAAATAAGCCCTCGTTTTGAGGGCTTTTGCAGGCCGGGCCCCCTCTCTAAAGGGCCGGATTGACAGCCCTAGTAGGGAAACTTTCCCATCAAAATCAAATTTTCATGGAAAACTGCCCAGACGCATTAAGCCCCTCAAACTACCAAAATCTCTTAAAATCTCCTATAAATACCGGCCAAAGCCACCTCTCACAACCCACAAACCATCCACATCCATAGATACCTTAAATTCCAAACCTGCAAGTCATTACTTTCCTTCGGTGCCTTTCCTTACAAACTCCTCAAAAGTTTCAATCTCCCATATGAAGCCCTTGTTTTGGCGTCTGCACTGTCATCTTCCCAACTCCCTTCTACCTAGGCTAGATCTTAAAGACCCATCAAGATATGTGAACTCTATTAATGATAAGCGCAAGACATGTGAACATAACATGTTCCACGGTTCCACCTGGATACTACAATATTAGTTGAAGGTGCTCGGATCATCAGCTAAGTCCACATGCCTTTGCATTACCCAGCCTCAGCTCCATCTCTTCGGAGTTCGATGAGTCGGATAGTGAAAACTCTCCTTCCCATAAAACTCCAAAGGGGAGCACTTGTTTGTGGGTGAAAATTACATTCTCTTATTCTGAGCCACAGGCATTAGGTCCAACCCTGACAATAGTCCCTGGGTTCTTTCCAAAGGAGAAAGAGCATCCTTAGAGTCGAAAGAGGTTCCCTTAGCTCCGATGGAGAAAGAGGAGAATGATTTAGAAGAATGAGGGCATTCTCCCTCTCAAGAACGAATGCTCGCTCCTTCTTCGGCTAGGTTCTCTCTCTGAAGTAGTAGTCTAGATTTGGAATAACCTTGCTTTTCCTTCAGATGAGGCATGCTTATGAAGCCACCTCAGCAATTTCACTTATTCAAAAAGGGTTACTTTCCGGATTCAAATGTCAACCTTACAACAGCTAGGCTTTCCCCAGGCTAAATTCCTCAGGGATAATGTCATTTACCCCAAGGACGCATCAGTAGAGTACTCCCCAAGAAAAAATTTTCAAACCTCAATAGCACGAACACATTCGTGTGAGGTGGCCTCAATGGTAGTTTCTAACCCAGATGGCACTACCCCAAAACCTGTTGCAGATCATGGGCAAAACCCGACACGTGGAGACCCTGGAGAAACTTCAAAGAATATGCTTTTTCCCACAACCTCCATATAGCCACAAAGTAGCCACTCCTTCAATGGGAAGTACCAATATCCCTGAAGGAATGCTATAGATACTACCCCTTGGCATCAACACTGGGATCAGAGATGGAGAGACATACAAACACGGAGATAGACACATACGAAGAGACAGAGGCAACAAGGATTTACACACACACACACACACACACAAGGCATATAAAAAGCAAAACACAAAGAAATAAAGAAGAGCAACAACGACCAAGAAGGGAAGCCAAGGCTCTGGAAGCAATAGACCTCAGTCTTCAACAAAGAGAATTTGATAAAAAAAACGTATTATCCCCAAGGGATCCTCTCTTCCCCGGGTGGCTGAAAAATGGCAAAAGATGTGCTCTTTCCCGCATTGTAATTTTTATTTTTTGTATACCTCTCAGTTTTAAGCATTTGAGACTGGAAATGGGGCTGCAAATTGTAAATAAACAAAAGAAAATATAAGCAGCCTATCACTTGTGAGGTTACCTGGACAGAATCCAATTGTAATAAACGCAAAGCAGGACTAAAATTATAAGTATTGCACTATTTCTACCGTTTTGTTTCTCCTTAAAAGGTCATTGAATGCATGATCTCTTCGGATTCATTATATTACTTTTGACCACTTAACGTTAATACCAGCTTTGGCCGAATTCGCCAGGGAAAGATCTTCACCATCAAGTGGGGCTCAAGAAAATCCTAATTCAACGACTGCCTCTCAGTGGTCGTCCACCTCATTTCATTCATCATTTGCATTTTTTGTATAATCTTGTAAAACTTTTACAAATTTGAGATTATTCAAGACCAAGTGGGGGAGTTGCATAAAATAATATGTCATGAGCAACTTGCACCCAGTAGATTAGAGGGATCAAACCCATGCAACTAAAACTCAAGGAAATAAAAGATTTCCATCATTTCTGTGGCATATTATACATATTTATTTTTCTTTCTTGTGTCTTTTCTGATTGTTTTAAGAATTGTGAAGCCATTTGTTTACAATTTATTTCGAGGAACACATGAATGACAGTCAAATGTTGTGCACGTTAGCAAAAGAAACGTTCAAACGTAAAGAAAAGGGTTTAAATTCTCAAGGTCCCGAGAAATCATGTATTGATTTGAATTTAAAAAACTGCATACTGTATATTATGCGATTATGTTACTCTTATCTTATCCATCTTTTAACAATAAGAGAGCTTCATTGAGTTTGATTTCTCAACCATTGACCCCATTTAAATTTTAGTGGATTTTACCAAAAAAAAAAAATCATATAAGGGGACCCCCAAACCATAAACCTCATCCAAGGTATATGGATAAGCCAATGTTTTTTTTTTCTTTTCATCTAATTGGGGGGCATCAAAGTCTCCGCTTCAATGCTTCCTATCACCATTAAAACACGAAAAACCCTACATCTTTCCATCTTCTTCCGTGGATGCTCATTCAGATCGGTTTATTCAAACCAACACCATTAGCTTTCATCATCTCCTTCCCATCCTTCTTCTTCTTCATGCCCCATCTATGTTTTCTTTTTCTGCTTGTTGTTCTTCTTCTTTTCTTCCTTGCCGTCTCTTGTTCTTCTTTCCTTTTTCCCACTGCTACTTTCGTCTCCTTTCTTCTTCTATGCTCCTCCATTCCTTTCTCCTTCTTTCTTTATTCTTCCCTACTTCCTCTCCCTGACCACAATGAAATCCACCACCTAGCTATAGAAAACCAATACCTACTTCACATTAGTAGAAGGTCTTTTATTTGCCCACATGTTCTTTAGAAGTAGTGATACTGAGAAAGAGGATGTAACAAGATTTGACAATGGAACTACTTTCACCTTCCACAAGTCAAGAATCATCACAAGGTCCGATAAAGGAGGGGAAAAATTCAAAGGAAATTTCCTATTTGGCGAAAATAATCAAAAGTGGAAAAGGAAGTGTTCCTTTGTGTTCCAATAATGTTGAAGCCTCCATTCCTCAGTCAAAGTCATTGGCTGCTTTTTAAATTAAGAAAGTTCAAAGTTTTATAATATGAAAGAGCAGATTGTATTTCCCCTCTCTTCCTTCCTTTACTTTGTAATGATTTTAAAGATTCACTGTGTTTTATTGTGAAATGATACAGAACCGAAGAAGAAAAACCGAAGAAGAAGAAGAAAACGAGAAAAAGGAAATAAGAGAGCATCAATTTCGCTACTGATGGAAAAAAACTTACGGCGATATCGCCTCTCACCAATTAGATGAAAAAAATTAACCGGACTCCGATGCACCCACACCTTTGTTGAGGTTTATGGATTGGGATCCCCTTACATGATTTTTTTGGTAAAATCTTCTATATTTTATCATAAAATAAGATGACACTATTTACAAGGAGAAAAAATGGGGAAGTGTGAAATTGCCATATTAATATTGAATGGTTTGTTTAAAGAAAAAGAAAAAATAGGGATTAATTGCTTCTTGAATGATTTATTTATAAAAGGAGAAAAGATAGGGCTTAATTATTTTTCAAGAGAGATAGTAGGGATTTTAGTTGCATAAACTTTCTTCCTAAAAACAAGTGCAATGATAACTTCACGTCAAGTGCAACTACTCTCTTATTTGTTGCAACTACTCTCTTACAAAAAATACTTTTTTTTTCATCATCATCATCTTCTTCTTCTTCTTCTTCATCCAACTTCAACTCAAGCTCAAACATTAACCCAACGACTTAATTCCAATTTACTACACTCACTCACTAAACCCAAAATCATTAATTCCATTTAACCCAAACTTAAGCCCAAGTCCTCCTCTCCCTCGCCAACCAACCAACTCAATTATTTATTTGTCTCATTTTCCTCTTCTCCTTCCCCATAAACTCACCAAAACCCATTATAAATCATCTATCTCTACTCTTGTCTCCTTTGTAATTTTTCCAACCTTCAAAGCTCTAGTTCTCTCCATCCCCTTTGAAAAGATTGCTTCCACCATTTTTACTCATCTCCATCTAGGGCCTTTTGGAATGGTGCTTTTGATTAGTAATCCTCTAGCTTTGTATCTTTATAGTCTATATTAGAGTTAGATGAAGGAGGAGGAAGAAAGAGGAGGAGGAAAGAAAAAGGACAAGTGGGGATAACCTAAACCTAAAGAAAAAAATGAACAAAAAAAGGAAGGGAGAAAAAAAATGTGGGGATATTCCCGCTCATATATGTAGGTAAGCAGGGATATTTCCACTCGTGTCAGAGAACCCAAATCCCTCTAGTACTTTTCAGAAGAAACAATAATGGAAAAAAAGGAAGAAGAAGGAAAAAAAATAAAAGTAGAGAGCAGAGATATCTCCACTCATATATATGGGTGAGTAGAGATATCCTTGCTCATCTCAGATTTCAAAAGTTTAAACAAAAAAATATATTTAAAACTATGGTGGTGGAAGCATGTCTTTAAAATTCTTTCTAGCATGAAGTTACTAGAACTTTTCTGATAGAATCCTCTTCAATTTATATAAAGTGTTATAAGATGAATTATCATAGGTGGATGCCCACATTAGGAGCCACATGAGCTAAAGAAGATTACTTAGGGTTTAAATATTTCCCTATTAAGTTGCTTGGGGAGGAAGCAATCTTGTTTTATAAATAAGACCTTCCTCCCCCCTTATGATGAACACACACATCTCTAATAAGAAGATCTCCTTCTTCCTTTCAACTATTATCTCTTTCTGTATTTGATATTTCACAACACATTATCAGCACGAGGCTCTCTTCTTCCTTTTCATTTTTTTTACAACCGCTGCAACATCAACACCGCGTTCGTGGACGCGGCGGACCTCGGAGCGGTCCTCCGCCGTAGCATCTTACCACCATCACCAGTGAATTAGGGGACACCTGGGTTTTTTTAGAAGTCCCTCATTGCAGACCGTGCAATGAGGAAGAGATAACGAAGAAGTCGCTTGTGGTTCTCTACAAATTCTCATTACAGAAGTGGAAACAAAGAAAAATGAAGAGGATGGTCTCCTGCATCTACATGTGACTTAATAAAAAAAAAAAATTTTTTGTCATGTTGTGAGATGTGTCACATGGGTGTGTTCCCCACTTTTTGGGTTTGGTGCACCGAGGCACCACAATCTATTGTAATCCCTCATGCTTGGATTTTGGGTAGGTCAGTTTAGGTTCGGGTTAGCCCAACCCAAATGAGGCCCAGATCAAGGTGACACTGCTGAAGATGTCAGCAGAAACAAATCAGGTTCAAAAGATTATTTTACTAGATCGAAGGGCTGAGTTTTGAAATTGCGATATCTTGACGACCCGGAGTCCGATTTGAGATTTGTTTGCCCCCATGGAAAGCTTGCGACCAAATCTACACATTGGCACAAAAAGGAGGATGATTCAAAGGTTAAGTAATTGTCTCCTTATTTTATGATTTTTTAGCTTGATAAGTGTGCACTTGCATTTATTTTTATTCAGTTTCGATCTGCAAGTATTTATAATTTTAATTCTTGTAATGAATAATTTATTATTTCTTATCAAAAAGAGGTCATGATAAAATTGAAAATCATGGATCCTAAATAGAACCAGAAGTTCTATACAAGTAATTGGAACTCGAAGTTCCATATGATATTTAGAATTAGAAGTTCTACATGGAATCAATAATTCGGACTCGAAGTTCTGTAAATTATTTTAGTCTATGAACCAAAAGTTCTTTCGAATTTGGACCAAAAGATCCGTTGGTTATTTTACTCTGAAACCAGAAGTTTTCAGATCCACAATATGTACCGGAAGATTTATATTCCTAATCAAACCTGAAGTTTGATATTTAAATCCAAAAATAAAACCAATAGGCTATAATATCAAGCCTGAAGTCTTGATAGAACCTGAAGTTCTATATCAACTGAAGACCCGAAGATCCATACATTATTTGGAACTAGAAGTTCTAAAATTTAGAATATGAACCTGAAGATTTACATTGATAATCCAACTTGGTGCTTTGATTCAAAGTAGTGTAGTTCGATACAAAGGTCATGAAATCAAACCTGAAGTTTTGACAGAACTAGAAGTTATAATTCAAACCTGAAGCTTTGATAGAACCAGCAGTTTTAAGAACCTGAAGTTCTATCTCTAACCTGAAGTCTTTACAGAACTAGAAGTTTTGATTCGTCAGTTAAGAACCCGAAATTCTAACTTTCTAATTGGCTAATTCTTCATTATGCTTTATCATCGGATATTGAGAACTCGAAGTTCTATTTTTGTTTGACTATTATTGGTAAATCGATCTTTTCACACTCTAAAAGCTTGGTGATGCTATCAAAGTTGGAAATAAGAGATCCTTGGAGGATATGACATATGCTCTTATTTTCTGCGCCCTGATATCCCCGTTAAACAGGGATGATCACCAGCAGATGGTCATACACCTAACGCTTAAAATAAATGCCAAATTAGTGAAGCAGAATCCCTCCAGAAGAGGTAGATATGACATATGCTCTAATAGAGTTGAAAATAACCACCCCAGGAGAGGTGATTAAGAAGGCATTTTATTTGGAAATTGGGCAAACCACCAAGTATGGTTTAGAAGACCAACAACTACTTTAATGGGTTTGAAGATTGAGTTCAATTTTCGATGTTTTGTTTAATGTTAGACTTATTCTTTTCTCCCCCATATATTATGTTTATACATTATATTTGGTTTGAATGTTGAATTGTTTAGCTGTTTTTAATTTTATTTATTTATTTGTTTTTGTCATGCAACTGGATAGTTATATTAGTTTATTATTACTTGTTATATAGATCATGGAATGCATGCAACTGATGATAATATCTGTCCGGTAGATAGTGCAACAAAACACACTACATTGAAAAAATTAGAAGCTTTTCTCAGAGTTAGTGTTTAATTCGTGCACGGCATCGATCATAGCTGTATTTGTACAAATACTTGAATGCTCCGGAAAAGTCTACATAATGATATTTGTACATCATTACTAGTATTGACAGCTAGAAGCTGATACTAGAAAGCTAAGTACATTCTCCTTATATCTCAGGACTATATTACAAGACAATTTCCAATATCGAATCACGTTCGATTATGAGAAAAACGACAAAGTCAAGCCAGAAGCTTATACTAAACCCTAGACTTAGTGACCCTAAGGCTTTCATGCTTTGGTATAATAGGTTAGGTCACTTTAGGGGTACTCTGCTAAGGCAAATTATTGATAATTCTATTAAATACTCCTTAGAGTACCATCTATTGACCATCCTTTCTGCAAAGGATATAGTGTGACATTTGTGAACCCATCAAACCCTGCCTATTAGCACAAATTATCAAAACCTAGGGTACACTCCCTTGAGCATGTTATTACATTTATAAGGCTTGATATCATAGGTTCGTGACCTGCATGACCAACAATTTAGACTCTATGTTGGTTATATTTCACCCCCAATTATTGGCTATTTAGACCCAATGATAGGAGATATATTCATTGTTCATTTTTGCTGATTGTCATCTTGATGAGACAGTCTTCCTACCTTAGAGGGAGATACGAAAGTTCCTGAAGAACGCCTTGTTCCTGTAAGAACAATTCATTCCTAAAGAACGACGAGAATTAGCATGGAATACTTCCACTTTGTCTCATCTAGATCTATGTACGTCACAATGTGAGAATGAAATACGGAGAATTGTGCACTTAATTACAAATGAATTCCCTGATGCTTTTAATGATGCAGCAAAAGTAACTAGGTCACATGTACCGGCTATGAACACACAAGCACAAATTAGTGTCCCTGTAGGATACAAAAGTCCAAATATGGTAGCAAACGAATCTATACACACCAAAAGTGTGGTAGACTTATAGGTTTCAAGGACTCAGCTCCCCAGAAGAGGAGAAATGAGCAATCATATCCCAATCATACTCCAGAAGAGGTATACTCTCGAAGAGTTTATAGCAAAATCCACTCTCTCTAAAATTCTTGAAGAAATTGATGTCCTAGAAGTGACACAAGTCCCAGAAGAGACTCTGGAAGCCCCTGAAGAGGCAATGGGTACCCAATAAATAAAGAGATCTCTATACTTTATAATTATTCGAGAGAGAGATGGGATAGAAATGAAATTATCATCGATAACGTATTTGCATATGCGGTAGCTACACAAATATCAAAGGAAATTAAGAATGATGTTTGGGATACAAAACCACGTTCTATAAATGTCGACATAGAATATATTGGCCAAAATAAAGAGATGTTATTAAGGAATTACAGTCTCTCAATAACGTGGTGTATTTGAACCTATAGTACAAACCCCAAAAGGTGTTAACCTTGTAAGTTACAAATGGGTGTTTATAAGGAAAATGAATGAAAGGCAAGACTTGTAATACAAGGTTTCCTGCAGAAACTTGAGATTGAAAACATACACGGACATATATATGAAAATCCTAGAAGGATTTGCTTTGCCTGAAGCAAAGTCAGAAAATACGTACTCAATATAAGTAAGACATTCATTGTACGGCCTGAAACATTTCAGAAGAATATGGCACAATCGTCTTAATGAATATTTATCTAAGAAAAGGTATGAAAACAATCCCATTTGCCAATGTATCTTTGTAAAATCCTTAAATGGATTTATAATAGTAGAAGTTTATGTAAATGATATAAATCTAATCAGAACTCCAGAAGAGCTCGATAAAACTATTGACTATTTACAGGAGAATTTTGTCTT
This sequence comes from Sextonia rubra, assembly GCA_037013555.1. Classification (NCBI taxonomy): domain Eukaryota; kingdom Viridiplantae; phylum Streptophyta; class Magnoliopsida; order Laurales; family Lauraceae; genus Sextonia; species Sextonia rubra. The sequence goes on from JASUAD010000008.1 coordinate 14,086,837, forward strand.
GACCCGCAGATCGAGAGAAGTTATAATGATATTTTTCATTCTTTATAAATATACTTCCCATATATAGTTTTGCACCAAGGCTTTGGATTAGTATTAAACAAATGCTATGATATTTATGTCATTTTATTCTTATGGTTGTAAAGATTTAAATTTTGTAGAATATGTAAATCCAGGATATATCCTTGATCCTCATAAGGGTCGATCATAGACATATTAAATGTTTCTTAATAGACTTTGGTATTTACTTATTCTAACCATGCTGAGATTTTAACCCTTTATGAAGTCAGTGGGGAATGTATATGGATAAAATCTTTAACTCAGCATATTCGTAGTTCTTGTCAATTGCCTTTCAGTACAGGTACCTCGAGCATTATTTGCGAATACAACATGTATTCAACAGATTAAAGAATGATACATTAAAGATAACAAGACGAAATATATTACACTAAAGTTCTTCTTCATTCATGAGCTTTAGAAGAATAGCAAGATTGAAGTCAAGCAAGTTCGTTCAAGCAACAACCTGGCTGATCAGTTTATGAAGTCTTTGCTAAAATCAATATTCTAAAGACCTATATACGAGATTGACATGTTTAATTATGTACAAGGTTATTATCATCAGGGAGAGTAGTCAATCAGGGGGAGGCATCCTGAAGTATGCTATCCAGGACATCTGTGCGCTGTACTCTTTTTCCTTTCCTAGGTTTTATCCCACTGGGTTTTCCTAGTTAAGGTTTTAACGAGGCAGCATTATGCATGTCCAACACTAAATTAATGATCCTGTAGAACGTTGTACTTTTTTTCCTTCGCTTTGGTTTTTATCCCACTGGATTTTTCCTCTGTAAGGTTTTAATGAGGCAACTGTTATTGAATGGTGGTCATTTAAGGGGGAGTGTTATAAGATGTATTATTATAGATGGATGCCCACATTGGGACCCACATCAGATAAGGAAGATTACTTAGGGTTTAAATCTTTTTCTATTAAGTTGTTTGGGGAGGAAGTAATCTTGTTCTATAAATAAGACCTTCCTCCTTCTTTATGATGAACACATACATTTTTAATAAAGAGATCTCCCCCTTCCTTTTTACTTTTATCTTTTCCTGTGTTTGATATTTCACAATATAAAGGGATATTTTTGCAAAACTAGTTCTGCCCTGCTGCGCTGGCAGCGACGGTGATATGACAGGCTCACTCGTTGTGGTTGCTTTCGTTGTGTGGTGGACCACTTCTGCCGACACTAAATTGGTGGTTGGGTGAAGATACTTGTGCATAGGGGTGTGTGCATGCCGTGGATTAGTGGGTATTGGTGTTAATGTAATATTCATTATATCGTGGAATGAGAAAAAAAAAACACAAGAATTAGTTTTCCTCGAACATTATTATTTGAGGTCCCATGCAGATGCAACAAGGATATCCAAACTTAACGAGGGCCCCATGCACAGCTGTGCCCATCAGAAAAATAGAATAATCTGTCTGCTCGCTGGTCGATGACTATTGGTTAACTCTACAGTAAAAACCCCTGTTTTGACGTTTGACCCCCAAATCCCTTGATTGAAGAAAGGAAAAGTAAAAGAGAAAAATGCTAAGAATCTGTGGAATCACAAAAGCATTCGAGTTGGAATGATTGAGAACGCAAAAGACCAACCATCAAAGGAAAACGGATTGATTCTCTGTCTAAGTTCAAAATAGAGAAGCAAAAGCAACCACTTTTTTTTTTTTTTTCTCTCCTGTGAATTGAATTGAATTACCGAGACAGAGACAGAGAAGAGGAAAGGAAAGATGGCGTTGGAGGCTATTGTTTCCATTGTTGTAGGAAAGCTGAGCGATTCCATCATTGCAGAAGCAAAATCTCTCTTTGAAGTAGGTGAGCAATTCGAATGCATTCGAAGAGACCTGAGGAGCTTGCAATGCTTTCTGAAAGACGTTGATGCAAAGGTGCACAGGAAGGAAAATGCAACAGTGTGGGATTGGATGCAACAAATCCGAGAAATTGCTTATGATGCTGAAGATATCATCGACTTCATCCACAGTGTAGCTGCCAGACGAGAAGCTGCCGGAGGAGGATTTATAGACCATGCCAAAAGATTCTTCAAGGCGCATGAGCTGACAACTTTCCTCAATTTTGGTGAGCGGATTCAGAAAATAAAGTCGAGGATCAGTGACCTCTCCAGCAGCAACCAAATTTTGAATATTGACGTTATCGGCCAAGAACAAGGACAAGAGTCAAGTTCATTGAGCCGTTATAGGTGGAATGTTGCCCTATTTGAGACGCCGGATGTCGTCGGTATGCGAGAGGCGATGATGACTCTTAAGGAGCGGTTGATCGATAGAGATCCCAAGCGTCGTGTTGTTTCTATTGTTGGCATGGGCGGTTCCGGTAAGACCACTGTCGCCAAACAGGTTCGTTCTGATGTTCAACGTTATTTCGACTGTCATGCTTTTATTTACCTATCTCAAAAATGTAAACGTAGAGAAATTTGGACAAGCCTTATAAAATCCCTAATGAAGCCCCAACCCGAGCAAGAGGAGATAGAGAAATTGAATGATCAGGAATTGGGGGAGAAGCTTCGATGTCACTTAAGTGATAAAAGATATCTAGTGGTGATTGATGATATATGGTCTAAGGATGCATGGGACACATTGAAAGACATACTACCAGACAGTTTGAACGAAAGCAGGGTGATGCTTACTACTCGTAATAAAGATGTTGCCGCCTATGCCGATCCGTCGAGCCCTCCTTATGAAATACGCCTTCTTAATGATGATGAGGGCTGGGAATTATTCTTGAGGAAGGCCTTTCCGGGCGAAAACGCTCCAATTATTTGCCCCGAGGAGTTGGAAGACACAGGGAGGCAGATCTTTGCAAAATGTCACGGTTTACCACTAGCTATTGTGCTTTTAGGAGGTCTCTTAGCAAGAAAAGGTGCAAAATTGAGTAAATGGTCCAGAGTTCTTGAGAATGTAACCAAGCGTCTTGCTGAAAGCTCAGATGAATTGATGGAAATACTTGCTTTAAGTTACTATGATTTGCCTTTTTACTTGAAGCCATGCTTTTTATACTTCGGCCTTTTCCGAGAGGACTGTGAAATCAGTTCAAAGAGACTAATCAGGTTGTGGATTGCTGAAGGATTCATTCAACTGGGAGATACAAACACTAGTGGGATAAGCGAAAACCTGGCAGAGGGCTACTTAGAGGAGTTGATTGATAGGAGCATGATTCAAGTGGAAACTACGAGAACTAATGGATCAATCAGAACATGCCGCATCCATGATCTGTTACGTGACCTCTCTATACTTGAAGCTAAAGAAAGTAACTTCTTTGCAGCCCTGGCTGATAATAACACCAATAAAGGTTTAAGTAGTGTACGGCGATTGGCACTCTATTCTGACACCGAAGTCAATGATGCAATAAATTGCCCAACTGCAACACTGCGTTCCATGTTGTACTTCTCTGCCCGTGAAATTAACTTTTCAAAATTATTCAACAGAGGTGTCAAATTTCTAAGAGTGTTGGAAATAGATGGAGAAATGGTGACAACAAAAAGAAAACTACCTACGAATATCGGAGACTTTGTTAATTTAAGGTATTTGAGTTTGAGGGGTTGTTTGATAAAAAGTCTTCCATCGTCCATCGGCAAACTCTCTAACCTACTGACTCTGGAGCTAACATTTGTGGGCACCTTGCCAGAAGAAATTTGTAATTTGGGTCAGTTGAGGCATCTATATGCATATTCCTATGATATTCGTGGGCATCGACTGCTACATAACTTAAGAAACCTCCAAACATTATGCTTATCTGCTGGCAGTTGGATAGAAGACTGCTTAGGAAAGCTGACCAATCTTAGAAAATTGGGCATACGTGGAGATCTAAGGCCACACCACCAGGCATTGTCTGACTCTATTGATAAACTGTGTTGCCTCCGGTCGCTTAAACTAGTATGTGGGAACTCAATCCCACGGTATATGTGCTTAACTCATCATTCGCATCTCTATAAATTGTACTTGGAAGGACTGACAGAGGAACTGACCGAGTTGCCACGAAATCTTGCTAAGCTGACTTTGTTGAATTCCAAATTAGAACAAGATGCCATTGCTACTACGGAGAAACTGCAAAATCTTAAGATTCTCAGATTATTGGCTGGATCTTATTGTAGTGAGAGCATGACTTTTTCTTCTGGAGGATTTCGTCGGCTGGAGTTCCTTAAACTTGACTGCTCAAATCTACAGGAATGGATAGCTGGGGAAGGATCAATGCCATCTCTCAATAGGGTTGAACTCCTCAATAAGGATAATTTGAGAAAACTTCCTGAGAGAGTACGCATTCTCTCAAGATGAAATTGGTTCAAGGAAGAAGACAAGTGAAGCATAAATGGAGTTTGCTGAAGAACAGGTATTGTATGTTTTTAGTTTTATTCTATTAGTTGGGCATTTATAGTTATATTGTTATAGTGGATGTGAATGCTCTGCAAGTTGTACTATAGGTACTCTCTCATACGTTCTAAAACACAACATGCACTAACAAATTATGAGCCCATTGTCCCACTAGATACAAGAGAGCTTTGGAATTTACTTACCTAGAATAAAAATTAAAGGATCATTAAATGTTGCCAATTTTTTGATCTAAGGCCATTAGATAGATAGTGAATGGTTGTCTTAGTTATATATCTGGGAACATTTAATGGAGACCATTGAACCATCAATGGATTGGGCATGGATAAGGTCTACCTAAGACATTATCTTGATTTATATCCTTGTCCTTAAGTTTTTGTTGTTCTTGTTGGTGTTGTTGTTGATGCTGTTGGTGTTGTTTTCTTTTGTAGTTTTTTGTTATTATACTTAATAATAATAATAATAATAATAAGATTCTAAGCTAGAAACTGTAAGATATCATGTACCAAACCAAAAGCTTAAGCTGATAGGGGGAAGGCCCAAACAGGTATATGAAGTCATGTCAAAACCATTACTTGGGCGATGTAGGACTTTTCCCAACACTCCCCCTCACGTGCTTAGGCATTTTGATTGCAATGGTTAGTAACTCTTGACATGGTATTAGAGCTATTATAGGTCCTGGATTCGAATCCACGTTTCCGTGTCCTTGGTATTATATTGTGGGACCAAGTGTGTAGAGTAGAAGGCCCCATGCCGCTTTATAGAAGGCACGTGCTTCGAGTCCAGGCGGTGTCCTGCCCAAGGGGGGGTGTTAAGTATATTGTTGGCCACAACTTTAATGCCTAGGCATTTTGGTTGAAATGGTTAGTAACTCTTGACAGCAATCTCTAGTGAGAACCTTTTTAAATGTGCTACAGACCCTTGCCATTCCATCCTTCACCTTTAAATATATGGATTGGATCACCAAAATCGAAATTTGAGGGGCATGCAATTATCTTTTGTAGGGAACCCTACATTAACTATGTGATCATTGATTTTCCCCATAATTTCTCATCAAATTTATGTCTCTTCCTCTTTACTTTGTTTTCTAGAGATGAATAAAAGCTAAAAATTGATGCAGCTATTCTTTCATAAATAGATAGAATCAAAGGAATCATGTTAACTTTTTCAGCACTATTTGACAGTTGAATGACAGTACAATAATCTTTGCAAAACCATTACTAGCATGCAACATAGTACATTTGCTTCACTCCAAATGATTTGCATATTAGGTCATCTAGATGGGCATTACAATCACATACATTAGATAATCATATTTTATTGAGGCAGCTGATCACAGTTTAACCACCCACAATTCTTGTCACTGTGTGATATATCCAGTGAACAAAGTGGCCAAAAGAGTTTTGGGCTAGGGCATGTTCTCTGCGGGCCCAACCATTCAAGGGATAAAAGCTAAAAAATTTAATCCAATCTTACGTGCTAACAATGGCGCTGTGGTTACAACTAGGCAGGCCAAGCCGAGCTGAACCTTTTCTTTTCTGTCTCATTTAGTCATTAGGCCTACTATTTCAGCCCAAGTTTAACCCACAGGTCTAGGAATTGGTGACAGACCCATCTTTTATTAAGAGATTATAGTTCCATTTTACATGCGATATTTTGGGCTAGTTTAGGACATTTAATTGGGTATGTAGATAGAAAAATGCCCTTACAAGCTTATAGGCCTAAACCTCTTCTTGAATCCAATGAACAGCAGGCCTGTACTTGAGCCACTCCTAGGTATGCCAAGCCCAATTTTAACACTGATTGATAAGTGCGCCGGGGTGACCCTTAAACCTCTATTATACATGGTTCAAAATAGTTACATAGTGGCCACTATATCAATCATAGCGGCAAGGGCCACTACGCTATTTGTGTGTTAGTGCCACTACATAGTGGCTAGTTTATAATTTATAAACCCCAGTTAATAACTTCAAAGGGTCTCCTTGCTCCCCCTTTTTGCTTCTCTTCTTTCATTTTTACAATAGTTCTTCTCCCACTTGGGTCCCTAACATCACTTTCTTCCAATTTAAAGCTCGAAGACACTCCAAAAATACAATAAGGGGACTGCTATGGCCCTTATTTTAGTTACTATTGCAAGAAGGAAACACATATTCTAGCCTTTTACAATATTCTAAATTTTTTAGATTTTTTTTTCTGGATTTTTTTGACAATTTTTTCGAATCGCAACGCTACCTACTATGTAGCATTTTGGCAGTCAGCCGCTATGCCAACTGCAATCACTATATTGATCCTTGCTATTATATACATCATATACATCAATGTTTCTTTTTATGTTTTCGATAATCTCTTATATATTGAGAAGGTGAGAAAGAAATAGACTGTAAATCCTAACTCATAACATAAAGAAAACAGATAAATTCGGAACAGAGAAAATGGAGAGGATAACTCTCAGATTGCATTATTTTTTTTTAACTTTACAATGGCATTGATTCCTCTACTTATAGAACAGAACAGAGGAGTAGCTTTTGACATAAGAGAACTATCTAACTACAGTTGTTAACAAACTTTCTGTTTAAACAGTACACACAGTTGTTAACAGACTTTCTGTTTAAACAATACACTGGTCTAAATGTCATGAGACTAGTACAGTTACAACTTACAACTGTTGAACTGTTTTCTATTATAACTGAAGAAACTCAGCTAAGTCAGGACTCAGTGTCAGTAAGCTCAGTTATTTTAAACGTCTTTTTCTACTATTTGTCAACAGGCCTTCTCGTGCCTATGTGACAATCAGTGACAAAGAGCTTGAAACAAAAAAACTGAAACTGCTTAGGATGGAGCCATGTCCTCAAGCTGATCCTGTGATGATGCATAGTGCAAAGTAATATCTTTGCATAGGACCTTCTTCCTGATGAAGTATTTGTCGACCTCTATGTGCTTGGTTTGCGCAAGGAAAACAGGATTTGAGCCTAATGAATGGCAGACGGAGAAAAACATCAAGGTCCTTAGGAGCAGCTCAGAGCCAGTGGAGCTCAGCAGTAGTGTGGGTTAAAGACTTATATTCTGCCTCGGTTGATGAATGAGCAACTGTGTTTTGCTACTTGGCACACCAAGACATAGGAGAAGGATCAAGGAACACACAAAAACCAGTGGTAGAGTGACGATCAGCTATGATGCCCTGATACGAATATGGATACGAACACGGATATGGAGGTCGGGGATGCGACTCTGCACTTTAGAAAATTTAGAACACGAATACGGATACAGGTGTCCTAAATTCTCCTTTAAATTACATTTTAATTAATGAAATTATCATTATTTATATTCAATTCTAACATTTTCCGTGTTGAAAAGTAAGAAAACTTAATGAAATAAATGAAATAATGGACTTGCTAAGTAGGATATACTAAACTTATACCCTGGAAGTATTGGTGCAATATCAGGTACCAGTACAAGTATCCTATCGGTCCAATACGGATTCGTTGGGCTTATACAAGTATCCAGGTATCATAGACGATCAAAGGTATCCCCAACCCAACCGGCATTTGAGAATGCCAAGACCCCCTCTTAATTTGAACCATAAGATAAGGTCCGTTTAATATATCTCAGAATACTCTTCAATGTTCTACACAATGCTTCTGCATTGGCTTGGATCAACCATCAACGTTTTTTTTTTTTTTTTTTTTGATCAGCAATAGTAACTTTTTATTAAAGGAGAAAGGGTTACAAAGAGAGAATAATAAAAAGAAAAAGCATGAAGGAAACACAAAGGTACAAGAGTATTGTACTCCACTCATACAATAACTATAAGATAAAACCCTCCCAAGGGGAAACCCTCTCAACACCTTGTTTGGCTAAAGCATCCGCTATTATATTTGCTGACCTATTTTGGTGTTGAAAGCTAGCATTCCAAATTTCATTAAAGAGGAATTGGAACTTCCATGGAAATGCTTTCCTATTTGAGATTCAGGCAATTGCATTAGAAGAATCACTCTCCACAATAAGAACACTATGGTAGAACCTCAAAAATCATCGAAGAGATTCCAAAATTGCTCTTACCTTTTCTTCATTAGAGTTACAAACCCCCACATATTTAGAGAACATAAATAAAACATCCCCATTGCAATTCTGAAGCACGACCCCAGTACCAACTGGTCCTGGCTTCCCTCTCACGGCCCCATTAACATTAAACTTAAACCAACCAACAGGAGGAGGAGACCAAAGAATAGATTTTTTCATTTTAATTAGATCAACCATCAATGTGAAAACTTGAGAAAGAGAGAGGCTTCTATAGTTACACGGTTACGGTTTACTATTAGGCATTGAAGTCTGATTGAGTAGGTCCCTTGCATACTTAGTCTATGAAAAGAATAGATCAGAAGGATCTCTGTTGTTCTCAATACCAAGAAAGTGGTGAAGTGTCCTTAAATTCTTCATTTTAAATATGAAGCTGAGGTAAGAAATCAGTTGACCAATGTACAAGTTGTCATTTCCAGTTGCGATGAGATCATCGACATAGACCATGATGATGGTGATGGGCAACCCATGATGTATTGATGTCTGATAAAAAAAGATTAATGTGCATATGTTTGCTAAAAACTCAACCCATTGAGATAGTTAGAAAACCTCTCAAACTAAGTCCAAGGAGCCTGCTTTAGACCATAAGAGATTTGTGGAGTTTACAGATGTGATTGGGGAAATAGGGATCTACAAATCCTTGAGGTTGGACAATATAGAAGTCCTCTTGAAGGAGCCCATGTAGAAAAGCATTGGTCACATCTAATTGTTGAATCCATCCAAAATGCACTGCTAATGCAAGGACCACATGAATAGTTGTGTGTTTAACAACTAGACCATTGAAGGTATGCAAGATGAGATCTTCATCATCAATTGGGTAAGAAACTCTGGCTAGTGATGTAGTTTGGGTCCCACAAGTGGTCCCATTCAAATCTAATTAGATTAGGACTATGTTATTTTATTAGTAGCTTTTTAATTGCATTATTAGAGAAGTTTTTATTAATCAAGTAGGGTTTGTTTAGGTATTAAGTTTGCTTTTATTATATATATGGTATTGTGGAGAAGAAATTCTCAGACTTGGATTGATTAATAGATTTGTGGATTTTTATCTTCGAGCTGCCTCCTTGTGTGTGTTAAAGTCTTGTTGAAGATAATTCGAAGTGTCATCGGACACGTACTTCGGCACTCTACGCAAGCCTTAGCCCTAGGGCCTGGATCACTCTCTCATTCCCACTATCTTTCTTTATTTTCCTATCTTTCTTGATATTGTTCCCTTTCTCCTAATCAAACAATTCCATCAAAAAGAAAAAAATCAATCATGGCCCCTCACAGCTGCCTCTAGTGTGAATAAGAGCCAAATCGTATCCTTATCTTTAGGTTTTGTACCTTTCTTATACATACCCATGAGTCCCAGCCCATCCTCCTTACCCCTTTGTATTTCTTATTTTTGCTACCCATTGTTTTGGTTGCACTTAGTTCTTGCTTCTTATAAGCTCCATATTTTTTTTCTCTTGGTTATTTCTTGATGAACAGTTGGGTATCAGCAATGCTTTCTTCGTCTCTTGTTCTCCAATACCAAGGAAGGCAAGGTGTTGAGAGAGCTATTTATTTGCAGGTTACTAACTAGAATTTCAGACTCTAAGGTGACTTAACTTTGCAGGTTGTATAATCTGACATTTTACAATGTGGGTGTCTGGTGTTAAAAAAAAAGATATCTGAATCGTATAAAGTACTATAGATATTTGAAGTAGAGAGACATATTTTCTCATAAGTTTCATGGGAGCTTTTTTCACTGTCATTTTGGCATTATTTATTTTGATCTGTGATATACGGACGCGGCAAAATTGGGGACATATCCTGCAGGTGTGGGTGCGGCATACGTATCTAATATGGCAAAAAAAAAAAAAAAAAAAAAGATTCGACAATCATCCCTTTTTTTTTCTTTGGCTGAATTTGTAGAACGGAAGAAGAAAATAACGCATTCAAGTTTTGAAGGACAAAAAATTTTGTAAATTTTTGTCAAACACCCAAATTTTTGTAAATTTTGTTATATCCCCGTGTCCGTATCCAATTCTTGAATACTTTTTTGCCATGTCCGCGTATCCTTCATTTTTAGGTTTAATGCATCTGACTCTTACATACACATCCGCACCCGATACTCATATCCGAGTCCATGTAACATAAGGTGGAGGAAGGCTATTTTGAGTTGAGACAGGGAAAAGAGGAAGCTTTTCTTTTTGGTAACTGAGCCATACACTCCGGAAGAGAACTCACAGAAGTGGGAAGAGAACTTGCACTCATGGGAAGAAAGCCCACAGAGTAGGAAGGCAGCCCAGCCCACACACGCTAGAAGAAAGGTGTCGTAGTAAGAACTGCTGACACCTACCATAGAAAGAGAATGGACATGAATGGACAGGTAAGACAAAGGAATGGAGAATGGGAGAGATATGAAGAAGAAATTTTTTCTGGTACGGGAGAGGGAGAGAAGAAAGCAATGACATTGCACTTGATGACATGTTTCGCCTTCATTTTCGGCCCATGCAAGATCACTTCCCACAATGGCGCAAAGAAAGTTCTAAACGTGAAGTTCTGTGAGCTCCGCTTACTCAAAAAGTGAATTTGGGCCTTCACCTTTTAAATTCCCTTTTAAAAACTCTGATTACCAAACAAAATTTTGGAGGCTTTTGGGCTTGTCCAAAGCCAAAAACTCAAAAGGCCAATTTATGAAGTCCAACCAAACACACCCTTAAATAGTATCAATTGAGAGATGTTACAATGCTGGAAATTTGGCTTGAGAAAAACTTATTCGAATCTCAAACAGTAAATTTGAAGGACTTTGTTTTCTTAAGTTCTGACAGGTCTTGCATTTGACTTTGATAGGTTTGCTTCGTAGGTCTTCAATAGCTTGCGATGGACATTGGACTCACGTGATTGGGGTGTTAAAAAAATGCATGAGATGTTGTAAAGGATTGGGAATGTTATAATTGTCTTACAGTTTAGCAGCTTTTGGGATGCTGTAATTATTGTGTAACAGTTGAATGTAGAACTTGAACGTTATGTGGATGGTAGAATCACTGATAAATGGACGTGGATTTTGTATTTTGTAATTGGGATGGAAGTGCGCTTTTGTTTTGATGAATTGATATGTTGTAATTGGGTGTTGCAGTTTTATATTGTATTTTAGAATGGAATGGATTTTATATTTTCGAGTATAATTGGATGTTTTAATTTGGAATGGAATTGGATTTTGTATTTTAAAATGGAATGGAATGAATTTCGTATTTTGGCATGAAATGAATTTGATGTAAACTTCAAGCCCAAAGGGGCATACAGATAGGGGGATTGTGGGTATTGTAGTGGGATGTGTCTGAATGTTGGAGACACTTGAATCTTGAATGTTTTATATGTTGAACCAGGTAAGAAATACCAGGAATGATGAATGTTTTAAATGTAACTGTTGAATGTTGAATGAGATGATTATATATATATATTTATATAAATATAATAGTTGAGTGAATGGCATTTCTAGGTTTTTTATGGATTGAGTTGGTTGCAAACTTATTCATCGGATATTGGGGCACCTTCATGGAGATGCTTCACTGGTGTTTGCAAAAGTCCCAGCTGACACCTAATTCCTACGGATATCATTGAGTCTTTGCTCATTTGGTATTCTTTCAAAAGCTTAGAGTAACGTGGAGGGTAGTAAGCTTAGAGTAATGTGGAGAGTAGTGTTCATGGATCTTTTGTACCTGCCACAGAAACAGTTTGATAGGTTGTAATTGATATCAGACTTTGATTCTTCCATTTTAAGATACCTCTAAACTGTTAAGATGATTTTTTTTTTGGTTTGTTTGTTTGTTTGTTTTTTTTTTGGGTATTCTTTTAATAAGCTTAGAGTAATGTGGAGGGTAGTGTTCATGGATCTTTTGTACCTGCCACAAAAACAGTTTGATAGGTTGTAATTGATATCAGACTTTGATTGTTCCATTTTAAGATACCACTAAACTGTTAAGAGGATTTTTTTTTCCTTTTTTTTGGTTTGTTTTTTTGCCATCTTTTGTCTTAAGAAATGTATACAGGTACTGCAGGGATAATGTTTTAATCAAGCACATAGATTACAAAGTTGGAAGCAGGATGTTTGGGATTGATGTGAATTTTTTATTTTTTGCTTTGCTTACAAACGCCCCTAGAGAAAACAGCTATACAATATGACAAAAGACATCATGATCAGACAACACCAGAAAGAAAGATGCAGAGTATGAGTTGGTTAATGGAGCAAAGGATTCCAAAAAAGAAAGAAGATTGCTCAATTGACTTCCTTTAAAAGCCTTGGAAATGCTGCCCGAACAACAGAGGAGCAGCTCCATGTTCTTATGTTCTGATGCTTGACTGAGGACAGGTCACAGGGAGAGCCTTTTTTTTTTTTTTTCTGCTCTTTCTTTTGAGTATACCAGTTATTGGGGGCTGGGACCCCACCCAAAGAAGAGAGAAACATCAGAGAGGTGATGGAGCCCTCAGCCCAGGTAACACGGCCTCTAGCTAGGGAAAGGCGTCTGCCAAGTTTGAACCATGGTGAGGCAATTAAGAATTGACACCTCTTACCAGTAAGGTAAGAGGCTGTTCTTGACCGGAAGAGGACTTCCATTCCTTGTTTTTCCAAATGAAAAAGATGATTCTCATGAAGGCAGTGTCCATTGCTTTTCTGGCTAAAGTGTTGCAGCAGCAGAGAAAGCATCTCAAATTGACATTGGAGACAGCAAAGGAAGAAGATGAATGCCTAAAGATATCATCATAACCATTTCCAAATCTCATGAGCAAGTAAACGTTGAAAGAACGGATGCGTAGAAGTTTCTTCTACATCAGATTCAGGCGCCAGCCAAAGCATGAACTCTGGGGGGCTGAACCTATTCCAAACTAAAAGAAGAAGCCCAGCTGACTCGAGAGGATCTAGAGCAAGACAAATAAGTCAGGCAGAATTTAGACTTAAGCCAGGCAGAATTTAGACTTAAGCGACCATCAGGCTGAGCCTTCCAATTCAAGGTGTGTCGCTGGGTGGGGGCACCTCTTTGGAGGACTTCTGAGGCCTGAAGAAGTGCTTGAACCTTTGTTGGAATGCTGGGGGCCATGTTCCAGACAGTGTCAATGAAAGACAAATTACCTTGTTCCCAAAATTAGGAGAAAATAACAGATTGGGAATATATATATATATATATTTATATCTCAAAGCCATTGAGAAGTTGGTCATCGAATATAATTTTAAAGGGTTGTTAGTGTGCAGTCCACATGAGAACATAACATTATGCATATATGTACCCCTCAACTGTTTTGGAAATAGTTAAGAGTCCGGATCCACCAGGCTCTTGAGCTCAGAGATATCCCGAGATGAGTGGGAATCCACCATTCATGTAATTGAATACGCAATAATAGTATAAGTGTTAGAATAGGGAGGGGGAGAGAGAGCTCTTATTCATTAGATCTGTGTGTACATAATAGGGAGGAGGAGGATCTTATTTATAGAATAAGATTGCTTCCTCCTCAAGCAACCCAATAGGGAAAAACCCTAACCCTTGTAATCTCTTTATCTCATGTGGGTCCCAATGTGGGCATCCACCTATGATAATAACATCTTATAACACTCCCCCTTGGATGACCACCATTCAATGACAGTTGCCTCATTAAAACCTTGTAAAGGAAAAACCCAGTGGGATAAAAACCAAAGCGAAGGAAAAAGAGTACAACATTCTACAGGATCATTGACTTGGTGTTGGACGTGCATAATGCTGCCTCGTTAAAACCTTAACTAGGAAAACCCAGTGGGACAAAACCTAGAGAAGGAAAAAGAGTACAGCGCACATATGTCCTGGGTAGCATACTTCAGGATGCCTCCCCCTGATGACTACTCCCCCTGATGATAACATCTTTGTACATAATTAAGCATGTCAATCTCGTATACAATTTCTAAAATACTGAGTTTTGGCAAAACTTCGTAAACTGATCAGCCAGGTTGTTGCTTGAACGAACTTGCTTGACTTCAATCTTGTTATTCTTCTGAAGCTCATGAGTGAGGAAGAACTTTGGAGTAATGTGCTTCGGCTTGTCATCTTTAATGTGTCATTCTTTAATCTGTTGAATACATGCCCCATTGTCTTTGCAAATAATGCTCGGAGTACCTGTACTAAGAGGTAATTGACAAGAACTACATATATGCTGAGTTAAATATTTTTGCCATACACATTTCCCACTGGCTTAAAAATCTCAGCATGGTTAGAATAAGTAGCGACCAAAGTCAATTTAGTAGAATACCAAAAACAATGATGGCAACCATTAAGAAACATACAACATGTCATAACATTTGTATAATACCAATTCAAAGCTTTGGTGCAAAACTATATATGGGAAGCATATTTATAAAGAGTGAAAATCTCATTAGAACTTCTCTCGATCTGCGGGTCGAGATAAAATAGTCAATAGTTTTCTCGAGCTCTTCTGGAGTCTCGATTAGATTTATAAACTTCTACTATTATAAATCCATTTAAGGATTGTATAAACAGGAACAAGCAAATGGGATTGTTTTCATACCATTCCTTAGATAAATATCCACTAAGACGATTGTACCATATTCTTCTGGAATGCTTCAGGCTGTACAATGAACGTCTTACTTATATTGAGTACGTACTCTCTGACTTTGCTTCAGGCAAAGCAAATCCTTCTGGGATTTTCATATATATAACTGTGTATGTTTTCAATCCCAAGTTTCTACAGGAAACCTTGTATCACAAGTTTGCCTTTCGTTCATTTTCCTTACAAACACCCATTTGCAACCTACAGGGTTAACACCGTTTGGGGTTTGTACTATAGGTTCATATATACCACGTCTATTTAGAGATTGTAATTCCTTAATGGTATCTCTTTATTTTGGCCAATATGTTCTTTGTCGACATTCATTTATAGAACATGGTTTTATATCCCAAACAACATTCTTAATTTCCATTGGTATTTGAGTAGCTACCGCATATACAAATGCGTCATCGATGATAATTTCATTTCTATCCCATCTCTCTCTTGAATAATTATAAAGTATAGAGATCTCTTTATTTATTGGGTACCCATTGCCTCTTCAGGGGCTTTCAGAGTCTCTTCTGGGACTCATGTCTCTTCCGGGACATTAATTTCTTCAGGAAATTTGGGGAGAGTGGATTTTATCATAAACTCTTCGGGAGTATACCTCTTCTGGAGTATAATTGGGATATGATTGCTCATTTCTCTTCTTCTGGAGAGTTGAGTCCTTGAAACCTATAGTTCTACCACGCTTCTGGCGTGTATAGATTCATTTGTTGCCATATTTGGACTTTGTTCTTCAGGAACACTAATTCGTACTTGTCCTACAGGGACATTAATTCGTGCTTGTGTGTTCATAGCCGATACATGTGACCTAGTCACTTTTGCTGCATCATTAAAAGCATCAGGGAATTCATTTATAATTAAGTGCACAATTCTCCGTACTTGATCTCACATTGTGAAGTACATAAATCAAGATGAGATTGAGTGGAAGTATTCCACATTAATTCTCGCCGTTCTTCAGGAACGGATTGTTCTTCAGGAACAAAGTGTTCTTCAGGAACTCTCTTATCTCCCCCTAACGGCGAGAAGACTATCTCATCAAGATGACAATCAGCAAAAACGAACAATGAATATATCTCCTGTCATGGGTCTAGATATCCAATAATTGGGGTGAAGTATAACTAACATAGAGTTTACGTTCTGAGTTCATGTAAGTCACAAACCTACGCTATCAAGTCTTATAAAATTATAAAAAAAATATGCCCAAGGAAGTGTACCCTAAGTGTAATAATTTGTGCTAATAGGCAGGATTTGATGAGTTCACTAATGTCACACTATACCCTTTGCGAAAAGGATGGTCAATAGATGGTACTCTAAGGAGTACGTAACAGAAGTATCAATAATTTACCAGAGCATAAGACCCCTGGGATAACAAGCTTCTGGCTTAACTTTGTCGTTTTGCTCATAATCGAATATGATTCGATTTTTAAAGATTGTCTTGTAATATAGCCTTGAAATATAAGGAGAATGCACTTAGCTTTTCTAGTATCAGCTTCTGGCTGTCAATACTAGTAATGATGTGCAAATACCATTAGGTAGACTCTTCAGGAGCATTTAAATATTTGTATGGATACAGCTATGATCGATGCCGTGTACGAATGAAACACTAACTCAGAGAAAAACTTCTGGTTTTTTTTTCAATGTAGTGTGTTTTGTTGCACTGTCTACTGGACAGATATTATCCTCAGTATCATGCATTCCATAATCCATATAGCAAGTAATAATAAACTTACATAACTAGTTAATCGCATTGTAAAAATAAAAGTAAGAACAACTAAACAATTCAGCATTCAAAGCAAATATAACATAATATACGGGGGATTAAAAATAAGTCCTAGCACTCAACAAAATATCTAAGAACCGAACTCAATGTTCAAACTCATAAAAGTAGTTGTAGGTCTTCCAGACCATGCTTGGTGGTTCGCCCCAATTTCCAAACAAAATGCCTTCTCAATCACCTCTCCTGGGGTGGTTTATTTCATCTCTACGGGAGAACATATTATATCTACCTCTTCTGGAGGGATTTTAATTGACTAATCTGGCATTTATTTCAAGCATTGGGTGTATGACCATCTGCTGGTGATCATCCCTGTCTAATGGGGATATAATGGCGCGGAAAATAAGAGCGTATGCCATATCCTTCAGGGATATTTTATTTCCGACTTTGATAGTATCACCAAGCCTTTTAGAGTGTGTAAAGATCGACTTACCAATAACAATCAAACAAAAATAGAACTTCGGGTTCTCAATATCCGATGACAAAATATAATGAAGAATTGGCCAATCAGAAAGTTAGAACTTCGGGTTCTTAACTGATGAATCAGAACTTCTAGTTCTGTCAATACTTCAGGCTAGTGATAGAACTTCAGGTTCTTAGAACTACTGGTTCTATCAAAGCTTCAGGTTTGAATCACAACTTCTGGTTCTATCAAAACTTCAGGTTTGATTTCATGGCCGTTGTATCGATCTACACTACTTTGAATCTTTAGAAATCAAAGCTCCAAGTTTGATTATGAATATGAATCTTCGGGTTCATATTCTAAATCTTAGAACTTCTGGTTCCAGATAATGTATGGATCTTCAGGTCCAGATTATTCATTGGATATAGAACTTCAGGTTCTATTATTTGGAACTACTGCTTCTGGCAATAATAAATTCAGCAAAACTAAAGTTTCAGATAATCAGTAGTGATAATTATACCGAAGGAATTATATCAAGCATGCAGTACAATGTTATAGAATATAAAAATAAATGTATATGAGAAACAGAAAATAAAATGTAGAACTTCAGGTTCTTAACATCCAATCAAAGATAATAATAAAAATGTGATGAGGAATTGAGAAATTTGAAGTTTAGAACATTAGGTTCTCAACTTAAGAATCAGAACTTCTGGTTTTAAAATAGTTCATAGATCTTTCAGTATGAGTTAGAACTTCAGGTTCTGGATTAGGATAATTCATGGATCTTCAGGTCCGAGTTAGAACTTCTGGTTCTAGATTAGGATAATTCATGGATCTTCAGGTCCGAGTTAGAACTTCTGGTTCTAAATTAAAATAACATACAGAACTGCATATTCAGATTATGTATTCGATATAGAACTTCTAGTTCTAAGTATCATATGAAACTTCGAATACGTATTGTAGATCTGAAAACTTCTGGTTTCAGAGTAAAATAAATAACGGATCTTCTGGTCCGAAATCGACGGATCTTCTGGTCCGGATTCAAATGAACTTCTGGTTCATAGATTAAAATAATTTACGGAATTTCGAGTCCGAATTATTGATTCCATATAGAACTTCTGGTTCTAAATATCGTATGGAACTTCGGGTTCCAATTTCTTGCATAGAACTTCTGGTTCTATTTATGATTCATGATCTTCAATTTTATCATGATCTCCTTTTGATAAATTACAATTTATCACTCGAATTAAAATGATAAATACTTATAGATCTAAAAGGAATAAAGTTAAATGCAGATCTATGTGAAAGCAACCCACATATCAAATTTAGCCCCAATTACATATCCCTAACCCTATCATCCATGGCTCACAAATTTATTCCGTTCGGATTGGTGTACAATCGATCCAACAATCCCATAAATTTGGATCCGACCGAAACTTGGGGCGAGTTGCTATCATGGGGTCCCATGTGTGTTGTAAGGTTTGGATTGAATAATAGATAGGCCCTACCTAGAGTTCTCATGAAAAAAAAATGGTGAGGGACGGATGCGTACGAAGATTCTCCTATAAATATATATAGAGAGAGAGAGAGATGAAATTACGATAGCCAATCAATTATCAAAATTCAATTTGTTTTATCAAATTTAATCTACCTGATCTGCATGTGTTTTCCATTAGATAAATATAAAAGAAAAAGAAAAAAAAAAAATAGATGGACAATTAATGCACCAAAAACCTGATAATCATAATAAAACTCTCTTACGTTTTTATGAATGGATCATAATCTTTTACTTCAAACAAATAAAATAACAAGTAGGCTCTCACCAAAATCAAATGATCAAGAAGCTCAGTAACCTACCAAATCAAAAGCCAGAAACCTCACTAAACTATTAGAGTATAACACTGATCAACAAATTATGAACTCAGGTTGATCAACACAGACATGAATCCAAGGCAATTTCTCTCTTTCCCTATCTTAAAACTTCACCTAGCTCACGCACGCACAGACTTCCCACTTATTACTTTTCTTCACAACACCCAAAATTTGATGAAGTTGCTATACCTCTCCAGACCGTTCACAAATTTTGGTGACTGTTTGATCACAGAGTTTCTTAAACAAAACACAACGTAGGTAATGGCTCATCGGCAACATCTATCGCTTACTCTAGTCATATTTTGTGGATCAAATTCAAATCAAATCTATCAATAGTCAAAACTCACAAGCTGCACAACAAAATAGAGATCTAGATCATACGCTCCAATCAAATCAAAAACTCAAAATCATCAACACAACAAAACTTTAATCAGATCTATAACGATCAAAGCCTCTTCCACCAAAATCACAACAAGAATCAGATCAAAACAAATCAGATCAGCATATAAAAAAAAACCCCGTGATTGTCCACGATCAGACCAAAATTGAGAAAATGAAGCAAATCAGAGAGACACAAGATCAGATCCGAACCAAAACATGCCAAATTCAAAAAGAAAGAAGAAGCTGATGCATGAACAGATTCTAGGGTTAGAGAGAAGGGGATCGAAGGGATCTGACCATCTCCGTCCTTGTCGAACAAGCTGAAAGCCTCCTTGAACTCGGAGATCTGATCGTCTGTGAGCTGATCTACCATTTCTGCTGCAGAAATCGAAATCGAAATCCAAGTCGAAATCGAAGGAAAGGGAAAAGAAAACGAAGAGAGAGGGTTTTGCGTCGGCTCCTTGGTGATCTGCGCAGAGTTCCGCCTCCACCAGCTCCCGCACAACGAGAGGACAGAGTTCCTGCGGAGGATGAGAGATCTGGAGCCGGATCTGCGATGGCGCTGTCGAGTACCGGGGAGATGAATGAGGGGAAGGTGGGTTGGTGCGACAGGATGAGAGGGCTGGGGTTCATCAGGGTGGGATTTGGGGATTTTCGGCAGCTCTCCTTCTTCTCCTACTTTGGCCCACTAAGAGGAGGGAGCTCTTCGTGCTGATAACGTGTTAGAATAGGGAGGGAGAGAGAGAGCTCTTATTCATTAGATCTGTGTGTACATAATAGGGAGGAGGAGGATCTTATTTATAGAATAAGATTGCTTCCTCCTCAAGCAACCCAATAGGGAAAAACCCTAACCCTTGTAATCTCTTTATCTCATGTGGGTCCCAATGTGGGCATCCACCTATGATAATAACATCTTATAACAATAAGTATATTTTTTATCTCTAGAAATGTCAACGTTGATGGGACAAATGTCAAATTTCTAATAGAAGAGAATCTTCTCCATGACTCCCTGGGGCCAGTTGGGCTTACCGGCTGATTGTAGCGACTTTCACATTCTTATCCCCATGATTTAGCGTCATATCCAATTTTTTGCTCATCAAATCTTTACACACTGATCCCTTGAATTAAAAAAAAAAAATCTATGATTAATATATTATTAAATTTTAACGTTGTTAAAATTTAAAGACTAGGTTAATTTTTTACAATTTGGATTAGTTTTAAGCTAGGGTCCATGACATATAGAGAGGGGGGAATGCTAGGGGGCATGCAATATAATCTAATTGAATTAGTTAATTCCAGTCATTACATTCTAAGCAAAGAATATATATATATATATATATATTTTTTTTGGCGAAGATCATTTGTACCCTTATATGAGCCCGCTCGGATGCCTTTGGTTCCGGGGATGGGCTTGAAGAAGGCAGAATCAGAAGCAGGGGCTTTTGGCTGTACAATAAGTGGGTCTCGCCCTACTGCAGTGGCCAGTCACCGACGATGAAAAGAATGGGAGGGGAGATTGGGGAGAGGATGGTAGAGGCGTTTTGGCAGGATGGCAAGTTGAAGGCGCTGAAATCAGTTCGGAGTCTTGGACCGGGTTGGGGCAAGAGTGATTTGACGAGGTTGGGGCTTGGCAGCAATTCTGGTTGGGGGCATTGGCACTGGTAAGTTTTTTGTACTGATTGAATTACTCGGACATGAAATATGTGAATTTTTTGCGGTATGTTCAGCATTGCTGTAAATTTAGAATAGAACATCAATGGATCACTTTTCTTGGTGATGACTGTCATTTCTCTTCTTTAGATTAATATATATCTGCTTTTCTTCTCTACAAAATAACTAAATATGAAAGGAGGCTTTTTTTTTTTTAATGTTTGAATGATTAATATATACTTGATAGTTTTGTTTCTTTTAGAACTTTGCAAGAAAAAGGGAAAAAGCCGGTAGAAGCTATATGTGCATGCCAAAACGAAGTGTGTTGTGTTTTGTTACCAAAAAAAAAAAAAAAAGAGGATGGAATTAGGAATAATTGATAATAGAATTGTCCCTATTTCCTACGTCACAAGGAATATGGAGAAGGGAAGGCAAGTATTATAAGTTCAAAGAACAAGATAATTAGGGTTGCCAAGAATATCCTTGGTCGAGGTAGCAAGAAAAACCACGATAGTCTGAACATTAATTAGGGTTGAGTAGAAGAGTATATCTCACAAATCCGATCCCAGACAAATGGGATAAGGCTATTAAGAAGAGCGATGATGACATTAGGGTCCACGATGGGATTGATTGCTTGTAAGCATGCAATTAGTTCCATTTTTCTTCTATAAGTTACTTATGCATTAATCAATCTAATGTTTTGCATCATAGTTCTAAAAGATTGTTTTGAGTCTCAATTGACTCGGACTTGGCACTTACTACGTTAGTCACCCCCCAGTCGCATCCCCAACCAAATCATTTTAAAGAAGTCCTAAATATAGTTTGTTTCCTCTATCTAGAGAGGCTTTGAGTAGCTTCTGAGACCTTATGCACCTATTTTGGAAGATTAAATCTGTTGGGAAAAGCGGTACAACGGAAATTACCCGTGATCAATGGATCAACCACGATGATACACACAATCACACCATCAAGCAATTACACACATGAACACAGTAATTTTACGTAGTTCGGCAATTTTACCTATGTTTACGGAGGAGAGAACTCATCTATTATAATCCCATCTTAATTTCCTCAGGATCTAAGGTTACAGTACATTAATAAATATAGTTCTCGCTTTCTTGTTCAATAAGAAAACCCATACATAATGACTAAAATACTCCTAACTTTGAACCTCGGTTCTGACTAAACCAGACGACTAATCCAGCTAAACCAGAATACAAGAAAAAACCCAACAATCTCTACCTTGGCTTGGGTTCTGCAAATCCTCAGAGTCACTTTGAGATACCAAGTAAATTCTTCACGCACCTTGAGATACCAAATAATGTCTTTATGCACCTTTTTGAATGGTACGTCACTACACTGATGGCGCAGTTTTTTCTCTTCAACACTCTAACATGTTGAACCAGCACTTCATGCACCTTGCTAAAAGGTATGGTTACAGACACGCTATGACCTAGCGTGACACCTATACCCCTAGCCCAGATGCATAGACAATCTTAATATTGTCTGGTGTTGATCAAGTCCAAATCGATTTGAGACTTCCCATAGTTGCCTCTGACCTCAACACCCTCATCTTGAACCTCCGAAGTACTCTCCATTTGTTGCCACATGCATGCATCCTTGTGACATAATGAACCTAACTTCTATCCGTCAAGACAAAATTGAAGACTTCCCCGAATCTGGATCTAACTGGTACCTGTGAATCCTTCCTTTTGTCTCCATCCTGATGTTCTTTCTGTCAAACCTACAATTGTCCTATTCTAGCCTGTTCTAGTGGGTTGGGCACAGTATATGCTGGTTAGGTATAACCTAATGCTAAACTGGCTTATTTCGACGTTAACAAGATTATCTTTTTCGAGAAAATCATATCTGTTTAGGTTTTCCTGGATTTCCGCTAGATGATATGATCGAAGACATATCAATCCATCTTCTGATGATCCATCACATCTAACTCCACCGAATTATAGATTTCCTCCCATGTTATTTGATGTCTCCTTCACTGCTCTACTTGAAAAGCATCCCCTATCAACCTGTAGAGATTTCTAATTATCTCACCTTCCATAATGACCAATGTTCCCTTTTCCACTTTCGTAACTGCACCCGCTACAGTGCACTTGCAGCCTTTGAAGTCTAAGGCCTCCCAATAAATCCAAATTTCTTCATAAATCCGGAACATATATCACATTCGTTAGGGTTTGAATAACATCATCATACACCTGGATCTCTACTGCTCTTATCTCAAATGCTCATCAATTTGCATTCTCCCCCATAAGAACAGATCCATCAACTATGAGAGTTATTTGCGTTAACCAATCTTTAAGCGAAAACATGATAGGAAGAATTTGAATTTCGATACCATGAATCATCAACCTGATCCATACTTGTAGTGGCCAAAAGTGATTCCTTGTCATTCCAATCCGAGCTTTCTTGCACACTACCTCCTTTTAATTCTGATTCTTTTGCTTTTCTTTCGACTTTAGCACGTCGCTCCTTCCTGATTCCTTTGACGCAGATCTAAGCTTTCATCAGAGTAGTCGGAGCAATCTCCTATTCATAACATCAAGTAATACTTTTCAATCATTGCTGTGTCACGGAGTCTAACAGTCTTTTCTGCCAATCTTTGAAGTCGTTTCTCCATCAAACACTTTAATCTGATTTGTATGCTTGAATCCATTACTATCATTGTGAATCGGGCAGTTGCTTCAGTCCCCCAAATTTTTGTCCATCAAACTGCCAATATCTTTTATCTGCCTCATAGATCTCATCACCACAAGCACGCTGGAAGAAATGGATTTGAAATCCGACTTTGAATGGCTTCGATATCGCAGAAACATTTTTCTGCACTTCAATTGGTCAAACCTTCTTTTTTACCGTTGAATTGCCCATTTCCTTCTACATACATGTAGATCTCCTCATAATGGGCCCGTAGGCGCAAATGGATCTTCGATCGGACATCGGACGATCAATATATCACGAAAACAATTTCATCTACAAATCTGGTCAAACTGCCTTTACCCGTTTTACCTATTGATATGTGCTAACGTCAGCACTATAGTTGGCAGGCTGGGTTGTTACTCCATGGGTCAGGCCAACCCGATCTGGAACCAGCTCGAAATTGACCTCACTGTTGGGCTTCTACACAAGAGTCAGGCAGACTCGACCCAGAACTAACTTGGACTGAAATTGCTTTGCTGTGCGAGCTAGGCTGGGTCAATATTGACTTGACCTAAAACCTACCCTAGCCTGACAACCAGGCCCAGTCGTCCCTTCTTCCTTGCTGTTTTTCTGCAACACAGGGGTTGGAACCCTAGGCTAACCCATTTTGTTTTTCCTCAGCAACAGTGACAATGGACCGGCGAGTGGTGTGCACGGTTCTGGTGGCAGCATCGGCTCCGGTAGCTGGTGGCGAGAGAGGCAGATGGATAGAGTGGTGTTGGCGGTTACTGTGGGCAAGAAAATGCTCAGATCCTCTCTATAATACCAAATCCCAAGCCCCTATCTTCCCTTTCCTTCGTCTCATCTGCAAAACCGAGAGTCCGGATCTTCTTTTGAGGCCCTACATCGTCTGGATTTTATCACCATGTGATTCCCCACCTTGTGATCTACATTCACAACTTAGATCTCTTTCTGATAGAACCGGGACCATCTGATTGTTCACGAACAATACCCTACCATCTCCAAGACCAACCAATTGGTTGTAATGAGGACTTCCTTGTTCTTAAGATGGTGAAATCGACTTTTTTTCCTTTAAAAAAAAGTGGCCCACTACAATTTTGAAATCGAAAATAGAAGAGCCATGTTCTTTTCCGTTATTCTCTTTTGCTGCTGCAATGATTGTACAATTCCCTTTGTCTCTACAAACCGGAGCAGAACCCAGCCTCGTTCTATGGATTTCTCCTCTACATCCACATAGATCCGACAATTGCGAAAAGTTTGAGTGATCTCCACCTTGCTCTGATACCACTTGTTGGGAAAAGTGGCGCAACGGTAATTATTTGCGATCGACAGATCAATTACGATGAACATAAACAATCACACCATCAAGCAATCGCACACATGAATATAATAATTTTATGTGGTTTGGCAAACTTGCTTATGTCCATGGAAGAGAGAACTTATCTATCATGATCTCATCTGAATCCCCTCAGGATCTAGGGTTACAGTACATCAATATGTATAGTTTTCGCTTTCTTGGCCAACAAGAAAACCCATACATAATGAATAAAATACCCCTAACCTTGAATCTCAGTTCTGGCTAAACTAGACGACCGATTTGGCTAAACCGGAATACAAGACAAAACACAACAAAATCTACACCATTTGGAACATTTAAGCATTTAAAACCAATTGCGTTGTTTATTTAATTGTTGGAAAACAATTGCGGGTGCTTATATTTACTTTAATTTTTTTCTTAATAAAAAACGACCATATTCTTAGAAAACGACCATATTCTTAGGACATTGGTTTTTAATTTTTAATTTTTATTGTTTATATCATTTTCATATATAGGTTTTTTGAGATCTAGGGTGCCAACTTGGTCCAACTTGGCCTAGTCTGCTTGAGGGTGGGCAACTCTCGACTTTTAAAACCCTGGTTTAGATTGCATCACATTTAGGTTAGTGCTCTACCCAAATGGTATAGTTCATGAGTGGTTTGAATTTTAAAAAGAATTGTCATTCACAAGATGAGAGGGGAGAGGACACTATAATCAAGGCACACCTGGTCCCCTTTTCACATTTTTCATTCAAAACAATGATACTTGAAATACATCAACTATAAAAGTCAGGGCACTATGTATTAATATTTAAATCTTACCAAGACCACTGTATTATCTCAAGAAAATCAACATTGTATCTATCGAGAACTAGAGACCATTTCTAAAACCGTAAAAAATAAAAAATGTTCACAAGAGTGTATTTAGAATGAAATACATAAGAGAATATTTAATACTGATGGAGTGGAAGTGAACATTAGAAAATATCACTTGAGATGATTTTGGCATTCACAAAAATCAATAACAATCTTAGCATGAAGAATTGAATTGAACATTCAAGAATCTAAGAGGAGAGGACTAATACAGTCTTTTTTTTAATTAGTAATGGTAAATTAAATTAAGGAGATAACAACAGTACAAGAAAAGCTTCAACAAAAACAGGACTCATGAAGTTAGATTAAAGTAGTAGAAAAAGACAGGATTAGAATGTTATGTGACTAATAACTTGCCTCCAAACAATGTTGAATGGGAAAACAGAACTTAGGAAGTGGATCCCAATTATGGGTTAAAGTTTTGATAATGAGTGATGTTAACTAGTATTAACTGTTGAGGAAGCATTTGGTGAATAACCAACTTAAGTCCCTTGCATGGAAAATTCTACGAAGAAAGTTTTTTTTTTTTTAATAAAAGTTCCTACTTTAGAAGGTGGTTTAAACTAGAAATTTGAAGGCATTGCAATTGTGGATTTGCCTTGGTTCATTTGATGTTTGATCTAACGGCAACAATGGCATCTATAAGGTCAAATTTCTCAGATCAAGTCGGATCTGGTCAGACCTAGATTGATTCGTAAGATAGAAATGCGTTGCTAGCTTTTAATTTGAATAAGTGAACTAGTCTGCTATTAAGTGGGAACACTCCAAGCAACCCTGAACCAAGTGCAAAGAGAAACCGTTAAAGGATAGATGGTCGGGTAGATCCGACCATGGGCCCTTTGATAGTTAAGTTAGTGGATAATCCTTAGAAAACGGAATCCGACTAGATTTAGTGAGTTTGCACATACCATTTTGTTCGCACCTAGTTCCTTTTTTATTGCTGTCACCGAATAGATCAGCCTCCTTAAAAATAGGATCCATTACCCACGCATCCTTGCACGTGGGGGGACCTAATAGCACGTATTTCTCCACTTCAGTGGATTTGATTGTGCTCCCTAGAACTTAGGGATGTTCCCCCATCTGGGGTGTCATGTATCTGGGGTGGAGATGCCAGCTGTCCCCTGTTCTTTGAATTAGTCAAAGACAACAGCCCATCAGCCCCGTTAGGCGACATTGTAACTTTCTTGCTTTGCTTGGCTGTGTATCGTTCTTGAGATGATTTTCATCCTGCTTCACTATGGGGGTTATCTTGGGCTCACAAGTGCATATTTCATCTCGAGGTTTGACGTAATTTATCCTCTTACAACTGCCCCTGAGCCTTAGCCTTATCTTCTATGCATGTGAAATGAGGTAAGGCTATTGGCATCACTTCTTGAGACAGTGTCGACTCCCCCCATTCCTCTTATCTGTTCAAATTTCAAATCTCTGACTTCTCTATCCTACAGAGCTGGCTAGCCTTAAATTCTTAGATTCGGCAGTCGATCGGCTCTCCATTATTTTGTCTTCCCCTGCTCATTACAGCAGGTTCAACCGCTATGACTCAATGGCTTTCGTGACCAATTCGGCTCTTCAAAATCTCATCCTCTTCTGCCATTCTTGCTCATCTTCTTGTGCTACTTCTTCTTTTCCCTGCCTATTTCTCTATTCTTGCTGTAAGTTTCTTCCTCCAACTATTCTTTTAGCTCTTCTCTATATACTTCTCTCTCTCTCTCTCTCTCTCTCTCTCTTTTAGAATGGGTAACCTTGGAAAATTGTTAAAATCCCTTGAACAAATTGAAGAGTTTAGGGATAGATTTGGGATTCCTTCGGATGTTTACATCCGACTTTCAAAACTAGATGAATCCTTCCTTGGGTGCTCCAAGAGCAGGATGCCCTTCCCCACCATAGCCATTGTTGAAGGTGGTGTCCAATTACCCTTATGTCCCCTTGATAAGTACCTAAAAGTGCATCATTTCATGTACATTTTATGGAAGTTTAAGGACTTATGCATTAAAAATCTCTTCAATTAGTTAAAAATCATGTGTTTATAGATTTGAGCATCAGTGTAGTGTTTTCATGCAAAAATCATTGAAAATCAACATTTTTTTATAAAATAATGAAACTTTCCATTTTTGAATTTCTATTTTTAGAAAGTTTTTCAAAATCTTATTTTTTTGTATAATTTGTCATCATCATTAGTTAAATCATGAGCAATGATGTAGTTTAAGGTTATCATTTTTTGTGAATTGGGCCCACATTAGTGCATTGTGACTTTTGGTCAAAATTGTCATTTTAATTAAAAGTTATTTTTGTGTTTAGGGAGAATTGAAGACCGGGGTCCCACTCTTCAATTGTTGCATGAATCTAAATTTGAATTTTAAGAACTTAAATTGGAATGAAGAAAGGATGCCATAGTAGAGAAAATTCAAGAAAAGGAAAGTCAAATAAGAAGAGATAAAAAATGGAAAGTCAATCTCATTTTTATTTGGATAGAATGGATTAAAACAATCATAACTCTGAAACTGAGTATCGGATTAGGACAATTTAGTTACTGTTGGAAAGCTCTTTTCGAGTAAATATCCGTAGAACTCAAGATTACACCAATCAAAGTTAAAACGATAAAGTTATGGCCTTGGGAAATTGGTTACATATTTTTAGGTATGATTATGTAAAATTGAAGTCTTGTTTTGATTTTAGAAAGTAGGTGTGGAGAGAAATTTGCATAAGAAAAGGAATCAAGAATCTTTCTACTTACTATTTATTTGCTAACTTTTGGCCAAAGAAGAAGACCAAAATTATATAAAGGATTCAAGGAGGGAGTTGTCCAACACACCACAAGCCCTCTCTCTCTCTTTCTCCATCTCTCCTCCAACCCAAGATGGGTTAGGACAGCCCTCTTACGTCCCATCCACTCCATCCATTCCACCATCTTCTTCATCCTTGGAGCATGATTTGAAGAGAAGACAAGTTGAAGAGCTCGCAAGCAACAAATCTTTCTTGAAGTTCATGATCATTGGGTAGGATTGATGTAATCGTTTCAATTGAATAAATTTGAAATTATTGCTTATTTGAATTGAGTTTTTCATTGCTAAATACAGTTAGTGATGTCATGATTCTTACCATAGAGTCAACATCGTATGTTTATGCGTAGTGACAGTGCGTGTTTAGTACAGTGGATCTAAGTTTACTTTGATTCCTTCAAATAAGGTTTTAAATTTAGATTTAAAGAATTGAAATCCATCTTTTCACTCTATTTTATTGCATTTTGCTTTTATTTCAGATTTATTTTATTCACTTTTACTTTCATTCAATTGGTAGTTTGATTATTCTATTGTTTTGCAGTTTCTAGTTCCTACGATTGTTTTAGATTAGGGATTTTAGATTAGGTTTTATTTTTTATTTGTATATTTAATTTCACATTTGGGATTGTAATTTTAATTTAATTTTCAGTTTAGTAGGACATTATTTTGTATAGATTTTATTAGGATAGTACTAGTTTTTTAATAAGACGGGTTGTGAGATATATAGCTCTGTGTGGATACAATCCCGACTCACCGGGTAAAATTACAATTGAAGCCTTACACTTGGGGCCATCGATCACACCTACTTATTAAGTTTCTCTCATATGCAAATCTTCTACACCTCCAATGCACCCCGATCGTATTTTGCATCATAATAGCGGTTGCCAAGATTAACAGCTTGCTTGGGATATATCTTGGTGTCCTTGATATCCTCTCTTGTTACTATTTAGTTCCTTTAAACAGTAAGAGAGAAATCTTCTACCTCAAAGCTCGGGAGCGCAGTAAACTCTTAGTCTACTATCTCCCCAACACTAATAAAGCAAGCAAGGGCGACATAGTGGTGTTTGGTGTTTGACTTTCTGAGCCTTGTTTCCTTTGGCCGAGTAGTGCCCCAATGTCCTTTGGCTATTTGGAGTTTGTGGCAAACCGTGTTATGAAAGAGCTTGCCAACTCTGAAGCTACCAATGGACCTCGCCCTTAGTTGGAAGAACCATTTCAAGGCCAAGTCAAATTTCTTAAATTAGGTCGGATTTGGTCAAACCTGGATTGATTCGTAAGATAAACATGCATTGCTAGCTTTTAATCTGAATGAGTGAATTGGCCGGCTATTAGGTGGGAACACTTTGAACAACCCTAAACCAAGTGCAACTAGAAACCGTTAGAGGAAAGACGGTCGAGTAGGTCCAACTGTGGACCCTCCGATGGTTAAGTTAGTGGATAATCCATAGAAAAAGGAATCCCACTAGATTTAGTGAGTTTGCACATCAATGGGTCATTCCCATGCTGGAATCGCTGAACGTGGTTAGTAGGGTCTGAGACACCATCATAGACCTTCAATTTTAGCATGTTGAAATGTTAAGGAGGCTCTACTTTCTCAATATTCTTTGAAAATGGAGACATAAAATCTTGACCTTTTTCCAACTCCTCCCTTTGATGGGGCTTTCAAAAGGAAGTGCACGGCCTCTTTCTATAAGTGCCTTCTCTATGACAGCTTGGATATCATCTTCAGCAATCATTTGCGCAGGCGTTCAATGTAAGAACCCTGAATTATAAATGGGCCAAGCCTAAATTATTAAATGGGCTAAATGGGCTTAGAGAGGCCCAGTTTCGATCAGTCCAATTCATGACTGGATTGGGCTATTGGGTCAAATTTCTCAGGTCCATAAATGATCCAAACTCACTTAATTGTGACTCTATAGCTTCCCAAAATTATGACTGTGAAACTCCCACACTTAAATTCCCCAAACTTAAATTCCCAAAAATTATAACTGTGTAACTCCCAAAATAATGACCTTAAATTGTGACTTTTAGTCTTCTTAGGTGACCTTTCAAGGGAAATCCTTTAGGATTCCAACACTATATAAGAAGAGATCTCCTCTCATCTTTGTTCACTTTCTCATGGTTCTCATGGAAGGAGAGTAGGATTCCAATATAGTGATATTTGAATATAGAAGCAAGGAGATTCCAAGGAACATTTAGCCTAGTGAATGTCCAATTTGAGGTCCTTCGTTACATATACCAGGTGAGTAGATTTTTTCCCTTGACTTGTATGAATTGGGAATCTCTTTGAATATAATTGATCGACAGTCACTAAAGCTCTACATACATAGTATAAAATCTGTATTCTTTTATTTCAGTAGTTATATATATAAGACAAGCATGCACTGTCAACATGATAAATCTGCATTCTTTTGTAATATTTCAGTAGTTATATATATGAGACAAGTATGCACTGTCAACATGATAATATGTGTTCTTTATATTGCTGTTTACATACTGCCAATGGGATAAATCTATATTCTTTTGTAATATTTTAGTAGTAATAAATATAAGATAAGTATGCACTGTCAACATGATAAATCTGTGTTCTTTATGTTGCTGTTTACATAAGACAGCAACTGAAAAAAATTGCTGTCAACATGATAAGCCAAGAATTTCTACTGAATTTGGACTAATGTTAGTCAATCGTCCAATAATGGAACTGAATAGTCACCATATTAGAATTGTCCACATTTCCTGTATGAATATTTAGTGATTAATTCCAGTTTCAGTTATAAGAAAATTGGGGAATTGAATATTCTGTTTGTTATTGGTTCTGTAAAATGTTTTTGTTGTTATTCACACACCACAAATACCAGAGATTTATGAAGAAGCCTCTGAGTTCTAAAACCCATATGCCTTTCACTTGAGAAAGATATTTTATTTTGCAAAAACTACCAAGAACCTGAGTACAATATGGGAACAATGCTATTGTTAGTTTTAGACCTAATCATGGACTATCATTATCTGTTTTTGTTGTGTAATATTCTCTACTATTTCTAAACTTTCTAAATGGATATCATCCTTTGAACATGAGTATAGAAAGAACAGTTAATAAAGTACTTTTGGGATGCCTACTCATAATATTTGATCTAAGATTAATGAGAAATTATTATTAGAATGTTAATACTATGGCTGATGAAATGTGAGTAAAATGTTGATTCTATGACTAATGAATCACGAATAAAATATTTATTCGACTGAATAAAAGATACAATCAATGCCACATACTTGTGACCAATAATGATTCCGAGTGGGGCGAAACTTCAATATGAAGTATGTGGGATTGGTTAATGGTGATGGTATTATTATATAACCTAAAATTGGAAATCAGAATTTGAGTATTTGATTTTATGCTGGTATTGGATTAAATCTTCAAACAATCAAATGGGTGACAGCCTTGTCACGACATGAATAAGAATCCCTTTTAGGAATCAAATGGGTGACAATCTTGTCACGACATGAATCCCTTTTAAGAATCAAATGGGTGACATTCTTGTCACGACATGAATATGAATCCCTTTAAGAATCAAATGGGTGACAGCCTTGTCACGACATGAATATGAATCCCTTTAAGAATCAAATGGGTGACAACCTTGTCACGACATGAATATGAATCCCTTTAAGAATCAAATGGGTGACAGCCTTGTCACGACATGAATCCATATGATTATGTAAACCAGTAAATATGGTGATTCATTACTTTATGTTATTAAATATGATTGTGAATTTTTCTTCCAAAGAAGCTTATGAACTTTCTTAAGAGAGTCTATGAATACTTGAATTATGGGATGATGTAGTTTATTTTGAATATGAAATTTCTACTCACCAGTGTTACTGACTAGTGATTCGCCCCACTACAGGTAATGTATTTGTAGCGGGATCTGAGAGCGGCGGAAATCAGCATATAGATTTTGGCATGCAACGCTAATAGAGAGTTCAAAAACTACCTAGACCATTAGATGGAGTCAACCCTATTTTGGAATATTTTAAATTTATTGTCTGTTCCTAGCAATAATTGTAAAGACTTTGTTAAGATATTAATGTTATGATTTTGCCTACATCTTCGCTTGGACTCGCTCTTGAATTTACTTTATGAATGTTGAATATGTTAATGACTTAAGAATCTGAAGAGCTCCAGAGTCTTGGGTCGTTACATTCAATCCCTTTGGTGCCCCCTAAGGGATGCCCTTTCTCTACTACGTTGAGCTCGGCCTTCGCTACCCTTTATCTCCTTCGGAGGTCAGGAGCTTGATATCATGCTTCCTTCGTCGCCCATCTCCGATTTTCTATGGGATCGGCGAGCTTTAGATTAGTGACCCCCCTTTTTTTTGGTCGGGCTCTAGATCCCTGTCTTATGAGTCGGTGACCGGCCCCGGTGCCTTACCTTGGTACTCTTTCATTTGGTCTCTTTTTCTTGCCTGAGGTCCTCATGCTTTCCTGCCTCAGCCTTTGTTACCTCTAGTATCCTATTTATCTTCTCTTGTCGCTGCCTTAACCCTTCCACCAGGTCCCGACTAGCATCTTTACAGGTGCGTTCGAACTGTGCGTAAGAGTTGTATGAGTGTCTGTGATCTGGGGACTAGGGATCCTATCTTTGCTATGCACCACTTTGTAGCTCAGTCACTGAGGGTGACCTTTCCAGGCAGCTGGAACCGTCTCGGTGTATTTCTAACCGATCTACCTGTAGGTGATCCGACTTGATTGCTTTCTGAGTGAGGGACATAGTCATAATCCTCATCTTTAGAATAGATCACCAGGGGCTCCTTCCCTAGGTGCACATGATGCTTTTGAAGACCTCCCTTTGCTGGTGATGAAGGTTGCCTAACTAGGCGTGAAGAACTGGGAACTTGATTTCTATTTGACGTCTTTCCTAGCTTGAAGAAACGTCAGTAGATTTTCACCTTTGCTTCCTACAGACGGTGCCAATTGTAAGGTCAAATTTCTCAGATCAGGTTAGATCTAGTCAGACTTAGATTGATTCGTAAGATAGAAATGTGTTGCTAGCTTTTAATCTAAATGAGTGAACTGGTCAACTGTTAGGTGGGAACACTCTGAGCAACCCTTAACCAAGTGTAAAGAAGAACCGTTAAAGGAAAGACGGTTGGATAGGTTCGACCGTGGGCCCTCCAATGGTTAAGTTAGTGGATAATCCTTAGAAAACAGAATCCAACTAGATTTAGTGAGTTTGCACATACCTTTTTGTTTGCACCCTAGTTCCCTTTTTATTGCTGTCACCGATTAGATTAACCTCCTTAAAATAGGATCCATTACCCACGCATCCTTCCATTCGGGGAGACCTAACGGCACGTATTTCTCCACTTCGGGGGATTTGATCGTGCTCCTTGGAACTTAGGGATGTTGCCTCATCTAGGGCATCATGTATTTGGGTAGAGATGCTAGCTATCCCACGTTCTTTGAATTAGCCAAAGACAACGGCCCATCAGCCCAATTGGGTAACATTGTAGCTTTCCTGCTTTGCTTGGTTGTGTATCTTTCCCGAACTAATTCTCATCCTACTTGACTATGGGGGTTTCCCCTGGCTCACAGGTACATATTTCATCCTGAGGTCTAACGTATTTTATCCTCTTACAGCATCTACAAACTCTAGAATGAGTATCCTTGAGTTGAGAGTGAATGATGCATTCCATGAAAGGTAGTCCCTCAGACTTTAGCACATGGTCTCCTTTCTTTTCCATAGGTTCCTTTTTATCTCAAATTTTAGTTAATTAATCTTTCATTGGTATTTAATTTCCATTAAGCATATTAGTTGTGTGAAAGTCACCACTCACTTTGGAGTTCTAATTCGCAGAAGTTAGTAATTAAAGTCCTTAGTAATGAGAAATAAGAATTACATATATAGAAGAATGGACCCTCAATTTTACTTACCGTAGACGAACGACGCTAAAGTTTTCTAATTTGTGAAACACTCCTTGGGTTCTCAAATCACAATGTATAGGCGCTTTCATAATAATTAATTACAAAAAAATGCATTTTATTTTTTTCTTTGTTTTTTCCTTTTCTCCCTATTCGGTAGGCGTAATTGCATCTTAAATCTCAATCAAGATTTTATCTCCAAAATTTCGGTGATTTCTTGTACTTTTGATGTCTCTTTTCCAATAGATACCAGCTTTATGAGCATGCCTCATATTCACATTTATCTCTAGAGATGAAAAGATATTTCTTCGGTAAAGGAGATAAAATTTTCATTTAAACACTCTTTTCTCTGAACTATACATTACATGAATTCTACAAAGGAATTTTCAGATATTAAGATAGATAATAATTTGCAAAGTTTCGGAGCTTGTTTGAATATGAGAGGAGTTAAGAAGAAAAGGAAAGTATCAAGGTTTTCTCCTCCTTTTGGAGTTCTTAAGTTCAATGTTGATGGAGCATCAAGGGTGAAACCGGAGTTGGCAAGCATCAAGGGCATTCTTAGAAATCGCAAAGGAGAGGTGGTGTATATGTTCTCTAAGCATGTAGGCATCAAAGACTCTAATGAAGCGGAAATTTTGGCAACTCTAGAAGCTCTTCATATTTATCACTCCTTTTATCATCTTAATCTTATCGTGGAGAGTGACTCATTCAATGCTATATCCAAGATGAAATTATTGAGAGGACCTTGGAAATTGCAATTCTTACTCAATGAAATTGGTCTTTTGGTATCTGAGATGTAGGCCACGTGTCAACATATTAGTAGATTTGCAAATGCAATGGTGGATTCTTTAACTAAGCAAGGGGTTGATCGATCATGTAATCTTCACTAAGCAAGGGGTTGATCGATCATGTAATCTAAGTGCTCTTATAATGTAGTTGGGCTGAGGTTCAGTGGCAGGCACATTTTTCTTGTATTGGATCACCTTTTAGCTGTTTTGTATGCTTTTCTATTTCTTTTATTTGTCTTCGTTTCAGTATAGTTTAATGTTACCAATAAAATAAAAAAAAATCAAATGCTGGAGAGTGAGGAAATCTTTCCCTCACATCTCTTAGACTCTTCCTTACGAAGGCTAACCTTCATGTATCTAGCCAACAAAGGGGTGATTATACCACCTCATCATCTTCTTTTAAAATGGTATCTGATTAAATCTTTTAAAGAAGAAACATCATTGTCCTCAACGGCTAATGAAACAAACGAAATCCAAAGCACAGCTACAAGGTAAATTCCCGTAGCATTCTTTTCAACTTCTCCACAAGTCAGAAGGAAATTCAGAAATTCTTCTCCACAAGTCAGAAGAAGAAAGTCCAAAAGCCTTAACTGGTGAAATCTATTAAAGAAAAAGTTCCATAAAATATCATGGCCCTCAAAGTCAAATAAAACAAGTGAAAGACAAAGTACAACTACAGTACAAGAGATGACTTTTGCTACTCTAATTGGATAACTTTTGTAAGAGCCTTAATTGCTACTCCTCACCTCTTTATTAATCCTTTGGTGGAGCTAATTTGACCCAAAATTTTTATGCATTCAATTCTTACATATTTTTTTACAAAAATACCAGCCCTAAATGTATTTAACCTTCGTAAATCATTGGGTTGCTAGTAGAATGTCCTAGACTTAAAAAAAAATATTGTGTTTCTCCTACTTGAAGGAAAAATAAGTTTTTAGGGCCTGATTGATTGAAGAATCTTCGGGATTCCAGAATTGTGATCACCTGCATGGTAAAAAATGAATAGGATGTATGACTTGAGACACAAAGTTAGTTTTTTTTTTTTTTTTTTGAAATTCTTCTCTCTACCGAGCAATCAACTTGATGTCTCTGCGAAACATTAAATTCTGCCACATTCAATTTTTTTTTCCCTTCTGTAATTCCTCAACCAACTAGGACCTAAATTAGTTGCAGCTCAAACAACCACATTGAATGCATTTCTTGATGTAGTAAAGAGGAATTTGTGTTCAACTTATATAGTAATCCTCTAAAAGACCTATGAACCCAATGCAAAATATTTCCCTAGTAGGGTCTAATACAAAATCATGTGTGATAAATAGCCAGCTAGCATGGAAGATTTTGTTATGCGACTAGCATCGTATTGTATATTCTATGTATCTATACATCTGTACCCTTTTCAATTTGTGGGTTTTGGTGATGGCGCTCACCTAACACCAAGCAAAGGAAACAAATGGTTGCATGGCTTTGCTAGTTCGCTTGGCCCGGCCGAGGAGGATGAGGGGTTCTTTGGCCGGAGAAAGAGCAAAATGAAAGATTGTGAGAGAGAGGGATTGGCAACTTCAAATGACTTGTGATGGGAGAGAAGTCAAAGCACATGAGCTCCCTCCAAAGCCTTACCCCATGAGACTTGGCAAAGATGAGGAGTGGTGAGTAACTATAAAGTTGTGACCCAGCCAAGGGCGTGGGACCAAATGGTAGCCAACACATATACATGTGAAAATGTAGCCCACAAATAAAGGAAGTGTAGCATATCCAGGGTTGGATGTGTGGGTAACCAAGGGAGAGGTGACATCCGAGTTACCAAGCAATGTTGTCAAAGGAGCGAGAAGTTAGAGAGTGATGTTGTTGCATTCCTCTCCTACCCTCGATCACCTAAAAACCTAGGTTTTCCTCCACATATTTCATGTCCGAATAATTCAATCAATACAAATAACTTACCAATGCCAATGCCCCCAACTTGTTATAGTGAAAATGATATCGTCTCTTTGTTCGTAGAGGTAGCCCTCATTGGGTGAACCACGAAAATTCTGTGTCTCTTCTCGTGTGTTGACTATGTGATTGGATTAATTGATGGTCGATTCCATGATATTAGCTCACGTTTCCGCATATATGTGCTCCCAACAATAATGCCCAATTAAATCTATAATTTCCATACCAAGATTTTGGAACAAATGCTTGTTCTACTCATTGAAAGGTGAGAAGAAAGGGAAAAACTCTAACTTTGTGACAGGTGATATTGATTAAGAATAGGTTCTATTACTAATGATCCTCAAGGGTCACGACTTCCACTATTGTATATGAAAATGGCCCCAGCTCGATAAGCTGGAAGGCATTTTGATTGCATGGTGTCCCATAAGCAAAGACCATGACAAAGCACAATGTAAAACATTAGGCAGCCAAACAACTAAAAGAAATCAAACATCCAGCACTTGGAGCCATTGACAAAAACTGAATCAAAACACTTCAAAATATTTGTAATAGACAAATGCTTTGGCATGACAGATCTTATCTATGTTTGTTTGATTTGAGAAGCTCAACTTTTATGCACATGTAGTAGTAACTTATTTGAATTAGAGCCACTTACATACCACTTATATCATTTGGGATTCACAGTATCACACAATGAATCCTAAAGTAAGTTATCACTGAAACTATAAACCAACATGAACACTAAAGTTTTTATGCCATTGTAAATCATAAATATTGGCAAAAATGCTGATACTTGAAATGAGTCAATACAAAAAAATATTAATAAAAATAAAAAATAAAGAATTCGCGGCTGCCAAATAGGATAGAAAAGCTCCACTTTTAGTTTTTTTCACCAAAAAACCTAATCCAACACTATTGAAGGACAGAGATCAGGTGAAATTATTTCTTAACTTAATTGAATTATTAAAAATAAAAACGTATTCTTTTCCAATTTAAGCCTACTGTTCTGGAAAGGTAAATAAAAAATAAAAATCCAACATCATGCTGTGTACTTTTGTATGCTTGAAATCTTCCTTGACAAGGATCGTTGCACTACACAAATTTATCATTTATGCTGAAAGTTCACAACATAAATTTTCATCAACATACACCTATAGCAGTAGGGATGTTCAAGCATGCAAGCCTAAGTTATTCTATTCACAATTGTAATTTCGAAAAGGAAGAAGAGGAGAATCATATTACCGTGAGAAAATTCATTAGTTATTAACTTTCAAATGATTAGTCTGGAATTCACGCAAAAATGCAACAAAATCCCATCAAAAGCCAAAACATTCTAACCAATAGCAGCCTTGTTCTTGACGTGTCCATTATGCCAAAGCAATCTAACCAATAGGAAACTTATTCTATCTAAATGAAACCAAAAATTAACAAACTCTGCAACAACATGAAGTGGTCGCAAATGTTGCAGGGGTTTCTTGTATGCCAAAACATGCTGCCCTCCGTAGTTTAGTATTCTATTGCAGTAAATCCTCGTCATATCTTTGTCTGGCAATTCTTATTGAGGAAGCCTTTATGACATTATGCCACACGTGAGGATTTATTTTGTCATTTTTAACATATCTCATCATCATCATCATCATAAAAGCCTTATCCTAACTATGTTGGGGTTGGCTACATGAATTCTGTTTCTCCATTCCGTTCTATTTTGAGCCAAATCCTTAGATAAGTTAAACTTCAAATATAATTTAATGACCTCCATTAATTTTTTTTTTGGGCCTACCCCTATCTCTTGATGGGCCATCCACCTGTATAACCAAACTTTTTTTCACCAGTGCCATTATCAGCCTACGCTCAACATGCCCAAACCATCTTAAATGGGTTTCTCTAATCTTATCCCCTATTAGTGCTTCCCCTAAATGCTCTCGAAAGCTTTTATTTCTAAGTTTATCTTTCCTAGTTTTACCACACATCCACCTAAGCATTCTAATCTCCACTACATCCATCTTATGTATATGTGTCTCTTAATTGGCCAACATTCTGCTCCATATGTCATTATCTATTTTAACATTATTTATTTGATCAAAATCCTAGTACATTTAATGTCATTGATTGTTATCCTTTCCCTGAGTATTGTTGCCAGTATATGTTCCGGATGTGTTGCAAAACCCATCTTCTACACTGCATTTGTTCTTATGGGGGTTGCAATTCGTAGCATGGTAGGAACTTGTTGGATAAATAGAAATAACTAAGAAAAAAAAGTATTTTTGAATTGATAGATTTTTTGATACACAAATAGTGTCTGTCACAATCCATACCATCAAAGCTGCAACTGTTTTCAAGTCGCTACAATTTTCATTGACAAAGTTGACCAATTTCTCTAAGTTGCTCAATATCTTAGTTTAGAAGTTGTTTTTGTTGGAAATATAGAGGCTACAAAGTGTTGTAATAATACAAATAAACTAAGACACTAATACCGAACAATCTGCAATATTGTGGAGGGATGTTGTGAAGACGGAAATCAACGAAGAGCAGTAACTATAGTTCATGGCTAAGGCACGTTAGTCGAAACTTTCTTTAGGAGGAGTTCCACCCCTCGGAATAAACCCAGATGAGAGAGGTTTTGATGCAAGCCAGACTAATGGGCCCTGCTTGAAAGTCTATACTCGCTAGCCCAAGTCCAAAGCCCAGTAGTGAAGTTTAATTTTATTAAAAATAGTTGCTTTATTAATAAGTAGTTGCTTTCCTAAGCTTTATAAATTGGAATTATATTTAAATTAGGACTTCTTATTTGGATTGAACTAGATTGTTTTTTTATTTAGAGAGTAGTTTAGTTATATTTAAATTAAGACATCTTATATAGATTGAATTATATTTTTTCCTTTTTTAGGGAGTAATTTAGTTATAAATATAGATGTAATCTATTTTCATGGGATAGACTACATTATTTTGAATAAGATTTCAGTTTCTTCTTTTTTGTGGGTTAAATTATTGTCTTTGGTGTGAGGCCTAGACAATTTATCTTAAGCCTTTTGGTTTGAAAAATAACCCGTTGGCTATTCTTGCTCCCCATGCTGCGTCAATTGGTATTATAGCAGAGATCCGTTCTCTAGTCGCCGCTCCGATCACAAATCAGAGGTAACCCAACTGTCTCCATCCCATTTTCTTCTCATTCACCATCCCATCATCATTCATCATCAACATTCATCATTCTTAGCCTCATCACCTCCCTGCATTACTACTGAACCCCACCCTAGTTTCCTTTCCACCCACATCATCGAAACCCCACTGCTTTGAACCCAGTTGACATTAGCCGGAATCACGCCCAAGATACAACAGCCTCTACAATATGATCTATCTCTATCACAGACCAAGGTAAGATCAGCCGGACTCCTATTAGAATGCTCGCATAGAAAAGAAAAAAAAACACAAGAGAAGAAAGAGAAAAACTGTATTTTTCATTTGAACCCTGGTGCTCCAATTTGTAATAGAAAATATTGTCATTGGGTATAATGGCAGCAATAAAATACGTCTTTAAACCCATTTAAGAAAAGGCCAGGCCGGGATTTGCACCCGCCCCCTTTTGCATATGATAATCACGCAGGATGTGTGTCATGGACACTCACCCGGTTGAGCGTTTTCTGAATCGAGACCCTTGGGCCAAGCCTGGCTCGTATGTGTGCATACGGCTTATGGCAAAAGAGTCCAAAAGAGCTTGAATATAGTGCTCAAAGGTTTTACACTTTTCTAATGTGGGACTCTTGAAAAACCACAACTCTTTGTCAAGAAAGACTATGAAATGGAATTTTGAAAACCCTTGAAACCGAACAGTTCCACAACTCAACTGCACTATTAGCTATCCTTATTGGGGTCCTCCTGAGTCATCAATTAAGCAAACAGTTTTGACAGGGGTGACAAAAAGCCTTGCAATTGCCAATGACATGTACACTGCTCCTCATTGGACCTTCTATGCTCTGTTTGCAACAATGAGAGCCAACAACACCTTGCCACCTATGAATGGACACTAGAGTCTAGACTAAACCCTATAAGAGCAGATGCCCATATTCATGTCTATCAAACAAACTGATATTTTTTTAACACCTTGTCTGATTGGACTTTCCATTTCTCCATGTCTGAATACTGTTGTAAGTGATACAATCCCATGTAAATTATGGCCTCCTCAAGGATCTATAGGTCATCTAGCTTTAAGTTTCAGGAAGGCTTCTAATAAGAGCCAAAAGGATACTTAAATTTTTTTACTTCTATTTCATAGTCAGGCAGGATGATCCTAGCCCTTAATACTGTAGGAAGTAGGTGGGTCTCGTGAATAGATTTTCAAAACTTTTGATCCACTTGACACAGGGATCAACTATACATAAGACCAAAACCCAATCCAGGATGCGTTACCCTCAATCCCGTGACCATGTACAGTAAAAATTCTACCAGCACTAAACATCCAAAATAACCTACGACATGCAAGAAGTAGATCATACCTTTGGAGATCCGCAGTGCTCTAATGGATTTCTTCAACACCTCTTAGCCTTCCACGCTATGACCCGAATTGGATTTCTTTTCTCAAGAAGAATGGTGGAATCTTCAGGAGAAATTCCACTCGAGACTCCAAGGAACTAGAAGAAAGGAGAGGAGAGTAACTCACGCAACTCTTGCACGAAAGGGTTTTGGGCGTGAGAGAGACTCTTTTGGATGTCCAAGGATATTTTATAGACTTCCAAATCTCTCCCTTGTTTAATTGAAATAGAAGTCTTACTTCCAAAGCAATTAGCAACTTTCTCCTTTCCAAACTCTTATTTCTAGAGTCCAAGTCGGATTAGTGTTTTCCAATATCTTGGGCTAGCGTGGGGACCACTAGGGATTCCTTAGAAAGCTGGCTCCAACTGGAACACCGCGACCCCACATCTCATGTGCAATCCGGGCCCACAGTTAATTGCAAATAACACCACTATATAAATGTAATTGCACTCCAGTCTTAGGAATAAATTACAATGAAGACCCTAAACTTCCCAATTACCACAAATAGGCCCCTCTATCAATATCCATGGATCAATTGGAATAAATTCGTCTCTTCCAATCTAAGTTCCACATCTTATTATCCTTGAGTCCCAATTAATCACAGTAATCATCAGTACCATCCAATTAACTCTTAATTGAGATGGGTGCGCACTTACTAATGACAAATCCATTAATTGGCACAAGGGGATAATAGAGATAGATTTCATCTTGATCATTCAACGTTCCCACAGTTCTACTACCATATACCCAAGACACTGAGGTGTTAACCTATAGTCGGCCTCACTCATTGGTGACTCAAAGCAAATGAATAGATAGAAACTTGAGTTCGTCAATGTCTCAGGATTGAGAGCTTATTGCTAGGGAATTATGAGAGCATACCTTATTATTGAGACGGAATTCCATAAGGTGCATCTCATGGTCCTTCAATACAT
This sequence comes from Sextonia rubra, assembly GCA_037013555.1. Lineage (NCBI taxonomy): Eukaryota > Viridiplantae > Streptophyta > Magnoliopsida > Laurales > Lauraceae > Sextonia > Sextonia rubra. Next base: position 14,129,683 of record JASUAD010000008.1, read on the forward strand.
CCAATGTACCAGCACCGTGATCCAGAATCTTACATTCTGATGATCGAGACAAATCACACTATTTCATAGTGATCAAAGTGCTGCAACCTTATCAAATGAGATGCCCAGTCTCATTATTGGTTGTGAAGCTATTTAAGTATAAGATTTGTGACATATATCTCCCGCGTGTGGATCTCATCCATGCACATATATCACATCTAATATACTAATGGGACCCGGTTCAACTCATGAACCATTATGTCATACGTATTGGTCATGTGCATGAAGTAGTAAAATAACATTCATCTCATGAAAGTAAAGCATGATTTTATGGATAAATAAAGAAATTAATCAATTTATTACATCAACTGATGGATTGAGTCCACAAAAACTAACAAATACATTTTGATTTTTTTTCCATGCTTTGTACTCTTTTATTTTTACCAAGCAACTCCAAGTTGATGGCCACTCATTTCAAACGTTATAATTTCAACTTACTATTCTATTTTCCTCTTTGGCTAATCCACACGATCACTATCAATGAGTTTAAGCTTGTTCCAATCAGTCCACAATTAATCCACAATTGATCACATAAATCCATACATGGTTTAGCCAAAATGTTCCTTGTTTTAAATCTGATTCCCGTACTCTTTTCTGAGTTTTAATTCTGATTTTCAGATTTCTAAATTGCTCTAAACACCAAGTATATACTGAATAAAAAAAAAACGTGCAAATCACTGCATCCAACTTAATCCAATTCAAATTCAGATTATCATTTGATCAATGACTGTTTTTGCCAGAAGAGTGCTTAATAATAAGAGCTGAGAATCTGTTTTCTGATTTCAGCATTATCAACACCCCTACGAAAGTTCCTAAGGATGCATGAAACTAATGTAATCTTTCAGCAGTAAAACCAATCTAAACTAGGTGACATATGAAGTGTGCAGAAATTAAAATAAAAGTGTAGAAAATAAAACTAAATTGCTGTAAATTAAAGTTGGTAAACAGAAATTCAAAGGTGGTTTAACAGAAATTTGAAGGTAGTGAACTGAAATCAAAGGCGGTGATACAGAAATTTAAAGTAGTAGTGCAAGAATTAAATATAGTTCAAGTAGTATTTATATTCTCTCAAAATCTTCCCTCAATTTGGTCCCAAAAAATCACTTTAAATATGCTATCATGGACTTGGGTCGTCAGTCCAAGCACAAAAACACAAATCAAGCAACAAGAAAAACCATAAGAATGAGAAGAATAAAGAGATGAATATCATTAAACTAGCATGGTAATTCTTTACATAAGATAAAAAAAAAGTTAAAACAAAGAAATTACACATACTAGCATGGAAAAGAATTCCTCCTTCTAGTTGAACCATCAAGGTTAGTGGTATGGCTTTTGGGTTGAGCTTCCTTGATGATTTGAGATGAATAGGCAAGAGAGGGAGACATGAGTGTAGGAGATCTAGAGGTGAGAGGTGTATAATTCTTCTACGAAGAGAGGGGATGTCGCATGTGCTCCTTTAATAGGGCTTGGGATGCCCTTGTTTCTCTCCTTAGATCCTAATTTGTAGAGAAAATCTTCTTTAATTTGGTAGGTATCTTCCTTAACCTTTCAAGGTTGTAGGATCTTGTAGAGAAAATCTTTGTTTCCTTCTTTGAAATATTGTCTTTCTTGAAATGGCTTTTGGAAGAGATTGTAGAGATATTCTTCTCTAATTATTTAGAGAGAATTCAGCTGAATCTTATTCCAAGGTGCATATCCAAGCTTGCACATTTCATCTTCCCAAATTTGCATTCTTTGCTCCTAATTTATCTTATGCCAAGAATCTTCCAACAAGGCTTTCCTTTTATTATCATCCATGCAACTTCCTTGAGTTATCTTGAATTATCTAAAAGATAATTTAGATTCTGTGCCAACAAGGATGGTGGGCCCTCTTAGACATCCTACACATGTGGGCACATGTGCAAGTGAGGTCCACTTGATAATCATTTTTTTAATTTTTCTTCAAAAATTCTTCCTCTCTTCTTTTCTTTCCAAATTTTCATGTCATGCCTCAAACCTTGAAAGTGGAACCCATTTCTACAATTTCTTACAAAACAAATGTGAATTCATGTGAAAAAACAATTTTAACTCTAAAATTACAAATGCATGGATGCAAGCCCATCTCATGTGAAATGATGATATGAATGGACATCATTTTATATGATTTGAGTTAAATAAACTAATGATGATAAAATATCATTTCATTTTATGCAAAAATAATTTCAGCAAAACTTTCCAAAAATAAACTTCTTAAAATGGCAGGTATCATGAATTCATGCAAAAAAGTATGATTTCTTAGCGAATTGTGTAGGAAACACTATAATGAATTTAAAATTTTTGAAAACATGATATTACACTAAATGAGGCTCTCTTGGCTAGATAAGTCCTTAAAACTTTCAAAAATAACCCTGAAAAAGTACATTTTTAAGGACTTATCAGCATGTTGGAGGCAAAGCTTCCATTGTCTTTCACATCATCTTCTTGCTTGCCTTCCACGTTTAGAGCTCACAATTCCATCTTCTCTTTCTTCCTCTTCTTCTCTACAGCTCTCTAAGGTAAGAGCTTCATCATCCCTTCATTTCTTTAAGTTCAATAGAGTCAAGCAGACTTAATTATGCAACATGCATTCATCCAATACCCATTTCTTATTTTGAATGTAGCTAGATCATCTTTTATTGAAGCTTTCTCTACCATCAAACCAAGGAAAAACTCGATTTGGACTAAGCACTAGAATTAAAGGCAAGTTTAAGTACATATTTACTACATGCATGGTTTATTATGTTGATTCTCGATGAGTTATTTATTAATGTCAAGTTATAGCTCTTCTTCCCTTTAATTCAAAAATGTGAATGATTTATGGGTTAATGAGTGAAATTAAGAATGTATGATGGAATGGTTGATATTAAAGAAGTGTAAATTGGATCTCAAATGGATTGGGGAATAGAGGTTCCATGTAGGTTGTAAAGACTTGAATTTGGCACATTCATGGCTGGAATGCATTTTAGAAATCCTGGGACAGAACGCAGAGGCGTTCGAGTGACTGAGCTTGCGCTTGAGCGGCCTTGATGTAGAAAGAAAAAAGCTCGTCACAGAACATGTGACTGCTCTAGTGGTTGAGCCCGCGCTTGAGCGGCCCTGAAGTGAAAGAAACCATTCATCACAAAACATGTAACCACTTGAGCGGTGAAACCCACGCTCGAGTGCACCTGGATGATTTTTTAAAAACTATTTTAAAATCACTCCTAATATTTATTTAAGATCTTAGAAGGTTGAATTAAAGCCAATCTTACCTTTAGGATTGTAAGTACATACAAAGACCATATAGGACCTTAGAAGTGGTACCTTTACCTTAATTGAATTAGCTCAATGGTAATTAAATAATGAGAAGGAAGAGTGTAGAGCTACACTCATCCCCTTTAATTTTCTGGATTGATTCTCGACGTCACATCATGGGTGTTAGTATAAAAAGTAGTGACCATTGCCTGCACAACGTAACACTAAGATTCTGGTAACACATTGACAGTGGACATTGTATTGAATGACTATGGAAACATAGAGTATCTTAGCATAGAATTGGCTGGTAAACATCCTTGTTGACCTCTTAATCAAAATGCATTCATATTGTTATTAGACCTTGTTCTCAACATGATCTAATCATATACCTATTCTTCCTGGCGAACCTTGAGGCAAAATCGAAGACGGAGCTTCTATTGAGCATGGGCTCGTGAGCCAAGACAGGGGTAGCTAAGGTCGAGAGGGTTTGAGCTCTATTAGCTCATTTAAGTATGCATTGTTTGCTAATCAGTCACTTTGCATATTTCGATTTTTTTAAGAGTGGATACCATCTCAAGATTGTCATGTGTTATGTATAAGAATGAGTCGATCGCTATGTAAGAAAGTATAAAAATATGAATCGATCGGTCTTGAGGCAAGGCAATGAGTCGACACCACTTAGCTTGTACCCATAGGAGGTTTGACAGGAATGAATAAGGGTATTTTATAAGTTACTTATTGCAATAAATTTATGAAGAATTGGTCGGCGCTCTTAGGGTAGCTAGATGGTTTTGGCCCAGCTGCTAGCGATCTCTCAACATATAGTATGCTCTCCTTAGAGAAAGATAACCATGTGGATTTCAACTACTATATTATATCATTTCTACTTATGATTCGTTACTCATGTTTATTTCATGCATAACATGCCTAACTTACGATTGTTGCTCTCTGATGATCAATGTGTTTCTAATTCAATGGATACATCATGATAGTCTTATGAACTCGTATATTTGCTTAACCATCATATTAATAGTGCTACCCTTGGTGTTACAAGTGCATAACCCAATACCCGTGTGGCAATCAATGTGGCTCCTGAGGGAAGGTCAATGGTACCTCGGGGTGTAGATGAGTTAAATAAGGATAATGTATTCTACTAGTCATCTGAAGTAGTGTATTGCAAGGTTTCTTTGGTTTGGCCATAATTGGCCTTTGGAGGAGTCATGACATCATTATCATTTTGATTTGGAGTAACTGTTGATGGACATGTATTTTTTTGGATTATGACTACGTTAAATATTTTATCATCATGTGCATGTAGATGATTAAGTAACAAACTTTGGATTATAATCATGAATGAATGAATGTTTTAGTGAATTCTCCAAGTTTCAACTTAATTGTGCAATACGATTGATACGCGTATATGGATCTTCCTCACACATACCTGTGGAATCTCCCTTGTAGAAGTTCATGCATATCTTAGAATAGCATGAGTTGCTACGAGTTACATGTGTCGCATTTCAGGATCCACCTCAATCTCCAATTCCTAGGTTTGGGGTGTGACATATGTAAGTAATGGTATTAGAGCATTAATAAGTCAATTAAAATACTTAGTAACCTTAGGAAACATGGTGAGCATAGGATAGGTTTGATTCGGGAATGGATTTTGTATAAGGATTTATAACTTACCTTATGCAATAAGGTATTTTTTGTGACTAACTACTATTACAATTGCAGATAAATGGCTTGCGGATCAGGAATGGACAATAATGTAGGAGATGATGAACGTGATAACCTCACCTTATAGGATGTGAATCCTCAGCCACCTCGTCATCCTACGTACTGTACAAATGAACGATTCATGATGATGATGATCAGTTGGTAGCAAGCAATGCCAATAAAGCAATAATGCAGATGTATCTAACAGCCTTGTTGGAAATGTAGAATCAGGCAAGTGATTCTAACTCTTTATATGAGAAAAGAGGCTACAGAATTTACAGGAAGAGAAGATCCGTTGCAGCGGATGCATGATTTGTGTATACGGACAATGTTTTCGATTTGTTGACTTGTACATGGAAGCAATAAGTGATCCTGGTTGCCACTATGTTTAAAGATGTGGTAGATGTATGGTGGAAAAGCATCCTTGATCATATCAAAGCTATGTTGAAAACTACTATTTGGAATGCTTTTAAGTATAATTTAGGAAGAAGCTTATTCTAGAACATGTAAGCCGTAAGAAAAAAAGCAGAGTTCTTCACTCTACAGCAGAGTACCATGACAGTTGCAAAGTATGTACATGTCTTTAGTTAGCTCTCTTGGTTTGCTATGGATTTGATTAATACCAAGGAGAAAAAAGTTGAAAGGTTTCTCGAAGGTTTAAGGCCAGCTATTAAGGGACATGCTATGGCTTTCTAGCATCTGGTAGCGTATGATGATGTTGTGGAGAGAGCCTATGCAATGAAAGAAATTGAGAAGAGCTTTTTCTTGAGTGAACCTAGGAAGAGTGCCCCACCTTCTGGAAAGAACCAACAGTATTTTAAGAAGCATGTTTTGGTTGTGGCTCGATGGACCACTGCTTGTCAAAATGCCAAATGCCCTAAAAGGAAAAGTACAGGTCAAGCCCTGAAACAACAGTAGTATTCACAGTCTCCTAGAGCAACACCACCCACTCTTTTACGTCAGCAACAGTAGACAAGGTAAGGCCAAGGACAGATACGACCGGTTCAAGGCCAACAAACGCAAGGTCAGCAAAGGCAAAGACATTAAAACCAAGTTCAAAGGCAAGGTCGCGCTTATGCATTGACTGACGAGGAAGTAGAAGGGGCAAATCATGTGGTCGTAGGTAAAGTTTCTGTTTGTGATATAGAAGCTAAGGTGTTATTTGATTCCGGCTCTTTACACTATTTTGTTGCAACACAATTCTCTAGTAGGATACAGTAGTCGCCAGTGCAGCTATCGTATTTGTTAAATGTTACCACCCTTGTAGGCAAGAGGGTGATTTGTGAGGTTTACTATCCAGATTGTAAGGTCTTGATCAATGAGATGTAATTTCCAGTGGAACTCATCGTGTTACTGATGCACGATTTCGATGTGATCCAAGGCACATACTGTCTGACTAAGTATATGGCTTATTTGGACTACTTCCGTAAGCTGTCACCATGAAAGTTGATGAAGCCGGTACAAGTGTTGTCGTCCAAGGTGAGAAAAAGAGTTCAAACACTAGGATAATTTCAGCACTTCGAGTAAAAAGACTAATTCATAGTGGTTCCAAAGGGTATATTGCTTTTATTGTTGAAAAAAAAAAACCACCTAAGAAGTTAGAAGAGATCTCGGTAGTTTGTGATTTCCCGGACGTGTTTCCTGATGAAGTACCTAGTTTTCCTCTAGTTAGGGAAGTAGATTTTACCATAGAACTCATACCTAGTACAGTTTCAATCTCTAGAGCTCCATATAGGATGACACCTGCAGAATTATGTGAGCTGAAGGTACAGTTGCAAGGTCTACTAGATAAAGGGTTTATTCATCCTAGTACTTCGCCTTGGGGAGCCCCAGTCTTATTTGTGAAGAAGAAAGATGGCACCCTTAGAATGTGTATTGATTATAGGCAAATGAATCAGGTGAAAATCAAGAATAAATATCCACTGCCTCGAATTTATAAATTGTTTGATCAATTACAGGGTGTAACCCATTTCTCCAAGATTGGCTTAAGATTTGGATATCATCAACTGTGAGTTAGAGATTAGGATACACCTAAAATAGCTTTCAGGACAAGATATGGGTACTATGAATTCTTAGTCATACATGGGTAAGCAAATGCCCCATCTGTACTCATATTTTTGATGAATTGAATCTTCTCACCTCATCTTGATCAATTTGTGGATATTTTTTTTGATGATGTATTGGTGTACTCTAAGACTCGAGATGAAAATGCTGACCATTTGAGCACTTCACTGTAGTTATTGAGAGATCATCAATTATATGCCAAACTGGATAAGCACGATTTCTGGTTGGAACAAGTTGCTTTCCTAGGACATATAATTTCAAAAGATGGAGGAGATAATCAGTTGGCAAAGCCCAAAAATAGTTGCAAAAGTTAAAAGTTTGTCAGTCTAGCAGGTTACTATCGAAGATTTGTTAAAGATTTTTTCAAAATAGCACCACCATTGATAAAGTTGACTCAGAAGAATGAACCATTTGTTTGCTAGGATGAATATAAATCTAGCTTTCAATTCTTAAAGGAGAAACTGATCTCAGCCCCAATCTTATCCCTATCAAAAGGTAGTGGTCAATTTGCTATATATACTGATGCTTCGAGATTAAATTGGGATGCGTGTTAATGCATAATGGAAAAGTGCTAGCATTTGGATCCCGACAGTTGAAAGAATATAAGAAGAACTATGCTACACACGATTTAGAATTGGGCGTTGTAGTCTTTTCTTTGAAGTTATGGAGACACTATTTATATAGAGAGAAATTTAAAGTTCATAGTGATCATCGTAGTCTTCAGCATCTATTTTCTCAACATGACCTCAACATGAGACAATGTAGTTGGCTAGAGTTTATAAAGGATTATGATTTTCCAATAAGTATTTTCCAAGAATGGGTAATGTGGTAGCTAATGCTCTTAGCCGAAAATCAACTGTTGAAATGGCTGCCATGTGTCATGAATAGTCTCTAGTGGAAGAATTTTGAGATTTGGATGTAGAAATTGAATTTGTTGATAACAAGGTCATGCTAGTAGCGATGTCTGTCTTCGAACCAACCTCGATACAACAAATTAAAGAGAAATAGTTTGAAGCCCCAGAGTTCATCAAGATTCGTGATTATATCTCACAGAGGCCAGATTTCAGGATAGTTGATGGTGTATTGTATTTCAAAGATAGATTATGTGTCCTAGTGATTCAAAATTTGTAAAAAGCAATCATGACTGAGGCACATCATGTAAGATATTCCATGCACCTTGGGAGTACTAAGATTACCAAAATTTGAATGGCAAGTTTTAGTCGAACAACATAAAGAGAGATATTGCAGGTTTTGTGGCAAGATGTCTTACCGTCAACGTGTAAAGGCCGAACATAAAAAGCCTCTCAGTTTGTTACATCTTTTACATATTCCGCGGTAGAAATAGGAGAATATTTTGATGGATTTTGTTTCAGGGCTACCTCAGACGAGTAGATGTCATGATGCTATATGGGTAATTGTTGATCGATTGATGAAATTAACCCATTTTATTCCTATCAGGAAAGGGATGAAATTCCATGACATGGCAAAAATCTTTACTGATGAGATTACTCGGTTGCATGGCACCCCAGTTTCCATAGTGTCCAACATAGATAGTAGATTCATTTCCATTTTCTGGCAATCTTTTTAAGAAATTCATAGGCACCAAGCTCAATTTCAGCACCGCTTATCATCTTTAGATTGACGGACAATCAGAGCACACAATACAGACACTTCAGGATATGCTTCAAGCCAGTGTGCTGGACTTTGGAAAAGAATGGGATGAGCATATCTCCCTATGTGAATTTGCTTACAACAATAGTTACCACACAAGTATTGGAATGGCTCCATTTGAAGCTTTGTATCAACATTAGCGTCATATACCGGTGTGTTGGGAGAAAGTCGGAGTCAGAAGTTTCCATGGGCCTTCTCTTATAGTAGATAACTATGGAAAAAGTACAAAAAATCCAAGACAAATTGAAAGTTGCAAGGTCTCATCAAAAGAACTATGCTAGGAACCGTCAGATAAAATTTTCTTCAAAGTTTCCCCAATGAAAGATACTATTATGTTCGGATAGAAAGGCACCCTTGCTTCGTGATTTGTAAGACCTTTTAAGATTCAAAATAGGGTTATAGATTTGGCATATCGGTTAGAATTACCAGCTCAACTCGTTGGAGTTCACAATGTATTCCACGTGTCGATGCTTAGGAAGTATCTTTCAGACCCTTCACATGTCCTCGAGATTGATGACATCCAAGTGAAGTCGGATGCGAGCTATGAAGATCGTCCCCTCTATGTCATTGACACAAGGGACCAAGTGCTATGTATTTGCATAATTAAATGGGTCAAAATTCAATGGAAACATCACGGACCAGAAAAAACCACCTGGGAGCTTGAGGAACAAATTTGGGAGAAGTATCCTGGACTATTACCTAAGGTATGTTGCATTCGAAGGACCAAATATTCTTAAAGAGGGGGAGGATGTAAGGTCCAAACTGAGCTAATCTTAATTTACTATAAGTAATCTTGTTTTAACTTAAATAAAACACGATTATGCTAATTCAACCTAAATCCCCTTTGGGTTTGGGTCATGGATAGGTAGTTGGGTTAGGTTTGAACCTTACTTAGGTAGCTAAGGACCTTCACCCAAGGACCTTCTCATGTAATTTAAGTTATATGGTTTTGCATCACTAAGGCAACATGTTATTGTAACAAGTGTATTTCAACTTGTGAGTCAACTTTTATATTTGGCCTAGCCCAATTCAGATCCATCTTGGCCCACTTGAGCTTTAAATGATTTAAATAGGAAATTCTCTAAAAAATTTGGACTTGTTGTAATTTCCAGTAAAATATGATTTAAAAACCCTTTTCACTACTCCCTCTCTACAACTCCTCCTTCATTTCTGCTTCAACTTCACATTCTCTTTCTCTTTCACTTTCTCTTTCTCATCTTTTCCTCAAGTTTAGAGCTGTGCATGTAGGAGCCAAAGCTCCCACTGTTTGTCACATCATCTTTTTGCTCACCTTCCACCTTTGGAGCTCACAATACCATCTTTTCTTTCTTCCTTTTCTTCTCTCCAACTCTCTAAAGTAAGAGCTTCATCATTCCTTCATTTCTTTGAGTTCAATAGAGTCAAGCAGACTCAATTATGCAACATTCATTCATACCATACCCACTTCTTATTTTGAATGTAGTTAGATCATCTTCTATTGAGGCTTTCTCCACCATCAAACCAAGGAAAAGCTTGATTTGGACTAAGCACTAAAATTAGAGGCAAGTATAAGTGCATATTTACTTTATGCATCGTTTATTATGTTGATTCTTGATGAGTTTTACATTAATGTCAAGTTACAGCTCTTTTTCACTTTAATTAAAAAATGTGAATGATTTATGAGTTAATGAGTAAAATTAAGAATGTATGATGGAATGGTTGATATTAAAGAAGTGTAAATTGGATCTCAAATGGATGGGGGAATTAAGGTTCCATGTAGGTTGTAAAGATTGGAATTTGGCACATTCATGGGCTGGAATGCATTTTAGAAATCCTGGGACAGAACGCAGGGGTGCTTAAAAGGTTAACAAGATTAACAAGGATGTTTCCCAACCAATCCTATGCTAAGATAATCCGTGTTTCTGTAGTTATTCAATACGATGTGTTCATACAATGTCCGGTATTCCGAATTGTTTCAAGGTCATTCGAGGTCATTTGGACTTTGAACAGCTAAGGCAAAGGCTCATTTTCATGAAAAGTCAAAGGGAGGGTTGACCAACTTTTAAAGGTCAAAATATGATGAAATTTCTATTTCATATTTAAAATAATGTTAGAAACATCCCTTCAAGTTTTGTCAAGTTTGGACATCGGTCAAGCCCTAATCTAATGAAAACGGGTCACATGAGCAAAAAGGCCACAAATGGGCCTGTTAGCCACAATTACTGACACTTACAAAGTGGCATTGGATGGTTTTGGGTGGTTGTTTCCACTTTATTTCAAAACAAACTCCTCATAACTTCCCCAACTGCCTCTGAAGTCTATTAAAGACACACTTAGGCACTTAGGCAGGAGTTGGAAGGTTCCAAAAGGGTACAAGCAAGACTCCAACAAGATTAAAGGCATTGCAAGAGGATTCCTCAAGCATTTGGCACTTTGCAAGCATCTAAAATGTTTTCATTCTTCTTCCTTTCACAAGATTAAAGTGGGAAATGGTTCTGGGGAAGAAGATGCACCTTGCCAACACTCATAAAAACTGAATTTCAAAGCCATCAAGTGAAAAAGAAGTTCGGTGGATGAAACGAAGCTCTTCTTTGTTTCTCTCATTTGAGGGGTTTTAGGCCATCTTCAAAGTTCTGAATAGACCTTCTTAGGTTTCATTCTGCTCCTTGAAAACCGCAGGACCAGAATGACACAATGCTGGCCACATTTGCTTGCATAAAGCAACCCTTCCGAATTTGCACAAATGCAGTCCGTCAAATCAAAGTGGTGATTACCAAAGATCATAGATGATTCTAAGGTCAAATTTGGCACTCTTAGTTGTCATTCATGACTCCCAAAAACTCAAAAATAAGGATTTCAACAACTTAGAGGCATTGCAGAAGCAAACAGAGATGAAACATAGACAAAATAGTGGCCAGTTCGGCCAGTATTTTAAGTGATCATGGGCCATGATCAGTGACAGGGATGAGTGACCATGGTCACTACCCTTTTTCCCTTCATTTTCTCTACATTCTTCTCATTTTCATGTAAAATTTCCAATTTTTCTTAGTTTGAATCACATCTGAGACCAAAGGAGGGACTGTAAATTTCTAAAACTTGTAAACCATCTGCATCCTCAAGGTTAGAGCACTAAACCTATGTAAACAAAAGGGAATTTAATGATGATTAACAGTTTTTGTTCTCATTCTTTTGTGTGTTTGAGTGTGTGAATGTTGGACTTGATTCCTTTGCGTTCATCATCATTTCATGTGCATCAAATTCCTATTACAAAGGTCACTTCACCCATATCTTTCATATCAAAATTGTCCTTAAGATATTCTTTAGTTTTGTAAATAATTCCAAGATCATTACTAGCTAATAAAATGTCATCAACATATAGGACTAAGATCATAATTGGCTCCCACTAACCTTGAGATATATACTATGATCAACGACATTTTCGGTAAAATCAAAATATATAATAATGCAACTGAATTTTAATTGTCATTGTTAGGAAGCTTATTTGAGACCATAGATCGACTTTATAATTTACAAATTATTTTACCAACATTTTTTTTTACAAAACCTTTAGGTTGTTTCATATACACTTCTTCTTCTAGATTTCTATTCAAGAACTCTATTTTGATGTCCATTTGATGTAATTCTAAGTTAAAATGAACTAAAATTGCCATAACAATTCTAAATGAGTTTTTTTTCGGTTTCATGATATTTAATACCTTCTCTCTGAGTGAAACTTTGGCCATAAGTCGAGCTTTAAATCACTTAACTTTCCCTTTGGAATCTATTTTAGTCTTAAAGACCCATTTACAACCAACAGCCTAGGAATCCTTGGGTAGTTCAACAATATCCCAATAGTCATTTATGGCGATTGATTCTTATTCATTTTTCATGATATCTAACTATTTATTAGAATTCTCACTTTAAATGGCTTCTTTAATCGTCTTAAGATCTTCTTTAATGCTAGTATTGCCTTCCTCTAAATATACAACATAGTCATCTAGAATAGCAGCATTTTGAGTCTGTTCAACTAAACTGGTGACTGTGAGAGGAGAGGGCCTCGCCTAATATATAAAATATCAGCCTTCATCTTTTTCTTTTATAAAAAAGAGTTCAAGAGTCAAAAAAGAGTCCAAGAGCTAGAAAAGAGGCCTAGAACCAGAGCCAAACTTGGCATTCTTTTCCTCTTTCGATTTCAAGTTAATTTCTAGCTTCAAAGCTCAAGCATTGCTAGGTATGCTTCTGAACTTTATTGTCTCCAAGTTTCGCCATGGTTGAACATGGGTGTTTGGTTTTCTTTTAATTGCTTCCATGAGTTTATCTTTTGTTTCATGTACAATACTTCACACACATCAGCCTTCATCTACCTCATGAATTTACATAAAAAAAAACCCAAAATGTCAAGGGTTCATCACGGTTTGGGCTTAGCTCATGGTGAGATAAGATTAGGGGTTGCCCTTTTTTCTTTTTTTTCTTTTGATTTTTTCTCCTAAATTGAGTCTACTCTTTTGATGTATGGATGTTGTCTAGCCTCATTTACTAATGCTCAACAATGGCTTTGAATTTGGGATTCAATGGGATTTTCAAGTCAAGGTGCTGTTTGGCCCTTCACGGTCATGGCCGATGGAGCTTGTGTGAAGCATTAGGCCAAAGGTTATAGAGCTCTCAATTTGATTCCTCCTGAATGTGTAGAAGCTGCTTGAGCCCAACCCATGGTCATTGGCATAAATTGGGGTTGCAATTCATAGCCATTTTCAAGTTGGGACATTGTCCGAGCAGACCATCGATCACTGTGAGTGGAGTGATTTATTTTATTTGATTTTTGGTTGCATATTTGTCACAACCCGAGCCCAGAAATCGGGGGTTAGCGAAAAGCCAAACCAGTGACACACGTACTCCCGTGCACGTGCATCCAAACCCAGTCCAGATGTACACACACAAGGGATCTAACACGTGCGAACTAAGCGTACGCGGAAGCTGTACATATCATAGCAAGCAACAAGGAAAATAGCGGAAGCCAAAACAATGCGGAAAACAAATACGGAATGGAAAGTCAAAGCGAAATACCATACAATAAAAACCAAGTACAAGTCTGAGTACACAACAAAATAAAGGTGTACAAATATACAAAGTACAAAGTCCAAAGTCCAAATACAATCCCCAAAAACCAAAACTCAAAACAAAGGGCCACTAGTATGCATGCACGCACTCGGCAGAGGTGATCAGGCCCACTCTGCCAAACCGGAGGGTGCCTCTACACTCGGCCCTGCAGCCTCCTCGACCGCCGGGGAGTCGGGCAAGGGATCTGTGCCTGCAACACCACAGACAACACAATGAATACAACGATCCAGCAAATACAAGTAACAGGGCTGAAACACTCATAGTATCAAAGTGAATAAAATAATGACAGAAGGTTAAATACAGAGTTTCATCTTAGTATGCTAAGCAGATCGTGCATAGAATTAAAGCATGAAAAGTGAATCAGAACATAGAAAGACTGAACTAAGTGGCTACTATGTTAACCATATTCTCTCCAATAGAGAGCAAAGCAGAGCAGATGAGAACACCACTAACCGGGCCAAGGGTACAAGTGGGTCTCGGTTTCCTGGGTTCCTGGGTCCCAAGACAAAGCGACACTGCAGTGATACAGAGATACAGAGATCTTAGCCAGAGGTAACCCCGTCGGGCATCCTAGGGCTGAGGCTGAGTAGAGCCAGACGAATATCAATCAAATCAAATCCATAGAAGGGGAGATTATCCGCTTTGGACTCACCGATGGCAAAGACCGGATCTTATCCTCACGTATTAACCTCTGGGCAGAGCCACCCGGGAATACCCAAACCAAACAGAGATAAACAAAGCCAAAGACAGAGCATAGATTAAGTCGAAGCACAGCATAGATCAAAGCATAGTGCAGATCGAAGAATAAATCAGACATACAGGACAAAAACAAAATGACTGCGGAATGCATAACATAGATTAACAGAACAGAGGGCAAAACCATAAACAATATGAAATGCATCTTAGATTAATACGGAGTCAAGGTTCATTACAAGCCAGTCCTAAGCTAGTTGTTCACTGTCACTAACCGTGCATGTTGATGTAGTTTTAAGTTAGTCAATGCACCGTTGCCATCAAAGTGTTGCAATGTAATCTTTGCGTGCACCGACGTCCCTTAAACCCACACCCATGGGGAGGTGCTTAACAATGATCAACACTCACATGAGTAAGTCACAGCCTAACAGACCATTCATGCGATCCAAGGAATCCATTGGGCCGGTTTACGTGTAGGGTTTCATGTATATAAGCCTTACAAGTCACACCATTATCCTAAGTTTAAATAATATTTTACAGGTCCTACAGTTTAGCCATGGGTGACCTACGGCTTAGCCGTATGCATCTTACGGCTTAGCCGTAACATGCACTACGGCTTAGCCGTGGTTCCCTTCAGAACACGGCTAAACTATCATCTTCCACCTCTGATCTGATACATCTCACGGCTGAACTACGGTGGAGTCTACGGCTTAGCCGTAGACCATCACGGCTTAGCCGTAGCTTCACCGTAAGAGTACTGATATCGGAAAAGTTTCGACTGATCAGAGATTTAATTCACGGCTGGGTTACGGTTGGGTCACGGCTAGCTTACGGCTCAGCCGTAGAACAAATTACAGCTTAGCCGTAGCCTAGCCGTAGAACAAACTCGAAATTTCAAGTCTCTGGAAAGTGAGCCGTAGAAATTTACGGCTTAGCCGTACAATACAGAAAACGAATTCGGGCTGAGTACAGAAACTGAAATTTGGTACAGAAGCTGGACAAAATGAGTTACAGAGGTTCCAAATTCACAAAAATTGGCTGTAAAACATTTGTATGCAGAGAATAAGAAGGAATCAAAGCAATCAAACAAAACACCCATATGTGTTATCAAATCCTGTACTTATACTTGCCTCAAAGCTCTACCAATCCACTGACTCAAGCTCCAAATCAACTAAAATCAAAGCAAATCAAAGAAATAACACATGCATGTGATGAAGACACAGCAACAGAGAAAGGGAGGTGCAATTGGAGATGAAGAAGAAGAAATTTGGAGAGAACCCACTTACCCAAAGCCACAAAACATAGACAGAGAGGAGAGGAAGAACCCAATCGAATGAGAGAGAGAAAACCGAAGTGAAGAGGGAGGGAGAGAGAGGTGAACGTGGAATTCTCTGAAGTCTCCTTGCATGCACGTTGAAGACAATTTACAGGGAATGAGGACATCTGTAAGATGACTCATATATATAGGTTTTGCAGTTTCAGTCAAAGTCCGGTAAGTTGCGGTTATTTACAAATCATCTCACACGAAGGTCCAACTTCTCCAATTGACTCCAAATGGGTCTGGCACAGTTATAAAATATAACGAGCTCAACAAAATACACGTGCTGACACCAAGATGATGCAAATATGCTGCAAGCAAAGCAAAAGCAAAATTACGAAAAAGGGCTTAGAACTACCTATTCCAGGTCAAAGGTTACTCAACTACCTATCCAAGACCCAAAACCAAGTCCAAAAGAATAAAACAACAAAAACACAAACTAATGAGCCACTAATCCGGCTCAAAGGGGATCGGAACGTTACAATATTGATGTTCGATTTTGAACTCTGAAACAAAATCACCACTCTAACCATATGTTAGAAACTGGCACTTCGTGAAATTTCACTGTGTTAAGGTGTTGCCTGAGCCTCTTCGTAGTCACAAGTGGCTATTTACGTAGCCCCCCGCAAACCCCCACCCCCCCCCCCCAACCTTTTTTTTCGAGATGCTTTATCTGATCAATGCTGTTAATGCAACATTGCTCTCTAGATGCCATCCCATACTCGTAACATGAATAGAATCTTTGGAGCTTCCTCATGTCCAAGCATTACCGCATTACCTGAGCATACCAATGGCCACATAGCCAAATGAATTGAACTTGGCATGGATTTTTTCTTCTTCTTCTCCTTTTTTGTTTGCTCTGGTTGAACAAATCCACAACTACTAAATTGAGCTGCACATGACTTGTTTGAAGTATTCAAAGTGGTACATGGGGCTTTGAACTTTAAGAGGTTCTTAGAAATCCATTCTTCAATAGACTTGAAATGGATAAGCTCCATTTGAGGAATACCTAGACTTGGTAAAGCATTAGGCTTCACCATTGGGCATAATGTAGATACACCCATCTGTCCTTTCTTGGACAATGATTCAATCTAATCACATGCTTGATCATTACAGTCTTTTGGAAGCATAGGGAGTTGAGTTGTAGTAGTTTGCCTGGTCATTAGCACTGTGTACACACAGGCTTGGTCGCAATGACTTCTATGGGAATTTTCATGATAAGTGGACTGATCATGCTCGGAACATTCTTCTTTTTCTTTGAATAGAAGGTTATTCCCCTTGAATCTCAACAAACATGAGAAGTAAAAATCTTATGAATATGGATGACTGTTACAGAAACCATAGAAAATAGGATCACCCTCTGCTCATTGATTGTAGCGAGTGACCACATGTAGGTTAAACATAATCACCAGTGATGTTGCAATGTTGACCTTTTTACATTGTCTTTCTCAATCACAACTTCTAAAGCTAATTCACCCTTCCTTGTCTCTTCTATCTTTAACCCATGGTATGTTATTCGAGTGAGTCCATATAATGTTGGCCATCTTTATGGAAAACCAGCCTCTGAACACTGATGAATTTGAGTATACATCTCAAATGTGGAGTTCGTATGTTGACTTTGCATTTGAATTGCATTATCGAACTCCATTAAGCATGAAACATTTGCTTTTTTTTTTTTTTTTTTTGAATTGATGCTTCTCTTTTGTTGAAACTTGCCATCTGTCTTTACATGCTATACTTGTGTTGCTACACATTATGATGTATATATTTGTTTCAATGCTTTGCTTGTGCTATGCATGCATTTCTTGCATTGGATACTGCATTCTTCATGTTAGAGTGCACACCAAATTGCCCTCTAAAAGGTCTTACGGTGCTTGAACACTCGTTTGGACTGGGAACCTCGATTCTGGGACTTAAGTGTGCCATGAAACCAATTCTTTGTCTTAGAATAAGTATTATTTTTTCTTTTCAGACTTTTGCTAAGTGGAGATGCTGCGGAAATTTGGGTAGAATTCCATGCCGTAGCCATTTTTGCTATCATTAACGCTTTTTTTTATGGCTCTTCATAAATAAAAGGCAAAGCACCAGCAACTTCATCTTTTGGACTGCCAATGAGTCGCTCCAAGGGCCAAGCAAAGAGTAGCCCAGATACCAGAGATCCAAATGAAGTTTTTGCTACCGGCTTGAAGAATCAATGTACCAAAGCCTTAACTGTAAGGAACTGGTATACGTATTTGTGCTTGGTTAGCAACACCGATTAGGTGAATAATGAGCAGGTGAATTTTGATAGGCCCAGCTACATCTTTGGTGACATGATGCTTGAGTCCATAAAGCAACCGAATGAAACTATAAAGTACCGGTACATGGAACGATAGGGACTCCTCACAAAGTGATCACCACTCAATCCATAAGGAGCTATCTAAGAGTGATGATGAACAACCCAACCATGCCATCTAGATCATGTCTTTTTTCTTAGATAAGGCTTCATGTACACTTCAGAACCGGCAAGTTCATGCACCACCATCCATATTACTACTCAGAAATCTCAAGATCTGAAATGGAAGTTTGGACTTTTGCACTTTAAATCTTGAGAGAGGTACCATTATTTCACAGCTAAGAACAGCAAGGCTTAGGATCCATACCGAAGATGTTAGTGGTTGGATTGGTGAGAAGCATATCTCTCAAAGATGGTTTAACTACCTTGGGGAGTGGCGTAATTGGGTCACACTGATCAAACACCATTGCGAAAGCATGTTGAGGGTAGTCGGTGTTTTTGAAGCTATTAGTGCCACCACAAGAAGAGAGCCTTGTGAAAACAAGAAGATTTGCAAAGCAATTCTTGAGCAGCACTATTCTACTAGCAACACATTCATCATCGTAAATAGAGAGCTAGGGCTATCTTTTTGGAAGATGAAGAAGATTTTTGGTTTGTCACCCCATGGAGAGATCTACGATGAGATAATCCTAACCAATGCCCAGTTAGCGACCATGGATGATGAGTTTCAAGCCACTTTTTATCTCCTTTTTTTTATCTTGAAGATTTGATTTAGATGAGTTGTCGATACTGGGGCAATATTGCATTATGGATGGAATGGGTGCAAACCAATACAAGCTCCTTTTTTCTGAATCAAGCATACTGCAAATAAAGAGAGATCTTTCCCAACAAGGATCCCAGGAAGCAACCGAAGGTTGCTTATCATAAGAAGTAGGACTTCATGCCATATATTTTTGCCAAATATCCAGATTTGAAGATAAGGTGCTAGGTTGCTGCATTTGTGATGGCATGGTTGTTAGGTGTTGTTTTCCCAAGTGTGAGGAGTGAGATTAGACCTGGCTATGTATATCCAGCTCTCAGAATGACATTTGGGCATAGGGTTGCCCTAGGTCCTATTTTTGTTGCATATATGTTGACTTAGTTGAAGTTGTCAGCCTTCACAGTTAAAGAGGGAAAACCCTTCAACCGAAATTATGTAAAGCATCTGTTGTACTCCCTGTTTGTGTTTCATTGTGACATGCATCATTTACACAATGGCACACTAGGTAGCATTTATATGGAAGGAGTGGTTATTGGAATTTGGTTGATCAACACCCACTCAATGGTGGAATTACATTAGCACTTGCGTAATTTTAACAATTATGTTGTTTCTCGTTCTCCCATCTCAAACATCGAAGTCCCGAACCACATAAGAAATGGTGTAGAGCCTTCGATTGATAGAGTTGGAGAGGGTGGTCATGAGATTGATCTTTTAGATGAAGAGAAGAGTTGGTCCCTTTCTTTGAAACCCATAGATTTGGTATACAGCTAAAATGCATATATCAACATCCAGCACTATGTACCGACGAGGTTTTGAAACCAATTTAACTTCCACCAGGCTGCTATGGGAGTTGTCACGCCCCGAACCCAAGAATTGGAGATTAGGATGAATCTCGTGGCAATTCATGTCATGTTAAGACATGTACACATTGCCATAAGGATGATTTCACAAGTATGTGTGAGGAAGATCCTTAAAACACATGTCAATTAATTGATCAAAGAAGTGAAAACCTGTGAAGTACACCTATAAGTGTCATAAACACTAATAAAAACGTTCATTCCTTAATATACCAAAGTTTTTAAATAGCCCATTCACATTCACGTGATAAACAAAAGATACATGACATACAAATCCAAAATATCATGTCCATTAATCAATAACTCAAAAAGCTACATGATAATAATGGCATAATTTATCCACATGTCAAAACAAGACTATATCTTAAAGAAACCACTTTGTCGTACTACTGAAGATGACTAGTAGTTAGTATCATCCTCGTTCCACTCATCTACAACCTGAAGTATCATTGGCGTTCCCTTTGGGCCACGTCAACTGCCGTGTCAACATTGGGTCTGTACCTATAACACCAAGGATCGCATTTTTATCATGATAGTTAAGTAAATATAAGAGTGTACAAGACTAATAATGTTGTAACAACTGGATTCAAAGATATATTAATTAAAAGAGAGCAATAATGGAAACTACGCACGTTGTGCATGTGAGTAAGCATGAATAGAGAATCATATATAAATTATAATAACATACTAGTTGGCATCCGCATGGCTATCTTCTCTCTAGAGAGAGTATATGTACATTGGGAAATCACTAGCAGTTGGGCCAAGAGTCATCTAGTGATATTAAGAGAGCCAACCAACTCTTCATACAACTACTGTGGTAGGTAACATATGGAATACCCTCATTTGGTCCCATTGAACCTTCTATGGGTACAAGCTCAATGGTGCCGACTCAATGTGTCAAGACCAATCAAGATTCATAACTTTCATATTTACCTTATGTTGTGATCGTTTCTTACTTATACAAAAGCATTTATTGGTCTTGAGATTGTATACAGTTATAGACTTGGAGTTTAATAGAATTACTGATAATCATACGATGCATACTTTTATAAGCTAATAGTGTTCAAACCTTCTCAACCTTAGCTACCCCTATCTTGGCTCATGGGCCGACGCATAGTAGAAGATCCATCTTTGCTATTGTCTCAAAATTCACAAGGAAGAATAGGTACATGATTTAATCATGTTGAGGGTGAAGTTTACTTAAACAATATAAATGCATTTGAATTGAGGGGCCACAAGGATAATTATTACCCAACCTTACCTAAGATAATTTGTGTTTCCTTAGTCATTCAATACGGCGTATTCATAAAACGTCCGATGTTAATGTGTTGCTAAATTCTTAGTATTACTTTGAATAAGTGATGGACACCGCTCCTTACGCTAACACCCATGACGTGACGTCAGGAACAACAGCAAAATCAAGAGGGATTGAGTGACGACTCCACACTCATCCATCTCTGTATTTAATTACCGTCGAGCTTATTTTGTTAAGATAAAGGTATCATTTCTATGGCTCTACATGGTTTTTTATTGTACTTATGGTCTTAAGGGTAAGGATGGATTAAAACATATCTCTATGGTCTTAATAGAATGCTAGGATAGCCCCCAATGGATCCTTATTTGAAATAAATAAAATAAGGATTTAAAATAGAAAAGGGGTGCCCGATTGATCGGGCAGGTGTTCAATTGATCAGAGCACCCAGAACTGGAATCCAACCAAACAAATGGTTCATTCTTCCTAGTCAATTTTGTCAACGGTGCTGCTATTCTAGAAAAGTCATAAATAAATCTTTGATAATAGCTCGTAATACCAACAAAACTTTGTTCTTCTACCATCGACTTTGGGCTTTGCCAACTGATTATTGCCTCAATCTTGCAGGGTCTACTGCAAGCCCATCTTTCGAAATTATGTGTCCTAAGAAGGGAATTTGTTCCAACTAAAAGTCACACTTATCCAATTTGGCATATAATTAATGGTCTTTTAACAACTTATTTGGAATACACCAATTCATCATCAATGAAGATCACCACAAATTAATCGAGATAAGGTGCGGAGATTCTATTCATCAGAGCCATGAATACAGTTGCGGCATTGGTTAAATCGAATGGCATGACTAAGAATTCATAATGCCCATATCTGGTCCTGAAAGCTATTTTAGATGTATCTTGATCTCTAACTCATAGCTGATGATATCCAAACCTCAAGTTAATTTTTGAGAAATGTGTTGCACCCTGTAACTGATCAAACCATTCATCAATTCAAGGCAGTGGGTATCTATTTTTTATTGTAACCTAATTTAACTGCCTATAATCTATACACATTTTAAGGGTGCCATCTTTCTTCTTCATAAACAAAACTAGGGCTCCCTATGGCAATGTACTATGATGAATAAATCCCTTATTTTGTAAATCTTACAACTATCTCTTCAGCTCATGCAGTTTTATAGGTGCTATCTTTTACGGGGCTCTAAAGATTGGAATTCTACCAGGTACAGGTTGCATGGTAAAATCTACTTCCCTGACTTGGGAAAGACTGGGAACTTTATCTAGGAATAATCCAAAAACTCGCAAACTACTGGGGTCTCTTCCAACTTCTTAGGTGGCTTCTTCTCAACAATGAAGGCAATATAACCTTCATAACCACCGTGGATCAATCATTCCGCTCGAAGCGCTGAGATTTTCTTGCCTTTGAAGACAACACTTGGACCGGCTTTATTTACCCTTATGGTGATGGTCGTATGAAAATAGTCCGTGTAGGCCTTGTACTTAGACAACCAGTCCATACCTAAGATTATGCCAAAGTCATGCATCGGTAACATGATGAGTTTTGCTGGTAAGAGTGTCTCACAAATCAAGACTTTGTAGTCTAGATAAAAGACCTTATAAATTACCCACAAGGGTGATGACAGTCAACACATATGGTAGCTATTCTAGCAGTTCCGTAATCTACTTGAAAATTGACATTCAACAAAGGAATGTGACAATCCAAAATCAAATAACACCTTAGCCTCTACATCACAAACAAAAACCTTACCTATCATCACATGACCTACTGGTTTTGCCCCCTCGTGAGCTAGTGCATATGCTCGGCCTTGCCTCTGAGGTTGGTTCTATTGTCCTTGTCTCGGTGACCTTCGCCTTGCCCTACTTGCTGTTGTTGACGTGGAGAAGGGGATGGTATTGTCCAAGAAAACTACTGGTATTGCTGTTGCGGGGCTTGACTAGTACTCTTCCTCTTTGGGCATTTTAACAAGCATTGGTCCATTGATCCACACCCGAAACAAGCTCCTTTAACCCTCTAACATTTGCTTGTCTTATGGTTCTTTCCTCATATGCCACAGATTAACATTGATGATCCACTAGCAACTCCTTTTTATTTCTTGGAGTACTAAAAATTCATTCCAGATGATGGTGTATTCCTCTAAAGTTCTCCCAAGAAATAGGCTCTTCTCTATTTCTTCAGCTGCATAGGCTCTTTCCACAGCCTCATCATACTCTGTAGGATGCTGGAAAGCTATAGCATGCCACTTAACAGCCAGTCTTTTGCGCTTGATGTGCTCCGGGATAAACTTCTTTCTAAATTGCTTTTTAAAAGCATCCCAAACCATAGCTTTGGCATAGCTTTTATATGTTCTCGGATACTCTTCCACCATATATTTGCCACATCTTTAAATATAGATGCAGTTAGGATCACTTGCTATTTCCTCATGCAGGTTAGTGAATTAAAGACATTCTCGGTATGTACAAACCATTCATCTGCTTGTAATAAATCTTCTCTTCCTGTGAATTCTATAGCTCCTCTTTTTTGAAACTTCTCATATAAGGAGTTAGGATCATGAGCTTGACCATGCCTTTCCAATAAAGCTGCCAATTGCATTTGTATTACTGCTTGATTTGCATTACTTATGGCCATTGTTGCAGCATTTGCATGAAGCGTTCATCCATAGGTTGAGGAGCTGGAGGTGGTGGAGGATCCACGTCCTATAGTGTGACGTCATCATGATCATTCTCTTCTAAATTATTGTTTGTTCCTGATCTGAAAGCATTTACCTACAATTATACTACTAATTAGTCACATATAACACCTTAATGCGTAAGGCAAACTATAATTTCTTATACAATATCTATTTCCCTCAATCAAACCTACCGTATTGTTACCACATATATTAGGATTGCTAAGTCTTTTAATTGACTTATTAATGGCTTTGATACCATATTTACGTTTGTCTCGCCGCGAACCCAAAAATTGGGAATTAGGGTGAATCCCAAGGCGTGGCACACATAATCCGTGGAAATCCAAGCCATGTTAAGACACGTACGAGCTTACACAAGGTTGACTCCATAGGTACATGTGTGGAACATTCATAAAACACATGTCAATTAATTGATCAATGATGCGGAAACCTATGAAGTACACCTATAATTGTAATACACTAATAAAAACATTCATTCTCTAATATACCAAAGTTCTTAAATAGCCTATTCACATGCACATGATATACAAAAGATATATAGACATACAAATCCAAAATAACATCTCCATCAATCGATGACTTCAAAAACTACATGATAATGATGGCATGATTTATCCTCAAAACATGACTATATCTTAAACAAACCCTCTTGTTGCATTATGGAAGATGACTAGTAGTAAATGTCATCCTCATTCCATTCATCTACATCTTGAGGCACCATTAGGGTTCCCCCCAGGGCCACATCGACTACCGTGTCAGCATTGGGTTCTGTACCTATAATACCAAGAGTAGCACTGTTAACATGACGATTAAGCAAATATAAGAGTATGTAAGACAAATCATGCTGTAACAATTGAATTTAAAGACATATTAATTAAAAGAGAGCAATAATGAAAACTAGGCATGTTATGTATGTGAGTAAGCATGAATAAAGAATCATATATAGAAATACAATAACATACTAGTTGGCATCTGTATGGCTATCTTTTTTCTGGAAAGAGAGGATATTGTATGGTAGAAAATCGCTGGCGGTTGGGCAAAGAGCCATCTAACTATCCTAAGAGCGCCGACCAACTCTTCATACAACTACTGTAGTAGGTAACATATTGAATACCCTCATTTGGTCCCATCAAACCTCCTATGGGTACAAGCTAAGTAGGGCTGACACAATGTATCAAGATTGATCGAGATTCATAACTTTTATACTTACCTTACATCGCGATCATCTCTTACTTATGCAAAAGCATATATTGGCCTTGAGATCGTATACAGCCATAAAATTGGGGTTTAATAGAATTACTGATAGTCGAACGATGCATACTTATATAAGCTAATAATGCTTGAACCCTCTTAACCTTAGCTACCCCTTTCTTGGCTCATGGGTCCATCTTCGATAGAAGCTCCGTCTTTGATTTTGCCTTAAGGTTCACCAGAACGAATTGGTACATGCTTTAATCATGTTGACGGTGAGGTTTACTTAAATAATATGAATGCATTTGAATTAGGGTGTCACAAGGATATTTATTAGCCAACCCTACCCAAGATAATCAGTGTTTCCTTAGTCATTCAATACGGAGTATTCATAAAATGTCTGGTGTCAATGTATTACCAAAATCTTAATATTGTATTGTATAAACAATGGACACCACTTCTTATACCAACACCTATGACGTGATGTTAGGAACAACCCAAAAATCAAAAGGGATTGAGTGACAGCTCCACACTCATCCATCTCAATATTTAATTACTATTAAGCTAATTTCTTTAAAGTAAAGGTACCACTACTAAGGCCCTACATGGTCTTTGATCTTAAGGTCCTAAGGGTAACGATGAATTAAAGTATATCTCTATGGTCATAAAAGTCTAGGATAGCTCCCAATGGATCCCCATTTGAAATAAATAAAATAAGGTTTTAAAACAAAAAGGGGTGCCCAATCGTTCGGGTAAGTGTCCGATCGATTAGACCTCCTAGAACTGGAATCTAGTCGATCGGGCCTTGTTTGATTGATTGGCCTAGAGCCAGTTCTAAACTGATTCCTTTCCTTTTTCCCATGGCTTTTTCCACTCCAATTCACCAACTACACTTCTCAACACCTTTTTAATAACTTCCTACACCATAATTGGGTTCCTGCTTCATCTACTCCCATCATGCATTATATAATTACCTTCATTAAAACTTAATACTAACTTACATTCTTAGAATTAAAGAGCAACAGAGCTGTAACTTGGCATTAGAAGAAAGTTCATCAAGAACCAACCTAATTCGACATACATGCAGTAAGATACACACTTATACTTACCTTAACTCAGTGTTCTACTCAAATCAGGCTTCTCCTTTGGTTCAATGGTGGAGAAAGCTTTAATAGAAGGCAAACTAAGACATGCAGTTGATAAAATAGATATGAGATGCATGAACGCTATGGAATTGAGTCTCCTTGGCTCTATTAACCCCGAAGAGATCCATGGGGCTGAGAAGGAAGCTTCTTTTTACCTTAGAGAGCTGTAGAGAGGAAGAGCAGACCAAATCTAGAATTCTAATGGAGAAGAGACACAGGATGGTGAAGAAAGAAGAGGATGAAACTTAGTGGCATGCAAGGCTCTTGGGCCTGATTTGATGAGAAGGAGAGAAAGGAGAAAGGAAAAAGATAAAGCTCCAATAGAGGGTTAAGACAGTGAAGAAGGGAATGAAGTGGTTAAGTTTTTTTAAATCAAAATCTCTTGGGAATTACAAGAAAGTCTACTAGTTTTGAGAGAATTACAGTTTGAGTCAATTGGACTCTAATTGGGCCACAATGAATCCGAATTAGGCTGGGCCAAACATGAAAGTTGACCCACAAGATGAATTTTACATGATACAATTAACAAAATGCTAATATGATGTAAAACCATGCAACTTTAATTTACAAGAAGGTCCTTGACTACCTACGTAAGGTTCAAACCCAACCCAACTATCTTTTGTGACCCAAACCAAGGGAATTTGGATTGAGTTAGCCTAATTTTGCAATAATTAGAGTAAAACAAGATTAACTTGGGTTTGGACCTTATAGGAGCGCTTGGCTACATTTGGGGTGCCGTAAGCTCTTTGTAGGATGCCAGGAATGCTTGGGAGTTTTATCAAGCATTTGGCACTAGAACCTTCTTCAGGTATCTGCTTTGGGTACCCACGTATTCCTTATTCTGGTTATATAAGTGGCTTCACTCAATGGAATGCTAAAAGTATCACTTCCAATGTAGATACATTTATGGGCATTCCTCGTGTTAGATGACAACCTCCTCCAGTTCACATGAATGGTTAAAAGTGGAGAAAGATTGTTTTGAAGATTGGTTGTTTGACGGGAACAATTGGTGAATTGGTTTGCTCTCTGGGTTTGACGTTTGTAAGGCCCATCACTCATTTAGAGGTGAAGAAGATGAAGAGTATCTACCTCCTCCTAATGTTGCCGTAACATGGATGCAATAAACCATAGATGAAAACCTTCAAGAGAGAGAAAGTCATGCTGAGGCCAAATGAGCTAGTAGAGCTCCACTAGACTTCGGTCTGGTTCTTACTCCGTCAGAACTAAGGCGTCAGTGGCTGAGCAAACAAGAAGATTTGAAGAGGTAAGGGTAATCATGTATGCAACTGTAGAGGTAGATATGAAGGGTCAAAACTTGTTAGAGCGACCACAAGTTCAGAACCAGTAGAGGCATTTGTGCCTTCAAATTTAGAGGAAGCGGTGCGGCCAACAGAGGCAGTCACTGAGTTAAGGCTACCCACTGTTTCATCATCAAGACCTCCATCTGGGCTTACTCCTTGCAAAAAAAAACTCTTGGCGGTACACTTAAAGAGTGCATCAAAAGCCTTTAATAATGAGAAGATAACTCCATCCAAGACGAGGAAGGCCGAGAGTCTCGAAACTCATCGCTCCCAAAGTCTGAGAGTTGGTGCGTCATTTCTCTCTAGTTTATTCAGTTTTCATTTGCTTTCTAAAGCTTGTTGATGTATTGACATTAGCATCTTGTTTTGCACTTGCACAAGTTCAAACTTCAGCTATTTTTTCTAAGGGTTCATGTCTTTTGTTTGAATGCCTTGGATCTCCCTTTCTGAAATTATTTTTTCTTTTGCTACTATTTCTCAATCTCACTGGAGTGATGGAGATTGTGGAGGAGTATGGTAAGTTCATTTTCCTTTTTATATCAAAGGCTTGTGTAAAGATCATTTTTCTATTAAGATATTTGTTTTCTTGCTTTTTTTATTTGTATGTAGTCTCTGATGATGATTAGAGAGGAAACAGCCTTAACATCCCCATTACCGAGGAGAGGACCAGTAGTGACATTAACATAGAGATTGATCTTGAAAGAGACTAGGCAATGATAATGCCTAGTCTAGGGATGAAATTGCAGCAAACATGCATGTAGAGTCCAATGTTCAAAAAAGAGCTGGCAAGGGTGTGGACACTGCCACTACCACTAACAAGGTAGAAAACAGTGGTCATGGACCCAGCTTTTTGAAAGAGTGGGCGTGGTAATGCTCATATCGATTCTGCTATCGAGGAAGCAGTTAACACCAGCAAAGCATATGAATGCACCTTTAGGGATGAACCAAGAAGTGGCATAGATCTTATTGAACCAAAGACGCCTTGATTTGGCTTTCTTTTCTTGGTCCCTTTTCAGATACTCAAGTGAATCAAGATGCAACCTTTGTTCCTTCAACATCAGTGAGAATGCATTTTGGGTCCCCAATTGAAGTGATGTCAAAGAAAGAGGGTCTCGAAGCTCTAATTAGTTTAGACAACATCTCCATTCATTATGAGTACTTTGATGCATCTCCAAACAATTCTTTGAAAATAGATTTGCAAAGGGC
Organism: Sextonia rubra; assembly: GCA_037013555.1. Taxonomy (NCBI): domain Eukaryota; kingdom Viridiplantae; phylum Streptophyta; class Magnoliopsida; order Laurales; family Lauraceae; genus Sextonia; species Sextonia rubra. The sequence continues at coordinate 14,158,242 of JASUAD010000008.1, forward strand.
TATGGAAGATCCCTTGTTCTTAGACTCATCTACCGGAAGTGTGAAAAGTAATCTGGAGCTGTCATGACAATTGTTTTGCCAGCAATCTGCACCATTCCCCCAGTAGTACCAGGAGTGATTCTTTTGGTGAGTCTTGATTCAAGATCAGGATCACATGCAAGTGGATCACCTAAAATTGCACATGAGCCAAGGATTGATGCAACTCTCATTGTTCAAACTGAGCAGCATATTGAGCCTATTGGTACAGTTGATAAGGAGGTTAATGCTGAAGTGAATCCCGCTAAGGGCATTAACATGGTAGAGCCAACTATAGAAAAGACTAACCATCCTACTCAGAGGAAGTTAGTGCTTGAAGATGAGGCTACAGACTTCATGGGTAATGATACTCCTGCTACCATGGCTACTCACAGCTTCACACCACGAAGGGCCATGACACCTTCCAAAGTGCATTTTGTAGAGAAGCAAATAACTCCTACCAAGAGGGTTGAGGGTCATTCTATGCCCAAAGTATCTAATGAAGCTTTTGCTGTAAAAGTTAGAGGTTCCCGTAAGGCAACATTGACTGTTATAGTGACACCACATGTGAATTGGGATCCTTCTACCTTTTGGTCTTTGCAGGGATCACATAACTCACCTTATTTGCATGTAAGTTAGCTAACTACCCACGGGGTTGCAGCTGCAAAGACCAAGAAGGGAGAGGATGACCGCTCGGGTTTAGACTCAATCAAATTCACAAGAATGTTAGTCAAATCTCTCTACTCATAAGGAGCCGAGTTTGTTTAGTGATGCCTCCAAGCGTTTGTCTAACATAAAGAGTGCCATGAAGATAATTATTCGCAGCATCTTGAACACACTTTTCCAAGGAGAGCTCACCACCAAAAAGTTCTAAGATGCTAAAGTATTACCTAATATGTTGGTGTCTTTTGCACTGGAATAGATCTAGGCAACCTTCGTTATGCTTTCATAGTCCTTTTCATCAGACTTGAAGAAAAGGGTAATTGGGATAGCTTATGGTAAAGCTTTTCGAGATGAGGTGCTAAGACGGAAAGTTTAACTAGTTGTAGAGATTGAGAGCATCGAAGAAGAGATTAGGGCAGCAAATGAAATAGACACCAAGAAAGCACTTGAGAAAAATTTGCATGTGACTGAGCATGAACGTCTTCGCAGCAGATCACTACATTGCAGTAGCAAGTCTTTACTTTGGAAAATAATGCTCTCAGATTGTTAAACACTATTGAAGAACTGAAGAAATCCAGCTCAAAGGATCATTTGTGCAGATATGACCTTTTTTCCCATGTAAAGACAAAACAAATAGCCTAAATGACTTCGTTCAATATTTGGAAAGTGAGATGCACATCAAGCTAGATAAGATTGACATCAATGCTGCTGTACTAGCCTATGAAAGCTATAAAAGGCATGTCCTGATGGAAGGCATTCTGAGCACTAGGAAACAACTTGAGAAATTCTTGGACTAATTTCCCTTGTCACCGCTTTTTCTTTGTTATTTTCATTTGATCAACTCTATTGGCATATACTCTTAACTTCATTTTTGTATTGAACTTGAAATGAATATCAATGGAAACATTTGTCCTTCTGCTCCATTTTTTCATTGGTACACAATTTTTGGTTTGATTTTGTATGGATGTTTTGATGTGATTGATATGGATGGTTTAGATGTATGTATAGTTTGTTTTGTTTGTTTTCTCAGACTTGAATGTAGGTGTGACTTGTGACCTTTTAGATCTACAAGTCAAAAGCAAACGGGATCATATAGCTGGACATTTTCCGGTGCCCATGTATGAGGCTTTCTCTAGAGACCATCACTTGATCCTTTTGGATGTCGAAAGGGCTCAAACAAAGTGGACATTATCTGGTGCCCATGTGTGTGGCTTTTTTCGGGCTCCTTGACTTGTTCCTTAGGTAAAAACTTTGGTTTTGGTTTGTTTGGATTTTGGTTATACAAGACCTGCAAAAAGACTTATTCTATAGAACCGAAGCTAGCCAAATAAGGTTTGCAGAAGGACTTATTTTATACAGCTGAGGGTTAACCACATGAGGTTTGCAAAAATACTTATTCCATATAACTGATGATAGCCAAATAAGGTTTGCAAAAAGACTTGCTCTATTCAATTGAGTTTTTCTATATAGGGTTTGCAAAAGGACTTTATCTATATAACATGATGTTACAAGGGGTCTTATGGGGAAATTATCCAAGAAACGAGGATTGGCTAGAGGGGTCACTAGACATTATCGTTGAAGTCAATATGTATAAGTTTGGGGAATTTGGTTAAAAGTCATAGGTTGTAAGGCTCAAAGCCGAAGGATTTTAGGATGAGAATGTACACTGTACTAGGTTTTGACATTTAAGTATAGTATTTCTTGCAGCGAACTATGTAAACTTTGTCTTGCAGCAATTGATCTGGCTATCATGGTAACCATGTATGTATGTTATGTGAATGGATCCCACAAATCAAATTTGTGGTTACGCTTTTACATATTTTTAAATGTTTCATGGTGAGGTAATTATATTGATATAGCATATGAACTCCGTTTGTGATCGTTAACTCCAAGCGCAGAGTTGCGATGTAGTAATAAACTTGGTGAGACCAGGTCAATCTACAGGCAGCATTGTTTTTAAGATGTTTCCAACTTGTACCTGCCCCAAATAAAAACCTAAAACTAGCCTAAAAGCTAAAAATTACAACCATCATTCTTACTTTTCAAATTTAAATTAATTATAATAAAAGAAACTTACTAAAACTAAAACTCCTTAATCTAAAACTTCCTAAAAAAAACTAAGTTACTAGAAGATAACACACAAGTTAGAACTTCCAATAAATTAAAAACTAAAATTAGAAAGTTGAAAAAAATAAAACAAATCAACAATGCAAAACAATGCATGCTATAAAAAAATGTAGAAACTTAAATGATATGCAAAAGTTAACAATAAAATGAATCTAACTTGATGCAAACCTAATTTAAATTTAACAACTGAAGAACACATGAATGCATGAATTCAATAAAAAAAACCAGTAAAGAAAAAGATTGGAAAACAAAGAAAATATGCATGAATGAATAAACTAGTTACAAAAATTCTGCGGTGCAGAATTTTACTATAAAGGTGAGCTATTTTTGGACTGTTTTTATATCTGAAACTAAATTTTTTTTTAGCATAATTGAGATGAAATTTTAGTTTTTTAAAAGTTCTTCCATTATAGTCCATAAACTTTCTAATTTAAACAATGCATGAATGCATGAGAACTTGACATGTGTAGGCACCAATACACAGTTGCAGAATTTTTGAATTGTAAGTGCTATAACTCAGATTTCAGACATGAAACATGTTCAAAATCCTTCTCCAAATTATGTGTTTTAATACGTTTTAGATATCACAATGAACCAACAACGAACATGTGAACCAAACAAATAATTTTCAGATTTTTAACAGAAATTGTTTTCAACATAAACTGATGTTGGTCATCCAAAAGAGATTATTAGACCTAAATTTTAACTTCAGTTAGATAATTCTTAAACTTAGTTATGTTAGCACCTTACTTATGTTAAGAAACTCACAATAAGTGATGCATGCTATGACAAAACTTTCAACTATTAAGCTATGTATAAAACAAAACATTAAAATACAAAGAACATCAAAATAAATAGAAAAATTACAGGAATTTAGATGTGTGGTGAGACAGTAATTTGAATGTGTGGAAAATAAGAAATTTAAATGTGTGGAACTATATGATTTTTTTTTCTTTTTCTAAATTCTTCTTTTATCCTAGATTATGTTTGCTCAAATCATGTTCTTAGGCTTCTTAAGGTTGTCAATCCAAGAGCAACAAGGTTAAAAACAAACATCAAGCATTTATTATCAAAGAAGTAAAAAGAAGTAAGTAATAGAAACAAAAACACACACTTTCACTAGACATGAGTGTTTTTACATAAAGATAGAGAATAAAGAAAAAAACATTACATGATCTAGGATGAAAGATCCTCTTCTAGTAGAAGCTTCAAGTTGAAGAGAGCTTTCTTGAATAGAGAAATTATAGAGTAGAAAGATATGGAGAGAGTGGAGGGGAAGGCTAAAGAGAGGAGGTCTCTTCTTTCATGCCTTTGAATGCTAAAAGGATGCCCAATTTATACTTTTTCAAGTCCTACTCGTTCTCAAACTTGATTTGATTAAAATTGGAAAAAAAATGGGATCCATCCAAGGCTTTGGGCATGACTTATTGCGGGAATTTTTTTTTTCTTTATTTGGAAGTTTATCTTTGCTTCTCTTTCCTTCTTTGTCTTTGCCACCTTGCATTGAATCTCTTGAGAGATAAGTTAGGGATAAGAATCCTCTTTTAGAATCAAACCTGGCCCACATGAGGTGTAGAACTTCCTTTTTTATCTCTTGCTTTATCAACTTTCCTTCTTTGGAAGATACTCCTTGTTTGCTCCAAACTCAAAGAGATCTTTTATAATAATTCTTTAGATTTTTTTTCTTTTTTTTTCAGCCAAAATCTAATCCAAATAATCTTATGGGCATGGAATATCTTGGATTTCATCTTTTTTTATTTTTGTTTTTTCAAATCTTCTCCTTCTCAAAGAATAACTCCTATGTGGTTTTCCTTTTTTATCTTTGATGATATATTATTCAAATTCTCTTTAAAATATCTTGAAAATATGCAACAAATAAATGGACCCCAACTTAGGTGTACCACATGTGTACCCCACGCATATTCATGTATGTGGGACCATGAAGCCAACTTTTCTGTTTTTCTTCCAATTTTTTTCCTCTCTTCAATTCTTCTCTCCTTTCTTTTGAAAATGATTTCTTTACCTCAATTCTTTACAAATGGGATTTATATCATCAATTTCCTAAGAAAAAAATGTGAATTTATGTGAAAGGACAATTTTAACCCTAATATCACAAATGCATGATTGTGGGTGCAGCTCTCATGAAATGACAATGAAAATGCACACCATTTTTCATGATTTTATATAAATGAACTAATGATGATGAAAATTGAATTTATTTCATGAAAATATAATTTTTCACAAAATTTTCCAAAAATAGACTTTCAAAAAATGGTAGGTTTCATGAATGTAAGCAAAAAGTGAAATTTTTAAGAAAAATTATGCAGAAATGCACTACAATAAATTTAAAATGCTTGAAACCACTCGATCACACTAAATGGGGCTCTTTTGACCCAATAAGTCCTTAAAATGGGTCAAAATATGTATGAAAATATGCATTTTTAAAGACTTATCACACCCCAACCAGCGTTTTGTTAATTCCTAGCAAAAACTGCAAATAAAATGGGGTTTCTATCATGACCTAATCTAACCTAAAACTAATGCAATGCAAGAAAAATAAACATGCATGCAACTTCACTTTTGCTGGCGCTCTCAACTGCATTTAGTGTATGTAGCAAGCCCTTTCACCCCTAAATTCCCCTATTGGTGAGTTATGCCTCGTGAGGGTTTTACAGTGAATATACCCACAAAATTCTTTTTTTCAAGAAAAACAAAATAAACAATGGTAAAGGAGAAAAGAAATTTTCCAAAAGAAAATTCACTCATACCGGATGCTGTAGAAATCCGGAATAATTATAGTTTTAAACTTTTTAAAGTCCCGTCCACAATTCTATTTTCGAAAACTTCTCAAATTCATAACCAGCTTACGTGCATGGTGGGAAATATATACATCAAAAACTTATTTAAGATATTCTACGATAATCTTGCAAAAACAGAATTTTTCCTTCAAATAGTCTGATCTCCCAAAATTTACAAAAAATAAATTTCCTCTCAAAGCTACTAAGATGGCTGCCACATTACTATTTTCTTTGATAAGCCTCTCTTTTCTCACTTTCTTTTTCCGACATAAGGGCTTGTTTGGTAGGTCTAGTCTTATTTTTATAGACCATCTAAAATAGAGCTATTAAAAAAAGAACTATAAAAAAAAGAGGCTAGATTTAAAATATGTGTTTGGCAATGAAAGCATCTATTTAAATAGACCATTTTAAATCAATAGTTGAAAATTTTTCACAAATATATTGAGATCTAGTATGTATTAAGCCTTGAAATTTACTTCATAACCACGTTTGGCCTCCCAAAGAGACCTAACGGTTTGGATTTTGTGTTTGAGGCCCCCAATTTTTTTTAAAAAAATATTTAATAATTCACGTTTTTACATAAATATCTCAAGTTTGGTGATGATCCAACGGCTAAAATTTGATCTCATAATGGTCATTGACCTTCTACACATTTTCAATGGTTTGAATTGTTATTTATTGTCCCAGAAATAATAATAAAAAATAAAAAAAGGGGCTGCCTGTGGACTAGTTACAAATTCAGCATATTAAATTCAATGGTTAAAAGTTTTTCACAAATATCTTGAGATCCACAAGGAATCAATCCTTGAAAATTGACCTCATAGACGTTTTTAGTGTTCCCAACATTTCCAATGGTTTGGATCTTGTGTTTGGGCCCCACAGAATTCAAAAACTAGTATCCAATGGCTCACGCTTTCTTGCACATATCTCGAGATTTAGGATGAATTAACGGCTGAAATTTGGATGGGTGGCTGTAATTGATCATGTGAACATTTTCAACAGTTTGGATGTAGATTTAGGGGCTCGGATTTCGAGAAAAATCGAAAAAACGGTACTGGGCATGATCCATCAAGTTACTGTAGCTGGGCGCCTCTTTTTTTTTCCCTCTGATTTGGAAATGCATCACATGGCCTCCTCTCCAAAATAGAGCTTTTACCTCTTATTGTCTAAATTAAATAGAGCTAATAGAGCTAAAAACGCATGCCAAACGCCTCTATTTTTCCAACTCTATAAATTTTAGACATTTAGACAATAAGAGCCTAAATTTTAGACTTGCCAAACATGCACTAAGTGCATGTTGGAAAAATAGAGTTGGAAATTTATAGAGTTGGAAAAATAGAGGCGTTTGGCATGCGTTTTTAGCTCTATTTAATTTAGACAATAAGAGGTAAAAGCTCTATTTTGGAGAGAAGGCCATGTGATGCATTTCCAAATCAGAGGGAAAAAAAAAGAGGCGCCCAGCTACAGTAACTTGATGGATCACGCCCAGTATGATTTTTTCAATTTTTCTCGAAATTCGAGCCCCTAAATCTACATCCAAACCGTTGAAAATGTTCACATGATCAATTACGGCCACCCATCCAAATTTCAGCCGTTAATTCATCCTGAATCTCGAGATATGTGCAAGAAAGCGTGAGCCATTGGATACTAGTTTTTGAATTCTGTAGGGCCCAAACACAAGATCCAAACCATTGGAAATGTTGGGAAGACTAAAAACGGCTATGGGGTCAATTTTCAAGGATTGATTCCTTGTGGATCTCAAGATATTTGTGAAAAACTTTCCACCATTGAATTTAATATGCTGAATTTGTAACTAGTCCACAGGCAGCCCCTTTTTTTATTTTTTATTATTATTTCTGAGACAGTAAATAACAATCCAAACCATTGAAAATGTGTAGAAGGTCAATGACCATTATGAGACCAAATTTCAGCCGTTGGATCATCACCAAACTTGAGATATTTATGTAAAAACGTAAATTATTAAATATTTTTTTAAAAAAATTGGGGGCCTCAAACACAAAATCCAAACTGTTAGATCTCTTTGGGAGGCCAAACATGGTTATGAAGTAAAATTTCAAGGCTTAATACCTACTAGATCTTAATATATTTGTGAAAAATTTTTAACTATTGATTTAAAATGGTCTATTTAAAATAGATACTTTCATTGCCAAACACATATTTTAAATCTAGCCTCTTTTTTTTATAGCTCTTTTTTTAATAGCTCTATTTTAGATAGTCTATAAAAAAAAGACTAGACCTACCAAACAAGCCCTAAGAGTTTCCAAGTTTAGACAGTATAAGTGATAAGTTCTTAAAGATGTATATTTTCATACACATTTTGGACCATTTTAGGGACTTATTAACTTGAAAGAGCCTTATTTAGTGTGATCTAGTGGTTTCAACATTTTAAATTCATTTGAGTATTTCTTTGCATAATTCATTTAAAAATCACACTTTTTTCATACATTCATGAAACCTACCATTTTTGGAAAGTCTATTTTTGGAAAGTTTTGTGAAAATAATTTTTCTCATGAATTAAATTTAATTTTCATCATCATTAGTTCATTCACATAAAATCATGAAAAATGGTGTGCATTTTTATTATCATTTAGAGATAAATGGGCCCGCATTCATGCATTTGTGATGTTAGGGGTAAAATTGTCTTTTCACATGAATTCAAATTTGTTTTGCAGGAAATTGATGATATGGGTCCCATTTGTAAAGAATTGAGGTAAGGAATTGATTTTTAAGAAAAAGGAGAGAAGAATTAAAGAGAAAAAGAAATTGAAAAAAAATTGCAAAAAGTTAGCTTCATGGTCCCACACACACATGCACATGTGTAGGGTACACGTGCAAAACATCCAAGATGGGGTCCATTTATTTATTGCACATTTTAAGGAGATTTTGAAGAGAATTTGAAGAATATCTCATAAAAAATGGACAAGAAAAGCCGCATAGGAGTTCTTTTTGGGGAAGGAAAAGATTTAATTGAAAAAAAATAAAAATAAATATCCAAGCAAGCATTCCATGTCCAAAAGAGGATTTTATTCAGATTTTTGGCTAAAAAAGAAAAGAAGAAAAAATCAAGAGGGTTATCTTCAAAGATCTCTTCAAGTTTGGAGCCAACAAAGAGAACTTTCCAAAAAAGAAAAGTTGATAATAAAAAGAGATAAAAGGGGAAGTTCTACACCTCATGTGGGCCAAGTTTGATTTCATGAGAGGATTCTTATCCCTAAATTATCTCTCAAAAGATCTCAATACAAGGTGGCACATACAAGAAAGGAAAGAAGCATCCAAGAGGGACTTCCAAACAAAGTAAACAAGGAAAGAAAAGAAAAAAAAATAGAAAAAAGCCCCCAAAGATATCTCACCCCCATGCCATTGTTTTGGAACCTTTTTCTTTCATTTTTTTTATTATTTTTAAGATTTTAGAGTTTGAGAATGAGAAGGACTTGAAAAAGTATAAATAGGGCACCTCTCTCTCATATCCTTCATGGAAGAATTACCACATCCTGATTTCTACACTCCATCTCTCTCTCTCTTGTCTCTCCATCTTAAGTCATCAAGGAGGCTTAGCCCTAAAGTCACACCACCAACCTTGAAGTGCAACTAGAAGGAGGAATTCTCAGCCATCCTAGTATGTAATTGTTTGCTTTTTATTTTCAATCTTTTGTAAAACAATTTCATGCTAGTAAAATTTGTTTCATTTTAATTGTTCTTGTCTTTGATTTTGTGGTGTTCATAATTTTAGTCTTGTTTGTGATTGGGTTAATTTTCATTCTTGTTTAAATATTGGGATAGAATTGGAATCACAGCTAGTAACCCATCTTAGTAACCTTTTTAATATACTTTGTCTCTTTGGATAATTTGTATGTTTGGAGGCAATGCAAGATAGAGTTAAAGAGGTTTGAGTGAAAAAAAAAGTCAGAGCCCAATTCTGAAATTTATTTCCACATGGAATGAAAATTTGTTGTCCTCACCAAGAGAACAACAAATTTTCATTCCATTTAGAAATAAATTTGTTGTTCTCACTTAGATTGATGACCTAAGATGAAGAATAAGACCTAGGGACAACACTTCTGAGCTTTTTGAGCAAAAATTAAGATAAGAAATTGAAAGAACAATCCACTGCCTTTGATTTTAGTTGTTTACTACCTTTGACTTTCTATTATTACCGCCTTTGACTTCCTGCATTTTTATTTTATTTACTGCACTTTTATTATTTATCTTGTTATGTTCATGTTGATTTTAAGTTTTGTTTCTGCATAGTTTGATGGTTGGATTAGAATTCATTGCAAATATTTTCATGTTATAGAATTTTGTGCATATTTAATTTGATGAAAATTAAGCTTTCAAATCTGAATTTGATAATAAAATTCGGACTTAAAACACAAATAGCATAATTTAATAGTTTCAGCAAACTACAAAAACAGTTTTTGACAAACAGTTCGAAGTGGGTAAACCAACCAAATCATAATATTTTTCTTTGAAAATTGGGAAAATTAAAGTTTAGGATGTGGTGTTTCATTCCCCAAAATTTCAAACCAAAATAATTTCAGATGGCTTGTGAACTAGAGGCTTAAACATTGCCAATCAGTCAACCCGGATCAGAATTTCTGCACAGAATTTTGCAAAGTTGTCATAATAATGTATTCATAACTTTTTCGTTTTCAATCCTTTTTAACTTCTTTTTTTTTTCATTAGTTTCTTGCATCAGTAGAGCATGGTTTCCAGCCATTAAACTTAGATTTAGGATGCATTAGAATAATTCAAATTAAGCATAAAATTTGCATCAACAGACTAGTTTTTCAAACTTAAAATTTTTGAGCATCTCATCGCATGGATTGCATTACTAATTTTACTAACTTTCTAATTTTAATTGTGTTTCTAGTTTTATGTTTTTGATTGTTTTAGATAATTTACAGAATTAAAGATCTTTCTAAATTTGTTTTAATAGAAGATTTTAAGTTAGAAAGTTTTTTTTAGTTTTGGAAATTTTAACTTAGGAAAGTTTTTAACTTTTGTTTATTTTATTTCTAACATTATTTAGTTTAGTTAGTTTCTAATTTTAGTTTTTATGTTTGGAAGGTCTAGTGTGTGTTTTGTTTTGTAGAGATTTTGGTTTATATTTTTAGGAAATTTTAGATTCAGGAATTTTAATTTAGGAAATGTTGTTGTAACTGTTTAATTTTTAAGAATGCTTGTATTTATTAGATTTTAAACTAGGCTACTTTTAGACTTTTATTTTAAGGCAAGTGCAAGTTGAAAAGGAATCTTAAAACATTGCTCCCTATGGATTCAACCCCGTACTTACCTGGATATTACTACATCGCAGCTCTATACTTGGAGTTAACAAACAAGTTTTTGGTACCATTGCCGGGGAGCGCCATTTAAGGTAACTTTTCTAACTTTCCTTATTTACATTGCTTTGTGGGTGTAGTTTAATTTTGGCATCTTTCTAGAAATAGGAGGCTATGCATGGAATGATGAACTGCCCTCAATTGGAATAAGGAAGTGCATGGATTGTTAGAAAGCTTACATCACTGCTATTTTTAGAAACTTTCTAGAATAAAAAAAGGTTACTATTTTTCAACTTGTCTTAACTTCTTTTGGGAAGAAAGTATACCAAAAGTGATCTAATCGTTGTCCTTAATCTTCTCGGTGTCTAAGAAGACCTTTGCCAATGTGGCGCATGACAGCTTGTCTGTTCAAGAAACTAGTCCTTCAAATGGGTCCATTTATGACTCTACCACTTCCTAGTGGCTAACCTGGCCGAGTTGATTTCATAAGACTGGATTGGAGAACTTAAGGAAACTTTTCAATCCTAGGGAGTTACTTAGTTAATTGCATAACTTAGGTTTTCTCATATTTTTAAAAATAAAAAATAAAAAAAATCTCAAAATTCCAAAAAGAAAAGACAAGCCCTCTCAGCCAATTTGGCAAAGAGGATTAGTGCATAGATTAGAAAGGAAAGAATCTCCTAGACCCTCCAGTCCTTTGAGATTGTCTCCAATGGCAAATGGGTCTGGTAACAATGATGCCCAACTCAGGAATGGAAATAACAATGGGGACCGCAATGGTATGGAGGTTAATCAGCCACCTACGACTCTACGTGATTACTTGAGCCCCACTTGACAAACTACACCATCCTGTACAGTGATGCCCCTAATTACGGGCCAATTTGAGATCAAACCAGGCATGATCCAACTTCTACCCAAGTTTCATGGGGTTAACTTTGAAATTGCATACCTGTACCTAAAAGAATTTGATGAAGTATGCTCAACACTTCAATTACAAAATGTAGTGTCAGATGTAATCAAATTCCAATTATTTCCATTTTCTTTAAAAGATAAAGCTAAGACTTAGTTTCATTCTCTTAGACCTAGTTCAATCAACACTTAGAAAGGTCTAGAGACTGAATTTTTGAAGAAATTTTTCCACAGCATAAGACCAACATTTTGAAAAGGGAAATCAGGTTGTTTAAACAAAATCTCAAGGAACCCTATTGTAAGTGTTGGGAAAGATTTAATGAATGGATCCTTACATGTCTTCATCATGGATATGAAACATTTCATCTCTTTGAGATTTTTATTGAGGGTTTAACTCCTGACACCCATCAATTTATTAAGATGATGTGAAATGGTCAATTTGACTAAAAGCAAATTGATGAAGCGTGGGAATTTTTGGAACTAATGGCCGAAAATGTGCAAAAATGGGCCTCGTCTGATAGGGCAGATCAATCCAGGTCATTGAACCAGTCTAAGGGAGGAGGAATCTATCATTTGAACAATCAAACTGAAATTCAAGCCTAGCTTGCTACACTTACAAGAGAAATAGAAACCCTAAAACTTGGAAAGAAAAAGGATACAGTCATGGTTTATGGTATTTGTACTCTTGAAGACCATTTGTCAACAGACTGTCCAATTGGACCTGCATTACAAGAAGCAATTCAAGAACATGCTAACATTTTGAACTCATACCAAAAGTCATTTAATACAAATACCATGGGGAACACATATAATCCTTCGTGGCGAAACCACCCAAATTTTAGCTAGAGGAATGGACCAACTGCTACACCTTAGTATAATCCCCAAAGACCATCAAATTCTGGTGCATACATGTCTCCATAGCATAATACATCTTATGCACCACAAGCTCAGAATAGTTCATTGGAAGAGTCCTTCAGTATGCTAGTACAATCTCAACCACAATTTATGCAAAACATACAAAATAATCAATATATTATTCAGAATAACTAGCAGGCTATCCAAAGATTAGAAACTTTTGTCGAACAAATCAAACGTAGACTTCAAGTTTAAGGGAAAGGAACATTTCCTGTTCAACCTCTCCCGAACCCAAAAGGCCAGTTTGAAGTGAACGACATAACTAACCCAACTATTAGGAGCATGTTCAGGCAGTCACTCTACGCAGTGGCAAAGAGCTTCAAGAGAATTCGAGAAAAGATAAACATGTCTCCTCGGATTTGATTGAAAATATTAAAAAGGATAGTGCTAATGCAAAAACTGTTGTTGAGAATGAAAAAAGTCCTGACCCCACAACTGTCACGTCCATTGCCCCTTTTCCACAAATATTGGCCCATCCCAAGAAGCCAATCCCAAACCAAGAGATCTTAGACATTTTCAAGGATGTTAAAATCAATATTCCTCTGTTGGATGCAATCAATCAAATCCCAACCTACACCAAGTTCCTTAATTGCATTGTCAAGCATAGGACGAATGTATAAAAGAAAGCTTTCTTCACGGAGCAAGTTAGTGCACTCCTAAACGGTAGCACACCCTAGAAATATAAAGATCTAGGATGCACCACCATATCGTGCACCATTGGAAATCATCGGATTGGTAAGGCTTTATTAGACCTGGGGGCCAGTGTTAATCTATTACCCTACTCGGTTTATCAACAACTGGGGCTAGGTGAGTTAAAACCTACCAAGGTCACTCTACAACTCGCAGATCGTTCGGTGAAGAAACCAAGGGGGGCAATAGAAGACGTACTAGTGCAAATTGAAAAATTATATTTCCGTACTGATTTTTATGTACTAGACACTCAACCAGTACATAATCACAATGCTTAGATTCCGGTAATTTTGGGAAAACCATTTTTAGCAACATCAAATGCATTAATCAATTGCTGGAATGGAATGTTAAAACTTTCTTTTGGAAACACGACCATTGAACTTAACATAGTCAATTTATACAAGCATCCTGAGGATATTGATGATGATCTCCTTGAAATGAACTTTGTGGATACTGTGCTGGAGGATGATTTAGAGGAGTGTGTTAACTCCCACATTGCGTTGAAGCTTAAGGCCAAAGAGGATGTGGACTTTCTTGAGGAAATGGATGATGAGACTATGGAGAAAGCTCGTACTATTTGGATACCCAAGTTTGAGGAGATTGTACCAACTGGTGTACCACCTCTTCCATCTCAGGTTGAACCACCCAAACCTGAGTTGAAACCCCTCCCTTCTAACCTTAGATATGCTTACCTTGGGGATGAGGAGACTTACCTAGTAGTTATTTCTTTGCTTCTTACTGAGAATCAAGAGGCCTACTTATTGAAAGTACTCAAACAACATAGGAATGCGATTGCTTGGAATGTGGCTAACATCAAAGGAATTGATCCTTTAGTGTGTACGCATCGCATCTATCTTGAAGAGGATGCAAAACCATGTAGGCAGATGCAATGCCGGCTTAATCTTACCATGCAGGAAGTGATTAAGGCTGAGGCACTTAAATTGCTTGTTGTAGGCATAATCTATCCCATCTCGGATAGCCAGTGGGTCAGCCCTACCCAAGTTGTTCCGAAAAAAGCCAGTGTCATTATAGTAAAAATTACTCAAAATGAACTTATTCCTACCCGAGTCCCCACAGGATGGAGGGTATGCATAGACTACAGGAAACTTAATGCAGTCACACGTAAGGACCATTTCCCTCTACCCTTCATGGATCAAATTTTGGAAAGGGTAGCTGGCTACCAATACTATTGTTTTCTTGATGGATATTCTGGTTATAACCAAATAGAAATCTCCTTGAAGACTAGGAGAAAACTTCATTCACATGCCCCTTTGGTACTTTCACTTATCGGCGAATGCCTTTTGGGTTATATAATGCTCCTGTCACATTTCAGCGTTGTATGCTGAGTATCTTTAGTGACATGGTGGAACACATTCTTGAGGTCTTCATGGATGATTTCTCTGTGTTTGGTGACTCATTTGAGGATTGTTTGAGCAATCTCGAGATTGCTCTCACTAGATGCAAAAAAAAAGAACTTAGTACTCAATTGGGAAAAATGTCATTTCATGGTTCGCCAAGGAATTGTCCTTGGTCATATTATGTCTAAAAAAGGCCTGGAAGTTGACAAGTCTAAACTTGATTTGATCGCCAACTTACCCACACCCAAAACCGTAAGAGATATAAGATCATTCTTAGGACATGCAGGGTTTTACAGAAGGTTCATTAAAGATTTTAGTTCTATATCTCGCCCTCTTTATGAACTGTTATTCAAGGATGCACAATTCGAATGGACTAAGGCATGCCAAGTGGCTTTTGAAAAATTAAAATGTATGCTAACGTCTACTCCAATTATGCAACCTCTGGATTGGAACCTTCCTTTTGAACTCATGTGTAATACCAGTGATTATGCGGTTGGGGCTATTTTGGGACAATGTATGGGTAAAAAGCCTTACGTGATTTATTATGTAAGTAAGAGCTTAGATAGTACACAGATCAACTATTCAACCACTGAGAAAGAATTGTTAACAGTGGTTTTTGCACTTGACAAATTTTGCTCTTACTTGATTGGATCTAAGATTGTGGTGTTTATTGATCATTCCGCGTTAAAGTATCTTCTTTCTAAAAAAGATGCTAAGCCCAGACTGATCAGATGGATCCTTCTACTCTAGGAATTTCACTTAGAAATCAAAGATAAGAAAGAAGTAGAAAATGTTGTGGCAGATCACCTTTCTAGACTTATCATTTCCGATCTTATTGAGCCATCACCAATTGGGGACAATTTTCCAGATGAACATCTTTTTGCATTGTCCCAAACCCCTTGGTTTGTAGACCTAGCAAATTTTCTTGCTATGGGTAGTATTCCTAGCCATTGGACAAAGCAAGATAAAGATTTGTTCTTTTCTGAGGTGAAACATCTTTTCTGGGATGATCCATACCTATTCAAATACTGCCCAGATCAAATTATTAGGAGGTGTATGCCAAATGATGACATTCCTAGTGTCATAACATTCTGTCATTCACAGGCTTGTGGAGGCTATTTTTCTGCTAAAAAGACATCATGCAAAATATTGCAATGTGGCTTCTACTGGCCCACACTTTTTAAGGATGTTCATGAATTTTGCAAGACTTGTGAGTACTACCAAAAATTGGGTAATATTTCAAAAAGAAACATGATGCCTTTGAACCCAATTTTGGTAATTGAAAATTTTGATGTATGGGGTATAGACTTTATAGGACCTTTTCCTCCTAGTTTTGATTTCATTTATATCTTGGTTGTTATTGATTACTTCTCAAATTGTATAGAAGCTATTCCTTGCTAGAATAATGATGCTAAAACCATACAGAGATTTTTGAAGGATGTGTTTTCATGATTTGGAGCCCCTCGTGCCATTATAAGTGACGGGGGATCGTATTTTTGCAATAGAACTTTTGAGGCCCTTATGAAGCAATATGGAATAACTTACAAAGTGGCCACCTCTTATCACCCGCAAATCAGTGGGCAAGTAGAGGTATCAAATCATAAAATCAAACAGATTTTGGAGACTACTGTAAACCGAATTGAAAGGATTGGTCTACTCGACTAACCAATGCATTATAGGCTTATCGGACAGCATTCAAAACTCCCATTGGAATGTCTCCTTACTGGCTAATTTATGGAAAAGCTTGTCACTTGCCAGTGGAACTTGAGCATAGAGCTTATTAGGCTGTTAAATAGTTCAACCTTGATATAGATAATGCTAGATCTAATAGAAAACTAGAAATGAATAAATTGGAAGAGTTGTGCAGGGAAGCCTATGTTAATTCTAAAATATATAAAGAGAGGATAAATGTTTTTCATGATAATCAAATCCTTAGGAAAAATTTCCACCTTGACCAAAAAGTCCTCCTTTACAATTCTAGGCTTCACTTGTTTTCTGGCAACCTCAACTCTCAATGGACTAGTCCGTACATTGTCAAAATAGTTTTTCCATATGGCGCTGTTGAGATTTTCGATCTAAAGGATGGCCAAATGTTCAAAGTCAATGGCCAAAGATTGAAGCCATTCTTGGAGATCACACCACCTGAAGAGGACGAAATTCCTCTTGATGATCTTATCTACAAGGATTGATCGGCTTTGGATCTGACAGAGGCCTTTTGCTATATATATTATGTATATTGTGGTTTTTCTGTTGTTATTTTTGTTTTGTCTAACCTTGGACAGGGAGCAACTCAGACATATTTTTAGGTGCCTCCTCTTTACCCTCTTTTACATTTTCGTTTCCTCATGTTATTCTTACTGTTTACGTTCCATTCATATACACGAGGACGATGCACATAATTGGTTGGGGCATGGGAACAAGCATGCTTGTCCAATTTTAGGCATACTTTTAGGCATATAAGAAATTTTTTTTATTTTTGTCATTTTTTCAAAAAAATTTTTTTCAATTTTTAGACTTTTATTTTGGTTTTAGGAATTTTTACTAGCATTTATTTACTTTTGCATTTATCTTTCATTTGTTTTTCATTTATTTTTCATTTTAAAAAAGAAAGTTTTTAAAAGAATTGAAGTTATTTGAAGATATATAGAAATCTGGAATTTTCATACTTTTGGAAGAAAGTAAAAAGAAAGTTTGCATTTTCTAAAGAAGGAAACCTATAAAAAGAATACCAAAACTTGCTTTTCACATACATGTACATATACATTTTTCGACATTTTGGATAGGAAGCTTTAATGCTGTTTTTGAAATTTTTATAGAGAAAACAATGTGAACCTAAAATTTGGTTTGTAGAATATTTTTGTTTCCTGGTTCATTTTTGGTAAATTGTATATATTAGAACCAAAATGAATTAATTCAAGTGAAATGAGAATTGCCACCTAGTGTTTACTTTTGATATAAAAAAACAAAAAAAAGAGCATATAATGAGCTGTTTGTGACTATTTTGGGTTCGTAGCCTTTTTAACTCAAGCTAGTAAGCTAGGAGGGATATTTCCATATCTGGTTCCCTAAAGCCATCTGGTTTGGAAGTCACTGGCCTAAGCTCGCTACATTGGTTAATTAGAAAGCTTAAGGAACCTAAACATTGCAGAGTCATAAGAAAAGAAAAAAAGAGAGGAAAAAAAAATTAAATTATGGCCCAACGAGTGTCCGTAGAAATTTGCATAAGGACTAAGTTTGCTCCTTAGATCCCAACTTTTGTTATATCATATGAACTTGGAAATTTCTACATTGGAAAAAGTAAGTGAGCAAAGAGTGTCCGTAAGAGTTTGCAAGGAAGTATGGGCGGGGAAGGATAAGAACCAGATTTGCTCTCTGGATTCTAACTTTTCTCATATCATATGAACTTGGGAACCCTTGCGTTAGAAAAGAGAGTTAAGAGAAAAGAGGTCTATCAAAGTAAATAGTAAAGTGGCAGCCATCCTAGCAGCTTTAAGAGGAAATTTTTTTTTGCTAAATTTTAGGGGATTAGACCATTTGAAGGAAAAAATTCTATTTTTTGCAGCATTATTGTGGAATATTTGAAATAGGTTTTTTGATGTATACATTTTTCACTGTGCACGTAAGTTGGTTTGAATTTAAGAAATTTTTTGAGAATATAATTGTGGACTAGACTTTGAAAAGTCTGAAAGTGTAATTATTCTAGATTTTGAAAATATCCGATATGAGTGACTCTTCTTTTCGGAAATTTCTTTTCTCCTTTATTTTTGTTAAAAAAAAGAGAGAGAATTTTGTGGGTATATTCACTGCAAACCCTCATAAGGCACAACTCGTCTACTAGGGGGAGCCTAGGGGTTTAAGGGCTTGTTATATACGCTAAATGTAGTCGAGAGTGCCAGCAAAAGTGGCATTGCATTCAAGTTTATTTTTCCTATATTAAATTAGTTTTAGATTAGACTAGGTCATGATAAATTCCTCATATTTTATCGCATTTGTGCTAGGGACTAGCAAAATGTTGGTTGGGAGGTTTGATAAGTTCTCAAAAATGTATATTTTCATATACATTTTGGACCATTTTAAGCACTTATTAACTTGAAAGAGCCTTATTTAGTGTGATTGAATGGTTTTAAGAATTTTAAATTCATTTTAGTATTTCTCTGCATAATTTGTTTAAAAATCACACTTTTTGTATACATTCATGAAACCTACCATTTTTAGAAAGTTTTGTGAAAATAACTTTTCTCATGAATTAAATTCAATTTTCATCATCATTAGTTCATTCACATAAAATCATGAAAAATGGTGTCCATTTTCATTGTCATTTCGAGAGAAATGGGCCCGCATTCATGCATTTGTGATGTTAGGAGTAAAATTGTTTTTTCACATGAATTCACATTTGTTATGTAGGAAATTGATGACATGGGTCCCATTTGTAAAGAATTGAGGTAAGGAATTGATTTTTAAGAGAAAGGAGAGAAGAATTAAAGAGAAAAAGAAATTGGAAGAAAATTACAAAAAGGTGGCTTCATGGTCCCACACACACATGCACATGTGTGGGGTACACTTGTAAAACATCCAAGATGGGGTCCATTTATTTGTTGCACACTTTTAAGAGATTTTGAACAGAATTTGAAGGATATCTCAACAAAGATGGACAAGGAAAGCCGCATAAGAGTCCTTTTTGGAGAAAGAAAAGATTTAATTGAAAAAGAAATAAAAATAAATATTCAAGCAAGCATTCCACATCCAAAATAGGATTTTATTCAGATTATTGGCTGAAAAAGAAAAGAAAAAAAATCAAGAGGGTTATCTTCAAAGATCTCTTCAAGTTTGAAGCCAACAAAGAGACTTTTCTAAAAAAGGAAAGTTGATAATGCAAAGAGATAAAAGAGGAAGTTCTACACCTCATGTGGGCCAAGTGTAATTCCAAAAGAAGATTCTTATCCCTAAATTATCTCTCAAAAGATCTCAATGCAAGGTGGCACATACAAGAAAGGAAAGAAGCATCCAAGAGGGACTTCCAAACAAAGCAAACAAGGAAAGGAAAGAAAAAAAAATAGAAAAAAAATCCCCAAAGATATCCCACGCCCAATCCATTGTTTTGGAATCTTTTTCTTTCATTTTTTTATTTTTTTTAAGATTTTAGAGTTTGAGAAGGAGTAGGACTTGAAAAAGTATAAATAGGCCACCCGTCTCTCATATCCTTCATGGAAGAATTACCCACCTCCCACCTCTAGATTTCTACACTCCATGTCTCCCTCTCTTGTCTCTCTATCTTAAGTCATCAAGGAGGCTTAACCCTAAAGACACACCACCAACCTTGAAGTGCAACTAGAAGGAGGAATTCTCATCCATCCTAGTATGTAATTGTTTGCATTTTATTTTCAATCTTTTGTAAAACAATTTCATGTTAGTAAAATTTGTTTCTTTTTAGTTGTTCTTGTCTTTGATTTTGTGGTGTTTATAATTTTAGTATTGTTTGTGATTGGGTTAATTTTCATTCTTATTTAAGTATTAAGATAGAATTAGAATCACAGCTAGTAACCCATCTTAGTAACCTTTTTAATATACTGTCTCTTTAGATACATTGTATATTTGGAGGCAATGCAAGATAGAGTTAAAGAGGTTTAAGTGAAAAAGATTAGAGGCTAATTCTAAAATTCATTTCTACATGGAATGGAAATTTGTTGTTCTCACTTAGATTGACGACCTAAGATGAAGAATAAGACCTAGGGACAACACTTTTAATCTTATTGAGCCAAAATTAAGATAAGAAATTGAAAGAACAATCTACCACCTTTGACTTTAGTTGTTTACTCCCTCTGACTTCCTGCATTTTTATTTTATTTATTGTACTTTTGTTTTTGTTTTTTTTTTTTTGTTATGTTCATGTTGATTTTAAGTTTTGTTTTTGCATAGTTTGATGGTTGGATTAGAATTCATTACATGTATTTTCGTGTCATATAATTTTGTGCATATTTAAGTTGATGAAAATTAAGCTTTCAAATCTGAATTTGATAATAAAATTCGGACTTAATACACAAACAACATAACTTAACAGTTTCAGCAAACTGCAGAAATAGTTTTTGACAAAAAGTTTGAAGTGGGTAAATAAGTCAAATCATAATATTTTTCTTTGAAAGTTGCAAAAATTAAAGTTTAGGATGTGGTGTTTCATTCCCCAGAATTTCAGACCAAAATAATTTCGGAAGGCTTATGAACCAGAGGCTTAAACTTTGTCAATCAGTCAACTCGGATCAGAATTTCTACACAGAATTTTGCAAAGTTGTCATATTCATGCATTCATAACTTTTTTGTTTTAGATCCTTTTTCACTTCTGTTTTTATTTTTTCGTTAGTTTCTTGCATCAGTAGAGCATGATTTCCAGCCATTAAACTTAGATTTAGAATGCATTAGAATAATTCAAATCATGCATAAAATATGCATCAGCATACTAGTTTTTCAGATTTAAAATTTTTCAGCATCTCATCGCATGGATTACATTACTAATTTTACTAACTTTCTAATTTTAATTGTGTTTCTAGTTTTATGTTTTTGATTGTTTTAGATAATTTACAGAATTAAAGATCTTTCTAAATTTGTTTTAATAGAAGATTTTAAGTTGGAAAGTTTTTTTTTGTTTTGGAAATTCTAACTTAGGAAAGTTTTTAACTTTTGTTTATTTTGTTTCTAACATTGTTTATTTTAGTTAGTTTCTAATTTTAGTTTTTATGTTTGGAAGGTCTAATGTGTATTTTGTTTTGCAGAGATTTTAGTTTATATTTTTAGGAAATTTTAGATTTAGGAATTTAATTTAGGAATTATTGTTGTAATTGTTTAATTTTTAAGAATGCTTGTATTTGTTAGATTTTAAACTAGGCTAGTTTTAGATTTTTATTTTAAGCCAAGTCAAGTTGAAAAGGAATCTTAAAACATTGCTCCCTATGGATTCGACCCCGTACTTACCGGGATATTACTACATCACAGCTCTGCACTTGGAGTTAACGAACAATAAGAAAAGTTAGAATCTAGAGAGCAAATTTGATCCTTATCCTTCCCTGCACATACTTCCTTGTAAGCTCTTACGGACACTCTTCACTCACTTTCTTTTTCCAATGTAGAACTTTCCACGTTCATATGGTATAGTAAAAGTTGGGATCTAAGGACCAAACTTAGTCCTTATGCATTTCCACTCATATCCCTTGAAAATTTCTATAGACTTTCGTTGGGCCATAATTCATTATCATATTTTTCTTTTTTTTTTTCATTGTTATGACTGTGCAATGTTTAGGTTCCTTAAGCTTTCTAATTAACCCATGTTGCGAGTGTTAGGCCAATGACTCCTTTAGGGCACTAGATATAAAAATATCACTCCGGGCTTACTAGCTCGAGTTAAAAAGGCTACAACCTAAACTAGTCACAAACTTCTCATTATATGCTCTTTTTCTCTCTCTATTTTTTTTTCAAATCGAAAGTAAACACTAAGTGGTAGTTTTTATTTCACTCGAAATAATTCATCTTAGTTCTAATATATACAATTCACCAACAATGAACTAGGAAACAAAAATATTCTATAAACTAAATCTCAAGTTCTCATTGTATTCTCCAGAAACATTCCAAAACAGCATTAAAGCTTCCTATAGAAAATGTTAAAAAATGTATATGTGTGTGTGTGTGTGAAAAGCAAGTTTTGGTAATTTTTCAATATGTTTCCTCATTTAGAAAATGAATACTTTCTTTTTACTTTTTTCCAAAAGTATGAAAATTCTAGATTTCAATATATCTTCAAATCACTTCAACTCTTTTGAAAACTTTCTTTTCTAAAATGAAAAATAAATGCTGACAAAAAATAAAGATCCTAAAAAATATTTTAGAAAAAATTAACTAAAATGATTAAAGATTGACTAAAATGATAAAAGTGACAGAAAAATAAAAAATTTTGTCTAAAATTGGACAAGCGTGCTTGTTCCCACCCCCCAACCTAAGATAAACATCATCCTTGATGTTTATGCATGTAATGTGTAAAAGTAACATGAGGAAACATAAATGTAAAGGAGGGTAAAGAGAAGAAGTCACCTGAAGATATGTCTGAGCTGCTCCCTGTCCAAGGTTAGACAAAACAGAAAAATAAAAACAAAAAGACAAAAAGCTACTCTAAAAAAAATATCTATGCTAAAAATAAAAGAAAAAACCTACACTACTTGATTTGATGAGTCCACCCAGACCCTAAATGAAAATTTCCTCCACATTGTTCACAAGAAGCACAAAAAGAGATGAAACCATAAGGGCCGCATGTTTCTATAGACTATGCGAAGAAGGGACCACAAAGAAAATTTCTTCCCCCCCCCCATTTAAAATGGATATGAGAAAGATAGGAGTGGACGCAATGAGCAATTGGGTGGCCCTAGGGCCTCCCTACGACAAATTTTATTAGTTCAGTTTCAGCATTTCGTTCAAACATGGCCTCAAAGAATTCCAAATTTTCAAACTTGGAAGTCTGAATGGGACCATTGTTCTCCAATTCCACAGTTTTTCTGAAAAACATTGAGGGCGAAGAGACGCGAATGCAATTTCTTTATAGGTTGGATCATTAGATTCCATGAAGAATTTAGTACAAGATTCTAAGGATTCCAGATTATGTAACTCAGAAATCTAAAAAATTGTGTTATCCTCCCAATTGTAATCTTCCATTTGAGGCTTATTAGGTTCATTTGCGGCTTCATCAATCATGGGTATATCAAATTTTTGAAAGATGATAATGCCAAAATCATAAAAGGAATCTGAATTATAGAAAGTATTTATGTAAAAGGGCATAGATTCCCCTTTAGAAAAGTGGAATGGTCGATACTAAGGAAAAGCAGGGCACACGGGCTCATGTGATTCATTAATTGGTTCATACATCACACCATCATTCATGTTCTCATATGCACCCTTGGATATCCACTATGTGTTTATGTGATCTATATCTACAAGATCTTCAATGAATATAGGAGCATCTTGTTGAATTTTCGTTTCAATTCCAAGGGTGTTATTTCTTTTTCTCATTTCAAGCGATGTTTGACTAATTGAAGTCATTAGGCTTACCATGCATTGTGAATAATTTTGTTTGGATTGGATGGTGTTTTGTGTGGACTCAATGAATGTGGCTATAGTATCCTCCAAAGAATCCTTCGGGGTTGGTGGTGGTTCATATGACCATTCGGGTGGAAAAGGATTATGAGGTGCATATGATCAAGGAGGTAGAGGGGGTACATATGATGTATCCTGTGAGGGATAGTTATACAATCTATTCAAAGTAAATTCTTGGGAATAAGAGATATGATCCATATTGGGCCCATTTCGCCAATTGTCAAGGGATTGATTAACCCAATTCGGATTACACATGCTACCCATGTCATTGTGGTAATGCTAGTGATTTGAATTTTATTTAGCTCGCCATTGAATTCCCACATCCATAGGAGTGAATGATTGTGTGGGGTATGGCTAATCATGTGGGACTCTTATTGGTTGATGATCTGAGCTAATCATTTCATTCAAATCCTCCACAGATTCCTCATTGTAATGATAATCATAGTGATTCACCCACTTTCGTTTATAAGGTCCAACTGAGCAATTTCTTTGATGTAACTTTGCAATTTTTTCTTGTTCACATAAGGCACCCCAAGACTTCGGTCAGCCATCAGCATTGATTCCATTCCCATTGGTTTGCCCATTATTAAGTCCCCTCATGTTTGTGGATTTCCACCAATCCATTTTTGGAATCAATTTTTTTTAAATTAAGAAAAACTTAAATTGCACAAGCAACTAAATAAATCCCTAAGGTTGAAAAGTTTCCTTAGTTCTCCAATCTAATCTTATGAAACCAACTCGACTAGGTTAGCCACTAAGAAGTGGTAGAGTCACAGATGGACCCATTTGAAAGACCAGTTTCCTGAACAGACTAACTGTCGTGTACTTCAAGGGCAAAGGCTTTCTTAGGCACCGAGAAGATTGAGGATAACAATTAGATCACTTTTGGTGTACTTTCTTCCAAAAGAAGTTATGACAAGTTGAAAATAGTAACTTTTCCCAATTTTAGAAAGTTTCTAAAAATTAGAGTGATGTGAACATTCTAACATTCCATGCACTTTCCTATTCCAATTTACAGCGACTCATCATTCCTTGTATGTCCTCCTATTTCTAAAAAGATGCCAAAATTAAATTACACCCACATAGTAATGTAAATAAGGAAAGTTGGAAAAATTACGTTAAATGGTGCTCCCCGGCAACTGCGCCAAAAACTTTATCGTCAACTCCACGTGTAAAGCCACGATGTATTAATAAAATTGGTGAGACCAAGTCGATCTACAGGGAGCATTGTTTTTAAGATATTTCCAACTTGTACCTGCCCTAAATAAAAATCTAAAAGGAGCCTAAAAGCTAAAAATTACAACCATCATCCCTACTTTTCAAATTTAAATTAATTATAATAAAAGAAACTTACTAAAACTAAAACTCTTAAGTCTTAAACTTCCAAAAAAAAAACTAATTTACTACAGGATAACACACAGGTTAGAACTCCAAATAAAATAAAAACTAAAATTACAAAGTTAAACAAAAAAAAAACAAATCAACAATGCAAAACAATGCATACCATGAAAGGAAAATGCAGAAATTTAAATGATATACAAAAGTTAACAAAAATATGAATCTAACCTAATGCAAACCTAATTTATATTTAACAACTAAAGAACACATGAACGCATGAATTCAATAAAAAAATAGCAAAGAAAAAGATTGGAAAACAAAGAAAATATGCATGAATGAATGAACTAGTTACAAAAATTCTTCAGTGCAGAATTTTACTGCTAAGGTGAGCTGTTCTTGAACTATTTTTATGTGTGAAACTAAAGTTTTTCTGAGTATAATTGAGATGAAATTTTAGTTTTTTAAAGGTGCTTCCAGCAATATTTATAGTCCATGAACATTCCAATTTAAACAATGCATGAATACTTGAGAACGTGACATGTGCAGGCACCAATACACAGTTGCAGAATTTCTGAATTGTAAGTTCTATTACTCAGATTTTAGATCTAAAACATGTTCAAAATCCTTCTCCAAATCATGCATTTTAATACTTTTTAGATATCACAACTGAACCAACAATGAACATGTGAACCAAACACATAATTTTCAGATTTTTAACAGAAATTGTTTTCAACATAAACTGATGTTGGTTATTGAAAGGAGATCATCAAATCTGAATTTTAACTTAAATCAAATAATTCTGAAACTTAGTTATTTTGACATCTTACTCATGTTAAGAAACTCACCAATAAGTGATGCATGCTATGACAAAACTTTAAGCTATTAAACTATATATAAAACAAAACACTAAAATACAAAGGACATCAAAATAAATAGAAAATTTGAAAGAATTTAAATGTGTGGTGAGACAATAATTTAAATGTGTGAAAAACAAGAAATTTAAATGTGTGGAAGTGTATGATTTTTTTTTCTTTTCCTAAATTCTTTTTTTATCCTAGATTATGTTTGCTCAAATCATGTTCTTAGGCTTCTTAGGGCTGTCAATCCAAGAGCAACAAAGTTAAAAACAAACATCAAGCATTCATTATCAAAGAAGAAAAAAGAAGTAAATAATAGAAACGAAAACACACACTTTTACTAGATATGAATATTTTTACATAAAGATAGAGAATAAAGAAAAAAAAACATTACATAATCTAGGATGAAAGATCCTCTTCTGGTGGAAACTTTAAGTTGGAGAGAGCCTTCTTGAATAGAGAAATTATGGAATAGAAAGATATGGAGAGAGTGGACCAAATGAGTTAGAGAGAGGAGGTCTCTTCTTTCATGCCTTGGAACGCTAGAGGGGTACCCTATTTAAAAATTTTCAAGTCCTACTCCTTCTCAAACTTAATTTGATTGAAATTGGAAAAAAAAAAAAATGGGCTCCATACAAGGCTTTGGGCATGACTTATTGCTGGAATTTTTTTTTTCTTTGTTTGGAAGTCCATCTTTGCTTCATATTTCCTTTTTTGTCTTTGCCACCTTGCATTAAGATCTCTTGAGAGATAAGTTGGGGACAAAAATCTTCTCTTAGATTCAAACTTAGCCATATAAGGTGTAGAACTTCCTTTTTTTATCTCTTGCTTTGTCAACTTTCCTTCTTTAGAAGGTACTCCTTGTTTGCTCCAAACTCAAAGAGATCTTTTAGAATAATTCTCTATATTTTTTTCTTTTCTTTTTCATCCAAAATCTGATCCAAATAATCTTTTGGGCATGGAATATCTTGGATATAATTTTTTATTTTTTTCCTCAAATCTTCTTCTTCTCAAAGATAACTCCTATGGGGCTTTCCTTTTCATCTTTGATGAGATATTATTAAAATTCTCTTGAAAATGTCTTGAAAATGTGCAACAAATAAATGGACCCCAACTTAGATGTCCCACATGTGTACCCCACACATATGCATGTGTGTGGGACCATGAAGCCAACTTTTGCGGTTTTCTTCCAATTTCTTTCTTCTCTTCAATTCTTCTCTCCTTTTTTTTGAAGATGATTTCTTTTTCTCAATTCTTTACAAATGGGACCCATATCATCAATTTCCTACAAAAAAAAATGTGAATTTATGTGAAAAAATAATTTTAACCATAATATCACAAATGCATGACTATGGGCCCATCTCTTATGAAATGACAATTAAAATGCCCACCATTTTTCATGATTTTATGTGAATGAAGTAATAATGATAAAATTTTAATTTTGTTCATGAGAATATAATTTTTCACAAAAGTTTCCAAAAACAGATTTTTCAAAACATGGCAGGTTTCATGAAAGTAAGCAAAAAGTGATATTTTGAAATAAATTATGCAAAAATGCACTACAATGAATTAAAAATGCTTGAAAATACTAGATCATAC
Source organism: Sextonia rubra (assembly GCA_037013555.1). NCBI lineage: Eukaryota > Viridiplantae > Streptophyta > Magnoliopsida > Laurales > Lauraceae > Sextonia > Sextonia rubra. Next base: position 14,185,937 of record JASUAD010000008.1, read on the forward strand.
TAAATGAGGCTCTTTTGACTCAATAAGTCGTTAAAATGGGTCAAAATGTGTATGAAAATATGCATTTTTAAAGACTCATCAGTTTGTCAGGAGGTTTAAAGTTAATGTAAATTTTTTTTAAGAAAAGGCGCTCGACCCCTTCTAGGGGACACTCCCGGATCCCCTTTGCGAGCACATGTTTTAAAGAAGTGGCAATTAAGAAGACAAAAGATACTACTTGACCATGATAGCTAGGACTCTTTTGATGGTTGTCTTTCTTTTATGCTTGGATGTCTATTATTATCATAACTTGCTAAATATGATATTAGACCTATTTAATAACATTTGAAATGGTGAAGTAAGTTGCGTTCATGTGATTTGCAAATAAAATTGAACTTTATATTTTTTATTAATCAGATCAATGCTATGATGCATAAAGATGGGGTAATCTAGACATCTTAGTAACGTATTACTTCTAGATTCTAAATTGGTCTTAATTAAACTATTTTACAAGAACCCTCAATATTAAATAACTAAGTGGGAGAGGGAACCTTTTAGTTCCCACGGTCTCTATCATTGTTTTGTAGGAGATGTAATTGATTTATGTGTTAACCTTAGAGTCTTCCTCCTCATTGGATGAGTTAATTATGAAATCTCCAATACAAACTCCTATATGGATGATTTAGGTTAATTATTAGTATAGGTCACTTCTCCATCCGACGGGACTAAATTCAGAATAATGAACTTTGAATTAAATGATGGTGTTCATTTAGCTATAAATAACAGTATGCTCTATATCTGAGCCACTGTTATTATTTATAGGACCAAAGTCATGGCAGCTATTTGATTTTACTTGGCACGGTTTATTGCCTTGACAGTAAAATTAATAGGTTATGTCCTATCTAAATAAGATAAATATAGTAAAAGTCCTCCCATCAAGGCATACTATGCATTGGTGTTTTTAGATTGCTATCAGATTCTTTTATTAATTGGTGGAGGTAGCTACTTTCATTTTATTTGAATCTAAAATTTATTTGCCCATCATAATTTTATTGATTATGTAATTCTCAGGATTTAAGGTGGGTTCTTTCAATCCACTTACTGTTATTCTCAAAGAACACAAACTCACTGGACCTAATTACATTGATTAGAAAAGAAACTTAGATATTGTGCTAATTGCTGAAAGTAAAAATATGTGCTCATTAAGGTGTGCTCAAAGAAAATTGTGGATGGTTGTATCGATGAGGTAGCCGTCGGCATAAAAAATGGATTAAGGCTGATGAGATGGCACAATGTTATGTGTTGGCATCTATATTAAATGTTTTGCAACTTCAGTATCAGTCTTTGCCTATTGCCTATGATATCACGTACAATTTCAAAGATATGTTTGGTGACCAAAATCGGGCTGCTCAGCAAGTTGCTATGAAAAAATTATTTAACACTAAGATGGCTAAAGGTACCTCTGTGAAGGACCATGTTCTGAAAATGATGGGACACCTCAATAAACTGGGGGTACTTGGAGTTGAAATTGGTGGGGAAACCCAGATCGATATCATTCTTCAGTCCTTAACTAACTCCTTTGAGAATTTCCACCAAAATTATAACATGAACAAGCTTAACTTCTCTCTAGCGAAGTTGCTGAAGGAACTTAAAGCTGCTGATGGCCTTCTGAAAAAACTAGCTAGTGTTCACATTGCTGAAAAAGGTTTTATTTCTAAACCGAAAGGCAAGAAGAAACAGAAAAAAAAGGGAATCGTAATGCAGTTCCTTAAGGGGATAACGTTCCTCAAGGAGGAGTGAAAAGCCCAAGGGTAAGTGTTTTCATTACAAACAAGCAAGGCACTAGAAAAAGTAATGTCCAACTTAGCTGAACAAAGTAAACAATAAAGGTAAATTTCATTTACTAGTTGTTGAATCATATTTTGTGGTTATATTTACCGGTGCCTGGTGTGTAGATATGGGAGCCACTAATCATGTTTGAAATTCTTTTCAAGGGTTTTAAAAAGCTAGGCAGCTAAGTGATGGAGAGAATTATTTGCTTATGGGCAATACTACAAGAATGGCAGTAGTTGCAATAGCAGATACTTGTCTAAGTTTTAGTAGAAATAGGACTTTAATTTTAAAAGATTGTCTTTATGTTTCCTCCATTGGAGGAATTTAATTTTTGTTTTCAAGTTGGTTAAAGATGGATATTCTATTTTTTTTTTAATAAATTTGCGGTTATTAAGTACAATAAGTGTTTTATCTGTTCTGGTTCATTGGTAGATGATCTTTATAATGTTGATCTTATCTCTTATAAACTGTAACTGACTGAATCAATTATCACAATTACCCTACCATATAAGAGAAAGGAACTTTCACAATTGAACTAGACGTATCTTTGGCATTTACGCCTTGGTCATATTAATCTAAACTGGATTTCAAGGCTAGTTGCAAATAGACCATTAGATTCATTTGAAGTCAAGGCGCTTCCAGTTTGCGAATCTTGTTTAAAGGGGAAAATGACTAAACACCTTTTTTTCGACAAAAGGATATAAGGCCAAAAGACTGTTGGAATTAGTTCACTCTGACTTGTGTGGACCCACGACCGTTCAGGTAAGAGGTGGCTTTGAGTATTTCATCACTTTTATTGATGACTACTCAAGGTATGGGTATATTTACATAATGTGCAGTAAGTCCAATTACTTAGAGAAATTCAAGGACTATAGGGCGGAAACAGAGAAGTGAAAGTGTCATACATGTTACTTTGGCCTCTAGTGAGGTGCTCGTACAAGTTTTCGATTTTTTCAAGGGCCGTTTCCCATTTCCCTTCCCCCACCCCCCCCCCCCCCCCGGGGGGCAGTTTTCAAGCCTAAGTGTTGGAAAATTCTAGGTTTTCACTTTTAATTCTCTATCCGGGAGTCTAATTTGTGAACTATCAGTTCCTACAAGTTACTTTGGCATTGAGCGAAGTGCTCGTGTAGGTTTTTAATTTTTTCGGGGGCCGTTTCCCATTTTGGACACCCGACAGGGCAGTTTTCGAGTCTAAGTGTTGGAAATCCTAGGGTTTTGCTTCTTCTTCTCTAACCGAGAGTTTTATTCACCAACCATTAGTTCTTATAAGTTACTCTACCCTTGAACGAAGTGATCATATAAGTTTTCAATTTTTTTGGGGGCCATTTCCCATTCTAAACCCCCGACAAGTGGTTTTCGACCTAAGTGTTAGAAAATCCTAGGTTTTCGCTTCTAATTCTCTAACCGGGAGTCTAATTTGTGAACCGTCAGTTTCTACAAGTTACTCTACCCACGACTGAAGTGTCGTGCCAGTTTCTGACTTTTTTGGGGGCCATTTCCCATTTTGGACCTCCGACGGGTGGTTTTCGAGCCTAAGTGTTGGAAAATCTAGGTTTCTACATCTAATTCTCAAACCGGGAGTCTGATTTGTGAACCATCAGTTCCTACAAGTTACTCTGGCCTTAAGCGAGGTGCTTGTACCAGTTTTCAATTTTTTTGGGGGCTGTTTCCCATTTTGGACCTTTAGTGGCTAATTTTAGAGCATAAGTGTTGAAAATCCTAGGTTTTAAAGTCTAATTCTCTAGCCGAGAGTCCGTTTTGCAAACTGTCAATTACTCTACCCTAAAGCAAAGTGCTTGTATAGTTCTTCGATTTTTTCAGGGGCTGTTTCCCATTCTAGAGACCCCCTGCAGGCGGTTTTTGAGCCTAAGTATTAGAAAGCCTTGGGTTTTTGCTTCTAATTCCCTAACCGAGAGATTTATTCATGAACCGTCAGTTCCTTTAAGTTGCTCTACCCTTTAGTGAAGTGCTTTTATAGGTTTTCAACTTTTTCGGGGGCCCTTTCCTATTCTGAACCCTCGATGGTGGTTTTTGAGCCTAATTGTTGGAAAATCATAAGTTTTCGCTTCTAATTCTCTAACCGGAAGTTTGATTTGTAAACCGTTAGTTTCTACAAGTTACTCTACCCTCGAGAGAGGTGCTTGTGATAGTTTCCTATTTTTTTAGGGTCGTTTCCAGTTTAGGAGCTCCAGCGAGCGGTTTTTGAACATAAGTGTTGGAAAATCCTAGGTTTTCATTCATAATTCTCTAACTGGGAGTCCTATTCACAAACCGTCAGTTCCTAAAAGTTACTCTACACTTAAATGAAGTACTCATATAGGTTTTCATTTTTTTAAGGGCCGTTTCCCATTCTGGACCCCCGGTGGGTGATTTTCAAAACCAAAGTATTGGAAAATCCTAATTTTTGGCTTCTAATTCTTTTACTGGGAGTTTGATTTGCGAACCATTAGTTCTCACAAATTACTCTACCCTAGCGATGTGCTTGTACAAGTTTTCAATTTTTTTTCGAAGACTGTTTCTCGTTCCATCGACAGGCGGTTTTCGAGCCTAAGTGTTGGAAAATCCTAAGTTTTAGCTTCTAATTCTCTAACCGAGAGTCTGTTTTGCAAACCGTCAGTTTTTATAAGTTACTCTACCCTAGAGCAAAGTGCTCATATAGTATTTTGACTTTTTTGGGAGCCATTTCCCATTTTGGACCCCCTGCAGGTAGTTTTCGAGCCTAAGTATTGGAAAACCCTAAGTTTTCACTTCTAATTCTCTAACTAGGAGTCCTATTTACTAACCGTCAGTTCTTACACGTTACACTAGCGTTGAGTGAGGTGCGTGTGCTAGTGTTCAATTTTTTTGGGGGCCGTTTCCTATTTTGGACCCAGAGCGGGCAGTTTTTTAGCCTAAGTATTGGAAAATTATAGGTTTTTGCTTTTAATTCCCTAACCAGGAGTCTATTTTGAGAACTCTCAGCTCTTAAAGTTACCCTACCCTAGAGCGATGTGCTCGTCCAAGTTTTCAATTTTTTTTAGGGCCGTTTCTAATTTAGATCCCCCAGCGGGCAGTTTTCGAGCCTAAGTGTTGAAAAATCCTAGGTTTTTTGCTAATAATTATTTAACCGGGAGTCTGATTTGCAAACCGTTAGTTCCTACAAGTTACTCTACCCTAGAGCAAAGTGTTCGTGTTAGTTTCCTATTTTTCCGAGGGCCGTTTCCCATTTTGGACCTCCGACAGGTCGTTTTTGAGCCTAAGTGTTAGAAAATCCTAGGTTTTTGCTTTTAATTCTTTAATCGGGAGTCCTATTCATGAGCTGTCATTTCTTACAAGTTACTCTACCCTAGAGAGAAGTGTTCATATAGGTTTTCAATTTTTCTAGGGGCCGTTTCCCTTTCTAGACCCCCAGCAGGCAGTTTTCGAGCCTAAGTATTGGAAAATCCTAGATTTTCACTTCTAATTCTCTAACCGAGAGTCTGTTTTGCGAATCGTCAATTCTTGTAAGTTACTCTACCCTAGAGCAAAGTGCTCATATAGGCTTTTTATCTTTAGGGGGCCATTTCCCATTCTGGGCCCCTAGCGGGCAGTTTTTAGCCAAGTATTAGAAAATCCTAGGTTTTTGCTTCTAATTCTCTAACCGGGAACCCTATTCATGAATTGTCAATTCTTACACATTACTGTGACCTTGAGCGAGGTGCTCGTACCAGTTTTCGACCGGTTATAATTTGCTGCATCCCATTCCAAGGTATTGAAAATCCTACATTTTTAGTGTTTATAAATTTTGATGAGTTATTATGTTAAAATTTCAAGAGAATAATATACTAACCAAGGGATCCCATCATGATCTCCAGTAACAGTGCCATCAATAGCAGAATTGCTCCCTCTAGAGATGTTGAAGTAGATCATCGGATCTATCCCTACCGCAGCTGCCAGCTGTTGAACGAGGGCTTCAAGTGCAGCTGTCCGCCGATCCTGCTCAGCCTACCTCCTAGCCTGCTCAGCTAGCAGCTCCCGTAGGGTGATCACCTTAGGATGCAGCACCCGAGACTTTGTGGAAGATGAAGAGGTCCTTGTGTATATCCCATACCCATTCAAATATCTCGACTTCTTCCTTAGCACATCAACAGCAATTTGTTCCTCAGTCATCGAAGCTGTGACAGAGGGCTGCGACTGCTCCTTAGTTCGCTACACCTAGACCTCCTATCATTTAAATCAATAAGTAATTTAGAATGCTTTTGTGGCATTATTGATCAAAATTGATTTATTAACAAATGTACATATCTCTGCTAAGCCACCTCACCCACTCATTACTCTTTTGCCTATAGTGGGTATCACAGAAGAACTGAGTAATAGGCAGCGCCTGACTAGCATTTTGTGCCATTTGTCATTTGAAATTATTTTGTATTAGATATGAACCCACATATTGATAAATTAATAAACTTAATTAAATTTCTTCATATGAATAACCGTCAGAGACATTATCAATGCAAATGACCTAGAGTCACTAGTATAATTGTATGGCAGCTTGGCTCAACTCTCTTGAGCTTTCTTCGACTTTGCTTATGTAGAAAAACAATAATACAATAGCTTTCTTCAACATATCATAGTTAATGGAATTACGTTGAAATATAAATAATTGTTGTAGATAATATCCCAAAATTACCTTCCACTCTGGGGATTCCTAGTATTGCGAGACCATCAACTGCCAGTCGGAGGGATCACAACCCTCTGCCAGGCGGTCCTAGGGTAAGGGAACCCCCTGCTCCAATAACTCGAGATAGTGACTATACAACTTGTATTTCCAACTCTTATACAAAACTCCACACTAGCTATCAATGTCCGCCCTGAGCTACATATCGCCATCATAGTCCCTGATATCAAATATTTGCTGCATTTATGGGAGAGCCATATAAAGATTAGTAATAATAAAATATAATTAGATATTATAATGAGGAGCACAACTATGATCAATTTGGTTGATATTTCTTGTTTCAATTTACTCGAACTGCAGCAATGATGGCAAGCATGATCCCTTTATCAAGCTTCTTCTAGCCATGGGGTCAAACTGGGGTGACCTCTTTAATGGCTAACCTAAGATGGTTAACTAATGACGGAGCATGTTCGCCCTCTAACCTATGGCTCAAGATGGGGATCGGAACTGGAATGTTATGACCCAACTGTCTCCTTAGCTTTGCCACGTTCTTCCCTCGTGTAGCGCCCCTTACACGCCTCGAACCTCCGAGACTAGGGCTAATGCTATTAAGATGATGGAACTAAATGAGTTATTAAACGCAAATCATTAAATTAAGGTGAAATCGAGATATTAAAATGTAATAATTTTCTCACCTACACTGTTACCGACTATATGAGGACTCAACGGTGGCTGGGTCGGCAAGGGTTGTGTGGTCGGAGGCTGGGTCAGCGAGGGCTGTGTGGGTGGAGGTTGTGTTGCAGCCTCGAGTATGTTCCCTGCACGAGCTAACCTAAGTGCAACTGCGAAACTCCGAGCACGTCTAGCCATCTTCTCCTAAGGCATATTTGTAATCTAGCTTAGAGCAAAATGATAAGGAAAATAAATAATTATTAGCAAAAATCAATAATATTAGTAAAGTGAATGTCAACAATTTACATTGAATGGAAATGGAAATCATTTTAGCATGAGTGTCACTATCAAAACTAATATTTTAAAGCACATGTCATAGACATTTACAGTAAGATTACCTCATCCGATTGCGACCAAGATGTCTCGTCATCTACATCATCATCTTCAAGGGGAATATAGTTCTTGTCGTTATCATTCCCACTAACCCTTTTCCTTCCCTTCTCGTTTGTCCCTTTAGCCAAACCAATTATAACACGTGCGGTCAGTGGGACCCTAGAGATGCGAGTTTATCTGCATTCTACTTAATTGTCTTTTATCTCTTTAATAAATAATTGGATGCTTGCACTTAACAGAACAACGCTCTTGGTTTGACCCATTTTTTGCCTCTGTTTGGCATCTTTTGCAACTATGATATATATAAATAAGCATAAAATGTGAAATATAGAAATTTTTTACCGTATATGAACAAATTATAGCAGAAAATGAAACTGAAGATAATGTCATTCTGTAAGGCAAGATCTTTATTAAACTAATTAATTGTTACATGTACAAAACTTGAAACAAACACTACATGTTAGAGTCAAAGTGACTATGTACATCACTGTCTACCTCAACTTCGTACTTCTTTAGTGTTTCATCCTCGTCTTGGCCATCCCCGTCTACTGACTCATCACTGAGAATGATCTCAAGATCTTTATTATCCTTAGAGTATTAGACACTAGTACCATCGACAAGAAGGGGGACAACAAACGTCTTTTCGTCCTGCTGAAATGCATCATTAGGCACATCATTATCATCATCATCATCATCCCACTTAGTGGGTACATCGCATACTCCTGAGGCTTGACTTGTTCTATGACTCTCCAATTTCTTCCTCTATTGGTGTCATTGACATATAAGAATTGTGTCACTGTGCCATCTCATCTCTGTGGTTGTCTTCCTTGACATATATAATCTGTGCAACTTCGGTGTTAATGGGAAGTAACGGAGCACCTTCTAAGGGACTTTCTTTCGCTTGACATCATTGAACTTGTATCTAGGCTCTTCACATTCTGGACATTTATCCAATTGAACACTCTCCTTCCAAAACAACACACAATCGTGTTTGCAGGCATCTATGTTCTTGTATCCCATGCCCAAGTCACATAATAATTTTTTTACCTCATAAACTAAGGCCAGCACCACATGACCTTCAGGTAAGAAGTCTTTAAAAATCTGCAAAACCTTGTCGAACAACTTATTACTACACCCACTTTCTACCTTCACATGTAATATCTAGATGAGAAATGATAACAAAGTATCTAAGCTTTTGCAGCCTGGGTACAGGCCACGCTGGGAAGCCTTTAAAAAATTTTCAAAATCCTGCACATCATCCCTCTCATGAGTATCTTTCTCCATGTAAGTTCCCCTACGATGGTCCTCTATCAACTCATCATATTCATCCTGATTCTCTTCTGATTCATCCTCATTCTCATCCGAATGATTGGGTTAAACTAAAGGTTCCCTGTGATGTATCCATTGTTGGTATGAGACCATCATTCCTTGAATATGCAAATGATTTCTCACGGTTCCATAGTCATGCTTCCGATGGTTACAACAATCGTTATATAGGCACTTAATCACTACTGCCCCACCCGAATTTGCCTTTACAAAATCAATAAATGAGTTCACTCCGGTTGTGTACTCCATACTAAATCGGTTCTGATAATGTAATATCCAACACCTATCCATATCTAACCTAATCACAAGCAATTAGAAATATTAAGGACATAACTCTCAATAGGTCTAAAAACCATGGTGTGATAATGTTTAGCATCCTTGACAAAAACCTACAAGATTGATATATGGCAATAGGTTTTAATTGAATGCAACACCATGGTCCAATCTACAAGAAAGAAATGTCTATTCCTCAGAACTGGAAGTTGGTCTAGCCTCATATGGTGATTTCATTTGCTTTTTGTTGAGTTTTTACTTTATCGAAAACCCTTCAGTGATTTTATATAATTGTTCAACATGAAAGTTACAGTATTCATGGCCGCAAGTGTCTTCACTATCGACACATAAAAAGGTCGAGACAGTCCTAGGTTACTAGTTTAAATTATATTATATAGCAAACAAGATTAGATTAGAAGAAAATCCAACAAACACATAAAAATTTCCAAGAAGGCTTGTATAGTTCCAGTTGGAACACCTGTAAATCACAACCTATAGTGTACAAACAAGGCTATTAGATATTCAACATACCACATTTATAAATCAGCTTTGAAGCACATTTGTCTACCCTAACTCACATATGAATCTGTTCAATCGAATAAAGCTGCTCGTTGAGAATCATTTGGATTTTGCCTTCCCTAAATATCTTTAAAATTCACCTACCCAACACTTTCATGGTTGAACAATGTTGGCACCTTATATCATGGAAACTCCTGGTATCAATCCCTGGGTCCTCAATAATATCACTCCTATACCAGTAGGCAGTAGCCCTAAAATTCTTTCCGAAATGACAAATTAACCAAAATATTAATGCAATTAAAGCTCATCACTCACAAGTGAGTAGTAGAGGATTGAGCTATAGAATGGGTGTAGACAGTCGATTAGGCCCAAACTTGGAATGGAATCACAGGGTCCACAGGGGTGTGATTTCTACATCCAAACCAAGGAGGAGAAATCTTTAATGATGTAACTAAAGAAATAAAAACCATATATGAGTCTTTATAATCTTCTCAATTTTGAACAACTTGAGGACAATCTGTGCCATTAAGTTGCCTTTACATCATTAGAAGGTGTTTGAGACTTTTAGTCTTTGGCATAGACACTACAATGAAAACAAAACTGTTAGATTTTGTGGACTCAATTCATCAATTGATGTAATAAATTGATTAATTTCTTTATTTATCAATAAAATCATGCTTTGTTATCATGAGATGAGTGTTATTTTACTAATTCATGCACATGACCAATACATATGACATAATGGTTCATGAGTTGAACCGGGTCCCATTAGTATATTAGATGTGATATATGTGCATGGATGAGATCCACACGCGTGAGATATATGTCACAAATCTTATACTTAAATAGCTTCACAACCAGTAATGAGACTGGGCATCTCATTTGATAAGGTTGCGGCACTTTGATCACTATGAAATAGTGTGATTTGTCTCGATCATCAGAATGTAAGATTCTGGATCACGGTGCTGGTACATTGGATGTATTGAAGGACCATGAGATGCACCTTATGGAATTCTGTCTCAATAATAAGGTATGCTCTCATAATTCCCTAGCAATAGGCTCTCAATCCTGAGACATTGATGAACTCAAGTTTCTATCTATTCATTTGCTTTGAGTCACCAATGAGTGAGGCTGACTGTAGGTTAACACCTCGGTGTCTTGGGTATGTGGTAGTAGAACTGTGGGAACGTTGAATGATCAAGATGGAATCTATCTCTATTATCCCCTTGTGCCAATTAATGGATTTGTCATTAGTAAGTGCGCACCCATCTCAATTAAGAGTTAATTGGATGGTACTAATGATTACTGTGATTAATTGGGGCTCAAGGATAATAAGATGTGGAACTTAGATTGGAAGAGACGGATTTATTCCAATTGATCCACGAATATTGATAGAGGGGCCTACTTGTGGTAATTGGGAAGTTTAGGGTCTTCATTGTAATTTATTCCTAAGACTGAAGTGCAATTGCATTTATATAGTGGTGTTATTTGCAATTAACTGAGGGCCCAAATTGCACATGAGATGTGGGGTCGCGGTGTTCCAGTTGGAGCTAGCTTTCTAAGGAATCCCTAGTGGTCCCCACGTTAGCCCAAGTTATTGGAAAATACTAATCCGACTCGAACTCTAGAAAGAAGGGATAAGAAAGGAGAAAGTTGCTAATTGCTTTGGAAGTAAGACTTTTATTTCAATTAAGCAAGGACGAGATTTGAAAGTTTATAAAATCTCCTTGGACATCCAAAAGAGTCTCTCTCATGCCCAAAACGCTTTCATGCAAGAGTTGCATGAGTTACTCCCTCCTTCTTTCTTCTAGTTCCTTGGAGTATCGAGTTGGGATTTCTCCTAAAGATTCCACCATTCTTCTTGAGAAAAGAAATCCAATTCGGGTCATAGCGTGGAAAGCTAAGAGGTGTTGAAAAAATCCATTAGAGCACTGCGGATCTCCAAAGGTATGATCTACTTCTTGCATGTCGTAGATTATTATGGATGTTTAGTGCTGGTAAAATATTAACTGTACATGGTCACGAGATTGAGGGTAATGCATCCTGGATTGGGTTTTGGTCTTATGGATAGTTGATCCCTGTGTCAAGTGGGTCAAAAGTTTTGAAAATCTATCCACGAGACCCACCTACTTCCAACAATTGGTATCAAAGCCATACCTCATCTCTAATCATGTTAGATCAGTAATCTTGTTCTAATCTTCGCATGAGATGTGAAGAGGATAGAGCAAGGGCTATGATAGGAGCAGTGTTTATTGGGTTTGCTTGCTTTTGTAGTAGATACATGTTTGGAAAGTCACAAAAGGTTTTAATCATGATAGGAGGATGATAAGATGCCATTAAAAGCATACTGAGATCATTAAAGGTGACTGGGTACAACAGGAGCCGAATATGAAAAAGAACCCAAATTTCTGGGTTCGTTAGGTCGGTTAGTCAAACAGACCACTATGGCTATAGAGGTCTGTTGGCTAACCGTAGGGACCAGATCGGCTAGCCGAACCTAGGCGGAATCATCTTGTTCTTGGTCTGAGTTGTTGTTGTTGTTTTTTTTTTTCGGGGGCGCTGCCCCTTGGAACCCCGCGAGCTGACCGGGCAGCTCGACCCCCGCCGGGGGCGCTGCCCCCGGACCCCCGTTGCGTAGGGGATCTTGTATCGTGGTGGCAAAAAATTTGGCATCTTGTTTTTCCATTGTGGTTTGGTAACCTGGTTTTGTGAGATGCTTTGTTGTATGAAATACTAACTTGCAGGTGATAATGTCCTCTCCATATAGCCCACATATTTTTCTTTCCTTTTAATTATTGGTTTATTTGTGGCTAAGTGTAAAGGGCATCATGGTCTCCTTGGTTTCCCGTGAAAGGGCAAGGCATGGTGAATTTCCCTATAGCCCTTTTATTTCCATGTTTAGACTACCATGTAAGTCTCATTATAGAGACATAGGAATTTATGTATTTTTAAAATTTGTAAATTCTGGAGATGTCCGAAACAAAGAAGGAAAGAGAAGCTAGACTCCTAATCAAAGAGTTTGAAGATTATCAAAAGGTGTTTTGGAGATGCCCAAAGAGTTTGAGGAATCCCAAAGTTTTGGAAAGTCTAGAAGTCCAAGAAGTCTTTTCCGCCTGGGTCATGTGGAGGAGAGGACTAGCCTTTTGTTATAGCACTTTCTATTTATGGATGAATGCTTATTTTAGAGTATTTCCATATCTGAACCAAACATAGCAAATTCCAAAATTGGTCAAATCAAATTAATTTTTGGAAAGAGTTCTAATTAGAGTTGGTGGGCCCATGAGATGGATCTATTGGTAACACTAATTTTAGAAACTGGACTTTCCTTAAAATAACTTGACTTGGAACCAATCATTGGTCTTATCATGAGATGAATATATACCTATATTTGATGGACCCATACACCTATAAGGAAATCCTCAACTCTAAAATATTAAGTGGGAGCGGGGCATTTCTATATATATAAAAATCCCCATGGTTTTCCACTATAGGTCCATTGTAAGGAAAGTATTAGCCTCGCGCCATTTTGAGAATGGCCATTCCCCACGGAGGGCTTGTATTTATCTGGATACTGGATATGGATCTCCTATGGATAGTGTTGATCAGACGAGGTGGGAGCCCACTCCCCAAGGAGGAGCTGCCCGCAACGGTTGTCATGCAATGCTAGTTAGTGGGTCACACTTAACTAAAATAATGATGTAGTATCCCCAAGGATTTGCCTCATGTATTTTAGAAACTGAAGCTAATCGGGAGTCATACATTATTTGGTATGAGATACCTAGATTGTAATGAATGAAGGGGATCATGGATAGTTAGTCTTAACCCAAGTTTTGACCAACTTTGATCCGCACCAATCTAGGAGGTATTCGCACTCCCCAAGGAGGCATACCCCGAAGGATTGGGATTCCGATGTATTCTGAATTTTGTGGTTATAAGGATTCCCACATAAATTTGGTAGAATACTAAACCCTAATGTAATTTAAATTCATTAATTGAATGTATGGTTATGTGCTACAGTATTACAAGCATGAATTCAAATACTTTCAATCCACTTGCGACCATCCTCAACCAGAATAAGTTGGTGGGATCCAACTATGTAGACTGGAAACGGAATCTGGATATTGTCCTGACAGCTTTAGGATATAAATATGTCCTTACCAAAAACCCCCTTGAAGAGCTTGGCCAGATGCATCAGAAGCAGAAAAGGACCTTTACACCAAATGGGCCAAAGACAATGAGATGGCCCGATGTTACATTCTGGCATCCATGTCTAGTGTGCTGCAACATCAACATCAATCTTATAAGACTGCATATGATATGATATTGAATTTAAAGGAGATGTTTGTAGAACAAGGCAGACCTGCTAGGCAGGCAGCCATGAGGGTGCTCATTAGCACCAAGATGGTTAAAGGTACATCAGTACAGGAACACATGTTGAAGATGATGGACTCATTACATGAGTTAGATGTACTGGGAGCTGCGATTGATGCAAAATCGCAGATTGACATAATCCTTGAGTCACTAACAGAGTCATTCAACAATTTTAAGGTCAATTATAATATGAATAAAATGAGTCTGACTCTGGCTGAGCTATCTAGTCAGCTGGTAGCAACTGAAGGGATTATGAAGAAAAAACCAACTGCCTTAATGACAGAAAAGTCAGATGCCAAGTCCAAGCCGAAAGGCAAAGGGCGGAAAGGCAAAAAGAAATCAATTCCAAAAGGTCCTAAGGTGGAGAATGGTCCAACTGGTGGTGTGGCTAAAGCTAAGGGTTCAGGGATAAAAGGAAAGTGTTTCCATTGTGGTAAGATAGGACATTGGAAGAGGAATTGTCCAGAATATCTGTCTAAGAAAAAGACCCCAGGTATGATTGAGTCACTTATATCTGAAGTTAGTTTTGCAACTGGTACTTCAGAATCCTGGTGTGTGGATTCCGGGGCAACTAATCACATATGTAATACATTGCAGGGGTTCAGGGAAACCAGGAGGCCAAGTGATGGAGAAATCATTGTCAACCTAGGATCTGACGCTAAGGCGAAGGCTATTTCAGTGGGAGTCATTACTTTATGTTTTTCAAATAATAAATTGGTTTTGTCAGAAACATTATATGTACCGTCTTTAAGGCGAAATTTAATTTCAGTTTCTAGTTTGGTGAATAAAAGTTATTCTATTACTTTTGGTACTGAAGTTGTCATAAAGAGGAATGGTACTTTCATATGTTCTGGCAAGGTAACCAATGGACTTTATTTGTTAACTCCCACGATGTATGAGATACATGATACTGAAACAATTAATAGATCATCATTAAAAAGAAAGTCACCTTCATCTAATCCAACAAAACTTTGGCACCTGAGGCTAGGTCATATAAACCTTAACAGGATTGAGAGGCTAGTGAAAGATGGTATCTTACCTTCATTGGTGGTAGAACCAATGCCTATCTGTGAGTCCTGTTTGGAAGGTAAAATGACCAAAAGACCCTTTTCAGCTAAGGGTAATAGGGCCAAAGATTTATTGGAATTAGTGCATACTGATGTCTGCGGACCCATTAATGTCAGGGCCAGAGGAGGATATGAGTACTTCATCACTTTCACAGATGATTACTCAAGATATGGTTACATATACCTTATGCACCGCAAGTCCGAAGCTTTTGAAAAGTTCAAAGAATTTCGAGCGGAAGCGGAAAAGCAATTAGGAAAGAGTATCAAGACTCTTCGATCAGATCAAGGAGGGGAATATCTCTCTGCTGATTTTATGGGTTACTTATCAGAAAATGGGATTCTATCCCAGTTGTCTGCTTCTGGTATGCTTCAACAGAATGGAGTAGCAGAAAGAAGGAATCGGACTCTTTTAGATATGATTAGGTCTATGCTGAGTTTCTCAAGATTACCTATATCCTTTTGGGGATACGCTTTGGATACTGCAATGTCCATACTAAACCTCGTACCATCTAAGTCTATACCTAAGACTCCCCAGGAATTGTGGTCTGAGCGAAAGCCTAGTCTACAACATTTACACATTTGGGGTTGTCCAGCACATATGCTCAAGGTTAAGACGGATAAGTTGGAAGCGAAGTTGAAAGTATGCACATGTGTAGGATATCCTAAAGGAACTAAAGGTTGGTTATTCTATAATCCCAGAGAGCAGAAAGTGCTGGTCAGCACTAATGCGGTTTTTCTGGAGGAAGATTATATGATGGACCGGAAATTTTTAGAAAAGGTGATCTTGGAAGAGATTCAGGAGCAATCAATTCCAGATCCAAGTATGACCAGACTTGAGGGAGAACCGCCCTTACCAGACCCAGTAGTTACACCAGTACTTCGTCTTAGTGGGAGGATTGTCAAACCCCCTGACAGGTTCTGATTCTTGGGAGAGTCTTATGAAGCAATCCCAAAAGAGTCGGAACAAGATCCCTCTAACTATGATGAAGCAATCAATGACTTAGACTCGGGACACTGGCAAGATGCTATGAAAGCTGAGATGGAGTCTATGTACTCAAATCAAGTCTGGACACTTGTGGACTTGCCTGCCAATATTAAACCTATTGGGTGCAAGTGGGTCTACAAGAGAAAAAGAGGACCAGATGGAAGAGTGGAGACCTATAAGGCTAGGCTTGTCACGAAAGGATATACTCAGAAAGAGGGGATCGATTATGAGGAAACCTTCTCGCCAGTAGCCATGCTCAAATCCATCCAGATACTCTTATCCATTACGGCTCATCTCGATTACGAGATTTGGCAAATGGATGTCAAGACGGCTTTTCTCAACGGCCATCTTGAGGAAGACATCTATATGGTGCAGCCAGACGGTTTTGTAGCTAAAAACCAGGAGCAAAAAGTTTGCAAGCTGCAGAAGTTTATTTATGGACTGAAGCAGGCATCCCGAAGCTGGAATATCCGTTTTGACCAGGCAATCAAGTCATTTGGTTTTTGTCAAAATCCGGATGAGTCATATGTGTACATGAAAAGTGAAGGTGACAGGGTAGTTTTTCTGGTTTTATATGTCGATGACATCCTTCTCCTCGGGAAAGACATAGGAATGTTGTCAACGGTAAAAGTTTGGTTAGCCAAGACTTTTGATATGAAGGACTTGGGAGAAGCTAGTTATATCTTAGGGATCAAACTCTATCGAGACCGGAAAAATAGGATGATTGGCTTATCCCAAGCTGCATACATAGATAAGGTGCTAATACGGTTTGCAATGCAAGACTCCAAGAAGGGTATCACACCTTTCAGGCATGGAGTGCACCTTTCCAAGGATCAGTGTCCTAAGACACCCGAGGAAAAGGAGCAAATGAGGTCGATACCATACGCTTCGGCTGTTGGTAGCCTCATGTATGCTATGTTATGTACTAGACCAGATATCTGTTATGTAGTGGGCCTAGTCAGCAGATATCAATTTAATCCAGGACCTGAACATTAGACTGCTGTAAAATGTATTCTCAAATACTTGAGAAGGATTAGAGATTGCATGTTGATTTATAGCAGTGATGAGTTGATTCCAGTCGGATACACAGATTCTGACTTTATGTCAGATAAGGATTCTAGGAAATCCACCTCTGGTTATGTATTTATGCTTGGAGGCGGAGCTATCAGCTGGAGGAGTATAAAACAAGAATGTACCGCTGATTCAACCTCGGAAGCTGAATATGTAGCAGCTTGTGAAGCAACTAAGGAAGCAGTATGGCTTAAAAGATTCCTTTTGGAACTTGGGGTGGTACCTTTGGTACGACAGCCACTCACACTCACAGTTTACTGTGACAGCAGCGGGGCAGTCGCTCAGTCAAAGGAACCCAGAAGCCATAAAAGTCAAAAGCATGTACAGAGGAAGTATCACTTAGTCAGAGAGATTGTGCAGATAGGTGATATTGCTATTACCAAGATAGCCTCTGCGGACAATTTGGCAGATCCCTTTACTAAGACTTTGACTACCAAAGTCTTTGAGCAGCATGTAGAAGGGATGGGCATGAGATGCAACCCTGACTGGCATTGAGCCCAAGTGAGAGATTGTTAGATTTTGTGGACTCAATTCATCAGTTGATGTAATAAATTGATTAATTTCTTTATTTATCAATAAAATGATGTAACAGACTAACACATCATGACAAGGTGGCGCCATGTGGATGCTTATTGGGCGCCATACAGACATCCTAGTGGCAAAGTTCTTGGGAGCCTTGTAGAAATATGTAGAACTCTCTAGAACCATGATGTCATGGCTTATGTCAAATAGATGGTGATGTCATGGCTTATGTCAAATAGATGGTGATGTCATGGATGATGTATATACCAATCAAATGTAGCCCTTGGATCGTAAGAATACTCTAGAAGCAAGATCCAAGCCATCGATGTAAAGGGGGGTTTTGCCTATAAAAGGAGACCCCCACCCTCATTTGTAAACCATCCAAAGCAAGAGCAATCTTTGTATTCTCAGAGCTTCTCTCTCTTCTTGTGTGTGGGTTTTCTCTTTGAGGTAGTCTTGGGGTTTCTAACTAGTAAGGCTCTACTTGCTAGGGGGAAAGGCTTACTTAGTGTATTCAATCGGTGGAACGTGCTAAGGCCGCATGGGGTTTGCTGCGCAAAAATACTACCCCTGTGACAGTTGGTATCAGAGCTCCAACAGCCATCACTACCGCGCATGACAAGGAAGTGGAGAATATCATCTCACACCGAGTTATTCCAAGAAGGGGACATCATTCAAGTTATTCAGAGTACTTAGTGAGATGGAAGGGTCATCTTATCACTAAAATCATGCTTTGCTAGCATGAGATGAGTGTTATTTTATTAATTCATGCACATGACCAATACATATGACATAATGGTTCATGAGTTGAACCGGGTCCCATTAGTATATTAGATGTGATATATGTGCATGGATGAGATCCACACGCGGGAGATATATGTCACAAATCTTATACTTAAATAGCTTCACAACCAGTAATGAGACTGGGCATCTCATTTGATAAGGTTGCAGCACTTTGATCACTATGAAATAGTGTGATTTGTCTTGACCATCAGAATGTAAGATCCTGGATCATGGTGCTGGTACATTGGATGTATTGAAGGACCATGAGATGCACCTTATGGAATTCCATCTCAATATAAGGTATGCTCTCATAATTCCCTAGCAATAGGCTCTCAATCCTGAGACATTGATGAACTCAAGTTTCTATCTATTCATTTGCTTTGAGTCACCAATGAGTGAGGCCGACTGTAGGTTAACACTTCGGTGTCTTGGGTATGTGGTAGTAGAACTGTGGGAACGTTGAATGATCAAGATGGAATCTATCTCTATTATCCCCTTGTGCCAATTAATGGATTTGTCATTAGTAAGTGCGCACCCATCTCAATTAAGAGTTAATTGGATGGTACTGATGATTACTGTGATTAATTGGGGCTCAAGGATAATAAGATGTGGAACTTAGATTGGAAGAGACGGATTTATTCCAATTGATCCACGGATATTGATAGAAGGGCCTACTTGTGGTAATTGGGAAGTTTAGGGTCTTCATTGTAATTTATTCCTAAGACTAGAGTGCAATTGCATTTATATAGTGGTGTTATTTGCAATTAATTGAGGGCCCGGATTGCACATGAGATGTGGGGTCGCGGTGTTCCAGTTGGAGCCAGCTTTCTAAGGAATCCCTAGTGGTCCCCACGCTAGCCCAAGTTATTGGAAAATACTAATCCGACTCGAACTCTAGAAAGAAGGGATAAGAAAGGAGAAAGTTGCTAATTGCTTTGGAAGTAAGACTTCTATTTCAATTAGGTAAGGACGAGATTTGAAAGTTTATAAAATCTCCTTGGACATCCAAAAGAGTCTCTCTCACGCCCAAAACCCTTTCGTGCAAGAGTTGCACGAGTTACTCCCTCCTTCTTTCTTCTAGTTCCTTGGAGTATCGAGTTGGGATTTCTCCTGAAGATTCCACCATTCTTCTTGAGAAAAGAAATCCAATTCGGGTCATAGCGTGGAAGGCTAAGAGGTGTTGAAGAAATCCATTAGAGCACTGCGGATCTCCAAAGGTATGATCTACTTCTTGCATGTCGTAGATTATTATGGATGTTTAGTGCTGGTAAAATATTAACTGTACATGGTCACGAGATTGAGGGTAATGCATCCTGGATTGGGCTTTGGTCTTATGGATAGTTGATCCCTGTGTCAAGTGGGTCAAAAGTTTTAAAAATCTATCCACGAGACCCACCTACTTCCAACAAAAACTACTAAGCCACCATCTTAAAACTATAAGCATTTTAAAGTAAGGCATTACATCTAAATTGTATTACTTGATTAAAACCCTTTGTGAGAATAGAACTAACAGGCCACTTTACACAAATTACTTGATTCCAAATCATCACTATGAGAGAATAATTAAGAACATTTTTATATAAGGTTGTTATTATAAGGATGGCTCATTTCATATCAAAGTTGTATCAGATTTGTAATTATAACATGAATACGTTAGATTAGATTTTTGATACAATTAGATTATATTTATTCTAATAATAAATAATCAAATATTCAATGAGAAATAACATGGTAATTTCTTGAGAACTCAACAATATGTAATCCATCCATATAATTATACATGTAGAGGTTGCTATGCAGTGAAATTGCTCTCTACATTTAAATATTATGATTAATGCAAGGATGGATCCTTAATCACATATTAACTATACAATGCCCACCTTCAAAAATGAAAAAAAAAAACCAAAAAGATGTATGAAGAAGAAAATTTTCAACCACAAATTAAACCACCTCAAACTTTTTTCCCCTTCCCCCATTTTTTTTTGTTTAGGTTTTTTTTTTTTTTTTTTTTTTTTTGTTAGTGATATCTACCTCAGCTTAGGGCTTAGAGCGCTACCCCTTTGGTGAGGTGGGGAACACTCTTGTCAGGACAGTTGACCACAAATAAGGTGGACTAGCCATAAAACAACTATAGTGATTGACTTGTTACAAATACAATGCATGATGTCCAAAGATGGATCCTCAGCTGCTTGGCAACTGATGAGGAATCCTCCCTCCAAAGGATTCTTCCATCCTTCCTATACCCTGTTATCCTCAATAGGATTTTTTGTGATAAAGATTCACCTCACACCATGTTTGGCGAGCACAAAAAATTGTAAATTTACATATGCTAAATCCAATTATCACAAGTTGTTTGTGATATTTCTCACAATCCCTCATGAATCAAGCACTAAAATTTGGAGCAGTGGCTGTTGTTGGCAATGTACAAATGGTTAACAATTTGGATTTTCATTGTATCCCTTTAAAATTTAAAATAATTTTGTAGGTGCAAACTTTTTTTTATTTATTGTAAATATGTCCAAATATATGGTGAATCAATAGCTAAAAATTGACCCAAATCAGATTTTGGGACCCAAGTAAAGAAAATTCCGTGCTCAAATATTTCATATCCCAAATCAGAATTCCTAGCTATTTCAACCAAACATAATAAAAAATCCTAAATCAGAATTCCCAAATCAAAAACCCCAATCTGCATCTTCATTTCCAATCTACCTCTTCATTTCCTCAAACCCCCACATGAACTCACATAGAAAATCTAGAACACTGAATAATAGAGAAAATCAAAAAAAAAAAAAAATGTAGAAAGCTGAGCAGAGTGAGATTTTTACTGAAAACACACAAACCTAAAAAAATGCAGGCCGGATTTTTGCAGAGGTAGGGTCCTTTCTCTTTCTCCCTTCTTTTCTCCTTCTCTCTTCTTGGCCGGCAGAGGCAAAAGTAGCGGCAACGGATCACAGAGCGAGAAAGAGATTAGCAGAGTGAGGATTGGAGGATTGTAGTGGCAGTGGTAGCGGATTGCAGAGGTAGTGGTAGTGGGTCGTAGAACGAAGAGAGTGAGAGAGAGAAAGAGAGAGAGATGAGCAAAGAGATCGAAGAGAGTGAGAGAGAGAATAGAGATTGAGAGCGAGAGAGAGTAGAGAGATTAGAGAGACCACAAAGAGAGAGTGAGAGAGCAGAGAAAGTGAGAGATTGGAGAGAGAGAGAGAGAGAGCGAGAGATTAGAGAGAGTGAGAGAGAGCACAGAGAGAGAGCGAGAGATCGAAAAAAGAAAGGAAATTGGGGGCGGGAGAGTGAAAAAGAGAACTCCCCCTGGCGCAAAGTTTTTTTTAGACTTTTACTGACTATTAATTTTTGTCGATAAAAGTTAAAACTTTCGTCGGCAAATGTTCTTAAATTTTTTCTTAAAAATAAGTTACAAAATTTCGTAACTTTACCAACGTATTTTATTTTATGTAGGTAAAAGTATATTTTTACCAATGTTTTAATTAAAACGTTGGTAAAATTAACTTTCACTGTCGTTTAAATTTGTTGATAAACATTTTTTTCATTTTTTCTAAAAATAAGTAAAAAATTATGTAACTTTACCAACATCTTTCCATTTTACATTGGTAAAAGTATACTTTCACCGATGTTTTATAATAAAAGTTGGTAAAAGCTGTTCTTTAATTTTTCGGGCCGACATTATATTTATTACATCAGTAAAATAATACTATTACCGATGAACTCTAAAAAATGTCGGGAAAAGTGCTGCTCTTATAGCATTAACGACACTCATTTTTGTTGCTCAAACTAAAAAAATTCATCAATAATAATTTATTTTATTTTATTTATTTCTAAAAATGAAGTTAATTCACTACTAACCTTTGCCGACAAATTTTCATTTTACATCAGAAGAAGTTATACTTTTACCAACATTTTACATTAAACGTCGGTAATTACCTTAGTTTCATCGACAAAATTAGAGATTTTTCTTGTCTAGGTTTCTTCCCAAATGCCAAAACGAAGCTCTTTATTCCTAGATTAGGCATGAAGGGCCCTCCTGTCTTTTGTTGCACATCACATGTTCCACGTTTTTCTGGCCTGAAGATAACTTACCATTTCAACCTACGATCCAGCCCAAGCTACATTGTGAGCTTTAATATGATGGTCCAACACGTGGGACCCTTCATTTCATCATTACCATCACTATTACTACCATTATTATCATTATTATTACTATCATTATTATTATCATTATTATTACTATTATTATTAAAAACATCATCATCAATATCATTATCTTTATTATTATTATCATCATCATCATCATCATCATCATCATCATCATCATGACCACTCATGTTAACAAAAATATTGCACATGGGTCCAATATTCACCATAGGTATGGCTGGCTCCACCTAGGGTCACTCATGAAACTAACCCGGTCCGGACACCAACCAAAACATCAAGCACAAACCCGGCCCAGATTCTCAACCTAGCTCTTAATCCCGGCCTAAAACCCTTACCCGATTTTAAACCCGAGCTCCAACCTGACTGGGCCATGATCCTTGTCTAATCCATAGGCCATTAGCTCACCTAATTATTCAAATTTCAAACTAATTAAGGGTAAGCTAATCTTATCCCCACCTCATCTAATCCAGTTCTCAGATCCCATCTTATCCTCACCTTCTCAACTGTCCGATCCCAATCAGCTAATCCACCGATTTCAATTTTAAAAAAACCTGCTAACCAATCACCATAGAGGATTCAGGAGATCCGGGCTTTCCATCTCGATCCATCCCAGTTCTAAACGTCAGAAAAGAAAGAAAAACAAAGAGAAGAGGGGAGGGAAGACACGGTAAAAAAAAAAAAAAAAAAAAAAGAAACAGAGAGGAAGAAGGTGGGCAGAGTCAAGAGAAACAAAAAGGCAGAGAAAAGAGAAAAAAGAAAGAAGAGAGAAAGGAAGAAAAAGGAAAAGAAAAGGAAAGAAAGAGACAGAGAGAAGAAAGGAACCCCCTGTTTGTAGTAAACGACTCATCAGGTTCCTCCTTCCCCCATCATCCTTTCATCATTCTCTGTTACCTTGCACAGTTTTTGCTTATCCTTCTTTTATTTCCTCCTCCACGATCTCTGTACCCACAACCAAACACCACCATTCACAGCACCCACTTCACCTTCCTCAACAAACACCACCATACACAGCCACTACTCACTCCATCATCCCCAACCAAACACCATTTTACTATTCCACCCACTTCACCTTCTCCTCTCCATTGCACCACGCTCTACCCACCTACCCTTCACAGCCCACCTCCTCCAATTGCCCTTGCACTTCACCCTCCCCAATATCTCTACCCATCACCGCCTATACAAGGGGCTGAATAGACAAAAAAGAAAAAAAAAAAGAGAAGAAAAACAATCAGCTGGGAAGAAGATGAGAAGAACAATAGAAGAAAAGAAAAAATAAAAAGGAGGAAGAGCAGAAAAATTGTCGGCTGGGAATGAGAAGAGAAGAAAAAAAAAGGAAAAAGAAAGCAGAAGAGAAGAGAAGAAAATAGTCAGCTGGGAAGGAGAAGAGATAAGAAAAAGGAGGAAAAGGAGGAGAAGAGAGGAAGCAGTCAGTTGGGAGGAAGAAGAGAAGAAGAAAAAAAAAAAAAGAAAAGGAGAAGGAGAAGAAGAAAATAAATGGCCAACAGGAAGGAAAAAAAATAAGAAAGAGAAAAAGAAACAAAAAGAGAAAAAGGAAGCCGTCGGCTGGAATGGGAAAGAAAGACAGAAGAAAAGAAAAGGAGAAGAGAAGAGAGGAAGGGACCAGCAAGGGAGGAAAAGAGAAGGAGAAGAGGAGAAGAAAAAAAAAGAAAAAAAAAGGAAAAGAAGAGAAGAAAATAGCCGGCCAACAAGAAGAAGGAAAAGAAAAAAGAAAGAGAAAACGAAGAGAAAGAAGACTAAGACAAACATAAACAAAAAAGAAACAAAAAGGCTTGACCCAGCCCAGGACCTGAACCCACTTGCAACTCAACTCAACCAAACCCATAGGAACAAAGACTTCTTTTATCCGCTGTAGACCCTTCATTGTCAACCAAACTGACTGACACCTAATTAGTCCAAAGCAAAACTCATATGGGCTAGACCCATCTACCCGATTGCAAATCCCACTCTTGTTTATGTTATTTAACATTTAGTTTAATTTCTATATTAAGGTCATTCATATAACATGTCCATGCATCTCATTTTGCTATGTGTTGCATTTATCCCTTTCACACACCATCATCATCAGTAAGCATTGGAATTGCATAAAAAATATTTATATTTTCTTTCCTTTCCTTGTTAATTTTTAAATAAAAAAAGATATAAGAAAAATATAAAAGACCAAAAACAAAGTAAAAGATATCATAAAACTAAAAAAACTAATTATTGATAATCGGATAACTTGGATTAATTGGATCATACTTTTAAGTGAAACTTAAATTTGAAATCAATTTAAAAGTTACATATCTAGTTAATCTAAGTAGATCCTAAATTTAGAATAGTAAGCAAGGCCTCATCACCTCTCCTCTCTTTCGTTAGGGGACTGGGAGAGAGGATGTGTGCCGTTTAAGACCCTAGGATAGGGTAGGAATCCAATGATTAATAAAGCATAATCTAATTATTTTAAATTCAATTAAAAATCCTCTAGTCAAGCTCTTCTAGCCCAAATTATCAAAAATCCAAAAAAAAAAAACTATAAAACAAACAAAATCACCCCAAAAATATTTTCTTTTCTTTCCTTCCACCTCCAGTGCCAAATATTTTAATGTGTTAAAATGATAAAAATAGAAATAAAGGCTGATTCAAAAATTAATTTAATGATAATGATAAGACTAAATGTGTGATCTCAATCCCCATTTCAATTAATCAAGCAACAGACTCGAATGCGGTCGCCTCAATTGACACAAGTGTGGTCACTTTCAATTCAATCAGCCCATTGCCCACAATTTCCTTTTTCTCTTCCTCCTTTTTTAATTGAAGTCACACATGATATCTTGTTTGCATCATTACTTTTATTTTAACAAGGTACCTAGGAATGGGACCGATCCTCTTCTAAAATATTTGGCACCTCCCCCTTTTTTGTTTTATTTTCATTTATTTTATTCAACTTGGATTTGATTTTAATTGATTATATATTATAAACACTGATTTTCTCCCTAACTGAAACCTATAATAAGACCCATACTTTGATAAGACCCAAATTAAGTGAAAGGACAAACATCGTTTGTTACCGGCAACACATTAGACGAGATGGAACCCACCTTATTTTATCTCATTATTTCTTTGACATTAGTCGAAGAATGGAGTCATGGCTGTTACCATGACTGGCGATCGTGATCCGTCAATTTTGAGGGTAGTCCGAATCCTCAATTTCGATGTACAAATATTAAATATCATATATAGATTAATGGTAATCTCCCTCCCTAGGAGAATGAAAATTCACATCCGATAACCTCGCGAACGTGATGGGACTTCTTTTGTTGTCCTTTCATGAATTTGGGTCTTTCGTCAATCAATCATGATTTCATGATCACCACGCCAATAGCCTAGCGATCCTGATGGGATGCCTTTTGTTGTCTTATCACAAACTTGGGTTTTTTGTCATAGAGACCCAAACATCCAATCAATGATTAGATGTTCGTGTCCAATTTAATTATGGGTCATTATGAATATAAAAAAATCCATGATCTAAGGTCCATTCAAACTGCCCACTAAAGCTCTCCCCCATTTCAACATAAGAACTACTTCTCAACCTACACAGTCAGCTCATAAAACAATTCTTTCCTCATCTAAACTCCTTCCCTTCTCATCTAAATCTGCTTCACCATGACAAGTCACCCAATGGGGAATGCCTGATATCCCCCCTCTTCCCCCTCCCTTCCCCAATGAACACTGTTTTTGCAAGAAGGAGTCATTTTGATCACTTAACTCCACCTCACTGGTCAAGAACAAACATAGGTTTTGTACATTCCCAAGTAACATACGGGGGGACCTAGCCGGACTGAGTGGACAAGCTGTAAGCCATGAGACTCATGCCCACGTTACCACATGGGACTCACATATGGATGAACTTGTGATCTCACAGGTCATCCCATACTCTACAATGATCTCCCAAGCCAAACCAATTACTTTAACCATCCCTCACAATGGCACGCCGGTTGATGCACCCATTATGACTGTCACGAGGTCATCGAGATTACCTCATATCCCCATTATATATGATGACGAGCATCATCAGATGAGTCACAATCAGGGGAATTCAACCCAGGCAATAGTATCGAGAACTTCTAGCCGGAGTTTGTTAGCTTATGGCATTGTTAAGGAAATCCTCCACCAATACCAGCATGAGGTGATCCGACCCCAATTCCAGGCAATGACCCCTCCAACTATGCCCAGGAGCCATCCGATTCTGGCCCCACAAGGCACTAGAGTAGACCATCTTCAACATGCCAATCATGAGGAACATATCACTTCATACCACCATCCATCGGGCCCGATCTACCAAACACCCCATGAAGAACTTGATTTCTCTCCCCAGTATAGGCAAATCGCAAACCCTTCCCATTAGCCTTACTGAGCACATCAACTAAACCAGCCAGTCTACCAAGTGTCCTATCCAAATCAACAACCCAGACTGAGCTCATACCCAGCTTGAATGGGGCTCAGACTTAAGTCATTGAAACGCCTCAGGTGATGGATAGCAATCGTCCCACACTTCACCAACCCTGTCAAGATTACCAAGGTGAATTCATAGAGCCTCTTTACACACATATCCCAATTGGAGAACCGCAAGTGGGCCCAGCAAATTGGAAGTCAATACCTTGCCCCTTTCGCATATAGGGAGTTACATAAGGAGATTGAAGGGCTTAGAGATGAAATTAGGAGAAAATTTTCACCATGACACCACAAGAGATTAGGGTTTTATGACTTCACAAAGAAAGGAGAAATGGAGAAGTCACCATTCCCCATTAGAGCTCCCAAGTTTACACATTATGATGGAACGATAGACCCTTAACACCATTTGGTGTCTTTTGCAACAAATGTCATTTAATTGTTGACAAAGATGCCTTGCTTATCAATTACATTCAAGATTCGTTATCAGGAGACGCACTTACTTGGTACGCATCTGTACCCTCTCATGAAATTAACACATTTGAGGATACAATTGAAAATTTTCTCGAGCAATACCAACATTTGACTAAGAACAAACCCTTATGGCATGACCTAGCTAACCTAAAGCAAAAGAATGATGATGAATACAAGGATTTTGTGGCCAAATGGTTGAGTCAATTTACAAGATTTAAATGCAACATGAAGGAGGAGGAACAGGTGAGGATGATCATTTCAAACATGAAAGAACCGATGAGGATGTTGATGACAATCGGAGAGGTCATGAGTAGGAGCGGGTTGCACCATAGGTTATCAAGAATGAAACACTTCTAAAATCTTTTATTTTCGATAGCTAGGGTTGGCACATAATTATATAGTAATTTTTTTGCATTTTCTTCTCAATCTCAGTTAGCATTTTCTCTGAGTTGGTATTAACTACCACTTCATGAGATCTTAAATCTCCTCCCATCCACATCTCGAAAGTCTATCTGCCATTGAAAAGCATCTCTGCTTAAAACTCATTAAAAGGTACATGAAAAACCATGACGAAATTGAATACTGACATGATATCCTATTTGCAATGTCAATTGGGCCGACATAGGCCAATGGCGGCTCATAAACTGTTCTTTTGACCACTTTTGTTATTGACAAGCACGATGATGGTCTCCACAGAACTAGTGTCTAATTGTCTGAAGTTAGCTGAATTTGCTTCTGTACAAAGGAATTAGCGTGTAAAATATAGTTGATCGCCACTCAGTTCTTTACCTGTTATATTTTTAGTGAAAAGGCCAGAAAATGACGATGGATATGATTTGAGAACCCTGGCTACTAGTACCATTCCCAAAAATTTTAAACCAACCAAATGTGAGTTTTTAATGGTCCAACAACATATTCTGAGAAGTCATCCATAGGTCATATCATTTACAGGAAGATCCTTACCAATGCCCAAAAAAATAAAAAACTATTTGTCCCATTGGTCATATCAGGCTATCAGTTCTTTTGCAGTTTGTTGTTTTTTTGTTGGGGTGTGTCCCATCAGTTGTTCTTCCTGAACTACTTTTGTATCTTGTATTTTATAATAAAAGAAACCTTTTACCTTAATATATATATATATATATATATTTACCAAAAAAATAAAAAAACAAAAAAAAATTATGGAACCCAATGGCCACTAAATAGCCTTCTAAAAGAGGAGATTCAAGGGACGATTGGGGGTGATCTTGGGCCAATCCATCTTCGGGCCTGATTTGGACATGGCCCCATTTATTGTTTAACTTGGCTTGGACAAAGTGATAAGCCCAGCCCGGCCTGAACAAATGTTGCTTGTAATTTAGTGACTTATTTCCCATATAACTCATAGAAAGCCTGAAGAAGCGATAGGAAGCCCAAACTAGAGATAGAAAACCTATCCAACCCGACATGCTACATGGTGGGTTCCTACCCGTCATGTTTCCGCAGGACTGGCTTTGTGCTATGCACTTACTGCTCTTGTAGAGGTTGACCACATATGAGCGCTTCTAAAGTCTGGGCCTAGAACTGCATGTCAGCTCAGCCTGACCTAGCCCATGAACATTCAGGTAGGGAGAGTGACCATAATTATCTAAAGAAAACAAGTAGATATGGACCTTCAGATGACTACTACTATAGATGTCGGTCTTATTAAAGAACTCACTAATAAGGACAGATACACTTATCCAGAACTCCACTAGTCACAGTCTGGGTTCAAACTGTGACCCCAAATGCTAACATTGAGTACTTCACATCATAGTTCTAAAGTTTGGTGGGATCGTTTGAAATTGATTTCTGTGAGTGACTTAACTCCGGATCTTCTACATTCCTTCTGAATAATTTTTAACGCATTCTTAAATTTGGATGGATCCCCAAATTCCCAAATTCTTTTCAACTGATGATAGAGATAGTAAACTACCTAATATGAAAAAAGGATTTTTAGAATTAAAAAATATCCAAACTAATCTCATATGAATAGTACATATAGAAACTATCTTCTTTTTCCTTTCTTTTATATATGATGGAGGGTATCCCTAACCAACCCAACCTTTGGGCCTTTGGCCTATGGGCCGCAGGGTTGCCCAATTGTAATGAGCAAGGACTATTCCCTCCATTGAATGTACATATATAGCCGCACACATAGTCCATATAAAAACATTCTAGGGATTTTTACGAAAAAATTAAGCATAAACCCTGATTAGATGAATTGATCATTAAGAAATATATGTTAAATATTGAATTAGGTTGTTGTATGCATAAAAAAGACAATTTTGTCACATAGCGATATTGTTAGGGCTCGTTAACAATATACAACAATATTCCTATTCTGAACGATATCGTTAGGGCAAGGATACTCATCTTCCTCTTCAGATGACATTGTTAAGGTAAGAATAAAACTCTGCTCTCACAGGCCTCATCTCCATCTCTCCCCTTGCGATTTTCCATTTTCTTCCCTGATGATGGCTTGACAGAAAATAACAATTTTCCTTTCATAATCACAGAAAGGATTTTCCTTAGAGCTCCCCATGTTTGCATGCCTTTGCTTGTCACCCCAACCCCACTGTAATTTTTTTTATTTATTGCTCGTGTTCCTTGTAGTGGTCACTATTGTTACTTCCTCACCACCACTCACCAACCATCTCAACTGAAAAGAATGACTAAGGTGTGTTTTCTATGACTTTTTTATTATTTCTCTGTGCAATATGGAGAAGATGGATATGCTAGGTTGGTGTTTGAAATGATAAATTTTTAGAACTAGGTTTCTTTTCATAATCATGGAAAATCCTTTCTTTATCTATAGCAAGCATCAAAATTTCATGTTTTATGATATTATCATCAATATTAGGTTGGAGAGATGGGGATTTGGTTTATTCTTTTGCTTAGCTGGTCTAAAGAAATCAATTCTCATTTTCTAGAGATGTTTTTTTTTTTTTTTTGTTTGGAGCAGTGGTAAATGCCTCTTTTGTGGAAAACAAGACATAAACCTGGATCTCTGTGGAGTTTTCCTTCCTGTATGTTAGAAAGATAAGCTTTTGAAATCTGACGCCATTATAGAGTGTTGTTCGTTCTATTCAAACCTACTATTATGAACTCTCTTTGTTTTCTATTTTTAGTGAATTTTACATGTAAAGTATGCAAATTTACAGTCTGGGAAAGAGTTGAAAATAAAAAAACATTGCATGCATTTTCTTAGACTTCCATTGTATAAGGTACAAAAAGGAATTCATGCTTTTTTATTTGGACTTGAGCTTTTTTGTAGGAATACATGGAAATATGTTGGAGTATTTTTTGAGAAATTGAAGAACATGTACTTGTTGGATTACTCATAAATGAATTTTCACTCACAATTACCAGTAGTTGTACTTAAATGGGAGCCCATGTCATGAAATGGGGTGAGTCCTTTTGTGAACTAAATAAAGAAAAATGCATTATATGCACCAAGTTGGGTAAATATGTTGTAGTAACTAGGTTGGTCCATTGGATTAGCCATGGACCAGGATTGTACCTAGGCTTTGTTAAGTTTATTTTTTGGGTTTTAGTGATTTTTTTTGTAAGATCTATGGAAATTTAAAATTTTGAAAATTCTAAAGATATTTGTTTTGAATTTCTTTTTATAAATCTTAGTTATAGAAAAAGGGTTTTAGCAAATCAATAAATTAGTACTTATTACTTCAACTCTTTCACTAAATTTCTACTTTTGTTGTTGAAGAAGCTTGTTCACCATTTTTCATCTTTCATTATTTTGTTTTCACTTAATAGAAAACAATATAAAGCATTTCTTGAAGTTTCCATGTTCTATTGTCTGAAAGATATCAGTTTTAGAACTTACTATGGTAAAATTCTTCAAAATGTTCATTCTCGACTCTTGATGCTAAACGAAAAATGAAGCTCTTTTTTTGCTTTTTGTTTAAATTATTTGAAAATAAGAAATTCTGGATATGGTAGAATGGTAACTTATCTTTTTATTCCAGTCTACTTAGGGAAATATGTGGGTATTTTAAGGATGATCACATTTTCAGCCTTAGCTACTGCTCATTTTTTTAGCTCTCTTTAGGAAAAAAGAAAGTGCCTAGTATTACTCTAGTATGCAAATGAACATAATTGCTCCATTGTCATAGTAAGTTTGAAGGTTTTGCTACATGACAATGAATTTAAGGTGAAATGGCTTACTCTGCTTTTCTTCTCCTCCTATTCCTCCTCATTCCACTTCTTCTTTAAAGTTTCATGGTAATTCCCTTCTTCATGTATGACATTAAAGATTAAGAAATGAGTTGAAATGGTTTTTCTCATTTTCTATTTTTTTTTATGATGAAAAAATCATTAACATTGAAACAAAAGCATCATGCAGTGTCCAAGGTTTGAAGGCAAGGGAACATAGCTTCAAGTAATGTCTTTAAATTACACAAACATTGTTCACCTCAACCAGAGAACATATACATGTTACAAATGAGGCCTTCTTGGTGTTGACCCATAAAAAGTCACAAGCATTACAAGTATTGCAATGAAGAAATCACAAGCAAATTCCAAGCTCAAGGGCACATATACCCTAGACTTATGAAATGCCAGGTCAAGCACTGTATCTAGATGTTTATAGCTGATGTGGCTTACTCAAAAGATTTCAAATTAGCTCATAGTGCAGTAGTCCAAATTTCAATTTCATTAGATTTTATTTGGTCACTCAACTAAGCAAACATCAAATTCAAGGTTCATTGACTCAAAACCTTGGGGTCATTGAGCAATTCAAGCTTCAAAATTACCAATGTGGATGAAAATCACATGGCAACTCCAAAATATACTAAAAAATAATGCTTCAAAGATGCAAGGCATTTGGACTCCATTTCAACTCAAATTCAAGCTTCGTCCAACTTCTACATGGAAAAACCAGCTGAATCTCATAGAGATGTCTTTAAATACAACAAGGACAATCCTTCATATGACTGTTTTTTAAGCTCTTTGTGGTCATTGTGCAAAGTGGCACCTCATGAAGACCAAATTAACTGAAACTCTTGGAGGAAGTTCAAGTCATATTCAGGAGTGGCTCTACTAAATTTCAAGCTAATTGGATGTCATTTGACCCAAATGTATCAAACATGTCAATTTTGGGTTAGTGATCTCCAAACCTTGGGGTCACTGACCAAAGTCCTAATTCCAGGTGGCCAAACTTGATGAAATTCAGATGACTCAAGTCATGTTAAAAAATGACTTTTCAAAGTTTAAAATCAAGGGGACTTCATTTGACCCTGATTCAGCTATATGTCAACTTAGGGGTCAATGACCCCTAAACCTTGGAGTCACTGACCCAAAGTCCTACTTCTGGGGGGCCAACGTTGATGAAATTTGGTTGAGAGACTCCAAATGTGTTCAAGATAAACTCTTGCAAGTTTCAAAGCAATTGGATATCATTTGGGTTAAAAACTAACTAACTGTCTGCAATAAAATGGGACATTGACTTAGAACGTGCAGTCTTAAGGGGTTACTAAACAAAATCCTATTTTCAGAAAGCCAAATCATCCTAAATTTGGATGAAGCCTTTAAAATGTGTCTGACATCAACTTCTCCAAGTTTTAAGATTATCAAAGGTCATTTGGACCCCGAACAACTAAAGCAATGGTCCACTTTCATGAAACATCAAAGGGATTGTTAACCAACTTCTAGAGGTCAAAACATGATGAAATTTTTGTGGCATGCTCAAAATAATACTAGAAGACATCCCTCCAAGTTTTGTAAAGTTTGGACATTATTTAGGCCCTAAAGTGATAGTGATGGGTCATATGTGCAAAAGACCCATAAATAGGCCTGGCCCTAACCCCGCCCATGGTCACTAACACCTCTGGGCAGTTTCCTATGGTTACAAGTAGTTTTTCTATTTTATTTCAAACTACAACTCCTTGTAACCCGCCCCCCCCCCCCCCCCCAGTGAAAGCTATAAAAAGCACAATTGTGACTTTGGGAAGGGGTTCCAGAAGGTTTAGACACTCTCCACTCTCAAGGCATTCCATATAGGAGCATTTGCAACACCTTGGCAGGGTTTCAAACGGGTTCTTCACCAAGAGCATCTTCTGCAACACTCAAGTGCTCTTCCATCTCTCATCATCTTAACGTAAGGCCATGGCTACAAGTAAAAGGGGTTCTTCAAGTCTTGGAAATCGCATGGAGACTACTTTCTTGGCAATGGGAAGTTACGAGTTGTGTTTACACCTTTTTAGGCATCATTCTAGTCCATGAAATTGAAAATATCAGAATGACACAACTTTAGCCATCCTTCGTAACTCATTCAAATTTGTACAAATGCAGTCCATAATCGAAGTGGTGATTATCAAAGATCATGGGCAATTTTGACATTAAAGTTGGCCTTTCAAGTTGCTGTTTACATGTTCAAAGTTTGAAAAAAACATAATCTACAGTACTTTGGAGGGATTTCTGAAACAAACAGGGCGAAGAAGAGGCGGAAACAACCATTCCCTATTAGTGACAGAGCCTCACGGTCACTAGCATGAGGTCAGTGACTGGGCATTGCCAACCATTGACTGACATTTCTCAATTTTCTACATTTTGTTCAAAAATTCATATATATTTCCAATTTTTGCTTAGTTTGGATCACATTTAAGACCAGAAGGTGGGACTATGATTTTTTTAAAAACTTATAAGAAGTCTATATCCCCAAGGTTAGAGCGTTGAACCCATGTAAATAAAGGAAATTTAATGATGATCTGTAATTTTATTCCCATTTTTCTGTGTGCTTGAATGTGTAAATGTGGACTTGAACCCTTTGCATTGATCAACATTTCATGCACAACACTTGGTATTCCTTGTTCACATGCCATTTATGCGATTTAACTTAGGAGATATGATCCGCATAATTTTTTGTGCACTAGTTCTCTAATAACTGTTATCGTGCAACTTATAATGATCTTATCCATGCTATGAGCGATAGACAATAGTGAGATCATAAAAGTGTAGAGCGTGTCTTACCTCTGCTAGCAAGTAGACAATCAAGAAGACCAAAAAATAATCGGATATGAATGGAGGACAGAATGCAGAGACAAATGACAAACACCCATTGCAAGAAGCATGGTCATAATAAATAGACCTGCAAAGATTTACCTTCAAGGGAATGAAGTATGCTTTTCCTCTTAGTTATTTATATTTGGATAGTTCGATGGATTATGTTAAACTTTGATTGGACTCATAAATAATTTTGTTGGCTATTTCAAATATCTAGGTTCATTTACTCTATCTCTTATTCTTATTCCAAATATAATGGGCAATGCAGTAGTAATCTACATTGACATGAGAATCTGTAATGCTTTTAGTTCTTTTTTAAAAAACATTATTGAGAATCCATGAGAAGAAAATCTTCCATGATGTTTAGGCATGGATTCAAAGAAAAATTGTAAAATTTTTGTGCCATCAAAACTGTGGCTATCATTTTTCAACGTGGTGATTTTGGGCAATTCCAATTCCCTGTAGATGATTGGAACTTCCTATCCCACATTGCTGTGAATGGTGTGGTAAGTATTGCCAGGTCTCTCATGAGGCTTGCAAGTTACCCTAGGTGCAAATGATTAGTAGATGATTCTCTTTTTCTCAATCTCTACCTATCTCTCTCAGAAAGTCTATACTTCATTTGATTCATTCTTTCTAATCTTTACTTTTCATTTAAGCATGCCCTATCCAGAAAACCTAGAGACTACAAGAGAGGTTAAACATGTCATAAAAGAGAATGGGGCGGTTCCAACAACAGTAGCTATTTATTGTCTTTCAAAGGCTTTTCTCAAAATCTTAATCTATTTTAGAATTCTCATGGTTAAATCTAACATGAGAATCTATAATTCATTTAGTTTATACCTCTAGGTGTTTAGACATTGGCTCTACTACACTAATCAAAGCAATTTAAACTACTTGCTTTATAGGTGTTAGTTAAGTATTTCAATTTTCCCCACTAGTTTTTGCATACTATCCAGTTGTTGGGCTTTACATATGTTCAAAGTACAAGGAAACGATAACTCTATGTTAGATAGGCTTGTCGATTGTCATACATGAGTATGTCCCAATCTGACAATGTGCAAAACAATAATAATTAAAAATCTTAGATTTTAAATGTTCAAACGATAATTATCAACATATCGTATATTATGTCAATTACCTGCAATAGTTTAAGAGGATCAATTATAGTCTTCACAATTTTTCCATTCTTCGAGCAACTCGATAATTTGGCAAGGCTCCTATTAAGATTTCCAACGCATGCTGGTTCCAAAGCACGCTTTTCAAACTTTCCAAATAATTGTAAAATATAGGTCGGAGCCTTACTACCTAATGAGGTACAAAGACTGAACCGCAACTAGAGAAAATAAAAATGTACAAGTACACCTCACATCTTCATCCTTAGGCCTGTTTTTGGGTGTTTATGCAAAATTTTCCTAAAATATGTAAACTTGATTTGGACCCTCATAACAGTCAAAGTACAGATCACATGACATCCCTAACAATTCATTACATAATGAGACCATAGCAATTGGAGAGGAGAATGTACGCCCACTGACTGGGAGGCCATCAATGGGGAAGCCATAAATGTAAACAACATCCTTTAATGTTACGCTGGTCTCCCCACAATTAAGGTGGAAGGTGTTTGTTTTGAGCCTCAACCTCTCTACCAAGCCTATAATAAGGTCTTGATCAAGTTTGATCTTCTTAATTTTGGCTAAGTGCTCTAGCCCACTATGAGCTCCCACATATAGTCATTTATTTCTCAATTATCATAATTTGGAGTGGGAATGCATCTTAAGGGGCCTACCTCCTACATTTAAACAGTGATGCATCAAGTTATCATAGTATCTTGTCAAACATAAGTGAACAAAAAAAAACATTTAATACTACACTTGTCATCCAAAATTATATTTACCTTTCCATTCCAGATCTGTTGTGAGATATAATTTTCTTGGTCATATGAAACATCATTATTCATTAGACCAGGCTGGAACCCTCTGATATTACAAGTGTCTTTGCAGTAACAAAAATTCCAATAATAAAAATGTAGAACTGGGAAGTTGGAAAAAATAATTAAGTTGAGGAAGTGTAAAAATGGACATGTGTTAAAATACTAGGTGCGTGAAAAAGGAATTTAATTTTAATCTTACAAGACTAGTGATTCGTATTTCCTTTTTCTTATGGAAATTTTGGAAGAGCAGACTAGGATATAGCATATCAAAGTTATTTTCCAATTAAGCTAACTAATGCCTACCAAGTAAGCTTAAGGAAATTGTTTATGAGTTTACACAAGGTGACTCTTACATTCTAGTACTAACAACCAAATATTGTTAAGATGCTTGGAGGAAGAATAGTTGTTTATATTTTCCGCTTAGGAAGAGAGAGAGAGAGAGAGAGGATTGTATGTATGCATACATTTAAAAAAAAATAAATTTACTAGCAATCTAGCAAGAAATATATGGATACCCATTTCCTATAAGAGAGTTGGCATTATAATTTTCTCAAGTTGTTTATGACATTCATGTCAGCTGCCTACAATAAAGGATTTTTCAATAATCCAGCACAAAAACCTAATGAATGGAATCATATTTCAAATGAGAAGCTGAATGAAAGCTAGTTAAAAATCTAAAGAGAAATCTAGTTACTTATAGCACAAAGGTCCTCTTCGCTAGGTGAATGTATTGACTTCAACACAAACCTTTTCCTGCAAATCAAAATTTCAATTTACAAGCAACACAATAACTTAAATAAATTTTCATCCTCCATGAAAGTTCAACCGAGAATAATGGACCTTCAACAAATACCTTTATTGATTTTATTGCACGACAAAGTTGATTCTAAATGGATGAATGGTACCATTCCACTTCTTGAGAATCTTCAGACAAGAAGATCAATACTAAGCTTGATTTTCAAATCTTGTAAAATCCCAACTTTAATTTCAATTCATCAACCATCAAAAGAATTTAAAAGAGTTGTTGATTTATACCTTTTCCCCTTTCTTTGATAGTGTTTCACTTTAAACTGTGGACTCATATATCACTCATGGGTTGTCATAAATTGTGATTGCCACTCCATTTAGTTACTTGAAGTAGTATGATATTATATAGTTACTTAGACCACCTACTTCTAATAGAGAGCAGCAATCAAATTTTAAACATTCATTTCAACTACACAACACATCCACCAAGTTCCAATAGACAATATGAATACAAGTACTTAGTCCAATACAAATATTTGAGACCATAACTGTAGGAATGTCCACGATTGTGAAAATCACTATAGAACACATGGTCATAGTAGAACATTTTCCTTGAAAAGCTTACTATAGAAAAAAGAAAGAAAGATTCTAATACATTTTGTGCAGTGTAGAAACAAGAGATAAAGGTTTAAAAATGATGTCTCAAAATAAAGAAAAAATAAATTAAAAAAAAAAGGTCTCCATCAACAATTTAGCAATGTAAATGCACTTTCAAATAGAACTAGGTCACAAAGTTTTTTAAAAAAATATGAGAGAGAGAGAGAGAGAAAGAGAAAAAATAAAAAATTTGAAGTAAGTTCGAAACACATAAAGTTGTCAAAATCCAAATTTTTCATTCTAAAATCTTGATCTTGTTAAAGACGCAAATCCAGACAGTCCAATCCATCTGACTCAAACATTAAAGATACTGAAATATAAAAGAATCATAGAGTGTGAAACTAGAGAGATGATGAAGTCAAATGAAGAGATCAAAGCACTAGAAAATGCAAAAGAAAAAACACATTGATTAAATTGCTTTGCATCTTGCTTCTCTTGCATGCCATTCATTATTATTAGCAAAAACATTTTAAGGCTTTTGTAAGATCAAAAAATGATTTTCTCGGATTTCCTTAAATCAATACTTTATTGCTGCCTATCATTCAAAACTCAAATAACCTAACTTAAACTTTGAGATTGAGTTATAGATATGGCAAAAATCAGTAGAGCAGCTTGAAAGTATGCTTTGATTGATCATTGAACAGTCTTAATACATTTCCAGTTGTAAGTATCTCTTTCTTGGTTCCAAACGCTTAGCAGTGGATTGGAAGAGCCCGAACATAAAAATAAAACTAAAAAAATCTCAAAATCATTTAGCAGCTTGAAAGTATGCTTTGATTGATCATTGAGGGATCTTCTTTATGTGGAGAATAGGCAAAAAGGTAATGATTTGGGAAATTAATCACATAATAAAATTTCAAACTATCTAATCCAACTTATTGCTTATGATAATATGGATAACACTATTCATGTAATGGCCAACAGATTCCCTTCAATGAGTCTGAAATGTTTTTGTATGTTGGCCATTTCATCAGTTGGACAAACTTTGGGTCTATCGAAGTTGTATTATAAAATTCTTTATAATGGACTCTGAATCACGTTGCCAGAAAAGCTACAGTGAAAAATAAGAAATACAGACCGCGCTCGAGTGGGCATGCTCATGCATTTAAGTGGGCCTAAACAAAAGCGATAGCGCTCAAGCCTAACAGAAGAATTGAAAAAAATTGGATGTACAAAGACCGCGCTCTATGGGGGCACTGACCTGCACTCGAGCGTACAATCAATAGAAACCCACATTCATGTTATGGAATTGTTTCCATTTTGTGCCAAGATCAATAAGCTAAAATCTACAAGGAATATCTTTACAAGGCATGAATTGTGGGTTATAAAAAGGATTCCTCTCTCAACCCTAAGTAATAGATCTCATTATTCTAAGTGGAGATTACTCATTGGATATCACCTTTCTTCTCTAGAGCTTTTATTGGAGAGTTGAACAGTGGAAGCTTTATTCTAAAAAGATGTTACTTCTAAATCTCTTGTAGAAGTTTTGAGGCCATCTTAAGTGGTCAAGGTGTGAGTTGAAATGCACAATGAAGGAGAGTCGTGTGGCAGAAGAGTTACACAAGAAGAAGCCAGTCCTTACCGACAAGAGTGTAAGTATATCTTGTAACTATTCGTTATTGCTTGATAGTTGATCATAATTGGATTTGTGATTTTTTACCCATTAAGGTTTCCATATTAAAAATTTGTGTGCCTTATTATGGTGTGTACTTGCATTTGGTTGATTTAATTTCCATTGTGTATATATACTGTCTTATTGTTTGCACTCTAGAAATCACAAACATACTTGGGACCCCTCCAAAACCATCAAAATTCCCATTGATTATCTGATTTTTGAGTCTCAAGTGTTCATCTTCTTGAGGAATTAAATGTTTGTATTAATGATAACATGCATTGCAGTCAGTGTGGGAAGAACTTCAAAGAACTTGCAGGAGAAATATAAGAAGAAAAAAATGGAGAAATATAAGAAGAACTTTTCGAGGAAGAGGAGTGATGTGGTTGCCAATGTCACATGGCGAGAAAAGATGCCCTTACCCTAACATTGTCGCATGGATACCCTTAAGCTAATGTCACACGGTGATAAGAGATGCCCTTATCGCATAGAGGAGAAGAGATTTATGCTCTAAGCTCCTAAAAATATAGCCTGATCTATGGGGAAAAAGATGAAAAATCACAATGGGGAGAGACAAAGAGTTTCGGTGGAGTTTGTCCTTGTCTTAATGAGAGTTTCTATGGAGTTTATCCTTGTCGTAATGATGTCAATCGGAAAAGGAGTAATGTATTGTGTTAACGAACCCTAACAATATTGTTACGGGCAAAATCATCTTTTTCATGCTTATAACACCCAAATTCGATATTTTCATACATTTCTTAAACAATTCGTTCAATCAGGGTTTATGCTAAGTTTTTTTGTAAAAATCCCAACTTTCTATTATTTACTGTACAGTAGAAAAATATATGGTGGATTATGAATGTAATCTTTTGTATATGATTTGAATCCCAAATCCAACATTAGTAAGGTAAGTGGTGACTGCAAAATGTGACATGTATCCTTTATAGCAGTGGAGATTTTATTTTTATATTTTGTTTTTATTTTTTGAGTAGTAGTGGAAGATGTTATATGGTTTAGAGGATGAGGATCATGCCATGTCACGTCAAAATTTGGCTTTGACATAGATCAAATCCGATTGTCAAAACTGTTTTGAGGATTTTTGGATTTTGATAATAGATCTGATTTAGTACTTATGGTCATGAGATCTACACATCAAAAAAGTAACGACTTCAAAAAGTTAAGAGAAAATGAAAATAAACAAACTTATATATGCGTAGAAATGGCAAAACACGGCCTGACCCGCTAACCTGACCCTAACCCAATCCGCATTTCAACCACAAAACCTAACCTGCAAAAAATAAGGATTGGTCATGGGTCAAGTTTATTTGACCTGCAAAAAAATGGATTGGCTTAGGGTTAGCACATTTAACCCACAAAACCCATATTTGACTTATAAGAAAGTAATTTATTTTTCCTCTATCTCACTCTCCAAAACTTTCAACGAAAATAGTTTCACAATTTTAATAGATTTTAGATTAGGTTCTCCCCAATCTCACTCTCCACGATTCAAATAAAATTTTTCCAATTTGGGAGGCTCTCTCCTCTACTGAATGTTTGTTGCAAATCACCCCAATCTTAAAACTGCAATTATGCAAATTATCTGTCTTCATTGTTGTTTTGACAATATAATATCTCACCTATCAAAAGAAAAAAACTAAGCTAGGTTTCCTTTACTTTGCAAGTTATCTCCACTAGGTTCTTGTAAGTCCTTTTGCTTTTATTCCATGTACGCTTGTTTTTTTTTAATGGATGATGAATTGTGTTAAAAGGAACAAAACATTAAAATATACATCAAGAAGAGGCAAAATATAAGACAAAATAAACCCATCACATCTAGTTAAATGAAAATAATCATTTGAGGTTTCCTCAATACTTTCCATTTGAGAAGTGTTATGTTGGAGCCCTATTCTTGAACTAGTTACCAACAAAATATAGGTTCTCCACATAGCAATAGATGAGAAGTGTGATTATTGGTATGAGATAGTTCTGTTCTAGGCATCTACTTTTGTATATTTTACTTTGGTGAATTGAGGAAATTGTAGCATCTTAGCACCATAGATTTGCAGACTATATGAATCAGATTGTTTCATGCTGGTCAATACAAGTTGTGGCTGGTTAACCCGCAAAGGGTGCAGGTTGGAGATATCTGACTCATTTTGAAAACAGGTTAGATGCAGGTTAGGCTTCAAAATGTGAATTCCAATGTTGACCCGATCTATTTTGGCCCAACCCAACCCATTTGCCAGCCTTATATATGTGCATATCAATATCCATACGTCTTGAAAACAACAAGTTGCCAAAGTAGATTCAAAACCGCACTTCTCACCTTAGTTTCGATGGATCAAACATGGTACCTGATCAGATTGCTTGTTATATCTATGAAGACGAAGTTTCCTACTTGAGTAGATATTATCTACTAGGGATGGTCTAATGGATCTTAGGCTCTTAGCTAAGATCAAAAAAAAAAAAGTCTTATTTAGGGTGGATGAGTAATCCTAAGACCCTCATCATATCTTATGGGCTAATAAGAATAACCTCTTACCTTGGTGGTTAGAGGTAGTTCTTACTTATATGCCTAGGTTCAAACTCGAGCAACCACCTTCCCTATTGTTTTACATCTCTCAAGGTCTACTTCCCTCACTAGAGGGCTTCTCCTAGCTCGTTTGAGGTTCACTACGCTCACTAGGGGGTTGAGGACACAGCTTAAGAGGGCCACGCTCACCAGGGGGTTGAGGACACAACTTAAGAGGTCCATAGCCCTCTTAAGCTAGTGTTAAAAAAACAACAATGCTATGCCTACACCTTTAGTTACAACTAGAGTTACGAACTGCTTAGTTGGCATCCCATGTGTTCCAATAGTGGGGCCCACCAGCTGGACATAGATTGAAAATAAAAAATAAGCCAAAGGCAAAATCGAAGAAGGGGTAATATGCTCATCTCCTCTTCCTCCCCCTCTCTCTCTCTCTCCGACTCCCTCCCTCTCTCTCTTTCACTATCCAACCTCTCTCTCTCTCTCTCAGATCCTCTGCCTCCCTCTTCGATACCACGCCACGAGACACCCGAACTCATCCACCACCAATGATCTCTTCGTCCCCTGTTCTAAATCTTACCGCCCGCCCAAAGCTGCGGTTGATCCTTCCACACTTTGAGACCGCCCAAAGCTCCTCACCACCTCAGACATGGAGACCCTGCTCATCGTCTTTTTCTCTCTCTCTCTCCAAGGCCTAACCCACCATTCTAACACAAAAACCCTAATCCCATGAAGCACCACTATGAGGCATGAATAAGAAGTATCAAGTAGTTCTCAATGAGTGGAGTATAATGGAGATAATGTTGAAAATGGAATGGAGAAAAGAAGTGTTGAGAATGAAACAAAAAGAAGAAGAGATGTAGAAGATAAAGTAGAGGACCCTAAAAGAGGAATGTTGTTTGATGATATTGATGAGCTTGTGGAATATTACAAAAAATATGCCAAGCAAAAGGGTTTTGGTGTTTGGATAAAGAGTACTAAAATAAAGGAAAAGATGGTGATGTCTGTGACAGTAGCTTGTAGTCATAGTGGAAACCTAAAAATAAAATCAAGCAAACCCCACCAATTGCATACACAACAAAAAAACAAATAACATGGCGAAGCTTTGTGCAATCTTATGCTCTAATGGAAAGTTTATGTTGAACTATATGGTACTTGACCACAACCATAGAGCGAGTCCAAGCAAAGCCCGATTATACAAAAGCCACAGGGTTCTTACTGATGCTATGAAAAGGAGGTTTCAATTGAATTAAAAAGCCAGTATTAGAACAAACAATAGTGTCAATTCACTTGCAGTTGATGCAGGGGGCAAGAGGATATGCCATTCTTAGAGAAGGATGCAAGAAATTATATTGATAAAATTAGTAGTTTAGAGCTCAGGGAAGGAGATGCTATTATAATGCATAATTACTTTGTGAAAATGCATGCCGAGAACTCCAATTTCTTTTACATGTTGGATTGGGATAAAAAGGATAGACTGAGGAATATATCTTGGGCTGATGCAAGAAATAGGGCGGCATTCAAAGAGTTTGGAGATGTTATTACATTTGATAACATATTTAGTTAATAAATATGCTATGCCATTTGCTCCTTTTGTAGGGGTGAACCATCATGAGCAATTGACATTGGTCAGGTGTTGATTGATCTCAAGTGAAGACACAGAGACATTTACATGGCTATTTGAGGCGTGGCTTGAATGCATGTCTAGATGTGCTCTGAATGCAATAGTTACAAATCAAGACAAAGCTATGAAAAAAGCAATAGAGATTGTTTTTCCTAATGCACAACACCGGTGGTGCTTGTGGTATATAATTAAAAAGCTGCCTAAAAATTGAGAGGGTACAAAAATTATGAATCAATCATGTATCAGATACAAAATGTTGTTTATGATTCCTTAACGAAAGAAGAATTTAAAGAAAGTTGGGGGAGATTCATTAAAGAGTATAAACTTGAAAGAAATGCATAACTACTTGGGTTGTATGATGAGCGGCATTGTTGGGTGCCTGCTTTTGTAAAGATATTTTCTAGGCATAAATGTCAACCACACAGCAGAGTGAAAGCATGCATGCATTCTTTGATGGGTATGTCAATTCCAAGACCACTGTGAAGAGTTTGTAGAACAATATGAGAATGCATTGGCAAAAAAGGTGGAAAATGAAAATAATGAAGAAGTCAGTTCTTCCACCGCCTACCCACCATGTATGTCTTTTGTTGAGATAGAGAAGCAATTTCAAAGTTCTTACACGATGAAAAAGTTTAGAGAGTTCCAGCAAAAGTTAATATCGAGGATTCTTGTGAATTGTCATCATGTAATAGTAGCACCAACATTTCAAAATATGAAGCAGTTGAAGTTAAAACAATTGGAGAAAGTCGTCGGCGTGTAACTTTCAGTGTTTGCTTTAATGGGGATATAAGTGAAGTTAATTATAATTGTCAGTTTTTTGAGTATAAAGGAATCGTGTGTGGGCATCAAATTATGGTCTTCACTCATAAAAAGATTGATCAAATACCAGACAAGTATATTTTAA
This sequence comes from Sextonia rubra, assembly GCA_037013555.1. Lineage (NCBI taxonomy): Eukaryota > Viridiplantae > Streptophyta > Magnoliopsida > Laurales > Lauraceae > Sextonia > Sextonia rubra. The sequence continues at coordinate 14,230,502 of JASUAD010000008.1, forward strand.
AAAGATTGAGTAAAATTGTCAAAAAAGCCACACTAAAGTGTGGATTTGTTATGACAATTGGTGTGCCAAACCTGAAGAACATCGCTTTGATGAAATGCTTAATACCTTAATGAGGTTGCCAATATGGCAACAGAATCTAAAGATTGGTGTGAGGAGGTAGTGGAGTGCTTGCATGACTTAAGAGGGAGGATCAAAGGGCGCATGTCCAAATGTGGAAGCAATAAGCCTCTCTCTAGAGATACTAATAGTGATGCTATATCACATGGTGATGGCATTATAGTTTCAAAATAAAGCTTTAACTGTGACATCCTATCACAATTTAAATGAGATTAAGACTAATTAATCATAGAATTATTTTCATTAATCAAGTTTGATGTGGAATTATGCTAAGTCAATTCTAGATGGTTTGATTGTGTTTCTTTGGGTTGAATTCGGGTCATGAATGGGTAATCTCAGGCCTATTTGACCTTGGTCAAATGAAGAAAAGCCTCTTTTGTGATTTTCAATTCTCTAAGTTTGCATAATGTGTACACTACCTTGGCCTTAATACATGTATTATAGCAAATAGATCAACTTTAATTTTTTTGCCCTACCTTATTGGACTCCATTTGAAGTCATTAAGCACCAAGTTGACCTAAACTGAAATTCTATAAAGAAAGGTGGGCCTATTCATAATTACTAGAAAATTTGTTTTAAAAAGAGGAACCAGTCCTCATTTCAGCTGAATCCTTTTCTCCTGCAACCTCCCTTCTCCTTCTTCCATTCGCCTCAATCTCTTGAATTTCTACCAAGGAAGAGACTGCATGCAAGCTTGGAGAGCTCCATCAACATTTCCCTCCTTTCCTCTATTTTCCTCTTGAGTTGAAAGACCCAATTTCATTCCGTTTCTCCTTTACAAGAACCCAAGGTAAGAGAGGGACTTCCCTTCACTGTTTTTGATGCCAAATGAACTTGGAACATTCAGAGATTGCATCATGCACGATTCTCATCAGCATCTTCATGTCTTCTCCACAATTAGGGTCGTAGAAATTGGGTTCCTCTACATGTGAGCTCAAAGGAAGCCATTAGAGAGATCTCTATAAGTGAGCTCAAAGGAAGCCATTAGAGAGATCTCAGCACTCACCAAAAGCAAGTATCAGCAGAAGTTTGTGAATGCATGCTATTAGTATGATGATTTGGATTAACTATATTCTATTTATGGTTACATTCAGCCCTTCTTATATTTTCAACTTGTCATATTGAATGGACATGCGGTTAATGAATTGATGAATAAAGATAGAATGGAAGTAGCATTATAGTAATAAGATGATTATGAAAGTATTGAAAACTAGTCATCTAGAATGTTATTTCAGTGGAACATGAAGTTCCCTGCAGGTATAGAGAGAAGAAACAGATAATGGACTTCAGAAAAACTAAAGTCGATCCGTGCCAGGCCCGAATGATCGAACTTGGGAGCGACTAGTCGGACCATCCTTCTGGACCAAATCTGACCGATCGGACTTTAATCCGACTAATCTGTTGGTCTTTTGGGCATGGGGTCCTGTTTGGGGTCCTAAAGCCTATTTAACCTACTTTCCTTACCAATGACCTTCTATAATTAACCTAGAAGTTAATTATAGATAACCTTTAACCAATTCGGATCAGTAGGTATGCAAGACCTTAGAGGCCCCTAGTAATGAAACCATAACATTATCACGGACTAAATGGAATTGTATAATGCATGAGCAATCTCGAAGATTTGAGAAACCTCATGAGCATCACCTAATCAATCTAGCACCTAACCATTGATGTGAGTTTAGGGCATATTAATGTACTATTCATATGCACAAAGTAACATCAAGAATGGTTGTACATTAGGTAACTTAAACCATTTCGAAATAGAAGGCTAGAGACGATGGGTGAATAGGCTAGAATTGGTTAGTAAGCTTCCTTGAGTAATCGACCACGATGTGGAACTATCTTTAATTTCTTCTTATTACTGATATGGTGAAAGTATTGATAATCCTTGCTCGTTTATGATGAAATGAGGTGGTTCTGAACGTAAGGGTCCATGAATTGGGAACTACAAGGGTATGGAATTGAACTAAATTAAGTAAGAAATAACAGCTAAGTTTGGCCACTGCAATGGATAATAGGAGTGTCCGGAACTCCAATTGGGAAATTAGTTGTGCCTATGCCTGAGACACTGAGTATATTCCACATGATCATTTGTTTAAGCTCTCGTGGAAGAGTACAATTAAGCCACTTAATGAGTTTTCTAGCCATAAGCATCACCTGAGGTATGATTTGAATTATGGTGGAACATATTTGGTTGTTTGAATAGTTTTTTAAAAAGTTTATTCTTGATTGTTCAAAGACGCAATGTGCACTACTTTAATTTTGCTTGTACTTGGCTGAATCATCGTATTCACAGCTATTCAATTGATGTTACAAGCTCAAATGTCAATGTCAGTCCGGCAGAGACCGAGAAGACTCAAAAGGAGACCCCAAAAATTCCTTCAAGATTAGAAGAATGGACCACTATGGACATCTTCTGATCACTCACACGAAGAGCATCACCATGAGTCTTATTTTGGAAATCTTTTGTAATAGTGCTTATGACATCGCATCGTATCCATCTCAGTTAGTCATGCATTAGGATGCTATTCTTTGTAATCCGAACTTGTACTGATGATGTACCTGAATTTTGTAGCAAGTGGTTCAAAGTTGTTCACTATGTGTATAAAACTTATATTAATGTGTAAAGGTTTAAATTCTATGGACTGTTCAACTATGATACGTTGTGATTAATGAATTGTACAGGTGATAATTACGAAGTTCCGCTAGAGTCACTCATTAACAAGTGTCATTGAAGAGTCTTCAACTGCGTGAAAGTTGTAGGTATCCCTTATGGATTCTATCTTGACACGGAGTTGGGTGGAATTTCACAGGAGCACGCATGTCACGCCTCGCAAATTACTCTACTTAAGGGAAGCCCGAGCTTAGGTTGTGACATACGTATAGTATGGTGTCAGATACTAAAAAAGTCTTCTTAAAAGACATAGAAACTTAGAATCACAATGACAATATGGCGTGATGAATAGAAATCCAGTTCATGGATTTATATTGGTTGAATTGTTTGGTGGGGTTTAGAAGTACTAACCATCACCATGTTTTCTGTTATAGGTAAATGGCTTTTGGCTTAGGAAGCAGACCTAACCCCCTGACGATTTTGTAGTTCTTGGAAGCGAAAGTCCAATACCTTCTCCACCGAATATGGACTCTCACTTCCTAATGTTTATGGAACAAATGGCTAAGAATAATGAGAATCAAGCTGCCATACAATCACAATTGGTAGCTAATCAAACTGCAAGGCAAACTCAAATAGTAGCCATACTAAAAAGATAGAGTCGACCCCTAGTACCTCCACCTCATGTGGATCAACAAGTAATTGTTCAGCCAACGGGAAAAGACCCTAATGCTATATTTGAGAAATTTCGGAAAAGGGGAGCTACTGAATTCTTTGGAAGTGAAGATCCGATAGTAGCTGATGAATGGCTTGATAATATCGATGATATATTCGATACGGTGATCTATACTGATAAGTTAAAGGTATTGCTCATTGCCTCTATGCTAAGAGGTGTGGCTAAAGATTGGTGGAAAACCGTGAAGGAATCATACAAGGAGATGTCTAACGCCACCATATGGGAAACCTTTAAGAAGCAATTCTGCAGGAAGTTCATGCCAGACCATATACATGAAGAGAAGGAAGCCGAGTTTATATCCCTTCGACAGAATCAAATGACAGTAGCAACATATGTGCATACCTTCCAACAATTGTCTAAGTTTGTCTTAGATTGGGTAGACACAAAGGAAAAGAAAGTCAAAAGGTTCCTCATTGGGTTAACCCCATCGTATAAGGAGCATGTGACGGCTTATCAAAAGCCGACTACTTTTGATGATGCAGTAGACAGGGCATATGCAGCTAAAGCCTTGTTTAGAGAAAAGAAAGAGATGGAACCCAAGAGGAGTACATCCCACCCAGGGAAAGGATACCCTCAAAAGAAACAAAAGGGTAAAGGGGTGGCAAACGTTTCTAGCAAAGTAAAATGTGATACTTACAACAAAGGACATTGAACCGAGGTGTGTTGGAGAAATACGAGAGCATGTTTGGTTTGTGGGTCCATGGAGCATCTTATGGCTCACTGTCCAAAGAATAAAGAAAGTGATAAAACTCCCTAATAACAACAACCTCAGCAGTAGGCTAGGACAACATTGCCTGCTCCTCCCCAGAGGTTGGCCTTACTTGCACCTCCCGTGAGACAACAGCAATCAGGAAGACAAGGGCAGAATAGACAGCAGTAGGATAGACCGCAATGAATAGGAAACGCAATTAACCAAGAGCAAGCTGAAGTGGCTGGTACCATTGTACAAGATATTGTTACTATCTGTGATAGAGATGCTCAAGTTTTGTTTGATCCGGGGTCTACACATTCATTTGTGGCACCTCATTTTGCTTTTGAGCTACAACAGTAACTAGTTCAGCCACCATATGAGTTATCAGTGACTACCCCAGTTAGTAAGAGTTTGTCATGTAGACTTTTCTACCCTCATAGTAGTATTCAAATCAGGACGCTGCAAATGCCAACTGACTTGATCATCTTAGCAATGCGTGACTTTGACGTAATCCTTAGCATGGTTTGGCTTTTGAAGTGCAGAGCTAGCATGGACTGTTTTCATAAAACTGTCACTTTCCATAGAGATGGAGATGGACCAGCAATAACCTTCGAAGGACTTCAGAGGAACTATGACACTAGATTGGTTTCGACACTCATGGCAGATCACCTGATCCATAGTGGTTGCGAGAGCTATATTACTTTTGTTATGGAAAAAAAACAATTGAAGAAAATTGAGGAGATACTGGTAGTATGCGAATTCCCGAATGTGTTTTCGGATGAAGTGCCAGGTCTACCTCCGTCTAGAAAAGTAGATTTTATGATACAGCTCGAGCTCAGTACTGCCCTAATATCTAAAACACCATATAGAATGGCTCCGGCAAAACTACATGAATTGAAGAAACAGTTGCAAGACTTGTTGGATAAAGGGTTCATACGTCCTACTGTATCACCATGGGCAGCTCTAGTGTTATTTGTGAGAAAGAAGGATGGCACCCTTAGGATGTGCATAGATTACCAGTAGATAAATCAAGTGACCATAAAGAATAAATACTCATTGTCATGTATAGATGAATTATTTGACCAACTTCAGGGTGCTGCATACTTCTCAAAGATTAATCTTAGATCTGGTTACCACCAATTGAGGGTCAGGGAGGAAAATATTTTAAAGATAGCCTTTCGAACTCGTTACAGACATTATAAATTCCTCGTTATGCCATTTGGTTTAACTAATGCATCTGCAGTTTTTATAGCTTTCATGAACAAGGTTTTTGCTCCATATCTCGACTAGTTTGTGGTAGTTTTCATAGATGATATTTTACTATATTTTAAAACTGTTGAGAAGCATAACACTCACTTAAGGACACCACTTCAGTTATTGAGGGATCATTGACTTTGTGCCAAATTGGGGAAATGCAATTTTTGGCTAAAGCAGGTAATATTTTTGGGGCATGTCATTACATGAGCCGGATTAATAATTGACCCAGCAAAAATAGCAGCAATCATGAATTGGCAGAGCCCAAGGATAGTAACAGAGGTTCAAAGTTTCTTAGGCCTTTCAAGCTACTATCGTAGATTTGTAAAAGATTTTTCAAAAATATCGGCCCCGTTGACTAAACTGACTTAGAAAAGTATATCTTTTGTATGGACTGAGGAGTGTGAAGCAAGTTTTTAAACACTGAAGGAAAGGTTGACTATCGCCCCTGTGCTATCATTATCAGAGGGTAGTGAAGGCTTTGTGATTTATATAGATACTTCAGGAATTGGTCTAGGGTGTGTGCTTATGCAAAACAACGAGGTGATTACTTATGGGTCTCGACAATTAAAGGATCATGAAAAGAGCTATGCTACTCATGATTTAGAATTGGTAGCCATAGTATTTGCCTTAAAGTTGTGGAGACATTACCTGTATGGAGAGAAATTTGAGGTTCACTTAAATCACCGAAGTTTAAAATACATCTTCTCTCAACAGGACTTGAACAATAGACAAAGTAAATGGTTGGAATTCATTAAAGACTATGATTTTCGATCAAGTATCTCTAGGAAAAGGAAATGTAGTGGCCAATGCGTTAAGCAGAAAAACTATTGAGTTGGTCGCTTTACAAGGCAAATGGTCCCTTATGGATGAGCTTTGATTTATGGATGTTACAATTGAACAAATAAATGATAAAGGAATAACTGCAGCAATGTCTGTCTTTCAACCAGAATTGATATACTAGATTAAAGACAAGCATCCTAATTTGGCTAAGATTTGAGATTATCTTATAGAATGACCTGACTTTCACATGGTAGATGGAGTGTTATACTTCAAAGGTCATTTATGTGTGCTATCTATTAATGGATTGAAGGAATGCATACTAAAAGAATCTCATCATTCTCACTATTCATGCATCCTAGCAGTACCAAGATGTATAGGAACTTGAAGGATAGATTTTGGTGGAATAACATGAAGCGCAAAATTGCCGAATTTGTGTCCAGATGCTATAATTGTCAACATGTGAAGGCAGATCACCAAAAGCCTCTTGGTTTGCTTCACTCATTGGAGATTCCTAAATGGAAGTGGGAGCATATTTCTATGGATTTTGTATCCAGTTTGCCTCCTACAAGCAAGAGGAATAATGCTATATGGGTGATTGTAGATAGACTAACCAAGTCTGCTCACTTTATTCCTTTCAGGAAGGGCATATCATTTACTAATATGGTGAGGATTTTCACAGATGAGGTTATGAGGTTACAAGGCATGCCAGTTTCGATAGTGTCTGACCGAGATAGTAGATATATCTTCATTTTGGCAATCATTTCAAAAAGCCATGAGTACAAAACTAAATTTCAGCATTACTTATCACCCATAGACTGATGGATAGTCTAAATGCACTATACAAACCTTAAAAGACATGTTACGTGCTAATGTTCTTGATTTTGATAAAGAATGGGACAAGCATATTTCTTTGTGTGAGTTTGCATATAATAACAGTTACCCTGAAAGCATTAGCATGGCCCCTTTTGAGGCTTTATATAGGAGGAAATGTAGAACTCCAGTGTGCTAAGAAGAAGTGGGAACTCGAAGTTTCCATGGACTGACCCTTAAAGAGAAGACCACTTAAAAAGTATAAAAGATAGTCGAAAGATTGAAGGTTGCACACTGAAAGCGGAAAAGCTACGCCAATAATCGTAGAAAAGACCTAGAATTCCAAATTGGGGATTGGCTTTCCACAAAGTCTCACCAATGAAGGGCATGATACGGTTTGGTCAAAATTGTAAATTGGCTCCAAGGTATGTGGGGCCACTCGAGTTCAAAAGCAGGATGGGGAATTTGGCCTATAGATTGATCTTACCACCAGAACTCGTAGGAGTACATAATGTGTTTCATGTCTCTATGCTTTGTAAGTATGTGCGCAACCCATCCCATGTCATTCAATATGGTGACATTAGCATAGATCCAAGCGCATCATATGTTGAATGCCCACTCCATATTATAGACACGAAGGAACAAGTTTCACGAACAAGGTCTATTTGGTAGGTTAAAGTTGTTTGGGAGCATCATGAACCCAATGAGGCCACATGGGAGCTTGAGGAATAGGTGGCTCAAAAATACCCCCATCTTTTTCTCAGGTATGTTTCATTCAAAGGACTGAATGGTCTTAACACTACAAGAAAACGCACCATTTGCGACGACATTTAGTGACAACCAGAGTCCTTCGTCACAATAAATCACCTTTTGCACGATGAATATAATAATTCATCTCCTAATGTTGTCTCGAATGAATTCCTGCCCCGATCCCAAATTCACACCAAATTTATTTTTTTTTTAATGACAACTGCAATTCATCATTAAAGAATGTTCTTATTTGGGGACAAATTCTTACCTGTCACCAAATCTCAAAATAATTTGGCGTGATGCCAGATATATTGGGTGCAATGAATAAGTGTCATGTTTTACCTTCACTTTATCCCCAATTCGTTACATCACATCTCTTTCTATACCTCATCTCTCTCTCTCTCTCTCTTCTTTCTCTTCTCCTTCTTCTACCTTTTCTTCTTCTTTCTATTTTGTAATTTTCTTTTCTCTTGGTTTAGGGCTCTGCAACAATTATCGAAGAGCATAGAGGGGGATCGGGCTATGATTGACTTGTGGGTGGGTCTGGGTTGGCTCATAGATGTTGAAATTGCAAGCTACTCATTTTCCGCCAGTAAGGGAAATCTTTTCACTCATTTGATTTGTCTATGAAGGTATGGACACATTATTTTGTAAAAATACTGAAAAAACAAATCTTTTGTGCTCGGGTTCTCTTGGTTGATTTTTATTGTTACATTACAAAGTTGATCTCTATTTTTGTGTTGGAATATTATGGGTTTTGATTTTTTTTTAGTGTTAGACTTGAAGGGGTTTTGGTTTCTAGGGTTTAATTTTTTGTATTGTTTTTGTTTACCATTTTCTCACATTGTATGTCAGTTGATTTTTCAAGCTGTGAGCTTCTTCAAGGTTTTTCTTGTTTTAGGGCACGTGACATTACCTGTTGATGGAATATTTCTACTTTGAAAGATTAAAGAGGATTATGGTAAAGTCAGTTTCTCAAACAATAATCAATTGCAAGCTTTTAGATTAATACTGTTAGAACCCATGTCTTTAATCTGTTCTAATTTCTCCATAAGTGTAAATTTGAAATCAGTTCGTGCCTGTTAATTATTATTATTAATTTTTCTTGATGGTTTAGCTTCTGACTTTTGTAGTACTCCAAGTTAGTAATGGGTATTAAACTCTTGCTTATTCTTTTCATGGGTTGCCATGGAAGCTTCTCACTATAAAGTTGAGAAAAACAATTACCTTTTGCTATTCGGTTGCTAATGAGCTTATGTGGACTTCATTTGGAAGTAACACTAATTTGAGCCTAAAATTGCTGTCTTAAAATTCTAGTAAAACCATACTCTGTTCTCACCATCCTTCCAAACAAAGGATTTTTAAAATTCCAAATCACAAAAATCTTAGCTTGGGAGCCTTACTCACTTGTAGCCTGAGTCAAGAACTAAAGCCCTAAAACAACTTTTCCTAAGACTTTGGTGATTTGGATTATCTCTTTCTGTTGGGATGCCGGTGGTGGTCTCGGTGTTTCGCGCGGGGGTGGGGGGGTGGGCATGGGGGCGTGTTATGGGTTATGGGTATTTTGAATGTTGTGTTTGAGGTTTAGGTAAAGGGAGCAAAAACTGGGGTTTTGGGCTTGGTATGAATTTAGAGTTGGTGATGTTGGGATGGTTGGGGTGGCAAGATGATGGTTTGGAGAGATATTTCTTGGATTATGGTGGATTGGCTTTTTGGTGAAATTTGACTATTTAAAGAGTTGGGTTTCTACTGCTTTTCTTAGATTTTGTTGAAAGACTCATTTTTTTAAGTGGTTATTATAGAAAGATAGGTGTGACTTGTGAGGGCTTGAGCTGTTCTTTGTAGAGTTCATTTAAGGTTTGGGGCTTTTTGGTTAACTTTTTTTTATGCTTTCTTGGTTAAATTTTGAGTTTAGCGCTGTAGGAATTTTGGTGTTGTGCAGTTCTTTGGTAATCGAATGCAAGATTCAATTTTTTTACTAAGTTTTAGCATAAAGATTCAATTTTCTTAGGATTACTAAAATTCATAATTATATTGTATAGTATTCTTTTCTTTTTTTTAATTTAAACCATGTTATGGGATATGGGTTTTTTTTTAAGTTTCTAATATCGAAATGTCGGTTTGTTATAATGGGGTTTTATGGAACATAGATGAAAAGACTCTATGTTTTCAAAGGATCTTAGAAGTTGCTAATTGCTTTTTAGTCAACTTCATGCTTAAGGCTTAAAAGTTTAAAGCTTGATGAGAGCCCTCCTGCTCTCAATATGAATGTCTTGCTTGTGGATGATTCAAAGGGAGTACTTATTTTTGGTAAAAAGCTTTGAAGGACTTAAGAAGGGTCACAGGGATGTATTGTTAAGCATTTAGGTTCTTTTATTCATTTATCTATCCAAGGAAAGCATTTAAGACAGTAAGGAACTCTATTCCACTGGTATTCTCTCAACTTTCATACTCCTGGTATAACAATATTTCTAGTAGCTTTGCCTTTTTTCTATACTACACTCTAAAGGGTATTTTTATCCATAATCTCGAACTCCCAATTGTAGATGTTCATTTGGAGAAGGAATCAAGACTGTGAAGGGATTTTTGCTCCCTCAACAACACTCCCAAGACTAAGTCATATTAGGCTATGGTCATCTTAGTGGGGCTCAAAGAGGCCAACCAACAAACCAAAGCATTACAACCTAGATAGAGTTAATTGCTTCAAGGTGAACGATGAAACAATTTACTAGATGAGAAATAATTTTTTAGGGCTTTCTTCTCTCTTCACAACTTAGAGGATCTGCTCCTCGTAATGTTCTTATCACTAGTAAGAAAGAGAAGAAAAAAAATCTCTCTTTCTTTTTCTCTAAGATTTGCTTGTTTTTTTTTTTTAATGATTATAAGATTAGTTTAGAATGAATGATGAGAAATGGAGATGAACTACTCCCCTTATTTCAAATTCAATTTTTGTGTAGGTGGGCACGTGACCCAGACTTGTTTAACAAGTGATGTGGGAAACAGTACTTGCCCTAAGAATTATTAGGTTGCTACTAAAAAAATATATTTTTAGGCTTTATTTCTATTGGATATGACTCATATGGAGGAGGTTAATGAGAAAGTGGAAACTTTGTTTTTACATAATTAGAATGTGCCTAACAGTTTAAGACTTCCTTTCTTGAAAACCAATGGCAACAAATACTGGTTTGAATGAGTTGAAACAACAATCAAATTGTACTTTCTAGAACTAGGTGAGTGGTGCCAACCGATGATTTAGCCATTTCAAATTCAGCCCATTTCTCTTGTTCATAGATTCTCTTGTTACCTATGAGCCACTTGTTAATTTTATGGGCATAATATATTTGATGGATTGCCTACGTGTTGGTTTTTAATCAATCATTTTGTACTTATTTAAATCTAACCACTTGCAGATCCATTTCTCTTTCTCATAGATTCTCTTGTTACCTGTGAGTCACTTGTTAATTTTATGGGCATCATATATTTGATGGATTGCCAACATGCTGGTTCTTAATCAATCATTTTGTATTTATTTAAATCTAATCACTTGCAGATATTTTATAGATGATGGGGATTATAGACATAAAGGGTTTGTTATAGACACCTGTAGACATTTAAAGGTGAAGAAATCATACTTGGTTTAGAATTCTGTTGGTTGCCCTGGTATTGCTGCTATGAGGATCTTATCAAAGAGGTATGTTTTTTTATTATTTCTGTAATTGGTTTTTATTCAATGAACAATTCAAACAAAAGAGTACGTTTTTATAGTGATATGAAAATAATTCAAATGTGACGTCTAAGATGAACTGTCTTAGGGTAGGAGTTTTATGTGAACTACTAGGTGCAACTGTTTCATAAAGGCATCAAAACACGTGACACATGTATGGGTACATTACATGAATTGTATAGTTGAAGGTCATGATGCATGTCATTTGATGGTAACCTTGCTTTTGTAGTAGATCAGTTATGGACAAGAGTTGGATGTCGATCCAGAATAGAATGAGTAAGGAGTATTGAGAGGGGGTTAAGTCATTTATTCAGTTTGCAGAGGGTAGTGTCGACTCGAATGGTAAGATTCGTTGCCCTTGTATTGACTGCTTGAACTTTGAACAACATAAAAGGAAAGTTGTGGAATTTCATTTGATCCGAAGAGGGTTTTCATCTTCCTATAACACGTGGTTGCATCATGGGGAATCTATTCCCATGAACTAGAATCAGGACTACGACGAGGATGAAAATGTTGTGGAACCAATGGTAGTGGATGAAGAAGAGGATCAGGATGGATTGAATAATATGTTGGAGGATTATTTCATGGGAAACATCATGAATAATGATGCTAAGGAGGACGAATTGCCTGACAGTGTTGAGAGGGAGAAGGATGTGCATGACTTCGAAAGATTGTTGAATGATGTTCAGGATAGGTTATACTCGGGTTGCCAAAAGTTTACTACGTTGTCATTCATCATTAAGATGCTTCATCTGAAGGTGTTGAATGGGATGAACAATAAGTGCTTCAACATGGTCATGGGGTTATTAAAGGATCTTCTACTAAAGACTGACCATCGGATTCCATTTTCCTAATATGAAGCTAAGAAGTTCTTGCGTGACTTGGGTTTGGGGTATACGTGCATTCACGCTTGTCATTATGATTGTGCTCTTTTCTGGAAGGAGAATGCAGATTTAGAGAACTATCCAACATGTGGTGAGTCTAGATACAAGCTGAATGATGACAAAAACAAGAAGATCGCTCAAAAGATTTTGCGATACTTTCCGCTAACTCCAAGGTTGCAAAGATTGTTTATGTCAAGAAAAACAGCCGCAGAAATGAGATGGCATAAGGAGAAGCATGTGGATAATGGGATATCAAGGCATCCGGCTAATAATAAGGAGTGGAAGGATTTTGATCAGAAGCATCCTAAGTTTGCTATGGATTCCCGAAATGTTTACCACTGATGGTTTTAACCCTTTTGGAAATATGAGCACTTTCTACAGTATATATGTGGCCTGTGATAGTGATGCCGTACAACTTGCCACCGTGGAAGAGCACGAAAGAGTCGTTCAACATGATGTCATTGCTTATTCCTAGATCGACTACCCCAAGAAAAGACATCGATGTTTATATGCATCTGTTGATTGATGAGTTGAAAGAGTTATGGGAAAGTGGTGTAAGAACATATGATGCTTCGATTAAACAAACATTTTGAATGTGTGCAGCTATTATGTGGACAACTAATGACTTCCCCGCTTATGGTAATGTGTCTGGGTCGTCTACAAAGGGTTATTTGGCTTGCCCTACTTGTAATGAGGATGCGTCATCACAAACATTGAATTCGAAGATAGGGTACACTGGTACGTGTCGATTATTGGCTGATGACCACCCTTGGCGGAGGAGTAAGCGCTTCAACGGTAAGATTGAGGAGCAATCTAGACCGGTGGAGCTATCAAGTGAACAAATAGCAAAGCAATTGATACCTTGCCTAAGGTTAAGTTTGGGAAGCATCTTAGCTTCAAGAAGGGAAAGAGGGAAGATTAAGTACTAAATTGGATTTGGAGGCACGTATGGATTTGGAGGATATGAAGATAAGGAAAGATTTACACCTGAAAAGGCGACCGGATGGGTCATCAGAAAAGCCCGCGGCATCATATACATTGACTTTGAAGGAGCGACAACGCTTTTGTGAGTTTTTGAAGTCGATAAAGCACCTTAACGGTTATGTAGCTAACATCTCTAGGTGTGTGAGCACCGGGGGTGATAAGCTGTCAGGCTTGAAAAACCATGACTACCATGTCCTTCTCCAGTGTATTCTTCCAATTGGGATGCGTGGGTATCTTAACATAAAAATCTGTAAAACTTTGTTTGAGTTGGGAAGTTTCTTTCAAGACCTATGTTCGAAGAATTTGCAAGTGTCAGAATTGGATAAAATGGAGGAACGCATAGTGCTCATTCTTTGCAAGATAGAAAAGATTTTCCCGCATGTGTTTTTTGATGTTATGGTCCATTTAGCTGTTCACCTACCTCCTGAAGCCATGTTTGGCGATCCAACGCAATATAGGTGGATGTATCCAATTGAAAGGTAGTTATATGCAAATAACCTTAACTATGTGATCCACATGATATTAACGTACTAATGTGTTGTTGTTTGTTTGAAAGCAACTCAAAACTCTAAAAAATTTGTGTCTAATCGAGCTCATCCAGAGGGTTCCATTGCAGAAGCATACATTGTCAAAGAATGTCTTACTTTGTTCAATGTATCTTGATGATGGGATGAAAACCGTATTTAATTGATCAAAACAGAATGAAGATGGAGGTGAGCATGGCCCAGGGTTAGCAATCTTTACTCAGAGAGTCCATCCATCTGGACAAATCATAGGGGCACCTAATGGGTCCCAAGAGGAAATGGAGAATGCTCATTGGTTTGTTTTGATTAATAGCGAGGAGGTGGAGCCATATGTGTTGTAAGTTTGCATTCCATTTTACGTGTGGGTCTATCTCATTTGGTCTTTTTGAATCATTTCTTACTTACTGTAATATGTTACTAACAAAGCACATGTTTGTGATTAGTGAATACAAGAGTCTGTTAGGAAATGAAATAGCACGTAACATCAGAAAGAGATTCCGTAGAAAATTTTGGGACTGGTTAAAACAACGTGTAAGATTTAGAATCTTATGTGACACATGCTTTTACTAAGTTTCAACTGAATGCATTCTTAACATATGTGATTTGTATAGGTTAATGCATTGCGGGGTCAAGGGTCAGCGCAAGCAACTGATGAATTGTGGTCATTAGCAAACGATCCTCGTGGAACAGTTAGTATATACTCAAGTTGTTTGTTTAATGCTGTCTGATTTCATACCAAAGACCGGGAGTCGCAAGACTCAAAATAGTGGGGTTGTCATCCAAGGGGACAATGATGGACAAGATTTCTATGGTTACTTGTGCAGCATTTGGGAATTGAACTATGTCTTTAGGCATAAAGTTGTCTTGTTCAAATGTGAATAGTTCAACACCGGAAGTGACAGAACATGTCACACAGATGGACATACCACGAGCATTGACGTAAGAAGCCATTGGTATAAAGATGATCCTTTTGTCATTCCAAGCCAAGTACAGTAAGTGTTTTATGTTAATGATACTAAACTAGGTGAAAATTGGAAAGTCGTAGAACGAGTCAAACATCATAGGATATGGGATGTGCCGGAACAAGATGGAGTAGAAACTAATGATGCCGAATTTCCCATTCCCGATGTTGTGTTCCAACAGGATGAAAGCTGCGATGCTCTCCTTATCACTGTGGATAAAAAAGATGAGCCTGATGATGAGTCTGATATAGATCCTGATGTAGAACTTTCTTTTGGATATTTTTAATTTATTCATTGTATATGTTATAATGTGTGCATGTGTTTTGGTATGTTTTTTGTTTCATGCCATTATATTCCATGTTAAATTTTTGTCATGCTTATGTGGAAATCTCATCCCCACAGGTAGTCTATTTGTTTTACGTTAAGTTAATTTATATGTTATTATGTAGTCGAGTCATAAATGAATAAAGGGAGAAAATTATGGGTCAAACCCGGGGGTGTGTCCCATTATTATGAAAAGCAAAGGCATGACAAAATGAAAGAGAACGAAGCTAAAATGCATTAAGGCTGCATCAATTAGCACATATATACATGGGGGTGAATCAGTCCAAGGTTTCACATGAAAAGGGAAAAAGAAAGGGTGGCGAGGCCGATCATGACAGGTATTGACCATCATCGGGTGAGGATGCAGGGCTCAATTCTCTAAGTGAAGATGAGGAGGACAACTTTGATGATGAGTTTGCTATTGCTCGGAGGAAAAAGGTACTATTTGCTTAGCAATTATGATCACATTGTTTAACTCATAGTCATGCCTTACTTAATGTTTATATACTTGTGTTTTATAGTTACAGATGATGAGCATGAGGCCTAGTCATAGTAGCCCCCGGCATACACATCATCATTCACATCTGCACCGACTGATCTCTCAGGGCATGTGCCAAGAGTATCCCTCCCTTTGCGATGTCCTTAAGCCCGGTGTCAAACTCCACTACGCAGCTGAGTAGCATGGGTAAGTGTTAACAATACATAGTGTACTTAACTCTGTTGTCAAAATTCCTTCTGCAACAGTTTATCAAAACAAATTTAGGACATTATCAGGTTCAACATCGAGAAATGTTCTAGGGAAGACGAAGGGGAAGGGCGTAGATAGGATCATTTGACAAATGGGTCGTGGCTCTAAACTGCCTATTCTGATTCCTCCAGGATTCAATGCATCTGTTGGGGACAATGCTGCTAAATTGGCCAATGCAATTGGTGTAGAGATTAGGAGTACGGCACCCATTCAAAGAGTAATGTACTAGTCCGATATTGAGCCCCAAATCAAAGCATCCATTGTGCAGTCTGTCTGGGTAAATAATAGTTCCATATGGTCTCATTCTACTATGTGATAATGCTTAACAATGAAATTCATGAATGTGTGCAGGACAAGTTTGAAATCGAGAAATATGAGGAGGACCTAGATGTAATCCATACTATCAATAGGAAATGTCAGGAGCGATACAGGAATTGGCGCCATAAATGTGGGTGCTTACAAGAAGCTAATGGAGGATGGTG
Organism: Sextonia rubra; assembly: GCA_037013555.1. Lineage (NCBI taxonomy): Eukaryota > Viridiplantae > Streptophyta > Magnoliopsida > Laurales > Lauraceae > Sextonia > Sextonia rubra. Next base: position 14,246,886 of record JASUAD010000008.1, read on the forward strand.
AGGAAAAGCCATACACAGATATGGATCCGGAGGTCTGGAGGTGGCTAATTAACATTGGTTGGAAAAGTTCCCGATTCATGGTAACAAAGGATACTTATAATTTGAAATATTCACATTTAATATTATATGATTATTGTTTGTTAATCAAATTATTTTTTAGAAACAATCGGAGAAGAATACTAAGGATCGAAAATGATAGCCTTATAATCACACTATGGGGTCCAAATCATTTCCTTCCACGATGTATAAAATGGTGATGTATTATTTAGTTTCAAATTATGTCTCGTCAGTATGTGATCTTTACACTATACACTAACATTTAAATTCTAATTGAATTAGGCAGTAGAGAATGAGGGGGAGGGGTTAAAAATTGCAGAGTTATATAAGGAGTCTCATTGAGGAAGTGTACTAATGATTGGATGTCCCCCGCCTGTGCAGTGCATCATGTACGTATTGATTATGATATTAGCATGTAGATGTTTTAACTATTTGTTTGAAGCTATAAAGTCTGTTACTAACTTTTTGATCACTTCAAAAATGATAAGAGGAGATGCAAAAGCGGAGCGAGGCGGCCTCTCAACCAGAATCTGAAAAGGTCTCACAGGAGCAGATTACAATGCAAGGCAAGTGCTTGGTGAGAAACGATGGTATGAAAGGATACGAAGTCGGTCTGAAGCCCTCTTACTTCACATCTGTTGCCACTGAGACACGAGCTAATGATGTGTGTATGGATGCCCTACGATCGGAGGTTGAGTCTTTGAGGGGATTGACTCAAAGCCAGCAGGCAGAGGTTAAGTCATTGAGGAGATTAACTCAGAGCCAGCAATCAAAACTAAACATGTAAAAGAAGAAGTTCGAGGAGCTCAAGGCCATGATGAGGATGCATCTATCAAAGATTAATATTCCTCATATCACATTAGATGCCTCACCATCTGGCAATTAGACAGGGCATTCATTGTAAGTAAATTCATTCTCGCATTGTAGGAACCAACATTTAAAATGATTGCAATAAGTGAGTAGCCTATATCTCATTTTCTTCATATTATATGTTGTTTGAGAAGAGAGTAGGCCTATGTTGCTTTTTTTTTCATAGTTCTGATTGTGTTAGATGGATAATTGAAGCCAAGGATGGATTGGGTTAATGAGAAAGCTGAAATAGAGCAAACACATAATTAGAATGTGTCTAATTATGTAGATTTAACTTGACTATACTTCCTTTATTCTTCTTTGTCTTTCCCTCCCTGTTGCCCCTATTGCCAATTTCTGGTGGTCTCATTTTCCAACCAATGTCTCTAGAGAAGCTTTTGACCAGCATCATGCTCTAGACAAATGGGCTATTCGAGTTGCTCACTACTTCCCATGGTTAACATATTGGTGGAACACCCAATAGTGGTTTCCAGTTTGTAATGTTATCACTCATAGTTCTGACATCTTCTCTTCCCAAGATAAGATGTTACTCCCAAAGTTTGAAGGAAGAGTGCACTATCAGGTACATAGTTTGAAGGAAGAGTACACTATCAGGTTCATAGTTCTTGTGTCATTCAGACATTATAGATATTGGAATATTTTTAAGGAAATAAATTGGATGTTAATATTCAAAAATATAAAAGAAAATGACTCTAGTAAATTTTCAACTTTTATCCATTTTTTTTCCTACTCACTATCTACAGTAGTGGTTACCAATTGAAATTAGAATCATTAATAAGAGAATAAACATACAAATACATGAGGTTTTTTAATATCAAAGTATCAACCACTAGCATCATTGAAGTATGGGAGAATAGATGATATATTACAACGTAGGTAGGCTTCCTCTATGAAGGAATGAGCTTAATTAGGCTTCCTCTATAAACGGAGATTTTTATTTATCAATGGAGATTTGACATGGCAAGCTGTGCCATTGCTCAACCGGATAAGTTGTCACAGTAAGCTATGGCACTTCATGGCACCTGCCTACTACCGCTCATCACATGTTAAGGACTGTGAAGTCAAATCTCAATGTTGATTTTGGGAGCAACTAATGCTGATGAAGGTACAGTAAGTTAGTCCCCTCAAGGCTGGAAAATTTTTTGGACTTGAAGAAAGCAGAGCTTTGGCAATTTAAAGTAGGCTTGAGGCCCCTCAACTCTTTCTTTGGGCATTTGAACAAAGCTTCTTTTATACATGTGTGTATGTGCAGACTACTTACCAATAGATCCATGGATAAAACATTTCACATCATCCTTCTTCCTAGTTTTAATTGTGATATTAGCCACCTAAGGATCAAGGCATTTCTCCTCCTGTAGTTTAAGCAAACATGTACATTTGTTTAAGTGAAAATCGCAAACATTTAATGAAATGTACATGTATTTTTGAGAATTCTCCCCCTGTACTTTTTTAAGTGTATTTTTGTCCATGGTAGAATTTATCTGCTGTTGTGAATTCTTCTATATGGAAATTTCAAAACCTCCACAACAGTTTAGAGCATGTTTGTGTCACACTAAAATTCTGTTGTAGTCATGGAAAAGACTTTATTTGTTCTACAGGTTTAAATTTTTTTTTGCAGTCTGATGCAGTCCTTTTATATGCAAAGGAGGAAATCTCCATTCCACGGAAAGTAATTTTCAATATGATGGTGCCATGGGTGTTTAGTCAAAAGCATGTTGTGAATGCCATAGAAATGTAAAAGCTAGATGCTTTTACATAAGCGGTTTAAAGCACTTCAAGAAATAAAAGAAGTAGAAGAATTTTAATGACATGACACTTTCAATGGTCTACAATAATGTCACGCCCCCAAAACTGGGCCGGATCCAAACCTGGTTCCAGGGGTGTGAGAATTGGGGCCAATTAAAATTTTTCTAAACATAAACAGCACGGGCCCAAATTCCGGGTGGATCGAAGTCCTTCGTGAGGCTATGCTTGGTGATCAAGCAACCATAATCACACGCGGAACTAAAATCCATGCTCATCGCAGACAGATATTACATCACAATAAGATAATCAATCTCATTAATAATAAAACCAGAGTCAAGTGCTTCGAAGCATTACAATTAGAGTTAAAATTTCAAAACAACCAAACTTAAATTAATAACTAATGGCCCAGACATGGCCTCATTACATAATCCTAAGTTCTCGAACTCAGTACCGCACTAGGACACTTCAGATGATGTCATCGGTGCTCCACTCAACAACTCCGCCATTTGGCGGAATTTCCTCCGTCGCCTGACCCTCCAATTCGACACCGGCAACAGAACCTAGACACCCAAAAGTAGTGGGTCAGATTGACATAATCTGGCAAGAGGGTAAGCTGCAACAATGGATTAATCAACTGAATTAAATGATATATTCATTATGAACCAAAATAAATCAGATGCAAACCCCAATGGCATGAACGCGCAGAAACGGGTATTCTCGCAGATAAATATGCAAAAACGGGTAATCCCGCATACAGATAACAGAAACGGGTAATCCCGCAGATAATAACAGAAACAGGTAATCCCGTAGATAATAACAGAAGGCACAGCTGTATACTATTATCCACAGTATATGCTGACCTGATGGCGTACGTCCAGCTCCGAACTGCAGTCGGTCAGATACATATATACAAATATACTTATTTACAAATACATATGTATATCGATGCAGAATGAACCATGATATGAAACCCTCAATCCCAACATTCAATCCAATACCATTTTGAGTATTTAGAGTACTTAAATTTGAAAGTGTATTATGAACGTGTGTCAATTCAAATTCTTGAGGGTAAACACTAATCCACCAACGGTCAAGTTAGATAAATATGCACATGAGAACTAACTCTCTATCACAATGGAAATATGAGTCCACGATGCCGATATACTACTTTTGGTGCCTATCATGTGATGCATCCCGAACCTCACTTTCCCATTCTGCATTTAGTCTAATTCTCATGTGAACATTCAACTAACATTCCTAAAAGACATAATTCACCTAATCCAATTATATATAATTAGTGTGTTTTACAAATTAGGTAAAAGACGTTCAATTTCTGAATCCAAAGTTAAATCAAGTCACGATCAAAAAGGGGAAAGAAAATAATTAATTCCTTAATATCATTGTTGTGTACAAATACACATTATCATTTTATACAAAACAGAAGGTACAAATTTCGGATCCCAATTTGAAATCTAACTCAATTAAGAATCCAATTTAAAATTATAAATACATTCTATTTACGGTTTAATCGCTACCAAATACCTTTTTAGTTTATTTCAATCAACCTAAATGAACATTAATCAAAATTTCATAATTCTCAATTAAATTTATAAATAATCCAAGATACATTTCTAATAACATCAAATTAAAATTAATTTAATAAAACTATAAATAATCCAGGATACATTTCTAATAACATCAAATTAAAATTAATTTAATAAAACCTAATCTCTATTAAAATACTAAACCATTAATCAAAACTTAACCTTTTAATTCTTTATAAGAATATCCTAACCTAATTATTTATTTAGTAATATTGTGTATAAATATATATATTTAATAATATTTTTTTTTTTGAAAAGAAAATGGGCTGACGGGCCCAGACCCGCACCCGGGCCCAGACCAGCCAGGCCGGCCCAACCCGCCTGGCCTGCTGCCTGGGCGGCGGCTGCTCCAATTTTTTTTTTTTTTTTTAAAAACAAAACACAAACCTAACTCATCTTCATAAGTTTGGAAGAAAACCAACCCACAACTATTACCCCCAAAAGCCATTAATCTAAACAAGAAGAAGTCATGCCAAAAGGTGTGTAAATCAACGAGCAACTAAAACATATTGCAAGAACCAAAAATCATTGTTTTAGCTATCCACTTGCCTGGATCTTGAAGCCAAAGTAGATCTGAGGATCAAAGCTTGGAAGAGCCCACCTTGGTTTCCCCCTTAGAGAGCCTCTTGGGTTTTGGTTGAAGAAGAGAAGAGGAGGGTTGGAGAAAGGGGTAGAAACCCTAAGAGCAGAATTTATATAAGAGAGGGGGTTTTTCTAAATTACGAGGAAGGGCCCCCTACTTTCTAGTGGGTTTTAAGAATTTCAAAAAGAGTCCTCTGGCCCAAAAAGGGTCCATTAATTCAGGCCCAATTGTGTTAAACCGATCTATTTGACCCTCTTAACCTAACTCAAACCCGACAAACCGGTATGACCCAATATAAAAATTCAAGACTTGACATCTCATCCCCCTTAAAGGACATTTGGTCCTCCAAATGACTAACATACCTCAGGAAAAAGGTGCAGATACTGACATTGCACTTGCAACGGCTCATATTGCAACACGTACGAAGGGTCTGCTACATACTTTCTCAACATAAAACCATGGAAAACATCATGAACACCTGACAGCTCCGGTGGCAATGCTATCCGATAAGCCACATCATTGACCTTGCTGATAATCTGGAATGGTCCCAAATATCTTCGGGAAAGTTTCCCTTGCTGCCCAAACCGCAAAGTACCACACGTAGGTGATACCTTCAGAAATACATGGTCACCAACCTCAAACTTCAACTCTCTCCTCCGTTTATCTGCATAACCCTTTTGGCGACTACGGGCAACCTTCAACCTTTCCTGAATCTGTCTTATCTTGTCACTGGACTCTCCAATGGTCCATGAAAACCACGAGCTCCAAAATTCGACCAACATATAGGGGTTCAACATTTTCTCCCGTACAAAGCTTCAAAAGGTGACATGGCAATGCTAGAGTGGTAACTGTTGTTGTACACGAATTCACATAGAGCCAAGCTTTCGTCCCAACTAGTCTCAAAATCCAAGACACATGTCCTTAACATATCCTCCGATGTCTAGTTCGTACGCTCTGTCTATCCATCTGTCTGTGGATGATAGATTATACTAAAACTCAACTTAGTTCCTAAGGCTTTCTACAGTGATACCCAAAACCAATATACGAACCTACTATCTCAGTCGAAGACTACAGAAACTGGCACTCCATGTAATCTCACCACATCCTTAATGTAGAGGTCTGCCATTATCTCCATTCCTTGACCAGTCTTAAATGGTACAAAGTGGGCTGACTTAGTCAAACGGTCCACTATCACCCAAATAGCATCAAATCCCTTTCTAGTATGAGGCAATCCAGACACAAAGTCCATAGTAACGTGCTCCCACTTCCATTGAGGAATCTCCAACTGATGCAAAAGACCCGGGGGTCTCCTATAATCTACTTTAATCTGCTGGCAGACCAAACATTTTCCAACAAATTCTGTAATATCCTTTTTCATATTCTTCCACCAATAGTGATCCTTCAGATCGTGATACATCTTGGTACTGCCTGGATGAATAGTATACCGAGTGTAGTGTGCCTCGACCATGATTTCATCCTTTAATTCTGGAAAATCAGGCACACAAATTCTTCTTTTATAATGTAAAATATTATCTTCCAACTTAAAATCGGGCCTCTCCTCCATGTGATCTTTGATTCTTGTAATCTCTGGGTCTAGTAGCTGGTATTCTCTAATCCTCGGGAGTAATTCGGGTTCCCACGAGAATATACTAGCTAATATTACTTGCTCACTGATAGGCTGAAAGTAAACATCCATATCTTCCAAACATCGAATCCAGAAGTATTCTGCAATTAATCCTCCAGTGAACGCTGCTTTTCTACTTAGAGCATCTGCTACTACATTAACTTTTCCTGGATGGTACTTCAATCCAAAATCGTAATCCTTAATATACTCCATCCATCTCCTCTGTCACATGTTCAAATCACCCTGTGTAAAGAAATACTGGAGGCTCTTATGGTCTGATGCACTTCAAAAGTGGCTCCGTAAGGATAATGTCTCCATATCTTCAAAGCAAAGGCCACTGCTGGTAGCTCCAAGTTATGAGTTGCATACTTTCTTTTATGTTCCTTCAACTGTCGAGACCCATACGCTGCTACCTTCCTATGTTGCATGAGAACACAACCAAGTCCAACTCCAGATGCATCGGTAAAAATCACAAAACATCATTGCCACGAGTATGTCAGTATAAAAGTTGTGGTCAACCTCCTTTTCAACTCCTGAAAACTTTGTTCACAATCCTCATTCCACACAAAAGGAACTCCCTTACAAGTCAATCTCGATAATGGGGCTGCTATTGAGGAAAATCCTTCCACGAATCTACAAAAATAACCTGCGAGGCCTAGGAAACTTCGGATCCCCGACACTGTTTTTGGTCTATCCCACTTTACAACTACTTCAATCTTCGCTGGGTCCACTGCTAAACCTTCCTTAGAGATGATGTGACCAAGAAATCCTACCTGTTCCAACCAAAAATTCACATTTACTTGACTTAGCATACAATTGGTGTTCCCTTAATAACTGCAATGAAGTACGAAGATGCTGAGCATGCTCTTCCCGACTCTTCGAATATACAAGTACATCATCAATAAACACCACCACAAACTTATCCAAGTATTGTGCAAAAACCCTATTCATCATAGCCATAAAAGCTGCTGGCGCATTTGTCAACCCAAACGACATCACCAAAAATTCGTAGTGACCATATCTAGTTCTGAATGCAGTTTTTGGAATATCTTGATCTCGTACCCTCAACTGGTGATATCCTGACCTTAGATCAATTTTAGAAAAATATTGAGCACCTTGCAATTGATCAAACAATTCATCGATTCGCGGTAAAAGATACTTATTCTTGATGGTCACTTGATTTAGTTGTCTATAATCAATGCACATTCTCATAGAACCATCCTTTTTCTTCACAAATAATACTGGAGCCCCCCAAGGAGAGACACTCGGTTTAATAAGACCCTTGTTCAAAAGCTCTTGCAATTGCTCCTTGAGTTCTCTCCACTCCACTGGGGCCATTCTATAAGGGGCTTTTGACATCGGGGCTGTGCCTGGAACAAGCTCAATTGAAAAATCAATTTCACGGACCAGCTGTAATTCAAGAATATCATCAGGAAAAACATCCAGAAACTGAGATACCACTGGTATCTCCTCCACCACTTTAGTCCGTTTATCCTCCGTGATAAACGCTATATACCCATCATAACCTTTCCTCAACAACTTTATAGCCTTAATAATTGAAATCATATGAATAACAACCTTCTTCTGTGATCTCACAATTGCACCTTGTGTCATCATCAACTATAACTTAACTGTTTTCTGTCTCCGACACTTAGTTGTAGGGTGATTATTACCACAAATGCCACAAGACTCCCTCTTTTGCTTATTAAATTGGTATTGTGAAACCGAAGACGGAGTAACTTTCTGCTTGACTTGGCTTGTAGGGGCCATGCGTCCAATCACCTCCTTGGCCCAATATGCCTTATCTGAAAAATGCCTGGTAAGTATTTAGAACTTGTGACTTGGCATGAAGTAGTATCTCTGGTCGAAGGCCATCGAGAAATCGTCGAATCCTCTTGCTTTCTAGAGTGATGAAGATTGGTGCGAAACAAGAGAGATGAATAAACTGCAGCTCATACTCCCGAACAGACGGATTCCCTTGCTTCAATCTATCAAACTCTATTCGCTTCTAAATACGAACATGCTCCGATACGTACTTCTTGGGAAACAGATTACGAAAAGTAGTCTAGGCCACCTTTTTGGTAATCCCCTATATATTAGCAACTAAACGACCAAAAATGTGGAAAGTAACGAACTCCTATAACTTATAAACATTTGCCAAAGTTCGAATACGATTATGAATGCCAAAAACCCCCAACGTTCCCACTTAACATTTTTAATCCTCACATCGGACCTACGTTCTAGCATCTTTTAGAACTTCTAGAACTTAACCTGGCTCTGATACCATCTGTCACACCCCCAAAACTGGGCCGGATCCAAACCTGGTTCCAGGGGTGTGAGAATTGAGGCCAATTAAAATTTTTCTAAACATAAACAGCACGGGCCCAAATTCCGGGTGGATCGAAGTCCTTCGTGAGGCTATGCTTGGTGATCAAGCAACCATAATCACACGCGGAACTAAAATCCATACTCATCGTAGATGGATATTACATCATAATAAGATAATCAATCTCATTAATAATAAAACCAGAGTCAAGTGCTTCGAAGCATTACAATTAGAGTTAAAATTTCAAAACAACCAAACTTAAATTAATAACTAATGGCCCAGACATGGCCTCATTACATAATCCTAAGTTCTCAAACTCAACACCGCACTAGGACACCTCAGATGATGTCATCGGTGCTCCACTCAACAACTCCGCCATTTGGCGGAATTTCCTGCGTCGCCTGACCCTCCGGTCCGACACCGGTAACGAAACCTAAACACCCAAAAGTAGTAGGTCAGATTAACATAATCTGGCAAGAGGGTGAGCTACAACAATGGATTAATCAACTGAATTAAATGATATATTCATTATGAACCAAAATAAATCAGATGCAAACCCCAATGGCATGAATGCGCAGAAACGGGTATTCCCGCAGATAAATATGCAGAAACGGGTAATCCCGCATACAGATAATAGAAACGGGTAATCCCGCAGATAATAACAGAAATGGGTAATCCCGCAGATAATAACAGAGGGCACAGCTGTATACTATTATCCACAATATACGCTGACCCGATGGCGTACGTCCACCTCTGAACTGCAGTCGGTCAGATACATATATACAAATATACTTATTTACAAATACATACATATATCGATGCAGAATGAACTATGATATGAAACCTTCAATCCCAACATTCAATCCAATACCATTTTGAGTATTTAGAGTACTTAAATTTGAAAGTGTATTATGAACGTGTGTCAATTCAAATTCTTGAGGGTAAGCACTAATCCACCAACGGTCAAGTTAGATAAATATGCACATGAGAACTAACTCTCTATCACAATGGAAATATGAGTCCATGATGCCAATATACTACTTTTGGTGCCTATCATGTGATGTATCCCGAACCTCACATTCCCATTCTGCATTTAGTCTAATTCCCATGTGAACATTAAACTAACATTCCTAAAAGACATAATTCATCTAATCCAATTATATATAATTAGTGTGTTTTACAAATTAGGTAAAAAATGTTCAATTTCTGAATCCAAAGTTAAATCAAGTCACGATCAAAAAGGGGAAAGAAAATAATTAATTCCTTAATATCATTGTTGTGTACAAATACACATTATCATTTTATACAAAACAGAAGGTACAAATTTCGGATCCCAATTTGAAATCTAACTCAATTAAGAATCCAATTTAAAATTATAAATACATTCTATTTACGGTTTAATCGCTACCAAATACCTTTTTAGTTTATTTCAATCAACCTAAATGAACATTAATCAAAATTTCATAATTCTCAATTAAATTTATTAAAAATCCAAGATACATTTCTAATAACATCAAATTAAAATTAATTTAATAAAACCTAATCTCCATTAAAATACTAAACCATTAATCAAAACTTAACCTTTTAATTCTTTATAAGAATATCCTAACCTAATTATTTATTTAGTAATATTGTGTATAAATATATATATTTAATAATATATTTTTTTTTTGAAAAGAAAATGGGCTAACAGGCCCAGACCCGCACCCGGGCCTAGACCAGCCAGGCCGGCCCAGCACTCCTGGCCTGCTGCCCAACAGCAGCTGCTGCCGCTGCTGCCTGGGCAACGCTGTTGCCTGGGCGGCAGCTGCTCCAATTTTTTTTAAAAAAAAAAAACAAAACACAAACCTAACTCATCTTCATAAGTCTGGAAGAAAACCAACCCACAACTATTACCCCCAAAAGCCATTAATCCAAACAAGAAGAAGTCATGCCAAAAGGGGTGTAAATCAACGAGCAACTAAAACATATTGCAAGAACCAAAAATCATTGTTTTAGCTATCCACTTGCCTGGATCTTGAAGCCAAAGTAGATCTGAAGATCAAAGCTTGGAAGAGCTCACCTTGGTTTCCCACTTAGAGACCCTCTAGGGTTTTGGTTGAAGAAGAAAAGAAGAGGGTTGGAGAAAGGGGGAGAAACCCTAAGAGCAGAATTTATATAAGAGAGGGGGTTTTTCTAAATTACAAGGAAGGGCCCCCTGCTTTCTAGTGGATTTTAAGAAATTTCAAAAAGAGTCCTCTGGCCCAAAAAGGGTCCATTAACTCAGGCGCAATTGTATTAAACCAATCTATTTGACCCTCTTAACCCAACTCAAACCCGACAAACTAGTATGACCCAATATAAAAATTTAAGACTTGACAAATATAGTGGAATTGGAGAGTCCTTGAAACGAGAATTTCTGGAGAAAAGATAGCATGGCATTATCAAAATTATCAAGTGTCCAAACGAGTTATTAACATTCTTCTGTCAAACTGGCTCACATGGTGATGTAAAAACAAGGAGGGGGGTTTTCTATTATGGGAATAACACATGGTAGCCTTTTGGAATTTTCAGTGAGTGTCTTTAATTTAAGAGGATCCTCTTTAGTTAAGGAAGGTAGTGCAAAGGTGGGCACTGTTTAGCAAATGGAGAAGGAGAACAAAAAGAAGACTATAAAGGTGGGCTAGGCTGGGTACCCATGGTGGTGATGACTAGAAGATGATGCATCTATTGACATGGCGAGAAATAGCATATACTCATGAATTCCATGTGACAGCATGCTAACTAACTTAATAAACATGCTATGATGCAACATGGAGAATAATGCAATAATTCTAACATAATAACTTGCAAAAGGAGGAGGGTAGAGGAGAGAAAAACATAACTTAGAGGGGAAACCTATAGGAGAGCAAGAGAGAGATATGAGGAGGGAGAGGGTGTTCTATTTATAGAAAAGGAATAAAAGAGTTCCAAAATTCTTTTTTCTTTTTTCCCCATTTTGCTTTTTTTCCTACTATTTTGGTATGGGATGTTTTTTAACTCAATTTGTTTTTATTTTTTTGTTGCAGTAAGTGTATCAATGGTTTTGACATCAGAACTCCTACAGCTGCAATGATTTTTGGTGCTAGTGTTGCTATTGTTGTAGGTACACATCTTTTTCCTTGTAGTTAAGCATTTTTAGCGTTTTCCTTCAAAAAAAAAAAAATAATGAAATCATAGTTCCTAGACATGTGATAAGAACTAGTGTAACAAAAATTTCTATCATGCGGGCAAAGAAATTATTTTTAAGGTAATGGTGCTATTGGATATGCTAAGGTTTTAGAACCCATCATCTAGGACATTCTATTCAATGCTAATCTTTTATCCAATCTTGTTTATAAGAATATATTCATTTTACCAACTGCTTGGATTAAGATTGTCAAGATTCTAATGCATTGCCCACTAATTCTACATTTTCTACTGAAAAATTAAAGTATTGTATTTGTTAAAATTGTTTACATTACCCAACTGTATTGGTTGTGATTGTCGAGTATTAGATTATATTTGTCAAGATCCTACCTTATGGAGAATATGGAAGGCACTAAGTATAAATTTCTTTTTCAAGGCTAACGTTCATTATTAAAAAGGTTGCATAGAAGATTAAGTTTAGATCCTCCAACAGGGATAATAAGCAGAAGAATTCAATGAAATTGTCTATTTAAACCTCAAAAGAGAGTTCTGCCATATTCGAAGCTTTACTTCATGAAGGTAGATATCCCATTAAAACTGAAAAAGAAAAATATGGAATTAAGGATAACTAGTTCACAACCATATATGTGAAAGAAAGTTCACCCTTGTGCGAGTAATGTGGCATCTTCAGTAGGGTCTCATTTCCAAATTGTGACTGGAAGTGGAGGAAATGAGAATACATGGGTTTTCAACTTAATGCTCAAAAATTTTTTCCTTTCAAATAAGAATATCACCGAAAATGTAAGAACTAGTAAGACTTCTGTCATTTCAGTTTAGTGTGATATTGCTAATTTTTTCTTTTGAATTAAAGTTGCGTACATATTACCTTAAATTTGTGTAGGTAATGTTTCTTAAACACACTAATTATTTTTGTTTTTATTTTGTTCACAGATTAACGATGGAGTGGGCATGGACTGTTGTTCATGAGGGCTTTTTTTTTTTTTAGTATTTGGATTAGTGTTTGGACATTTATTATGTTTGAGTTTTTATATTTGGATGGATATTTGGATGGATATTTGGATGAAAATTTGGATGAATGTATTATTTTTATTTTGTGATGATGTCAATGGTTGTGGGTATGATGTGAATCCAAATTGTTGTGAGTATGATGTGAATAAGAATTGTTGTTGCTAATTGTATATTTTTGGCGATGATTCCATCACCGCTGAATGGTCAACCGCGTTCTTCAAATGTGTGATGACCATTATATACGATGGCGAACAAATTCGTGTCTAAAGAATGGACATTTGGGGACAAACCATTTGGGGACAAATAATTTTGTGTCTAAAGGTTGGACTTTTGGGAATAAGTCATCATTTGTTGCTGATTATCTATTTTTGGCGACAAAGACATTCGTGCCAAAAGATTATATATTTGGTGACAAACACATAGGGCGACTAATTTATTCGTGCCTAAAGGTTGGATATGAGGGGATCTTAGGTAGGCCATTTGGTGACGAACACTATAGGGGACGAACAAAATTCGTGCCTAAAGATTGACATTTGGGGACAAACAAATATTCATCGCAGAATATATTTACAGGTGGGCTTTCTAAGACAATATGGGGACAAATTTTTATTTGTAGCTAAAAGTGTTTGGCAACGAATTTTACCCATTTGGTGACGAATTGTATTCCTTGCTAAAACCCTTTTTTCTTGTAATGTAAAGTTGTGGAAAATGAGACATCCTGTCACAATTTAAATGAGATTAATACTAATTAAGCATAGAATTATTTTCATTAATCGAGTTTGATGTGGAATTATGCTAAGTCAATTCTAGATGGTCTGATAATGTTTCTTTGGGTCGAATTCAGGTCTTAGGCCAGTTTGACCTTGGTCAAATGAAGAAAAGCCTCTTGTTGTGATTTTCAATTATCTGAGTTTGCATAATGTGCACACTACCTTAGCCTTAATGCAAATATTGTGGCAAATAGATCAACTTTAATTTTTGGCCCTACCTTATTCGACTCCATTTGAAGTCATTGGGCACCAAGTTGACCTAAACTGGAATTCTATAAAGGAAGGTGGGCCTATTCATAATTACAAGAAATTTTGTTTTAAAAGGAGGAACCAAACCTCATTTCAGCTTAATCCTCTTCTCCTACAGCCTTCCTTCTCCTTCTTCCATCCTCCTCAATCTCTAGAATTTATACCTAGGAAGAGACTGCATGTAAATTTAGAGAGCTCCATCATTATCTCCCTCCTTTCCTCTATCTTCCTCTTGAGTTGAAAGACCCAATTTCATTTCCTTTCCCTTCTACAAGAACCCAAGGTAAGAGAGAGACTTCCCTTCTCTGTTCTTAATGCCAAATGAACTTGGAACATTCAGAGATTGTATGCATGCATAGATTCTCATCACCATCTTCATGTCTTCTCCATTATTAGTGTCATAGAAATTGAGTTTCTCTACAAGTGAGCTCAAAGGAAGCCATTAGAGAGATCTCTATAAGTGAGCTCAAAGGAAGCTTTGGAGAGATCTTAGCACTCACCAAAGGCAAGTATAAGCAAAAGTTTGTGAATGCATGCTATTAGTATGATGATTTGGGAACTACATTCTGTTTATGGTTACATTCAACCCTTCCTATATATTTAACTTGTCATATTAATGGATATTCTATTAATGAATTGATGAATGAGGATAGAATGGAAGTAGAATTATAGTAATAAGATGATTATGAAAGTATTGGAAACTAGTTATCAAGAAGGTTATTTTAGTGGAACATGAAGTTCCTTGCAGGTACAAAGAGAAGGAACAGAGAATGGACTTCAAAAAAATTGAAGTTGATCCGTGCCAGGCCCGACCGATCGGACCTGCGACTGACCAATCGAACCACTCTTCTGAACCAAATCCAACCGATCGGACCTTAATCCAACCAGTCGGCTAATTTTTGGGCGTGGGGTCCTCTTTGGGGTCTTAAAACCTGTTCAACCTACTTTCCTTACCAAAGACCTTCTATAATTAACTTAGAAGTTAATTATAGTGTAACCTTTAACCAATTCGGATCAGTAGGTATGCAAGACCTTAGAGGCCCTTAGTAATGGAACCATAACCTTATCACGGACTAAATGGAATTATATAATGCATGAGCAATCTCAAAGATTTGAGAAACCTCATGAGCGTCACCTAATCAGTCTAACACCTAACCATTAGTGTGAGTTTAGGGCACATTAATGTACTATTCGTATGCAAAAAGCAATATCAAGAATGGCCGTACATTGGATGACTTAAACCATTTTTAAATGGACAGTTAGAGACAATGAGTGAATAGACTAGAATTGGTTAGTAAGCTTCCTTGAGTAACCAACCATGATATGGAACTATCTTTCTTTTTATTACTAATATGGTGAAAGTATTAATACTTCTTGCTTGTTTATTATGAAATGAGGTGGTTGTGAACATAAGGGTCCATGAATTGAGAACTACAAGGGTATGGAATTGAACTGAATTAAGTAAGAAATAACAACTAAGTTTAGCCACTGTAGTGGATAATAGGAGTGTCAAGAACTCTAATTGGGAAATCAGTTGTACCTACACCTAGGACACTGAGTATATCCCACATTATTTGTTTAAGCTATCGTGGAAGAGTACAATTAAGCCACTTAATGAGTTTCCAACCATAAGCATCACCTAAAGTATAATTTAAATTATGGTGGAATGTATTTGGTTGTTTGAATAGTTTTCTTAAAAGTTTGTTCTTAATTGTTCAAAGATGCAATGTGCATTACTCTACTATTGCTTATACTTGGCTGAATCATCATATTCACAGCTATTCAATTGATGTTACAGGCTCAAATGTCAATGTCGGTCTAGCAGAGACTGAGAAGACTTAGAAGGAGACCCCAGAGGTTCTATCAAGATTAGAAGAATGGACCACTAAGGACATCTTCTGATCACTCGCAAGGAGAGTGTCACCATGAGTCTCATTTTGGAAATCTTTTGTAATACTTGTGACATACCATCTTATGCATCTCAATTAGTCATGCATTATGATGGTATTCTTTGTAATCCGAACTTGTGCTGATGATGTACATGAATTTAGTAGCCAAGTGGTTCAAAGTTATTCACTATGTGTATAAAACTTATATTAACGTTTAAAGGTTTAAATTCTATAGCCTGTTCAACTATAATACCTTATGATTAATGAATTGTATAGGTGATAACTACGAACTTCCGCTAGAGACACTCATTGACAGGTGTCATTGAGGAGTCCTCAACCGTTCAAAGATTGTAAGTATCCCTTGTGGATTTTATCCTAACATGGAATTAGGTGGAATTTCACCGGAGTACACGTATCACACCTCGCAAATTACCCTAATTAAGGGAAGCCTGAACTTGGGTTGTGACATTAACATACTCACTCCATTGGTTGTTCATCAAAAGGGCGGCCGCCATACAAGAGGAAACAGCCTAAGGTCAAAAAAGCTGTTAAGAAAAAAAAAGAAGGCAAAAAGGCAAAGACCACACCTAATCAGAAAAATGTAGTCAAGCAGAAAAGTGTAGTCAAGCAAAATGTAGATAAGGTCTCCTCAATGACAAGAAAAAATGATTGCTTATTTTCTTATTCAAGTTCTCACAATAATTTCTAGTTTTTGTTACTTTACAATTTTCAAGAGTCTGAGGAGGTTGGACATGTGCTTGGTACTTACTCTCCTATGGTATTTAGTGGGCTTAGAACACAAGGGAGTTTTACCTTAAATGTAAGGAACTTTATTTTGTATAATAAAACTGGTTGGTGATAGTTTTAAAGTACTTGAATGCAATTAAAATGCATGGGTCTGAAATGCAATTTTCCCAAATATGCTACAGGCAGGAAGCTTTCAAGGTCTGGAAAAGGTTATGATTGGGCAAGGTTTTGGCATACATCAACTCTAGGTATGCACTCATTCCAATAGCTATTTTAAGAGCTTTAATAGATTTCATAATGTTTACCTTCATGGCTTTATTTTTATTTTTATTTTTTTTTAAGGTTTATCATCATCCACCTCCCAGTTTCACCAGAATATTGTTGGGAATGAATGACATGGCAGAAGCGGCAAAATCCAAAATTGCACAAAGATGGCAAAGTGATACAAGTTTACATTGCTTGACAAGTTCTCATCTCCTCTTGGTCGACAAGTGCTTTGACGGGTTCCCTTTATTAGATTCAGACTTGCTGCTTGCTTAGAATTTTAGTTTTTGGAAGTAATTGTGGACAATTTCAATTTTGTGATGGTTGTTTGAGGGATGATTGTGGGAGGGCACTTGGGCGTCGCCACTGACAGAATCAGATTTTTTACTACTAGCCCAAATTATATGTAAGATTTTTGCAAGCCCGTCAATTTGAAGGCTAGTTAGAACGATAGAAGGCATGGCCTAGCCTCTCATATACTACGGGTGCTAATTATAAAAATTCTACATGGAGAGGGGGGGGGCGGGGGTGGGGGGCGGGTGCGTGGTGGTGTTGATATGGGGGGAATTCCACAGTTTCATATTCAATTTCTTATAAAGGTAATCAAAGAGAATTCATTACACAAACCACAGATTCCACTAAAATAGTCATTTGAAACTCATAATCGACATAGCCATTAGAGAACAAAATACAAAAGCAGCCATAAGCAACAGGCCGGCTCAAGACAATTTGAGGCCTAAAACGACAATCCTAAATGAAGCATTTTTTTTATTATTAATATTATTATAATATTTTATTTAAAATTTATTTTTTTATTGTTTTAATGCAATATTACTATTTAAGTTTTTATATTCAAATTTTGCTAACATAATTTTTTCAATTGATAGTATGGCTAATGACCAGGGGTGGCTTGACCATTGGGCGACAAAAGCCTTTGCTTTAGGCCCCCCAAAAATAAGGCCTCCCAAAAAGTAAATCGCATCTTTTTTTTTCAATCCAAAAGAATAAGGCCTTAAAACATAATTGTAGCAACTTTAATCTTTTCAAATTTAAAAACAAACAATTGTCATTGTTTGGTTTTTCCTAAAGAATAAGGCCTCATAAAAGTAATTAAAGCAACTATCATCTTTTTACATTCCAGAAAAAACAAGTGTTATCTTTTCATATTTCAAAAACAGAATTAAAGATCACTTTCACCATTGAGAAAATATTACCATTAAAAGAAAAAAACCCTAAAATCACAACAAGCAAGAAATCATTTTCTGTTATGAAAATCCTCCAGTTTGCACAATTTTTCCTCTATATCTATGCTGCTTGAAATCCTTTGAAGACAACTTCAAATATAATCTTTCCTTTTTTCATAGTGAATTAAGAAGCTGCGTAAAACTCAAAAGCAATCTGCAGCTGTAATCTTTATGGCCAACGTTGATAAATCACTAAATTAGCTTTTGTGGTTCTATGCTTTTAAAAAAAATTAATTACAAGCTCATATTATATGTTTACTATAGTTAGTGTTTGTTTTATTTGTAAAATTATTAGTTATAATTTATAAATATTAAATATATCTACTAGAAAAATATTGACAATACCTGTAACTGTTGCTTTTATAGAACGAAGTTTTTCAAAATTAAAATTGATAAAATTCTAATTTAGATCAACAATGTCACAAAAAAGATTAAGTAGATTAGTAGATTAGTCATACTATCAATTGAAAAAAACATGTTAGCAAAATTTGAATATAAAAACTTAAATAGTAATATTGCATTAAAAAATGAAAAAAATAAATTTTAAATAAAATATTATAATAATATTAAAAATAAAAAAAATGCCTCATTTAGGATTGTTGCTTTAAGCCTCAAATTGTCTTGAGCCGTCCCTGGGCATATCTACTAATCTACTTAATATTTTTTGTGACATTATTGATCTAAATTAGGATTTTATCAATTTTAATTTTGAAAAACTTTTTTCTATAAAAGCAACAGTTAGAGGTATTCTCAATATTTTTCTAGTATATATATTTAATAGTTATAAATTATAACTAATAATATTTACAAACAAAACAAACACTAAATATAATAAACATATAATATGAGCGTGTAATTAATTTTTTTTTAAAAGCATAGAACTACAGAAGCTAATTTAGTGATTTATCAGCGTTGGCCACAAAGATTACAGTTGCAGATTACTTTTGAATTTGATGCAACTTCTTCACTATGAAAAAAAAAAGATTATATTTGAAGTTGTCTTCAAAGGATTTCAAGTAGCATAGATATGGAGGAAAAATTGTGCAAATTGGAGGATTTTTATAACAAAAAATGATTTCTTGCTTGTTGTGATTTTAGGGTTTTTTTTCTCTTTTAACGGCAATATTTTCTCAATGGTGAAAGTGGTCTTTAATTCTTTTTTCGAAATATGAAAAGATAGCACTTGTTTTTTCCGAAACGTAAAAAGATGATAGTTGCTTTAATTACTTTTATGAGGCCTTATTCTTTAGGAGAAACCAAATGATAACAATTGCTTGTTTTTAAATTTGAAAAGATTAAAGTTACTACAATTATTTTTTTGAGGCCTTATTTTTTTGGATTGAAAAAAAAGACGCGATTTACTTTTTGGGAGGCATTATTTTTTGGAGGGCCTAAAGCAAAGGCTTTTTGTCACCCAATGGTTGAGCTACCCCTGATAAGCAACGTCTTCAAGAATGAATTGCTTTGCTCGAGCATTTCTAGCTTTAACTTCAAGCCTATGTTCTCCATAGCTTGGTTGTCAGCAGTGGTGCTTCATGGGATTAGGATTTTGTGTTAGAATTGTGGTTAGGCCTTGGAGAGAGAGACAGAGACGATGAGTAGGAGTCTCCATGTCCAAGGTGGTGAGGAGCTTTGGGCGGTCTCAAAGTGTGGAATAGTCAAATCGCAACTTTGGGCAGGTGGTGAGATTTAGAGTAGGAAACAAAGATATCCTTAGTGGTGGATGAGTTCGGGTATCCTTAATCCTGTGGTGTGGTATCAAAGAGGGGGAAAAGGATTTGTGATAGAGAGAGATAGAGAAAGAGAGGGAGAGACTCGGAGAGAGAGAGAGAGAGGAGATGAGCATATTTCCCCTTCTATGTTTTTGCTTTGGCTTTTTTTTTTAATTTATGGTCAATCTCTATCCAACTGGTGGACTCCACTATTGAAACAAATGGGATGCCAACGAAGCAGTGACTCCGGCCGTAACTCATGGTGTAGGCTTAGCATTATTGTTAAAAAAAATCATGTATCTGATGGGCTAAAGGGCCACAGCAGCATATCAAATCTTTTGCTTATTTTTTCAGAACATATATAAAACAAAAGTGGTAAAAAGAAAAGCTTTAGGGGTCATTTGTTAATTTCACACATGATGTGAAAATGCTTTACATATGTAAATGACTCACATGTGAGTCATTTACATATTCAAATGACTCACATGTGAAATATAATTCTTTGTTTGTTTTTTTCACACCTTTTTACATGTGAATCTAAGAGCGCATATTTAAATAATTTGAATCTTTTTGTAAATATCTCACAATCCAAGGAACATCAACAGATGGAATTTGGCCTCATGACTATTTTTGATCTTATAAAGATGATATATGGTTCAGATCAAGATTTTGGGCCACACATAATTTAAAATTTTGAAAAAGAAGGGCTGAAAATGCCTTTTACAATGGGTTAATGTAATAGGTTATACATTTTTTTTGATGAATTTGAACATTGGAGCAACATCAACGGTTGAAAATTGCTATGTTGGTCATTTTTGACCTTATGAAGACAATGAACAGTTCTGATTATAAAAAGGGGACCCACAGTAATAAAAAAAATAAAAAAGGCAGACTGGGATTGCCATCTACAATAGATTAATAGATGTATTATTTTAATGATATCTCAACATCTAAACAACATCAACGGTTGAAAATTGGACACATGCCGTATTTCATATTGTCAAGAAGATGATCGGCTTTGATTTTATGCATGGCTCCCACAGAAACGGGAAAATCATAAAAGGTGGACTGGTGTTATCATATATAATAGATTAATTTAACAGCTATAATTGTTTGATGATATCTCAACATTCAGGCAACATCAACGGTTGAAAATTATTATGGTAGCCATTTTTGACCTTCTAAAGACAATGAACGGTTCTGATTATAAAAATGGAACCTACAGTAATAAAAAAAAAAATAAAAAGGCGGATTGCTATTGGTATGTACTGTAGCAGCGCCCCATAATAATTACATGTGTAACACTTTTACACCATATGAGGTGTGAAAATTTTTTACAGAAAAACAGGCCTTTTTCACACTATTTTCACATCCATTTTATATATCCCACGCGTAAATCAAGCTAAACAAACGTAATGATGTGTAACCATTACGCATCATGGCCATTTACATATGTAAAGTGCTGCAAACAAACGACGTGCAAGTGGGATACTACCCCTTTTTTTTCACTCTTATAATAATGATTAGGGATTTCCACTGTATTCCCTGGCCCTTCCATGTTACTTTTGTCATTTTCTTTCCCCCATTTCCCCACTTCCGCCGGTAAAGACAATGGCATTCAATAAGACCGAAAGCAAAAGCGACCCTCGGGCAAATCCAATTTGTTTCACACGCTCACATGCGTGTGGACACCTCCCTTCTTTTCCAATTTGCAACGCATGGGCCCCACCCCTTAGTTTGCTCCCCGCGTCTACAGGGATGAACTTTCCCTAATGAGTTTGGAATCTCTGAGGCTCTATCTTATACACAAATCTTGAGTTGGAGTGAAACTTCGTACGAAGGCCCACCCATCGAAAAAGTCGCCCAAAATGAACAATCATTTATATATGGGATATCCATATATCTTTCTTACTTAAATCTAACCTAATCTCACTGTAAAATAATCATTCGATTGAAAACATGATTAACAAAATCTTTCAAGTTTGGTGATGTATATCATACCAGGAATGTTCATTTGGAACAATTTGGATTATAAATGGGTGTGCCTCATGATTAAATTCCAAGCCTTCAACTCAGAATTTCAATAGGTTGAACACGTAGAGGATTCGAATCACTCCTACCTAATATTTCAAAAATCTCAACGGGTTGGGTCCCACACTGTTGACCCTATTCACATATACGTGTAGAGGGCCTATTGGCCCAGACCCCTTATAAAAGGAATCCACCTCTCCATGCATTTTCAATTCATCACACGCCAAAACAAAGATGGCCAGACACATATCCATGTGGGTCTTGGTCTTTGGAGTGGTGGTTCTCTCTCTCACCACTCTTTCAGAGTCTGCCCATGGATTGTTAGCCAAAATGGCCCATTCTGGGAACTTTGAACGGATTAGATTCGCACATCAATGGTATGATTAAACGTAAATGGATCTCCAAAATTTTTGGGCATACCTGAATCTATCGCTAACGGAGACGGAACGGATGCCAAAATGGGTCTTACAACTCCCTCAGTCTTCTCTTGATGCCAGCAACTCGATGGTGATGCTCAGCCTTTGATTTGAATCCATATGATGTATGTGTAAGTGAAGAAGAGGGAGTTTCACCGGCTTTTATAGCCATCTGATCATCACTGATGGTTGCAACGCTCCTCTGTCATTATGGAGCGTTGCTGCAATGCATTCATAGAGATTCAACACAGGAGAAACTGAAAAACGATATGCATGGGCAGTGAATGACAATGAAGGGGAGAAGAGAACCGTTACAGCACTGGACGGTGGTCATTTGGACCACCACCCTCGTCTTCCAACAATCTCCCACTTGGTCCATATGACCACCATACATCCACTTAGTATATATATAGTATATAGAAAATACTTTATTTTGCAAACAAATTTTGAAAACGACTCTAACTGATGCGCATCATTTGAAAAAACACCGATCATCCATAAAAATTGTAATACTAAGGTCTGTAATCTGTGATTAGGTTAGTATTCTAATGCGAACTGCGGCGATTACACATCATTACGATATATTTCCTTCCACAATCACAACACCAGTATCCTTTCCTAATCAAGAACTTAACTTTAATATGACTACTTTAATGGGAACTATAATGCCATAATACTTTTATATTCTTACTTCATTGCATAATTATCACATGTGAATATATAACAAAGTAAGAGTTGCAAAATCGTTTTTTTAATTGATCAATAAATAGTGTCATACATCATTGATTCCTTCAAGGCATATCTTTCAATCCCATACTTAATACATGGTCTTTAAAATCATTTGGCGCCAATGCCTTTGTCAATGGATCAGCAATCATGAGCTTCGATGGAGCTCCAACAATTGACACTAAACGATCTCGCACCTTTTCCTTCAAAACAAGGTACTTTACTTCCAGAAACTTTGATTTACTGGAACATTTCTCATTCTGCACAAAAAGTCGAGCAGCATTGTTATCGCAGTAAATGTTTAGCAGTTCAGAAACACTGCCCAAAATTCTAAGTCCCTTGATGAAGTTACGCATCCATCAGTGAGGGTCAGATGGCTATAAAAGCCGGGAACACATACATCATACGGATTCAAATCAAAGGCTGAGCATCACCATCGAGTTGCTGGCATCAAGAGAAGACTGAGGGAGTTGTAAGACCCATTTTGACATCCGTTCCGTCCCCGTTAGCGATGGATTCAGGTATGCCCAAAAATTTTGGAGATCCATTTACGTTTAATCATACCATTGATGTGCGAATCTAATCCGTTCAAAGTTCCTAGAATGGGCCATTTTGGCTAACAATTGGTATCAGAGCCAATGGTATTTGTGTTGGACGGGTTAGAATTATAGAAAACCGGACGCTCTGTTTGCAGAACAGTCAAACAGAGCATCACAGAGAGCACAAAAAAAAAGTTACAGTGGACCGTCATCTAGGGCGACGGCTGTCCGGCAGCAGGTGCTGCGCCCCGGCGCAGCCGCTGGCAGGCGCTGCGCAGCAGTGCAGGTGCAGCGCTGCGCCCAGCGGCAGCGCAGTATCAGAAAGAAAGAAAAAAAAAGGTTTTGCAGTCGCCGGCCGGCGACCGGAAAGGGCCGGTAGTCCCTGCCGCTGCCGTCGCCGGCCTCGGGCGGGACCCCAGCCGTCGTCCGCAGCCCTACCAGTGTGTCTGGGGACCCCGGCTTTTCATCATCTCTGTGAAGGAGACGATGAATAGTGCCGGGTCGTTTTTCGGGTCTGCCGGGTCGCTTTGTGGGTCAGGCCGATGACCTGGAAGGTAACCCAATTAAATATGGATCTGGGTTTTTTTTAAGATAGGTCAACCCGCAGAACTGACCCGACCCGCTGTTCATGACTCAAACCTTATACGGGCCGGATATTGCAACCCGATTTGGATCCGACCCGACTTGCGGGTCAAGCTTGCAGTCTCGGCTTACAGGTCAGGCCTGACCCAACTGACCCGG
The DNA here is from genome assembly GCA_037013555.1 of Sextonia rubra. Taxonomy (NCBI): domain Eukaryota; kingdom Viridiplantae; phylum Streptophyta; class Magnoliopsida; order Laurales; family Lauraceae; genus Sextonia; species Sextonia rubra. The sequence continues at coordinate 14,271,200 of JASUAD010000008.1, forward strand.
TTCAACTGGAATTAAAGTAGATTGGGCCTCGGTTTCGAGTTTTAGACTGACCCGGGTCGACTGACCTGGACCAGCCCAACATAACAGAATATATAAATGGCAGGTCAGGTCCGACCCGACCTGACCTGACCTGATCTGAACCCAGTAGAGTTGGGTTTCCAGTTATGTCACAGGTCGGTTCTGACCCAACCCAACCTGTCAAGCCCGACTGGACTGAACAGGTCAATTTATGACCTGGGTCTGACCCAACCCACTGGCCTAGCCTGATTTGATTAAAGTATTATTATGTTGATAATTATATGTTTTCTGAATAATTGGGTCATTATAAAATTGATCCGTTCCTATCAGAACCGTCCATTTGATATATTTAAATTCTGTAATCATTCTGATGGGACTGGATCATTTAAATGTGATCAGATCAAGGCCAGATCAAGGAAAAATGGACGATTAAAACCTTATTTTGATCATTACGGACACATATGATATCGGATTTTCGATCCGTTTCTTTTGTTGTGTTCCTTATGATGAGATCTACCATATTAGTAAATTCAATTCCCGATCCAATGGTTCAATGATCATATCATAAGGTTTTATGCATGTTTAACTCATTTAAATTCATGTTTTCCGCTTATTGTTTACATGATTAATGTTGTTTGAGTTATAATTTGTTACATGCATGAATGTTTGATGAATAAATTAGTGTCATAGTATTCAATTTGAAATTATGAGTTAACTAGGTAGTCACCAAAGTGGCCCAGTTACGATGAAACTCATATTTTACATATTGAATAAAAGATACCGTATATGACACTTAGATTGCAATTTCACTTAAAGGATAGATAATCGACCCAAAGGAGTTTATCTTTCGATTATTTGAAGATTGGGATAAAACACATTAAAGATGTTTTGTGAATTCGTGTTGATCTATGCCCAAAGGTGGGATCTCACTTATTCACTTAATAAATTGTGGTTTTATCAAATAATTGAGAATAATAAAATTAACATGTTGCATTTGACCCAAAGGTTATTTGTAATGATGTAAAATTATTATTTTGTTGTAAGATTCCCTATGAATTCAAAGTATTATAGAATTGTGAAAATAATAGTTTATTTCTTCTTTCGTTTACAGCTTCTTCCTCCAGATCATTGACTCTTCCCTCGTGCTTAGGAACCATTCCCTTATTAGATGGATCAAACTATCTCGAATGGTTAGACATGTTAGCATTGACCATAACTTTTCTCGACTTAGAAATGGCCTTAGATGAGCCCATGCCTCCTGCCCTTACCGAACAGAGTTCTGCACCTGAAAAGGCCAAACATGAACAGTGGCACAAATGTGACAAGAAATGTCAAAAAATTATTATGACTTAAGTTTCTAAGAGTATTAGAGGATCACTTGATCCAAGAAAACATGCCAAGGAACTCTTAGAACAGATCAAGTCACAATTTGAAGTGACTGACAAGGCATTATGTGCCACATTAATGAACAAATTAACAAACATGCAATACGATGGGACGAAGGGAGCTAGGGAACATATCCTACTCATGTTTAACCTTGCATCTAAGTTGAAGGATATAGACATAAGTATCTCAGATGGATATTTGATCCAATTCATTCTGGATTCCTTTCCCCCTGCATTTGGCCCGTTTAAGGTAACTTACAATCAGAGCTCTAGTCGGTGGACCATAACTGAACTGATTGCAAGATGTGATCAAGAAGAGAGGAGGCTTAAGGCTGAGGGGCAATTTCAAGTAAACTTAGTCTCCCAAGTTAAGGGCAGGAAAGGTTTTAGAAACCTTAAGAACAATGCCAACATGCCCAAGGTAGATCCGAAAGGTCAGAAACCGATGAAGAGAAAGGGAAAGAAAGGGTCCGAAAAATGTCACTTTTGTGGCAAGAAAGGACATTTCAAGAAGGACTGCCTCAAAAGGAAAAATTGGTTTGAGAAAAGAGGTAAGCAAAGAAATTTATCTCTTGTATGTGAAACCAATATTATTAACGTCCCATCTAATACATGGTGGGTAGACTCTGGTGCAACCGTTCACATTTCTGGTTGTATGCAGGGATTCCTTTCAACCCGGAGGCCAAGTGATGGGGAACGAACCATCGTTATGGGGAACCGGAAGGAGTCAAGAGTCAAGACAGTAGGCACATATAGGATGGTGCTAGATACCAGATTCGTTTTAGATCTGCCAAACACCTTCTATGTTCCAGAGATTTCCCGAAATTTGGTTTCTATTTCTCAATTGGATGTGAAAGGATATGTCTTTAATTTTGATAAAGGATCTTTGAAACTATTTTTCAATAATATAATGATTGGTAGTGGTTTATTGTGTGATGGTTTATATAAGTTACAGTTAGATATTTTATATACACAATCACTGACTACACACCATGTTTCTTGTGGAATGAATGTTGGCATGAAAAGACGACTGATAAAAAAGAACTCCTCCATGTTGTGGCATAAACGGTTAGGACACATCTCGAAAGAGAGGATGTTGAGATTAGTGAAGGATGGGTTATTACCAACCCTTGATTTCACTAATTTCGGTGTCTGTGTTGACTGTATTAAAGGAAAACAGACACAAACAGTCAAGAAAACTGCCACACGAAGTTCTGAACTCCTGCAGTTAATCCATACGGATGTTTGTTGAAAAATAGATATACCTTGTTTTACAGGAGAACAATATTTCATCACATTTATAGATGATTACTCACGTTTTGGTTTTGTCTATCTCATTAAAGAAAAGTCTGATGCTTTGACTATGTTCAAAATATTTAAGGCAGAAGTAGAAAAGCAATTAGATAGGAAGATCAAAGTTGTGAGATCGGATTGTGGTGGTGAATACTATGGTAGGTACACTGAAGCGGGCCGTAACCCAGGTCCGTTTGCAAGATTCCTAGAATCCGAAGGTATTGTTGCCCAATACACAATGCCTGGAACTCCTCAGCAGAATGGAATTGCTGAAAAAAGGAATAGAACTCTTTTAGATATGGTTAGGAGTATGGTTAGTAATACTTCGTTACCCAAGTCTATGTGGGGTGAAGCACTAAAGATGGCCATGTATATTTTAAATAGGGTTCTTAGTAAAGCAGTTCCTAAAACTCCTTTCGAGTTGTGGAGTGGAAGGAAACCCAGCTTAAACCATTTCAGAGTTTGGGGATGTCCATCTGAAGTGCGAGTGTATAATCCACAAAAAAAGAAGTTAGACCCTAGAACTGTGAGCGGATATTTTATTGGTTATCCAGAAAGGTCTAAAGGGTATCGATTTTACTGTCCTAATCATTCACTAAGAATAGTTTAGTCCCATAATGCTAAGTTTTTGGAGAATCATGACAACAGTGGGAGTAGCGAGGCTAGAAACATTAGATACAAGAAGATTAGAGATGAGCCTCAATCCTCTACTCAAGATGGATTAATGATTCCACTTGATATAAGGGCATTCCCAGAACGATCTGTTGATCCAATTCCTCAAGATACACAACCAACTCCTCCAATACAACCAAACATTCCTGAAGAAAATCCGGAAGTATTGAAAAGGTCGACTCGTATGAGAAGGCTTGCTGTTTCGGATGATTATGTTGTATATCTAGAAGAATCGGATATTGGAATTAAAGAAGATCCAAAAACTTTTAATGAAGCTATACACAATGACAATTCTGATAAATGGTTAGATGCTATGAAAGAAGAATTAGAATCCATGGCCGTAAATGACGTTTGGGATCTCGTTGAACTACCTAAAGGGTCCAAGACTGTCGGTTGTAAATGGGTCTTTAAGACCAAAAAGGACTCTAAAGGTAAAGTTGAACGATTTAAAGCCCAACTAGTGGCTAAGGGATTCACTCAGAGAGAAGGTCTCGATTTTCACGAAACCTACTCTCCGGTATCTAAGAAAGACTCATTCAGAATTGTAATGGCTCTAGTAGCTCATTATGACTTAGAGCTATATCAGATGGATGTTAAAACAGCTTTTTTGAATGGGAATCTTGATGAAGAAATGTATATGTAACAACCTGAAGGGTTTGTTCAACAAGGTAATAATCGAAGGCTGGTCTGTAAGTTAAAGAAGTCGATATATGGGCTGAAATAAGCTTCCAGACAATGGTACTTAAAGTTTAATCATATTATTACATCTTTTGGTTTACCGAAAATCCAGTTGACCATTGTATTTACCTTAAGATCAATGGGAGCAAGTTTATCATTTTAGTCCTGTATGTAGATGACATTTTACTAGCCAGCAATGATCTTAGTATGATCCGAGAAACTAAAGTATACCTTAAGAATAATTTTGACATGAAAGATATGGGTGAAGCAACTTTTGTAATAGGAATCGAGATATTCAGAGATCGATCTCGAGGATTACTCGAGTTGTGTCAAGAAGCCTATATGCAAAGTATTCTCAAACGTTTCCGAATGGAAAGGAGTAAATCACAAAATGCCCCAATGTCTAAGGGAGATAGGTTTAGTAAAGATCAATGCCCCATGACTGATATAGAAAAGTTAGAAATGAATAAATATCCTTATGCGGCAGCAGTAAGAAGTCTAATGTACCTACAGACATGCACGAGGCCAGATATTAGTTTTGCAGTTGGGATGTTAAGTCGATATCAAAGTAATCCAGGCATAACTCACTGGGTAGCTGTCAAGAAAGTGATACGTTATCTCAACGGCACTAGAAGATACATGCTCACATATCAGAGATTCAATACGCTGGAGGTCATTGGATATTCAGATTCTGACTTTGCGGGTTGTCTCAATACTAGAAGGTCAACATCTGGTTACATCTTTCTGTTGGCTGGCAGGGCAGTGTCGTGGACGAGTGCAAAGCAAACGCTAGTCACTCCATCCACATTTGATGCAGAGTATGTGGCGTGCTTTGAAGCCACGGGTCATGCATTATGCATTCATGGAGATTCAACACAGGAGAAACTGAAAAACGTTATACATGGGCAGTGAATGACAATGAAGGGGAGAAAAGAACCGTTACAACACTGGGCGGTGGTCATTTGGACCACCACCCTCGTCTTCCAACATAGGCTAGACCCAACTGACCACAAACCAAAGCCTTTTGAGAAGCCACCTCCTCAGCACAAGCCCTCATTTGAGAAGCCACCCCCTGAGCACAAGCCCCCATTTGAAAAACCACCTCCAGAACACAAGCCCCCAGTTGAGAACCCACCACCCAAACAAAAGCCCCCAGCAGAGAAGCCACCTCCAGAACAGAAGCCCCCAGTTCATGGGAACGAGCGTATAGCATCTGAGAAGCCTCTTCCAGTGCACAAGCCTCCATTTGAGAAGCCACCTCCAGAAACCAAGCCCCCATTCAAGAAGCCACCTCCGGAGCACAAGCCTCCATTTAAGAAGCCACCACCACAGCACAAGCCCCCAGTTCATGGAAATGAGCGCATAGCATCTGAGAAGCCTCCTCCAGAACATGAGCCACCATTCAAGAAGCCGCCTACAGAGCAAAAGCCTCCATTCAAGAAGCCACCCCACCACATGCCTCCCACAGCCTGAACAACTGACCACGGCGTAGCTAGCCATGCCCATTGATATATAGATATATATATGGATAGGAATAAGATGGGTATAGAGTATAGAGGCATTTGCTACTTAGTTCTTTTATGTATTTGTATGATGTGTAGCATGAGGTTATGTGTGGATATATTAGTAGAGAGGATGTCTGTAGTCGTCATACTTTATATTAGCATCACCTCTTTGCTAATTTTTCAGGAGTAGAAATCATGTTAATTTGCTTGTGCCATGTTATTGATTCGTTGAAAAGAGGTCTGCCAATTCTGGGCAGAGGTGAAATTTGGTGGGGAAGTCAATACATCGGTGATTCTTCCAAGGACCCCACCAGAAAAATCCGGGAATTATTCATGTCATGGTCTACAATTTCGCACTGATTGAAAATTAATGACCTCAGATCTCAATCCAGTCAGGTCTGAATCCAAATGAGCGTATACTATATGTTGTATAAAGCATATATGAGAGATGTTATTTTAAAGGGAGTTTGACAGAATTCCTGCCGTAACTTGAAGTTAAAAAATTCCTGGCAAGTTGTTCGTACAACAAGGGGAAGCAAATGAACGGAAATTGTGCAATATCCTATGGACATAGGATATATAGCATTGTATAATATTTAATGGCCCAAGGATATTGTAGGGAATTTTTTTTTCCCTTTTTTTAACTTCAACATATGGCAAGCAAATGTCAAGTCTTAGAGGACTTGAAAGATGGACTGGTGGTAGGCATTCCATTTCCCATACCACCCTAGCCTCCCTGTTGGCTAGTGAGCAGCCAAGCAAAGCATATAAATATATATGGGAAATATTTAAGTGCATTCATCCCTCACCATATTGGTGAGGGACACTCACCAAAATATATATAGGGACATATGCATAAGAAGAGACCCCTATATGGACAATTTCCATATATATATATATAGGGAAATGATCCTATGGGGGCTGTTTGTTAATTTTCCCTCATTGTAAAGTTAAAGTCATCTTTCATTTCACCACATAACAACCCCAAAAAGCCAAATCAAAATACCACATTTCAAAAAAAATTCTTTTACCTTTTTACACAAAAAAGTCAAAAAGTTACTTTTTCATCTTACTAACTGACAAAAAATATCTACTTTTAACACAAAAAGTCAAAAAATTACATTATCTTTTCACTAAAAAACAAAATCTAATCATTAGATTGATTTAAACCCTCTTATTTTTTTATCTTTTAAAATTACAATTCACATCACTTCACTCTACTAGTTAAATTAATAAACGGGCCCATAAGGACGGTCCTTACAAACTATTTTTTACCGTTTTGGACAGTTAGGCCGACGTTGCGAGCTATCCAAATGGATCACATACATGACCCTCCTAAATTGCACACGTCCACCAATTTTAGTTCCCATCTGAATAGATTAAACCATTGGATCGACTGCATGTTCATCTGAATAGACTTTACATATATATTTATTTATATATACATAAGTCTGCAGTTAATCCAACGGTCCAATCTATTCGGATAAGACCCAGAATTAGTGGACTTGTGCAATTCATGGGAGTAATGTCTGTAATCCATTTAAATGGCTCCCACTGTGGACTGCACTATCCAAAATGGTGAAAAATAGTCCATAAGGACTGTAAGGACGGTCCTGTTCTCATATATATATATATCAAGTCTTAAGATAGCCATATGATTAGAATCACTACTGCAAATTAATAGTATATTATATTAATATTAGTATATATTTTAAAATAAGGATTGCTGCCGTGCGAGACACTCCCTTGTGAGACACTGTGTGAGACAACTATTACATCCCACCGGGACTCCACAATCACGAGAGAGATGGAGATTGAAAGATTTGGTTTTGACCATCCTAGATATGATATTTTATTGAATCCAATGATCCTATCCCTTGATCTGTGTCTTACAAGTTTAGTGGTTTTAAATTTAAAGCAAAAAAAAAAAAAAAAAAAACTCACAGGAGATCTAGTGTCCATTTTATTTAGATTGGAGTAAACTTCATGGCATCAATGACAAGTAGTGGCGGTCCATTCAGATGATCATATAGTCAGTTTCATCAGGTCATCTGTCTCATGGCAAAAGCATGCCTAGGAGATAATGTCTCAAATGAAATATAACATTTTTTACCCAATAAGTACTTCTCAAGAATTTTGTGAGAGGTAAGAATTTTAATATCTTCGGGAACCACCTATAGTAGGGATACTTGTATACTATGTTTTATTAGTCCCTTCCACCTCTCCAAGGTGAAAACTAAGGGTGTAAAATATGGGCAGGCTACCCAAGCTTGGCACGGCCTAGCCCATATTTTACGAGCCATGGCCATGGGCTGGCCTGCTCATGATGGAAATAAAAAAGCAAACCCCCTCCCACCCAATAGTCATAAAACGGTCAAATGGGGGGAGGGGGGGTTGTTGTATTGGTGTCTTTCTCACCCCTCCTACCATTTTACCAATATTACCCTCCCCAACTACCAAATAACAGTCATATGAGTGGTATTTTGTGTCATTTGACTATTTTGAAAATATATAAATACCCTTCCCCTCCTCCATTGCTCACCCACACTACAACTCTCTAATTCTCTCATCCTCTCTCCAAAGTCGAAAGCTTTCATTATCTCACTAAGCTCTCTCTGAGTTCACTAAGTTTACTTTACAACTCTTGATCTGGATTGGAGCCTGAACTAGAGGTGATTTGCTAAAATCTCTCTCTCTTTCTCTTTCTCTCTCTCTCTCTCTAAGCTCTAAAAAATGGATGGGCCATCCCGGCCACCATTCAACAATGACGCAAGGCAAGCTCAATGTTCTCCTTCTCAAAAAAAAAAAAAGAATAGAATAATGATTCGTGATATTTGGAATTATTTGCAAATAGTTCCGATTACTGATAACAATAGAAAAATTGTTGAGAATATGCAATGTATGTTTTGTAATGGGCTTTACAATTTCAATGTAGTAAGTAGCACTGGTTACCTTCATAGACACTTTGCAATCTTGTATGTCCGAAACTTCTTTGGAGCAAATTGAAAAAAAAATAATAAGTTTATGTTGTTTTCAATGCTTGGAAGCTTATGTACATTTATTTTTAGCAGTTTTAATTTTATTTTAAGATAAAATCTTTTTTAAAAAGTCATTATTAATTTTTTTTCTCCAATTTATATTCTCAATTTTTTTATAAAAAAAATTAAAGAATATAGGCTGGTGGTGGCCCATGGGCCACATGGCATGGATAGGCCTGTGCCTCCCTGCTAGGGTTGTAAATGTGTCGATTCCGGTATAAGTCCATGGTGGACCTAGAACCTAAACTATTAGTGAGAGGATGGACCCACAACTGGAACTGGAACCGGTTCAGAACCAGTTTCTTAGATTTGAAGCTGGAACCATCAAGGAGAGGATGGACCCAAAATTGGATTCGAAACCGGAACATGGGGTGGGTTTGGATCCTGGTCTGGGTCCAAGTCTGTATAGAGAATGCTTTAGAAAAAGCTAACTTTTAGGAAAATTTTTCAAAAAATTGGAGTAATCTGTCGGGTCTTGTGACTACAGGCTGAAACTAAAGCGGAACTAGAACAAAAACCAATTAGATCACGGGTCCAAAAATAGGATCCAAATCTAGACCCATTTACAACCCTACCCCTACTTGGCATGGCCCACATTAACATACTTAGTGAATATGGAATGTGCTTCCATGATAGGGGCCACTTTTAGTATAATAGAGCATAGGATCTTTCATGTGATATATTCAAACCCCTGACAATCACCTATCCCCCTGAATTAGCATCCACCGTAACATGGCGCTAATCTAAATTATACTCATCATTCAATTAAACCTACAATTATTGTGATGATTTAAATGAGATGACTCATCTAAGTGAGTTGCAAAATAGGCATAGAATCTTACCTCTCACGCAATCAGTGAGAAGTATTTCTTAGCATAAGAATACCCATATCAGAAATATTCATGGGAACTTACTGCATGTTTTGATGCATGTTGCCATTCGATGGTGAACAAGTAGTAGGACCCATCAAAAGAGCGGGACACAGAGAATTTAAAGGTGCCAAGTGTGACAACAGTGATGACGGTATGCGGGAGAAAAGTATCCTAACCCATATACACAGTAACATGCTTGGACTTTGAGTCATGGTCAAAGTTCTGTCAAGGTGCACAGTTGACCTAACCCAAACCCAAGTCATTTACATCTTAAAAACTGCTGCAAGTGGGTTTGTGTCCAATGGTAGCTACATTTTGGCTTGGGGTTAAGCCTCAGATTCTAAATCCAACTTGGAATTGGATCAGACAACCAAAACTGAAATTGGCCCATAATATACCCATGCCAGACCTAAACTTGACGATAATATTGAAAACTGGCTAATACTGGAACTCCCTTGTGGGCCTGATGGTGAGCATTACATTTCTGATTGGCCCTGCTTTGACCAAGTTAACTTGGCCTAGTAAGTTATCAATTGGGTCAATTAACAGAAGTCTTAGTGTTTAGAAGCTGGATAAATATTTGGTTGGATTAGATAGCTAATATGATCCAAGCCCATCTAATGGTATTATTGCATAAAATGGGACTGCATTTATTTCAAAGATGAATCCAATCCGATATTTGGTTTTCGTCCGGATAAATGGGGGTACAAGGGATCTCCTATCCAATCCATTGTTTGGAAAAAAACAAATTTCATAGGATAATTCATCCAAGTGATGTGCATACCCTTGCACAAATCCAATCCATATCCATGTTTGTTTTCCTCTATCAAAATGTTGAAATTGAATTATGGAGTAAATTTGACATCCAGAATTAGAATATCAAAATATATGATGATAATAATTTTTTTTGCATTATAAAAATTGAACTAAACTTTAATATTTTGATCCATATAATGTTAGGCTCACTAAACCTTTGCTTAATGTGAGGTGATGTGGATTTGCAACACTATAGCTGTGATGACCTCATTGTGGCTCCCTCATTCTATAAATGGTGCAAGTCAGCTCAAGCTCAAGTTTCACTAGGTAGAACACTATGATAAGTTTCACAAAATCAAGTATAATAAGGTAACTCCAACTATATTAAACTAGGGGAATCACAACCCTTGCAATACAACTATTCCTTAATGACCATGAGGTAGCTACATAGACTAGCTTAATTAACAGGGGAAGCCAAAAAGACTATTATATTGCTAAATTTCCCACGGACTACCAAAAAGAACAAAAAGTTGCATTACAGAGGATTAATTTAATCATAGTCAACCACATACAAACATAGCATAATAAATAAGTTTAACGAACTACCACCAGCATTGATGTGATTTAAGTTACAAGCCAACCTAATAGCATACCAGAATATTATCATAAGAATAAGTTAACAAGTTTGAAGTTATTGGGCATTGCCCACAAAAGGAGATTAACATAACATAATAAAGTAGTGCTATCCATTTATGCCATTAATACCACTAGCCATTAATAAACAAGCGCCAAACCCATGCAGCCCTTTCATGTTCAGCTAAGCTAAAGAAGATATCAACCTTCCGGAGCTCATTATTGAGGGTAACGACAAGCAAAAAATATAATTCTGATCCCACTCAAATTCAACCCAAATTATCCCACCACCTAGTTGAGATTATTTAAGCCGGAATATTAGGTATTAAGTCATTATAGCTTCGAGACTTGGATAGTATAATATTGGGCACTAAAAATGCAAACAAATAAGGGATAAGTGGGACTCAGATAAAAAAGTTGCTTATCCCCCCACTTATACCCCCCTTATCAGGCTTCCAAACACATCCACTCGGCCAAACTAACTTGAGTTACTTTATTTTGTAAACTTCAAAGCTTTCTAACCATAAATCCATAATGCCAATGGACACAACAATGTTGAAGTACACAAATTATATGACCTATGGTGGTATTGCTTGGTTATGTTGTGGAACCACTACAAACTCCGATAATGAGTTGCTTTCGAACTGTCGATGAATGGTACCACGCACTATAGGGCCCTCAAATCATCATATCTACGAGTTTATGAGCCTCCATTGGCCCATATCTACCCCTATTTGTTGGATATATGGTCGTGTGTTTTTAATGTCAGGTGGGGCCAATATATGCCTTGGACCTCCCTGACCCTACCCATAAACATTTCCATCGGGATTTAGGTTCTTGATGAAAAATTAAAGATATGGGCCTTCACATGACCAAAACAACAAAAGCAACACCCACACCAAGAAAAAGGGGAGAAATGAACCCGGAGCTTAATCCACATATGACCCCTTAGTACACCCAATAACAACAAAATTCAGCTTGTTGGACTCATGAGTAAAATTATAAATAAATAAATAAAAACTCAAAAAACTTAGCCAAATCCAAAATATATCAAGAATAGGAGTGATCGACCAATGAAAGCCACCCTTCAATGCTTAAATCACTTCAAATGAACATGACAAAAATTGGGTTTTTGAAATTCCCTGTTGTTTGGCTAGCTACTGATGAAGACCATAGGGTTAAAGCTTGCATAGGGGTGCCAAAACACATGACCAAGAACACTTCGAATCGTTAAAAGATTTCAAACACGAGGATGCACCTCTCAGGAATAAAAACTCAATTCTATTAATCAATCCAAATCTTAAAAATCCTTTTCTACAATGTTATATATATAATAAAAGTACACTTAACGCTCAAGCAAATCCTAAGCTATTAATAGAAACTTCTCTAATAACAATGTAATTAGAAATCTACTAATAAACATAATATAATCCTAATCTAACTTGAAGAATGACCACTTGTGGGCCTATACTGCATCATTCGCTTGGGGTTGAAAGAAGAGTTCATCCTTGAACTAGAGTCTTCTTCAAATTGCCTCTATAAATGTAATAAATATGAAGGACTTCCTTGGCTGTAGCAGCTCAGGAATTCTTCTTCGACAGTTATGGTTTCATGAGATGAAGAGTTATTGGTCTTCTATTATGCATGAATGTATATATGTTGTCGCACATACTATGAGTTCTATTTTTATTATACATCCATGGACGGCCCAATTAGATATCACTACATCCATAGGTAGCATATCACACCAAATTGTATCTTTGTAAGAGGTGGCAAAAGTAACTTTACAAGTATGTCGAACATGCGCTTTATTGCCTATTATCAACCACTTGACAAAATAAGGGTGGTTGTGTTTGTAAACTTTCAACTTGAGGCGATCGACAGCTTGAAAGATAACATTTTCGTAACTTCCTCCATTAACAATAATTGTGTAATGCTGTCCAAGAACTGTACCCGCAGAACACTAGATAATTTTCTTAACCAGTTCTTTTTAACAGTGTCGGTGGGTGGAGCCTCGTCGATGATCATGAGAGCTTGCAACATAAATGCGAAATTGAGCAGCAACCAATGTAACTTTGTGGAACTCATTTATTGGTTTGTGTACAAAAATATTCTCTACATACACTAACTAATCCATGAATTTAGCAGGCTGTAATTTTCCATCATATTAGGAAATCATGAGTTTAATTTTTAAATCTCAATCAGAATTTTTGACTGGTGGATTTCGTTGATTCCAAATATTTTCTCCATTATCACGATTATGATCTACATGCTGATTATTGTTCAAAGTTGTCACTCTAGTTTCCAATTATTGCTAGGTGATTTGCACGCCATCGACTTTTGTGGATAATTCTCTAATGGTATTAGCTAAATTTTCAATGGAAGAAAATGAAGATTTCATCTCAACTTTCTTCTCAGTAGGCATTTTTTTTTATAAAAAATTAAAATTTGACTGACCTGATTTGTAGATCCGCACTCCACAAACACGCTATTGCAAATGGAACTAGAATCAGACCCTAGATGAGCCTAATATTGTGAAAATAGATCCTGACCATTAGATTTGACTATGCTTTGATGAGGCAGTGATGAGGTCAGCAATGATGCCCACTGTTAATGTAGGCAAGGTTGCTGTTATTGGACTTTCTATGTGGGCTTTGGACAACAGGTGGGCAAAATAGACTTAGCTCGACTTGATACTAACAATGGAATTCAGGCCCACAATCTTTAGTACACCACCCTAGCAAGAATCACCTCACGGTGTTCACGCTGGCGAAGAAGAAAAGGGCAGAATTCCGTTTCTTTTCTTCCCTTCGATCACACAGAAGGAAGAGGACGGAGGTGTGCCGCGCGAGGACGACTAGAATGACGGTAGAGCGCCACGATGCCGACCGCGGTGGAGGCCATGGTGATGGCAGACGACCACGACAGCAGTTGGTGCTGGTGGCTGTGGAGGCGACGAGCGGCAACGGCAAGATGGATGTAGCCAGATAGTTGCAGGTATGTTCACTGCAACTACCTTTCTTCTTCTTCTTTACAACACTTTTTTTTTTAATAATGCTGTGGGCTGGGGTTGGGGAAGGGAAACGGTGCGCGGGAACTAGGTTTGAGTAGCTGAAGGATTGGTTTGTTGTGTTTGTGGGGGGTTGGGGGGTTGTGTGTGTGGGGTGAGTGGGGTTTCGGGTGGAACACTTTTTTTGTTTCTTGGGGTTTGGTGGTGGGCGAGGGATTTGGCTGGGATCAGTGGGGCTCAAGTTGTGAAGGGCGATGGTAGGAGGTGGATTTGGGGCTTTTATTTTTTTTGGGGGGGATTTCTAGGATTTCAATGAGATTGGAGAGATAGGTTTGGGTTTCGACAGTGGAGGAAGATGGGTTTCAGTGGGGTGATGCACAGTGGGTGGTTTTAACAAAAAGATTTAGTGGTGACGGTGGGAATGGAATTCGAGAGGGTTCGACAGTGGGTTGTTGTCGATGAAAGTGGGGATGAGGATAGCGGGAAACACGCCGGACCACCGCAGGGACCGTTTGTCTCTAATTCCAAGGCTCTAGGGTTAAGCTTGTATTGGGGAGCCGAAGTACATGTCCGAGGAACAGACTTTAAACTTAGAAAGATGCAAATAAAATTCAATTCTATTAATCCATCCAAATTTCAAAAGTTCTTTTCTAAAATGCCATAGATATAATATAAACTTTTCTAATAATAATATAATTAAAAATTTACTAATTAAAATAATATAATCCTAATCTAATTTGAAGAGGAATCACTTGTAAGCCCATTCTGCAGTAGCCACCCACTCAACCTATAAGAATAAATTGTCAGCAGGCCAAATAGCAAAGCCAAAACCAGCATTTCCATCTGAGGCTCTAAAAGTGGCAACACTAGCCTCACTAGAGAAACCTGAATTAGAGCTCGGATTGATGCCCACTACAGATCTGATGGGAGGATTTATCTAACAGTCACACCTGGATACATGAAATTGCTGCCTCCACCACAGGTCAGGCCAAGATATGACACTTGAATGAGTCGTGTTGAATTTAGACGGTCCAAGTTGTTCACCGCTGATCAGAAAATATTTTATCTCCATGAATCAATTCCAAAGCCCATATAATGAACAATGTCTGAAACTCAACTCAACTTGGAAAATCTTACCCATCCAATTTTCTGTATCGAAGTGTGGACAATCTCGTGTATGCATCTTTGACCTTTAAACTTTGTAGCCTGGGAATACAAGGGTAAGGATTTCTATAGTCTTGACATTATTGAGATATAAGAACCAAATTGGGTCAGAATTTCTACAATGTGACATTATTGATGTATAAGCAGAAAAGCAACAATCTCAACACCAAATTGATTTCATGGGTGAAAACCAAGATTTTTGAACTGCACCATTGGCTTGATGGACCCACCTTAATCTTCCAATAACCTCAGAGACAGTTGGGAGATCTAAAATCTAATCCAGCCAATATTTTCGTCAACCGTTTGTAGGGTGGTTCAAAATGATGTGCATCAACTACAAGATCATGATTCAAAAATGGCCTCATGTCCAAGTCCAATGGTTTACCCATGTTGTAGTCCATCATACAAACGGTTCGATGACTGAAACTTTATCTCACATATACAGGTCCAATGTTGAAGGATGCAGTGCACATTCAAATAGATCGAGTCCTAATCAATTCTGCTGTCTTTGACCCAAAGGATGCAAGTACAAGGATATTCCTATTGTTTTCCATAGATGTAAGATATTACACCTGTGTTTTAAAATAAGATACAATTTGATCATCAACATAACCAAGACTAAATTATGGGCCTCAGTTGGACATACTCAAGTCACGTGAATAACATCCTTGATCAATATAATATCGTCGCATACAAAGGTCAGCATATTCAACAAGTATCAAGTGTCAAACAAGTGAACAAAAACAAAACAAAGATCACAATCGAGATCCACTCAATGGTTACAAACACAAATAGTCAAAGTAGTTCAACCAAAACCAAGTAAACCCATCCCAGAAAACATAATAATAAACTCAAACTTTTACCCAAAATAAAACAAAATAAAAGCATGTTTCAAGCAAGTGAACAACAATAAAAACAGAGATTCCACACAATAGATACATACAACCACAAATAGTCAAAGTAGTTCAACCAAAACCAAAGAAAATCAATCCCAGATAACACAACAATAAACTCAAACGCCACCATGGAGGAAGTTGAAATGACTCATACCAATGAGTTGCCAAGGTCCCCTACAATCTTTAACCAACTCCAACAATCCACACCTGCAATGAGAAGAATCATGAGAAATTTTCGAAGGGCCTCAAACTTAAATCTTGCCAACTAGAGACCAAGCCAAGAAGTGGGAGTCAATTAATCTTAATCTAAATAATAAAATAAATATATATGAAGTGGGATTCTTGGGACTCTATCAACCACCAAAGTTACTCTGCTGAGTCTTTTGGAACTTCAGGTGAGATCATGCACAAATAGCATAAATCGCCCGCTCCATCAAAAAAAGACTTCATATGTTCAATCTGAATGTGACACACAACCACCCCCTCCTTGAATGCCACTGACCCAAGGTTTTTTACACGAATCAAAATGGAATTAAATGTTGGATTTTAAACTGTTAAACCTGGGTCTTTTATGTGTTGCTGTCTTGCTGATGTTTTGCTTTTCTTCTCCCTAGTAAATAATAATTGTCACACACCACCCAAGTCCCTCACCATTAGCACTACAAATGAATTGGATCCATGGTTATTCCTGTGGATAAGAGGTGCCTCGCCACTGATCTACAAGTGGATTGGCTGTGGATTGCCAGTTTCGAGACTGAATATGTTCTTTGGTTTGTTTGTAGTCGTTATCTTTGAGTAATAGAAGTGGTTGTTTACTTGTAAAAAAAAATGGTGTTTCCACCTTCAAGCATGCCAATACAGTATCCTCAATAATTAAATGAATATATAATCCAAATGAAAACCTTCTTTTTTTGTTATCATGATTGCCCAAGATTTGCAATTAGTTTCCATGTGAAGGACCATGCTTGATGATCTAAGTAATTGATTTAATGCTCACAAAATCCATCACAACGCAAACCTCTACAAGATCCTTCAAAGATGGTCTTACATGCGCAAAGCTTAATAGTTTATCCATTGGATAATCCATCATACAAAGGATCTGGATGACTAAAAATTGGCTTTACATTTACAGGCTTATTGTTAATTCGTTCAGTCTTGTGGTGTTGGTGTAGCTGAAACTTAAACAAAGCGCATCCAATTGGGTGGGCTTTATAATTTGAAGCCAGCAACTCAACTATGCAGGCTGTCACACCGGAGACCACGAGGTAGTATTTTTTTTACCATCATCATCATAAATAACCGCAACAAACAAAGAGTTATCTCATCACAAGTGAGTGTTTTTGACAAAATGATGTTTCATTAGTAGTAACTGTTTGGTCAATGAAGCCATTGAATAATTGTTTGGACATGGAATAAAACCCATAAATTTAAAGCTAGACAGATTTGGATTCTAAGTGAAGTAGTCTTAAGTTAAAGACCAACTGCTAAAAATAAATCATCAGAATACCCAAACTGTTGGGTTTATGTCTTCTATTCCGGTTTAGCCGGATGAGTCCACTGGGTTAGCCAGGGACTGGTTTAAGGTCAAAGGTATTTTGATAATTGTACCAGGGCTTTCTTGGTGGCCAAGAAAGTGGAGACTATATATGTATAGTCTATAACCCTAGATCTTTTGCGCTAAAGAGAGGTGAGAGCTCTCTTGCCCGTGGTGTTCACATACCACGTAGGTGAGACGATGTGAGAGAACGTGTGTCTCTGTGTACTTTACTTGTCATAGTGAAGATGATCGTCTCTGTGCCCATGGACGTAGCCCTATTGGGTGAACCACGTAAATCTCGGTATCTTCTTATTGTGTGTGGTTTGTTCTTGTTGATCTTGTGATTCATGGATGCGCACAACGGGTGATGTCAGAAAATCACAACAATTGGTATCAGAGACGAGGTTGGTGTTCCTCGGGTTTCTGAGCAAGGTGGAGATCGCTCAGTGGCTTGGAGGTTGTGCGCATGAAGATCGACTGATTGAATCCTTGTCGAAGGGTTCAGATCTCTGTTTTCATAACAAAAGAAGAGAGATCAGGTTCATGATTTCTAGTTGGGCCACCATCGGAGAAGAAGAAGACGAGATTGGGTTCTCTGATCTCGCTGGATCAGAGGAAAAAGGATTCACATGTTTCGTTCAGATCTTGGAGTTGACCGCTGCGGTTGTGATCAGATCTTGTTGGGTTCGGATCGGAGAACAGTGAAACAGAGGATCGGCGAATTCGTTGGCTGCAATGAGTTGCAGACGATTGGAAAAATCGAAGGCTGCCATCGTTATAGGAGATTGCTCAGTAGAGATCACTCATGAAGATCGATGGATTGAAGCGTGGTTGGAGGGTTCGGATCTGTTTTCGTCATGGAAACAGAGGATCTGGTTTTCCAGATCTGATAGGAAAAGACCGAAGAAAAAAAAAATTGTACTCACCGGTCGCCGGTCGCCGCTGCCCGCCGCCATCACCGCCGCAGTCGCCGTCACCGCGCGTCGCCGCCCATTGCCGCAGGACGTCGGACCACCACGCCGGATCTGCAAGAGACGATCGCTCCTAGTTACCGTCTGCAACTGGTTGCAGACACAAGATAGAAGGAAACGACCCAGTTTTTCTGGGTTCTTGGGTCTTTAGGTTCGGGTCGGGTCCGTTTGACCTGACCCGCCGTAGAGGAAAAGCCCAGCAGAGTAGTGAAGATTTGGGTTTCGGGTTTTGGGTTGGGTCAGACCCAGCCAGCGGTGCAGCCCAGTCCAGCAGCACGAGTGCAGGCCGGGTCGGGTCGGGTCGACCTGGTCTGTGTACAAGAAGCCCAACCCAGCAGTGCATCCAGCGGAGTCAGCCAGATCGGGTTGGGTAAGACCTGACCCGCGTCTGCAGCCCAGCCCACAGCAGCAGAGCGCTGATGTCAGCCGACGTCAGCATAGGTACGGTCAACAATTAGGTTTGACTAGTTTCAACGGCTGAAATTGTTTCTGCGATATCTTGATCGTCCGATGTCCGATCGGAGATCCGTTTACGCCTACGGACTCGTTTCGAGCAGATCTACACAGGGGAAGAGGTTGATTGGCTGTTTGACGGTCAATGAGGAGGTTTGACCGATTGGAGCGTAGAAACTTGTTTTTACGATGTCGGAGCCATCCTGAGTCGGATTTCAGATCCGTTTCTTCCAGCGTGCTCGTGCTGATGAGATCTACAACTTGATGCAGAAATCTGGAGGAGATCTGAACAGATGTGGATTCAGGTTAGAATCAGGTCTACTCGACCTGGTTGTTGTTGCAAACCCAATAATAGGAGTCGCCGGCCTAGTTGCAAAGGGTTTGCTGATTCAAACGAAGTTGTTCGTTTGGGGTTCACATGATCGCATGTGATGTTATTCATCTTGCTAGAGCCAAGCCGGAAAAGCAGCAAGAAGGAGCTGATGCATCAGCAGTTGCCAAACATGTGTTTGATTGATCGGAGGCCCGGTCAAATGGAGTTTTTTGACTGCTAGGAGGCAGAGGTTGTTCTGCAGTTGTGAAGTCATCTGGACTTGTATTCCGTTCTGTTTTGCTTGCATGCTTGTGGTGATTGGATCTTCACAGTGATGTTGAAGATGGGGCAGGATGGTGAGTGATTCAGTATATCACTTAGATTCGTCAATGGTTTCGAGCTTTTAGTTTGAGGTGGAGTTTGACGAGATGAACTTTGCTCAAAGTTCATGTGCTGGTTCAACATGTCAAAGTGTTGAAGGAGTTTGCATCGTCGGTGCAGTGACGTACCATTCAGCAAGGTACGTGAAGACATTGCCGGTTTTATCTCTTAGTAACTCGAGTTGTGCGGAATTCAAGCCAAGGTGGAGATTGTTAGATTTATGTCTTGTATTCTGGTTTAGCCAGATGAGTCCACTGGGTTAGCCAGGGACTGGTTTAAGGTCAAGGGTATTTTGGTAATTGTATCAAGGCTTTCTTGGTAGCCAAGAAAGCGGAGACTATATATGTATAGCCTGTAACCCTAGATCTTGCGCGCTGAAGAGAGGTGAGAGCTCTCTTACCAGTGGTGTTTTCACACCACCTAGGTGAGACAATGTGAGAGAACGTGTGTCTCTGTGTACTTTACTTGTCATAGTGAAGATGATCGTCTCTATGCCCGTGGACGTAGCCCTGTTTGGGTGAACCACGTAAATCTCGGTGTCTTCTTATTGTGTGTGGTTTGTTCTTGTTGACAACGGGTGATGTCAGAAAATCACAACACAAACATCAATAAGAGTTGCCCATGGGGGATTTCTTAGGATATGATCTTTCCACAACTGTGTCATCTCATCTGCACTATCCATGACAAATTCTAGGCTCACTTGAATATGCTCAAAGTCATGAAGATACTTCACTAATATAATTTCCCCACATACAAAAGGTCAAAAATAAAAAATTCAACAACTATACAACCGGGTAAATATGACAAACAAGATCCACACCATAAATACAACATTCGAAGTAGCTCATCTTCATTTTAATTTTGTGTGTGTGCGGTTTTTTTATTTTTTTGGTTGGTGGGGGGGGGGGGGGATGGATCAAAGACAGTTGAGAAGCATAAAAGCCAAATTGAGGCCCATAAGATGGTTGGTCCACACCAATGATTGTTTATTTTAACTATAATTGATCATAATCTTTATATTCAGACTAACACCAATCATCAGAAAGGTATAACAGTAGCTTTAAGACTGTTTCGCCTTTGCACCTCACATTGGATTTTCTGGCCTCCACTGAAACACATCCTTATCTACTTAATCATCAATCAACTAAACAAACTGTTTATGTTACCATAACTTTTTTTGTTTTTGAGTTTTAAATGGATAATCTGATTTGAGACAACCATAGTCAGAACTGTACACAGGCATAGGCGAGGAGTCAATAGAAAATCATTACAAATAATTGCATGAAGAGTGACAAACTGAAAAGGAAGCAACAACTATCTGTTTCTCTTTTTTATTTTTTTTTATTTTTTTATACCTACTCAATAGCTTCTTTTCCCAGTAAATGCAACTGCAATTAATCATAATTGCATGAAGAGTAACAAACTAAAAAGGAAGCAACCCATCAGGAAAAAAAAAAAGCAACCACTAACAAATTCGATTTAATTAATCTTAAAAGATGCTTAATGATATTGAAAATGATCTTAACTAATATAGAAAAGAAATCCAAAATAAATTGGGTAGCACAACCATAGTTGTAAAACTGGCTCTTACTTGGATAGGTTAAGTCTGATGGGGTAGTCATTGAGTCAGGGAAGTGAAATGAGCCTAGCTGACTACTTGACCAGACTTGCCCAAGTTACTCGGTTGAGTGGCCTTCCCAACTGCTCGTAAGTTTGGGGCACAAAAATGAGGATGATGGCACCGACCCATTTGGAGCCTGGTCCATGGGACAAGTCCAGCTTAAACTCCTTAAATGCAACGAGCAAAAGCCCAGGGCATTATTTTACAGAATGCACCCACCATAGGATGACAACATACATGACATGTATACATTTTAAGCTCTGCGAGAGTGGTAATATTGATAGGCTCCATAAATTCGAATCCACCAATTTTTATTTTTATTTAGACTGTTGAGATTGTTAGTAGACTCTAGTCAATCACTTCATTTGAGCCCATGGATGGTGCATGCCAAACAGCAGTCTAACTCTAATTTATTAGAAGGATTAAAAATACAAACGAATGATGAGGATGAAAAAGAGAGAAAAGGGAGCAGATCCACTTGCCTGATTCTGCTCACTTAGGGGTGTTATTTGATGATAATGATCCATGATCAAGGAGGAGAAGAAGACGAGCAGGAGGGGAGAGGGAACTTTGTATTTGTTAGGTTTATGTCTTGTATTCCGGTTTAGCCGGATGAGTCACTGGGTTAGCCAGGGACTGGTTTAAGGTCAAGGGTATTTTGGTATTTGTACTGGGGCTTTCTTGGTAGCCAAGAAAGCGGAGATTATATATATGTATAGTCTGTAACCCTAGACCTGGCGGCGGCAGTTGCCCGTGGTGCTCCCACACCACGTAGGAGAGATGAGGTGAGAGTGTGGGAATCTCTTGTATGCTTTACTTGTCATAGTGAAGATATTCATCCTCCTGTGCCCGTGGATGTAGCCCTGTTTGGTTGAACCACGTAAATCTCGTGTCTCTTCTTGTGTGGTCCCTGGTGCAGTGACGTGCCATTCAGCAGGGTACGTGAAGACATTGCCGGTTTTATCTCCTAGTAGCTCGAGTTATACGGAGTTGTACGGAATTCAAGCCAAGGTGGAGATTGTTAGGTTTATGTCTTGTATTCCGGTTTAGCCGGATGAGTCACTGGGTTAGCCAGGGACTGATTTAAGGTCAAGGGTATTTTGGTATTTGTACCGGGGCTTTTTTGGTGGCCAAGAAAGCAGAGATTATATATATATATAGTCTGTAACCCTAGACCTGGCGGTGGCAGTTGCTCGTGGTGCTCCCACACCACGTAGGAGAGATGAGGTGAGAGTGTGGGAATCTCTTATATGCTTTACTTGTCATAGTGAAGATGTTCATCCTCCTGTGCCGTGGATGTAGCCCTGTTTGGGTGAACCACGTAAATCTCGTGTCTCTTTTTGTGTGGCTTGCTTCGTGTTTGATCTTGTGATTCATGGATGCACACAACGGGTGATTGTCAGAAAATCACAACAGTATTGAATCATTTGCATCCAGATAGACTTCAAGGTTCATCCACTTCTTCGCTTTCATCACCGCTCTCCTCCCTTGGGAGATAATCTCTCATATTAGTTTGTCAATTGAGATGCTTGGGACATGTACAACCTTTGGCCAGTCCTCACCTATCCTCCCATTCTTGCATAGTACTCTCCTCAAATTAGGGTATCTGTCTATGGACAATTCTTGGAGATTTCTGTGGTGTTGCAGCCCGTGGAAAACAGTTCACTCCAGGGCAGTTTGCAATAGTTAAATTTTTAAGCAATTTGAGGTTGCCCAATGAATCTGGCAAAGACCTCAAACTAGGGTAATCCTCAATCCGTAATTTAGAGAGGGACGTGAGGTTTCCAATTGACTCCAGCAAATTCGTCATGTCAAGGCACCTTGAAGTTGTCAAATTACCGAGTGATCTAAGCTTCCCAAGCCACTCTGGAGAGGCCCACACCCTTGGACAATCAAAAATTGAGGTTTTGTAGCCCATCAGAACCACAAGAGCAGATATTCAATTCCATGAGGGAGAGACAATCCTGTCTCGTGGAAGTGAGGCTTGCTTTTCACACTAGTTTACTATTTTCAACACCTTGAGAGTGCTTAAAGGAGGACACTGCTGCTGCTCCTGCAATCCATCTGACAATGATAGCGCCACATCACAATGATTCAATAGTCAGTTCTTTGAGAGCAGAGAGATTTTGTTAGATTTTGTGGACTCAATCCATCAGTTGATGTAATAAATTGATTAATTTCTTTATTTATCAATAAAATCATGCTTTACTTTAATGAGATGACTGTTATTTTACTACTTCATGCACATGACTAATACATATGACATAATGGTTCATGAGTTGAACCGGATCCCATTAGTATATTAAATGTGATATATGTGCATGGATGAGATCCACACTCGGGAGATATATGTCACAAATCTTATACTTAAATAGCTTCACAACCAGTAATGAGACTGGGCATCTCATTTGATAAGGTTGCAGCACTTTGATCACTATGAGATAGTGTGATTTGTCTCGATCATCAGAATGTAAGATTCTGGATCACGGTGTTGGTACATTGGATGTATTGAAGGACCATGAGATGCACCTTATGGAATTCTGTCTCAATAATAAGGTATGCTCTCATAATTCCCTAGCAATAGGCTTTCAATCCTGAGACATTAATGAACTCAAGTTTCTATCTATTCATTTGCTTTGAGTCACCAATGAGTGAGGCCGACTGTAGGTTAACACCTCGGTGTCTTGGGTATGTAGTAGTAGAACTGTGGGAACGTTGAATGATCAAGATGAAATTTATCTCTATTATCCCCTTGTGCCAATTAATGGATTTGTCATTAGTAAGTGCGCACCCATCTCAATTAAGAGTTAATTGAATGGTACTAATGATTATTGTGATTAATTGGGGCTCAAGGATAATAAGATGTGGAACTTAGATTGGAAGAGACAGATTTATTCCAATTGATCCACGAATATTGATAGAGGGGCCTACTTGTGGTAATTGGGAAGTTTAGGGTCTTCATTGTAATTTATTCCTAAGACTGGAGTGCAATTGCATTTATATAGTGGTGTTATTTGCAATTAACTGTGGGCCGGGATTGCACATGAGATGTGGGGTCGCGGTGTTCCAGTTGGAGCCAGTTTTCTAAAGAATCCCTAGTGGTCCCCACGCTAGCCCAAGATATTGAAAAATACTAATCCGACTTGAACTTTAGAAAGAAGAGTTTGGAAAGGAGAAAGCTGCTAATTGCTTTTGAAGTAAGACTTCTATTTCAATTAGACAAGGGAGAGATTTGAAAGTCTATAAAATCTCTTGGACGTCCAATAAGAGTCTCTCTCACGCCCAAAACCTTATTCGTGCAAGAGTTTGCGCGAGTTTCTCTCTCCTTCTCTCTTCTAGTCCCTTGGAGTTTCGAGTTGGGATTTCTCCTGAAGATTCCACCACTCTTCTTGAGAAAAGAAATCCAATTCGGGTCATAGCGTGGAAGGCTAAGAGGTGTTGAAGATTCTCATCATCAAGTAGAGTCGCAACTTCTTCATTAGAGCACTGCGGATCTCCAAAGGTATGATCTACTTCTTTCATGTCGTAGATTATTGTGGATATTTAGTGCTATTTGATTATATCTTTTAGATAGAATATTTACTGTACATGGTCACGAGATTGAGGGTAATGTATTTTGAATTGGGTTTTAGTCTTATGGATTGTTGATCCCTGTGTCAAGTGGGTCAAAAGTTTTTGAAATCTATCCACGAGACCCACCTACTTCCAACAGATTTTTCAACTGAAATGATAAGAGACATTAAATTTGGGTAATCGCTAATTTCCAAGATGCGAAGGTTGGCATGGTTTGGACCTAGTTCTTTTGGCAAATATATGACCTCTGAAATCCCTTGAATAGAGAGAAAGGCAAGTGTAGTGAAGTTGGCTGCAGACTTTAATAGGAATTCATTGGTCTGATATATTCTTATTTCTTTTACTGATGAAAGAAAATTGGGCAAGCGAACCATCCTAGGACATCATCATTTGCTTTTTGTGGTGACCATTGCTCCCGAATCAGGCATGTTGGCAAGAGAGACACTTTTCAGTGACGGGGATGTGCATAACTCTATCTTTTCGCAACCGACTCTTGTCATCATTAAATATTAAAGAGCCCGAAGACGAAGCCATAGCAGAGAAATCAGTTGTGGGCAATTAGAGATGCTTAAAGTATGAAGGGAGCGGCAGATCACTTGGTCACTATTGTCCTTGCCATTAGCTTCTTGCGCTGAACATCTCTCCAAGTTACACATATTGGAGAGTGCAACATCTTTCAGTGACCCAGACAATGGCAACTCTATTCTGGCACAACCCACTCCATTCATCTTGAGACATTCAAGAGCTGTGAGAAGATGTAGCTGCGGCAATTGAATCAATTTTGGGCAATTGTAAGTTGTAAGATGACGGAGATGATGGTGGATCGTTTTCTTATCTCTTTCTTTTCCCCGATCATCACCATGACCATCTTTTTCTTGAGATGACCATCCCTCCAAATTAGGCGTGTCACAGAGGTAAAGTTCTTTCAAAGAAGGGAATATGGGTTTGTAGTTGTGACTCCCATCAAACTCAACAACGTATTTTACAGCACTCATTTCTCTATCTTCTGTGATTCATGGAAACATAGCTGCCCAAGAGGCGGCAGGTGTTCACATCCATTGCAATGCGACGGTTTTATATCAACTAAATTTGAAAGCACCATCATCCAACTTGGAAAACTCAGGCCCATGTAGTTCTCAACAACTAGCTTTTTAAGATTTGAG
The DNA here is from genome assembly GCA_037013555.1 of Sextonia rubra. NCBI lineage: Eukaryota > Viridiplantae > Streptophyta > Magnoliopsida > Laurales > Lauraceae > Sextonia > Sextonia rubra. Next base: position 14,297,132 of record JASUAD010000008.1, read on the forward strand.
TGGGGTTTGAGGTTCTCAATCACTTCCTCTGCATTTCTTCTTGTGTCTGCTACTACTTCAACTGAAGGCCAGGATATTTCAAGAGAATGGAGATGTTGCTTCCTCTTTAAATTTGCTTCACCAGCACACGCTTCATTTCTTATATTATCAAGCCCTTCAATGTGAATATCCCTCAATATTTGATTTAAACATTTCAACTCTTCTATTCCACGCCCACTTTCTTTACCAACAGCAAATTTAGGCAACGTCCTTAGACAAGTTAACGCTCCAATTCCACTTGGTAGATGCAAATCTTTAGCAACATCAAATTCAATATGCCTAAGGCTAGTCATTTTTTTCATGTTCTCTGGCAACGTCTTAACGGGAGTTCTAAGGAATATCAATGTTTGCGAGTGACATAAGTTGCAGATCGTCTCATTTTGTAATCCATTTAGATGAGATGTCAAGGTACCTTAGATGTTTTAACTGGCCTATTGAATTTGGCAAATTTTTACGCGCAAAACTCAAATCCAATGCCCTTAGGCACGTCAAACACGTCAAACTCAAGCAACTATTAATATCAACAGGGCAACATAGAAACATCGAATGTATTTCCATAAGTTTTTCCAATGCCTCCAAATTTTTTTGTTCTCCTACTCATTCTTGGTTCTCTAATACCAAATGATGGGTTTCTCTATCGTCGATTTCCATGGAAGTTTCATCAATAAAGTATTCATTTCCCGCAACATATCTGAGAAAATCATGTACGAGGCCATGCATCTTGTACAGCTTTACATCAAAGTCATTAGTTTCCATCTTAACAGGAAACAAGGACCTCTGCAGCGAGTCATTGAAACAACATCTGCCTTTCTCCTCCAGGAATTCATCACCTTTTTCTTAATTGGAATGGCTGAAGCCGTGGGCTATCCACTGCTTGATTTGTTTATTTTTATCAATTTCACACCCTTTGGGAAATATAGCACAGTACAAAAAGCATTTTGTCAAATGATCATAGCTTAGCTTTAAAGCAGGTAAAATTCCTTCATCATTATCTGGTAGCTTCCAAAAATTACTTCTTCCCACTGACCACCGCTCTTTCCTAGTCGCCTTCTAAAAGCATTAAATAGGATGATCTGATTAGGCCCAACAGGCCAGATTGCACCATTTTTATGTGTGAGCGGTTCTCACCAAAATAAAGCTATGTACAAATGCGATTAAACAAACGCGATTGCTATCCGGTAAGCATCATTTTAGCGTAGCTTAGATAAACACCTAGATTTTGGGCCCCACTTGAATGCATCAGGTAAGATGGTGAGACAAATCTTGGTAAACAATCGTGGGTTGGGATGATGGAAAAGTTAATAGCACTCTAGGAGCCTGCAAAAATTCAGCCTCCTGGTGCAGCCTTAATCCCTTTATCTTTGTCAGGCCTGTTTGGATAGGTAAGAAATAGAGTAAAATGAAGTTAAATGGCCTAAACAGTTTAAAATTTTAACCTACCTGTTTGGTTGAGTCTGGATGAAGTATTGTTATTGGCCCAAGTTTACTCCATTTAACTTCAACCTTAAACAATCTTGTTCCTTTGAGTAAGGATCCATTTTACTCCAAAGTATTTAAGTTTTCACTTCATACCAAACATCACACGAAGAGTCTAGAGTAAAATGAACGTACTCTTGTTTAACTTTAACCCACTTCTCCTCCACTTCCATCATTGTGAAATCTACTTCACACCAAGAATCATGAAAAGTGGGTTAGTTAAGATAAAATATTTCACTCTGATTGGATGCTTAGTGTGAAATCTAAAATATTTTGGAATAGAATCAACTTTTACTCAAAGGAATTGAAGTTAAATGGATCATACACTTGGGCCATTAACAATACTTGATCTATCGGACCAAACTCATTCTAACAGAGCAGGGTTGAAATTTTGATTTGTTAAGACCCATTTAACTTCACTCTACTCTATATTTTGCTTATCCAAACGGTGGCAGGGCTGATCTGATGGGTGTTGGGTTGGGGAGGAAGGCAACTGGATCTTTCTATCGCCCACAACCTCATGATTGTCTGTGCATCCAAATGAGATGAAAATCAAGGTGCCATAGTCTTGAACCAAGCACAAATTTTAGCAGATCATAACCCCTATATGCATTTGTGCACGTGTAGATATTGTCAGGAACGGCGTAGCAGTCCCCACACTAGGATAGGCATAGACTCTGGACCCACAAAGTCCTAATCAGCACCGTCCTTCCTCCAAATTTACTAGTCCATCGAGATTTGAGAGCCATTGAGTTTATCCAGCAAGGCAACCTTAGGCTATAGTCACAATACCTTATGTGATCAGATGGTTCCAATTAGTTTGTCACTGATACGCCTTAGGGAGGCCATTGAAATCCTTAGCACCACCCGAAATCATTTGTGTGCTTCAAGGTGAGCTCCCATAGCCTGACAGAGAGAGAAATATATATTCTAAACCACATTGAGAGAGAGAGGGATTCTAAACCACATTGAGTGGTTTTTTTCCCCAGAAAAAAATCCTGTGGATCCCAACTTGATGCATGCATATTGATCAGGGGAGTGTACAATCAGTCCAGTCAATTGATCCTAGTCCCAAACTAGGTCATCAAAGCTTACAGGTTACATATCATAACAATTTACTGAGATAAAATGCAAGGACGGTTACCTTTAGCCTTGCTGCCATTGCAGAGATCATTTTAACGGATTGGATGTTAGATATAAGTGGTCCTCATGACTACACGTCTAATAACTACACATCTATTAATATTGGGCCCACGTTGAGTCCACCTATTTTAATATGCTTTTAGTCTTTCAGATTATATCTATTGTTTAATGCATAAATATAGATCCATAGGTTTGATATTTTGTTGCAAACCATATCAGATTTCACATTGGATTGATCATACCAATCCTTGAAAATTGACTTTGTAAGTTGTACTTTTCCATGGTTGTAGGAAATGACATGTTGGCAGAGACAGCATCCCATGTAACCGATTCTAATTTCCACACTGCCCAAACTCACACAACAATGCATTTCAGATGTGCTCCATAACTTTTAAACTGCTTTTGATTGATAAACACAATCAGACTCCCTTAGATGCCATCCAGCACACTATTGACAGCTTCAAAGATAAGAGATGCTAACGCTTCATCTGCTGCACTGATTATAGTACCTGTTGTACTGATTTGTATTAATGCCCTGCTGGGTTTGTCGATGTATATGAAACTAGCACTATCTGTAATGCTTCGGTTCTCTAAAGACACATTTATACCCTTCTCTTGTAAGGCCAGAAGCAAGCGATTCTGATCAATAGAACCCCAGTGTAGAAGCTGACCTTGTGGAAACTCAAGTGGTTCCATTGCAGGGACCAGCAAATGCTTCCCTTGACTTACAAGGAGCTCTCCTCTGAACCTTGCAACGGCGATATTTTCTTGGCTTGTCCTCCTAGGCTGGAGCTGGAATGCCAAGTCTGTGGACAGATCAGCTTCAAAATCAAGCCTTGAACTTGGTACGACAAGAGTTTCTCCCTCTGAGTAGTATAAGCAAGAGGGAGAAATCACGCTAGAAGCTTGGAGCTGCATCTTCAATTCTTTGGGAAGCTGCACAAAAAATCCCAAATAAAAAAAAAATAGCACCCATGAAAATATTAGTAGAAGGGGACTTCCACCACATTTTGATGTAGGATGAAAATGGATCTTAATCATTGATGGAAAAGACCGGTGCTTGGAAGTTCCTAAAATACAAAAAAGAATAGTTTTTACTAATTTCTTTTCTTTTGCCGTTACTTTCTTTTTTTTTTTCTTTGCTCAATAGAATAGATTTTTACACTACCATTAATTTTTGTTCTCAGTAGCCGCAATCACAAAAGCATTGCGTGCCTTCTGGCATTGTACCCCCAATATCGTTTCTTTCAAAAGTACACATTTATTGTTGAGTTAAATTGGATATATATGAGAGAGAGAGAGAGTCATCAACATAAAAAAATAGGACATTGTCAACTTCAACTTACCAGAACAATCTTTGGCTTCAACAACTCTAGTTGTTTTATAAAACAGAAAGTTCTCCCAAAGTTTTGACAGCCAAAGCAACACCACCAGACGTGTCTAGCATTTCCTTTCCAATTGATAGAAAGTCTGGATGTGGTTGTGCCAATTTATTGGACAAAGACCAAGATGCTTCACTGATAGTGTTCCCAACTGATGTGGTGGAAGCGCGCCCATAATAGAAGCAACTGTATCACTGCGAGTGGTTACTAATATTTTGCCCATAGTTGTCAAGTTGGTTTCGGACCCGTTTCGGTTTGGCTTCAGAGTGAAACATCTGGATTTGAGCATTTCGCTTTCCTGTTCCTGTTCGAAAATTCATTTCGGAATATATAAAAATAAATAAATATCTATGTATTAAAAATAAAAAAATTCATTCTACTAAGCATCACAAATGTAATTGCCATAAGATGATGAGCATTGGGGCCACTGGAAGTTATTTAATACTGTTTAGCACTGTTTATAAGGGCCACTAAAAGTTTAATTACTGCTTTTAATTAGCACTGCTCAATTTGCTAATTAAATCTTCTAGTGCGACACTTACAAAAGAATAAAACCATATAATTTTAGTTAAACTGTACCAATCAAATTTTATCACCCTACTCAAATTTAAGGGCCCACTTTAGGTTGATATTATTTTTCAAACGGTTTCGTAAGATATTACTATGGAAGGTATGACTTGTGATGTTCATCGGTATTACGAATCGTAACATTCAATTGAATATTGGTCTTCAACAGTGATTACAATTAAGTGAGGCCCATGATTAACTTCAGCGATCAGAAATAGGTGGGCCAAAATTACTCGTCGTAGTAACAAAAATGAAAACGACCCTTTTATGAAACATTTGCTCAAACCCTTTGCTTAGAACGGAGAAGAAACAGAAACACAAGGAGAGATCGAGCATAGCTGCTGCTCTGGCGAGAAGTTTTGCACAGTTGGCAGCGGGGACGACCTTCGGCAAAGAAGCAAATGCTCCCAACAATCGCGGTGAGGGAGAAAATGCTCTGTAAATGGATTGGAACTGTGGAGGCTGCATGTTGTAATGTAGAAGAAGATGAATCGAGTAGCCGTTGGCTCTGTCAAGGCTCTCCTCGATGAGAAGGTATGTGGAATAAATTCATTGTTTTGCTTCAGTTTCATTCGAATCCAAATACATTTCTTCGATTTTTTTTCTTTTGTCTCACGATGGATTCTTGGATTCATACGAATCTGTCAGTTTGGATACCATTCTTCTGAAATTGGGGATTTGGGCCGAAACGCTACTATTCGGGCGAAATGAAACGAAATCTGAACCGAACCTCTTCAGGCGAGATGTTCGGTTCGGTTTAAACGAGATAAATCGGACATTTGGTCCGTCGCCTTTAAGGAGAGCATAATAAATCGGACATTTGGTCCGTGGCCTTTAAGGAGAGCATACGAGCAGATGTACAAGCCTCGAAACCCACCTCTCTCTCTCTCGGCGGCTGTTGGCTTAGCCCGCCTGTAAGAAACTGAGAACCTCTCCCAACGCCGACCACCTCATATGGATATACAGAAGCTAAACCCAACTCCACCGCTCCTTCCCTCGCGAGTCAATGGACCTGCCATTAGGAGGCTTACTGCTTCAGAGCTCAATGAGAGACACGACAACGGCCTGTGTTTTAATTGTGATGAGAAATTCGGTCCTGGACGCAAATGTAAGAAATCTTTGCTCATCCAAGGGTGCTGGCTAAAGGTAGAGAATGACGAGGAATCGACTGAAGATGAGGTAGCTGTTGTGCAAGAGGAGATAAGCGATGAGACCCTAGAAATCTCACTTCACGCCATTTGTGGGGCCCATGCTCCACAGACCATGCGATTAAAGGGGAACCTAGGACGTCAGATGGTCACAGTTGTGGTGGATTCTGGAAGCACCCAACTTTTTTATCAATTAACTTGCCAAAAAGGCGGGGATACAACCTCCAAATGAAGGCCCATTTGAGGTTGCTGTAGCTAGGGGAGAGATGCTGGCTAGTAGTGGAGGTGTAAGGAGGTACATATGACTTTACAGGGGGTCCCTATCACAGTTGACTTCTATCTCTTACAATTGGAGGGCTATGATGCTGTCCTCGGAGCTCAATGGCTTAGGACACTAGGACCAATTAATTATATGGGACTTTTCCAAATTGCAGATGACATTTTACATAGACTGCAAAGAAGTGAAGTTGCAAGGAATGTCTACACCTGAGGCTAAATTTCTGGGTGACAATGACATTCAGCACGAAGTCAAGAGAAAGAAACACAGAATTCTTTTACGGCTAAATTCCCTTTCCCCAGAGACACCGCATCTCGCTATCTCCACCATCCATGTAAATCCACCATTGCAAAAGCTTTCGGAGCCGTGCAAAGATGTGTTTGACGAACCAAAACTCTGCCCCCTCCAAGGACCCATGATCATCAGATTCCTTTATTACCAAGTAGTGGCGCGGTCTGTGTGAGACCCTACCGATATCCCCATTTTCAAAAGACAGAGATAGAAAGACTAGTTGCTGATATGTTATCCTCCGGACTGATTCGACCCAGCAATAGCCCATATTCTTCTCTTGTTCTTCTTGTCAAAAAGCAAGATGGGTCATGGCAATTATGTATTGACTACCGAGCTTTAAATCAAATTACAATCAAGAAAAAATTCCCTATTCTGGTAAACGATGAATTGCTCAATGAGTTGCATGGAGCTTGCTTCTTCTCCAAGCTTGATTTGCGTTCAGGATATCATCAAATAAGAATGCATCCAAATGATATGTAAAAGACGGAATTTTGGACTTGCCAAGGACATTCTGAATTTCTGGCGATGCCGTGTCGGCCAAACCCAAGTCAAATTTCTTGGCCATATAATTTCAAGCATGTGAATGGAGGTGGATGTAGATAAGGTGGCAGCCATGGTGGTCTGGCCCAAGCCCACAACGCCCAAGGCCTTGCATAGATTCTTGGGTTTAACTGGGTATTGTGGAAAATTTATTCAAGGCTATGGCAAGATTGCAGCCCCACTTACAGCCATGTTAAAAAAAAGATTCTTTTTCTTGGAATACGAAGGCAGAGGAAGCCTTTAAACAACTGAAAACTGTCATGACTCAATCACCAGTTTTGGCCCTACCTGACTTCACAAAACCTTTTATTGTGGAGTTTGATGCATCAGGATTGGGCATTGGGGCTGTGTTGATGCAAAACCAATGGCCGAAGCCTTGCACGGCAAAAATCTGGCTTTGTCAACATATGAGAAAGAAATATTAGCGTTGGTTTTGGCTATGCAAAAATGGAGACCATATCTGCTGGGTACCTAGTTTATTGTGAGGACCGATCAAAGAAGCTTAAAGGTTTTTGGGGGAGAGCTTCTAGAATGGATTAATGCCAATCTTAATATTATGTGTGCAACCAATCATCTACGCAGGGGAAATAAATCAAACAAAAGCACACACCACAAGAAGACACAGATTTTACGTGGAAACCCTAACTGTGAAAAAACCACGGCCAATAATCAAGCATTATGAATCATACTACAGTTACAAGAGAATACTCACAACCCTTATCCAGTTGCCTCTCAATCTAAAGACTTTGTGATTCCCTTGCACAGCTCCCTACTGCAACGACCCCCTGCCGTTCTTTGTGACAGATCCAAACACCTAGATGCCTTCTAAATGTTGTATTTGACTCCCTTCGGCAATCTTCTATACTCAGAGAAGTAGAAGACAAGAATTTCTAGAGTAGAACTTCAGCCCTTCAACTCTCAAAAAAACTCTAGAGGAGATGATTTCTAAAATATATTCCCCATTCAGAACAATGAGATTTCTGTCTCAGGGTTGAGAGAGAACCCTCTTTTATAGCTCCAAATTCATGGCTCATAAGTATATTTCAATTAGGAAAGAAGTTGGCATGAAACAAGCAAGTTCCTCTTTAAAACGGACTGAAAAATTTCAAGTTGGTGAAGTTTCTGCACCTGTCCGATCGGTTGGATTAAGGTGCTGCCCGAGTGAAAATTTCAACACATTTCTGCAAATTTCTGGAGGCCATAAATTTCTCGTTTCAGCTCCGATTGAGGCAATCTTGGGCTCTACGAAATTTGCTCAGAACAAGCTTTTCAACGGTAGATCGTATGCCCATATTTGACGCTCGGTTTGTGAGATATGACCTTTTTAATCCTTGTTGTCCGTAGAAAATCACCTGAATTTGCTACTTTTTCTTCAATTTCTTCACTTTAGTGCATCCGGCGACTCACCCCATTGTCCATACTCAAGGATATATAAAATACAACACTAATGGACTTAAGTTTTGTCCAATCCATGAATTTGCCAACACAAAAATCCTTACAATCTCCTACTTTGGCAATTCATGGACAAAACTTTCTATACATTCAATCTACCCAAAAATAAAACCAAAAATACATCGAGTAAATTGAAATAGCAAAGAAAATTTTGCCATCAGCTTTGCACTAGTTGCAAAAGAAACCATCTTCAGCTCCATCTGTCTTTAAGCTTCGCAAAAAGTCTATTTTCCCCCTGAATGTAATATCTCCACCTTTTTGTCCAATATTGACAAAAGTTATCATACAGCGAAGTTGTCAACTTGGATCCAGTAGTGGCTTCTCCTTGATTATAGCTCCCGCTTAATAGTATCTTTGTAGTAGTACTGGGGATGGGAGTTTGATCATCTTGATCAGGATTTTTTGCATGAAGCCACCCACACTTATATTGTTTGATCGTGCAGCACAGTGTGAGCAACTTCTTTTGATAGATTAGATTCAGATTTGATCATCTTCTTGTCAGATTTTTTATCTTTCAGCATAGATGACTTTATCATACATGTGTCTCCTTGATTAAACACCATTCTAGATATCTCTTAGGATTAAAAACAGCAAATTAGTGCAACCCGCTCCGATACCACTTAAAGGTTTTTGGGGGAGAGCCTCTAGAATGGATTAATGCCAATTTTAATATTATGTGTGCAACCAATCATCTACGCAGTGGAAATAAATCAAATAAAAGCACACACCACAAGAAGACGGATTTTACGAGGTAACCCCAACTAGGAAAAAACTACGGCCAAGAATCAAGCACTATGAATCATACTACAGTTACAAGAGAATACTCACAGCCCTTATCCAGTTGTCCCTCAACCTAAGGACTTTGTCATTCCCTTGCACAGCTCCCTACTTCAACGACCCCCTACCGTTTTTTGTGACAGATCCAAACACCTAGACGCCTTCTAGATGTTATACTTGACTCCCTTCGGCAATCTTCTACACTTAGAGAAGTAGAAGACAAGAATCTCTATACTAGAACTTCAGCCCTTCAACTCTCAAAAAACACTATAGAGGAGATGATCTCTAAAATATATTCTTCACTCAGAACAATGAGATCTCTATCTCAGGGTTGAGAGAGAACGCTCTTTTATAGCCCCAAATTCGTGCCTCATAAGTATGCTTCGATCAGGAAAGAAGTTGGCATGAAACAGGCAAATTCCTTTTTAAAACGGACTAAAAAATCACAAGTTGGTGAAGTTTCTGCACCTGTCCGATCGGTTGGATGAATTGTCCGATCGGTCAGATTAAGGTTCTGCCCGGGTGAAAATTTCAACACATTTATGCAAACTTCTGGAGGCCATAACTTTCTCGTTTCAGCTCCGATTGAGGCAATTTTGGGCGCTACGGAATCCGCTCAAAACAAGCTTTCCAACGGTATGTCGCATACCCATATCCGATGCTCGGTTTGTGAGATATGACCTTTTTAATCCATGTTGTCCGTAGAAATCACCTGAATTTGCCACTATTTATTCGATTTCTTCACTTCGGTGTATTCGGCGACTCACCCCATTGTCCATACTCAAGGATATGTAAAATACAACACTGATGGACATAAGTTTTATCCAACCCATGAATTTGCCAATACAAAAATCCTTACAAAGCTTAAAATACTTTTTGGAGCTAAAGATCACCACTATGGCCTGGCAAAAGTGGCTCACCAAACTGTTGGGTTATGACTTCACCATTGAATACAAGAAAGGGAATGAAAATCTGATGGCTGATGCCTTTATCAAGAAAAGATGAAAAGGATGAGTTGGCAGCTCTCTCAGCCTGTACCCCACTTGTTGGAACCTATTAAAGAGGAAAACCAGTCACATCCCCAATTACAAAAGCTAATTAAATTGTGTGTGGAAGGTGAGGCCGTTGGACCTTGGGAATTTAAGGAAGGAGTTCTGTTTTTTAAGAACTGTATTTACCTTAAAAATGAATCCCCTTTAATTCCCACAATCATCAGAGAGATCCATTGTTGTACACATGAGGGCTACAAAAAAACTCTCCATAGAGTCCATTTTGTTTTTTATTGGACGGGAATGAGAAAGCAAATCAAAGAGTTCATCAAGCAATGTGATACATGTCAACGGCACAAGACAAAAAATGTATCTCCAGCTGGTCTGCTACAGCCACTCCCCATTCCAACTCAAATCTGGGTTGATATATCAAAGGATTTTGTTGATGGCCTACCTTCCTCAAGTGGGAAATCAACAATTTTGTGGTGGTGGATAAACTTTCCAAATATGCCCATTTTATACCAATTTCTCATCCATATATTGCTACAGGGGTGGCCCAAATTTTTTTCAATCGCTCATCTTTAAATTCCATGGGATACCAGAATCTATTGTCTGATCAAGATCCGGTTTTTACAAGTGTGTTTTGGAAAGAGTTGTTTCAACTAGATGGTACGGCTTTCAATTTTAGTTCTTCTTATCATCCAAAAACAGATGGACAAATGGAAGTTACAAACAGGACATTGGAGATGAACTTGCACTGCTTTACAAGTTCCAAACCAAGGGACTGGGTGCAATGGATTCCATGGGCTGAATTCTGTTATAATACTAGCTTTCACTGCTCCACAAGGAAAACTCCATTTGAAGTGGTCTATGGAAGAACACTCCATTTGAAGTGGTCTATGGAAGAACAGCACCACCCCCCACCCCCCACCCGCACCCCCCCCCCCCCCCCCCCCCCCCCCCCCAACCAAACCCAAACCAAAAAAAAAAAAAACCCACCACCACCACAAAAAAACAAATATTGTTGTCTTATGTTCCAGGAACTACACAGGTGGAAGCAGTGGACAATGCCCTTAAAGAAGGGGATCACACCCTTACCCAAATTGCGGGAGCAATTGAAGAAGGTGCATGACCAACACAATACAATAGAGTTTGAAGTAGGAGTTTGCGTTTATTTAAGACTACAACCCTACTGCCAAACTTCTGTATCTCTCAGAAAAAATCTCAAGCTCTCACACCATTTTTTTTAGACACTTCAAAATCATTCAAAGGATTGGGGCTGTAGCTTACAAGCTAGATCTGCCAGATGGCACATGCATCCGTCCAGTCTTCCACGTATCTTTTCTCAAGAAGAAAATTGGAGCTCATTTTTCAGTTCAATGAACTCTCCCAGCCACTCAAAAGCAAAATGATTCTTTGTTGCCATTACCTAAGGCCGTTTTGGACCACCACACTTTGAAAAAATGCCATGAGATATTAGTACATTGCCAAGGTCTTTCTCTGGCAGATTCAACTTGGGAGGATCAGGATGATTTTTTGTTGCGGCATCCAACGTTTGCCCTTGAGGACAAGGGCAATTTTAGAGGTGGGGGAGCTATTAGAAGCATAAGTTCCCAACACCTGCATGAGTCACCCTCGTGCATGGGCTTGCAAAGCCATGTTGACTTTGTCATGATCAGTTGCTATGTGTCATTGTTTGTTACCATGCATGTGTCATTTTCTGTTATTTCTTTCAAGTCATGCTCCTCTTCATTTTGCTCATTAGTAGGGGAGAGTCCCATTCCTAAGGGAAGTTGTTAAGAGTCCTATAAAAGCTGCATTTAGGTGTGTAATAAGATCATTCTGAATTATTTTTGTTAATCTGGAGGTGGGTTGTCCTTGAAACCAACTAACGTTTTTCTCCGTTTTAAGTCCCCTGTCACAGTTGCAGCAATTATACTATCTTTTCTTGGCCAAAATAGGCCCACGATGTTACAGAAGCAAAGGCCATGGTCAAGGACGATTCAGAGAGGTTCATACCAAATTTTAAGGACTTTGAGTAAACTCAAGTTGATGTAATGTTGCTTTAAACTTTCTAACCATGCTCGAGGAGCTTGCTTTAAGCCATAGAGAGATCTGTGCAACCTACATACCGAAGTCTTAGATGGAGAAGAGACACCTCGAGGAACTCACATATAGACTTTTTCTTTTAAATCACCATGAAGAAAGGCATTCTTTACATCTATTTCGCAAAATGGCCACGATTGTGAGGCAGCGAAGGCAAGAAGTAGTCTAAAACTAGTCATTTTTGGAATTGGAGCAAATGTTCTTCATAATCTATGCCATGTTCTTGTCTGTTACCTAATACAACGAGACGAGCTTTGTGCCTATCCAAAGAACCATTTGGTTTAAGTTTTATTGAGTAAATCCATTTTGCATCCAATTGGTTTGAGAGTAGATGGACGATCGACAATATCCCAAGTGTGATTCTTTTCTAGTGCACGTAGTTCTTCCTGCATTGTCTATTGCCAACATTTAAGTTGCACAGCCTGTGAATAGGATTTTGATATAGAGGTAGAGGAGAGTGTGGCCATTAATGAGGCATGAGTAAAACCATAGCGATTAGGAGGACGAGTAATCCTTGAAGAACGACACAAGGTATGAAAGTGACAGTATGTATAACTACCATGCGATATGTGTGGTATGAGACGAGATTCCCCACACATCACCGTGAATAAAGTCAAAACATGCTTTAATACATGCTGTGGAGTTTGGAAAAACAAGGATGGACTTACTCGCCATAAAATTGAACCCTTGATGGAAGAGATCAACTAGGAATCACTGGAAATCGTCCTAGGAGGGATGCTCACCGCTCTCGGTCTGCTTAGAGAATTCAAACAGCGGAGCGAGGAAAGGGGGCATGTTCAGTTTTTGTGTATAGGCTCCTTTTCGAACATTACAAGCCATCCCATGACTAACAGGCCTTGTTCCAATCACTATAAGTCATTCTATGACCAAAAGATCTCTTTTAAACCGTTGCGCCCACTGTTTCAATGGTCAAGCTTATGCAACCTTCAAACTGAGCCTATCTCTGTCATTTTTCTCCAAAGGAAAAAAAAAAAAAAGGGTTCCAAAGCTCCAAAGCCAACATAAACTCAATTTCAAATTCATTTAAATCCTTGGTTGATCAAAACAATCAATTTTTATTAAGATTAGAGTTAAATCCAAAATAGTCAATCTTTATCAAAATTCCACCAAACCTCACCCTTGTCAAGGCAAGTCTAAACCATGGCTTTGAATTTTTTTTTAAAGTACAAAATCCATAATTTTCAAACCAAATCCATTCCAAATTAACAAAAAAATTCTTGATTTTTCCAAAGTCATCCTTTTTCAATCACTGTACCTTGAGAGGGCACTTGTTAGCACATAAAAAATCTCATATGTTCCTAACTATGCATATATAATGCAAGAAACAAAATGAGCAAATCTACACCCGGAAGGCGCTCATTCAATGGAGAGATTATAGAAAGAAGCTCTGGGCTCATTTAAAGTGAATTTGGTAACTCAGCTCATTTGAAGCAGGTGAATAAGCCCAAATAATGAAGAAAAGTGTTTAAGCCCCATATTTTTAATTTTAGGTCGAATGGGTTTGTCAAATTTGAGTCGGGTTGAGGGGGTTAGATGGATGCTTGATCGGTCATTTTAGAGATTTGGATCATTGCATGGATGGTAGTTTTGTGTAGGGCCTATTGGAGATGGACTGATTAGTCATTCTTAAGTATTGCGCCTGAGTTATTTGACCCTTTTAAGGCAAAAGCCCATTTCTGAAATTTTGTAAAACTTACTAAAAAGCAGGGAGCCATTTCTTATAATTTTGTAACAATTTTTCCTTAATCTTCATATCTGCTTTTGGGCATCGAAATCGAGACAAGTGGATAACTATAGATGACGTGATTTTAGTTGTTATGATTAATATGCTTTAAACTCTAATTTATTGGATTAATAATGGGGACCAATTTTAATTGAATAAAAAAAAAGGGGATTCTAGCAGTGCGAGCGGTGCTTGCGCAAGTCAAGTGCTAGCGCTGCCTGGGCTAGTTGCTAACAGCCTGGGCCAGCCGGCTGGGTTGGGTTGGCTGCTGGTGGGCCTGGGTTAGCCGGCAGCCGGCTGGCTGGGTTGGGTTTGTTGGGCGGGGCTACAAATTCGATAGGCTTGGCAGTGGAGCCTAGGCCCAAAGGGGCTGAAAGTTAGAGTATTGGTGGGGATTTTATTTTATTTTATTTTGGGCTTTTATTTTGAGTTTCCATCGTAAGTGAGTATGATTAAAACATTTAATTGTAAGTTGATTAAAGTATTGATTGGGGTTTAATTGTGACATGACTAAAATCTTAATTAATATTTAATTAGGTGTGATTAGAATTGTAATTAGGTTTATTTATAATTTTGATTGGGATTTAATTAGTTATGTGTAATTAGTATTTTAATTAGTTTAATTTGAATTTAATTAAGATATAATTAGGAATTATTAGAATCTTAATTAGACTGTATTTGAGATTCTAATTTGGATTTTAATTTGAGTTGAAATTTTGGATTTGAGTTCGGTTTTGATTTCCTTTTTTTTTTACATAAAATAATTAGTGGTTTTAATATACATCAATGATGATTAAGAACTTAATTATTTCCTTCCCTTTTTAATCATAACTTGATTTAGGTCGGATTAGAAATTTGAATACGTTTTACCCAATTTGTGAAACACATTAACTTTACATAATTGGACTAAATGAGTTTTTTTTTTTTTTGAGAAAAGTTAGTTGAATATTTACATGAGGATTAGACTGGATTCAGAATGATAATGTGAGTTCCGGGATGCCCCATATGATAGACACCGAAAGTAGGATATTAGTATCGTGGAATCTCATTGCCATTATGAAAGAAGGTTGGTCCTCATATGTATGCTTAATTAACTATGATCATTTGGTGGATTAGTGCTTACCTTCAGAGGAATCGAAATATCACACGATCATAATACACTTTTAAATTAAGCAGTTTAATTACTTAAATTGATAATAGTTTGGATTTTGTGAATTAAGGGTTTCATAATATGATTCATTAAGCATTTGCATACAGTATGTATTTATATACATATAACTGACCGACTGCAGTTGGAGGTGGTCGTACGCCATTGGGAGAGCGTATACTATGGGATATAGTACACAGCAGTGTTATTTGTTATATCTAGGGGGAATTCCCGCGTATACTATGGGATATAGCACACAGCAGTGTTATTTGTTATATCTAGGGGGAATTCCCATTTTTATATATTGTATCTACAAGAATAGCCGTTTTTGTGCATTCATGCCATTGGGTTTGCGTTCCGTATAATTTGGGTAGAATGTAAAAATATACTTTTAATTTAGTTGATTAACATCATTACTTGCAGTTTATCTCTTACAAGATTATGTCAGTCTGACCCACTACTTTTGGTATCTAGGTCCCATTGCCAGTGCCGAACCGGAGGGTCAAGAGACATAGGAGATTCCGCTATGTTGCAGAGTTATTGAGTGAAGCACCGATGACATCGTCTGAGGTGTCTTAATGATGGTGTTGAGATCAGAATACTAGACTATGTAATAAGGCTATATTTGGGGCCATTAGTGTAGACATTAATTCATTTGTCTTAAAATTATAATTTTAATTTTTATTCTTCAGAATTCTTGACTATTTATTAATTATGAGTAGGGCTTGTTCATATGATTTGAATTCGATATTGAGCTGCGTAGATTGTGGATTTTGGTTCCGCTTGTGATTATGGTTGCTTGATCAATAAACATAACCTCATGAAGGACTTTGATTTACCTGAAATTGGGGCTCGTGTTGTCATTCAAGAAAAATTTAAATTGGCTTTAATTTTCACACCCTTAAGACCGATTTTGGATCCAGCTCAATTTTAAGAGCGTGATAAAAAAAGCTCAAAGCAATGAAGAAGCTCTATCTTCTCAAAATTCAGATTAGTCAAGAACGTGCGGCAGGAATTGCATCCAATATAGTATCAAAGGTCAAATCAATACAAAACTTCATCGGAGGTCTTATAATACAAATTCAAGGACTCTCTCAAAGTTTCAGGTCAATCCAAAACCAAATGGGCCTGGAATCAGCTTATTCTAAGTTATTTCAGATATGAAGCCCTTTCACTAACTTTGGCCTAGCTACAATGGTCCAAACGATGTGAAATTTGGTTTGCAGGCAAGAAATATATATTCATGGAATTCCTCAAAGTTTCAGTTCAGTTCAAGATCATTTGATCACAAGTCCAATGCAAACCGCCTCCAAACACTAGGCTTTCGAGAATGAACAAGCATTTTTCAATGCATCCATCTCTACAAAATTAAAATGGATGAAATTACACGAAAAGGTCAAGAATAACTTTTAAAGACATGGTTCCAAGTTTCTAGCTAATTGGGCCCAATTTGACCCATAAACACAAGAATATGGTTTCTTTTGGACACAAAATGGGAACGCCACTTCTGGAAGGCCAAACATGATGAAAATTGGTGAAAAGCTTCAAAATGACCTTAGGAATGACTCACCAAAGTTTCAAAACAATTAGATACCATTTGAGCCAAATACAAGCAAAACAAGGTCCATTCCCGGGCACTTTATATGTTTTTAGAAATGAGGTCTAAGAGGCAGATTTATGCCACCTACAGAAGTTAAATGGAGCTGAAATGATCCTCTGTGGTGTTCAAATCAAGTCTAAGAATGTTTTCCAAAGTTTCAAGTTGATCTGAGATTGTTTGGGCACAAAACGGGTCACATAAGGCCCATGTTCGAAAACAATACTCACTACAAGAATTTACAGTTTTCCTAGCATTTCTTTCTGGCGTAATATTTAACTGCTGGCAAAGATATGCTTTTGGCCTGCGAATAAACTTATTTCATTGGGAGAAGTTATAGTTTTCCCTGCACATATAGTGGTCGGCAAAGATTTGTATTAATCCCGACGAATGGTTTATTTCGCCGGCAAAGGTTAAGTTTTCACCGGCGAATATTTATTTTCGCCCGGCAAATGTTAGATTTATGCCAACGCCCTCTCTTGGTCGGCAAATATCTCTGCATGCCAAAATATTTGAGGGAGGCGCCTTTT
Organism: Sextonia rubra; assembly: GCA_037013555.1. Lineage (NCBI taxonomy): Eukaryota > Viridiplantae > Streptophyta > Magnoliopsida > Laurales > Lauraceae > Sextonia > Sextonia rubra. The sequence goes on from JASUAD010000008.1 coordinate 14,314,337, forward strand.
TAGCTTTTGCCGGCGCATTAGTTGCGTCGGGAAAGAGTTTTTAAAATATTTTATTTTTATTAATAAATTCATGATTTTTGCTAGCACACCAAATTCACCGGAAATACTATTTTAAATTCTCATCCTGGCCGTCCAACAAAATGGACGGTGTGATAAGTCCTAGAACCTGCGTTCTTTATAAAGTCGACCGCCCTATTTTGATTCCCGTCTTCAGCCCTCAAATCCAGCGAGAGAGAGAGATTAGAGAGATCAGAGATCAGAGAGAGAGAACCAGCAAAAGAGATCAGAGAGAGAGAGAGAGAGAGAGAGAGAGAGAGAACCTGCCACCGCGGGGTACTGGAGTCAGCCCACCACCATCGTCTGCCTTTCATCACCACCGTTTGCTACTGGAGTCACCCCACCCCTTTCACCGCCACCGTTTGCTACTGCAGCTCTTCTTCTTTCTCATACCAAAACCAAGGCCACTCACATCAATCTCAAGGTCGAGGGGCAGGTATAGGGTTTCTTTTGTGCATTATTTCCCTTTCGATTTCATCTCTATTTTCATTGCAGACGAAATCGTTTACCGATTTAATGTGTATTTTTTTATGGGTTCTGTGGGGTTTTAGCTTTGTACTATTGTTTACTTGTTATTTGGATGATCTGAGTGCTTCTTGGTGCATATCTAAATATTGAGAGCTTTTTTATCCTTTTTTTTTTGTTGGTGTTTCTGTTTAATTTTTAATGGTATTTTAGATTGTATGTACTGTGAGTTTGAATATGCAAATAGTGTTTGACAAAATGCCACAATGACTTAAAAACGTTGGACAAGGAGGAGCCATTGATTAGGGTCATCATATTTCTTATGAATAGCCCAAGTTGTTTCATATGACAGCCCCCCTAGATGATCCTTGATCACCAATTTTACCTTTGGCTGCGATTTTCCATTTCCAATGAGATAGTTACTAGGTTCATATGACAGCCCAAGTCTAAAGGTTAAAGTCGTGCCTTGTTTCAAATGATTGCACAGTTGCCAAGCACATTGCAAACATTGATAGCTATGTGCTTGCATCTATAGGTTGTCCATTATTATAACACAACCAAGAAGAGCAGTTCAATTGGAAGCAAGTTTGGTGTGTGGCTATGGGTGTGTGTGTGTGGGATGTGGATGTACTCCCCTTTAGGTTAAAAAGATCTTCTCCCCTACCTTTGGCAATGATTTCAAATAAGTCATCCACAGCTTCATTAGCCAACTTTGTAATCTCCATAGCTGATTGTGCATGGAGCTCTGTTTTTTTACTTTGGATTCCCTGTTTGAAACATGGGCAGTTTCAACTGAGCAGATTTTACAAAAGAAAACTGGAGTAGTTATTCAACTGATTGCATACCTCAGTTTCTTTTGCTTTTTCAAGACATTCCCTCCCTTTCTTCATTCTATCCTCGATCCATGACTTCATCAGGTTCAAGATGACTGTATCAACTTCATATGGCTCCATCTCCCTCACAATCCCTTTCCCACCATCTTGGCAGTCAATAGAGTCTTCCATGACCATCTAAACTAAAACATTCTCTAGCTCTCCAGCAGTTTGTAAGACCTGAATCGTGTCAACTGTTAGCATTAGTAACAGATGATTTTGCAAAAAACCTAACAAAGAAATCAAGCCAAAAGTGTCTCACCCACATTTCAAACAATTTGTGTAGCATATATCATTAGTAAAAAACTATTTGCAATCAAATAGTCAAGATTCAAGTTAAGTTCAGCCTAATAATATTGCAGCACCACCATAATTATTTGATTCAAATGTGATCAGAGTACAACAAGAACCATAGAAAAAGGAACAACACAGCATGCATGTATCATGAAGGCCTGCAAAACCATATGAACTTGCTTTCCGTCTCCCTTATAATTGGATTGCCAATTCAATAGTTGAATATTGGGTATAGGCATAAGGAATGCAATCTCATCTATTTCAATTTTCAAAGCATGAGAAAGATATAATCTGAGGAGATAAACCTCTAATTTGTTCCATCACAAGATTACCAACATCAACATAAACAGTTTGCACCCTTGCGTCAATAGTGAAGATAAGTAATCTTCACCTTCTGCTATATAGAGAATAACAAAAAATAAAACTCAAGAAAATCACAACCTAACAGGCTAGCAACATTCAAAATATATTATCATTCTCTTATGACTAGAGCCTCCCCCACTTATCTTTAAAAAAATAGGGGAAAAACATTTTTAAATAAAGAAAATAAAATCTGTTACTTGAAGTATAGGACAATAACAATCACCTTGAGGTCAATACCCACAAATGAACCACCACGTTTCAAAGGACCACCCTGAATCATGCAAGCCACCTAGATTGGTATATGCAACGGAAAACTCATAGGGTGTCATGAGATTGAAAAGGAAAAGGAAGAGAACCTAAAGCCAAACGGTAGGGGAAAAACCGAGATCAAGAGCAGTAGAAAAACCCAATATGAAATCAAATCTGTCTTTGGTACAGATTATTTATGAATTTTGAAAATAAGAATTTAAAGACTAGGGTATTTGAAGAAAATGATATTTTGCCCACTTCTATCTATATGTAGAATCAAGTTTAGTCTAAGTTCTTTAGCACATAAAAAAAATGTCTAGTCTAAGACTGAACACATATTTAATTAAAACACCAAAAGCCAGACCCAAACGCAGAGGAGATGGACTTGGACCCAAATAGTTGTTTACTTAAAACATTTGTATGACAGTAAATTCACTGAAAAATAGTAGATTAAGTGCTTCGTTTTTTTTTTTCACGTATTTTTTCTTATCATTTGGTGCAACTGGACTTTCCATGAAAAACCTTATTTTTCTAGTAGTGTAAATATATTTGTATATGAGTGTGGCATTGTCTTATTTGGTGTTTTATACCATCTATTAGTTGAATTAGAGATAACTGTCACCTTGCATATATGAGCAGATAAGGACAAGAGTTGGATGCTATTGTATCATAATAGATTGAGTCAGCCGTATATAGACGGGGTGAATTCTTTTATTGAATTCGCAAAGGCGAATTCAAATGGAAGTAGAGTGATAAAGTGCCCATGCAGCAACTGTTGTAACAGTTATAGACATGACTATGGGATTGTGAGATACCATCTGCTCCGGCATGGGATGTTAGTATCCTACAACACCTGGTTACAGCATGGGGAATTTGCACAATCCGATGAATCGGATGATAGCGAGGATGAATCAGATGAAGATCTGAATGGATATGATGAGTTGCTAGAGGATCATGAAAGAGGAACTTACATGATGGATGACACCTTAGGGATGGATGACATGCGGAACTTTGAAATTATGCTAGAAGCTTCCCAATGTGGTTTGTACCCGGGCTGTAAAGATTCTGAAATCCTGTTAGCATTTGTCGTTAAGATGCTACATGTGAAGGTACAATCCAAGTGGAGCAACAAGTCGTTCGACAAGGTTTTGGAGATATTTAAGAACACCTTACCAGAAGGTAATGTAGTTTCGGCATCCATTTATGAGGCCAAGAAGATACTGCGTGACTTGGGCTTGTGGTACGAGCACATTGACGCGTGCAATGATGATTGCATATTGTTTTAGAAGGAGAATTCTCACTTGGAAAAGTGTCCGGAATGTGGCGAGACTAGGTATAAGGTCAATGATGGCAAGAGTAAGCGGATCGCTCATAAGATATTGTGTTACTTCCCGTTGACACCTAGGTTGCGGAGATTATATATGTCTAGGATTACAGCCAAACAAATGAGATGGTACTATGATAATCGCGTGGATGGCGATCTAGGTAGGCATTTAGCCGACTATAAGGAATGGAAGGAATTTGATTTGAAATTTCCAGAGTTTGCCTGGGAGATTTGCAATGTGAGGTTGGGACTGGCCACTGATGGATTCAACCCATTTGGCAACATGAGCACTTCTTACAGCATGTGGCCTGTCATACTTACGCCTTACAACCTCCCGCCCTGGATGTGCACGAAGGATCCATTTTTCATGATGTCTTTACTTATTCCTGGGCCATGGGCACCTGAGAAGGAGATTGATGTGTACCTAAGGCCCTTGGTTGATGAATTGAAGGAGTTATGGGAGAATGGTGTCCTAACTTACGATGCTCACTAATAAACAGACCTTCCGAATGCATGCGGCTGTGATATGGACCATAAATGACTTTCCCGCATATGGTAACTTATCTGGTTGGAGCACAAAAGGTTACAAAGCTTGTCCCACTTGCAACGAAGATTCATTATCGATTAGGTTAAAAAGTAAGATTGGGTGGGTGGGACATCGAATTTACTTGCCTAAGAACCACCAATGGAGAAGGAGTAAGAAGTTCAACGGTCAGCCAGAGAATAACATGAAATCCTTGAAGTTACCGGTGCAAAAGATATTAGATCAGTTGGATCGACTACCAGAAGCTAGGTTCGGGAAGGGTTCTACTAATAGGAAAAGACCTCGTGAGCCTGCATTGTTGAATTGGACCAAGAAAAGCATCCTTTACGAGCTACCGTACTAGAAGAGCTTAAACCTCAGGCATAACCTTAATGTCATGCACATAGAGAAGAACATCTGTGAAAATGTTGTTGGGACAGTGTTGGGCATAGATAAAAAGAACAAGGACACAGACAAAGCACATGAGGATTTAGAAGACATGGGCATCAGGCTAGAATTGCATTTGCAGAGGAATGAACAAGGAACCCGTGTGAAACCCCAGGCATTCTACACATTGGACCCAAACAAAGGGAGGGTTTTTATGAGTTCTTGAAATCGATCAAGTACCAAGATGGCTATACAACTAACATTTCTAGATGTGTGACCTCGAAAATGACAAATTATCGGGTATGAAAAGTCACAACTGTCATGTCCTCCTACAGCATCTTCTTCCGGTTGGCCTGCATGGTTATGTGGACAAGGAGTTAAGTACAACTCTATTTGAGTTGGGCAGTTTCTTCCAGGACCTATGCTTGAGAACATTGAAGCAAAGCGATTTAGAAAAACTGGAAGAACGAAGAGTGCTCATACTTTGCAAGCTTAAGAGGATTTTTCCTCCTGCATTCTTCGATGTAATGGTCCATCTAGCTATTCACTTGCCACGTGAGGCCATGCTTGCTGGACCGGTGCAATATCGGTGGATGTACCCCCATTGAAAGGTAATTATTACCAACCCATGAAGCGTTACTTATGTAGTACTGTGATTGTCTTATATAAGTAACCTTAATACTAATTGTTCCTTGTTTGAAGGTTTCTTAGGACTTTAAAAGGTTATGTTACCAACCGAGCATGACCCGAAGGTTCGATCGCCAAAGCTTATATTGTTAAAGAGTGTTTGACTCTTTGCTCAATGTACCTGAAAGGGACTGATCAAAACGAATGAAATGATGATGGTGGCGTGCATGGTCCAGTGATGGAGATCTTCATGCAAAATCTCCGTCCCTTTGCACCAATCACAAGGGCACCGGATCCTTCTCAGAATGATCGTGACAAGGCTCATTGGTTTGTATTGCATAATAGTCCCGGGTTAGAACCGTATCTTGAGTAAGTGGTTTGGTTTATACACATTTGTGCATAGATTGTGAACTTGTTGATTCTGCCTCTACTTTTATTTGCTAATGAATTGAATTTCCTTAAGTAGGGAACATAAGAATATAATACAAAATCCAAGAGGGCATGACATTAGTTAAATATAGCAAGACACATTTCCAAAATGGTTCAAGCAATGTGTAAGATATATGATGCCTTTTTGACACGATAAACATTATCTAATTTGCCTTCAATTGACATTAACTTGATAAATCTTCCACATGTTGCTTATGTAGATAAATGAATTGCGAAATCTAGGGTCGATAGAAGCAACCGATGAAATGTGGTCATTAGCAAATGGTCCTGGTTCTATAGTTTATATGTTTTCGGGGTGCATATTCAACGGTGTCCGATTCCACACCAGAGATCGCGAGAACCGGTGTAAGTGCCAAAATAGTGGTTTGGTCGTGGCAGGGGAGCATAAAGGGAAGATTGACTTTTATGGGTACATATGCAAAGTATGAGAATTAACATACATGCATGGGGGTAGAGTGGTTTTGTTCCAATGTGAATAGTACAACACTGGTACCAGAAACAAAATATACATCATCAACATGTAACTAGCATTGATGTTATGGGTCGGTGGTATAAAGATAATCCATTTGTCCCACCAATTCAAGCGAAGCAAGTTTTCCATGTCAGTGATACCATCAAAGGCAACAACTGGAGAGTTGTAAAATGAGTCAAGCATCGGGAGTGTGGGATGTACTGGAATTGGATGATGTGCCTAATGAGGCATTTTAGCAGCACAAAACCACTAATGTTGTCCCAATCTGTATCGAAGATAGTGATGTTTATTACTGTAGGGATGATATTCCACCAGAGATAGTTAATGGCAATGAGCCAATAGAGGAGAACAGCGATGATGATGATGAAACTATGGAGGAGTATATAAATGATGATGAAGATGATCTGCATAACAGATTTGATCTAGATGTAGATCCTAATATAGATTTTGATGTGTAGTATTTGTTTTTTGATTTGTGTATGGACAAGTATTCTAAATTAATAGAGTTGTTGGTTTACATTTCATGACTCACTATATATATTTCATTTTATTTCATTTTTTTCTTCATTTTCTTGTATGTCAAATATAGTTGTCAAAAATGCACAAAGGAGGCAAGACATATGTCAAATCTGGTTGGGTGGCCAAGCAGGCAAAGTTGACAGAATATGAGAAGGTGAGAAATAAGAACATCATGGATAACAACGTGAGATGCCGTAATTTAGGGCTAAAGCACATGGCCAGCATCATTTTTGGAATGGGTCAAACAAGCAGGAGGAAAAATGGGGAGGGAAATAAAAAATCCGGTGAAGATGACGATGACAAGGAGTATATACCACCCCAGGGTGATGTAGGGTTGGTTTATTCGGATGAAGATACATGTGATGATGTGGATGATGAGTCTTCTAGGCCTCAAGCAAATATAGTAATATAAGTGTCTAAAGCAAGTTATTTTCAATTATTGATTTTCGACATGCAAGCCATACTACATTACTAACATCTTTCATTCTCTTTATTTATTCATTTATGTACTAATAATTAATTGTTTTGTTGTGACAGGTTACTCATATTACTCATATGACTCGAAGGAAGCGAAGTAGACATGCTCACTCTGTATCAGCTGCAGTGGCCCATGCTACACTAAGACAACATCTAGCCACACGATCTACCAATGCAGAGAGCATACCCAAGAGGGTGGCCCAGGCTACACCAGCACAGCCTCCACCCACATGATATTCTCATGGAAAGAGCATGCCTGAGGGGGTAGCCCAAGCTAAACCAGCACAGCCTTTAGCCACACGGTCTTCTCATACAAAGAGCATGTCCGAGGGGGCAGCCCAAGCTACACTCAAATAGCCTCTAGTCACACGATCGTCTCGTGTGGGTAGTATGCTTGAGGTGGCAACGCATGCTAGACCGATGGATTCTACAGAGGTTATTATTCCATCTGGCCAGCCTGACCAGGTTTTGAGTTCACGCACGGTTGGCAGTAGTGTTAGTGAGAAATATATAACTATTTAAGTATAAAATCTAACTTCTTTTAATGTTATATGCTTCGTAACTCAATTCATATTGTGGTTGCGACAGCATCTACATCAGACCAGGGCCCGAGAGGTGTACGGGGTAGGACACGTGGGGTAAAGGTGGCTAAGCTGAGGAGGTAGCTTGGCCGTGCTATCCCAGTTTCAATCTCATCTTGGAGCCAGGCGCGAGAGGGTGAATTTGCCACGACTTTGGTGAATCTTCTCGGGAAGCGATTGAAGATGAGGCACCTGTTTGGAAAGAAAGCTGGAAGGTTGTTCCTGAGGGGATCAAGAAGTAGGTGGTAAAGAGAGTTCAGGTAATTTCATTGAAAGTAGCTTAATACAGATTCAATTAGACTCATTTTTGTTTAACTGTTGACTCAAAAAACATGTTTATCTTTGCAATTGCAGCAAATTTTTGAGTTCGGGGACTATGTGAACGATCCAATCATTAAGTCTGCCATTGATACAAAGTGCCAGAAATTGTTCAAGGACTGGAAGAGTGAGTTACATACCCACTATTTGTCCCTTTTGGAGGCGGGAGTTCCCGATCCAAAGAGCCACCCACTAAAGCCTTATAAGGCAGATGACTGGGCCTGGATGATCGATAATTTGTGAGAGACTGAGGAGTGAAAGGTAACTTTTAATGGTTTTGTATATATGTCTAAATCAATATTTTATCAAGTTCACTATATTAGTTAGGATTCATTTGGGCAATATATTATTTATTTTTTATCTTTCTAGGAGAAGTCAAGGAAAGCAAGAGAGAGCAGGTCGAAGATGCTATGGAATCATACGAGCGGCTCTAGATCATTTATAGCACGTCATTCAATGATCGTAACTGCAGGTTTATAAATATTTCCTATTTGACAAAGTTATGAAATTTCAATTTCTTATATTAACGAAATATCTAATGTCATAACAGATAGCACAGAATGCTGGATAGGCACAAACTTTTCCCGATTTCTACCATGACACCCACTATATGCATAAGAATAATAAGTGGATAAACGAAGAGGCTCAGAAGACATATGTACATATGCCTAAGTCATTTTTGATAAATCAACACGAATATACTTTTTATACATATGTTAAACTCACTTTATTTGATTTTTACATGTTTAAAAACGGAAGGAGGAATTAATATGAGTGACAGTTGAACAATCTCAACCCTCGATCACATCTCCGATGACCGAGGAAGAAATATCTGTTAAGGTTCTTGGGAAGAGGTCGGGATATCTGAAGGGTTTTGGTATTCGCACGAAGTTCACTTCAGCTTCGACCTAGACTCGGACTGGCCCAGATTTTGAGGTGCTTGTTCAGCGGGAGCAATTAGCGGAGCATGTCAAGAGAACCAGTTTCCTTGAGGGCTTAGTCCTTCAATTAGCAGAGCGCGTGGGCATAGATCTGAGTATCGCTTTTGGTAGGGTTAGCACCTCCAGTGGAGCTACGGATGCGTCTTCTCTAGGTTTGCATATAACTACTCTTGTCAACTATCTTTCTCGTTGGGATGCAAAGCTTTTTTTTTTGTCTTTTTATAACTCTTTTTTGGTACCGTAGCTCAATCAAGCCTAACAAAGAGAAAAACTTAATCAATGTATTGTTGGCATGCATGATATGTTAATTCAATTGAATGTTGTCTTTTTTTGACAGCTAGGGAGAAAACAAGCTCTTAAAAGCTGAAACCCATCGTTTGTTATTGATAAAGTTCTTGTTAAACCACTATTGAAGCTAAAGGCCTTCTAATGTTGCAGGTTTTCTTGGATAGATAAGAATTTTTAAGAAGGAAAATAGTGTTATTCAAGAAGTTCCTATCTTGTTAACTCCAGAGCTAACAAAGATCTCCTCCTCTCTCCTTCGCTAGTCCCCTGGCTAGGCCTCTTTTGAATGGCCCTCCCCTTCCCCAATTTGGATCAGGCTGCAAGGAATCCCTTATCACTGTTGGAGTAGCAACATCCTTCTCTCGATCGCCAGTTCTGTGGGCAGTCTGCTAAAGCTTGATGACATGATTAACTGTGCACATGATTAACTGTGGGGTGCATGAACTAATATGCATGGACTATGTGGGTTCCAAAAAACACTATAGAAATCAGAATTTTAAGGGGCTGAATCAGTTCAGCTCAGAATTGAAACTTATTCAATTTTTTGTGCAGAAAAATCAGTTTTAAACTGGTTCAAGTCAATTTTCAATTTATTACACAATTACACACATGATTCGGTCATTATAGAAATTTGTTTTCTGCACTGTTTACAGCATGGCATACAGACTGAATTTAGTAAGTTTCAGGTCTGATTTTTTGGTTTCTTAATTAGTTGAAACATTCAGCGTATGAGATGTGAATACGTGCACAATATGCATATAAGATCTTACTAAACAGTTTCAGATTTGGCTTGGTGTATAAACTATTTTCTATTTTTTATCACATAAACAATGTAACTTTCAAATCTATAAATATGATTTCTGAGATTAGCATAAACACTAACCCTGATCATGTTCCTAAAAATTTAAACTAAGTGTGAAACTAGTGCAATTTTCAGCAATAAATTGTCCATATCAAAACTGTAAACATTAAGTGTGCAGGATTTTAAATAGACGTGCTGAAAATAAAGGTGGTATGCATAAATCAAAGGAGGCAGATTTGAAATTAAAAGTTGTAAAACTTTTAATTGCTAGAATCTTAGTGAATCACCGTTAAAGCTTGATGACATCACTGCATCCCAAAAACTCTTAACCTTTGCTAGAATCCCAAAATGTCACTCTGCAAACGCCTCTGTTGCTGCTCAAATACCCCATGATGTTCACAAAGGCGAAGGCATTCTTGGCAAGGCTCCCAACATCCCAGCCACAACTTCGTAGACCTCTACTCCAACTGAACCAGCCAGAGTCTCTGTTGAATCTTTGCTCCTATCATCCCACAGTGACTCCACCTTCACAGTTGTAGTCTCTGCTGAACCTCTACTCCCATCATCACACAGTGACTCAACCTCCACAATTGCAACCTCTGCTGAACCCATCCACGTCAGAGGTGCTCAACTAGCATCCTCTGCCTCAACTGAACCGACTGCCACTTTTAAAGCTACCCCTGCTGTTGCCTCTTAAATGGTGGAAGACGACCTTGAACCAGCCTCTTTAATGTCGTTGCTGTCACATCCCTAACCTTCCCTAGAAAACAAACCAAACCAGGGAACCCCATTTCCAGTTTGGACCTCCAGCAAATAATTCATTTCTCACCCATTTCTTTGTTCATTAACTTAAATGAATATAACTGACTTCCCAGGTTTAAATTTGTTGATTCATATTTGTACTATTCATGGGTCCTAGCCAACTGATTTTTAGGTAAAATTTTATTTGGTCCTTTCTAATACAAGGAAAACCCTAAATGATCTTATATATGGCTATATTAAAGTATGCTTATGACATTGTTTAAGAAGTTTTTTTAAGCTTGTTGGTTCTATTCAAATAGTTTATAGGCACAATGTTAGTTTTCCATTTCAAATAGTCTTTTTATTAATTCCTTTTGTCACTTGCTTTTTCTTATGCAGATTGAACAAAAAGTGAAGAAAGAGTCGATGGAGCTAAGATGCGGCACACATGAAGGCCAAGTATGCAGAGTAAAAGATTGCTATGTATAAAAAAGGGATGCAGGAGGTTGTTTTGAGCAATGGTGAAATAATGACATGATCATATGAATATGTAAATTTTCATTGCTTTTTGAATGTTGGTACGGAATAGAATGTTGTCATGGATTTTAATTTTGTAATGGTAAAGTGATTTGAATGTTGAAAGGATATTTGAATATTAATATGAAGTGGAATGATTTATCTTGTTTCATTTTTTGATGGTTTTGGAATGAAAATGGGAGTTAGGTGTGTAATAGATCAAGCTTTGGATAATGGAATGAGAGAAGTTCAAAAATGTATTGAATTAATGTATGCATAGGGAAAGAAGATTAAAAATAAAATGACAACAAAAAATTTTACAAACTTTTACGGCGAGATAGAATGCCGGCAAAGCCAAGTAGGGGCATCGTAGAAAATCTTTGCGGGTGATATAAAACGCCGGCATAATCTTCTGAGGATTCTTTGCCGGTAAAATAAAACGTCGGCAAAATCTTGTTAGGCTAGCAAAAAATTTTGCCAGCGAAATAAAATGCCGGCAAAATCTTGTGAGCATTTTTTACCGGCGAAATAAAACGCTGGAAAAATCGTGGTAGGCACCGGAAAATTTTTTTGCTGGCGAAATAATACGCCGGCAAAATCGTGGCAGGCACCGGAAAAATTCTTTGCCGGCAAAATAAAACGTCGGCAAAGTCCTATTGAAATAAAGTGAATTTAATATTGCCAGCGATAAAAAACACTGGTAAATAATTTAGAAAAAATATTTATTCTTGAAATTTAATTTTTTAACGTCGTTAAAACATGCTGGCAAAAGTTTCTCATTTTGCCGGCAATATACACAATTTACCGGCGCTTCCACTTTATCGCCGGCAAATGGTATCCTAGACGAATATTTCCTGGCGGATTACCGACGCATAAAATATTGCCGGAAATGAATTTTACCGGCGTTTTCTTACCTTTACCCGCACATATTTTGCGCCGGCAAAGATGAAAACTGTTGTGGTGACTATTTTACAAAAGTGAGCCTCGGGCCAGTTACTGGTGGTTACTGGCGGTTCCTTCCCTCTCCATGTTCAAATTCAAATGCCAAGAAGCCTCCCCAGTTGCTTCTCAGGTCTATAAAAACTCTCTTGGTCGACCATTCAAAAGGAGGCACACCCAGGACACTCATGACACTCCCTATCGATGGAGTTTCCATCCTAAAGCCTTCATCTCACTCACAATTCCTTTCCAAAGTTCTTCTCTTCACCAAACAAAGGGGAGGTTCTAACAATGCATTTCCTAAACTTCTGAAACCTATAATTTCATTCTCTGAAAGTGCTCCTTCAGGGATGAAGTTCAAGTGTTCATGGCTTTAGCTTAACCAAAATCCAAGAAAACCCATGACAAAACAACATTTCTTTGTCTCTCTCACTTAAAGGAATGTGGATACCCTTATGGTTAATGAGTCCACTTGTGGCTCCATTCTTAGAATGGCCCAACCTTTGGTTTCCTGCTGGAATCAAAGCCAATAAATTCCCTTGGACTATACAAAACAGTCCTTGTTAAACAAGTGCTAAATTACAAAGAGTGTTGTGATTCAAAACCATCCCACAGGCTCAAACCTTGGTAAAACCATCTCCAAGTCCAAGGTGGAGAAACACATGCAATGGGCAATCATGTGGGAGAACACAAAAGCGAAAAGAGTGCAGAAAAGGGGCTTAGAAGCCTATGTCCAGATGACAGACGTCGGTCATGTCCGAAAGAACAGTCATTTTTAGAGATGGGCCTCCTAGAACACAGTTTGTGCAGTTTTTTTCATTATACGAATCGTTTTGTATTTTCATTTAATTTGAGACCAATCTAAGGCTAAATAGAGGGGCTATGAGTCAAACACAATGTAAACAGCCTGCATCCATAAGGCCCAAGCGTGAACCCATGTAAAAATGAAAGAGAGGAATAAAAAAACAAAATCTTCTCTCATTTTTTTGCAGTTTGAATGTTGTGAAACCTAATTTTCTTTCACAATTTTCAACAACCGACACCACCCATAAGCACCATGTATCGAGTAAGGCACTCCAAGAGGTTTCGAACCTAGGACCTCTAGAACAATACTAGACTTCCTAACTAGTACGAAATATTTAAGGATGGCTATGTTAATTATTGATTTTCCATGCTTGCTCGAGTAGGAAATTCATTCACCAATTTATACTGATGTTAAATTGCCCCCTTCAGGTAATCGGAATGGGAGAGGGCTTGTGTATGGCAATTACTAGCTCGTAGAGTTTGGCATGCGTGGCGAGGAGAGTGTCACATCAAGTTCCAGTAGTTTAAGAGACTAGCACAGTAGTAGATTTTTATTTATTTCCTTATCTATTTTGAAAGGATTTTAATATGAGATTATTTTGATATTTTAGATTTTGTTATTTCTGCTTATTGGTTGGGTTTAATTGAATGACAAATTTTTGCAGGAAATGCTTATGCCTTACGTGAGTTTTATTTGATTAATGCATGGTAATTTATGCCAATTAGTCAACTCATATTCTAATAGGGACTCGGGATTTGGGTCATGAGAATTGATAGTACCATCAGCCTTAAATTTGATTTTAGACCCATTTGCAACCATTAAGTTTCTTATGGATAGGTAGAATAGTGAGAGTCCTAGTATTATTTTGCTCATGAGCCTTAATTTCTGCAGCCATGGCATCACGCCAATGAGAGAATTCCACAGCTTGAGTGGACTAAAGGTTTAAGAGTGAATTCAAGAGCAACAGTACAAGATTTGTGAGAAGTAGAGAAATTGTTATAAGAAATAAGTTGTGTAAGGGATGGTGTGTACCAGATGTTGGGAGCAAAAGATTGAATGGGGTTCAGTGGATGAGCAGCGAAAGAACAATAATAGTCTTGTAAGTATGTTGGCTTCCGTCGTTGACGAGCAGGTTGAGCCATAGATGAAAAAGGATTAGAGCCCTACTAAGACACATGTGGGAGGGAAGATTAAGATGCTGTAGGCCAAGCTGACTGGCTGGATTGGGCTGCACGCTGGGCGGGTTAAGCGGGCTGGGCTGCAGGCTGGTTGGGTGAGCTGCAGCCTGGCTGGGCTTGTTTGCAGGCTGGTCAGGCTGGGCATGCTGGTCAGCAGGCTGGGTGGATTGGGCTGATTGTGCAGTAGAGGCTGGAGTCCATTGGGGTGCAACTGTAGGTGCTATAGGTACTGCTGTTGTAGCGGGTGCAGTTGGTGCAGAAGGGACGGGTGCATGTATGGTAAATCTAGGAGAGGCAGCAGAGCAACAGGTTGAGAAATGTTAGAGAGGGTATTGAGCGATGCATCTCGAAATGGGAATGTAGTTTCATGGAAGATGACATCTCTAGAAGTGTAGATGTTTCCAGAAGCAAGGTCGTAGACATGATATTCCTTTTGTGCATATTGGTAACCAATAAAAATCTCAGGATGGGCTCGAAAATTGAATTTGGTTCTGCCAGGGTCTGTGTTGCAAGCAAAACAAAGCCATTCAAAAGTGCGGGTTGAAGAGTAATTTGGCTTGGTCTTAAGGAGAACCTCATGAGGTGAGCAACCGGAAAGAAGAGGAGTCGGTGTTGTGTTGATGAGAAAGGCTGGGGTGAGGATACATTCGCCCCCAGAAAATAAAGGCAAGTTGCCCTGAAAACGAAGGGCATGAGCAACCTCAAGTAGGTGGCGGTGTTTTCTTTCAACTACCCCAGTTTGCTGGGGAGTGTGAACACAACTGCACTGATGTACAATTCCATGCTCTAGGAAAAACTTTTGCGTCTCTTTAGATCAATCAGTTCAATTATCAAAACAAACCTGTTTAATTTGGCAATTATATTGAGTTTGAAAAAGAGCAAAAAAATATTTGAAATGGGATTTAGTTTCAGAAGAATACACCAAGTACATCTACTAAAGTACTCCCCCATGTAAACATCTTTAACTGAGCAGGGGATAGCTGGCTCATGCTAATTGATATATATGGATGGATAGGAATAAGATGGTATAGGGGCTTTTGCTTCATAGATCTTTGTATATTTTTGTGAGATTGAGTAACGTGGGTGGATGACAGGATGTGGTGCTAGAGAGACCATGCATATGTAGTCTCCTTAATATTATATTTAGCCCCAGCCCCCAGTCCATTTTTTTTTTTTTTTTTTGGATTTTTTTGGTAAAATCCTTTGCTTATGTTTCTGTAACAGAATTCGTGTTAATTTGCTTGTGTCATGTAATTGATTGGTGGAAAGACGTTTTCCAATTCTGTACAGGTTGACACAGTACACTAATCAGGTCAGGGTCCACAGTTTTGTTCTAAAACTGATTGATGGCTAACCTCAAGTCTCAGTCTAGTCAGGTCTGAATTGAAATACTCAAATACCTGAGTGTATAATATATGTTACATAAACTATATATGGAATGTACTATTAATATTATTATATATAATAAAAAGAAGAGGAGTTTCCCCGTAGAAGACACTCCTGTGTGAGACAACTCTTGAGGCCCATCTGGGGCACCACTGATCTTGGGAGAGGCAGAGATCAAAAGAATAAAGGTTGACCACGGTAAAAAATGAAACTTCAAGCAATCCATTAATTCTTACTAATCGAACCATAGCCTCGTAGTTAAAGTAAAAAAATTCTCACTAAATCCAATTTCAAGCAATCCGATGATTCTAACCAATTTCAAGCAATCGGATGCTTAGATTGCTTATGAATCCACTATGGCCTGGAAGTTGAAATACTAAAATAGCTTATGAATCTTGCCCTGCAACTTGCCAAATGACATTCAATATTTGCTCTCTCGAGTTACCTCATGCCTCGTCCCAAGCTTATCAATCAAAGATATACTAAGGTGGATTGCCTCTGCAGATGAGTATCTAACCATGAAGCCAGCCTGGAATTCCCTTAGATACAGTGCCATCAAACTAGATTGGCCAAACTTGATTTGGAACGGTATTTCACTTTTAAGAATTTCCTGCTTCGGATGGCGTTTGATGCTCCAGAAAACTCTTAACTCAAAAGCACTTGCAATGCTTGGAGTTTTCTTTTTTTTCTTTTTGGCAATTAAGTTAGGGTTTATTATTAATTTTTGGGAAAATTTCAGAATGGAGGTCAAGTGTCTTGTACATTTCAAAACAGGACAAAATTAGATATGCATTTCAAAATGTACCTTAAGTTTTCCAAATACCCTTAAATTCAGGACATCCAATTAGATTTGGGACTGGCTGGCCAGTTTTCCATCCTCTTTTTCCAAAAATCCGAAAATGCCCTTGACCTTTATGTTTAAAAAAAAAAAAAGGAAAAATCGTTCCATTATCAACCCCGTAACCATCCTGATCTCTCCCCCAGTTCATCTCCACCCATCCAAACTCGTGCACATCTCTGTCATATCTTCTTTTCCTTCCATTGGTCAAGCACAGAACCTTGTAACCCAGTTGATGCATCTTTCATCATCTCCATTACAAATCACTATTTTTACTTACCATCATCTCTACCCACTTTGTTTTTTTTTTTCATTTTTGTTTTTTTCTATCTCCCTTCCAACCCCTTCTCACTAAAACAATTCTCATCATCTTCATTTTACTTACCCCTTTTTACCTACCGTCATCTCTCACCCTGCAACTAGTTGCCTCACACCTTACAACTAGCCCGCTGTTAAGTTTATGAATTTGCATAATTTAAGCATAGTATTAGATTGGATTAGGGAGTTAATTAGGTTAAATGCATTATTATTTATTCAATTGCATTATTTCATTTATTTTCACCTAGAAACGGGAATTTGTACAATTTTTGCACATTTTATGCATTAATTAAAAATATTTATAATTTTTTTTTGAAGAGTCCCAATTGGAGTAGAACTCTGTCGAACAGGTCTTGCTTCTATGTGAGCTCTTCAAAGTTTGATAGGTTTAATTAAAATGTGTAAAAAATGAAATTTGTAGGACCCATAGAACCTTGGGATGATTTGGGTCCCACTGCTTGAAGATCCACACACTTAGATTTCATCTGCATGTGGATCCCACCTAAAGATCATTTAAGGCTTCCAAAAGTTCTTATCTCATTCGATTGTACTAAGGAATATTCTTCTGACCTAGTTAACAAGTCATACCATTGTAGAGATAGAGTTCATTGCAAATTAGAACTCAAAATTCAATCCCATTTTTCTCAGGACAACCTATTTTAAAATGACCATAACTTTCAATCCAAAAATTGGATTGGTGCAAATGACTCATTGTTGGAAAGCCCTTTCAGAGTAGATGTCTGTAAAGCCTAAGATTGCACAAATCAGAGCTAAAATGAGAAAGTTATAGGCCTAAAAATTTCATATAGATTTTTAAGCGGGATTACAATTGCATCTACTCAATTGGAGTATAACTGCTAAACATTTGCTGTGGACCTCATATGAAGATTGGATAAGAATGCCAAAAGCTTCCACCTTATTTGATCTCCAAGATCTCTCTCATCTAAGGAGATAGACCCAATCAACAAGTAGCAGATCTTATCTCTCAATCCACTAAAAAGAGGTCCAGATTCGATGAACCTGAGAAGCCAGAAAACTATAAAAGGAGGCCTCCATGGGAGGCTCCTCCACATTCCAAGCCAGATTTGTATGTCACGCCCCGAAGTCTAAGATCCTTGGGACCCTCAAATCCCGAGGCATGACTGATCCACGACAGATAATTTAAATAATTTCTAAACTTTATTAACTTAATCTAAACGAGTTCATATGATCAATATCCTAAATCAATCCACCGAATAAATTCGAAGTGAATATAACTCTTAAACATAATAATAACAATAAACATCCCGAAAGTAAATAAATCCCTAATCAGATCTTCTAATATGGAATTCCGCAGCTCTTCCCACAATCCTAATTTCCACAAAGCAAGTTAGGTTTCCTCGGGTTCTGGCTCAACCTCAAGACCTGTGAGGGAAAAACATGAGTGAGTAAAACTCAATCATTAATACAAACCATAAGACCTAGCAAAATAGGTAACAATTAAGAAATTAAATATAGAGCCACGGTTTCAAACAAATTGTCAAAGAGCGAAATATAACAATCTCAAAGTAATAACATTGATAACAAGATTAGATAAAATACAAATTTACAAAATCGGATTTTAGCAGAATTTACACAAGACAGAGGAAATGAGCCAAAAATAATTCAACAACATCACAAATTAGGAGTAACATCCTAAAACCAAACTAAGATAAGGCATCTTCACAGTAAACAAAATAACAAAGTGTGCTCGCCAAAGTTAAGCCTACGTCAAGCACAAGGTACCCGCCAGGTACAAGCCATTTTCATATCCAAAGTGGTATGAAGGTTGAGATTCCAGAAATCTCCAAAACAATGTGAGCTAACTGCAGACTAGAAATATCGTATAAAGGGGTCTCAATCCCAATGTCATACCCAAAAGGGGCTAAAATCCGCGTGTGAGGGTCCCCACGATGCGTTGCCTATACTTTAGAGAATGCCTTAAGAATACATGTATCAAATTCGAAATTCAAAGCCTTTTAAATCTCAAAAAAATAGCCAAGGGTTGAGATCACAATTAAACAACATGTTCTCAAGATTTTGTTCACATTTGTTAGCATCTAAATTCCAATAAAAAATTAATGATCAACAATAAGTTTCACGAAAAATACATTTCATCATTATGGTGGCATGGAAACAAGACTAAATTTGGCATAGTCATCATGTATTAGAATATCAAAGGTAACAAAGTATCCTGAAATCTAGGATTATTTCAATAGTTCACAATCTCACGTAATTAAATTAAAAAAAGACAAGGCTTGAAAACTCTATGACTAAGGAATCATAGTAAGATTACTTGCCTTGATTGTCAATCCTCGAAGAATTGGGCTTGTCTGATCCTAAAAGCCCGGTGTGAGTTCCTGTTGTGACACTTATATCAAGGTGTGAGAACATAAATTTATATACAGATGAAGTCCTATAAGTTGGGCCCATGTAAATTAACAAAGTTAATGGTTTCAATTTAAGTCGTGGAACATTAGTGCATGGCCATGGTTCAGGTTCATATGCAAACAATGGGCCAAATTTGAGCACGAGTTGTACAAAATGGGTTGAGTCATATTGGGTGGGCAAGGTGAGTCAAATAAATGTAATTGGCATAACTTGATATGGGCCCTAAGTACAGTACGTAAGTTACGCGGGTTGAGATAGGGCCAAGGGATTGTTTAGTTGGTTGATATTGAGTGGGCTCAACTAATAGGTCATGAATTTTGGCCTACATCACTAATAGAATCTATGGGTCCGGTGGGCCAAGGGTAATGGGTTGATTCGACTTAAAAAAATGGGCTCATGAATGGTCTCAGTTGAGCGTGTAATTTAAAAAGGATGGCAGCAAGATGAAAGTAAAGGGAAGTGGGTTGTTTGCTTGCGGAGAAAAAGAAGAAAGGAAAGAGAAGAGAAGAAGGGAAGAAGAAGACGGTTCGTTCAGGAAATGCAGAAAGAAGAGAGAGGGAACAAGAGGAAAAAACAGAGGAGGAGGAGAGTAAATCGGGAAACAGAAGGAAGAAGAAAGAGGAAGCAAGAAGGAAGAAGAGGAAAGAAAATGCACAGCAACGGTAGCAGCAGGGAAGCACATAACATGAAGAAGAAAAGAAAGCAGAGAGGGGAAAGGAAAGACTGAACCCAGCCTGCATGGGCTTGGTCATGGCGAGGAGAACAGGTGGCAGGAGAGAAAAGTGCAGAGAATAGTAACAGAGGAACGCAGGGGGGAAGAGGAATTAATGGAGGACGGAGAGGAAAACGGAACCAGAAGGGAGAAGAAGCAGCGAAGAAGAAGATGAAGAAGGAAGAAAAGAAAAGGAAGGAGCTGGGAACGAAGAAACAGAAACGAGAAAAGAAGCACTGAAGCAAGGAAAAATGAAGAAGCAGAAGAAGAAAAGAGGAAAAGAGCAGAGAACGAAACAGTAGGGAAGAAAAACGATGCAAGAAAAGAAGAAAGGAGAACGATGGAGATGAATATGGTGGAGGGCTGTGGAGTGGATTGCAATGGGTTCTGCAGTGGGTTCTTGCTATTAGTTCGGTCTGGGTGATGGAGATGTGTTCTTCCTTGTTGAAAGGTGGGCACGGTTGCAGAAAGAAGAAGAAGGAAAACAGAGAAATCAGGTAGAGGAAACGAAGAAGAGGAAGAACAGACGATGAAGCAAGAAGAGAGAAGGAAGCAGGAAAGAGAAGAAGAAACTGAAGAGGAGGAAGTGGAACGGTTCACGTGCATGGGTTTGTTTGTTCAGAAGAAGAAGCAAATACAGAAGTGATAAAGATGGAGGAGGAAAAGAAGAATGGGAGATCAGTTGGTTGGTTCAGTCCGTTGAGGAAGAAGTTTGGATATCATGGGTGGTGGCCCACATGACCACCACTCACTTTGATATATTCAAAGTGTACGTCTTCCCATTAAAGCCACGTCCCTGGAAACTTTCCAGTCGTGCGATAATGGAAGGCTTTCCGTTGATGGGGAGGAAAGCATTAACGGAGTCTATAAATGGCTTGGAAACTCTCTCATCTTCAGATATACAATCACTGCTTGGCATTCCCATCAATCAGCAGGCATTACGAGAAGATTGAGAGAGTTAAAAGTTAAGGGTCTCTTCTTCGTTTCGCGATGGATTCAGGTATGCCCAATATTGGTTGTCTTTTATAATACAAATCAATCCGTCAAAACGCAAATCTAATCCGATAAAGTTTTTCCTAAGGGGTCATTTTAGCTTACAATTGGTATCAGAGCCATGGATTTCCATTGATATGGTTGGATTTGCATCAAAGGGGTTTACAGTTTATAAAAAAAAAAAAAAATTTTTGAAACTGTCGGCCGACGACATCACTGCAGAGCCGGACTGGGCACTGCGCGGGCAGAGACAGAGCGGCGCAGCAGGGCGCTGCTGCTGTTCCAGCGGCAGCGCCCGGTCTTCTGCAGAAACAGAACAACAGAATAAAAAAATAATAAAAAAAAATTTGGGAAGGCAGCGCAGCAGGGCGCTGCGCTGCAGCGCCGCAGCAGCCCCAGCAGGGCACTGCTGCTGTTCCAGCGGCAGCGCCCAGGATTAAAAAAAAAAAAATTTGTTTGCCGCCGGGAACCAGCCGGTGCCATTTTCGGCCGGCGCTCCAGTCCGCTGCGGCCGAGGTTGTCGGCATCGGAGGTGGAACGATATGGTGAAAGGGCAATCAGTTTTAACCGATTGCCCCTGTTTTCGGGAAGAAGAAGAAGTGGTGTCGGGTCAGGTCTCAGGTCATTTGGACCTGACCCGACCCGACCCGGTCAGGTTTATTAAAGAAGAGTAATTGGGTTAACGGATCCGACTCGACCCGACTCGACTGATCCGGCCTGTGTTTCTGTGTGGTCAGGTCAGTTCGACCTGACCCGACCCGACCCGAATTAGACCCGGTCCATTTCTATAAGGACAGGTCATTTTGACCTGACCCGATCTGACCCGAACTGACCCGGTTCATTTATATAACGTCAGGTCAGTTTGACCTGACCCGATCCAACCCAACCGACCCGGTTCAACTGGAACTAAAGTAATTGGGCCTCGGATTCGGGTTTTGACTGACCCGGTCGATTGACCTGGCCCAACCCAACATAACAGAACATATAAATGGCAAGTCAGGTCTGACCCGACCTAACCCGACTTGAACCCAGCAGACTTGGGCTTTCCAGTTATTTCATAGGTTAGTTCGACCTAGCCCAACCTGTCAAGCCCAACTGGATTGAACAGGTTATTTTATGACTTGGGTCTGACTCGACCCACTGGCCTGGCCTGATTTGAATAAAGTATTATTAATTTTTGATAATTGTATGTTTTGAATAATTGGGTCATTATAAAATTGATCCGTTCCGATCAGAACCGTCCATTTGATATATTTAAATGCTATAATCATTGTAATGGGACTGGATCATTTAAATGTGATCAGATTAAGGCCAAATCAAAGAAAAATGAACGATCAAAATCTTATTTTGATCATTACGGACACATATGATATCGGATTTTCGATCCGTTTCTTTTATTGTGTTCCTTATGATGAGATCTACCATATTAGTGAATTAATTCCCGATCCAATAGTTCAATGATAATATCATAAGGTTTTATGCATGTTTAACTCATTTAAATTCATGTTTTCCGCTTATTGTTTACATGATTAATGTTGTTTGAGTTATAATTTGTTACATGCATGAATGTTTGATAAATAAATTAGTGTCATAGGTTTTAATTATGAGTTAACTAGGCAGTCACCAAAGTGGCCCAGTTATGATGAAACTCATGTTTCAATTATTGAATTAGAGATACCATAAATGACACTAAAATTGCAACTTCACTTAAGAGATAGATAATCGACCCAAAGGAGTTTATCTTTCGATTATTTGGAGATTGGGATAAAACACATTAAAGATGTTTTGTGAATTCGTGTTGATCTATGCCCAAAGGTGGGATCTCACTTATTCACTTAATAAATTGTGGTTTTATCAAATAAATGAGAATAATAAATTTAACATGTTACATTTGATCCAAAGGTTATTTGTAATGATGTAAAACTATTATTTCTGTTGCAAGTTTCCCTTTAAATTCAAAACATTATGGAATTGTGAGAATAATAGTTTATCTCTTCTTTTACAGCATCTTCCTCCAGATCCTTGTCTCTTCCCTCATGCTTAGGAACTATTCCTTCATTAGACGGATCAAACTACCCTGACTGGTTAGACATGCTGTCATTAACCATAACTTTTCTAGACTTAGAGATGGCTTTAGATGAACCCATGCCTCTTGCGCCTACCGAACAGAGCTCTGAATATGAAAAGGCAAAATATGATCAGTGGCACACATGTGATAAAAAATGCCAAAAGATTATTATGACTTCAGTCTCTAAGAGTATTAGGGGATTGCTTGATCAAGGAAAACATGCCAAGGAACTCTTAGATGAAATTAAGTCACAATTCCAAGTGACAGACAAGGCATTAGGTGCCACCTTAATGAATAAATTGACTAAGCATTAGGTGCCACCTTAATGAATAAATTGACTAACATGCAGTACGATGGGATAAAAGGAGTTAGGGAACATATCCTACTCATGACCAACCTAGCATCAAAATTAAAGGATGTTGATATGAGTATTTCCGATGGATATTTGATCCAATTCATTCTGGACTCCCTTCCCCCTGCATTTGGCCCATTTAAAGTAACATACAATTAGAGCTCTAGTCGATGGACCATTACTGAGTTGATCGCACGATGTGATCAAGAAGAGAGGAGGCTTAAAGCCGAAGGGCAACTTCAGGTAAACTTTGTCTCCCATGCTAAGGGCAAGA
Organism: Sextonia rubra; assembly: GCA_037013555.1. Classification (NCBI taxonomy): domain Eukaryota; kingdom Viridiplantae; phylum Streptophyta; class Magnoliopsida; order Laurales; family Lauraceae; genus Sextonia; species Sextonia rubra. The sequence continues at coordinate 14,337,872 of JASUAD010000008.1, forward strand.
AAGGTCCTAGAAAATTCAAAACTAATGCCAACATGCCCAAGGTAGATCCGAAAAGTAAGAAACCGGTGAAGAGTAAGGGAAAGAAGGGATCCGAAAAATGTCACTTTTGTGGCAAGAAAGGACATTTCAAGAAGGACTGCCTCAAAAGGAAGAATTGGTTTGAGAAAAGAGGTAAGCAAAGAAAATTATCTCTTGTATGTGAAACCAATATTATTGATGTCCCATCCAATACATGGTGGGTCGACTCTGGTGTAACCGTTCACATTTCTGGTTGTATGCAGGGATTCCTTTCAACCCGGAGGCCAAGTGATGGAGAAAGAGCCATCGTTATGGGAAACCGGAAGGAGTCAAGAGTCGAGGCAGTAGGCACGTATAGGCTGGTGCTAGATACAGGATTTGTTCTGGATCTGCCGAACACCTTTTATGTTCCGGATATTTCCCGAAATCTGGTTTCTATTTCAAAGTTGGATGTAAATGGATTTGTGTTTAACTTTAATCAAGGATCTTTGAAACTTTTCCACAATAATATAATGATTGGTAGTGGTTTATTATGTGATGGCTTGTATAAGTTAAGGTTAGATACTTTATACACACAATCACTAACTGCACACCATGTTACTTGTGGGATGAATGTTGGCATGAAGAGAGGACTAATAAAAGAGAACTCCCCTAAGTTATGGCATAAATAGTTAGGACACATCTCGAAAGAGAGGATATTGAGATTGGTGAAAGACGGGTTATTACCAACCCTTGATTTCACTAATTTCAGTGTCTGTGTTGACTGTATTAAAGGAAAACAGACACAAACAGTCAAGAAAACTGCCACACGAAGTTCTGAACTCCTGCAGTTAATTCATACGGATGTTTGTGGAAAAATTGATATACCTTGTTTCACAGGAGAAAATATTTCATCACATTTATAGATGATTACTCACGTTTTGGTTTTGTCTATCTTATTAAAGAAAAGTCTGATTCTTTGACTATGTTTAAAATATTCAAAGCAGAAGTGGAAAAACAATTAGATAGAAAGATCAAAATCGTGAGATTAGATCGAGGTGGTGAATATTATGGTAAGTATACTGAAACAGGTCGTAATCCAGGCCCGTTTGCTAGATTCCTAGAATCCGAAGGTATTGTTGCCCAATATACAATGCCTGGAACACCTCAGCAAAATGGAGTGGCTGAAAGAAGGAATAGGACTCTTTTAGATATGGTTAGGAGTATGGTTAGCAATACATTGTTACCTGCATTTATGTGGGGTGACGCACTAAAGATGGCCATGTATATTTTAAACAGAGTTCCTACTAAAGCAGTTGCTAAAACTCCTTTTGAGTTATGGACTGGGATGAAACCCAGCTTAAACCATTTTCGAGTTTGGGGTTGCCTATCTGAAGTGCGGGTTTATAACCCACAAGAAAAGAAGTTAGACCCTAGAACAGTAAGCGGATATTTTATTGGATATCCAGAGAGGTCTAAAGGGTATCGATTTTACTGTCCTAATCATTCAACAAGAATAGTTGAGTCCAATAATGCTAAGTTTTTGGAGAATCATGAAAACAGTGGGAGTTCTGAGGCTAGAAATATTGAATATAAGGAGATTAGAAATGAGCCTCAATCCTCTTCTCAAGGTGGATTAATGATTCCACTTGATATAGAGGTTTTCCCAGAACGATCTGTTGTTCCGATTCCTCAAGATACACAACCAACTTTTGAAATACAGTCACCTGTTATTGAAGAACATCCAGAGGAATTGAGAAGGTCAACTCGTATGAGAAGACCAGTTATTTTAGATGATTATGTTGTGTATCTCGAAGAATCAGATATTGGAATTAAAGAAGATCCAAAAACTTTTAAAGAGGCAGTAGAAAGTAAAGATTCTGATAAGTGGTTAGACGCTATGAATGAAGAGTTAGAATCCATGTTTATAAACGAAGTTTGGGATCTCGTTGAACTACCTGAAGGGTCCAAAACAGTTGGTTGTAAATGGGTCTTTAAGACCAAAAGGGACTCTAAAGGGAAAGTTGAACGATTTAAGGCCCGACTTGTAGCTAAAGGATTCACTCAGAAAGAAGGTATCGATTATCATGAAACTTACTCTCCGGTGTCTAAGAAAGATTCATTTAGAATTGTTATGGCACTTGTAGCTCATTATGACCTAGAGCTATATCAGATGGATGTAAAAACTGCTTTCTTAAATGGAAATCTAGATGAAGAAGTGTATATGGAACAACCGGAAGGGTTTGTTCAACAAGGTAATGAAAGGAAACTGGTTTGTAAATTAAAGAAATCAATATACGGACTAAAACAAGCTTCCAGACAATGGTACTTAAAATTTAATCATGTTATTACATCTTTCGATTTTACCGAAAATCCAGTAGACCATTGTATATATCTCAAGGTTAGTGGGAGCAAATTTCTTATTTTAGTCTTGTATGTAGATGATATTTTACTAGCCAGTAATGACCTAAGTATGATTCGAGAAACTAAAATATATCTTGAGAATAATTTTGATATGAAAGATATGGGTGAAGCAACATTTGTATTAGGAATCGAGATATTTAGAGATCGATCTCGAGGATTACTTGGGTTGTGTCAAGAAGCCTATGTCAAAACTATTCTCAAACGTTTCCGAATAGAAAGTAGCAGACCACAAAATGCACCAATTACTAAGGGAGATAAGTTTAGTAAGGATCAATGCCCCATGACTGACTTAGAAAAGTTAGAAATGAATAAATATCCCTATGCAGAAGCAGTAGGATGTCTAATGTACCTACAGACTTGCACGAGGCCAGACATTAGCTTTGCAGTCGGAATGCTCAGTAGATATCAAAGTAATTCCGATTTGCCTCATTGGGTAGCTGTCAAGAAAGTGATGCGTTACCTCAATGGAACAAGAAGATATATGCTCACATATCAAAGATCCAATCAACTGGAGGTCTTGGATATTCAGATTCAGACTTTGCTGGATGTCTCGATACAAGGAGGTCAACATCAGGTTACATTTTTCTGTTGGCCGGCGGGGCAGTATCGTGGAGGAGTGCAAAGCAGACACTAATCACTCCATCTACATTTGATGCAGAGTATGTGGCATGTTTTGAAGCCACAGGTCACGCATTATGGATGCGTAACTACATCATGGGACTTGAAATTATGGGCAGTATGTCTGAACCGATAAAGATTTACTGCGACAACGACGCTGCTAGGCGTTTCGCTCAAAATGACAAGTGTTCCAGTAAATCAAAGTACCTGGAAGTAAAGTATCTTGTACTCAAAGAGAAAGTGCGAGATCGTTTAGTATCAATTGTTGGAGCTCCATCGAAGCTCATGATTGCTGATCCATTGACAAAGGCATTAGCGCCAAAGGATTTTAAAGACCATGTAATAAATATGGGCTTGAATGAAATGCCTTGTAAAGGTCAATGATGTATGACACTTAATATATTGATCAAATAAAGAAACGATTTTGCAATTCTTACTTTGTTATGGGCTCACATGTGGTAATTGTAAAATAAAGTAGGAATATAAAAGCATTATGACATTACAGTTCCCATTAAAGTAAGTCATATTAAAGATACTTATTAAGTGCTGGACTAGGAGAGAATATTAATGTTGTGATTGTGGAAGGAATCATATCACTTAAGATGTGTAACCGCTACAGTTCGCATTAATAAACTAACCTTATCACAGATTAAAGGATCTTAACATTAAAGTTACATGAAAACCGGTATTTTCAAATGATGCACATCAGTTAGAGTTATTTCTTTCAAAGTTTTTTCTTATATTTGCAACAATTTTATAAAATAAACAGGAATTAATGGTGGTCATAAGGACCAAGTGGGAGATTGTTGGATATCATGGGTGGTGGCCCACATGACCACCACTCACTTTGATATATTCAAAGTGTACGTCTTCCCATTAAAGCCACGTCCCTGGAAACTCTCCAGTCGTGCGATAATGGAAGGCTTTCCGTTGATGGGGAGGAAAGCATTAACGGAGTCTATAAATGGCTTGGGAACTCTCTCATCTTCAGATATACAATCACTGCTTGGCATTCCCATCAATCAGCAGGCATTACGAGAAGACTGAGAGAGTTAAAAGTTAAGGATCTCTTCTCCGTTTCGCGATGGATTCAGTTATGCCTAATCTTGGTTGTCTTTCATAATACAAATCAATCCGTCAAAATGCAAATCCAATCCGATAAAGTTTTTCCTAAGGGGCCATTTTAGCTTACAAGAAGGACTACAACAACGACAAGAAGAAGAAGATGATGCAGTGTAGATTTAACATGGAAGATGAAGGTGACGGGTCCCTGGGTTGCAGAGGAGTAAAAAAGAAGAAACAGGAGGAGGAAACATGGAAAAGAAGAGGACAGAGGAGAAACAAAGCATGAAACAGGAAGAAGGAGAAGATGGCAGTGGGTTCTGGGGGAAAGGAACAAAGGAGGAAAAGAAAGAGAAAGACCGAAGAAGAAGAAAATAGAAGAAGGAAGGAAGATGATGGAAGAGACCTTGGGAATGACCGGAACTGGTTCAAGTATACAACCGAGAGGTGGGTTCCCGGTGAAGGTGAAGGCCGAATCGTGAGATGGAGGTGTATATGGTGATGTGCAGCCGATGGGTGCAGCCAAGGTGGTCTCTTAGAAGTGATGGGGAGAAAAGACAGAGAGGAAGAAAAGAGAGAGGAACTCAGACGGACATGAAACATGTGTTGGCCAAGTGGGTTCAGACCAAGTGGGTACAGTATCTAGGGTGATTTCCCTAATTATATTAGGAATTTCCAGTTTGATTAAACAGCAGTTTCTTAATAGGTTAGGACTTTTCTTTTTTCTAAGATAAAGTTCTTGGGGGATAAGGAATTGATGATTATATATATGATGTAATCTGTAACCCTAGATAGAGAGGCTGTAAGAGGCTGAGATTCTAAGGCTGTGGTTTCACAGATTGGAGAAAAACCCAGTGGAAATTGGTTTTCCATGGACATAGGTATTTTTGCCGAACTACGTAAATCGCTTGTCTTCTTGTGTGATTGATTGTTGATCTTGGTTGCTTACGCACACATACGCACAACAAGTGGTATAAGAAGGTCGAAGTTGTGCGCGGAAGATCATCGAAAAGAGAAATCAAGGGTGATCTTTGCTGAGCCACACACGATCATAGAAGAAGACACAAGTGGGTTCTCAGTTTTGGTTGGGTTTTGGCTACAGATCTTTGTCGCAGAAGTGTTTCTGGCTGCTGGTTCCGAGGAAGAAAACCGGAGAAAAAGACTGTCTGCACTGCTGCAAGAAGAAAAACCAAAACAAAAAAAAAACAAAAAAAAAAAAGTCGCTGCCGGTCTTCGTTTTGTGCTGCAGCCGCTGCGATCATCACCGCCATTAACCCATCTCCATCACCGTCGTCGGTCCTGCGCCGCTGTCGCCAAACCAGCGAAGCTGGAGCCGAAGCAGACTGCGGCCCGTCTGCAACTCGGTTGCAGTGGACATTGCAGATGGAGGCGCATCGCTGTTGAAGACGACCCAGGTTACAGGTCTCGGGTCAGGTCAGTCGACCTGAACCCGTTGTGGGGAATAATCCCAGCAGAGGTTGCAGGTTCTAGTTCGGGTCAGGTCAAATTGACCTGGCCTGTTTGAAGTAAAGCCGAGAGGTTGTAGGTCAGGTCAGGTCGAGTTGACCTGAACCCATTACAGTTAGCTTAGCTCGTCAGCCGCCGCCGACGTTAACAGAGTGCCGTCATCAGGCTGACGTCAGTCCACATCATCGAATACACGGTCAATGGCCAGAGTTGACCAGATTGACGGCAAAATTTTGTTTATGCGATATCTTGATCATCCGACGTCCGATCGAAGATCCGTTTGCGCCTACGGACTCGTTTTGAGCAGATCTACGTGATTGTGGAAAAAGATTCGCTGTTTGATGGTCAACGGGGAGTTTGAGCAAATCGGAAGCACAGAAAACCATTTTTGCAATATCGGAGTCATTCGAAGTTGGATTTCAGATCCATTTCTTCTAGCGTGCTCGTATTAACGAGATCTACAGCTTGGTGCAGGAGTTAAGGTCAGTGTTAGTTGCTTGCTTTTTCTTGTTACTTAATTTAATTAAGATGGAGAACAACACTATCAACACTACGATGGTTAAGCTCAACCATTCCAATTGATTGATCTGAAAACTGAAAATGGAGGATATTCTTTATTATAAAGACATTCATGATCCCGTTAAGGGAGATAGTGCCCGACCAAAAGATATGCAAGATGCTGAATATAACAAGTTGCATAGAAAAGCGATTGATCACATTAGACAGTGGGTTGATAATAGCATGTTTCACCATGTATCTAATGAAACCAATGCAAATACCTTTTGGAAAAAGTTAGAAGCAATGTATGATAAAAAGACCACAATGAACAAAACATTTTTTATCAGAAAGCTTATGAACATGAAATTCAAGAATGGTGGTCAGATCGAAGACCACATCAATGAGTTTCAAAATGTGGTAAATCAGTTAGCCACTATGAAGATGGTCCTTAATGATGAGATGCACGCTTTGTTGCTTCTGAGTTCCTTGCCGGATACATGGGAGACATTGATTGTTTTTTTGAGCAACTCTACTCCAGATGGTGTATTGTCCATGAGTTAGGTTACCAGTAGTCTACAGAATGAAGAAACTAGAAGGAAATCTGCAGAGAAAGATAATGCACAGGCCTTTGTTACTGAGAATAGGGGGAGGAGTAAAAGTAGAGGACCAAAGGGGGGTCGTGGCAAGTCTAGAGGTGAATCACAGGCTAAGTCTAGTATGAATCACAGAGTAAGAAAAAGTCTGTAAAATGCTTTTTCTGTGTCAAGATGGGCCACATCAGGAAAAATTGTTTTGCCATAAAGGAACATAAATGATCCAATAATGAGAAAAAGAATGACAGTGATAACACTACAGTTACTTTGGAACAGGAAGTAGTGGTGCTCACCGGCGATGATGATAAGTGTTTGAGTGTTGCAGATGGTCAGGTTGAGTGAGTTGTTGACACAACAGCATCTTACCATATTACTCCCTGCAGAGAGATGTTCACGACATACAAAGCAGGTGACTTTGGTACTATGAAGATGGGCAACACGAGTCATTCAGAGGTTGTTGGTATCGCTGATGTCTGCATTAAAACAGATATTGGTTGCACAATATCGCTGAAAGATGTGCGACATGTTCCTGATCTGTGGTTGAATCTGATTTCCGAGACTGCATTGGATCATGCAGGTTATGAGAATTATTTCGGAAATGGCAAATGAAAGCTCACTAAAGGGTCTCTTGTTATTGCGAGAGGAAAAATGGGTAATACGCTTTATAAAACACAAGCAAAGCTGTGCAAAGGTGTGTTGAATGCAGTTCAAGGTAGTTTCTCTCTGAATCTGTGGCATAAGAGGCTTGGTCATATGAATGAGAAAGGCTTGCAGATGTTGGCAAAGAAGGATTTAATTCCTTGCAACAAAGGTATATCCCTTGACCCTTGTGATTATTGTTTGTATGGCAAACAACATAGGGTTGCTTTCTCTTCGACATCTAAATTGAAATCAAATGTGTTGGATTTGGTATATTCTGATGTTTGTGGTCCCATGGAGGTAGAATCATTAAGTGGCAATAAGTTCTTTGTCGCGTTCATCGATGATGCATCCAGGAAAGTCTGGGTTTATCCGTTGAAATCAAAGGATCAAGTGTTCCAGATTTTTCAACAGTTTCATGTCAAGGTTGAAAGAGAAACAGGTAAACTCTTGAAGTGTCTCCGCACAAATAATGGGGGTGAGTATACATCCAACAAGTTCAGAAGCTATTGCTTGAAGCATGGCATACGACATGAAAAGACAGTTACTGGTATTCCACAGCACAATGGTGTGGCAGAGAGAATGAACTGCACTATTCTTGAGAAGATAAGATGCATGGTAAGATTAGCACGGTTGCCTAAGTCATTCTGGGGTGAAGCCGTTCTGACTGCTGTTATCTGATTAACAGATTTTTCTCAGTTCCTTTAAGTTATGATCTTCTAGAGAGAAGATGCATAGGTAAAAATGTCTCCTATTCACATTTGAAGGTGTTTGGGTGTAAAGCATTTGTATATGTACCAAAGGAGCAGCGTTCCAAGTTGGACGATAAGGCAGTGAGTTGCATCTTTCTTGGCTATAGTGGAGATGAATTTGGCTACAAGTTATGGGATCCAAAGAAAAGGAAAATTATCAGAGGTAGAGATGTCGTTTTTCATAAAGACCAGTTCTTTGGAGATATTGAGAAGATTGATAAGTCTTCTGAGATAGTTGATGGAGTGGTTGATCTCACATCGACTCGTTCTCCGATGCAGATTACAGGTGGAGAAGGTGGACAAAACGATCCAGATCGTGATGAGGCACAGGGGTTGCTAGATGATGAGAGTGTTGAGCAGGGAGAGCCACAGTCTCCTCGGTTGGAAACCACGGAACCTCAAATTAGGAGGTCTACACGAGAGCGTCAACCATCAACTAAGTATCCTGCATCCGAATATGTTTTGCTTACTGATGAGAGGGAGCCAGAGAGCTTCCAAGAAGGAATGACTTATGCTAATAAAAATGAGTGGATGAAGGCTATGCAGGATGAGATGAGTTCTTTAAAGAAGAACGAGACATATGAGCTGGTGTAACTTCCTAAAGATAGGAATGTTCAGAAAAACAAATGGGTGTTCAAGCTGAAAAAGGATGAGAATGAAAAACTAGTGAAACACAAAGCACGGCTAGTGGTAAAAGGCTTTACACAGACGAAGGGTATCGACTTTAGTGATGTGATGTTTTCTCTCCTGTTGTGAAAATGACTTCTGTTAGAGTCGTCTTAGGTCTAATCGCTAGCATGAACCTTGAGCTTGAATAGATGGACATGAAGACCGCGCTTCTTCATGGTGACTTGAAAGAAGAGATCTACATGACTCAGCTAGAGGGGTTTGAGGTAAAAGGAAAAGAACAGGTGGTTTGCAAGCTAAAGAAGAGTCTCTACGGGCTGAAGCAAGCATCGCGACAGTAGTACAAGAAGTTTGATTCATTCATGTTAAGTCATGGGTGCCGGAGGACAATTGCAGATCATTGTATCTATGTTCCTTGATTTATCGATGGCAGGTTCATCATCCTTCTTTTATATGTAGTGTCACAACCCGAGCCCAGGGTTCGGGGGTTAGCAAAAGCCAAACCTAATGACACACGTACTCCCGTGCCTGTACACGTAGACCGAGTCTAAATGCACACGCACAAGGGAACATTCACACGTGCCAAACAAGTACGCGGAAGCTGTAAATATTAGAAACATCAAACTAACAGTGCAAAAGAGAATACCAAGAACAAACTGACATAATCACATATGAAAGTCTTACAAAAAGAACAAAAGAATATATACAATAATGACATGTCATGCCAAATACAAGTCTGAAAATCCACAAAACAAGACTCCAATGATGCATGCCAAGAACGCTCTCCCGTGGAGTGATCACATCCACTCTTCTAGGCCTGATGGGGCTCGGGGGTCTCGTCTGGAGTCTGGCCGACCTGCGAGGGTTCGGCAGGGGGATCTGGGCCTGCAACACCAAAAACAACTGTGAAAACGACGATTCAGCAAAGTATAAACCATAGCAAGTTAACACACGCTGTGTCTAATAGAATAAAGAACATCATGTCATTAAAGAAGGCATTTTCGTATACTAGGCTGTCATGCGAGAAAGAAATATGTTGAGTGAATCAATGAATACATGCAGTGTACAGAACTAGTGGCTACTACATTACCATATGCTCCCAAAAGAGGGATCTTATAACATGCAAAGAACACCATTGTCCGAGCCAGGGCACAATGGGTCTCGGTTTCCTGGGGTCCGGTTCCCCAAGACATATCCTTACTGCAGCAAGTCCATATAACTATACCAAATTCACCCCGTCGGGATCCTAAGGCTGAGGCTAAGTAGTGCCTGACCATACAGAATCAATCATGAAAACCCTGAGTAGATCGTGATAACATATCATACGTGCATATCTGTGAGTGAAGATATCATACATGCACACTTAAGGTAAAGAACCACAATGTGAAAGTAATGGAACACAAGTAATCAAGTCAGAGAGTAGAGGTCAATACTCGAATGCAATATGTTGTGCAGCAAATCATGCAAAAGCGGATCATCTTTATTTACAAACCAATTCTAATCTAATTATCCGGTGTTTCTAACCGTGCATGATGATGTAGTTTTAAGTTATTCGTTACACCATTGTCTAGTGTTGCATTGAATTGGGCTGTGCACGAAGTTCCTTAAACCAACACCCATGGGGAGGTGCTTAACATCCGGATAACGAACATGAATGATTCGCAGCCCTCGAGATCATTCACGCGTTGTATCACATTCCGTTGGGCAAGTCTAGGTACTCTACATTCTATCATGAAGGCCATACCGGTCTTTCCCTTACACCTATCCTTGTTTTTCATTAGTCTAGTGTGAATACGGCTCAGCCGTGTGTGTGCTACGGCTTAGCCGCGTGTGGTCTACGGCTTAGCCGTGGCTGGGCCGTAGAAGGTCTGTCAATTGATGGCTCTCAGTTAAATCCAGAAAATGCACCCAGTATTGATCTACGGCTGGGCCATGGCTGAGCTTCGGCTTAGCCGTAGGGCAATTCACGGCTTAGCCGTGCCCTAGCCGTAGAGGAAAACTAGGTTTTTATCCTCTCTGGACTTTAAGCCGTAAGTGGTATACGGCTTAGCCGTACCTGCGCGAAGTCAAATTTCTGAAACACATACAGAATGCCTGTAACACATCAAAATTGCAATTCTCCAATGGAGATAAACAAGTACTGAATCAATAAGTAAGCAAATGGGCTGTAAACACATTTTTCCACATCAATTCATGTCAACTAATTAAATCAAATGCATACCAACATGGGTTCTCACAAGTTATGGTTATACTTGCCTTAATGGGAATTCAATTGCACAATTTGTTGTCCTAAAGCCCAAACACAACCTAACACAAATCAAACCACATGCATGCATGAGAATTGGAATCACAGACACACTATGCAATGAGAAATAAGAAGGAGAAGAAATAGAGAAAGGAGATGAGAGGGATGGATGGAATTCCACTCACATCATATGCAACGGAACCAACCTCCTCTTGATCGATGAGGAGAGAATCCGGAGGAGAGAATTCAAGAGAAGGAGAGAGAGGAATTTCCACGTGCACAGTGAAGAATAAAATGAGAGAGAACGTGCTTGTGTCGATGGATGAAGTATATAAGCTCAAAGTTAAGTCCACATTACAAAGAAGTCCAAGCTAGAATGCTAATTTCAGTTTGAGTCAAATCAGGGTCCAATGGAATCACACGACATCGGTTGCAAATGACGTAGTTACGAAAGTTAACGAGCTCAACGAAGGACACGTGTTGAGATCAAGATGATGCAAAAATGACCATGCCTTAGAAAAGCTAAAATTACGAAAAAGGGCTTGGTCTACTTAATCCAGGTCAAACTCAACCCAACTACCTATCCATGACCCGCAACGAAAATAAAACACAAACAAAACACGATTAGCAACGAAAACAAGATTATCAACCGCTAAACGAGGTCAAGCTAGGTCGGAGTGTTACATCCTCCCCTACTTGAGAATCATTCCGTCCTCGGAATGAACACTCACTCACTCACTCATACCTGGGAAAACAGATCGGGATATTGTCGTGCCATCTGCTCTTCTAACTCCCAAGTAGCCTCATCGGGACTGTGATGCTCCCATAGCACTTTGACCCATCGAATTGTCCTGGTGCGGAGTATCTGCCCTCGGGTTCCCACGATACGGAGCGGTCGCTCAACGTATGCAGCATTCGGCTGAATCTGAACCTCGTCGTAACGAATGACATGGGAGGGGTCATGAACATATTTCCGAAGCATCGAAACGTGGAAAATGTTGTGCACTCCTGAAAACATCTCGGGAAGCTCTAATCGATAGGCCAAATCACCAATCCGACTCTTGATCTCGAACGGTCCGACATATCGTGGAGCTAACTTGCCTTTCTGGCCGAAACGGATTGTACCCTTCATCGGTGAGACCTTCAGAAAAACCCACTCGCCAACTTGAAACTCTAATGGCCGTCTGCGAGTGTCTGTATAACTCTTCTGCCTTGACCGGGCAACTTTCAAGTTCTCAATTGCTTTCTGTACCTTCTCCGTAGTCTCGGCAATGATCGTCGGTCCGTGAAAACTTCGCGTTCCAACTTCTTCCCAACATACCGGACTCCTACACTTCTTCCCGTATAATGCTTCATATGGCGCCATCCCAATGCTCCCGTGGAAGCTATTATTGTAGGCAAATTTGCACAATGATAGGTGAAGATCCCATTCTTTCTCGTAGCTCAACACGCTGGCTCGTAACATATCCTCCAAAGTCTGAATCGTCCGCTCTAATTGCCCATCCGTCTGTGGGTGGTATGCCGTGCTGAAGCTCAACTTCGTACCCATAGCCTCTTGGAATGCTCTCCAGAAAGATGAAACGAAACGGCTGTCACGATCGGATACAATCAACACTGGGGTACCATGGAGCTTGACGATCTCATCCACGAACTTCCTCGCCATCTCTGAAAACGTCATACCCTTCCGGAAAGGGATGAAATGGGCTGACTTCGTCAATCGATCTACAATCACCCAAATGGCGTTATTCTTCCTGCTCGTCGGCTGAAATCCGGATACGAAGTCCATGGTGATGTGTTCCCACTTCCACTGCGGTATGTGCAAAGGATGCAATGAGCCTGGCGGTCTCTGATGATCTGCCTTCACCTTCTGGCATGTCAAACAGCGAGCAACAAAGCCTGCTACTTCTCTCTTCATGTTGTTCCACCAGAAGCGATCTTTGATATTCCGAAACATCTTTGTGCTGCCTGGGTGCATCGCGTATCTAGCGTAATGCGCTTCGTTCATCAGTTTCTCCTTGAAATCATCAACTGCTGGCACGCACAACCTGCTCCGAAAATAGAGTACACCATCCTCGAGTCTGAAATCGGGTCTGTCTCCAATGTGGTCTCGAATGCGCTTCAAGGTTAGATCTTCAAATTGCTTGTCTTTTATCTGCTGAATCATCTCAGGCTGAAACACTAGCGTACTAGCCAAAGTCACGCACTCATCCACTAGTTTTACTTCAACAGGGAGACCATGGAACTCTAAGAGGAAACTGCTCAATAGCTGCACAGACTCTGCTTTCCTGCTGAGTGCATCTGCCACCACATTTCCCTTGCCTGGCTGATACTTGATCGGGAATTCATAATCCTTAATAAGCTCAAGCCATCTCCGCTGTCTCATGTTCAGCTCCTGCTGTGTGAATAAGTACTGCAAACTGTGGTGGTCAGAACGAACCTCAAACTGCACACCATACAGATAATGTCTCCACAGTTTCAATGCAAACACGATGGCTGCTAATTCCAAATCATGGGTGGCGTAATTCTTCTCATGTTCTCACAACTGTCTCGATCCATATGCAATAACTTTCCCGTGCTGCATCAACACACAACCTAGACCAACTCGAGAAGCGTCTGAATAAACCACGAACCCTTCACTACCATCTGGCAAGGCTAACACTGGGACCGTAGTCAACTTCTCTTTCAAAGTACGGAAACTGGCTTCACACTCCTCAGTCCAATCAAATGGTACATTCTTCCTGGTCAACTTCGTCAAAGGAGAAGAGATCTTCGCAAAGTCCTGGACAAATCGACGATAGTAACCCGCTAGACCAAGGAAACTGCGAACTTCTGTCACTGTCTTGGGGCTAGGCCAATTCACCACTGCCTCCACTTTAGATGGATCAACTGCCAATCCCTCTCGTGAAATGATATGACCCAAAAATGCCACCTGCTCAAGCCAAAAATCACACTTCGACAACTTAGCAAACAATCGATGTTCTCTCAACAACGACAAGGCTTTTCTCAAGTGCTCCCGATGCTCCTCTGCTGACTTAGAGTATATCAGTATATCATCAATAAAGACAACTACGAACTGGTCCAAGAAAGGAGCAAAGATCTGATTCATCAATGCCATAAAAGCTGCAGGGACGTTGGTTAGTCCAAAAGGCATCACGAGGAATTCATAATGTCCATAACGAGTCCTGAAGGCAGTCTTAGGAATGTCATCTTCTTTGACCCTCAATTGGTGATATCCAAATCGCAAATCAATCTTCGAAAAATATGCTGCACCCTGAAGTTGATCAAACAACTCATCGATCCTGGGTAGGGGGTACTTGTTCTTGATAGTCACTTTGTTCAGCTGTCTGTAGTCTATGCACATCCGAAAAGTACCATCCTTCTTCTTGACAAATAAGACTGGTGCTCCCCAAGGTGAGACGCTCGGGCGAATGAAAACCTTGTCTAAAAGCTCCTGCAACTGCTTCTTCAACTCAGCTAACTCAGCTGGGGCCATGCGATACGGAGCCTTGCTGATCGGTGCCGTGCCGGGAACAAGCTCAATGGCGAACTCCACATCTCGAACCGGGGGTAAGTCTGGCACATCGTCTGGGAAGATGTCGGGAAAGTCACAGACCACCTGGATCTCACCTAGCTGTTTCGTCTCTTTCTTTACTGAGATAAAGGCAATGAAGCCTTCACACCCTCGGCGGATCAAGCGATCTGCCTTACACGGCGAGATCACAAGCCTGGGGCATCTCTGCTGACTGCCCTCGAAACGGAAGCCCTTGCCTAAATCGAAGAAGATCGTCCTGTTGTAACAGTTAACACAGGCACGATATCGAGCGAGCCAATCCATACCAAGGATCACGTCGAAGTCCAGCATCGACAACAGGATCAAATCAATAGGTAACTGATGACCTGCAATCTGCACGTCGCAATGGGGGTAGTATACACTACACTCCGCTCGCTTGCCAACTGGGGTGGATACAACCAGCACATATGGCAACGGCTTAGACGGCTGATGTAACCGCTCGGCGAAATGAGGTGCTACGTAAGACCGTGTAGACCCCGAATCGAACAATGCTAATGCCTCGACGTGCGAAATCAAAACAGTACCTTCAACCACCTGTGGATCCTCAGCACTCTCGTGGGTAGCTGCGTAAGCACGGGCTGTCTGGCGCGGCTGTCTCGAGCCTGAACGAGCTGACTGCGACTTGCTCGGAGCTGTAGGTGCACTGGGTCTGCTAGGGACTGCACCGGAGGTAGGACCAGAGGTTGGGGGCTGGGAGGCTCTATATCGAGGACAATTGGCGATCATATGCTCCCTCGAACCACAGATGAAACAAGCACCTGCCTTCCTCCAACAAGCTTCAGTCGTGTGGCCCTTGCCACAATACCCACACGTCACTCCGGCGGAACTGGAAGTACTCTGCTGGCCTTTCGTCTTCTTCTGTACTTGTCCTCGTGCACTGAAAGGCGGCTGTCGCTTAGGCTCAACGGCTCTCGCAGCTTGGTGAATGGCCTCAGCAGAATAGGCCCTGTCCACTGCATCATCGAACGTAGCCGGACGCTGAAACGCAATCACGTGGTGCATGTACCGGGGATGCAGACCTTCAACAAACCGGTTCACTTTTCTCTCTTCGGTACTGATCATGTCCGGAGCAAAATGCAACAACTGCATAAACTTGTTCACATATTCTGCCACTGTCATCTGCTGCTGGCGGAGAGCTAAAAACTCCACCTCCTTGGCTCGAAACACATGAGCCGGGATGAACTTTCTCCTGAACTGTTGCTTGAACATCTCCCAAACTGTCGCACTAGGGATGTCTCTGTATGAGTCTTTCACGCTTTTCCACCAAGTTTTCACGACATCTTTAAACATGGAGGCTGCTAGTCCGACCTTTTGCCGATTCGTGCACACAACGGTCTCAAAAACATCCTCCGTCTGCTCCAGCCATTGTTCTGCCTTCAATGGCTCTTCTGTTCCATAGAACTCAATGGCTCCTCGCTTGCAAAATTTACCATAGAGGGCATTTGGGTCATTCTCTCGAGGCTGTAAGACCACCTGCTGGTCTATATGTGACTGAGCTGGGACTTGGCTTTGTCGGTCTAACATGGCGGTAACTTGTGCTTGTAGGTTTTGCATTGACTGCGATTGTGCTTGTAGAGACTGAAATAGCATGAGGATGCGTTCCTCTGTATTCTGTGTCTGTGGGGACGGTGCGGATCCACTTTCATTATTTCCAACGTTCTGCTGAGAACCCGAACTTGACGCCATCCTGTAACATGGAAAGAGTCAGACACAAACACAAAACAATTGCGCCCAACAAGCCCCAAAATCTAGAAAGATCACAAAGAAGTAATCGTATCCTCACCACGATCCTACATGCCTACATGCTTATCATCTAGAGCAAGGAATGAGCAAGGAATGCTCTGATACCATACAATACGTATGTCACAACCCGAGCCCAGGGTTCGGGGGTTAGCAAAAGCCAAACCTAATGACACACATACTCCCATGCCTGTACACGTAGACCGAGTCTAAATGCACACGCACAAGGGAACATTCACACGTGCCAAACAAGTACGCGGAAGCTGTAAATATCAGAAACATCAAACTAACAGTGCAAAAGAGAATACCAAGAACAAACTGACATAATCACATATGAAAGTCTTACAAAAAGAACAAAAGAATATATACAATAATGACATGTCATGCCAAATACAAGTCTGAAAATCCACAAAACAAGACTCCAATGATGCATGCCAAGAACGCTCTCCCGTGGAGTGATCACATCCACTCCTCTAGGCCTGATGGGGCCTCGGGGGTCTCGTCTGGAGTCTGGCCGACCTGCGAGGGTTCGGCAGGGGGATCTGGGCCTGCAACACCAAAAACAACTGTGAAAACGACGATTCAGCAAAGTATAAACCATAGCAAGTTCACACGCTGTGTCTAATAGAATAAAGAACATCATGTCATTAAAGAAGGCATTTTCGTATACTAGGCTGTCATGCGAAAAAGAAATATGCTGAGTGAATCAATGAATACATGCAGTGTACAGAACTAGTGGCTACTACATTACCATATGCTCCCAAAAGAGGGATCTTATAACATGCAAAGAACACCATTGTCCGGGCCAGGGCACAATGGGTCTCGGTTTCCTGGGGTCCAGTTCCCCAAGACATATCCTTACTGCAGCAAGTCCATATAACTATACCAAATTCACCCCGTCGGGATCCTAAGGCTGAGGCTAAGTAGTGCCTGACCATACAGAATCAATCATGAAAACCCTGAGTAAATCGTGATAACATATCATACGTGCATATCTGTGAGTGAAGATATCATACATGCACACTTAAGGTAAAGAACCACAATGTGAAAGTAACGGAACACAAGTAATCAAGTCAGAGAGTAGAGGTCAATACTCGAATGCAATATGTTGTGCAGCAAATCATGCAAAAGCGGATCATCTTTATTTACAAACCAATTCTAATCTAATTATCCGGTGTTTCTAACCGTGCATGATGATGTAGTTTTAAGTTATTCGTTACACCGTTGTCTAGTGTTGCATTGAATCGGGCGGTGCACGAAGTTCCTTAAACCAACACCCATGGGGAGGTGCTTAACATCCGGATAACGAACATGAATGATTCGCAGCCCTCGAGATCATTCACGCGTTGTATCACATTCCGTTGGGCAAGTCTAGGTACTCTACATTCTATCATGAAGGCCATACCGGTCTTTCCCTTACACCTATCCTTGTTTTTCATTAGTCTAGTGTGAATACGGCTCAGCCGTGTGTGTGCTACGGCTTAGCCGCGTGTGGTCTACGGCTTAGCCGTGGCTGGGCCGTAGAAGGTCTGTCAATTGATGGCTCTCAGTTAAATCCAGAAAATGCACCCTGTATTGATCTACGGCTGGGCCATGGCTGAGCTTCGGCTTAGCCGTAGGGCAATTCACGGCTTAGCCGTGCCCTAGCCGTAGAGGAAAACTGGGTTTTTATCCTCTCTGGACTTTAAGCCGTAAGTGGTATACGGCTTAGCCGTACCTGCACGAAGTCAAATTTCTGAAACACATACAGAATGCCTGTAACACCATCAAAATTGCAATTCTCCAATGGAGATAGACAAGTACTGAATCAATAAGTAAGCAAATGGGCTGTAAACATATTTTTCCACATCAATTCATGTCAACTAATCAAATCAAATGCATACCAACATGGGTTCTCACAAGTTATGGTTATACTTGCCTTAATGGGAATTCAATTGCACAATTTGTTGTCCTAAAGCCCAAACACAACCTAACACAAATCAAACCACATGCATGCATGAGAATTGGAATCACAGACACACCATGCAATGAGAAATAAGAAGGAGAAGAAATAGAGAAAGTAGATGAGAGGGATGGATGGAATTCCACTCACCTCATATGCAACGGAACCAACCTCCTCTTGATCGATGGAGGAGAGAATCCGGAGGAGAGAATTCAAGAGAAGGAGAGAGAGGAATTTCCACGTGCACAGTGAAGAATAAAATGAGAGAGAACGTGCTTGTGTCGATGGATGAAGTATATAAGCTCAAAGTTAAGTCCACATTACAAAGAAGTCCAAGCTAGAATGCTAAATTCAGTTTGAGTCAAATCAGGGTCCAATGGAATCACACGACATCGGTTGCAAATGACGTAGTTACGAAAGTTAACGAGCTCAACGAAGGACACGTGCTGAGATCAAGATGATGCAAAAATGACCATGCCTTAGAAAAGCTAAAATTACGAAAAAGGGCTTGGTCTACTTAATCCAGGTCAAACTCAACCCAACTACCTATCCATGACCCGCAACGAAAATAAAACACAAACAAAACACGATTAGCAATGAAAACAAGATTATCAACCGCTAAACGAGGTCAAGCTGGGTCGGAGTGTTACATGTAGATGATATGCTGATAGTTGGACATGATAGCAAGTTGATTGGTAAGTTAAAAGAGGAGATGTCAAAGTCGTTTGACATGAAAGACTTGGTCCTGCACGAACGATATTGGGCATGCAAATACATCGTGATAGGATGTCCAAGCAGCTGTGGTTGTCACAAGATAAATATGTTGAATGAGTACTTGAGTAGTTCAACATGAAGAATGCTAAGCCAGTTAGCATACCTCTCGCCAATCACTTCAAATTAAGCAAGCATTTGTGTCCTATTACAGATGATGAAAAGGAACGGATGGCATGTGTTCCTTACTCCTCTGCTGTGAGGAGTCTCATGTACATGGCCAGACATTACTCTTGCTGTGAGTTTAGTGAGTAGATTTCTCTCTAACCCTGGAAAAGAGCATTGGGAAGCAGTGAAGTGGATCTTTAGGTATTTGAGAGGTACTTCCAAGGTGTACTTGTGTTTCGGAGGCTCAAAACCAATGGTTGAAGGTTATACTGATGCTGATTTTGTAGGCGATCTTGATCATCGGTTGTCAACTTCTAGTTATAAGTTTACTTTTGTAGGGGGAGCTATCTCTTGACAATTAAAGTTGCAGAAGTGTACAGCACAGTCTACAATTGAAGCGGAATACATATTTGCTAATGAAGCAGGGAAAGAGATGTTTTGGTTGAAGCAATTCCTTCAAGAACTAGGTTTGAAGCAAGAAGAATATGTAGTTTACTGTGATAGTCAGAGTGCTATGGATTTCAGTGAGAATGCTACATATCATAGTCGCATGAAGCATGTTGATATCAAGTACCATTGGATTCTTGAGGTGATCGAGAAGAACTTCATGAAGCTGAAAAAGATTCACTCGGACAAGAATCCCTCGGACATGATGACAAAGGTTATGTCTAAGGGAAAGCTGGAGTTGTGTTTAGAGTTGGCAGGGTTGAACTCCCGGTAAAGGGTTCAGGGCATCTTCCCTATTGGTCTGGAGGGGGAGATTGGTGTCCAAGTGGGTCCAGACCAAGTGGGTTCAGTATCTGGGGTGGTTTTCCTAATTATATTAGGAATTTCCTATTTGATTAAACAGCAATTTCTTAATAGGTGAGGACCTTCCTTTTTTCTAAGATAAAGTTCTTGAGGGATAAGGAATTGATGATTATATATATGATGTAATCTGTAACCCTGGATAAAGAGGCTATAAGAGGCTGAGATTCCAAGGCTGTGGTTTTATAGATTGGAGGAGAACCTAGTGGAAATTGGTTTTGCATGGACGTAGGTATTTTTGCCGAACCACGTAAATCGCTTGTCTTCTTGTGTGATTGATTGTTAATCTTGGTTACTTATGCACACACGCGCACAACAACATGAAGAAGGAAGAAAAAGAAAAAAAGAAGAGAAAAAAGCAATGAATGGTGAGCATCAGGTATGGGTGGGTCCGCGGATGCAATGGGTTTAGCCTGGCTAGGCTGCCGAGTGTAGGTGTTTGTGTAAATAGTGGCCTAGTGAGATGTGTGGCTAATGTAATGATGATGATAATACTCATGATAATGGCAAATACAGTGATGAGATGTTTGATACCCTGGTGTGAGTGGAGCAGCATGATAAAAGAAACCATGCTACTAAAGTAGCCTACTATTATAGTATATTGCAAAAAAGGGAAAGAAAGTTGAGAGGATCATACCTTACGTAGAAGAAAAACTCTTCACAAGAGAGGGAGGGGACTTAGGTTACGTAGATGGGTTTCAAGGGAGGGAGATTGGTTCTATTTATAGGAAGAGATAAGTAAAGTTTCAAAAGAGCTTCAGTCCTATCTAACTTAGCCAAATGAGTTCAAATTCAAATGGAATTTTATCTTCAAATAGAGTTTGGATAAGTCAAAACAATCTAGAGGTCTAATTCAAATAAAGTTTCAAAATTTTAAGCATATCTCTAAAATTTTCAAACTCTAATAACTTATGGGACCCACAGAGTAACTAAGTAATTATCCAAATTTAAATAGCACCAAAATCATAAATATAATAACATGTGAGGTCCATCAAGATTTAATTAAGGGTCAAGATTAATTCTAATTTAAAATAAAAAATTCGGGCTGCTACACTGTAAGTCTCAGATCTCTCTCTCCCTCTCGTCTCCACCTCTCTCGTCCATTAAATTCTGATTTTGTTAATGGTATTCTAGAGTCTAGTTCTAGAAACTAGGATCTAGATCAAGAGAGAATTCTAAGAGACGATTGTATAATAAGAAGATATTTTTTAGGTTCTTTACAATGGTGGGTTGAGTTTCTGATTGGAGCGAAAGATGAAGCAAGTATTTTAATATTTGAATTTCTATTTGTTATTCTGCTCTTTTCTGATTGTCTGTTGTTTATATGCTTTATTAGAATAATAGATCTGTCTTCATGCCAATGGCAACCCCATGATTTATATTTGTAATGAATAAATTTTGATCATTTATCTTTACTTTAATAGATTATGCTTAGATATGTGGTTATCTTTGATAGTCTATGTTTAGTTTCATAGGTGATACTTAGGATGTTTATTTTTTTATGAGGTAAAGGAGGCTTTGAGTATTGATTTTATTTTTCTTAATTAAAAATTGATTTTTACAATAGTCAAATTATCCGGATCAGAAACATTGATTTGCTTTTTATCTGAGATATCATGAGACAAAGAATAGAATAATTATATGATTGGATTGATTATCTTGCTTAGTGGGTTCTGGATGCTCTGATCTATTTGTCTTATTATTTAGTGCATTTGTTTATTCACATCTCATCAAGTTACTCAAATTCTACTATTGATCTAAAAAGATTTAGATTTTTAATTAAAAAGTTTAAAAGTGCTCCCTTTGGAATTGACTGTATTTACCACTGTCTTAACAAGATAATTGTGCACTTTCAGTTTTAAATATATTGATTAAATTCACATTACCGTAATACCAGCATCTTCTCCATCACGAACCCATTCATCACTGAGCCTTTGCACAACTCGCCGAAACACACATCCGAATCCATCTACGAGGATTACGCCCATCACTTTATCCTGCATCACACCCACCCTAATCTTCTTCCCAATTCTTCTTTTCATCACCAATATCTCCCATCTCACTATTTTCTCCTAGACTAACAACACTATCCCCCTCATCTCTTGTCCTCTGCAAACCTTGAACTCATCTTCACGAACCCCGGGACCTCATAACTCCCATTTTATAATAGCTAAATTTACTGTCTCATCAAGCACCATTATCAAACACTATTTAAAGCCATCCACTAAATTCGAGTCTCTCTTTTCTTTTCACCGCCCACTTCACAAACACAACTAGAGCCAACAGAGACCACCCACATCACTCTCTCTTCATCACATCTTTCATCTTACACCTTAGACAACTCTGCAACTCACCCAAACCGAAGTCACTACACTCTCCCATCTCCGTCAGTCCAAGCCAGTCAGCAGCGACTACCCGACACCACCTAAGACTTCCACTTTCATCACCAACCACTCTCCCTTCATTACATTCATATCCCCTCACACAACCATGTCTGATTTCTTCTCTAAAACATAAAGCCAACGGCATTTTTGGGTTTTTAAAAAAATAGGCGGGGGGTGGGGGAGGGGGGACTAGCCAGTTGGTCCCCAATCTAACCGGATGTCCTGAATTGAAAGGTATTAGGAAAACTTGAGGCCCATTTTGAAATGTTTATCTAATGTTGTCCTTTTTTGAAATGTGCCACAAACTTAAGCCCTATTTTGAAATTTTCTATTAATTTTTTGGGAAAATACCCAATAAAGTACAAATGCACCCCTAAATGGGAGGAATAGAACAAAAAATACCTAGAAAGCAACAAACACAAATCCAGGGTCAAGAAATGCATCAAAACCTATTAGGTGAAGAACTCACCAAAAATCCAAAAAACCCACATTCCGGGCCACAAAAAACTCACAGTGAATTTAAGCAGGTAATGAAACAAATCTCATTTAAGCATGCCATTAGTGATCGACTCCATAGAGCTAAAGTGGGAAGAAATCAGACCAGAACGCCTAATTTTCTTGCTTAAAGTGATTGCATGGGTGGTAAGATTGGCAAATGTGACCACACAATGACTAATAGCAGCAACCACCTTTCTTATCTCAAACCGAGCTTGCCAACTTGAATAAGCCGATTACCTAAGGGACTTACAGAGATATTCTTCAGCTTCAATTGAATGGAAGGCACATGAGGAGGAATGTAATGAAATAGAGACATGAGGCTGTCATAAAAATGTGTATCATGTACTATCTGAGCACCCGCTGCAGAACCATCTGGTTCCCAAAGAATTCCTATGATGGCTTGTTGAAGCTGCATCACCGAAAATCTCCAACCCTGAGGAGGATCAAGAGAGGGTGCCGGGATGGGGGTAACTTGAGGGAGACCCCATGAACTCACCGGAGAGTCTGGAATATTATGGCCCAACAAAGTAATCCGTTCTTTGGCTTCAAGATATAGCAATCATGGCCAAGGGGAAGACTCTGTTCCTCATCTCTTCTTCAAGTGCAAGCTAGCTTTCTCTCCTTGGTTTTGGATTTGTCAACTTGCAAAAACCTTGCCTCCTACTCATTTATTAGCATCCTCAATCTGAAATTCATTATTGAAGGATTCTATTAATCCGAATGTGGGTTGAGGTCCCAACACAAATTTCTATATGCAATTTAATCAACAAGCAGTTGACCTAAGTTAACAATAATCAACCATAAGATGAAGACACAAGTTTTTTTACATGGAAAACCCAAACCTGGAAAAGACTATGAGACCTAACCATTGGTCCAACAGAAATCAAGTATTATGAAATCAAAGGTTACATAATCTACTTGCTATGTTCGTCTAATTGCACACAACCTAAAGAATGCAGTTAATTTTATCGACGCATACGCCGTTCACTTTTTTTTTACACTTGATCCAATATGCCTTGAAGCCACTTAAGATTAACAACCTTCTACAAAAGAAAACAAGTAGAAGCAACAACTTCTAAAACTCAAAACTTCAGTATAATCTCTCCAATAGCTAATCTAAAGAACAAGGTGATCTCCAACAGGTTTTCTAACTTCAGAATAATGAGATCTCTATCTTAGGGTTGAGAGAAACACCCTTTCAATAACCCAATTTTCGTGATTTTAAAATTATACTCCATGTAGAATAGAAATAGGCAGTCCCAACAAAAAAAAAAAAAAAAAAAAAACAATTCCACTATCTGTTGTCTGATCAATTGGGCTAAGATCAGCTCGATAGGGTATCGATTTTGTCTTCAGTTGAAATTCGAATCAGGAGTCTACACTGCCCGATCGATTGGATGGGATTTTTGTAATGATTTTAAAAACCTTCCAAGGCCATAACTTTGTTATTTTAGCTTTGATTGACACAATCTTGAAACCTACGGATATCTATTCGAAATTAGCTTTTCAATGGTACGTAGATCGTCCCAATCTAATGGTTGCTTTGAGACATATGATTGTTTGTCTCCAAACACCTTTATTCAAGTGACCTGGTGAAACACGTTGTAGATCAATCTAAAAAAATATAAAATTACAAATCAATTGGATCCCGAGTTCTGTCCAACCTATAAATTTTCCAACACTTATAATTCTAACATTCTCCCTCTTTGGCAATTCATGGATAAAACTCCATAGACTTTACAATCAATCTACCAATGAATAAAAACCAAGAATTATATTGAGCAAATTGAGAGAAAAAATTACCATTAGCTTTAAACTTCATTAGTTTTAAACTTCAAATTGTCTCTAGCTCCCCCTATATATCTCCCCCTTTTGTTTATAGCTGACAAAGATAATGATGTCAGCATGTAGCATATCTGTCAATCGGGATCTAACAACTCTCCCTCAATTGTGATTCCCCCTAAATGTCATATTTTTTTCAATGCTAGGGGTGGTGGTTTAAGCTTCTTGATCAGGGTCTTAATTTTGATACTCACACTTGGAATCTGGAGCTTTCAGCGCAGTGTGTACTAATTAATTAGACAAGTCAGTTCTTCTAACACATGTGGCCCTGGTCTTAACCTTGGGTGGAGAAAATTATTTGTTCAATTGCTTGTTTCTTGGTAGATTTCTTAGCTTATTGCAATGAGGTCGAATGTATCATTTAATTCCATAATGATGGCATGTGTTATAGCTTTAGGATGTGACACATTCTTTTTCTTTCAAGTACTTGAAGCACGTTTAGCACAAACAAGTTTTAAAACATTAGAACTTTTCACAAATATGGTTTTACCTTTAGCCTTGGAAGTAGTGGCACCATGATCATAACCAAGACTTTGTTTATCATTTGGCAACTTCTGATTGCCCAAGATGTGTTCGAGTTTCTTTGAACAGGTGTTTATCTTGGTCAGCGAAGCTTTTGTGACTGTCAGCTTTGACATAACCATATTCAATTTTCCATTCAAATAATCTTTCTCATTTTTACAACTATTCAGATCTTCTTTCAAGGATTCAATCTCTTGTTCAAATTTATCAAAATCATCGTTTTGTAATTCATACTTATGACTTTCATCAATCAGTGTATCAGCCATAGTATTTTTCTGAAACTCTAAGAGACATACCTTTGAAAGTGATTTTTCTAATTCATCCTTGAGAGATGAAATTTTTTCTTCTGCAGCTTCCAACTTTATGGCGTTCTTCTCATTGATTTTGATCATCTTTAAAGAATTTTCAAATAGGAATTTGTATGCCTCTTCCCAATCCTGTTCTTCATTTGACACATCATCATAGAACTATTATCAAATGTGATCTTTGAAGATCCAACCATGAATGCAACATCCTTGGCACAGGTAGTGTTAGAAAGTGGATTTTTTGCATCTTCAGAATCAACATGCTATGTTGTTGTAATAACTTTGCCATTTTTCTTCAACTTTTTATTTAGACACCGAGAAGCTATATGCTCAAACCCCTTGCATTCAAAGCATTGAATAGATTTAGGATTTTTCTTTATAGATTTTTTTCTCAGATAATAAGCTAGATTTTTTAGCTTTTAGAATTGATGGCTTAGTGGTTGGTGTGCATTCGTGGTTGAATTACATTATATAAATCTCTTGATCAATTCACATAATAACTTAGTGTGACTCGCTCTTTTACCACTTGAAGGATTCTAACTCGAATGTGGGTTAAGGTCCCAACATAGATTTCTATATGAAATTTAATTAACAAGCAATTAAGTTAAGATAATAATAATCAACCACAACAGAAAGACACTCGGTTTTTACATCGAAAATCCAAACTAGGAAAAAACCATGAGACTTAACCATCGGTCCAATAAAAATCAAATGTTACAAGATTAGCTTACGATCCTTGTTCTGTTGCACACAACCTAAAGGACTGCAATTCTTTTTGTCAACACACATTTTGTTCACCTTCTTCATGCTTAAGCCAACACATCTTGAAGCCACTGAAGATGAACAACCTTTTACAAGAGAAGATAATTAACAACCTTCTACAAGAGAAGATAATCTTCTACTAAAAGTAGAAGCAACAACCTCTAAAATTCAAAGCTTTAGCACAATCTCTCTAATAACTGCTCTGGAGGAGGTGATCTCCAACGGGTTTTCTGACTTCAAAAACATGAGGTCTCTATCTTAGGGTTGAGAGAAATACCTTTTAAATGACCCAATTTTCGTGCCCTAAACTTATACTCCATGTAAAATAGAAACAGGAAGTCCCGACACAAAAAAAAGAAATAATTTTGAATGAGAAATTGGGTTTTTGTGCTTTGTTTGATTGATTGGCCAAGATTGGATCGATTAGGTATGATTCTGTCTTTGGTCGAAATTCGGATCAGGGCGTTACATTACCTAATCGATCAGATGAATGCCTGATCGATTAGATGACATTTCTGTAATTATTTTGAAAACTTCTTGAGGTTATTATTTTGTCATTTTAGCTCCGATTTACACAATTTTGAAATTTATGGATATCTATTCAAAAAGAGCTTTTCAATTATATATAGATTGCCTCGATCCAAAGGTTGGTTTTAGAGATATATTTTTTTTTCTCTAAACACCTTTATTCAAGTGACCTAATGAAGCATGCTACAGTCCAATCTAAAATATATATATATATATATAATTACAACTCAATTGGACCCCAATTTTTGTCCATCCCATAAATTTGCCAACGCTCATAATTCTAACAATTATCTAGAGAAAGTAACTCATCAGCTTCCAAATATTTGGCTATGGTTTTCATATATTTTGTTTACACACTTTGGAAAGTTAGGAATCATGCAGTCTTCCATGATGCTCAAGCCTCTCTATTAAGGGTGGCAAATGGGTCGGGTGGGTCAATTGGAGTCGGGTCAGTAACAGGTTTGGGTTTGGCAGCCTCAACCCATAGGGATTCTTCAGCCCACACCTGCATAGGATCAGGTTGGGTTGGCCTGCTTGCACCCTCATTATGTTGTGGGTCAAGTAAGGTCACCCCAAACTAACCACTTCAATTGAATACTGTGGTTCTCTCTACATATATAAAATAAAAACTACAAGACATCAAGAGAAACTACATAACAAATGCGCAAAGCACATTCTATTACATAATATTCTTAAATGCAACCCAAAGTAAGAGATTCAAATTGTCTTGTCTTCCTTTTCTTTTCCTTTTTCTTTTGTTTTTGTTTTTCTCTCTCCTTCCTATTTCTTTTGTCCATGCAATTCATTACACAAGATCCTACCCTTTTATCAAACAATCTAAATTGTGGATTCCAAAAAAACAAAATATATATATATATATATATTAGATCGTATATTATTTCTAATCATTCCTTATGGAATTAAAAATAAATATAAAAGATTATATGCAGGCCATGCGGGTTAGCCTTAATCCAACCCGTTTTTTTGCAGGTGGAGAAAACTTAACCTGTGACCAACCCATATTTTATGTGGGTTGGGTTATGCGGGTCATTGGGTTGGATTAGGGGCAGGCCTCATTTTTCCACCTCTACTCTTTATGCAAATCCAAGATTCTATTGCAAGATTCTCACCTCCACTCTGAAGAATATCTCAAAACCTTTCCATAGCTAGCAATGTTACTGAATCCTCCATTTTTTGGGAATTAAAGAGATTCCATTTTTATCCCCATAATAAATCTCTTTTTGTGTCTTTCTCTCGTATTCTGTGTTTTGCATGGGGCTCCTCTAGAGCCTTTGTAACTTTTCTTCTTTTTTTTTTCTTAATACAAATTACCTATTAGAGCTTTTTGTAAATTCCCCATATTATAGGATTTGTAAATAGGGCTCTATGCTTTAAGTTTTAATTTTAATACTTTCTATGTCCTTAGAATTAGTAGACTCCAACCACTATAAACGTCTAGAGTGAAATGACACTTTTGCCTATCTCTATTATCCCTATATGTATAATTTTAAAACTTGGAATTATTCTTTTTTTCTTGTAACATTAGGGCCTATTTGTTTGTGAGGTGTAGTAGAGTAGACTAAAATAAAATCATTAAAATTCAGATTTCCTCCCTTCTTTTTGAAAAAAATTCAAAATTTCCTTTTTCTTTTTCAAAATAAGTAAAAAAAGTCATCACTAAATTATAAAAAAATCTCTACTTTTTATAGAAAAACTCAAAAAAGATTTCATATTAAGCTATTAAAAACAAAAAGTCATCATAATCCAATCGTATATTATTCTTTCTTGATTTTGGGTTTCCTCTACTCTATTTTACTCTACCCCATAAACAAAGAGGCCCTAAAGTTACATTTTGGGGGAGAGCATGCCCTGCATAAACCTAATTTTCGCAATCAGAGCTCATTTCATTGAGTCTAAATCTATGATACGAACAATCAACTAATGTATTTATAATTGGTTATAATTGATTCTATCCATACAGGACCCACCATTTGAGTGATGAAAGTTTCAAATTAGATGATTAGTCTTCATGTGTATGAGAGAGTTATTAAGAAAAGGGCCATTGAGACTTGGAAGAAAATAATAATAGTTTTCTAAATAAATAATATACTCATTTTTTGTTCAATAGTTGTAAGGGTAAATTTATTATTTTTTTAAAATCCAACACAAACCTCATGGCAGTTGCCCATTTTTGTTAGGAATATTTATTCCGTGGACCTAATAGGTTTAAAATGAAAAAGTGAGGGCCTATTTATAAATACTAAACCACAAGGGCTTTTTTACAAATCCTAGAAAACTTAGGTTTGCAATAGGTTTAAACATAAATAAACAAATAAATAAAACTCTATGCTTTATAAGCAAACAAAAAGTATTATGCGTGGGGTGGGGCACTTAGATGGTCAATTTGGATTTATCCTAGTATATAGGTCATTTGTCTTGCATGGTAAGACTGTGGAAAACATATGCACAAGAGCAAAGTGCCTAAAAAATGAAAATCAAAATTTCATGCTAGAGATACCTCTAGTTCTCAGTGGCTAAGCTAAGATTTTCTTTCAGTGGGGGCAAGTAATAGTTGCCTAATAGTTGAAGAGCTAAAGTTATTTTAGAGGGGATCAATAATTTGTCGGCTTATCATTTTAAAAAAATATATTTATTTTTCATATTTTTTCAATAATATCAAAAGAAATAAGACCCTATTTGAAAACACCTAAATACTTTTAAAAACATAATTTCTCAAAAATTTAACGATAGCTAAATACAAAAGGAATATAATTCATCATAACGAATCCAAACTACTCAAAATAATCATTTACTCATTTAGGACTAATAATTGTATCTCACTTGAATTAAAGTAATAATCATTTACTCATTTAGGACTAATAATTGTATCTTACTCAAATTAAAGTAAGGCCCATGCAAGATTGATCACTTGTAAATAGATCCATCCATAATTTATTAATAAGTTGATTGGTTAGTTTCGATCATTTAATATGCCACAATGACTGTCATAGATGTCAATGATTGAAAATCTGCTGATTGATTATTTGTAATCTTTTGATGGGCCGTGATGCTTGCAATTGTATTGATAGTTGAGAGCCTACCATTGATTGCCATCTACTAATGTTATAAAAAAAATATGAATTATAAAAGTGTAATATCCATGCTACTTAGAATAGACACCATCTCTTTAAGTGGTTTTCCCAAAATTTTCTCTAATAAGGGTTAGCCTTAGCCTACCATAAGATTGAGCACTTAATATTTTTAATCATATATTCAATAAGGTGAGAACAACTCCCATTTGAGTAAAATTTGGGGACAACCAAACTAAGAAAAGACTGAATTTTTAACGACTTGAATTTCTATTAAAATTATCCCGATAGTACTTGATTGAAAAAACAACACAATTTAGTGGTCCTTTAACGATAGACTTCTTTGTCTTCTCCCATAAGTTAAAATCACTATCCAAAGCCCAAAGGGATTTTATTTATTTATTTTTTTAAATTTATCTGACCATCCAAAGTTCAAAGTTTAGAAGGGGCAACTGCAGCACTCGACCCCTTCTCCCTCTTACCCTGTTGGTTCTCGTGAGAGGTAAGTATTTTAGCCTCTCTGGGACCCACTTATGATTATATACATATATATTATATTTTATGGATCGCTTTCACCTCTCTTGGGTGTAAATGGTCATTGAACTATATAAGTGATGGGGTTTCTCTTTGTAGAGAGGTAACTATCATAGGTTATGTGAGAGCCTATGTACGGCAATGTTTTCAGCTCCATATGGGACCCTCATGAAATATCCAATTCCGTCACACTCACTAGTTCCCCATGGATTGACATTTCCCATGATTTGACTCTAACCTAAATTATAGCCACTGCTGGATTCAATTTCACTGACACACAAAAGAATTTGTAACTTTAGAAATCATTGAATTCTAAGATCCCTAAATCAGTAGTTGCGAGGATCTAATTGAGATTATTTTTACCTAAAATTCTCGTTTGAGGCCTTTCCATCACACTATCTTTCCACGATTAGAATTTATTCAAGTAGGTCGCACATGTGGCTTAGAGCTTTACATCTCACGCAACTTGTGAGAGGCATCTCTTAGCATAATCTAACCCATATAGTTAATATACCTAGGCTTGAGTCATGGTCAACTTGGGTCCAGATATACCATTGAACTAATCCAAACCCACGCATTTACATTCTAAAATTAAGGGTGCAAATGGTTTTGTGTCCAATCTTGGGCCGCATTCTCAAGTTTAGTTTTGGCTTGGACGAAGCCTGAAATTCTAAGTAAAATTTGAATTTGGATTAGACTGGACTAAGGTATGGGACCACCCAAACTGAAATTAGCCCATAATACACCCAAACCAGACCTGAACTTGACCTTAACATTAAGAGTGAACTTGTAAGGAACTCCCCCGTGGGGCTGATCATGATACACCTCTGACTCTCCTGCCTGGACCTACTTGGCTCCTTTAGTCATCGAAACGGGGCAATTTTTACGAGTCCTACAGAATACTGAGCTCAACTTGGCTGAGTTACTCAGCTCCGTAACCTTCTGGTCCTTTCAACCATTTCAACGAGCCCTGTTAAGGGCGAGTTTCCAATCCTCGAGCCCTGACTCATGGTTAATATGGTTAGGCTCAAGCTTGAGTCGAGCCTGTTTGAGCTTGGCCACTCGAGTGGCTCTAAACCAAGCTCGATCAACTGAGCCAAGTTTGAATGAAAATAGCCCATGAATGATTTGGGCCCCATCTCAGTTGAAAGATTGGGAGATTGGGGACTAGTGTTGCTAGCATCCGAGGTTGAAGATTGTTGATGTAATGCAAAACAGAGTTGTAGGCGGTAGATACAAATTTTAGTTTACAATTACAAAGTACAAGTGCAGTCAGCTCCTAATATGAGCGTGTATTTCAATTAGGATCTGGCCCTATGCAAACCGTTGATTTCAGTGAAACCCAAATGTCACCCAAACAAATTGAACAGTTTGAATAATCTTCCATACCTAAAATTTCTTCAAGATGTCTGAATCTTGGGGGACTCTGTTACCTAACGGGGGCCCCTCCTTGCAATGATCAAGATCTTCATTGGTTGGGCTGCAGCACGGGTGGGTCATTTAAAATGACTTTTTATTTTATTTTTTATTGTTTTATTTTTATTTTTGCTAAGTGACCTTTATATATAGTTTATCCAGTACAGAATTTGACTAATTTTCATTACGAGATTAATTTCATTAAAAAATTCCCTGGAGTAGGCTCATTTGTTTACTTTTGGATTCATCCAATTGGAGATCGAGTTTGGCAAGATTTTTGAACTAATTCGCCAGTGTAAATGCTACGAATCTCTCCCAGCCGCCTGCATCTATGATTCATACAACTCGAAATTGCTGCCATATATTAGTTTTGAGCCGGATACCACTCGGGGTTTTATCTTCGAGATTGATCTAGAAAAGGCCTATGATCATGCAGATTGGAGTTTTGTGAATTACATGCTTGTGAGATTGGTTTTGGTGAGAAGTGGAGGGGATGGATGCATAAATGTATATTTTCTACTTCTTTCTCTATTTTAGTGAATGGGTCTCTCACTCGTCTTTTCAAAGCCTCCAGAGGTTTAAGACAAGGTGATTCTCTTTCTCCATTCTTATTTGCTTTGGTGATGGAACCTTTGGGAATGCTTTTGATGAGAGCCAAAATATTGGGATTATTGAAGATTTTGGGGAAAGAAGAGAGGCAAAACTATTACTCGTCTCCAAATTGCATATGAAACTATTTTGTTTAGCTCTTTGAAATGAGAGGAGATTGTTGCTTCGAAAAGAATATTGAGGTGCTTTGAAATTTTGTTGTATCTAAAGATTAATCTCTTCAAGAGCTTTTCAGTGAGTGTGGCGTTGCTTGCCTGAGAACATTTGTCCAATTGCTAACATGTTACATTCCAAATCTAGAAAGCTTCCTTTTCAATAACTTGGGCTTCCTACGGGGGCAAATCCAGACTCCAAGACTTTGTAGGAGCCGGTTGTCGAAAAAGTTGAAAAAAAGTTATCAATGTGGAATAAACAATACCTTTCCATTGTGTTGGGGGGGGGGGGGGGGGGGGGGGGGGGGGGGGGGGGGGGGGGGGCAGGGGCGCGCAGAATTACCCTTATCAAAACGAAGTTATCCAATTTTCCAGTGTACTATGTTACTTTTCAAGATACATGCGTCACTTGTTAGTGGTTGAAAGGTTGGATCGTTTTAGAAGAGATTTTTTATGTGAGGGCCAAGAACAAAAAATGAATTTTCACTCAATGAAATGGAATGAAGTGATTAAGACTAATCCCTTAATAGGTTGGGGTTTGGGAGTATAGTTCACAGAAATTGGGCCCTCATAGCTAAGTGGTGGTGGCGTTCAGGGGAAGAAGATGCTCTTTGGAGAAAACTCATTGTTTCTAAATATGGTGCGGATGAGTGGGGCTGAGTCCCTAAATTTGTCCCTAGGTATAAAAGGTTAGGGTGTTGGGGTGTCATTTCTTGTCTAGGGGATGAGGGTAATGTTAGGGTGAAGTCTTTAAAAGGAGGAGTGGGTTTCATAGTTGGGTTACGTCGTTTGGTTTGTTTTGGTTGGATGATTAGGTGGGTGCAGGCTGTTTAGAGAGTTTATTTCCTAAATTATTTAGAGTTGTGTCTAATAAAAAGTCTTCCATCCATGAGTGTTATTATTTTGATGGGAATGATGTTTCTTTGATAATCCCAATGAGAAGAGCATTGCGTCAGTTTGAACAATTTGAATATGAGTCATTGTTGAGTCTGCTTTCGAACTTCCTTTTTTTTTTTTGCAGGGATGATCAAGATGCTTAGATTTGGAAACCATTTCGCTTTATCTTTTTTAACGTTAAGTCCTTCATTATAGCTTTGGACTCTCCATCTTCTGTGCAACATTCCTCTTCTAGAGTTTGGATGGGCCTAGCCCCTCTTAGAGTGGGGGCTTTTTGTTGGCTAGCTATGGCAGGCAAGATCTTTACTGTAGACAACCTTTTTAAGGAAAGGCCTTGTGTTGTTGAATCTTCAAAAGACTTGTTACTTGTGTGGTAAAGAAACCGAGTCTATTAATCATCTTTTTACTCATTGTGAGGCTTTATCTTTTATTTGGGAGTTCTTTTTGGATAGATGTGGCATATTGTGGTTCTTCCCAAGTTTTTTGAGTGATGTGTTTGTTGCTAGTGTTTGGCTTTCTTTAAGGGTTATGGGTTGCTTACTTTGGAGACTCATTCCTTTTGCTAACCTTTGGTCCATTTCAAAGAAAAGAAATGATAGGATTTGCTTTAATTTGTCTTCCTCTTTGGAAGACATTTTGGAAGGGGCGTTGTTGAAAATTGTAAAATGAGCTTTATAAAGAAAGGAGTTTGAACTTCTTGACATTGATAATATTTGAAGTAATTGGGAGGCTTGTATGATGTGTGCGCCTTCTCTCTCAATCAATTCTATTAGTTGATCCTTGTCTTTAGAAGGAGTACTTAAGTTTAACGTAGATGGGGCAGCTAGAGGTAAGCCAGGCCCTACTGGTATTGGAGAGGTGTGGTGTTAATTTCCTTTTTCCAAGCAAATTGAGATTAAAGACTCTAACAAGGCAGAGGTGCTTTTGATTCTAGAAGCTTTAAGAATTTATAAAAGGATTTTTTTTATATTGGCTAATTCATATGTTGGACAAAACTTGGGGTCCAATTGAGTTGTGATTTTATATTTTTTTAGATTGGACTGTAGTGTGCTTCATCGGGTTGCTTGAATGGAGGTGTTTAGAGAAAAATGGTTATATCTCTCAAACCAACAGTTGGATTGGGGCATTCTACATATCATTAGAAATCTCTTTTCGAATAGATATCCATAAGTTCCAATATTGCATCAATTGAAGCTAAAACAACAAAGTTATAGCTTCGAAAAGTTTTTAAAATATTATGAAAATGCCATCAGCTCGAGTGCCCATCTCTCCGCTTGAGCACACAGTGCATAATTTCATCCTAAAATTACATCTAAAAGCAGAATTGAGCTTTGCTAGAGCACCTAATTGTTCGCTCGAGCGCTTGACGGAAAAAACCCCATAGACTTGCGCAAGCACCGTTCTTATTTGTGCCAGAGTTGCTTGCTTTGTTCCTACATGGATTCTAATCCTAAGTGAGCTATTTAATGGGTGTTTCTCTTAACCCTAAGACATCCATCTCTATTATTTGAGTTGAGATTTCACATTAGAAATTTGGTTTTCTAGAGCTTTCATTAAAGAGTTGAAGTGCTAGATCTTTGTTCTAAAGAGTTGTTGCTTTTACATCTCTTGTAAAAGTTTTAAGCTCATTTTGAGTTTTCAAGGCATGAGATGATTAAGCAGCAAGTAATATACGGTGAAGAAGAGTTGTGTGGCAAAAGGAGTTACGCAAAAAGAACTCAGCCCTTAAGGGATGAAAAGGATGTGAGTATATCTTGTAATTATTCATTCTTGCTTGATAGTTGATCCTTGTTGGATTCGTGGTTTTTACCTGTTGAGGTTTTTCATGTTAAAAATCTATGTGCCTTCTTGTGATGTGTGTTTGTGTTCTTGTATTGGATTAATTTGATTTTTGTTGTGTATATATATTGTCTGATTGTTTGCAATCTAGAAATCACATACATACTTGGAAAATACGTCCCCTCCCCTCTCCTCTCCCCCACAAAACCTTCAATTTACTCCAATTCCTTTACTGAAAATCTGATTGTGGAAAGTAATTCATCCAAAGCAATTTCTTGGGTTTCACAAAAAGGAAATGCCCCATAGAAATTTATATACATTCTTAATGAAATTAAAGCTTTGGCTTTATTGATGCGGATGGTTTTCAATCATATTCTCCATTTAGCAAATGGTATTGTGGATTTGCTATCCAAGTAAAGAGTTGACAGGGGTGGTCACTTTCTTGGTATATGAGGTTTGTGGTGTTTGTATCGTCTTTCCTTTTTTTGTCAAATAGGGTTTGGTTTAAGGCTTTTATAACTATCTCCATTATTTTGCTTCCTTTTTTTATTGTTATTCTTTTCTTATATATATGTTTGCGTAATCCAACAAAAAAGATTTTAGTTAAAAAAATTGGACCCACCCTTAAAATTTTCAAGTGTAAAACATATGGTTGAAATAAAAATCAAAGTAAGATTCCATGTTTACAGGCGACCAGTTCTAAAGTACAACTACCTCTAATTAGAGTTTTTTTTTTGTTTTGTTTTGTTTTTTTTTTGCTATAAGGTAAGATGTATATTAAAAGGAGAAGAAATACATTGGCGATAAGCCCCTAGTGAGCCAAAATAAGAAATGTACATGCTCAATAGAGCCAAAAGAAACAAAACCAGATGGAAAGAACAAGAATGGGGCTAGGGAGAGTGGAGCCTGCCTTAGCTTGAGTAGGCATCAGTTAGCATGGGGACAAGGCTTTCTTCAACATGAGTTGAATGAGTGCTTTTGAGAAACTCAAGGATACGCTCGAGGAACAACAGGAGAAACTTGGTTGTTGGAAGAAGATTGTTGTTGAAGACAGCTTCATTGTGTGCAAACCAAATGGAAAAGATGAGGTGGAAGAAAATTGAAGCCATGATTTTTCTTCCAAACTCATCTCTACCTGAAGATAGTGCATGCTAGTAGATATCAACAGAGGGAATTGTTTGTGGGTTGGGGGGGGGGGGGGGGGGGGGTGTGCGCAAGGACAGTGGAAGGTTTCCAGTATCCAATCCTAGTTGATGACTGCATAAGGGCAATTGAAAAAGAGATGAAAGTCTGTTTCTGAGCTGGACTTACAAAGAGCACATCTTGAAGCTAGTTAAATGCCAACCGATTGGGCCCAAGCCTGCGTAGGAGTCCTGTGCAAAAGCCACCAGATGAAGAAAGAAAGCCTTTTGTGGATGAACTTATTCCAAACTAGGGTAGCCCAAGGAACTTTAGTTGCTCTAGACCTGATTTGCTCCCAAGCTTTTTTCAATGTTAGATTGCCTGAGGAGTTTCCCTCCCATCTGAGTTCATCTGTGGAGGGGACAGCTCCCAGATTAATGGATTCTGCCTGCCTTAGGATTTGAAGGGTAGCCGAAGGAAGGAAGTTTGGGAAGGACCATTTTTTGTCTCTGATAATGGCTGAGACTTTGTCCAAGTGAGAGAGTCTAAGGTCCAAAAACCTTAGAGCAATGGGAGAGAGATCCACCCATTTATCATACCAAATACTGATGGAATTCCCATCTCCGACAGTCTATCTGCTTCCTGCTTAGAGAATCTTAGCTAAAGCCCTTGTTTTCCTCCAGATGCAAGAATCTAAAAGTTTATTACTATGGTGCTAAATTGGAGAACTCCTAAAGTACTTTCTTCTGAACCAAGAAGCCCAGAGAGAGGACGATGTCATGGCTTGCCAACCTAACTTGAGTATACAAGCTTATTTAATTCAGCCATGCTCCTGATTCCTAGGCCTTTTCCTTTTGGTTTGACTGGAGTTAGATGACCATAGGAATTTTCTCATTATTCTTGCAATTTGCAGGCAAGTTTTAATAGGGATGAGGGTGGCAAGGGAGATATGAATTGGGAGATTGCATAAAACATACCTTACAAGGATAAGGCCAGCAAAGGAGAGGGTCTTCATTTTCCAACCATCTAGGCTGATTTTAAGATTTCCAGAAGCCTCGTAAAGTGTCTATGTCTGGGGCTGCCTATAAAGAGAGGGATTCTGAGGTAGGAAGATGGAAGATTGGCTGGTGAGATTTCGAGGATGGAGCAAATTGTGTGATGTCTGGAGGAGCTATATTTTCCAATGAAGAGTCAGCTTTTGGGAGTTTAAAGTTGGCATGCAGCTCTTTGTTAACTTGCTAAGATGTTTTTAACTAATTGCAAGCTTCTTTTGGCGGCTCTTAGAAAAAGTAGAATATCTTCTGCATACAATAGATAACAAAGAGAGGGATGGATAGGGGAGACAGCTTGGATTTTTCCTTCCCTCTGGAGGGAGCTAAAGTTTAGGCTGAGAATCTCTTTTGTGAGGATGAAGAGGTAAGGGAATAGGGGGTCACCCTAACGAAGGCCACAAGAAGAGCCAAAGAGGCTACAAGGCGTCCTGTTGACTAGGATTGAACATTTGGAGGTAGTAATCAATTCTATGATAATTGCAATCCATTTATTTGAGAAGTTGAAGAAATTTAAGGCTGTGAAGAGGAGGGGCCATTGTAATTTGTCAAAAGCCTTAGAAATGTCCAGTTTCATGCAAATAGCCCTGCCCTTAACCTTTTGAGTTTAGTTTTTGGAGAAGCTTGTGAGCCATGGCAGGATGTTGATGGATGGATTACCCTTTTATAAAGGCCGCTTGGTGAGGAGATACGAGGTTGGGGAGGATGGTTGAAAGTCTAGTTGCCAAAATTTTTGAAACAATCTTTTATGTGAAATTGGGCAAGCTTATTGGGCATTAGATGCTCAATAAGGTAGGCATTAGATGCTCTAATTGGAAGACTGATGTAGTTTCTCCTCCTAAGGCAGATTTCATGGCCTCTCATCAGGTTATAAAGAAACCATTGGAGTCACTTTCTCCTGCTGTGGTCAGAGTTCAACATGGTATCAGCTATCTTGATGTGGTGAAAGGGGTTCATCTGGAGAAAGGGGGCGTTGTTTATGTTTCCAAACAGGTTGTCTCCAGCAATTCTGGGTTGGTGTCTAATAGCCTGGTGGGTACGGTGAAAGGTGAAGAAGTTATTCCATCTATTGCTGCCACTTTTGAGGCTGGTGGTATAAGGGGAGTTAAGATGTCTAAATTAGGTGGAAAGAAGGTGTTGCTGTCTTTTAAGAATTTGGAGGAGGCCAGATCTTTAATGAAAATATCAGATTTTGTATGCAGTCCGGCATTCTTGTCTTTGGAGAAGTGGGTTCCAGGACCTGCTACTGCTTCCAGAATGGTTTGGCTCCAATGCTTTGGAGTTCCTTTGCATGGGTGGAGTGAGGAGCTCTTTGTTGCTATTGGGAGGAGGTTTTGAGAGGTGGTATAAGTAGCCAAAGATACACTGGACAGATCAGTTCTGGAGTTTGGGCGAGTTTCTGTCCAAACTGAATTCTTCCCTTTCATATGTAAGGAGATAGAGATCATGATCTTTGAACTTTCCTTCAAGGTGGTAGTAAGGGGGGAAGTGGGGTTCCTCACCAACCAAAGTTTGGAGTTGTTGGCACAAGACAAAGTCTCTGAGACAAGGCCTCATAGAGTTGAGAATCAGCTAGTGATGGTAAAAGGGAGAAAGATGGTCGAGATGGAGGACTCCTGAAGCTAACAATGGCAAGATCGGCGTCAGTCAGGCTGGCAGGAGCAGAGAAGCTGTAGCTGCCTCAGAACAGTTTCACTGGCCGATGGATGACGTGGCGAATGAAGATAGGAGCCCATCCTTTCATGGTGGACTCTGTAGGCTCCAGGAAGGCTTGCCAGGGAAGGAATCAACACAGTCGATAGGTTTTCCAAAAAAACTTCTACTTGAGGGAAGATAGCAGAAAAGAAAAGCAAAAAGAAACCCCACCCAGAATAGATGCCAAATACAGAATTCTCTCTCTGAGATTTTCAGTGGGCAGAGGGGTGCAGTTCCTTATCTTCTGGCTGGTAGCAAAGCCCCGCTGCATGATGTTGTAAATTCCCAGGTTAACGGCAGTTCTGAGCATGGGGATTTGGGCCAGACTTCTGGTTTTGGGCTTTCTCAACGTTTGAGTCAAGACTCACACCCGGATCAACATATAAGATTTGTTTCACAGATGGGCCATCGGATGTTAAGACCCATATCTGCCGTCTCAGAGCGGTTTATGGACCACTATGTTGAGACTGGGGCTATCCAGTTATCTTTGATATGCACCTCTTCTCCTGCGGTTTCTCCCTCTATGTCGAGGGTTTCTTCTCAAAAACACGTGAGATTTCTAAGAGCGG
The DNA here is from genome assembly GCA_037013555.1 of Sextonia rubra. NCBI lineage: Eukaryota > Viridiplantae > Streptophyta > Magnoliopsida > Laurales > Lauraceae > Sextonia > Sextonia rubra. The sequence continues at coordinate 14,377,485 of JASUAD010000008.1, forward strand.
CTCGGGCAAAATCTTACCCTATTCTGTCAACCAAAGGCAGAGGGCAGATGGGGAGAAAATCTCACTCAAAAAAAATATAAAAGAAAAGTAATGCATAAAGTGGACATTATTTCAGAGGTGGCAGTTCAAGAGTGCTTGCCTGCCCTCTCTAATCTGAATCCCAAGGATGCTCATCTTTCGGGTACTTTGGGGAGAAAGGATGATGAGTTAGAGCAAGCGCCAATTATTGATGACGACGTTCGAACTGAGGCTCAGGAGGAAGCATCTCAAACAACTCTTCTCGGCAAGTCAATGGGTGTCTCTTTCGGAGTGGATGAAGGCAAGATTATGAAAAATTTAATTCAGGTGGTGGCTCCAGAGGCTAGGGGTATGTTCACTTCCTTTTGATATCTGATACTTCTCGGGTGTTGTTGAATTTATTCTTATCATAATTGTGAGTTTGAATGTGAGGGGGCTTTTTAGGCCCAAAAAACGGATAGCAATTCGGAAGGAAGTTAAAAAGCACAAAGTAGATTGTTTAAAAATGCAGGAAATAAAAGTGAGCTCAGTTGTGCTCAATATTATTCAGGGGGTTTGGGGTAATCACAAGTGTGTATGGAATTGGGTTCCTTCTATGGGAGCGTAAGGAGGATTGATTTCTATTTGTAATGATAAGGACCTAGTTGTGGAGGATGTTTTTCAGGCAGAAAGACATTTGGCGGTCAAATTTCATGGTGTTAGTGATGGTTTTTGTTGGGGCTTTTGGCAATGTATATGGACCAAATTTGCAATCAGAAAGAGGTGAATTTCTGGAGTCACTTTCCAATGTTTAATCTCAAAGGCCTGTCCCTTGGGTTTGTGGGGGTGATTTCAATATGGTGAGGTTTCCTTATGAGGAGAGACGAGGTCTTCTTTTTCCAGTTTCATTGAGTCTTTTTCTCATTTTATCAATGTCAATGAGTTGATTGATCTACCACTACTTGGTAGGAGATTCACGTGGTCCGATAATAGAGAAAGGCCCGCTATGAGTAGGATTGACAAATTTTTATTATCAAAGGTGTGGGATCACTTTGGTGGTGTCCTTCAAGAGGTGCTTCCGAGGTTAATCTTGGACCATTGTCCTATTAAATTGAGCTCTAATTTGGTTAATTGGGGGCCAAGACCTTTTCATTTCGAGAACTGTTGGCTAGAAAACAAAGTATTTTTGGGGTTGGCTCATTCTTGGTGGAGCCAAGTGGTTGTGGAAGGATATGCTGGTTTCAAGATGTGCAAGAATCTTTGTGTGCCAAAGAACTATAAAAAAAAGGTGGAACAAAGAGTGTTTTCGCCACATTGAGGAATCTAGAGATGCTTTATCTAGAGTGGTGGATAATATTGACAAGATGGGGGAAAGCCGGGAATTAAGGCCAGAAGAAGTGGCTGCACGACAAGGTGTAGTTAGGAGGCTTTGGGACTTGAATCATATGGAGGAAATTTCTTAGAGGCTGAAATCTAGAGTATATTGGCTCAAGGAAGGTGATAAAAATACCAGATTCTTTCATCAAATGACTTCAATAAGGCTTAGAGTTAACTTTCTGGGGAGAATTAGGAGTGGTGGGAGACTTTTGTAAACCCGGTGGAGATCAAGAATGAGGTAGCTCATTTTTACGAAGACCTTTATACAGCTAAAAATGTTGTCAGACCAAAGGTTGATGGTGTCTCTTTTCCCTTGATTTCAGAAAATGTTGAATTTTGGTTAAAAAGAGAGTTTGAGGAAGAGGAGGTCTAAAGAGCATTGGAGGAATCTGATGGGGACAAGGCCCCAGGTTTGGATGGTTTCAACTTCATTTTCATCAAAGCTAGTTGGGGTTTTCTTAAAGAGGATTTTGGGAAATTGCTTTTTGAATTCCATAGAAAGGGCAAAATTAACAAGGAGATGAATGCAACATTTCTGACTTTTATCCCTAAGGTACCCAATCCAGTGATCTAAGGAGGAGGGGTTTTTTTTAGGATCGACTTGGAGAAAGCTCATGATCATGTTGATTGGGACTTTGTTGATTATATGTTGCTTAGATTTGGGTTTGGGGAGACTTGGCATGGATGGATGCGAGAGTGCATTACAACTACATCTTTCTCCGTGTTGGTTAATGGTTCTCCTACTAAGCTATTTAATGCGTCGAGAGGGATTCTTCATGGGGATTCCCTTTCTCCTTTTCTATTTACAATCATAGCAGAGGCCTTGAACATGCTTCTTGCAAGAGCTAGAGAAATGGGTGTGATTAACTACTTTGAAGTTATTTGGAATGGAGAGAATATATCTCATTTACGATTTGCAGATGGCATCATTCTTTTTAGCTCAACTAAAAGGGAAGGAATTTTGACTTTAAAAAGAATTTTGCGATGTTTTCAAGTGGTCTCGGGGGTTGAAGGTTAACATTTGCAAAAGTATGCTTGTGGGGATTGGTTATTCTGATGAAACTATTCATTCTTTGGCGGCCATGATTGAATTCAAATCTGGGAGGCTTCCTTTTTTATATCTTGGCCTTCCAATTGTTTTAAAACCGAGATACAAGGCTTTTTGGGACTCGGTTATTGACAAGTTTGAAAAGAAATTATCTTAATGGTAAAAACATTATCTATCTATGGGTGGTAGGATCACTTTCATCAAATCTTTTGTTATTTAATCTCCCAGTTTATTGTATGTCTCTTTTTAAGATGTGGAAGGCAGTGGTGGAAAGGGTGGACCGTATGCATAGAAACTTCTTATGGGAAGGGCAAGGTGATAAGAAGAAGATTCATTTGTTGAAGTGGAGTGAGGTATGGAGTGGGGGCTTAGGTCTTCGTAGTTTGGATAAGAAGAATGGGGCTTTATTAGCCAAATGGTGGTGGAGGTTTGGGGAGGAGATGATAGCTCTCTGGGGGAGAGTTGTAACTACGATGTATGGGGAGGATAGTTGGGGGTGGTGGCCTGCTCTGGGCCTAAGATATCTTAGGTACGCTCTATGGGGTGCTATTATATCAGTTGCAGATAAGTCCACTGAGTGGGGGAAAGTCTTAGCTAAAGGAGTGGGTTTTGTTGTGGGAAATGGGAGGGATGTTAGATTTTGGTTGGATGATTGGGCTGGGGTGGGACCTTTATGTGACATTTTCCCTAGGGTCTTTAGGGTGGTGTCTAATAAGGTATTTGTAGTTTGTTCCCTAGGGTCTTTAGGGTGGTGTCTAATAAGGCATTTGCAGTTTGTGAATGCTTTCAGGTGGAGGAGGGGTGTACATTGTGGGATGTGTCTTTTAGGAGGAGTCTGAGTCTGTTTGAGGAGAACCAATATGTGAAGTTGTTAAGCTTTCTTTTTAACATTTTCTTATGCAGGGACTCGAATGATTCTCAGATTTGGAAACCCTCCATTTTTGGAGAATTTTCAACGAAAATTTTTTACTTGGCTTTAGAAGGTGGTCAAACCTCTAAAGTCTTTTCTTCTCTTGTTTGGTTGGGCTTAGCTCCTCCTCAGGTGGACACTTTTGTTTGCTAGCTGTAGTGGCAAAGATCTCCACAACGAACAATTTGAGATGAAGAGGGTTGACGTCCAACGCCATCTCAGATATGTGTGTGATGTGCAGTCAAAAGGAGGAATTAGTGGACCATCTTTTTCTTCATTGTGAGATCTGTAACACTCCGATCCCCTTTGAGCCGGATTAGTGGCTCATTAGTGTGTGTTTTGTTTTGTTTATTCTTTTGGACTTGGTTTTGGGCCTTGGATAGGTAGTTGAGTGACCTTTGACCTGGAATAGGTAGTTCTAAGCCTTTTTCGTAATTTTGCTTTTGCTTTGCTCATATCATCTTTGCATCATCTTGGTGTCAGCATGTGTATTTCGTTGAGCTCGACAATTTCCGTAACTGTGTCAGATCCGTTTGGAGTCAATTGGGGAAGATGGACCTTCATGTGACTTGATTTGTAAATAACCCAGACTCTTTGGACTTTGACTTAAACTTCCAAAAACTATATATACATGAGTCAGTACAGGTGTCTCTCTCTCTCATTTCACCTGATCGTTGCATGCAAGGAATTCCAGAGGAGCTCTCCACGTTCTCTCTCCTTCTCTCCCTCTCTTCTTTCCTTCTCTTGATCGTTTGAGGATTGGGTCCTTTAGTGGATTTGGGTTCTTCTCTTCTCTCTGTTTATGTTTTGTGGTTCGGTAAGTGGGTTCTTTCCAATTCTTTCTTCTTCTTCTCCAATTGCTTCTCCCATTCTCTGTTGCTAGGTCTTCATCTCATGCATGTGTGATTGCTTTGATTTGTTTTGGTTTTGTTGCTTTGGAGCTTGATTCAGTGGATTTCCAGATTTGAGGCAAGTATAAGTACAGACTTTTATAACACACATGGGTGCTCTATTTGAATGCTTTGATTTCCATCCTCTTTAGAGTATTTGATGCTTTACAGCCACATTCTGTGAATTTGGAGTCTCTGTAACTCATTTTCTTCAGCTTCTGTATCAAATTTCAGTTTCTGTACTCAGCCCGAATTCATCTCTGTATTGTACGGCTAAGCCGTGAACTTCTACGGCTTGATTTCCAGAGACTCGAAATTTGAGTTTTGTTCTACGGCTAGGCTACGGCTAAGCCGTAATTTGTTCTACGGCTGAGCCGTAAGCTAGCCGTGACCCAACCGTACCCCAGCCGTGAATTAAATCTCTGATCAGTCGAAACTTTTTTGATATCAGTACTCCTACGGTGAGGCTACGGCTAAGCCGTGGAATGCTACGGCCAAGCCGTGGATTGGTCTACGGCTAAGCCGTATACTGACTGTAGCTCAGCCGTAAAAAAAAGGTATTTGATCAGAGATGGAAAGATGATTCGTTTAGCTGTGTTTTGAATGGAACCAAGGTGAAGCCGTAGTGCATAGTACGACAAGCGCGTAAGATGTCTTCGGCTCAACCATAGGTCCCCCATAGCTAAACCGTTAGGCATGGCAATTCTGAAACATAACTTAGGATAATGGTGAGACTTGTAGGACTCAAATACAGGTTAACCACCCATGTAAACCGGCCCAATGGATTCTTGGATCGCATGAATAGTCTGTTAGGCTGTGACTTATTCATGTGAGTGTTGATTTACTGTTAAGCACGTCCCCATGGGTGTTGGTTTAAGGGACGTCGGTGCACGCACAGATTACATTGCAACACTTTGATGGCAACGGTGTATTGACTAACTTAAAACTACATCAACATGCACGGTTAGTGACAGTGAACAACTAGCTTAGGACTGGCTTGTAATGAACCTTGACTCCGTATTAATCTGAGATGCATTGCATATTGTTTATGATTTTGCCCTCTGTTCTGTTAATCTAAGTTTATGCATTCCGTAGTCATTTTTGTTTTCGTCCTGTATCTTTGTTCTATGCTTCGTTCTGCACTATGCTTTGATCTATGCTGTGCTTTGGATTTATATCTATGCTCTGCTGGCTTTGTTTATCTCTGAGTTTGGGTATTCCCGGGTGGCTCTGCCCAGAGGTTAATACGTGAGGATAAGATCCGGTCTTTGTCATCGGTGAGTCCAAAGCGGATAATCTCCATTTCTATGGATTTGATTTGATTGGTATTAGTCTGGCTCTACTCAGCCTCAGCCCTAGGATGCCCGACGGGGTTACCTTTGGCTTAGATCTCTGTATCTCTGTATAACTGCAGTGTTGCTTTGTCTTGGGACCCCGGAACCCAGGAAACCGAGACCCACTTGTACCCTGGCCCGGTCAGTGGTGTTCTCATCTGCTCTGCTCTGCTCTGCTCTCTATTGGAGAGAACATGGTTAACGTAGTAGCCACTTAGTCAGTATTTCTATGTTTGATTCACATATCATGCTTTACTTCTATGCACGATTTGCTTAGCTTACTAAGATGAAATTCTGAAATCATTATTCTGTCATTTATTCAGCTTTGATACTATGAGTGTTTCATCTCTGTTACTTATATTTGCTGGATCGTTGTATTCATTTGTATTGTCTGTGGTGTTGCAGGCACAGATACCTTACCCAGCTCCCCGGCGGTCGAGAAGGCTGCAGGGGCGAGTGTAGAGGCACCTTCCGGTTTGGCAGAGTGGGCCTGATCATCTCTGCCGAGTGCGTTCATGCATACTTCCAGTGGCTTTTCGTTTTGGGATTTTGAGTTTTGGTTTCAGGGGACTTGTATTTGGACTGTGGATCTTTGGACTTTGGACTTGTATTCTGTGTATTTTGTATATATGGTTTTGGTGTGTATTCGGTTTTCTATCAGTGTATTTGTCTTTGTCGCTTCCGTATTTGTTTCTGCTTTGGCTTCCGCTATTTTCTTTGTTGCTTGCTATGATATCTACAGCTTCCGCGTTCGTCTGTTTCGCACGTGTTAGATCCCTTGTGTGCGTGCATCTGGACTGGGTTTGGGTGCACGTGCACGGGAGTACGTGTGTCACCGGTTTAGCTTTTCGCTAACCCCCGAATTCTGGGCTCGGGTCGTGACATACGTATTGTATGGTATCAGAGCATGCTAGTTATAAGCATGTAGGCATCTAAGATCGTGGTGAGATAACGCTATCAACTATTTGACTCGAAGTCTCATATGTTGATTTGGGGTTTGACTAACTCAGGGCATTTTATATTTGTGTGTTGTGTTTCTTTTCCTTTTTGCAGGATGGCATCAGGATCAGGATCTCGGGATGAGAATCAACAGGGCCATAACGGTGATAGTGGATCAGTACCCCCACACATCAGTAGTGAGGAGCGGATGATGATGATGATGCAGTCTATGCAATCATTACAGGCGCAGATGGCATCCATGGTAGATAGACAGAGTCAGGCTGCTGCAGTAGCATCACCTCGCATAGATCAGCAGGTGATTTTCCAGCCTAAGGAATCAGATCCGAATGCTCTTTTCGACAAGTTCCGTAAGCGAGGGGCGACCGAGTTTCATGGGATAGAGGATGCATTGCAGGCGGAGCAATGGTTGGAGCAGACTGAAGAGCTATTTGACACGATTGTGTGCAGTAACAAGCAGAAGGTAGTTCTCACAGCCTCTATGCTTCGGAGTGTAGCCAAGACATGGTGGAGGAGTGTTAAGACTTCATTTCAGACTATGCCCAGTGCCACAGTTTGGGAGACCTTCAAGCAGCAATTCCGTCGGAAGTTCATGCCTCTCCATATTCAGCGAGCCAAGGAAGTGGAATTCTTCAACCTTCAGCAGAGACAGATGTCAGTTGCAGATTATGTACACAAGTTTACAGAGTTGTCTCACTTCGCAGAGGACATGGTGAACACTGAGCATAAGAAGGTGACTCGCTTCGTCAACGGCCTGAATCCGAGGCACAAACGCCATGTGGTTGCTTGTATGTGGCCGGCTACATTGGATGACGCTATTGACAGGGCTTATGATGCAGAGGCCATCTTTGAGGAGGAGCGAACAGAAGCTAAGAGGGCGGCAGGTTCCAGTGGCAGAAGTCAGTTTCAGAAAAGGTTCAAGGGTAAGCAGGGCAGATCGAGCAGTACTCCGTTGGTATGCGGTCACTGTGGGAAGGATCACCCCACAGACAGATGTTGGAGGAAGATTGGGGCTTGTTTCGGTTGTGGCTCTACGGATCACAGGCGGGCCCAATACCCGAAGTTTCAGTCCTCGCCACAGACGAGACATGCAGGATCTACAGCTCAGGGCAGATCTCAGCCAGCTCGCCCAGCCCAGAAGCCGAACCGCCAGACAGCCTGAGCCTATGCTGCTACGCATGAGGGCGCGGAGGAGGCCACAGTCGTGGAAGGTAAAATTTTAATTTCTGATGCAGAAGCTTTAGCTTTATTTGACTCCGGGTCTACGCGTTCGTACGTAGCACCCCATTTTGCTGTGCAGCTTCGACACCGACCCACACCACTTCCATACTTGTTGCTAGTATCCACTCCGGTTGGTAAGCGGGTGGAGTGCAGTGTGTTTTACCCTCAGTGTGATGTGCGGATAGCTGGTCATCAGCTCCCAGTAGACCTCGTGTTGCTCACGACACTGGATTTTGATGTGATCCTTGGTATGGACTGGCTTGCAAGATATCATGCGTGTATCAATTGCTACAGCAAAGCTATCTACTTTGATTTGGGCAGCGGATTCCGATTTGAGGGCAGCCAGATGAAGTGCCCAAGACGTGTGATCTCTGCTTGTAAGGCAGACAGGATGCTTCGTAGGGGATGTGAGGGATTTCTTGCATTCATTTCAGAGAAGAAAGATCAGCGACAGCTCAGTGAGATCCCAGTAGTTAGCGAGTTTCCGGATGTCTTCCCGGAGGATGTGCCAGAGTTGCCACCGGTTCGGGAGGTAGAATTTGCTATTGACGTGGTACCAGGTACAGCACCTATCAGTAGAGCTCCATATCGTATGGCACCTGCAGAGTTGTTGGAATTAAAGAAACAGTTGCAGGATCTGTTGGACAAAGGGTTCATACGCCCAAGTGTTTCACCTTGGGGAGCTCCTGTATTGTTTGTCAAGAAGAAGGATGGCAGTTTCCGGATGTGCATTGACTACAGGCAGTTGAATAAAGTGACTATCAAGAACAAATATCCATTGCCTAGGATTGACGAGTTGTTCGATCAACTTCAGGGTGCAGCTTACTTCTCTAAGATTGACTTGAGGTCAGGATATCACCAGCTCAGGGTGAAGGATGAGGATGTTCCAAAGACAGCTTTCAGGACTCGGTATGGACACTACGAGTTCCTTGTCATGCCGTTTGGTTTGACGAATGCACCCGCAGCTTTCATGGCCTTGATGAACAGGGTGTTTACTTCCTTCTTGGACCAGTTCGTTGTGGTTTTTATAGATGACATATTGGTCTATTCGAAGACTGCTGAGGAACATACAGACCATTTGAGGAAAGCATTGCAGCTGCTTAAGGATCACAAGTTGTATGCCAAGTTGACTAAGTGTGATTTCTGGTTAGAGCAAGTTGCATTTCTGGGTCATAAGATTTCTAGAGATGGATTAATGGTGGATCCGGCGAAGATTGAGGCAGTAGTCCATTGGCCCCGTCCCAGATCAGTGACAGAGATTCGGAGTTTTCTGGGTTTGGCGGGATACTACCGCAGGTTCGTGCAGGACTTTTCGAAGATTTCAGCACCGCTGACTCAGTTGACTCGGAAGAAGGTTCCATATGAGTGGACAGAGAAGTGTGAGCGTAGTTTCCAAATGTTGAAAGAAAAGCTCACTACGGCGCCAGTGTTGACTCTCCCAGATGGTAGTGAGGGATTCGTGATTTATTCCGATGCTTCTCGCGTTGGGTTAGGCTGTGTCCTGATGCAGAATCAGAAGGTGATTGCCTATGGATCCAGACAGCTGAAGGAGCATGAGAAGAACTATGCCACACATGACTTGGAGTTAGCAGCCATTGTATTTGCATTGAAGTTGTGGCGGCATTACTTGTACGGTGTAAAGTTCGAGGTCCATTCCGATCATCACAGTCTGCAGTACTTGTTTGATCAGCATGACTTGAATATGAGGCAGCGTAGATGGTTGGAGTTTATCAAAGACTACGACTTTCCGATCAAGTACCACCCTGGCAAGGGGAATGTGGTTGCAGATGCACTTAGCAGGAGGACAGACAGTCTTCAGGCGTTGGCAGGATTCTATATGCTTGTGCATGATCAGCCTGTTGAGGTTCGGATGGTAGGTGACTTGGTGACATTAGCTGCTACCGTCGTATTTCAGCCTGAAGTGATTCAGCAGATCAAGGATCGCCAGTTTGAGGACCCCCTCCTGGTGAAGTTCAGAGATCGGATTGCAGATCGACCGGATTTCAGCCTGGTAGATGGAGTTTTGTACTTCAGGAATCGATTGTGTGTTCCCGCTGTGGATGAGCTGAAAGATAAGTTGATGACAGATGCGCACGATGCCCGATATGCGATGCACCCAGGGAGTACGAAGATGTACCGGAACTTGAAGGACAGATTTTGGTGGAACAATATGAAGCGGGAGATCGCAGGGTTCGTAGCTCGATGTTTGACCTGTCAGAGGGTGAAAGCTGATCATCAGCGACCTCCAGGATCATTGCATCCATTGCACACTCCGCAGTGGAAGTGGGAGCACATTACGATGGATTTCGTCTCCGGTTTTCCGCCGACCAGTAGAAAGAACAATGCGATCTGGGTAATAGTGGACAGATTGACCAAGTCAGCACATTTCCTTCCGTTCAAGAAGGGGATGACATTCACGGAGATGGCTAGGAAGTTTGTTGACGAGGTAGTCAGATTGCATGGCACCCCGGTATCGATTGTGTCGGATCGAGACAGTCGTTTTGTATCTTCATTCTGGAGAGCATTTCAGGAAGCTATGGGCACGAAGCTGAGTTTTAGCACGGCATACCACCCCCAGACTGATGGACAGTCGGAGCGTACCATTCAGACGTTGGAGGATATGCTCAGAGCTAGTGTGTTGAACTTTGAGAAGGAATGGGATACGCATCTAGCATTGTGTGAGTTTGCCTACAACAACAGCTTCCACGAGAGTATTGGTATGGCACCCTATGAGGCTCTCTACGGACGTAAGTACAGGACCCCGGTGTGCTGGGAAGAGGTAGGAGCAAGGAGTTTTCATGGTCCGACGATCATAGCAGAGACGACGGAGAAAGTGCAGAAAGTGATAGAGAATTTGAAGATTGCTCGGTCCAGGCAGAAGAGCTATGCTGATACTCGGAGGAGACCTTTGGCATTCCAAGTCGGAGATTGGGTGTTCCTTAAAGTTTCCCCGATGAAGGGCACAGTTCGATTTGGTCAGAAGGGTAAGTTAGCTCCGAGATATGTAGGACCGTTCGAAGTCAAGAGCCGAGTTGGAGATTTAGCTTATCGGTTGACGCTTCCAGTTGAGTTCTCCGGTGTGCACGATGTCTTCCATGTGTCGATGCTCCGTAAGTATGTGCCAGATCCGAGCCATGTGATTCGCTACGATGATATCCAGATTCAGCCTAATGCAACTTACGTTGAGCGTCCGCTTCGCATCGTTGGCACACGAGAGCAGATTCTCCGTACCAGGACTATCAGATGGGTTAAAGTGTTGTGGGAGCATCACGGTCCGGATGAGGCTACTTGGGAGCTAGAGGAGCAGCTAGCGCGCCAGTACCCCCAGCTCTTTGCGCAGGTAGGTAGTCATTCCGAGGACGGAATGATTCCTAGTGGGGGAGGATGTAACACTCCGATCCCCTTTGAGCCGGATTAGTGGCTCATTAGTGTGTGTTTTGTTTTGTTTATTCTTTTGGACTTGGTTTTGGGCCTTGGATAGGTAGTTGAGTGACCTTTGACCTGGAATAGGTAGTTATAAGCCTTTTTCGTAATTTTGCTTTTGCTTTGCTCATATCATCTTTGCATCATCTTGGTGTCAGCATGTGTATTTCGTTGAGCTCGACAATTTCCGTAACTGTGTCAGATCCGTTTGGAGTCAATTGGGGAAGATGGACCTTCATGTGACTTGATTTGTAAATAACCCAGACTCTTTGGACTTTGACTTAAACTTCCAAAAACTATATATACATGAGTCAGTACAGGTGTCTCTCTCTCTCATTTCACCTGATCGTTGCATGCAAGGAATTCCAGAGGAGCTCTCCACGTTCTCTCTCCTTCTCTCCCTCTCTTCTTTCCTTCTTTTGATCGTTTGAGGATTGGGTCCTTTAGTGGATTTGGGTTCTTCTCTTCTCTCTGTTTATGTTTTGTGGTTCGGTAAGTGGGTTCTTTCCAATTCTTTCTTCTTCTTCTCCAATTGCTTCTCCCATTCTCTGTTGCTAGGTCTTCATCTCATGCATGTGTGATTGCTTTGATTTGTTTTGGTTTTAGTTGCTTTGGAGCTTGATTCAGTGGATTTCCAGATTTGAGGCAAGTATAAGTACAGACTTTTATAACACACATGGGTGCTCTATTTGAATGCTTTGATTTCCATCCTCTTTAGAGTATTTGATGCTTTACAGCCACATTCTGTGAATTTGGAGTCTCTGTAACTCATTTTCTTCAGCTTCTGTATCAAATTTCAGTTTCTGTACTCAGCCCGAATTCATCTCTGTATTGTACGGCTAAGCCGTGAACTTCTACGGCTTGATTTCCAGAGACTCGAAATTTGAGTTTTGTTCTACGGCTAGGCTACGGCTAAGCCGTAATTTGTTCTACGGCTGAGCCGTAAGCTAGTCGTGACCCAACCGTACCCCAGCCGTGAATTAAATCTCTGATCAGTCGAAACTTTTCTGATATCAGTACTCCTATGGTGAGGCTACGGCTAAGCCGTGGAATGCTACGGCCAAGCCGTGGATTGGTCTACGGCTAAGCCGTATACTGACTGTAGCTCAGCCGTAAAAAAAAGGTATTTGATCAGAGATGGAAAGATGATTCGTTTAGCTGTGTTTTGAATGGAACCAAGGTGAAGCCGTAGTGCATAGTACGACAAGCGCGTAAGATGTCTTCGGCTCAACCATAGGTCCCCCATAGCTAAACCGTTAGGCATGGCAATTCTGAAACATAACTTAGGATAATGGTGAGACTTGTAGGACTCAAATACAGGTTAACCACCCATGTAAACCGGCCCAATGGATTCTTGGATCGCATGAATAGTCTGTTAGGCTGTGACTTATTCATGTGAGTGTTGATTTACTGTTAAGCACCTCCCCATGGGTGTTGGTTTAAGGGACGTCGGTGCACGCACAGATTACATTGCAACACTTTGATGGCAACGGTGTATTGACTAACTTAAAACTACATCAACATGCACGGTTAGTGACAGTGAACAACTAGCTTAGGACTGGCTTGTAATGAACCTTGACTCCGTATTAATCTGAGATGCATTGCATATTGTTTATGATTTTGCCCTCTGTTCTGTTAATCTAAGTTTATGCATTCCGTAGTCATTTTTGTTTTCGTCCTGTATCTTTGTTCTATGCTTCGTTCTGCACTATGCTTTGATCTATGCTGTGCTTTGGATTTATATCTATGCTCTGCTGGCTTTGTTTATCTCTGAGTTTGGGTATTCCCGGGTGGCTCTGCCCAGAGGTTAATACGTGAGGATAAGATCCGGTCTTTGTCATCGGTGAGTCCAAAGCGGATAATCTCCATTTCTATGGATTTGATTTGATTGGTATTAGTCTGGCTCTACTCAGCCTCAGCCCTAGGATGCCCGACGGGGTTACCTTTGGCTTAGATCTCTGTATCTCTGTATAACTGCAGTGTTGCTTTGTCTTGGGACCCCGGAACCCAGGAAACCGAGACCCACTTGTACCCTGGCCCGGTCAGTGGTGTTCTCATCTGCTCTGCTCTGCTCTGCTCTCTATTGGAGAGAACATGGTTAATGTAGTAGCCACTTAGTCAGTATTTCTATGTTTGATTCACATATCATGTTTTACTTCTATGCACGATTTGCTTAGCTTACTAAGATGAAATTCTGAAATCATTATTCTGTCATTTATTCAGCTTTGATACTATGAGTGTTTCATCTCTGTTACTTATATTTGCTGGATCGTTGTATTCATTTGTATTGTCTGTGGTGTTGCAGGCACAGATACCTTACCCAGCTCCCCGGCGGTCGAGAAGGCTGCAGGGGCGAGTGTAGAGGCACCCTCCGGTTTGGCAGAGTGGGCCTGATCATCTCTGCCGAGTGCGTTCATGCATACTTCCAGTGGCTTTTCGTTTTGGGATTTTGAGTTTTGGTTTCAGGGGACTTGTATTTGGACTGTGGATCTTTGGACTTTGGACTTGTATTCTGTGTATTTTGTATATATGGTTTTGGTGTGTATTCGGTTTTCTATCAGTGTATTTGTCTTTGTCGCTTCCGTATTTGTTTCTGCTTTGGCTTCCGCTATTTTCTTTGTTGCTTGCTATGATATCTACAGCTTCCGCGTTCGTCTGTTTCGCACGTGTTAGATCCCTTGTGTGCGTGCATCTGGACTGGGTTTGGGTGCACGTGCACGGGAGTACGTGTGTCACCGGTTTAGCTTTTCGCTAACCCCCGAATTCTGGGCTCGGGTCGTGACAAGATCACAACATTTATTTGGAATCATTTCATCAGTAGATGTGTTGTCACTTAGTGCAATCCAAAGGAGGTTGCAGACGTGGCAAAGTCATGGAGGGGAGATTGTTTCTTTAGGTGTGGCCGTACTCTTCGGAGGTTACTATTGTTTGCTGGGCTTGTCACAAACCAATCATCTCACCCACGATTTTTAACCCATGCGGCACTCGACTAATGCCCCATGCACTTAGTGAGTCAGCCTTTCCTCTCAATCTACTTGGAACTCACCTTACTATAAGGCTAACATCACACTTACAAGAGAATAACACTTGGAGAATGCTAAGAGAACTAAAGAGCTTCTTACAACTCTTGGTTGGTTACAAATGAGGGAGACCACCCCCTTATACACACTTTGGCCTTACAAAGTGTGGCTTAGAATGTGCCACGTGTCATTCATACATTGGTTGAGAGTCTTCTAGAACTTTTTTGAGAATGTTCTACACTACTCTTTACAAATATCTAAGCTTCTACATTATTCCAAGGTTGTAGAGAATTGTAGAAACTTCTAGATAATGGGCCCAGGGTCATGGGTCATGAGATTGGCCTGGCCCACAAGATCCATCTAAGCTATGATTAAGCCTCCTCTTCACACAAAATGTGGGGCAATATAGTGGATCATGACAATCTCCCCCACCTAATCCGTAGACGTCCTCGCTGTGGTGTTCTCCTTGTGATAGTCTTCGAGTACTTTCTCAAATTGCCACAAAGTATCCACTCGTTCCCAACTTGCTTCATGGTTGGGTTGGCCTTTCCATTTCACTAAGTACTCGGTATATGGAGGGATACCACGCCGACTTACTCTTCGGTTATCAAGGATGCGTTCTGCCTCTTTGTCAAACAATGTCATCATTGTAGCCGATGGTCGATTGATGAGTTCCTTGATGGGTCTTCCTGGTCTTTATGATATGGCTTAAGACAACTCACATGGAAGATCGAGTGGATCTTAAAGTTAGATGGAAGATCTAACTTATATACTGCATTACCCACTTTTTTAAGGATTGTGAATGGTCCCTCATACCTTTGTATCAACCCCTTATGGACTTTTTTGAACACTTTGAACTGTTGGGGTTGTAACTTCATTGTTACCTTGTCGTCCACATTATGGTGCATCAGCCTTCTTTTCTTATCTGCCCATTTCTTCATGTGCTTGGTGGTCTTGTGCAAGTAAGCCTTGGCGACGTCCTGTTGCTCATGCCAATCTTTGGCAAATGTGAAGGCAGCTTGGCTACTCCCCGCATAGCTTGTTGTGACCGTGTGAGGTGTGAGGGGTTGTTGCCCTGTTGCTATCTCAAATGGGCTACGACCTGTTGATTCACTTCTTTGAAGGTTATAACAGAATTGCGCTACATCTAGATGTCTTACCCAATCCTTTTGGTTTATGTTGACATAGTGACGTAAGTATTCCTCTAAGAGTGCATTGGTCTGCTCGGTCTGCCCACCAGTTTGAGGGTGAAAACTTTTGGAGTAGTGTAGGTCGGACCCTAGCAATTTTAACAACTCTGTCCAAAACTTCCCCGTGAACCTAGGGTCCCGATCACTTATGATGACTTCCGGCAAGCCCCAATACTTTACCACATTCCGGAAGAAAAGAATAGCTTCATCCACTGCGGTGCAGTCTGTTGGTGCGGCAATGAAGGTAGCATATTTGGAGAACATGTCCACCACAACCATAATGCTACCTAACCATTCACCTTGGGTAGGCACGAGATGAAGTCCATGGAGATACTTTGCCATGGTTGTGCGGGTGTGGGCAATGGTTCCAATTCACCAACTGGCCTTTGGTATTCCACCTTATCTTATTGGCACACAAGGCAAATCCGCACGTAGCCCTCAACATCCTCCTTCATCTGTGGCTAGTAGAATCATGCACCAAGTAGTACGAGGGTCCTCCTATATCCTGGATGACCAGCCCATCGGGTGTCATGGCATTCTTTTATGAGGTCCCTCCTCAAGTTCCCCCACTTAGGCACATAGAGCTTGTTCCTTTTGGCATAAAGCAAACCATTCTCCTCCCAGAAGCGCCTAGTCCTCCCATTTTTTGTGGTTTCCAACAAGCTTTGTGCCATATTGTCTTTTGGTAACCCCTCCTTGATCTTCTCAAGTATGGGGTTGGCAATGGTGATGATTGCATTTAGCTCCACAAGCTCTGCCTTTCTACTCAAGGCATCTGCCACTTGGTTAGTGCGCCTTGGCTTATACTCGATAGCCATGTCAAACTCAACTAAGAAGTCTTACCACCTTACCTACTTTGGTGTTAACTTTTTTTGAGTTTGGAAGAAGCTTGGGGCAACATTGTCTGTCCACACAATAAACCAGGATCCTAGTAGATAGTGCCTCCATGTCCGTAAACAATGCACAATGGCTGTCATTTCCTTTTCATGGACGGAGTATTTCCTCTCCCTTTCATTGAGCTTACCGCTCTCATATGCAATGGGATGTCTTTCTTGCAAGAGTACCCCCACCAATTGTAAAGTCTGAGGCATTAGTGTGCACCTCAAATGGCTTGGTGTAATCCGGCAATGCCAACACCGGTTCTGTCATCACCGCTTCCTTTAGATCCTCAAAAGCCTTTTGGCATTTATCCCTCCAATGCCAAGCTTGACCTTTCTTAAGTAGGTCAGTCAAGGGTGATGCCCTCTTGGAAAAGCCTAGTATGAACCTTCTATAATAGTTCACCAGGCCAAGGAATGATCTCAAGTCTGTCACTTTAGTTGGAGGGCACCATTCCCATATGGCCTTCACTTTCCCTTCATCCATGCGAATGGTGCCTTCCTTTCTCTTATGACCTAAGAATATCACCTCCTCTTGGGCAAATGAGCACTTTTCCCGCTTAACATAGAGTTTGTTAGAACGTAGTACCTACAAGACTGTTCGGAGGTGCTCCTTATGTTCCTTAAGAGTTTTGCTGTAGACCACAATGTCATCCAGCTATACCACCACAAAATTGTCCAAGTTGGGATGGAAAATCCGATTCATAAGTGTACAGAACGTAGCTGGTGCATTCGTCAAGCCAAACGGCATGACCAAGAACTCATAAGCTCCATAGAGCGTCACATATATGGTCTTTGGCTCATCTCCTGCTACTATCCGAACTTGGTAATACCCTGACCGAAGATCCAACTTCGAGAAGTACTTCGCTTTGCCAAGCTGATCAAATAAATCTGCTATGAGAGGGATAGGATATTTAATTTTGATGGTGACCTTGTTTAGTGCCCGGTAGTCGATACATAGCCGAAGACTACCGTCATGTTTCTTTTGGAATAACGCCAGTGCTCCATATGGTGCTTTGGAGGGTTGTATAAACCTTGCATCAAGCAACTCTCGTAGTTGCTTCTTCAACTCTTCCAACTCTGGGGGAGCCATCCTGTAAAGACTCATTGCTTGTGGCATGGCACCGAGTTCCAACTCTATCTTGTGGTCCACCTCCCTCCTTGGTGGAAGCCTTTTGGGTAGCTCTGGTGGCATCACATCCTTGAACTCTCCAAGGACTTGATCAATCTCCTTTGGCACCTTTGCGTGCGGGACATCCTTGTCTTCCACAAGTGCTGCTAAGTAGGTGTCTTCACCCCTCTTGACACCTTTGGCCAACTGTAGAGCTGATAGTGTGGCCACCTCTCTCTTGGCCTTAATAACTGGGACCATGCAAGGTTTCTTTTCATCCATGATTCCAACGGCGTCCAAATGTAACATTGGCACCGTCTTAGTTGGCTTGAGAAACTCCACCCTTAGCACCGCCTTGAAATCATCCAAGGGGACTACCGTGAAGTTGGTCCTCCCTTTCCAATCCCCAACTTGGATTTTTACCCCCTTGGCAACTCCTTTGATGGGTCGAGCTTCAGAGTTTACTGCCTTCATATGGCTGGAGTCCTTTTCTAGTTTTAGCCCCAACTTTCATGCTTCATCTTCGGCAAGGAAATTATGTGTAGCCCCCGTGTCTACCAATGCTTTGATGACCTTGCTGTTGATATGCATGTTTACATACATAAGGCTTTTATTGACGTGTGGGGAGCCAGTTACTTGTTTCTTCACCGCATTGAGTATGGTGAGGGTACTCATTGTAGGGCATCCGTGCCCTCCTCATCACTAGAGGCGGCCTCCTCTTTTCCTTTCAACAAGGCATTAAGAGTGCGTCTCTTTGGACACTCAAACAGCTTGTGTCCAAGGCCCCCACAAATGTAACATTGGATTTGTTTAGACTTCCCAATCCCACTGGGTTTTTCTTAGCCCTTTTGTGAGAAGAAGGGTTTTTTCCCACTATCCTTAGAATCGTCCATCTGGAGGGAAAGAAATGACAGAATTTTAAAGGTGCTTCCTCTCCTATATTAGAGTTAATTTCTACAATTACCATTAGTATTCCAAAGTGGGCTTTGATTAGAAAGGAATTCTTTAATCTCATTCTTGATGAAACCATTATTAATTGGAAATCTTCTATAGGGTGTGGCTAAATAAAAGAGAAAAGGTCTGTTCTTTAGACATATCCCCCTCATGGTATGCTCAAGGTCAATGTTGATGGAGTAGCAAAAGGTAAGCCAGGCCCAGCTGGAGTAGGAGGTGTTATTCGCAATAGAAATGGGAGGTTCTTTTTATGTTTTCTATGTCGGGAGACAGCCACAGGATCCCTAGATATTGCGTAAAGATCCCTGCAGAAATAACTTTAGACGATTATGATTCAAGAACCATATCTGTAAGATCTCTTTGATTTAATTTCGGTCTTACAGTAATCCAAAATTCTTAAGACCTTTTACTGTATTCCTCTATGCTCGAACTTGCACTGGGGTGTAAGCCTTTTTTGTGAATTCTCTTTGCTCTAAAAAATGAGATTTCTCTTGTGTGTTTTTTATATAGAGCACTGGCTCATATTTATAGGCTATAATAGGACCTTAAGAAGGAAATAAGGAATAGGTTAAAATGGAAATAAGGAATAGGCTTTTTGTAAAAACAAAAAACCCTAATTCAACCCAAATTAGAATCTTAGTTCCATAAGTTTCAATTTAGTCTACTAGAGAATTATAATTGCACTTCTGTCGTTATTCTCAAAAAAATATTTTGAGCTTCTTGTTATCAAATGCTTATTAATCTCCCTACATTAAAATTTCAAATATCTATTAAGTAAATAATTATTGATACCTTTATTTAATTGATATCTTTTTAATTCCTTGAGATCTTACACTTAACTTACTTAATATGTCGGATACAAAGTCCACTGCAGGGTTTGAGATAATCAAAACAAGCTTTATCAAGGGGATATCATTAATTCCTATTATGGGACGTGGATTCCATCAATAAATTAATATGCACCATACATGCAGTGTAGTTATCCAATTTACTGAGATTATTGACTCATAAAAGGTCTCACTCCTTTGTAAATCAAAATGCCAAACATTAAATGTATACATCTATTATTTATATTTGGATTAAGAGTACAAGCACTCATAATAACCATTTGGATGTTAATCATCTTACATAGTCAGTATAAAGATAATAAACCCAAAAATGGTCATGTTCAATACACATAAAGTGTACTAGCATAATGAGTCGAAACTATACCATTTCTAACAGCTAAGACAAGCCTACTAAGATATCATGCTAAAATCGTACAAATAGTGTGTCTAACTCTTTCTAGATTGTGAATAATAATGACTTATATTCTATAATAACGGACAAATAAGTTTTTTGTGTGTAAGTTGAACTCTACACCCCAACTTATTTACTTTATAGAATAAAAGTCACACACATAAATAATACATAACAATGTAACGATTTGTCCATACAAATTCTCATTAAGATAAAAAGACAAACTTTACTAATAAATAAATTAGTCAAAGACAAATACATAAAAGTATGCTTTTAGTATAAATTTATAACAATCTCCCACTTAGACTCAAAGCCATGCTGACCATGCCCTCCACATAACTATTAAAGCTTTTTGCTAGTAAGCTCTTTGTAAAAGGATCTACTAGGTTGTCCGCCGATGTAGTCTTGTTTACAATTATATTACCCTTCTGTACGATTTCTTATATGAGATGAAACTTATGCTAGATGTACTTACCCTTCTTATGCATCTTGGGTTCTTTAGCATTAGCAACCACAACGGTATTATAATAATAAAGTATTAAGGGTGATTTTACTGAAGGTATCACTTCTAGATCTATCAAGAAGTTTTTAAGCCAAACTGCCTCCTTGGCTACTTTAGAAGCTACCACAAATTCATCTTTCATGGCAGAATCAACAATACATGATTGCTTGACACTCCTCTAACTTATGGCACCACCTCCCAAGGTAAATACAAATCCTAAGGTCGATTTTCTGGCGTCATTACCTGACTAGAAGTCTGAGTCTATGTACCTAATGGATGTTAAACTCTCTGTCTGGTGAATCAGCATATAATTTCTAGTCCCCTTTTGGTACTTAACTATATGCTTTACCGCAATCTAATGTTCTCTCCCTAGATTAGAATGGTATCAGCTAACTATGCCAATAGTAAAACAAATATCAGGTTTAGTACATAGCATTGTATATATGAGGCTTCGCACTGCCAAAGCATAAGGTGTTCTCTTCATCTTTTCTAACTCATTAGGTATCTTAGGATAGTAATCCTTGGATAAAGTAATTCCATGTCCAAAAGGAAGAAATCCTTTCTTGTAATCTAGCATGCTAAAATAGGCAAGAATTGCATCAATATACACTATTTGAGAAAAGCCCAACATTCTTTGTTTTCGATCTCACAAGATCTTGATCCCTAGAATGTAACTGGCTTCTCCTAAGTCCTTTATATCAAACTAATTGCACAACCATACTTTGACCGAAGACAACACGCCAACATCATTTCCAATGAATAGGATGTTATCTACATAAAGTATTAAGAAAACCACCATACTACCGTTGCACCTCTTATACACACAAGATTCATCGGGGTTCTACTTAAAACCATAAGATTTATTGGCTTGATTAAAATGAATGTTCCAAAATCTAGACACTTGCTTTAGTCCATAAATGGACGTCTTAAGCTTGCATAACATATGTTCACGGCCTTCAGCTACGAATCCATATGATTGCACCATATAAATACACTCGTCAGGATTTACATTAAGGAAAGCTACCTTGACATCCGTTTGCAAATTTCGTGATCGAAATGAACCACAATAGATAAAAGAATTCAGATGGATTTCAGCATGGCTACTGGAGAGAAAGTCTCTTCATAATTGATTCCTTTTTTCTGAGTAAACCTTTTTACAACAGGCCTAGTTTTGAAGGTTCCAACTTTTCCATCCACCTCCTTTTTCTTCTTGTTGACCCACTTACGACCGATAGGTTTAATCCCCTCTAGTGGTTCTATAAGATCCTAAACTTGATTAGAGTACATAAACTCTATTTCTAATTTTATAAATTTTTGCCACAATTCTGCATCTTTGTCTTAGAGTGCTTCACTATAGTTACAAGGTTTATCTAGCTCATCAGGGACTTTGTCGAATGGCTCTCTCAAGAACATATACCACTCAGGTTGACGAACAACCCTCCCACTATGATGAGGCACATCCTATGTTTGTGTATGAGTAGTGTCGTGCTGTGCTAAAACAAACCTAGTGTACCATCATCTACAGGCTGATCTGGCTCATCACCTAGAATGTTGGTGGGATCACTTGGAGTATCATTAGCTTGAGATTTTGCAATTCTCCTGTTACAACGAGGTAATGGAATGCCAAATTCTCCATCTTGTGGCATCTCTTCCTGTGCTACTGGTAATGGAAAAGTTTGGGTAGGTCTCTCTCCTCTCAATTCTTCTAGAACAATTCTGCTTTTGGGTTTGTGGTTCATTACATAGTCCTTTTCTAAGAATCGAGCATTGGTGCTACCAATGACTTTTTGATCTTTAGGATTATAGAACAAACCACCTTTTGTTACTCTAGGATATCCAACGAAAATGCAAACTTTCTTTTTTTGTTTTAACTTATCTGTGTTCTCTTTCAGCACATATTTGGATTACCCTAAATCCGAACATGATTTAAACTGGGTTTGCACCTAGTCTATAGTTCTATGGGTGTAGTAGGTACTGACTTAGATGGAACTAAGTTTAGAATGTATGATGCCGTTCCTAGAGCTTGCCTCCAAAATGAGTTAGGGAAATCCGAATAATTTATCATTGACCTCAGTCTATCCATATGAGTCCAATTCCTTCTTTCTGTTACACCATTTTGTTGAGGTGTACCTGGTGCAGACAACTGGAATGTAATCCCCTCTTGTGCTAAGTAATCCCTAAAGTCCCCAAAGAGGTACTCACCACCACAATCAGATTGTAGTGTCCTCATACTCTTACTTAGACGCTTCTCTGTTTTCGCCTTATACTCCTTGAATTTCTCAAAGCATTCGAACTTATGGTGCATTAAGTAAATGTACCCATACCGTAAGTTGTCATCAATAAAAGTAATAAAATACTCAAAGCCACCTCTTGCCTAAACATTCATGCGTCCACACAGGTCAGAGTAAACCAATTCCAATGGTTCTTTGGCCCTATAGCCTTTTGTTGAAAAGAGGTGCTTGGACATTTTCCCCTGTAAACAAGATTTGCAGACTGGAAGTGCCTCCACTTCCAATGAATCTAACAGTCCATTTGCAACCAATTTTGAAATCCAGTTTAGATTAATATGACCCAAGTTTAAATGCAAAAGATACGTTTAGTTCAATTGTGAAGGTTCCTTTCTCTTACATGGTAAGGTAATTGTGTTATTCAATTCAGTTAGTTGTGGTTTAGGAGAGATAAGATCAACAATATAAAGATCATCCACAAATGAACTAGAACAAATAGAATGCTTATTGTACTTAATAACTACAAATTTATTAAAATAAATGGAATATTCGTTTTTAACCAACTTGGAAATAGAAATTAAATTCCTCCTAATGGAGAGAACATAAAGGTAGTTTTTTAAAATTAAAGTCCTATATTTACCAAAACTTAGATAAACATCTCCTTCTGTAATTGTTGCCACCCTAGTAGCATTACCCATAAGCAAATAAATCTCTCCATCACTTAGCTGCTTCGTTTCTTGCAAACAATTGCAAACATGATTAAAGGCTTCTGTATCTATATGTCAGGTACTAGTAGATAGAACTGCCAAACATGATTCAACAACTAGTGAATGAAATTTACCTTTATTATTCACTTTGTTGAGATAAGTTGGACATTGCATTTTCCAGCGCCTTGCTTGTTTACAATGACAACACCTGCCCTTGCGCTTTTTCACTCCTCCTTGAGGTTCATTGCCCCCTTGAGGAACTGCATTATGATTCTAACCCTTTTTTTGTTTCTTCTTGCCTTTCGGTTTAGAAATAGAACCTTTTTCAACAACATGAATACTAGCTGGCTTTTTCAAAAGGCCATTAGCAGCCTGAACTTCCTTGAGTAATTCCGCCAAAGAAAAAAAAGCTTGTTCATTTTGTAATTTAGGAAAAAAATTCTCAAAGGAATTAGTCAAGTACTGGAGAAAGATATCGATCTAGGTTTCCATATCAATTTCAGCTCCAAGGACCTCTAGTTCATTGAAGTGTCCCATCATTTTCAGAACATGGTCCATCACAAAGGTACCTTCAACCATCTTAGTGTTACACAGTTCTTTCATAGCAACCTGCCTAGTCGCCCGATCTTAATCGCTAAACATCTTCTTGAGAATGTACATGATGTCATAGGTAGCAAGAGAAGACTGATGCTGATTTTACGAAACATCTGACATAGATGGTAACATGTAACGTTAAGCTATCTCATCAGCCTTGATCAGATTTTTATATACATAGATGGCCACCTCATAAGTACAACCATCTGTAAGTTTCTCTGGACACACCTCAGTGAGTACATATTTGTACTCTTTAGCAGTTAACACAATATCCAAGTTTCATTTTCAATCAATGTACTTAGGTCTATTGAGTTTGTGTTCTTTGAGAATAACAGTAAGAGGATTGAAAGCACCCATCTTAAATCCTGAGAATTACATAATCAACAAATTATGATGGGCAAATAAACTTTGGATTCAAATAAAAAGAAAAAGGCTCCCTCTACCAATTAATAAAAGAGTCCGACAACAATTTAAAACATTATGCATAGTATAACTCGATGTGAGGACTTCTACCATACTTATTTTCTTTAGATAATATGTAGCCTATTAGTTTAACAATCACGGTAACAAATCGTGCTAAGTAAAACCAAACAGTTGCCATGACTTTGGTCCTATAAATAATAGCAGTGACTCAAATGAAAAGCATATTGTTATTTATAGCTAAATGTACGCTATCATTTAATTCAAGGTCCAGTATTCTGTATTCGGTCCCATCAGATGGAGAAATGACCTATACTAATAATTACCCTAAATCATCCTTATGGGAGTTTGTATTGGAGATTCCATAATTAACTCATCCGATAAGGAGGAAAACTCCAAGGTCAATACATAAATTAATAACATCTCTTACCAAACAATGATGGAGACCGTAGGAACTAAAAGGTTTCCTCCCCCACTTACATATCTAACATTGAGGACTCTTGTATAATAGTTTACTAAGACCAATTTAGAATCATGAAATAATACATTACCAACATGTCTAGGTTACACCATCTTTTCGCATCATAGCATTGGTGTGATTAAAAAAAAGAGAGTTTAATTTTATTTGCAAATCACATAAATGCATCCCATTTCTTGATTCTAAATAATATTAAACAGATCTAATCTCATATTTAGCAGGTTATGATAATAAAAGAAATCCAAGCACAAAAAGAATTACAACCAGCAAAAGAGTCCTAGTATCATGGTTAAGTTGGATCTTTTGACTTTTTGATTGCCACTTCTTCAAAACATACACTTCGCAGAGGGGGTCTGAGGCTATCCACCTGGTGGGGTTTAGGGGCATTGTCCTTGGTGGGGGCTCGGGGGCAGCGCCCCTGAACTAGATTTTTTCATAAATTTTTTCCTTCGAAAATGAGTTACTACCTTCAAAATCTGTGTCCTTTTTTAAAAAATTACATTAAACCTAAGCCTCCTGACAAACGGAGTTTACATGCTATATCAATATAATTACATCACCATGAAAACTTACATTGAATCTTAAGCCTCCTGACAGATGGAGTTCACACGCTATATCAATATAATTACATCACCGTGAAACATTGAAAAATATGTGAAACAGTAACCACGAATTTGATTCGTGGGATCTATTCACCACTATAAGGAAAAACAATTTTCGCAATGCCTTTTTGCGATAAACTATTTATATTGTCACCTTAAGGTTACATTTTGTGACAACCAGCTATTATCATCACCTAATTTAGGTTTTTTCATGATGAATGCAGTTAATCATCACCATATGTCCTATTTTTGTTCACCCGCGCTATCAGGAATTTTGTGCCAATTTGTGGGAAGGTTTTGGTGACAACTATTCATGCTTTTGGCAATAATAAATTGAAGGCGACAATTAATAGTTGTCTCCAAAAGTGAAAAAATTTTCGCTACGTTTTTGTGGCCGGGAAACCCACTTATGGCGACGAAGAGTAGTTGTCGCCTAAAGATTTTGATAGCTTTCAATGACGACAGCTATTGTCGTAGAAGTCTTTATATTAGTTTTGGCGACGATAATTTGTCATCACAGAAAACCTTTTAGTATTGGCACCAGGGCGAAATTCTTTCATTAGGGTACCCATCAAAAAATAGTTCAAAAGTTCCTGCGAGCACTTCTCTAAATCGCGGCACTCCTGAACACCATCTGTGGCTCAAGCATCAACAGTGGCTCACCGGTTGCCTCTCTTTGCCAGGTAATATTCTAGTTATCTTCTCCCCAAATGTTCAATGGCGCACCAGTTTTTTTTTCCCCTTTTTCTCCATCTCTCTCTTTGGCGTTGGGAATGCCTTTGGCAGTGGGGCTCCTTCTTGCTCCCCCTCTCTCCATAGTAACCAATCTCTCTCCCAAAATCATCTTCTTTCATAGCCATCATCATCTTCACTCACCCATGTGATCAGGCAGCATTTTTATGAGGAGTCGCTATGCGAGATGGGTGCTCCCCTGTTGTGCTCCCCTTTCCATCATTTCCTTTTCAATGTGATTGAAAACCCAAACTACTATGGATGCTCATTTGCTCTATTTTCGTCGCCTTCTCTTCGACTTTCCTTTGTCATCATCTTGTCTCTGGAATTAATTCCAAATGTCGCACAAATTTTCAATCTTTTAGTTTGGGTTATCTCCCTGTTGGTCAAATCTTACCTGCTGGAAGCTGCCATTTGCATAATCACATAGGCTTTCCATAAAAAATGGTAACTATTATCATCTTTTCCTTTGTTTGTTGCAATTTTTATCTTGCAATTGAAGGCTACATTTGTCAACCTAGTTTTTTCTTAATTGGGTTTTGAATTTGAGTTTGGTAGGAATGCTTAATCTGATTTTGCCCAAGTTTGTTGCTTTATGTGTGTTTGTTTTTTAATGTAGTGGTTTTTTCTTTTTTTTTGGGTTGTTGGAGTTTTGGTGAAATGGGTTTTGTTGTTTTGAGTTTGTTGACCATGTTTATTTAATTGTTGGTTTGGGAGGTATTTAGGTTTTATTTTTTTAATTTATCATTTCAATGAAATGGGTCTTTTTTTTTTCTTGAATTTTGTTATAGACTGGGTTTTATGGGACAAATTGTATACTTATATGTATAGATTTATCTTTGCTGGCTGGAGTGTATTCTATATAGGGTTTTTTTTTAGTTTATTCTGTATAGTTGATCATAGAACAAATGGGTGTCATTGTTTCTTCAACCAGGAAGAAGAAAGGAAATAGACTATTAGGATAAAGAATGTAGTAGAGTTGGAGGACCTAGGGGTTGATTATTTGGAGGAGCCACTCAATTCCTCTTGTTAAGATCATCTTAGTTCTCAGCTTGTTCAAGCTTCATCCACAGTTTTCTCCTTCCCCTTTTTTGTTTACTGTTTCTTCGTTTTCTTTCTTTATTTTTTTGTTGCTCTCTCTCTTCTTTCTTTTTGTGTAATATGAGAGGAGTAATTGTTCTGTTTGTTTGTTTTTCTTTTTCCCTTTCCATGGAACTGATTAGTTCTTTAATTCTTTTATGTCTTACTATGTTTTCCTTGTTCTTTGTTTTTTTTTCCTATTTATGTAAATGTGTTCATTCAAATTCCTCACCAACCTTTTTGATGTTGACAATCCCTTGTTTGCCTAGGGCTGTCTAAATTAATGAATGTAAAAATGAGATTGGGTGATGTCTGAAAACGAGAGAGAGGAATAGCTGCTACTTCCTATTCCACACTTATATCTCTTGCAACCATGACCAAAACTACCTTTGGCCCTTTTCAGGAACAAGAACAACAGCCCAAGTCCCACCTGTTTGTGTTACTCATGATGGGCCTGTAGAAAATCACAATCTTTGGAAAAAAGATAGCTATTAACAAATGTCTTATTTTGGAAGTATGGAAGTCATTCCACTATCTTGTATTTATTTTATCAAGGATGAAGTTGTCAACCCATTTGTGTCTCATTTGTATTTATTTATAGACTTTTTTATCTTACAAAATAATGGAATGAGATAATACCAAATACTTTTTATTTTGAATGAAACAAAACCAAGGCCTTGTTTTGAGATCATTCAAGCCAAATCACATGTGTCATCTTTTCTATGAGACTACTCATCAAATGAGTTGGTTGGAGTGAGACACCAAACAAGGCCTTTGTTCTCTCTCTCTTGTGGTTTTGGTGTATGTATGTGTACTGATTTTTGAGGTTCTTTGTTTTTTTTTTTTTTTGTTTTTTTTATTTCCTGAATAGCAACTAAATCAAATGGGGGAAAAATCTAGGACACTACATGGGTTTGTTTGTTTATGGAATTCCCAATTATCCTTTGTTGGAAATTTCTCATATCTCATATAAAAGCAATTATTGTTTTGTGAGAATTCTATATTTTTTTATTTGAATAGTAACAATTCATAAAGTTGGCATTGTTGTAAAAATGTCATATTTGGCATGCAAAATTCTTAGATGAATGCATTTATTGATTATGATGAATGCACTCACTTGCTCACTTTGCAAAATTCTTAGGTAAATGTATTTACTAATTAGATGAATGTATTTACTTATTATGATGAATGCATTTCTCCTCGCATGTATAATTTACTTGATGGATGAGGGATCTATTGGGTAGAGATTAGAGATTGACTATGAAGGGGGTTGATGTTGAAGGATGGGGGTTTTTTGATTTAGGGTGGAGATTAGAAATTTGCTTGGTTTATCATTTCCTTCTTTTCTTTTTGTTTTCTGTTCAACAATAGTACACTTCTCAACAACATATATGTATAATTCACTGCTCCTCCTAATTCTATTCATGTTGGTCCGTATATTAAGTATTTTAGATTGAACACCCAATTATTAAAGAGATCAAGATTTATATTATTGAAGTGCTTATTAAAAAGATTGATGACCTTACAAAAATCTCATAAAATTGATGGTCTAGCCAATCTATTCCTAGGCCTTACAATGAGTGTATCTATTTTCTTTATCTACTATAAGTAGATGTTAAAAAGGAATTATCCTTGTTCAACAAGATGCATTTGACATGTATCTTAAGAAAAAAAAATTTATTTAAGACTTGGAAATCTTTCTTGGTTTGTAGGGATAAATTAAAGTAGGAGATTAGAGATTTGTTTACTTTACTTCTACTACTATTTACATTCATCCCTTGTTATTACTTAAAGGAAAACCCATTTCCATCTTCATCTAAGTATGCAATCTTCTTATTCCTTATCCCATATGTTGGTTTTTTTTTTCATGCAAGTAAGAAATGTTTTAAATGGTTGAATTGTTTGTTTTTAATTTATTTATTTGGATTTGGTTTGCTGAACAAATTAAAAGATGATGGAAATCAAGTTAACAATTCCTTGTCATTTCTTTTTTATTCTTTTTAGAAGAGGAATGAATGGGAATAGAATGAGGATGGTTGCATTCTATTGTAATCAATTTAATTTCAGCTCTCTATTTCTTGCTGAATTTATGCTTGACTCTAAATCTATGAATTGGGTTTCGTAGATTATAACTATTTTTTTCTAGTTTATGTATGTTTTTTACAGCAGAATTTTAGTCATGTTTGGTACTTGTAAAATGCACATAACAGTTGAATTTGATTTGATTATATTTATTGTACTCGTAGTGGAGATTAGAGACCTTCAAACAAGCTGCATTTAACCTAGCAAGTGAATGGACAAAAAGCATATTGAAAGTCCACAACTATCAAAGAGAACTTTCAAGAAGAGTGTCGCTGTTCCAAGCCTAGAATAGTCTCTGTCTCTCTAAATCTCCTTCAAATAATCACTTCTCTTTGTCTCTCTAAATCTCTATCTCTATTTTGTCATGATTTGGAATGTGGGGTTCTTCATTGTCTAGGGTTTTGACCTTTGGGTTCTTTTTTTTTTCTTTTTTTTCTAGTTGTATTTTGATGGGTAAAAATGATTTTTGGAAATGGGTATTATGCTTAAGGTAAGGATTCCTAACATGAGGGAATACATATTGAGGCTTTCTTTTGTTAGCAAATATTTTTCATTGACACATTGATTTTGAGCAATTAGGTTATGATTTTCAATGAAAAAAGTAGTGCATATGAGATTATTTGTTCTTTTTCTTTTTCTTCTTCTTTATTTTGATGAAGCTTTGGAAGTAAAAGGTTTTTTTTACTATGTAATGAAGCTTTAGAAGCTTGATTTGGGAAGTTCTGTCTTTGGTTATTTATACTTGTTAAGATTTGATTTTTACATGAAATTTGATGTTTATGAAAGTTGGCCAAGATCTGTCTCATGGATGCATGGAAAAACAAAATGTATTGGGGCTATTAATTTCCTCCTAAAAAACCCCACCATAAAACCTCTTGGTATTGTTTTCCTTGTTTTTTTAGTTCTACAAATTTCTTATCCACTAGTTTCTTCAAAGAAGATGAGTGATACTAATTTCTTCCTTAAAAAGACATGTGTGTTTGTTTTCTTATTCCTCTATTGGGGGTATAAAGTATAAAATTTTATCATTTTACTACATGGGTTTAAAATTATATCATTTTACTATATGTTGTATGTGCATCGTCACCAAAGAAGTGTTCTTCATGGATGCTTTTCTTTTATGAGATTCCCAAGGCCCAGCTATGGACAAAAGGTGGATGAAACTTACTAATAGATGAAGCCAGCCTTACCAGGATGGGGTTAAGTCATTTATTGAATTTGCAATGGCTAATTTAGCAAAGGGTAACAAGATTCGTTGCCCTTGTATGGATTACATGCACTTTGAGTGGCACACCAATGAAGTTGTGCAATATCATCTGGGCCTGAGGGGGATAGACCTAGGTTACATGACTTGGTTGCACCACAGGGAACCTGTACCTATGAATGAGGCACATGCATTAGATGATAACAAATATGACAAGGGTGAAAATGTTAGGGATGGAAAGGGATGCGATAAATAGATTGAGGATGAGGATATATTATTTGACATGTTGGAAGATTATTACATGGGGAATATCATGTTGTAAAAAGTTTACTTTGTTGTCATTTGTGATTAAGATGCTTCACTTAAAGGTGTTGAACAAGTAGAGCAACAAGTCATTCGACACATTGTTGATACTTTTGAAAGGCCTTTTACCAGAAAGTTATCACAATATTCCATTTTTCCTTTATGAAGCCAAAAGGTTTTTACATGACTTGGGTTTGGGATATGTGTGCATTCATGCCTGTCGATATCATTGTGCACCTTTTTGGAAGGAGAATGCAGCTCTAAAAAACTGTCTAGTGTGTGGGGAGTCTAGATACAAGCTCAATGATGGAAGGGGTAAGAAGATACCCCACAAAATATTGCGGTACTTCTTGCTGACACCCAACTTAAAGAGATTGTATATGTCGAAGAAAATAGCTACAGATATGAGATGGCACAAGGACAAATGCGTGGAAGATAGGTTATCGAGGCATGCAACTAATAATAATGAGTGGAAGCAATTTGATCGGAAGAATCCAGAGTTCGCCTGAGAGCCCCGAAATGTGAGGCTAGGGTTGGCCAATAATAGTTTTAACCATTTTGGAAACATGAGCACCTCCTATAGCATGTGGCCCGTCATAGTCATGCCCTACAACCTACTATCACGGAAGTGTATGAAAGAGCCATTTTGCATGATGTCCTTGTTCATTCCTAAACCAGAGGCCTTGGGAAAAGAGATTGATGTCTACTTGCAACCATTAGTTGATGAGTTGAAAAAGTTATGGGAAGATGGCATGCTTACTTATAATGTCCTAACCAAGCAAACTTTTAGAATGCATGTAGTTGTTATGTGGACTATTAATGATTTTTCTGCACATAGTAACTTGTCTGAGTGGACAACCAAAGGTTATTTGGCATGTCTCACTTGTAACAAGGATGCTGATCGTGAGCTCCAAGTGCAAAGCTGCGATATAGTAATATCCCAGTAAGTACGGGGTCGAATCCATAAGGAGCTATGTTTAAAATATTTTCAACTTGTCACCCGCCTAAACAAAATTCTAAAACTAACGTAATTAAAATCGAACAAGTACATACATTCCTAAAACAAAATAATTACAATCACAATTCAAATAAAGAAAGTAAATCCTAAATCTAAAAGTTCCTAAAAACAAAATTAAATTTACTACAAAACAAAACACACATTAGAACTTCCAATAAAAACAAATCTAAAATTAACAACTTACTAAAAATAAAACTAAACATAGATAGAAACAAAATAAACAAAGGTTAAAGAAAACAAAAACTTCCTAAATTAGAAACTAAATTAAACTAAGAACAAAAGATTTCCAAATCCTATTCAAAATTAGAAAGAAATTTAAGTTTAGAAAGGGAAAAAAAATCTAATTGACAACCTAAAAATCAAGTTAGTAATTCTTAAAACAAAGCAATTTCTAAAACAACAACATAAATTGCAACTATACAAACAACCAGGCACATAACTTTCAAAAGAAAAAAAACAATCTATCTTAAATTATCATACATGAAAATCTTTCTAAAAATACAAATAAAATCTGAAACTTAAACTTTCCTAAACTACTCTATGAATGAATGCAAAATAAGAAAAAAAAACTACATAAAAGAGTGGATGAGTAGGCATGTGCACATGTATACATCCGTATATGATGCATAGCCAAATTTTTCTTTAGTAATCAACCTTAATGGGGCAGTATTGATTCAGTTTCAGATCTGAAAAATCTAGAA
Organism: Sextonia rubra; assembly: GCA_037013555.1. Classification (NCBI taxonomy): domain Eukaryota; kingdom Viridiplantae; phylum Streptophyta; class Magnoliopsida; order Laurales; family Lauraceae; genus Sextonia; species Sextonia rubra. The sequence goes on from JASUAD010000008.1 coordinate 14,409,685, forward strand.
AATAAGATTTTATCATGGTTTCAATAATCCCCAAAATAGTCCACATATATCCATGTACAAATTGTCCAAATTGAACTCAATTCCAATCAAATTATTTTTTACTATTGAAATACAGATTTGGGCTATTAACAAACACACAGAATTCAATTTAAAAAAACTGATTTCAAATCTAAAAACTTATTCTTCAAGTCTGATTTTAAGTTTAGAAACTACTGTAAACATAGGCATTCAGCTGTTAAAAAAAAATGTGTCAAACTGTCCAAGAAAATTCTTCCAACATGAACCTGATTGGGACAATTTTTCTGCAAAATTCTGGACTATTTTCAAGAGCAATTCAAATTTGATTTCAAGTTTAAAAACTGCTGGAAACATCAAACACTTACTAATATGATTGTGTGCAAGTCTGAAAAATTCGTTTGACATGAACCTTTAAGACACTATTTTCTGCACAAAAATTTGTTTCATGACTTTAAAACACATACATTTCAGATGTGAAATCTGATTTCTAAACCTATAGGATAGACACAATAAACATGATTCTAAAACTTGAAATATGCATGAATCTAATTTAAACTACAGCAGTAAACAATAAAAAAAATTGTGCAATAACATAAAGTGTGCAGAAATTAAAATAAAAAGTGAAGAAATTCAAATAAAGGTGCATAAATTTAAAACTGCCAAAATTTAAGATTAAAAGCACAGTGACAGAAAATAAAAATTGCAAGAAGTCAAAAGCGGAATATTCACTCAAAATTCTTCCTTAGTCTAGGCTTAACAATTTCTTAAAGTATGCTCTTCTATTTGGGTCGTCAAGCCAAACAAGCAAAGCACAAATCAAGCAATCATACAACCATAAGAATAAGAAGAATAACAAGATAAATATTATTTAACTAGTACAACAATCCTTTACATAAGATGAAAAAAAATTAAAACAAAAGATTATACATACGAGGATGGAAAAGAATTCCTCCTTTTAGTTGATCTTTAAGGTTGGTGGTGTGGCTTTAGGGCTAAGCCTCCTTGATGACTTGAGATGGAGAGACAAGAGAGGGCGAGATGGAGTGTAGAAATCTAGAGGTGAGAGGTGGGTAATTCTTCCATAAAGAATATGGGAGAGGGGTGCTCTATTTATACTTTTTCAAGTCCTACTCCTTCTCAAACTTTAAAATCTTAAAAATAACAAAAACAATGAAAGAAAAAGGGCTCCAAACAATGCTTTGGACATGCAATATCTTTTGGCATTTTTTTTTCTTTTTTCTTTTCTTTCCTTGCTTGCTTTGTCTAGAAGTCCCTCTTAGATGCTTCTTTCCTTTCTTGTATGTGCCACCTTGCATTGAGATCTTTTGAGAGATGAAGTAGTGATAAGATTCCTCTCTTAGAATCAAACTTAGCCCATATGAGGTGTAGAACTTCCCCTTTTATCTCTTTGCATTGTCAGTTTTCCTTTTTTGGAAAGTTCTCTTTGTTGGCTCCTAACTTGAAGAGCTCTCTGAAGATAACCCTCTTGATTTTTTTTTCCTTTTCTTTTTCAACCAAAATCTGAATTAAATCCTCTTTTGGACGTGGAATAGTTGGCTTGGATATTTTTTTATATTTTTTTAATTACATCTTATCCTTCTCCAAAAAGAACCCCTATGTGGCTTTCCTTGTCCATCTTTGATGATATATTCTTCAAATTCTCTTCAATATCTCTTGAAAATGTATAACAAATAAATGGAACCCATCTTAGATGTTTTACAAGTGTACCCCACACATGTGCATGTGTGTGTGGGACTATGAAACCAACTTTTTGCAATTTTCTTCCAATTTCTTTTTCTCTTCAATTCTTCTTTTCTTTCTCTTGAAAATCAATTCCTTGCCTCAATTCTTTATACATGGGACCCATATAATCAATTTCCTACAAGGAAAATGTGAATTTATGTGTAAAGACCATTTTACCCCTAAGATCATAAATGCATGAATGCAGGCCCATTTCTCATGAAATGACAATGAAAATACACACCATTCTTCATGATTTCATATAAATGAACTAATGATGATTAAAACTCAATTTATTTCATGAGAAAAATTATTTTCACAAAATTTTCTAAAAATAGCAAGTTTCATGAATTTATGCAAGAAGTGTGATTTTTAAGCAAATTATGCAAAAATGCACTACAATAAATTTAAAATGCTTGAAACCATGATATCACACTAAATGAGGCTCTTTCAAGTCAATAAGTCCTTAAAATGGGTCAAAATGTGTATGAAAATATGCATTTTTAACACCCCCAACCGTCGTTTTGCTAGTCCCTAGCGAAAAAATGAGAATATTATGAGGCTTTTATCCTAACCTAATCTAATATTAAACTAATCCAATGCAATAAAACTAAACATGAATGTAACGCTACTTTCGCTGGCACTCTCGACTGTATTTAGATTATGCAGCAAGCCCTTAAATCCCTAAGTTCCTCCTAATGGACGAGTTGTGCCTCATGAGGGTTTGTAGTGAATATACCCACAAAAAAAATTTTCTAAGAAAATAAATAAATAAATAAATAAAAGTGAAAAGAAATTCCCCAAAAGAAAATTCACTCATAATGGATATTTTTGAAATCTGGAATAATTACACTTACAGACTTTTCAAAGTCCGGTCCACAATTCTATTCTCAAAAACTTTGTCAAATTCAAACCAACTTGCATACATGATGAAAAATGTATACATCAGAAACATATTTCGGATATTCTACAATAATGCTGCAAAAACATAATTTTTCCTTCAAATAGTCTGATCCCCTGAAATTTAGCAAAAAGAAGTTTCCTCTTGAAGTTACTAAGATAGCCGCCACTTTGCTATTTACTTCGGTTGGCCTCTTTTTCTTTCACTATCTTTTTCCGACGCAAGAGTTCCCAAGTTCATGCAATATAAGAAAAGTTAGAATCTAGATAGCAAATCTAGTCCTTGTCCTTCCCCCCACAAACTCCCCTGCAAACTCTTACGAACACTTTTCACTCTCTTACTTTTTCCAACGTAGAATTTTCCAAGCTCATATGATATAGCAAAAGTTGGGATCTAAGGAGCAAACTTAGTCCTTATGCTTTTCCGCACATATCCCTTGAAAATTTATATAGACACTCATTGGGCCATAATTCATCTTCATTTTTTTTTTCTTGTGATTGTGCAATGTTTAGGTTCCTTAAGCTTTTCTAATTAACCCACTTAGTGAGCGTTAGGCCAATGACTCTCAAACCAGATGGCTTTCAGGTACTAAATATGAAAATATCCCTCCGGGCTTACTAACTCGAGTTAAAAAGGCTACGAACCTAAACTAATCACAAATTGCTCATTATATGTTCCTTTTTCTTCACTCTCTTTTTCTTTAAACCAAAGTAAACACTAGGTGGCAATTCTCATTTCATTTGAATTAATTTATTTTGGTTCTAATATATACAATTTACCAAAAATGAATCAGGAAACAAAAATATTCTACAAACTAAATTTCAAGTTCACATTATATTCTCCAAAAAACTTCCAAAAACAAACACCATCAAAGCTTCATATCCAAAATTTTGAAAAATGTATGCATGTGTGTATGTGAAGGGCAAGTTTTGGTAATCTTCTGATAGGTTTTCTCTTTTAAAAAATGCAAGCTTTCTTTTTTTACTTCCTTCCGAAAGTATGAAAATTCTAGATTTCTATTTATCTTCAAATCGCTTCAATTCTTTTGAAAACTTTTTTTTCTAAAATGAAAAATAAATACCAATAAATAAAAGATAAATGCAAAAGTAAATGAAAATGTAAAATAAATGCAGGCAAAAATTCCTAAAACCCAAATAAAAGTCTAAAAATTGAAAAAGAATGAAAAAAAATCCTATATGCCTAAAAGTATGCTTAAAATTGGACAAGCGTACTTGTTCCCACCCCCCAACCAATTATGTGCATCATCCTCAATGTATATGAATAGTATGCAAAATAAAAGAATATCATGAGGAAACAAAAATGTAAAAGAGGGTAAGGAGAAGAGGCACCTGAAATTATGTCTGAGCTGCTCCCTGTCTAAGGTTAGACAAAACAAAAATAACAAAAGAAAAACCATAATATACATAATATACATAGCAAAAGGCCTCTGTCAGATCCAGGGTTGATCAATCCTTGTAGATAGGACCATCAAGAGGAATTTCATCCTCTTCAGGTGGTGTGATTTCCAAGAATGGCTTCAATCTTTGGCCATTGACTTTAAACATTTGGCCATCCTTTGAATCAAAAATCTCAACAGCACCATACGGAAAAACTGTTTTGACAATGTACGGACCAGTCCATCAACAGTTGAGCTTGCTAAGAAACAAGCGCAGCCTAGAATTGTAAAGGAGGACTTTTTGCTTAGGGTGAAAATTTTTCCAGAAGATTTGATTATCATGAAAAACCTTTGTCCTCCCTTTGTATATTTTAGAATTAACATAGGCTTCTCTGCGCAACTCTTCCAATTCATTCAGTTGTAGTTTCCTATTAGATCTAGCTTTATCTATATCAAGGTTGAATTGTTGAATTGTTTAATAGCCCAATAAGCTCTATGCTCAAGTTCCACTGGCAAGTGACAAGCTTTCCCATAAATTAGCCGGTAAGGAGACATTCAAATAAGAGTTTTGAAAGCTATCCGATAAGCCCATAATGCATCGATTAGTCGAGTAGACCAATCTTTTCGATTAAGGTTTATGGTAATCTCCAAAATCCGATTGATTTCACAATTGGATACCTCTACTTGCCCACTGGTTTGTGGGTGATAAGAGGTGGCTACTTTGTGAGTTATTCCATATTGCTTCATAAGGGCCTCAAAAGTTTTATCGCAAAAATGCGGTCCCCCATCACTTATGATGGCACAAGGTGTTTCAAATCGTGAAAAGACGTCCTTAAAAAATCTCTGAATGGTTTTAGCATCATTATTCTGGCAAGGAATAGCTTCTATCCATTTTAAGACATAATCAACAGCAACCAAGATATAAATGAAACCAAAACTAGGAGGAAAATGTCCCATAAAGTCTATACCCCATACATCAAAAATTTCAATTACCAAAATTGGGTTCAAAGGCATCATGTTTATTTTTGAAATATTGCCCAATTTTTTGTAGCGCTCACAGGTCTTGCAAAATTCATGAACATCCTTAAAAAGTGTGGGCCAATAAAAAACCACATTGCAATATTTTGCATGATGTCTTTTTAGCTGAAAAATGGCCTCCATAAGCCTACGAATGACAGAATGATATGACACTAGGAGTCTCATCATCTGGCACACACCGCCTAATAATTTGATCTGGGCGGTATTTGAACAAGTATGAATCATCCCAGAAAAAATGTTTCACCTCATAAAAGAATAAATCTTTATCTTGCTTAGTCCAATGGCTAGGAATACTGCCCATAGCAAGATAATTTGCTATATCAGCAAACCAAGGGGACTGGGATAATGCAAAAAGGTGTTCATTTGGAAAATTATCCCTAATTGGTTTTGGCTTAATAGGATCGGAAATGACAAGTCTAGAAAGGTGATTTGCCACCATATTTTCTACTCCCTTTTTATCTTTGATTTCTAAGTCAAATTCCTAGAGTAGAAGGATCCATCTAATCAGTCCGGGCTTAGCATCTTTTTTAGAAAGAAGATACTTTAGCGTGGGATGATCAGTAAACACCATAATCTTAGATCCAATCAAGTAAGAGCGAAATTTGTCAAGTGCAAAGACCACTGCCAATAACTCATTCTTAGTGGTTGAATAGTTGATCTGTGTACTATTCAAGCTCTTACTTGCATAATAAATCACGTAAGGCTTTTTATCCTTTCGTTGACCCAAAACAGCCCCAACCGCATAATCACTGGCATTGCATATGAATTCAAAAGGAAGGTTCCAATCTAGAGGTTGCATGATTAGAGCAGATGTCAGCATACCTTTTAAATTTTCAAAAGCGACTTGGCATGCCTCAGTCCTTTTGAATTGTGCATCCTTGGATAACAGTTCACAGAGAGGGCGAGATATAGAACTAAAATCTTTAATGAACCTTCTGTAGAACCCTGCGTGCCCTAGGAATGATCTTATATCTCTTACGGTTTAGGGTATGGGTAAGTTAGCAATCAAATCAATTTTAGACTTGTCAACTTCTAGACCTTTTTCAGACTCAATATGACCAAGGACAATCCCTGGCGAACCATGAAATGACATTTTTCCTAATTGAGGACCAAGTTCTTTTCTTCGCATCTAGTGAAAACAATCTCAAGATTGCTCAAACAGTCCTCAAATGAGTCACCAAACACAGAGAAATTGTCCATGAAGACCTCGAGAATGAATTCCACCGTGTCACTAAAAATATTCAACATACAACACTGAAATGTGGCGGGAGCATTATATAACCGAAAAGGCATTCGTCGATAAACAAAAATACCAAAGGGGCATGTGAATTTAGTTTTCTTCTACTCTTCAGGGGAGATTTCTATTTGGTTATATCCGAAATATTCATCAAGAAAACAATAGTATTGGTGGCCAGCTACCCTTTCCAAAATTTGGTTTATAAAGGGTAGAGGGAAATGGTCCTTATGTGTGACTGCATTAAATTTCCTATAGTCTATGCATACCCTCCATCCTGTGGGGACTTGGGTAGGAACAAGTTTATTTTGAGTATTTTTTACTACAGTGATACCGGCTTTTTTTGGAACGACCTTGGTAGGGCTGACCCACTGGCTATCTAAGATGGGATAGATTATGCCCCCATCAAGCAGTTTATGCACCTCAGCCCTAACCATTTCATGCATGGTAGGATTAAGCCGTCGTTGCATCTGCCTACATGGTTTTGCATCCTCTTCAAGGTAGATATGATGCGTACACACTAAAGGATCAATTCCTTTGATGTCAGCCACATTCCAAGCAATCACATTCTTGTGTTGTTTGAGGACTTTCAATAATTAGGCCTTTTGATTCTCAGTGAGAAGTGAAGAAATAATTATTGGGTAGGTCTCCTCATCCATAAGGTAAGCATATTTGAGGTTAGAAGGGAGGGGTTTCAACTAAGGTTTGGGTGGTTCAACTTGAGATGGAAGAGGTGGTGCACCATTTGGTACAAGCTCCTTAAACTTGGGTGTCCAGATAGCATGAGCTTCTTCGATAGTGTTATCATCCATTTCCTCAAGAAAGTCCACATCCTATTTTGGCCTCAAGCATCAGTGCAATGTGGGAGTTAACACACTCCTCTAAATCATCCTCCAGCACAGTATTCACAAAGTTCATTTCAAGGAGATCATCATCAATATCCTCAGGATGTTTGTATAAATTGAATATGTTTAGTTCAGTGGTCATGTTTCCAAAAGAAAGTTTTAACATTCCATTCTGGTAATTGATTAATGCATTTGATGTTGCTATAAATGGTCTTTCCAAAATTATCGGAATCTGAGCAGTGTGATTATGTATTGGTTGAGTGTCTAGTACATAAAAATTAGCAAGGAAATAGAAAATTTCAATTTGCACAGTACGTATTCTATTACCCCCCTTGGTTTCTTAACTGAACAATCTGCAAGTTGTAGTGTAATCTTGCTAGGTTTCAACTCACCTAGCCCCAGTTGTTGATAAACCGAGTAGGGTAATAGATTAACACTGGCCCCCAGGTCTAATAAAGCCTGAGGAATTCGGTGATTTCCAATGGTGCACGATATGGTGGGGCATCTTGGATCTTTATCTTTCTGGGGTGTGCTACCATTTAGGAGTGCACTAACTTGCTCAATGAAGAAAGCTTTCTTTTGTACATTTGTCCTATGATTGACAGTGCAAAGATCCTTAAGGAACTTGGCGTAGGTTGGAATCTGATTAATTGCATCCAATAGAGGAATATTGATTTTAACTTTCTTGAAGATGTCTAAGATCTCTTAGTTTGGGATTGGCTTCTTAGGATGGGTCAATCTTTGTGGAAAAGGGGCAACGGGTGTGACAGTTGTGGGGTTAGGACCCTTTTCATTCTCAACAACAGTTTTTGCATTAGCATTATCCTTTTTAATCTTTCCATTCAAATCCGAGGAGACATGTTGTTTATCTTTTCTCGGATTGTCTTGAAGCTCTTTGCCATTTTGTAGAGTGACTACCTGAACATGCTCCTGATAGTTTGGGTTAGTTATGTCGTTCACTTCAAACTGGCCTTTTGGGTTTGGGAGAAGTTGAGCAAGAAATGTTCATTTCCCTTGAGCTTCAAGGCTACATTTGATTTATTCAACAGAAGCTTCTAATTTTTGGATAGCTTGCCGGTTATTCTGAATCATCTATTGATTATTTTTGCATGTTTTGCATAAATTGTTGTTGAGATTGCACTAGCATACTGAGGGACTCCTCCAATGACCTATTCTGAGCTTGTGGTGCATAAGATGTATTATGTTGTGGAGACATGTAGGCACCAGAATTTAATGGTCTTTGGGGATTATACTCAGGTGTTTTGCCATGAAGGGTTATACGTGTTCCCCATGGTATTTGTATTGAACGGCTTTTGATATGAGTTCAAAATGTTAGCCTACTCTTGAATTACTTCCTGTACTGCAAGTCTAGTTGGATAGTCTGCTGACAAATGATCTTTAGAAGCACAAATACCATAAACCAGGACCGTATTCTTGTTCAGGGTTTCTATTTCTGTTGTAAGTGCAGCAAGCTTGGCTTGAATTTTAGTTTGATTGTTCAAATGATAGATTTCTCCTCCCTTAGACTAGTTCAATGAGTTGGATTGACCTGCCCCATCAGACGAGGCCCATTTTTGTGCATTTTCGACCATTAGTTTCAAAATTTTCCACGCTTCATCAATTTGCTTTTGATCAAATTGACCATTGCACATCATCTCAATAAATTGAGGGGTATCAAAGGTTAAACCCTTAATAAAAATCTTAATGAGACGATATGTTTTTTGTCCATGTTGAGGAAATGCAAGGATCAATTCGTTAAATCTTTCCCAACACTTATAATAGGGTTCCTTGAGATTTTGTCTGAACATCATGATCTCCCTCTTTAAAGTGTTGGTCTTGTGCTATGGGAAGAATTTCTTCAAAAATTCAGTCTCTAGGCCTTTCCAGGTATTGATTGAACTTGGTCTAAGAGAGTGGAGCCAAGTCTTAACTTTATCTTTCAAAGAAAATGGAAATAATCGAAGTTTGATTACATCTGGTACTACATTTTGCAACTGAAGTGTTGAGCATACTTCATCAAATTCTTTTAAGTGCAAGTAGCACTTTCAGAGTCAAGCTCATGAAACTTGGGTAGAAGTTGGATCATGCCTGGTTTGATCTCAGATTGACCCGTAATTGGGGGCATCACTATACATGATGGTGTACTTTGTCGAGCGGGGCTCAAGTAATCATGTAGAGTCCTAGGTGGCTGATTAACCTCCACACCATTGCGGTCCCCATTATTATTCCCGAGTTGGGCATCATTGTTACCGAACCCACTCGCCTTGGAGATAATCTCGAAGGACTGAAGAGTCTAGGGGATTCTTTCCTTTTTAATCTATGCGCTGATTCTCTTTGCAAAATTGGCTAAGAAGGCTTATCCTTTCTTTTTGGAATTTTGAGATTTGTTTTAGAAAGAAAATGAAAAAAACCTAAGTTATACAAACGACTAAGTAACTCCCTAAGGTTGAAAAGTTTCCTTAAGTTATCCAATCCGGTCCTATGAAATCAACTCAGCCAGGTTAGCCACCTGTCACGCCCCGAACTCGAGAATTAGGGATTTATTGCAGATTTTGAGGCGTAACACACGTACCCTTGACAATTCGTATCATGACCAGACACGTACGAACTGTCACAAAGGTAAACCCATAGGTACATGTGAGGAAGATCCGTAAACACGTATTAACAAGTACAATTTAATTAAGCGGAAACCTGGAGAATTCACTTGTACATATCATAGGCATTAATAAAACATTAACTTCAGTTTATTAAATAAAACAAAGTTTATTAATTTTGCTAACTACATGTATAACGTAGGAAAAATCATGAATAAGACAAAATATAACAAGTGCCAAGATGAACCCTAAGCCATTCCATGGCTAAGCTAAGTCTTCCCAAAATAACCCAGTTTCGCACTGTTGAGGAGGATTAAGAAAAGACATCTTCCTCGTTCCACTCGTTTACATCCCAAGGTAACGCTGAGGTTCCCTCCGGGGGCGCCTGAGTGCCGAACTGGTAATGGGCTCCGTACCTGTAACTGTTGGAAGCAGGTGGGTCTCGTGAATAGATTTTCAGAACTTTTGACCCACTTGACATAGGGATCAACTATCCATAAGACCAAAAACCCAATCCTTGATGCATTACCCTTAATCTCATGACCATGTACAGTAAATATTCTATCTAAAAGATAGAATCAAATAGCACTAAATATCCACAATAATCTACGACATGAAAGAAGTAGATCATACCTTTGGAGATCCGCAGTGCTCTAATGGAGAAGTTGTGACTCTACTTGATAATGAGAATCTTCAACACCTCTTAGCCTTCCACGCTATTACTCAAATTGGATTTCTTTTCTCAAAAAGAGTGGTAGAATCTTCAGGAGAAATACCAACTCGAAACTCCAAGGAACTAGAAGAGAGAAGGAGAGAGAAACTCGTGCAACTCTTGCATTAATAGGGTTTTGGGCGTGAGAGAGAGTCTTATTGGACGTGCAAGAGATTTTATAGACTTTCAAATCTCTCCCGTGTCTAATTGAAATAGAAGTCTTACTTCCAAAGTGATCGTGAGTTCCAAGTGCAGAACCGCGATGTAGTAATAAAACCGGGGAGACCAGGTCGATCCTCAGGGAGCAATGTGTTTAAGGTATTTTCAACTTGTAACCTATCTTAAATAAAAATCTAAAACTAGCCTAATTTAAAATCTAACAAATACATACATTCCTAAAACAAAATAATTACAATCCCTAATTCTAAAAGTTCCTAAAAGTAAAATTAAATTTACTGCAAAACAAAACACACGTTAGAACTTCCAATAAAACTAAATCTAAAATTAGAAACTAACTAAACTAAACAATGTTAGAAACAAAATTAAAAAAAATTAGAAACTTTCCTAGGTTAGAATTTCCAAAACTGGAAAACTTTTCAATTTAAAATCTTCAATTAAAACAAGTTTAGAAAGATATTTTAATTATGGAAATTAACTAAAACAATCAAAAACATAAAACCAGAAACAAATTTAAAATTAGAAAGTTAGTAAAATTAGTAATGCAATGCATGCCATGAGATGCTAAAAAATTCTAAGTCTAAAAAACTAGTATGTTGATGCAAATTTTATGCATGATTTGAATTATTCTAATGCATCCTAAATCTAAATTTAATGGCTGGAATTCATGCTCTAATGATGCAAGAAACCAACAAAAAAATGGAAGTGAAAAAGGATTTAAAACGAAAAAGTTATGAATGCATGAACATGACAACTTTGCAAAATTCTGTGCAGGAATTCTGATTCGGGTTGATTGATTGGCAAAGTTTAAGCCTCTGGTTCACAAACCCTCCGAAATTATTTTGATCTAAAATTTTGGGGAATGAAAGATCACATCCTAAAATTTAATATTGCCAAGTTTCAAATAAAAATATTGTGATTTGACTGGTCTACCCACTTCGAACTTTTTGCTAAAAACTGTTTCTGCAGTTTGCTGAAACTGTTAAATTATGCTGTTCATAAATTGAGTCCGAATTTAATCATTAGATTCAGATCTGAAGGCTTAATTTTCATCAACTTAAATATGCACAAAATCTTATGATAAGAAAATAGATGCAATGATTCCTAATCCAACCATCAAACTATGCAAAAACAAAACTTAAAATCCATGTGAATATAACAAGAAAATAACAAAAGTGTAGAAAATAACATAAAATTGCAGGAAATCAAAGGCGGTAATAACACGAAAGTCAAAGGCGGTAAACAACTGAAGTCAAAGGCGGTAATAACAAGAAGTCAAAGGCGGTAGATTGCTCTTTCAATTTCTTATCTTAATTTGGGCAAAAATAGATTAGCAGTGTTGTCTTAGGGTCTTATTCTTCATCTTAGGTCGTCAATCTAAGTGAGAATAACAAATCTCCATTCTATGTAGAAATAAATTTCAGAATTGGCCTCTAATCTTTTTTCACTCAAACCTCTTTAACTCCATCTTGCATTGCCTCCAAACATACAATGTATCCAAAGAGACAAAGTATATTAAAAAGGTTACTAAGATGGGTTACTAGTTGTGATTCCAATTCTATTCAAATATTTAAAAAAGAACAAAAATTAACCCAATCACAAACAAGACTAAAATTATGAACACCACAAAATCAAAGACAAGAACAATTGAAAAGAAACAAACTTTACTAGCATGAAATTGTTTTACAAAAGATTGGAAATAAAAAGCCAACAATTACATACTAGGATGGATGAGAATTCCTCCTTCTAGTTGACACTTCAAGGTTGGTGGTGTGGCTTTAGGGCTAAGCCTCCTTGATGACTTGAGATGTAGAGACAAGAGAGGGAGAGATGGATGAAGAAATCTAGAGGTGGGAGGTGGGTAATTCTTCCATGAAGAATATGGGAGAAGGGTACCCTATTTATACTTTTTCAAGTCCTACTCCTTCTCAAACTTTAGAATATTAAAAATAATAAAAAAATAAAAGAAAAAAGGGCTCCAACCAATGCTTTGGACGTGCAATATCCTTGGGGATTTTTTTCTTTTTATTTTTCTCTTCTTTCCTTGCTTGTTTTGTCCAGAAATCCCTCTTGGATGCTTCTTTCCTTCTTTGTCTTTGCCACCTTGCATTGAGATCTTTTGAGAGATGAAATAGGGATAAGAATCCTCTCTTAGAATCAAACTTGGCCCACATGAGGTGTAGAACTTCTCCTTTTATCTCTTTGCATCGTCAACTTTCCTTTTTTGGAAAGTTCTCCTTGTTGGCTCCTTACTTGAAGAGATCTTTGAAGATAACCCTCTTGATTTTTTTGCCTTTACTTTTTCAATCAAAATCTGATCCAAAATCCTCTTTTGGACGTGGAATAGCTTGCTTGGATATTTTTTTGCATTTTTTTTCAATTAAATCTTCTCCTTCTCAAAAAAGAACACCTATGTGGCTTTCCTTGTCCATCTTTGATGAGATATTCTTCAAATTCCCTTCAGAATCTCTTGAAAATGTGCAACAAATAAATGGACCCCATCTTGGATGTTTTACAAGTGTGCCCCACACATGTGCATGTGTGTGTGGGACTATGAAGCCGACTTTTTGCAATTTTCTTCCAATTTCCTTTTCTCTTCAATTCTGCTCTCCTTTCTCTTGAAAATCAATTTCTTGCCTCAATTCTTTACAAATGGGACCCATATAATCAATTTCCTACAAAACAGATGTGAATTTATGTGAAAAGACAATTTTAACCCTAACATCACAAATGCATGACTGTGGGCCCATTTCTCAGGAAATGATAATAAAAATGTACATTATTCTTCATGATTTTGTATGAATGAACTAATGATGAAGAGAATTTAATTTATTTCATGAGAAAAATTATTTTCACAAAACTTTCCAAAAATAGACTTTCCAAAAATAGCGGGTTTCATGAATTTATGCAAAAGTGTGATTTTTAAGCAATTTATGCAGAAAAATATAAAAATGAATTTAAAATGAATTAACCCATTATATCACACTAAATGAGGCTCTTTCAAGTTAATAAGTCCTTAAAATGGGTCAAAATATGTATGAAAATATGCATTTTTAAAGACTCATCACAAAGCAATTAGCAACTTTCTCCTTTCCAAACTCTTCTTTCTAGAGTTAAAGTCGGATTAGTTTTTCCAATATCTTGGGCTAGCGTGGGGACCACTAGAGATTCCTTAGAAAGTTGGCTCCAACTGGAACACCGCGACCCACATCTCATGTGCAATCCGGGCCCACAGTTAATTGCAAATAACACCACTATATAAATGCAATTGCACTCTAGTCTTAGGAATAAATTACAAGGAAGACCTTAAACTTCCCAATTACCACAAGTAGGCCCCTCTATCAATATCCGTGGATCAATTGAAATAAATCTGTCTCTTCCAATCTAAGTTACACATCTTATTATCCTTGAGCCCTAATTAATCACAGTAATCATCAGTACCATCCAATTAACTCTTAATTGAGATGGGTGCACACTTACTAATGACAAATCCATTAATTGGCACAAGGGGATAATAGAGATAGATTTCATCTTAATCATTCAATGTTCCCACAGTTCTACTACCACATACCTAAGACACCGAGGTGTTAACCTATAGTTGGCCTCACTCATTGGTGACTCAAAGCAAATGAATAGATAGAAACTTGAGTTCATAATGTCTCAGGATTGAGAGCCTATTGCTAGGGAATTATGAGAGCATGCCTTATTATTGAGACAAAATTCCATAAGGAGCATCTCATGGTCCTTCAATACATCCAATGTACCAGCACCATGATCCAGAATCGTACATTCTGATGATCAAGACAAATCACACTATCTCATAGTGATCAAAGTGCTGCAACCTTATCAAATGAGATGCCCAGTCTCATTACTGGTTGTGAAGCTATTTAAGTATAAGATTTGTGACATATATCTCCCACGTGTGGATCTCATCCATGCACATATATCACATCTAATATACTAATGGGACCCGGTTCAACTCATGAATTATTATGTCATATGTATTGGTCATGTGCATGAAGTAGTAAAATAATATTCATCTCATGAAAGTAAAGCATGATTTTATTGATAAATAAAGAAATTAATCAATTTATTACATCAACTGATGGATTGAGTCCACAAAATCTAACAATCTCCCACTTGGGCTCAATGCCAGTCAGGGTTGCATCTCATGCCCATCCCTTCTACATGCTGCTCAAAGAATTTGGTAGTCAAAGGCTTAGTAAAGGGATCTGCCAAATTGTCCGCAGAGGCTATCTTGGTAATAGCAATATCAGCTCTCTGCACAATCTCTCTGACTAAGTGATACTTCCTCTGTACATGCTTTTGGCTTTTATGGCTTCTGGGTTCCTTTGACCTAGCGACTGCCCCGCTGCTGTCACAGTAAACTGTGAGTGGCTGTCGTGCCAAAGGTACCACCCTAAGTTCCAAAAGGAATCTTTTAAGCCATACTGCTTCCTTAGCGGTTTCACAAGCTGCTACATATTCAGCCTCCGAGGTTGAATCAGCGGTACATTCTTGTTTTATACTCCTCCAGCTGATAGCTCCACCTCCAAGCATAAATGCATAACTAGAGGTGGATTTCCTAGAATCCTTATCTGACATAAAGTCAGAATCTGTGTATTCGACTGGAATTAACTCATCACTGCTGTAAATCAACATGTAATCTCTAGTCCTTCTCAAGTATTTGAGAATACATTTTACAGCAGTCCAATGTTCAGGTCCAGGATTAGATTGATATCTGCTGACTAGGCCCACTACATAAGAGATATCTGGTCTAGTACATAACATAGTATACATGAGGCTACCAACAGCCGAAGTGTATGGTATCGACCTCATTTGCTCCTTTTCCTCGGGTGTCTTAGGACACTGATCCTTGGAAAGGTGCACTCCATGCCTGAAAGGTGTGATACCCTTCTTGGAGTCTTGCATTGCAAACCATATTAGCACCTTATCTATGTATGCAGCTTGGGATAAGCCAATCATCCTATTTTTCCGGTCTCGATAGAGTTTGATCCCTAGGATGTAACTAGCTTCTCCCAAGTCCTTCATATCAAAAGTCTTGGCTAACCAAACTTTTACCGTTGACAATATTCCTATATCTTTCCCGAGGAGAAAGATGTCATTGACATATAAAACCAGAAAAACTACCCTATCACCTTCACTTTTCATGTACACACATGACTCATCCGGATTTTGACAAAAACCAAATAACTTGATTGCCTGGTCAAAATGGATATTCCAGCTTCGGGATGCCTGCTTCAGTCCATAAATAGACTTTTGCAGCTTGCAAACTTTTTGCTCCTGGTTTTTAGCTAGAAAACCATCTGGCTGCACCACATAGATGTCTTCCTCAAGATGGCCGTTGAGAAACGCCGTCTTGAAATCCATTTGCCAAATCTCGTAATCGAGATGAGCCGCAATGGATAAGAGTATCCGGATGGATTTGAGCATGGCTACTGGCGAGAAGGTTTCCTCATAATCGATCCCCTCTTTCTGAGTATATCCTTTCGCAACAAGCCTAGCCTTATAGGTCTCCACTCTTCCATCTGGTCCTCTTTTTCTCTTGTAGACCCACTTGCACCCAATAGGTTTAATATTGGTAGGCAAGTCCACAAGTGTCCAGACCTGATTTGAGTACATAGACTCCATCTCAGCTTTCATAGCATCTTGCCAGCGTCCCGAGTCTAAGTCATTGATTGCTTCATCATAGTTAGAGGGATCTTGTTCCGGTTCTTCTGGGATTGCTTCATAAGACTCTCCCAAGAATGAGAACCTGTCAAGGGGTCTGACAATCCTCCCACTACGATGAGGTACTGGTGTAACTACTGGGTCTGGTAAGGGCGGTTCTTCCTCAAGTCTAGTCATACTTGGATTTGGAATTGATTGCTCCTGAATCTCTTCCAAGATCACCTTTTCTAAGGATTTCTGGTTCATCATATAATCTTCCTCCAGAAAAACCGCATTGGTGCTGACCAGCACTTTCTGCTCTCTGGGATTATAGAATAACAAACTTTTAGTTCCTTTAGGATATCCTACAAAAGTGCATACTTCCGACTTCGTTTCTAACTTATCCGTCTTAACCTTGAGCACGTGTGCTCGACAACCCCAAATGTGTAAATGTTGTAGACTAGGCTTTCGCCTAGACCACAATTCCCGGGGAGTCTTAGGTATAGACTTAGATGGTACGAGGTTTAGTATGTACATTGCAGTATCCAAAGCGTATCCCCAAAAGGATATAGGTAATCTTGAAAAACTCAACATAGACCTAATCATATCTAAAAGAGTCCGGTTCCTTCTTTCTGCTACTCCATTCTGTTGAGGCATACCAGGAGCAGACAACTGGGAAAGAATCCTATTTTTTGATAAGTAACCCATAAAATCAGCAGAGAGATATTCCCCTCCTCAATTTGATCGAAGAGCCTTGATACTCTTACCTAATTGCTTTTCTGCTTCCGCTTGAAACTCTTTGAACTTTTCAAAAGCTTCGGACTTGCGGTGCATAAGGTATATATAACCATATCTTAAGTAATCATCTGTGAAAGTGATGAAGTACTCATATCCTCCTTTGGCCCTAACATTAATGGGTCCACAGACATCAGTATGCACTAATTCTAATAAATCTTTGGCCCATTACCCTTAGCTGAAAAGGGTCTTTTAGTCATTTTACCTTCCAAACAGGACTCACAGATAAGCATTGGTTCTACCACCAATGAAGGTAAGATACCATCTTTCACTAGCCTCTCAATCTTGTTAAGGTTTATATGACCTAGCCTCAGGTGCCAAAGTTTTGTTGGATTAGATGAAGGTGACTTTCTCTTTAATGATGGTCTATTAATTGTTTCAGTATCATGTATCTCATACATCTTGGGAGTTAACAAATAAAGTCCATTGGTTACCTTGCCAGAACATATGAAAATATCATTCTTCTTTATGACAACTTCAGTACCAAAAGTAATAGAACAACCTTTATTCACCAAACTAGAAACTGAGATTAAATTCCGCCTTAAAGATGGTACATATAATGTTTCTGACAAAACCAATTTATTATTTAAAAAACATAAAGTAATGACTCCCACTGAAACAGCCTCTGCCTTAGTGTCAGATCCTAGGTAGACAATGATTTCTCCATCACTTAGCCTCCTGGTTTCCCTGAACCCCTGCAACATATTACATATGTGATTAGTTGCCCCGGAATCCACACACCAGGATTCTGAAGTACCAGTTGCAAAACTAACTTCAAATATAAGTGACTCAATCATACCTGGGGTCTTTTTCTTAGACAGATATTCTGGACAATTCCTCTTCCAATGTCCTGTTTTACCACAATGGAAACACTTTCCTTTTGTCCCTGAACCCTTAGCTTTGGCCACGCCACCAGTTGGACCATTCTCCACCTTAGGACCCTTTGGAACTGATTTCTTTTTGCCTTTCCACCCTTTGCCTTTCGGCTTGGACTTGGGATCTGACTTTTCTGTCATTAAGGCAGTTGGTTTCTTTTTCATAATCCCTTTAGTTGCTACCAGCTGACTAGATAGCTCAACCAGAGTCAGATTCATTTTATTCATATTATAATTGACCTTGAAATTGTTGAATGACTCTGGTAGTGACTCAAGGATTATGTCAATTTGCAATTCTGCATCAATTGCAGCTCCCAGTACATCTAACTCATTTAATGAGTCCATCATCTTCAACATCTGTTCCTGTACTGATGTACCTTCAGCCATCTTGGTGCTAATGAGCACCCTCATGGCTGCCTGCCTAGCAGGTCTGCCTCGTTCTGCAAACATCTCCTTTAAGTTCGATATCATATCATATGCAGTCTTATAAGATTGATGTTGGTGTTGCAGCACACTAGACATGGATGCCAGAATGTAACATCAGGCCATCTCATCGTCTTTGGCCCATTTGGTGTAAAGGTCCTTTTCTACTTCAAATGCATCTGGGCTAGGCTCTTCAAAGGGGTTTTTGGTAAGGATATATTTATATCCTGAAGCTGTTAGGACAATATCTAGATTCCGTTTCCAGTCTACATAGTTGGATCCCACCAACTTATTCTGATTGAGGATGGTCGCAAGTGGATTGAAAGTATTCGAATTCATGCTTGTAGCACATAACCATAACCATACATTCAATTAATGAATTTAAATGACATTAGGGTTTAGTATTCTACCAAATTTATGTGGGAATCCTCATAACCACAAAATTCAGAATACATCGGAATCCCAATCCTAGGGGGTATGCCTCCTTGGGGAGTGCGAATACCTCCTAGACTGGTGCGGATCAAAGTTGGTCAAAATTAGGATTAAGACTAACTATCCATGATCCCCTTCATTCATTACTATCTAGGTATCTCATACCAAATAATGTATGACTCCCAATTAGCTTCGGTTTCTAAAATACATGAAGCAAATCCTTGGGGATACTACATCATTATTTTAGTTAAGTGTGACCCACCAACTGGCATTACATGACAACCATTGCAGGCAGCTCCTCCTTGGGGAGTGGGCTCTCACCCCGTCTCTTCAACATTATCCATAGGAGATCCATATCCAGTATCCAGACAAATACAAGCCCTCCGTGGGGAATGGCCATTCTCAAAATGGCGCAAGGCTAATACTTTCCTTACAATGGACCTATGGTGGAAAACCATGGGGATTTGTATATATATAAATGCCCCACTCCCACTTAATATTTTAGAGTTGAGGATTTCCTTATAGGTGTACTGGTCCATCAAATATAGGTATAAATCCATCTCATGATATGACCAATGATTGGTTCCAAGTTAAGTTATTTTAAGGAAAGTCTAGTTTCTAAAATTAGTGTTACCAATAGATCCATCTCATGGGCCCACCAACTCTAATTAGAACTCTTTCCAAAAATTAATTTGATTTGACCAATTTTGGAATTTGCTATGTTTGGATCAGATATGGAAATATTCTAAAATAAGCATTCATCCATAAATAGAAAGTGCTATAATAAAAGACTAGTCCTCTCCTCCACATGGCCCAGGCGGAAAAGACTTCTTAGACTTTTAGACTTTCCAAAACTTTAGGATTCCTCAAAATCTTTGGGCATCTCCAAAACACCTTTTGGTAATCTTCAAACTCCTTGATTAGGAGTCCTTTTTCTCTTTCCTTCTTTGTTTCGGACATCTCCAAAATTTACAAATTTTAAAAAAATACATAAATTCCTATGTCTCTATAATGAGACTTACATGGTAATCTAAACATGGAAATAACAGTGCTATAGGGAAATTCACCATGCCTTGCCCTTTCATGGGAAACCAAGGAAACCATAATGCCCTTTACACTTATCCACAAATAAACCAATAAGTAAAAGGAAAGAAAAAACATGTGGGCCATATGGAGAGGACATTATCACCTGCAAATTAGTATCTCATACAACAAAGCATCTCACAAAACCAGGTTGCCAAACTACAATGGAAAAACAAGATGCCAATAGTTTGCCACCACTATATAAGATCCCCTACGTAGCGGGGGTCCAGGGGCAGCACCCCCGGCGAGGTTTGAGCTAACGCTGAGGTTCCTTCTGGGGGTGCCTGAGTGCCGAACTGGTAATGGGCTTCGTACCTGTAACTGTTGGAAGCAGGTGGGTCTCGTGAATAGATTTTCAAAATTTTTGACCCACTTGACACAGGGATCAACTATCCATAAGACCAAAAACCCAATCCTTGATGCATTACCCTCAATCTCATGACCATGTATAGTAAATATTCTATCTAAAAGATAGAATCAAATAGCACTAAATATCCACAATAATTTACGACATGAAAGAAGTAGATCATACCTTTGGAGATCCGCAGTGCTCTAATGGAGAAGTTGCGACTCTACTTGATGATGAGAATCTTCAACACCTCTTAGCCTTCCACACTATGACCCGAATTGGATTTCTTTTCTCAAGAAGAGTGGTGGAATCTTCAGGAGAAATACCAACTCAAAACTCCAAGGAACTAGAAGAGAGAAGGAGAGAGAAACTCATGCAACTCTTGCATTAATAAGGTTTTGGGCATGAGAGAGAGTCTTATTGGACGTCCAAGAGATTTTATAGACTTTCAAATCTCTCCCTTGTTTAATTGAAATAGAAGTCTTACTTCCAAAGCAATTAGCAACTTTCTCCTTTCCAAACTCTTCTTTCTAGAGTTCAAGTCAGATTAGTATTTTCCAATATCTTGGGCTAGCGTGGGGACCATTAGGGATTCCTTAGAAAGCTGGCTCCAACTGGAACACCGCGACCCCACATCTCATGTGCAATCTGGGCCCACAGTTAATTGCAAATAACACCACTATATAAATGCAATTGCACTCCAGTCTTAGGAATAAATTACAATGAAGACCCTAAACTTCCCAATTACCACAAGTGGGCCCCTCTATCAACATCCGTGGATCAATTGGAATAAATCTATCTCTTCCAATCTAAGTTACACATCTAATTATCCTTGAGCCCCGATTAATCACAATAATCATCAGTACCATCCAATTAACTCTTAATTGAGATGGGTGCGCACTTACTAATGACAAATCTATTAATTGGCACAAGGGGATAATAGAGATAGATTTCATCTTGATCATTCAATGTTCCCACAGTTCTACTACCACATACCCAAGACACCGAGGTGTTAACTTATAGTCGGCCTCACTCATTGGTGACTCAAAGCAAATGAATAGATAGAAACTTGAGTTCATATTGTCTCAAGATTGAGAGCCTATTGCTAGGGAATTATGAGAGCATACCTTATTATTGAGAAAAAATTCCATAAGGGGCATCTCATGGTCCTTCAATACATCCAATGTACCAGCACCGTGATCCAGAATCTTACATTTTGATGATCGAGACAAATCACACTATCTCATAGTGATCAAAGTGCTGCAACCTTATCAAATGAGATGCCCAGTCTCATTACTGGTTGTGAAGCTATTTAAGTATAAGATTTGTGACATATATCTCCCACGTGTGGATTTCATCCATGCACATATATCACATCTAATATACTAATGGGACCCGGTTCAACTCATGAATCATTATGTCATATGTATTGGTCATGTGCATGAAGTAGTAAAATAATATTCATCTCATGAAAGTAAAGCATAATTTTATTGATAAATAAAGAAATTAATCAATTTATTACATTAACTGATGGATTGAATCCACAAAATCTAACAGTAACACCATGGTAACTTTGTTAACACAACGGTTAAGCAAAGATAAGGATACATGAGCTTAATTTAATAGATCAATTAAATTAAAATGATATAATGATTAAAAGATAGCAATATCGAAATCTAGGCACTTTGCATATGAGTACACATGAATAAGGAATCACGAATAAGAAAACATCATACCAAATGGAAACCACATCTGCTATTTCCTCTTTAATAAGAGAGTAAATTGATATGTGGGAAATCACTAGCGATTAGGCCAAGAACAATTAACTACCCTCAAAGCGTCAACTCACTCTTCGGATAACTATTGCAGTAAACAACTGATAAAATACTCCCATGTGGTCTCGTCGAACCTCCTGTGAGGTATAAGCTAACTGGCGCCGACTCTAAGCATGTTGGAATAAATATGATACCTATGTTCAACGTATACTGATCTATTTATACTTATTCGGAAATGTATTTCAATCTCGGTAGAAATATCAATCATAGAATCACAACTAAGTAGAGTACTGATCTTTAATAAGGCATACTGATATAAGCTATCATGTTAAGGTCAAGGTTGCTATCAATATGAATGCAATTAGATTGTGAGGTTATCAAGGATAGTTACTAGCCAACCTTATACTAAATAATTCGGGTTTCCAAGGTCATTCAATATAGTGTATTCATAAGACATTCGGTGTCATTGTATTACCATTTTCGATGTTACCTCATTTATATAAAGGACACTTCATCTTATGCCAACACCCATGACGTAACATTGAAAACTAACCGGAGAATCATGAAGGAAGGAGTGACAGCTCAACACTTTTCCTTCTCCATATTCAGTTACCATTAGGCTAGTTGGTGTAACAAAGGATCCACTTCTAGGATCATAAATGGTCTTGGGATAAACCTACAAGCTATGGTAAGGGTGGGTGGATACCTTAGTCTGTTTCTAAGGTCAAAGGGTGTAACCCATCATTAGGTTATTTCATAGACTATAGAAAGTCCATAGTCAAGCATAAAATTCATGTTTGAAACACATTCATATCATCTAAGGGTCAGGCTTACCCAATCGATCGGGGTTGGTCCGACTAATCGGACTGCATCAAGAAGGGAAATTTGACCGGTCGGGCAGGGTGGCTTATCGGTCGGACTACCCAGGAGGCAATTCGACCGATCGAGCTTCAGGACCGACCGGTCGGCCCTGAAGTGTCATGTTACGGGAGTGTTCCCTTTCCAACTGATTTTCTCTCCCATTTCACTATTCCACCTGTAATCAAACCAACATAAAAACTCCCATTCCACCCTCTTGGGTTCCATAAGGGACCATTATAATTTTATTCATCAAAAATCATCACAAAATAGAAATCAATTCCATGCATTATCTATTGAGTTATATAAAAAGGGTGATTCGCAAGAACAGATCAAGAATCAAGAAATTATCCAATGCATGTAAAGAGAATGTATCCTTATACTTGCCTTAAGCTTGGTGCTTCACTCAAATCAATTTGCCCCTTGGTTAGATGGTGGAAGAGGCTTCACTAATGAAGAATCTAACACATGCATGAAGGAAAATGGGAATAAGATACATGCATGCCAATAGATTGGGTCTCTTGACCCTCATTGAACTCAAGGACTCAAATGGAGATGGGTTTCCATACCTCAAGTCTTCTACAAGCAGTGGGGAAGAAGAGATGCCTGTGTTTCCAAGATGAGAGCAAGAAGACCAAAGAGGAAGAAAAAGAATCTCAAGCTTGTTGCATGTAAGTTCAATCACCAAGAATGGACGCTAGATGAGGAAGAAGATGATGAAAGAAGGGAGAAGAGAAAAAGGTCTCCTGCTACAACCATTTACAAGGAGAGAAATGAGAGTGAGGGTTGATGGGTTGTGGGTTTAAATGGGTGGAGTTCTAGAAATTACAGATAAGCCCTCCTGGTTTCTATATATATACATCCAGTTTGAATTAATTGGGCTTAAATGGGCTAGAATAAGTCCAAATGGAATTGGGCTAAGCATAAAAGATGTCCCACAAGATAAAATGCACTCAATGCAATTAATGTGATCCATTAATGATACAAAACCATGAAAATGCTAAATTACAAAGGTCCTGGACTACCTAATAAGGTTCGAACCCGACCCAACTACCTATCTATGATCCAAACCTCTGAAGATTTGGGCTCAATTAGCCTAATAACATATTAATTAAAGTAAAACCAACTTAATTTCTATAAATCACAATTATCTAGGATTTGGACCTTGCATCCTCCTCTTCTAAAAGAACATTCGGTCTTCTGAATGCAACTTACCTCTGGCAAAAGTCCTGAATACTTCTCGCAAATTTACTCCTCGAGCTCCCAAGTAGCTTATTTAGGTCTATGATCTCCCAAAGGATCTTGACCCACTTGATCATCCAGGGACGAATTACTTGATCTTTGGTGTCAATGACACGAGGAGGTCGCTCTTCATAGCTCGCATCCGACTTCACTTGAATGTCGTCCATCACGAGAACGTGAGAGGGGTCTGGAAGATATTTCCTATGCATCGATACGTGAAAGACATTATGGACTCCGATGAGTTGAGGCAGTAGCTCCAACCAATACACCAAATCTCCGACTCTAATCTGAATCTTGAATGGACCGATAAATCGTGGAGCAAGCTTGCCTTTTTGACCAAACCTGATAGTGCATTTCATTGGAGAAACTTTTAGAAAGATCTTATCTCCTACCTAGAACTCGAGAGGTCTTCGACGATTGTCTGCATAGCTCTTTTGATGAGACCTTGCGATTTTCAATCTGTCTTGAACTTTTCGTACCTTCTCTGCTGTATCTGCAACAACAGAAGGTCCATGAAACTCCTAACTCCAACTTCTTCCCAAAACACCGGTGTACGGTACTTGCATCCATATAAAGCTTCGAATGGAGCCATTCCAATGCTCGCATGATAGCTATTATTATATGCAAATTCGCACAAAGAGAGGTGTTCGTCCCACTCCTTTCCAAAGTCTAGCACGCTGGCTCGAAGCATATCCTCCAAAGTCTATATCGTACACTCCGACTGTCCATCAATCTGAGGATGGTACGCTGTGCTGAAGTTGAGCTGGGTACCCATGGATTTCTGAAAAGATCACCAAAAAGAGGAAACAAATCTACTATACTTGTCTGAAACTAGAGACACTAGAGTACCATGCAACCATGTAACTTCATTAATGAACATCTTGGCCATCTCATGAAATTTCATCCCCTTCCTAAAAGGAATAAAATGGGCTAATTTCGTCAATTGATCAACAATCACCTAGATTGCATCATGACATCTACTTGTCTGAGGTAGCCTTAAAACAAAATCCATCGAAATATTCTCCCATTTCCACTTGGGGATATGTAGGGGATGTAACAAACTGGGAGGCTTCTTATGTTCAGCCTTCACACGTTGGCAAGTAAGACATCTAGTCACAAATCCTGCAATGTCTTTCTTCATATTGTTCCACCAAAACCTACCATTCAAATTCCAATACATCTTAGTACTCTTGGGATGCATAGAATATCTAGAATGATGTGCTTCAGCCATGATTGCTTCCTTTAGATTTTGGACTGTTGGAATACATAATCTATCCCGAAAATATAGTACACCATCAACTAATCTGAAATCTGGCCTTAGAGTTATATGTTCTTGGATCTTGACAAACTTTGGGTCCTCAAACTGTCTCTCCTAAATCTGTTGAATCAGGGTTCGTTCAAAGATAGACATGGCTACAAGCATAACCTTATCATCCACAAGTTCAACTTTTGCATCTAAATCTCGAAATTCTTCTACTAAAGACCACTCACCGAACACTGCTGCCATCTCAACCGTCGCCTTCCTACTCAAAGCATCAACCACCACGTTGCCCTTCCCCGAAAGGTATTTGATCGGAAAGTCGTAATCCTTTATAAATTCTAACCATCGACGCTGCCTCATATTAAGATCATGTTGAGAGAATAAGTATTAAAGACTGCGATGGTCACTATGAACCTCAAATCTCTCTCCATATAAGTAATGTCTCCATAACTTCAAAGCAAAGACGACAGCGGCTAACTCCAAATCATGGGTGGCATAGTTCTTCGCATGCTCCCTTAGCTGCTAAGATCTATATGCTATAACCTTTCCATTCTGCATCAACACACATCCCAATCCAATCCTTGAAGCATCTGTATATATAACAAATCCACCATTACCTTCTGGTAAAGACAAGATTGGGGCTGAGAACAACTTCTCCTTAAGTAATCAGAAACTCAACTCGCATTCATCCGACCAAATGAATGGTTCATTCTTCTGAGTCAATTTAGCCAATAGGGCTGCAATCTTAGAGAAATCTTTAACAAATCTCTGGTAATAACCTGCGAGACCGACAAAACTTTTAACTTCAGCAGCTGTCTTTGGGCTTTGCCAATTGGTTATCGCCTCAATCTTACCTGGGTCTACTGCAAGTCCGTCATTCGAAATAATATGTCCTAAGAAAACAACTTGTCTTAGCCAGAAATCACACTTGTCTAGCTTGGCGTACAATTGATGGTCTCTCAATAATTGAAGTGGAGTCCTCAAATGCCCCAGCATGTTCGTCTCTGGTCTTGGAATACACCAATACATCATCAATAAAAATCATTACAAATCGGTCAAGATAGGGAGAAAAGATTCTGTTCATCAAAGCCATGAATGCAGCAGGGGTATTGGTTAACCCAAATGGCATAAATAAAAACTCATAATGCCTATATCTAGTTTTGAAAGCTGTCTTAGGTGTATCTTGATCTCTAACTCGCAGCTGATGATATCCAAACCTCAAGTCAATCTTAGAGAAATATGTTGTACCCTGCAATTGATCAAATAACTCATCTATTTGAGGCAATGGATATTTGTTCTTGATTGTTGCCTGGTTCAACTGCCTATAATCAATACATATCCTAAGGGTGCCATCTTTCTTCTTCACAAATAGAACTGGAGCTCCCCATGGCGATGTACTAGGATGAATAAATCCCTTTGTCCAATAAATCTTGCAATTGTACCTTAAGCTCATGTAGTTCTGCAGGCGTCATTCTATATGGGGCTCTAGAAATCGGGGCTATACTGGTCACAAGCTCTATAGAGAAATCTACTTCCCTAACTGGAGGAAGACTAGGAACTTCTTCTCGAAACACATCCAGAAACTAATAGACTACCAAAATCTCTTCTAACTTTGTAGGTGGCCTCTTCTCAATAATAAAAGCAATGTATCCCTCACAACCACTATGAATTAGCCTCTCTGCTCGAAGTGCAGAAATTATCCTAGTGTTTGAACTTTTCTTCTCACCTTGGAAGACAACACTTGGACCGGCTTCAAGGATGAAAATAGCGGTTACGGCGGGTGTAGCAGCCCGTCGCCAAAACGATACGTAGCGGGCGAAACATAGCGGTAGCGGCGATACGTAGCGGCGTAGCAGTGTGATTTAAAAAAGTCTTCAAAAAAATCGAAAAAAATTTCAGAAAATTCAGAATATTGGAAAATGATGGAATATGTGTTTGTTTTGTAAAAGCAACTAGTATATGAGTATGTAGCAATCCCTTCATTGCATGAGATCCTGTATCGCTGCATCAATAGAAAAGAATATGAATAATCAATGTTTTTCATATGGATTCATGTTGTTTAGTTATGTCAACGTAAATAGTAACTTAAGGTTTATAAAAAAAATGTTATAAATAAATTTCATCAAGATTCATTCAAGAATGAAAGATAAACTATGTTCAAACTTTATGGAAAAACAATATACTAATCTACTTAAAGAACAAAAACTTTGTAATGGAGGAATACCTTGCTAATTAGCTCTAATCTAATACTAAAGGGAATGTCTTCCAGGAATCACATTGCTATCAGTGTAATCATCTTCATCATTATTTGTTGTGTTTGTGCCCCTATTATATTGCACATTCTTCCCAAATTGAATTTGATATTGGTGAGCATTGGGATCTTGGAATGCAAAGAAGAAATCAAAGGAGCTTGGAGGAGGTGGATATCTATATTGAGGTTGACTATCATCATAG
Source organism: Sextonia rubra (assembly GCA_037013555.1). Taxonomy (NCBI): domain Eukaryota; kingdom Viridiplantae; phylum Streptophyta; class Magnoliopsida; order Laurales; family Lauraceae; genus Sextonia; species Sextonia rubra. The sequence continues at coordinate 14,437,557 of JASUAD010000008.1, forward strand.
TCACCATATGAGTAAGACCCTGAAGCCGAAGATTGTTCTTCTTGTTGCACATGACCATACTGATAATATTGTGATGGTTCTTGAGGATATGGCCTGTAGTCTAAATGTGGAAGTGGAACATTATAAATAGGGTTCCAAGATGCTGTTTGTTCCCCTCCTACATTTCCGCTTCCACCCAATTCCCTTGTTCATCTATGTGTGCGGGTGATGACACTCTCCGTCACCTTTGATAAGCACGTTGTGGAGCCATTCTTGATTGTTCGGGAAACCCTCTATGGTCTCAACAAGAACGACATTTTCTTCTTCATCATATTGATAAGACTCAGTAGTGCCACCTGTCCCGCTGTCTCCTCCGTCTCCTCCATCTCCTCCAGGACCTCCACCGTGGCTACTGGAAAAGGCAACAGTAGAACTACTATCTTTAGAATATGACATAATATGAGCTGGTTCCTTCCCTTTAGATATTGCACTTGCACTTGCACTACTTCTTTCTCCCTGAGGTGGTTTCCCCTAACATTTGTACATCTTCAGCAATTAAACGTTGTACTTCTTGCTGAAAGCCCGGATCTGAATCTAACAATGGATCTTCGGTCTCGGCTATCCATGGAAGTAAGGGATCATCATCTTTGAATATGTGATCCAAATTAATTGGACAATAAGTAGGATCATCCCTTGCCTTTCTCTCTCTATTTCTATTCCTAAACTTGAGATTGTAATGGCAGTATACCAGTTTGTTGAGTTTTCTCATGGTTATCCGATTCCTGGGCTTCGTATGGATCATGGAAAAAGTGCTCCAATTCCTTTCACAATTTGATGATGTTGTTGTTTGACTAAGGATGCGAATGGCTGCTCTCCTTAGATGTGGAGTACTCTCTCCAAAATTCTCCCACCAGTCAGCTGGAATACAAAAAAAAGAAAAAAATTAGACATCTTTAAAGTGTAGAAAGTTCCTTTTCTATGTTTTGTCAGTTGCGTATAAGTATAACTACCAAGTGAACATTTTTCAATCGCTCACTGTACAAAAGGGTCAGCGAAAGTTCCTCTTTTATGTGTATAAGTAAAAATCTACAATGCAAAAAATTAGAAATAAATAAGTACACCATATCAATACAATTATCTTAAATATATTTAAAAGATTAAATAAATTTCTTAACTAGCTTACCTCTTGTATAACTTCGATATGATCATTTTCACTCAAAATTCTTTTCAACACTGTCCTTAATCCTACTCGCAATTTCGTATCTATTGCTTTAGTGTGGTGTGGGGCATTGCGATACTAGAATTCAGGATTTAAAAAATAACTTGCAGCATGCAATGGATGGTGTAGCTAATCGTTCCACCAGGCATCAATAATTTTTATGTAATCATCATGATATCGGCAATTTTCTATAATGGCTTGGTTTGCCTGATCAATTGCTTCATAAATTTACCCCATTGTTGGCTTTTCATCAGTATCTACAAGCCGCAACACTTTCACTAAAGGTTCATATGCCTTTAATATGTTCTCTACTTTGGCCCAAAATTTATTATCCCTCATTAGAATTGGGTTGTCAAACTTCAGACCACGTGTTGCTTTGCCCCATTTCGAACGAAGCCATTCTTCTGATGAAAACATCTGAATTAGCTCCATTCTCCAACGTACTAGGCTTTCCATAGTAATAAAATGGGTAGCAAATCTAGTGGATGCCGGACGCACTAAAGCATGATTGTTTGTGAATCTCTTCATCAAGCTTAAGAGCTATGAATGGTCATATATGAACCTTGTAATGCCTCTACATGCCTTGATTGCAGTGGCCACATTCTTCTTCTTTCCAGTATCCTCCATTATAAGGTCAATGCAATGTGCTGCACATGTGGTCCAAAATAAATGTGTCTTCTTTTCCATTAAAAGTTGACCAGCCTTTTTAAAATTAGCTCCATTGTCTGTCACAATCTGGACAATGTTCTCCTCTCCAACACTTTTTACAACTTTATCCATAAGCCTATAAATATAATCTGCTATTCATTTCTCTTCAGATGCATCAACAGACTTCACAAAGACGGTCCCAATGATATTATACACCAAAAAGTTAATTAATTGTGTTTGGGCGCCGCTTGTCTACCCATCACACATAATAGTGACTCCATTTTGCCCCCACATGGGCCTAAACGTCTTTACCAAAGCCTTTATTTCTTTATACTCTTTTTCAAGGTACTTGGTGCCCACATCATACACAGATGGCGACGTAATACCTTGCCCAGCTTGAGCCGCAACATCAAGAACTGTCTGAAAATAAGGAGAATCAATTGCGGTAGGGGGCATATTCTTATGAATTAGCCATTTTGCTATAGCTTTGGTTAATATATCTCTTGCAGCCTTCATGACACCCTTGACAACATTAGAGATTTTTGGTTGCTTAGCTGCCTCCATTCTATGTACGAAAGGATAAACAAAACTAACCCCTCTTCCAGTTTGTGTAGGTGTAGCCATCCGAGTAGAAATAGTCTCTATATCATCATCCCGCTGTCGTGTGCTAAATGCTCTACGCATTTTACTCGCAATGCCTTTGCCCTTGCTTGTTGCACCAGATGAGCCACCTTCATCATAGTTTCTACGTTGGCTATAGGCTCAACACTCTGCTTCTTCTTGGCACGACATAAGGGACTCTCGACGTGCAGCCATCATTTCTGGGTCATCAAACTCATCATCAGAAGCAGCACCAAGACCTTTATCCTCAAATACATCATGGCGTGCTGCATCAACACCCTGCTGCTTCTTCTCTTTAATTTGTACTTTTCTCTATTTTGTTTGATTCAATAAATTTTTCATTTGCTCCCTAACTTCTTTGGACACTTTAGGACACCCTGCAACAATGCCTTGCACATGGGCCAAATGTTGTTTAAATCTTGTAATGCCCTCGTGGGTCACTTTGTGACAAAACTTGCACTTAATCTTCAACCGATTGTTTTCAATTGCCTCACCATAGCTCCATGCAAGATCTATCTCATGCGGCATTTTTTCACGTCACAATACCTAAACAAGATTTAAAAGTAATAGGTTAAAATTTAAATAAATTTCAAAAACATGAAAAAATTAGAATAACACGCATCTACGTGGGTGGGAATTGGGATTGATATATGGGAAATATAGATATAACATTTGGGGACTATTTTCAACTCATTTGATTCAGTTTACTTTTATAAAAAAAATATTTTTATTAGAAAAATACAAAAATCCGAAAATAAAAAATATGAAAAAATTAAAAGAACACAAAAATATGTAGGATTGATCTATGAGAAACATAGATCTAATATTTAGGGACCATTTTCAGCCCATTTGATTCAGTTTACTTTTATAAAAAAATATATTTTAAAAAAAATACAAAACCAAAAATAAAAAATATGAAAAAATTAGAGGGACACAAAAATATATGGGATTGATCTATGGGAAGGATAGATCTAACATTTAGGGACCACTTTCAACCCATTTGATTGAGTTTGCTTCTAATAAAAAAATATTTTTTTAAAAAATACAAAAATTTGAAAATAAAAAATATAAAAAAATTAGAAGAACACAAAAATATGTGGGATTGATCTATGGAAAATATAGATCTAACATTTAAGGACCACTTTCAACCCATTTGATTGAGTTTGCTTCTATAAAAAAATATTTTTAAAAAAAATACAAAAATCCGAAAATAGAAAATATGAAAAAATTAGAAGAACACAAAAATATGTAGGATTGATCTATAGGAAACATAGATCTAACATTTAGGGACCACTTTCAACTCATTTGATTGAGTTTGCTTTTATAAAAAAATATTTTTTAAAAAAGCTACAAAAATCCAAAAATAAAAAATATGAAAAAATTAGAAAAACACAAAATTATGTGGGATTGATCTACGGGAAACATAGATCTAACATTTAGGGACCACTTTCAACCCATTTGATTGAGTCTGCTTCTATAAAAAAATATTTTTTAAAAAAATACAAAAATTCGAATATAAAAAATATGAAAAAATTAGGAGAACACAAAAATATGTGAGGTTAATCTATGGGAAACATAGATCTAACATTTAAGGACCACTTTCAACCTATTTTATTTGTTTTCCATTAAAAAAATAGATTTTTTTTTCAAATAATAAAATAATCCAAAAATAAAATTCAAAAAAAAAATTAAGAAAGTGATAAAAAAGAGGGGCTTGATCAAAGAGGAACATGGATCTAACAACAACAACTCATTTTCAAGTGATTCATAGAAGAAAAGAGAGAAATAAGCACAAAATAGAAAAAAAAAGCTTCAAAACTCACCTTTTTTGAGCTTGATGCTTGAATCTTGAATGCCACCTTAATATTTGGATGTTTTTGATGTTTTTGTTGATGATTTTACTGTTCTTTTGAGAGAATTTGAAAAATGGAGGCAAGGAAAGGGGCTTGGAGCAGTGAAGAGGGGAGAAGATAAATGTTAAAAGGGAAAGGTGGGTAAAAAAAATCAGCTGGGGGGTTGAAAACCCCCCAGCCGATATGTATTGGCCGATACAAAGTGTATCGGGCGATACGGGCCGATACACTTGTGAACAACGATTTTTTTCAAATAGGGCGCTACGCTTGATTTATCGGCCGATACGCTTCGTATTGGCCAATATTTATATCCTTGACCGGCTTCATCAACCCTCACGGTGACGGTCTTACGAAAACAATCCAAACAGGCTATATACTTATTCAACTAGTCCATGCCTAAGATCACATCGAAATCATGCATAGGTACCACAATGAGTTCTGCTGGGAATGACATCTCACCAATCAAAACCTTACAACTAGGGTAGTACACCTTACAAATCACCTTCTTGTGTACAAGGGTGAAAACATGTCGCACATACAGTAGTTGTGATGGTGGCTCCCGTATTCTAATAAAAAACTGAGGTGAAATAAATGAATGCGATGATCCTGAATCAAAAGCACCTTAGCTTCTACGCCATAGACAGAGACCTTACCTACAACTGTATGATCCGCCGCTTCAGCTTCCTTAGAAGTAACTGCATATGCATGGCCCTATCGTTGAGGTTGGTTAGATTGTCCTTGCTTCGATTGACCTTGTCTTGGCCGGCTCTGTCTTGATTGCAATGGTCCTTGGCTCTACTTTGTGGGTGCTTGTTGATGTGAAGGAGCAGATGGTGTGGTCCTAGAAGACTACGAAGATTGCTGCTGTTGTGAGGTTTGTTCTGCACTCCTCTTCCTCGGGCATTCGGATCTTTGATGACCCATAGAGCCACAAATGTAGCACGCTCTTGTCACTCTCCAACACTTGTTGGTCTCATGGTTCTTCCCACACACATTACAAACTGGCCTTGAAGGACTACTGACAGTTCCCTTCTGCTTCTTGGAGTATTGCTGGTTCTTTCCAGAAGATGGGGCACTCTTCCTTGGTTCACTCAAGAACAAGCTCCTTTCAATCTCTTTTGCCGCATAGGCCCTCTCCACAGCATCATCATACTCTGTTGACGCTGGAAGGCCGTAGCGTGTCCTTTAATAGCTGGCTCAATCCCTCAAGGAACCTTTCAACTCTCTTCCCTTCGGTATCGATCAAATCCATAGCAAACCGAGAGAGCTGACTAAAGATATGCACATACTCCGCTACCGTCATGGTGCCTTGCTGCAAAGAGAGGAATTCTGCCTTCTTCTTGCAGGTTACATGCTCAAGGATGAACTTTTTCTTGAATTGCTTCTTGAAGGCATCCCAAATTGTCGCTTTAGGCATAACCTTGATGTGATCATGGACAGTCTTCCACCAAACATCCGCCCCATCCCCAAACATAGAGGCTGTCAATATTACTTGCTGTGCCCTCGTACAAGTCAACGATTCAAAGACATTTTCGGTGTGTTCAAGCCATTCATCCGCTTGCAATGTGTCTTCTTTTCCAGTGAATTCAGTGGCTCCTCTTTTTTTGAACTTCTCGTATGAAGAGTTTAGGTCTCCAGATTGATTTTGTCTTTCTAACAAGGTTGCTAGCTGCATTTGCATCGCTGCTTGGTTGGCATTGCTCGCCACCAACCAATGCATCATCATCATGAAGCGTTACTTGATCGTATATGTAGGACGAGGAGGTGGAGGCGTGGAGGATCAACACCCTCTATCTTTACATTATCACGGTCATCATCCCCCATGTTGTTACCTGTTCCTGATCTAGAAGCCATTTATCTGCAAATATAATAGTAATTAGTCTCAATCAACGCTAATACAAAAGGTAAACTATGAATCCTTACGCAAAAATCTATTTCCCCCAACTAAATCTATCGTATCCTCACCACGTTTCCTAAGATTGCTAAGTTTTTTAATTGACTTATCAATGCTCTGATACTATACTTATGCATGTCACGCCCCGAACCCAAGAATTGGGGATTTATTGTGGATTCTGAGGCGAACACACGTACCCATGACAATTCGTGTAATGACCAGACATGTATGAACTGTCACAAGGGTGATCCCACAGGTACGTGTGAGGAAGATCCGTAGACACGTATTAACAAGTACATTTTAATTAAGCAAAAACTTGGAAAATTCACTTGTACATATCATAGGCATCAATAAAACATTAACTTTAGTTCATTAAATAAAACAAAGTCTATTAATTATCCCAACTTCAAGCATAACGTAGGAAAATCCATGAATAATACAAAATATAACAAGTGCCAAGATGAACCCTGAGCCATTCCATGGCTAAGCTAAGTCTTCCCAAAATAACCCCATTTCGCGACATTGAGGAGGATTAAGAAAAGAAATCTTCCTCGTTCCACTCGTTTACATCCCGAAGCAACGCTGGGGTTCACTCCGGGGGCGCACTGAGTGCCGGACTGACAATGGGTTTCGTACCTGGAACACCGTGGTAACTTTGTTAGCACAACAGTTAAGCAAAGATAAGGATACATGAGCTTAACATGATAAATCAATTGAATTAAAATGACATAATGATTAAAAGAGAGCAATATCAAAATCTAGGCACTTATGCATATGAGTAAGCATGAATAAGGAATCACGAATAAGAGAACATCATACCAAATGGCAACCACATCTACTATCTCCTTTCTAATAAGAGAGTAAACTGATCTGTGGAAAATCACTAGCGATCGGGCCAAGACCGACTAGCTACCCTAAAAGCGTCGACTCACTTTTCTGATAACTACTGCAGTAGACAATTGATAAAATACTCCCATATGGTCCCGTCGAACCTCCCATGGGGTATAAGCTAAGTGGTGCTGACTCTAAGCATGTTGGAATAAATAAGATACCCATGTTCAACGTATACTATCTATTTTTACTTATTCGGAAATGTATTTCAATCTTGGTAGAAATATCAATCATAGAATCACAACTAAGTAGAGTACTGATCATCAATAAGGCATACTGATATAAGCTATCATGTTGAGGTCAAGGTTGCTATTAATATGAATGCAATTAGATTGTGAGGTTATCAAGGATAATCACTAGCCAACCCTATGCTAGATAATCTAGGTTTCCAAGGTCATTCAATACAGTGTATTCATAAGACAATCGGTGTCATTGTATTACCATTCTCGGTGTTACCTCATGTATATGAAGGACACTTCATCTTATGCCAACACCCATGATGTGACATTGAAAACTAACCGAAGAATCACGAGGGAATGAGTGGCAGCTCAACATTCTTCCTTCTCCACGTTCAGTTACCATTGGGCTGGTTGGTGTAACAAAAGATCCACTTCTATGGTCATTAATGGCCTTGGGATAAACCTACAAGATATGGTGAGGGTGGGTGGATACCTTAGTCTGTTTCTAAGGTTAAAGGGTGTAACCCATCATTAGGTTATTCCATAGACTATAGAAAGTCCATAGTCAAGCATAAAATTCATGTTTGAAACACATTCATATCATCTAAGCATTAGGCTTACCCAACCAATCGAGGTTGGTTCGACCGATCGAACTACATCCAGAAGGGAAATTCGGCCGGTCGGGCAAGGTGGCCGACTGGTCGGACTACCCTGGAGGTAATTCGATTGATCGAGCTTCAGGACCGACCAATTGGCCCTAAAGCTCCTTGTCACGGGAGTGTTCTTTTTCCAACTAATTTTCTCTTCCATTTTATTATTCCACCTGTAATCAAACCAACATAAAAAGTCCCATTCCACCCACTTAGGTTCCCTAAAGGACCATTATAATTTTATTCATCAAAAATCATCACAAAACACAAATCAATTCCATGCATTATCCATTGAGCTGTAAAAAGGGGTGATTCACAAGAACAGATCAAGAATCAAGAAATTATCCAATGCATGTAAAGATAATGTATCCTTATACTTGCCTTAAGCTTGGTGCTTCACTCAAATCAATTTGCCCCTTGGTTAGATGGTGGAAGAGGCTTCACTAATGAAGAATCTAACACATGCATGGAGGAAAACGAGAATAAGATGCATGCATGCCAATAGATTGGGTCTATTGACCCTCATTTAACTCAAGGACTCAAATGGAGATGGGTTTCCATAACTCAAGTCTTCTACAAGCAGTGAGGAAGAAGAGATGCCTGGGTTTCCAAGATGAGAGCAAGAAGACCAAAGAGGAAAAGGAAGAATCTCAAGCTTGTTGCATGCAAGTTCAATCACCAAGACGGGAGGCTAGATGAGGAAGAAGATGATGAAAGAAGGGAGGAGTGAAAGAGGTCTCCTGCTACAGCCATTTACAAGGAGAGGAATGAGAGAGAGGGTCGATGGGTTGTGGGTTTAAATGGGTGGAGTTCTAGAAATTGCAGATAAGCCCTCCTGGTTTTTATATATATACATCCAGTTTGAATTAATTGGGCTTAAATGGGCTGGAATAAGTCCAAATGGAATTGGGCCAAACATAAAAGATGTCCCACAAGATAAAATGCACTCAATGCAATTAATGTGATGCATTAATAATACAAAACCATGAAAATGCTAAATTACAAAGGTCCTTAACTATCTAATAAGGTTCGAACCCAAACCAACTACCTATCCATGACCTAAGCCTCCAGAGATTTGGGCTCAATTAGCCTAATAACATATTAATTAAAGTAAAACCAACTTAATTTCTATAAATCACAATTATCTAGGATTTGGACCTTACACCACCAGGAAGTGGAGAGTCACAGATGGACCCGTTTGAAGACCAGTTTCTTGAACAGTCAAGCTATCGCGCACTACAGGGGCAAAGGCCTCCTTAGACACCAAGAAGGTTTAGGACAACAATTAGATCACTTTTGGTATACTTTTTCCCAAAAGAAGTTGAGACAAGTTGAAAAATAGTAACTTTTTCCTCGATTTTAGAAAGTTTATAAGAATAGCAGTGATGTGAACTTTTTAACAATCCATGCACTTTCCTATTCCAATTGAGGGCGGTTCATCATTCCATGCATGTCCTCCTATTTATAGAAAGATGCCAAATTAAACCACACCCACAAAGCAAATGTAAATAAGGAAAGTTAGAAAAGTCACCTTAAATGGTGCTCCCCAACAATGGCGCCAAAAACTTGATTTTAAGCTCCAAGTGCAGAGCTATGATGTAGTATTATCCCGGTAAGTACGGGGTCGAATCCACAGGGAGTTATGTTTAAAATATTTTCAACTTGTCACCTGCCTAAACAAAATTCTAAAACTAGCCTAATTAAAATCTAACAAGTACATACATTCTTAAAACAAAATAATTACAATCACAATTCAAATAAAGAAAGTAAATCCTAAATCTAAAAGTTCCTAAAAATAAAATTAAATTTATTGCAAAACAAAACACACGTTAGAACTTCTAATAAAAACAAATCTAAAATTAGCAACTTACTAAAAATAAAGCTAAACACAGATAGAAACAAAATAAACAAAGGTTAAAGAAAACAAAAACTTCCTAAATTAGAAACTAAATTAAACTAAGAACAAAAGATTTCTAAATCCTATTCAAAATTAGAAAGAAATTTAAGTTTAGAAAGAAAAAAAAAACTCTAAATGACAACCTAAAAATCAAGTTAGTAATTCTTAAAACAAAGCAATTTCTAAAACAACAACATAAATTACAACTATACAAACAACTAGACACATAACTTTCGAAAAAAAAAAAACAATCTATCTTAAAATATCATACATGAAAATATTTCTAAAAATAAAAATAAAATCTAAAACTTAAACTTTCCTAAACTACTCTATGAATGAATGCCAAAAAAAAAAAAAAAACTACATAAAAGAGTGGATGAGTAGGCGTGTGCACATGCATACATGAGTATATGATGTATAGCCAAATTTTGCTTCAAAAATCCACCTTAATGGGGCTGTATTGATTCAGTTTCAGATCTGAAAAATCTAGAAATTTAGATTTTATCATGGTTTCAATAATCCCGAAAACAGTCCACATATATCCATGTACAAATTGTCCAAATTGAACTCAATTCCAATTAGATTATTTTTTACTATTGAAATACAGATTTGGGCTATTAACGAACACACAGAATTCAATTAAAAAAAAACTGATTTCAGATCTAAAAACTTATTCTTCAAGTCTAATTTTAAGTTTAGAAACTGCTGAAAACATAGGCATTCAGCTGTTAAAAAAAAACATGTCAAAATTGTCTAAGAAAATTCATCCAACATGACCCTGATTAGGACTGTTTTTCTGCAAAGTTCTGGACTGTTTTCAAGAGCAATTCAAATCTGATTTCAGGTTTAAAAACTGCTGGAAACATCAAACACTTACTGTTATGATTGTGTGCAAGTCTGAAAAATTCTTTTGACATGAACCTTTAAGACACTATTTTCTGCACAAAAATCTGTTTCATGACTTTAAAACACATAAATTTCATATGTGAAATCTGATTTTTAAAGTTCTATGATAGACACCATTAAACATGATTCTAAAACTTGAAACATGCATGAATCTAATTTAAACTACAGCAGTAAACAATAAAAAAAAATTTTGTGCAATAACATAAAGTGTGCAGAAATTAAAATAAAAAGTGTAGAAATTCAAATAAAGGTGCATAAATTTAAAACTTCAGAAATTTAAGATTAAAAGTGTAGTGAAAGAAAATAAAAATTATAGGAAGTCAAAGGCGGTAAGCAATTGAAGTCAAAGGCGGAATATTCACTCAAAATTCTTCCTTAGTCTAGGCCTAACAATTTCTTAAAGTATGCTATTCTATTTGGGTCATCAAACCAAACAAGAAAAACACAAATCAAGCAATCATACAACCATAAGAATAAGAAGAATAACAAGATGAATATTATTTAACTAATATGACAATCGTTTACATAAGACGAAAAAAAAAATTAAAACAAAAGATTATACAGACTAGGATGGAAAAGAATTCCTCCTTCTAGTTGATCTTCAAGGTTGGTGGTATGGCTTTAGGGCTAAGCCTCCTTGATGACTTGAGATGGAGAGACAAGAGAGGGAGAGATGGAGTGTAGAAATCTAGAGGTGGGAGGTGGGTAATTCTTCCATGAAGAATATAGGAGAGGAGTGCTCTATTTATACTTTTTCAAGTCCTACTCCTTCTCAAACTTAAAAATCTTAAAAATAATAAAAATAATAAAAGAAAAAGGGCTCCAAACAATGCTTTGGATGTGCAATATCTTTTGGGATTTTTTTTTTATTTTTCTTTTCTTTCTTTGCTTGCTTTGTCTAGAAGTCCCTCTTGGATGCTTCTTTCCTTTCTTGTATATGCCACATTGCATTGAGATCTTTTGAGAGATGAAGTAGGGATAAGAATCCTCTCTTGGAATCAAATTTAGCCCACATGAGGTGTAGAAGTTCCCCTTTTATCTCTTTGCATTGTCAACTTTCCTTTTTCGGAAAGTTCTACTTGTTGGATCTAACTTGAAGAGATCTTTGAAGATAACCTTCTTGATTTGTTTTCCTTTTCTTTTTTAACCAAAATCAGAATTAAATCCTCTTTTGGACATGGAATCGCTTGCTTGGATATTTTTTTTATATTTTTTTTCAATTAAATTTTTTCTTCTCTAAAAAGAACTCCTATGTGGCTTTCCTTGTCCATCTTTGATGATATATTCTTCAAATTCTCTTCAAAATCTCTTAAAAATGTGCAACAAATAAATGGACCCGATCTTGGATATTTTACAAGTGTACCCAACACATGTGCATGTGTGTAGGACCATGAAGCCAACTTTTTGTAATTTTCTTCCAATTTCTTTTTCTCTTCAATTCTTCTCTCCTTTCTCTGGAAAATAAATTCTTTGCCTCAATTCTTTATAAATGGGGCTCATATAATCAATTTCCTACAAGACAAATGTGAATTTATGTGAAAAAACCATTTTACCCATAAGATCGCAAATGCATGAATTCGAGCCCATTTCTCATGAAATGACAATGAAAATGCACACCATTCTTCATGATTTTATATGAATGAACTAATTATGATTAAAACTCAATTTATTTCATGAGAAAAATTATTTTCACAAAAATTTCCAAAAATAGCAGGTTTCATGAATTTATGCAAAAGAGTGATTTTTAAGCAAATTATGTAGGAATGCACTACAGTGAATTTAAAATGCTTGAAACCCTAATATCACACTAAATGAGGCTCTTTCAAACCAATAAATCCTTAAAATGGGTCAAAATGTATATGAAAATATGCATTTTTTTAAAGACTCATCAGATGCATTGTCAGAAAATTTGGAAGGAAAGCTAGCATACATGGGCAGTTGCTGTTTCTTACCTAAGGACCACATTTGGCAAAGGAGTAAGCTCTTTAATGGTAAGATTGAGAACCGGTCAAGACCTTTGGAGTTATCCGGGGAACAAATACTGGAGCAACTGGATTCCTTAACTTTTGGACAGTTAGGGAAGCATCCAAGCACCAAGAAAAGGAAAAGACCTCATCCTATACTGAATTGGGTAAAAAAAAAAGCATTCTATTCTAGATTCCATATTAGAAAGATTTGAACCTTCGGCACAACATTGATATCATGAACCTAGAGAAGAATATATGTGACAATCTCACAGGGACGATGTTGAGCATAGATGGGAAGAATAAGGACACTAAAAAAGCACGTGTGGACTTAAAGACAATGAAAATAACGAAGGAGTTGCACCTAAAAAGATGAGCAGATGGGTTCTGCGAGAAGCCCCCAGCACGGTACACATTGTCCCCAGAGGAGAGACATGACTTCTATAAGTTCTTAAAATCGATTAAGTTTCCAGATGGCTATGCAGCAAACATCTCAAGGTGTGTGAGCACCAATGATAGTAAGTTGACGGGCCTGAAAAGTCATGATTCTCATGTCCTCCTGCAGTGGCTTTTTCCAGTTGGGATGCGTGGATACCTTGACAAGGATATCTGTTCCACATTGTTTGAATTGAGAAATTTCTTCCAAGGGCTGTGCTCAAATAAATTAAATATGATGGATCTTCAAAGATTAAAGGACATATAGTAATCATACTTTGCAAGTTAGAAAAGATTTTTTTGATGTGATGGTCCATCTAGCCGTTCACTTGCCTTGCAAGGCTATGCTTGTAGGTTCAGTATACTATAGATGGATATACCTCATTGAAAGGTAATTATTAGTGTCTCGGGACTCGTATGTACTTTAAGTCAAATTTTTGTTTAACTATTTGGTATAATTAATATACTGTTATGTTGCTCTCATGTATGAAGGAAACTCGGGACTCTAAAAGGTTATCTTACCAATAGAGCTCACCCAGAGGGTTCGATGGTAGAGGCTTAAGTGGTCAAAGAGTCTCTTACTTTTTGCTCAATGTATTTAGGTGGGATTGAAACCGTATTTAATCATGGTGAAAGGAATGATGATAGAGGCGAGCGTGGCCGGGGGTTGGAGGCTTTCACATTGTGTGTCAGTCCATATGTGTGAATCACAAGCACTTATGATGTGTCCCAAGAAGAATGTGACATGGTTCATTGGTTTATCTTGCATAATAGCTCCGAATTGGATGACTATTTAGAGTATGTATCTAGCTTTTATATAGTGTATAGGTACCTTTAAATTTTGTCCATGATGTTCAATAGTAATTAATATGGTATTCTTGAATTTCTTGTTCATAAGTAGGGAACATAAGTAGGGAACATAAGTATTTGTTAGAGAGTTAAGGTGTACGTGACATCACAAAGAGACAAAAAGAAAATTTTCTTGTGGTTTAAAAATTGGGTAAGATATAGAGATGTGTTTCGAAGAACTATATCTGATTTATCTATACTTGAATTGATATTAACATGTGGTACTTGTCTCACAATATTTTCATAGATGAATCAATTACAAGGTCAAAGTTCACCAAAAGCAACTGATGAATTGTGGTCATTAGCGAATGGTCCACATGCGATAGTGGATATGTGCTCTGGTTGCTACTGTAACGGAGTTAGATACCATGCCAAAGAGAATACCGTTGTATGACTCAAAATAGTGGGTTGGTTGTGGAAAGGGTCCATGAGGGATGTACAATTGACTTTTATGGTTGCTTGTGTAATGTATGGGATGTTCATTATATGTATGGGCATCAGGTTGTTTTGTTCCAATGTCATTGGTATTACACTGGTAGTAACTGAACAATGCGGAATAATACACATTGCATAAGCATTTGTCTTACCAAGTTAATTGCAACAAGTCTTCTATGTGAATATTACAAAGTATGGTGAACAATGGAAAGTTATACAAGAAGCCAAACATTGAGGAATACGGGATGTACCAGAGCTGAATGATGCAGGACCCAATGATGTTGAATTGTTCGATCCCGATGATATGTACCGGCAAGAAGAATCCATGGGGGTTATAACAATCATTGAGGATGATCCCAACACGTTCCCTTAATGTAGGAATGATATTGCTCCTAAAATTATTCTAAGTGATGGGTTGCTCCTAAAATTATTCTAAGTGATGGGGTTCTGGAATAATTTGATGAAGAAGGTGAGGGTGATTTGGTCTTTGATGATGAAGATAAATGAGATGGGGAGCCTAACAATGATGAAGAAGAAGAGTTGCATGATTATTTTGATTATGATATAGATCCTGATATAGAACCTTGATGTAATGACTTATTATTAATGAATTCACTTCTTCTTCCCATGAGTTAATGACAGTTTTCCAAACCCAAGTTTGATTGTTAAAAACATTCCCTCAATGTTGTTTGACCCAGATTTCTTGAAATTTTTGGTCCCACTTAACTAGGTAGGGGATTCTCCTACAAATGAAAGCTAGGCATGCCTCCTAATATAAAATGATGCAAACTTTCACAAAAGCATAAAAATTACCTCACCAAACAATGATCAAATACATTATAAGAATTCTCCTACAAATGAAAGCTAGGCATGCCTCCCAAATCTGATATGTTCTTGTATATCTGATGATTTACTAATCATTACTAGTTCATTACTGTTTTGCTAGATTCCATCCATGCCTCTCAAATGTATCAATACATCGTCTACGGCCACCAGTCAACTTGCACTAGATGTGCCTACCGTCCCTACCCAGTTAGACACGCCTACACTGGTAACATCTACCACCCAGACCAACACCAGTAGTGTAGGTAAGTGGCACTTAAATCTAATACATTCACACACATAGACAGCATAGATAAGTTACATGCTTTCGTTGGTCTTGGCCAGCTTCAAATCTGAAATGGGTACGTGGTAAGTCATGCAAGAATGAAACTGCATGGCTATTGAGAAAGAATGAAGGCCAAAACCTCCCTGTAGCAATTCCTGATGAGGTCAATGCACCAGTTCAGTACTATGCCAACAAGTTGGCTAGTAAAATTGGTGTAAAAATTCATTTGTTGACACCTATTAAGGGAGTGATGGTGTGGGATTAGATTGATGGTGGGACTAAGGCTTCCATCATACAGGCAATCTTAGTAATTACATATTGGATCCATTTAAATTATTGGACTAAACTTTCTTAAGTTAACAAACTAAATTAAATTAGAAATCTAAAACACAATAACAAACTTCCTACAAGGCTATGACACTGGGGTCAAAGGAGGCGCCCTTATACCTCTAGAAACCCAGTTTTAAAGGACTAGTTTAAATAAGTTTTAGATCTGAATCCTCATCTATTTAAGGGCAGAAAATCAGTTGTAAAACAATCCTTCAATTTGTTACATGGTTCAAGCGTAATGAAACTTATTCCATTTATATTTTTAGCCCTGACTAAGCTTTAAATCTAAACTGATTTTCAATTCTGAATTCCAATTTGCTGGCTTAGACTAAAATAAGATACATGAAAACATGATTGAACAACACTAAATTAGTCTACAAACATGAAACTTTTATGCATGATTGGGTGTGTGCCCAAGATGACTTCAAAAATCAATGCTCAAAAGGTTGTTTAAGAGCAGTTTCTGATTCAGTTCAGTGCAGAAAAAATTCAGATGGGAAGTGTCTCAAACAGTCCTCAAATCCAATCACTTAATTATGTGTAATACTCGGGCAAATTTCACTAAGTTTGATTATGTTCTCCTCACTATTTAAGCTTGAATTCTGAGCTAGCTGTTAACTGGTATTATTGAGTTTGACAAAGAGAATTCAAATTTTTAGACTGGTTTGCATAATAAAACTCAATGAGATCTGCTTCTAATTTACAAGTTTCCAATATGACTTCAGCATCCAACATAAATAGTGCAATTCATGCATTGATCTATTTGTTAAATTTGGCTAAAACAGTTCCACCAGTAGGTATGTTTGTGGACTGTTTTCAACAAATTAATGTTTATCAAACTTGAAACCTAATTTCAATACTTTAATCGAATGACACCACTACACAAATTTAAAAGAAATATGCATGAATCTAATGTATCTTTTAGCAGTAAATATTTTTACATAAAAGATAGAGAATAAAGAAAAAGATAGAGAATACACTTTTATGTTTTGAGGACTTATCACTTGTGTAGAAGTAGTGTTCTTATATTTGAGAACTTTATATTATGCTAAAAATGACATTAATCATGTATGTAGGATAAATTTGATATTGCGGGGTATGACGAGAACCCAAATGTATGAGCAACAATCAACAGGAAGTGCCAGGAGAGGTATAGGGATTAGCGCTATGACATGAGGAAGCACTACCTACAGCTGCTGGAAGATAGTGTTGACCCATATAACAAGCCCTTACAAGGGGTTACAGAGTGAGCATGGAGGTGGTTGATTAACGTCGCTTGGAAAGATTAGAAATTCTTGGTAATATTATATAAAATTTTTTGTATATTATATTCAATATCAAATAGATTAATACTGAAATTATATTATAGAAACAATGTGAGAAAAATTATGAAAACTGGAAGCGCTTACCTTACAATCATACCATAGGGTCAAGATCCTTTCTAGCTGCAATGTCAACTAAGGTGACGTGAATTAAAGTTCCCATATATCTTACTTCCAAACATGATGCATACATTTATAAACTAATGTTTTAAAAGTAATGAAATCAGGAGGCCGAGAATAATGGTGAGAGGCCCCATATTGTAGACTACTTTAAGAAGTCTCATTGGAAAAAGAAGACGAATGATTGGATAGCTCTGATGTGTGTTGACAAACATGTACGTCTGACAATAATGGTCATTAGTCATTACATTTATCTTTATTCCCACATATATTACTATTTGAGAAAAGAACCTAATTGCTTAAATCTTGAGTTGGATGACAGGAGCAGTTCAAAAAGCTTCACGACCAAAGTTCTCAGACAAAGTCGTCCCAGGAAATGATGTAGGAGGAGATGGCTATTAAGGTGCTTAGGAGCAAGCGAGGTTACATGCAGGGATTCGTAGTTGGCCTGAAGCCCCCTAATTACTCCTTACATACTTGCCCTGCATCACGAGCAAATGATCAAGCCATGCAAACCCTCAGGGAGGAATTGGATTCACTGAAACGGCTGACTTAGACCCAGCAAGCACAGATTGAGGCATAAAATAAGAAGTTTGTTGATCTTGAGTCTTGGATGCAGGCACAGATGGAGCAGATGATTAGGAACATGCTTGTGACTGGTGGAGGGATGCAATCATCTACTAGCGACTAGCCATCTACTTTTCCTGGTGAGCACATTTAGGTTGTTCATAACCTTATTCTTTCACCTACTTTGAATATTGAGCATAATTTTCAAAGTTTCAAACACTCATTGCTTACCCAGTAAAGTCTCAAACACAATTGTTACAATAATAAAGGTTAACAGTAGTAAACACTCATTGCAGTCCTTTCCTCCCCCCACATTCAATATGCCAATCCAAATGCTCCCCATTTTCTTTCAATGCTTCCTCTCTTTATGGTTGTGGAAGCTCATGTGGTTGTGTTCAGGTTCATTTCTTTGAATCTTACTGCTTAAACTGATCTTTCTCTTTTTTTCTCTTCTCCATTTCTGATCTGGGTCGTTTACAATTTCAACCTAGATCAATAATCTTGCCCTTGCATCTTCATTTCTACTTCTGTTGAAGTGTTATTTGAACTAGTTGTTAAAACCATTTTTTGTGTTAGCAATTTCTGTTGCTATTTTCAGCTGTGCATGGTGTAGTTGGATTGGAATATGTTATTCTCATCAATTTATGTTGCTGTTTTCAACTGTGCATAGTGTAGTTGATTGGAATATGTGTTTTTTTTATAGCAATTTCTATTTCTGCTTCAAACAGCACTAGACTGGATTTATATCCTTTATAGTGTGACTCATGGAATTTTACAGGCTTGCTAGATTATTTTTTGCGGTGGTCATGCTATTTTCATTGGGTTCTGCTGGAAATAATATAGTTTTCTATTGTCAATAGTTTAGATTTGATTCTCACCTATTTTTTTATTAATATCCTTTCATATTTTCATCTTGAAAGTGGAGCTACTATGAACTCAATTTACCAATGTAAATGGGTTCTTAGGATTCATTTGAATGCATGGAATTCTGTCTTGGAATCTAGGCCTCATTTTGTTCCTTGGAGCTTGGTTGTTCTGCCCTTATTTTACCTGTTAACCTAATTACCTGTAACTGTCACTTGCTATTGCTCAAGATAAACAACAAAACAACCATCACTCACAATCAGGTAGCTCAAGTTACGCAAGAGCAAGAACCCTCATTTACATGTAAACCGAATTACATGGCTCGGTCAAATAAGACTCTAACATTTGAAATTTACTCATGCCACCTTAGGAACCTTCAAACTAAGTTTCCCACACTCTCAATTCACTTGTAAATCTAATTAACTGCCATTGTTAACCTGGAACTGGTTATGTCAAGTAAAACATAGGGAACTTTCCTTTATAGGTAACTTCAATTCATTAAACACCTAAACCTCATTTATTCGTAAACTAAGTTCCTTGTACTCACTATGGAAGATCCAAGGGCCCTTAGGGTTATGATGTTTTCGATAGAAAATGGACTTCTAGTGTTCTTGCTTTTTGAGGATATTTCATGTAACTGAAAATTAGTGAATGTTGTCTAAGAATTTCGTGTAGGGCATCCACAAACATGGAGACTCAAGCAAATCCTAAACTGCCAATGCCTTACCTGCCAATGAAAGAAACAAAGTGAACTACCACCAATTTTGGCACTAGAAATCAATCAAATGATGTTCCCCCTAACATCTAATGAGACACATTGTCGATTTTATGTTCTCTATCCATTGGGCTCCAATGTTGGAGGGACTTGACTCTCAAATAGCATGGATCAAATGACTGAAGCCATCTATTTGGTGGGGTTCTAATCGATGCATAAAGAATCTGAACTATCAGTGGTATTCTGTCTTTTTTACTATCCATTTTGAAGCATGGGATCTGAAGGTTTATTTTTGGGTTGTGGTCCATAGCAACATGGGGGGCATCAAATGGTTCTACTGTGCTAGCATTTCTTCAATATATCCCATCCATTATAGGACCTACTAAAGGAATTATTGAGAAATCATTTAGTCTATGAGAATTAGTCAATGCTAATGTAAGAAATAAAACTTATATAGAGAGGGATTGTCAGTTGACTTTCATTAACATATTATAACTTACATCACCAGTAACATTTTAAACTTAAATCATTGACAGCAACATTGCATTGCTTGCTTGAATCAATCTAGTCGAAGTATCCATCTAGTCACATTTATAGCAATTAGTTCTTGACCCATCTTAGTGGAAACCACATCCTATTTTTATTTTTATTCAATTTGAAATGTTGTTTTATAGTTCTATTGATCTGTCCCACGGATTTGGGGTTTACTCTAAAACTAGCTATATAAAACTACTTGTATAATCCACATTTAGTAGCGAAATTGATCAAATATTTCATGCTATTATAGCTGCTGAAATTTCCTAGTTAAGGTTATTATTTAAAGATCTTCAAATTCCCTTTACTTCCTCTCCATTTATTTGGTGTTGCAACATTAACTTTATTGTTTTGGCTTTTAATCCTATATTGCATGCACATACTAAACATCTTGACATCAATTTTTTCTAAATTTGTGATAAAATAGTTTGCAAAGAGTTGGTTGTTTAATACATTATCAATATTGATCAAGTTCCTTATGTTTTTACCAAATGGTTCACTAACTTGGTCCCACCTTTTCCAAGAGGAATCCACAGTCTACATACAGCCATTAGTTTAGTGGGGATGCTAGCAATAATGGATTAGTTTCTTGACTTAGTCCAGTCACAATATCCATCCATCCACACTTGTAGGAAGTAGTTTCCTACTCATCTCAGTGATCCCTCATCTTAGCATGTGGTTCCTGTATCATCTCAGCCAGTAGCTGCTTACCCACAACCTCTCTGTTCTCATTCAATTCTGAAATGCTGTTTTTATAATTCTGTTGAAATATGTTAATGAATGTATAACACCACTATAACTAGCTACATGATAAAACCACTTGCATTTTTTTTACTATATAGAAAATGTTACTCTACATAGATTTATCATTTTGAAATGACTATAAGGTCTCATGACTTTAATTTAGGATCGCTTCTTTATTTTGAAATTGATTGCTTCTTATTTTTTTTATTGAAGTCAGATCATGTCTTTCTTCACATTGCATGCGATATTGAATTTTTTTCATCTTTTTTCCTTGGCAGGTTCATGAAGCTATGTGACTTGTTCATATTGATAATTTTTAAAACAAAATTACATCACACAGTTACTTCATTTTTTGTATCCTATAAGAGAGAGAACAAACGTAGCACTCTCAGTAGTATTCTTTCTCCTCAGCTACAACAAACCATACAGACACCCAAGAGAGATTGTAGCCATTAAAGACTATGAAACTTCACCTCCCCCTTCTGCTTCTGATTGTACTTTCCTCTCAATGCTATAACATATTCAACTGCCATGAAGATGAAAGTACTTCTCTCTTAGGTTTCAAGTCCATTCTTGGTGACCTTTTAGCTTGATTGTCTTCTTGGGAAGGCCCAAACTGCCACGACTGGCATGGAATTTGTAGTTCTGATTCCTCACATGTTGTCTCCATTAATTTTTAAAACCCCCAACAAGACATACCTGTCCACGGCTTGAACTCAAGGCTTGTCTCTCTTTCCAACACCAAATCCATAGTCAGTAATGAAATGATATCTCCGTCTCTCTTCGCCCTCCACCATTTCAGTACCTTGATCTCAGCTTTAACAATTTCCATCTTTCCAAAATACCTCCTCAATTAACAAGTCTCAAAAGCCTCACTTATCTCAACCTCTCAAATTCTATGCTTTCTGGTTCCATCACAATGCAACTATCCAACCTCTCCTTCCTACAATCCTTGGATCTCTCTTGCTCTGCTGGGATTCTTGATCTCTCATCCTTGACCTACAACTTGTCTTCCTTTGACATATCCATGAAAAAGAAAAACAATGTCTGTTTCATGACATGGTCATTGCTTAATACATGTGATGAAGTATAACAAAACAATGACTATGGTTGTATCCATTTTGATGGAATTCATTTTCTCTTTTGTCATTTTCCCTCTTTTTTTTTTTTTGGTTTGATGCAAGCAATTGTAAATTTCAATGAGGCATGAATTGCTTATCAGTTATGCTTATTTTCTAATATGCCTATATCAGTCATGTTCCTTTAATGATTTATAAGTTTCATTTGTTTTGCAAATTAGCAATGGATATGGATTATTAAGATGCGGTTGTAGGGCTATTTCCATTTTGTTGAGTTGTTTGACCACAAAAGATTTTTGGGGGATGTTAAGTTGGACTTCTGTACTAATTTATGTGCATGTATTGACATTTGTAATAGGGTAGACTTTATCATGTATATTTATTTGAATGGTTGTTAGTTTGAATTAAATTTGGAATTTTGAGATGAAATTAGACAACTTCATATTTCTGAAAATGAAAACAAGTTATGTAGAATGAAATTGGAAGTAGTTTATGTAGAATAGAGTTGGAAACAAGTTCGGCATGTGGGAAAAAAAAACATTTGGTGACGAAAATTGCTGTCGCTAAAACCTTGGCAAGGTTTTTGCAACAACAAATATTCGTCCCAAGAGTTTTTTGGCGACAACTAATTGTCATCCCAAAAGGTTTTCAATGACAGTTACTTTCATCGTGAAAGAGCTTCCAGGTAATTTCTTATAGAAAAAATTGGTGATATTTACCTATATTTGCCGACAAAGAATGTTGTTGCAAAAGGATAGTTTCCATCACCTATCTCCCATTATTTAGCGATGTACATAGCTATTGCGACTCCAATTAGTGACAACTATAATTGTTGATAAAGGTCTTATTTTTAGCGATGATTAAAACCATTCTCACTATAGGACTTCCCAGACCAGGGTTCTACGACGGAATAGCGATGATTTTGTGTTCATCGCCAAAAAGTTTTGGCAACGACATTAGTTGTTTTAGTGACAACGGATGTTGTCGCCCAAAGTGGTTTTTCTTGTAGTGCACATAACATACACACATGGTGACCATGATAGCCAGATCAATCGCTGCAAAACAAAGGTTAGACAGTTCACTACAAAACTAGTTACTGCAAACCCAATCACCTTGGTTTTTTACAGCACCCTATAATTTTACTATATTCTGTTCAACCCATACACAGTATCAAGATTGTTTCTAATACCATTGTTGGGAGGCAGCCACTAGGATCCCTAGATATTGCACACAAATATCTGCGGAAATAACTTTAGACGATGAAGATTCAAGAACCATACCTACGAGATTTCTCAAATTTGATCTCAGTCTTACAATAATCCAAAAATCTCAAGACCTTCTACTGTATTCCTCTTTACTCGAAATTTGTATCGGAGTTTGGGTCTCTTCTGCGAATTCTCTTTACTCTAAAAAATGATATTTCTCTTGTATGCTTTTCCTAGAGAATAATAGCGCATATTTATATGCTATAATAGGAACCTTAAGAAGGAAATAATGAATGCTTCTTATGGAAATAGGAAACCTTAATTCGACTCAAATTAGAATCCTAGTTTCAGAAATTATAGTTTAGTCCACTAGAGAAATATAATTAAACTCCTGTCCTTATTTTCAAAATAATATTTTGAGCTTCTTGTTATTAAATGCTTATTAATCTCCCCACATTAAGATTTTAGATATTTATCGATTAAATAATTACTTACACCTATATTTAGTCGATATCTTTTTAATTTCTTTAGAACTTACACTTAACTTATTTGATATGTCGGACAAAAAAACCCACCTATAGGGTTTGATATAACCAAAACTTAGAAGCTTCATCAAGGGGGTATCACCAATCCTTATTACGGGGCGTGGATTTCATCAATAAACTAATATGCACCATACACATAGTGTAGTCATCTAATTTACTAAGATTATTGACTCATAAAAAGTCTCACTCCTTTGCAAATCAAAATGTCAAACACTAACTGCATGTGTCTATTATTTATATCTAGATTAAGAGTACAAGCACTCACAATAACCATTTGGCTGTTAATCATTTTATATAGTTAGTATAAAGATAATAAACCCAAAAATGGTCTTGTTTAATGCACATAAAGTGTACTAGCATAATGAGTCAAAACTACACCACACTACAACAAACTGCACCATTACTGATGACTTTTCCCAACGCAAGCGAGCATGTGTCGGCAAAAGCCCATATTTCCTGATGCAAACTTACATTTGTCGGCAAAAGCTAGCTTATCCTAATGCAAGCTCACATGCGTCCACAAAAAGCCTAGTTTATCCCGATGTAAACTCCCATGTTACCCCAATGCAAGCTCACATGCGTTGGCGAAAGCCTAGCTTTTCCCAACTCTAGCTTACATGCATCGGGAAAAGCCTAACTTTTGCTGACGCAACATTTTGCGTCAAGAAAAGTCTTTTGATAAATTCCAAATAAAAATTGAATCTTCATAAAAAATCAAAAGAAATATCTTCAAAAAACCTAAAGAGACCAAATGAAGAAACCAAGACCACCTCTTCTCCCTCCAATCCTGCCATCAGTCCATCCACGGCATCCTACATGACGGAAAACTTCTTTATCACTAGTTTCTTGTCCAGTCACTGTAGCTTTTCTATGTCCTTCTCAACCCCCAACACCTTCAAATCTCAATTCCTCAACCCTAGAGCCCAAACTCGCTTTCTCCTCAACAATTTTCTTCAAATCCCCAATCTTCAAGCTAATGCTTCCGACATAGCCGATAAGCTCGGCCTAGTAGGGGTAGTTTGCAATTTTAGGGAATTATTCTGGCGAGGAAAAAGAATTTCATTGCCAATTTCAAAAGAATACATTTATTTTGGTGAGGAAAAAATTTTCGTTTCCTCAAGTGTAAAATATGCAAGGAAAAAATTTATTTTTATCACCTAATGTATTTTATTGGCAATGAAATTTAGATTTTGTCTCCAATTTCTTAAAAAAAAAGTTATCGAATTTCATAAAGGCCTGCCCATGAACCATTTGGCTTGACTTAAGTTAAACTTTCTATCTGGCGCCCATTGGGTAGCTTTCTTGATTTCATTAACCTTATTCTTTCACCCCGACCGACCTAGACCTATCTCGGCCACCAAATACCTTATTTTTCGAAAACCAAGCCTTTTTATGGAAAAAAACCCCAAAACTCATTAAATAATGTCAAATTTTCACCTACTCGAAACCATGCTAATAGTATACTCATTGGAAAGCTCATTTGATTTCATGAATGGTGGCACTTTCGGTGATTCCATGTGACCAACACTTTGCAAGTTATGTCAAAAACACATTTTTCACAAATTTTCATATATGTGGGCCCCACCTTTATTTTTTTAATTTCATTTACTCTCTCCCTTTTCTCCATCACTCGTTCTCATTCTAGCGTTGAACTCCCCATGCCTTCTATTTCTTTTTCCTTTTCTCTTTCCGTTATTTTTCTTTCTTCTCATTTCTTTTTTTTTTTCCTTTCTTTTTTTCCTCCTTCCCCCATTTCCCTTTCTGCTACCGTGTTCTCTTCCCCTCACCCAACCAACAGCACTCGAGAGGATTTGGACCCTCCACACAGTCGCCGCCCACACCTCCTTTGGCGATATCCATTTCCTCTTTCCTTTTACTCTATTTTTTTCTCTCCTATTTCCCCTGTTTTCTCTTTTCCTTTTCCCTCTTTTTCCCTTTCTTCTCTCCCCTCACCTACTACCACCAGAAATCCTAGTGGCCAGGTCGCTGGATGCCATTAGCTAGGCACCACCCGCCTTCCCTTTTCTCATTTCTTTCTCTCTTTCTCTCCTATTTCCCCTCTTTCTCTCTTCCTCTCTCCTCTTTCCTCTTCTCACCTTGTGCCACCATTGTTGCTTCCGGAATCAGGCCATCCTTGCAGTCACCGGACTGCCACCATTATCCTCTCCAAGCTTTCCTCTTCCCCTTGACCTCTCTTTCAAGTTTTCCCCTAAACCAAACAAGCCCTAGGTATGGTTTTCTTCCCCATAAACTAGGTCATTTGGAGTTTTGAATTAAAATATTTTTTGGCATGCTCATTAGCTTCTTTTATTTACACTTTTAGTTTTAATTTGAGTTAGGTTTAGATTTGTACAAGTTGGAGCTCTGATTGGGTTTATTGGCGAGCTAGGTCATACTAATTTTCCATTTCTTCATCATAGGCAAGTGGATTTATATTTTCTATTGGTGATGTGCACCGTTTGATGTTTGATTCTAGCATTTTTATTTTCCATTTACACACCCTTTGCTCATCTTGGCTTTTTTATGTTAAAAATGCTAGATTTAGAATGTGTTAATGTGTGGAATGGATTGATGGATGTTTTGAGGTGGTTGGAATGTGATAGATGGAGGGCAAAATTCTCATCTTTTATGTAGGAATGAATGGAGAAGAATATGGGATTGAAACCTCATTTTCTGGGATTACAGGGTACTCTTGCTTGCAATTTATTCATGTTATTGTGAATTATCGATATACCTACCATTCCTTGACCTTTATTTGTATATGCTTCTAGGATGCTATGCTTAGAGTTGGAGTTTTAGGGTGTTAAAAAGAAATTTACTATGCTTCAGGTTTGTAATTGGCTAATTGTGGTTGTTTCTAGGTTTGAGCTGTACTAAGTACTATACTAACATAATGTGAATTTATTCACTATTAGTTTGTTCACTGCATTTTTACGGACATGGCTTGTATGAACTCCAAGGCCTATGGCGTCAAAGCTTGCTACAAATATACCTCTTTTGACTAGACAGGTAAATGTTACTAAATAATTTGTCTCATGCTGAAGGATCTTTGCCTACCATTAGCTTGACGTCTTTGATAGCTTTAAATTTATTCTAAATGAACTATTTTGATCCTTACGGCTTAGCCATCTATTATCCACAACGTGTTCTTGATGTTCTTTTCCCATCAATACTTAGAAGAACTATTGATATACCTTGAGCATTTGGTTGTGGGAAAACAGTCATTAGCCAAGCTCTTTCGAAGGTAGTTCATCCTTTATTCACTTGGACTTTATGTAGGAATAAAAATGTTTGTGGTAAGCACACCATGCTTTTTGTTTGTTATACATATTTGAGCCTCCGTTCTTATTTTTCCTCCTTTGCTAATATTTTTTTTACCTGCTCATATAGAGAGTTATTAATCAATATTGTCTTGATAGTCAACATGGAGCTATGTTATATTTATTGCTTTCATTATGTTTCTTTTCATGCTGAACTTTGAGAAGAGATAGTTATGTAATTTCACCCAGTTGAGTTTCTGGTGGGACATCAACTTAGCATTACTGAATTTCAATATTTTCATGAATGGATCTGCTGATGGGAGCTTATGGTTATAACATAGAGCAGTTATTGACGGTTGATATTATTCTGAATCCTTCTGTGCGCAGAGCAATGAATAAGATCAATGTAGGTGCATCCCTATTCTATGCCTTTTTGTTTTATTTGTTAGAAGCTTCCTAGTAGTTGCAGGATGGAATGCAGTTATGCTTATAGGTTTTAAATTCTAGTATTTGAAGCAGGGCAATTTGTTTTACTTGTACAAGCTCTTGGCATGAACTTTCATGCTATTTTGTGAATCACTTTTCTGTTGTGTATCCAATTATCTATTTGTTAAGTTTGTGTTTGACTTCAATGGGGCCAAAAATGGAGTTCAAGTTTATAAGTTGCTCAGTACTTTTGCGCTGCTGATAGCAATTGATTTTTCTTTTCTACCATTTATTTTTCAATGCACATCTGTTTCAATATTTATTTAATTGTCTGTCTTCATATTTAAAATGTGTATGGGAAGCAGTATGTGGTTTATTTTCAGAAGCCCGCACGTATTAAAGGTCTGTCCAATCAAGGATGGCGATCCAAGGGTAGGCATCCCACGCATATTCAAGTGTGTCGCCAGTAAGCAGATGGTCGGAATTTTTTATCACTATTTGGGTGAGAAAAATTAGGTGTAGACCCTACGATTGGTTGTTGTGGCCCTACAGAGAAAGATGGTAAATGGGGAATGTATTTTTTTCTTTTACAATAAATTGCTTAGGTTTATACTCTCATGCCATATTTGCTTCATGTTCTTGTATTCTAGAATAATTTATTTATTTTACAATTCAAATTCATTTGTTGTCGGACATCTGATGGGAGATTTTCCATAGTTACATTTATGTTATAATCTATAATAATATGTTCCTTTGTACTTATTTTTTAGAAATCAGTGCATGCTACTCCATCTATTGCATATCAACTGATTCAGGTATGCTTATGATAATGTATGATGCTTCAATTCCTTTTTCTTTTTCTATACTTCAATGCTAAATGTCAAGCCTACTGCTCGACATCTCTTTATCTCTGTTTTTCTTTAATCAGTTTGATGTTATCAATTCATTATATTTTTTCCTCTAAAACGCCCAATTCATAGACTATACCTATTTTTGTAAACTAATAATCTAATTATTTATATTTCTTTGTTTTGGAAGGTTTCAGAGAGCAAGATGGATGATCGGGCAAAAGACATTTTATTTTTAGAGTTGTTATATAATGTTAAATATTGATCTATTGTAATATTTATTTTTGACATGATTTTTGTTATGTAATGAATAGACTTTATAATTTAAATTGTTATTAATAGTAGGTTTGATAAATCTTGGTAAACTTTGCTTTTTTTTATTTAAGTAGGTTTATAGATAAGAAAATAAAATAAATAACAGGAAATGCAAATGAGTTTTTTAAAAAGATTTATGATTTTTTTTCTTCTAGTAAGACTTTTGCCATCGCAGCATTGGGTTGGCAAATGTCATATTTATTAACATTGCTGATGCAAACTTACATCGACAATAGCTATCCTGAGGCAAGATTGCATCAGGAAAAGGTTTTTTATTATTTTAAAAGGTTTTTCCCCGTGCGACATAACGTCAGGAAACCTTTTCCCCGACGCCAATATGATGTTGGGAAATCTTTTCCCCGACACCTTTACATATTGGGAAAAGGCTATTATTGGTTTTTTTTTCAAAAGTTTTCTCCGACGCCTTTATGCGTTGGTAAAACATTTACCAACGCATATAGTTGTGTTGGAAAAAGGTACTCTAGACGTAGAATTGCTGATGCAATGTCTTGCATTGGCAAAAGTCTTTGCCGAAGTATATGTGACTTTTCCCAACACATTTTTTTCATTGAAAAAAGTGAATTTTGTTGTAGTGCCACTTTCCGCAGCCAAGACAAGTCTATTAAAATATCATGCTACAATTGTACCGATAGTATGTCCAACTCCATTTAAATTATGAACAACAATAACTTATATTTTATAAAAATTGACAAACAAATCTTCCGTATGCAAGCTGAATTCTACACACCAATTTGTCTGCTTTATATAATAAAAGACACACACTTGCATAATAAATAACAATGCAACCATTTGCTGATACAAATTCTCATTAAGATGAAAAGACATTTATTAGTCAAAGACAAATTCATGAAAGTGTGTTTTTAGTGTAAATTTCCAACATTCTAAGCATACTGGAGTATGTGATTCCAATAAAGCAAAGGTTCAAGCTATTCTAAAAGCCCTCCGGTGCTTTACGAGGCATTTCAAAGGTGCTCTTATCATGGAAAGCGCCCTTCTAATGTAATTGTGTAGGAATCTAATCAAAAGATCAATCCATGAAAATTTTAATTCCTCTTTAATGAGATTAGGGTGTTGTCGACCTCAATTTTTATTGTTTTCTATCATGAACTAGATCGGCCAGCTCTATGGCCAATTCTTTGGTTAAACAAGGGGTTAAAAGGATATATCCTTGGAAGAATTTTATTATGTAATGTAGGTAGCGTGGGGTGGGGTACATTACTCTTGCCCCTCACTTTTTACTCATTTTTTTGTAATCTCCTTTTTCTTTTATAAAAGTCTTTATTACCGTAAAATATATATATATATATATATATTGATTTCTTCGCTGCATGCTCCAGAATGACAGATTTCCTCAGTTGATCTCAAAGATGGATTTATAGGACACAACTTATTAAAGTGTATGAAAATAGTTTGCGAATCAAGTTGTGACTTATTCGAATTAACTGTTCCAGTTTTCTAGCAAATTAGACAATTATGCTATTAGAGTTAAATAGTCGAATCCCAATAGACCAACCTGTGCATGTTCCGACGTCATTAAATCACAGGGCCAAAAGTCATGAGATGACCTAAAGTCTAAACGTCAGTGGGTGAAGACTGTATCCTTCCTTTTACATGAGATATGAAAAGAACCTGAGCAATCTGCTCAAAATAAACATGTGACAAGTGTCTTGTTCCAACAAAATGTCAAATATTCTAGTGCCCAGGTGCTACATAAAAAGTACAATACCATATAGAAATGGCCAAATATGCCCCACTCCAAATCTCATCAGACACCTGGCATCTGATTATTGACCAAGATCCAGCAAAGGCTATATAGTATTTCTTTTGGTAATGTTGCTATCATGGTCTGTGATACGAATCTAGTTGTTTAAGATTCATGTTTTAACTATAGAGCAACTTCTTTGAAATATAGTTGTAAAACGTAAATGCAGGCTGTCGATTAATATAGTAATGTCAAATGAGATCACTAGTTGGATCCAACTTCACAAGGTGACCAAAGCCTCACATAAGCAACTGTGGTTTCACATGAATGAAACCTAGTTAACATTAAACAATAATTGGTATCTGATAGGTATCGGCGGCTATTTAAACCGATTTTGTCTGTATCTGACCCTTCATCGGACAGCAAATACCCAATGTGTATTCATTGTATCTGTAACATTTTTTTTTGTATTATTTATATCAATTTGATTTTATTTTAACTAAAAAAAATAGCATGATTCAAGTGAATCAAAATTTACATTGATTTTACTTTTTTGATATATATGGGTCTATACAGCCGATATTTAGACAAATGACACAACTCTGAAGTGGATCGATATGACCCAACATTGCTATGGTTCGATGCCTCGCTTGACCTGCATCGGACCTGTATGAGCTGCAAGGTGGTTACACAGTTTTGATCAGGTTCTGATTCAGTTTTCTTCACCTGGTCTAATGGAAATTGGGGAAATTGGGGAAAGCCTATAGGTATAAATTGATCGAGCTTGGATGGAGTTTGCAGGTGGAGTCCAACACCTGGTCTAATGATATGTCTTGTTTATTATTATTACTTATAGCAACTGTCTTCAAATCAATTTTGACAGCCATCTTTAATTTTTGAGTCTCATCAAACCCGACATGGAATTAATGGATTGTATTATAGAAGAAGAATTCCAATTCAGTTGGGATAGCCATCTTCAATTTGACCATCATTGGACCTGCATCAGCATATTATTCTGCATTATAATGAGCTTGTCAATTTAATTTTTACAGTCACCTCTCTATTTTGACTTCAACAGGTTCTCGTTTTGATATTAATCACTGTTATGTTTCTATACAACGGTCTAGGCCCAGCACGGGCTGTTTTGCAAGTACTGATGACAAGTGTGTATCAAACTTTGGAGTTTAGAGTGGTCTATTTTTATTCAATGCATATGCAAAACAACGACCTCTTACCACAGTAGTAGGAGGCGTCAGTTCTTACTGAATTACCTAGGATACTTCAAAATTGAGTATGCTACCTTTTTTTGGCGTGTACAAGCTATTTTTTCAATTTGTGAGCTTTCTTCTTGCATATACAGGCTCCATACCATATTTTAATGGGCTTTTGCCCCTTGTGTATGGGCTCTTTGTTGGTCCCAACGCCCTTAGCTGGGTTATTAAAACAAAAGCATATGAGACAATAGAGCCTAACTCCTAGAGCCAATTACTCTGCAGTCACACTTGGAAGTAGATCCAAATGAATCCACCTTTATCTGGGCCAAACTCGAACTGGATCCCCCTTGACCTGCACCAGACCTATGTAAGCTGTAGGTTAGTTACATAGGCTTGACCAGGGTCTGAGTCGTTGTCAATTAAGGTTTTGTGACCTCTAATGGCAATTGGGTCAGCTTGTGTATAAATGGATCAAGCAGGGATGGGCTTACAGGTACAGATCAACCATCTCCTATTATAAGACGGATCAAACCTGTTTGGCCATGTAAGTGCCGGTTGGGATCTCCCAACCCGCTACAAACCCATATAAGCTGGGAGTCGGCTCCAAGCCAGATTACATACACTGTGAAAAACGAGTTCTGGGTCGGGTCGGGTTTTTATATCAATCCAAGCAACGTATTATTATTACTACTTTTCGTAAGAATATCTTAATTTCAACTCTCAGCTTCTGTCTTATAGAATTCAACTCTCAACTCGAAAACACTCGAGCTCTATTTCTTCTTCTTCTTCTTCTTCTTCTTCTTCCAATACTTCTCTCTACATTTCTGATGTCATGGATACAATCGTCACTTGCTTTGTCGACCCCTACAAATCTGATGACATTTGAACATTTGATCCTACTACACTGGATTAGATTCCATATCCTGTTATTTATCTCATGTAATCATCTTTCATCACCTCTTAACAATTCATGATTGCTGATGTAATTAGCCTTAAGTCATCTACTGACGTTTAGCCTTGTGACACCACCCATTTTGCATTATCACACTAAAAACTATACATCTTTGAAAACACCCCTACTGTTAAATATCTCTTTATACCATTTCATAGGCCAGCAGAATAGCACAGTATGCTTTGTTTCTTTGACAACCCAAAAGCCTAATTGGCCTCATTTTGGTGGGCCTCGGATTAATCTCCATTTGCCAAGTGGATGATGGGATATTGGGGACCACTCCTATTGCAGTGTCCGGTGTCTAAAGGCACTCCAATGTCTATTTTTTTACGGATGGGTGACAAATACCACAAGGGTTAATTATAGCCATGATAGCTAGGAGAAGACGGGGAACAAATCCAACGTCATTCATGTGATGATGTCAGACCAAAACAAGTGACATGGATGAGATAAGAGGCCCAAATGGGCACTAGTAGGATACGACCATTAAAAAAATACATTAAAAAACAATACCCACAAACCCCAATCCAGAAAAAGCAACCTTCTAAAAAGCCATCACCTTGACCATTCTACATTCAAGGTACCAAAATCCCACCTATGAAAGGGGTCAAATTAAGTGACATCAAAGTGGCTGATTATGATTTTCAACCCTTGGGTCTAACACCCTTGAGAAAGATACAGACCCTTCTTTATTTATTTTCCTCCAATGGGTGTCCACCTCTCCATTGTATTTAAAGGCCAAAGAGACGTTACATTCTTTGGCCTTAATGTGGGGTAGTAGTTGTAGTAGTAAGGAGCATGGAGGAGGAACCAAAAGGGAAGGTGGTGAAGGAAGAGGTAGGAGATCAGGTCCGGTACCGGGGTGTCCGACGGCGGCCATGGGGCAAATTTGCAGCAGAGATTCGCGACTCGACGAGGCACGGCGCACGGGTGTGGCTCGGAACCTTCAACACAGCGGAGGAGGCGGCTCGCGCCTATGACCGGGCTGCGTATTCCTTGCGGGGCGCCCTCGCCATTCTCAATTTCCCTGGAGAGTACCCTTCCCCAACTCAGTCTTCACCTCCTCCTCTCCCGCCTTCGTCGTCTTCCTCATCCGCTTCTTCTTCTTCTTCTTCTTCTTCTTCTTCATCTTCTCAGAGTGTGCATCCAAGACAAGTTATTGAATTTGAGTGCTTGGATGATCAGCTGCTGGAGGACCTTCTCGGGTTCTCAGAGAAGAGAGAGCACAAGTAGGAACGGAGTTCGAATCCATCGCACTTCCACAACGGTTTTAGCCATTTAACTTGTTCTTCTTCTTCCGTTCCTTTTTTTTAATTTTTTTTCCTTTTTTTTTTCTTACAAGGCAAATGGATCTTTGCACTAGTCGGTGTAAATTGATACTATATCATGAATATGTTTCTTTTTGTTTCCATGTAAATTTTTTATTTTTATTTTTATTTTTGAGGTGTGGGTTTGTTTGGTGGTCAGTATTTTATGAATAGTATAATGACTGGGTCAAATATCTACGGTCCTCATGTTTTGAATCTTTACTGGACACAAAAGCTCCCCTTTATTCTATAATATAAAATAATGTTTGTTTTACGTTGTCACCTTTCCTAACCTGGCAAGATTCATCTTTTGGGAATAGAAACCGTCAAATGCAGCTGGAATTGGTCTTTGTGTGTCTTTGATTCTGTCCACGAGGAGTTTGACTTGAGAAATGATAAGATGAGTAATAATATGAATTGACTGCTCCTATCATGCTATCTGTATCAACTATCATGTGCAAGGCTGGTCAGACCCACCATCCATCGTAAGGAAACTATGTAAGGCACGTGCATCGCACGGATGTCTGCACTCTTTTTTTTAGTAAAAGTGTTTGAACTTGTTTGGTTAGGGATGAAGCTGGTGTGGGGTTGCGTTACGCCCATGGACATTAGCCAGAATTACTAATAAGGTATCAGCACCTGGACCCAATCCCTGACTTGGTTCCACATCACAACACATGTCCTCATGCCTGATTTTAAATTAATTAAAGAGCTAAACATGGACCCATAAGAGAGTGTAGGCCCAGATCTGGATCTTGGCCCTAATCATTGTATGACATACCTAACGAGTCCATACAGCTTGGTTTCCCAAGTGTCCGTGCACTTTTGCATCTCAGCCATCTATTCCTTTTCAATGGTCAGATGAAATATCATAATATATAGTAAGATAAAGTTAGGGGGAGTAGCTTCGTACAAAATACATGCAGGGAAAAAAATTTAGAAATTTTTTGTAGAACAATTAAGAAATTTTAGGTATGCTAAAGGAGCCTATACTACAAATTCAGTGAGGAATGGAAAATGAGGAACAACCCTTTGATTTCCTCTTTCCTGCAAGAATTTTCTTGTCTGAGACATAACTCACCTCTTAACATGCAATTTTAGTGATTAGAAACGGGTCATGTTGGTTAACATGGGTCAAGCTTACCTGCTATCTTTAGAGGTTGAGCCCTACGTACATATGTTGAAACCCTTAAAAAAAAAGGGTTAGGTAACCAACCCAAACCAAATGTAGGTCAACCCGACAGGACCAGCATAGCACCCTTCACGACAGGACGAGCATAGCACACTTTCAACATTGTCAGCCCATTTAATTTGGATCAGCTATGCCCAACTTGTAGATGTTATAGCCAAGCACAGACCATTTCAAGGATTAAGTTTATAGTCAAATTTAGTTGTGAGCCAAAAAAAATATTAAACCACAGTACCATTTAATTAATTGATTTAGATAAAGTGGGTTTACAGAGGTGGCAAAACACACCCCAACCCGCTAACCTGACCCGCAAAAAAAGGAGGCTCGAGTCAAGTTTATTGACCTGCACAAAAATGGGTTGGGTTAGGGCCCATTTAACTTGTAAGACCTATATTTGACCCATCAGAGAGTAATTTATTTTTCCTCTGTTTGACTCTCCAAAACTTTCAATGAAAACATATGATGATTTCATGATTTTAGAAAGTTTTATATTTTAGTTTCACAATTTTAAGAGATCTTAAATTAGTTTCTGCCCAATCTTATTCTCCATGATTCAAATAAAATCTCTCATATTTGGGAGACTCTATCCTCTACAGAATGTTTGTTTCAAATTAACCATCAAGATCTTAAAATTGCAATTATTCAAATTATTTTTCTTCACTGTGCTTTTTATAATAAAATATGTCACCTAACAAAAGAAAAAAAACAAGAAGCTAGATTTGTTTACTTTGCAAGCTATCCCACTATGTTCTTGCAAGTCTTTTTTCCTTTCATTCCATGTATTCTGGCTGTGTTTTCTTAAATGAAAGAAGGCTTGCCTTAGAAAAAAACAAAATACAAAATATACAGTTAATGAAAAGAATCATCTAAGGTTTCCCCCGTACTTGCTATTTGAGAAAAGTTATGTTGCAGTCCTATTATTGAACTAGTTATCAATGGATAAAAACTATGATTATTGGTATGAGATGGTTCTAGTTTAGATATCTACTTCAGTATATTTTACTCTGTTGATAAAAGAGATTGTAGCATCTCAACACCATAGAGTTTGCAGGTTATATGAGTCAGTTTGTTTTATGCCGGTAAATGTGGAGTTATGGTGGGTTGACCCACAATAGCTATGGGTTGGAGATATCCAACTCATTTGGAAAACTGGTTGAGTGTGGATTAGGCTTCAAAATGTAAACTTCAATATTGACGCGAGCTAGTTTGATCCAACCTAACCCGTTTGCTTGATTAACTTGACCCATTAATGGATTATGCAGTTTAAACGGGTAAACCACAACCCCATTCAATTTATTCAACTAACCGTATAGCGTGTGAGTCGAGCTGCACTAGCCAGGAAGGTCAGATGCGACTTAGGTTGGAAGGTCAATACAATTTTGCCACCCCTACGATCCACAGATACATACATTATATACATTTCTGGTACAAGGTGTTCAGACTAATTGGTTCTGAAACCTATGAACTTGAACCTACCCTCTAAGGGTCCATCCATTAGACACAAACTGGAGCCCAAATTAACAATGAGTCCAACTATTGGATCCATGTCCAAGGTTTTCAATTTTCAGCCCTAAGTTCGGTCTGTCATGAATACGTTTCTTTAAGTTTCTATGTATCTTTCCATCGATGTACAAAGTTTTCCATGTGATCATAGTAAATTATAATTATATTCTAACCGCTTTTTACTTTCAAGAATTTGAGAAATGGTGGCTAATTTTCTCCTCGTTGGGCCATGGTAGGAGTAGAAGCAAAGTAGAATACCTATTTACCTTTGAAATAATATTTCAATTTTGAATTCTGAGCATTACATATGGCTCCACTTTTATTCCATATTTTTATGATCAATAAGATCAAGTATGGAATTCTATGGCTTGGTACAAATTGACAGCCACTGGGGGTCAAACCATTTTCTTTGAGGAGACTCTATGTAAAAGAAATATTGGGGGAAGAAGAAATGTAAAAGAAATATTGGGGGAAGAAGAAATGTAAAAGAAAAATCAATCATATTAATTTTTAAAATTTGTAGGGAGCACTTAAAAAATCTTTAAGTTTTTTCTAATCTTGGTGAGGGCTTCAGCCCCCGCGCGTATCCTAGTACCTGGATCTGCCCGTGACAACTACTTTTCTATTTTCAGATTTGAAATAGCAAAGCGTGCGTAAATATATTGAGAGAAGATTAACATCTCTTCCAAATGTAGTAAAATGAAGCCGCGAAATTCTTGTGTTATAAAGAGAAGAAATTCTCGTGAGTTTGGAAATAAAATTGCTCATTAAATGTGTTGTATATTGTTTATAATGACATCATTTATGAAAAAGAGAGAAAAATAGGAATAATGCTAGCTACACTCCCCATATTACAAGTCATCTCACAACTATCCTATGCGGTAGGTCTAACCCATTTGTTTTGTTTTTAATACTAGCAATAAAGACTCGTGCTCTATTGAAGCCCAAAAAAAAAAAAGATATTGTTTATGTCAAAGTCCATCAAGGTTTTCCTCTCTCAAATAACTTTTTGATGTTTATTATTCTAATGATGATTTTTAGAGAGATGTTATTGTCTGGCTTGTGCTATCTTATTGATGAAGAAATAAAAATATTGGGCCTCTGATACTTGTTTCCCAAAAAAAAAAAAAGATAGGATCTACATCTATTTGGCTATATTCCTGAAAATAAGGATTACTGTTGTTATTTAGTGGCCTTCTCCAATTGAGGCATAAATTAAGAGACCCTATCGATGTTAAAGTGGGCTTGTTTGATAGTTTTGTATGATTATATAAGAGAGGATAGAGGAAATGATAAAAAAGAAAAATATAGATTTTGTTAACTAATAAAGTAGGATGAAATTACACACACACACACACACACACACACACACACACACACACACAACTTATGATGGCTCTCTTTCTCATGGCTTCCTATCCCCATTTCTGTGGGCTCTTTAGGGTCCATGGTCCCGTAGAGTAGTGTATAGAAATAATCATATAAATAGGGTAAAAATGAAAAAAATTAATAAAATCAGATATGTTTCCTCTTGATATAGAATCTATAATATCACACCTATTAAATCTTTCTAAAGAGAAAAAAATATACATTGCTTGAAATCACTAATAAAAAAGGAAAGAAAGTCAGATGGAAAAAACTATACCATTCAAAGATGAAAAAAGAAAAAAAAAACTATACCCCATTGAAGCTCAATCTAGGGCAATTATGAAGAAAATTAATAAAATGAGATATGTTTCCTCTTGATATAAAATCTGTAATATCACACCTATTAAAGCTTTGTAAATAGAAAAAAAAAAGGCATGGGTTTAAATCACCAATAAAAAAGAAAGAGAATCATATGGGAGCAGAAGGGAAAAAACTATACCATTCAAAGATGAAAAAAGAAAAAGAAAGGAAAAAAAAACTATACCCCATTGGAGCTCAATCTATTAGGGACATAATGTGGGCTGTTAGTGTGACTGCGATGAGTTCTTGAAGAAAAAAGGAATATAGAAAAAAATAGTAATCAATCCTTTAATTAGTTTTCAACTTTCCATAAAGAACATACAAAACAAACTGCCATCTTTCTTTGGAGCATCTCTGTGTAGTCGAATGGATCCAGTCCAATATCAACAAAATCCAGTTTATGAATCTTAGCCAAATATCACAATACAATATCTATGAAATAGTCAGTCAAAGTCCTTATATTGAATGTATAGTCAAACTTGCCAATCTCTAAATTGGATGATCTCAACATATAAAGATCAAAATGAATAAATATCAATTATTAAAAAAAAATTAGAATGGACTTATAACATTTATGTTTGAACCTTTGCACTTGTACTTGCATTAAAAAGTAAAAAGAAAAAAAATTAGTAAGTAATTGCGTTCAAATCAAACAAATAGGATCTGACACTGAATCAAAGTGAGAAGTTGAAAATGAATAATTCAAAATTCATAAAACAAATAATAAATAAAATACCGATGCTCAACCAAGAATAACATCTCACTCATAACGACAAGAATGGCATGGGTCCCACATCTATTATTTTTTTTAAAAGGGCATGTTTGTGTATAGACCATTTCCGTGAAAATAGAAAATTGCCACATTAGTAATTTTCATGATAATTGGATACCTTAGAAAAGGAGTTCTGTAGAACCGTAAAACTCATGGTTCATGAGAAATGTTTTTCCTTGATGAAATGATATAAATGCTGTTTGGTGCGACTATAGATTCTTTATTGAAAACTAATTTTTTATTGGTGCAATAGTTTGCCATGAAAGCTTACCTAACCTACATATAATTAAGTTATTCATAATAATTTTTTGGAAGTTCAATTACCAATAAGAGCCCACAAATGAGATGGAGAAATGGAATATGAAATGACACCACCCCACCACCACCCCCCCCCCCCCCCCCCCCCCCCCCGCCCCCACCACACACACACACACACACACACCACAACAATAGGAATGAAAAATGAGTTTACCTTGTAAAATCATTTACGTTTCTTGTAGAAAAGTGATAAAAAAAAAAAAACATGCCCTAAGTTTCATTTTTTTTCTTTTTCTTTTGGTAGAATAAGTGTCATGTTAGTACACGAGAAGCTTTCTCTTCCTTCCCTTTTCACTCCTTGCTATCCATAACTTGAACACAATCCCAATAGATATTATATCTAGAGCTTGCAAAACATGACTCGACCCGACCAATGTATAACCTGCATAACCTGACCCACATGATAAACAAGTCAGTCACAGGTCAAGTATTCCTTACCTGCAATTAAGTGGGTCAGGTTAGGGTTGCTTAACCTGCAAAACTTGCATTAATTTCAGCCTTTACTAATCACGTAAACCAATTAATTAAGAATAAAGGCAGTTAGTCTGGGGTTACTCACACATTATTTCTAGTTCCAACTTCCATCCTTCAACATTCCTTCACTTCTTCCTGGCTCTCCATTTTCTTCCTTCTCTCTACTTTCTTCCTTGCTTTCAACTCCGATTCAAGTATCCAAGAAACTCTACATGATCTATAACATCACAACTTTTCCAGCAGCTTCTACAATTATCCTAAGAACCACCATTAGGTTTTCCTCTTTATCTCCAAGTTTCCTACAAGTTCCTCATGTTTTCTCCACATTGCAAATTTAGGATTGCATAATCAAAGAACATGGGTTATGGTTTTTGAAACTCTCGTCACTCCAATGCACATGCACTAGCAGAATAAACTTTGACGATTGCAAGTGCTGGGTGCCGATTATGGTTTTCTTAAATTTGTACTATGCATATAGATTCGACACTTTGCCCTAATACCAAATATTCCATTGGAATCTTATGAGTTTTGTGGTTTTCCTTTTTCTTATCCTATGTCATTAATTTGAATATATGCAAATGAAAATTTTCCCTAAATTAAAACAATGGGTCCTACTAATAGTAGAGCACGCAGACATATTGATCTTTCAAAAGGTGAGCTCCACCATGTGTTTAGGTGGGATATACCCTTGGCCTACCCATTTGCTACACGTGTTTTTTTTTTTTTAATCTCTCTCCAAGTATGTACGTGTAAAGTGATCTATTCTTTATTATAATAATTTATCTTTCTCTCTCTGTTTTAGGAGACGGGCAGCCTGAGAAGTGTTCAGTATGTATGCATTAGAAAAGCTTAGAAAAACAAAGTTAAATCATGTATCTATTGTCCACAATTTCCTCTTTTTTTTTTCAAAACTCTTTTTCAGTTATTTAAAAGTGAAAGCCTGAAGTGTCTTTTCAAATTTCTACTCAACAATGAGAGAATGACGACTCTTAATTACTATCTATCTTGCAGTACATTGACGTTGGAAAATATGTCTGACCTAGTGAACATTGCTATTGAAGACATTGATGAAATGAGTGATGATTTTAAAATTTCCACATTAGAAACTTCAGTGGCTAATAGTAGACGTCAAAGAAAATGCACATCTTCGGCATGAGAGTTCTTCAATAAAATAATGGAAGAAGATGTAAAAGTGAGAGCTAAATGCAAAAAATGCAGAATAAAGTACCCCACTGATAGTAGAAAAAGTGGGACATCAAACCCAAACTGTCACTTAAAAAAATGTCCAAGAAGTGAGACCCAAAGCATAGATCAAATGATCTTATCTCACTCAGGTGAAGTGCGTGCAATTTAAATCGAACAAGATATCTTTCGCAAGAAAATGGCAGTTGCCATTATTAGGCATGATTATCCTTTTAACATCGTAGAGCATGAGGTATTTAGAGATCTTTGCAGTTACTTAAATCCAGAGGTAAAACATATCTCTCGTAATACTTTAAAAGCTGATGTGCTAAAGTTGCAGAGGCAGCATAAAGACATCCTTGGTCAAAAACTACTCTCAAGTCCTGGAAGAATATGTCTAATATCAGACTTGTGGACATCTTTCAACATAGATGGATATATATGCCTCATAGCACATTTTATTTATGAGGAGTGGATCTTGCAAAAATGTATTTTGAGTTTTAGTTATATGCCTCTTCCACATTCAGTTGTCGCAAATGCGGAAAAGGTGTTATCACTATTAATTGAATGGGGAATTGAAAAGAATATATTTGACATCACCTTAGATAATGCTTCATCAAATGATGTATTTGTTCAAGTAATGAAAAATCAACTTAGCTTGAAAAATGCCTTTCTAAGTGATGGGAAATTTTTTCATGTGCGTTGTTGTGTGTACATATTAAATATAACAGTGCAAGGAAGATTGAAAGTTTTGGGCGAGGTAGTGCACGAAATTCGAAAAACTATCAAATATCTCAAGGGTTCACAAGTTTGGAAGGCTTAGTTCTTAGATTGTATTGCACATTTATCATTGATGAGTAAGAAGGGTGTAACACTTCTACCCAAGCTTAGCTTGCTTAGTGAGTAATTAATTATGATTACTAGCTAATTAATGTAGTTTTATATTTAAATAAGACTATTTTAGTCTTGTGGAGTCCAATGGGTCAAGTTCAAGTCAAGGATAGGTAGTTTGGGTTGAGTTTAATCTTAACTAGGTAAATAAAAGCACTGTTTCATAATTTTAAAATTCATGGTTTCACATCATCCATGCATTATATTGATACCATCACGTTTGTCTCATTAAGCTTGTCAACTTTTGTACTTGACTCGAACGCATTTGACTTCGTTTAAATTAGTTGGCCCCCTTAAATGACTTACATTATAATAATTACCCTAAGTAAGAAAGACCTTCTTATAAAGGCTCAAGTTATATATATATATATATACTCAAATGGGTTCCAGTACCCATCTCATTTGACTATTTTCCTGTAGCAGGTTCTCCCTCCTAACTCTTCCTCCTTCTTTTCAACCTCAACTTCTCATCAAATCAAAGGGGCTAATAGTGTGCATGTGGGATTGGAGGTTTCCATTTTCCCTCTCTATCATCTCCTACCCTTCCTCATCCCTCTGAAGTGAAAGATTTAGGCACCTTCTCTTTCTCGTCAAGCACTTAAGTAAGATCACTTCCTAATGTACAGAATTCTTGGGTTCAGGGAGTCAAGAAGACTCCTCTTTCAAGCATGCATTCATCTTCTTTATCATTGCTTATATGCCTGTCATTTTAAGTCAAGAACAGTGGGTTCCTCTTCTCAACTGAGCCAAGAGAAGGAGTAGTAGTGAAACTCGAAATCAAAGGCAAGTATAAGCTAATTTTGGTTGAATACATGTTGGTATTTCATGACTCTAGTAAGTCTATTTCATCTATAAAGTGCATTCAGCCTATATCCCCTCGTTCTTCTAATCTTTTATTGTAAGATGAAGTTCATTAATCAATGATGAATTACGAATCAAAGTGTTAGCTTGAGAATGAAAATTGAATGAGAATGATAAAAGCCATAGTAACATGGAGCAATGAGGATTTGGTACCAAATCGTATGCCAATACAGAAATAGCTTCAGTAACCTTGAAGCTTACGGCTAAGCCGTAAGCATGCCATGACTTATAATCCAAAGAGCAAAAAATTACAGTTCCTTCTATAGCCAAGCCACGGCTAAGCCATGGAATGTGATACGGCTAAGCCATAGCCTAGTCGTGACTTAATTGTAGACACCATACGGCCAAGCTGTAGGCTATTCTACGGCTCAGCCGTAGGTGCAGGTGAACAAGACTAAAACTACGGCTAAGCCGTTGTGTAATCTACCGCCAAGCCGAAGGCAACCCACGGCTAAGCTGTAAGCCATACATGGCTAAACTGAATTGACCTTGTAACTCTAAGTTTAAATAGGGGCATTCTAAAGACTTTGTAGGAACTTAATGTTGGGAGGCAACCACTAGGATCCCTAGATATTGTGCATAGATAACTGCGGAAATGTTTTTAGATGATGATGATTCAAGCACCTTACCTTTGAGATCTTTCTAATTTGATCTTGGTTTTACAGCATCCCGAAGTCTCAAGACCTTCTACTGTATTCTTTTATGCTTGAACTCACACCGGGGTGTGGGTATCTATTGCAAATTTTTCTTGCTCTAAAAAATGATATTTCTCTTGTGTGTTTTTCCTAGAGAGCAATAGCACATATTTATAAGCTACAATAGAGACCTTAAGAAGGAAACAAGGGATAGGCTTCTTATAGAAATAGGAAACCTTAATTCGACCCAAATTAGAATCCTAGATCTATGAATTACAATTCAGTCCACTCGAGAATTAAAATTGCACTCTTATCCTTATTCTTAGAATAATATTTTCAGCTTCTTGTTATTAAATGCTTATTAATCTTCCCACTTTAAGATTTCAGGTATCCATCGATTAAATAATTACTGACACTTATATTTAATCGATATCTTTATAATTCCTTGAGACCTTACACTTAACTTATTTGACATGTCGGATACAAAGTCCATCGTAGGGTTTAACATAATCAAAACTTATAAGCTTCATTAAGAGGATATCATCAATCCCTATTACGGGATGTGGATTCCGTCAATACACTAATATACACCATACACGTAGCTGTTGGAAATTTATACTAAAAGCATACTTTTATGTATTTGTCTTTGACTAATTTACTTATTAGTAAAGTTTACTTTTTCATCTTAATGAGAATTTATATGGGCAAATGATTGCATTATTATTTCTTATGCATAAGTGTGTCTTTTATTTTATAAAATAGACAAGTTGGTGTGTAGAGCTCAGCTTACACACAGAAGCCTTATTTGTCAGTTTTTATAAAATATAAGTTATTGTTATTCACAATTTAGATGGAGTTGGACACACCATCGGTACGATTGTAGCATGATATTTTAGTAGACTTGTCTTGGCTGCGGGAAGCGGTATAATTTTAACTCGTTATGCTTGTACGCTTTGTGTATATCGAACAGGACCGCTTTTGGATTATTGTCTTTATACTAAATATATAAGATGATTAAAATCCAAATGGTTTTTATGAGTGGTTGTACTTTTAATCCCAATATAAATAATAGATACGTGCATTTATTATTTGGCATTTTGATTTACAAAGGAGTGAGACCTTTTATGGGTCAATAATCTCAGTAAATTGGATGATGACACTACGTATAAGGTGCATATTAGTTTATTGATGGAATCCACATCTCGTAATAGGGATTAATGATATCCCTTTGATGAAGCTTATAAGTTTTGATTATATCAAACCCTGCAAGTGGACTTTGTGTCTAATATATTAAATAAGTTAAGTGTAAGGTTTCAAGGAATTATAAAGATATCGATTAAATATAGGTGTCAGTAATTATGTAATCGATGGATATCTGAAATCTTAACGTGGGGAGATTAATAAGCATTTAATAATAAGAAACTCGAAATATTATTTTAAGAATAAAGACAGGAGTTCAATTATAATTCTCTAATGGATTGAATTGTAATTTATGGATCTAGGATTCTAATTTGGGTTGAATTAGGGTTTTCTGTTTCCAGGAAACATATCCCTTATTTCCTTTTTAAGGCCCCTATTATAGCATATAAATATGCACTATTGCTCTCTGGGAAAAATACATAAGAGAAATCTCATTTTTG
The DNA here is from genome assembly GCA_037013555.1 of Sextonia rubra. Lineage (NCBI taxonomy): Eukaryota > Viridiplantae > Streptophyta > Magnoliopsida > Laurales > Lauraceae > Sextonia > Sextonia rubra. Next base: position 14,482,348 of record JASUAD010000008.1, read on the forward strand.
AGAACAAGGAAAATTCGTATAAGAGGCCCACACCCCAATGCTAGTTCGAGCATAAAGGAATATAATAGAAAGTCTTGAGACTTTTCGGCTATTGTAAAACCGAGATCAAATCAGAGAGATCTCGTAGGTATGGATCTTGAATCATCATCTTTTAAAAAATATTTTCGTAGAGATCTGTGTGCAATAGGTAGGGATCCTAGTGCTTGTCTCCTAACAATGGTATTAGAGCCAATCTTGATACTGCGCATGGATTGTAGAAAACATAATAAGATTATAGGTTGTTCTAAAAAACATATATTGCGGTTGTTGTAACTAACCCTTGTTTTGCAGCGAACTATCTAACCTTTGTTTTTGCAGTGATTGATCTGGTTATCATGGTTACTATGTGTGAATGTTATGTAAATGGATCCCATGAGTCAAATTTGAGGTTACTATTTTACATATTATCAAATTTTCAAGGTCATGTAATTACATTAATGTAGTATGTGAACTCCATTCATCAAGAGGTTTAGGATTTAATGTAATTTTTTATGGTGATGTAATTATATTGATATAGCATGTGAACTCCATTCATCAAGAGCCTTAGGATTTAATATAATTTTTTTTATATGAGGGACATAGGTTTTGAAGGTAGAAATTCGATTTCGAAGGAAGAACTTCATGAAAAAAAACTGGTTTGAGGCCGCTGCCCCCGAACCCTCGCTGGGGACACCCCCGAACGCCCTTGGGAGTTGACCGGGCAGCTCGGTCCCCACCAGGGGACGCCCCCGGACCTCCTCTGTGAAGCGCATGTTTTGAAGAAGTGGCAATCAAGAAGACAAAGGATCCTACTTGACCATGATAGTTAGGACTCTTATGTTGATTGTATTTCTTTTTTGTGCTTGGATGTCTATAAGTATCATAACTTGCTTTATATGATATTAGATCTGTTTAATACTGTTTAGAATGGAGAAATGAGAAGCATTCATGTAATTTGCACATAAAATTGAACTCTATCTTTTATTAATCACACCAATGCGATGATACATAAAGATAGGGTAACCTAGATATCTTGGTAACATATTACTTCAAAATTCTAAACCGGCCTTATTAAACTGTTATACAAGAACCCTCATTGTTAAATAACTAAGTGGGAGAAAGAACCTCTTATTTCCCACAATCTCCATCATTATTTGGTGGGAGATATAATTGATTTATGTGTTGACCTTGGAGTCATCCTCCTCATTGGATGAGTTAATTATGGAATCTCCAGTACAAACTCCTATATGGATGATTTAGGATGATTATTAGTATAGATCACTTCTCCATTTGACGGGACCGAATACAGAATAATGGACCTTGAATTAAATGATGGTGTACACTTAGCTATAAATAACAGTATGCTCTCTATCTGAGTCACTGTTATTATTTATAGGACCAAAGTAATGGCAGTTTTTTGGTTTTACTTGGTACGGTTTGTTGCCTTGATAGTAAAACTAATAGGTTATAATAAGTATGGTAGAAGTCCTCACATCAAGGCATACTATGCATAATGTTTTAAATTGTTGTCGGATTCTTTTATTAATTAACATAGTAAGCCTTTTTCCTTTTATTTAAATCCAAATTTTATTTGCCCATTATAATTTATTGATTATGTAATTTGCAGGATTTAAGATGGGAACTTTCAATGCACTTGCTGTAATTCTCAAAGAACACAAACTCACTAGCCTAATTATATTGACTGGAAAAGAAACTTGGATATTGTTATAACTGCTGAAGAGTACAAATATGTACTCAATGAGGTGTACCCAGAGAAACCTCCGGATGGTTGTACCAATGAGGTGGTTGTACAGGCATACAAAAAATAGATCAAGGCTGATGAAATGATGCGGTGTTACATGTTGGTATCGTTGTCAAATTTTTTGCAACATCAGCATCAGTCTTCTCCTACTGCCTATGACATCATGTATAGTCTCAAGGAGATGTTTGGTGGTCAGGATCAGGCAGAAAGGTAGATTGCCATGAAAGAACTGTTTAATACTAAGATGGTTGAAGGTACCTTTGTAAAGGACTATGTTTTGAAAATGATGGGACACCTCAATGCACTAGAGGCCCTTGGAGTTGAAATTAATGGGGAAACCTAGGTCGATATCATTCTCCAGTCCTTGACTAATTCCTTTGAGAATTTTCTCCTAAATTACAACATGAAAAGGCTTAATTTTTCTTTGACAGAATTACTTAAGGAACTTCAGGCTGCTGGGGGCCTTCTAAAAAAGTTAGCTAGTGTTCACGTTGCTGAAAAAGTTTTTGTTTCTAAGCTGAAAGACAAGAAGAAATAGAAAAAGGGTCAGAATCATAATACAATTCCTCAAGGGGGAAACAGACTTCAGGGAGGAGTGAAAAAGCCCAAGGGCAAGTGTTTTCATTGCAAGCAAGGCACTAGAAAAAGCAATGCCTAACTTATCTCAACAAAGTGAATAATAAAAGTAAATTTTATTCACTAGTCGTTGAATCATGTTTGGTTGTTATATCTACCGGTACCTGGTGTGTAAAAACAAGAGCCACTAATCATATTTGCAATTCTTTACAGAGGTTCCAGGAAACCAGGCAGTTAAGTGATGGGGAGATTTATTTGTTTAAGGGTGATGCTACGAGAGTAGCAGCAGTTGCAGTAGGAGATGTTTATCTAAGTTTTAATAGAGATAGGACTTTAATTTTAAAAGATTGTCTTTATGTTCTGTTCATTAGGAGGAATTTAATTTCTATTTCCAAGTTGATTAGAGACAGATATTCCATTTATTTTAAGAAATTTGCAATTATTAAGTACGAGAAGCGTTTCATCTGTACTGTTTCATTGGTGGATGATCATTACATTATTGATCCTATCTCTCCTAAACTGCAACTGATTAAATCGAATACCACAATAACCCTACCATGTAAGAGAAAGGAACCTTCACAATTGAACCAAACGTATCTTTGTCCTTTACGCCTAGGTCATATTAATCTAAACCGGATTTCAAGACAATTTGCAAATGAACCATTAAACTCATTGGAAGTGAAGACACTTCCAGTCTGTGAATCTTGTTTAGAGGGGAAAATGACCAAACACCCTTTTCAACAAAAGGCTATAGGGCTAAAGAACTATTGGAATTGGTTCACTTTAACTTGTGTGGACCCATGAATGTCCAGGCAAGAGGTGGATTTGAGTATTTCATTACGTTTATTAATGACTACTGAAGGTATGGGTACATAATTTACTTAATACACTGCAAGTCTGAATGCTTTGAAAAATCCAAGGATTATAGGGCGAAAATGGAAAAAAGTCTAAGTAAGAGTATCAGGACACTACGATCTGATCATGGTGGCGAGTACCTTTTTGGAGAATTTATGGATTACTTAGTACAAGAGGGGATTACATCCCAGTTGTTTGCACTAAGTACACCTTAACAAAATGGTGTAGCAAAACGAATGAATAGGACTCTTATGGATATGGTAAGGTCAATGATGAGTTATTCGGATTTGCCTAATTCGTTTTAGGAGCATGCTCTAGAAACAGTTGCACACATTCTAAACTTAGTTTCATCTAAGTCAATACCTACTACACCCATAGAACTATGGATGGGGCGCAAACCTAGTTTAAAGCATGTTCGGATTTGGGGTAGTCCAGCACATGTACTGAAAGGGAACATAGATAAGTTGGAACCAAGAACGAAAGTTTGCATTTTCGTTGGATATTCCAGAGGAACAAAAGGTGGTTTATTCTATAATCCTCCAGATCGAAAGGTCGTTGTTAGCATCAATGCTCGATTTTTTAGAAGAGGACTATGTAATGAACCATAAACCCAAAAGCATAACTATTCTAGAGGAATTGAAAGGAGAGAGACCTACCTAAATTTTTCCATTACCAGTAATACAGGAAGAGACATCACAAGATGAAGAATTTGGCTTTCCATTACCTCGTCATAGTGGGAGGATTGCTGAGTCTCAAGCTGATGATCGTCCAGGTGAAATCACCAACATGCTGGGTGACGAACCAGATCAGCATGTCGATGATGGTACACATTTTAGCACAGTGAGACATTACTCATACACAGACACAAAGTGTGCCTTGTCGTAGTGGGAGGGTTGTTCATCAACTTGAATGGTATATGTTCTTGGGAGAATCATTTGACAGAGTCCCTAATGAGGTAAAAACTGAACCCTGTAACTATAATGAAACACTCCAAGACAAAGATGCAGAACTATGGCAAAAAGCTATGAAATCAAAAATGGATTCTATGTACTCTAATCAAGTCTGGGATCTTGTAGAACCACTAGAGGGGATCAAACCTATCGGTTGTATGTAGGTCTACAAGAAGAAAAGAGGGGTGGATGGAAAGGTTGAACCCTTCAAAGTTAAGCTTGTTACGAAAGGGTTTACTCAGAAAGAATAAATTGATTATGAGGAGACTTTCACGTTAGTAACTATGCTAAATTTCATCCGGATTCTTTTATCCATTGTGGCTCATTTTGATTATGACATTTGGTAGATAGATGTTAAGATAGCTTTCCTTAATGGAAATCTTAACAAGTGCATCTATATGGTGCAACCAGATGGATTCGTAGCTGAAGGCCGTGAGCACATATTGTGCAAGCTCATGAGGTCCATTTATGGACTCCAGCAAGCATCTAGATCTTGGAACATTCATTTTGATGAAGCCATAAAATCTTATGGTTTTGAGCCAAACCCTAATGAATCCTCTGTGTATAAGAGGTGTAATGGCAGTGTGGTGGTTTTTTTAATACTTTATGTAGATGACATCCTACTCATTGGAAACGATGTCAGGGTGTTATCTTCAGTCAAAGTATAGTTGAGCAATTGGTTTAATATGAAAGACTTAGGAGAAGCTAGTCAAATTCTAGGGATCAACTTTTGCGAGATCGGAAAGAAAGAATGTTGAGCTTATTTCAAGCAATTTATATTGATGCGATTCTTGCTTGTTTTAGCATGCATGATTCCAGGAAAGGATTTCTTCCTTTCAGGCATGGAGTTACTTTATCTAAGGATCAGTGTCCTGAAACACTTGATGAGATAGAAAAAATGAAGGAAGTACCTTATGCTTTGGTGGTGGGAAACCTCATGCATGCAATGCTATGTACTAGACCTAATATTTGTTTTGCCATTGACATGATTAGCAGATACCAGTCTAATCCAAGGATAGAACATTGGATTACAGTAAAGCATATACTTAAGTACCTTAAAAAGACTAAAAATTATATACTGATTTACCAGGCCGAGAGTTTAATACCCATTGGGTACGTAGACTCGGAGTTCCAGTCAGATAATGATGCCAGAAAGTCAACCTTAGGATTTGTATTTATCTTAGGAGGTGGAGCCATAAGTTAGAGGAGTGTTAAGCAATCGTATACTGCTGACTCTACCATGGAAGCCGAATATGTGGTAGCTTCTGAAGCAGCCAAAGAGGCAGTTTGGCTCAGAAACTTCTTGATGGATCTAGAAGTGGCACCTTTGGTAAAATCACGCATAATATTTTATTGTAATAATACCAGTGCAGTTGCTAATGCAAAGGAACTTAGGATGCATAAGAAGGGTAAACACATCTAGCGTAAGTATAATCTCATACAAGAAATCATACAGAGGAGTGATATAACTGCACCAAGATTGCATCGGCAAACAATCTGACAAATCCTTTTATAAAGATCTTACCAACAAAGAGCTTTGATAGTCATGTGGAGGGAATGAGGTTGGAATATATGTCAGCATAGCTTTGAGTCTAAATGGGAGATTGTTGGAAATTTATACTAAAAGCATACTTTTCCAAATTTGTCTTTGACTAATTTACTTATTAATAAAGTTTGCTTTTTTTATTTTAATGAGAATTTGCATGGGTAAATTGTTGCATTATTATTTATTATGCATAAGTGTGTCTTTTATTCTATAAAATTGACAAGTTGGTGTGCAGAGTTCAGCTTACGTATAAAAGACTTGTTTGTTGGTTCTTGTAGAATATAAGTTATTGTTGTTCACAATCTAAATAGAAATAGACACACCATTGGTACGATTGTAGCATGATATTTTAGTAGGCTTGTCTTGGCTGCGGAAAATGGTATAGTTTCGACTCGTTATGCTAGTACATTTTGTGAGTATTGAACAAGACTATTTTTGGGTTAGTGTCTTTATATTGACTATATAAGATGATGGAGCCTTTTCCTGTGCATACGTCCCTCATGGACTTTTTTTGCACACTCTTTGGTGGGGCCCACTGTGGACCCTACCAAGGGATGAGATTATGGGGGTTGAAAATATCTATGTAAAAGCACCCTACATATTAAATTTGGTCCCAATCACATATCAGTAACCCCTTCATCCATGACTCATAAATTCATTCCGTTCGGATTAGTGTATAGTCAATCCAACGGTCCAATAAATTCGAATCCGACCAAAAGTTGGGGCGAGTTACTATCATGGGGTGCCATGTGTGTTGCAAGGTTTAGATTGATGATAGATAGGCCCCACCTAGAGTTCTCACAAAAAAGTGGTGAGAGACGGGTGTGTATGAAGATTCTCCTAAGATGATTAACATCCAAATGGTTATTATAAGTGCTTGTACTCTTAATCCTGATATAAATAATAGACACATACATTTAGTGTTTGGCATTTTGATTTATAAAGAAGTGAGAACCTTTATGGGTCAATAATCTCAGTAAATTGGATGACTACACTACTGTTAGGAGCTAAGCACTAGAATTCCTAGATATTGCGCATAGATCTTTGTGGAAGTATATTTTTAGATGATGATGATTTAAGATCCATACCTGCGAGATTTCTCCAATTTGACCTCGGTTTTATTGCAGCCCGAAAGTCTCAAGACCTTCTATTGTATTCCTCTATGCTCGAGCTCGCACAGGGTTGTGGGCCTCTTCTGCGAATTCTCCTTGCTCTAAAAAAATGAAATTTCCTTTGTGTCTTCTCCCGGAGAGCAATAGCGCATATTTATAGGTTACAATAGGGACCTTAAGAAGGAAATAAGGGATAGGCTTCTTATAAAAACAAGAAACCCTAATTCGACCCAAATTAGAATTTTGAATCCATAAATTACAATTCAGTCCACTTGAGAATTAAAATTGCACTCCTATCTTTATTCTTAGAATAATATTTTGAGCTTCTTATTATTAAATGCTTATTAATCTTCCCATTATAAGATTTCAGATATCCATCGATTAAATAATTACTGACACCTATATTTAATCAATATCTTTATAATTCCTTGAGGCCTTACACTTAACTTATTTGATATGTGGGATACAAAGTTCATCTGTGGAGTTTGACATAATCAAAACTTGTAAACTTCATCAAGTGGATATCATCAATTCTTATTACGGGACGTGGATTCCGTTAATAAACTAATATGCACCATATACGTAGTGTAGTCATCCAATTTACTGAGATTATTGACCCATAAAAGGTTTCACTCTTTTGTAAATCAAAATGCCAAACACTAAATGCACGTGTCTATTATTTATATTGGGATTAAGAGTACAAGCACTCATAAAAACCATTTGGATGTTAATCATCTTATATAGTCAATATAAAGGCAATAATCCAAAAGTGGTCCTATTCGATACACACAAATTGTACTAGCATAACGAGTCGAAGCTATACAATTTTCCACAGCCAAGATAAGCCTACTAAAATACCATGCTATAATCGTACTGATGGTGTGTCCAGCTCCATCTAGATTGAGAACAATAATAACTTATATTCTATAAGAATTGACAAATAAGTCTTTCGTGCGTAAGTTGAACTCTACACACCAACTTGTCTATTTTATAGAATAAAAGACACATTTTTGCATAGGAAATAATAATAAAACCATTTGTCCATATGAAATTTCATTAAGATTAAAAATTAAACTTTACTAATAAGTAAATCAGTCAAAGACAAATATATAAAAGTATGCTTTCAGTATAAATTTTCAATAATCTCTCACTTAGACTCAAAGCCATGCTGACATGTATTTCAACCCCATTCCCTCAACATGACTATCAAAGCTTTTTGCTGATAAGCTCTTTGTAAAAAGATCTGTCAGGTTGTTTGCCGATGCAATTTTAGTCACAATTATATCACCCCTCTCTACGATTTCTCCTATGAGATGATACTTACACTAGATGTGCTTACCCTTCTTATGCATTCTAAGTTCCTTTACATTAGCAACTGCATTGGTATTATCACAATAAAGTATTATAGGTGATTTTACTAAAAGTGCCACTTCTAGATCCATCAAGAAGTTTTTAAGCCAAACGCCTCCTTGGTTGCTTCAGAAGCTGCTACATATTCGACTTCTATGGTAGAGTCAGTAGCACATGATTGCTTGACATTGCTCCAACTTATAACTCTACCTTCCAAGGTAAATACAAATCCTGAGGTTGACTTTTTGGTATCATTATCTGACTGGAAGTCTAAGTCTATGTACCCAATGGGTATTAAGCTCTCGGTTTGGTAAATCAACATATAATTTCTAGTCCTCTTAAGGTACTTAAGTATATGCTTTACTGCAATCCAATGTTCTCTTCCTGGATTAGACTAGTAACTGCTAATCATGCCAATGGTAAAACAAATATTAGGTCTAGTACATAGCAATACATACATGAGGCTTCCCACCATCGAAGCATAAGGTACTTTCTTCATTTTTTCTATCTCATCAAGTATTTTAGGATATTGATCCTTGGATAAGGTAATTCTAAGCCTGAAAGGAAGAAATCCTTTCTTGGAATCATGCATGCTAAAACGGGCAAGAATCACATCAATATAAACTGCTTAAGATAAGCCCAACATTCTTTGTTTCCGATCTCGCAAGAGATTGATTCTTAGAATTTGACTAGCTTCTCCTAAGTCCTTCATATTGAATTGACTGCTCAACCATACTTTGACTGAAGATAACACCTCGACATCGTTTCCAATGAGTAGGATGTCATCTACATAAAGTATTAAGAAAACCACCACTCTGCCGTTGCACCTCTTATGCACATAGGATTCATCAGGGTTTTGCTCAAAACCATAAGATTTTATGGCTTCATCAAAACCAATGTTCCAAGATCTAGATGCTTGCTTGGGTCCATAAATGGACTTCTCAGTTTGCATAACATGTGTTCACGGCCTTCAGCTACGAATCCATCTGGTTGCACCATATAGATACACTTGTTAAGATTTCCATTGAGGAAAGCTGTCTTGACATCCATTTGCCAAATGTCATAATCAAAATGAGCCGCAATGGATAAAAAAATCAGGATAGAATTCAGCATGGCTACTAGTGTCCAAGTCTCTTCATAATCGATTCATTCTTTCTAAGTAAACCATTTCGAAACAAGCCTAGCTTTGAAGGTTTCAACCTTTCCTTCCACCCCTCTTTTCTTTTTGTAGACCCACTTACAACCAATAGGTTTGATCCCCTCTAGTGGCTCCACAAGATCCCAGACTTAATTAGAGTACATAGAATCCATTTTTGATTTCATAACTTTTTGCCATAGTTCTGCATCTTTGTCTTAGAGTGCTTCATTATAGTTACAATGTTCAGTTTTTAGCTCATCAGGGACTCTGTCAAATGCCTCTCCCAAGAACATATACCGCTCAGGTTGACGAACAACCCTCCCACTACGAAGAGGCACACCCTGTGTCTATGTATGAGTAGTGTCTCGCTGTGATAAAGTTAATCCTGGTGTACCAACATCGACATGTTGATCCGGCTTGTCACCCAGTAGGTTGGTGGTTTCACCTGGAGTATCATTAGTTTGAGACTCTGCAATCCTTCCACTATGACGAGGTAATGGAAAGCCAAACTCTCCATCTTGTGATGTCTCTTCTTGTGCTGCTGATAATGGAAAAGTTTGGGTAGGTCTCTCTCCTTTCAATTCCTCTAGAACAGTTCTGCTTTTGGGTTTGTGGTTCATTACATAGTCCTCTTCTATGAATCGAGCATTGGTGCTAACAATGACCTTTCGATCTTGAGGATTATAAAACAAACCACCTTTTGTTCCTCTGGAATATCCAACGAAAATGCAATCTTCCGTTCTTGGCTCCAACTTATCTATGTTCCTTTTCAGTACATGTGCTGGGCTGCCCTAAATCTAAACATGCTTTAAACTAGGTTTGTGCCCTATCCATAGTTCTATGGGTGTAGTATGTATTGACTTAGATGGAACTAAGTTTAGAATATGTGCAGCTGTTTCTAGAGCATGCCTATAGAACAAATTAAGCAAATCAGAATAACTCATCATTGACCTTGCTATATCCATAAGAGTCCTATTCCTTCGTTTTGCTACACCATTTTGTTGAGGTGTACTTGGTGCAGACAATTGGGATGTAATCCCCTCTTGTGCTAAGTAATCCCTAAATTCTCCAAAGAGGTACTCGCCACCATGATCAGATCGTAGTGTCCCGATACTCTTACTTAGACGCTTTTCCATTTCCGCCCTATACTCCTTTAATTTCTCAAAGCATTCGGACTTACGACGCATTAAGTAAATGTACTCATACCTTAAGTAGTCATCAATATACGTAATAAAATACTCAAATCCACCTCTTGCCTGGACATTCATGGGTCCACCAGATCAGTGTGAACCAATTCCAATGGTTCTTTGCTCTATAGCCTTTTGCAGAGAAAGGGCACATGGTCATTTTCCCCTCTAAAAAAGATTCGCAGACTGGAAGTGCCTCACTTCCAATGAATCTATGGTCCATTTGCAACCAGTCATGAAATTCGACTTAGATTAATATGACCTAGGCATGAAGGCCAAAGATATGTTTGATTCAATTATGAAGGTTCCTTTCTTTTACATGGTAGGGTTATTGTGGTATTCAATTCAATTAGTTGCAATTTAGGAGAGATAGGATCAACAATGTAAAGATCATCCACCTATGAACCAGTACAGATAAAATGCTTATTGTACTTAATAACTGTAAGTTTATTAAAATAAACAAAATATCCACCTCTAATCAACTTGGAAACAGAAATTAAATTTCTCCTAATGGAGGGAACAAAAAGATAATCTTTTAAAATTAAAGTCCTATCTCTATTAAAACTTAGATAAACATCTCCTATTGCAACTGCTGCACTCTCATAGCATCACCTACAAGCAAATAAATCTCCTTATCACTTAGCTGCCTGGCTTCCTGGAACCTCTGCAAAGAATTGCAAACATGATTAATGGCTCCTATATCTACACACCAGTTACCAGTAGATATAACCGCCAAACATGATTCAATAACTAGTGAATGAAATTTACTTTTATTGTTCACTTTGTTGAGATAAGTTGGGCATTGCATTTTCCAGTGCCTTGCTTGCTTGCAGTGAAAACACTTGTCTTTGGGCTTTTTCACTCCTCTTTGAGGTCTGTTGCCCCCTTGAGGAACTTTATTATGATTCTGACCCTTTTTTCTATTTCTACTTATCTTTCAGCTTAGAAACAAAACATTTTTAGCAACGTGAGCACTAGCTGACTTTTTCATAAGGCCCTCAGTAGCCTGAAGTTCCTTGAGTAATTCTGCCATAGAAAAATTGAGCTTGTTCATGTTGTAATTTAGCTAAAATTCTCAAGGGAATTAGTCAAGGACTGGAGAATGATATTGACTTAGGTTTCCCCATTAATTTCAGCTCCAAGGGCCTTTAGTTCATTGAGGTGTCCCATCATTTTTAGAACATGGTCCCTTATAAAGGTTCCTTCAGCCATCTTAGTGTTAAATAATGTTTTCTTTGCAACCTGTCTTGCTGCCCGATCCTGATCACCAAACATCTATTTGAGACTGTATATTATGTCATAGGCAGTAGGAGAAGACTGATGCTAATGTTGCAAAACATTTGACATAGATGCTAACATGTAACACCGCGCCATCTCATCAGCCTTGATCTATTTTTTGTATGCCTGGACAGCCACCTCATTGATACAACCATCCAGAGGTTTCTCTAGGCAAACCTCATTAAGCACATATTTGTACTCTTCGGTAGTTAGCATAATATCCAAGTTTCTTTTCCAGTTAATATAATTAGGTCCAGTGAGTTTGTGTTCTTTGAGAATTACAGCAAGTGGATTGAAAGTTCCCATCTTAAATCCTACAAATTACATAATCAACAAATTATGATAGGCAATAAAATTTGAATTCAAATAAAAGGAAAAAGGCTCCCTTTGCCAATTAATAAAAGAATCCGACAGCAATCTAAAACATTATGTATAATATGCCTCGATGTAAGGACTTCTATCATACTTATTTTGTTTAGATAGGATATAACCTATTAGTTTTACTATCAAGGCAACAAACTGTAACAAGTAAAACCAAATAGCTGCCATATAAAAAGAAAATGAAAGATAATCTATAGTGTACAATACCACTGTAATGAATCATATTGGCCACTGAGCCATTGTGCTCATAATTATATATGTGATGCTTGATATGTGCCCGCTGATTCTCTCTCCTTTCCCTAGTGTGAAGGAATTTGTCTATCATTTAAGTCCTTGTATTAAAACCTTGTTTGATATAAATGGAGAATATATTTAATAAATCTACTTTTGTTTGCTGTATAATATAATTTAAACACCTAGGACTCTTTCGACCTTTTTATGTGTCGATGGTGAAGACACTTGGGGGCATGAAAGCTGTAACTTTCATGTTGAACAGTTATATAAAATCATTGAAGGGTTTTTGATAAAATAAAAACTCAACAAGAAGCAAATGAAATCACCATCATGAGGTAGGACCAACTTCCAATTCTGAGGGACAGACATTTCTTTCTTGTAGGTTGGACCATGTTGTTGCATTCAATTAAAACCTATAGCCATATATCAATTTTGTAGGTTTTTGTCAAGGATGCTAAACATTATCACAACATGGTTATTAGTACCTATTGAGAGTTCTGTTCCTAATATTTTTAATTGCTTGTGATTAGCTTAGATATGGACAAGAATTGGATATTACATTATCAAAACTGACTTAGTGCGGAGAACAGGGCCGCGGTGAACTCATTTATTGATTTTGTAAAGGTGAATTCGAACGGGGTAGCAGTGATTAGGTGCCCATGTAATGATTGTTGTAACCATCGAAAGCATGACTATGGAATCATGAGAAATCATTTGCACATTTATGGAATGATGATCTCATAAATGCAGTGGATAGCTCGCGGGGAACCTATAGTTGAATCCAATGATTCGGATGAAAGCGAGGATGAATTGGAAGAGAATCAGGATAAATACGATGAGTTGATAAAAGACCATCGTAAGGGAACTTACTAGGAGGAAGCTACTCAAGAGAGGGATGATGTGCAGGATTTTAAAAGATTGTTGCAGGCTTCCTATCATGGCCTATAACCAAGATGCAAGAGCTCAAATACTCTATTAGCATTTGTCATCAAGATATTGCATGTGAAGGTCGAAAGTGGATATAGCAATAAGTCGTTCACCAAGGTCTTGCAGATTTTTAAGGACTTCTTACCCGAAGGTCATGTGGTGCTAGCCTCAATTTACAAGGCAAATAAATTATTACGTGACTTGGGCATGGGATACAAGAACATAGATGCTTGCAAACATGATTGTGTGTTGTATTAGAAGGAGAATGCTCAATTGGATAAATGTCCAAAATGTGAAAAGCCTAGGTACAAGGTCAATGATGGCAAGTGAAAGAAGATCCCTCATAAGGTGCTCCATTGCTTTCCATTGACACCGAGGTTCCGCAAATTGTATATGTCAAGGAAGACAGCCACAGAGATGAGATGGAATAGTGCTAAGCGCGTTGATGATGGGATGGTGAGGCATCCGGTTGACTCCATGGAATGGAAAGAATTTGATAAGAAATATCTAGAGTTTGCCCGAGAGACACGTAATTTGAGGCTGGGGTTAGCCACCGATGGATTCAACCCTTTCAGTAACATGAGCACCTCCTATAGCATGTGGCCTGTCATACTTATACTTTATAATTTGCCACCATGGATGTGCATGTAGGAGCCATTTTTAATGATGTATTATTTATTCCAGGACCAAGCTCACCGGGAAACGAGATCAATGTATATCTGAGGCCCTTGATTGATGAGTTAAAGTACTTGTGGGATAACGGTGTATCGACTTATGATGCCTCCACTAAACGGACCTTTCATATGCATGCTGCTGTGATATGGACCATAAATGACTTTCCTACATATGGCAACTTGTCTGGGTGGAGCACAAAAGGTTAAAACGCTTGCCCCTCATGTAATGATAGCTCATTAGGGGTGAAGTTAAAAGAAAAGATTAGGTACATTGGCCATCGAAAAAATCTGGAATTGAACTACCAATGCCACAAAAGCAAGGCCTTCAATGGTCAGCCTAAGCATGAAAAGAATTCTTTGGATTTGCCGGTGCAAAAGATACTAGACCAGCTAGAAGAACTAGCACCGTCAAGTTTGGCAAGAACAAAAAAAGATGACGTGACTGTTGAGAACTGAATTGGACAAAGAAAAGCATCCTATTTGAATGGCCTTACTGGAAGTGCAAAAAACTCCGACACAACCTTGATCCCATGCACATTGAGAAGAACATTTGTATAGCTTTAGTTGGAACAATCTTGGCATAAAGGGCAAAAACCAGGACATGGAAAAAGCGTGTAAGGATTTGAAAAATATAGGCATCAGGCCAGAGTTGCATCTAGTGGAGAAGGTCGATGGATCTAGCTTAAAGCCGTTGATGGATCCAGCTTGAAGCCACATGCCTCTTACACTTTGGAACCAAAACATAGAGATAAATTTTATGAATTCTTGAAGTCGATTAAATACCCAAACGGCTATGCGGCGAACCTCTCGAGGTGTGTAACCTCAAAAAATGGTAAATTATTTGGTTTAAAGATCCATGATTGCCACATCCTTATTCAACGCATCCTTCCTATTGGTATGCATAGTTTTTTGAATAAGGATATTTGTACAACATTGTTTAAGTTTGGCAGTTTTTTTAAGACCTCTGCTCGAAAACACAAAGACACAATGATTTGAAAAAATTGGAGGAGCAGATAGTTTTAATATTGTGCAAGCTGGAGATGATTTTTCCTCTTGCTTTCTTTGATGTAATGGTTCATCTGTCGGTTTACTTACTGCGCGAGGCCATGCTTGGTGGACCGGTGTAATATTGGTGAATGTACCTGATAGAAAGGTAATAGTTAATGATCATTGATTAATTATTTATTTATTAATGCAATTGCCTTGCATTGAAAATTGAAATTGTTATCATTGGTTGTTTAACGGTTTCTGAAGACCCTAAAATGGTACGTTCACAACCGAGCTAGGCCAAAAGGTTCGACCGCTAGAGCTTACATTGTCAAAGAGTGTCTTACTTTTTGTTCAATGTATTTAAGACAGATTGATCGAGTTAAACGCTATGATGATGGTGGCGAACGTGGCCTGGGGATGTCAGTCTTTACACAAACTGTCCATCTAATTGGAGTGATGGTAAGGGCACATGATCCTTTAGAGGGAGAGCATGACATGGCTTATTGGTTTGTGCTGAATAATACCCCTGAGGTGGAGCTGTATCTACAGTATGTGCTTCAATCTAGCCATATTTATACATTGCTTGTTAACTTTTTGATTTATTTTCTACTTTTAGTTATTCACTAAAAGCTGCCTTGAGTGGGGAACACAAGAATTTAGTACAAAATCAAAGAGGAGGAGAAGTCGGGTAGGTACAGCGAAAAGAGTTTGCAAAATGGTTCAAACAACATGCAAGACATATAAAACATTATCATATTAATTGCTAGACATTATTGGATTACACTTCAAATGACATTAGCATAATACATTTGTCTTAATTTGCTTATGTAGATGAATCAATTGTGAACTAAAGGGTCGGCAGAAGCTACTGATGAGATTTGGTCATTAGCAAATGGCCTTAGTTCACCAGTGAATCTATATCAGGGGTGTGATTGTAATGGCATCCGATATCACACTAAAGACTATGAGAAATGCTGTAGGAGTTAGAGTAGTGGCTTGGTTGTAAAAGGGGAATACGAAGGAGAGAGACATGATCACTATGGATACATCCGCAAAATTTGGGAATTGTCCTATTTGTAAGGGGGTAAAGTGGTTTTATTTGAATGTGAATGGTACCACACTAGTGCCAAGCACAAGATAAACATTGAAAAACATGTTACAAGCATTGATTTCATGGGTCATTGGTGTAAGGATGATACATTTGTCCTACCAAGTCAAGTCACACAAATCTTCTACATCAATGACACCAATAAAGGGAAAAATTAGAGAGTTATAAAATAGGTCAAGCCTTGGGGAGTATGGGATGTACTTGCTAAGCAGGATGACGATGATGATGATGATGTGGCCAATGATGCATTTCAGCAGGACCAAACCACATTTGTTGTCCCAGTCCTCGTCGATGATACTAGTGTCCAATACTGTATGGATGATAGAGATCTTGAGATCGTTCTCAATAATGAGTTAGTAGACGAGGAGAGCCAAGATGAGGATGAAACACTAGCAGAGTATGAAGATGAAGAAGAAAATGATGTACTTAGTCAGTTTGACTCTGACATGGAATATGACATGTAGTGTTTGTTTCAGGTTTTGCACATGTAATGATTGAGTAAATTAATAAAGATCTTACCTTACGGAATGACATTGTCTTCAATTTCAATGTCTCTTGTGATTTGTTCATATATGGATAAAACATTTCTATATTTCATAGTTTATGGTTATTTATGTATATCATAGTTGCAAACGATGGTAAACGAAGAGAAAAAATGGGTCAAAATAAGAAAGCTGTCCTGTCAAGTGCAAGCATTCAATTATTTATTAAAGAGTCCTCAGAATTTGCTTCACCTAAAGGATGGTTTAAGTCCTCAGAATTTGCTCCTTCGTGTTGATAATCTAAATTGGCCTCATAAGTTAGGTAGCATTTTCCTAAAACTTAAGTGGCTCGTACTGAAGAACATATGAACGATTGATGACAAACTACTTAAATATCCAAACGTGAAAGGCGTCGTGAACCTTGCCAAATTTACTGGCAATGCTAACCTATAAGCCACATCCCCAACTCTCTGAATGATTTCAAATGGTCCGATGATTCTATGAGACAACTTACCTTTCTGCCCAAATTTTAGTGTCCCTCTGGCAGGCGACACTTTCAGAAACACAAGGTCTCCCTTTGCAAACTGAAGATATCTCATCTTCAGATAAGCAAGATGCTTTTGTGTGCCCCTTGTAACTTTCAATATATTATGAATCTTCTGTGCCTTTTCATTGGTATCGTTGACTATCGATGGTCCATTACAACTCCTTACACCTGTCTGCTCCCAACAGATTGGGGTCCTACATTTGTGCCTGTACAAAGCCTCGAAAGGTGTCATACCAATACTGGAGTGAAAATTGTTGTTGAATGTAAACTCACATAAGGGGAGACTCTTCTGCCAGTCTTTCGAGAAATCCAATATGCATGCATGATGAGTCTTTAAAAATGCATATTTTTATGCACATTTTGACTCATTTTAAGGGCGTATTGAGTCAAAAGAGCCTCATTTAGTGTTATCTCATGGTTTCAAGTATTTTAAATTCATTCTAGTGCATTTCTGCATAATTTTTTAAAAAATCGCATTTTTTACATATATTCATGAAACCTGCCAGTTTTGGAAAGTCTATTTTTGGAAAGTTTTGTGAAAATTTATATTCTCATGAAATAAATTGAATTTTAATCATCATTAGTTCATTCACATAAAATCATGAAAAATGGTGTGCATTTTCATTGTCATTTCAGGAGAGATTAGCCCACATTCATGCATTTTTTTATATTAGGGTTAAAATTGTCTTTTCACATGAACTCACATTTGTTTTATAGTACATTGATGATATGGTTCCCATTTGTAAACAATTGAGGCAAAGAAATTATTTTTAAAGGAAGAGAGAAAAGAATTGAAGAGAAGAAAGAAGATAGAAGAAAAATGCAAAAATTGGCTTCATGGTCTCACACACACATATACATGTGTGGGGTATAATTGTAAAACATCCAAGATGAGGTCCATTTATTTGTTGCACATTTTCAAGAGAATTTGAAGAATATCTCATCAAAAATGGTGAATAAAAGCCACGTAGGAGTTCTTCTTTAACAAGAAGAAGATTTGACGAAAATAAAAATGGGCATGAAGGATCCATAACCAAATAACCAAAGGAGGATTTTGGATCAAATTTGTGTGCCTAAAGAGAAGAAAAAATCAATGAAGAATTATTTCAAAAGTTCTCCTTGAGTTTGGAGCCAATAAGGAGTACCTTCTAAAGGAGGTAAATTGACAAAGCAAAAGTTAAAGGAGGAAGATTTTACACCTTATGTGGGCCAAGTTTGATTCCAAGAAAAGATTCTTATCCCTACTTTATCTCTCCAAACATTTAATGCAAGGTGGCAAAGACAAAGAAAGAAAGAAAAAGCAAAGAAGGAGAATTCAAAAAGAGAAAGTCAATCTCGTATTATTGTGGACAGCATACATTAAAATGCTCATAACTCTCAAATTGAGTGTCAGATTTGGATATTCTACCTACCATTGGAAAGCTCTTTTCTATTAATTATTTGTAGGATGCAAGATTGTGCCAATCGGAGTTAAAATGACAAAGATTTGACATCGGGAAGTTTACTATACATTTTTAGGCAGGATTGCAAAGATTTTGGAATGCTTATCATGGAGCTTAATTTGTTTCCAATTTTATCAAATCAAGTTTGAGAGGGAGTGTAACACTCCGACCCAGCTTGACCCCGTTTAGCGGTTAGTTAATCTTGTTTTTGTTGTTAATTGTGTTTTGTTTGTGTTTTGTTTTCGTTACGGGTCATGGATAGGTAGTTGGGTTGAGTTTGACCTGGATTAAGTAGATCAAGCCCTTTTTCGTAATTTTAGCTTTTCTTAGACATGGTCATTTTTGCATCATCTTGAGGTCAACGCGTGTCTTTCGTTGAGCTCGTTAACTTTCGTAACTACGTCATTTGCAACCGACGTCGTGTGTTTCGATTGGACCTTGATTTGACTCAAACTGAAAATAGACTTATGACTTGGCCCTTCTTGGAATTTGATCAACCCATTACTTATATAAGCTCTCACCCAATTCACCAACACTCACGTTCTCTCTCTTGTTCTCTCTCGTTTTCTCTCAACTTCACTGTGCACGTGGAATTCTCTTCTCCTTCACTTGATTTCTCTCCCTCGATCTAGCTTGTGGTTCTTGCATGTGCAATTGAGGTGAGTGGAAGTCTTCCATTCTTCTCATCTCCTTTCTCTATCTCTTCTCCTTCTTGCTTCTTTGCATGGTGTGTCTGTGTGTTGTGGATTTCTCTCCATCTCTCATGCATGCATGTGGTTTTGCTTGTGTTA
Organism: Sextonia rubra; assembly: GCA_037013555.1. NCBI lineage: Eukaryota > Viridiplantae > Streptophyta > Magnoliopsida > Laurales > Lauraceae > Sextonia > Sextonia rubra. Next base: position 14,501,696 of record JASUAD010000008.1, read on the forward strand.
GGTTGTGTTTGGATCCAAGGGCTACCATTGTGCATTTGAATTTCCAATTGAGGCAAGTATAACCATAACATTGAGAACCCATGTTGGTATGCTTTGATTTTGGCTAGCTCACATTGATGTGTGTGGAAAACATGTGTTTACAGCCCATTTGATACTTATTGGTTCAGTACTTGTGTATTCCCATTGATAGATTGCATTTCTGATGCATTTCCAGACATTCTGTACATGTTTCAGATTTCTGAATTCGTGCAGGTACGGCTAAGCCGTATAACACCTACGGCTCACAATCCAGAGAGGAGAAAAACCCAGTTTTCCTCTACGGCTAGGGCACGGCTAAGCCGTGGAATGCCCTACGGCTAAGCCGTAGCTCAGCCGTGGCCCAGCCGTAGAACAATACAGGGTGCAATTTCTGGAATAACTGAGAGTCAGCAAATGACAGACCTTCTACGGTTCAGCCACGGCTAAGCCGTAGACCACACACGGCTAAGCCGTAGCACACACACGGCTAAGCCGTAACCACACATGAAGAATAAGGCTAGGTGTAAAGATAAGACCTATATGACCTTCATGATAGAATGTAGAGCACCTAGACTTGCCCAACGGAATGTGATACTACGCGTGAATGATCTCGAGGGCTGCGAATCATTCATGTTCGTTATCCGGATGTTAAGCACCTCCCCATGGGTGTTGGTTTAAGGGACTTCGTGCACAGCCCGATTCAAGGCAACACTAGACAACGGTGTATCGAATAACTTAAAACTACATCATCATGCACGGTTAGAAACACCGGATAATTAGATTAGAATTGGTTTGTAAACTTAAGATGATTCGATTCACATGATTTGTTGCATAACATATTGCATTCGACCATTGATCTCAACACTCTACATGATTACGTATGTTTCGTTATTTTCACATTTTGGTTTATTTACCCTGAGTATGCATGTATGATGTGTTCATTCACGGATCTGCACGTATGATAAGTTGTCACGATCTACTCAGGATTTTCATGATTGACTCCGTATGGTCAGGCACTACTTAGCCTCAGCCTTAGGATCCCAACGGGGTGAATTCGGTATAGTTTATATGGCCTGCTGCAGTATGGATTTTGTCTTGGGGAACCGGACCCCAGGAAACCGAGACCCATTGTACCCTGGCCCGGACAATGGTGTTCTTTGCATGTTACAAGATCCCTCTTTTGGGAGCATATGGTAATGTAGTAGCCACTAGTCATGTACACAGCATGTTATCCTTGATTCACACAGCATCTTTCTTTCTTGCATGATAGCCTAGTATACGAAAATGCTTTCTTTAATAACATGATGTTCTTTATTCTATTAGACACAGCGTGTGTTAACTTGCTATGGTTTATACTTTGCTGAATCTTCGTATTCACAGTTGTTTTGGTGTTGCAGGCCCAGATCCCCCTGCCGAACCCTCGCCGGTCGGCCAGGCTCCAGTTGAGACCCCCGGGGCCCCCTCAGGCCTAGAGGAGTGGATGTGATCACTCCACGGGAGAGCGTTCATGGCATGCATCCTTTTGGAGTCTTGTGTTGTGTGGATTTTCAGACTTGTATATGTCATGACATGTCACTATTGTCTATATCTTTTGTTCATTTTGTAAAACTTCATATGTAATTATGTCAGTCCTTTCTTGTATTATCCTCTTCTTGCTTTGTAGTTTATGTTTCTGATATTTACAGCTTCCGCATACTTGCTTGGCACGTGTGCTTGTTCCCTTGTGCGTGTGCATTTAGACCCGGTCTACGTGTACAGGCACGGGAGTACGTGTGTCATTAGGTTTGGCTTTTGCTAACCCCCGAACCCTGGGCTCGGGCTGTGACATACGTATTGTATGGTATCAGAGCATTCCTTGCTCCTTCCTTGTTCTAGATGATAAGCATGTAGGCATGTAGGATCGTGGTGAGGACACGATTATTTCTTTGTGCTCTTTCTAGACTTTGGGGTTTGTTGGGCGCTCTTGTGTTGTGTTTGTGTCTGACTCTTTCCATTTTACAGGATGGCATCAGGTTCTGGTTCGCAGCAGAACGCCGGAAATAACGAGAGCGGATCTGCCCCGTCACCGCAGACACCGAATACAGATGAACGCATCCTTATGCTATTCCAGTCCCTTCAGGCACAATCGCAATCGATGCAGAACTTGCAAGCCCAAGTGACAACCATGCTAGACCGACAAAGTCAAGCCCCAGTTCAGTCGCACGTGGACCAGCAGGTGATCTTGCAGCCTCGAGAGAGTGACCCGAATGCCCTCTATGGGAAATTTCGCAAGCGAGGAGCTATTGAGTTCTATGGGATAGAAGAGCCACTGAAGGCAGAACAGTGGTTAGAACAGACGGAGGATGTCTTTGAGACAGTTGTGTGCACGAACCGACAGAAGGTCGGGCTAGCAACTTCCATGCTGAGAGACGTTGCAAAGACTTGGTGGAAGAGCGTGAAAGACTCCTACAGAGACATTCTTAGCGCGACAGTGTGGGAGATGTTCAAGCAACAGTTCAGGAGGAAGTTCATCCCGGCTCATGTGTTTCGAGCCAAGGAGGTTGAGTTCTTAGCTCTCCGTCAGCAGCAGATGACAGTAGCAGAATATGTGAACAAGTTTATGCAGTTGTCGCTTTTTGCTCCGGACATGATCAGCACCGAGGAAAGGAAGGTGAACAGGTTTGTCGAAGGTTTGCATCCCCGGTACATGCATCACGTGACTGCGTTTCAGCGTCCGGCTACGTTTGACGATGCAGTGGACAGGGCCTATTCTGCCGAGGCCATCCACCAAGCTGCTAGAGCCGTTGAGCCTAAGAGACAGCCGCCTTTCAGTGCACGAGGACAAGTACAGAAGAAGACCAAAGGCCAGCAGAGTACTTCTAGTTCTACTGGAGTGACTTGTGGATATTGTGGTAGGAACCACACGACTGAAGCTTGTTGGAGGAAGGCCGGTGCTTGTTTCATTTGTGGTTCAAGGGAGCATATGATCGCCAATTGTCCTCGACATAGAGCCTCTGGTGCAGCTCCATCTGGTCCTACTTCCGGCACAGTTCCTAGCAGGCCTAGTGCACCTACAGCTCCGAGCAAACCGCAGTCAGCTCGTCCAGGCTCGAGACAGCCTCGCCAGTCAGCCCGTGCTTACGCTGCTACCCACGAGAGTGCCGAGGATCCACAGGTGGTTGAAGGTACTGTTTTGATTTCGCGCGTCGAGGCATTAGCTTTGTTCGATTCGGGGTCTACACGATCTTATGTAGCACCTCATTTTGCCGAGCGGTTACCTCAGCCGTCTAAGCCGTTGCCATATGTGTTGGTTGTATCCACCCCAGTTGGCAAGCGAGTGGAGTGTAGTATGTACTACCCCCATTGCGACGTGCAGATTGCAGGTCATCAGTTACCTGTTGATTTGATCCTGTTGTCGATGCTGGACTTCGACGTGATCCTTGGTATGGATTGGCTCGCTCGATATCGTGCCTGTGTTAACTGTTACAACAGGACGATCTTCTTCGATTTAGGCAAGGGCTTCCGTTTCGAGGGCAGTCAGCAGAGATGCCCCAGACGTGTGATTTCGGCGTGTAAGGCAGATCGCTTGATCCGCCGAGGGTGCGAAGGCTTCATTGCCTTTATCTCAGCGAAGAAGGAGCCGAAGCAGCTAGGTGAGGTTCAGGTGGTCTGTGACTTTCCAGATGTCTTTCCAGACGATGTGCCAGACTTACCCCCGGTTCGAGATGTGGAGTTCGCCATTGAGCTTGTTCCCGGCACGGCACCGATCAGCAAGGCTCCGTATCGCATGGCCCCAGCAGAGTTGTCAGAATTGAAGAAACAATTGCAGGAGCTTTTGGATAAGGGTTTCGTTCGCCCGAGCGTTTCACCTTGGGGAGCACCAGTCTTGTTTGTCAAAAAGAAGGATGGTACTTTTCGGATGTGCATAGACTACCGCCAGCTGAACAAAGTGACGATCAAGAACAAGTACCCCTTACCCAGGATCGATGAATTGTTTGACCAACTTCAGGGCGCAGCATATTTTTCGAAGATTGATTTGAGGTCTGGATATCACCAGTTGAGAGTCAAAGAAGATGACATTCCCAAGACTGCCTTCAGGACTCGTTATGGACATTATGAATTCCTCGTGATGCCTTTTGGACTAACCAACGCACCTGCAGCTTTTATGGCACTGATGAATCAGATCTTTGCTCCTTTCTTGGACCAATTCGTAGTTGTGTTTATTGATGATATACTGATCTATTCTAAGTCAGCAGAGGAGCATAGGGAGCATTTAAGAAAAGCCTTGTCGTTGTTGAGAGAACATCGATTGTTTGCTAAATTGTCGAAGTGTGATTTTTGGCTTGAGCAGGTGGCATTTTTAGGTCATATCATTTCACGAGAGGGATTGGCAGTTGATCCATCTAAAGTAGAGGCAGTAGTGAATTGGCCTAGCCCCAAGACAGTGTCAGAGATTCGCAGTTTCCTTGGTCTAGCAGGTTACTATCGCCGATTTGTTCAGGACTTTGCTAAGATCTCTTCTCCTTTGACGAAGTTGACCAGGAAGAACGTACCATTTGATTGGACTGAGGAGTGTGAAGCCATTTTTCAGACTTTGAAAGAGAAGTTGACTACAGTCCCAGTGTTAGCCTTGCCAGATGGTTGTGAAGGATTCGTGGTTTATTCAGATGCTTCTCGAGTTGGTCTAGGTTGTGTGTTGATGCAGCATGGGAAGGTTATTGCCTATGGATCGAGACAGTTGCGAGATCATGAGAAGAATTACGCCACCCATGATTTAGAATTGGCAGCCATCGTGTTTGCGTTGAAGCTGTGGAGACATTATCTATATGGTGTGCAGTTTGAGGTTCGTTCTGACCACCACAGTTTACAGTATTTATTCACACAGCAGGAGCTGAACATGAGACAGCGGAGATGGCTTGAGCTTATTAAGGATTATGACTTCCCGATCAAATATCAGCCAGGCAAGGGGAATGTGGTGGCAGATGCGCTCAGCAGGAAAGCAGAGTCAGTGCAGCTCTTGAGCAGTTTCCTTTTAGAGTTTCGTGGTCTCCCTGTTGAGGTTAAACTAGTGGATGAGTGCGTGATGTTGGCTAGTACGCTAGTGTTTCAGCCTGAGTTGATTCAGCAGATTAAGGACAGGCAGTTTGAAGATCTAACTTTGAAGCGCATTCGAGACCACATTGGAGACAGACCCGATTTCAGACTCGAGGATGGTATACTCTACTTTCGGAGTAGGTTGTGCGTGCCAGCAGTTGATGAGTTCAAGGAGAAGCTGATGAACGAAGCGCATTACGCTCGCTACGCGATGCATCCAGGCAGCACGAAGATGTTTCGGAATCTCAAGGATCGCTTCTGGTGGAACAACATGAAGAGAGAAGTAGCAGGGTTTGTTGCTCGCTGTTTGACATGTCAGAAGGTGAAGGCCGATCATCAGAGACCGCCAGGCTCGTTGCATCCTTTGCACATACCGCAGTGGAAGTGGGAAAACATCACCATGGACTTTGTTTCCGGGTTACCGCCGACGAGCAGGAAGAACAATGCCATTTGGGTGATCGTAGATCGATTGACGAAGTCAGCCCATTTCATTCCTTTTCGGAAGGGTATGACATTTTCAGAGATGGCTAGGAAGTTCGTGGATGAGATCGTCAGGCTCCATGGTACCCCCGTGTCGATTGTATCCGATCGTGACAGCCGTTTTGTTTCCTCTTTCTGGAGAGCTTTCCAAGAGGCTTTGGGTACGAAGTTGAGTTTCAGCACGGCATACCACCCACAGACGGATGGGCAATCAGAGCGGACGATTCAGACTTTGGAGGATATGTTGCGAGCCAGCGTGTTGAGCTACGAGAAAGAATGGGATCTTCATCTATCGTTGTGCGAGTTCGCCTACAACAACAGTTTCCACGAGAGCATTGGGATGGCACCATATGAAGCATTGTACGGGAAGAAGTGTAGAAGTCCGGTTTGTTGGGAAGAAGTTGGAACCCGCAGTTTTCACGGACCGACGATCATTGCCGAGACTACGGAGAAGGTACAGAAAGCCATTGAGAATTTGAAAGTTGCTCGGTCAAGACAGAAGAGTTATGCAGACACCCGCAGACGACCCTTAGAGTTTCAGGTTGGCGAGTGGGTTTTTCTGAAGGTCTCACCGATGAAGGGTACGATCCGTTTCGGCCAGAAAGGCAAGTTAGCTCCACGCTATGTCGGACCGTTCGAGATCAAGAGTCGGATTGGTGATTTAGCCTATCGATTAGAGCTTCCCGAGATGTTTGCAGGAGTGCACAACGTTTTCCACGTTTCGATGCTTCGGAAATATGTTCATGATCCCTCCCATGTCATTCGCTACGACGAGGTTCAGATTCAGCCGAGTGCTGCATACGTTGAGCGACCGCTCCGTATCGTGGGAACCCGAGAGCAGATACTCCGTACCAGAACGATTCGATGGGTCAAAGTGCTTTGGGAGCATCACAGTCCCGATGAGGCTACTTGGGAGTTAGAAGAGCAGATGGCACGCCAGTATCCCGATTTGTTTTCCCAGGTATGAGCGAGTTAGTGTTCATTCCGAGGACGGAATGATTCTCAAGTGAGGGAGGATGTAACACTCCGACCCAGCTTGACCCCGTTTAGCGGTTAGTTAATCTTGTTTTTGTTGTTAATTGTGTTTTGTTTGTGTTTTGTTTTCGTTACGGGTCATGGATAGGTAGTTGGGTTGAGTTTGACCTGGATTAAGTAGATCAAGCCCTTTTTCGTAATTTTAGCTTTTCTTAGACATGGTCATTTTTGCATCATCTTGAGGTCAACGCGTGTCTTTCGTTGAGCTCGTTAACTTTCGTAACTACGTCATTTGCAACCGACGCCGTGTGTTTCGATTGGACCTTGATTTGACTCAAATTGAAAATAGACTTATGACTTGGCCCTTCTTGGAATTTGATCAACCCATTACTTATATAAGCTCTCACCCAATTCACCAACACTCACGTTCTCTCTCTTGTTCTCTCTCGTTTTCTCTCAACTTCACTGTGCACGTGGAATTCTCTTCTCCTTCACTTGATTTCTCTCCCTCGATCTAGCTTGTGGTTCTTGCATGTGCAATTGAGGTGAGTGGAAGTCTTCCATTCTTCTCATCTCCTTTCTCTATCTCTTCTCCTTCTTGCTTCTTTGCATGGTGTGTCTGTGTGTTGTGGATTTCTCTCCATCTCTCATGCATGCATGTGGTTTTGCTTGTGTTAGGTTGTGTTTGGATCCAAGGGCTACCATTGTGCATTTGAATTTCCAATTGAGGCAAGTATAACCATAACATTGAGAACCCATGTTGGTATGCTTTGATTTTGGCTAGCTCACATTGATGTGTGTGGAAAACATGTGTTTACAGCCCATTTGATACTTATTGGTTCAGTACTTGTGTATTCCCATTGATAGATTGCATTTCTGATGCATTTCCAGACATTCTGTACATGTTTCAGATTTCTGAATTCGTGCAGGTACGGCTAAGCCGTATAACACCTACGGCTCACAATCCAGAGAGGAGAAAAACCCAGTTTTCCTCTACGGCTAGGGCACGGCTAAGCCGTGGAATGCCCTACGGCTAAGCCGTAGCTCAGCCGTGGCCCAGCCGTAGAACAATACAGGGTGCAATTTCTGGAATAACTGAGAGTCAGCAAATGACAGACCTTCTACGGTTCAGCCACGGCTAAGCCGTAGACCACACACGGCTAAGCCGTAGCACACACACGGCTAAGCCGTAACCACACATGAAGAATAAGGCTAGGTGTAAAGATAAGACCTATATGACCTTCATGATAGAATGTAGAGCACCTAGACTTGCCCAACGGAATGTGATACTACGCGTGAATGATCTCGAGGGCTGCGAATCATTCATGTTCGTTATCCGGATGTTAAGCACCTCCCCATGGGTGTTGGTTTAAGGGACTTCGTGCACAGCCCGATTCAAGGCAACACTAGACAACGGTGTATCGAATAACTTAAAACTACATCATCATGCACGGTTAGAAACACCGGATAATTAGATTAGAATTGGTTTGTAAACTTAAGATGATTCGATTCACATGATTTGTTGCATAACATATTGCATTCGACCATTGATCTCAACACTCTACATGATTACGTATGTTTCGTTATTTTCACATTTTGGTTTATTTACCCTGAGTATGCATGTATGATGTGTTCATTCACGGATCTGCACGTATGATAAGTTGTCACGATCTACTCAGGATTTTCATGATTGACTCCGTATGGTCAGGCACTACTTAGCCTCAGCCTTAGGATCCCGACGGGGTGAATTCGGTATAGTTTATATGGCCTGCTGCAGTATGGATTTTGTCTTGGGGAACCGGACCCCAGGAAACCGAGACCCATTGTACCCTGGCCCGGACAATGGTGTTCTTTGCATGTTACAAGATCCCTCTTTTGGGAGCATATGGTAATGTAGTAGCCACTAGTCATGTACACAGCATGTTATCCTTGATTCACACAGCATCTTTCTTTCTTGCATGATAGCCTAGTATACGAAAATGCTTTCTTTAATAACATGATGTTCTTTATTCTATTAGACACAGCGTGTGTTAACTTGCTATGGTTTATACTTTGCTGAATCTTCGTATTCACAGTTGTTTTGGTGTTGCAGGCCCAGATCCCCCTGCCGAACCCTCGCCGGTCGGCCAGGCTCCAGTTGAGACCCCCGGGGCCCCCTCAGGCCTAGAGGAGTGGATGTGATCACTCCACGGGAGAGCGTTCATGGCATGCATCCTTTTGGAGTCTTGTGTTGTGTGGATTTTCAGACTTGTATATGTCATGACATGTCACTATTGTCTATATCTTTTGTTCATTTTGTAAAACTTCATATGTAATTATGTCAGTCCTTTCTTGTATTATCCTCTTCTTGCTTTGTAGTTTATGTTTCTGATATTTACAGCTTCCGCATACTTGCTTGGCACGTGTGCTTGTTCCCTTGTGCGTGTGCATTTAGACCCGGTCTACGTGTACAGGCACGGGAGTACGTGTGTCATTAGGTTTGGCTTTTGCTAACCCCCGAACCCTGGGCTCGGGCTGTGACAGGGAGTAGGGCTTGAAAATGTATAAATAGGGCACCCATCTCCTGTACTCTTCATGAAAAAAGAGCTCTTTTTCTAGATCTCTACACTTCATCTTCTTCATCCCTCTCTCCCTTCATCCTAGTCCTCAAGAAGGCTTGGCCCTAAGGCCACACAATAACCTTGGGAATTTCAACTAGAAGAGGTTTTCTTCTTTTCCATCCGAATATATATTTTTCTTGATTTTATTTGACAAACTCTTGTAAGGATTTTTACATGTTAGTATAATGTTATTCTTCTTAAAATTTTTCTTTTTTTCTTATGGTTTGTGTGGAATTTTATTAATGTTTCTTGTGCTTAGATTGACAACCCATGATACTAGGATCATATTTAAAGAAATCATCAACCCGGTTTAAAAGGAAATTTTGAGAAGATAACTTTACTGCCTTTACTACCTTTATTGCATTTAAATTCTTGTTTACTACATTTACTTTTCTTGCAATCACTACATTTAAATTTCAGCTTTTCACTACATTTAAATCCCTGAAAATTTTCTATTTATTTTGATGTTCTTTGTATTTCAATGTTTTGTTTTATGCATAGTTTAATAGCTGAAAGTTTCGTTATAGCATGCATCACTTATTGGTGAGTTTATTAACATGGGTTAAGTGTCAAAATAACTAAGTTTCAAAATTATTTGATCGAAGTCAAAATTCAGATCTGATTATCACTTTGGATGACCAACATCAGTTTATGTTGAAATCAATTTCTGCTAAAAATCTAAAAAATATATGTTTGGTTCACGTGTTCGTTGTTAGTTCATTTGTGATATCTGAAAAGTATTAAAACACATGATTTGGAGCAGGATTTTGAACATGTTTCAAATCTGAAATCTGAGTTATAGCACTTACAATTTAGAAATTCCGCAACATTATATTGGTGCCTACACATGTCAAGTACTCATGCATTCATGCATTGTTTAAATTGGAAAGTTCATGGACTATAAATATTTCTGGAAGCACCATTAAAAACTGAAATTTCATCTCAATTATGCTCAGAAAAACTTTAGTTTCGGACATGAAAACAATCTAAGAATAGCTTGCCTTTGTAGTAAAATTCTGCACTGCAAAATTTTTGTAGCTAGTTCATTCATTCATATATATTTTTTCTGTTTTTCAATCTTTTTCTTTGCTGTTTTTTTTTATTGAATTCATGCATTCATTAAGTATGTTCTTCAGCTGTTAAATTTAGATTAGGTTTGCATTAGGTTTGACTCATATTTTTGTTAACTTTTGCATATCATTTAACTTTCTACATTTTTTTTTCTTGGCATGCATTGTTTTGAATTGTTGATTTGTTTTATTCTTTTTAACTTTCTAATTTAGTTTTTATTTTATTGGAAGTTTTAACTTGTGTGTTATCATGTAGTAACTTAGTTTTTTTTTCTTTTAAGGAAGTTTTAGATGTAGGAGTTTCAATTTAGGAATTGTTATTGTAATTGTTTAATTTTTAGGAATGATTGTATTTCTTAGATTTTAAATTAGGCTAGTTTTAGGTTTTATTTAGGGCAGGTACAAGTTGAAAACTTTGTTGAAACATTGCTCCCTATGAATCGACCTGATCTCATTAGTTTTTATTACTACATCGTGGCTCTACACTTGAAGTTCACGATTAAGTTTTTTGGTGCCGTTGCCGAGGAGCACCATTAAAGGTAACTTTTCTAACTTTCTCTATTTTATAGCTTTGTGGGTGTGTTTTAATTTTGGCATCTTTCTAAGAATAAGAGGATGCATGGAATGATGAGCCACCCTAAAATGGAATAGGAAAGTGTATGGATTGTTAGAAAGTACACTTTACTCTAATTTTTAGATACTTTGTAAAATTAGGAAAGGTTACTATTTTCAACTTGCCATAACTTCTTTTAGAAGAAAGTACACCTAAAGTGATCTATTCGCTGTCCTTATTCTTTGCTGTACCTAAGAAAGCCTTTGCCCCTATAGTGCGCGATCGCTAATCTGTTTAGGAAACTGGTCCTTCAAACAGGTCCATCTATGACTTTACCACTTCCTGGTGGCTAACCTGGCCGAGTAGGCTTCATAGGACTGGAATGGAGAACTAAGGAAACTTTTCAACGTTAGGGAGTTATTTAGTTCCTTGCATAATTTAGGTTTTTCTCATTTTTTTTAACGTAAAAATAACAAAAATGATTTCAAAAATGGATTGGTGGGAATCCACAAACATGAGGGGACTTGACAATTGGTAAACCAATAGGAAAGGAATCAATGCTAATGGCCCACCGAAGTCCTAGCGTGCCTTGTGCGAATAAGAAACGATTGCAAAGTTACATCAAAGAAATCATTCAGTTGGATCTTATGAATGGAAGTGGGCTAATAACTATGATCATCATTACAATGAGGATTTCGTGAAGGCTTTTAATGGAATAATTAGCTCAAATCATCAACTAATAAGAGTCCTGCAAGATTACCCATACCCCACAAAATCATTCACTCCTATGGATGTGGGAATTCAATGGTGAGCTGAATCAAAGTCAAATTAATGGCATTATCACAATGACATGGGTAGTATGTGTAGTCCAAATTGGGTTGATCAATCCCTTGACAATTGGGGAAATGGACCAAATATGGGTCATATCTCTTATTCCCAAGAATTTACTTTAGACGGGTCGTATGACTACCCCTCACAAGATACATCATATGTACCCCCTCTACCTCACTAGTCATATGCAACTCATAATCCCTCTCCGCCCGAATGGTCATCTGAACCACCACCACCCTCGAACAATTCTTTGGAGAATACTATAGCCAAATTCATTGAGTCCACACAAAACACCATCCAATTCATACAAAATTATTTACAATGCATGGAAAGCCTAATGATTTCAATTAGTCAAACATCGTTTGAAATGAGAAAAAGAAATGACACCCTTAGAATTGAAGATGATCCCACATTCATTAAAGATCTTGTAGTATGGATCACACGAACACACAGTGGATATCCAAGGGTGCATATAAGAACATGGATGATGCTGTCATGCATGAATCAATTGATGAATCACATGAGCCTGTGTGCCCTACTTTTCCTCAATACCGGCCATTCCACTTCACTAAGAGGAATCTATATCTTTTTACATAAATCCTTTCTATAATTCAAATTCCTCTGATGATTTTAGCATTACGGTCTTTCAAAAATTTGATATACCTATGATTGATGAAACTGCAAATGAACCTAATGGGGCCCAAAAGGAAGATTACAATTGGGAGGATGACCCCATTTTTCATATTTCTAAGTCAAATAATCTGGAATCCTTGGAATCCATTGCATTTATTGGCCCCCAATGTTATTAAAAGAAACTTGTGGAATTGGAGAATACTGGTCCCATTCAGACTCCCAAGTTTGAAAATTCAGAACCCTTTGAGCCCGTGTCTGAACGGAATACTAAAATTGAACTAATGAAATTTGTGGCATGGGAGGACCTAGGGCCACCCAGTTACTCTTTACATCCTTTCCTATCTTGTAACAATCCATTTTTAAGGGAGGAGGAAGAGATTTTCTTTATGGTCCTTCTACACATAGTCTATAGAAACATGCGGTCCTCATGGTTTCATCTCTTTCCTTGCTTCCTGTAAACTGTGTGGAGGAAAATTTCATTTGGAATCCGGGTTTACTTATGATTTCAAATCCAATAGTGTGGGTTTTTTCTTTTCTTTTTAGCATAGATATTTTCTTTTAGCATAGCTTCTTGTCTTTTGTTCTTGTTTTTCTGTTTTATCTAACCTTGGACAGGGAGCAGCTCAGACACATTTTCAGGTGACTTCTTCTCTTTACCCTCTTTTACATTTATTCTTCCTCATGTTACTTTTATAGTTCTATATTGCATATATAAACATCAAGGACGATGTTCATCTTAGGTTAGGGGTGGGAAAAAGCGCGCTTGTCCAATTCTGGACAAAATTTTTGGATTTTCCTGTCACTTTTATCATTTTAGGTTTTAATCATTTTAGTTAGCTTTTAGAGAAAAAAAGTTTTAGGACCTTTATTTTTTGTTAGCATTTTCTTTTCATTTTAGAACAGAAAGTTTTCAAACGAAGTGAAGTGATTTGAAGATGTGTAGAAATCTAAAATTTTTGTACTTTTAGAAAGAAGTAAAAAGAAAGTTTCCATTTTCTAAATGAGGAAACATATCGACAGATTACCAAAACTTGCTTTTAACATACATATACGTATAATTTTTTTACATTTTGGATAAGAAGCTTCAATATTGTTTTTGGAATTTTTCTGGAGAATACAATGAGAACTTGAAATTTAGTTTGTAGAATATTTTTGTTTCCCAGTTCATTTTTGGTGAATTGTATATACTAGACTAGAACCATGATGAATTAATTCGAGTGAAATGAGAACTGCCACCTAGTGTTTACTTTCGATGAAAAAAAAAGAAAGAGAAAACAAGAGCATATAATGAGAAGTTTGTGACCAGTTTGGGTTCATAACCTTTTTAACTCGAGTTAGTAAGCCCAGAGGGATATTTTCATATCTAGTGTCCTAAAGCCATTTGGTTTGGGAGTCATTGGCCTAACGCTTATTACATGGGTTTAATTAAAAAGCTTAAGGGACCTAAACATTGTACAGTCACAACAAAATAATTTGTTTAAAAAAAGATGAATTATGGTGCAACGAGAGTCCGTATAAATTTTCAAGGGATATGTGCAGAAATGCAGAAAGACTAAGCTTTCTCCTTAGATCCCACTTTTTGTTATATCATATGAACTTGGAAATTTCTACGTTGGAAAAAGTAAGTGAGTGAGGAGTGTCCATAAAAGTTTGCAAGGAAGTATGTGAGGGGAATGAGAAGGACCAGATTTACTCTCTAGATTCTAACTTTTTTATATCGTATGAAATTAGGAACCCTTGTGTTGGAAAAAGATAGCGAGAGAAAAAGAGGCCAATTGGAGTAAATGGTAAAGTGGCAGCTATCTAGTAGCTTTAAGAGGAAATTTCTTTTTGCTAGATTTGAAGGGATCAGACTATTTAAACGAAAAAGTCTATTTTTGCAGCATTATTATGGAATATTCGAAATAGGTTTCTGATGTATACAATTTCCCACCATGCAAGCAAGTTGGTTTAAATTTGAGAAAGTTTTTGAAAATAGAATTGTGGATCGGACTTTGAAAAGTATGAAAGTTTGATTATTTCAGATTTCAAAAATATCTGATATGAGTGAATTTTCTTTTGGGGAATTTTTTTTTCACTTTTAAGTTTTTTTTTAATTTTCCTTTTAAAGGAAAGAGAATTTTGTTGGTATATTCACTACAAACCCTCACAAAGCATAACTCATCCACTAAGGGGAACCTAAGGGTTTAAGGGATTGCTACATACGCTAAATACAATCGAGAGTACCAATGAAAGTGGCATTGCATTCATTTTTTTTCTTGCATTGCATTAGTTTTAAGTTAGATTAGGTTAGGATGGAAGCCTTATACTTTTCATAGTTTTTGCTAGGGACTAGCAAAATGCTAGTTGAGGAGTTTGATAAGTCTTTAAAAATGCATATTTTCATACATATTTTGACCCATTTTAAGGACTTATTGAGTCAAAAGAGCCTTATTTAGCATGATCTAGTGGTTTTAAGCATTTTAAATTCATTGTAGTGCAATTCTGCATAATTTGTTTAAAAATCAAACTTTTTGCCTATATTCATAAAACCTACCAGTTTTGGAAAGTCTATTTTTGGAAAGTTTTGTGAAATCTATATTCTCATGAAATAAATTGAATTTTAATCATCATTAGTTCATTCACATAAAATCATGAAAAATGATGTGCATTTTCATTGTCATTTCATGAGAGATGGGCCCACATTCATGCATTTTTTATATTGGGGTTAAAATTATCTTTTCACATGAATTCACATTTGTTTTGTAGGAAATTGATGATATGGGTTCCATTTGTAAAGAACTGAGGTAAATAAATTATTTCCAAAAGCAGGGAGAGAATAATTGAAGCGAAGAAAGAAAATAGAAGAACAATGCAAAAATTGGCTTCATGGTCTCACACACATATGCACATGTGTGGGGTACACTTGTAAAATATCCAAGCGGGGTCCATTTATTTGTTGCACATTTTCAAGATATTCTCAAGAGAATTTGAAAAATATCTCATCAACGATGGTGAAGGAAAAGCCACAAAGGAGTTCTTCTTTGAGAATAAGAAGATTTGAAGAAAAAAAAAATAGGCATGAAGGATCCACCACCGAAGGAGGATTTTTTTTTATCAGATTTGTGTGCCTAAACAGAAGAAAAAATCAAGGAAGAATTATTTCAAAAGATCTCCTTGAGGTTGGAGCCAATAAGGAGTACCTTCTAAAGAAGGTAAGTTGACAAAGCAAGAGTTAAAGGAGGAAGATTTTACACCTCATGTGGGCCAAGTTTGATTCCAAGAAAAGATTCTTATCCCTACTTTATCTCTCCAAATATCTCAATGCAAGGTGGCAAAGACAAAGAAAGAAAGAAAAAGTACAGAAGGAGAATTCAAAAAGAGAAAGTTAATCTTGTTTTACTGTGGATAGCATACATTAAAATGGTCTTAACTCTCAAACTGAGTGTTGGATATGGACAATCTACTACCGTTAGAAAGTGCTTTTTGAGTAGATATTCGTAGGATGCAAGATTACACCAATCGGAGTTAAAACAACAAACATATGGCCTCAGGAAGTTTACTATACATCTTTAAGCAGGATTGCAAAGATTTTGAAAAGCTTATCATGGTGCTTAATTTATCCAATTTTATCAAATCAAGTTTGAAAGGGAGTAGGACTTGAAAAAGTATAAATGGGGCACCCCTCTCCTATACTTTTCATGGAAAAAGAGCTCATTTTCTAGATCTCTACACTTCAACTTCTTCATCCCTCTCTCCCTTCATCCTAGTCCTTAAGAATGCTTTGCCCTAGGGCCACACTACACCCTTGGGGATTTTAGCTAGAAGAGGTTTTTTTCTTTTCCATCCTAGCATGTATTTTTCTTGATTTTATTTGACAATCTCTTGTATGGATTTTTACATGTTAGTATAATGTTATTCTTCTTAAAAATTTTCTTCTTTTCTTATGGTTTGTGTGGATATTTTATTAATATTTCTTGTGCTTGGATTGAAAACCCAAGATACTAGGATCATATTTGAAGAAATCATGAACCCAATTTTAAAAAATTTTTTTTTGAGAAGATAACTTTACTGCATTCACTATATTTAAACTCATGTTTACTACATTTACTTTTTACATTTAAATTTCAGTTTTTCAATAAATTTAAATTCCTGGAAGTTTCCTTTTTATTTTGATGTTCTTTGCGTTTTAATGTTCTGTTTTATGCAAAGTTTAGTTGCTGAAAGTTTTGTCATAGCATGCATCGCTTTTTGGTGAGTTTCTTAATATGTGTAAAGTGTCAAAATAACTAAGTTTCAGAATTATTTGATTGAGGTTAAAATTCAGATTGGATGATCTCTTTTGGATGACCAACATCAGTTTATGTTGAAAACAATTTCTGTTAAAAATCTAAAAATTATATGTTTGGTAGACATTTTCGTGTTAGTTTAGTTGTGATATCTAAAAAATATTAAAACACATGATTTGGAGAAGGATTTTGAACATGTTTCAAATTTGAAATCTAAGTTACAACACTTACAATTCAGAAATTCTGCAACATTGTATTGGTGCCTACACATGTCAAGTACTCATGCATTCATGCATTGTTTAAAGTGGAAAGTTCATGGACTATAAATATTGCTGGAAAGACCTTTAGAAAACTGAAATTTCATCTCAATTATGCTCAGAAAAACTTTAGTTTGAAACATGAAAACAGTCCAAGAATAGCTCACCTTTGTAGTAAAATTTTGCACTGCAGAATTTTTGAAACTAGTTCATTCATTCATGCATATGTTTTCTATTTTTCAATCTTTTTCTTTGCTTTTTTTTATTGAATTCATGCATTCATTAAGTGTGTTCTTTAGCTATTAAATTTATATTAGGTTTGCCTTAGGTTAGATTCATATTTTTGTTAACTTTTGCATATCATTTAAATTTTTGCATTTTTTTATGGCATGCATTGTTTTGCATTGTTGATTTTTTTTAATTCTTTTTAACTTTCTAATTTTAGTTTTTATTTTCTTGGAAGTTCTAACTTGTGTGTTATCTTGTAGTAACTTAGTTTTTTTTAAGGAAGTTTTAGATTTAGAATTTTCAATTTAGAAATTGTTATTGTAATTGTTTAACTTTTAGTAATGGTTGAATTTGTTAGATTTTATATTAGGCTAGTTTTAGATTTTTATTTAGGGTAGGCACAAGCTGAAAACTTCTTTAAAACATTGCTTCCTACGGATCGACTTGGTCTCACCAATTTGTATTACTACATCGAGCGCTCTGCACTTGGAGCTCATGATCAATGTGCGCAACATGTCCACCAAAGTCTAGTTGGTTGTCTTTGTCTGCCCGTCTGTTTGAGGATGATAAGCCATGCTGAAGTTCAACCTCGTGCCCAACAGATCATGTAGTCGCATCCAGAACTTGCTGAGAAACCTCAGATCTCTATCTAACACAATCGAGACTGGGTTTCCACGAATTCTAATAACATCTTCCATGCACATCTTAGCAACTCATCTCTTAGCATCTTCATACTCATTGGTAGGAAGTGTGTAACTTTTGTCAACTGGTCCACTATCACCCAGATACTTTCTTTGCCATGTAACAATGGAAACCCTGAAATGAAATCTATCATAATGTACTTCCATTTTTTATTTGGCACTCTAGCTGCCTAAGAAGTCCTGGGTGCCTCTTATGTTCTGCCTTAACCTGCTGACACACTAGACACCTTGAAACAAATCTTGCCACTTCCTTTTTCATGTTGTTCCACAAGTAATGACTGCGAAGATTCTAATACATCTTCGTATTACCCGAGTGAATGGTGAAACGTAAATGATGTACCTCTCTAAAAATCTCATTCTTCAGCTTGTCTATGTTTGGCCCATATAATCGGTCTTGATAGTGCAATACACCCTCTAGCAATTTGAAGTCTAGTCTGCTCGTAATCTGCTCAATCATTTTGACCAATTTTAGATCCTCTGCCTGTTTGCTCTTGATCTTGCCTAAAGTCTTTGATTCCTATGTAAACATGCTAGCCAACATAACTCTATCATTGATTGGCTGCAATTTAACCCCCATATCTATCAAAATCTCTAACCAATTCCACTTTGCTAGCATACATGCATTTGTTGCTGCTCTTCTACTTAGTGCATTTGCCACTATATTGGCCTTCCCAAGATGGTATTTGATTGGAAAATCATAGTCTTTGATGTATTCCATCTAACTGGTTGCCTCATGTTCAACTCTAGCTACGTGAACAAGTTATTGTAGACTTCTATGGTCTGAGGGCACTTCAAATCTCTCTCTACAGAGGTAATGCCTCCCCATCTTTAATACCAAAACTATTGCTGCAGGCTCTAAATCATGAGTATCGTACTTTTCTCATGTTCCCTGAGCAGTCTTGACCTGTAGGCCACAACTTTTCCATCCTACATAAGCACACATCCTAAACCGATTCCTTAAACGTTCGTGAAAACTACAAACTTACCCCCCTCTGATGGAAGTGTGAGCACTAGAGCTATAGTCAATCTCATCTTTAGCTCTTGAAAGTTAGTCTCACACTCCTTAGCTCACACAAAAGGAATGTCCTTCCACATTAGCTTAGTCAATGGTGTTGGAATAGATGAGAAACTCCTTATGAATCTTATGTAGTAGTCTGCCATGCCGAAGAAATTATGGATTTCTGACACTATTTTCAGACTCTTCCAACTAATTACGACTTCTATCTTCACTGGATCTACTTTAAATCCATCTTTGCTGATGATGTGACCTAGGAAAGTCACCTGCTTTAGCCAAAAGTCACACTTGCTTAATTTAGCATAGAGATGATCCCTCAAAGTCTAAAATAATGATCTCAAATGCTGCTCGTGATCATCTCGAGATCTAGACTAGATCAACAGATCATTAATGAAAACAATAGCCAACTGGTCAAGACCTGCGTAAATATCTTGTTCATCATTGCAATGAAAACCTTGGGGCATTCGTCAATCCAAACAACATCACTTGGAACTTGTAATGACCATATCTAGTCCTGAACGTTGTCTTTTGGATAACTTGTTCTCTGCTGGTAACCTGGTCTCAAGTCTATCTTAGAAAAGAACTCGTTTGCCTAAAGCTGATCATACAATTCATCGATTCTTAGTAATGGACACTTGTTCTTAATCGTGACTTGATTGAGCTGTTTGTAGTTAATGTACATTCTTATAGAACTATCCTTTTTCTTCACCAATAGAGCTAGTGCTCCCCGTGGTGACACATTAACCCATATACAGCTTTTATCTAACAAGTCTTACAACTGATGTTTTAATTCTCTTAGCTCTGCTAGTGCCATTCTATATGGAGCTTTTGAGATCGGTGTTGTCCCTGGAACTAACTCAATTGTGAAGTTTAACTCTTGAATCAGAGGAAGTCTTGGGATCTCATCTGAAAAAACATCTGAAAATTCACTTACTACTAGTATTCCTTAGGCTGTTTATCCTCCGTGATAAACGTTAAGTGTCCTTCACAACCGCTCCTCAACAAACTAACTGCCTTTAGCGCTGATACTCTGCTCGATTATGGCCAACAAGCTTTACTAAAACTGAGCTTATTTTCACTCAAATGGTCTTGTTGAAACAATCCATGACTGCTCTATAAGTCGATAACCAATCCATCCCTAAGATGACATCAAAGTTGTGCATCTTGAGAATGGTCAAATCTGTAAGGAAAGTCATGTTTTCAATATGAATTTAAGTCTTTAGGAAATGTTAATGACATCTGACTTGGGTACCTACTAGTGTGTTGACTAATAAGGTAAAATCTAATGGTGCTACCTCCCCATGTAAATGCTTAGCAAAATTACAAAAAACAAAAAAATGGGTGTTACTCGAATCAAATAATACTTTAGCATCTACTTCGGAGATAGCGATAGTACTTTCAACATAATCTCCCGAAGCATTAGCATCCTCTTGGTTAATCACATAAACCTAGCCCACCTACTCAGGCCATTGGTGCTGGAACTGCTATGCTCTCCTTGCTGGTCATAACTGTCCCCTGCCCTGCTGGCCTCTATCCTGATTCTACTGTCCCCTAAACTATTATTGCTGCTGTTGCTAGGCTGTTCCTAAATACTATTTGTTATGTGTTATAGCTAATCAATATTAATACTACTGTAAAGCCTAAGGCTGTTGGAAGTAGGTGGGTCTCGTGGATCGATGTTCAAAACTTTTGACCCACTTGACACAGGGATCAACTATCCATATGACCAAAAACCTAATCCAGGATGCATTACCCTCAATCTCGTGACCATGTACAGTAAATATTCTATCTAAAAAGTAGAATCAAATAGCACTAAACATCCATAATAATCTACGACATGCAAGAAGTAGATCATACTTTTGGAGATTCGTAGTGCTTTAATGGAGAAGTTGCGACTCTACTGGTGATGAGAATCTTTAACACCTCTTAGCCTTCCACGCTATGACCCGAATTGGATTTCTTTTCTCAAGAAGATTGGTGGAATCTTCAGGAGAAATCCCAACTCGAAACTCCAAGGAACTAGAAGAGAGAAGGAGAGAGAAACTCGTGCAACTCTTGCACGAACAAGGTTTTGGGCGTGAGAGAGACTCTTATTGGACGTCCAAGAGATTTTATATACTTTTAAATCTTTTCCTTGCTTAATTGAAATAGAAGTCTTACTTCCAAAGCAATTAGCAACTTTCTCCTTTCTTAACCCTTCTGTCTAGAGTTCAAGTCGGATTAGTATTTTCCAATAACTTGGGCTAGCATAGGGACCACTAGGGATTCCTTAGAAAGCTGGCTCCAACTAGAACACCGCGACCCCACATCTCATGTGCAATCCGGGCCCACAGTTAATTGCAAATAACACCACTATATAAATGCAATTGCACTCCAGTCTTAGGAATAAATTACAATGAAGACCCTAAACTTCCTAATTACCACAAGTAGGTCTCTCTATCAATATCCGTGGATCAATCGGAATAAATCTGTCTCTTCCAATATAAGTTCCACATCTTGTTATCCTTGAGCCCCAATTAATCACAGTAATCATCAGTACCATTTAATTAACTCTTAATTGAGATGGGTGCGCACTTACTAATGACAAATCCATTAATTGGCACAAGGGGATAATAGAGATAGATTCCATCTTGATCATTCAACGTTCCCACAGTTCTACTACTACATACCCAAGACACCGAGGTGTTAACCTACAGTCAACCTCACTCATTGGTGACTCAAAACAAATGAATAGATAAAAACTTGAGTTCATCAATGTCTCAGGATTGAGAGCCTATTGCTAGGGAATTATGAGAACATACCTTATTATTGAGACAAAATTCCATAAGGTGCATCTTATGGTCCTTCAATACATCCAATGTACTTGCACCGTGATCCAGAATCTTACATTCTGATGATCGAGACAAATCACACTATCTCATAGTGATCAAAGTGCTGCAACCTTATCAAATGAGATGCCCAGTCTCATTATTGGTCGTGAAGCTTATTTAAGTATATGATTTGTGACATATATCTCCCGTGTGTGGATCTCATTCATGCACATATATCACATTTAATATACTAATGGGACCCGGTTCAACTCATGAACCATTATGTCATATGTATTGGTCTTGTGCATGAAGTAGTAAAATAACATTCATCTCATGAAAGTAAAGCATGATTTTATTGATAAATAAAGAAATTAATCAATTTATTACATCAACTGATGGATTGAGTCTACAAAATCTAACAAAGGCTACTATGGCCTAGTTGGTGCTTGCTTCTAAGGCTGCTACTGCTTAGGCGCATTATGCCCTACAGCTCGTATTGTGGTGATCTCTTTCCCTCCGAAGAGGCAAGCCCTCATTATATGTCCAGGTTGCTTGCAGTGAAAACAAACCCCTATCTACATGAAACACTGATTGGTAAGGTGATTCTTTCCGCATCTAGCATATCTCGTGACCCTGAAGCTTGACCTTGCATTCTCTGCTTCTTCTGTCCTTACTACCCACTATACTGATGTTGTCCAACTTGATACCCTAACCTGGAAAAAGCGGCCTCCTCTTCTATCTTTTGAGCAACACCTTCCATCCATTTCGCACCCTTAACATAGTCCTAGACGATGGCTCTCTCAACATCCTCCACTTGCGCTTGGGTGCACCCCTTTAAAACTCTAAGGAAGTGTCTAATCTTCCCCTCCAAAGGAGTGATAAGGGTAGGGGCGTAGTTAGATAAGCAGGTGAACCCTTGGAAGTATTGTTGTACTATCATGTTACCCTACTTCAAGTTCTTAAACTCTACCATCTTCTTGTCCTGGATGTACGTTGGAATGAATCAGCCAGTGAACTCCTTTGTGAAGGTTTTCCATGCATACTCCTCTGTAACTGTGGTTGCTTGCACTGTGGCCTTCATTGAATTCCACCACTGATGGGCCACACTCCTAAGCATGTATACAAATAACTTTACCTGTTGTTTGCCTATATATATGAACGCTGCAAAAATTTGCTCTAACTTTTCTACGAAGTCATCTAATGTCAAATGATCCTTAGCACCATGGAATTCAGGTGGAAATCTCTTCCTAATCTTCTCAAAGAGATCATTGGGATCAACCTTTCAAAGGCCAAAGTAACTTGGATAGGATCCAATACTCTTTGTGTAGTTGCCAAAAGTTGAGCCTAAAAAGCTACCCTATCTACTTGCTCTCTCTCGGATGTCCTCATGGAATTTGCTTGAACCACCTCCACTGCCCTCTCTTATTTATCCCTTTGTTTATCAGTCGGCCGCTCAACCTTATCAGCTCTCTGCTGGGCTGCCGAGCTTTCTAAGACTGCATGAATGCCTATAGAAGCTAGGCAAATCGTGGATCAGTAGGAGGTGCGTCGTCCTCATTGCTAACTTGGGATTGTCTCCCTTGGTGAGCCATGACCTATAAAAGAATTAGAAGTCTTTTTGGTACCCATGAAACCAATGCTAGAAACACATTACTATAGACTTCACACTAAGCATGTAAAATCCATCTATCGGTAACTGTTCCTCGCCACGTCCTATAATTTCTATCCATTTTTTAAAGTTCTAGAAGTGTGCAAGGCTTTGATACCAACTGTCATGCCCCCAAATTGTAATCCAAGAAGAAAAGCATGAGATTAGGGGCCAATTAAAACTTTCTATGTTTAAAGCAACACGTGACTCCTAATCAAACCCACACATGACCTTAGTCTGTAGTAAGTTCGTGAAACTAAATATATACTAATTCTTGCTGAAGCCTTATCTAGCAACTGGTATCATAATATAATAATAGTATGCACATCTGAATAAATTGGATTTAAAGTTAGGTTTCAAAGTTAGAGACATATTTTGATTACAAGCTCACTAAAAACTTGGTCTCAAAAGAATAAACACAAGAGAAACCAAAATGAAGTTAGCCCAAAATGATATCACTTGTGTGCAAGGCTAGACTGGTCTGACCCCATTATTTGCACCCCACATGGGCTCGTCAGGTGGCTCAGGCTCAAGTGCTTGTAGTGCTTCACACTGTGCCTCCTTCTCAAGGTAGAATGGATTGGTACCTATGCACTAATACAGTATCATCAAACTACGACAAGTAGGTAAGAAGATAGCATGTATTACAATAAACATACAGTACAAAAGTGAGTAAAGATGATGTGATCATGTAAGGAGAAACAATAACAATAACAAAAAAAAAAGAAGAAGAAAGAAATCTTAATCTATTCTACATAAATGAGAACATAAGTCCAAACCACAAGAGGTAAACCCTTAATCATTGAATAGAATTCCAATGTCAAATTAGGGGGTCAGTCTATCAAATCAGGTGCTCAACCTGTCGAAATAAGGAGGAGCCCATCAAATAAATGATGCCAAGTAATCCGTCAAATATGGTGATTAGTCCATTCAAAAATCAATCTGTTGTAGTTGTCAAAGACCTCAAATACATAATATAAATATAGACCCAACTCAAAGCCGCTCAGACTCATATCCTATGTCAAAGTGAAAGGCTGGCTTTCTGTATTCACATACAGGATTAGTCAAGTAAGGAACTACTTTCGAATCATCATTCGAACCCAAATCATATGAGTAGTCCATTGGTAACCAAGTACCAACATTGCCATGCCACTAAACATAAACACATGTACATCAAGGGTACATTAGGAAAGCCATGCAATGCAACCTAAAGACCCATGGTAGTACGCCAACCAACCCTTGGTTAATATGTCACCATTCACATATGCAAAACTTTTTACTTGAACCATGATTGAAATGAGTTTGGAGTATTTAAAGTCAAACGTTCAAGATGCGTAGCCCCAACTCTCATTTCAACCAAGTGCATGGTAGATTGTCCACCATATGTCAGTCGGGTGATCCGCAAGATGTACATACACCAAATACACCTTTGCATAGTGATTTAAAGTGGTTTATCAAAGTAAGGGTCAAATAAGATCCCACAATTAAACAAGGTTGTATAACCCGCATGTAGTATGAATATGGGTCCTAAAGAACCCATAAAACATTACTACACTAGCCCCTAAGCACAAAATCGACCCCAGGACAAAATGGAAATTAGTTTTGTCCCTGATTGGTTCCAGTTCCGATTGATCATGTAGTGGTCCAATCAATAACTAAATAATAGTAGGGCCTTGCGCTCTCCATTCCACATACAAATCCATATCCAATCACTACATTAATCCATCCATTCAAATCATACCTAAACTACCATTATATATCTATTTTCCTTAAAAAGGAAAAACTGTCTGAATGAATGCAATAATGCTAGAACCAACAACAAGACATGCATTTCATTATAAGAGGACACTTATCAGCTTGGCTTAGATGAAAATGGGAAGAAATAGGTGATGCCCTTGCTCTCTCAATACCCAAATGGAGCTCAAATGATGAAGAGACTCAATCACAACCAAAACCACATCACAAATCAAATAAGAGGGCCTAATGAGCAATCTAAACACTTCCTGCTCTTAAAAGCCATAAAGACCTAGGAATGGGAAGGTTTTAGGCTTACCTAAAGCTTGGCAGTTGATGGGAGAAGATGATAATGGTGTCCATGGGTTGAGAAAGGCTTGGGGAAGAAGTGAGAGAGACATTCTAGTTCTTTGACGACTAGAAATCCAGTGATAACAAGGATGGTGCATGAGGAGAAGGAGAAATGGGAAAGAAAAAAGGAAAAGCAAAAAATGTGGAAAGGGCTGGGCTTGGGTTTATAAAGAGATGAGGTTTTTGGGAAATTATGAAAATGGGTTTAGTTTTAGGGATTTAGATAATCAAAGGGTTAAATGGATTCGGCTTGATTCGGGGTAATACGATGATGGTCATAGAATTAGGAGGGCTACCCCATGAACCCAAAACCTTGCAAAGTGATAAATTACAAAAAGAGCTTCTATACATTTCTAAAATTGTAAACTGCACTCAAGCAAGTGATAAGTCTTTAAAAATGCATATTTTCGTACATATTTTGACCCATTTTAAGGACTTATTAACTTGAAAGAGCCTCATTTAGTGTAATATTATGGTTTAGTTCATTTTAAATTCATTTTTATATTTTTCTGAATAAATTACTTAAAAATCATACTTTTTGCATAAATTCATGAAACCTGCTATTTTTGGAAAGTTTATTTTTTGAAAGTTTTGTGAAAATAACTTTTCTCATGAAATAAATTCAATTTTAATCATCATTAGTTCATTCATATAAAATCATGAAGAATGATGTACATTTTTATTTTCATTTCATAAGAGATGGGCCCACAGTTATGCATTTGTGATCTAAGGGTGAAATGGTCTTTTCACATGAATTCACATTTGTTTTGTAGGAAATTGATGATATGAGTCCCATTTATAAAGAATTGAGGCAAGGAATTGATTTTAAGAGAAAGGAGAGCATAATTGAAGAAAAAAAAAGGAAATTGGAAGAAAATTGTAAAAAGTCGGATTCATGGTCCCACACACACATGTACATGTGTGAGGTACACCTGTAAAACATCCAAGATAGGGTCCATTTATTTGTTGCACATTTTTAAGAGATTTTGAAGAGAATTTGAAGAATATCTCATCAAAGATGGACAAGGAAAGCCACATAGTAGCTCTTTTTTTGAGAAGGAGAAGATTTAATTGAATAAAAAATGAAAAAAAATCCAAGAAAGCTATTCCACGTCCAAAAGAGATTTTGGATCAGATTTTGGTTGAAAAAGAAAAGGAAAAGAAATCAAGAGGGTTATCTTCAAAGATCTCTTCAAGTTAGGAGCCAACAAGGAGAACTTTCCAAAAAAGGAAAGTTGACGATGCAAAGAGATAAAAGAAGAATTTCTAAACCTCATGTGGGCTAAGTTTGATTCTAAGAAAGGATTCTTATCCCTATTTCATCTCTCAAAAGATATTAATGCAAGGTGGCACATACAAGAAAGGAAAGAAGCATTCAAGAGGGACTTCTAGACAAAGCAAGCAAGGAAAGAAAAGGAAAATAAAAAGAAAAAAATTCCTCAAAGATATTGCACGTCCAATGCATTGTTTGGAGCCCTTTTTCTTTCATTTTTTAAATTATTTTTAAGATTTTAAAGTTTGAGAAGAAGTAGGACTTGAAAAAGTATAAATAGGGCACCCTTCTCCCATATTCTTCATGGAAGAATTACCCACCTCCCACCTCTAGATTTCTACACTCCATCTCTCCCTCTCTTGTCTCTCCATCTCAAGTCATCAAGGAGGCTTAGCCCTAAAGCCACACCACCAACCGTGAAGATCAACTAGAAGGAGGAATTCTTTTCCATCCTAGTATGTATAATCTTTTGGTTTAATTTTTTTCATCTTATGTAAAGGATTGTCATACTAGTTCAATAATATTCATCTTCTTATTCTTCTTATTCTTATGGTTGTATGATTGTTCGATTTGTGTTTTTTCTTGTTTATATTGATGACCCAAATAGAGAGCATACTTTAAGAAATTAATAGGCCTAGACTAAGGGAGTATTTTGAGTGAATATACCGCCTTTAACTTCTATTGCTTACAGCCTTTAACTTCTATTGTTTACCGCATTTGACTTCAGTTATACTACCTTTGACTTCCTGCAATTCTTATTTTCTTTCATTGCACTTTTATTTTTAAATTTCTATTTTTATTTTACTGCACTTTTATTTTATTTTCTGCACTTTTGTTATTTTTCCTGTTATGTTCATGTTGATTTTAAGTTTTGTTTTTGCATAATTTGATGGTTGGATTATAATTCAATGCATCTATTTTCTTATCATAAGATTTTGTGCAAATTTAAGTTGATGAAAATAAAGCCTTCAAATCTGAATCTAATGATTAAATTCGGACTCAATTTATAAACAGTATAACTTAAAACAGTTTCAGTAAACTGCAGAAACAGTTTTTTGGCAAAAAGTTTGAAGTGGGTAGAGCAATCAAATCATAATATTTTTCTTTAAAACTTGGGAAGATTAAAGTTTAGGATGTGGTTTTTCATTCCCCAAAATTTTAGATCAAAATAATTTTGGAAGGTTTATGAACCGGATGATTAAACTTTGCCAATCAGTCAACCCGAACCAGAATTTTTGCACAGAATTTTGCAAAGTTGTCATGTTCATGCATTCATAACTTTTTCGTTTTAGATCCTTCTTTACTTCCGTTTTTATTGTTATTTTTTTGAATCAGTAGAGCATAAATTCCAGGCATTAAATTTAGATTTAGGATGCATTAGAATAATTCAAATCATGCATAAAATTTGCATTAGCATACTAGGTTTTACACTTAGAATTTTTCAGCATCTCATGGAATGGATTGCATTACTAATTTTATTAACTTTCTAATTTTAAATTTGTTTCTAGTTTTATGTTTTTTATTGTTTTAGTTCATTTCCATAATTAAAGATCTTTCTAAACTTTTTTTAATTGAAGATTTTAAATTGGAAAGTTTTTCTAGTTTTGGAAATTCTAACCTATGAAAGTTTCTAACTTATGTTTATTCTGTTTTAATGTTGTTTAGCTTAGTCAATTTCTAATTTTAGATTTAGTTTTATTGGAAGTTCTAATGTGTGTTTTGTTTTGTAGTAACTTTAATTTTATTTTTAGGAACTTTTAGATTTAGGATTTACTTTCTTTATTTGAATTGCGATTGTAATTATTTTGTTTTAGGAATGTTTGTATTTGTTAGATTTTAAATTAGGCTAGTTTTAGATTTTTATTTAGGACAGGTTACAAGCTGAAAATACCTTAAATACATTGCTCCCTATGGATCGACCTAGTCTCACCAGTTTTATTACTACATCGTAGCTCTGCACTTAGAGTTCACGATCAGCAAGCTCAATACACAATGAAACATCATACACACGATCTTAATGCTGAACCAGACTTGTCTAGAATTGGCTAAAATGCAGTTTAATTTGGCTAACACTCATATTAGGTTACAAAATGTTGCACTTTCCTTGCTCCAAATAGACATGGCAGCCACCATACATGTCCATTAAAGCTTAGGAAAGGTTTTTCGTGGAAAGGAATCCATTCCCTAGCTGTCAGGCCCTACACCCAAGAATTGGGGATTAGAGGGATCCCAAGGTATGGCACACAAAACTCATAGCAATCCGTGCCATATCAAGATATGTATGAACTGCTATAAGGGAAATTCCATAGGTACATGTGAAGAAGGTCCATAAACACGTAATAACCATTTTAAGCAATTAAGTAGAAACCTGGAGAATTCGCCTATAATTTATCATAGGCATTAATAAAACCACATTCATTCATTCGTTAATATAAACCAAATTTTATAATTAAACTCAAGTCAGTGATTAACCATCCACATGTACATGAAACTAAGATACTTAAACATAAACATAACCCAATATGTCGTGTCCATTAACGGTGACTCCAAAATGACATAATAATGATGGCATAGTCTACTACAAGCCAAACCATAGTTATCCACTAACAGTGCCTAATAAAAGAATCCCATGTCCATCTACATAGGATGACTAATAGAAGACATCATCCTCATTCCACTTACCTATACCCCGAAGAACCATTGGGGTTCCCTCCGGGGCACGTCGATTGCCGTACCGGCATTTTGTTCTATAGCTATAACACCGAGGATAGAACTATTAACAAGACCGTTAAGCAAATATAGAGTACATAAGACTATCATGATGTATCAATTAAATTAGAAACATACTGAATAAAAGAGAGCAATAATCGGAAACTAAGCAAGTTGTGCATGTGAATAAGCATGAGTAACGAATCATAAATGAAAATATAGTAACATACTAATTGGCATCCACATAGCTATCTTCTTTCTAAGGAGAGCATATCATACTGTGGGAAATCACTAGCGGTTGGGCCAAGACCCTCTAGCTACCCTAAGAGCACTTACCAACTCTTTATATAACTACTGCAATAGGTAACATATTGGACACTCTCATTCAGTCCCTATGAACCTCCTATGGGTACAAGGTAAGTGGTGCCGACACAATGTATCAAGACCGATCAAAATTCTTATATTCTTACTAATCATATGTAGCAATCGACTTGGTCTTATACAAAAACAGATACCGGTCTTGAGATCGTACTCAGTGGTAAAACTCGAAATTGAACAAAGCAATCTATTATTCAAACAATGTATACTTAAATGAGTTATTAGAACTCGAACCCTCTCAACCCTCATTTTCCTATCTTAGCTCTCGAGCTCACGCTCAATAGAAACTCTATCTCTGACTTTGCCTCAAGGTTTACCAAGAAAAATGGGTACATAATTAAATCATGTTAAGGGAAAGGCTTACGTAAACAATTTGAATCCACTTGAATGAGAAGTTATCAAGGTTATTTACTAGCCAACCCTATGCTAAGATAATCCGTGTTTCTGTAGTCCTTCAATACGGCGTATTAATAAAACGTCCAGTGCTGTTATGTTACTAAAGATCTTGGTGTGACATTGTATAGGCATTAGACAACTCTTCTTATGCTAACACCCATGACGTGATGTCAAAAACCATCTGAAAAATCAAGAGGGAATGAGTGACATCTCTGCACTCTTTCTTCTTAATATTTTATTACCATTGGGTTAATTTATTCGAGGTATATGTGCCATATTTGAGCCCTACAAGGTCTTTGAAAGTCTTTAGTTTTTCTAAGTGTATTGTGTCCTTACGGCTTAGCCGTATGCACAAGGTTTTCCACTAAATTCTCCTGTAGTTACGGCTCAGCCGTATGTTGGCCTACGGCTTAGCAGTGGTTAGCCTACAACTTGGCCACGACTTAGCTACGGCTTAGCCTAGTGCATTCTACGGCTTAGCCGTGAGGTTAGCCGTAGAAAAAATGCTAGATTTTGGTTTTTTGGATTCCTAGCCAAAGTGAACTATGGCTTAGTCGAAAGCTTCAAAATTTCTAAAGCTAGAGTTTAGTCTAGTAAAAGACTTCTTCAATTGGTTCTAATGTGATTTCCATTGCTCCAAACTATCATCATACATCTTTTAATACCCACATTTCACCCATAATTCATAAACACACTCATTATCACTTAATCCATGACATATTCTTAAGTTAAAGGGGTGAAAGAGTTGTAAATTGGAATTTAGAGAAGAGCTTTTCAAGAATCAGATAAATCAAACATGCATGTAGTAATATACACTCTTATAGTTGCCTCTAATCCAGTGCTTTACCCAAATCAACTTCTTCCTTAATTTGATGGTGGAGAAAGCCTTAATAGAAGATGATCCTATTACATGCAAAGACATGCAATGGCTACATCGGGTATAAGATGCATGCATGTTATCAATTTAAGTCTGTTTGACTCTTTTAAACTCAAAGAAATGGAATGGTGATAGGAGCCTCACTTTAAAGACCTGTAGAGGAGAAGAGGAGATGGAATTAAGAGATTCTAATGGAGAAGTAAAGAAGGAGATAAGGTGAATGAAGATGATGTTGCTCCAACACACATGCAATGCCTCTAAGATTAATTTCCAAGTCCAAGATTCAAGAAGAGGTGGGAGGAGGGTGAGAGGAAGAAGTTGCAATAGGTCTCTAAGAGGGGATGAGGATGGAACGATAGTTTGTCCATTTTTAAGTCAAATTTTCTGGAATTTTTCGTGTAAGTCCGTCCTTTTTATGGATTTTACAGTTTGAGTCAATTGGACTTCAATTCGGACTAAATGGATCCGAATTGAGCTGGACTAAATATGAAAGATAACCCATAAGAAGAAATACACATGACTCAACTAACATGGTGCCAAGATGATGTAAACCATGTAACTCTAAACTACAAGAAGGTCCTTAACTATCTCAGTAAGGTTCGGGCCAGACTCAACTACCCATCCATGACCTCAACCTAGGAGGATTTGAGTTGAATTAGTCTAAAAAAGCATTAATTAATGTAAAACAAGATTAATTATAATAAAGTAAGATTAGTTTGGGTTTGAACCTTACATCCTCCCCCTTTTTAAGATCATTCGGTCCTCCGAATGCAACATACCTTAGGTAAAAGTCTTGGATACTCCCCCCGAATTGGTTTCTCGAGCTCCCAAGTAGCTTCTGCTGGCCATGATGCTCCCACATAATTTTGACACATTTAATTGTCTGGGTATGCAGCACTTGGTCTTTTGTGTCAATGACACTAAGAGGTCGCTCTTCATAGCTTGTATCGGACTTTACTTGAATGTCCTCAATCTCGAGAACATGTGAAGGGTCTGGAAGATACTTCATAAGCATCGACACGTGGAACAAGTTGTGAACTCCTGTGAGTTAAGGTGGTAGCTCTAACCGATAAGCGAAGTCTCTAACCCTACTTTAGATCTCAATTGGGCCAACAAATCGCAAAGCAGGCTTGCCTTTTCTATCCAAACCTGATAGTATCCTTCATTGGGAGACTTTCAAGAAAACCTTGTCTCCCACCTAGAATTCAAGAGGTCTACAGTGATTGTTAGCGCAGCTCTTTTGATAAGATTGAAGGTTGCGCAATGTCATCATGATAACTTCTACAACAAGAGAAAGCCCATGACAACACATCGGTGTACGACACTTATGTCCATACAAAGGTTAGAATGGAGCTATTTCAATAGTCGCATGATAGTTATTATTTTAAGCAAATTCACATAGGAAGAGATGTTCATCCCACTATTTCTTAAAGTCTAACACACTGCTCAAAGCATATCCTTAAGAGTTTAGATTGTATACTGTGATTGTTTGCCAATCTAACGATGATAAGTGGTGCTGAAATCGAGCTTGGTGACCAGAGATTTCTGGAAAGATTGCCAAAAGGAATATACAAATCTAGTATCTTTGTAGGAGACTATCTAAACTAGGGTATCGTGCAACTGTGTAATCTCGTCTATGAAGATTTTGGCTATCTTATGAAACCTCATTCCTTTCATGATAGGTATAAAATGAGCTAACTTTGTCAATTGATTAATTATCACCCATATAGATATTGATGTTTGCTCATCCGAGGCAACCCTGAAACAAAATCCATGGAAATATTTTTCCATTCCCACTTGATAATACGCAAAGGATGTAACAAATAGGGAGGTTTTTAAAGTTCAACCTTCACATGCTGATAGGTAAGACATCTTGCCACAACACCTGCAATGTCTCTTTTTATGTTATTTCATCAAATGCTGCCATTCAAATTTCGGTACATTTTAATACTCTCAGGGTGCATGGAATATCTTTATGATGTGCTTTAGTTATGATTGCTTTTTTCATATTTGAACTGTTGGAACACATAATCTACCTCTGAAGTATAACACACCAACCACTATCCTGAAATCTAGCCTTTGAGATATATGGTCACTTATCTTAATGAGCTCTAAATCTTCAAATTGTCTCTCCTTAATTTGTTTAGTGAGGGTTAGCTCAAAGACAAACACTACCACTAGCAAGACCTTGTCATTAACCAATTTGATTTTTATATCTAGATCGCAAAATTCTTCCAGTAAAGACCACTCACCACACATTGCTGCCATTTCAACAGTTGATTTTCTACTACGAGCATGAGCTACTACATTCCTTTTCCTTGGAAAGTATTTTATTGGAAAGTCACAGTCCTTTATAACTCTAGACAACAACACTGTCTCATGTTGAGAGAATAAGTACTGAAGACTATGATAATCACTGTGAACCTCAAATTTCTCTCTATACAAGTAGTGTCCCCACAACTTCAAAGCAAAGACGATAGCGGCCAATTTCAAATCGTGTGTGGCATAGTTCTTCTCATGTTCCTTCAACTGTTCGAAATCTGCATGCTATCAACTATCAGGATCCGTATACTATCACTTTTCCATTTTGCATCAACACACATCCCAATCCAATTCTTGAAGCATTAGTATATATAACAAATCCACCACTACATTCTAGTAGAGAAAAGATTAGGGTTGAGATTCACTTTTCCTAAAGAATTGGAAACTTGGTTAACATTCATCCGACTAAATGAATGGTTCATTCTTCCAAGCAAATTTAGTCAACGGTGCCTCTATTTTGGAAAAGTCTTTAACAAACCTTCAATAGTAGCCCGCAAGACCAACAAAACTTTGTACTTCTGCAACCATCTTTAGGCTTGGCAAACTGCTTATTGCCTCAATCTCAGTGGATTCTACTATAAGTCCATCCTTAGAATTTATGTCCTAAGAAAGCAACATGTTCCAACCAAAAATCGCACATATCCAATTTGGCATATAGTTGATGGTCTCTTAACAACTAGAGTGAAGTCCTCAAATGTTCAACATGTTCATCTCGGATCTTAGAGTATTCCAATACATCATCGATGAAATCACTACAAATTGATCGAGATAAGATCAGAAGAATCTATTTATCAAGGACATGAATATAACTGGGGCATTGGTTAACCTATATGGTAGGACTAAGAATTCATAATGCCCATATCTTGTCCTGAAAGCTGTTTTAGATGTATCTTGAACTCTAACTCCCAAATGATGATAACCAAACCTCAAGTTAATCTTTGAGAAATGTATTGCACCTTGTAATTGATCAAATAGTTCATCAATTCGAGGCAGTGGGTATTTATTCTTGATTGTCACCTGATTCAACTGCCTATAATCAATACACATCCGAAGGGTGCCATCTTTCTTTTTCACAAACAAAACTGGTGCTCCCCATGGTGATGTGCCAGGACGAATGAATCTCTTGTCTGATAAATCTTGCAACTATACTTTCAGCTCATGCAGTTTTGCAGGTGCCATTCTTTATAGAGCTCTAGAGATCGGAACTATACTTGGTACGAGTTCTATAGTAAAAGCTACTTCCTAACTGGAGGAAGACCGGGAACTTCATTAGGAAAAACATATGGAAACTCACAAACTATTGAAATCTCTTCTAACTTCTTAGGTGGCTTTTTCTCAATCATGAAGGCAATATATCCTTCGCAACCATTACGGATTTGTCTTTTTGCTCAAAGTACTGAGATTAGCCTAGTATTTGAGTTCTTTTTCTCACCTTGGAAGACAACACTCAGACCAGTTTCACCTACCTTTATGGTAATGGTTTTATGAAAACAATCCAAGCAAGCCATGTACTTAGTCAACCGGTCCATACCTAGGATTACGTTGAAATTGTGCATGCGTAACACAATGAGTTCCATTGGTACCAGCATATCACTAATCGAAACTTTACAGTCTGGATAATAGACTTTGCAGATCTCCCTCTTACCTACCGGGTAATGACAGTCAACACATATGGTAGCTGTTCATCAACTCCAAGTGCAGAGCTGTGATGTAGTAATATCTCGGTAAGTACGGGGTCGAATCCACAGGGAGCTATGTTTAAAATATTTTCAACTTATCACCTGCCTAAACAAAATTTTAAAACTAGCCTAATTAAAATCTAACAAATACATACATTCCTAAAACGAAATAATTACAATCACAATTCAAATAAAGAAAGTAAATCCTAAATCTAAAAGTTCCTAAAAATAAAATTAAATTGACTGCAAAACAAAACACACGTTATAACTTCCAATAAAACTAAACTAAAATTAGAAACTTACTAAAAATAAAACTAAACAAAGTTAGAAAGTAATAAGTTAGAACGAAAACACAACTTTCCTAAGTTAGAAACTATGCTAGGTTAAAAATCGATACTTTCTAAAAAAACAAAAGATTTATAAATCCTCTTCAAATTAGAAAAAGGTTAATTTTGGAAAGAAATCTAAATGGAAATCTAAAATCAAATTAGTAATCTTCTAAAGCTAAACAATTTCTAAAAAAAATAACAACATACAATACAACAACTACAATACATCAACTTTCTATATTAAAAATGACTCTACACTAAAATATCATACATGATGAAAAAAATAATAATAAAACAAAAAAGCAAATCTGACATCTGAAATTCCTAAAGAAAACAAGATGCAAAAATTCATGAAGATTCTAATTTCTAAAACAAGTGACTCAATGCTTGAATGTAATCTATATGTGATGGTATTATACATGAATGAGTTGCTAATGAAGAATCAGAAAATAGATTTCTACTACTAAATGAATGCAGTTTCAGAACTGAATTTTGTTCACTTTTTGTACAGAAAATCAGTTTCGATAATGGTTCCAATAATCCTCAAAACAGTCCACATAGATCCATGTACAATTTGTCCAAATTGAACTCAATTCCAATCAGATTTTTTTTTACTATTGAAATACAGATTTGGCTGTTAATGAACACACAGAATTCAGTTAAAAAAAACTTATTTCGGATCTAAAAGCTCATTCAACTTAACGTAGAAATCAGTTCCTAAAAAGAATTTAAACACTTCACAAATATATCACACAATCACTAGGATAAACACCAGCTTTCTTTACAGCTTCAAGACTGAATTTTCTTGACTAGTTTAAAGAGTATTTCAAGTCGGATTTCAGGTTTAGAAATTGCTGTAAACATAGGTATTTTGCTGTTAAAAACATGTGCAAAACCATCCAAGAAAAATCATCCAACAGTGGCCTCTTTGAAACAAATTTCTGCACAAATCTGGACTGTTTGTAATTTTGAAATTTATTCAACTTATGATGTAAGAAGCCAAGTACTACAGCTGATTTAAACAGATCACCATTCCATGTTCAATTCAGTTATGCTATATTCAGTTTTTTTTTTTATTGAATCACGGGCTGTTTTCTTACCAAAATAACAGTCAAAATAATAATCTTC
This sequence comes from Sextonia rubra, assembly GCA_037013555.1. Taxonomy (NCBI): domain Eukaryota; kingdom Viridiplantae; phylum Streptophyta; class Magnoliopsida; order Laurales; family Lauraceae; genus Sextonia; species Sextonia rubra. The sequence goes on from JASUAD010000008.1 coordinate 14,538,032, forward strand.
AAATCTGATTTCTGAAACAAATCGGAATAACACCGCTAAACATGATTTCAAAAATTGAAATATGTATGATTCTAATGCAAGGTACAGCAGTAAATACTACCAAACAAAACTGTGCAAGAACCTAGTGTGCAGAAATTTAAATAAAGTGCAGGAAAATAAAAAGAAAAATGCAGAAATTAAATTGCAGAAATTTAAGATTCAAAAGTGCAGTAAAAAAAATTGCAGGAAGTCAAAGGTGATAAACAATTGAAGTCAAAGGCGGTAAGCAATTGAAGTCAAAGGCAGTAATAACAAGAAGTCAAAGGCGGTATATTCACTCAAAATTCTCTCTTAATCTAGGCCTAATAATTTCTTAAAGTATGCTTTCTATTTGGGTCGTCAATTCAAACAAGAAAAACACAAAACAAGCAATCATACAACCATTAGAATAAGAAGAATATCAAGATGAATATTATTGAATGAGTATGACAATCCTTTACATTCGATGTAAAAAAATTAAAACAAAATATTATACATACTAGGATGGAAAAGAATTCCTCCTTCTAGTTGATCTTCAAGGTTGGTGGTGTGGCTTTAGGGCTAAGCCTCCTTGATGACTTAAGATGGAGAGACAAGAAAGGGAGAGATGGAGCGTAAAAATTCTAGAGGTGGGAGGTGGGTAATTCTTCCATGAAGAATATGGGAGAGGGGTACCCTATTTATACTTTTCAAGTCCTACTCGTTCTCAAATGTTTAAAATCTTAAAAATAATAAAAAAATGAAAGAAAAAGGGCTCCAAACAATGCTTTAGACGTGACATATCTTTTGGGATTTTTTTTCTTTTTATTTTTCTTTTCTTTCCTTGCTTGCTTTGTTTAGAAGTCACCTTTAGATGCTTCTTTCCTTCTTTGTCTTTGCCACCTTGCATTGAGATCTTTTGAGAGATGAAGTAGGGATTAAAGTCCTCTCTTTGAATGAAACTTGGCCCACATGAGGTGTAGAACTTCCCCTTTTATCTCTTTGCATTGTCAACTTTTCTTTTTTGGAAAGTTCTCCTTATTGGCTCCAAACTTGAAAAGATCTTCTAGATAATTCTCTCTTGATTTTTTTCCTTTAGTTTTTCAACCAAAATTTGATCCGAAATCCTCTTTTGGACATGGAATAGATTGCTTGGATATTTTTTTTAATTTTTTTCAATTAAATCTTTTCCTTCTTCAAAAAGAACTCCTATGTGGCTTTCCTTATCCATCTTTGATGAGATATTGTTCAAATTCTCTTCAAAATCTCTTAAAAATGTACAATAAATAAATGGATCCCATCTTTAATGTTTTACAAGTGTACCCCACACATATGCATGTGTATGTGGGACCATGAAGACAACTTTTTGCAATTTTCTTCCAATTTTTTTCTCTTCCATTCTTCTCTCCTTTCTCTTGAAAATCAATTCCTTGCCTCAATTCTTTACAAATGGGACCCATATAATGAATTTCCTACAAAACAAATGTGAATTCATGTGAAAAGATAATTTTACCCCTAATATCACAAATGCATGAATGTGGGCCCATCTCTCATGAAATGACAATAAAAATGCGCATCATTTTTCATAATTTTATGTGAATGAACTAATGATGATTAAAATTCAATTTATTTCATGAGAAAAATTATTTTCACAAAACTTTCCAAAAATAGACTTTCCAAAAATGGCAGGTTTCATGGTTGTAAACAAAAAGTGTGATTTTTTAAACAATTTATGTAGAAAAATATAAAAATAAATTTATAATGCATGAAACCATGATATCACACTAAATGAGGCTCTTTTAAGTTAATAAGACCTTAAAATAATCCAAAATGTGTACGAAAATATGCATTTTTATGAACTTATGACACCCCCAACTAGCGTTTTGCTAGTCCCTAGCAAAAAATACGAAAAATATAAGGAATTCTTCATAACCTAATATAACCTAAATCTAATTTAATGCAGGAAAAATAAACATGAATGCAATGCCACTTTTGCGGGCACTCTCGACTGCATTTAGTATATGCAGCAAGCCCTTAAACTCCTATGTTCCCCCTAGTGCATCCACTAGGGGGAACCTAGGGGTTTAAGGGCTTTGCAGTGAGGCTTTGCAGTGAATATACAAACAAAATTCTTTTTTTTTTATTTAGAAAAAAAATACACGAAAGTAAAGGAGAAAAAAATTTTCCTAAAAGAAAATTCACTCATATCGGATATTTTCAAAATCTGGAATAATTACACTTTCAAACTTTTCAAAGTCTGATCCACAATTCTATTCTCAAAACCTTTCTCAAATTCAAACCAACTTGCGTGCATAGTGGGAGTATACATCAAAAACCTATTTCAAATATTCTATAATAATGCTGCAAAAATAGAATTTTTCCTTTAAATAGTTTGATCCCCCGAAATTTAGCAAAAAGAAATGAAATTTCCTCTCAAAGTTACTTAGATAGCTGTCACTTTCCTATTTACTTTGATAGGCCTCTTTTCCCTTAACTCTCTTTTTCCGATATAAGAGTTCCCAAATTCATATGATATAAGAAGAGTTAGAATCCAGAAAGCAAATCTAGTCCTTGTCCTTCCCCCACATACTCCCTTGCAAACACTTGCGGACACTCTTCACTCTCTTACTTTTTCCACCATCGAAGTTTCCAAGTCCATATGATTTAACAAAAGTTGGGATCTAATGAGCAAACTTAGTCCTTACACTTTTCCGCACATATCCAGAAAATTTCTACGGACACTCGTTAGGCCATAATTCATTCTTCTTTTTTTTCCATAATTCATTTTTTTTTCTTATGACTGTGCAATGTTTAGGTCCCTTAAGCTTTCAAATTAACACATGTAGCGAGCGTTCGGCTAATGACTCCCAAACCAGATGGCTTTAGGGCACCAGCTATAGAAATATCCCTCCGGGCTTACTAGCTTGAATTTAAAAGGCTATGAACCCAAATTAGTCACAAACTGCTCATTATATGCTCTTTCTCTTCTTTTTTTTAAAACCAAAGTAAACACTAAGTGGCAGTTCTCATTTCACCCGAATTAATTTATTTTGGTTCTAATATATACAATTTACCAAAAATGAACCAAGGAACAAAACTATGCTACAAACTAAATTTCAAGTTCACATTGTATTTTCCAGAAAAATTCCAAAAACAGCATTAAAGCTTCCTATCCAAAATTTCAAAAAATATATACGTGTGTGTATGTGAAGAGCAAGTTTTGGTATTCTTTTATAAGTTTTCTCCTTTAGAAAATGCAAACTTTCTTTTTACTTCCTTCCAAAAGTTTAAAAATTCCAGATTTCTATATATCTTCAAATCGCTTCAATTCTTTTGAAAATTTTTTTTCTCAAATGAAAAATAAATGAAAAACAAATGAAAGCTAAATGCAAAAGTAAATGAAAATGTAAAATAAATGCCAACAAAAATTCCTAAAACCAAAATAAAAGTCTCAAAATTTTGAAAAGAAATGAAAAAAAAATTCCTATATGCCTAAAAGTATGCCTAAAATTGGACAAGCATGCTTGTTCTCACCTCCCAACCAAGTATGTGCATTGTCCTCGATGTATTATGAATAGTATGCAAAACAATAAAAATATCATGGGGAAACAAAAATGTAAAGGAGGGTAAAGAGAAGAAGTACCTGAAAATATGTCTGAGCTGCTCCCTGTCCAAGGTTAAACAAAAGAAATATACATAATATACATAGCAAAAGGCCTCTGTCAAATCCAGGGCCGTTCAATCCTTGTAAACAAGATTATCAAGACGAATTTCATCCTCTTTAGGTGGTGTGATTTCTAAGAATGGCTTTAATTTTTTGCCATTGACTTTGAACATTTAGCCATCCTTTGGATCAAAAATCTCAACAGCACCATATGGAAAAACTATTTTGACAATGTAAGGACCAGTCCATCGAGAGTTGAACTTGCCAGGAAACAAGCGAAGCCTAGAATTGTAAAGGAGGACTTTTTTCTCAGGGTGGAAATTTTTCCTGACGATTTGATTATCATGAAAAACCTTTGTCCTCTCTTTGTATATTTTAGAATTAACATAGGCTTCCCTGCGCAACTCTTCCAATTCATTCATTTGTAGTTTCCTATTAGATCCAGCTTTATCTATATCAAGGTTGAACTGTTTAATAGCCCAATAAGCTCTATGCTCAAATTCCACTGGTAAGTGGCAAGCTTTCCCATAAATTAGCCAGTAAGGAGACATTCCAATAGGAGTTTTGAAAGCTTTCCGATAAGCCCATAATGCATCGGTTAGTCGAGTAGACCAATCTTTTTTATTAAGGTTTACGGTAGTCTCCAAAATCTACTTGGTTTCACAATTTGATACCTCTACTTGCCTACTAGTTTGAGGGTGATAAGGGGTGGCCACTTTGTGAGTTATTTCCGCATTGCTTCATAAGGGCCTCAAAGGTTCTATTGTAAAAATGCAACCCCCATCACTTATGATGGCATGAGGGGTTCCAAATGGTGAAAACACATCCTTCAAAAATCTCTGTATGGTTTTAGCATCATTATTCTGGCAAGGAATAGCTTCTATCCATTTTAAGTCTTAATCAACAACAATCAAAATATAAATGAAACCAAAACTAGGAGGAAAACGTCCCATAAAGTCTATACCCCATACATAAAAAATTTTAATTACCAAAATTGGTTCAAAGGCATCATGTTTCTTTTTGAAATATTGCCCAATTTTTGGCAACGCTTACAGGTCTTGCAAAATTCATGAACATGTTTAAAAAGTGTGGGCCAGTAAAAACTACATTGCAATATTTTGCATGATGTCTTTTTAGCAGAAAAATGGCCTCCACAAGCCTATGAATGACAGAACGATATGACACTCGGAATCTCTTCATCTGGCACACACCTCCTGATAATTTGATCTGGACAGTATTTGAACAAGTATGGATCATCCCAGAAAAATTGTTTCACCTCAGAAAAGAACAAATCTTTATCTTGCTTAGTCAAATGCTAGGAATACTACCCATAGCAAGGTAATTTGCTATATCTGCAAACCAAAGGGGTTGGGATAATGCAAAAAGGTGTTCATCTAGAAAATTATCCCTGATTGGTGTTGGATTAATAAGATCGGAAATGACAAGTCTAGAAATGTGATCTGCCACCATATTTTTTACTCCCTTTTTATACTTGATTTTCAAGTCAAATTCCTAGAGTAGAAGGATCCATTTGATCAGTTTGGGCTTAGCATTTTTTTTAGAAAGAAGATACTTTAGCGCGGAATGATCAATAAACACCACAATCTTAGATTCAATCAAGTAAAAGCGAAATTTGTAAAGTGCAAAGACCACTGCCAACAATTCTTCTCAATTGTTGAATAGTTGATCTGTGTACTATTCAAGCTCTTATTTGCATAATAAATCACGTAAAGCTTTTTATCCTTATGCTATCCTAAAATAGCCCCAACCGCATAATCACTGGCATCACACATGAGTTCAAAAGGAAGGTTCCAATCCGGAGGTTGCATAATTGGAGCAGACGTTACCATACCTTTTAATTTTTCAAAAGCCACTTGGCATGCCTCAGTCCATTCAAATTGTCCATCCTTGGATAACAATTCACAAAGAGGGCGTGATGTAGAACTAAAAGCTTTAATGAACCTTCTGTAAAACCCTGCATGCCCTAAGAATGATCTTATATCTCTTATGGTTTTGGGTGTGGGTAAGTTGTAATCAAATCAACTATAAACTTGTCAACTTCTAGACCTTTTGCAGACACAATATGACCAAGGACAATTCCTTGATGAACCATGAAATAACATTTTTCCCAATTGAGTATCGAGTTCTTTTCTTCGCATCTAGTGAGAGCAACCTCAATATTACTCAAACAATCCTCAAATAAGTCACCAAACATAGAGAAATCATCCATGAAGACCTTGAGAATGCGCTCCACCATGTCACTAAAGATACTCAGCATATAACGCTGAAATGTGGCGGGAGCATTACATTACCCAAAAGGCATTCGCCGATAAGCAAAAGTACCAAAAGGGCATGTGAATGTAGTTTTCTCTTAGTCTTCAAAGGAGATTTCTATTTGGTTATAACCAGAATATCCATCAAGAAAATAATAATATTGGTAGCCAGTTACTCTTTCCAAAATTTGGTCCATGAAAGGTAGAGGGAAATGGTTCTTACGTGTGGCCGCATTAAGTTTCCTGTAGTCTATGCATACCCTCTATCCTGTGGGTACTCGGGTAGGAACAAGTTCATTTTGAGCATTCTTGACTACAGTGACACCACTTTTTTTGGAACGACTTGGGTAGGGCTGAACCACTGGCTATATGAGATGGGATAGATTATGCCCACATCAAGCTAACAACTTCCTGCATGGTAGGATTAAGCTGGTGTTGCATCTACCTACATGGTTTTGCATCCTCTTCAAGGTAGATGCAATGCGTACACACTAAAGGATCAATTCCTTTAATGTCAACCACATTCCAAGCAATCACATTCTTGTGTTGTTTGAGCACTTTCAATAATTGGGCCCCTTGATTCTCAGTAAGAAGCAAAGAAATAACTACTGGGTAGGTCTCCTCATCCCCAAGGTAAGCATATCAGAAGTTAGAAGGAGGGGTTTTAAGTTAGGTTTTGGTGGTTCAACCTGAGATGGAAAAGGTGGTGCACCAGTTGGTACAAGCTCCTCAAACTTGGGTATTTAGATAGCATGAGCTTCTTCCATAATGTCATCATCCAATTCCTTAAGAAAGTCCATATCCTCTTTGGCCTCAAGCATCACCGCAATGTGAGAGTTAACACACTCCTCTAAATCATCCTCCAGCACAGTATTCACAAAGTTCATTTCAATGAGATCATCATCAATATCCTCAGGATGCTTGTATAAATTGAATATGTTTAGTTCAATGGTCATGTTTCCAAAAGAAAGTTTTAACATTCCATTTCGGCAATTGATTAATGTATTTGATGTTACAAAAAATGGTCTTCCCAAAATTACCGGAATCTAAGCATTGTTATTAAGTAATGGTTGAGTGTCTAGTACATAAAAATTAGCAAGGAAATTGAATTTTTCAATTTGCACTAGTACATCTTCTATCACCCCCCTTGGTTTCTTTACCGAAAGATCTGTGAGTTGTAGAGTGACCGTGGTAGGTTTCAACTCGCCTAGCCTTAGTTGTTGATAAACCGAGTAGGGTAATAGATTAACACTGGTCCCCAGGTCTAATAAAGTTTGACCAATCCGGTGATTTCCAATGGTGCACGATATGGTTGGACATCCTAGATCTTTATAATTTTGGGGTGTGCCACCATTTAGGAGTGCACTAACTTGCTCAGTAAAAAAAGCTTTCTTTTGTACATTCGTCCTACGCTTGACAATGCAAAGATCCTTAAGGAACTTGGCATAGGCTGGAATCTGATTAATTTCATCCAATAGGGGAATAATGATTTTGACTTCCTTGAAAATGTCTAAGATCTCCTATTTTGGGATTGGCTTCTTAGATGGGTCAATCTTTGTGGAAAAGGGGCAATGGGCATGACAGTTGTGGGGTTAGGACCTTTTTTTATTCTCAACAACAGTTTCTGCATTAGCACTATCCTCTTTAATCTTTTCATTCAAATCCGAGGAGGCATGTTGTTTATCTTTTTTTGGATTCTATTAAAGCTCTTTGCCAATGCATAGAGTGACTGCTTGAACATGCTCCTGATAGTTTGGGTTAGTGATGTTGTTCACTTCAAATTGGCCTTTTGGGTTCGAGAGAGGTTGAGCAGGAAATGTTCCTTTCCCTTGAACTTGAAGGTTATATTTGATTTGTTTGACAGACGCTTCTAACTTTGGATAGCCTACTGGTTATGCTGAATCATCTGTTGATTATTTTGCATGTTTTGTATAAATTGTTATTGAGATTGCACTAGCATAGTGAGGGACTCCTCCAATGACCTATTCTGAGCTTGTGGTGCATAAGATGTATTATACTGTGGAGACATGTATGCACCAGAATTTGATGATCTTTGGGGATTATACTCAAGCGTAGCAGTTGGTCTATTCCTTCAGCTAAAATTTGAGTGGTTTTGCCAGGAAGGATTATACATGTTCCCCATGGTATTTGTATTGAACGGCTTATGGTATGAGTTCAAAATGTTCGCCTGTTCTTGAATTGCTTCTTGTAATGCAGGTCCAATTGGACAGTTTGTTGAAAAATGATCTTCAGAAGCACAAATACCACAAACCATGATTGTATCCTTGTTCTTTCCAGGGTTCAGGGTTTCTATTTCTATTGTAAGTGCAGCAAGCTTGGCTTGAATTTCAGTTTGATTGTTCAAATGATAGATTCCTCCTTAGATTGGTTCAATGACCTGGATTGATCTGCCCCATCAGACGAGGCCCATTTTTACGCATTTTTGGCCATTAGTTCCAAAAATTCCCACGCTTCATCAATTTGCTTTTGATTAAATTGACCATTGCGCATCATCTCAATAAATTGATGGGTATCAGGGGTTAAACCCTCAATAAAAATCTCGGTGAGATGATGTTTCATATCCATGATGAGGACATGCAAGGATCAATTTGTTGAATCTTTCCCAACACTTATAATAGGGCTCCTTGAGATTTTGTCTGAACATCATGATCTCCCTCTTTAAATTGTTGGTCTTGTGCTATGGGAAGAATTTCTTCAAAAATTTAGTCTCTAAGCCTTTCCAGGTATTGATTGAACTTTGTCTAAGAGAGTGGGGCCAAGTCTTAGCTTTATCTTTTAAAGAAAATGGAAATAATCGAAGTTTGATTACATCCGGCACTACATTTTATAACTGAAGTGTTGAGCATACTTCATCAAATTCTTTTAGGTGCCAGTATGCACTTTCAGAGTCAAGCCCATGAAACTTGGGTAGAAGTTGGATCATGCCTGGTTTGATCTCAAATTGACCCGTAATTGGGGGCATCACTATACAAGATGGTGTAGTTTGTCGAGCGGGGCTTAAGTAATCACGTAAAGTCTTAAGCGGCTGATTAACCTCCACACCATTGCGGTCCCCATTGTTATTTCCATTCCTAAGTTAGGTATCATTGTTACCGGACCCACTCGCCATTGGAGACAATCTCAAAGGAATGGAGGGTCTAGGAGATTCTTTTCTTTCTAATCTATGCGCTGATCCTCTTTGCCAAATTGGCTGAGAGGGCTTGTCCTTTCTTTTTGGAATTTTGAGATTTTTTTTATTTTTTTTAGAAAAAAATAAAAAAACCTAAGTTATGCAAACAACTAAGTAACTCCCTAGGGTTGAAAAGTTTTCTTAAGTTTTCCAATCCAATCCTATGAAATCAACTTGGCTAGATTACCTACCAGCAAGTGGTAGAGTCACAGATGGACCCGTTTGAAGGACCAGTTTCTTGAACAAACAAGCTGTCGCGCTACATGGGCAAAGGCCTTCTTAGACACTGAGAAGATTAATGATAGTGATTAGATCACTTTGGGTATAATTTCTTCCCAAAAGAAGTTGAGACAAGTTGAAAAACAGGAACTTTTATTTTATTTTAGAAAGTTTCTAAAAATAGCAGTGATGTGAGCTTTCTAACAATCCATATACTTCCCTATTCTAATTGAGGGCGGTTCATCATTTCATGCATGTCCTCTTATTTCTAGAAAGATGCCAAAATTAAACCACACGCACAAAGCAATGTAAATAAGGAAAGTTAGGAAAGTTACCTTAAATGGCGCTCCCCGGCAACAGCGCCAAAAACTTGTTCGTCAACTCCAAGTGCAGAGCTGCGATGTAGTAATATCCCGGTAAGTACGAGGTCGAATCCACATGGAGCTATGTTTAAAATATTTTCAACTTATCACCTGCCTAAACAAAATTCTAAAACTAGCCTAATTAAAATCTAACAAATACATACATTCCTAAAACGAAATAATTACAATCACAATTCAAATAAAGAAAGTAAATCCTAAATCTAAAAGTTCCTAAAAATAAAATTAAATTTACTGCAAAACAAAACACACGTTAGAACTTCCAATAAAACTAAACTAAAATTAGAAACTTACTAAAAATGAAACTAAACAAAGTTAGAAACTAATAAGTTAGAAAGAAAACACAACTTTCCTAAGTTAGAAACTATGCTAGGTTAAAAATCTATACTTTCTAAAAAAACAAAAGATTTCTAAATCCTATTCAAATTAGAAAAAGGTTAATTTTTGAAAGAAATCAAAATAGAAATCTAAAATCAAATCAGTAATCTTCTAAAGTTAAACAATTTCTAAAAAAAATAACAACATACAATACAACAACTACAATACATCAACTTTCTATATTAAAAATGACTCTACACTAAAATATCATACATGATGAAAAAAAAAAATAAAACAAGAAAGCAAATCTGACATCTGAAATTCCTAATGAAAACAAGATGCAAAAATTCATGAAGATTCTAATTTCTAAAACAAGTGACTCAAAGCCTGAATGTAATCTATATGTGATGGTATTATACATGAATGAGGTGCTAATTAAGAATCAGAAAATAGACTTCTACTACTAAATGAATGCAGTTTCAGAACTGAATTTTGTTTGCTTTTTGTACAGAAAATCAGTTTCGATAATGCTTCCAATAATCCTCAAAACAGTCCACATATACCCATGTACAATTTTGTCCAAATTGAACTCAATTCCAATCAAATTTTTTTTACTATTGAAATACAGATTTGGCCTGTTAACAAACACACAGAATTCAGTTTAAAAAACCTTATTTCAGATATGAAAACTTATTCAACTTAATGTAGAAATCAATTCCCAAAAGGAATTTAAACACTTCACAAATATATCACACAATCACTTGGATACACGCCAGCTTTCTTTACAGCTTCAAGACTGACTTTTCTTGACTATTTTGAAGAGTATTACAAGTCTGATTTCAAGTTTAGAAATTGCTGTAAACATTGGTACTCTGCTGTTAAAAACATGTTCAAAACTATCCAAGAAAAATTGTCCAACAGTGACTTCTTTGAAACAAATTTCTGCACAAATTTGGACAGTTTGTAATTTTGAAATTTATTCAACTTATGGTGCAAGAAGCCAAGTGCTACAGCTGATTTAAATAGATCACCATTCCATGTTCAATTCAGTTATGTTAGATTCAGTTTTTTTTTTTTTTTTTTTGAATCATGGGCTATTTTCTTACCAAAATAAGAGTCAAAATAATAATCTTCAAATTTGATTTCTGAATCAAATCTGAATAACACCGCTAAACATGATTTCAAAAATTGAAATATGTATGATTCTAATGCAAGGTACAGCAGTAAATACTACCGAAAAAAACTGTGCAAGAACCTAGTGTGCAGAAATTTAAATAAAGTGCAGGAAAATAAAAAGAAAAGTGAAGAAACTAAAATTGTAGATATTTAAGATTCAAAAGTGTAGTAAAATAAAAAAATTGTAGGAAGTTAAAGGCGGTAAACAATTGAAGTCAAAGGCGATAAGCAACTGAAGTCAAAGGTGGTAATAACAAGAAGTCAAAGGCGGTATATTCACTCAAAATTCTCTCTTAATCTAGGCCTAATAATTTCTTCAAGTATGCTCTCTATTTGGGTCGTCAATCCAAACAAGAAAAACACAAACCAAGCAATCATACAACCATAAGAATAAGAAGAATATCAAGATGAATATTATTGAACTGGTATGACAATCCTTTACATTAGATGGAAAAAAAAAATTTTAAACAAAAGATTATACATACTATGATGGAAAAGAATTCCTCCTTCTAGTTGATCTTCAAGGTTGGTGATGTGGCTTTAGGGCTAAGCCTCCTTGATGACTTAAGATGGAGAGATAAGAAAGGGAGAGATGGAGCGTAAAAATTCTAGAGGTGGGAGGTGAGTAATTCTTTCATGAAGAATATGGGAGAGGGGTGCCCTATTTATACTTTTTCAAGTCCTTCTCCTTCTCAAACTTTAAAATCTTAAAAATAATAAAACAATGAAAGAAAAATGGCTCCAAACAATGCTTTGGATGTGACATATCTTTTGGGATTTTTTTTCTTTTTATTTTTCTTTTCTTTCCTTGCTTGCTTTGTTTGGAAGTCTCTCTTGGATGCTTCTTTCCTTCTTTGTCTTTGCCACCTTGTATTGAGATCTTTTAAGAGATGAAGTATGGATAAAAATCCTCTCTTGGAATCAAACTTGGCCCACATGAGGTGTAAAACTTCCCTTTTTATTTTTTTGCATTGTCAACTTTTCTTTTTTGGAAAGTTCTCCTTGTTGGCTCCAAACTTGAAGAGATCTTCTAGATAATTCTCCCTTGATTTTTTTTTAGTTTTTTAAACAAAATATTATCTGAAATCCTCTTTTGGACGTGGAATAGATTGCTTGGATATTTTTTTCATTTTTTTTAAATTAAATCTTCTCCTTCTCCAAAAAGAACTCCTATGTGGCTTTCCTTATCCATCTTTGATGAGATATTTTTCAAATTCTCTTCAAAATCTCTTGAAAATATACAATAAATAAATGGATCCCATCTTTGATGTTTTACAAGTGTACCCCACACATATGCATGTGTGTGTGGGACCATAAAGCCAACTTTTTGCAGTTTTCTTCCAATTTTTTTCTTTTCAATTCTTCTCTCCTATCTCTTGAAAATCAATTCCTTACCTCAATTCTTTACAGATGGGACTTATATAGTGAATTTCCTACAAAACAAATGTGAATTCATGTGAAAAGACAATTTTACCCCTAACCCCCTCACATCACAAATGCATGAATGCGGGCCCTTTTCTCATGAAATGACAATGAAAATGCATACCATTTTTCATAATTTATGTAAATGAACTAATGATGATTAAAATTCAATTTATTTCATGATAAAAATTATTATCACAAAACTTTTCAAAAAAAGACTTTCCAAAAATGGCAGGTTTCATGATTGTAAACAAAAAGTGTGATTTTTAAACAATTTATGCTAAAAAAATATAAAAATAAATTTAAAATGCATGAAACCATGATATCACACTAAATGAGGCTCTTTCAAGTTAATAAGTCTTTAAAATGGTCCAAAATGTGTATGAAAATATGCATTTTTAAGAACTTATCAGTAGCTGCTCTAGCGGCTCTGTATCCAATTGGAGAAATGAGGTTCAACAAAAGAATGCAAAGATCAGGAACAAATAACAACTTAGCTTCTATATGACAGACATAAACCTTACTTACAACGACATGATATGCCCCTTCTGCTTCCTCGTGAGTCAGTGCGTATGTGCGGCCTTGCCTCTGAGGTCGATTCAACTGTCCTTGCCTTTGTTGACCTTATCTTTATTGGTCTTGAACCGGTTGTCTGTCCTTGGCCTTGCCTTGGCTGTTGTTGCTGACGTGGAGCAGCGAGTGGTGCTAACCTAGTAGACTACTGATATTGCCGTTGCGGGGCTTGACCGATATTCTCTCCTTAAGCATTTTGACAAACAATGGTCCATCAAGCCACAACTGAAATAAGCTCCTGCAGCTCTCCAACACTTGTTCATTTTGTGATTTTTCCCACAAATGCCACACTAATCTTGATGACCCACTGATAACCCCTTTTTGTTTCTTAGAGTACTGCTGGTTTCTTCCAGAAGGTAGGGCACTTTTTCTAGGTTCTCCCCAAAATAGGCTTTTCTCTATTACTTTCGCTGCGTAGGCTCTTTCCACAGCGTCATCATACTCCACTAGATGCTGGAAAGCCATAGTGTGTCCCTTAATGGCTAGCCTTAGACCCTTAAGGAATCTTTCAACCTTCTTTTCTTCGGTGCCAATCAAATCTAAGGCAAACCAGGAAAGCTGACCAAAGATGTGCACATACTCGGCTACTATCATGATGTTTTGCTAAAGTAAGGAACTCTACCTTCTTCTTGCGACTTACATGATTTGGAATAAACTTCTTTCTGAACTGTATCTTAAAGGCATCCCAAATAGTAGCTTCTGGCTTGGCCCTGATATGTTCATAGATACTCTTCTACCATGTATCCTCGATATCTCTGAACATAGATGTTGTAAGGATTACTTGTTGCCTCTGAGTGCAAGTTAGCAAATCAAAGACATTTCTATGTGTACAAACTGTTTATCAGCTCGTAACGGATTTTCTCTTCTTGTAAACTCTATAACCCTTCTTTTTTGAAACTTCTCATATAAACAGTTAAGATCACTGGCCTGATTCTGCCTTTCCAAAAGAATGGCTAATTACATCTACATTGCTGCTTGATTGGCATTGTTCACAGCCAATTGATGCATCATCATTATGAAGCGTTCTTTTATACCATACGTAGGATGAGGAAGTGGAGGTGGTGGAGGATCCCCGTCCTCTAACACAGCGTCATCACGTTCATCATCTCCCAGGTTATTACCAAATCCTAATCCGGTTTCCATTTATCTGCAATTATAGTAGTGATTAGATACAAACAACACCTTAGTGCATAAGGTAAGTAATAATTCCATACACAAAATCTATTCCCCCAATCGAACCTATCATGTCCTCATTATGTTTCCTAAGCTTACTAAGTCTTTTAATTGACTTATTAATGCTTTGATACCATTACTTACGCATGTTGCACGCCGAACCCAATAATTGGGGATTAGAATGGATCCTAGGGCGGCACACATAATCTGTAACAATTCGTGCCATGCTAAAATATGTACAAACTGTTATAAGGGAAATTCCACAGATACATGTGAGGAAGATCCATATACATATAATTGCACATAAACCTAGAGAATTCACCTATAATTCATCATAAGCATTAATAAAACCACATTTATTCATTCATTAATATAAACCAAAGTCTAATTAAACTCAAGTCAATGATTAACCATCTACATGTACATGAAACTAAGAAACTTAAATACAAACATAACCTAATATATTGTGTCCATCAATGGTGACTCCAAAATGACAATAATCATGATGGCTTGGTCTACTACAAGCTAAAACATGGCTTTTCACTAATAGTGCCCAATTAAAGAACCCCATGTCAAGCTACATAGGATGACTAATGGAAGGCATCATCCTCATTCTACTCATCTATACCCCAAAGTACCACTGGAATTCCCACCAGGGGTGCATCGACTGCCGTATTGGCATTGGGTTCTGTACTTGTAACACTAAGGATAGCATTCTTAACACAATGGTTAAGCAATTATAGAGTACATAAGACTATCATGATGTATAACATGAATTAAAAGCATATTAATAATAAGAGAGTAATAATCAAAAGCTAGGCAAGTTGTGCATGTGAATAAGCATGAGTAACAAATCATAAACAAAAATATAGTAACATACAAATTGTCATCCACATGGATATCTTCTTTCTGAGGAGAGCATATCATAATATGGGAAATCACTAGCGGTTAGGCCAAGACCTTTGAGCTACCCTAAGAGCGACGACCAACTCTTTATATAATTAATGCAGTAGGTAACATATTGGATACCCTCATTCGGCCCCGTCGAACCTCCTATGGGTACAAGTTAAGTGGTGACAACTCAATGTATCAAGACCGATTAGAATTATTACTTTCTTACTTTTCATACGTAGCGATTGACTTATTCTTATACAGAAACATATACCTGAAAGTGCAATAACTAGATTTCACCAAGTCCTAGAGGGGGGGTGAATAGGACTATTAAAAATTTCTTTTCAAGAATTAGGTTTTATTAGTGGGCAATCTGAAAGATTATTTAAAATTGAGAGTCCCCAAGAAGATTTAAGAGACATATTCAGAGTTGTGAGTGTTTACAGTATGTAGAAATGCAACTAGAGTAACAAAGATGTAGCTTATAAAAGATCATCAACTCAAGTGACAAGAATGCAAGGCAACATCCACACACAACAAACAATAAACACAGTGATTTATAGTGGTTCGGTCCTAGACCTACATCCACTCTCAAGAGCAATCTCTCTTGGTTCCACTAAATAAGAGGTACTTACATAACATACACCTCTTGCAATAGTTTTTGATTCGGTGGTTTGTCTTCCACCAACTAGGGTTTTTGATCAGGTGGTTGATCCTTGATCTAGTCCACCAACTACAACAATTTTTGATGCGGTGGTTTGTCTTCCACCAAATACAGCAATGAGAATTGAAATATTAAAAAACACCTAAACAAGGAATTGTATACCTTGATTTTGAGTGGTGCTCTTGATGCTTGAAAGACTACCTCCAAGCTTTGGCCACGTATTCTTACTCCTTGGTGATGAAGATCTTCAGATGAGTGCTCAGCTAAGGGAAGAGGTTTTAAGAGGGTTTGGAAGGCTAAGGTATTCTCTCAGATTTAATGGAGCCTTTCCTAACTCACCAACTACTCTTCTTGTAACAATAATGGCACTTTTTGGTTTTCGAGAGTAGGTGGTTGTGGGAGCTTTGAAGATGATTTTAATGGAGGTGCAAAGGCTCAGCTATACTAGTGTTTTTCACAGTAATAAATTCAGTGGTTGGAGCAAGGGAGAGGTCATTTTTAAATACAGATACGCTCCAATGGATAGATCTACGGCTGAGAACAGAATGGTCTACAGCTTAGCCGTAAGCTCTGACAACATCCAACGACTAGTTTGACCAGATTCCACAAAAATTCATTCTTACGGTTAAGCTTACAACTTAGCCGTAAATCCTTATACGGCTTAGCCGTGAGCACTTTTCGGCTTAGCTGTGGGTCAACCGTAGACTGAAATCTCCCAAAAACTGCTCTCTGGAGAGTGGCCCGTAATCTTTACGGATTAGCCATGAATCACATTACAGCTTAGCCGTGAAGGCCTTTCAGCTTGGCCGCAAGGTCAACCGTAAGCATTATATGGCCAAGTGCACTCTCTGGATTGTGGCCCGTAGATTTTACGGCTTAGCCGTGAAACACACTACGGCTTAGCCGTAACATTTTTCGGTGCAGCCGTAGGGTCAGCCGTAGAATAAAAAGCTTCAAAATATACTCTCTGGAGAGTGAGCCGTAGGATCTACGGCTTAGCCGTGGTCCAAGCCGTAGAACAAAAACTGGGTGTTTGAAAACCCTAATTTCCTATTTTATTTCTATGGACACTAGGGGTCACGGTTACCTTATCCCTTGGCACTCACATAAGATCTTCTTGAATGATCTTGAACTTCTTTGAACTTGCTTAGTCTTCATTGATAGGTCTTTCTTGAATGGTCTTGAACTTCCTTAAACTTGGCTTGATCTTCAATGAACTTCCGAGGTGAACTAGGTCGTTCTAAAACTGAACTACACTTGGGTCACGTAATTGACAACACACTCTTACAATGACACTAACAATACCGTCTTGAGATTGTATTTAGTGGTGAAAATCGAAATTAAACGAAGTAATCTATTATTCAAACAATGCATACTCAACTAAGCTATTGGAACTCGAACCCTCTCAACCCTAGTTCTCCTATCTTGGCTCACGAACTCATGCTCAGTAGAAGCACTGTCTCCAATCTTGCATTAATGTTCACTGAGAAGAATTGTATATGATTAAATTATGCTGAGGGCAAGGTTTACTTAAACAGTATGAATTGACTTGCATTAAGAAGTTATCAAGGTTCTTTACTAGCCAACCCTATGCTAAGATAATCCGCGTTTCCGTAGTCATTCAATACGGCATATTCATAAAACGTCTGATGTCATTATGTTATCAAAGATCTTAGTGTTTCATTGTGTAGGCACTAAACACTACTCCTAGGCCAACACTTATAACGTGATGTCGGAAATCATCTAGAAAATAAGAAAGGAATGAGTGACAGATCTACACTCTTCCTTTTTAATATTTAATTACCATTGGGCTAATTTATTCAAGGTAAAGGTACCATATTTAAGGCCATACAAGGTCTTTGAAAGTCCCTAGTTTCATTAAGTGTTCTGTGTTCTTACGGCTAAACTATTTGCACAAGGTTTTCCACTAAATTCTTCCGCAGTCATGGCTTTACCATATGAAGGTCGACGGCTTAGCCGCGGTTGGCCTACAGCTGAGCCACGACTTAGCTATGGCTTAGCTATAGTTCATTCTACTACTTAGCCATGGGGTTAGCTATAAAAGAAATGCTAGATTTTGGTTCTCTGGATTCCTAGCCGTAATGAATGTACGGCTTAGCCAAAAGCTTTAAAATTTCTAAAGCTGTTCCAGTACAGAGTTCAGTCCAGTGAAAGACTTCTTCAATTGGTTTCAATGTGATTTCCTTTACTCCAAACTATCATCATCCATCTTTTAATACCCACATTTCATCCATAATTCATAAACATACTCATTATCACTTAGTCCATCACATATTCTTAAGTCAATGGGGTGAAAGAGCTGTAGATTGGGATTTAGAGAAGAGCTTTTCAAGAATTAGATAAATCAAACATGCATGTAGCAATATACACTCTTATAGTTGCCTCTAATTCAGTGCTTTACTCCAATCAACTTCTCCCTTGGTTTGACGGTGGAGAAAGCCTCAATAGAAGATGATCCTACCACATGCAAAGATATGCAATGGGCAAATTGGGTATAAGATGCATGCATGTTGCCAATTTGAGTCTCCTTGACTCTTTTAAGCCCAAAGAAATGGAATGGTGATAGGATTCTCACCTTTGAGAGCTGCAGAGGAGAAGAGGATATGAAATTGAGAGATTTCAATGGAGAAGTAAAGATGGAGATGGGATGAATGAAGATGGTGTTGCTCCAACACACATGCAACACCTCCAAGATCAAATTCCAGCTCAATGCTTTAAGAAGAGATGGGAAGAGAGTGAGAGGAAGAAGCTCAAGTAGGTCTCTAAGAGGAGATGAAGAGGGAACGATGCTTTGTCCCTTTTTAAGTCAAATTTTCTAAAACTTTGGATGCAAGTCCACTGTTTTTATAAATTTTACAGTTTGAGTCAATTGGACTTTAATTGGGCCAAGATAGATCCGAATTGAGCTTAGCGAATTATGAAAAATAACCCACAAAATGAAATACACTTAATTTAACTGATATGGTGCCAAGATGATCCAAAACATGTAACTCTATACTACAAGAAGGTAATTAACTATCTAAATAAGGTTTGAACCAGACCCAACTACCTATCCATGATCCAAAGCCAAGGGGATTTGAGTTGAATTAGTTTAAATAAGCATTAATTAAGGTAAAACAAGATTAATTATAATAAAGTAAGAGTAGTTCAGGTTTGAACCTTACACTAGGTTAGCGAAGGGTTAAGCATGCTTAGAACCTCCATTCTATGGAGTTTTGTGGATTTTGACCCACTCTAGGTTAGTGTTTGATTTTCTAGTCAATTCTTGGATTTCTTTTAGGTTTGCTTGTCTCAAGTGGGTGGAGCTACCCTTTTAAGAATTTTTCAGTGGTTTGGGCCAATTTTAGCCAAGGCAAGTGGTTGGTTATGAATTGATCAAGTATTTTCCTTTGTTCCAATTTTTAACTCTATATGTTCTTGATTACATTTGCTAGTTATGCCGACTATTTATATGTTCTTGGGATTATGTATGCTTGTACATCTTGTTGGAAGTAGGTGGGTCTCGTGGATAGATTTTCAAAACTTTTGATCCACTTGACACAGGGATCAACTATCCATAAGACCAAAACCCAATCCAGGATGCGTTACCCTCAATCTCGTGACCATGTACAGTAAAATTCTACCAGCACTAAGCATCCAAAATAACCTACGACATGCAAGAAGTAGATCATACCTTTGGAGACCCGCAGTGCTCTAATGGACTTCTTCAAGACCTCTTAGCCTTCCACGCTATGACCCGAATTGGATTTCTTTTCTCAAGAGGAACGGTGGAATCTTCAGGAGAAAATCCCAACTCGAGACTCCAAGGAACTAGAAAAAAGGAGAGGAGAGTAACTCGCGCAACTCTTGCACGAAAGGGTTTTGGGCGTGAGAGGAACTCTTTTGGACGTCCAAGGATATTATATAGACTTCCAAATCTCTCCCTTGTCTAATTGAAATAGAAGTCTTACTTCCAAAGCAATTAGCAACTTTCTCCTTTCCAAACTCTTATTTCTAGAGTCCAAGTCGGATTAGTGTTTTCCAATATCTTGGGCTAGCGTGGAGACCACTAGGGATTCCTTAGAAAGCTGGCTCCAACTGGAACACCGCGACCCCACATCTCATGTGCAATCTGGGCCCACAGTTAATTGCAAATAACACCACTATATAAATGCAATTGCACTCCAGTCTTAGGAATAAATTACAATGAAGACCCTAAACTTCCCAATTACCATAAGTAGGCCCCTCTATTAATATCCGTGGATCAATTGGAATAAATCCGTCTCTTCCAATCTAAGTTCCACATCTTATTATCCTTGAGCCCCAATTAATCACAGTAATCATCAGTACCATCCAATTAACTCTTAATTGAGATGGGTGCGCACTTACTAATGACAAATCCATTAATTGGCACAAGAGGATAATAGAGATAGATTCCATCTTGATCATTCAACGTTCCCACAGTTCTACTACCATATACCCAAGACACCGAGGTGTTAACCTATAGTCGGCCTCACTCATTGGTGACTCAAAGCAAATGAATAGATAGAAACTTGAGTTCGTCAATGTCTCAGGATTGAGGGCCTATTGCTAGGGAATTATGAAAGCATACCTTATTATTGAGACGGAATACCATAAGGTGCATCTCATGGTCCTTCAATACATCCAATGTACCGGCACTATTGATCCAGAATCTTACATTCTGATGATCGAGACAAATCACACTATCTCATAGTGATCAAAGTGCTGCAACCTTATCAAATGAGATGCCCAGTCTCATTACTGGTTGTGAAGCTATTTAAGTATAAGATTTGTGACATATATCTCCCGCGTGTGGATCTCATCCATGCACATATATCACATCTAATATACTAATGGGACCCGGTTCAACTCATGAACCATTATGTCATACGTATTGGTCATGTGCATAAAGTAGTAAAATAACATTCATCTCATGAAAGTAAAGCATGATTTTATTGATAAATAAAGAAATTAATCAATTTATTACATCAACTGATGGATTGAGTCCACAAAAACTAACACATCTCTTGGGGATTTGGGAGTTAAATCAGTGGCTGGATTAAATAAGGCACCTCTCGTGCAGCAAGTTTGGAATATTGTTCAAAACAAGAGGAGTTGTTAGAATATTTGGGTTCAAGTGAAATACCTGAAGAATGCTTCTTTTTGGGCTGTGGCTATTCCTGATAATGCACCTTGGGCTTGGAAATTTATCCTAAATATGAGACAGACCGTGCTTCCTTTTCTGCGCCATTTAATAGGTAATGGTGGGAAGACATTTTTTTGGGATGATCCATGGATGAGGGATGGGAGGCTGCGGGATCAAATTGGAAACTGAGAAATTTATAACCTTGGCCTCGGAGATAAGGTCCTAGTTGGCAAGTTTATCGTGGATGGACAATGGCATCTACCAGCGGCAACTTAAGGACATTTTATTTCTCTTTGGGAAAAAATTGAGAATGAAATAGCTCCTTCAAATCAATTTGAGAATGAATTGGTATGGATTTCGGAAGATCATGGGCGATTTACTCTTTAAGTCTGACTATGGAGTTGTCAGTCATTTAGATATATAGATTTGCTTCGCCGGTGTGGGTTGAACTCATATGGTTTAAGCGTTGTATTAAAAAACACTTAGTTTGTGCTTGGATGGTTTTCCAAGGATCTCTTAAAACCAAAGATTTTCTCAGTCAGCAGTATACACCTTGTGATACTTCTTGTGTTTTTTGGGATTGCACATGGAGTCTGCAAAGCACATTACTCTTCACTGCCCATTTGTTAAATTTATTTGGCAAAAATATTTGCTGAATTTTAACTTACAGCCAGTGCAATGTGGATCACCTTATGAAATGATTCTCTCTATTTTTGAGAGAACGGATTCCAATTAAGAAGGGGTTAAAACTCTAGTTTTGCTGATCTTCCCAACATTTGTATGTCATGAATGGATGGAGAGAAATGCTCATATTTTTTCTCATGTCTTTAAGAATCCTTATTAGGTTTTGTAGAAGGTGTTGTTTCAGGTTCAGAGCCCCATCATCTTCCTAGGTATTGTTGGGAAAAGCGGGGCAACGAAATAAACCTGAAATCGATGGATCAACCACAATGAACACAACAATCACACAATCAAGCAATCACACACATGAATACAACAATTTTACATGGTTTAGTAACCTTGCCTATGTCTACGGAGGAGAGAACTCATCAATCATGATCCTATCTCAATCTCCTAAGATCTAGGGTTATAGTACATCAATATATATAGTTTTCACTTTATTAGCTAATAAGAAAACCCATACATAATGATTAAAATACTCCTAACCCTAAAACTTGATTCTAACTAACCCAGCAACCAATCTGGCTAAACTATAATACAAGATAAAACACAACAATCTCCACCTTGGCTTGGATTCCATAAATCCTTGGACCCATCTTGAGATACTCGGTAATGTCTACACGTACCTTGTTGAATGGTACGTCACTACACTAATGGCATAGTCTTCTTTTTCCAACACTCTAACATGTTGAACCAGTACTATACATACCTCACTGATAGGCATGCCTCAGCACATGCTATGACTAAGCGCAACTCTTGCATTGCCTAGCCTGAATACACAAACAATCTCAGTACTGTTTGGTATCAACTAAGTCCAAACCGAATTGAGATTTCCAACAGTTGCCTCCTTACACCCCTATTTTGGACCTCTGAGCTGCCCTCCATTTATTGCCACATGCATGCATCTTTGTAACACAATAAACCTAAGTTCCATCCATCAAGACAGAACTGAAAACCTCCTAAAATTTGTATTTCACTGGTACCTTGTGACTCATTCCTTCTATCTCCATTTCAGTGTTCCTCCCATCAAACCTGCAACTGTCTTATTCTAGCTTGTTTTGGTGGGTTGGGCACTGTATATATAAGTTAGGTATGACCGGATACTAAACTAGATTACTCTAACCTGAACAAGACTATCTATTCTGAGAAAGTCATCTCCATTCAGGTCTTTTTGGATTTTTGCTAGATGATATCATTAAAGACCCATCAATCCATCTTACTTTGATCTCGTCGCATCTAACTCTACTGAACCATGTATTTCCTCTTCTGATATTTGATGTCTTATTCACTACTCCACTTAAAAAAGCATCCCCTATTAACTTGTAGAAATTTCTAACCATCTCAACTTCCATGCTGACCAATGTTCCGTTTTCCACCTTCGTAACTCCACTTGCTATAGTGCACTGAAGCCCTTGGAGTCTAAGGCAACCAAAGAAATCCAATTCCTTTACAAACCCCAAACATTCATCACATCCGTTAGGGTCTAAGCAACCTCATTATACACTCGGATCTTTCCGCTCTTATTTCAAATGCTCATCAATTTGCATTCTTCCCCATAAGAGCAGATCCATCAATAAAAGAGTTATTTGCATCAAACCAATCTTTACTCGAGCACATGATTGGAAAAATCCGAATCCAAATACCATGAATCATCAACTCGATCTATACCTGTAGTAACCCAAAGTAATTCCCTGTTATCTGAATCCGTGCTTTATTGCACACTAACTCCTTCCGATTCTGATTCTTTCACTTTTTCATCCGCTTTAGCATGTCACTCCGATCCTTTTACATGGATCTAAGCTTTCCAACAAAGTACTCAAAGTAGTCTCCTGTCCATGACGTCAAGCACCATTTTTTTTATTCCTTGCTGTGTCATGGAGTCTATGACTCTTTCCTGCCAATCCCTGAAGTCG
Source organism: Sextonia rubra (assembly GCA_037013555.1). Lineage (NCBI taxonomy): Eukaryota > Viridiplantae > Streptophyta > Magnoliopsida > Laurales > Lauraceae > Sextonia > Sextonia rubra. The sequence goes on from JASUAD010000008.1 coordinate 14,561,733, forward strand.
TCTTTGTCAAACACTTTACTTTGGCCCCTGATGCTCAAATCCATTGCTATCATCGTGATTCACTTGGTTTCTTGAGTCCCACAAATTTCTAACCATCAAACTACCAATATCTTCTATCTGCCTCATAAATCTTGTCACCGCGGGCGCGTTGAAAGAAACGGATATAAAATCTGACTTTGATATTGCAAAGATGGTATTCTATACTCTGATTGGTCAAACATCCATGTTAATCGCTGAACTACCAATCCTTTTCCACGGACATGTAGATTTGCTTATAACGAGTCCGTACGCACAAATGAATCCTCGATCGGACATCAAACGATCAAGATATCATAAAAGCAAACTTAGCCATAGATCTGGTCAAATCTGCCTTTGACCTACTATGCTGACATCAACACTATACCTGTTGGCAGAGTGAGTTAGACTTTGCAAAATGGGTTAAGTCTGACCCTAACCGATTGTCACAACCCAAGCTTGGGCTTTCCCTAATTAGGATAATAGTTGAGGTGCAACACATACTCCCGTGAAATTCTTCTCGACTCCGTGTCAGGTTATAATCCACAAGGGATACTTACAAATCTTCGCGCGTGTGAAGTCACTCAATGACAACTGTCAATGGTGTTTCAGGCGAAAGTCTATATTTATCACCTGTACAATTCAAATTCCATGTAGTATCACAGTATGAACAGTCTATAATTTAAAACATTTTAATTTTTGCAAGACAATGGTTTCATTTATATACATATAGAACCCCCAAAATACCCATACATATGGATATGTAAATGCCATGATATCCATATAAACTATACTGTGTGTCCTGAAGTCATTGACTACGAGGTCCACGTACACAAATCTGTACAAGTCTATAATATACAAGTGACATCATCACCATATGTAAAGCAAGTAATGTGAATAAGATGGTATGATGCAAGTACTATTTCCAAAATGAAGCCAAACTGTAAACTCATGTTACGTGCTCCAGATCCAAGGACAAAGTGACGTCCTTAATTGACCATACTCTAAATTTGGAGGAACCTCTAGAGTTTCCCTTTTGCCCCTTCTCGGTCTCTGCAAGACTGGTACCAACATCTGTGCTTGTAACATCAATGAGATAGCTATGAATACAACGATTCAGCCAAGTTCAAGTAAAAGCAGAGTAATGCACATTGCATCTTTAAACATTTGAGAATATACTATTAAGAAACTATTCAAATAACCACATACATTCCACTATAACTTAAATCATACATCAGCCGATGATTATGGTTAGAAACTTATTAAGTAACTTGACTATATGCTTCTATGAGAGCTTGAACAAATCATATGAGATTCACTCATTAGGTGGCTTAATTGTGCTCTTCCACGAAAGCTTAAGCAATCATGTGAGATTTGCTCATTAGGTGGCTTAGTGGTGCTCTTCTATGAAAGCTCAAACAAATCATGTGGGATATACTTAGTGTCGCGGCCTAGGTACAACTAATTACCCAATTGGAGTTTTAGACACTCCTATTATCCGTTGTAGTGGCCAAACTTAATCTTTTATTCTTAGTTACAAATCTCCATGGTTAGAAACTCATTAGGTGACTTAATTGTGTTTTCCATAGGAGCTTGAACAAATCATGTGGGATATAATCTGTTAGATTTTATGGACTCAATCCATCAGTTGATGTAATAAATTGATTAATTTCTTTATTTATCAACAAAATCATGCTTTACTTTCATGAGATGAATATTATTTTACTACTTTATGCATATGACCAATACATAAATGGTTCATGAGTTGAATCGGGTCCCATTAATATATTAGATGTGATATATGTGCATGGATTAGATCCACACGCGAGAGATATATGTCACAAATCTTATACCTAAATAGCTTCACAACCAGTAATGAGACTGGGCATCTCATTTGATAAGGTTGCAGCACTTTGGTCACTATGAGATAGTGTGATTTGTCTCGATCATCAGAATGTAAGATTCTGGATCACAGTGCTGGTACATTGGATGTATTGAAGGACCATGAGATGCACCTTATGGAATTCCGTCTCAATAATAAGGTATGCTCTCATAATTCCCTAGCAATAGGCTCTCAATCCTGAGACATTGATGAACTCAAGTTTCTATTTATTCATTTGCTTTGAGTCACCAATGAGTGAGGCCGACTATAGGTTAACACCTCGGTGTCTTGGGTATGTGGTAGTAGAACTGTGGGAACATTGAATGATCAAGATGGAATCTATCTCTATTATCCCCTTGTGTCAATTAATGGATTTGTCATTAGTAAGTGCGTACCCATCTTAATTAAGAGTTAATTTGATGGTACTGATGATTACTGTGATTAATTGGGGCTCAAGGATAATAAGATGTGGAACTTAGATTGGAAGAGACAGATTTATTCGAATTGATCCACGGATATTGATAGAGGGGTCTACTTGTGGTAATTGGCTTAATAGTGCTCTTCCACGAGAGCTCAAACAAATCATGTGGGATATACTTAGTGTTGCGGCCTAGGTACAACTAATTACCCGATTGGAGTTTCAGACACTCCTATTATCTACTGTAGTGGCCAAACTTAATCTTTTATTCTTAGTTACAAATCTCCATGGTTAGAAACTCATTAGGTGACTTAATTGTGTTTTCCATAAGAGCTTGAACAAATCATGTGGGATATAATCAACGTCTCAGGCTTAGGTATGATTGATTATCCGATTGGAGTTTCATACACTCCTATTATCCGCTGCAGCTACCAAACTTAATCTTTTGGTTCTTATTTGGAAATCTTTATTCAATTCCTTTCCATTTTAATTCCTCTTTTATAACTCAAATTAAATGTAAATAAAGAAAAGGAATACAAATAAAGGAATGGAGATCAATACATAGTAAAAAAAAACACTACCACTATATCAATTCATGGAAGGACAATAACATTACATTTTTCATTAAGCTAATAAGATTAGGTTGAATTACTACCAATCCTAATCTAGGTTCTCGTTGTCTCTAAGTATCTATTCGATGTAGTTTTAGGTTATCTAATGTATGGCTATCCTTAGTTGATGTTACATTATATATAAAAACTATACGTTAAGGTCTCCTAAACCCACACTAATGGTTAGGTGCTAGACTAGGTAGATAATACACATGAGGTGTCTCGATCTTCAAGATCACTCATGCGCTCTAGGATTCCATTGGTCAGTATTAAAGGCTGTGGTTCCATTGCTAGAGGCCTACAAGGTCTTCGATACCTAATGATCCTCGCTGGTTAATTACAAGATAATTAACTTGTAGGTTAATTATAGAAGGTCTTAGGTAAGAAAAGTGGGTTAAACAGGCTATAGGACCCCAAAAAGGCCCTGCGCATAAAAGCCCAGCCAACTGGTTAGATTAAGGTCCGATCGATCGGATCTTGTTCAGAGGGGTGGTTCGACCAGTCGAACTCCAGGTCCGATTGGTCTTTCAACTGGTCGAGCATGTCACAAAAAGACTTCAGATTTTTGAAGTCCATTCCCTGCTCCTCCTCTTTGTACCTACAGGGAACTTCATGTTTCACTGAAACATCCTCCTATCTTGCATTGATACTAATTTCCAATACTTTTCATTCCATCTTCATTCATCAACTTATTAAAAGCACATCCATTCCATATGACAAATCAAATATAGAAGAAGGGTTGAATGTTATCACAACAAAATGACCATAAATCATGCATGGGTTTAATTAAACTGGGCCCAAACTACCTACCAAAGATGCGAACACGACCCACTAGAAATAATAAGACCAAACTAAAATAATTTAATATAATTAGGCATCTAAACTAGATTAATTAAAATAAAGATAGGTTTAATTAGTAATAAACATAATTAAGTTGTGTTAGGGTATCACACCGACCTGCAGACAACTATAATGTCTAGGTTGTTACTACGGGTCAGGCTGACCTGACCCAAAATCCGACCTGACCTGGCGAAACCGGGGCCGAAACTTCTCTTTCCCAAACAGGTTCTACAACTAAAAAGTCGTATCCTTGCGTCTATTTTCTGCAACCAGAGGGACTGATCCCCTGCCTTCTCCTTCCTCGTGTCTGGTGATACATCAGAGAACATTTGACGATGGCACAACGACCAAGGCACACCAGCGACGGCCAGCGTGGGGTGATGTAGACCCCTGCGATCTGTAACGGGCGTAGAAACAATAGCAGCACCCAAAGAACTAGAAGAGTTCTGCAAATCCGCTTTTCTCTGAGACGATTTTCCACTTTAAATCGTGGCCCACCAAAGAAGCTTTCCTCAATCAGAGCCCTTCTCTGTCTTCCACCACAACGATTTCTGCAAATTTGTAAACTCTAGTTGGCACTCTTGGTTTCAGAAGATTGGTGGCGGCTCTTGCTCATAATATTACCTATCATCATATCTCCCCTCGGCCAGTTGCGATTAGTAAGATCAGGCGTCATGGTTTGATTCATTCTCATTTGAGTACCGTGGACTTGGCTACTATTGATAATCTTAGATGTCTTATGGTCCTGGCCCGGGATGTGGGGTTTATCTGCCTTCTTGGCGTTTTCTTTTGTTTGTTCCTTTGAATCGTTTTGTACTTTGGGATTCACCCCTTCTTTAATAATAGACCCTAAATTAATGAAAAAAAAACTATATATATATATATAGGTAGCCCTCATGGCCCCTTTTGAAACTTAATTGGATTCAAAACCATCCCTTTCTTCTAATCAAAACAACGTTTTGTATTGTATTGCTACTTTTCCTAACCTGGTAAGATCCATCTTTTGGAACACAAACTTTCAAATGCAACTTGAATTGTTCTTTGTTTGTCTATGATTTGATCCACGTGGGGCTTGACTAGAGAAGATGATCAGTTGAGTAATAGTATGAATTGTCTACCGTTTTATCTATCATGTGCAGGACAAACTTGTAAGGCCTTGTCGAGGAAACTAAGTATCAGGCACGTGCCTCACATGTTTGTTTGGTTAGGCCCATGGTGCACTGGACTTGGCCCGAATTTATACTAGTACTGAACCCGCAGTACCTGAAGTTGGACCAAAATGCTGGCTTGGATTCTAAGGAAACTCACATCAATGCAGGTTGACTCAACCCAACTCGCGTAACTTACATTGAACACGGCCAACCCATTTATGCTAAACTAGACTTTTGCCAAATTTGAAGAGATTTGGCCAAGCGCAGTCCATTTCAAGATTAAGATTCTAGTTGTAGGCCAAAAAAATAGCACAAAGTACAGTAATGTTAAATCACATACCGTTTAAATCAATTTTGTTAATCATCCTTACTAACATGCATACAAAAAGGATTTTATTTTAGTTGGTCTGGATTTTATCAATCGCCTTAACGAAGGAGGTGGACTTCAAACAACCCAGCCCTCTTATGAAGCGGCTATGGAGATTTCAAATGGAAAAGAAAAAGCCATGGGGCTCAATGGGATTGATTTTGACCCAACTCATTTAAATCAATTGCAGGGGTAAACCCTAAAGCTACCCATTTTACTGTAGTCAAATTTATTGTAGAATACGCCTCAAGTTATGCTACTCAAATATAGGTCAATACAGCTTAGGTTGGTAGATTGGGTCTAATTTTGCCAATAATAGATAAATAGAACGACACACACCGACGCGCACACATGCTAGCAAGTTTATTTTTATCATTTATTTTAACTTAAAACTGGCTAGTATTGTTATAAGATATTATTGTTAGTGGATGCCCACCTTGGGGCCCATGTTAGATATGAAAAGCAAGAGTCCTACTTTATTGGTTTACTTAGGGAAAAAGCAATCTTATTCTATAAATAAGATCCTCTTTCCCCCTTCATGATGTACACATCTCTCATTCAATAAGAAAAGCTCTCTCTCTCTTTCTCCCCCTACTCTCTCTCCCCCACTCCTTAAACACGTTATCAGCATGAGCCCTCCATCTCTATTTTCCTTCTCACGCCTAGCCCTCACTGCAAGTTTCCTTTTGTCCTTTTGGACTTTAAATTAAAAGTACAGCAAAGGACAACTGAAACTACAGCAAGCCATTCCATTTAACTTTTACACTTCGGTCAACGTGCAAAAGTGCATCTTTTTATTTGTTTGTTTTCCTTAACTTCTGTCTATAGGGACGAACGTGAGAAGAAAGATCCAACCCGAACGTGACCTGGACCCGACTTAATACAGTCAGATCCAGTCGTTGACATCAACCAAGATGCAGTTCGAAGCACAGATCACCATTAGAGCTTCCAATCACCATATCTTGCCCATCCAGAGTCGATCAACGATCCATTTGCACTTAAAGAAAGATCAGGAGCAGATCTATACGTTACAAGTGAAAGGAGACAGATCTAACAGTAACATAATTTTCATTATTTATATTCTTTTATTAGTTTAATAATTATTTATGCTATGATCATTTATTTATTTTATTATTATTATTATTCTTTTTAAGAATGGGAGATTAAGAATGGATCATAAATAGAAACCTGAAGTTCTATATTAATACAGACCTGCAGTTCCGTAAAAACCAGAAGTTTTTTCTAAATCCGAACTAGAAGATCTGTGGATTATTAAAATCTGAAACCGGAAGTTCTTAGATCCACAATATGGACTTGAAGATTCATTCATAATCAAACCTGAAGTTTGATGTTTCGATCCAAGAATAAAATTAATAAGCCATAATATCAAGCCCGAAGTCTTAATAGAACCCGAAGTTCAAAAAATTAAAGAACCTGAAGTTCCAACCAGGAACTTGCAGTTCCAAATCAAGCCAGAAGCCTTATCAAAACCTGTTGTAAAAATTGATAACATGATGTTATTCAATTTTAAATTGGACAACTTGATCTGACATGGCTCACCTCTTAATTTATTCTGAATGCTTTAAAATTTTTATTATTTATCTTTTATCTTCTTTTGCATATCAATGATCATGTATATTTTTCCTTTTTTCAGCTTTTGCGTAATGTCGAATTTAACTAAACTTGAATTTAAAGCCCTTAACATTACTGGGGACAACTACTTATCCTGGCACTTGAATGCAAAATTACACTTGTAATCCAAAAAACTTGGAGAGACAATAAAAGAAGGCAATAAAGAGTCCCCGGAAAATAGGGCATTGGCACTTATCTTCTTACGTCATCATATACATGATGACCTTAAGAATGAATACCTCATAGAGGAGGACCCAGCAGGTCTTTGGAAATCTCTGAAGGATAGATATGATCACCAAAAATGGTCTTATTACCAGCGGCTTAGAATGAATGGCTAAACTTGTGATTTCAGGACTACAAATCGATATCTGAGTATAACTTCGTCCTTTTCAATATTGTTTCCCGGTTAAGATTATGTGGGGAAACTATCACGGAAGAGCAGATGTTAGAGAAAACGCTGTTCACTTTCCATGCATCAAATGTAATCCTTCAACCGCAGTACCGTGAACGACGTTTCTCTAAATACTCAGAACTAATCTCTTGTCTCCTTGTTGCTGAGCAGAACAACAAAGTCTTGCTAAAGAATCATAACTCTAGAGCAACTGGATCTATGGTAATGCTTGAAGCAAATGCCAATTTCAATTCCAGCAGAGGCAGAGGAAGGGGGCGTGGGAGAAACAATCCCTCCAGAAGAGGTGAAAAAAGAAACTCCTCCCGACGAGGAGGATTTTGAGGTCCTCCCAATAAAAAATTCAAAAACCACCAGAAATGGTTTGATCCTCAAAAACAACAAAATTCGGATCAACCTTAGAATCCACCGAATACTTCTGCCTACTGTTCTGATGACCCTTGCTATAGATGTGGAAGGACTGGGCATTGGTCACGCTCTTGTCATGCACCAAAAGACATGGTGGAACGATATAAAGCATACAAGGCCTCTATTCATTCTGCAGAGTCAACTGATCTGGAAAATTGGGATTGGGATACTAACCCACAAAATGACAATTACCAGTTAGATATTACAAATTTGGAGACTAAAGATTTTTTTTGAAGACGAGAATGGCTAACCTCTGAGCAATGAGGCATTTAGTGCTAAGATCGGGACCTCTCCTGGAATGTTCTAGAAGACCAAATAAATATTTTCAGAATCTCCATTTAAATTTTTTTTTTCAGTTATTAACCTTTTCATGGATATTTTATATTGGATGATTTATTTTTCAGTTTCTTAATTTTAGTAAACCTTTTTATGGATGTTTTTGTGATGGATGACTTTTTATAAATTTGATGAAATTTCTCTTATGTATGTTTTTTTTTAATCAAGTGATTGCTTAGTTACATTTTTTATTATTATCTTTTCTTTAAAGGTATGGACCATAACAATGGGAATACTTACTGTCTTGTAGACAGTGCTACAATACATACCATTCTGAAAAATCAGAAGTTTTTCTCAAAATTGGCATTGAATCCACGAAAGGTATCCACCATAGCTGGACCTGTGCAAATAATTGAAGGCTCTAGAAGAGCCCACATAATGTTACCTAATGGTACTCATTTATTCATTAAAGATTCATTGTTCTCCAGCAGTTCCAGAAGAAAATTACTCAATTTCAGAGACATCAAAATAAATGGATACCATATTGAGACTGCTAATGACGGTAATAAGGAAATGTTACTTATCGTTACTAGTATTAGAGGCCATAAGCAAATACTAGAAACATTAAGTACACTTTCTTCTGGGTTATATTATACGACGATATCCATCATCGAATCACATTTGGTTTTGAGCAAAACAAGATAGTTAAGCCTGAAGCTTGAACCAACCTCAAAACTTAGCAACTTTCAGGCTTTATTGCTTTGGCATGATAGATTAGGGCATCCTGGAGTTACCATGTTCAAGAAAATCATTGATAACTCTGTCGGGCACTCTTTAGATAACCATAGATTGACCATATCGAATGGATATCTATGTGTCCCATGTTCACAGGGTAAGCTAATCACTCGACCTTCCTTCGTCAAGATTGCATTAGAATCCCCACCCTTTCTACAAAGGATATAAGGCAACATCTATGGACCGATCAATCCACCTAGTGGACCTTTTAGGTATTTCATGGTTCTGCTTGACTCTTCCACCCATTAGTCGGATGTTTGCCTACTTTCAACTAGGAATATAGCCTTTGCCCATATTAACACAAATCATTAAACTTAGGGCCCATTTTCCTAATGATCCTATTAAGTCTATACGACTTGATAATGCAGGCGAGTTTACATCACAAGCCTTCGATGACTACTGTTCATCTCTTGGCATTGTTGTCAAATATCCTGTCCCTCATGTCCATACCCAGAATGGCTTAGCTGAATCCCTGATTAATGGCATTCAACTTATTTCTAGGACTCTATTGCTAAAGTCCAAATTACCAGTTAGTGCTTGGGGACATGCTGTGTTACATGCATCAATGCTTATTAGACTTCGACCCACAGCCTACCATTCATACTCTCCTGCACAACTTATATCGGGACATCAACCTAATATCTCCCATTTGTGCAAGTTTGGTTGCACTGTTCTAGTCCTTATACCACCCCCTCAGCGTACTAAGATGGGACCACAACGTAGGTTGGGAATTTATATCGGCTTTGACTCCCTTCGATTATTCGATTTTTAGAACCAATGACAGGAGATGTATTTACTGCTCGTTTTGCTGATTGTCAATTTGATGAGACAAAATTCCCACCGTTAGGGGGAGATAAAGAACGTATTGTTCCTGCAGAACAACCCGTTCCTGAAGAACGGCGTGAACTAACATGGAATGCTTCCACTTTATCTCATTTAGACCTACGAACTTGACAATGTGAATATGAAGTCCGTAGAATTGTGCACTTACAAGAAATTGCAAATAAATTACCCGGTGCATTTAACGATGCAGCAAAGGTAACTAAGTCACATATTCCAGCTATGAATGCACTGGCTAAACTTAATGTCCCTGTAGGACAAAGTCAAAAAGTGGCAACAAAAGAGTCTGTAATACGCCAAAAGCGTGGCAGACCTATAGGTTCAAAAGATATAGCTCCATGAAAAAGGAGATATGTACAATCATCATGTCCTTCCAAAGATACACTTAACACTCCTGAAGAGGTTCCTCCTGAAGAGGTTCATAATGCTCCCAAAGAAGCTATAGAAAAATCCACTCTCTCTAGAATAACGAAAGTCCTTGATGAGACTATAAAAACCCCTAAAGAGGCACCGGTACCAGATAATGAAGAGATCTCTATATTTTACAATTATTCAAAAGAGAGATGGGATAGAAAAAGAATTTTCATCGATGACGTATTTGCATATGCGCTAGCTACACAAATATTAATGGAACATGAAGATGATGATTGGGATACAGAACCACATACTATAAATGAATGCCAACAAAGGAAAGATTGGCCAAAATGGGAAACTACTATTATAGCAGAGTTAGAGTCTCTCAATAGACGTGGTGTATTTGGACCTATAGTACAAACCCCAAAAGGAGTTAACCCTGTAGGTTATAAGTGGGTGTTTGTAAGGAAAAGGAATGAAATGAATAAAATTATTAGATACAAGGCAAGACTTGTAATACAAGGTTTCCTGTAGAAACCTGGGATTGATTATGAGGAAACATACTCCCCTGTTATGGATATAATGACATTCAGATATCTGATAAGTTTAGCGGTTTCTGAAAATTTGGATATGAGACTCATGGATGTTGTGGCCGCTTATCTGTATGGGGACTTAAACACAGAAATTCATATGAAAATCCCCGAAGGATTTGCTTTGCTTGATGCAAAACCTAATAGTACGTACTCAATACAATTGAGATGATCATTATATGGATTGAAGCAATTTGGAAGAATGTGGTATAATCGTCTTAGTAAATATTTGTCTAAGGAAGGATATGAGAACAATCCCATTTGCAAATGTATCTTTACAAAGAAATCCCTAAAGGGATTTGCAATAGTGGCAGTTTATGTCGATGATATAAATTTAATCGGGACTCCAGAAGAGCTCGAAATAACTGCTGATTATTTGAAAAGGGAGTTTGAGATGAAAGACCGTGGGAAAACAAAATTTTGTCTCGGCCTGCAAATCGAGATAAGTTCTAGTGGAATATTAGTCCATCAATCTAATTATACCAAGAATATACTGAAACACTTTGGTATGGATAAAGCACATCCACTAAGCACTCCCATAGTTGTCCGGTCTTTAGATATAAATAAGGATCCATATTGTCCAATTGAAGATAATGAAAAGGTATTGGGTCCAGAAGTACCATACCTGAGTGCCATTGGTGCTTTAATGTATTTAGCACAATTCATTAGACCAGACATTTCCTTCTCAGTGAATTTACTTGCTAGATACAGTTCTGCACCAATGCAAAGGCATTGGATTGGTATCAAACATATCCTATGCTACTTACGTGGTACAATTGATTTAGGACTCTTTTATTGTAAAGATTCCAAATTTGTAGGATATGCAGATTCAGGATATCTCTCTGATCCTCATAAAGGTCGATCATGGATAGGTTATGTATTTCTTAGTGGCAATGCTGCTATTTCTTAGCGCTCTACTAAACAAACTTTGATAGCTACTTTTTCTAACCATGTTGAGATTTTAGCCCTCTATGAAGCCAGTAGGGAATGTGTATGGCTAAAATTTTTAATTCAATATATTCGTAGTTCTTGTCAATTACCTTTTAGTACAGGTACCCCAAGCATTATCTACGAAGACAATGAGGCATGTATTCAACAAATTAAAGAAGAATACATTAAAGGTGACAAGACAAAGCACATTGCACCAAAGTTCTTCTTCACACATGAGCTTCAAAAGAACAATGAGATCGAAGTCAAGCAAGTTTGTTCAAACAACAGCTTGGCTGATTTGCTTACCAAGTCATTACCAAAGTCAACATTCCAAAAGCTTGTATATGAGATCGGTATGTAGAGAGTTTACCATCAAACAATGTAAAGGGTATTATTATCAGGGGAAGTAACAAATTAAGGATAGGCATCCTGAAGCCTACTAATCAGGACATATGTGCGTTGTACTTTTTTTCCTTTTTTAGGTTTTGTCCCACTGGGTTTTGCTAGTTAAGGTTTTAACAAGGCAGCATTATGCACATCCAACACCACTTCAATAATTTTGTAGAACGTTATACTCTTTTTCCTTCGCATTGGTTTTTATCCCATTGGGTTTTTCCTTTGCAAGGTTTTAATGAGACAACTTTATTGAATGGTGGTCGTCCAAGGGGGAGTGTTATAAGATATTATTATTAGTGGATGTCCACCTTGGGGCCCACGTTAGATATGGAAAACAAGAGTCCTGCTATATTAGTTTGCTTGGGGAGGAAGCAATCTTACTCTATAAACAAGATCCTCCTCCCCCCCTTCATGATGTACACATCTCTAATTTAATAAGAAAAGCTCTCTATCTCTTTTTCTCCCTCTACTCTCTCTCCCCCTCTCCTTAAACAAGTGTAGAGTTTTCGCGTTTTAATTAGACTGTTTGGCAACTTAGCAGCATGGTGAAATTTGCCCTCAATTGTAATACGGGGATTTCACAAAACAATCCCACTAATTAGGATAATTACAGGCAGAGGACTTTAATTTTTTTTAGTTTGGAGAGAGGACCTCCCACTCAAATTTTATATTCCTATTTTCAAATTGCCCCACATATGTGTCCATAAAACCATAAAGCTAAGTTCTCTATTGGAAAGAAAAAAAGAAAAAAAACCCAAAAAGGAGGAGACTTCCAGCTTCTGCCTCTTTGCTCATCCTAGGGTTGGATTTTGTAGATATGATCGGACAGATTGATTGGTCGGGCCACAACTCTCTTCGTCGCAGTAGGCAGAGAAGTGGATTTCGTTGCTTCCGAATCAACTGGGTTCTGTGCTTGCCCAAACAGACACACACGATCTGAGGTGGACCCCATCCCAGTTCTTATCTAAGTGGGCCATAGCGGATCGATTTGGATTATTTGATCCCAGATGAAGAAGGCTGATGGTTTACTTTGTTCCAATCATCACCGGTGCCTGAGAAGATCATCGCAGGAGTGGTTTGTTTTGGCCGTGGTACGTTGCATGTTGCCGGAGACGAAGAGATTCCTCGTCGTCTCTGTCACTGGACTTGAGAAGAAGAATCCAAGGTGCTGCGATCATGGTTGCTGGCGTAGCAGCTTTGCTATTTTGCAACACGTCAAATAAGAATGTCGGCAGCCAGCCGTCACTAGAGAAAACATAAATATCTTCTGTCCGAGAAAAAGAACCTTCGCCCCAGAAGAAAGAAGAACACTGATAATCCCCATAGCCACGTCACACAGGTGTTGCAGGGCCTCCTCTCCCCTACCCATCTCCAAGGATAAACCGTGCATTGTGTTTGAACATGTAGTGGCAGATGCCTGGATGCTTCATGGCTTCACTGACGTCAGGGTAGGCATAGCCATAAGTCCCAGGAGATGCCAAGAGACACTGTGAAGTTTGTGGTTGGTGGTCATGTATTTTTTAAGGTGTCACCAACATGTGGTACTTCACAGTTTAGGGAAACTCTTTAAGAGATAGGTTGGACTATTCCAGATTATCATCAAGGTCAATGATGTGGCCTGCTGGTTAGCACTACCACTGTAGTTATCAGGTGTTTATAATGTTTTCACGTTTCTATGCTATGGAAGCACATGGCAAACCCTTTGCACATGTTGCAGTATAAATCGGTGTAAGCATAGGACGATACGACTTACACTAAACAACCAGTGGGGATTGTTGACATAAAGGAGAAGGTGTTGAGAAACCATGTCATCCATTGGGAGAAGGTTCAATAGAGACATCATTGCCCAGAGGAAACTATGTGGGAGCTCAAAGATGAAGTGAAGAAACAATATCTGCACCTTTTTCCTGAGGTTTGTTAGTCATTTGAAGAACCAAATATCCTTTAAAGGGGGTGAGATGTCAGGCCCCAGATCCTTTATTTTTGGTTGGGTCAATTTATTAGGTTTGAGTTTAGTTTAAAAGGTGTGATGGATATTTGATAGGCCATTTTAGAGATTTTGGATCTTTGCAAGCATAGTAGTTTTGTGTGAGGCCCATTGGAGATGAGCTGGTTAGACATCCCAGGCCTTGGGCTCGAGTTATTTAAACCTTTTGAGCTAAAAGCCCCTTTTTGAAATTTTGTAAAACTCATTAAAGAGCAGGGAGCCCTTCTTTATAATTTAGAAAAAACTTTATATAAGCTAACCCTAAAAGCATCCAATCATCTTTTTTTCGTATGCACAGTTCTTCCATTCCTCTTTCTTTCTTTTGCAACCAAGACTTAGTCATCTCCACAGAACTAAGGCTCTCTTGAGGAAAGAAAGCTCCTCTACGCCATCATCATTTCATCTTCTTTTTCTTTCTCTGTTTATCTTGACAGTGCCTGCAATAGTAAGTGCCAATCTCTTAGATTGCATGTGGTGCCTTTTAGATTGATTAAGGCATGTTAAATAGCTTAAGGAGATTTGTGTATATTTGTTAGATTTGTAGGATTTTGATTGGGGAATTGAATTGAGATAGGCGTTTCTGTGCGATTGGATCTAGTCATAGCAGATCTGAGTTTGGACAAGATTTAACTGTAAATAATATCAATTTAGTTGTTTTGTTGAATGATATGCTAAAAATCTTATTTATTTGATTGGGTTTGATGTTTTGATCGAAATCTAGAGTTCTGATTTACATTGGTTGAGTTTTCAAGAGAAAAACCAAAAAGGGGAAAAGTTATTCACACAAACGGCTAAGCCGTAGGTTAGTCCACGACTAGGTTACGGCTCACAATCTAGTGAGCCATTTTTGGGAGTAATATTATAGCTAGCCTTACTGCTAAGATATAACTACTCTTGTGGCTAAGCCGTAAAACCAGCTAGCCTAGTCGTAATTAGGCTACAGCTAAGCCATAGATGGTCACGGCTAGGCTATGAGGGCCAGAGACTTTAATTAAAATTGGTAGTAGAATAGGTTAGGTTTGTTGACCATAATTGAGGAATCCAACCGCATGGATTGCACTACAGGTATGCGACTTCTAGGGTGTAGGATCACTTAACCCGATATCATGCCCAATGGATATTTAATAACTAAATCAGTAAGTGACTTGGCTCTAAACATATGATGAGTTTTGTTCTTAAGGGAGAGATAGTTAAATGTACACTTAGAGAATTGAATTGGACTTGGGATGGGAATGTGAGTTATGGGATGCATCACATGATAGACACCAGAAGTGGATTAGCAGCATTGTGGGCTCACATTTACCATTTTAAAGAAAGGTTTGATTAAGTGTTTGCACTCAACTAACTATGACTATTAGTTGGTGTGGGGCTTACCCTCAGAATAATTGGGAACAACACATGAACATAATACACATTTAATCTATGCAACTCTATCACTTAAATTGATAATGGTTTGGATATTGTGAGTTAAGAGTTTCTTAGCATGATTTATTACGCATTCATATATAGTTTGTATCCATATTATATATAATCAACTACAGTTTGGAGGTGGATGTGCACCATCGGTTCTACGTCTATAGTGGGATAAGTGCACAGCAGTGCCATTTGCTATATCTAGTAGGAATACCCATTTTGTATATTGTATCTGGTGGGAATACTCATTTTTTATGCAGTCATGCCATTAGCTTTGCATTTAGTATATTTTGGGTAAAAATTTAAAATATGATTTAATCCAATTGTTTATCATCATTACTTATAGTTTACCTTTTGGTAGATTACGTCAATCTGATTCACTATTTTTGGTGTCTAGGTCACGTTACCAGTGCCGAACCAGAGTGTTAGGAGGCGCAAGAGATCCCGCCAGATGGTGGAGTTGTTGAGTAGAGTGCCGATGACATCATTTGATATGTCTTAGTGATGGTGCTGAGATTGGAATGCTAGACTTTGTAATAAGGCCATGTTTGGGGCCATTAGAGTAGTTATTCAAATTATTGTTTTGGGAATTATAACTGTAATGGTTATACTTCGAAGTTCTTGACCATTATTTAATTGTTATTGAGATTGGTTTATATGATTTTTACATGATACTTAGTTACGCAGATTATTGATTTTTGGTTTCACGTGTGATTATGGTTGCTTGATCAACAAGCATAGCCTCACGAAAGACTTCGATCCAATTTGAATTGAGGCCCGTGTTGTACATTTAAGAAAATTCGAAATTGGCCCTAAGTTTCACACCCCTGAGACATGTTTAGATCCAGCCCAGCTTGGGGGCGTGACATTAGCAATCTAGACATTGTTTGAGGACCTTTTTTAAAGTGGGTTGATGGCATTTGTCAAGAGGTTGGACATGTAAGAGTAGGTGTTAAGCGAGCTGTTGATGCCCATGATGACGATGATGATGTTTGTTTTCGATGTATGCATTACAGATTACTGATAATAGCTGCAAAACAATTAATTGAGGAAAAGGTCAGGAGTCATAAAAACAATTGGTAACCGAATCACGTCTTTAGAGATGCCTTCTTTGGGTAGATTTCGTGACCACACAAATTTAGATGAACTCATGGATGTCTGTCACAGGATAAGATGGATTCCCTAGTAGAATCTCTAACAACCATGCACTTAATTAACTAAAGAGTACTCGAATATCAAATGAACCACTTTTGCAGACTCACGATAACAATAAACGAAATTAAAAGAGAAATGCGAAAATGAAATCAGAGAATCATTGTTGCAAAACTTCCTTAGCGTAAAACACAGGAAAAAATCTAACAGATAAAAGTCTCTCCCATAGAAGAAGCAGGGAAGAAAGCTTTTTGGCAGAGAGTTCTCTCGTATAGCATTTAAGGTGAAACAAGAGGCTTACCCCGAAACCCTTCTATATAGGGGTTCCCGAGGGGATAAGCAAGAGAGAGTTATGCCTTTGCATTTACTATGGGGAGTAACTTTTGTGCAACAATCAAATGTAACGTTAACTCCTCATAAATGTGGAGCCATTACGGTCTCGGGCTACACAGAAAGATGTGGGTTGAATAAATGCTTGCTACCAATAAGTGGATCTTGATTTGTATTGACATCCGATCCAAAAACACATGCATAGGGCAAGGCCTAACCTGGGTGATCCAACAAGCAAGCCCAGCATGGAGGAGCGGGCCCAACCCGACCCAACTCGCACCGCATGCACGCACAGCCTAGGGCCGCCCGCCTTGTCACACCACGGCAAGGCCTATCACTCCCCCTGATCGTAATCCGGGGTTATGTGAAATTAGGGGCCAATTTAAAACCTTTTCTTTTTTAATGAACCAAAAAACCATTAAGGTAGCGTTTGGTTCGCTGGAATGATTGCTGGGAGGAATGGAATGGAGGCTGGAATGAGCCTGGAATGGAATGAGGCAGGAATGGTAATTCTTATTCCAACGTTTGGTTAGACAGAGGAATCATTCCAGTAATAGGACTCTCATTCCGATTCTTGTGTTTGGTATGTTGGAATGATACCAGGAATGGAATAAAATTTATATTAAACTGACCAAATATAAAATTTATATAAAATTTATATTTTATTAAAATATTAATAAATTAATAAATTTAGCTTTTTAAAATAAAATTTAATTTTTTTATGTGACCAAACATTGTATATAATTTTATTCTTAAAATTTTGATATTTTAAATTTAATTTCAACTATGTTTATTTTATGATTTATATAATAATATTTATTTATATTTTATTAAAATATTAAAAAATTAATAAATTTAGCTTTTTCAAATAAAATTTAATTTTTTTATGTAACCAAACATTGTATTTAATTTTATTCTTAAAATTTTGATATTTTAAATTTAATTTCAACTATGTTTATTTTATGATTTATATAATAATATTTATTTATATTTTATTAAAATATTAAAAAATTAATAAATTTAGCTTTTTCAAATAAAATTTAATTTTTTTTATGTGACCAAACATTGTATTTAATTTTATTCTTAAAATTTTGATATTTTAAATTTAATTTCAACTATGTTTATTTTATGATTTATATAATAATATATTTATATTTTATTAAAATATTAAAAAATTAATAAATTTAGCTTTTTCAAATAAAATTTAATTTTTTTATGTGACCAAACATTGTATTTAATTTTATTCTTAAAATTTTGATATTTTAAATTTAATTTCAACTATGTTTATTTTATGATTTATATAATAATATTATTTATATTTTATTAAAATATTAAAAAATTAATAAATTTAGCTTTTTAAAATAAAATTCGTCAAAAATAAAATTGGGAAAGGAATGGAATGGCCATTCCTCCGCCCCCCCGGTGGAATGGTGATTCCCTTGTATAAAGGAATGGTGAATCCTGAAGTAATGGTCATTCCGCCGTTTTTTCACGAACTAAACGTGGGAATGGTCATTCCAATGGAATGGCCATTCCATTCCGGCCTTCATTACAGCGAACCAAACGCTACCTTAGTGTTTAAAACAACAGATGACCCCTAATCATGTTGGTTACTTCACCAATCAATATAGTGGAAAACTTGATCGATACAGAGGGTACAATAAACATTTCAAAGTAAACAAGAATATTCATTTCTAAATCTAAACTGAACAATTAAAAAGGGTATGTTAGTTAAATGGCGACAAGTAAAAACCTAGGCCAACATAAATATAAATAACTACCTTTAACAATATAAAGTAACTCATGTGCATGACACAACGGATCGAAGATCCCATTGGCATATCACCCGTGCTCAACAACATCAGGTTCAGTTACCTGATATATCTCTAAGGAACATCTAAGGTAAGCAAACTCAGTATCTATGCACCAAGGACAACATCATGAGGCTACAAAAGTCATGGCAAGTAGGTAAACATCATCCATAATAAACATGCGATATAGTAAGCGAGTAAAGACAGTAGTGATCTTATGAAGAAATACACCAAACGATGTACAAAGAAATAATAAAAATAAAGAAGGAAAGGATCTAACCACCTTTATAGCAATAAACACCCACACTAACTGAACTCTTAGTATACACTTGTCCAATACATAGGTTCCCCCGTCTTCGGATGATATACATCCTATCAAGAATACTGTGGATCAACCATCTTCAGATGCTACACATCATATCTAATGTTTCATATAGCCAAGGCTCCGTCCAATATGGGTGCTCAGTCAATCTTCGAATAATACGCATCTTGTCCAATATACCACAGTATACAACTCTATGTCCAAGACCGATTTGCAGTCGTCCAATAGGCCCTAATTCTACGCCCACCCACATAGGCCCTATACTGAGGTGACCCTCCCATGCTAGACTAACAACATCAGTGGTGTTCGACACACAATAAATCCTAAGTCAACTGAAGGGTTGGCATTTTCGTAAAAACTGTCCAATCATTAAGGAACCTACTCATGTTCATTATTCGGTTCCAACCTGGGTACACACACCGAGTAGTCCTCATAGAGCATTATAATGCTCACCAAACCACAACACGGTCCAAACAATGAAAAACAACCCCCATGAAACACACTCACATGATACAAGAAATGCCTGCTAGAAGGCTAAGGAGAAATTACAATCCAAACTCCTAGATTATGATGACAATTTGGGCACCTAGCTCACCAAAAGATACCCACCAAGCTCAATCTTGAACAAATGGAAACCTAACATAAATCCAACCTACAAATGTAAAGAATAGAAGCTAATGTGCATGCTAAAACCACTATAGACCGAAACTCCAAATGATTTAATTTATGGGAAGAAGAAGCCTCACCTAGGACTTGTTTGGTGTAACACACCGAGCCCAATTAAGCATATTTAGCAATTAATTAAGTAAGACATTAGTTAATTAATATAGAATTAATTTAAATAATGATGTTTAATCTCTAATTAGGTTAAATTTAGTTTACTTTTGTCTTATTGAGTATATTGGGTCAACTTGGGTTATGGATAGGTAGTTTGGGTCAGGTTTGACCTTAATTAGTAGATAAAAGACCTTTTTCGTAATTTTAGATTTCATGGTTTTACATCATATATGCATCATATTGATACCGTCGCATTTGTCTCATTGAGTTCTTTAACTTTTGTGCTTTACTTGAATACATTCGACTTCGTTTGAATTAGTTGGACCTGTAGTTGACTTAAATTAAAAATGTAATTGAGAAATGAGGACTTTCCTAAAATTCCACAGAACTCTGTTTTAAAAGAGCCAAAGAACCTCTTAATCGGTTCTTTCCTCTTTTGCAACTACAGCAGCTTCTTTTACTTCTTCTTCCATTTTTCTTTTTCTTATCAATGGGAGTAAGATGGATCTTACATGCATGGTTTCAAGCACCCATTTCCTCATTCCATCTCCTTTCTACTTTCTTTCTCCATTGGAATTAAGTTAGTGGTTTACATCTCTCCCTATAGCTCTCTAGTTGTTACCTTGGTAAGATCTATAACCCGTTTACATGATTCTAGCTGTAATGGAGTCAAGGAGACTCTCACGTCAAGCATGCGCTCATGTTTTTCCTTCTTCCTACAAGCATGTTGTTTTAAGGCCAAGAACAATGGGTTTTTCTTCTCGATTTGAGCCAAGAGAACGAATAATGATTTGAATTATAAATCAAGGCAAGTATAATCTAATTATTGTTGAATGCATCTAAGTAACTTTTGATTCTTATAAATCTTTGAAATATGAATTTCGTTTCCAACCCCTTTACTTTTTTAAAATGCATGATTAGATTGTTTAAGTGAATCACGAAGTGGATTTAGAAATGTTAAATGATTCATTGAAGAAAGAATTACTTCCTGAAATAGGTGGCTGACATGCACTCAGAATCCCAACGGTATCGGTTGAAGAGGAGCATTTTGCAACTGAAACAGCCTCAGAAATCCTAAAGTTTATGGCTAAGCCATAAATTGTGCTAAGGCTAAGCCATAAAGGCCCCAAAACCTGATAAAAAAGGAAAGTCAAAGCTTTCTTTTGCGGCTGAGCTCACGACTTAGTCGTGAAATACACTACAGCTAAGCTGTAGACAAGCCGTGGCCAAGCCATAGATGGCCTTAGGCTATCCATGGTTAAGCTATAGATGAGGGACAAAATTATATAAAAGCCATGGCTAAGCTGTAGGCAATCCACGGCCAAGCCATAAAAACCCTAAAACTTAGGCTTAACTAGTAACAATCATAAGACCTTATAGGGCCTTACTTCCTTAGATCCCTTACTCAAATCATTTGGCCCAATGGAAAATCACTTAGGATGAAGTGTCTTGAGGGCTGAGACTCATTCATGTGATGTTGTTCATTTGTTTAGCATCTACCCATGGGTGTTGGTTTAAGGGACTTTGATACACCTTCCTTGCACAATGTGACACCAAATAGAAACAACTATGTATCTAATAACATAAAACTACATCATCATACACGGTTAGAAACAACGAATAACTGAATTAGGATTGGCTTATAAATCACCTTGACTCTATTAATTTGAGTTGCATAGCATATTGAATCATTGTAATTGCTCTCTATTTTTGAAATGATTAAGAGATGGTCATTATATGAAATGATTCTAGTTTAAATGTTTCTTAATATACGGCCTTCCTATTGTCAATATTGAATTGAGTAAGAATGAATTAAACATATAATGAATTGTTGTCAATGAAACGAATTGCACGACTTACTCAATTTTAATTATATGATTCGAAATGGTATGGCTCCACTCAGCTTCAGCCTTATGATACCCAGCGGGGTTGACTTTCGTGTAGTGGAATAAAATGGTGCCATTACACTGTGGCTTTGGAGCTTCCGAACTCCATGAACATAGGGACCCAATCATACATTTGGCAGGGGCGTTAGTGTTCCCAATGCAAAGAACCTTATTGGGAGGATATAGCAAATCTAGTAGCCAAATAATAATGTATTTCTCTTAATTGATTCTTATATTATGCTTTATTCAATGCAGAACATGCCTAGTATACTAAATTGAATTCTACGATTAACTATTAATGATTCTCTTAGGCACAATGCGTGTTACCTTAATTATACTTATACCTTCTGAATTGTCTTATTCATAAGTTGTTTTATGGTGCTACAGGCTTAGATCCCGGTCCCAGTCTTACAAAGATTGAGAAGGCCTACGAGTTCCCTTCAGGCCTCGATAAGTAGACAGCAAAAATGATCTGACTGATCTCCTCACAAAGTGCCACACGATCACCATAGGGCATTTTATTTTGGGATTTTGGATACATTAGGGTTTCATGACATTTTGCATTGGTTTTATTTCATCCATAGTTCATGATCTCCTTTCTTTTGGGACGATGTATATCTTTTGTTATTGTTTATAAACCATATATCTTTTTTGAGTATATTTGTTATGACACTCTTGTACAACTCTCACATGTACATACCATATAGTTATGTTTTCCCTTTTATTGGTATCTTAGTATGTACTGTTTCATGAATGGATACATGTGGAAATGTTTGTTTGTTAGAGAAAAATATATAGGTGGTCTTCCAAGTGTTAAACACTTTAACAGATGTCTATTAATGGTACCTCACTTGTGTAAGTAGTGTGCATATTCCTTGTGTAATAGCGTTAGACTCCAGCCAGGTGTGGATTACATGGGAGTACATGTGTTACGTCTTGTGATTAACCCTAATTCAAGGATTTTTGGGTTCAGGTCTTGACATATGTATCTATATGGTATCAGCGCATGAAATAGTCATTTAGAGTTCCTAGAACTGGAAGAACGTAGTTAGGATACGATAGTATTAGTGCGAATATCAAATATTTGACAATATTGTCTAATTATTTGATTTGGTATGGGGGGCTAGGTGGGTATTTCTAATTGTGGATTGATTTTATTTTTCAGTAAATGGCTTTACGATCTGGTTCTGGCAACAACAACAACAACAATGTCAGTGTGAACCCGCTTATAGATATTAGTGGTTTAACACCTCCACCGCCACCTCCAAGTACCGAAGACCGTTTTCTGATAGTTATGCAAGCTATTCAAGCATAGCCCCAATCTATATAAGCACAATTGGAAGTTATGCATACCTTGCAAGCACAGATTAATGCTATAATTAAAAAACAGGCACAGCTCCTACTCTAGCCTAATGTAGAGCGACAAGTAGTATTTCAACGAAAAGAGAATGATCCAAATGCTCTATATGAAAAGTGCAGAAAGCAACGGGCTACAGAATTTCATGGCAAAGAAGATGCCTTGCAAGCAGATGAATGGCTAAAACACATAAATGATATGTTTGACATAGTGATTTGCACCAATAGGCAATAGACATTGCTCACCACTTTTATCTTTTGTGGTGTGGCTAAAACTTGGTGGAAAAGCATGAGAGACTCTTACAAGGATATGCTTGGAGCTATAGTTTGGGAAACTTTTAAGAAACAATTTAAAAGAAAGTTTATCCCTACACATATTCAGAGGGAGAAAAAAATTGAATTCGTGGCATTGCAGTAACAATAGATGTTTATGGCATCCTATGTGCATACCTTTACTCAATTGTTTCAGTTTGCAAAAGATATGATCAATATATAGGAGAAGAAAGTCAATAGATTCATCATTGGTTTGAATCCCATATATAAGAATTATTTTACTGCTTTTCAGAGGCCAGCTACTTTTGACGATGCAGTAGATAGAGCTTACTCTTTGGAAGCTAATACCCACGAATAGAGTGCCATGGACCCCAAAAGGAACACATCTTATAGTAGCAAGGGGCAAGCACATAAGAAGATGAAGGGTAGTCTAAGTGGTCCTGGTAAATCAAATGTGAAGTGTGGTTCTTGTGGTAAACCTCATAAGACTAAGGTATGCTAGAGGAACAAGGGAGCTTGTTTGATTTGTGGTTCTATGGAGTATTAGATAGTCCAATGTCCAAAGTACAAACCTACCCAAAAACGGCGATCTACCTTACCCATTTCTCAAAGTAAACAGCAGCAGCAATGTCAAGTCCAGAAGCAAAACCATCTGAATGCCCATGCTTTTGCCGCTACTCATGAGAGTGCTGATGATGCTAATGTAGTGGAAGGTATTTTTTCTATGACGAATGAGAAAGCACAAGCATTGTTTGTATTGCGGTGTATGCGTTCGTGTGTAGAAACTCATTTTGCTATTAAGTTACAGAAGTAACTTGAGTAGCTGCCATATGTGTTGATGGTGTCTACTCCTTTAGGCAAGAGGGTGGAATGTAGTCTATACTACCCCTAGTGTGATGTTTAAATCACAGGTAGTCAACTCCCAGTTGACTTGATTTTGCTCTATGTAACACTCCGACCCAGCTTGACCTCGTTTAGGGGTTAGTTAATCTTGTTTTCGTTGTTAATCGTGTTTTGTTTGGGTTTTGTTTTCGTTACGGGTCATGGATAGGTAGTTGGGTTGAGTTTGACCTGGATTAAGTAGACCAAGCCCTTTTTCGTAATTTTAGCTTTTCTTAGACATGGTCAGTTTTGCATCATCTTGGTGTCAACACGTGTCTTTCGCTGAGCTCGTTAACTTTCGTAACTACGTCATTTGCAACCGAGGTCGTGTGATTCGAGTGGACCTTGATTTGACTCAAACTGAAATTAGCATTCTAGCTTGGACTTCTTTGTAATATGGACTATACCTTGAGCTTATATAACCCATTCCATCGATCAACTCACATTTCCTTCTCTCGTTTTCTCTCTTTCCCCTCACTGTGCACGTGGAGCTCAATTTTCTCTCCTTCGAATTCCTCTCCTCCATTGATCTAGAAGAAGATTCTTGCCTGTGAGGTGGGTAGGAAACCTTCCATTCTCTCTTCTCCTCCTCTAGTTCTTCTTCTTCTTCTTGTTTCCAATTACATGGTGTCTGTGTTTTGTATTTCTTCCCAATGTTCATGCATGTATGTGGTTTTGCTTGTATTAGGTTGTGTTTGGATCCAAGGGCTACCATTGTGTAATTACATTCCAAATTGAGGCAAGTATAACCATAGTTGTGAGAACCCATGTTGGTATGCTTTTGATTTGCTTAGTTTACATGAATTGATGTGGAAGAATGTGTTTACAGCCCCTTTGGTTCATATGCTATCCCTTTCTATTGAAAAAGTTCATTTCTGATGAGTTTCCAGATTTTCTATATGTGCTTCAGAATTCTGATTTCGTGCAGGTACGGCTAAGCCGTATACCTCTTACGGCTCACAATCCAGAGAGGAGAAAAACCCAGTTTTCCTCTACGGCGAGGGCACGGCTAAGCCGTGGATTGCCCTACGGCTAAGCCGAAGCTCAGCCGTGGCCCAGCCGTAGATCAATACAGGGTGCCATTTCTGGAACAACTGAGAGTTCGCAAATGACCGATCTTCTACGGCTCAGCCACGGCTAAGCCGTAGACCACACACGGCTAAGCCGTAGCACACACACGGCTAAGCCGTAACCACACATGAAGAATAAGGCTAGGTGTAAAGATAAGACCTATATGACCTTCATGATAGAATGTAGAGCACCTAGACTTGCCCAACGGATGTGATATTACGCGTGAATGATCTCGAGGGCTGCGAATCATTCATGTTCGTTATCCGGATGTTAAGCACCTCCCCATGGGTGTTGGTTTAAGGGACTTCGTGCACCGCTCGATTCAATGCAACACTAGACAACGGTGCATTGAATAACTTAACACTACATCATCATGCACGGTTAGAAACACCGGATAATTAGATTAGAATTGGTTTGTAACTTAAGGTGATTCGATCGCATGATTTGTTGCATAACATATTGCATTCGAGTATTGACCTCTAAGCTCTAACATGTTTACTTGTATTCCACGACTTTACTTTCACTTTGTGATTTTTATACCTTGAGTATGCATGTATAAGATGTTCCAGATATGCACGTATGCCATGTAATCACGATCTACTCAGGGTTTTCATGATTGACTCTGTATGGTCAGGCGCTACTTAGCCTCAGCCTTAGGATCCCGACGGGGTGAATTTGGTATAGTTTATATGGACCTGCTGCAGTAGGGATATGTCTTGGGGAGCCGGACCCCAGGAAACCGAGACCCATTGTACCCTGGCCCGGACAATGGTGTTCTTTGCACGTTATAAGATCCCTCTTTTGGGAGCATATGGTAATGTAGTAGCCACTAGTTATGTACACTGCATGTATTCATTGAATCACTCAGCATATTTCTTTCTTGCATGACAACCTAGTATACGAAAATGCTTTCTTTAATCACATGATGTTCTTTATTCTATTAGACACAGCGTGTGTTCACTTGCTATGGGTTATACTTTGCTGAATCTTCGTATTCACAGATGTTTTTGGTGTTGCAGGCCCAGATCCCCCTGCCGAACCCCCGCAGGTCGGCCAGGCTCCAGTTGAGACCCCCGGGGCCCCATCAGGCCTAGAGGAGTGGATGTGATCACTCCACGGGAGAGCGTTCATGGCATACGTATCTTTGGAGTCTTGTTTTGTGGATCTCATACTTGTATTTGGATTGACATGTCAGATTGTATCTGTTATTTTGTTCTTTTTGTAAAACTCTCACATGTAATTATGTCAGTTCTTTCGTTGTATCCTCTTCTTGTATTGTTAGTTTTTGTTTCTGATATTTACAGCTTCCGCGTACTTGCTTGGCACGTGTGAATGTTCCCTTGTGCGTGTGCATTTAGACTCGGTCTACGTGTACAGGCACGGGAGTACGTGTGTCATTAGGTTTGGCTTTTGCTAACCCCCGAACCCTGGGCTCGGGTTGTGACATACGTATTGTATGGTATCAGAGCAGTTCCTTGCTCATTCTTTGCTCTAGATGATAAGCATGTAGGCATGTAGGATCGTGGTGAGGATACGATTTTCTTGTGATCTTTATAGCTTTTGGGGTTTGTTGGGCGCAATTGTTTTGCGTTTGTGTCTGACTCTTTCCATGTTTACAGGATGGCATCAGGTTCTGGTTCTCAGCAGAATGCGGGCAATAATGAAAGCGGATCTGCACCGTCACCGCAAACACCGAATACAGATGAACGTATTCTCATGCTATTGCAGTCCCTTCAGGCACAATCACAAGCAATGCAGAACTTGCAAGCCCAAGTGACCACTATGTTAGACCGACAAAGCCAAGTCCCAGCTCAGTCACATGTAGATCAGCAGGTGATTTTACAGCCTCGAGAGAGTGACCCGAATGCCCTTTACGGCAAGTTTCGCAAGCGAGGAGCTATTGAGTTCTATGGGACAGAAGAGCCATTGAAGGCAGAACAATGGTTGGAACAGACGGAGGATGTGTTTGAGACTGTCGTGTGTACGAACCGACAGAAGGTCGGGCTGGCAACTTCTATGCTGAGAGACGTCGCTAAGACTTGGTGGAAGAGCGTGAAAGACTCATATAGAGATATTCCTAGTGCGACGGTGTGGGAAATGTTCAAGCAGCAGTTCAGGAGAAAGTTCATCCCGGCTCATGTGTTTCGAGCCAAGGAGGTTGAGTTCTTGGCCCTCCGTCAGCAGCAGATGACCGTAGCAGAGTACGTGAACAAGTTTATGCAGTTGTCGCTTTTTGCTCCGGATATGATCAGCACCGAAGAAAGGAAGGTGAACCGGTTTGTTGAAGGCTTGCATCCCCGGTACATGCATCACGTGACTGCGTTCCAGCGTCCGGCTACGTTCGATGATGCAGTGGACAGGGCCTATTCTGCTGAGGCCATCCACCAAGCTGCGAGAGCCGTTGAGCCCAAGCGACAGCCGCCTTTCAGTGCACGAGGACAAGTACAGAAGAAGACCAAAAGCCAGCAGAGTACCTCTAGTTCCAGTGGGGTGATTTGTGAGTATTGTGGCAAGAACCACGCGACTGATGCGTGCTGGAGGAAGGCCGGTGCTTGCTTTATTTGTGGTTCGAGGGAGCATAGGATCGCCAATTGTCCTCGATATAGAGCTTCCGGTGCAGCTCCATCTGGTCCTACCTCCGGTGCAGTTCCTAGCAGACCCAGCGCACCTTCAGCTCCGAGCAAGCCACAGTCAGCTCGTCCAGGCTCGAGACAGCCCCGCCAGACAGCCCGTGCTTACGCTGCTACCCATGAGAGTGCCGAGGATCCACAGGTGGTTGAAGGTACTGTTTTGATTTCGCGCGTCGAGGCTTTAGCGTTGTTCGATTCGGGGTCTACACGGTCTTATGTAGCACCTAGTTTCGCCGAGCGGTTACATCAGCCGTCTAAGCCGTTGCCATATGTGCTGGTTGTATCCACCCCAGTTGGCAAGCGAGTGGAGTGTAGTTTGTACTACCCCCATTGCGACGTGCAAATTGCAGGTCATCAGTTACCTGTTGATTTGATCCTGTTGTCGATGTTGGACTTTGACGTGATCCTTGGTATGGATTGGCTCGCTCGATATCGTGCCTGTGTTAACTGTTACAACAGGACGATCTTCTTCGATTTAGGCAAGGGCTTCCGGTTCGAGAGCAGTCAGCAGAAATGCCCCAGACGTGTGATCTCGGCGTGTAAGGCAGATCGCTTGATCCGCCGAGGGTGTGAAGGCTTCATTGCCTTTATCTCAGTGAAGAAGGAGACGAAGCAGCTAGGTGAGATCCAGGTGGTCTGTGACTTCCCCGATATCTTTCCAGATGATGTGCCAGACTTACCCCCGGTTCGAGATGTGGAGTTCGCCATTGAGCTTGTTCCCGGCACGGCACCGATCAGCAAGGCTCCATATCGCATGGCCCCAGCAGAGTTGTCAGAGTTGAAGAAGCAATTGTAGGAGCTTTTGGATAAGGGTTTTATTCGCCCGAGCGTCTCACCTTGGGGAGCACCAGTCTTGTTTGTCAAGAAGAAGGATGGTACTTTTCGGATGTGCATAGACTACCGACAGCTGAACAAAGTGACTATCAAGAACAAGTACCCCCTACCCAGGATTGATGAGTTATTTGACCAACTTCAGGGTGCAGCCTATTTTTCGAAGATTGATTTGAGATCTGGATATCACCAGTTGAGAGTCAAAGAAGATGATATTCCTAAGACTGCCTTCAGGACGCGTTATGGTCATTATGAATTCCTCGTGATGCCTTTTGGACTAACCAACGCACCTGCAGCTTTTATGGCATTGATGAATCAGATTTTTGCTCCTTTCTTGGACCAGTTCGTAGTGGTGTTTATTGATGACATACTGATCTATTCTAAGTCAGCAGAGGAGCATAGGGAGCATTTGAGAAAAGCCTTATCGTTGTTGAGAGAACATCGATTGTTTGCTAAGTTATCGAAGTGTGATTTTTGGCTTGAGCATGTGGCATTTTTAGGTCATATCATTTCACGAGAGGGATTGGCAGTTGATCCATCTAAAGTGGAGGCAGTAGTGAATTGGCCTAGCCCCAAGACAGTGACAGAGGTTCGCAGTTTCCTTGGTCTAGCAGGTTACTATCGTCGATTTGTCCAGGACTTTGCTAAGATCTCTTCTCCTTTGACTAAGTTGACCAGGAAGAATGTACCATTTGATTGGACTGAGGAGTGTGAAGCCCGTTTTCGGATGTTGAAAGAGAAGTTGACTACGGTCCCAGTGTTAGCCTTGCCAGATGGTTGTGAAGGATTCGTGGTTTATTCAGATGCTTCGCGAGTTGGTTTGGGTTGTGTGTTGATGCAGCATGGGAAGGTTATTGCTTATGGATCGAGGCAGTTGCGAGAACATGAGAAGAATTACGCCACCCATGATTTGGAGTTGGCCGCCATCGTGTTTGCATTGAAGTTGTGGAGGCATTATCTATATGGTGTGCAGTTTGAGGTTCGTTCTGACCACCACAGTTTACAGTATTTATTCACACAGCAGGAGCTGAACATGAGACAGCGGAGATGGCTTGAGCTTATTAAGGATTATGACTTCCCGATCAAATATCAGCCAGGCAAGGGGAATGTGGTGGCAGATGCGCTCAGTAGGAAAGCAGAGTCAGTGCAGCTTTTGAGCAGTTTTCTCTTAGAGTTCCATGGTCTCCCTGTTGAAGTTAAACTAGTGGATGAGTGCGTGACTTTGGCTAGTACGCTAGTGTTTCAGCCTGAGTTGATTCAGCAGATTAAAGACAGGCAATTTGAAGATCTAACTTTGAAACGCATTCGAGACCACATTGGAGACAGACCAGATTTCAGACTAGAGGATGGTATACTCTATTTTCAGAGTAGGTTGTGCGTGCCAGCAGTTGATGAGTTCAAGGAGAAACTGATGAACGAAGCGCATTACGCTCGCTACGCGATGCATCCAGGCAGCACGAAGATGTTCCGGAATCTCAAGGATCGCTTCTGGTGGAACAACATGAAGAGAGAAGTAGCAGGATTTGTTGCTCGCTGTTTGACATGCCAGAAGGTGAAGGCAGATCATCAGAGACCGCCAGGCTCGTTGCATCCTTTGCATATACCGCAGTGGAAGTGGGAACACATCACCATGGACTTCGTTTCCGGTTTGCCGCCGACTAGCAGGAAGAATAACGCCATTTGGGTGATTGTAGATCGATTGACGAAGTCAGCCCATTTCATTCCTTTTCGGAAGGGTATGACATTTTCAGAGATGGCGAGGAAGTTCGTGGATGAGTTCGTCAGGCTCCATGGTACCCCCGTGTCGATTGTATCCGATCGTGACAGCCGTTTTGTTTCATCTTTTTGGAGAGCATTCCAGGAGGCTTTGGGTACGAAGTTGAGCTTCAGCACGGCATATCACCCACAGACGGATGGGCAATCAGAGCGGACGATTCAGACTTTGGAAGACATGTTACGAGCCAGCGTGTTGAGTTACGAGAAAGAATGGGATCTTCACCTATCGTTGTGCGAGTTTGCCTACAACAACAGTTTCCACGAGAGCATTAGGATGGCACCATATGAAGCATTGTACGGGAAGAAGTGCAGGAGTCCAGTTTGTTGGGAAGAAGTTGGAACTCGAAGTTTTCACGGACCGACGATTATTGCCGAGACTACGGAGAAGGTACAGAAAGCAATTGAGAACTTGAAAGTTGCTCGGTCGAGACAGAAGAGTTATGCAGACACCCGCAGACGACCCTTAGAGTTTCAGGTTGGCGAGTGGGTTTTCCTGAAGGTCTCACCGATGAAGGGTACGATCCGTTTCGGCCAGAAAGGCAAGTTAGCTCCACGCTATGTCGGACCGTTCGAGATCAAGAGTCGGATTGGTGATTTAGCCTACCGGTTAGAGCTTCCCGAGATGTTTTCAGGAGTGCACAACGTTTTCCACGTTTCGATGCTTCGGAAATATGTTCATGATCCCTCCCATGTCATTCGCTACGATGAGATTCAGATCCAGCCGAGTGCTGCCTACGTTGAGCGACCGCTCCGTATCGTGGGGACCCGAGAGCAGATACTCCGCACCAGGACAATTCGATGGGTCAAAGTGCTTTGGGAGCATCACAGTCCAGATGAGGCTACTTGGGAGTTAGAAGAGCAGATGGCACGCCAGTACCCCGAGTTGTTTTCCCAGGTATGAGTGAGTTAGTGTTCATTCCGAGGACGGAATGATTCTCAAGTAGGGGAGGATGTAACACTCCGACCCAGCTTGACCTCGTTTAGGGGTTAGTTAATCTTGTTTTCATTGTTAATCGTGTTTTGTTTGGGTTTTGTTTTCGTTACGGGTCATGGATAGGTAGTTGGGTTGAGTTTGACCTGGATTAAGTAGACCAAGCCCTTTTTCGTAATTTTAGCTTTTCTTAGACATGGTCAGTTTTGCATCATCTTGGTGTCAACACGTGTCTTTCGCTGAGCTCGTTAACTTTCGTAACTACGTCATTTGCAACCGAGGTCGTGTGATTCGAGTGGACCTTGATTTGACTCAAACTGAAATTAGCATTCTAGCTTGGACTTCTTTGTAATATGGACTATACCTTGAGCTTATATAACCCATTCCATCGATCAACTCACATTTCCTTCTCTCGTTTTCTCTCTTTCCCCTCACTGTGCACGTGGAGCTCAATTTTCTCTCCTTCGAATTCCTCTCCTCCATTGATCTAGAAGAAGATTCTTGCTTGTGAGGTGGGTAGGAAACCTTCCATTCTCTCTTCTCCTCCTCTAGTTCTTCTTCTTCTTCTTGTTTCCAATTACATGGTGTCTGTGTTTTGTATTTCTTCCCAATGTTCATGCATGTATGTGGTTTTGCTTGTATTAGGTTGTGTTTGGATCCAAGGGCTACCATTGTGTAATTACATTCCAAATTGAGGCAAGTATAACCATAGTTGTGAGAACCCATGTTGGTATGCTTTTGATTTGCTTAGTTTACATGAATTGATGTGGAAGAATGTGTTTACAGCCCCTTTGGTTCATATGCTATCCCTTTCTATTGAAAAAGTTCATTTCTGATGAGTTTCCAGATTTTCTGTATGTGCTTCAAAATTCTGATTTCGTGCAGGTACGGCTAAGCCGTATACCTCTTACGGCTCACAATCCAGAGAGGAGAAAAACCCAGTTTTCCTCTACGGCGAGGGCACGGCTAAGCCGTGGATTGCCCTACGGCTAAGCCGAAGCTCAGCCGTGGCCCAGCCGTAGATCAATACAGGGTGCCATTTCTGGAACAACTGAGAGTTCGCAAATGACCGATCTTCTACGGCTCAGCCACGGCTAAGCCGTAGACCACACACGGCTAAGCCGTAGCACACACACGGCTAAGCCGTAACCACACATGAAGAATAAGGCTAGGTGTAAAGATAAGACCTATATGACCTTCATGATAGAATGTAGAGCACCTAGACTTGCCCAACGGATGTGATATTACGCGTGAATGATCTCGAGGGCTGCGAATCATTCATGTTCGTTATCCGGATGTTAAGCACCTCCCCATGGGTGTTGGTTTAAGGGACTTCGTGCACCGCTCGATTCAATGCAACACTAGACAACGGTGCATTGAATAACTTAACACTACATCATCATGCACGGTTAGAAACACCGGATAATTAGATTAGAATTGGTTTGTAACTTAAGGTGATTCGATCGCATGATTTGTTGCATAACATATTGCATTCGAGTATTGACCTCTAAGCTCTAACATGTTTACTTGTATTCCACGACTTTACTTTCACTTTGTGATTTTTATACCTTGAGTATGCATGTATAAGATGTTCCAGATATGCACGTATGCCATGTAATCACGATCTACTCAGGGTTTTCATGATTGACTCTGTATGGTCAGGCGCTACTTAGCCTCAGCCTTAGGATCCCGACGGGGTGAATTTGGTATAGTTTATATGGACCTGCTGCAGTAGGGATATGTCTTGGGGAGCCGGACCCCAGGAAACCGAGACCCATTGTACCCTGGCCCGGACAATGGTGTTCTTTGCACGTTATAAGATCCCTCTTTTGGGAGCATATGGTAATGTAGTAGCCACTAGTTATGTACACTGCATGTATTCATTGAATCACTCAGCATATTTCTTTCTTGCATGACAACCTAGTATACGAAAATGCTTTCTTTAATCACATGATGTTCTTTATTCTATTAGACACAGCGTGTGTTCACTTGCTATGGGTTATACTTTGCTGAATCTTCGTATTCACAGATGTTTTTGGTGTTGCAGGCCCAGATCCCCCTGCCGAACCCCCGCAGGTCGGCCAGGCTCCAGTTGAGACCCCCGGGGCCCCATCAGGCCTAGAGGAGTGGATGTGATCACTCCACGGGAGAGCGTTCATGGCATACGTATCTTTGGAGTCTTGTTTTGTGGATCTCATACTTGTATTTGGATTGACATGTCAGATTGTATCTGTTATTTTGTTCTTTTTGTAAAACTCTCACATGTAATTATGTCAGTTCTTTCGTTGTATCCTCTTCTTGTATTGTTAGTTTTTGTTTCTGATATTTACAGCTTCCGCGTACTTGCTTGGCACGTGTGAATGTTCCCTTGTGCGTGTGCATTTAGACTCGGTCTACGTGTACAGGCACGGGAGTACGTGTGTCATTAGGTTTGGCTTTTGCTAACCCCCGAACCCTGGGCTCGGGTTGTGACACTCTATATGTTAGATTTTGATGTCATCCTTGATATGGATTGGCTAGCAAGATATCATGCCTATATGGATTGCTACAGCAGGATGATTAACTTCAATTTGGGTAACGGGTTCCATTTTGAGGGAATTACGAAAGAATCATCTAAGCGAGTCATCTCCGTATTCAAAGCTGATAGAATGATATGCAAAGGTTGTGAAGGCTTCATTGTTTTGATCTTTGAAAAGAAACAACTAAATAAGCCAAAAGATATATTCATTGTTTGTGAATTCCCAGATATATTCTTTGATGAAGTTCCTAGTTTACCTTTTATTAGAGAAGTTGATTTCTCTATTGACCTTATACCTAGTACTGCTCCAATTAGTAAAGCCCCATATAGGATGGCTCTTACAGAGCTACAAGAGCTGAAGAAACTGCTGTAGAATTTGATTAACAAAGGCCTCATACGCCCTAGTGTGTCATAGTGGGGAGCCTCGGTGTTGTTTATGAAGAAGAAAGACCACAGTCTTAAAATGTGTATTGAATATCTGCAGTTGAACTAGGTAACTAAAAGAATAAGTACACACTATCGTGCATTGATGAGTTGTTTGATCACCTCCAGGGTGCTGTGTATTTCTCAAAAATAAACCTAAGATCTAGTTACCACCCGTTGAGGGTTGAAGAGGACGATATCGCCAAAAAAAAACTTTAGAACAGGGTATAGCCACTATGAATTTCTCAAGATGCCTTTCGATTTGACTAATGCCTCTTGGTTTCATTAATGCATCTGTTGTGTTTATGGCTTTGATGAATAGGGTCTTTACTCTTTTCTTAGATCAATTCGTTGTAGTCTTTATTGATGATATTTGAGTATATTCTAAGATAGCATAGGTGCATGCAGACCATTTAACAAAGTCACAACAATTGTTGAGAAAACATCGATGATATGTGAGATTGGAGAAATGTGATTTCTGGCTTAAGCAAGTAACTTTTCTAGGTCATACCATTTCACGAGATGGTTTGGCAATCAGTCCAGTAAAGATTGAGGTAGTTATAAATTGGCAGAGTTCGAAGAATGTGATAGAGATTAAAAGTTTCCCTGGACTCGTAGGTTATTACAGAAGATTTGTAAAGGATTTTTGAAAAACATCTCCCCCGTTAATAAAGTTGACTCAAAAGATTGTGCCATTCGTTTGGAGTGATGAGTGTGAATCAAGCTTTGGAAACTTAAAAGAAAAGCCAACTACCAACCCAGTGTTATCTTTACCAGATGGTAGTGAAGGATTCATGATTTATTTAGATGCTTCTAAGGTTGGATTGGGATGTGTGTTGATGGAAAATGGCAAAGTGATTGCTTATGGCTCTGGACAATTGAAGGAGCACGAAAAGAATTATGTCACACATGACTTGAAACTGGTAACTATTATGTTCGCTTTGAAACTTTGGTGACATTACCAGTATGGTAAAAAGTTTAAAGTCCATTCAGATCATCAAAGTTTGCAATATCTTTTTGAACATCATGACTTGAATATGAGGCAACAAAGATTACTTGAGTTCATTAAGGATTATGACTTTTTTTATCAAGTATCACTCGGGAGAATGGAATATAGTAGCAGATGCCCTAAACAGGAAGACAGCAAATCTAAGTGCTTTATTTGGTAAACTATTTGTATAGGATGAATTTAAAGGCATGTCTGTTGAAGTGAAATTGGTCGATAACTTAGTGATGTTTGTGAGTATGATTGCCTTTTAGCCTGAAATGAGTCAATCAATCAAAGATAGGTAATTTGGGGATCCTAATCTGGTGAGAATTAAAGAACATATCGCTGATAGGTCAGATTTCTATTTGGAAGATGGTGAGCTTTTTTTTAGGAACAGATTTTACGTTCCAGCTCATGATGGCATGAAGGAAAGCATTATGATAGATGCACACTATACTAGATATGTGATGCATCCTGGTTGCATGAAGATGTTCCAAAGTCTGCATAATCACTTTTTTTAGAACAACATAAAGAGGGAAATAGCAAGGTTTGTAGCTAGATGTCTCACATGTCTGAAGGTGAAAGTTGATTATCAAAGACCTCTTGATTCTTTGCATCGATTACATATTCCTCAATAGAAATAGGAACATAATACTATGGATTTTGTGTCCGGATTACCTACAACTACCAAAAAGATTAATACAGTTTAGGTGATTGTAGACAGGCTAATAAAGTCAGCTCACTTTAACCCCTTCAAAAAGGGCATGACATTCTTTGAGATGGCTAAGAAGTTTATTATAGAGATCACAAGGTTACACGGTACTCCAGTATCTATAGTTTCAGATTGTGATAGTAGATTTGTGTCATCATTCTGGAAGGTTTTTCAAAAAGCTATAAGTACAAAACTCAGTTTCAGTAGCGCATACCATCTGCAGACTGATGGATAGTCAGAATGCACCATTCAAATGTTGGAAGATATGTTGCATTCTCGTGTCCTAAATTTTGATAAAGAATGGGATAAGCATTTACCACTATGTGAGTTTGCATATAACAATAATTTTCATAATAGATTGGCATGGCTCTATTTGAAGCATTATACAAATGTAAATGTCAGACTCCAGTTTGATAGGAAGAAGTGGGAACTAGAAATTTCCATGGAGTAACTATTATCGTAGAAACTACTAAGAAAGCATAAAAAGAGATAGAAAATTTGAAATTTGCCCGTTCAAGATAAAAGAGCTATGCAGACACTCATAGAAGAGATTTGGAAATTCAGATTGGTGATTGGGTGCTTTTAAAGGTCTCTCTTATGGAAGGTACAATCCTTTCTGGCCATAAGGACAAGCTAGCCCCAAGATATGTAGGCCCGTTTGCAATTAAGGGCAAAGTTCGTGATTTGGCACACAGATTAACATTTCCTATAGAGTTTTTCAAAGTTCATGATGTGTTTCATGTTTTGATGCTCTGTAAGTATGTCAAAGATCCTGCCCACGTCATCTAGTATGATGATGTTCAGATTCAACCAGAGAGCAAATACTGCGTACAAGGACCATACGATAGGTTAAAGTCCTTTGGAAGCACTATGGTCCTGATGAGGCCACTTGGGGGCTCAAGAAGCAAATGGCCTAGCAATATTCTAACCTCTTCACATAGGTATGTTTCATTTAGGGGACGAAATGGTTCCAAAATGGGGGAGGATGTAACACATCGAACCTAATTAAGAATGTTTAGCGATTAATTAAGTAAGATATTAGCTAATTAATATAGCATTAATCTAAATAATGATATTTAATCTCTAATTAAGTTTGATTTAGTTTACTTTTGTCTTATTAAGTCTATTGGGTCAAGTTGGGTCATGGATGATAGTTTGGGTCAAGTTTGATCTTAATTAGGTATATGAAAAACCTTTTTCGTAAGTTTAGATTTCATGATTTTACATCATATACGCAATATATTGAAACCATCGCATTTGTCTTGTTGAGCTCATCAACTTTTGTGCTTGACTTGAACACATTCGACTTTGTTTGAATTAGTTGTACCCTCATTTGACTTAAATTGAAAATGTAATTGAAAAATGAGGACTTTCCTAAAATTCCATAGAACTCTGCTTTAAAATAGCCAAAGAACCTCTCAATTGGTTTTTCCTCTTTTGCAATTATAGTAACTTCTTCTTTTTCTTCTTCCATTTTTCTTCTTTTTATCAATGGGAGCAAGATGGATCCTACATGCATGATTTTAAGCACCCATTTCCTCATTCCATCACTTTTCTACCTTCCTTCTCCATTGGAATTAAGATAGTGGCTTACATCTCTCCCTACATCTCTCTAGTTGTTACCTTTGTAAGATCTCTGACCCATTTATAAGATTCTAGGTTTAATGGAGTCAAGACACTCCTAAGTCAAGTATGTACTCATGTTCTTCCTTCTCCCTACATGCAAGTCATTTTAGGGCCAGGAACAATAAATTTTTCTTCTTGAGCCAAGAAAAGGAATAACGACTTGAATTCTAAATCAAGGCAAGTATAACCAAATTATTGTTGAATGCATGTTGGTAACTTTTGATTCTTGTAGATCTTTGAAATCTAAATTTCATTTCCAGCCCCTTTATTTGTTTAAAATGAATGATTAGATTGTTTAAATGAATTATGAAGTGGATTTAGAAATGTTAAATGATTCACTGAAGTAAGAATTACTTCTTGAAATAGATGGTTGACATGCACTCAGAATCCAAGCATTATGGGTTGGAAAGGAGCATTTTGTAATTGAACCAGCCTCAGAAATCCTGAGGCTTTCAGCTAAGCCGTTAAGGCCCCCAAACCTGATCTAAAAGGAAAGTCAAAACTTTTCTTCTACGGCTGAGTTTACAGCTTAGCCATGAAATGCACTAAGGTTAAGCTGTAGACAAGCCGTGGCCAAGTCATAGACCATCTACGGCTAAGCCATAGGCGATCCATCGCTAAGCTGTAGATATGAGACAAAATTATGTAAAAGCCACAGCTGAGTCTGTAACACTCTAACCCTAATTAATCCTATTTAACAACTAATTAACTCTCTTTTTGGTTATTTTCCAGCAAATGAGTTTAGGAATATTGTTTTGCCTTTTTGAATTACTTTTCGAGTCATGGATTGATAGTTGGGTTGAGTTTAACCTGGATTAGGTAAACACAAGCCCTTTTTCATAAGTTTAGACTTTGTAAGATTTTGTCATTCATACATCATCTTGGTGTCATCACGTGTATCTCATCAAGTTTGTTGATTTCCGTAACTAACTCATGCAAATGACTTCGTTTGTCTTCGTTGGATGTTTAGTTGACTCAAATTGAAATTCCCTTGAAATAAAGGGCTTTCTTATAAAGTCCATTTCAGACTTATCACTTATCTTATATATATAGAAATGCATGCACCGACTCTTTCTTTCTCTCATTCTATCTCTCTCAAACACACGTCTCTTCTTCTTTTTTCCATCCTTTTTTTAGGCTATCAAGCCAAGAAAAGGGGGAATCTTTGTGCACCCATTTTCCAATTCACCTCATTGTGTGGCTTGAGGTAAGAATTATTTAATTCCAACACCTTTGAGTCTAAAGACCTCATCTTATACTGCATGCACTCATCTTCTCTTCCTTCTAGCATGTATGGTTATTAGGGTTACATATAGAATCCAATTTGAGCCAAAGGATGTAGATTCACTTGAAAAAGCTCAATTGAGGCAAGTATAAACACTTTATGGATGAACACATGTTGATATAGTATGATTGTTATTATTCCTTTCAATCTTTCAAGATTTTTGTGTTTTACAGCCTTTCTGTATATTTTGGTTTGTTATTGTTTCAATTGTCTAACAATTTCATTCACTCTTGAACTGTATGTGAAGTTCTGAAGCCTCAGTGTTCTGAAGCCTACAGTTAAACTGTAGAGTTTCACAGTTCAAACTCCAGTGAGCAGTCAAATTTGGATTTACACTCTGGTCAGGCTATGGCTAAGCCGTAGGATGTACTACGGCTGAGCCGTAGGCCAACCATGACCTAACCTTAGGTCAAGCTATGGCTTGAAGTCCCAAGAGCAGGATTTTGGAGGAAACCTTCGATGGTCCAGCCACGGCTAAGCCGTATGGTGTGTTGCAGCTAAGCCGTACCCAAACCATGGATAAACCGTAGAACAATCACAGGCCGACCATAAGATCGTGCATGATTCAACCGTGGCCCGCCGTAAATGCGGAAGAAATTCTGGGGGAACCACGGTTGAGCTGTAGTGCACAATAGGGCTAAGCCGTAGGTCACCCACGGCTAAGCCATGAAGTCACTGAAAATTAAGGAAAAAGGTAGGTATTATTCAAAGATCTTATAAGGCCTTCGTGCTGTAATTCAGGTACCCCTGAACTTGTCCAATGGAATACATGAATAGCATGAATAATCTTGAGGGCTATGACTCATTCATGAGTGTTGTCCAGTTGTTAAGCACCTCCCCATGAGATTTGGTTTAAGGGACTCTGATACACCTTCCCGATACACTGTAACACTAAAAGAAAGACAACTGTGTATCGGATAACTTACAGCTATATCATTATGCATGGTTAGAAACACTGGATGACTAGATTAGGGTAGGCTAGTAAACTGTCTCGATTTTATCAATTTGAATTGCATGGCATATTGGACGACGGTTATTATCCTCCACTCTAATGCATGGATTGAATGATTATTGTATGTCTTTCCGATATTGTATGAATTAGATTTGCTTGATCTATCATTGACATTTGATATTCAATTTACATTGGCTATTGACATTGACTTGAGAACGTCTAACATGAATGAATTGAATGTATATGATTTAGTATTGTTCTTATTCCCTGAATGAATTGCATGTTTTACTCAAGTCCAAGTATAGGATTGAATCAAAATGGTCAAGCACTACTCAGCCTTAGCCTTATAATATCCGGCGGGGTTGACTTTGGCATAGTATGTATGTTACCGTTGTAGTGTGTTCATGTCTTAGGGCTTCCGAATCCCAGGAAACTTGAGACCCATTCGTACCTTGGTCCGGTCAATGGTGTTCTCCACACATAGATCCTTAGAGGGGGGATATGGCAAATGTAGTAGCCACATAGTATAGTACATCGATGTATTGACTCTTACAACATGCTTTATTCAAATGCACGACTTGCCTAGTATACTAAATTGAAACTCTATACATTATCACTTGTTAAATTATTCTTGTAGACACAATGCATGTTACCTTATTGTTGCTTATGCTTTGCTGAATTGTCGTATTCATAAGGTGTCCTGGTGGTGTTGCAGACTCAAATTCCCCTTCCGATCCCTTGCTGGTTGGTAAGACTTTAGGGGAGAACGTAGAGGCCCAATCAGGGCTTACTGAGTGGATATGATCCATTCACCGGAGAGCGTCATGGCATGAGGATAGGCTTCCTTTTGATATGTGGGATGCATCTTGTTTCTGTCTTAGAGTGTAACTCCCTGCATTTTGTGTCTCATTGAAACTGTCTCCTCACTCTTCTAAAGAAAAGCTTTCTTCTTGTATCGTAACTCTTGTAAATAATGTTTTCTTTCTATATTTAATGTATCCTCCTGTACTACACTGATACTTATAGCTTCTGCGTATATTGTAGTTTGCGTGTGTGATTTTCCCTTGTGCATGTGCATTTAGATGGGGTCTAAGTGTGTATGCACGGGAGTGCATGTGTCACTGATTAAGTTTAAACTTAATCCCCGATTTCTTGGGCTCGGGTCGTGACATACGTATTATATGGTATTAAAGCATGTTTGTTATAATGGATAAGCATGTAGGCATATAGGAACGTGGTGAGGTACAATTTCAAATATTTGACTCTATAGTCTAATATTTTGATTTGTTATGGGGACATGTAATCGGGTACATCTTATGTATAAGTATTGACATTTTTCTTTTTGCAGGCCATGGCATCTGGATCGGGAACAAATAATAACCATGGAGATAATATGACTTCACCTATAGGGAGCGGATCTGCACCTTAACAACTGCCACCCAATATAGACAATCACTTCATCATGATGTTGCAAGCAATTCAGGCTCAATCCCAAACAGTGCATTCTTTGGAAGCACAAGTGGCGTCTATTGTGGACTGGCAAAGCCAAGTATCTATCCCACCCGACGTGGAGCAATAAGTGGTCTTTCAACCAAAGGAAAGTGACCCAATGCCTTATATGAAAATTTTCGAAAATGCGGGCCTACTGAATTCTATGGGAACGAAGATGCTTTGAAAGCAGATTAGTGGTTAGAGCATACAGGGGATCTATTCGACACAGTCGTTTGCACCAACAAACAAAAGGTCCTACTCAGAGCTTCGATGTTTCGCGATGTGGCAAAGGTTTGATAGAAGAGTATGAGAGACTCATATAAGGATATGCCTAGTGCGACTGTGTGGGAGACATTTAAGAAACAGTTTACATGCAAGTTTGTTCTGGCTCATGTAC
Organism: Sextonia rubra; assembly: GCA_037013555.1. Classification (NCBI taxonomy): domain Eukaryota; kingdom Viridiplantae; phylum Streptophyta; class Magnoliopsida; order Laurales; family Lauraceae; genus Sextonia; species Sextonia rubra. The sequence goes on from JASUAD010000008.1 coordinate 14,603,467, forward strand.
AAAGAGTAAAAGAAGTAGAATTCTTAGCCTTACAGCAGCAGTAGATGTCGGTAGCAGAATATGTACATACATTTACTCAATTGTCACACTTCGCAGAGGATATGATCAATACAAAGGAAGAAAAGGTCAACAGATTTATCAATGGTTGAATCCCAAATATAAGAACCATGTTACAGCTTTTCGAAGGCCAGCTACATTTGATGAGGTAGTGGATAGAGCCTAGGCTGCAGAGGACAATATTCGAGAAGAGAGAGCTACGGACTCTAAGAGGAATGCATCCTTTAGTGCAAAAGAGCAAGCACAAAAGAAGATAAAAGGCGGTCAAGGCACTTCAAGTAAAGCCAATGTGACATGTAGACATTGTGGCAAGTTCCACAAGACGGAGCTATGCTGGAGAAAGACAGGAGCCTGTTTGATTTGTGGTTCCATGAACCATTAGATGGCTCAATGTTTGAAGTACAAGTCTTCCCAATGATCTAGGCCTACTATTTCCATAGCTCAAGGCAAGCCATAGTAATCTTGTCAAAAGCTAGAAGCCAAATCGCTAGACCGCATGTGCTTACACCGCTACTCATGAGAACGCGGAAGATACGAATGTAGTGGAAGGTATTATTTTGATGGCGCAGGCAGAAGCGCAAGCCTTGTTTGATTCGGGGTCTACGCGTTTGTACGTAGCACCTCATTTTACTGAGAAGCTGCAGCAGCTGCATAAGCCGCTACCGTATGTGTTGGTGGTGTCCAATCCTATTGGCAAGAGAGTGGAATGTAGTGTATACTACCCCCAATGCAATGTGCGGATTAAAGGTCATCAACTCCTAGTTGACTTAAACTTGCTATCGATGTTAGATTTCAACGTGATCCTTGGAAAGAATTAGTTAGCAAGGTATCGTGCCTGTGTAAATTGTTATACTTGGACAATTTACTTCGATTTAAGGAATGGATTTTGTTTTGAGGCCAGTAAGAAGAAATACCCTGGGCACGTTATTTCCAAATTCAAGGTGGACCGAATGATATGCAAGGGGTGTAAAGGCTTCATTGCCTTTGTCTCAAAGATGAAGGAACTCAAGCAACTTGAAGAGATTTCGGTGGTGCATGACTTTCCCGACATATTCCCCGAAGAAGTCCCAGAGTTACCCCCTATTCAGGAAGTTGAATTCTCTATTGACCTTGTGCCAGGTACAGCATCGATCAGTAAACCTCCATATCGTATGGCTTTAGGAGAGTTATTGGAATAGAATAAGCAATTATAGGATCTATTGGATAAGGGTTTCATATGCTCGAGCGTGTTAACTTGGGGAGCTCCGGTGTTGTTTGTGAAGAAGAAAAATGGTACCTTTCGAATGTGTATTGACTGCCAGTAGTTGAATAATGTAACACATAAAGAATAAATATCCCCTGCCGTGTATTGATGAATTGTTTGATTTGCTACAAGGTGCAGCATATTTCTCTAAAATTGAGTTAAGATTAGGTTATCACCAATTACGAGTGAAAGGAGAAGATATTTTCAAAATTGCCTTCAGAACAAGGTATGGTCATTATGAATTCCTCGTGATGCCTTTTGGATTGACTAATGCACTTGCTACTTTTATGGCCTTAATGAATTAGATCTTTGCTCCTTTCTTGGTCATTTCATTGTTGTTTTCATTGATGACATTTTGGTGTACTCTAAGACTGTAGAGGAGCATATAGACCATTTGAGAAAAGCCTTACAATTGTTGAGAGAACATCGGTTATATGCCAAGTCGGCAAAATGTGACTTTTGGCTTGAGCAGGTAGCGTTTCTTGGTCATATCATTTCACAAGAAGGTTTGGCAGTTGATCCAGCAAAAGTTGAGGCGGCGGTTAATTGGCCAAGTCCAAAATCTGTGACAGAGATTAAGAGTTTTCTTGGACTTGCAGGGTACTATCAACGATTCGTCCAGGATTTCACAAGGATATCTGCTCCTTTAACCAAGCTAACTCATAAGAATGTTTCTTTCAATTGGATTGACGATTGTGAAGCTAGTTTTTGAACCTTAAAAGAAAAGTTAACTACCACCCCAGTATTAACACTACCTCATGGAGGTGAAGGATTTGTGATATATTCCAATGCTTCTAAAGTCAGATTGGGGTGTGTGTTAATGTAGCATGGTAAGGTGATTGCATATAGGTCTAGACAACTCAAAGAGTATAAAAGGAATTACGCTACACACGACTTGGAACTGGCAGCTATCGTGTTTGCTTTGAAACTATGGCAACATTATCTGTATGGCAAGAAGTTTAAAGTACACTCAAATCACCATAATTTACAATATTTTTTCACGCAGCATGATTTAAATATGAGACAACGTAGATGGCTTGAATTTATTAAGGATTATGATTTCCCTATCAAGTATTATCCAGGAAAAGGGAATGTGGTGGCAGATGCTCTTAGCAGAAAGACAGAGAATCTCAGTGCTTTAGAAAGCTCCCATTTGTTTACATAAGATGAATTCAAAGATAAGCCAGTGGAAGTGAAATTGGTGGATAACCTTGTGATGTTTGCAAGTACCCTTGTTTTCCAGCCTAAGGTAATTTAACAAATTAAGGATCGGCAGTTTAAAGATCTAAACTTGGTGCGAATCAGAGATCATATATGAGATCGACCAAATTTCTGACTAGAGAATGGTGTTCTGTACTTTCGGAACAGGTTGTGTGTACCGGCGGTTAATGGCTTAGAAGAAAAACTAATGACTAATGCGCATTACGCTCGATATGCGATGCACCCAGGGAGTATGAAGATGTACCAAAACTTAAAGGATTGCTTTTGGTGGAATAATATGAAAAGAGAAATCGTAGGATTCGTCGCTAGGCGCCTTGACTTGTCAACAAGTGAAAGCTGATTATCAGAGGCCTTCTAGTCCTTTGCATCCATTACATATTCCTCATTGGAAATGGGAACACATTACCATGGATTTTGTTTCAGGATTAACCCCAACGATCAAGAAGAATAATGCCATTTGAGTGATTGTGGATAGATTAACGAAGTCAACCCACTACATTCCGTTTAAGAAAGGCATGACATTTTTGGAGATGGCTAAGAAGTTTGTGGATGAGATTGTCAGATTGCATAGTATGCCAGTGTCTGTTGTATCCGATCGTGATAGCCATTTTGTGTCGTCATTTTGGAAAACTTTTCAAGAGGTTATGGGTACCAAATTGAGTTTCAGTACTGCATATCATCTGCAGACAGATAGGCAATCTAAACGTACGATTTAGACGTTGGAAGACATGTTACGAGCCAGTATTTTAAATTTTGAGAAAGAATGGGATATACATCTCTCATTGTGTGAATTTTGCCTATAATAACAGTTTCCACAAGAGTATTGGTATGGTTCCGTATAAAGCCTTGTATGGACACAAATGTCAAAGTCTGGTGTGCTGGGAAGAAGTTGGAACTCAAAGTTTTCATAGACAAAACATTATTGCTGAAACTATTGAAAAAGTACAGAAAGCAATCAAGAATTTGAAGGTTTACTCGGTCAAGACAGAAGAGTTATGCAGATACACGTAGAAGAGCCTTAGAGTTTCAGATTGGTGATTCGGTTTTTTTTAAGGTCTCGCCGATGAAAGGTACAATACGTTTCAGCCAGAAAGGCAAATTGGCTCCGAGGTATGTTGGCCCGTTCGAAATCAAGAGTAGAATCGGTGATTTAGCTTACAGGTTGGCTCTTCTAGTTGAGTTCTTCGAAGTACATGATGTATTCTATGTCTCGATGCTCCACAAGTATGTTAGAGACCCTACCCATGTCATTCGGTATGATGATGTGCAAATTTAGCCAAATGCATCATATGTCGAGTGTCCGCTCCATATTGTTGGTATAAGAGAGCAAATATTGCGTACCAAAACCATGTGATGGGTCAAAGTGCTTTGTGAACATCATGGTCCCGATGAAGCCACTTGGGAATTGGAAGAACAAATGGCACGACAATATCCCAACCTCTTCACGCAGGTATGTGATCATTCCGAGGACAAAATGATTCTTAAGCAGGGGAGGATGTAACACTCCGACCCTAATTAATCCTATTTAGCGACTAATCAACGCTCTTTTTGGTCATTTTCCAGCAAAGGAGTTTAGGTAATGTTGTTTTGTCTTTTTTATTTATGTTTCGGGTCATGGATTGATAGCTGGGTTGAGTTTAACCTGGATTAGGTAGATACAGGCCCCTTTTCATAGTTTTAGACTTTGTAAGATTTTGTCATTCATGCATCATCTTGGTGACATCACGTGTATCTCGTCAAGTTTGTTGATTTCCATAACTGATTCATGCAAATGACTTCATTTGTCTCCGTTGGATGTTTAGTTGACTCAAATTGAAATTCCCTTGAAATACAAGGGCTTTCTTATAAAGTACATTTCATACATATCACTTATCTTATATATATAGAAATGCATGCACCGGCTCTTTCTTTTTCTCATTCTGTCTCTTTCAAACGCACGCCTCTTCTTCTTTTTCTTTCCATCCTCTTCTTCGGCTATTAAGCAAATAAAAGGGGTGATCTTTGTGCACCCATTTTCCAATTCACCTCTTCATGTGGTTTGAGGTAAGAATTGTTTAATTCCAACATCTCTGAGTTTGGAAACCTCATCCTATACTGCATGCACTCATCTTCTCTTCCTTCTAGCATGCATGGCTATTAGGGCTACATATAGACATCCAATTTGAGCCAAAGGATGTAGATTCACTTGAGAAAGCTCAATTGAGGCAAGTATAAGTACTTTATGGATAAACACATGTTTATATAGTATGACTATTATTATTCCTTTCAATCTTTCAAGAATTTTGTGTTTTACAGCCTTTTTGTATATTTTGGTTTACTCTTGTTTCAATTGTCTAACAATTTCATTCATTTTTGAATTGTAGGTGAAGTTTTGAAGCCTCAGTGTTTTGAAGCCTGCGGCTAAGTTGTAGAGTTTCACGGCTCAAACTCTAGAGAGCAACCAAATTTGGATTTACACTATGGTCAGGCTACGGCAAAGCCGTAAGATGTACTACGGCTGAGCCGTAGGCTAGCCGTGACCTAATCGTAGGTCAAGCTACGGCTTAATGTCCCAAGAGTAGGAATTTGGAGCAAACCTTCTATGGTATAGCCACGGCTAAGTCGTACGGTGTGCTACGGCTAAGCCATACACAAACCATGGCTAAACCGTAGAACAATCACCGTCCGGCCGTAAGATCATGCACGACTCAACCGTGGCCTGCCGTAAATGCGAAAGAAATTTTGGGGGAATCAAGCTAAGTCGTAGTACATAATACAGCTAGGCAGTAAAATGTCTACGGCTAAGCCATAGATCACCCATGGCTAAGCCGTAAAGTCATTGAAAATTAAGGAAAATGGTAGGTATTATTCAGAGACCTTATAGGGCCTTCGTATTGGAATTCAGGTACCCCTTAACTTGTCCAATGGAATACATGAATAGCATGAATGGTCTTGACGGCTGTGACTCATTCATGGGTGTTGTCTAGTTGTTAAGCACCTCCCCATGGGTGTTGGTTTCAGGGACTCCGGTGCACCTTCTCAATATACTGTAACAATAAAAGAAAGACAACTGTGTATCAGATAACTTAAGACTACATCATCATGCATGGTTAGAAACACTGGATGACTAGATTAGGGTTGGCTATCTTGATTCTATCAATTTGAATTGCATGGCATATTGGACGACGGTTATTATCCTCCACTCTTATGCGTGGATTGAACGATTATCATATGTCTTTCCAATATTGTATGAATTAGATTTGCTTGATCTGTCCTTGACATTTGATATTCCATTTACAAACTAATATTGACATTGACTTGAGTATGAACCTCTAGCAAGAATGAATTAAACGTATATGATTTAGTATTATTCTTATTCCTTGAATGAGTTGCATGTTTTACTCAAGTCCAAGTATATGATTGAATCAAAATGGTCAGGCATTACTCAGCCTCAGCCTTATAACACCCAGCGGGGTTCACTTTGGCATAGTATGTATGTTGCCACTCTAGTGTGTTCATGTCTTGGGGCTTCCGGATCCCAGAAAACTTGAGACCCATTTGTATCTTGGCCTGGTCGATGGTGTTCTCTACGTATAGATCCTTAGAGGGATGATATGGAAAACGTAGTAGCCACATAGTAAGTACATCTATGCATTGATTCTTACATATGCTTTATTCAAATGCATGACTTGCCTAGTCTACTAAATTATCACTCTATGCATTATCACTTGTTAAATTATTCTTGTAGACACAATGCATGTTAACTTATTGTTGCTTATGCTTTGCTGAATCGTCATATTCACAGGGTGTCCATGTGGTGTTGCAGGCTTAGATTCCCCTTCCGATCCCTTGCCGGTCGGTAAGACTTTAGGGGAGAATATAAAGGGCCCATCAGGGCTTGCTGAGTGGATATGATCCATTCACTAGAGAGCGACATGGCATGAGGATAGGCTTCTTTTTTATATGTGCGAAGCATCTTGTTTCTATCTTAGAGTTTAACTCCCTGCATTTTGTGTGTCATAGAAACTATCTCCTCACTTTTGTAAAGAAAAGGTTTCTTTGTGTATTGTATCTCTTGTAAATAATGTTTTCTTTTTATATTTAGTGTATCTCTTTGTATTGCACTGATACTTATAGCTTTCGCATACACTGTAGTTTGCACATGTGATTTTCCCTTGTGCGTGTGCATTTAGATGTGGTCTAAGTGTGTATGCATGGGACTACGTGTGTCACTGATTAGGTTTAAACTTAATCCCCAATTTATTGGGCTCGAGTCATGACAGAGTATTAGGCCATCCACGGTTAAGCCGTAAGAACCCTGAAATTTAGGCTTAACTAGTAACAACCATAAGACCTTATAGGACCTTACTTCCTTGGATCCCTTACCCAAATCATTTGGCCTAATGGAAAATTACTTAGGATGAAGTGTCTTGAGAGCTGAGACCCATTCATGTGATGTTGTTCATTTGTTTAGCAACTATCCATGAGTGTTAGTTTAAAGGACTTTGATACACCTTTCTTGTACATTATAACACTAAATAGAGACAACTGTGTATCTAATAGCTTAAAATTACATCATCATGCACGGTTAAAAATAATGAATGACTAGATTAAGATTGCTCGTAAATCACCTTGACTTTACTAATTTAAGTTGCATAGCATATTGAATCCTTATAATTGCTCTTTATTACTAAAATGATTATGAGATGGTCATTATATGAATTGATTCTATTTTAAATGTTTCTTATTATGTGGTCTTCCTATTATTAATATTGAATTGAGTAAGAATGAATTGAATGTATAATGAATTGTTTTCAATGAAACAAATTGCATGATTTACTTAATTTCAATTATATGATTCGAAATGGTATGAATCGACTCAACTTCAGCCTTCGGATACCCAACGGGGTTGACTTTTGTGTAGTAGATTGAAATGATGCCACTGCAATGTGCTTTTGGAGCTTCCGGACTCCCTGAATGTAGGGACCCAATCATACATTTAGTTGTGGCGTTGGTGTTCCCAATGCAAAGATCTCTATTAGGAGGATATAGCAAATCTATTAGCCAAATAATAATTTATTTCTCTTAATTGATTCTTATATCAAGCTTTATTCAATGTACAACATGCCTAGCATCTAAATTGAATTCTATGATCAATTGTTAATGATTCTATTAGACACAACACGTGTTACCTTGATTATGCTTATGCCTTATTGAATATTCTTATTCATAAGTTGTTTTATGGTGTTATAGGCTCAGATCTCGGTCCCAGTCTGACAAAAATCAAGGCTAAGGAGGAGTCCTATAAGGTTCCTTCAGGCCTCGATGAGTGGATAATGGAAATGATCTAATTGATCCCCTTACGAAGTGCGAAACAATCACCATTGGGCCTTCTGCTTTGGGGTTTTGAATGCATTAGGGTTTCATGACATTTTTCATTAGTTTTATTTCATGCATAATTCATGATCCCCCTTCTTTTAGGATGACGTATATCTTTTGTTATTATCCATAAACCTTATATTTCTTTTGAGTAGATTTGTTATGGCACTTTTGTACAAACTATCACATGTACATATCACATAATTATGTTTCCCTTTTTATCGGTATCTTAGTATATACTATTTCATGAATGGATACATTTGAAAATGTTTGTTTGTTGGAGAAAATTTTCTAGGTGATATTGACTGGCTGTCACGTGTTAGACACTTTGATAGATGTCCCTTAATGGTATCTCACACATGTAAGTAATGTCAATATCCATTACGTAATTACACCTAGACTCTAGTCTAAGTGTGGATTACATGGGAGCACATATTTCACGCCTTGGGATTAACCCTAATCCTACGATTTTTGAGCTTGGTTGTGACATTTGGCTTGGGAGAAAACTTGAAAAGATATCAGGAGGAAGAGGGAAGCTTGGAGATGATGATGCCAGCGTCTAGCAATGGTGCCGGGCTTAGATTTTGGCAGCAGCAACAAGGTGAAGGAGAAAGGAAGATGTAAAACGGAAGAGAAAGACTAAAAAGGAAATAGGAGATAGGTGGGGAACGATGGCCAACGGCTTGGTGGGGGAAGTGCTCTGGTGTACTAACCGGATCCTCTGATGGCAGGAGGTGGTCGGCTAGTGGCGCAGAAGCTTGGAGATCCTGCGATAGTAAGGTGGGAGGTGAGGAATGAGGATGAAATGGGAAACAAGAAAGGGAAATAAAGAGGACAAGTGGGCACTGGATTGGTGGCGTGCTTGGATTCCAGTTGCTAGGATGGTCTGGATCATATAGGCATTGCAGTTTGGGTAAGGAGAAGGGAGAACCTGAGAGAGAAAGTGAGGGAGAGGACAGAAACAGAAAGGAAATAAAAAGAGGAGAGAAATGAGATGGGTGGGATGTGTTTCAGTTCTGATGAGGGAAATTGAGTGAGGGAGGGAGAAGAGAGAGTGAAATGAGAGGATTAAGAAATGGGGTGGGGAGTTTGGAGGACTTACCAAATTGCCATTCATTTAATGTTTGGAGTTAAAACTTGTTTTGGCCATAACTTGTAAATCGTAGGTGGGATTGGGTCACCGCAAGCGCCAACACTCAAAAAATTAAATGAGCTTTCTAATGGCACCACTCTTGGCTTGGTTTAAAAGAGTTGGAATTTAGGCTTATTTTAATGGGTTTTTAAGTATTTTCATAAAAAGGCTTATTTTTGGAAAATAAAATATTTGGTAGCTGAAATGGGTCTAGATCAATTGGGTAGGATGACAAGGCTAATGGGATTAAAAAAGCTACCTAATGAGCCCAAAATCTCACAATTCAAAAAACTACAAAAAAAGACTTCTAATTTCCTAAAATTGCAAGCTACCCCTTACTAAACTCAAACTATCTCAAAAGCCGGCATGGCTTCGTACACACGATTCTAACACTAACCGAACTTGCTTAGCTTCTAATAGCACTTAATTGACTAACAAGCAATTAACTAGGGCTAACTGTATCCTGGGGTTTCAAAACGTTACACAGCTGCTCAGCACGCTTTGTAACCACCATAATATCGATTAGAAAGCTTAATGCCATAAGATAGGAGGAAAGCATTAATAAACCACAAAACAGAAGTAGCAAATAACAGATGTACGACAAAGATTATAAAAGAAAAGTAAAGGAGGAGGAAACTTATGCACTAAAGGTGGGGAATCTTGTGCTTAATGCACTCCCAATCCAACAATCTGCCACACATTAAAGCATAAGAATAAAACAAAGAAATGAAAACGGTGTTGTTGCAAGTCATGCTTATGGCGACACACATAAATGAAGGTGAACTAGTCTTACCTCCACTTAGTGCAATTATGTTTGAAATACCAAAACACAATGGTGAAATAAGATCTTAAACCAAGAGTTTATCTGATAAATTGTATGTAGTATATACATGGCCTTACGGTTTTAAGGATTCTTAACAGAACTGTGCACATTAATGGGCTTATGCCATCCCAGTAATCATGATTGCTCTGGATAGGAGCCTAACCTCTTATAGGAAGAGCCCTGACTTCTACACTCATATAGGTAAACTCTATCAAAGATGTTCTTGTACAACACGTACTCAGCTAATAAAAGATAGAGTTTTACTAATTATTTATACAAGCTATGAACACTTCACATCATAGAATAGGAATGAATACGTTTGAGAATTTTAAAGTGTTCCTTCAATGCCAACTAATAAAAACTTCGTTTTTTCCATTGAACTCGTCCCATGAGATCTCCAATCAAATGGGTTGGGTGTCTCTTATTGGTTACTTATTTTTAATAGGCTTCATTCTCACTCCCTTTGATGTAGAAACTATCCGATGTCTAATGAGTCCTTTTTTTAGTGGATCGGCTAAGTTTTCCGTCGAGCTCATAAAATGCAATGCAATTACTCCTTGCTTGAGTAATTGTCTCATGAGATTATGCCTCAGACGTATATGTCTAGATTTTCCATTGTATACTTTATTGTTTACCTTATCAATTGTTGCTTTGGAGTCTCCATGCAGCGTTATGGCTGGAACAAGTTTATTTCATAAAGGAATGCCTATTAGCAGATTCTTTAGCCATTCAGCCTCTTTGTCGGCTAAAGCCATTCCAATAATCTCCATATTTATTGTGAATTGAGAACTGCATGATTACTTCTTTGACTTCCAAGAAACGGCTGCATTTCAAAGGGGAAATATATAACCGCTTGTGGACTTCGATTGCTCATAATTAGATATCCAGTTAGCATCGCTATATCCTTTAAGTACTGCGGGATATCTCTCATAGTGAAAACAATGATCAATGGTTCTCATCAGGTATTTGAATACTTGGATCACAGCCATCCAGTGCTCGTCACTGAGATTACTAGTGTACCTGCTCAATTTGCTCACTGCATATACAACGTTAAGTCTAGTGCAATTCATGATATACATAAGACATTCAATTGCTCTATAATAGTCTAATTGAAATACACTTTCTCCTTTGTTCTTCGATCGTTTGACACTCAAATCATAAGGAATGAAAACACCATTCCCTTTGAAAGTGTTAAACCATTGAAGGACTTTCTTAACATAGTGAGACTAAGACAACACAATACCTTCAGAATGTTTATATATTTTGATACCTAATATCACATCAGCCTCACCTATGTCTTTCATGTCAAACTTAAAACAAAGAAACCGCTTAGTGTTCTCTACTGAATTAAGTTCATTCGCAAATATGAGCATATCATCTACATAGAAGCATATTTAAATGCAAGTACTACCAAGATCTTTATAGATACACATTTATCTAATTCATTAATTTTGAAACCTTCAACAGCCATCACTTGGTCAAGCTTATCATGCTACTACTTAGGAGCTTGCTTTAGACCATACAGGGATTTAATTAGTTTGCAAACTTTCTTTTATTTCTTTGGAACTACAAAACTTTCAAGTTGTTCCATAAATGTTTCTTCTTCCAAATCACCATTCGAAAATGCAGTTTTCACGTCCATTTGATGGATGTTCATAATGTGAATGAAAGCTATAGAAATTAAAAGTATAATGGTAGTGATCCTGGTTACTAGAGCATATGCATCAAAGATGCCTACTCGTTCTTTTTTGCTTAAAACCTTTTGTGACCAGTCAAACTTTGGACTTTTCAATTGACCATCAGTTCTTTTTTTTTTTTTTTTTTTGAACATCTATTTACAGCTCAATGGTTTAGTTCTTGGAGGAAGACCAACCAGTTCTCATGTATGATTGGACAAAAAAGACTCAATTTCACTATTAAGAGTCTCTTTCCAGAAAGTAGTTTCAAGAGATAGCATGGCTTCTTGTTAAGTTGTGGGGTCATCTTTCAAAATATAAGTGATGAAATCAAAACCAAAAGTAGGTTTCTACTAGGTCTCTTACTCTTTCGAGGTTCTAGATCTTCAATTTCAGAATCACCAGTGGGGCTTGTAAAACAGCATCACTATTGCTACTAGATTTTGAAAAACCAATTTTATAAGGAAAGTCAATTTCAATGAAAATAGAATATCTAAATTCGATAATTGAATCTTTGTCTGAACTTGAGATTACAAGGAATCTATAAGCCTTACTATACAAAGCAAACCCTAAGAACACACTCTTATGTGTCTTTGGTCTAAGTTTAGTCCTCTTAGGACTTGGAACTACAACAAGGGCTAAACAGCCACACACTTTGAGGTATTCCAAGCTAGGGGTCTTGCCTTTTCATAACTCATATGGAGTTTTATTAGTCTTCTTAAAGGAAATTTGATTCAAGATGTAATAAACTATTAGAAAAGCCTCCCCCACAATTTCTTAGTAGTTCAAAATTATTTAACTTTGAATTTACTATTTCAACTAATGTTTTGTTCTTTCTTTCTGATATGTCATTTTGTTGTGAAGAATAGGGAGCTGTAACTTCATGAATTATTCCTAAGTTATTACAAGTCCTAATGAATTAATTAGACAAGGATTCTCCTCTTCGATCACACCTTAAAGTCTTAATCTTATTGTCTAGTTGATTTTCAACTTCAAGTCTAAAGAGGTTAAACCTCTCTAGAACCTTAGATTTATGTTTAAGTAAATATACATAAAAAAATATAGAAAAATCATCTATGAATGCAATGAAATACATTTTACCACCTTTTATGATAAAACCGTTTAACTCACAAATATCACTGTGAATCAAACCTAAAAGTTAAGAACATCTTGCAACACTTTTGAAAGATTTTCTTGAATATTTAACTGAACATAAATTTCACATGAGTTAGGATGAAAATCATTTTTTGAAATTAAACCTAAATCCATCATTTTCTTCATAGAAGAGAAATTCACATGACCTAATCTAGCATGCCGTAAATCAGAAGAGACAACAATATAAGTAGAAGTTGAAGCTTTATTATCGATGAAATTTACATTAATCTTAAAAAGGCCTTTGATAACAAAGCCTTTTTTCCTACAAAGACTCCATTCTTGGTAATTGTAAGCTTATCTGCTTTAAATACCATCTTGAAGCCCTTTTTGCTTAACACAGAACCAGACACCAAGTTCTTGCATACATTGGGCACATGTATCACTTTGATCAAAGTCAGAGACTTGCCAGATGAGAGGTGTTGAACCACTTTCCCATGACCAATTACTTTGGCCGTCAAGGAGTTTCCCATTTATAGTTCTTAACCATCTCCAACTTGCTCATAAGAGACGAATGCACTTTGGTCACCATAGATGTGCTAGGTTACACCAATGTCGATCCACCAATTTCTATAGTTACTTATAAGGTTTACCTCTATCACAACTGACATAATGTTCTCCATGATATTAGCTTAATTCAGGCCTTTGGTTCCCTTTCCTTGGCATCATTCTTTTGCATAGTTGGCATTTTTCTCGCATACAAAGCATTCAGAGCTTGGACCTAATTTTCTTCTGACCTTTTTGTACTTTGGTCATGTTACGTTTGGAGCTTTTATTTTTGGTTTTGGCCACAGTCAGTTTGGCCTTACCCACATATTCAGAATCCTTACTCTTTGAGTCATGTTCCTGATGATGCTCCTAGATTTTGAGTTGGGTGCTAAGATATTCTAGCTTCATCTCTTTCTTTTAGTTTTTTAGGGTAATGCTAAAGTCTTTCCATGACGGTAGGAGTTTATGAATGGTATTGCCTAGTACTAATTGTTCAGGTAAGTTTATTCCCTTAATCAGTACTTCATGGATTATTTTTTAAAAATCGCTCATTTGTGCAACCATAGATTTCCCTTTGTCCATTTGGAAGTCTAGAAATTGTTGTATGGCATATTTTTTTGTACTTGCATCTTCAATGGCATGTTCCTTGATTAATGCTTCATATAATTCCTTAGCAGTTATGTTTTGAGAATATGCCATATAAGGAATTATCTAAATGATTAAGATCTCATTTCTATAATCAAAATCATCAAATTTTCATTGATCCTTTTCATATGTACCAGCAGGCCCATCTCCACGTGGTTTGGGGCATGCTTTGGTTAGGACATAAAGAATCTTCATGATTTTCAGAAGATATTCCATTTTCATTCTCCACATTTTAAAATGTTGACCCTCAAAGTTGAAAACCTTAGTGGGATAATCCATAGCGGTAATTTTCAATAATTTGCACAAAACAAAATTCTATCAAAATTTTGGCAGCACTTCTTCTTAATGTGGAAGGAGTCCTAAAAGCTTAAAAGAAAAGATATCAACTCTACATTTTCTTGCAAAGTAGTGAATTGCACTCATTAAGACTAGAGATGAGGCTTCCAGTCCAACCAGAACAGGATCTGCATAGGACCTTAGTGGAAGCAAAAGGGTTAAGGGGTTGATAGATATTTAAACCGAAATCTGCTTAAAATGGTGGTTTTCAGTGTATGAGATTACTAATAATAGTTATAAAAAAATTAACTGAGGAAAAGGTTAGGAGTCACCAAAACAAATGACAAATGAATCCCATCTTTGAAGATGCTTTCTATAGGTAGATTTTGTCCCCACATAGATACAAATGGACTCACGGACGTCTATCCCATGAGAAGATGGTTCCTTGATGGAATCCGCAGCAACTGTGCATTCGATTGACTGAATAGTACTCGAATCCCAAAAGGACCATTTTTTTAGACTCCTAATAGCAATGAAGCAAATTGAAGGAGAAACATTATTGTAAATCTTCCTTAGTGTAATAAGCAAGAAATCTGACAAACAGAAGTCTCTATCGCAGAAAAAGAAATAGGGAAAAAAGCCTTTTTGCAGAGATTGTAGATCTGAAGTGAGAAAAGAGGCTTACCTTGGAACCCTTTATATAGGGGTTTCCGGGGGGAGATCATAGAAAGAGTTACACCTTTTGCATTTACTATGTGGAGTAACTCTTGCACAGCAGTCAAATGTGATGTTAACTCTTAATAAATGCGGAGACATTACGGTCTACGACTATTCGAAAAGATATAGATTGGATAAATGCGGGCTGTTGATAAGAGGCTTTGGATCTAGATCCACCTTCAATCCAAAAACACATACGTGGGGCAAGGCCCAACCAGGTTTACCTAACAACCAAGCCCGACATGAATAGGCTAGCCAGACAGCAACAAATGCACGGCCCAGGCTTGCTACACCACACCACGGCCAATCGGCTCGCACGTGCTTGTGCGATAATCACCACGATACCCACTAGAAAGGTTAACACCATAAGCTAGGAGGAAAGCATTAATAAAGCACATAAAACAAGTATGAAATAACTGATGTAGGATAGAGGTTATAAAAGAGGAGTAAATAAAAAGAAAACTTATGCACTAAAGGTGGGGAATCTTGTGCTTATTACACTGCCAATCCAACAAATGTGAGCGAGGCTTGGAACATCTGTTGATGAGAGTTGTTGATGCCCATCTTGATGATGATGAGAGCTGTTATGCCTATATTGATTAGAGTTTAGATCCCGGATCAAAGGTGGGGCATCTCCTTTCTGATCGGTGGAGAGAGTTGTCCCGGGCTCCTATTACCATTGTAGTTCGATCCTAAAAATCATCTAAAAGAGGACAGCAGTTGCCAGAGTTTTGTCAAGATCAACATAAGGGTGGCAATTTTGGAATAAAAATATGGAATTTGTATGGGAGGTTCTCTATCGATAATACACAAAATTAGGGTCCTCAGTTCTGGTTGTCCTCATCAGTGGAATTTTTTATTAAATCCCCCATTGTTTTATCATATGACAATAATACCCATATAAAAGTATCTCACTTTTATCATATGAAATGGTACCCATATAAAACAATGGGGGATTTTTTTATTAAATCCCCCATTGTTTTATCATATGACAGTGATATTCATATAAAAGTATCTCACTTTACCACCTCACATTTTCCTCTCCTAAGAAATCCTAGCAAAGATTAGTGAGAGCCATCATCTCCAACACTAGGTGACCTCTCCAACATTGATCAAGACCTTTTTCAAGAATTCTTGTGTTCTGAAATCTTGTTGATCCTCTGATGACCATGCTCTTAGACTGACATTATGTGAGGTATATGATTATTGAGGAAAAATTTGTTAGAAGATGGACTTACACAATGAGAAATGAAATCTCTTAAAAAGGAATTCCTTATAGACCACCATCACTAAATGGACATTTTGGAGACTTTACTAGTATAAAAATCCCTCTCTTGAGCAGATCATGCTCTAATAATGGTGCATGCTGGGCCCATTTGGTTAATTCACTTGTAAAATAATGTGAACTGGAGCCTCCTTTTAAGAGACATAAACATATGAAGGGGTCACATCAATAGTACCAAAGTCTAAAATTCCCCTTTCTCTTTTTTATAAAAATCAAAACCAAAATTTTAACGACAGTAAATGACAGTAGAGTTTTTATATATACCACCTAAGGTTTCTAATATTTGTAAATAGGCCCCTTTGGTTTTTGCATTTGTAAGTAGGCCCCTGCTTTAGAATTTACATGCCTTTTTTATCCTCAATTGATCGGATTTCATAATAAATAGAAAATTCATTAGGTTTTTGCTAATTTTGATGTTTTGCTCACATCTTTATCTATCACTAAGAAAACGCTTCTCCTTTATAATTTTTTTTTACTTTTTCCATTTTACCTTTCTTTTTTCCGACTAAACCCACAAGTTATTCATGACAGATGCTCAGCGACATCTTCTCTTTTAACATTAAGATATATATATATTGAAATTTAGGGCTTATTTGGCATCTATTTTTTTTTTTAGAATAATTCTTGTGAGAAGGGAGACTAGAAATGGGTTTGGATGTTACTCTCACAATCTTTCTCTATGTGCATAATGGCTCTGAGGGCTGGAAAGGTGTGCTTCATGGATTTTAGGTATTTATGTTGTTCATCTCTCTACATAATGCTTACCATAAATTTATGTCATTACAATAAATTCTTATAGTGATTATCTCCAATTTCAAACATTTGAAAAGGTGTTTTAAAGACCTTTTTTTTTTCTAAATAAAAAGAAAAATTATATTAATAGGAAAGAAAAGGATTTGAAAAATAAAAGTTTTAAGGGGCGCTACTCTTGTGCCACCCAATGAAATGAATATATAATTTTTTAGTGGACATATTAGTTCAAATTAAAAGGATTTTATGGGAAAAAAACCTTACAATTGGACACTACACGAAATTCATCCCAGAAAAACGTAGTGCATAAAATAGGTCCCTGGGGCTGATTTTGTGTAGAAATTTTGCTTTTTTTAAGAGAAAATTAGCCAAAAGTCCCTCCTATGACACAAATCAAATGCATAATCCACAGACATTCCTTTTAAGGCCAGTAGTCCCTTCTGCCTAAACTTATTGCAGGTGGAGGTCCCTAAAAAGCCAACTCATGTTTTCTCATGACTGATTTTTCCTTCAACAAATGCTTTTGTGTTTTAAATTCCAAAACTTAGAAATAATATAAACTTTTGTTCACGGTATCAACTTTTTTAAAAAAATGGTATATTTGGAACCTACCCATCAAGACCTTTCAGATGACACCCATGTTGCATATGAAATTCTTAAAAAAAATTATCAACATTAATCTGAATTTTACCTCAAAGCAAAACTCATATAAATTTCTACAAAACTCATATAAATTTCTTTATAGCTGAGATTACTTTATGCAAAACTCATAAAACACTAAATAGTTTTTGGTAAAAAGTTTTAAATGGGTAGGCTAGTCTAATCACCTTATTTTTTATGAAATTTGGAAAATTTAAAGTTTAGCATGTAGCCTTTCATATCCTAGAATTTCATGTCAAAACAACTTTGGAAAGTGGGTGAACCAGAGACTTAAACATGGTAAATTTTATCTCAAAGAAAAACTAAATAGTTTTTGGTGAAAAGTTTAAAATGGAAGACCAATCTAATCATCTTATTTTTTAGTGAAATTTAGGGATTTAAAGTTTAGCATTTAATCTTTCATTTCCCAGAATTTAAGGTCAAAACAGTTTCAAGAAGTAGGTGAACCAGAGGCTTAAACATGGGCCATTAGTCAAACTGTGCGCAGATTTTCTGCAAACTCATGAATTTTGTTTAAACTCATATAAATTTTGTTCAAAATCAGATACATTCTGATCAAACTCATAAAAATTCAGTTCAAACTCATAAATTCTGATCAAACTCCCTCTATGTGGCCCACCTTAGATTTGTCTCTCTGTTAGATGCTACAAGAAACTAAACCTAAATACAAGCACTTCCATCTTTATTATTTTAATCTTCTCTCCACATGTAAAGGAACATGAGACTCACAATGAAATTGAAAATCCAATCCAAAGCTAACATATTATCTACTTCCTAGTCACTACATCTCGGATCCAAGTATTTTTCATCCCACTAATTGCCATTTTTTGAGAATATGACCACTCGTTTTAACTTTCAAGAATAGGACTAGGCAATGTAAATTCTAAGATTTGAGGACCCATTAGAGGAATCCACAAGCGAAGAAGAACCAACAAAGCCAATTGGTAGAAAGAGTGAGGATGATGAGATGGTGTTTTGCTATGTCCCCTTCCAATGTATTTTTGCGTCTTCTGTGCTTGGGCTTGATTGTTAGAGGTCGCTCTTTGAGAGGTAGGTGAGATGAGATGAGCAAATTGCAAGAGGAAAAGAGAGGTGCATGGCCATGAGAAATCTAAGGGAGGAGACGAGAGGCTTGTTATATAAAGGGATGGTTGGTTAACGTTTCAAGGAACGTGTTCCAGGCAAGAATTTTGAGCAGTGATGGCTATCTTACTAAAAGGAGGGGCTATTGGGGTGGAGAGGGAGGTGGCCGACTCCTTGATGATGGCTGATTGGTGGCTAGGAGATTGGGAGGGGAAGGTTGAAAACCAAGAGAGACAAAGAAAAATGAATGAGAAAAAAAAAGGGTCATTTGAAAAAAAGACCTCCGCCTTTATGAGAATAAGATCATGGACCTTTCGCCATAAAATGAAATGTTGAGGGACCTAGCACCAAATCCCCCTTTTTCGAAGCTGGGCCAAGGAGCTCCTTTTCTTCTTCTTCGACTTCTTTTTCCCTTTTCTTCCTCCTCTTTGGAATGGGTAGATGATGTTCATGATTGTTGTTGTATCAAAATAGGTTCCAACCAAGGATCTCCAGTGTGTGAGACCAGGTCATGCTTGGATTGTGCATTGACAGATCAAATCTTCAGGAGGTAGAGAATGTACCACACCCCGCTAGAATCCTCAGCCAGAACAGATAGTACCACGCCCCCTTCCACTACAACAAGTTGCGTGTTTTGGCAACGATTTTATAATTTCGTTGCTAAAGACTATTATTTACTGACACATAAATTCGTCGGTGAAAAGTTAACTTTTAGCGACATTTTTAGAAAAAACGTCGGTAAAAGTTAACTTTTACCGACGTTTTTCAAAACGTCTCTAAAAGTTAGACATTACCTCCGTTAACAATTAAACTTTTACCGACTTTTTTTAAAAACGTCGGTAAAAGTCAACTTTTACCGATGTTTTTAGAAAAATCGTCGCTAAAAGTTAGACATTTACCTCCGGTAACAGTTAGACTTTTAGTGACATTTTTTAGAAAACGTCAGTAAAAGTCACTTTTACCGACGTTTTTAAAAAATGTCGCTAAAAGTCTAGCCTTTATTCTGCTAGCAGTTAGACTTTTATCGACGTTTTTTAGAAAATGTCACTAAATGTCTTTATTATACTTCAATAAAGGTGTAATGATTTTTAGAAACATTTGACAACGAAATGCGATTTTGTGCGACAAAAATTTATCGTCGGTAAAAATTTTATAAAATCTCCCCCCATCTTTCTCCTTTTTCATTCCCCTCCCCCATTTGGTTTCCCATATTTCCCCTTTTTCATTCCCATGCCCCCATTTTGTTTCTCTCTCACACACTCTCTGATTTCTTGCTGATCTCTCTACTCTCTTTTTCACTACTCTCTCTCACACTGAGCTGGGGTTTCGGGTTTGGTGGGAGGGTGACGGAGGAGGTGCTGATTGTGTTGAGGGGAGGGACTGGAAGACCACTCTGGAGACGGAGAGAGCTATTTAGCCACTCTGGAATGCCCTTCTTCTTCAACATCTCATTGCTCATGTGGAAACCTTAGCTTGTTTGATTTCCTTCAAACTGTCTCTCTTTGGGTTCAGAGCATTTGATTCAGAGCATTTTTGTCTGGAATGCCCTTCTTTTCAATATCTCAAGTTTTTGATTTCTTGGGTTTTGGGTTCAAAGCATTTGATTTCCTTCAACTGTCTCTCATTGATCTCTTGGCTCAATTTCTCTCGCTCGCTGTCTCCGATCTCTTGGCTCTTTCTCTCTCTCGGTCACTCTCCCCGATCTCTCTACTCTTTCAGTTGCTCTCTCTATGCTCGAAACTCTCTTTGTCTCTCTCTCCAATATC
Organism: Sextonia rubra; assembly: GCA_037013555.1. NCBI lineage: Eukaryota > Viridiplantae > Streptophyta > Magnoliopsida > Laurales > Lauraceae > Sextonia > Sextonia rubra. The sequence goes on from JASUAD010000008.1 coordinate 14,623,800, forward strand.
ACCCCTCTGATCTCTCCCTCTCTCAATCTCTCTCTCTGCTTTTTCTCTTTCAGTTGCTTTCTCTGTGTGCTCTCTCTGTCTCTCTCCGATCTTACTGTCTCTAATCTCTTCCTCTTTCTGCTCTCTCTTTCAGTCTCTTTCTGCTTTCTCTCTTTCAGTCGCTCTCTCTCTGTGCTTTCTCTCTTTCAGTCACTCTCTTTGTGTGCTCTCTCTTTGTCTCTCTTCGATCTCACTGTCTCTAATCTCTCCTTCTCTCTGCTTTCTCTTTCAGTCTCTCTCTTTGTTTTCTCTTTTTCAGTCGCTCTCTCTCTGTGCTCTCTTTCTGTGTCTTTCTCCGATCTCACCATCTCTGATCTCTCCCTCTCTCAGTCTCTCTCTCTGCTTTCTCTTTCAATCGCTCTCTCTCTCTGTGCTCTCTCTTTCTCTGTCTCTCTCTCCGATCTCACCCTTTCTGACCTCTCCCTCTCTCAGTCTCTCTCTCTGCTCTATCTTTCAGTCGCTCTCTCTCTGCTATTTCTCTTTTTTTGTCAGCTTTAGTGGACGACAATGCAGATGGAGAATTCCCAGGGTTTGGTGTTGACGCATGCTACAAGGTTGACCGGATGGTGCGTAATCGCAAAATTGAGTGGAAGCCTAAGCCAAATCAGTATCTTTATGCAATCTGCGTGTCCGGTCAGATGTTGAACCATTTGATCTACTTGGAGAAGCACATGTTCTTCGTAGCGCTTCTAGAGCGTGTGCTGGTTCTACCGAGTCCCAAGTTCGATTACGATTATGATCGCGTTATAGACATCCAACACATCAATGAATGCATTGGTAGGAAGGTTGTCATCTCATTTGATGAGTTTGCTGAAACAAAGAAGACCAAGTTGTACGTTGAGAGGCTAATCTGCCATGTAGCAAAGCCGCCTTGTTATTTGGATGAAGATCACATTAAGAAGTTAAAGTCGGTGGGCGTTTCATTGGGAAAGATTGAAGCTGCATTGCCTAAGGATGTCAAGGTAGATGAGTCGAAGAAGAGGACGGTTGAAGATGTTCTGCGGAAATTCTCGTCTTCTGAAGAAGTTATTGCAGTTGGAGAATTGTTCTTTGCTAATGTGGAGGAAGAGTGGGTGATGCAGCCTGGCGGTCCGCTTGCTCACAAATGCAAAACTGTTATCCAACCCCGTCGGCTTATTGTCCTTACTACGCAGCGGTTTGTACAAACTTTCTTGGGAGGGAATTTCATCGCGTTGCACTTTCACCGGCATGGTTTCTTACAGTTTTGGTATGCTTTCTGTTTCTCTGTTTCTTCCTATTTTTGTTTTTTCCATTATAGTTCTGTTCTTAAAGCAATGAAGTGGATTGTGTTATTGGGAGATATTTAAATATTGGGATTATGCATTAACCTACAATAGAAGCTGCCAGCAGCTAGTACTGTTGGGACTGTAAGTAAGTGCAGCAAGTAAAGAATCACCATCATCATCATCGCCTTATCCTATTCATTTGAAGTCCGCTCTAAAAAATAAATAAAGGGTGCTAGTAATATATTTTTAAATTTATCTTGTGGAGATTGGAGGCCACTGTTTATTTGTGTTTTATTTATTGAATTATTGGAAGATGCATTATATTAATGTTGATTAGTTGATCATACTTGGGTCACAGTTTTGGGATTTCTCAAATTGTTCAATATAGTAAGGCATAACTAGCACAATAACCCATGCTTAGCATAGGTATTTTCATGCATTGCATAAAAAAAATTCATGCATTAAAAAATTCTGCTGGAAGCAGAGAGAAAATTAACTGTTACATCTAAAAGAAATATTACCCCTCCCCTCATTAAACTCTCATTACAAACCCCGTTTCTAAAAGTACAATTTGAAAGCTGAGCATGAGAACAGAAAGTGGGAAGACCAATCTTCCACAAAAGGTTCTTTCAACACAGTCCAAGGCCTCAATCTACTTCCTTAGAAGAAGATCCATTTCGACAGTGAAGAATTACTTACAACTTACAAGACTGCCCAATACGATGATGCATCTTTTATTCCTAGTCTTTTGATGGGAGACACCCTGTCAAAGAATAAGGTGAATAGATTATGAAGATTCTGTAGGGCAAAAAAGTAGGTTTATATTTGATATAAGTATAAACAGGTTTATTGGAAGACTATAACGAAAAAAATTATTATATTTTAAAAAAATTGAACTATTGCCGACAAAAAAAGACTTTTGCCGACATTCTTTAACGTCGGCAATAGTTAATCAAATTTTTAAAAATATATATATTGCCGATGTTTTTAAAACATCAGCAAAAGTAATTTAAATTTTTAAAAAATAAATTAATTAAATAAAATGACTTTTACCGACGTTTTAAAAACGTTGGCACAAGTAATTTAAATTTTTAAAAAATAAATTAATTAAATAAGATGCTTTTACCGGTTTTAAAAACGTCGAAAAAAGTCATTTAAATTTTTAAAAAATAAATAAATTAAAGAAAATGACTTTTACCGACGTTTAGAAATGTCGGTAAAATGAGATTTTAAAATTTAGTAAATACGAGAAATTATTTACCGACGTTAAATTTCATCGGTAAAAGTCAAATTTAAATTAATGATTTTTGCCAACGTTTTTTTAACGTCGGTGAATGTATATTTTATCGTTGGTAAAATATAATTTTCGCCGACATTTTTGGATTTCATCGGTAAAGTGTTTTGCTGACATTTCGTTACCGACGTTTGGGTGACAAAAAAATTTTCATCGGTAAAAGTTTTTACCGACGTTTTGTAGCATTTTGGCGACGAAATTTTTCGTAGCTAAAGATGTGATTTCTTGTAGTGTTCAGAAAAACAGTTTGGAATACCCTTCGCACAATCTAGTCCAGATACCACACCAGCACACGGTAGAGGATGTGGACTAGCACTATCGTCACTGTCTTCTACCATCGTCTGATGTTGTGCACCCACCTCGCTAGCCCAATTACCCGCTCAAGCACCACCATGATCTTGAACCAATTTGCTTTGCTCCATTGCATGCACCACGTGTGCGAGTCCATATCCAAAATGTGTTGCACCACTTGTGACCCTAGCGGGGGCTCCACCCGCTCTAGCCACCCTCCCACCATCCTCATCGTTGCGCTGCATAGCGCCTCCTGTTGCACCACCCCTAGCAGGCGAATATAATGCATGCGCGGGAGCAAAGGCTGCTGGTAGATTGCCCAGGTGTCAGGCAAAAGCGACAGGCATACGAACCTAACCGCGACCTTGATCCCACCAATTTTCTTCATGCCCAAGCGGTGGAGGACCAGTAAGGGATATGAATTCGTATATACGCGGTTGCTCTTCAGCAATGGAGGTGAACTAGTGATGTGCTAGACACCATTTTCTAATCTAATAATAGAACATAAACCCAACAAAATTGACAATAACAAACTACCTAGAATCTCTACAAAGCACATAAAACAAAAAGAAAAAGAATATATACATATATTGCAAACTCTTCTCACCTCCATCCCAAGGAGTATCATCAAGCCTGCAGATCAAAATATAGAAAACCAATCAAACCTATGTTCCCAAAACTTCAAACAACCCTTCAAAACAAGTTAGAACAAATCATTAAATTACCCAAAAATTGCGGCGTCATGATGTTGTTTTCATACGATGTGCCACTGATCCATGCAGGCAAATCTTGCTAAAGCCTCCTGAAATCCCTCATCAACCTCTCTCTTGCAGGCTTCAACATCTCTTCCTCTCCAAATGTAGGCTTACACACTAGAGATCCCCGATTGAAACCTACTCTGATACTACATGCACCCATCATCATCATCAACCCACATCAAACAAGAGGAAGAAAAGAAGGGGAAGAAGAAGAAAAGGCGCAACGCTAGCATCGCTTCTCCTCATCTTAAAAGAAAAAAAGAGAAAAACAAAACAAACAAAATTTATACACAAAACCAGCCCTAGCAGACCTATTTTGTGCACTAAATTTATCTAGTATGAATTTTGTGTAATGTCCAGCTAGAGGGTTTTTTCCTATAAAATCCTTTTAAATTAAATATCACTCAATCACTTACTCCACTAAATGATCCTAAATATAATTAATTCAAATTATGGTTTGCGGTGATGCTATTAATATGTAACATGTTAAAGATATCAATCAAAATTGAGAAAAACAAGAGAGGAGCATGTAATAGTTTGTAGCATTGAGATGATTAAATGAATCTATTATTCAACCCACATTGGGGGCCTATTAATAAATATTAGAAACCTTTAGAGAGGTGTATACAAAAAAGGTTATAAGGGTGAACGTGTCATTGTGATATATATTGAGAAAAATCCTCATGATAGTTGCTCATTGCCATCAAATCCAAGTGTTTTGGGTTACAAGAGGTATTAAAATGTCAAAATAGGGCCTATTATAAATATTGAAACCAAAAGGAGCTACTTACAAATATTAGAAACCTTAGGGAGGTATATGCAAAAAAAAACATGATAAAAAAAAATCATCTACCTTTTACAAAAAAGATACTCTTGATTTGTGACTATACTTTGAATTCAATTTACAAGTGGGCAAGATGGAAAGATTCCATGATGTAAATGGTCTTGCCAAAAAAAAAAAAAAAAACTCATTTCTACTCATTGGATTTAATGATTTGATGACAAATTGCACATGGGTTTGATGAAATAACTCATTTTTACTCGTTGGTTTTTATTTTCTATTTGTTGGATTTTATTAAAAAATTCAATTATGGCAATATGGGTTTTATTTTTTATTCACTTATGAATTTTATTATTGGGATTTGAATACATGTTCTTAATTCAAGCCAACTGGAGAGTATGAGGACTATAGTCTCATACAAGATGTGAAATGTTTAAATCAAGATGAATGGGTTGATAGATAAGATGGGACACAATGAGAAAATAATGATCGATATGGTGGGCATTGGTTGGGCCAATGGTGGACCCAAGATTTCAGTTTAAGGGGGGCTTAAACAATCACTTGAAAAAGTCAAATGACTATTTTGTTGTTCTTTCTTAACATTAACTTTGACAAAATAGAATATTTATTGCATTTGCAAAATATCTAATTACATCAACTAACATTCTATCATTAAAAGGCAAATCTTAACTCAAAACAAAGCTTTTACAATTGCCCTTAACAGTTTGTCATCGTTTGAAACCATTCCATGATTGCCTCATCATCAATTCTTTTAAATGTATCTTTTTCAATATATATGTGAAAACAATCATTCATCCACTTATCTTCCATTCAATTGCGTAGCCGATTGTTCACAATTTTTATAGCAGAAAATACTCTCTCAGCAGTAGAGTGGCAATTAGTATGGCTAACGCCAATCTCAAAAGCAAAAAAACCAAAGGATATACAATATCCTTTTTGCTTCAATCATCTTCTGAGCAAGGCCGCTCATTCCTTTTACTTTCAAGAACTTACTATTGTTGCACAGATCACTAATGTAAATATCTAGTTGATTATCAAGTATCATCCAATCTAAGTCTGAAAAATCATATGGACAAAACTGAGTAAGGCAGATCAATTTTTCCTTGTTGAAAGCTGAAAATGAATTTTGTGGATGCAAACATGCCACACAAAGAAGCAACTCGATGTTCACTTCATTGAAGCGAGAGTTAAGCTCTTGAAGTTGTATGTCAATAGTAGTATAGAAAATATCAAAGCGAAAATAATGTAGATTTGTCAATTCATCTTTGCGCCGTGATCTCTTTCGCTCAACAAACAAATCACCCATATTAAGAATGCTTATTACAAAATGAATTTACTTGAGGGCGGAAAAAATCCCACCGATCATCTGTTCTCATCATTTGCAATCTCTGCTTTGCTACTCTTACCCACTCCATGTCATTGGCAATATCTTGATCTTTTCTTTGTAAAACCTTTAATAATTCATTTGTCATTGCCAAAATATTTTTCATCGTATGTATTTTAAATGCCAAGTCAAAATATTCCAATTGAAGTAGTAAGCTTCCCACAAATTCCCTTTGCTCACTTGTATGATCTTTTAAAATAACTTCAAGCACATCAACAACAGAGGAGAACATGAAAATCAAGTTAATCAATGAGCCATAATGCGTGCCCCAACGTGTATCTCCTGCCTATTTAAGGCTACTCTCATGATTCAAACCCTGTGCACTTTCAAGTTCACCACTATTGAGTGCATCAACGATGTTGGCTACATATATATTTTAGAGCATATCATGGCGTTTGCAAGAGGATCCAATGACATTCAATAGATTAGAAACAGAATCAAAGAATATGCGGATTGGTTCATGTTTCTTAGTAATAACAATGCGTTTCGGTTGAAGTTGATGTGCAAAGCAATCGACATAGAATGTGCTAAGATTCTTATTTTGAATGAGTGTTTTGAGGCCATTAAGCTTACCTTGCATATTATTAGCCCCATCATAACCTTGCCCTTGTAACCTTTTTATGCTTAATCCATGCCCTTAAGATTATCAATGCAAGGAAATTGCACAAATACATAAATAATTAATCATTGGTTACTAACAATTACCTTTTTATTGGGTACATCCGCCGATATTGCACCAGTCCACCAAGCATGGCCTCCAGCGGAAGTAAACTGATAGATGAATCATCACATTAAAGAAAGCAGGAGGAAAAATCCTCTCCAACTTGCACAATATTAAAACTATCTAGTCCTCCAATTTTTTCTAATCTTCGTGTCTCTGTGTTTCCGAACAGAGGTCTTGGAAAAAGCTGCCTAACTCAAACAATGTTGTATAGATATCCTTATTCAAAAAATCATGCATGGCAATTAGAAGGATATGATGGATAAGGATGCTGCAATCATAGCTCTTTAGACCAGATAATTTACCATTCTTCAAGGTTACACACCTCGAAAAGTTCGCCGCATAGTCATCCGGGTATTTGATCGACTTCAAGAATTCATAAAATCCATCTCTCTGTTTTGGTTCCAGTGTGTAGGAGGCATGGGGCTTCAAAAGGGATCCATTGCCCATCTCCACTAGATGCAACTCTGGCCTGATGCCTATATATTTCAAATCCTTCCTCACTTTCTTTGTGTCCTTGTCTTCGCCATTTATGCCCAAAATTGTTCCAACCAAGGCTACATAGATATTCTTCCCATTGTGCATAGAATCAAGGTTATGTCGAAGATTTTTGCACTTCCAGTAGAGCCATTCAAATAGGATGCTTTTCTTTCTCCAATTCAGTTCTCCAGAGTCACATGGTCTTTTCTAATTCTTGCCAAACTTGATTGGCCTTAGTTCTTCTAGCTAGTCTAGTACCTTTTGCGCCTTAGTTCTTCTAGCTAGTCTAGTACCTTTTGCACCGGTAAATCCAAAGAACTTTTTTCACGTTTAGGCTAACTGTTGAAGGCCCTGCTTCTATGCCATTGGTGGTCCTGTTCAAAGTCTTGTCAATGGCCAATGTACCTAATCTTATCTTTCAACTTCACCCATAACAAATTGTTGTTACATGAGGGACAAGCCTTATAACCTTTTTTGCTCTACCCAGACAAGTTGTCATATGCAAGAGAGTCATTTCTAGTCCACATCACAGCCACATGCATCTAAAAGGTCTATTTAGTGGAGGCATCATCAGGCACTACATCATCATCCCACAACTCCTTCAACTCATCCGCCAAGGGCCTCAAATACACATCGACATCTCTCGGTGAGTTTAGTCCTAGAATAAGTAAGGACATCATGAAAAATAACTCCTTCATGCACATCCATGGTGGCAAATTGTAGGGCATAAGTATAACAGGCCACATGCTATAGGATGTGCTTATTTTCCCGAAAAGGTTAAATCCATCGGTGGCTTACTCCAGCCTCACATTACGTGTCTCTCAAGCAAACTCTAGATATTTCTTATCAAACTCTTTCCATTCCATGGAGTCAATTGGATGCCTCCCTATCCCATCATCAACACACCGCTTATCACTGTGCCATCTCATCTCTATAGCTGTCTTCCTTGATATATACATTCTGCGCAACCTCGGTGTTAATAGGAAATAATGGAGCACCTTATGAGGGATCTTCTTTCGCTTGCCATCATTAACCTTGAGCCTAGGCTCTTCACATTCTGGAAATTTCTCCAATTAAGCATTCTCCTTCCAAAACAAGACACAATCATGTTTGTAGGCATCTATGTTCTAGTATCCCATGCCTAAGTCACAGAATAATAAATTGACCTCGTAAACTGAGGCCGACACCATATGACCTTTGGGTAAGAAGTCCTTAAAAATCTGTAGAACCTTGTCGAACAACTTATTACTACACCTACTTTTTACCTTCACATTTAACAACTTGATGACAAATGTTAACAAAGTATCTGAGCTTTTGCATCCTAAGTACAAGCCACGCTGGGAAGCCTTCAACAAATTTTCAAAATCCTGCACATCATCCCCTTCTTGGTTATCTTCCTCCATGTAAGTGCCCCTGCGATGATCCTCTATCAACTCATTGTATTCATCCTGATTCTTTTCTAATTCATCCTCGCTCTCATCCAAATCATCAGGTTAAACTAGAGGTTCCTGTTGGTGTTTCCACTGTTGGTATGAGACCATCATTCCTCCAATGTGCAAATGATTTCTCATGGTTTCATAGTCATGTTTTAAATGGTTATAGCAATCGCCACATGGGCACTTAATCATCAGTACCCTGCTTGAATTCGCCGTTGCAAAATTAATAAATGAGTTCACCCTAGCCGTGTACTCCATACTGAATCGGTTCTCATAATATAATATCCAACTCCTATCCATATCTGACCTAATCACATGCAATTAGAAATTAAAAATTGCTCCATGTATGATATCTTTGATAGCGGATTCCATCTAATGTTCTCCCATATAAAATCTAATTAATAATAAAAACAATAAAATCAAAATTAAGCCCTCCACCCCAATAAAAAGGAACAGGAAAAAAAAAACACTCACACATAGACACAAACCTTTTCCTAGAAAAACAAAAAGGGAGAAAAAAAAAGAGAGAGTTAACTAATCTGCATATGTATCAAACCAAAACTCTTAGGATCATAGAAAAAAAAACAACTCCATTAATATTTCTCGTTCAAGTATGGGCCCAATGAGTTAGTACCAATCTAAAAATCTATAGAAACAGCTCAAAGAACAATAATAATGATGAAGAAAAACCCATAGATGTATAATTGCAATTATCGTATGTTTAGAATTATTTACAAATGAGTTCAATTGTTTCTAACAGTAATATGTTTTTCAACCCTTCATTCAATAATTGAATAATCATTTACAAATTACCAAATACCATGAATCATACAAACCTAAATCCACTAGTAACACCAACACACATGGTTTAGTGTTGTTGGCACCGTGGAATAACTCACACGCTAAGGGATTGATATCTAGATCCCTAACATTCCATTTGAAAGAGGGTGACTGGTTCAAGTTGACTTACTACATGTAGGTCATGACAAGAGGATAAACCACGATGTCCTATTGAGATAATAAAGCTTTAAAAAATGGTCGAATTGGGCAAGGTTTTGCTGGTGCCTTACTAAGATGGGGGAACAGCTTAGCTCTTACCATGGACATAGAAAGAGAAGATGAGATAGTAATGAGGGTTTCTTGCCACACTAGGGGGAGGTTAGAGTGCAAACATCAGTGGAGTGACTTCTGTTTCTCCTTTTTTTTTATGAAAAAACTGTAATTTGGAACATGAGGGAATTAGGATAGAAAAGCAGGTTGTTGAATTGCAAATGCATCTAAACTTTACACAGGTGAAAAAGGACTTACTAAATGCATCTTATCAAATGGAATTACAATGAATGTGAAATTTATATGATATGCAAAAGACATCAAGTTTTGAATTTAATCAGATAGCTCACATCTGGTGAGGCATCAATTCATTTACAACAAATTCCAATAGACTAATGACACCAGCAAACAAACCATAGGCCATCATAACGGAGAGTAAGAGAGAGAGAGAGAGAGAGAGAGAGGATAGTAAGAATGTCATGTATTCTAGTGGCAAATCAAATAACCATCAAATTTTAGGGTTAAAATGGTAGTTTTTCAGCAATGTATTGAAGAAAATGTGAAATGAACCCCTCGTCACATGGCCATAACCCCACAACCATTCTCCTAAGGCATAGTTCCAATATGCTCTACTTTTTCATTGTGGCTGCAATCATCTAAATAGGATAAAGTTAACATCCCAAATCTGTAACGGCCCCTTCAAATCTAACCTTCGTAATATCCACTAAAGTGAGTGCACAAAAACCCAATACCATAGTTGTAGACCGAGACAAACACAAAACAAAAGTAGGAAAAAGTTTAGAACCTTTTAGGCCTCTCAACTTTTAACTTTGGATCAGGTCAGTTTGTTAGGTTCAAGTCGAGTTGAGAGGGTTAGATGGATGTTTGGTAGGCCATTTTAGACATTTGGGTCATTACATTCAGGTCATTCTGCATAGGTCCCATTGGGGATGGGTGGTTAAACCTTAGGCCTTGGGCCTAAGTCATTTGGACGCTTAAGCCCCTTTTTTCTAGATTTTGTAGAACTCACTAGAGCATGGGGCCCTTCTTTATAAATTAGATAAACCTTCACGTAACCCAACCCTAAATCTCCCGATCGTCTTTTCTTCGTATGCATTGTTCTTCCATTCTTCTTCCTCTCCTCTACAAACAAGCCCTAGCAACCTTCTGAGGAAACTAAGGCTTGATCCTAGAGCTTAGGTTAATGCCACCCTCGTCATCTTCTTCCTCTCTCTTTGGCTACCCTAATAGTGTTCGTAACTCCAAAAGGACTTGATTGGTAGTTTGGCTTTGGGAATGAGGTTTGCATATGGTTTGATCTTCAGATTTGCTTTTGGGCATCAAAATTGAGGCAAGTGGATAACTGTAAATAATATCATTTAGTAGTCATTGAATGATATGATTAGATTTGTTTAGATGATTGTATTTGGTGTTTAGTTTGTAATTTGAAGTTCTTATTGTTTATGATTGAGTTCTCAAGACAAAACCCAAAAAGGGGACGAAACAGTTCGCACCTACAGCTAAGCCGTAGGCTCTTCCACAACTAAGCTACGGCTCACTTTCCAATGTGTTAATTTTAGAGAGTTTGTACTATGGCCAACCTTATGGCTAAGCCATAAGTCCGGTTAACTCAGCCGTTAAAATGCTATGGCTAAGCTATAAGATGTCCACGGGTAGACCATGATAGCTAGGAACCTTAATTAAAATTGGTAGTGGAGAAGGTTAGGTTTGGTGACCACAACTGAAGAAGCCAACTGCATGTACTATACTACAAGTAAATGACCCAAGGCAAGTGACCTCTAGGGTGTAGAATCACTTAATATAGTATCATGCCCAACAATTAATTAATAAATAGATTAGTATGTGACTTAGGCTTGAAAATATGACGAGTTCCATTCTTAAGGGTTAGTTAAATGTACATTTAGAACTGAATTGGACTCAGGGTGAAAATGTGTCTTACGGGATGCATCACATGATAGACACTAAAAGTGGATCATCAACATTGTGGACTCACATTGTCACTTTGAGGAAAGGTTTGATTTAATGTATATACTTAACTAACTATGACTAATAGGTGGTGTATAGCTTACCCTCAGAATAATGGGAAATAACACATGAACATAATACACATTTAATCTATGCAACTCTATCACTTAAATTGCAATAATATGAATGTTGAAAGTTTGGGATTCCAAAGAATGACATCATTGGGCATCTGTATGTGTATGTATCCATACATATATGGAGGTAGACGGTGCCATCAGGTCAGCGTGTACTATGAGATATACTACACAGTTGTGTCATATGTTATATCTGGTAGGAATAGCCATTTTTGTATACTATATCTAGCAAGAATACCCATTTTTGTGCATTCATGCCATTGGGTTTACATTCAGTATATTTTGTGTAGGATGTAAAATATGATTTAATTCAGTTGTTTAACATTATTACTTACATTTTACCTTTTGCTAGATTATGGCAATGTAACCCACTACTTTTGGTGTCTAGGTCTCATTAATGGCGCCAAACCGAAGGGTCCAAAAATGCAGGAGATTCCACCAAATGGCTGGGTTGTTGAGTGAAGCACCGATGATATCGTCTAAGGTCTCCTCGAGATGGTGTGGAGATCGTATCACTAGATTTTATATAAGGTCATGTTTGGGGCCATCAGTTTGACATTAAATTCATTTGTTTTGAAATTATAAATTTTAATTGTTCTTTTGAAATTCTTGACCATGTATTAATTATTAATGAGGTCTGTTTGTATAATTTGAATTGATATTCAACTGCGTAGATTATGGATTTTAGTCCTGCTTGTGATTATGGTTACTTGATCATTAAGCATAGCCTCGCGAAGGACTTCAATCTATCCAGAATTGGGGCCCATGTTGTACTTTCAATAAAATTTTAAAATGGACCTAATTCTGGCATCCCTAGGACCGGGTTTGGATTTGGCCTTGTTTTGGGGGTGTGACGGATGGTATCAAAGCGGCCTAGTTTCTAGATGTTTTAAAAGATTCTAAAAACCTAGGTCCTATGTGAGGATTAGAAATCTTAGTGAGAACATTATCTTTAAATGCGTATAGATTTTGTATATGATTTTCGGTAATGTCTAGAGTCTACATGCGTATGTTTAGCTTTCACCATCTAGTTTTTCCATTGTAGATTGTGTCGTCTCTAACAATTGGTTGTTTTGCAAAAATGACACCTAAGACAAGGAAAACAAAAGCCAACCTGTCCTAAGACGAATTGGGCAGGCCTAGTGGAATGGCTAATAATTCGGTATAGAGCTTACTCTAGGCTCTACTAGCCCACCAACAACATAAAGACCAGTAAATGACCCAATTGCTGGAAGCAGTGCAATGGGTGAACCAACGCCATGTGGTGCATGCAACAACGCCCCCGCCTCTGCCACCACCGCCATTGCCTCCACTACCACTACCATTGTAGCCAACATTTGTGGTAAGACCTCAGGTAGTGGATCAAGCAGCATTTCAAACTAGTGTACTTGAGGTTTTACAAAGGATTGGACATCGTCAGGTTATTGTTATCCCCAGACCCCAAGATCCCGATGACATTTTTGAGAAGTTTAAGAAGAAATGACCACTAGAGTTTAATGGGGGTAAAGATCTAATGGCGGCAGAAGAATTTTTGATCCAAGTTGAAAAGATATTTGAAAACCTAGTATGCACAAGGATACAAAAGGTTCAGTTGGCAACTTCAATGTTTCGAGATGTAGCTAACAGGTGGTGGACCACCGTTAAGGAAGCATATGATGTAATAGCTGAAGAGGTGGCTTGGACTACATTTCGTAATCAATTTCAAGAGAAGAATGTACCAGAGCATGTTCGTATCCAGAGAGAATAGAGTTTGATAGGCTGAAGCATGGGAATTTGTCTGTCCGAGAGTATGAGTTGCGGTTTACTCGTCTCTCTCGTTTTGTATGAACTCTTATCACTCCAGAAAGTGAGAGGATTCAATGATTTCTTGATAGCCTTTAACCAAATATCTTGTTGCATGCTAAGTCATAAGTTTTGAACACTTATTAGGCATATCTAGACAAGGTGTATTGGGCCGAAGAGGTGATTGGGTGCATGGTCCCTTCGAGCGAACCTAAGCAAAAAGTTGCTCCATCTTTGGCCCCACAACACCAATTCAAAAAGCAGAAAAGGGAGTCTTGTGGAAATTTTGGCAATAATCACCCAACATCTAAGTGTTGGAGGTAAACAAGAGGGTGTTTTCAATTTGGGGACACCAGTCATCAAGTCAGGGATTGCCCTAAGAAGAAAGGTCAACAATATTGGTAGACATCTACACAGGCAACTCCTATTCAAACCTAGCCTTTTAGGTAGATAGCTTTAGCTCCTCTGCAGCAACCACGACCTAAGGCACCACAACAATAAACGCAGTTGTACCGACCTCTCCAATAGCCCCAACCTCATTGAGGACCCTAGCAACCTCAAGGGCTTAACAGGCAACAACCTAGGCCCCAGCAAGCAAGCAAATTTTATGCGATGACTCAAGAATAGGCTAATGCTGCAGAGAACATTGTGGAAGGTATTATTTCTATTTATGATTATAATGTTGAGGTTTTATTTGATCCTGGATCTTTACATTCTTATATCTCCCCTAAATTTTCTTTGAAAACTAATATTAAAGCAACCGAGCTACCGTTTGATTTAGTTATGACCACCCCTATGGGTAAGAAAGTTAGTTGTTTAGAGTACTACTCGGATTCCCAATTGAAGATAAGTGGTTTTGTACTTAAAGCTAATTTAATACTATTAATGATGAATGATTTTGACACCATCTTCGGTATGGATTGGATTGTTGCTCATAATACAGAGATGGACTTTCGTACGAAGACAGTTAAGTTGACAACTGATGAGGGCACTGTGGTGCAATTTGTTAGATCTAAGAAGAAAATGGTTACTCAGATGATCTCAACCATTAAGGCCATGAAGTTGATGATGAATGGTTCTGAGGGGTATAGAGCACTTATTAAGGAGGATAAACAAACTAAAGCGGTGGAGGAGACACTAGTGGTGTCTGAGTTTCTAGATGTTTTTTCCGATGATATTTCCGAAATATTGCCAATCCGTGAGATTGATTTTACAATTGAGCTTGTGCCGGGCACAGCTCCGATCTCGAAAACCCTTTATAGGATGGCCTCAATTGAGCCGAGACAGCTCAAAAAGCAATTGCAGGAGTTGTTAAACAAGGGTTTCATCAAACTGAGTGTCTCTCTTTGGAGGGCTCCAGTCTTATTTGTTAAGAAGAAGGATGGTTCTATGAGAATGTGCATTGATTATAAGTAGCTTAATCAAGTGACCATCAAGAATAAATACACTTTACCTCAAATTGATGAACTGTTTGACCAATTACAGGGTGCCAATATTTTTCTAAGATTGATTTGAAATCAAGATATCATCAGTTGAGGGTACAAGATCAAGATATTCCAAAAACTGCCTTCCCAACTAAATATGGTCACTATAAATTTCTGGTGATGTCTTTTGGACTGACGAATGAGTCGGCAGCTTTTTTGGATATGATGAATAGGGTGTTTGAGTAATACTTGGACCAGTTTGTACTGGTATTTATCGACGATGTACTTGTATACTCAAAAAGTCAGGAAAAGCATGCTCAACATCTTCGTAGCTCATTGCAACTATTGAGGGAGCAGCAGCTGTATGCTAAGGCAAGTAAGTGTGAATTCTGGTTAGACGAGGTAGGATTCCTTATTTATATTATCTTCAAGGAAGGTTTAGCAGTAGACCTAGCAAAGACTAAAAAACTGTGGTAAAGTGGGAAAGGCCGAAAACAATGCTAAAGATATGAAGTTTCCTAGGCTTAGCAGGTTATTATCATCAATTTATGGAAGGATTTTCTACAATAAAGCCCCACTATCGAGTCAGACGCATAAGGAGGTTCCTTTTGTGTGGGATGATAAAACTGAGCAAGTTTTTGCAAGAGTTGAAAAAAAAAAAGATTGACCACAACCCCTGTACTAACCTTACCTATAGGCAATGTTGGTTTTGAGATTTTTACCGATGCACCTGGAGTTGGACTTGGTTGTGTCCTCATGCAAGATAGAAAGGTTGTAGCGTATGGGCCTAAATAGTTAAAAAAGCTTGAATGAAAGTATGCCACTCATGACTTGGTGCTAGCAGCTGTAGTTTTCATCTTGAAGATGTGGAGGCACTACCTATATGAAGCTACTTTTAAAGTGCACTCAGATCATAAAAGCCTCCAATATCTCTTTACGTAGGGGGAATTGAACATGAGATAGAGAAGGTGGATGGATTATATCAAGGATTATGATTTTGGATTGAAGTACCATTTATGAAAGGCTAACGTAGTTGTAGATGCACTAAGTAGAAAAGCAGCATTCACTGGCAGAATGATTGCAGAATACTTTTGGGTTCGGTTTTTGGAAGATATGGATATGTATTTCTGACCTATAGTGAGCAGGCAGTGTTGGCAAATAAAATCTCCTAGGAACCTGAGCTGCTTCCAAGAATCAAAGAACACCAGTTATTAGACCAAGCAACAGCAAGAATTAAAGATCATATAATTGAAAAACCTGATTTTAAGCTGGAAGATGGTATTTGTATTATAAAGGCATAATTTGTGTGCCTGATTTTCCTAACTTGAAGGATGAGATTATGGCAGAGGCACACCACACGTGGTATTCTATTCATTATGGCGGTACTAAGATGTATCAGGACCTGAAAACTCATTACTGGTGGAAGAATATGAAGAAGGATACCACAGAATTCGTTGCAAAATGTTCTGTTTGCCAGCAAATTAAAGCAGAATCTAGAAAGCCCCTAGGTCTTTTGCATCAGTTGAAAATTTCTTAGTGGAAGTGGGAGCACATAACTTGGATTTTATGATCGGATTGCCTAATACTAGAAAGGGATTTGATGCAATTTGGGTTATAGTAGATGGTTTAACTAAGTTAGCCCACTTTGTACCGTTTAAAGCTAGTCAAGGAATAGAGAAAATGGTAATCTGCATATTAAGGAAGTGGTGAGATTGCATGGAGCACCAGTTTCTGTTATCTATGATCGGAATAGTAAGTTTGTATCTCGATTTAGGGTATCACTACTGGAAGCTATGGAAACCAAGTTAAGTTTTAGTACAACCTACCATCCCTAAACTGATGGACAGACAGAGCGTACAAACCAGACCTTCGAAGATATAATGAGGGCATGTATCTTAGATTCCAAGACCAGTTGGGATGAGAGATTAGCTCTGTGTAATTTGCGTATAACAACAACTATCATTCTAACATTGGCATGACACCTTTCGAGGCCTTGTACGGGAAAAGATGCAAAACTCCATTACGTTGGGCAAATTTTGGAGCTTGCAATTTTCAGGAATCATTTGTGATTGGAGAATCTAGTGGGAAGGTCATGCAGATTCAGGAAAGGTTAAAGATCGCTCAGGCCACCAAAAGAGTTATGCAAATAAGAGGAGGAGATAGCTGAAGTTTGAAGTTGGTGATCATGTATTTCTAAAGGTGTCACCTATGTGTGGTATTTTACGGTTTGGGCAGAAAGGGAAACCCTCTAAGAGTTATGTTAAACCATTCCGGATTATCAACGAGATCAATGACGTGGCCTATCGATTAGCACTACCGTCGGTGCTACTAGGTGTTCATATTGTTTTCACGTTTCTATGTTGAGGAAGTATATGGCAGACCCTTCACACGTGCTACAGTATGAACTGTTGTAAGTGTAGGACGATACAACCTACACTAAACAACTAGTGGGGATTGTCGACACCAAAGCACAGGTGTTGAGGAACCACGTTCTCCATTCGGTGAAGGTTCAATGGAGATATCATTACCTAGAGGAAGCTACGTTGCAGCTCAGAGATGAAATGAAAAAACAATATTCGCACCTTCTTCTTGAGGTATGTTAGTCATTTGGAGGACCAAATCTCCTTTAATGGGAGTACGATGTCAGGCCCCAGAACTTTCAACTTTGGGTCGGATCAGTTTGTCAGGATCGAGTCGAGCTATGTGGGTTAGAGGGATGTTTAGTAGGCCATTTTAGATATTTGGGTCATTACATTCAAGGCATTTTCCATAGGGCCCATTGGGGGATGGGCTGGTTAAACCTTCTTGGGCTTGGGTCTAAGTCATCTAGACCCTTGTGAGCCAAAATCCATTTTTCTAGATTTTGTAAACATCATTAGAGCATGGGGGGCTTCTTTATAAATTAGATAAACCTTCACGTAACCCAACCCTAAATCTCTAGATCGTCCTTTCTCCGTATGCACTGTTCTTCTATTCTTCTTCCTATCCTCTGTAAACATGCCCTAGCAGCCTTTTGAGGAAACCAAGGCTTGATCTTAGAGCTTAAATTAACACCACCCACTTCATCTTCTTCCTCTCCCTTTGGCTACCCTGATAGTGTCCGCAACTCCAGAAGGATTTGATTAGTAGTTCGGTTTTGCAAGTGAGGTTTGCATACTATTTGATCTTCAGATCTGCTTTTGGGCATCAAAATCGAGGCAAATGGATAACTATAAATAATTTCAACTTAGTAGTCATTGAATGATATTATTAGATTTGTTTAGATTATTGGATTTGGTGTTTAGTCCGTAATTTGAAGTTCTTATTGTTTATGATTGAGTTCCTAAGAGAATACCCAAAAATGGGACAAAACATTTCGCACATATGACTAAGCCGTAGGCTCTTCTACGGCTAAGCTACAACTCACTTAACAGTGAGCCATTTTTAGAGAGTTTGTACTATGGACAACCTTATGGCTAAGCAGTAAGTCCAATCAACTCAGCCATAAAAACACTATGGCCAATCCATAAGACATCCACGGATAGACCGTGAAAGCTAGGAACCTTAATTAAAATTGGTAGTGGAGAAGGTTAGGTTTGGTGACCACAACTAAAGAATCTAACCGCATGGATTATACTACATGTAAGTGACCCAAGGTAAGTGACCTCTAGGGTGTAAAATCACTTAATCTGATATCATGCCCAACAGTTAATTAATAACTAGATCAGTATGTGACTTAGGCCTGAAAATATGACGAGTTCCGTTCTTAAGGGTTAGTTGAATGTACATTCGGAATTGAATTGGACTCGGGGTAAAAATGTGTGCTACGGAATGCATCACATGATAGACACTAAAAGTAGATCATCAACATCGTGGACTCACATTGTCACTTTGAGGAAAGGTTTGATTTAATGTATATACTCAACTAACTATGACTAATAGGTGGTGTAGAGCTTACCCTCAAAATAATGGGAAACAGCACATGAGCATAATACATATTTAATCTATGCAACTCTATCACTTAAATTGTAATAGTATGGATGTTGGAAGTTAGGGATTTCAAAGCATGACATCATTAGGCATCTATATACATATGAATCCATACATATATATATCTAACCAGCAACAGTTTGGAGGTGGACATAGCCAGCTAGTCAGCATGTATTGTGATATATAGTATACAGCTATGCCATTTGTTATATTTGGTGGGAATACCTACTTTTGTGTACTTTATCTAGAGGAAATACTCATTTTTGTATATTGTACTATAAGATATAGTACACAGCTATGTCATTTGTTATATTTAGCGGGAATACCCATTTTTGTATATTGTTTCTGGCAGGAACACCTGTTTTTGTGAATTCATACCATTGGATTTGCATTTAATATATTCTGGGTAAAATGTAAAATATGATTTAATTCAATTGTTTAACATGATTACTTGCAGTTTACCTTTTGCCAGATTACGTCAATCTAACTCACTACTTTTGGTGTCTATGTCTCCTTGGGGGTGCCAAACCGGAGGGTCCAAAAATACAGGAGATTCCACTAGATGGCAGAGTTATTGAGTGGAGCGCCGATGACATGGTCTAAGGTGTCCTCGAGTTAGTGGGGAGATCGTATCACTTGATTTTATACAATGTCATGTTTAGGGCCATCAGTTAGACATTAAATTCATTTGTTTTGGAATTGTAAATCTTAATTGTTCTTCTTCGAAACTCTTAACCATTTATTAATTATTAATAATGAAGTTTGCTTATATGATTTGAATTCGATATTCAGCTGCATAGATCATGGGTTTTGGTTCCGCATGTGATTATGGTCACTTGATCATCAAGCATAGACTCACGAAAAACTTCGATCCACTCGGAATTAGGGCCTGTATTGTACTTTCAATAAAATTTTAAATTAGCCCTAATTCTCACACCCCAAGGAGCGGATTTGGATCTCACCTTGTTTTGGGGTGTGACAAAACTCAGATCGAAAACACAGTAAAAAGCCAGAACCCAGATCGAAAACACAATAAAAATCAGTCCATTGGACTATTTTGGAGAATTTGAAACAAAATAGAGGTTTTTCAACATTGGACTGCAATTAAGGCCTGGCAGTGTGTGTCGTGCGTGATGCCTGTGTTGTGAGTGGAGTGTGTTGTTTCAATCTAGTGGGCCTCAATGTGTTGCAGTTTCATTTGAAGCGTCGAAGCCATCCTATCCTACTACCATGTCAGGTACTAATTGTTCCTATTGAATCAGTTGCATTTTTTAAGCTCATTCAATTTTTTATTTGTTATCATTTGCCTCCCTTGGTGTACCAAGTCAATATCAGATGCTGTAATTCCCATTTGATTTGGCATTTTATTGTGTTATATAGTGCAACAAAATTTGCACAAAAAAAAGTACGGTAGTGGAGAAAAAAGTTATTACTAGTGAAGATTTGCAGAAATGATGGTTAGCATTAACAATGGCTGACGAAAATGGTGAAGCAATAGCACAGCATCAGCTTTTTGGCTAAGGTCACATTTACAGCAGCTGACAGATAATCAATGGCACAATCTGAGCTTTTACCGAGGTCACATTAACAGCAGCTGGCAATATGAACCTAGAGCACAATCAAAACTTCAGCTGGAGGAACTTGAATGGTCTTTAAGACTTGTTTAACGCCTAGTCAAAACTCACATGAGCTGAAACACACTTCATGTAAAATCCAATATGAAGTTAGTTCGTCATTTGATATCAATCAATACGTATGTTACCTGCAACATTTGCAATCAAAATCGCAATCAAAGAACCCCAAAATTCAATCAATCCCAGGAACAAAAGAGAAACTCTAGATTGAAAGAGCATAGATTGAAAACCCTAACCTTGGTGGTGGATTCAAACTTGCAAAGGCAGCAATGGCAGAAAGGGGAGAGGGAGACAGTGGTACGCAGAGAGGGGAGTGATTGGAGGCTGGAATCCACCCACAGAGACGACTGATTGGAGGCTGGAATCCACCTATAGAGATGACTGATCGGAGGCTAGAATCACCAATGCTAGGAGAGAGCAGAGAGGGCAAGAGAGTAGGGGTCTGATTGGAGGTAGGAATCCACCTGTAGAGATGACTGATTGGAGGCTGGAATTGCCAGTGTGGGAGAGAGCAAAGAGGGGAAGAGATCAAGTAGCGAGGCAAGGGACAGAGACACCCACAGAGACGACTGATCGGAGGCTAGAATCGCCTGTGCTGGGAGAGAGCAAAGAGGGGAAGAGGGGAGCGAGGCGAGGGAGAGAGCAGATAGGGGAAGAGATTAGCGAGGCGAGAGAGAGAGCAACAAGGCAAACTTGGAAAGATTTTGCTTTTTTGGTGGAATTGGGGGGCGGGTGAGGTAAATGAGGACTTCTCCATAGGGCCAACAAAAATGAGACCTTCATCGACGACATTTTTTCATCGCCAAAAGTTACAATTTGTTGGTAATAATTTGTTTTATTTTAATTTTTTCTAAACAATAAGTCATAAAATGCTAGCATTTGTCGACGCTTTTTCCCTTTACATACATAAAATTTTAAATTTTGTAGACGTCTCATTTGAAATGTCAATGATTCTATTTACCGACGATTATTTTTGTCACAAAATGTTAAAATTCCTGAGCAATAATTTATTTATTTGAAATTTTTAAAAGATAAGTTAAAAGGTACTGACCTTTGTCGACGAATTCTGATTTTTTCATCAGTAAAAATTGGATTTTACTGATGTTTTCTTAAAACGTTGGTAATAGTTTATTTTAATTTTTTTTTAAATTAGTGAAAAGGTACTGACCTTTGCTGACGAATTCTTATTTTTGTCGGTAAAAATATGGATCTTATTGGCATTTTTTGAAAAACATAGGTAATCAACTGGTTTTCACACAACATATATGTGCGTCGGTAAATAATTCCAAGCCAATATTCATGGCCGACATTATATTCATTACGTCGGTAAAATATGAATATTACCAATGAAATTTTAAACACATCACCGAAAAATGCCGCTAAACATGCATCTTCTTGTAGTGCATGGTCATACCAAAACATGTGATCCAAGGGTGAATTTGGACTTAAATTGGGTGGAATGGATCTTTATGGGTTTAATTCCTTTTGATCAACTCATTTGACTCTCCGTGCCCTTTTATAAATATTATGATGAAAATAAAATAATCATGTGATATTAAGGATCTTGATCATTCATTATCCAAGGATCTTTTCATACAGGATTCATTTGAATCTTAATAATTAAAAATTAATAATTTTAAAAGATCTTAAATTGGTTAGTCTTGTGATTTAGGGTGGAGTTAGTATTCGGTGCATTCATTAAGTGTGTGCCCTGTAGGATCCAACTGGCTAGGTTCAACGTCCAATGGTTGACCATAATCAGCTTTATGCCTTATTTGTTACATGGCCGGCTGACCAAGCCTTCATCTTGGTGGGGCCATCCCTAGACCCATGGCCATACCAAAAAATGTGATCAAGGGTGAAAAAATATATATAGTGAGAGAAAATTGGTGGAGATAAAATATGATAGTGTGAAAGATTTTAGGTAGTATTTTGTGCAGTATGGTATGTATAGGGTGGAAAGATTTTAGGGAAGGA
Source organism: Sextonia rubra (assembly GCA_037013555.1). Classification (NCBI taxonomy): domain Eukaryota; kingdom Viridiplantae; phylum Streptophyta; class Magnoliopsida; order Laurales; family Lauraceae; genus Sextonia; species Sextonia rubra. The sequence continues at coordinate 14,646,208 of JASUAD010000008.1, forward strand.
CTTAAGAGACAGATATTAGGGCTCTTCTTCATGTTATAAGGTAGAGAGAAAATAGGAGATTAGGAGATGTGTTCATAACCATTTGTATAAGGTGGAGAGAAAGCAGGAGATTATGAGAAAATCTTGGTGGGGCCATCCATGGGCCCATGGCCATACCAAAACATGTGATCAAGGGTGAAAATATATATAGTGAGAGAAAATATGTGGAGATAAAATATGACTGTGTAGAGAGATTTGAGGTAGTATTTTGTGGAGTATGGTATGTAGAGGGTGGAAAGATTTTAGGGAAGAACTTAGGTAGTGTTTGGTTCACTGGAATGAAGGTCGGAATGGAATGGTCATTCCGTTGGAGTGACCATTCTCACGTTTGGTTCGTAAAAAAGCGGCAAAATGACCATTACTTCAAGAATCACCATTCCTTTATACAAGGGAATCACCATTCCTTTGGGGGGGGGGGGGTAGAGGAATGGCCATTCCATTCCATTGTAATTTTCCTTTGAGTCCAAAACGCCCCTTTCATCAAACAAAACCTAAGATGTCCAATCATAAGACCTAGCCTCCTTCTTCTTTGTCTATAACCTCTCTCTCCTTCTGTGATTCACCGCCAACCCTCTTCCATCGACCATAAGGCATGTTCTGTGACACCCCCTTCTCGCTGTTGGTTGATTGGAACCCCCCGCAGAGGGAGATGGTTGGGACAAAGAAAAGGAGAGGGGTTAGGTGAGAAAGGGAGAGAGGGCTGTGATAGAGAGAGAAGAAGAGGGGGTTGGGCGACAAAGGGAGAGGGTTGGGACAAAGAGAGAGGGAGAGAGGGCTGGGAAGTGAGAGATAAGGAGAAAGGGCTGGGCGAGAAAGGGAGAAAGGGTTGAGAATAGAGAGAATAAGAGGGGCTGGGCAAAAAGGAAAAGAGGGTTGTGATAGAGAGAGGCAGAGGGGGTTGGGCAAGAGAGGGTAAGGGTTAGGATAGAGAGAGAGGGAGAGAGGGCTAGGAACTGAGAGATAGGGAGAGGGAGTTGGGCGAGAGGGGGAGAGACTGCTCGGAGCAGAGAGAGAGGGAGAGGGGCTAGGAATAGAGGAGAGGGAGAGGGGCTGGGCAAGAAGGGAGGGAAGGCTGGGACAGAGGAGGGGGGCTGAGAATAGAGAGAGGGAAATAGTGCTGAGAACACAGATAGTGGGAGAGGGTGCTGGGCGAGAGAGGGAGAGGGTTGGGACAGAGAGAGAGAGGGAGAGAGAGGGCTGAGAATAGAGAGAGGGCTTGGCGAGAGGGAAATTTTGGCAAAAAAATTTACAAGGGTATTTTGGTCAATTTTATGTAATTTTTATTCCATTCCTGGCATCATTCAAGCATGCCAAACACAGGAACTAGAATGAAAATCCTATTACTGGATTGATTCCTTTGTCCAACCAAACATTGGACTGGGAATTACTATTCCTACCTTATTCCATTCCAGACTTATTCCAGTCTCCATTCCATTCCTACCAAAAATCATTCCAGCGAACCAAATGCTACCTTAAGAGACAGATATTAGGACTCTTCTTCATGGTATAAAGTAGATAAAAAAATAGGAGTTAGGAGATGTGTTCATAACCATATGTATAAGGTGAAGAGAAAATAGGAGATTAGGAGATATTGTGTAGAGATTTAGAGAGATATTATAGGAAAGGGATTCCTTTATTGAGTGTGTGCCACATGTACCTGCCCACGCTCTCTTGCGTAGGGGAAATTCTCTTTATATACACTAGCGCTTCAAGGCCAGCACCATGAAAACTATTAAATATTGTTAAAAATTATAGATATTTAATAAAGTATGAATGAATGTTGTCATAACAATAACAAATTGAAACAATTAAATTTATATTTAAATATCAAAAAAATTTAAGAAGGGAATTTATATTAAACATAATGAAATTTAATTAAATGCATACATTTGTAGTGGTAGAAAACTATCATGTTTGGCGGTTGAGAGTGAAAAAAAAAGATGTTCATATTAAGTCATCCTTGATTATTCAAGGAATTACATGTGGCTAATAAAAATTGCACACACATTTGTATTGGATGAAACTATTGTGTATACCAATTGAGAGTGAAAAAAAAGGAGTTTCTTTAATATACCCTCCTATCGTTTTTGCGCAATCAATGTGAGGCCCATCGGCAGGTTTGGATTGCACATATGGGCGACACTGATAAATGAAGAAAATAAAAATAAGAGGATTGCATGAAGGGGGAGTTTTTTATTTTTATTTGCATTGAAAATTCTTACAAAGTAATTTTGGGAATGATTTTAGTTTAACATGCCTCTCTCTCTCTATGTGATCTTAAGAGAAAGATAAGGGTTAGTTGATTCAAAGGAGGAAAGATTTTAGAATTCATCCTCGGATTCAAATCAAAAGGGATTAAGAGCATAGGTTTAACGATGGAGATTTTCTTTGTAATCTTATCATACATCCTATTTTTAGGACGTGGCAATAGGAAGATGGTTTTCTCCATATGAACTAAGGCTTTAGAGAGTGTTGATCACTACAAGAAAGTTACCTTTTAGTGGCAACTATTTTAGCCGCAGTTTACTTTTTGCCACTAAAAATACATATTTAGTGACAAAAATATAATGTTGCCGCTAAATGTAACATAGTGGCTATATTTAGTGACAATTCATATGTCGCAACTAAGATTCGCCACTAATTCCATGGCGGGAAATTTGGTGCCATGGGATTTTGGAAGGAGAGAGATTTAGTGGTCGCAAAATATGATAATTAAGTGGGCTGATGAACAACCAAGACCTACATTCTCAAGTGGTGCCCACACCATCACATATGGGCCTGCCCACAGATTTATTAGCATAAGGACTAACTGACATTGTTGGATATGACAAGACAAGCCCACCAACCTCTTGATAAGATTTCCTTCAATGGGGTTGAAGATCACCTTTGTCATGTAAACGGGCACCATCTCCCTTTTAATGGGCCTACCTTTAATGGGAAAAATTGTAACATCATTATCAACCTTGTTGATTGTAGTGGCATTTATGGGTCTCGGTGGGTGGGTTGAAGTGCAGAAGATTCGGCTAAAATGGGCAAGATTGGGTACAAGCCCATTTATTAAATCTAGTTGGAAATGGTGACCTAAACACCAAATAATCAGGTGGACAAATTGAGTACAAAATTACCCTATTTTGATCTTTGAACTCAGCTTTCTACACTATGCCTACATGTAACCCTATAACTCTCCTTCTGAGTTAACTTTAATTAATGTTGACCAAGCCCATAATCTTGATCACAAATGAATCAACATAGTTCATCATTTCTGTGGCTTGAAACCACAGATCTAAAACTCAGCTCACTTATAAATTAAAGAGACTTTCATGTAGTCACATTGAACAATCTCATCATGCGCCAAGGGGCAAAACTGGATCACTATGAAGAGGTGAAATAACCTACTTGCTGTGGACCACGAATTATGATCAAACAGTTCAAATAACCTTTATGGGGACCACCGAGCTAACTCCCATTGCTAGCTGGAGCCATCAAGGTGAGGAGGGATTGAGTGCTATGATTTGAGCAGTTTAGATTTTGAGGTGGGGCCCGCTAATGGGGCAAGATTTGGATATGGGTCTGAAATAAAAGATAAGATCCTCTATGAGTCTTCGGCAAGGTAAATATTTAAAGTAAGTGGGAGGGGATTAGATTTTAGGGAGATTAGATTGAAATTAGATATCAACAATAAAAGGGACTTTAGCGGAGGGATTAGATTTTAGGGGATTGGAGAGAGAGAATGAGAGATTTTAGAAAATTGAGAGATTTTAGAAAGGAGGTTCATGTGTCACCTAAAGGGAGTGCCACTTGTCACACTCCTACTCTCTCTCGCAAAAAGAATGCGTTACGTGTCGCTTTCATGCGAAAAGTCTATCCTCATTATATATATATAACTAGAGCTACAGGGCCCATGCCCAATGCGAGCCTTGTTTAATAATATATTATTTATAAATAAAAATATTTATAAATATTAATTAAATTGTAAATTAAGATTAACATAATATTCATTACACAATCATAACTTTAAATATTTTAGTGCACTCCTAAAAAAACTAAATATCATATTAGTAAAACTAAATAACAACAAAATATATGAAATTAGAAAGAAAAAAATGATTAAAAGAATGCAGAAGTTTTAAAGAAAGCCTAAATTAAGTATAAAACTATAAATAAAAGATTTACTATCGAAAGAAAGTAAAATACTTAAGTCTCTTTTCTCATTATTTTCTTTTTTCCAACAACACAGTACAAAGTTCTCTACTTTGGTTATTACTACCATGGGCCATAACGAAAAAACTTTTAACTTGATCAGCTCCAGTTTCTACATATAGTTTAGTGCATACAAAATATTTTCTGGAAACCAAGTACGTCCTTGTTAACATGAAATATTGCTCTTTAAATTGTCAAACAACAATGAGAGAGATAACACTAGATTCATGTGATAGGTTGACTATTGACTGTTCCTAAGTCCTAACTTCTAATTCAAATCGAGGTAGATGGTGTGGCTCAAATGACATATCAAAAGCAAATGATTAGTTATAAAAATTGGATTCAACAGGTTGATAGCCCTAATAACCAACCAAAAAAAAAAAAAAAACATGTGTATCTGATCGCCAAACAAAGCAAAGGACCCACTTCCTAATGTAAAGCTATGAAGTGTCATTCAATCTATTTTGTTTAACAATTTTTTTTTCTATATCATAGAAATGAAAGTAATGGATATAGCATATAACCATGACTTGGAAAAAAAAGATTGGTAAAAAACAAATGTAAAATATTCTGAAGAAAATCGAACTGGCAATTTCATATAAGATATCTACAATAGAGAGTACAGACTTAAGGTCAAAAGGATCCAAATTAATGCATTAATATATTTAATCTCTATACACTTTGGCATAATTGATGACATATAGAGAGCTTAACCCATGCCCTAATTTGTCATGGGGGTGAAAGGTTGTACAGACTCAGGCCACTTGGCATCTTCCATTACATGCATGCTTCCTACATACATATGCATGTCTTATCCAATTACGTCCCACTTTTACTCTATAAAAATAATTTAAATTTTTTAACAGTTTATAATTTTCAGAAGACACTTCGATTAAGTGGGCCAAAATGTCAGGTCCACTCGTTTTAATCATTCACTCACATGAAGCACTCGCATGACACATATGAGTAGAAAGTAACCCATTGAAAAAGTTGTAAGGAGAACCGAAATCCTAACCGCTAAATTGAAATCAGCTTTCTCCCTAACCCACCCTAATCCCTTTTCCAACTAGTTAATAATTCCTAACAATTAATCATCAATCCATATTCCTTAAATCGTAGACATAAACCCCAATTTCTAAATATTGAACACTAAGAAAAATAATTAAATTTCCCTATTTTCCTTATCACGAATCTCTAATTAAGATTATGCAATAAATATATCAATAACTTATAAACAAATAGATGATTATCCTAAAACAGAGAAAAAGTAAAACAATACATGATAAAAAAAATGGTTTGAACAATCCATTCAATATTGAATACAATCAACAACCCTACTGAATGTGCATGGAGTTGACATCCTACCATGGGACCAAAGCAATAGTATAATAAGAGAGGAAGCCCAACCTTGATGACAATGACATGGTCAAGGTGCTTTGACAATATCGTTGCTTTAGATCATATTGGATTGATGAATTGAGTGGTGAATATAATAGGATTTGCTTTCTGCCCATGTGAGAACAAGAAGATAATGAAAAAACTGCAGTTTAGAGATCTCCTGATGATGAAGTTGTCTAAAAGGAATTGAAGTGGATTGAAGTTTCATGTCATCTTATTAAGAATTCAAATTTCAGATAAAGGATTAGTTTGACTATTAACAAACATGTTTCAACCAAGCCAGACTCTCCAAAATCACTGATCTGATTTTAAAAAAAATTAGTGGGTCTAGCTTGGCCCATCCTCTAGTCTAAATAACATATAAGTTGTATGTAACAATCCAAGCGAGACTATCCAAAAGCACCAATCTGAATTAAAAATAATAATTATGGATGAGCATTTAGTATCATCGAATCCGATTTGACAATTTAATTTGAAATGGGAGTTGAGATTTTTCAAAAACCTCATTGTTAAGTTCATGAATTTGCATGATTATTTAGGCATCAATTTAGATTGGACTAGAGACTTAATTAGGTTAAATGCATCATTATTCATTCAATTTCGTCATTTTATGCATTTTCACCTAGAAATTAGAATTTGTACAATTTTTGCACATTTTTATGCATTAATTAAGAATGTTTGCAATTTTTCTCCAAAGAGTCCTAGTTGGAGTGGAACTCTGTACGAACGGGTCCCGCTTCAATGTAGGCTCTTCAGTATTTGATGGGTTTAATTAGAATGTGCAGAAAATAAAATTTATAAGACCGACAGGACCCTAGGATGATTTTGGTCCCACTGCTTGAAGATCCACACACTTAGAATTCATCTGGCCTTGGATCCCACCTGAAGATCAGCTAAGGCTTCCGAAAGATCTTATCTCATACTATTATGCTAAGGAATATTATTTTGACTTGGCTAACAAATCACAAATACTGCAAAGATAAAGTCCATTATAAATTAGAATTCAAAATTCAATCTCATTTTTCTCATGATAGCCTACCTTAAAATGACCAAACTCTCAATCCAAATGTTGGATCAATGTAAATGATTGACCATTGGAAAGCTCTTTTAGAGTGGATGTCCGTAGAGCCCAAGATTGTACAAATTGAAGCTAAAATGAGAAGGTTATAGGCTTATAATGTTTCAAGTGCATTTTTAGGCGGGATTGCAATTGCATCTACACCGTTGAAGTATAACTGCTCCTTCCTCAACCCCATATGAAGATCAGATAAGAATTCCAAAAGCTTCCACTTCATCTTATCCCCAAGATCTCTCTCGAGATAAACCGATCAACAAGCAGCAGATCTTATCTCTCAATCCACCAAAAAGAGATCCAGATTTAATAAACCTGAGGAGACAGAAACTATAAAAATAGGCCACCATGGGAAGCTCCTCCTCATTCCAAGCTAGATCTGGAAATCCCAGATCTTTCTCCATCCATCTCTCCCCTCCATTAGGTTTTGATATTATTTTAAAGGTATTCTGGGGCCTTATTCCAGAAACTAGAATCTATAAGAGAGAATTCTGAGAGAACATTGCATAAGAAGAAATTTTCAATGAAGTTATTTTTTAGGTTCTCTATAATGGTGAGCTAAATTTCTAATTAGAGCGAAAGTTGAAGTTAAGTATTTTAATGTTCTAGTTTATATTTATTAGTTTGTTTTCTGATTGTCTCTTATTAATTTGCTTTTAAAAATATAATAAATTTATCTTCATGCTAAAGGCAAACTTCTGATTTACATTCTTAATGAATAAATTTTGATCATTTATACTTACTTTGACAGAGTATGCTTAGATCTTTGGTTATCTTTGATAGTCTATACTTAGTTTAATAGGTGATACTTAGGATGTTTATTTTATTATGAGGTGAAGGAGGTATTGAGTATTGATTTTGTTTTTCTTGATTAAAAATCGACTTTTGCAATAGTCAAGTTATCCGAATAAAAAACATTGAATTATTTCTAATCTGAGTAATAATTGAGAAAAAAAAGATAAATTAATTGCAAAAATTGAATTGTTAAATAACTTAGTGAATTCTGGCTGTTCTGATCCGTTTCTTATTATTGTTATTAATTTATTTTGTTTCTAATTTACTACCACTTATCTTTTATTATTGTTTTCCTTTTGAGAAAAATTTAGATTTTTAATTAAAAAGTTCAAAAGTGCTCTTTGTAGAATCGACATGTATTTACCACTATCTCAACAACATAACTATGCACTTGCAGTTTTGAGTAAATTGATTAAATTCACATCACTCATGGGATCGGAATTGGTAGAGATAAGAATGGTAGTGATTTTTTACAAAAAAGATATTTTAGATTTTAGGGAGTTATTTTAGGGAGAAGATTCCTATAATATTTAGGACTTTCTTTTAGAGATAATGGAAGTTTAAAATTTTAAAAAGAGTTATTTTAAGGATTTCTATCTTTAATGTAGGATTTTAATGAAAGTCCGCCATGTGCCACCCTTTCACGAAGAAGACTATGCCACCTGTCACTCTCTTAAGAAAGGAGGCATTGTTATGATATATATAACTAGTGCTTCAAGGCTTGCGTTGGAAATAACTAAAAATAAAAGAAATATTAGTACATATTAATGGAAATTTAAACAAAAAGATATAGAAATATTAGCAAAAAAAAAAGGCATTTGTAGAGGAAGTAAGTTGAAGAAAGGAATAAGAGAAGACAAAGGCTCAGGCTATGCCATGCCCAAAAATAAAAATATATTGCTATGTGACATATATATAATAATATATGAAATATTAAAATATTATTGATCATATTTGAAGTACTTTATGCTTTATATGTCCAATATATATTGTCCGTAATCTAGCATTTACCTGGTCCTTGGTCCGTGATAATATAGTGTTTGAAAACGAAGATATGAAGCATTATGCTAGAAGTCCAATAAAACCAGTGCGGCCTTATCGAACATGAAAAGTTAATCTCTCAAACAATCTCAATATCCAATCTGAGTCATCCATAAAAATTTAAATAGGAATGCTAGAACATTAAAAAAAACTTATGGTAGTTACATAAGAATGAAATTGCATTTAAATCATGATATACAAATGTATAGCATACATGGCCTAAATAAAAGTCAGATCAATGGCAATAAAATTTGTGATTGAACATTTCTATTTCTCTAAAGCCATATCAATTATGTTCATGAATATACAAATCTATCATTGTAGCCTATTTCGGTGCCCATTTTTAGTAGGCAACATTTGTTAGATTTTGTGGGCTCAATCCATCAGTTGATGTAATAAATTGATTAATTCTTTATTTATCAATAATATCATGCTTTACTTTTATGAGATGAATGTTATTTTACCACTTCATGCACATGACCAATATATATGACATAATAGTTCATGAGTTAAACCAGGTCCCATTAGTATATTAGATGTGATATATGTGCATGGATGAGATCCACACGCGGGAGATATATGTCACAAATCTTATACTTAAATAGCTTCACAACTAGTAGTGAGACTGAACATCTCATTTGATAAGGTTGCAGCACTTTGATCACTATGAGATAGTGTGATTTGTCTCGATCATCAGAATGTAAGATTCTGGATCACGGTGCTGGTACATTGGATGTATTAAAGGACCATGATATGCACCTTATGGAATTCTGTCTCAATAATAAGGTATACTCCCATAATTCCCTAGCAATAGGCTCTCAATCCTGAGACATTGATGAACTCAAGTTTCTATCTGTTCATTTGCTTTGAGTCACCAATGAGTGAGGCTGACTGTAGGTTAACACCTCGGTGTCTTGGGTATGTGGTAGTAGAACTGTGGGAACGTTGAATGATCAAGATGGAATCTATATCTATTATCCCCTTGTGCCAATTAATGGATTTGTCATTAGTAAGTGCGCACCCATCTCAATTAAGAGTTAATTGGATGGTACTAATGATTACTGTGATTAATTGGGGCCCAAGGATAATAAGATGTAGAACTTATATTGGAAGAGACAGATTTATTCCAATTGATCCACGGATATTGATATAGGGGCCTACTTATGGTAATTGGGAAGTTTAGGGACTTCATTGTAATCTATTCCTAAGACTGGAGTGCAATTGCATTTATATAGTGGTGTTATTTGCAATTAACTGTGGGCCCGGATTGCACATGAGATGTGGGGTCGCGGTTTTCCAGTTGGAGCGAACTTTCTAAGGAATCCCTAGTGGTCCCCACGCTAGCCCAAGTTATTGGAAAATACTAATCCGACTTGAACTCTAGAAAGAAGGTTTTAGAAAAGATAAAGTTGCTAATTGCTTTGAAAGTAAGACTTCTATTTCAATTAAGCAAGGAAAAGATTTGAAAATATATAAAATCTCTTAGACGTCCAATAAGACTCTCTCTCATGCCCAAAACCCTGTTCGTGCAAGAGTTGCATGAGTTTCTCTCTCCTTCTCTCTTCTAGTTCCTTGGAGTTTCGAGTTGGGATTTCTCTTGGAGATTCCACCAATCTTCTTGAGAAAAGAAATTCAATTCGAGTCATAGCGTGGAAGGCTAAGAGGTGTTAAAGATTCTCATCATCAAGCAGAGTCACAACTTCTCCATTAGAGCACTACAGATCTCCAAAGGTATGATCTACTTCTTGCATGTCGTAGATTATTATGGATGTTTAGTGCTATTTGATTCTGTCTTTTAGATAGAATATTTACTGTACATGGTCACGAGATTGAGGGTAATGCATCCTGAATTGGGTTTTTGGTCTTATGGCTAGTTGATCCCTGTGTCAAGTGGGTCAAAAGTTTTGAAAATCTATCCACGAGACCCACCTACTTCCAACACCATTAAGTCTTAATCTCAAATAGTCTAAATAAACTTTTGAGTAATAAGATGCACTAACCCAAGGTATCAAGGATTTTATTTTTTTTCCGTCTACCCAAATTAATGGGTATGGCTATTACTCCACTATCATGTTAGCGGTGATTAAGGTACAAATTAGGTATAGATGGAAACTAATGAGAAATTTTAGGGAGAAAAGAGCTTTTAGGGGCAGATCAAGTAAAGTGCAATGATTTTAGGACAATGGGACCCGCATATTGTTTGAACTTGGAATAAGAAAAAAGAAAAAAATGGCTCCATATATTAATTAAAAAATATGAAGCCCGTTATGATCTATCTTTGGGTCTCAAATTTCTACAACTTGGATTTGGCATGAGGGCCATGTACTTGCCCACCTATAATAAAAATCAATTATGACCTCATTAATGGATGAAAAAATGATTAGTGGGTCCACGGATGATGAAAAGGAAGGAATTGAGAAGAAAAGAAAAACTCCTACTATAGAAAGGTGTAGATGAGGGATTATAATGAGATAAAGAGATTAGGGAGATAGATTAGATAGAGGAATTTACATGGATAGATTTTAAGAAAATTAGAACTTAAGAAAGGATTAAAAGAGGTACAAGGAAAAGCAAATGAAAATGCAGTTCAATAATAAACAAAAGTAATAACACAAAGGATATATGACCTACATCTTGAATCAAATTCTCTTAAAGATAATAATCCAAAAAAGAAAAAAAGATTAGGATCATTCTACTACATACCTACCTGCTTACATCTCAAATTTTAAACATTTGATTGACAACATGACTTGGGTACTTGTAATTAATTAGATTAGAAAAGAAGAAAAAAGGATTCTCAATCATCCATTTTCAAGAAAAACCTTTGATCGAATGATCAGGGTAATATAATTTGATTTTAGAGTTAGGCGTTACTTACAAATTTATAGAACTTTGCATTCTTCATTTCATAGTGTGACTCTTATATGTGCTTAGCAGGATTATTACAATTTGTCGTGGGTTTCACATGTTTCTATAGTCCAACTAATCTGCACCATTCATCCGATGCTATGTACTTGCCAATGTAGACAATCAATAGCATAAGCCTATCTAATTACAAAGTAAAAAAAAATAAAGCATGATAAACAGATCAAGAGCGGAAGATAAAGATCAATAAACAATTTTCTCAACTTACCCCAAAGATTTAAAAAAAAACAAAAAAACCTTACTCCAAAGATTTCTTTAATGGTAAATAGTTTAAAGACAACTATCCAGTTCTATTCTCTTCACCTGTTCTAGTTATGGTTTTTCTCCATGTGGACATTGTAGAAGTATCCGCAGACTTTTAGGAACATAGTTCACTCTTGCTATATGGCATTTTTGCAAACTCAACATTGGAGTAGAGCTCCTCGATCTTTGTTTTTAGTAGTGGTGGAAGATTGGAGTAGTATATAATGATTTGAGAAGTGAGATATTTTTCTCGAGATGGTTGAAAAGAGGTGAGAGAGATATTGAATAAGAGTTAGAGAGATTTAGATTGAATCTAGAAAGCAAGAGATAATGATGGTTAGAGTAATTATCAACGTACTAAAAAGTATATACCAATAGAGATCACACATATTATAATATTATACCATAAAGGAAAAATAGAAAAAGAAGAAACAGGTACCTTAACCACATTCAAAAAACTCAATATTGTTATTATCCGTAGCATCTAACTAATATGGAGACTTCAAAAGCATAAAAAAGCAACTAATATGGATAGAGTTAGCTATTATGGAGAGGGGAGAGATTTTAGAAGATTATGTTAATTTGTAGAAGTTTAAATAGTAAAGGAATTGAGTAGAGAGATTTTAGAGGGCAGTGGGAGAAATTTTTAGGCCTTTAATCAGAGGATGCTACTTGTTGCTCTCCTGCGAAAAGACTGCCCCACGTATTACTCTCCCCCGAAAAGTCTATCGTTATTATATATACTAATGCTTCAAGGCCCACGTCCAACACGGGCCATAGAAAAAAAATTAAATTAAATTTTTAAAAAATTTATTTGTTAAATTTTAATATTTTATTATATAATATAATGAATATTATTATATAAATCATAACACAAATAGTTGAAATTAAATTTAAAGTATCAAATATTTTAATAAATAAATTTATATATAATGTTTGGTCACATGCTCGTACAATTGATGTGAATTTTCATGTGTAGGTCTAATGTGAGGGTGGCTGAACTACATTTAATATAGATTGGTACAGGTGTGGTCAAATGGGCCAAGTCAAAGTTTAATCATATGATTTATTTAAGTTGGTTGGTCAAGATTGACTGCATAGTTAGAGTGCATGTGACATGCTCAGTTATTTACAATTGTAGCACCTATTTTTGCCTAATTATACTTGTTCTATGCAACTTTAATATGCTTATATGCTTAGTCATAATATTCAGGACCATTATAAAAAAATTATTTTTTTTATATAATATTGGACCCTAAAATAAACATATATCGGACCCAAACAGTATATCGTCAAGTGGATGGCCTAGCTCTCATGCTTTACAATTTGGCCTAGATCTAGAGTTTTATATAAGCCATTATATCATTAGGTCAACTTTAATATATTAATTTAATATTACATAAATACCTTAATATTTAGGAATTGTGACCTAAATTGAAAAATCAATATCAAATTGCATGTGTCCCGAGTAATAACAAAATTGTACCTTGCATGATGATGGAGAGTGCACCTAAAAACTAATCTCAAGTGGCCAATCAATGTAAATGTAAAAAGATAAATAAATAAAAAGAACTTTTTATCAAACTGAGTGAGAGGGAGAGAAAACATAAAATATTTCAATAGTAAGCTTTAAAGAATATAGTGTATCTTAAACTCAACCTATTTAATAATCAAGCCTGAAAATAGTGTTCAAGTGTAGCCTGTGATTCCTAAAACATACCCAAATCCAGCATAGTGAGGGCTTCGATGCTGGCCTTAGGCTAAGGCTAATTATGAGGATCCATAAAGTACAAAATCAAACTTCGGGTTCGTATTCTCAAAATGGAAAACCTATAAAAGGCTTTAACAATGATTTTAATATACAAACTTTAAAACTAAATTACATATTATTTAAAAATTAATTTCAGTATCAACAAAAGTGTTCAACAAGTATTTTTAATGAGAAAGTATGTTCCATTTGCCCGCCCCCACCCCCCATTCCTCTTTATTTGCCATTTTCTTTAAATCATCAGTCACTATATCCATGACGATTACAAAAAAATAATAATATTAAAAATAAATAAAATCTTATTTTCTATATAATACAAACCCTAAAATAGACATATATTAGACCCAAAAATAATAATGCTAAAATAATGACAAAATATATGAAATTTAGAAAGAGAAAATGATAAAAATAATTTAATTTTTTTTAGAAAAACTTAAATTCATTAAACACAATAAATAAAAGATTCATTATTATAAATTAAATTACAAATTGTGGGCCCTTATAACAATTGATCAAACTTGTGATTATCTCCATTCAAAATAGATTCCCAAAAACCACTATAATGAACGTGTGTGCCCACCTTAATTGGAAGGTGGAGGCATTTGGTGCATTAGGTTGGCCAATCCGTGTCCAACCCATTTAACTGTGGCTCTTAACATCCAATTAATCTATTTAACACGTACAGGTAAGGATCCGACCCTATCAAAAAAGTCTTCGAAAAATTTCCTTGAATAATTCAAGATATGTTTTCTTTGATTTTCAATTGATTTTACCTACCTTTATTAACTTGAAATTTTACTTACCTTTATTAACATGAAATCCTTATGAATGTGTGAAAAAAGATAAATGTAATCTCTAGTATGAGAACATGTACAGATAAGGATGTGCCCCATTACCGACCTTTATCCTGTCAAAAAAGTTTTCAAAAAATTGCCTTGAATAACTTCAAGATAGGTTTTCTTCACTTTAGATAGATTAAGCGATGAGAGTGATTGATTTTCAATTCATTTTACTTACCTTTATTAACATGGAATCCTTAGGAATGTGTGAGAAAAGATAAATGTAATCTCTAGTATGGGAAGAAATAATAAAGAATGTTTGATATAGCAAGATTTTAGGAGATAAGATTTGGGGATTAGAGGTTTAGTGAGAGAGAAATTAGAGAGATATTAGATGGAGAAGGGATTTAGAAAGAGAGATTTTGGGAAGTTCAAAATTAGAGCATGCCATGTGTTGCTCTCTTATGAAGAGACTTATGCCATGTGTCGCTCTCCCGCGAAGGGAGGAACTCTCTTAATATATATAACCATCACGGGCCTTGTTTAATAATTATATTATTTGTAACTAAAAATATTTATAAATATATAAATGAATTGTACATTAATGTTAACAAAAAATTTTATTACACAAACATAATTTTAAATATTTTAGTGCACTTTTTTAAAAAATATATCATATTCATAAAATTGAATAAAAAATAATGTACCCGTAGAGTTTTATTAGAATAAGAATAGAAAAAAGTTAGTTAATTTCTTCTTTAATTTCTAAACTCAACTAAAGAGGAAAAAAATATTATATATAAACGAAATTAGATGGAATAATCCAATGTACAAAAAGTCATAATGTTAACCAACCCTCTCACTATGAATAATTTTTAAAGAGGTGTGTTTTTAGCCCTAGAAGAATAATTGCATCAATGACCTTTTGCTTATGAGCTATAAAGAAGATTATGGGGGCACATGGGATACACCTTCTGCAAAATGGGAGCTTTTGATTATCAATCATAATATTGAGGACCATTACAAAAAAATATTTTTTTTATATAATACTAAGCCCTAAAATAGACATATCTCAAACTCAAACTATATATCTGTCAAGTGGATGGACCTAGTCCACATGCCTTACAATTTGACCTTGATATAGGGTTTTACGTAGGTCATTCCATGGCTAGATCTTAATTAGACTGATTAGGCTCTGCCCTACATTGCACTATCAATGGCTAGGTCATGTTAGGCTAGGGTGCATCAAAGTCTAGGTCAATATCTATTAAAAAGTAATTAAATTTTAAAATAGAACTTTAAATCAATTCTAAAAGGTAAAAAAGATTTTTGAAGTTCATAAAAATGCCCATAAAAATTCAAAAAATACTAAAATAAAATAACATTAAAGTAAATTCAAGAAAAGAATATCAAGTTTTTTTTTAAGAAGATGGGCATCATAGCCCCGCATTTTTGTTCACATAGTGAACAAAGTAAGACTTCCTCTATAGTAGCGTAAGACTTCCTCTATAGTAGCCAGTAAGAATGACCCATGTGTGTAACCCACCTTAAATATTTTGTACTAGTTGGGAAGTCTAGTATTATTCTAGAGGTCCTAGGTTGGAATCCTCTTTTAAGTGCCTTAACCAATACATGGTGATTATGGGTAGTGGCAAGTATCCAAGGTTTTACCGTCGGCCTAACAATGTTTTGAGGTGGGGTCGGGTGGTTTCCATGTCTTAAGAAAAAAACAAAAAGAAACCTGTATGGTATATTGGGTGAACTGGGGTTGAGTCAAAGCTTATTCAAGGCTAATTCATTTAGTAATAATTAGGCCTAAAATAAAGGCCAAGATCTAGCTCCACGATTAAGCACAAATCAGGCCCAGGAAGCCTGATTCAATATGCATGGGAGTCTATCTCTATTTTTTAAAAATTGTCTCTTCAATTTAAATTCATAAGTTTCGTTTATTTATTTATGAGATAAAATATAAGGGGATGCCACGTGTCACTCAAAGGGAGCGCCACTAATCGCTCCTCTGTGCTCTCTTATGAAGGGGGCTATGGCAAATTAGAATGGTGATTAACCATCTATTCTACCAAAGAGTTCCATTAGCCAATAAAAGCAGGGATATTAAAGATGGACTGGTTTAACTAAAAGGAAGGATATTGTTTAACTAAAACGGAGCACATCCTTATAGTAATTGCAAGCATCAAAACACCAAAACTCAATAAAACAAAAGAATACAGATGAAGAAGTCTCGGTGTGTGTGTTGGTGTAAATGTAGAAACTAAAAACCTACTCACATCTTATATGCTCTTGTGGTGCTAGGAACTTGATATGGTTGTGCCTTTCTTCTTGGAACTCTCTTTAATCAAGCAATGGATGTAGAACTTGTTGAAGAAGAGTGGAAGTCGTGCAATGGCTTCTCCAATGTGGGAGTGCATATTTATAGATGAATCCCTCTCCTTTTCCCATTCCAACTTTTCAATGCTTTTGATTATAACAATCAGTTGTAAAGAGATAAAAAGTTTTAAGAAACTTATAATAAGATGTAAATAGATAAGAACTTTTAGGAAACTTAATCATAATCACATTTGGTTTCTTCTTTTTGTTAACTAATATAATTGGTTGAGTGAGAGAGATTTTTAGGACTTTAATCGGAATGTGCCATGTGTCGCACACTTGTAAAAAGAATGCGCCATGTGTTGCTCTCTGGCGAAAGGGGTATTGTCATAATATATATAACTAGGGCTTCGGGGTCCATGCTCAATGCAGGCCTTGTTTAATAATTATATTATTTGTACAAAAAAGTATTTAAATGATTTGTAAATTAATATTAACATAAAATTCATTACACAACCATTGTTTTAAATATTTTAGTGCACACTTAAAAAATTAAATATCATATTAGTAAAACTAAATAAAAAAGAAAAATAATGTACCTGTAGAGTTTTACTATAATATTATTAAAAAAAGTTATATCATTTTTCCTTAAATTTGTAAACTCAACTCAAGAGAAAAAAATATTATATGGTAAAAAAATTTAGATGGAATAGTCCAATATACAAAGAATCATTAGGTCAACGAACCAACTCACTATAAAAAAATTGATTAGTTGGATTTGAATAGAAAAGAAAATGACCCATACCAAACATGGCCCATTTGAAAATATATGTAGTATATAAATAAAATAAAAGCATAGCTCAAACCGCCCTAGTGAGGGCTTCGATGCTAGGCTTAGGCTAAGCCCATATATGATTATGCACTGCCAATGGTTAGGACATGTTGGCCATGCCAAGTTCAACAAAGTCCAGGTCAATACCTTTTAAAAAATAATTATATTTTAAAATAAAAATATTTAAATCAATTGTAAAAATATTATGCGGTAAAAATATTTTGCCTATAGAGTCTCATTAGAATATTAATAAAAAAAAGTTAGATCATTTTTCCTTTAATCCAGAAGCTCAACTTACAAGGAAAAGAAACATTATATAGTGCAAAAAAATTAGATAGAATCGTCCAATGTACAAGGATCATTAGGTCAACCAACCCTCTCACTATGAAAAAAATTGATTAGTTGGAATTGAATAGGAAAGAAAATAGACCAACGTCTAATGCTGTCTATCTGATAAATATATGTAGGTGGGCGCCTTGCCTCCCACTCCTAGCCACTAGGCCAACTTAGGAAAAAAAAAAAAAACTAAATCATAACGAGTGTTAGGATGTGTAGAGAATTTTTAATAAGCGTCTTCATAGGCCAGGCTAGGCAGGGCCAGCCTAAGGCATATTCAAACGTAACCCAACTTTAGAAGCATTGACCTAGCACTGGCCGAAGGTCAGCCCCAAGTTTGCCATTTAATTAATTGGGCTAGCCAAATCATTAAAAAAATTAAAAAGATTTATACAAGGAAATATAATAAGTGTAGTTGGATGTCATCTATAGAGAAAAATAGAGTAGTCTGAACCAAGTAAATTTTATTAAGATTTTAAGCACAGAAAACCACATATTAGGAAAGATTTTATGGAGAATTAAGAAATCAAGATTAGGAAGTAGTGCTTTAAGGAATGAGTGGTCTTAAATAAATTTAAATTTCAAATATATACAGGTAATTACTCATGGGAAAAAATATTAAAAAAAACAAAAGATATAAGAAAACTTGGAGGTATGAATGAATAAAAGAAAGAACTTTAAAAAACTAGTGGCCTAATGAAAGATAAAATTGGCCGATGAAATAAAAAAAACATCTCAAGACCAATACATGGACCCATGTATTAAGAAATTTAATTCATGTGGGGCTCATATTTTATGAATCTAATCAACTTATATTACATTTTTTTAAAATGAGTATGGATCCATCTTGTCAGGGCCAACTCAACTCAAATCCACTGATACTGGGTTAGAAATTTAGAGGATCTAACATGGGTTTCATATGCTCGGATTTTTTTCCTTCTCTATCGATATCAGATTGGTAGTCTACACCAACATTGATTATAAATGTAAACAAAGATCTTGAACAATAACAATATCAGTTTTATTTTATATCTTTATAAAAGAATAAGCAAAGAATTAAAAATCTCAAATGAAAATTAAAGATCCCTTTATACCTTGGAATGAGAGAAGCGAAGATATATAATGCATTTAAATAATACCAACTTAGATCCCCGTATTGAAACTAAATTTTATGGGTTTGGATGTAGGTAAAGAAAGATAAGAGTTTAATTTAGGTTTGTCTTGTATTCTTTAAGATGTTGAGAGAGGTTTTAAGAAAATTGAGAGATTTTAGGGAGGTGGTATGGATAGTGTTTAGTTAATATGGATAGAATCTTTGATTGTGCCACGTGTCACTCTCTAGCAAAGAAGGCTGCGCCACGTGTCACTCTCTTATGAAAGGAAGTATTGCTATAATAAATATAATAACTGGCGCTTTAGGACCCGCGCCCAAGGCGAGCCATAAAAAAAATAATTAGATTCATGTTGTAATTTTAAAGGTGGCCTCATGTACAACAATTCCTTAAAGGTCTAAATATTACCCTCATTACTAATTTCTATTACTGGTGGGGTGACATATTGTAATTTTTAGTAGTGGGTCCAAAGGTGATCCACATTGCAATTTTTAAACAAGTTGTAATAATTTTTTAAAGTGGCCACATGTACAACAATTCCTTAAAGTTCTAGCTTTGATCTTTTTGACTACTTGTCCAACAAACTGTAAGAATTATTACTCAAATGTAGACTACAACGCATGAAAATACATCGAGATCCAATTTTCTTGTAATTTTCAGAAAGAGAATCCTTTTTATCTCTCTTTAATAGTGGAAGGGTTTTATAAGATGTATCATCATTGGTGGATGCTCACATTGGGACCCACATGAGATAAGGAGATTACTTAGGGTTAGAGACTTTTCATATTAGGTTGCTTGGGGAGGAAGCAATCTTATTCTCTAAATAAGATCCTTCCTCCCCCCTTATGATGTACACTTCTCTCAATAAATTCTCTCTCTTTCTCTCTATTATTCTCTATTTGACTTTTTCTTATATTCTAACACATTATCAGCACGAGTTCTAATAGTTTTTTTTATATATAAAGGATTTAAGGATCGGATGTTTTTGAATTGCTGTGGGCTAGCTGGATTAATCACATGTCTGTGACTCTTTTTTGGCTTTGCACCTTTTTTTGGATACAAGGGAGAGAGAGAAGTTCTCTTTGTATCCACCTGTGCAGGAGAGAACAAAAATTAAAAGACAAAAATTATCATTGTCTTTATTGTCTTGTTGTTTTGACAAGTGGAGAAAAAAGATAGTTCCTTTGTCTTCATTCATCTTCCCTTCTCTCTCTATCATGTGGTCTGTTGGAGAATAGACCCAAGGAGGAAGGAGGGCCTGCATTTTCTGTTTTCATCATAACCGGGTTAGTTACGGGTTGGATCAGGCCTAACCCGTTGTCCAAGCCCAGTATAGTAAAAGGTTCCAAGATGGGTCAGGTCAGGTTAACTTGGTCTGTTTTTCAAGAGCCCAGTAGCTTAGCACAATGCAATGCTAACGTCATCCAAGTAACATAAGAAGGCAAATGCAAGCACCACATCAATAGGTACGGTCAAAGATTGTTTGACCGAGATCAATGGTAGAACTTCTTTCTGCGATATCTTGAGCATCCAAAGTCCAATTGGAGATCCACTTATACCTATGGACTCATTTCGAGCAAATCTACATGTTGAAAGTAAAAGAGGGATGAATTAACAGGTATGTAATTTCTCCTTATCTTATGATCTTTTGTTATTGTAATTATATGAAAGTCTTTACCTTTATTCTTTTGATATTTGCAAGAATTTATAGTGTTAATTCAAGTGATGAATGATTCATTTTCTCTTTTTAAAGGGAGATCATGATAGAATTGCAAATCATGGATCATAAATAGAACCCGAAGTTCTATATAAGTAATCGGAACCCAAAGTTCCATTTGATATTTAGAACAAGAAGTTCTATATCGAGTAAATAACCCGGACCTGAAGTTCCGTACATTATTTTAGTCTACGAAGTAGGAGTTCTTTCTAATCTAGACCAGAAGATCTGTGAGTTATTATAATCTAAAACCAGAAGTTCTTAGATTCACAATATGAACCCGGAGATTCATATTCCTAATCAAATAAAAGTTTTGATAGAACCAGAAGTTCTGATTCATGCCTGAAGCATTAAAAGTTCTGGTCCATGCCTGAAGCATTAAAAGTTCTTATTCATGCCTGAAGCATTGACAGAACCAGAAGTTCTAATTCTTAAGTTAAGAACCTAAAGTTCTAACTTCAATTGGTCAATTCTTCATTACATTTATTCTCACATATCTTCAATTAGGCATTAAGAACATGAAGTTCTAACTTTTATTTCTATTTCTTTACACACTTTTAATTCTATATATATATATATTACAATGCACTGTATGCTTAATATAATTACTTTGGTATAGTTATGACGATATGATTATATGAAACTTTAGTTTTGATTAATTTATTGCTAGAAGCAATAATTACATAAAATTGAACTAGAAGTTCTATATCAAATATATAATCTGGACTCGAAGTCCCCTCAATTATGGACCGGCAGTCCTAAGTTTTTTTTTAACGTTTATATAAACCTGTAAATTCATATTCATGATTCAAACCTAAAACTTTGAACTCTTTTTTAAAGATCCAAAGTAGTATAGATCGATAAGCAGGCCATGAAATCAAATCTAAAGTTTTTGACAAAACCAGAAGTTCTGATTCAAGCCTGGAGTTTTAAGAACCTGAAGTTCTATCTCAAGCCTAAAGTCTTGACAGACCTAGAAGTTCTAATTCCTCAGTTAAGAACCCGAAGTTTTAACTTTTTAATTAGCCTATTCTTCATTATATTTTGTCATTGGATATTAAGAATCTAAAGTTCTATTTTATGATTGTTATTATTAAATCAACCTCTACATACTTGAAAAAGCTTTGTGATGCCATTAAAAAGGGAAATAAGATGTCTTCGGAGGATATGACATAAACCCTCATTTCTACGCTATTATATCCTTGTTGGATAGGTATGATTGCCAGTAGATGGTCATACCACATAATTCCTAAAATAAATGCCAAATTAGTCAAACAGAATCTCGTTAGAAGAGGTAGATATAATAAGTCCTCTAGTAGAGATGAAAATAACCACCCCAGAAGAGGTGATTAAGAAGGCATTTTGTTTGAAAATTGGGAGAACTACCAAGCATGGTCTAAAAGACCTACAACTACTTTTATGAGTTTGAATATTGAGTTTCATTTTAAATATATTGTTGAATGTTGGACTTATTCTTTTATCCCCCATATCTTGTGTTTGCACGTTATATTTACTTTGAATGGTGAATGGCTAATTTTCAATTTGATTTTTGTTATGCGACTAAATAGTTATGTGAGTTTATTATTTCTTGTGGTATTAAACATAAAATGCATGAAACTGAGGATAATATCTATTCGGTAGACAGTGCCATAGAACACACTATATTCACTACAACAAGGTACAGTTTTGGTGACGCTTTTCAGCGACACTTTTATAAATTCGGTGGTAAAGACCCAGCTTGGATGATTATTTACCATCACATGTCATTTTGGCGGTGAAAATTAGATATTTACTGACATTTTGTAGAAAACATTGGTAAAAGGAACTTTTACCGACGTTATTTGCAACATTTGTCGGCAAAGGTGGATAGTGAAATACCTTCATTTTTAGAAAAAATAAAATAAAATAAGATTTTTCTGATGAATGGTTTTTACCTTAACTAGCAAAAATAAGCGTCGCTAAATCTTAAGAGTGCACTTTTGCTGAAGTTTTTAATTTTACGTCATTAATAGTAGGAAACATGAAGTACATTCACTGACGTAAAATGGGTAGACATCGGTAAATATACAGAATTTTTTACTTAATTTTTCAATAAATGGAAAATTTTTTTCCGATGAATTTTTACATCAGTAAAAGTTGATTTTTACCAGCAGTTTTTGTTAATCATCGGTAAAAGTTAATTTTACCGACGAAAAATGATTTACGTCGGTAAAGTTTTGAAATTATTTATGAATATTTGAAGAACATTTGCTGATGAAATTTCAAATTTTGGTGACAAAAATTAATTGTTAGTAAAAACGTTATTAAACTTCTACACCCGTTTCCCCTTTTTTTATTCCCCTGCCCCCAAATCCATTTCTCTCTCACTCTCTGATCTCTCTCTCTCTCTCTCTTTCGTCCCCAAATTTGTTTCTCTCTCTCTGCTCTCTTTCTTTGACTCTCTTTAATCTCTTGCTCTCTCCAATCTCTCTGATCTCTCTCTCACTTTCTTCAATCTTGCTGCTCTCTCTCTCTTGCTCTCTGTCTCTGCTTTCTGTCGCTCTCTTCTCTGCTTTCTCTTGCTTTCTCTCTGCTTACTCTCGCTCTCTCTCTCTGCTTACTCTCGCTCTCTCCGATCTCTCTCTCTTTTTTACTTTCTCCGATCTGTGACCCTCTGCCGGTGCCTCTGCAATCCCTCCCTCTCTACTCTCTTCCGATCCCAGCACAAGTAACCTTTGCACACCGCTCTCTACCTCTCCCCCTCTGTTGGCTGCCTCTGCTTCTACACCGCTCTCTCGCTGTTGGCCAAGAAGAGGAAGGAGAAGAGAAGGAAGAAAGAGAAAATCCGGAGGTCTGTGTGTTTTCCCCTCTCTCGATGAATTTTTACTTTTTTTTTGGATTATTTCTATTATTTACTGCATCAATGGAGATCTATTTTCTTGGTTTCTTCTTCTATTTTTTCCTTGAGGATTTTAGAGGGCATAAAGGAATTTTACAAAACCACAATTGGTATGTATAAAGGGAGAAATTTTATTAAGACACATATATTTTAACATAAAATTGAATAAAT
This sequence comes from Sextonia rubra, assembly GCA_037013555.1. Lineage (NCBI taxonomy): Eukaryota > Viridiplantae > Streptophyta > Magnoliopsida > Laurales > Lauraceae > Sextonia > Sextonia rubra. The sequence goes on from JASUAD010000008.1 coordinate 14,669,839, forward strand.
TTCAAAAATGCTAATGAAATGTAGATTGTGATATTGTATCACATTCAAAATTTATTTAATTAAGGATTTTACTACAAACATCTACTTCATTTTAATTTACCCATCTGCGCATATAAAAAAAAGCAGTTGACCTAAAAATTGAAGGAATGAACAATTAAGTAATTAAATCATGATATTTGACCATGCAAAAGCAATATCAGTTGCCACTCTCTCATTCAAGATTTAATTGTATATCACTGTCGATCATTAGCTCAGCTAGAGTACAATATTGCACTGTGGATACTCATACACATTGATATTTGATTGAGAAGTATATGTTTTATTTTCACACACCTATCCGTACCTTAAGTTTCAATTTTCACAATATGATGCCTATCCAACATTAAAATGAATCATATGAATTTGTATTGTTTATAACAATCAAAATTTGAAAACGAAAAAAAATGGATAGGATCATTTAATTTGCTTGACATTTAGTGTTCCTCCAATTCATCTCAAAAGGTCCCCTACACCATTTCTCTTCTTCATTACCCTGTCATACAACAATAATAAGCAATAAAATAAATCAAAGGTAATGTCTCACTGCACAGCCCATAATAGTCATATTGTTCAAACTAACAGAAATAGACTGTGCTATTGTATAACAACGCATAGCAGGATAATGGGTGAGTTTTTAGTGTCACAGTTGTAACTTTTTCCTTTTTGTGAAGGATGGAAAACACCAGCCAATTTATGACATTGTAAATTGATACATTTTCAAGTTTTATGATTATAGATGACGCTTTTATATTTGATGTTGGCCAAAAGGCTTAGAAAGGTGTATGATGCTTTTATATTTACTTACATTAGCTTTATTAGATTTGAGTTGTAACCAACCTTCTTTTATGGTTTTCCCTGATCGGCAACTAAATTTTCATTTAGAAGAACACAAAGAAATTCAAATAAAGCTTGAAAATATATCATGGCATTGGATTTTGGGCAGCCTTTAACAGATGTGTAGTCTAACTGTAAAGTAAGAACAAAGTTGTTGGTAATGTGGAGATACTCCCTAAAAGCTCTAGCCTTAAACATAACCATACCTTTAAAACACAATAAAATAGAAAAAAAGGAAAGAAAAATAAAATGAACTAGAAGTAATAAAGAAAAACTCTTTAGGTAGGTGAAATGGAAACAAACCTTACTTAGAATTCTTTGCCCAAAGAAAACTGAGTTTTCAAGGACTGTTTCATTAAAAGAGGGATGCGAGTAAACATAAATTGAGTATAGTCCCTCATTCCCTCTGAAGAACTGCACCCACAAAGAAGCCATGACAAGTGGGCCCCTTGTTAAGAACACTAAGCATATTATTGAGTTTGGACCTTACATCATGCTTCACAAATGAGATTACGCGATTGCATGGCACCTCAGTGTCTATAGTTTCAGATAGGGATACTAGATTTTTTTCGTCCTTTTGGCAATCTTTTAAGAAATCTATGGGCGTCCAACTCATCTTTAGCACTGCGTACCACCCTCAGACCGTTGGGCAATTAGAGCGTACAATACAGACTCTTGAGGATATGCTTCGAGCCAGTGTGTTAGACTTTGGAAAAGAATGGGATGAACACCTTTACTTGTATGAATTTGTGTATGATAATAGCTATCACACGAGCATTGGAATGGCTCCATTTGAAGCTTTGTATGGGCATAAGTGTCGTACACCGATGTGTTGGGAGGAAGTTGGAGTTAGAAGTTTCCATGGACCTTCTCTAGTAGCAGATACAGCGGAGAAAGTGCAGAAAGTCCAAGACAGATTGAAGATTGCAAGGTCTTGTCAGAATAGCTATGCTGATAATCGTCGTAGACCTCTCGAGTTTCAGGTGGGAGATAAGGTCTTCTTAAAAGTTTCCCCAATGAAAGGCACTATTAGGTTTGGGCAGAAAGGCAAGCTTGCTCCGCGATTTATAGGTCCATTTGAAATTCACCGTAGAGTTGGAGATTTGGCATATCGACTGGAATTACCACCTCAACTTGCTATAGTTCACAATGTATTCCACGTATCGATGATTAGGAAATACCTTCCAGACCCCTCACATGTTCTCGAGATGGATGACATCCAAGTGAAGCCGGATGCGAGGTATGAAGAATGACCTCTTCGTGTCATCGACACTAAGGACCAAGTGTTGCGTACCTGAACGATTAAATGGGTCAAGATTCTTTGGGAGCACCATGGACCAGAAGAAGTTACTTGGGAGCTTGAGGAACAAGTTTGTGAGAGGTATCTAGGACTTTTACCTAAGGTATGTTGCATTCGGAGGACCGAATATTCTTTTAGAGGGGGAGGATGTAAGTTCCAAACCCGAGATAATTATAATTTATAGTAATTAATTTTGTTTTACCTTAATTAATATGTAATTAGGCTAATTTAACTCAAACCCCACTGGGTTTGGGTCATGGACAGGTAGTTAGGTCGGGTTCGAACCTTACTTAGGTAGTCAAGGCCCTTTCTTATTTTAGAATTTTATGGTTTTGCATTATTAAGGCATCATATTAATTTCCTCGAGTGTGTTTTATCTTGAGGGTCATCTTTAATGTTTGGCCCAACTCCATTCGAATTCATTTCGGCACATTTAAACCCAATTGACTCAACCTAAAATCCAAGAAATCAATAGGGCTTATTTGTAATTTGAGAAAAACTTATCATTTAAAAACCCAAACCCACCATCGACCCTCTTCTTCTCCTTCCTTCATTCTGCTGTAGCAATGGTCCTCTCCATCTCCTATGCTCTCTTCTTCTTCCTAGATTTCATATGGGCAATTGAAGTGTTGCATGTGTAGGAATAGAGCTTCTTCATCTTCCTCTTCTTACTCCTTGCTCTTCTTGCTGTCTTCTTTGGAAACCAAGGCACGATCTTCTTCCTTTTGCTTGTGGGAGACTTGAGGTAAGAAAACCGCATCACTATTGCATGTCTTGAGTTCAATGGGGTCAAGAGATTCAAGCTTAAGCATGCATGCATCACATTCTCATTCTTCTCAATGCATGTTTAGATTCATTACTAGTGAAGCCTTCTCCATCATCTAACCAAAGGGCAAATCGCTTTGGGTGAAGCACTAAACCTAAGGCAAATATAAGGGTGCATATTCTCTACATGCATGCTTGGTTTATTGATTCTTGATGAGTTCTTTCATGTACCCATTTACAGCTCATTAATCTTTATTTGAAATTGTGTAAGATTGATCTTGTATTAATGATTGAATGGTGGAATGAATGTTGAAATTGGATGGTAAGGAGACCAAATACGTAGTCAGGGTGCTCTCTTTTGGATGTTTGAATACAAGGGGATAGAATGAACATGAAAAGAAAGTAGTTAGAAACTAAATCTCCCAGAGTAGAGTGCTTCAGCGCGACCAGCCGGTGCTGAAGTCCGATCGGTCGGATTACAGTTCTGGGAGGTGTCCGATCGGTCGGACACCTCATCCGATTGGTCGGATTGCAGTTCTGGGAGGTGTCCGATCGGTCGAACAGCCCACCCGATTGGTCGAGTAACAGAACCCTATAATTGGATAATTAACTTCAAAATTTAGTTCAATGGCTAACCATAGGGCTTTAAAACCAACCTTGCCTTAGAATCTTAAGAACCAAAGACCACTTAGGACCTTATAAGGGGAACCTCTACCTCAAACAAATTAGCCCAATGGTTATTATATCTTAAGAATGAAGAGTGTTGAGCTGTCACTCATTCTCCCTTGACTTCCGATTATTTCCTGACATCACGTCATGGGCGTTGGCATAAGAAGTGGTGTCTATTACCTATACAATGTAGCACTAAGATGTTGGTAACACGTCGAACGCTTTATGAATACTCCGTATTGCATGACTAAGGGAACATGGAATGTCTTAGCATAGGATTGGCTAGTAAATTTCCTTGATAACCCCTCAAGCTATATGCATTCATATTGTTAAATGAACCTTGTCCTCAACATGATTTAATCATGTACCCATTTCTACTAGCGAGCCTTGAGGCAAATCGAAGACGGAGCTTCTACTGAGCGTGAGCCCGTGAGCCAAGATAGGTGTAACTAAGGTAGAGAGAGTTCGAGCTCTGGTAGCTCATTTACGTATGCATTATTCATTATCAGTTACTTCATTGAATTCTGATTTTATGATTGGTAACAATCCCCAAGACTGATATATGTTTTTTCTGAGTACCAGTCGATTGCTATGTGTGATAAGTATGAATTCTAGTTCGATTCAGTCTTGGTATATTGAGTCAGCACCACTTAGTTTATACCCATAGGAGGTTCAACGGGACTGAATAAGGGTATTCCATAAGTATCTACTACAGTAGTTATATGAAGAGTTGATCGACGCTCTTAGGGTAGCTAAACGGTCTTGGCTCGATCACTAGTGATTTCCCACAGTACGATATGCTCTCTTTTAGAGAGAAGATACCCATGTGGATGCTAATTAGTATGATGTTGTCTTTCATCTATGATTCTTTATTCATGCTTATTCACATGTACAATCTACCTAGTTTTCGAATTTGCTCTCTTTTAATCCTTATGTTGGTTAACTCCAAATTGTTACATCATGATAGGCTTATGTATTCTTATATTTGTTTAACCGTCGTATTAACAGTGCTACCCTTGGTGTTATAGGTACGGAACCCAGTGCCGATACGGCAGTCGAAGTGCCTCCGAAAGGAACCACAGCGGTACCTTGAGACATGAACGAGTGGAATGGGGAGGATGTATTTTATTAGTCATTCTCTATAGCGCGTAACAGGGTTCCTTGGGGTTGTTATGTAGCCATAGTTGGGTTGTAGTTGGAATTGTCATTTTGCATTTTGTTTATGTTCATGGAACTTTTGTATCATGTGCATGTGGCTGGGAAACTAAAAGACTTTGGTTATATTAATGGAATTAATGAATGTTTTATTAATGTCTATGATATGTATAGGTGAATTCTCCAAATTTCCGCTTAAACTAGAAATGATTGATACGTGTATACAGATCTTCCTTACACGTACCTATGGAATCACTCTTGTGACAGTTCGTACGTGTCTTGATGCAGCATGAATTGTTAGGGGTTACGTGTGTTGCGCCTCGGGATCCACTATCAATCCCCAATTCTTAGGTTCGGGGCATGACAAAATGTTTTCTAAATTTTCATGATTAGATGCTTTTATGCAAGTGTCCATTATGTTTTCCTTAGTTTCCTTTTTTTTTAAGAATTTTTTTAAAGTGTTGGTTTTGATGGGTGAAATTGGAAGACTGGTTAATCAAATTATCCATACAAAATTTTAAAACGAGAAGAAAAATGCATGGAGGAAGAACATTGTGGTCATGATTTATAAGAACAAATGGTATGTTTGGAATTGTGCAAAGTTCTGTACTATCAAACTTATCTACTACATGATATAACTCTTGGAGAGACTAATGTTGCAATGCTTACCACAAACATGTAGTATTTTGGAAAATAAATTTGTGTTTGTGTGAGGTAAATCTACTAAATAAGCAATGCTTCCCACTTTTATATGATGGGCTTCATTAGAATGCATACACTATTAAATGAAATGCCCTATCAAAGATATCAAGAGATTAGACCTATCATCATTAAATGAAACCCCCTATCAAAGATATCACACATAGGGCAATTTCTAACTTTTAATTGTGTGTGATTCGGTCAGATATGGACAGGAGTTGCATATTACATTTTCAGAACCGATTTAGTGTGAAGTACACGGCCAGGGTGAACTCATTTATTGATTTTGCAAAGGCAAATTCGGGCGTGGCAGCGGTCATTAGGTTCCCATGTAATGATTGCTATAACCATCGGAAGCATGACTATGGAATCGTGAAAAGTCATTTGCACATTCATGGAATGATGGTCTCATACCAACAGTGGATAGCTCACGGGGAACCTATAGTTTAACCGATGATTCGAATGAGAGCGAGGATGAATCGGAAGAGAATCGGGATGAATACGATGAGTTGACAGAGAACCATCGTAGGGGAACTTACTTGGAGGAAGATACTCAAGTGAGGGATGATGTGCAGGATTTTGAAAGACTGTTGTAGGTTTCCTAGTGCGGCCTGTACCTAGGATGCAAAAGCTCAAATACTCTGCTAGCATTTGTTATCAAGATATTGCATGTAAAGGTCGAAAGTGGGTGTAACAATAAGTCGTTCGACAAGGTCCTGCAGATTTTTAAGGACTTCTTACCCAAAGGTCATGTGGTGCCAACCTCAGTTTACAAAGCAAAGAAATTATTACATGACTTGGGCATGGGATACAAGAACATAGATGCCTACAAACATGATTGTGTGTTGTATTAGAAGGAGAATGCTCTATTGGATAAATGTCCAGAATGTCAAGAGCCTAGGTACAAGGTCAATGATGGCAAGCGAAAGAAGATCCCCATTACTTCCCATTGACACCAAGGTTGCGCAGATTGTATATATCGAGAAAGGCAGCCACAGAGATGAGATGGCACAGTCATAAGCTCGTTAACGATGGAATAGCGAGGCATCCGGCTGACTCTGTGGAATGGAAAGAATTTGATAAGAAATATCCAGAGTTTGCCCGAGAGACACGTCATGTGAGGCTGAGGTTAGCCACCAATGGATTCAACCCTTTTGGTAACATGAGCACCTCCTATAACAGTGGCTTGTCATACTTATGCCTTACAATTCGTCACCATGGATGTGCATGAATGAGCCATTTTTTTATGATGTCATTACTTACTCCAGGACTAAGCTCACTAAGAAACGAGATCGATGTATATTTGAGGCCCTTGGTTGATGAGTTGAAAAACTTGTGGGATAATGATGTATCCACTTTTGATGCCTCCACTAAACAGACCTTTCAGATGCAGGTGGATGTGATGTTGACTATAAATGACTTTTCTGTGTATGGCAACTTGTTTGGATGGAGCACAAAAGGTTATAACCCTTGCCCCTCATGTAACGACAACTCGTTAGGTGTGAAGTTGAAAGATAAGATAGAGTACATTGGCCATAAAAAATACTTGGAAATGAACCACCAATGGCATAGAAGCAAGGCCTTCAATGGTCAACTTGAGCAATAAAAGAATTCTTTGGATTTACAGGTGCAGAAGGTACTAGAGCAACTAGAAGAACTAGCACCAGTCAAGTTTGGCAAGAATAAAAAAAGACCGTGTGACCCTGGAGAACTAAATTAGACAAAAAAAAGCATCCTATTTGAATGGCCCTACTGGAGGTGCAAAAAACTTCGACACAACCTTGATCCTATGCACATTGAGCAGAACATTTGTGTAGCTTTGGTTGGAACAACTTTGGGCATAAAGGGCAAAAACAAGGACACAGAGAAAGCGCATAAGGATTTGAAAAATATGGGTACTAGGCCATAGTTACATCTAGTGGAGAGGGGCGATGGATCCAGCTTGAAGCCGTATGCCTCTTACATTTTGGAACCAAAACAGAGAGATGAATTTTATGAATTTTCGAAGTCGATCAAATATCCAGACAGCTATGCGGCGAACCTCTCGAGGTGTGTAACCTCGAAAAATGGTAAATTATCTGGTTTAAAGAACTATGATTGCCACATCCTTATCCAACGCATCCTTCGTATTGGGATGTGCGGCTTTCTAAATAAGGATATTTGTACAACATTGTTTGAGTTAGGCAGTTTTTCCAATAACTTTGCTCGAAAACACAAAGACACCATGATTTGAAAAAATTGGAGGCGTAGAAAGTTTTAATATTATGCAAGCTTGAGAGGATTTTTCTTCTTGCTTTCTTTGATGTAATGGTTTATTTGTCTATTCACTTACCACACGGGGCCATGTTTGGTGGACTGGTGCAATATCGGTGGATGTACCCAATAGAAAGGTAATAGTTAATGACCATTGATTAATTATTTACTTATTAGTGCAATTGCCCCGCATTGAAAATCGTAATTGTTATCATTGGTTGTTTAAAGGTTTTTGAAAACCATAAAAGGATACGTTCACAACCTAGCTCAGCCAGAAGGTTCGATCACCGAGGCTTACATTGTCAGAGTGTCTTACTTTTTGTTCAATGTATTTAAAGTAGACTGATCGAGTTAAACGTTACGATGATGGTGGCGAACGTGGCCCGAAGATGTCAGCATTCACACAAACTGTCCGTCCAATCAGATTGATGACAAGGGCACATGATCTGTCGCAGGGAGAGCGTGACATGACTCATTGGTTTCTACTGAATAATACCCCTGAGGTGGAGTTGTATCTACAGTATGTGCTTCAATCTAACCATATTTAGGCATTGCTTATCAAGTCTTTCATTTATTCTCTACTTTTACTTATTCAATAAAAGCTGCCTTAAGTAGGGAACACAAGAATATAGTACAAAATAAAAAAGGTGGAGAAATCGAGCATGTACAGCAAAAAAAATTTACAAAATCGTTCAAACAACATGTAAGACATATAAAACATTATCATTTTAATTGCTATACATTATTGGATTACACTTCAAATGACATTAGCGTTACATTTGTCTTAATCTACATATGTAGATGAATCAATTGCGACCTAGTGGGTTGGCAGAAGCTACTAATGAGATTTGGTCATTAGCAAATGACCCTAGATCACTAGTGAATCTGTATCAGGGGTGTGATTGCAATGGTGTCCAATATCACACAAAAGACTATAAGACATGCCATAGGAGTCAGAGTAGTGGCTTGGTTATGGAAGGGCAATACGAAGGAGAGAAACATGACTACTATGGATATATCCGCAAAGTCTAGGAATTGTCCTATTTGTATGGGGGTAAAGTGGTTTTATTTGAATGTGAATTGTACAACACTAGTACCAAGCACAAAGAAAACATTGAAGAACATGTTACAAGTATTGATATCATGGGTCGTTGGTGTAAGGATGATCCATTTGTCCTACCAAGTCAGGTAACACAAGTCTTTTACGTCAATAACACCAATAGAGGAAAAAACTGGAGAGTTGTAGAACAGGTCAAGCCTCGGGGAGTATGGGATATACCCACTAAGTAGGATGGCGATGACGATGATGATGCACGTAATGATGCATTTTAGCAGGACCAAACGACATTTGTTGTCCTAGTCCTCATCGATGGTACTAGTATCCAATACTCTAAGGATGATATAGATGTTGAGATCGTTCTCAGTGATGAGTCAGAAGACGATGAGGGTAAGATGAGGATGAAACACTGGTGGAGTACGAAGATGAAGAAGACAATGATGTACTTAGTCAGTTTGACTCTAACATGGAATATGACATGTAGTGTTTGTTTCAGGTTTTGCATATGTAACAATTGAGTAAATTAATAAAGATCTTACCTAACAGAATGACATTATCTTCAATTTCATTTTCTCTTGTGATTTGTTCATATATGGATAAAAAATTTCTATATTTCACATTTTACTCTTATTTATATATATCATAGTTACAAACGATGGCAAACAGAGGGAAAAAACATGTTAAACCAGGAGAACTATCCCGTCATGTACAAGCATTCAATTATTTATTAAGAGAAAAAAGACAATTAAGCAGAATACAACTAAGCTTGCATCTCTAGGGCTCCCGCTAACCACACGTGCTATATTTGGTTCGGCTAAAGGGACAAATGACAACAAAAAGAAAAAGGTTAGTGGGAATGATAACGATGAGAATTATAGTCCCCCACAAGATGATGATGTAGATGATGAGACATTTCATTTGAATCGGATGAGGTAATCTTTTTGTGAATGTCTATGACATGCGCTTTAAAATATTAGTTTTGATAGTGATACTCATGCTAAAATGATTTTCATTTCTATTGAATGTAAATTGCTGACATTCACTTTAGTAATAATATTGGTTTTTGCTAATAATTATTTATTTTCTTTGTCACTTTGCTCTAAGCCAGATTGCAGATATGCCTCAGGAGAAGAGCGTTGACGTGCTCGAAGTATCGCAGATGCACTTGGGTTAGCTTGCATAGAGAGCACACCCGAGGCTGCGACACAGCCTTTGCCGATACAGCCTCCGACCACACAACCCTTGCCAATGCAGCCGTCTACCACACAGCCTTCGCCGACCCAGCCTCCTACTGCATAGCCCTCGTTGACCCAGCCTCCGTTATCCCTACCTCTGCCTAGTCCTCATACAGTTGGTAGCAGTGTTGGTGAGAAAATTATGAACTTTTAAAATCCTGAATTCACCTCAATTTAATGATTTGTGTTTACTAACTCAGTTAGCACTGTCATTTTAACAGCATCAGCCCCAATCTCAAAGGTTCAAAGGCGTGTAAGGGGCGCTACGTGAGGGACGAAGGTAGCAAAGCTAAGGAGAGAGTTGGGTCATAACATCCCAGTTCCGATCCCCAACTTCAGCCATAGGCCAGAAAGCGAACATGCACAATCATTGGTTAACCATCTTGGGTTAGCAATTAAAGAGATGGCCCCAGTCCGACCCCATGGCTAGAAGAAGCTAGATAGTGGGATCAAGCTTGCCGTCATTGGTTTAGTTCGGGTAAACTATAACGAGAATTATCAACCAAACTGATCGTAGTTGTGCTTGTCATTACAAGACATGGATTATATTTAATTATTACTAATCTTTATATGGCTCTCTCTTTATTGCAGCAAATATTTGATATTGGAGACTACTAGGGCGATATGCAGCTCATGGCGGAATTGATTGCCAGTGTGGTATTTTGTATAGGAGTTAGAAATATGAGTTGTGTAGTCACTATCTCGAGCTGTTGAAGTAGGGAGTTCCCTAACCCCAGGACCACCTGGCAGAGGGCTGTGATCTAGCCGATTGGTAGTTAATGATCTCACAATGCTGAAAATCACCATAGTGGATGATAACATTTGGATGTTATCTACAAAAATTAATTATATTCCAACGTAATTTTATTAGTTATGATTTGTTGAAGAAAGCTATTCTATTATTGCTCTTCTATGTAGGCGAAGTCAAAGAAGGCTCAAGAGAGTCAAGCCAAGCTACCATACAATCATACTAGTGGCTCCAAGTCATTTGCATCGAGAATGTCTTTAATGGCACTAATTATATTCATAATGAAGAAACTTGATTAAGTTTATTAAATTATCAATATGTAGGTTCATATCTAATACAAAATAATTTCAAATGACAGATGGCACAGAATGTTGGTCAGGTGCTGCCATTACTCAGTTTTTACACGACACCCACTACAAGCAAAAGAGGAATGAGTGGGTAAATGACGCGGCTCGGCAGAGACATGTATGTTTGCTCTTCAATTCAATTTTGATCAATAATGACACAAAAGCATTCTAAATCCCTTATTGATTTAAATGGCAGGAGGCCTTGGTGCAGCAACTGAGGAGCAATCACAGCCCTTTGTCATAGTTCCTATGACTGAAGAACAAATTGCTGTTGATGTGCTTGGGAAGAGGTTGGGTTACTTGAATGGGTATGGTATATACACGATGACCTCTTCATCTTACACATAGTCTCGAGTGCCGCATCCTGAGGTGATCGCCCTATGCAAGCAGCTAGCTAAGCAAGCTAGGAGGCAGGCTAAGTAGGACTAGAGGTAGGTTGAGCAGGACAGGAGGACAGTTGCACTCGAGGCCCTTGTTCAACAGCTGGCAGCTACAGCAAGGATAGATCCGACTATCTGCTTCAACATCTCTAAAGGGACTAGTTCTGCTGGTGATGGTACGGCTAGAGAAGAGAATGATGTGACCCCTTGGATAGTATATTATTCTCTTGAAATTTCAACATAATGACTCATTGAAATTTATAAACACTAAAAATGTAGGATTTTCAACATCTAGGATTAGAGATACGGCCCTCGAAATCAGTCAAAACAAGAAACGACCATGGAAAAATCAGAAACTGGCACAAGCACTTCACTCGAGGGTAGAGTGACTTGTAGGAACTGACGGTCTAAAAATCGGACTCCCGGTTTGAGAATTAGAAGTAAAAACTTACGATTTCCAAGACTTATGCTCGAAAACCGTCCACCGGGGGGTAAAAAATGGGAAATGGCACCAAAAAAATTGAAAACTGGCACAAGCACTTTGCTCGAGGGTAGAATGACTTAGAAGAACTGACAGTCTACAAATTGGACTCCCGGTTAGAGAATTAGAAGCAAAACACTACGATTTTCAAGACTTAAGCTTGAAAACTGCCCACTGGGGGGGCCAAAAATGGAAAACAGCCCCGGAAAAATCAAAAACTGGGCATGAGCACTTCACTCGAGGGTAAAATGACTTATAAGTGTTAACGGTCCACAAATCAAACTCCCGGTTAAAGAATTAAAAGCAATAACCTACAATTTCTAAGACTTAGGCTCAAAAACCACCCACTGGGGGGTAAAAAATGGGAAACAGCCCCAAAAAAATTAAAAACCAGCACAAGCACTTTGTTCAAGGGTAGAGTGACTTGTAGGAATTGACGATCCACAAAATGGACTTTCGGTTAGAGAATTAGAAGCAAAAATGTACGATTTCCAAGACTTATGCTCAAAAACAGCCCACTAGGGGGTCAAAAACAATGAACGGCCCTCGAAAAATCAAAAACTAGCACAAGCACTTCAGTCAAGGGTAGACTGACTTGTAGGAACTAATAGTCTACAAATTGGACTTCCAGTTAGAGAATTAGAAGCAAAAACCTATGATTTCCAAGACTTAAGCTTGAAAACTGCCCACTGGGGGGTGACAAATGGGAAACGACACTGGAAAAGTAAAAAACCAGCATGAACACTTTGCTTAAGGGTAGAGCAACTTATAGGAATTGACGGTACACAAATCAGACTCCTAGTTAGAGAATTAGAAACAAAAACCCATGATTTCCAAGACTTAGGCTAAAAAATTGCCCACCGAAGGGTCAAAATGGGGAAACGGCCTCGAGAAACACAAAAACCAGCACGAGCAGTTTGCTCGAGGGGTAGAGTGACTTGTACAAACTAACAATCTACAAATAGGACTCCCGATTAGAGAATCAAAAGTAAAAACCTACAATTTTCAAGACAGGCTAGAAAACCGCCCACTGGGGGTCAAAAATGGGAAACAACCCCGAAAAAATCAAAAACTAGTGCGAGCACTTCACTCGAGAGTAAATTAACTTGTGAGAACTAACGTTCTGCAAATCGGACTCCTAGTTAGAGAATTAGAAGCAAAACCTATGATTTCCAAGACTTAGGGTCAAAAACCGCCCACCGGGGGTCAAAAATGGGAAACTGCCTCGGAAAAATCAAAAATCAGCATGAGTAGTTTGCTCATGGATTAAGTGACTTGTAAGAATCGACGGTCAGCAAATCAGACTCCCGGTTAGAGAATTAGAAGAAAAACCTACAATTTCTAAGACTGAGACTCGAAAACTGCCCACTGGCGGGTCAAAAATGGGAAACGGCCCTAGAAAAATCAAAAACCAACATGAGCACTTCACTTAAGGGTAGAGTGACTTGTAGGAACTAACAGTCTAGAAATCGGACTCCCAGTTAGAGAATTAGAAGCAAAAACCTACGATTTCTAAGACTTAAGCTCAAAAACCACCCACCATTGGTCAAAAATGGAAAACGGCCCCGGAAAAATAAAAAACAAGCACGAACAATTCGCTTGAGGGTAGAGTGACTTGTAGGAATTGACGGTCCATAAATCGGACTCCCAATTAGAGAATTAGAAGCAAAAACCTATGATTTCCAAGACTTAGGCTTGAAAATTGCCCACCGGGGGGTCAAAAATGGGAAATGGCCTCAAAAAAATTAAAAACCAACATGACCACTTCACTCGAGGGTAGAGTGACTTGTAGGAACTGACGGTCTATAAATCGGACTCCTGGTTAGAGAATTAGAAGCAAAAACCTTTGGTTTCCAAGACTTTGGCACGAAAACCACCCACCGGGGCATCAAAAATGGGAAATGGCCCCGAAAAATCGAAAACCGACATGGACACTTTGTTTGTGGGTAGAGTGACTTGTAAGAACTAACGGTTTGCAAATCGGACTCCTGGTTAGAGAATTAGAAGCAAAAACCTTCGATTTTCAAGACTTAGGCTCGAAAACCGCCCACCGGGGGGTCAAAAAAGGGAAAGGCCCTAGAGAAATAAAAAACCAGCATGAGCACTTCGTTCGAGGGTAGAGTAACTTTTAGGAACTAATGGTCTACAAATCAGACTCCCGGTTAAATAATTAGAAGCAAAAACCTTTGATTTCTAAGACTCAGGCTCGAAAACTGCCCACTGGGGGGGTCAAAATGGGAAACGGCCCTGGAAAAATAAAAACCAGTGCAAGCACTTCGCTCGAGGATAGAGTAACTTGTAAGAACTGACGGTTCGCAAATATGACTCCCAGTTAGAGAATTAGATGATGATGATCATCATCATCATCAAAGCCTTATCATCATCAAAGCCTTATCTCCCAGTTAGGTCGGCTACATGAATTCTGTTTCTCCATTCCGTTCTATTTTTAGCCAAATCCTTCAATAAGTTAAACTTCTTCAAATCTGAATTAATGACTCCCATCAATGTTGTCTTCAGTCTACCCCTACTTTTTGATGGGCCATCCACCTGTATAGCCAAAATTTTTTTCACTAGTGCCATTACCGGCCTACTCTCAACATGCCCAAACCATCTTAAATGGGTTTCTCTAATCTTATCCCCTATTGGTGCTACCCGTAAATGCTTTCAAAAGCGCTCATTTCTAATTTTATTTTTCCTAGTTTTACCACACATCCACCTAAAGCATTCTCATTTCCGCTACATCCATCTTATGAATATGCGTTTTCTTAATTGACCAACGTTCTGCTCCATATGTCATAGCTAGTCTAACCACTGTCCTGTAAAATTTGCCATCCAATTTTATTGGTATTCGTCTATCACAAAGCACTCTAGAAGCTAGTCTCCACTTTAGCCATCCAGCTTTTGTTTTATGATCCACATCTTCATTAGTCTCCCCATCCTTACTAATCATCGAGCCTAGATACCGAAAAGAATCTCTACGTCGTATCTCATGGGTTTCAATTTTTACAATGGTTTCAATACTTTGTATATGTCCACTGAAGTTGAAATCCATATATTTGTTGTTGTACGACTTATTTTAAAGCCTCTAGATTCTAATGCCCCCTGCCATCTCTCAAGCTTTACATTTACACCATCTCTTAATTCATCCACCAATACTATATCATCTGCAAACAACATACACCACAGTACTTCTTCTTGAATATGCATAGTTAACTCATCCATAATTAATGCAAAGAGATAAGGGCTTAAGGTTGATCCCTGATGTAAACCTATAGTTACGGGGAATTCACCTGTTTCTCCACATGTGATTCTCACATTTGTTACTGCTTCTTCATACATATCCTTAAAATTTTCAATGTAACCTCTGGGGATATTCCTTTTCTTTGAAACCCACCAAATTAAATTCCTCGGTACCTTGTCATAGGCTTTTCAAAATTGATAAAGACCATATGTAGATTTTTCCTCTTTGCTCGATATTCTTTTATTAATTGCCTAAGTGAAAAGATAGCTTCCATAGTTGATCTCCCTGACATAAAACCGAATTGATTTTTAGAGATCTTGGTCTTCTTTCTCAGTCTTTGCTCCATTATTCTCTCCCATAACTTCATAGTATGATTCATAAGTTTAATTCCTCGATAGTTGGTACAATTTTGTATATCTCCTTTATTCTTATAAATAGGTACTACAATGCTTCTTCTCCATTCATCCGGCACTTTCTTTATCATAAGTATCTAATTGAATAGTCTACATAACCAACTCAACCCAACCTCTCCTAAGCAATTCCATACCTCTATCGGAATACCATCTGAGCCATTGCCTTTCCTATCTTCATTCACTTCAATACTTCCTTCACTTCCACCCCTCTAATTCTACAGAGAAAAGTATGCTCTAGTGATGAAGTATCTTCCTTAACTCTTGTATCGCCCAAATGTTCTTCATTTAGAAGTTTACTAAAATATTCCTTCCGCCTTTATTTAATATGGTTGTCCTTCAGTAGAATATTTTCCTCATTGTCCTTGATACATTTGACATGATCTAAGTCCCTACTTTTCTTTTCTCTTATTTTTACAAGCTTAAAAATATCCTTTTCTCCTTTTCTTGTTCCTAACCTATTATAGAGTTCATCGTATGCTTTGAACTTTGCACTACTTACTACTTTTTTAGCTTTTTTCTTTGCCATCTTATACAGTTCGAAATTTTTCATACTCTTAGTCCCTTGCCAAACTTTGTAGCAATGTCTTTTTTGTCGAATAACTTTCTAAACCTCCACACTCATTGTAATTTTTAGTAATGGGTCCAAAGGTGATCCACATTGCAATTTTTAAACAAGTTGTAATAATTTTTTAAAGTGGCCGCATGTACAACAATTCCTTAAAGTTCTAGCCCTTAATATATATTAAATCAATCTTTGATCTTTTTGACTGCTTGTCCAACAAACTACAAGAATAGTTACTTAACTGTAGACTACAACGCATGAAAATACATCGAGATCCAATTTTCTTGTATTCTTTCAGAAAAAGAATCCTTTTTGTCTCTCTTTAATAGTGGAAGGGTGTTATAAGATATATCATCATAAGTGGATGCCCACATTAGGACCCACATGAGATAAAAAAAATTACTTAGGGTTAGAGTCTTTCCCTATTAGATTGCTTGAGGAGGAAGCAATCTTATTCTATAAATAAAATCCTCCTCCCCCCTTATGATATACACATCTTTCAATAAAAAGATCTCTCTCTTCTTCTCTATTATTCTCTATTTGACTCTCTCTTATAATCTAACAAAGGGAATTTAGTTTGGAGATTATATTCGTCTTTTAGGGGTAATGTTGTTGAATGCCGTACAATTGTACCCCAAGTTGTGCTTCAGTTGAATATTTTGGCAAAGTGAGAAATTATGCCTTCTTATTTTCATTTGGTCGGCATGAAAATTGGAGTTTACAATAGGTAGGTTGCACTTTTATTTCTGAAATTTCCACCCTAATTAATTAAGTCTTTTAGTGGAAAATTCAAATAAAGTGACATCATAACTATTGAGGTTCTCATATCCTCACTCAACAATTCTTATGGAATGAGCAAACCATCCATTCTAACAGTTCAATGCAAATTTTTTTTTTTGGTGCTACATCAATCCAAATACATTATCATTATATTGACTGATGCCTTTCAAACGTATATTTCTATTAAATGGCAACTTATTTATAGGTCAGGCAGTCACTATGGATTGGCTTACAGAATTATGAGGTACATTTATTCTAGCATTTACTTTACGTTGAAAAACTTTATGAACTTACTTTAAATCCATATATTTGTTACTGTTCCATATAATTAAATTGATTTTTAACTTGCATCTCTCTTTCTTCAACTGTTAAACTTGCATAGGCTGTGTGCTATTTTTAAACTCTAGTGCATCCTTTTGATAATGTTATTTCTCTTCTTTTTTGTGCTATAGAATATACAAGGCCTCAGAGAGCTGAAGAAATATGATTTAAACTTAGTTTTGTCTCAGATAAATAATCTTTGAAGAATTATTGAATTGGTATGTTTATTACGACAGGCACTCATTCGAGACTCTATCTCCTGCATATAATTTGGATATAGAGAGTATCCTTGAATTTGGAGATATGCTTCCTAATTAACATCAATTATGAGAGATTTTAGGATTTTTAAATTATATTTAAAAAAATGGTAGAGATAAGTATGGGAGGAGATATTTTAGATTTATTTTAGAAGTTTAAAACAGTGTGCATATCATTCATGAATTCAAGTACCGGGGACTCTCCTTAAGAGATAGAACGAACGGAATACTGGTGCTTTGCCTCCCATGGGCTTAATTTCTCTCTTAATAACACCAATAGCACTAGTTTATTAGGAAATAAAAAACGAACGTCACCCATGATTCTTTGAAATGAATTTCAATAGGAAATCAAGTGAATTGTACGCGGTATCCATTTGTTATTTTTAATAGGCAAGTAAGTCCTAGATTTCAAGAATTCAATTTTTGTCTTAATTGAAACTACTACAAACATCATGGGATTTATTTGTTATTTTTAATAGGCAATATCTACTTGAAAACTCCTAGTTTAGTGCTCACATGGGTTCATATATTATGGATAGAAATTAAGGAGGGAGAGATTTCATAGAAAACCATTAAGAGATCTTAGGAAAATTGAGAGATTTCAAAGAAGTGGTATGGATAGAGTCTACCTAATATAGATAGAATATTGAGATTGCGCCATGTGTCGCTTTCCTATGAAAAGACTGCGCCATGTGTCGCTCTCCCACAAAAAGACTGCATCACGTGTCGCTTTCCCACGAAAGGGGGTATTGTTATAATATATATAATATAAAATAAAACTTTGTCGTTTAGCAAAAAAACAAAAAAAATTCAAATATTCTATAGATCTTACTAAACAATCTATTTGTAGAATGGTCAATTTGAAATAAATCTATAGTGAACAAATCTTCAAAAAATATTAGCCTTGCCAAATAGACCCATATTAAGTGATTAGGCCATTGATTTTTGGACCCAGGGCTCGAGCATAGACTTGAATCATCTTGGGTCCATGAATTAAACCCAAAGTGAAACCCAAATTGAAAATGAATCCTAATGTTAGATCCATAATTACTACAACAATGTGCACTTTTGGCGACGTTCTTTACCGACGTTTTCAAAAATTCGTTGCTAAAAGATATTATTTGCCGGCGCAAATAATTTTCATTAGTAAAAGTAGACTTTTACCAACAAAAATTATTTGTGTCGGTAAAAGTATAATTTTCACTGACGGAAATTTTTTTCGCCAGTAAATATTGCAATTTTTATGGACGTTTTATTAAAAACGTCGGTAAATGTAAATTTTGCCAACATTTATTTGAAACGTCGGTAAATTTGCTACAATGTTACCGACGTTTTTACTGGAAACGTCGCTAAATGTCACTATTACCGACGTTTATTTAAAACGTCAGTAAAATTTATTTTCACCGACGAAAATTATGCATCGGTAAATTAAATATTTTTGTGCTTTTTTTAGAAAAATAATTTTTACCGACATGTTACTCCATTAGTAAAAGCCGAAACGTCGGTAAGTTTTTTACCAAAAAAATTTTGTTTTGGCGATGAAAATTTATCGTCAATAAGCATTCTACTAATTTTCGGGCCTCCTACTTTCTTATTTTTCGTTCGCTCACTCCCTTTTCTTTTCTCCCTCATTCCTCATTCCTTATCTCTCTGTTTCTCTCTCATTCCTGATCCAATCGCTCTCTGTTGCTCACTGGGTTCTCTCTCTCTCACTCCCGATTTGCTCTGGGCGCTTTAATCTTGATCGCTGGGTTATCTCGCTCTCTCGCTCACTCTTTCCGACTCGCTCGCTTTCTCCGATCTCAACTCTCCGATATTTGATCTCTCAGTTGCTTGGTTCTCTCTCTCTGGCTCTCTCTCTCAGTCTCTCTCTACTCTTTCCCTTTTAGTCATCTCACCCTCTCTCGGTCTCTCTCACTCTACTCTCTCCCTCTCAGTTGATCTCACCCTCTCTCGGTCTCTCTCACTCGTTCTCTCCGACTGATCTCACCCCTCTCGGTCTCTCTCACTTGTTCTCTCCGAGCTCTCCCTCTCTCAGTCGATCTTAGCCTCTCTCGGTCTCTCTCTCAGTTGCTCTCTCTCTCTCTCAGTCGATCTCACCCTCTCTCTGTCTCTCTCTATCACTATTTCTCTCTGCTCTTTACTTTCTCTCTCTCTCTGTCGATCTCACCCTCTCTCTGTCTTTCTCTGCTCTCTCTCTCAGTCTATCTCTTTCTCTGCTCTCTGCTCGCTGTCTCTCAGTCGATCTCACCCTCTCTCAGTCTCTCTCTGCTTTCTCTCTCAGTCGATCTCTTTATCTACTCTCTGCTCTCTCTCTCTCTCTTAGTCAATCTCACCCTCTATCGGTCTCTCTCTCAGTCTCTCTCTCTCTTTTAATCGATCTCACCCTCTCTCGGTCTATCTCTCAGTCACTTTTTCTCCCTGCTCTCTGCTCTCTGATCTGTCTCTCAGTCGATCTCACCCTCTCTCGGTCTCTCTCTTATCTCTCCCTCTCTCGGTCTCTCTCTGATCTCTCCTTCTATCGGTCTCACTCTGCTCTCTCTCGCTGTTGCTCTCTGCTCACTGCTCTCTCTCTCTCTCTGTCGCTCTCTGCTCTCTGCTCTCTTTCTGCTTTGTCTCCCTCAGTCGATCTCACCGATCTGATCTCTCCCTCTCTCGATCTCTCTCTGCTATTGCTGCCAACCAAGGTAAGGCTTTTCTGGTTATTTTTTTTCTTAAACCTTTGCAATTTTGTTTTTATTTGAAATTATGAGACTTGCAACAAGTGTGAGAATCGGTAATGAAAATATCATAAGTCACACTATACTGAATCAGCAGAAAATGCAACACAAACAGGAACAAGGAGAAAAAGAAGGAGACTACATTGCGCTTAGTCTCCATTTTTATTAGTAGTTCTGTCTCCAATTGGAAATGTGAGATGGACGAGAGAGAAGTGGGTTTTGCAGTCTGCAGTAATTTGCAGCTGCTAAAGGGACTGCTGCTCTTGGGACTTTCCAGCCACACCCAGCTGAATCAGTGTTATATATTCAGAGAAAATAAACTTGCAATGGAAATAAACTGGGAAAATACACAAATGTCTTATGCATATGCAAGAAGATTAACTTACTTATGTAAACGTTTTAGTTCATGTTAGCTACACTTTTCACATGTATTGGTTGGTGAGAGGGATTGTTTGCTTGGGAGTGGAATCTTTTAATCTTTTTCAGTCATTGTAGTTGTTGATATGGTTGTCACGTGCATGGCCTCCTCTTGTCACTGACTAGTGTGTTTTTGGCTTGGAGAGGGGCTGGGGTGGAGTAAAGAAGGGAGATGAAATTAGGGTATTGTAGTAATGGAGCTGCAAATATGTAAACTAACAAATGACATACATGCAGTTTCATAAAAACAGAGGTCACTGATCATGGATGATGTCAAGTTTTGATGTTTGATGGGTGCCAATTGTAGGCCAAAATGTTCACAAATATATAACATTTGTGTAATATGGTTAAAAGCATTATCTAACATTATGAGTCACCCTATTGAGAGTTTTGTTTTAAATATTTCTAATTGCTTGTGATTAGGTCAGATATGGACAGGAGTTAGATATTACACTATCAAAACCTATTTAGTATGGAGTACATTGCCGGGGTGAACTCATTTATTGATTTTGCAAAGGCAAATTCGAATGGGTCAGCGGTCATTAGGTGCCCATGTAATGATTGCTATAACCATCGGAGGCATGACTATAGAATCGTGAGAAGTCATTTGCACATTTATGGAATGAAGGTCTCATACTAATAGTGGATAGCTCACAGGGAACCTATAGTTCAACCCAATGATTTGGATGAGAGCGGGGATGAATCGGAAGAGAATCAGGATGAATAGATGAGTTGATAAAGGACCATCGGAGGGGAACTTACTTAGAGGAAGATACTCAAGAGGGGGATGATGTGCAAGATTTTAAAAGATTGTTGCAGGCTTCCCAGCATGGCTTGTACCTAGGATGCAAGAGCTCAGATACTCCGTTGCGTTTGTTATCAGGATATTGCATGTGAAGGTCGAAAGTGGGTGTAGCAATAAGTCGTTCGACATGGTCCTACAAATTTTTAAGGACTTCTTACCCGAAGGTCATGTGGTGCCAGCCTCAATTTACGAGGCGAAGAAATTATTACGTGACTTAGGCATGGGATACAAGAACATAGATGCCTACAAACACGACTGTGTGTTGTATTAGAAGGAGAATGCTCAATTGGATAAATGTCCAGAATGTCAAGAGCCTAGGTACAAGGTCAATGATGGCAAGCGAAAGAAGATCCCTCATAAGGTGCTCCGTTATTTCCCATTGACACCAAGGTTGCGCAGATTGTATATGTCAAGGAAGACAGCCACAGATATGAGATGGCATAGTGAGAAGCATGTTGATGATGGGATAGTGAGGCATCTAGCTAACTCCATGGAATGGAAAGAATTTGATAAGAAATATCTAGAGTTTGCTCGAGAGATACGTAATGTAAGGCTGGGGTTAGCCACCGATGGATTTAACCCTTTTGGTAACTTGAGCACCTCTTATAGCATGTGGCCTGTCATACTTATGCCTTATAATTTGCCACCATGGATATGCATGGAGTCATTTTTTATGATGTCATTACTTATTCCAGGACCAAGCTCACCGGGAAATGAGATGATGTATATCTAAGGCCCTTGGTTGATAAATTGAAGGACTTGTGGGATAATGGTGCATCCACTTTTGATGCCTCCACTAAACAGACTGTTCAGATGCATGCGGCTATGATGTGGACTATAAATGACTTTCCTGCGTATGGCAACTTGCCTGGGTGGAGCACAAAAGGTTCTAATGCTTACCCCTTATGCAACGACAGCTCGTTGGGGTGAAGTTGAAAGATAAGATTGGGTATATTGGCCATGTAAAATACTTGGAACTAAACCACTAATGGCGTAGAAAAAGGCCTTCAACGGTCAGCCTGAGCATGAAAAGAATTCTTTGGATTTACCAGTGCAGAAGGTATTAGACCAGCTAGAAGAACTAGCGCCGGTCAAGTTTGGCAAGAATAAGAAAAGACCGCGTGACTCTGGAGAACTGAATTGGACAAAGAAAAGCATCCTATATAATGGCCCTACTGGAAGTGCAAAAAACTTCGACACAACCTTGATCCTATGCACATTGAGAAGAACATTTGCGTAGCTTTGGTTAGAACAATTTTGGGCATAAAGGCAAAAACAAGGACACGGAGAAAGCACATAAAGATTTAAAAAATATGGGCATCAAGCCAGAGTTGCATCTAGTGGAGAGGAGCGATGGATCCAGCTTGAAGCCGCATGCCTCTTACACTTTGGAATCAAAACAGAGAGATGAATTTTATGAATTCTTAAAGTCGATCAAATATCTAGACGGCTATGTGGTGAACCTCTCGAGGTGTGTAACCTCGAAAAATGGTAAATTATCTGGTTTAAAGAGCCATGATTGACATATCCTTATCCAACGCATCCTTCCTATTGGTATGCGTGGCTTTCTGAATGAGGATATTTGCACAACATGTTTGAATTAGGCTCTTTTTTCTAAGACCTCTACTTGAAAACACAGAGACACGATGATTTGAAAAAATTGGAGGAGCATATAGTTTTAATATTGTGCAAGTTGGAGAGGATTTTTCCTCCTGCTTTCTTTGATGTAATAGTTCATCTATTGGTTCGCTTACCGTGCGAGGCCATGCTTGGTGGACCGATACAATATCGGTGGATGTACCTAATAGAAAGGTAATAGTTAATGAACATTGATTAATTGTTTATTTATTATTGCAATTGCCTTGCATTGAAAATCGTAAATGATATCATTAGTTGTTTAAAGGTTTCTGAAGACCCTAAAAGGGTATGTTCGCAGCCGAGCTCGGCTAGAAGGTTCGATCGTCAAGGCTCACATTATCAAAGAGTGTCTTACTTTTTGTTCAATGTATTTAAGGCAGACTGATCGAGTTGAACGTTATGATGATGGTGACGAACATGGCCCGGGGATGTCAGTATTCAGACAAACTGTCCGTCCAATTGGACTGATGGCAAGGGCACATGATCCTTCGCAGGAAGAGTGTAACATGGCTCATTGGTTTGTGCTGAATAATACCCCTGAGGTGGAGCCGTATCTACAGTATGTGCTTCAATATAACCATATTTATGTATTGCTTGTTAACTCTTTGATTTTTCTCTACTTTTAATTATTCACTAAAAGCTGCCTTGAGTAAGGCACACAGGAATTTAGTACAAAATCAGCACAGTGAAGAAATCGGGCGTATACAGCGAAAAGAATTTGCCACATAGTTCAAACAACATGTAAGATATATAAAATATTATTTTTTTAATTGCTATATATTATTGGATTACACTTCAAATGACATTAGCGTAATATATTTGTCTGAATGTGCTTTTGTAGATCAACCAATTGCGAACTAGTGGGTCACCTAAGCTACTGAGGAGATTTGGTCATTAGCAAATAGCCCCAGATCACTAGTGAATCTATATCAAGGGTGTGATTACAATGGTGTCCGATATCACACTAAAGACCGTGAGAATTGTCGTAGAAGTCAGAGTAGTGGCTTGGTACTGAATGGGGAATACAAAGGAGAGAAACATGACTATTATGGATACATTTGCAAAATCTGGGAGTTGTCTTATTTGCATGGGGGTAAAGTGGTTTTATTTAAATGTGAATGGTACAACACTAGCACCAAGCACACGATAAATATTCAAGAACATATTACAAGCATTGATATAACGGGTCGTTGGTGTAAGGATGATCCATTTGTACTACCAAGTCAAGTGACACAATTCTTCTACGTCAATGACACCATTAGAGGAAAAAATTGGAGAGTTGTAGAACAGGTCAAGCCTCGGGGAGTATGGGATGTACCTGCTAAGCGGGATGATGATGACGATGATGATGCATCTAATGATGCATTTTAGCAGGACCAAACGACATTTGTTATCCCAGTCCTCGTCGATGGTACTAGTGTCCAATACTCTAGAGATGATATAGATCCTGAGATCGTTCTCAGTGATGAGCCAGAAGACGATGAGGGCCAAGACGAGGATGAAACATTGGCGGAGTATGAAGATGAAGAAGACAATGATGTACTTAGTCAGTCTGACTCTGACATGGAATATGACATGTAGTGTGTGTTTCAAGTTTTGCACATGTAATGATTAAGTAAATTAATAAAGATCTTACCTTACATAATGACATTGTCTGAAATTTCATTTTCTCTTGTGATTTGTTCATATATGGATAAAACATTTCTATATTTAACGTTTTATGCTTATTTATATATATCATAGTTGCAAACGATGGCAAACGGAGGGAAAAAAAGGGTCAAACCAGGAGAGCTGTCCTGTCACGTGCAAGCATTCAATTATTTATTAAAAAGAAAATAGACAATTAAGCAGAATGCAGATAAAATTGTATCTCTAGGGCTTCCGTCAGCGGCACATGCTATATTTAGTTTAGCTAAAGGGACAAACGAGAACAGAAAGAAAAATGTTAGTGGGAATGATAACGACGAGAACTACAGTCCCCCACAAGATGATGACGTAGATGACGAGACATTTTCATCAAAATCGGATGAGGTAATCTTTCTGTGAATGTCTATGACATGGGCTTTAAAATATTAGTTTTTAATAGTGACACTCATGCTAAAATGATTTTCATTTCCATGGAATGTAAATTGTTGACATTCACTTTACTAATATTATTGATTTTTGCTAATAAATATTTATTTTCCTTGTCACTTGGCTCTAAGCTAGGTTGCAGATATGCCTCGGGAGAAGAGAATTAGGTGTGCTCAGAGTATTGCAGCTACACTTGGGTTAGCTCATGCAGAGAGCACACCCGAGGCTGCAACACAGCCTTTGCTGATACAGCCTCTGACTACACAGCCCTCACCGATGTAGCCGTCTACCACACAGCCCTCGTCCACCCAGCCTCCTACCACACAGCCATTGCCAAGGGTACCTCCACCATCCCTGACTCCGCTGAGTCCTCATACATTTGCTAACAGTGTTGGTAAGAAAATTATGACCTTTTAAAATCTTGGATTCACCTCAATTTAATGTTTTGTGTTTACTAACTCATTTAGCACTGTCATCTTAACAGCATCAGCCCCAGTCTCGGAGGTTCGGAGCCGTGTAAGGGGAGTTACGCGAGGGAAGAAGGCGGCAAAGCTGAGGAAAGAGTTGGGTCATAACATCCCAGTTCCGATCCCCAGCTCGAGCCATAGGCCAGAGGGGGAACATGCACCATCATTGGTTAACCATCTTAGCTTAGCCATTAGAGAAATGGCCCCAATCCGACCCCATGGCTGGAATAAGCTTGATAGTGGGATCAAGCTTGCCGTCATTGGATTAGTTCAGGTATGACCAAATTGATCATAGTTGTGCTTGTCATTAGAAGACATGGATTATATTTTATTATTACTAATCATTATATGGCTCTCTCTTAATTACAGCAAATATTTGATATTGGGGACTACGAGGGCGATATGCAACTCAGGGCGGACATTGACCGCCAGTGCGGGATTTTGTACAGGAGTTGGAAATACTAGCTGCATAGCCATTATCTGGAGCTGTTGGAGCAAGGAGTTCCCCGACCCCAGGACCACCCGGCAGATGGCTGTGATCCAGCCGACTGGCAGTTGATGATCTCGCAATGTTGGGAATCACCACAGTGGAGGGTAACATTTGGATGTTATCTGCAACAGTTAATTATATTTCAACGTAATTTTTTTATGTATGATTGGTTGAAAAAGAGTTGTTGTATTATTACTCTTCTATGTAGGCGAAGTCGAAGAAGGCTTAAGAAAGTTGAGCCAAACTGCCATACAATTATACTAGTGGCTCCAGGTCATTTGCATCAAAGATGTCTCTAATGGTACTAATTATATTCATATGAACAAACTTGATTAAGTTTATTAATTTATCAATATGTGGGTTCATATCTAATACAAGTTAATTTCAAATGACAGATGGCACAGAATGCCGGTCAGGCGGCTTCTATTATTCAATTCTTCCACGACACCCATTATAGGCAAAAGAGTAATTCGTGGGTAAATGATGTGGCTTAGCAGAGATATGTATGTTTGCTCTTCGATTCAATTTTGATCAATAATGCCACAAAAGAATTCTGAATCCCTTATTGATTTAAATGGCAGGAGGCCTTGGTGTAGTGGACCGAGGAGCAATCGCAGCCCTTTGTCACAGCTCTGATGACTGAGGAACAAATTGTTGTTGATGTTCTTGGAAAGACGTCAGGTTACTTCAATGGGTATGGTATATACATAAGGACCTCTTCATCTTCCACACAGTCTTGAGCGCAGCATATTGAGGTAATCGCCCTGTGCGAGCAGCTAGCTGAGCAGGCTAAGAGGCAGGCTGAGTAGGACAGGAGGACAGCTGCACTCGAGGCCCTCGTTCAATGGCTGGCAGCTGTGGCAGGGATAGATCCAACAATCTACCTCAACAACTCTAGAGGGACCAGTTCTGCTGGTGATGGTACAGCTACTGCAGAGCATGATGCGACCCCTTGGTTAGTATATTATTCTCTTGAAATTTTAACATAACAACTCGTTGAAATTTATAAACACTGAAAATGTAGGATTTTCAATAGCTTCTCACCAAACAAGAGGATACCTCTTTTCTTTCATTACCATCCCCTAAAAGCCTTGCGTGAGAGACAAGGAGTAAGAAGGAAGAAAATGTGAAAATGGGAGATGAAGTCAAAACTCTGACTTTAGATGATGAATGATAATGAAGTCTTAATATTAGGGAGATAAAGTCTTTAGGTGAAATAAAATGAGAAAAGATAGTAAAACAAATGAATCCAGTAATCCATTTACTAGGATAAAAAATATCTCATGTTTTAAGGCTTCCCATTACATTGCTGAAACTGACTTTTGAATATTGAAAAAATAGAAATGGCAAAGCCCGTTTAGCAATCGGACCCAATGATCATATCCTGTTTTGCGAGCAGAGCTTGCATTGGATCTAGGCTGGCCTAGCCGATGACCTTGTGTAATACAAGATGATGCTTTGGAGATTTTTTTATATATCCATAATCATAAACTAATTTCTTTTGTATCTACTACAGGATGTTGTGAAATAGGCATTGAATGTGACTGAGAATTAGGCCAGATCAAGGTACAGATCATTGATTAGTATCTGGTTAGAACATAGATCTTTTTGCTCGTGGTTGGATTTGGGTCAACCAAATGGAACCATCGGCTATGAAATTTATTACAATTATTATTGAATGCATGCCTACCTCAGATCTTTATACATATTTCTCTAATTTGGTAGGACTTAAAACTCACTCTTTCACCCATCCCATTCCAGATCTGGTAAATTTACAGCCCTAATTGCAATCTTGGGCGTGTCAAATAGGTGCAATCAAGACCATTGGCTTACAACTAAGAAAATTTCTTGGCTCATGAGGTCACAAAGCCTTCCAAGTGCCTGGTTAGACTTGTTCGAGTAGCTCGGTTACAAAATTCTGGAGCATCCAAATTTCCCAACCGGTGTGGATTCTGTAAATGCAATAAAGACGACCTTGGCATTTCCCAATAGTATCGATGATTTGGTGAGAATTATATGAAGTTTCTGGTAGCTTGATGGTTCGGCCACTCAGGTTGTCCACATCAAAACTATACAGAGAGCTACTGCAACAAGTGATGAAGTGCAGGGCTCCATTCATAAAGACTGGACGTCTATCACGAAGAAAGAAAGTTTCTCGGAGTAGCTTACGATCAATCCACCGGTTCTCTTTCGAAGAGAACATACACACACATATGGGGAGCTCAGAGGGAAGATCACTGATGAATTTGACAACCTTGTAGTGAGGGGACAAGCTGGGGTCAAAAGCCAAAATGGTTACGGACTTACATACATTATGGTTGTAATCTAGAGGAGCCTCAGGAAGACCGAAACATTGATTGATCACGGGATTACATATGTGGTGGGATACTGGAAAAAGACCCAAACTGCGAAGCAGGAACAACCCATTGCAATAGCTGACGAATTCATACCGATCAACGAGACAAGTTTGCAGGAGGCCGCACCATGATTCCATCATCTCCCCGCCGTTACTATTGCAGGCGCCAGACAAATCAATGTACCCTTTTTTTCACATTTTTACTCCAGCTTGGGCTGCAATATAAGAAGCCGAAAACAGGGCCCAAACGACTCAAAAGAGTGTTGGAGATCAAACTTCTCCATGATTTGGATACGGACCTGCAACTGACTAGAGATTTCGTGGGCAACTATGATAATATTTCAATCAGCAAATCATCATTTAAGTAACAAATGGAACTTCTAGGGACACCACCGTGTTTGGCAGATCGAGTGGTAGCGCAGGAAGCATTTGGGTTCTGTTCATTCATCATGAGCTTCAGTCGTAGTCACTCTAAATAGATTCTAATTGAGATGGTATGGGTTGATAGGTAGGTAGACTAGAGAGAGGCAGATAAATAAAAAAACAAGTAGACAAACTAAGAAAAATACAATCACAAAGCAAGGAGTTACCAGATCATAAAGCTCATGAGTCTTGAGAGAAAGCAAGAGGAGTAGCCAGAGATACCCCGAAACAGAATCAACCATAAAGCTGAACCCAAAGAGGAAGCAGGCGCCACAAGGAGAACTTGAAGTGAAATAGAACGAATGGTTTCCACACATACTAAATCTCTTTCTGTGTAAGGTCAAATAAGAAGTCTGTTGTTTTTTTCTTATTTTGACAGCGAGTTTGTTTCTTTTATGAAACTCACTTGAATGAGAAGTTTTCTAAGGAAACTTCTTTTTGGTAGAATTCTAAAGAAAAGGGTTAAAATTCAAAATTACCAAATAAGTAAATAAATAAAAATAGAGTGACAGGCCCATTACCAGTTACTTGTGGCCCATCCGCGTGAGATATCACGTGGGCGCCCATGTTATGGCTTCTAGAAACTACCAGATGAAAGGGAGACGACAAACAATAGAAGGAGAGTTTGATCAATTTGGCTGAGATTCTGATAGCCCAGAGATCCTCCCCATATCTTCACATGAGTAATGAAGTTGGAGAATACAAGAATATAGAAAGCCGCTTGCTTAAGAAAGTCGAAACACGAAAGCATCCATTTCTTCATGAATCCACAGTTGCAACAGGAAACTATCTTTTAGATTTTGGGTTCATTTTTACCCTCAAAATTCCAAAAAATGAATAAATTGCATTGCTTCCAAATTAGAAAAGAACCAAAATATTATATATATACATGTTTATAATCTTACATTTGTAATTTGATT
Organism: Sextonia rubra; assembly: GCA_037013555.1. Lineage (NCBI taxonomy): Eukaryota > Viridiplantae > Streptophyta > Magnoliopsida > Laurales > Lauraceae > Sextonia > Sextonia rubra. Next base: position 14,699,684 of record JASUAD010000008.1, read on the forward strand.
TATTGAAAAGGTTCTAATGTTATTTTTTGTCATTACATATTGATAGACGAGTTGAGTTCGGTTGCAGACTTGGAGGAGTGTTTTATTTTCATTTTAATCTATTTGTATCTGTATGTTGGATATTTATATGGGACTGTATCATTGTAATATTTGTATTTTAGTCTATTTGTATTTGTATATATTAGATATTTATATGGGACCTTATCATTGTAATATTTGTTAAATGAGATAAATGACTTAATGAAAAATGGTGATGGTTGTTTATTTATTTAGCAATATTTGTATGGATGGATTTATTATGTTAAATACAGGTATATGAATGGGTTTATATTTCATACAAGTATAAACAGGTTTATGGGGAAGACTATAACGGAAAAATAGTTATTATAATTTAAACAAATTAAATTATTGCCGACAAAAAATGACTTTTGCCGACTTTTTTTAACGTCAGCAAAAGTAAATAAAAATTTAAAAAAATATATATTGCCGACGCTTCAAAACGTCCGCAAAAGTAATTTGCATTTTAAAAAATAAGTAACATGTAGGTAAAATTTCAATGTAAATTAAAATTAAATAAATGACTTTTAGCGACGTTTCAAAACGTCGGTAAAATGAGAACTAAAAGTTTAGAAAATAGGAGAAATTCTTTGCCGACGTTAAGAATTCATCGGTAAAATTTAAATGTAAATTAAAATTAAATAAAATGACCTTTAGCGACGTTTCAAACCGTCGGTAAATTGAGAACTAAAAGTTTAGAAAATACGAGAAATTCTTTGCCGACGTTAAGAATTCGTCGGTAAAATTTAAATGTAAATTAAAATTAAATAAAATGACTTTTAGAGACGTTTCAAAACATCGGTAAATTGAGAACTAGAAGTTTATAAAATATGAGAAATTCTTTGCCGACGTTAAGAATTCGTCGGTAAAATTTAAATGTAAATTAAAATTAAATAAAATGACTTTTAGCGACGTTTCAAAACATTGGTAAATTGAGAACTAAAAGTTTAGAAAATAGGAGAAATTCTTTGCCGACATTAAGAATTCTTCAGTAAAACTTAAATGTAGATTAAAATTAAATAAAATGACTTTAGCGACGTTTAAAAACATCGGTAAAATGAGAACTAAAAGTTTAGAAAATATGAGAACTTCTTTGCCGACATTATAAATTCATCGGTAAAAGTTAAATGTAAATTAAAACTCAATAAAAGGACTTTTACCGACGTTTGAAAACGTCAGTAAAATAAGATGAGGTTTAAAATTAAATACAAGAAATTGTTTACCAACGTTAAATGTTCGTCGGTAAAAGTGAAATGTAAATTAAAATGACTTTTACCGACATTTTTTAAGGTCGATACAAGTGAAATGTAAATTAAAAGTGAAATTTTTTGTAGCTAAAGATGTAATTTCTTATAGTAAATCGAGGTCTTCAATTTGGGTGCTTCAGGAAGTAGGTGACTATTTTACAGCTCTAAGCTCGTTCGGTCATGAAGATATTTTCTTTAGTTTTCAATAGAATTTTCCTCCTAACTACAAAATCTTCCATGTGAGCATAATTTGTTATAATTCTAAACCAACCGCTATTGACCTAGTCTAATTTGTTAAAATGAGGCCTAGTAATTTGTTATAATTTTACAGCTCTAAGCTCGTTCTGTCATGAAGATATTTTCTTTAGTTTTCAATAGAATTTTCCTCCTAACTACAAAATCTTCCATGTGAGCATAATTTGTTATAATTCTAAACCAACCGCTATTGACCTAGTCTAATTTGTTAAAATGAGGCCTAGTAATTTGTTATAATTTTACAGCTCTAAGCTCGTTCTGTCATGAAGATATTTTCTTTAGTTTTCAATAGAATTTTCCTCCTAACTACAAAATCTTCCATGTGAGCATAATTTGTTATAATTCTAAACCAACCGCTATTGACCTAGTCTAATTTGTTAAAATGAGGCCTAGTATTCTCTCTTTGGATCATGATCGAAGACGAAGCAAAGTTGAATATCTCTTCACAGACGCCACAATTTCAATTGAACGCCAAACCTTACGTATGGCTTCCATCAAATATGGCTGCAGACTTCAACACAAGTGAAAGGTACCCGTACAATGGAGGCCATTTGCATGGGGAACAGTCATGTACAACATAAAATTTGCTCCTGCATACTACAATTGAAAGATATGGAGAGCCCTTCAAAATAAAAGAAAGAAAACTAAAATCTAAGAGATAGAGCAGTGAGAGGAAATTTTTAACAAAGTCAAAACCATGACTTAATGGAGTGAGTGAACTATATAATTGTATTAAATGAAATAGTTTCTTTTTTTTCCAGTTTTTTTTTACTCATAGTATGGCTGGTCAACATAGGGGTGTAAATATGGGCAGGCCGTGGGGCGGCACAGCACAGCCCAAGCCTAGTCCGTACTAGCCTTGGGCCTGTGGGTTAATAGCTGGCACAACGCAGCTCGCATCTTAGCCGCGTTTCACCCCCACAACCACCTCCCCTCCCCCCAGGTGCCCAAAACCTCCAAACCCTAAAAAAAAAAAAAAAAAGGTCAAATGGCATGGGGTGAGGTGGTATTTGTATCTTTTTCATGCCTCAACCCTTTTACCAATCTTACCCTCCCCAACTACCAATAAAAGGGTCAAATGAGGGGTATTTTGTGTATTTTCACATTTTCATAAATCTATTAGTGTCTCCTCATTTCACAACACACATCTACAAACTCTCTAAGTTTTCTAAGTCTCTTTAAAGCTCTATAATCTCTCTAATCTCCCTAAGTTCTCTAAGCTCAATTTCCATCTCTTAGTCTAAAGCCTGGAGTTGAATTGCAAAAAGCTCTCTCTCTCTCTCTCGGATCTCAAGGTATGTATTAATTTAAATTTCAGTTTTGAATTAGCATATACATATTAATACTATACAATGTCTCACCTTCTCTCCTTTCTTATCTAAAGTATCACAACAAACACAATGTTTATAACACTTATTCTTATCTTTTAAAACATTATTTTTGAAAAATAACTAAACCTTCAAAAGACTTCAACTTGGACTTTAGATTAAATGAAATTGATCTAGAACATTTAGATGTAGAACAAAAACATGTAGAAAGCAATACTCCAAATGTAACCTAAACTCACCGTACCTTCAGTAAAAAGAAAAAAAGAACTTCAGGAGTTTGGGAATATTTTGAAATTTTAAAGGTTATTGATCCCACTGGGTTGACAATGGAAAATGCACAATGTAATTTTGTTAAAGAACTTAATAGTTATAAGTCAACATGTAATACCGATCATCTTATTAGATACGTGAAATCGTGTCTGCCTTAATATATCAAAGGTAATCCAAGGGCGGGGGGTAGTGGAGTTCAAACTCAACTATCCCAAATATCTTCTAGTGGTTGTTAGAGGCTTTTGCATATAACCATTCTAAAGCAAGATATCAATTTATAAAATTTACTGAAATTAATCAATTACCATCTTTAATTGCTAAAAATGAATCATTTCAAGACTTTATAAATGCGGCTCTCATCCCCTTGCTTAAAACAATTTCTAAAAATAGTGCACAAAATGATGTAGCAAAAATGTTTTAAAAAAAAAGAGAAAATTTAAAAGCCACTCTTCAAAACATATCAGAAAAAATAGTATTAATTTTAGATTTATGGACATCTAAATAAAACATTGGGTATATTATAATAAATACACATTATATTGATTGTGACTGGACTATGTATAAGATAATGATTTCATTCTCTTTACTAAAGTACCCACAAACTACTGCTAGGATATGGGCCATTATCCTTGAAAGATTAAGACACTATAATATTCAAGATAAAATAATTTCTATAACTTTAGATTTTGCAAATTATAATAATGTTGTAGCTGAAATGTTAAAATAAAAAATTAGACTTAATTTAAATGGGATGATGTTTCACAAAAGATGTGCATGTCACATCTTAAATCTCATAGTACAAGAAAACTTAAAGTTTACTCAGCCGCTAATAAAAGTAATTAAATACATTGTATGTTATATTTTTTTCATCTCCTTCACGAGAACAAAATTAGAAGGAAATTTGTAAAACTCTAAATAAAAATCCCAAAAAAATACAACTTGATATAGAACATAGGTGAAATTGTACATATCAAATGTTAAAAGAAACATGTAATTATAAAAGTATAGGTAATCAATATTGAACTGTATATTTATCACATACAAATACTTCTATTGGTGAAAAAAATTGTCAAATTCTTGAAATATTAAGAGATTTCTTATAAGTCTTTTATGATGCAACATTATTTTTCTCTAGAGTCTATTATCCCACAGCTTCTCAAGCTTTAAACCACTTTTACGAAATTAGTCTTATTTTTGAAAATTATAAAAACATACTAAAATTTCATGTTGAGGTTCTCATAATACTAGAGCAATGCTCCTATAGCATTTTGTTTATCCTTTGTATTAGATCATAGGTTAAAATTAATAGGTTTAAAAACTTTACTTGAAGCAACAAATAATAATATGAATACTACTAACGTAAATAATAATTCTATAATTAAATCTCAGTTAGAAAAAAATTATTTTGAATATTCTACAGAAATGGAAACACCCTCTACCCTTTCGGGCCCTCCTCAACATAAAAAGGGAAAAAGAAGGCTATATGGAGCCTTCTTAGAAATAAAGTTGGAAGCGGAAGTAGTTCATCTTCCTCCAATCAACCTATCAACAAATTATCATTGTATTTACAAAAGCCTCCAATCGAAGTCCTAAACGATGAAACTGATTTCAATCTTTCAATTCGGTGGAAAAAAAGTGAATTAAGATTTCACGTGCTTTCCACCAAAATTCGTGATTTACTAATAGTTTTAGTGTCTATTGTAGCCGCAGAGCAAGCTTTTAGCGCAAGTAAAGACTACTCAACAATAGATGAACGATGCTACTGGAAGAAATTGTGGAGTCCTACAGGTGGAGTCCTACAGGTGCTTGTGATATTGGTTTCTAACAGATAAGAGAAAACACAATTTATTGCCAAGTCATAAAGAAACAAAAGATGACTTTCGGCATGAGATATGCCATAATTCATATTATTCACAAAATTGTTATACTTGTAATTTTTCTAAAATCTTATTCAAGTTAGAGTGTTGGAGATTTATAGTGACACTTTGACATGTTTATACTTGAAGTTTCTTTCTTATTAAGACCACAAAGTTGAACTTATCAAAAATTTGTAAATCTTATTTAAAGTTCTTGTATATTTTCATCAAAGTAATTGTAAACTTTATTTGAGGAAATATAATATAATTCATTTTTTTCTCCAAGTATGGCCAGTTGTTTGTGAATTTTCTATATTTATTTAATTTTATTGTTAATTTTCTTCTCCAAGTATTATATTTGTTCAATTTTTCTCTAGTACAAGTATTTTTCTTAACAAGAATTGGAAACATTAAATAAATAATGGGCTGTCCCATGGACAACACGGCCCAGCTCAGATGGGGCACGACCTAGAATGACACGACTAGGGCAGTGCCTTTAGCCATCTTGGGTTGGCATGATATAATACTTGTACGTCATGACCCATGATCATAAATCAACTAACACAATACAGCCCACATGTACATGCATACATCAACATGAGAGAGTTAACAGATTTAAAAAGAATTTGCATCCTATTGCTTTGATTAGGTTTTACACGAAAATCTCTACAATGCGAACCCCAATGAATAGATCTATTGAAACAACTATGGGATTATGCATGTTTATGTTAAGCTTTTTTTTTTTGTTTTTTTTGGTAAAAAGTGTTGTGTTAAATTAAAAAATAATTGAAAGTTTTCATAATTAATTAAAATACTTCAATTTTAAGGTCCTGCATATACGATTGAATTTTGAAAATTTCCATTCAAAATAAAAAAACAATTATAAGAGCAATAAAATGAAATTTTAAAGAGGGCTGCTGGATAAACACAAAAGGATCTCTCTACACACTAGAGAAAATAAAATTTTAAAATTAAAATTCCCATTTTACCCCCATCCATCTCTCTCCCTCCTCCGTCCTCTCTCCTCCCCTTTCCCTCCGGTTGGCAAAGTCTGGCAAGAGGGAGGTGGGCTCTCCCTCCCTCTCTCTCTCCCTCTTCCTCTCCCCATTCCTCCTCTTCCTCTCCCTCTATCACTGTCATACATCTTCGTCTTCGCCTTCGACAAATCAACGGTTAGGATCTAGTGGCAGGCCTTTCATCCATAGTCCTAGTGCTGGTTCATCCTCTTGGCGATACCGTGCGAAAGGTCGGGGTTCGCCTGCATGGCGATACCAAGCAAGTGGGTGAGAGGAGAGGAAGATGGAGGGAGAGGAGAGAAAGAGGAAGACGGAGAGGAAGGGGGAGAGAAGAGGAAGAGGAGGAATACGGAGAGGAAAAGGACGAGAGAGAGGGAGGGAAAGCCTCCCTTCCGCCGGCTGGACTTCTTTGTCACTGGCCAAAGGGAAAGGGGAGGAGAAAGGAGGGAGGAGGGAGAGAGTGGGGGGGGGGGGGGGGGGGGGGTGCGGGTAAAATGGGGATATTAATTTTTTTAATTTTTTTTCTCTATTGTGTGTAGAGAGATCCTTTTTGTGTTTATCCAATAGCCCTCAATTTTAAATTAGTTTCAAGAGTTGGGTTCCCACACTTGGTTCAAGGTAGGTTCTACGTCTAATTATGCTTAACCTAACCCGTTCGAATCTGTACCCATGACATTTCGGGCCTGGTATTACAAACAATAAACCAATAGATGGATAGAATATTTATGTGTTAATTCGGATGGGTATAGGTTTAGGCCGATCTGTACCAAATCTGACTAGCTCTCATCCCTACAAATCAACTTCTTCACCATTTAGAGGAACCTTGAAGTGGTTTCTTTGCATTTAAGATGGGTTCAAATTTATATATTGGGGTGCGACTAGGATCTAGGGTTGATTCAAATTTTGTTGCCTCACATTGGGGGCTTTTTTCTTTCTCTGGTTTTTAATGGTTTCTTCTTGGTTGTTTGCTTTCTCTCTTTCAATGAAATTTCTTTCTACAAAAAATCTATTTTTGATATTTTCTGAAAACCTTTTTAAAACTCTTTAAACTTAAAAAAAAAACTCTTATTGTTTCAATCATAATATTATTTTGAAAAGTAAAGGGTTGTACCCATTCAAATTTTGAAAAGTAAAGGGTTGAAAAGAAAAGTTAATGGTTTCTTCTTGGTTGTTTGCTTTCTCTCTTTCAATGAAATTTCTTTCTACAAAAAGTCTATTCTTGATATTTTCTGAATACCTTTTTAAAACTCTTTAAACTTAAAAAAAAAACTCTTATTGTTTCAATCGTAATATTATTTTGAAAAGTAAAGGGTTGTACCCATTCAAATTTTGAAAAGTAAAGGGTTGAAAAGAAAAGTTAATGGTTTCTTCTTGGTTGTTCGCTATCTCTCTTTCAATGAAATTTCTTTCTACAAAAAGTCTATTCTTGATATTTTCTGAATACCTTTTTAAAACTCTTTAAACTAAAAAAAAAAACTCTTATTGTTTCAATCGTAATATTATTTTGAAAAGTAAAGGGTTGTACCCATTCAAATTTTGAAAAGTAAAGGGTTGAAAAGTAAAGTTAATGGTTTCTTCCTGGTTGTTTGCTTTCTCTCTTTCAATGAAATTTCTTTCTACAAAAAATCTATTTTTGATATTTTCTGAAAACCTTTTTAAAACTCTTTAAACTTTAAAAAAAAAACTCTTATTGTTTCAATCGTAATATTATTTTGAAAAGTAAAGGGTTATGAGTGCATCCTTAATAATTACATTAGGACGAACAACTTCTAAATTTTGCATGATTAATCGGATTCCACATAAATTTGAAATGAATGTTAATTTGCATTGATTACAATTTTAGGGAGGGAAAAGTTGAATGAGCATCGAAGGTAGGCAGCTGAACCCTACCGCCCAACCAATATCCAATCGGGTGTTTTTTTAGGAAGGGTCAGGTGATTAAACCCACACCCAATGTGGGTTGATGATACTGACTCACATTACCCACATCTAACATGGTCAAACTATGTCACCTGAACCAGCTATGCCCACTTTTATAGACGTTAGGCCCAAGAGCAATGCATTTCAAGTCTCAAGTTAATTTGGAGTTGAGTTAGAGCATCTCCAACAAACTAGTTAAATGCATTTATTTGCTAAAGTAGCTAGCAAAAATTTATTTTTCTAGTAACAACAGATTAAGTAAATGACTAGCTATCATACATTACCAATAAAAGGCTAGCTAAATTTAGCTAGCTACTCTTGGTTATTTTTTAAGATCCTTTGCATTTGATTGGATGGTTGAATTGTTTAATGAGTTGATTGGATATTTAAAATAAATATTAAAAGAAATATAGAAAAAATAGAGAGCATTGCTAGAGATGGCACTAGCTAATGTAGATAAAAACACTTTTTCACTAGCTATTTTAGATATTATATAAAGAGCATTGCTGAAGATGCTCATAGCCTAGAAAAAATCACAATGTACAAATATGTTAAACTTCTATATTGTCTAAATTTTATTTGGATAATGCGGCTTCACTTTGACCCGACACATTTAAATGGGTTATGTGGGTAAACCTTAACCTAACCCAATTAACTGTGGTTAAATGTATTTGACTGGCCCATATAGGATGCATGTCAGTCTATGGTTGTCATATCCAGGCCGATGGTTGTCTAGTCGGGCCAAATTTGGCCACCCCTGAGTTATAGATAGATGCATATATATATATATATATTTATGAGAAGTATTCTTACACACCTACCGTAAAAATTTTTTATGAGACCCACTTGTGGGTCCCATTTGGAGAAGGGGCTAGGGGGAAGAAAAGATTTATGTAACACCACCCCAAATGTCAAGTGTGGCCCCAATCATATGTCCGTAACACCTATATCCATTGCCCAAAAATCCAATCCATTAGGACTGATGCACAATCAAACCAACGGTTTAGTAAATTCGGAGTTGTTTGAAATTTGGGGTGTGTGACTATCAAAAAGGTCTTTATGTATTAAAAGATTTAGATTGGGTGATAGATGGGTCTCACTTAGATTTCTCCCAAAAAAAAGTGATGAAAATTAGTTCTTATAAGATTATTTTTCATTATATATATATCATATATATATATGGAGAATCTTCATACGCATCAGTTTCTCACCATTTTTTTCGTGAGAACTCTAAGTAGAGACCATCTATCACTCAATCCAAACCTTGCAACACACATGGGACCCCATGATAGCAACTCGCCTCAAGTTTTGGTCGGATCCAAATTTATTGGACCGTTAGATTGATTGTACACCAATCCGAACAGAATGGATTTGTGAGTCATGGATGAAGGCGCTAGGGATATGTGATTGGAGCCAAATTTGATATATGAGGTGCTTTCATATAGATCTTTTTAACCCCCCCCCCCCCCCCCCCCCCAAGTCTCATCCCTTGGTGGGGTCCATAATGGGCCCCACCAAAGAGTGTGTACGAAAAGTCCATGAGGGACGTATGCACACGAAAAGGCTCATATATATATATATATATATTTATATATATGCTCTTGGCACTAAGCGTTTAGAATGATTGATTGTGAAACCCATGGGTTCCTGTGTTTTGGTGTCCATGCATTGGACTTAAGGCAGAACCCAAATTAAAAAGATCCAGGAATTGGACCTAAACCGGAACCCAAATTAAAAATGAGTCCAAACATTGGATCCATTCACGAGGTTTTCAATTTGGGTGCCACGGGTTGTACGGGATTCTTTTTCATCTCTAAGTTTGTTATGTCATGAACATGTTTTGTCCATCTTTCAAATGACCTCTCCTTCAGAGTGAAAGATTTCCCTTGTTAGGGTAATTAATTGTAATTCTATACCAACTTCCTTTGACTACTTTAATTTATTGAAATAGGGCCTAATTTTCTCTCCTTTGGTCCAGGGTCGGAGATGAGGCAAGAATAACACCGTAACCTTTCCGCACCCCAAGCACCAGGGACGGACCCAAGAAATGTAACATAAGGCCTTAATGTGGAAGAAATATTGCCGAATGGGGCAAATATAAAAAAAAGAAAAAAACTATAAAAATACCGAATTTGCAAGGGGGTTCTTAAAGATTTTGACATTTTTTTATGTATGGGTGGGGGCTTCATCCCCAAATCCATGAACCTGGTCTGCCCCTGCCAAGCTACATAAAATTTCAGTTAATTCTATAGTCTATTTTTTCTTTTTTTTTTTATCTAGAAGATGAGTATGGAATTCGATTTACCCATTACTCATAATTCTATATTCTGTATGTTATCTATAAGATGAGTATGGAATTTCATTTACTCATTACTAAGTGAGTAACCATTTCTCGATTTTCTTTGAATGTTTGGATTGGAATGGCATGACAAGTGTCTGTAAATGTTTGGAAAAGATCACCATCTCTTCCAAAAAATAGTAAAAGCCGTGAGAGGCTTTTTGCCAGGAAGAAAAGAAATTGTCAAGAATTTGGTTAATGGTACTGTATATGATTTAATTATAATTTTGCCATTTATAAAAATAGTAAAAATAAAGACAAATCACATATGTATGAATGAAACCTTACTTAGTAGTAAGGAGTGGTTGTTCTCATTTAGAGGTCCCAAGTTCAAATCTGACCCTCTTCCACTTTATATACGTGAGTTCTTATTACCTTAAATGTGTGAGTTGTAGTTTGTCTCTTCACATGTGCACAAGTTCTCATTACCTCGCATGTGTAGGTTGTGTGTATGTGTGAGTTATATTTGTTTCCTCATATTAGTACGTCCCCATTATCTTGTATGTGTGAATTCTGTCTATATTCTCATATGTACAATATTGCCGTGCATGTGTGAGTCCCCATTCCCTTTGATGTGTAATTTGTATTTGGTAAATTCTCAAGTGCTTATCAAGGGCTCATAATAGTACATTAAAATGGCAAACACGACAGTCAGATCAAAAGATACGACCGCAAAAAGGCCCATCAAATCAATCTCGCTTGAGCCCAACACCCAATAAAATATTCTAGAAACTTGTTCTGCATCAATAAATCTGTATTTTGCATATAATAAGATCAATATTCCTTTGGTTAACTCTAAAACCGAATAGTTAAATTTCATTATTTTTTTTGGTTTTTTGAAAACCAGATTTCAATTTTTTTTATTTTGATAATTTGGTTTCTTTTCTAATTTATTTAGTCTAATGTTTTCCAAGAAGCTGGATAAAGCCCCTCTTAGTGCATGCCATTGGCAAAAAATCCTGACAAATGACTGGCTGTGTAAGCCAATCATACATCTGCGGATAAAGATTTATTTGTCAGCATCTTTAGTACTCAACTGTGATCCTTATCAATATATATGAAAAAATTACTCAACTAAAATGGTATCTGTGGTGATGTTTATGGCATTATGTCTTTAGATTATTAGTTAAGTCTTGATTATATATATTAAGCTTATATGATTTGATTTTGAAATTGAGCTCTAATTTCACAAATAATTAAGAATTTGAGCCTCAATTGAGATTCCAATTTTCCTCCGATTTTGAATTTGAGAGAAATCTTAGGAACTTATCTTTATCTAAACTTCTAATATCTTAAACTATTAATCATTCTATTAAAGTAAAGCCCGCTATGATACATCTACAGTTGAGTCTGTATTTGGCCAACCTTGCTTTATCCTGATTTTGGACTTTAAGTTGAGTACTTAGGCCAACTTGGACTATTTAGTTGTGCCCATTTAATAGACGAGCCATACTTGGATATAATTTAGACTAAATATTATATAATAATTTTTTACTTTTTAATATTATAAATTATATATTGCCTATGCCAAGTGCCGGCATGGTTTGCTAGTAAATATGAAGGACCTATGGAGATTGTTCTTAAGAGGTTTGGAAATTAGAAATTCCATTCTACATTACCTTCATCCCCTCATACATAAGATGTATAATGTTGCTCCTTTTTCACATGGGTTGTTTTTTTTTTTTTTTCTTTTTTTTTTTTTGTGGTGTTGGGGGAAGTAAATTTGCCACCCAAATTCAATTATTCATGTCTATTGTTGATAAGAATTTGAATAATAGGCAAGAGAAGCTTTGATGCACATTCGGTCAAAAAAGATTTACTGCTTTCATTAGGGTTAAATTGTAGTTTTCAATGATCTTTTTCTTAATTATCTCAAATGTAGTTTCCTTAATTTACCAAAAAAAAAAAAAAAACGAATGATCTTTTTCTTAATTATCTCAAATGTTTGTTTCACTTATGCTCTAATCTAGGCCTTGTAGCCTGAGTGGGTGCTGACTGTCTTCATTTGGTTCTGGTGGATTGTAAAGCTTCCTTTTGTATTCTTTTCGGGGCTCTTTAGCCTTTGTACATTCTTCTCTCCTTCAATACAAATTTTCCAATAGAAAAAAAGACTCATGCTCTAATCTGCAGGAAGTATTAACATTAGCTTTGATAGAGAAGATCGCTAAAATAACAACATTGGAACTTGTATTGGAAACAAACTAGGGTTTCATACAAAAGAAGAAATTCATACCTCATTGCACAAGGGTTTACATGGTTCAGAGATGTGGTTATCTGGGCAGGTGAGATTTGATCATTCACTGGATCAATCCTCATAATCTTCTCAAATTCCAAATATTTACAACATCTAACAGGGTTTGGGAATTTTTAGTCTTATTGGGAACTCTGTCTCGCTAATTGTTTATGAACATTCACTTGGGCAAATTTAAAATCTGGCCCAAGTAGAACTTAGCTTTGTAAAATCTGTGATAAATACCAAATGAATTCACAACGAATACTAAATCCTTTTTTTCTTTTCTTTTTCGTGATTTCTCCGGTAAAACTCTGGTCTATTTAGCTTTCTTGAACTTGCTTGTACTCTTATCTGTTTCAGACGTTTTGGCCAAAATAGGTGAAAATGGCTTTATGATGCCTGTTTAGATTTTCATATTACAGAAGAAACAGGTAAGAGGAACAATCACATCTACCAACAATGTGAGCCAAAAAAAAAAAAAAAAACAATGTGAGTTGTTTACAATTATGTGGACAATGTAAATTTCACATCTAATCTCCGAAAAGAATCAGTTAGGCACTACTCCCACAATAGGCATCAATACATTGAAGATCAAAACCCTAAAAAATTCTCATTGCCAAAAGTTCAGATGGTCTCCGAAGCAAATGAGAATCTTAAAAACATTGTAAGTCATTTGTGGAAAGATAAAAAAATCGATAATTTACATTCATTAATTATTTATAACATTGTAGAAAAATTCTGATCTATCTGGCTTGTTTGATAGTCTAAAACTACATGAAAATTTCTGAATTTGAGGCTCCTCCAACGATCCATAAAAAATGCGGTCAAAATATGTATAATGGCCCCCAAGAATTTATGTTGATGATGAATCTATTTAGGTTTTCCATTATCAAATGAAAATAGGTCAGTGTGGAAGAATAACGTCTCCCTACAGTGTAAGCTATCTCATTTCGACGAACAACTTAAGGATTACATATACTACTCTCCCAGTAGGCAACAATATAGTTAAGTTCAAAATAAAAAATATTTACATTGTAGTTCAGTCTACATAGTTTAAGCAGTCTGAGAAGCAAATGAGAATCTTAAAAACATTGTAAATCGTTTGTGGACTAACATAAAAAAAAGACCACTAAAATTCACACTTAAAATTGGCTAGAAGGTTGAATTATTATGACAGAATGCTCTTCTTGGCGATAAGAACGAAAAAGTGTCATAGAAATGCTTCTGTTGACCGTGAAACTGAAATAGAAAGCATTGCTTGGCAATAAGAACGAAAATGGGTGTCATAGAAAAGCCTTCGTTGTCCATGAAAATGAATTAGGCACTCAATATAGAATTGGTGCCTTCAAATGGGCTGTGTTTTTTTTTTTTAAATCAAATTTGCATTAGACTAATATTAAAATAACATAACATCTTCTGCAAGAAAATAACATGATTTCTAGAAGATGGAGAAGAATCCATCTCTTACAACTATAAGCAATATGTTTAGCATAATGGCATGCTTATGGGAAAGGAAACCCAAGGCACAAAGAATAGCTAAAATAATCAAATGAATACAAACATTTAACTTATATAACGTCAAATCTTACTCTTTTCTGTCCCCTATTGGTTTCTCCTTCTCTTCAAGAAGCTCCTCCAACAAGCTATCGTCCAAATACTCAATCTCGAAAACCTCTTTTCCATGGGAGGTAGTAGAACTCCCCACCCCTAAATTCTCATGTGGAATGGTAGCTGTTGTGAGAAAAGGCTGAGTGGTAGAAGAAGAAGATGATGAAGACAATGACGATGATGAAGATGACAACGAAGAGGGTGGAGGAAGATGTTCATGAGGGAAATTCAGGATGGCAAGATGACCCCTCATCTCATAAGCGGCCCGATCGTATGCGCGGGCCGCCTCCTCAGCGGTGTTGAATGTGCCCAGCCAAACGCGACCGCCTTGCCTAGTCGAATCACGAATCTCAGCCGCATATCTTCCCCACGGCCGCCGTCGGACGCCTCGGTAGCGAACCTCTACTCCTCCCCCTGCTTCTTTGTCTTCCTTTGCTTTCTTCTCTCTTCGATTCTCCTCGTCCATGCTTCGTGTTACGCAAGAAAGAAGACCAAAGTCCCGTTTAGCTTTTTGTAAATTGTGTCCAGTAAAAAAAGAAAGGATGGTGTCGAGACAAATGGGTTCATGGTGTTTTATATAGTAGCAGTTTTTAACGTCTTCCGGAGGGTCAGATCTGACGGTGGGAAATGTCAATAGCAAATCATGAATTTTCATGGTGAACTCACACATTCTATTAAAAAACGAGAGTCGCATGGTTCTATTCATCAGGGTCAACACTAATTGTGTTCAGATGCTTACTATTCCTTGAGATAATGAACAGTTACCGGGACATAGGCCTTGTCGCCTTCGGGGGCCATTGTGAAAAAAAGGAAAAAAAATCTTGGGGGCCTATTGCTAAAATTGGCTTTAAATTCCCATTTATCTAAAGGTCTTTTTTTTTTTTTTTAAATTTAGGCCGGGGCCTTGCCCCCAACGCCCCCCAATTCCACCCCTGATAATAAACTTAGGCACGTGTGCAAGATCCACACCAACCATCAACTTGGTCCCACTTCAGATCTGCCCAACCATGGAGATTGCTGTAGTCAACCGATTAAAAAAAAAAAAATTTGCTGTACTCAATGGAGGACAAAAAATTTGTTGGTTCACTTAATACAGATTAAGTCAACCAAGTCTCTTCAAAACCCTATCCTTCCTTTTTATCCTTAAAAATTGTTTCATTTGAAGTGTTAGAATGGCCCAAATCAATAAGATGTTTTGTTGCCTTCATGATCCATTGTGGGCCCTACGTTAAAATGGCCTCCTAAATGCAGGGTCAAAAAATGTCCCAAGACTGTTATTTCTAGCTATATATTATTCCATAACATAAGTTCACGATCGGCAAGCACTTTTCACCTGAACGATATTATAATACTATCAATGGAGAATTGTGCCGTCTTTCTTAAATAAATCTTAAGTTCATCCCCCTTGACCATCCTTGAGGAGGTACGTCGTGATTTTGACCACCCATTTGGTGGGCCATACTGCTGATAGGTCGATGGCAGAAACCATTGGGCTATCTTAGCCGCCCAACGCTGTAAGAATTATCCTTGTAGTGCCGGCCGCACACTAATTCTACAACTGATGAATGTGGCACAATTGGTCATCCATAGTGGGACCCATAATTCCTACATTTAGATGATCAACCATAAAGACAGATGGGGTGGACCATGATGATGGGAGAGAAGTGTCAAACCTTCCTTGACCTCTAATTACTAAATTATTAATGGTCACATCGTCACAGATGATCTCATAATTGTGGAAGCCGAAGACTTAATGGGTCGATGGCGTTGAACGTTAAAGACCACAGGCTTGGAAGGACTGTGAGAATAATCTAGAAGGCAACCGGCCAACCCGCTGATGCCAATTTTGGGAAGGGAATATAAAAATGGCTATATTTTAATCCCAGATGATCTGGGCTGATGGCAACATGATTCCTTGTTCAGTGAGAATGGAGCGGCTCGCTTTGCTTAATCTAAGCCATAAAAAAAAAAAAAAGAAAAAGGAAAAAGAGGCTCAAATGCACTACTTGTTATGGACCAACGGCCAAATCATTGACAGCTCATTGGTGACGAGTCTCCCTCTCTGTATAAATAACCTAGGATCATTTCGTGGTTTGGTTGGTCAAGAATTTGGGAAGGGTCTGTACCTATTTGTGAGTACAATTTTGGAGACAAAAAAATATATATGGTGCTATATAAAAATTATTAAGGTAATATTTGGTTTGCATAAATGATTTTGGGTTAGAATGAATGATGGTTGGAATGGAATGAGATGGGAATGGTCATTCTATTTCAATATTTGAATTTGTCTTTGAAATGGTGGGTGGAATGAAATTCCTATGCCTATCCTTCTATTTAGAATGCATGAATTAAAGCATGAATAAAATAAAAAATTTAGTATTTTTACCAAAATATTACTATTTTTCTCTTCATTTTTTGGTGGTGGTGGTGGTGGTGGTGGTGGTGGGTGGGTGGGTGGTAGCGGCAATGGTGGTGGTGTGTGGGTGGCGGTGGTGGCGGTGGTGGTGATAGGTGGCGGTGGTAGCGGTAGTGGTGGTGGGTGGGTGGCAATAGGTGAGGGCATTTTTTTCTCAATAAAAAATGAGTTTGGAATAGAATGGTCATTTCTTACCTTCTCTGATAGAATGACCATTCCCTCATATAGGGGAACGACGATTCCTTTTGGAATGAGCATTTCGTTCATTTTGGACGAATCAAACACAAAAATGGGCATTCCAATAGAATAGTTATTTCATTCTAGCTCCCATTCAAGCAAATCAAACGGTAGCTAAGTGATTTGTTTAGAGAACCATGTATTCTATTGTTCTCTGAGCTATAGTTTCTCTTTGACCACGTAACCCATTTACAACCTATAAAGTTTGTGTCTGGTGCTTTTTTGGCTTCTCTAAAAGGATTATCTTTGCTTAGTTTTACAACAAAGCTAGCATTACACCCATTTTCCTCTGCAGAAATCCACTTAGGATCCTTCAAAACATGTGGAACTGTAGATGGTTAAGAGAGATCAGTGACAGACTGGAATAAGAGCTTGATGTGCATGATGGATGTTCTATTGCTAAAAAGGAGTACGGAGGTTTGCAAATACCATCATGTAGCCACATTAACAAAGGGTGAGTAGAAGGACGTTTGGAAATATGGAGGAAGGGACATTTGGTGAGTTGGTTGGGCCAACCATAATTTGTAACAATATTAGAAACTGGGTATGCTAATATTATTATCTATGATTAATTGTAGTGTGATTTGCAAATAAATGTTCTCAAGAAAATTGTAAGGATTTTTGTGTTGGCTAATTAATGGATTGGACAAAACTTGGGTCCAGTGGTGCTTATATTTTATATTTTTTTAAGATGGACTATGGTTCAAATCGCCAGAAGAGTTGAAGAGAAGAAAATCAGAAAAATTTAACAAAGGCTGCTCGATAGATCTAATAGTTGTTCGATCGATCGAATGCGATTCAGAACAATACTTCGATCGATCGGACCCTTGCTCAATTGATTGGACGGAGTTCAGAAACCTAATGACTTTCTGCAGAATTATTTTTAGTTTGTGCGAAGATTAGTAACTGGGGTTTTACAAGGGCTATCTTAATAAGGTATGAATTGTGGGTTATACAAAGGCTTTTTCTTCCAAAACTAAAGCACAGATCTCAAAATTCTAAGTTCAAAATATTCTTTGGGGCTAATCATTATTCGTTAGAGCTTCCAATGAAGAGAATTTGCTGAAGGTTTTGAGTTCTCAAGTTGTAGTTTCTATTTCATCGTAAGAAATTTGTTGCTTTTACTTTATCATTGGAGATCGTTGTCTTGGTGCATGAGATCCATTTAGCCTTATAGAATTAAGGTGGTCATTAAGTGTAGAGTATAGGGCACGCAAGGCATAGTTGTGTCGTGAATTCTTGCAAGAAGAACTACATCTTATGGTTAAAGTATTGACTATGTAAGGTCGTGTGTATATTTTGTAACTATTCGAGATTAGTACTTAATTAGTCTATTATGACTCGTGGTTTTTTCCCACAGGGGTTTCCACGTAAAAATCTGCTTGTCCTTTTCTTATGTGGTTGATTGTTGTTGTTTGTAGGTTACCTTTACCATTCTGCTGCATATTATTTGGCTTGTAGTCTAAAAATCTGGAACTCCAAAAACTTTTACTTGATATCAAAGTGGGTTACACTAAATTATTGTAATAGATCCTTTTAGATTTCTCGAATGAAATTCAACCAAGAAGGCATATCTACAACTAGGCCTCCTTTTTTGGATGGATCTAGTAATTATGCATACTGGAAGGTTAAAATGAATAGTTTTCTTAGTTCCATAGATAAAGATGTCTGGTGTATTGCTCTAAAATACTACTCTTTACCCACGATTGTGCTACTAGAATATCTAGTGAAAAACAAAGTGAGGAGTGAACTAAAGAGGAAAAACATATCTTTAATTCCAACAATAAGGCCATAAATTCTATGTACAATGGAGTATTCCCATATGAATTTTGTAGGATCTCCACTGGTTCAACTGCAAAAAAAGCATGGGACATCTTACAAAAGGTTCATGAAGGAACTGAATTGGTTAAATGGACTAAATTGCGATGCCTAACTACTACCTTTGAACCTCTTAGAATGGCTGATGATGAAAAATTTAATTACTTTTATGCTAAGCTAAGTAACATTGTGAATTTATAGTTCAATCTCGGGGAATTAGTTCCTGAAGATAAGATCATCAGAAAAATTCAAACAAATTCTTAATTCTCTCCTAGATAGCTTGCATGCCAAGGTAGTAGCAATTGCTGAAAATAATAGGGTAAAGGCTATCAAGGTTGATGATTTGGTAAGAAACCTTCAGACTTTTGAGACAAACTTCATTATAGATCGAAAAGCTAACTCAAAAGGACTTGCCTTGAAAGCTACTAAAGAATCTATAAAGCCTGTTGAAAGTGATTCAAATTTTGAGAAAGTTGATCCCCAATTGGCTGCTCAGTTAATGACGCAATTCGTGTGACTTATGAAGGGGAAGAATACTGATATTAAGTTGCCAAAATTGTTTATAAAAAAGCCTTCTAAAGGCATTTAGTGTTATGAGTATAAAGGATATAGACACATTACCAATGACTAGGGCAATAAGAAAAAGAAGGTGTACAGAAAGTCTCTCAATACAACTTGGGATGATAATTCTTTTGTAGTAGAGAAACAAGAGAAACAAGAGCCTGAGCTTGACCCATCCCATATTGTGAATGGCAAGTATATAGCTTTCATGGCTAGGACTAATTCTATGTCTTCTCCTGTCTCCTCTAAAGTTGATTCTGAAGATGAAACTAATGAGTTAAAAGAAGAACTTGATTAGAAGGAAGAATATCATATTTTGTTTCAAAACTCTATGAAGATGGGCAAGATGAATCAAAAGGTTGCGATCAATTGATAAGCTACAAAAGAACAGATTTTTTCACTAAAGGCTGAATGAATTGAGTGAAACTTGTGGTAAGGTAAAATTTTCTAATAATCAGAAGAATAATTTGGCTAACAAGTTGCTAATTATTGATTTTAAGAATTCTACTCAAGAGATGAAAGAATTGAAGAACAAATTGCACACTTATCAAACTGAAAATATTGAATTGAATGCCAAGTTGAAAATGACATTGTCAAAGTTAAATGTTTCCAAAGGACTGCTTGATAAGATGAATGCTGATTCTGCAACACCCAATGATGTATGGTGTAATTAGAAATGGACTAATGACAAAAATGGTCTTAGATATGATCAAGATGCATCTTCTTCAAAGGCTAAAGGTAAAACTATTCATACTAAAAGTTTTTTAGCATCAAATGCTCTACATGCTGCTAGCACAAATCATGTAGTGAGTAGTGCAAAGAAGAATGTGTCTAGTCTTAAAGCTACACCTACATGTCATCATTATGGAATTAAAAGACAAATTAGAGTCCATTGCAATAAGTTTAGAACTATAAACAAAGAACAATCAATGAAAGAAGCAAATATCTTAGCCAATGATCAAGACTAAAGCCATTTGAGTTAAGAAAAATGTTCTGCTTAATGTATTGGTATACACTATGTTGAGATTCTTAAATTCGTAAGTGTGGGTACCAGAATCCAAAAGTTCTTGATTAAGAACATCAAGCCCCTAGCCCTAGCGACTACAAGGATATCATTAAGGGAGAGTGACAATTAAGAAGGAGCTATTGCTAAATCCTAATTGACAATTATGCTGCATGCTAACATCAATAAGTTTGTCAATTATAGACAAAAAGGGGGAGATATGTAGAATCAAGGGGAGTCGGATTAAAGACAGTTGGAGCTGAAGTTGGAATTCAATTGGCACAGAGCTAATGGCATGCAAATTTTTGCAAATTGGTACAAAATTGATGTTACAAATTTTTTTGTAATTCATTGTACTAAATGTAATTATGGTTTTATTTTTGGATAAATTGAATGTATATAAAGTTTTGTCCATAAATTGTCAAAGGGAGAGATTGTAAGGATTTTAGTATTGGCAAATTCATGAGTTGGATAAAACTTGGGTCCATTGGTGTTTATATTTTATATTTCTTTTAGATGGACTATGATTCGAGTCCTCAGAAGAGTTGAAGAGCAAAAAATAAAAAAAACTAGACAAAGGCTGCCCTTGCTCGATTAATTGGATTTGAGTCCAAACCATAATTCGATTGATTGAACCCTTGCTTGATCGATTGGACGGAGTTCAGAAACCCACCGAATTTCTACAAATCTATTACTAATTTGTGCTACGATTAGTAAGTTGGGTTCTACAATGGCTATCTTAATGAATGGCACAAATTATGGGTTATAAAAAAGGTTTCTCTCCTAACCCCAAAGTGCAGATGTCATAATTCTAAGTTAAGAACATTCTTTGGATATCATCCTTATTCCATAAGCTTCCATTGGAGAGAATTTACTGAAGGCTTTGAACTCTAGAGCTATAGCTTTTACTTCATCGTAGGAGATTGTTGCCTCTACTTTAATGTAGGAGATCATCGTCTTGGTGCGTGAGGTGGTCATCGAGCATGGAAAGCAAGGCATGTAAGGCATAGTCGTGTCATGGATTCTTCCAAGAAGAGCTACATCCTGTGGTCGAGGTACTGACTGTATAAGGTTGTGAGTATATCTTGTAATTGCTCGAAATTAGTACTTAATTAGCCTGTTATGACTCTTGGTTTTTTCTCATAAGGGTTTCCATATAAAAATTTGCATGTCTTCTTCTTGTGTGGTTGATTGCTTTTAATTGCAAGTTATCTTCATTATTTCGTTGCATATTGTTTGGCTTGCAAGCTAGATATCCGGGACCCTAAAAAATATTCAAGAAAATTTTCAAGTCCTATAAAATTCTTCTGAGAGAAGCCAGGTAAGAAATGCAAGTTGCCATGAGCATCATGTCAACATTTCTTAGTTGTAACTCTATATTTGAACTCCAACTAGAGTAAAGGGTTGACTCTCTTGGGTAGGTTGTTTGGGAGGATTCTTTGTTAGATTGGCTTGTAGGAATAGCTCTCCAAGGTATTGCTTTTTAATATTTCCTTTATTGCATTTGGTTTGTTAGGGTTGTGCTTTATTTACAAAAAAAAAGGAAAGAAAAAAACCTTGTCTGGGGTAGAACTCACTTTAAGTTTGAACATTTGTTAAATATGTGATTTTCACTTCCTTTTATGTTGATTTTTAATAACATATTTCATATGTGATCAATCTAATGGTGTCATGGGCTCAACTCTTTTTCTAACAACCCAAACCCACGACTCATATGATATTGTCGACTTTGGCTCATGGGTCCGTCCAGTCCTATCTTTCCGTATGATTTTAAAAGGTGTCATGTGGGGTTAAGATTAGATCACCCGTACATATATACCAAAGTCTGATGTGGGACTCATTCACCACTGTATGCCTAGTCCTTAAGAGTTTTTCCGCCCTCTCTCTCTAAGTGGATGTTGTGGGATCCAAAGCCCTTCTACAAAGGGGCGACAAGGGTGAAAAACTCCCCCATAATTGCACTTAAAATGATGATGAATGCAATGGAATCAAGTCCAACATCACACATTTCAAGCTCAAAGAATAATGTAAAAATAATTACCGTTCATCATTAAATCCCCTTCAAGTACATTTTGGTTGGGGGGGGGGGGGGGGGGGGGTTTAATGCTCTAACCTCGGGAATGTAGGTTGTCACAAGTTTTGAAAAATTACAACCCCTTCCTATGGTCTTAGATGTGATCAAAATTGAAAGTTTTGGCCACCGTTTGTCCCTGTTTCCGCTACTGTTTGCTTCTATAGTGCCTTCAAAGTGTTGGAACTTGTATTTTTTGACTTTAAAAGCATTGAATGATCACTAAGAGTGTTGAATATGACCGTAGAATTGCTTATGATCTTTGGCAATCACCACTTTTTTGTTATAGTTCTCTTTTGTTCAAACCGAGAAAGGGTGCTTTTGAACAAGTAATTGAGGCCAAAGTTATGTTATTCTGATCTTATGATTTTCAATAAATAGAATGAAGCCTAAAAAGGCTTATTCAAAACTTTAGAAATAGCCTGAAGCCCTTTAAGTGGGAGAACCAAAGAAACACTGTCCCATCCATTGATATGCTTTATGGCCTTGAAACTCATTTTTTCTGAGTGATAAGCATTTATATTTTCCTCCCCTAAACCATTTCTCACCATAATTTTATGAGAGAAAGAAGAACAAAGGGTGAACTTGGAAGTTTGAAGCATGTAGAGCCTTTGAATCTTGGTTGGAACTTGAAATCCTTGCTTGGAGCTTCATTAGAACCTTTCCAACATTTCAAACTTTACTTCCTAAGTGCCCAAACTTGCCTTTTTATAGACTTCCTAGGTAGTTGGAGGAGTTGTGGGAAGTTATAGTTTGAAATAAAATGAAGAAACTGTTGAAAACCATCGGGAACCACTTAATAGGTGTCCGTGACCGTGGCCATGCCTAATTTCAGTTATTTTTACATATGTGACCTATTTTCATCAGTTTGGGGCCTAAACAATATCCGATCTTCACAAAAATTGGAAGGATGTTTTCTAACATAACTTTTAGTGCGTTAGAGAAATTTCAGTATGTTTTGTCTTTTTGAAGTTGATCAGCCTTCCCTTTGACTTTTCATGAAAATGGGCCCTTGTATCAGCTATTTGAGACCCAAATGAGCTTAAATTGACTTGACACTTGGAGGAATTGATGTCAAGTGCATCTTGAAGTGTCCATCCAAATTTCATATGGTTTGGATTTGTAAAAGTAGGATTTTTACCAATGGCCCACTTGTTGCATATTCTAAGTCAATATCCTCTTGTATTGTAGGCAGTCAGTTTGTTTTCTACCCGAATGATATTCAATTGATTTGAAACTTTGAGGAGTTGACTTTGAGTACATTTTGAGTCTCTACTCCAAATTTCATTAGCATTGGCTTCCTAGAAGTAGGATTTTGGTCAGTGACCTCAAGGTTGGGGGGTTACTGACCCCTGACCAGACATGTAGCTAAAGTAGGATCAAATGAAGTCCCCTTGGTTTGAAGATTTGCAAAGTCATTGCTAAATATGACTTGAATTTTGCATCTAAATATCATCAACTTTGGTCCCTTGGAAGTAGGACTTTGGTCAGGGGCTCATTGACCGAAAGTTAACATGTTTATTGGACTTTGGGTCAAGTGACATCAATTTGACCTGAAATTTTATACAGTCACCCCTAAATATAATTTGACCTGAAATTTTGTAGAGTCACTCCGAAATATGATTTGAGCTTCCTCAAGGAGTTTCAACTGATTTTAACATGTAGAAGTATCAGTTGTCACAATAACCACAAAAAGCTGGCAAATAGTTACCAAAGCTTGAGTTTGAGCTTAAATGAAGTCTAAATTCATTGAAACTTTGAAGTATCATTCCTATTCACGTTTTGGAGTTTTTATATGATTTTCAACTACTTTGGTAATCCCAAAGCTTGAATGTGTTTAGTGAACCCTAAGTCTTGAGTCAATGAACCTTGAATTTAATGGTTAAGGAGTTAAGTGACTAAATGAAGTCCATTATTTCTGAAATTTGAATAGCTATACTTTGAGCTTATCTGAAGTTTTCTGAGTGAGTTGCATCAATTTTGAACATTTGGTTGCAGTAATTGATCCGGCATTCCATAATCTTGGCTTTTATGTGCCCTTGGCATAGAATTTGCTTATGAAGTCTCACTACGACATTTGTGATTTTTTACAATTCAATAAGTGCCCCTTCGAGGTGCAACTGTTAAAATATGAAAATTTTTATGCCTTGAAATAGCCAATCTGTATAAATGGTGAATGGTTTGAGGAAAGTAACTCTGTCAAGGTAGGTGTATGCCTAGACTTGAAACTTTGATCAGAAGCCATGCAGGGTTTGATGATGAAATTTAGTAAAAGCATAAAGAATTCTAGTTTTTTGTTTGCCCTATTTTCACAGGTATCAAAAGTAGTATCTCCATGCGGAATGTGGGGAACACTCACAAAAAGAAATTCCCAAGGTTTTGGAAAATTCAGAAGTTCATGAATTTGGTTTAGGTTTTGAAAAGTGGATTTCATTTTTCTCATGACATATTTATTACAAATATTTAAAATAGCACCTCTATGGGGATTGTAGGGAACACTCACTTAATGAATCCCTGAAGTTTTAAGAAAAATTAAGGTTTAAATTTAAAATAAATTTGGCTTTAGAATTTCATAGATTTTTGGTTTATTTTCAAAAAATCAAGGTTAGGTTTTGACTTGGTTTGACATTAGTCAAAATGGGGTGAAGTTTTGAAAAAGATTGGCTTTTATGGATTTTATCTAGAAAACAATTTCATGATGACAAGTTTTTGCTCAAAATTGAGTTTGACACCCCACTCCCCTTCCTTCTTTTTTTTTTTTTAACAAAATACCGTAAGTGGGTTGATTTTTGCTATGGGAAACCATTTCTTTCTTTCTTTTTTTTTTTCTCTTGTTTTGGGTAAAATACACGGAGTGGGTTTATCTGTGTTGTGGAAATTTGTATGATCACATTTGAGAGAATGGGCCACTCTACTAGAAAATATAGTAACCTTGGATGAAGAGGGCATTATTCGTGTGAACTTGGCCAAGGTATGGACCCCATTGCTAAAACAATCTATGTCTATGGAAAAAGTGGCTAGCAGCAGTCATGTTGTGGCCATGGGAGAGGGAGCTGCACGCTATGGACCCCACTTGCCTAACCACACATGGTCATTTACGAAGGAGATCAGCAGTGACCATGACATCGGTCCCACTGCTTAAACATGTAGTGTCCATGTGGACCTGAGGGAAGGGAGGAGTGCCCGTGTGGACCCGAGGACAAGCCTTGCGTTCGGACACAACCCTTTAAAGAGTGAGTTTGCACCTTCTTTTCTCCTGTTTTGTTGCTCGAATCAGTTGAGAAAGAGAAAGATAAAGAGATTAAAGCACCAAGAATTTGAAGCACCCCATCTTCTCATTTTCCATCTTCCAACTCACATACTTGACAACTGTGGAGAGCTACCATGGTTGGTGTCACACCCCGATCCCGGGAATTTGGGGATTTGAGTGGGCCCCTAGGGCATGGATATGTAATCCCGTAGGATTCCGTGCCCTGAAGAATTATGCACGAATTCCTACAAAGGAGATTCCACAGGAATGTGTGAGGTAAACCAACACACGTATGGGCATAACTCATCATAAGTGAATGCCTGCGAAATACTCAGCAATAATCAAGAGCAAGTTAAAGAACAAATCCCTTTTTATACATAGGTAGGTATATACATATACATCAGTGCTAAAGTCCTTCAATTACATTTCCTTCCATTCAACTTAATTTAAAGGTCGGATACAAAAGGTCCAAACCCAATGAAAAACCAAAAAGGTGGCCGTCACAGCTCCAACACTGACGCACTCTGAGGGATGACTAATAAAAGATATCGTCATCCTTCCAATTGTCTATACCTCGAGGTACCGTTGGGGCACTCTCCGGGGGAACGTCAACACCCGAATTGGGACCGGGTTTTGTACCTACAATACCAAGGGTAACACTGTTAACATGACGGTTAAGCAAGTACTGAGGCATATGAAGCAAGTATAACAATACATATCAACTGAACTTAATAGTATACACTGATTTAAAGAGAGCAATGGTAAATTACTAGACATATAGTGCATGAGTGGCAATGAATGAGGTATTACGATCAAAACATACTATGTACTGATTGGCAACCACGATGCTCTATTCTCCCAAAAGGGAGCATACATATGGGTCGCTAGGGGATCAAGCTAGCTTCCCGAGAAGCGTCGATAACTCCTCCATAAACTATTGCAGTAGTGACATACATATACCTAAATGGCACAAGCTAAGTTGTGCCGACTCAGAATCAATCATACTAGTCATAACATACATAAGGAGTAGTCAATCATGGAAGTAATGAATAATTAAACGAAACACATGCATATGGGCTACAAAGGTCTGAACCTCGGCTATACCCTTGGCTAGCAAGCATACACTCAGTAGATGCTCTGGCTTGTCAGACACGCATTCATTAGAAGCTCAGGTCTGAATTGCCTCAGGGCTTGCTAGAGGAAGTGAATCCGATAACGAGTTATGTCGAAGGTAATATATCATAGCAATATGAATGCATTCAGATCGAGTAAGTATCCCAGAATCACTATCCACCCTATATTATGTAACCCATGATCCCCAAGGACATTCAATACGATGTACTCATAAGACGTCCAGTGTCATTGTGTTACCATGTCTTGGTATCACCTCATATGCATATAAGACACTCCTTTCTTATGCCAATATCCATGACTTGCCATTGGGAGATCATCCGGAAATAATTCGTTCTCTCCAACATGTGATTACCATTGGTCCAGTGTAGTGGTATGGAAAGTGCCAACACTAAAGCCCTACAAAATCATTGAAGGTTCTTAACACCCTATATTGACTGGGTTCTTATGGCTTAGCCGTGTACAGTGCTACGGCTTAGCCGAGTGGTTCGGATTCCTTTCTAGATTTCAGGCGCAGTTACAGTTTAACCGTATGTTGGCCTACGGCTTAGCCGTGCTAAGCCTACAGCTAGGATACGATTGGGTTACGGCTTACCCGTAGTTTATTTCACGGTGCAGCCATAGGTAAGCCGTAGAAGGAGTTGGGTTTCTCGAGCTCTCTGGAAAGCTCGCCGTAGGAAGACCTATGGCTCGGGTACGGGCTGGCCATGGGTTAGCCATAGTGCATTTCACGGTGTGGCCGTGGGTAAGCTGCAGTACAAAACCGAGTTTTGTTACTCTTTGGACTTTGAGCCGTAAACACTCACAGTTTAGCCGTAGCTTCGCCGTAAGCTTCAAAAACCTGAAGTCAGTTCTGTAGCTCAATTTCAATTACAATCAGTACAAAACATACATAGGGGGGGGGATTCTATGGCTTACTTGTAATGTCCATTAAGGTGTTCTATACTCACACACTCTCTTATTCCATTTCTATCACTCCAACTCGATTCATACCTCATTGGCACCCAAGTAAAACAATGAGAACGGACTGGAATTGGGAAAATTGAAAGAACTAACTCAATATGCAATACTTATTCACACATGCAATACATATAAACTCAAGTACTTGCCTCTTAACAGTGTTTGCCCTCTCCTAAGTCTTCTTGTTGTGTGGTTAGGAGAAAACCTCCAAATTGAAATGGGTTTTCTACATGGAAACATGCAAAGGGTGAATGTAGTGCAACAATGCATGCATGTCGTAAATTCGAGTCTTTTTAACTCCCACAAGTCTTAATACATGGAAAGGAATTAAAGCCCTCACCTTAGTAGATTGTAGCTTGGAAAGGAAGGCCTTCCCAAGGGGAAAAACACTCCTATTAGGAAGAAGAAGATGGTGAAGACTATCCCTAACACATGCAATCCTTCCAATCGCAGCAGCACCTCAAATGGAAAAGAAAACGAAGAAAATCTGAAAAGGGGAAAAGAGCTCCAACAGTCAAATCGAAAAAGAGAGAAAGGAACGTTGAGTTCCCTTTTTAAACATAACTTTTCCCCAAGTTGCATGCAAGTCCAATGTTATTTTAGGAATTTCAGTTTAGGCCAAATGGACCCCAATTGGTCCAAGATGAGTCCGGATCCACTCGGGCCCAACACGAAAGATGATCTACACGAAAAATTACACGAAAGGCAATGGACGAGGTGTCCATAAGAGATAAGAGCAATTTACGAAAAGGTCCTCAACTACTGAATAAGGTTCAAACTCTGTCCAATAGTTTTAGGTTAAATTAACCTCAACAAGGCTTAATTAATATAAAACAAGATTAATTAACGTAACTAAGATTAGTGGGATTCGGGACCTTACAGTTGGTAAGGAGTTGCTTCCATATTTTCTAATTTCTGGTACTATCGAACATGGGTTTTGATTTCCTGCTTGATTTTGCTTCAACTGCTTTAGATGACGAGCAACTATCAATCATTCCATGGATTCGTTTTGGGAATAAACCAATGCTCTAAGGGTTTGCCACAGCCTTGAGATGCTTGCGCACAACACGGTGGTGCTTAGCCTCTTACTTGCAACTTTAGGGTTTTGCACACAGCGAGTTTGGATTTGGGGCTTGGCCTTTCTTTGTTTTCTTTTTTTTTTTTTATGCAACGACTGCTGCTCGAACCTCTATCTTGGTAGTTATTTTGAGGATTGCTTCAAGTTGAGCGATGTCCGAAGGGCTGCCACAATCACGGTTAGCACAGTCCATGGGAAATCCACGTTCACGACCCATTTAACAAAATGGTTAACTGATTTTTTTTCTGATGTGAGAATGTTGGCTTAGCCCCTTCTGTCATGGTTCAATCAAATAGGGCCTTATTCAAGTAAGCCCTTAGCCACAACCTGCATTGCTCGGAGAGGTCCACAGCCATAACCAATAAAATTTTGTTCTTTTTTTCTTTCTTTCTTTTTTCTTTTTTTCTTTTTTCTCATTTTTGTTTTCTCAAAATGCTTGAATCAATCCAAGATTTTGATGAAGAGTCGTTCCTTAGACACCAATCAAATTGTGCTCAACATTCATGGCGTTTTTAATGGCTTGAGCATTTTCACAATCACGGCCATGGATGGCTACTGGCCCTTTTTTTTATACGTTTGCTGTGAATTTTTGGTTTCCAATGCCTGATTTCAATGATGGTTTGATGCACCATGATGGTTTCCAAATTTGCAGCAGAACATGGAGTTTTTATACCACTAAGGCATTGTCCAGGCAAGCCCACGGTCACTAGTTGTTCGGTGATTGTTTGCACTCGTCTCCCTTTTCTCTTTCTCTCTCTCTCTCTCTCTCTCTTTCTCTGCTCTGAATATTTGCTTAGAGCTTTATATCCTTGAGGTAAAAACACTTTTGGGCATAGGGATTCTTAAGAGTAGCACATGGTGTTGGAAGTAGGTGGGCCTTGTGGATAGATGTTTAAAACTTTTGACCCACTTGACATAGGGATCAACTATCCATAAGACCAAAACCCAAATCCAGGATGCATTACCCTCAATCTCGTGACCATGTATAGTAAATATTCTATCTAAAAAACAGAATCAAACAGCACTAAACATCCATAATAATCTACGACATGCAAGAAGTAGATCATACCTTTGGAGATTCGTAGTGCTTTAATAGAGAAGTTGCGACTCTACTGGTGATAAGAATCTTCAACACCTCTTAGCCTTCCACGCTATGACCCGAATTGGATTTCTTTTCTCAAGAAGATTGGTGGAATCTTCAGGAGAAATCCCAACTCGAAACTCCAAGGAACTAGGAGAGGGAAGGAGACAGAAACTCGTGCAACTCTTGCACGAACAAGGTTTTAGGCATGAGAGAGACTCTTATTGGACGTCCAAGAGATTTTATATACTTTTAAATCTCTTCCTTGCTTAATTGAAATAGAAGTCTTACTTCTAAAGCAATTAGCAACTTTCTCCTTTCTTAACCATTCTTTTTAGAGTTCAAGTTAGATTAGTATTTTCCAATAACTTGGGCTAGCGTGGGGACCACTAGGGATTCCTTAGAAAGCTAGCTCCAACTGGAACACCGCGACCCCACATCTCATGTGTAATCCGGGCTCATAGTTAATTGCAAATAACACCACTATATAAATTCAATTGCACTCCAGTCTTAGGAATAAATTACAATGAATACCCTAAACTTCCCAATTACCACAAGTAGGCCCCTTTATCAATATCCGTAGATCAATTGGAATAAATCTGTCTCTTCCAATATAAGTTCCACATCTTGTTATCCTTGAGCCCCAATTAATCACAGTAATCATCAGTACTATTTAATTAACTCTTAATTGAAATGGGTGCGCACTTACTAATGACAAATCCATTAATTGGCACAAGGGGATAATAGAGATAGATTCCATTTTGATCATTCAACGTTCCCACAGTTCTACTACCACATACCCAAGACATCGAGGTGTTAACCTATAGTCGACCCCACTCATTGGTGACTCAAAGCAAATGAATAGATAGAAACCTGAGTTCATCAATGTCTCAAGATTGAAAGCCTATTGCCAGGGAATTATGAGAGCATACCTTATTATTGAGACAGAATTCCATAAGGTGTATCTCATGGTCCTTCAATACATCCAATATACCAGCACCAAGATCCAGAATCTTACATTCTGATGATCGAGACAAATCACACTATCTCATAGTGATCAAAGTACTGCAACCTTATCAAATGAGATGCCCAGTCTCATTACTGGTTGTGAAGCTATTTAAGTATAAGATTTGTGACATATATCTCCCGCGTGTGAATCTCATCCATGCACATATATCACATCTAATATACCAATGGGACCCGGTTCAACTCATGAACCATTATGTCATATGTATTGGTCATGTGCATGACGTAGTAAAATAACATTCATCTTATGAAAGTAAAGCATGATTTTATTGATAAATAAAGAAATTAATCAATTTATTACATCAACTGATGGGTTGAGTCCACAAAATCAACACATGGGACTTTGAACTTCAAGAGATACTTGGAGAGAATCCATCCTTTTATAAACTCAAAGTGTACAAACTTTACTTGGAGGAATGTAGAATATTATGCTTCACTGGCTCATTTTTGGAATTAGTGAAGACACGCCCACTTGTTCTGTTTGAACACTAACACAATCTAAACACACACTTGGTTTTTACAAGTTGTGGGAAGTGTAAAAGGTTGAGAAATGATGGTCCACTTGATCCTTAGCATAGTGTAAGGTACAAGTTAGGTCACCATGGCCTCTATGGGAATTCTATCGTGGTCATCAAATTGAGTTGCCTTGAGGCACACTTCTTTGCTTTTGATGAGAAAGTTACTCCTTTAAATCTTAACAAACATGAGAAGTAAAAATCTCATTATATGGGTAGCCGGTTTGAGAAATCGATGAAAATAGGATTGGCCTCTGGTCAAGTGACCATATGTAGATTTCAGTACAATCAGTAATGAGCTTTTTATAGTGTCTTTCTCAACCACAACTTCCAAGACTAATTCACCCTTCCTTTTCTTTCCCTGATCCAATCCATGGTGCACTTTCCAGGTTAGTTTGAATGATGTTGACCATCTTTGTGGAAAACCAATAAATATAATACCACCTTCCTATCACTGACGACAGTTGATGATTTTGTTTTAAAATTAACTTTGCATACTAATATTTCCTTCATTAGCTCTATATGCACTAATAAAGTGAACTTTTGAACTCTCACAAGAATTTCTAATGGTACCATCATAGCTAATCATTATACGGGACTTTATTTACCAGGTTGTGTTAAAGATGCTATCTTAGGAATGTTGAGATCCATTTGTCGGCCTTAATTTTGAGTGTTAGGAATGAGACAATCCTCAATAGTTGTAGGCAAGTCTAATGAAACCATAGGAAATTACTTGAGATGGTTGCCGTTACACTAACAACATTTACTTTTACCTTCAATGATTTGAATTAATGTTGCTCTCTTGTTGAAAACATGTCGTTTGCCATCACATGCCGCATTTTCATACATGTTGAGCTTGTTTGCACTTTAGGATGTATGTATATAACCGCTATCATGCTTTGCATTGTACATGCATTCCACACATTTTGATACTTCATCTTTTGTGCCTAAGTCCAAATCAAATTGCCCACTAAAAACATCTTAAGGTGCTCAAACACCTGTTTGGACTTGGAGCCTCAATTTTAGGACTTAAGTGTGCCTTGATGCCAATTCTTGGTTTCAAAACTAAGTATCATCTTCTCCTTTTAGCCTTTTGCTAAGGGGAGATGCTGCCGAAATTTCGGTAGAATTCCATACCTTAGCCATATTATGCCGCTACTAATGTTCTCTCTTATTATTATTATTATTATTATTATTATTATTTTGCCGATAAAAAAGGCAAAGCACCCACAACCTCAACCTCCGGTGCATCAAGGAGTCATTCTGTGGGTAAAATTGCAAGTAACCCCTAATGCAAAAGACCAAATGATGTGTTTGCCGCTACCTTGACAAATCAAAGAACCAGAGCTCTGACAATGAGAAACTAGTATACATATTGGTGTTTGGCCAATAACACCATTTGGGAGAACAACAACCAAATAAGCTTTGATAAGCCCCCTTTTATATCTAGGATGCTACAAGGGAGATGATGAAACAGCTGAATGAGAACGTACAATACCATTTTGTGGATACGATTCGAGTTTCTCATGAGGTGATCACTGTTCGTTTTGTAAAGAGATATCTGAGGGTAATGAAAATGGCCCTGACCATCCCAGCAAGGAAAGATCCATTTTTGTGGATAAAACATTATGACCATTTCAAGATTGGTAAATTCATGCGCCAATGTCCATACATCTTCATGGAGATCCCAAGATCTTATAATGGAAACCATGGAACCATGTACCATAAATCTTGCGACAGGTACTATGATCTCACAACTCAGAACAATTAAGCTTGGTATCCATACTGAAGATAAAAGTGCCTGGGTTGGTGAAAGGCACCAGTCTCGTGAGCGGTTTAACTGCATCGGAGAATAGCAAAACTGGGTGACTTTGATCAAGCACCACTGTGAAGACACTTTGAGAGTAGTTGGTATCTTTGAAGCCATAAACACCACCGCACAAAGAGTGCCTTGTGAAAATAGGAATGTATGCAGGGCTCTTCTTGAATTGTTTTGCCCTACCACTAACATTTTCATTACTACAAACATGGAGTTAGGATTTTTTTTATGGGAGATGAAGAAAATCTTTGGTTTATCACCCTACAAAGAGCTTTATGGTGAGATTAGCCCAACCAACAAAGAATTGGCCACCATGGATGATGAGTTTCAGGTTGCTTATTATCTTCTCTTTGTTCTAAAAAATTCTATTAAAACAAGCAGCCGGACCCAAGGCAAAATTGCTTTGTGGATGGATCAGGTAAAAACCATCACAAGCCACTTCTTTTTAAATGAGGGATCTTGTAAGTGGATGGAGGTTATCCACTACGAAGATCCCGAGAAGCGGCAGGAGATTGTTTATCATGAGAAGCGTGACTTCATGCCATAAATCTTTGCCAAATATCTAGACTTGAAGATGAAGTGCTAGCTTGCTGCAATTTTGATGGCTTGGCTTTTAGATGTTCTTTTAACAAGTGCTGGAAGTGAAATCAGGCCTAGTTGCATATACACTACAGTCAGAATGACATTTGTGCATAGACTTGCTCTTGGTTTAGCTTTTGTGGCATACATGTCAACTGAATTGAAGTTATCAGCCTTCACAATCAAAGCGGAAAAAGCTTTCAATAGGTATTATGCTAAGCATTTGTTGTACGCCTTGCTTCTGTACCACTACAATGGGCTTCATTCACATAGTGGTGCAACAAGGAGCATCTATATGGAAGACGCGGTGGCAGAAGCTGCTTGATCAATGCCCACACTATGACTAAATTATGCCAACATTTGCGCAATTTTAATAATTTTGTCGCCTCTCACTCCTTTGTGCCAAATGTTAAAGTTCCGACCCACATAAGAAATGTAGTAGAGCTACCAATTAACAAAGTTGGCGAAAGGGGTCGAGAGGTTGACCTTTCAGACAAAGGGAAGAATTGGCTTTTTAGCTTGAGACCTACAGACTTGGTGTACAGGAAAAATGCCTATACCAACATTGAACCGTATGTACCCGCCAAGTTTTGCAAGCAGTTTGACTTCTACTAGGCTATTGTGGGAGCACCTGGTCGCATTTGGGGCACATTCGGTTCTTTGCAAGATGCGAGAAAAGCTTGGGATCTCATCAAGCACTTGGCACCAGAGCTCACTTTAGCTATCCTCATCTTCCATAGGGTGGATACACAAGCGGTTTGCACCATGGTATGCAAAAGGCGCCATTGCTATTGTAAAGACATATGCAAGCAAACCTTGCATCAAATGGTGCGTTCTACCTATTCACAAGAAAGAAGAAGAGGTGGAGAAAGAATGCTTCATCCCGGCCAACTTTGAAAATTGGTTATATGATGGAAATGAGTGGCAAATTAGATTAGTCGCCGGGTTTGACATCTACAAAGCTCATCGCTCACTGAAAGGTGAAGCAAAACAAGGATTACCTACCTCTCCTAATGTGACTGCAGCGAGGATGTAGCAAGTTGTTAATGAAACCTTCAAGAGAGGGAGAGTCTTGCTAAGCCAGAAGAGTTGGTAGAGTTACGCTGGACTTCCGGTCTGCTTCTCTTTTTGGCAGAACTAAAGTTTTAGTTAGCTAGCAGATGAGGAGATTTGAAGAGGAGTGGGTCATCATGTATGTAGCCGCAGAAGCAGAATTTACTAGAGACTACAGCTGCTAGTTCGTTACCAACAAAGGCATATGTGACTCCAAGTTTAGCAGAGGTAGTACAGTTGACAGAGATGGCTGCTAAGTCAAGGCCATCAACTGTTCCATTGACAAAACCTCCAACAAGCCCCGTATATCATCCAAAGCTTTTGGTGATATGCTCGAAGAATGTAAGCAGATCTCCCAGTGGCAAAGGAACCTTATCAAGGAAGAGGAAAGCTACGAGCCCCGGAACTAGTCGCTTACAAAGGCTAAAGGCTAGTATATATTTATTTTAAGACCTTTTAACTTGTTCTTTTTCTTTTCTTATCTTGACTCCGGCATTTTGCCTTGCAACCTCACAAAATCAAACTTCATTCGTTGGAAGGATTTCACAAAAGGTGGTTGAAATCATAAAAGAGTATGCTTCTGATGATGCCAACAAGAGGGGAAGTAGTTTTGATACTCCCACTACCAAAAAGTGAACTTATAGCAAATCAATATTGAGTTGATTTTGAAAATGACATATTTGAGAAAGCAATGACACCTGAGTTTGGGAGAAAAACTGCAATGGATGTGCTAGTAGAGTCCATTGCCATGTAGAGCTCTGGCAATGATGTGGGTGCTACCAGTACCGTTGATAAAGTAGTTAGCAGCGATATACCCTTGGCGCCAGCTTTGGAGCAAGTGAGTAGCGGTGAAGTCTGGATTAGTGCTATTACTACTTTTGAAAAAAAAAAATGCTGCCCCTCGGACCAAACAACAAGAGATTCCACCAAAAGTCGCTGATGGACCAATTGTTGATGTCTCGATGGAAAAAAGGAGAAATTCCCAGCCACACAAAGGGAATTACAGTAGAACCAAGCCTTGATTTGAATATTGAAAGTTGAAAATTTCATTCCAATATCTGAATTTGATCTTTTTTTTTTTTGTGTTGTTTTTTCCTGCTTAGGTACCCAAATGAGTGAAACACCCCTATTGTGCCTTCCACATTAGTGAGAAAGCCTTTTGGGTCACCAATTGAAGAGCTAGCAGGGAACGAGGGTCTCAAAGTTCCAAATAAATGTACAACATTTCCATCTATAGTGGCTACTTCGAGGCGTCTCTGAACAGTACTTTGAAGAGCGACCTGCCAAGGATAATGGAAGATCTCTCCTATTTAGATTCACCAACCAGGAGTGTTAATAACAATTCAGAGTTGTCATTAACACTCATTGTACTACCAATATGAGCTATTCCCCCAATAATGCTAGGTGTGATCTCGCTGGTGAAACTTGATTCAAAATTAACATCACATGCAAGCGAATCTCCTGTGGCAGCTGATGCGCCAAGGACTGCTGCAACTTCAAATGTTCAAACAGAGCAAAATGTAGAGCCCATTGGCACAATAGAAGAGGAAGATGATATTGAAATGGTCCCAGTTGAGGAGGTTGTTGTGGTAGGGCCAATCATTGCAAAAATCAGCCCTCTTATTTAGAGGAAGTTGTTACTTGAAGATAAAGTGGTGGATCTTATGGAAGATGATGTTCCTGCCATGCCAGTCATTCACAGCTTCAAGCCACCGAGAGCTATGACACCTTGACAAGTACATTTTAGGGCTGAGCAAGTGCCACCCACAAAAAGAGTAGAAGGTCCAGCTGCGCCAAAGATATCAGATGCAGCTTCAGTTGCAAAAGACGGAGGCTCCCGAAAATTATTACTGAATGTTACAGTAACACCACATATAAACCGCAATCCTTCCTCAACTTTGTCTTCACAAGGTTCGCAAAAATCACCCACTGTTCTCGAAAAAAGATCAACTATCCATTGAGGTGTCGATACAAATGCTGAAAAAAGAGAGGATGACTGTTCAGGTTCCCAAACTAAGTCAAATTCACAAGAGCATGAGTCAGGTCCCTTCACACATCAAGAGCTTAATTTATTTCGCGATGGCCCTAGACCCAATTTTTCCATCACGGGAGCCATGAGGATGATGCTTTACAGTATCTTAGATGTAGTCTCGCAAGAGGGTCTTACAACTGAAAAGGTATTGACTTGCAAGGCATTGGCTGAGATATTGGTACACTCTACTCCTGAAGCTGATTTGGGTAGCTTCCAAGATGCTTTTGTGATCTTGTTCAACAAACCTAAGGAAAAGATCACCTAGGACAGTAGTGTGAATTATGCTAGGGCTTTTCAAGATGAGGTTTTGACGGAAAGGGTCCAGCTTGTGACTAAGATTGAAAGTATTATAAAAAAATTCAGAGTGGTGGATGAAGTAAATGTCCAGCCATCACAAGAAATGAATATGCGGCAGGAAAAGTATGAACAACTGCAGCAACAGGTCACCATATTGCAGCCATAGATTTCAGCCCTAGAGGACAATGTTCTGAAGCTTCAAAACATCTTAAGTGATTTGAAGAAGTCTAGTTTCGAGAATCAAGCCTGCAGAGATAGCCTTCTTGCTAAAATGAAGACAAAGCAGACAACCTTGAATGACTTTGCTTAATGCCAAGATAGCAAGATGAATATGAACCTAGACGAGATTGACATTGATGCTATCATCCCAGCTTATGCGAGCTGCAAAGGACGCGTCGTCAAAGAAGAAATCCTAAATGCAAAGAGGGGACTTGAGAAGTTCCTAGATTTCTTTGATGTAGCTTTTGTTTGGCTTTTTTTTTTCATTGATTAGCCTAGGTGGCCATATATACATTAACTTCATTATTTTTTGTATTGGAACTCAAATGAATATCAATAGAAAAAAACTTTTCTTTTGGTCCACCTTGTCATTAGCATGGAATGTTTGGTTTGATGTTGTATAGATGTTTGATGCAGTTTGTATGGATGGTTTGGATGTATGAATGGTTTGTATGATATATTTTGTTTTGTTTTCTCAAACTTGTATGAGGGCGTGACTTGCAGTCTTTTGGATTTACAAATCAAAAAATGAAAACGAGTCATATAGGTAGACTTTATCTAGTGCCTATGTGTGAGGCTTTTTCTAGAGTCCATGACTTGATCCTTTTGGATTGAATTTTGGTTTCGTTTTGATTCTGTTTAGGTTTTGATTATACAGGGTTTGCAAAAAGACTTATTCCATACAACTAAAAATAGCCATGTAGGGTCTGCAAAAGGCTTGTTATATACAACTGAGGGTTAGCCACATTGGGTTTGTAAAAAGACTTATTCCATATAGCCGAGTTTTGCTGTACAGGGTCCGTAAAGGGACTTGATTTGTACAACAAAATGTTAGAAAGGGTCTTATAGTGACGTTATCTAAACAACAAAAATTGACTAGAAGGGCCAAAAGACTTGATCATCATAATCAGTTTGTACAAGTCTAAGGGATTTTGATTAAGAGTCATAGGTTGTGAGGCTTGCAACAAAAGGATTTTAGGGGTGAAAATGTACACTGTACATGGTTTGGGTATGCCAATGACATTCAAGCATAGTATGAATTTTTCCATTGTTGGGCATCATGCATCTGTCTCATTCAAGTGTGAGGAGTGCATAGGTGCCATTTGAGTAGACCTTGTCGACAACAAAAGGTCTTTCCCATTTGGATTCAAATTTGCCTTTTGACATGTGTGTGGAGAACATGGGCCTCTTAACTGCAAGGACTAAATCTCCCCTCTTGTTAGCTTGTATTTGACTTTCTTGTCGAAAGACCTAGCCATACAAGCTTGATACAGCTCGATGCTTTGTCAAGCAACAAGACTCTTCTAATCAAGGTTTTCTAATTCTTGAAGTCTAGGCTTGGCATTTTTTTTCTTCAGTATATTTGTTTATCATAGCTACACGAAGAGAAAGAAGTTGAATTTCCAAATATATCATAGCTTCATAGCTGTAAAATAAGGAATATGGTGTTGATTTGATTGGATCTCAGACTATAGTTGTAGGCCCGCAAAGCTTCAGGAAGTTTGGTACTGCAACTCTCTTTGTTGTCTAAGATCATTTTCTTTAGAATTTTGTAAATAGTCTTATTAAAAGTCTCAGCAAGCCTATTAGCTGCAGGGTTGTATGTAATAAAAAAACAACACTAGATTCCGTACTTGTTACAGATATGTAGAATTTAATAGTGTTGAACTGAGGACCATTTTCATGATGTAGACATTTAGCCACCCCCAAACAACAAATGATATGAGTCTTTAAGATGCTAAGGACCATATATGTTTTGACTTCTACGAAAGGCACTGCTTCTGCCCATTTGGAAAAGTAATTCGTGGCAGCAAAAATGAATTGATGGCCACATTCTGATGGCGGGTTGATCTTACCAACTATGCCCATCGCCCAAGCTTCAAATGGCCAAGAGTTAGATGTAGGATGTAGATATTTAGGTGGTTGATGAATGTAATTGCTACGGATTTGGCATTCATTACATTTTTTTTGCAAAATGAGCAGTGTTAGACAGCATGGTAGGCTAGTAGTAGCCTAACCTTCGAATCTTATCATGGAGCTTTGGTCTAACCGGTGAGCACCGCATAGGCCAGGATGAACTTCTTAAGTACTTGATTTGCTTCTTTTGATGACAAACAATGGAGAAGAATTCCATCATATGACTTACGATAGAAAGTCTTCGAAGGCAAATTGAAGTGAAATTTTAGAAATCGTGTTTTGGATACTAGTTTTGCCGCTATCATTATCAAGTAAGACTCTATGGAGAATGTAATCAATGAAAGGATCTCTCCAATCTCTGAATGAGTTTTGGAAATATAAAATCTGATTCTTGATCACATCAAAGCAATCTGCTACTGCTTTATGGGTATCAAGTAGAGGTAGAAGTCTTTTTTCAGCTACTTTTAATGCAATTTTTTCATTTTCAGTGACTGAGATTGATGCCTCTAATCTCGTCAGTGCATTTACTTTAACATTTTGTTGTCTTGGGATATGGTGAAATTTGATCGACGCGATATCTCTACTTGAGTCCATAGACTTGGTTGAAGAAGGGAAGAAATTTTGGTTTCTTCAATTTATATTTAAGATTCATTTGTTTGATTACAAGTTGCGAATATTTGTAGAATTTAAGCATATTGATGTCCAACTCTAGGGCTAGTTCGAGACCCATAATCAATGTTGTATATTCCACTACATTATTCAAACATGGATTGATCAATGAGAAGGAATAAGGGACATAGAATCTTTCAAGGGTGCAGAAAATGATTCCGAATCTTTCTGGGGTGTAGAAAATGATTCCTAAACCTAAAATTGGATCTCTTAACTCATTATTCTGGAAGCTCTATCAAAGTGTGTCACGCCTCGATCCCGGGAATTTGAGAATTTGAGTGGGCCCCCAAGGAGTGAATACGTAATCCCGTAGTAATCCATACCATGAAAGAAGTATGCATGAATTCCTACAAGGGAGACTCCACAGGAACGTGTGAGGTATGCCCAAACACACGTAGGATTAGAATTCATCATAACGAACTCCTGTGAACTACTCTGTAATAATCATAAAGAAGCATGTCCCACCACATTCATAGATATATATAAATACTGAAGACTTTAAATAACGTTTCATATAATCAACCACCATTTAACAAATTGGGTGCAAAGAGTCCAGTTCCAGCATCCCAGGCGGAAGACCAAAATCAACACTACATCACATTCAAAATACTAGGCGCGCTTCATAAGATGACTAATAAAAGACATCGTCATCCTTCCATTCTTCTATACCTCGAGGTACCGTTAGGGCATCCTTCAGGGACGCGTAAACAACCGAGTTGGGGTTTGGTTCCGCACCTGCAATACCAAGGTAACACTATTAATACGACGGTTAAGCAAGTATAGAGGCATATAAAACTAAGATAATGTATCAAATGAACTTAATAATATACACTGATTAGAGAGAGCAATAATAGTCTACTAGGCATATTGTGCATGAATAACAATGATTAAGAAATCATAAATAAGATGTCATACACACTAATTGGCAACCACGAGGCTCTAATCTCCCAAAAAAGGGGCATACATATGGGGTTGCTAGAGGATCAAGCTAGCTTCCTGAGGAGCGCCGACAACTCCTCCGTAAACTACTGCAGTAGTGACATAAGGGTACCCAAAGGGCACAACCTAAGTGATGCCGACTCAGATTCCCTCTTTCATACTTTTCAATCATACTCGTCATGTCATACATAAGGAATATCAGTCTGAAGGTATAATCACTCATGAAAACAAAGGTAGTAAAGTAACGAATAATTAAACTAAACATACTTATATGAGCTACGAAGGCTCAAACCTCAACTATACCTACTTGGCAAGCAAGCACGCACTCAATAGAAGCTCTGGTTGTCAGACACTCACTCATTAGAAGCTCAGGTCTGAATTGCCTCAGGGTTTGGCTAGAGGAAGTGGAAGCATGAACAATTCATGTTGAAGGCATGGTATTTTTAACAATATAAATGCATTCAAATTGAGTAAGTGTCAAAGGAAATT
Source organism: Sextonia rubra (assembly GCA_037013555.1). Classification (NCBI taxonomy): domain Eukaryota; kingdom Viridiplantae; phylum Streptophyta; class Magnoliopsida; order Laurales; family Lauraceae; genus Sextonia; species Sextonia rubra. Next base: position 14,740,972 of record JASUAD010000008.1, read on the forward strand.
ACTAGCCAACCCTATACTAAATAATCCATGATCCCAAGGTTATTCAACACGATGTACTTATAAAACGTCCGGTACCATTATGTTACCGCAGTTTGGTATTAACTTGTGTACATGAAGAACACCCCTTTCTTATGCCAACATCCATGACTTGACTTTCGGAGATTATCCAAAAATTCAAAGGAATGAATGACAGCTCTACACTCATTCTCTTTAACATTTAATTACCGTTCGGCCAATGTAGTTGTAAGAATGTGCCAATACTAAGGCCCTATAAGGTCATGGGGGTTCCTAATATCCTAAACTGATGGGGTTCTTACGGCTTAGCCATATGTTAGCCTACGGCTTAGCCATGCTAAGCCTATGGCTAGAGTTATGGCTAGGTTACGGCTCAGCCGAAAGGCATCACACGGTGTAGCCGTGTGTAAGCCATAGAAGAAAATAAGTTTTTCAAGCTCTCGGGAAAATTCGCTGTAAAAAAGCTTACGGCTTAGGCATGGGCTGGGCACAACTTAGCCGTAGTTCATTTCACGGTGCAGCCATGGGTAAGCCATAGTACAAAACAGATTTTATGGCTCTCGGGACTTTAAGCCGTAAACACCTACGGCTTAGCTGTAACTTCGTCGTACGCTTTAGAATTCTGAAATTAATTCTGTAGCTCACTTTCAATACAGAATCAATATAGAAATCTGAATTGTGGGGAGTTTCTATTACTTAATTGAAGTGTCCCTAAAGGTATTCAATACTCACACACCCTACTCTTCCCTATTTACATTCCAACTCAATCAACACCCCATACATGGATATGCATTGAACAAGGTAAAGAGCTGTAATCTGAGATCGAGAGAACCAAGTCTAAGAATCAACAACTTAAACACCCCTGCAGCATATATGCACTCCAAAACTTGCCTTTTAACAGTACTTGCCCTCCCTAAGTCCTTCTTATTATGTGGTTAGGTGAAAACCTCTAATAAGAAGTGGGTTTTTTACATGGAAACATACAAATGGTGAATGTGATGCAACAATGCATGCATGTCATAGTTTTAAGTCTTCTTGACTCCGACAAACCTTAAATAAGGAATGGAAGTAAAGCCCTCACCTTAGTGGGTTGTAGCTTGAAGAAGGAGATACTTTCCAAGGAGCAAATATTCCTATGAAGAGGAGGAAGATGGGTGTGGACTATGCCTAACACATGCAAGACCCCCAACCCTAGTAACACTTCAAATCTTGAAGTGAAGATGAAGAATTAAGAAGAAGACAGGATTAGCTCCAGCAATAGGAAAAAGAAGAAAAAAGAAAGGGACGTTGAGTTCGATCTTAAAACATTAGTTTTCCTACAGTTACATGCAAGTCCAAACTTTCTATGAAATTTCAGTTTAGGCCAAATGGACCTCAATTGGCCCAAGATGAATCCAAATCAAAGTGGGTCCAACACGAAAGATGATCTACACAAAAAACTACATAAGAGGCAATTGATAAAACATCCATATGATGTAAGAACAATTTGCAAAAAGGTCCTCAACTACTTAGGCAAGGTTCGAACCCGACCTAACCACCTATCCAAGACCCAAGCCCAAGAGTTTTGAATTAAATTAGTCCTAACAAAGTTTAATTAGTATAGAATGAGATTAATTAAAATAGATCGAGATTAGTGGAATCTCAGGACCTTACAAAGTGCATGATCAAATGTAAGTTTGGATTAATTGTGGGTTTCCTTATTTGTTCAACAAAGAAGACCTGCTCATCAGAGAGATTGTCTTTGAATTTAGAATTTTCCAAAAATGGATATTCTGCAAGGAAATTAGCATGAGCTTATCCTTTTACTTCCTTTGTAGGGGTATATCTACTGTCGTATTGAGATAGTAGAATAAACCATTAGCTAGACAATCACTCAGTGCACCAACTTTTGTTGTAAGCGTCTTCAATGGGTTGATGTTGAAAACCAAGTACACCACATTGGAGAGGATGTAGTGACTGAGTTTTTGTATAGCGAACATCAACACAAGACAATCTTTTTCTATTGGATGATAGTTATGTTCAACACCAACTAACATCTGTGACAAATAATAAAGAACCATCTGTTTACCCTCATCATTCTTTTGAGCTAATAATGCTCCCCAAGGTATGATCAAGAGCTCAAGTGTAAAGAGTAAAAGGTTTGCCTGAAATCAGAGTTGAAAGAACTGGTAGGTTTGTGAGATATCGTTTGGTATCTTAAGAGGCAACTACACAAGCTTTGTCCCATACGAATTTTACTCCTTTCTTTATGAGTCTAGAGAATGCTTTGCACTTCCTATATAAGTTTGAGATGAACCGGCGAATATAGGCAAGCCTGCCTTCCAAATCTTTGAGCTTTTTTAGAGTTCTAGGATAAGGCATTTCTAATATGGCTTTGACTTGACTAGGTCCAGTTCGATGTCACCCTTTCTAACTACGAATCATAAGAATTTCCCAGTTGAGACTCCAAAGAAACACTTTAGAGGATTCATTCGAAAATTGAATTTTCACAACCTTTTGAAAACTTTGCGAAGGTCAGCTAAATGGTCTGACTTCTGTTTACTTTTGACTTTTAAATCGTCGACATAACATTTGACAGACTTGTACTACATGTGTTTGAAGATTTTCATCATCACCCTCTGATATATGGTTCTACCATTTTTAAGGCCGAAGGATATGATGGTGTAGTAGTATACGCCAAAGGAGGTTCAGAAGGATGTGTGATTCTCATCCTCCTTATGCATTCTGATTTGATTGTATCCTAAAAACACATCCATGAACGGCATCCTTTCAAATCCGAAAGTATTATCAATCATGGTGTCTGGTATAGGTAGTGAGAAATCAGCTTTGGGATAGGCTTTATTCAGATCTCTAAAATCAATGCAAACTCCGATTTACCAATTCTTCCCAGTGACTGGCACTATGTTAGCTAACTAATCAGGATGCTGCTCTTCACGAATGAAGTGGACATCCTTGAGCTTCTTGACCCCTTTTTCTATCTTATCCATGATTTCTAGCTTTGTCCTTCTTTGTGCATACTTTAAAGGTTTTGCATATTTTGCTATGTTTAATTTGTGCATGAAATTTCTGGATCTAAACCTGGCATTTTTGTGTAGTTCCATGCAAATCAATCAATAAATTCTCACAAGAAACTCACATACACATCAAGTTCTTTTCCTTTGATTTGAGAACTTATAAAGGCAAGACGAGAATTTTCTAGGGTACCTAAGTTTATTTCTTATACTTGGTCCTCAGTTGGAGGTTTCGGAGGAGGTTCTTTGACAATATCATCGGAAGCTTCCAACTCCATGAAACCTTATGGGGTTTCATATAGGTGTTTAAGCCAGGGCCTAATCCCTTTCTATGGATTCGGTTTTTTAGGCTCTTTAGTTTTTACATCAAGGGCTAGAAATTCGCAACGAGTGTGCTAAGATGGATCTATTTCCTCATTTAGTTCAGGCGGCTAATATTAAGTGATTTGTGATGTGTGTCATCATCATCGCTTGCTCCCTTAGGATGCTGAAAAGTGGCCCAATCAGCAGGATCTTGGAAAATAGTAGTCTCTTGAGAGTCATCAGAGTCATATTCCTTGCTGAAGACCACAGATCTTATCTAGAATCTTGATTTAGCTTAGAAACATTGCTGTAAGGAACATATCCTATGCAATGTCATGGCTGTTCAATTCCGCGCCTTTTTTGGAGATCTTTTTTCATTTCTAAAGTGAAGACACTAAAAGGGACTTGAATTCCATTTGCCTTTCTTCCAAAGCTAGTGGGCTTTTCGAGATTGTATCCCATGTTCTTCATCATGTTGTAGACCACAGGATTGTAGTTGTCAAGCCTTATTTTCCCATCGTTGGTGATTTTGTTGATAGGATAAGAAGTAGAAACACCTTCAGCTTGATGGAAGACTATCAAGTGATTATGTTGTGAGGATAGAAGCATGAAAAAGCAAGAACCTCCGAAATCATAAATTTGAGATTGACTGGGTCATGGCATAAGTGGAGGATCCCAATCTGCAATGGAGTACACGGAGGTGTCCACCTTCTCAGCATCCTCAGAATCTAACTCAGAATCCAAATCTCTAACTACTGAGACAACATGCACTAAGCGCACCGTCTGGACCCTTTGCCCAGACGATAAAGTGCTACTTTAATGGATGAAAAAATTCAAGACATTTAATCGAAGGTTTGGAACTTCATTGCCACTGTCAAGCTACGAAGGGCCAACCGTAAGCCTATCCAACATAGATGAATCCATGTTGAGTAGTGTGGAGAATTTTCACATCTTTTAGCCGAATAAAGCCATCTATTGATGTATCTGTAAGATAACTCACCCTTGCGTTGTGACGTCAACACGAGTTAACTAAAAGTGACAAGAGAATGAAGTCTCATTGGTGACATTCCCCTAACTAGAGGAAGTACATCATTACGTTCTTTGTTAGAATTTGAATTACCAACCAAGAAAGTCACATTTGTTGGATAAAATGGGCTTCACTGTCTTGCAACAAGTAATTCACCATTCCTCATTGGCACTGAAAAGTACTCAATTGGTTGAGTTGTTGAGTTCTGAGCAAGCACTACATTCATAGCTAGATTGCATTTCATACTTATATGAACAACAATGCCTACTTGATTTATCCTGGATGGTTTTGTGGATATAACCAAAAGTTGATCTAACTGTTTGATTTCAGATTTAACCTTGATGCCAAAGGAGTTTTGGTATCCTCAAATTTGACTGTCGGCTTCTTTGTAGACCCAACTTCTTAGCTGGCTCAAATCTTTTGCCAAACCCTAGGTAGATTTTCTTTTCTATTAAGATGGTGAAGGGCTCTGTCAAATCATCATTGATAGGAGAGTTGATTGCATCCGGTTTAGGCTTTGCAAGTTTTTAATTGAGACACGGCTACCTCTTGGGCTAGCCAAAATGGTTTATAAATTCCTCTTGAACCAACATGGTTTTCTTATTAGATGAACCGAAATGGTCAAAAATAGGCAGGAACCCAATCTCATTATACAATACTGACGAATCCTAGCTACCAAAAGTTTTGCAGCGCTTCAGGAGTCGAGACCATGTAGTCAGACTTAGAAGCATGCTTTGCTTACTAGTCCTATTTACTAGAATTTTGACAGCATTTTAGGACTATCTAGTAGACTTATAAGTAAGAAAAGGTGGAACCCAATCAATGGGATAGGGCCCACAGTATCAAGCTTGCACTACTACTGCAATAATCACGTAGGATTCATCAGTGCAAGAATTTGAACAATGCATGACTACAAATGTTGTTCTTATAACTGGCTTGATGAAACATTTGTTCAGGTTTTATAAATGAACTAGTGATCCTACAGCTAGTAATGTAAAGCCGTTTGGACTACATCAACACGCTTTTATTTCATACAAGGGTATTGATTTCGTCCATGCACTTCAAGGTGCAAGGTTCCTCCATTTAAGTGACAAGTCGATGCACTTCAAGGTGTAAGGTTCCTCCATTTAAGTGACAAGTCGATGCACTTCAAGGTGCAAAGTTCTTCCATAAATACTCTCAAACCCATCACAGACATCAGAGGTCTTAAATAGATTGTCTTCAAGGTCAAACAGGCTCAACTGTCAAAACAACTTAGTGACCGTCACGGTCACTACCCATTCTGTACAGCATCCTGCAATCATAGCACTTTTACATAGCCTCCTACGGTCACAAGCCATTTTACATAACATCCTGCGATTACAGGCCATTTTACACAGCATCTTGCGGTCACTGGCCATTTTACACAGTCTCAAGCAGTCAATAGCTTGCAGTAACACTTTTTCATGTAGTTCGACAATTTTTCATGCCTTTTAGCCAAGTTTGATTTCAAATTAGAGCAAATAGATTCCCACAGACAGCATCATTCTTCTGATCGGGCTCAGAATGAAGATGAATGCAATGGAATTAAGTCCAACATTCACACATTTCATGCACAAAAAAGAATGAGAAAATAACTAATGTTTATCATTAAATTCCTGTACTTACATGGGCTCATTGCTTTAATGTCAGGATACAATTTGTTTATAAGTTTTAAAAAATTATGACCTCTCCCTCTAGTTTCAGATGTAATCTAAACTGGAAAAATTAAGGGAAATACATGAAAGCTACGATAAAATGTTGAAATTTTGCAAAACAGGGGCGGTGATTGTGGCCCACTGTCACTAATAGACAATGGCCATTTTCACCATTATTTGTCACTGCTTTCACTGTTGTTTGCTTCGTAGTGCCTTCAGAGTGCTAGAACTTATATTTTCTTACTTTAGGAACATTGAATGATCTCTAAGAGTTTTGAATTCGACCAAAGAATCACTTAATGAGCACTTTTTTCACCGATCGCTTTTGTACAAACCCGGAAAAGGTGCTTTTGTACAAGCAACTGAGGCCAAAGTTGTGTCATTCTGATCGTATGATTTTTAAGTAATAGAATGAAGCCTAAAAAGGCTTGTTCACAACTTTAGAAATAACCTAAAAAGCCCTTTAAGTGGAAAAACCAAATAAACATAGTCTCATCCATTGGTGTACTTTATGGCCTTTAAACTCATCTTCTCTGAGTGATAAGCATTCATATCTTCCTCCCTTGAACCAATTCTCACCATAAGTTAGTAAGCGAAAGAAGAACAGAGGGTGAACTTGTAAGTTTGATGCTTTTTGAGCCTTTGAATCTTGTTTGGAACTTGGAATCCTTACTTGGAACTTAGTTAGAACCTCTTTAACCTTTCGAGCCTTGCTTCCCAAGTGCCCAAACTTGCTTTTTATAGATTTCCCAAGCAGTTGGAGGAGTTGGGGGGAAGTTATAGTTCGAAATAAAGTGGAGAAAACCCTAAAAACAATCTGGAACCACTTTACACACAGACATGCCTAATTTTGGGTTTTTTATATATGTGACCATTTTCATCAGTTTGGGGCTCAAACGATGTCCGATCTTTACAAAACTTGGAGGGATGTTTTTTAACACTATTTTAAGTGTGTCATAGAAATTTTAGCATGTTTTGAATTTTTGAAGCCTCCCTTTGACTTTTCATGAAAGTGGGCCCTTGTATCAGTTATTTGAGGTCCAAATGACCTCAGATTGACTTGAAACTTGGAGGGATTGATGTTAAGAGAATCTTGAACTATCCATACAAATTTCATATGGTTTTGATTTGTATAAGTGGGATTTTAACCAGTGGCTCGATTGTTGCATATTCTAAGTTAACATCCTCTTGCATTGTAGGTAGTCAGCTTGTTTTCTATCCAAATGATGTTCAATTAATTTGAAACTTTGAACAGTTGACTTTAAGCACATTTTGAGTTTCTTTGGCTTGAAATGTAGCTGAAGTAAGGTCAAATGAAGTCCCTTTGGTTTAAAAATTTGTAGAGTCATTTTTTAATATGACTTGAGCTTTTCATCCAAATATCATCAACTTTGCTCACCTGGGAGTGGGACTTTGGTCATTGACCCTATGGCTTGGGGGTCACTGACCCAAAGTTGACATGTTTGTTGGACTTTGGGTCAAATGACATCCATTTGACCTGAAATTTTGTAGAGTCACTCCTAAATATAATTTGAGCCTCCTTAAGGAGTTTCAGCGGATTTTGGCATATAGAAGTGTCAATTGTCACAATGACCACAAAGAGCTGGCAGATAGTCACTGAAACTTGAGTTTGAACAAAAATGAAGTCCAAATGCATTGGAACTTCGAAGTATCATTCCTAAGCATGTTTTAAAGTTGCCATGTGATTTTCAGCTACTTTGGTAATACCAAAGCTTGAATGTGTTCAGTGTGACCACAAGTCTTGAGTCAATGAACCTTGAATTTGATGGTTAAGGAGTTGAGTGACCAAATGAAGTCCATTTGCTTTGAAATTTAAACTATTACACTATGAGCTTATCTAAAGTTTTATGAGTGAGTTGCATTAACTTTGAATATCTGGCTGCAGTACTTGACCTGGCATTTCATAATCTTAGGGTTTATGTGCCCTTGGCATGGAATTTGCCTTTGAAGTCTTCACTGTAATATTTGTGGTTTTGTATGGGTCAACACCCACAAAAAAATAAAGTCATCCATGGCTCTAATACCATCCCTAACAACCTTGACCAATTATTTTGAGCTGCTTTGATTTTAGATTTAATCTCAAGGTTGGAACAAAAAAATTTTCTTTGTCAAAAATGATATGAACCAATGGCACTAAAGGCGGATTGAGGTTTATACCGTTATGTTCTCTAGAGTGTTTATCTATGGAAATGATAGGAACCAGTGGCACTAAAGGGAGTAATACTATTTGAGCCTTTGAAATAGGAGTACCAATGATGTAAAAGACCTAATTTGTTAGTCCTGGTAAAATCGGTTTTCTTTTAGATAATTCCATCTTTTTTTTCTTTTTCTAAATGGAATTATCTAGCTGCTTCAAGGAAAAAAAACTCATAATGAGAATATCCATTTGAAATAGGGACCAATAATCTTATGGAACATGTATAAGAAAAGAGCTTTGCATATTGTCTCATGACTCATGAGAGGTTTTTGAAGGTTTTTAGGGGGATTTTCTAGAATGGATTAACACAATCAATCTCAATACTACATGTGCAAACAATCAATTACACAGTAGAAATAAATCCAACAAAAGCATACACCATAAGACGACACAATTTTTACTTTGAAACTCAACCCGGGGAAAAACCACGAATGAAAATCAAGTACAATGAATTATACCATAATTACAAGAGATATATTTACAGCCCTTATCTAGTTCTCATGCAACTTAAAGACTTGTGGTTGTCATTCCATAGTACCCCGTTGCAATGACTCCTTGCCATCCTTTATTATAGATCCAAGCACCTAGACACCTTCTAGATGTTATACTTGACTCCCTAGAATAATCTTCTACGCTTAGAGATGTAGAAGACAAGGATTTCTAGAGTAGAACTTCAGTCCTTCAACTCTCTAATGAAAAATCTAGAGAAGATGATCTCCAATAAGAAATCTCTACTTAGAACAATAACATTTGTGTTACATACCTTATGGTTGAGAGAGAACCCCTTTTTATAGCCTAATCGTGCCTCATAAGTATATTTCAATTAGAAAAAAAGTTGGCACCAAATAGGAAAGATCCACAAAAATTGGACTTAGAAATTTGCAAGTCGGTGGAATTTTCACGCAGGTCCAATCGATCGAGCATTGGTCCGATCAATCGAATTTGGTCACTACCTTGAATCTAATTGATCAGATCCATGATCGATCGGTCGGGTAGTCCTTCGATTTTTGCAGATTATCTTCATTTTTGCTCTTCTAGGACTATGTAACCTCTTCAAACTTCTACTCTAAAAATAAATAAAAATACAACTTTGACTAAGAGTTGAGTTTTGTCCAATCTATGAATTTGCCAACATACTAAATTCCTTTCATTTTGATCAATGGTTAAGATCATATTGGTCCATAGAGTACGATATTCTCTAAAACCTCTTTACTACAGTTATATTAAAAATGTCAATCCGCTAGTAGCTTAGTTGTGTGAGTCAAACACCGACTTTGTCCCTTCAATAGTAGAAAAGTCCTAAAGACTCTTTTTTACTCTTTCACTTTTCAGAGAGCTCCTCTCCACCACCTCTTTAAGGGCCCATCTAGAAACTGACTTAGTATGTGGAGATGCAATGGGCCACATGTCCAACTTGCAACCCATAAGATCCACCAACCTTGGTCCCCTTTGCAAGTATAAATAGAGGCAACAAGGGTCATTTGCTACAACACACACACAAGCACAAGTGAGATACAACAAATGAAGAGTAGTGTGTAGTGAAGTGACGGCTAGTGAAGTGAAGTATAATGAGGGTCCTTTGAAGAGGGTGAGTGCTTTGAGTGAAAGTGTAGTGTGTCTCCTCTTGCTAGTGGTGTGAGAGCGAATTTGTCATTGTATAATTCGTGTGTGGCTAGTAAGCCTTGTAGTGATGTATTTGTGGGTATAGCTTGTAAGCATTGTAATTGTAATGACTCGAATTTTGATTTTTAATTAGAATTAATCTTGACCCTTGATTTAATTTGTGAAGGACCCCACATGTGATTATTATTTTATGATTTTATGCTAATTAAAACTGGATATTAATTAGTTGCTATGTGGGTCCCATAAATTATTAGAGTTTGAGAATCTTAGAGGTGTGCTCAAATTGGAGTTTTGTTGGATTAAAACTTCTGAATTGTATGGAGTTATCCCAATTCTACTTGGGGATGAAGTTCAATTCAAACTCATCGTCTTCGTTTAAGTTTGGCCAAGGCTAAAATTCCTTTGAGCCCTTGCTTTCATTTTCCTATAAATAGAAAGCCACCTTCTCCCTTGAATCACATCTACGAACTTCAAGTTCTCTCCCTCTCTTGTGTTTACTCTTTCTTCTTAAGGTATGGTCCTCTCCTTTTTCTCTCCCTCTCTTTTGTAATATACTAGAATAGTAGATTACTTTAGTAGCTTCTTATAGTAGCATATATTTCTTATCATGCTATTTCACTCATACCATGGTATCCAACCTCTCATCACTTAGTTTGCCTTCATCATGAGCATTATTATCAGCATCACCATCGGCCACACTTCACACTCAGGATACCATCTACATCATTCAACCGGGCCACTAATTGTATAGATTTTTGTTCCCAGCCTGGACAAGCCAAGTCAGACCCACTGACCCACCTGACTTGAAACCAGCCCACCTTTTTCCTCTCTTTCTTCTGTTTCTTCTTCATCTGATCTTCTTCTTTCTTTTTTTTTTTTTTTTTTTGTTCCTTCTTTTGTCTCCTTTTCTTTCTCTCCTCCTACTTCTTCTTCATCTCCATCACCCATGCACGTCACCGAGCCACCCTGTGCACCAACCACCATTACCCAGCCACCTGTCCAGGCATCACCCTCATCAACCAGAACCCATCTCTCGACCAGCATAAGAACCGACTGCAATATTCTTCTTCTTCCTATTTTATGCTTTTCTTCTCCTTCGTCTTCTTCTTCTCCTCCATCGTTATGTTTCTCTTTTCCCCCTCAATACGGGTCTGCAATTGAAGAACCTATTCACCTTCTCCTCTCTTCCCTTCGTCCGTGGTAGAGAAACCACCACCAACTTTCAACAACTCTTTCTTTCCATTCTTCTCTCTGTAACCATTTCTCCTTCATTCTCTCTTTTTCTTTCTGTTTCCCAATTTCTTTCCTTTTTCTCTTTGTTTCTAATTGACCAAACTCAACCCACCTTCATCTTCTCTCTTCTGGTTTTCGTCTTTTTCCCCTCCTTGTTCCTTATTTTCTTCTTCCATTTTCTTTCTTGTCACAACCCGAGCCCAGGAGTTCGGGGGTTAGCAAAAGCCAAACCGATGACACATGTACTCCCATGCCTGTACACGTAGACTTGGTCTAAATGCACACGCACAAGGGAAAGTTTACACGTGCCAAACATGTACGTGGAAGCTGTAGATATCAAAACATCATACTAAACAAAGCAAGAAGAGAATACGAAAACAGAACTGACATATATAGATGAAGGTTTTACAAAATGAACAAAATAAACATGTACAAATCATGATGGATCCAAGCGTGACAAATCTAAAAAAAAAGGAAGACTCCTATGCCATAAACGTCTAAGGTGCTCTCCGGTGGAGTGATCACTTCCACTCCTCTAGGCCTGATGGGACCTCGGGGGCCTCACTAGAAGTCTAGCCGACCGATGAGGGGTCGGCAGGGGTATCTGAGCCTGCAACACCAAAGACAACTCATGAATACAACGATTCAGTAAAGTATAAGCTATAACAAGTAACACATGCTGTGTCTAATAGAATAAAGAACATCATGTAAATCATGACAGGTCACATTTGTAAACTAAGCTGTCGTGCAAAAAGAAACATGCCATGTGAATCAAGGTATACATGCTATGTACATAACTAGTTGGCGATTACATTGTCATATGCTCCTGGGGGCCAGGGTACGAATGGGTCTCAGGTTCCTGGGGTTCGGATTCCCCAAGACATTTCGTTACTGCAGCAAGGCCATGAAAACTACACCAAATTCGCCCCGTCGTGATCCTAAGGCTAAGGTTAAGTAGTGCCTGATCATACAAAGTCAATCATGAAAACCCTGAGTAGATCGTGACAAGCATATCCTGCGTGCATATCCGAGAACGTGTCTTATACATACAAGCTTGATAACATATATGCATAGATACTCAAGGTGGAACATAGTACGACTTTCAACATTACATGCAATGATCTTGCTAAAGAGTGGAGATCAATGATCGAAATACCATATGTTAGGCAAGCAAATCGTACCATATCGAATCACCTTCATTTACTAGCCAACTCTAATCTAATTATCCAGTATTTCTAACCGTGCATGATGATGTAGTTTTAAGTTATCCACTGCACCGTTGTCTAGTGTTGCATTATATCAGCTGGTGCACCGAAGTCCCTTAAACCAACACCCATGGGGAGGTGCTTAACAACTGGATAACAAACATGAATGATTCGCAGCCCTCGAGATCATTCACGCATTGTCATATTCCGTTGGGCACGTCGAACTTGCCTACCTTCTACTTTAAAGGTCCTGCAGGTCTCTTTCTTTTTCTATCTTTCTTACTGTTCATTTCAGCCAACTTAGCTGTAAGTAACCCTACGGCTTAGCCGAAGGAACCTTATGGCTTAGCCGTAGAAGGCTTCACGGCTTAGCTGTAGCTGGGCCGTAGAAGAGTTGCAGAATTGCATACTCTCAGTTATTTTCAGGTGTCACCCTGTATTGATCTACGGCTCGGTTCACGGTTGGGTCACGGCTTAGCCGTAGTGTATTTCACGGCTTAGCCGTAGCACATTTCACGGCTTAGCCGTGCATGCGCTAGGTCGAATTCTGAATCAATTACAGAAAACCTGTAACAACATCAAATGTGCAAAATTCGAACAGAGAAAGGGAGAATGATATCAAATTGGGCTGTAAACATGTTTTCCCTACAAACTCATGTGAATTAACCAAAATAAAGCAAATACCAACATGGGTTCATACATATTATGCTTATACTTGCCTCAATTGAATTCTAACACTCCAATTGCTGTCCTTGGGCTCAATTCACGTCCACAACCAGTCCAAACACAAACCTACTTCCCCATGCATGAAGAGAAAGGAAGAAAGAAAGAAACATGAGACACATGCACCCAATAAGGAAGGAGAAGAAGAAGAGAACCCATTCAAGACTTACCTTAGCTCACTATAAATCAAGACTCAAGACTATGAAGCCTCTTCCGTGGCTTGATCGAGAAGGAGGAAAATCGAGAGGAAGAGGGAAGAAGACTCCAACGTGAGCAACGTGAGAGAAGAGAAGAAAGTGAGGGAGTTGAGTCGGTGCTAAGCTCTTATATTAGATAAGATTAAAGTTCAAATTACAAACAAGTCCAAGGTTAAGGCAAATTACAATTCGAGTCAAATCCGAGTCCAGCAGAATCATACGACATTGGTTACAAACGACGTAGTTAAGGAAGGTAACAAGCTCAACGAAATACACGTGTTGACACCAAGATGATACGAAAATGACCATGTCTTAGAGAAGCTAAAATTACGAAAAAGGGCTTGGTCTACCTAATCCAGGTCAAACTCAACCCAACTACCTATCAATGACCAGCAACGAAATCAAAATAAAAGCAAAACACCATTTACCACTAAAACAGCATTAATTAGTCACTAAACAAGGTCAAGCTGGGTCGGAGTGTTACATTTCTTCCTCCTCTTGCTCTCTTTTCCCTACGTTTCTTTCTTTCTTCCTATTCTGCTCATTCCTTTCCTTTTCTTTTTTTCTTTTTCTTTTTCTTTCCTGGCTTCTTCCCATCCAAACAGAACCCATGCACCTCGTTCATCACCTTCTTCTTCACTTTTCTCTACCTCTGCATCTTCTTTTCCTTATTTCTTTCTCCTGCTTTCTTTTCCTTCTTCTTCTTTCTCGTTTTTCCTACTGCCCTGCAATTTCTCTTTCTCCTCCATTTTTCTCAATTCTGCATTCTCGTTTCCTTCTGTATCTTCTTCTTTTGCTATTTTTTCTTCCTGTTGTTTTTCGTTTTTCTCCTCCCTCTCGGTTCCTAATTGAAACAAGCTACACCCATCTTCTTCCTGTTTCCTTTTTTCTTCTCTCTTCATCTTCTTCTTCTTCCTCTATTCTTCTTATTCTTCATCAGTTTCTCACCTTCTTTTTTGTTCTTCTTCATCTGGTCTTCTTTCCCTTACTCTCTCTCATTCTCTGTCTTTTCTTTTTTTTTTCTTTTTTTCCTATTCTACTTCACTTTTCTTTTTCTTTCCGTTTTTTGCTTCTTTTTATATTTCTTACTCTCCCTCTCTGTATCTTTCTTTTTCCTGTTATCCTTTCTTCCCTCCACTGTTTCATCCCCATTTCTACTTCCTTTTTGTTCTCCCTGTTTTTTGTTATGCTTCTCCTCTCTTTTTTTCTTTTCTTTCTTCTTCCTTCCCTTGCTCTCTGTTTTTTGTTGCTCTTGTGAACCCATTTATCTCCCTGTTTTGAATCCTAACAACCCAGCTCTTCTTCTATCTTCCTTTCTTTTCTTTTTTTCTTTCCTCCCTTCTTCTTTCTCTTTGCAAGCAACACAGCCCACTTCATTCTTCCCTCATCTTACTGTCATTCTTTTAAGTGCATATTCAACTAAAACCATTCATCACCTTAAGCTCACCTCCTTTTAAATCAAATTGCCCCACTATCCCTAGCCCACATGACCTATGGTTTCATTGATGATGTAGGCCCAAGTTTATGATCCAAGTTTCAGCCCACTTACTAGTTCCTGTCACATTTGTTAATCCAAACCCCACCCAGTTGAACTCATTCTACTCACTATTTCTAGCACACTTATTTGTAGCAAAACACAAGTCACTTGGACCCACTCCTTAGCTGCTACACAGTTGATTGACTCAAGTCCAACAAATTTACTTATGTGCATACTTAACCTACGTGTCAAAGGTCCACTAGCATTTCTAGCCATCTGGGCCCACACACATATATGCCAATCCATCACACCAAAACCTATATCCTAGCCTGACTCATTAATTGCATCCAAACTCTTACTATTGGTTACTTCTCATTGACAGGACCCCACATTGAGACACTTGGGCACATAGGTCAAGATCCTTTGATTAATGCAAGCGGAGGCAAGTAGTCTTACCATGGTTCCTTAGCATATAAAGTTTTCCGGTCTTTGTTTCAATTTGATTTAAAATGTGAAATTTTGCAAATTGTTGGAAAAATCCTAGAATATTAGGATATTTTGATGCCTTTGACTTGCTTGGAATACCATGGCTGTGTTATACCCAATCTCGTTTCCTTTGGTATTATCAAGTTATAAAAAAAAGGACTGTTCGTGAAGTATTGATCTAATTTCCATTTGATGTAAATTGCAAAAATTGTGATAACATAGGATTGATTTGTGATCTCAATCTTGGTCCCTTTTGTGATTGAAAATCTTGGAATTTGTTGTAATTGCTATTGTGCTTTTATATTGTAAGGCATTCTCTAAAGTATGGGCAACGCATCGTGGGGATGCTCACACGCAGATTTTAGCCCCTTTTTGGGTATGACATTGAGATTAAGAACTCTTTGTGCGATATTGCTAATTTGCAGCTAGTTCTCACTTTGTTTTGGAGATTACTGGTATTCTCAGGCTTCATGCCAATTTCGGATATGAAAATGGCTTGTACTTAACGGGTACTTATACTTTGTTTAGACTTAACTCTGACGAGCACACTTTGATAATTTGTTTACTGTAGAGATGCCTTTCCTTTTTATTATTGATTTGGTTATTTGCTCAATTATTTGAAATACCTTGAATTTTGGTCACATTACCTTCTTATTGTTCTAAGATATTGCACTTACCTTACTTGATACACGAACCAGGACTCTAAATTTGATTTCTTAGATTGTTACCTGTTTGTTAAGTTTTATGATTCGTATTACTTATTGAGTTTTACTCACTCTTGTTTTTCTCCCACAGGTTTCGAAGTTGATCCGGAACCCAAGAAAATCTAGCTTGTTTTGCTGAATCGGGCTGAGGGATGAGCTGCGAAAATTTCAACCTTAGATTTGATGATTGATTTAGGATTTTATTAGAGTTGAGAAATTGTTTATTTTATTTTTGAGTATCACTCGCATTTCAAATTTATTTATTATTTTAGATTGATTTTATTGCATTATATGGGATATTGATCATGTCATTCCATTTGGATTATTTTAATAAAGCTAGGAATTGATTTAATTGTTGTGGACCTGTCATGCCTCGTGATTTAGGGGTCACAAGGATCTCAAATTTCACAGCGTGACAGTAATAGTGCAAAATTTCTTCTTGTTCTCCTTGTAATTTGTATTTGTAGAAATTGTAATTAGAAGTTGTAATTAAAGTGGGTATCAGAGACATCTTCCAACAAATTGGTATCAAAACCAGATTCCACCTACAAGCAGAGATGACATCAAAGTTGGTTCAGCCCCAGTTCCCGAAGGAGATGAAGGAGAACTACAAAAATTGGAGTATCCAAATGAAGGCACTCTTTAGATCACAAGATCTATGGGAGATCATCACTGACAGATTCATGGAGCCCACCGTGGAACAAGAAGCTACCTACACCGCAAAGCAGAAGACCTCCCTTCAGGATCAAAGAAAGAAAGACAAAAAGGCTTTATTCCTACTCTATCAAGGAGTAGATGAATCAACCTTTGAGAAGATCGCTGAAGCGACATCAAGCAAAGAGATGTGGGAGACTCTCTGCACAATCCTCAAAGGAGTTGATCGAGTCAAGAGAGTTCGTCTTCAAACTCTCAAGGCAGAGTTCGAAGCTACTCAATGAAAAAAGCTAAGAGTATCTCTAACTGTTTCTCCTAATTACTAGTCATATATAGTTAATGAATTAAAAAGAATTTGAGAAAAGATAGAAAATCTTAGGGTTGTATAGATAGCCTAGCGATCCCTCACAACCAAGTTTAAACATGTGGTTGTGGCTATTGAGAGTCAAAAGATTTAGAAACTCTCTCAATAGAAGAATTAATGGGATCACTCTAAGTTCATGACCAACGTATGCAATAGAATAGTAGCTTTAGGATCTTGGGACAAGCATTAGAGTCAAAATTGACTCTAAGTGAGCAAAAGCCCAATCAAAGATAGTAGGAAAGGGGCAGTAGCTTAAACAATAATCACAGAAGAGGTAAAGGGAGAGCAACTCCTCAAATCCAAGTACAAAATCAATCAAGGAGCACTGTTAATCATGGAAGAGGAGCTGGCCGAGGAAGATTCTCACGTAGTTGTGGTAATTTAAGAAGTGTCCAATGCTACAACTGTAACAAGTTTGGATACTATGTTTCGGATTGCTGGAGCAAACCCATAGATTAAGAGGAGTAGTCCAACTTTATAGAAACAAGTGATCAAGACAAGTAGTCTCCACAGTTCTTCTAGCACAAGAAGAAGGATATAACCAGGAGAACATGTGGTACCTAAACTTCAGAGCTAGCAACCACATGTGTCGAAAGCCTTGATGAGTCTCCAAGACTTACTTTTCCATTAACAGCTTTGAGGCGATTACAGAAGATGGTAGTGGAAAAGTAAGTCTTAGAGACTCATCAAAGCTTCCCATATAAGGGAAGAAAAAAATTAAGATTTATTAGAAAGATAGAGTGCCTGCATACATCTCTAATGTGTATTATATGTCCAACATGAAAAGTAACATCCTTAGTATTGGGTAACTCTTAGAAAAGGAGTATATAATACACATGAAGAATCTCACTTTTTCACTAAAAGATATACATGGAAGCCATATAGCTAGAGTCCAAATGGCGAAGAATTGCATGTTCCCACTCCATCTCAATATAAGGTTAGAGAAGTAATTCCATAGACTTATAAATAATGAGTCATGGAAGTGGCATCTTCAATATGGGCATCTCCACTTTAATGGGCTTAGGCTATTATCCACTACAAATATGGTGTATGGCTTGCCAACCATTGAAAAGCCCAACCATGTGTGCGAGGCTTGCACACTTGGCAAGCAACAAAGAAACTCATTTCAAGTAAGAAAATCATGGAGAGCTAAAGCACCATTGTAGTTGGTTCACACAGATATTTGTGGACCATTGGAGACACCAGATCTTAAAGGCAATAGATACTTCATTACTTTCATCAATGACTATACGAAAAAGCTTTGGGTATTCTTTATCAAAGAGAAGTCTGCTAGCTTCACAGCCTTCAAGAATTCTAAAGCCCGCGTTAAAGTAGAAAGTGGCTGTAAAATTAAAACACTCAGATCTGACAGATGTGGAGAATGCACCTTAAAAGAATTTCAAGAATATTGTAGACAGCAGGGCATCATACAACAATTTACTACTATTTACACACCGTAGCAGAAAGGAATAACGGAAAGGAAAAATCATACCATCCTTGATATGACGAGGACCTTGCTTAAGGGTATGTTTGGGATGGGGTAGGGTAAAGTTAAGTAGAGTAAACCTACAATTAAGAAAGAATAATATATAATTAGGTTATGATGACTTTTTATTTTTAGTTGTTTGATATAGAATCTTTTTGACTTTTTGTATAAAAGTAGAGATTTTTTTTGTGGTTTAGTGATAACTTTTTGACTTTTTTTGAAAAAACGAGGACGAAATTTTGAATTTTTAAAAAGAGGAGGAGGGAATTTTGAATTTTAAAATTTTAATTTTACTTTACTTTACTCTACCCCTTTGCCAAATATGTACTAAAGAAAAGCTCTGCCAAAAGAATATTGGGCAAAAGTAGTTGCATGTACTGCCTACCTGCTTAACCGATGCTTACGAGGAGCGTTAGGAACAATACACTACAAGAAGGGTGGAGCGGCCATAAATTGAGTGCAGCACACTTAAGAATCTTTGGGTGTGTTGCATATGCCCAAGTACTAAAGGCCAAGAGGAAAAAGCTTGATGATCGTGAAAAGAAGCGTATCTTTAGTGGATACAGTGAGCAGGAAATATGGAAATGGAATGAAGAAGGCATAATTCAAGACAAGCCTCTTGAAATGGAGGAAAAAGAAACACGTCCTCAAACTCCTAAAGGTCCGCAGCAAAATGCTGTAACACCTTCATATACAACATCATCTAGTTGAAAAAGTCTAGAAGGGTAGGGATCATCATCCTCAAGCAATTCATCTATTTGAAGCTCTTCCTCATCCATAACTCCAATCAAAATAAGAAACCTCAGAGATATCAATGAAGAAACTTAAAAAACAAACCTCTTATGTCTCTATGCTAACCATGAGCCTCTTGACTTCGAAGAAGCAGCAAAACAAGATTGTTAGAAAATAGCAATGGAAGAAGAGATTTATGCCATTGAGAAGAATGACACGTGGGAGCTTACTACAGTCCCTCCAAGTCAAAAGGCTATTGGATTATGTAAAACCAAAGACAGTAAAACTAGAGAACTATAGTACCATAGAACAAGTGGCAAATATCTTTAGATGTGGCACAAGGTAACTAACCCTAATTATAGTAGTCGGTGTATCATAAACAACCAAGAGGAGCTAAAAGTGGGAATTTGCCTTTGAAGCTCGGGCATGTGACTGCTTCCATGACTAATTTTCTCTAACGGCTGGAATCAGAGAAATCTATGTCTGAATGACTGATCTAATTTTGCTCGAATTAAAGTCGGACTAATCATCAAATTAATCATGCGTCAAATACATAATTTTACTCCTTTTATATTATATTTTAACCACTTAATCTACATGTAATTAATTTAATGGTGTACAAAACTGCAATTGGAGTGAGATTTGGCGTGTTATGTGTGAAAGACAATCAGCTAAGTTCCGAGAACTCATTGCCTCAAAGATTTGGCACCCGAAGACACTAAATTTGTGTGTATATTTAATTGGTTACCAAGCAAAGAATAAACAACCTAGGAATCCATCTCATTGTCCTTTCATGTGGTTGCATTCACATGGATTTCCTCATGAGGGGCCCACCATTAGTCTTTTAGAATCCCATTGCAATAGACCATTAAACTGAATTTCTGTGTGAACGGTCGTGGGACCACTCATTCCTTGAATTAAAAAGTTGACGTTTCTAATGCAATGTATAATAAGCTTAATGGGACACATTCATGTGAATCAATTTGAACGGTAATAACAAACAACATAGGAATCTAGTACATTTTCATTTCATGGATTTGCCCATGAGGGGTCCACCATCCTATGGTGGGAAATCGATTGCAGAAGTCTATTTCAATGAATGTGTTCATTAGACTCCATTATATTCCTTGCATTTATCATCCTACTTGCTAGTCCAGTATTGTTTATTCAAACAAGTGGGAAGTTGTCTATTTGTCTTTTGTGGTAATATTCATTTCTACAATTTAATGATACGATATGATAGGTAATTCTGTCCCACATGCATAAGGTCAGATCGTAGGCAGGTCAGATCGTAGGCAGTAAGATTCATGCATCAACACCCTGGAAAATGCAGGCCTTTTGACCCTTTTCCAAGGTATATCTATATTTGTAGGTGCTTCTGATTTGTGTATTATTAAAATCTTTCTTGATTTGGTGGTATATGAAGAATGCTAGAAACAAGAATTCATTTCAATTCTATAATATTCTGTTATTAATTTGATTCCTAGGAGAACAGTAAAAAAAATCATATTAGAAGCTTTGAATGGTTTCATAGCCATGATCACATTTATAATAGGTAAATGATTCTATGTTGGTCAAGAAATGATTCAATGTTGATGACTTCAAGAGACTCTGAGCTTTTCATTTTATACCGCTTCTACTTATGTGGGGTCCGCCTTGATAGATCAACGTAATTCGTATCACATGCCCCTTATTGAGTAGTTGTCTCGGAAGATTGATCAATGCATAGTTTTGTGGTTTTCCTGTGTGGGCCCTAAATCAAACCACTCAAAGGGCCGGGCCTGGGCTTAAGGCCCAGCCTATCAAAACATAATCAGCATATCTAAGTGGTCCCCTACACGAAATGCACAAACTGAGAACCTCACTTGGCGCCCACTTAATGGTCCAACTGAGTAGAACCGCAAGCTGGGAACGCGCACACCCCCCCCCCCCCCCCCCAACGGGACCTTGGGTTTGACATCCATCGAAATAAACTAAATTGTTTATGGTGATTTTTTTAAATATAAAATCATTAAACTTGTTAGCAATGCATCAAAAAGTTAGGATGATCTATAGGCCCTAAACTTTGCAAAGAGGTAAGGCCTATTGAAACCTTTTCATGCAATTGTCTCTATCTCTGGGTGGGCACTACAATGAGGCGCACACCATCAACCTGCTCAGGGGTTTCAGGTTGTCCAACATATATGAGTGCTTATATCATGGAAGGTAGCAAATGGGTTGGCTCATGTCCAAATGAGAAGTTAATAAGGGGCATAAACATGATGAAATTTAACTTGTATATAACACATTATTACATTATTTCCAACAATTATGCTAAATGCGACATTGCATCTCTACCTAGGGAAAAAAAGGCATATCCATCTCTAACTCTCTCTAAGAAAAATCTTAAATGTGAAGTGGCATTTGACATATAAGTTTGAGATGTCAAATTTTACATACCATAAAGTCACATGCCAATTTTACTTTTTAATTATTTATTACAAGGGCCCCACAAGAATGCAAAGATTTTGTAAAGTTTCTTAAGATGTAGGTCCCACAAGAATATAAATTTATAATAAAGTAATAATTTCATATATTAGTTGGAGTTTCCAATTCCCAAACATGACAAATCTCAAACTTTCAAAATACTATATATAAGCCATCAAATAAACTTTAGCATTTTCAAAATGACATCTCTTTTGGAGATGCTTTTAAAGCGGCTCAAGCAATGTTATTCTGCATCTGAAGCAGGTCA
This sequence comes from Sextonia rubra, assembly GCA_037013555.1. NCBI lineage: Eukaryota > Viridiplantae > Streptophyta > Magnoliopsida > Laurales > Lauraceae > Sextonia > Sextonia rubra. The sequence goes on from JASUAD010000008.1 coordinate 14,762,840, forward strand.
CCCACCCAACTTTACTCACATAGCATGCATTCAATGTGGGTTAACCAATTTAACACTTTAAACCTTAATCCAAACCCAGTTTATTTCAAACATTAAAAGTATAGTTGAGTTAAATTGTAAGCCTAAAAAGCCGGGCACTTCACGACGCCAAGTGCCAAATATTAAGCCATCGATCTTTTCACTCGGTTTAGATATTACGGGTGACCCTAACTTAACATACTTAAAGCGTTAGCGTGTTGACTCTAACATTACTCGTTTAAATGTGCAGTAGGTTTTTCTGACCTGTGAGCTACCTCTCTGTATCGGTGGCGAGCCTGACTGTTTGGCCCAATAACAATATGGTGCTTTACTAAGCTTTGATGTGGCCCCGTCCAGCGCATTAAGACCAAATTGATTGTCATTTTTTTCTTTTTGATAAATAAACATACTTTTCATTGCGTCAAATGATGAAAGACTAGGAATTAGGAGTCGGATAATTCCATTAGATTTCAATATTCTATTTTGTTCTATAATTATGATGTTAAAAGGTTCTGCTGTCAATGTCATGGAAAAGAGTGTTAGGGACTTATCCATTATAAAAGCATTGATGGAGACCTTTTTTAATTTCACAGGCCGGTGCATGCATCAATCTGGTAAGGTGCTTTTATTGACTTGTTTGTGTCAAAGAAAGGCAACTTAGTTAAGTGCCCATATGACCTAACTGATTATCAGTTGCTACTTGGTAGCCCACCCATAAAACCACATAGACAAATGGAAAACCGACTTTGCTTATCTTCTTGCCATCGAAATGTGGCCCACTCATATATTTTCCTCCTCGCAAGTTGCAGTCAAGGGAGCAACATGAGTGGGCTGCCCGAGTCTAAACAAGATTTTATTCCTACTTTGCTACTCCAACCTAGGGCTAACAATGTGCTCGGCCTAGGGTTGTTCTTTACATACCCTTGATATAAGTAGGATTGGAGCAAAGCAAACCGGAGACGTTTGTTTTACCCTATTTATATATGTAAGCATCCCACATATATAATAATATCACAGTATTTATGTTTGTTTGCAACTTATACATATATGGTGTGTAAATTTAATGTGATTTTGATGTGTGACATGTATGCAGAAAGTAGCTTTTAATTTCACACCTGATGAGGTGTGAAACCATTTCACAATCCTCTTAAAATGGCGATGTTACAGTGTCATTTCACCCATGATGCCTTTTATTTTTTTAATTTTTTGGTACTCACAATCACGATCTGAACCATCCAATGTATTTAGAATGCCCAAAACAGCTATGATAAAAATTTTTTGCTATTGGATTATCTTAAATTGTGAGATATTTATGAATAAATTCAGACCATTAATATTCAATTCTCGGATTTTCTGAGCTGGTTTTCACGATCCGAACCATTTATCTCGTTCAAAAGGCCATTTTCACTTTTGAGGTCATATTTCAGGAGTTGATTCAAAATGGATCTTAAGATATCTTCAAAAAACATATAAGCCATTGGATGCATACACTATTATTACACAAAACTCAATTTGTTAAATAGGCGGTTTGCTTTTGTCAAATTTCTGGATCATCATAGACTCAAATTCAAGATATGAACCGTCAGATCTCTTTATAAGGCCAAACACGGGTAGTAGATCAAATTTCAACCGTTGATCCTTCATAGATTGTGAGATATTTACAAAAATTAATAGACCTCTTGATCTTCAATTCTAATTTTTGTGGATTGCTTTTTTCTAATCCAAACTGTTGATCTTTTTCAAAAGGCTAACAATGCTTGCTATATTTTGAAAGTGCAATAACTAGATCTCACCAAGTCCTAGAGGGGGGGTGAATAGGACTATTAAAAATTTCTTTTCAAAACTTAGATGTTATTAAAGAACAAACTGAAAGATTATTAAAATTGAGAGATATAATCAGAGTTGTGAGTGTCTAGAAATATAACTAGAGCAATAGAGATGTAGCATATAAAAGATCATCAACTCAAGTGACATGAAAGCAAGGCAACATCCACACACAACACACAATCAACACAATGAATTTATAGTGGTTCGGTCCTAGACCTACATCCACTCTCAAGAGCAATCTCTCTTGGTTCCACTAAATAAGAGGTACTCACATAACATACACCTCTTGCAACATTTTTTGATGCGGTGGTTTGTCTTCCACCAATTAGAGTTTTTGATCAGGTGGTTGATCCTTGATCTAGTCCACCAATTACAATATTTTTTGATGCGGTGGTTTGTCTTCCACCAAATACAGCAATATGAATTGAAATATTAAGAACACCTAAACAAGGAATTGAATACCTTGGTTTTGAGTGGTGCTCTTGAAGCTTGAAGACTACCTCCAAGCTTTGGCCTCTTGTTCTTGCTCCTTGGATATGAAGATCTTCAGATGTGAGCTCAACCAAGGGAAGAGGTTCCAAGAGGGTTTGGAAGGCTAAGGTATTCTCTCAGATTTGAAGAAGCCTTTCCTAAGACACCAACTACTCTACTTGCAACAATAATGGCACTCTTTGATGTTGGAGAGTAGGTGGTTGTGGGAGCTTTGAAGATGGTTTTAATGGAGGTGCAAAGGCTCAGTAATACTAGTGTTTTTCTCAGCAATAAATTCAGTGGTTGGAGCAAGGGAGAGGTCCTCTTTAAATACAGATGAGCTCCAACGGATAGTTCTATACGGCTTAGAACAGAATGGTCTACGGCTTAGCCGTAAGTTCTGACAACATCCAACGGCTAGTTTGACCAGATTCAGCACAAATTCCTTCTTACGATTAGGCCTACGGCTTAGCCGTAAATCCTTATACGGCTTAGCCGTGAGCACCTTTCGGCCTAGCCGTGAGTCAGCCGTAAGCTCAAATTTCCCAAAAACATCTCTCTGGAGAGTGGCCCGTAATCTTTACGGCTTAGCCGTGAATAACCTTACGGCTTAGCCGTGAAGGCCTTTCGGCTTGGCCGTAAGGTCAACCGTAAGCATAATTTGGCCCAGTACACTCTCTGGATAGTGAGCCGTAGGGTTTACGGCTTAGCCGTGGCCCAAGCTGTAGAACAAAACAGGGTTTTTGAAAAACCTAATTTTCTAGTTTGTTTTCAAGGACACTTAGGGATCGCAGATACCTTATCCCTTGGCACTCACAGATGATATTCTTTGATGTTGAACTTCTTTGCTTAGTCTTCATTGATAGGTTTTCCTTGAATGGTTTTGAACTAGCTTGAACTTCTTTGAACTTGACTTGATCTTCAATGAACTTCCGAGGTGAACTACATCGTTCTTGAATCGAACTACACTTTGGTCACGTAATTGACAACACACACTTACAATCACACTAACAATCTCCCCCTTTGTCAATTTCGTGACAAAATTACATAATGTGAAGAAGATACAACAGTTAAACTCAGCAATTGAGACACACAAAGTCTTACATCAGTGAATACACCTTAAGCACCCACATCTACATGCACAACACTTTGAAACTCCCCCTTTGATGATGCTTAACCTGCAAACAAGGCTGCAAACACAATCTACTAGAAAGGTGGGAGTTTAGAAGGCTCCCCCTAAACACATGCATACAATTCTCCCCCTTTTTGGCACAATATTGACAAAGATATAAAGCATAATTGAGAACAGAAATGCACACAAAGAGAAACAATGGCTATATTAGATGGAGAAATGAAGTACAACCAGAGCAAAACAGTACATCACCCATAAGCATACATGAGATAACAATTAAGAGCAACAGGTGAGGTACAACCATTTCTCAAAAAAAAAAAAAAACAAACAAACAACACAACAAGAATAATCATCAATCCGAAGGAGGAGAAGGAGAAGGAATCGCCACATCGTCGCGCCGGCAGCTCTTGGAGATCTTAGATAAGTACTGAAATGATTTCTTCAAGAGCTTCTCCATCTTAGTTTGCCTCTGTTCGAGGGCGGCCAAACGAGCTTCAAACGAAGACGAGGAAGAAGCCGGGGGAGGAACCGGAACCGGTGAAGTGGCAGAGGGTGCTGCAGAAGGAGACGCAACCGGTGAATCGTCTTCGTCGCCGGAGTCAGGAAGTTGGGGACCGGCTGCCTGCTGTTTGGAGAACCGCATGTTTTGGATGTTAACGGTCCCAAAGGTAGGGTGAGACTCAGGAGCCTCATCGGTAGGTAAAGTGACGCCACAATGGGAGGCGAGTCGAGTCATGAGATACCCAAATACACATGCATTGGTGCCCCGGCCTGGGCACTGCCAAAAACGAATAATGGTGGTACAGATGAGTGAGGGAAGGCACACCCGGATCCCCATGTGGACGTGGTAGAGGACATTCACCATGAATGGAGTGAGGTCGGAGAAATTCCCCCTCCGAGGATAAAGGTTATAGGTGAAGATTGCATGAAGGATCCGGTAGTGAGGGAGCAATGAGACGGCTGGAAGGAACCCCTTGGCCTTCCAGGGTATGGAGGCGCCACATAGGGCGAAAGTGGCAGTGTGTCTCTCCTCTTCGGTGAGAGTATCCGAGATGACCGAGGGAGAATCAGAGAGAGGCACACATAACAGAGAGGAGATGATGGCAGGAGTAATGGTGTTCGTGCCATCACTGAACCCAATGTCAAATGACATGGTGTCTATCGAGGCATGGGAGATGGACGCATACATGGTACGCACAATGGAGGGGAAGCCAGGACCACCCCACTTCAGAATGTTTTCCCACCCAACATGAGTGAGAAGTGTGTGTACGCCGTAGGCCTCAACAGCTAGGATGTTAACATCCCGCTCTACAGTGATGGGCCTCGAGAAGAAAGACCGATCACCAGTGGGTTCCCGTGGAACCAAGACTCGGGGAGAGGGTGGAGAGGGCGGTCGAGCCCGGGAAGAGCTACCGGAGGCACGAGGCCTCTTACCGGGAGGGTAGGCATTCTTGGAGCGCGGAGGCATAGTGAGACACAGAGAGAAGGTCACACACCACAAACAGGGGGAAAAATGACACAGAGTACAGAAAATGAATGAAACAGTGAGGAAACAAACGAGAGAGAGAAAAGAGAACAATACCAAACCAAAATAGAGGAGGACGCCGGAGAAGGATGACGGAGAAGGAGGGCGCCGGAGAAGGAGGCCGGAGAAGAGAGGGATGGTGCCGGAAGAAGAAGACAGAGAAAGGAAGAAATAGGAGGACACCGGAGGAGGGAGACCGGAGGGGAAAGACGCCGGAGAAAGGGAGGAGGAGGAAGTCCGGAGAAGGAAGCCACACGCCGGAGAGGGAAAAAGGAGGAAGGCCGGAGGAAGAGGGAAACCGAGAGAGGAAGTGAGGGAAGAAGAGAGACAGTCGGGCGAGCAGCGAAAAAGAAGAGGAACAGACGGATTAAAAAGATCTCGGCGCGCAGAACGAGGGTACGTACGGCTTAGCCGTAGAGTGTTTTACGGCTCAGCCGTAAACACTTACGGCTTAGCCGTAAAGTGGTGTACGGCTTAGCCGTAGACCCTGGGCAAACACAAGTTAACCCAAACAGCAAACACCAATAGATTTCCTTAAATTTTCAAATTTTAACACATCAAGAGGTTTAGTTAAGATGTCTGCAAGTTGTTTTTCAGTCTGAATATATTCGAGCTCAATTATTCCTTCTTCAACCAATTCTCTAATGAAATGATGGCGAATATCAATGTGTTTGGTGCGAGAGTGCTGAACCGGATTTTTAGAAATGTGTATGGCACTCGTGTTATCACAATACAAGCTCATTATTCCTTGTGTAATGCCATAGTCCATAAGCATCTGCTTCATCCACAAGAGTTGAGAACAGCAACTTCCGGCAGCTATGTATTCAGCCTCGGCAGTGGAGAGAGATATCGAATTTTGCTTTTTACTATGCCAAGCTACTAGACAATTTCCAACATAAAAACAGCCGCCACTTGTGGATTTTCTATCATCTAAGTTTCCTGCCCAATCAGCATCTGAGTATCCAGCAATGGAGGATAAGGAGTCATGAGGATACCACAGACCATATTCAGTTGTATCGGCAATGTATTTAATGATCCTTTTTACAGCAGTCAGATGAGATTCTTTGGGATCTGCTTGATATCGAGCACATGCTCCCACGCTAAATGCTATGTCTGGCCTACTTGCAGTAAGGTACAACAGGCTACCAATCATACTTCTATATAGGCTAGAGTCAACCCCTTTCCCATTTGCATCTTTAGTAAGTTTGATGGTTGTACTCATGGGGGTTTTGACATGTTTCCCAGTTATTAGACCAAATCGTTTCACCAGTTCTTTAGCATACTTGGACTGGGAAATGAAGATGCCATCACGTAATTGTTTGACTTGTAGGCCTAAGAAGAAATTTAATTCGCCAACCATACTCATTTCGAATTCAGATTGCATTAGATTAGCGAACTGAGTAGACAAGTCATTAGATGTGGAACCAAAAATGATATCATCTACATATATTTGCGCTATTAACACTGACTTTCTTGTCTTTTGAATAAAGAGGGTTTTATCAACACTACCTCTTTGAAAATCATTGTCTAACAAGAATTTTGTCAACCTTTCATACCACGCACGTGGTGCTTGCTTAAGACCATACAAAGCTTTCTTCAGTCTAAACACATGGTCAGGAAATTTTGAATCTATAAAACCTTTAGGTTGTTCAACATATACTTCCTCATTTAAAATTCCATTTAGAAAAGCACTCTTAACATCCATTTGAAACAATTTGAATTTTAGAAAACAGGCTATAGATAGCAAAATTCTAATTGATTCTAAACGAGCAACTGGAGCAAAGGTCTCGTCAAAGTCAATACCTTCAATTTGAGAATATCCCTGCGCTACCAACCTAGCTTTGTTCCTAACAATAACTCCATTTTCATCAAGTTTATTTTTGAAGATCCATTTAGTGCCTATCACATTTTTATCCTTTGGTCTTGGAACTAGGTACCAAACATCACTTCTTGTGAACTGATTCAATTCTTCTTGCATAGCTTTTATCCAATCATTGTCTGAAAAGGCTTCATCAACGCTGGTAGGTTCTAAAACAGAAGTAAAGCACAAGTGACTCATAATGTTCTCCAATTGTTTCCTAGTTTTTACACCTGTTAGGGGGTCACCAATAATCTAATCTATAGGATGGTCTTTGACATTCACCAAATTTTCAGTAGCGATAGGTGCCTCAGTTTTGATTGTGGATTGTGTGGGTTCAATCAGAGAGGGCACTTCCACTTCATCAACATTGTCAGACATTGTGGATTCATCATCTATAATGACATTTATTGATTCTTGAATGACTCCGGTTCTCATATTTAGAACACGATAGGCTCGACTCCGTGTTGAATAGCCTAAGAATATACCTTCATCACTTTTTGAGTCAAATTTACTCAGTTGTTCCCTATCCTTCAAGATGTAACATTTGCTTCCAAAGACCTTAAAATATTTTACATTTGGTTTCTTCCCATGCCACAATTCATAAGCTGTCTGATTTGTACCAGTCCTAAGATAGACTCGGTTGATGATGTAGCAACTAGTATTAACAGCTTCGGCCCACAAGTCTCTAGGAAGATTCTTACTATGAAGCATGACTGTGGCCATGTCTTGGAGAACTCTATTTTTCCTTTCAGCCACCCCATTTTGTTGTGGAGTTTTGGGTGCTGAGTATTCATGATGAATCCCATATTTCTCACAAAATTTGTCAAATTGATCATTCTCAAATTCTCCACCATGATCACTTCTGATTCGGGCTAGTGAAGTACCTTTTTCAGTCTGAATTTGTTTTGCAATCCTTTTGAATTCTCCAAAGGCTTCAGATTTTTCTCTTAAGAATGCCACCCAAGTGAATCTAGAGAAATCATCTACCATAACAAGAAAGTACCTTTTCTTACCTCGACTCTCCTTTTTAGTTGGTCCAACCAAGTCCATATGAATAAGTTCTAGAGGTCGAGTAGTTTTCATAGCATTCACCATTTTATGGGCACTTCTAATTTGTTTTCCTTGAAGGCACTCTCCACAGATCATCTTTTCTTGACTACTGATCTTGGGCAGTCCTTCAACATATTTGTTTAGATGGGATAAGTCTCTGTAGTTTACATGCCCAAGTCTTTGATGCCACAACTTGGCTTCATCAATACTAGTTAGTAGGCACGAAGCAGAGGATGAAGCATTTGTTTTTCCTACCACATAACAGTTATCAGTGGTTCTAAGACCTCTCAATATTATTTTTTCATTCCTTGAGATCTCACAACTATGACTACTAAAGTTTACGGCATAATCTTTATCACAGATTTGAGATATGCTAAGTAAATTATGTTTTAACCCATCAACGCACAAAACATTCTCAAAAGGTGGTAAGTTTGGAACACTTAAAGTTCCTTTCCCAATAATTTTCGCAGTACTGCCATCACCAAAAGTAACTGTGCCTCCATCGAATTCAATCATTTTAGATAAACAAGATTTATCACCAGTCATATGTTTTGAGCATCCACTATCCAGATACCATCTTGATTGTTCTGCAGCTTTAAAAGCTGTGTGAACCACTAGATTCTTGTTTTTGGGTATCCATTTAAGTGTACTAGTAGTAGGGGTCACAGTTGATTTTTGGTGTTTCACTTGAAAAGTTTTATGTTGGGGAATAGGAATGTTTGCTCCATTCTTTTTGTATATTTCAAATTGTTTTCTTAACTTATGGACTTCTTTTAATAAATTATTCATCTTCTGGTTTAAGGGAAATGTATTTATCTGAGACTTTTGTTTTATGTTTTCAGGTTCCACTTTCTTCGTGGTGTTTTTCTCAATTTCCTGACTGATGTTACAATGAATTTTTCTTAATTTGCACTCCATTTTGAAATGACCTCTTTTTCCACAATAATGACAGAGAACATTTGACGAAACTGTATGAGTACTAGTAGATGCCTTATCCACAATGTTTTGAGCACTGACATCTTCATCCTTTAAAGCACTTTTGACAAAAACAGTTCCGGAACTTGGAGGCTGATTAGCATTTTTGTCATATCCAAGACCAGTCATGTCTTTATAAGCTTTCCCAATTTTGAATAGTCTAATGTATTTCTCATCATTTTGAGTAAATCTGTACTCATACTTTTCTTTATACCGTTTCAGAATAGTCACTTCATTGTGGAGAGCAATATTTTCATCTTTTATTTTTAAAAGGGATTTTTCATTTTCTCTTAATTTGAGTACATTTTCTTTTTCTGTTGATAATTGGATTTTTACACTTTCGAGTTCTTTGATCAATTGTTCCTTTTCAGTACTAATACTATCAACCTTATCCTTTAAATTCTTAATCTTCTTTTGTTGATTGCTTACAGTTTCAACGAGCCTACAGGTTCCCTCATAGAGTAGTTCATAGGAATCCGTGGTGTTGTCATTATCCTCATCCTCTGAATTTTCATACTCACTCTCTTACTCACTGCCTGAGACTTCTTCATTCGATATTTTAATCATTTCCTCGGAAAGATTGAAGGTGGCAGTGGTAGCCATCAGAACTGTATATTTGTCTGATTCATTTTGATGTGATTCATCTGAGTCAGAATCTGATTCAGATGAATCGTCCCAAGTGGCTACAAGATTCTTCTTTTTGTATTTTCCTTTTTGAGGACAATCGGTGGATATGTGTCCAATTTTCTTGCATCTGTAACACATAGGTTCCTTATGTTTACTTCTAGAGATGGAACTTGACCGACCTTTGTATTTATCATTTGTGATTTCATTTTTATACTCTTTCACCCTCTTTTTCTTAAATTGTTTCAGAAATTTTTTAGCCAAAAGGGCCACATTTTCATCCTCATCATTACTAGTTACTCCTAAGTCATCTTTAGAGGAAGATGTGTTATGAGAGGTGATAAGAGCGATTGATTTCTTTTTGTCATTATTGAATTTGAGTTCAAAGGTCTGGAGGGATCCCACTAAATCTTCAATTTTCATTTGTTCCGAATCCTTGTGTTCTTCTATAGAGGTTACCTTAGGATGGAATCTTTCCGGAAGTGATCTCAAGATTTTACTACAAATTTTACCTTCCGGAAGGGTTTCCCCAAGAGCCCACATTTCATTTACAATTTTCATGAGCTTAGTATGAAAGTCAGTGAACATTTCATTTTCTTCCATGCGAATGTTTTCGAACTGACTTGTGAGCATCTAGAGTTTAGATCTTTTGACAACTGAGGTACCCTCATAAGTTACTTCAAGGATTCTCCATGCCTGTTTTGCATTAGTGGTTGTCATGATCTTTTTAAACTCTTCTTGATTCATGGCACACACTATAGCATTGTACGCTCTAGCATTATTTTGTCTAAGATTTAGCTGAGCTTGAGACCATTTGGCTGGATCTAATGGTTTAGTGGTTGTGACACCATTTGTAGACACATCTTCAGTGGGTTCCGTCCAACCATTCTCTATAGCCTCCCAAACAGCCCAGTCCATGGATTTTAAGAATGCTGTCATCCGGGCTTTCCAAAAGGCATAATTTGTCCCATCGAAGAAAGGTGGACGGGTGATAGAACTTCCTTCAGGATTCATGGTGAATCTAGCAAACGATGGATCTACTTCAGGTTATTACACCTTTACGAAGTAACCTTCTCTGATACCAATTGAAAGTGCAATAACTAGATCTCACCAAGTCCTAGAGGGGGGGTGAATAGGACTATTAAAAATTTCTTTTCAAAACTTAGATGTTATTAAAGAACAAACTGAAAGATTATTAAAATTGAGAGATATAATCAGAGTTGTGAGTGTCTAGAAATGTAACTAGAGCAATAGAGATGTAGCATATAAAAGATCATCAACTCAAGTGACATGAAAGCAAGGCAACATCCACACACAACACACAATCAACACAATGAATTTATAGTGGTTCGGTCCTAGACCTACATCCACTCTCAAGAGCAATCTCTCTTGGTTCCACTAAATAAGAGGTACTCACATAACATATACCTCTTGCAACATTTTTTGATGCGGTGGTTTGTCTTCCACCAATTAGAGTTTTTGATCAGGTGGTTGATCCTTGATCTAGTCCACCAATTACAACATTTTTTGATGCGGTGGTTTGTCTTCCACCAAATACAGCAATATGAATTGAAATATTAAGAACACCTAAACAAGGAATTGAATACCTTGGTTTTGAGTGGTGCTCTTGAAGCTTGAAGACTACCTCCAAGCTTTGGCCTCTTGTTCTTGCTCCTTGGATATGAAGATCTTCAGATGTGAGCTCAACCAAGGGAAGAGGTTCCAAGAGGGTTTGGAAGGCTAAGGTATTCTCTCAAATTTGAAGAAGCCTTTCCTAAGACACCAACTACTCTACTTGCAACAATAATGACACTCTTTGATGTTGGAGAGTAGGTGGTTGTGGGAGCTTTGAAGATGGTTTTAATGGAGGTGCAAAGGCTCAGTAATACTAGTGTTTTTCTCAGCAATAAATTCAGTGGTTGGAGCAAGGGAGAGGTCCTCTTTAAATACAGATGAGCTCCAACGGATAGTTCTATACGGCTTAGAACAGAATGGTCTACGGCTTAGCCGTAAGTTCTGACAACATCCAACGGCTAGTTTGACCAGATTCAGCACAAATTCCTTCTTACGGTTAGGCCTACGGCTTAGCCGTAAATCCTTATACGGCTTAGCCGTGAGCACCTTTCGGCCTAGCCGTGAGTCAGCCGTAAGCTCAAATTTCCCAAAAACATCTCTCTGGAGAGTGGCCCGTAATCTTTACGGCTTAGCCGTGAATAACCTTACGGCTTAGCCGTGAAGGCCTTTCGGCTTGGCCGTAAGGTCAACCGTAAGCATAATTTGGCCCAGTACACTCTCTGGATAGTGAGCCGTAGGGTTTACGGCTTAGCCGTGGCCCAAGCTGTAGAACAAAACAGGGTTTTTGAAAAACCTAATTTTCTAGTTTGTTTTCAAGGACACTTAGGGATCGCAGATACCTTATCCCTTGGCACTCACAGATGATATTCTTTGATGTTGAACTTCTTTGCTTAGTCTTCATTGATAGGTTTTCCTTGAATGGTTTTGAACTAGCTTGAACTTCTTTGAACTTGACTTGATCTTCAATGAACTTCCGAGGTGAACTACATCGTTCTTGAATCGAACTACACTTTGGTCACGTAATTGACAACACACACTTACAATCACACTAACATATTTAATATCATCACTTGATTCACCATAGATTTTTCAAAATTTGCAGAAAACTATGAAAGTCGTGCAAACCATTAGGTGCGATAAGTTTTACATCGGAAGAGATGTGAAAATAATAAACAACGAATTATGTTTTACATGCAAGTCATTTGCATGTGTAAATAACTCAGATATGAGTCATTTACATATATAAAGCATTTTTACATCACATGTAAAATTAACAAATAAACCGCTAGAGAGCTTGCACTACCAAGGCCCTTACCCTTTCCTTGAGTATTTATGCTAGGCCGGGTCAGCACTCAAAACCTAAAAACATGAAAATCATTTTTTTTTAAAAAATTGTTATTAAGTATGGGGTTGATAGAGTGTTCTTTGGTCACACCTCTATTACAAATAGACCACTAAGAAAACATTTGAAGAATACAAAGTTATCTCTAAAAACTCTTTTCATTAGATAAAGTCATATGTGTTTTTTCACATATTTACATATCAAGTCATTAGAGCAAAAGCCTTATTTTTTAAAAGTTTAAATTGTTTACATTAACGCACCAATTATGAAGTGAAATTATTTATGTATTTATGCAAATGGGACAATTGGTTAGAAGCGACACCTTCAACTTACAGATCCAAGGGTCAATCTTCTAGCATGTCTGTGAAACTAAAGTTGAAATATTGACATTATTTTCAATTAAACATTGATTTAACAATTCAGTGCTGTTAATTTTCATAAACATAAATAAATCATCATCATTTTCATCATTAAAGCCGTATTACAACTATATTAGGGTCGGCTATATGAATTCTATTTCTTCATTCCTTTCTATTTTAAGCTAAATCCTTAAATAAGTTAAACTTCTTCAAATTTGATTTAATGACCTCCATTAATGTTTTCTTCGGCCTACCCCTACCTCTTGATGGACCATCTATCTAGATAGCCAAACTTTTTCTCTCCAGTGCCATAACTAGCCTACGCTTAACATGCCCAAACTATCTTAAATGGATTTCTCTAATTTTATCCCCTATCAGTATTCTCGTTAATTGCTCTCAAAAGCCCTTATTTCTAATTTTTTTCTTTCCTAGTTTTACTATACATCCACTTAAGCATTCTCACCTCTGCCACATCCATCTGGGCTTAGGGTTTAGTGTAAATAAACAAAAATAAATACACGTAAAAAATATTTTTTAGTTTAGACTTCAAAATTTGGGAGTTTCAATTATCTAATTAAAAGAATATTTAGAGCATCTCATTTTCTTAATGTCCATATATATGCAAAACTGTTTTTATGAATTTGCTAGCATCCAAAGTGACTCTATAGAGAAAAATGTGTCTCCTTATTAATAGGAGTACAACCCTTTTGCACAAAGCAATAATATATAAAAATAATACAAAAAGCCTAAATAAGAAGTAATCAAACTATAAAAAAAAAGGGTTTGGAAGCAACCAATCAACAGTTATTGCTTATGCATTAAGTATAATGCATAATTTAAATAATTAAATGAGGATGAAATGAAACAAAGTATGTATATATGTTTTTTTTAGGGCATTATATAATGGGCATGGGGGAATAAAATTTCTCTTCAAGCTTCCATTTTATCACAGCAAAGTGGCTGTTATAAGGCATTTAGTGAGTTGTGTGTGTGTGTATGTATTATATGCGAGAAGTTCTTGAAAACTCTCCATTTTTTAAATGGGGAGTTTTTGCCCCTCTTGATTTGTTAAATTAGATCATTCCACCTCTCTTTTATATGCCAACTTATATTAAAAGAAAAAAAATAGGAATGTTTAAATGCTTTAACTTTCTAATAATAAGGCAAAAGGAACGAATTAGCTAATAAGAAAATGCTCGGAACATTTTTCTAAAGAAAAACACTCTCTAGGAATGCTCATGTGAGAGTCTATAACTCTCACCTTATAAGAGTAAGAGATCTCAGCCTAAGATCCAATGGCCAACAAATAAAGTCAAATGGCATGATATTTAAAAGGGAAAATTTCAAAAAATGGCTCAAATTTTGCCCAGATTTCAAACTAGGACAAATATATATATTTTAAATCATCACTTAAGTTTTATTTATATTTCAAATCAAGACAACGGATGAGAAATTGAGTTTTTTCCACAAGTTGTGTTTCCATTTTTTCCGAAAGAGCTCTAAATGACCTTTTTGGCCCTTTCTTCTTCCCCTTTAAATCTGTCTCTTTGTCGATCGTCCGCTCCAAATCTCCGTCTCTTCATTGACCCTCTCCAGATGGGTCATTGTTTCGTCTACTTATAAATCAGATGTTGCAACCCTGCCTGGCCTTCATTAATGTTGAAGGTGTTGTTTTGTCGATCGTCGAAGCGGGTCAACTTATTCAAACTCACCTACGCAAACGGGGCATTCGCATTGATCCACACCGTGCAACGCTCCTTGCCTATGAGTGTAAGATTGAATTGGGATGGAGTTACGGATCTCCTGGTTGACCCCAATTGCAATGTCACAGACCTGAAAGTGTTGAGATGTGGCATGGTCCTTGGGCGTGCAGAATTTTGACACCATCAGATGATAGATGGTTAAAGCTAGAGCTGTTGCTATGATCCCAAGCATGCATACCAATAGAGGGGTAAAGAGTTGTGGCGGCTCAGCATACCCCATCTAGTCCCTGTTGTGTCATCACGGAATTATTCATTACAGCATTTGCACTATGCGGCCATGAGACTGGTGAGATCATCCATAACAGTATAGTGAAGGTAGTAAGAGGTACACAGAAAGTGGAGCCTACTAGCCATGGAGAAAGTGGCAAAATGTCTATAACATGGAAGCAGCTAGAGATGCTCAAGAGGAAACCAGAGTGCAAACGATACTGAGACTCAGAAAACCTTGATGGAAGAAAGAGAAATGGAAGAAGGTGAAGTGAGGGTGTGAAAGAGAGAGAGATGCAGGCAAGAGGTGTTGGACGTGCACTCCCCTTTTTGGGGTTCTTTTTATCATGTTTGGTCTCCCTTTGTTGCTATCTTTGTTTGCTCTTTTGTAGCTTGCAAAAACTTTACTTTGGAAAGGTATCTTTTTTTGACCAAAAGTTAGGAAATATATAGTAAGTGGAAAGATTCTTGGTTGCTTTTCTTATACAAATTTTTCTCTATACCCACTTTCTAAAATTAGATTTTGTATAAATCTTCATAAAATGGGCTTAGCTTTGATGCAAATTTAATGTACATGGTAGGACCCAACTTAGACATCAATTTTCTTCACTTGAAATTCAGTGGACCCCACAAATAGATGTGTATTATAAATAACAAAACTCCAATTTTATGCAATCCCACGTGAAAGTATACAATCAACTTCCTAAGGACATAACTTTGTCATTTTAGTTTCGATTAGTATAATCTTAGGTTTAAGGAATATCTATTTAAAAAGTGCTTTCTAACGGTACCTAGATTGCCCAGATCTAATGTTTGATTTGAGAATTATGACTGTTTTAATCCATGCTGTCCAAAGAAAAACTATATTGACTTTCCATTTTTTTATGATTAACTTTCCAGTTTTTATCTTTTCTTCTTTGACTTTCCTTAAATTTTCTCCATCATGGCCTTCCTTTCTTCATTCTAATTTGAGTTCCTAAAATCCAAATTTAGATTTATGCAACAATTGAAGAGTGAGACCTTCCTTTGATAGCTAAGCATGTATACACATGTATGTGGGGTTTTCTTCATGCTCGCATTTTATTTATTGACTTCAAATCTTCAATGTGAGTCCATTTTCATCAATTCACCTATAACAAAAAACAACTTTTTATTAAAATAGTAAGTTTGATTAAAAGTCATAAATGCACTAATGTAGGTCCAATTCACATAAAATGATAACCTTAAACTACATCATTATTCATGTTTTGACTTGAATTAACTAATGATTATAAAAAAAATTATATCATTTCATGTAAAAATATGAATCTGAAAATCTTTTCAAAAAATGAAAATCCAAAATGGAAAGTTTTATAATTTTATAGAAAAATTATGGTTTTTGAATGATTTTTGCATAAAAGCTCTAAAATGAATTCTAAAATCACAAAAACATGATTTCCAACTAAATGAAAAGAGTTTTAGTGCATAAGTCCTTAAAATTCTTTAGAATGTACATGAAATGATGCATTTTTAGGGACTTATCACTTAGAGAAGGTAGGTGATGTTGGAGGAGAAAGTGGAAACAACAAAAGCGCATTTGTGTATTTTGAGAAAAATGAAATAAAAATTGGAAAACTCAATTTCTCGTTGGTTGTCCTAATTTGAAATGAAAATAAAAAAATTAAGCCCTAATTTGAATTGTAAAAATTTTTTTGTCCTATGTTGTGCTTTGAAGAAAAATTCATTTTAAGATGGATCTAGCCATTTTCACAGAACTTCGACAATTAGAAAAATAGGAGGAAAACTCCCTTTGTTTACATGGGTTCAGTGCTTTGACCTCAGGGTAGCAAGCCATTTACAACTTTTAACATGACCTCTCTCTCCAGTCTCAAATCTGATAAAAAAAAAAAGAAAATGAAATTTGCATGGGAGGATACAGAAAGATGTAGAAAACTAAAAAATAAGGTATGAATGGGCTAGGGTAGCCCTTTTCTCTTTCTGTCTTCTCTTTTGATATTTGTAACTTCCTTTGCACTCTTCCCTTAAACCAGGGAAGAGGAAAGAGGTAATTTGAGAAGGCTCCAATTAACAAGGAGGGTTTGCAGATCCTTGTAGTATGCTTTGATGGTGATGCAAAACCTTTGTTTTCTCAGCAGAATACCTTGAGATGACTGAAATGGTGTGTAGAGATATTGGGAAAAATTCTTGGTTGCCAAAAATAGAAGAGCTTCCTTGTAGAAATTTGTTGTAGAGAGTACTCACAAAGGATGGAAAAGCAGGCTTGTTGCTGTGAAACTCAAGGATATAAAATAATAATAATAATAATAATAATAATAAGATCCCACTAGGGAACTGTAGTGAGATGCCTTATTCTCTCTGGGGAACCGTTATCATTAGTTGTATTTTCAAATTAAAGGCCATAGCAATTGTTGGAACTGCCACAAACCATCACCCACATGTATAAAATGAGTTTTAGTCGACATAGGCCTGGATAGTGGAAATTGTTGAGAGATGTTTTATTCTCTTTGAGAGTAGTTATCAGCAGTTGTATTTTCAAATTAAAAGCAGCATCAACTGCTTGAGCTACCAAAAACTGTCACCCACATGTATAAAATGGGTTTGGGTCGACATGGGCTTGGATAATGGCCGATCAACTTAAATCCTCTTCACATAAGTGACCCATCATGCATGGTTTTAAACCCAGATGGTCCAAACTTCATGAAATTCAGAAGGATGGGTTATGGAATTATTTCAGACGTGCCATAAAAATTTCATCAGGTTTTGGCCTCAAAAAGTGGGTCAAACTACCTATTGACTTTTCATCAAAGTGGGCCCAGCCTTGGTTGTTTTGGGCCAAATGACTTTTGATGGCCACTAAAATTTAAGGGTCTGATGAGGGTCCCATTTTGAGGTTTCCATCCAATTTTAAGTAATTTAGCCTTAGGGAGGTTAGACTTTGATTCAATGTCCCCATGGCTTAGTGGACATGTTGACTTTAAGTCAAATGATGTCCAACTTATCTGAACCTTTGCAAAGATACTCCAGAGCATGACTGATGCCTTCATGCAGATTTTAGTTAATTTGGTCTCCAAGAAGTTGAGTTTCACACAGTATCCCCAAAACTCTAGAATGGATATCATTGAATTTGAACTTGCAGTCAATTGTGTTTGAAAATTCAGAAACTTTGAGGGAATGACGTAGAACATATTTTAAGCCATCCTTGCAAATTTCAGCTAATTTCATCATCGGGAAGTATGAGTTGCCTGTAGTGCCCCTATGAACGCTAAAAGTAACCATCTAAGCTTGATTTTGGTTAAGATGAAGTTCATCTGCTTTGAAACTCGGACTTATGTTTTTTGCGCACATTTGGAGTCTCTTGAATGAATTTAAATAGCTTTGGATGTCCGAGTGATGAGTTTAACTCATTGTTCCATAACTCTAAGGCTTATGTGCCCTTTGAGTTTAGACCAAGCTTGAAATACTTTACTGTAACTACTTGTGACATTTGTTTTTTCTTAAGAGTTAACAAATGCCCCCTTGAGGTACAATGATGGAAATGATTTTGGAATTATTGTGTCTCAATATAGCCAATTTGTGGGAAAAGTGAATGGTTTTGATGGAAGTGTGGCTTTTGTCAAGGTAGGGTGTAGGCCTAGGAAATTTTGAAAATTTTAACCAAAACATGAAGGATGTGATGGTGAATTTGGGGGAGGATTTCAGAGATTTGATCCTTTTATTTATTTTTTATACATACATCCAAGTGTAGGCATTTTTTTGGGGATTGTGGGAAACACCCAACAAAATTTAATCCCTAGGATTTGAAAAAGAAATCAAAGTTTGGATTTTGAAGTGGATTTGGGTTGAATCTACAGGAGTTTTGGTTTATTTTCAAAAATACAAGATTTTAGGTTTTGACTTGGCTTAACACGAGTCAATATGAAATGAAATTTGGAGGAATTTAGCTATGCTAAGTAATATTTGAAGAAACAACTTTTCATCAAATCTTGGATGAGTTTGAAACTTCATGAGTTTGGTTTATTTTCAAAAGTTAAGATTTTAGATTTTGACTTGACTTGACATGAGTCAACATAAAATGAAAATTGGAGGAATTTAGCTATACTGAGTGAAATTTGAAGTACCAACTTTTCAGCAAATTTAGGATTTGGAATTTTGATTGACCTTAAATTTAAATCAAACAATCACCCCCCACCCCACCCTGCTTCTTTCTTTTTTTAAGGTTAAGGCTTGGCCACAATGGAATTTAGGATTTGAACTTGAATCGGTTGTGACAAGAATTGGACCCACCGTGGATCATGTTGACCGGGACAATCGCGAAGTGTAGCATGAAATGCCAAGCCGTGGGCCCCATGACCTGATACAACAGCGATTAAAAGGGTGTGTTTTACCCGAACCAACCCATGTCAAAGGATGAACTGTTGTTTCTCCTTTTTTATGTATTCCTGTCCTTCGACCTCGTGCAGTGTCTGGGAGCAATCCACAGGATTTGGAATCGTGAGCCGACTAGGGGTTTCGTCATTCTCGGGCGGTGCTTACCATCTTTCATCATCTTCTTTTTCTTTTTGAATCTGCGAGTGGAACTTCATGGAAATCCATGGCTGGTACCACCTCCGGATTCTTATCTCTTTTGAATTTAATTCATGGACGGATACTTGAAGATGGGTTTTGCTCTTTGTCTCCTCAGATCCTCTGCTATTCATTTTCCCTCCCAACGAACTGATGCCATAAAATCAGGCAAAGTCCCGTGATTGCTCTCAGTTTTGTGATTAGGGCTAGGGTTGCTCATGGCCCTGGGATTTTAGCCCGATGTAGTGGATGCCGAATGTAAGCTGGGGTTGTTTCGTCTTCCATTTTGATTTTGCATAGAAGATATAAAAACTTCACTGTTTGTTGTTTGGCACAATTCGGGATTTGGGGGAAACCCTTTTCCCGATTTCAAGTCTTTTTTTTTTTTGTTGCTTCACTTTTATATTGGCTGCTCAACTTACAAGTCAACTCCCGGTTATTCATCAACAATCCATGACTCAGTGGAACATAGAAATTTAAGGAAATTTCTCATGTTAGGATGCTTGCCCTGAACACATCCTCTGGTCATTGTCTGTGGAAATGGATTCGACCGAAGAACTGACGTTTGGGTTGGATTGCTTTTCCATATTAATTTTGAGCTCAACTCTGATGCAATGGAATTCTCTGAACTTCGTCTATGTTGCTTGGCAGGGCTTCGAGTCTAAAATTTGTGGCTTTGTCTGGACCAGGATTTGGGCGGAACATATCCGCGGTTACAGCAATGAGAGTAATTGCCAACTCTCTTCTCTCTGTTTTTTTTTTTTTTTTTTTTTTTTTTTTTTTTTTTTTTAATTGATTTGGGACTTCTAGTCATGTACTTGGGGCAGGCACCACTATGAGCAACCATAGAGCCTACTGTCTGTGGGAAGGATTTTAAATCAGGAACTTTGAAATTTCCTTCAACTTTAAACTTGGTCTGTTATGCAGTTCCGGTCACAACATAGGGCGTGATTGCTGACTTCTTTTCTTTTGTCACGCTCTGTTGGTGTGGATGTTCATCTCCTGATCTTGATGTTGAGTTGTAACTCCAAGTGCGCGACGCCCATCAATGCTTCACAGAGTTCAACCATTTTTAGGCACTATCCGGGCCTTCACGGTCACTCCAAAAGAGTTTAATTTAGGCTTTCTTTTTTTTTTTTTTTTTTTTTAGCCTCAATCTTCACTAAGAGATCCTAACAAAAATTAATCAGACTTGGCATAGAGTTTCTCCAGTCTGTGGGAAAGTAACAGTCTGGACACCAAGTTCCTTCTGTATGTGGGAATGCTTTGGTCAAGGCCATGTACTTTGAGAAGCTCTTGAAAAGTTGCCTCACTGTAGATTTGCAATGAATGATCACCATTTGAGAACCAGAGATATCCGGTAGTGTATTTAGGGTTCTCGAATGAATTTAGTGAACATGTACCCTTCCGCGTTGCCCGGACATCATTAAGATCCGTGTGCTTTATCCACTGACCGGAATACCATTCTTTGATTTTGAAGAGAAGGTTACCCCTTTAATCCAAGTCATTTACAGCAACTGGTGGACAACAAATCACGTGTGACTTACTTGTTCATCACCTTTATGTTACCTCCATCGGTCTCATAAAACCGAATGACTTCCGGAGTGTAGGTAAGTGATGCGTAGAGGTGCTAAGCACGTGTCCTTAGACACTTCAATTGTCAAAAGACTTCAATATATGAGGACACACCTTTTAGGAATAAAATTCAATTCTATTAATCAATTAAGTCTGAGAATTTCTTTTTTACAATGCCATATATATAATAAAAGTAAACTTAATATCTAAGCAAAACCTAATCTATTAATAGGAGCTTCCCTAAGAACAATATACTTAGAAATCTACTAATAAAGATAATATAATCCTAATTTAACTTGAAGAGGGACCACTTGTGGGGCTTAGACTGCATCATCCTTCCTGGGTTGAAAGAAGAGTTCGTCTTTGAACTCAAATCTTTTTCGTATTGTCTCTGTAAATGTGGTGAACATGAAGGAGTTCCACTGCGGCAACTTTCCAGGAATTTTTTTTTCGGTGGTTCTGGGTTCTCGAGATGAAGAATAACTTGCTGTTCACCATGCATGAATGTATATGTGTTGTTGCGTATATCATTAGTTTCATTTTTGTTATACATCCATGGATCGTTCAATAAGATATCACCACTATCCATATGTAGTACATCACACCAAATTGTATCATTGTAAGCCTCATCAATGACAAAAGTAACTTTGTAAGTATGTCGAACATGCGCGTGATCACCAGTCATTATCCATTTAACAACAGAAGGGCGGTTGTGCTTGTAAACTATCAACTTGAGGCAATCAACAAGAGTTTGAGAGATGAGATTTTCACAACTTCCGCCGTCAATAACAACTGTGCAATTTTGTCTATGAACTGTACCTATGAAATGAAAGATATTTTTTTCTCAACAGTTGACGATGATAGCTTTACCTATGGTATTTACATATATTTCATCAATTTCCTCATTTTTAATACCATTGGGATCAATTTCAGTACCTTTAGGATCATTTGGGATTTTTTTATCATCACTTTTAATCTCAATCATATGTATGCGCTTTGGACATTCTGTTGTGTGATGCCCAACGTGTTGACAATGAAAAAAAATTATCCTATTTTGACCTTTAATCCTTGCAAAATTCTGTCCTGACAAACCATTGGGTTTAGCATCTTGCAAAAATGAATTCTTTGGTGGAATCCATGTGGATTTTTATGCTTGATGATTTGCAATTCCCTCAGCTTTAACAACATGTTGGATGAGTTCATCAATATTATTAAAATGTTGGAAGGCGAGGATATGCTGAATGTCTATTCTCAATCCATTGAAAAACCTATCAATAACAACATCATCATCTTCATTCTAACAACAACCAGCTTGCAGAGTCAGAATTTTATCAGAATAATCAACAATTGTCTTGGATCGTTATTTCAAGTTTTGAAATCTTAAATGCAAATCTCGGTTATAGTTGATGGGAAGGAATTTTTATTTCAAAATATTCTTCATCTCAATCCATGTTCCAATAAGGTCCATGTTCTGATTCTTCCATTTTTTTTATAATTAGCTCACCAAGTTGTGACATAATTATGGAATCTAGTGGCAATCAGTGTGACTTTGTGGCGCTTAATCATTGATTTATGTGTAAAAATATTTTCCATACATGCTGACCAATCTATGAATTCAGCGGGTCGCAATTTTCATCATATTCAGGAATCATGAGTTTAATCCTTAAATTTCGATTAGGGTTATGGACTGGTGGATCTCGATGATTCCGAATAGTTTCATCATCATCACGATTGTGATTTACACGCTGATTATTTCCAAAGATGTTACCTTAGTGTCCAGTTGTTGCATGGTGTTTTGCATGTTGTTAACTGTGACAGTTCAATCTCTAATAGTACCAACCAAATCTTTAATTGAAGAAGATGAAGATTTTACCTTAACTTGCTTCTTAGGAGGTTTTTTTTTTAATGCAAAATCTAAAAGCTGACTAACCTGATGTGTAGATCAGATCTCGAGAAATATGCTGGTGAAGATGGATCTGAGATTTGGCTTTAGATGTTTGCAAAATCGTGAAAACAATTTTGGACTTTTGATGTGGTCAAAGCTGCTATTTGACTGTTGTTGGATGTGGCAGAGATGAGGTCAGTGATAAAACTGTATGGCTTTCATCAGCAAGTGGGTCAAAATTGAATAGACCTGACCTAAACCTTGAAAGCAGGCCTTCTTCTTTTTTTTTTACTTGTGTGTTGTGTCACAAAAAGAAGGGAGGGCTTAAGAACCCTTTTTTTCGTTTCTCTGGCATTGTCCAAACAGAGAAGTGGGAGGGCCACAAAGGTGAGGAGGCTCTACAATGATGAGGAAAGGGTGATGGATTTGGCTAGCGATGGTGATTGCGAGTGGTGGCTCACCGTTGGTGGCGTGTGGCTGCGACAGTCCAGGTACGCCTTCTTCTCTCTCTCTCTCTCTCTCTTTTGTAGAAGAGCAAAGGCTGGGTTTGGGGTTGTCGGTCTGTTGAGGAGGGTTTGTGGGGTCTTTGGATGGTGAGGCGGAGTCGAGAGGGGCAGATGGTAGTGGGGGTTTGGTCCAGTTGACGATTAGGTCTGGGATGGATGTGTTTTGCGAGGGGCGTGGTTGGGAGGTGAAAATAGGGTTTTGGATTTCTGATGTAGATGGGTTAAAGGAGTTGAGAAGATGAATGGATCGCGAGTCTAGGTGGCGTGGGGGTTGGGGTAAGGCTTCTGGTAGGATGAGGGCATGGCTAGGGTTGATTACTGATGGGGATGGAAAAGGAAGGGCTGGGTAGAATGAGATCTCAGATGGAGTTAGTAGGTGGTGGGCTGGATTGCGATAGGTTTGTCTATGGAATTGAAGTGGCTGGCTAAGTGCACGAAAGTGAAGGGAATTGTTTTAATGGATGGAGAGATAGGGGTAACACGCCAATCTATCCAATGATTAGCTTTGATACTAAACTGATGAAAGCCTTAGGGTTAACACTTGCGTAAGGGTGTTAAAGTATATGTCCAAAGACACTTCAATCATTAAAAGACTTTAACACACGAGGACGCACCTCTCAGGGATAGAACCTGATGGGGACATCCCATCAGATCTGATCCCTCTCGTTTTTACAAAGTGTATCAAAGAAGAGGGTGCCGAACAGCGGATCATGCTTTAATTTGGATGGATGAACACTACTCAGGTTTTGATCGTGAAAAAATTATAAATCCACCGTTGATCCATCATCGTGAAGACATTCGACGGCCAGATTTTACAGAATCTCATTGAGAAGGCCCCATATATGCAATTGTTTTGAAGGCTCCACACTAGGAAGTATCACATGGGAGGAAATAAAAGAGTTTTAAAGTTTGGAGGGGCTTAAGTAAGTAAAAGAATCTTAGAATAAGAAAGGACCCATGTTTTTTAATTATATATGTAATAAAAGAGGGGTCCGCAACTTATAGCACAAAGGGAAGTGCCTTGGGATTCGTGCGCACATCCCATGCACATGAAACCCAAGGGAATTGACGCAAGTTGTTTCTTGTTTATTGTTTTCTTTTGTTTTCTTTATTTGGATGATGTCATCTTTAAGTATTATTTAAAGGAGTTCTCTTGTACTCTTTTGGAGGTTATGTTATTTTATGATATTGAATGGAAAAGAAAGTTTCTTCTTCTTTTCCCAAGAGCCTCTTGAATCTACCTTTCTCTTGAGATCTCTTCTAACGCCTCCAGATCGGAGTTTGGTGAGAGCCCAATAAAGGTATCAATATCTCTTTCACTTTTCTTCTTTCTAAGAGCACTTTTGGTTACTATCACCTAGATCTAGAGCCATCCTGATATTGTTATCAGATTTAAACTACCCAGATCTGAACCCTGCAAATCTAGATTCCCTTGGTTACTAAACTTCATATTTGAGCCATAAACCATCCTAGATCTGAGACTTATATCATATTTGAACTTTTAGTAGATCTGGATCTTTTCTAGATCTGAAAATATTAGATCTGAATTTTGTCATCATAGATCTTCCCTTCAGGCCATTGCCAAAACATTGGATGTGTACTACTGGCCCTAGGTAATCTGAAAGTTCTATCTTCCATTAAGATCTTACTATTTTATATACCAAGAAAGGGCTTATTGCAGGATCTGTGAGATCACTTTGGACCGTGGATCTGTTATTTATTAGAAATTTAATATTTTAATTTACTTGGATTGCTTATAACTGAATTTTAATTGTTGATTCAGATTTGATCTCTTCATATTATGATAGATCTCATACTGTCCTGCATCAAAATCCAAGTCTATTAATCAATCAAGTTTGAGATTCCTTCCTCTATAATGCCGGATATATAATAAAAATAAACTTAATGCCTAAGCAAAACCTAATCTATTAATAGAAAACTTCCCTAATAACAATATAATTAGAAATCTACTAATAAAGATAATATAATCCTAATCTAATTTGAAGAGGGACCACTTATGCGGCCTAAACAGCATCAGTAAGTGACCAAGCACAATATCACTTTCTGATCATTGACATCGAACACCGGATCCTCATCTTATTTTCGAGACCTATTTCGCCAATCGCTTGTGTCTTTTGAGAATCGGACCTTGCATAACCATATTGCCTTCATTAACTCCTACCCTTTTGAGAATTGCATCATCATTTTTTCGGAAGATATAGAATGAACAAATTCTTCATTGAACACTAGTAATTCATCGAAGCCGTTTGTGATCAACTGGGCTTTCTTTCACAGGAAGTCAAGCTATTATAATAATTACTTCGAAAATGTTAGTTCATATTCTCAACTAACTCTTCGGATTAGGATTTAGAGAGTATCAAAAGCTGACATGTCTCGAACATTTTGCTTCAACAAGCAGAAGGCTGTCTTGTGAATGGTAGTCTTTTTCTGTCGATATGACCGGAACATAAGTGATAACCGCTGGTCGACGTGCCTATAATGTACAACACGTGCTTGCTTTCAATTTGATGCTTTGCATGACACATGCTGTATTTCATTTGCATGGTTTCTGTTGCTATATTTTGTGTGTTTTGCGTTGCTATTTTTGCCACATGCTTATCTATATGTGCATGCATTTCTTGCATTGACTATCAAGTTTTTGTATCATAGTGCACACTGAACTGCTCCATGAAAAGTCTTTGGGCGCTAGAACATCTATTTAGATTGGAAGCCTTAGTTCTGAGCCTTAAATGTGTTTTGATGTCAATATTTGGTCTCAAAACTGAGTATTACTTTCTTTGTTTGTCCATTTGTTAAGGGGAGATGTCACCAAAATTTCGATAAAATTTATTACTTAGTTATTTTGCTGAAGATTTTGACATTTCTTCCTCTCTCTCTCTCTCTCTCTCGCTCTCTCTCGACAAAAACGAAATAGCACCCACTGTTACTTCTCCGGTGGTGAGAAAGAGTCAGTCGCAGAGCAGGGCTGAAGGTAGCACTGAAGTTGAGGATGCAAATGCAGCAATGATAGAATCCTTGAGACAACAGCGAGCAAATGCTTTGAGGACCTGAGTTGATGGCACCTACTAATGCCTAGCCAACAGCACTGAGTGGGTTAATAATGAAAGAAGGGCCGTCAAGAAGCCTAGATGCGTCTTTGGAGATACCACATCAATCCCCTTGGAGTAGCCAGCCAGTGGAGTGAGATATCAATATACAGATGCATCAGGAATCCGTAGGAGTTGATCACTTGAACGTAACATAAAGCGATATCCGAGGGTGATGACATTGAATCCCACAATCCCTCCAAGGGCTAACAATTTATCATGGGTGAATCATTTTTCGCATTTTTCCACTGGCAATTTTAAATACCAGTACCCTTATTATTATCCTGACACAAGGACACAGATTGAGGCCCTTCATCCTCTTTCTTTGGATATTGAAAAAAACAACAATATTATTCAATTGGCGCTATCAGGTTGGGAATTCATACTGAAGACAATAGTATTGGCTGTTAGCAGGATAAATGGAAGCAAACTGAATGGGAAAGAGAGTTACACAGAGATTGTAATAAAAATTTCATTCGTTGGATGCTCATTTCACTGATACACAACTCATAAATACATATAGGTGACTTAACAATAAAAGGACAAGTGTCCCATGACCCCTAAACTCTAGAACGAACAAGTACACGTTCACATGAACGTTTGT
Source organism: Sextonia rubra (assembly GCA_037013555.1). Classification (NCBI taxonomy): domain Eukaryota; kingdom Viridiplantae; phylum Streptophyta; class Magnoliopsida; order Laurales; family Lauraceae; genus Sextonia; species Sextonia rubra. The sequence continues at coordinate 14,789,809 of JASUAD010000008.1, forward strand.
GGACTTCTTCAGCAACGATGACTTATTCAAAGCAGGTATTTGAATTAATATTTTAAAACTCTTCCTTAATTCAAATGCCTTCAACACCAAGCATTCTTCGTCATTTGAAAAATCTTTCTCTAGAAAGAGCCTTTGTGAAAATATCAGCAACTTGTTCCTCCGTACTACAGTACTCTAGCTTGATCTCTTTCTTTCCCACAAGCTCACGAATAAAATGGTGCCGAACTTTTATGTGCTTTGTTTTTCCATGGAAAACTGGATTCTTTGTTAATTCAATTGTTGACTTGTTGTCACAAAATAAAATTGTTGCTTCCACTTGCTTTTCCTTCAGGTTGGATAGAATCCTCCTAACCCACACAATTTGACAAGCCGCACTTGTAGCTGCCATATATTCTGCTTCGGTTGTAGACAATGCTGTTGTTTGCTGCTTTTTTGAGGCCCATGATATCCATGCAGACCCAAGACTAAGCCCATATCCTGTAGTGCTCTTCATGTCATCTACACAACCAGCCCAATCACTGTCAGTATAAGAGACAAGTTTGCAAGTATTTGATTTTTTATACCTGAGTCCGAGATCCAACGTTCCGCGAATATATCGTAGTATTCTCTTAGTGTAAGGTCCCGACCCGGCGTAATTATAATTTATACTAATTAAGCTTGATTTTCTTATTAATATGCATAATTAGTCTTAATTCACCTTGCCTTTAAATTATTAGTGGGTTTCAGTTGAATAGGTAGTTGGGTTTGAACTCTACTTAGGTAGTCAAGGACCTTTTCATAATTAATCTTGCATCATATGGACATTTCATCAGTTAGATTACGTGCATTTCATCTTGTGGGTCAACTTTCATGTTGGGCTCAATTTGATTCGGACTCGTCTTGGCCTAATTGAGGCCATGTGACCTAAATTGTAAATATCCCAAGAAGCTGAGACTTGCATGCAAAGGCTGTAGGAAAATTGAGTTTATAAGCTCCAACGTCTTCTTCCTTGGTTTCTTCTGTATTCGTTGGAGCCATCCCCTCTCTTCAGCATTCTTCATCTTCTCTTCATCTTAGAGTTGGAAACTAAGATTGGAGCCTTGCATGCATGAGGATTAGACTCCACATGACTTCTCCTTCAAGCTTTGGGTAACTTTTTCACTGGAAGCAACCCATTCTCGTTTGGAGGTTTTCCTTAGCTACACAACAAGGAAGAGTTAGAGAAGGTCGAGCACTGTTAAGAGGCAAGTAATAGAGTATGCATGGTACTGCATGTATGTTTAGTTTGATTGATTCTTGGATTGATGATTCAATGTTCAACTTACAGCTCATTTCCTCTTAACTAAGCACACATAGATATGGAATTAGGTGATAATGAGTATGACTGGGCAATAGTAATGACACTGAACAATTTGAGACCTATGATGGAGTTTGGACGCATGTAGAACCCTTGGAACCCAAGTGGTAGAGTTCTGCACTTGAACCCAAGCTGTAGAATCAGTTTCAGAAATTCTAAAGCTTACGGCGAAGCCCACGGCTAAGCCGTAGGTCTCTACGGCTCAGAATCCAGAGAGCCAAATTACACTATGGCTAACACTTGGCTAAGCCGTGTAATGTACTACGGCTAAGCCATAACCTCCCCGTGACCAAGCCAAAGGCTATTCTACGGTGAACCTTCCAGAGAGCTCCAAACCCAGGATTTAGCTACAGCTCATACACGGCTACGCTGTGAACTTTGCTACGGCCACGCCGTACCCAAGCCGTAAACCTAGCCGTAGGCTTAGCACGGCTAAGCCGTAGGTCAATATACGGCTAAGCCGTAAATGCGCATCGAATTAAGAAGGAAACCTGAGCCACTCGGCTAAGCTGTAGCCTTGTATACGGCTAAGCCGTAAGAACCTAGGATGTGAGGAACCTTCAATGACTTTGTAGGGCTCTAGATATGGTACTTATCTCATAACCAAACTAGCCCAATGGTAATCAATAAAAGGTGGACAAGTGTGGAGCTGTCACTCATCCCCTTTGATTTTCCGGACGAATTCCCAATGTCACGTCATGGGTGTTGGCATAAGAAGAGGTGTCCTTCGCACTATACAATGTAACGCCAAGATTTGGTAATACAAGGACACCGGACGTTTTATGAATACATCGTTTTGAATGCCCTCGGGATCACGGATTATATAGCATAGGGTTGGCTAGTAATTATTCTTGATGCTTACTTAATCTAAATGCATCCATATTGTTAAGAAACCATGCCCTCAACATATGTAGCTCTATTCAATATGCATGAATTGATTATCAGATATGAATGAATGCATGAATGAAATCTCAAGACCGAACTCCTGGTATGTATGATATGACAAGTATAACTAAGACGAATAAAAGACATGCATTTGAGTCGGTCTTGATACGTTAAGTCGGCACCACTTAACTACACCCTTATTAGGTTCGACGAGACTAATTTGGGTATGATATGATAAGTAGCTGCTGCAGTAGTCCTTAGAGGAGTTGTCGGCGCTTCTCAATAAGCTAGGCTGATCCCCTAGTATACGTACGCACGTTCCCTCTAGATGATATGCTCTCTCTTGGGAAAATATGACCATATGGTTGCCAATATGTTTGTATGATATGATAATCTGTTTATGATTTGTTACTCATGCTTACTCATGCACAACATGCCTAGTGTACGATTTTTGCTTTCTTTTAATCAACATATACTCTTATTTCATTTGATACGGCATGATAGTCTTATGTACCTCTATATACTTGCTTAACCGGTGTGTTAACAGTGCTACCCTTGGTGTTACGAGTACTAAACCTCGGGGACTAGATGAGGATAATGCAGATGACACCTTCTGTTAGTCATCTACGAAGAGCGACAACGGGATACTGTTGAGTGTTTAAGTTTAGATAGGCCTGTTTGCACTCTAAGACTTTGTTCATGCTTAATTAACGGTTATCTTGTAAATGAAAAATGGTTAAGTACAGACTTATTTATGAATGATTTGATAATTCACTTGTTATTGCTTATGATCATTACAGATGTATTACACAGGCTTCCGCTTACTATTGATTGTAAATTAACGTGTTGGAGAACTTTTCTACACGTTCTTGTGCAATCTCCCTTGTAGTGGTTTGTATGTGTACGTTTACATGCACAGATTACTATGGGATTATGTATGCACACCCCGTGGGGCCATCCTAACCCCAATTCCTGGGACCGGGGCGTGACACTTAGGTGCACCCATGTGAGCTTGACTTGGACTGTTCATAAACCGTGAAATCAAACTTACTGAAAACATTATATCTGGCCTTGTATATGTGCAATAAATCAAGCCGCCAACCATACTTCGAAATTCTTTTGCATCCGCCTTTTCAATTCCATCCTCTAAAATAAGCTTCTCATCTGTATTCATGGGTGTTTTAGTAGGATTGCAATTTGACATATGAAATTTTTCCAGCAGATCCCTTGCATATTTTTCTTAGTGAAGAAAAATACCATTTGAGTCTTGAACAACTTCCATCCCCAAAAAATAATGTAATAGACCTAGATCTGTCATCTCAAATTGGGACATCATATTTTTCTTGAATTCTTCAACCAATTTTGGAGAGTTACTAGTAAATATCATATCATCAACATACAAACACACCATGAGAATTTCATCCTTACCTCCCACCTTCACATAAAGGGTCGGTTCACTTTCACTTTTTCAAAAATTATGGTCTAAAAAATATTTGTCAATCTTGCTATACTAAGCTCGTGGAGCTTGTTTGAGCCCATGTAGTGCCTTTGTTAGCTTGTAAACTTTATTTTCAGACCCTTTAATCTCAAACCCAGGAGCCTGTTCAACATACACTTCCTCCTGCAACTCTCCATTTAAAAAGGCTGATTTTACATCAAATTGAAAGAGTTTCCATCCTTTTTGGGCAGCCACAGCTAGAATAGTCCTTATAGTGTCGATTCTAGCAACAGGAGAAAAGGTTTCAAAGAAATCAATACCTGGAACTTGTGCATACCCTTTGGCCACCAAACGGGCCTTATATTTTTGCAAAGAGCCATCTGCATTAAATTTGGATTTGTAAATCCATTTGAGCCCAATAGCCTCTTTACCTGGTGGTAAATCTACCAACTGCCATGTTTTATTTTTTCAATGGCATTCATTTCAGTTTTCATTGCATCATGCCAATTTTTCTCCCTTATGCATCTTCAAAACAAGTGGGTTCAGTGGCAAAGCATATAAAATCACATGATTGATAAATATCAACAAGACTTCTGACCTTTCTAGGAGGTGATGTGGATCTAGTCGGACTAGATGGAGTATCAGGTGATGGATCAAAAGATGCTGTCTCTTCTTCTTCAACAATTAGAGGGTAGTGATCAACCTCACTATCCCACCTCCATCCATCATTCTCATTAAAAATTACATCCTGACTAACGAATAAAATTTCATTTTCAGGATTATAAAATCTATATCCTTTTGTTTCTTCACTACATCCAACAAAAATGCACTTAAGACTCTTATCATCTAACTTGTGCCTTTTTTCACGAGGGACATATGCATAAGCTATAGAACCAAAGATCTTTAAGTGACTTACATTTGGCTTTCTCCCATACCATGCTTCATATGGTGTTTTTCCATTGACTGCTTTTGTAGGAGAGCGATTAAGCAAATAAACCACTGTAGATACTGCCTCAGCTCAGAAGCTTTTTGGAAGCCCTTTTTCTTTCAACATACATCTTGCAGTTTCAACAATGTTACGATTTTTTCGCTCTGCAACTCCATTTTGCTGTGGAGTGAAACTTGCAGTAAGTTCTCGTCGTATTCCTGCATCTTTACAGATCATAAGGAAATCCTTGGATGTAAGTTCTTACCGTCTTAAGTAAAAAACCACTTTGTTTTTCAAAATAAGCTCGAAATTGTAGAAAGCATGAAAGAGCTTCGGATTTTTTCTTAAGAAAATACACCCAAATCATCCTTGTGTAGTCATCAATAAATAGTAAAAAATACTTGCTATCACCAAGTGAATTTGTGCGCATAGGGCCACAGATATCAGCATGTACCAACATTAATGGTTGATTAGCCCTCCAAGATTTACCCACTGGAAAAGGGGTTCGATGATGTTTGCCAAAAATGCAAGCTTCACAAATTGTGTTACCATGATGTAAAATAGGTAAGCCAACAACCATATTTTTTTTATACAGTGAATCCAAACCATGAAAATTTAGATGCCCATATCGCTTATGCCAAAGCCATGAATTATCATACTCCACAGACTTGAATGCATTAAGGGTAAGATCAGAAATTTTGAGAGCAAACATTTTATTTTGAGTCATTTTCATTGTCGTGACCAATTCCATATTCTTCTTTTTAAATAACATGCATTTATCCTCATCAAAAATAGCATAGTACCTCTTTTTCATTAACTGTCCCAAGCTAATTAGGTTTCGAGCCAAACTTGGTACAAACATAACATCATGTATAAGCTTTGTACCTGACTTGGTGTTCACAGAGTCAATTCCTTTGCCTTGCACTTGGACTTGATTATCATTTCCCATTAGGACTTGTGATCTTACTGATTCATCTATCTCAACAAATAATGTTTTATCACCTGTCATATGGTTACTGCACCCACTATCCAAAAACTAAATATCTCCAACAAATTTAGCATTTGCAGATAAACATGAGAGAAATAAATTTGCCTCAACTTCATCATTTGTCTTTTCTTCATGGAAATTTGCTTGATTTTTGTTTTTATGCCAACAATCCTTTTCTTCATGTCCAAATTTGTTACAAATTGAACATTAAGGCACAGTTGAGGACTTGTTTTTGTACCAACAATCTTTTTCAATATGACCTCTTTTCTTACAATTATAGCAGTGAGGAGGTTCGAGATTACCTTTGTTGTGGTTTCTCTCGTTTCCATTATACATGGCTCTTGCTTGGCCTCTTCCACGAAAATTTTGCCTCCCGCGACCACGACCACGACCACGACCTTGGCTATTTTGCCTTTGGTTGGAGGTAACCCCTGCATTATTGCTTGATCCCTTCTTTAAATCAAGTGTTGTCTTGAAAACCTGCTCAACTGGCTTATCTGCAGTTCTGTTTAATCTTTCTTCATGTGTTTGCAAAGAACCCATTAGTTGAGTCAAAGATAATTTAGTTAAATCCTTGGATTCTTCAATGGCAGCAACAACATGGTCAAATTTGAGAGTGAGACTTCTTAACACTTTTTCAACAATTTTTTTATCAGTTAGGTCCTCACCAAGAGACCTAATTTGATTTACATTAGTTGTAATTCTTGTAAAGAATCCCCGAATGGACTTAGAATTTTTCATTAATAAATTTTCAAACTCACGGCGAAGAGTTTGTAATTTCAAGGTAACAACTTGATTGGATCTTTTATATTCATCTTGAAGCAATTCCCATGCTTCATTTGATGTGGTGGCTCCCATTATCCTAGGAAAGATGGTCTCATCCAAAGCTTGTTGGATGTAAAATAAGGCCTTTGCATCATTTTTCCTATTTTCTTTCATCTCATTTTTTTGGGCTGCAGTAAGTCTACCTTCTTGTGAGTCATATTCAGGTAACCCATTCTCAACTAAATCCCATAAATCATATGAAATAAATAAGGTTTTCATTTTGATACTCCAAAACTAATAATTATCACATTTAAAAATAGGAACCAATGGTTGAGAAACACTTACAGCACTATTGTTAGCCATTCCTTCCTTCCCTTTTTTTTGTTTTCTCTCCTCTTCCTTCACTTCCAGTCGACTGCTGTTTCCCTTCTTTCTTCTCTTCTTCTTCTCTTTTTTATTTTTTCCTTCCTTCTTTCTTTTTCTCTCTTTTTCCTTCCCAGCTGACTGCACTACACTGTTCTTCTTTTTTTTTCTTTTCTTTTCTTCTCCCAGCCGACTATACTACACTGTTCTTCTTTTTTTCTTTTCTTTTCTTCTCCTAGCCGACTGTCTTCTCCTCTCTTCTCCTTCTTTTCTTCCCAGCCGACTGCTCTTTTTCTCTTTTCTCTTCTGTTCTTTTCTTTCTACTCTTCCAACCGATTGCTCCCTTCTCTCTCTTTGTTCTCTTTCTTCTTCATCTGCTTTTTTTTCTTTCCCAGCCGACTACACTACATTGTTCTTCTTCTTCCTTTCTTCCCAACCGACTGTTTTTCTTCTCTCTTCTCTTCTTCTTCTCCAAGCTTTGATACCACAAAATGTTAGCTGTTAGCAGGATAAATGGAAGCAAACTGAATGGGAGAGAGAGTTATACAGAGATTGTAATAAAAATTTCATTCGTTGGATGCTCATTTCACTGATACACAACTCATAAATACACATAGGTGACTTAACAATAAAAGGACAAGTGTCCCATGACCCCTAAACTCTAGAACTAATAAGTACACGTTCACATGAACGTTTGTGGACTTCTTCAGCAACGATGACTTATTCAAAGCAGGTATTTGAATAATATTTTAACAAATAGTGCATGGATTGGTGATAGGCACACAGCATGGGGTTGGTTTAACTCCTCTGAAGATTCATGTACTTGGACTCACTACATCAACTACCATTGCGGTGATGCTTTGAAAGCCATTGGGATTCTTGTGCAGTGAGTGCCACCACCAAGCGAGTGGCACGCAAGAATAAAAATATCTGCTAGGCAATTCTGGAGCTATACTGCCTTGCAAGCAATACCTTCATAAACATGGAGCAAGGGATGTCGCTGTGGGAAATGAAGAAGATTTTTGGTCTGCCTTTCCATGGGGAGATTCATTGAGACCAACCCCACTGACGAAGACTTGGCGACCATGGATGATGAGTTCCAAGCGGCCTTTTACCTCTTGTTCTCATCAGCCAGCTGAGGCCAAGGGAAAGTAGCTTTCTGGCTTAAAAGTGCCAAGGATTTTGAGTGCCCATTTATTTTTACGGAAAACAGGCCTTGTTATCAGAGGGAGATTACCTGTAGCAAAAACTCCAAACAATCAGACAAGGTTGATTATATTGCGATGCTAGATTTCATGCCACACATCTTTTCTAAGTACAAGGACTTAAGAGGAAAATGTTGGCTTACTGCTTATTTACCGGCATGGCTTTCAGATGTTTTGCTTCCAAGTGCTGGTAGCTAGATCCGATCCGGCTGTATCTTTCCAGTGCTTCGGATGGTGTTTGGGCATAAGCTTGCTTTAGGCCCAGCATTTGTGGCCTATATTTCATTGGAACTGAAATTGTTTGCCTTATTTGTCAGGGAGGGGAAAAATAACCACGACATTTTGCAGAACACCTCTTGTACACATGGTTTGTATACCATTGTGAGGGGATTCATTCACTCTATGCTGTACCAGGTGATCTTTTTATGAGAAGAGTTTCTGCCGTAGATTGCCTCATTAACAATTCTTTAATGATTGAGTCGGGTAAACTTTTGTGCAACTTCAAAACTTACAAAGTATCCCGGATCACACTTCATAATATTCCAGCCTCAAATCCTCCCAAAAGCGCAGCAGAGCCGGCCACTGACAAGGTCGGTGTAGGAGGTCGTACACGTAACCTTTCTGACGAGGAGAAAATTGGCTGATCTTTATTAGGCTTGCTGACTTGTTGTATGGGAAAAAATGCTTTCATTAACATCCTGCCATACGTGCTTGCTCGGTTCAGTAACTAGTTCCGCTTCCATCAAGCCGTTGTTGGGGCACTCGGACGCATTCGTGGCTCGACTGGGTCATTGTAAGGTGACAAGAATGCTTGGGAATTTTACCAAGCTTTTGGTATAAGAGCAAGATTTGGCTGCCCGCATTCTCGGAAGCAAGGATGCACATTTGGCTTTGCCCAACCTGCTAAGAACAAGATGATGATCGAGGACAGGTTTGCCACAAACTCCCAAAAGTCAGCTGGTTGCCGCCAAAGCCATCCAAAAAAGGAGAAAAGGTAGACAAAGATCCTTTCGATCCTAATAAGTTTGATGATTGGCTTTATGATGGCGAGGAATGGAGCGTTGGATATGACCTATGCGAAGATTTTAAGAAATTGAAAGGTGAGGAAGATTCGAGTATTTTTCCTCCACCCAATGTTTCAGCCGCCAGGACGCAGAGGGCTGTTGAGGAAATTTTGCGAGAAAGGGAGACTTTGGAAGAGGCCAGAAGGGCTGACAGGGCTCCATTGGATATTGGACCACAACAAGTGAAACTTCTGGACAGTTTGAAGAGGTTCCTGTGTCCACGCATGCGATGGGAACTTCTTTGGTTTTTGATTCTCCCAAGGTAGGTAGGTTGACTTCACCACAGTTTTATCGTGAAGAACCTCTAATGGCGTCACTCCTCGCATAACCATATTGGCGACTCGCTTGAAAAGCATGTCTTCGCCTACGCAAAGTAAGGCCATACCATCGAAGAAGAGGAAGACTGAAAGTCCGGGAACTTGCTATTCCCAAAGACTTTGAACTGGTAAGCGCCCTCGTTGTAAATCGAAACATTCTTTTTTTTTTTTTTTACTTTCTCAAGATCAACATTTTACTGATCTTATTTAATTTGCAGCCCAACAAGCCCAACAATTAGTTAGAGGAGGAACCTCGAAAGGTGACTTGACAAATTTTGTTTGACCATCAACTCATATTTAAATTTAACTCAACCAGTTTTTACTGCCGGTCTCAAGCCCGGATAAAAGAGGAGGGTTGCGTTAGGTAGGTTAACAGTCAGCGTAAAACTTTATCACAATACAAACATGAATTTTGAGAAAATAATATTTTACGATAAGGTTAGGGCGTTCCCCACTTTAAGTAATGCATTGTAGTAGGCGTTCCCTGCTTTAAGTGATACATTGTAGTGTCGTCCGACTGCAGTGAAAAGTATGTAAGGGCTATCGCATGACTTTGGACTAGTGCGGTTAAAGAAGTTAGTCCATGAGAAGAAGAGGAAGAGTAGGAAAATTAGACTTGTTACTTGGAATATAGGAACCTTGATAGGCAAAAGCATGGAGTTGGTAGAGGTAATAAAAAGAAGAAGAATTAGTGTGGCTTGTATACAGCATATAAGGTGGAAAGGGAGTAAAGATAATGAGCTCACGAATTGGTATAAGATTTTCTATGCAGGAAACAGTAATACAAGAAATGGAGTGAGTATAGTTGTAGATAAGGATTTGAAAGAAAAAATTGTGGGGGTAAAGAGGTTTGGTGATAAAATTATAGCAATTAAACTAGTGCTAGAGGAAGATATAATTCATATCATCAGTGCATATGCTCCCCAGGTAGGACTACAGGAAAGTGTGAAAAGACAATTTTGGGAGGAAATGGATGATTTAATGCGAGAAACCCCAAATAGTAATAAGATTTTCCTTTGAGGGGATTTAAACGGGCATATAGGAAGAAATAATAGAGGATATGAGAGAGTGCATGGAGGGTAAGGATTTGGAGAAAAGAATGAATTCGAAAATACTATATTGGACTTTGTAGTGGCATTTGATCTCGTAGTAGCAAATACTTACTTTAAAAAGAGAGATGAGCATTTAATTATCTATAAAAGTGGGAGTAATAAGAGTCAGATAGACTTTTTTCTAGTTAGAAAATAGGACCGATTGGCTTGTAAAAATTGCAAGGTTATCCTAAGAGAAAGTTTTAACTATGCAATATAGGCTCGGAGTTTTAGATATTTGCATTAGAAGTAGAAAGATAATGGTAGTAAACAAAATGAACCCTAAAACAAGGTGGAGGGATTTGAAGGGGGAAAGAGCAAATATATTTAAGGACAAAATGATTGAGAAGGGAGAATGGAATATTGAAGGAGAAATTATAAATGTGGAATCAAATGGCTAATTGCATTAGGAATGTTGCAAAGGAGGTATTTGGAGAATCAAAAGGAAAGAGACATATTAATAAAGAAATATGGTGGTGGAGTGTGGAGGCTCAAAAAGTTATTTGACAGAAAAGACATTGCTACAAAGTTGGGCAGGGGACTAACAGTGTGGAAAATCTTGAGCTGTATAAGAAGGCAAAGAAAGAAGTTAAGAAAGTAGTAAGTAGTGCAAAGTTCAAAGCATACGATGACCTTTATAATAGGTTGGGAACAAAAGAAGGAGAAAAGGATATTTTTAAGCTCACAAAAAATAAGAAAAAAGAAAAGTAGGGACTTAGATCATGTCAATGTATCAAGGACAATGAGGAAAATATTCTAGAGACGGACAATAATATTAAAGAAAGGTGGAAAGAATATTTTAATAAACTTTTAAATGAAGAACATTTGGGTGATACAAGAGTTAAGGATGATACTTCATTAGTAGAGCATACTTTTCTCTGTAGAATTAGAGGGGTGGAAATAAAGGAAGCATTGAAGCGAATGAAGACAAGAAAGGCAACAAGCCCAACTGGTATTCCGATAGAGATATGAAAATGCTTAGGAGAAGTTAGGGTGAGTTGGTTATGTATGAAGAAAATGCCGGATGAATGAAGAAGAAGTATTGTAGTACCTATATATAAGAATAAGAGAGATATACAAAATTGTACCAACTATCGAGGGATTAAACTTATGAGTCATACTATGAAGTTATGAGAAAGAATAATGGAGCAAAGATTAAGAAAGAAGACCAAGATCTCTGAAAATCAATTTGGTTTTATGCCAGGGAGATCAACTATGGAAGCCATCTTTTTACTTAGGCAATTAATGAAAAAATATCGAGCAAAGAGGAAAAATCTACATATAGTCTTTATCGATTTGGAAAAAGCCTATGATAGGGTACCTAGAAATTTAATTTGGTAGGTTTTAAAGAAACGAAATGTCCCCAAATGTTATATTGAAAATTTTAAGGATATATATGAAGGAGTAGTAACAAATGTGAGAACCACATGTGGAAAAACAAGTGGATTCCGTATGACTATAGGTTTATATCAGGGATCAACCTTAAGCCTTATCTCTTTGCATTAATTATAGATGAGTTGACTGTGCATATTCAAGAAGTACCATGGTGTATGTTGTTTGCAAATGATATAGTATTGGTGGATAAATCAAGAGATTTTGTAAATGCAAAGCTTGAGAGATGGCGGGGGGCATTAAAATTTAGAGGCTTTAAAATAAGTCGTACAAAGACAGAATATATGGATTGCAACTTCAGTGGACATATATAAAGTGGATATATATGAATATATGAGATACTACGTAAAGACTCTTTTCGGTACCTAGGCTCGATGATTAGTAAGGATGGAGAGATTGACGAAGATGTGGAGCATAGGACAAAAGCTGGATGACTGAAGTGGAGACTAGCTTCTGGAGTGCTTTGTGATAGATGAATGCCAATAAAATTGAAGGACAAATTTTACAGGACAGTGGTTAGATCAGCTATGACATATGGAGCAGAATGTTGGCCAATTAAAAAGACACATATTTATAAGATGGATGTAGTGGAAATGAGAATGCTTGGTGAATATGTGGTAAAACTAGGAAATATAAAATTAGAAATGAGTGCTTTCGAAAGCATTTAGGGCAGCACCAATAGGGGATAAGATTAGATAAACCTGTTTAAGATGGTTTGGCATGTGGAACGTAGGTCAGTAATGGTACCAGTGAGAAAAAGTTTAGCTATACAGGTGGATGGCCTACCAAAAGGTAGGGGTAGGCCGAAGAAAACATTGATGGAAGTCATTAATTTAAATTTGAAGAAGTTTAACTTATTGAAGGATTTGGCTCAAAATAGAACGGAATAGAGAAATAGAATTTATGTAGTCGACCCTAACATGGTTGGGATAAGGCTTTGATGATGATGATGATGATGATGATCAACTCGTATTTAAATTTACCTTTCGTTTCCCTTTTTCTTATGGCTTCTATTTTCTTCCTTTCCGTTGCAGACTCACAGGAGATTGTTGAAGAGTATAGTAAGTCCTTGAATCTCTCTTGCATAAATAAGTTTGGATAGATGCTCAACTGTGGGAAGTCTTACATGCTTTTGGCTTTGCTTAACTACAAGTTTTTTTTTTTTTTTTTTTGGCTTGTAGTTTCATATGATGATGCGGGAAAGGACATTTTTGATGCCTTCCTTGCTGGAGAGCAGGCAACAAGTGAAGACGTTATGGAATCTTTTGTTGACATAAGTTTGCCTAACCAAACCGCTGTTGAGTTAGAGTTTGAAAAAGTAGTCATGATTGACGTTCTTGTTGAGCTTTTGATTCTCGAAAAAACTGCTGATATTGCCATTGCTGCTGGTGCTGCTAGTCAGACAGGTGATGGTAAAATGACCTGTGAGCCGACGACTGAGGAGGTGGGAGTTTTTAGCATCCCAGCTGAAAGAAAGGCTGGCATTGATGATGTTGTGTTAACTCATGATACAACATTTAATACTGGCTTCTCTACATTTTTTTTCAATGCCATATTTTGAGTTCTATCTCTGTTCATATATTTTCAAGTGCGTCAATGGAAAGTGAGCAGCCTTCTGTACCTTCGCCGACAGGGGAAATGCCATTAGGATCGCCCATTTTAGAAGGTGAAGAGGTCAAGGAGGAGTCTGCTATCAACTTGGATAGCATCCTTATCCACAGTGATTACTTTGTGGCTTCTCCAAATACTTCCCTGCAGGGAGACTTGCTCAAAGCCTTAGGGGTCGTTTGTTAATTTCACATGTGATGTGAAAATGCTTTACATATGTAAATGACTCACATGTGAGTCATTTACATATGTTAATGACTTACATGTGAAATATATTTTTTGTTTGTTATTTTCGCACCCATTCACATGTGAATCTAATTCTACTTAATGGTTGATATGTATTTTTGATATATCTTAAGATCCATGTTGAATCAACGCCTCAAATTTGACCTCTTAGCTGAAAGTGACCTTTTGAACAAGATCAATGGTTCGGATTATGAAAATGGGGCCACAAAATCCCAAAAATTAAGATCAATGGCAGGAATTGTTTCATAAATATCTCACAACGTAAGATGATCCAACGGTTGAAATTTTGTACCATGGCCGTTTTCATCATTTCAAATATTTTGGACTGTTCAGATCATGCATTTGGATCATACAAGATGCAAAAATTTAAAAAAAGCGGACTGGGTATGCACCATAGCCATTGAAATGTTCTTTTTAAGATATCTCAAGATCTATAACGAATAAAAATCTAAAATTTGACATGTAAGCAAAAAATGACATTTTGAATGAGATGAACGGTTCGGATTGTCATAACCAGGCCCACAAAATTCCAGAAATGAAGATCAACGGTCGAATTTGTGTCATCAGTATCTCACAATGTAAGATGATCCAACGGCTAATTTTTTGCACCATAGCCGTTTTTGGCATTCCAAATATAATGGATGGTTCTGATCATGATTGGGAGGCCCAAAAAGTTAAAACAAAAATAAAAAATGTGTTGGGCGTGATGTACTATTCATGCTGTACTGGCGCCCTTTGCAAAAACTGCTGTGAAACAGTTTCACACCTGTTGAGGTGTGAAAACTGAATGCCCCTTTTACAGCCAATTTACACACCAAAATCACAGCCAATTTACACATCACATGTGTAAATTGTAAAAACAAACATGAATGTGTGAAACCATTTCACATGTGTAATATTTACCTATGTAAATGGTGAAAAACAAACGACCCCTTAGAGAATCTGTTATTTTTGGACTCTTCGAACAAGAGCGTGAATAATGACTTCGGTTTATTGTTAGCCATCATTTTACCACCAATTAGCATTCAACCTGCAGTTGTGCCCAATGTGACCCCTTTGATTGATTTGGAGGATGAATCGGGAACTTCTGCAGGTGATCCTTCTGTGGCAGAATACCTAGCCAAGGTTAACAATGCTCAAGTCATGCAGGAGAATAAGCCATCTGAGCCAACTGATTAACATCAGCTATCCGAGTCATCTGATGAAGTAGCTTGTGCTATGGTGGGTCTGGCCGAAAGCCCGGGTGTTGAGGGACTAGCGGTAGAGGCTGAAGGGCCAATTGTAGTAAAAACTGTTCCGCCCACTCAGAGAGAGCTGCTGTTTGAGGAAGAAGGTATGGAGGTTATGGAGGAAGATATCCCTGTCATTGTGAGCACTCGTGATTTTACATCACCGAAGGCGGTGACTCCTTCCAAAGTACATTTTAGAAAGGAACAGACAACCCCTATTAAGAAACCTGACAGTCAGTATGCCTTGAAGGTTTCAAATGAGGCTTTGTCTGCGGAGGGCGAAGGTTCTAGCGAGATACCTCTGACAGTGATGGTGGTTCCCCATGCACAGTGAGATTCTCACCATTTCTTCGCAAGGGTCTCATGAGTCACCTTACGTGCGTGGATATGATTTGATGATTCATAAGGGTGATGGTGCTGAGACTAAGCAGCTGGCTGAGAGTCAAGAGGATCCATTAGCAGAAGATGGCCGCTTTGGATCTCAAACTCAGTTGAATTTACAAGAGCAGGATCCTATTCCCTCTACTCATAAAGCTCGCAGCTTGTTTGGCAATGCTCTGAGGCTAGTGTCTTTGGTCCAAGATGCCACTAAGGGCATGGTTTAAAACAACTTAGAGATGGCTTCTCGGAAGTGCAAAGCTCAAGTGGCCAAGCTGATGGCCGAGATGATGTTATCTTTTGATCTTGATACTGACATGAGTCACATCAAGAATGCTCTTGCCGTCTTCTTCGATAGACTTGACGAGAAGAATTCTTGGAATCAAAATGTTGACTCTGTCAGGGCTTTTCTGTTGGAAGTAGGTAGGTCTCGTGGATAGATTTTCAAAACTTTTGATCCACTTGATACAGGGATCAACTATCCATAAGACCAAAACCCAATCCAGGATGCGTTACCCTCAATCTCGTGACCATATACAGTAAAAATTCTACCAGCACTAAACATCCAAAATAATCTACGACATGCAAGAAGTAGATCATACCTTTGGAGATCCGCAGTGCTCTAATGGATTTCTTCAACACCTCTTACCCTTCCACGCTATGACCCCCGAATTGGATTTCTTTTCTCAAGAAGAATGGTGGAATCTTCAGGAGAAAATCCCAACTCGAAACTCCAAAGAACTAGAGGAGAGAAGGAGAGAAACTCGTGCAACTCTTGCACGAAAAGGTTTTGGGCATGAGGGAGAGTCTTATTGGACGTCCAAGAGATTTTATAGACTTCCAAATCTCTCCCTTGTCTAATTGAAATAGAAGTCTTACTTCCAAAGCAATTAGCGGCTTTCTCCTTTCCAAACTCTTATTTCTAGAGTCCAAGTCGGATTAGTGTTTTCCAATATCTTGGGCTAGCGTGGGGACCACTAGGGATTCCTTAGAAAGCTGGCTCCAACTGGAACACCGCGACCCCACATCTCATGTGCAATCCGAGCCCACAGTTAATTGCAAATAACACCACTATATAAATGCAATTGTACTCCAGTCTTAGGAATAAATTACAATGAAGACCCTAAACTTCCCAATTACCACAAGTAGGCCCCTCTATCAATATCCGTGGATCAATTGGAATAAATCCGTCTCTTCCAATCTAAGTTCCACATCTTATTATCCTTGAGCCCAATTAATTACAGTAATCATCAGTACCATCCAATTAACTCTTAATTGAGATGGGTGCGCACTTACTAATGACAAATCCATTAATTGGCACAAGGGGATAATAGAGATAGATTCCATCTTGATTATTCAACGTTCCCATAGTTCTACTACCATATACCCAAGACATCGAGGTGTTAACCTATAGTCGGCCTCACTCATTGGTGACTCAAAGCAAATGAATAGATAGAAACTTGAGTTCGTCAATGTCTTAGGATTGAGAGCCTATTGCTAGGGAATTATGAGAGCATACCTTATTATTGAGACGGAATTCCATAAGGTGCATCTCATGGTCCTTCAATACATCCAATGTACCAGTACCATGATCCAGAATTTTACATTCTAATGATTGAGACAAATCACACTATCTCATAGTGATCAAAATGCTGCAACCTTATCAAATGAGATGCCCAATCTCATTACTGGTTGTGAAGCTATTTTAAGCATAAAATTTGTGACATATATCTCCCGCGTGTGGATCTCATCCATGCACATATATCACATCTAATATACTAATGGGACCCGGTTCAACTCATGAATCATTATGTCATATGTAGTGGTCATGTGCATGAATTAGTAAAATAACACTCATCTCATGAAAGCAAAGTATGATTTTATTGATAAATAAAGAAATTAATCAATTTATTACATCAACTGATGGATTGAGTCCACAAAATCTAACATTTTTATGACGAAGTATTGGTGCCAAAGGTTCAATTAGCTACAGAAATTGAACGATCTGAAGAGGAGATAGCCTCTGTTAGGTAAACTGAGACTAGGTAGATGCAAGAGATCAATACATGTAAGGCTGAGTATGATCAACTTCGGCAACAGATTACCACCTTGTGGGAACAGCCTTCATGTCTGGAGGACCTTGCTCTACATTTGCAGAACACCATTGGGGATTTAAATTCCAACCACCTACGCTGTCTCATATTCAAATCAGGCTGTTGGAACAAATATTGCAAACTGTAATGACTGGAATGTACCTTGAACTTTTCTTCATACAGATAGTGTCTCCATAGCTTCAAAGCAAATACAACTGCTACCAGTTCCAAATCATGGGTAGTGTAGTTTTTCTCATGCTCTTTTAGTTGCTGAGATCCATAAGCAATGACCTTACCATGCTACATCAAAACACATCCCAATCCCACTCTTGACGCATTGGAATAAATAACAAATCCTTCACCTCCATCTGGAATAGCAAGAATGGGTGCAGTAGTCAACTTCTCCTTTAAATTTTGGAAACTGGCTTCACAATCACCTGTCCAGGTAAATGACACATTCTTTCGAGTCGGCTTCGTCAAAGGGGCAAATATCTTTGCGAAATCTTAAACAAATAGTCTGTAATATCCCGTAAGTCCTAAAAAACTTCGCAATTCGGTCACTGATGTTGGCCTTGGCCAATTAACAACTGGGTCAATTTTTTAGGGATCCACTAGTAACCCTTCTCTTGGGATGATGTGACCAAGGAATGCCATCTGCTCAGGCCAAAAGTCTCATTTTGAAAACTTGGCATACAAACGATGTTCCTTCAATAGTTGCAGGGTTTTCCTCAAATGGTCTAAATGCTCCTCTATGGTCTTTGAATAGATTAAGATATCATCAATGAAAACTACCACAAAATGATCCAAGAAAGGAGCAAAGACACGATTCATCAATGCCATAAAAGCAGCAGGTGCATTAGTCAACCCAAAAGGCATCACTAGGAATTCAAAATGACCATACCGCGTTCTAAAGGCAGTTTTTGGCACATCTACTTCCTTGACTCGTAGCTCGTGGTAGCCTGATCTCAAATTAATCTTAGAGAAATACGCTGCACCTTGGAGTTAATCAAACAACTCATCAATACGTGGCAAAGGATACTTGTTCTTGATCGTGACCTTGTTCAGCTGCCTGTAGTCAATACACATATGAGGTGTGCCATCCTTCTTCTTCACAAACAACACTGGTGCACCCTAGGGTGACACACTTGGACGTATGAAACCCTTATCTAGAAGTTCTTATGGCTACTTCTTCAATTCCAACAATTCAACAGGAGCCATACGATAGGGAGCTTTATTGATAGGTGCTGTTCCGAGCACGAGTTCAATAGAAAATTCCACTTCTCGAATGGTAGGTAATTCTGGTACTTCTTCTGAAAGCACATCAGGGAACTCTCGTACCACTGTAATCTCATCAAGCTTCTTTGGCTCCTTCTTCTCCGATACAAAGGCAATGAAGCCTTCACACCCTTTGCATATGATTTGCTCTGCCTTGAATGCAGAGATCAAACGCTTAGTGCAATCCTTCTGACATCCTACAAAGCGAAACCCATTCCCTAAGTCGAAGTAAATCATCCTGTTGTAACAATTGACACAGCACGATACCTCACCAACCAATCTATCCCAAGGATGACGTCGAAATCTAACATCTACAACAAAATAAAATCAACGGGAGTTGATGACCTTCTCTATCTTTACCTTACACTGGGGCTAGAAGACACTACACTACACTCCACTCTCTTACCTACAGGAGTGGACTCAACCAACACATATGGTAGCTGCTGAGGCAGTTTCCGTAGCTGCATAGCAAAGTGAGGTGCTACGTATGAACGCGTACACCCTGAATCAAATAAAGCTTGGGCTTCCCCATTCTCAATCAAAAGAGTACCTTCCACTACGGCCACGTCTTCTGTAGTCTCATGTGTTGTAGCATATGCTCGGGCAGTTTGGTGCTGAGGTTTCTGGCTCAGATGCGATTGCTGAGGTTTGCCTTGTATTACAAAAGCTGAAGATCGAGTCGACTAGGGAATCTTGGCCTTAGGACACTGAGCCACCTTGTGTTCCATAGATCCACATGCTAGACAAGCTCCTGTCCTTTTCCAGCATTACTCTGTCTTATATGATCGGCCTCCACAATAACCACATGTTCCTGCTATCTGACTGGAAGTCTCTTGTCCGCCCTTCATCTTCTTCGGTGGTTGTCCCTTCACACCAAAAGAGGCATTTCTCCTGGGGTCTGTAGCTTTTCTTTCTCGGGCATTGGCCTCTGTAGCATAAGCTCGGTCTACGGCATCATCGAATGCAGCTGGCCGCTGGAATGACGTCATTTGATCTTTGTATAGGGGGTTTAGACCACTGATGAATCGATTCACCTTCTTCTTTTCTGTGTTAATCATGTCCTCGGCATACTAAGATAACTGTGTGAAGGTATGTACATAGTTTGCTACCAACATCTGATGCTGTTGTAAAGCCAAGAACTCCGCTTCCTTAGCTCTCTGTACATGAGCTAGGATGAACTTTCTTTTAAACTGCTTTTTGAAAGTCTCCCACACTGTTGGGCCAAGCATATCCTTATAATGATCCTTCACACTCTTCCACCACATATTGGCTACCCCTCGGAACATAGAGGCAGTAAGCAAGATCTTCTGTTCGTTAGTGCAAACCACTATATCAAACAAGTCTTCAGTGTGCTCCAACCATTCATTAGCCTGTAATGCATCCTCTTTACCAAAGAATTCTGTAGCTCCTTGTTTCCTGAACTTCTCATATAATGCGTTGGGATTTGTTTCCTTTGGTTACTTGTTGTTCTACACGAGGCTGCTGAGATGCTTGGTTTTGTCATTCCGCAATGGAAGATACCTGTGCCTATAAAGATTGTAGGGCTTTCATTTGTGCCTGCATTGCATGGGATTGTGCTTGGATCGCTTACAGCATTGAGATCAGACGATCTTCATTAGCCGGTGGAGGGGGAGCTGATTCATTGGTTCCTACTGAGGGAACCATATTAACCTCATGGTTATTGTTCATACCCGATCCAGATGCCATGACTTGCAAAAGTAAAACATCAACAAATACACACAACAATTCTCAAAACAATGCCTAAAAGAAGACGAGTTGAATATTAGATATTCGCACAAGTCCAACGTGTCTTCACCACATTCTTACATGCCTACATGCTCTAAAACGTGCTCTGATACCATACAATATGTATGTTACAATCCGGGCCCAAAAAACCAGGGATTAGGATCTACCCAATCAGGGACACACATACTCCTGTGTACCTCCACCTAAACTTGATCTAGATGTCTATACACAAAGGAACATTCACATGTGCAATCACATTGGACGCGGAAGCTGTAAGTATCATTACATTATATTACAACAAGGACCAAAAAAAAAGACAAGAATATAAGCAAAACGCTATATATAGAATACACATTAGAGTCACAAGTACACTACAAAACAAAAGGAGAGACAATGATATGAAATGAAATCAAGATGCACAAGAATACTGACGAGCTGCTCTTTAGAGTGGATTACTCATTCCCACTCATCTAGCCCAGAAGGGGTTCCTACGATCTCTTCTAAAGTCTGACCGACCTTTATAGGATTGGATATGGAATCTGTGCCTAAAATACCAAGAGCAATAAGTGAGTACAACGACTCAACAAAATATAAGCAATCTATAGGTAATACGGGTTGTATCTAACAAGAATTCATTACAGGTGGATTTAATAGAGGTCATGATAGTATACTAGGCAATCGTGCAAATTAATAAAACATGCCAGTGCATGTCAATAACAAAAATACTGAACTAGGTGGCTACTACATTTGGCCCATTCTCCTTATGAGGGGCAATCAGTAGTGAGAGCACCATCGGCCAAATGGGTCTCGGTTTCCTAGGGTCCAGAATCCCCAAAACGGTAGCACACTACAGTGGTAACAATCAATGCGACGCCAAATGTCAACTCCGTCGAGTATTGTAAGGCGAAGGCTGAGTAGAGCCAGACATTTTACCAATCAGTCAATTATCTTATCACGCAGTGAACACGATTCCTTTCGCAAGCACGAGGAAGAATGTTTAACAACCAATCTTTAGCAATTCGATCAATCTTAATAGTAATATCAATTCATGATATAATAACCATTAGGAGAATAAAATGTATAAGAATATCTGACAATAGAGAGCAATCACTGAATTCCAATATGCCGACAATAGAGGGCAATCACTGAATTCCAATATGCTATGCAGTTCAATTTAACAGAGTCAAGATCATTTTACTAGCCAACCCTAATGTAGTTATCCACTATCATTAACTGTGCATGATGATTTAGTTTTAAGGTGTTCGACACATAGTTGTTCTTCCTTTAGTATCTCATTGTACAGAGAAAGTGTATCGAAGTCCCTTAAACCAACACCCATGGGGAGGTGCTTAAAAGATGGATAACCTTCATGAATGCATCTCAGCCCTCAAGATCATTCATGACAATCATATCTTCGGTCATTAGTATAGTCCATCTATAGATCTCCAAGTGGTTTATGGTTGGTCTGGGGAACCATTTAAATTAAGTGTCTACATTCCTGCAGGTTGCTTACCCGACTGATTGGGTAAGGGTCCGACCGGTCAGATACCATCCAGAACAGAAATGCAATCGGTCAGGGCTTTAGGATCGATCGGTCGGCCCTGAAACCATTTGACACGCACGGAATCAGTCTCGAAGTGATTCCAAGTTATGGTAAAGAGTGAAAATTCCATAACTAAGGTCCTATAAGATTTTGTATGGTCCTTACTCAACCTTTAGGTGTGGGCTTTGTCAGGTCATCAGACTTCGTCGTAGCATGCTCTACAACTTAGCATTGTCTGAGCTACGGCTAAATCATGGCTTTCATATAGCTTAACCGTAAAGGATTCTCATCTTTTTTTGTTCCTACCAATTGAAATAAGAAACAAAAGGGGCTGTCAAACCATGCATACCCTACAAAAATGGGGTGTAAATCATACCAATCACGAGCTACCAACATGTATTAAGACAATAGTTGCTTATACTTGCCTTAAACAATGATTTCCAAGCTTTCATGTATTTCTAGACTCGAATCACGCAGAATTGGTGGAGAGCATCAGGGCTGGACACTGTTGACAAGAAGCGACGAAGAACGAAGAACGAACGAAGAAAAAGGAAGAAAGAAAAAAGCGAAAGAGAGAAAAAAAACGGATAAGGATGAATAGGTTAGGTGAACGGATATATATATAGTTTAGTTATTTGCAACCAGGCCAAAATTTATATAATTTACAATTCGAATCAAATGAACACTTAAACACATCAAATAACTCCGGATGCTCTTGGGGTAGTTACAACACTTGACAAGAACAACGAAAAACACGCGATGACATCAAGATGACATCAAAATGATGAACTCGGACTAATAAGAAACTTATGAAAAAGGGCTTAAAGCTACCTAATCTAGGTTAAACTCAACCCAACTGCCTAACCAAGACCTCAAACATAACCCAGAGAAGGTCAACACAATGATCTAACAGTAACCTCTAGCAAGACACCAATCACGCAAGTAAACAACCTCTAACCTGCTCATTTGGGATCGGGGTGTTGTAAATCTAATCTAAAACACGTGTTGGACAAAATTCTTGCTTGGAGATTTTTTTATTTTTTTTTCGATTAAATCTTCTCCTTATCCAAAAAGAACTCCTATGTAGTTTTCCTTTTCCATCTTCGATGAGATATTCTTCAAATTCTCTTCAAAATCTCCTGAAAAAGTGCCACAAATAAATGGACCCCATCTTGGATGTTTTACAAGTGTTCCCCACACTTATGTGAATGTGTGTGGGACCATGAAGCCAAAATTTGCAATTTTCTTTCAATTTCTTTTCTCTCTTTAATTCTTCTCTCTTTTCTTTTGAAAATCAATTCCTTGCCTCAATTCTTTATATATGGGACCCATATCATCAATTTCCTACAAAACAAATGGGAATTCATGTGAAAAGACAATTTTATCCTTAAGATCACAAATGCGTGAAGGTGGGCCCATCTCTCATGAAATGACAATAAAAATGTATACCATTTTTCATAAATTTATATGAATGAGTTAATGATGATGAAAATTGAATTTAATTAATGAGAATATAAATTTTCAGAAAACATTCCAAAAATAGACTTTCCAAAAATGACAGGTTTCATGAATTTATGCAAAAAAGTGTGACTTTTAAACAAATTGTGTAGAGAAATACTAGAATGAATTTAAAATGTATGAAACCACTAGATCACACTAAATGAGGCTCTTTTGACTCAGTAAGTCCTTAAAATGGTCCAAAATTTATATAAAATTATGCAATTTTAAGGACTTATCACACCACCCAACCAGCGCTTTGCTAATCCCTATCAAAAACTACGAAAAAAAAATGAGGCTTCTATCCTAACCTAAGTAAAACTAAAACTAATGCAATGTAATAAAATTAAACATGAATGCAATGCCACTTTCGCTGGCACTCTTGATTGCATTTAGTGTATGCAATAAGCCCTTAAACCCTTAGGTTCCCTCTAGTAACGAGTTGTGCCTAGTGAAGGTTGCAGTGAATATACCCACAAAATTCATTTTTTAAGGAATAAAAACAAAATAAACAAAAGTAAAAGAAAAAAGAAATATCCTAAAAGAAAATTCACTTATATCGGATATTTTTGAAATCTAGAATAATTACACTTTCAAGCTTTTCAAAGTCCTGTCCACAATTCTATTCCTAAAAACTTTCTCAAATTCAAACCAACTTGTATGCACGGTGAAAAATATATACATCAAAAACCTATTTCAGATATTCCGCAATAATACTGCAAAAATAGAATTTTCCTTCAAATAGTCTGCTCCTTTGAAATTTAGCAAAAAGAAATTTCCTCTTAAAGTTACTAAGATAGTTGCCACTTTACTATTTACTTCAACAACCCTATTTTTCTCTCACTGTCTTTTCCAACGCAAGGGTTACCAAATTTATATGATATAAGAAAAGTTAGAATCTAAAGAGCAAATCTGGTCCTTGTCCTTCTCCACACATAAATCTTGTCCTTGTCCTTCTCGCACATACTTCCTTGTAAAATCTTACAGACACTCGTCACTTACTTACTTTTTCTAACGTAGAAATTTTCAAGTTCATATGATATAGCAAAAGTTGGGATATAAGGAGCAAACTTAATCCTTATGCATTTCCGTGCATATCCCTTGAAAATTTCTACAGACTCTCATTGGGCCATAATTTTTTTTATGGTCATTATTTTGTGACTATGTAATGTTTAGGTCACTTAAGCTTTCTAATTAACCCATGTAGTAAGTGTTAGGCCAATGACTCCCAAATCAGATGGCTTTAGGGCATTAGGTATGAAAATACCCCTACGGGCTTACTAGCTCGAGTTAAAAATGCTACGAACCTAAACTAGTCATAAACTGCTCATTATATGCTCTCTTTTTTTTTTCACTTTTTTTTTTCAAATAGAAAGTAAATACTAGGTGACAGTTCTCATTTCACTCGAATCAATTCATCTTGGTTCTAATGTATACAATTGAGCAACAATGAACTAGGAAATAAAAATATTCTACAAACTAAATTTCAAGTTCACATTGTATTCTTTAGAAAAATGCCAAAAACAGCATTAAAACTTCCTATCGAAAATGTCAAGAAAATGTATACGTGTATTATATGTGGAAAGCAAGTTTTGGTAATCTTTTGATAGGCTTCCTCCTTTAGAAAATGCAAATTTTCTTTTTACTTCCTTCCGAAAGTATGAAAATTCCAGATTTCTATATATCTTCAAATTGCTTTAATTTTTTTGAAAACTTTCTTTTCTAAAATGAAAAATAAACAAATGAAAGATAAATGCTGGAAAAAAAAAATCCTAAAACCAAAACAAAAGTCTAAAAAATGCAAAAATGCAAAAAATTTCCTAAAATTGACAAAATAATAAAAAAATTTACCTAAAAATGCCTATGAAGTGCTTAAAATTGGACAAGCGTGCTTGTTCTCACCCCCCAACTAATTATGTGCATCGTCCTTGATATATATGAATGGAATGCAAAACAATAAGAATAATATAAAGAAGCAAAAATGTAAATGAGAGCAAAGAGAAGAAGGCACCTGAAGATATATTTGAGCTGCTCCTTGTCCAAAATTAGACAAAGCAAAAATAACAAAAGAAAAATCCATAATATACATAATATACACAGCAAAAGGCTTCTATCAGATCCAGGGCTGATTTATCCTTGTAGGCAGGATCATCAAGAGGAATTTCTTCCTCTTCATGTGGTGCAATCTTCAAGAATAGCTTCAATCTTTGGCCATTGACTTTAAACATCTGGCCATCCTTGAGGTCATAAATTCTCACAGTACCATATGGAAATACTTCCGTCACAATGAAAGGTCTAGTCCAACAGGAGCTCAGTTTTCCAGGAAATATATGAAGCCAAGAATTATAAAGGAGGACCTTCTGCTCAAAGTGAAATGTCTTTTGCAAAATATTTTTATCATGAAAGATCTTGGTCCTTTCTTTATAAATTCTCGAGTTGGTATAGGCTTCCCATTGTAACTCATCCAGTTCATTCAATTGTAATTTCCTTTTAGTTCTAGCCTTATCCATAACAAAGTTGAACTGTTTTATGGCCCAATAAACTTTGTGTTCAAGCTCCACTGGAAGGTGGCGTGCTTTCCCATATATGAGCCGATACGGAAACATTCTGATTGGAGTTTTGAAAGCAATCTGGTAAGCCTATAAAGCATCTGTCAATTGTACGGACCAATCTTTTCGATTAGGGCCAACCGTAGTCTCCAAAATTCTTTTGATTTCTCGATTGGATGCTTCCACTTGCCCACTAGTTTGTGGGTGATAAGGAGTGGCAATTTTATGGATTATCCTTTGTTTCATCAGGGCCTCAAATGCCTGATTACAAAAATGTGCACCCCCGCTACTAATGATGGCTGATGGAGTACCAAAATGAGAAAAAATATTTTATTTCAAAAACTTTAGGATTGTTTTTGCATCATTTTCTTGGCAGAGAATGGCTTCTATCCATTTGGACACATAGTCTATAGCTACTAAGATATAGATATAGCCAAAACAGGGAGGAAATGGACCCATAAAATCAGTGCCCCATACATCAAAGAGTTTTACTACCAGAATGGGATTTAGAGGCATCATATTTCTTTTAGAGATTGTTCCTAATTTCTAATAGTGATCACAAGCCCGACTAAAATCATGAGCATCTCGATACAATATGAGCCAAAAGAATCCAGACTGTAAAATTTTCATGGCAATCTTTTGTCTAGAAAAATGCCCCCCAAAAGCTTGTGTATGGCAAAAGGATAGTACACTTTGTATCTCATTGTCAGGTACACATCTCCTAATTATTTGATTTGGGCAGTACTTAAAAAGATATGGATTACCCTAGAAAAAATATCGAACTTAAGAAAAGAATGATTCTTTATCTTGCTTATTCCAATGATCAGGAATTTTGCCCGTAGCAAGATAGTTCGCGATATCAGCATACCAAGGGGATTGTGAGACAGCAAATAACTGTTCATCTGGGAAATTATCATGGATCAGAGTTGGTTCAGTAGTATCGGAAGTGACCAACCTTGATAGATGATCTGCCTTAACATTCTCTACTCCTTTCTTATCCTTGATTTCTAACTTAAATTCTTAGAGTAGTAGGATCCACCGGATAAGTTTAGGCTTAGCATATTTCTTTAAAGAAAGGTACTTGAGTACAGAATAATCAGTGAAAACCACTATCTTAGATCCAACCAAATAGGATCTGAACTTGTCAACTGCAAAGACCACTGTAAGCAATTCTTTCTCAGTGGTTGAATAATTGATTTTTGCAATATTCAAGCTCCTACTTGCATAACAAATCACATAAGGTTTCTTATCCTTACGTTAGTCCAACAGCCCCAACCGCGTAATCGCTGGCTTCACACATGATCTCAAAGGGCAATGACCAATTAAGAGGCTGCATAATCGATGCAAACGTCAGCATGCCTTTTAATTTATCAAATGATTTTTGGCATTCCTTAGTCCATTCAAATTCTACCTTTTTAGAGAGCAAGTTACTGAGAGGTCTAGATATAGAATTGAAATCTTTGATAAACCTTCTATAAAAACCTGCATGCCTTAAGAATGAACTGATGTCTCTTACTGTTTTGGGTGTGAATAGGTTGGTGATCAAATCTATTTTGGACTTGTCTACTTCTAATCCCCTTTCTGACACAATATAACCAAGGACAATTTCCTGGTGAACCATGAAATGGCACTTCTCCCAATTCAACACAAGGTTCTTTTCTTCACATCTAGTGAGGACCATTTCTAGATTACTTAAACAACCCTCGAATGTATCGCCAAACACAGTGAAATCATCCATGAAGACCTCAAGAATACACTCCACCATATCACTAAAAATGCTCAACATACAACGCTGAAAAGTGGTTGGAGCATTGCATAACCTAAAAGGCATTCGCCAATAAGCGAAAGTACCAAAGGGGCATGTGAATGTGGTTTTTTCTTGGTTTTCAGGGGTAATTTCGATCTGGTTATACCCAAAATATCCATCAAGAAAAAAATAGTAGGAGTGGCCGGCTACCCTTTCCAAAATTTGGTCCATGAAGGGTAAGGAGAAATGGTCATTTCGTGTGTATGTATTTAGTTTTCTATAGTTATGCATACCCTTCATCCTATGGGTACTCGGGTTGGGACCAACTCGCCCTGGGCATTTTTCACTATAGTAACGCTGACTTTCTTTGGAACAACTAAGGTAGGGCTGACCCATTGGCTATCCGAGATTGGATAGATTATACCCACGTCCAAAAGTTTAAGCATCTCGGCCCTAACAAATTCCTGCTTGATAGGATTGAGCTGGCATTGCATTTGCTTACACGGTTTAGCATCATCTTCGAGGTAGATGTGATGTGTACACACAAAAGGTTGAGTTGGCATTGCATCTATCTACATGGTTTAGCATCATCTTCAAGGTAGATGCGACGTGTACACACGAAAGGATCAATTCTTTTAACATCAGCCACATTCTAAGCTATTGCTCCCTTGTGCATTTTGAGCATTTTCAACAATTGGACTTTTTGGTCCTCACTTAGTAGTGAAGAAATAACCA
Source organism: Sextonia rubra (assembly GCA_037013555.1). Taxonomy (NCBI): domain Eukaryota; kingdom Viridiplantae; phylum Streptophyta; class Magnoliopsida; order Laurales; family Lauraceae; genus Sextonia; species Sextonia rubra. The sequence goes on from JASUAD010000008.1 coordinate 14,818,227, forward strand.
CAAGATATGTTTCATTATCCCCTAGGTAAGCATATTGCAAGTTCTATGGGAGGGGCTTTAACTCAGTTGAGGTGGTTTCACCTGAGATGCAAGAGTTGGCGTACTAGTTGGTACAACCTCCTTAAAATGGGGTGGCCATACTGCATGGGCATTTTTAATAGATTCATTTTCCAATTCCTCAAGAGAGTCCATGTCCTCTTTGGGCTCAAGCATCCCCGCTATGTGGGAGTTAATGCACTCCTCAAGATCACCCTCAACCAAGGTACCAATCAAGTCTACATCATGATGGTCAGTCTCACAATCTCTTGGTGCTTTGCACATTTGAAAAATATCGAAGTCCAAAGTCATGTTCCCAAAAGAATGTTTGAGCCTTCCACTCCTGCAGTTAATAAGTGCATTGGAAGTGGCCAATAATGGTCTCCCTAGAATGACAGAAATTTCACCACTTTCATTCTGTACTGGTTCTGTATCTAGCACATAAAAATCTACTGGGAAGAAAAAATGCTCAATTTGTACCAAAAAATCTTCTATTAACCCTCTCAGTTTCTTAATAGATCAATCGGCGAGTTGAAGAGTAGTTTTGGTTGGTTTCAACTCGCCAAGCCCTAATTGCAGATAAACCAAGTAAGGTAATAAGTTCACACTTGCTCCTAAATCTAGTAAAGCTTTACCTATCCGGTGATTTCCAATGAAAAATGGAATGGTGGGGCATCCTGGATCTTTGTATTTTAGAGGAGTGGTTTGAGTCAGGTATGCACTTATCTGTTTAGTGAGGATTTCTTGGGAACATGAACCTTATGTTGACCTATAAAAATTGCAAATATTGCAGCGAAGACACCTCATCTCAGCTTAATTTAGGCTACAGAGGTTATTTGCAGATCCTGGGGAATCACTGTGAGAACCGGCATTCCTACATGTCGAAGTGATGGTATGCTATGCTCTGTGGATCACTGTGCAGAGTGATATCCCATGAAGATCAAGGTAGCTGGAACTCTCAGAGGAAGTTCAAATTTCGGGTTGAACAGACATCATCGAACTCAAAAGCCACAAGTATGTCAGCCTGAGGTCAGTTCCCCCCGAGCTAGGGAGTCACTGACCAAAGTCCTGCTTCCCGATGTCCAAAATTGATGAAATTTGGGTGTGAAGCTTCAGTCATGCTCAGAAGATATTTTGCAAATTTTCAAGTAAAAAAGACTCCGTTTGGTTTAAATTTCATTACATGTCAGCTTAGAGGACACTAATCTCGAATTTGGGGGTCATCGGCTAAGATCTTGCTTCCAGAAGGCCAAAGCAGATAAAATTTGGAACAAATGCTCAAAGAATGCCCCAAGTTATTCTCCCAAAGTTTCAAGTCAAGGGGAGGTTGTTCGGATAGAAAACAGGCTAACTATCTCAATGTGGAGTGAATAGTAACCTAACGCATGCAATGAATAGGTTACTATTCGAGATCCTACTTCCTGAAATCTAAACTGTATGAAATTTCGATGAATACTCCAAGATGTTCTTGACGTCAGTCCCTCCAAGTTTCAAATCAAACTGAGGTCATTTGGGCTTCAAACAGCTGAAACAAGGGCCTACTTTCATGAAAAGTCAACTGGAGAGTTGACTAGCTTCAGATGGTCAAACAAAGCGAAACTTCTATGACACACTCAAAATAGTGTCAAGAAGTGTTCCTCCAAGTCTCGTGGTGATTGGACGTCGTTTGGACCCCGAATAGGCAGAAACAAGCCACATATGCAAAAGTTTAAGCATGGGCCTTGGGAGTGACTGGGGCCCACAAACAAAAGGAGTTGACCATGTTCAGGTGGTCAAACAGAGATGAAACTTTTATGAAACACTTAAAATAGTGTCAAGCAACATCTCTCCAAGTTTCGTGATGATTGGACATCATTCGGGCCTCAAACAATGGAAAATAGACCGCATATGCAATGTTTCAAAAGTGGGCCTCGGCCGTGACCGAGGCCCAATTAATGAAAACGTTGACCAACTTCCTGAAGTCAAAACGGGCTGAAATTTTTATGACATGTAGAAAATAGTGTCAAGAAGCATCCCGCCAAGTTTTGTGGCAATCGGACTTCGTTTGAGCCCAAAACAGATGAAAATGGGCCACATACGCGAAAACCCGAAATTGGGCCTCGTCCGTTGCCCAGCCTGCGGTCACGGACCTTCAAAAGATGTTTCCCACGATTTTGGGCAGTTTCCCTCCACTCCTCTTTGAAATCCAACTCCCCACAACTGCTATTAACTCTCCAAAATTGCACAAAACTAATTGGGAGTCTATAAAAGCTTCAAATTTTGAAGGAAAAGGGATGAACACATACACAAAGAAGAAAAGAGAAGAAATCAAAGAAAGAAGCACTTAAAGCAACAAAGAAGCAAACTCCAGCAGCACTTCTATGACCATTCCCACCTTCTTTTCTCAGTTTTGAAGTGAGGAAGAAAATTCAGAAGAAGAGAAGGAAGTGGAATGGCCAAAGTTCATGATATGTTCGTACGTCGACAATTTCTGAGAGGATGACATTGTCACCTCTGTTTCTCTTATTCATAGGGCCTTTTAGCCATTGCAAGAGTTGTGAAAGAAGTCTCTCTAGGCCTCATTTTGTTCCTTGAAAATGATAGGTTCAAGATGACACAACTCCGGCTTCATATTTGCACATTTCAGACTTGAAACAAAAATGCAGTTCGTAAGCGTGAATGATGAGTTACAGAGGTTTCAATTGATTCCATGGTTAAATGTGATCTTCCTGATGGTTGTCCACCACTCCAAAGTCATAAAAATGGAGTTCTAACACTTGAAAGAAGTTCCAAGAAAGAACCAACGCGAACAGCATAAAAAACGGAGGCAAACAGTGGCTTCACAGCCACTGTCTACCAGTGACCGTGACCCACGGTCACTGGAAGGCCCCAGTAACCGTGGGTGAGTCACGGTCACTGGAATGGGGCAGTGACCGCGGTTCACGATCACCCCCTTTTTTCCATCTTTTTTTGGCATTTTTTTTACTCTGTGTACATTTTCTTGTAATTTCCAAATTGAGATCACATCTAAGACTTGAGGGAGGGGTTGTAAACTTTGTAAACTCATATAAACAACTTGCATCCCTGCAGTCAGGGCACTTGAACCCATGTAAAAAAAAGGAAAATTAATGATGAACTGTAATTATTTCCCATTCTTCTTAACGCTTGAAGTGCGTGAATTCGGACTTTGATTTCGTAATTCATTTTCCACGCCTACTTTTCAAGCGCGATCAGAAGATTGGCGCCATCTGTGAGGAACCTTATATGCCCTAATTTGTGATCAAATTTGGTGAAAAATGCATGAAAGTGCTGAAAACTGCTGAAAACTGCCGCTGTTGCACTGAAAACTGTCACTGTTGCACTGTAACTGCTGCTGTTGCACTGTAACTGCTGCTGTTGCACTGTAACTGCCGCTGTTGTGCTGGAGACTGCTGCTGTTTCACTGAAACTGCTGCTATTGCATTGAAAACTGCCGCTGTTGCACTGAAAACTGCCGCTGTTGCACTATAATTGCCGCTGTTGTGCTGGAAACTGCTGCTATTGCACTGAAACTGTCGCTGTTGTGCTGGAGACTGCTGCTGTTTCACTGAAACTGCTGCTATTGTACTGAAACTGCTGCTATTATACTAAAACTGCTGCTGTTGCACTGAAAGTGCTGCTGTTTCACTGAAACTGCTGCTATTGCACTGGAAACTACCGCTGCTGTGCTGAAAACTGCTACTAAAAGCCTGTGACCGGGGCACACTGTCACTTACCTATTTTTATGATGACAAAGGCTTATTTAACCTTTAATTACACCCATACAAGACCTTTGATGTCTATAATGGGTTTAAAAATATCATTAAATGACTTTTGCACCTTGAAGTGCATATTGTTCATACAAATAGAGGCATTGGGTACCTTGATGTGCATACACTTGCCATTTAATTGGAAGAATTTGCACCTTGATGTACATGACTTGATTGAATGAATTCGCACCTTGATGTGCATACACTTGTCATTTGATTGGAAGAATTTGCACCTTGATGTGCATGGACCAAATCATCACCCTTTTCACTTTAGAAGAGTGATGATTCAGTTCAAAGGGCTTCTGACCCATATAAAATGTTTATTAAATCAGTGATAAGACCAACGACATTGTAATTATGCATTATACGGCGTCAACCACTGATGGATCTTGTGTGGTCATTGTGATAGTGGTGCAGGCTTGATCCTGTGGGCCCTGTCCCTTTGATTGATCCAACCCTCTCTTGCTTATAAGTCTGACACAGATAGTCTTGAAATGCTGCTGAAATTTTGGTAGCCAGGTCTAGTCAGCATAGCATGCTTTTAAGCCTGACTCGATAAACCTGAAATGCTGCAGAAATTCTGATAGCAGGAATAGTCAGCATAGCATAATGAGAAAGGATTTATGCCTATATCTAACCATTCTAGTTCAAAACCATGTTGGTTTAGATGGCATCTATAAATCATTCTGGCTAGCCCAAGAGACAGCCATGTTGGTTATACCACTAATATAGTCCGGTGGGCTTACTTTTTGCAGAGACATCATGGGTTTCCTGATCATCACTTTTGATGAGGCTAAGGAGAGGCTCTCTAAAATATCCATGACCCAAAACAAACCAACTGTAAGAGCATCAAAAAAGGCTCAAATGGACTTTACTGCTCCTATGTCAAGAGTCTCAGTATTTCAAAAACTCTCTATTCCAACAGGCTCTATAACTTCGGCTGATTCAAATGGGTCATCAGTGACCCTTAAATCTATTAAGAAGACTAAAACTCCTAAATCTTGGGTTTCCAAATACGCCCAGAATCCGTTTGGAGTTTTCAACAAGGTTCAGAAGGAACCAAATCACAAACTGAAGTCAGAAGGCAGCAATCTTCATATCACTAAGCCTCGTCTGGGGGCAAGGCAGCTCCGGTCCACGGATCATAAATTAGTGGTACTTGGCAAGTCACATTCAGTGATTGCTCAATACTTAAAGTCACCACCTACAAGGCTCAAACAGCGGGTCATTAACAAGTAAACACCAAAGGACTTCTGGCAATTCCTAACTCGTAAGAAGATCCAGAAGGGTGCATCCATCCCCAGATACAGCACGTGGTCACCTCAACCACACACTCCAAAATCCAATATGGCTGAGAACAAACTCTTGGCCTCAGTTGAAGATAATACTTTCTATCCTCTGACTCAAAAAGAAGGACGGAGGTTTGGTAGGGGGCATCTACCTTCTATCATAGTGGCACCTTCTCCGCTATCTTCACCCCAAGGCTTATCATATGGCGCTGAAGGCAACAAACAAGCTGAGTGATTGGTTATCAATAATTCGACCGATCTTACTCATTTCAAAGATTCGCTCCAATAGAAGAAAGAGCAAAAGAAAAAGAACAAGGGGGGTGCTATTGACATCCTTTCACTTCCCACTTCAGATTCCATGGATTGGGAACGAGTGACAAGCACTTCCAGGCCGTTGGTTGCCAAGTTTAAAGATCAGACCTCAGCAGCCAGGATGGCTAACCAACTCAAGAAGAAAGCTTTAGCTCATTACAAGGACCAAACTCAGAAGCTGTTACAGTGCAAGATCACTCAAAAATGGGTGGTTAAAGAAGATGATCCAGATTTGACCTCATCTTACATGGTCGGGCCGGGTTCAATTCAAAGAATTACTCGGAGTATGACTTGAACTCAATCACAAGGGTTTGATTCAGACTCCTATTCAAGCAATACTTCGGAAGGTCATATCGAAACTGATTCTGACGATGATCCTATCACTATCTTGAATGCAAAAGATAGTCAATGCACTCCTCAAGCGTTAACATCATCTTATCCTCGTCAGTACATTGTGTTTATGGCTGAAGGGAGTGGAACTAGCAAAGATGGAAATGACGATGCTAGTGGAAGTAAAGATGCTGACGAAAAAGATGCTAGTGAAAATGAAAATGACAATGTCAGTGATGCTGTCAAACAACAAGGAGCTATGATCGACCACTTAACTGCGCAAGTGAAAATCTTAACAGATCAACTAGGTGGTCCGGTTGGAGCTCAAATAAATCCTCTGTTCGCCAACAGAAGAGAACAAGCAATGATCATGGAGAATGCCACTAAAATTGACCTTCTCACAGCCCAATTTAAGTCCCTAACAGACAAGGTAATAGCTACAGGTTTTACTGGTGGTGATCATTCATCAATCCTTGGCCTTCGTGCAAATCCTGAAAAACATGTGACCTTCAAAGAAGTTGAAGAGATACTGACAAAATCAAAAGTGGAGACCAGAATGAAAAAGAAAGGTATTACACCCAAGTATCCCCCGGAATTTGATCTGGTTCCATTTCCACCAAATTATAAACTTCCGACTTTCCAACTATACCTTGGGAAAGGGTCAGCACATCAGCATATTGTGCATTTCAAATCACTCCTAGGAAGCCTGCTAGAGTTAGATGCACTAAAAATAAGACTATTCGTCGGCACATTGAAAGGAGTTGCCTTCGATTGGTACAAGCAGTTACCAGAACTCTCATTCATGACATGGCCGATCACAGAAGAGAAGTTCTTACTCCATTTTCAGGAGGAGGATTAAACAGTCACCTTTGCTATGCTCAACAGCACAAGGCAGGAAGACAACGAAACTGCACAGGCCTTTATCAATAGATGGAGAGCATTATCCTATAAATGCTTGGAACAACCATCTCAAAGGGCAACGATCGAAATGTGCAAAACCAATTTGCGACCAGAAATTAAGGCTATCATACTTAGTCATAAAACTAAGTATTTGGCCTGATTGGTTGAAGTTGCCACTGATGCAGAACTGACTCTCAAAGAGATCAGTCAAAGTCAAAGCTATATTAAAGATGCCTTCTCTGAGAACTCTTAAATAACTCAAGGGATTGTAAGGCAGACTTACCTACATTTATCCGTTCATCTTAAACTTATCTGGGAAGTGTAGAGCATTATCCAGACTCATAAAAAAAAAAGGAATTGAATTTGTGTGGGATAAAGCTTGTGAAGATATCAAATGGTGTCTCATAAACCCACTGATCTTTTCAGCTCTAATTCCAGGTAAACCACTCATCTTCTACATTCGAGTTCTTGATCACTCTCTGAGCACACTGCCAGCTCAAAAGAACAATGAGGAAGCAAGGCTTGCTTTAATGGTACACATGCACTCCTCACATTCGAAGGAGATAAATGCATGATTCTTATCAATGGAAAACTTCTCAAGAAATAATATACTTGAATGTCATTGGTATACCTAAACCATGTACAGTGTACATTCTCACTCCCAACCAAAACCAAAATTCTCTAGTTTCGAGCCTCACAACCTAAGACTCCTAACCAAAATCCTTCAGATTTGTATAAAATGACTAAGAGGATCAAGTTCCATCGACCCCTCTAGTCAAACTTTCGTTACTTGGATAACGTCCTTACAAGACCCCTTGTAACATCCTGTTATATAGATTAAGTCTCTTTGCAGACCCTATATAGCAAAACTCAGCTGTGTGGAATAAGTCTTTTTGCAGACCCCATATAGCTAATCCTTAGTTGCATAGAACAAGTCTTTTGTAGACCCTATATGACTACCTTCGGTTATATAGAATAAGTCTTTTTACAGACCCTGTATAACCAAAATCTAAACAAAAACCAAAACCGAATCTTTGTCCTAGGAATAAGTCAAAGATCCCGGAGAAAGCCTCACACATGGGCACCAAATAACATCCACTTTGTTTAACCCCTTTCGACACCAAAAGGATCAAGTCATGGACCCTGGAGAAAGCCTCATACATGGGCACCGGATAACGTCCACCTATATGACTCCTTTATTTTCGGTTTGTGGATCCAAAAGATCGCAAATCACACCTTCATACAAATCTGAAAAAATCAAACCAAACAAACTATCCATACAAACCACCATAAACATCCACACAAAATCAAATCAAACACCTACACCAATGACAAAAATAGAAAAAAAAACCTTTTCCATTGATATCCATCTTAAAGTTTGAATACAAGTAGTGAAGTCAATGTACACATGGCCCTCAGGGCTAATCAGAAAAAGCAAAACCATCAAATGGTAGGTGCAGCAGAGAATCACAGTCTAGGAACTTCTCCAGTTTCCCCTTGGCATTTAGTACTTCTGCCATGAGGATGCGCCCTTTGCAGCTTTCATAAGCTGGGATAGCAGTATTAATGTTAATCTCATCCAGTTTAATATTCAATTCAATCTCCAAAGATTGAACGAAGTCATTCAAGGCTGTACGTTTCGCTTCTGTATGCATGAAAAGATCATTTCGGCAACGAATTCTCTCTGAAACAGACTTCTACAAATTTTCCATGGTATTGTCCACGGAAGATAATTGATGATGCAATATAATGATCTGTTGTTGAATGTGTGCATGTCGGTCCGCATGCACAGCCAATTCATGTGTCAGCTTGGCCTCTTCTGCATTTATTACTAGTTTCTCGTTGACAAAGCCTTAGTTCTCTGGAGCCACAAGTTGACATCAGATGCTTCATTTGGGTCTTTCGGATCAGGCTCTCTTGTGGTCTTACCCTTGGCACGACTTTTAGGTGCCCCAGCAGTTGTAGTTGCAAGTGCTTTACCCTTTCTATCTGCAAAACAAATCAAAAGAAAGAAAAGATGGGTATCAGTACCAATGTTTAAAAAAAAAAAAAGTATGTGCAAGCAACCGTGGACTACAACAATGGTTTTAGCAATGGGTTTGCTCGATGTGAACTCCACCAGAGAATGAAATTCAGGGCTCCATCATGTGCCAAGAAAATTGGTTGAATCCAGTAAAGTAAACAAATTTCTTTTGACAAACAGTTGGTGACCGTGGCCATCACCATGGGTTCATTAAGATTGGCTATATTTCAAATCTGGGAGATCAATACCAGAATTCATTCACAGGTTTTGCGAAAGCACTGACGGTCACAAAATGGCAGTGATCATGGTCTTCTATGACCTCTGTTGGCAGTGAGAATGAACTGGTTCGGTGTTTCATTTTGAGCAGCATGGGAAAGACTTCATCATTTCAAAGCACTGACCAAACTAAACAAAAAAAAAGAGGAAAAGAATGAAGAAAGTCATTTAGGCATTCTACCGAACAGATTGTGATCACAAGCACAGTTACATGGTCATGAATATATTTGAGAGCTGAGAGTACATTCTTCATCAAAATTGAATGATACCCAATGCCAAATCAGAAGTTAAATATAGTATCTCAAAGTCATTAAAAAAAAAAGGGGGCTGTGACCATGGGATATCCCACGGACAGTAGTGGCCAAGATCAGGGGCCATCTCCATGATGCTCAAATTCAAATAGGTCAATAGAGAAAAGCCAACACAACGGTGAAAAGGCAAACCCAAAAAAAAAAGGGGTTGATTCCACATTCGGCCATGACAGAACTTGAAGAAACTAGAATGTATAAACTTACCAGCCATGGTGATGATCTTCAATCAGCAAACCCACAAGATGGAAGATGGAAGAAGAAAACTGAGATGATAGGCACCCTTGAATGCTTAAAGTCTCAGTCTGTCTCCTTCTCAATTGGTTCAATTTGGGGACTCAGTCTCTCTCTCTCTCTTTTTTCTTCTCTCTCCCAGTCTCTCTGTTTCTCTCGGTCTCTCTCCCTCTCTCTTAGTTTTTTCTCTCTCGTTCTCTCTTTCTTTCTCTCTCTTTCTTTTTTCTCTCTCCCGGTCTCTCTCTCTCTTTTCTTCTCTCTTTCCCAGTCTCTCTGTTTCTCTCGGTCTCTCTCCCTCTCTCTCAGTTTTTTCTCTCTCTCGGTTTCTCTCTCTTTCGATTTCTTTCTTTTCTTCTTTCTCTCTCGGTCTCTCTCTCCTAATTTCTCTCTCTCTCTCGGTCTCTCTGTCTCTCCCGGTTTCTCTGTCTCACTCGGTCTCTCTCTTTCTTTTTTTTTTCTCTCTCTCTCCCGGTCTCTCTCTTTCTCTATTTTTTCTCTCTCTCACCCGATCTTCCTCTCTCTCAGTCTGTTTCCCTCTTTCCCGATCTCTCTCTCTCTTTTTCTCTCGCTCTCTCTCTTTCTCTCTCGGTCTCTTTTCCCTTTCTCCCGGTCTCTATTTTTCTCCCTCTCTCCTAATTTTTCTTTCTCTCTCAGTCTCTCTCTTTTTCTTTTCTCCCTCCCGGTTTCTCTCTCTTTCGGTCTCTCTCCCTCTTTCTTGATCCATCTCTCCCTTTCTCCTAATTTCTCTTTTTCTCTCGGTCTCTCTCCCTTTTTCTCAGTTTAAAAAAAAAAGACGTTGCGTTTTAAATGCCCACGGTCTCTTCCCTGCTTGGCCTCCTTCCCACAAATACAATTTGGTTAAAATCAGTCGAGTCTAAGATCAAGTCTCGATGGATTCCTCCTTCATCTACGATCTCTGTGATCTTTTGAAATTCCTATGAGGGGTCCACTTGGGGTAATTTACAAATGAAATAATCCTATTTTAGAGTATTTTGAGGGAAATTATACAAAAAAAGAGATGCGGAGTCTCTTTCCAAATCAACTTTGGGTCAAAACTTGATTTCAAACCAATGTCCCAAATTGTTTTTCATCAAAACTCATAAAAGCCAATCTCTTTCAAAACTACATCTCATTTTGTCAAAATTTCATCTTATTTTAAATCATGTCAAGCCAAGTCAAAACCCAAAATTTGATTTTTGAAAACGAACCAAAAATCCATGAAAATCCAAACCCAAATCCATTTTTATTAAAACTTTTGATTTTCTTAAAACCTCAGGGATTCTTTTTATGGGTGTTCCCTACGTCCCCACAGAGATGCCACTCTGGATATATGTGAAAAAAAATATAGGTCAAAAGAAAATCAAATTCATTTCCAAAATCCAAACAAAATTCATAAACTTCTAAATTTTCTAAATACCTAAGGGATTCCTTTGTGGGTGTTCCCCACAGTCCCCACGGAGATGCTACTTTTGATATCCGTGAAAATAGGGGAAAGAAATTCAGATTTCTTATGTCTTTTCAAAATTCCATCATTAAACCCTTCATCGTTTTTATCAAAATTTTCAAATCCCAAGTTTAGGCCTACAACCTACCTTGACAAACTATCTTTTCATCAAGCCATCCATCATTCCCACAGACTGGCTATTTCGAGGCACAATGATTATTATACTATAATCATTGCACCTCGAGGGGGCACTTGTTGACCGATAAAAATTGCAAATACTACAGTGAAGACACCTCATCTCAGCTTAATTTAGGCTACAGAGGTTATTTGCAGATCCTGGGGAATCACTGTGAGAATCGGCATTCCTACATGTCGAAGTGATGATATGCTATGCTCTGTGGATCCCTGTGCAGAGTGATATCCCATGAAGATCAAGGTAGCTGGAACTCTCAGAGGAAGTTCAAATTTCGGGTTGAATAAACATCATCAAACTCAAAAGCCACAAGCATGTCAGCCTGAGGTCAGTTCCCCCCGAGCTAGGGGGTCACTGACCAAAGTCCTGCTTCCCGATGTCCAAAATTGATGAAATTTGGTTGCGAAGCTTCAGTCATGCTCAGAAGATACTTTGCAAATTTTCAAGTCAAAAAGACTCCGTTTGGTCTAAATTTCATTACATGTCAGCTTAGAGGACAGTAATCCCAAATTTGGGGGTCATCGGCTAAGATCTTACTTCCAGAAGGCCAAAGCAGATAAAATTTGGAACAAATGCTCAAAGAATGCCCCAAGTTATTCTCCCAAAGTTTCAAGTCAAGGGGAGGCTGTTCGGATAGAAAACAGGCTAACTATCTCAATGTGGAGTGAATAGTAACCTAACGCATGCAATGAATAGGTTACTGTTCGAAATCCTACTTCCTCAAATCCAAACTACATGAAATTTGGCTGAATACTCCAAGATGTTCTTGACGTCAGTCTCTCCAAGTTTCAAATCAAACTGAGGTCATTTGAGCTTCAAACAGCTGAAACAAGGGCCCACTTTCATAAAAAGTCAACTGGAGAGTTGACCAGCTTCAGATGGTCAAACAAAGCTGAAGCTTCTGTAACACACACAAAATAGTGTCAAAAAGTGTTCCTCCAAGTTTCGTGGTGATTGGACGTCGTTTGGACCCCGAACAGGCAGAAACAAGCCACATATGCAAAAGTTCAAGAATGGGCCTTGGGAGTAACTGGGGCCCACAAACAAAAGGAGTTGACCATGTTCAGGTAGTCAAACAGAGCTGAAACTTCTATGAAACACTCAAAATAGTGTCAAGCAACATCTCTCCAAGTTTCGTGATGATTGGACATCATTCGGGCCTCAAACAATGGAAAATAGACCGCATATGCAATGTTCCAAAAGTGGGCCTTGCTCGTGACTGGGGCCCAATTAATGAAAAAGTTGACCAACTTCCTGAAGTCAAAACGGGCTGAAATTTTTATGACATGTAGAAAATAGTGTCAAGAAGCATCCCTCCAAGTTTTGTGGCAATCGGACTTCGTTTGAGCCCAAAACAGATGAAAATGGGCCACATACGCGAAAACCCGAAATTGGGCCTCGTCCGTGACCCAGCCTGCGGTCACAGACCTTCAAAAGATGTTTCCCACGATTTTGGGCAGTTTCCCTCCACTCCTCTTCGAATCCAACTCCCCACAACTGCTATTAACTCCCCAAAACTACACAAAACTGATTGGGAGTCTATAAAAGCTTCAAATTTTGAAGGAAAAGGGATGAACACATACACAAAGAAGAAAAGAGAAGAAATCAAAGAAAGAAGCACTTAAAGCAACAAAGAAGAAATGACCATTCCCACCTTCTTTTCTCAGTTTTGAAGGTGAGGAAGAAAATTCAAAAGAAGAGAAGGAAGTGGAATGGCCAAAGTTCATGCTATGTTCGTACGTCGCCAATGTCTTAGAGGATGACATTGTCACCTCTGTTTCTCTTATTCATAGGGCTCTTAGCCATTGCAAGAGTTGTGAAAGAAGTCTCTCTAGGCCTCATTTTGTTCCTTGAAAATGATAGGTTCAAGATGACACAACCTCGGCTTCATATTTGCACATTTCAGACTTGAAACAAAAACGCAGTCCGTAAGCATGAATGATGAGTTACAGAGGTTTCAATTGATTCTATGGTTAAATGTGATCTTCCTGATGGTTGTCCACTACTCCAAAGTCATAAAAATGGAGTTCCAACACTTGAAAGAAGTTCCAAGAGAGAACCAGCGCGAACAGCATAAAAAACGGAGGCAAACAGTGGCTTCACGGCCACCGTCTACCAGTGACCGTGACCCACGGTCACTGGAAGGCCCCAATGACTGTGGGTGAGTCACGGCCACTAGAAGGCCCCAGTGACCGTGGGTGAGTCACGGTCACTGGAATGGGGCAGTGACCGTGGGTCACGATCACCCCCATTTTTTCATCTTTTTTTGGTATTTTTTTTACTCTGTGTACATTTTCTTGTAATTTCCAAATTGAGATCACATCTAAGACTTGAGGGAGGGGTTGTAAACTTTGTAAACTCATATAAACAACCTGCATCCCCGTGGTCAGGGCACTTGAACCCATGTAAAAAAAAAGGAAAATTAATGATGAACTATAATTATTTCCCATTCTTCTTAAGCTTGAAGTGCGTGAATGTCGGACTTTGATTCCGTAATTCATTTTCCACGCCTACTTTTTAAGTGTGATCACCTTATGCTTAGCAATGCAAAGATCTTTTAAGAATTTAGCGTAGGTGGGGACTCGTTTAATGGCATCTAGTAGAGAGATATTGATTCTGACCTCTTTAAGAACATCCAAAATTTCTTGGTTTGAGATTTTCTGTTTGGGATGGGTCAATAATTTTCTGTTTGGGATGGGTCAATCTCAGAGGAAAAGGGGCAATCGATTAAGGAATAATGGGGTCTGGACTCTTTTCAATGTCAACAGCAGTGTTTGCATTAGTGTTATCTTTTTCTTCAATCTTTCCATTCAAATATGAGGAGACATGTTGTTTCTTTTTACGGATAATCCTAAAGTTCTTTGCCATTGCGTAGGGTGATAGGCTGAACATGCTTTTGATAGTTTGGGTTAGTTATGTTGTTTACTTCAAACTGGCCTTTTGGGTTTGGGAGAGGTTGATTAGGAAATTTTCTTTTCCCTTGAACTTGAAAGCTATGTTTGATTTGTTCAACAGAAGCTTTTAGCCTTTGGATAGCTTGTCGGTTCTCTTGAATAACCCACTGGTTATTCTGAATATTTTGTTGATTATTTTGCATGTTTTGAATACATTGCTGTTGAGATTGTACTAACAAGCTGAGTGATTCCTCCAGTTACCTATTTTGAGCTTGTGGTGTATAAGATGTATTATACTGTGGGGGCATGTATGCACCAGAATTTGATGGTCTTTGGGAATTATACTTAGATGTAGCACTTGGTCCATTCCTCCAACTAAAATTGAGGTGGTTCCGCCATGAAGGATTATACGTCCTCCCCATGATATTTGTATTGAACGGATTTTGATAAGAATTCAAAGCATTAGCCTGTTCTTGAATTGCTTCTTATAATGCAAGTCCAATTAGATAGTCTGCTAACATGTGATTTTCAGAAGCACAAATACCACGAACCATAATTGTATCTTTGTTTTTTCCAAGTTTCAAGGTTTCAATTTCTCTTGAAAATACAGCAAGCTTGGCTTAGATTTCAGTTTGATTGTTCAATTGATATATTCCTCCTCCCTTAGACTGATTCAATGACCTGGATTGATCTGTCCCATCAGACGAGGCCCATTTTTGAACATTTTCAGCCATTAATTCTAGAAATTCCCACGCTTCATCTTTTTGCATTTAACTGAATTGGTCATTGCACATCATCTCAATAAATTGACGAGTATCAGGAGTTAAGCCCTCAATAAAAATTTCCATGAGACGATATGTTTCAAATCCGTGATGAGGACATGCAAGGATTAATTTGTTAAATCTTTCCCAACACTTATAATAGGGTTCTTTGAGATTTTCTCTGAACATCATGATCTCCCTCTTTAAAGTGTTGGTCTTGTACTGTGGGAGGAATTTCTTCAAAAATTCAGTCTCTAGGCCTTTCCAAGTATTGATTGAACTTGGTTTAAGAGAGTAGAGCCAAGTCTTCGCTTTATCTTTCAAAGAAAACGGAAATAATAGGAGTTTGATTACATCCGGCGCTATATTTTGTAACTGAAGTGTTGAACATACTTCATCAAATTCTTTTAAGTGCAAATATACACTTTTAGAATCAAGCCCATGAAACTTAGGTAGAGGTTGGATCATGCACGGTTTGATCTCAAATTGTCCCGTAATTGGGGATATCACTATACATTATGGTGTAGTTTGTTGAACAGGATTCAAATAATCACATAAAGTCCCTGGTGGCTGGTTAACCTCAACACCATTGTGGTCCCCATTATTATTCCCATTCCTGAGTTGGGCATAATTATTACCGGACCCACTCGCCATTGGAGAAAATCTCGAAGGACTTGAGGGTCTAGGAGATTCTTTCCTTTTTAATCTATGCACTAATCCTCTTTGCCTAATTGGCTGAGAGGGCTTGTCCATTTTTTTGGAATTTTGGGAAATTTTTTTGATTTTTTTTATAAAAAATGAGAAAATAAACATAGAATCTAAATGACTTCTTAAGGTCAAAAAGTTTTCTTGAGTTCTTCAATCTTGTCCTATAAAACCAACTCGACTAGGTTAGCCACAAGGAAGTGGTTGAGTCACAAATGGACCCGTTTGAAGGACCAGTTTCCTGAACAGACAAGTTGTCTCACGCTACAGGGGGCAAAGGCCTTCTTGGACACCAAGAAGATTAAGAACAACAATTTAAATCACTTTTGGTATATTTTCTTCCCAAAAGAAGTTAAGATAAGTTGAAAAAATAGTAACTTTCTTCGATTTTAGAAAGTTTCTAAAAAAGCAGTGATGTGAGCTTTCCAACAATCAATGCACTTTCCTATTCCAATTGAGGGCGGTTCAGCATTCCATGTATTTCCTACTATTTCTAAAAAGAGGCCAAAATTAAACCACACCAACAAAACAATATAAATAAGGAAAGTCAGAAAAGTTACCTTAAATGGTGCTCCCTGGCAACGGCACCAAAAACTTGTTTGTCAACTCCAAGTGCAGAGTTGCGATGTAATAATATCCCAGTAAGTACGGAGCTATGTTTAAAATATTTTCAACTTATCACTTGCATAAACAAAGTTCTAAAACTATCCTAATTTAAAATCTAACAAATATCTACATTCTAAAATATTATACAATTACAATAACAATTCCTAAATTAAAAATCTTGATTCTAAAACTTCCTAAAAATAAAAATTAAAATCTTTGTAAAACAAAACAAACATTAGAACTTCTAATAAAATAAAATTAAAATTAGAAACTTCTTAAACTAAACAATGTTAGAAACTAATTAAATAAAAGTTAAAACTTTCCTAAGTTATAATTTCCAAAATTAGAAAACTTTCTAATTTAAAATCTTCAATGAAAACAAGTTTAGAAAGATCTTTTAATTCTAGAAATTATCTAAAATAGTCAAAAACATAAAACTAGAAACAAAATTAAAATTAAAAAGTTAGTAAAATTAGTAATGCAATAATGCATGTCATGAGATGCTGAAAGATTCTAAGTCCGGAAAACTAGTATGTTGATGCAAATTTTATATATGATTTGAACTATTTTAATGAATCCTAAATCTAAGTTTAATTGCTAGAAATTATGCTCTATTAATGCAAGAAACTAACAAAAAAAATGAAAAAGGATCTAAAATGAAAAAGTTATGAATACATGAACATGACAACTTTGTAAAATTCTATGTAGAAATTTTGATCCAAGTTGATTGATTGGCAAAGTTTAGGCCTCTGTTCACAAACCTTCTGAAATTATTTTGATATGAAATTCTAGAGAAACAAAGACTACATTCTAAACTTTAAATTACCAAGTTTCAAAGAAAAATATTATGATTTGACTTGTATACCCACTTCGAACTTTTTGCAAAAATTGTTTCTGCAGTTTGTTGAAACTGTTAAGTTATGCTGTTTGTATATTGAGTCCGAACTTCTTCACTCAGTTCAGATCTTAAAAGCTTAATTCTCAACAACTTAAATATGCACAAAATCCTATGATGCGAAAATACATGCAATGATTCCTAATCCAACCATTAAACCATGCAAAAACAAAACTTAAAATCAACATGGACATAACAAGAAAAATAACAAAAGTGCATAAAATAAAATGAAAGTGTTGCAAAATTTAAAAAGGTGTAGAAATTTAAAGGTAGTAAAACAAGAATTTAAATGTAGTAGTGCTAGAATTTAAATGTAGTAAAGGCAGTAAAGGTAGTAAAGTTGTATTCTCAAAATTCTGCTTTAAATTAGGTTCATGATTTCTTCGAATATGATCTTACTACATTAGATTGTCAATCGAAGCACAAGAAACAATTAGAGTATCCACACAAACCATAAGAAAAGAAGAAAAATTTTAAGAAGAACATCATATACTAACATATAAAAATTCTTTAAAAAAGATTGTTAAATAAAATTAAGAACAATACATGCTAGGATGGAAAAGAAAGAACCTCTTCTAGTTGAAATTCCCAAGGGTGTAGTGTAGCCTTAGGGCTAAGCCTCCTTGAGGACTAAGATAAAGGGAGATAGAGATAAAGAAGATAAAGTGTAGAGATCTAGAGAAGGAGATCTTTTTCCATGCATAATATGGGAGAGGGGTGCCCTATTTATACTTTTTCAAGTCCTACTCCTTCTCAAACTTTAAAATCTTAAAAATAATAAAAAAATTGAAAGAAAATGGGCCCCATACAAGACTTTGGATGTGACTTGCTCTTAGAGATTTTTTTTCTATCTTTTTTTCTTTTCTTTCCTTGCTTACTTTGTTTGGAAGCCCCTTTTGGATGGTTATTTCCTTTCTTGTATGTGCCACCTTGTATTGAGATCTTTGGAGAGATAATTTAGGCATAAGAATCCTCTCTTGGAATCAAAATTGGCCTACATGAAGTGTAGAACTTCTCCTTTTATCTCTTTACATTGTCAACTTTCCTTTTTTAGAAAGTTCTCCTTTTCAGCTCCAAACTTGAAGAAATCTTTGAAGATAATTCTCCCTTGATTTTCTCCTTTATCTTTTCAACCAAGATCTAATCCAAAACATGTGTTGGACGAAATTCTTGCTTGCAGATTTTTTTTATTTTTTTTCAATTAAATCTTCTCCTTTTCCAAAAAAAACTCCTATGTGGCTTTCCTTTGCCATCGTCCATGAGATATTCTTCAAATTCTCTTCAAAATCTCTTAGAGATATGCCACAAATAAATGGACCCCATTTTGGATGTTTTACAAGTGTTCCCCACATCTATGTGAATGTGTGGGGGACCATGAAGCCAAATTTTGCAATTTTCTTCCAATTTCTTTTCTCTTTTTAATTCTTCTCTCTTTTCTTTTGAAAATCAATTCCTTACCTTAATTATTTATAAACGGGACTCATATCATCAATTTCCTACAAAAAAAATAGGAACTCATTTGAAAAGATATTTTACCCCTAACATCACAAATGCGTGAATGTGGGCCCATCTCTCATGAAATGACAATAAAAATGCACACAATTTTTCTTAAATTTATATGAATGAACTAATGACGATGAAAATTAAATTTAATTCATGAGAATATAAATTTTTATTAAACTTTCCAAAAATGGCAGATTTCATGAATTTATGGAAAAAGTGTGATTTTTAGGGAAATTGTGCAGAGAAATATTAGAATAAATTTAAAATGCTTGAAACCACTAAATCAACTAAATGAGGCTCTTTTGACTCCATGAGTCCTTAAAATAGTCAAAAATCTATATAAAAATCTACATTTTGAAGGGCTTATCATACTCTAAAGACTTTGTAAGACCTTAGTTCTTAGATCCCTTTACCCTACTCATTGGCTCATTGGAAGAATTAAGCACCATGAAGGGTCTTGAGGGTTGAGACTCATTCATGTGATGTTGTCCATTTGTTAAGTATCTCCTCATGTGTGTTGGTTCAAGGGACTTTGATACAAATACCCAGCACAATGTGACCACAAAAGGAGACAGCTGTATATCGATAACTTAAAATTACATCATTATATGCGGGTAGAAACAATGGATGACTAGATTAGGGTTAGTTTGTAAATTACCTAGATTCTATTAATTTAAATTGCATAGTATATTGGATTATTGTTATTGCTTTCTATTATTGAAATGATTTTCAATTGAAATGATTAATATGAATTGATTCTACTTGAAATATTTATTGATATACGCTTCCCTATTGTCAGTATTGAATTGAGTAAGAATGAATTGAACGTATAATGCACAGTTCTTAATAAAACGAATTGTACGATTACTCAAATTCAATCACATGAATCAATATGGTTTGGCTCCACTTAGATACAGCCTTATAATTCCCAGAGGGTTTGACTTTGTGTAGTAAATGAAATGATGCCGCTACAATATACCTTTGGAGCTTTCGAATTTCATGTACGGAGAGACCCAATCATACCTTTGGCTAGGTCGTTGGTGTTCTCAATGCAAAGATCCCTAGAGGGAAGATATAGTAAATGTAGTAGCCAATTAGTAAAGCATTTCTATTAATTGATTCTTATAACATGCTTATTTCAATGCACAACATGCCCAATATACTAAATTGACCTCTATGACCATTCGTTTTTTATTTTTGTAGATACAACGTCTGTCACCTTAATTATACTTAAACTTTATTAAATAGTCTTATTCACTCGTTGTTTAATGGCATTACAGGCTCAGATCTTAGTCCCGATCTTGCAAAGATTAAGGAGACATCGGAGGACATCCATAAGGTCCCTTCAGGCTTCGATGAGTGGACAACAGAAGAACTCTGACTGATCCCCTCCATAAAGATTGAAATGATGATATTTGACCATTATTTGGGGTTTAGGATTTCATTTCTCTACCTTAGTATCATTTTGTATGCATAGATCATGATTCCTTGTTTTCGAGACTTGAATATCATTTTGTTCTTGTTTAAAAACTTTATTCTAGTTTTGTACAACTCATGTTATAAACTGTGGATGAACTTTTATCTAAACGTGTCATGTAGTTATCTCGTATGCATTGTTTCATGAATTGATATCATGGGAATAGTGTTACCTTTGAGAAAAGCAAAATTTTACTTGTGGTATTGATAGGCTTCCGCGTATTGAATGCTTACACAAATGTTTATTTAAAGCCTTCCTACGTGAAAGTATGTGAATATCCCTTGTGTAATTCCATTTTGACTCTGGTCCAGGTGTGAATTACATTGGAATATGCGTGTCATACCTTGGAATTAGTCTTAAACCCATGAATCTTGGGCTCTGGTCATGACAATCTTCATAATTTGTCTCAACATATCCTTCAAGGCTCTGCTTGAGTTTGAAGCCAAATGAAACCTTTGTGCTTGGGTTCGGGTTCTTCTTCTTGCCGCTCTGTGACTTGACCTTGTCTCCACCATGTGAACTAGAGCCAAGTCAAGGTCTTGCTGTTTAATCACTCATTGTTGAGTGATTTTAGGGCGCATGAGTTTTTGAGCATTTTTGTGGTGGCAGGCCAAGGCCTTCTTATTCACTTGATATGCTAGCCGAGCCACCAGTGTCTGGTCTTGAAATCTTGTCACACCCCAATCCCTGGAATTATGGATTAGAGTGGGCCCCCAGGGTGTGAATACGTAATCCCGTAGTAATCTGTGCCATGAGAGGAAGATATGCGCGAATTCCTACAAGGGAGATTCCACAGAAACGTGTGAGGTATGACCAACCACATGTAGAATTAGAATTCAACGTAAGCGGACCCCTGTGAAATACTCTGTAATGATTATAAGCAAGACATAAAAAAGAACATCTTACCAACACATATATATATATATACTTAAGACTTTTAATTAAACATTCTCATACAAACAAAACCACAATTTTAACAGTTTAGTACAAAAGGTCCAATTAAACATTTCCAGGTAAAAGACCATAGTCACAAACGATTCACCCAACCAAAACATTGGACGCTCTCTGTAGGACGACTAATAAAAGACATCATCATCCTTCCATTCTTCCATACCCCAAGGTACCATTGAGGCACCCTCCGGGGACGCGTCAACAACCGAGTTGGGGTTTGGTTCCGTACCTGTAACACCAAGGGTAGCACTATTAACACAATAGTTTAGCGAGTATAGAGGTATATGAAACTAGCATAATGTATTGATTGAACTTAATAATATACACTGATTAAAGAAGGCAATAACAGTTTACTAGGCATGTTGTGCATGAGTAACAATAAGTGATGAATCATAAACAAGATATCATATACACTAATTGGCAACCACGAGGCTTTATTCTCCTAAAAGAGAGCATACATATGGGTCGCTAGGGGATCAAACTAGCCTCCCAAGGAACACCGACAACTCCTCCGTGGACTACTGTAGTAGTGGCATAAAGATACCCAAAGGGTACAAGCTGAGTGGTGCCGACTCAAAGTATCAAGACCGACTCGGATTCACATATTTCATATATTTTAGTCATACTTATTGTATTGTATATAAGGGAGTACCGGTCTTAAAAATCATATTCAATCATAAAAGGTCAGAATTAACAAGATAACTGAATAATGCATACTGATATGAGTTAAAAGAGCTTAATTCCTCTCAACCATAGCCACACCCATTTGACTAACAGGCACACACTCAGTAGAAGCTCAGGCTTGACAGACACGCACTCAGTAGAAGCTCGGGTCTAATTTGTCTCAAGGTTTGTCAGGAGAGTGGGCACATGACTACATCATGTTGAGGGCAAGGTTTCTTAATAATATGAATGCATTTAGATTTGAATAGGTGTCAAGGATGTTTACTGGCCAACCCTAATCTAAATAATCCATGTTCCCAAGGTCATTTAACATGATGTATTCATAAAACATCCGATGCCATTATGTTATCATATTTTGTTTTTACATTATGTACATAAGAGACACCCCTTCTTATACCAACACCAATGACGTGACATTGGGAATTCATCCAGAAAATTGAAGGGGATAAGTGATTGCTCCATACGCGTCCTCCTTACCATTTAATCACCATTGGGCTAATTTGGTTATACAAGATGTGCCATCTCTAAGGCCCTATAAGGTCATTGAGAATCCATAATACCCTAAGTTCAAAATGTTTTTACAGCTTAGTCGTGTACATGTTACGGCTTAGCTAAGTGGCTCAAGTTTTCTTCTTAATTCCATGTGCATTTACGGCTCAGCCGTATGTTGGCCTACGGCTTAGCTGAGCTAAGCTTACGGCTAGGGTCACAGTTAGGTATGGCTTAGCCATAATGCATTCCTTGGTGTATACCGTGGGTAAGCCGTAGAAGAAGCTGGTTTTTTAAGCTCTCGGGAAAGCTCGTTGTAAAGTGTCTTACGGCTTGGTCACGGGAAGGGTATGGCTTAGCTGTAGTGCATTCCAAAGTGCAACCATGGGTAAGCCGTAGTACAAAAGCAAATTATATCGCTCTCAGGACTTTGAGCCGTAAACACTTACGGCTTAGCCGTAGCTTCGCCGTAAGTTTCGGAAATTCTGAAGTTAGTTCTGTAGATCAATTTCAATACAGAATTCTAAATTGAAAACATTGTAGGGAGTTCCTATAACTTCATCAAAATGTTCCTAAAAGTTATTCAGTACTCACACACCCTCCCATTCCATATTTACATTTTAACTCATTCAACACCCACATATATACACTTAAATAAAGGTAAAGGAGCTGTAATTTGAGATTAAAAGAATAAGTCTAAGAACCAATAACTTGAACACACATGCAGCATATATGTACTCTAATACTTGCCTTTCAACAGTGCTTGCCCTATTAATTCTCCCTTGACGTGTGATTAGGGAAAACCTCCAAGGCAAAGTGGGTTCTCTACAAGTAGGACATGCAAATGATGAATGGGATGTAGAATTGCATGCATGTCATGTAATTGAGTCTTTTTTACTCCAATAAATCCAAATGAATGAAATGGAGGTAAGTCTTCACTTTATGTAGCTGTAGCTTGAAGAAGGGAATGCTTCCAAAGAGAAATACAGAAGAGAAGAAGAAGATGAGGAAGAATGGAGGCTCCCACTAATGCATGCAAGACTCCATTCCTTGTTTACAGTTTCCTTAGCAGAGGGAGATCAAGAAGAAGAGAAGGGAAGGAAGTGGCTCCAATGTACAGGAAGAGAAACGAGATGGAACATTGAGTTCCTTCTTTTAAATGAAAATTTTCCTATAGTTATATGCAAGTCTAGGTCTTTTGGGATATTTACGGTCTAGGTCACATGGCCTCAATTGGCCCAAGACGAATCCAAATCAAGTTGGGTCCAACACGAAAAATGATCTACATGAGAAATTACACAAGATGCCATTATTGAGGAGTCCATATGATGCAAGTACAAATTACAAAAGAGTCCTTAACTACCTAGGTAAGGTTCGAACCCGACCCGACTACCTATCCATGAACCAGGCCCAAAGGGTTTAAATTTAAATTGGTTTAAATGCATTTGATTAATGTAAAACAAGATTAATTAATTAGTACAAATCGAGGTTAGTTGGGATCAGGACCTTACAAATCTTACTATCATTGGCTTTATAATGCTAAATGCACAATCAAAACTCTTGGCTGGACGAGTGGGAAGTGACAGAACGTTGAACCCCCTCTGTAGGTTTTGCCTTATCCGCTCCATCTTTTTATGGAGAATGTTTTTGAGTTGCTCCTTTTTTAGGTGGAGCGCTTCCTTAAATTGAGCCAGATCCACCACATTGTTAAATACAAGCCATAGGACCCTCTTCTGAGACGTTCGGTGTGCCTGTTTATGAGATGAAAATGGAGGGGTAGGTGTAATGATGACTGACGAGAGGCACCTCCTTCCAAATTTCCTACCCTCTTTCTATGGAAAAGGGTAGAAGTGGTTGTCTTCTAATGAAGCCGAAGACTTGTCTTCAACTTTGTTGGGTTTTAACTTGTGTGGTTGAGGCAACCACGTGTTGCAATCGGGGATGGAGATATCTTTTTGAGACCTCCGATGAGTAAGGAACTGGTGGAGATCCTGAGATGACTGAGTGAGGTATTTTTTTATGACTTGCTTCTTGGGCCAAGGTGTTGCCAATTTCGGACCACCGGTAGCGAGAGCCTTAGAATTCTTGTCGAAAAGCTACACCACTCTTGGCCCTTGTTGAGGTTTGGTGATGTGAAGGTTGCCATTGCTGTTGCAATGAGCCCTTGCCCTTTTTCTGGTTTAGATCCCTTTTGAATTTGGCAAAGGGGACCAAAAGGATTTTAGGTGTATTTAGAGACCCAGCACTTGAGTGGCTCAGGCTTCTTTGTGGGCCTCAAAGTCATTGATGACCCACTAAGACCTACTGGGGCAATAGAGTTAGTTGGAGCAGAAAGTCTCTGAAAGACGAAGACCCTTGGTGCTAGAGTCTAGGGCTAAATCTTGGGCTGTTTGAGTGCTTTGACTAGTGAGCTGGCTTCAGTCATGGAGATTTTGAATAGACGCTCCTTGGCTTCATCAAAGGTAATTATTGGGGATCCCATTGGTATTATTTTTAAAAACAGAACCAATGGGCCATATTAGTCATATCATCAACATGGATGGGTTTTATACTAGCCAGAATGACTTAACAAAGGCCTTATAGATCAAAATGATCCCCCATTGAACCAAGATGGTTTAAATTGGGCATGAACTCAATCTCATTATGCTATGTTGACTGGTCTCGTGCCTATCAAAATTTTGGCAACATTTTGGGGCTATGTGATCAGTAATATAAGCAAGAGAGTTTGGATCCAACCAAAGGATAGGGTATTTTAGATCAAAGCCGATACTACTTATCGTGATGATCATATGGGATCCTATCGATGGAAGACTCCAGGTAATGCAAAAATTGCAAACACCATCATTTTTATGACCAATTTTAATATCACAGTTAATTGTAGGTCTTACAGGCATATTGCCAATCATACAGTTGGTAACATATGCAACTAATCTTTTTGAAATATCTCCTAGTTCCATAAATCTCATTTTTGGACAACTCGGTCATGAAATCGGAATAAATGAACCAAAATTCGGGCTTCCCTAACATTTTTGGCAAAAACAGGCTCAAAAATAAACTGGCCTTGTGGTTCACACTGGCTTACGATCAGCCTTGGCTTGCCTGCCATTCTTTTTCTACAACTTCTAAACATTCTAGAACATGTTTTTGTTTTTCTTTGCATTCCCCCCTCTGTGTTTACACCCTTGTATGATCACAAATTAGAGCAAATCATGGTTTCCCACAGACCGCACCAATTTTCTGATTTGAAGAAAAATTCATTTTAAGATGGATCTGGCCATTCTCACAGAACTTCAACAAACAGAAAATTGGGAGAAAAGCTTCCTTTCTTTACATGGGTTCAGTGCCCTGACCTCAGGGTACCAAGCCATTTACAACTTTTAACAAGGCCTCTCCCTCTGGTCTCAAATGTGATAAGAAAAAAGAAAATGAAATTTACAACGGAGGTTACAGAAGGTTGTAGAAAACTAAAAAGTAAGGTGTGAAAGGGCTAGGGCAGCCCTTTCTCCTTTTGTCTTCTCTTTTGATATTTGCAACTTCCTCTGCACCCTTCCCTTAAACCTGGGAAGAGGACAAAGGTAATTTAAAAAAGGCTTCAATCAATAGGGAGGGTTTGCATATCCTTGTAGTATGCTTTGATGGTGATGCAGAAGCTTTGTTTTTTCTGCAAAATACCTTGAGATGACTGGAATGTTGTGCAGAGATATTGGGGAAAGGTCCTTGTTGCCAAAAATGGAAGAGCTTCCTTGTAGAAATTTGTTGCAAAGAGTAAAACGACGGATGGAAAAGCAGGCCTGTTGCCGTGAAACTCCAAGATAAAAAAAATAGAAGATCCCACTAGGAAACTATAGTGAAGAGGTTTTGTTCTCTCTAGGGAACTGTTATCATCGGTTGTATTTTCAAGATAAAAGCCACCGCAACTGCTGGAACTACCACAAACCATCAACTGCTTGTATAAAATGAGTTTGGGTCAAGATGGGCCTAGATAGTGGAAATTGATGAGAGATGTTTTATTCTCTATAGGGGCAATTATTAGCAGTCATATTTTCAAATTAAAGGCAATGGCAATTGCTTGAATTGCCAAAAACCGTCACCCATTTGTATAAAATGGGTTTGGAAAGTGGCCAACCCGCTTAACCGGTCTTCACTTAAGTGACCCATCATGCATGGTTTTAAACCCAAATGGTCCAAACTTCATGAAATTTGGAAGGATGGGCCATTGAATTATTTCAGACCTACCATCAAAATTTCATCAGGTTTTGGACTCGAAAAGTGGGTCAAACTGCCAGTTGAGTTTTCATCAAAGTGGGCCCAAATTGGGGCCTAAATGACTTCTGATGGCCACCAAATTTTGAGGGTTTGATGAGGGTCCCATTTTGAGGTTTCCATTTAATTTTCAAATGATTTGGCCTTGGGGAGGTCAGACTTTGATTCAGTGTCTCCATGGCCTAGTGGGTATGTTGACTTTGGGTCAAATAATGTCCAACCGACCCAGAACTTTGCAGAGCTATTCTAGAGCATGGTTGATACCTTCCATAGAGATTTCAGCCAATTTAGTCTACAGGAAATGGAGTTTCACATAGTGTCTCTGAAACTCTAGAATGGAGCTCCTTGAATTTGAATTTGCATCCAACGGTGTTTGAAAATTTCGAAACTTTGAGGAAATGACCGAGAACATATTTTAAGCCTTGCTTGCAAATTTAAGCTGATCTCATCATTGCGAAGTATGAGTTGCCCACAGTGCCCCCATGAATAGTGAGAAGAGCCATCTGAGCCTGATTTTAGTTGAAAATAAGTCCATCTGCTTTGAAACTTGGACCAATGATTTTTGCACACATTTGGAGTCTCTTGAATGGATTTAAGTTGCTTTGGATGGCCGAGTGATGAATTTAACTCAATGTTCCATAACTCTAAGGCTTATGTGCCATTTGAGTTTAGAACATGCTTGGAATGTTTTATTGTAAACATACGTAACATTTGATTTTTTTTATTTTTTATGAGTCAACATTTTGAAATTTGGGAAAAACTTGAAACCCATTTAAAAATTTTCCCATTTTAAAAAAGAGAAAATTTCAAAACGAGGCTTAAGTTTTTGAGACATTTCAAAATAGGACATAATAAAAATAATATTTCTAAATGGGACTTAAGTTTTTCAAGATTCTTTCAAAAGAGGACAATAGGCCAAAATACCCAACTATTGTGTGGTTCCTCTAACTTTATTCTAAATTTCCAAGAATGCCCTTACAATGCTGCTAACAAAGAAAAAGTGGCTTGGCTTCTTTTCTCCTCCATCAAAGGAGGGAATGGGCAAGTTGAATGTCAGCAATCTTCAACATCAGGAGATGGGTTCTGGTAAAGTGGTCCATTTTGTAGGGTGGTGGTAGATGGAGATGGTGGAGAGATTTGTAACAGGTGTTTGTTTTGGTGGATTGTATAGAAAAGTAAGAAGATGACAGTGGTAAAAGAAGTTGAAGTGACGATGAAGGTGACTGTTTGGATGGTGTGATTGTCTTTGTGGAGAGAGGTGCAGGGGCTGTTTGGTTGGCCAGAGAAAGAGATGAAACCCAGAATTAAATGGAGAGAAAATCGAAGCAACTTGGTCTCCTTGTGCAATTCAATTCAAATGGCTACTTCTTCATCTTCTACAAACGACTAGAAGATCCCATGGGTGGAGAAATACAGGCCTGCCAAAATAACTGACGTCATTGGAAACACAAACTATGTCTCAAGTCTTCTAGTCATTGCAAGGGATGGTAACATGCCCAATCTCATCTTAGCAGTATCAACATCTCTCTCTCTCTCTTGTTAGTGAAATGTGTGGTTTTAAAATATTATTCTTTCATTGTCTTTGTTTTAAATCTTTGCCAAAAGAAAAATGGAATGTTTTGTATTTGATAGTCCCGCATTAGAAAAGTGAAAAATCTTTGAGCATTGTATAAGTATTTATTTGTGAAAGTGCAATGACTAGATCTCACAAAAAACTTGGGGGGGGGGGGGGTGGGGGAGTGGTGAATAGGACTATTTAAAATTCTTTTCAATTATAAGGCTACTTTACAATGTGACTCAATGATTCAATCAATATTATACAGCCACAAGTTTGGTTAAGAAGAATGCTCAGAGTGTGTGTGCTTATAGTATGTAAATATTCTATTCGAACAAGATGATTTAGCACAAAAGAGATGAACAACACATGAGAATAAGACTATAAAGCATCCATCACAAAAATAAGGCAATCCACTAGACAAAGAATTTATAGTAGTTCGGTCCTAGACCTACATCCACTTTTAAGAGCAAACACTCTTGGTTCCACTAGAGATGAGGTAACTACACAAGTATACCTCCTGCAACAATTTTTGATCCGGTGGCTTGTCTTCCACCAACAAGATTTTTAACTAGGTGGCTGATCCTACATATATTCCATCAACTACAATGTTTTTTGATGCGGTGATTCGTCTTCCACCATATACAATTGAGAAATAAAATCAGAAAGAACACCCAAACAAATAACTAAATACCTTAGTTTTGAATGGTGTTCTTGAAGTTTGAAAGAAGACCTCCAAGCTTTGATCTCTTGAGCTTGTTCCTTGTTGATGATGATCTTCGAATGAGTGCTCAGCCAAGAGAAAAGGTTTTTGAGTTTTGGAAAGCTAGGATTTTCCTAGATTGAATTTAAGGCTTTCCCCATTGCTTACCTGCGCTTCTCAGAACATTAATGTCAATTTAATTTGGAAGAGAAGATGGTAGTTGAAGCTTGGTACAGATTTCACTAAGGGTGCAATGGCCCAGATGCTGTAAAAGTATTTTCCTCAAGAAGTTCCTTCATCGGGAGGAAAAGAGCGCTTCTCTTAAATAAAAAGAAATTCCAACGGTCGGATCTATGGCCTAGAAAAAGTTAGACTACGGCTTAGCCGTATACCTAGACAAAATACAATGGCTAGTTTGACCCAAATTCACTGTTTTCTTTCTTACAGTTCAACTTACGACTTAGCCGTGAGGACCTTACAGCTTAGCCGTAGGCTAATAGTAAACTAAAGTTTGCCAAAAATTGCTCTCTGGAAAGTGGCTCATTGATTCTACGGCTTAGCCGTAAATTATTCTATGGCTTAGCCCTGTGCTTCTTACGGCTTAACCGTAAGATTAACCGTAGGCAGAAAAGCCAAATTTATCTCTTTGGAAGATGGCCCATAAACTCTACGGCTTAGCTCTAAGCATTTTACAGCGTAGCCGTAAGGCTAACCATAGATCAAAAACTCAAAAGATGTCTTCTGGTATGTGAGCCATGAGTTTTTTTCGGCTTAGCTATGATCCAAGCCGTGGTTATGTACAAAATCAATTTGAGAAGCATTTTCCATCCTTTTTCTAGGGACTTTCTAATATGTTACTAAGGGTCAATATTACCTTAGCACTCATTGAAGATCTTTTGGAAAATGGACTTGATTGATTTTGATCTTCCTTGGTCTTGCTTGATCTTGCTTGAACTTCATTGATGTTACTTGATCTTCCTTGATCTTGCTTGATCTTCATTGATGCATATTTGATTTGGACTTGACTCGGGATACGGAATTAACAACATACTCTTACTATGGCACTAACAATTTGTACTTTACAGTTTATACTTTTTTGGCTTTTGCCACAAGCCTTAGGCGCAGACGAGGGACTCTTTTGCCAGAAGCCCTATGTGTGTAACTCCAAGCCAGGCCTTCCATGGTAGACCCATATTCTAATATTGTATCTAGAGTTGAATATTGATACCTTCTTTGTTGGATTCACTGCTCTAAGCAGTTGATTGCGCAGGCATTGTTTTTCTTTCTATAGAGACTATAAATTAATCACACTGCCTTCGGTTGGCATAAGAATAGGTGGATGTGGTTTGATTCTCCTAAAAATTCACTTGTTCTTGTTTTACTCCTGTTTTTAAAACTTTGTTTTTTTTATGAAGATCCATGTGAAAGTACAATTGTGAGGGATTGTTAAATATGTTTTGCTGGGTTCAAAGATGATGACGAATTCAATCGGTGATGTGATGGTGCAAATACTCTATCTCTTATCTCACATGTCCATGTCCACATCCATCTCCTATCTCACATGTCCATGTCTACGTCCACGTAAATCTACATGCAATGAAACTTGGTGAATCCTTATTACAGAGATCACCACAAAAGAATTTTCCAAGGGTCTTTGCATTGTTGCATGACACCTGCTTAAATGCATTCAAATGAAGTACTTGCTGCATCACATCACCGATTGAATTCATCATCATCCTAAATTAAACTCCACACAACTCATCTTTGAACCCAACAAAACATATCCACCTCTTGTGGGATCTCCGATGTTGGTTGGCAATGGAGTTTGACAAGGAGGAAGTGATTACAACTTCGAAAAAATGTGATGGTGATAAAGCTCGAGGTCTAAATGGTTTTAACTTTGCCTTCATCAAAGCAGGTGGGAGTTTCTCAAGGACAATTTCCTTACACTGTTTTTCGAGTTTCATAGTAGGGGAAAGATTAATAGGGAGATGAATGCCACTTTTCTAACTCTCATTTCTAAAGTGCCAAATCTGGTGGAGTTGCAGGATGATAGACCTATTAGTTTGGTGGGATGTCAATATAAGCTACTAGCTAAGGTGTTAGTGAATAGACAAAAGAAGATGCTCCAAGCAATTATATGTCCTTTCCAAGGGGCTTTTGTTGTAGGTCAGCAAATCCTTGATGGGGTGTTGATTGCCAATGGACCTATCGACTCTAGAAAAAGGTCTAAAGCTGAAGGGCAATTTTTAAGATAGATTTAGAGAAAGCTTTTGACCATGTGGATTGGAATTTTGTCAATTATATGCTGTTCAGATTTGGTTTGGTAATACTCGGCGTGGTTGGATTCATGAATGTATTTCTGTAACCTCTTTCTCAGTTCTAGTTAATGGTTCTCCTTCAACGTTATTTAAAGCTTCTAGAGGTATTCGTCAAGGTAATCCCCTCCCTCTTTTCTTGTTTACTATGGTGGCAGATGCTTTGAGTGCCCTTTTGGTGTAGGGTAGGGAGTTGGATTAATTCAATGTTTAGAAATGGATAGTAGTGGGGAAGTCATTACTTATTTACAATTTGCATATGACACCATCCTCTTTAGCTTAACCATGAGGGATGAAATGTTGGCTCTTAAGAGAATTAGACGATGTTTTCAGGTGGTCTCAGGTTTACAGATTAATATTTCTAAGAGTTTACGAGTGGGATTGGTTGCTCTGAGGCAACCACTAGGTTTTTTGCGAGCTTAGTTCATTGTAAATTAGAAAAACTCCCCATTCTCTACTTTGGTCTTCCTATTGAGGCTGTGGCAAGGTCTATAGCATTGTGGGATCCTATCATTGAAAAAGTTGAGAGGAAATCATCTTCTTGGAAGACACATTATTTGTTAATGGGTGGAAGGATCGTGTTGATTAAATCGTCTTTATCTAATCTTCCTATTTACTACATGTCTCTTTTCATGATGTCTATAGCTGTGATAGAGAAAATGGACCGTATTCGCAAAAACTTTCTTTGGGAAGGTCATGGAGATAAGAAAAAAATTACATCTCTTAAGGTGGAGTGAGGTATTAAACCAAAATAGAGTGGTAACATGAGTCTTGGTAATTTGGCAAACAAAAATGGAGCTTGATTGGGTAAGTGGTGGTGAAGGTTTTGGGTGGAAAGGGAGGCTCTTTGGAGGAGAGTTATTACATCTAAGTGGGGGTGGTGGCTTACTCTTAGTCCAAGGCACCGTAGGTTGGGTTCATGAGGTGGTATTGTTTTAGTTGGGGTTGAGTCGTTCGTGCTAGGAGAAGTCTTGTCTAAAGAGGTGGGATTTTTGGTGGGGGATGGAAGGGACATGAGGTTTTGGTTGGATGATTGGGTGGGGGTGGGTCCACTATATGGTTCGTTTTCTAGAATTTTCAGAGTGGTGTCTAATAAAGAGTTAGTTGTTTATGATTATTATCATGAGAGAGATGGCTGTATTGTCTAGGAGATGTCCTTTAGGTGAGGGCTATGCCTTTCAGAGGACATCGAATAAGGGGAATTATTTAGTTTCTTTCTCATCTTGGTTTGTGTATGTACTTTAAAGATTCTCGAATATTTGGAAACCGTCCATATCCAAAGAATTTTCAATGAAAGCTTTTGTTTTAGCCTTGGAAGGAACTCAACCTTTTAAAACCCTTTTTGGTTTAGTTTGGTTGGGTCTCATTCCTCCTCATGTTGATGCGTTTTGTTGGTTGGCTATTATAGAATAGATATTTATAACTGATAACTTAAGAAGAAGAGGTATGACTATGGCAAACATCTCCGATATATGTGTATTGTGTAGGAAGGAGGAGGAGAGATTCAATCATCTATTTCTCCACGGCGAGGTTGTAATTGCCATTTGGAGTCATTTCATTGCTAGGTGTGGTATTGCTTAGTGTTGCCCAAAATCAATTGCGGAAGTAATTGAGTCTTGGATGGAAGGTCAGTTTGCGAGTTGTGGTCGTACTCTATGGAGAATGATTCTCTTTGCCATTCTATGGTCTATTTGGAGGGAAAGGAGTGATAGGATTTTTAGGGGTCTCTCCTTTTCTCTAACATATCTAATTGATAGTGGCTCTTTAAAAGTTACTACATGGACTTTGATTAGAAATGATTTTCTAGTTTCTCTCTTAATGATATTCTTATTAATTGGGAAGCATATATAATATGTGGCCCATCCAAGGTGAGGATATCTTTTCTATGGTCTCCCCCTCCTCTAAGTGTGCTCAAATTCAATGTTAATGGAGCTGCAAAGGGTAAGCTGGGACTAGTGGGTATTAGAGGGTACTTTGCAATTACAAAGGCGATGTTTTTTTTCACATTCTCTAAGCATATGGGTGTTTGTGATTCTAATAAAGTGGAGGTACTAGCTATTTTAGAAGCTCTTCGGGTTTTCTCAAGATCTTTTCATGGTAACATTATTCTAAAAAGTGACTCTTCTAATACAATTTTGATGGGTGTCTAATCAAAAGGTGTATCCTTGGAAATTCCAATTTATCTTCCATGAGATCCGAAAACTAACTTCTTCAATTAATGTCATATTCTGTCATGAGTATAGGTCAACTAACTTTATGGTAGATTCTCTTACCAAATAAGCAGTTAAGAGGATTAATCCATGGGAGGGCCTTGTTATGTTATTGTGGTGAGTAGGGTACACCTCCTTGTACCTTATTATCTTTTCCTTTTTTGTATTTGTCTCCTATTTTAATGAAATCTTTGTTCCTGTTTCAAGAAAAAAAAATTGAAATCTTTGTTACTATTTCAAGAAAAAAAATCTAACTCAACATGTACTCTCCATTTCTTGCTTATGTGCATAGCCCACCTATAGCTAATGTCCCCCCACACACCTTCTCTCTATTCAATCCTTGGTTTCCTCTCTCTCTCTCTCTCTCTCTCTCTCTCTTTCTCTCTCTCTCTCCAACTAACCAAATAGTCCCTACACCTCTCTCCACATGGACAATTACACTATCAAACAGTCACCTTCATAATCACTTCACCTTGTTTTTTCTTGGGTTTTGTCTTATATTTCGGTTTAGTTGGATTAGTCGTCTGGGTTAGCCAGAACCGAAGTTTAAGGTTAGGGGTATTTAGTCATTATGTATGGATTTTTTGTTGGAAGTAGGTGGGTCTCGTGGATAGATTTTCAAAACTTTTGACCCACTTGACACAGGGATCAACTATCCATAAGACCAAAACCCAATCCAGGATGCGTTACCCTCAATCTCGTGACCATGTACAGTAAAAATTATACAAGCACTAAACATCCAAAATAATCTACGACATGGAAGAAGTAGATCATACCTTTGGAGACCCGCAGTGCTCTAATGGACTTCTTCAAGACCTCTTAGCCTTCCACGCTATGACCCCCGAATTGGATTTCTTTTCTCAAGAAGAACGGTGGAATCTTCAGGAGAAAATCCCAACTTGAGACTCCAAGGAACTAGAAGAAAGGAGAGGAGAGTAACTCGCGCAACTCTTGCACGAAAGGGTTTTGGCGTGAGGGCGAATCTTTTGGGCGTCCAAGGATATTTTATAGACTTCCAAATCTCTCCCTTATCTAATTGAAATAGAAGTTTCACTTCCAAAGCAATTAGCAAGTTTCTCCTTTCTTATCCTTTCTTTCTAGAGTTAGAGTCTTGGACTTCTAGACTTTCCAATAACTTGGGCTAGCATGGGGACCACTAGGGATTCCTTAGAAAGCTGGCTCCAATTGGAACACCGCGACCCCACATCTCATGTGCAATCCGGGCCCACAGTTAATTGCAAATAACACCACTATATAAATGCAATTGCACTCCAGTCTTAGGAATAAATTACAATGAAGACCCTAAACTTCCCAATTACCACAAGTAGGCCCCTCTATCAATATCCGTGGATCAATTGGAATAAATCCGTCTCTTCCAATCTAAGTTCCACATCTTATTATCCTTGAGCCCCAATTAATCACAGTAGTCATCAGTACCATCCAATTAACTCTTAATTGAGATGGGTGCGCACTTATTAATGACAAATCCATTAATTGGCACAAGGGGATAATAGAGATAGATTCCATCTTGATCATTCAACGTTCCCACAGTTCTACTACCACATACCCAAGACACCGAGGTGTTAACCTATAGTCGGCCTCACTCATTGGTGACTCAAAGCAAATGAATAGATAGAAACTTGAGTTAGTCAATGTCTCAGGATTGAGAGCCTATTGCTAGGGAATTATGAGAGCATACCTTATTATTGAGATGGAATTCCATAAGGTGCATCTCATGGTCCTTCAATACATCCAATGTACCAGCACCGTGATCCAGAATCTTATATTCTGATGATCGAGACAAATCACACTATCTCATAGTGATCAAAGTGCTGCAACCTTATCAAATGAGATGCCCAATCTCATTACTGGTTGTGAAGCTATTTTAAGTATAAGATTTGTGACATATATCTCCTGAGCGTGGATCTCATCCATGCACATATATCACATCTAATATACTAATGGGATCCGGTTCAACTCATGAACCATTATGTCATACGTATTGGTCATGTGCATGAAGTAGTAAAATAACATTCATCTCATGAAAGCAAAGCATGATTTTATTGATAAATAAAGAAATTAATCAATTTATTACATCAACTGATGGATTGAGTCCACAAAATCTAACATTTTTTTGTTGGTCAAGAAAACGAGATCTATATATTAATGTAATGTATAACCCTAAACCCTGGTAGAGTTATACTGAGCATAACAAGGAGACAAGGGAATAGAGTGAGCTTTCTCCATGGACATAGGTAAGGTTGCAGAACAATGTGATTGCTTTTGTGTCATCTTCTTCGTGGTTACTTGCTTGTGATTGTGTTGATTTGTGCGTGTCGTAGTTGATCGCAGGTCTTGAGCGTATTTCCTAACAAGTGGTATCAGAGCTTAGGTTTTGTTGCTTTCACAGCTGAAGGAGAGACGAACCTAGGGTGTGGATCATGCTTGGACTGAGTCTAGACCAACAAGAGTCTTGGTTCGGTCAGGTGCTTGTAAACATTGGCATGTCCGGTTTGTTTGACCAGAGAAGATCAAAGATCTCTGGATTAACTAGAAATAGATAAGAGTGGCCATCTTAGGTTGCTTGATCAGACTCCGCCGGTGACTGAGCATAAAGAATAAGAGGAAGGCTACCTTTGTCTTTCTTAGTCAATTGAGAAGAAGAAAGCAGAGAACTGGACTACCGTCTAAAACTGTTGCGAAAGCCGCATGTCACTTCCTCCATCGTCGTTGGTGTGCACCACCTGCGATCACCAAAGACCTTTCGTTGCCTCACCGCTCCTCTGTCCAACACTGTCGAGGAAAATAAGCCAAGGCCTGTGGGGTTTCATTTCCAGTCGCAGAAATTAGGAAGGAGACGAGGATCTGGACCTAGATTCTAGACCAGATTGGGTTTCAGATTAGGTTGGCCTGACTCGTGAGGTAGAGTCCACTTTAGTATAGCCTAGCAAACAATCCCAATTTAACTTAGGTCAGGTCGGGTCGAACCTGACCCATTATATAGCAGAAGCCCAGCAGCAAGCAGGGCTAAAGTTAGTAATAGTCAAATCGAATGTTTGACTAGAGATTAACAGCCATAATTATTTTGAGAATTTCAGGGTCAACTGGATTCAGATTCACGCCCCATTTTTTCCTGTGAACTCATTACGAGTAAATCTACCTATCTATTGAAGAAGATTAGCAGTATGATGGTCAACGGGGAAGTTTAACCAATTGGAGTGCAGAAAATTGTTTTTGCGATATCGAATCAATCCAAAGTCGAATTTCAGATTCGTTTCTTCTAGCATGCTTGTGGTGGCGAGCCTTATGAGATAGACAGAGGAGATTGACCATTTGACAGACAAAAAAAAAAAAAGGATACTTTAAGAGGCACAAACTGGGATACACAATGGGGTTAAGTAATGAGTATAAGATAGAGATGTTCATCGGGTTGAACAATTTCAATCTTTGGCATCCTAGGATGAAGGATGTCTTGATTCAAAAAGGCCTGAAGAAGGCTTTAGACAGTAAGTTAAAGAAGCCAGTGAAGATGTCAATTGATGATTAGGAGGATGAAAGGGCAGTGAGTGCAATTCGTCTTACCCTCCACGCCGACGTTCTCTATAATGTCATGGGGATTAATACTGCTTCGGAATTATGGGCTAAGTTAAATAGCCAATACATGTCTAAGTCATTGCCAAACAAACTGCTTTTAAAGAAGTAGTTGCATTCCCTGAAGATAGTAAAATGACCACAGTTGTCAAAGCATCTCAATGAGTTTAATAAGCTCATCGTTCAACTATTGAGCTTTGAGATTAAGTTCTAGGAAGAAAACAGAGTACTATTGTTTCTGTCTTCATTGCCCTGGTCATACGAGCACTTAGTGACAACATTGATGTACAAGAAAGATACTTTGAACATAAATGATGTCACTGAAGCTTTTTTTATTGAGTGATATCATGAATAACAATAGTAAATAATCTTCTAGAGAAAGTATTAATGTACCATCAAGTTCAAACCAGAGAAGGGGAAAATCTAGATCCAATAATAGAGGATTTGGAGATCGAAATAGCTCGAAGTCAAAAGGGAAATGCAATATCTTCACTTGCTATTACTATGATGAGAAAGGCCACATCAGGAGAGATTGTCTAAAGTGGAAAAAGGACTTGGAAAAGGAAGAAGTATCTGATTCAAACGGCAAGGGTGTGACGGAAAGTTCATATAATGGCAAGGTAGCATGTTTGGTAGAATCTACTTTAGTCATAAAAGGTACAGATCGCACTAAAGGTTACTAGATTTTAGATTCTGGTTGTGACTATCATATGTGCTATAGTAGAGACATGTTTGACATCTATACATCTTATTAAGGTAAATCTGTGTTCATGGCAAACATTACTAAATCCAAGTGTATTGGGTTGAAACAATGAAGGTCAAGATGTTTGATGGGATGGTAGAGACCTTGAGGAATGTGATGCATGTTTCGAATTTATGAAGAAATTTCATTTCTTAGGGGGCCTTAAACTTCTATGGTTGCTAGTGCAGTCTAACATGTGGAGTTAAGAAGGTGGCTGAGGGAACAATGGTTGTCATGAAGGGTGACTTGGTCAAAGGTCTCTACAGGTTAGCAGGAGGTACAATTGTAGGTGGAGCAACTCCAATGAAAAATGAGAAGTCAGTTAAGGTGGAGTTAGATGGTAAGTTAGAAGATGATATAGCAGACATTTCCAAGAAGGCCATTAACAAAGGACCATAATTGCAGGTGATCCCCAATGCTAAGGCCCATGGGGAAATGTATAGTTGAAAGGAGGGTTACTTTTGCTTTCCCAGATGAACATGAGAAGTCATCGGGTTGCAAGGATGCTAGCAAGTTTAGCAACAAATGGACTAGATCACTTCTAAAGACCGAGATGAAGGTGTTCAGAAAGTCGATGAAAAAGAAGCTCAAGCCATGCTTGAACTTGATTATAGCACCACATTGTTGAGAATGTGGGTACACCATGCAGGAGCCTCGCTCGATCGTAGCAGCTGCGAAGGCATACCTTTTAGTGAGGTACGAGAGATCTCAAGGACTTGATCAATATGAGACAATGTTGAGATTGTTGATGCAAGGGCCATGCTTAGTTGTAGCACATGCAGATGCGCACCTTCCAACAAGATACAAGAACACAAAGACATTACTAGGTATCTCAGGGTAATTCTAGGGATTTCCAAAATCCAAGCCAAGGTGGAGATTGTTGGGTTTTGTCTTGTATTCCGGTTTAGCCGGATCGGTCGTTTGGGTTAGCCAGAATCAAAGTTCAGGGTTAGGAGTACTTTAGTCATTATGTATAGATTTTCTTATTGGTCAAGAAAATAGGATCTATTTATTAATATGATGTGTAACCCTAATCCCTGGTGGATTTATGTTTAACACGGTAGGGAGAGAAAAAATAGAGTGAGCTTTCTCCATGGATGTAGGCGAGGCTACTGAACTACATAATTGCTTGTGTGTCATCTTCTTCATAGTTTCTTGTGATTGTGTTGATTTCTGTGTGCCAAAGTTGATCGCAAATCCTAGGTGTATCCCCTAGCACTTTTATCACCATCATCTTTTTACTCTTCTATACAATCCACCTAAACAAACAACTTTTACCCATCTCTCCACCACCTCCATCTTCACACCAACATTTTGCAAAATCGACCACTTTACCAGAACCCATCTCTTGCTATTCATGACTACTAACATTCAACTTGCCCATGCCTTCCTTTGATGGAGAAATAAACCGGAGCCACTGTTTCGTTGTTAGGAGCAATATAAGGGCATTTTTGGAATTTGAGAAAAATATTCACCCAACATTTGGGTATTTTGGCCCATTGTCCTATTTTGAAAGAATCTTGAAAACTTAAGTTCCATTTTGAAATGTTATTTTTATTATGTCCTGTTTTGAAATGCCTCAAAAACTTAAGTCTCATTTTGAAAATTTTCCTTTAAAAAACCCTATCAGATTTTCATTTCCCTCCCAGAACTCAACCTTTACCTCAAATAACAAAAACATGATTCATCATTCATCCCTCATTTCTCATTTCTCTCTTTAGCTCTTTTCTTGTCTCTCCCCTCATCACCACTCAACCCTCACTCTCACCTCACCTCTCATCTCTCCAACTCACCTCATTCTCCACTATGAAGCACAGGTACCGGTATGGGTATGGTACAGGTGCAGTACGGGTACGTCGATACGGCAAAATCCTAAATAAACAAGATACGGGTACAGTTGGGGTACGTCCATTAAAGAATTATATTTTTTAAAATTTTAATAATGCAATATGCTAATAATTAAAGTAGGTTAGATTTCTTAGATGCAACAAGCCAACAATTACTTAATAACATTATAAATTCAACCTAATGAAAAAAAAAGAGCAACAACAAT
This sequence comes from Sextonia rubra, assembly GCA_037013555.1. Classification (NCBI taxonomy): domain Eukaryota; kingdom Viridiplantae; phylum Streptophyta; class Magnoliopsida; order Laurales; family Lauraceae; genus Sextonia; species Sextonia rubra. The sequence goes on from JASUAD010000008.1 coordinate 14,857,739, forward strand.
ATTATTCTTTATATTTCATAATCCAATATTTCTTTTTTCTTTTGCTTCTTCCTCCTTTCCATTTTTTTTCCCATTGGAAACGAGGGGATTAGAGATGGATTAGAGTTAAAGCCTTTCCCCTTTCAAATTCGTCTAGAAGGGTTGGGATAAAGTTAAAAATTACATTTTTAGCTCTTTCAAACTCTCACAAAAGTTTTTACAAAAAAACAAAAAAAAAAAAACTTTTACAAAAGTATTGGGAACATACCCATTCTGTATCCACAAATGTTACCATCCCGTACACACAAAGTCAAAACGTGTTGGGTATGTTTGACCATACCCAGTACATTTTTTGTTGTACCCATACCCAGTACAGGTATGGGTATATACCTGGTACTGGTACATGTCTATTTTGGAAGTACCCGTGCTTGATAAATTCTCCGTCTCTCCACTCACTCCCATCCTCTCTGGTGTTGCTCTCACATGGTTGGAATAGAGTCTGCCATGCCTTGCCCTAACAAGATGTGAGATCGTCTCTCCTCTCCTTTGCTTTTTCTGTGACTATGGTGGAGTGGTGATCCAAGCTTATGTACACATGGGCTCTTTCGTATGATTCCGGTGGAAGCAATGAAGGGTCTGATCTTCTCACTGCAGGCCTGAGCTCCTCTCTGCAATTGATTCCGTTTGTGACTGTTCATCTTCGTCTATCTCACTCCACAACTTCTCTTTCTCCTCTCCTCTCCCTTCTATAATTTGTGTGGGCTAGAATATGTGATTTGGATGTAGGAAAAAAAAATATGGTGGGACCTGGAGCTCCACCAGGTCAACATTTTTTGTTTGGTGGGTCTTAGAATCCGCGGTCCACCTTCTATTGGATGAGACCCATTATTGTTGGGTGCGTGGGGTTGGGTGTGATTGAATGATATTCAGGGTTAATATAAGTGAAACCATGTAAAAGGTAAAAATTGTCATCATTGGACACGAATGAAAACAGGATGTTGTTTATTAGCTTTTCAAATTTATTTGCTATTGCGTGATTCTATTAATTATTCAAATGAAATTTTCATTGGTTGGTAATTTTCATTGGTGATTTTAAATTGTACTTTCTTCCATGCGGATAGGATGTCATCCTCAAATTCCATGAACACTCAATGGGCACAAAAATCCACAACTGGGAAAGGTAATATGAAATTCCTAACTACTCTTACAAAATGGGGCACATATATATGCAGGATTAATTAAGTTAAAAGTGGCACAACTGTATCCATGACTTAAATGTAAAAGCCATGGACTTCATGTAGCTGGCCATATTAGGGAGGAAGAAAAACCTGTACTTGATAGTTCTACACGTTTCCATCAACTTGAGCTTTGCAGTCACATTTGCAATACAGCCATAAGAAAAGAGCCATATGACTAATATAATGGATTGTTTTTAATGGTTAACCAACTTATTGAGCAGTAATTCTGAAGTCTCTGCTTCTCTCAAAAACAATGAGAGTGAAACCAAAAAGTTTTGAAATCATTCACTATCTGGTGGAAGTCTGTATGTCTTTATCGTCCACTATGCTGAGTCCCAAACATCAATCTGATAGTCACAATGTAGATATAGAACATTCCCCAAAATCAGCCCTCAGTGGTCAGTGATCCTGTCAATAGGAAGTTCAGCCTCTATATATGCTGAATGTGGACAGTTGCAGAACTTGCAGGCCATACATTGCATAGCCCATCATATCAACATTTTAAAATACATAAAAATTGTGCCCAACAAGTACAAACTGAAGGCCCAAGAGTGCTAAGTATGTGATTAAGAGCCTTTTGCTCATTTCTTTATTTGCCAAAATATTTTGATATTTTTTTTCCTAATTTCTTTTCCATGCTTGCATCAAATTTAAAATTAGCAAAACTCAACCTGTTCATTCCATTCCACGGACCAAAAGACTGATGCACTCAGTGTAGAAAATACAACTTCTATTGGCTAAACACAAAGTGCCAAATAAACAATAATTCTACAAAGTCCTTCAACCACACGATTCATCAACATTAGAGGTTTAAGTACATACAAGATAGTGGTACACCAGGCCTTGGTAACAAGATAATAGGTTACTAATACAACATACTCATAAAAAAAAACAGCATACACTGGGCCTTTCAATATCCAATCATCGTAGTTGCAATCCGTCGAATACCCCATGTCAATCATAGAGCACGACAAAATTCAAATTTAAAGCATTATATAGGAGACTTCATGAAACAACTGCATATCAAATTTAAAGCATTAAAAAGACATACACAACTTATTGCCGCTGTTGGCTAGATCCCCAGATGGAAGGGTCTTCCTTGCAGACAATCAACAAATGAGGTGGCTGACTTGCGAGCGAAACTAGGTCCTCCACAGCAAATTCTGTTCCAATATTCTCTTCCCATTCATATCTGGGGCCTTTACTCATATGAAATCTCCTTGCAGGATGGGCAGCAGACAACAAGGATCACAATACCAGGTCTTCGACCTCCTAATGCTTCAGATACAATATAAGCTATGATCTTTTGGATCTTTTGGGCTTTCTGGCGGATGGAATACTACTACTCTTTGGCACAATCGCCGGTGGAACCAAAGCTGCACTATAAAACATATTTTGGGACACTAGGTTATTTGTATGTTCTATAAAAGAGAATTCAATGTAGTGGACCAAACGGGGATACTATAAGGCCTACCTTCTGTACTTCATGTTAAAGATAATAAATAATTTCTCCTTCTTCTCCTCCCCCACCCACCCCCCCCCCCCCCCCTCCCCCCACACACCAAAAAAAAAAAAAAAACATAAAAAAAGAGATAATTGATTGCCAAGAACTATCCTTTAGACTCATCAGTGGAACCACATACTTAGCACTCTTGGCAAACTACCTTCCGTTGAAAAGCTCGTTTCGAGTAAATATCCGTAAAGCCAAAGATTCTGCCAATTGGAGCTCAATCGACAAAGTTATGGCCTTGAGAAATTTGTAGAAAAATGTGTTGAATTTCATCCGACCGATCGGACAATAATCGGGCAAGGCCGTGACTTAATCTAACTGATCGGATAGGTGTAGAGAATTTTGTTGACTTGCGATTTTTTAATTTGATTTAAAAAGGAACTTACCTGTTTCATGCCAACCTTTTTCCTAATTGAAATATACTTATGAGACGCGAATTTAGGGAAAAAGGGGTTCTTTCTCAACCTTAAGGAATGGAATACAGATTTTGTTGTTCTAAGTAGAGATTGCTTATTGGAGATTACCTTATCCAGAGTTTTTCATTGGAGAGTTGAAAGGTAGAAGTTTTACTCTAAAGATCCTTGTCTTCTACTTCTCTGAGCATAGAAGGTTGTTGTGGGGAGTCAAGTGCAACATCTAGAAAGTGTCTAGGTACTTGAATTTGTCACAGAGGACGGCAGGGAGTCGTTGCAGCAGTGTGTTGTGCAAGGAGAGACACACGCCCTTAGGTTGCGCGATAATTGGATAAGGGTTATAAGTATTCTCTTGTAACTGTGGTAAGATTCATAGTGCTTAATTCTTGGTCGTGGTTTTTCTCGATTTGGGTTTCCACATAAAATTGTGTCTTCTTATGGTGTGTACTTTAGTTTGATTTATTTCCGCTGGGTTGTTGACTGTTTACAGATATAGTATTGAGATTGATTACGGTAATCCATTCTAGAGATTCTCCCCACAAACCTTTAAGTGGCATCAAAGTAGGTTGCACTAATTTGCTGTGTTTGATCCAAAGAGATATCTAAAATGATGCTCAATAAAAAAGGTACATCCACTGTGAAGCCTCCATTGTTTGATGGTTCAAATTATGCTTATTAGAAGCAAAGGATGATTGGGTTCCTCCAGTCCATTGATGATGATGTGTAGGATAGTGTTGAGGAAGGTTATTCAAAAGCCACAATTACTGCTAATGGCTAGATGGTTAGTAAACGTAAAGCACAATGGACTAGGGAAGAGAAGTATGCCTCCAATTGTAATAATAAGGCCTTGAATGGTAGTTATAATACTAATGAGTTTCATCGGATTTCTACGTACAAAAATGCAAAAAAAGCATGAGATGTTTTGCAAATTGTGTGTGATGATACTGATATTGTGAAGCAAGTAAAACTACAAAAGTTAAGCAAATCCTTTGAAACTATTGTAATGGAAGAAGATGAAACCTTTAATTAGTTTTATATTAAACTGAATGACATTATCAATTCTATTCTCAATTTGGGTGAAAAATCCCTGAATGTAAAATTGTCAAGAAGATTTTGAGGTTTCTTACTTTAAAGTTTGATTCAAAGGTAGTTGTTGTTGAATAGATAAGAATTTAAAAACCCTTATAGTGAATCAGTTGGTTGGAAATCTTCAGACTTTCGGAAAAAGGATTTAAATAAGGGAAAATCAGTGATGAATAACAGTTTGGCTTTTAGAGCTTTTTGAGAATTTGTAAAGCAATCTGAAAGAAAATTAAGAATGATTCAGATTCTAACGATATTATCACTGAGTTAGTAAATTATTTTCAAAAACTCAAGAAGTAAGAAAGCTAAGTAGAAGGGATCAAAGTTAGAGAAAAAGATGACTTTAACAAAGATCAAGCATTTTGATTGTCAAGGAGATGGTCATTATGCCAGTGACTATCCCAACAAGAAAAAGAATCCCAAGCATAAAACTCTAAAAACCTAGGACGATGGTTCTTCAGATGAAGTGAAAGATCCTAAACCTAATCCTAAATATATTGTGGATGGCAAGTGTATTGCTTTTATGGCTAGATCCACATTGTCTGATGATAGTTCAGTGCGGAAAATACCGATGATCGACATTCAAATGAAGAAGTTAATTGGGAAGCAGAGTACGGAGTTTTGATGGAAAAGTCAATGAAGATGAGTAGGTTGTTTGAAAAAGATGCTTTGAAGCGGAAAGAAGAGCTTTTGTCTACTACAAAAGAATTAGAGGATGCAAAATCAAAGGTTCATTGCTTGGAAGAACAAAAGAACTCCATGGCTGATAAGTTGACTACTGAGAGTCACAAATATGGTTTACTGAAAGATGATTTTAAGAAGGTTGAGATAGAGTTTGAAAACTTAAAGATGAACCTAAAGACCGTTAAGGCTTAAAAAGAAGACTTCGCTAGGAAACTGAAGATTGCATTATCTGAACTAGATTCCACAGAACTTCCCTGAATAAGATGAATACTAGATCAAAGATACTTGAAGACATCTTGTGTATTCTGAAGCTGCCTAATGACAAGCGTAGTCTTGGTTTCAATGATGGTGCATTTACTTCAAAATCTAGAGGTAAATCTGTTTTTATTAAAAGTATTGCTCACACTACTCCACATGCTGCACATATTTATAATGTGTTGAGTAGTTCAAAAGAGGAGATGTGTCACGCACTTCACGCACATCTACTTATCATCACTGAGGAGCTAAATCACACATTCATCGCATTGTAAGAAGCTGCATGTTTTGCCAAAGTATAAGCAATGGTAGAAACAATTCTCTGAACCAAAAGTCAAGCAAGAGCTATTTGAGTTAGGAAGTCCAACTTACCTACAGAAGTTGCTCATATTATGCTGAAATATTTAACTACACAAGTGTAGATGGCTACATGCAAAAAACTCTGATCATAATGGTCAGGCTCCCACCCCCAGTACTGCTACGAAGATACAACTAAGGAGGGAGTTGTAATTAAGAGGGAGCTATTGCTGGATCCACGTTAATAAATTTGCTGCATAATAATTGTTTGCATTGTCAATTATGGAGAAAAGGGGGAGAATAATGAATTTTTGGGAATTTTTGCTAATTTTTGCTAAGTCAGAAGATAGATGGTGCTGAAGATTGTTTCTTTTGCAATCGGTGAAAAGCTGATGGGTAAAATTTTTGCTATTTCAATTTACTCAATGAAATTTTGGTTTTATTTTTGGGCAAATTGATTGTATAGGAAGTTTTGTCTATAAATTGCCAAAGGGGGAGATTGTAAGGAATTTTGTATTAGCTAATTCATGGGTTAGACAAAACTTGAGTTTATTGGTATTATATTTTATATATCTTTGAGTATGGACAATGGTTTGAGTCGCAGGATGCACTGAAGTGAAGAAATCGAAAAAAGAGTGAGAAGTTAAATGTTTTTCTATGGACAACATGGTTTAAAAGGGTCAAATCATACATATCAAGTGTTGGATTTGAGCAAACTACCTACCATTGGAAAGTTCATTTCAAGTAAATATCCATAGAGCCCAAGATTCTGTCAATCATAGCTCAATCGATAAAGTTATAGCCTCAAGAAATTTGCAGAAAAATATGTTGAATTTCAACAACTGATTGAACAACGATCGAGCAAAGCAATGATTTAATCTAACTGATCAAAGAGGTGTAGAAAATTTTACCAACTTGCGATTTTTTAGTCCAATTTAAAGTGGAACTTGCCTATTTCATGCCAACTTCTTTCCTAATAGAAATAGACTTATAAGGTACAAATTTGGAACTATAATAAGGGGTTCTCTGTCAACCCTAAGGAATGGAACACAGATCCCATTGTTCTAAGTAAATATTGCTTATTAAAGATTACCTTTTCTAGAGTTTTCCAATGGAGAGTTGAAGAGCTGAAGTTCTACTCTAGAAATCCTTGTCTTCTACTTCTTTGAGCATAGAAGGTTGCTGTGGGGAGTCAAGTGCAACATCTAGAAGGAGTCTAGGCACTTGAATCTATCACAGGGAATGGCAGGGAGTTGTTATAGCAAGGTGCTATTTAAAGAGAGACATAAGTCCTTAGATTACGTGATAACTAAATAAGGGTTGTGAGTATGCTCTTGTAATTATGGTATGATTCATAGTGCTTGATTCTTGTTCGTGGTTTTTCCTTGGTTTGGGTTTTAATGTAAAATTTGTGTCTTCTTTTGGTGTGTGCTTTTTTTTTAAAATTTATTTTCATTGCATAGTTGACTGTTTGCACACATAGTATTGAGATTGATTGCATTAATCCATTCTAAAGGATCTCCCTAAAAACTTTCACAGGGGAAACCCTAACCTAAAGTCTAATACACAACCAGAAAGGGAGAAGGAGAGATAGAGAGCAAGTAAACTTTATTGGGTGGAAGGATCCCATGGTGCTCTTTTGGCTTTCTCCTTTGTCTCTCGTAATGGAAGGAGGAAGGAAACAAAAACTTGTGTGGGTGGGGTTCTCTTTTCTCTCATTTTGTCAATGCCATTTTGACTTTGTTTGCTAGCCATTGGATCTTGGGCTTAAATAATGGGGTGAGATCTCTTAATTTCATATAAGATGAGAGTTACTCACACAAGAGTATTCCTCTATTTGAGGATATATGCTAGTGGAACAAAAATATTTACAAAAATTAAAATTTCCATGGCATCTACATATCTACCTTAGATCATTCATCCCTCACCATTTACAATGAAATCCTTGGAATTCAACTCAAAGTATAGGCCATTTTTCATCTTTTAAAAATTAGAGAAAATTAGCCAAAGTCTCTATTTAAATAGTTATGTGAAATCTAATCCACGCACAACATTACTAAGGCATGAAGTCCATACCGCTTGGACTTATTCTAGGTGGAAGTCTTTAAGATACACGTCATATAATTAATGATAGATTTTCCCTTCTTACTACATGATCTGATTTCACAATTTTTTTTCCTATTATTTAGCTAAAATTTCTTTAGATGTGAATTTATCGTAACTGCTTTAGATGCGAATTTGGAAATTGATAATGGTGGGACTAAAACCTTTAACAGATTTAACATTTCTTCATCATCTTTGTTGTCTTCTTCATTCAGTTTTTTGAAACCTTTTCTTCATTAAGTGTTTAGCATCACTTTTCAATTTTCATATCAGATTCTTGAGGTAAGTATCACTATTTTATGATTTGATGTTAGAAATACAGTAATTGCTTTAGATGCGAATTTGGAAATTGATAATGGTGGGATTGAAACCTTTGACAGATTTAGCATTACTTCATCATCTTTATTATATTCTTCATTCAGTTTTTTCAAACCTTTTCTTCATTGTGTGTTTAGCATTGGTTTTCAATTTTCATATTAGATTCATGAGGTAAGTATCACTATTTTATGATTTGATGTTAGAAATACAGTAGATTTACATCTAGCAATAGAAAAGGATTGCTATATGTTTTGTTTCACTGACTATTAGAATTGATAGCCAAAGGGAGAAGAATGTGTAAATCTTCTTATTCATTATTGTTGAAGCTTTTGATTTACAGTATGTTACTTATTCTTTGTCTCTGAATTGTTTTGCCAAAACACAATTGATATTGCCCCGATATTTAAGAAGCAGAATATTCTGTGTGTTCAAGGTTTAATATCAAAATGTAGAAAGTTTACATGTATTTGTAGTTAACACATGAGCTGAAATGATGTAGTATTCAGTTCAATTTATTTGAATTTATGTAAATATATATGAGTTTCAAAATTGCAACATGTAGGGTCATTTGTTTGTGTCCATTTACGTATGTAATGGAATCACATACGTAATGATTATGCATAAATCACATTTGTTTGGTGTGAAGCCAATTCGCATGTGTAAAATTCATGTGTAAATGGTGTGAAAATCAACCCACGTTTCTGCACGCTACTATAGTAACCGCAGATGCCAATGTAGGAGTTATCGGGTTTTCTAATTTTCTCATTATTTTAGGCCCCAAAACAAAAAATACTCTGAACCGGCAATCATCTTTATAAGTGTAAAAAGGCCCAATAGCCAAATTTCAACTGTTGTATCATCCTACATTGTGAGATATTTGGGAATAAATCCAGAGCATTAGATCTAAAATCTGGATTTCTATGGGTTCACTATTCAAGATCTGAAAAGTCCAAAACCTTTGAAATACCAAGAATATTTAAGTGGTCAAATTTTAGATCATAATTCTTTATAATCTGGGAGAAAATTGTGAAAACCTTTACAACCGTCAGTGTACTTTAAATTCCCATGTGCAAATTGGTGAAATTGAAAAACAATGAAATCTGAATCACATGTGAGTCTTTTGCATACGGAATCGATTCACATGTGATTCATTTACTCATATGAATCATTTTCACATAAAATAAACGACCCCGTAAAGTTAGAGAACTTATATGTGAGTGTTTTAATTGCAACACTAAATAAATGTCAAAATTTATAAAATTGAGGTAATATTATCTCGTATCAATGAATTTAGATGACGTTTTGTTTTGAAAAACAAGAACTTAGATAAACTTATCTATATTCTATAGTTGTAAACTTGCAATGGCAAAACTCATATAGTATCTAGGAAGCTCATTCAAATTTATATGAGTTTTTAGTCTTTTACATGGAATGTCAAAACTGCTTGTATGGGCATTTGGTTCGCAACACTAAAATAAAGCCATAGTTAGTTGGACTTATATCTTCTACAAATGAATTTTAGCTAACTTTTTTTTGTTTTCAAAAGATTAAAACGTAGATTACTTTATATAAGTTTTGGTCTCCAACACAAATTTATGAAACTCAGAAATGTAGCTTTACTCATAATTGTCTAAATCTATATGAATTTTTTGTTTTCAATCTTTCAAAATAGCACAGTCTATCATTCTTCTTTGTAACTTTGGTATGTTCACCAATGTCATCCCTTTGTTCTAGTATATGAAATACAATAATCTGGTAAAGCAATGTTCTATCAAATGGAAGAACTTATCCTTTGATGCATTGTGCTTGACATATGCGTTGCCCGGGCACCCAAAATGCATACTCGACAATGATTTAGAGTTGTTGAGTTTGACCTTGTTGGCATCTTCACTTGGAATGGATCGAGTTAATGTTTATGTATCAGATTTTTCAAAATCTAATAAAGAAGATGAAGTTTCAAATATGGATGCCTTTGATGAAGATCCTATTCCAAAATTAGAGTATGATGGTACAGAAGCGGAGATAGATCTCCTTGCATAGTATTGCACACATAAGGAGAAGTTACTATTGTCTTTAGATTGAGCCAACGGTATCAGGCATGTTGGACAGAGGTTTGAGGGTGATGTTTCTGAATTTCAAAGTGTCTTCTTGTGCAAATATGCGATTGAGGTGCGGTCTGAATTTGGTTATGTTAAAAACGATAAAAAAAAAGGGTCACAGCATAATGCTCTTGCCATTAATCCCAGGATCACAATGGCTTGTGCATACATCAATTAATGGGTCGAGTGGTGATTTTTGTATCAAGAAGCTTAAGAATGAGCATACTTGTGGTTTTACTATTCGTACGTCCAAAAATGGCCTTATGAGCTTTGAAATTGTTGCTGAAATGATGATGGATCACATTCATGACAAGCCATTGACTAGGTCCATCGATGTTATGCATCATTTTAAGGTGAATGATAGCCTGACGATCAAGTACCATCATGCATGGTGGGGGGTGGAAAAAGCAAGGAATAAGTGTATGGTGATAATCTGTTTCTTACAACCATTTTCATTGGTACACTAACATGGCGTTGAAAACAAATCTTGAGAGAAAGCTTATTTTGGATTATGATCAATCGACTATGTGCTTCAAGCGGCTACTTGTGTTGTTTAATGTTTTGATTTGTGGTTTTAATGATGTGCGCCCTATGTTATTTTTGGATGGAACATTTTTGAAAAGTAGTTACAAGGGGAATCTGTTGGCAACAACAGCGAAGGACGATAACTGAGGTTAGCTATGACTTTATATTGTTAGAAAATATTTTATTATTTTTTGATAATTTTATGTAATCTTCTAGGTTAACATTCATTCTGTATCTGATATTGAACTATGTTTTGCAACTATTTATTTGATATGTGCAATAATTAATCTATGATTGATTGAAGTTATATGAGTTTACATGTAGAATGTAGCTTAGTTCTCTTTAACTATTTATATGAGGTTTGTTATGTAGATATATTTGTCTATCTTTTTTTTTTTCCAAATGTTAATGTTATCTAAGCTTTTTTATAATTTATATGACTTCTATTTCACCTTAACCTACCTTACAAAGTTCTCATATAAAGTTATATATGTTTTTTTTTATAAAAATACTAATGTTATATGAGTTTTTACAAGAATTTAATTGAGTTTTGTAACAAGTTAATGACTTGTCAATCTGCAGATTTCTTTCCTTTTGCTTTTTTTGTTTTTGCTGTGGTGGACACGGAGACGGATGATAATTGGACTGGGTTATTTCAGAACTTGAGGAAAGTACTATCTTATGATCACTGCCTCACTTTTATTTCTAATAGGAACCCTGGTCTATTCTAAGGTGTTGCACGTGCATTTCCATTTTCTCATCATGCTTTTTGCCTCCATCACTTGAAGACGAACTTGAGGGATAAGTTCCCTAATGGTTTCACAAATGAATTTAGAGAGAAAATGGTTACATTACCCTGTGAATTTGCTTATACTCTCACCAAAGCTGTATCCCAACTACATCACTTCTAGGAACTCGTGAACCTGCTTTGGCCTGGACAATCGGTGAAAAACACTCCTTCTGATTGAAAAACCTTATGTCCCGCATGATGCAACTCTGTTCTTCATTCATACATGCGGTGAGTCCCTTTTAGCCCTTCAACTAGTGAATGAACTTCACTTTCAGAACCAAATCTCCATAATCTATGGATCGCACACATAAAGATGGAATGTGGTCTGGGGAATTTCGGTAGATGGATGTGCGGAGGGACATCTCTCGTATAAAATAAGATATCGAACCTTTCTTTTTTCACCACGAAATGAGGAGCACCACAAGCAAAGTAGAATGAGCAATTGTTGAAGCACAAGGGTGGTTCCAATGTTGATAGATTTATTTTTGGTTTGCCCCATGAATGCTGGAGTAATGTTTATTACCAAGGTCAACAATATGGTGAGATGTGTTCAAATGTTGCTGAGTTTTTCAACTCTTAGATTAGAGAAGCTCGTCACCTACTAGTGACAAGGATGGTGGATATGATCAAGGCGCAAACAATAGAACAAATGGCTAATAAAAAGGAGGTGTTTAACAAATGGAATGGAATTATTTGTCCTGACATGGATAAGAGGCTGGAGGTTTCAATCAAGCTTGGTAGGCATTGGATTGCTTGGAGCTCTAGCGAAACTATTTATGATGTTCACTCCTACCCCTTAGTCACTGTTGACCTCAATAGTCGTATGGGTTTTTGTCACCAGTGATAGATTAATGGGTTTCCATGCGCACACGCGTGTGCTACTATTCAAAAGAGTAGGAAGGATTTTAATATTTTCGTTGATCATAATTTTCATACACAGACGTACAGGTGTGCATATGAAGAGTGATACATCCCATTCTAACTATTGCTATGCTAGAGCAAACAATGGCAGAGTAGTGATGAAGCCCCTGGTGTCGAGGCGTCATCCTTGAATACCGAAAAAGAAGCGGATCTTGTCCAGAGGGGAAAAAGTAAGGCAAATTAAATGTGCGTGATGCGGGCATATTGGCAACCATAACAACAAGTTATGCAAGGAGCGAATTAATTGATTGTCAACCATTTAATATTGATTGTTAGTCGATTCTAGAGACTAATTTTAGTTTCATTGTAAATAAAATTATTGAATTTGAACTATCAACAAATGATTGTATATGAATTTAGTTTGTTTATGATTGAATCTTATATTTTTTTAAAACATTTGGGTTTTGTTATATTTGAGTTTTGTGACAGTTTATTTTCGTTAATCAAATAATTTATTTCAGTATACAATAAACCGTTGGAGTTGGTTAACAAGTTAAATGTGTTTTCAACATGTTGAACTGAGTCTTGTATAAATCAATACCATTTTTTTATTAAACTGAGTTAAATTTTGTTAAAAACTCATATAAATTTGATGAGAAACTCGCTCATTTATATCAAACTCATAGAATTTACTAAGACTAGCTCGTGTGACTATAATAGCTAAGTTTATCTTTATTTTTTGTAAAGAAAGTTTCATATAAACTTGTGTTTAGTGTCAAAATTATATGTGTTAGAAGGGAGTAATGGAGAATGGATTCCTATCATGTTCATCAAAGTTAGTTAAATTATGTTAAAAACTCATAAATTTTCTGATCAATCTGGAGTCATTCATATCAAATCATATAATTTGCTCAGGTTGTCATGATGGATTCAGTTAAATTATGTTAAAAACTAATAAAATTTATTCATTTTGCCTCTATGGACAATGTTAAGCATATATTGTCAACTGAATTTGAAAGTTACTCAAATGGTCACCACACTGAAAGGAAAAAAATGATTGATTGTTTATAATTACAATTGGATTTACATTATTAGTTCATTGGCACATTTTATACAGAGTGCTCTATCATTTTTGAAAAATTAATAAAAAATGGTTTGCCTAAACATTATTTCTACATTGTTACTCCTCATATTGCTCTACAAGTTTTGTCCATTGTTCAAATTCTTTAAGTGTCCAACTTTGATATAGGTCATTTATGAATTTGTTGACCAATTGAGCTCTCATTCTATTAGTCTTGAGCAGTTGAATTTTGCTATCAACTTGTCGGCCACGTACAATCTAATCCATTATGTAGCAGACATAACAACGCAATCAACCTTGTAATGTAAAACAACAAATCATGTTCTTCTCAATCTTTCATGTTTGGCTAATTTATTATATTTTTATTTGTATACAGTAGTTTTTTTCTATGATACTTACGAGCATAGTTTTTGTTGTGTTGTATCTTGCATGCTAATCAATTGAACACCAATTGGTAGTGTGTCTTCGACATTGATGAAATTATAGTTTTCCATATGTTCCTTCTGTGACCAAAAAAATTACGACAGAATTTTTGTTAGATGGATGTATATCTTTAGGCTATACTCGTAAGAATCTTAAGTAGATGACATATATCAAAAGATGGGAATCTTCCAAATAGTAGTCAGTTGCTCTGTTGCTTTTTGGCCTAATTGAGTTGTAATGTCTCCAGATGCCATCTTTCGTATCCAGGAGCAACAATGTCCAGTGGAATGACTATACATCCTTTTGTTTCCCTCTTGAGTTCATCGGGGAAAATGTCTCTGTGCCCAGTAGTTTTATTCGGGGATATTTGCGGATGCAGAAACTTTTCCCTCATTTCATCATCTGTGCTTGTTGCCATTGTCTATATTAATATAAATGACATATCCTTTTAATGTCATATAATGAACTTTATTAAAATAGAGGGGAGGAGAAATTGTTTGTGCGCTACCTAGCATAGACTTGTTACAAAGTAGGATCTTTCGTGCTGTTTTTGGGTTTTTTTTTCTATTCAATCTTTAACAGCTCAATAAAAGAGTCAATTATCTAATGGATTATAAACAAAAATTGTTTATGTATTTACAGTATAGATGCTACCTGAATTTGTAGTGGATATTATTTACTTTTCAACTAAAACAAAGAGTTGTTATTGTCGTGTTAGGTTTCTTACTATATTTGATATTTCCTTGCATGATAGGATAGTAGCTATGTCATCGTAATACACATCATTACTACCTGAACCTCCTTAGATATGTGCCTTGCATTTTGAAAATATATCATGTATCAGTTGAACAACATTGGAACATAGATAATATTATATCTTATACATAATTGCACATACTACCAAGTTACATAGGCCCCTCCATTTCATTTATTTCCTCTAGTTTCTGTTTATCTTTCTTGCTCAATACTTTGATAACATTAGTATTGGGTAGTGAAAAGGGTGGTTTCGTTATGGGGATTACTTACTTTGTGACCAACTATTCTTTTACATTTATAAATTTTTCTATGTAGGGATTTTTCAAAGATGATTAAGCTTTTTATGTGCTCTTTTTTACTATTTTTTCAGCTCTTAGATAGCCTTAAAAACCTTCACAGCATTTAGATTGTAGTTAAAATCATCTTGTTGACTGGTTGTCCTCTTCCTCCCTTTCATTTTTTGAATTATTGATGTTTGCCTGACATTTACAGCTCGTATCACTTGATGCTGATCTATTAAATTTGTAATTTGGAAATTCTTTGTAACATCTGTGAGGCACCTTTTATGTTATACTGTTGAAATGTTCAATTGAATTCATATGAGACCAAGTTAAATATTTATTCAGAAGTGAGAAAATGCATATAAAATCATATAATTTTATTTAAAACTCATATAATTTCATTTAAAACTCATATAATTTTAACTAAAATTCATATAAATACTTATAAAACTCAGTTAGATTTATATAGAACAAGTTAATTATGTACCAATCTAAGATAAATTTATATAAAACTATGATCAATTCAAGTGAATTGCCATTTGTGTGATCACCTTTTCCATTTCTGTGTTCTTTGCTTCAATCTCTAATATTGTTACTTTCAATTTGATCACTTCTTCCTATGCTCTTTCTACTCATAAGTCAGTGTGTCCTTCTCATCTTGCAAACATTGGACTTGTGCTATGACGAGTTGTGCAAATTTGTAAATATCTCTATGTCATTAATGAGATCTACGTTCTTTCTCTTCAGCTCCTTATTCTCTTCTCTCAGCTTTTGGTTTTGAGTTTGGGATTCATATCTCTCTTTGATTATGTTGTTCAGCAATGTCCCCCATCTCATAACCTCTTGTTTGAGTTGATCATTAGATGTTGTTGTTTTATCTGTCTCCACCAATAGGGTTTGAATTCCAACAATATTTTAAATTTAGATAAAGTCAACCTGATTATATACCTTAACTAATTTAAATGCATATGAAACTTAGATAAATTGATAATAAAAAACTAATTAATAAACCTGATTTACATTTTACCGCTAGGCTGGTTGTGTTATGGTGGTTTTCATTGTTTCTTTACTGATTGTGCTCAATGTAACTTCTGACTTCTACAATCCCACGTCTATGCTTTGAATTGTTATATGTTTGATAACTTTTCTCAATGATTCATTTTCTGAATGAAGGTCCGATATTGTTTTCTTCAATTGTTTCACTTCATCTCTATTATCTGAGCTCTAGTATCTACAAAATTTTGTAAAGACAGAGTTGTAAGTCTCCAACTTTTTGATGAGGTCTTTGTTCAGTTCCTCAAGGACCTTCTTTTCATCTGTTAGGGTCAGAATTTGTAACACAAGGTCTGACTTCTTCTTTGTTAACTGATTTATAAGCTTAGTTGCTTTCCCATTTTCTTCAGTTGGCTGAACAATATTTCTATTTTTTCTATCCCATGTTTAGAAGCATTTGCAACAAAGTCTTCATCATTGATGCCTATGGCTGTGATAATGTTATGAACAATCACATTGTGATATGCATTATTTGTTCATAATATGGCATTTTTGAAGCAATTAAACTTAATTTAAGTGATGTTGTTTTTTTATTTATGTCTACCATCGTAGTTAGCTATTGTTGTTCTTCAAATTAGGAGACAATCAATGTTTTAGGTGTTACGATGACTTCTCCCATACTGCCTTCTTAGGAATCAAAACATCTTTGTTTTCTTAATCTTGTTTTTGTTAGTATTTCAAATTCATTATCACTATCTTCATCATCATCCTCATCCTCAATTCCTTCCACTTCTTGGAGTATGACTTCTTCATATTCTTCCATCAAGTCATTTAACTCTGACGGTGATAGGCATTTATGTTCGCTAAGTGTTTTTTCTAATGGGTTGTGGAGTACCAACATTGGAAGAAAGTCAACAAGGTAGAATATGAATTGTCACGAAACAGAAAAATTCATCCAAGACTTTCTTTTTTTTTTGAAAACGCAAGGACTCATACAATATGTATTAAACTCATATAATGTTATATAAATTTCATGTCATAAACACAACACTCTATTAATATTCATTAAACGCATATAATTTCCACTGTGTTTCATAATTTTTACATAAATAATGATCAATATTACCTAGTTAACATACATGTATGTAGGGAAGTATTCTTTAGTGACTTGTGGAGATCCTTCAGGTCCTACTTTAGCAATCTTGGGATTTGTGCTTCCATTTTTGGTATTACTCATGTTGTGTATTCACACAACCAACACTATTCATAAAAAAAAAAAATAGAACCAAGTCAAAAAAATTTATATGTTTCAAGTTTTGAATTTATAGTGAAAAAGAGGAGATTTTGTATCATACTAAGAATACAATTAAACACCTTGTAACACTATCTGAACCATTGGCCCATGTGTGGACTAATTCCATGGCATCATTCGCAATCTCCTCGGTCCATATGTAATCTTTCATAGTGCTGCAATTTTAGGCATATTGCACAAATGCCCATCCAATTGTGTAGCCTTGGGTATAGAAAAATATCATCACTATAAAGTAGAGGCACATAAGCCTCGCCACATTGGCCACATCATCTTTTGATGATCCGTTGAGAGCTTTTTTGAATTACTTCTTTATTTGACTTGTTGTTGGTCTTGCATTACTAGAAAACCTTCTTTTCAGAAAATCAGATTGAACTCTCTTCAAATAATTCAATTGTATTTTTTTTTATCCCATGTGGTACTACAAAAATGAGTGATATGTCATGTGGTGTGAATGGCATATACTTCTCCCCAACTTCGAATTTTCTTTGTGAAGCACTGTATGTGTCTAGTATTTTGATTACATCATTGTTATTCTTTTTGCAGCTTTTCTCAAACAACTTTCCTATCCTAATTGCATCTAACAGATTTCAAAAGGATGTTTTCTATAGCTACATGAGATGCCCTTCATTGATTTTATTCTTTGTTGCCTCGAATAGCTTCACCACAGTGACCAGATTTGATCTTAACTGATAATGTGACTTTTCTTGAGTTTTATTTTTTCAGCTTTCTTTGTCATCCTTTTCCTCTTCTCTAGTAATTTGGTTGTATGAATGCAATGTATAAATATTAGAAAAATTACTATGAAGTATAAGTATGACATCCACGAGTAAGTTTCAACAGACTAAGAGGATATTAGATGAGTTTATAAGATATGGAGAGATAACATCACAATAACACACTCACCGTAAATTCACAACATTGAAACAAATATTATATTCACCAACATTTTTTAATTTAACAATCTAAATAAAATTCATATCAGAGCCACCCCAAGTCATATATATATAGTTGCATTATGGTATTTTAAAAAAAAACCTTAAATGGGTTTGATATCGATTTTAGTCTACAGAGAATGAGATTTGAAACAAAGTTTTGGAATAAAATGGGTTCAAACTCACATAAGTTTCAAATGTTTTGATAATGTATCAATAAAGGTCATATAATTTTATATGATTCTATGATTTACATTGTTGAAACTTATATAAATTTTTATTAATGTGTAATTCTATATAACTGAGCTATAAAGTTATGAAGAATGATAACATTACAAACTCCAAAAAATAAAAAAAACTCAATCCAATGTCAAAATAATAAAACTCATTTAACTTCATCTGGAACCATTTGAATCATTAATATTTATAATATCAAACATGTGCTGCAATGAGTTTGATATTTTGAACGTAATTTTGAAATACAGTGTATTCAAACTCGTATAATTTTTATTTGGTTACATAATCTAGCAGTATATTCATATGAAACTCATAAAATTTTGGATGCTTTTCCCACTTCCAATTTTAAAAATCATATAAAATCTCTGTAATTGTGATTTTCAGTTAGTTACATAATGCAACATTATAATCATATAAAACTCATATAATTTTGTTGACTTTTTCTTTACACCCATATGAAATCTCAAGATTAGTCTGGATTATTTAATTATTTTTTATGTTTATCAACAAATATGGATAATGAATTTCTACTAAAGTTAAATGAGTTTTGACAGACATGGATAAAGTTATATTGATATAAAATTCATATAATTTTATTTCACTCTCCCACTTGTCTTCAATAAACTCAAATAAAATCTCGAGAATGGTCTACCTGGAATAAGTCTAAGCGTGGATTGGACATTGTAGAACTATTTTGGCAGGGTTGTTTGGCTATGGAGAATGAGTTTTAGATGTACTTATATGAGTTAAGATAGACATGGAGAACAGTTATATTGATATATATAAAACTCATATAATTTTAACCAACTCTCCCATTTGCATTCTTTAACCTCATATAAAATCTCGATCACAAGGTAAGCCTGTATAACTGCTCTCCATGTTTGTGAATAGATATGGAGACTGAGTGTCAAATCTATAATTGTGATTTTCAGTTGGTTTCATAATCCAACCACATAATCATACAAAACTCATATAATATTAATTGACTTTTCAAATATGCATGCCCTTTGAAACTCATATAATATCTTAATTATAAGGTAAGCCTACCCCATGTTGTCAACTAAGATAATTTTGTTTTAACATAATGTTGAAACAATAAATCCCTATAAATTTGCATGAGATTGATGAATAATGAAATGGAAAACAGCCATAACATTGAACAAAGTCATATAATTGTTCATTAGTTTTCACCTTTTCCCATATCTGAATAGGGTTTGGTATCGTTCGGATTAGGGTTTTAAGATTGAGAATCTGTGAAGCAAGTAGTGACTTTCCAATATTTACTCGATGTTTTTGTGTGTAGATTGCTATGGAGAATGAATCTAAAATTGGAAGAGACAGAAGAGTAACTAGAGGTCGAAGAAAATTATGTTTTCCGCTGGTCTGCTACCGGAGAAGATAATACTGGTTTTAGTCTGGGGTGTTTGGCTTATTTCTCAAGTTAGGGGCATTTGGCTAATGTTCTCAAGTTAGAAATTAGTGACGAATTTGTTTCTGAATGATGATTTGATTCCTATAGTGTAAATAATTTTTACTGAAGACTTAGGAGATCTGGCACTTTAGAGAAGGAGCACTTTCTTTCAAAAGAAGATTTTGTAGAAAGAAGCATTTTTTTTCAATGTATATGAAATTGAGTACATGAAAGTTGTTTTGGTCTTTTGAAGTGCTGACATTAGATTGAGGGACCTTAACTTATAGGAGGGAAAAACATGGACTTATAGCATTAAAATGAAATGGTGAGGGACCTTGCGCCAAATGCCCCTAAAAATTAAACATCACGCAAATTTTAAGTCTTCATCCAAAGCAACCATTAAATGCTACGGTCACCAAATTTTGGTAGCATGTAAAAGGTGTGATACTACAATCGATCACATGGCTAGATTGTCAAATAGAGTCTTTCTTAGAGATGGAGAAAGGTGGATGTGTGGTTGGCGTGAAATGGATTTTGTACTTCTCTAATTTCCTTTTTGTCTCCACTTCCTTATCCTACCAAAATCCTATTTGGTAAGTCTTCCTTCTTCGTTTCCAATTTTACAAAAAGATAGGAAGTGTGGGATGATAGGCCACCTTTGATAGAAATAATTCTTCATTAAGTGCTCTTTTCAAATCTTCAATTGCATCAGATTTTTATGAAGTAGAACCCACTATTACATGATGGCTGTGAGCTTGCATAGGGCTGGCTAGGTTGGAATGTCACCTTGCATGTTGTGTATGGGTATGGCAAGTCATGCATGGAAGTCTCTAGTTTTATCTCCTCTTGTAATACTCTTTCCCTTCTCAATTAATTTTCTTTCTTATCTTGAAGTGGAGGGGTGCTTATCTTGAATCACTAGATATTGGCCATGAGATGCACACAAAGTGAATGGGTATAGACGTGCACGTTGAAGTGGCTAAATTCATTTTTCAAATTTGAGAAATCTCCTCCTAGTGTGTCTCTTTCAAGGAATCTTCCAACCAAGACTTTCTTTTCTCCTTCAAATTCAATTTTGAATTTCAAATTCAAGAGAAAACTTCCTTAAATAATTTGTAACAAAGATGCACGTGAGTCCTCCCTCGGCATGGCTTAGATTGTGTGAATCAATGTATGTGTGTGCATGTTCGTGGGGTCCACTTGATGATCAAATTCCATCTATTCATTTTTCACTTTAATTCTTTTTTGGAATTCTTCACAATTTATTCCTTGACTTCAAATCTTCAATGTGGGTCTTTTTTTTTTTTTTTGAATTTTCCTACACACATAATGACATGTCATTAAAAATAAGAAAATTAGATAAACTCCCTGCTAGAATAGTTCTACAAGGTCTAATCCACGCTTAGACTTATTCTAGGCGGAGGTCCCTAGTTCGCCAGCTCATTTTTTTCATGACTGATTTGCCCTTCAATACTTACTTTTGTGTTTCGAATTCCAAAACTTTCAAATTCCATAACTTTTGTTTACAATATCAGTATTGTAAAAAAATGGTATAATTGGAACCTATTCATCAAGACCTTTCAAACAACACCCATGTTGCATATGAAATTTTAAAAAAATTATAAAAATTAATCTAAATTTTACCTCAAGGCAAAACTCATATAAATTTCTGTAAAACTCATAGCAATTTCTTCAAAACTCATATAACTTTTTGTAAAACTAATATAAAAAACTAAATATTTTTTGGGAAAAAGTTTGAAAGGGGTAGACTAGTCTAATCATCTTATTTATCAATAAAATTTATAGAATTTAAGGTTTTCCATGTAGTCTTTCATATATCAAAATTTCAAGTTAAAACAATTCGGGAAGTGGGTATACTAGACGCTTAGACATGTTGAATTTTACTTCAAAGAAAAACTAAACAGTCTTTGGAAAAAAAGTTTGAAATGGGCAAATCAGTATAATCATCTTATTTATAAGTAAAATTTGGAGCATTTAAAGTTTAGCATGTAATTTTTCATATCGCAAAATTTCATATCAAAACAATTTCAGGTAGTGGGTGAACCAGAGACTTAAACATGGGCTATCAATCAAACTGTGTATAGAAATTCTGCAGAGAAAACTCATATAAATTTCTTCAAAACTCATAACTTTCCACAAAACTTATATAAAAAGCTAAATAGTTTTTGTCAAAAAGTTTGAAATGTGTAGACCATTTTAATCATCTTATTTTTCAGTGAAATTTGAAGAATTCAAAGTTTAGAATGTAGTTTTCCATATTGCAGAATTTCAGATAAAAAAAATCTCGAGAAGTGGGTGAACCAAAGGCTTAAACATGCTAAATTTTATTTAAAACCAAAACTAAACAGCTTTTGAAAAACATTTTGAAATGGGTAGGCCAGTCGAATCATCTTATTTTTCAGTAAAATTTGAAGAATTTAAAGTTTATCATGTAGTTTTTTATATCATAGAATTTCAGGTTAAAACAATTTTGGAAAGTGGGTGACCTATAGACTTCAACATGCAAGGGTTGTCAGTTAAATTGTGCGCAAAAATTCTATAGAGAAAACTCATAAAAAGTTTTTGCAAAACTCTTATAAACTTCTTTAAAACTTATATAACTTTCAGCAAAACTCATATAAAAAACTAAACAGTTTTTGGCAAAAAGTTTGAAATGGGTAGACCAGTCTAATCATCTTATTTTTTTCATGAAATTTAGGGAATTTAAAATCTAGAATGTGGTCTTTCATATCCGAGAATTTCAAGTCAAAACAATTTCAAGAAGTGGGTGAACTAGAGGCATAAACATACTGATTTTTACCTTAAAATAAAACTAAAGAGCTTTTGGAAAAAAGTTTGAAATATGTAGATTAGTCTAATCATTTTATTTTTTAGTCAAATTTGGGGAATTTAAATTTTAGCATGTAGTCTTTCATATCTTAGAATTTTAGGGCAAAAAAATTTCGGAAAGTAGGTGAACCAGAGGCTTAAACATATTGATTTTTACCTCAAAGCAAAACTAAACAATTTTTGGCAAAAGGTTTGAAATGGAGAGACCGGTTTAATCATCTTATTTTTCAGTGAAATTTGGGGAATTCAAAGTTTAGAATATAGTCTTTGATATCACATAATTTTAGTCAAAAACAATTTTGAGAAGTGGGTGAACTAGAGGCTTAAACATGGGCCATCAGTCAAATTATTCACAGAAATTTTGTACAAAAGCTCATATAAATTCTATTCAAACTTATATAAATTCTGATCGTACTCAGATAAATCTAGTTCAAACTAGAGAAATTTTAATCAAATTCTCTCTATGTAGCCCACCTTAGATTTGTCTCTCCTTAAGTTTCTGTAAGAAACCGATCCTAAAACACAAGCTCTTCTATCTATATTATTTTAATCTTCTCTCCACCTGTAATGGAACATGAGACTAACCAAGTAATGTCTCAGTAATGCTAGGTAGCAACTATTCTACTAAATCTAGCTTTTGTTATTATGTCTAAGATGCAACCGTATGTGCTCTCACACAACCAGCATTTTCATTTTCTTTCTTAGGAAAGAGTTACCAGTTGTTCACCATTTACTGAGGTCGTGATTGTTATACTGCCTTCTAAATCATATTTTTATGAGACGAGGGAAAAATAGAGAAAGATGGTGGCTATCTTATGGGAAGGAGAGGCCACTGGGGTGGAGAGGGAGGTGGTCAAGTCCCTGATGGTGGCTGGGAGGTGGGGAGGGGGAGGTTGAAAATCAAAAGAGAAAGAGAGAAATGAGAGAGAAAGAAAGAGTGGGTGTTTTTGTTTTGGAGAGAGGGTGTTTCTGTCTTTTTTAAGTGTTGACATTTTGAAAAAAGGACCACTGCCTCTATGTAAAAAGATCGTGGACCTCTTACCATAAAATGAAATGTTGAGGGAGCTATTGCTGAAAGCCCTTAAAAATAATAATTTTGATCTAAAGTCCAATTATACTAATGTGGGCCTAACTCACATAAAATGACACAATAAATTTACATCATTGATCAGGATTTGTCTTAATTAAATAATGAAAATTACAAATTATATCATAAAACATAAGATTTTAAAAAACCTTCTAAAAATAGAAATAAAAATATGGCAAATTTTATGATTTTATGAAAAAAAAGTGATTTTTGAATGAATTTTGCATGAAAACTTTATAATGCTACTCAAAACCAAAAAAGCATGATTTCAAATTAAATGAGGAGATTTCTAATCAATAAATCCTTAAAATCCCTTAAAATGAATATGAAATGATGTACGTTTAAGGACTTTTCAGTTTCGGCTACTAGGGTGGTACTAGAGCTATCTACCTTAGAGGTTAAGCTTGAATAGGAGAATTAGATGCCCCTGACTACCTCTGTTATTACTAGTACTGTCGTTTCTTCTTAGGGAAATCTTTGATGTGGTGACCAGTGTCCCCATTAATGAAACACCCTCCTGTTGGATGTCGGGTGATTGTTACAACAATTACCACATGATTCTCTCCTCTATTTGTCGTGCTACTTCTGTGCGCCGGGGGCAGTGTAACTTTCTACTTCGGCTAGTTAGGGGTCCATGAGCCCTATCACCTCCTTGGTCTAGTACGTCTTATCCAAATACTCTTGATAGGTATTCAAAACGTGAGATTTGGTGTGTAGTAAAATGTCCGATCAAAGACCATCAATGAAACATCGAATCCTCTCACATTCTAGGGTGATAAGTGTCAGTTCAAAGCAAGAAAGACGTGTGAACTACAACTCATACTCATGGAAAAATAAGTTCTCTTGTTTTAGCCATTCAAACTCAATTTCCATTTGGATATGGACATGCCTTGGTACATACTTCTCATGGAATAGGTCCCAAAAGGTAGTCCAGGATACGTCATCAGCTATCTACTCATATGATGTCTTGACGGTGGTCCACCACCTATCGGCAACATCTCAAACATCGAAGTAGCCAATTTAACTTTTTGCCTCCTTGTGCATACAAAGTTCTCAAATATCTTCTTAACTGGAATTAGGAACTCTTCTGCGACCAGCAGGTCCTCACCCCCGTTAAACTCTAGTGGCCCTCTCTTTTTGAACTTCTCGAATATATCATTGACATTGTGTTCTGAGGTGCAATAATAACATAAGGTTTTCTAATCCTCTATAATGCCTCAAGCACACCAGCATGAAATGTTGCCTGATCTACTAGCTAGGGTAGTACAACAACCCATGGCCAAACAACTTACGGCTATACCACCTGATGTTAAGCAACCTGCAGCTGGACTACTAGATTTGGCTACACCAATTGCTTCTGAACTACCAATTCCAGCTGCACCACTTGTGGCTAAACTACCAATTTTGGCTACACCACATGTGGTTAATTCACCTTTTATTAAGCCTCCAGCCACTGAGTCATTTGTTATTCTTGACAGTTTGCCCCTTTTTAATTAGGACTTTACAACCTGGATAAAAAGACTTCACAAATCACCCTTTTGCCCATATGGGTGATGATAGTCAACACATACGGTAGTTGCGCTTGCAGCTCCGGTATCCTACTAAAGAATTGAGGTGCAACAAAAAAATGCAACCACATGAATCAAATAATACCTTACCTTCTATATCACAGATAGAAACCTTACCTACAACCACATGATCTATTGCTTTTGCTTCCTCGCAAGTTAGTACATATGCGCGGCCTTGCCATTAGGGCTGATTCTGTTGCCCTTGTCTCTGCTGACCTTGTTGATGTTGGCCTTGCCCCTGTCATGCCTGTCCTTGACTTGGCCTTATCTGCTGTTGCTGACAAGGAGGGGCTGGTGGTGCTGCTCTAACAGACTATGAATACTGTTGTGGCGGAACTTGACTAGGATTTTTCCTTCTAGGCATTCTGACAAGTGCTGGCCCATCAATCCACAACTGAAACAAGCTCCTGTAACCCTCCAGCACTTGCTTGTCTCATGATTCTTCCCACACATGCCACAGACTAATCTTGATGATCCATTAGCAACTCCTTTCTGTTTCTTGGAGTACCGTTAGTTTTTCCAGAAGGTGGGGCATTCTTCCTAGATTCTCCTAAAAATAAGCTTTTCTTTATTTCTTTTGCTACATAGGCTCTCTCCATAGTGCCGTCATACTCCACTAAACACTAGAAAGCTCTAGCCTGTCACTTAATAGCTAGCCTTCAAGAAACCTTTCAACCTTCTTTTCCTCTATGTCAATCAAATCCAAGGCAAACTAGTAGAGCTGGCTAAACATGTGTGCATACTCCGTAACTGTCATGGTGCCTTGCTGTAAAGTAAGAAACTTTGGCTTTTTCTTGTGGTTGACATGTTCTAGAATGAACTTCTTCCTGAGTTGTGTCTTAAAAGGATCCCAAACAGTAACTTCTAGCATAACTTTGATATGTTCACAGATACTCTTCCACCATATATCCACTACATCTCTAAACATGGAGGCCACTAAGATCACTTGTTGTTTCCTTGTGTAGGTTAGAAAGTCAAAGACATTCTTTATGTGTTCAAACCATTCATTTGCTTATAACGAATCATTTCTTCCTCTAAATTCCATGGCCCCTCTTTTCTAAAATATCTCATGTAAAGAATTAAGATCACTAGCTTGATTATGCATTTCCATAAGAGCTGCCAATTGCATCTACATTGCTGATTGATTGGCATTTCTTACAACCAACTGATGCATCATCATCATGAAGCATTCATTTGAACCATACATAGGATGAGGTGGTGGAGGCAGTGGAGGATCCACGTCCTCTATCATGACGTCATCACATTCATTATCTTCCTTATTATTACCAGATCCATATCCGAAAGCCATTTATCTACAATTATAACAGTTGTTAGTCACAATAACACCTTAGTACATAAGGTAAGTTATAAATCCTTATACAACATCTATCCCCCAATTGTACCCATCGTATCCTCACCACATTCCCTAGGGTTATTAAGTCTTTTAAGTGATTTCTTAATGCTTTAATACCATTGGCCAAGTATGTCACGCCCCGAACCCGAGATTTGGGCATTAGATCGGATCTCGAGGTGCGGCACATGTAACCCATAGCAATCCATGCCATGTCAAGACACACACGAACCGCTAACAGATACGTGTGAGGAAGATCCATCTACAAATAATAATCATTTTTCCCTCTTCAACAAAAACCTAGAGAATTCACCTATAATTCATTGTAAGCATTAACAAAACCACAATTCATTCATAACATTAATCCCAAACCTACAGATTAACTATCGACATGCACATGCAAACTAAGGTACTTAAACTCAAGCATAATTCAATATAACATATCCATCAACAGTATCTCCAAAATTAACACAATAATGATGATATAGTCTACTAAAAGCCAAACCATGGCTATCCACTAACAGTGCACAAAAGAACCCTATGTCGTGCTACGTAGCTTGACTAACAGAAGACATCATTCTCATTCCACTCATCTATACCCCAAAGTACCGTTAGAGTTCCCTCCGATGGTGCATCAATTACCGGATAGGCATTAGGCTCTGTACTTATACAGCAAAGGTAGTACTGTTAACACAGCGGTTAAGCAAATATAAGAGTGCATAAGACTATCATGATACATCAATTGAATTAAAAAACCATATTGATTAAATGAGAACAATAATCGAAAGCTAGGCATATTGTGCATGTGAATAAGATAAATAAAGAATCATATATGTAAAGATAATCGTATACTAATTGGCATCCACATGGCTATCTTCTCTTTAGAAGAAAGCATATCATACAGCGAGATATCACCAGCGGTTGGGCGAAGACCGTTTAGCTACTCTAAGAGTGCCAATTAACTCTTCATACAACTACTACAGTATGTAATATATAAAATACCCTCATTCGGTCTAGTCAAACCTCCTATGGGTACAAGCTAAGTGGTGCCAACTCAATGCTCTCAAGTCTGATCAAAATTCATACTTCCACACTTATCATACGTAATGATCAATCCATTTTTATAAAAGAAAACATATAGTAGTCATGAAATTATGTTCAGTCATAAAATTAGAATTAGACAAAGTGACTATTATTCAAGCAATGCATACTTAAATGAGCTATTAGAGCTCAAACCCTTTTCAGCCCTAGTTTTCCCTATCTTGGCTCACTGCTTACGCTTAGTAAGAGCTCCGTCTCCAATCTTACCTCAAGGTTCATCGGAAGAATGGATACATAACTAAATCATGTTGAAGGCAAGATTTACTTAAACAATATGAATGCATTTGGATTGAGTGGTTAAGAAGGATGTTTACTAGCCAACACTAACTAATATAATTCATGTTTCCTTAATCATTCAATACGATATGTTTATAAAATGTTTGATGTCAATGTATTACCAAAATCTTAGTGTTACATTGTATAAGCAATGGACACCACTTTTTAGGCTAACATCCATGACTTAACGTCAGAAACTAACTGGAAAATCAAGGGAGAAAATGATTGACAGCTCTATACTCTTCCTTTTTTGTATTTAATTATCGTTGGGCTAATTTAATTGAACTAAAGGTACCACTTTTAAGGTCCTATATAGTCTTTGAATGTACTTAAAATCATAAGCGTAAGATTGGTTTCAATTTATCTTTCTATGGCCTTAAAAGAGGTTAAAATTGATTTTAAAATAGTTTTTCAAAAATTTGCTAGGTGCGCTAGAGTGTCGCCCTAGGCGTGCCGGTGCGCCAATGGCTTTGTTTCAGTAAAGTTTCAACTGAAAAGCTTTTCATAAGATCTCTATACATGTGCTCGTACAAGGTCCAAACGCGTTCAAATGCGTGTCATCTTTGTCTCTGGATAAGGACTACTAACGCATTTTTGTCAAAAAATTGCACTTGAACATGCTTTCTAGAATTCTAGTTTGGAATTCTAAAGCACTCTTCTTTTTTATTTCAATACCTGCATGGAACCTCTATTCTTCCATCCATTTGAAATCCATTCTACACTTCTTTAACATTAATCAATCCATCATACATTCTTTATTTCACTTATTAACTCATAAATCATTCACATTTTTTAATTAAAGGGGTAGAAGAGCTGTAACTAGACATTAATAAAGAACTCATCAAGAATCAATATAATAAATCATGCATGTAGTAAATATGCACTTATACTTGCCTCTAATTTCAATACTTCATCCAAATTAAGCCTCTCCTTGGTTTGATGATGGAGAAGGCCTTAATAGCAGATGATATACGCCATGCGAAGACATGCAATGGGTGAAATGGGTAGGAGATGCATAAAAAAAAAAAAGAGTGGCCTAGTGCACGAGGCTCCCACATAGCGGGGTCTGGGGAGGGCAAGATGTACATAGCCTTACCTTGATTTTGAAGAGACTGTTTCCATGACTTAAACCCGCATCCTCCAAGACACTATCGGTAAGCCTTTACAGTGGGGCCAAGTTGTCCTTTGGGTAGGAGATGCATGCATGTCACTAAATTGAGTCTCTTTGACTCTATTGGACTCAAAGAAATAGAGTAGTGATGGAGCTCTTATCTTAAGGAGCTATAAAGAACATGGATAGATGGATTTGTGAATTTCCAATGTAGAAGACAAGCAAGGGATGAGATGGAAGGAGATGGAGGTGCTTCGACACACATGCAAACCCTTTTACTCTTGTATTTTACAGAAAGAAGAAGAAGAAGTAAAGAAGAATGAGAGAAAAGGAGAAGCTCCAACAGCTAATCTTTAGAGGAATAGGAGGGATGAATGGGTTTTTACTATTTTTAAATCCAATTTCCTAGGATTTGTAAGCAAGTTCAGTGTGCTTGAAGAATTTACATATAGAGTCAAATGGACTCTAGTTGGGCCAAAATGGATCCGAATTGAGCTAGGCCAAAAATGAAAGATAACCCACAAGGTGAAATATACTTGATGCAATTATTTGATGCCTTAATAATGCAAAACCATGTAACTTTAAATTACATGAAAAGGTCCTTGGCTACCTAAGTAAGGTTCGAACCTGATCAACTACCCATCCATGACCCAAGTCAAAGGGGATTTGAATTCAATTAATCTAATTATGTGTTATTTAAACTAAAAGAAGCTTAATTATAATAAATTAAGATGAGCTCAGGCTTGGACCTTATAGGATGAGAGCGAGGATGAAATAAAAGAGAATCAGGATGAATACGATGAGTTAATAGCGGAACATCGTAGGGGAACTTACATGGAAGAAGATACTCAAGAGAGGGATGATGTGTAAGATTTTGAAATTTTGTTGAACGATTCCCAGCGTGACTTGTACCCAGGTTGCAAAAGCTCAGATACTCTATTAGCGTTTGTTATCAAGATATTGCATGTGAGGGTAGAAAGTAGGTGTAGCAATAAGTCATTCGAGAAGGTTTTGCAGATTTTTAAGGACTTTTTACATAAAGGTCATATAGTGCCGGTCTTAGTTTATAAGGCCAAGAAATTATTACATGGCTTGCGCATGGGATACAAGAACATAGATGCCTACAAACACAATTGTGTGTTGTTTTGGAAGGAGAATGCTCAATTGGATAAATGTCCAAAATGTGAAGAGCCTAGGTACAAGGTCAATGATGGCAAGCAAAAAAAGATCCCTCATAAGGTGCTCCATTGCTCTCCATTGACACCGAGGTTGCACAGATTGTATATGTCAAGGAAAACAGCCACAAAGATGAGATGGTACAGTGATAAGTGCATTGATGATGAGATAAGGAGGCATCTGGCTCACTCCGTGGAATGGAAAGAATTTGATAAGAAATATTAAAACCTTGCCTAAGAGACACGTAATGTGAGGCTGGAGTTAACCATCGATGGATTCAACCCTCTTGGAAACATGAGCACCTTTTACGGCATGTGGCCTGTCATACTTATGCCCTACAATTTGCCACCACAGATGTTCATGAAGAAGCCATTTTCATGATGTCCTTACTTATTCTAGGACCAAACTCAATGGAACACGAGAACGATCTAAAGCCCTTGGTTGATGAGTTAAAGGAGTTGTGGGATGATGGTGTATTGACTTAGATGCATGTAGCTATGATGTGGACTATAAATGACTTTCCTGTGTATGGCAACTTCTTTGGGTGGAGCACAAAAGGTTATAATGCTTGTCCTTAGTGTAACGACAATTTGTTTGGGGTGAAGTTGAAAGATAAGATTGGGTACATTGGCCATCGAAAATACTTGGAAAAAAACCACCAATGGTATAAAAGCAGGACCTTCAACGGTCAGCCTGAGCATGAAAAAAATTCATTGGATTTACCAATGCAAAGGTACTAGACCAGCTAGAAGAACTAGCACTAGTAAAGCTTGGCAAAAATAAGAAAAGACCACCTGACTCTAGAGAATTAAGTTGGACAAAGAAAAGCATCCTATTTGAATGACCCTACTTGAAGTGCAAAAAACTCCATTACAACCTTTACCTTATGCACATTGAGAAGAAAATCTATGTAGCTTTGGTTATTATAATTTTGGGCATATATGGCAAAAATAAGGACACCGAGAAAGCACATAAAAATTTGAAAAATATGGGCAATAGGCTAAAGTTGCATCTAGTGGAAAGGGGTGATGGATCCCTTTTGAAGCCCCATGCCTCCAACACATTGGAACCGAAGCAGAGAGATGGATTTTTGAATCTTGGAGTCGATTAAATACCAGATAGCTATGCAGCGAACCTCTCGAGGTGTATAACCTCAAAAAGTGGTAAATTATCTGGTTTAAAGATCATTGATTGCTACATCCTTATCCAATCGATCCTTCCAATTAGCATGTGCGGTTTTCTGAATAAGGATATATGTACAACATTATTTGAGTTAAGCGGTTTTTTTATGCAAGTTGGAGAGGATTTTTCCTCTTGCTTTCTTTGATGTGATGATTCATTTATTAATTCACTTGCTGTGCAAGGCCATGCTTGGTGGACCGGTGCAATATTGGTGGATGTACCCAATAAAAAGGTAATTTTAAACCAATGATTAATTATTTATGTATCAGTGCAATTGTCTTGCATTGATAATTGTAATTGTTATATTGGTTGTTTAAAGGTTTTTGAAAATCCTAAAAGGGTAAGTCGCCAACCGAGCTCAGCAAAAAGGTTCGATCACCGAGGCTTACATTGTTAAAGAGTGTCTTACATTTTGTTCAATGTATCTGATTGATCAAGTAGAACACTATGATGATGGTGGTGAACGTGGCCCAGGGATGTTGATCTTCAGACAAGTCGTCTGTCCCATTGGACTGATGGTAAGGGCACATGATCCTTCTCAGAGAGAGTGCAACATGGCTTATTGGTTTGTGCTGTATAATAGCCCTAAGGTGGAGCCAAGTCTAGTGTATGTGCTTTAATCTAACCATATTTATGCATTGCTTGTTAACTCGTTGATTCATTCTTTACTTTTACTTATTTATTAAAAGCTACCTTGAGGTGGAAGACAAGAATTTAGTACATAATCAAAGAGGTGGAGAAATCGGATGGATATAATGAAAAAAATTTCCAAAATGATTCAAACAATGTGTAAGACATATAAAACATTGTCATTTTAATTACTAGACATTATTGGATTACACTTCAAATGACATTAGCGTAATACATTTATCTTAATCTGCTTATGTAGATGAATCAATTATGAACTCAAGGGTCACCAGAAGCTACTGATGAAATGTGATCATTAGCAAATGGCCATAGATCCCTAGTGAATCTTTTTTAGGGGTGTAATTGCAATTGCGTTTGATACCACACTATAGATCGTCAGAAAGGCCATAAGAGCTAGAATAGTGGCTTGGTTGTGAAGGGGAGTACCAAGGGGAGAAACATGACTACTATAGATATATCTACAAAGTTTGGGAATTATCCTACCTGCATAAGGTAAAGTGGTTTTACTCAATTGTGAATGGTACAGCACTAGTACTAAGCACGAGATAAACATCGAAGAACATGTTTCAAGCATTAATATCAAGGGTCGTTGGCATAAGGATGATCCATTTTTCCTAGCAAGTCAAGTGAAACAAATCTTTGACGTTAGAACAGGTCAAGCTTTGAGGAGTAAGGGATGTACCAACTAAGCCGGATGATTATGATGATGTGCCTAATGATGCATTTCAGCACCACAAAACCACGTTTGTTGTCCCAATCCTCATTGATGCTACTAGTGTCTAATACTCTAAGGATGATATAGATCCTGAGATCGTTCTCAGTGATGAGTCAGTAGACGAGGATGAAACATTGGCGGAGTACGAAGATTGAAGAAGACAATGATGTACATAGTCAATTTGACTTTGACATGGAATATGATATGTAGTGTTTGTTTCATGTTTTGCTCATGTAACGATTATCTTAATTAATAAAGATCTTCCTTTACATTCATGACAGTGTATTCAATTTCATTTTCTCCTTTGATTTGTTCATATATAGATAAAACATTTCTATATTTTATATTTTATGCTTATTTATATATATCATAGTTCCAAAAGATGGCAAATAAAGGAAAAAAATGGGTCAAATCAGCGTAGCTGTCTCGTCAGGTGAATGCATCCAATTATTTATTAAAGAGAAAAAAGACAATTAAGCAAAATGCAGATAAACTTGCATCTTTAAGGCTCCCACTGACCGTTCATGCTATCTTTGGTTCGGTTAAGGGGATAAACACGAAGGAGAAGAAAAAGGTTAGCGGGGATGATAATGACGAGAAATACATTCCCCCTAAAGATGATTATGTAGATGATGAGACATCTAGATCTCAATCGGATGAGGTAATCTTTGTATGAATATCTATGATGTGCACTTTAATTGTTAGTGTTGATAGTGATACTCATGCTAAATGATTTCTTAAACTTCCATTTCTATTAAATGTAAATTTCTTACATTCACTTGTCTAATATTATTGATTTTAGGTAAAATTATTTATTTTCCTTATCATTTTGCTCTAAGCTAAGTTACAGATATGCCTCGGGAGAATAGGGTTAGACGTGCTAGGAATACAGCAGCTGCACTTAGGTTAGCTCGTGTAGTGAGCACTCCTAAGGCTGCAACACAGGAGATGTCGATCCATCATTCAGTTACACAGTCTAGAAGCGCAGAGAGCACCCTTGATTTGGAAGTCAACCAGCCTTCACCAATACAGCCTCCATCGACATAGCCTTCGCTGATATAGCCTTGGTCGAGACCTCATACAATCGGTAGCAGCGTAGGTGAGAAAATTATGACTTTCTAAAATATTGAATTTACCTTGCTTTAATGATTTGTATTAATTAACTCATTTAACACTGTTATCTTAGCAGCATCAGCCCCAGTCTTGGATGTTTTGAGTTGTATAAGGGGCCTCAAACGAGGGGAGAAGGAAGCGAAGCTGAAGAGACAGCTTGG
Source organism: Sextonia rubra (assembly GCA_037013555.1). Lineage (NCBI taxonomy): Eukaryota > Viridiplantae > Streptophyta > Magnoliopsida > Laurales > Lauraceae > Sextonia > Sextonia rubra. The sequence continues at coordinate 14,891,659 of JASUAD010000008.1, forward strand.
TTATAACATCTCAGTTCTGATCTCCATCTCGAGCCATAGGCCAGAGGGGGAATATGCCCCGCCACTAGTAAACCATCTTGGATTAGCCATTAGACAGGTTGCACCAATCTGACCGCGTGGCTGGAAAAAGCTTGATAGTGGGATCAAGCTTGTTAGTGTTATTGTAAGAGTGCGTTGTCAATTACGTGACCAAAGTGTAGTTCAGTTCTAGAATGACCTAGTTCACCTCGGAAGTTCATTGAAGATCAAGTCAAGTTTAAGGAAGTTCAAGACCATTCAAGAAAAACCTATCAATGAAGACTAAGCAAGTTCAAAGAAGTTCAAGATCATTCAAGAAAATCCTTTGTGAGTGCCAAGGGATAAGGTAACTGTGACCCTTAGTGTCCATAGAAATAAAATAGGAAATTAGGGTTTTCAAACTCCCAGTTTTTGTTCTACGGATTGGACCACGGCTAAGTCGTAGATCCTACGGCTCACTCTCCAAAGAGTATATTTTGAATCATTTTGTTCTACGGCTGACTCTACGGCTGCACCGAAAAATGTTACGGCTAAGCCGTAGTGTGTTTCACGGCTAAGCCGTAAAATCTACAGGCCACAATCCAAAGAGTGCATTTGTCACAACCCGAGCCCAGAAATCAGGGGTTAGCGAAAAGCCAAACTTGTGACACACGTACTCCCGTGCACGTGCATGTAAACCCAGTCCAGATGCACTCGCACAAGGGATCTAACACGTGTGAAACAAACGAATGCAGAAGCTGTAGATATCATAGCAAGCAACAAGGAAGTAGCAGAAGCCAAAACAAATGCGGAACGGAAAAAGATAAAGCTAAATACAATACTCGAAAACCAAATACAAGTCTGAGTACACGACAAAATCAAGATGTACAAATATACAGAGTACAAAGTCCGAAGTGCAAAATACAAAATCTCAAAACCAAAAGAACTAGGTCACTAATGATATGCATGTACGCACTCGGCAGAGGTGATCAGGCCCACTCTGCCAACCCGGAGGGTGCCTCTAAGCTCTGCCTTGCAGCCTCCTCGACCGCCGGGGAGCTGGGCAAGGGCTTTATGCCTGCAACACCACAGACAAAGCAGTGAATACAACGATCCAGCAAATATAAGTAACAGGGACGAAACACTCATAGTATCAAATTGAATAATGACAGAATATTAATTACAGAGTTTCATATGAGTATGCTAAGCAAATCGTGCGTAGAAGTAAAGCATGATAAGTGAATCAAAGCATAGAAATACTGACTAAGTGGCTACTACGTTAACCATATTCTCTCCTATAGAGAGCAGAGCAGAGCAGAGGAGAACACCACTGACCGGGCCAAAGGTACAAGTGGGTCTCAGTTTCCTGCGTTCCGGGGTCCCAAGACAAAGCAACACTACAGTGATACAGAGATACAGAGATCTAAGCCAGAGGTAACCCTGTCGGGCATCCTAGGGCTAAGGCTGAGTAGAGCCAGACTAATACCAATCAAATCAAATCCAAAAGAAGGGAGATTATCCGCTTTGGACTCACCGATGACAAAGACCGGATCTTATCCTCACGTATTAATCTCTGGGCAGAGCCACCAGGGAATACCTAATAAATCAGAGATATACAAAGACAGAGATATACAGAGCATAGCATAGATTACGTCAAAGCACAGCATAGATCAAAGCTTAGTGTGGAACGAAGAATAAAACAGATATACAGGACGAAAGCAAAATGACCTCGTAATGCATGAGTATAGATTAGCAGAACAGAGGGCAAAATTGTAAACAATATGCAATGCATCTCAGATTAATACGGAATTAAGGTTAATTACAAGCCAACACTAATCTAGTTGTTCACTGTCATTAACCGTGCATGATGATGTAGTTTTAAGTTATTCGATGCACCGTTGTCATCCAAGTGTTGCAATGTAATCCTCACGTGCACCGAAGTCCCTTAAACCAACACCCATGGGGAGGTGCTTAACAGTAAATCAACGCTCACATGAATAAGTCACAGCCTAACAAACTATTCATGCGGTCCAAAGAGTCCATTGGGCATGTTTACATGGGTGGTTAACCTATATTTTAGCCCTACAAGGTCACACCATTATCCTAAGTTTTATTTAAGATTTTCCAGGTCGTTCAATACACAGCTAAACTGGTCATCTTCCACCTCTGATCTGATACCTTTCACGGCTGAGCTACGGTGGAGTCCACGGCTTAGTCGTAGACCAATCCACGGCTTAGCCGTAGCTTCCCCGTAAGAGTACTGAAATCAGAAAGTTTCGACTGATCAGGGTGCTAATTCACGGTTGGGTCACGGCTAGCTTACGGCTCAGCTGTAGAACAATTTACGGTTCAGCCGTAACCTAGCCGTAGAACAGAATCCGAAAATTCAAGTCTCTGGAATCTGAGCCGTACAATGTTACGGCTTAGCTGTACAATACAAAACACGAATTCGAGCTGAGTACAGAAACTGAAATTTGGTACAGGAATGGAACAAAACAAGTTCCAGAGGTTCCCAAAATCACAGAAGTTGGTTGTGAAACATAACAGACATGCATAGGATATAATAGATGAAATCAAATCAGTCAAACACAAAACCCATATGTGTTATACAATCCTGTACTTATACTTGCCTCAAAGCTTTGTCAACAACTGAAGCCAAGCTCAAATCCAACTACAACCCAAGCAAAACAAATCCAAACACAAACCATGAGCATGCAGAGAGAGATGGGAGATCCAATTGGAGAAGAAGAAGAAGACTTGGAGAGAACCCACTTACCTCAAGTACAGACAGAGATGAGAGAAGGGAAAGAACCCAACCAAACGGAGAGTAACAAACCCAATCGCCCAAATATGCAAACTCCCAACACCACAAGACAGAAGAAGAGAATGAAGAGAAAAGAAGAAAACGTGGAGACATTGCATGCGAGCATCGAATGAAAATAAGCAGGAGGGAGATATCTGGAGGATGACTCATATTTATACATTAGGAGTTTAAAACAAGGTCTAGTGAATTTTGGTTATTTACAAATCAAGTCACACGAGGGTCCAACTTCTCCAATTGACTCCGAATGAGTCTGAGACAGTTACGGAACTTGACGAGCTCAACAAAATACACATGCTGACACCAAGATGATGCAAAGATGATGCACTCAAAGCAAAAGCAAAATTACGAAAAAGGGCTTAGAACTACCTATCCCAGGTCAAAGGTTACTCAACTACCTATCCAAGACCCGAAACCAAGTCCGAAAGAATTAATTAACAGAAACGCACACTAATGAGCCACTAATCCGGCTCAAAGGGGATCGGAGTGTTACAGCATTTGGCCATATAATGCCTACGGTTGACTTTGCGGCCAAGCCGAAAGGCTTTCACGGCTAAGCCGTAGGGTGATTCACGGCTAGGCCGTAAAGATTATGGGCCACTCTCCAGAGAGCAGTTTTTGGGAGATTTCAGCTTACAGCTGACCCACTGCTATACCGAAAGGTGCTCACGGCTAAGCCGTATAAGGATTTACGGCTAAGCCGTAAGCTTAACCGTAAGAAGGAACTTTTGTTGAATCTGGTCAAACTAGCCGTTGGATGTTGTCAGAGCTTACGGCTAAGCCGTAGACCATTCTGTTCTTAGCCGTAGATCTGTTCGTTGGAGCTTATCTGTATTTAAAGAGGACCTCTTCCTTGCTCCAACCACTGAATTTATTACTGTGAAAATCACTAGTATAGCTGAGCCTTTGCACCTCCATTAAAATCATCTTCAAAGCTCCCACAACCACCTACTCTCCAACACCAAAAAGTGCCATTATTGTTTCAAGAAGAGTAGTTGGTGATGTAGGAAAGGCTCCATTAAATCTGAGAGAATACCTTAGCCTTCCAAACCCTCTTAAAACCTCTTCCCTTGCCTGAACACTCATCTGAAGATCTTCATCACCAAGGAGCAAGAACAAGAGGCCAAAGCTTGGAGGTAGTCTTTCAAGCATCAAGAGCACCACTCAAAACCAAGGTATACAATTCCTTGTTTAGGTGTTCTTTAATATTTCAATTCTCATTGCTGTATTTGGTGGAAGACAAACCACTGCATCAAAAATTGTTGAAGTTGGTGGACTAGATCAAGGATCAACCACCTGATCAAAAACCCTAGTTGGTGGAAGACAAACCACCGAATCAAAAACTATTGCAAGAGGTGTATGTTATGTAAGTACCTCTTATTTAGTGGAACCAAGAGAGATTGCTCTTGAGAGTGGATGTAGGTCTAGGATCGAACCACTATAAATCACTGTGTTTATTGCTTGTTGTGTGTGGATGTTGCTTTACATTCTTGACACTTGAGTTGATCATCATTTCTAAGCTACATCTTTGTTACTCTAATTGCATTTCTACATACTGTAAACACTCACAACTCTGAATATCTCTCTTAATTTTATTGGGGACTCTCAATTTTAATTAATTTTTCAGATCACCTACTAATAAAACCCAATTCTTGAAAAGAAATTTTTAATAGTCCTATTCAACCCCCCTCTAGGACATGGTGAGATCTAGCTATTGCACTTTCAAAGCTTGCCGTCATTGCTTCAATTCGGGTAAACTAAAATGCGAAATATCAACCAAACTGATCATATTTGTACTCCTCATTACAATATCTGATTTTATTTTGTTATTACTCTCTCTATATGGCTCTCCCCTAATTGTAGCAAAATTTTGATATCGGGAACTACGAGGGCAATATGCAGCTCAGGGAAGACAATGACCACTAGTGCACGATTTTGTATAGGAGTTGGAAATACAAGCTGCATAGTCACTATCTTGAATTGTTGGAGCAACCTGAGCCCAAGAAATCGGGGATTAAGTGTAAACCTAATCAGTGATACACGTACTCCTGTGCATACACACCTAGACCTATTCCAAATGTATACACATAAGGGAAAATCATACGTGCAATATACAGTTGTACGCAGAAGCTGTAAATATCATTACATTAAAAGAGGATACACCAAAATAAAAGAAAACATTATTTACATTATGCAACATGAAAGGAGAATAGGAGAATATGTCTCTACAAGAGAGAGAAAGGGGGTGGCAAAATAAACACAAAATGCAAGGAGCTATACTCCAATACAGAATAACATGTATCCTAATGAGAGGAGACCCAACCCAATGATATGCCGCTCTCTGGGTGGATGGATCAGATCCACTCATCTAGCCCTAAGGGGGCCTCTGCGACCCCCTTTGAAGCTGTGCTGACCGGCGTGGGATCGGTAGGGGAATCTGAGCCTGCAACACCAAGGACAACCGTCAATACAACGATTCAGCAAAGCCTAAGCAACATTAAGGTAACACGTATTGTATCTACAAGAATAATGAACAAGTAATAATGCATAGAGTTTTAAATTAGTATATTAGGCAGACCGTGCATTAGAATAAAGCATGTTATAAAAATCAATGCATAGATGTACTTTACTATGTGGCTATTACATTTGCCATATCCTCCCTCTAGGGATCTATGCGTGGAGAATACCATCAACCAGGCCAGGGTACGAATGGGTCTTAAGTTTCCTGAAGTCTGAAAGCCCCAAGACATAAACATACTGCAGCAGTAACATACTTGTTACGCCACAGTCAATCTCGACGGGTATCATAATGCTGAGGCTGAGTAGTGCCTGGCTATTTTGATTCAAACATAAACTTGGACTTGAGTAAAACATGCAATTCCTTCAAGGAATAAGTACAATACTAAATCATATACGTTCAATTCATTCGTGATAGATGTTCATACTCAATTCAATGTCAATAGCCAATGTAAATGGAATCTCATATGTCAAGGCCATATCAAGCAAATCTAATTCATACAATATCGGAAAGACATATGATAATCATTCAATCCATGCATAAAAGTGGTGGATAATAACCGTTGTCTAATATGCCATGCAATTCAAATTGATAGAATCAAGACAGTTTACTAGCCAACCCTACTCTAGTCATCCAGTATTTTTAACCATGCATGATGATGTATTTTTAAGTTATCCGATACACAGTTGTCTTTCCTTAGTATTTCATTTTATCAGGACGATATATCGGAGTCCTTTAAACCAACACCTATGGGGAGGTGCTTAACAACTTGACAACACACATGAATAAGTCACAGCCTTCAAGACCATTCATGCTATTCATGTATGCCATTGGACAAGTTGAGGGGCACCTAAATTCCAATATGAAGGCCCTATAAGGTCTCTGTTTCTTTAAGTTTCAGTGATCTCATAGCTTAGTCGTTGGTGACCTATGACTTAGCTGTAGACATCTTATGGCATAACCATACTATGCACTACAGCTCAGCTGTGGTTTCCTAGAATTTCTTTCGCATTTACGGCGAGCAACGGTTGAACCGCACATAATCCTACAGCTGGACCATGATTGTTCTACGATTTAGCCACGGTTGGGTACGGCTTAGCCGTAGCACCCCACACGGCTTAGCCGTGGCTGGACCATAGAAGGTTTTCTCCAAATTTCTACTCTCAGGACATCAAGTTGTAGCTTGGCCTACGGTTAAGTCACAGCTAGCCTACAGCTTAGCCGTAGTACATTCTATGGTTTAGCCATAGCTGGACCGTGTGCAAAGTCGAATTAGACTGCTCTCTAGAGATTGAGCCGTGGAGCTCTACGGCTTACCTGTAGGCTTCAGAAGCTCTAAGATTCGAGTATTTCAGATACAATTCAAAAATTGAAGGAATTCTATACAGATGAAAACAAGAAAAGCTAACCTTACACAGAAGGGTTGTAAAACACAAAACACTTGAAAGACTAAGAAAAATAATAGCAATCATGGTGTACCAACGTGTGTTTATCTATAAAGTGCTTATACTTACCTCAATTAAGCTTTATCAATTAATCCCTATCCCTTGGCTCAAATTAACTTATGCTATGCAACCCTAATAACCATGCATGCAAGAAGGAAAAGAAGATGAGTGCATGTAGTATAGGCAGTATAGGATGAGGCCTCTAGACTCAAAGATGTTGTGATGAAACCATTTATACCTTAACTCACACTAAGAGATGACTTGAAAAATAGGTGTATGAGGAGCGCCCCCCCCCCCCCCCCCCTTTTCTTTGCTTGATAGCCAAAGAAGTGAATAGAAAGAAAGAGAAGAAGAGATGTGCGGTTGAGAGAGAATAAGAGAATGAGTCGATGAATACATTTGTCATATACATAAGATAAGAATGAAATGGAATTATAATAAAGTCCAGGGGTTTATGAGAATTACAATTTGAGTTGAATAACAGTCCAATGGAGACAAACGAAATCGTTTGCATGCGAGTCAGTTACAGAAATCAATAAGCTTGATGAGATGCACATGATGACACCAAGATGATGCATGAATGACGAAATCTTACAAAGTCTAAAATTATAAAAAAAGGCTTCTGTCTGCCTAATCCAGATTAAATTCAACCCAACTACTTATCCATAACCCGAAAAGGAACTCAAAAAGACAAAATGACACTAACTACACTAATTCATTGGAAAATGACCAAGAAGAGTGTTAATTAGTCGCTAAATAGGATTAATTAGGGTCGGAGTTTTACATCCTCTCTCGCTTAAGAATCATTCCGTCCTTGGAATGATCACATACCTGTATGAAGAGGTTGGGATATTGCCAAGCTATTTGTTCTTCTAATTCCCAGGTGGCTTCATCAGGACCATGATGTTCCCAAGGCACTTTGACCCATCATATGGTTCTGGTACACAATATTTGCTCTTTTGTACCACAATACGGAGTGAACGCTCGACGTATGGTGCATTCAGCTGAATTTGCACATCATCATATCGAATGACATGGGTAGGGTCTCTAACATACTTTCGGAGCATCGACACATAGAATACATCATGGACTCTGGAGAACTCAACTGGAAGAGCCAACCTATAAGCTAAACCACCAATTCTACTCATGATTTCAAACACGCCAACGTACCTCGGAGCCAATTTGGCTTTCTAGCCACAACATATCGTACCCTTCATTTGCGAGACCTTCAGAAAAACCTAATCACTGATCTGAAACTCTAAGGCTCTTCTACGCATATCCATATAACTCTTATATCTCAACTGAGTAATCTTCAAATTCTCGATCACTTTCTATACCTTTTCAGTAGTTTCAGCGAGAATTGTTGGTCCATGAAAACTTCTCGTTCCCACCTCTTCCCTGCACACCGGACTCTGAGTTTTGCATCCATACAAGGCTTCATACCGAGCCATACCAATACTCTCATGGAAGTTGTTACTATAGGCAATTCACACAATGGGAGATGTATATCCCATTCTTTCTCAAAATTTAAAACACTGGCTCGTACCATGTCTTCCAACGTTTGAATAGTACATTCTGATTGCCTATCCGTCTACAGGTGATATGCAGTACTGAAACTTAGTTTGGTACCCATAACATCTTGGAAAGCCTTCTAAAATGACGAAACAAAATGACTATCATGATCAAATACAATAGACACTGGCGTACCATGTAATTGACAATCTCATCCACAAAATTCTTAGTCATCTCAAAAAATGTCATGCCCTTCTTGAGTGGAATAAAATGGGCAAATTTCATTAATCTATATGCACAATCACCCAAATGGCATTATTCGTCTTGCTCGTCAAGAGTAATCCAGAAACAAAATCCATTGTAATGTGTTCCCATTTCCACTGAGGGATATGTAACGAGTGCAAAGAGTCAGGAGGCTTCTAATGATCTGCTTTCACTTTCTGACATGTAAGACATCTAGCGACGATCCCTGCGATTTCTTTTCATATTATTCCACCACAATTGATCCTTTAAGTTTTAGTACATCTTCGTGCTCCCTCGGTGCATTGCATATCGGGTGTAATGTGCATCAGTCATTAGGTTTTCTTTCAAGCCATTAACTAATGGTACGTACAACCTATTTTGAAAGTATAGCACACCATCCTCTAGTTGGAAATCTAGTTGATCTCCTATATGATCTTTGATTCGCACCAAGGTCAGATCTTCAAACTGCCGATCCCTAATTTGTTGAATTACCTCAGGCTGGAAAACAAGGGTGCTTGCAAACATCACAAAGTTATCCACTAATTTCACTTCCACAAGTTTATCTTTGAATTCATCTTGTATAAACAAATGGGAGCTTACTAACGCATTGAGAGTCTCTGACTTTCTACTGAGAGCATCCACCATAACATTTTGTTTCCTTGAATAATACTTGATAGGGAAATTACAATCTTTAATAAATTCAAACCATTTGTATTGTCTCATATTTAAGTCATGCTACGTGAATAAATATTGTAAGCTATGGTGATCTGAGTGTACCTCAAACTTTGCACTATACAGATAATGTTACCAAAGTTTCAAAGCGAACACGATAGCTGTCAGTTCCCAAGTCATGTGTGGCGTAATTCCTTTCATGCTCATTAAGTTGTCTAGATCCATATGCAATCACCTTACCATACTGCATCAACACACATCCCAAACTGACTCTAGAAGCATTGGAATAAATCGCAAATCCTTCACCTCCATCATGTAAAGTCAGCATTAGGGCGGTCGTTAACTTCACAATACGTACGTCATGAGCCGAGCCCAAGAAATTGGGGATTAACTGTAAATCTAATCAGTGACACACGTACTCTGTTACATACACACCTAGACCTAGTCTAAGTATATACACATAAAGGAAAATCACATGTGCAATATACAATTATACGCAGAAACTGTAAATATCATTGCATTAAAAGAGGACACACCAAAATAAAAGAAAACATTATTTACATGATGTAACATGAAAGGAGAACAAGAGAATATGTCTTTACAAGAGAGAGAAAGGGGGTGCCAAAATAAACGCAAAATGCAAGGAGCTATACTCCAATATAGAACAACATGCATCCCAATGAGAAGAGACCCAACCCAATGCCATGCCACTCTCCGGGTGGATGGATCAGATCCACTCATCTAGCCCTGAGGGGCCTCTGCGACCTCCTCTAAAGCCATGCGGACCGGCGAGGGTTCAGCAGGGGCCTACAACACCGATGACAACCGGTGAATACGATGATTCAGCAAAGCATAAGCAACATTAAGGTAACACGCATCGTATCTACAAGAATGATGAACAAGTGATATTGCATAGAGTTTCAAATTAGTCTACTAGGCAGATCGTTCATTGGAATAATGCATGCTATAAAAATCAATGCATAGATGTACTTTACTATGTGGCTATTACATTTGCTATATCCTCCTTTAAGGGATCTATGCGTGGAGAACACCATCGATCGGGCCATGGTACGAATGGGTCTCAAGTTTCCTGAGATCCGGAAGCCCCAAGAAATGAACACACTGTAGCGGCAACATACATGCTACGTCAAAGTCAACCCCGTCGGGTATCATAAGGCCGAGGCTGAGTAGTGCCTAATCATTTTAATTCAATCATATACTTGGACTTGAGTAAATCATGCAATTCCTTCAAGGAATAAGAACAATACTATATTATATATGTTCAATTCATTCGTGCTAGACATTTATACTCAAGTCACTGTCAATAGCCAATGTAAATGGAATATCAAATGTCAATGACATATCAAGCAAATCTAATTCATACAATATCGGAAAGACATACGATAATCATTCAATCCATGCATAAGAGTGGAAGATAATAACCATTGTCCAATATGCCAAGCAATTAAATTGATAAAATCAAGATAGTTTACTAGCCAACCCTACTCTAGTCATCTAGTGTTTCTAACCGTGCAAGAGGATATAGTTTTAAGTTATCCGATACACAGTTGTCTTTCTTTTAGTGTTACATTGTATAGGGAAGATGTATTAGAGTCCCTTAAACCAACACCCATGTGGAGGTGCTTAACCATTGGACAACACACATGAATGAGTCATAGCCCTTAAGACCATTCATGCTATTTAGGTATGCCATTGGACAAGTTGAAGGGTACTTAAATTCCAATATGAAGGCCCTATAAGGTCTCTGTTTCCTTAAGTTTCAGTGACCTCACGGCTTAGTCGTTGTTGACCTACGACTTAGCCATATTATACACTATAGCTCAGCCGTGGTTCCCCAGAATTTCTTCCGCATTTATGGTGAGCTACGGTTGAACCGTGTATAATCCTGCGGCTGGACAATGATTGTTCTATGGTTTAGCCATGGTTGGGTATGGCTTAGCCATAGCACCCCACACTGCTTAACTGTGGCTGGACCTAAAAGGTTTTCGCTAAATTTATACTTTGGGACTTCAAGCCGTAGCTTGACCTACGATTAAGTCACGGCTAGCCTACAGTTCAATCGTAGTACATTCTATGGCTTAGCCGTAGCTGGACTGTAGTGTAAAGTCAAATTAGACTGCTTTTTAGAGATTGATCCATGGAGCTCTACGACTTAGCCGTTGACTTCAGAAGCTCTGAGATTCAAGCATTTTTTATACAATTCAGAAATTGAAGGAATTCAATACAGATGCAAACAAGAAGATCTAACCTTACACAGAAGGGCTGTAAAACACAAAACACTTGAAAGACTAAGAAGAATAATAGCAATCATAGTCTACCAATGTGTGCTTATCCATAAAGTGCTTATACTTGCCTCAATTAAACTTTGTCCCTTGGCTCAATTTAACTGAAGCTATACAACCCTAGTAACAATGCATGCAAGAAGGAAAAGAAGATGAGTGCATGCAGTATAGGCAGTATAGGATGAGGCCTCTAAACTCAAAGATGTTATGATGAAACCATTCATACCTTAACTCACACTAAGAGATGACTTGAAACATGGGTGTACAAGGAGCGCCCCCCCCACCCCCCCCCCCCCCTTTTTCCTTGCTTGATAACCTAAAAAGTGAATGGAAAGAAAGAGAAGAAGAGACATGCAATTGAGAGAGAATGAGAGAATGAGTCGGTGCATGCATCTATCGTATATATAAGATAAGTATGAAATGGAATTATAAGAAAGTCTAGGGGTTTATGAGAATGACAGTTTGAGTCGAATAACCATCCAATGAAGACAAACGAAGTCATTTGCATGCGAGTCAGTTACAGAAATCAATAAGCTTAATGAGATACACGTGATAACACCTTGATGATGCATGAACGATGAAATCTTACAAAGTCTAAAATTATGAAAAAGGGCTTATGTCTACCTAATCTAAGTTAAACTCAACCCAACTACCTATCTATGACCTGAAACATAACTCAAAAAGACAAAACGACACTAACTACACTAATTCATTGGAAAATGACCAAAAAGAGTGTTAATTAGTCACTAAACAGTGTTAATTAGGGTTAGTGTGTTACAATGCATAATACAAAGGACTACCCAGCAGAGGGTTGTGATGAAGCTGATTGGGAGTTGATGATCGCGCAGTGCTGGGAATCACCAGCCTGGGAGGTAACTTTGGAATGTTATCTACATCAATTAATTATATTCCAACGTAATTGTATTAGTTATGATTTGTTGAAGACAAATTATTGTGTTTTTGTTTTTCTATGCAGGCGAAGTTGAAGAAAGGTCAAGAGAGTCGAGCCAAATTACCATACAATCATACTAGTGGCTCTAGATCCTTTGCATCGAGAATGTCTCTAATGGTACTAAGTATATTCATATGAGAAACCTTGATTAAGTTTATTAATTTATCAATATTTAGGTTCATATATACTACAAAATACTTTCAAATGACCAACGACACAAAATGCTAGTCAGGCGACCCCTATTACCTTCCACGACATCTGATGTAACACTTCGACCCAAACTAAAATTGATTGGCGAGTAATTAATTATGATTACTAGCTAATTATGTGGTTTTCTCTAGTTTTGGGGAGTCTAGTAGGTCAAGTTCAGGTCATTGATAAATAGTTTAGGTCAAGTTTGACCTTACCTAGGTGATGAAAACCCTTTTTCTTAATTTTAGAATTCATGGTTTTGTGTCATACATGCATCATATTGATACCATTACATTTGTCTTATTGAGCTCGTCAATTTTGGTACTTGACTCGAAAGCATTGGACTTCATTTTACTCAATTGGACCCTCATTTGACTTACATTGGTAATAAAATAAATTAGAAGGATCTGTGTATAAACCCTCAACTTATATATATAACTCAAGTGGGTTGTTGTAACCATTTTAGTCGACTTCTGTAGCTCTCCTCTGTCTTCCATTTCTTTTCCTCTTCTTCTGCATGAAAAGAGCAAAAGAGGTCTTGCATATGGGATTTCAAACTCCCACTCTTTCATTCTATCTATTCTCTACGTTCCTTCTCTATTGGAATCAATATAATAGCTTGCATTTTGGTCTACAGCTTTCTAGTTACTATTTAAGGTAAGATCTCCTTTCATTCATTGATCTTTTGCGTTAATAAAGTCAAGAAGACTCTCTTCTTCACCATTCACTCATCTTCTCTGTTCTTCTTTACATGCATGCCATTTTAGGGTCAAGTACAGTATTATTCTCCTCAAATTGAGCCAAATGAAGGATTAATTAGATGAAAGCTTAATCTAAGGCAAGTATAAGCAAATTTTGGTTTAATGCATGTTGGTATATTATGATTCTTATAAATCTATCAATTTTAATGTGTTTTTCAGCCCAAACATGTACCTCTATCCCACTGATATGAAAATGCATGAAACGAACTGGATTTGCTTCAATAAATCTAAAACTTATGGCTAAGCCGTAAGTATTCTACAGCTAGCTTTCCAGAGAGCTAAAAATTACAAGTTTCTTCTACGGCTAAGCCATAGCCAAACCGTGGCTCAACCATAGAGCAAACACGGCTAAGCCGTAAGACAAATCACGGTTCAACTGTGAATGTGGGAGAAACTGGGTAACTATGGCTAAGCCATAGTACATATTACGGTTAAGCCGTAAGATGCCTATAGCTAAGCAGTAAGTCACCCATGGCTAAGCGGTAAGGCTACCAAAAACAAGGATTAAGTAGGTACTATTGTAAGACCTTGTAGGACGTTAGCTTTTAGATCCATATACCCTATTAACTGACTTAAATGAATAATTGAACATCATGAAGAGTTTTGAGGGCTGAGACTCATTCATGTGGTGTCATCCATTCATTAAGCACTTCTCTATTGGTGTTGATTTAAGGGGCTTTAATACACATTCTCGATACAATGTAACACTAAAAAAAAGACAACTGTATATCGAATAACTTAAAACTATATCATCATGCATGGTTAGAGACAATGGATAACTAGATTAGGGTACGCTAGTAAAACTACCTTAATTCTATTGAATTGGAATGCATGGCATATTGGACGATGGTCATTGTCCTCCATTCTTATGAAAGGAATTGAATGATTATCGTATGTCTTGACTTCTGATCTTCCAATATTGTATGCATTGGATCTACTTGATACGTTTCTTGATATTTGATTGACATTGACTATTGACATTCAATGGAATATGAACGTTTGCACGAATTAATGAAAAGCATTGCATGATTATTCAAGCTCAATGATATGACTGAATTGACATGATCTAGCTCTACTCAGCCTCAGCCTTATGATACCGGCGGGGTTGACTTTGGTGTAGTATGTATGTTGCCACTACAGTGTGCTTTTCTTGGGGCTTCCGAACTCTAGGATCTAGAGACCCATTCTTACCGTGGCCTAGTTGATGGTGTTCTCAATGCATAGATCCCTAAAGAAAGGAGATGATAAATGTAGTAGCCAAATAGTATGTTGTATTTCACGTATTGATTCTTATAGTATGCTTATTTTAAATGCATGATATGCCTAGTATACTAACTTGAACTATATTAATCACATGTCATTAATTCTTTTAGATACAACATGTATGACCTTAATTATGGTTGTACTTTGCTAAATAGTCTTATTCACAGGTTGTCTAATAGTGTTATAAGTCCAAATCTCGAACACGGTCTAGCCGACCCAGAAGCCAGAGATGGAAACCACAGTGGTTCCTTCAAGCCGTATCAAATGGACAGCAAAAGCTTCCTACCTGATCCATATGTCGAAAGCGATACACTAATATTTTACGAATGTGTAAATTAAGTATTTCGGGACTTTTAGCATTTGCAAAAAATTGCAT
Source organism: Sextonia rubra (assembly GCA_037013555.1). Taxonomy (NCBI): domain Eukaryota; kingdom Viridiplantae; phylum Streptophyta; class Magnoliopsida; order Laurales; family Lauraceae; genus Sextonia; species Sextonia rubra. The sequence goes on from JASUAD010000008.1 coordinate 14,906,714, forward strand.
CCATGTCGACCACATATGTATAACTTGTTCTCGATATGTGTGTCTTTGTTTTTTTATACTTCATTGTCCTCTTTTTTCTTCATAAAACGTTTACCCTTGGCATAATTGCATGCATGTGCATATCATGTTTGGGTTGTACAGGTAATGCTTAGAATTAATATAATAATTATATGTTCTTAAATACTTAAGATTTGGGCTATTTCATGGTTGTAATATTGCTGAAATGTTTAATGGAAAGTGTAGAAAAATTATAGGTGATATAAACAGGCTTCCGTGCATTGAATACTTGGATAGAGTTTCATTCAACACTTCACATGTGTAAGCATGTGAATATCCCTTGTGTAATTCTATTCAAACTTTGGTCCGGGTGAGAATTGCGTGGGAGTACGTGTGCCACTGATTGTGTTTAACCCCAATCCCCGATTTCTTGGGCTCAGGTCTTGACACCAACTATAGGAAAAGAATAATGAATGGATAAATGAGGTGGCTTAGTAAACATGTATACATAAATCAATTTCGATCAATAATGGCATCAAAGCTTTCTAAATCCTTTATTGATTTAAATTGCAGGAGGTCTTGGTGCAGCGGACTGAGGAGCAATCACAACCCTCTATCATAGCTCTATTGACTGAGGAATAGATTGTTGTTAATGTGCTTGGGAAAAGGTCGGGATACTGGCTGTGGGAAATACACGAGGACCTTTTCATCTTCCACACATGTGTCGGACACTTGATCCTAAGGTGATCACCCCGCGGGAGCAGCTAGCTGAGCAGGACAAGAGGCAAGCTCCACCTGAGGCCCTCGTTTAATAGCTGGCAGCTGCGGTAGAGATATATCCTGCAATCTACTTGGGCATTTCTAAAGGGATCGGTTCTATTGTTGATGGCACAGTGACTAGAGATCATGATGCAACTTCTTGGTCAGTATATTATTCTCTTGAAAATTATAACTTAGGATTTTCAACAGTTACGGTTGAAAATAGGCCGCTGGAGGTTCAAAATGGGAAACGGCCACCGTACGGCTTGGAAACTGGTACAGACACCTCGTTCGAGACCAAAGTAACTTGTAGGAGTAACTTGCAGGAACAAACGTTTCGTAAATCGGACTCTCGGTTAGAAAATTAGATACAAAAACTTAGGATTTTCAACACTCATGCTCGAATGCAAAATAGCTATGTGAGACAATTACTCGGTAGAGGAGTGATTGCGATTGATTATGTGAAATCAAAGGATAATTTAGCAGATCCTTTGACAAAAGGACTTGCACAGGAAAAAACATAAAAGAAACAACTAAAGGGATGGGTCTTAAACCCATAAATCATCAATAGTGGGAACCCAACCTAATGATCGGATATCCTAATAATTAGGTTCAATATGAAAAACAAGCTAACTCGATGATTGGAATACTGACAGAATGGGAATATATGGTTCTTAAAACCAAAAAATCATCCCTATAATATTAAGTTATGAAAGATTAAATGTCAGTACATTACCTGTAGCAAGTGAGATTGGATTTAATCCTTAATGAGATCTATAGCCTATATGGTGGGGTCCACCGCTGCAGGAGCACCTTGATAGACTCATATATATGAGTGTGAAAGTGAGGCTGCTTTCTATGAGAATTCGGGCAAATTCTCTAGAGCAGTTATGAAATCCAGGAAAAAAGCACATGGCTATAAAGTGCTAAACTATAGACTCCAGTATATAAAACTTGATATATATTTTTTAACTGAAATAAAGAATTGAAGTTCAAGACTCCGATCATTTCAATGCCTAAAGGTTTGAAAATTTTATCGTGATGGTGAGGTTCAAGCTTTGTCACCTTACCAGTATCATGCTCCTTGAATATTTTGAAATAGTGGGAGATTGTTAGGTTTTAAGGGGTTTCAAAATAGAGTTTTATACAAGAGAGGTTTGTGGTTTTTCAAAAGTCCCACATTGGAAAAGTGCAAACTCTTCAAACACTATATATGTATTCCTTCTCCTTTATACTTCAAGTTATTTTGGGCTCTTTTGCTACAAGTCCTATGCGTGCACACGAGCCGGGCTTGGCTCGAGGATCTCGATCCGAAAATCGTTTAACTGGGTGCATGTCTGCGACGCATATCTTGCGTGATTATCTCGCGCAGGGGGTGCAAATCCCGGGTTGGCCTTCCTCGGGGGACCCATATTGTGATATAAAAATGACATACTTTTGCAAAAAATTATAATTTATTTTAAAACATTTTTCAATTAATGTTTTAAAACGTTTTTCATTATTCAAAACGTTTTATTAATGGGTTGATTAAAGCCCATTAAAAAATAACGTTCAAATTTCAAAATGTTTTTAATTAAGTAAATACTTAATTAAACTATTTTATTAATGGGACATTGTGCTGTTACTTAATTAAAGAATTTAATTAATGGGACGTTCAAAATTTAAATTCTTGAACGCTTTTTTTAAATGGATTTTTAATATTGAAACGTATTTTTAAATGGGTTTTTAATGGTGATTTTTAAATACCCCATGGCTATTTTTATTATAAATAGCACAACTAGGTTTAAACGAATGTATGTAGAAATTTCTTCCTCCTTCTCCTATTTCCAAAGTTTCTTTTCTATTGAGCACTTTCTCTACTGGAGTCTGGTTGATCTAAACTTGGTGTGCGACCAAGGGAGATCGTATTGTGGAGGCTATTGTATCCTGGGGGCGATTCCGGTTGAAAACCTCATCGCACTTGCGTTTATCCCAAGGGACATAACTTTTCCTAAAGAAAGCGTCCACTGACTTACCTCGACCAGCAATTGTTGTTCATCTTTTATAGATTTGAACCAACGCAACATCCCTCCACAACGCTATAAATTATTCGGTACTATTATTTCAGTTATTTCTATTTCAATAGCACTTTGTAGCTTTCATCTCTACAACAAAGATGTCCTTCAAAACCCTGTGAAAATTCTCTAGGTTAAACGTGTGACTTACAGAGTCCAAATCTAAAATCCATAGTGCTCAGAAATCATTATCAATATTTTAGTTCCTATCCAAACTTCACTCAATCTAGGCCCACTGCCATAGACTGATCATTAAAGGAAAAAAGGGTGATTTTGAGCATTTTAAATTTTGATTTTTTTGTATCAACTGTGGAATTGTATCATGGCATCAGATGATCCAGAGTTGCTATGTCTAGTAACTTTGGGCTATAGTTTATCAGAACGTTCGTTGCAATTCATGTAACTTGATTACTTGACCTATGACGAGCCACCTTTGCCTGATTAAATCCAGTCACATCATACGCTACTCTATTTAGAAATTGGAGCAAAGTTATTTTACTTACGTGATTTACACAGTTGGAAAGTTAATATGCAACAAATATAGCTACGCATTTTACACTAGTCCACAACAGTCCATATCAAATCGGATAGACCCAAATTTGGGCCATTGCTAAAACAGAGGGTTGTATATGGTATGAGCTAATTTAATTATCAAAGGTGGGCCTCATTTGGGTTGAATCAAGTAGAAGCCAGGTGAGCAGTGAGCACCACTCGTTATGGCAGCATGGGTTATTTATCTGTTTTCTAGTGTCATGTGTGCTTGAATTTATTTTATATTTTTCTTTTTTGGATTTTTTACAAATAAATTCCTTTTAAACTCCAATTTAACAGTACAAGCAAAGTCCTTGATTGATTTACTGATTTTCTTGGAAATTCATGACAAGATTTGTTGCCAATAGATTTGTTTCGTTTGCTTTAATTTTGTGACAAATCCTGCTGTTTGAATATATATCAAACATATTTAGGATAAAAAAAACGTGAAGATGGTGAGATCCAACTTGTTTTATTTAGTGCCTACATATATGACACAAAAACATATATCTAGGAACAGGCTGTTCGCAAATTGAACTTAGGGTTAGAAAAATAGACACAAAAACTTAAGATTTTCAACAGTTATGCTTAAAAACAAGCTGCTAGAGCTCCAAAATAGAAAATTGCCACTGAACGGCCAGGAAACTGGCATGAGCACCTCGTTCAAGGTTAAAATAACTTGTAGGAATAGAAGGTTCACAAATTAGACTCTTGGTTAGAAAACTAGACACAAAAACCTAGGATTTCTAACACTTAGGCTCGAAAATAGGCTGGCAGAGGTTGAAAATGGGAAACGGCCACCGAATGGCTCGAAAACTGGCACAAGTACCTTAATCGATTCCAAATCAATTTGTATGAACTGATGGCTAGTAAATCAGACTCCCAATTAGATAATTAAATGCAAAAACCAAGGATTTTTCTCGCTTAGGCTCGAAAATAGGCTACTGGAGGTCCAACATGGGAAACGTCCCCTGAAAAAATCGAAAATTGGCATGAGTTCCTCGCTCAAGGCCAAAGTGACTTCTATGAACTAACGGTTCACAAATCATACTCCCAATTAGAGAACTAGATGAAAAACTAAGGATTTTCCTCACTTAGGCTCGAAAATAGACCACTAGGGGTCCAACATGGGAAACGGCCCCCGAAAAGTCAGAAACTAGTATGAGCATCTTGCTCAAGGCCAAAGTAACTTGTGGGAACTGAAGGTTCATGGATTGGAGTACCAGTTAATGAATTAGACCTAAAAATGAACGATTATCCACACTTATGCTCAAAAACAGGCAGCCGGAGGTCAAAAATGGGAAACGGCTACGAAGTAGCCCAAAAACTAGCACGAGTACCTCGCTTGATGCCAAAGTAACTTGTAAGAACTGACAGCTTGCGAATTGGACTCCTAGTTGGAAAATTAGATGCAACAAGCAAGTATTTTCCTGACTTAAGCTCAAAATTTGGCCATCTGAGGTCCAAAATGGGAAATTGGCCTGAAAAAATTGAAGACCGGCATGAGCACCTCACTCGAGGCTAAAGTAACTTGTAGGAACTGACAGTTCATGAATCGGGCTCCCAGTTAACAAATTAGATCTGAAAATGTAGGATTCTCAACACTTAGGCTTGAATATAGGCCACCGAAGGTTAAAAACGGGAAACGGCCACCGGATGGCTTGGAAATCAGCATAAGTAGGAACTGATGGCTTGTGAATTAGACCCCGATGAAGGAATCAGATGCAAAAACAAAGGATTGCCTTGACTTAGGCTTGGAAGCATGCCACCGGAGGTTCAAAATGGGAAATAGGCACAGAAAAAAATTATAAAACAGTAGGAGCACCTCACTCGAGGCAAAGTAACTTGTAGAAACTAACAGTTCATGAATTGGACTTCGGTTAACTAATTAGACCCAGAAATGTAGGATTTCAACATTTAGACTTAAAAATAGTAGCTAGAGGTCAAAAAGGGGACACTATTGTTAGTGTCATTGTAAGAGTGTGTTGTCAATTACGTGATCAAAGTGTAGTTCAGTTCTAGAACGACCTAGTTCACCTCGAAAGTTCATTGAAGATCAAGCCAAGTTCAAAGAAGTTCAAGCAAGTTCAAGACCATTCTAGAAAGACCTATCAATGAAGACTAAGCAAAGAAGTTCAAGATCATTCAAGAAGATCCTCTGTGAGTGCCAAGGGATAAGGTAACTGTGACCCCTAGTGTCCATAGAAATAAAATAGGAAATTAGGGTTTTCAAACACCCAGTTTTTGTTCTACGGCTTGGACCACGGCTAAGCCGTAGATCCTACGACTCACTCTCCAGAGAGTATATTTTGGAGCTTTTTGTTCTACGGCTAACCTTACGGCTGCACCGAAAAATGTTACGGCTAAGCCGTAGTGTGTTTCATGGCTAAGCCGTAAAATCTACAGGCCACAATCCAGAGAGTGCACTTGGCCATATAATACCTACAGTTGACCTTGCGGCCAAGCCGAAAGGCCTTCACGGCTAAGCCGTAATGTAATTCACGGCTAAGCCGTAAAAATTACGGGCCACTCTCCAGAGAGCAGTTTCTGGGAAATTTCAGCTTACGGCTGACCCACGGCTAGGCCGAAAGGTGCTCACGGCTAAGCCGTATAAGGATTTACGGCTAAGCCGTAAGCCTAACCATAAGAAGGAATTTTTGTTGAATCTGGTCAAACTAGCCGTTGGATGTTGTCAGAACTTACGGCTAAGCCGTAGACCATTCTGTTCTTAGTCGTAGATCTATCCGTTGGAGCTCATCTGTATTTAAATAGGACCTCTCCCTTGCTCCAACCACTGAATTTATGACTGTGAAAATAACTAGTATAGCTGAGCCTTTGCACCTCCATTAAAATCATCTTCAAAGCTCCCACAACTACCTACTCTCCAACACCAAAAAGTGCCATTATTGTTACAAGAAGAGTAGTTGGTGATTTAGGAAGGGCTCCATTAAATCTGAGAGAATACCTTAGCCTTCCAAACCCTCTTAAAACCTTTTCCCTTGGCTGAGCACTCATCTGAAGATCTTCATCACCAAGGAGCAAGAACAAGAGGCCAAAGCTTGGAGGTAGTCTTTCAAGCATCAAGAGCACCACTCAAAACCAAGGTATACAATTCCTTGTTTAGGTGTTCTTTAATATTTCAATTCTCATTGCTGTATTTGGTGGAAGACAAACCACCGCATCAAAAATTGTTGTAGTTGGTGGACTAGATCAAGGATCAACCACCTGATCAAAAATCCTAGTTGGTGGAAGACAAACCACCGAATCAAAAACTGTTGCAAGAGGTGAATGTTATGTAAGTACCTCTTATTTAGTGGAACCAAGAGAGATTGCTCTTGAGAGTGGATGTAGGTCTAGGACCGAACCACTATAAATCACTGTGTTTATTGCTTGTTGTGTGTGGATGTTGCTTTACATTCTTGACACTTGAGTTGATCATCATTTCTAAGCTACATCTTTGTTACTCTAATTGCATTTCTACATACTGTAAACACTCACAACTCTGAATATCTCTCTTAATTTTATTGGGGACTCTCAATTTTAATTAATTTTTCAGATCGCCCACTAATAAAACCTAATTCTTGAAAAGAAATTTTTAATAGTCCTATTCACCCCCCCTCTAGGACTTGGTGAGATCTAACTATTACACTTTCAACTATCACCAGACGGCCTAGAAGTCAGCACAAGTACCTTGTTGGAACTGACGATTTGTGAATCGGACGCGGGGTTAGATAATTAGATGCAAAAACCAAGGATTTTCTTCATTTAGGCTAGAAAATAGTCCATCGGAGGTCCAAAATGGGAATGGCAATTGAAAAAATTGGAACTAGCACGAGCACCTCGCTTGAGGCCAAAGTAACCTGTAAAAATTGACGGTTCGTGAATCAGACTTTTGGTTGTGAATTAGACGAAAAAGCATAGGATTCTCAACATTTAGGTTCGATAATAAGCCATCAGAAGTTAAAAACTTGAATTGGCCAGTGAAGGGCTTGGAAACCATCACAAGCAGCTTGCTTAAGGCCAAAGTAACTTGTGGGAAATGACAGTTCATGAATCGGGCTCTCGGTTAACGAATTAAACCTAGAATTGTACTATTCTCAACACTTAGGCTCAAAAACATGCCGCCGGAGGTCGAAAATGGGAAACGACCACCAAACAACCCAAAAACTGGCACGAGTACTTTGCTTGATGCCAAAGTAACATATAGGAACTAATGGCTCACGAATCAGACTCCCGAGTAAAGGATTAGATGCAAAAACCAAGTATTTTCCTCACTTAAGCTAAAAAAACAAGCCATCGAAGGTCCAAAATGGGAAATTGTCCCAAAAGATTGAAAACCAACATGAGCACCTCACTCGAGGCCAAAAAGTAACTTATAGGAATTGACGGTTTATGAATTAAACTATTCTTTTAACCAATTAGACTTGAAAATGTAGAATTCTTAACACTTAGGCTCGAATATAGGCCGCCGGAGGTTGAAAACTAGAAACGGCCATCAGACGGCCCAAAAATCAGCACAAGTACTCACTTGATGCTAAAATGACTTATAGGAATTGACGGATCATGAATTAGACTCCCCGTTAATTAATTAGACCTGGAAATGTATGATTCTTAACACTTAAGCTTAAAAATAGGCCGCCGATAGTCAAAAATGGGATATGGCTACCGAACAACCCAAAAACTAGCATGAATACCTCGCTCGATGCCAAAGTAACTTGTAGTAATTAACGGCTCACGAATCAGACTCATGGTTAGAAAATTAGATGCAAAAACAGTGGATTTTCCTGACTTAGGCTCAAAAATAGGCCACTGAAGGTTCAAAATGGGAAATGGGCACCAAAAAAAGCAAAAACCAGTACAAGCACCTCGCTTGAGGCCAAAGTAACTTCTAGGAAATAACGGTTTGTGAATCAGACTCTTGGTTAATGAATTAGACCTGGAAATGTAGGATTTTTAACACTTGGACTTGAAAACGGTTGCTGGAGGTTAAAAATGGGAAACGGCCACCGAATAGCCTGGAAGTGGGCATGAGTACTTCACTCGATGCCAATGTAACTTATAAGAACTAACGGTTCACGAATCGGACTCTTGGTTAGAGAATTAGATGTAAAAACCAAGGGTTTTCCTCACTTAGTCTTAAAAATAGTCCACCAGAGTTCCAAAATGGGAAATGGCAATTGAAAAACTCGAAATTGGTACGAGCACCTTGTTAAGGCTAAAGTAACCTGTAGAAACTCATGGTTCATGAATCGGAGTTTTGGTTTGCAAATTAGATGGAAAAACCAAGGATTTTCAACATTTAAACTCAAAAATGGGCCTTTGGAGGTTAAAAAACTTGAAATGGCTAGCGAAGGGCCTAGAAACCAGAATGAGCACCTTGCTCAAGGCCAAAGTAATTTGTAGGAACTGATGGTTCATGAATCAGACTCCTTGTTAACGAATTAGATTGAAAAATGTTGGATTCTAAACACTTAAGTTGGAAAATAAGCCACCAAAAAAACCTACGAAAAGATTCTATGTATATACATGTTTATCTTACAATGTTAATTTAATTCACTGAAAAGATTCTAATATTGTTCTTTTCACTGTAGATTAATGGACGCTTCGAGGTCGGTTACAGACTTATAGTGGTGTTTTGGTAGTTCTTAGTTTATTTGTATTTGTATCTTAGACATTTATATGGGACGGTATCATTGATTGTAACAAATGTTATATAAGATGAATGACTTGATGAAAATAGCAATGGTTGTTTATTTATTAGAAAATCTTGCATGTCGACATTTGTTATGCTGGATATAGGTATATGAACAGGTTTATGTTGGATATAGGTGTATGAACAAGTTTACAAGAATATTATATTGAAAAAAATAAATGGTATATTTTTTTTTGTAAGAAATGAATTTTGTAGACAAAAATAGATATTTACAAGCGTTTTCTTCCGTTAGTAAATATTTTTAAAAATTAAGGTTTAATAAATATAAATTTAAACCAACCATAAATAACATCGATAAGTGTAAAATTTCTAAAAGGAAACATTTACCAACGTTTTAAAACATCAGTAAAGATTTATTAAATTTTTATTTAAAATTATGAATATTTTACCAATGTAATATAACGTTGGTAAAATGAAATTGAAATTTTAAATGATTTTACAGATGTAATTTAACATCTACAAAGGTAAATTGAGAATTGAAAAAAAGGAAATGATTTTATCAACGTGTTTTAATGTCGGTAGAAGTAAATTAAAATTTAAAAATAAAATGAAATGATTTTACTGACGTAATTTAACGTCGGTAAAGGTAAATTGAAAATTAAAAAAAACAAGAAATAATTTTTTACTGATGTGTCGATAAAACTAAATTGAAAATTTAAAAGAACAAGAAATGATTTTACCGATGTTTTTTAACGTTAGTAAAAGTAAATTGAAAATTAAAAGAAAAACAGGAAATGTTTTTTCCGATGTAATTTAACGTTGGTAAATTAAAAATTATCGTTGGTGAAAACCTAATTTTGGTTGGCAGAATTTTATTCTGTCGATAATGTCTTTTTCCCCATGGACTTTTGCTGACGAAATGATTTTAATGTCGGTAAAACTAAATTGAAAATTTAAAAGAACAGGAAATGATTTTACCGATGCTTTTTAACGTCAGTAAAAGTAAATTGAAAATTAAAAGAAAAACAGGAAATGATTTTTCCAATGTAATTTAACGTCGGTAAATTAAAAATTATGTTGGTGAAAACTTAATTTTGGTTGGCAGAATTCTATTCCATCGATAATGTCTTTTCCCCCATGGACTTTTGCTGACGATCAGCTGTTGCAAGTTTTTTCGTCAATAAATTTATTTACTGATGTTTTAGCCTCTTTTTGCAACGAAAATTTTCATAGCTATAAATATAAATTGCTGTAGTGTTAATTGGTTCGAAAGGAGCTCACAAATGCAAATAAGAAACTGTAGAAGAATGGGAAACTAGTTCCTTTTCCTTTCTTCATGACTAAAAAAATTTATGTCTTGTTGCAATGTAAGTATTATGAAAAAGAGAAATTTCGAGTCCCACATGCAAACATTTGAACCTACGTGACTCAAGGGTGCATTTGTTGATATCAGAAAATTGACTAACACGAATACTGATGACATAAATTCTAGAATTGGACTCAAACCTATGAAAACCCTGAGTCATTGAGCCATTAAATCTTTTTTAAATAAATATTTTGGTAAAATTAGCAGAAATACGCAAGTGTAGGTAAGGTAGTTGGAGTTACTATATTTTTTGCTGGACGCCCAATGTTCAATTCCCCACAACTGTATTTTTTTCCCTCAAAGTCCAAATATGGAGCCCGGTGGGTCCGACAAATTGATCAAATAAAAGGGGCCATAAGACCCATTCAAATAAAGAGCTCGTTGTGGGAGTTTTTGAAACTTCCCACCGACTCCCCCTTCACGATCTTTTGGGAAGGAGCAAGGTTCGATTCCATTTGGAAAGAAGAGATCATCTAATAGAGAGAGAGAAAAAAAAGGGGGGAAAAGAAAAGGAGGAGAAAAGGCAGAAGAAAGAAAGAAAAGAAGGTTAAAAAGGTTTTTTTTTTTTTTTTTTTTTGGCATCATCTTCTTGCCTACATCTCCGTCTAATCTTCTCCATCACAACGGAAAGCAGATTCGGATCCTTGTTTAAGAAGGAATTAGCCCTCCAATCCACATTGCATCTTCTCTATTGCATTTTCATCCCATCTTCCTCCTCACAACTTTAATGGAGATTTGGATTTGTATTTAAGGACCCTCCAACCACTATGTCTTTCATTCCATCCCCACCTGCTCCACCTTATCTCCTCCATTGCATTTTTAGCATCTCATCTTCCCCATATGTCACAACTTTTTCCCATTAAATAGAGATTCAGATCCTTGTTTTAAAAGGAATCTGCCCTCCAATCCTACTTATTTTCTCCATTCCATCTTTTGCACTGTATTTTCATCTCATCTTCTATACCTTCCTTTTCTCAAATGGAGATGTATACCCTTTGTCATGGTGTCATCGTCTGATTAAAAGAATGGAGATACATGAATCCTAAGGGCCCATTTGTTTATTTAACTGGTGGGGTGAAGTGAGGTGAATGGTAAATTTAAAAGATAAAAAAAATAAGAGGAGTTAAATCAATTCAATGATTGGTTTTTGTTTTTTAGTAAAAAGTGAATGTGACTTTTTGACTTTTTGTGTAAAAAGTGAAAATTTTTTGTTTGTTAGTGGAATAAAAAAGTAATTTTTTGAATTTTTTTTGTAAAAAGGTAAAAGAATTTTTTGGAGATGTGGTATTTTGATTTGACTCTTTTGGGTAGTTGTGTAGTGAAATGAGAGATGACTTTAACTTTACATTGAAGGGAAATAAACAAACGGGCCATAAGGGGCAGTTTGTTAATTTTACTAGTGGCGTGAAGTGAGGTAAATGATCATTTCAAAAGATTAAAAAAAAGAGAGGGGTTAAACCAATCTCATAATGAGATTTTATCTTTTAGTGAAAAGAGAATGTAACTTTTTTATTTTTTGTGTTAAAAGTAGATATTTTTTATCAGTTAGTAGTATGAGAAAATAACTTTTTGACATTTTAGTATAAAAGGGTTGAAGAATTTTTTTTGAAATATGATATTTTGATTTGACTCTTTTAGTTTATTATTACTTGAAATGATAGATAACTTTAACTTTGCTTAGAGGTAAAATTATCAAATAGCCCCTAGAGAGAAAGAGAGAGAAAGAAATTGGTCTACTAGTCTACTCATAAATAGAGCTTGAATCCACCCAGACAAACAAATCTAGGCCTACATTATACAATCATTTTTTTGTCCATCTTCATGGAAACCTAGAAAGGAAATTTGCTCTCCTTAAAAAATAATAATAATAATAAGAGGTTTGGGTTCTTGTCATAAAAGAACTCTACCAACCTTTCTAAAAGAAAAAAAATCATCATTAAAATAAAAATAAAAATTCAAAATCCCATTATATGGAACTCTACCTTCTTTCTTGAGAGCTCATTTAGATTATAGATTCATCTCTTTTTTTTTTCTGTTTTAATTTCTATTCCTATAATGAAGGGACCTAGAACTAAAACCCACCTTTTGTTTCAAAGAAAAGCATAACCGAAATAATGTAAATCCAAATTTTATGGACCTAACTAATACACTGAATGCTCTAAAACTGATGACGTACGCCAAATAAAGTCTTATAACTATTTTGGACCATAACAGATGTTCTATGTGGAAACCCAAATCCATGTCATTCTTCCTTACAAGATTGTGTCTGGATCTCTCTATCTTTTTCCAATGGAGCTTCAAACCGGAGAAGAATAATCCCCTCCTCGTTTCTACACCAAAGTAGAGTGAAGCCAAGAGCCTTGTCTACAATGAAGAAGTTGAACCCTCTAGAAGATCCAATATGTTGATTACAAATATTCCACCCATTCTCTATAGAAATTGTTGTACACATGTGTGAGGAAGCATGTAAAAGGTGAGGTAAAATAAGGTAATGTAAAATAAGTTAGATAAAGTGGTAAAGTAAAGACTTCACTTCACCAAATCTCTCATGATGTGTTTCTTTATAACATATATGGTGAACTAAAGCAAAGGTAAATGTCATATCATAGTAAATATGGGGTAAAGTAAAAGTTGGATAAATTATTGATAGGTCCTTAAAAATGCACCATTTCTTGTTCATTTTAGGGATTTTAAAGATTTATCCATTAGAATTCTCTTCATTTAGTTAGAGATTATGGCTTTATGGATTTCAACATCAATGTTGTGTCTTCATGCAAAATTCTTTGAAAATCCTCATTTCTCCATAAATTCATGAAACGTTCCATTTTTATAATTCCATTTGTTGAAAGTGTTTCAAATTCATATTTTCACAAAAAAATAAAATAAAATCAAATCAAATAACAATGGTTTTTATCATCATTGGGTAACTCAAGTCAAAACATTTTCAATGGTGTGAATGTATTGTGCCATTTTATGTAAACTAGGCCCGCATTAGTGCAATTGTGTCTTTTGGTCATAGTTGTGATTTTAATTAAAAAATCACTTTTGTGAGTTGGAAAATTCAAGAATATGGTCCCATTATCAACTTTTGTTGCCAAGCAAATATTTGAAAAGAAATTCAAGCAAGACTTGAAGGGAAAGAAGAAATTTGAAGAAACTGAAGAAAGATGTAAAAAAGAGCACATGAGGTACCCCACATAAGCACATGCTGTGGGACAGCCAACCTTGGTCCACTTTCACCCATCTTTGTTCATCAAAATGGGTCTCATTCAAGTGCTAAAAATGCGAAGAAGCAATCTCCACCACTAGAATTCGGATTTGAGGCCAAGAAGATGAAGATAACATGTAAAACAAGAAAGTTGTGCAAGAAGAATTTCCGGAATTGGAAAGTGTATGTGGACGTCCACTTCCCCATGCTATTTGACTTCAAATTGTGTTGGAATTAGAAGACTTTACCTTCTAATTTATATCTTAATTCAAAGCAAAGAAAGGAGATCTTATGAGAAAGAAAAGGTGGTTGTTTCAAGAGATAATTAAACATGGATTGGAATTATTGTCCCAATCCAGCCAGCCTTAATGCAAAAACAGGGCAGCATGTAACCGTGGATTCGACTTCATAAAAATCCAATGCAATTGAAGATTTGAAAAGAGCACTCAATGAAGAGATATTTCTATTAAAGGTGGGCCATTTAAATCTATTTTAGCTCCCACACTTTCTATCTTTCCGCAACGTTAGGAGCAAAGAAGGAAATTAAAGAAGTACAAAATCTACATAAGGAGTCCAAGGGAGTACACGTAGAAGAGTCCGCATACCCACTACCCTTCATTCTCCCCACTCTCCATCGCACGTCCACCTAGGTGGGAACAGCCAGCCCACCTTTGGATGCCATCCTCCATCCATTCCATCATCATCATCATCTTTCTTGTTCAATTACAGTCCCTTGGTGTGAAGAACAAAGATCATGGATTTAACAAAGATCATGGATTATGTGCGAGTTCCTTGATGTTCTTGATCTAGGACAACGATAGTTTCTTTTTCTAGTTTGAATTATTTTTTAGGATTATTGGTTGTATTAGTCCGGTTTAATTTAAAAGACGCATTTAATGGGGTCAAGGTGTCACGCTGTGTTTGTGTGTGGCGACAATACGAACTTGGTGCAGTATTTTTGTGGTCTTTTATTAACTCTGCCAATATGATATTCTAATTTCCCATAATAAGAAGAGCAATAATTCTTTTTATCTTTATTCTTTGTCCTTTATATTTGAATGATTTTATTTCTGATTTTTAGTTTAATGCTTGTTTTAGTTATCGTTTTGCAAGTGGTGGTCTAATTGTTTTCATGGTCTTGTAGTTTAGTAGTTTCTAGGATTGTTTTAGTTTAAGATTTTTAGATTAGGATATTTATTTGGGATTATAATCTTTATTTTGGAGTTGTAATTAAATTTCAATTTTAGATTGGCAGAGATTTATTTGTATAGATTTTATTAGGTTAGCATTAGTTTTGCAATTAGGATAAGTTTTTTGTGAAATCTAACTCCCTGTTGATATGATCCAAGTCTCCTCCGGTAAAACAACAATTGACAACCTTCCACTTGGGGTTCACATTAATCAATTATATGGTGAAGTAAAATGGAGGGAATGGTAAATGTCACATCATGGTAAAAGGTGAGGCAAAATAAGGTGAGATGAAGTATTTGGTGAAGTAAAGTGCTAAAGAGAGTTGTAAAGTTTTTTTTTTATTTTTACTTTACACTTCATTGTACTTTACCATGGTTTTAAGTGATACAGGAAAAGTAGCTTATGGTAAAAAAAAATAAAGAAAAATGTGGCAGTTGGACTTTACTTTGCTACAGTACTTTTTTATCCAAGCATTGTAAATTACACATAAAATTAAAGTACTTAATAAGAAATTACTTTAATAATGAACTTTACTTTAATCGTAACACCTTCCAAATGACTAAATTTTAAAAATGTAGTATTTTTCAAAAATTCCCAAACAACAAAAAGATTATAGTATTTTAATATCACACTATTCTATTCTATACTAGTTTATTCTTAAAATATTTAAATATATAAATATTTTACTCTGTAAACATCCAAACAGAGTCTTAGCTCCTAAGAAAGCCGAGTACAATTATCAAAATACTCCTGATCCGTAACTTGGTCACTCGCTAATATAATAGGCCAATCCCTTAACTTGAATACAAGACATAAACCGAACATGTTCCATCAACTTCAACACGATGTTTATATTAACCATAAGCTGCAATGAAATGGATACCTGAGGAAAGGAAAATTACAAATACAATTAAAAGAGTAGTGAGTACTATCATAACCCGAGCTCAGGCTTCCCTTATTTAGGATAATATTTGAGGTGTGACATGCATACTCCTGTGAAGTTTCTTCTCAAAACAGTTTTAAGGCAGAATTCACAAGGGATACATACGATCTTCATGCATGTGAGGGCTCCTCAACGACATTTCTCAACAAGTGTCTTTAGCGGAGTTCTATAATTATCACCTATACAATTCAGCATCCACATACTATCATAGTATGAATAGTCTATGCATTCTTAATAATTCAACAGATATAAGAGGTAGATTTCATTTATCATAACTGAGAGTATGATAGACCCCAAAATGTCTACCCATAATAAGTATATGTATGATGTGTCTATCTAGTATGTATGAAGTCTATACAAGTCCAAAATACACAAAAACATTACCATCTCTAAATGTCTAATAGATAATTGAAATGGATAATATGATATACTCCTAACCCAAAATAAAACCAAAATGTATATCTTAGCTGACATTCTCTGTAAGCTAAGGAATAAAACACATCCTCAACTATCCATTTTTGCAATCTTAGAGGAACCTCTGGGGTCTCCTCCTACGTCTCCAGACCCTCTTTAGGACCAGGGTTGGTATTTATGCCTACTATAACATCAATTCGATAACTGTGAATATGACAATTCAGCTAAATACAAGCTATTGTAAAATAATGCATGTTGTTAAGTCCTTAAGAATATACGATTAAAGTGTTGAATTATTGATAGAAAAATTTATTAAATGGTTTATGCTTTAGTTAAGTGTGCTCTTTTATGAGAGCTAGACAAATCATGTGGGATATAACTAGTGCCCAAGGCCTATGTACAGTCTGATTATCCGATTGGAGTTCTAGATACTCCTATTATCTACTACAATAGCCAAACTTAGTCCATAGTTCTTTTAATTTCTAATCTCTTTTCACTCTTCTTTATTCAATTCAATTTAGTGTATTAAAAGAAAAAACTGATAAAGAAATGATAATCGACAAATAATAAAACAAGTACTACCACTCTATCAATTCATTGGAGAACAATTATATTGCATCTCCAGTATACTAGCATTCCCAGGTTGATAAAATCAAGGAAAATAACTAGTTTACCCTAAACTAAATACCCATCGTCTCTACTCGCTTATTCCGATGTAGTTTTAGGTTAGCCAATGTATGACTATCCTTCTTTGATGTTACATTGTATATGAGTTTGTACATTGAGTCCCTTAAACCTACACCAATGGTTAAGTGTTAGACTGACTGGGGAATATACACAAGGAATCTTAGCCTTAAAAATCGCTTATGCATTCTATAATTCCTTTGGTCAAAGTTAAAGGTCTATGGTTCTATTAGTAAGGCCCTACAAGGTCTTGGACACCCAATGAGCCTTATTTGGTTACAGTTTATACTATAATTACCTTCTAAGATAATTATAGATAGGTCTTTGATAAAGAAAAATAGCAAAAAAGGGTTCAAGACCCAAAATAGGACCCCAAACCAAAGGGTCAACCCGATCGAGGGCCCAAACCAACTGGTTAACCGATCAATTGGGCTTAGAACCCGAGGGCTAAATCGATCAATTAGGCGTCAGGTCTTGACACGAAGTTAAGTTTAGTTCAAAGAAGTTTCTCACTACAACAATTAACAGTTTTAGCGATGCTATTTTTCGTCGCTAAAAGTATTCAAAACGTCGGCAAAGCTTTTTACCGACGAAAAAATTTTCGCCGCCTGGACGTCGGTAAAAAAACGTCACCAAAATATTTTACCGATGTTTTTCAATTTCGTCGGCAAAAGTCCCATTTACCGACGCACCATGGGACTTTCACCGACGTTTTTTAACGTCGGTAAAAGTTAAAAAATTTCATTTCAATTAGATAATAATAGCTTTTACCAACGTTTTGGAACGTCGGCAAAACCATGTTTTACAATATTAATTTTTAAAAATTGTATATACTTTTGCCGACATTAAAAAAACGTCGGTAATGTATTTATTTTTAAAAAATAGAATTTTACCTTTGCCGACATTTTTAAGAAAATTTTCGTCGCCAATAATTTTATTTTTAAAAAAATACAATATTTATTTTCTCATTATAATTTGAATTCTTTAATTTTTTTATTTTTCCTTTGCCGACGTTTTTGAACATCGGCAAAACCACATTAGAAGAGAGAGCAGAGAGAGCGAGAGTGAGAGAGAGAAAGAGAGTAGAGAGCGAGAGAGCGAGAAAGAGAGATTGGAGAGAGAGCAAAGAGAGAATGAGAGAGAAAGACCGGAGATAGAGAGCAGAGAGAGCGAGAGAGTGAGAGAAATAAAGCAGAGAGAGAGCGAGAGAGAGAAAGACCGGAGATAGAGAGCAGAGAGAGTGAGAGAGTGAGAGAAACATAGCAGAGAGAGAGCGAGAAAGAGAGCAGAGAGAGAGCGAGACAGAGATCGGGGAGAGAGAGATTGGGGAGAGAGAGAGGGCAGAGAGAGCGAGAGAGAGTGAGAGAAACAAAGCAGAGAGAGAGAGGAATCTGGGGGCGAGAGAGAGCTACTGATCAGAAATAGTAAGAGAAAGAGAACAGAGAGAGAGAGAGGAATTTGGGGACGAGAGAGACAGCGAGAGATCAGAGAGAGTGAGAGAAAAAGAGCAGAGAGAGAGGATCTAGGGCGAGAGAGAGCGAGAGAGCAGAGAGAGTGAGAGAAAGAGAACAGAGAGAGGCTCTGGGGCGAGAGAGAGCGAGAGAGCAGAGAGAGTGAGAGAGAGAGCAGTGAGAGGATATGGGGCGAGAGAGCAGAGAGAGTGAGAGAAAGAGAGCAGAGAGAGAGGATTTGGGCCAGAAAAAGCAAGAGAGCAGAGAGAGTGAGAGAAAGAGAGTAGAGAGAGGATCTGGGAGAGAGAGAGAGGGAGAGGGCGAAGAGAGTGAGAGAAAAAGAGCAGAGAGAGAGGATATGGGGCGAGAGAAAGCAGAGAGAGAGAGAGAGAGAGCAGAGAAAGAGGATCTGGGGAGAGAGAGCAGAGAGAGTGAGAGAGAGAGCAGAGAGAGCGAGAGAGAGTGAGAGAGAACGAGAGAGAGCGAGAGAGTGAGAGCAGAGAGAGCGAGAGAGAGTGAGAGAGAGAGAGCGAGAGAGAGAGCAGAGAGAGCGAGAAAGAGAGATTGGAGAGAGAGCAGACAGAGAGCGAGAGAGAGAGAGAGCAGAGAGAGCGAGAAAGAGAGATTGGAGAGAGTAGATAGAGAGCGAGAGAGAGAGAGACCGGAGATATATAGAGAGCAGAGAGAGTGAGAGAGTGAGAACAGTGCGAGGGAGAAATTTGGGCGAGAGTGCGAGCGAGAAAGAGCAGTGCGAGGGAGAAAAAAATCCAATTTGGGGCGGGAAATTGAAATGGTGGCGCCCAAGCTTTTACCGACGGTTAATTTTCGTCGGCAAATCAAAATTTCATCGATAAAAGGTATTTCAAAATTTCAAAACTTTTACCGACGTAAATTTCAAAAATTTCGTCGGTAAAAATATTGCTACAGTGAAAAAATTGTCTTCCCAAGTACATACTTTTACCAACGTTATCCGAATTCATCGGCAAAAAATTTCATCAGTGGTCCAAGTACATACCATTGCCGACGAAAACTATAAACATCGGTAAAAGTAATTTTTACCGATGTTTTTCGACGATGATTTTATAATTTCATTGCTAAAAATTATCATTTACCGATATAAATATGTGGTTGAAAATTCAGCTTTTAGAGACATTTAAGAAAACGTCGGTAAAAGTAACTTTTAGCGACGTTTTCTAACAAACGTCGCTAAAAATGACTTTTAGCGACGTTTTTTAAAAAAACATCGCTAAATGTCTAACTGTTACCGGAGATAAATGTCTAACTTTTAGCAACGATTTTTTTCTAAAAAACGTTGGTAAAAGTAACTTTTAACGTTTTTTTGAAAACGTCGGCAAAAGTCAACTGTTAACCGAGATAATGTCTAACTTTTAGCGACGTTTTAAAAAACATAGGTAAAAGTCACCTTTTCACCGACAAATTTATATGCGTCGGTAAATAATAGCCTTTAGTAACGAAATTTTAAAATCATCGCCAAAAAACGTCGCCAAAAGTGCAACTTGTTGTAGTGTCACTCTCTCTCTCCTCATTTTTACTTGTAACGAACCACCAGTTTCATCCATTCAAACCACATTTTTATATGAGGTGTGGTCTTCCAACACCACGAACATTCTCCATTCCAATACCTATTTAATCAATTGAGTAACATTCATCCAATGACAGGAAAAACTAGAATAAGGCTGTAATTTACACATAATAGAATTTAATTCATCCATTACTAGCATGCATTCATCTAACAATGCTTATACTTACCTTTGTATGGTGTTTGCTATAGCTTTTATCAATTTCTTTGCATATGAACAAGAAAATCCCCAATCTCAACCCTAACATTGAAATCCTATAAAAGTGGTAATGAGCATGGATGCATGTTATGAATAAGAGTCTACATGACTCATTTTAGGAACAAGGAAGAGCAATTAAGTGTTTGAGATGGAGTTCTTACCTTAGAACTCTGTAGAGAACAGGAGGATAGGTTTCTTTTGCAATCTAGGTGTGTAAGGAGAAAGAGAAGATGGGGAAGAAGAAGTTGGGATCTCAAATTCTCATAATTGCCAAATCTTGGATTCCAACTAGATTTGAGAAGAAGAAAATGAGGAAGAAGAGCCCCAGCTGATGAGAAAAAAAAAAAGAACAAAGAAAGAAAAAGGAACAGTCGATTGAGAGAGGAGTTGTGGGTTTTAAAGTGAGCAACTTTCTGAATTTACGAGCAGACCCAATTTCATAAACATATTTTCAGTTTAAGTCATTTAAGAATCTATTTGATTCAAATGAGGTTCCATGATGTGAGGTCCTTTATGAATATTGATGTACTCAACACGATATATGTGACGACGCCAATACGATGTGTAGATGATGTAGAATCATAAAAACAAAAATTACAAAAAGGGCTCAACACTGTTTAATCGAGGTAGAACCAACCCAAAACTTCCTATCCATGGCCCAACCCAATTCAAATAAATGCAATCAGACAAATTAAGATTAAGTTAGCATAATTTAACATTAAACATGATTAAATAAGATACAACTATAATTTATTAATATAAATCATGATTAAATTGTGTGACAGGGCGTCACAAGTACTATGGAAAAGTAAAACATTGATAAGTATCAAACATGAGATAATCTAATAATCATATTCATGGCATAGGAGCATTTCGACCGCTTAAGCCATGGTGGGTCTCGCATCTTTGTCCTCCTTGACACACTACAATGCGACTCTGACAAGAATTTCGGTCTCGATTGGATCATATGTAGTGCTAATTTCTGGATTTATAATTTCCTCGATCCTCCCTGCATTCTCATTGGTTGCACACATCGTCTCCCTCACCCATGTAACCAAATTTTGGGATTCCTTCCCATCTACTTCATTGCTGGCATTGAATTCAAAAGAGCATCTTCTGGTCACCATCTCCAGCAAGACAATTTTATAGCTATAGACATCGACCTTAGATGTAATTGGTTGATTCAAGATCCACTCCGGCGCCATGTATCCTCTAGTCCCCCTAATCTTTGAGATGTTAGAAGTGTTTAATATACCACGTCTGTTTCGAAGCTTAGACAGATCGAAATCAGCAACCTTTGGATGATAATTTTCATCTAAAAGTATGTTAGTATGTTTTGGGGGTTGACATCACAGTGGAGTACCCACTCGAGGCACTTCTCATGCAAAGAAGCTAGGCCTTTCGCCGTGCCAATTGCAATCTCGAACCGCTTCTCCCAATCAAGGCCAGGGGATGACAAGTTATCAGCTAGTGTTCCACGTCCCACGTACTCGTACACCAAAAGCTTATGCTTCCTTTCAGCACAAAAGCCCCACACCTGTATCAAATTCATGTGATTTATCCTCCCAATTATGCTTATTTCAGCTAGAAACTCTGCTTCTCTTTGATTTACTCCTCCAGGTCACTTCACAGCAACCACTCGTGCATCTGGTAGTATTCCTTTATACACAACTCCCCCTCCTCCCCTTCCAATCACTTCACTGAAATTCTGAGTTGCCTTCTTCAGCTCTGGGTACCTAAATCTTTTAAATCCAGTGGCAGTAATCACACCCCATTTCTCTATTACACTTGAACTGTTGTTTTTATATATGTACCACCACCCCATAAATATGCAAATTAGCTCTGTGCCACCGATTATAGCCGCAAACCAAAAGAGGTATTCTAATGAGCTGTTTTCTTGTTTCTGCTTATATGCCTTATCCAATTCTAAATGGGCACTAGGATCACACCTCATCACAGTAGTTTCTAACGGAACACGGTCTCTATCAGATATGGTCCCATTTATTGGCACCTTGATGTGTAGAGTCCCATTAAATGCTGGTGAACGGAAGCCATTGCGTAATTGCGTCTTGGGGAAGCACTGTCCTTTTACTATTGCGCCCTGGGGCTTTGTACAAGAATGCCATGCAAGGATATGACTCCAAGCATATGTTCATGCATTGTTGGAGTGATAAATTATTAGTAAAGTTTAAATCATAACCGTAGAATTCAGTATTAGGAAGAGTGACGAACTTTGAGTCAAGGGGGTCACATGAAAGATAAAATGTTGACCAGCATCCCTGAGACAAATCGATTGGGTCTTTCAGCTTGAATCCTGGAGGACATGAGCTACTTCTTTGAGATTGCTCATAAACACAGATACCGTTGGGTCCACATAGGCCATGCATACTACATATCTCTGCGATGGCTTGCCATGAAATCCCCCAAGCTCCTTTCTCATCAAGTATATACAATCCAAGGTTCCCATCATAACCACTGGTCAATCTTCTTATGGGTCCTTCCCCAAAATCAGAAGCGAAGCGTTTGAAATCATCTGAAGATTGGAAATAACCTGACAAATCGAATGCTGCGATCCTACTACTGCTGTATGTTGATCGTCCAGCATCCCAAGTTACAAGGCCTGGATCAGGCCAATAGGTGCTCGAAATGTTTGGGCTACTGTAAAGTAGCCGCAGGATATTATCATTATCAAAGAAGAACGAGTAGAATCAAGAATAATAGTTAGTTTGGCTCCGAGATGCAATAAGCTTCATTTCCCTAGTGAAAAGTTGTAGCGGAAGTAGAGTGTCGGTTGGGAAATCGAAGCTTTGCCATAGAGTGGTGTTTGTAGAGGTTTGGAGAATGAGATTACCTGTGTTTAGTAACCTCAACTGAACCAGTGAAGCCGAAGCGGTGTCAGTTTTCAAACAGTAGATCTTCCTGCATCCATGAGAAGAAGATTACCACCTTTTTCTAAGGAAAGCGTGAAGCGCCTTCCATTAACAGGATGGTCTCTATTAGCCATCCAGATCGGTGTGAAGTTGATAGAATTAGTGAACCATACCGCAAAGGCATATGCATTGTCGCCCACACTATGGAATCCAGCAGAGAAAGTATTGTCTCGTGAAACAATAATGTCGTCTATTCTTTGGACAGACAGCGATGATCCCCTGCTCAGGTATTCTAATGTTGCAGAGATGTGAAGGAAATGGTTTGCAATGACAAAAAGAAAGAAGCGACACATAATTTCTGAAGAGTTTAGGTGTTCAATTATCCTCTCCCAGATTGAGATTATGTTTGGATGACAAAAAGTAATGTCTCGTTCTTTACATACATTTGTTGATAGTTCAAGGGTTATAAATAGAAGATCAGATAACATTTTTTTCTTTTTAAAATATTTTAACTGTGGAAAAAGGTCCAAAGGCCTGAAAACAAATTTCTGCAAGTCTTAAGTCAAAAGCTGGAAAAAAGATTCTGGGTCCTCCATGTCAGCTTCCAAAGTAGGAAACTCTGTTTTTGTGGGCTAACCATGCAAGAACCATTGGTAAATCAGCATATGTTAGAATCTAGCTGTGTACAAATAATCAGGTTTATTAAATATTGAAAGCTATAAAATTTTAGTGAAGTAGAGATTAGAGAGCTTTCGGCCAGCAATGAATTCGAATTTCCATTTTTTTCTTTTGTCAATGGTCAGATCTATGTGAATCTTTTTTTTTTTCCTGTTTTATTAGTTTTGGTTGGTCAGTGAGCTTTACAAATCTTCCATGTCTCCTGTTCTGGAAGCAAAATTCACAATGAGTAGTTAGAGATCTATGAAAACAATGACGTGGTCTTGACGGCAATTCAACTTTCGAGGTAGGTTTCTTCAGTAGACATGGGGCAAACTTTCTGACGGCTCCTGGCCGCGGGACCAAAGTGACCATTCTTTTCATATCATAGGTTTTTTTTTTCTTTTTTGGTAAATGCTTTCCACATTATTATAGTTAAAATATGGGGAATTGACATTAGGACGGCTAATAGGCTATAGGTCAACCGTCGATTTATTAGCTAAAGCGGAAGTGAACCGACTCCAGTCAAATAAACCATTACATTTGGGCCAATGTTACAGGACTTCTACAGCTTCTAAAACATTAGTCCAGACGCTTTTGGCCCGTGCATCCCAAATTTTGTTTTTCAGGGAGCCACAGTGGTTAGTTATTATTATTATTATTATTATTATTATTATTGTTTTGAGGGCCCATTTGTACACAACCCTCCCACAACAGTTTCTGAAAATTTTCGTTCTAGTAAAAAATGAGGCTACCATGAGATCAATTACAATAAAAGAATTACATTAGCAGATCCTGACGAGATATGGATCCTCTCTGATTTGCCAATAGCTTCATAGATATGGGCCTGATTTTAATTTGAGTTGTTAATGGGCCGTACGACTCATACTATTTTTTGGGTCAAGTCATCTGGGTAATGGGGCATGCAATGTTAATTTGCAAATCGTTTTCTTTTTGTGCAAGGTGTCCAAAAAGGAGATACGATCGATTGCCTGTTTGACAGGCATTGGGCTAAGCATGTACACATGCCCCATTAAAAGAAATGGCCCAATTTCACTGAAACCCAGGTCATATAGGTTGGATTTGTCATGTATTTTCAGACATGATCAATATGGGGCGAGCTATGTGAAGTTAAATGTGGTTCAACTTGTTGGCAATAAATTGAATGGATCTTGATGCATGCAGTCGACAGAACTTGAATGGATCTTGGTGTAAGCACTTAACTCAAATGCGTCCTTTCACCACGGATCCAGATTATGAAACTTGACTATGATAGCATTCCCCTTACATTGAATCAACGGTGAGGATCCGCACCCTCTATCGCAAATGTCCATACTGAGCAAATGTGATCTAGTATGGATTCCTACTTTCTCCCTCTTAAAACCGATCTTCAGTCGTTAACTACTTGTGGCTTACAGAGAGTAACCATAAACCAAGGTATTAGTGCAGATGATGTCTTCTTTTGCCGATTAAAGAAGCAATTAAGATCAATGCTTGTTTCCTCTTCCAGTTTAATTAAATACAAGCCTAGCATTGTGCAATTAGAATCCATTGAATCCAAGTTAATTTTCAAAATCAATTAAAACATTTGTCCTCCCAATTAAAAGTAAAGGTGAGGTCATACCGGTTGGGCTTCCAAATCAATGGATTAGTACAAAACCCTGACTATTCCAACCTTGCTAGCAAGACATATCTGTAAACGATTAATACAAAATGAATAGCTGTTTGTTTTAGAAAAAAGTGGGCATAGGGCTTCCTTCTTCTTCGAAGTGTGGGATTTCTCAACCATTATAAGTGAGGGTTAACTTGGATCTGGTGATACTTTGGGCTATTGGCATGGAGATCGAGTTCGCCAACCCTAATTAAGTGAAAATCTCATATATATATATATATATATATTTATCAATAACAAAGCTTATTATCAGACATATATACCAAAGATATACATCACCAATTTCAGCTAGAGGTAGCAATTAGGTTGGATTGTGCTAAACAGGTTGGACTCATTTATTAAACGGGTCATGCAAGCCTAATCAACATCGGAGCCATTTATTAAACAGGTCAAAAACACCTTACCCGCACTCACAACGGGTTAACATGACCCACTTTAGTTTGCATAACAATTGCATGTTTATGGACCGGGTCGACCTGCATAACCTAAACCCATTTAGTGAGTCATTGGTTTCAACCATGGCTCTCTACATGATCAAAATTAACTTGTAAGCTTAACATGGGTCCCATTTCATTTCAACAATCATTTGAGGTGCATTACCTCGTTTTCCATCGATAAAAAGTGGGGCGACGTCAATTAACCTTTTTGTTTCTCATGCATTGAACCAATTTGTGCAAACTCTAGCCATTTTGTGAATGTGCTAATGGTGCTCAACTTCATTTCAAGAACATAAGAGCCTTTTTATTAAGGTTTTCATCCGTAAAAGGTGGAGAGTAGGGAAGAAAACAAGGAATGTTGCACGATGAAAGTGGACAAAATCGTGAAGACCTCTAGATTCATTGCTCACCTTCTTAAATAGGTTTAGGTTCTCAATAAACACAAAGATTAATTGGCTTAATTATGCCGGCAAAGTGGGTCAACCCTAATCCGATTCATTTAAATGCGGGTTCAGAATAATTGACCTGTGAACAGCCCATCTATCACGTGGGTCAGATTAAGCGGATTAAATATGTGTTAGGTCAGTTTGGCGGGTTGGATCATGTTCAGACGGCCCTAATTTTGGCCAGTAGACACTATGATCAGTGGCCTGTCTTGACCCACACGACCAACTAAATATAGCTAAAACACTCATTTCCAAACCAATAATGATCACAGGCCCACCTTTGGCTAATAAACATATTCTAATTCAATACAGTGCGAATCTTGACCAAAAAATAATAAATAGCTAGATTTTTTATGATGTGCTTGAATATAGCTTGTTAATAGAGGTGTTTGTTTGAGATTTGTTTAGTCTGATTTGGTAGTTAGTTGCATTGAATTTCTAAATATGAGGTAATGAGGAAGAAGATTTCTAACCACCTTTGAAGATTTTGAATAACCTTTCCCTGGGGTGAATATCAGATTGGGCCCGATGAGTGACTTCAATTAAAGATAGTATGGGTTAGTTCAATTTCGGTTTCCACGTCACGGCCTCCAACTTAGACGAAACTGGGATAATGACAAAGTGTTCTTTCCTACAGTTTTCATTATCATCATTGTCACGGCCTCAAAACTGGCCTAGCATAATGGTCCGCATCACGGGCGTGACATGGGGATTTATGTAATTAAATATTTATTTTCCCTAGGAACCCGTGAGGATAAACCATCATGCAATATTTAGTGAAAGCCTATATCATTGTACAACTTAAAGTGCAGATCTTATTAGATTCCATGTTGCCTCACTAATGTCTCGCATGTGTATACTCTATACATATTATTAACATAGTATATACATTAAACAGGGCTAGACAAATAAATAATAGAATAATCCGATTCCCATATATTCAAGTTCAACAAGTACAAAAGATGTTTTAATTACATTTTCCAAAATAAAATCACAAGAGGCCATAATGTTAAAGATAACAAAACTCATAAGTAAAAGTTCCACAAGGTGACGATATCTCCTGTGCCATGTGCCAAGTATGGTTTCTATATGATATCTTCTGCATAGCAATCACTCACGTCCAGCACTTCCATAGCCATCAGCTCAAAATCAACACGAGGGAAGGGTAGGGTCATGCCTACCTACACAACACCAAGTGTATGTTTGACAATAGCCTGGCAAGGTGCCGATAATGGTAACACATCATATATCAAAATGGAGTAGAGACATGCGAGACTAAACGATATTAATATTGTGCAACACTAGGCATGTTGGTGCAATAAAAAGTAAAGCATGTTGTACATGAATAGTAACGGCTTACAAAATCAAATTAAATAGGTCAAAACATGAATTTGTACTTGTAGTTTGGTGGCATCCACATTGCTATGTTCCTAGTAATAGCATGGGTGTGTGCCTTGTATAACAAGGGACGCAAAACATTATTATCTAGTGCATGCTCCTCATAACTGAGAGTAGCAGTATCATATTGTAAAATAGGTGAGAGGTACCACGACCACTCGACGCAGAAGTGAAATACCAAGAGCATGCATAATAAAGTGAGGTACCAAGTGGCTTTGAGCCAACTATCAATGGCTACATTACAGCGAGCAACGTGTAATCATGAAATCAAACTAAGTGGGATTAATCTATGTGGTGCCAACTTTGGGTGTCCAAGTCAAAGGGTCCAAGTCTTTTCTATTTTTATCATCTCACAAATCTCGAAAGTTCAAGACCCCTGATAGCACCCTAAGGGTTTGAGGTCTACCTGTATCCTCAATCCTTGCAAAGGGATTCATCATCTTGTTCGCCCCTTTTTGAATAAACGACGAAAAGACACATAACAGAAAAAAAAAAAAAAAGAACACCGAACTTTTCCACTTCTTCCAATTTCATGTTTATTTTTAATGGGTTCTTTTATATTCTAATCTCCCAGGTATAGGCTATTTACATGTATTATTTCATCCCCACCCCCCCCCCCCCCCCCCCCCGGTCAATCTCATATGATCAACACTTAAAAAGAAACAGTAATAATTTACATAAAATAAAAGAACAAAGGAGACTAATATGAAGATGTATGCCGCCTTCTAGTATTTTAAGTCGATCGAGCAGTCTTAGTAGCCTATCCCTCGTTTTCCTTAGATGTGGAATTCCAAGGGGAGTTAGAATGAAGGTTGCCACCAATGAATTTCTTATCACATTATATGAATGGGTTGGCCACGGTTTTACCCATATCACCTTCAATTCCTAAGTAAAGGAAATGGAGAAAGTCTCGAAAGACTTGTCTTCTTCGAAGATCCTTTCGATCTGAGCCACTACCCTTCTGATTATTTTTAGAAGATCAAGTACCTTTTCGATGAAGTTGAAGTCAGAGATTGGAGAAGCTGAACTATTACAACGTTCTTGAAGAAAATCAGAAGAGTCTTATGCTTCGAAGTCATGTCTTGTGTCCTAGAATGGCTGCCCAAGGGGATTATTTATATCCTCTAAGAGTCTTTTCCAGCCATTTGTGATAAGGAGAAGATTGAGCAAAACTTGATTCGTAGAGGGTAGTAGACCGTGCATTTGTGTGGTTGGCTACCCTCCCACAGTCAGCTTTGTGAGGTGGCAACAAGATATTCATCCTTGAATCATATTAATTAGCCTAAAATTAGCTTAAAACGATTTGACTAGATCTCAATCGGCTAGTAAATGAGTTGTCAAAATTTACAACGTTGGCCAGATTTTCTTTTGTCGGCCACTATTATTACAGCCACTGACTTGTTCAGTCGGCTAGTATACCTTTGGCCATTGTTTTGTTTAGTTAGCCAGTGTGTACGTTTTTCACTTTTTGAAGTGTTTTGACTTGTTTTCTACTTTAAGCTTTAAGGTGTCTTCTTAGGCTTTGTCCTTGAGCTGTTTGTGCTTTGTTTTGCTAAGTTTGAGTCATGTTTGAGTCTTGCCCTGATTTTAAATTATTGAGATGCTTGTGGATTTCTTCCAAACTTTTTTGTAGCCCAACAAATTCTACCTCAAGGTGCAATGCTAAAGGATTTTTCTTGTAATTGTTGTACCTCGAAAGATGCTGATTTGAAAAGGATGTCTTCCCTACTTTTTGCTTTCATCTTTTCACAAATGCTTTGTAGACATTTGTAATCTGGGAGCTACTTTCTCATGGTTCCTGAGGTTTTGAAGAAGCTAGGGATTCTTGTTTTGAAGAATGGAAAATGGGTTGGAATGTGGAGATTTGATCTCCTATATCCTATCTTCACAGGGATTGTTTGTTTTCTCTATGTAAATGAGGTTTTTTCTCGAGGTTTGATGTGTTTGGTGCTTTACCCAAGGGTTTGTTAGATTTTTCTGAATGGAAATTGGGTTGGTTTCTGTGCTTTCATTTCCCTTGACATGGTGTTTGACAGAGTTTGAGTTGCTTTGGGTGAGTATGAAGGGATGGAGGGTGCTTGTGATTAGGGTTTTTGAGGTTATTTTTTTATCAAAGGCATGGAGAAAACTTTTATTGCCCAAGAATAGAGATGCTTGACCATTAAAATGTTGGAATTAGCAAGTGAATTGCTTTTCTGTGAGTTGTGGATCCACTTTAAATTTCTAAGGAAAATTAATTAATTTATCTCACATGACTAAGGGTTTTATGGGTCAAATGAAGTCGAAACTGATCATGTAACTAGTTCTTTCAAACGTATTTTACAGTGGAACATCAAGAAAAATTTAAAGAAGTTGAAAAGTGGGGAAAAAAGGGAAAGAAATTGCCTCTCGACTAGCATAGGCATTACCTTGGGCAGCCAATTGGAAACTGTTTATAAAAGGCAATTGATCACACGAGTTGTTTCACTTTGCAAATCTTGATTTCTTCTCTTGCAGAGCTACTGCTAGGGTTTCGCAGAGATTCTCTCGAGTTTACTCTATTTTTTCTTTAATTTTCTTCATTAACTGAAGGTTTTCATGGCTGGTACGATTTCTTCTTCTTTCTTGGGTTTCTCTGTGTTATAAAGCTGATTGGCCCTACTGCTATTGTTCTTTCCCATTTTTTTATTTTTATTTTGTGTGATAGTTGTTTCCTTGGAATGGATGCATGCTCAATTTCCTTTGGCTTTCCCCCTTCTTTTGATTTGTTTGTGATGAGAAAGGAGTTTCGAGGCTTAGTTTTTGTCAACCAAGGAGATGACTGCTCATCTTTTTCTTCTTTTTGTCACAGCCATGTAATTTTTTTTCCTTTTTTTAATTTCTTTTCTTTTCATAAAATAGTCTCTCTTTTGTCAATATATGTTTGACTATGATTTTCTTCTTTTCCTTGCTTGATTTTTTGCGAAAAACCACAAGTTTTCTAAAAAAATCTTTTTGAATTCCAAAAGCAAGTTGCAGTCGGCTACTGTACTTGGCAGGAAAGTGGGAACTTGGGGTTCTTAGAGCTTATTGGACTTGGTTTTGTTGAAAATTCATAGGATGCGGTTGATTTGGACGAGAATTTTGGGTTTTCCTCAAAATTTTGTGAACTTCTTCAAGTCTTGGAAAGTTTTCAATCTTGACTTTGAAGTAGCCAATTATTCTACTTTGACCTCTAGTATTCGCTAGCTAGCTGACAATTGTTGTAAGGTCCTGACCCCAGCTAACCTCAATTTATATTAATTAATATTGTTTTATATTAATTAAAATGTGTTTAGGCTAATTTATCTCAAACGCTTTGGGCTTGGGTCATGGATAGGTAGTTGGTTGGGTTCGAACCTTACCTAGGTAGTTAAGGGCCCTTTTGTAATTTGTTCTTACATCATATTGGCACCTCATTAGTTGTATCTTGTGTAATTCTTCATGTAGATCATCTTTTAGGTTGGGCTCGACTTGATTCGGACCCACCTTGGCCCAATTGAGGTCCATTTGACTTAAACTGTAATTTTCTCAAAAATGTTAGGCTTGCATGTAAATTTTAGGAAAAATTGAGTTAAAAGGGGAGCCAGCGTCTCTCCCTTGCCTCTTACTCTTACAGTCTTGCTTGAACTGCTTCTACTCTTTTCCCTTTTTCACATCCATTTCATTTTGGAGCTAGAACCAAGGAATTCAAGCCTTGCATGCAATAGTAATAGCCTCCATTCATCATCTTCTTTTTCCCTTGTGCATCTTTATCTTTGGAAGCACCTTTTTATCTAAGCTATAACTCCTTAAGGTGAAAACTCTACCTCCATTTCACTTCTTTGGGCTTGATAGCGTCAAGAAGACTCAATTATACCACATGCATGCATTCTACATTAGATTCACCATTTTGCATGTCTTTCATGTAAAGAACCCATCTTCTTATTGAGGTTTTCCCTAACTACACACCAAGGAAAAGTTGGTAGGGTCAAGCACTACGTCCAACGCAAGTATTAGAGTACATATGATACTGCATGTATGTCTAAATTGTTGATTATTGGACTAATCACTCTAATTTCAAGTTACAGGTTCTTCCTCTTAGATTTAAGTATATATGTCTTGAATTGAATGGATTAGAGTATGACTATGTAATGTGGGTGTTGTGTGAGCATTGCAAACCCATAGTGATATTTTGAAGCAAAAGGAAGCTCACTGTAACCCCCCTTAAATTCAGAGTTCTGTATAGGACTCGAGCTTCAAAATCACTTCCAGAATTTATGAAGCTTATGGCGGAGCCATGACTAAGTTATAAGTGTGAACGGCTCAAAATCCTGAGAGTACCAAAGCCCATTTTTGTACTCTGGCTAACCCTCAACTAAGCCATAGAATAAACTACGACTAAGCCGTAATCATCCCGTGGCCAAGCCATAAGTCATTTTGTAGTGAGCTTTCTTGATAGCCTAAAATCCTAATTTTCTTCTATGGCTCACCCATGGCTAAGTCATGGATTATACTACGGTTAAGCCGTAGACTGGCCGTAGCCTAGCCATAGGCTTAGCATGAGTAAGCCATAGGCTAATATACGATTAATCTGTAAATGTGTACGAACTTGAGGAAAAAACTAAACTACTCGGCTAAGCCGGAGCATATGTACGGCTAAGCCGTAAGAACACTGTGAACCTAGGATATTGGGGATTCCAAATGACTTTGTAACACTTTAGATATGGTGCCTTTTTTACAATTAAATTAACGCAATGGTGATTAAATGATGAGGAGGACAAGTGTAGAGCTGTCACTTATCCCCTTCGATTTTCCAGATGAATTCTCGATAGCACGTCATGGGTGTTAGCATAAGAAGAGGTGTCCTTGTATACACAATGTAATACTAAGCTTTGGTAACACAATGACACTGGACGTTTTATGAATACATCGTGTTGAATGCCTTCGGGATTACGGATTATCTAGCATAGGGTTGGCTAGTAAATTTTCTTGATACCTTCTCAATTTAATTGCATTCATATTGTTAAGAAACCATACTCTTAACATGAAGTAGCTCAATTAAGTATGCATTAATTGATTATTAGATATTTGTTGATCCCGATTTCTATGAATGAATATATCTCAAGACCGAAACTCCCTTATGTATGATATGATAAATATGACTGAAATGTATGAAAGACATGAATTTGAGTCGGTCTTGATATGTCGTATCGGCACCACTTAGCTTGTACCTTGATTAAGTTTGACGGGACCAATTTGGGTATCTATTATATCGCTGTTGCAGTAGTCCACGAAGGAGTTGTTGGCGCTCCTCAGGAAGCTAGTTTAATCCCCTAGCGTAATTCCCATATGTATGTTCACACTCTCTCGAGATGAAACGCTCTATTTTGGGAGAATATGGGCTCGTAGATGCTAACTAGTATGTACGATATCCTGTTTATGGTCGTTACTTATGTTTACTCATGTATAACATGCCTAGTTTACGATTATTGCCTTCTTTTAATCTATATATTTCTTACTTCATTTGATACAGCATAATGGTCTTATGTGTCTTTATATTTGCTTAACCATCGTGTTAATAGTGCTACCATTGGTGTTATAGGTACAGAATTAAACCCCAACACGACTATTGATGCATCCTCGGAGGGTGCTGCAACGATACCTAAGGGTATAGAAGAATGGAACGATGATGACATCTTCTACTAGTTGTCCTACGGAGAGCGTCAAGTAATTTTGTTAGGTTGATCAGCTGTGATTTGGTCTTTTGTATGGAGACGGTTTAAAGTGGACATTGTATATAAGACCTATTTAGGGCTTTATGGTTATGTATGTGATGGGAATGGTTAATTAAATGACTTAAGTTTATTTTATGATGGTATAAAATTCCCCTTTATGCATTGCTTATGATCATTACTGGTGTATTTCACAGGTTTCTGATTTATGTTGAATTTTAATCTACATGTTGTTGGATTTTCTTCACATGTTCTTATGGAATCTCCCTTGTAGTGATTCGTGCATATCTTTACATGGCACGGATTACTACGGTATCACATATTCATACCCTAGATTCTAATCCCTAATTCCCAGGATCGGGGTATGACATAAGTAAGTAATGGTATCAGAGCAATTAAGAAGTCAATTAAAAGACTTAGTAACTCTAAAAAACGTGGTGAGGTTTCGATAGGTCCGATTGGGGGATGGATTTTTTTGTATAAAGACTTATAACTTACCTTTTACTAAGGTATTGTTTATGACTAACTACTGTTATAATTACAGAAAAATGGCATTCGGGTTCGGTACGAACAACAACTCAGGCAATAACAGCCACGAAAACATCGACTTGGATGGTGTGGATCCTCCACCACCACCCCCTCCTCATCCCGCAAAT
The DNA here is from genome assembly GCA_037013555.1 of Sextonia rubra. Classification (NCBI taxonomy): domain Eukaryota; kingdom Viridiplantae; phylum Streptophyta; class Magnoliopsida; order Laurales; family Lauraceae; genus Sextonia; species Sextonia rubra. Next base: position 14,940,611 of record JASUAD010000008.1, read on the forward strand.
AATACGAAGAAGCAATTTATGATGCTGATGCATCATCTGGCTGCCAGCAACGCCAACTAAGCAACCATGCAAATGCAGTTAGCCACCCTTATAAAAAGGCAGAACCAGCCCGGGGACCTTAAGTCCTTATATGAGAAATTCCAGAAGAGAGAAGCTACGGAGTTCACGAGATGAGAGGATCCGTTACAAGCCAATGAATGGTTCATACATACAAAGAATGTTTTTGATTCCTTGACCTGCACACAGAGGCAGCAAGCGGTCTTTACGGCATCCATGTTCAGAGATATTACCGATACATGGTGGAAGAGTATCTGGGATCAAATTAAGGCAATGCCAGATGCTACCATGTGGGAAGCTTTTAATAGGCAATTTGGGAAAAAGTTTATTCCAAAACATGTGACTCTCATGAAGAAGGCAGAGTTTCTCACCCTACAGCCACTACACCAAAAATGGGGATTTAGAATGCTGGTTTAGAACGGTTTTGAGCCGTTTTAAAATGCAAACGGTTTTACACCGTTCCAGTATAAAAGACCGTTCCAACATACAAAACCGTCCATATATACTCTAAGAAACACTGCCCAAGACTAAAACGTTCCCCTCATTTTCATTCCATTCCCCATTCTCTCCTTCCCCAATCTCCACAAGTCAGCGTTTGTTAGGGTTTTGCTTTTGATTGATCGGGATCTGTTTTCTTCGCTCTTGATTTTTGTTTTCGAGCAGGGGAATCTTTAATCTCGGATTGATTCGGCTCTTGTTCTTAAATCGATGATCGCAATTGGGCATGAGATGAGCTGTTTCAAATCAGTGGTGGAAAGGGAGAGATCCATGGAAGAATTCCTCCAGTCGATGGATTCTAAGACGAAGACAATGAGAACAGACACCGGTCTTTTGTGTCTGATCACGGTTGCAGTGCCGATGTTGACGAGGCTACTAATGGACAGATCTGAGTCGTCGATCTCGAAGAAGGTGATCAGATTGTTGGAGGCGGTGTCAACGTGCACGGAGGGGCGGGTAAAGATCTGCGGCAGAGGAGGGGAATGCGTGGCGACACTAGTGGGAGGATGCTGAAGGTGTTGCGGGCGGCAAGGGAGAGGGCGCTGTTTTGGGCCTCTGCTGCATTTTCTCGGATTGGAGGAATAAAGATAGAGAGGAATCCACTTGAGCCCAAGCTCTCAGACCTTCGCGTACAACAATGGCCCAAGTAAGCATTTTTTTTCCTCTAAATCTTTGCTAGAATTTTTTATTATTTTTTATTTTTTTGTGCTCTAGAATTTATTTTGCTGGAATCAATGTGGGTTTTTGAGATCATTGAGAAAGATTTACTCTTGCTCCTTTCTAGGAATGTGAGAGTGAAAAATGTTGGGATTTGATTGGAAATCCCGGCAAATATCTCATATTTTCTTTTTTCAATTTGAGAAAATGTAAGTGGGTTTTATGGATTGACTAAAGATGATGTTTGCCCGCTTGAGATTGTGGAAATTGATGTGGGTTTTCTTGTACCAGTTGGAAAGATGACATCTTTTCTCTGGTTTCTTCATTTCCATTCTTTTGAGATTTTTTTTTCAATTGCTTTGAAGCCATTCCATTAATTTCATATGTTTTCTCTTTAAATTGTAGATCATATTAAGAATGCCATGAGAACCGTGATATAGTATGTTTTTGGTGAAAATAGAAACTTGTCATATTCCTATAGGCCTATACCTGGGTTAACTAAATGCTATTGTGCACCTGCTTATCTATGTGTCCCAAATTGCAAGTGCTTTGAATATGTTTGCAGAATGGATGGCGATCATCTTTTCCATTTTTGTTGCTTTGTTTACTTAGCCAAATTGATCAGATGATTTCAATTTCCTGTAATGTTTCCTTGTATACTTAGCTAAGGATTAGATGTTTTGATGCAGAGATTAGGTTGGTTTAAGATTCTATCAAGAGATTTTTGGAGATGGGTGGGATCATGACAGGTTTGTCGTTAGTTGCTAGTGGCCTATTGTGATGGTACAGAGTGGGTGTTCTTGTGATGGGCTGATGAGTTTTGGATATGATAGATGGGTATAGAGCATAGGCAAACAATGTCTGAGTTAAACGTTTTGAAGCCTAGTTCACTTAACCCAAGTCACTAATTTCATTGAAACAAGTTCCATTTGAAGGAAAGAAAAAAAAATCGATTTTCAGGGTAAGAAGGCATCCAATATCTTATTATTTGTTTCTTTTAAGCATTTGACTGAGTCTCATCTTGATCTATGTTTAAATAAGGCCATTGAAGGTGTGAAAGTGAAGGTAGAAGACATGGCTTGAAATCTCCTAATCCTAATACAAACCATATGTCCTAAATCACCAAATCCTAAATGCAAACTTTAGTGATATGTTGAGATAAGAAAGCCTTGACCACACCCTCAACTCACGAACAAAATCCAAAATTCTGAATTTGAAAATTCTCTAACTATGATTTAATGGAACAAAAGGAACTTGTTGGAATTCTCTCTTTCCCTCCCTCTCTCTAAATAGAAAGATTTAGTTACATACAACAAACCTGCATGTTAGTTTTCTAATCTAATTGTACTCATTCCTCACCAGAGGGCTTCTGTATGTCACATTGCTACTTACTGAAATGCTTTCTGCACTTGTCCTGTTATTATCTCCATTATGTGAATTTCTATTTGGTGGGTAAAATCTCTGTTTGCAGGATGGTTCTGGGATATACATATCCAGCTTATGAGTGCTATAAAATTGTGGAAAAGAACAAACCAGAGATCGAGCAATTGCGATTCTGGTGTCAGTATTGGTGGGTATTTGTTACTTGTAATCTGTTTCTTCAACATTATCTTATTTAGGGCCTGTTTGTTTGCATAAAATACATAGAAATTGAACACATTGGAATTCATGGTAAAATTAACTCCACTGGACTGGATTAATGAAGAGTTAAGGGGTGATGGATATAATATGGAGATGTAAATGGGACCTTGAGTTTTATAGGTGGTGAATTATTAGGGTGATGGCTGAGTGTTCATAAGATTACAAGGATGGTCCAAAATTGATGGTTGGAACCTGCATATGATGATCTTTATTTTATTTTTACTCCTACTTGTACTTGGTAGAGTGATGCGAAAATCAACCAATCGTCATTATGCTTGCATGAAAAAGTACTAATGTAATTCACCAAGTTTTATTTGCAAGTCCTCACAGAATCAAGAGCTGAAAATTGATAATACTATCCTTTTCTCTTATTGTAATAGTGAGGGCAGTTTTGCTACTTAAAACAACAAACAAAATAGGCCACCTCATCATAAGTTTGGCTTATGATGTACAAAACTAGGTTGGCATAGGCATTATTCAATGAAAAGCAATTGACAAAGAAACTATGAGATCATTCACTTATGCCAAGAGAGGCATTATGTAAGAAATGGCATTATTCAATGAAAAGCAAGAGAGGCATTATGTATCCTAACATCTGATGAGAATGATCTGGAATCCAAAGAAACCCTATAGACCCCTACACTCATGTCTATGTTGTTTTCTGCTTAATAGTGTTAAAATTTATGCACAGTCGTTATAAAAAAAAATGCGAGATTAGTTGAACTACTGTGTCACTTTGATTAGAATGAAGTTTGTGTTCCTTCACTTGGGGGATGTGTGACTTGATTGAGGCATGCGTGCATGCGTGCATTACATTCAGTATGGTAGAAATGCTCGTTACTTTCTGTATGATATAAATGCTCATCTCTGCATTTTTCTTGCTTGATGTTGAGAAACTATCCTTCATGTCACAACCCGAGCCCAGGGACCGGGGGTCAGAGGAAGTCTAACCAATGACACACGTACTCCCGTGCATGCACACCTAGACCCCGTCCAAGCATACACACACAAGGGATCATTCACACGTGCAAACAACTGTACGCGGAAGCTGTACGTATCAAGGCATACCACAAAATCAAGACATAGGAGAATACAAACTATCAAGAACTGATAACAATAACAAATACAGGAACGTATGTCAAATAAAGCGGGCTCCCAAAAATCAAAATACAATATACAGGTATCACTCGAAGCCCACTGTACAAGTACAGAAAAATCCCCTCAATAGACTCCAACACAAAGAATGGGGAAAACCAAAATGATGCAAACCGTACTCTGGAGGATGGATCAAGTCCACTCCTCTAGGCCGGAGGGGGCCTCGCGAGCCTCTCCTGCAATCGGGTCGACCGACGCAGGATCGGAAAAGGGATCTGAGCCTGCAACACACAAAGACAACGAATAAGTACAACGACTTAGCAAAGTATAAGCCAACAAGAAGATAACACGAATCGTGTCTAATACTGAATAATACTGAACAAGAATCATAATGCAATATCCATAGAAAGCATGTTCGTATACTAAACAATTTATGCAATGAATAAGCATGCTACCGGAATCACAAACAGATAACGGTCAAAGTGGCTACTACATTGGCCATTTTCTCCCTTACGAGAGCGGACGGAATGAGAACACCAGCGACCGGGCCAGGGCACGCATGGGTCTCTAGTTCCCGGGGTCCGGAGTCCCAGGACGGAAACACTCTGCAGAGGCAAACACATAAACTACACCAAAGTCAACCCCGTCGGGTATCCTAAGGCTGAGGCTCAGTAGTGCCAATACCAATCACAATCAAGCGGATGATGCACTTCGATCACTTATCACTTATCACTTATCACTTATCACTTATCACTTATCACACTGAACGAACAATAGAAAGTGCATCACATAAACTGATACTGAATGCAAATACTGAATGCATCACACGAATACTGATACGGATACTGATACTGATACGAAATGCAATACAGATACTGAAAGCAAATCATACGGGTAACTGATACTGAATGCACATAAACTGGTGCTGATACTCCAGTGGAGCAACGGTAAACACAATACACAATAATAGAATGTTTCCACCCGGGCTTCGCTCTGGGGTTGCTGCATTTCCCACAGAATCGAGAGGTCCAGCGCAGAACACATAAGAGGGCATAACCGAAATCAATATGCTGTACAAATCAGAATGCTTATGCGAATCAAGGTCCATTACAAGCCAATCCTACACAAATCATCCAGTGCTTCTAACCGTGCATGTTGATGTAGTTTTAAGTTGTTCGATGCACCATTGTCTAGTGTTGCAGTGTCTGGAGTGTGCACCGAAGTCCTTTAAACCAACACCCATGGGGAGGTGCTAAACAACTGGATAACAAGCATGAATGATTCACAGCCCTTGAGATCATTCACGTCATTCAAACATTCCATTGGGCATGTCCAGGTTAGCTACATTCTAACATGAAAGTCATATACGGTCTGTTACTTAAACCTAGTCCCTTTTCATTCAATTCTCAGGGTCTCACGGTGCAGCCGTAGGTAACCTTACGGCTTAGCCGTGGCATCTTACGGCTTAGCCGTAATATGCACTGCGGCTGAGCTGAGGTTCCCCAAATATCCCTTCGGATTTACGGCTTAACCGTATTTTGCTCTACGGCTCAGCCGTATCCTGGTCCACGGCTTGGCCGTAAGCCAATGTACGGCGTAGATCAGGCTGGGCCGTAGAAGAATGGCAAATTGCCAACATCCAGTTATTTTCAGCTAACAGTCTGTACTGTTCTACGGTTTGGGTTACGGTTGGGTCTCGGCTTAGCCGTAAGCCATTTTACGGCTTAGCCGTAGCACATTTCACGGCGTAGCCGTGAGTGCACGGACTCATTTTCCCTGAACTTGTTATAGTCATACAGAAAATGCTCAAAACCGCTGGGAACAGACACAAAACAGCAAAATGAGCTGAATTAGGCTGTCTAACACTGAGAAATACAATAAAGCATAAAACACAACAATCAAATAACTATCAATCGGTGTTCACACATCTTGGGCTTATACTTGCCTCACGGACGAAATCCACACGCTAATTGGCTCAGTCCACCGGAATCACACACGAAAAAGAGCTCCTTTCTTCCTCCCTTAAGCCACGAGCAACAGAGAAGGAGAGGAGAGAAAGAGAGAGCTGAACAGAGAGAAAAGAGAAACGAGCTGAGAGTGAGAGAGCAAGAGCTGAGAAACGATCGAGAGGAATGGGTGGGTTGGTGAGATATTTATACTTAATTTGAGTCCAATTTACATTTAAGGCCAAATAGCTTATACAAATATCAGTTTGAGTCAAATGAGGGTCCCACGAAAGCAAACGAACTCATTCGGATCCAAGACAGTTACGAAAATCGACAAGCTTGACGAAAGACACGCGCTGACGTCAAAATGACGCAAAACTGACAAGGTCAATCAAAAGCCAAAATTACGAAAAAGGGCTCGATCTACTTAGACCAAGTCAAACTCAACCCAACGATCGCTCTACGAGTCAAAACCAAAAGAAAACAAAAATCTAAACACTCTTAGCGATAAAAACACACACAAGTACCCACTAATCCGGGTCAACTCGGGTCGGAGTGTTACATCCTCCCCCACTTGGACATCATTCCGTCCTCGGAATGAAAGCGTACCTGAGCAAACAGATAAGGATACTGACGCGCCATCTGATCTTCTAATTCCCACGTGGCTTCATCAGGTCCATGATGTTCCCAAAGTACCTTGACCCATCTGATAGTCCTCGTACGCAAGAGCTGTTCTCTCGTCCCAACAATACGGAGCGGACGCTCAACGTATGACGCATTGGGTTGCATCTGAATGTCATCGTATCGGATCACGTGCGTCGGGTCACGAACATACTTGCGAAGCATTGACACATGAAAAACATCGTGTACTCCAGAAAACTCCACGGGTAGAATCAGTCTGTACGCTAGATCACCAATCCGGCTCTTGATCTCAAATGGACCCACATATCTTGGCGCTAACTTGCCCTTTTGACCGAACCGTACCGTACCTTTCATCGGTGAGACCTTCAAAAATACCCAATCTCCAACCTGAAATGTCAAGGTTCTTCTTCTCGTATCTGCATAGCTCTTCTGTCTCGATCGGGCAACCTTCAAATTATCAATCACTTTCTGAACTTTCTCTGTCGTCTCAGCAATGATCGTCGGTCCGTGGAAACTCCTTGTTCCAACTTCTTCCCAGCAAACAGGACTCCTACATTTCCGTCCATACAAAGCTTCATAGGGTGCCATTCCAATACTCTCGTGGAAACTATTATTATACGCAAACTCGCACAACGAGAGATGTAAATCCCATTCTTTCTCGAAATTCAGTACACTGGCCCGTAACATGTCCTCGAGCGTCTGAATAGTTCGTTCCGACTGTCCATCAGTCTGCGGGTGATACGCTGTACTGAAACTCAACTTCGTTCCCATGGCTTCCTGAAATGCTCTCCAAAACGAAGAAACAAAACGGCTATCTCGATCTGACACAATCGATACAGGCGTACCATGTAGTCTAACGATCTCATCAACGAACTTCTTCGCCATCTCAGAAAATGTCATGCCTTTCTTGAATGGAAGAAAATGGGCTGTCTTCGTCAATCTGTCCACGATCACCCAAATGGCACTGTTCTTCTTGCTCGTCAGGGGTAGTCCTGAAACAAAGTCCATCGAAATGTGCTCCCATTTCCACTGGGGAATGTGCAAAGGATGTAAGGAACCTGAAGGTCTCTGATGGTCAGCTTTCACCTTTTGGCAAGTCAAACATCTGGCAACAAACCCAGCAATTTCTCTCTTCATGTTGTTCCACCAGAATCTGTCCTTGAGAGCTCGGTACATCTTCGTACTTCCAGGATGCATAGAATAACGCGCATGGTGTGCTTCGGTCATCAAACTCTCCTTTAAAGCATCTACTGCTGGCACACATAATCTGCTCCTGAAATACAAAACATCACCCTCCAAACGAAAGTCTGGTCGATCTGCAATGCTATCTCGGATTCGCTTCAACATCGCATCCTCAAACTGCTGGTCTTTAATCCGCTGAATGATGTCAGGCTGAAAGCTCACTGTGCTGGCAAGTGTCAAACCACTCTCCACCGATTGCAGTTCCACTGGCTGAGCATGCCTCACAAAATAAAGGCTGTCCAAAGCCTGAAGAATCTCCGACTTCCTACTCAAGGCATCTGCAACAACATTGCCTTTCCCTGGATGGTATTTGATGGGGAAATCAAAATCCTTGATCAACTCAAGCCACCTTCGTTGCCTCATATTCAACTCGGACTGCGTGAAGAGGTACTGTAGACTATGATGATCTGAATGCACTTCAAATGTCACGCCATACAAATAGTGTCTCCACATCTTCAACGCAAAAACAATGGCTGCCAACTCTAAATCATGCGTGGCATAATTCTTCTCGTGCTCCCGAAGTTGTCTCGAGCCATAAGCAATCACTTTGCCATGTTGCATCAAAACACATCCTAAACCGACTCGAGAAGCATCAGAGTAGATCATAAATCCTTCATGCCCATCTGGTAACGTCAAAACTGGAGCCGAAGTAAGCTTCTCCTTCAACATCCGGAAATGGTGCTCGCATTCGTCCGTCCACAGAAAAGGGACATTCTTCCTGGTCAATCGAGTCAACGGGGCTGAAATCTTGGCAAAATCTCGAATAAAGCGACGATAATATCCAGCTAATCCAAGAAAACTCCGTATCTCCGTCACAGTCTTTGGGCTGGGCCAATTCATCACTGCTTCCACTTTCATCTGATCCACTGCCAACCCATCTCGTGAAATGGTATGACCAAGAAAAGCTACCTGCTCGAGCCAAAAATCACACTTCGACAATTTGGCATATAAGCGATGTTCTTTCAACAACTGCAAGGCTCGACGTAGATGTTCCTCATGCTCCTCTGGGGTCTTCGAATACACCAAAATATCGTCAATAAAGACCACCACAAAACAATCCAGAAAAGGAGCGAAAATCCTGTTCATCAATGCCATGAAGGCAGCAGGTGCATTGGTTAATCCAAATGGCATCACGAGAAACTCAAAATGTCCATACCGTGTCCTGAAAGCAGTCTTCGCAATATCTTCTTCCTTCACCCTGAGTTGATGATACCCCGATCTCAGATCAATCTTGGAGAAATAAGCAGCACCTTGGAGTTGGTCAAACAACTCATCAATACGCGGCAATGGGTATTTGTTCTTGATCGTGACTTTGTTCAACCGCCGGTAGTCGATGCACATCCGCAAGGTACCGTCCTTCTTCTTCACAAACAGCACTGGAGCTCCCCATGGTGACACACTCGGCCGCACAAAACCCTTCTCCAAAAGATCTTGCAATTGCGTCCTCAATTCGAGTAACTCAGCAGGGGCCATACGATAAGGAGCTAAACTAATGGGTGCTGTACCGGGCACTAGGTCAATCGCAAACTCTACATCTCGGACAGGGGGTAACTCGGGTACTTCCTCCGGAAATACATCCGGGAACTCACGTACTACCGAAATATCGCTCAACTGCTTCACCTCCTTCTTCTCCGAGACAAAAGCAAGAAATCCTGCACAACCTCTGCGTATCAAACGATCCGCCTTGCATGCGGAGATGACACGCCTCGGGCATCTCTCCTGATTGCCCTCGAAACGAAACCCCTTCGCAAAATCGAAGTAAATCGTCTTGTTGTAACAGTTAACACAGGCACGATACCGCGCTAGCCAGTCCATTCCAAGGATCACATCGAAATCCAACATGGACAACAAAATCAAATCAACTGGCAGCTGGCGACCTTCAATCACCACGTCGCACTGAGGGTAGTATACACTACACTCCACTCGCTTGCCCACAGGAGTGGACACTACTAACAAATAGGGTAGCGGTTGAGGGGGTTGCGGTAACTGTTCCGCAAAACGAGAGGCAACATACGAACGCGTAGATCCCGAATCAAATAGTGTAAGTGCTTCAGCTCGGGCAATGAGAACTTTACCTTCCACCACTTTCGCATCTTCTGCATGATCATGAGAGGCTGCGTACACACGAGCAGTCTGACGCTGAGGCTTCTGACTCTGGCGAGACGGTTGGGGGCTGTTCGAAGCTGCTGAACTGAGAGACTTAGATGACCCCATAGATCTAGATGACTGAAGAGGCCTAGCTGTCGGGCACTGAGCTATCTTATGCTCCCTCGATCCGCAACTCAAACAAGCTCCGGACTTCTTCCAACATTTCTCCGTCGGATGTCCCAATCCACAAAACTCGCATCTACTCCCAGAGAAACTCGAAGTGCCTTGCTTCCCTTTCCATTTCTTCTGAATCTGTCCCCTGGAACTCACGGGTGCACTCCTCTTAAAGTCCATGGCTCTCTCTGCTAGGTGGTTGGCTTCCGCAGCGTGTGCTCTGTCGACCGCATCATCGAAAGTAGCTGGTCTCTGAAAAGCAGTCACAAAATTCGCATATCTAGGATGCAGACCAGAAATAAAACGATTCACCTTCTTCTCCTCGGTATTGATCATGTCCTCAGCAAAATGGGACAACTGGGTAAAGCGGTGAATGTACTCCGAGACGGTTAGCTGCTGCTGCTGTAGGGCCAGAAACTCAACCTCCTTCACACGTCGAACATGAGCAGGAATGAACTTCCTTCTGAACTGTTTCTGGAACGTCTCCCACACTGTTTCACTCGGCATGGTCAGATAGGCTGCACTAACACTCTTCCACCAGGTCTTTGCTACCTCTCGAAACATCGAGGCCGTAAGCAGAACCTTTTGCCGGTCATCACAAACAATGGTAGAAAAGAGATCTCCGGTATGCTCTAACCACTGATCAGCCTTCAATGCATCTTCATTTCCATAGAATTCTGTAGCTCCACGTTTCCTGAATTTATCGTATAACACATTCGGATCGCTCTCTTTAGGCGGAAAGACCACTTGCTGCTCTGCAGGCCGAACTGGCGTTTGACTCTGTCGGTCTACTAACGAAACAACCTGCGCTTGCAAAGAATGGATCGCCTGTAGCATAGTCAAGAAGCGCTCATCGAAATTCACAAGTGGCTGTGGAGCGGCTGACCCACTCTCGTTATCTCCCTGATCATTGTTGTTGTGTGTTCCAGATCCCGATGCCATAGCCTGCAAAACACAAAAGTCAATCGACTATCACACGAAGTACTCACACGAACTCACAAGACAAGGGGACCAAACACAATAGTCCAAAACTGGACTACGAAAGCTCACCACGTCCTATATGCCTACATGCTGACACACTAAGATAGAGGCAATGCCCTGAGAGACAAAGCTCTGAGAGACAATGCTCTGATACCATACAATACGTATGTCACAACCCGAGCCCAGGGACCGGGGGTCAGAGGAAGTCTAACCAATGACACACGTACTCCCGTGCATGCACACCTAGACCCCGTCCAAGCATACACACACAAGGGATCATTCACACGTGCAAACAACTGTACGCGGAAGCTGTACGTATCAAGGCATACCACAAAATCAAGACATAGGAGAATACAAACTATCAAGAACTGATAACAATAACAAATACAGGAACGTATGTCAAATAAAGCGGGCTCCCAAAAATCAAAATACAATATACAGGTATCACTCGAAGCCCACTGTACAAGTACAGAAAAATCCCCTCAATAGACTCCAACACAAAGAATGGGGAAAACCAAAATGATGCAAACCGTACTCTGGAGGATGGATCAAGTCCACTCCTCTAGGCCGGAGGGGGCCTCGCGAGCCTCTCCTGCAATCGGGTCGACCGACGCAGGATCGGAAGAGGGATCTGAGCCTGCAACACACAAAGACAACGAATAAGTACAACGACTTAGCAAAGTATAAGCCAACAAGAAGATAACACGAATCGTGTCTAATACTGAATAATACTGAACAAGAATCATAATGCAATATCCATAGAAAGCATGTTCGTATACTAAACAATTTATGCAATGAATAAGCATGCTACCGGAATCACAAACAGATAACGGTCAAAGTGGCTACTACATTGGCCATTTTCTCCCTTACGAGAGCGGACGGAATGAGAACACCAGCGACCGGGCCAGGGCACGCATGGGTCTCTAGTTCCCGGGGTCCGGAGTCCCAGGACGGAAACACTCTGCAGAGGCAAACACATAAACTACACCAAAGTCAACCCCGTCGGGTATCCTAAGGCTGAGGCTCAGTAGTGCCAATACCAATCACAATCAAGCGGATGATGCACTTCGATCACTTATCACTTATCACTTATCACTTATCACTTATCACTTATCACACTGAACGAACAATAGAAAGTGCATCACATAAACTGATACTGAATGCAAATACTGAATGCATCACACGAATACTGATACGGATACTGATACTGATACGAAATGCAATACAGATACTGAAAGCAAATCATACGGGTAACTGATACTGAATGCACATAAACTGGTGCTGATACTCCAGTGGAGCAACGGTAAACACAATACACAATAATAGAATGTTTCCACCCGGGCTTCGCTCTGGGGTTGCTGCATTTCCTACAGAATCGAGAGGTCCAGCGCAGAACACATAAGAGGGCATAACCGAAATCAATATGCTGTACAAATCAGAATGCTTATGCGAATCAAGGTCCATTACAAGCCAATCCTACACAAATCATCCAGTGCTTCTAACCGTGCATGTTGATGTAGTTTTAAGTTGTTCGATGCACCATTGTCTAGTGTTGCAGTGTCTGGAGTGTGCACCGAAGTCCCTTAAACCAACACCCATGGGGAGGTGCTAAACAACTGGATAACAAGCATGAATGATTCACAGCCCTTGAGATCATTCACGTCATTCAAACATTCCATTGGGCATGTCCAGGTTAGCTACATTCTAACATGAAAGTCATATACGGTCTGTTACTTAAACCTAGTCCCTTTTCATTCAATTCTCAGGGTCTCACGGTGCAGCCGTAGGTAACCTTACGGCTTAGCCGTGGCATCTTACGGCTTAGCCGTAATATGCACTGCGGCTGAGCTGAGGTTCCCCAAATATCCCTTCGGATTTACGGCTTAACCGTATTTTGCTCTACGGCTCAGCCGTATCCTGGTCCACGGCTTGGCCGTAAGCCAATGTACGGCGTAGATCAGGCTGGGCCGTAGAAGAATGGCAAATTGCCAACATCCAGTTATTTTCAGCTAACAGTCTGTACTGTTCTACGGTTTGGGTTACGGTTGGGTCTCGGCTTAGCCGTAAGCCATTTTACGGCTTAGCCGTAGCACATTTCACGGCGTAGCCGTGAGTGCACGGACTCATTTTCCCTGAACTTGTTACAGTCATACAGAAAATGCTCAAAACCGCTGGGAACAGACACAAAACAGCAAAATGAGCTGAATTAGGCTGTCTAACACTGAGAAATACAATAAAGCATAAAACACAACAATCAAATAACTATCAATCGGTGTTCACACATCTTGGGCTTATACTTGCCTCACGGACGAAATCCACACGCTAATTGGCTCAGTCCACCGGAATCACACACGAAAAAGAGCTCCTTTCTTCCTCCCTTAAGCCACGAGCAACAGAGAAGGAGAGGAGAGAAAGAGAGAGCTGAACAGAGAGAAAAGAGAAACGAGCTGAGAGTGAGAGAGCAAGAGCTGAGAAACGATCGAGAGGAATGGGTGGGTTGGTGAGATATTTATACTTAATTTGAGTCCAATTTACATTTAAGGCCAAATAGCTTATACAAATATCAGTTTGAGTCAAATGAGGGTCCCACGAAAGCAAACGAACTCATTCGGATCCAAGACAGTTACGAAAATCGACAAGCTTGACGAAAGACACGCGCTGACGTCAAAATGACGCAAAACTGACAAGGTTAATCAAAAGCCAAAATTACGAAAAAGGGCTCGATCTACTTAGACCAAGTCAAACTCAACCCAACGATCGCTCTACGAGTCAAAACCAAAAGAAAACAAAAATCTAAACACTCTTAGCGATAAAAACACACACAAGTACCCACTAATCCGGGTCAACTCGGGTCGGAGTGTTACACTTCATTCTGTAACTTGATAATTAACTGCTACTGCGACTGTGCTAAGAATGTCTTCCCACATTATTCATTGGAAAATCTGGTTTCTGTTTTTAACGGAGAGATGCCTCCATCAGCCAAATCTATATATGATGGTATTGGAACTAGAAAGAAAGAACGAAAAAAAGTGATGGTATTGGATGGGAATAATTTTTTTCTGGCTTTTCCACCCAAAGTCATCAGTGCCAATTGTTGATAACCATTTTGGCCATGGCCAAATTGTAATGGTGTACATCCAATGAATGCTTGAGATGCTTGTAAACACTTAAAGGATTTATTTATTTATTAAAATATTTTTTTATTCCTATTTAACTTCTTGCAACCATTCTTGTTCTTTAGGTCACACAGGAACCTAGTGCAGGGTTTCTTTAGGAATGCCAGTCAAATGTTGCACCCAAATGGAGAAGTTCATGTGAGCCACAAAACTAGTGCACCATATGATAGGTGGAACCTTGAGGAGCTCGCTTCAAAGTGCTCTCTTATACTGACAGAATGTGTTAATTTTGAAAAAGCAGATTATCTAGGTTATAATAATAAAAAAGGAGATGGATCAGGATGTGACAAGCCTTTCCGTTTAGGAGAATGTAGTACTTTCAAGTTCAGAATAGATACCCAAAAAGCAAGGACAGTATCTGAAGCAAAGGCGTCTAACCAATGTGGACAATCTCCTTTAGATATAACTGAAAGCCGACATATCATACCTATAGCAGGGACATTGGTGGTGGAAAGCCAATTTGGCAGAGCAAGAAATTTTGACAGAACTGACCATCTGATTAGTCATACACAAATGAGTAACCCTTCTTCAAGTATGCAAGATTTGTTTGGAATTCCGCATGGGAATACAAGAATTTCAAGCACAAATTACCATTTGCGTAGTTTTAGGTGTGAACAAATGAACCACACCGTAGGTTTCCTAGAGATACCTGGAACACTCCATTTGAATTTTAGGCATCCTAGCAAAAATGATTATTCACTTGGTGTCCATTATCAAGAGTGACCAGTGCTTTGCCAGTCATGGCGGGACATTCCAATCACACTGGCACAATTAGCGTTAGTTCTGAGTGTTGGAGGATCTTCGGTGATTACTAAATGCATAATGATGAAATGTTCGGAAGGACTAATTATGATTTTTGCAATGCTATTCAGGAATTTTTAACGAATGCCTATGAAATGTACATGAACGAACGACCTAAAGGAATTCATGGTTATGTGAGGTGTCTTCAAGAGCTGCATCATTTGACCAATCTGAGATTGACACACCTGAGGATGTTACTTGGACCTGATTTTTTAGTAGAGAGATAGTGACCCAGTCACCCAGATGTGGCATGAACATTGTACAGTATATTCAGTAACTCATTGACCCGGACACTGTACGTTGTGTGCAGTACATGGTTTTGACTCTCTTGTATCAAGATAATATTCTGTTCTACAGGGAAAATCAAAAGCTTGTAATGTCAATCAATCCTGATTTGTGTAATCTACAGAAGTCACTGTTTTACGATAGATACCCAGTTACCCAGATGGCATGAACTTTGAATAGCATATTAACTCAACCTGACAGCATCTTGATCTTTAGGTAGTATTTTGTTCTATAGGGAAAATCAAAATGTTGGCAGTGTTAATTTCTTGTTTGGAAGTGAAAGAGGGAAGTTGTTGGCAGTTCTACGAAACAATCAGGAGTTCTTATGGTGATGATTTTCTTATGATTTTTTTTTCTGTTGTTTTCCCCTGTTTCTTTTTGGTGTGATTACAAGTGAGCTTGTGATTCCAATGGCGCCTTATGGATGTTTACCACTGATATTTCACTTGTACCCTCTTTGATAGAAAGGCATTGCTTAGATTTTCTAAGAATTCATTTCGATTAAGCAAATGGGTCTACAGGGGAAACTTGTTGAAGAATTGTTCTACTTTAGCATTTCAGTTGACTATTTTAGTTTCCTGTCTATATTTAGTTGTGTCTTCGAGACTTCAAGTTGACTCAATTCATTGACATTTGAAACTAATTCACTTTTGTTTCTTTTGTTATAATCACAGACGGACAAATGGACAGGAAAGGAGAGGAGAGGAAGCGATAAGAGAGGATGGATTCTTCTTCGTCGGCAGTTCTTGCTCAAAAGACATGGGAACTTGAGAACAACATTGTCAGCATGGAATCTCAACCAGTCTAAATATTCTCCCCTTCTATATCTCTGTAGCTTTTCAACATCTAATACTCTAATGGAATGTCCCTACCCATGTCTGCACCGGCATGACAAAGTCCTCCAGCCTGCATCCCACCTGGTAGCTGTACAGAACATGCTTTTTTCGATGCATTCTAGAACCTTCTTCTCAACCCTAAGCTAGTAGAGATCATGGAATAAAAGGATAATGATGCCAATGCATCAGAGATGATGGAAGTTCCATTCAACCACAAACACAAGGACTCACATAGAACTGTTGCTCTTTTTTACTCTTTGGTAAATACATATACTGTTGTCTTTTAAAGCATGAGCCCACCAAGCTGTGACAATATTGCCCTAGTTTCGTGATTAGGCAATCTATAGACGTTAAAAATTGCTAGCTCAAACAAGCTAGCCATTGGGCTCATTGCCAAACAGAGAGTCAAGACAGTTGGTTCTCTGACAATTCTCCAGCACTGCAAGGCAAGGTACAGTTGACAAGCTTAGTTTAATAAATATTTAGTGATTCTATTTTGTAGAATTAGGGTTAAAAGTCCACGGCTCTAGTTCAGTTGACAAGGGACATGCATGTGTGTGTGAGTTCGACTCATTCCATTTACATCATAAGAAACTCATGCCTGCCAATCTCATGTTGCTAAGTGCTTTCAAAATTTATGTAGTGAGTAGAAAATAAGTGTTTTGAGTTATTGATTTTTTTTTTCAAATATAGCTCTGTACATAGCAGGCCATGGGGATTTTCTTACTTCTACTGCGACATTAAAATAGAATAAGAGAAACAAAGAAGACTCTAGGTCAGACCATCCAAATCTCAATGGGAAAATTGCATATTCATGATTCAAATGTCTCATATCTTCTCAACCACCTTGACTTATTACCAATTTCGCTTTTTTCTCCATATTCAGGTCTATTAGTTCCTTGGGTGTTGTCATGCTTCTATTAAACAATACAAAATAGTCTTGTCAGGTTTTTCTTATAATTGGTTTTAACTAGCTAACATTTCAAATAAGTGGCACTGATAAGAGTGAAAAATGCAGTCTTCACAGTTGGTGCCATGCCAGAGACTGCTGTTATCATGTCCTTCATCATAACTGAGTCAGGGTAATTTAGAAGAATATACATCTAATATCATGTACATTGAACAATATTTTGACAATAGGGAAGATAATTGTCAAATTGAGGGGATAGAAGAGCATGACTCCTTTGATGTGCTTTCCTTGTAATTGATTGGATTGCTTAAAGTGGAGCTTGAATTTCTAGTTGAACAAAAGAGATCCTTTCCTGCCAAATCGGATGCCTTATGATTATGATGTCAGTATTGAGCTATCAGATTGAATAGGAGACCTATGCAATGACCTTCTCTTACTTACCAAGCGAACCCACTTTGTTGTTGCTTCTCTTTCGATGTGGGCAGACTTAACTATAATTGAAGCACACAATCTCCTAATTTTGTTCAATATGGAAGTGATTCTCCAAAAGGTTTATTGGATTTACTTAATTTTGTCTAAGCTTATCTTACTTTTTGTCCATTTAAAAATTATTGCCAACTTAACTGTGGTTAATCTTTTCATTTAGATAACCACAGTTGTTGTGAATGTAAAAAAAATGTGATTGATTTTGGGATTCTTGCTTTTAGCAAACATGTGAACTTTGTAATAGGGTAACAAACATGTGAACTTTGTAATAGGGTCAAAATGGGAAATGGCATGCTGAAAGCTTTAGACAGGTTTCTAGAATATCATCAACTTTTTTTTAATGACATGTATTGTTGACTCTAACCAGCAAAATCTTGGTTGTGATAATGAGCACCGTCAAATGTGCTATGGGCTCATCTTGGAACCATTTGTTGTTGCACAAACCCTTTACTGCATAGGATTCTACTGCTTAACCTTGTGATGCACAGACACCTCATGTCCTGAATCAGCTTAATATCTACTGTAATCCATTAGAAGTCGTTTTCATTTCATTGTTTTACAAAATTGTATCTTTCTGCACCACTTGGAGAAATCTTGCTGTTTTAAATTCCAGACCACCTGATTGTAGATGTTGAATCTCTAGCACTAACCATTTCTTTTAAACTTATTTATTTGGTGGTTGAAAACTGTTAAAAAATGTTATTTCAACTGCAGGAGTGTCCTAACCATAAACTGGATCTTGTGGCTTGTTCCAAAAGGCATCCTTATAGGTAAATCACACATATATGACCAATGTATGGCAACATTCTGAAACACTAACACTTCATGGTAATATTTTGAAACATTAACACTTCTTACTGTGAAATGTGTGCATACATATATGCATGATCAGCTTCAACGTTATGGCTTGTTCTGCTACCTTCCTAAGCGTTATCTTGTTATGGCAGGTTGAACCCCAACAAGAGAACAAGTCGTAGAGGCTCCCTAGGTAGGCTTTTCCAATTTATATCTTTGTATCTAATCTTGGCATGAAAGTGAGTGTGTGGACTAGATGTCAAACACATTTAACCTGGAAGCCAGCAAATGGTACAAATATGGTATTCATAAAAGTATGTAAGGAAACTAAAAATATGGTTGTAATCAACTTATTTGTTGTTATCATGAATGTCTTAACTATTTTCTTTTACACTGAAGTGAATGTCCATCCATGACAGATTTTGTCGACTGGACAGTTGCTCATCTCCGCGCAGTGATCAAGTTACAGAGGAGACAGGGGCCACGGCACAAGGTTATCTCTCAATGGCAGTTAGTTCGGATGGAAATTATCTAGCTGCTGGTGATTACCATGGGAACTTGCATCTTTATAATATATGTACTTCTGATTATACATGCTTACAGGTAATGTGTGACTTCTCCACCTTATTGTGTCTTACCCTCATGAACTAATTTGCCTTTTACCGCATACACAGTGTACATGTGTGCCCATCTCGTGTGTTCAAATCATGGGCCTATTGTGGATGGAGTGTTGCTTAAAAATTACACTATTGGGTGATCCTAACCATTCAATATTTTTTCATGAAATAGAGGTTAGAAAAATGTAGTCAAATTTCGAATTTGATTGGTCAGACTGAGTTGTAGCCTTGAATCTGTGTGTTTCTCAGGCTGTACTCTACTGATAATGGGATTCATGATTTGGATGTTATGAATTGTTGCATGCATGTGCAGTGTAGGAGCTGCAACAGAGTTGTGAGTTATTGAAGGTTTGCATTGTATCTACCTTTGATTTCATTATTCCAAGTTTCTAACTCCTTTTGCACACTGGCAAGAGGTTCATGATGCGGAGATCCTATCATCAAGTTTTAGTGCCCCTAACAAGACAAATGCTTCTATTCGTTGTGAACAAGCGCCTCATTATTTCTCTCGCTTGGGTTTATTTCCATTAGGAGGAAGCCTGATAGCCCCAAGAAAGAGGATGTGGAGACTGTTGTAGTAGAAGAAGAAGACCCAGTTCCTAATTCCTTCAGCATCAAAGCTCTCCTTTCACCAGAGAATTACAATGAGAGAACTTCCTGAATCTGTTGTTCCTGAAGCCTTTAGGGAGTGGGAGGCCAAGGTGTTTGGTTGGCAAACTCAGTACCCTACACTGGTGGAACCAGAGGAACCTATACTTGTATACAAATTGATAAAGTTACTGCCGACTGTTGGCTGTGAAGCTGATGCCGCAACACGTTACAGTGTTGATGAAAGGAAAATCGGTGGCATGAACGATGAAGTTTCAGCCTTTGCATATCACCCCAGTGGATGTTATGTTGCTATCTGGTCTGCGAAAAATGAAGAAATGTTCAGGTTACTAGAATTGGAGCACTGCCTGGTTGATCCTCGTAATCGGGAGTCTTGCATGAGGGTAATTCAGGTTGTTCGAGTAGAGAAAGCGCTGATGAAATTGCAGAATATAAAAGTCTTCTGCGAGCAGTGGTATGGGCCTTTTAGAAATGGGGAACAACTTGGTGGATGTGCCATTTGTGATTCTGCATTTGCATCCACACATGCTGTGCAAGACTCTCAAGTTACGGGTGTATGGCAGGGCACTAGTTGTGTTGCCAGCTTTCAGAAACCTCAGCCGGTGAGTTTTGGAATTGTTGCCATTGTCAATTGTTTCCTCCTTTGCATTTTCAGCTGGGTGCCTTTTATGTACAAATTGTGTTGCTTCCAAACCTTCTAAGCTACTTTCTGATTCTGCCAGGAAGTTATCCAAGAGCTTGCAGCTGATAAGCCACGAAAGACAATCAGAGATCAAAGTGGCCTCATATTGCTCCCAAAGCAGTTGGGGTGTTCCATAAAAGAAAGAGAGGATGGTGAAGTTCGTGGTGAAGTAGGATGGCTGTTAGATCATGGGCATGCTCTGACATCAGGATGTCTTTTCTCAAAAGATGAGAAGTTAAAGGCAAGTGAATACTTGATCGGGTACCTATAAAATTAATTTTCCATGCATGGCTTACTTTGTAAATTAGTTTCATCATTTATTAACTTGAAAGGCCTAATGACAAAGTAATTATTTTCTCTTTTCTGATACACTCGGGTGAAAAGTCTTACTTGAGTAATTAGTTTCTCTTTTATTAACATGTTTTGAAGGTTTTCTTGGAAGATGGTTATGCATTTATGGTCTTCCATCATCTATAATTATGATACAGAGTTCCCTTATTTGTAAATATCTTAACTGTAATCCTTTTCTAAAAAAAAATAACTATCATCCTTTTTTTCCATAAAAAAAGAAAAGAAAAAGAACTGTTATCCTTTTTATGCTTTCTTCAATCAGCTGTGTGTAAAATCCTTGTTTTCTTTTTATGACATCCATGCATCAGTGTTCTCAAGGATGCATGCATTGTCCTTTATTCATATTCCATTTTTTCATTCTCCTCATGAAAAATATTTCCACACGTTGCTACAGGATGTGCAAAACAACTTGCCAAATACATGCACCTCTCACATGGATTCAACTTCGGTAAATCTTCTACTTTTTTTGTTTATAATCATTTTATATTTTATCACTCAAATGAAAGTAAAGATGGAAACCATCTGAGAAAGTAAAATTTGGGGTGCTTTCTCTGTAGTGCTTCTTTCCAGAGAACTTTTGGAATGCATATTAACACCCAGTTGGTGGACAATACATTTCTTCACTTCCCACTTCCCCAATAAAAAAATTACTGCAAAAACAAAGTCCTTCAAAGGGGAAAAAAATCACAAAACCTTATACCAAAGGCGAGTCTCTCTCTCTCTCTCTCTCTCACACACACACACACACACATGTACGCACTTACAGAGTAGATAAGCATGCACAAAATATTTTCCATCAAAAAATATTTTCTTTGATGCCTTTTCATTTCTTGTCATTTTTTGAAAGGTGACATAGAATTATATTAGAAGAAGAAAATAGATACAAAGAAGGCCCCCAGGTATATGAGACACTACCCAATGCTGAAATTACAACAAAATCACCTCCAGAGGTGATGATCGATTACCCACTGAGCCCTTGTTCTTTCATAATTGTATTTGAAGGCTCTTTGTATCAATTCTTGACTTGGTATCTATATTTAGCATCACCTTAATAATATGATTCTCAAAATTGATCATATGCATGGTAGACTTTTAAAAAAAGAACATGTATAAGGTCCTCTGGTCTTGACATTGGTGGCTTTGCTGATGGACCTCAAAAGTTTTTTTAATCGGTAAATGGACCTCAAAAGTGGATTGCTTATTCTCAATTTTCTCCCTGGTAAAGCACTCTGGAAAGTCCAATCACTGGGAGTTGGATGCTTCAGAAAGCAGCAAGTAGCAGTTCATACTTGACAAAATCTGCGGAACATTAGATGTCAGAGCTTGCGAAGCACTTTATAACCCTTCCTGAATGGTCTGTCCATTCTTCAGGTTATTTGGAATCTGAATTAGTGTCTCACTTAACATCTTTAAGGTTCATGAATACTACAGAAACTCCATTTATCATGACTCATTTGGAACATATCTCTATGCTCCTAGTTTGTTGCTGGGAAAGGACTAACAATATTCTCCATTTCAGGTTGAAGACAAAGAGAGGAAGGCCATGGAGGACCGGGACGCAGGCGTCATTGAAGCCAAGAGACGACAACGGATGATTGCATGCTTACCTAAGCTCTTTGATGTGATCCATCTCATTTTTCAGTCTATGAAGCGGTCAGTTATGACAAAGCAGGAGCTTATGTACAAGATAATTGTCAATCATTGTGATATAGTTGATAAAGGTAAGGACCTCTAAGTATTCTTAGTTATGAGAATATACATCCAAAAGCTTAGCTTTCTTGGTATGAATTTTCAGAGGAAGTTGAAGAACAACTGAAGCTATTGCAAGAACTTGTTCCTGATTGATTTCTGGAAAGATGTCATCCAGTGGTGATTTCCTCTTCTGGTGAGCTTTGTTATTGTTATGTTTTCTTGAGCTTGATTATTAATGAAATGTACTCGTGAATGGCATCCATAATTTATATGACTTGGTTACCATGATGCTTATGACCTAGTTTCTATCTTGTTGATGGAAATTTACACTGGTTTCATGGGAAACAATTGGAATTTTCGATAACTTGTCTGAATTCTCTTATACTCCGCCAAAATTGTGAGATTGGACATTGTCGACTGATTTCTTTTGAGAGTGAACATTTCTTGAGTCAGCAACCCTATAGGTGAGAAAGGGGCCCCATAAAGATCTATTTTGGTCATAGACAAGAGCCTCATTTTTAAAGCAGAATTTAACAGAACTTCATTGGGACATGCCACCCATTTAGATTTGGACTGCAAAAACTTATTGTTAAAACATAGTCAAAGATCATTGGTAAAATTTGCTCGATGTCATTGGCTGGGATTGCCATTTCAGATTTTGTGGGTCACATCCACAGAGTTACCTATTGAATTGTTAGCCCAATCATAACATATAATTTCCAATTTGGGCATATCAAGTATTGCAGGACTTTTCTGAACTAGTTCTAGAGAATGATCTACAATTAAACTAAACTGAAAGGATTTTGTGTTTCGGTGGAGGTGCTTAAAATTTTTGAATGCTTCTAAGGATTTTTTTTTTAATAATAGTTCTGAAGGATTCATGCTGTGTTCTTTCACAGATTGTAACTATTGTTGATTCCTGTTTTTGTCTACAGTGTCAACACAACATGCAGTCCTACATCTGTACATGCAAGACTTGCTGCAGCCGAGTAAGAGAAGAATTTCATACTACTTCAGCAGCACTCCAGTGAACATCTGATTATGAGTCTCACGGATGGCTGGAATAACTTCCAGGACAGCCAGTTTGAAAGGCATGGCTGGGGAACAATGCCAACAATCTCCTGCACAATCATGTATTTAGAGTTTGGCCATTTGGATTCTGGGTGTTGCTTGCCTTTTGGTTTTTGCCTGACGTTGTATATAATTATTCTTCTGACTAGCATTCTTTTTAGAAATGCCTGCTTTTATGTATAAAGCTGATGGGATGAAATTCTTATCAATTTAGGAAACCTAATTTCAATGCTTGATTTCTTGTTCACTATGGCTTTTCTCATGCGAAAATGTAGTACCAGAGAAAAATCTCAGTACCTCGGATGCCACTGAATGGCAACAAGTTTCTGTATATTCTCTGACAGTCTATTGATTCATTGAATGAATCAGAATAAATAAACATTCAAGAGAGAAAATATCTAGTGAAACTGTGAATTTGTTGACATAAAAAAGTATTCTCTCCGAACTTTCTCCCCGGAATATAGTGCACGCCAATGTAAGGAAAAACTTCCCATTGTTTTTTTCTTTTTCTCTTTATTTTTCACTAATGAACTTGTTCTCTATTTTAACTCCAACTTCTTTACTTATTCATTTATTTTTGGGGGTTTGACGTATGAACAACATAGATAGTCATACAGCACATCTGACTCCTTGTATGTGTTCTTTTCTTCTTGTGTAGACACATTCGTGCAAGGCGTGGAGCGGGTTGTTCTTCACCATTGCAAACCACCCACTAACTGTTGTAGATATTGATGCCGCTTATGTAAAGGCCTTCACCAATTCTCCAAATCAGGACAATGTTTCATCTAAGAAAGAAAACTATGTACATACAATTCTATGTACAATTTAGAAGCACCTTCAGCTGTGCATATGGACCACTTCGGATTTTTCTTTATCCATTCCTGTATCAACAAATTTTAGTACTTCCATCTTCAACAAATTCATATGTATGCTTTTAATTCCTCCACTTGAGAAATATGAAGCTCCCGAGGAGAGGAGCATTTTCCAACTGAGGTGGCTTGTAAACTTTCTAAGCTGGTAAGCTGGGCTCTTGTGGAAAATTTTGAAGAAGAAAAGCCTATATGGCTTTTGCCAAGCAAAAATGAAAAATGAGAGATTGTATTTTAAATTTTGATATATTAATCCATATTTAAATCAAGTTTATCTAATTTCATGACAAAAAATACATTACTTATTGTGTTAAAAAAGAATTTTAATATTGCATATATATGAATGTGAATGCTACAAGTATTTCATTTTATTTTTAACTATGTGATTAGTAGTGGTTTAAAAAACTTATGATTTAAAAAAATATTATTAAAAATGTTTTGAAGAAGTTAAAAAAAATGGCAAGAAAATCTGGAACGGTTCACAACCGTTCCAGAATTTCAAATCTGGAACGATTTGAAATTCTGGAACGGTTCAAAACCGTTCCAGATTTTCTGCGACACCCATTTTTGGAACGGTTTGAAACCGTTCCAGATTCATTCAGGAACAGTTTTAAACCGTTCCAGATGGGCATTTTTGGTGTAGTGAGCAGAACTCCATGATGATTGCAGAATATGTGCATGTATTTAGCTAGCTCTCTTGGTTTTCTTTAGACTAAATTAATACCGAGGAGAAAATAGTTGAGAGGCTCCTCAAAGGGTTGAGGCTTGCTATTAAGGGACACACTATGGCATTCCAGCATCAGTACAGTATGATGATGTTGTAGAGAGAGCTTATGCGGCTGAAGAAATTGAGAAGAGCTTTTTCTTGGGAGAGTCTAGGAGGAGTGCCCCACCTTTTGGGAGGAGTCAACAACACTCCAAGAAAAAAAAGGGGTTGTTGGTGGGACATTAAGGCCAGTCTACAGTGTGTGTTGAAAAGGCCATGAGACAAGTAAATGTTGGAAGTCTTTGGGAGTGGGAGCCTGTTTCGGCTGTGGCTCGTTGGACCATCGCTTGTCGGAGTGCTCAAGAAGAAAGGGTTCCAGTCAAGCCTCACCCTAGCAACAATATCAGCAGTCTTTTAGAGCAGCACTACCCACACCTCCAAGTTAACAACAACAGATGAGATAAGGCCAAGGGCAGACACAACAGGGTCAAAGCCAACAGAAGCCAGGACAACAGAAATAGGGACAGCAGAACCAACCTCACAGGCAAGGCCGCGCTGTGCATTAACTGATGAAGAAGCGGAAGTGGCGGAGCATGTGGTTGTAATAGGGTTTCCATTTGTGATATAGAAACTAAGGTGTTGTTTGATTTGGGATCTTCGCACTCCTTTATTTCACCCTAATTCTTTGGTAGGATACGGGAGCTGCTAGTGCAGCTACCGTATGTATTAAGTGTTATCTATCTTGTTGGCAAGCGGGTGACTTGTGAGGACTATTACCTAGGTTGTCGAGTTCTAATTGGAAAGATCCTTGTCCAGCGGAACTCATTGTGTTACCGATGCACCATTTCGATGTAATCCTAGGCATAGACTATTTGATTAAGTATATGGGTTGCTTAGACTATTTTTGTAAATTGTCATCATAAAGGTAGACGAGATTGGCCTGAGTGTTATGTTCCAAGGTGAGGAGAAGAGTTCGAATACTAGGCTAATCTCATCACTGTGAGCAGAAAGATTAATTCATAGTGGTTACGAAGGGTACATTGCCTTCATTGTTGAGATGAAACCACCTAAGAAGTTAGAATAGATACATGTGGTTTATGAGTTTCCTGATGTGTTCCCTGACGAAGTACCTGATCTTCCTCCGATAAGGGAAATAGATTTTGCCATAGAACTAGTGCCCGGTACAACCTCAATTTCTAAAGCTCTATATAGAATGGCCACTATAGAGTTGCGTGAGCTAAATATACAATTACAAGACTTGCTAGATAAGGGGTTATTCATCCTAGCACATCACCATGGGGAGCCCCATTTATTTTGTGAAGAAGACGGGTGGCACCCTCAGAATGTGTATTGATTATATGCAGTTGAAGCAGGTGATAATAAAAAACAAGCATCCATTGCCTAGAATTGATAAATTGTTTGATCAATTATAGGGTGCAACTCACTTTCAAAGATCAATTTGAGGTTTGGATATCATCAGTTGCGAGTTGGAGATCAAGATACATCTAAAACAATTTTTAGTATAAGATATGGGCACTATGAATTTTCAGTCATGCCTTTTGCGTTGACAAATGCCCTAGCTGTATTTATGGCCTTGATGAACATGATCTTTTCACCCTATCTCGATTGATTTGTAGTAATTTTCATTGATGATGTACTGGTGTACTCCAAGACTTGAGATGAGCACGTTGAGCATCTGAGGATTTCCTTGCAATTGTTGAGAGATCATCGACCATATGCCAAATTGGACAAGTGTGATTTTTAGTTAGAACAAGTTGCTTTATTAGGGTATAAAATTTCAAAAGATGGACTTGCAGTAGACCCAGCCAATATTAAGGCTATAACTAGTTAGAAAAGCCCCAAAACAGTTTTAGAGGTTAGAAGTTTTGTTGGTTTGGCGGGCTATTACTGAAGGTTTGTAAACTACTTTTCCAGAATAGTCGCACCCTTAACGAAGTTGACTTGAAAGAATGAACAATTTGTTTGGTCGGCTAAATGTGAGTCGAGTTTTAAACTCCTTAAGGAGAAGCTAACCTTAGCTTCAATCTTATATTTACCAGAAGGTAGTGGTGGATTTGTTATTTATACCAATGTTTCAAGGATTGGGTTATGATGTGTATTAATGCAAAATGGAAAGGTGATAGCATATAGATCTCGACAATTAAGGGAACACGAAAAGAACTATGCCACGCATGATCTAGAATTGGCTGCAGTTGTCTTCGCCTTGAAGTTGTGGAGACACTACTTGTATGGAGAGAGGTTTGAGGTCCATAGTGATCATCGCAGTCTCTAGTATTTATCCTCTCAACATAATCTTAACATGAGACAGCGTAGATGGCTAAAATTCATAAAGGACTATGATTTTCCAATTAAGTGTATTATAAGAAAAGAAAATATTGTGGCTGATGCTTTAAGTAGGAAATCAACCATTAAGATGGTAGCCAACTGTGGTGAATGGTCTCTGGTAGAAGAATTTCGAGATCTGGATGTGGAAGTCAAATTCGTGGATGATACGGTATGTTAGTGGCCATGTTTGTCTTTGAACCCACTATACGACAAATTAAAGAGAGACAGTTTAAAGATCCAAAATTTGGTAAAATTCGTGACCACATATATGAGAGACCAGATTTCATGATAGTAGATGGTGTATTGTACTTCAGAGACTGGCTATGAATTCCAGCAGTCCAAAATCAAAATTTAAAGGAAGCAATTATGACCAAAGCATATCATGCTAGATATTTCATGCACCTCGGGAGTATTAAAATGTACCAAAATTTAAATGGCAGGTTTTGGTGGAATAACATGAAGAGAGACATTGCGGGTTTTGTCGCTAGATGTCTTACCTGTCAGCGTGTAAAGGCTGAACATAAAAAGCCTCCCAGTTTACTACATCCTTTACATATTCTAAAGTGGAAATTGGAGAATCTTTGTATAGATTTTGTTTCAAGGCTGCCTTAACCGAGCAAACGTCATGATGTCATTTAGGTGATCGTTGATAGATTAATGAAGTCAACTCGCTTTATTCCTATTCGGAATGGGATGAAATTCCAGGAGATGGCCAAGATCTTCATAGATGAGGTTACTCGGTTGCACAGTACTCCGGTTTCTATAGTCTCTAATCAGGACAGTAGATTTGTATATTCTTTTTGGTAATCTTTATAGAAATCCATGGGTACCATACTCAATTTTAGCACAGCTTACCATCCTCAAACTGATGGACAATCAGAGTGAACGATACAAACTCTTAAAGACATGCTAAGAGCAAGCGTGATAGACTTTGGGAAAAAGTGGGATGAACACCTTTCCATATGTGAATCTGCATATAATAATAGTTACTACTAGAGCATTGGAATGGCTCCATTCGAAGCTTTGTACGGTCGTAAATGCCAAACACTGGTCTGTTCGGAAGAAGTAGGAGTTAGAAGTTTTCATGGACCTTCTCTAGTTGCAGATACAGCGAAAATGGAGTAAATGGTTTGAGATAAATTGAAGTTGTGCGATCTCACCAGAAGAGTTATGCAGACAACCACCATAGACCCCTTGAATTTCAAATAGGGGACAAGGTCTTTTTTGAAAGTTTCTCCAATGAAGGGAACTATCAAGTTTAGGTAGAAAGGTAAGTCAGCTCCATGATTTGTAGTGCCTTTTGAGATACAAAACAGAGTCGGAGATTTGGGTTATAGGTTGGAGTTACCACCTTAACTCACAAGAGTTAATAACGTATTTCATGTATCAATGCTTAGAAAGTACCTTCCAAATCCTTCCCATATCCTTGAAATAGATGACATACAAGTTAAGCTGAATGTGAACTATGAAGAAAGACCCTTTCGTATCAATGACATTAAAGATCAAGTGCTATGTACTCAGACGATTAAATGGGTTAAGGTTCTATGGGAGCATCCTAGGCAAGAAGAAGCTACTTGGGAGCTTGAAGATCAAGTTCGGGAAAAATATGAAGATTTTTACATGAGGTATGTTGCAATCAAAGGACCGAATGATCTTAAAAGGGGGAGGCTGTAAGGTCCTAGCCCTAGCTAACCTCAATTTATATTAATTAGTCTTGTTTTATATTAATTAAAAAATGTTTAGGCTAATTTAACTCAAACCCTTTGGGCTTGGGTCCTGGATAGGTAGTTGGGTCGGGTTTGAACCTTACCTAGGCAGTTAAGGGCCCTTTTTTAATTTGTTTTTGCATCATATTAACACCTCATTAGTTACATCTTGTGTAATTCTTCATGTAGATAATCTTTTATGTTGGGCTAGACATGATTTGGACCCACCTCGGCCCAATTGAGGTCTTTTTCACCTAAACTGTAATGTTTCTTGAAATGTTGGACTTGCATGTAAATTTTAGGAAAAATTGAGTTAAAAGGGGAGCCAACGTCTCTCTCTTCCCTTTTACTCCTACAGTCCTGCTGGAACTACTTCTACTCTTCTCCCTTGTTCACCTCCACTTCACTTTGGAGCTGGAACCAAGGAATTCAAGCCTTGCATGCAATAGTAATAGCCTCCATTCATCATCTTCTTCTTCTCTTGTGCATCTTTCTCTTTAAAAGCACCTTTTTCTCCAAGCTATAGCTTCTTAAAGTGAAAACTTTAACTCCATTTCACTTTTTTGGGCTTGATAAAGTCAAGAAGACTCAATTACACCACATGCATGCATTCTACATTAGATTCACCATTTGCATGTCTTTCATGTAGAGAACCCATCTTCCTATTAAGGCTTTCCCTAACTGCACACCAAGGAAAAGTTAGCAGGGTCAAGCACTATGTACAAGGCAAGTATTAGAGTATATATGTATAAATTGTTGATTCTTGGACTGATCACTCTAATTTCAAGTTACAACTTTTTCTTCTTAGATTTAAGTATATGTGTTGAATTGACTGAATTAGAGTATGACTATGAATGAATTAGATTGTGACTATGCAATGTGGGTGTTGTGTGAACATTGTAAACCCATAGTGATATTTTGAAGCCATAGGAAGCTCATGGTAAAACCCCTTAAATTCAGAGTTCTATACTGAACTTGAGCTTTAGAATAATTTCTAGAATTTTTAAAGTTTACGGCGAAGCCACGGCTAAATCGTAAGCGTGTATGGCTCAAATTCCCGAGAGTACCAAATCCCATTTTTGTACTATGATTAACCCTCGGCTAAGCCGTGGAATGAACTACGGCTAAGTTATAACCATCCCGTGACTAAGCCGTAAGTCATTTTACGGTAAGCTTTCTCGAGAGCTTAAAATCCTATTTTTCTTCTATGGCTCACCCACAGCTAAGCTGTGGATTGTACTATAGCTAAGCTGTAGCCTAGCCATAGGCTTAGCAAGTGCTAAGTCGTAGGCTAATATATGGTTAAGCCATAAATGCATAGAAACTTAAGGGAAAAACCAAGCCATTCGGCTAAGTCATAACATATATACTGTTAAGCCGTAAGAACATTGTAAACATAGGATATTAAGAATTCCAAATGACTTTGTAAAACTTTAGATATGGCACCTTTTTTACAATTAAATTAGCGCAATGGTGATTAAATGACAAGTGTAGAGCTGCCACTTATCCCCTTCGATTTTCTAGATGAATTCTCAATGTCATGTCATGGGTGTTATATAAGAGGAGGTATCCTTGCATACATAATGTAATATTAAGATTTGGTAACACCATGACACTGGACGTTATATAAATACATCGTATTGAATGCCCTTGGGATTACGGATTATCTAGCATAGGGTTGGCTAGTAAATTTCCTTGATACCTTCTCAATTTAATTGCATTCATATTGTTAAGAGACCATGCCTTCAACGTGATGTAGCTCAATTAAGTATGCATTAATTGATTATCACATACTTGTTAATCCCGATTTCTATGAATGAATATGATCTCAAGACCGAAACTCCCTTATGTATGATATGATAAGTATGATTGAAATGTATGAAAAATATAAATTCAAGTCGATCTTGATACATCGAGTCGGCACTACTTAGCTTGTATCCTGATTAGGTTCGACAGGACCAATTTGGGCATCTTTTTGGTTGCTGCTTCAGTAGTTTATAGAGGAGTTATCGGCGCTCCTCGGGAAGCTAGCTTGATCCCCTAGCATAATTCCCATATGTTCGTTCACGCTTTTTTTAGATGATATGCTCTCTTTTGGGAGAGTATAGCCCGTGGATGCTAACTAGTATGTATGATATCCTATTTATAATTCGTTATTTATCTTTACTCATGCACAACATGCTTAGTTTACGATTATTGCTTTCTTTATATATTTCTTAATTTATTTGATATAGCATAATGGTCTTATGTATGTTTATATTTGCTTAACTGTCTTATTAACAGTGCTACCCTTGGTGTTACAGGTATATAATCAAACCCCAACACGACTATTGACGTGCCGCCGGAGGGTGCCCCAATGGTACCTAGGGGTATAGAAGAATGGAAGGATGACGACATCTTTTACTAGTCGTCCTACAGGGCGTGTCAAGTGATTTTGTTGGGTTCATTGGTTGTGATTTGGTTTTGCGTATGGAGACTGTTTAAACTGGATATTGTGTATAAGACCTGTTTAGGGTTTTATGGTTATGTATTTGATGGGAATGATTAATTAAAAGTCTTAAGTTTACTTTATGATGGTATAAAATTCTCATCTATGTATTGCTTATGATCATTACGGGTGTATTTCACAGGTTTCCGCTTTATGTTGAATTTTAACCTACGTGTTATTGGACTTTTCTTACATATTCTTATGAAATCTCCCTTGTAGTGATTCGTGCATATCCTCACATGGCAAGGATTATTACGTGATTACGTATTCACATCCTAGGGGCCCATTCTAATCCCTAATTCCTCGAATCAAAACGGATAGTTGTCCATTGGACTTCTATGGTAGTCGATAATACACTTTTGATTGTTGATCTTCTGTGTGGCCAATAGTGCACTGTTTGATTGGCCAAGGGATTTTCCATGCCTTAAGCTTTTTACATACCTTCTTTGGTAGCTGATGGACTACCTTGAGTAGCTAAAAGGGCCCTTATGCCTTAGGTACTTTTCCAAACTCTTGAGTAGCTTAAGGCTGAACTTTTAGTGGCCAAAGGGCTTCCATTCCTTTAGGCATGTTTTGAACCATTGCCTTAGATGATCCGGAGACTCTTTCTAGGTGGCCGAATGGTCCCCATGCCTTAACCATATCTATGGTTGAGAGAGATATCTTGGTCACTTTGCTAAATACACTTAGAATCTCTATTAAATTTTGTTGTGCTTGAATGCATTCTTTGATATGCTTTATATTGCTTGCCATTTTCATAGACATGCTTATGTGGACCAAAAACCCTACTTGTTTCCATAAAGGGTCATTAGCGAGTTTTGCTTCACTTTGACCTGGAAGCCTTATTTATGGGCTTTATGCATGCGCTTGAGCATTGCTGGCACTCGGAGGTAAGTATACTATTTTTTCTTGGGGTTTTGTCTCCTTCCCATTTACCAAAGGGAAATGCTTTCAGTGGACAAAGGCAAGAAGTTTGCTTCCTCCTCCTCCAAGGATAAAAAGAATGTTGGTTCTTATTCTTCAAATACTCCTTCTCCTAGGGTTGTTGGCCATCAAACTTGAGCTCGTTTTGAAGAGATCCATAAGAATGTCGAGGTACATGCCGTTGAGACTTTGTCAAAGTTGAGGGGTCGTTTGTTGGGTACTCGTAATATGCAAGTTTATGAAGACATCCTTGCTGACTTCCCCTAGAAAGATGATTGCCATAATAAGTTGAGGAGGCCGGAATATATCTTTGGCAACTATGATGAGAATCAATACGACCAAAGCATTAACTTCTTCATCCATCATTATTTCAACGAGGATGGGATAAGGGTTGAGCTCTCCACTGAGCATCAGTATAAAAGAGGTCCTCTATTGATGGAATTGAGTGCCAACATTCCTTTATGGTGCGACAACCTAAAATGGGGAAGTCTTTTTCTTCATACAAGGTTTGGGTGTTTTTGAGCAACTCTTCTTTTTATGCTAAAGGAGCAACACAGGGTTTTGAAATGTTGTTCCCCAATCATGCTACCCTTCTTGTTCAAAGCCAGATTTCTCACTTCATACGGTCTGGCTGGGAGTTCTTACCAATGATGGCGGTGGTTAGATAGTGCATAACGTTCCACAAGGGTGGTTTGTTCCATCCGATGATTGGTAGTCATTAACGGATGTAATCCTTAGTAAGCATGGTGACTTATTGAAGAGAGTTGGTCTTTATGAAGCTATTTTGGTTACTTGAAACTGCATTCGGTAGGACCATAAGGAAATATGTTGTGCCATCATTGAGAATTCCTGCTTGGCCACCAATACTTTGTCACTCCTAATGCAGAGTTGGGATTTTCCCTTCAAGAGATGCAGGAGGTCTTTGGATTGCCAATTTTTGATGGCTTGTATGATGAGGTCGCTCCTTATAACAAATCCCTCAATGTGAGGAGCAATGGGTTTAGAGAAGTATATTTTCAGTTGTTCACCTTATACGAGATGTCGAGAGACAACAAGAATAAGGTGAAGACTATTGTTTGGGTGGCCAAGGTCTTTAGCAGAGGTGCTGATATAGTTGCTCCTTTCTTTGCTAGGAAGGACGTCTTTAAGATATGGGAAGTCGTCCCAGGGAAGACAGATGAGGATGATGACATAGCCACTTTGATAGATTGTCTGGATTACCTTGAACTTTTTGACTCAAAGGAAGATGATTGGGATCTGAAGTCTCGTCAGATGCTAGCCATGTATCTTACTGTACGGCTTTTGAAAGTTATGTTTGCAGCTGTGGGTAAAGAAGTTCGAAACAATTGTATTTTTCCCACATTCCGCTTTGCTTTTTTGTGAACGGCTCACCCTTGAATCGACTTTAGTTAGCCATTTGTGTGCTGAGCTAAGATTTATATCTGTCTTAGTGAGGTAGAGGAAGGAGATCAATTGGGTTTTCTCTAAGCATTTGTTATATGCTTAGTTTGTTTATCACTACACCAATTTGCATGAGCTAAGCGATCGAGAGAATCTTTCTTTTTACCAGTCTATGACCAATGGCAGCGGTATCCATCTTTCCATTACTAAAGTGCGATGCCGACTTCAAGATCACCACAACTTCAGAATTTGTAGGATGCCGATGGTGGTTTTGGAAATTCAAAGGACAGGGATTGTCGGGACCCAAGCTCCCATTGACCGCTCCAACACATTTGGTAGGGCTAGTCCTCTGATGTAGTTTAAGAGAGAATGGTTGCTTCCATTCACCTTGGGGATCTTATATATAGGAGAGATAATGTTACTGAGATTGAGCCCTACGTGCCTTCCCAGTTTGAGCAGTAGTTTGAGTTCTCTTAGGGCATCGTTGGGAGTCCCGATAGTCTGAGAGGTGGTCGTGGTTCACTATTGGATGCTTGGAATGCTTGTAAGTTTTATAATGTATTGGAGACTAGTGCCGCCTTCTTGTATCCCCTTGACAAAGATGCCAAGTTGACTGTAGGTTTTGCCAGTGGTATATGAAAAGTTGTGTAGCTCTTCAAGAGTTTCAGAGGACCAACTGTGCCAAAGGTGTATTCGGCAAAACATAAACGAACAAAGACAGGCCTAAAAACGGAGAATTTGAGCTTTATATTTATTGGCAGTAGCCTTTACTGATAGGGTACCGTCGTGACGTAGATACCTGCGCTGCCTTTAAGTATCTGATGATAGAATCTCCTCATGTTGCTATCCCATCAATATCTTCTATGCTAATTCAATCTGCTAGTGTCTCTTCTTCAAAGTCTGCTACTTTTAAGCCTTCCCCCTCTATACAGGTGAAGTTAGAGAAAAAGAAGAAGAAAAGAGCTTCTCGCACGGGGATTTGCAAGTCTGCTAGACTTGCGACAGGTGAGTTTGTTTATTCTTTCCTTGTGTTTTCCATTTGTTGTTGGTGTGAAACCTGTGGCGACTTCTTTCTTTTGTAAAGGCAAAAGGGTTTGTTTTATGGGAGGAGGCGGCAGCAAGCTCTATTATAACAACCATCGAAGATTATGGTTTTACATACCCTTCTCTCTTTTTATTTTTGTTGGCTTTTTATTTTTGTTCTAACTCTTTTATTACAGAATTTGGAGTAGAGGTTCAGATTTTAGGGACTAGCCCTCCATGATCTACAGAAATACTTCCTCATATTTTAGAGGTTCCTTCGATATCAGAAACTACAATTGAAAAGAACATAGAGGAGGTTGCCCATGAGCCTGTTTCCACTGCTGATGGTGATTGTTTTATTTGTCAGCTCCCCCATTTTTTTTATCTTTTTCTTTTATTTTGACTAACTCATTTTTTTTCTTTTTTGCTTACTAAACAATTAAAGCCATAGCCTGATCAATCCAGGTCGGCTATATAAATGACTGATCCATTAGTTGAGTCAAGATCAAAGTCAATTGCAGCACCAAAGCAAACGTTTCCGTAGGGGGTGGAATTACGCAGCTTGAAATGATTATCCTAGTTGAAAGCTTTTCTCAGCAGGAGCTTTTAGGTTTAAGTGATTTTGTAAAAGATTTCGCTTAATGCCTTAGAAAGACATTTCGAAAGGATAATTGTCGTTTCCAAGTCCAACACCTAGGAGGTTGACAAAGTTAAACTAGTGGCACAAACAAAAGGAGCCTCTTTGACTGTTGTTGAGCATGCATCTTTAGAGGAGGCCACCATGAAATAAAAGGCTGATCTTGTCATGCTGGTGGGATCCAACGGTTAAAGCCTAGATGTTGTTCTCAAAGGGTCTAGTGAAGAAGGTTCAGTCCAAAGTGATCTTCCTACAGCCCAAGGTGCGGATGTCTTGGTGCTGACAGTAGATCAAGTTAAGAAGTCTTTTACGCTTGCACCTAGAAGGCTGACAGCATAGAGGGGGTTCAACAATAGGTTCAGGCCACTAATGTTGAAAGCTCCCTTGTGGTTCGAGGTGAAGGAGGTACCAGTATTTCGTTAGCCTCTGTAGTTTCAAGCAACAAGCGGGCAATTTCTTTAAAAAGGAAATGCTTGGCTGAATCTCCGGTGTCGAGTGAAGCTACCGTTAAAGTTGTAGAGAATCAGGTGGCTCGATTAGTGTCAGTTTCAGAGGGTGCCAACCACCCTGCTTAGGTTGTTACAGTGGACGCAGGGCATTCTTTAGAAGGTGAGCCACCGTTAAAGAAGTATATCACCAAGGACAAACAAGACAACGTCGAGGTGGCGAAAGAGACAGTGTGGCTACATTGAGCCGCCTTTTTCAAGTCTTGCCTTCTAGAAAAATGAGGTCAATTGGCACATGTCATCGCATGATGGATTTCTCGTTGAGCATCAGACCCACTGTGATGGATGTGGGGCCTTTGATTGTTTTTTGGACAGGCTTTTTCTGGTGGCTGAGGCATGGCCAGGGCGTAGGCCAGGATTTTTGAATTTTTATGAATGCTCGACAAGAAGGAAGCCTATAACCAAGAAATACTAAGACTTAACAGTAAAAGGTCGGCCATATTCTTGAGCAAACATATCTTGAAAGATCCTTGGCATTTCAGAGGAAGCAGATCGAGCAACCTGACAAGATGTCTGATCTCCAGGCTACCTATGCGCATGATGATGTTTCCTTCTCAGACTTAACTGAAAAGATGGAGGGTATCGCAGGCAAATTTGGTGTCGAAAAGGTAGTGTTGAATGCATCAGTTAAGTTGGTGGAGAATACCCTCAGAATGTTGATCAATGAAGCTGTTGTTGAACCTATTGCTCATGATTACATGGCCTAGTTGGACCAATGATGAAAAGCCGATCTCCAAGAGATTCCTAGCCAGATCGAGCAATTTTTTGTGTAATTTTTATTTGAAGATTGTAATGAACATTTTTTGAATAAAGACCTTTTCCCCTTTTTTTTAAAATGTCTTCAAGATTCTTTTTTGTTGAATGGTTTGGTGTTTAATTTTGATGGAAGCGGTATAGGATGGACTTTAATCGGGGTCTTGATATCAAGGGTCCATGGCCTATACATTTTGCTTTGGTTGAGAGGGGTCAAATGAAAAGATGTTAAGGGTGCCTTTGTTTATGACTTTTATTTGGAGTGTTGGAAATTTAAACTAAAAGCATACTTTTATGTATTTTTCTTTAACTGATTTATTTATTAGTAAAGTTTGCTTTTTCATCTTAATGAGAATTTATATGGGCAAATGGTTACATTATTATTTATTATGTATAAGTGTGTCTTTTATTCTATAAAGTAGACAAGTTGGTGTGTAGAGTTTAGCATACGCACGGAAGACTTATTTATTGATTTTTATAGAATATAAATTATAGTTGTTCACAATCTAGATGGAGTTGGACACACTATCAATACAATTGTAGCATGATATTTTAGTAGGCTCATCTTGGTTACGAGAAATTGTACAGTTTTAACTCGTTATGTTAGTACACGTTGTGTGTATTGAACATGACCGCTTTTGGGTTTATTATCTTTATATTAATATATAAAATGATTAACATCCAAATGGTTATTATGAGTGCTTGTACTTTTAATCCCGATATAAATAATAGACACATACATTTAGTGTTTGGCGTTTTGATTTAGAAAGGAGTGAGATCTTTTGTGGGTCAATAATCTTACTAAATTGGATGACTACACTACGTATATGGTGCAAATTAGTTTATTGATGGAATCTACATCTTGTAATAGGGATTGATGATATCCTCTTGATGAAGTTTATAAGTTTTGATTATGTTAAATCCTGCAAGTGGACTTTGTGTCCAACATATAAAATAAGTTAAGTGTAAGGTCTCAAGGAATTATACAACTATTGATGAAATATAGGTGTCAATAGTTATTTAATCGATGGATATCTGAAATCTTAACATGGGGAGATTAATAAGCATTTAATACCAAAAAGCTCAAAATATTATTTTGAGAATAAGGATAGGAGTACAATTATAATTCTTTAGTGAACTGAGTTATAATTATGGAACTAGGAATCTAATTTGGGTCGAATTAAGGTTTCTTATTTTCATAAAAGGCCTATTCCTTATTTTCTTCTTAAAGTCCCTATTGTAGCCTTTAAATATGTGCTATTGCTCTTTAGCAAAAATACACAAGAGAAATTTCATTTTTTAGAACAAAAAGAATTTCGCAGAAGAAGCCCACACCCCAGTATGAGTTTGCGCATAGAGGAATACAGTAGAAGGTTTTACAATTTTCGGGCTGCTGTAAGACCAAGATCAAATCAGAGAGATCTCATAGGTATGGTTCTTTAATCATCATCGTCTAAAGTTATTTCCACAGTGATCTGTGCGCAATATCTAAGGATCCTGGCGGCTGCCTCTCAACAGTGGTATAAGAGAAAATCTTGATACTGCGTATGGATTGAAGAGAACATAGTAAGATTATAGGTTGCTATAAAAAATTTGAATTGCGTTTGCTATAACTAACCTTTGTTTTGCAGCTAACTGTCTAACTTTTGTTTTGCAGCTAACTGTCTAACTTTTGTTTTGCAGCGATTGATCTGGCTATCATGGTCACCATGTGTGTATGTTATCTGAATGGATCCCATGAATTAAATTCGTGGTTACTGTTTTACATGTTTTACAATGTTTTCATAGTGATGTAATTTTATTAATAGAGCATGTGATCTCCATTCATAAGGAGGCTTAAGATTCCATGTAATTTTTCATGGTGATGTAATTATATTGATATAGCATGTGAACTTCGTTCGTTAGGAGGCTTAGGTTCAATGTAATTTTTTAAAGGAGAGACACAGGTCTTAAAGGAAGATATTTGATTTTAAAAAGGCTCAACTTGATCCTTACTGGGGGACGCCCCTGGACCCCCTTTGTGAAATGCATGTTTTGAAGAAGTGGCAATCAAGAAGACAAAGGATCCTACTTGACCATGATAGCTAGGACTCCTATATTGGTTGTATTCTTTTTTGTGCTTGGATGCCTATGATTATCATAACTTACTTTATATGATATGACAACTATTTAATACTGTTTAGAATGGAGAAATATGAAGCATTCATGTGATTTGCAAATAAAATTGAACTCTATTTTTTTATTAATCACACAAATGCTATGAGGCATAAAGATAGGGTAACCTAGATATCTTGATAACGTATTACTTCAAAATTCTAAACTAGTTTTATTAAACTATTTTATAAGAACCAACTAAGTGGGAGAGGGAACCTCTTAGTTCTCACGGTCTCCATCATTGTTTTGTAGGAGATGTAATTGATTTATGTGTTGACCTTGGAGTCTTCCTCCTCATCGGATGAGTTAATTATGGAATCTCCAATACAAACTCCTAAGGGTAATTATTAGCATAAGTCACTTCTCCATTTGATGGGACCGAATACAAAATAATGGACCTTGAATTAAATGATGGTGCACACTTAGCTATAAATAATAGTATGCTCTCCATTTGAAACACTATTATTATTTATAGGACCAAAGTCATGGCGGCTGTTTGGTTTTACTTGGCACGGTTTGTTGCCTTAATAGTAAAACTAATAGGTTGTGTCCTCTCTGAAAAAAAATAAGTATGGTAGAAGTCATCACATCGAGACATACTATGCATTGATGTTTTAGATTACTGTCAGATTCTTTTGTTAATTGGCAAAGGGGGCCTTTTTCCTTTCATTTGAATCCAAAGTTAATTTGCCCATCATAATTTGCTGATTACTTAATTCTCAGGATTTAAAATGGGTGCTTTCAATCTACTTGCTATAATTCTCGAAGAACACAAACTCACTAGACCTAATTATATTAACTGGAAAAGAAACTTGGATATTGTGCTAACTGCTGAAGAGTACAAATATGTATTCACTGAGATGTGCCCAAAGAATCCTATGGATGGTTGTACCGATGAGGTGGTTATCCAGGCATACAAAGAATAGATCAAGGCTAACGAGATGGCGCACTGTTACATGTTGACATCTACGTTAATTGTTTTGCAACATCAGCATCAGTCTTCTCCTACTGCCTATGACATCATGTATAGTCTCAAGGAGATATTTGGTGATTAGGATCATGCAGTAAGGCAGGTTGCTATGAAAGAACTGTTTAACACTAAGATGGCTAAAGGTACCTCTATAAGAGACTATGTTCTAAAAATGATGGGACACCTCGATGAACTAAAGGTCCTTAGAGTTGAAATTGATGGGGAAACCCAGATTGATATCATTCTCCAGTCCTTAACTAATCCCTTTGAGAATTTTTACCTAAATTACAACATGAACAAGCTCAATTAATCTTTGGTGGAATTACTCAAGGAACTTAGGCTGCTGAGGGCCTTCTGAAAAAGTGAACTAGTGTTCACATTGTTGAAAAAAGTTTTGTTTCTAAGTTGAAAGTCAAAAAGCAACAGAAAAAAGGTCGGAATCATAATGTAGTTCCTTAAGAGGGCAACGGACCTTCAGGAGGAGTGAAAAAGCCCAAGGGCAAGTAGTTTCATTGTAAGCAAGTAAGGCATTAGAAAAAGCAATGTCCAACTTATCTCAACAAGGTGAACAATAAAGATAAATTTCATTCACTAGTTCTTGAATTATGTTTGGCAATTAAATCTACTGGTACCTGGTGTGTAGATATGAGAGCCACTAATCATGTTTGCAATTCTTTGCAGAGGTTCTAAAAAACCAGGCAACTAAGTGATAGGAAGAGTTATTTGCTTATAGGTGATGCTTTGAGAGTGGCAACAATTGCAGTAGGAGATGTTTATCTGAGTTTTAATAGAGATAGGACTTTAATTTTAAAAGATTGTCTTTATGTTCCCTCCATTAGGAGAAATTTAATTTCTATTTCCAAGTTAGTTAAAGATTGATATTTCATTTATTTTAATAAATTTGTGGTTATTAAGTATAATAAGCATTTTATCTGTTCTGGTTCATGTCACGACCCGAGCCCAAGAAATCAAGGATTAGGAGAAAACCTAATCAGTGACACACGTATTCCCATATATGTACCCCTAAACTTGATCCAGGTGCACATATATAAGGGATCTATCACATGTGCAATCCTTGTACGCGGAAGCTGTAAATAGTATCAGTGCACAGAAGAGTATAAAAAGATACAATGAACATAATCACTACGGAAAAATAGACATCACAAGAAATACATGAGAGGATAGTCAATGAATACATATGTAATAGATAATACACTAGCATGCAGTAAATGGGAATGTGAGGTGTGCAAGGCGCTCTCTGGAGTGGATCAACACACCCACTCCTAGTCCCATTGGGGTCTCTAAATCTCCTTCGAAGTCAAGTTGATCTTCGAGGGATCGGAAACTAACTCTGATCCTGGAACACCAAGAACAACGAGTGAATACGATGACTCAGCAAAGTATAAACAACATAAAGGTAACACGTGCTATGTCTAAAAGAATCAGTAACAGGTAATCATATAAGATGTCAATTCTGTACGCTAGGCAAGTCGTGCAATGAATAAAGCATGCCACATGAAACAATAATAGAAATACTGTACTAGGTGGCTACTACATATGCCATATTCTCCTTATGAGGAGCAATCGGTAGTGAGAACACCATTGGCCAAATGGGTCTCAGT
Source organism: Sextonia rubra (assembly GCA_037013555.1). Taxonomy (NCBI): domain Eukaryota; kingdom Viridiplantae; phylum Streptophyta; class Magnoliopsida; order Laurales; family Lauraceae; genus Sextonia; species Sextonia rubra. The sequence goes on from JASUAD010000008.1 coordinate 14,982,048, forward strand.
TTCCTGGGGTTCAGAATCCCCAAGACAGGAGCACTCTGCAGAGGCAACATATAGGCTATGCCAAAGTCAACCCCGTCGGGTATCCTGAGGCTGAGGCTTAGTAGAGCCAGATAGACAAGGTCAGTCATATCAGATGGATGCACATCAATCAATGTCAGTCAGTCGATCAAACAGTGCAGTTCAGTACAGGACATGTCATGTCCCAAATCAGGGAATACCGTATGTGCATCACGTTGAATCCATACCGTTACAAGTGAACAATTACAAGTCGAACAAGAAACAAGACAACGAGTATGGAATCGAATCAAAATCTATGTAATTCAACGGCTAGACAAATAATGCATTGTCTATGTCGAATCCATATTAAGATTAAGATATTTGGAGTACCATAAAATATGTCAAGGCTTATCAACTCACATTAATCAAACGGGTAGCATTGAACATGGAAGTTAGCTATTTCCACCCGGGATTAACCATGGACAGAGCCCCTAGGGAATATCTGTTAGTGTCATTGTAAGAATGTATTGTCAATTATGTGACCCAAGTCTAGTCTTGCTCTAAGGAAGATTAAGTTACATCTATGAAGATCAAGTTAGATCAAGGAAGCTCAAGGTTTATCAATGAAGATCAAGCAAGTTCAAGGAAGATCAAGATCAATTAAGAAGATTCTCTATGAGTGCCAAGGGATAAGGTATCATTGACCCTTCATGCCCATAGAAATAGAATAGGAAAAAGGGTTTCTAATCACCCTGCATTTGTACTACGGCTTGGATCACGACTAAGCCATAGATCCTACGGCTCACTCTCCAGAGAGTATATTTTGAATCATTTTGTTCTACGACTGACCCTACGGCTACACCGAAATAGGGTTACGGCTAAGTCGTAGTGTATTTCACGGCTAAGCTGTAAAATCTACGGGCCACAGTTCAGAGAGTGCTCTTGGCCATATAATGTCTACGGTTTACCTTACGGCCAAGCCGAAAGGCCTTCACAGCTAAGCCGTAATGTAATTCACGACTAAGCCGTAAAGTTTACGGGCCACTCTCCAGAGAGATGTTTTTAGGAGATTTCAGCTTACGGCTGACCCATGGCTAGGCCGAAAGGTGCTCACGGCTAAGCCGTATAAGGATTTACGACTAAGCTGTAAGCTTAACCGTAAGAAGGAATTCTTGTTGAATCCGGTCAAAATAGCCGTTGAATGTTGTCAGAGCATACGGCTAAGCCGTAGACCAGTTTGTTCTTAGCCGTAGATCTATCCGTTGGAGCTTATTTGTATTTAAAGAGGACCTCTCCTTTGCTCCAACCATTGAATTTATTACTGTGAAAATCACTAGTATAACTGAGCCTTTGCACCTCCATTAAAATCATCTTTAAAGCTCCCACAACCACCTACTCTTCAACACCACAAAGTGCCATTATTGTTTCAAGAAGAGTAGTTGGTGATTTAGGAAAGGCTCCATTAAACCTGAGAGAATATCTTAGCCTTCCAAACCCTCTTAAAACCTCTTCCCTTAGCTGAGCACTCATCTGAAGATCTTCATCACCAAGGAGCAAGAACAAGGTCAAAGCTTGGAGGTAGTCTTTCAAGCATCAAGAGCACCACTCAAAACTAAGGTATATAATTCCTTGTTTAGGTGTTCTTTAATATTTCAATTCTCATTGCTGTATTTGGTGGAAGACAAACCACCGCATCAAAAATTGTTATAGTTGGTGGACTAGATCAAAGATCAACCACCTGATCAAAAAACCCCAATTGGCGGAAGACAAACCACTGAATCAAAAACTGTTGCAAGAGGTGTATGTTATGTAAATACCTCTTATTTAGTTGAACCAAGAGAGATTGCTCTTGAAAGTGGATGTAGGTCTAGGACCGAACCACTATAAATCACTGTGTTTATTGTTTGTTGTGTGTGGATGTTGCCTTGTATTCTTGTCACTTGTGATCATCATTTTTAAGCTACATTTTCATTATTATAGTTGCATTTCTACACACTGTCAGAACATCTCTCTTAATCTTCTTGGGGACTCTCAATCTTAATTAATCCTTCAGATTGCACTAATAAAACCTAATTCTTGGAAAGAAATTTTTAATAGTCCTATTCACCCCCCCTCCAGGACTTTGTGAGATCTAGCTATTGCACTTTCAATTGGTATCAGAGCGGGTTACTTCTTATGGGTGTAATAACCTGAAGTAGATCCATCTTTTGCTAGATTCACCATGAATCCTGAAGGAAGCTCTATCCCCCGTCCACCTTTCTTTGATGGAACAAATTATGCCTTCTGGAAAGCCCGGATGACAGCTTTTTTGAAATTCATGGACTGGGCTATTTGGGAGGCTATAGAGAAAGGCTGGACGGAACCCACTGAAGATGTGACTATAAATGGTATCACAACCACTAGACCATTGGATCCAGCTAGATGGTCTCCTGCTCAACTACTTCTTAAACAAAATAATGCTAGAGCTTACATTGCTATAGTGTGTGCCATGAATCAAGAAGAGTTTAAAAAGATCATGACAACCACTAATGCAAAACAGGCATGGAGAATCCTTGAAGTGACTTATGAGGGTACCTCAGTTGTCAAAAGATCCAAACTTCAGATGCTCAGAGTCAGTTCGAAAACATTCGCATGGAAGAAAATGAAATGTTTACTGACTTTTATACTAAGCTCATGAAAATTGTAAATGAAATGTGGGCTCTTGGGGAAACTCTTCCGGAAGGTAAAATTTGTAGTAAAATCTTGAGATCACTTTCGGAAAGATTCCATCCTAAGGTAACCTCTATAGAAGAACACAAGGAATCGGAACAAATGAAAATTGAAGATTTAGTGGGATCCCTTCAGACCTTTGAACTTAAATTTTACAATGACAAAAAGAAATCAATCGCTCTAATCACCTCTCATAACACATCTTCCTATAAAGATGACATAGGAATAACTAGTAATGACGAGGATGAAGATGTGGCCCTTTTGGCTAAAAGATTTTTGAAACAATTTAAGAAAAAGAGGGTGAAAGAGTATAAAAATGAAAACACTAATGATAAATACAAAGATCGGTCAAGTTCCCTCTCTAGAAGTAAACATAAGGAGCCTATGTGTTACAGATGTAAGAAAATTGGACATATATCCACCGATTGTCCTCTAAAAGGAAAATTCAAAAAGAAGAATCTTGTAGCCACTTGGGACGATTCATCTAAATCAGATTCTGACTCAGATGAATCACATCAAAATGAATCAGACAAATATACAGTTCTGATGGCTACCACTGCAAAATTTAATCTCTCTAAGGAAATGACTAAAATATCGAATGAAGAAATCTCAGGAAGTGAGTTAGAGAGTGAATATGAAAATTCAGATGATGAGGATAATGACAACACCACAGATTCCTATGAACTACTCTATGAGGGAACCTGTAGGCTCATTGAAACTGTAAGCAATCAACAAAATAAAACTAAGAATTTAAAAGAAAAGGTTGATAGTATTAATGCTGAAAAGGAAGAATTAATCAAAGAACTCGAAAGTGTAAAAACCCAATTATCAACAGAAATAGAAAATGTAATCAAATTAAGAGAAAATGAAAAATCCCTTTTAAAAATAAAAGATGAAAATAATGCTCTCCACAATGAAGTGACTATTCTGAAACGGTATAAAGAAAATTATGAGTACAGATTTACCCAAAATGATGAGAAATGCATTAGACTATTCAAAATTGGGAAAGCTTATAAAGACATGACTGGTCTTGGATATGACAAAAATGCTAATCAGTCTCCAAGTTCCGGAACTGTTTTTGTCAAAAGTGCTTTAAAGAAGGAAGATACTAGTGTTCAAAACACTTTGGATAAGACATCTACTAGTACTCATACTGTTTCATCAAATGTCTTTTGTCATTATTGTGGAAAAAGAGGTCATTTCAAAATGGAGTGCAAGTTAAGAAAAATTCATTATAACTTTAGTCAAAAAATTGAGAAAAACACCTCTAAGAAAGTGGAACTTGAAAACAAAAAGCTAAAGTCTCAAATAAACAAGTTCCCCCTGAACCAAAAGATAGATAATCTATTAAAAGAAGTCCAAAAGTTAAGAAAACAATTTAAAATATACAAAAAGGATGGAGCAAACATTCTCATTTCCCAACATAAAACCTTTCAAGTGAAACACCAAAAACCAACTGTGATCCCCACCACTAGTACACTTAAATGGATACCTAAAAACAAGAATCTAGTGGTCCACACAGCTTTTAAAGCTGCAGAACAATCAAGATGGTATCTGGATAGTGGATGCTCAAAACATATGACTGGTGATAAATCTTGTTTGTCTAAAATAATTGAATTCAATGGAGGCACGGTTACTTTTGATGATGGCAGTACTGCGAAAATTATTGGGAAAGGAACTTTAAATGTTCCAAACTTACCACCTTTTGAGAATGTTTTGTGCGTTGATGGGTTGAAACATAATTTACTTAGCATATCTAAAATCAGTGATAAAGATTATGCCGTAAACTTTAGTAGTCATAGTTGTGAGATCTCAAGGAATGGAAAGATAATATTGAAAGGTCTTAGAACTACCGATAACTGTTATGTGGTGGGAAAAACAAATACTTCATCCTCCGCTTATTGCTTATTAACTAGTATTGATGAAGGACTGCCCAAGATTAGTAGTCAAGAAAAGATGATCTGTGGAGAATGCCTTCAAGGAAAACAAATTAGAAGTGCCCATAAAATGGTGAATGCTATGAAAACTACTCGACCTCTAAAACTTATTCATATGGACTTGGTTGGACCAACTAAAAGAGAGAGTCGAGGTAAGAAAAGGTACTTTATTGTCATGGTAAATGATTTCTCTAGATTCACTTGGGTTGCATTCTTGAGAGAAAAATCCGAAGCCTTTGGAGAATTTAAAAGGATTGTAAAACAAATTTAAATTGAAAAAGGGACTTCAGTAGCCCGAATCATAAGTGATCATGGTGGAGAATTTGAAAATGATCAATTTGACAAATTCTGTGAGAAATATGGGATTCATCATGAATATTCAGCACCCAAAACTCCACAACAAAATGGGGTAGCTGAAAGAAAAAATAGAGTTCTCCAAGACATGGCCACAGTCATGCTTCATAGTAAGAATCTTCCTAGAGACTTGTGGGTCGAAGCTGTTAATACCAGCTGCTGCATCATCAATCGAGTTTATCTTAGGACTGGTACAAATCAGACAGCTTATGAATTGTGGCATGGGAAGAAACCAAATGTGAAATATTTGAAGGCCTTTGGAAGTAAATGTTACATTTTGAAGGATAGAGAACAACTGAGTAAATTTGACTCAAAAAGTGATGAATGTATATTCTTAGGCTATTCAACACGGAGTCGAGCCTATCGTGTTCTAAATATGAGAACCGGAGTCATCCAAGAGTCAATAATGTCATTATAGATGATGAATCCACAATGTCTGATAATGTTGATGAAGTGGAAGTGCCCTCAATGATTGAACTCACACGATCCACAATAAAAACTGATGCACCTGCTTCCACTGAAAATTTGGTAAATGTGAGAGATCATCCTATAGATCAGATTATTGGTGACCCTCTAACAGGTGTAAAAACTAGGAAACAATTGGAGAACATTATGAGTCACCTGTGCTTTACTTCTGTTTTAGAACCTACCTGCGTTGATGAAGCCTTTTCAGACAATGATTGGATAAAAGTTATGCAAAAAGAATTGAATCAATTTACAAGAAGAGATGTTTGGTACCTAGTTCCAAGACCAAAGGAAAAAAATGTGATAGGCACTAAATGGATCTTCAAAAATAAACTTGATGAAAATGGCATTATTGTTAGGAACAAAGCTAGGTTGGTAGCGCAGGGATATTCTCAAATTGAAGGTATTGACTTTGATAAGACCTTTGCTTCAGTTGCTCGTTTAGAACCAATTAGAATTTTATTATCTATAGCTTGTTGTTTAAAGTTCAAATTGTATCAAATGGATGTTAAGAGTGCTTTTCTAAATGGAATTTTGAATGAGGAAGTGTATGTTGAACAACCTCAAGGTTTTATAGACACAAAATTCCCTAATCATATGTTTAGATTGAAGAAAGCTCTGTATGGTCTTAAGCAAGCTCCACGTGCTTGGTATAAAAGGTTGACAAAATTCTTGTTAGACAATAATTTTCAAAGAGGTAGTGTTGATCAAACTCTTTTTATCCAAAAGACAAGAAAGTCAGTTTTAATAGCGCAAATATATGTAGATGATATCATCTTTGGCTCCACATCTAATGAATTGACTGCTCAGTTCGCTAATCTAATGCAATCTGAATTCGAAATGAGTATGGTTGGCAAATTGAATTTCTTCCTAGGTTTACAAGTCAAACAATTACGTGATGGTATCTTCATTTCCCAGTCCAAGTATGCTAAAGAACTAGTAAAACGATTTGATCTAATGACTGGGAAACATGTCAAAACCCCCATGATTACAACCATAAAACTTACTAAAGATGCAAATGGTAAAGGGGTTGACTCTAGCCTATATAGAAGTATGATCGGTAGCCTGTTATACCTTACTGCAAGTAGGTCAGACATAGCATTTAGTGTGGGAGCATGTGCTCGATATCAAGCAGATCCGAAAGAATCCCATCTAACTGCTGTAAAAAGAATCATTAAGTACATTGCAGATACAACTGAATATGGTCTGTGGTATCCTCATGACTCATCATCCTCCATTGCTGGATACTCAGATGCTGATTGGGAAGGAAACTTAGATGATAGAAAATCCACAAGTGGCAGCTGTTTTTATGTTGGAAATTGTCTAGTAGCTTGGCACAGTAAAAAGCAAAATTCGATATCTCTCTTCACTGTCGAGGCTGAATACATAGCTACCGGAGGCTGCTGTTCTCAACTCTTGTGGATGAAGCAGATGCTTATGGACTATGGCATTAAACAAGAAATAATGAGCTTGTATTGTGATAACACGAGTGCCATACACATTTCTAAAAATCCGGTCCAGCACTCTCGCACCAACACATTGATATTCGACATCATTTCATTAGAGAATTGGTCGAAGAAGGAATCATTGAGCTCGAATATATTCAGACTGAAAAACAACTTGCAGACATCTTGACTAAACCTCTTGATGTGTTAAAATTTGAAAATTTGAGGAAATCAATTAGTGTTTGCTATTTGGATTAACTTATGTTTTGCCCAGGGCCTACGGCTAAGCCGTAAGCCATTTTACGGCTAAGCTGTAATCTCCTTACGGTTAACCCGTATTTGTGCAAACATTTATCCTACGGTTCAACCGTCAAGGTTTACGGCTCAGCCGTAAAATACTTTATGGCTAAGCCGTAAGTGTTATTTCTGTCCTCGTTTTGCGCGCCAATCAGTACTTAACTCCGTCTTTTCCTTATTTTTTTTACTCTGCGTCTGCACGAGCCTTCTGCCGTAGGTCTCCTCCCTTTCTTCTTTCGTCGTTCTTCCTCTTTCGGCCTACTCCCTCCTCTGTACTGTTCTCCTCTTTCTCTCTCTCTTCTTGTTTACTCTAGTTATTGTATTGCCGTTTTACTGTGCTATCGTTCCTGTTCGTGCGTTTGGCTTTCATTCGGTTTTGTGGATTGGGTTTCATGTTTCATCTATCACTATGCCTCCATGAACCAAAAACGCTTACCCCCCGGGTAAGAGGCCTCGTGCCTCAAGTAGCTCCTCCCGGCCTCGACAGCACTCTCCACCCTCTCCCCGAGTTTTGGTTCCACAAGAACCCACTCGCAATCGGTCCTTTTTTTCCCGTCCAATTACTGTGGAACGCGATGTCTATATTCTAGCAGTTGAAACATATGGAGTCCATACCCTCCTCACCAACATTGGGTGGGAAAATATTCTGAAATGGGGTGGTCCTAGCTTCCCCTCGATTGTGCGCACCATGTATGCATCCATCACATGAGCATTGTTAGACTCTATGTCTTTTGAACTTGATTTCACTAATGGCACCAATACCATCACCCCTGCCATCATTTCTACCCTTTTGTGTGTTCCTCTCTCCGATACCCCCCTTCGGTCATCACGGATTCTCTATCCAAAGAAGAAAAACAAACTGCCACCTTCGCTCTATGTGGAGCCACCGTCCCATGGAAGGACAAAGGGTTCCTTCCTGCAGCCTCCCTGCTTCTTCACTACCGGATCCTCCATGCTATCTTCACTTGTAACATCTATCCTCGGAGGGGCAATTTCTCTGACCTCACCCCTTTCATGGTTAATGTCCTCTACTCAGTCCATATGGGGGTCAGAGTGTGTCTTCTATCTCTTATCTGTGCTACCATCATTCGGTTTTGGCTTTGCCTGGGCAGAGGCACCAATGCATGCGTATTTGGATATCTGATGACTTGCCTCGCCTCTCAGTGTGGGGTCACTTTACCTTCTGATGTAGCTCCTGAGTCTCACCCCACCTTTGGTACAATCAATATTCAGAACATGCGCTTCTCTAAGCAACAAGCGGCTGGTCCCCGCTTTCATGACTTTGGAGATGAAGACGATTCACCGGATGGGCCTCCTCCTGCAGCACCCTCTACTGCTTCCCCGGTTCCGGTTCCTCCCCTGGCTTCTTCCTCTTCCTCTTTTGAAGCTCGGTTGGCAGCGCTCGAACAAAGGCAAACCAAGATGGAGAAGCTCTTGACGAAATCATTTCAATACCTGTCCAAGATCTCCAAAAGCTGCCGGAAAGACGATGTGGCAATTCCTTCCCCCTCTCCTCCTTCTGATTGATGTCTGTTCTGTCATTATATTCTTTTTGTATTTTGGGCATTGACTGTGCTTCACTTGTTGGTTTTGTTTGTAGTTACCTCTTTTGTTATTATGGGTGATGCACTCTTTTGCAATGTTTGTCCTTTGTAATGCTCATAATTTCTAATATACTATGGCCATTCCTTCGCAGCTGCTTATCTTTGTGTGCCCGTAAGCTCTTCTTTATGCTTTATTTCTTTGTCAATATTGTGCCAAAAAGGGGGAGAATTGTATGCATGTCTTTAGGGGGAGCCCTCTAACCTCCCACCTTTCTAGTAGACTGTGTTTACAGCCTTTTGCAGGTTAAGCATCTTCAAAGGGGGAGCTTCAATGTGTTAAACTTTCAGACTTATGTAGATGTGGTTGCTTAAGGTGTATTCAGTATTGTAATACTTGTTGTATCTTATTTGTTGAGCTAAAATGTTGTATCTTCTTCATTATGTGTAATTTTGTCACGAAATTGACAAAGGGGGAGATTGTTAGTGTCATTGTAAGAATGTATTATCAATTACGTGACCCAAGTCTAGTCTTGCTCTAAGGAAGATCAAGTTACATCTATGAAGATCAAGTTAGATCAAGGAAGCTCAAGGTTTATCAATGAAGATCAAGCAAGTTCAAGGAAGATCACGATCAATTAAGAAGATTCTCTATGAGTGCCAAGGGATAAGGTATCATTGACCCCTCTTGCCCATAAAAATAGAATAGGAAAAAAGGTTTCTAATCACCATGCATTTGTACTACGGCTTGGATCATGGCTAAGCCGTAGATCCTACGGCTCACTTTCCAGAGAGTATATTTTGAATCATTTTGTTCTACGGGTGACCCTACGGCTGCACCGAAAAAGGGTTACGGCTAAGCCGTAGTGTGTTTCACGGCTAAGCCGTAAAATCTACGGGCCACAGTCCAGAGAGTGCTCTTTGAAAGTGCAATAACTAGATCTCACCAAGTCCTAGAGGGGGGGTGAATAGGACTATTAAAAATTTCTCTTCAAGAATTAGGTTTTATTAGTGGGCAATCTGAAAGATTATTTAAAATTGAGAGTCCCCAAGAAGATTTAAGAGAGATATTCAGAGTTGTGAGTGTTTACGGTATGTAGAAATGCAACTAGAGTAACAAAGATGTAGCTTATAAAAGATCATCAACTCAAGTGACAAGAATGCAAGGCAACATCCACACACAACAAACAATAAACACAGTGATTTATAGTGGTTCGGTCCTAGACCTACATCCACTCTCAAGAGCAATCTCTCTTGGTTCCACTAAATAAGAGGTACTTACATAATATACACCTTTTGCAACAGTTTTTGATTCGGTGGTTTGTCTTCCACCAACTAGGGTTTTTGATCAGGTGGTTGATCCTTGATCTAGTCCACCAACTACAACAATTTTTTATGCGGTGGTTTGTCTTCCACCAAATACAGCAATGAGAATTGAAATATTAAAGAACACCTAAACAAGGAATTGTATACCTTGGTTTTGAGTGGTGCTCTTGATGCTTGAAAGACTACCTCCAAGCTTTGGCCTCTTGTTCTTGCTCCTTGGAGATGAAGATCTTCAGATGTGTGCTCAGCCAAGGGAAGAGGTTTTAAGAGGGTTTAGAAGGCTAAGGTATTCTCTCAAATTTAATGGAGCCTTTCCTAAATCACCAACTACTCTTCTTGTAACAATAATGGCACTTTTTGGAATTGGAGAGTAGGTGGTTGTGGGAGCTTTGAAGATGATTTTAATGGAAGTGCAAAGGCTCAGCTATACTAGTGATTTTCTCAGTAATAAATTCAGTAGTTGGAGCAAGGGAGAGGTCCTCTTTAAATACAGATGAGCTCCAACGGATAGATCTACGGCTAAGAACAGAATGGTCTACGGCTTAGCCGTAAGTTCTGACAACATCCAACGACTAGTTTGACCAGATTCAACAAAAATTCCTTCTTACGGTTAGGCTTACGGCTTAGCCGTAAATCCTTATACGGCTTAGCCGTGAGCACCTTTCGGCCTAGCCGTGGGTCAGCCGTAAGCTGAAATTTCCCAGAAACTGCTCTCTGGAGAGTGGCCCATAATCTTTACGGCTTAGCCGTGAATTGCCTTACGGCTTAGCCGTGAAGGCCTTTCGGCTTGGCCGCAAGGTCAACCGTAAGCATTATATGGCCAAGTGCACTCTCTGGATTGTGGCCCGTAGATTTTATAGCTTAGCCGTGAAACACACTATGGCTTAGCCGTAACATTTTTCGGTGCAGCCGTAAGGTCAGCCGTAGAACAAAAAGCTCCAAAATATACTCTCTGGAGAGTGAGCCGTAGGATATACGGCTTAGCTGTGGTCCAAGCCGTAGAACAAAAACTGGGTGTTTGAAAACCCTAATTTCCTATTTTATTTCTATGGACACTAGGGGTCACAGTTACCTTATCCCTTGGCACTCACAGAGGATCTTCTTGAATGATCTTGAACTTCTTTTCTTAGTCTTCATTGATAGGTCTTTCTAGAATGGTCTTGAACTTGCTTGAACTTCTTTGAACTTGGCTTGATCTTCAATGAACTTCCGAGGTGAACTAGATCGTTCTAGAACCGAACTACACTATGGTCACTTAATTGACAACACACTCTTACAATGACACTAACAATCTCCCCTTTTGTCAATTTCGTGACAAAATTACATAATGTGAAGAAAATACAACATTTAAGCTCAGCAACTGAGATACAACAAGTATTACATTAGTGAATACACCTTAAGCACCCACATCTACATACACAACCCTTTGAAGCTCCCCCTTTGAAGATGCTTAACCTGCAAAAGGCTGCAAACACAATCTACTAGAAAGGTGGGAGGTTAGAAAGCTCCCCCTAAAAACATGCATACAATTCTCCCCCTTTTGGCACAATATTGACAAAGAGATAAAGCATAAATAAGAACAGAAGTGCACACAAAAATAAGCAGGTGCAAAGTAATGGCTATATTAGATTAGAAATTAGGAGCAGTACAACTAGATCAAAACAATACATTACCCATAAGAATAAAAGAGATAACAAACAAGACGAACAGGTGAAGTATAGCTACTGCCCAAAATGCAAAAAAAACAAGAACAGACATCAATCCGAAGGAGGAGAGGGGGAAGGAATTGCCACATCGTCCCGCCGGCAGCTCTTGGAGATCTTTGATAAGTATTAAAAGGATTTCTTCAAGAGCTTCTCCATCTTAGTTTGCCGTTGTTCAAGGGCGGCCAACCGAGCTTCAAACGAGGAAAAGGAAGAAGCCGGGGGAGGAACTGGAACCGGAACCGGGGAAGTGGTAGAGGGTGCTGCAAGAGGAGGCGCAACCGGGGAATCATCTTCGTCTCCGGAGTAATGAAGCCGAGGACCAGCTGCCTGTTGTTTGGAGAAGCACATGTTCTGAATATTAACGATGCCAAAGGTGGGATGAGACTCAGGAGCTTCATCGGAAGGTAAAGCGACCCCACACTGAGAGGCGAGGCGAGTCATGTGATAGCCAAAGACACATGCATTGGTGCCTCTGCCCGGGCATTGCCAAAACCGGATAATGGTAGCACAAATGAGAGATGGAAGACACACTTTGACCCCCATGTGGACTGAGTAGAGGACATTCACCATGAACGGGGTGAGGTCAGAGAAATTCCCCCTCCGAGGATAGATGTTACAGGTGAAGATAGCATGGAGGATCCGGTAATGAGGAAGTAGGGAGGCTGCAGGAAGGGAAGGAACCCCTTGTCCTTCCATGGGATGGAGGCTCCACAGAGGGCGAAAGTGGCAGTTTGTTTTTCCTCTTCAGATAGAGAATCCAAGATGACTGAAGTGGAATCGGAGAGAGGCACACACAACAGGGCTGAGATGATGGCAGGGGTGATGGTATTGGTGCCATTAGTGAACCCAAGGTCAAAGGACATGGTTTCTAACGATGCGTGTGAGATAGATGCATACATGGTACGCACAATCGAGAGGAAACCAGGACCACCCCATTTTCAGAATATTTTCCCACCCAATGTGGGTGAGAAGTGTATGGACTCCATATGCCTCAACAGCGAGAATATTGACATCGCGTTCGACAGTAATGGGTCTGGAAAAGAAGGACCGATCACGAGTGGGTTCCCGTGGAACCAAAACTCGGGGAGAGGGTGGAGATGGCTGACGAGGCCAGGAAGAGCTGCTGGAGGCACGAGGCCTCTTACCAAGAGGGTAAGCATTCTTGGTTCGTGGAGGCATAGTGAGACACAGAGGGAAAGCCACACACCGAAACCCAGGAGGAAAAACCACACAAAGGAACGAGCGCAGGAAATCAAATGAAACAGTGATGAAAAAGAAGAGAAAGAGAGAAGACACCGGAGGAGGAAGGCTAGAGGAGGAGGACGCCGGAGGAGGAGGGCCGGAGAAGGAAGATGCCGGAGGAGGAAGGCCGGAGAAGGAAGGTGCCGGAGGAGGAAGACCGAGAAAAGAAGAAAGAGCAGAGACAGAGGGACAGAGCGTTCGTGCAGAGAAAAAAAAACGAAGAGTCGGGTTTAAGAAGACCTCGGCGCACAGAACGAGGATAAAAAAGCACTTACGGCTTAGCTGTAGAGTGTTTTACGGCTGAGCCGTAAACCCATACGATTGAGCCGTAAAGTGGGGTACGGCTTAGCCGTAGACCCTGGGCAAAACACAAGTTAATCCAAACAGTAAACACCAATTGATTTCCTCAAATTTTCAAATTTTAACACATCAAGAGGTTTAGTCAAGATGTCTGCAAGTTGTTTTTCAGTCTGAATATATTCGAGCTCAATGATTCCTTCTTCAACCAATTCTCTAATGAAATGATGTCGAATATCAATGTGTTTGGTGCGAAAGTGCTAGACCAGATTTTTTGAAATGTGTATGGCACTCGTGTTATCACAATACAAGCTCATTATTCCTTGTGTAATGCCATAGTCCATAAGCATCTGCTTCATCCACAAGAGTTGAGAACAGTAGCTTCCGGCAGCTATGTATTTAGCCACGGCAGTGGAGAGAGATATCGAATTTTGCTTTTTACTATGTCAAGCTACTAGACAATTTCCAACATAAAAACAGCCGCCACTTGTGGATTTTCTATCATCTAAGTTTCCTACCCAATCAGCATCTGAGTATCCAGCAATGGAGGATGAGGAGTCATGAGGATACCACAGACCATATTCAGTTGTATCTGCAATGTACTTAATGATTCTTTTTACAGCAGTTAGATGGGATTCTTTTGGATCCGCTTGATATCGAGCACATGCTCCCACGCTAAATGCTATGTCTAGCTTACTTCCAGTAAGGTATAACAGGCTACCGATCATACTTCTATATAGGCTAGAGTCAACCCCTTTACCGTTTGCATCTTTAGTAAGTTTGATGGTTGTACTCATGGGAGTTTTGACATGTTTCCCAGTTATTAGACCAAACTGTTTTACCAGTTCTTTAGCATACTTGGACTGGGAAATGAAGATACCATCACGTAATTGTTTGACTTGTAAACCTAAGAAGAAATTCAATTCGCCAACCATACTCATTTCGAATTCAGATTGCATTAGATTAGCGAACTGAGTAGTCAATTCATTAGATGTGGAACCAAAGATGATATCATCTACATATATTTGCACTATTAACACTGACTTTCTTGTCTTTTGGATAAAAAGAGTTTTATCAACACTACCGCTTTGAAAATTATTATCTAACAAGAATTTTGTCAACCTTTCATACCAAGCACGTGGTGCTTGCTTAAGACCATACAGAGCTTTCTTCAGTCTAAACACATGGTCAGGGAATTTTGAATCTATAAAACCTTTAGGTTGTTCAACATATACTTCCTCATTCAAAATTCCATTTAGAAAAGCACTCTTAACATCCATTTGAAACAATTTGAACTTTAAAAAACAAGCTATAGATAGTAAAATTCTAATTGATTGTAAACGAGCAACTGGAGCAAAGGTCTCGTCAAAGTCAATACCTTCAATTTGAGAATATCCCTGCGCTACCAACCTAGCTTTGTTCCTAACAATAATGCCATTTTTATCAAGTTTATTTTTGAAGATCCATTTAGTGCCTATCACATTTTTATCCTTTGGTCTTGGAACTAGGTACCAAACATCACTTCTTGTAAACTGATTCAATTCTTCTTGCATAGCTTTTATCCAATCATTGTCTGAAAAGGCTTCATCAACGCAGGTAGGTTCTAAAACAGAAGTAAAGCACAAGTGACTCATAATGTTCTCCAATTGTTTCCTAGTTTTTACACCTGTTAGGGGGTCACCAATAATCTGATCTATAGGATGATCTTTTACATTCACCAAATTTTCAGTAGAGATAGGTACATCAGTTTTTATTGTGGATCGTGTGGGTTCAATCATTGAGGGCACTTCCACTTCATCAACATTATCAGACATTGTGGATTCATCATCTATAATGACATTTATTGATTCTTGGATTACTCCGGTTCTCATATTTAGTACACGATAAGCTCGACTCCGCGTTGAATAGCCTAAGAATATACCTTCATCACTTTTTGAGTCAAATTTACTCAGTTGTTTTCTATCCTTCAAGATGTAACATTTACTTCCAAAGACCTTAAAATATTTCACATTTGGTTTCTTCCCAGGCCACAATTCATAAGCTGTCTGATTTGTACCAGTCCTAAGATAAACTCGGTTGATGATGTAGTAGCTGGTATTAATAGCTTCGGCCCACAAGTCTCTAGGAAGATTCTTACTATGAAGCATGACTGTGGCCATGTCTTGGAGAACTCTATTTTTCCTTTCGCTACCCCATTTTGCTGTGGAGTTTTGGATGCAGAGTATTCATGATGAATCCCATATTTCTCACAAAATTTATCAAAATGATCATTTTCAAATTCTCCACCATGATCACTTCTGATTCGGGCTACTGAAGTACCTTTTTCAGTCTGAATTTGTTTTACAATCCTTTTGAATTCTCCAAAGGCTTCAAATTTTTCTCTCAAGAATGCAACCCAAGTGAATCTAGAGAAATCATCTACCATAACAAGAAAGTACCTTTTCTTACCTCTACTCTCTCTTTTAGTTGGTCCAACCAAGTCCATATGAATAAGTTCTAGAGGTCGAGTAGTTTTCATAGCATTCACCATTTTATGGGCACTTCTAATTTGTTTTCCTTGAAGGCACTCTCCACAGATCATCTTTTCTTGACTACTGATCTTGGGCAGTCCTTCAACATATTTGTTTAGATGGGATAAGTCTCTGTAGTTTACATGCCCAAGTCTTTGATGTCACAACTTAGCTTCATCAATACTAGTTAGTAGGCAAGAAGCAGAGGATGAAGTATTTGTTTTTCCCACCACATAACAGTTATCGGTAGTTCTAAGACCTCTCAATATTATCTTACCATTCCTTGAGATCTCACAACTATGACTGCTAAAGTTTACGGCATAATCTTTATCACATATTTGAGATATGCTAAGTAAATTATGTTTCAACCCATCAACGTACAAAACATTCTCAAAAGGTGGTAAGTTTGGAACATTTAAAGTTCCTTTCCCAATAATTTTTGCAGTACTGCCATCACCAAAAGTAACTGTGCCTCCATCGAATTCAATCATTTTAGACAAACAAGATTTATCACCAGTCATATGTTTTGAGCATCCACTATCCAGATACCATCTTGATTGTTCTGCAGCTTTAAAAGCTGTGTGGACCACCAGATTCTTGTTTTTAGGTATCCATTTAAGTGTACTAGTAGTGGGGATCACAGTTGATTTTTGGTGTTTCACTTGAAAGGTTTTATATTGGGGAATAGGAATGTTTGCTCCATTCTTTTTGTATATTTCAAATTGTTTTCTTAACGTTTGGACTTCTTTTAACAAATTATTCATCTTTTGGTTTAAGGGGAACGTGTTTATTTGAGACTTCTGCTTTTTGGTTTCAGGTTCCACTTTCTTAGTGGTGTTTTTCTCAATTTTCTGACTGATGTTATAACGAATTTTTCTTAACTTGCACTCCATTTTGAAATGACCTCTTTTTCCACAATAATGACAGAAGGCATTTGATGAAACAGTATGAGTACTAGTAGAAGCCTTATCCACAGTGTTTGGAACACTAGTATCTTCGTTCTTTAAAGCACTTTTGACAAAAACAGTTCCGAAACTTGGAGACTGATTAGCATTTTTGTCATATCCAAGACCGGTCATGTCTTTATAAGCTTTCCCAATTTTGAATAATCTAATGTATTTCTCATCATTTTAAGTAAATCTGTACTCATACTTTTCTTTATACCGTTTCAGAATAGTCACTTCATTGTGGAGAGCATTATTTTCATCTTTTATTTTTAAAAGGGATTTTCCATTTTCTCTTAATTTGAGTACATTTTCTCTTTCTGTTGATAATTGGATTTTTACACTTTCGAGTTCCTTGATCAATTCTTTCTTTTCAGCATTAATACTATCAACCTTTTCCTTTAAATTCTTAATTTTGTTTTGTTGATTGCTTACAGTTTCAACGAGCCTGCAGGTTCCCTCATAGAGTAGTTCATAGGAATCCGTGGTGTTGTCATTATCCTCATCATCTGAATTTTCATATTCACTCTCTGACTCACTGCCTGAGATTTCTTCATTCTATATTTTAATCATTTCCTCAGAAAGATTGAAGGTGGCAGTGGTAGCCATCAGAACTGTATATTTGTCTGATTCATTTTGATGTGATTCATCTGAGTCAGAATCTAATTCAGATGAATCGTCCCAAGTGGCTACAAGATTCTTCTTTTTGAATCTCCCTTTTTCAGGTCAATCGATGGATTTGTGTCCAATTTTCTTACATCTGTAACACATAGGTTCCTTATGTTTACTAGAGAGGGAACTTGACCGACCTTTGTATTTATCATTTGTGGTTTCATTTTTATACTCTTTCACCCTCTTTTTCTTAAATTGTTTTAAAAATCTTTTAGCCAAAAGGGCCACATCTTCATCCTCGTCATTACTAGTTATTCCTATGTCATCTTTAGAGGAAGATGTGTTATGAGAGGTGATTAGGGCGATTGATTTCTTTTTGTCATTGTTAAATTTGAGTTCAAAGGTCTGAAGGGATCCCACTAAATCTTCAATTTTCATTTGTTCCAAATCCTTGTGTTCTTCTATAGAGGTTACCTTAGGATGGAATCTTTCCGGAAGTGATCTCAAGATTTTACTACCAATTTTACCTTCCGGAAGAGTTTCCCCAAGAGCCCACATTTCATTTACAATTTTCATGAGCTTAGTATGAAAGTCAGTAAACATTTCATTTTCTTCCATGCGAATGTTTTCGAACTGACTTGTGAGCATCTGAAGTTTTGATCTTTTGACAACTGAGGTACCTTCATAAGTTACTTTAAGGATTCTCCATGCCTGTTTTGCATTAGTGGTTGTCATGATCTTTTTAAACTCTTCTTGATTCATGGCACACACTATAGCATTGTAAGCTCTAGCATTATTTTGTCTAAGATTTAGCTGAGCTTGAGACCATCTAGCTGGATCTAATGGTCTAGTGGTTGTGACACCATTTGTAGTCACATCTTCAGTGGGTTCCGTCCAGCCTTTCTTTATAGCCTCCCAAACAGCCCAGTCCATGGATTTTAAAAATGCTATCATCCGGGCTTTCCAGAAGGCATAATTTGTTCCATCAAAGAAAGGTGGACGGGTGATAGAGCTTCCTTCAGGATTCATGGTGAATCCAGCAAAAGATGGATCTACTTCAGGTTATTACACCCATAAGAAGTAACCCTCTCTGATACCAATTGAGAGTGCAATAACTAGATCTCACCAAGTCCTAGAGGGGGGGGGGGGTGAATAGGACTATTAAAAATTTATTTTCAAGAATTAGGTTTTATTAGTGGGCAATCTGAAAGATTATTTAAAATTGAGAGTCTCCAAGAAGATTTAAGAGAGATATTCAGAGTTGTGAGTGTTTACGGTATGTAGAAATGCAACTAGAGTAACAAAGATGTAGCTTATAAAAGATCATCAACTCAAGTGACAAGAATGCAAGGCAACATCCACACACAACAAACAATAAACACAGGGATTTATAGTGGTTCGGTCCTAGACCTACATCCACTCTCAAGAGCAATCTCTCTTGGTTTCACTAAATAAGAGGTACTTACATAACATACACCTGTTGCAACAGTTTTTGATTCGGTGGTTTGTCTTCCACCAACTAGGTTTTTGATCAGGTGGTTGATCCTTGATCAAGTCCACCAACTACAACAATTTTGATGCGGTGGTTTGTCTTCCACCAAATACAGCAATGAGAATTAAAATATTAAAGAACACCTAAACAAGGAATTGTATACCTTGGTTTTGAGTGGTGCTCTTGATGCTTGAAAGACTACCTCCAAGCTTTGGCCTCTCGTTTTTGCTCCTTGGAGATGAAGATCTTCAGATGTGTGCTCAGCCAAGGGAAGAGGTTTTAAGAGGGTTTGGAAGGCTAAGGTATTCTCTCAAATTTAATGGAGCCTTTCCTAAATCACCAACTACTCTTCTTGTAACAATAATGGCACTTTTTGGAGTTGGAGAGTAGGTGGTTGTGAGAGCTTTGAAGAAGATTTTAATGGAGGTGCAAAGGCTCAGCTATACTAGTGATTTTCTCAGTAATAAATTCAGTAGTTGGAGCAAGGGAGAGGTCCTCTTTAAATACAAATGAGCTCTAACGGATAGATCTACGGCTAAGAACAGAATGGTCTACGGCTTAGCCGTAAGTTCTGACAACATCCAACGGCTAGTTTGACCAGATTCAACAAAAATTCCTTCTTACGGTTAGGCATATGGCTTAGCCGTAAATACTTATACGGCTTAGCCGTGAGCACCTTTCGGCCTAGCCGTGGGTCAGTCGTAAGCTGAAATTTCCCAAAAACTGCTCTCTGGAGAGTGGCCCGTAATCTTTACGACTTAGCCGTGAATTACCTTACGGCTTAGCCGTAAAGGCCTTTCGGCTTGGCCGCAAGGTCAACCGTAAGCATTATATGGCCAATTGCACTCTCTGGATCTTGGCCCGTAGATTTTACGGCTTAGCCATGAAACACACTATGGCTTAACCGTAACATTTTTCGGTGCAGCCGTAAGGTCAGCCGTAGAACAAAAAGCTCCAAAATATACTCTCTGGAGAGTGAGCCGTAGGATATACGGCTTAGCTGTGGTCCAAGCCGTAGAACAAAAACTGGGTGTTTGAAAACCCTAATTTCCTATTTTATTTCTATGGACACTAGGGGTCACAGTTACCTTATCCCTTGGCACTCACAGAGGATCTTCTTGAATGATCTTGAACTTCTTTTCTTAGTCTTCATTGATAGGTCTTTCTAGAATGGTCTTGAACTTGCTTGAACTTCTTTGAACTTGGCTTGATCTTCAATGAACTTCCGAGGTGAACTAGATCGTTCTAGAACCGAACTACACTATGGTCACGTAATTAACAACACACTCTTACAATGACACTAACACTCTTGGCCATATAATGTCTACGGTTGACCTTGCGGCCAAGCCGAAAGGCCTTCACGGCTAAGCCGTAATGTAATTCATGGCTAAGCCGTAAAGTTTACGGGCCACTCTCCAGAGAGATGTTTTTGGGAGATTTCAGCTTACGGCTGACCCATGGCTAGGCCGAAAAGTGCTCACAGCTAAGCCGTATAAGGATTTACGGCTAAGCCGTAAGCTTAACCGTAAGAAGGAATTCTTGTTGAATCCGGTCAAACTAGCCGTTGGATGTTGTCAGAGCATACGGCTAAGCCGTAGACCAGTTTGTTGTTAGCCGTAGATCTATTCGTTGGAGCTTATCTGTATTTAAAGAGGACCTCTCCTTTGCTCCAACCACTGAATTTATTACTGTGAAAATCACTAGTATAGCTGAGCCTTTGCACCTCCATTAAAATCATCTTTAAAGCTCCCACAACCACCTACTCTTCAACACCACAAAGTGCCATTATTATGTCAAGAAGAATAGTTGGTGATTTAGGAAAGGCTCCGTTAAACCTGAGAGAATATCTTAGCCTTCCAAACCCTCTTAAAACTTCTTCCCTTGGCTGAGCACTCATCTGAAGATCTTCATCACCAAGGAGCAAGAACAAGAGGTCAAAGCTTGGAGGTAGTCTTTCAAGCATCAAGAGCACCACTCAAAACTAAGGTATATAATTCCTTGTTTAGGTGTTCTTTAATATTTCAATTCTCATTGCTGTATTTGGTGGAAGACAAACCATCGCATCAAAAATTGTTGTAGTTGGTGGACTAGAACAAGGATCAACCACCTGATCAAAAAACCCCAATTAGTGGAAGACAAACCACTGAATTAAAAACTGTTGCAAGAGGTGTATGTTATGTAAATACCTCTTATTTAGTGGAACCAAGAGAGATTGCTCTTGAGAGTGGATGTAGGTCTAGGACCGAACCACTATAAATCACTGTGTTTATTGTTTGTTGTGTGTGGATGTTGCCTTGTATTCTTGTCACTTGTGATCATCATTTTTAAGCTACATCTTCATTATTATAGTTGCATTTCTACACACTGTCAGAACATCTCTCTTAATCTTCTTGGGGACTCTCAATCTTAATTAATCCTTCAGATTGCACTAATAAAACCTAATTCTTGGAAAGAAATTTTTAATAGTTCTATTCACCCCCGCTCTAGGACTTTGTGAGATCTAGCTATTACACTTTCAATATCCACTTGTTGCCCCAACGCAGAATGCATACCATGTGAAGAGGAGGGCAAAACCGAAGTCAATATGCAATGCAAATCAGATTATTTTGCAGGAATCACAATCTTTTACTAGCCAACCCTAACTTAGTTATCTATTGTTACTAACTGTGCATGATGATGTAGTTTTAAGTTATCCAATACTCGTTGTTCTTCCTTTGGTGTTTCATTGTATCCGTAAGAGTATCGGAGTCCCTTAAACCAACACCCATGGAGAGGTACTTAACAATTGGATAACTTTCATGAATGATCTCAGCCCTTAAGATCATTCATGATCCTTATATCTTCGGTCATTCGTGTAGTTCATCTAAAGGTCTCCAAGTAATATAAAATGGGTCAGGAAGTTATGTACATTTAATTTCCTACAAGTCTACGGGTGACTTACCCGACCGATCGGGTAAGTGTCCGACCGGTCGGACCCCATCCAAAACCAAAATCCAACCGATCGGGGTTCAGGACCGACCGGACGGCCTTGCAATTCCCTGATATGCACAGAGTCAATTCAAACGGACTCAAGGCTAAGATCAAGGTAAGAAATCTAAGTCTTAAAGGTTTGCTAAGTCTGGTTTAGACTTTAACACACCCTTGTGAGGTCTTTGCTTGGTCTTTCGGCTTTGCCGTATCAAATCCTAAGGTGCAACTATAGGGATTCTTAGTCCAATATGTAGCTTAATAATCAGGCCACTAAGAGGTTGATGAAAGGCCTCTGGTTAGACTTGACACCATATATGATATTCTTTTCTGCCTTTGGTCCAAGGTATAGGATAGGGGATCCAAATTCTAAGGTCTTAGGGGTCACAGTATATAACCTGTCTTAATTCTATGTTTTCAGGGTTTTACTACTTAGCCGTGTTCTACTCTACAGCTTAGCCGTTTATTGCCTACGGCTTAGCCGTATTGTTGCATACAGTTGAGGAAGGGCTTAGCCGTAGAAGACAACCCAAGTTCAGGTCTCTGGACTTCCAGCCGTAACCTACTCTACGGCTGGGTCACGGGTGAGGTACGGCTTAGCCGACCCTTAGCCGTAGTACAAAATGAAAAAAATGTCACCTCTCTAGACTTTGAGCAGTAAATCTCACGGCTTAGCCATAAGCTGAACAATACGTTTCAGAACATCCTAAAATGCAAACTATCCAGAGCTTCTAATTCACTGATTTTCTCTTTTAGCAGATGAAAACAGTTACAAAAGGGGCAGTTATACACATACTAACAAAAATAAAAGAGAAAAATAACAATCATGGTATACCAACATGACTTTAACTAATTGTTGATTATACTTGCCTTAATTGACGACGAATTAAGCTTCACTCATTGCTAGGCTCAAATCGAGGAAACCCAGTGTGAGAAATCAGAGCTTGACGTTGGCCGCGAGCGAAGATAGAAGACGAAGAAGAAAGGACAGAGGAAGAAGAAGAAAAGCAGAGGATAAGAACGACTGATGAGGCGGTAACTGTATATATATATATTTTTTAGCTATTTGCAACCAGGTCCAAAAGTTATACAAATTACACTTCGAGTCAAATGAGTATTTAAACATTTCAAACAACTCCAGATGATTCCAAATCAGTTACGGAAAGTAACAAGCATTATGAAAGACACACGATGACATTAAGATGACACCAAAGTGACAAACTCAATTAAAATAAAAAATTACAAAAAAGCACCTGAAGTTACCTAATCCAGGTAAAACTCAACCCAACTACCTAACCAAGACTCCAAACCTAACCTAACCTAATAAGAATAAAACATAATGACCCAAGAAAATCCTCCAACAATACGCTAACAACAAGAGTAATTGACTACTAAACTGGCTAATTGGGGTCGGGGTGTTACAGTTCATTGGTGGATGATCTTTCTATTATTCAATCCGCTACTATAGGAGAAATTCATACTCATGTCTATGATCCCAACATGAGTAGTAACAGTTCCTTTAAACGACATTCCTCAGGTTTTAAAACTTGAAATACCTGTAATGGACCTGGTTTTTATAGAGACTCCTCAAGGGATGTAAAGGGAATCAACCCCCAAGCAAGGTGAGTCATTTTTCTTTTTAGCTTAGTTCTTCTTCAACCATGCTTTTAGCTTATAGTTCCTACCTTTTTTTTCTTTTTTTTAGAATAAGCGTAATTACCATAAGACAGTGTTGAGCTTGATTCATTAGCTGCTCCCATGATGGAGGCTCAGCATTCTATTCAAGAGGCAACCCACTCTTATGAGATGGTGGAGGCTACTCTTAATGATAGCTGTTCACAATGGGAGGTTTCTAGGGCAAGTGATTTTTCAAAGGACCTCAAAAATTCTCTTATGTTACCCATCCTAAGTGCACAGCCTAATTTGGATGTGAGAGATGCAAAAAAGCACATCAAGGAGATTATTGATGTGATTGTCTAGGTTGCGACGGATGACTATAAAATAGAAGGAGGACCCTATGATAGTAATCAGAACTGAAGAGACCCGGTCCAGCACTGATACTGTTCCTAAGGCTTCTGTCAGTAATTATTTAATCAATAAATATTTGAAATCTTAACAAGGATGTCTGAATACAATTGAAGATCTTGAGATTTTCGGCTACTGTAAAATCGAGATCAAATCAGAGAGATCTCATAAGTATATCTCTTGAATCATCATCGTCTAAAGTTATTTCCATAGTGATCCATGCCAAGTATTTGGGTATCATACAGTTGCCTCCCAACATGAGGTCCCTGATTTATTCCTCCATGGTCATTTTGGAGGGCTTAGATACTATGTTATAAGACTTCTTACTCATAAAAATGATTCTTTTAAGAGTAATATCGCTTTAGAAATTTTTCATTGATTGGCATCATTCATCGGTCTCCTTCCATAGTGAGGACAGTGTAGGCACTGTTGGAATAGACCTTGTCAATGATGAATGGCCCTTCCTATTTTGGCTCAAATTTTCCTTTTGATTTGTGAGTTATAATGACTGGTCTTCTGATAAGTCCTTAAAGATTCATATTTTCATGGATACTTTTCATCTTATTAAGGACTTATTGATTCAAAAGATTCTCATTTATATTGAAATCATGGTTTTGTACATTTATATATCATTGTAGTGCATTTATGCATAATTTACTAACAAATAATCATTTTTTGCTTAAATTCATGAAACCTGCCATTGTTTAAGATTTTATTTTAGAAAGTTTTTGTAAAAAAATGGTTATCATAGAATGATATGATCTTTCATCATCATTAATTAATTTAAGTCAAATCATATGCAATGATGTGCTTTCATTATATCATTTCATGAGAGATGGACCCACATTCATGCATTGTTGACTCATGGTCAAAATTATTATTTTTTAAATGAAATGTCACTGTTTGTTTATAGGTTATTGAAGGATAGGGTCCCACTCTCTAATTGTTGCAAGAATTCAAAATTGATGCAAGAAAAGAAATCCAAGGTGGAGAGAATTTAAGGAAAGAAAAGTCAAAAAAGGAGAATTCAAAAATGGAAAGTTAATCCCACTTTTTTTAATAACATACATTAAAACAGTCATAACTCTCAAACTGTGTGTCGGATTTGGACAATATACCTACCGTTGGAAAGCTTTTTCTGAGTAGATATCTATAGGATCTAAAGTACACCAATCAGAGTTAAAACGACAAAGATATGGCCTTAGTAAGTTTACTATACATTTTTAGGCGGGATTGCAAAGAGTTTGGAAAGTTTCTCCATGTTACACACGTTTAAATGGGGCCCATTCAAAGCATAGTGAAGTACAATGAAGACCAAAGACAAGGTGTACCATACATATAAAAAACTTATCTTTGGTGGGACAAACTTGTGAAGATTTGATAAAGTTATTTTTAGAAAGCTTATGTAGAGAATTTTTAAACAAGGAAACAATCAAGAATCTCTCACATATCTTGCCAAACATTGGAAGACTTGTTGGCCAAGAAGAGGACTTACCAATTAAAGGAGATCTTTGCTACAAAGTAAGACTATAAAAAGAAATAAGGGGCTCCCAACTCCTATAAATTAATGGCATTGTCCTCCCATACTCTTCATGGGAAGATAGATCACCTCTCTTTAGAATTACTACTACACTTTATCTTTTTCAACTCTCTCTCCCTCCAATAAAGTCCTCAAGGAGATTTGGCTTGGAAACTATACTATACCCTTGGGTTTTTTCATCTAGAAGAGGCTTCTCATCCTAGTATGTATTATTTTTTATTTTCAATTCAATATTTCTTATGTAAAGACGTTACATTCTAGTAAAAGTGTTTCTTTTTCTCTTTAATTTTTCTTTCTTGTACTTGGTGCTTGATTTATGTTTCTTTTCTTTTTGGTGTTTGGATTAACAACACAAAGGCCACAAGAGCATGAATCAAATTATGAACCCGCTAAGAAAAGAATTTAGAAGAAGAATAATACACTTCCACACATTTACTTTTCTGCACTACTACATTTAAATTCCAGCATTACTACATTTAATTTCTTATTTCTCACTACATTTAAATTCTTGTCAATTCCACACATTTACTTTTCTTGCAACCACACATTTACTTTTCTGCACTTTTGTTATTTTTCTTGTTATGTTCATGTTGATTTTAAGTTTTGTTTTTTGAATAGTTTGATGGTTGGATTAGTAATCATTGCATCATTATCATATGGTGGATTATTTTGCATGATTAAGTTGTTGGAAATTAAGCTTTCAGATCTGAATCTAATGATAAAGTTCAGACTCAACACACAAACAACATAACTCAACACAGTTTTAGCAAACTGCATAAACAGTTTTTAGCAAAAAGTTCAAAGTACATAGGCAAGTCGAATCATAATATTTTTTTCTTTAAAACTTGGGAAAATTAAAGTTTAGTATATAGTCTTTCATATCCCAGAATTTCACGTTAAAAAAATTTCTAAAGTTTGTGAACTAGAGGCTTAAACTTTGCCAAGATCAGAATTTCTACATAGAATTTTGTCAACTTGTCATGTGCATTCATTCATAACTTTTTTTGTTTTAGATCCCTTTTCACTTCTATTTTTTTGTTAGTTTTCCGCATTAGTATAGTTTGAATTCCAGCCATAAACTTAGATTTATCATGCATTAGCATAGTTCAAATCATGCATAACGTTTGCATCAGCATACTAGTTTTCTAGACTTAAAATTTTTTGGTATCTCATGGCATGTATTGCATTACTAATTTTACTAACTTTCTAATTTTAATTTGTTTCTAGTTTTATGTTTTTGATTATTTTAGATAATTTTTAGAATTTAAAATCTTTTTAAACTTGCTTTATTTGAGGATTTTAAAAATTAGAAAGTTATTTAAAAGTTTGGAAATTCTAACTTTAGGATTTTAATTTTAGAAAGTAGGTTTGTTTTCTAATTTTGATTGTTTGTTACTAATTTTTATTGCTTGGTTGTTACTAATTTTGGTTTTTTTGTAATTTAGTTTAGTTTAGCTTCTAATTTAGTTCTTAGTTTTATTTTTAGTAACTTTCTAGTTTTGAAAGTTTTAACTTGTGTTTTAGTTTTGTAGCAATTTTATTTTTGTTTAGGAAGTTTTAGATTTAGATTTTTAGTTTTAGGAAAGTTTTATTTTATTTGGTTGTAACTAATTTAATTTTGGCAAGTATGATGCTTGTATTTGTTAGTTTTTAAATTAGGCTAGTTTTAGATTTTATTTAGGGCAAGTTACAAGTTGAAAATACTTTAAATTACACATTGCGCCCTGAGGATCGACCTGGTCTCACTAGTTTTTTTTACTACATCGCGATTTTGCACATGGAACTCACGTTCATCTTCTGACAACTATAACTAAGTTGCCTTTTTTGAATGACCTTTCTTTTACCTTTTCATCGAGGCTTCGTCCATTTGAGCTTGTTATAGCTCGAGACTTTGTCAGGCAAGCAACCATTTTTCGTTAAGAGTTTCTAATTATTAGAGTCAGAATTTTGGATTCTCCTCTTATGTGAGCATTTTTAAGAGAGCCATGAGAAAAGAGGGGAGTTTTATTATCCAGAGGCACCACTGCTTCACAATCGTATACTAAGGAGTACGGTGTAGACTTAGTAGGGCTACGCACAGTAGTTCGATAGTCCCACAATGCTTTGGGTAACTTTGTGCTCATGACTTTCTGCTTCAAGAGACCATGTTCTTTAGTGTTTGTAAATAGTCTTGCTAAATGCTTTTGCTAAGTTGTTTGCGGTAGGGTTTTAGGCTGTGGATGGCAACACTAAATCCCATATTTTGCATAGAACGTATAGAACTTATCATTATTGAACTGCAGTCTGTTGTTGAGTTTTACCCATTTTGGTACCCTGAACCTACAGATGATGGTTGTTTTCATGAAATTGATAACCGCGGTTGCTTTGTTTTCTGTTAAGGGTGCTATTTCAGCCCACTTGGAAAAGTAATCCGTAGCAATTAAGATAAAGTTATTTCTCCGATTCTGATGGCTAGTGAATTTTTTTGACAATGTCCATCCTCCAAGCTTCAAATGGCCAAGAAATAGAAGTTGGGTGCAAGTTTTCTGGAGCCACATGAATGTAGTCTCCATGAATTTGGCACTCCCTACACCATTTTGTGAACTTCATGGCATCGGATATCATTATCAGCCAATAGTAGCCTAGCCTCTTGATTTGATCATGCAGTTTCGGCCCCAGTAAATCTGCTCCACATAGGCATGAGTGTACCTTCCTTAGGGTTTCTTTTGCTTCCTTTTGAGTAGACAATGGTGGAGTTCCCTGTCATAGACACTGTCATAGGATTTACAGTATAGCATTTTCGATGGCATGTCAAAGCGGAATTAAAAAGCTCGCCTTTGGATACTTGCTATATCCTTAGAATTTCCAGTAGGAATTCGTATAGTATGTAGTCAATGGAGACTTCCCACTAATCCTGAAAGGAGTTCTCGAAAGAGGAGATCCGACTTCTAGTTGTTTTAAAGCATTCTGTTAAGGTTAGGACAGTTTCCAAATGATGTAGAGACCATCGTTCAATGATTGAGATTTTAAGTTGATCACCCTCTGATATAGCTAGCGATGCTGCTAAACTAGCTAATGAATCTACTTTCGCATTTTGGTATTGTGGAACATGATTAAATGCCACTAAAGTAAATTGTTCTCCTAGCTGCTGTACCCGTTCTTGGTATGGCAATAGACTTGGTGTCTTCACTTCGTATTCTGAATTCATTTGTTTGATGACAAGTTAAGAATCCTTGTAGACTTCAAGGACATCAATGCCAGATTCCAAAGTGAGTTCCAGCCTGATAATGAGGGCTGTATATTCTACCTCATTGTTGTAGCACCCTTTCGTTATTGAGGAGTATGGTATATATGTTTTCTCTGGATTGTAGAAGATTAGACTGGCTCTTGCTACCAATTGACGATGCTCATTATTTCTTGAAGCTCTGTCAAAGTAAGTGGTCTAGTGAATATCTACATCTACATCTGTCAAGGGTTCTTCTATGAGGAATGCAGGTTCATCAAGTACTTCCTTTTCAAATTTAAGGCTTTCCAAAAATGGATGTTCTGTTAGGAAATTGGCAAGGGCTGCCCCATGACAGCTTTTGCCGGAATATATTTGATGTCATATTGTGTTAATAGGATGGACCATTTTACCATATGGTCACTTAGATCTCTGGCTTTCAAGACCAACACCTTTATTGGATTTACCTAAGAGATCATGAAAGCAAACATGAGAGCCAAGCATTCTTTTTCAATTGGCGAATATTTATGTTCTACTCCTATCATTATCTGAGAAAGGTAATAGAGGGCGACGTCTTTTTCTTCATCCTTTCTTGGGCAAGCAATGGCCCTAGTGAGTATTCCAGGGCCCTTGTGGATAGGATGAATGGTTTTCCGGACATAAGGGCTGCAAGAACAGGTGGATTTGTGAGATACCTTTTAATATTTAGGAAGGCATCAATACATTTTTTTATCCTGTATGAACTCAACACCTTTCTTCATTAGCTTGGAGAATGGTCAGCATTTCCCTACTAGATTCAAGATACACCTTTTGATGTGTGCCAACCTTCCGTGCAATCCTCGGAGTTTCTTTAACGGTTGAGGCGAACGCATAGCCCTAAGTTTGAATTTTCGCAGCCATTCAAAGACCATGAGAAGGTCTATTAAATGATTTTTTAATTTCTTGATTTTAATGGACAAGTCATTGATGTAGCATTCGACAATTTTATCCTTCATATCTTTTAAGATTTTCATCATGACCATGTGATAGGTCGCTCCAGTATTTTTGAGTCTGAACGGCATGATAGTGTAGTAGTAGATTCCAAATGGTGTCCGAAAAAAAGTGTGTTTCTCGCCTTTGGGATGCACCTTTATTTTATTATACCTCGAGAACCCATCCATGAATGACATCCTTTTGTATCTAGATGTATTATCTATCATGAGTTCCAGAATGGGTAATGGAAAGTCATCCTTTAGACCTACTTTGTTGAGGTCTTTGAAGTCGATGAAGACTTTGATTTAGCCATTTTTCTTTGTAACTAGAACTATGTTTTCCAACCAGTCCAAATGTTGTTCTTTACAAATGAAGTTAACATCTATGAGCTTTTGGACTTCTTTTTGAACTCTATCCATCTAGTTAGGCTTGGTTCGCCTTTGAATTTACTTTAGAGGCTCTACATCTAGAGTGATGTTTAGCTTGTTACTTGCAATTTTTTGGTCCAATATGGGCACTTATGAATAGGTCCATGCAAAACAGTCCACAAACTCATTCAAGAAACTAATATACTATGTAAGGTCTTTTCTTTTTATTTTCAAACTTAAAAGGTGGGACGAAGATTTCCTAGGGGCACCAGATTGATCTCTTGGACTTGACCCTTAGTCGGATGGTTAGGAGGAGGTTCTTTCACATTGTTTTCAAAAGCTTCCAACTTCGCAAATCCCTCTAGGATGTTGTTTTCTTGCTTGATGATCATCACTCCAAGTGTAGAGCTTTGATTGTAGTAAAAGTAATAAGACCAGGTCGATCCTTTGGGAGCTATTAAAATAAGGTTTCCAACTTGACGTATCACTTGCCCTAAATAAAATCTAAAACTAACTTAAAAACTAGAAAATTACATTCACCATTCCTACTTTTAAATCAAATACATTCCAAAAAATAAAAATTTCCTAATCTAAAAAGGAATCTTAAATTAACTGCAAAAGAACATACAAAATAGAACATAAAATTAGAAGCATTCTATTATGAAAACCTACCAAAAACAAATAAAACATTCAAATCAAATTGATAAAATAAAAATAAAAACAAATCATCAAATAAGCCTACATTAGATTCAAGTTGATTTAAGAAACAATAAAAACCAATAAATTAAAAATCTAAATTAGAAACTTTCCTAAGCTAAGTTCCTAAATTAAAGTTTAGCAACTAATTCCAAAATTAGAAAGTTAGAAAACAAAGTAACAATGCAATGCAATGCATGCCATGTAAACAACTAATGCAGAATTATTTTCTATATGTGATGCAAAGTTTAAAAAAAAATACAATCCAAATCTAAATTTAATGGATGAAATCAACACTTAACTGATGCATGAATATAACAAAAGAAAAAAGAATAGAAAAGAGAAAGATCGAAAAATATGGATGAAACATCATGCATGAAACTAAAATTCTGCTGTGCAGAATTTTTATGTACAATGGACTGTTTATAGGGACTGCTTGCATGCCTGAAAATGCTTCTCTTCTGGGCACAACTGAAATGAAAAACTCAGTTTTACAAAGTGCTTTCAGCAACTCTTATGGTTCACCAACTGTTCACATGTAATTTTTCATGACTACATGTGTTCATAACATGTTAACATTGCCAAAGAAAAATTCTGCAGTGCAGAATTTTCCATGTTGTAAACTGTTTTCTTTCAGATTGAATCTCATTCAAATCCACTTTCTAAACCACACTTTTCAATGCTTTGAAGTTCACAATTCTGGTCCATGACTTATCTTAAAATTAGCACAACTAATTGTCAAGAATATTGACTGATTTTGAGATTAGAAAAACCCAGCAATATGAGCTGCAATGGATGTTCTCAAGAACAATCCAGATCTAATTCTTTTTCCACCAAAAAAAAAGAAAAAAAAACAGTCTGTAACATTCTTATTCCAGCACCTTAACATGTTGAGAAATATAGCACTAATTAATGCATGCTATGATCAAACTTCCAGCCATTAGACCATGCATAAAACAAAACATTGAAACATAAAGAACATCCAAAAGAACATGAAAAGAAATATAAAAAGAACTTCTAGAAATTTAAATGTAGTGAAAAACTAAAATTTAAATGTAGTAATTGTAGGCAAAAAAGTGCAGTGAACAAGAATGTAAATGTAGTAATTGTAGTGAGGTTTTCTTCTCAAAAGTTACTCATAACAGGGTTTATGGTCACTTTACATATGATCTTAGTATCTTGGGTCGTCAATCCAAAAAACAAGAATCATCGACAAATTATCCACACAAACCACAACAAAAGGAAAAAAAATTGAGAAGAATAATATTATACTAGCATATAAAGTATTTACATGAGATAAAAAAATAAAATCAAAGAAAAAGACATGCGAGGATGGAAAAGTAAACCACTTCTAGTGGAAATCTCAAGGGTGTAATGTGACTATAGCAGAATCTCCTTGAGGAATATGATAAAGGGAGGAGAGAGGGACAAGATGAAGTGTAGAAATCTAGAGGGGGAGTTCTTCCATGACTTGAACTACCGAAGGAGTGCCTTATTTATACTTTTTCAAGTCCCAAAATTTCCCTTCTCACTTGATATGATAAAATCATGAAAATAATTGAAATTGGAAAAAATTGGGCTGCCATGACATGGCTTGGGCATGAATTCCACAAGAGGCTTGATTAGAGTTTCCTCTTTTGTTTTTTGTGTTGTCAACTTTTCCTCCATAGAAAATTCTCCTTGCTGGCACCAAGATCAAAGAGATATTTTAAGATAACTCTCCTTGATTTTTTTCCTGTTCTTTTGCAACAGAATATGAACCCAAATCACATGGTGTTGGGCATGGGATCTATCCATTCTTTCTTGCTATTTTTTTTCCTTTTCAACTGCTGCTCCTTTGCAAAGAAGATCTCACATATGTCTTTCCTTCTTCATCTTTATTGAGATTTTCTTTAGATTTTCTTTGGAAATCTTGGAAAATATTAAAAATATGTAGCAAGTATATTGGACCCCATCTTGGCTGCCCCACAAGTGTGTCCTCACACATGTGAATGTGTGTGATACCATGAAGCCAATTTTTCATTTTTTTTCCTTCTAATTTCTTTCTTCTCCTCAATTCTTCGCTTTTTTTTTCTTTTGAAAATAAATTTCTTGTCTCAATTCTTGGAAATGGGACCCATGTTATCAATTTTCTACAAGAAAATAAATGAATTCCATGTGAAACAACAATTCTACTCTTAATTCACAAATACATGATTGCGGGCCCAATTCATATGAAATGATGCCATAAAATCATATAATTTTTCATGGTTTTATGTGAATTAACTAATGATGATAAAAATTTAGTTCCTTTCATGAGAAAATTTTTTTCACAAAACCTTCCAAAACTAGAACTCCAAAAATAACAGGATTCATATTCCATGTAAAAAGTGTGATTTTTAAGCAATTTATGCAGGAAAGTACTAAAATAAATTTAAAATGCATAAAACCAGTATATCACACTAAATGAGGATCTTTTAAATCAATAAGTGATTAAAATGGTCCAAAATGTATATGAAAATATGCATTTTTAAGGATTTATCACACCCCCAACTAGCGTTTTGCTAATCTCTAACAAAAATTGTGAATAAAAATAAGGAATTCATCATAACCTAATCTGACCTAAAACTAATGCAATGCAATAAAAGTAAACATGAATGCAATACTACTTTCACTGGCACTCTTGACTGCATTTAGCATATGTAGTAAGCCCTTAAACCACACTAGGTTCGCCTTAGTGGACTAGTTTTGCCTTGTGAGGGTTTGCAATAATATAACAGCAAAATTCTCTATTTTTTAATGAAAAATAACAAAGTAAAGGATAAAAGGAATTTTCCAAAATAAAATTCACTCATATCGAATATTTTTGAAATCTAACATAATCAAACTGTCAGACTTTTCAAACTCCGGTTTACAATTCTGTTTTCGAAAACTTGCTGAAATTCAAACCAACTTGTGTCATAATGAAAAATGTATACATCAAAAACTTTTTTGAAATATTCCACGATAATGCTTAAAAACAGAAATTTTCCTTCAAATAGTCCGATCCCCTAAAATTTAGCATAAAGAAATTTCCTCTCAAAGCTACTAAGATAGCTACCGCATTACTATTTACTTCGATGGGCCTATTTTCCCTTCTTTTTTCTATACAAGGGTTTCTGAGTTCATATAATATAAGAAAAGTTAGGATTCAGGGAGCAAATCTGGTCCTTGTTATTCCCTGCACATACTCCTTTGCAAACTCTTGCAGACACTCTTCACTCACTTACTTTTTCTAACATAGAAATTTCCAAGTTCATATGATATAGGAAAAGTTGTGACCTAAGGAGCAAACCTAATCATTATGATTTCTGCACATATCCCTTGAAAATTTCTATGGACACTCATTGGGCCATAATTCATCATCATTCTTCTTTTTTTTTCTAACAAATCATTTTTGTGACTGTGCAATGTCTAAGTTTCTTAAGCTTTTTAATTAACCCATGTAATGAACAATAGGCCAATGACTCCCAGACTAGATGGCTTTAGGACACTAGATATAGACATATTCCTCTGGGCTTTCTAGCTCGAGTTAAAAAGGCTACAAACCCAAATTAGTCACAAACTTCTTATTTACTTCCAATGCAATTCACCAAAAATGAACAAGGAAACAAAAATATTTTACGAACCAAATCTTAAGTTCACATTATATTCTCCTGAAAAATTCCAAAAATAGCATTACAGCTTCCTATCCAAAAATGTCGAAAAATGTATACGCGTATGCATGTGGAAAGCAAGTTTTGGTACTCTTTCGATAGGTTTCCTCCTTTAAAAAATGCAAAGTTTTTTTTACTTCCTTCCAAAAATATGAAAATTATAGATTTCTACATATATTCAAATCGTTTCAATTCCTTTTGAAAACTTTCTTTTTTAAAATGAAAAACGAAAAATAAATGCTAGCATAAAATCCTAAAACTAAAATAAAGGTAAAAAGAATTGTAAAAGAATGTCTAAAAAGTGAAAAAGTTTCCTAAAAATTCCTAAAAGCAAATGAAATAAGTAATGGTGCCTAAAATAAATCTATGGTGCCTAAATTTGGATAAGTGTGTTTGTTCCCACCCCCAACCAAAGATGAACATCGTCCTCGATGCATATGAATGGAATGCAAAATAATTAGAGTAACATGAGGAAATGTAAATTCAAAGGAAGGGAAAGGGAGAAAGGTACTTGAAAGTGTGTCAATACTGCTTTTGTCCAAGGTTAGGCAAAACAAAAATAACAAAATAAAATATACTATACATAATATGCACAGCAGAAGGCCTTTGTCAGATCCAGAGTCAATCACTCCTTGTAAATAGGATCATTAAAGGGGATTTCCTCCTCATTAAGTGGTCCGATCTCCAAGAATGGCATTAATCTTTAGCCATTGCCTTTAAACGTCTAGCCATCCTTGGGATCATAAATTCGCATAGCATCATATGGAAATTCTTTGTTCACAATGAAGGGTCCAGTCCAATAGGATTACAGTTTGTCAAGAAATAGATGAAACCTAGAATTATAAATATGGACCTTTTACTCAAGGTGAATTGTTTTTCACAAAATTTTGTTATCATGAAAGATCTTGGTCCTTTCTTTATAAATTCTTGAATTGGCATAGGCTTCTTGTCGCAACTCATTTAGTTCATTTAATTGCAATTTCCTTTTAGTCCCCCCCTTATCCATATCAAAGTTGAACTATTTTATGGCCCAGTAAGCTTTGTGTTCCAGCTCCACTGGAAGGTGGCATGCTTTCCCAGAGCCGGTATGGAGACATTCTAATAGGAGCTTTGAAAATAGTCCGATAAGCCCACAAAGCATTTGTTAACCTTGTGGACCGATCTTTTCGATTGGGGCTAACCATAGTCTCCAAGATTCATTTAATTTCTCAATTGGACACTTCCACTTGCCTACTAGTTTGTAGGTGATAAGGAGTGGCAATTTTATGGGTTATCCCATATTGTTTCATCAGGACCTCAAATGCCTGATTACAAAAATGAGAACACCCATCACTAATGATGGCTTGTGATGTACCAAAACAAGAAAAAATATATTCTTTTAAAAACTTTAGGACTGTTTTTGCATCATTTTTCTAGTAGGGAATAGCTTTTATCCATTTGGTCATATAGTCTATAGCCACTAAGATATAGATATAGCCAAAACTAGGAGGAAATGAACCCATATAATCAATGCCCATACATCAAAGAGCTCCACTACCAAAATGGGAGTTAGAGGCATCATGTTTCTTTTAGAAATTGTTCCTAACTTTTGGTAGTGATCACAAGCCCGACAAAAAACATGAGCATCACGATATAATGAGGGTCAATAGAATCCAGGCTGCAGAATTTTGATAGCAATCTTTTGTCTAGAAAAATGTCCCCCACAAGCTTGTGTATGGCAAAAGGAGATGACACTATGTATCTCATGATCAAGTACGCATCTGTTAATTATTTGATCTCGTAGTATTTAAACAAATATGAATCGTCCCAAAAAAATAATGAGCTCGAGAAAAGAAAGAGTCTTTATCTTGCTTGTTCCAATAATCAGGAATATTGCCTGTAGTAAGATAGTTCACGATATTAGCATACCAAGGGGATTGGGACATAGCAAATAAATGTTCATTCAAGAAATTATCTTGGATTAGTGTCAGTTTAGTGGTATTGGAAAAAACCAACCTTGATAGATGATCAGCCATGACATTCTCCACTCCTTTTTTATCCTTGATTTCTAAGTTAAATTCTTAGAGTAGGAGTATCCAGTAGATAAGTCTAGGCTTGGCACCCTTCTTTGAAAGAAGGTACTTAAGCGTAGAATAATCCATGAAAACCACTATCTTAGATCCAATCAAGTAGGGTTTGAACTTGTTAAGTGCAAAGACCACTGCCAGTATTATTTCCCAGTGGTTAAATAGTTGATCTGTGTACTATTCAAGCTCCTACTTGCATCATAAATCATGTAAGGTTTCTTGTCCTTACGCTGCCCCAACACAGCTCCAACCGTGTAATCGCTGGCACCACACATGATCTTAAAGGGTAAAGTCCAATCAGGAGGCTACATAATCGGTGCAAACATCAGCATGCTCTTTAATTTATCAAATGATTCATGGCATGCCTTAGTCCATTCAAATTCTACCTCATTGGAAAGGAAGTTACAAAAAGGTCTAAATATAAAACTGAAATCTTTGATAAACCTCCTGTAAAAACCTGCATGCCCTAAGAATAATCTGATGTCTCGTACGGTTTTTGGTGTCGGTAGGTTGGTGATCAAATCCATTTTGGACTTATCAACTTCTAGTCCCCTTTCTAACACAATGTGGCCAAGGACAATTCCCTAGCGAACCATGAAGTGGCACTTCTCTTAATTCAACGCAAAGTTCTTTTCTTCGCATCTAGTGAGAAACATTTCAAGGTTGCTCAAACAATTCTGAAATGTATCACCAAACTCAGAAAAATCATCCCTGAAGACCTCAAGGGTATGCTCCACCATATCACTAAAAATGCTTAACATACAATGTTGAAAGGTGGCCAGAAGCATTGCATAACCCAAAAGGCATTCGCCGATAAGTTAAGGTACCAAAGGAGCAAGTGACTGTGGTCTTTTCTTGGTCCTTTGGTGCAATTTCCTTGGTTATACCCAAAATATCTGTCAAGAAAATAATAGTATGAGTGGTTGGCTACCCTTTCCAAAATTTGATCCACGAAGGGTAAAGGGAAATGGTCTTTACGTGTGTATGTATTTAGTTCTTTGTAATCAATGCACACTCTCCATCCCATGTGTACTTAGGTTGGGACGTCTCATGCTGGGCATTCTTGACTACAGTAACACCAGTTTTCTTTGGAACAACTTAGGTAGGGCTGATCCATTAGCCATTCGAGATTGGATAGATTATACCCACATCTAGAAGGTTAAGCACCTCAGCCCTAACCACTTCTTGCATGGTAGGATTGAAACGGTGTTGCATCTGCCTACATGGTTTATTATCATCTTCGAGGTAGATGCAATGTGTATACACTAAAGGATCAATTCCCTTAATATCAACCACATTGCAAGCTATTTCTCCCTTGTGCATTTTGAGTATTTTAAATAGTTGGATTTCTTGATCCTCAATAAGTAATGAAGAAATAACCACAGGATATATTTCATTGTCCCCAAGGTAAACATATCGCAGGTTCGATGGGAGGGGCTTCAACTCAGGTTGAGATGGTTTCACTTGAGATGGAAGACAAGGTGTACCAGTTGGTACAAGCTCTTCGAAATGGGGTTGCCATACTGCATGGGCATTTTCAACAGTGTCATTTTGAAAATCCTCAAGATAGCCATATCCTTTCTGGCAAAAAA
This sequence comes from Sextonia rubra, assembly GCA_037013555.1. Classification (NCBI taxonomy): domain Eukaryota; kingdom Viridiplantae; phylum Streptophyta; class Magnoliopsida; order Laurales; family Lauraceae; genus Sextonia; species Sextonia rubra. Next base: position 15,020,024 of record JASUAD010000008.1, read on the forward strand.
TTGCATAACATGGGAGTTAATGCACTCCTTAAGATCATCCTCAACCAAGGTACCAATCAAGTCTACATCTTAATAGTTAGTCTCACAATCTCTCAGCTGTTTGCACATTTGAAAGATATCAAGGTCCTAGGTCATGTTCCCAAAAGAAAGTTTAAGCATTCCACTCCAGCAGTTAATAAGTGCATTGTAAGTGGCCAAGAATGGTATTCCCAGAATGACTGAAATTTCACCACTCTCATTCGTACTGGTTCTGTATCCAGCGTATAGAAATCTACTGGGAAGAAAAAATGCTCAATCTATACCAAAACATCCTCTATTAACCCTTCCGATTTCTTAATCGATCAATTGGTGAGTTAAAGAGTACTTTTGGTTGGTTTTAACTCGCCAAGCCCCAATTGTAGATAAATTGAGTAAGATAATAGATTTACACTAGCTCCTGGTCCAACAAAGCTTGACCAATCCGGTGGTTTCCAATGACACATGGAATGGTGGGGCATCTTGGATCTTTGTATTTAGGAGGAGTGGTTTGAGTCAAGTATGCACTTATAAGTTTACTGAGGAATGCTTTCTTTGGAACGTGAACCTACGCTTAGCAGCGCAAAGATCTTTTAAGAATTTAGTGTAGGTGGGGACCTATTTAATGGCATCCAGTAGAGGGATATCGGTTCTGACCTCTTTAAGAACATTCAAAATTTCTTGATTTGAGATTTTCTATTAAGGATAGGTCAACCTCAGAGGGAAAAGGGGCAACCGATTTAGTAATAGTGGGGTCTGGATTTTTTTCAATGTCAACTGTAGTCTTTGCATTAATGCAATCTTTTTCAATCTTCCTATTCGAATCTAAGGAGACATGTTGTTTATCCTTTTTCGGACTCTTTTGAAGCTCTTTGCCATTGCGTAATGTGACAGCTTGAACATGCTCTAGATAGTTTGGTTAGTTATGTTGTTCATTTCAAACTGGCCTTTTGGGTTCAAAAGAGGTTGCGCTTGAAAGGTTCCTTTCCCTTGAACTTAAAGGTTACATTTGATTTGTTCGATAGAAGTTTCTAACCTTTAGATAACCTATTGATTAACTTAAATAGTTTGCTGGTTAGTTTGAATAATCTGTTGATTATTATGTAGGCTTTGCGTAAATTGCTATTAAGATTGTATCAGCATAATGAGCGACTCCTCCAATGACCAATTTTTAGCTTGTGATGCATAAGATGTATTATGCTGTGGGGACATGTATTCACTAGAATTTAATGGACTTTGGGGATTATACTTAGGTGTAGCATTTGGTCCATTCCTCTAGCTAAAATTTGGGTGGTTCCGCTAAGAAGGATTATACATATTCCCCATGGTATTTGTATTGAACGACTTTTTATTAGAGTTCAAAGCATTAGCCTGTTCTTTAATTGCTTCCTGTAATGCAGGGCTGGTTGGGTAGCCTGCTAACATGTGATTTTCAAAAGCACAAATAACACAAACCATAACTATATCCTATTCTTTCCAAGTTTCAGGGTTTCAACTTCCCTTGTAAATGTTGTAAGCTTGGCTTGGATTTCAGTTTGATTATTCAAGTAATATAATCCTCCTAGTTTAGATTGATTCAATGACCTGGATTGATTTGCCCCATCAGATGAGGCCCATTTTTGTGCATTTTAGGCCATCAATTCCAAAAATTCCCACACTTTATTAAGTTGCTTTTAATCAAAATGACCATTGCACATCATCTCAATAAATTGAAGGGTATTAGGAGTTAAACAGTCAATGAAAATTTTGATGAGAGGATATGTTTCATATCCGTGGTGAGGACATGCAAGGATCAATTCGTTAAGTCTTTCCCAACACTAATAATAAGGTTCTTTGAGATTTTGTCCGAACATCATGATCTCCCTTTTCTAAAGTGTTGGTTTTGTGTTGTTGGAAGAATTTTTTCAAAAACTCAGTCTCTAGGCCTTTCCAACTATTAATTGAACTTGGTCTAGGAGAATGGAGCTAAGCCTTTGCTTTATCTTTCAAAAAAAATGGAAATAATCTGAGTTTGCTTACATCCGGCTCTACATTTTGTAATTGAAGTATTGCACATACTTCATTGAATTCTTTTAACTGCAAGTATGCACTTTCAGAGTCAAGCCCATGAAACTTAGGTAGAAGTTGGATCATGCAATGTTTGATTTTAAATTGACCTATAATTGCAGGCACCACCATACATGATGGTGTGGTTTGACGTGCGGGGTTCAAGTAATCACGTAAAGTCCTCCGTGGCTAACTAACTCTAGCACCACTGCAGTCCCCATTATTATTTCCATTCCAAGGTTGTGTATCAGTGTTATTGGACCCACTCACTATTTGATAAAATCTCAAAGGACTTGAAGGTCTAGGAGATTTTTTTCCTTTCTAATTTATGCGCTGAACCTCTTTGCAAAATTGGCTGAGAGGGCTTCTCCTTTCTTTTTGGAATTTTGAGATTTTTCTTTTAAAAAATAAAAAAAACCTAGATTATACAAAAGCATCTAAGTAACTACCTAAGGTCGAAAAGTTTCCTTAAGTTCTCCAATCCGATCTTATAAAACCAACTAGACCAGATTAGCCACCAGGTATTGGTAAAGTCACAGATGGATCCGTTTGAACGACCAGTTTCCTGAATAGACTAGCTATAGCACACTACAAGGGCAAAGCTTTACTTTGGCACCGAGAAGATTAAGGACAATGATTAGGTCACTTGTGGTTTACTTTCTTCCAAAAGGAGTTATGATAAGTCGAAAAACATTAACTTTTTCCAATTTTAGAAAGTTTATAAATATTAGAGTGATGTGTGCTTTCTAACAATCCATGAACTTTCCTATTTCAATTTAGGGCAGTGTAACATTCCCTGCATGTCCTCCAATATCTAGAAAGATGCCAAAATTAAATCTCACCCACAAAGCAATTTAAATAAGGAAAGTTTGAAAAGTTGCCTTAAATGGCACTCCCCGGCAATGGCGCCAAAAACTTGATCATCACTCCAAGTGCAGAGCTTCAATTATAGTAGAACTGGTAAGACCAGGTCGATCCTCAAGGAGCTATTAAAATAAGGTTTCCAACTTGACTTGTTACCCCCCCCTAAAAAAAATCTAAAACTAACTTAAAAACTAGAAAATTACATTCACCATTCCTACTACTAATTCAAATACATTCCCAAAAATAAAAATTTCCTAATTTAAAAAAAATAAGGTTTCCAACTTGACTTGTCACATGCCCTAAATAAAATCTAAAACTAACCTAAAAACTAGAAAATTACATTCACCATTCCTACTTTTAAATCAAATACATTCCCAAAAATAAAAATTTCCTAATTTGAAAAGGAATCTTAAATTAACTGCAAAAGAACATACAAATTAGAACATCAAATTAGAAACATTCTATTATGAAAACCTACCACAAAACAAATAAAACATTCAAATCAAATTGATAAACTAAAAATAAAAACAAATCATCAAACAAACCTACATTAGATTCAAGTTGATTTAATAAACAATCTAAACCAATAAATTAAAAATATAAATTAGAAACTTTCCAAAGTCAAGTTCCTTAAATTATAGTTTAGTAACTAATTCCAAAATTAGAAAGTTAGAAAACAAAGTAACAATGCAATGCAATGCATGCCATGTAAACAACTAATGCAGAATTGTTTTCTATATGTGATGCAAAGTTTTTTAAGAAAATATGATCCTAATCTAAATTTAATGGCTGAAATCAACACTTAACTAATGCATGAATATAATAAAATAAAAAGAAAAAAACCAGAAAACAGAAAGATCGAAAAATATGTATGAAACATGATACATGAAACTAAAATTCAGCTGCGCAAAATTTTTTTGTATAGTGGACTGTTTATAGGGATTGTTTGCATGCCAGAAAACACTTCACTTCTTGGCACAAATGAGATGAAAAACGCAGTTTTACAAAGTGCTTTCAGCAACTCTTATGGTTCACTAACTGTTCACATGTAATTTTGCATGACTGCATGTGTTCATAACGTGTTAAGATTGCCATAGAAAAATTTTGCTGTGCAGAATTTCTGATTTCCATGTTGTAAACTGGTTTCTTTCAGAATTGAATCCCATTCAAATCTGCTTTCTAAACCACACATTTCAATGCTTTGAAGTCCACAATTCTGGTCCATGATTTGTCTTAAATTTAGCACAACTAATTGTAAAGAATATGGACTGATTTTGAGATCAGAAGAATCCAGCAATATGAGCTACAATGGACGTTCTTAAGAAAAATTCAGATCTGATTCTTTTTCAAAATAAAAAAGAATAAAAGTCTGCAACTTTCTTATTCCAGCACCTTAATATGTTGGGGAATAAAGCACTAATTAATGCATGCTATGATCAAACTTTTAGCCATTAAACTATACGTAAAACAAAACATTGAAACATAAAGAACATCCAAAAGAACATAAAAAAAATTAAAAAAAATTAAAAAAATTTAAATGCAGTGAGATACTGGAATTTAACTATAATAATTGCAGAAAAAAAATTTAGTGAACAAGAATTTAAATGTAGTAACTGTAGTGAGGTTATCTTCTCAAAAGTTACTCTTAATTGGGTTCACAGTTACTTTACGTATGATCTTATTATCTTGGGTCATCAATCCAAAAAAAAGAAACATCAACAAAGTATCCACACAAGCCACAAGAAAAGGAAAAAAATTGGGAAGAATAACATTACAGTAGCATATAAAGTCTTTACATGAGAACAAAAAATCAAAGAACAATACATGCTAGGATGGAAAAGAAAACCTCTTATAGTGGAAATCTCAAGGGTGTAGTGTGACTACAGTAGAGTCTCCTTGAGGACTATCATGAAGGGAGAGAGAGAGCGAGAAGATGAAGTGTAGAGAGCAAGAGGGAGAGTTCTTCCATGGCTTGAACTACCAAAGGAGTGCCCCTTTTATATTTTTTAAAGCTCCAAAATTTCCCTTCTCACTTGATATTATAAAATCTTCAAAATAATTGAAATTGGAAAAAATTGGGCTGCCATGACATGGCTTGGGCGTAAATTCCATAGGAGGCTTGAGTGGAACTTCCACTTTTGTCTTTTGTGTTTTCAACTTTCCCTCTATGGAAAATACTCCTTGTTGGCTCCAAGATCAAAGAGATATTTTAAGATAACTCTCCCTGATTTTCTTTTCTTTTCTATTGCAACAAAATCTAAACCCAAATCACATGGTGTTGGGACTGGGATCTATCCATGCTTTTTTGCCATTTCTTTTCTTTTCAACTTCTACTCCTTTGCAAAGAAGATCTCAGATGTGGCTTTCCCTCTTCGTCTTTCATGAGATTTTCTTTAGATTCTCTTTGGAAATCTTGGAAAATATTAAAAATATGCAGCAAGTAGACTGGACCCCATCTTGGCTGTCCTACAAGTGTGTCCTCACACATGTGAATGTGTGTGGGACCATGTTGCCAATTTTGCAGTTTTTTTCTTCTAATTTCTTTCCTCTCTTCAATTCTTCTCTCTTACCTTTTGTAAATAAATTTTCTTGCCTCAATTCTTAGAAATGAACCCATATTATCAATTTTTTGCAAGAAAAGAAATGAATGCCATGTGAAATGAAAATTCTACCTTCAATTCACAAATGCACGACTGTAAGCCCAATTCAGTTGAAATGACAGTTTAAATTCACATAGTTTTTCATGGTTTTCTGTGAATTAACTAATGATAATGAAAATTTTAGTTTCTTTCATGAGAAAAATAATTTTCACAAAACCTTCCAAAAATAGAACTCCAAAATTAGCAGGTTTCATATTTCATGCAAAAAGTATGATTTTTAAGCAATTTATGCAGAAAAAAACTAAAATGAATTTAAAATGCATGAAACCATTATATCACACTAAATAAGGATCTTTTAAATCAATAAGTCCTTAAAATGGTCCAAAATGTATATGAAAATATGCATTTTTAATGACTTATCACATGAACTAGGGCTTTATCCCTTTCCAAGGGTTTATTTTTATTGGCCCTTTGGCTTTTACATTTAGTACAAGATTATCGAATCCCCTTTGACTCTGGTTGTTTATTTTTTTACCTGCAAACCATGTTACCAGCTAAGGAGTGCTATCATCATCACTACTTTCTTTTTGTGTTGGAAGGAAGCCCAGTCATCTATTTCATAAACCAAGATTGTTTTTCCCGAATTATCTGTTTCATATCCATCTAAGGATGTAGCAATCTCTTTTTCAAGATTAGGTATTTCCATAAAGATGTTGTTGTAAGGAACATATCCCAGGCCGTATGTATAAGCGTTGATGCGGCCTTCACATTTATAGTCATCCCGCTATTCAGGCGGCATGCTTTCATAAAGACTAGGAGACCTTTTTGGTTCCCCAGTCTAGTTGGCCTTTTAAGATCATATCCCATATTTTTCATTATCTGACGAGATTACCAGCTATAGAGATCAAACAGCACTCGTCCTCGATTTGTAATGTCATTGATGGGATATGCAAAGGCATGATCATCTGCTTTGGAGAAAATTATTGGATGCGAATTGTACCATGAAAAGTAACCCTTGAGCAATGTACATAGGGGCTGGAACTGGCCACGGATGTAAAGGTGGAAGCTGGTTCAATGGGTCCTTTTCTACGGGGTCATCTATGTCTTGCTCTAATTTTGTGTCGGAATCATATGTAGCTGACACAACGAACATTGAGTAGCACATTTTTAACCTTCTGATTGGATGGGTAGCAAATCTTTCAATGTTTGTAGCTAGTGAGGATAGTTCTTCGTATGATTGGAAGTCCATACCTATCATGGGCTTTCGAGTGTGAATGTGGAGCCCTTGCTGGCACAAGGCCATGCGAGTTGTCTATGAAGGCATCTTGGTGCATTGATCGAACAAGCTTTTCCACTTGCTAATGAATCATTAAGACGATTCCCTTGCCTTTGTTTTACTTGGAGTAGCATCCCTAGGCTGACGGTTTGCCCTATTGTTCCTCTGCTCACTGTATCATCAATATTGTAATTTGGCAAGCTTAGTTGTAGAGGATTTTTTTTCTACCATTGTAACGATATTGGTTAATTAATCAAGGGCTACTATCATCATTCTGATCATCCTGGAACAAATGCAGCTTTGGAGCCCATGCCAGCACCAAGTATGACCAACTTGCTTTGACAAGGGGTCCTTGATGAGTCTTTAAAAATGCATATTTTTATATACATTTTGACCCATTTTAAGGACTTATTGATTTAAAAGAGCCTCATTTATTGTAAGATTATGGTTTCATGCATTTATATATTATTGTAGTGCATTTCTACATAATTTGTTCAAAAATCACACTTTCTGCTTACATTTATGAAACCTGCCAGTTTTGAAAAGTCTATTTTTGGAAAGTTTTTTGAATATTTAGTTTTTTCATGAATTAAATTCAATTTTAGTCATCATTAGTTCATTCACATATAATCATAAAAAATGGTGTGCATTTTCATTGTCATTTCATGAGAGATGGGCCCATAGTCATGCATTTGTGATCTTAGGGTTAAGATTATCTTTTTACATAAATTCACATTTGTTTTATAGGAAATTATGATATGGGTCCCATTTTCAAAGAATTGAGGCAAAGAAATGATTTTCCGTAAAAAAAAGAGAGAAGAATTGAAGAGAAAAAGAAGAAAGGAGAAATATTTGCGAAGTTGGCTTCATGGTCCCACACACATATTCACATGTGTGGGGACATACTTGTGGAATGTTCAAGAAAGGGGTCCCACTCTCTTATTGTAGCAAGAATTGAAAATTAATGTAAAAAAAGAAAGCCAAGGTGGAGAGAATTCAAGGAAAGAAAAGTCAAAGAAGGAGAATTCAAAAATAGAAAGTCAATCTCATTTTTTTTTTGGACAGCATACATTAAAATGGTCATAACTCTCAAAACGAGCATCAAATTTGGACAATCTACCTACCGTTGGAAATCTCTTTTCAAGTAGATATCAGTAGGACCAAGATTGCATCAATTGGAGTTAAAACGACAAAGTTATGACCCAAAGAAAATGGCTGTAATTTTTTTTACTCATGATTGAGATTGTCTCATCAAAGGTAGGCCCTATCCTTTCGCAAGTGTTAGCTAAGAAAGATGGATACACTTAGAATTCCTGCAAGAAAAGGAATTTTATCTCATCTCAAACTTGGAAGAATTGTTGGCCAAGAAGAGGATTTACCAAAAGGAGAAAAGCCACATATGAAACCTTCTTTAAAAAGGTTTAGAACTTAAAGAAAGTATAAATAGGGCACCCCTCTTTTATACTCTTCATGAAAGAAGAGACCTCCTCTCTCTAGCTCTCTCCCTCCACCCTCTCCACATCTTTCTCTCCATAATTTTTCTATTCAAGAATGCTCTCTCCAACTTGAAACATCCACTAGAAGAGGATCTTTCATCCTAGATCATGTAATGTTTTTTTTTTCTTTCATTCTTTATCTTTATATAAAAACATTCATATCTAGTAAAAGTGTGTTTTCATTTCCTTTATTTACTTCTTTGATAATGAATGCTTGATGTTTGTTTTTAACCTTGTTGCTCTTGGATTGACAACCCAAAGAAGCCGAAGAACATGATTTGAACAAACATAATCTAGGATAAAAGAAGAATTTAGGAAAAGAAAAATCATACACTTCCACACATTTAGATTTTTTGTTTTCCACACATTTAAATTATTGTCTTCCATACATTTAAATTCTAGTTTATCCACACATTTACTTTAATGTTGATTCCATACATTTAAATTTCATTGTTATTCTTGCTTTATTTGTGTTTTTTATGTTGCATAATTTATGGCTGGGATTAATTTTTCGAAGCATGCATTCATATCATGTGTTAGTTGTTGGAAATTGGAATTTTAGATCTGAAATTCATTATTTTATTTTTAAATTAAAGGGATAACTTTCGGATTTAAAAAAAAAGCAGCAAAATTAGACAACAAATAGTCACTATTTTTGTCCAAATATTGGCAATTTAAAACATGGCATAGAAAGATTATTTTGCCTTGAAATTTTGATGAATCATTCCTAGATGAGTTAGCTTTGTGCTATAAAAATTTAAGACAAAAAGGATAAGGAATAAGAGGTTTGTAGTCATTGAAACACTCAACAGTCAGAAATTGTATACATAGAAATCAGCACAGGGCAGATTTTTTGGTCCGAAAAGTTTGGAATTAATAGACATGTCAAATCAGTGAATTTTCCTGTAAAAATTGGATGGATTGAACCTTGATGAGTGCATTTTAAAGTTCCAGAGTTTTAAGTTCAAAAGACTACGATAAGTTCAATTTCCCAAAGCCTAAACTAAGACTGGCTGCCAAACTGCATATCAAAATTTTTATTTTTGGTAACCATTATTCATGCTTTTTTTCTTGCATTTTAGAATATTTTCAAATTTGTATTTTTTTTAGGTTCATCCATCAGTAGAGCATGCTTTCCATCCATTAAATCTAGTTTAGGATTACATTAGATTAGGTTCATATTTTATTTAAATTTTGCATCTCATATTAGGAAAGTTTGTGTTAAGTACATGGCATGCATTGCATTACTAACTTTACTTACTTTCTAATTTTAAATTTGTTTCTAGTTTTATGTCTTTTATTGTTCTAGATAGTTTCCAAAATTAAAATATCTTTCTAATCTTGTTTAATTGAAGATTTTGTATTGGAAAGTTTTCTACTTTTGGAAATTCTAACTTAGGAAAGTTTTTAAAGTAACTTTAAGGTTTTAATTTTAGAAAGTAGGTTTATTTTCTAACTTTGATTGTTTGTTACTAACTTTTCTTGATTGGTTTTTACTAATTATGGTTTGTTTCTATTTTAGTTGTTAATTTAGTTTTAGTAACTTTCTACTTTTGGAAGTTCTAACTTGTGTTTTAGTTTTACAACAACTTTAGTGTTATTTTAGGAAATTTTAGATTTGGGTTTTTAGTTTTAAGAAAGTTTCATTTTATTTGAATTGTAATTAATTTAATTTTTGCAAAGTAGGATGCTTATATTTGTTAGATTTTAAATTAGGCTAGTTTTAGATTTTCATTTAGGGTAGGTACAAGTTGAAAAAGGAATCTTAAAAACATTGCTCCTTGTGGATTGACCTGATCTCACCAGTTTTTATTACTACATCGTGGTTCTGCACTTGGAACTTATGATCAGTTCTCACACCTTTCAGCCATCTTTACCCATTTGTTGATGAAATCAAGCACCAGTTCATCGTCTTCTTGTTTGGCTCTGGCTAGTTGGGTGATGGAGACTGACTTTTTTGATGATACTAGCATGACTAGATGGTTATGCAGTTAGGTTTGGATCATGATGGTCTGATCTCGAAAGGCCTTTATTGGGATGACCAAAGGGCTATCCTTGTCTTGAATCATAGTTGGTCATTTCGCAAATCTAACCACTCATTGTTTGTTTTCTAGTTGCTTTTGAGGAGTGTCTTTGTTGTGCATGGTTGAGTCTGTGATGTACACTTTCTTTTCTTTAAAGGGTTGTTGGTGTGCGAAGATGCGATGCACCTTACCATTGATGTTAATATACTTGAGGCATTGATGTAGTGTGGAAGGAATGATAGTGTAATCATGTTGTTAGAAGTAGGTGGGTCTCGTGGATAGATTTTCAAAACTTTTGACCCACTTGACACAGGGATCAACTATCCATAAGACCAAAACCCAATCCAGGATGCGTTACCCTCAATCTCGTGACCATGTACAGTAAAAATTATACCAGCACTAAACATCCAAAATAACCTACGACATGCAAGAAGTAGATCATACCTTTGGAGACCCGCGTGCTCTAATGGACTTCTTCAAGACCTCTTAGCCTTCCACGCTATGACCCCCGAATTGGATTTCTTTTCTCAAGAAGAACGGTGGAATCTTTAGGAGAAAATCCCAACTCGAGACTCCAAGGAACTAGAAGAAAGGAGAGGAGAGTAACTCGCGCAACTCTTGCACGAAAGGGTTTTGGGCGTGAGGGGGACTCTTTTGGACGTCCAAGGATATTTTATAGACTTCCAAATCTCTCTCTTGTCTAATTGAAATAGAAGTCTTACTTCCAAAGCAATTAGCAACTTTCTCCTTTCCAAACTCTTATTTCTAGAGCCCAAGTCGGATTAGTGTTTTCCAATATCTTGGGCTAGCGTGGGGACCACTAGGGATTCCTTAGAAAGCTGGCTCCAACTGGAACACCGCGACCCCACATCTCATGTGCAATCCGGGCCCACAGTTAATTGCAAATAACACCACTATTTAAATGCAATTGCACTCCAGTCTTAGGAATAAATTACAATGAAGACCCTAAACTTCCCAATTACCACAAGTAGGCCCCTCTATCAATATCCGTGGATCAATTGGAATAAATCCGTCTCTTCCAATCTAAGTTCCACATCTTATTATCCTTGAGCCCCAATTAATCACAGTAATCATCAGTACCATCCAATTAACTCTTAATTGAGATGGGTGCGCACTTACTAATGACAAATCCATTAATTGGCACAAGGGGATAATAGAGATAGATTCCATCTTGATCATTCAACGTTCCCATAGTTCTACTACCATATACCCAAGACACCGAGGTGTTAACCTATAGTCAGCCTCACTCATTGGTGACTCAAAGCAAATGAATAGATAGAAACTTGAGTTCGTCAATGTCTCAGGATTGAGAGCCTATTGCTAGGGAATTCTGAGAGCATACCTTATTATTGAGACGGAATACCATAAGGTGCATCTCATGGTCCTTCAATACATCCAATGTACCGGCACTATTGATCCAGAATCTTACATTCTGATGATCGAGACAAATCACACTATCTCATAGTGATCAAAGTGCTGCAACCTTATCAAATGAGATGCCCAGTCTCATTACTGGTTGTGAAGCTATTTAAGTATAAGATTTGTGACATATATCTCCCGCGTGTGGATCTCATCCATGCACATATATCACATCTAATATACTAATGGGACCCGGTTCAACTCATGAACCATTATGTTATACGTATTGGTCATATGCACGAAGTAGTAAAATAACATTCATCTCATGAAAGTAAAGCATGATTTTATTGATAAATAAAGAAATTAATCAATTTATTACATCAACTGATGGATTGAGTCCACAAAAACTAACACATGTAACCATAGTTTTCCTAGCAAGATGTTGTAACAGGCTCTAGTCTTGATGACATGCAGCATAGATTCAGATTTTAGGTCCCCTAATTGGAACTTGATTCCGATCTGGTTTTGCATTTCCCTATCATATCCTTGTATTGATGTGTTTGCACTAGACAGTTTGCTAGTATAGATACCCAACTCCTATAAAGCTGTTATGGTGACGGGGTTGAGGACCAACCCATAATTGATTTGTACCCTTGCCATTGGTATTTCCTTTACATTTGTTGTGAAGTAAAGGGGCTGAGTGTGCTTGGTTCCACTCAGCAGCAAGTCTTCTTTAAAAAAAGAGACCATTGCTTTAGACATATTTTGAATGGAAAGGCATTCCTAACATACTTTTGGCTTCTTAGTGTTTTGGCTTTGATATTCTTTCTCCATATGATGGACCTGCTCTACATGAGCTTGGTTCTCTTGATTGAATGCCTGTAGTTCCCGTATTAAATTATCATAGGTTTTCTTTGACATTTGTAGTAAGTCAATGATATGAAGGTGTGTTGAAATGTCCTTCAAATGCTCTACAACATCATACTTGAATGAGCCTAGCAGCTTATTATTATTTTCAAGTACATTTACATTGGTGCCCCTTGTATGGGGTTTACATAAGAAGCAGAAAGCTAACAAGAGTTAGCTTTGTAGTTTCTCCTTAACTGGGCCCCTTCTTCTAGGGCTGGATTTTCTTCTGCTCTTGGGGTTCTTCGTGTAGAGAAGACCTCCTCTGCTTCTGGCAAGCTTGAATTAGCCTCATTATTCCTTGTGTCTTTAGAGTTTGAGGCCACGCAAGAGCTAGCCACCATCAAGCTTGGTGTTACCGGTACTTCTTCCTCAATGTTTGAGTCTTACCATTCACCTTCTCATGTTTAAAGTTTGCTATTCAGGTGAACTTGGTTGAATTGCTAATTTAGCCAATTAATTAGGTGGGGGTTAGCATTTCTTTGTAGTGAAGCTTCCATCCTTACCCTTTGTTAAATAGGCCAATCGCTTTCTGTTGGTGCATGGAGCTATACAAGGACACAGTTACTTTTGGCAACTTGACATAGAAGATGTCATCTTCATTTAAGACTTCGTCGGAAAGGAATTCTTTATCCTCCGAGTCATCCCATGAAGGTAGACTTCTTTAGACTTTATTCTTAGAATTTGAGGGATAGTTAGCCCGAGATATTCGGTTGCAACTGGATATTTATGGATCTCCTGATTGCTGTCATGAATTGGAGTCATGAAGTCTACCATTGTAAAGGGTTTGGCAATTGTGGAAGACGCCTCTTCTTTTGGGACTGTTTCAACCCTTTTATTTACCGGAGGTGTTTTGACCTCATTGGCTGCCTTTCTAGCTCCTTTTTTGCCTCTCTTATTTTCTTCTAAATGTGGCTTTCTGACTAGTTCCTAGTTTTCATCATTGACCAGATTAGGATGCACCCAATGTTCACCTGCCACTGTTGGATCCGGTTTATGACTTGGAATTCCATTGTTCTTTTGCGCTGGAGGGGTGAAAACTGCCACGGTTCAAATTGGCCAAAGGATATCATGTTAACAGGCGTTGGATCAAACTTTTGGTCAAAGGTGATAATCCTGTTCTTCTACATTTCCATGATATTTTCCTTAAGGATGATATAGTCTTGTAAGGGGTGTGAGACCAACTTGTGGTATGCACAGTAGTTGGGATCATCAATTTTTCTTCTTGATTTGGCCTTTTGGAGGGAGGAAGTTTGATCTTCCTATTTTCAACTAAGAATTGATAAATGATTTTCAGATCGTACCCGGTACGTGTACGCCTGTATTTTAGGAGTACCCATGCTTCCTAGCTTTGAAGTGCCTATGCAGAGCAAAGTGGGGTTAGGGTTTGCCCTTTCTGTCGTGGTTTTCCTTCACGATGTTGTTTTGTGGATGCCATGAGATTCATGTTTGAGCATTACTTTATGGGTTTTTTGCTTAGGTTGGGCACTGTCCAAGGTGCCACACTCAAGGCTGGCACAGTCAGTGGGAAAGTCAAGGTCACAACCCAGTTGATGAAATGGTTGACTAATTTCTTTTTATTTTATTTTGATGCTTGACTCAATAGCACATGACGGTGCTTGGAACTTCATCCTTTATTCATTAAAGGTGCAGGACCTCACAAGGGATCGCCATATCCAAGTCTATGATGCTTATAAACACAACATTTGGCAGCTTAGGCCACTGCCTAAGCATGCCCATGGTCAAGGCCAGCTTGTGACTCTTTTTTTTTTCTTCTTTTTTCTCTCTCTCTCTCTCCTCTCTCTCTCTCTCTTTTTTTCGCTTGATTTAATCCCTGGTTTAGTGCTTGATGCCATTCATGATTGTGTGAGCATGCGCACGGTCACAATGAGCATGTTCCTGGACTGTTTGCTCTCTCTTTTACTTTTTGTTTTTGTTTTTTTGTTTTTCTTTTTTTTTTTTGTTGTTGCTATTTGAGGTGCTTAATTTCCTTAATTCTTTGAGATGAACATCATCCCAATCTCATGTTATCAAATAGAGTTGAGTTCCATGAGGACTTCTCCATTGCATAGCCTAGGCATGGTCACTGTCACGACCAGGTGGCTAAATTTGGTATGGACACTTTTTTTTTTTTTTTTTTTGCTTTGTAAATCAAGGTCAAATTGCTGAACTGAATTAAACCAAAACCCATTTGAAGTACCTAGGGTAGCACGTGAGTCCTTAAACTTCCAAAGGTTCGTAAAGAAGTGATCTTCCAACGAACTTGTAGTGAACAACTTCTGTCTGGGGGAATGTAGAACTTTGGTAGAACATTAGGCTTCACCTTCTCACCGTGGGCTTAGTGAGAGCACACCCATTTGTTTTGCATGAACACTAACACAATTTGAGCACACATTTGACCCTTGTGAGGGCAAATGTAAGGGTTGAGACGTGACAATCCACATGTTCATTAGCATAGTGTAAGTGCGAATTAGGTCACCATGGCCTCTGTGGGAATCTATTCATGGTCTGCAAACTGAACATGCCTAAGACACACTTCCTCCACTTTTGCTGAAAAGGTTACTTGATCACAAAACTCTAAGTGCAGAGTTGTTCGATGTAGTTATATCCCGATAAGTATGGGGTTGAATCCACAGGGAGCAAATATGATCAGGTCCTTTTCAACTTAACAAAAGGCTAAACTAATGAAATAAATGATTCCTAATTTTAAAATCAATCCTAAACCTATTTCTATACTCTAATCAATGCAATAATGCATGACTGACTCAATCCTATAAAATCAAAATGCTAAGATGCATGTTGAAATTCTTCTAAGTATGAAATTGCTTGTATTCAGCCCCTTTTTCAAGGCTCTGTACAATTGACCTAAAATGATCTAAACCTAAACTTGATAGATGGAATCTAAACCTTAATGATGCATGTTTCAAAAAAATCAAAAGAAATTGAAAAAGAATCTAAAATAAAGAAAATATGCATGAATGAAGATGACTAATACAATGTAAAACTGCAGAATTTGTGCACACGGGTAGTCTGTCCACTTTGAATTCTAGCCCTTTGTTTTCAAACTTCCCGAATTTATTTTCACTTAAAACTCAGAGACTTGAAATTAGACCTATCAAAGTTCAATTCTACCAATTTTCATATAAAATTTCAATGATTTGATAAGCTAATCAATTCCGAATTTTCGAACAAAAACCTGCCATGCTGCAGAAATCTGTATGCATACTGCTTTACTAGTATGCGTGTAAGCCATTGAAAATATAACTTCCCAAAGTTCTTTTTCTCTAAAATTTTTATGGTTTAATTTTATTTCATTAATAAAAAAATTTCTCCAAATTTCAGCTAAAAATAGTATCATTGAGTAGAGTTTTAAATTGCCAAGATTCGAACTAAAAGCACTACTGTATACTATCTTTTTGTGCAGTCTCTTTTTTAATATGAATTTCAACTTTTTATTTTTATTTAAAACTTATAAATTTCAGATCTGAGAATTAAATTTTCAAATACTAAAACTCATGATAAATCTCTTGTAATGATTATGCATGATTCTAAACTTAATTCCATCCATAAGTTATGTAAGATCTAAACAGAAAAAAAAAAAAAAGCATGAAAACAGGGAATTTAAATGTGGTGATTTTGTAAGAATTTAAATGTAGTAAACTTGAATATAAATGTAGTAGACAATAATTTAAATGTAGTAAAAGTAGTTTAAATGGTTCAAGTAGTAGATTTGCTATCTCAAGATCTAATCATTCACAAAATTCATTCATCAACTTGAACATAATCCCAAAGACTTGGGTTGTCAATCCAAGCATATCCATGAGCATTATAATCAAAATATAGAGACAAACCATGCAAAAGATAGATCTACAAGAAAGCATAACTTTACTAATGAAGTAGTCTCTTACAAAAGATACATAAATTGAAATAAAAGATGTTACTTACAGTAGGATGAGAAGCCTCTTCTAGATCAAAAAACTCAAGGGTGTAGTATGATTTCCGAGCCAAAGCTCCTTGAGGACTTTAATGGACGAAGAAAGAGTTGAAGAAGATGAAGTGTAGTAGTAATTCTAGAGAGAGGTGGTCTATCTTCCAATGAAGAGTATGGGAGGCCAATGCCTTTAATGTATAGGAGTTGAAAACCCCTTGTTTCTCTCCATCGATTTTAATTTGTAGTAAAGATCTCCTTCAAATGGTAAGTCCTCTTCTTGGCCAACAAGTTTTCTAATCTTGGGCAAGATGTGTGAGAGACTCTGGATTGTTTCCTTGCTTAAAAATTATCTACATAAGCTTTCTAAAAATAACTTTATGAAATCTTCACAATTTGGCACCACCAAAGATGAATTTTTTAATGTGCATGGTAGACCCAGTCTTTGGTCTTCATTGTACTTCACATTGCTTTGAATGGGCCCCACCTAGAGGTGTGTAACATGAAGAAAATTTCCAAACTCTGCAATCCCGCCTAAAAATGTATAGTAAATTTCTTAAGGTCATATCTTTGTCATTTTAACTCTAATTGGTGCAATCTTGGATCCTACAGATATCTACTTAAAAAGAACTTTCTAACGGTAGGTAGATTGTCCAAATCAGACACTTGATTTAAGAGTTATGACCATTTTAATGTATATTATTCAAAGAAAAATGGGATTGACTTTCCATTTTTTAATTCTCCTTCCTTGACTTTTTTTTCCTTGAATTCTCTCCACCTTGGCTTTCTTTTCTTGCAATAATTTTGAATTTTTGTGACAATTGGAGCGTGGGACCCCTTTCTTCAATAACCTATAAACAAACAGTGACATTTCATTTAAAAAAACAATTTTGACCATGAGTCAATAATGATGTATGTGGGTCCATCTCTCATGAAATGACAGCATGTGGTGACATTAGTGTGCATGATTTTAATTGAATAAATTAATGATGAAAAAAATTGATTTATTTCATAAGAATATAGATTTTCACAAAACTTTCCAAAAATAAATTTTCAAAAATGGCAAGTTTCATGAATGTAAGCAAAAATGATAATTATTTAGCAAATTATGCATGAATGCACTACAATGATGTATAAATGTACAAAACCATGATTTCAATGTAAATGTGAATCTTTTGAATTAATAAGTCCTTAAAAAGATCAAAAGTATCCATGAAAATATGCTTTTTTAATGACTTATCATTACTCGCCTTAAATCTCAATAAACATGAGAAGTAAAAATCTTATAAATATGAGCGGCTGGCTATAGGAACTGATGAAGATAGGACTAGCCTCCAGTCATTTGACTACATTTAGCTTTGAGTATGATCACCAATGAGCATTTTACAATGTCTTTCTTAACCACAACTTCCAAGGCCAATTCATCCTTCTTTCTCTTTACTGGATCCTATCCGACGTGCACTTTTTGAGTCGATTTGAGTGATGTTTACCGTCTTTGTGGGAAAACAACAAATAAAATGTCACATTCCAATCATTGATGACAATGGATGATGTTTTGAAATTAACTTTGCATAGCACTAGTTCCTTTATCAGATTCATATTCACTAGGAAGACTATTTACCCACAAGAATGTCTAATGGTTCCATCATAGCTAATCACCACATGGGACTTTGTTTATTGGAGTTTGTTAGAGATGCCGTCTTGGTGATGTTGAGATCCTTTGGTTTGCTTCAACTTTGTGTGTGAAGAATGGAATAGTCTCCAATAGTTGCAAGTAAGTCTAATGAAATCTCGAGAAATGATTGTAGATGGTTGTCATTAGACTAACAACATTTACTTTTGCCTTCAATGCTTTGAATTGATGTTGTTCTCTTTGTTGAAAACACGGCCCATGCCTTCACACTCTGTATTTTCATACATGTTGAGCTTGTTTGTGATTTGTGATGTATCTAGCTACTTTCATGCTTCATTTATGCTGTCCACGCATTCCATGCATTTTGATATTACATCTTTTCTGCCAAAGCACAAATCAAATTGCCTCCCTAAAAAGGTCTTAAGGTACTTGAACACCTGTTTGGACCGGGAGCTTTAGTTCTAGGACTTAAGTGTGCCTCGATACCAATTCTTGATCTCAGAACTGAGTATTATTTTCTCCTATTAACCTTTTGCTACCAACATTTCGGTAGCATTTCTGTAGAATTCGATGCCTTAGCCATTTTTTGCTATTACTGAAGCCCCTTTTTCTTTTTGGATAAAAAAGGCAACGTGCTTGATACTCTATCTTCAAGAGTGTCAAAGAGCCACTCCATGGGCTGAGTTAAAAGTAACCTAGATACAAAAGACCCAAATGAATTTTTTGCTGCCAATTAGAAGATTCAACAAAGTAGAGCCTTGGCCATGGGGAACTAGTACACTCTACTCTTGGGACCAATTTGAGTACTTCCAAGATGCTTTTGTGGTCTTGTTTAGTAAACTTGAAGAAAAAGTTGCTTGGGACAATAGTGTTGATCATGCGAAAGCTTTTCAAAATAAAGTGCTTAGGCCAAAAGTCTAGTAGGTTGCAAAGATTGAGAGCACCAAAGAAGGTATATGGGTAATTAATGAAGCAAACGCCGAGTGAGCACATGAGATAAATGCGTATGAAGTTGAGCATGAACTCCTACAGCAGCAAATCGTCGTATTGCAGTAATAGCTCTCCTCTTTGGAAGATAATGCTCTTAGATTGTAGAACACCATTGAAGCCTTGAAGAAATCCAGCTCAAAGGATAATCAACACAGAGATGACCTTCTTGCCTGTGTTAAGGCAAAGTGGGCATCCCAGAATGACTTTGTTCAGTCTTTTGAGAGTGAAATGCATATCAAACTAGATGAGATTAACATTAACACTACTATAACTGTTTATACAAGCTATAAAGTGTGCATCCTGATGGAATGTGTTTTGAACACAAGGAAGCAACTCGAGAAATTCTTAGACTAGAACTCTTTGTTGTAGCTTTTATTTGGCTCTTTTTATTTTGATTAGCCCCGGTGGCCATGTATACATTGACTTCATTATTTGTACTTAAACTCTAATGAAAATCAATGAAAGAAACTTTTCTTTTGCTCCATTTTGTCATTGGCATGGAATATATGGATTGGTTTTGTTTAGATGCTTGATGTGGTTTGTATAGATGGTTTTTTTGGTTTGTTTTGTTTGTTTTCTTACACTTCTACCTGGTTGTGACTTGTGATCTTTTGGATCTATAAATCAAAACCAAAGGATTCATATATGCGGATGTTATTTGGTGCCTATTTATGAGGCTTTTTCTAGGGTCCATGACTTGATCCTTTTTGGTGTTGAAAAGGGTCAAACAAAGTGGATGGTATCCAGTGCCGATAAAGCTTTTCTCTGGGGTCCTTGAGTTATTCTTTAGGACATAAATTTGGTTTTTAGTTTTGTTTGGATTTTGGTTATACATGGTCTATTAAAAGACTTGCTCCATACAACCGATTGAGGCATATAAGTTTTGCAAAAAAACTTATTTTATACAACCAAGGGCTACCTACATGGGGTCTGCAAAAAGATTTGTTCCATATAGCTGAATGTTACAAGGAATCTTTTAAGGACATTATCCAAGTAACGAGAGTTGACTAGAGGGGTCAAAAGACTTGATCCTCGTAGTCATGTTGTACAAGTTTGAGGGATTTTGGTTAGTAGTCAAAGGCTGTAAAGCTCAAAATCGAAAGATTTTAAGGTGAGAATGTACACTATATATGGTTTAGGTATACTAATGACATTCAAGTATAGTATTTTTAGGAGTTTTAAATTGATAAAATCATGCATCTGTCTTCTCCAAATATGAGGAGTGTGTAAGCACCATTGGAGTAGACCTTGTTGACAACGAAAGGTCCTTCCCATTTGGATTCAAATTTGCTTTTTGACATGTATGTGGGGAATATGAGGCTCTTGAATACAAGGACTAGGTCTCCTTTCTTATAAGCCCTGTATTTGACCTTCTCATCAAAAGACCCAAACATACGAGCTTGATATACTCGATGCTTTATTGAGCAGAAAGCCTCTTCTCATCAAGGCTTTCTAACTTTTTAAGTCTAAGCTTGGCATTCTTTTCTTCAGTATATTTGTTTATTAAAGCTATCCAAAAAAAAGGAAGTTGAATTTCCAATGGTATTACATCTTCACAGTTGCAAACCAAGGAACATGGTGTTAATTTGGTTGGACCACAGACTGTAGTTCTATAAGTTTATAAAGCTTCAAGAAGTTTGATACTCCAACTCTTTTTGTTGGCAAAGACCATTTTCTTTTGAATTTTGCAAGTAGTCTTGTTAAAAGTTTTAGCAAGTCCATTAGTTGCAAGGTCATATGCCGTAGAAACACAGCAATGGATTCTGTACTTGTCTTAGAAGTTATAAAATTTGTCGTTGTTGAATTGAGGACCCTTGTCATGATGTAGACATTTAGGCACCCCAAAATGACAAATGATATGAGTCTTTAAGAATCCAAGGACTGTATATGTTTTGACTTTTACAAGAGGCATTGCTTCTGTCCATTTGGAGAAGTAATTTGTCACGTCTAAAATAAATTGATGACCACGTTCTGGTGGCAAATTGATTTTGCCAACTATGTCCATCCCCCAAGACTCAAATGGCTAAGAAGTTGACGTAGGATGTAGATATTCAAGGAGTTAAAGATTGTAATTGCCATAATTTGGCATTCATTACACTTTTTAGCAAAAATTTATTGCATCAAACACCATGGTGGACTAGTAGTAGCCTAACCTTCGAATCTGATCATGAAGCTTTGGTCTAGTTGATGAGCACCACATGGACTAGGATGAACTTCTTTTAGTACTTGATTTGTTTCTTTTGGTGACGAGCAACGAAGAAGAACTCCATCATAAAACTTGCGGTAGAGAGTCTTTAAGGCAAATCGAAGTGAAATTTTAGAGCTCACCTTTGCGTACCAGTTCTGTCTATAGCATTTTCTGAAAAGACTCCATGGAGAATGTAATCACTGAAAGGGTCTTTCCAGTATCTGAATGAGGTTTGGAAAGGTGAAATCCAATTCTTGATCACTTCAAAGCAATCTGCTACTGCTTTATGGGTGTCAAGTAGTGATAAAAGTCTTTTCTTGACTACTTCAAGTGCCATTTTGTCATTTTCAGGGATTGACATTGATGTCGTTAATCTTGCTAGTGCATAAGCTTTGACATTTTGATGTCTTGGAATGTGGTGAAATTCAATTGACATGAATTTCTCCTTGAGTTCCCAAGCTTTGTTAAAGAACAGAAACAGATTTGGTTTCCTCACTTCTTATTCGAGGTTCATTTGTTTGATTACGAGTTGCAAATCTCCATAGACTCCAAGCATATTGATGCCCAACTCCAAGGCTAGCTCAAGACCCATAATGAATGCTGTGTATTCAGCCACATTATTTGAACGTGGCTTGATCAATGAGAAGAAGTGAAGGATATAGGATCTTTCTATACTGTAGAAAATGATTCCAACCCCTAAAACTAGATCTCTTAATTCATTAGGTCTAGAAACTCCATCGAACAGCATAACCCAATGTAAGTCTGGATTAATGGTGGGTTTCCATATTTGTTCAACAAAGAAGACTAGCTTATCAGGAAGATTATCTTTAAATTCAGAATCCTCCAAAAGTATATGTTTTGCCAGAAAATCAACAAGAGCCTGTCCTTTTACTGTCTTTGTAGGAGTGTATCTGATGTCATATTGAGAAAGTAAAATAAACCATTTGGCTAGATGGTCACTCGGTGCAGTAGCTTTTGTCACAAGTGTCTTCAATGGGTTGATGTTGGAAACCAAGTACACCATATTGGAGAAGATGTAGTGACATAATTTCTTTACTGCGAACATAAATGCAAGACAGTCCTTTTCCATTGGATGGTAGTTATGTTCAGCACCGACTAGGATTCATGACGAATAATAAAGAGCCACCTTATTGTCCTTGTCATTCTTTTAAGCTAATAATACCCCCAAAGAGTTATCAAGAGCTCGATTGCAAAGGATGGAAGATATGCCTGGAATTGAAGTTGAAAAAACTAGTGGGTTTGTGAGATACCATTTGATATCTTGGAAGGCGTCCTCATAAGCTTTGTCTCATACGAATTCTACCCCTTTCTTCATGAGTCTAGATGATAAGTCTTTAAAAATGCATATTTTCATATACATTTTGGACTTTTTTAAGGACTTATTGACTTAAAAGAGCCCTATTTATTATGAAATCATGGTTTCATGCATTTTAAATTCATTTTAGTATTTTTCTGCATAATTTGCTTAAAAATCACACTGTTTTCATAAATTCATGAAACCTGCCATTTTTGGAGTTCTAGTTTTGGAAAGCTTTGTGAAAATGATTTTTCTCATGAATTAAATTCAAATTTAATCATCAATAGTTCATTCACATAAAATAATGAAAAACGGTATGCATTTTCATCGTCATTTCATGAGAGATCGACTTGCATTCATGCATTTATGATCTTAGGGTTAAAATTATCTTTTCACATAAATTCACATTTGTTTTTGCCGAAAATTGATGACATGGGTCCCATTTTCAAGAATTGAGGCAAGAAATTTATTTTCAAAAGAAAGGAGAGAAGAATTGAAGAGAGGAAAGAAATTAGAAGAAAATAATGAAAATTTGGCTTTATAGTCTCCCACACATGCACATGTGTGAGGACACACTTGTGGAATGTTTAAGAATGGGTCCACTATCTTTTCTACATCATCCAAATTATCTTTTGATAACTCAAAGATAATTTTAAGAAATCTCAAGATATTTTCAAGAAAATTTGAAGAAAATCCCATCAAAGATGAAGAAGGAAAGCCACATAAGAGTTCTTCTTTGAAAAGGAGTAGAATTAAAAAAAAAAAAGGCAAGAAAGTGTGGGACTCCCATCAAATTTTTTTTCCAAAAGAGAAGGAAAAAATCAAGGAGAATTATCTTAGAATATCTCTTTGATTTTGAAGCCAACAAGAAGAATCTTCCATGGAGGAAAAGTTGACAATGCAAAAGACAAAGGAGGAAGTTCTACACCTCATGTGGGCCATGTTTAATTTCAAGTGATGATTTTTCTCTCAAATATCTCTCAAGATAATCTCAATGTAAGGTGGCAAAGGCAAGAAAAGAAAGAAGCATCAAAGAAGGACTTCCAAAGAAGGAAAGAAAAGACCAAAAAAAAAAAAAAAAGGAAAAATATCCAAGCAATTCACACACAAGGCATTATGTGCAGTCCAATTTGTCTCAAATTTCAATTATTTGAAGATATTATCAAATCAAGAGAAAATAGAAACTTTGGGGGTTGAAAAACTATAACTAGGGCACTCTTTTGGACTTTTAAGGCATGGAAAGAGCTCCCTTTTAGATCTCCACACTTCATCTTCTCCTTCTCTTTCTCCCTTCATCATATTCCTCAAGGAGGCTTAGCCCTAAGCTCACACTACACCCTTGAGCTTCTCTCTAGAAGAGGTTTTCTTGTTCATCCTAGCATGTATTCTCTTTAATTTTATTTTTCTATCTTATGTAAAGACTTTATATGCTAGTATCTTGTACTTTTTCTCAATTGTTTTTCTTTTTCTTGTAGTTTTTGTGGATCCTGTGTTTATGTTTCTTGTTTTTGTGCTTGGATTGATGACCCAAGTAGCTAAGATCAAACTTCAAGTAACCATGAACCCGGTTAAGAGTAAAATTTGAGAAGAAAACTTCACTACAAGTGTTACATTTAAATTCTTGTTCACTACATTTAATTTTCAGCACTACTACATTTACTTTTATGCACTACTACATTTAAATTTCAGAAATTACTACATTTAAATTCCTGCCATTACTACATTTAAATTTCTGCAATTTCTTTGTTTCTTTTAATGTTCTTTATGTTTTAATGTTTTGTTTTATGCATGGTTTAATGGTTGAAAGTATTATCATAGCATACATCAATTATTCATGAGTTTCTTAACATGTTTAAGGTGTCAAGATAACTAAGTTGCAGAATTATTAGACTAGAGTTAAAAATTCAGATTTGATTTTTTTCTTTTGGATGACCAACATCAGTTTATTTTTGTTAAAAATTTGATAATCACATGTTTGGTTCACATGTTCATTGTTGGTTCAGTTGTGATATCTAAGAAGTATTAAAGTACATGATTTGGAGAAGGATTTTATGTTTCAAATCTGAAATTTGAGTTCCAGCACTTATAATTCAGAAATTCTGCAACACTGTATTGGTGCTTACACATGTCAAGTTCTCATACATTCTTGAATTGTTTAAAATGGAAAGTTTGTGGACAATAAATATTACTGGAAACACCTTTCAAAACTGAGATTTTCATCCTAGGTATGCCCAGAAATCATGGTGTTTCAGATGTGAAAAAAAATCCAAGAACAGGCCACACATGTTGCAAAATTCTGCACTGTAGAATTTTTGCAACTAGTTCATTCATTCATGCATATTTTTTTTGTTTTTCAATCTTTTTCTTTGCCATTTTTTATTGAATTCATGCATTCATTAATTGTGTTCTTCAGCCATTAAATTCGATTAGGTTTGCATTAGGTTAGATTCATATTTTTCTTAACTTTTTCATCTCATTTAAATTTCTGCATTCTTTTCTCATGGCATGCATTGCATTACCTTGTTAATTTGTTTCTCACTTTCTAAATTTAGAATTAATTCTAACTTTAATTTTGGAATTTGACTTAGGGAAGTTTCTAATTTAGTCTTTTTAAGTGATTGGTTTAGATTGTTTTCTTAAATTAATTTGATTCTAACTTAGAATTGTTTGATGATTTGTCTACAATTATTTTTTTGTTGTTGTTGTGAATGTTTTAATCTTGGTAAGTTATTTTTTGTAGAATCTTTCTAATTTGATGTTCTAATTTGTGTATTCTTTTGTTGTCAATTTTAGATTCCTTTTTTAGGTTAGGAAATTTTATTTTTGGAATGTATTTGATTTAAAAATAGAAGCGGTGATTGTAATTTTCTAGTTTTAAGTCAGTATTAGATTTTATTTAGGGCAAGTGATAAGCAAAGTTGCAAACCTTATTTTAATAACTCCCTGTGGATCGACCTGGTCTTACCATTTTATTACTATATCATAGCTCTACACTTGGGGATAAGGAACACTAGAGAGTGCTCTGCATTTCTTGGATAAGTTTGAGATGAACCAACGGATGTAAGCAACTTTGCCTTGCAATACTTTAAATTCTTTGAGAGTTCTTAGAGAAGGCATCTCTAGTATAGCTTTGACTTTGATTGGATGCAGTTTGATACCACCTTTTTAAACTATGAATCCTAGGAATTTCCTAGAGAGAAGACTCTAAAGAAACACTTTAGAGGATTCATTCAAAGATTGAATTTCCACAACCTGTCGAAGATTTTGGGAAGATCAGCTAAATGTTTTGACTTTTGTTTGCCTTTGATTACCAAGTTATCAACATAGCATTCGACAAACTTGTGCTGCATGTCTTTGAAAATTTTCTTCATCGCCCTTTGATATGTGCCTCTAGCATTCTTAAGGCCGAATTGTATGATAGTATAACAATACACGCCAAAACGGGCTCGGAAGGATGTGTGCTTCTAGTCCTTCTTGTGTATCTTGATTTGATTCTACTAGTCCTTCTTGTGTATCTTGATTTGATTCTATCTTGAAAACCCATCCATGAATGACATTCTTTAAAATCCGAAACTATTATCAATCATGATTTCTTGTATGGGTAGTGGGAAATCATCTTTGGGACAGGCTTTGTTCAGATCTCTGAAGTCAATATAGACTTTGATCTACTTTTCTTCTTAGTGACTGGCACTATATTAGCCAACCATTCAGGGTTCTAGTCTTCATGGATAAAGCAAACATCCTTGAGCTTCTGGATTTCTTTTTTAATTTTGTCCGTGGTTTTTGGTTTCATCCTTCCTTTTCCTGTTTAAGAGATTTAGCATATTTTGCTATGTTTAACTTGTGCACAGAAACTTTTGGATCTAGACATGGCATTTCTGCATAGGTCCATGCAAAACAATCCATAAATTCTTATAAGAAACTTACATACACACCAAGTTCCTTTCCTATAAGGTCTTGACCAGACTTGATTGTAACTTATGTTATTTAAGCTTGATTTTCTATTAATTAGTATATTTTGGTCTGAATTGATATTGTTTTTAATTCTTAGTGGGTTTCAATTGAGTAAATAATTGGGTTTCAACTTTACCTAGGTAGTTAAGGGCCTTCTTGTAAATTAGAGTCTCATGGTTTGCATCATTTTGGCACCACATCAATTGCATCATAACCATTTCATCTTATAGGTCAACTTCCATGTTTGGCCTAGCTCAATTTGGATCCATCCTGGCCTAGTAGAAGCCCAAATTGCCTTAAACTGTAATTTCCCTAAAGATTTGGACTTACATGTAAACCCCTGAAAATTTTGAGTTAAAAGGAGAGAAACCATCATCGTTCTCCATTTTCCCTTGATTCTTATTGTTGGAGCTCCATCTTCTTCCTTTCCTTAACTCCTTCACCAAATCCAACTTTTGAAGCCTTGCATGTAGAAGGAATAGGTTCCTTCTACCTCCTTTTTCAACCTCTTGTGAATCTCTTTCATTGAATCCACCAATTTTAAACTTTTATCTTCAATCTATAGCGCTCTAAGGTAAGAGATAGCTTGCATTCCAGCTTGCATTCCATTTCCTAGGGTTTAATAGAGTCAAGGAGACTAAAAAATACTACTTGCATGCATTTTATATGAGAATCACCCTTTTGCATGTCTTTCATGTAGAGAACTCATTTTCTATTGAGACTTTCTCTATTTACAAACCCAGGAGAGGCTAGTTTTGTGTCAAGCACTGTGTTAAAAGGCAAGTATATAAGTATATATTACTAAATGCATGTTTAACCTTGTCGATTCTTAATGTGATTACTCTAAATGTAAGTTATAGCTCATCTATACTTGACTAAGTACACATATATGTGGGATTAGGTGATAATGATTATAACTATGTAATACTAATGATATGTGGGCAATTAAGACCTGAGATGTTAATTTGGAGCCAAAGAAACCACATGGGAACCTAATTTGTAGAGTTCTGTACATGAACTCATACTTCAGAATCTATTTCTAGGAATTCTAAAGCTTATAGTGAAGCTCACAGCTAAGCCATAAATGTTCTACTACCCAGAATACAAAGAGCACAAAACCCGTTTTTGAACTATAGCTAAGCTGTGGAATCAACTATGGCTAAGCCGTAACCGTCCCGTGACAGGCTGCAAGCTATTCTGCGGCGAACTTTCCTGAGAACCCAAAATCAAGAATTACTCTACGGCTCACTCATGACTAAGCTGTGAATCATGTTATGGCTAAGCCGTATCCCAGCCGTCACTTAGCAGTAGGCTCAGCACAGCTAAGCCGTAGGCCAATATATGGCCGAGCCGTAAATGCGCATGGAATTAAGAAGAAATCTGAGCCACTCGCTAAGTCGTGACATATACATGACTAAGTCGTAAGAACAATGTGAACCTATGATATTAAGGATTTCCAATGACTTTGTGGGGCTTTGGTATGGCACTTTCTCTCCAATTAAATTAGCCCAATGGTGATCAAATGATAGGGAGGATGAGTGTAACGCTGTCGCTTATCCCCTTCGATTTTTTGGATGAATTCTTGATGTCATGTCATGGGTGTTGGCATTAGAAGAAGTGTCCTTTTCATACACAATGTAACACTGAGATTTTGGTAATACAATGACACCGGATGTTTTATGAATACATCGTGTTGAATGCCCTCGGGATCATAGATTATCTAGCATAGGGTTGGCTAGTAATTATCCTTGATACTTACTCAATCTAAATGCGTTCATAGTGTTAAGAAACCATGCTCTCAACATGATGCAGCTCAATTAAGTATGCATTGATTAATTATCAGATACTTGTTAATTTCGATTTTTATGAATGAATGTGATCTCAAGACCAAAACTTCCTTATGTATGATATGATAAATATGACTGAAATGTATAAAAGATATGAATTCGAGTCAGACTTGATATGTTGAGTCAACACTACTTAGCTTACACCCTTATTAGATTTGACGGGACCAATTTGTGTATCTCTTGTATTGCTACTGCAGTAGTCCATGGAGGAGTTGTCGGCGCTCCTTGAGAAGCTAGCTTGATCCCTAGCGTCCCATATGCATGCTCTCTCTAGAAGATATGCTTTCTTTTAGGAGAATAAAGCCTCATGGATGCCAACTAGTATGTTTGATATTCCGTATTAATTCGTTACTCATGTTTACTCATGCACAATTTTCCTAGTTTCTGCTATTGTTTTCCTTTAATCAATATGTACTTTAATTCATTTGATACATCATGATGGTCTTATATATCTCTGTATTTGCTTAACCATTGTGTTAACAGTGCTACCCTTGGTATTACAGGTACTAACCCAACCCAGCAAGGCGAACGATGCACCAGCAGGAACCTCGGGGAGTAGATGAGTGTAATGCAGACGACATCTTTTGTTAGTCGTCGTACGAAGAGCGTCAATGGGTTTCTTTGTTAGGTTGCTTAGCTTAGTCATGCCTGGACTATGGTTGTTCTTGCTTGTAGTACTTTGATAGACACATATATAATTTTGGATCTTGTATATGCTTAAGTAATTATTGTTATGTAAATGTAAATGGTTAAGTACAGACTTTAGACTTGTTTATGAAATGGATGATGTTTCTTTATTATTGCTTATGATCATTACAAGTATATTACATGAGCCTCCACTTATTGAATGTAATTTATGTGTTGGAGAAACTGCTATACATGTTCTTGTGGAATCTCCCTTGTAGTAATTTGTGTGTGTGTTTTCACATGCACAGATTGCTATGGGATTACGTATGCACACCCCATGGGCCGATTCTAACCCCATTTCCCTGGATTGGGGCATGACATTTCCTTTAATTTGAGAGCTTACAAAGGTAGGATGAGAATTTTCTAGGGTACTCAAGTTTATTTCTTGTAATAGGACTCAGTTGGTAGCTCAGGAGGAGGTTCTTCCACAGTATCTTCGGAGCTTCTCACTCCACAAAACCTTCTGGGCTTTCACTTGGGGGTATAATCCAAGGCCTGATCCTTTTCCATAGATTTAGTTTTTTAGGCTCTTTATCTTTTACAGGGCTAGACATTCTCAACGAGTGTGCTGAAATGGATCATTTCTTTATTTAGTTTAGGTGGCCAATATTCAATGACTTATGACATTATGTCATCAACATTGCTTGCCCCTCAGGATGTTAAAAAGTAATCTAGTCAACAGGATCTTGAAAGATAGTAGTCTCTTGGGAGTCATCAGAATCATACCCCTCTGTGAAGACAACAGACCAAGTTCTAAAGTTTTGATTTGGCTTAGAAATATTGTTGTAAAGAACGTATCCTATACATTGTTGTAGATGTTCAATTTGGAGTATATTTTTTAGATCTTCTTTGATTTCTAAAGTGAAGACGTCAAAAGGGACATGAACACTATTAGCACTATTCCGAGGCCAGTGTCCTTCCGAAGATTGTATCATATGGTCTTCATCATGTTGTAGACCATAGGATTGTAGATGTCAAGTCTTATCCTCCCATCATTGGTGATTTTATTGATAGGATAAGAAGTAGAAGCATCTTCAGCTTGATGGAAGAATATCAAGTGATTATGTTGCAAGGATGGAGGTATGAAGAAGCAAGAATCTTTGAAATCATAAATTCGAGATGGAGTGGACCACAAAAAGAGTGGAGGATCCCAATCCGCCATAGAATATATGGAGATGGCCATCTTCTTAACATCATCAGAATTTGACTTAGAATCCGAATCTCTGACCACTAAGACAACATTCTCTAGGCACGTATGTTTGGTTCTTCTGCATAGACGATAGAGTGCTACCTCAATGGATAAAACAATTCGAAACATCTCATTGAAGGTTTGAGACTATAATGCCACTGTTGCTACAAAGAGCTGGTCGTAAGCCTATCAAGCATAGATGAATCCATGCTAAGTAGTGTGGAGGATTTTCACATATTTGAGTAGAATGAAGCCATCTATTGATGTATCTATAAGATGATTCACCCCTGCGTTGTGATGTTAGCATGAGTTGGCTAAAAGTGATAGGAGAATCAGGCCTCATTGGTGGCATTCCTTTAGCTAGAGGAGGTACATCCATGCTTTTTTTGTCAGAATTTATATTGCCAACCAAGAAAATCACATTTACTAGATATGAGAACTTTCGTTGTCTTGTAATAGGTAGCTCACCATTCCTCATTGGTACTAGAAAGTACTCAATTGGTGGCATAGCTAAGTTCTGAGTAGATGTTATATACATAGTTGAACTGCATATTTTACTTGTATGAATAACAATGCCGACTTGCTTTATTCTGGATGGTTTTGTGGATATGACCAAGGGTTGATTTGAACGTTTGATTTCAGATTTGACCTTGATCGCCAAAGGAGCTTTTGTATCTACAAATCTGATTGCTAGCTTCTTTGTAAACTCCAACTTCTTGGAAGGCTTAGATCTTTTACCAAACCCTAGATAGGCTTTCTTTTTCGTTTCTTTTCATGGAAATGGTGAAGGGTTTTGCCGAATCATCATCTACAAGAGAATTGATTGCATCTGGCTTAGACTTTACAGGTCTTTCCTAATACATGGTTACCTTTGAATGGCTTTTCATCTGAAAAGACATGATGCACCTTGCCCTAGTCATCAATGTATTGAGGAATTGATGGAAAGTGGAAGGCACTGTGGAGTAGTCCTGAAGCCATTGCCTCCTCAAAAGGATGTTGTAATAAGTGTGTGTCTTTACCACATGCAAAGTGGCTTCTGAAGTTAGATCACCCAGTTAGAACCAAACGTGAATCTTGCCAATTGGATCATGGACTTCTCCATCATAGTATTGGATCAAAGTTTTGGTGGCAGGTAGCTTGCTTAATGGGATACTGAGTTTCTAAAGAGCAATAATCATGATGAGTTTTAAAACTGGCCCTAGGTCAACTTTAACTTTTTGAATGGGTGTCTCTTTAATGTAGGCCGTGAAGTAGAGCAGCCTTGTGTCCTTCATGTTGCCTAGGAGGAGATCATTTTTGGTAAAGGAAATGATGGCCTTGGAAGCATTGTGAATGGAAAGACATTCTATACATTTCTTTTGAGGCTTTTTGGATTTTGCTTTAAGATAGTTCTTTTCTATCTTACTTGAGCCACATGGGTTTGATTGATGGTATTTAAAGCCGGTAGAGCTCGTATGAAGTTGTTACGAGTCTCTTCAGACATTTACAAAAATAAAAACTATGAAGTCATTCAAGTATGTGCTTAAGGTGTTCAACAACATCATACGTGAATGGCTCTATGGCCTTTCATTAGCATTTGCATATGAAGAAGTTTCATTTACATTTGAATTCATCCCCGAAGGGTTTACATAAGAAGAAAAAGAAGGCTTACCATAGTGGACTCTATAGTTGCAACCAAAATGAGTGCCGTTGTTGACTATGTTGTTTTGATTAACCTCTTGACAAGTATTTAGTCTTATGGCATTGACTTCTTTAGGTTCAACTAAGGGCTGGCTAACTTTTTCTAAGCCTCCATTTTGATTTGTATTGTCAAAAGTAGCTTGAAACATTTGGGGTTGATCAGCAGAAGTGCTAATGACTACCAAAGCAAGTGCCAACAACATTTCTTCTTTTGGATCAAATAGATTATCTTGAACATGGAAAACTTTTTGAGGTACAATAGGATTACAAATGCTTAGTTCATTGTGCTCTCCTTATGACTTAAACTCACCTTCTACTTTAGAGACAATGAGTTGAGTGCTTGTTTCAGAGTCCGGCTTTGAAGAAGTTAGCTGAACACCTAGTTCCGAGGAACCACTTGGCATAGAGGTCATCGCCTAAGAACTAGATGAAGTTGCTTGCTGTTATTATGTCCAATTGGATTTAACTAGCGGCAAATGATCTAGATGAATCTCTAGAGATAATGGAAAAGGAAGAGGATCACTCAACCAACCACTTACATTCTGCCTATGTATATCATAAAAAGCCACTGACAGTGTATTGAGACCATGTTTAATAATGAGAGTACCTATTTCAGGATCAAAAGTTTGTTCAAAATCCTCATCCTCATTAGAGGGGTACTGATCAGTAAGGTAATCATCAACCCATGAATCATTTTTGAAGTTAGAAAAGTCTAACCAATCCTCCTCATCATCCAAATTAGGAGATGTACCATGCCATGATATCCTATTGCAACTGGATATTAACAATTCTTCCCCATTTTTTGGATTTAAAATGATGAAATCAGCCAAAGTAAAATGACCTCTGACTGGCTTAGAAGGTTCCTCTGAAGCAAAAGCTTTTGCCACTTTTTTCTTTTTCCTTTTAGTTTGTTTTTCTTGCTTAATCCAGTGATTATGGCAACTCTTTGCAAGATCTTGAGTTGCCATTTTGCCTTTTTTCTTTCTGCTAGTGTGGTGTGTGTTTTGTTTTAACCTTCTCCTAACCGTCATCATCCACTAAGTCTAGGTGGACCCACATTTCTTCTCCTAAGAAGGTCTTGATTGGTATTAGACCTTGTTCATTTTCATTGTGTTGACAACATAGAATTTAACCATCATTGGTGTTGGTGGAAAAGATACAACGATGGGTGAAAACTGTCCGAAGGAGATCATATTGATTGGAGTAGGATTATACATCTGATCAAAAGTTATTACTCAATTCTTCCACATCTCAATGACTTTTTCCTTTAGAATGATTGAGAGGATATGACACCATCTGATGGTGTACATAGTAATTAGGATCATTGATGCAATCTACTTGTTTAGGTTACTTCATTGGTGGAAGTTCGATCTTATTGTTACCCAACAATCACCGGAAGATCACCTTGATTTCTCCATAAAAAGGATGCTTGGTTTTCTTCCTTTTTTCATACTCCTCTCTCTTGGTTTGATCATTCTTTGAATTTAGAGGCTTTTGAGGAGGTTTGGAGGTTCGCATACTGAAGACCTCATGTTTCTTCTTTGGCTTTGGAGTAGAAGATGAATGTGACTCAATTTTTTAGAGTTTGCCTTCTTTTGGCTAATTTTCTTGAAGGTTAGCTCTGCATCAATGGCCAGCTCAACCAACCATGTTAGAGACTTAGGTTTGTGACTAAGTATGATAACTTTGATCTCTAGTTCCAAATTGGTCCTATACACATTTATGGTTGCCCTTTAAGATGGTTGTTCTAACCATCTGTAGGATAATACTCTCAATCTATTGATAAAGCACTTACAATTTTACTATCTTCCTACCTTGTATTACTAAGCATGGCAAAGGTGAGTGTTTGATCCTCCTCCTAGAAGTGGACCAAAAACTTGTCTTCCATGATGGGCCATGTCACGAAAGTGAGTTCTGGTAACTACTTGTACCAATCAAAGGCGACTCCTTTCATTGTACTGACAAACAACCTTATCTTTAATGCATCTAATTCTACAAACTTCTAAGAAGTGATTTGAAATGCACGATGTGTGAATAAGCCAACCCTTTCCCAAAGTATGGCTAGAAAGTTGAAAGCTTTTAATTTGGTGGAAATGGACCAACATTGAACTTTGGAGGGTACTTTGGTGTGATACCCTTCTTTTTCATCCTAGTCTCCACCTTTGATTTTGTCAATATTTTTTCAACCTCCGTGAAGGTTACGTTCTTTTCAGGATTTGTATGAAGACCTAGAATTGATGAATGATCACGAGAGGAGCCTACGGATATAACCTTGTCTGTCAAGGATTTGATTTGTGCCATGAGCAGATTAATCTTAGTTGCATTCCTCTTTATCATTGCTTGTTCTTTTCAATTGGTAAACAAAGTATTTACTTAAGCTTCAGCCAGACTACCTAGCTTATCTGCTAGGATTTTCAATTGGGTAGTCAAGTGGTCGATCTTAACTCCTTATTATTTGACAACATCATGATGTTGATTTTCAGCAGTGTCTACTTTGCCAGTATTTTTGGTTCCAGCAGCATCGTTAGTTCCATCGCTACTAGTTCCACTCCCCTTAGCCATGAACACAGTGTACTAACAGGAGTAGGATGATGTCAATGTCGAAGGAGTGGATTGACTATCTTTTGTATCTAAGATAGTGATAGGATTATCGTCAGAATTAGTTTCGATGTGACCTCCAGAAGTCTTGCTTAAATGAGAGCTAGAATCATAACTGTGTGATTGAGTTTGAGCCATACTTGAAGTAATTCTTCAAGTTAAGCCTGGCTCGTGTAAGGTCCTGATCCCAACTAACCTTGATTTATATTAATTAATCTTGTTTTATATTAATTAAAATGTGTTTAGGCTATTTTAATTCAAACTTTTTGGGCTTAGGTCATGGATAGGTAATCGGGTCAGGTTCGAACTTTACCTAGGTAGTTAAGGACCCTTTTGTAAGTGTCCATGCATCGTATTGACATCTCATTAGTTGCATCTTGTGTAATTCTTTATGTAGATATGTAGATCATCTTTCATGTTGGGCTTGACTTGATTCGAACCCATCTTGGCCTAAGTGACATCCATTTGACCCAAACTGTAATTTTCCCAAAAAATGTTGCTCTTGCATGTAAAATTCAAGAAAAATTTGAGAGGAACCCAACATATCTCCTCATTTTTCCTTCGGTGTTTTCATTGGAATCACTCCTCATCTGCTCACTTCTTCATCTCCACCTCAAATTGGAGTTGGAAACAAAGCTTTGAGGCCTTGCATGTAATAGTAAGAGTCTCCATCCATCTTCTCCTTCTTCGTTTGTGCATCTTTCTCTTTAGAAGCACATTCTTCCCCAAGCTATGGCTCCTTAAGGTGAAGACTCTACCTCCATATCAATTTCTTGGGCTTTAATAGAGTCAAGGAGACCCAATATACCACATGCATGCATTCTACCTTAGATTCACCCTTTGCGCGTCTTTTATATAGAGAACCCACCCTCTTGTTGAGGCTTTCCCCAATCACACACCAAGGAGAAGTTATTAAGGTTAAGCACTGAGTAAAAGGCAAGTATTAGAGTACATATGATGCTGCATGTATGTTTAAATTGTTGATTCTTGGATTGATCACTCTAATTTCAAGTTACAGCTCCTTATTCATTGATTTAACTATATATGTGGTGAATTGAATGAATTAGAGCATGAATAGGTAATGTGGGTGCTGTGAGAGCCTTGCAAAACCCTTAGTGACATTTTGAAGTCAACGAAGCTTATTGTAACTCTCTTAATTCAGAGTTTTGTACTGAACTCGAGCTTTTGAATCACTTTTAGAATTTCTGAAACTTACGGCGAAACCACTGCTAAGCCGTAAGTGTGTACAGCTCAAAGTCCTAAGAGTACCAAAACCCATTTTTGTACTATAGCTAACCCTCAACTAAGCCGTGGAATGAACTACGGCTAAGCCATACCCATCCCATGGCCAAGCCATAAGCCATTTTATGGCAAGCTTTCTCGAGAGCTTGAAATCCTATTTTTCTTCTACGGCACCCACACGGCTAAGCTGTGGATTACACTACCGTTAAGCCATAACCTAGCCATAGGCTTAGCATGGCTAAGCCGTAGGCTAAATTACGGTTAATTCGTAAATGCATAGGAACTTGAAGGAAAAATTAAGCCACTCGACTAAGCTATAATATTTGTACGGCTAAGCTGTAAGAACACTGTGAACATAGGATATTAGAGATTTCAATTAACTATGCAGGGCTTTAGATATTTTACCTTTTTCACAATTAAATTAGCCCAATGGTTATTAAATAATGAGGAAGACAAGTGTAGAGTTATCACTTTTCCCCTTCGATTTTTCGGATGAATTCCCGATATCACGTCATGTGTGTTGGCATAAGAAGAGCTGTCCTTTGCATAGACAATGTAATGCCAAGATTGGTGGCACATTGATATCGGACATCTTATAAATACATCGTGTTGAATGACCTCGGGTTCATGGATTATCTAGTATAAGGTTGGCTCGTAAATTTCCCTTGATACCTTCTCAATTCACATGCTTCATATTGTTAATAAACCATCCCCTCAATATGATGTAGCTCAATTAAGTATACATTAATTGATTCTTAGATACTTGTTAAATTCCGATTATTATGAATGAATGTGACCTCAAGATTGAACTCCCTTATGTATGATATGATAAGTACGATTGAAATGTATTAAACATGTAAATTCGAGTTAGTCTAGATACGTTGAGTACTAATTAGCTTGTGCCATTATTATGTTCGACAGGACCAGTTTGGGTATCTTTATGTCACTGCTAAGTAGTCCACAGAGGAGTTGTCGGCGCTCCTCGGGAAGCTAGTCGGATCCCATGGCATCCCATATTCATGCTCTCTCTAGATGATATGCTCTCTTCTTGGAGAATATAGTCACGTGGATGCCAGCTAGTATGTATCATGTCTTGTTTATGATGGGATTACGTGTGCACACCCTGAGGGCCCATTCTAATCCCCAATTCCCAAGATCAGGGCATGACATACGTAAGTAATGGTATCAGAGAGATTAAGAAGTCGATTAAAAGATTTAGAAACTCTAGGAAAAGTGGTGAGGTTACGACAGGTCTGATTGGGGGTTGGATTTTGTATAAAGACTTATAACTTACCTCCTATTAATGTATTGTTATGACTAACTACCGTGATAATTGCAGATAAATGGCATTTGGGTTTAGCACAAACAACAGCTTGGGCGGTAACGTTCACGAAAACGTCAAACTGGATGGTGTGGATCCTTGACTGCCACCCCCTCCTCCTCCTACATATAACACTGAAGAGTGATTTATAATGCTAATGCATCAATTGGCTGCTAGCAACACCAAGCAAGCAGCCAGGCAAATGTAGTTAGCCACCCTTTTGGAAAAGCAGAACCAACCCGGGGACCCTAATCCCTTATATGAGAAATTCCAGAAAAGATGAGCTACGGAATTCATGGGACGAGAGGATCCGTTACAAGCTGACAAATGGTTCATACATATAGAGAATGTTTTTGATTCCCTACCGTGCACACAAAGGCAACAAGTGATCCTTGCGGCATCCATGTTTAGAGATATTGCGGATACATAATGAAAGAGTATCCGGGATCAAATTAGGGTTTTGACAGATGCTACTATGTGGGAAGTTTTTAAGAGGCAGTTTAGGAAGAAGTTTATTCTAGAGCATGAGATCCGCAAGAAAAAGGCCGAGTTCCTCACCCTACAACAGAATTCCATGATGATTGCAGAATATGTGCATGTATTCATTCAATTCTCTTGGTTTGCCTTGGACTTGATTGACACCGAGGAGAAACAAGTTGAGAGGTTCCTTAAAGGCTTGAGGCCTGTTATTAAGGGACACGCTATGGCATTCCAGCGTCCAGTACAGTATGATGATGCGGTAGAGAGAGATTATGCAGCTGAAGAAATTGATAAGAACTTATTCTTGGGAGAGTCTAGGAGGAGTGCCCCACCTTTTGGGAAGAGTCAACAACACTCCAAGAAACAAAAAGGAGTTGTTGGTGGGACGTTAAGGTTAGTCTATGGTGTGTGCGGAAAATTCCATGAGCCAAGTAAATGTTGGAAGTCTTTGGGAGACTATTTTAACTGTGGCTCATTGGATCACCGCTTGTTAGAATGCTTAAAAGAAAGGGGTTCTGGTCAAGCCCCACCCCAGTATCAATATCAACAGTCTTCTAGAGCCACACTGCCTACAACTCCAAGTCAACATAGCAGAATAGACAAGGCCAAGGGCAGATATGATAGGGTCAAGGCCAATAGAAGCAAGGACAATAGAAACAGGGACAATAGAACTGACCCACAAGCAAGGCCACGCCTATGCATTGACACATGAAGAAGCGGAAGCGGCAGTGCATGTGGTCGTAGGTAAGGTTTCCATTTATGATATAGAAGCTAAGGTGTTGTTTGACTCAGGATCTTTGCACTCCTTTATTTTACCCCAATTCTCTGTAGGATACAGGAGCCACAGCGCAGCTACCGTATTTGTTAAGTGTTATCACTTCTGTTAGCAAACAGGTGACTTGTGACGACTATTACCTAGGTTGTCAAGTTCTAATTGGAAAGGTCTTTTTTCCAACGGAGCTCATCGTGTTACTGATGCACGATTTCAATGTAATCCTAGGCATGGACTGCTTGACTAAATATATGGCTTGCTTAGATTATTTCCGTAAGACTATCACCGTAAAGGTAGACAAAATAGGCCCGAGTGTTGTATTCTAGGGTGAGAAAAAGAGTTTGAATACTAGGCTAATCTCAGTACTTCGAGCAGAAAGATTAATTCATAATGGTTGCGAGGGGTACCTTGCCTTCATTGTTGAAAAGAAACCACCTAAGAAGTTAGAAGAGATACCTGTGGTACATGAGTTTCCTGATGTGTTCCCTGACGAAGTACCTAGTCTTCCTCCGGTTAGGGAAGTAGATTTTACTATAGAGCTAGTATCCAGTACTGCTCCAATTTCTAGGGCTCCATATAGAATGGCACCTGTAGAGCTGCGTGAGCTAAAGATACAGTTACAAGACTTACTGGATAAAAGCTTATTCATCCTAGCACATCACCGTGGGGAGCCCCAGTTTTGTTTGTGAAGAAGAAGGATGGCACCTTCAGAATGTGTATTGATTATAGGAAGTCGAGCAGGTGACAATAAAAAATAAGTACCCACCACCTAAGATTGATGAACTATTTAATCAATTTTAGGGTGCAACTCATTTTTCAAAGATCGATATGAGGTCTGGATATCATCAATTGTGAGTTAGAGATCAAGATGCATCTAAAACAGCTTTCAGGACTAAATATGGGCACTCTAAATTCTTAGTCATGCCTTTTGGGTTGACCAATGCCCTACCTGCATTTATGGCCTTGATGAACAGGATCTTTTCACTCTATCTCAATCAATTTGTAGTAATCTTCATTGATGATGTACTAGTGTACTCTAAGACTCGAGATGAGCATGTTGAGCATCTAAGGATTTCCTTGCAATTGTTGAGAGATCATCGACTATATGCCAAACTAGACAAGTGTGATTTCTAATTAGAACAAGTTGCTTTCTTAGTGATATAATTTCAAAAGATGGGCTTACAGCAGATCTAGTTAAGATTGAGGCTATAACTAGTTGGCAAAGCCCCAAAACAGTTGTAAAAGTTAGAAGTTTTGTTAGTTTGACTGGCTCCTACCAAAGGTTTGTAAAGGACTTTGCCAAAATAGTCACACCCTTATGGATGGCAGGCCCCGGGATCGGGGCATGACAACTTGACCATATAAGATGAGGTAAAGTTAGGATCATCTTCTTTGATCACCCACTTTTGAGTGATCTTGTGCCGTGATAACTTTTGGGTCTTCTACCTGTAGTGAGCCAAGGCTTTCCTTTTAATTTGGTTGGCCAGCTTGGGTACCAAGGTTTCATCTTTGAACCTAACCACCAGTAGCCTTGAAATGCCAATGACTCATTACCAATCCATGGGATCTGAAGTAAGAAATGAGAGGATGTCGATAATGCCTTTTTTGTTCTTTTTCTTGTGCTCATTCTTTTGTTGAAATGACTCTTTGAAATGATTGAGATTGGCTTCATTGTTAATGATCAATCGCTCAACCTTCCTTTTGTGTTCAATGGCATATGGTAGACACTGAGGTGAAGATGGCGGGTAGGATGCCTTTTACTAAACCTTTATCCCCCTTTCTGAGTCAGAAAGTAAAAGGTATTTTCTTCAAGTGAGGCCAAGGGTTTGTTTTTGTCCTTGTTGGGTTTTTAAGTACGTGGTTAAGGTGACCACATACTACATCCTAGAATGAACGCATCCTTCTACGCCTTTTCGCAAGTAAGGAATTGTCGAACATCCTCCAGTGCTTGAAGCGTTGGTTTGTGATCCACGAACTAGATTTATCTTGCCCCTAGACGAGGCTTAATAGTGTGAAGGCTGTTGTCTTCTAACTGCATCTTCAGTTTAGGTTCCCCCCAAACCTTGATAGAAATCCCAAACGGGTTTTGGGCATGCTTGGGAACTCAGGGTTTAAGAGCTTTAGTTTTCTTGGTGGATGTCGGGGTCACTGATGACCCATTTAGATCAGAAGAAGTAGTTGAGCTTACGGAGTAGAGAGCCTCTGGAAGATTGAGACCCTTGATGAAGGAGTAACAGGGTTAGTCTGGGCCTGTTTGGGGCTTGCAAAATGACCATTCTGGGTCTAGATCCTGGAGATCTTTAATAACCTCTCCTTGGTTTCATCAAAGGTAATGATTAGGGAACCCATGGTATTTTCTGTAAAACAATAAGCCCAAAGGACTGTATCAATTTCATTACTAACATGGTAGCCTATTGGCTAGCCAAAATGGTTTATGAATGCCTTCTTAACCAACATGGTTTCCTTATTCAATGAACCAAAATGGTTAGAAACAGGCATAAACCCAATCTCATTGTGCTATGCTGACCAGTCATAACTACTAGAATTTCTGTAGCGTTTCGGGACTATGAAGTCAGACTTAGAAGCATACTATGCTGACTAGTCCTGGCTACTAAAATTTTGGAAGAATTTCAACACCTTCTCGTCAGACTTAAAAGCAAGATAGGGTTGGATCCAACCAAAGGGATAGAGCCTACAGGGTCAAGCCTGCACTACTACCATAGTGATTACACAGATCCATTAGTGTAAGACTCAGGACAATGCATTACCGTAAATTATCATTGTTCTTATGACTGATTTGATATAAACATTTGTTAGGTCTTATACATGAACTGGTGATCCTATAGCTAGTAATGTAAAGCCTTTTGGACTGAATCAACACCCTTTCATTTCATGTAAGGGCATTGATTTGGTCATTGTACTTCAAGGTGCGAGGTTCCTCCATTTAAGTGACAATCTAATGCACTCAAAGGTGAAAAGTTCTTCCATGAATGCTTTCAAACCCTTCAAAGACATCAAAGGTCTTGAATAGGGTGTCTTCAAAGTCAAATAAGTACAACTGGGGTCAAAACAGTTCAGTGACCGTGGACCCATGGTCACTGCCCATTCTACATAGTGTCCTATAATCACAGAAGTTTTACATAGCCTCCTGTAGTCACTAGCCATTTTACATAACATCTTATAGTCACTGGCCATTTACACAGTATCCTGCGGTCAATGGTTATTTTACATAGCATCCTGTGATCACTAGCTTACAGAAGCACTTTTTCAGGTATTTTGGCCAAGTTTGATCACAAATTAGAACAAATCTATTTCCCACAAACAGCACCAATCTTCTGATCATGCTCAAAATGATGTGAAATGTAATGGAATCGTGTCCAACATTCACACATTCAAGCGGAAAGAAGAATGAGAAAATAACTATTGTTCATCAATAAATTTCCTTTAACTACATAGGTCAATTGTTCTAACCTCGAGGATGCAGGCTTTTTACAAGTTTTGGAAGATTAAAACCCCTCCTTTCTGTCTAAGATGTGATCCAAACTAGGAAAACCAGAGAAATTACATGAAAAATATGAAAAACATGAAAGAAAAATGAATGTAGTGGGTTAATGACTGTGATTCACAGTCACTGACAGTGATTGTTTTGGCCATTGTTTGTCCCTATTTCTTTTCTGTTTGCTTTTGTAGTTCCTTTAGAGTGCTGGAATTTGTATTTTATGACTTTAGGAGTGTTGAGTGATCACCAAGAATGCTAAATTTGACTGTAGAATCACTTACAACCTTTAGTAATCACTTCTTTGTTCTAGATCGTTTTTGTATAAATTCGGAAAGGGTGCTTTTGTGTAAGCAACTGAGGCCAATGTTGTGTCATTCTGATCGTATAATTTTCAAGGAATAGAGTGAAGCCTAAAGAGGCTTGTTCACAACTTTAAGGATAGCCTAAGCCCCTTTTAGTGAGAGAACCAAAGGAACGCAGTCTCATCCATTGGTACGCTTGATGGCCTTGGAACTCATCTTCTCTAAGTGATAGCATGTATATTTTCCTCCTCCAAACCATTTCTTACCTTAAGTTTGTGTGAAGAAGAAGTGCAATGAACTTGGAAGCTTGTGGTGCCCTGTAATCTTGCTTGGAACCTTGGAATTTTTGCTTGAACCATGGTTAGAATCTTTTGAAACTTGCTTGGAACCTTTTGAACTTGTTTGGAATCCTTCCAAAGTGCATAAATACGCCTTTTATAGCCTTCAAAGGGAGTTAGGATGGTTCTTAGCAGTTGTAGGAGAGTTATACATCAAAATAAAGCTAAATAACTCCCTAAAACCATTAGGAACCACTTTATAGGCGTCCTTGATCGTGGCCAAAGTTTGGGATTTTTGCATGTGACTCATTTTTATCAAATTAAGGCTCAAACGATGTTTGATCCTCACAAAACTTGGAGGGATAAATCCATTTTGACTATGTCATAGAAATTTCAACCTATTTTGACTTTTCATAAAAATGGGCCCTTGTATCAGGTACTTAAGGTCCAAATGACCATGGATTGACTTGAAACTTGGAGGGACTGATTTCAGAAGCATCTTGAATTGCCCATCCAAGTTTTTTATGGTTTAGATTTTTGGAAATATGATTTTGATTAGTGGCTAATTTGTTGCATGTTTTAAGTTAGTGTCCTTTTGCATTGCAGGTAGTTTGCTTGTTTTCTACCCGAATGACGTTCAATTGATTTGAAACTTAGAAAAGTTGACTTCAAGAATATTTTGAGTCTTTGGTCGGAATTTCATCAGCTTTGGCCTCCTAAAAGTAGGATTTTGGGTTGATGACCCCAATGTGGTTGGGGGGGGGGGGGTCACGATTCCTAAGCTAATGTGTAGCTGAAGTAGTGTCAGATGAAGTCTCCTTGGCTTCAAAATTTGAAGAATCATTTCTGAGCTTGACTTAAGCTTTATGCCCAAATTTTATCAACTTTGGTTACCTAGAAGCAAGACTCTGGTCAATGACCCCATGACTTGGGGGTCACTAACACAAAGTTGACATGTTTATTCGACATTGGGTCAAATGACACCCATTTTACTTGAAACTTTGCAGAGCTATTCTTGAGTGTAATTTGACTTTTTTTCCAGAAGTTTAAGATGCTTTTGACATGTAGAAGTGTTAGTTGTCATTGTGACCCCTAAGAAGCTGCCAAACAGTCACTAAAGCATGAGTTTATTTTGGGATGAAGACCAAATGCTTTAAAACATTGAATCATCATTTCTAAGAATGTTTTGGAGTTGCCACATGATTTTTAGCTATTTTAGTAACTCAAAAGCTTGAGTATGTTCAATGACCCCTAGGTTTTGAGTCAATGAACCTTGAATTTAGTGTTTGGTAAGTTGAGTGATTAAATGAGGTCCACTAACTTTGAAATTTGTACTACTATAGTTTGGACTCATCCAATGTCTTCTACAAGAGTTACTTTAGCTCTAAACATTTGGATGTAGTACTTGACCTGGCATTCCATGACCCTAGGGTTTATGTGCCCTTGAGCTTGGAATTTGCTTGTCAAGTCTTCACTACAACACTTGTAATATTTTGATTTTTTTATGGGTGAACAATAATCAGAGACGAGTTGAAGAAAATACTAGAGAAATTAAAGAAGGAAAGCTTATTTGAAAATTTTACTTGCACATGAGAGGAGAATCTTCTAAATATAAAAAGTTTGTGTAGAGATTAGTTTTTAAAGGAACTCAAGAAAAAATCTTGCCAAAGTTGCTAAGTCTTTGTTAACCTAGTGGCCAAGCCAAGATACCCTTTTAAAAGAAGGCTTTACAAGCTACAAAAGAGGAAAAAGAATAAGGAAACAAAGCGGTTAAAAATCCTATTTCATGAAGCTATGGACGTCCAATGAGGGGATGCTCTTTCTCCTCTCTCCTTCGCCTTTCTTCCTCCCATTAATTTTCTATTTTTACTTTTTTTCGAGCCTTGTTCCAGGAACTAGGATTTTAGAAGAGAGATTTTTAGAGAGTGAATATTGTACAAGAATGCTCTTAATAAATATTTTTATAAAGATCTTAGTAATGTCTGGCTAGTCCTTTAGATTGGAGCACACTGACGAATCTAAGTAAATTTTTATTTTAATTCAATGGTTATTTTGTTCTTTTCTTGTCTCTTTTAAATGAATGTTTTATTAAAATAATAGATCTATCTTTATGCCTTAGGTAGCCTATGTTTTAATTTCAAATGAATATAATTTGATGATTTATGCTTATTTTAACAGATT
This sequence comes from Sextonia rubra, assembly GCA_037013555.1. NCBI lineage: Eukaryota > Viridiplantae > Streptophyta > Magnoliopsida > Laurales > Lauraceae > Sextonia > Sextonia rubra. The sequence continues at coordinate 15,064,718 of JASUAD010000008.1, forward strand.
ATGCTTAAGGCTGAGATCCTTTAATAGTTTATGCTTAGTTTGATAAGTCATGCTTATGATTTTTCATTCATTTATGAGGTGAAGTAGGTCTTGGGTGATGATTTTAATTTTTTTGTTAAAAATTACTTTTTACAAAAGACAAATCTTCCAGATCAAAAGCATTGATTTGCTTTTTATCTGAGTTATTTTAAGACAATGAATAGAATAACTGCATGATTGGATTAATGATCTTGCTTAGTGTATCAATGGCAAATCCCGACCCCCATGTATAATGTAGAAGGGTCAATTTTTATGGTTTAGCCAGCCTAATACAATCCACATTCAATTATTTTCTCTCGAGCAGATAACCACTCTTTTACGCATCCCATTGAAGAAATTACAAATCAAGTATGGGTGATGTTCGACCTCTACAGTTGGTAGTCCCATCAGATAATGAAAAAGATGGTGTGTGACTTTAGATAGCCAGCCAAGTTGGGAAACAAAAAGGGTCTCCTAGTCCCCTATAATGACATGACTCCTAATCAACGGAAGGAGTATAGAAGCAAAGGTTGTATTGACATTCATACATATGGCCTCAAGTACATTCCCTATAGTAAAATCCTCGAAGGAATCCTTGACTTCGAAAGGGAGAGGTTGCCACTTCGATAGGTATGAGATATATGATTTTGAAGAAATAATGTTAGCTTGCAAACTAGATGACTACGCTTCTTTCTAACAATGAAGAAAATAGTGATGGTAACAACATTCCTCAGCAAGCAATATGGCCCTCAAGCGAGAGAACAAGCAATAAGGGTCAAGGGGGATGGGACCATTTTGTATTAAATGTAAAAATCTAAGGGCCAATAAAAATAAGCCCTAGGAAAGGAATAAAGCCCTAGCTTAAACTAGAAAATGACATCTGAAAGGGATTTATGGAGCTCAAAGCTTTCAAAAACAACGTGGAAGAACAACCTCCTAACCCTCCAATAGAGGATAGGTCGAGGAAATCATTCTATGAACCTTGAAGAATCCTTGGCCCACCTTTGTAAGTTTGAAAAAAAAGGAATAGAGCTTGCAAAGTACACCAGTTTTTACATCAGTTTCTACACTATTTTGTGGGTCCTATGAGGAAATGCCTAGTCTTGACCTAAAAGTCACAGATCATAAAGTAAACATCACCCCAAACAAAAAGCTTGTGAAACAAAATCAAAGGTAGACCAAGCCTGACAAGATGGATAAAATTGAAATAAATTCCAAAGGCTCAAAGATGTTAACTTCATTTGTGAAGAAAAATATCTAGATTGGCTAGAAAACATAGTCCCAGTCACAAAGAAGAATGATCAAATAAGGGTTTGCGTTGACTTAAGAGACCTAAACAAGGGCACAGTTTTTTCGAATGTTATTCAGAATCCATTGTTACACTATCATGCCTTTCAGACTAAAAAATGCTACAGCCACCTATCAGAGGTCTATGATGAAGATTTTTAAAGATATGTAGCATAAGACTGTCGAGCGCAACATCGATGACTTTGTTATCAAAAGTAAGAAAGCAACCAATCATCTAGCAGACCTTCACAAGGTCTTCAAATGGTTGCAAAAATTTAAACTCTATATGAACCCTTTAAAATGGTTGTTTTGAGTTTCCTCCACTATGAACATTAAAGCATCTTAGAGGATTAAAGGGAAGATTAGCATACATTCGGAGATTCATTTAGAATTTATGAGGCAAATGATGACCATTCTCCAAACTGATGAAAAGAGGAATCGAATTCATATGGGACAAAAAATGTAACGTTGCCTTCCAAAATATTAAAGGTATCTCACAAGCCCACCTGTCCACATGGTCCCAGTATCTAAAAAACCTTTCATCCTTTATATAGGGGCCTAGAACACTCACTGGGGGTATTACGTGCTCAAGAGAATGATGTCACACACCGAACCCGAAAATTGGGGATTAGAGTGGATCCGGAGGCTTGACACGCATAACCCGTAGCAATCCATGCCATGTCAAGACACATACAAACTGCTACAAGGGAGATTCTATAGGTATATGTGAGGATGATCCATATACATGTAACAATCATTTTGCATAATTAAGTGCAAACCAAGAAAATTCACCTGATTTATCATAGCAATTAATAAAAACCACAATTCATTCATAAAATTAATCCTAAGTCTGTAGATTAACCATCTACATGCACATGAAAACCAACTTGCTTAAACATAAATATAATTCAGTACAACATATCCATCATCAGTGACTCCAAAATTAACATAATAATGATGGAATGGTCTACTACAAGCCAAACCATGGCTCTCACTAACAGTGCCCAAAAGAACCCCATGTCACACTACATAGGATGACTAATAGAAGACATTATTCTCATTCCACTTATCACACCCTAAGGTACCGATGGAGTTCCCTCCGGGGGCGCATCGATTGTTATATTAGCATTGAGTTCTATACTTGTACCAAAGGGTAGCACTGTCAACATGACAATTAAATAAATATAAGAGTGCATAAGACTATCATGGTGTATCAATTGAATTGGAAAACATATTGATTAAAAGAAAGCAATAATCGGAAGCAACGCAAGTTCTGCATGTGAATAAACATGAGTAACAAATCATAAATGAAAATACAATAACATTGTAATTGGCATTCATATGGCTATCTTCTCTCTAGAAGAGAACATATCATACAGTGAGAAATCACTAGCGGTCTGGCTAAAACCATCTAGCTGCCCTAAGAGTGCTGACCAACTCTTCCTGAAACCACTATGGTAGGTAACATATATCATACCCTCATTCAGTCCCGTTGAACCTTCTATGGGTATAAGCTAAGTGGTGCCGACTCAATGGTCTCAAGTCCAATTAGAATTCATACTTCCACACTTATCATACCTAGTGATTGACCCACTCTTATACAAAAACATATAATGGTCTTAAGATCGTGTACAGTTATAAAATCAGAATTAAATGAAGTGACTGTTATTCAAACAATGCATACTAAAATGAGCTAATAGAGCTCAAACCCTCTCAACCTTAGTTACCCCTATCTTGACTCGTGGGTTCACGCTCAGTAGAAGCTCCATCATCGATCTTGCCTCAAGGTTCAGTGGAAGAATGGGTACATGATTAGATCATGTTGAGGGCAAGGTCTACTTAAACAATATGAATGCATTTGGATTGAGTGGTTAATAAGGATATTTGCTAGCCAACCTTGTCTAAGATAATTTGTGTTTCCTTAGTCATTTAATACGGTGTATTCATAAAACGTCCAGTATTAATATGTTACCAAAATCATAGTGTTACATTGTATAGGCAATGGATACCACTTCCTATGCCAACACCCATTATGTGACGTCGGAAAACAACCAGAAAAAAATCGAGAGGAAATGAGTGACGGCTCTACACTCTTCCTTCTTAGTATTTAATTATATTGGGCTAATTTAGTTGAAGTAAAGGTACCACTTCTAAGGTCTTACATGGTCTTTGAATGTACTTAAAATCTTAAGGGTAAGACTGGCTTTCATTCATTTTTCTAAAGCCTTAAATAAAGGTTGAAAGTGATTTTAAAATGGCTTTTCAAAATTAGCCAGTGCCCTCAAATGCAGCCCCAGGCATGCTCAAGCACAGCCCCAAGTGTGCTTATGCCCCTATGGCTCTATTTCAATAAGGATTCGACTAATAAATTTTTCATCAATTCTCTACATAAGCACTCGTGCATAGCCCAAATTCGCTTAAGCGCGTTTCTTCTCTATCTCCAAACAAATACTACTGATGCATTTTTTGTTAGAAAATTGTATGGGCCCTCGTGCGTGTGATCACACTCACTCGAAGGCGCTTTCTAGAATTTCAGTTCGGAATTTTGCTGCAAGCACTTTTCTTCTTCATTGTTGTGCCTACATAGAGCCTCTGTTCCCCCATCTACTTGAGACATATTCTACACTTCTTTAACATCAATTATTACATTTTTAATTTCACTCATTAACATATAAATCATTCACATTTTTTAATTAAAGGGTAGAAGAGCTGTAACTTGTCATTAATGAAGAACTCACCAAGAATCAACATAATAAACCATGCATGTAGTAAATATGCACATATACTTGCCTCTAAATTCATTGCTTTGTCCAAATCAAGCTTCTCCTTGGTTTGATGGTAGAGAAAGCCTCACTAGAAGATGATCTAAGATATGCATAAACATGTAATGGGTGAAATGGGTATGAGATGCATGCAAGTCACCAAATTGAGTCTCCTTGACTCCATTAAACCCAACGAAATGAAGGAAGTTATCCCTTACCTCAAGGTGCTATAGACTGAAGAAGAGGAAGAAAAAGGAGATGGAATTGTGAATTCCAAAGGAGGATTATAAGCAAGAAGATGATGAGGAAGAAAATGGGAGCTTTGGCTCCAATATGTAACAGCTCCAAACTTCAATTCCAGATGTTGGTGAAGGAGAAGGAGAGAAAAAGGGGAAGCTCCAGCAACAAGGAGAAGGAAATGTAGAGAAGGAGCTAAGATGGGTCATTAAATGGGCTTTAAATTAGATTTTTAGAATTTACAAGTAAGCCCAAATACTGTAAAGATTTACATATATAGTCAAATGGACTCTAGTTAGGCCAAGATGGATTTAAATTGACATTGGGCCAATCATGAAAGATGACCCACAAGATGAGACACATATGATGAAATTAATATGGTGCCTAGATTATGTAAAACCATGTAACTCTAAATCACAAGAAAGTCCTTAACTACCTAAGTAAGGTTCGAACCAAACTCAATTGCCTATCCATGACCCAAACCCAAGGAGATTTGAGTTTAATTCGCCTAATTATGCATTATTTAAGTTAAAACAAAATCGATTATAATAAATTAAGATTAACTTGGGTTTGAACTGTACAAATAATGAAGTCAAAGAAGTCACTCTATACTACCTTTTTCGAATGATGGTGGGAGCAAGAGACAAGTATTTCTCAATTGAGAAAACATGCTTGGCTCTCATGTTTGCTGTGCAAAAGGTGTGGCACTACCTATTATCTCACATGATATACCTGATCACTCAGGTAAATCAAATAAAAGTGTTAGACTCAAAAGCAAGAGATTTAAGTGATTATCTAGTAAAATGGTAATTCAAAGTCAAAGACAATTCAAAGTTTGGAAGAAATCCACAAGCATCTCAGTAATTCAAAGTCAGAGAAAAGACTCAAACATTACTCAAGCACAGCAAAACAAAGCCCAAACAGCTCAAGGATAAAGCCCAAAAGGACACTTGAAATTTGGAAAATAAAATAGGTCAAAACACTTTAAAAAGCTGATAAAAGTATGCACTAGTCGACTGAACAAAGCATTGGCTAAATAAACAATGCCTGACTAAATAAAATAGCAGCCAAGAAAATAGTGGCCAGTAGAGGAAAGTGATTGGCAGATAGTTGTAAATTTTGACAGATCAACAAGTAACCGATCCATATCTAGTCAAATCATTCTAAGCAGATTTCAATCTAATTAGCATGATTCAAGTGATAAAGATCTGACTGCCACCTCATAAGGTTGATTGTGGTAAGGTAGCCGACCATACAAATGCAAGGTTGACTACCCCCTGCAAATTAGATTTTGCTCCAAATGACCAAAGAAGGCAGTTGGAGGCTATAACTACCCCTTGTTGGGTGCCCAAAACACATTAGATAGAGGAAATGGAGATGACACCAACACATAGATAAATAAACAGAGAGACAGATGGGGCATTAGGCATCTAGACTCCCTACAAAAGGACTCTAACGCTTCACATCGTCAACAATAGATTTAATGCTAAAGACATTATACTTGATTTTTTGAAAATGATTAGAAGGATAGTACCTTGACTTGTACCTTAACTTGAACAGATCTCTGAAGAAGATAAGTCCTTTGAGACTTCATTTCCTTCACTTAGGAATAGAAGGTAATATGGGTACAACCATGGCCAACCCATTTGTATAGCATGATAAGAATTCTATGATAGCAACCATGACTGTAAATCCTTCGCACTGACTCCCATTGGAACTTCATATCCAAGTAAAATGGGTAATAGGTTATGTAGAGTACTTGTCTAACTTACACAACCAAAATGGCATGAATTTAATACACTTTTGATTAGCCAATAAAAAAAGTACATATAAATAGCCTGCACCTGGGTGGTAAGAATGTAAAAAACCCACAAAAATAAAAAAAAAAAACTCAAAATGAAAAAAGTCGAAAATAATCTTTTCTTTTCCTTGTCTTTCCTCATTAGTTGGAAAGATTGTTAGGATACGCTTTGTACGCCTCAGTTCCCCCTTTTTACATGAACACTTAGTAGGCACGGAGTTCCACTCGTATGAAGAATTGTCCCAGATAGCTACTTGCATTGAAAAAAGTACTACTCATCCAGTGAGAAGACTAAAAAAGTATCATTCCATATTTGCAATGTCCATTACAATTAACTCAAATGTTGAATCAGAATAAGTAACAGACAAGTCCCCAGGTGAAGGGCCTTCGAACCATCTTATGGATAACTACATTCCACCTTTGCATCCACAGCTAGTTCTGGCTCTCATATATAATACCGAAGGGTCAATTTTTGTAGTTAGACCAGATCAATACAACCCACACTCAATCATCTTTTGTCGAGCAAAAGGTGATTCCCTTTCATACCCCATTGAAGAGATCACCAATCAAGGATGAGTGATATCCAAGCATTACAATTAGCAGTCTCGCCAGATGATGAAGAAACTAGGTTACTATTTAAAAGGGCCAGCCAAATTAGGAATCATAAAAGGCATCTTAGTCCCCTATGATGGCATGACCCGAGAACAGTGGGAGAAATCCAAAAATGAGGGCAGTATAAGCACTCATACTTATGTCCTTAGGTGCATCCCTTATAGTAGTATCCCCGAAGAACTCCCTAACTTCAAAGTTGATGTTGTCCCATCCGTAGATGAAAATGAAATGGATGACTCTAAGGAAATAGTCCTGGCCTATGAACCTTATGATTGGGCTCTCTTCTAATAGAATGAAGAAGGTAACGACAAGGATGATGCCCCACAGCAAGTCACATGGCCATTGGGTGAAGGAACGAACAGCCAAAGCCAAGAGTGGTGGGTTCATCTTGTATCAAACATAAAAGCCAAGAGGCCAATAAAAATAAATCCTATGAAAAGGATAAGGCCTTGGCTCAAACATGAAAATGGTACTCAAAGGGATTTACGGAGTTGGAAGCTTCTGAGAACAATGTGTAAAGGCCTTCTCTTAACCCTCTAGTAGAGGACCAAGTCCAAGAAACAAATCTAAGGACTGTGGAAAATCATCACCTACCCTTTGTAAGTTCAAATATAGAAGTAAAAGAACTTCCAGAGTATATCAGTTTCTATCATGAGTTTGTAGATTACTTTGCTTGGACTTAGGCAAAGATGACCGGGCTCAACTCAGAAATCACGATTCACAGGCTAAACATCACATCAGATGTGGAACTTGTAAAAAAAAAGGCAAAGATGAGTTAAGCCTGAAAAGGAATACAAAATCAAAAAAGAAGTCCAGAAGCTTAAGAATGTTTAGTTCATCAGTGAAAAACAACATCCTGATTGGCTGACAAACATATTCTAGTCATAAAAAATAATGGTCTAATCAAGGTTTGCATCAACTTCATAGACTTGTAAAAGGCATTTTAAGGATAACTTCCCACAACTTATTCCCGAACACAGGATAAGTAACACTTCTGGATATGAAAGTATGTCATTTATGGATGGATTCTCAAGACAACCAAATAAAAGTGCATCATGAGGATGAAAAGTACACTTCATTTTGGATCCCCTTTGAGATATATTGCTACACAATCATGCCTTTTGAACTCAAAAATGCAGGGGCCATTTATCAACAAGTGATGATGAAAATCTTCAAGGATATGCAGCATAAGACCATCAATTCTACATCGATGATTTAGCTGTCAAGAGCAAGAAATCCACCGATCATCTGGCAGATCTTCGTAGGGTCTTCAAGTGATTATGAAAGTTCAAACTGTAGATGATCTTATTAAAATGCTCCAAAGTTTCCTTAAGGAAATTCCTAGGTTTCATTGTTGGAATGGAAGGAGTTGAGCTCAACCCTAGTAAGGTTAACGTGATACTAGAATTGCCCCCACTTTGAACATTGAAACAACTCAAAGGATTGCTGGGAAAGTTGGAAAACATCAAAAAGTTCATCTCGAACCTATCTAGGAAGTACTGACCATTCTTTAAACTAATGATGAATGGAATGGAATTCATATGGAATAAAGAATGCAATGATGCTTCTCAAGAAATTAGAAGCTATATCACAAACCCACCTATTCTTGTTCCCTCTATATCTAAATGACCTTTCATCCTTTACACAAGTGCTTTAAATCATTCACTAGGGGCATTACTCACACAAGAGAATCATGAAGGAAAAGAAGTCGCTCTCTATTGCCCCTCTCGAATAATGATAAGAGTAGAACATGGGCATTACTTGCCCAAAAGAACGATGATGGAATAGAAGTTGCTCTCTATTGCCTCTCTCGAATGATAATAAGTGCTAAACATAAATATTCTCTGATTGAAAAGGAGTGTTTCGCTCTCATGTTTTCCATTCAAAAATTGGGGCACTACTGCTCTCCCACATGATATACTCAGTCTCCCATGTAAATCCGGTAAAAGTACTAGTTTCTGGTCTTAAAAGTCAGAGATTTAGGTGACCGGTTGGCAAAATGATGTATTCTGCTAGCAAAATATGGCCTCATTTCCAAGTCAAGGGACAAGCCTTAGTCGACATCCTGGAAGAACATCCATTGGCAGAAGGTTCTAAGCTCGAAGAGGTTGGATGAATCAGTTTTCCTCGTGGAATAGCTCATACCATAGATAAATCTAAATGTTCACTGGACTATGTACTTCGAAGGAGCTTAGAGAACCAATGAACCTCGCTAGATGGTAGAAGGTGCAGTAATTGTCTTTTATAGCCCAAAAAAGATATACATACCGAACTCCTTCTTGTTACTTAAAGGATGATCCACCAATGAAGTAGAATATACAGCCCTAATCATCGAACTGGAGCTCCCTTTGAAGTCTTGTATGGGGTCTATGGGGACTCTCAACTCTTCATCAAACAAATTAACAAAGAATATGATGTGAAGACACCAAGTCTGCTACCATATCATAATGGAGCTCAGCAACCAAGGGAACAATTCACCCTGGTTGAGTTCAATCATATTCCGAGAAATTAAAATACTAAAGTAGAATCGCTCGCGAGTTTAGTAAATCATCGACCATACCAAAAGGTGACCAGATCGACATTACAGTTGTTAAACAACGGTCCTTACCACCTCTGAAATCTCTTTCGACCATTGTCGAATGCTTCAAAACAACTAAAAGCTGAATCTCCTACTTTAAGAATTCTCTCCAGGACTGGGGAGAACTTTTCATTGATTACATAATATATGGAGTTCTACCAGAAAATCCTTAAGATAAAGCGAGTATTCAAAGACAAGCTCAAGATTTCACTTTGATATGCCTTAAAAAATGCTATATTGGAGATCCTATGACCGTATTCTTATCCAGTGTTTATCCCAAAAGGAAGTGGAAGAAACCTTTGATGGAAATACATGCCGGTTAATGCGAAGCACATCTACCAGGGCCAAAATTAGATGACCAAATTCGAAGGCTGGGTTATTACTAGCTAACGATTGTCTCCAATGTAATGAGATTTGTAAAAAGTTGTAGAGAATGTCAAATTCATGGAGACTACATTTATGTACCTCTAGAGAACTTACATCCGATGTTTATTTTTTGCTTGTTTAAAGCATGGGGAATGGATATCATTAAAAAAATTCACCAACCATCAGATTAGGGACATCATTTTATCTTGGTTACTATAGATTACTTCTCCAAATGGGCCAAAGCAATATGCTTAACCGAAGTCAAAGCAAGCACAGGTATCAATTTTGTAATGATATACATTATTTGAAGGTCTAGGGTACCGAACCTTTGTACCATGACAACGGATCGTAATTCAACAATGACAAGTTCTATAGGTTCTATGACAAGTACAAGATCCAATAGAAAATTGCTTAGTAGAAGTATTCAAGAAGACAATTTGCAAAATATTGAAAAAAATGGTCTCACACAACAAAACATCATGAGGCACGAAGCTGCCCGAGGCACTGTGGGCTTATCGAACTAATGTTCATGGTCCCACTAAGTCTACACTTTTCTCTCTAGTGTATGGTTGCAAAGTGGTGGCACCTCTTGAGTTACAACTTCATTCCTTCCATGTGGCTCTCACAGAAAAACTCACAAAAGGAGAAAATGCAAAACTGAGGCTTTAAGTGTTAGAAAGTCACGACAGAAAATGATTTGTAACTCGGCAAAGCATCAAGTTATATGAAACTTGAATGGTTGGCACCTTTCATAAAATGGTAAGTGAAAGGTCATTCAGAAATGATAACAAGATGCTAGCCATCAAGAGACCAATCACCCTTACTCATAAGTCAAAAAGAAAATTCGAATAAAAATGGGAAAGATCATTCGTCATTAACAAGGTCTACCACAATGGCACATATACCGTCCTCACCATGGAAGGAGACCTATGTTTGATACCTGTCAATGGAAAGGTTTTGAAATGGTACTACCCAAAAAGGAAGTTGCTCCCCTCGCAAAATAGAAAAATGAAAAAGAAAATGGATGGGAGATTTTACGTTGGCACATATGAACCCTTTGCAACAACCAAAAGGGAATAAGTCAAAGACCCTAGGTAAAGTTATACATAAGGCATCGTCCAATGTCCATTCAAGTGACCCCTTCAAACTGATTCGAAAGGAATAAATCAAGGACCTCAGATGAAATTGTAGATCAAGACACCAGCTAATGGGACCAAAAGGAGAGGTGATTGCCAGCCTCCGACTCATAGAATAAGTAAAATAATGTTAAAAGTAATGGCATTTCACTTATGTCGCCGAGACACCTCCCACTTATCCTACACCTCTCAAGCCATTTCAAAAAGTTAGAGTAAAGTCAAGCTTAACAAGGTCTTTTTTCCCCGTTGATTTTACCAAGCTTGTTCCCTTTGCTGCGCTTTCACTAGATGGTATACAGGGATAGTGGGGATCACATTAATCCATTTATGCACATCATTAATTAGATAACGAGGCATTTGGCTACCTTAAGAAAGTCATAGATACTCCCATCGTCTACCCATGCTTAGTTGAATTTTTTCACTTCAACCTTAGAGCACTGGGCAGAATCACATTACGTGAGCATCTGCAGGGACCATCACAATGCTTTGTTTTAATTAAATAGTTAGATTGCACTTGTCTGTACTAGTTATGATTCAACTATTGGACGGCTGGGGAAGGCCCTTTAAGGGAGCCGTTCTTAGTCCGTCCCCTACCTAGTATGTAGCAACCCACTCTTGCGGCGGGAGTAGCTCATGAAGTCCAACGATAGTGGATTGGATCTAGATAGGTACCCCCATGCCTAGCCCTTAAAGCCAATCCTTTTCTCAAGGTTACTGATCTATTTTGTTGACTTCCTTTGCTACATTGCTCCATTGACCAAATGCTGTTCATGTTAAAGACTTGATACGGTTATGAGTATGATCAAGTGTGAGAACACTTGGTCCTCTAAATTGTTAAAGGCCAACAGAGGGCGCATTGCACACCTTGCAATATGTGATACTCTTCCAACCATTGGACCTTACTTCCAACTGAGCCATTTCCAGGGTGGGCCAGCTGTTAAAAAAGAAAAGATAACTTTTCCTAAGGGCCCCACCGACATCTTCGGACTCCCTAACATTGTCGTCAACTGCCACATCCTAGTTTAGGAATTTTAACTTGATTGCCTTTCAGAGCTCGCATGCTAAATGCTCTTTGATGGGTCTCCCCCATCCCATAGGATCGACTAAGCCATATGCATGTTGTTCAGATGGAACCTTTTCCCTCATTGGCATTTGAGGTTCTCATTTGAATATATGCTCCTACCATGAAGATCCACACTGACAGCCACCCTGCCCATGCTTGCACCCTAGGTTCTGTAATAGTCACGGTGGCCTCCTACTCATCAGGCCATGGGAATCGGCCCGACAACTAGGTATGGGTCAAGCAATTTAGTGCCATCCATTTTCAAGGCTAGTTCATTCAACAGGGGAGTTATTACACACTACTTAGTGGATTTCAAGTTCCATAACCACCATTCGGCTATCTTAATCGACCAATACCCTTTGTGGATTCTAGGTTAACGTGTATTTGGGGATTGTAACCTAGCTTTTGAGTCATCATCATTGGTTTTACCCTATAGAACTTGCCCGTGGGCTTTAGCTTTCATGAGGGAAACTTCGAACGTAATCGACTACTGGACAGCTCGATTAGTCTTTCTCCCTTATACCTGAGTCAGACAAATGGTTTGCAGAACAGTATAGCTATAAGCCTCCAACAAACTTTCCTTTGTCTTCACCTCGCTCATGTTGATCCATAAAAAAGAGAAAACATTACAAATGTTGTAATAAAGACATCACAAGGAAATTCCAAGCCAAGGGCACATAAACCTTATGATTGTGGAAAACCAAGTCAAGTATTTGCATCCAGATGTTCAGAGTTGATGCAACTCACTTAGAAAACTTCAGATAAGCTCAGAGTGTAGCAATTCAAATTTAAGAGTTAATGGACTTCACTCGATAACTTGACTCACCAAACTATGAAATTCAAGGTTCATGACTCAAAACCATGGGGTCACTAAATACATTCAAGCCTCTGGATTACCAAAGTGGCTGAAAATCACATGGTAACTCCAAAACGTGCTTAGAAACAAAAGTTTGATGAAATGAAGCTAAGTCTTCTTTGGTTCTCCCACTTGAAGGGTTTTAGGCCACCTCCCAAGTTGTGAACAGACCTTTTTAGGATTCATTTTACCCCTTGAAAGCCATAAGATCAGAATGACAGAACTCTAGACACAATTGCTTGCATAAAAGCAACCTTTTTGGATTTGCACAAACACAATCCGTAAAGTCAAAGTGGTGAATACCAAAGATCATAAATAATTCTAAGATCAAATTTGGTATTCTCAATAGTCACACGACTCCAAAAGCCTAAAAAATAAAGGTTTTAGAACCTAGGAAGCACTATGAAAGCAAACAACAATGAAACCAGTGACTAATAATGGCCAAAACGGCCACTACCTGTCAATGATCGTAGGCTACAGCCACTGGTAAGGGCTTAGTGACCGTGGTCCATGGTCACTACCCCCCGTTCCTTCAATTTTTGCATTTTTCTCCCATTTTTCTTGTAACTTTCTAATTTCTCATAGTTTGGATCACATCTGCGACCAGAGGGAGGGGTTGTAATTTTCTAACACTTATAAACAACCTACATCCCCGAGGTCAGAGCATTGAACCCATGTAAATAAAGGGAATTTAATAATAATATGTAATTACTTTCCCATTATTTTGTGTGTTTGAATGTGTGAATGTTGGACTTGATTCTTTCACATTCATCACCATTGCATCAGCTCATTCATAGTTCACCATCTTTTGGGTCCCGATAGGCATGCTTACACTCGATCCTTTCTCTAAAGATCTAGGTTGGTCGGCAGTGCACCCTACACGGTGGATCCTGTTAATCAGTTTACTTTCTCCTTACGGGTTAACTCAGCCATCGACTTGCACACATGTGAGACTCCTTCGTCCATATTTCAGACTGGCTAAATGGGGTTCCCATGGCCATTTTCCTAGAGCATGCCACCTTGGGACATGCTCACTTCCTCGGTTGAGGCGACGACGTTTCCACAAACAGGAACATCTGCACAGGGTTGGGCCGCCGCTGCGACCCACAACGATCCACACCCTAAGTCAAGTGGCAAATTGGCTAAAAACAGTTTCGTATGTAACCGAGGTGCATCACTGGCCCCCATCTGCTTCCCTTTTGACAATTTCAAGCACTCTTTCATTTTCTTTTCAAAGTCCTTTCATTCTTCGCATATGGTATTTGTTCATTATCGGTCTCTTACTAGTATTTAGCCATGGACGGAATTTACCGCCAATTAAAGCTAGATTCCCAAACAACTCAACTTACTAACAGTGCCTCGTGGTGTGGTAGGTTAGGCCATGATGGGAGTCTTACGTTCTTCATGCCACTTTCTGATGGACTTGGGCCCAATCCGTCATTGAGGACTCTTCTACATACTATAATTCAGGAGGCAAGGTCATCTAGTCTCTTACTAAGCTTCCCAGTTTGTTCATCATTACCAGGGGAATCCTCGTAAGTTTCTTCTACTCCTCTTGTGGATATTCTTAAATTTAGTGAGAAGCCATGCCTAAGCTTGGGCCATGGTCCGAGTGCCCACAGGTGAAACTATGAGTGGTGGAATGCTGGTATAGCATACGATAAGCGATGATCTACCTCTCAGTGCCCACACGCTGTGTTGCACCTCATGGTGTCCACCATTTCAACCAGCCACACGTCATGGAATCGGGCACAAGCCGCTAGTTTTGGTCCGTAGATGTGCATTGGACAAAGTGGCCTTAGGTGCGACTTCCGTTCAAAGACTCGATCGTTCATAGGATTTTACAATTCACACCAAATATCGCATTTTGCTTTGTTTTTCATAGATACAGGAGTTGAGATATCTATTGCCGAAAGTCATCTACATGATTTACAAATGGGTGGCGGATCTGCACGCCGATGCAGGATCCATAATTGGATGGGCTTGCACTTGCTGGGCTAGCCTTCGGTGGTGTTCACCATGCCTTAGTGGTTTTATAAAAGCTCATTGGGATGCACTCCCTAGGCACCCACTGCTACTCCGTAGGTAGCCCTCAACTCCAAGGAGGATAGCCATGGCTCTAGGTTGTGCACTGTAAGAATGTTTCGTGGGACTGGTTCACTAATGGTGTTTCCAGAAATCAACAATAATCCTTCCGTAGGTTCACCTACAGAGACCATGTTACAACTTCTCCTTCTTTTAAATGATAAGGTTCAATGGATTTCTCATGACCTCGCCGGCGGTGAACCACCCCTATCACCGCTATCCGAACACTTTGGTTGACCATTCAATTAGTAGGAGCAATAGGCGGTGTGTACATAGAGTAAGGACGTAGTCAACACAAGCTGATGACTAGCGCTTGCTAGGAATTCCTTATTGAAGACCAATAATTGCAAACATCTATCCTCATCATGATGAAATTTTAAAAGATTACCCGGACCTATTGGCCAAGGCTATAGACTCATTGAATTCATCAATGTAGCATGCATGCAGCCTAGAGAATCTAAGGGCATCAGAGACTTGTTATTGCCTCAAACTTCCATGGCCTAAATGCCCATAGTCCCTCTAAGAAGCTAGCTGTGGAGGGTCGCCTCTATATAAATAATTAAAAAGCTAATGTCTCGTTCATTAATGGAATTAACTTTACAAATTGCTTTACCAACTAAGATCAGCCATGCACCAGCACCCATAGAATCATGAAAGAGCGTTCAATCTCTGAATCCTTACTATGCCTGGACCTAGTAAGTTTCCTTGTGTTGAGTCAAATAATGCCACAGGCTCCACTCCTAATGGTGCCCTTCTGTAAATCCCTTTAAGTTTTAGCCTTCTGACTATACTCCCCTTGAAACCCAAAAACTTTGATTTCTCATAAGGTGTCAGTGATGTTCTAATAGCAACATCCATCGATCACTGGTCGGCATCATTTATGGTTGAGAGTAGGATGGTAGCTAATCGACCTCAAGCACCCAACATTCATTCTTGACTAATGAAAATATCATTGACAAATGTTTATATGGGTGTTCATTTTTCATAAAACCAAGAATTTCACTTCTAACTATGAAATACGAATGTCCCTATTAATCATTACTTCGGTCCCGAAGGCTAGCACAGAAATCCTATGATGTTTTCCCATGCTAATGTATCTAGAGTTTAGGCTTGCTTTGAGCACTCTTATTTCTTTGAAGTAAAAATGCCAGTGGTGTAGCCTAATCAATTAATGGTAGGCATGAGTCACCGGCAAAAGGAACAAGACAACCCATGCACACCGAGAAGCGGACCAGTCGGCCCACCCTAAGGTCTAATTGTGAGCTTTTTAACTGTAATGCTTATCTATAAGCTATAGGAGCTAGAATTAGCACAGCTGCTGGCACTAAACTTTCCTTCTAACGGATCTGCTTTAAGGGCTTTAGATTGTACTTATTCCAATTACAAGACTCGCAGTGCCTGGTATTGTTATTTATTGTCATTACCTCCCCGTGTCATGATTGGGTAATTTGCATGCCTATTGCTTTCCTTAGATGTGGTAGCCATTTCTCAGGCTCCCTTTCTGAAATCAAACCCAAATTCTCCATCACCCATCATTACACCGGAGGTCCATATCCTACAATTGAAATTTGATAGGGCAGAAACTTGAAAGAACCGTTCCTATCAGAAGGACCATGTGATCCATCAAGTTAGTGTGATCATCGGAGCGATGGGCAGAACCCTCGTCGACCTTTAATTTAATAAATTCATCCCTTCAAGAAAACGGGGTTTGTTGCAAGTATTAGCTCTAGAATTACTCTTGTTATTCAAGTAAAAGATACCATCAAACAAACTATAACTGATTCAATCAGCCATCGCAGTTTCATAGTCTGAATTAGTTCATACTAACACATGCATGACTTAATATTTGAGACAAGCATATGACTACTAGTAGGATTAACCAAGTAGTTAGCATTCATCGTCGCCACTAATGCCGCTGCACACCTAAGTAAACTGGGAGCGACCACAGGAAGGTCATCAATCATTTTCTAGCAATGATGGTGTGAAGTTCAATATGATAGTGCATCGCCCACGTCCTCCACATCCATGAAGCATGTGCTGCCTATAAGGTCCAATCCCGAGATAATCATAATTTATAGTAATTAATTTGGTTTTACTTTAAATAATATGTAATTAGGTTAATTTAACTCAAATCTCTTTGGGTTTGGGTCATAGACAGGTAGTTTGGTCGGGTTGGAACCTTACTTAGGTAGTGAAGGCCCTCTCTTATTTTAGAATTTCATGGTTTTGCATCATTAGGGCATCATAATAATTGCATTGAGTGCATTTCATCTTGAGGGTCACCGTTCATGTTTGGCCCAACTTCATTCGGAATCATCTCGGTCCATTTTAAGACCAACTAACTCAAACTGGATATATATAAAACGTAGTAGGGCCTATTTGTAATTTCCAGAAAAACCTTTATTTAAAAACTCAAAACCCATCATCCCTCTTCTTCTTCCTTCCCTCATTCAACTACAGCAAGAACTCTCCCTTCTTCTCCCATGCTTTCTTCTTCTTCCATGCTCTCTTCATCATCTTCCCTTTAGATTGGACGATTGAAGTTGCATGCACCATTTTCTTCTTCCTCTTTGCTCTTCTTGTTCACTTCTTTGGAACTATGGCCTCATCTCCTTCCTCTTGCTTGTAGGAGCCTTAGGGTAAGAAAACCCCATCACCATTGCATTTCTTAGGTTCAATAGGGTCAAGAGATCCAATCTATTAGCATGCATGCATCACATTCTTATTTTCTCAATGCATGTTTTAGATCCTTCTCTAGTGAAACCTTCTCCACCATCTAACCAAAGGGTAAATTGATTTGGGTGAAGCACTGCACTTAAGGCAAGTATAAGGGTGCATATTCTCTACATGTATGCTTGGTTTATTGATTCTTGATGAGTTCTTTGCATGTACTCATTTACAGCTTCTTAATCTTTAATTGAAGTTGTGTAAGATTGATCTTGTATTAATGATTGAATGGTGGAATGAGTGTTGAAATTGGATGGTAAAGAGACCCAATTGTAGTAGGGGTGGTTTTCTTTACGTGTTTGAATACAGGGGAATAGAATGAATAAGAAGAGAAAACAACTAGAAATTGAATCTCTCGGAGCAGAGTGCTTCAAGGCCGACCGGTTGGTCTTGAAGCCCGATCGGTCAGATTGCGGTTCTAGGAGGTGTTCGATCGGTTGGACACCCCATCCGATCGGTCAGATTGTGGTTCTAGGAGTCGAACACCCCACCCGATCGGTTGGGTAATAAAACCCTGTATTGGATAATTAACTTTATAATCCAATTAAATGGCTAACCATAGGACTTTAAAACCAACCTTAGCTTAGAATCTTAAGCATAACCAAGACCATTTAGGGCCCTAGAAGTGGAACCTTTACCTCGAACAAATTACCCCAACAGTAAATATATATATTAAGAAGGAAGAGTGTTGAGTTGTCACTCGATCCCTCTTGACTTCTGGTCGTTTCCTGATGTCACGTCATAGGTGTTGGCATAAGAAGTAGTGTCCATTACATATACAATGTAACACTAAGATTTTGGTAATACATTGACACCAGACGCTTTATTATTGAATGACTAAGGAAACACAGAATGTATTACCATAGGGTTGGCTAGTAAATTTCCTTGATAACCCCCCAATCCCAATGCATTCATATTGTTAAGTAAACCTTGTCCTCAACATAATTTAATCATGTATCCATTTCTCTTGGCAAACCTTGAGGCAAACCCAAGACGGAGCTTCTACTGAGCGTGAGCCCTGAGCCAAGATAGGTGTAACTATGGTAGAAAGGGTTCAAGCTTTGGTAGCTCATTTATGTATGCATTATTGATTATCCGTTACTTTATTTAATTCTGATTCTATGATTAATAACAATCCCCAAGACTGATAAACGCTTTTGTATTAGTACCAGTCGATCGCTATGTATGATAAGTATCAATTCGAATTTGAATCAGTCTTGGTACATTGGGTCGGCACCACTTAGCATGTACCCATAGGGGGTACGACGGGACCGAATGAGGGTATTCTATATGTTACCTACTGTAGTAGTGATACGAAGAGTTGATCGACGCTCTTAGGGTAGCTAGTGGTCCTGGCCTGATCGCTAGTGATTTCCCGTAGTATGATATGCTTTCTTACTAAAGAGAAGATAGCCACATGGATGCCAATTAATGTAAAGTTGTCTTTCATCTATGATTCTTATTCATGCTTATTCACATGCACAATTTTCCTAGTTTTCGAATTTGCTCTCTTTTAATCTTTATGTAGTTTAATTTCAATTGTTACATCATGATAGGCTTATGTACTCTTATATTTGTTTAACCGTTGAGTTTACTTTGCTACCCTTGGTGTTACAGGTACGGAACCCAGTGCTGATATGGCAGTCGAAGCGCCCCCGGAGGGAACCACAGTGGTACCTCGGGATGTGAATGAGTGGAAGGAGGAGGATGTATTCTATTAGTCATCCTTCATAGCGCGTAACAGGGTTCCTTAGGGTTGTTGTGTAGCCATGAATAGATTATAGTTGAACCGGTTATTTGCATTTTGTTTATGCTTATGGAACTTTTGTATCATATGCATGTGGTTGGGAAAATTAAAAGACTTTGGTTATATTAATGGAATTATCGAATGTTTAATTAATGTCTATAATATGTACAGGTGAGTTCTCCAGGTTTCCGTCTAAATTAGAAATGATTGATACGTGTATACGAATCTTCCTCACACATACCTATGGAATCACCTTTATGGCAGTTCGTACATGTCTTGATGCAGCATGAATTGTCACGAGTTACGTGTGCTGTGCCTTGGGGTCCACTATTAGTCCATAATTCTTAAGTTTAGGGTGTGACACTACCCGTTCACTAATCTTCAGCACAAGATCTTTAGACTTCCAAAGCTAAAGACCATGCAGGAGAAAACATGGAGAAGCCACCATAGGCACCTCAAAGTTGCAGCCTCATGAAAGGGGCAAAAGTAATTGTGAGGGGTGAATACTTCAAAATTGGTATGAATATAGGCACTTGATGATTGGCACAACATGGTCGGCTGAGCCAATAGGTGATGAGGATGAAGCAACGAAGGGCAGCCACACAACACAAAGAGGAGGCTCTCTATTCATAACCTAGCCAACCACAACACAAGTGCCAACACGGTGCTGTCACACATCGCTCCAATGCCAAAGTTCAACAATCGCTACAACAAAAGGCTAGTAAAGATGAAGATGGATCAAGAGGTGGCGACGTGCGACCAATCGTTGTGAACGAAGGGACAAACTCAAAATGGGGGAGGGAGGGAAAAGGGGCATCTAACAACAAGAAGGAGTGGTCTGCTACAAATGTTCAGCCAAAAAATGGGGGAAGATCAAGGTGTGTGCAACGTATCTCGACAATCTCCTTTTGATGGACGAGGAAAAGACATGAAAAAGAAAGAGAACTTTCCAACTTTTTCAATTTTGAGTTTACTTTTCATGGGTTTTTTTACATTCTAACCTCCTAAGTGTACGTTATTTGCATTTATTTTTTTTATCACAGCCCCCCTGCTTGGTCTCAGATGATCAATATTTAAAAACGGATTACAAAGTACAAGAGAAATTCAACATGAATGAAGAACATATTAAAAGGGCAGTCACTTCGTGGTGTATCAAATGCACTTTCCCTTTTTCGTGCTTAAGTCAATTGAGCAATCTTCATGACCTATCACCCATTTTCTTTGGATATAGAGTTCCAAGGGAGTTAGAATGAAGGTTTTACAGTCATGGTTACCCCCATGGTTTGCATATCGCATCATACCAATAGGTTGGCCATAATTGTACATGTTATCACCTTCAACTCCTAAGTGAAGGAAACAAAGAAAGTCTTGAAAGACTTATCTTCTTCAAAGATCCTCTCGAATTAAGGTACTATCCTTCTGATTATTTTTAAAAGATCAAGTACCTCATTGTTGAAGTCGAAGTCAAAACTTGAGAAGTCTCAAGTATCAGAGCCTTCTTGAAAGAAATTAGAAGAGTCTTGTGCTTCGAATGTCGGGATTTCAAATTGTTATCTCTCTAGTTTGTTGTGTTTTGGAATGGCCTCCCAAGGGGGGTATTTGTAACCTCTAAAACCCTCATCGTGTCATTTGTGGAAGGGAGAAGATCCGGAAAAAAAATTTTGATCTACAGGGGGTAGCCTACTGTGTATTTATATGGTAGGCTACCCTCATAAAGTCAACATTGTGATGTGGTAGCTAGATCTTTGTCTATGGATCATGTCAATCAACTTGAAATCAACTCAAACTGATTTGACCAAATCTAGATTGGCTACTCGATGAACTGTCAGAATTTACAATGGTTCGCCAGTCACATTCTTTTGTCAACAATTGCTCTCTTGACCACTGACTTGTTTAGTTTGCCAATGTACATTCGGCCACTGTCATGTTCATTCGGCCAGCGTATACTTTTTTTTACTTTTTGAAGTGTTCTGACTTGTTTTCTTTTCCAATTTTCAAGGTGTCATTTAGGCTTCTTCCTTTTGCAGTTTGTGCTTTGTTTTCCTGAATTGCTTGTGGTTTTCTTATGAACGTTTTGCGTGTCATTAAATGCCCCCTCGAGGTGTGATGATGGAGGGTTTTTCTTGTAATCGTTGTGCGTCAAAAGATGTTGACTTGAAAAGGACGACTTCCCTGCTTCTTGCTTCTTCCTTTTCAAAGATGCTTTGTATGTTGTAATTTGTGGGAACTGGCTTTTCATGGTTCTGGAGGTTTGTAGAGTCTAGGGGAATATTGTTTTGAAGAATGGAAAATGGGTTGGAATGCAAAGATTTTGACTCTTATATCCTATTTTCACAGGAATTATTTGTTTTCTCCATGTCAATGAAGGTTTTTCCCATGGTTTGAAGTGTTTGGGATTTTACTAGAGGGTTTGTACATTTTCTCTAAAATAGAAATTGGGTTGGTTTGTGTGCATTTATTTTCTTTGACATGGTGTTTGACCAACTTCAGGGGTGCTCTTGGTGAGTGTGAAGGGTTTTTGAATGAAGGAAAGTGCTTTTGACTGGGGTTTTTGAAGTTATATTTTGATCAAGGACATTGAGAAGACTTTTAATGCTAAGAAAAGAGATTCTTAACCATCAAAAAGTTGCAATTATAAAGTGAATTGATTTTCCCCGAGCTATGGATCCACCTTAAATTTCTTAGAAAAATCAATTAATTTCACATGATTGAAGGTTTGGAAGGTGAAATAAATTCAAAACTGATCATATACCTAGTTGTTTCGAAGGCATTTTGGAGTGGAACATCAAGTTGAAGGAGTTTTGGTGTTTTGAATACTTAAAGAAGTTGAAAAGTGGGGCAAAATTGAGGAACACTGCCACTCAGCTACCACAGGCATTACCTTGGGTAGCCGATTGGATAGTCTATAAAAAGGCAGTGCATCCTTTCAATTTCCCACTATGAAAACTTCATTTTCTTGCCTTTGAGAGCTTGTGTTAGGGTTTGTTAAAGATCCTTCTAATTTTCTTGCTTTTATTCTTAGGTTTCTCCATTAATCCATGGCTTCGATGGTAAGTTGTTCATCAACTCCAGGTGCAGAATTGCGATGTAGTAATATCCCGGTAAGTACGAGGTCGAATCCACAAGGAGTAATATTTAAAGATGTGTTCAACTTGTCACCTACCTAAATAAAATTCTAAAACTATCCTACTTTAAAATATAACAAGTATATACGTTCTTAAAAATTAAACAATTACAACAACAATTCCTAAATTAGAAATCCTATTTCTAAAACTTCCTAAAAATAAAAACTAAAACCTCTACAAAAGAAAACACACATCAGAACTTCTAATAAAACAAAACTAAAATTAGAAACATACGAAATTAAACTATGCTAGAAACAAAATAAACAAAAGTGAAAGAAACAAAAACTTCCTAAATTAAAAGCTAAATTATGCTAAGAATCTACACTTTCTAAAATAACAAAGGATTTCTAAATCCTATTCAAGATAGAAATTTAAGTTTAGAAAGAACTTTAAATGGAAACAAAATTCAAATTAGTAATCTCCTAATGCTAAACAAGTTTCTAAAACAACAACACACAATACAATTGTATAAACAACTAAGTAACACAACTTTCTAAATTAAGATAAACAAAATTCTATCCTAAATTATCACACATGAAAAACTTTCGAAAAATAATAAAAAATAAACTGAAACTAAACCTTCCTAAACTAATGTATGATGAATGACAATGCCAACTTTCTAAAAGCATAAAACTACATGAATGAGTAAATGAATGGAGCATGCATGTCTGTGAACTAAAGGGGCTACCAAAAAAAATTTAGAAATCAGTTTTCTATTGCTGGTTTAATTCAATTTCAAATCTGAATTTCATCAGTTATGTCACGCCTCCAAAACTAGGCTGAATCCAAACCTGGTTCCAGGGGTGTGAGAATTGGGGCCAATTAAAATTTTTCTAACATAAACGATATGGGCCCCAATTCTGGGTGGATCGAAGTCCTTCGTGAGGCTATGCTTACTGATCAAGCAACCATAATCACACGCGGAACTAAAATCCATACTCATCGCAGATGATTATCATATAATAATCATGTAACAAATCTTATTAATAACAAAAATCAAGGTCAAGTGTTTCAAAGCATAGTAGTTAAAGTTATAATTCCAAGACAAATAAATTTAATAAATAAACTAATGGCCCAAACATGACCTTATTACATAATCTAATGTTTTGATCTGCACCAACTCTAAGACACCTCAGATGATGTCATCGGTGCTCCACTCAATAACTACGCCATTTGGCGGGTTCCCTTGCGTCGCTTGACCCTTCGGTTCAACACCGATAACGGGACCTAGACACCAAAAGTAATGGGTTAGATTGACGTAATCTAGCAAGAAGGTAAACTGCAAGCAATGGATTAATCAACTGAATTAAAGATAACATTCATTTTAACCCAAAATATATCAAATGCAAACCCCAATGGCATGAATGACAAAAACAGGTATTCCTGCTGATAAATATATAGAAACGGGTAAGCCTACATACAGATAATAGAAACGGGTAGTCCCGCATACAGATAACAGAATCGAGTAATCTTGCAGATAATAACAGAAATGGGTAATCCCGCAAATAATAACAAAAACGGGTAATCCCGTAGATAATAACAGAAACGGGTAGTATTGCAGAGAATAACAAAAGGCACAGCTGTATACTATAATCCACAGTACACGCTAACCCGATGGCGTACGTCCACCTCTGAACTACAGTCGGTCAGATATAAATACAAATATATATTTACAAATACATACATATACCGATGCAGAATGAATCATGATATGACACCCTTAAACCCTGTATTCGAACCGATATCAATTGAGTATTAAACTTTTAAATTCGAGAGTGTGTTATGAGCGTGTATCAATTCAAGTTCTCTGAGGGTAAGCACTAAACCACCTAACGGTCATAGTTAGCTAAATATATACATGAGAACCAACCCTCTATCACAATGGAAATATGAATCCATGATGCCAATATCCTACTTTTAGTGTCTATCATGTGGTGCATCCTGAATCTCACATTCCCATTCTGACTCAGTCTAATTCTCATGTGAACATTCAACCAACTTTTCTAAAAGGACAGGAATCCATCTAATCTATTTATGTATATTTAATGTGTGTTACAAATTGGGTAAAAGATATTCAAATTCCAAATCAAAACCTAAATCCAATTATGATCAAAATGGGGAAAAGGAAGTAATTAAACTTTTAATTAACCTTTTTGTGTAATAAAAGTACCTTATCATCTTAAATACAACAAAATATCTAAATCTCGGATTCAAATTCGAAATTTAAACTAAATCAAAATCCAAATTAGAAATTCCAATACTTCCTAATTAAGACTTAATTATTCCCAATTAAATCTTAATTAAATTCTAATCAATCTAAATAAATTATTGATCACAAGTAATTTAAACCTTAATTAAATTTATAAACAGTTCTAACTAAAATTCTTAATAACTCCTAATTAAGATTCAAATAATATAATCAATCACTACTAATATACTAAACCATTAATCAGAACATAATATTCTAAATCATTTATAAAGAATATCCCAAATCCTATTTACTTATTTATTTATTAATCATAAGTACATAATTCCCAATTAAATTTATAAACAATCCAAACTAAATTTATAATATCGCCTAATTAAGAATTAATTAATATAATCAATTCTCCATTAATTTACAAGTCCATTAGTAAAAACACAATAATCTAAACTATTTGTAAATATTATACTAAATACTAATTAGTTTATATATATATAAACTGGGCCTAGCCTTAGCGAACTCAGCCCAGACCTGCCAACTGACTAGGCCTTACCGGCCCAGCCCAGCAGATGGCCAGGCCTGCAACAGCAAGCCCAGCCGGCTGGGCCAGGCTGCCAATCCAGATCTAACCCGGCCTGTAGCCCAAGCAGCAACTACTGCCTGTGCGTGCCTAGTAGCAGCGCTGCTTGGCATGCGTAGGCAGCAGCTGCTGCACGGTAGTCTACTGCAGCCCTGCGCTTTTTTTTAGAGGAAAATAAAAAAACTCAATTTCCGTTAATAAACCTTAATTGAAACATCTAATAAAAATCAAGAAATCAATCTTCATTATAAACCTCTAATCAAAACATTAAAACCAATTAAATAAACCATATCTTCAAATATGTTATGCATCAAAACAACCAAAATCACATTGGTTACAGTTATCCACTTGCCTGGATCGCAAAGCCGAAAGCGAATTTGAAAATCAACCTTGGAAGATCTAACCTTGGTTTCTCCTACAGAGAACTTTTAGGGCTTGGTTGCAGAAAAAAGGAAGAAGATGGGAGAATGGGGAAAACCCTATGGGTTTATATTGAGAGGAAGTTTTTCTAAATTGCAAGGAAGGGCTCCCTGCTTTATAGTGAGTTTTATGAAATTCCAAAAAGAGTCCTTTGGCCTGAAAGGGTCAAATAACTCAGGCCCAATTGTGTTAAATCAATCTATCTGACCCTCTTAACCCAACTCAAATCCGATAGAGCGGTATAACCCAATATAAAAATTTAGGACTTGACAAGCTAAAACACAGAAACTTCTATGTATAAACAGGCCACAATGCTTTATCAATCAACCAACCATGATATGTCACTGTTTAGCATCTATGTTCAGTACTTTTTCACCAAAATTTCTTAACTGAATCTTGAGTATTTTAGGTGTTAAAAACTATTGTAGACTTCAGGCATTTAACTAATATGAATGTGTACAAATCTGGTAATGAAAAAAATTCGTCCCACATGAACCTGACTAAAGTGATTTTTTGCACAAAGCTGAATTGTTTTCAAGTTTGAAACCTGATTACTTCTAGCGACAAACAGCACGTGCAAAAAAAAAAATGTACACATTGGAGTGCATAAATCGGCCAAGGTAGATTCAGATTTTTCTTAATTTATGGACTTTTTTCAATTTAGACTCCTAGAATTTAGTAAACTAAAAATCTGATTTCTAAAATTCCATGACAAACACCACTAAGTATGATTCTAAAAACTGAAATTTGCATGAACCTAATCTAAATTACAGCATAGAAACAATTCAGAAAAGGCTGTGCAAAACATACAGCGTAGAAAACTAAAATAAAGTGCAGAAATTAAAATGTATGGTGATTGCAAGAAAAGTAAAGGCAGTAAAGTTCTTCTTTTCAAAGTTTTTGTTTAAACTGGTTTCATGATTGCTTCAAATATGGTCCTAGTATCTGGCATTATCAATCCAAGCAGAGGAAGCATTAATAAAAATACCCATACAAACCATAAGAAAAGAAGAAAAATTTTAAGAAGAATAGCATTATACTAATATGTAAAAATCCTTACAAGAGATTGTCAAATAAAATCAAGAAAAAATACATGCTAGGATGGAAAATAAGAAAACCTCTTATAGTTGAAATTCCCAAGGGTGTAGTGTGGCCTTAGGGCTAAGCCTCCTTAAAGACTAGGATGAAGGGAGATAGAGATGAAGAAGATGAAGTTTAAAGATCTAGAGAAGGAGCTCTTTTTCCATAAAGAGTATCGGAAAGGGGTTCCCTATTTATACCTTTTCAGTTCCCAAAGTTTCCATCATTTAAAATAAAAAAAATAAAAAAATTTGAAAGAAAATGGGCTTCATACAAGGCTTTGGGCATGAATTCCATGGCTGGAATTTTCATTTCTTTTTTTATTTGGTAGTCCTTCTTTGCTTCTCCTTTCCTACTATGTCTCTACCACCTTGCATTGAGATCTCTTGAAAGATAAGTTAGGGATAAGAATCCTCTCTTAGAATCAAACTTGGGTAATATGAGGTGTAGAATCTTCCTCCTTTATCCTTTGCTTTGTCAACTTTCCTTCTTTGGAAAGTTCTCCTTGTTTGCTCCAAACTCAAAGAGATCTTCTAAGATAATTCTCTTGATTTTTTCCTTTCTTTTTTACCAAAAAATAGATCCAAATCAATGTATTGGACGTCCATGCTTGCTTGGTATTTTTTTATTTTTTCTTGTAAATCTTCTCCTTCTCCAAAAAAATCACCTTTGTGGCTTTCCTTCTCCATCTTTAATGAGATATTCTTTGAATTCTCTTGAGAATATCTTGAAAATGTGCAACAAATAATTGGGCCCCATCTTAGATGTCCCACATGTGTACCTCACACATATGTGAATGTGTGTGTGGGACCATGAAGCTAACTTTTGCAACTTTTCTTTTATCTACTTTTCTCTCTTCAATTCTTCTCTCTTTTCTTTTGAAAATGACTTCTTTGCTCAATTCTTTACAAATGGGACCCATATAATCAATTTCCTACTAAACAAATGTGAATTCATGTGAAAACATAATTTTAAACCTAAGACCACAAATGCATAACTGTAGGCCCATCTCTCATGAAATGCTAATGAAAATGCACACCATTTTCCTAATTTTATGTGAATGAGCTAATGATGATGAAAATTAAATTTAATTCATGAGAGAACTAAATATTCACAAAAATTTACAAAAATAGATTTTTGAGAAATGGCAGGTTTTATGAATGTACAAAAAAAGTGTAATTTTTAAACAAATTATGCAGAAAAATACTACAATGATTTATTAATGGATGAAACCTTGAAGTCACACTAAATATGGCTTTTTTGACTTAATAAGTCCTTTAAATGGGTCAAAATGTGTATGAAAATATGCATTTTTAAGGACTTATCACAACCCCCAAGAGCATTTTGCTAGTTCCTAGCAAAATTTGAAAAAAATATGAGAGTTCCTAATCTAACCTAAAACTAATGCAATGCAAGAAAATAAATATGAATGCAACACCACTTTCACTGGCACTCTCACTGTATACAGTAAGCCCTTAAACCCCTAGGTTCCACCTAGCGGCGGATTAGTTGTGCCTCGTGAGGGTTTGCAGTGAATACACCCACAAAATTATAAATATTTTTTAAGAAGAACAAAAATAAAATAAACAAAAGTAAAAGAGAAAATAAATTTCCCAAAAGAAAATTCACTCAGATTGGATATTTTCGAAATCTGAAATAATTATACTTTCAGACTTTTCAAATTCCGGTCCATAATTCTATTATTAGAAACTTTCTCAATTTCAAACCTTCTTGCTGCACAGTGAAAAATTATATACATAAAAGATCTATTTCGGATATTCCACTATAATGCTGGAAAATAGAATTTTTCCTTCAAATTGTCTGATCGCCCCTGAGATTTCGGAAAAAGAAATTTCCTCTCAAAGCTACTAAGATGGCCGCCACATTACTATTTACTTCCATTGGCCTCTTTTTCACTCAGTGTCTTTTTCCGACGTAAGAGTTCCCAAGTTCATATGATATAAGAAAAGTTAGAATCCAGAGAGCAAATTTGCTCCTTGTCTTTCCCGCACATACTCCCTTCCAAACTCTTATGGACACTCTTTTTCATGCCGCGATCCAGGGAATTGGGAATTAGAATGGGCCCCCAGGGTGTGCATACATAATCCCGTAGTAATCCATGCCTTGTAAAGGTATGCACGAATCACTACAAGGGAAATTCCATAGGAACATATGGGTGAGACCAACAACACGTAGATTAAATTCAACATAAAATGAAAACCTGTGAAATACACCTGTAATGATATAAGCAATGCAAAAAGGAGAATATCATACCATAATATAATAAACTTAAGTCTTTTAATTAAACATTCCTAAACACATAAGCTACAAAACCTAAAACATGTCTTATACACAATGTCCTGTTTTAACTATCTCCATACGCAATACCAGAATCACAACTGATTAACCCAACTAAACCACTGGATGCTCTTCGTAGGACAATTAGTAAAAGACGTCGTCATCCTTCCATTCTTCTATACCCCGAGGTACCGTTGGGGCACCCTCTGGGGATGCATCAATATTCAAGTTGGGGTTTAATTCTGTACCTATAGCATTAAGGGTAGCACTATTAACTTCCCCAACACCGGTGCAAGGTATGCCCTCTCTCACCCATCTCTATCTCCCTCTCCCTCTCCCCCTCTCTGTCTCTCTCTCTCCCCCGCTCTCACACCCACCCCCCTCTGTGTCTCTCTCCCTCTCTCGCCTCCTCTCTTTCTCACCTCGTACCCTCTCTGTCCCTCTCTCGCCCCCTTTGTGTCTCTCTCACTCTCGCCCCCTCTTTCTCCCTCTCTCAGCCCCCTCTGTGTCTCTCTCCCTCTCTCATCCCCTCTCTGTCTCTCTCTCCCCCTCTCACCTGCCCTCTGTGTGTGTGTCTCTCTCCTTGTCTCACCCCCTCTCTGTCTCTCTCACCCTCGCCCCCTCTCTTTCCCTATCTCACCCCCTCTGCGTCTCTCTCACTCTCACCCCCTCTCTCCCCTCTCACCCCCCGCTGTCTCTCTCTCCCTGTCTCGTCCCCTCTCTGTGTCTCTCTCCCTCTCTCACCCCCCCTCTGTCTCTCTCTCCCTGTCTCGTCCCCTCTCTGTCTCTCTCTCCCTCTCTCACCTACCCTCTGTGTGTCTTTCTCTTTCCTTGTCTCGCCCCCTCTCTGTCCCTGTCTCTCTCACCCTCGCCCCCTCTCTTTCCCTATCTCACCCCCTGCTCTTGTCCTCTCTCTCCCTCGTTTCCTTCTTTTCCCTCCCTCTCCCTCTCTGTTACCCTCTCTTTCTCACCCCCTATATCTCTCCCCTGTTCTTCATAAATTTTTGTTGTTACTTTTTACCAAATCTACGCTAAGTTCATTACATAATAATCAAGTTCATTGTACAATCATTTTCTCCATCACAAATTATGACTTTACAAATTCACTGAATTTATTATTTTTTTCTTTTTTATGCAAATTGCATTCACTGTTGTTGTGTTCCCTTGCCTGCTTTGAGCATATTCAGGCATCATACATTCAATTCAATTTATAGCAATCAAATACAACCAAATGAAAAGTAAAGAAGGAAATATTTGGTTGAAAGAGTCCATGATGTAGCCAAGATGAAGCCAACCTGAAGGCCCATGCCCAGGCATTGTTGTTTATTTTTTAGGTGGTGTTTTTGTTTTTTTCTTGGTGTTGTTTTTTTTTCTTTCTCTCTTGGTCTATTTGGATCCCGGGTATCAGTTGGCATGTTTGGATCTTGACTGTTAAATGTATGTTGGTATCAGTTGGCATGTTGGATCCTGACTATTAATGTTCTACCAAAGCTATACATTCCTAGCTTGTTTACTTCAAATCTCTTGGAGAATGGTTATCCAAAAACTTTTTGAAGTTTAAGGCCTCAGGTGCTATCTTGGATACCTCAAAAAGGTGTCCATTTAAAGTGAATTTTTTGGCCATGATGGTTGGTCCACGAACTCTACTCTTTGTTAGGAGTGGTGCTGAGAAAACAGTTCAATCAAAGTCATTGACGGGTGGAAGCATCTCAAACATAGATCAAGCATAAAAAAAAAAAAAAAAACAGCGTCACTAAGGGGTCATGACTGTGAAAACTCATCAGACAGTGCCCTGAGAAGGGTCCGTCTCTATGGAACCCACTTTTTAAGTTCGGAATGGCATCCAAAGAACAACGTAACATCATAATTATTGATGAAATCAAGCACCTGAATCAACATCAGGATTATTGATGAAATCAAGCACCTGAAGCAAAATAAAACCCAAAAAAAAAAAAAGGTAAAGGAGGCCAACATCCATGCAACAAATTGTGACAGTGGACACTGTCCCGACATGGCAAGGCTTCACTGCATTTTGCAAGGAGGGTGAAGCTCAGAGCAACATCATACACCAAAAGGGATTCACTGAGTCAAGTATTAGAGTGGAAAGATAAAAGGTCAAATAGACATTATATCAAACAGGCCATGACCATGGATGGCCTGTGACAATGAGCATGGCCAAGGCAACAATGGCTGTGACCATTTCTCAAAGGCATTCATTTGAATCTGTAAATAACTTGTAACCTATAATCTGTAAATGGACATCTGTAGCCAAAATCACAATTTGATTCATATAACCTGTAACCTCATTTATAAATCACATTGTCATCAAACGCATTCCATGTATTAAATTTCCATCAATAAAAAAACAAAAGTACAAATGAAAAGTTATCATTCAAACTAGCCATTCCTTGCCTTACATTCAAATTAAACCCAAAATGTTACAAATTCACTTCCAAACCCAAAATTGGACATCCAACCAAGAGGGAATTAATATTCATAATGAAGTTGAACAAAAACAATGAAGATTCACAAAGTGCCATTGGTTCCTTAATCAGTTTAGCTTTTTCAAGTTGAACCTGCCATAAAGGATACAAATAATAAAAAAAAAAAGTTTAGCCTCTTCAAGCTTAATACCATGAAGATATGTTAATACAAAGAAAATAAAAAGTTACTAGGAGAGTTGAAGATGTATAGCTATAAGGAAGTGTTATCGTTTCCAAAAGAAGTAGACTTATCTGAACCTTGATCTTCATCAAATGCTTCAGACCCATGCTCGGAAAGGACGATGTCACTAAAATTAAAAAAAGAAGTAAATGAATCTTATTAACATTATATATAATCGTAAGATGTAAATCAAGAAATGTACTTATAAAATACTTTGAAATTTATTTATAAAATACCTTGACAAGAGAGCCGGACAATTACGCTTGTCATGTGAAACACCACGCTTCCCACATCTATGACAAAGTCGTGATTTCTTTTGGGCTTTCTCTTTTGAGGACTTAATTCTTTTAGGACGGGCCTTTGTTCGAACTTGTGGAGGTTCCCTATATTCGATAGGACTAGCAAGTGATTTGCCCTTTTTGCTTGAATTGGAATCTCCATTTAGTTGAAGTCCATTCATATCACGACACATTTTCTTTATGTCCAAAAGCATGTTAATTGCATGTTTTTTAGTCCTCTCCGACATACATGCCTCACTCATGGCAATTTTAGCCCAATAAGACAATTCAGCATATTGTGCAATCAAAGAGCCACTGCTAGCAACATTGTGGTTCACCACACACTTGTCATAATTAGTCCCTTCCCTTGCAAGCCCAGTCCATCTTTTCAATATATATTCTTTGGACAATGTGAAGATCAACTCATGCTTCAAAACAACTTGAAGATGACGGCATGGAATTCCTTTAAACTCAAATAATAGGCAAGAACATGTAGCAAACTTGTTTTCTTTCTTAAAAATCACAGTCCAAGGAATATCCTTATCATTGTGAACAGATGAAACTAAATACATGCTCTCAACTGCATTATCTTTTAGAAGCCTTGGGATGCATAATATCATTGATACTAATTCATCTTGGAACATGTAAAACAAGTTTTTTGTATATATGTTAGACATTTGAACCTCCATTGGCAAATCTGTCTTCAATTTTGGCTTGCTATTTATGTTGTCATGCTCCTCCTTCAACTCTTGATATCTTATACGGGACATTGCTCTTTCAAAATGCAAAAAAAAATCATACAAACCACTCTTTTCTGTTTTGTATTGTTTAATAAAGGCATTAAAACTTTCACTTCATTGGGATACAGACATTCCTCCAAAAAACACATTTTCCAAATAACAAGGTACCCATTTGTGACGAATGTTGTACAATTCTTGTAATCGTTTATTATCAGCCAAATTAAAATTTTCAATCATTTTCTTCCACCCTAATTCAAATTCTTCTGTTCAGACAGACTCTGTCACTTTTTTAAAACTATTCTTGAATTCTTGAGAATGAATTGCAATTCCACCCAACTTTTTTGTCA
This sequence comes from Sextonia rubra, assembly GCA_037013555.1. Classification (NCBI taxonomy): domain Eukaryota; kingdom Viridiplantae; phylum Streptophyta; class Magnoliopsida; order Laurales; family Lauraceae; genus Sextonia; species Sextonia rubra. The sequence goes on from JASUAD010000008.1 coordinate 15,097,728, forward strand.
ACTTATCCTTAATGTGCCATATGCAGAAACGATGGCGTGTATTGGGCATAACCGAAGCAATAGCCTTTGTAATTGCAAGATCCTGGTCTGTTACAATTGATATTGGTGGACCTGTTAGCATGGCCTCCAACCATGTTTTAAAAAGCCACTCAAATGCCTCATATGTCTCATTTGATAGAATAGAACACCCAAAGACAATTGTTTGGTTATGGTAATTCATTCCTAAAAAAGAACAAAAAATGAGAGCATATTTGTTTGTGTTGTATGTAGTGTCAAAACTAATTGCATCCCCAAAGACGGTGTATGACAATCAAAAGTTTTGATCAGCCCAAAAACCATGTTCTATTTGATCTTCTGAATCTTTTTTTTTTATAGAAAACCAAAACCCTGGGTTCATTTCTTTTAGATTTTGAAAATGTTCAAACAACTACTGAGCATCCCGTCCTTTTTTTTCTTTATTTTTGTCTCTTTTCACATTTTTAACATCTCTTTCCATGAAGCCAACAGCCCCCATACTCCCTGCCTCGACTTCAAAGACTCCCATTTGGTTTGCAGTTGGTATATTATTAGCATCTAATGTATATATAATGTTTCTATGCACTAGAGTGACATTACGGTGTGATGGAAGCATATGAGCTTTTCGCGGAGTAGTTAGCACATGAGTGTGTTCTGCGATAAATTTTGTGACCACCCAATGTCCACTCTCCATTTTTTTCACTAACATTTGAGCCCCACAATTCTCCTGTGTGTATGAAACACGCCTATGAATACCCTGTCCTGGTATCTCTTTCCTTTGCCCTTCTTTATAACACATATTGTTTCCACACTACTCCACTCCCTTTTTTTATCCGAACCTTTTCTCATGCTAAAACCTGCAAATTTAGCATATGTATTATAGAATGTGAAAGCCTCCACCAAATCATTGAAATACATTCCTACAGTTGGAATCTTATCTCCATCAACCTCGGGCACAAATGATTGAACTATGTTACATTCCGTTGATTCCATCTTCTCAAAATTTCCAAGATATTAAAGAACACGCAAACAAATTACATGAAAAAAAAACAAATAAGTAAAATAAATAAATAAAGTATAGAAAAAAAAAGAGTAAATTAGTAACAGCATATTTGCAATTTTAACTGCTTTCAATATGAAAATAAGAAGTTTTAATCTTGAAGGGTTACCTGAAGTGATCCACGTGGATGAGGTGATTGAATTGCATGTTCAAATGTAAGGGTGATGCACTGACCAATAAAGTCCGCATTGAATTCACTTGAGCTGAGGGGAAGAGGGTCATCCATAAGAGGAGATGTGTTAGACAGTAAAGCAGGGTTCCACTCAATTTCATCTTCATCCATGGCCATGTGAGATTCTATAAAAAAATATATATTCTACTATTGCTCAGTGTAATCCATAAATTCAAATTAATAATAATAAAGTCAGTGAATTTGTAAAGACATAATTTGTGATGGAGAAAATGATTGTACAATGAACTTGATTATTATGTAATGAACTTAACGTAGATTTGGTAAAAAATAACAACAGAAATTCACGAAGAAACAGGGGAGAGATACAGGGGTGAGAGAGAGAGAGGGTAACAGAGAGGGAGAGAGAGGGAAAAGAAAGAAACGAAGGAGAGAGAGGACGAGAGAAGGGGTCGAGATAGGGAAAGAGAGGGGGTGAGGGTGAGAAAGACAGGGGAATGAGAGGGATAAAGAGGGGGGAGACAAGGAGAGAGAGAGACACACAGAAGGCAGGTGAGAGAGGGAGAGAGAGACAGAGAGGGGACGAGACAGGGAGAGAGAGAAAAATAGGGGATGAGATAGGGAGAGAGAGACAGCGGGGGGTGAGAGAGGGAGAGGGGGGCAAGAGTGAGAGAGACGTGGAGGGAGTGAGATAGGGAAAGAGAGGGGCCGAGGGTGAGAGAGACAGAGAGGCGGTGAGACAAGGAGAGAGAGACACGCACACAGAGGGCAGGTGAGAGAGGTAGAAAGAAACAGAGAGGGGACGAGACAGGGAGAGAAAACAGAGGGGGGTGAGAGAGGGAGAAGGAAGGGGCGAGATTGAGAGAGACACAGAGGGGGTGTGAGTGAGAGAGACACAGAGGGGGCGAGAGAGGGACAGAGAGGGGATGAGAGGGAGAAAGAGAGGAGGCGAGAGAGAGAGAAAGACATAGAAGGGGGTGGGGGTGAGAGCGGGGGCAAGGGAGAGAGAGACAGAGAGGGGGAGAAGGAGAGGGAGATAGAGATGGGTGAGAGAGGGCATACCTTACACCGGCGTCAGGGAAGGTGGACGACGCTGCCGGCTCTGCGATGAAACCACTCCGATGAAGGCTCTGCGATGAAACCATAGCAATGAAGGCTATGCGATGAACGCTTCTGCCGATTTTGTTTTCTCAGTGCCCTAGTTTGAAACTCCCTCTCTGCTTTTTTCACTCTTAAATAAGGCAAGCCGGTGACCGTTGGATCTATTCCCAAATCCAACGGATGCAAGCATCCCTTATATTTTGTGTAAGGGAAGCTTGTACAAGATCATCTCTCATATATATATAGATTAAAAGAAGGCAATAAACGTAAACTAGGTAGGTTGTGCATGAGTAAACTTGAGTAACAAACCATAAATAGGATATTATACATACTAGCTAGTATCCACGAGGTTATATTCTCCCAAAGGAGAGCATATCATCTAGAGAGAGTGTGCATATGGGATGCTAGGGGATCAAACTAGCTTCCCGAGAAGCGCAGACAAGTCCTCCATGAACTACTATAATAGTGACATAACAATACCCAAACTGGTCCCATTAAACCTAATAAGGGTACAACTTAAGTGGTGCTGACTCAAGGTATCAAGACCGACTTGAATTTACATCTTTCATATATTTCAGTTATATTTATCATATCATACATAAGGGAGTTCGTCTTGAGGTCACATTCATTCATAATAATCAAAATTTAACAAGTATCTAAGAATCAATTAATGCATACTTAATTGAGCTACATCATGTTGAGGGCATGGTTTATTAAAACTATGAATGCATTTGAATTAAAAAGGTATCAAGAGAAATTTATGAGCCAACCTTATGTTAGATAATCCATGAACCCAAGGTCATTCAACACAATGTATTTATAAGATGTCCGGTGTCATTGTATCACCAATCTTGACATTACATTGTGTATGCAAAGGAAACCTCTTCTTATACCAACACCCATGACGTGACATCCGGAATTCATCCGGAAAATCGAAGGAGATAAGTGATAGCTCTACACTTGTCCTCCTTATTATTTAATCACCATTGGGCTAATTTAATTGTAAAAATGTGCCATATTTAAAGCCCTACATAGTCACTTGAAATCCCTAATATCCTATGTTCATAGTGTTCTTACGGCTTAATAATATAAATGTTACGGCTTAGCCGAGAGGCTTAATTTTTTTTTCAAGTTCCCACACATTTACGACTTAACTGTAATTTAGCCCATGGCTTAGCCATGCTAAGCCTATGGCTAGGCTACGGCTTAGCCATAGTGCAATCCACGGCTTAGCCATGTGTGAGTCGTAGATGAGAAATAGGATTTCAGGCTCTTGGGAAAGCTCGCTGTAAAATGGCTTACGGCTTGGTCACGAGATAGGTATGGCTTAGCCGTAGTTCATTACATGGCTTAGCTAAGGGTTAGTTATGGTACAAACATGGGCTTTGGTACTCTCAAGACTTTGAGCCGTACACACTTATGGCTTAGCAGTGGCTTCGCCGTATGCTTCAAAATTTTCTAAAAGTGATTATGAAGCTCGAGTTCAGGATAGAACTCTAAATTAAGGGGGTTGCAGTGAGCTTCCTATGACTTTAAAATGTCACTAAGGGTTATTCAAGGCTCTCACAACACCCACATTACCTATTCATGCTCTAATTCATTCAATTTGACACATATATACTTAAATTAAAGAAGAAAAAGCTATAACTTGAAATTAGAGTGATCAATCTAAGAATCAACAATTTAAACACACGTGCAACATCATATGTACTCTAATACTTTCATTTTACTCATTGCTTAACCTTACTAACTTTTTCTTGGTGTGTGATTAGGGAAAGCCTCAATAAGAAGGTGGGTTCTCTACATAAAAGACATGAAAAGGGTGAATCTAAGGTAGAATGCATGCATGTGGTATAATTGAGTCTCCTTGACTCTATTAAACCCCAAGAAATTGATATGGAGGTAGACTCTTCACCTTAAGGAGCTATAGCTTTTGGAAGAAAGTGCTTTTAAAAAGAAAAATGCACAAAGGAAGAAGGAGAAGATGGATGGAGACTCTTACTATTGCATGTAAGGTTTCAAAGCTTTGTTTGCAACTCCAATTTGAGGTGGAGATGAAGAAGTGTGGAGATGAGGAGTGATTCCAACAAAAACACTGAAGGAAAGATGGGGAGAGACGTTGGGCTCCTCCTTTTAATCAAATTTTTCCTGAATTTTACATGCAAGCTCAACATTTTTTGGGAAAATTATAATTTGTGTCAAATGGACCTCACTTGGGCCAAGATGGGTCCAAATCAAGTTGAGTCCAACATGAAAGATGATCCACACAAAGAATTACACAAGATGCAACTAATGAGATGTCAATATGATGCAAGGACTATTACAAAAGAGTCCTTAACTACCTAGGTAAGTTCGAACCCGACCCGACTACCTATCTATGACCCAAGCCCAAAAGGTTTGAATTAAATTAGCCTAAACACATTTTAATTAATATAAATAAGATTATTTAATATAAATCAAGGTTAGTTGGGTCAGGACCTTACATTCTTCACTTACTTGCTTTTTCCAACGTAGAAATTTGCAAGTGCAAAAATTTTCCAAAAAAATGACAAAATAACAGAAAAATAAAAAAATTTTGCCTAAAGGTGCCTATGTAATGCCTAAAATTAGACAAGTGTGCTTGTTTCCAGTCCCAACCAATTATGAGCATCGTCCTCGATGTTAATGCATGCAATGCAAGATAATAAGAATATGAAGATATGTCGAAGTTACTCCCTATCCAAGGTTAGACAAAAAAAAAAACAAGAACAAAAAGAAAATTCCATAATATACAGACAAAGAGGGCTTTGTCAGATCCATAGCCGATTAATCCTTTAGACAAGATCATTAAGAGGAATTTCTTCCTTTCAGGTGGTGCAATCTCCAAGAATGGATTTAATCTTTGGCCATTAACTTTAAACATGTGACCATCCTTGGGGTCATCAATGCTCACAGCACCATATGGGAATACTTCCTTCACAATGAAGGGTTTAGTCCAACGGAAGCTCAGTTTACTAGGAAATAGATGAAGCCTAGAATTACAAAGAAGGACCTTTTGCTTAAGGTGAAATATTTTCGAAAAATATTTTTATCGTGAAAGATCTTGGTCCTTTCTTTATAAATTCTCGAATTGGCATAGGCTTCTAGTCTCAACTCATCCAGTTCATTTCATTACAATTTCCTCTTGGTCCTAGCCTTTTCCATATCAAAGTTGTTAGTAATCAAATCTATTTTGGACTTGTCAACTTCCAATCCCCTTTCTGACACAATGTGGCCAAGTACAATTCTCTGGCAAACCATGAAATGACACTTCTCCCAATTCAGCACAATGTTCTTTTCTTTGCATCTAGTGAGGACCATTTCTAGATTTCTCAAATAATCCTCGAATGTATAGCCAAATACAGTGAAATCATCCATGAAGACCTTAAAATACACTCCACCATATTAATACAAATGCTCAACATACAACGCTGAAAGGTGGCTAGAGCATTGCATAGCCCAAAAGGCATTCGCCGATAAGCGAAAGTACCAAAGGGTCATGTGAATGTGGACTTTTCTTAGTCGTCTAGGCGATTTTGATTTGGCTATATCCCAAATATCCATCAAGAAACAATAATATGAGTGGCCAGCTACCTTTTTCAAAATTTGATCCATGAAAGGTAAAGGGAAATGGTCTTTATGTGTGTATGTATTTAGTTTCTGTAGTCAATGCATACTCTCCATCCTGTGGGCACTCAGGTTGGAACCATCTTGTCCTAGGCAGTTTTTACTATAGTAACACCTGCTCTTTTTAGAACAACTTGGTTAGGGCAGACCCACTAGCTATCCGAGATTGGATAGATTATACCCACACCCAAAAGTTTAAGTACCTCAGCTTTAACCACTTCCTACGAGGTAGGATTGAGCCGGCGTTGCATCTGCGTACATGGTTTAGCATCATCTTCAAGGTAAATGTGATGTGTACAAACTAAAGGATCAATTCCCTTAATATCAGCCACATTCCAAGCTATTGCTTCCTTGTACTTTTTGAGCATTTTCAATAATTGAACTTCTTGGCCCTTAGTAAGTAGCAAAGAAATAACCATAGGATATGTTTCATTATCCCTAAGGTACGCATATCATCAGTTCAATGGGAGGGGCTTCAACTCAAGTTGAGGTGGTTTCACTTGAGATGGGAGACTTAAGGTACCAGTTGGTACAAGCTCTCCAAAATGGCATTGCCATACTGCATGAGCATTTTCAATAGTATCATCTTTCAATTCCTTAAAAGAGTCCATGTCCTTTTTGGCCTCAAACATCAGCACAATGTAGGAGTTAATACACTCCTCAAGATCATCCTCAACCAATGTACCAATCAAGGCTACATCATGATGGTCAGTCTTGCAATCTCTCGACTATTTGAACATTTGAAAGATATCAAGGTCTTAGGTCATGTTCCTAAAAGAAAGTTTGAGTCTTCCACTTCAGCAGTTAATAAGTGCATTGGAAGTGTCTAAGAATGGTCTTCCCAGAATGATAGAAATTTCACCACTCTTATTCAGCACTGGTTCTATATCCAGCATATAGAAATCTATTGGGAAGAAAAAATGCTTAATCTCTACCATAACATCTTTTATTAAATCTCTTGGTTTCTTAACAGATCAATCGGCGAGTTAAAAAGTAGTTCTAGTTGGTTTCAACTCGCCAAGCCCCAATTGCAGATAAACCGAGTAAGGTAATAAGTTCACACTCGCTCCCAAATCTAGTAAAGCTTGACCACTCCGGTGATTTCCAATGACACATGGAATGGTAGGACATCCCGGATCTTTGCATTTAGGAAAAGTGGTTTGAGTCAAGTTTGCACTTATCTATTTAGTGAGGAATGCTTTCTTAGGAACATAAACCCTACGCTTAGCAGTGCAAAGATCTTTCAAGAATTTAGCGTAGGTGGGGACCTGTTTAATGGCATCCAGTAGAGAGATATTGATTTTGACCTCTTTAAGAACATCCAAAATTTCTTGGTTCGAGATTTTCTATTTGGGATAGGTTAATCTCAGAGGAAAAGGGGCAACTGATTGAGGAATAATGGGGTTCGGACTCTTTTCAATGTTAACAGCAATCTTTGTACTAGTGCTATCCTTTTCTTCAGTATTCCCATTCAAATCCAAGGAGCCATGTTGTTTATCTTTTTTTGGATTCTCTTGAAGCTCTTTGCCATTTCGTAGAGTGATAGCGTAAACACGCTGCTGATAGTTTCGGTTAGTTATGGTGTTCACTTCAAACTAGCCTTTTGGGTTTGGGAGAGGTTGTGTTGGAAAGGTTCCTTTCCCTTGAACTTGAAGGCTATATTTGATTTGTTTGATAGAAGCTTCTAGCCTTTGGATAGCCTGTCGATTCTCTTGAATAGCCGGCTGGTTATTCTTAATATGCTGCTGATTATTTTGCATGTTTTGCATAAACTGCTGTTGAGATGTACTAACATGCTAAGTGATTCCTCCAGTGACCTATTTTGAGCTTGTGGTGCATAAGATGTATTCTGCAGTAGTGGCATGTATGCATCAGAATTTGATGGTCTTTGGGGATGATACTTGGGTGTGTAGCATTGCATCCATTCTTTAAGCTAAAATTGGGGTGGTTTTGCCATGAAGGATTATATGTGTTCCATATGGGATTTGCATTAAATGGCCTTTGAAAAAAGTTCAAAGCATTAGCCTATTCTTAAATTGCTTCCTGTAAAGCAGGTCCAGTTGGATAGTTTGCTGACATGTGATTTTCAGAAACACAAATACCACAAACCATGACTGTATCCTTTGTATCCTTGTTCTTTCCAAGTTTTAGGCTTTCTATTTCTCTTGTAAGTGCAGCAAGCTTGGCTTGGATTTTAGGTTGAGTATTCAAGTGATATATTCCTCCTTCCTTAGAGTGGTTCAATGACTTGGATTGATCTGCCCCATCAGATGAGGCCCATTTTTGTGCGTTTTCGGCCATTAATTCTAGAAATTCCCACGCTTCACTTATTTGGTTTTGATCAAATTGACCACTACACATCATCTTAATAAATTGATGGGTATCAAGAGTTATACCCTCAATAAAAATTTCGATGAGAGGATATGTTTCAAATCCATGATGAGGACATGCAAAGATCAATTCATTAAATCTTTCCAAACACTTATAGTAGGGTTCCTTGAGATTTTGTCAAAACATCATGATCTCCCTCTTTAAAGTGTTAGTCTTGTGTTATGGGAAGAATTTCTTCAAAAATTTAGTCTTTAGACCTTTTCAAGTATTAATTGAACTTGGTCTAAGAGAGTGGAGTCAAGTCTTTACTTTAACTTTCAAAGAAAATGAAAATAATCGAAGTTTGATTACATTCAGCACTACATTCTATAACGGAAATGTTGAGCATACTTCATCAAATTCTTTTAAGTGCAAGTATGCACTTTCAAAGTCAAGCCCATGAAACTTAAGTAGAAGTTAGATAATGCCCGGTTTGATTTTGAATTGTCTTGTAATTGGGGGCATCAATATACACGATGGTGTGGTTTGTTGAGCGGGGTTCAAATAATCATGTAAAGTCCTTGGTGGCTGGTTAACCTCAACACCATGCGGTCCCTATTGTTATTCCCATTCCTAAGTTGGGCATCATTGTTACTGACCAACTTGCTATTAGAGAAAATGTCGAAGGACTTGAGGGTCTAGGAGATTCTTTCTTTTCTAATATTTGCGCTGATCCTCTTTGCCAAATTAGCTGAGAGGGCTTATCCTTTCTTTTTAGAATTTTGTAATTTTGTTTTTCTATTTTTTTATTATTTTTATTTTTTTTAAATGAGAAAACAAGCCTAGGATCTAAATAACTCCCTAAGGTTGAAAAGTTTCCTTGAGTTCTCCAATCTTATCCTATGAAACCAACTCAACCTAGGTTAGCCACCAGGAAGTGGTAGAGTCACAGATGGACCCGTTTGAAAGGCCAGTTTTCTGAACAGACAAGCTGTCGCATGCTACATAAGCAAAGGCTTTCTTTGGCACCGAGAAGATTAAGGATAGCAATTAGATCACTTTTGGTATACTTTCTTCCCAAATAAGTTATGACAAGTTGAAAAATAGTAAATTTTCTCTATTTTAGAAAGTTTCTAAAAATAGCAATGATATGATATTTCTAACAATCTATGCACTGTCCTATTCCAATTGAGGGCGGTTTATCATTCCATGCATGTCCTCCTATTTCTAGCAAGATACCAAAATTAAACCACACCCACAAAGCAATGTAGAGAAATTAGAAAAGTTACCTTTAATGACGCTCCCGACAACAACGCCAAAAACTTGTTCATCAACTCCAAGTGCAGAGCTGCGATGTAGTAATATCCAAGTAAGTACGGGGTCGAATTCACAAGAGCAATATTTAAAGATGCATTCAACTTGTCACCAACCTAAATAAAATTCTAAAACTATCCTAATTTAAAATCCAACAAGTATATACATTATCAAAAATTAAACAATTACAACAACAATTCCTAAATTAGAAATCCTAATTCAAAAACTTCTTAAAAATAAAACCTAAAATCTTTGCAAAAGAAAACACACATCAGAACTTCTAATAAAACAAAATTGAAGTTGGAAACTTACTAAATTAAACAATGTTAGAAACAAAATAAACAAAAGAGAAAGAAACAAAAATTTCCTAAATTAGAAACTAAATTAAGCTAAGAATCTACACTTTCTAAAAAAACAAAAGATCAATTGTACAAACAACTAAACAGCACAACTTTCTAAATTCAGAAAAAAAAAATTCTATCCTAAATTATCACACAAGAAAATCTTTCTAACAAAAAACTGAGACTAAACCTTCCTAAACTAATCTATGACGAATAGCAATGCAAACTTTCTAAAAGCATAAAACTATATGAATGAGTAAATGAATGGAGCGTGCATGTGTGTGAACTAAAGGGGCTGCCAAAAAATTCAGAAACCAGTTTTCTACTGCTAATTTAATTCAATTTCAGATCTGAATTTCGTCAATTAAACACAGAAACTTCTATGTATAACAGGCCACAATGCTTTATTAATCAACCAACCATGATATGTCACTGTTTAGCATCTGTGTTCAGTACTTCTTCACCAAAATTTTTGAACTGAATCTTGAGTGTTTCAGGAGTTAAAAACTATTGTAGACTTCAGGCATTTAACTGATATGAATGTGTACAAATCTGGTTGTGAAAAAATTTCATCGAACATGAACCTTATTGAAGTTATTTTCTGCACAAAGCTGAATTGTTTTCAAGTCTAAAACCTGATTACTTCTGGCAACAAATAGCACTTGTGAAAAGAAAATGTACAAACTAGAGTGCATAAATTGGCCAAGGTAGATTTAGATTTTTCTTAATTTATGGACTGTTTTTCAATTTAGACTCTTAGAATTTAGCAAACTGAGAATCTGATCTCTAAAGTTCCATGACAAACACCACTAAGTATGATTCTAAGACTAAAATATGGTTAAACCTAATCTAAATTACGGCAGTGAAACAATTCAAAAAAAAAACTATGTGAAACATAAAGTGTAGGAAACTAAAATAAAGTGCAGAAAAAAAAATCTAAAAAGACAGTAGAGGCAGTAAAGTTCTTCTTCTCAAATCTTTTTTTTAAACCAGGTTCATGATTACTTCAAACATGATCCTAGTATCTTGGGTCATCAATCCAAGCATAAGAAGCATTAATAAAAATACCCATACAAACCATAAGAAACAAAGAAAAATTTTAAGAAGAATAACATTATACTAACATATAAAAATCCTTACAAGAGATTGTCAAATAAAATCAAGAGAAAATACATGGTAGGATGGAAAATAAGAAAAATCTCTTCTAGTTAAAATTCCCAAGGGTGTAGTGTGGCCTCAAGGCTAAGCCTCCTTGAGGACTAGGATGAAGGGAGAGAGAGAGATGAAGAAGATGAAGAGTAGAGATCTAGGAAAGAAGCTCTTTTTCTATAAAGAGTATCAAAGAGGAGTGCACTATTTTTACTCTTTCAACCCCCAGAGTTTCCATCCTTTAAAATCTAAAAAAAAAAAAAAAAACTTGAACGAAAATGGTCTCCATACAAGGCTTTGGGTGTGAATTCCATGGCTAAATTTTTTTTTCGTTTTTTTTCTTTTCTTTCTTTATTTGGCAGTCTTTCTTTGCTTCTTCTTTCCTTCTTTGTCTTTGCCACCTTTCATTAAGATCTCTTAAAAGATATGTTAGGGATAAAAATCCTCTCTTAGAATTAACTTGGCCCACTTGACGTGTAGAATCTTCCCCTGTTATCTTTTCCTTTGTCAACTTTCCTTCGTTGGAAAATTCTCCTTGTTTGCTCCAAACTCAAAGAGATCTTCTAAGATAATTCTCTTGATTTTTTGTCCTTTCTTTTTCAATGAAAAATCTGATCCAAATCAATTTATTGGATATCCATGCTTGCTTGGCATCTTTTTTCTTTAAAATCTTCTCCTTCTCCAAAAAGAGCACCTATGTGGCTTTCCTTCTCCGTCTTTGATGAGATATTCTTCGAATTCTCTTAAGAGTATCTTGAAAATGTGCAACAAATAAATGGACCCCGTCTTAGATGTCTCACATGTGTACCCCACACATATGTGAATGTGTGTGTGGGACCATGAAGCTAACTTTTCCAACTTTTCTTCTATCTACTTTTCTCTCTTCAATTCTTCTCTCTTTTTTTTTTGAAAATGATTTCTTTGCCTCAATTCTTTACAAATGGGACCTATATCATCAAATTCCTACTAAACAAATGTGAATTCATGTGAAAAGATAATTTTAAGCCTAAGATCACAAATGCATAACTATGGGCCCATTTCTCATGAACTGCTAATGAAAATACTCACCATTTTTCATAATTTTATGTGAATGAGCTAATGATGATGAAAATTAAATTTAATTCATGGGAGAACTAAATATTCACAAAACTTTTCAAAAATAGATTTTCCAAAAATGGCGGGTTTTATGAATGCATGCAAGAAGTGTGATTTTTAAACAAATAATGTAGAAAAATACTACAATGATGTATTAATACGTGAAACCATGATATCACACTAAATGAAGCTCTTTTAACTTAGTAAGTCCATAACATGGGTCAAAGTGTGTATGAAAACAAGCATTTTTAAAGACTTATCAAAAGTAAACCATTTTCTTCTTCATTCATCGGTTGTTGTGTTGGCAAGCCGATTGGCTCTACTGCTATCATATTCTTTTGAGTTTTCATGTGTTCATTGTTCCTTAGGAATGGATGTATGCTTGAAAATTTTTTTTTGTCACTTTTCCTTCTTCCTTTGATTTGTTTATGGAGAAAGAAGAGGTTCTAAAGCAAAACTCATGGTCGCATAGGTGATTGGTTTTTCACCTTATTTTCCGTTTGTTTTGGCCAAGTGAATTTTTTCATTTTCATTGCTTTTTTTACATTTAATGACATCTTTCTTTCTTCGAACATGCCTTTTTCATATTTCTTACCATCCTCTTGCTTAATTTTTGATAAAAATCCTGATTTTTCCACAAAAAAACTTTTCAAATTCCAGATTATGTAGCAATCGGCTACTCCACCGGTAGGAAAAAGAAAGTTGGGGTTAGATCTAAATTCTCTCATAGAAGAATGGTGTATGTTTGTTTTGGACATAGGTTAGGATTTTTGTCAAACTTTTATGAATTTCCACAAGTTTTGAAAATTTTTGAAAATTTGCCTTCTGAGGAGTCATTACTTCTACAATGACTCTTGGTCTCCTTGGGGGAGTTGATAGTTCTTTGTTGGTCTTTTAAGGAGCTGATGGTGAATTGTGTTGACTGGCCAAGGGATTTCCAAGTCTTAGGATTTTTGTACACATTCTTTAGTAGCCGATGGCCTATTGTGAGTAGCCAAAAGATCCTTATGCCTTAGGCATTTCTCCAAATTTTTAAGTGGCTTAAAGGTAAACTTCTAGTGGCCGACAGGCTTCTATGCCTTAAGAGTTTTTGAGATTTTGCCTTAGATAATCAAGAGGCCTCCTCTGGGTGGCCGAATGGCTTCCATGTCTTAGCCACTTCTAGGATTTCCCCTTTTATGGCTGGGGATAGGTTAACCACTTCATCAGGCACACTTAGAACTTTTTATGAATTTCTTCACGCTTGAATGCTTTCTTTGTTATGCTATATGCTACTTTTTTCTTTCATACACATGGACGCACACACACACATACACACATATATATGAAGACCAAAACCCCAATTTGCTTCCATAAAGGTTGTTAGGGAACTTTGCTTTACTTTGACCTGGAAGCCTTTTCTCTAGGCTTTATACATGCACTTTAGCTTGGCCAAGGCTCGAAGGTAAGTATAGCATTTCTTCCTGGGCTTTGTCCCCTCCCTTTTACTAAGGGGAGATGCTGCCAAAATTTTGGTAGAATTTGACCAACCTTTGTATTTAGCTTGGTACTTTTCTTTGCTTGATTTTACATTTAGCAAACAAAGGCAAGAAAATTACTTCGTATTCCTCTTAGGGTATGCAGAATGTTTTTTCTTCTTCTTCAAACACTCCTCCTTCTCCCAGAGTTCTTGGTCACTTGGATTGGTCTCATTTTAAAAAAATCTGAGAGAATATCGATGCTCTGTTGTCGAGATAGTAGTTGAACTGAAGAGCCATCTGGTTAGTACTTGCAACATGCTGGTTTACAATGCCATTCGTAGCAATTTCCTATGGAAAGATATTTGACAGACCACCATAAGGAAGCAAGACTATATCTTTGGCGACAATGATGAGTGTCATTATGACCAGACCACCGATTTCTTGGTCCATAGGTACTTTAATAGAGATGATGCAGGTCTCGACCTTTCCACTAAATACTAGTAGAAGAGAGGTCCTCAGCTAATGGAATTGAGTGCCTTTTTCTCTTCAAGAGGTGATGACCTATAATGAGGAACCTTTTATCCTGATATAAGACAGAAGTAGTTTTGAATAATCATACTTTCTATACCAAAGATAAATCATGAAGTATGGAGCCGTTAGCAAGCAAAACATGACTTTACTCACTTAGACCCATATTTCCTAGCTCTATACCCTTGGCTTGGGAGTTAGTTTTTATGATGTCATTGGCTGGATAGACCATCATGTTCGATGAGCATGGTTTGTTCCTTCAAATGCCTATATAAGTGGATAGATATGGTCCTTGATACGTGCAAGAGCTTGTTCAAGGTAGTTAGTATTTATGAAGTGGACCATTTTCCTTTAGAGTTTTTGCCTAGCCACCAACACCTTCATTACCCCCAATGCTGAAATACGATTTTCTTTTCAGGAAAACGACGATATTTTTGGGTTGCCAATCTCTTGCAAGTTGTATGAAAAGATTGTCCCTTATCACCATTTTCTGAAATCGAGGAGTGCTGCCTTTAAAAAGGTATATTTCAAGCTCTTTGCCCTCTATGAAATGTCATAGGATAATTGCCATAAGGTAAAGACCGTGTTTGGGTGAGAAATGCTTATAATGAGAATGCCTAGAGACTGCTCCTATTTTTGCCAACAAAAAATGTTTTGAAAATGAGAGAAGTTGTTAAAAGGGAGACCGAAGTAAACCACAACATAGTAACATTGGTTAATTGTCCAGATTATCATGAGATACTTGAAGTAAAAGAGGATGACTGGGACGTGAAGAGTCATCACCTATTAGCCATGTACCTTATAGCAAGGCTTTCATAAGTTATCTTCACTGTCATCAGGAAAGAAGTTCAGAACAGTTGTATTTTCTCTGCTTACCATCTAGCTTTTGCAGAGTGGCTCATGTTGTTGCTTGCTCTAGTCAATTACATGTGTACCAACTTGAAGCTCATGTATTTTCCAGTCCAACAGAAGAGGTCGTTGGACTGGGTTTTTTCAGAGTGTTATTATCTGCTTGGTTTGTCTATCATTGCAATAATTTACATGAGTTAGGCAATCATGAAGATCTTTCATTCTACCAGTTCATGACAAACAGACTTGGTATTAACTTATCTCTTACCATGGCATGACTCTGATTGCGAGACCATCTAAACTTCAGGCTTTGCATAACGCCAGTGGTGGTCCTAGAAGTTCAGAGGGTAGGAATTATTGGGGACCAATGTAACACTTCGACCCAGCTTAACGCTGTTTATCTACTAATTAATGAGGCATTAGTTGTTAGTTGTGTTTTGCATTTTTTTTGGTTTTGTGGCAAGTCATGGATAGGTAGTTGGGTTGAGTTTGACCCAGTTTAAGTAGACCAAGTCCTTTTTTGTAATTTTAGCTTTCATACGACATCGTCATTCGCGCAGCATCTAGGCATCAACACGTGTCTATTATTGAGCTCATTGATTTTCATAACTACCCCATTTGCCAAAGACATCAATTGTTTCAGTTAGACCGCCATTTGACTCGAACTGTAATTAGCCTTAACTCTTGGCCTTTCTTACAATTTCCCTCATCCTTATCTTATATAAGGTTTGAACACTGACTTTCTTCCTCACTCTCTTCTCTCACGTTGAAGTCTCTCTCTCTCTTTCTCGATTTTTGCTCTGTCTCTTCTCCTTGAGTAAGCCAAGCTAAAAGGGGAATTGAGATCATCTTGTCTACTCTTCTTCCTCGTGTGATTCAAGGTATGCATGGGTGTTGGTTTTCTTCTTTCCTTTCTTCTTCTCGTTCTCCATGGCTATGCTCATAAGTTCTCTCTCTCTTTCTCATGCATGATAGCCTTGAATCGTGTTTGGATGTGAATTGAGCCCAAGGACAATAGTTGCTGTGTTAGAACTCAATTGAGGCAAGTATAAGCATAATTTGCATGAACCATGTTGGTAGGTGGTTGATTGTTACTAAATTTGATGATCGTGTATGGGGAATATGGTTACAGCCCAAATTATTTTCATTTCCATTGTTTTGATGTAAATGTTACTCTAATTGCACATTTCCAGTTATTTTGCAATAGATTCAGAAATTGACCCAGCACATTCATGGCTAAGCCATGAAATGTGCTACGGCTGAGTTGTAAACTGCACTACAACTAAGCCGTAAACCTAGCTGTAGATCAATACAGGGTGTGTCTTAAAAATAACTAAGAGTATGCAAATTTTCAACTTTTCTACGGCCTAGCCACGGCTAAGCCGTGAAGCCTTCTACGGCTAAGCCGTAAGGTGCCTTCAGCTAGGTCGTAAGGTGACCCATGGCTAAGCTGGAAGACTTGAAACTAATAAGAAGCTAGGAAGAAATGAGACCTTGTAGGACCTTTGAAGTAGAAGGTAGGCAATTTTGACTTGCCCAATGGATTATGATCAAATGGCGTGAATGATCCAAGGCCTGCGAATCATTCATGTTAGTTATCTAGTTGTGAAGCACCTCCCCATGGGTGTTGATTTAAGGGACTTCGGTGCACCCGATGATACAATGCAACACTAGACAACGGTGCAGCGGATAACTTAAAACTACATCATCATGCACGTTAGGAACACTGGATAACTAGATTAGGGTCGGACAGTAATGATCTTGACTCGATAATGATGGATTTGTGTGACATCTCGCATGACTATCATTGACCTCCATTCTTCAGCATGATTGATGGGTTTTTGCTTACACATGGTGGCTTATGTGCTATGTTTCTAGCACCTTGAGTATGTACGTATGTTAATGAGTATGCACATATGATATATGTTCTTGTGTATGCACGTATGATATGCTTGTCACGATATGCACGGTCTACTCAGGGTTTAGTACATGATTGACTCTGTATCGTCAGGCACTACTCAGCCTCAGCCTTAGTATGCCCAACGGGGTGACTTTGGCATAGTTTATATGGCCTTGTTGCAGTAAGCATACGTCTTAGGGAATCTAGACCCCAAGAACTCGAGACCCATTCATACCCTGGCCCGGTTGATGGTGTTCTCAACATGGATATAAGATCCCTAGTTTGGGAGCATATGGAAAATGTAGTAGCCAACTAGTTTTGTACACAGCACGTATACCTTGATTATAATGGCATGCTTTATGTAATGCACGACTGCCTAGTATACGCACTTGACCTGCTGTGATTGACATCATGTCCTTTATTCTATTAGATATACCATGCGTTCACTTATTATTATTTATACTTTGCTGAATCGTTGTATTCACGAGTTGTCCTTGGTCTTACAGGCTCAGATACCCAGACCGACCCCTCGTCGATCGAGCAGACTCCAAGGGAGGCCCCCGATGTCCCCTCCGGACTAGAGGAGTGGATGTAATCACTCCATTGAAGAGCCTCATGGACATATTTGCATATGGGTCTTCTTTATTTTACAATTTGTCGATGGATCCCTTCATGATTTGTATATGTCTTTTTGCTTCATTTTGTAAAACCTTTAATCTATATATGTCATCTCGTGTTTATATGTTCTGTTCTAGTATTGTTTGTGTTATGTTTTGATATCTACAGCTTCTGCGTACAGGTGTAGCACGTGTGAATTTTTCCTTGTGCGTGTGCATTTAGACTGGGTCTAAGTGTATAGGTACGGGAGTACATGTGTCATCGGTTAGGCTTTTACTAACCCCTGATCTCCTAGGCTCAGGTTATGACATACGTATTGTATGGTGTCAGAGCATTCTTGCTTAATGCTTTAGATAATAAGCATGTAGGCATGTAGGAACGTGGTAAGGATATGACTATATCTCTGTGCCTTTATAGTTTTTGGGGAACAGGGTAGTAGGGAATGCTTTGTGTTTGTGTATTAATCTCTCCCATCTTGCAGGATATGGCGTCCGGTTCAGGTATTCATAGCAATCCCGGAAATAATAAAAGCGGGTTGGCACCATCACCGCAACCAATGAGCACGGATGAGCTCATCCTCATGTTATTCCAGTCTATACAGGCTCAGTCACAGTCCATGCAGAATTTGCATGCACAGGTAGCGACCATATTAGACAGGCAAAGTCGAGCACCAGCCCAGTCTCATGTTGAGCAACATGTGGTCTTCCAACCGAAGGAAAATGACCCGAATGCACTCTATGATAAATTTCGCATGCGAAGTGCCACTGAGTTCTATGGGATGGAAGAACCACTTAAGGCGGAGCAGTGGCTACAGCAGACAGAGGACGTTTTTGAGACTGTAGTGTGCACGAACAGGCAGATGGTCAGATTGACAACCTTTATGTTCCGAGATGTTGTGAAGACCTAGTGGAAAAGCGTGAAGGACTCCTACAGAGATTTACCGAGTGTCACTGTTTGGGAGACGTTCAAGAAACAGTTTTGGCGGAAGTTTATCCCGGCTCATGTGCATAGAGCCAAGGAAGTCGAGCTCTTAGCCCTACACTAGCAGCAGAAGACAGTGGCAGAGTATGTGCACAAGTTTACATAATTGTCGCATTTTGCTCCAGATATGGTCAACACGGAAGAGAAGAAGGTGAACCGTTTTTTTGACGGCCTGAACCCTCGCTATATGACTTATGTGACAGCTTTTCAGCAACCGGCCATGTTTGATGATGCAGTGGATAGAGCCTATTCTGCTGAGGCCATCCATCAAGCCGAAAGACCTGCTGATCTGAAAAGGTAAATGCCATTTGGTGCATGGGGTCACACACAAAAAAAAGGTGAAAAGCCAGCAGGGTAATTCCAACTCTGCTCATGTGACATGTGAGCACTGTGGCAAGGGCCACAAGTCAGAGCTATGTTGGAGGAAGACAGGAGCTTGCTTCATTTGTGGCTCCAGGGATCATCTGATGGTTAGCTGCCCTAAATACAAGTCTTCCCAGCCTCCACCATCCAGTGCTACTATAGCTACAGCTTCTGGCAAATCTAGTGTGTCGGCAGCTCCAAGCAAGTCCCAGCTAGCTCGTCTCGGCCCAAAACAGTGACGTCAGATGGCTCGCACGTACACAGCCACCCATGAGAGTGCCGAGGATCCACAGGTGGTTGAAGGTACTATCTTGATTTCGTAAGTTGAAGCGTTAGCATTGTTTGATTCAGGGTCTACACCGTTGTGCATAGCACATCATTTTGCTGAGCGGTTACCGCAGCCCCCTAAGCCACTGCAGTACATGTTGGTTGTGTCCACTCCAATTGGCAATTAAGTGGAGTGTATTGTATACTACCCCCTATGCGATGTGCAAATCAAAGGTCATCAGTTGCCAGTTGATTTGATTCTGCTATCAATGCTGGACTTCAACGTGATCCTTGGAATGGATTAGCTCGCTTGATATCGTGCCTGTGTTAACTGTTACAATAGGACAATCTTCTTCGATCTAGGCAAGGGCTTCCATTTCGAGGGCGGTCAGAAGAGATACCTAAGGCGTGTTATCTCTGCTTGTAAGGCAGATCGAATGATACGCAAGGGGTGTGAAGGCTTTATTGCCTTTATCTCAGAGAAGAAAGATGCGAAGCAGCTAGGACAGATTCCGGTGGTATGTGATTTCCTAGATGTCTTTTCGATTGAGGTACCAAAATTACCTCCGGTGCGAGACGTAGAGTTTGCTATTGACCTTGCTCCACCGTCCACAGCAGACACCCTAAACCCTGAATCTTGCGATGAGTGCTCCCAGAAACAACAAGACTGTGATTGCAACCAGATCGAAAGCTTCCTAGCTGAAATCTTGCTGCATCATGCTATGTTATCACACATAAAAAGGAATCAAAGATTCAAGAAAAGCTAAAAAAGCTCACCGAAGCGGTTTTAGGGACAAACCCTATCACTCACTAGGAAAAGGATAGGTATGAGTGCAAACTCACAATTAAAGACACAGAATGAACAATTAATGGAAAAACATACCCAGCCAGCGCCAATGAACTAAAAGAAATTGGCATTCAAATAAAGGAACTCCTTGCCCAAAGGTTAATACAACCTTCTCAGAGTCCCCACAATAGTCCAGCACTTCTGGTAAACAACCATGCTGAACAACTTCGAGGAAAGGCTCGTATGGTCATTGACTACAGAGCCCTTAACAACAATCTAGTCCCAGAAACATATAAATTCCCAGATAAAATCAATTTAATCCAACTTATTGAAAAAAGAACTTAGTTCAATAAGTTTGATTGTAAATCCGGATTCTGGCAAATACAGATGCATAAAGACTCAGTCCCTTAGACAGCCTTCAGTGTCCCTAGAGGAAAATATGAGTGGATCGTCATGCCCTTTGGCCTTAGCATCGCTCCACAAGTCTTTTAAAAACGAATGGACGATATTTTTCGAGAACATTTAGACTATTGTTTAGTCTATATCAACGACATTTTAGTAGCCTCACACTCCGAACAAGAACATCTTAAGCATGTTCAAGCAATTTTGGCCAAATTCCAGAAACATGGCATAGTCATATCCCATACGAAATGAACTCTATAAAAAGGAAATTAACTTCTTAGGAGTCCATATAGAGCAAGGACAGATCACCTTGCAAGAACACATAGTTAAGAAAATTCTTGACTTCCCAGAAATTATAACCAACAGAAAACAACTGCAAAGTTATTTAGGTATCCTCAACTGTGCCAGTGACTTCATCAAAGACCTAGCCAAATACCGAGGAAACCTCTCAGCAAAAC
This sequence comes from Sextonia rubra, assembly GCA_037013555.1. NCBI lineage: Eukaryota > Viridiplantae > Streptophyta > Magnoliopsida > Laurales > Lauraceae > Sextonia > Sextonia rubra. Next base: position 15,118,501 of record JASUAD010000008.1, read on the forward strand.
TAAAGAAAACAGAACAAACCAACCCTTTCACATGGACAAAGAGAGATATAGAGATTGTTCGTAAACTAAGAGAAATAGTGAGAACTATCCCCCCTCTCAGCCTACCAAATACTGAGGACTCCTTCATCCTCAGAAGTGATGCTTCTGAGAAACAATGGGGAGTTGTTTACATGACCTATAACCCCAGGGACCTAGAAAGAAAAAGGTCTAGTTGCTGTTATAAATCGGGCACCTTCACAGCCACCCAGTGTAATTACCATGCTCATGAAAAGGAGCTTTTAGCCATTTTATTTGGGATAGAAAAATATGCCCTTTTTCTCAGACCAAAAAAGTTTCTTATAGAAACAGATTCCAAATTTGTTCAACACTTTCGAACTGCCCCTTTAAAAAGGATTACCCAGAAATGCCTAATAAACTAACACCATTTTTTAAATGAATTTGACTTTGATGTCGTCCACATCCTAGGAGAGAAAAATGAATTAGCAGATATTTTATCCAGAGAACAGATGTTTGCTAACCACTCTTCTTACTCAGAATTGTTCTTTCTTCAAAGATACAGATGCAACATGGACACGGACGGAACTCTTCTCGAGGAAGAGGAAAGGTAAGCTTGGACAGATGGGTTGATCAGCAAGCCCTCTTTCAGCAATTCTTGGAATTCCGAGAGCTCAGCCAGCTACATATCGGAGAAGGTAGCGACTCCGATACTAGCAACAATGCTCCTCCTCAGAAAACTCTCAAGACTCTTGAGACCCCAGAAAAAAAGGAAGCATGGCCATAGATTCAGGCCTCATGGAAGCCTTTAATTCCTACCCAACAAAAAAAAGAAAGCACAAAACATTATTGACAATATAGATCGGCTTCTATATCCCCCAGGCTTTACTAAAGATGAGTTCAATCCACAGAATGTGGTAGGACACGTCTTTCTCAGAAAATGTGCTTATAAAGATCAATTTCAAATTGGTCAGCTCAGAAAAGAATTCAGTAGAGAAGAACTACTGATCTCAGATAATATGTGGCAAGCTTTCGACCACGAACTCAGAATAAAATGCAAGCAGGCTATTATAGCTGCTCTCAAACACATGAGGCTTCATCGAAGTCTCATTTCCCAGGTAAGGAATGAAACCCTCAACTATGCAAAAAATTTAGCAAACTCCGTTGGGCTTGTATCCTACGCTGAAGTTGCAGGGAGTCTTAAAACACCTATCTATAGGAGATTGAACCTCAGAGTGTTTCTCTACATAGAAGCCCCTAACAAAGCCATCTTTCCAGTTGCCTGAGCAAGCACCGAAGCTACCTTAGCATTCATGCTCATGTCTCAGTTAACGTCCTATGCCTCCATCAAGGACCACATCGATTTTATCCCAGGATTTTGCCCCCATATACCTAATCTAGTGCTAAAGGGGTGCTCAGCCGATGAAGCCGGTCTTTTAGAAGATCAGCTCCTCCTTAAATATGGCTTTGTTACTTATATCAGGATTCTCAAGGAAGAACACCTAGCCATCCTCCCAGAAGCAGAAAGATGGGTTCTCCGCCATCTTGTTAAGGAGTATCCTTATGTTCTCCGAACCCAAATGCTCAATCCTTACGGGACCCCAGCCAAGCCATTCTCACTAATTCGGATTCTTGAAGAGCTACCTGAGTTAGACTGACTCTCCTCCTCTGAGGTCGAAGCTGTTGTCGAGCCCTTCTCTTATTCGAAGCTCGAACGACAAAGGATAGAGCTGATTGACCAAATCAACCATGACCTCTTGGATACCTCTAAGAAATTCTACACAGTATACCTCACAGATACAGCGGTCATCCAGACCATGGAGGTATTTGGCAACGGAACAATCGAAAAGATGAAGCCCAGCCAAGCACCTATAAAGATGAAGATTGCTTGTAGCCTCGAGACTTTTCTCAACAAAGGCCTCCGAGATCCGGAGTTGAAGAACAACATCTACAACATCTTCCGGGTTCTACAACCAGATCTAAGCATCGAAGCCCAATCCAAAGCAAGCCTGTCAGAAGAAAGCCCAGACGATATCCATCGAGAGAATTCTTCTCCTCAGCCTACGTCAACAACATGACACTCCAGCTGGCTACCTCTAGGCAAGCCGTCTTCTCAGCCTGCAGCTCCACGTGGGCCACGTGACCGTCTGTCACCTCGACTGACTCCAACACGCTTACAAAAGCAGTCAACAGTGCCTTTAGCCATTCCCAGCCAGAACGCTGCCTCCCACTACCTTATCTTCTTCACGTGGGATTGTACTTTGTAATAATTCCCTCACATGGGAACAATGTTTTTTTTTTAGGGGTCTTCATGTCTATATAAACCCCATTTGCTCCTTTTTAAAAAGACACGAGACGGAAGATTGAAGCATAGAAATAGAATAGAGAGAAGCCCTGCAGGTATGGTAGGCTAATCTCCCTCCGGAGTAGCCAGAAGGGAAAGCCATAATGTTGTAAATTTTTTCATTGTTAGTAATATGAGTTATTTCCATTTGTCTGTCAGTGTTTGGTTTTCTTTATCTTTAGTTTTAAAGCCCTAATATAATGTTACCATGGAAGTGGTTATGTATGATGGCCATAGTGAAGAGCCTATAGCCCGGTATGGACCTCGAGGACTACTTCCATTAGCCATGTGGGTGTCGAGGCGTGATGTCCGTTTGTCTGAGTACCGAGGGTGACCTTAACCGGTCGGTTTGAAGATGAGTCCATAATACATCCCCCTTTCTTAGTTTACATACTGGCCCTACAACTAAAAAACCAAAACAAAACCTTAGTACCGGAAGCACTGGTGGACCATAACCCATTTTACTAAGCTATGCAAAGATGCATAGCTTATGGTCAACCCTTATGGTTATTCTGACTTTATCAGGCTTGCTTGTTTCTTTGCATTTCTCTGCTGCTCACTCTCTGCACACTGCGCACTTTCTCTTGAATTTTTTTAGTTTTTTTTACAAAAAAAAAAAAAAAACCAACCCCCTTAAATTAGTATCGGAGCCTCAAGGTTATATCCTTGGCTCACAGCCATGAGCAGTGGCTCCAGCCACAGCTATGCCTCTGGTGACCCAGACAACCCGAGGTACTGTTTAAATCCTGAACCAGACAGTCCTCCCAGACCAGAAGCTCCTCCTACTCGAGCCTTACAACCACCATCCTTTGATGACTTCTCAGCCAGTAACCTCGAGTTATATAGACACTTTCTTTATGTAAGCATCCCAGCTTTAAAATCTTCTCTTAATAATGCTTTCCATCCTTAGTGGAATTTTCAAGTAAATTTACTTCTCAAACTAGCCAAAGAAAATAAACGGCATATGATCATAGAAGATATGCTTTATTTTCGCAAGGAAAGATTTGATATTTATCGAATCATCCGCAGAAATAAAAAATTATTAACAGAAGCTTTAAAAAGCTACCCACACAGTTAAATACTATTACACTTGGGTTCAATATCACGAACCATCTCAGTATGCTACTTGGATAGCTCCAGCCATAGATCTACAAGCCTCTGCCATGCATGCTTTACAAGCGTTTGAGCCAATATATCAATGCGCCTGTGAAAGACTAAAAGAATACGCTACCGAAAATAGATTCGGTACCTTACTGATTAATTATGCCTTTTATGGATAGATAACCAAAGAGCTTAATTAGCCGTATATATACTTGGATATATGGAAACAAAGAATACACTCTTCTTCCTGAAGACGACAGACCTCACTCTGAATGTTGGGAAACCAACAGCTCTTATCCACATGTTCGACATGTCTCAGGAATCAATCCCAGCCTCACGGACTTAGCAGGGCTAGGAAACCACTTAAATGATAAAATCTCGTGGTTATTCGAACGCTTAGGAAAAATAGGCATCTCCCAGAAAGAATGAGCAGATGAGATCAAACTACATATAGATCTCCTCGATAAGGTCATCGGCGCTATCGATGATCAAATCCCCTCTAATTCTGGGGATGCTTTTCAATCTCTTTTCGACACAGCTCAAGAAATCATAGAAACTCAAACAAAAATCTTTGATAATACTTAGCAGATTTTCAACCATCTTGAGAATATCTCCAAAACTTTTGTAGATATTGGAAAAGCTATTGGCTTAGAAATCAGTCAAGGTTCATAATGCAAGTTATACCCTCTGACTATTCGAGTTTTACAAAAGAAGTAAAAACCTCTTCTCCTGTAGAATTTTTGCAGAAAATAGAAAGTATCATCTTGAAAGGTGGAAAAAACTTTCTAATAGAAAAACATGAGTTAGAAAAGCGCTACCTCCTACCAACTCATTGATGAGTCTTTAAAAATACATATTTTCATACACATTTTGACCCATTTTAAGGACTTATTAACTTGAAAGAGCCTCATTTAGTGTGATATAATGGGTTAATTCATTTTAAATTCATTTTTATATTTTTCTGCATAAATTGCTTAAAAATCATACTTTTTGCATAAATTCATGAAACCTGCTATTTTTGAAAAGTCTATTTTTGGAAAGTTTTGTGAAAATAATTTTTCTCATGAAATAAATTGAATTCTCTTCATCATTAGGTCATTCATATAAAATCATGAAGAATGATGTACATTTTTATTATCATTTCATGAGAAATGGGCCCACAGTCATGCATATGTGATGTTAGGGGTAAAATTGTCTTTTCACATGAATTTACATATGTTTTGTAGGAAATTGATTATATGGGTCCAATTTGTAAAGAATTGAGGCAAGCAATTGATTTTCAAGAGAAAGGAGAGCAGAATTGAAGAGAAAAGGAAATTGGAAGAAAATTGTAAAAAGTCGGCTTCATGGTCCCACACGTACATGCACATGTGTGGGGCACACTTGTAAAACATCCAAGATGGGGTCCATTTATTTGTTGCACATTTTCAAGAGAATTTGAAGAGAATTTGAAGAATATCTCATCAAAGATTGACAAGGAAAGCCACATAGGAGTTCTTTTTGGAGAAGGAGAAGTTTTAATTGAAAAAAAAATAAAAAAATATCCAAACTAGCTATTCCACGTCCAAAAGAGGATTTTGGATCAAATTTTGATTGAAAAAGTAAAGGAAAAAAGTCAAGGGAGAATCATCTAGAAGATCTCTTTAAGTTCGGAGCCAACAAGGAGAACTTTCCAAAAAAGGAAAGTTGACGAAGCAATGAGATAAAAGGGGACGTTCTACACCTCATGTGGGCCAAGTTTAATTCTAAGAGAGGATTCTTATTCCTATTTTATCTCTCAAAAGATCTCAATGCAAGGTGGCAATGACAAAGAAGGAAAGAAGCATCCAAGAGGGACTTCTAGACAAAGAAAGCAATGAAAGAAGAGAAAAATAAAAAGAAAAAAAAAATCCCCATGGATATTGCACGTCCAAAGCAATGTTTGGATCCCTTTTTTCTTTCATTTTTTTAATTATTTTTAATATTTTAAAGTTTGAGAAGGAGTAGGACTTGAAAAAGTATAAATAGGGTACCCTTTTCCCATATTCTTCATGGAAGAATTACCCACCTCCCACCTCTAGATTTCTTCATCTATCTCTCCCTCTCTTGTCTCTACATCACAAGTCATCAAGGAGGCTTAGCCCTAAAGCCACACCACCAACCTTGAAGTGTCAACTAGAAGGAGGAATTCTCATCCATCCTAGTATGTAATTGTTTGCTTTTTATTTTCAATCTTTTGTAAAACAATTTCATGCTAGTAAAGTTTGTTTCTTTTCAATTGTTCTTGTCTTTGATTTTATTGTGTTCATAATTTTAGTCTTGTTTGTGATTGGGTTAATTTTTGTTCTTGTTTAAATATTGGGATAGAATTGGAATCACAACTAGTAACCCATCTTAGTAACCTTTTTAATATACTTTGTCTCTTTGGATACATTGTATGCTTGGAGGCAATGCAAGATGGAGTTAAAGAGGTTTGAGTGAAAAAAGACTAGAGGCCAATTCTGAAATTTATTTCCACATGGAATGGAAATTTATTATTCTCACTTAGATTGACGGCCTAAGATGAAGAATAAGACCCTAAGACAACACTGCTAATCTATTTTAGCCCAGATTAAGATAAGAAATTGAAAGAGCAATCTACCGCCTTTGACTTCTTGTTATTACCGCCTTTGACTTCAGTTGTTTACCGCCTTTGACTTTCGTATTATTACCGCCTTTGACTTCCTGCAATTTTATGTTATTTTCTGCACTTTTGTTATTTTCTTGTTATATTCACATGGATTTTAAGTTTTGTTTTTACATAGTTTGATGGTTGGATTAGGAATCATTACATCTATTTTCTTATCATAAGATTTTGTGCAAATTTAAGTTGATGAAAATTAAACCTTGAGATCTGAATCTAATGATTAAATTCGGATTTAATATATAAACAACATAACTTAATAGTTTCAGCAAACTGTAGAAACAGTTTTTGACAAAAAGTTCGAAGTGGGTAGACCAGTCAAATCACAATATTTTTCTTTGAAACTTGGGAAAATTAAATTTTAGGATGTGGTCTTTCATTCCCCAAAATTTCAGATCAAAATAATTTCGAAAGGTTTGTGAACCAGAGGCTTAAACTTTGCCAATCAGTCAACTCAAATCAGAATTCATGCACAGAATTTTGCAAAGTTGTCATATTCATGCATTCATAACTTTTTCGTTTTAGATCCTTTTTTAATTCCATTTTTTTTTAGTTTCTTGCATCAGTAGAGCATAAATTTCAGCCATTAAATTTAGATTTAGGATGCATTAGAATAGTTCAAATCATGCATAAAATTTGCTTCAACATACTAGTTTTTCATACTTAGAATTTTTCAGCATCTCATGGCATGCATTGCATTATTAATTTTACTAACTTTCTAATTTTAAATTTGTTTCTAGTTTTATGTTTTTTATTGTTTTAGTCAATTTTCAAATTAAATATCTTTCTAAAATTATTTTAATTGAAGGTTTTAAATTGGAAAGTTTACTAGTTTTGGAAATTCTAACCTAGGAAAGTTTCTAACATTTTTTTATTTTGTTTTTAACATTATTTAGTTTAGTAAGATTCTAATTTTAGTTTTTATTTTTGGAAGTTCTAACTTGTGTTTTAGTTTTGCAGCAACTTTAGTTTTATTTTAGGAATTTTAGATTTAGGAAAGTTTCTTTCATTGGTTTGTAACTAATTTAATTTTGGTAAGTAGGACACTTGTATTTGTTAGATTTTAATTAGGTTAGTTTTAGATTTTTATTTTAAGGCAAATCCAGTTGAAAAGGGAACCTTAAAACACATTGCTCCCTGAGGATCGACCTGGTCTCACCAGTTTTATTACTACATCGCGGTTCTGCACTTGGAACTCACGATCAAGTTTTTGGCGCCGTTGCCGGGGAGCGCCGTTTAAGGTAACTTTTCTAATTTTCCTTATTTACATTGCTTGTGGGTGTGGTTTAATTTTGGCATCTTGCTAGAAATAGGAGGACATGCGTGGAGTGCTGAGTTGCCCTAATTTGGAATAGGAATGTGCATGGAATGCTAGAAAGTACACATCACTGCTATTTTTAGAAACTTTCTAAAATCAGGAAAAGTTACTGTTTTTCAACTTGTCTCAACTTCTTTTGGGAAGAAAGTATACCAAAAGTGATCTAATCATTGTCCTTAATCTTCTCCGTGTCTAAGGAAGCCTTTGCCCCTGTAGTGCGCGACAGCTTGTCTGTTCAGGAAACTGGTCCTTCAAACGGGTCCATCTGTGACTCTACCATTTCCTGGTGGCTTACTTGGCCAAGTTTGTTTCATAGGACCAGATTGGAGACCTTGAGGAAACTTTTCAACCTTAAGGAGTTGCTTAGACGTCTTTTTTTTCTAACTTAGGTTTTTATCATTTTGTGAAAAAAAAAAAGAACAAGTTATTCCAAAAATGGATTGGTGGAAATCCACAAACATGAGGGGACTTAACAATGGGCAAATCAATAGGAATAGAACCAATGCTGATGGCCCCCCAAAGTCTTGGCGTGCCTTGTGTGAACAAGAAAGAATTGCAAAGTTACATCTAAGAAATTGTTCAGCTAGATCTTATGAATGGGAATGGGCCAATCACTATGATCATTGTTATAATGAGGAATTTATGGAAAAGTTTAATGGAATGATTAGGTCAGATAATCAACTAATAAGGGTCCCGTATGATTACCCACACCCCACACAATCATTCACTCATTATAATATGGATGTGGGATTTCCATGGTGGGCTGAATCAAATCAATGGCATTACCATAATCAAATGGGTAACATGTGTAGTCCAAATTGGGATGATCACTCACTAAACAATTGGCGTAATGGGCTGAAATGGATCATGTCTCTTCTGTTGGAAGTAGGTGGGTCTCGTGGATAGATTTTCAAAACTTTTGACCCACTTGACACAGGGATCAACTATCCATAAAACCAAATCCCAATCCAGGATGCATAACCCTCAATCTCGTGACCATGTACAATAAAAATTCTATCAGCACTAAACATCCAAAATAATCTACGACATGCAAGAAGTAGATCATACCGTTGGAGATCTGCAGTGCTCTAATGGATTTCTTCAACACCTCTTAGCCTTCCACGCTATGACCCCCGAATTGGATTTCTTTTCTCAAGAAGAATGGTGGAATCTTCAGGAGAAAATCCCAACTCGAAACTCCAAGCAACTAGAAGAGAGAAGGAGAGAGAAACTCGTGCAACTCTTGCACGAAAGGGTTTTGGGCGTAAGAGAGAGTCTTATTGGATGTCCAAGACATTTTATAGACTTTCAAATCTCTCCCTTATCTAATTGAAATAGAAGTCTTACTTCCAAAGCAATTAGCAACTTTCTCCTTTCCAAACTCTTATTTCTAGAGTTCAAGTCGGATTAGTGTTTTCCAATATCTTGGGCTAGCGTGGGGACCACTAGGGATTCCTTAGAAAGCTGGCTCCAACTGGAACACCGCGACCCCACATCTCATGTGCAATCCGGGCCCATAGTTAATTGCAAATAACACCACTATATAAATACAATTGCACTCCAGTCTTAGGAATAAATTACAATGAAGACCCTAAACTTTCCAATTACCACAAGTAGGCCCCTCTATCAATATCCGTGGATCAATTGGAATAAATCCATCTCTTCCAATCCAAGTTCCACTTCTTATTATCCTTGAGCCCCAATTAATCACAGTAATCATCAGTACCATCCAATTAACTCTTAATTGAGATGGGTGCGCACTTACTAATGACATATCCATTAATTGGCACAAGGGGATAATAGAGATAGATTCCATCTTGATCATTCAACGTTCCCACAGTTCTACTACCACATACCCAAGACACCGAGGTGTTAACCTGTAGTCGGCCTCACTCATTGATGACTCAAAGCAAATGAATAGATAGAAACTTGAGTTCGTCAATGTCTCAGGATTGAGAGCCTATTGCAAGGGAATTATGAGAGCATACCTTATTATTGAGACGGAATTCCATAAGGCGCATCTCATGGTCCTTCAATACATCCAATGTACCAGCACCATGATCCAGAATCTTACATTCTGATGATTGAGACAAATCACACTATCTCATAGTGATCAAAGTGCTGCAACCTTATCAAATGAGATGCCCAATCTCATTATTGGTTGTGAAGCTATTTTAAGCATAAGATTTGTGATATATATCTCCCGCGTGTGGATCTCATCCATGCACATATATCACATCTAATATACTAATGGGATCCGGTTCAACTCATGAACCATCATGTCATACATATTGGTCATGTGCATGAAGTAGTAAAATAACATTCATCTCATGAAAGTAAAGCATGATTTTATTGATAAATAAAGAAATTAATCAATTTATTACATCAACTGATGGATTGAGTCCACAAAAACTAACATCTTTTCCCAGAAATTTACTCTGGCAGGGTCGTATGACTATCCCTCGTAGGATACATCATATGTACCCCCTTCTTTTCCCTGGTCATATGCACCACATGATTCCCGACCACCTGAATGGTCATATGAACCACCACCAACCCTGAAAAATTCTTTGGAGAATACTTTAGCCAAATTGGTTGAGTTCACAGAAATTACCATGCAAATCATACAAAAAAAATGAACACAACATGAAAAGCCTAATGACTTCGATTAATCAAACAAGGCTTGAAATGAGAAAACAAAATGCCGTCGTTGGAATTAAAAATGATCCTACATTCATTAAAGAACTCGTAGATATGGATCACACAAACACACAGTGGATATCCAAGGGTGTACATGAGTACATGGATGATGGGGCGATGCATGAACCAATTAATGAATCACATGAGCCTGTGTGCCCCACTTTTCCTTTGTACTGGCCATTCCACTTCATTAAAGAGGAATCTATGCCCTTTTACATAAATCCTTTCTATGATTCAGATTCCTCTAATGAATTTGTCATTGCAGTCTTTTACAAATTTGATGTTCCTACAATTGAGGAAACTACAAATGGACCTACTGAGCCTCAAAAGGAAGATTACTATTGGGAGGATGACCCCATTTTTCATATTTCTGAGTCGGATAATCTGGACTCTTTAGAATCATGTACTGACTTCTTCATGAAATCTGATGATCCAACCCTTAGAGAAATTGCCCTCGCATTTCTTGGCCCTCAATGTTATTCAGAAAAACTTGCAGAATTGGAGAATAGTGGTCCCATTCAGACACCCGAGTCCGACAATTTGGAATCCTTTGCGCTCATGCCTAAACAGACTGTGCAAATCAATTTAAAAGAATTTGTGGCACGCAAGGACTTAGGGCCACCTAGCTGTTCATTGCATCCTCTCCTCTCTTTCAAATATCCATTTTTAAGGGAGGAGGAAGAAATTTTCTTTATGGTCCCTTCTTCACACAGTCTACAGAAATATGCAATCCTCATGGTTTCATCTCTTTCTGTGCTTCTTGTAAACTGTGTGGAGGAAATTTTCATTTGGGATCCGGGTGGACTCATGATTTCGAATCCAGTAGTGTAGGTTTCTGTTTCTTTTCTTTTTAGAGTAGATATTTCCTTTTAGAGTAGCTTCTTGTCTTTTTGTTCTTGTTTTTCTGTTTTGTCTAACTTTGGACAGGGAGCAGCTCGAACACATCTTCAGGTGACTTTTTCTCTCTACTCTCATTTACATTTATATTTCCTCATGTTATTTTTACAGTTCTACGTTGCATGCATAAACATCGAGGACGATGTTCATCTTAGGATGGGGGTGGGAACAAGCACGCTTGTCCAATTTTAGACAAAATTTGTTTTTGATTTTTCTATCACTTTTATCATTTTAGTCAGTTTTTAATGATTGTAGTTTTTTTAAAAAAACAAAAAAATATTAGGACAGGGAATTTTTTTTTCGTTGGTATTTATTTTTCATTTTGGAAAAGAAAATTTTTAAAAGAATTGAAGCGATTTGAAGATATATAGAAATATGGAATTTTGATACATTTGGAAGGAAGTAAAAAGAAAGTTTGCATTTTCTAAAGGAGAAAACCTATCAGAAGATTACCAAAACTTGCTCTTCACATACATACGCGTATACATTTTTCGAAATTTCGGATATAAAGCTTTGATGCTATTTGTTTTTGGAATTTTTTTTGGAGAATACAATGTGAACTTGAAATTTAGTTTGTAGAATATTTTTGGAACCAAAATGAATTAATTCGAGTGAAATGAGAATTGCCACCTAGTGTTTACTTTGGTTAAAAAAAAAGAAGAAAAAAGAGTGAAAATAAAAGAGAGCATATAATGAGCAATTTATTACTAGTTTGGGTTCGTAGCCTTTTTAACTCGAGCTAGTAAGCCCGGAGGGATATTTCCATATCTAGTGCCCTAAAGCCATCTGGTTTGGGAGTCATTGGCCTAACGCTCACTACATAGGTTAATTAGAAAGCTTAAGGGACCTAAACACTACACAGTCACAGGAAAGAAAAGAAAAACAAAAGAAAATAAAGATGAATTATGGCCCAACGAGTGTCCGTAAAAATTTTCAAGGGATATGTGCGGAAAAGCATAAGGACTAAGTTTGCTCCTTAGATCCCAACTTTTGCTATATCATATGAACTTGGAAAATTCTACGTTGGAAAAAATAAGAGAGTGAAGAGTGTCCATAAGAGTTTGCAAAGGAGTATGTGCGGGGAAGGACAAGGACTAGATTTGGTCTTTGAATTCTAACTTTTCTTATATCGTATGAGAACTCTTGCATCGGAAAAAGATGGTGAGAGAAAAAGAGGCCAACCGAAGTAAATAGTAAAGTGACAGCTATCTTAGTAACTCTGAGAGGAAATTTCTTTTTGCTAAATTTCAGGGGATCAGACTATTTGAAGGAAAAATTCTGTTTTTGCAGCATTATTGTAAAATATCCGAAGTAGATTTTTGATGTATACAGTTTCCCACAATGCACGCAAGTTGGTTTGAATTTGAGAAAGTTTTTGAGAATAGAATTGTGGACCGGAATTTGAAAAGTCTGAAAGTGTAATTATTCCAGATTTCGAAAATATCTGATATGAGTGAATTTTCTTTTGGGGAATTTCTTTTCGCTTTTATTCATTTTTTTTCTTCATTAAAAAAAAGAAGAGAATTTTATAGGTATATTCACTGCAAACCCTCATGAGGCACAACTCGTCCACTAGGGGGAACCTAGGGGTTTAAGGGCTTGCTGCATACGCTAAATGCAGTCGAAAGTGTTAGCAAAAGTGGCGTTGCATTCATGTTTAGTTTTATTGCATTGCATTAGCTTAAGATTAGATTAGGTTAGGATGAAAACCTCATATTTTATCACATTTTTTTGCTAGGGACTAGCAAAACGCTGGTTGGGGGGTGTGATGAGTCTTTAAAAATACATATTTTCATACACATTTTGGCCCATTTTAAGGACTTATTAACTTGAAAGAGCCTCATTTAGTGTGATATAATGGGTTAATTCATTTTAAATTCATTTTTATATTTTTCTGCATAAATTGCTTAAAAATCATACTTTTTGCATAAATTCATGAAACCTGCTATTTTTGAAAAGTCTATTTTTGGAAAGTTTTGTGAAAATAATTTTTCTCATGAAATAAATTGAATTCTCTTCATCATTAGGTCATTCATATAAAATCATGAAGAATGATGTACATTTTTATTACCATTTCATGAGAAATGGGCCCACAGTCATGCATATGTGATGTTAGGGGTAAAATTGTCTTTTCACATGAATTCACATATGTTTTGTAGGAAATTGATTATATGGGTCCAATTTGTAAAGAATTGAGGCAAGCAATTGATTTTCAAGAGAAAGGAGAGCAGAATTGAAGAGAAAAGGAAATTGGAAGAAAATTGTAAAAAGTCGGCTTCATGGTCCCACACGTACATGCACATGTGTGGGGCACACTTGTAAAACATCCAAGATGGGGTCCATTTATTTTTTGCACATTTTCAAGAGATTTTGAAGAGAATTTGAAGAATATCTCATCAAAGATTGGCAAGGAAAGCCACATAGGAGTTCTTTTTGGAGAAGGAGAAGTTTTAATTGAAAAAAAAATAAAAAAATATCCAAACTAGCTATTCCACGTCCAAAAGAGGATTTTGGATCAGATTTTGATTGAAAAAGTAAAGGAAAAAAATCAAGGGAGAATTATCTAGAAGATCTCCTCAAGTTCGGAGCCAACAAGGAGAACTTTCCAAAAAAGGAAAGTTGACGATGCAAAGAGATAAAAGGGGAAGTTCTACACCTCAGGTGGGCCAAGTTTGATTCTAAGAGAGGATTCTTATCCCTATTTTATCTCTCAAAAGATCTCAATGCAAGGTGGCAATGACAAAGAAGGAAAGAAGCATCCAAGAGGGACTTCTAGACAAAGAAAGCAAGGAAAGAAGAGAAAAATAAAAAGAATAAAAATCCCCAAGGATATTGCACGTCCAAAGCATTGTTTGGAACCCTTTTTTCTTTCATTTTTTTAATTTTTTTTAATATTTTAAAGTTTGAGAAGGAGTAGGACTTGAAAAAGTATAAATAGGGTACCCTTTTCCCATATTCTTCATGGAAGAATTACCCACCTCCCACCTCTAGATTTCTTCATCTATCTCTCCCTCTCTTGTCTATACATCTTAAGTCATCAAGGAGGCTTAGCCCTAAAGCCACACCACCAACCTTGAAGTGTCATCTAGAAGGAGGAATTCTCATCCATCCTAGTATGTAATTATTTGCTTTTTATTTTCAATCTTTTGTAAAACAATTTCATGCTAGTAAAGTTTGTTTCTTTTCAATTGTTCTTGTCTTTGATTTTATGGTGTTCATAATTTTAGTCTTGTTTGTGATTGGGTTAATTTTTGTTCTTGTTTAAATATTGGGATAGAATTGGAATCACAACTAGTAACCCATCTTAGTAACCTTTTTAATATACTTTGTCTCTTTGGATACATTGTATGTTTGGAGGCAATGCAAGATGGAGTTAAAGAGGTTTGAGTGAAAAATGACTAGAGGCCAATTCTGAAATTTATTTTTACATGGAATGGAAATTTATTATTCTCACTTAGATTGACGACCTAAGATGAAGAATAAGACCCTAAGACAACGCTGCTGATCTATTTTAGCTCAGATTAAGATAAGAAATTGAAAGAGCAATCTACCGCCTTTGAGTTCTTGTTATTACCGCCTTTGACTTCAGTTGTTTACCGCCTTTGACTTTCGTATTATTACCGCCTTTGACTTCCTGTAATTTTATATTATTTTCTGCACTTTTGTTATTTTCTTGTTATATTCACATGGATTTTAAGTTTTGTTTTTGCATAGTTTGATGGTTGGATTAGGAATCATTACATCTATTTTCTTATCATAAGATTTTGTGCAAATTTAAGTTGATGAAAATTAAACCTTCAGATCTGAATCTAATGATTAAATTCGGATTTAATATATAAACAGCATAACTTAATAGTTTCAGCAAACTATAGAAACAGTTTTTGGCAAAAAGTTCAGAGTGGGTAGACCAGTCAAATCACAATATTTTTCTTTGAAACTTGGGAAAATTAAAATTTAGGATGTGATCTTTCATTCCGCAAAATTTCAGATCAAAATAATTTCGAAAGGCTTGTGAACCAGAGGCTTAAACTTTGCCAATCAGTCAACTCGAATCAGAATTCATGCACAGAATTTTGCAAAGTTATCATATTCATGAATTCATAACTTTTTCGTTTTAGATCCTTTTTTAATTCCATTTTTTTGTTAGTTTCTTGCATCAGTAGAGCATAAATTTCAGCCATTAAATTTAAATTTAGTATGCATTAGAATAGTTCAAATCATGCATAAAATTTGCTTCAACATACTAGTTTTTCATACTTAGAATTTTCCAGCATCTCATGGCATGCATTGCATTATTAATTTTACTAACTTTCTAATTTTAAATTTGTTTCTAGTTTTATGTTTTTGATTGTTTTAGTTAATTTTCAAATTAAATATCTTTCTAAAATTATTTTAATTGAAGGTTTTAAATTGGAAAGTTTACTAGTTTTGGAAATTCTAACCTAGGAAAGTTTCTAACTTCTTTTTATTTTGTTTTTAACATTATTTAGTTTAGTAAGATTCTAATTTTAGTTTTTATTTTTGGAAGTTCTAACTTGTGTTTTAGTTTTGCAGCAACTTTAGTTTTATTTTAGGAATTTTAGATTTAGGAAAGTTTCTTTCATTGGTTTGTAACTAATTTAATTTTGGTAAGTAGGACACTTGTATTTGTTAGATTTTAATTAGGTTAGTTTTAGATTTTTATTTTAAGGCAAGTCCAGTTGAAAAGGGAACCTTAAAACACATTGCTCCCTGAGGATCGACCTAGTCTCACCAGTTTTATTACTACATCGCGGTTCTGCACTTGGAACTCACGATCACTCACGCAGCTCATTGGAAATAATCAGAACTTCCTATCCTTTGGTTTAATCCAACTCAGAGAAGAACTCATCGAGTTCGAAAAACTCAAGAGTTATAACCAAGAAAATCTCCATAAAGGTCTTGAAAAATTTTAGCAAGTCTTTACAGAGTACCAATATAATTTAAATAAGGGTTTTGTTTCCCTCTCATCCCAGTTCCGGGAAAACAATCGCCTATAAGACTCTCTGACCTAGACCATATCCGGTTTAAAAGACAAAATTGCTGACCAAGAACCCTTGCTTCAGCACTATTTTAACCTCTTAATAACTTAGTTGGAAAAACTAAAGCGTCTCTTGAAAGAAGAACGTTTTCCCAGCCAAATAATTGAATTAATAAGAAATAGTTTAGACCATTTTGACAGAAATGTCAAATTAATGGAAGAAGCTTGCTCCTCGCTAGCTTCTAGTCTAAACAATCTCAGTACCTCCTTTGATCAATCTCAAAAAGAAATTCAAAATCAATTGAACCTACAGACCACCATGATCAAAGAAATCGATGATAAAGTCTGCCGTTTAGAACAAAAGGAAGACTTAGACACAGCTCTAAGAGAAAAAAAATTTTCTTCTCTTAAAAACCAGATACAAAGTCTTACTCCTAAGACTATGACACAGAAACCGACTATCAACATTAGTCCTCAGCTCCAGCCTCCTAATCCTCCTATAGGACGCTCTTAGAATAACATGATACACGTTAAAAAGCTTGGCCAGAACATAAAAGCCAAATATTTAGATAATAAACATCAAATGAATTGGTCAAACATTGGCAACCCAGAATGGGAAATAATAGAATCATCAATTAATAACCAAACACTTCCCCCAGTCAGATATAGAGATCTGTTCAAGGACGGAATTACTCCCAAAGGAAACTCCTACAAGCTTACTAAATGAAGTAACCACGTCACAGTCAGCAAACTCTATGAGAAGATTAATGTCTTCAACCCAGTCTGGACACAAGCCAGGAAAAGTCAAGGTTTTCGATACCTTACACAAGGACTTTTCCAGTGTAGAATTCAAGGTCTACACCTCCCAGATCCGCGAATACGAGTCTGCCTAGTTCTCGTAGATGAAAGAAATACTGTCTTTAGGGATAGTATTATTGGAATAGGACAACTCAACCTAAGCAACAACATTGCCTATGTCAACGTCATCCTAGGTTATGTGATGCCAATAGATGCAGCACATAATTTCAAACTCATTGTTAACACCCAAGGCTATGAACAATACATAGTTAGTGACGGAATTCGTTCAGTAGAATTCCAAAGCTACTATATGTTCTGTCAACACTCTCAGGATGGTCTTCTTCCTCACATTCCTAAAGGATGAATAAATGAAGAAATTCTCATTCGGACCTCTAGAGAAATGGAAGATTATACCTTTCACAGAATTCCTACAAAAGAAATGTTTTTAGAAGATAACCTACGTCTATGGGATTTTCCAGAAATCATCCCTATCAAGCAAAAATACAATATGCTTGATTTCATCCATCAAGAGGGCAACTCAGTCTCCTTAAAATTTTGAAAACCCAGTAAGGTCTCCGACACCTCCCTTCAAACAAGAGAAGAAAACTTTAGACGACCTTTCTCTTGGGCTAACAAACCTCTTGGCTATTCTCAAATAACGAGTCCCTCCCTTGCTAGACAAAGCTTTAGTGGAGAGGCCTCTTCTTCAAAAAAGAAACCCTTTGTTAACCTTCAAAGGTCATAATCAAACAAAGGGAATCCTTCCCCCCAGATTAATACAAACATGTTTTATTTTAATAGAGCAAAAAATTTTGCAAAACTAGAACTTCTCTTACAAGGGAAACCACTTCCTGATGAAGAAAGTTCCCCAGAGAAAGAATTAAAACATAAAACATCTCAGAGTCTTAAAATCAACATGGCCCGTGTTGATGATGATCTAAACCGAACTCAACGCCCTGACATTGAGTTCAAAATCCCAGTCTTTCCAAAAGAAGAAAAGAAACCAACAACCTCAAGGTTGTTTGAAGGAAAAACAACTATGGCAGAAAAGGCCATAAACCCCATAGGTATCAAGCTTAACCTAGATGGAGTTAGAGACATCAAAAACGCTCTAAAAAAATGAAAGGAACAAATGGAAATTTGTTTCAGCCTAAACTCCACCTGGAATACTGACAGTTGTCATAGTTATGCTGAACTTTCCCTAGAAGGAAACGTTAAGCAATATATAAAGTTCCTAAAAAAAGGAACAACCCCAGAACATCGCACTCTCTTGGAAACATATCAAACCACATACCAAGAAAGTCGAAACATAGACGGCTATGTTTTCTTGATTTCAAAGGAATTTATAGGACAATCACAGACCAACAATTTTAATGAAGAACAACAACAAGCAAAATATAAGCTTGCCCAGCTAAATATTTGTAAACCCAAATATTTAGAAGAATACAGCAACAACTTTAGATCTCTCTTCTATTTCTGTGAAGACGAGAATCTTAAAGATGAATACTTTAGAAAAATTCCTATTATAGGAAATACTATCTTCCAGGCCTACCAGAAATGGCAAGGAAGATTTACTAGAAATAGATATTTGAAGGATAATTCTTTAGGAGAAAGAATTACCTTCACACAAGACTACATAGCTCAGAAGAAGAAAGATCATAAAGAGCGCAAACTCATTGAAATGACCTTTTCCGAAATCTCTTTAAAAGACGAAAGAAATTCTAACCCCGCTATTCAGTGGGGATGCTCTGAAAATAAATCCTACAAAGGATTTAAGAAAAAGAAGATAATTAATACATTTTCTAGCCCCAGAAAGCGGAAATACAAATTCCAAAAATCAACAACGTTCAAAAACCTAGAAAAAAGATTTGAACGCAATAAGAGCCGTAGGTATTGGAAAAGGAATACCTCTTCAAGAAAAAAGGTTCCTAATTACAGGAAATCCAGCATAGCTAAAACTGAGGATAAGTCTAAGCAGGAATGTTGGACTTGCAGAAAACCAGGACATTTTGCTCCTAAATTCCCAGACAAGGAAAAGAAACAACTCCGAGTTAACATTGTTGAGGCAATGCTATCCTCAACAGATCTTCTCGATCTAGATGTTCTTTATCCCTCTGAAATTCAGGATATCGACTCGGATTCAGTCTATTCTGCTGTCACAGACTCATCCTCTTCCTCTGAAGAAAATGAGAACATAAACACAGACAAGGACTTCTTCGAAGACTTTAACCCAGAAACCTTCTGCAATATGGCCATAATAAAGGACGATGTAGAATGCTCCTCTAAATACTCTTCATATCTAAAATATGAAGATTAAGAAACAATATGGACTTGCTAAGACTAGTCAGTTAAATCATGGAAATATCGTACTCCACTCCTAGACAAGATTCCAATAATCTTTGAAGCCATAACCTCCTCAGAACCACATCTCTGCGAAGAATGTGGTCTTCCTACAACAACGGGAAAAGCCGAAGAAGATATTTTCTTTGTAAGCAAAGAATATTCTCTTCACTATCATAAAACGTGTTTTCTCCTAGTCATTTATGATAATCGAGGAAGCAAATCTAAAGATACTGCTCTCCGCCTTCTAGTGACTTCTGGAAGGAAGTTGAAGAATATCGGTTCTCGTTGGCGCATCAACAATGAACCTTTCTCGCACAGCGCAAACAACCTTCTATTAAAATAGAAGAACCTGTTACACGAATTGCTAATAGTCAGGAAACTAATGTAGCCCTTGTACTCTAGCAACAGATTCCTTACCCTCAGTCTCATTCTATGGGCACCGGCGCTCTCCTGTATGTACGCCTACCCATTGCCAATCTGAATGGTCGTCTTCTCGACGCCCTTCTAGACACTGGCAGCAATACATCTTTAATACAAAAAGGAGTAATCCCAAAATGCTACATGCAACTACCAAACTACCCCATGCGTGGTACAAATGCTAATGGTTCCGAGTTCACCATCGAGCGAGTAACTCGTTCTCTGTTGATCCAAGCCGCCCAAACTTTCCATAAAATTCAATTTTGGGAATTAGAAAAACTTGGTGCCGAAGATTCTATTTTTGGACTTGATTTCCTCGAAACATTTGACTCCTGTCAAATTTCTTTCTCCAACCCTATCACCCTTACACTGCAGCTTGCACCACGGCCGCCTTTACACTTGGCCCTCTATACTGGCCGCTAACTCTCAGAGCTTCACGCGCTTGAGCGTGGTGATCCTCCTCCTCCACCGTCCACAGCAGACACCCTAAACCCTAAATCTTGCGATGAGTGCTCCCAGAAACAATAAGACTGCGATTGCAACCAGATCAAAAGCTTCTTAGCTGAAATCTTGCTGCATCATGCTAAGTTATCTCAGCATAAAAAGGAATCAAAGATTCAAGAAAAGCTCAGTACCGTATGGCCCCAGCCGAATTATCAGAATTGAAGAAGCAATTACAAGAGCTTTTGGACAAGGGTTTTATTCGCACAAGCGTCTCACCTTGGGGAGCGCCGGTAATGTTTGATAAAAGAAGGATGGTACCTTTCGAATGTGCATAGACTACCGGCAACTGAACAAAGTGACAATAAAGAACAAATATCCCCTACCCTGGATCGATGAGTTGTTTGATCAACTTACTTCTATAAGATTGATTTGAGATTTGGGTATCACCAGCTGAGGGTGAAGGAAGATGACATCCCTAAAACTGCCTTCAGGACATGGTATGGACATTATGAATTCCTCGTGATGCCTTTTGGACTAACTAATGCACCTGCAATGTTTATGGCTTTGATGAATTAGATTTTTGCTCCTGTCTTGGACTAGTTCGTAGTTTTTTTTATTGATGATATTTTGATCTACTCTAAATCAGTGGAGGAGCATAGGGAGCACTTGAAGAAAGCCTTGACCTTGTTAAGAGATCATCGATTGTACGCCAAGTTGTCGAAATGTGATTTTTTGCTTGAGCAGGTTGCATTTTTGGTTCATCTCATTTCACGAGAGGGATTGGCAGTTGATCCAACTAAGGTAGAGGTAGTTGTAAGTTGGGCCAGCCCAAAGGCAGTGACCGAGGTTTGGAGTTTTCTTGGACTAGCAGGTTATTATCGTAGATTTGTCTAGATTTTAGCTAAGATCTCTTCTCTTTTGACTAAGTTGACTCAGAAGAATGTGCCTTTTGATTGGACTGAGGAGTGTGAAGCCATCTTTCAGACCTTGAAGGATAAGTTGACAACAGCCCCGGTGGTAGCCTTACCAGATGGTAATGAAGGGTTTGTGATATATTCAGATGCTTCTCGAGTTGGTCTAGGCTGTGTGTTGATGCAACACGGGAAGGTAATTGCATATGGATCGAGGTACCTTCGAGAGCATGAGAAGAATTTCGCCACTCATGATTTAGAACTGGCAACCATCGTGTTTGCGTTAAAGCTTTGGAGACATGATTTGTATGGCATGAGATTCGAGGTACATTCAGATCATCACAGTTTGCAATACTTATTCACGCAGCAGGAGCTGAATATGAGACAGCACTGATGGCTTGAGCTCATCAAGGATTATGACTTCCCGATCAAGTATCAGCCAGGAAAGGGTAATGTGGTGGCATATGCACTTAGCAGGAAATTAGAGTCAGTACAGCTATTGAGCAGTTTTCTTTTGATGATACATGATCAACCTGTTGAGGTGAGACTGGTGGATGAGTATGTGACATTGGTTAGTACGCTAGTTTTTCAGCCTGAGATGATTCAGCAGATTAAAGATAGGCAATTTGAATATCTCACCTTTAAGCGCATTCATGATCATATTGGAGACAAACCCGATTTCAAACTGGAGGATAGTGTACTCTAATTTCGGAGCAGACTGTGTGTCCCTGCAGTCGATGATTTCAAGGAGAAATTGATGAATGAAGCACACTATGCTAGATACGCGATGCACCCGTGAAACATGAAGATGTACCAGAACCTGAAAGATTATTTCTGGTGGAATAATATGAAGAGGGAAATAGCAGGGTTCGTCGCCCGATGCTTGACATGTCAGAAAGTGAAAGCAGATCATCAGCGACCTCCAGGTTCGTTGCACCTATTGCATATACCTCAGTGGAAGTGGGAGCACATTACCATGGACTTCGTTTCGGAGTTACCACCAAGGAGCAAGAAAAAGCAATGCCGTTTGGATAATCATAGATAGGTTGACGAAGTCAGCCCATTTCATTCAATTCTAGAAGGGTAAGACATTTTCAGAAATGGCGAGGAAGTTCGTGGATGAAATCATGAGGCTCCATGGTACGCTAGTATCGATTGTGTCCGATCATGACAGCCACTTTGTTTCATCGTTCTGGAAAGCATTCCAAGCAGCTATGGCTATGAAATTGAGTTTCAGCACAGCATATCACCTGCAGATGGATGGACAATCAGAACAGACGATTCAGACCTTGGAGGAGATGTTAGGGCCAGCGTGTTGAGTTATTAAAAGGAATGGGATGCCTATCTCTCGTTATGCGAATTTGCCTACAATAACAGTTTCCACAAGAGTATTGGAATGGCGCCATATGAAGCTCTCTATGGATGCAAGTGTAGAAGCCCAGTATGTTGGGAAGAAGTTGGAACGTGAAGTTTTTACGGGCTGACGATCATCGTTGAAACTACGGAGAAAGTAAGGAAAGCAATCGAGAATTTGAAAGTTGCTCGGTCAAGACAGAAGAGTTATGCAGACACTCGCAGAAAACCATTGGAGTGGCTTTTTCTGAAGGTCTCGCTGATGAAAGGTACGATCCGTTTCGGTCAGAAAGGCAAGTTAACTCCGAGATATGTCCTACCATTCAAGATCAAGAGCAGGATTGGTGATCTGGCTTACCAAGTAGCTCTTCCAGTAGAGTTTTCAGGAGTACATGATGTATTCCATGTTTCGATGCTTCGAAAGTATGTTCATGACCCTTCCCACGTCATTCATTACGACGATATATAGATCCAGCCGAATGCTATTTATGTTGAGCGACCGCTTCGTCTCGTGGGAACCCCAGAACAGATACTACGCACCAGGACAATCTGATGGGTCAAAGTGCTATGGGAGCATCATAGTTCAGATGAAGCTACCTGGAGTTGGAAGAGCAAATGGCGCAACAATATCTTGACCTATTTACTCAGGTATGTGTGTTCATTCCGAGGATGGAATGATTCCTAAGTTGGGGAGGATGTAACACTCCAACCCAGCTTAACCCCGTTTAGCAACTAATTAATGAGGCATTACTTGTTAGTTGTGTTTTGCTTTTGTTTTGGTTTTGTGGTAAGTCATGGA
This sequence comes from Sextonia rubra, assembly GCA_037013555.1. Classification (NCBI taxonomy): domain Eukaryota; kingdom Viridiplantae; phylum Streptophyta; class Magnoliopsida; order Laurales; family Lauraceae; genus Sextonia; species Sextonia rubra. Next base: position 15,141,581 of record JASUAD010000008.1, read on the forward strand.
TAGGTAGTTGGGTTGAGTTTGACCTGGTTTAAGGAGACCAAGCCCTTTTTCGTAATTTTAGCTTTCATACGACATAGTCATTCATGCAGCACTTTGGCGTCAACACGTGTTTTTTATTGAGCTCATTGATTTCCGTAACTGCCCCGTTTGCCAAAGATGTCAATTGTTTTAGTTAGACCGTCATTTCACTCGAACTGTAATTAGCCTTAACTCTTGGCCTTTCTTACAATTTCCCTCATCCTTATCTTATATAACGTTTGAGCACTGACTTTCTTCCTCACTCTCTTCTCTCACGTTGAAGTCTCTCTCATTCTCGATTTTTCCTCTGTCTCTTCTCCTTGAGTAAGCCAATCTAGAAGGGGAATTGAGATCATCTTATCTGCTCTTCTTCCTCGTGTGATTCAAGGTATGCATGGGTGTTGGTTTTCTTCTTTCCTTTCTTTTTCTCGTTCTCCATGGCTGTGCTCATGAGTTCTCTCTCGCTTTCTCATACATGATAGCCTTGAATCGTGTTTGGATGTCAATTGAGCCCAGGGACAACAGTTGGTGTGTTAGAACTCAGTTGGGGCAAATATAAGGATAATTTGCAGGAACCATGTTGGTAGGTGGTTGATTGTTACTAAATTTGATGATCGTGTATGGGGAATATGGTTACATCCCAAATTATGTTCATTTCCATCATTTTGATGTAAATGTTACTCTAATTGCACATTTCCAGTGATTCTGCAACAGATTAAAAATCAACCCAGCATAATCATGGCTAAGCCATGAAATGTGCTACGGCTGAGCTGTCAAGTGCACTATCGCTAAGCCGTAAACCCAGCCGTAGATCAATACAGGGTGTGTCTTAAAAATAACTGAGAGTATGTAAATTTGCAGCTCTTCTACGGCCCATCCACCGCTAAGCCATGAAGCCTTCTACGGCTAAGCCGTAAGGTCACCCACGGCTGAGCTGGATGACTTGAAACTAGTAAAAAATAAGGAAGAAATGAGACCTTGTAGGACCTTTGAAGTAGAAGGTAGGCAACCTTGACTTGCCCAATGGATTATGATCAAACGACGTGAATGATCTCGAGGGCTGCAAATCATTCATGTTCGTTATCCAGTTATGAAGCACCTCCCCATGGGTGTTGGTTTAAGGGACTTCGGTGCACCAGATGATACAATGCAACACTGGACAACGGTGCATCGGATAAGTTAAAACTACATCATCATGCACGTTAGGAACACTGGATAACTAGATTAGCGTCGGATAGTAATGATCTTGACTCGATAATGATGGATTTGCATGACATTTTGCATGATAATCATTGATCTCCATTCTTCAGCATGATTGATGGGTTTTTGTTTACACGTGGTGGCTTATTTGCTATGTTTCTAGCACCTTGAGTATGTACGTATGTTAATGAGTATGCACGTACGATATATGTTCTTGTGTATGCACGTATGATATGCTTGTCACGATATGCACGGTCTACTTAGGGTTTAGTACATGATTGACTCTGTATCGTCAGGCACTACTCAGCCTAAGCCTTAGTATGCCAAATGGGGTGACTTTGGCATAGTTTATATGGCCCTGCTACAGTAAGGATACGTCTTAGGGAATCGGGAGCCCAGGAACCCGAGACCCATTCGCACCCTGGCCCAATCGATGGTGTTCTCAATGTGGATATAAGATCCCTATTTTGGGAGAATATGGCAAATGTAGTAGCCAACTAGTTATATACACAGCACGTACACCTTGATTCTAATGGCATGTTTTATGTAATGCACGACTGCCTAGTATACGCAATTAACCTGCTATGATTGACATTATGTCCTTTATTCTATTAGATACACCATGCGTTCACTTATTATTGTTTATACTTTGCTGAATCATTGTATTCACGAGTTGTCTTTGCTGTTCAGGCTCAGATACCCAGACCTTCCCCTCGTTGGTCAACCAAACTCCAAGAAAGGCCCCCGATGTCCCCTCCGGACTAGAGGAGTGGATGTAATCACTCCATCGGAGAGCGTCATGGACATATTTGCATATAGATCTTCTTTATTTTGCGATTTGTCGATGGATCCCTTCATGATTTTTATATGTATTTTTGCTTCATTTTGTAAAACCTTTAATCTATGTATGTCATCTCTTGTTTATATGCTCTGTTCTAGTATTGTTGTATTGTTTGTGTTATGTTTTCATATCTACAGCTTCTGTGTACAGGTGTAGCATATGTGAATCTTCCCTTGTGCGTATACATTTAGACTGGGTCTAACTGTGTAGGCACGGGAGTACGTGTGTTATCAGTTAGGCTTTTATTAACCCCCGATCTCCTGGGCTCGGGTTGTGACAACCATGCCCTCATCGACCGATCCAATATCCCAGCAAGGACTACTCCTATCTCACAAACAGAGAGTGAATGGTTAGTTTTGATTGGGCCTTCTAACGGGGTCTACAGCAGGAACACTGTAGTTGAGATTGAGTCGTACATGCCTTCCTGATGTGGGTAGCAGTTTGTGTTTCTCAAGGCATCTTAAGGAGCCGAGGTAGCTTGAGGGGTGGCCAAGGTACATTGTTGGATGCTCGGAATGTGTGAATATTTTTCAATACTATAAACACGGGTGCAACGTTCCTTTAGCATTAGGAGGAGGATGCTAAGGTGACTTCTGGCCCTGCCCAGTGGTTTGCGAAGAGTTGTTTGGCTCTTCGTGAGATTAAAAGAAGTAGCATTTAGAAGGGTATCTTTAGGATGGCAGAGGTTAATACTAAGAAGCCCACCAATAGAGCTTATAAGCAGTACATTTGGGGCCAACCTCCTTTACTTATTGGATATCATCACGATGAGGACACTTGTTGTGCTTTTACAGATCTAGCTATGGAGTCTCTTCGTGCTATCAATTCTTTAGTTTCTTCCCCATCTGCTTAAGCTACCCACGATTTTTCTTCTAATTTTGCTCCGAAAACAATGACTAAGTCAGTCCCTGGTGACTCACGGAAGAAGAAAGTGGATGGTTCTAAACCCCATGTTGTTGAGCATAGGAGTGCCTAGCGTTCAAAGACTTGCAAGTCTGCCCAACTTGCTGTAGGTGAGTTTGTTCGTTCTTTTCCTTGTTTCTTTTAGTTATTATCAGTATAAACTTTGTGAGGACTTTTATTCTTTCTTTTGTAAAAATAGAAGTGTCTGTTTTGGAATAAGAGGTGATGACAAGCCTTGTGATAGTTACTTTTGAGGATTATGGTGTCTGTATTACTTTCCTCTCTTTTCATATCTTCATTAGTCTTTGTCTTCCTTTGTTCTAACAATGTTTTCCTTAACTTTTTTATTCAGAATCCAAAGGAAACGGTCAGATTTTAGGAAGTAGCCCTCCATGATCTATGCAAATCCTTTGTCATATTCCGGAGGCCCCTCCAATGTTCGAAGCCTCAATTAAGAAGGTTGTGATGAAGTCCATTGATGAATTTACTCCCATAGTTGAAGGTGATCATCTCTTCCTTTATTCATTTCTTCATTTTCTCTTTTTTTCTTTGATTTTGAATAATTTGTCATTGTTTGTTTACAGAACAATCAAAGTTACAACCTGATCAGTTAAGGCTAGTTGTGCAAGTGGCTTATTCGATAGTTAAGCCAAGATTTGAGCTGCTTATAACACAAGAGCAGTTGCTTCCTACAGGGGATAGGGCCATGTAGATTGAACCGATTTTCCTAAATGAAAGTTCTTCTTAGGAGGAGCTTTCGAGTGTAAGTGATTTTGTAAAAGATCTCATTGAATATCTAAAAAAGGATACTTTGAATGGAGAGTCACCATTTTATAATCCAACCCTTATGTAGGCTAACAAAAACAAAGTTGAACTGCTGGCACAAACTAAAGGAGTCTCCCTGGTTATTATTAAGCCTATATCTTTAAAGGAGACCATTGTCAAGCAAAAGGTAAACCCTGTTACAGCAACGGGAACTACTTGCTTGAGCTCGGATGCTATTCCGAAGGGATCTTGTGAAGAAGGTTTGGGTCAAGGTAACCCCATTGCAATTCGTAATGCCGACATCCCGATACTTTTAGCCGGATTAGTTTGAAATTTTTTTACATTGGGAAATGAAAATTGGATGGTGCAAAGGGGTCCAACAGCAGCAAATAGTATCCAACGCTAAACACTTTCACATAGTTCAAGGTAAAGGAGGTACTGGAATTTCACCAACTTTTGTAGCTTCAGGCAACAAGGGGGTGATTTCTTTTAAGAGGAAGCGCTCACTCGAATCTCCAGTGCCGAGCGTAGCTGCTATTAAGGTCAGGGCGAATCTTTTAACTCGTATAAAGTCTATCACTAAAGGCACTTCTTCTTAGTGTCATTGTACCAGTGTGTTGTCAATTACGTGACCAAAGTGTAGTTCAGTTCTAGAACGACCTAGTTCACCTTGGAAGTTCATTGAAGATCAAGCCAAGTTCAAGGAAGTTCAAGACCATTCAAGAAAGACCTATCAATGAAGACTAAGCAAGTTCAAAGAAGTTCAAGATCATTCAAGAAGATCCTATGTGAGTGCCAAGGGATAAGGTAACTGTGACCCCTAGTGTCTATAGAAATAAAATAGGAACTTAGGGTTTTCAAACACCCAGTTTTTGTTCTACGGCTTGGACCATGGCTAAGCCGTAGATCCTACGGCTCACTCTCCAGAGAGTATATTTTGAAGCTTTTTGTTCTACGGCTGACCCTACGGCTGCACCGAAAAATGTTACGGCTAAGCCGTAAAATCTACGGGCCACAATCCAGAGAGTGCACTTGGCCATATAATGCCTACGGTTGACCGTGCGGCCAAGCCGAAAGGCCTTCACGGCTAAACCGTAATGTGATTCACGGCTAAGCCGTAAAGATTACGGGCCATTCTCCAGAGAGCAGTTTTTGGGAGATTTCAGTCTACGGCTGACCCACGGCTAGGCCGAAAGGTGCTCACGGCTAAGCCGTATAAGGATTTACAGCTAAGCCGTAAGCTTAACCGTAAGAAGGAATTTTTGTTGAATCTGGTCAAACTAGCCATTGGATGTTGTCAGAGCTTACGGCTAAGCCGTAGACCATTCTGTTCTTAACCGTAGATCTGTCCGTTGGAGCTTATCTGTATTTAAAGAGGACCTCTCCCTTGCTCCAACTACTGAATTTATTACTGTGAAAAACACTAGTATAGTTGAGCCTTTGCACCTCCATTAAAATCATCTTCAAAGCTCCCACAACCACCTACTCTCCAACACCAAAAAGTGCCATTATTGTTACAAGAAGAGTAGTTGGTGATTTAGGAAAGGCTCCATTAAATCTGAGAGAATACCTTAGCCTTCCAAACCCTCTTAAAACCTTTTCCCTTGGCTGAGCACTCATCTGAAGATCTTCATCACCAAGGAGCAAGAACAAGAGGCCAAAGCTTGGAGGTAGTCTTTCAAGCATCAAGAGCACCACTCAAAACCAAGGTATACAATTCCTTGTTTAGGTGTTCTTTAATATTTCAATTTTCATTGCTGTATTTGGTGGAAGACAAACCACCGCATCAAAAATTATTGTAGCTGGTGGACTAGATCAAGGATCAACCACCTGATCAAAAACCCCAGTTGGTGGAAGACAAACCACCGAATCAAAAACTGTTGCAAGAGGTGTATGTTATGTACGTACCTCTTATTTAGTGGAACCAAGAGAGATTGCTCTTGAGAGTGGATGTAAGTCTAGGACCGAACCACTATAAATCACTGTGTTTATTGCTTGTTATGTGTGGATGTTGCCTTGCATTCTTGACACTTGAGTTGATCATCATTTCTAAGCTACATCTTTGCTACTCTAATTGCATTTCTACACACTGTAAACACTTACAACTCTGAATATCTCTCTTTATCTTCTTGGGGACTCTCAATTTTAATTAATCTTTCAGATTGGCCACTAATAAAACATAATTCTTGAAAAGAAATTTTTAATAGTCCTATTCACCCCCCCTCTTGGACTTGGTGAGATCTAGTTATTGCACTTTCAATTGGTATCAGAGCGGGTTACTTCTTAAGGGTGTAATAACCTGAAGTAGATCCATCTTTTGCTAGATTCACCATGAATCCTGAAGGAAGCTCTATCACCCGTCCACCTTTCTTTGATGGAACAAATTATGCCTTCTGGAAAGCCTGGATGACAGCTTTTTTAAAGTCCATGGACTGGGCTGTTTGGGAGGCTATAGAGAAAGGCTGGACAGAACCTACTGAAGATGTGACTACAAATGGTGTCACAGCCACTAGACCATTAGATCCAGCTAGATGGTCTCAAGCTCAGCTAAATCTTAGACAAAATAATGCTAGAGCTTACAATGCTATAGTGTGTGCCATGAATCAAGAAGAGTTTAAAAAGATCATGACAACCACTAATGCAAAACAGGCATGGAGAATCCTTGAAGTAACTTATGAGGGTACCTCAGTTGTCAAAAGATCTAAACTTCAGATGCTCACGAGTCAGTTCGAAAACATTCGCATGGAAGAAAACGAAATGTTTACTGACTTCCATACTAAGCTCATGAAAATTGTAAATGAAATGTGGGCTCTTGGGGAAACTCTTTTGGAAGGTAAAATTTGTAGTAAAATCTTGAGATCACTTCCGGAAAGATTTCATCCTAAGGTAACCTCTATAGAAGAACACAAGGATTCGGAACAAATGAAAATTGAAGATTTAGTGGGATCCCTTCAGACCTTTGAACTCAAATTTAACAATGACAAAAAGAAATCAATCGCTCTAATCACCTCTCATAACACATCTTCCTCTAAAGATGACATAGGAATAACTAGTAATGACGAGGATGAAGATGTGGCCCTTTTGGCTAAAAGATTTTTGAAACAATTTAAGAAAAAGAGGGTGAAAGAGTATAAAAATGAAACCACCAATGATAAATACAAAGGTCGGTCAAGTTTCCTCTCTAGAAGTAAACATAAGGAACCTATGTGTTACAGATGTAAGAAAATTGGACACATATCCACCGATTGTCCTCAAAAAGGAAAATTCAAAAAGAAGAATCTTGTAGCCACTTGGGATGATTCATCTGAATCAGATTCTGACTCAAATGAATCACATCAAAATGAATCAGACAAATATACAGTTCTGATGGCTACCACTGCCACATTCAATATTTCTGAGGAAATGATTAAAATATCGAATGAAGAAATCTCAGGAAGTGAGTCAGAGAGTGAATATGAAAATTCAGATGATGAGGATAATGACAACACCACGGATTCCTATGAACTACTCTATGAGGGAACCTGTAGGCTCGTCGAAACTGTAAGCAATCAACAAAACAAAATTAAGAATTTAAAAGAAAAGGTTGATAGTATTAATGCTGAAAAGGAAGAATTGATCAAAGAACTCGAAAGTGTAAAAATCCAATTATCAACAGAAAGAGAAAATGTACTCAAATTAAGAGAAAATGAAAAATCCCTTTTAAAAATAAAAGATGAAAATAATGCTTTCCACAATGAAGTGACTATTCTGAAACGGTATAAAGAAAAGTATGAGTACAGATTTACTCAAAATGATGAGAAATACATTAGATTATTCAAAATTAGGAAAGCTTATAATGACATGACTGGTCTTGGATATGATAAAAATGCTAATCAGTCCCCAAGTTCCGGAACTGTTTTTGTCAAAAGTGCTTTAAAGAACAAAGATACTAGTGTTCAAAACACTTTGGATAAGGCATCTACTAGTACTCATACTGTTTCATCAAATGTCTTCTGTCATTATTGTGGAAAAAGAGGTCATTTCAAAATGGAGTGCAAGTTAAGAAAAATTCATTATAACATTAGTCAGAAAATTGAGAAAAACACCTCTAAGAAAGTGGAACCTGAAAACAAAAAGCAGAAGTCTCAAATAAACACGTTCCCCTTAAACCAAAAGATGAATAATTTGTTAAAAGAAGTCCAAAAGTTAAGAAAACAATTTGAAATATACAAAAAGAATGGAGCAAACATTCTTATTCCCCAACATAAACCTTTCAAGTGAAACACCAAAAATCAACTGTGATCCCCACTACTAGTACACATAAATGGATACCTAAAAATAAGAATCTAGTGGTCCACACAGCTTTTAAAGCTGCAGAACAATCAAGATGGTAACTGGATAGTGGATGCTCAAAACATATGACTGGTGATAAATCTTGTTTGTCTAAAATGATTGAATTCGATGGAGGCACAGTTACTTTTGGTGATGGCAGTACTGCGAAAATTATTGGGAAAGGAACTTTAAATGTTCCAAACTTACCACCTTTTGAGAATGTTTTGTGCGTTGATGGGTTGAAACATAATTTACTTAGCATATCTCAAATCTGTGATAAAGATTATGCCGTAAACTTTAGTAGTCATAGTTGTGAGATCTCAAGGAATAGAAAGATAATATTGAGAGGTCTTAGAACTACCGATAACTGTTATGTGGTGGGAAAAACAAATACTTCATCCTCTGCTTCTTGCCTACTAACTAGTATTGATGAAGCTAAGTTGTGGCATCAAAGACTTGGGCATGTAAACTACAGGGACTTATCCCATCTAAACAAATATGTTGAAGGACTGCCCAAGATCAGTAGTCAAGAAAAAATGATATGTGGAGAGTGCCTTCAAGGAAAACAAATTAGAAGTGCCCATAAAATGGTGAATGCTATGAAAACTACTCGACCTCTAGAACTTATTCATATGGACTTGGTTGGACCAACTAAAAGAGAGAGTCGAGGTAAGAAAAGGTACTTTCTTGTTATGGTAGATGATTTCTCTAGATTCACTTGGGTTGCATTCTTGAGAGAAAAATCTGAAGCCTTTGGAGAATTCAAAAGGATTGTAAAACAAATTCAGATTGAAAAAGGTACTTCAGTAGCCTGAATCAGAAGTGATCATGGTGGAGAATTTGAAAATGATCAATTTGACAAATTTTGTGAGAAATATGGGATTCATCATGAATGTTCTGCACCCAAAACTCCACAACAAAATGGGGTAGCTGAAAGAAAAAATAGAGTTCTCCAAGACATGGCCACAGTCATGCTTCATAGTAAGAATCTTCCTAGAGACTTGTGAGCCGAAGCTGTTAATACCAGCTGCTACATCATCAACCGAGTTTATCTTAGGACTGGTACAAATCAGACAGCTTATGAATTGTGGCATGGGAAAAAACCAAATGTGAAATATTTTAAGGTCTTTGGAAGTAAATGTTACATCTTGAAGGATAGAGAATAACTGAGTAAATTTGACTCAAAAAGTGATGAAGGTATATTCTTAGGCTATTCAACACGGAGTCGAGCCTATCATGTTCTAAATATGAGAACCGGAGTCATCCAAGAGTCAATAAATGTCATTATAGATGATGAATCCACAATGTCTGATAATGTTGATGAAGTGGAAGTGCCCTCAATGATTGAACCCACACGATCCACAATAAAAACTGATGTACCTATTTCCACTGAAAATTTGGTGAATGTAAAAGATCATCCTATAGATCAGATTATTGGTGACCCCCTAATAGGTGTAAAAACTAGGAAACAATTGGAGAACATTATGAGTCACTTGTGCTTTACTTCTGTTTTAGAACCTACCTGCGTTGATGAAGCCTTTTCAGACAATGATTGGATAAAAGCTATGCAAGAAGAATTGAATCAGTTTACAAGAAGTGATGTTTGGTACCTAGTTCCAAGACCAAAGGATAAAAATGTGATAGGCACTAAATGGATCTTCAAAAATAAACTTGATGAAAATGGCGTTATTGTTAGGAACAAAGCTAGGTTGGTAGCGCAGGGATATTCTCAAATTGAAGGTATTGACTTTGACGAGACCTTTGCTCCAGTTGCTTGTTTAGAATCAATTAGAATTTTACTATCTATAGCTTGTTTTTTAAAGTTCAAATTGTTTCAAATGGATGTTAAGAGTGCTTTTCTAAATGGAATTTTGAATGAGGAAGTGTATGTTGAACAACCTAAAGGTTTTATAGACTCAAAATTCCCTGACCATGAGTATGATCTTAAGCAAGCACCACGTGCTTGGTATGAAAGGTTGACAAAATTCTTGTTAGACAATAATTTTCAAAGAGGTAGTGTTGATAAAACTCTTTTTATCCAACAGACAAGAAAATTAGTTTTAATAGCGCAAATATATGTAGATGATATCATCTTTGGCTCCACATCTAATGAATTGACTACTCAGTTCGCTAATCTAATGCAATCTGAATTCGAAATAAGTATGGTTGGCGAATTGAATTTCTTCTTAGGTTTACAAGTCAAACAATTACGTGATGGTATCTTCATTTCCCAGTCCAAGTATGCTAAAGAACTGGTAAAACGATTTGGTCTAATGACTGGGAAACATGTCAAAACTCCCATGAGTACAACCATCAAACTTACTAAAGATGCAAATGGTAAAGGGGTTGACTCTAGCCTATATAGAAGTATGATCGGTAGCCTGTTATACCTTACTGCAAGTAGGCCAGACATAGCATTTAGTGTGGGAGCATGTGCTCGATATCAAGCAGATCCAAAAAAATCCCATCTAACTGCTATTAAAAGAATCATTAAGTACATTGCAAACACAGCTGAATATGGTCTGTGGTATCCTCATGACTCATCATCCTCCATTGCTGGATACTCAGATGCTGATTGGGCCGGAAACTTAGATGATAGAAAATCCACAAGTGGCGGCTGTTTTTATGTTGGAAATTGTTTAGTAGCTTGGCATAGTAAAAAGCAAAATTCGATATCTCTCTCCACTGCCGAGGCTGAATACATAGCTGCCGGAAGCTGCTGTTCTCAGCTCTTGTGGATGAAGCAGATGCTTATGGACTATGGCATTAAACAAGGAATAATGAGCTTGTATTGTGATAACACGAGTGCCATACACATTTCTAAAAATCCGGTCCAACACTCTCGCACCAAACACATTGATATTCGACATCATTTCATTAGAGAATTGGTCGAAGAAGGAATCATTGAGCTCGAATATATTCAGACTGAAAAACAACTTGCAGACATCTTGACTAAACCTCTTGATGTGTTAAAATTTGAAAATTTGAGGAAATCAATTGGTGTTTGCTGTTTGGATTAACTTGTGTTTTGCCCAGGGTTTACGGCTAAGCGGTACGCCATTCTACGGCTAAGCCGTCATCTCCTTACGGTTAACCCGTATTTGCGCAAACATTTACCCTACGGCTCAACCGTAAGGGTTTACGGCTCAGCCGTAAAATACTCTACGGCTAAGCCGTAAGTTTTATTTCCGTCCTTGTTCTGCGCACCGAGGCCTACTTAACTCTGTCTCTTCGTCTTTTTTTGGCCTCTGCCTCTGCACGAACATTGTCCCCTTGTCTCTGCTCCTTCTTCCTTTCTCCTTCTTTCTCTTCCGGCAAGATCTGTTTGGCGTCTTCCTTCTCCGGCCTTCCTCCTCTGGCGTCTTCCTTCTCCGGCCTTCCTCCTCCGGCGTCTTCCTGTTTAGAGCATCGTACTGTTCTCCTCTCTCTCTCTCTTCTTTCTCATCACTGTTTCATTTGCTTTTCTGTGCTCGTTCCTCTGTGTGCTATTTCCTCCTGTTTGGGTGTGTGGCTTTCCCTCTGTGTATCACTATGCCTCCACGAACCAAGAATGCTTACCCTCCTGGTAAGAGGCCTCGTGCCTCCAGTAGCTCCTCCCGGCCTCGGTAGCCATCTCCACCCTCTCCCCGAGTTTTGGTTCCACGGGAACCCACTCGCGATCGGTCCTTCTTTTCCCGACCCATTACTGTGGAACGCGATGTCAACATTCTCGTAGTTGAAACATATGGGGTCCATACACTTCTCACACACATTGGGTGGGAAAATATTCTGAAATGGGGTGGTCCTAGCTTCCCCTCGATTGTGCATACCATGTATGCATCTATCACACGCACATCGTTAGAATCCCTGTCCTTTGACCTTGAGTTCACTAATGGCACCAATACCATCACCCCTGCCATCATCTCAGCCCTGTTGTGTGTGCCTCTCTCCGATTCCACTTCGGTCATCTCGGATTCTCTATTTGAAGAAGAAAAACAAACTGCCACTTTCGCCCTCTGTGGAGCCACCATCCCATGGAAGGACAAGGGGTTCCTTCCTGCAGCCTCCCTGCTTCCTCATTACCGGATCCTCCATGCTATCTTCACCTGTAACATCTATCCTTAGAAGGGGAATTTCTCTGACCTCACCCCGTTCATGGTTAATGTCCTCTACTCAGTCCACATGGGGGTCAGAGTGTGTCTTCCATCTCTCATCTGTGCCACCATTATTAGGTTTTGGATGTGCCCGGGCAGAGGCACCAATGCTTGCGTCTTTGGATATCTCATGACTTACCTCGCCTCTCAGTGTGGGGTCACTTTACCTACAAATGAAGCTCCTGAGTCTCACCCCACCTTTGGCACAGTTAATATTAAGAACATGCGCTTCTCCAAACAATAGGCAGCTGGTCCCCGACTTCATGACTCCAGAGACAAAGATGATTCCCCGGATGAGTCTTTCCCTGCAGCACCCTCTACTGCTTCCCCGGTTCCGGTTCCTCCCCCGGCTTCTTCCTCTTCCTCGTTTGAAGCTCGGTTGGCCGCCCTCGAAAAAAGGCAAACTAAGATGGAGAAGCTCTTGAAGAAATCCTTTCAATACCTGTCCAAGATCTCCAAAAGCTGCCGAAGAGACGATGTGGCGATTCCTTCCCCCTCTCCTCCTTCTGATTGATGTCTGCTATTATCTTCTTTTTGTATTTTGGGCAGTGGCTGTACTTCACCTGTTGGTCTTGTTTGTTATCTATTTTCTTCTTATGGGTGATGTCTTTTTTTGATATGGTTGTACTGCTCCTAATTTCTAATCTAATATAGCCATTACTTCGCCACTGCTTATCTTTGTGTGCACTTCTATTCTTATTTATGCTTTATCTCTTTGTCAATATTGTGCCAAAAAGGGGGAGAATTGTATGCATGTTTTTAGGGGGAGCTTTCTAACCTCCCCCTTTCTAGTAGATTGTGTTTGCAGCCTTTTGCAGGTTAAGCATCTTCAAAGGGGGAGCTTCAAAGTGTTGTCTATGTAGATGTGGGTGCTTAAGGTGTATTCACTTATGTAATACGTGTTGTATCTCAATTGTTGAGCTAAACTATTGCATCTTCTTCACATTATGTAATTTTGTCACGAAATTGACAAAGGGGGAGATTGTTAGTGTCATTGTACGAGTGTGTTGTCAATTACGTGACCAAAGTGTAGTTCAGTTCTAGAACAACCTAGTTCACCTCGGAAGTTCATTGAAGATCAAGCCAAGTTCAAGGAAGTTCAGGACCATTCAAGAAAGACCTATCAATGAAGACTAAGCAAGTTCAAAGAAGTTCAAGATCATTCAAGAAGATCCTATGTGAGTGCCAAGGGATAAGGTAACTGTGACCCCTAGTGTCCATAGAAATAAAATAGGAAATTAGGGTTTTCAAACATCCAGTTTTTGTTCTACGGCTTGGACCACGGCTAAGCCGTAGATCCTACGGCTCACTCTCCAGAGAGTATATTTTGAAGCTTTTTGTTCTACGGCTGACCCTACGGCTGCACTGAAAAATGTTACGGCTAAGCTGTAGTGTGTTTCACGGCTTGTTGGAAGTAGGTGGGTCTCGTGGATAGATTTTCAAAACTTTTGATCCACTTGACACAGGGATCAACTATCCATAAGACCAAAACCCAATCCAGGATGCGTTACCCTCAATCTCGTGACCATGTACAGTAAAATTCTACCAGCACTAAACATCCAATATAACTTACGACATGCAAGAAGTAGATCATACCTTTGGAGACCCGCAGTGCTCTAATGGACTTCTTCAAGACCTCTTAGCCTTCCACGCTATGACCCCCGAATTGGATTTCTTTTCTCAAGAAGAACGGTGGAATCTTCAGGAGAAAATTCCCAACTCGAAACTCCAAGGAACTAGAAGAGAGGAGAGGAGAGTAACTCGCGCAACTCTTGCACGAAAGGGTTTTTGGCGTGAGAGTAACTCTTTTGGACGTCCAAGGATATTTTATAGACTTCCAAATCTCTCCCTTGTCTAATTGAAATAGAAGTCTTACTTCCAAAACAATTAGCAACTTTCTCCTTTCCAAACTCTTATTTCTAGAGTCCAAGTCGGATTAGTGTTTTCCAATATCTTGGGCTAGCGTGGGGACCACTAGGGATTCCTTAGAAAGCTGGCTCCAACTGGAACACCGCGACCCCACATCTCATGTGCAATCCGGGCCCACAGTTAATTGCAAATAACACCACTATATAAATGCAATTGCACTCCAGTCTTAGGAATAAATTACAATGAAGACCCTAAACTTCCCAATTACCACAAGTAGGCCCCTCTATCAATATCCGTGGATCAATTGGAATAAATCCGTCTCTTCCAATCTAAGTTCCACATCTTATTATCCTTGAGCCCCAATTAATCACAGTAATCATCAGTACCATCCAATTAACTCTTAATTGAGATGGGTGCGCACTTACTAATGACAAATCCATTAATTGGCACAAGGGGATAATAGAGATAGATTCCATCTTGATCATTCAACGTTCCCACAGTTCTATCTATTCATTTACGGCTAAGCCGTAAAATCTACGGGCCACAATCCAGAGAGTGCACTTGGCCATATAATGCCTACGGTTGACCGTGCGGCCAAGCCGAAAGGCCTTCACGGCTAAGCCGTAATGTGATTCACGGCTAAGCAGTAAAGATTACGGGCCACTCTCCAGAGAGCAGTTTTTGGGAGATTTCAGTCTACGGCTGACCCACGGCTAGGCTGAAAGGTGCTCACGGCTAAGCCGTATAAGGATTTACGGCTAAGCCGTAAGCTTAACCGTAAGAAGGAATTTCTGTTGAATCTGGTCAAACTAGCCATTGGATGTTGTTAGAGCTTACTGCTAAGCCATAGACCATTCTGTTCTTAGTCGTACATCTGTCCGTTGGAGCTTATCTGTACTTAAAGAGGACCTCTCCCTTGCTCCAACTACTGAATTTATTACTGTGAAAAACACTAGTATAGCTGAGCCTTTGTACCTCCATTAAAATCATCTTCAAAGCTCCCACAACCACCTACTCTCCAACACCAAAAAGTGCCATTATTGTTACAAGAAGAGTAGTTGGTGATTTAGGAAAGGCTCCATTAAATCTGAGAGAATACCTTAGCCTTCCAAACCCTCTTAAAACCTCTTCCCTTGGCTGAGCACTCATCTGAAGATCTTCATCACCAAGGAGCAAGAACAAGAGGCCAAAGCTTGGAGGTAGTCTTTCAAGCATCAAGAGCACCACTCAAAACCAAGGTATACAATTCCTTGTTTAGGTGTTCTTTAATATTTCAATTTTCATTGCTGTATTTGGTGGAAGACAAACCACCGCATCAAAAATTGTTGTAGTCGGTGGACTAGATCAAGGATCAACCACCTGATCAAAAACCCCAGTTGGTGGAAGACAAACCACCGAATCAAAAACTGTTGCAAGAGGTGTATGTTATGTAAGTACCTCTTATTTAGTGGAACCAAGAGAGATTGCTCTTGAGAGTGGATGTAGGTCTAGGACCAAACCACTATAAATCACTATGTTTATTGCTTGTTGTGTGTGGATGTTGCCTTGCATTCTTGACACTTGAGTTGATCATCATTTCTAAGCTACATCTTTGCTACTCTAATTGCATTTCTACACATTGTAAACACTCACAACTCTGAATATCTCTCTTTATCTTCTTGGGGACTCTCAATTTTAATTAGTCTTTCAGATTGGCCACTAATGAAACCTAATTCTTGAAAAGAAATTTTTAATAGTCCTATTCACCCCCCCTCTGGGACTTGGTGAGATCTAGTTATTGCACTTTCACTTCCAACCGTACTTAGGCTATTGTAGTAAGCCTTAGCCATTCTTCAGAGGGTGAGCCTCCTTGCAACAAGTACACCACCAAGGAGGAGCAGCAATCCATCAAAATGGTGAAGGAAACCATGTGGCTTGCATTGAGTGGTCCCCTCTAGGCCCTGTCTTCTTGAGGCTGAGGTCTATTAGTACTTTTCATGATGCAATGGACTTCTTCTTGAGTGTCAAAGTTGCAGAAATGGATGCGATACCTTTAATTGCATTTTTTTATAAACTATTAGAAGTATTGAAAGCATGGTTGGCACGAGTGGGCCAAGACCCTTTAAGCTATTATCAAAGAAACATGCCTGCTAGGATGAAGGTCCTTGACCAGGAAATGTTGAACCTTAAATAGGAAAAAGTAAGCCACACCTTATAGCATAGTCATCTTGAAAGATCTTTGGATTTCTAGAGGAAGCAAATTAAGCAGTCTGAGAAGAAGTTATCTAATCTTCGGGCAAATTTTGCTTAGGATGATGCAACCCTTACATCTATCACTAAAAAGTAGGAGAGTGACATGAGTAGAATGAGCACTGAATAGATGGAATTCAATGCCCTAGTCAAATCTATAGAGGGACCCCTTGGAATGAAGATTACTAAAGCTGCCCTTAAACCTATTGCTCAAACATATTTGGCTCAACTGAATAAGCAATCTTGAGCCGATCTTCAGGAGGTCTCTAAGAAGGTAGAACAATTCTTTATGTTGACCTCATGAATGTAATGGATATTTTTTGAATGAATAAAGACCTTTTCGTGGATGTCTTTACTTTCCTTTCCTTTCTTTTCATTGTATGATGCGGATTTGAATAGGACTGAAATTTATGATCAGTGGAGGTCAATAAAATTGGACTTGGGCTTGGGTTAAAATGTAGGACTTTAACCAGGGTCCAAGACCTATGTATTCTATTTTCACTAAAAGGGGTGAAATGAATGGACGTTGGCCAGTGTCCTTGTGTATGACCTTATCCATGGCCCTTGACTTAATCCTTTTGAATCAATTTGGGGTTATCAATTGTATGGACTATTGCTGGTGTCTTTAGGTATGATTTTCCTCCAGGGTCCCTAACTTGCTTTCTTATTTAAATATTACGAAGGACCCATGTACTTGCTGCAAGAATTCCTGTTGGTTTTGTGATGTATTACAAGCAATATCTCTTTAAGAATTTTCCATTGACTGGCATCATACAACAATCTCCTTCTAAGGTGAGGATTGTATAAGCATCTATGAAGTAGACCTTGTCTCTAATGAATGGCCCTTCCCATCTTGGTTTGAATTTTCCTTTTGATTTGTGAGTCCAAGTGATTAGTCTGCTGATGCCTACAACTTAGTTGCCCTTTTCGAATGACCTTTTTTCACCATTTTATCAAAGGCGCTAGCCATTCAAACTTGGCACAATTTGATGCTTTGTTGGGCTATTAGCCATTTTTCCTCGAGACTCTCTGGTTCTTAGAGTCTTAACTTTGCATTCTTCTCTTATGTGAGCTTTACTATGAGAGCCACGCAAAAGGAAGGGAGTTACATTTTTAAAGGTACCACTGCTTCACAATAGTATACTAGGGAGTATGATGTAGACTTAGTGGGGCCACGCAATCCGATAAGCCCACAGTGCTTATAACAAGAATGTCTTCTAATTCCATTTTGAGAGAGGAAATTTAATTTTCTGCACTCTTCCCCTTCATGGATAGCTTGTCATTCAATTTATTTATTTTTTTTATAGTCTTTCCACAGGGATTCATAAGCTTTTTGGCAATCTTATTCATTATCTGACACTTCATCAGACCTAAGGCTGTCAACAATATCATCATTAGATTTAAAATCATTCTTAGATGCACTTGCAAAGATGAAGAGTTAGATCTAGCCATAAATGCAATGCATTTTGAACTTTCATTATCAAGTTTAGAAGTTTCAGATTCATTATCATCATCATCATCAGACTCATCATCCCAACTGATAGTTAGAACCTTACCTGTGTTCTTCAACTTTCTATTTGCGCATTGCGATGTGACATGATCAAACCCTTTTCACTCATAGCATTGAACAGATTGTCAACTTGTCTTTGTAGAATTTTTCTCATTTTGGGAAAATTGTTGGATTTCAAAGGGATAATAATATTTTGAAGATCTTTATTCAAGCCAGGTCTTTTACCTTTTAACAATTTTTTAAACTTTCTCACAATAAGAGAAGCATCTTGAAGATTAGTTTCATCAAAATCAGAGTCTACACCCTCATCTACATTGTCTTTTAATACCTTCGAAGTATTTAGGGCCATCCCTTAAATATTCCGTTAGATTGATGATTTGCCTCAAAAGTTTGTAAATTCCCTACAAGCTGGTTAACTTTGAAGGTATCTGAATCTCTATTTTCCTCGATTTCTTCAACCTTGGGATGAAACCTTTTAGGTAAAGATTAAAGAATTTTGCAGATTACTCGATCCACAGGTATTACTTCACCGAGGTTAAAGTTATAGTTGACAATGTCACTCAACTTAGCATAAAAGTGATCAAAGATTTCATGGTCATCCATCCTAAGAGTTTCAAAGGTCGTAGTAAGTTTTCAGAGTATAGATTGTTTGACCATGATAGTACCCTCATAAGTAGTTTATAAAACATCACATGCTTGATTTACAAACACACAAGTAAAAATCTTGCAAAACTCAGAAGAAGAAACACCATTGAAAATAGCATTCATAGCCTTATCGTTGTAATTAGCAGCCTATATTTCTTCGTTAGTCTACTTATCCCTAGTTTTAGGAATGATTTTTCCATTAGACACAACAATAGGCCTGGTGTATCCAAATTCTATCGAGTTCCAAACATCCTCATTAACGGATTGAAGAAAAAGTAGTCATATGAACGTTCCAATAGGCATAGTTTGTTCCATTCAGCACAAGATGATGGGCGTTGGATGTGCCTTCTTAATTGAATTCCATAGTAAAAATCTAATGGATCAAAAGAACAAATCTTTGTGCAAACATACTCTAATACAAATTGAGAGAACCAACGACGGTTTAGGTCCCGAAAGATTTCTAGTATGCAGTTCAAACTACTTAAGCAATAAATAAGACAACTAAATGAAATCAATCACCACACACAGAGAAGATAACATATTTTTTACGTGAAAAATCCTATAACCAAAGAAACCAAGAGACATATGCCCTAGTCCAAGCAAAACCAAGCACTATGAAACGCTAAACAGTTACAAGATATAGTCACAGACCCTCCCAAGCTGAACTCGACCTATGGACTGTAGTTCTTCTTACCAAGCACTCGTTGCTCACCATCCGCCTGCTCTTGAAGTAGCTCGCCTTAATGCCTCTCAAGATGCATAGATATCTACAAGAGAGTAGAAGAAAATACACTGGAAGTAGATGCTTTAAAATTTTAGTTGAATCCTTCAAGAAGGTTGCTCTAGAGTGAAAAGATCTTCAATGTGTATTTTACATTTAGAATTGGGAGAATGTATGGTTAGAGTACACTAGAGATGACTTTAAATAGCCTAGGGTAAAGATAAAAGTCCAATTATGGCTCAAATAGGTAATCATATATGAATTGGAATAGTGATGTTTGCTGGGGCAAAAAAACAAAAAAAATCGAGAGGTTGGGTCGACTGAGATAGAGTTCTATCTCTAAGTCTTCAAACTTTGGATGTCTCGGTTGACCGATGTTTGGGATCGGTCGACTGAGGTCACATTTTGTCCCTAGTTTCTTTGCTTCACAATTTTCTTAAAATTATTCACTTTAAATGTCCTAATGAAGGATGTTATAGTCCAAATCTAAAATATAGAATTACAATTTTATTTAAAATCGAGGTTTTGTCCGAAACCCAAGAATTGCCAACAATCAGAATCCTAACAATAAACCACTTGAATTGTGCATTCTAGAACTTATTGTGAAAAGTGATAGGCCCATGTTCCATAGTAGATAGGTTAATCTGTGAGCTCAGCTAGTTACCCACAAAAGAATAGTGGGATATCTTAGACACAATTATTTGAATTAACTATAATACCATCAACAATCAATAAAGCTGTTCTTCTGACCCTCTAATTCACAACTTTGAGTTGGACAACTAGGTAAAAATAAATCCGATCACTTTTTGGTAAAATGCAGGCAAGTAGGTTACTAGACCCAATAATTGCTGCCTATATATCACTTTAAAAAAGAAGGGAAGAAAACTTGAAAGGGAATTGATCGGTGAGAACAGTTCGCACAGTGAGAAATGCCCCACCTTATGAGCCATTCAAATGTATCACATATACAAAGCCTTATGGCCATCGAATCCCATGAATTTGCATGGATTGGAATGAACTAGACCATTTGATTGAGAGTCAATTTTTATTGTTTGAAATAAAGTGGTTAAACTTGCAAACTATGGATGAAGGGGTCAGAAGTATTAGAATAACTACAAATTCGACACTTATATTGGCCCCACTTGAATCTTTTCATCTTCCTCTATCTCATAGTCAGTGGGATTCAAGGGTGGGCCTCACTTAGTTGTCTGCATGATAAGACCATAAGGATCGTCATTAGAGGATCAGTTCCCAATTTTGAATGAGCCCTTAACTTTGGGCCCAAGTTTTAATTTCCACTAATTTCTCATTTATGATTAATGGATTTAGATTGTGCTACTATTAGCACTCTTTTTTTTTTTTTTTTTGTATCCACACCCGTTATTTAAAAAAAAAAAGGAAAGCATGTGAAATTACCCAAATGCTCCCACCAGGGTAATTTCACTGGTTTTTTTTTCTTTTTTGTTTTTTCGAAATGATGAGTGTGGATAGAAAAAGTATGAGAACCAATAGCAGTACACTTTAGATAAAGATTTTTCTTTTTACAAAAAGGCCCCTAAACTTTCACAAAACCTCAGAAAAGCTCATATGTTTTGGATTTTTACTAAAATTCCGCTTGACTAATAGTCAACCAATGGAAAAGCATTCCACTGTTTCATCTCTTTAGCTTTGTTTTCTTGACCGTTTTATCCTTGTCATTTATGATAAAAGCATATTTTTACCCCCAAACTTCCTCCGTCGTTATTTTCAAAGAGGAACTACATTGTTAAAATGGGTAGTACGCGCTGTGAAGACAAGACAAAATGTTTTCACCTAACTCTTTATGCATCCCAACATAGTAGAGGTGAAGTAAAAGAAATGTCTAATTTTAGTTATCTTTGTTATTAATTTTTCACGATGGGAACCTGCACTCATCATTCTCAATCGCATTTCCACATCCTTGACTTTGTTTATTCACGCATTGCATATGTAACAAAAGAGATACACACCTACAGATTAAAAAAAATATATTTTTTAAGTTGAATGAAAAAATTCTCAAAAACCCATGAAACTTTAAAATATGGTGAGGAAATACACCAGTACTAATTTCTGCTCCACTACCCAATCCCATTGCAAGGATGTAACTTATATTAACGACCTCATATGTAGAGCTTGTATTTGCTTTTGGTAATACTAAGTACAAGAAACCCTGGTTTCAATTACTACAAACGAGTTTGCATTTAACAAACACACAAATACCAAATAAAAAGTTAGCACCCCAATATCATGTGGAGTGCCCCAATTAGTTTCAGGCTAAATCAAATTTAAAACCTACCCCACTAGTGTCACATCCCAAAAATGTGAAACTAGGGTTACGTGAAATTAGGAGTCAATTTAAAATTTTTTTCTATAAATAAAACCATTGACTCTAATTAATTTTCCCATTGGATCTTAGTCCGTGGTGAGTTTCGGCCATTCACATTCATTCAAACTTGTGGAAACACTTTTCATTTAGTAGGTACCAATGGAAAATCAGATTTGCATATCTCCAGAAAACAATAATAATAAAAATTCAAGGTGCAAGTAAAAGAAATAATAGTTTATTACAATGTTACACTAAAGAATCAAGTCTCTAAAGAATGATTTATTTTAAATAACTGCAAACTAGATTAATCACTCCTGTGCATGACTAGACGGCCCTGAAGCCATCATCTGCACCCCACTCGGGAACATCAGTTGGCTCAAGCATTTGAAATGCTTCAACCTCTGCCTCCGCCTCAGTATAGCCAGGCTCGGTACCTATGCATCAATTTAGAAAAATAAGGTCAACTACAAAAGTGGCGGTAGGTAGAATACTATCAATGTGAGAATAAGACAATGAAATCATAAGAATATATGAACATTGTAGATAAAAGAATGCCATGCATAATAAAAGGAACAAATCCTAAATCCAACTCTACATCAAATGAACAATATCACATTTACTAAGCATCACATCAACTGATGCCCTCACAGGATTTATACATTCTTCGGATGCCTCGCATCTTGTCCGAAAACAGTGGATCAAATCCGTCTTTGGATGCCTAGCATCCTGTCCTAAAGATAATGGTGAAAGCAACCGTGTATGAGTGGTAAGTTCGTCTTCGGCCCTCTGTACATCCGTATACCGAATGCAATTGTCTAAGGACCAAATCCACATAATAATCTCACACAACCCTACCCCTTCCTGTGTCGAGATTCATAAACATGGCTCAATAATTGTTCGATAGACACATCCTACGGTAGTGTGAACGGCTGGCCAAAATAGATATCCAAGTACCATATAATGAAAGGTTATTCCAATAAAATAATTTTCAACACAACATGAATACCTCCAAAGTAAACAATGTATGATTCAAGCCACAGCATGGTCCAAATCATCATAAAATAATGGGTGCAAACTCTAATTTGTATGCAACAACATAGAGAAACACAAGGTCAACGATCAAGAAATATCTCCACAAACATTCCTAACACTGTGACCACAATTCACGCATGCAACAACTCCACACGAACTGAGATGAAGTATGGTTGGTAATTTTTTTGAAAACCAGGGTGATGCATAGCCCAATTCTTACTTCATCGAAGTGCGGATGGTTTGTACCATCATGTGCAAACCATAAAATTTGTAAGGGGAAAACTGCCCGTATAACCCCTTACTTAGATGATGTGATGGATTTAAATCATTAAATCATATTCGTCGGGGTACAAAGACCAACACAAGGGTCTTTTGGGTGAAAAATATTTAAATAATAATACCCGGTCCCAACTCACAAGTCCCATATAAATGATAATCAATATTCACATGGCTTCCCGGAGCCTACACCAACCATTACCAGATTGCCGGGGGTCCACACAAAGGTGGCGGACCCACTTGCATGCTGCTAGCCCCCATTATTCTGTTCAAAGATGGGGTCCACTACACTACCTGGGGGTCCCACACGTTGCTAAGGGTCCACATAGGTGGAGCCATCTCACTACCCAGAGCCCACATCTCACCAGAAGGGGAGGGTGTCCCAGTCACTGCCAAGTGGGACCTCACCCCACCACTAATTGTGATTGGTGGGAGGGGGAAATCCCACATGCGTACATGCATAGGCAGCCCCCACCTGTGCACATCCACCGGCAACACTGCCTACAGTTGTGCGCAGGTAGGGTTCTGCCTGATGTATGTTGCAGTTTTTTTTTTAAATCTTATTCCTTCATCAGTGGCCCGGCTCCCCCTCTACACAATCATCACAACATCTACAAATGATCCATAAAATTAAAATCCATCTTCCTATCATGATCATTTATAACTTAACGGGCATTGCACAACATCTACAATGATAACTTAATGGAACTAGCGAAAATCATTAGAGATAGATGCATCCACTTACCTTTGATGAATATTGATAAAGAAGATGATCTTAGATCTCTCTCTTTCTTTCTCGTGCACACCCACCAATCCAATGAAGAAGCAGAAGAAGAAGAAGAAGAGATGATGAAGAAGATCTTGTGAATTGGCGGCTTGTGGCTTAGCTTAGGCTTGGCAGATCAAGTGATGGAGAAAGGGGAGAGGGATGACTGTGGAGATGGAAGAAGGAAGGCTACTGTGATCGTGGTTTTATAAAAATAAGGTTTGGGGTAACTTTTGGATTTTATAAAAAGAACCCTATAGTTTAGGTTAATTAATAAATAAGGGCTTGGTTTGGGTTCTTGGGTTTAATGGGTCCTAAGTGGGTCTGAATTGGGTTGGGTTGAATGGTAAATACTCGCGGACCTAAAACCTCTACCCGATTAGCTTAAAACCCAAAAGAAATCTAAATAATTCTAATGACTTTAATTAAATAAAATACAAACAATTAAATAAAATTATATTTAAATTAAATAAAATAAACACTAGGATCTGGAAATGTTACATTCCTCCCCCCTTAGAACGTTTGGTCCTCCAAATGTCTATTATACCTCAAGAAGATGATCTAGGCACAACTTCTTCTCTTAGTCTCTAAGCTCCCAAGTGGCCTCCCTTGGGCTGTGGTGCTCCTTTTGAACCTTCACCCAATGATTTGTTAGCATCCGTAGGACTTGCTCCTTCGTATCAATGATCCGCAATGGCTTCTCAACGTAAGCAGCATTTGACTGAATCTCGAGCGGTTCATACTGAAAAACATGCGAAGGATCGATAACGTACTTCTTCAGCATCGAGACATGGAAGACGTTATGAACTCCTAATAACTCTACTGGCAAAGCCAATTTGTAGGCTACATCTCCCACACTCTCAAGAATCTCAAACGGCCCGATGAATCTGCGAAAGAGCTGGCTCTTCTATCTAAATCTAAGTGTCCCTCTAGCCGTCAACACTTTTAGAAACTCATGATCGCCCAATGCAAACTTGAGATCTCTCCTCTTCAAGTCAGCATAACTCTTCTGTCTACCTCATAGTAATTTTCAATCTAGCATGAATCTGCTGAACCTTCTCACTGGTATCACTAACTTCCTCCTAATAAATTGGGATCCTACATCTACGCCCATACAATGCCTTGAAAGATGCCATACCAATACTTGAATGGTAACTGTTGTTGAATGCGGACTCACAAAAAGGAAGGCATTTCTGCCAATCCTTTCCAAAGTCCAACACATAAGCACGCAGCATATCCTTTAGTGTTTGGTTGGTCCTCTCTATCTGCCCATTTGTCTCCGGATGATATGCTAAGCTAAAGTTCAAGGTAGTACCAAGTGCCTCTTGAAGTCATGTCTAAAACTTGCTCAGAAACTTTGGATCCCCATCTGAGACAATCGATACCACTACACCATGCAATCTGACTAATTCCTCCATGTACATCTTGGCCAACTCATCTTTGGGTGTCTTCATGCTCATCGGTAGAAAATGTGTAACTTTAGTTAATCTGTCCTTACCATGAATCATCGGAAGTCCTGATATAAAATCCATTGTGATATGTTCCCACTTCTAATCTGGCACTGCTAACTGATTCAAAAGTCCTAAGGATCTCTTGTGTTCTTCCTTAACCTACTGACACACCAAATACCTGGAAACGATCCTGTAATTTCTTTTTCATGCTGTTCCACCAGTAATGACTACGAAGACTTTGATACATCTTTGTGGTACCAAGGTGGATGATGAAACAAGAGTGATATGCCTCTATCAGAATCTCATTCTTCAACTCCTCTATGTTTGGCACACACAATCTATCCTGATAGCACAACACACCATCTATCAATCTAAAGTTCGGGCTGTTTGCAATCTGCTTAATCTCCCTGACCAACTCTGAATCCTTTGACTGTGTGCTCTTGATTTTTCCCAAAATCTCTGGCTCCCAGGCAAACATACTGGCATTCATCACCCTGTCACTGACCAGCCGCAAATCCACCTCCAAATCCAGATATATCTTTGCCCATGACCATTCTGTCGACAAACATGCATTCCTCGCTACTTTTCTACTTAGTGCATCTGCCACTACATTGGCTCTCCCTAGATGATATTTGATCGAAAAGTTGAAATCCTTAGTATATTTTATCCATCAGATCTGCCTCATGCTCAACTCTAGTTGAGTGAACAAAGACTGAAGAATCCTGTGGTCCGAATGCACTTCAAATCGTACACCATACAAATCATGTCTTCACATTTTTAGTGCAAAAACTACTGCTACAAGCTCAAGATCATGAATAGCATACTTTTTTTCATGTTCCTTAAGTTGTCTAGATCCATAGGTGATAACTTTTCCATCCAGCATGAGTACGCATCCTAGACCAACACCTGAGCATCTATATAAATCACAAATTTACCACTTTCCGATGGTAGTGTGAGTACAGGAGCTATAGTCAACTGGGTTTTCAGCTATTGAAAACTGGTTTCACAGTTATTAGACCACACGATAGACACATCTTTCTGTGCTAATTTAGTCAACAATGCTATAATTGACAAAAATCCCTACACAAATCTTTTGTAATAACTGGCCAAACCAAAAAAACTACGTATCTCTGACACTGAAGTGGGTCTTTACCAATGACAATTGACTCAATCTTCGCTGGACCCATTGCTAAACCATCTCTGCTAATGATGTGATCGAGGAAAGACACCTGCTTTAGCCAGAACTCAAACTTACTCAATTTCGCATAGAGGTGGTGATCCTTCAAAGTCTGTAATAAAGTTCTAAGATGGTCTAATGTTCCTCTCGAGACTTTGAGTATACTAACACATCATCGATGAAAACCACTATAAATTGATTGAGAAACGGAACGAAGATCTTATTCAACAAAACCATGAAAACTCCTGGAGCATTCGTTAGACCAAATGGCATCATTAAAAATTCGTAATGTCCATATCTAGTCTTGAATGCTGTCTTCTGCACATCCAGATCTCTGACTTTCAGCTGATCATATCCTGACCTCAAGTCTATTTTCGAAAACAACTCGGCTCCCTGTAGCTAATTGAATAACGCATCGATCCTAAGTAATGTTCATTCATTTTTTATCATGACCAGATTGAGCTGTCTATAGTCGATGCACATCCTCATGGAACCATCTTTCTTCTTAACAAATAAAACAGGTGCTCCCCATGGTGATACACTAGGCCTTATGAAACCTTTATCTAACAAGTCTTGTAGTTGAATTTTCAATTCTCTCAACTATGCTGGTGCCACTCTATAAGGAGCTTTCGAGATCGGTGCTGTCCCTAGAGCTAACTCAATGGTGAAATCGATTTCTTGAATCAGCGGTAAACCCAAAATCTCATCTGGAAAAACATTCGAAAACTCACAAACTACAGGTATCTTCAATACATCCCCTACCACCTTGAGCTATTTATCCTCTGATAAACGCCAGGTAACCTTCACAACCACTCCTCATCATACTGTCTGCCCTCAAGGCTGATATCCTTCTTATGGGAATATACTTGCATTAGTGGCAAGGTAACCTATACTGCCTGTCCTATTCTATCTGCGGCAACCAATAGCTGAGCTTGAAATAATGTGTTGTCAACATCTGCTTGGTCTCCGCATCAACCTTAGCTCGTTCGGTAGCCCTCTCTTCATGATCTTGTTACCTATTTGTAACCCTCTATCTCTTATGCTCTCTATGTGTAATAGCTTGATTATTTTGAGCTTACATGAAGGCCTGCAAAAGCTGGGTGAATTGGTCATCTTGAGATGGTGAATTATCTCCATTAGATTGCGAACAAGAAACTCTTTGAGACATGATTTGTAAAATAGCTGGAGATGGTTAGTTTCAATTAAACTAATTCTAGCAAACAATTCTATAGACTTTACACAAAACGAGTAAAATCTATCTAACAAAATCCGAACCTCACACGTCCTATGTTTCTATCCACTTTTAATTTTCTAAAAAAATGCCTGGGCTCTGATAGTAACTATCACGTCCCCAAAATGTGAAACTAGGGTTATGTGAAACTAGGAGCCAATTTAAAACTTTTTTCTATAAATAAAACCACTGACTCCTAATTATTATTCCCATGGGATTTTAGGCCGAGGTGAGTTTAGGCCATTCACATTCATTCATACTTGTGGAAACATTTTTCATTGAATAGGTACCAACGGAAAATAAGATTTACATATCTCCAGAAAATAATTATAATAAAAATTCAAGTTGCAAGTAAAAGGAATAATAGTTTATTGCAATGTTCCGCTAAAGAATCAAGTCTCTAAAGAATGATTTATTTTAAATAACTGCAAACTATATGAATCACTCCTGTGCATGACTAGACGGCTTCGAAGCCATCATATGCACCCCACTTGGGAACATCCATTGGCTTAAGCATTTGAAACATTTCAACCTCTGCCTCCTCTTTGGCATAGCCAGGCTCGGTACCTATACACCAATTTAGAAAAACAAGGTTAACCACAAAAGTGGTAGCAGGTAGAATACACATAACTCATAATGAAATACATTATCAATGTGAGAATAAGACGATGAAATCATAAGAATAGATGAACAATGTAGATAAAAGAATGCCATGCATAATCAAAGGAACGGATCCTAAATCCAACTCTACATCAAATGAACAGTATCACATTCGCCAGCATCGCATCAGCCGATGCCCTTATCGGATTTATACCGTCTTTGGATGCCTGACAACCTATCCAAAATGGGATCAAATCTATCTTCGAATGCCTATCATCCTGTCTAAAAAATCACAGTGAAACCAACCATATACGAGTGGTAAGCTCGTCTTATGCCCTAAGTTTAGTAAAGTCATCACAGTGTATATCTATGTATCGACTGCAGTTGTCCAATGACTAGATCCACATAATAATCTCACATAGCCCTGCTCCTTCCTGTGTCAAGAATCATAAACATGGCTTAGTGATTGTTCGATGACACATCCTACAGTAGTGTGAAGGGCTAGCCAGAATGGGCATCCAAGAACCATATAATGAAAGGTTATTCCAATAAAATAATTTTCAACACAACATGAATACCTCCCAAGTAAACATTGTATGGTCCAAGCCACTACATGGTCTAAATCATCGTAAAATAATGGGTGTAAATTCTAATTTGTATGCAACAAGGTAGAGAAACACAAGCTCAACGATCAAGAAATATCTCCACAAATATTCTTAACATTGTGACCGCAATTCATGCATGTGACAACTCCACATGAACCGAGATGAAATAAGGTTGGGAATTTTTTTGAAAACAAGGGTGATGCATGGCCCAATTCTTACTTTATTTAAGTGCGGGTGGTTTGTATCATCATGTGCAAACCATGAAATTTGTAAGGGGAAATCTGCCCACATAACCCCTTACTTAGATGATGTGATGGATTTAAATTGTTAAATCATATTCGTAGGGGTACAAAGACCAACACAAGGGTCGTTTGGGTGAAAAATATTTAAATAATAATACTCGGTCCCAACTCACAAGTCCCATATAAATGATAACCCATATTCACATGGCTGCCTAGGGCCCATAGCAAACATTACCCGACCGCCGAGGGTCCACACAAAGGTGGCGGACCCACTTGCACACCGCTGGCCCCCACGATTCTGCTGAAAAAAGGGTCCACTATGATGCCCAAGGGTCCCACACATTACTAGGGGTCCACATAGGTGGAGCCATCTTGCTACCCAAAGCCCACATCTAGCTAGAAGGGGCGGGTGTTCCAGTCACTACCAGGTGCGACCTCATCCCACCACTGATCGTGGTTGGTGGGGTGGGGGGGTGTGGAAATCTCACCTGCATACAAGCATAGGCAGCCCCCACCTGCACACATGCGCAGGCAGCGCTGCCTACGGTTGTTCGCAAGCAGGGTTTTGCCTGATGCACGCTGTAGTTTTTTTTATATTTTAAATCTTATTCTTTCATCAATGGTGTGGCTCCCCCTCTACACAATCCATCACAGTATCTACAAATCATCCATAAAATTAAGATCCATCTTCCTATCATGATCATTTATAACTTAATGGGCATCATATAACATCTACAATGTTAACTCAATGGAACTAGTGAAAATCATTAGAGATAGATGCATCCACTTGCCTTCGATGAAGATTGATGAAGGAGACGATCCTAGATCTCTCTCTTTCTCTCTTGTGCACACCTACCAATCCAACGACGAAGACAAAGAGGAAGAAGAAGAGATGATGAATAAAATCTTGTGAACCAGTGGCTTATGGCTTGCCTTGGGCTTGGCAGATCAAGTGATGGAGAAAAGGGAGAGGACGACTATGGAGATGGAAGAAAGGGGGCTGCTGTGATCACGGTTTTATAAGAATAGGGTTTGGGGTAAGTTTTGGATTTTATAAAAAGAACCCTATAATTTAGGTTAATTAATAAATAAGGGCCTGGTTTGGGTTCCTCGGTTTAATGGGTCCAAAGTGGGTCCGAATTTGGTCGGGTTGAACGATAAATACACGTGGACCTAAAACCACTACCCGTTTAGCTTAAAACCCAAAAGAAATCTAAATAATTTTAATGACCTTAATGAACTAAAATACAAACAATTAAATAAAATAGACACCAGGGTCTGAAAATGTTACAACTGGTTTCTATAGGAATACATGGCTTTTAATAAGCTAGGATGATGAAAAAGAAAAAAAAATTCTATGAAAAGGCCTTGAAATACACCACGGGGGCTAAAAGTTGACCCTGATCAACTCGTAAAAGACCGATTACTAGACGAGTAACGTGTCACACCCCCAAAACTAGGCCGTATCTGAACTCGGTCCAAGGGGTGTGAGAATTAGGGGCAATTTAAAATTTCTTGAATATCCAACACGGGCTCCAATTTCAGGTGGATCGAAGTCCTTCGTGAGGCTATGATTGGTCATCAAGCAACTATAATCACACGTGGAACCAAGAATCCATATGCTGACAACTTGGTATCACATTCAATCCATATAAACAGATCTCAATAATAATTACATCAATGGTCACGTGCTCTGAAGCATAGTAATTAAGAATTATAATTCCAAGACATATAAATTTAATAACTATTCCAGTGGCCCCAAACATGGTCTTATGACAAGAATCTAATGTTATGATCTCAACACCATCACTAATACACCTCAGATGATGTCATCGATGCTCCACTCAATAACTCCGCCATCTGGCAGAATCTCTTGCATCTCCTAACCCTTTGGTTCGACATCGACAATGGGACTTGATACAGAAAGTAGTAGGCCAGATTGACGTAATCTAGCAAGAGGTAAACTGCAACTAATGATGTTAATCAACTGCATTAAATTATATTTTACATCTTACCCAAAATATACTGAATGCAAACCCAATGGTATGAATGCCCAAAAATGGGTATTCCCACCAAATACAATATACAAAAATGGGTATTCTCACTAGATATAACAAATGACACAGCCGTGTATTATATTCCACAGTACACGTTGACCCCATGGCGTACAACCACCTCTAACTACGGTCGTTCAGATATATGTATATAGATACATATTGTATATTAATGCTTAATGAATCATGCTATAAAACTCCTAATGCAAAACACCCAACCATTAACAATTAATGAGTCTAGCTTGCGCAATTTAAAAGTGTATTATGCTCATGTAGTATTTTCCATTTTATTGAGGGTAAGGTCTACACCTAATAGTCACAGATAGTTAAGCCTACGTATGGAAACAAACCTTCCTTCACAATAACAATGAAATCCACGATGCCATTGTCCTTCTTCGATGTCTATCATGTGCTACATCTCGAAACTATCATTCTTATTCTAAGTCTAGTTCAATTCTCTTTTGTAAGTTTAACTAACTTATCTTTAAGACAAAACCCATTCCTTCGGACCCAATTACAAAATTGATTCAATTATGATTTATCCGATGGGCATGAAGTAAGATAAAGTGATTCTACCCATCCTAAAGGTCATTTACTTATGGTGCTATCCCACTTGGCCGAGTTTTTCAACCCTGGTCCTAACCTACCATTTTACCAATTTAATTAAGGTTCCTAAGCACTCACAGGTTAGCTGTGACCCTCTATGGCTTAGTTGTAGTCCTTTACTACTAAGTTGGATAGACTTATGGCTAGCTATACGGTTGACCATAGCACAAACTCCCAAAAGTGGCTCACTGGAATGTGAGCCATAAAAGAGCCTATGGCTTAGCCGTAGGTGTGAAAAGTTTTGCCTCTTTTTGGTTTTCTTTCGAAAACTCAACCATACACTATTGCAACTGCAGATTTTAATGAAACACCACTCGATAGGCCACGTTATTGACCTTACTGATAATCTGAAATCGTTCAACATATCTCCTGGAGAGCTTCCTTTCCTGGCCAAACTGTTAGGTACCACACGTACAAGACATCTTTAAAAACACGTGGTAATTAACCTCAGACTTCAACTCTTTCCTTGTCCTATCTGCTTAACTTTTTTAGCAACTATGAGCAATCTTTAACATTTCCTGAATTTGCTTTACCTTGTCCCTAGACTCTCCAACCACAGATAGTCCAAGAAAACCAAGAGCTCTAAAATTTGCCTGACATATAGGAGTTTTGCATCTTCTTCTATACAATGCTTAGAAAAGTGCCATGCTAATGCTAGAATGGTAGTTTTTATTATACACAAATTCACACAAAGCCAAGCTTTCATCCCCATTAATCTTAAAGTCCAAGAAACATGCCCTCAACATATCTTCTAAGGTCTGGTTTGTACATCATGTCTTTCCATCAGTTTGGGGATAATAGGCTATACTGAAACTCAACTTGGTTCCCAAAACTTCCTGCAGCAATACCCAAAACTGAGATATGAACTTGCTGTCATGATGGAAGACAATGGAAACTAGTGCTCCATGTAAACTTACCGCTTCCTCGATATAAAGGTCTACCATTTTCTCCATTCCCTGACCTATTTTAAATGGTACAAGGTGGGCCGACTTGGCCAAATGGTCCACTACTCCCCAAATCATATCAAACCCTTTCCTGGTATTAAGCAATCCTTACACAAAATCCATAGTTATGTGTTCCTACTTCCACTGAGGAATCTCCAACTGATGCAAAAGAGTTGGGGTCTTTAATATTCTACCTTAATCTATTGGAAAACCAAGCACTTTGCAACAAATTCTGCGATATCCTTCTTCATAGTCTTCCACTAGTAATGGGTTTTCAGGTCCTAACACATCTTAGTACTGCCGAGATGGATAAAATACCGAATGTGGTGTGCCTCTATCATAGTTTCATCCTTTAAGTTTGGAAATTAGGCACACATATTCTTCCTTTATAATACAAAATACCATCTTCCAACTTAAAATCAGGTTTTTCATCCATATGATCTTTAACTCTTATTATCTCAGGATCTAATAGCTGGTGTTCTTTGATCCTTAGAAGTAACTCAGGTTCCCACTAGATTATTGATAAGTTCTTAAAAATGCATATCTTCATACACATTTTGGACCATTTTGAGTCCCATTTGTAAAGAATTGAGGCAAGGAATTGATTTTCAAGAGAAAGGAGAGAAAAATTGAAGAGAAAAAAAAATTGGAAGAAAATTACAAAAGGTCGGCTTCATGGTCCCACACACACATGCACATGTGTGGGGTACACTTGTAAAACATCCAAGATGGGGTCCGTTTATTTGTTGCACTTTTTTAAGAGATTTTGAAGAGAATTTGAAGAATATCTCATCAAAGATGGACAAGGAAAGCCACATAGGAGTTCTTTTTGGAGAAGGAAAAGATTTAATTAAAAAATTAAAAAAAAATCCAAGCAAGCATTCCACGTCCAAAAGAGGATTTTATTCAAATTTTTGGCTGAGAAAGAAAACAAAAAAAAAATCAAGAGGGTTATCTTCAAAGATATCCTCAAGTTTGGAGCCAACGAGGAGAACTTTCCAAAAAAAATAAAAGTTGACAATAAAAAGAGATAAAAGGGGAAGTTCTACACCTCATGTGGGCCAAGTTTGATTCCAAGAGAGGATTCTTATTCCTAAATTATCTCTCAAAAGATCTCAATGCAAGGTGGCACATACAAGAAAGGAAAGAAGCATCCAAGAGGGACTTCCAAATAAAACAAGCAAGTAAAGAAAAGAAAAAAAATAGAAACAAAAATCCTAAAAGATATCTCACGCCCAAAGCATTGTTTGGGACCCTTTTTCTTTCATTTTTTTTTATTATTTTTATGATTTTAGAGTTTGAGAAGGAATAGGACTTGAAAAAATGTAAATAGGGCACTCCTCTCCCATATTCTTCATAGAAGAATTACCCACCTCTCACCTCTAGAATATCTACACTCCACCTCTCCCTTTCTTGTTCTTTCCATCTTAAGTCATCAAGGAGGCTTAGCCCTAAAGCCACACCACCAACCTTGAAGTGTCAAGTAGAAGGAGGAATTCTCATCCATCCTAGTATATAATTGTTTGCCTTTCATTTTCAATCTTTTGTAAAACAATTTCATGCTAGTAAAGTTTGTTTCTTTTCAATTGTTCTCGTCTTTGATTTTGTGGTGTTCATAATTTTAGGCTTGTTTGTGATTAGGTTAATTTTCATTCTTGTTTAAATATTGGGATAGAATTGGAATCACAACTAGTAACCCATCTTAGTAACCTTTTTAATATATTTTGCCTTTTTGGATGCATTGTATGTTTGGAGGCAATACAAGATGGAGTTAAAGAGGTTTGAGTGAAAAAAGATTAGAGGCCAATTCTGAAATTTATTTTTACAAGTGAAAATTTGTTATTCTCACTTAGATTGACGACCTAAGATGAAGAATAAGGCCTAGGGACAACACTTCTAATCTTTTTAAGCAAAAATTAAGATAAGGAATTGAAAGGAGCAATCTACCGCCTTTGACTTCATATTATTACCGCCTTTGACTTCAATTGCTTACTACCTTTGACTTCCTGCAATTTTTATTTTCTTTTACTGAACTTTTAATATTAAATTTCTACACTTTTTATTTTAATTTCTGCACATTTTATGTTATTGCACAATTTTTTTTATTGTTTACTACTGTAGTTTAAATTAGATCCATGCATATTTCAAGTTTTAGAATCATGTTTAATGGTGTCTATCATAGAACTTCAGAAATCAGATTTTACATTTAAAATTTATGTGTTGTAAAGTCATGAAACAGATTTTTGTGCAGAAAATAGTGTCTTAAAGGTTTACGTCAAATGAAATTTTCATGAGATAGACTTGCACACAATCATATCAGTAAGTGCTTGACATTTTCAGCTGTTTTTTAGACCTGAAATCAGATTTGAATTGCACTTGAAAACAGTCCAGAATTTTTCAGAAAAACAGTCCTAATCAGGTTCATGTTGGATGAATTTTCTTGGATAGTTTTGACATGTTTTTAACAGCTGAATGCCTATGTTTACAGCAGTTTCTAAACTTGAAATTATACTTGAAATACCCTTTAAAACAGTCAAGAAAAATCAATCCTGAAGCTGTTAAGAAAGCTGGCATTTATCCAAGTGATTGTGTGACATATTTGTGAAGTGTATAAATTCTTTTTAGAAACTGATTTCTATATTAAGTTGAATAAGTTTTCAGATCTGAAATAAGTCTTTTTAAATTGAATTCTGTGTGTTTGTTAATAGCCCAAATATGTATTTTAAAAGAAAAAAAAAATCTGATTGGAATTGAGTTCAATATGGATAATTTGTACATGGATATATGTGGACTGTTTTGAGGATTGTTGGAACCATTATCAAAACTAATTTTATATGTTTAATTGATAAGTTTCAGATCTGAAATTGAACTGAAACAACATTAAGAAACTGATTTCTAAATGTTTTTGGCAACCCCTCTAGTTCATGCATCATACATCACAAGTGCCACTTCACCATGTTAGAAATAGACTACATGATCATGCATTGAGTCCACCATTTTTCTTCATCATTCTTGCATCTAGTTTATTTTAGAAAATTAAGTTTTCAAATTTGTTTTTTTTTTAGTTTATCATGTTTGAGTGAATTCATTTTTAAAAAACAAAGTTGTTGTGTGATGTTGTATTGTAGTTGTTTGTACAATTGTAGTGAAGATTGTTGTTTTAGAAATTTGTTTAGCATTAGGAGATTATTAATTTGATTTCTTTTCCATTTAGAATCTCATCTAAACTTAAATTTCTTCCTTGAATAGGATTTAGAAATCTTTTGTTTTTTAGAAAGCATAGATTTTTAACCTAACATAGTTTCTAACTTAGGAAAGTTGTGTTTTCTTTTTAACTTATTTGTTTTTAACTTTGTTTCGTTTTATTTTTACTAAGTTTCTAATTTTAGATTTAGTTTTATTGGAAGTTCTAACGTTTGTTTTGTTTTGCAATAAATATTTTTTGTTTTAGGTACTTTTATATTTAGGATTTACTTTCTATATTTCAATTGTGATTTTAATTAATTTTTTTAGGAATGTATGTATTGTTAGATTTTAATTATGATAGTTTTAGACTTTTGTTTAGGCAGGTGACAAGTTGAAAATATTTTAAACATAACTCTATGTGGATTCGGCCACGTACTTACTAGGATATTACTACATTGTAGCTCTGCACTTGGAGTTGACGAACAATTATACTTGCCAATAATGCCCCCTCATTGACAGGCTGGAAATACACATCCATATCTTCTAAACACCGAACCCAAAAATACTCTACAATCATTCCGCCAGTGAACGTTGCTTTCTACTTAGAGAATCTATCACTACGTTAGCCTTTCATGGATGACACTTCAATCCAAAGTCATAATTCTTGACATACTTTGTCCATCTCCTTTGTCTCATGTTCAATTCACCCTATGTAAAGAGATACTAGAGCCTTTTATGATTTGAGTGCACTTCAAAAGTAGCTCTATAAAGATGGTGCCTCCACATCTTTAAAGCAAAAACCATTGCTGCACTCCAGATGCATCAGTAAAAATAATGAGACCATTACTACCTATAGGTAAGGTCAATGCAACGGCTGTGGTCAACCTTCTCTTCAACTCCTAAAAAATCTACTCAATTTCATCATTCCACACAAAAGGAACTTCCTTACAATCTTGACAGTGGGGCTTCTATTATGGAAGATCCTTCCATGAATCAGTGATAATAACCTGTTAGGCCTAGGAAACTTTGGATCTCTGACACTGCTTTTGGCCTTTCCCACTTTACCACAGCTTCAACCTTTCCTGGGTTTACCACTAGACCTTTCCTAAAACTGATATGACCAAGGAATCATACCTGCTCCAACCAAAATTCACACTTACTTGCCTCAGTATCAATTGGTGTTCCCTCAATAGTTGCAATGAGGTACGAAGATGCCGAGAATGTTCTCCTAACTCTTTGAATCTATAAGTACATTGTCAATGAATACCACCATAAATTGGTCCAAGTATTGTGCAAACACCATTTTCATCATGGCCATAAAAGTTGCTAGTGTATTTGTCAGTCCAAAAGACATCACCGGAAATTTGTAGTGACCATATCTAGTTTTGAATGTAGTTTTTGGAATATCTTAATCTCGTACTCTCAACTAATGATATCTTGATCTGAGATTAATCTTAGAAAAATACTAGGCAACAACTGATCAAACAATTCATCTATATGAGGTAAATGGTACTTATTTTTTATGGTCACTTGATTAAGTTGTCTATAATCAATGCACATTCTCATAGAGGCATCTTTTTTCTTATCGAATAAGACTGGAGCCTTGTAAGGTCCCGACCTAACTTAATTGTAATTTATATTAATTAAACATGATTTCCTATTAATTAATGTATTTTAGTTTTAATTTATCTTGGTTTTAATTTTATCGGGTCATGGATAGGTAGTTGGGTGAAAATTGACCAAACCTACGAGTCAAGGGCCTTATCTTATTTTAGAATTTCATGGTTTTACTGTTAGATTTTATGGACTCAATCCATCAGTTGATGTAATAAATTGATTAATTTCTTTATTTATCAATAAAATCATGCTTTACTTTCATGAGATGAATATTATTTTACTACTTCATGCACATGACCAATACATATGACATAATGGTTCATGAGTTGAACCGGGTCCCATTAGTATCTTAGATGTGATATATGTGCATGGATGAGATACACACGCGGGAGATATATGTCACAAATCTTATACTTAATTAGCTTCACAACCAGTAATGAGACTGGGCATCTCATTTAACAAGGTTGCAGCACTTTGATCACTATGAGATAGTGTGATTTGTCTCGATCATCAGAATGTAAGATTCTGAATCACGGTGCTGGTACATTGGATGTATTGAAAGACCATGAGATGCACCTTATGGAATTCCGTCTAAATAATAAGGTATGCTCTCATAATTCCCTAGCAATAGGCTCTCAATCTTGAGACATTGATGAACTCAAGTTTCTATCTATTCATTTGCTTTGAGTCACCAATGAGTGAGGCTGACAATAGGTTAACACCTCGGTGTCTTGGGTATGTGGTAGTAGAACTGTGGGAACATTGAATGATCAAGATGGAATCTATCTCTATTATCCCCTTGTGCCAATTAATGGATTTGTCATTAGTAAGTGCGCACCCATCTCAATTAAGAGTTAATTGGATAGTACTAATGATTACTGTGATTAATTGGGCTCAAGGATAATAAGATGTGGAACTTAGATTGGAAGAGACAGATTTATTCCAATTGATCCACGAATATTGATAGAGGGGCCTACTTGTGGTAATTGGGAAGTTTAGGGTCTTCATTGTAATTGATTCCTAAGACTGGAGTGCAATTGCATTATATAGTGGTGTTATTTGCAATTAACTGTGGGCCCGGATTGCACATGAGATGTGGGGTTGCGGTGTTCTAGTTGGAGCCAGCTTTCTAAGGAATCCCTAGTGGTCCCCACGCTAGCCCAAGATATTGGAAAATACTAATCCGACTTGAACTCTAGAAAAAAGAGTTTGGAAAGGAGAAAGTTGTTAATTGTTTTGGAAGTAAGACTTCTATTTCAATTAGACAAGCGAGAGATTTGAAATCCCATAAAATCTCTTGGACGTCCAATAAGACTCTCTCTTACGCCCAAAACCCTATTCGTACAAGAGTTGCACGAGTTTCTTTCTCCTTCTCTCTTCTAGTTCCTTGGAGTTTCGAGTTGAGATTTCTCCTAAAGATTCCACCACTCTTCTCGAGGAAAGAAATCCAATTCGGGTCATAGCGTGGAAGGCTAAGAGGTGTTGAAGATTCTCATCATCAAGTAGAGTCGCAACTTCTCCATTAGAGCACTGCGGATCTCCAAAGGTATGATCTACTTCTTTCATGTCGTAGATTATTGCAGATATTTAGTGCTATTTGATTCTATCTTTTAGATAGAATATTTACTGTACATGGTCACGAGATTGAGGGTAATGCATCCTGGATTGGGTTTTTGGTCTTATGGATAGTTGATCCCTATGTCAAGTAGGTTAAAAGTTTTGAAAATCTATCCACGAGACCCACCTGCTTCCAATAATTACATCATATTGACATCATATTAATTGCATGAAGTGTGTCTCATTATGTGAGCCATTATTCATGTTTCGCTCAACTCAATTCGGATTCATCTCGGCCCATTTTAAGCTCAACTGACTCAAACTGGAAATATACAAAAACTAGAGGGCCTGTTTGTTATTTCCAGAAACCCAATCCATTTAAAAACCCAAACTCATCGTTTGCTCTTCTCCTTCTCTCATTTCTGTTGGAGCAACTAGGTTCTTCTTCTCTTCCAAGCTCTCTTCCTCATTTTCTTTCTAGATTGGGCAATTGAAGCATTGCATGCAAGGCCTACAGCTCCCTCTTCTTCCTCTTCTCTATAGCTCCCTCCCTTAAGTTCCATGGAGTCAATGAGACTCAATCTTGTTGTATGCAACCCATCTCATCCCCATTTCATCCATTTTCATGTAGGATTTTATTTATGGTTAGAGATTGCATTTCTCCACCATCAGCCAAAGGAAGAGCTAGATTTGGGTAAAGCACTGAGTTATGGTAAGTATAGTTACATATAACCACTGCATGTTTGTTAAATTGGTT
The DNA here is from genome assembly GCA_037013555.1 of Sextonia rubra. Taxonomy (NCBI): domain Eukaryota; kingdom Viridiplantae; phylum Streptophyta; class Magnoliopsida; order Laurales; family Lauraceae; genus Sextonia; species Sextonia rubra. The sequence goes on from JASUAD010000008.1 coordinate 15,181,171, forward strand.
AATTCTTGATGAACTCTCTATGTATGCCAATCTACAGCTCATTTCCTTTTTGATTTAGATTATTAAGTTTTAATGATTAATGAGAATATAATTTAATTAATGACATGGGTTGGTGTTAAGGAGTGGTTAAATGTTTATTTGATGAATGGGAGTAGAAGGAGCCAAGAAGAAAGGAGAAAAATTAGTTTGAAACTGATTCTACCCGAAGCAAAATGTTTTAGGGCTAACCGATCGGCCCTGGAGTCTTATCGGTCGAATTCCTGTACTGGGAGTGTCCAACCAGTCAGACACCCTACCCGATCAATTGGGTAACTGAAATTATGAGTTAAAATATTTATTTAAAGATTGGTTCAAATAACTTACCAAAGACCTTCTATAGTCCATCGCGGGGTATAAGGAGAGGCTACAGCTTTGCTTTTTGGTGGAGCCGAGGTATTCTAAAATCTATCATTAGATTATCTAAATTTTCTATAACCATAATAATATCTAAAATTATCATAATATGGGGTCTTACCGAAACTCCGGTAAGTAGTATTATGTATGGAATAATGGGTATTAATTTAGACTATTTTATGGGATAAAGAATGACTTATTCGTACCTTTTGAATTATTTAGTATTCTTTTGGTCCAAAATCCTCTACAGAACTCACTCACAATATTCGGTGAGGCAAGCTCTACATGAGCACACTTATTTTATGAAAATAAAAACTAATTTAAGAAAATGTTTTCAGGGGGATTAGTTAAGAACTATCTTAGCATTTTACCGAGACCCTAGAGGAATGTTTAAAGTAAATCCTACCCGTAAGACATTAAGTATAATTAAGACTGTGTATGGCTTTAGAAATGGTACCCTTACCTCAAACAAATTAGCCCAACGATAATCATATACTAAGAAGGAAGAGTGTTGAGCTGTCACTCATTCCCTCTTGATTTTTCGGTCATTTTCTAATGCCACGTCATGGATGTTGGCATAAGAAGAGGTGGTTTTTGTATGCATAATGTAATACCGAGATTTTGGTAATACAATGACACTGGACGTTTTATGAATACATCGTATTGAATGACCTTGGAAACATAGATTATCTAGCATAGGGTTGGCTAGTAACTATCCTTGATAATTGCTCAATCTAATTGCATTCATATTGTTAAATAACCTTGCTCTCAATATGATTTAATCATGTACCCCTTCTTTTTAGCAAACATTGAGGCGAAATTTGTGCTGGAGCTTCTATTGAGTATGGCCTATGAGCCAAAATGGATGTAGCTAAGGTTGAGAGGGTTCGAGCTCCAGTAGCTCATTTAAGTATGCGTTGTTTAATTATCATTTATTCGGTTAACTCAGAATTTTATCATTGAATATGATCTCAAGACCGAAAATCCCTTATATATGATATGTCGATAAGTATGTCTGATATGAATTCGGATGGTTTTGATATGTTGAGTCGGCACCACTTAACTTGTACCCTTGTTAGGTTCGACAAGACCAATTTGAGTATTCTTTATGTTCCTACTATAGTAGTTTATGGAGGAGTTGGTCGGCTCTCTTCGGAAAGCTAGATTGATCCCTTAGCGTAATTCCCATATGCACATTATACGCTCTCCGTGGATGATACACTCTCTTTGGGGAGAATATAGCCTTATAGACGCCAGCTGGTATGTTTCAAGACCTTATTTATGATTCGCTACTCATGCTTATTCATGCACAACATGCCTAGCTTACGATTCTTGCTCTCTTTTAATTAATATGTCTTTAATTCATTTGATACAACACGATAATTTTATATGCACCAATATTTGCTTAACCATCGTGTGAACAGTACTACCCCTGGTGTTACAAACAGGTTTAAGTACTGATTCCACCTCAGATGCACCCGTAGAGGAGTTTTCAGAGACTTCCCAAGGTATAGTATTGTAGTGTGGACTTGACAGCACTTTCTAGTTGTCTATTTTGCAAAGCGTCATGGGTATATTTTGGGACATGTTAGAATATGCCATTAGTGTGGCTAGGTTTTGCATCATGTCATTATGTCATATTGTAATTATGTCATTTTATTTAATGGACTTAGTTATGCTTAATACCATATCTCGGAAATCTAAATTGTATAGGATGTTGTTAGGTACAGGTAAAAAGACACAGGCTTCCACAAATGTTTTAAAAGGACACATGTTACATGTCAATCCTTACATGTGAGATATGTACTTTTTCCCTTGTGGTGGTTCGTACGTGTCTCAGTACTGCACGGATTGCCACGGGATTACGTATGCCACGCCTCAGTAGGTACCTTAATCATGGAATCTCGAGCTTGGGGCGTGATATACGTAAGTAATGGTATCAGAACATGAATCATGAAAAATATGTAAGGTATGGTGTTGTAGCATAAATAAGCCTGGAATAAAAGATTTAGAAACTTAAGGAACGTGGTGAGGATACGATAGGTGCATTAGGATATGGGTTGTATAGGATGTTTTGATTCTACTAACGCTTTTCTTTGAAGTAATATCGGTTTTCGTACAGATAATGGCCCCAATTCCACTAGTTAAGAATACCCGTCACGGTTCTTCGAGCAATGCTAAGAATGATGACGTAGAGGATGTTTCTATTGAGAACTTAGATAGCGTTCCTTTACCTTCTCCATTTACAGATGATTGGTTCCTTTTGATGATGCAAAGCATGTTAATGATGATGATAGAGCAAGTAACAAGGATCAGTGAGAATCAAACTGCAATGCAAATATAGATAGCAATGATAGTGGAAAGACAATCTTAACTGCAATAGAATTTGGCAATAGTAGAAGAGAGTTTGTAGGATGTTCTAGAGAAGAAATCCAAGAGGAGCACATCATCCTCTAACGAGCATCTTTGGAAGTGGAAGAAACAGAAGATCAAGGTTAGCATTTCCAAAAAAACCGGTGTGTGATATGTGTGGCAAGGATCATGAGATGAACTAATGCTGAAGAAAGACTGGAGCATGCTTTCATTGTGGTTCGATGGAGCATCAACTAGCAAAATGTCCAAGAAAGAAAAACACCAGCGAAGCCCCATTGTGCCAACAGTAGCAATCAGTTAATCAACCTCATTAGAATCAAATTGCAAGTAGCTTCAGGAAAGGTGATCTTTTTACCTACTATCTTCATTCTCTATTGTTCCTTTTATTTGTAGATGTGATAAATAGTCCATGTGATTGCTATTTAAGATAGTTTTCCAAGATTCTTGTTGAAGATGAGTTTTGAAGCGAGGTTCAAAAATTATTTTCCTTAGGGATCATGTGAGGAGATTTGGTGTTATTTGTTGAGTTATAGTTAGCAACCTTAAGATGTATTTCAATTTAAGCAGTTAAACCCAATGGCTATTGAGTATAAGTAATTACTGCATTATAGTGATCAGTTGTCCAATTAGTTTCAAGGGGCAAGATAATTTTCAAAAGAATTTGAATTAAGGATGGGTTATTTCAACTTTTAGCTTGAGAGTAAAATGTTCGAAGATGAAATTTGGACGTTAGGAGTTCTTGATGGATTATTAGATTAATGAATGTTCCAAATATATTTATGAGTTAAGTAATAGAATCCTTATTCCATACATGGATAGGTTTGTGGATTACAATTATCATTGATATTTTGATATATCCTAATTTGTTAGTACTCGTGATAATCCTTAGAGGACTTTTCTTTATCTCTTGAGGATATAATTAATTTCATTAACTAAAGAGACATTAATTTTAGTTTGACAAGTTATAGTATTAAAGGGATATTATATCTAGTGTTAAATGTTCAATGATCTAGTAATTTGAGATTATTATTAGTTAGGAAAGTTCGAGGTCAGTTACCTAGATTCGGAACTCCTTATAGTCTTACAAGATGTTATCATAGGATTGTGAGATAATTCCGAAATCATAGTTCTATTTGTTAATTGACTTCATCATCATCATCATTATCAAAGCCTTATCCCAACCATGTTGGGGTCGGCTACATGAATTCTATTTCTCCATTCCGTTCTATTTTGAGCTAAATCTTTCGATAAGTGCAACTTCTTCAAATCTGAATTAATGACTTCCATCCATGTTTTCTTCGGCCTACCCCTACCTCTTGATGGACCCTCCACCTGTATATCCAAACTTTTTCTCACCGGTGCCATTACTAGCCTACGCTCAATATGCCCAAACCATCTTAAACGAGTTTCTCTAATCTTATCTCCTATTGGTGCTACCCCTAAATGTTCTCGAAAGCGCTCATTTCTAATTTTATCTTTCCTAGTTTTACCACACATCCACCTAAGCATTCTCATTTCCGCTACATCCATCTTATGAATATGTGTCTTCTTTATTGGCCAACATTCTACTCCATATGTCATAGCTGGTCTAACCACTGTCCTGTAAAATTTTCCCTTCAATTTTGTTGGCATTTGTCTATCACAAAGTACTCCCGAAGCTAGTCTCCACTTCAGCCATCCAGCTCTTATCCTATGCTCTACATCTTCATCAATCTCCCCATCCTTACTAATCATCGAGCCTAGGTACCGGAAAGAATCTTTATGTGGTATCTCATGGGTTTCAATTTTGATAGTGGTTTCAACACTTTGTATATGTCCACTGAAATTACAATCCATATATTCTGTCTTTGTACGACTTATTTTAAAGCCTCTAGATTCTAATGCCCTCCGCCATCTCTCAAGCTTTCCATTTACACCCTCTCTTGATTCATCCACCAATACTATATCATCTGCGAACAACATACACCATGGTACTTCTTCTTGAATATGCACAGTTAACTCATCCATAATTAATGCAAAGAGATAAGGGCTTAAGGATGATCCCTGATGTAAGCCTATAGTCACGGGAAATCCGCCCGTTTCTCCACATGTGGTTTTCACATTTGTTATTGCACCTTCGTACATATCCTTTAAAATTTCAATGTAACCTCTTGGGACATTCCTTTTCTTTAAGACCCACCAAATTAAATTCCTTGGTACCCTATCATAGGCTTTTTCCAAATCGATAAAGACCATATGTAGATTTTTCCTCTTTGCTTGGTATTTTTCCATTAATTGCCTAAGTGAAAAGATAGCTTCCATAGTTGATCTCCCTGGCATAAAACCAAATTGATTTTCCGAAATCTTAGTCTTTTTTCTCAGTCTTTGCTCTATTATTCTCTCCCATAACTTTATAGTGTGACTCATAAGTTTAATCCCTCGATAGTTAGTACAATTTTGTATATCTCCTTTATTCTTATATATAGGTACTACAATGCTTCTTCTCCATTCATCCGGCATTTTCTTTGTCACAAGTATCTTATTGAATAGTCTACATAACCAGCTTACTCCAACCTCTCCTAAGCATTTCCATACCTCTATCAGAATACCATCTGGGCCTGTTGCCTTTCCTGTCTTCATTCGCTTTAATGCTTCCTTCACTTCCACCCCTCTAATTCTACGGAGAAAAGTATACTCTTGTAATGAAGTATCCTCCTCCACTCTTGTATCGCCCAAATATTCTTCATTTAAAAGTTTACTAAAATATTCTTTCCACCTTTTTATAATATCGTTGTCCTTCACCAAAATATTTTCCTCATTGTCCTTGATACATTTGACATGATCTAAGTCCCTACTTTTCTTTTCTCTTATTTTTCCAAGCTTAAAAATATCCTTTTCTCCTTCTCTTGTTCCCAACCTATTATAAAGGTCATCATATGCTTTAAACTTTGCGCTACTTACTACTTTCTTAGCTTCTTTCTTTGCCTTCTTATACAACTCAAAATTTTCTACTCTTAGTCCCCTGCCAAACTTTGTAGCAATGTTTTTTTTGTCGAATAACTTCCTGAACCTCCATACTCCACCACCATGTTTCTTTATTAATATGTCTCTTCCCTTTTGATTCTCCAAGTACCTCCTTTGCAACATTCCTAATGCAATTAGCCATTTGATTCCACATTACTGTAGTTTCTCCTTCAATATTCCATTCTCCTTTCTCAATCATTTTGTCCTTAAATATATTTGCTCTTTCCCCCTTCAAATCTCTCCACCTTGTTTTAGGGTCCATTTTGTTTACTACTGCTCTCTTTTTACTTCTAATGCAAATATCTAAAACTCCAAGCCTATGTTGCGTAGTCAAACTCTCTCCTGGGATAATCTTACAATCTTTACAAGCCAATTGGTCCTGTTTTCTAACTAGAAAAAAGTTTATCTGACTCATATTAGTCCCACTTTTATATGTAATTAAATGCTCATCTCTTTTTTTAAAGTAAGTATTTGCTACTATAAGATCAAATGCCACTGCAAAGTCCAATATAGTATTTCCGAATTCATTCTTTTCTCCAAATCCATGCCCTCCATGCACTCTCTCATATCCTCTATTATCTCTTCCTATATGCCCGTTTAAATCCCCTCCAAGGAAAATTTTATCACTATTTGGGATTTCTCGCATTAAATCATCCATCTCCTCCCAAAATTGTCGTTTCACACTTTGTTCTAGTCCTACTTTGGGAGCATATGCACTAATGATATGAATTATGTCTTCCTCTAGTACTAGTTTAATTGCTATAATTCTATCACCAAACCTCTTTACCCCCATAATTTTCTCTTTTAAATCCTTATCTATAATTATACCCACTCTATTTCTTGTATTACTCTTTCCTGCATAGAAAAGCTTATACCCATCCATGAGCTCCTTAGCTTTATTCCCTTTCCACCTTGTCTCCTGTATACAAGCCACACTAATTCTTCTTCTTTTCATTACCTCAACCAACTCCATGCTCTTGCTTGTCAAGGTTCCTATATTCTAAGTAGCAAGTCTAATTTTCCTATTCCTCCTCTTCTTCTCATGGACTAACTTCTTTAACCGCATTAGCCCAAAGTCATGCGGTAGCCCTTGCACACTTTTCACTGCAACCGGGCGATGCTGCAATGCATTGCTTAAAGCGGGGAATGCCCTAGCCTTATCGTGAAATATCATTTGTTCAGAATTCATGTTTGGGTTGTGACAAAGTTTTACGCTGGCTGTTACCTACCTAATGCAACCCTCCTCCTTTACCCGGGCTTGGGACCGGCAGCAAAACTGGCGGAGTTTATTGACTAAGAGGAAAAATTCTTTTGTGTGGATAGATTGATGCGAGTACAACATTTGAGTCTTGTGATACTCCTTGATTCTTTGAGAACTGGTAGATCTATGTGAAGATGCAGATAATAGAATTGATTCAGTATATATAATGGGTAGCTAGGGATTCGGATTTAATTAGAGTTCTTGATCACATAATGGATGAGATTGTTATGTAGACTAATTTTTTTGAGAGTTTCTTGAGAGCATATCCTAAATGGGGATCCCAAGTTTCTTCGCTTAGTAAATTCGTGGAAAATTTTGATGTTAATTGACAGGAGGAAACTCGCACCGTTCAAAGGTATATTAATCTATGGCAATTGAGTTATGTGACTAGTAAGAACAATCACTCACTGTCAGTATTGATGAATTGCTCAATCAAATCAGTGCACAACGAATATTATTCAAATTGATTGAAGTTCAGGTGATACCAATTTAGTATCTAAAGCTATGTGATTTGAAGCTATATCCCAATTAGAAAGGAGCGTTATAAATTCTTGGCTATTTATTTGATGGTCAATTAATTTTATAGTGTTTATGACTTGAAGAATAGAATGCTTGTATACTCCTAGATCAGTTGTGGTGTTTATCAAGAATATTTTGATGTAATTTGATCTTGTTATTGGAAAAGTGAATCATTTAAAGACTTTTTTCAACTTCTGAACTGTAATCAATTAAATGAATATCTGGAGACTATAATTTTGGATTTGACTAAATTGGGTTATGAGATCAATCCCTATAATCATATTTGCGTTATATGATTTCATGTATATCATTGAGGTGATGAATACTTTAAGTATATATATGTCTTTGTTGAATAAAATCTGTTTTATTCTTATGGTTACCTTCATCGATGATATTTTGATTAATAAATTCATTAACGAAGATGTTAGTTGTAAGAGAAAATCTATTCAAACATGTGGATTATCATTTCATTCGTAGAGGATCCAAAATATATTTAAACCTAAAGGCATGTTTGATGAAATAATTCGAGTGACTGTCGATCGTTAGTGAATTGACAGAGGTCTTTGATTGTATGGTGATTAGGTTGCCAATTCCTAGGTAAGAATAGTGTTTTCTTGGGTTAGTAGGTTGCCTTATAATTTTAATTGATGTTCCTCAGCTGTTGGTGTCAAGTTTTAGCTTCACAAAGAGTACCAACCGAAGTCAAGCATCCAGTTAGACTATCCATCTAGACTTCTAAAGGCATGAAATGTGCATCCTCGTGTTCAAGAAGAAGTGGATCGAGACGATTTGATAAGTTTACAATCGTTGCTAATGCAGCGGAGTCGCCGCAGGAAGTTCAAGAACCAAAGAATGTCATTCCAAGCAGAGAAGCTTCACCAATAATCACAGAAATGTCCTCGAATTTTGGATTGATGATAGAGTAGTCCCAAAGATTTTGTTGAAGGAAGCAACCCATTTCAAGTAAGAATCATTGATGTCTTCCGTTTGTTGAAGCTCCACAAGCTCATTTTCATTCTGCCATGTGTCACAAGTATAAAGAAATCAAAGTGAAGCCAGAGACAATGCACGTGGAGCCACTTCTCCGCATCATCTACGAATGGACAAGTTCGATAAGTATGCCTAATTTATTTTATTAATTTGTTTTATAAGTTTGTTTCATTCGAAGGACCGAAATAATCTTAAGTAGGGTGAGATATAAGGTCCCAACCCCCCTTAATTATAATTTATATTAATTAAACATGATTTCCTATTAATTAATGTATTTTAGTCTTAATTTATCTTGGTTTTAATTTTATCGGGTCATGGATAGGTAGTTTGGTTAGAATTGACCAAACCTAGTAGTCAAGGGCCTTATCTTATTTTAGAATTTCATGGTTTTGCATCATATTGACATCATATTAATTGCATTAAGTGTGTCTCATTATGTGAGTCATTATTCATGTTTGGCTTAACTCAATTCGGATTCATCTCGGCCCATTTTAAGCCAAATTGACTCAAATTGGAAATATATAAAAACTAGAGGGCCTATTTGTAATTTACAGAAACCCAATCCATTTAAAAACCCAAACCCATCATTTGCTCTTCTCCTTCTCTCATTTTTGTTGGAGCAACTAGGTTCTTCTTCTCTTCCATGCTCTCTTCCTCATTTTCTCTCTAGATTGGGCGATTGAAGCATTGCATGCAAGGCCTACAGCTCCCTCTTCTTCCTCTTTACCTCCTTGTTCATCATCTTCATTGGAATCTCACAAATTGGTCTCATCCTCTTCTGTACAGTTCTCTAAGGTAAGAGCTATATTACCATTCCATTCCCTTGAGTTCCATAGAGTCAATGAGACTCAATCTTGTTGCATGCAACCCATCTCATCCCCATTTCATCCATTTTCATGTAGGGTTTTCTTTATGGTTAGAGATTGTATTTTCTCCACCATCAACCAAAGGAAGAGCTAAATTTGGGTAAAGCACTGAGTTAAGGCAAGTATAGTTGCATATAATCACTGCATGTATGTTAAATTAGTTGATTCTTGATGAACTCTCTATGTATGCCAATCTACAGCTCATTTCCTCTTTGATTTAGATTGTTAAGTTTTAATGATTAATGAGAATGTAATTTAATTAATGACGTGGGTTGGTGTTAAGGAGTGATTAGAAGGTTTATTTGATGGATGGGAGTAGAAGGAGCCAAGAAGAAAGGAGAAAAATCAGTTTGAAACTGATTCTACTTGGAGCAGAATGCGCCAGGGCCGACCGGTTGGCCCTGGAGTCCGATCGGTCGAATTCCCGTTTTGGGAGCTGTCTGACCAGTCGGACACCCTACCTGATCGGTCAGGTAACTGAAATTCCAAGTTGAAATATTTATTTAAAGATTGGTTCAAATAACTTATCAAGGACCATCCATAGTCCATCGCAGGGTATAAGGAGAGGCTATAGCTTTGCTCTTTGGTGGAGCCGAGGTATTCTAAAATCTATCATTAGATTATCTAAATTTTCTACAACCGTAATAATATCTAAAATTATCATAATATGGGGTCTTACCGAAGCTCCGGTAAGTAGTAGAATGTATGGAATAAGGGGTATTACTTTAGACTATTTTATGGGATAAAGAATGACTTATTCGTACCTTTTGAATTATTTAGTATTCTTTTTGCCCAAAATCCTCTATAGAACTCACTCACAATATTCCGTGAGGCGAGCTCTACATGAGCACACTTATTTTATGAAAATAAGAACTAATTTAAGGAAATAGTTTGGGGGGGATTAATTAAGAACTATCTTAGCATTCTACCAAGACCCTAGAGGTACGTTTAAAGTAAATCCTACCCTTAGGACATTAAGTATAATTAAGACTATGTATGGCTTTAGAAATGGTACCCTTACCTCAAACAAATTAGCCCAATGGTAATCAAATAGTAAGAAGAAAGAGTGTTGAGTTGTTACTCATTCCCTCTTGATTTTTTGGTCAGTTTCCAATGCCACGTCATGAATGTTGGTATAAAAAGAGGTGTCTTTTGTATACACAATGTAACACCTAGATTTTGGTAATACAATGACACCAGACGTTTTATAAATACATCGTATTGAATGACCTTGTAAACACGGATTCTCTAGCGTAGGGTTGGCTAGTAACTATCTTTGATAATTGCTTAATCTAACTGCATTTATATTGTTACATAATCTTGCCCTTAACAGGATCTAATCATGTACCCATTCTTCCTAGCGAACCTTGAGGCGAAATCATTGCTGAAGCTTCTATTGAGTATGGCTTGTGAGCCAAAATGGGTGTAGCTAAGATTGAGAGGGTTTGAGCTCTATTAGCTCATTTAAATATGCATTGTTTGATTATCAGTTATTCGTTTAATTCAGAATTTTATGATTAAATATGATCTTGAGATCGAAAATCCCTTATATATGATATGTCGATAAGTATGTATGATATGAATTCAGATGGTCTTGATATGTTAGTTGGCACCACTTAGCTTGTACCTTTGTTAGGTTTGACGGGACCAATTTGGGTATTCTTTATATTCCTACTGTAGTAGTTTATGGAGGAGTTGGTCGGTGCTCCTCAGAAAGCTAGACTGATCCCCTAGCGTAATTCCCATATGTACGTTATATGCTCTCCTTAGATGATATGCTCTCTTTGAGGAGAATATAGCCTTGTAGGTGCCAACTAGTATGTTTTGATATCCTGTTTATGATTCGTTACTTATGCTTATTCATGCACAACATGCGTAGCTTACGATTCTTGCTCTCTTTTAATTAATATGTCTCTAATCCATTTGATATAGCATGATAGTTTTATATGCACCTATATTTGCTTAACCGTCGTGTTAACAGTGCTACCCTTGGTGTTACAAACAAGTTAAACTATTGATTCCACCTCAGATGCACCCGTAGAGGAGTTTCCAGAGACTTCCCAGGGTATAGTATAGCAGTGTGGACTTGATAACACTTTCCAGTTATCTATTTCACAGAGAGTCACGGGTATATTTTGGGACATGTTACATTATGCCATTGGTGTGGCTAGGTTTTGCATCATGTCATTATGTCATATTGTAATTATGTCATTTTATTTAATAGACTCAGTTATGCTTAATACCATATCTCAGAAATGTGAATTGTATAGGATGCTGTCAAGTACATGTAAAAAGACGCAGGCTTCCACAAATGTTTTAGAAGGACATGTGTTACATGTCAATCCTTACACGTGAGATCTGTACTTTTTCCCTTGTGGTGGTTCTACGTGTCTCAGTACTGCACGGATTGCCATGGGATTACGTATGCTGTGCCTCGGGAGGTACCTTAATCATGGAATCTACGGTTTAAGGAGTGACAAGCCCCCCCACGGAGAGACACTCGGCCTTATGAAACCTTTGTTTAACAATTGTTACAATTTTTCTTTGAGTTAGCTCAGCTTAGTTAGGGCCATCCTATAAGGAGCTTTAGAGATCGGAGTTGTGCCCGACACAAGCTCAATTGTAAAATTAGTCTCACAGACTGGCAGTAATTTGAGAATATCATCGGGGGTTAAACTCAGATACCACTGGTGTCTCCTTCACCACTTTTGTCCATTTATCTTTCGAGATAAATGCTAAGTACCCCTCATAACCTTTCATCGCCAACTTCGTAGCCTTATTAGCTAAGATCATTTGAGTAACCACTTTCTTGTTCAATCCGACAAATTACCCAATGGTGCCATCATGAGCTGACAACTTAACTATCTTAAGAGTGGCAGTCCATCACTACATTATGGGCAGCAAGCCAATCCAAACCCAAGTTTGGTGTCAAAATCATTCATCAACAATAGTATTAAATCAGCCTTAAATACAAAACTACTTATTGCCAATTTACAATCAGGGTAGTACTCTAGACAACTAATTTACTCCAGACAACTAATTTTCTTACCCACTAGGTTAGTTAAATTAAATCAAATGGTAGTTCCACTACTCTAGCATTAGTTTTAGAGCTAAATTTAGGGGAGATATAAGAACATGTAGATTTAGGGATCAAATAAAACCTTAGCATTATTATCACAAATAGAAATAGTATCTTCAATAATATTCTCTGTAGCATCAGCTTGATCCTGAGTCATAGCAGACACTCTACTTGCTTGCTGGAGCCATGGTTACTGTCTATTAGGCACTTGTGGTCATTGAGGTCCCTGTACTAATGTATGCTAATACTGCTGACCTTACTTCATAGAGTAGTCCTTGACATGATGATTGGTGTCTCCACAATGAAAACACCCTTTTGTTTACCTCTAAGACTTAGATTGTGCGTGATTATTGCCGTAAATTCCATAAGACTCCCTTTTCTACTTCTTGAATTGGTGCTATGGGGTTAAAGGCGGAGTAAATTTCTGCTCGGGTTATCTCAGAAGGGTCATACACCTAATCACTTCCTCGATCCAATATGCTTTATCTAAATATTCTTGGTAGGTATTAAGAACTTACGACTTAGCATGTAATAGGATATCCGGTTGAAGGTCATTGAGGAATCGTCAAATCCTCTCAATTTCTAGAGTGATGAGTGTTGGTGCAAAGTGAGAAAAACTAGTAAACTGTAGCTCATTTTCACAAATAGATAAGTTTCCTTACTTCAGCCTCTCAAACTCTATCCTCTTTTGTATACTAACATGCTCTGGTGCATACTTCTCATGAAACTAATCATTAAAAGTAGTCCAAGCCACTTCTTCAGCTATCTCGTTGTATGTTTCCTTGACAGTGGTCCACCACCTGTCAACTACATCTCGGAACATCGAAACAACAACTTAACTTTATGTATCCCTGTGGAGACAAGATTGTCAAGTAACTTCTCAATTCGAATCAAGAATTCCTTTGCTACTATTGGATCTTCACCCACATTAAACTTCTGTGGTCCCCCTTTTTTAAACTTTTCAAATATATAGTTAGGATCCTTCGGTTTGTGAGCAACGACAACCTAAGGTTACCTAATCCTCTGTAAAACCGCAAGTATACTAATCTGAAATGCTGCCTGGTCTACCACCATCACTGATGGTCGCGATGATGGTGGTGGTGGAGGCAACGGTGGTGGCAGTGCTGCATGCACCACATAGGGTTGATTCACCCTCTACACTGATTCTAGTAATTGGGTCATCTGTTGGTCTTAACATTGTTGGTGGGCTAGCATAGCCTGAAGTAGGGTTTGTATCAGATCATTAGCCATGCCACTAGGCCCACTTGATTCATTTGAGGATGGGTTGCCTTTCGTTTTCCTTGTTTTAGGTGCCATGTCTGCAAAACAACCAATTGTTGGATACTAAACAACCTAGAATGCAGAAGCTAAACATACCCATGCATACTCCAAGTAATGCCAGATATCGCATCATAAAACTATACACGTATATACCTAACATTCCCACTAAGGTTTTTAATCCTCATAGTGGGCCTACATTTTTAATATCTTTCAAAACTTCTAGAAACTTAACTGCTCTGATACCATCTATCATGCCCCCAAAACTAGGCGGATCCAAACTTGGTCCTAGGGTTATGAGAATTAGGGCCAATATAAAATTGTTTTGAATATGCAACATGGGCCCCAATTTCAAGTGGATCAAAGTCATTCGTGAGGCCATGTTTGGGGCCACTAGAATAGTTATAAAATTTATTTGTTTTGGAATTATAGTTCTTAATTACTATGCTTTGAACCATTTAACCATTGATGTAATTGTTATTGAGATTTGTTTATATGGATTGAATGTGGTACTTAGCTGCACAGTATATGGATTCTTGGTTCTACGTGTGATTATGGTTGCTTGATTACCAAGAATAACCTCATGAAGGACTTCGATCCACCCGGAATTGGGGCCCGTGTTACATATTCAAGTAAATTTTAAATTGGCCCTAATTCTCACAACCCTCGGACTGGGCTTGGATTCAGCCCAATTTTGGGGGCATGACATAACGGGCTCACCCTCCTTCTCTTTTCAGCCTTTTATTAGTACATGATGAAATGACGACTATAATTTAAGCTCCTGTCTTCTTCCAAGTCAACACTGTCTTCTATCACCACAACTGCTGCGTCCAACACATGAAAGCCCTATTCATCCATTAGCTTTGAAGTAAAAAGCCTCTTACAGTCTTACCCTTTTCAATAGTTGATCTCTTTTGCACATCAAGAGGGAGGAGTCTAATTTGCAAAGTAAAAATCTTAAAAATGGTTAATAGACTTTGTTGGGGCTAGTATATATATATCTTTCTTCCTTTTAATTATAACAGGGATAAAATGGTCAAGAAAACAACAGCAAGGAGGTGAAACAATGTTAATTGCTTTTCCTCTCCTTGACCATCAGTCAAGGGATTTTTTAGTAAAAATCAAAATATAGTGGCTTTTTTGAAGTTTTGTCAGAACCCAAGGGTTTTCTAGTATAAAACTCTATATGTTGCGTTTTTAGGTTGCAAATGACATTGCTTTGTCTGTTGATAACCCTGCATGTTATCCTGTTGCTCTTGGATCAATCTAAGGTTTCTGTGTGGGCTTCTCTTCCCATGTATGTGGACTGTCCTTCGCACTATGAGGGCTTCCTCTTTATACTTTTGTGGGCCCTCCTTCCTATGGTGTGGGCTTCTTTTTCCCACTTGTGTGGGCTCTCTTGGTCTGAACTCTCCAGGAAAGGTATTTGAAAACAAAAAATATAAGAAAAGTCATAGTTTTATTATGAAGATAAGAACATTTTTATGTTATCATATCCTACAAAATTATTTTTCAAAAATTGACTTAAATATATTAAGTTAACCTTTTAATATTTTGTAGGCTTTTTGACACTTTGCCCCCTAAATTTGTTTGGGCTAAATAGAGAATATCACTAAATTTTTGGGGCCAAAGTGGAAAATAGCCTATTTTGTATGATTCTTGACTAAATTGAATTTTAGATATTTTAAATTAATAATATGTAAATATTTAACAAGGCTTTGATGACGACCTAATATAATATTTACCTATAAATGTATATTTTGTAAATATAAACTTAAACTACACATGCGCCAAGCTAGATTCAGCCATTTAACATGCTAAGCTTTAGACATGACTCATAAGATGAGCTCAGGCATTGGTGGTACATGGTGGCTATCCCCTCCATCTCCTTTAAATTTCACAAAATGCCTAAAATTTTTAGGAAACACTTTGTAGTTTTTATTTATGGCCCTCCTTATATCCTTTTCTACATAGCCTCCCCGCCCCCGCCCCTCCCCCCCCCCCCCCCCCCCCCCCAACCCCACCTTTCCCTCCAGTCAAGACTCATAAGATGAGTTCAGGCATTGGTGGTATATGATGGCCATCGCCTCCATCTCCTTTAAATTCCACAAAACACCTTAATTTATAGACCTAGAAAAGTTCCTATCTAGGTTCGCCCTCGTGCTCTAGTCAAGCTAAGTTTAGCCATTCCTAGCTTGAGCTTAGTTGAAGGGAACTAACTAGGCTTGAGCTATTCGAGCCTAAAGATGTGCCAACTTTGCTTATGAGCTAGTTTGGCTAATTGTGAAATCATTAATCATCGCCGACTCATGGCGATGACTATTTGACAAGTGTGGGCAACCTTTGTTTGACCATACTTTAAATTCACAAGCCCCAATAGTGGAGTAATTTACACCGTTGAGAGAGAGACGCTTGGAGTGAAGTCATTAATCATTGAGGAATTATGACGATGACTATTTTACAAGTGTGGCGCACCTTTGTTTGATCAAACATATTCATAAACTCCAATTTACACGATTAATTGACCAAATAATGTCTATAAAGGATGGGTTATGGGTGTGCTTGAATGCATTCCATCACTTAATGTCTTTGATTTGCTGATGACTACTTCGTAAACAAAGACATTATGAGTCAAGAAGGCCCATGGGATTCATGGTACCTGTCACACAACGAGCCCGAGAACCTTACAATAAGGGTAACCCTGAGGTGTGGCACGCATACTACCATGGAAAACATGTTTGGCCAAAGTACAAACGTGGTCCACAAGGGATGACCCACAAGTTTGACATGAGAGGACCTTTAAGAAACACATTTTTAATTTAAACTTTCTCATGGAAGCCTATGTATAATACCTATATGAGCACCCTACTGTACATTTTACATTGGAAAGATGGTATTCAAATATAAGCAATCAACATTTCAAAATCCATACTACAAAAGACCATACATTTAGATAACCTGTATACCAAAAGGCTACATGACTATTATGAGCATACAACGTATCCACATTAATAAGGAATAAACGCATATGCATATGGACATCAACTACAAAGTGAAATCAACAACCTATATGCAATCAGTATCCACACCCAAAATACATGTTCATCCATACAAGATGTAATCTCAGTGTCTCTAATTGATGACATCATGTAAAAAGCTACTCCAATGGCTTTCCTATCCCAAAAGCAAAGGTTTGATCCATGTGATGCACTCCTTAATCCCGAGGACAAATAAATACCCTCAGTTGTCCATTCTTCTAGTCCAAGAGGTACCATTTAGGTCTCTTTTGGTGTCTCTTGGGTCTCAACAATGGTGGAAGCAGTATTTGTGCCTATAACACCTAGAGTAGCATTGTAATTACAATGATTTAACAAGTATTAATCATGTATAAACAAAAGCATGATGTAGCAATTCAGTTAAATGAAAAATAGATTAAAGAGACCAATTTCAAAAATCTAGGGAGTGGTGCACTTAGTATGATTAAAACAATCATAAATGTCTAGCAATGTACAATCTAATTGGCAACTACAATAGCTAACTTTTCTAAATCCCGAGAAAGAGAGTAATACCAATCATGTTTGGATGTCACTAGGTGCACCATTCAAAGGTACATCCGGCTACTAAGTGGGAGTCCCAACAAATTCAACAATACCAAACTCAGCCTCATTGACCTTCTGAGTGAAGTAATTATTGCTAACTCTTTTGAATCAATCTATCAATTTAAGAGGATGGCACTCCATTTTATACTCCATTTTATTCTATTTAGTCTAATACAAATCTTTATTCAATTATCAATGATTTAGTTTATTTGATTATCAATGGGAGTCAAGATATAACCAATAATAAATGGAACAAATACTGTAGGAATTGGAAATATACATTTTATGGAATTTGTAAATCCATTCTTAAAAGAATGATACTGACAACAATGATGATATTTAACAATATGTATACAATAACTATTAACTAGAGTTAAGGTTATATTACTAGCCATTCCTAGACTAAAGCATTTGTCGAGTCTATAGACTCAATGTACTAGTGCTACTATCACCTTGGTGTTACTTAGTGTATGTAAGGGACAGTAAATACGTTAACCCAACACCCATTGGTTAGTTCTTGCCAAACTGGATAGTTCACAAGAAGAAGGTCAATTCAATTACTTTCCTTGTGTGTAAAACCATTGGTTTGTCTAAATCTGGTAAAAGCAAACCCATTCTAGTGTCCTACAAAGTTTATAATAGCCTATAAGTCCTAATGGTTTTTGATTATGTCATAATTAGTAAATTATGGGAAGCAGATTCTCCGTACCAGGACTATCAGATGGGTTAAAGTGTTGTGGGAGCATCACGGTCCAGATGAGGCTACATGGGAGCTAGAGGAGCAGCTAGCGCGCCAGTACCCACAGCTCTTTGCGCAGGTAGGTGGTCATTCCGAGGGCGGAATGATTCCTAGTGGGGGAGGATGTAACACTCCGATCCCCTTTGAGCCGGATTAGTGGCTCATTAGTGTGTTTTTCTGTTGTTTTATTCGTTCGGACTTGGTTTTGGGTCTTGGATAGGTAGTTGAGTAACCTTTGACCTGAGATAGGTAGTTCTAAACCCTTTTTCGTAATTTCGCTTTTGCTTTGAGTGCATCATATTTGCATCATCTTGATGTCAGCACGCGTATTTCGTTGAGCTCGTCAATTTCCGTAACTGTTTCAGACCCATTAGGAGTCAATTGGAGAAGTTGGACCCTCGTGTGACTCGATTTGTAAATAACCGAAATTCACCGGACTTTGACTTAAACTTCCAAAAACTATATATATGAGTCATCCTACAGATGTCCTCATTTCCTGTAATTTTTCTTCAACGTGCATGCAAGGAGACTCCAGGAGAGCCACGTTCATCTCTCTCTCTTCTTTTCACTTCTCTTCTCAGTCTCTGGTTGGTGTGGGAGTTGATTCGATTGGGTTCTTCCTCTTTCTCTCTCATCTCTGTCTGTGTTTTGTGGCTTGAGGTGAGTGGGTTCTCTGCAACTCTTTCTTCTTCTTCTCCAATTGTATCTCTCCTTCTCTGTTGCTGTGTCCTCATCTCATGCATGGGTTGTTTCTTTGATTTGCTTTGATTTTAGTTGATTTGGAGCTTGATTCAGTGGATTGACAAAGTTTTGAGGCATTGAGGCAAGTATAAGTACAGGATTGTTTAACACATATGGGTGTTTTGTTTGATTGCTTTGATTCATTCTTATTCTTTGTATAGAATGTTTTGCAGCCAATTTTTAAGATGTTAGGATCAGATGAGCTTGTTTTGAGGACATTTCTGTACCAAATTTCCGTTTCTGTAACTATCTCGAATTGGTTCTCTGTATTGTACGGCTAAGCCGTAACTTTCTACGGCTTAGATTCCAAAGACTTGAATTTTCGTGTTTTGTTCTACGGCTAGGCTACGGCTAAGCCGTAAATTGTTCTACGGCTGAGCCGTAAGCTAGCCGTGACCCAACCGTGACCAAGCCGTGAATTAAATCTCTGATCAGTCGAAACTTTCTCGATACAAGACTCCTACGGTGTGGCTACGGCTAAGCCGTGAATTGGTCTACGGCTAAGCCATATACTGAACCGTAGCTCAGCCGTAAAAGGTATCAGATCAGAGGTGGAAGATGACCAGTTTAGCTGTGTTTTGAAGGGAACCACGGTTAAGCCGTAGTGCATGTTACTGCTAGTCCGTATGATGTCTTCGGCTAAGCCGTAGGTCACCCATGGCTAAACCGTAAGGCATGGCAAATCTAAAAATAAAACTTAGGGTAATGGTAAGACTTTGTAGGGCTCAAATACAGGTTAACCAACCATATAAACCTGCCCAATGGACTCTTTGGACCGCATGAATAGTTGTTAGGCTGTGACTTATTCATGTGAGTGTTGAGTTACTATTAAGCACCTCCCCATGGGTGTTGGTTTAAGGGACTTCGGTGCACGTGAGGATTACATTGCAACACTAGGATGGCAATGGTGCATCGAATAACTTAAAACTACATCAACATGCATGGTTAGTGACAGTGAACAACTAGATTAGGGCTGGCTTGTAATGAACCTTGACTCCGTATTAATCTGAGATGCATTGCATATTGCTTACAGTTTTGCCCTCTGTTCTGTTAATTTATGTTCATGCATTTCGAGATTCTTTTGTTTTCGTCTTGTACGTCTGTTTAGCCTTCGTTCTGTATTATACCATGATCTATGCTATCTGTTCTATTCTTCGTTCTGCACTAAGCTTTGATCTATGCTGTGCTTTGGCTTAATATATGCTTTGTTGGCTTTGTGTGTCTCTGACTGTTGGGTATTCCCTGGTGGCTCTGCCCAGAGATTAATACGTGAGGATAAGATCCGGTCTTTGCTATCGGTGAGTCCAAAGCGGATAATCTCCCTTCTTTTGAGATTTGATTTGATTGGTATTAGTCTGGCTCTACTCAGCCTCAGCCCTAGGATGCCCGACGGGGTTACCTCTGGCTTAGATCTCTGTATCTCTGTATCACTGCAGTGTCGCTTTGTCTTGGGACCCCGGAACCCAGGAAACCGAGACCCACTTGTACCCCGGCCCGGTCAGTGGTGTTCTCATCTGCTCTGCTCTGCTCTCTATTTGAGAGAATACGGTTAATGTAGTAGCCACCTAGTTCAGTATTTCTATGCTTTGATTCACTTATCATGCTTTACTTCTATGCACGATTTGCTTAGCATACTAAGATGAAACTCTGTAACTTCTATTCTGTCATTATTCAACTTGATACTATGAGTGTTTCATCCCTGTTACTTGTATTTGCTGGATCGTTGTATTCATTTGAGTTGTCTGTGGTGTTGCAGGCACAGATCCCTTACCCAGCTCCCCGGCGGTCGAGGAGGCTGCAGGTCAGAGCTTAGAGGCACCCTCCGGTTTGGCAGAGTAGGCCTGATCATCTCTGCCAAGTGCGTATATGCATATCTTTTTGCGGCCATCTGTTTTGGGTTTTTTGGATTTTGGGAGATTGTATTTGGGGCACCTTGGACTTTGGACTTTGTACTCTGTATATTTGTATATCATGATTTTGGGTGTGTATTCGGATTTTATATCAGCGTATTTATCTTTGTCTTTCGTTCCGTATTTGTTTTGGCTTCCGGTTTTCCTTTGATGCTTGCTATGATATGTACAGCTTCCGCATACGCTTAGTTCGCACGTGTTAGATCCCTTGTGTGTGTGCATCTGGACTGGGTTTGGATGCACGTGCACAGGAGTACGTGTGTCACTGGTTTAGCTTTTCGCTAACCCCCGATTTCTGGGCTCGGGTCGTGACACACCTCATGTGGGCCAAGTTTGATTCTAAGAGAGGATTCTTATCCCTATTTCATCTCTCAAAAGATCTCAATGCAAGGTGGCAAAGACAAAGAAGGAAAGGAGCATCCAAGAAGGATTTCTGGACAAAACAAGCAAGGAAAGAAGAGAAAAAGAAAAAGAAAAAAAACCCCCAAGGATATTGCACGTCCAAAGCATTGGTTGGAGCCCTTTTTTCTTTTATTGTTTTTTATTATTTTTAAGACTTTAAAGTTTGAGAAGGAGTAGGACTTGAAAAAGTATAAATAGGGCACCCTTCTCCCATATTCTTCATGGAAGAATTACCCACCTCCCACCTCTAAATTTATTCATCCATCTCTCCCTCTCTTGTCTCTACATCTCAAGTCATCAAGGAGGCTTAGCCCTAAAGCCACACCACCAACCTTGAAGTGTCAACTAGAAGGAGGAATTCTTATCCATCCTAGTATGTAATTGTTTGCTTTTTATTTCCAATCTTTTGTAAAACAATTTCATACTAGTAAAGTTTGTTTCTTTTCAATTGTTCTTATCTTTGATTTTGTGGTGTTCATAATTTTAGTCTTGTTTGTGATTGGGTTAATTTTTGTTCTTGTTTAAATATTGGGATAGAATTGGAATCACAACTAGTAACCCATCTTAGTAACCTTTTTAATATACTTTGTCTCTTTGGATACATTGTATGTTTGGAGGCAATGCAAGATGGAGTTAAAGAGGTTTGAGTGAAAAAAGACTAGAGGCCAATTCTGAAATTTATTTTTACATGGAATGGAAATTTGTTATTCTCACTTAGATTGACGACTTAAGATGAAGAATAAGACCCTAAGACAACACCGCTAATCTATTTTAGTCCAAATTAAGATAAGAAATTGAAAGAGCAATCTACCGCCTTTGACTTCTTGTTATTACCGCCTTTGACTTCAGTTGTTTACCGCCTTTGACTTTCGTGTTGTTTTAGTTAATTTCCAGAATTAAATATCTTTCTAAACTTATTTTAATTGGAGATTTTAAATTGGAAAGTTTTTCTAGTTTTGGAAATTCTAGCCTAGGAAAGTTTCTAATTTTTTTATTTTGTTTTTAACATTGTTTAGTTTAGTTAGTTTCTAATTTTAGTTTTTATTATTGGAAGTTCTAACTTGTTTTTTAGTTTTGCAGCAATTTTAGTTTTATTTTAGGTTTTTAGATTTAGGAAAGTTTCTTTCATTGGTTTGTAACTAATTTAATTTTGGTAAGTAGGACACTTGTATTTGTTAGATTTTAAATTAGGCTAGTTTTAGATTTTATTTAAGACAGGTTACAAGTTGAAAATACCTTAAACACATTGCTCCCTGAGGATCGGCCTGATCTCTCCAGTTTTATTACTACATCGCGGTTCTGCAGTTCGAACTCACGATCAAGTTTTTGGCGCCGTTGCCGGGGAGCGACATTTAAGGTAACTTATCTAACTTTCCTTATTTACATTGCTTTGTGGGTGTGGTTTAATTTTGGCATCTTTCTAGAAATAGGAGGACGTGCAGGGGATGATAGGCCGCCCTAATTTGGAATAGGAATGTGCATGGAATGCTAGAAAATACACATCATTGTTATTTTTAGAAACTTTCTAAAATCAAGAAAAGTTACTATTTTTGAACTTGTCTCAACTTTTTTTGGGAAGAAAGTATACCAAAAGTGATCTAATCATTGTCCTTAATCTTCTCGGTGTCTAAGAAAGCCTTTGCCCCTGTAGTGCGCGACAGCTTGTCTGTTTAGGAAACTGGTCCTTCAAATGGGTCCATCTGTGACTCTATCACTTCCTGGTGGCTAACTGGCCGAGTTGGTTTCATAGGGCCGGATTGGAGAACTAGAGGAAACTTTTCAACCTTAAGGAGTTGCTTTGATGTTTATTGTCTAACTTAGGTTTTTATCATTCTTTAAAAAAAAAAAACAATTGATTCCAAAAAAAAAAAAGAGCAAGTGATTCCAAAAATGGATTGGTGGAAATCCACAAACATGAGGGGACTTAACAATGGGCAAATCAATAGGAATAGAACCAATGCTGATGGCCCCACAAAGTCTTGGCGTGCCTTGTGTGAACAAGAAAGAATTGCAAAGTTACATCTAAGAAATTGTTCAGCTAGATCTTATGAATGGGAATGGGCCAATCAATATGATCATTGTTACAATGAGGAATTTGTGGAGGATTTCAATGGAATGATTAGCTCAGATCATCAACCAATAAGGGTCCCACATAATTACCCATACCTCATACAATCATTCACTCCTATGGATGTGGGATTTCCATGGCGAGCTGAATTAAATTCAAATCAATGGCATTACCACAATGAAATGGGTAACATATGTAGTCCAAATTGGGATGCTCAACCACTAGACAATTGGCGAAACGGGCCCAATATGGATCATGTCTCTTATTCCCAAGAATTTACTCTGGCCGGGTTATATGACTATCCCTCACAGGATACATCATATGTACCCCCTTCTTCTCCCTGGTCATATGCACCTCATTATCCCTCTCCGCCTGAATGGTCATATGAACCACCACCACCCCTGAAGAATTCTTTGGAGGATACTTTAGCCGAATTGGTTGAGTTCACACACAATGCCATGCAAACCATACAACAAAATGAACAACACATAGAAAAGCCTAATGACTTCGATTAATCAAACCGGGCTTGAAATGAGAAAACAAAATGCCACTCTTGGAATTAAAGATGATCCTACATTCATTGAAAATCTCGTAGATATGGATCACACAAACACACAGTGGATATCTAAGGGTGTACATAAGTACATGGATGATGGTGTGATGCATGAACCAATTGATGAATCACATGAGCCTATGTGCCCCACTTTTCCTCAGTACCGGCCATTCCATTTCATTAAAGAGGAATCTATGCCCTTTTACATAAATCCTTTCTATGATTCAGATTCCTCTGATGAATTTGGCATTGCAGTCTTTCACAAATTTGATGTTCCTACAATTGAAGAAACTGCAAATGAACCTACTAAGCCCCCAAAGGAAAATTACAATTGGGAGGATGACCCCATTTTTCAGATTTCTGAGTCGGATAATCTGGAATCTTTGGAATCATGTACTGACTTCTTTATGAAATCTGATGATCCAACCCTTAGAGATATTGCCCTCGCATTTCTTGGCCCTCAATGTTATTCAGAAAAACTTTCAGAATTGGAGAATAGTGGTCCCATTCATACACCCAAGTCCGACAATTTGAAATCCTTTGAGCTCGTGCCTAAACAGACTGTGGAAATCAATTTAAAAGAATTTATGGCACGGGAGGACCTAGGGCCGCCCAGTTTCTCATTACTTCCTCTCCTATCTATCAAAGATCCATTTTTAAGAAAGGAGGAAAAAATTTTCTTTGTGGTCCTTTTTCCATATAGTGTACAAGAACATGCGGTCCTCATGTTCATTGAGCCCGCTACCAACATGGTTTCATCTTTTTCTGTGCTTCTTGTAAATTGTGTGGAGTAAAATTTCATTTGGGATCTGGGTGGACTCATGGTTTTGAATCCAGTAGTATAGGTTTTTCTTTCTTTTCTTTTTAGAGTAGATATTTCCTTTTAGAGTAGCTTATTGTCTTTTTGTTCTTGTTTTTCTGTTTTGTCTAACTTTGGACAGGGAGCAGCTCGAACACATCTTCGGTGACTTTTTCTCTCTACTCTCATTTACATTTATATTTCCTCATGTTATTTTTACAGTTCTGCGTTGCATGCATGAACATCGAGGACGATGTTCATCTTAGGTTGGGGGGTGAGAACAAGCACGCTTGTCCAATTTTAGACAAAATTTTTTTATTTTTCTATCACTTTTATCATTTTAGTTAGTTTTGATTTAAAAATTAGGACCTTTATTTCTTTTTCGTTGGTATTTATTCTTCATTTTGGAAAAGAAAATTTTTAAAAAGAATTGAAGCGATTTGAAGATATATAGAAATCTAGAATTTTCATACTTTTAGAAGGAAGTAAAAAGAAAGTTTGCATTTTCTGAAGGAGAAAACCTATCAGAAGATTACCAAAACTTGCTCTTCACATACACACACGTATACATTTTTTTCGACAATTTTGGGTATGAAGCTTTGATGCTGTTTGTTTTTGGAATTTTTTTTGGAGAATACAATGTGAACTTGAAATTTAGTTTGTAGAATATTTTTGTTTCCTGGTTCACTTTTGGTAAATTGTATATATTAGAACCAAAATGAATTAATTTGAGTGAAATGAGAACTGCCACCTAGTGTTTACTTTGGTTAAAAAAAAGAAAAAAAAAGAGTGAAAAAAAAAGAGCATATAATGAGCAATTTGTGACTAGTTTGAGTTCGTAGCCTTTTTAACTTGAGCTAGTAAGCCCGGAGGGATATTTCCATATCTAATGCCCTAAAGCCATCTGGTTTGGGAGTCATTGGCCAAACGCTCGCTACATGGGTTAATTAGAAAGCTTAAGGGACCTAAACATTGCACAGTCACAGGAAAGAAAAGAAAAAGAAAAAAAAGATGAATTATGGCCCAACGAGTGTCCGTAGAAATTTTCAAGGGATATGTGCGGAAAAGCATAAGGACTAAGTTTGCTCCTTAGATCCCAACTTTTGCTATATCATATGAACTTGGAAAATTCTACGTTGAAAAAAGTAAGAGAGTGAAGAGTGTCCGTAAGAGTTTGCAAGGGAGTATGTGCGGGGAAGGACAATGACCAGATTTGCCCTCTGGATCCTAACTTTTCTTATATCGTATGAACTTGGGAACTCTTGCGTTGGGAACAGATAGTGAGAGAAAAAGAGGCCAACCGAAGTAAATAGTAAAGTGGCAACTATCTTAGTAACTTTGAGAGGAAATTTCTTTTTGCTAAATTTCAGGGGATCAGACTATTTGAAGGAAAAATTCTGTTTTAGCAGCATTATTGTAGAATATCCGAAATAGGTTTTTAATGTATACAATTTCGCACAATGCACGCAAGTTGGTTTGAAATTGAGACAGTTTTTTAGAACAAAATTGTGGACTGGACTTTGAAAAGTCTGAAAGTGTAATTATTCCAGATTTCGAAAATATCTGATATGAGTGAATTTTCTTTTGGGGAATTTCTTTTCTCTTCTATTCATTTGTTTATTTTTTTCATTAAACAAAAAAAGAGAAGAGAATTTTGTGGGTATATTCACTGCAAACCCTCACGAGGCATAACTCGTCCACTAGGGGGAACCTAGGGGTTTAAGGGCTTGCTGTATACACTAAATGCAGTCGAGAGTGCCAGCGAAAGTGGCGTTGCATTCATGTTTAATTTTATTGCATTGCATTAGTTTAAGATTAGATTAGATTAGGATGGAAGCCTCATATTTTATCGCATTTTTTTGCTAGGGACTAGCAAAACGCTGGTTGGGGGGTGTGATGAGTCTTTAAAAATGCATATTTTCATACACAATTTGACCCATTTTATGGACTTATTAACTTGAAAGAGCCTCATTTAGTGTGATATCATGGGTTAATTCATTTTAAATTCATTTTTATATTTTTCTGCATAAATTGCTTAAAAATCACACTTTTTGCATAAATTCATGAAACCTGCTATTTTTAGAAAGTCTATTTTTGGAAAGTTCTGTGAAAATAATTTTTCTCATGAAATAAATTGAATTCTCTTCATCATTAGTTCATTCATACAAAATCATGAAGAATGATGTACATTTTTATTATCATTTCATGAGAAATGGGCCCACAGTCATGCATATGTATGTTAGGGGTAAAATTGTCTTTTCACATGAACTCACATATGTTTTGTAGGAAATTGATTATATGGGTCCCATTTGGAAAGAATTGAGGCAAGGAATTGGTTTTCAAGAGAAAGGAGAGCAGAATTGAAGAGAAAAGGAAATTGGAAGAAAATTGTAAAAAGTCGGCTTCATGGTCCCACACACACTTGCACATGTGTGGGGCACACTTGTAAAACATCAAAGATGGGGTCCATTTATTTGTTGCACATTTTCAAGAGATTTTGAAGAGAATTTGAAGAATATCTCATTAAAGATGGACAAGGAAAGCCACATAGGAGTTCTTTTTGGAGAAGGAGAAGATTTAATTGAAAAAAAAATACAAAAAAATATCCAAGCAAGCTATTCCACGTTCAAAAGAGATTTTGGATCAGATTTTGATTGAAAAAGTAAAGGAAAAAATCAAGGGAGAATTATCTAGAAGATCTCTTCAAGTTAGGAGCCAACAAGGAGAACTTTCCAAAAAAGGAAAGTTGAAGAGATAAAAGGGGAAGTTATACACCTCATGTGGGCCAAGTTTGATTCTAAGAGAGGATTCTTATCCTTATTTAAGAGAGAACTCTCAAAAGATCTCAATGCAAGGTGGCAAAGACAAAGAAGGAAAGGAGCATCCAAGAAGGATTTCTGGACAAAACAAGCAAGGAAAGAAGAGAAAAATAAAAAGAAAAAAAAATCCCCAAGGATATTGCATGTCCAATGCATTGGTTGGAGCCCTTTTTTCTTTTATTTTTTTTATTATTTTTAAGATTTTAAAGTTTGAGAAGGAGTAGGACTTGAAAAAGTATAAATAGGGCACCCTTCTCCCATATTCTTCATGGAAGAATTACCCACCTCCCACCTCTAAATTTATTCATCCATCTCTCCCTCTCTTGTCTCTACATCTTAAGTCATCAAGGAGGCTTAGCCCTAAAGCCACACCACCAACCTTGAAGTGTCAACTAGAAGGAGGAATTCTTATCCATCCTAGTATGTAATTGTTTGCTTTTTATTTCCAATCTTTTGTAAAACAATTTCATACTAGTAAAGTTTGTTTCTTTTCAATTGTTCTTATCTTTGATTTTGTGGTGTTCATAATTTTAGTCTTGTTTGTGATTGGGTTAATTTTTGTTCTTGTTTAAATATTGGGATAGAATTGGAATCACAACTAGTAACCCATCTTAGTAACCTTTTTAATATACTTTGTCTCTTTGGATACATTGTATGTTTGGAGGCAATGCAAGATGGAGTTAAAGAGGTTTGAGTGAAAAAAGACTAGAGGCCAATTCTGAAATTTATTTTTACATGGAATGGAAATTTGTTATTCTCACTTAGATTGACGACTTAAGATGAAGAATAAGACCTTAAAACAACACCGCTAATCTATTTTAGCCCAAATTAAGATAAGAAATTGAAAGAGCAATCTACCGCCTTTGACTTCTTGTTATTACCGCCTTTGACTTCAGTTGTTTACCGCCTTTGACTTTCGTGTTGTTTTAGTTAATTTCCAGAATTAAATATCTTTCTAAACTTATTTTAATTGGAGATTTTAAATTGGAAAGTTTTTCTAGTTTTGGAAATTCTAGCCTAGGAAAGTTTCTAATTTTTTTTATTTTGTTTTTAACATTGTTTAGTTTAGTTAGTATCGAATTTTAGTTTTTATTATTGGAAGTTCTAACTTGTGTTTTAGTTTTGCAGCAATTTTAGTTTTATTTTAGATTTTTAGATTTAGGAAAGTTTTTTTCATTGGTTTGTAACTAATTTAATTTTGGTAAGTAGGACACTTGTATTTGTTAGATTTTAAATTAGGCTAGTTTTAAATTTTTATTTAAGACAGGTTACAAGTTGAAAATACCTTAAACACATTGCTCCCTGAGGATCGACTTGGTCTCACCAGTTTTATTACTACATCGCAGTTCTGCACTTGGAACTCACGATCAAGTTTTTGACTACTTGATTGGAAAATATAATATTTAATAAATTCTAACCAATGGCGTTGTCTTATATTTATATCTTGTTGGGAGAAGAGATACTATAAACTCCTATGATCAGAATGGATTTCAAGTCTCTCTCTGTATAGATAATCCCTCCAAAGCTTTTTAATGCAAACACGACAGTTACTAGTTCTAAATCACGCATGGCATAGTTCTTTTCATGCTCTTTCAGTTGCTGAGACCCATAGGCAATTAACTTGCCATTTTAAATGAGAATATAACCCATACCAACTCATGATGCATCAGTACAGATCATGAAATTACCATTGCCTTTGGCTAATCAAAACATGTGGTTGTAGTTAATTTCTACTTCAAAGTCTGAAAGCTAGCCTCACATTCACCGGACCATATAAATCAAGCATTCTTCCAAATCAACTTGGTCAACAAAGCTAAAATTTCTGAGAAGTCCTTCACAAATCTATGATAATAACCCATAAAACCTAATAAGCTCTAAATTTCTATTACAATTTTTGACTCTGCCAATTCTTAATTGCTTTTATCTTGGATGGAGCCGACCCCAACATGGTTGGGATAAGGCTTTGATGATGATGATGATTTTATCTTGGATGGGTCAACTAATGGTCCTTTTCAATAAATAATATGCCCAAAAAATGTAACCTGCTGTAACCAAAAATCACATTTCTCTAGCTTGGCATACAATGATGATCCCTTAAAATCTGAAGCGATGTCCTTAAATGTTGTATATGCTCATCAATGGATTTGGAGTACACTAAAATATCTTCTATAAAGACCACCACAACTTGATCGAGATAAGGACCAAATACCCTACTCATATATTAAAGCCATAAAGTCAACAGGTACATTAGTCAAGCCAAATGGCATCATAATAAACTCAGAATGGCCATACCCAGTCCTAAAACTTGTCTTCTAAATATCTTTCTCCTGAACTCTCAATTGGTGATAGCCAGACCTCAAATCAATCTTTGAGAAATAAGCTACACCATGAAGCCGATCAAATAATTCATCAATGTGTGGCAATGGATATTTGTTTTTAATTATCACTTGATTCAACTACCAAAAATATATACACATTCGAAGGGTGCCTTCCTTCTTCTTTACAAATAACACCAGAGCTCCCCATGGGGATATACTAGGATGGATAAAGCCTTTAGCTAAAAGATCCTACAACTGAACTTTCAACTCATGTAGTTTTGCAAGTGCCATTGTATATGGTGCTTTGGATATTGGAGTTACCTAGCACTAACTCTGTCGTAAAGTCCACCTCTCTGACTGGAGATAGACTAGGCACTTTATTAGGAAACACATCCAGGAACTCATAAGCAAAAAAAGTATCCTCAAGCTTCTTCGATTGTTTCTTCTAAGTAATTAAGGCAATATAGCCTTTACAACTGCTACAAAATTGCCGTTCCGCTCTAGGCACTAAGACAAGCATAGTGTCTAGTGTTTAGCCGCTTCTGAATGCCTTCAAACACTATATTGGAACTAGCTTCATCAACTCCGAAAGTGATGGTTTTGCAGAAACAATCAATACAAGCTTAGGCTAGTTGAACTGCATTAGCTGATTCTAAAGAGGAGTCATCTGTTGAAAACTCTTAATCATTTAGGTTGAGGAATGGTTGAATAACAATAACTCACAATAAGCCTTCAAGGCCATATATTTGAGTGGGGTGGGGCAGATCTCTTTATACCAAGATCAAGGCCGATCGACCATCCTCCCTATCAATTCACATTCGTTTATCCAAGCATTTGCTGAATTGGTAAGTCCATTCCATCCAAAAGGATGACATCAAAGTCATGCATCACTAGCACAATCGACTTTACTGGCAACTACAACCCACCAGTTTGGATACTCCACCTTGGGTAGCAAACCACATTGGCTGTTTTCTTGCTTACCGAAGTAGTCACTTTTAAAATATAGGATAGCTATGTATGCTGCACCCGAAGTTCATAAAAAAAAAATGCAGTGCCACAAATGAATGGGAGACCTTGGATCCAATAACGCTTTAGCATCATGATCACATATTGGAATAGTACCTTCTATCGCATTAAGGCATACACTCTTCCTGCTTGCTGTGGCCTATGTTGTTGATGCTACCTTTGATGTTGTCTTTTTAGACTAGGCTTGAGTAGTTGTTAAGCATGAAGAGGTGATGCTGGCAGTGCTGGGCGTTAAGGAGGAGATAGCAGTGTTTCCCTAGCTTATTGTTCCTACAATTGCTGCCAATTCTATAACGCTGTACCCCACATGCATGCATGATATTATTTGCTTTGGCCCATAAGCGTCACAATTTTGCCTTTAGTGGGTCTCAACCCACTAAAAAGCCTCATCTTGGGAGGGTCCCAAGCATGATATTGTCCTACCCAATAGTCATCTGAGTGCACATCGGAGGTTTTGTGTGTCACTAAGCAAGAAAACAAGACCAAGTCAAGACAAGTCCCTAGGCGCAAGGTCTTATGCAATGTAAGGGTGCAAGCTCTACATATAAGCCTCGTCACTTTCCTCTTAATAGTTAATGTGGGACTTCAGGACATCACGAATTCTGCTGTTGAGGGGCTCTATTATTAAATCTTCCTTTTGGACACTCTGCTATTTGGTGTTTGTTGGAACTGCAACCGAAACACCCTCTTGTTTTCCTCCAACAGGTGTCAATACTATGACCTTTTCCACACACTTCACATGATGATTTTCTAGAACCACTTGCACTAATCTTTTGCTTCTTTTGATGCTGACCTTTGCCTGAAGGGCATATACTTCACTTGGGCTCATGTGGCAATGTTTCTTAGTGAAGCTTTGCTGTATAATCCCTATCCACTGCATCATCAAAAGTAGTTGGCCTCTGAAAAGTAACCGCATGACTTTTATATATGAGATTCAACCCAGTAATGAATGTTTCTATTTTCTTTGCATTAGTATCAACCAAATCTTCTACAAAGCATGAAAGCTATGCAACAGTATGGATGTAATCTGCCATAGTCATCTTGTCTTGCTGCAGCAAAGGAAATTCTGCTTTCTTTGTCTATTCACATGCTCCGAAATAAACTTCTTTCAGAATTGTTTCTTAAAAGTCTTTTAATTGTAGCTATTAGCATTGTTTTATAAACATTCCTAACACTTTTCCACCATACATGCACCACCTTTTGTTTATTTGTGGAAATTGCCATGTCAAAGACATTGTTGGTGTGCTTTAACCACTCATCAACTTGAATTGAATTTTCTCTGCTAATGAATTCAATCGTACCTCTTTTCCTGAACTTCCCATGCAAGGCGTTTGGATAAACTTCCCTTTGCTAAGAACCTACATGAGTCTCCACAGTTTGAAGAGCTTTCGTGGCACTGGAACCTACCCTTGTCTCTCTATAAGTGTAGCTATCTAAGCTTGCTTGTTATGCACAGTTGCATCATCATTAAATATTGATCATCCGTATTTGGAGAAGGTGGAGGCGACGATTGAGGACCCATGCCTGCTATTACCATATCATTGAGATTGTCATCTATATTGTTCCTGACCCTAGATTTGGAAGTCATTTACCTATGAAAGAAATTCAAGTTAATTTCACTTCAAGGCATTAATATACATCAATAATCTATAAAAATCTATACAACCTGGAACCCATCGATCCTATCGTGTCCTCACCATGTTCCTAGAGTTTGTAAGCTTTTATTATATGCTTATTCATGTCTCTTATACCATAAAATATGTATGTCACACCCTGAGCTTGAGAACCCCGTGATTAGGGTAATCCCCAAGCCATGACATGCATACTCTTATGGAAAACATGTCAAGACAAAGCACGAAGGTGGTCCACAAAGGATTATCAACAAGTTTCACATGTAAGGACATTTAAGAAACACGTGTCCAATTTAAACTTTCTCACAGAAGCTTGTGTACAACATAGCACAATTTAAATTGGAAATATGGTATCCAAGTATAAATTGTCCACATTTCAAATTCCATACTAGAAAAGGCCATTCATTTACAAAACCTATATACTAAAAGGCTACATGACAAATATGAGCATATGACATATCCACATGAACAAGGAATAAATGACTATGCATATGAACATCAATTACAAAATGATCTCAACAACCTATACAATATTAGTATCCACACCCAAAATACATGTTCATCCATAGAAGATGTAAGCTCAATCTCTCTAAATGATGACATAATGTAAAAAGCCACTCCAACGGCTTTCCTATACAAAACCTTGAGATGTGACCCTTGTGACACACTTCGTAACCTTGAAAACTAATAGGTATGCTCAATAGTCCATTCTTCTAGTCCTAGAGGTACCGTTTGGGTCCCCTTCGGTGCCTCCCATGTCTCATCAATGGTGGGAGTGGTATCTATGCCTATAACATCAAGAGCAGCACTATAATTATGACAATTTAACAAGTATTAAGCATGTATAAACAAAAGCATGATGTATCAATTGAATTAAATGACTAATGGATTAAAGATATTAGTTTAAGAAATCTAAGCAATTGTGCAAATTAGAATAACTATGATTAGAAGAATTATAAATGTAGAACAATGTACAGCCTAAGTGGCAACTACATTTGCTAACTTCTCTCAATCCTCGAAAAGAGAGTAATACCATTCATGTTGGGATGTCACCAGATGCTCGGCCAAAGGTACATTCAGCTACCAGATGAGAGTCACTATAACTCCACCAATACCTACTACAGTAGGGTGATATGCTAGTAGACCAAACTCAGCCCCGTCGAGCCTCCTAGGGTCAAAGATAAGTATTGCGGACTATTTTGAGTTAATCTATCAATTTATGAGTATGGTACTCCATTTTATTTAGTTTAGAACAATCCAAATCTTAAGTCAATTATCAATGATTCACTTCAATTTGATTATCGGTGGGGAGTCAACATATAACTAATAATAAATGGAAAAGCTACTGCAGGAATTGGAAATACACAATATATGGAATTTGTCATTGCATTCTGAAAAGAAATTATATCAATGATATTGAGAGCAATGATGATATATAAAAATATGTATGCAATAACAATTAACAAGAGTCAAGGTTATAATTACTAGCCATTCGTAGACTAAAGTATCCATCGACTTTAATCGTCCATTCTGATGTACTCTTAGAACATTCAATGTACTAGTCCTACCATCACCTTGGCATTAGTTTGTCTATGCAAGGGACATTGAATGCCCTAACCCAACACCCATGGGTCAGTCATAGCCTAATCGGATAGTTCACATGAAGAAGGTCAGCTCAATTACCTTCCCTATGTGTGTAAAACCATTAGGTTGCCTAAATTTGGTTAAAGGAATCCCTTTCTGGGGTCCTCCAGGGCCTACGATATCCTATAAGACCTAATGGTCTTGGATTACACCATAATCAACCCTTAGGAGAATTATGGGAAGCCCAAAAATATAGAATGGGTAAAATTAACCTTTACGGTCAAGAAATAAATTCCATGCAAAGGGGCCTCTCACTCGAGCGAGACCCTTCCCTCTTTAGTGAACCTGTGCTGCTCCCAGATTCATCAGAAAGAAAAGTTTTCTGCTCAAGCGGGAATTTTACTTGCTCAAGTGGACCTTAGATGATTCCTAGATTTGCTCCCAGAAGAGTTGTTCGCTAGAGCGAACCTGATGCGATTCTTTTACAGTACTCCATTAGTTTTGCTACCCTATTTCTCTTTCCCTTTAAAACACCTGCATGAAACAGTTCTATTTGCACCTCCAGGGATTCCATCCAATACACTCTACACTTTCAAAAAACCTAAAATTCAAACATTCCAATAACTCACTCCAATCCACCAGTACAGCATATAAGTTAAGAAGAATTCCGAAAACTGAGTTGTAAATGAACTTCATGCATAAATGATCTTCTGGAGTCATCAAATAAACAAACATGAATCATTCATACAGCTTATACTTGCCTCAATTTGAAATGCTTAATAGGATTTCAACTCCTTCGGCCCAAATGCAAGAAAACCCCAAAATTATGCAACCTTACAATGAAAAGATGCATGAATAGCCATGAAATGAGGTTGCATGCGGAATTTGAGTCTCCTTGACTAACTTATGTTGGCTCGTAAAAATCTTAATCATCTTAAGCTTGCTCAGGGGCCTGAAGCATCTATCCTGCTCGCAAGTCCTGAGGTTTTCGGGATGAAATTCAATTTCTAGATGAGTGGGTGCTGCAAGCTTAGGTGCCTTGGCCATTTCAAAAAAACCAACACAACCGACCATACCATGCATGCTACAACCCGCCATGTACTCAAAATTTCCCAAAACTGGCCATGTTTTAAAAAGCCCTCAACCGGCCATTTTTTTCTCATGCCCACTTGTACATGTGTGTCTCTCATGAGCAAATATACGTGTATTCCCCATCATCACTTATACGTGTGTGTCTTCCAATTACAATGCTTCCCATGGCCACATATATTCTCATGTTTCCTCGGACCACTTAAAAATGCGTCACTCGTGGTCCTTTGTTTTATAACTTAAGCCCTTGGCTCATCATTGTTCTAAGTCCACAACCGGCCATTATTAAAGCACAACAACCGTTACATGGCCACATACATCCTTATGTTTCCCAAGACCACTTTAAAGAGTGTCTGTCCTAGTCCTCATTTTTATCCCATGACAGATCCTTGTTTCAATCCCCATGATCAACCCCAATACACAGAATGCTACATTTAGCCATCAATTCATGGCAATGAATGGGGACAGGTTTAATTAACTCCCAGAGTGGTTATCTACTTTAATTTAAAGTGTAACTTCTCAGAACTGCCTAAACTACTTCAAAAGGCTTATAAAAGAGCCTTCCCTCCTCTTGGCAGAGGACCTCTGGGAACTTTAACATCTGGACGACACTTCAACATCTAGGAAAATTCAAGGCATGTAGACTAAATACCACTTGGAGACTTCGACATCAGCTCTTGAACTTGGGAATCCCAAAAGACTATAGCATACATTGGCATTGAACGCATCCTTCGAGGCATTCAGGCTCAGAGAATCTTCTTCAAGTTCTCATCTCCCTCAAGTTAATCTTCTCTCATCAATGCAAGGTGAGATAGCATCTCACTTGAAAAGGATTTTCTTCAATACCTCTGAACCTTATGAAAAGGTTCCTCCAATGTTGAGGAATTTCGAGAAGAAGCTGGGATGAAACATGTATTCCTTGATTTTCCTAATCAGGGTGAAATGACCATTTTCATGGTTGTGAAAAGAACCTTTTATGGCATCATTTTGTTTCTAAAATAATTGGAGTAAAAATGACAACTGCTATCATTGGTTGAAACCAAAATCAGCCACCCTCTTGGACTAGTACAAGTATAGTATATGGAAAAGAGTAGTGATTATCAAGGATCAAGGTGATTCTATAAGTGGATTTAGGCGCTCACATCGCAGTGTAAAGTGTCTAAATGACCGGGAAATTCCAAGGAGTCTGCTAGAGAAGAAAAGAAAGTAGAAAGAGTTTATAGTAGTTGTAGGTTGCAGTGACTGGTAGTCATTTGTTACTACATATGTGCTTCTTCTCCTTTTTTGTAAAGTTTGCGTTTTCTTATTTAACCTATCCATAATTTCCTTCAAATTTTGACCACATCTGAGACCAACAGGAGGGACTGTGAATGTGTAAAATTACAAATAGTCTGCATCCCTGAGGTTAGTGCCAAATGAACCCATGTGAATTCAAGGAGATGAATAAATATTAGTAATTTATTTCCATTTTTCTATATTGTTAAATTTGTCAGATTTTGATCTATATTCAATTTCTCTAGAATTTTCTACGAACAACTTCCAACTCTAAAACTAAAGGGAAGTGAAAGTTCTCACCTAGAAATCTATAGATGAGGAGAGATGATGCAAATTTGAAAACCCAAGTAGAAGAGATGATGAAGACGAGCTTGGGAAAAAGAATGGAGTCCTTGGCGCCCATTTGCAATGGCTCCTCAAGCTTCAATTGAAGGAAAGAGAAATAGGGAAGGAGAATAAAAGAGCTCTAGCAATGAAGAAGAGAGGAATTATCGATTTAGGAGGAGTTTGGGCTATTTTAAGTTAACATTTTTGGAAATTGAAAGCAGGTCCAAGTTCTTTCTTATATTTACAATTTGGGCCAATTCAATCTCAAATGGGTCCATATGAAGCCCTATAAGTTTAAGCCTCATACGAAAATTGATATACTCAATGAAAAACCCATGAGGAGATCAAGATGACATGCATATGATGTAAAACCATAAAATGCAAATTACAAAAAAGTCCTTGCTCTACCTAAGGTTGTTTTAATCTAGCCCAAACTACCTATCCATGACCCATAACAACACAAGAAGACAAATTGAAGTTAAAAAAAATATTTTTTTAACACAAGCACATTAATGAACATAAAAATATTTTTTAACACAAGCACATTAATGAACATAAAGCTCAATTAATTAGCCGCTAAAGTTGCTTAACCTTGCAGCACCCACGCACTCAACGTGTGCCTATCACTTACCTTGCCTTAGATCATTCATTCCTAACTCAATTGTACAAACTTATATATACCATCAATTTAGCCTACATTCCGATCATAACCGTGTACTTGGGAACCCACAGCACAAAATAGGCATGATGCACCTTAATTTGAAATATCTGTAGCTGTGTTTTGTTTTGTTTTCTATTCATCAGTCCACCATTGCAGTAGAGAATTCTAACTGAATTGACATTTGTTAAATTCTCTGTTGGTTTTGTTCGAAGGAGAAATAGTCTTTGTTGTGAGAAATCCTTAGGTTAGTTTGACAAACAAAATCTTGGAGACTAGAACATCATGAAAATTTCATGTTTGGCTATTGTAAATTCCTAAAGAGTTGGACCAATACAAATACTTAGCATGAGGAATTCCTATTCTAGGGGTTAGAAGGAATAATTGGATATGTTGTTTCACTTGTCACCAAATGTGTTATTACTGATTCTAGGATTCCTCACTGAGAATTTGCTCTTTTTTTTTTTTTTTTTTTTTTTTGTGAAAGCTATGCTCAAAGAAAATTTAGAAACCATGTTTGTGATTTGATTTACAGAAAGTGACCCTAGGATAGATTGGAGTAACATAAACAGCTTTAGATCAAGAGAATGTGAGCCACAAGCAAGGTAAAAAAATGTAGCCACACATCACTAAATTCCAAACTTGTAATATGCTTTTGTCCTGTCCTTCGATGCACATTTTCAAATCAATTTATTTTTCCTTTTCCTGCTTACATGCCTTTTAAAGTTACCTCTCCAAAATGGAAGTAGGGTTAGGTGAAAACAAATGACTCCTGATCATTTACTCGTAGGATCTTAGACTGTGGTGAATTTAAGCCATTCACATTCATTTAAGCCTACGGAAGTATATAATGACAATTGGCACCAACAAAAATCAGATTTACATATTAACAAATCATATTTAAGGTTCAAAGTCAAATAAAATGAATAAACAGTTTATTACATTGTTCAAGTAAAGAATAATGTCTCAAAGGAATGATTTATTAAAAATTAATTCCAAACTAAGTGAATCACTCCTGTGTGTGACTAGATAGCCCCTCAGCTATAGTCTACACCCTATTCGGGTTCATCAGAAGGCTTAGGTGCTTGAAACGCTTCACCCTCCACCTCTTCGTCGGCATAGTCGGGCTTAGTATGCACTAACGTAGAAAACATGATCAACCACAAAAGTGGCATCAGATGGAATACACATAACTCATAATAAAATACACAATCGATATGAGAATAAAACGATGAGATCATAGGATATATAAAACAATATATGAAAAGGAATGTGATGCAGAATAGAAAGCACAGATCCATAATCCAACAATACATCAAGTGAACAACACCACATTCACCGAGCATCGTGTCAACAGATGCCCTCGCTGAATTTATACTATCTCCAAATGCCTCGCATCCTGTCCAATACGGTGGGACCAAATCCGTCTTCAAATGCCTAGCATCATATCCAGAAGATCACAGTAAAAACAACTGTATATGAGTGGTAAGTTCATCTTCGGCCCTAAGTTTGGTAAAGTATCACAGTGTATATCTATACAGTGATTACAGCCGTCCATTGACTAGATCCACATAACAATCTCACACAGCACTGCCCCTTCCCGCGTCAAGACTCAAGAACATGGCTTAGTGATTGTTCGACAGGCACAAAGTAAGGTAGTGTGAAAGGCTAGCCAGAACGGTATCCACAAAACCATATATTGAGGGAACTGATAGAATAGTCCATAGTACAACATATGTATTCCTCCTATAAACAACACACGGCCCAAGCCATGACATAGTCCAAATATTATAAATAGGGGTACAATCTCTAGTATGTATGCATCAATGTAAAAGAGTTTAGTCTCAAAGGATCAAAAGATAACTCCACATTTATTCCTAAAGTAATGACCACAATTCATGCATTCGACAACTCCACATGAACCAAGATGATCTAAGGTTGAGAATTTTATTTGAAAACCACAGTAATGCATAGTCCAATTCTCACTTCATCTAAGTTCAGGTGGTTTGTACCATCATGTGCAAACTATAAAGTCCGTAAGGGAAAACTACTCCTATAACCCCTTACTTAGATGACATGATGGACTGAACCCACTAAATCATATTCATCGCAGTTCCAAGACCAAAATAAGGGTCTTTAGGGTTGTAAAACAACCGAGAAATTACTAGGTCTCAACACACCAATCCCACACGAGTGGAGGCCTACATCAATGCCGCTTTTAAAGGCCCAAGTAGGTGGCAAACCCACCTGCACGTATTGCCAGGGGTCCACGTAGGTGGCAGCCCACCTATACCTACTCGCAAGGGTCCCACCAGTTAGCAGCTCACCGAGCAGCACTGCTAGTGCTATCCCTCACTAAGCACAGCAACTTGAAAACCAACCTATGCGTGTGCGTGCCATCACAATGCGGTTACAGGTTTGCCTACATGCATTGGGGTTTTTCACCACCCATATTTTTTTAACCTAATATTCCATTCATCAGCGGTTCTAGCCCTTTCCACTCAATCCAACATATCATCAATCATAAATCAATGAATTCAACCACCGTATACCTATCATCATCCTTTAGAATTTTAAATAAGCATTGACAATAACATGTAAACATGATAGAATCAAAGAATCAATGTAAATCAC
This sequence comes from Sextonia rubra, assembly GCA_037013555.1. Classification (NCBI taxonomy): domain Eukaryota; kingdom Viridiplantae; phylum Streptophyta; class Magnoliopsida; order Laurales; family Lauraceae; genus Sextonia; species Sextonia rubra. The sequence continues at coordinate 15,221,105 of JASUAD010000008.1, forward strand.
CATAAGATACATGTATTCACTTGCCTTAGGTAAAGATTATCAAGAAGAAGATGAATTTGGCTATCTCTCTTGCACACCCAACATATCCTAACGAAGAAGACGATGGAGAAGATGAAGAAGAAGATGATGGTGGAAATCTGGCATTCAAGTGGCTTGAAGGCTGTTTGGCCATGTGATTAAGGAAGAGAAAAAGGAAAAACAAATGTGAAGTGGGGGGGGGGGGGGGGGGGGGTATGGATGTGAATTATTTAAGTGAAATAGGGTTTTGGGTAAAGTTTTGGTTTTTATAAAAACCCCTTAAGTTTTGAGGTAATTACAAACAAAGGGCTGGTTTTAGGGTAATTGGGCTTTATGGGTTCCAAAATGGGTCCAGGTCGGGTGGGGTCAAATGGTAAAGTCTTGCGGATCTAAATCTTCTAGACAATTAGCCCAAACCCTAAAAGAAAACTAAAATAATTCTAATGAATTCTAACTAACCAAAATACAATTCAATTAAACAAATTATATATAAATTAGACAAAATAAATACGCAGGGTACAGAATGTTATATTTCTCCCGACTTAGAACATTTGGTCCTCCAAATGTCTAACATATGTTATGGAGAAGATCCAGGTATAGCTTCTTCACTTTCTTTGTGAGCTCCTAAGTATCCTCACTTGGACTATGGTACTCCCACTAAACCCTCACCCAATGAATGGTTTCTATCCTTAGGACTTGCTCCTCTATATCAATGATTTGCAATGGCTTCTCAACGTAGCTAGCAGCGGGCTAAATCTTGAATGGTTCATATGAAAGAATATGCGAAGGATCAGTGACATACTTCTTCAGCATTGAGACATGAAAGAGGTTATGAACTCCTGACAACTCCACTAGTAAAGCCAATCTGTAAGCTCCATCTCTCACTCTTTCAAGAATCTTAAATGGTCTAATGAATCGGTGAGATAGTTTGCCCTTTTGCCCGAATCTGAGTGTCCCTTTGGCCGGTGACACTTTTAGAAATACATGATTGCCCACTGCAAACTCAAGATCTCTCCTTTTCAAATCGGCAAAGCCCTGTTGTCTGCCCGTGGCAATTTTCAATATGGCATGAATCTGTTAAACTTTCTCACTAGTATTACTGACTACCGATGGCCCATGGAAACTCTTCACACTAACTTCCTCCCAACAAATTGGGGTCCTACATCTGGACCCATACAACACCTTGAAAGGTGCCATACCTATACTTGAGTGGTAGCTGTTGTTATTTATGAACTCACAAAAAGGAAGTCCAACATACAAGCACACAACATATCCTCCCGACCATCAGTCTTTGGAGTATACACTGTGCTACAGTTCAAGGTAGAACCCAAAGCCTCTTGAAGTCATGTCTAGACCTTGCTTAGAAGCCTCAGATCCCTATCTGAGATTATCAATACCACTACACCATGCAATCTAACCATTTTTTCCATGTACATCTTCGCCAACTCATCTTTAGGTGTGTTTATGCTCAACAGTAGAATATGTTCAACTTTAATCAACATGTCCACTATCACCCAACTATTGTCCCTACCATGAATCATCGAAAACCTTGATATAAAGTCCATCGTGATGTGCTCCCATTTCCAATCCAAAACTGCCATCTGATTTAAAAGTCCTAGGGGTCTCTTGTGTTCTACCTAAACTTGTTGACACACTAAATGCCTAGAAGCGAATCTTGCCATCTCCTTTTTCATGGTGTTCCACTAGTAACAATTACAGAGATTCTAGTACATTTTTGTGCTGCCAATGTGGATGGTGAGATGAGAGTGATGTGCCTCTATCAGAATCTCATTGTTTTAGTTCCTCTATGTTCAATACACACAATATGTCCTATGTCAAGCCCCGAACCCGAGAATTACGGATAAGGTGGATCCTTAGGCATGGCATATGTAATCTAGTAGCAATCTATGCCATGTAAAGACACGTACGAACTACTACAAGGGAGATTCCATAGGTACATGTGAGGAAGATCTATATACATATATCAATCATTTTGCACAATTAAGCGAAAACATGGAGAATTTACCTATAATTTATCATAATCGATAATAAAAACATCATTCATTTATAATTGTACCTAAAGTTTGTTGCTTAACCATCCACATACACATCATAACAAAATACTTAAACATAGACATAATTCAAAATAACATATCCATCAATCTTTGACTCCAAAATAACAATAAGGGAAATGGCATCACTCCTATCTAGGCCAATCATGGCCAAGCCTAAGTAAGCTAAACAACCCTGTAGTTCACTACGTTGGATAACTAGTAGAATACGTCATCCTCATTCCACTCATCTACACCTTGAGGTACCATTAGGGTTCCCTCCGGGGCCGGGTCGACTGTCATTCTGGCATTAGGTTTTGCACCTGTAACACCAAGGGTAGTACTATTAACATGATGATTAAGCAAATGTAGAGTACATAAGACTATCATGATTTGTCAATTGAGTTAAAGCATAAGATTAAAAGAGAGCAATAATCATAAGTTAGGCATGTTGTGTATGAAATTAACATGAATAACAAATCATAAACAGAAATATCACAACATACTACTTGGCATCCACGTGGCTATCTTCTTTTTATAGAGAGCATATCATACTGTGGGGAATCACTAGTGGTCGGGCCAAGACCATCTAGCTACCCTAAAAGTGCAAACCAACTCTTCATACAACTACTATAGTAGGAAACATATATGATACCCGTATTTATTCCTGTCGAACCTCCTATGGGTATAAGCTAGGTGGTGCCGACTTAATATATTAAGACTGATTAGAATTCTTACATTCTTACCTATCATACATAGCGATCGACTCATTCTTATACAAAAACATATGCCAGTCTTAAGATCATATTCAATCATAAAAGTTGAAATTAAACGAAGTATCTATAATTCGAACAATGCCTACTTAAATGAGCTATTAGGGATTGAATGCTCTCAACCTTTGTTACCCTATTTTGGCTCACGGGCTCTCACTCAATAGAAGCTCCATCTCCGATCTTGCCTCAAGGTTCACGTGGAAGAATGGGTATATGATTAGATCATGTTGAGGGAAAGGATTTCTTAGCAATTTGAATGCATTTAGATTGAGTGATTATCAATCACTCAATGATATTTACTAACTAGCCCTATGATAGATAATCTATGTTTCTGAGGTCATTCAACACGATGTATTCATAAAACGTCTGGTGTTGTCGTGTTGCTGAAAATCTTGGTGTTATATTGTGTAGGCATTAGACACCTTTTCTTATGCTAAAACCCATGACGTGACGTTGGGAAAGCTTCTAGAAAATTGAAGGGGATGAGTGACAGCTCTACATTTTTCCTTCTTATTATTTGATTACCATTGGGCTATTTTAAGTAAGATAGAGGTGCCTTATCTAAAGCCTTACAAGTCCTAGAGCGTCCCTAATTTTCCTTAGGTTCACTGGGTTTTTATGGCTTAGTCATGCATGGGTTACAGCTTAACTGTGTGTACATGGTTTTCAACTAATTCTTCTATAGTTACTGCTTAGCCATAGTTTGGCTTCTAGCTTAGCCATATGTAGCCTTCAGCTAGGCCACAATGTGGCTACGGTATAGTTGTAGTGTCATCCACAATTCAGCCATGGGGTCAGCAGTAGTTATGTGTCTGATTTTGGACTCTCTGGAATGTCAGCCGTAAATGGCCTACGGCTTAGCCACGGCTTGGATACAGCCTAGTTGTAGTGCATTCCACGGCTTAGCCATGGGTTAACCATAAAACAAAGTCAGATTTCTGTCTCTTTGGATTCCTAGCCATAGTGTTCTTACGGCTTAACCATAAGCTTTAGATTTCTAAAGCTATTCTGAAGTTCGAAGTTCAATCAGAACAGAACACCTTTAGTAGGTTCCTATGTGATTCTAATGTGCTTTTTTTTGCTCCAAACTATCATCCTACATCATTCAATAACCACCTTTCTTATTCATACTCATTATCATTCAATCCATCACCTAATATTAAATTAAAAAGGATGAAAGAGCTATAACTTAGTATTCAAGGGGAATTATTTAAAAATCAACATGAAAAAATATAAATGCAGTAATATACACTTTCATATTTGCCTCTATACAGTGCTTGATCCAAATCAACTTCTCCCTTAGCTTGGTGATGGAGAATGCCTCAATAAAAGGTGATTCTTCTACATATAAAGATATACAATGGGTAAATTGAATGGAAGATGCATGCATGTTTCTTATTCGAGTCTCTTTGACTCCTTTGGAGTCAAAGTAATGAAATGGTGATGGGGCTCTCACCTTAGAGAGGTGTAGATCTTTAAGAGGAAGATGAACTTATGAGTTTTAAAGAGAAAGGATGAACGAAGAGGCAATGAGAAGAAGATAAGAGCCTTGGCTCTTACATAAACAGCCACTAGACCCCAAATTCCAGCTTTAGAGATGGAGAAGAAGAGAAAGAGAAAAAGCTCTGGCAGAAATTTGGAGGTGAAATAGAGAATGAGCTTTTGAGCTATTTTTTATATCCAAATTTTTTGGAATTTACAGGCAAGTTGACTGTTTTTTAGGATGTTGACCCATGAAAAATTACAAATGTTGTTACGAAGACATTACAAGAAAATTCCAAACGAAGGATACATAAACCTTAGGATTGTGGAATGGCAAGTCAAGTACTACTTCCATATATTTAGAACTGGTGCATTCCACTCATAAGACTTCAGATAAGCTTAGAATGCAGTATTTTATCAAACTTCAGAGTTACTAGATTTCATCTCGTCACTTAACTCACCAAATACCAAATTCAGGGTTCATTAGCTAAAAAATAGGGGTCACTGAACATGCTCAAGGTTCTAGAGTACCAAAGTAGATGAAAATTGAATGGCAACTCCAAAGCATGCTTGACAATGATATTTCAAAGTTTCAAAGCATTTGGACATCATCTCAACTCAAAGCAAGCTTTAGTGACTGTTTGCCAACTCACTGGAGGTTACCGTAGAAATTGATACTTCTACATTTCAAAAAAAGCTCAAGCTCAGGGGAATGCCTTCAAATATATTCAAAGACTATCTTTTAAAGTTTAGAACATTTAAACATCATTTGTACCTAAACTCAATTCAGATGATCGCTTACTAAGCTTTGTGGGGCCACTATGCAAAGTGATACCTCATGATTAAATTAGCTAAAACTCTTGGGGATGCTCAAATTATGCTCAAGGAAAACTTTGTAAATTTCTAGGTTAAACGGACATCATTTTACCCAAAGTCTACAAACATATCAACTTTGGGTTGGTGACCCCTAAGCCATGGGGTCACTAACTAAAGCTCTGCTTCCTGACATCCAAAATTGATGAAATTTGGGAATAAAGCTTTAGTCATTGTAACATCCCGACCCAACTTAATTGTAATTTATATTAATTAAACTTGATTTCTTATTAATTAATATATATTAGCCTTAATTTATCTTGTTTCTAATTTTTATTGGGTCATGGATAAGTAGTTGGGTTAGAATTGACCAAACCTAGGTAGTCAAGGGCCTTTTTTATTCTAGAATTTCATGGTTTTGTATCATATTAACATCTTATTAGTTGCATCTTGTGTATTTCATCTTATGAGTCATCTTTCATGTTTGGCCCAACTCAATTCGGATTCATCTCGGCCCGTTTTAAGTCCAACTGACTCAAATTGGAAATATATAAACTAGAGGGCCTATTTGTAATTTCCAGAAACCCAATCCATTTAAAAACCAAGAAACCCATCTTCGTTCCCCTCCTTTTTCTCATCTTCTACTGGAACTACTCTTCCTCTCCATTCTTCTTTTATCTCCACTTCAATTTGGGGCTAGAAACAAGGTTTTGGAGCTGTGCATACAAGGCCATTGGCTTTCATCTTCTTTTTCCTTCATCTTCCTGTGTTCTTTCCTACTAGAAGCCCCAATTCCACCTCATTCTCTCCTCTACAGATCCCTAAGGTAAGATCTTCATCACTATTCTATTTCCTTGAGTTCCATAGAGTCAATGAGACTCAATCTTGTTGCATGCAACCCATCTCATCACCATTTCATTCATTTTCATATAGGGTTTTATTTATGGTTAGAGATTGGGTTTTCTCCACCATTAAACCAAAGGAAGAGCTAGATTTGGGTAAAGCACTGAGTTAAGGCAAGTATAGTTGGATATAATCACTACATGTATGTTAAATTAGTTGATTCTTAATGAACTCTCTATGTATGCCAACATAAAGCTCATTTCCTCTCTGTTTAAGATTATTAAGTTTTAATGATTAATGAGAGTGTAATTTAATTAATGACATGGGTTGGTGTTAAGGAGTAATTAGAAGGCTTATTTAATGAATGGGAGTGGAAGGAGCTAAGAAGAAAGCAAAAAAATCAATTGAAACTGGTTCAACATGAAGCAGAGTGCTTCAGGGCTGACCGGTTGGTCCTGAAGCCCAATTGGTCAAATTCCTGTTCGGGGAGGAGTCTGACCGGTCGAACACCATACTCGATCAATCGAGTAACCCAATATTTTATCTTGAAAATTCTATTTTAAATATGGTTCCATGACTGCCATAGGCCTTCCATAGTTTATAGTATGGAACAAGGAGAGGCTACACCTTTTAAGCTAGTCTTACCTTAGGATCGTAAGTATAATCAAAGACCATGTAGGGCCTTAGAAATGGTACCCTTACCTCAAACAAATTAGACCAATGGTAATTAAATGCTAAGAAAAAAGAGTATTGAGCTGTCACTCATTCCCTCTTGATTTTCCGGCCAGTTTCCAATGTCACGTCATACATGTTGGCATAAGAAGAGATGTCTTTTGTATACACAATGTAACACCAAGATTTTGGTAATACAAATACACCGAACATTTTATGAATGTATCCTATTGAATGACCTTGGAAACTCAGATTATCTAGTATAGGGTTGGCTAGTAACTATCCTTGATAATTGCTTTCTTTTAATTAATATGTCTCTAGTTGTCTATCTCGTAGAGTGTCATGGGTTTACTTTGGGACATGATAGAATATGCCATTGGTGTGGCTATGTTTATGCATCATGCCATTATGTCATAATGTGATTATGTTATTTGATTTGATGGACATGTATGTCTCTTATTCGGATTGTATTTAGATCCTATGTATTTGGTCACACTGTGTATTCTTATTTTGGATCATTCATGCAGACACTTGTACTTTGGTCATGTAGAATTATTCATGGGATTACATTTCATATAAAATACTATTTTTAAGTTCTATATCTTTGGTTTACAATTTTCAATATAATAGACGCAGTTTATGCTTAATACCATATCTCAGAATCTGAATTGTACAAGATGTTGTTGAGTACAGGAAAAATTTTCATAGGCTTCTGCAAATGTTTAAAATAGACACGTATTATATGTCAGTCCTCACACGTGAAATCTGTGTTTTTTCCCTTATGGTGGTTTGTATGTGTTTCAGTACTGCACGGATTGCTACGGGATTACGTATGCCACGCCACAGGAATCGCCTTAATCGTGGAATCTCGGGCTTGGAGTGTGACAATCATGCTCAAGGGAGATCCTACAAATTTTCAAGTTAAGAGGACTCCATTTGGTCTTACCTCCACTGCAAGTTAGCTTAGAAGACAATGACCCCCAAGTCATGGAGGTCACTAGCCAAAATCCTACTTTTAGGGAGCCAAAGCTGACGAAATTTGGAACTGACATTCAAGATATGTTCCAAATAAATTTCTCAAAATTTCAAGTCAATTGGACGATGTTTGGGTAGAAAACAAGCTAATTACCTACAATGTGAGGTGAATAGTGATTTAGAACATATAACAAATGGGTTACTACTGGAAATCCTAGTTCCACATATCCAAACTATATGAAATTTCTATGAATAGTCCAAGATACTCCTGACATCAGTCGTTCCAAGTTTCAAATCAAACTGAGGACCTTTGTGCCTCAAACAGCTCAAACAAGGGCCCATTTTCATGAAAAGTCAATAAGGAAGTTGACCAACTTCGGAAGGTGAAAACAGTCTAAAATTTCTATGACACATTGAAAATAGTGTCAAAAATCATCCCTGCAAGTTCCATAAGGATCAGACATCATTTGGGCCCAAAACAGGAAAAATGGTTCACATATGCAAAAGTCTAAAAATGTGCCTTGGGAGTGACCGCTACCTACGGTCAGTGGGAGGGTTGACCAACTTCTGAAGGTCAAAACAGGCTGAAATTTTTTATGACATATTTAAAATAGTCTCAACAAGGACCCTTCAATTTCATGAAGATTGGACAACATTCGGGCCCTAAACTAGCAAAAATGGGTTACATATGCAAAAGTCAAAAAATGAGCCTTGGGAGTAACCATAGCCCACCTTCAAAGGGGAGTTGATCAACTTTTGAAAGATAAAATGGGCTGGAATTCTATGACAACTCAAAATAATGTCAAAAAGCATCCCTTCAAGTTTCATCAAGATCGAACATCGTTCGTGCCCCAAACAAACAAAAATGGGTCACATACGCAAAAGTCCAAAAATGGGCCTCGGGCCCTTACAACTACTGGGAACCATCCCAACTCCCTCTAAAGCCTATAAAAGGCACATTTGAACTCATAGAAGGGGACAGAAGTAAGAGAGGACACCAACAGTGAGGGAGAATACATATAGTGAAGAGCAACAAAAAGCACAAGTTCCTGAACCAAGTTCCAGAGTTGGAAGTAACTTTAAGCAAGCCAGAAAGCATTTTCAGTACTCTAGACTATTTATTCTTCTTCTCATTCTCACCAATTCAAGATGAGAAGTAATTCAAAGAAGAGGAAGAGACATGTACCTCACTTAATGAAGGCATATGCAAGGGTCACCTAGATGACATCTTTTTCCTTTGGTTTTCTCACTTAGGAGGGGTTTTAGGCCACCATGGAAGTTGTGAACAAGCCTCCTTAGGCTTTATTCTAACCCTTGAAAATTATAGAGTCAGAATGACACAAGTTTGGCTTATACAGTGCCTTCTTCAGATTTGTACAAAAAACAGTCTGTAAACCAAAAAGTGATGATTATCAAAGGTTTAAGTTGAGTCCATGGCCAAATCAAGCACTTGTGGCAGCCATTCAACACTCAAAATTCAAAGGAAACAAGTTCCTACACTCTGAAGAAGTCACAACGGCAAAATGGAACAAACTAGAGAGCAAACAGTGCCATTTTCGGCCACTATCTGCTAGTGACCGAGGATCACAATTGCTAGTAGGGAGCCCGTGACCGTGAGCCATGGTCACTAGCAAGGAGCCTGTGACCGTGGGTCACGGTCAGTCCCCTTGTACTTTTCATTTTCCATATTTTCTCCAATTTCCATGTATTTTCTTGTAAATCCCAAGTTTGAATCACATCTGAGATTTGAGGGAGGGGTTGTAAACTTTTAAAAAATCTAAACAACCTACATCCCTGTGGTCAGAGCATTTGAACCCATGTAAACAAAAGGAAAATTAATGATAAGCTGTAGTTAATTCCTATTCTTCTTAAATGCCTGAAATGCATCAATGTTGGACTCGAATTCGTTACACATTTTACGTTTTCGAGTGCGATCAAAGGAAATTTTGAGTCAAATGGGACCTTAGTTAGGCTAATAAGGATCCAGATCGAGCTAGGCTAAATATAAAAGTTGATCCACAAGACAAAATACACCTGATACACTTAATGTGGTGCCAAAATGATGCAAACCATGTAGCTCTAAATTACATGAATTTCTTTCACTACCTAAATAAGGTTCGAACCCGACCCAACTACCTATCCATGACCCAAACCCAATGGAATTTTAGTTGAATTAGCCTAAACAAACTTTAATTATTGTAAAACAAAATTAATTATTGTAAATTGAAATTAGTTCGGGTTTTGACCTTACATCCTCCCTTTCTTTAAGATCATTTGGTCCTCCGGATGTAACATACCTTAGGTAAAAATCCTAGATACTTCTCCCGTACTTGCTCCTTGAGCTCCCAAGTTGCTTATTCTGGTCCATGATGTTCCCATAGAATCTTGACCCATTTAATCGTCTGGGTATGCAGCACTTTATCTTTTATGTCAGTGACATGAAGAGGTTGCTTTTCATAGCTCACATTCAACTTCACTTGGATATCATCTTTCTCGAGAACAAGTGAAAGGTCTAGAAGATATTTCCTAAGCATCGATACATGAAACACGTTGTAAATTCCAATGAGTTGTGGTAGTAATTCTAACCGTGAAGCCAAGTCTCCAACTCTACTCTAAATCTCAAAAGGACCTACAAACCATGGGGCAAGTTTGCCTTTTGGTCCAAACTTGATAGTACCCTCATCAGAGAAACTTTCAAGAAAACCTTGTCTCCTATTTGAAATTAGGTCTACGATGATTATCAGCATAACTCTTTTGATGAGATCGCACAACCTTCAACCTATCTTGGCCTTTCTGTACTTTTTCCGCTATATCCACTATAAGGGAAGGTCCATGATAACTTCTAACTTCGAGTTCTTCCCATCACACGGGTGTACGACATTTATGCCCATACAAAGCTTCAAATGGAGCCATTCCGATGCTCGCGTGCTAACTATTGTTGTAAGCAAATTCACATAGGGAGAGATGCTCATCGCACTCTTTCCCAGAGTCTAGCACACTGGCTCAAACCATATCCTTAAGAGTCTCTGTTGTGCGTTTCGATTGTCCATTGGTCTAAAGATGAAAAGCAATGTTGAAATTGAGCTTGGTGCTAATGGATTTCTAAAAAGATTGCTAGAAAGAGGAAACGAATCTACTTTATCAGTTGGAGACTATAGAAATTGGAGTACCATGTAACCGGATAATCTCATCTATGGAGATTTTGTCCATCTCATGAAATTTAATTTCTTTCCAGATTGGAATAAAATGGGTTGATTTTGTCAATCGATCAACTATCACCCATGTAGTATCATGATGTTTGCTCATCCAGGGCAACCCTCAAATAAAATCCATGGAAATATTTTCCCATTTCCACTTGGGAACATGTAAAGGATGCAACAAAACGGGAGGCTTTTTATGTTCAGCCTTTATACGTTGACAAGACATCTTGCCACAATACCTACAATGTCTCTTTTCATGTTATTCCGCCAAAACTTGCCATTCAGATTTTCGTACAACTTAGTACTCCCGGGGTGCATGGAATACCTTGCATGATGTGCTTCAGTCATGATTGCATCTTTCAAATTTTGAATAGTTGGGACACATAATCTTTTTTGGAAATATAGCACACCATCAACCATCCTAAAATCTGGCCTCTATGAGATATGATCACGAATCTTGACAAACTTTGGGTCTTCAAACTATTTCTCTTTAATCTATTGTATCAGGGTTGGTTTGAAGATAAACATCATAACACGTATGACCATGTCATCAACGAATTCAATTTCTACATCCAAATCTCGAAATTTTCCACAAGAGACCATTCACCACACATAACTGCCATTTCAATAGTTGATTTTCAGCTAAGAGCATTAGCTACTACATTACCCTTTCTTGGAAAATATTTGATTGGAAAATCATAATCCTTTATAAACTCTAGTTATTTGCACTACCTCATGTTGAGGTCATATTGAGAAAATAGGTATTGAAGACTGCGATCATCACTATGAACCTCAAATTTCTCTCCATACAAATAGTGTCTCCTTAACTTCAAAGAATAGATGACTACTGCCAATTCTAGATCATGTGTGGCATAGTTCTTCCTGTGTTCTTTCAACTGTCGGGATCCACATGCTATTACTTTTCCATTCTGCATCAATACACATCCTAATCAAATTCTCGAAGCATCAATATATATGACAAATCCACCACTACCTTCTAGTAAAGATAAGATCAGGATTGAGATTAACTTCTCCTTTAAGAATTGGAAACTAGATTAACATTCATCAGACCAAATAAATGGTTCATTATTCTGAGTCAACTTTGTCAATGGTGCTGCTATTTTGGAAATGTCTTTAACAAATCTTCGATAATAACTTGCAAAACCCATAAAACTTCCCACTTCCGCAACTGTCTTTACGCTTTGCCAACTAGTTGTCACCTCAATCTTAGTGGGATCTACTGCAAGCCCATCTTTAGAAATTATGTGTCTTAAGAAAGCAACTTGTTCCAACTAAAAATCGCACTTATCTAATTTGGTATATAATTGATGATCTCTTAATAACTGGAGTGAAGTCCTCAAATGCTCACCATGTTCATCTCTAGTTTTGGAATACACCAACACATCATCAATGAAAATCACCACAACTTGATCGAGATATGATGAAAAGATTCTATTTATTAAAGACATGAATACAGATGGGGCATTGGTCAACTCAAATGGCATGACTAAGAATTCATAAAGCCCAAATCTGGTCCTGAAAGCTGTTTTAGATGTATTTTGATCTCTAACTCACAACTGATGATATATAGATCTCTAGTCATTGTTCGAAAAATAGGTTGTACCCTGTAATTGTTCAAACAGTTCATCAATTAAAGGCAGTGGATATTTGTTCTTGATTGTCACTTGATTTAACTGCCTGTAATCTATAGACATTCTAAGGGTGCCATTATTCTTTTTCACAAACAGAATTGGGGCTCCCCGTTGTGATGTGCTAGGACGAATAAATCCCTTGTCTAGTAAATCTTGCAATTATACCCTTAGCTCACGTAATTCAGTAGGTGCCATCCTAGACAAAGCTCTAGAAATTGGAACTGCACCAGGTACAAGTTCTATGGTAAAGTCTACTTCCTTAAGTGGAGGAAGACCGAGAACTTCATCAGGAAACAAATCCGAAGTTCACAAACTATCGGAATCTCTTCTAACTTCTTGTGTGGCTTCTTCTCAACAATGAAGGCAATATATCCCTCACATCCAATTTGGATTAGTCACTTTACTCGAAGTGATGAGATTAGCATAGTATTCAAACTCTTTTTCTCACCTTGAAAGACAATACTCCAACTAGCTTCATCTACCTTCACGGTGACGGTCTTACGGAAATAGTCCAAACAAGCCATGTACTTAGTCAACCACTCCATACCTAGGATTACATCGAAGTCATGCACAGGTAACACAATGAGTTCTACTGGAAATAGCATTTCACCAATTGAGACCATGCAATCTGGATAAAAGACTTCACATATCACCCTCTTGCCTACATGGGTGATGACAGTCAACATGTATGGTAGTTGCACTGGCTGCTCCCGTATCCTACTAGAGAATTGAGGTGCAACAAAAGAGTGAGAAGATCCGGAATCAAATAACACCTTAGCTTCTATATCACAGAGAGAAACCTTACCTATGACTGCATGATCTGTCGCGTCTGCTTCCTTGTGGGTCAATGCGTATGCCCGGCCTTGCCTTTGATGTCGGTTCTGCTATCTTTGCCTCTGCTGACCTTGTTTGTGTTGCCTTTATCCCTGTTGTGCCTGTCCTTAGCTTTGCCTTGCCTACTGTTATTGACGTGGAGGAGCAGATGGTGCTATTTTTTTAGGCTACTGATATTGTTGCTGTGGGGCTTGATGAATATTCTTTTTCCTTAGACACTCCGATAACCGATGGTCCATTGATCCACACCTAAAGCATGCTCTGTAGCCTTCCAGCATTTGCTTGTCTCATGGCTCTTCCCACATATGCCACAAACTAATCTTGATGATCCACTAACAGCTCCTTTTTGTTTTTTAAAATACTGTTGGTCTTTTTTAGAAGGTGGGGCACTTTTCCTAGGCTCTCCCAAGAATAGGCTTTTCTCAATTTCCTTGGTTGCGTAGGCTTTCTCCATAGTGTCATCGTACACCACTGGACGTTGGAAAGCCATAGTTGGCCTTAAACCTTCGAGAAACCTTTCAACCTTTTTTACCTCGGTGTCAATTAAATCCAAGGCGAACCAAGAGAGCTGATTAAAGACATGCACATACTCTACAACTGTCATGGTGTTTTACTATAGAGTGAGAAATTATGCCTTCTTCTTACGACTTACATGTTCCAGAACAAACTTCTTCCTAAACTGTGTCTTAAAAGCATTCCAAACAGTAGCTTCTAAAATAGCTTTAATATGATCATGGATACTCTTCCACCATCATACATCTACCACATCTCTAAATACAGAGGTGGCCAAGATCACTTATTGTTTCCTTGTATAAGTCAGCGAATTGAAAACATTTTCTATGTGCACAAACCATTCATCTGCTTGCAACGGATCTTCTCTTCTTATAAATTTTGTAGCCCCTCTTTTCCAGAATTTCTCATACAAGGAGTTAGGATCACCAGCTTGATTCTACCTATCCAACAGAGTTGCTAATTGCATCTGCATCGTTGCCTGATTGGCATTGCTTGTAGCTAGTTGATGCATCATCATCATAAAACACTCTTTCATACTATATGTAGGTTCAGGAGGTGGAGACGACGGAAGATCCCTGTCCTCTATCGTGTTGTCAACACTTTCATCATCTCCTAAATTATTTCCAGATCTTGATCTGAAAGCCATTTATCTACAATTGTAACAATGGTTAGTCACAAACAACACCTTAATGCATACGGTAGGTTATAAGTCCTTGTACAAAATTTGTTCCCCATTCAAACCTATCGTATCCTCACCACATTCCTTAGGGTTGCTATGTCTTTTAATTGACTTATTAATGCTTTGATACCATTACTTACGTATGTCATGCCCTGTACCTTAGAATTGGAATTAGGGTGGGTCCCGAGGCACAGCACATGTAATCTCCTAGTAATCCGTGTCATGTAAAGACACGTACAAACTGTTACAAGGGAGATTCCACAGGTACGTGTTAGGCAGATCTATATACACGTATCAATCATTTTGTACATTTAAGTAAAAACATGGAGAGTTTACCTATAATTTATCATAAGCAATAATAAAAACATCATTCATTCATAATTACACCTAAAGTTTATTGCTTAACCATCCATAAGCACATCACAACAAAATACTTAAACATAAATATAATTCAAAAAAAACATCTTTATCAATCTCTGATTTCAAAATAACAATGAGAAAGATGGCATGACTCCTTTATAGACTAATCATGGCCAAGCCTAAGCAACCTAAACAACCCTACAGCGTACTATGTCGGATGACTAGTAGAATACGTCATCCTCATTCCACTCATCTACACCAAGAAGTACCATTGGGGTTCTCTTCGGGTCCACATTGTCTATCACACTGGCATCGGGTTCTGCACATGTAACACCAACAGTAGCGCTGTTAACATGATGGTTAAGTAAATATAAAGCGCATAAGACTATCATGATGTATCAACTGAGTTAGAACATATAGATTAAAAAAGAGCAATAATCGTAAGCCAGGCATGTTGTGTATGAAATTAGCATGAATAACGAATCATAAACAAAAATATCATAACATACTATTTGGCATCCACGTGGTCATCTTCTCTCGTAGAGAGCATATCATACTGTGGGAAATCACTAGTGGTCAAGCCAAGACCATCTAACTACCCTAAGAGCACTGACCAACTCTTCATATAACTACTAAAGTAGGAAACATATATAATACCCATATTCAGTCCTGTCGAACCTCTTATTGGTACAAGCTAAGTGGTGCTGACTCAACATATCAAGATCGATCATAATTCTTACGTTCTTACTTATTATACATAGTGATCGACTCATTTTTCTACCAAAACATATACTAGTCTTGAGATCATATTCAATCATAGAATTCAGAATTAAACGAAGTTTCTGGAATTCGAACAATGCATACTTAAATGATCTATTAAGGGTCAACAACCCTTGTTACCCTTATTTTGGCTCACGGGCTCATACTCAATAGAATCTCCATCTACGATCTTGCCTTAAGGTTCATTAGGAAGAATAGGTACATGATTAGTCATGTTGAAGGCAAGGATTTCTTAGCAATATGAATGCATTTAGATTGAGTGATTATCAAGGATATTTACAAGCCAACCCTATGCTAAGTCATTTAATATGATGTATTCATAAAACGTTTGGTGTCGTCGTGTTATCGAAAATCTTGGTGTTACAATGTGCAGGCATTAGACACCTCTTCTTATGCCAACACCCATAACGTGACATTGGGAAACCATCCGGAAAATCAAAGGGGATGAGTGACAATTTTACATTCTTCCTCCGTGTTATTTGATTACCATTGGGCTATTTTAAGTAAGATAAAGGTGCCTTATCTATAGTCTTACAAGTCTTTGAGAGTCGCTAATTTTCCTTAGGTTCACTGGGTTCTTACGGCTTAGCTATGCATGGGTTATAGCTTAGCCATGTGTGAATGGTTTTCAATTAAATTATTCTACAGTTGTGGCTCAGTCGTATTTTGTCTTACGGCTTAGCCATATGTAGCCTTCGGCTAGGCCATGGTGGGCCTACGGCATAGCCGTAGTGTAATCCATGGTTTAGCTGTAGGGTCAGCCATAGTGATGTGTCTTGTTTTCAGCTTTCTGGAATGTTGGCTATAAATGGCCTACGGCTTGGCCATGGCTTGGATACAGCTTAGCCATAGTGCATTCCATAACTTAGCCATAGAACAAAATCAGGATCTTGGCTCTTTGGATTCTAAGCCGTAGTGTTCTTATGGCTTAGTCGTAAACTTTAGGTTTCTAAAGCTGCTTTGAAGTTTGAAGTTCAGTCAGAATAGAACTCCTTTAGTAGGTGCCTATGGGATTCCAATTTCCTTTTCATTGCTTCAAACTATCATCCTACATCATTCAATAACCACCTTTCTTCTTCATACTCATTATCATTCAATCCATCACTTGATCTTAAATTAAAAGGGATGAAAGAGTTGTAACTTAGCATTCAAGGGGAATTCTTCAAGAATCAACATAAAAAAGATATACATGTAGTAATATACACTCTTATACTTACCTCTAATACATTGCTTGACCCAAATCAACTTCTTCCTTGGTTTGATGATAGAGAAAGCCTCAATAGAAGGTGATTCTTCTCCATGCAAAGACATGCAATGAGTGAATTAAATATAAGATGCATGCATGTTTCTTATTTGAGTCTCTTTGACTCATTTGGAGTCAAAGTAATGAAACGGTGATAGGGCTCTTACCTTAGAAAGCTGTAGATCTTTAAGAGGAAGATGAACTTGTGATTTTAGAGAAAGATGATAAAAAAAGAAATAGTGAGAAAAAGATGAGAGCCTTGGTTTTTGCATGCACAACTTCTAGACCTTAATATCCAGCTCTAGAGAAGGAGAAGAAGAGTAGGAGAGAAAGCTCCTGTAGCAGGTTAAAGGATATGCATAAAATGAGCTGCTGAGCTAGTTTTTAAGTCCAGATTTTTTGGAATTTACAAGTAAGTCTGCTGTTTTTGAGGAAATTACATTTGAGTCAAACGGGACCTTAGTTGGGCCAAGATGGATTAGAATCGGGCTAGGCCAAATATGAAAGTTGATCTACAAGACAAAATACACATGATGCAATTAATATGGTGCCAAAATGATGCAAACCATGTAGCTCTAAATTACATGAAGGTCCTTGACTACCTAAGCAAGGTTCGAACACAACCCAACTACCTATCCATGACCTAAACCCAAGGAGATTTGAGTTGAATTAGCCTTAAAAAAACATTAATTATTGTAAACATAATTAATTATTGTAAATTGATTAGTTCGGGTTTGTACCTTACATCCTAGAAGTACAACACACCATCTATCAACCTGAAGTCTAGCATGCTCGCAATCTACTCAATCTACTTTGGATCCTTTGACTGTGTACTCTTGATTCTGCACAAAATATCTGGCACATATGCAAACAACTGGTAATCATCACTCTATCACTGACCAGCTATAAATCAACCCCTAAATCCAAAAATATCTCTGCCCAAGACCATTTTGGCTGCAAACATGCATTCCTCTTTGCTTCTCTACTTAGTGCATCTGCCACTACACTGGCTTTTACGGGTGGTATTTGATTGGAAAGTCAATGTCATTGGTGTATTCCATCTAGTAGATTTGCCTCATGTTTAACTCAGGCTAATTGAATAAACACTGAAGACTCATGTGGTTTTAATACACCTCAAATCTCACGCTATACAGATAATGCCTCCATATTTTCATTGCCAAAACTATCACTGCAAGCTTAAGAACATTAGTAGTGTACTTTTTCTTGTGTTTTTTAAGTTGTCTAGATCCATCAGCGATAACTTTCCCATCCTACATAAGTACGCATCCCAAGCCAACTCCTGAAGCATTTGTGTAGATCACAAAATTGCCATTCTTTGATGGTAGTGTGAGTACAGAACTGTAGTCAACCAGGTTTTTCAGCTTTAGAAATTGGCCTCACACTCATCAATTCACATGAAAGGCATATCTTTTTGTGTTAACTTAGTCATTGTCACTGTAATTGGTGAAAACCCCTATACAAATCTCTTGTAGAAACCGGCCAAACCAAGAAAACCTCTTATCTCTTACACTGATGTGGGTCTCTACCAACTATTAATTGACTCTATCTTTGCTAGATCCACTGCCAAACCCTCTCTACTAATGCTGTGACCAAGGAAAGACACTTACTCCAGCCAGAACTCACACTTACTCAATTTCCCATAGAGCTGGTGCTCCTTCAAGGTCTACAATGATGTTCTAAGATGGTTCTCATGTTCATCTCTAGACTTGGAGTACACAACACATCATCAATGAAAACCATAGTGAACTAGTTAATAAACAGAGCAATGATCTTGTTCAAAAAGGCCATGAAAACTTCCAAAGCATTTGTTAGTCCAAAGACATGACTAGAAACTCATAATGGCCGTATTTGGTCCTGAATGTTATCTTCAGTATATACTGCTCATTGACTCTAAGCTGATGGTATCCAAATCCTAAGTCTATCTTAGAAAAAAACTCAACTCCCTATAGCTGATCAAACAACCCATTGATCCTTGATAATGGGTTTTTGTTTTTTATTGCGACTTGATTGTGCTATCTGTAGTCGATGCACATCCTCATGGAGCTATCTTTCTACACAAACAAAATAGGTGTACCATGGTGATACGCTAGGGCTTATGAAGCCATTAACTTGCAAATCTTATAGGTGATTTTTCAATTCTGTTGGTGCCCTTGTGTAAGGAGCTTTTGAGATCGATGCTATCCCTGGAGATAGCTCAATGGTGAAATCCATCTCTCGAATTGGTGGTAAGCCAAGAACTCATCCGAGAAGACATTCAAAATTCACAGACTATGGGTATCTCCAATTCATCGCCCTCTACCTTGGACTCTTTATCCTCCATGATAAATGCCAAGTAACCTTCACAGCCACTCTTTAGAATATTATCTAACCCCAATGCTGATATCCTATTAAAAGGAATCCATCTTCTTTGTCCCACAAACTGAATTGTGTTTATTTAACTATTAACTTGATAGTTTTGTTGAAATTATCCATCATTGCTTGGTAGGTCCTCAACAAATCCATGCCCAGAAGGACGTCGAAGTCATTCATCGTCATAAGGATTAAGTCTACGAGAAGAATAAAATCCTTTATCTAAACTCGAATACCTGGGAATACTGATGACATCTAATGTGCTTAGCCATGGGTATGTTTGCTAATAAAGCACAATGTAAATGCATTACCTCCCCATGTAAATGCTTAGTAAAATATGAGAAACAAAAAATGGGTGGCCCAAGAATCAAACAACACCCTAGCTTTTACTTCTAAGATAGGAATAATACCTTCCACGTACTATCCTAGGGCATCTGCATCCTCATGAGTGACAGCAAAAACTCTCCCAACCTACTGTGGCCTCTACTGCTCTACTGTTGACCCTGTACTAGCCTTTGTGGCCTCTACTGGGTTGCCATTGGGCCTACTAACCCTGATTTTGCCACTATCCCTACTAGGTTACTATACTCTACTACTATTACTTAGGAACTGGTCCCCTAAATTACTAATATTGAACTACTAAGGTTACTGTAGCTGCTGCAGAGCCTAAGGCGGCTGCTAGTAATGTTGTTGCGGCCTAATCTAAGGTGCCTCCTCCATGGCTGCTGCTGATGCTGCTACTACCCAAAATCTCCCTATGCTGCCTCCCACACCAAAATATGCTCTCTCACTCTATTGGAACAATCAGGGGTTTTATGCCCTAGGTATCCACAATAGAAATAGAGCCCCATAGCCCATGGGCACATCTTTATTGGGTGGTTATACCCGCACCATGTGCACTGTTGTTCTTCATACTAGGACTGGGGTCCTGAAATTTCTACTTTTCTACTGTGGTGGTCCTACAAACTGATTCTGCATTGGTCATTGTTTGAACCCTGACTAAATTGTCTCCTTGTCCATCAGTTTTACCATGCCTTCAGCCCATCTTGAACTCCTCAAATAGTCCTAAATTGTCGGTCTTTCCATATCCTCTACCTTTGCTGCAATGCAACCACTTTTACCCTTGAGAAAATGTCTGACTTTTTATTATTTTAGAGTGATGAAGGTAGGTGCATAATGAGACAATTGAGTGAACTTTGTCTCATATTGCTGTAAGATCATGTCACCCTGCTTTAGATTTTCAAACTCCTCCATTTGTCTGATCTTAAAGATACTTAGGTACAAATTTGTTGATGAATTTGTTGGTGAATGTTTTCCATACATCTGCCTCTAGTAATATATCTGCTTGTATTGTTGCATTAACTGAATTCCACCACTACTTAGTTGCACCCATGAACATGTAAGCAGCTAACTAAACTTGTTATATGCCCATACACCTGAATGCTACGACAACCTATTCTAGATGATCTAGGAAGTCATTTGTTGCCATCAAATCCTCGGTGCCATCAAATTGTGAAAGGAACCACTTCATGAACTTATCAAAGCTATCATTAGAATTCACTTCTCTCGGTGGCTTGGTAACCTACACTAGTTGTCCTGTGCTATCTGTAGCTTCCAAAAGTTGAGTTTGAAAGGGTGCTCTATCAGCATCTGCTTCCACTTTCTCAGCAGCCCTGTCTGCATCAATTCTAGCATGCCCAACAACCCACTCTTGTCAGTCTTCTTGCCTATCCGCAGTCCTCTACCTCTCATGCTCCCATTGCATAACTACTTGATCATTCTAAGCTTGCATGAAAGGTTGCAAGAGCTGGGTGAACCACTCATCTATAGGTGGCATATCATCTCCATTAGACTGCGACCAGGTACCACATAAGCCATAACAATAAAATAGTTGGAAATGGTTTGAGTCCATTGAACCAATGCTAGCAAATAAACCTATAGACTTTATAAAAAGCGAGTAAAATCTATCTAACAAATTTGGAACCTCACACATGTCATATGCTTCTATCTAGTTTTACTTTTCTAGAAACAAGCAAGTCTCTGATACTAACTATCATGTCCCCAAAATGAGACTAGGGTTACATGAGATAAGGAGCTAATTTAAAATTATTCTTGTAAATAAAAGCCAATGACTCCTAATCATTTACTTATAGGATCTTAGACTATGGTGAATTTAAGCCATTCACATTCATTTAAACCTACGGAAGCATATAATGACAATTGGTACCAATAAAAATCAGATTTTCATATTAAGAAATCATGCTTAAGGTTTGAAGTTGCAAATAAAAATAATAAACAATTTATTACATTGTACAAGAAAAGAATAAAGTCTCTAAGGAATGATTTATTAGAAATTAAATCCAAACTACTCCTGATGGCCTTGTAGCCATAATTGCACCCCATATTTGCATTCATCAAAAGCTCAAGTGCTTGAAATGCCCAAGCCATGACACAATCCAAATAATATAAATAGGGGTACAATATCTAATCTGTATGCATCAATGTAAAAGAGTTTAGTATCATGGATCAAAAGATAATTCCACATTTATTTCTAAATTAATGACCATAATTCACGCATGCTATAACTCCAAGATGATGTAAGGCTGAAAGTTAATGCAGGCCAATCCCAGATCCGGCCCAGTCGTAGGCCCACACACAGAGATGGGCCCACTTGATCCTTGATCTCTTCAAGGATCCCTATCCTTAGTTAATTAGTAATTAGTTATTTATTGCAATTTTTATGTTGAGTTGAGATTAAAACTTACTTAATCTAAATTAGTAGGTCATGATTGTTTAGGATAAGTATTTCCTAGTTTAGAATTAGCCCCTCCTATATAAGAAGGAGCCTCCCACTGTAAAAGACCTACTTATTCAATTTTATTCAGTTTTCAAGTGAGATTACTCTTGTTATGGTGTTGATCATGTGTTTCATTATGCCCTAAGGCTTGAATCCATCTTGTTTTTGTAGCCATGGAGAAGCACTTACTAGCTGGATATTGCCTGCAAAAGGCACCACAAGGTAGAGAAACAGAAAAGTTCTGTGGCAGAACTTCACTTTGCCTTTTTCAAAGGAGATCGATAAGGTGGAACCGCCTCGTCACCTTTCAATCCTAAAACTATGAATCTATGATGGAACTTCAGATCGAGCTGATCACGTGTAACATTACCAACACTTGATGGCACTGTGAATCAAGGATGACCATTTGATGTGTAAGATTTTCCCATCTAGCCTCACAAACCTCGCCACCAAATGGTTTTGCCAGCTGATGCTAAGGTCAATTTGGAATTTTAGGGAGTTGGCCAAATTATTCATTGCACAATTGATGACAAACAACAAGAAGCCAAATGATGTTGGAGCATTTCTTGCTTTGAAAAAGAAAGACAAAGAAAGCCTTAAGGAATGCAGTGTAAGGTATTGGCTCCTTTATAATGAGGTGGATGATAGTAACAAGCATGTGGCGGTGACGACCTTCAATCTTGGATTACCAAAGGAAAGTCAGTTACGACAATCCTTGACAAGACATCCTCATAATGACCATGATGACTTGATGGAACGAATAGAGGAGTACATCAAAGTTGAAGAAGATATGGGGCTTTCAGACCTTAAGTTCAACCGATCCGAACTAAGCGGCCACATGAGGAAAAAAAAAAGAAGAAGACAAGGACGAAAAGTGGGAAAGAAGGTTGGGACGCACTGAGCCCACCAAAGGAGCATTCGAAGGCATCTATACAATATTTAAGGATACAATCTACTAGATTCTTACCCAGATTATGGACAATCCATTCTTTGTTCGGCCACCTAAGATGATAAGTGATCCAGCGCAGAGAAACCTAAACCTCTAGTGCTCCTACCACAGGGATCATGGCCAATTAACATAAAACTGCTGAATGTTGAAAAAGCACCTTGTCAACCTGGTAAAAGAAGGGCACCTCAAGGTGTATGTGGATGAGGACAAGAAGGTTAGGATGCACTGAGCCCACCAAAGGAGCATTCGAAGGCATCTATACAATATTTAAGGATCCAATCTACTAGATTCTTACCTAGATTATGGACAAGCCATTCTTTGTTCAGCCACCTAAGATGATAAGTGCTCCAGCGCCGAGTGTCACACCTTGATCCTGGGAATTGAGGATTTGAGTGGGCCCCCAGGGTGTGAATACGTAATCCTGTAGGAATTCATGCCATGAAAAGAATTATGCATGAACTCCTACAAGGGAGATTTCACAAGAACGTGTGAGGTATGCCCAACACACGTAGGATTGGAATTCAAGATAAGCGAACTCCTATGAAATACTCTGTAATGATCATGAGTAAGACATAAAGAAGCATATCTCACAACACATATATGTATATATATAAATACTTAAGACTTTTAATTAACATTTCATGCAACAAAACCACTATTTAATAATTTGGTACGCAAGGTCCAATTTAAGCATCTCTAGGTGGAGGACCATAATCACAAACTATATCACAACCAAAACACTAGACGCACTACGTAGGATAACTAATAAAAGACATCGTCATCCTTTCATTCTTCTATACCCTGTGGTACAGTTGGGGCACCCTTCGGGGATGCGCCAACAACCGAGTCGGGGTTTGGCCCCGTACCTGTAACACCAAGGGTAACACTGTTAACACAGCGGTTAAGCAAGTACAGAGCCATATGAAGCTAGCATAATGTATCAAATGAAGTTAATAATATACACTAATTAAAAAGAGCAATAACAGTCTACTAGGCATATTGTGCATGAGTAACAATGAGTAAGGAATCATAAATGAGATGTTGTACACACTACTTGGCAACCACGAGGCTATATTCTCCCAAAAAGGGGAGCATACATATGGGTCGCTAGGGGATCAAGGTAGTTTCCTGAGAAGCGCCGATAACTCCTCCGTAAACTACTACAGTAGTGACATATGGGTACCCAAAGGGCACAAGCTAAGTGGTGTTGACTCAGATTCACCTCTTTCATAATTTTCAATCGTACTCGTCATATCATACATAAGAAATATCAGTTTAAAAATATAATCAATCATGAAAACAAAGATAGTAAGGTAATGAATAATTAAACTACGCATACTTATATGAGCTACGAAGGCTTGAACCTTCTCAATCTCGGCTATACCCATTTGGGTAGTAAGCACACACTCAGTAGAAGCTCTGGCTCATCAAACACGCACTCATTAGAAGCTCAGGTCTGATTTGCCTCAGGGTTTGGCTAGAGGGAGTGGATACATACACAAATCATGTTGAGGACCAGGTATCTTAAAAATATGAATGCATTCGGATTGCATAAGTGTCAAGAAAATTACTAGCCAACCCTATACTAGATAATCCATGATCCCCAAGGTTATTCAACACGATGTACTCATAAAACGTCTGGTGTCATTGTGTTACCGCATCTTGGTATTACCTTATGTACATAAAGGACACCCTTCTTATGCCAACATCCATGACTTGACATTGAGAGATCATCCGGAAAATCAAAAGGGATGAACGACAACTTTACACTCATGCTCTTTAACATTTAATTACCATTGGGCTAGTGTGATTGTAAAGAATGTGCCAATACTAAGGCCCTACAAGGTCATTGATAATTCTTAATATCCTAAATTTACTATGTTCTTACGGCTTAGCCGTGTACAATGTTACGGCTTAGCCAAGTGGGTCAGGTTTCCTCCTTAATTTAAGGCGCATTTACGGCTTAGCCGTATGTTAGCCTATGGCTTAGCCATGCTAAGCCTACGGTTAGGGTTACGGCTTAGCCGTAAGGCATTACACGGTGTAGCCGTAGAAGAAAATAGGTTTTTCAAGCTCTCGGGAAAGTTCGCCGTAAGAAAGACTACGGCTGGGGCTTGGGCTAGGCACGGCTTAGCCGTAGTTCATTTCACGGTGCAATCGTGGGTAAGCCACAGTACAAAACAGATTTTGTTGCTCTCGAGACGTCAAGCCGTAAACACTTATGGCTTAACCGTAGCTTCGCCGTACACTTTAGAATTCTGGAGTTAATTCTGTAACTCACTTCCAATACAGAATTCTGAAGCATAGGGAGTTCCTGTGACTTCATCAAAGTGTCCCTGAAGGTATTCAATACTCACACACCCTCCTATTCTATAGTTACATTCTAACTCATTCAATAACTCATACATGGATATGCAATTTACAAGGTAAAAGAGCTGTAATATGAGATTGAAAGAACAAGTATAAGGGTCAACAACTAGAACACATACGTAGCATATATGCACTCTACTATTTGCCTTTTAACAGTGCCTACCCTCACTAATTCTTCCTTGTTGTGTGATTGGGAAAACCTCCAATAAAAGTGGGTTCTCTACATGAAAACATGCAAAATGGTGAATGTGATGCAACAATGCATGCATGTCATAGATTTGAGTCTTCTTGACTCCAACAAGCCTTAAAATATGAAATGGAAGTAAAGCCCTCACCTTAGTAGGTTGTAGCAAGGAGAATGAGGCACTTCCCCAAAGAAAAATACTCCTATGAAGAAGTAGACGATGTGTGAAGACTATCTCTAACACATGCAAGACCTCCAACCTTAGTTGCAACTTCAAAATTTGAAGTGAAGATGGAGAAATCAAGAAGGAGAGAAACAACTCCAGCAACCAGGAAAAGGAAGAAGAAGAAGGGACGTTGAGTCTCTTTTAAACAAGAAGTTTTTCCTGTAGTTAACATGCAAGTCCAAACTTTCTAAGAAATTACAGTTTAGGCCAAATGGACCTCGATTGGGCCAAGATGAGTTCGGATCAAATTGAGCCCAACATGAATGATGATCTACATGAGAATTTACACAAGACACAGCTAATGAGGTGGCCATATGATGCAAAAACAATTTACAAAAAGGTCCCTAGCTATCTAGATAAAGTCCAAACCCAATCCGACTACCTATCCACGATCTAATCCCAAAAGGTTTGAGTTGAATTAGCCTTAGTGAGGTTTAATTAATATAAAATAAGATTAATTAGTATAATCGAGATTAGTGGAATTCGGGACCTTACACAGAGAAACCTGAAGCTCTGGTGCTCCTACCATAGGGATCATGGCCAATTAACATAAAACTGTTGAATGTTGTAAAAGCACCTTGTCGACCTGGTAAAAGAAGGGCACCTCAAGGTGTATGTGGATGAGGACAGCATAGGGAAGCTGCAAGAGCAGGCACCCTAGAAGGTGCCAAATGTTCTGAACAAAGGAGAAGCGTCGATCGCGATAATTGACATGATTCATGGAGCAGTGGACCCAGAGGAAATAACGGTATAAACAGTCAAAACACAGATGCAAAGGGCTGTCCACTTGAGAGAAATATACCGGGTGCACTCCCATCCCAGTTTGGTGGCCAAACTAAACCTTGGAAAAGAAGAGAAATCATTTTTAGAGGACGATTTGAGTCATGTAACAATGATGCCCTAGTTTTGACCTTGCATGTCAAAGAATATGAGGCATGCTAAAGCCTTGAAGGATCTCTTATCCCCTTGGCGCAACTACTTTGCTTATCATTGTATGCCTGCATATCTTCAGTGTCTAAGTGTGATTCAATATGGATTTCCTTCTTTAGTTGCTTGTAGGAACGCTCGTTGCCTTAGCCAATTTTATATTGTCCTTTTTCATATTGAGCCTATTGATTTTAAAGGACTGATGAGTACCTGAGCCTGGGTTATGGCATGTCTTGTTGGTTTCCTAAGAGGGATATGCCCCTCTTTTGTCATCAACCATTTCTGATGGTCTTTGTAATTTTTATTCATTGTTAATAGAGATCTTATGTTACTTGCAAAAAGAAAAAGATAAAGTCCCTCTTTTCAACTCTAGGCAGTGCTTATTCCTAAAAAGCTTAATTAGTTCGCATTGGACCGGACTATATATTGTGAAAGAGGTGTTCTCATACGATATCGTTGAACTTTCTAATCCCAAGAATGGCCAATCGTTCAAAGTCAATGGTCAAATGTTGAAACCATTATTAGAGATAGATATTACTCATGATGAAGAAATTCCTCTTGATGATACTATTTGCTAGGATTGACCGAGCTTGGATTTGACAGAGGCCTATTTCTATGTAGACTATGGAGATAATTAGTCTACGTTTTCTTTCTATTATTATTATTATTTTTTAACCTTGGATAGGGAGCGGCATGCCCACATAGTCAGGTGACTTCTTCCTTTATACCTCCTACAATTAATTTTACCTCATGTTATTATATTATTTTGCTGCATTACATGCATGACATTGAGAATTATATCTAGATTAGGTTGGGGGGTAGGAACAAGCATTGTTTTCAAATTTTAGAAAAATTTCTTCCTTTTTCCATTATTTTAGCTTTTTTTTTAGATTTTAGAAAAGGTTTTTAGCTTTTTAGGACTTTATTTTGGTTCTACAACTTTGTTTTTTCATTTTTAGAAAAGAAAGATTTCAAAAAAATTGAAATGATTTAAGATATATAAAAATCTGGAATTTCAAAATTTTTGAAAGGAAGTAGAATGACTGTTCATTTTTTTAATGGATAAAAACTATTAGAAGTTTACCAAACCTTGCTTTTCATGATAACGAGTATACATCTTTCAAAATTTTGGATAGGATCTTTAATGTCATTTTCAGGATTTCTTAGGAAAAATATGATGACAATCCGAAATTTAGCCTTATAAGTTCTCCTAGTTTACCTGGGTGGATTTTATCCCTTAAAAATAGAAAAGATCAATTTAGTGAAATGAAAAGGTTTGCTAATTGTTTGGATTTGTAAAGATGCAATAGAAAAAAATCAACCGCGTAGAAATTTTCTAACGTGTGTTAAAAAGAATTGGTGATCAATTGAATAAGGTTTAGGTCTTCACTTTAAAACTTATTGTTTCTATCATAAAAACTCAAGAATTTTTGAAGAAAAAGAAATAACAATTTTATAAAAACAATAGTGTGAAAGCCATCATATTAGCCATGAGAGGAAACTTATAATCTCCTAAATCTAGGAGAATCGAAATATTCCAAGCAAAATTGTGTTTTCACAACATTACTGTGGAACATTTGAAAATTGCTTTGATGTATACACTTGCACAATGCACTCAATTTTGGTATGATTTTGAGAAATTATTGAAAATAGAATTACAAACTGGATTTCAAAAACTCTAAGGTTTTGCTTACGCCGAAATTTGAAAATATCTAATTTGACTTGATCTTCTTTTGGGAAATTTCTTTTACTTTTCTTTTTAGGTTAAATGAATTTTATTGCTATATTCAATGGAAACCCTCACAAAGCACAACTCGTCCACTAAGAGGAACCAAGGGGTTTAGGAGCTTGTTACATACACTAAATGCAGTTGAAAGTGCTAGCGAAAGTGGCATTGTCTTTCTTTTATTATTATTTTTTGCATTAGTATTTAGGTTAGATTAGTATGATAAAAACCTCATTTTCATTCACAGTTTTTGCTAAGTACTAGGAAAATGTTGGTTGGGGGTGTGATAAGTCTTTAAAATTGTAGTCTTACATGAATTATTTGATTTATTTTAAGGACATATTCATTCTAAGGATATTCATTTAGGGTCAAATCATGTTTTATGCACAAATTTCTAAAGTGTTTTTATGAACAATTTTATGAAAATTCACTTGTTTTTTTTATAAAATCAAGAAAATTGCATTTTTGAAACTTTATTTTTTGAAATCCTCTGAAAAATCTTGTCTTCACATTAAATGATATGATTTTACAAAAAAATTAGTTTATTTAAGTCAAACCTTTTATAATGATGTCATCTTTTTTTTGTGAGAAGGGCCCAAATTCATGCATTTGCAATTTTAGGGTTAAAAATGTCATTTTACATAAAATGTTGCATTTGCCTTTAGGAAGTGAAAGCAAAAGGTCCTACAAGACTTTGTTCAAAGTATAAAAAGCAAAATTGAAGAAATGAAAGAAAATTGAGGAAGAAAAGAAAAAAAAAATGATGTGCACGTGGAAAGCTCACACATGTGACATGGCCAGGAAGGGGGGTCCACTCATCCTTGAACAATTCGAACTATCCTTAAAGATAACTCCATGAAATTTTCAACAAATGGCTAAAGAAGTCTACAAATTGGAAGACTACTTGTGAATGGAATGATGGCTCAAATGGAAGGGATCCACACCCATTGAGGGACATCCCGCAGTCTCTTTCATCTTATTCACTACAACAAATTACATCTTTACCAACACTTTTTACCAACACAACACAAAATGCGTTGGTCAAGGGTACTTTTTGCCAACGCAAATAAGGATGTGTTGGGAACAGTCAAAGGGGGGAATACTTTTACCGACGCATTATTAGTTGCATTGGTAGAAGTACTCTTTTGCCAACGCAAATGAGAATGTGTCGGAAAAAGTCATAAGAGGAGAGTACTTTTGCCAACGAAGTATTATTTGTGTTGGTAAAATTATCCTTTTGCCAACACAATAAAATATGCGTTGGTAAAATATTACCTTTTACCAATGCAAATGAGAATGTGTCGGAAAAAGTCATAAAGGGGGAGTACTTTTGCCAACGAAGTATTATTTGTGTTGGTAAACTTACCCTTTTGCCAACACAATAAAATATACGTTGGTAAAATGTTACCTTTTACCAACGCAAATGAAAATGTGTTGGTAAAAGTCGTAAAGGATGAGTACTTTTGCCAACAAAATATTATTTGTGTTGGTAAACTTACCCTTTTGCCAACACAGTAAAATATGCGTTGGTAAAAGGTTAACTTTTACCAACGCAAATAAAAATGTGTCTGAAAAAGTCATAAGGGGGGAGTACTTTTGCCAACGAAGTATTATTTGTGTTGGTGAATTTACCCTTTTGCCAACACAGTAAAATATGCGTTGGTAAAAGGTTACCTTTTACCAACGCAAATAAAAATGTGTCGGAAAAAGTCATAAGGGGGGAGTACTTTTGCCAACGAAGTATTATTTGTGTTGGTGAATTTACCCTTTTGCCAACACAGTAAAATATGCGTTGGTAAAAAGTTATCTTTCACCAACGCAAATAAGAATGTGTCGGAAAAAGTCATAAGGGGGAGTACTTTTGCCAACGAAGTATTATTTGTGTTGGTGAATTTACCCTTTTACCAACACAGTAAAATATGCGTTGGTAAAAGGTTACCTTCTACCAACGCAAATGAGAATATGTAGGAAAAAGTCATAAGGGATGAGTATTTTTGCCAACGAAGTATTATTTGTGTTGGTGAACTTACCCTTTTGCCAACATAGTAAAATATGCATTGGTAAAAGGTTACATTTTACCAACAACAATGAAAATGTGTTGGAAAAAGTCAGAAGCGGGGTTATCTTTTCCAACGCATTATTATTTGCGTTGGTGAAAGCACCATTTTGCCAACGCAATAAAATATGTGTTGGTAAAGGTCATCTTTTACCAATGTATCAAATAATGTGTTAAAAAAGGTCGTAAGAATTGGTAATTTTGCCAACGTAATAACATGTGATGGTAAATGAGATACTTTTTCCAACAAATAAAATAATACGTTGGTGAAAGGTGGAGATAATGTATACCTTTTCTAAAGCAATACGGGATACATTGACAAAAGTCCAAAATATGGTGCGAGAGATTCCATTCCCCCCCCCCCCCCCCTATTATGCCTTCTTACGGCCAATCAAGATACATGCTCCTCACAGGGAAACGTTACCTACAAGTCCCTATTCTCTCTCCACTCATGTCTTTTCAATTCCAAGTGATTATATCCCATGGACTTAATCTTTTGTGGAAAGATTATTAAAATAAATAATGTTTTTAAGCACTTGTTTAAGTTGGCAAATACTATAGTTTTGGATACTTGTCTTTTTTAACCTATAACTTAAGAGGAAAAAAACCCAAATTTGTTTTGGATTGGGTTTGGGTTCTATTCGCCTCGATGGGTCTTTACATGCCTAAGCCCATTAGAAATTCAAAAATGCCCAGCCACCACATCTCAT
Organism: Sextonia rubra; assembly: GCA_037013555.1. Lineage (NCBI taxonomy): Eukaryota > Viridiplantae > Streptophyta > Magnoliopsida > Laurales > Lauraceae > Sextonia > Sextonia rubra. Next base: position 15,252,308 of record JASUAD010000008.1, read on the forward strand.
TGGAACTTGGTAAATATAGCCACCTAATTATAAGGAAAGGGATATCAGAGAACATAGCCCAACTAAGATGCCAAAACAAACTATTAATGTATGCCAACTATTTAAGAAAATAAAGACTAATACCGACATACCCACCTACCTAATCTAATCTAATTAAGATCAGTCTTATATCTTATAATGAGATGAGCTCATTTGAGATTTCAATTTAAGTAGATTCCAACTTAAGTAATTAAAGCATATAATAAATTCTTCTGATCTACGTTTTAATTTCACTATTACCATCAATATCTTTTTCGGCCTATCATTTTTAATTTCTAGATGGGCCATCAGTTTACATGAAAAGACTTTTCCTCATTAGCGTTGTTGATGGCCTAAAATACACAATATCATTATTATCTTAGATAAGTCTGGCTTTTATTTATCACCTATTAATGCCTCTCCTAAATGGGCTTTAATGAACTCATTTATAATTATATCTTTTCTAGTTTTATCATATGTATATTAACTGCTCTAATTTTTTTTTCTTGTAAAGGCAAGTTAATTGATATAAGAAATCTTTTAGGGCATGTTTGTATTGCCGATTTTTCTCAAAAAAAAGTAAGGATTGTGGAAATTAAATTATATGATATAGTAAAATCCAATGGCCTTAGCATTTTGTCCCCCTCGAGTGGAGCCCACTCCTCAATGCTTCCCTTATTTGAAAATCGACACATAACTTTGTCATGCATATAATTTTTACCCCCAAAAAATAGTATTTACTCGTCAAAATCAAATAACCCCTTGACATGCTAGTAGAAGCGGAATAAAGACCTGAAAATACTGTTATTTTAAGAATTCCCCCAAGACTGAAGATCACACCTCAGCAATACCTGCTATGAATTGCATCGACTCTCTTACCTCAAAATAAAGGAGGCTTAACAAAATTATAATTTGTGCACAGTGCAGTGTAAAAAAATTATAAAAACCAATATTATCCTCTTTGGGACCTTTTTTTCAATCCAGCATTAGCCCTACTCTAGGCAGGGGCATGGATAACTTATGACATATGACCCATATATTCAGGGTCGGGGCTTCGGAAAAGTTGGCCATCAGAGACTCAGTCCTTTGGTAAGGCTAGCTGCTAGGGCAAGTATAGTGTGATTGTTTAGCTGTAAAAGGATTTGAGCTGAATAGGCACAATGATCTGAAAAATGGTCAAGACCAAAAAATTGGGGAAGAGGATATCATGTGAAAACTCACTCATCAATCAAGAAAAGAAGAATAAACACTGATATTTACACATACTATAAAAAGAATAACAAATTTAGGCCCACTCAACCTCATAACAATAAGGATTCAATAATATATTTAAAAAGAAAAAATGATTTTCTATTAAGTTAAAAAAATAATTAAAAAATTGCTTCCAATAGTTATTTTTACAACAGAGTTTGTTGGATCAGGCAATGGAGCATTCGACAAGGAGCCCTGTGGGAGCCACTTAAAATCGGTGCAATAGTTGTAGATCATGTAGTTCTACTGCACCCATCTCACCCTCCCTTGAGAAATTTGTAGAGACATTTTCCTGTAAGAGAAATTTTCTCTTTGAGAAAGAAATGAGCAGTGCAAGGAGCAATTAAGCACTCTAGTTAAAAGAAACGTAGTAATTAAATTGAAATGTGTGCTAAAAAGAAATGCAGTGAGAATCTATTTGCCACATCCCACCAACCCCAAAGGGCCAAAACTTTGGTCAAAGCAACAACTTTCGACCAAAAGTGGTTTCCATCTCCCCTACAAAACTACCTATCTCCTGATGTGAACAAAAAGCACTCCTGAGCAATCCCAGCCCCTCTTATATATACAACCACAACCCCTCTCCTTAATTTCAAATTACGTACAAGCACCAACAGCAACAGAGACAGATAGAACAGAGGAAGAAATGGAGTCCACAGACAAGGCAGCTGAGACTGCAATCAGCTATGTGGAGATGGAAAATGAAGGAAAACCCAGGCCCATGAAAACAAGACTCTCCAAGTTATTCTGGCATGGTTGTTTGGTTTTCTCAGGTTACTCAGGTTCTGCTTACTCTTCCTTACTCATTTTCCCAGCTTGGGATGGCCTCTGGCATCCTTCTTCAGCTCTTCTACAGTTTGATGGGAAGCTGGACTGCTTATCTCATCAGTGTTCTCTACATAGAGTACAGAACTAGGAAAGAGAGAGAGAAAGTAGATTTCAGAAACCATGTTATCCAGGTTGATATCATGCAAAACATCAAATGATTTTGTTCTAAAACGTTTTTGTACATTTCCTAACATTGGTTCTCTTTGTTTTGCTGTTTTCTGCTCGTATCTATCAACAGTGGTTTGAAGTTCTTGATGGGCTACTGGGGAAGCACTGGAGGAACGTTGGATTGGCCTTCAACTGCACTTTTCTTCTGTTTGGATCCGTCATTCAGCTCATAGCCTGTGCAAGGTATGTGTACTTAAGCATTGATGTTGTTATAAAATGAAAAGTAGTAGCTGCAATTAACTTATCTGCATGTGCTAATTAACTTAAAAATGTTGCTCAGGAGTGCTTTATGTCATTGTCAAGGTGAACGTCAGTACATGTTAGTGGCTAAAAGAAAATAGTGTGTGTTCACATGGAAAATACATTATTTGTTCAAGAGGTGGTACAGAGTGAGCAGAGAGGTTTCATGTTTCTATAAACACTGTCAAAATCCTCTTCAAATGCATATTTAAGTTGCTTGGATGAAGTGGTAATGTATCATAAAATTTAAAGATAAAGAATCCAATCCACACAATTTGGTGCCAACATTTATTAAAACTACATAGCATGGTGATATGCCTTGTCCCTGCACCCCCCACTCAAAATAGTAGTAGGTAAATACTCAGCCAAATGTTTCAATCTACCTCTTTCATCTAAAGAATGAATAAAAACAAGTTAAGATGATAAAAACAGAGATGGAAATGTAAAGCACAAACTCACACAAACAAGTGGCACATAATAAGACTAATACTTTCAATGAGAGCATTGTAAGGCAGCTATCACTAATACTTTCAATGAGAGCAACGTTTTTAGTGAGACTGGCCCATTCAGTAGAGCTCCCATTTCCCAAATAGATTTTGGATATGAGTCACCACTTGATGCAGATTACCAAAAATTCAACAATTTAGGAATCAAAACTGAAACTTAATTGAATCTAATCAGTTCTTTTGGTCCCTCTTGATGATAACAATAACAATAATAATCATGATAAGAATATGTTAGCATAAACTGAAATAAAAAGCACAAAAAACAAATCTTCATATGCACTACCCAACTTCAATCAAACACACCATCAAAAGATTCACAAAATCTCATCAACCCAATCATCAAACTCTCCAACCAAATTTCTCATGTATGCATATATAATCAGAACGTGGGATGATTATGAAGAAACTGAAACAAAACATCATAAGAAAATAAATTTTTAGTTTCCTTCAATTTACCTAAATCTTTTCGTGCCTAAAAGGAAGAATTAAATCTCATCGAAATAAGGCCTCAAAAGTGACACTTATGATTAGGGATACCATTGCATAAAAGGCTCTTAACAATGAAGCTTTCTAGGAAAATATGATAAGATGGCAGTTAGACCTTTACAGTTAAATATTACAAAATTTTTTTTTAAACAAAGAAATGACAAGTATGAGATGTATGTGCTAAAATGAATTGTTACTTAATCTTCTAGCCATTGTTGCTTACTATATATTCTTCACTTTCAAAGTGATTCATTAATCAATTAGGAAAAAAAGGGAAAATGAGAAGCAAATGTCTTGCATTTTTATCATCATGGACTTGAGGTATGCATCCATACTTGATTTGCCCACACTTAACTGGCCCATGGATTGTACGCCCTAACCGTTGTTTTCATTTAACTGTTATGGATAGATCAACCCCCTCAAAAATACCATACTTCAAAGATCCTAGCCATCCAGTGGAAGGTCATATTTACATCGATGCAGTGTGTTCTGTGTTGCATTTTAACCATCCCTTTGCAGGCCATTGATTGGAAGGCTGACATTGTATTACAGAGGAAAGTTTTTTGGCATCATCCATGTATGTTGGATCCTCAGACATAGGTATCTGCCAAAAAAATCCATGGAGTATAGAACTGGACAGAAAATCAACCCCGAACCCAGTGCCCTGTCGAGAGCCCAATAGTAGAACCCAGAGCAGAATGTCAAAAACCAATTTGCAAAAGTTATAAAAAAACAAGAAACCACCGGTAACACCAACATGGTTTGTTAAGTCATAAGTATTTGCTTCCTTCTCAACTAATTCGATGTGGAACTTTGCATAAAAGAAATCAACAGGCAAGCTTCCGAACAAGAAACGTGTTCTTGGAAGGGCTGTTTTCCGTAGGATTTTCAACATTTTTTTTCTCCAGAAGAAATGCAAGATTTTCCAAGGGTGTTTCCAAGAAACTAAAATCCAGACACTGGATTTCATATTTTTGAAAGTTCCCAACATCTTCGAAGACTAGGATGATACTACATTGGGTGCTCCTTTCTTCTCTTGCATAAACTTATGTTCTTAATTCTTACTTGTAAAAGCATATTTCTAAATTCATCAAGTCGACAACTCATTCTACTGAGCTTACGAAGCAAGTCACATTCATATGCTGATAAAAAAAAAAGTTGAAACTAATTCACATGGGATTTCTTGGATTGGGTGCAGCTTTGTTTGTTTTTTTGGTAAATGGGTGAAGCTTGTTAAAGCCCAGTCTATGCTATTCTATATAGTCGAAAAAAAAATCTCAGACAGGATTTGCACTTACCAAATATTGCATTTTGTTAGTAAGGAAAGAAATAATGAAGGAATTCTCTTTCCAAAGAAAACAAAAAATTTTGCTTTCAACCGGTCCTCCACACTGCACGCACATTTCTACAATTTTTTTTTCTCTCCACATCTCTCAGAAGAGTCATCTCCGTCCTGCCTTTGCTGCAAGCTTGTCTTTGCTCAAGCTATTCCAAACCCAGCCACTGTCCTAGCAACAAGAAGACGCCAGTCAATTTGCAGGTACGTTTTTTTTAATGAATCTATTCCATGCAAGGGATTCGATCATCCTAATTGCATAAATTAGACCAAAACAATCTAGATCTGGGGTACCTGATTAAAAGAAGACGAACTAGAGAAAAAAAAAAGATGCAGAGAGATAGATGAACACTTACTTGATTGCACTTCTCTTTCTCTTTTCTCCTATAGCTTGTGATCTCTCCTGCCAAATATCTGTCAAACCAAACCTCAGATTAAAAAAAAAAAACCATTGCAAAAAGAAGCCAAATCGCTGGCTCCTTCAGACGGATCTGCTTCGGCACCAGATCAGGATCCGGCCCCAGCCTAATTCGTCCCATAGACGACCAGATCTGCCTCGCTGAGGGAGACCGACTTCTTCAGATTAGATCTCTTCCGCTCGCTCCTCTTCGCATCAAGCGACGGCACCATGAATGGTTCTTGCCGTAGACGAGCAAACTTGCTCTGTCCCGCAGATGATGCTCTTGCCGGGCTTGGGGGTCGGATTCTCGGGGCACGGCTTCCTCGCATCCGGTTGGGGATATCGATCAGCATGCTTGGCGACCTCGTTTTCTTCCTCCTCCTCCTTCTCCTCCTCTCCCCTCCTTCCCCTTTTCCTTCCCCTTTTCTATTTTCTTCAGTCGATGAATCTCTGTCCCCTGTTTTGAGCGATGAAGAGACTCAAGACATCCATCCAGATTCTTCTTTTTAATATTTTAATGCTCATAGATACATGCATACATGCATGTATCTTCATACAATGGCTAATTTGTGGCCCCACGAATGGGTCCACTTGCATAAAATCCTAACCGTTCAAAATGATTCTTCCTCTCTTAATTATTGACTGATAAAATTTCACTCGAATTGGTAATTGTCATACCATCAGATTAACCAATCAGTCAATTAAAAAAATAAATTTAATAACAACACACCTCTTATTACAGTGAAATTTGGATGAAGGCCTATTTAAAAAGGGCAACTATTTTTAGTGGGTCAGATTTTTTTAAGTGACATTGATCATATACTTATTTAATTATATACACACATATCTATAGAAATTGGTACCCCGATTGTACATTTTGCTCTTGCCTTTTTTTTTCTTTTTAAAACATATGTGGGTGTCAAATTTGGGATTTAAGTTGAATTGAAAAATTTTACAAATTTGTGACATTGAAATTACATATTTCATGACATATTATTGATTTATTTCATATTTCATTTTATTCAATTACATGTTCATAACCTTGCCACTTTGTGTGCCCCACAATTAGGTCCACTTATATAAAATCCAAACTGTTCAAAATGATTTCCCTTCTTTCTACTATGTCCTGATAAAATTTCACTATACTTGGTAACTAGCTAAACACACCCGTGCTTAGCACATGTAACATAATTTGTAATAAAGAAGCTATTTAAAAAATTTAAAACATTATAAGAAATATAACCTATAATATATAATAAAATAGAGTACATGTTAATTGTTTTTTTGTAAAGTTGGTTGCCTGGCAATGATAAAATCACTTCATGTTTCGGTCCGTGGTTTATTCATATAGATATATTAATTCCTATGTGAATAAGCAACTCACATCATTGTCAATTTGCTTATCATTAGAAAAATGAGTCCGGATTTCTTTGAGGCAACACTAAAAATATTAGTGTTAACCTATTCATTATTCAATTGAAAAATATTAGTTTTAATTGTTGAAATCAAATATAAATCTAAAAATGAAAGAGGTTGATTTTTTTTGCCTATTTTTAATATTGTAAATCCTATTACTCTGATTATCTAATAATGAACTTGCATGTGATCAGATATGGATAGGAGTTGGATATTTCTTAGAGATAAATTTAGTAAGCAGCATATGGATGGAGTTGATTCATTTATTGAATTTGCAAAAACTCATTTGGCCGGGGTTGGAGAGATTAAGTGCCCGTGTGCAAACTGTTGCAATCATTTTATACACCCGTATGGTACTGTGAAACGTCATCTACTTAGATATGGGATGAGGGAATCCTACACTGTTTGGTTAGATCATGGGGAGATTCCACAACCCGATGAGTCGGATGAGATCATAGATGAATTCGATGAGGACCATCGTGATATTGATGAATTAATGGAAGACCATTATAGGGGGACTTACATAGAGGATGATACCCTAGAGCTAGAGAATGTACATAACTTTGAGAAAATGTTGGAGGCCTTTCAACAAGGCTTATACTCGGGATGCAAAGAGTCAGATACTCTACTATCGTTCGTCATTCAGATGCTACAAGTAAAGGTAGAATACGGGTGGAGCAATAATTCTTTTAACAAGATGTTGGAGACATTCAAGAAGTTCTTACCAAAGGAAAATATAGTTCCTGGATCAATGTATGAGTGCAAGAAGTTACTTCGTGACTTGGGGTTGGGGTATGAACTTATCGATGCATGTAAAAACGATTGTGCACTATTCTGGAAGGAGACTGCTAAAGTAGAAAGATGTCCTGTATGTGAGGAGTCTAGGTACAAGGTTCATGATGGCCGGGGTAAGAAGATTCCTCACAAGATACTGCGTTGGTTCCCGTTGGCACCGAGGTTGCGAAGATTGTACATGTCCAAGATGACAGCGAGTGACATGAGATGGCATTGTGGCAAGCGTCTCGATGAAGAATTAGTGAGTCATCCAGCCGATTGTAAGGAGTGGAGGGACTTTGATCGGAATTATCCAAAGTTTGCTCAAGAGATCCGCAATGTAAGGTTGGGCTTAGCCACCGATGGGTTCAACCCATTTGGAAACTTGAGCACTTCTTACAGCATGTGGCCGGTAATACTTATGCCCTATAATCTGCCACCCTGGAAGGCAATGAAGGATCCATTTTTCATGTTATCTTTACTTATTCCAGGGCCGAATCAACCGGGAAAGGACATTGATGTCTACTTAAGGCCATTAATTGACGAGTTGAAGGATCTATGGGAGATTGGGGTTTTGACTTATGATGCTTCGACTGAAAAGATATTTCGAATGCATGCAGCTGTCATGTGGACTATAAATGACTTCCCTGCATTTGGTGACGTGTCTGGGTGGGGAACAAAAGGTTACTATGCTTGTCCCATTTGCAACGATAATCCAATGTCCCGCAGGTTGATAGATAAGCTTGGGTGGGTGGGCCATCGAGCTTACTTGCCTGAGAACCATCCTTGGAGGAAGGACAAAAGGTTTGATGGACATTGTGAGCTTCAGACAAGATCCTTAGAGTTACCGGTGGAAAAGGTAGTAGCTCAGGTGGAGGAAAATCATCTGCAGGAAGTCAAGTTCGGAAAGGCTCCTTCTAACAAGAAAAGACCCCGTGACCCTCAACAAATAGGTTGGAAAAAAAGAAGCATTTTTTGGGAGCTACCATACTGGAAATCATTGAATCTTCGGCACAACCTCGATGTCATGCATATTGAGAAGAACATATGTGAAAACTGCTATGGAATTCTGATGTCCATAGATGGGAAGAATAAAGATACCTATAAGGCCCGTGATGATTTGAAAAATATGCACATAAGGCCAGAATTACACCTAAAAAGGAATGAAGATGGATCCATTGTGAAGCCTTCGGCAATCTACACGCGGAACCCAAAACAGATAGATGGTTTTTGTGAATTCTTGAAATCAATCTGTTACCCGGATGGTTATGCAGCCAACATCTCGAGATGTGTCAACTCAAAAAATGGCAAGTTATCAGGTTTGAAAAGTCATGACTGTCATGTCCTCCTTCAACGTCTTCTTCCTATAGGCATGCGTGGTTTTGTGAACAAAGAGATATGGACGACACTATTTGAGTTGGGTAGCTTCTTTCAGGAGCTTTGCTCGAAGACATTAAGGCTGAGTGATTTGGAAAAATTACAGGAAAGAATAATACTCATACTCTGCAAGCTAGAGAGGATCTTCCCTCCGGCTTTCTTTGATGTGATGGTCCATCTAGCTGTTCACTTGCCACGTGAGGCTATGCTTGCTGGACCAGTGCAATACCGTTGGATGTACCCGATCGAGAGGTAAATGATACCTTCTTATGTAAAATTAGTTGTTCATTAGTGTAATCCTCTTCCATATGTAATTATAATATAATTGTTGTTTGTTGAAGGTTTCTTGGGACACTAAAAGGGTATGTCACCAACAAAGCACGTCCTGAAGGTTCCATAGCCGAGTCATATATTGTCAAAGAGTGCCTTACATTTTGTTCAATGTACTTAAAAGGTTTTGATAAAATAGAACGGAATGACGATGGTGGCGGACGTGGCTCTGGGATGGAGATCTTCTCCCAGCATGTCCGTCTTTTCTCACCTATCTCAAGGGCTTCCAACCCTTCACAGAGGGAAAAGGAAATGGCGCATTGGTTTGTGTTATACAATACAGATGAGGTCTTACCTTATTTAGAGTATGTAGTTTGGTCTAATTACATGTACATATAGCTCTTACACTCATTTATTTTTACACAGCTTTTAGGTACTAATGAATTAAAATTTCCTTGAGTAGAGAACACAAGAGTATTGTGCAAATTCGACAAGGACGTGACATAGCTCAGGTACAGCAAGAAGAATTTCCAAATTGGTTCAAAAAACGGGTAAGATATATTAAAAAAATGAAAACCACTCAGTTATAATGAACTAGACCACAATTGATATTAACTTAGTGCACTTTTCATATTTTGATCATGTAGATGAATGATTTGCGAACTCAAGGGTCAGGAGAAGCAACTGAAGAACTTTGGTCATTGGCAAATGGTCCCGATCCTATTGTTGATTTTTATTCTGGATGTATCTCTAATGGCATCCGATTCCATACACGAGACCGTGAAAGCCGTCGTAGGTGCCAAAACAGTGGGTTAGTTGTAGAAGGGAACCATAAAGGAAAACAGATTGATTTCTATGGTTATCTGTGCAAAATATGGGAGTTGAGATATCTGCATGGGGGTAGAGTGGTTCTGTTCCAATGTGAATGGTACAACACAGGTCATAGAAGCAGAATTTACAATGATAAATATGTCACATCTATTGATGTTACAAGGCGTTGGTATAAAGATGATCCATTTGTCTTACCAAGTAATGTGAGTCAAGTATTCTATGTTAATGATACCAGCAAAGGCAAAAATTGGAGAATTGTAGAACAGGTTAAGCACCGTGGAATATGGGATGTTCCAGAGCGAGATGATGCTGATGCATTTCAACAAGATAAATCCACTTCTGGTCTCTCAACCCATGATGGAGACATGGATCTTCCTTACCATAGGGATGATAGGGATCCCGAGATCATTCATATCAATGAACTAAGGCCAGAGCATATAAATGATGACAGTGATGAGGATGACACCTTGGCAGAGTATGTAGATGACGAAGACGATGAGATGGAGAGATTGCCCAATCCTGATATAGATCTTGATATGGATTATTAGATGTAGTTTTTGTTTTTTACTTTAATCATGTATGGACATGTGTTATGATTGAATAGTCATTTTTTGTTTTAATGTCTCAATATTGTTTCATATTTCATTTCATATTATTCATTTATGTCATATTTCATTTTATTAAATAACATGTTCATATATAGTTGCCAAAAAAAAATGCCTAAAGGCGGCAAATCGTTTGTCATGCCCGGGTGGGTAAAGAGAGTTAAAATGAATGCTTTGGAGAAGAAGAGAAAGCAAACTATTGAGGAGAATTCAAAGAAACTTCAAGAATTAGGGTTAAGTAAAGCAGCAGATATGATGCTCAGTTCACATAGGCGGACCATGAGTACATGCAAAAGAGAGGGAAAGAGAATCAGGTCGGTGGCAAATGATGATGACGAGGAGTATGTACCGCCCGAGGCTGAGGAAGGACAGAGTTCTTCCAATGAAGATACTGGTAGTTATGAGGATGATGAGTTTGCTGGTTCTCACGCGTCGAAGGTAATGTGTGTCTCAAATATGTTTCATATTTTTTGTTTATAATCACATTTGCATATATATCAAGTTGTTTCTAAATATATCAAGTTGTTTCCAATTATTGACTCATATACTAATACTTCATTTTTCTGCTATGCCAGGTCAAACATATGGCCTCGTGGTCAAAGAAAAGAGGCAGGGGTCAATCATGTGAAGGGCATGCTCATGGTTCATCTTCAACACAACCTTCACCAATAGAGGCCAATCATGCAGTGAGCATGCCTGTGGTGGCTATAGTTAATCAAGTCCCACAACCCACCCTACCTGACCAGATGACCAGTCCACCTACTATTGGTAGCAGCGTTGGTAAGAAATATATAGCTTTATATATACATAACAAATTATCCTTACTTTAATATTTTGTATAAACTAATTCAAATTAAATTATTGTCTTAACAGCATCGGTTCCAGCACTTTCTAAAATGTGTGGACGGGGTGCATTCCGGGGTTTGAGCGCGGATAAATTTAGAAAACAACTCGGTCATGCCATTCCAGTTGAAATTGACTTTGACCAAAAGGAAATAGTGGGTTATTGGGCCCCTTCTTTGGCGAGTGCTCTTGGAGAACAAATTCGATCTTTTGTACCGCTCCGAGATATCAAGTTTGCAAAACTTGATAGTGGCTTAAGAGAGTCAATTATTCAAAGAGTTTCGGTAATTTTTATAATGTATTTATTTCAAACATATTATTTATGATTTTAACTGGAGTAATTTTGTTGTTTCCAAATGCAGCAAACCTTTGACTTTGGGGATTACACAAATAATGAGTTGGTCAGAAGTATTATTGACAGAAGGTGCCAAAAATTATTGAAGTATTGGAAAAGTATCTTACACAAGCGGTACCTTGCGCTTAAGGAGGAGGGAGTGGCTGACCTCAAGAGCATTAAAGATCCTCCTTGTAAACCAGATGACTGGGTGTGGATGATCGAAAATGTGTGGGAGAATAATGACAAGTGGAAGGTATATAGCCTAGAGCTACTCTTCGTAATTTATATAAATATATAAAAATTGTCAATCTTTTATTTCAAATTCTTTTTTTATATACACATCTTGTTAATTGATTATATTTTCCTTGCAGAAAAAGTCAAAGAATGGGAAGACTGCTCGAGCTGCCCTGAAATATAATCATACAAGCGGCTCCAGATCATTTGCGTCCCGAGCTGATATTGCTGTGAGTGCATGTTTAGAAATTCTTACAATATTATTATAAAATTCAGTGTTTAATTAGTCTAATTGATTTATCAAATGAAATAATAGACAAAGGAGAGTGGTGTACAGCAGTCTATGCCTGATAGATTTGCAGACACCCACAAACGTCATAAAAAGGGAGGTGTGTGGATAAACGACATTGCTGAGCAACGTCATGTACGTATACCTAACTCATTTGCAATAAACACCCAAAACTACATTGTTATTTTTTGTTGGAGGTTAATGTATTCAAAATTGATAGGCTACGATGGTGGAAAAGATTACCTCACAGTCGCAGTCAGATGTCCCAGATCCACAGATTGAGATGCAAGTTTCCCAAGAAGTGCTTGGAAAGAGGTCGGCCTACACATTGGGATACGGGATTCGCAACACCTGTTCATCTTTTACACAATCTAAAGCATCTAATACTGAGTTGATCACTCTACGCCAGCAGGTTGCTAAATATCAGAGTCAAATGTCAGAAGTTCAAAACTTTTTGCTAATGGTGGCTGAAAAAACAGGGATAGATCCAGCAAGCGTCCCTATATTTAGTCCAGGGAGCGGTAGTGGTGATGCCACATTGGCTGGAGGGCACGATGAGGCTTCTCTTGGTTAACATCTGTTTTGCAATAGACAGACTTCTAGTTTGATATATGTAATTTGATATTTTTCGATCTTTCTTTTAAGATATTTACAAACATTTGATGTTTATTCGATGGGATATATATGTTTTGAAGTATATGTTGACTTTTTAAATATAAATGTTTCATTTATGTGCTCATATTTTGGATTTGTATTTACTGTATTGTTAATGTGTTTGGATGTGATATAAACAGGTATAAACAGGTTCCAAAAACATTTTTTTCAAAACTAAAAAAAATCAAAATTACTTTTGGCAGCACAAATTATGTGTGCTACCGCATTTCTGTGTACCAATGCATTTTTATGTTGGCAACAGTTGTTTTGCCAATTTCTTTTCTTACTTTTGCTAACACCATAGTGTGTTGGTAAAGTTTAACTTGTGGTAGCATTGTATTTTGTGTTGGTAAAAGTTTATTTACCAACCTGTTTTTCTATATTTTTCAACACCCATTTGTGTTGGTAGAGCTCAACTTTTGCCAACGGTTTTAATTTGTGTTAGCAAAAGTTGCTTTACCAACTTGTTATCTCTAATTTTGCCAACACCATTTTGCGTTGGTAAAGATCAAAATTTGCCAACATTTTTTGTTTGTGTTGGCAAAAGTTTATTTACCAACCTATTTTCCTACTTTCCTCAACACCCGTTTATGTTGGTAGAGATCAACGTTTGCCAACATTTTTAATTTATGTTGGCAAAAGTTGCTTTGCCAACATGTTATATCTAATTTTGCCAACACTATTTTGCGTTGGTAAAGATCAAAATTTGCCAACATTTTTTGTTTGTGTTGGCAACAGTTTATTTACCAACCTATTTTCCTAGTTTTCTCAACACCCGTTTATGTTGGTAGAGATCAACGTTTGCCAACATTTTTTATTTGTGTTGGCAAAAGTTGCTTTGCCAACATGTTATATCTAATTTTGCCAACACTATTTTATGTTGGTAAAGATCAAAGTTTGCCAACATTTTTTGTTTGTGTTGGCAAAAGGCACTCCCCACATACTTTTACCAACACCTTTCCAACACATTTTTTTGGGTTGGTAAAATATGTTGCCAACATTTATTGAATTTTTCCAACGTTTTGTTGTGTGTTGGCAAAAGTGAATTTTGTTATAGTGAGATGCTTCTAAAAGATTCAAGAAGATTACTAACTGTCATTATCTCCAAGAGTCCTAAGCAAAGAGAGACTTATCAAGGAAGATAATGGACTGTGGAAGTAGACAGACCAAGATGAGACCATCCCTACCATGGACATCCATCCTCCCCTTTGGATAACTCTAATCACTTCCAAACTCATATAATAGGTTTCTTTCTTATCTCTTGAAAAATCCAAAACGAGAGAAAATAATCAAAGTTAAGATAGGGGATAAAGCAGGATTGAAAGATGAAATTTGCAACCTTGGAAGGGCCCACACATGTTTTGGACGTCCAACCTTTTCTTTTCTCTCAAATTTGATTAAAATTATCTCCGAGAATTAGAGATAATTGTCTTATTTATACCTCTCCAAAAATTCAAAAGAGAAGGAAGAGTCGTAAAGCAACAAGGAAGTGCATATTACAAGTAAAGAAGTCCTAAGGCTCCAAGGACTCTAGGACATCCAAGAGTCTCCTCCAATAGATAAGGACAGCTAGCCACTCCAATGGGTCCCACCTCTCTTGCGATTAAAGAATATTGAAGATTTTGAGGGCCTCATCAAGTTCACTGATGTTCTCTTCAAAAGCGGACCCTATTGTGAAGATTTTCTCGAGACAGAAGGGGGTGTGCAAAGAAATCTAGCTAGCTTAGAAGACTCTCTCCTCTTATTTCTACTTCTCTTCAAACTAGGAAGATAAGGAGAGAACTCTCTCTCAAAATGGATAAGTCTAATCCTCTTAAGAGTCTTGAGAGAGGCAATTTGTGCTTTAAAAAACTATAAACTAGGCCCCCGCCGTGGCCCCCCATCCCCCCTCCTCACACATCATGTACCAAGTAGTCCCCTTCCTCTAGTTTTGTCCTCCATGCCCATCTCCTCCCCTCTCCATCTTTTCATATCTCTCTCTCGTCAAGAAGGTTTGCCAAGTTTAAGACCATCAACTAGAAGAGGCTTCTCCTTCCTAGCTTGTGTATGTCTCTAGTTAAATTTTTTTTATCTTTTGTAACAGACTCTCATGTTAGTAAAGTTCTGTTTTTTTTTATCTTCTTTTTCTCATGCATGCATGTCTTTAGTTATTAATTTTTCAAGTCTTTAAAGGAGTTAACTTGTAGTGCAATGTGGTAAGGTTAGTAGAAGGAGGACCTCACCCCGAATGGCCCAACTTAGTAACCTCCAATGTATGCTTTGGATCTTGAATCTCTTGCATGTATGGGAGGCATTGCAAGTTTGAGAGTCAAAGCAAACTTTCTTATGCCTATAAAGTGTATGAGCCCCACCTTGAAACTCCACGCCCTTTCCGCACTAGTTTAGTTTTCACACTTGGCTAGACAACCCAAGCTGTAGGACAAGGCTCTAGGTTTCTAATCTGAAGGGGTTTTTTACCCAAGTTGAGAGAAGAGATTAAAAACTATTTGAACTCAACACACTTATTTTTCTTGCAAATTTTACCATGTTTAAATTTCTATTAAACCTTACTGCATTTAAATTCTTTTCAAAGTTAACTGCATTTAAATTTTTGAACGCCTTGTTTTCTTCTTTATGTTTTTGTTATTTTGATGTTTGTTTTATGCATAGCTTATGTTTAGAAAGTAATCATCGCATGCATCATGGGTTGCTGATTTCCTTAATAAGTTTTAAGTTGGCACTTTACTTAAATTTCAGAGCTGGTTTTTCAAATTGAAATTCAACTTTGACATGTTTTTGTGGACGTCCAATAGTAGTGTTTGTTGCAGAAATTTTACTTTAGAAACATGTGCATTTGGTGATTGATTTATATGTTTATCTTTATGGAAATTGTTGGTTTAGTTATCAATAATGTTATTCATTCAAAAACGTGATTTGAATGATGAATTTGGTTGAATCTAAGTTCTGAAATCATGTCACAGCAACCTCCCTTAAAAATACAGCAACCCACTTTAAAAATTCTGCACTCAATTCAGCAGAATCTGCATGATTCAGGGGCAAAAGTACGCGCTTGAAACTCTCTGAATATCACTTGATTTGAATCGAAACTTTTGACGATTTTGAACCTCAATGGAATCCGTCTTCAAATCTAAAATTTCGGCTCTAGAAGAATTCGGATCGGAGGTATTTCAGTCATGCAAAAGTGCCCAGTTAGCCAATCTGTGCAGAATTTGCAATAAGGGATGTTTAGGCATTCTTATATTTTTTGTGTTAAATTTTTTTCAACTTTCTTTTCTTCTTTTCTTTTTTTAATTAATGCATCATCCTAATTTGAATTCCAGCCACTAAATTTAGAATGAAGATGCATTAGATTAGGTGCACAGTCCATCAAAGTCATCCATGTATCATATTTTTACTTAACGAAAATTTCAGCATACATACATTAAATTGTCTAGTTTAAGGTCATGCATTATTCATCATAATTAGCATTTTTTAAGGTTTAAGAGTTTAGGATTCGGTTTGAATTATGTCTTCAGGTATTCTAAATGCATTAGAAGATTAGGATAAAATCATGCTTAGATTAGGAAATTAACTCTAACATGCATAGTTTTAATAAATTAAGTTGCATACAGAGTAGTTTTAGATTTTGTTCTCACTAATTTTTAGGTGATTTCCGTAATTAAAATTTTTTCCTAATGTGTTTCAAAGTAAGATTTAAAACTTGGCGAGTTTTCAAATTTTGGATCACTTTTGTTTACAAAGGTTTTAATTTAGTTAAAATTCCTAGCTTTGCTAACTTTAGGAGACTTGGATCCTTATCCAATTGAATTGTTTTGAAAATCTAAAATGTTGAGAACTTTCTAGAATTAAGAGTCCAACTGTAACGTGTTTTCTAACTTAGATCAGTATTTTATTTAATTAGGTAACCTAGTTTAATTAGGTCTAAATTATTAATTTTTATTTTTATCTATGGATCAGTCTTGAGTTGGAAAAGACTTTGATCTCATTTGCTCCCCGAGGATTGACCCTCTACTCATCGGGATAATACTACATTCAAAGCTCTACACTTGGGGCTTGCAAACGCTCATTGATTAAACTCAAACCAATAAACTCATTAAACATATTAAGACCAAACCCAAACCTAAGTCATCCACTCCCTCACCAACCAACCAACTTGATTTACGGGTACTCCTATAGTTTCTTTTTTTGTTTTCTTTTCTAATCTTGAGCTTGTCTTTGGACTTGCAAGGAGGGATAGGAGCAAGGAAGAGGAAGAAAAAGAAAGAACGAGTAGGGATATCCCCTCTAGTGTACGTGGATGAAAAAAACACTAGGTGAATTAAGTTGGGTGGGAATATACCTACTCGCTCTTTCTTTCTTCTTCCTCCTCTTCCTTCCTTCCTTCCTCCTCCTTCTACTTCCTCCAACTCCAAAAATAGACACTAAAGATAAAAAAAAGTAGAGGATTACCAATCATAAGTTCCTTTCCCAAAAACCCTAGGTGGAGTGAGTGAAGGAGGAGGAAGCCATGTCTTCAAAAGGGATTGAGAGATATAGAGCTTTGAATGTTGAAGAAATTAGAGGGAAGGAGAGAATAGAGATTGATGATGATGATGGGTTCTGGAGGGTTCTAGGGGAATAGGAAGGGGAAGATGGGGAAGAGAAAAATGATGTGGGTTGGTTGGTGAGGGAGGGAAGGACTTGGGTTTAGGTTTAATGAGTTTAATGAGTTTGGATTTAATACGTTAGTGTCGTAAATTGGACTTGGGTCACTAGGTTTAAACTTGAGTTCGAGTAGGAAGAAAAAAAATTAATAAAATACAAAATAATAAAAGGGTAGATGAAGAAAGAAGAGGTGGAAGAAGAAAAAATGAAACGAGCGGGAATATCCGTGCTACATGTACATCGGTGAGCTAGGAAATCTATGCCCAACTCAGCGTCCAAAAACTTAAACAAAGAGAATTAAAAAAAAAAAGACACTTGGGATCAATATAGAGGAATCATTTCTTTGGGTCCTTTTATGTATAGAGTCACTCTAAGAGGATTTTTTTGGTAGAATCCTCTATTTTTTTTTCTTTTTATCATCTAGGATATCTTGTGCAGGCTACTTCGTAGGGGTGTTCATGGGCTAGGCTGGGCCGGGCGAAGGCATATCTAAGCCCATCTAGAGCTTTAAAAACACTGGCCTAGGCTCAGCCCAAGCTCAACATGGATTGCAAAAGTCAAGCCTGAGCCTGCCCATTTAATTAATCAGAACAAGCCAAATCGGGCTTTTTATCAATTTTATGGTCATTTGAGTAATTGTTTGTCCTAATTTAATTAAATTATATGCATTCTGATAGGGGCCGGGATTTGGGCCTTTTATTACTTAACAAAGTCCGGCCCAATTATTAAATGGGCCTTGATTACATATCCAAGCTCAGCCCAAGGTGAGCTCGGGCTGGCCCAACCCATGAGCAGCTCTACTACTTTGTCTTTTGATTCAAATTTCATAATCTAATTACCTTTAGGAAGATCTAGGATAATAATTTAAATTGCTCATGCAATTATCATTAGGGCAAGGAACTAGTCGCATTAAATGGGGTAGTTAAAGAGTGTATCAAACTATCAATATCTATAATTATGCGGCCCATTAATGATCTAGAACATGGAACTTTTTTCCCTCAAAATGAAGATCATTGGTGGGGCCTAAGGTAAATAAGGTCATTTCTAAATATTTCTTAATTGTTTCAAAATGAAAGGAAAGTTGTGAGATTTAACTAAAACATTTAGTTATAAGATTAGCATACATATAGTACAAAATTATAAAAATTCAAGTCTATTGCATATTGCTAAATAGATGAATATCCAATCAGAATCCGATTCGGAGAGTGAAGTTGGATAGCTTGGGACATCCTCAAGAGTCAAATCCCTCTTCCGTGTTGTGGGTTATTGCACCTCAGAATAACCCTACCACACAGCCGCCACATTTATTAACAGAGACCGCAAAGAGCTTCCTGATATAGAAGAAGATGCAGAGGGATTACGTTTTTGTTTTGGAAGATCCCGTGGACATCATTGAAAAAACAATCCATCAGACCAACTTTTTTTTTTTATTCACGTTTCTTTTCACTTTTCCTACCCGCAAGTCTCTTAGAAAGATCTAGCGCACAACATATCAAGTTTCTATTCACTTTTTCTACCCACGGGTCTCTTATAAAAGATCTAGCTTACTCCCATGAGACTGATTTTTTTTTTTTTTTTTTTTTGTGTGTTTTGGAAGAACTTATGGACATCATAGAAATGACAATCCATTACACTGATTTTTTTTTTCAAACTTATGTTCACTTTCCCTACCCACAGTCCTCTTTGATAATTTGAGCTCACAATATGCCAAAAGTTCTAACATAAGATATTCTCACTGCTATACATCAATGGTCCCAAATTTAATATCTAAACTACTTAGTCTGTCATTCCACGTTACCCTCTCATTAGGTAAAATCTTTCTCACATCAAAGTTATGCCTACTATAATATTAATTATCAATGAAGCACATAATTTAGCCATGTGGATACAAACCAAGTGGGTTCAGTGTCACGGGTGTTTTGATAATTATATTGTGGCTTTCTTGTTAACAAAGGTAGGGTTTCCGAGGGTCCAAGAAAGAGAGAATTATATATTGATCATGTAATATGCAACCTCAAACCTAAGAAAGGTGAGCTGCATAGGTGCAAATACTGTGAAAATTAGTTTTCTGTGGATATATGTGAGTTTGCCAGACCACATAAATCTCTGTTTGTAATTTTCTTTGATTACATAACACGATTGTCATCGAATGTGGTTTGTAGACGCTTCCACACACACACGTACAATAAGTGGTACCACAACCACAACAATTTGCTCCTTCTCATTTCTTTGTTAATTCAAATGTTTATTGCATGATTAATTTGAGTGGATATAACTTCTAATTGGAGTTAAAATTATACTTAATGATAGTTCAAGTGGAGCAATGAATTTTTATGGTTTGGATCTTCAAAGGTATACCTCATTTGGAGAGATTCTGAGTCCTATCCTCAAAGAATTCGGAGTTATGGCAAGGATGAACCAGTGGCCAAAGGCAGGGCCTAGCTTCTCTAAATTGGGTATTTGAAGGGTTATTGCATCTTTTTGGGGATGAATACGAGTTGAGTGGGGAAGCTTTTGCACAAAGGGGTAGGCTTCTTAGTGGGGGATGGTAAAAATGTGAGATTTTGGTTGGATGATTGGGTGAATGCGAGGCCTCTATGTGTTTTGTTTCCAAGGCTCCTTAGGCTAGCAATTGATAAAAAGTCTTCTGTAAGTGATGTTAGTGCCTTATAGTAGGAGTGTGTTGCCATTCCGTATCCAAAAGTCAAGTCATCAATGAAGATCATCAATTAAGATTAATTTCAATCAAGCTCCTCATCTTGAAGATCCTAAATGAGTACTAAGGTAATATTGACCCTTAGTATCACATTAGTAAGACCCTAGAAAAAGAATGGAAAATGCTTCTCAAATTGTTTTTGTACATAACCATCGCTTGGATCATTGCTAAGCCGAAAAACTCATGGCTCACAATCCAAAGAACATTTTTTTAGTTTTTGACCTATGGTTGGCCTTATGACTACGCTGTAAATTGCTTACGGCTAAGCCGTAGCATGATTTACAATTGAGCCGTAGAGTTTACAGGCTATCTTCCAGAGAGAGAATTTTTAGCCATTTTGCCTAAAGTTGACCTTATGGCTAAGCCGTAAGATCTTCAAAGCTAAGCTGTAGAATAATTTATGGCTAAGCCATAGCATCTACGGGCTACTTTCTGGAGAGCATTTTTTTTTCAAATTTTAGCTAACAGCTAACTTAAGGCTAAGTCATAAGGTCCTCATGGCTAAGTCGTATAAGGATTTACGACTAAGCCGTAAGACTAAGGAAAAACAGTGAATCTAGGTCAAACTAGCCGTTGTATTTTGTTTGGGAATACTGCTAAATTGTAGACCAATTTTTTCCTAGTAGTAGATCTGACCATTAGAATTTCTTTCTATTTAAGAGAAGCACTTTTCCTCCCGAAATAAGAGCTTCTTGATGAAAATATTTCTACAGCAATTGAGCTCTTGTGCCCTTAGTAAAATCTGTACGAGGCTCTAACTATCATCTTCTTTTCAAAATTAAAGTGGCAATAACGTTCTGAGAAGAGTCGGTAATCATCTGGGAAAGCCTTAAATTTCGAGCTAGGAAACCTCTGGCTTTCCTAAACCCAAAAACCTTGTCCCTTGGCTGTACACTAATTGAAAGATCATCATCACCAAGGGAAATGCTCAAGAGGTCAAAGCTTGAAGGTCTTCTTTCAACCTTCAAGAGCCCCATTCAAAGCTAAGGTAAGTAGATTTGTGTTTGAGTGCTGTCTTCATTTTCATTTCTCAGTTATATATGTTGGAAAACGAACCACCGCATCAGAAAAAATGTTGTGGTTGGTGCAATAGTTCTGAGTTCAACCACCTGATCAAAAATCTTGTTGGTGAAATACAAACTACCGGATCAAAAATTGTTGATGGGGTTGTACTTATGTAGTTACCTCATCTTTAGTGGAACCAAGAGTAGTGTTTGCTCTTAAGAGTGGTGTAGGTCTGGGACTGAACCACTATAAATTCTTTATCTAGAGGATTGTCTTATTTTGGTGATGAATGTTTGATAATCTTATTCTCATGTGTTGATCATCTCTCTTGTGTGAAGTCATCTTTATTCAATTAGAATATCTACATACGCTAAGCATTCACATTTTGAGCACCTTTCTTGACCAAACTTGTGCCTCTATATCATGAATTGAATCATTAGTTTGGACTATAAATTAGTCTTATAATTGAAAAGAATTTTAAATAGTCCTATTCACCTCCGCTCTAAGACTTGGTGAGATCTAGTTTTCGCACTTTCAATTGGTATCAAAGTGGGTTACTTTTTAAAGGTGTGACAGCCCAAAGTAGATCCTACAGTTAG
The DNA here is from genome assembly GCA_037013555.1 of Sextonia rubra. Taxonomy (NCBI): domain Eukaryota; kingdom Viridiplantae; phylum Streptophyta; class Magnoliopsida; order Laurales; family Lauraceae; genus Sextonia; species Sextonia rubra. The sequence goes on from JASUAD010000008.1 coordinate 15,274,135, forward strand.
ATTCACCATGAATCTTGATAGTATCTCAGTTACTCGGCCTCCTCTCCTTGATGGAGCAAACTACATCTTCTGGAAAGCCCGTATGACAGCCTTTTTCAAATCAATGGACTCGGTTGTCTAGGAGGCTGTAGAGAATTGCTGGACAAAACCCACTAAAAAAGTGACTATAGATGGTGTCAAAACTACTAGACTATTGGATCTAGCAAAATGATCTGCTGGTCACAAAACTCTTAGGCAAAACAATGCTAGAGCTTCAACTAGTGCTCATACTTTTTCATCAAATATCATTTGTTACTATTGTGGAGAAAAAGGTCATTTCCAAGTAGAGTGCAATTTGAGAAAAATTCATCATAACGCAATACCAAATAGCGAGAAAAAAACTACAAAGAAAGCTGAACCTGGAAATAGAATGATAAAGTCAAGAATAAAGAATAAAGCAAATTACTGTAGCAAGTTTCATTTGAACCAAAAGATAAATATCTTGCTCAAAGAAGTTGAAAAGTTAATGAAACAATTTGAAATATACAAAGGAGAGGAAATTAAAAGGGGTAAAATAAAAATTGAACCTAAAACTCCCTTTCACCAACATAAAGTATATCAAGTGAAACAACAAACGTCTATTGGAACCCCCATTTCTAGAACATCTAAGTGATACCTAAGAAAAGGAATTTAGCAGTCCACACAGCCTTTAAAGTGGGAGATCAATCAAGATGGTATCTAGACAGTGGTTGTTCAAGACATATGGTTGGTGATAAACATACTTTTCTGAGATGACTGATTTTGATGGTAGCACTGTTACATTTGGAGATGGCAATATTGCTAAAATTATTAGTAAGGGAACGTTGAATGTTCCAAACCTACTTGTTTTTGAGAATTTGCTATGTGTAAATGGCTTGAAACATAACTTACTTAGCATATCTCAAATTTGTGATAAAAATATATTGTTAACTTCAATAGTCGGGGTTGTGAGATCTCAAAGGATGGAAAGATAATCTTGAGAGGTCTTAGAACTACCGACAATTGCTCTGTGGTAGGTAAATTAAACTCTTTAACCTTTTCATCTTCCCCTTATTGCTTAATGACCAATACCGATGAACTAAATTGTGGCATCGAAGACTTAGGCATGTAAATTATAGGGACTTGTCCCAGCTTAACAAATATATTGAAGGACTGCCTAAGATTAGTAGACACGAAAAGACAATTTGTGGGGAATGCAACAAGGAAAACAAGTTAGAAGTGCCCATAAACGTGTGAATGCTATAAAAACTAGTTGACCTTTAGAACTTATTCATATGGACCTAGTTGGACCAACCAAAAGAGAGAGTCAAGGCAAGAAAAGATATTTTCTTGTTATGGTAGATGACTACTCCAGATTCACTTGGGTTGCCTTTTTAAAAGAAAAATCTGATGACTTTTGTAAGTTTAAGAGGATAGTGAAACAAATTCCAATATAAAAAGGCACTTCAGTAGCACGAATCCTGAGTGATCATGGTGGCAAATTCGAAAATGATCGATTTGACAAATTCTATGATAAATATGGCATTCATTATGAATATTCAGCCCTTAAAACTCCTCAACAAAATGGAGTGGCTGAAAGGAAAAATCGAGTCCTCCAAGAAATGGCCACATTCATGCTCCACAGTAAAAATCTTCCTAGAGACTTGTGGGCCGAAGCAGTCAATACCAACTGCTACATCATTAACCAAGTTTTTCGTAGGACTGGTAAAAATCAGATAGCCTATGAACTATGGTATGGAAAGAAACCAAATGTCAATTATTTTAAGATCTTTGGAAGCAAATGTCATATTCTAAAAGATAGAGAACAATTAAGTAAATTTGACTTGAAAAGTAATGAAGGAAAATTCTTAGGCTATTTGATATGAAGTCGGGCCTACCGAGGTTCTAAATCTAAGAATCGGAGTCATCCAAGGGTCAATAAATGTTATCATAGATGATGAATCCAAAGTGTTTGGTGAAGATGATGTAGAAGCTCCTTTGGTGACTGAACCCACACAATCCATAGTAAAAACTAATACACCTACTTCCACTGAAAATTTGGTTAATATAAAGGACCATCTTATAGACCAGATTATTGGTGATCCCTTATCAGGTGTAAAAACTAGGAAACAGTTGGAGAGTATTATGAGTCATTTGTGCTTTACATCTATATTCGAACCAACTTGCATTGATAAAGCTTTTTCTGACAATGATTTGATAAATGCTATGCAAAAAGAATTAAACCAATTTACAAGAAGTGACGTTTGGTACCTAGTTCTAAGACCAGAGGATAAAAATATGATAGGTACTAAATGGATCTTCAAAAATAAACTTGATGAAAATGGTGTCATTGTTAGAAACAAAGCAAGATTGGTAGCGCGAAGATACTCTCAAATTGAAGGTATTGACTTTTATGAAACCTTTGCTCTAGTTACTCGTTTAGAATTAGAATTTTGTTAACTATTGCTTGTTTCTTAAAGTTTAAATTGTATCAAATGGACGTCAAAGGCGCCTTTTTGAATGGAATTTTGAATGAAGAAGTCTATGTTGAACAACTCAAAGGTTTTGTGAACCCAAAATTCCCTCATCATATATTTAGATTAAAAAAAGCTGTTCATGGTCTTAAGCAAGGACCTCGCACTTGGTATGAAAGACTAACAAGGTTTTTGCTAGAAAATGATTTTCAAAGAGGTAGTGTTGATAAAACACTGTTCATCAAAAAGACAATGGACTCTGTTAAATATATGTTGATGATATCATATTTGGTTCTACATATGATGAATCTAATGCCCAGTTTACTAACCTAATGCAATCTAAATTTGAAATGAGTCTGGTTGGGGAACTGAACTTCTTCTTAGGTCTTCAAGTCAAACAACTACACGATGGAATCTTCATTTCTCAGTCAAAGTATGCAAAGAAAATGGTAAAATGATTTGGTCTAATTGCTGGGAAACATGTCAATACCCCTATGAGTACAACAATCAAACATAAAGGGGATGACTCAAGCTTATACAGAAGAATGATTAGAAGCTTACTATATCTGACTGCAAGTAGACCAGACATAGCCTTTAGTGTGGGAGTTTGTGCACGGTATCAATTTGACCCGAAAGAATCCCATCTGACTGCTGTGAAAAGAATCATCAAATATATTGCATATACAACTGAGTATGGTCTGTGATATCCTCATGACATCATCACCCTCCATTGCTGGATATTAAGATGCAGATTAGGCAAGAAATGTAGATCATTAAAAAATCCACAAGTGGTGGCTGCTTTTATACTGGAAATTGTCTAGTAGCTTGGCACAGTAAAAAGCAAAATTCCACATCTCTTTCCACTGCAGAAGCTGAATATATTACAGCCAAAAGTTGCTGTTCTCAACTTATGTGGATAAAGCAAATGCTTATGGACTATGACATTAAACAAGGGACAATGAGCTTATATTGTGATAACACTAGTGCCATACATATTTCTAAAAATCCAGTCCAGCATTCTCACACAAAATTTATTGATATTCGACATTACTTCATTAGGGAATTGGTAGAAGAAGAAACCATTGTGCTTGAATATATTCACACTAAAAAATCAACTAGCAGACATCTTGACTAAGCCCCTAGATGCCTTAAAATTTGAAATTTTGGTGTTTACTGTTTGGACTAAGTTGAGTATTTCATATGGTTAAAATGTTTATTATTTGTTGATTTTTCTTTCTGAAGTGCTCTTGTTTTAGTTCTTTGCATTGAACAAGACCTATGGTTAAGCCGCAGTTCAGTTTATGGTGGAGCCGTAATATTTCTTACGGTTGAACTATCTCTGCACGTGGTTTTACCTTACGGCTCAGCCATAACACACTTTACGGCTAAGCCATACAGCCGAATTTCCTATATTTTGTTTTGCATAGAATACTATTTATGTGTGCAGACTTACTTTTATTTCCCATTTTGTGTTTCAGTCGTATGAGTTTGTGCTAAGGCTTCTCCTCTTCCTTTTTTTCTCTGACTCTCTGAATCAAGGTTCTCTTCTATCTCCTTTGCATCTCACGTGAATGTACTTCTTCCTCTTCTTTTTTGTTTAGTTTTTCCTTATTCATCTGATTGCTGCTATTGTAGTTCCTGTGCACTCTCTTGTTCTCCCAGCCTCTCTGCTCTATTTTTCCTTTTGTGATGATGAAATCCCATTTTATAATATAATCATCTTGTAGTTATCTATCGTATTCTTCTCTTCTCTATTGGCATTTTGGTTGGCATTGTGGTATGATTACGATTCCCATTTCATATACTTGATTTTTTCTCTGTCATTATGCCTAGGACCAAAAATGCATACCCTCCTGGTAAGAGACCCAAATCTTCGAGTGCTTCCTCTAGACCTAGATAGGTCTCTCCTCCTTCCCCTCGAGTTTTGGTTCCACAGGAACCTCCTAGAGATAGAACATTTACTACATGTCCCATTATAGTTGAACGCAGTGTAAACTTGCTTTCCATTTAGAAATATGAGGTCCATACTCTTCTCTCTAGGGTAGGATGGGAAAATATCCTCAAATGGGGTGGCCCTGGTTATCCTTCCATTGTCCGAACCATGTATGCATCTATCAAAGAAGCAACTCTAGACAATCTATCTTTTGAAGTTGAATTCTCTAACGATACAAATGTCATCACTCTTGCTATCTTCTCTGCTCTTCTATGTATTCCTTTGTCCGATATGCCTCATTCTATCATTAGGGATTCTCTATCAGAGGATGATAAACACATTGTTACTATCGCTCTATGTGAGCAGGAAACTCCTTGGAAGGATAAGGGCTTTTTCATGTAGCTTCTTTACTGCCCCCATACCAAATTTTGCATGTGATCTTCACCTATAATATCTACCCCCACAAGGGAAATTTCTCTGACTTGACCCCATTTATGACTAACATGCTTTATTGTGTGCATATGGGTGTTAGAGTGTGTCTTCCCTCTCTCATTTGTGCTTCTAACATCCGCTTTTGGCATTTTCCAAGTCGAAGCACCAATGCATGCTTGTTTGGGCATCTCATTACATGTCTTGCATCTCACTGTGGGGTCTCTTTGCCCTCTGATGAAGCCCTTGAGTCTCATATGATATTTGGTACAATTAATATTCAAAATATATGGTCCTCCAAGCAACAAGCAGCTGGTCTAGTTATCTTGATTCTGGAGATGAAAAAAACTCTCTGGGAGAACTTCCTCACCCAACTCAACCTCATGAATCACAAGTCCAGTCTCCTTCTCCAAATTCTTCATTAGCCTTGCTTGAAGCCTGACTAGCAGCTCTTGAACAATGGCACACAAAAATGGAGAAACTTATGAAGAAGACCTTTTTATATCTCTCCAAGATCTCCAAAAGTTGCCCAAGAGATGATGTCACGATCCCTTCTCCCTCTCCTCCTTCAGACTGATGTTTGGTTGCTTGTTTTTAGTATTGTCTTTGGTGTTTGTAGGAGCTGCACTCTTTGTTTTTTGTTTGCTTTAATGTGAATGTGTAGTAGACTATGTGCTCAGCACAGAACTCATTTTTTTCTACTGCTTAATCGCCTAACTATGTGTGCCTTTGCTTTCTTGAATCTTTTGATATAGTTCTTGGCATGTGTTCTATTCTCTGTTTCTCCTGTTTTACTATTTCTTGTCAATTTTGTGCCAAAAAGGGGGAGAACTACTAACTTTAGGGGGAGTTTACAACAATCCCACCTTTATAGTGCATGGTGCTTAAAGTTGTTTTGTAGGCAACTTATTTTTACAGGATCATGCAACATCTAAGGTGGAGCTATAGACTCATTGATATTTCCGTATAGTGTAGTACTTGTTTGTTTAAGGATTATTTAGTCTTGTAAAAAGGAAATTGTGCAAAGTGTATTGATCTAAATTGTTGTATTTCATTGTATATATTTTGTCATGAAATTGACAAAAGGGGGAGATTGTTAGTGCCATATAGTAAGAGTGTGTTGTAAATTCCATGTCCAAAAGCCAAGTCATCAAGGAAGATAATCAAGGAAGATCTCGCATGATGAAGGAAGATCAAGTTCAATCAAGCTCCTCATCCTAAAGATCCTCAATGAGTGCTAAGGTAATATTGACCGTTAGTATCATATTAGTAAGACATAGAAAAAGAATGGAAAATGCTTCTCAAATTTTTTTTGTACATTCCATAGCTTGGATCATGGCTATGCTGAAAAGCTCACGGCTCAGAATCTAGAGAACATTTTTTGAGTTTTTGACCTACGGCTGGCCTTATGGCTATGCCATAAAGTGCTTACGGCTAAGCCGTAACATGATTTATGGTTGAGCCATAGAGTTTACAGGCCATCTTCCAGAAAGAGAATTTTTGGCCATTTTCCCTACAGTTGACCTTATAGCTAAGCCGTAGCATCTACGGCCCACTTTCTAGAGAGCATTTTTTGGTAAATTTTAGCTAACGGCTAACTTATGGCTAAGCCATATAAGGATTTATAGTTAAGCCATAAGATTAATCGTGAGAATGAAAAACAGTGAATTTGGGACAAACTAGCCATTGTATTTTGTCTGGGCATACGGCTAAGCTGTAAACCAATTTTTTCCTAGGCGTTGATTCGACTGTTGGAATTTCTCTCTATTTAAAAGAAGCACTTTTTCCTCCCGAAATAAGAACTTCTTGAGGAAAATATTTCTACAACAACTAAGCTCTTGTGCCTTTAGTAAAATCTACACTAAGCTCCAACTATCATCTTCTTTTCAAAATTAAAGTGGTATTAACGTTTTGAGAAGAGTAGGTAATCATGTAGGAAAGCCTTAACTTTTAATCTAGGAAAACTCTAGCTTTCCTAAACCCAAAAACCTTTTCCCTTGGCTGTGCACTCATTGGAAGATCATCATCACCAACAAAAAAGCTTAAGAGGTCAAACCTTGGTGGTCTTCTTTCAAGCTTTAAGGACACCATTCAAAGCTAACGTAATTAGATTTGTGTTTGAGTGCTCTTTTCATTTTCATTTCTCAGTTATATATGGTGGAAGACGAACCACGACATCAAGAAAACATTGTGGTTAGTGGAATAGATCTGGGATCAACCACTTGATTAAAAATCTTATTGGTGGAAGACAAACCACCGGATCAATAATTGTTCTTGGAGGTGTACTTATGAAGTTACCTCATCTTTAGTGGAACCAAGAGTAGTGCTTGCTTTTGAAAGTGGATGTAGGTCTATGACTGAACCACTATAAATTCTTTTTCTAGTGGATTGACTTGTTTTCGTGATGAATGTTTGATAGTCTTATTCTCATGTATTGATCATCTCTCTTATGCTAATTCGTCATCTTTTTTCAATTAGAATATCTACATACTATAAGCACTCACATTCTGAGCACCTTTCTTGACCAAACTTGTGCCTCTATATCATTGATTGAATCATTAGTTTGGACTCTAAATTAGTCTTATAATTGGAAAGAATTTTTAATAGTCCTATTCACCACCCCCCCCCCCCCCCCCCCCCCCCAAGCACTTGGTGAGATCTAATTATTGCAGTTTCAAGTGATTGTTTTGATATAAGGAGTGGTTGCATGGTGTTGGGGGGTGTCTTGTAGAAGGTCTTCGGCAGTTAAAGGAAGAAAGTTATCAGGAGTTAATGAGTATTCTTTCTAACGTATTTTTTTGCAAGGTTCTAAAGACTCTTAGATTTGGAGGCATTCCACTTTTGGAGAGTTTACAACTAAGACTTTCTACTTGGCCTTGGAAGGAACTCATCCTCATAGGGCCCCACTTTCCGTGTGTGGTTAGGTCTAGCTACTCTTCAGGTGGAAGCTTTCTACTGCCTAGTAGTTGCAAGTAAAATATCCACAGTAAATAATCTAAGGAGAAGAAGTTTGACTTCTAACAACATGTCAGATATATGTGTGATGTGTAGCAATGAAGAGGAGTCGGTTAACTATCTTTTCCTTCACTATGATAGGATCATTAGAGTTTGGAGTATCTTTATTAGAAGGTGTGGTATTGCATGGTGCTCTCTAAAAAATTTGGGGGATGTGGTGGAATCCTAGCTCGGTGGGTGTTTTGGGTACTTTATGGGGTGTAGTCGTATCTTATGGAAGATGATTTCTTGCTATCATATGGCTTATTTGGAAAGAAAGAATGATAGGATTTTCAGGGGCACTTCTTATTCAATATTAGGGTTGATCTCTAAAGTGACCTTAGAGATTGCAAAGTGGCCTTTAGCTAGAAATTACTTTCTCAAACCTTAACTTGAATGATCTTTTTGCAGTTTGGGGAGCATGCATGGAGTGTGGCCCTCTTAAGGAAAACAGAAATGTTTGGATCCTTGAAGTTTAATGTAGATGGAACTTCTAGGGGAAAGTCAGGCCTAGCAGGGATTGGAGGTGTGCTATGAGTAGGGGGCGACATTGCTTATGTTTTCCAAACATGTTGGTGTATGCAATTCAAATGAAGCAATGGTATTAGCTATCCTAAAAAGCCTTAGAATGTCTCCTAGAAGATATGCTGGTCCAACGGTTGTGGAAAGCGACTCATCTAATGCGATTGCCTGGATTTCTAAATGAAAGGCTATCCAATGGAAATTTCAATCATGCTTTAATCAATCTGGGAGTTGTCAACAGGATTTGATGTTTCTTTTTGCCACGAGGTTAGATTAGCTAATTCCATGGTGAACGCATTAGTTAAGCAAGGAGTTGATAGGTCATTTGCTTGGGTGGGTGTGATTATGTAATTAGGAACTACGTAATTAGGAAGTTTTCTTTTTCTCTTGAGGTTGTGGTGATGCATCTCTCTTATACCTTCCCTACCATCTTTTCTCTTGCTCCTTTGTTCTTCTTATTTGGTTTCACCTCCTTTCTCTTACTTCTTTGTTCTTCTTCATGTTTGATTTCTTTTAATGAATTTTGTTGTTATTGTTTCATAAAAACAAAAAAAAAAGTAATGTTGACTTGCAGATATTTATATTTTTATACACATAGGTCTTGTGGCCTGTACAGCTCTCCATATGTAGTAGCTGTGAATGTCATTATTATATGACTGTCCGACACCTACACAGACTTTCGTGCTTTACATGCCACACACACTCTTCCAAGGATAATGCATTATCCAAAGAGTTTCCAGGCGATGTCTTTCTTCTTCCTCTTAGCCTTTCTAAACCCTTATCTTTCCACCTCTGCAACATTAGAGAGCATAAGCTGGGGATCTTCACTGTCTGTTGAGAGATCACAGGATGTCATCATTTCACCGAACCGCAATTTTTCAGCTGGATTTTATCCTGTGGGTGATAATGCGTACTGCTTCGCAGTATGGTTCACCAACTCAGTCTATTTCACCCCAGTTTGGATAGCTAATCGAGACCAACCTGTTAATGGAAGGCGCTCTGCTCTTTACTTACGAAAAGGTGGTAATCTAGTGCTGGTCGATGCTGGCATATCGGTTATTTGGAAGACGGACACCACAACAATTTCACCGGTGCAGTTGCTCTTACTGGACACAGGTAATCTCATACTCCAGACTCCCACAAACAAAACTTTATGGCAAAGCTTCAGTTTCCCAACCGACACTCTCCTTCCGCTACAACCATTCACTAGGGAGACGAAGCTTATTTCATCTAAGAGCCAAAGCAACTACTCTTCTGGGTACTACTCTTTCTTCTTTGACAATGATAATGTCCTGCGCCTTCTTTATGATGGCCCCAACATTTCAAGCATCTACTGGCCCGATCCAGGCCTTGTGAGCTGGGAAGCAGGGCGATCAACATACAATAGTAGTAGGATTGCGGTGTTGAATTTGTTAGGTCATTTTAAATCTACGGATGATTTGGAATTTTTTGCTACAGATTTTGGGGCAGGACCTAAAAGAAGATTAACTATAGGCTATGATGGGAACCTTAGGTTGTATAGCCTTGAAAGAAATGGGAACTGGGAGATTTCATGGCAAGCATTTTCAGATCAGTGTAGTATTCATGCCGTATGTGGCCCCAATGGCATTTGTGTCTATGAGCAATCTCAAAGAAGATGCTCCTGTCCTCCTGGATTCAAGCTAAAAGACCCAGCCGATTTGTCTCAGGGATGCATGCCCACATTTAATCTTTCATGTGAACCGCTTCATTCAAAGTTCATCACCGTACCAAAGACTGACTTTTACGGTTATGATTTTAACTACACCGAAGCAATATCGCTCCATCAATGCATGAACATATGCTTGGAGTCATGTTCTTGTAAGGCATTCTTGTACAAAGACGAGGGAAATTGCTACCCAAAGACACAATTGCTTAATGGCTACTATTCACCATCATTCACCGGCACCATGCACATCAAAGTGCCAAGAAATTCAACCGTTTCTCATGAGGGGGAGACTAGAACAGAATTAGTTGTAGTGAATTGTGAACATAAGTCTCCTACACTGTTTGTCTATCCACATTGGCGGAAACATGAAAATATCCCTTTAAAATACCTCTTGTGGTTTGTGGCAGTAATAGGAAGCGCGGAGTTGATCTGTTCAGTTATGGGATGTTGGTACATGTATAAGAACAAAGGCCCCAGCGCAACTGAGAAAGGGTTTGTGATTGCGGCCACTGGATTCAAAAGATTTAGTTATGCAGAGCTAAAGAAGGCCACTCGGAATTTTAGTGAAGTGATTGGAAGAGGAGGGGGAGGAGTTGTATATAAAGGAGAGTTGCCTGATGAACGAGTGATTGCTGTGAAGCGGCTTGAAGGTGTTAATCAAGGCGAAGAGGAATTCCTTTCAGAAGTAAGCATAATTGGGAGGATCAATCATATGAATTTGATACAAGTGTGGGGCTTTTGTGCTGAGAGGAAGGATAGGCTCTTGGTCTATGAGTACATGGAGCATGGATCACTAGCTGAGAATCTCTCCTCCGGTACTCTTGATTGGGAGAAACGATTTGAGATTGCAGTCGGCACAGCAAAAGGCTTAGCTTATTTGCATGAGGAGTGCCTCGAGTGGGTGCTTCATTGTGATGTCAAGCCTCAAAATATACTTTTGGATGCAAATTACCATCCAAAGGTGTCTGATTTCGGTTTGTCTAAGCTTCGAGACAGACATGGTCTTTCTGACTTCAACATCTCTCGAATCAGAGGGACTAGGGGATACATGGCACCGGAGTGGATCTTAAATCAACCCATTACATCTAAGGTTGATGTTTATAGTTATGGAATTGTCCTGTTAGAGATGGTGACTGGAAGAAGTTCTTTTGGATTCAGTATTGACGGTGAGGGAGATGGAAATGAATTTCGAAATTTGGTTACATGGGTAAGGGAGATGACACACGCAACCAATGGCAGGGCTGGGAGGATCGAGGAAATAATAGATCCAAAGATAGATAGTACATATGATGTGGTTATGATGGAAATTCTGGTGGAGGTTGCCTTGCAATGTGTAGAGGAGGACAAAGATGCAAGACCCACCATGACCCAAGTGGTAGAGATGCTCGTACGTCATGAATATGATTATTAGCTAATCACATGTTTGACAGCTATTAGGTGTTTCTTTCCCATGGTAGTAACCACTCTGTAACTATATCTATGGCTTTGGATTGTGTTGTTGATATAAAATGTAATGTTATGTAAAGTTAATTGAAAATAAGCACTAGTATATATATATATATATTTTATATCCTAGGATATACCCTGCCACCTAGCCTTCTGGCCCATATCTTTGACCCGCTTTGAGGGGCAAAAGACTTGTCCCTGCGGGTAAAAATGCATGACCCAACACGTGTGTACCAAGTAATGCGCTGGGTCTCCACGAGGCTTTGAAGTCATGACTTCAAGGTTTCACCGCACGCCCTTACCACTACGTCTACACCCGGGTGGGCTAAGCACTTGTATTATCTGTGAATCTTAGGTCTTCAATGTAACGTGTTTTCAATATCTGTTGAGATGATCCCTGTAATAAGAGAATTGGGCTAATCTTAGATGTGTCAGGAATATATGTATGATATATACATATAAATTCAATATATATCTAAGCTGAAGCCCAGCTCTTACGGAAAATGGGAAGACCTACCCAATGTTCTCGCTCAATTGTTTGACATAGAAGATAATCAATTGGTTCAACTTAGTTGTGCAAATTAATTGTTTTTCACTAGCTATATAGCATTGCATTCGTTTTAGTTTAATTGTGAAAATTGAAAGTGTTCATCTAGCAAACGGCCCAACGTAATACAAGGCAATTTTATCGGTTAGTCATCTTCTTACTATTAGATTTAGCAGACATTCCTAGCCGTATGATCTATCATTATTATTTTTATTTCTAATACAAATAAGCTGCTGAATAAGACATGTTCGTACATATGTTCTTTCGAGATCCAGTTACTGCTATATTACAATTCCACACAATCAAACTCCCACCAAAACAGCCCTATAGAAAGACCCCGTCGCACAGTAGCCTCCCTTTAAGAGCATTAGAGCCCTATAAAGGTTTTTTTCTCATTGCATGACAAACAAAACTTAGCCAATGAGTGGGAAACCGAGTTAAGGGTTCTAGGAATATAAGCAACCACTACATGAGTAAAGTCCAAAAATAGAATCCTCATATCACAAACAACTGGGTAGATTGCCCAATCAAAATCACCATTAATGGCCATAACCTCCCCTTTATCATCCAAGCACACCTGGATCCTTGCGAAGCCCTTCCCTTTCCCCTCCTTTATGGCCACAAGGACCTCCCTTGTTTCAACCTCCTTTCTTGAGAAAACTTTTGAACCAATCCAAGCACCTCATGCACAACAACTCTATTAAGCTATTCAACATAACCAAAAGGACAGTAAGAATTTTTGTATGTTAGTTAATTTATGGGTTGGACAAAACTTTAGGTCCATTGAGTTGTATTTTCTATTTCATTTAGAATTAACTGTGGTTGTGTCGCTGAAAGAGCTAAAGTAAAGAATTGAAGGGAAATGGTCCAAGAAGTGAAAGAGGCATCCAATCAATCGGTTAAAGATCGGATCAATCAGAAGATGGCTATAACAAAGCAAGCAAAATTTGAATTTGGTATCCGATCGATCAGATAACGTACAAAAATCCACTTTCATGTTTCGGGCTTGTTTCATAATTGTGCTAGAACCGCTTTTTCTTATTCTACAAGGAGTATTATTGTGAGGCATGAATTGTGGGTTGTTTAAAGGGTTCATCTCTCAACCCTGAGGCATCCATATGTTATTTTGAGACTGAGAATGCACATTGAAGATACAAATCTCATTATTCTGAGTAGAGATTATACATTGGAGATCGAAGTTTTCTCTAGAGAATTCATTAGAGAGAAAAGTGCTACTATGAGTGATAAGACATTAAAAATGCATATTTTCATATACATTTTAGACCATTTTAAGGACTTTTTGACTCAAAGAGCATCATTTAGTGTGATATAATGGTTTTATCCATTTTAAATTCATTTTAGTGTTTTTCTGCATAATTTGCTTAAAAATCACACTTTTTATTTACATTCATGAAACCTGCCATTTTTGGAAATCTACTTTCATGTCTATTTTGGATAGAACAGTACATGTTGGGTATATATATGAAAATAAATATTGTAATTGTTATCTTGTGCTTAGTGTTGTAACTTAAATAGGTGATTTTTTCATACTTATACCAACTCCTAGAAATGGTTACACAAGCTTTCTCAAATTTTAGTTTTCTAGCACACGTTGTGAAACAATACTTCTGACATGTGCAACTTGTAGAAGCTTCCCTTATGGTGATTGCCTGGCACGGCTTGGATTGCCATGGGATTACATGTGCCATGCCCTGGATTAGCCTTAATGGCAGGGTCTCGTGCTCGAGAGGTGATAAGATCTTCATAGTGGTGTGCTTAATCTTCTTTCACTCTTCATCTTTCTCTTTGGATAAGTCGTCATGATCTTCTTTTACTTTGATTCTTGTAGATAATGAGAGAAGAATTATCTTGAACCTTCTGGAAACATCTTGAACAAGAGCCAAGGAGTGTGATGATGGGTTGGTAGAGCCTGATCTGGGGTTAATATGTAATACGTCGGTTTAATCTGGACCCTTTGTTATAAGGTCAGATCCGACGGTTATTAATGCCCAGGGGTATTATTAATTAGGGCTTATGTTCTATTCTGAGTGGTGTGAGAAAGAGAGAGTTGGTTTCTCAGCAGAGAAGAACCCTAGGAGAGTTATGTACTCTTGTAATCACAAGAAGAGGATTGTTCTTCTTGTGGGTGATCTCTAACAATAGTGAACATGTTTGAATCTCCGTGGACGTAGCCCACATCGGGTGAACCACATAAATCTCGTGTCTATTGTGTGGATTGTGTGTTCTTCTTGTTCTTCTTTTTTCTCAACAATTGGTATCAAAGCTCTGGTTATGTCACAATCTTCGGAGGTGACTCATGGAAGGTGACAAAAGGGAGTATGGTTGTTGCTCGTGGTAATAAAGAAGGTACTCTTTACTTGACTAATAACAGTACTAATTCCATTGCAGTTGCAAATAAAGGCACAGACTAAAACACATGGCATTGTAGACTTAGGTACATAAGTGAGAAAGGAATGAAAATTCTTCACTCGAAAGGTAAGCTACAAGATCTCAAGTCTTTGGACTTAGACTTATGTGAAGACTGTGTTTTTTGAAAGCAGAAGAAAATTACTTTCTTTAAAGTAGGGAAGCAACCAAAATCAGAAAGGTTGGAACTGGTTCACACGGATGTGTGGGGACCAACTCAGGTACCTTCTCTTGGTGGATCTTCTTACTTTGTTACATTCATTGATGATGCTACCAGAAAATTATAGGTTTATCCTATGAAACACAAGTCTGATGTGTTTGGTATTTTCAAAAAGTGGAAAGTTTTGGTTGAAAATGAAACAGGTCTGAAATTGAAATGCATGAGGTCTTATAATGGGGGAGAGTACTGCAGCAAAGGATTTGAGGAGTATTGCTCCACAAATGGGATAAAGCGAGAAAAGACCATTCCTAATACACTACAGTAAAATGGTGTGGCAGAGCGTATGAACAGGACCATTGTAGAGCATGCCAGAAGCATGAGGCTGCATGCTGAGTTGCCTAAGCAGTTTTGGGCAGAAGCACTGAATACTGCTACATACTTGATCAATCATGGGCCTTCAGTACCTTTAGATGGTGGATTACTAGAGAAAGCTTGGAGTGGAAAAGAAGTAAATCTTTCACATTTAAAAGTATTTGGTTGTATCTTTTATATTCATGTTGATGCTAAGAAAAGGGACAAGTTAGATCCTAAATCTAGGAAATGCACTTTCATTGGATATGGTTCTGATGAATTTGGTTATCGCTTCTAGGATGAAGAAACTAGAAAAATCATCAGAAGTAAAAATGTTGTATTCAATGAGAAAGTCTTACATAAGGATAAGGATAAGGATAAGGATAATACAGAGTACTTAGATGAAGAGGACATTCCTAAAAATGATGCACTCAAAGCACATGAAAATGTAAACCCACAGGTGGATCCTCATACACCTACACCAGTAAGAAGGTCCTCTAGGATTCCTAGGCCTACACAGTGTTATTCATCTTCAATGTATTACTTGTTGTTAACTGATAGTGGTGAGCCAGAATGTTATGAAGAAGCAATGCAGGTTGATACTCGGGCTAAGTGGGAGCAAGCCATGGAAGATGAGATGCAATCCTTATTATCAAATCAGACATGGGACTTAGTTCAATTGCCTGAGGGAAAGAAAGCATTGCATAACAAGTGGGTGTATAAGTTGAATGATGAACATAACGGTAGTAAGAGATACAAGGCCAGACTAGTTGCAAAAGGCTTCCAGCAAAAGAAAGGTATTGATTATTTCGAACTATTTTCTCATGTGGTTAAATTAAACACAATCAGAAGTGTTTTGAGCATTGTGGCAGCAGAAGATTTACATCTTAAACAATTAGATGTTAAAACTGCATTTCTCCATGGTGACTTAGAAGATGATATCTATATGTATCAGCCACAAGGATGTGCTGTCTCAGGAAAGGAGGACATGGTGTGTAAACTCAAAAAGAGTTTATATGACTTGAAGCAGGCCCCAAGACAATGGTATATCAAATTTGACAGGTTTTTGTGCAATGCAGGTTATAAACGATGTCATGTAAACTATTCTTGTTATTACAAAAACTTCGATAACTGTTATATCATTCTCCTTTTGTATGTAGAAGATATGCTTGTTGTAGGATCGAACATGCAAGAAATAAATAATCTGAAGAAGAAGTTATCAAAGGAGTTTGAAATGAAGGATTTGGGTGTTGCGAATCGAATTCTCAATATGAGAATCATTAGTGACAGAACAAATTGTACATTCAAGTTGTCTCAGGCTGAATATGTTGAAAGGGTCTTATACAGGTTCAACATGCAAGGTGTTAAGCCAGTTAGCACTCCATTAGTAAGCCATTTAAAATTTTCAAAAGAGTTGTCTCCTAAGACAGAACAAGAGAAAGATGACATGTCCAAGATCTCATATGCTTCAGCCGTTGGCAGTTTAATGTATGCTATGATCAGCACAAGACTTGATATTGCTTATATAGTGGGAGTTGTAAGCAGATTCATGGGTAACTCTAGGAAAACACATTGGAAAGCAGTTAAGTGGATTCTCAGATATCTGAGAGGTACTACTAATGCAGCATTGTGTTTTGGAGGACCAAAAATCAAACTGGAGGGTTATGTTGATTCAGACTTGGCAGGAGATCTTGATAGTAGTAGAAGTACTATTGGATATATCTTCACCTTGGGTAGTGTAGCAATCAGTTGGAAATCACAATTACAGGATGTTGTTGCACTTTCAACCACAGAAGCAGAGTATGTTGCTGCTACAGAAGCTAATAAGGAAATGATTTGGTTACAGGAGTTAATGGAAGAGTTGGATAAGGAGCAGGAGGACAGTAAGCTGTACAGTGATAGTCAGAGTGCTTTCATCTTGCAAAGAATTCAGCCTTTCATCCAAGAACTAAACACATTCGAATAAGATATTACTTCATACGGTGGCTTCTAGAAGAAAAGGCGTTGAAATTGGATAAGATTCTCACAAGTTAGAATCCAGCAGATATGCTTACAAAGGTAGTGAATATAGAAAAACTGAAGCTTTGCTCAACTTTAGTTGGACTTCTTGTTTGAAGACAAGGTGTTGAGATTTGAAGCTGCGTTCTGTTATTGTCATTGTCATTCAGTGTGATCAATCTTCAAGTGGGAGATTAATGGTTTGGTGAAGCCAGATTGGGGTTAATATGTAATATGTCGGTTTAATCTGGACCTTTTGTTATAAGGTCAGATATGACGGTTGTTAATACCCAGGGGTATTATTAATTAGGGCTTCTATTCTATTCTGAGTAGTGTGAGAAAGAGAGAGTTGATTTCTCAGCAAAGAAGAATCCTAGGAGAGTTGTGTACTTTTGTAATCACAAGAAGAGGATTGTTCTTCTTGTGGGTGATATCTAACAATAGTGAATAGGTTTGAATCTCTGTGGACGTAGCCCACATTGGGTGAACTACGTAAATCTCGTGTCTATTGTGTGGATTGTGTGTTCTTCTTGTTCTTCTTATTTCTCAACATGTGGGACGTCCCCTAGGGTGTGAGATGCAAGAAGATGGTTGCCCATGTGATGTGTGAGTCCCATTTCTCCAAGTTGTATTCTTTTCTTCATCGCGAGTCCCATAATGAATAGTCTTGCTTGAAAGTGGGCCTGGTGGGTCTTCTACTCCAATTAGGATCCTCCAAATTTTTAGGATTTAAAATAGAAGACATTAGTTAATGGACATTATGAATTTATGCTTAAAATGTAGAGACTTGATGATTTATCTTGAAATTCATAAATTTGATGTTAAAATACATATATCATGAATTTGTGTTCAATTCAATTTATCTAACCTAAATCGGTCTGTAAATTAATATAAAATAATTATATGAATGTGCCTTTTATGGACTCATCACACCCCCTAACTAGCATTTTCGTAGTTTTGAGCAAAAATATACACTTTAAGATAAGAATCTAACCTAAACTAACCTAAATGACAAACAAGATGTAGAAAAAAAGTTACTTTCGCTGGCACTCTTGATTGCATTTAGCATATATAGCAAACCTTTAAACCCTTAGGTTCCCTCTAGTGGACAAGTTGAGCCTTTTGAGAGTTTACAGTGAATAGACCCACAAAATTTATTAACCCTAAAAGGAAAACAAAAGCAAGTAACTTCAAGAGAAAATTTTCAAAAGAACAACAAATCAAATCAAATTTATTTGAGAATAATCAAATTTTCAAACTTTTCAAAATTTAGCCCACCTCTCTAATTTAAAGAACTTTCTAAAAATCATACCAAACTCTATGTGCATTGTGCAAGTGTATACATCAAATCAATCTTATAGGCATTCTACAATGATGTCGAGAACAAAATTTCCCTTTAAATATTCCGTTGATCCTAGATTCAGGGCTTATATGTCATGCCCCGATCCCGGGAATTTGGGGATTTGAGTGGGCCCCCAGGGAGTGAATACGTAATCCCGTAGTAATCCATGCCATGAAAGAAGTAAGCACGAATGCCTACAAGGGAGACTTCACAGGAACGTGTGAGGTATGCCCAACCACACGTAGGATTAGAATTCATCATAATGAACTCTTGTGAACTACTCTGTAATGATCATAAGTACAACATAAAGAAGCATGTCCCACAGCATTCATAGATATATATAAATACTGAATACTTTAAATACTGTTTCATATAACCAACCACCATTTAACAAATCAGGTGCAAAGGGCCCAGTTCCAACATCCCAGGTGGAAGACCAAAATCACAACTACAACACATCCAAAATACTAGGCGCGTTCCGTAGGATGACTAATAAAAGACATCGTCATTCTTCCATTCTTCTATACCCCGAGGTACCGTTGGGGCATCCTTCGGGGATGCGTCAACAACCGAGTTGGGGTTTGGTTCCGCACCTGCAATACCAAGGTAATACTGTTAACAAGACGGTTAAGCAAGTATAGAGGCATAAGAACTAGCATAATATATCAAATGAACTTAATAATATACATTGATCAAAGAGGGCAATAACAGTCTACTAGGCATGTTGTGCATGAGTAGCAATGAGTTAGGAATCATAAATAAGATATCGTATATACTAATTGGCAACCACGGGGCTCTATTCTCCCAAAAGGGAGCATACATATGGGTTGCTAGGGGATCAAGCTAACTTCTTGAGGAGCGCCAACAACTCCTCCGTAAACTACTGCATTAGTGACATAGGGGTACCTAAAGGGCATAAGCTAAGTGGTGCCGACTCGGATTCACCTCTTTCATACTTTTCAATCATACTCGTCATGTCATACATAAGAAATATTAATCTGAAGTTATAATCAATCATGAAAATAGAGATAGTAAAGTAACAAATAATTAACCTAAGCATACTCATATGAGCTACGAAGGCTCAAACCTCGGCTATACCCATTTGGCAATCAAGCACACACTCAGTAGAAGCTTTGGCTTGTCAGACACGCACTCATTAGAAGCTAAGGTCTAAATTGCCTTAGGGTTTGGCTAGAGGAAGTGGATACATGAACACATCATGTTGAGGGCAAAATATTTTTAATAATATGAATGCATTCAGATTGAGTAAGTGTCAAAGGAAATTACTAGCCAACCCTATACTAAATAATCCATGATCCCAAGGTCATTCAACATGATGTACTCATAAAACATCCGGTGTCATTGTGTTACCGCAGTTTGGTATTACCTTGTGTACATGAAGAACACCTTTTCTTATGCCAACATCCATGACTTGACATTGGGAGATCATTTGGAAATTCAAAAGAATGAATGACAACTCTACACTCATTCTCTTTAACATTTAATTACCGTTAGGCCAGTGTGGTTGTAAGAATCTGCCAATACTGAGGCCCGATAAGGTCATGGAGGATTCCTAATATCCTAAATTGACGGGGTTCTTACGGCTTAGCTGTATATTAGCACACGACTTAGCTGTGCTAAGCCTACGGCTAGGATTATGGCTAGGTTATGGCTCAGCCAAAAGGCATTACACGGTGTAACCGTGTGTAAGCCGTAGAAGAAAATAGGTTTTTCAAGCTCTCGGGAAAATTTGCCGTAAGAAAGCTTATGGCTTGAGCACGGGCTGGGCACGGCTTAGCCTTAGTTCATTTCACGGTGCAGCCGTGGGTAAGCTGTAGTATAAAAACAGATTTTATTGCTCTCGGGACTTTAAGCCGTAAACACCTACGGCTTAGCCGTAGCTTCGCCGTACGCTTCAGAATTCTGAAGTTAATTCTATAGCTCACTTTCAATATATAATTAATACGGAAATCTAAATTGTGGGGAGTTTCTATCACTTAATTAAAGTATCCCTAAAGGTATTCAATACTCACACACCCTCCTATTCCATATTTACATTCTAATTCAGCCAACACCTCATACATGGATTTGCAATGAACAAGATAAATAGCTGTAATATGAGATTGAAAGAACCAGTCTAAGACTCAACAACTTGATCACCCATGTAGCATATATGCACTCTAATACTTGGCTTTTAATAGTGTTTGCCCTCTCTAAGTCCTTCTTGTTGTGTGGTTAGGGAAAACCTCCAATGAGAAGTGGGTTCTCTACATGGAAACATACAAATGGTGAATGTGATGCAACAATGCATGCATGTCACAGTTTTGAGTCTTCTTGACTCCAACAAGGCTTAAAATATGAAATGAAAGTAAAGCCCTCACCTTCGTGGGCTGTAGCTTGAAGAAGGAGGTGTTTCCCTAAGGAGAAAATACTCCCACGAAGAAGAGGAAGATGGGTGAAGACTATCCCTAATGCATGCAAGACCCCCAACCCTAGTAGCTCTTCAAAATTTGAAGTGAAAAACGTTGAGCTCCTTCTTTAAACATAACTTTTCCTACAGTTACATGCAAGTCCAAACTTTCTATGAAATTTCAGTTTAGGCTAAATGGACCTAAATTGGCCCAAAATAAATCCAAATCAAAGTGGGTCCAACATGAAAGATGATCTACACGAAAAATTACATAAGAAGCGATTGATAAGATGTCCATATGACGTAAGAACAATTTGTAAAAAGGTCCTCAACTACTTAGGCAAGGTTCGAACCCGACCCAACTACCTATCCAAGACCCAAGCCTAAGAGTTTTTAATTAAATTAGTCCTAACAAAGTTTAATTAGTATAGAATGAGATTAATTAGCATAGATCGTGATTAGTGGAATCTCAGGACCTTACATTATAAGACTCCTCTCAAAAGTACTTTGATAGCTTCATGCTGTCTTTTTCTTTGATGGGCTTCTTTTAATTTTAAAATCAGACCTTCAATGGAAACTTTCACTCTGATGAGTATGGTAGCCTTCTCCCGGATCCAAAGGTGGCTTTCACACATACTATTATGTAGTCTTCTCTTCTTATTCAAGTCAAATTTCTCTCACTCTCTTTTTTCAATGCAAAAGTTTCGAGTTCATATGGAATAGGAAAAGTTAGAAGTTTAATTTATCGAAGGATTTGGCTCAAAATAAAATGGAATGAAGAAACATAATTTATGTAGCGACCCTAACATGGTAGGGATAAGGCTTTGATGATGATGATGACGACGATGATGATGATGGAATAGGAAAAGTTAAGATCTGGGGAGCAAACCTAATCATTATTCATTTCTATACATAATCCCTTTGAGACTTCTACGGACACTCTTCTCTCACTCACTTTTTGAAAGCAAAAATTCTTGAGTTCATATAATATAAGAAAAGATAAGATCTATGGACCACACTAGTCATTATACAGTTACACATATAATCCCCCAAAAATTCCTACGAACACTCAAAGTTGGCCCAAGACCATAGTTTCTTTTCTCTCTCTTTTTTTTCTTTTTTTTTTTTAAGATGAAAGCAAGAGTAAACAATAGGTAGCCTTCTTCAGTTCACCCGAAGCAAGAGTAAACAATAGGTAGCCTTCTTCAGTTCACCTGAAGCAAGAGTAAACAATAGGTAGCCTTCTTCAGTTCACCCGAATTAACTCAATAAGTTTCTGTTGATCAACTCCACCTAGGCAAGTCAAGAAAACTTATAAGCCTAAACTTCGGAAAGTCATCCTAATTTATTGAAAAACTATGAAAATGACATTAAAGCTTCCTTTTCAAAATTTAGAAAGATGTAGACATTTTTCTGTGAAAAAAATAAAGTTTAGTAATCTTTTGTTAGATTCTATCCTTTAGAAAATGTGAAGCTTCATTTTACTTCCTTCGAAAAAAATTTTGAAATTCCGGATTTCTATATATCTTCAAATCGTTTCAATTCTTTTGAAAGCTTTATTTTCTAAAACTGAAAAATAAAAGAAAAACTTCCTAAAACAAAAATAAAAATCCTAAAGCTTGAAAATTTCTCTTAAAATCTAGAAATAAATCAAGAGTGCAAGAATTTTGTCTAAAAGTGCACAAGTGTGCTTGTTCCCTTCCCCTAACCCAAGGTGAGCATCGTCCTCAATATTTATCCATGAAATGAATAATATAAATGAAAGAAATAACATGAGGAAATAAACAACAATACAGAATATAACACAACAAAAAGAAAAGAAAAGAAAAGAAAACCTAAAACTACTAGGTCCAAAATTTTGAATCCACCGGATCCCAAATGAAATTTTCCTCTATTCAATTTACAAGGATTACATGGTAAGATGTAATGTTGAAACAATTAGGCATGGTGAACATGAGGATTGCATATTCCTTGTGAATATGTGTAGAAATTACCACGATGAAAAATTCTTCGTCCCTTAAAAATGGATCTTAGTATTGCACATGAGGAGAGAACATTGAAAAACAAGGTGGTTCATGGTCCTCCTATGCCCATAACTCCTTGAAATGAATTATCCCAAATACAGTTCCTAAACTAGAAATCCTTAACTAAAAACTATCGAATAAAAAAACTTCAAATTAATGAGAAAGATCAAACCACCAATTGCAAAAAAATTAGAAATATGCATAAACTAGAAAAGATGTCATTCACTAAACGAAATAAAATATATGGATTCAGATTCTCACACTTTTGATAATAAAACATTGTTGGTGGAATTAATAGAAAACATAAGAAACACCGCATCATGTGCGCATTGTCACCATGCACAAACACACGATGTGGATCCTAGGTAAGACACCTTGACCACACTAATTGTGTTTCTTAATTAAAACACACCAATACAACCAATAAAATCCAAAGTACTATAACTAAAAAGAAACTACACTTACCCTTGATAGAACCGTACAAGAAAAGCGAAGAGATCCATCCGCAACCAACTCCTTTCTTCATGCAATGTACCAAGGGAAGAGTAGGGAGAGAGATGATGGATTTATGGAAGAGAGAGGTGATGGAAGTGGATTGGATGTGGGATAGAGGGATGGAGAAGAAGGGCTGGAGGTCCACCCCCACCCACCCCCCGCCCCACCTTCTCTTCTTTTATGATTTTTGCACCAAGTTTTCTTATGCAATAAAAAATTTATCTTATCTCTACCAGCTTGAGCAACAAGTTTGCATAGAATCAAGAAGTTTATTTGTTCTTGGAGTGATCTTTTCTAATTCTAAAAATAAAGTTGCAGCAAGAGTCTTGATTTGAATTTGCAACAATGAGAGGGATGCACTTTAGATGTGCAACATGAAGAGAATTTTTACAATCCCGTCTAAAAATATATAGTCAATTTTCCAAGTCCATAAAATTTTCAATTCAACTCCAATCGCGCAACCATGGCCTCCATGGATATCTACTCGAAAAGATCTTTTCAACGGTAGCTAGGTTGCCCCGATCCGACCGGTTTAAGAGTTATGACTGTTTTAATCCATGCTGCCTTGAAAAAAAATGGAAATGACTTTCCTTCCTTACAATAGGACTCTTTTTTATCTTGAATTTGAAAGATAATTAAGAGAGAATTATTTCAAGTGGTAAGCACATATTTGAACCCAAGAGGGATGAGGTGGAGGTCTCTATAGTGGTGGTCTTAATCTTCTTAATTTCAATCTTCATCTCGTTCTTTTGATAAGTTTTCATGATCCTTTTTACTTTGAATTCTTGTGGATAATGAGAGAGGAATTATCTTGAACCTTTTGGAAACATCTTGAACAAGAGCCAAGGAGTGTGGGACATCCCCTAGGGTGTGGGATGCAAGCATGGGGTGACCCATGTGATGTGTGGGTACCATTTCTCTAATTTCTTTTTATTTTCATCAAGGGTCCCATGATGAATATTCTTGCTTGAGAGTGGGCCCCGGTGGGTCTTCTACTTCAATTAGGAACCTTCAAATATTTGGGAATTAAAAGAAAAAGACATTAATTAATGGACTTCATGAATTTATGCTTAAAATGCAGTGGATTGATGATTTATTTTGAAATCAGATATTTGATGTAAGAACATATAAATCATAAATTTCGGTTTAAATCAATTTACCTAACCTAAATTAGTCCGTAAATTAATATGAAATAATGCTATGAATGTTTCTTTTTATGGACTCATCACAAAATCATCCTTTCTATTTGTAATTTTAAGATACACGTTTTTGATACCTTTCTATGATAAATTTTCTATCACCGGACATTTTTCGTTTTCATTATAAAGATCTCCCCTTTTTGGGAAATTTACATATATAATTTTAATATGGCCAAACAACACTTCAACATTGGAAATTCACAGATTTAATCCACTCTTTCTTAAATACATCTCACGCTTTCTTGTAATTACAAATGACACATCCATTAAAATGGTAACATCGAACCTTCCATTTCTAGAAAAGATCCATATATATGAAGTTTTTACAAATGCATCCCTCTCTTTCCAATCAATGGTGAGAATGCAACCAAGCCCCCTCTTCATTTGGTAATTACAAAGATTTTCCCTCTACCTAGTACTAATGGTGGTGGTGAGCCATGCTCAGCTGGCTTAGGCATATCTAGGGCTGGCACTCCTTTCCTTGGGCAGGGTTTCTTCTTCCCACTTGGGTGGGCTCTTTTGGATTCCAACTCCAAGGGCTACGTATCCAAAATAGAAAAAAAAACCCATAATTTTATTATGAAGATAAGATCATTTTATTTTATCTGTGAAGCTATTTTCAAAACATAATTTAAATAAATTAGGCTAACCTTTAATGTTTCAAATATGTTTAGTATTATTCTTGATTAAATTGAATTTTAGAAACATTAAATTAATAATAAGTAATATTTAACTATAAATAGTTGGAATAAGACTTAAATGATAATTATGTATAATATTTAGCTATAAACTTTGTATTTTGCAAATATATACCTAAACTACTCATGCGCCAAGCTATATTGATTAATTTAATCGGCCAAGCTTGAGTCAATCCTCCTGAGACGAGCTCAGGCATTGGTGGAACCAGCGTCAACTGGTGGCCATCCCCTCGGCGTCTTTTAAATTTTTTAAAACCCCGTTTTAGAGATCCAGCCAACTTTGGCTTGTTAGCTAGTTTCGCATAATGGTGAGAGAGAGAGTGTAGAGCGAAATCATTAATTATCGTCTATTCACGACGATGACTGGTTGGCGTGCCCCAACAGTGGAGTAATTTACACGAGACACCTGGAGAGTAAGTCATTAATCAGCGTGGACTTATGACGATGACTGTTTGACGAGTGCAGTACTTTACACGGTAAATTGACCGACAAGCCCAAACAGTCGAGTAATTTACACGGTTAATTGACCCACAGACGTCCATGAAGGTGGAAGAAAAAAAAAAAAAACGTCTATAATGGGGTGCTCAAGTTTGTTTTGTTCCTTCATCCTTTTATTTTTGGTTTTAATGAAATATTTATTTATCAAAAAAAAAAAAGTCTCCTCTAGGGCTGTCAAAGGGCCCAGCCAAGTTAGGTCTGTGGTTGTCCTAATCCTACTCTCAATATCTGTAGGGTCGGGCCTGAGTAAGCAAAAGCTCTCAGAGTGCCTATACTAACAAGGCCCTTACTCTACCCTTGCGGGTCAGGACCGACCAAGGCTAAGTTCATGGCCTCAAAACAAGAAATCTATTATTTAATTTTTTTTTAACACCACTACCAAGTACCGAGTGTCGACTGAGCATTATTTTGTCTAACCTCTATTGAAAAGTGACTACTAATAAAATATTTAGAGAATAGAATCGATCTCTAAAGCTTTTAACATGTTTCTAAAAACTTTATGTTATCGAACAAAGTTATACGTGCTTTTGTGACTTGGGTTCTAGACATATGGTTTTATTTATTTTGTTGAAGAAAGAAAATGGTTAAAGCGTCTGTTCTATCTCATACCTTTCGCAATAATTTTCACTTACCAAATCATTTCAATAGAATCTTTTTTATTTTTAAAAAGCTTAAAACATTTAATTCACTTATGCTTTACAAATTGAAATTATTTTCAATTTAACACTAATCTAATTATTAAGCACTGTTGGGTTTCAGTCACTCAAATAAATGCACCAAAAAATCAATATTAGTTTAGACTTTAGAAATTGGCAGTTATCATCAACTAATTAAATGAATATTCGGATCACCCCATATCGTTGAAGTTATGTATACATAAAAACTACCTTTATAAATTAGTTGGCATCTTAAGTCACTCTATAGAGGAAAAAGTGTGTCCTTATTAACAAGAGTACTACATCCCTTTGCACTAGCAAGAATGAATAAAAATAATATCAAAGTTCTAAATAAAAAAGAAGTAAAACTAATGGATTGGAAGCAACAATGTAAAACTTATTTCTTGTGCACTCAAATAATTAAATAGAGATTAAATGAGCTAAGTATGTGCAAAGATGAGTTTTTAGGGCAGTTTGTAATGGGATATGGAGGGTATGAAATTGCCTTCATATTTCTAAATTTATTACTATTATGTGACAGTTATAGGTGCATTTTAGTGCGAGTATATGTCAATGTATGTATGCATAAATACAAAGATACTATAAAACAGAAAAAGTAGGAGGGCCAGAGCCACAACTGGGCCGGGCTACCACAATCTAAACCCGGCCCTCAAATTTTAGGGCTTGCAAAAATTTGTCCAAGGCTAGCCTTATGGCTTTTCATTAGAAGTAGAAGTCCTCATTTTGAGGGCCTTTTGAGGGTTAGGCCAGACTGGGCCCCTTGTCTCAGGGCTAAAGTAACATGCCTAGTCTCCTCTAAGGCATGATCCTTCAATTCTCAACTAGCAGATGGGGTCCTTGCTTCCAATAGACCATTTAAGTTGAATGGAATGTGCACTATGCATATGTAAGGTTTGAAATTATTACACTCCAAAATCTAAATCACATAAGAATGGCAACTGAATCTATATTGAGTATTGAGATAGTTGCATTTATTAACTTTTGGAATGCATTTTGGGATATCTGAAACTCAAGTTTCACATTATTGCAATAAAGGCCAACTAAACTTTATACATTCTCAGAACATCCAAAAGTAAGAGGCTTTCCGCTTTTCTTTTGCCTAAATGGCATAAGTATATTGAAAAAAGAGGCTTTCTTAGTATTGAAAAAAAAAAAAAAACCAATAGCCAAATGATATTTATCGAGATAAAATCCTACCCTTAACTTTAAAAAAATAATAATAATAAGAAAATAAAAGGAAAACATAGAAAAAAAAAAGTTTATTTGAACCATAGTGTGCCTTCAAAATCTTAAGCACCAGTTTGTTGCAAAAATTACAAAGGAATTTAAGCTCAAATGAGCTCCACCTTAAAGAGGTGAGGGGTGTAGGATAAAAGATACAATGTGGATGTAATCATTACGGTTCTAGGATTTGAATCCCTAGAGTGGTGGTTGGTTATTTATTTTTCACCTCTCCTTAATTCATTTTCCAAGGAGATAATTTGATGGTCATTTATGGAAATTTGCATTTCTTTCGTTCAATCTTTAATTTTAATCATTTTAGAAATAAAAGCTACAATTTTTATGTATTCAACAACACAAGGATCTGCAATACTTTATAAACATTCTCATTTCTTATTAGTCCATTTTTTGTTGTTTAGTGTGACACATTTTTCTTACAAAAAGAAAAAAGAACAAAAGAAATGAGCTTGTTTCCCTCCAAAGAATGGATTTATATTTCCTATGGGAGAGGCATAAATGCAAGAATCCTCTCCCTTACGGAAGCAAAAATTGATAAATTGCATAATCCTCTCATTACATGAACAAGTCTGTGACCTATTTGGATAAATGACGAGTGGAGTAAAGTGAAGTAGATCTCACATGAGGAGTGAAGTGGAGGATGATGTGAGATTAATTCAATCCCTTAAAATTGCAAGTGCATAGTTGTCCTTTCGAGACAATGGCAAGTACAAGTCAATCCCGCATTAAGCACTTTTTGAAATTTCGTTTTTTTTTTAATCTGATTTTTTTACTAACAATAAAAGAAATATGAATCAAAATAAATCAAGATATGAATGAGAAATCAAAATAAAACTACTACACAAATAAACTAATGACAATGATGATAAAAGTTGATCAGAGCAACAAAGAATCCATTAAATGAATTTAATAACCAATCTATGCAATTTAATTTAATCTTTAGTCTCTAAAATAACTCAGATTAGAGCCAACTCAATGTTTATTTTATTTCTTTTTAAAAACCAAATTTTAACAAAAAGAACCCAAGATCTCCATCGACTCATTAAAGTAAAAAGTATTTTAAGCGTCATTTATCAAATTAAGAATAAAATATCAAAAGCATATAAGCCTAAGCATATTTTATCAAAATAAGAATAACTAATCAGCAAAGAATTTATTATGACCATAAAATAGAGGTTTGCTTAAGGTGCGATGATAGATCTATTATTCTAAGCACGCATTATAGAGATATATAAAAGAATAAATAAAAAACATAAATTCAATGTAAAATCACTTAACTTCATCATTGTGCTCCAACCCAGAAATCTACTCCTCCATTGCAAAGAAAACAAACTTCATTGATGTTATCACGGTTAGTACAAGAATTCTCTCAACACTTTTCTAACCTAGTTCTGGAATAAGGCTCCAATACCCAAATTAATTCTCTATTTTTTCTACCCTAGAAAGAGAAGAGAACGAAGAGAGAGGAGAGAGAAGTGGAGAAAGAGAGAGGGCACGGAGAGGGATGAGTCTTGGATGTCCAAGGCTTGGATTCATAGACGGCATGTGTTGCCATTTTTTCTCTCCCTAAATCCTATTTTGTAGCTAGCCCATGTCGAGGTGATGCAAGCTTTCTTCTTTTATCTCTTTTATTTTATCCTTTTTGAAATGGTCTTGTAGTTTCCTTCCTCTTTAGGGAATCTTCCTTTTTTTCTTTTTTTTTCTTTTTTGCTTGACTGGCTCACTGGCCAGCTAGGAGGGGAATTAAAGCACCCACCAGGGATCGATCCCTGGTGGCTGATATGGGAAATGAGATGCTTACCACCAGGCCATCCCTCAAGTCCCTATGGAATCTTCTTTTGACCTTTGGACTTTTGAGAGATTTTTGGAAAGAGATCATTTAGTGATGAGGTGGCCTTCTTTTTTGAAATATCTTGGATTTTTTAAAATCCTTTTAAGTTATCTTGAAAATAATTTAAGATAATGCAAAAAAGGATGGTGGACCCCAATTAATCTTCAATGTTCTTTACTTAAAGAGTGATGGACCCCACCCAAAGGTATGTAACATGGAGAAAATTGCCAATCTTTTCACAATCCCATCTAAAAATATACAGCCAACTTCTTGAGGCCCTAATTTTGTTGTTTCAGCTCCAATTGATGTAATCTTTGCTCCTACAGACATTTAATAAAAAAGAGCTTTCTAAAGGTAGGTAGATTATCCAATTCCAATACTTGGTTTGAGAGTTCTAACTATTTTAATCTATGTTGTCCAAAGAAAATCGAGATTGACTTTCCATTTTTGAATTACTCTTTTTTGACTTTCCTTTCTTGATTCAAAGTTGAATTCTTTCAACAAATTGAGAGTGGACCCCCCTTGACCATCCATGCATGTATGCACATGTGTGCACATATGTTGGGTTCTCATGAAGCTAATCCTCTGAATTTCTTGTATGGTGTGCCCCATATGATCTGCTCACATCGTCCTATACAGTCTAAGCAAACCTTTAAAATATTAAAGAGCCCACATTGCAGTGGGACTGCTAGACATAGTTTTCCTCCAATTGGGACTCTTCGAAGAGAAAATATAAATTTCTAAATTAATGTAGATGTTCTGTAAACTTTGTGAGAATTCCAATGCATAGTTGAAAATGCTCAAAATGATGAAAATAATTGAAATTTCATGCAAATCACCAAATTAAGTCCCTAATTCACACTAATTCATACTAAAATAATGCAATTTCAAGACCTTAACACACCCCCAACCAGCCTTTTGCTTGTACCTTAGCAAAAGTGGTGAAACATAATGAAGTCCTTTGACATAATCTAAGAAAACAAATAACAAAATGTTGAAAGAAAAACCACTTTCAATGGTACACTCGGTTGCATTTAGCATATGCAACAAGCCCTTAAACCCCTATGTTCTCCCTAGTGGATAAGCTGTGCCTCGTAAGGGTTCACAGTGAATCTACCGACAAAATTCTTTTTCAAAAGCAACAAGGTAGAAGAAATTTCTCAAAATAAAATCTCTCCTATTGAATACTTTTGAAATCCAGAATGATCGATGAAATCCAGAATGAATGAAAATTTAGACTTTTCAAAATTCAATCCGCTATTCTATTTTCAAAAAATTTCTCACATTTATACCAAGACTGGTGCACACAATGAAAAATGCATACATCACTATCAATTCTGATTATTTCAGACCAGTGCTACTTAAACAGAATGTTCCTTTAAACCATCCAATCCCTAAGAATCCAGCCAAAATAAACTTCCTCCTCTCAAGGCTACTATGTGTCATGCCCCAATCCTGAGAATTTGGGGATTTGAGTGGGCCCCCAGGGCGTGGATACGTAATCCTATAGAAATCCGTGCCCTGAAGAATTGTACACGAACTCCTACAAGGGAGATTCCACAGGAACGTGTGAGGTATGCTGACACACGTATATCATAACTTATCATAAGCGAAATCCTGCTCAATACTCAGTAATTATCAAGAGCACATGCTTTTTCATAGTTTGTTAACTTTCATAAGTAAACATATAAACATATAGTAGTGTTAAAGTCTTCAATTACATTCCAGGAATACTACTTAAGAGTTTGATACAAAAGGGTCTAAGCATAACATCCCCAGAATACACGCGCTCCGTAAGATGGCTAGTAATAGACGTCGCCATCCATCTACTCGTCTACACCCCGAGGTACCTTTGGGGTAACCTCCGGGGGCGCATCAGTATCCGCGTTGGGACCGGGTTCTAAACTTGCAATACCAAGGGTAACACTGCTAACACGATGGTTAAGCAAGTACTAAGGCATATGAACTAATATAACATAATATATCAACAAGAATAATCACTGAACATGATGCATGAGTGAGGAATTACAGCTTAAATGTCATACATACTGATTAGCAACCACGTTGCTCTATTCTCCCAAAAGGGAGCATGCATATCATATCATATCATATGGGTCGCTAGGGGATCAAGCTAGCTTCCCGAGGAGCACCGACTACTCCTTCGTAAACCTACTGCAGTGGTGTCATACATATACTCAGAGGGCGTAAGCTGAGTGGTGCCGACCCAGATTTAATTGTATCAGTCATATCATACCCTTGGCTAGCAAGCTCACACTCATTAGAAGCTCTGGCCTGTCAGACACACGCTTGTTAGAAGCTCAGGTCTGAATTGCCTCAGGTTTTGCTAGAGGAAGCAGTTCATGTTGAAGGTGGTGTGATGTAGCAAAATGCATGTGTTCGGATTGAAAGATTACTACTCATCCTATATTAATTGGCCCATGATTCCCAAGAACATTCAACACGACGTACTCATAAGAATTCGGGTGTCATTGTGTTACCGTGTCTTGGTATTGCCTTATAGGCATACGGGACACCCTCTTATGCCAACATCCATGACTTGCTATTGGGAGATCATTCATAAGTTATTCATTCCTTTCAATACATAATTACCAATGGCCAATGTGGAGGTGTGGAAGGTACCAATACTAAGGCCCTATAAGATCATTGAAGGTTCCTAACATCCTACATTCACTGGGTTTTTACGGCTTAGCCGTATACAAAGCTACGGCTCAGCCGAGTGGTTCATGCTCCTTGGAAATTTTCAGGCGCAGTTACGGCCCAACCGTATGTTGGCCTACGGCTTAGCCAAGCTAAGCCTACGGCTAGGGTATGGGGAGGTTACGGTGTAGCTGTAATATATTCCACGGTGCAGCCGTGTGCAAACTGTAGAAGAAACCGGGTTCCATGAGCTCTCTGGAAAGCTCACTGTAGGAAGACCTACGACTTGGGTATGGGCTGGATACAGCTTAGCCGTAGTACATTTCACGATGCAGCCATGGGTGAGCCGTAGTTCAAAATCCCATTCTACTGCTCCCTGGACTTTGAGCCGTAAATGCTCACGGCTTAGCCGTTGCTTCGCCGTAAGCTTCATAATCAGTTCTGTCGCTCAATTTCTGTACGGAATCAACACAGAACTGACTTGTAAGGAAATTCTAAGGCTCAATTGAAGTGTTATTGAGAGTATCCCATACTCACACACCCTCCTATTCCCTTCTTGGAATTCTAACTTAATGCACACCAATACACACCACATTCATATCGATTAAAACAATGAAGGGGAATACCTGAAATTGAAAATATGAAGAGCTGGTTCAATACACAATAACTTAGTCATTCATGCAACACATATGACTCTAATACTTGAATTTTCACCAGTGTTAGCTCTTCCAATTCTTTCTTGTTGAGTGCTCAGAGGAAACTCTCTAAACTGAAATGGGTTCTCTACAAGTAAAGCATGCAATGAAGAATGAGGTTTAGATTCATATGCATGCCATGTAGTTGAGTCCTTATGACTCCAATAAACCCTAAATGACTGAATGGAAGCAATCCTTCACCTTATACTGCTGTAGTATGGAAGAAGATCGTGATACTAAGAAGGAGATACCGAAGAAGAAGAAGAAGAAGAAATAGAAGAACGGATGGAAGCTATTGGTGTTGCATGCAAGCTCTATCTCCTCCTTTTCCAGCTCTAGGGTGAATTGAGAGAAATGAAATGAAGTGGCTCCAGCAACCGAAAGAAAACGAGGAGGAAAAATGCATGCTGAATCTCTTTTTCAACTTAAAACTTCCTACATTTAACATGCAGGTCCATAGGTTCTACAAAATTACAGTTTAGGCCTAGTGCACCTCAATTGGTCCAAGACGAGTTCAGATTTAATTGAGCCCAACACCAAAGATGATCTACGCGAAGAATTACACGAAAAGCAATGGACGAGGTGCAAGGAAAAATTACGAAAAGGCCCTTAACTACTAAAGTGGGGCCGAACTCCGCCCAACCCCCTATCCAAGGCCCAAACCCGATAATCTTTAGATTAAATTAGCCTTAATCGAGTTCAATTAATATAGAACGAGCTTAATTAACGTAAATCAAGATTAGTGGGATTCAGGACCTTACATCCTCCCACACTTAAGATCATTTGGTCCTCTGAATGTAACATACCTGGGGTAGTAGCTCTGGATATTTCGCCCGAATTTGATCTTCAAGTTCCCAAGTGGCATCTTCCTGTCCATGGTGCTCCCATAACACCTTAACCCATTTGATCGTTCGTGTACGCAGCACCTGTTCCTTAGTGTCAACGATACGAAGCAGCCATTCTTCATAGCTCACATCAAGCCTCATTTGCACGTCGTCCAACTCAAGGACATGTGAAGGATCTGGGAGGTACTTCCTGAGCATCGACACATGGAACACATTATGAACTCCCGCAAGCGGGGGTGGTAGCTCCAACCGATAAGCTAAATCTCCCACTCTACTCTGTATCTCAAAAGGTCCCACAAACCGTGGAGCAAGCTTACCCTTTTGGCCAAACCTAATGATACCCTTCATTAGGGAAACTTTCAAGAAAACTTTGTCCCCCATTTGGAACTCGAGGGGCTGGTGGCGATTATCTGCATAACTTTTCTGGCGTGATCGTGTAGTTTTCAATCTATCTTGCACCTTTTCCGCCGTATCCGCCACCAGGGTGGGTCCATGGAAACTCCTAACCCCAACCTCTTCCCAACAGACAGGCGTACGGCACTTACGTCCATACAAGGCTTCAAATGGAGCCATTCCGATGCTTGTGTGAAAGCTGTTATTATATGCAAACTCGCATAAGGAGAGGTGTTCATCCCACTCCTTTCTGAAGCCCATTATGCTAGCTCATAGCATATCATCTAGGGTCTGTATCGTTCGCTCCGATTGCCCATCTGTCTGAGGATGGTAAGTCGTGCTTAAACTGAGTTTGGTGCCTAAGGACGTCTGGAAAAACTGCCAAAAGGAAGACACGAACCTACTGTCTCGATCAGACACAATTGAAACTGGAGTACCATGTAGCCGTACAATCTCATCAATGAAGATCTTGGCCATCTCCTGAAATTTCATCCCTTTCCTGATGGGAATGAAGTGGGCTGATTTCGTTAGTCGGTCGACAATCACCCACACTACATCATGGTGCTTACTTGTTCGGGGTAGCCCTGAAACAAAATCCATCGTGAGATTCTCCCATTTCCACTTAGGAATCTACAGGGGATGTAACAAACCAGGAGGCTTCTTGTGTTCAGCCTTCACTTGTTGGCAGGTAAGGCATTTTTCCACAAAGCCCGCTATATCCCTTTTCATGTTATTCCACCAAAACCTGCCATATAAATTCCGGTACATTTTTGTACTCCTGGGGTGTATGGAATATCGAGCATGGTGTGCTTCAGTCATAATTGCCCTTTTCAAGTTATGATTTTGAACTGCTGGAACACAAAGCCGATCTCTAAAGTATAATACACCGTCTACCATCCTAAAATCAGGTTTCTCAGATATGTGGTCACGAATCTTGACAAACTCCGGGTCTTCAAACTGCCTCTCCTTGATTTGTTGAATTAAGGTGGGTTCAAAGACTGACATAGCCACTAACATGACCTTACCATCTACGAATTTGACGTCCACATCTAGATCTCCGAATTCCTCTACTAGAGACCATTCACCACACAAGGCGGCCAACTCGGTGGTGGATTTCCTGCTTAAAGCATCAGCCACTACATTCCCTTTCCCAGGGAAGTATTTAATTGGAAAATCATAATTTTTTATAAATTCCAACCACCTGCGCTGTCTCATGTTAAGATCATGCTATGAAAACAGATACTGGGGACTGCGATGGTCTCTATGGACTTCAAATTTCTCTCCATATAAATAATGTCTCCACATCTTCAGCGCGAAGACTATTGCAGCCAATTCTAAATATGTGTGGCATAGCTCTTCTCATGTTCCTTCAATTGTCGAGATCCATATGCTATTACCTTTCCATTTTGCATGAGTACGCATCCTAGCCCAATCCCCGAAGCATCTGTATAGATAACAAATCCGCCACTCCCTTCTGGTAGGG
Source organism: Sextonia rubra (assembly GCA_037013555.1). NCBI lineage: Eukaryota > Viridiplantae > Streptophyta > Magnoliopsida > Laurales > Lauraceae > Sextonia > Sextonia rubra. The sequence goes on from JASUAD010000008.1 coordinate 15,309,587, forward strand.
ATAAGATCAGGGCTAAGGTTAATTTCTCCTTAAGGAGTTTGAAACTCGACTCACACTCAGCGGACCAAACAAATGGCTCATTCTTCCGGGTCAACTTTGTCAAAGGTGCAACTATTTTGGAAAAGTCCTTCACAAACCTTCTATAATAACCTGCCAGGCCAACAAAGCTTCTAACTTCTGCAACGGTTTTAGGACTCTGCCAAGTAGTTATAACCTCGATCTTAGCTGGGTCTACTGCAAGCCCATCCTTTGAAATTATATATCCCAAAAAGGCAACTTGTTCCAGTCAGAATTCACACTTGTCTAGTTTGGCATATAACCGATGGTCCCTTAGCAATCGCAGAGAAGTCCTCAAATGTTCCACATGCTCGTCCTTGGTCTTGGAGTATACCAAAACATCATCAATAAAAATTACCACGAACCGATCAAGATATGATGAAAAGATTTTATTCATCAAGGCCATAAATACTGCGGGTGCATTTGTCAATCCAAAAGGCATAACCAAGAATTCATAATGCCCATATCTTGTCCTGAAAGATGTTTTTGATGTATCTTGGTCCCTAACTCGCAGCTGATGATATCCGGACCTGAGATCAATCTTAGAGAAATGTGTCACACCCTGTAATTGATCAAACAATTCATCAATTCTAGGCAGTGGATATTTGTTTTTAATTGTCACCTGGTTCAACTACCGGTAACCAATACACATCCTGAGGGTGCCATCCTTCTTCTTCACAAATAAAACCGGGGCTCCCCATGGTGATGTGCTAGGACAAATGAACCCCTTATCCAATAAGTCCTCTAACTGTACTTTCAACTCACGTAACTCTGCCGGGGCCATTCTATACGGAGCCTTAGAGATGGGAGCAGTACCAGGTACTAGCTCTATAGTAAAATCCACTTCCCTAATTGGAGGAAGGCCAGGTACTTCATCCGGGAATACATCAGGGAATTCACGAACCACGGGTATTTCTTCTAGTTTCTTAAGGGCTTTCTTCTCCACAATAAAAGCAATATACCCTACACAACCACTATGGATTAGTCTTTCCGCTCGAAGTGCTGAAATCAATCTGGTGTTCGAACTCTTCTTGTCACCTTGGAACACAGCACTTGGGCCATCTTCACTCACCCTTACGGTAACAGTCTTACGGAAACAGTCGAGATAGGCCATATATTTGGTCAACCAATCTGTGCCTAGGATTACATCGAAATCGTGCATGGGTAACACGATAAGTTCTGCTGGGAGAAGAACTTCTCCAATGAGAACTCGACAACCAGGGCAATAGTCATCACAAGTTACCCTCTTACCAACCAGAGTGATAACACTCAACACATACAACAACTGTGCTGGCAATTCCCGTATCCTACCAGAGAATCGAGGTGAGATGAAAGAGTGTGAAGATCCTGAATCAAACAACACTTTAGCTTCAATGCCACAAACAGAAACCTTACCGACAACCACATGTTCCTGTTAGATTTTGTGGACTCAATCCATCAGTTGATGTAATAAATTGATTAATTTCTTTATTTATCAATAAAATCATGCTTTACTTTCATGAGATGAATATTATTTTACTACTTCATACACATGACCAATACATATGACATAATGGTTCATGAGCTGAACCGGGTCCCATTAGTATATTAGATGTGATATATGTGCATGGATGAGATCCACACGCGGGAGATATATGTCACAAATCTTATACTTAAATAGCTTCACAACCAGTAATGAGACTGGGCATCTCATTTGATAAGGTTGCAGCACTTTGATCACTATGAGATAGTGTGATTTGTCTCGATCATCAGAATGTAAGATTCTGGATCACAGTGCTGGTACATTGGATGTATTGAAGGACCATGAGATGCACCTTATGGAATTCCATCTCAATAATAAGGTATGCTCTCATAATTCCCTAACAATAGGCTCTCAATCCTGAGACATTGATGAACTCAAATTTCTATCTATTCATTTGCTTTGAGTCACCAATGAGTGAGGCCGACTATAGGTTAACACCTCGGTGTCTTGGGTATGTGGTAGTAGAACTGTGGGAACATTAAATAATCAATATGGAATCTATCTCTATTATCCTCTTGTGCCAATTAATAGATTTGTCATTAGTAAGTGCGCACCCATCTCAATTAAGAGTTAATTGGATGGTACTGATGATTACTATGATTAATTGGGGCTCAAGGATAATAAGATGTGGAACTTAGATTGGAAGAGACAGATTTATTCCAATTGGTCCACGGATATTGATAAAGGGGCCTACTTGTGGTAATTGGGAAGTTTAGGGTCTTCATTGTAATTTATTCCTAAGACTGGAGTGCAATTGCATTTATATAGTGGTGTTATTTACAATTAACTGTGGGCCCGGATTGCACATGAGATGTGGGGTTGCGGTGTTCCAGTTGGAGCTAGCTTTCTAAGGAATCCCTAGTGGTCCCCACACTAGCCCAAGATATTTGAAAATACTAACTGACTTGAACTCTAGAAAGAAGAGTTTGGAAAGGAGAAAGTTGCTAATTGCTTTGGAAGTAAGACTTCTATTTCAATTAGACAAGGGAGAGATTTGAAAGTCTATAAAATCTCTTGGACGTCCAATAAGACTCTCTCTCACGCCCAAAACCCTATTCGTGCAAGAGTTGCACGAGTTTCTCTCTCCTTCTCTCTTCTAGTTCCTTGGAGTTTCGAGTTGGGATTTCTCCCGAAGATTCCACCACTCTTCTTGAGAAAAGAAATCCAATTCGGGTCATAGCGTGGAAGACTAAGAGGTGTTGAAGATTCTCATCATCAAGTAGAGTCGCAACTTCTCCATTAGAACACTGCGGATCTCCAAAGGTATGATCTACTTCTTTCATGTCGTAGATTATTGTGGATATTTAGTGCTATTTGATTCTATCTTTTAGATAGAATATTTACTGTACATGGTCACGAGATTGAGGGTAATGCATCCTGGATTGGGCTTTGGTCTTATGGATAGTTGATCCCTGTGTCAAGTGGGTCAAAAGTTTTGAAAATCTATCCACGAGACTCACCTACTTCCAACAGTTCCGCCACCTCTGCTTCTTCTTGTGTCAATGCATAAGCGCGGCCTTGCCTTTGGGGTTGGTGTTGCTGTCCTTGTCTCTGCTGTCCTTGACCTTGCCGTGTCTGCCCTTGGCCTTGCCTCACTGGCTGTTGCGGCGGTTAGGCACAGGATGTGTTGCCTTAGAAGGCTGCTGATACTGCTGCTGCTGCGAGGCTTTGCTAAATTCCTTCTGAAAGTGCAACAGCTAGATCTCACCAAGTCCTAGAGGGGGGGGTGAATAGGGCTATTAAAATTTCTTTCCAAAAAAGGTGTTATAAGTGTGCAATAATTACAATTAAGAGTCCACAAGCAAGATCAAGAGAGATGCTCAAAGTTGTGTGTGTTGACAATGTATAAAAATGCTAATCTAATAGGGAAGATATAACTTAAAGAGATAATCAACACAAGTAGAAAGGACATAAGGCATCCACCACACACAACAAGCAATAAACACAGTAATTTATAGTGGTTCGGTCCTAGACCTACATCCACTCTCAAGAGCAATCTCTCTTGGTTCCACTAAGTATGAGGTACTTACATGACAAACACCTCTTGCAACAATTTTTTGATCCGGTGGTTTGTCTTCCACCAACTGGATTTTTGATCAGGTGGTTGATCCTTGATTTAGTCCACCAACTATAACAATTTTGATGCGGTGGTTTGTCTTCCACCAACTACAGCAAAGAAAATTGAAATATAGAAGAACACCCAAACAAGAAATTGTATACCTTAGTTTTGAGTGGTGCTCTTGATGCTTGAAAGACTGCCTCCAAGCTTTGACCTCTTGTTCTTGCTCCTTGGTGATGAGGATCTTCAGATGAGTGTTCAGCTAAGGGAAGAGGTTTTAAGAGGGTTTGGAAGGCTAAGAATTTCTCATATTGAAAGAAGTCTTTCCTAAATGACCAACTACTCTTCTTAGAACAATAATGGCACTTTAAGAGTTGTAGAGTAGGTGGTTGTGAGAGCTTTTAGTATGGTTTTACTAATGATGCAAAAGCTCAGCTATGCTGGAGATTTTCTCAGTTTAAAGTCTGTAGTTGGAGCAAAGGAGAGGTCCTCTTTAAATACAGAAAAGCTCCAACGGTTAGATCTACGGCTAAGAACAAAAAGGCCTACGGCTTAGCCGTATGCTTTGACAACATCTAACGGCTAGTTTGACCAGATTCAACATTATTCCTTCTAACGGTTAAGCTTACGGCTTAGCCGTAAATCCTTATACGGCTTAGCCGTAAGCACCTTTCAGCCTAGCCGTGGGTCAGTCGTAAGCTGAAATCTCCCAAAACTGCTCTCTAGAAAGTGGCCCGTAAACTTTATGGCTTAGCCGTGAATCATACTACGGCTTGGCCGTGAGGCATTACGGCTTGGCTGTAAGATCAACCGTAGGCATTATATGGCCAAGAGCACTCTCTGGACAGTAGCCCGTAGATTTTACGGTTTAGCCGTGAATTACACTACGGCTTAGCCGTATCCCTTTTTCGGTGCAGCCGTAGGGTCAGCCGTAGAACAAAAAACTCAAAATATTCTCTCTGGAGAGTGAGCCGTAGAATCTACGGCTTAGCCGTGGTCCAAGCCGTAGTACACAGACAGGGTGTTTAGAAACCCTTTTTCCTATTCTATTTTTACGGACAATAAGGGTCAATGTTACCTTATCCCTTGGCACTCATAGAGGATCTTCTTGATTGATCTTGATCTTCCTTGAACTTGCTTGATCTTCATTGATAAACCTCGAGCTTCCTTGATCTAGCTTGATCTTCATTGAAGTAACTTGATCTTCCTTAGAGCAAGACTAGACTTGGGTCACGTAATTGACAACACATTCTTACAATGATACTAACAATCCCCCCCTTTGTCAATTTCGTGACAAAATTACACATAATGAAGAAGATACAACATTTTAGCTCAACAAAAAGATACAACAAGTGTTACAAGACTAAATACACCTTAACCAAACAGATCTACATAAGTTCTGAAAGTTCAACACATTGAGGCTCCCCCTTTGAAGATGCTTAACCTGCAAAAGTCTGTAAACACAATTTGCTAGAAAGGTGGGAGGTTAGAAAGCTCCCCCTGAAGGTATGCATATAATTCTCCCCCTTTTTGGCACAATATTGACAAAGAGATATACAATAAGCACCACAACCATAAAGCATAAAGAAGGGCATAAAGAAAAACAAGTGCACACAAAGAGAAGCAACTGCGAAATAATGGCCATATTATATTAGAAAATAGGTGCAGTACAAGGCAAACACATGACAATTTCCAAAACACAGAAAGAGTGCATCACCCACAATGACAAAAAAATGTAACTAATAACATATCCAAGGTGAAGCACAGCCAATGTCAAAAATACATAAAGAATGCAGTGCCAACAAAACACATAACAGAACATCAATCAGAAGGAGGAGAGGGGGAAGAAATCGCCACATCGTCTCTCCGGCAGCTTTTGGAGATCTTTGAAAGGTATTGAAAGGATTTCTTCAATAGCTTCTCCATCTTTATTTGCCATTGTTCGAGCGCTGCCAACCGAGCTTCAAAAGAAGTAGAGGAAGAAGCCGAGGGAGGAGTCGGAACCGGTGAAGCAGTAGAGGGTGCGGTAGGAGGAGGCCCATCCGGTGAGTCTTCTTCATCCCCAGAGTCATGATAACGGGGACCAGCCGCTTGTTGCTTGGGGAAGCGCATGTTTTGAATATTGACAGTGCCAAAGGTGGGGTGAAATTCAGGAGCTTCATCAGATGGTAAATTGACCCCACAGTGAGAGGCAAGGCGAGTCATGAGATATCCAAACACGCAAGCATTGGTGCCCCGACCTGGACATAGCCAGAAACGAATGATGGAAGCACAAATAAGAGACGGAAGGCACACTTTGACTCCCATATGGACAGAGTAGAGGACATTAACCATGAAAGGGGTCAGGTCAGAGAAATTGCCCCTCTTAGGAGAGATATTACACGTGAAGATTACATGCAGGATCCGGTAGTGAGGAAGCAAGGAAGCTGCAGGGAGGAAGCCCTTGTCCTTCCAAGGGATGGTCTCGCCACATAGAGCAAAAGTGGCAATTTGTTTTTCCACGTCGGAGAGAGAATCCTTGAGGACCGAAGGGTGCACATCAGAAAGAGGAACACAAAGAAGGGCAGAAATGATGGCAGGAGTGATGGTATTGGGGCCATCAATGAATTCAATCTCAAAAGAGAGAGAGTCTAATGATACCGTCTTGATGGATGCATACATGGTTCGCATAATCGATGGGAAGCCAGGACCACCCCATTTTAGAATATTTTCCCACCCAACCGTGGTGAGGAGGGTATGAACTCCATAAGTTTCAATAGCAAGGATATTGACATTTCGTTCCACATTAATTAGACGGGAGAAGAAGGACCTATCTCGAGTGGGTTCCCGTGGAGCCAAAACTCGAGGAGAGGGTGGAGAGCTCTGTCGAGGTCTAGAAGAGCTTCCCGAGGCTCGGGGCCTCTTACCGGCGGGGTAAGCATTTTTGTTCCTGGGAGGCATAGTAACAGAGGAAGGAGGAAACCCAACAAAAAAAGAAGAAGCACACAATCGACAAAAAGGAACCGAGCACAGAGAAACGAAAATACACGAACTGAAGCAAACAAGAATCGAGGAAGAAGAGAACAACACGGAGAAGGGAGAGTATACCTTGAAGGAGAAGGCCAGAAGAGGAAACATGAAGAAGGGAGAACCAGAGACCTAGGGCAGAAGAATAGAGCAGGCGCAATGAATAAGAAAGAAACGAAGGGACAGCCTTAAGTACACATCGGCGCGCAGAACGAGGGCAAAAATAACCCTGTACGGCTTAGCCGTAGAGTATTTTACGGCTGAGCCGTAAACCCAGATGGTTGAGCCGTAGGGTAAAATTTTGCGCAAATACGGGTTAACCGTAAAGAGGTTACGGCTTAGCCGTGAAATGACTTAGGCTTAGCCGTAGGTCTTGGGCAAAACACAATTTATTCCAAACAGCAAACACCAATCGATTTCCTCAAATTTTCAAATTTTAAAGCATCTAGGGGTTTGGTCAAGATGTCTGCAAGTTGATGTTCAGTCTGAATATATTAAAGCTCAATGATACTTTCTTCGACCAATTCCTTAATGAAATAATGTCGAATATCAATGTGTTTGGTGTGAGAGTGCTGGACCGGATTTTTAGAAATATGTTTGGCACTGGTGTTATCACAATACAAGCTCATTATTTCTTGTTTAATGCCATAGTCCATAAGCATCTGCTTCATCCACAAGAGTTGAGAACAGCAGCTATATATTCAGCCTCTACAGTGGAAAGAGATATAGAATTTTGCTTTTTACTATGCTAAGCTACTAGACAATTTCCAACTAAAAACAGCCGCCACTTGTGGATTTTCTATCATCTAAGTTTCATGCCCAATCAGCATCTGAGTATCCAGCAATTAAAGATGATGAGTCATGAGGATACAACAGACCATATTCAGTTGTATCTGCAATGTACTTAATGATCCTTTTTACAGCAGTTAGATGAGATTCTTTCGGATCTGATTGATATCGTGCACATGCTCCCACACTAAATGCTATGTCTGGTCTACTTGCAGTAAGGTATAACAGGCTACCGATCATACTTCTATATAGGCTAGAGTCAACCCCTTTACCATTAGCATCTTTAGTAAGTTTGATGGTTGTACTCATTGGGGTTTTGACATGTTTTCCAGCCATTAGACCAAATCGTTTTACCAATTCTTTTGCATACTTGGACTGGGAAATGAAGATACCATCACGTAATTGTTTGACTTGTAAACCTAAGAAGAAATGCAGTTCGCAACCATACTCATTTCGAATTTAGATTGCATTAGATTAGTGAACTGAGCAGTCAATTCATTACAAGTGGAGCCAAAGATAATATCATCTATATATATTTACTCTATTAAAACTGACTTTCTTGTCTTTTGGATGAAAAGAGTTTTATCAACACTACCTCTTTGAAAATCATTAACTAACAAGAATTTTGTCAATCTTTCATACCAAACACGTAGAGCTTGCTTAAGACCATACAGAGCTTTCTTTAATCTAAACACATGATTAGGGAATTTTGTGTCTATAAAACCTTTAGGTTGTTCAACATACACTTCCTCATTCAAAATTTCATTTAGGAAAGCACTTTTAACATCCATTTGATACAATTTGAACTTTAAAAAGCAAGCTATAGATAATAAAATCCTAATTGATTCTAAACGGGCAACTAGAGCAAAGGTCTTATCAAAGTCAATACCTTCAATTTGAGAGTATCCCTGCGCTACCAACCTAGCTTTGTTCCTAACAATGACGCCATTTTCATCAAGTTTATTTTTGAAGATCCATTTATTACCTATCACATTTTTATCCTTTGATTTTGGAACTAGGTACCAAACATCACTTCTTGTAAATTGGTTCAATTCTTCTTGCATTGCTTTTATCCAATCACTGTCTGAAAAGGCTTCATCAACGCAGGTAGGTTCTAAAACAGAAGTAAAGCACAGGTGACTCATAATGTTCTCCAATTGTTTCCTAGTTTTTATACCTGTTAGAGGGTCACCAATAATCTGATCTATAGGATGATCTTTTACATTCACCAAATTTTCAGTGGAAGTAAGTACATCAGTTTTTACTGCGGATCGTGTGGGTTCAGTCATTGAGGGAACTTCCACTTCATCAACATCATCAGAAATTGTGGATTCATCATCTACAATAACATTTATTGACTCTTGGATGACTCCGGTTCTCATATTTAGAACACGATAGGCACGACTCCGTGTTGAATAGCCTAAGAATATACCTTCATCACTTTTTGAGTCAAATTTACTCAGTTGTTCTCTATCCTTTAACATGTAACATTTACTTCCAAAGACCTTAAAATATTTCACATTTGGTTTCTTCCCATGCCACAATTCATAAGCTGTCTGATTTGTACCAGTCCTAAGATAAACTCGGTTGATGATGTAGCAGCTGGTATTAACAGCTTCGGCCCACAAGTCTTTAGGAAGATTCTTACTATGAAGCATGATTGTGGCCATGTCTTGAAGAACCCGATTCTTTCTTTCAGCTACCCCATTTTGTTGTGGAGTTTTAGGTGCTAAATATTCATGATGAATCCCATGTTTCTCACAGAATTTGTCAAATTGATTATTTTCAAATTCTCCACCATGATCACTTCTGATTCGGGCTACTGAAGTGCCTTTTTCAATTTGAATTTGTTTTACAATCCTTTTAAATTCTCCAAAGGCTTCAGATTTTTCTCTCAAGAATGCAACCCAAGTGAATCTAGAGTAATCATCTACCATGACAAGAAAGTACCTTTTCTTACCTCGACTCTCTCTTTTAGTTGGTCCAACCAAGTCCATATGAATAAGTTCTAGAGGTTAAGAAGTTTTCATAGCATTCACCATTTTATGGGCACTTCTAATTTGTTTTCCTTGAAGGCATTCTCCACAGATCATCTTTTCTTGACTACTGATCTTGGGCAGTCCTTCAACATATTTGTTTAGATGGGATAAGTCCCTGTAGTTTACATGCCCAAGTTTTTGATGCCACAACTTAGCTTCATCAATACTAGTTAATAAGCAAGAAGCGGATGATGAAGTATTTGATTTTCCCACCACATAACAGTTGTTGGTAGTTCTAAGACCTCTTAAGATTATCTTTCCATTCCTTGAGATCTCACAACTATGACTACTAAAGTTCACAGCATAGTCTTTATCACAGATTTGAGATATGCTAAGTAAATTATATTTCAACCCATCAACACACAGAACATTCTCAAAAGGTGGTAGGTTTGGAACATTTAAAGTTCCTTTACCAATAATTTTTGCAATACTGCCATCACCAAAAGTAACCGTGCCTCCATCGAATTCAATCATTTTAGACAAACATGATTTATCACCAGTCATATGTTTTGAGCATCCATTATCCATATACCATCTTGATTGTTATGCAGCTTTAAAAGCTGTGTGGACCACTAGATTATTGTTTTTAGGTATCTACTTAAGTGTACTAGTAGTGGGGATCACAATTGGCTTTTGATGTTTCACTTGAAAAGTTTTATGTTGGGGAATAAGAATGTTTGCTCCAATTTTTGCTCCATCCTTTTTGTATATTTCAATGTTTTCTTAACTTCTGGACTTTTTTTAACAGATTATCCATCTTTTGGTTCAAGGGGAACTTGTTTATTTGAGACTTCAGCATTTTGTTTTCCAGTTCCACTTTCTTAGAAGTGTTTTTCTCATTTTTTGGACTAATGTTATAATGAATTTTTCTCAACTTGCACTCCATTTTGAAATGACCTCTTTTTCCACAATAATGACAGATGACATTTGATGAAACAGTATGAGTACTAATAGATGCCTTATCCAAAGTGTTTTTAACACTGGTATCTTCCATCTTTAAAGCACTTTTGACAAAGACAGTTCCAGAACTTGGAGACTGATTAACATTTTTGTCATATCCAAGACCAGTCATATCCTTATAAGTTTTTCCAATTTTGAATAGTCTAATGTATTTCTCATCATTTTGGGTAAATCTGTACTCATACTTTTCTTTATATCATTTCAGAATAGTCACTTCATTGTGGAGAGCATTATTTTCTTCTTTTATTTTCCAAACTGTTTTTTCATTTTCTCTTAATTTGATTACATTTTCTTTTTCTGTTGATAACTGGGCTTTTATACTTTCAAGTTCTTTGATTAATTCCTCTTTTTCAATATTAATACTATCAACCTTTTCTTTTAAATTCTTAATTTTGTTTTGTTGTTTGCTTACAGTTTCAATGAGTTTACAGGTTCCCTCATAAAGGAGTTCATAGGAATCCGTGGTGTTGTCATTATCCTCATCACCTGAATTTTCATATTCACTCTTTGACTCACTTCCTAAGATTTCTTCATTCGATATTTCAGATTTAATCATTTCCTCAGAGAGATTGAATGTTGTAGTGGTAGCCATCAGAACTGTATATTTGTCTGATTCATTTTGATGTGATTCATCTGAGTTAGAATCTGATTCAGATGAATCATCCCAAGTGGCTACTAGATTCTTCTTTTTGGATTTTCCTTTTAGTGGACAATCGGTGGATATGTGTCCAAATTTCTTACACCTGTAACACATGGGCTCCTTATGCTTACTTCTAAAGAGGGAACTCGACCGACCTTTGTATTTATCATTAATGTTTTCATTTTTATAATCTTTCACTCTCTTTTTCTTAAATTGTTTCAAAAATCTTTTAGCCAAAAGGGCCACATCTTCATCCTCGTCATTACTAGTTATCCCTATGTCATCTTTAGAGTAAGATGTGTTATGAGAGGTGATTAGTGCAATTGATTTCTTTTTGTCATTGTTAAATTTGAGTTCAAAGGTCTGAAGGGATCCCACTAAATCTTCAATTTTCATTTGTTCCGAATCCTTGTGTTCTTCTATAGAGGTTACCTTGGGATGGAATCTTTCCGGAAGTGATCTCAAGATTTTACTACAAACTTTACCTTCCAGAAGAGTTTCCCCAAGAGCCCACATTTCATTTACAATTTTCATGAGCTTAGTATGAAAGTCCGTAAACATTTCATTTTCTTCCATGCGAATGTTTTCAAACTGACTTGTGAGCATCTGAAGTTTAAATCTTTTGACAACAGAGGTACCCTCATAAGTAACTTCAAGGATTCTCCAGGCCTGTTTTGCAATAGTGGTTGTCATGATCTTTTTAAAGTCTTCTTGATTCATGGCACACACTATAGCATTATAAGCTCTAGCATTATTTTGTCTAAGAAGTAGCTGAGCAGTAGACCATCTTGATGGATCCAATGGTCTAGTAGTTGTGACACCATTTGTATTCACTTCTTCAGTGGGTTCCGTCCAGCCTTTCTCTATAGCCTCCCAAACAGCCCAGTCCATGGATTTCAAAAATGCTGTTATTCGGGCTTTCCAGAAGGCATAATTTGTTCCATCAAAGAAAGGAGGCCGGGTGATAGAGCTTCCTTCAAGATTCATGGTGAATCTATCAAAAGATGGATCTACTTCAGGTTATTACACCCTTAAGAAGGAACCCGCTCTGATACCAATTGAAAGTGCAACAGCTAGATCTCACCAAGTCCTAGAGGGGGGCGGTGAATAGGGCTATTAAAATTTCTTTACAAAAAAAGGTTTTATAAGTGTGCAATAATTACAATTAAGAGTCCACAGGCAAGATCAAGAGAGATACTCAAAGTTGTGTGTGCTGACAGTGTATAAAAATGCTATTCTAATAACGAAGATATAGCTCAAAGAGATGATCAACACAAGTAGAAAGGATATAAGGCATCCACCACACACAATAAGCAATAAACACAGTAATTTATAGTAGTTCGGTCCTAGGCCTACATCCACTCTCAAGAGCAATCTTTCTTGGTTCCACTAAGTATGAGGTACTTACATGATAAACACCTCTTGCAACAATTTTTTGATCCGATGGTTTGTCTTCCACCAACTGGATTTTTGATCAGGTGGTTGATCCATGATCTAGTCCACCAACTACAACAATTTTTGATGTGGTGGTTTGTCTTCCACCAACTACAGCAAAGAAAATTGAAATATAGAAGAACACCCAAACAAGAAATTGTATACCTTAGTTTTGAGTGGTGTTCTTGATGCTTGAAAGACTACCTCCAAGCTTTGACCTCTTGTTCTTGCTCCTTGGTGATGAGGATCTTCAGATGAGTGTTTAGCCAAGGGAAGAGGTTTTAAGAGGGTTTAGGAGGCTAAGAATTTCTCAGATTGAATGAAGCCTTTCCTAAATGACCAACTACTCTTCTTGGAACAATAATGGCACTTTAAGAGTTGTAGAGTAGGTGGTTGTGAGAGCTTTTAGTATGGTTTTACTAATGATGCAAAAGCTCAGCTATGCTGGAGATTTTCTCAGTTTAAAGTCTGTAGTTGGAGCAAAGGAGAGGTCCTCTTTAAATACAGAAAAGCTCCAACGGTTAGATCTACGGCTAAGAACAAAAAGGCCTACGGCTTAGCCGTATGCTCTAACAACATCTAACGGCTAGTTTGACCAGATTCAACATTATTCCTTCTTACGGTTAAGCTTACGGCTTAGCCGTAAATCCTTATACGGCTTAGCCGTGAGCACCTTTCGGCCTAGCCGTGGGTCAGCCGTAAGCTGAAATATCCCAAAACTGCTCTCTGGAAAGTGGCCCGTAAACTTTACGGCTTAGCCGTGAATCATACTACGGCTTAGCCGTGAAGGCTTTACGGCTTGGCCGTAAGATCAACCGTAGGCATTATATGGCCAAGAGCACTCTCTAGACAGTGGCCCGTAGATTTTACGATTTAGCCGTGAATTACACCATGGCTTAGCCGTATCCTTTTTTCAGTGCAGACGTAGAACAAAAAACTCAAAATATTCTCTCTGGAAAGTGAGCAGTAGAATCTACGGCTTAGCCATGGTCCAAAATGTAGTACACAGACAGGGTGTTTAGAAACCCTTTTTCCTATTTTATTTCTACGGACAATAAAGGTCAATGTTACCTTATCCCTTGGCACTCATAGAGGATCTTCTTGATTGATCTTGATCTTCCTTCAACTTGCTTCATCTTTAGTGATAAATCTCGAGCTTCCTTGATCTAGCTTGATCTTCAATGAAGTAACTTGATCTTCCTTAGAACAAGACAAGACTTGAGTCACATAATTGACAACACATTCCTACAATGACACTAACACCTTCTTTTTCGGGCACTCGGACAAGCGATGGTCCATGGAGCCACAGCCGAAACAGGCTCCCGTGGCCCTCCAACATTTACTAGTCTCGTGACCCTTCCCACATGCACTGCAGACTAGTCGTGATGTGCCACTAGCAACTCCCTTCGGTTTCTTAGAATACTGCTGACCTTTCCCAGAAGGCGGGACACTCTTCCTAGGCTCCCCCAAGAATAGGCTCTTCTCAATTTCTTCCGCTGCATAAGCCCTAGTTACTGCATCATCATATTGAACGAGACGTTGAAAGGCAGTGGCATGTCCCTTGATAGCAGGCCTTAACCCCTCCAGAAATCTCTCCACTCTCTTCTCCTCAGTGTCAATTAGGTCTAGAGCAAACCGAGAGAGCTAGCTGAATACATGGACGTATTCTACAACGGTCATGAGGTTCTGCTGTAGGGAAAGAAACTCTGCCTTCTTCTTGCGCGTCACGTGGTCGAGAATGAACTTCTTCCTGAATTGCCTCTTAAAGGCTTCCCATACAGTAGCATCCGGCATGGCCCTCATGTGGTCCCGGATACTCTTCCACCATGTATCCACGACGTCCCTGAACATGGATGCCGTAAGGACCACTAGCTATCTGGGTGTGCAAGTTAATGTATCAAAAACGTTCTCCGTGTGGACAAACCATTCATCAGCTTGTAACGGATCCTCATGTCTGGTAAACTCTGTTGCTCCCCTCTTACGGAACTTCTCATACAAGGAGTTGGGATCTCCTGGCTGATTTTGTTGGTTTAACAGGGCGGCCAACTGTAACTACATGGCGGCCTGATTGGCGTTGCTAGCAGCCAGTTGATGCATCAGCATCATAAACCGTTCCTCCGTATTGTAGGTGGGATGAGGAGGAGGTGGTGGTGGAGGATCCACGCCTTCCAACTCAATGTTATTACGGTCATTATCACCGGAGCTGTTGTTCGTGCTGGATCTAGACGCCATGGTTCTGCAATCACAATGGTGATTAATCATATATATCTATATGTATATACATACATACATACTACAGTCATACCATAGGTTATCATTATAATAGAAATCCACCCAAACGGACCTATCAGAACCTCACCACGCTTCCTAATGTTGCTAAGTCTTTTAAGTGACTTCTTGGTGCGGCTCTGATACCATTACTTACGTATGTCAGGCCCTGGTCCCGGGAATTTGGGGATTTGAGTGGGCCCCTAGGGCGTGGATACGTAATCCCATAGAAATCCGTGCCCTGAAGAATTGTGCACGAACTCCTACAAGGGAGATTCCACAGGAACGTGTGAGGTATACTGACACACATATATCATAACTTATCATAAGCGAAATCCTGCGTAATACTCAGTAATTATTAAGAGCACATGCTTTCATAGTCTGTTAACTTTCATAAGTAAACATATAAACATATATTAGTGTTAAAGTCTTCAATTACATTCCAGGAATACTACTTAAGAGTTTGATACAAAAGGGTCTAAGCATAATATCCCCAGAATACACGCGCTCCGTAAGATGGCTAGTAATAGACGTCGCCATCCATCCACTCGTTTACACCCTGAGGTACCTTTGTACTACCTATCCATGACCCAAACTTGACCCATTCGTCTCAATCAGATCAAAGTAAACTAAATCTAACCTAATTAGATATTAAACATAATTATTTAAATAATTTTATATTAGATAGTTAATAACTAACTTAATTAGTCGTTAATCATGCTTAATTGGGATCGGAATGTTACCCACTCCTCCACTTAGGAATCATTCAGTCCTTTGAATGAAACATACCTGCGTAAAGAAGCCAGGATATTACTGAGCCATCTGTGCCTCTAGCTCCCTAGTGGCCTCATCGGGCCATGGTGTTCCTAAAGGACTTTAACCCATCGTATGGTCCTTGACACAATACTTACCCTTTTATACCCACGATATAGACCGGACGCTCAATGTACGATACATCCAGCTGAATTTGAGCATCATCATACTGAATGATGTGGGTAGGTTCTCAACATACTTATGGAGGATCGAAACATGAAATACATCATGAACTCTAGAAACTCAACAAGAAGTGCTAGTTTGTAGGCCAAATCACCAACCCTGCTTTTGATTTCGAACGGGCCTATATACCTCAAAGCCAACTTGCCCTTTTGGACAAAACGAATTGTGCCTTTCATAGGAGAGACCTTTAAAAATATCCAATCACCAATATGAAATTCCATGTCTCTTCTATGAGTATCTGCATAACTCTTTTGTCTTAAATGGGCAACTTTTAAGTTTTCAATCACTTTTTGCACCTTTTTAGTAGTTTCAGTGATGATAGTTGGTCCATGGAAACTTTTACTTCCTACTTCTTCCCAACAAACTGAACTTCAACATTTATGTCTATACAATGCTTCAAACAGAGCTATGCTAATGCTCTCATGAAACTGTTGATATATGCAAACTAACATAATGATAGGTGCTTATCCCATTCCTTATCAAACTGTAGGACACTGGCACGCAATGTGTCTTCCAACATCTAAATAGTGCATTCAAACTATCCATCAGTCTGTGGAGGGTATGCAGTATTGAAACTAAACTTAGTACCCATAGCTTTTTAAAAGGCATTCCAAAAGGATGATACAACTCTGCTGTCATGATCTAAAACTATAGATATTGGTGTACCATATAACTTTACAATCTCATCCACAAACTTCATAGCCATCTCAAAGAAAGTCATACCCTTCTTGAAAAGGATAAAGTGAGCTAACTTTGTTAGCTTATCAACAATCACCCAAATTGCATTATTCTTTCTCCTTATCGTCGGTAAACTGGACACGAAATCCATCTTAATATGTGCCCATTTCCAATGAGAAATATGTAATGGGTGTAAGGAACTAGGAGGTTTCTGATGATTAGCTTTCAACTTCTGACAGGTAAGGCATCTAGCTACAAATCCTGCTTTTTCCTTTTTCATGTTGTTCTAGCAAAAATGATCCTTCAAATTCCAGTACATCTTTCTGCTACTAGGATACATTGCATATCTAGTATAGTGTGCATCTGTCATAATGCTCTCGTTCATACTATCATGTGCTGGTACACACAATCTATTCCTGAAATAAAGCAGACCATCTTCCAAATAGAAATTTGGTATGTCCGTGATATGATCCTTAATTTTCACCAGATTAGGATCCTCAAACTATCTATCCTTGATTGTTTGAATTATTTCAAGCTGAAAGGCAATCGTACTTGCAAACATCACCAAGTCATCTACCAATTTTACCTCAATAGGTATGCCTTTAAATTCATCTTATTTAAACAGTATTGTACCTAACAAGGCACTCAAATTTGCTATATTCCAACTTAGTGCATCTTTCGCGACATTCCCTTTTCCTAGATGATACTTAATAGGGAAGTCATAATCTTTAATGAGCTCAAGCCATTTTTGCTGCCTCATGATCAAGTCATGCTATTCAAATAGATATTGCAAACTGTGCTGATCTGAATGAATCTCAAACTTTTCACCATACAAGTAATGTCGCCAAAGTTTCAAGGTGAATACAATAACTACTAGCTCCAAATCATTTGTGGCATAGCTCTTTTCATGATTTTTCAATTTTCTATAGCCATAAGCAATCACTTTACCATTTTGCATCAACACACACCCCAATCTAACTCTATAAGCATCCGAACAAATCATAAATCCTCCACTACCATCTGGTAAAGATAACATTGGGGCGGTAGTTAGCTTTTCCTACAAATTTCTGTAACTTCACTCCCATTTATCACTCCAAATAAATGGCGAATTCTTCCAAGTCAGCTTTATCACTGGGGCAGATATTTTGGAGAGATCTTGCACAAATCTTTTGTGATAATATGCAAGTCCAAGGAAACTTCTGATCTTTTTCACATTCTTTGGACTTTCCTAATTTATAATTGCCTCAACCTTTGCTGGATTGACTGCCAAACCATCTCGTGAAATGATATGACCTAGGAAAGCTACCTGCTCAAGCTAGAAATCACATTTCTCCAATTTCGCATATAATCGATGTTCTCTTAACAACTGCAGTGACTTCCTCAAATGGTCTGTATGCTCCTCTGTTATCTTAAAATATACTAAGATATCATTAATCAAGACTACAACGAATTGATCCAAGAAGGGAGTGATTCATTAAAACCATAAACACAAAGGTACATTAGTCAAACCAAAAGGCATCATGAGAAATTCATAATGTCCATACCTAGTTTTAAAGGTTGTTTTGGCAATATCATCTTCCTTAACCCTGAACTACTGATAGCTAGATCTTATATCTATTTTTGAGAAATATGTAGTACCTTGGAGTTGATCAAATAACTCATCAATGCATAGCAGTAGATACTTATTCTTGATAGTTACCTTCTTCAATTGTTGGTAGTCAATATACATCCTAAGAGTGCCATCTTTCTTCTTCACAAACAGCACCGGGGCTCTCCACAGTGACACATTAGGGCATTTGAAACCCTTATTAATCAGATCCTACAATTGTTTCTTTAATTCTTGTAACTCTGCAGGAGCCATCTTTATCAGGGGTTTACTGATTGGAGCTGTACCAAGCATAAGGTCAATAGAGAAATCAACCTCTCCAACAGGAGGTAAACCAGGGACTTCATCAGGGAATATATCTAGAAATTCACAAATGACGGGGACTTCCTTGAGTTTCTTTAGCTACTTCTTTTCAGAGATAAAGGCAATGAAGCCTTCACATTCCTTGCGTATCATTCTATTCGCTTTGAATACGGGATGACTTGCTTAGACAATTTATTCTCAATTCCTTCGAAACGTACTCCATTACCCAAATTGAAGTTAATCATCCTATTATAACAACCCACACAAGCACAATATCTCGCCAGCCAATCCATAGCAGGGATGACATCGAAATCTTACAGCGACAGTAGAATAAACTCAACTAGGAGTTGACGACCCTCGATTCAAACGTCAAACTAAGGATAGTATAGACTACATTCCACCCTTTTGCCTACAAGAGTAGACACCATCAACACATATGGTAGTTGTTTACGCTGCTTCCATAGCTTAAAAGCAAAATGAGGTGCTATGTACGAACGCATAGACCCTTAATCAAAAGTGATTCTGCTTCCTTATTAGCTATAGAAATAATACCTTTTACTAGATTAGCATCCTCAGCACTCTCATGAGTGGTAGCATAAGCACGAGCATTCTGTTGATTCTACTTCTAGCCTTGACGTGGCTGCTGTTGCTTACCTTGCAAAGTGGGTAGAGTAGATCACAACTATGGATTAGGCTTGTATTTTAGACATTAGGCCATCTAAACAGATCAAATAAGCTCCTGTGTTTCTCCAACATGCCTCAGTCCTATGAGACTTCCCATAAGAGCCACATTTCAAGGTTAATTTACCAGGACTACCTTACCACCCCTCATCTCCTTTTGAGCTTGCCCCTTGCCACTAAATGATATGCTTTTTTTGGGTTTCATAGCTCTTTTCTCACGACATTAGCCTCTGTGGGGTAAGCTGTATCTACTGCATCGTCAAAGGTGGCTAGCCTCTAAAAAGCTATAACATAATCCTTGTACTTTGAATTTAGACCAATGATAAACCTATTGACCTTTTTCTCCTTCGTATTGATAATATCTTATGCATACTGAGACAACTGAGTAAAGATATGCACATAAGATGCTATAGACATTTGTTGCTGTTGTAACGCCATGAACACAACTTCTTTTTCCCTCTGAACATGTGCAGGAATAAACTTCCTTTTGAATTGTTTCTTAAAAATTTCCCAAACTGTAGCTCCAGGCATATCCTTGTAAGAATCCCTTATGCTTTTTTACCAAGTTTTTGCTACACCACAGAACATGGAAGTGGTGAGCAAGGTCTTATGTCTGTTAGTGCATACCACTGTATCAAACATATCATCTATGTGTCCTAGCCATTCATTTGCTTACAAGGTATTTTATTTGCCATAAAACTCTATAGCCCTATGTTCTCTAAACTTTTCGTATATAGCATTTGGAACATTTTCTTTTGGTTGAAATACTATTTGTTGCTCTACATGGGGTTGAACTAGGGACTAACCCTGTCTTTCAACTATAACATTCACTTGTGCTTGCAAATTATGTATAGCTTGCATTTGTGCTTGCATAGACTAGGACTGTGCTTGTATAGCTTGCATGACTATCATACACTTGTCCTCATTATTCTCAAGTGGTGGTGGAGGAGTAGATTCGATTGTTTCTATAAGTGGATTCATGTTAACCTTGTTGTTGTTGTTCGTACCTGATCCTGATGCCATGTCTTATAAAATGAAATCAATCTTAAATTAGGAATACCCATCTAGGCCCCCGTACCAAATCAAATAATTAGACTATAGAATTAAAAATTTGATAAACACATTAATATTATCATATCCACACCACATTCCTACACTTCTAAGTCCTCTAAATGACTGTTTCATGCTCTAATACCATACTAATATGTATGTCACCACCCGTGCCCAAGAATCCTCGGATAAGGGTTAATCCCTGAGCATGACACATGTATTCCTGTGAATCCACGCCTGGATCGAAGTCTAAGAGGAATTACACAAGGGATATTAACATTACTTACGCGTATAAAGTCCTTCTAACGAACATTAGTCCGAACATTAATTACACGGAAGCCTGTCAATATCACCTAAAAACTTCTTTTCCTTTCCAATAATTAACAGTTCCCAAAGTATCAATTCATGGAAGTAGCACACAAAAAAATGCCTATAAAGGAAAAGAGTAACATAACTATATAACATAATATATATAAGAGTTTGAATAAGAGTGAGTAAACATGTCTTTATAGAAAGGAGATTAAGTTTATGGATAATAATAAAAATCTACATTGCCCTAAAAGGAGAGGAGATCATGAACTATGCATGTCAAATTTAAAAACTAATGCCATGCTATGAGACCTTAATACATCCAACAAACTCAAAATAAAAAGGCCCTATGATGATCGTGTTGCTCTCCGTAGGTGGATCAATTAGATCGTTTTCACTGTCCTCTTGCCGAGCCCAGATGGGACCCCCTACGCATCCTCCTGAGTCTCCTTGATCTTTGCAAGACCGAGACTGCGATTTGAGCTTGTAACACCATTAGACAGCTCATGAATAAGGCTATTCAGCAAAGTATAAGAATAATTAAAGTAACATGAGTTGTATCTAAACGAATCATTAACAGGCAATCATAGAAGTCAATTTAGTATATTAGGCATGCTGTGCATTGAATTAATCATGATTTAAGAATCAATGAGTGAAATACATTACTATTTGGCTACTATATTTGCTATATCCTCTCGCTAAGGATCATTGCATTGAGAACTCTAATGCCCGGCCAAAGGTACAATTAGGTCTCTATGTTCATGGAGTTTGGAAGCTTCAAAGACACATTACAGAGGCACTATATCAATCTACTACACCAAAGTCAACCCCACTAGTATCATAAGGCTGAAGCTAAGTAGAGCCAGACCATTTTGGCTTATATAATTGAAATTGACTAATTTGTGCAATTCATTAGATGTTCAATTCATTCTAACTCAATTCAATATTGGTAATAGCAAAGCCTTATATGAAGAAACATTTAAATTAGAATCAATTCATATTATGATCATTTCAAAATTATTTCAATAATAGAGAGCAACAACAATAGTTCAATATGCTATGTAACTCAAAGTAGTAGAATCAAGGCAAGTTACGAGCCGACCCTAATCTAGTCATCCATTGTTTTAACCATGCATGATAATGTAGTTTTGAGTTATCTGAAACATAGTTGTATTTGTTCAATGTTACTTTGTATAAGAGAGAGTGTAGTAAAGTCCCCTAAATCGACACCCATCGGGAGGTGCTAAACAGATGAACAACATCACATGAATGAGTGTCAACCTTTAAGACACTTTATGTTAAGTAATTTCCATTGGGCTGATTGATTAAGTTAAAGGTTACAAGAAACTAGGGCCCTACAAGGTCTTCTCAAATGTCCTTAATTTTCCTAAGATTTTAGGGTTCTTACAGCTCAGTCATGGATAGCCCATGGCTTAACCGTGGCTTTACAGATTTTCCCTACAAATACAGCTCAGTCGTGATTTAACCATAGCTTAACCGTAGTGCATTTCATGGCTTAGCCACCAGGTCAGCCGTCCAAAAAATTTCTGACTCTATAACTTACAACTTAGCTGTAAGCTTCAATGTTTCTGAAGTTGATTTAGTTCCAGAACTTTCTCTTCTGATTGCATGTCTATTAACTAATCCAAGGCAGTTATTCTTATCTAATTCCACCATTTAACATTTTAAATCCACATTTCATTCATTTACTCAGACAACCTCATTATGCTTTAACATTCTAAATCTGCATTTCATGCATTTACTTAAAGAACCTCATTATGCATTTGAGATAAGATAAAAGGGCTAAAAATCACATTTAGAATTTCATAGATTTATAAGAGGAATCACAAACTACCAACATGCATTCAACAATAATTAGCTTATACTTGCCTTTGATTTAGAGTTCAATCACTATTCCTCCTCTTGGCTCAAAAGAGAAGAAGAACACTGTACTTAGCCCTAAAATGCCATGCATGAAGAAAGACTAGAGAGAATGAGTGCATGCTTAAAATGAGAGTCTCCTCAACTCCATTAAACCAAGAAATTTGCAAATGGGCAAAGGATCTGACCAAGACAATAGCTAGAGAGCTGTAGAGAGAAATGTAGTCCAATTTCTTCAATCCAAGATATGACGGAAGCCTTTGACCATACATGCAAGGTCCATCGTGCTATAGTTGAAGAAAAGAAAGGATCAACTGAGAAGGTTCTTAGCTCTTTTAAAAGTAGAGTTTTGCTGAATTAAGAAGAGTCCTGATTCTTCATTACATCTTTCAATTTAAGTCAAATAAGGATCCAACTAATCCAAATGAAATCGAATGTGTTCAAGTCAAGCACAAAAGCTGATGAGCTCAACAAGATAAATGTGACAATATCAAAATGATGGCGTAGGACATAAAACCATGAAATCTAAAATTGCGAAAAGGGCTTTCATCTACCTAATTAAGGTCAAACTTGACCCAACTACCTATCCATGAGCCAAACTTGACCCATTCGTCTCAATTGGACAAAAGTAAACCGAATCTAACCTAATTAGAAATTAAACATCATTATCTAACCTAATTAGAGATTAAACATCATTATCTAACCTAATTAGAGATTAAACATCATTATTTAAATTAATTTTATATTAGATAACTAATAACTTAATTAATCATTAATCATGCTTAATTGGGATCGGAGCGTTATATTGAGCTTATCAAGCCTTTAACACCTTTCACAGATTAGACAGAAAGTGTGGCAATAATTAAAGATTATGGGTCAGTAAAATCCATGCTGCAAACTTTTTGTAGCTATCTTTTTCAAACTAGAATGGCCCCCACATGCATAATCATAGTAGAGTAAAGTGACCAAGTAGTGGTCATGATTAGGAATGCATCTTCTGAGGATTTGGTCTAGTCAGTACTTAAACGGATACGGGTTATCTAGAAAAAAGACTTGACCTCAGCTAGAAATTTTAAACGAGCATATTTTGACCAATAGGAAGGCATCTCCCCTATAACATGGTAATTGATTATATCTATAAGCTAGGGAATTTGAGAAATACTCAGCAATTATTTATCAGGAAAATTTTCATTATGTGGGGCCTCATCTTGTGGCTGCAAAGGTAACCTCAAAAGATGATTAACTACAACATTCGCACATCCATTTTTGTCTCTTATTTCCAAATGAAACTCTTGTAGCAGAAGTATCCATTAGATCAATCGGGCTTTTGAATCCTTTTTGGAAAGATTGTACCTTAAGGCTGGATGGGCAATGTAGATGATGACTTTGGACCCTATCAAGTAGGATTGTAATTTCTCCAAGGCCAAAATCATAGCTCGCATTTCATTTTCAGTGGTTGTTAATTTAGTTGTGCATGATTGAGGGTCATACTAGCCTAGTAAATCACATGAGATAATTTCCTAAGCCATTGACCAAAAACAGCCCCAATGGCAATATACTAGTATCGGATACATCACACATGAGTTCAAATGGAATGGTCCAGTCATGTGGCTACATTATAGGAGTTGAGGTTAACTCCTTTTTCATTCTCTCAAAAGCTTTTAGACAATTCTCATCAACTTCAAACAGGGCCTCTGTTGTCAGCAATTGGCACAGAGGTTTAGCAATTTTGCTAAAATCCTTGATGAATCTACTATAAAACCAAGCATGGCCCAAGAATGATCAAACTCATTTTTTAGCTTTGTCCACCTCAATTCCTTTCTTAGAAATAATATGTCCCAAAACTTGGCCCATTGTAACCATAAATGACATTTTTCCCAATTTAGAACTAGATTCTTTTCTTTGCATCTTTCAAGCACAAGGAACAAATGATGTAAGCACTCTTCAAAAGAATCACCAAAGATTGAAAAGTCATCCATGAAAACCTTAATGAATATCTCTACCATGTTAGAAAATATGCTCATCATGCACCTTTGGAAGGTGCAGCTGTAAGCAAATGTGCCAAATGGATAGGTGAAGGTGGTCTTCTCTTGGTCATCAGGTGCAATTGGAATTTGATTATAGCTGGAATAACCATGAATAAAATAGTAGTAAGCATGACCAGGTAGCCTTTTAAGAATTTGATCCATGAATGGGTGGGGAAAATTATCTTTTCGAGTCACTGAATTCAACTTCCTATAATTGATGCATACTCTTCATCTAGTCTATATTCTAGCAGGTACGAATTCACTACCCTCATTTTGAACCTTTGTTATCCCAAATTTCTTTAGTACCACTTGAATTGGGCTCACCTATGCACTATCAAATATGGGGTAGATCACCCTGCATCAAGTAATTTCAAAACTTCTGACCTAACCACTTATATCATTGTAGGGTTCAGTTGCCTCTGTGGTTCATGAGAAGTTTTTGCATTTTCTTCCAAATGGATTCTATGTTGCACTACAGACGGGCTTATTCCTTTGATATCTACTATAAACCACCCTATAGTTTCCTTTTTGCATCCAAAATTTTTATGAGTTTTTACTCTTAGATAGGGTCCAGGTCTAAAGCAATAATCACTAGAAGGGTTTTTAGAGGGCCTAAAAAATACATATTTCAAAGTATTTGGCAGTTGCTTGAGTTCTAACTTAGGGGGCTCTACGATAGATGGGACAAATGGGGAAGCAGATGCAGTTAGAATTTCATGCTTCGGTTGCCACTTGGTACAGTCCATGATTGGGGTTGAGTTCAGCAAAGCATTGACTTCTTTAATGTGTCTATTTATGTTTAAATCACTTCCAAAGTGGGCCAGATAAGCCTCTAGTGGATCTTCAAATTTTAAATGGGGTAAGTGATTTTCCACTAATTCATGAATATAACTGACTTTAAAAATCCCATCATCCTCATCAGGAGGTTGCTTATTGAGATTAAAAATGTTCATGGTCCCAAAAGAAATTTGTGTTACTCCATTCCTACAATTGATCAATGCATTTGAGGTGGCTAGGAATAGTCTCCCTAAGATCACTAGTATTTTGGGTTTAGCCTCAGATGTGTGTTTTGTATCCAAACAACAAAATCTATAGGAAACACAAAGTCTCTGACTTTAATAAGAATGCCTTCGACTACCCCCTTGGGGTATCGAATCAGTGTATCAACCAATTACTAAGTCACATGGGTCCTTCTCAAATCCCCCAAACCTAATGTTGGAAGTAGGTGGGTCTTGTGGATAGATTTTCAAAACTTTTGACCCACTTGACACAGGGATCAACTATCCATAAGACCAAAATCCAATCCAGGATGCATTACCCTCAATCTCGTGACCATGTACAGTAAATATTCTATCTAAAAGACAGAATCAACCAGCACTAAACATCCATAATAATCTACAACATGCAAGAAGTAGATCATACCTTTGGAGATCCGCAGTGCTCTAATGGAGAAGTTGCGACTCTACTTGATGATGAGAATCTTCAACACCTCTTAGCCTTCCACGCTATGACCCGAATTGGATTTCTTTTCTGCAGAAGAGTGGTGGAATCTTTAGGAGAAATCCCAACTCGAAACTCCAAGGAACTAGAAGAGAGAAGGAGAGAGAAACTCGTGCAACTCTTGCACGAACAGGGTTTTGGGCGTGAGAGAGACTCTTATTGGACGTCCAAGAGATTTTATATACTTTCAAATCTCTCCCTTGCTTAATTAAAATAGAAGTCTTACTTCCAAAGCAATTAGCAACTTTCTCCTTTCTTATCCCTTTTTTCTAGGGTTCAAGTCGGATTAGTATTTTCCAATAACTTGGGTTAGCGTGGGGACCACTAGGGATTCTTTAGAAAGCTAGCTCCAACTGGAACACCGTGACCCCACATCTCATGTACAATCCGGGCCCATAGTTAATTGCAAATAACACCACTATATAAATGCAATTGCACTCCAGTCTTAGGATTAAATTACAATGAAGACCCTAAACTTCCCAATTACCACAAGTAGGCCCCTCTATTAATATCCGTGGATCAATTGGAATAAGTCTGTATTTTCCAATCTAAGTTCCACAGCTTATTATCCTTGAGCCCCAATTAATCACAGTAATCATCAGTACCATCCAATTAACTCTTAATTGAGATGGGTGCGCATTTACTAATGACAAACCCATTAATTGGCACAAGGGGATAATAGAGATAGATTCCATCTTGATCATTCAACGTTCCCACAGTTCTACTACCACATACCCAAGACACCGAGGTGTTAACCTACAGTCGGCCTCACTCATTGGTGACTCAAGACAAATGAATAATAGAAACTTGAGTTCATCAATGTCTCAGGATTGAGAGCCTATTGCTAGGGAATTATGAGAGCATACCTTATCATTGAGACAAAATTCCATAAGGTGCATCTCATGGTCCTTCAATACATCGAATGTACCAGCACCGTGATCCAGAATCTTACATTCTGATGATCGAGACAAATCACACTCTCTCATAGTGATCAAAGTGTTGCAACCTTATCAAATGAGATGCCCAGTCTCATTACTGGTTGTGAAGCTATTTAAGTATAAGATTTGTGACATATATCTCCCACGTGTAGATCTCATCCATGCACATATATCACATCTAATATACTAATGGGACCCGGTTCAACTCATGAACCATTATGTCAAATGTATTGGTCATGTGCATGAAGTAGTAAAATAACATTCATCTCATGAAAGTAAAGCATGATTTTATTGATAAATAAAGAAATTAATCAATTTATTACATCAACTAATGGATTGAGTCCACAAAATCTAACAAACCTAATTCTTCATAAATAGAGTATGGAAGAAGGTTCACACTCACACCTAAGCTTTGTCTATGTGATGGTCCCCTATCTGGCAAGAAATGGTAGGACACCCTACGTTTTTGTATTTGATCGTGGTTGGACAAGAAATTATCGGGCTAGCTTGTAAAGCTTGAGAAGCCTTCTTGGGCACATTAATAGTCTTTTTGAAGGTGCAAAGGTCCTTCAAAATTTTGGCATAGGCCAAAATCTATTGGATAGTATCAAGCAATGGAATGCTGATTTCACTTGTTTAAACACTTCTAAGAATTTATTCGACTGGGCAGTTGATTTTCTTGGTCCTAGCCTTTACGGGTATGGTGCCTTAGGAATGTAAGTCCTAGGAGTGGGCTCTGATGGTTCAACAATCACACTTGGTTCCTCAGTTTTCACATCCTCACTTGATTTTTCTTTAGGTTCCTTAGGTAGGTTTACCTTGTTATCAACTTGTTACCCAACTTAAGAGTGCCTATTGATTTGACTTGCTTTAGGCCTTTTCCTTGGTTATAATGGACAATTGGCCCTTGGGATTAGGTTCAGGTTAATTAGAGAAGGTTCCTCTATCTTTGGAACTAATGGAATTGGCCAATTGGCCCATTTGATATTCGAATTTTGCAAGGGTATGAGTATGGCCATTTAAAATTTGAGTAGTGGTTTGCTGGGATTGAGGAGTACTTTGAGACATGAGTTTCATGGCCTCTTCCAAGGAATCTACCGTTTGGGTTAGTGGAGTAGGGTTGAATTACGGTTTTGAAAACTGGGTCGGGCATTGACCTAAGCTCAAATGGGCTGAAATTGATTGGCCTGTGATGGGCCATCTTGAGTTGGATCCTTGGTCCAAGAAAAGTTTAGATTATCCCTCCAACCTGGATTGTATATGTTGGAGTATGGGTCATACCTCTGCCGATTATCAAAACAAGTGCTTTGATAAAGTGTGTTCACTTGCTCAATAGACTCGGCTTGACCCAAAGCTGTTGGTTCAATTCCACCATTCAAGACCTAATTATATTTCAATGACTCCAAAAGCATTTGGAATGGGCACTTGGCTCAACTCTAAAGCCTCTATCCTCCCTATATGTGTGGTAATTTTGGCCTTCGCCTCTATTTTGGGTTCAATCTTAAACATCCTCCCTTTCTCAGGAATGGAGGGTTTGGTGGGCTCTCTCTTGATTGGGGTTATCGTGCTCGAAATGATGTGAAATAAAATGGAATCGTGTCCAACATCCACACAGGGAAAATAGCTACAGATCATCATTAAATTCTATTTAATTACATGGGTTCAATGCTCTAACCTTAGGGATGCAGGTTATTTACAAGTCTTGAAAAATTACAACCTCTCCCTCTGGTCTCAGATATGATCTAAACTAGGAAAATTAAGAAAGTTACAAGAAAAGTGGACAAAAATGTAGAAAAAAGGAGACAAGGGAGTGGTCATTGATCCCACGATCACTGACTGACAGTGGCCATTTTGGCCATTGTTTGTCTTTGTTTCATCTTGGTTTGCCTCTATTGTGCTTTTAGAGTGTCGGAATTTGTAATTTTGACTTTAGGAGTGCTGAATGATTGCCAAGAATGTTGAATTTGACCGTCAAATGCCTGCGATCTTTAGTAATCACCACTTCTCTGTTACGGATCGCTTTTGTGCAAATCTAGAAAGGGTGCTTTTCTACAAGCAACTAAGACCAAAGTTGTGTTATTTTGACCCTATGATTTTCAAGGAATAGAATGAAGCCTCGAAAGGCTTGTTAATAACCTTAGAGATGGCTTAACAACCTTTTAAGTGGAAGAACCAAAGAAAGTAGCTTCATCCCATCGAACTTTTTCGATGCTTGTTAACCTTGAAGTTCAATGTCGATTGTCATTCCAAGATGTATCTCCTTCCCATCTCTCACCTTAAGTCCATGAGATGAAGAAAAATAGTGAACTTGGATGCCTTTGGTGCCTTGGAAACTTAGAGATCTTGCTTCAAACTTGATTGGGGAGCCTTGGAATCCTTGTTTCAGCCTTTGAACCTTGCTTGGAACCTTTCAAACCTTGCTTTGAACCCTTTCCCAAGTGCTCAAGTATGCCTTTTATAGACTTTAGAGGGAGTTGGAACAGTTCTTAGCTGTTGTAGGGGAGTTACATTTCAAAATAAAGTGAAATAACTCCCAGAAACTGTTGGGAGACACTTTATAGGTGTCTGTGACTATGGTCACGATCATAAACAAGCCTAATTTCGAGGTTTTTTTTGCATATATGACCTGTTTTCATTAGTTTGGGCCCCGAATGATGTTCAATCTTTACAAAACTTGGAGAGATGTTTTCTAACACCATTTTGACTCACAATTGAGAATAGTTGGGCTCGGTATCCACTCTGAAGATAAAAGTGCTTGGATTGGTGAAGGGCACTAATCTTGTGGGTGGTTTAACTACGTTGGAGAATGGGAAAACTAGACGACTTTGATCAAGCACCACTACGAAGACACTTTGATAGTAGTTAGTAATTTGAAGCTGTAAATGCCACTACACAAAGAGTGCCTTGTGAAAACAAGAACATATGCAGGGTTATTCTTGAACTGTTTTGCCCTACTACTAACACTTTCATTACTCCAAACATGGAGTTAGGATTTTCTTTATGGGAGATGAAGAACATCTTTGGTTTATCACCCTACAGAGAGCTTTGTGACAAGACCATCCCTAAGAAAGAAGAGTTGGCCACCATCGATGATGAATTTCAAGCTATATATTATCTCCAATTTGCTCTTGAAGATTTGATTCAAACAAATAGCCGAAGCTAGGGTAAAATTACCCTGTGGATAGATCAGCTAAAAACTACCATCAGCTATTTCTTTTTAAATAAGTGATATTGTAAGCAGATGGAGGTTATCTACTACTAAGATCCTGAGAAGCAACCCAAGATTGTTTATCATGAGAAGCATGACTTCATGCCATATATCTTTGCCATGTATCCAGACTTAAAGATGAAGTGTTGGCTTGCTGCGTTTGTGGTGGCTTGGCCGTTAGATCTTCTTTTACAAGTATAGGGAGTGAAATCAGGCCTGGTTGCATATACCTTGCACTCAGAATGGCATTTTGGCAAAGGCTTGCTCTTGGTCCTGCTTTTGTGGCATACATGTCAATTGAATCGAAGCTATCGGCCCTCACAGTTAAAGAGGGAAAAGCCTTCAATCAGTATTACGCCGAGCCTTTGTTATACACCTGGTTTATGTACCACTGTAACGGACTTCATTCGCATAATATTACGCTAGGGAGTATCTATATGTAAGGTGTGGTGGTCAGAAGTTTCTTGATCAATGCCCACACTATGACTAAATTATGCCAACATTTGCATAATTTTAATAATTATGTTGCCTCTTGCTCTTCTGTACCAAACATTGAAGTTCTGACCCACAAAAGAAATGTGGTATAGCCACCGATTGACAAAGTTAGACATGGTGGCTGAGAGGTTGACCTTTCAGATGAAAAGAAAGTTGGCTCCTTAGCTTGAGACCTACAAACTTGGTGTACAAGAAGAATGCCTATATCAACATCTATCCTTATGTATCCACTAGGTTTTGCAAACAGTTTGACTATTACTAGGCTAGTGTGGGAGCAGCTGGTCGCCTCTATGGCACACTCGATTCTTTGTAGGATGCGAGAAATGCTAGGGAATTTTATCAAGCACTTGGCACTAGGGCTCTCTTTGGCTATCATTGTCTTCCACAGGCCGGTATGTAAAAAGCATCACTACTATTGTAGAGGCATATGAAAGTAGTCCTCATTTCAAATGCCATGTTCCACCTATTCACAAGAAAGGAGATAAGGTGGAGAAGGATCGCTTCAAGCCAACCAACTTTGAAAATTGGTTATATGATGGAAATGAGTGGCAAATTGGATTAGTCATTGGGTTTGACATCTACAAAGCTCATTGCTCACTGAAAGGTGAAGAAGATGAGGATTACTTGCCTCCTCCCAATGTAACTGCAATGAGGATGCAGCAGGTCATGAATGAAAATCTTTAAGTGAGGGAGAGTCTTGCTGAGGCCTGGCAAGCTGGTAGAGCTACGTCGGACTTCGGGTTTGCCTCTCGTTCTGCTAAAACCAAAGTTTTAGTTGGCAAATAGACAAGGAGATTTGAAGAGGAGCAGGCCATCATGTACTCTTGGCTTATAGAAGTTTGCCAGAGACTACTATTGCTAGTTCATTGCCAATAGAAGCACATGTAACTCCAAGTCTAGCAGAGCTAATGCAGGTAACAAAGAAGGTTACTGAGTTAAGGCCATCAGTTGCTCCACCCACAAAACCTCCAGTAGGTTTAGTTCTTCAGAGGAAGCTTCTGGCAAAACATTCGAATAATGTAAGTAGATCTCCCAGTGGCAAAAGAACTTTAACAAAGAAAAGGAAAGCTGAGAGCCCTGGAACTTATTGCTCTTAGAGGCTAAGAGCTGGTAAATGTCTCTTTTAAGATCCTTTTTACTTGTTCTTCTTTTTTTCTTGTCTTGATATTTGTACCTTATCTTGCAGCCTCACAAGTTGAATCTCTGGCCATTGGAGGAGTTTCACAGAAGGTAGCTGATACCATAGAGGAGTATGCCTTTGATGATGCCAACAAGAGGAGAAGTAGTTTTCATATTCCCACCATCGAAGAGCGAACCAATGGCGAGATCAACATCGAGTTCGCATTTGAGAGATATATTTGACTAGGCAGTGACGCTTAAATTTGAGAGAAACACTGCAATGGATGTGTCAATAGAGTCCATTGTTGTGGAGAGATTTGGTGATGATGTGGGTGCTGCTATTGCCATTGATAAAGTAGCTAGCAGTGATGCACCCATGGAGCCAGCCTTGGAGCAAGTGAGTAATGGCAAGGTTCAGATTGGTGCTACTGTTACTTCTGAAAGAGATCCTATCCCCCAGAGCGAATGGCAAGAGATTCCACCAAAGGTCTCTGAAGGATCAATTGCTGATGTTTTAATGGAAGAAGGAGTGATTCTTAGCACCATTGAGGGAAGTACGATAGAACCAACTCTTGAGGGTAACCCTGGATTTGAATATCAAAAATTTGAAAATTTCATTTCAATATCTTGATTTGACTTTCTCTCTCTCTCTCTCTCTTTCTCTCTCTCTCTCTCTTTGTTTTTTTTGTTATCCCTTTTTAGGTGCCCAAGTGAACAAAAGTGTCCTTGTTGTGCCTCCCACATTAGTGAGCAAGCCTTTTGGATCGCCAATCGAAGAGCCAGTGGTAAAGAGGGTCTCAAAGTTCCACTTAACTTGGACAACATTTCCATCCATAGAGGATCTTCAAGGCAACTCTGAATGGTACTTTGAAGAGTGATTTACAAAGGATTATGGAAGATCTCTCTTCTTTAGATTCACCAAGAAGGAATGTCAATAATAATTCAGAGTTGTCATCAGTACACTCATTTTACCAGTAATCTATGCTATTCCCTTAGTAACCTATGCTATTCCCTTAGTAATGCCGAGTGTTATCCCGCTGTGAATCTTGATTTAGAATTAGGATCACATGCTGTAACACTCCGACCCGAGTTGATCCGGTTTAGTGTGTAATTGCGTGTGTTTTTATCGCTAAGAGCGTTTTGATTTGGTTTTCCTTTGGTTTTGACTCGTAGAGAGATCGTTGAGTTGAGTTTGACTTGGTCTAAGTAGATCGAGCCCTTTTTCGTAATTTTGGCTTTTGATTGACCTTGTCAGTTTCGCGTCATTTTGACGTCAGCGCGTGTATTTCGTCGAGCTTGTCGATTGTCGTAACTGTCTTGAATCCGAATGAGTTCGTTTGCTCTCGTTGGACTGTCATTTGACTCAAACTGATATTTGTATAAGCTATTTGGCCTTAAATGTAATTTAGACTCAAATTAAGTATATAAAAATCCCACCAACTCCCTGTCTCTCTCTCGATCGTCTCTCTCGCTCTCTGTTTGTCTCTCTCTCTCGACAGCTCTCTTTCTCTCCTTCTCCTTTCTGTTTCTGTGCTTGAGGGAGGAAGAAAGGAGCTCGTTTGTGCGTGTGTTCCCGGTGGACTGAGCCAAGCAACGAGTGATTTCCATTTGTGAGGCAAGTATAAGCCCAAGATGTGTGAACACCGATTGATAGTGATTTGATTGTTTTGTTTTTATGCTTCATTGTGTTTCTCAGTGTTAGACAGCCCCATTGAGTGTGTTTTGCTGTTATATTGCTGTTTTCAGTCGTTTCATTCAGTTTCTGTATGACTGTAACAAGTTCAGGAAAATGACTCCGTGCACTCACGGCTACGCCGTGAAATGTGCTACGGCTAAGCCGTAAAATGGCTTACGGCTAAGCCGAGACCCAACCGTAAACCAAACCGTAGAACAGTACAGACTGTTAGCTGAAAATAACTGGATGTTGGCAATTTGACATTCTTCTACGGCCCAGCCTGATCTAAGCCGTACATTGTCTTACGGCTAAGCCGTGGACCAAGATACGGCTGAGCCGTAGAGCAAAATACGGTTAAGCCGTAAATCCGAAGGGATATTTGGGGAACCTCAGCTCAGCCGCAGTGCATATTACGGCTAAGCCGTAAGATGCCACGGCTAAGCCGTAAGGTTACCTACGGCTACACCGTGAGACCCTGAGAATTGAATGAAAAGGGACTAGGTTTAAGTAAAAGACCGTATATGACTTTCATGTTAGAATGTAGCGAACCTGGACATGCCCAATGGAATGTTTGAATGACATGAATGATTTCAAGGGCTGTGAATCATTCATGCTTGTATCCAGCTGTTTAGCACCTCCCCATGGGTGTTGGTTTAAGGGACTTCGGTGCACACTCCTGACACTGCAACACTAGACAATAGTGCATCGGACAACTTAAAACTACATCAACATGCTCGGTTAGAGACACTGGATAATTAGTATAGGATTGGCTTGTAATTGACCTTGATTCGTAAAGGTATCATGATGTGTACAGCATATTGATTACGGTTATGCCCTCTTATGTGTTCTGCGCTGGACCTCTCGATTCTGTGGGACATGCAGCAACCCCAGAGCGAAGCCCGGGCGGAACCATTCTATTGTTATATTGGTATCAGTGTTATCATTGTTCCATTGGAGTACTTGCATCAGTCATGAGTCAGTGATTGTGATTGATATTCATTGTCAGCACTTCTTGTAATTGCTTATGTACATTCAGTATCAGTATATGCGATGCACTTCCTATTGTTGTTCAGCATGATATGTGAGATCTGTAAGTGATAAGTGATATGATATGATTGATTGATTGAGGTGCATCATCCGATTGATTGTGATTGGTCTTGGCACTACTGAGCCTCAGCCTTAGGATACCCGACGGGGTTAACTTTGGTTTAGTTTAAGTGTTTGCCTCTGCAGAGTGTGATTGTCCTGGGACTCCGGACCCCGGGAACTAGAGACCCATGCGTACCCTGGCCCGGTCGCTGGTGTTCTCATCCTGATTGCTCTCGTAAGGGAGAAAATGGCCAATGTAGTAGCCACTTGATTGTTACCTGTTTATGATTCTGATAGCATGCTTATTCATTTGCATAATTGTTTAGTATACAGACAAAATTTCTATGGATATTGCATTATGACTATTGTTCGGTATTCTTCAGTTTTAGACACAATTCGTGTTATCTTCTTGTTGGCTTATACTTTGCTAAGTCGTTGTACTTATACGTTTGTCTTGTGTGTTGCAGGCTCAGATCCCTCTTCCGATCCTGCGTCGGTCGACCCGACTGCAGGAGAGGTTCGCGAGGCCCCCTCCGGCCTAGAGGAGTGGACTTGATCCATCCTCCAGAGTACGGTTTGCATCATTTTGGTTTTCCCCATTCCTTGTGTTGGAGTCTATTGAGGGGATTTTTCTGTAATTGCACTAAGGGCTTCGAGTGATACCTGTATATTGTATTTTGATTTTTGGGAGCCCTCTTCCGTAACATACGTTCCTGTATTTTGTTATTGTTATTGTTATCAGTTTATGATCGTTTGTAATCTCCTATGTCTTTTGGTATATTGTGGTATGCCTTGATACGTACAGCTTCCGCGTACAGTTGTTTGCACGTGTGAATGATCCCTTGTGTGTGTATGCTTGGACGAGGTCCAGGTGTGCATGCACGGGAGTACGTGTGTCATTGGTTAGATTTTCTCTGACCCCCGGTCCCTGGGCTCGGGTTGTGACACATGCAAGCGAATCCCCTATGGCAGTTGATGCGCCAAGGGCTAATGTAACTTCAGATGTTCCGATAGAGCCAACCATTGAGCCTATTAGCATGGTGGAAAGGAAGGTTGATACTGAACTGGTCCCAGTGGAGGAGGTTGATGTGGCAGAGCCAATCGTAGCGAAAACTAGCCCTTTTGCTAAAAGGAAATTGGTTCTTGAAGATGAAGCTGTTGACCGTATGAAAGATGATGTTCCTGCCATATTGGTCATGATAAGTCCTCAAAAATGCACTTTTCCAAGATTATTTTTAGACATTTTGAAAGCTTATCAAACCATGGAAAATTATGTGAATTCATGCTGTCATTTCACATGAATTGGGCCTATGGTCTTGTATTCGTGAATTAAGGGTAGACTTGTCATTTCACAAGGAATTCATTTTTTCTCATAGAAAATTGATGACATGGGTCCCATTTTCAAGAATTGAGGCAAGATAATTATTGTCAAAGGAAAGGAGAAAAGAATTAAAGAGAGAAAAGAAATTAGAAGAAAAAAAAATGCAAAAATTGGCTTCATCGTTCCACACACATTCATATTTATGAGGGCACACTTATGGGACGGCCAAGATGGGGTCCAATCTACTTATTGCATATTTTTAATTATTTCCAAGACATTTTCAAGGGAATTTGAAGAAAATCTCATTAAAGATGAAGAAGGAAAGCTACATGTGAGATCTTCTTTGCAAAGGAGTAGAAGTTGAAAAAAAAATGTCAAGTGTACATGAGCATGGATAGATCCTACACCCAGCCACTCTTAGCCACCTCATGTGGGTCATGTTTGATTCCAAGTGAGGATTCTTCTCTCTAATTTATCTCTCAAAGAATTTTAGTACATGGTGGCAATTACAAGAATAGAAAGAAGCATCAAAGATGGACTTCCATATAAAAAAAAGGGAGGGGGGGGGGGTGTGGGGGGGTTTGTGGGGAAGGGAAAGAAAAGAGCAAGGCTATTCCACGCCCAAGCCATGTTATGTGCATCCCATTTTTTCCAATTTCAAGTGTTTTGAAGATTCTATCATATCAAGTGAGAAAGGAAACTTTGGGGTTTGAAAAATATAAATAGGGCACCCCTTTGGTAGTCCAAGGCATGGAAGAACTCCCCCTCTAACCTCTCTACACTTCAGCTTCTCCCTTTCTCTCAACCCTCATTATAGTCCTCAAGGAGACTCTGTTGCAATCATACTGCACCCTTGAGATTTCCACTAAAAGAGGTTTTCTTTTCTATCCTAGCATGTAATTTTCTTTGATTTTATTTTATTTTATCTTATGTAAAGATTATACATGTTAGTAAAATGTTATTTTTCTCATAGTTCTTCTTCTTGTGGCTTGTTAATGATTCATTTACATTTCTTGCATTGGTGCTTGGATTGACAACCCAAGTTCTTGAGAATATATTTGAAGTACATATGAACCGGGCTAAGAAAGAATTTTTGAGAAAATAACATCACTGCATTTACTTTTCCCGCAAATACTACATTTAAATTCAACATCACTACATTTACTTTCATTGCACAACTACAAGTAATCTTCCTATCTTCACTACTTTTATTTTCACTGCAACAGTACATTTAATTCTCCTGCATATTTGCTTTTATTTTCCTTTTATGTTTTTACTGTGTTTTATGTTCCAAATTATTATTATTATTATTATTATTATTTCACATGATTTGATGGTTGAATGTGTACCATGGCACCCAGCAGTAATGGGCAGATTCCTTAATATGTTTGAGTTAAAAAAAAAAAAAAGAAAGTTTCAGATCTGATTCTGACTGTATGAACGTCCATAATGCAGAAATTTCTGATTTCAAATTTCTGATATAAGACACATGTTATCCTGTGTTCTAAGGGCCAGTTGGATGGGTTTTATGCATAACTGAAATACAATTTGAATGGTGAATTATGATTCTGATTTAGCTCTGAGTACTGAAGCAAACAATCAAATTTGCTGCATATACATTCATCCAAACAGATGGACACGTAGCAATAATTTCAAACTTGAAACTTTGTGTGAATGGAGCGTGGTATACGTGTTCCAATAGCAAGTGTGGGAACTGTTTTATTACTTGAAAGACTTTAACGATCATGATGTGGTTGGACGTTTTTGCACATGGATTAAATCCAAAGACTTGTTTTAACAGGCCTGAATTCAGAATTTTTTTTTATGCACAGTTTGGTATCTTGACAGAACCGGTTTTGATTGCATTCAAGTATAGTTGGAATTGGAAAATATATGTGCCATAAATATTGCTGGAAACACTTTCTAAAACTTGATTTTTCAGCTCTGTTGTGCCTAGAAATACCTTAGTTTCAGACGTGAAAACAGTCCAAGAACAGCCCACATCAGTAGTAAATTTCTACACTATAGAATTTTTGTAACTAGCTTCATTTATTCAAGCATATATTTTTCTTTTTATTTTTCAATCTTTTTCCTTGCTGTTTTTGGTTTTTTTTTAATTCATAAATTTATTAAGTGTGTTTTTCAGCTATCAAATTTAGATTAAGTTTGCATTAGGTTAGATTCATATTTTTTTATTAACTTTTGCATCTTATTTAAATTTCTGCATTCTTTTCTTGTGGCATGCATTATGTGACATTGTTAATTTTTTTCTAAATTTCTAAGTTTAGAATTAGTTGCTAAACTTTAATTTAGGAATTTGACTTTGGAAAGTTTCTAATTTAGATTTTTAATTTATTGGTTTAGATTGTTTCTTAAATCAATTTGAATCTAATGTAGGTTTGTTTGATTATTTGTTTCTATTTTTAGTTTGTTAATTTGATTTAAATGTTTCATTTCGGGTAGGTTTTCATAATAGAATGTTTCTAATTTGATGTTCTAATTTGTGTGTTCTTTTGCAGTTGATTTAAGATTCCTTTTTAGATTAGGAAATTTTCATTTTTTGGATTGGTTTTTATTTAAAAGTAGGAATGGTGAATGTAATTTTCTAGTTTTTAAGTTAGTTTTAGATTTTATTTAGGGCAAGTGAGAAGTCAAGTTGGAAACCTTATTTTAATAACTCCTTGAGGATTGACCTAGTCTTACCAATTTTACTACAACCAAAGCTTTGCACTTTGAGTGACGATCAAGTTTTTGGTGCCATTGCTAGGGAGCGCCATTGAAGGTAACTTTTTACACTTTCTTTATTTACATTGCTTTATGGGTGTATTTATTTGGCATCTTTTTAGAAATAGGAGGACATGCATGGAATGTTGAATTGCCTTAATTTGAAATAGGAAAGGGCAAAGTGCATGGATTGTTAGAAAGATCACATCACTCTAATTTTTAGAAACTTTCTAAAATTAAAAGAAGTTATTGTTTTTCAACTTTTCATAACTCCTTTTGGAAGAAAGTAAACTAAAAGTGATCTAATTGCTGTCCTTAATCATCTTAGTGCCAAAGAAAGCCTTTGCCCCTATAGTGCGCAACAGCTAGTTTGTTCAAAAAACTGGTCCTTTAAATGGATCCATCTGTGACTCTACCACTTCCTGGTAACTAATCTAGTTGACTTGGTTTCATAAGACCAGATTAGAGAACTTAAGGAAACTTTTTGACCTAAGGGATTACTGATGCTGCTCGTATAATCTAGTTTTTTTTTATCTTCTTTTAAAAAAATTTTAAAAAATCTCAAAATTCCAAAAAGAAAGGACATGCCTTCTTAGCCAATTTGGTAAAGAGGTTCAACGCATAGATTAGAAAGGAAAAAATCCCCTAGACCCTCAAGTCCCTTGAGATTTTCTCAAATGGCGAGTGGGTCTGGTAACAATGTTGAACAACTTAGGAATGGAAACAATAATGGGGACGCTATGGTGCGGAGGTTAATTAGCCACCGAGGACTTTATGTGATTACTTGAACCTTGCATGTCAAACCACACCATCATGTATAATGGTGCCCGTAATTATAGGTCAATTTGAAATCAAACCTGGCATGATCCAACTTCTACCTAGGTTTCATGGGCTTGACTCTGAAAGTGCATACTTGCACTTAAAAGAATTCGATGAAGTATGTGCAATACTTCAATTACAAAATGTAGTGCTGGATGTAATCAAACTTAGATTATTCCTGTTTTCTTCGAAAGAGAAAGCAAAGGCTTGGCTCCTTGGCTCCATTCTCTTAGACTAAGTTCAATCAATACTTGGAAAGGCCTTGAGACTGAATTTTTGAAAAATTCTTTCTACAACAGAAAACCAACACTTTAAAGAGGGAGATCATGATGTTTAGACAAAATCTCAAGGAACACTATTATAAGTGTTGGAAAAGATTTAACGAATTGATCCTTGCATGTCCTCACCACGGATATGAAACATATAGTCTCATCGAAATTTTTATTATGGGCCTAACTCCTAACACCCCTTATTTTATTGAGATGATGTGCATGGTCAATTTGATCAAAAGCAACTTGATGAAGCGTGGGAATTTTAGGAATTAATGGTTGAAAATGTGCAAAAATGGGCCTCGTCTGATTAGGCAAATCAATCTAAGTCATTGAATTAGTCTAAGGGAGGATGATTATATCAATTGAACAGTCAAACTGAAATCTAAGCTAAGCTTGCAGCACTTACAAGAGAAGTTGAAACCTTGAAACTTGGAAAAAACAAGAATACAATCATGGTTTGTGGTTTTGTGCTTCCAAAAATCACATGTTAGCAGACTCTCCAATTGGACCTGCATTATAGGAAGCGATTCAAGAATAGGCTAATGCTTTGAACTCTTATCAAAAGCCGTTCAATACAAATACCATGGGGAATACGTATAATCCTTCGTGGTGGAACCACCCAAATTTCAGCTAAAGGAACAACTAAATACTACACCTATGTATAATCCCCAAAGACCATCAAATTCTGGTGCATACGGGCCCCCATAGCATAATACATCTGATGCTTCACAAGCTCAGAATACATCATTAGAGGAGTCGCTCAATATGCTAATACAATCTCAACAGCAATTTATGCAAACCTTGTATAATAATCAACAAATTATTCAGAATAACAAGCAGGCTATTCAAGATAATCAACAGGCTATCCAAAGGTTAGAAACTTTTGTAAAATAAAAACTAAAAAAACAAGCGTAGCCTTTAAGTTCAAGGGAAAGGAACCTTTCCAACGCAACCTTTCCTGAACCCAAAAGACCAGCTTGAAGTGAATGACATAACTAACCCAAACTATCAGGAGCATGTTCAGGTTGTCACTCTATGTAGTGGTCACTCTATGCAATGGCAAAGAGCTTCAAGATGATCCGAAAAAAAATAATAAACAACATGTCTCCTCGGATTTGAAAGGGAAGATTGAAAAAGATAGCACTAATGAAAAGACTGCTGTTGACATTGAAAAGAGTCCAAACCCCACTATTATTAAATCGGTTGCCTTTTCCTCTGAGATTGACCTATCCTAAATAGAAAATCTTGAATCAAGAAATTTGGATGTTCTTAAAGAGGTCAAAATCAATATCCCTCTAGTAGATGCCATTAAACAGGTCCCCACCTATGCTAAATTCTTAAAAGATCTTTGCACTACTAAGCGTAGGGTTCATGTTCCAAAGAAAGCATTCCTCACTAAGAAAAAAGCTGCATACCTGACTCAAACCACTCCTCCTAAATACAAAGATCCGGGATGCCACACCATTCCATATGTCATTGGAAACCACCAGATAGGTGAAGCTTTACTAGATTTGGAAGTAAGTGTGAACTTATTACCTTACTTGGTTATCTGCAGTTAGGGCTTAGTGAGTTAAAACCATCTAGAACTACTCTTCAACTCACCAATCGAACTGTTAAAAAATGGAGAGGGTTAATAGAGGATGTTCTTGTACAGATTGAGCACTTTTTCTTCCCAGTAGATTTTTATGTGCTGGAAATAGAACTAGTACGGAATGAAAGTGGTGATATTTCAGTCATTTTGGGAAGACCATTCTTGGCCACTTCCAATGCACTTATTAATTGTCGGAGTGGAAGGCTCAAACTTTCTTTTGTGAACATGACCTTGGACTCGATATCTTTCAAATGTGTAAATAGCCGAGAAATTGTGAGACCGACAATCATGATGTAGACTTGATTGGTACCTTGGTTGAGGATGATCTTGAGGAGTGCATTAACTCTCATGTTACGCTGATTTTTGCTGGAGAGGATATGGGCTCTCTTGAGGAATTTCAAGATGACACTGTCGAAAAGGCCAATGTAGTATGGAAACCATATTTTGAGGAGCTTGTACCAACTAGTATGCCAACTCTTCCATCTCAGGTGAAACCACCTAAACTTGAGTTGAAGCCCCTCCCATCAAACCTGTGATACACTTACCTTAGGGATAATGAAACATATCCTGTGCTTATTTCTTTGCTACTTACTAAGGACCAAGAGGTCCAACTAATGAGACTGCTCGAATTGCACAATGGTAATAGCTTGGAATGTAGCTGATGATGCTAAACCATGGAGGCAGATGCAACGCCGGCTTAATCCTATAATGTAAAAAGTGGTTGGGTTGAGGTGCTTAAACTTCTGGACATGGGTAGAATCTATCCAATCTTGGATAGCCAGTGGGTTAGCCCTAACCAAGTTGTTCCAAAGAAAACCATAGTTACTGTAGTCAATAATGCCCAGGACAAGCTTGTCCCAACTCGAGTATCAGTAGGATGGAGAGTATGCATTGACTACAGAAAATTAAATACATACACACATAAAGACTATTCCCCTTTACCTTTCATGGATCAAATTTTGGAAAGGGTAGTCGGCCACTCATACTATTGTTTTCTTTACGGACATTCTGGGTATAAACAGATTGAAATTGCCATAGAGGGCCAAGAAAAGACCACATTCACATGCTCTTTTGGTACCTTCATTTATTAGCAAATGCCTTTTGGGTTATGCAATGCTCTGGCCACTTTTCTATGTTGTATGTTGAGCTTTTTTAGTGATATGGTGGAGCATATTCTTGAGGTCTTCATGGATGATTTCTCTATGTTTGGTGATATATTTAAGGACTATTTGAGCAACCTAGAAAAGGTCCTTACTTGATGCAAAGAAAAGAATCTTGTGCTAAATTGGGAGAAGTGCCATCCATGGTTCGCCAAGGAATTGTCCTTGGCCACATTGTGTCTGAAAGGGGATTGGAAGTTGACAAGTCCAAAATAGATTTGATCACCGAGCTACCCACACCAAAAATCATATGAGATATAAGATTATTCTTAGGGCATGCAGGTTTTTATAGGAGGTTTATCAAAGATTTCAGTTCCATATCTAGACCTTTCTATAACCTGCTCTCCGAAAAGGCAGAATTTGAATGGACTGAGGTATGCCAAGAATCATTCGATAAATTAAAAAGCATGTTGATGTCTGCACTGATCATGCAACCTCCTAATTGGACTTTGCCCTTTAAGATCATGTGTGATGCCAGTGATTACGCGGTTAGGGCTGTGTTAGGGCAGTATAAGGATAAGAAACCTTACGTGATTTACTATGCAAGTTTAGACCCTATTTGATTGAATCCAAGATAGTGGTTTTCACCAATCATTCTGCGCGCAAGTACCTTCTTTAAAAGAAAGATGCTAAGGCAACACTTATCCATTGGATCCTCCTACTCTAAGAATTTAACTTAGAGATTAAGGACAAAAAAGGAGTAGAGAATGCCATGGTTGATCATCTATCAAGTTGGTCCTTTCTGAAACTTTGAATCAACACTAATCCAGGATAATTTCTTGGATGAACATTTATTTGCTGTGTCTCAATCCCCTTGGTATGCCGATATCACAAACTATCTTGCTACTGGTAACATTCCTCATCATTGGAACAAGCAAGATAAAGAAACTTTCTTTTCTCAAGTTTGATATTTTTTTCTGGGATGATCCATATTTGTTTAAATACTGCCCAGATTAAATAATTAGGAGATGTGTACCTGATAATGACATACATAGTGTCATCTCCTTTCGCCATACACAAATTTGTGAGGGATATTTTTCTGGACAAACGACTGCTATCAAAAATTTGTAGTCTATATTCTATTGGCCCTTATTGTACCGTGATGCTTACACTATATCACTTGAGAGGTCGAGACCGTAAATTCATCCCCCACATATTCACACACCTGGAAGCTAGCCGAACTCTAAATGGGTTAAGCAGGTTTTGAAGGGTGCCTTGGTAACTTATCCATCAAAAGAATGAGAGACAGTGTCATGCCCCTAAAATACAACCTGGGGTCAACGTGAAAACTAAGGCTAATTCAAAATCTTCTTTCTGTTTACCACAACACATACCACAACAGTGGACCCACATAGGATCGTAGGCCCATGGCGAGTCAAAATAAACATATCTGCATAAACGGTCAGTAAAAATTGGTATCATAATGTCATTTCTTTGAAGTAAGCATGACCAACAATAATAATCCTTGGGGTTCAAGTTGCAAATGAAATAAACAATAATTTATGAATAAAGCTCGACTATAGTCTGAATAACATCTAAATACAAATAATAGCCACTACCCAATGATGGTGACTCACTCTTGTATTGGTCTAAATGGCTCTGTAGCCATTGCGGGCACACCACTTGTGCCCATCAATTGGCTCTAACACTTGAGATGTTTGATCCTTCGCCTCTACCTCGGTAAAGTAGGTTTCAATACCTATGCACCATATAAACAAGGTCAAAAGCAAGCTATAGACATAATGTGACTAGCAAACGAGATCAATAAAGATTAATTCACATTATTTAGACATGATTAAGACAGTAGAAGATTAAAGAAATAAACGAGACATAGTAAATATGCTAACAAAGTGAGCAGTAATCATGTGCACATGAAAGCAAAGTCTTTGTTTTGGGCAATTGACCCTAGCTAACTAAGTACGGTGGGTCCACTATTAGATAATCAAATATAACTAAATTGAATTGGCACTTTTCTATGCAAAACTGAAATGAATTGCAGTCATGCAATTGTCCCTGAGTGGTATAGATAGAGTTGCGTACATAATAATAATACTAATAAACCATATACATGATACTTGCTCAACATGGAAACCTAAGTCAAAAAAGAGGGTTGACTGACAAGTACATACTAATGTCTAAACCAAACTTCACTTATCTGATTTCTAAAGTCAAGCCACTCTTAGTTGTATCAATGCAAGGTACACACTAACTAAGACAGCCAACGGAAACACATGCATGTAAATCAAAACGTTAAGGAAAACCAACAAATCCAACCTAAGGCCAAAGACACATGTTCAACACATGTTCACTTACCCAACAATTCCACTTGAATCATGGGTGAGGTACAAGCCAACCCATCCCACTAATTTCGGTGCATAAACCCACTTAAGGGCTCCTAATAAAGATGTGTTGAATTCCACCACACAAGGGTCCATATGGTTTGTACGATTAATTAACCATGATTGGTGAGAACAGCGTGCCTGAACACGGCCTCACATTAAGGTCTCAC
The DNA here is from genome assembly GCA_037013555.1 of Sextonia rubra. Taxonomy (NCBI): domain Eukaryota; kingdom Viridiplantae; phylum Streptophyta; class Magnoliopsida; order Laurales; family Lauraceae; genus Sextonia; species Sextonia rubra. The sequence continues at coordinate 15,354,312 of JASUAD010000008.1, forward strand.
CAATTTATGTGAAATTAGTGTGTTTAGCAAAATTCAGAGAAAAGTATCAAACCCACATCTAAATGCAGCCCAATCTAATCCACTTATGTAAAGGTAATGTGTTTTACAAATTTGGATAAAACGTATTCGAGTTCGCATCAAATTCCAAATCTGGACTAAATCCAATTATGATCGAAGGAGAGGGGACAAATAGGTTCTTAATCATCATTAATGTGTATTAAAATACATAATTGCTTTATGTCAAAAGGAAACCCGTCAAACCCAAACTCAAACCTAAACCAAATCCGGATTTTAAGCTAGAAATTAAAAACCAAAAAAAGTCCAAAACAAAAGCCCTAAAATTAAATTTGGAATTAAATCCCAAAAACATATCCTAAATTGGTACCCAAAACTATATTTAAAATTGAAACCCTAAACCTAAACCCAAAAACAAACCCTAAACTTAAAATTCTAATTTAACCCCAATTAAAATTTTAACCAAACCTTAATTAGGCCCTGATCAAAGTTCCAATTATATCCTAAACAATATTCTAATCAAACTCTAATTAATATTCTAAACACACATCTATTAAATACTAATTAAAAATCTAATCAAACATGAATAAAACCATAATTAAAATTATAATCAAACTAAAGTAAAATTCTAATCACATCTAATTAAATCCAACTTAAACCCTAATTAAAATTCTTATTGAACCATAATTAATTTGAGTTAAAAACCTAATTAAAATCCCTAATCAAAATTCTAATTACACCCAAAAAAACTTCAAATCTACAAACCATATGGGCGCAACCCAACTAGCTGGGCCTAGTTTGCTAAGCCTAGCCTATCCTGCTAGCCGAGCCTGGCCCAACCTACCCACAACCGTGCCTACGCAAGAGGGTAGCACGCGGTCATTTTTTTATTTGTCTTTAAAAAAAGAAAACAAACCAAATCCACCATTAATGATTACACAATACACAAAGGGCTTAGGACGAATCTACATGATCAAGAACTAACCAAACTAAGGGAAAACAACCCAAACTACATCAAGTTACATTTAAAACATACCTCAGATCTGTGGTTGATGGTTTTTGGTGTGAAGAGACACCCTAAAGATCGATTCCCACGCTCCTACACCGGCGATCCTTTTTCTTTGGTGGGTTTTAGTTGAGGGAGAAAGGTTTACAGAAAAAGGGGCTTTCGGAGAGGAGAAACCTTTAGTTTTGTTAAAATAGGTTTTTCTGCAAAGATCTGAATATTTATAATAATAGGGTTAAGGTCGCAGAGACCTAATAGGATTCTAAGTGGGGCAAGAGGGTAAGTTAATGGATCTACTCACTTAATGGCCCAAAACTAATTCTAACCCCACTAAATCTCTAACTAATGGATCCCATGCGAATCCTAATTGCTAATTTAACTAAAATACAAACAATACATATAATTAAATATTAATTATACCGAATAAAAATTAGGGATTGGGGCCGGACGTTACAGACAAAGAGGAGAGGACAATGAAACAAGGGATAGGAAATTGACAAGTCCGCCAATGATCAATGGGTCACACACAGGACAATGTGTGCTCCCCCACATCTTATGTAACATTTAGTCCTAGGAAGAGAGTAGTACTAGTAAAAAATAAAAAGAGAAAAAAAAGAGAGAAAAAAAAAAGGGAAAAAAGAAAAAAGAGAATGGGGAAAGGATTTAGGGAGAATGATGAGAGTTAGGAAGCAGAGAGAAAAAAAACAGATAAAAAGAGCACAGAGTATATAAGAGGACACCTAATAAACTCGCTTTTCGCTAGTGGCATTGTGGGAGATATAGGTATGCTCCCCGCATTTCATGTTTTGATTCCTTTTTTGGACTTGTTTAGCCTGTTTATGATAAGTGCAGTTGAATAGGTTGTGGGTATGCACCTTGCACATCAGTTCTCCCTATGCCGAAGATGGCCAAAAGTCACCATGACTCATAGTCTTGCTAACACACACAATCACCGATCACACCAAAAGTTTTGGAAACCATGAAGTATGCTTTGAAACTCGACCAAAAGGGCCAAGTAGTTATTGAGAGGAATGTGAAGGTTTAACCTCCTTTGGAATTTAAAATGACTATGTAACTTTCATAGAATCCATTTGTATATCAAGGAGTTAGTCCTCTCTCTTGTATTTCACCCTGACCAGCATATGCACCAGCTTTACACTGGGTCATTTTTATTTATTTCCCTTGTTATGCAGGCCTTCCCAATTTGGGTCCCATCATGGCATACACGCCTTACATGCGCATTCACTGATTTGTAGACATTCACCTCATGCATGCTTTTATTATTAACAGTCTTTGGTTGGATGTAGGGAAATATCCTATAAGGTTTCAATTCCAAACTCGTTTTAAAAACTTGAATACTAAAATGACCTTTTCGCATTTTTATCAAGAAAGACCACATTATGTTAGCCAAAATATACAAAATCCCAAAAATACAACATTAGCAATTTTGTCTTAAGACCTTAGAGGGAAGCCAACCATGGCTGTATTCATTATATCCCCCATGCTGGGGCATTTTTATTTTATTTTACCAATATCATTTTGCACAGAATTCACTCGATTAACATTAAAACTAGCACAAAAACCCGTGCTGATCATGAGGCTCTTTACATCAAATTTAATGATCATTCATTAAAATTTAACAATCTTGTAGTGATGAAAGAGTATCACATATTCCGCCGAAATAGTATATGGTTGTGTAACGCAAATTTCTTTGTGAACATCTTTGATTTTGCCATGTTTTTTTAAGGGCCACCTTGTGGATGCATGTGCTCTCAAAGTCCTGAGGATGTTCAACTCAAAGGATACTGGTACAGGGGCAGTTTTCTCATCTCTAAGAAGGGCCAATAGTCTTAGAATCTTAAGGGTTCATGTCCTCTTAGATGCCCTTGAAGTCATTGATGCCATCAATGGAATGGAAGATTGCTCACCTAGCTCTTTGATTTTATATATTTTGGCCGTGGCAGATTGTTTTGAGAATGCTCATTTTGACTATATCCCTAGTTTTTTAATGGTGTTGCCCATAGGTTGGGAGCAAACTTATGTTGATTTCCTAGCACCTTGGAGTCTACAAATTCCATAGGGACTTTATATAAGAAGTTTCATAAGATGATCCATATGCATGCACACAACTACTGTATCTCAATCCATAGCATCCAACATGTATCATTTCTTTAGGATGGGTATAAGCCAAAATAAATATGAGAAAATGATCCTAACTATCCATTCGGCAATTACTAATTCGATGGTTATAATGAAATAGTCAACAATCAAATAACATCACGTCCATCAATTGATAGAGTAGGATCACTAAATCAATGTGATTTAGTTATGTCACATTAGAGTGAGGCCTAACATTTTGAACTGTTTCAATTGATATACATATGGCCCACGTGAATGGTGATTGCATATGTTTTGGTCATCCATCTCTGCTATAGCAACAATGTTCTCTTTAATTATATAACATCACATCAACATCAAAACTTTGCTACTTGTCATTCATGGAATTCTAGCAACCATAACGATTTTATTTCTTTTTGGAAAAGGCAACTGTTATGAGATGAATTTTGCAGCAATAAAACTATCTCCACAACGTGAAAGTAGTGTAAAAGGTTCTATTAGATCCAAAATGTGAAGGGGAGAGCAATATTGTCCTTAAACAGTGGTGTTATTGAGTCCTAAAGCACAACTAACTGACACAAAGAAATCCAGGCCTAGGCATAAACCACGATACTCTTTTCATATGGGAATGATCCAACCACCAATTGGTAGTTCAACGGACTCACAAGTCACAATTCATTCATTTATTACCATTCTTTCCACCCTAACAAAATAATCTGCTCAAAGACATTTTGAAACAAAGAAATTAATACCGCAGCTACAAGAAGGGTAATGAAAAAATGTGAACATAGCCAAGGATACCCTACATTGCAAGGAGATGGACAGCAAAAGGATGTTAGCCATAGAATCAGTAAAGTGAGAAAGATTAGAAAATTGAAAAATCAAATGTTCTTAATTATTCAATTTATGCTTACTAAAAAAGATAATTTACATTGCCATTTAAGGTAGCGCAGGCTAAGTTAGCCTTGGAATGCACGAAAAGGATGGAAACGGCAGGATTTGCCTAGTTTTATGGAATAAATATATCAAACATTCATAAACAAACATAGCAATAATGCACAATAGATTTCACTCTTATAAACTTTCCAATCTGCATATGATAACATTCTTATGTCTCACAGAAACGTAAATAAGTCTGAAATGGACATTATAAATAAGTACTGAGTGCTTATTTAAAATCAGATATCCCATTAGAAGTTTCCATATTCTATACTCTAAGAGATTATAAATTCTAATTTAAAGAGCAAAATACAAAAATTTGAATAATCACATTTTCCTATAGAGAAATCTGAAAAAGGAAAAAATTAAAAAGAGCAAAATCAAAACCAAATCAAATTCGGGATCTATTTCAAACTTCTTTCACCAACTCAACTTACTTCAAAAGATTGATAAAGTTAAACTTGAAATAACAATAGATGAAGTAGACTGCTCATCTCAACTATTATACGATAAAATCTAAAAGGAATAAATAATTAAATGCATACATAAGGGGAAAAGACAAGAGAAAGAGGACCAAACACAAGGACAAAATTGAATAGATAATAGGATTCCGTATTAGCGCACATGGGTATGCAAGCTCAGCTAATGCAAAAATTGTCAACAACGAACCTTAATTTTAAGAAAAACCTTTCACAGTTAAATGTACTAAAGAAAGCATGTTTACACCTACGGCAAACAAATGCACTTCAAAACATGGCCACATCTATGACACATATACTTCAAAACCACATAGAAAAAAGAAAAAATGCTCTGGTACATTACATGGCCCTAAGCTACAAAAGCAAAGACAGACCGCAATTCATTTAGTTCTATCAAATTTAGAATTCAATGTGTGTAACTTGATAGAACTATTACTTGAAATCAATCTTTAAAAAATGACAAAAAAAAAAAAAAACTAATTGTACAGATGTTAGTATACATAGCCTAAGAAATGCATGCATAGAACCATAGAATGGACAAAAATCAAACGTAAACAAGGTACTACATACAAGATAAATCAATACATCACATTTTCCACAAAAGTGTATTCAAATATGACAAGTTATAAAGAGAAGTCACAACAAAAACAATGACAAAAACCAACTAACTTCTTTTATTGTTGTGTGGTATGTCTCTCCTTTCAGCATTCTCCACGATCACCTATGATACACAAAGTAGATAGAACAGAATCCAATCAGATGAAGGACAGTTCCTAACACAAATAATATGAAACTAGAACAAGTGCAACGGACATATTTTCAAAACAAAAGGTTAAGAAATTTGACAATTGATTTATGATGGATAGGAAAATTTTCAGAATGTCATGTGTTTAGTCCAACAAAGAAGGGATTTGAGGATCCCCTGTACTTGTGTTCCAATGGGGTTAGAAAATATTTTGACACAAGTCAATTCCTCATCCTCTAGTGGCTCCCTTGGAAAATATTTCTATAGTTCCTATGGAATTCCCCATTCTTCTGGCCTAAGGTTAAGAAAATTGACAGTGTTAAGTCCTTCAAAGGAGGAATATGAGAATTTGAGGAATTTGATTGAAAACTAATCATATGTTTCATGTCTAACGAACTCAAGTTCAATAGTACTTTAATACTCTGTAGCATTTTTCTAAGAATACTTCCAATAGAAATTCACCAAGCAATATGTCCATTGATCAATAGTGCTGAAACGAAGAAAGAATGTAAGGGACTGGCAAAGTATGTAACAAAGAGCAGCAAATTGTTCCTTTATTTTTTTTTTCAGTTGCCTCTTCTCAAAGTTAGCGTTTAAAAAAAACATTAAAAAAGAAGAAAAAAAAAAGAAAAGAAAACAAGAGCTATTGAACCAAACTGCACAAGTACCTTGCTAGTACATATAAATGAAGAATTATATAATAATTGCATGTTGCCCTAAAAGAAAATCCAATGAAGCATTACCCTTCCTGATTGACTTAGCCTGCATAATGCAACAACTGTTTGTGTGAACATCAAATTCAATGAAGTTCCTTAGTTGTGAGAATGAACAAAATTGCAGTGCCACTTGCATTACAGCCAACAACATGCATCCCAACCCCACAAAAAAATGTCAGAAAAAAAAAGTATATGATCACTACAACCAAGTTGAAGTTAAAAATAAAAGGAGTCTCTTCATTCCTAATGTATAATCAACCAAGCAGTTCCCTTATTAAGTTGCCAATGTTTGTTCTTAGAAACTACAACAACTCAATTAACAGAACAAAAAGGAATATAATCTCTTCTCCGAGACATTATACTTAGTGGGTATTTGTGAAAGTGGAAAGCATCGACAGATTTGAGAGCATATTTGATGATAATAAATAAAAATAAGAAGAAGCAATTAGGGTGGGAACTGCTTTTCATAAAAATACTATGAGAAAACCCAGAAATGAAATTGCAGATTTCATTTGTGCATTGGTGATAAATGGTTTCCACCGTAAATAAAAAGAAACAAAACAAACAAATCAAGAAGATTCTCCAAACTTGAACAACACTGGAGGGATTACAAGGACTCACGGAATAAGAGATTAGGAATGGGGAAAAATACCATTCAAAAACCCCTGAAAGTCTTTATAAACCCTAGTTCTAATCATATGATCTCTTCTCCGATGCCATGTGGACGGAGCAGGGCGATATATTATTGTGACGTTTCAGAGATAAAATCACAGAAATGAATTCCAAAGAAGAGATTGCAGAGATGTAGTGAGATAAGGGAGCTGAAGGAAGAGAAGATGTTGCAAAAACTAAGAGGAAGTGAGAAGCAGAGATCGTTGAGATATGCATCGAGGCATTCTAGAGGGAGTTGCATAAGTGGCCTTGAATGTGAGAACGTGAGCACAAAGTTCTAGTGGGAGCTGCATAGGGAGGTAGCCTTCAAGGTTAGAACTTGAGTAGAAAGGCGTTGGAAGGAAAGTGGCTATTTGATTGTTAGATCATCCGGTTATGGTCAAAATTGTGATCAAAATTGGTTTGAAAACCCTTTAGCTTAATATAGTATAATATGATTTAGGTTTAGAATTGAATTGTAGATCGTCTTTTCTATAATATCTTGACAAAATGTGATCATTATAATTTGTGATATGGACAATGTCTGCCATGACCCTTATGGTGAACTGAGATTTTCTATGACTTGCATTTGCTTTGACTTCTTTCTCCTCTCACATGTGTCGACCATATAAATACTTTCATGAAAATAAAGACTCGCTTAGGTCACTAAAGCCACACACTCAGGCAATCCTTGTTGTCTAAGAACCTAGTTAAATGTTGTTTATCAAGCTTTCACTATTACAAGGTCATGTTTGTTTAGGTCCCATATCATATGAAATATCCTTTAATTGACCTTAAGCTACCTATAAGATGCTTTGCCTTAGTGCAAATCTCGATAAATTTTAGAAAATAATTTAGGCATAGTCTTTCCTTATTTCTTGGACCCTGAAAAATTATCAGGTGCAAACCTATCACCTGCAATTTGAAAAACACTTCGTATATACATCCTGGTACCCCTTAGAAACTACAAACCATTATTACACAAACAAACACAACACCTTTAGGTCATTCATCACATCTTGCCCTGGCATCTTAAAAGATACAATCTAGCAAATTATACCAAGTGAGAATTCAAACTCATAATAATCTTTAAAAAAATGAGTAGAACAGCAAACATATAACAAGCCAAAATAAATTCCATAACAAATTAAGAAAAAGTGACATCAAGTCTAAAACTTGATAATACTCAAATAATTCATGACTAAGCTAAAATGACATCTACTCCCGACAAAGAGAAAACAACTTGACTCAACTATGACCATAAGATCTAATCAATGTAAACTTGAAAAAAAATCATACCCCACTCCAATTATCATCCTCCTTCTCAAAATTGGGATGAACACCATTGATTTGAGAATTTTGAAAAAGGAATAGGAAAATAAAAAGAGAAGAAAGAGTGGACCATGAAAATGCAAAATAATTTAAATTTCAAACCAACTCAAAATAATAATAATTAATAAAAAATATTAAAAAAAACTTAAACATAAACACTAGACATAAAAACCACCGAATGCACATCATAACCACAACAAAACAGTATAATTAAAGCTACTAATCATAAACATTAATCAAACTCAAACATTAACTTGAACAAAACTCATTTGGAAAAAGGGAAGGAGTTAAAGCTGCCATGGTTCGGGGTCTGAGAATAGTGAAAAGTGTGCAAAAGGGGAAAGAAGGACCCTTTTTCCACATAAAAATTGAAAAATCAAGATTCTAGGAAGGCTAGGCTTCATTACGCCTAAGTTCATGCTTTCCATTCTAATTAGAAAAGCCTAAAATGGAAAATGTAGAACTAATGATTGGAAAAAAAACCCAAAAGAAAAAAGAAAAAAAACAAACACAAATAAAAAAAACCGATAAGAACAAAAAAAACATATAAAAAGACAAGAAAAAAGGAAATTAAGCTAAATGATGAAATGTGAAATAAAAATAGAAACAAAAGAAGCGAGAGAGGCACAAAGATCAGTGCATATCATTTGAACCAATCTTTGTCCCATCTCGATTGCATTGCATCGTATGCACACCAATCCCATCGTGCACGCAATCATTAATGTTCATTACATTCATCTCATCTTTATGATCATGTTTATCATTCTTATCAAATATCATTATCAAGCATCAATGTAGCTACATGCAAAGTTTTTTCCTAGTGCTTGCTTAACGCAAACTCAAACGATTATAACAAATACATTGAGCGCTTGAAAAGAGATGAATGACACGAAGAACAATGGGAATAATCAAACATACTCAAGGAACTAATGCAAATGAAAAATCCGATGGGACCTTGAGGCTTACAACACATGGAAATACAACAATTCACGACCAAGGACATGCAAAACACTCTCGATGTAAGTATTTTTATCCATGATTTTCATGGTTTATTTTACGTCTGAAAATTCAATCACCGTAGACCTCCCTTATGGAGTTATAATCGATATGGCGGCCATAATATTGTGTCCTCATGAATCATGATGATTTGCCAACTCAAATCTTGACGTTGGATTGCAAGAGCTAATTTGAAATTCTCAATGACAAAGTAGAAAAGGATGAATGTATATGTTGCAGATCTCATCATTGCTTGGGTGAAGACCAAGATCCCTGGAGAGTGATGATTATTCTGGCGGTCGCTTTCCTTTGATTTCACTTTTTCGATGCCTACCTGAGTTTTAAAAGCAAAGTCTTTTCAAAATAAAATGCATATCATTCTCACATGCACACACATTGATTGAACTATGTTTGTGATTGTCTTCAAGATCTACATTATTTTTAATTCATTTCAACTATGTTTTGAGCATTCAATTGAGGATAAAGTGAAGAGATACTATGCATGATAATTTGATTTAACTCCATCATATGGACGAATGAAATTCCAATAGTGACTTAACTAATCAAAAGATCTCCTTTGATTCATCCCCGTTGTAATTTCAGTCAACCGAAACACTATCCCACAATCAATCAATTAGTCAAGTTGCCACATGGAAATACCACAGGCCTCAAGGCACAAATCTCGAGTTTTAATTTACTTGCATTCCTAGTAGTGTAGCTGTTTTTTCCTTTTTTCCAAATTGGGATTGATCCTTGAGAAGTGAACCCCACTATTGAAACTAATTTGACACTACATACATCTATCGGCAGCCTTATCTCTTTGCATTAATTATGGATGAGTTAACTGTATATATTCAAGAAAAAGTACCATGGTGTATGTTATTTGCAGATGATATAGTATTGGTAGATAAATCAAGAGGTGGTATAAATGCAAAGCTTGAGAGATGGTGGGGGCATTAGAATCTAAAGGCTTTAAAATGAGTCGTACAAAGACAGAATATATGGATTGCAACTTCAATGGACATATACAAAATGTTGAAACCATTGTCAAAATTGAAACCCATGAGATACCACGGAGAGATTCTTTTCGATACCTAGGCTCAACAATTAGTAAGGATAGGGAGATTGACGAAGAAGTGGAGCATAAGATAGAAGCTGGATGGCTGAAGTGGAGACTAGCTTCTAGAGTACTTTTTGATAAACGAATGCCAACAAAATTAAAGGGCAAATTTTACAGGACAGTGGTTAGACCAGCTATGATATTTAGAACAAAATGTTGGCCAATTAAAAAGATGCATATTCATAAGATGGATGTAGCAGAAATGAGAATGCTTAGGTAGATGTGTGGTAAAACTAGGAAAGATAAAATTAGAACGCTTTCGAGAGCATTTAGGGGTAGCACCATATAGGGGATAAGATTAGAGAAACCCGTTTAAGATGGTTTGGGTATATTGAACGTATGCTAGTAATGGCACCAGTAAGAAAGTTTGGCTATACAGGTGGATGGCCCATCAAAAGGTAGGGGTAGGCCGAAGAAAACATTGAGGGAAGTCATTAATTCATATTTAAAGAAGTTTAACTTATCGAAGGATTTAGCTCAAAATATAACAGAATGGAGAAACATAATTCATGTAGCCGACACCAATATGGTTGGGATAAGGCTTTGATGATGATGATGATGATACATCCGTCAGCAGCCACTCCCATAGGATCAAAAGCACACGTGAGTCGTGAGTGGTGTGTCTACTTTCTTTGGAGAACAAATCTTCCACATGCTATCCTCCAAAGAGGGGCATATTGTAGACTACTTATTTCGCCACATATTTAGCATAAAATGCATATTATATATAGTGTTGTCCCCATTTCACCACCAATTGAATAACCAAGACATAGTTTTGCTTAATTAATGATGACGATTTGCTTAATTAATGATGATGATGATGCTCAATGCTCGATTTTATTCTTAGTTTGATTATCCATGTGAATTCATGAGAGAAAAGGTGAGAAACTTTGAGATTTTGAGTCCAATTCATCATTTTCCATAGGAAACACACCTAGAGACCTACAACATATTTAGAAGACTCTTAGACCCTATAGACTATGCTTGAATCAATCCCAATACTGACGCCATTTGATAGAACTAAGAGCTTTGAGACTCACATGAATGACGAACCTAGAATCACAATCTGTACTATCTCCTTAGCATATGACCTCTGATCATTTTGATTTAAGGATTAGATTCTAGACTTAGAGAGCTTTCTAACCATATGTGGGACGTCGAAAACAAATGAGCAAATCAAAAGATATGAATTTTTCAAGTTTCAAGCCATAAAGAGTGCTGGGCGTAGATAAACCTGCACCCAGGCTGACCTAACCCACCTTGGCGCCCCGTCTATGGCACCCAACCTGTCCTTAGGCCCCACTGAAACATTTAGGGTCATGGATTTTTGCAAAAGATTTCATCCTCGATCTTAAGGAGAGTGCTTCACATCGGTACTCGTGTCTCTTCCTCTTCCGATTTGCTATGCATCAATCTCATGCTAGAAGCATGCTTAGGACCCTCACATCATGTAGATTTGCATCTTATATTAGATATTTCAATTGTTATTTCCTCAGATATGTTATCTTACAATTCTAAATGTTTACAAACATGCTTAGATTCATCAATATATGTAGATCTAGAACATTTTCTTCATTTCAGATCCAAACTTTGCGTAGATATGCATCATTCTCATCATCTTCATCATTTAGATGCAAAATTTGTGTAGATCTGCATCATTCTCATCACACTAGCATATTATCTTCATTAAATCTTGTAAATCAACGTCGTAGGATCCTAGATCTGCATTTCTTGCTTCTTTTAATTTAGATCCGAAAGGTTCATTGCATGCAGACTGCCCCAAAAATTTCTTATTCTATCTGGAAAATAAAAAAAGCACTGACAATCACCAGAAACCACACAAAAGACCCAAAATAGGTCCCTCAACCACCTAGGAGCCAACTTTCCTGCGCCTAGGTGGCCACTTCCACCTAAGTGCCAATTTTCCTACACCCAGGCTTCCATTTGTCTCCATTTTTTGCACACTTCTCTAATTTTTTCAACCTACTCATTCACTTTCATTGTTATTTAATGACCTTGATTGGTTTGGTTTTGTTGTTCTTGAATTGTTACTGTGACTGCATGATTTATCAAATTGAGATACTAATTTGTTAAAGTTATTTAAGGCAGACACCCCAATCAATCAACAAATTACTAATCATCATTCTTAGGATATCATTTAGATCATTTAGATTAGATCCTTTTTTTGTTAAAATCATTTAGGCCATTGCATTTAGATCATTATCAAAAAACACAAAATCAAAAAAAATCATAAAACCATTAAGTTATAAAAATGACAAAACAAAAGTATTTCTTCTCTTTTCTTGGCCTCTAGTAAATAGGAGAAGAAACCAAAAACAGATAAAAACATATTTTTTTTAAACCCAAAAATATTAGGGTAGATAATCTAGGCTTTTCGATTTTTTGTCTAAGTGGATTGAAACATTAAATAAATCATCAACAGTAATCGTAAGACTCTAAGATTCACAACATCAATCTCATTTCAAATTGGAACATTAAGACACTAAATGAAGACTTTAAAACTTTAAGTAACAAGATAAAACATTCATAACAAGATAAAACATTCATTAGAACCAAGGTACTTGTAAGATTTAAACAACTGACCAAATAGAACATAAATCCTAAAACCATAATTAACTTGAATCCTAATAGCTTAAACAACTTGAACACCTTGCAAACAATCAACCAGACTTCTAGAACCTTAAAAACAACTATAACAAACTGTAAAACAATTAAAACAACTGAAACTATGTTACATCAACAAACCAATTTCTAGAGTCTCAAAACTACCACTTAGGAGCGACAATGCAGTTAAGCAATTAATCAATAAACTAAACTAAGAAATCACAATTAGAATTCTTGAAACATAAACCCCATCAAAATAAAGACATAAAATAACTTAAAAATAGACACCAGACCCATCAAAACCCCCAAAGTGCCATATAGGAGCGACTATTGTTGAGCCTAACCTGGCATTTAAACCACCCACCAACAAATATAACTTAAAGTCAACTTTAAGGCACTTAAAACACCAACTTAATAAAAATAGAAAGTTAAAATAGACCGAATCACCCATAAATCACCCTGAATCCATAAAGTGCCACATAGGAATGAGAATATTTTATCCTACCCTGACTGTCACACATAATCAATTTAAACCAATTTGAAACTCACCAATTCAATAACCAACCCGTAAAATCAAACTGTCTAGATTCGAAATAAAGCCTAGAGAATCAAACCGAAGCCCAAAATCCATAGAGGAGGCCTGAACTGAGTAATTAAAAGGCCCACCTAGCTGCCATACTACCTACACCTAGGCTGACCAGACCACCTGGGTGCCACTTTCCATGCATCCAAGTTGCTCTACCGCCCTCAATTTATAGTTTCTATCCCCGTTTTGCTTTCAAACATCCTAATCTTTTGAAAACTGAATTTCTAGAAACTTTAAATCACTTAAAATACACTGAAGCATTTAATTAAAATACACAGATCAATCAATAATCAAACCTTAAAACAAAAGCAAGCAAACACAAAATCACATTAAACAAACCACTTAGTTCCTAAAATTCATTCTGTTTAGGTTGTCCTCATCTTTAAAATAAATTGGATGCTTCCATTAGGTTTAGCATAGCATTAGTTTTCAACCCATCACTTTTCTTCTTCTGTTATGAGAACAAGAGATCTTATGCGGATAGTTTAAGACCTTAGGGTTAATCCGATGATCGACTTGAACATACTAATCACATAAAGTCAATTAGTTAAATCCCCTAGTTAGGCGCTCTTAGCCCCATTGTTAAATATCCAAAATAAATCATAAAATCAACAACAACCTAAAAAGATATACCTTTACTTTCTTCCTCCACCTCTGGTGCCAAATATTTTAACTAAGCTTAAAGATGAAGGGAAATAAAGAATAATTTCTAAAATTTAACCAATGAGAATGACAGGACTAAATGAGTGATTTCACAAACCTTTTCAATTAATCAAGCACTTGGCCTATCGGCCACCTTTATAATTAATCAGTTGTTCCATCGGCCACCTTTACTTTCAATCAATCAATCTTGCTTATCTCACACAAACATTGAAATCACACATTGAAATCTTATTTGGATCACTACTTTGATTTGAAAAAGTGGCTTTTAAACCCTTTGTTGTCAAGGGATTTTAAAAGGGAGCCACAATTGAGGGGAGCTATGCTAGATCCTAATTAACACATATGTTGCATGGTAAAATCATAAGTCTGTTAATTATGGACAAAAAAGGGGAGAATGAGGAATTTTTTAGGGTGTCTGAAGATAAATAAAGTTGAAGATGGATTCAAATTTTTTCTGCAATTGGTACAGAGCTAATAGTACAACTATTTTTGCAATTCAATGTACTTAATATAATTTTATTTTTATTTTTGGGTAGATTGATTGAATAGGAAGTTTTGTCTCTAAATTTCCAAAAAGGGAGATTGTGAGGATTTTTGTACTGGCTAATTCATGGGTTGGACAAAACTTGGGTCCATTTGTATTATGTTTTATATATCTTATAGTATGGACTATGCTGTGAGTCCCCGAATGCATTGAAGTGAAGATATCGAAAACAGAATGACAAATTGAAGTGTTTTTCTAATGATAACATGGTTTAAAAAGGTCATGTCTCACACACTAACTGTTAGATATGAGCAAGCTACCTACTATTGGAAACCTCATTTCGAGTAAATATCCATAGAGCCCAAAATTATGTTCACTAGAACTAAAATGACAAAGTTATGGCCTCAAAAATTTTATAAAAATTTACACTGAATTTCATTCGATCAATTTGGTGAGACAATAACTTAATCCAATCAATCCTACCTTTGACAAATCGATTGGGTGTTGTGTCAGAACCCATTGACTTACATAAAAACCTTTCCTGTTTGTGCCAACATTGTATGTTTTGTTCCTACTCGAACTCTAACCCTAAGGTACAAATTGTGGGTTATAAATGTTGGGAGGCAAACGCCAGGATCCTTAGATATTGTGCACAGATCTCTACTTTTATATGATGATAATTCAAGATCCATACATGCGAGATCTCTCTGATTTGATCTTAGTTTTATAGTAGCCCGAAAGACTCAAGACTTTCTATTGTATTCCTCTATGCTCGAACTCACACCGGGGTGTAGGCCTCTTCTGTGAATGTTCCTTGCTCTAAAAATTGAGATTTCTTTTTTGTGATTTTTCTAGAGAACAATAGCGCATATTTATAGGCTACAATAGGGATCTTAAAAAGGAGATAAGAGATAAACTTCTTATGGAAACATGAAACCCTAATTTGACACAAATTAGAATCCTAGATCCATAAATTACAATTCAGTTTACTAGAGAATTATAATTGCACTCCTGTCCTTATTCTCAAAATAATATTTCGAGCTTCTTATTATTAAATGAATTATTAATCTCTCCACGTTAAGATTTCAGATATCCATCAATTAAATAATTATTAACACATATATTTAATTGATATTATTAAAATTTGTTGTGACCTTACACTTAACTTATTTGATATGTCGGACACAAAGTCCACTTGCAGCGTTTGACATAATCAAAACTTAGAAGTTTCATCAAGGGGATATCATCAATCTTTATTACGAGATGTGGATTCCGTCAATAAACTAATATGCACTATACACGTAATGTAGTCATCTAATTTACTGAGATTATTGACTCATAAAAGGTCTCATTCCTTTGTAAATCAAAATGCTAACACTAAATGCATGTGTGTATTATTTATATCGGGATTAAGAGCAGAAGCACTCAGAATAATCATTTTATATAGTTAATATAAAAACAATAATCCAAAAGTGATCCCGTTCAATACACATAAAGCGTACTAACATAACGAGTCAAAACTATACCATTTCCGGCAGCCAAAATAAGCCTACTAAAACATCTACAATTGTACCGATGGTGTGTCCAGCTCCATTTAGATTGTGAACAACAATAACTTATATTCTATAAGAACCAACAAATAAGTTTTCCGTACATAAGTTGAATTCTATACACCAACTTGTCTACTTTATGGAATAAAAGACACACTTATGTATAATTAATAATAATGCAACCGTTTGCCCATACAAATTCTCATTAAGATAAAAAAGCAAACTTTACTAATAAGTAAATCAGTCAAAGATAAATATATAAAAGTATACTTTTAGTATAAATTTCCAATAATAAAAAGGGGTTTTCTCTTAACCTCTAATCATATATCTCATTATTCTTATGAGAATACTCTTTGAAGATCACCTTTCTTCTCTAGAGCTTCCATTGGACAGAGTTTGCCAAAGGCTTCTAGTTCTAAAGTTTTGTTGCTTTTACTTCCTTGTAGGATATTGTTAATCTTGTGGATTCAAGGTGTTTTGGATTAAGAGTAGAGAGCAAGGCACGTAGAATTGAGTCGTTTCATGGACTCTTGTAAGAAGAACTACATCTTATGGTCGAGGCACTGACTATGCAAGGTTGTGAGTATCTCTTGTAACTGCTCGAAATTAGGATTTGATTAGTCCGTTGCAACTAGTGGTTTTTTCCCATAGGGGTTTCCACAAAAAAATCTGAGTGTCTTCTACTTGTGTGGCTGATTGCTTTTACTAACAAGTTTGATTTATTTTATTCCGTTGCATATTATTTGACTTACAATCTAAAAATCCGGGACCCTATAAAACTTTCAAATTGAATACTTTTAATTAAGCTCATGCTTCTATTCTTGCTAATGGACAGCATGATAGATTAGGATGAGAAGTAAAATAAATAGCCAACCTTGAATGCACATAAATCATGAGCATGATAGAAGAACGACATCTTAGTAGTAACGAGTGACTGCTCTTACCTAGTTATTCAGGCTCGTACACCACCTTTGTTCCCACGCATGCGGGCTCTCTTCTCACATCTGTGGGCCTTCTTCCTGTCCATGTGGGCTCTATCTTGTGTCCCAGCCCCATTGGCTGGATCGCCGAAATAAATACATACAAAAAATGAATGAGCATGATACAAACAAGCAATATGCAGCTTTGCTACAACAATATAGCATAGGTAGTTGATGCCCGTGTTTTCTTTTATAATTTTTAAATTCAAGAGATTTTAGAACAAAATGGTATCCAAAAGGTTAACTGTCGTTCATCATATATTGGTCCGTTTCAAAAGTATAAGAGCAGCATATTTATATAAATTCAATATTTTCTTTCTTGAAAATAAAAAAATAAATAAATAACGGCATGGGCTGGGTCTGACCCATCATTTGAGGGCAGGCTCAACAGGCCTAGTCAAGGCTCAATGGTTGTTTTATTATTATTATTATTATTATTATTATTATTGTTGTTGTTGTTGTTTTTTCCTGAAGACGTTATTTGTCTTGTAGTTATTTGTGTAGGAGGCCTTTGAACTTTGCTTTACCACCACAAATGTCGTCCTAGAAATCTGTATCTTTTCTTCACCTTCTTCCTCTATTCGGTTGAACCTTTCAATTTTCTAAGTAACTCAAAAACAGTGTTTCATATTTTAGATTTTTCTGCACTCTAGGTTCCCCAATGACTCGAACTGTTCATTGTATCTTGACCCCATATTTTTTTTTATAGAGAGTTTTAAGAAAGAATCTAAAGGCGCAATAGAATGAACAACATAATAAATCACTTGAATTGTGCATTCCATAACTTATTGTGAAATTCGGTGGGCCCATATCCGGCGTAGACATGTTAATCTATGAGCCCGTTACCCCCAAAAGAACATCTGGACAGCTTAGACTCAAGAGTCTCGAGCATGGGCCTAGGTATCCATGCTTAAGTTTACTTGAATGGCGAGGTTTTTCTGGTGGTAGGGCCCACAGTAATACAAATGATATCAAAGCGGTAACAAAAGAACAGAAAAATATCTTGGACTGCATGAATCCCACATCGGAAGAGGACAGCGCCGAAGCCTTCGCTTAAATGTTTACTTCTACGGCAGAGGTGGTCGTGATCTAATGAGATTTGATATTCAAAAATTTTTCATATAAGGCAGTAAGGCTATTTTGTGCAGCGTAGGTCCTTTAATACCTTCTCCTTAACTAGGACTTGGATGAGTTGAATATTCAGTGCTTTGCCTTGGCCGACCCAGGGCACGGTAACTGTTGCTTTCAGAGGACTTGACTAACGGGGTGTATCCGCAATCGTGGCGCCCAATGATTTGAACCATGGAACCTTTTTATCTTAGGATGAAAATAATCGGTGCCCCACAAGTCACGTAAATAATCCTTTATATATGTTAGTGTTTCGGGGCCGCGTTCAATGCGCGCTTCAGGGGCGTGTCCAACGCGGGTCTTACTGCAGTAACCTTAGGTCCCTTACTTCGTTGAATATTCAGCGCTTTGCCGTGACTGACCCAGGCACGGTAACTGTTGCTTTCGGAGAACTTGATTAAGGGGGTGTATCCACGATTATGATTTGAACCATGGAACTTTTTTATCTTAGGATGAAAACCCACAAGTCACATGTGGCCCGCTTTTTAACCCTTTATATATACTAGTGCTTCAGTGCCTCTTATTAAAATATAATTATAATTTTAAATAATCTATATATAAGTATTTAAATGGATATTAATATATTACTCATTATTAACCATAATTTAAATAGATTTTTTTAAATAAAACTTTTTAAGGATTAAATAAGTAAAATAAGCCTATCAAATTATCTAGCATGTGGCATTAAGACAATAGAAAAGTTGAACACATGATGAAGAAGGAAATGAAGAATTATATTTTCCTACATGAGAAGGAAATGAAAATGATTATATTAATTTTAAGGTTCATATTTGACTTTCAATTTTATGGAAGATTATATTTATTTTTGAAAAACATTTTTCCCGCCTTGAACATTAATGTCATTGACCCAACTAATTATTAGTGTGGTTCATATACATGCAGGTGTCACATTATGGTACTTCAATATTACATATAGAGGTCTTCAATCTTATATATAGAGGTCTCTTGAACCCCCCCCCCCCCCCCCCCCCCCCCCCAACCCCAAACACAACCAACCCAAAATACCATTTTAGCAATTGCGTACTTGCTCAGGATCCAAGTAATTCTTCGTGTGGGCCAATCAATGAGGACCACTTAAAGGTGATTTCTAAGAAAATATGAAAAATCAAAAATAGTTTGGGGCATATATAGATGAAAATAAAAATAGGTTTACCAATCAAAGGTGGTTTAAAATAGGTTTCTATAAATATATGAAAAATTAAAAAAGAGTGCTTTTAGGAATGATATAAATTTAAACTCAAGTTTCAAATATATAAAGGAGATGATTTAGAAAGGACGATAAAAAAAGAGATTAAGTTTGATTTAATTAGAGATAGGAATGAATAGAGGAGAGAAACCTAAAAGCTTGCAGTCCAATAAAATATCAAACTTGTTGATGAAACATAATAAAAAAAATACCTTGATAACCGTTTAGTAATCAATAGTATAAAAGACTCAATCATAGAATCTTTGAAAATGCAAAATAAATAATAAAAATTAAAAAAAATCATTTCTATTAAGTCATTCTTGATGATATTCAAGGAATTTCATGTGAGTGATGAACCCATCCATTAAAACATTTATATGATGACAGCATTAATTATTAAAATCTCTAACTTTTACAATTTAAATAATTTAAACCATGTAAAAAAAAAAAGTTAGGCCTGGCCTATTGATTAAATGGGTGGACTCAAGCCTCACTTTTACAGCCTTTGTTTGTCATGAGAGGGGCCTAGGGCAATGTCTCTAAAGCTAGGAGGGGCCTGGCAATGCTTTAGCCCAGCCCATGAACACCCTTACAAATCCCTGCTTAAAATCTTTCCATTTTATTAAAATTATTTAAATGTATGGGCCTTCAAGGCATCCACACCCATACCCATTCGAAGGCTCCCTTTGCCTTTAAACTAATGATCACTCAAACATATTGATGAAACATAAAAAAATATCTCAAATTTGAAATAAAGAAAAATAAAAAATAACATGATAATCCTAATAGTATAACTGACCCAACCATAGAATCCTTGAAAATGAGAAAAAAAAAACCACTTCGTTGTATTTCCATGCAATAGTACGCAATTAAAATAAAATAAGAGTTTCCACATATGCCCGAAGCTCACATGTACAATCACAAGTCTTTGACTTTGGTGGTCAGGTGCAATCACATGCGGCTACAAAAAATGCCCATCATGAATTAAAAAAAACAAAGATTTAAAATTGAATAAGAGTTTTTTTTAGGGCGAGATTTGTAGAATATTTAGGACTTCAGTTTTTAAGGAAAATAGAATATTTAAGACTTCAATGAGAGTGCGTCACTTGTCACGCTCTCGCTAAGAGGGAAGTTCTCTTTATATATATAATGTATAGTTCTTGTGGCGGGCCATAAAAAATTAATTGAGTTATTAAAATTTTTAAAAAATATAAAAGAATATTATCATATAAATGATAACAAAAACATAGTTAAATATTGAATCTTTGTTTATCTAAAAAGAAATTAAAAAACCTTCTTTGAATCATAATGAGATGAGGAAGAAGGAAGAGAAGGACTCATCCTAAGCTTTTTGTAGAGAAAGACATATGTCTATATAAAAGCAATATCTGCGCATATTAAAGAAAATAGAAACAAAAGATATTAAAATATTAACAAGAAATAATTGCAATAGGTGTGAAATTAGGTTCACCAACTATATTGTGGAAGTGTAGCTTCAAGTGTTGTGGGGCCCATTAGGTTGTGTCTTCTTGATCAAGGGTTGTAATCAGTTCATGTTACAGATGTGCAGTGAGGATGGGACTTGGAGAGAAGTGCACCATTGTATTTTAATTTATTTTTGAAATTGTTGCTTTGTTATATTTATCCAAGGTCAAAAGTAATAAATAATTTTGTGAGTTTCAATCCTCGCCTCTCACTTATGACAAACGGGAGGTAAAAAATAAAACTTTATAGATGGGTCCACTCATTAAAAATCCAAGCTGTTAAAAAAAAAAAAAGCTCCCATGCATGTCTTATGCTTGAAGTTTACTATAACAGGAGTTGATCTATTAAAAGATCCACCATTTGACAAAATAACATTATAATGAATTATGCATAAGATTTTGTTAATCCTATTTTTAAATAATTTTAAAAGCATTTAAAAATAAATGGAATACTTATACAATATAAATAGGTGATGACATGGTGTTTTAGAAAAATATAAACCACTGTCCATGTGACTGTGACCATAAGACATGATTATAAGTGCCTTTCTTATTATACTAACATGCGCCATAAAAGAAAAAAGGATATAATCTAACATAAAAGATGCATTGGCCAAAAAAAATTTATATTCCAATATAAAAGAAATATCTTTGCATATATAAAAGTTGGCGGAGAAAGGAGATGAAAACGTCTCATCTCATTTAAAAACTATATAGAAACGTGTGATGACATTAAAGAGGGCCCCACGAACGATGGAGTGAGAAGGAAGCTATCGTACATTCTCATTTAAAGAACTCATCTAATCTCATTTTAAGTATTCAAAGGGCATGTGGTTAGAGATGGCCCACGAAGTGAAAGATAAATTAGGAGTCGATGAAGCCTCCCAAAAACATCCGTCTGGCATCATGGCCTCACGAGGAACAGAGATGATTAGAGAGTTATTGAAGAAAGAGAGAGAGAGTTGAAGAAGTTAGAGTTCCAGATTAATTTGATAAGAGGGATTGCTTAGAGAGAGATCTTATCTCAATACATTAACATGGTAAAATGTCAAAGTTCTTTCCAGATTAATTTGATACGGGGATTTCTTAGAGAGAAATTTTAGAAAAATATATAGGGGGTGGATAAGATACATATAGTATTTATAATCTATCTTTAATATATCGTGCCTTCATTAAGAGCATGCTACGTGTTGCTCTTTCTTTCTCTCTCACATAGGGGTTTATATATATAATTATGAAATGAACAATCACTAAAGTTCCTATTTGGACCATGCAATTCACAACTTTGTGTTGGAAAACTGGATAATAAATTTGAGAGGAAATTATGTACAAAAAGAAAAACCTTAGCTGGCCAACAAATAAAAAAGGTTCCAATAGCATTTTACACACACGAATGGTCCCAGGGTTCCTTTTCCGTATTTTTTTTTATGTTTTTGTGGAGCAACGGTGTCATCACTCCATAGAACCAAATACCTTTTTTTTAGTCTAGATTTGTTGAGATGGGTAGATGCTCGAAAGATTCAAGTGGGTTTTTTGGAGTTGAGTTAGATGAGTAATAGATTTAGATTCTACTTAGTTGGTGACATGATTTAATGGTTTGAAAGGGTTGGATGTGTTGTGCCATGAAAATGTATGAAGATGAACATGGAGTGACAGAAGATGGGCTAAAGATGACAGTGGTGAAATCAGAGTTTAGGTTAGCAAAGATGGATCTCTTTAGCCATGGACTTTGGGTGGAAGATAATGATGTAAGCAAAGTGAAATGAAAAGCTTGGAGGGGATGATGAGGGTGGACTTAGAGGGGATGACGCAGCTGGAGAAGACAGTTGGTGGTGAAGATAGTTTGGTCCTTCAATAAGGAGAGGAGGGGGAAGAATGAAAAAGGAGCAGTCATGGAGGAGGGCACGGGTGACGAGGCGGCGGAGATAAGGGAGGGGTCGACACTGCGGGTGAGGTTGGAGGGGATGACGCAGCCGGAGAAGATGCCGAAGAAGGGAATTGTCCATGCTCCTCCATGACCCCATCAACCCTAGTTTTCCCTCTTATCCCCTTCCTGCATCCTCCTCCACTCTTCCCCTTCATCTACGATACGCTCACCAACTGTTCAACGAAAAGCTTTATAGAGATCTTGAGCAAAAAACTTATTCTTCTGATCCACTAAGAGGAAATCCCATGAAACCCGTTGTTTTCCTTCTTCTTCTTCCCTGCTTCGATGAAGGTTTGGCTATTTCGTCACTGAGCCCTTCTTCCCCATCGTCCACTTGCACCACTACCTCATCTTCCATCTCTTCTTGATTCATATCTTCCTTGATAACAAATAACAGATTCGAGCATTCAAAATGTAAGCCAAATGTCATTGTTGTGGGCACATTAATAAATTTAGAGTTTACAAATGAAATTTACGCGAACTCAACATAGGAGTTATGGATTTTATGTATGTTTCAATATCAAGAAAGTTTTAGAAGAACTTTAGCGAAGTTTGCAATTATAATATAGAATGACTATGAACGTGCTTCTTTTTGTCATTTTCATTGTAATAGAGAACTTTTCTTTTCAATGAAAGATTTTCATTTTGCAAATTTCCTTTGTTCAATATCTTTGTAATTTAATTTTGAAATTTCCATGTTTTGTTTTGTTAAAGTTTCTTTTTGCCAAGTTATTAATAATGGAGTAAAGTCTCTAGCATCACTTGTAATATGTTTGTGCCATTACTTTTGAGATTTTATCTCATTACATAAATCAACAAATGATGCTACAAAATTCATCAATCCACATTAACATGAATTCAACAGATGTCCAATATGAATTATATTGCTTCTTTTAACACAATTCCACATCAAACAAAATGAATAGACTTCATGCTACATACAACATCTAAGAGT
This sequence comes from Sextonia rubra, assembly GCA_037013555.1. Lineage (NCBI taxonomy): Eukaryota > Viridiplantae > Streptophyta > Magnoliopsida > Laurales > Lauraceae > Sextonia > Sextonia rubra. The sequence goes on from JASUAD010000008.1 coordinate 15,378,018, forward strand.
CCACATCAAATTGAATGCAAACTTCCACAATCAATTTTGTGACATACAATAATTGTCCACATTCACATTGACCAAATTCATAGTCAAATTCAATACACACAAGTTAACTCCACATTCTTTGGCAACATTGTTACTATCAAGTTCACTCCTCTTGAACATTTCAATAACAATTTTGCTCAAACATAGGGGGCATGCCAACCATAACTACTGTACTTTTTTGTTAGCCAATCAACCTACAACAAAGACAATAACATAAATCAAATAAAAGATGAAATCCCGTTACAAATTGAATGCAAACAAACTAAATACTTGCAAAACAATTGCAATTCACTAGAGTCTTTGTACTCATTTGTTAGACAAGAAACCAAGCAAATGATAACTTAAAATATGTTTGACGCGTAATCGAAAACCATGTATCATTTTTGTACACGTGAAAGTAGACAAAGAAATAATGCATGAAGTCTTCTAAGGAACAAACTAACACTTTACAAATATTCATAAACATGAAAATGGATGAAGAAACAAGGCAAACACTCCAACTATGATTTTGACAAAAAGATCCATTCAATTATTTTCCCTAGAAGGAAAAAATGTTTCTAAACAATACTTGCACCATTTACTCAAGTTCTAAACTTCATATTTCAACACACTCAACAAAGTAGAAAAACGCTTTCTCCACAATCCATACGACTACATCCAAAAGCACTAGCCACATGAAAAGCATCAGTAATTTTTCAAACACCACTCTTTAGTAAAAGAAAAACATAATTCCAAACAATAGTTACACCATTTAATCAAGTTCTCCACTAAATATTTCAACCCACTAAACAAAGGAGGGAAACCCCTTTCTCAACAATCAATACCATTACATCCAACCTAAGAATTTCATAATCATGCATGAATATCAACTAGACTTTGATTTGATATTAGTTAATAGTTGGTGGAATGAAAAGAAGATAAAAAAAAAGTACAAACAAACATGGGACAACGACATGAAATTTACCTTCTGTCAATGGAGAAGGCAACTCAACAACACATTGTAAAGGGGCAACCTTGAGATGATTTAATGCAAGAGAAGAGCTTTGAACAGTGGAAGATGAGGTAGTGGCTCACGTGGACAATGGGAAGAAGGGCTCAATGATAAGATTTTCAGAGTTTCATCGAAGTAGGGAGCAAAAAGAAGGAAAATGATGGCTTTCCTAGGATTTTTTAAAAGTAGATCGGAAGAGTAGGTTTCTTGTTTAGGATGTCTATGAAGTTTTTCGTTGAGTAGTTGGTGGGTATTCATAGATGAAGGGGAATGAGAGGAGGGGCATGCAAGAAGGGAATAAGAGGGCGAACAAGCTTGCGAGGGGTCGTGATGGAGGGTGGGCTCATCCCTTCTCTAGCTATGGCATCCCCTCCAAGCCTACCTGTCACGCCGACCCCTCCCTCATCTCCACCGCCTCCTCACCCGTACCCTCCTCCACAACCCTCCTTTTTTTTTTCTTTTCCTTCCTCTTCCCTATTGAAAGTCTGAACCATCTTCACCAAAAATCGTCTTCTCCAGCTACATCATCCCCTCCAAACCCACTCACGTCATGCCCTCCAAGGTTTTCATCTCACCTTGCTTACATCATTATCTTCCACCTAGAATCCATGGTAGAAGAGATTTATCTCTGCTAACCTAAACCTAGACTTCACCACCATTGTCTTTAACCCATCTTCTAGCACTCCCATAGTTCAAAATATCAGCCGATATCGGTTCGTATCAGTCGATATGTGCCAGTATCAGCCTATACTGGTCTGTTCATATCGGCAGGAATTCCCTATATTATCTGGATTTCATGGCTAATATTTAAAATATCGGTCTTTATTGATATATCGTTGGAATTTTCAAAATATCTGCTGACAATATTTAAATTTTTTTCATTTTCTCTTTTGTACTAAGTTTCTCCTCCTTCCAAATATATTCGATGTTACTCTTCTTTTTCAACAACTATTTCATTTTTAAGCAATCAAAATGTTTTATTTTTTATAGATTGCATTTGAAAAAATCATATATAACTCTACCAATGTCAATATTATGATTTTTTTCTTTTGTAACTTTTCTAAAGGTCCATTTAGAAATAGCTTAGAAATAAGGATTGTGCATGCTATTTGTGTTATTGATACATTTCATTTTCTTTTATTTAGACATATTGAGGTTAGATCTATAATTGGGATTTCGAGAATTAGGGTTTTTGATGAAATTTTATAGATATTTACAAAATAGTTACTGAAATTTGTTTGGAGTGTGTTTAAAATGCTTGTGGCTTTTCAGTTTGACATATATTTATTAAGTAATTAGTAAAAACTTTAATTTCTTAAAATTGACATTAATAGATAGCTCATAAGTCAAAATTATGATTGCATAGCTCATAAGTCATAATTATGATTGCATGTAATAAAACTTGTGAGGTCTCAGTTTATTTTAGTATAAACATGTAAATATATTTAATTATAAATAAATTTATATAATTTCAAATAAAATAGCGATATCAGGTGTTATGATTTAGGGGGACTGATATTTTGTTTTGTAGGTGTTACTAATAGACAAAATTATTGTTTTCAAGCATTTTACAATATTTTAGACTTTTTGGAAAATTTTTCAAATTTTTTTGGGGCAAAAAAAATTTTCACACAGCGACAATCACAATAAACTACGAAGCACGACCGATACTGATAAGTTATCGGTTTTTTTGGTCGATTGATTCCGCGATCGATACTGCGATTTTTAACCATGACCACTCCATCTTCATCTTCATGCCTTTCGTGGCACTACATATCCAAATGATTAAATAATATCTCCAACCAAGTAGAACCTAAATTTGTTATTAATCTAACTCACCTCCAAATTATGCACTTGAATTTGCCTAGCATCTCCCCATCTGAACAAAGATGAACTGCAAGAAGAAGAAAAAAAAAGTTTTCTGGTTTTGTAGAGTGACAACATCATTGCTCCACAAAAACATGAACAAAATACAAAAGAGGAACCCTAGGACCATTCACTTATATGAAACACTAGTGAAGTCTTTTTTGTTTGGTGGCCCGCTAAGGTATTTTTTCCATAATTTACTCTAAATATGATCACTAATTGATGCAACTCCTCAAAATACTCTTATATTTAGTGGTTTTTGGTAAAAAATGAGTAGCAGGTAAGGAGACTCAATAATTGCCACCTAGGCCGTTTAGAAAAATAGGGAAAAATTTAAATTAGCTTAAGTTTGGGGTCTAAGTTTTCCACCATGTTTCTAATTAAGGAAAATGGGTAATTTTATGTAAATGGAAAAATGCCTTCCTTGTTGCTCTTCTTTTACCTCTGCTTTTTCTGCAAACTTCTAAATCTTAAATGTCTCTTTAAACAGGAAGATGGCACATGGAGCTGAACCCAATAAAGACCCCAAGTGGTCCAAATGTTTTTCTTCTTAATAGATATCAAAAAGTTTTGTTTTTGGGTTTAACATGAATTTGTGTTGTATTATTCTCTTCAAAATTCTAATTGCTTGATGGGAAAAAGATGGATTTATATTAAGTCAATACTTGATGCAACCAATTCCATATGGGGCAATTGATTTGGAGGGCATCCATCGTTGATGTGACTAGGCTAATGGGGCCCATAGTTAGAAGGGTGGGAATGACAAGGAGCTGCAGTTCTTACTTGACTATCTAGGGCTTGAGCCTTGGGTACACTATCTTTCTTTGCATATGTACACTACTTTCCCCCTTTATTAGTTTTCTTCCCATGTGAGTGAGCTTGCTCTTGGTTTCTAGCCTTCTTGACTGGATTAAAAAATAAAAAATAAAAAAAATTATTCTATTGTTGACAAAAGATCCAATGTAAGGATCTTCCGAGCTAATGCCACATCTTTAATGATAACATTAAATCAATAGTCCAATCTTCATAATTGCAATGATTGTAGGTTAAACCCAAAACACAGTTAAGATGTTAGTTCTTCTTTGGTTGCCTAGGTTCAAACCAAATGAACAAAAAAAGGTAGTACATTAATTCACCTTTCTTAATGTTGTTATCTACTTACCCTCCTCACATGATGACTCCAGAAAAGGTAGGCTTATAAGTGTAGAAAGTCTGAAGCACAAATATTTTATTTTGGGGGCATTTGGCACTGGCCCTTCAACATTTCATTTTAATACTATAGGTCCATGATCTTTTCTCCTATAGGTGGATGTCCCGCATTAAAACGTCAGCACTTAAAAAGACAAAAACACCTAGGTCCATGATCGTTTCTCCTATAGGCAGAGGTCCCTCATTGAAACGTCAGCACTTAAAAAGACAAAAACACCCTTCATGTACTCCACTTTGCACAAGTTGAGAAAAATGCTCCCTCCTTTAGAACAAGATTTCGTGACAAGAGTAAAGAAGCAGTAAGAAATCTTCGGCAAAAAGCAATTCCAAATATAGGAATCAAATCATCATTTAGAGAGAAATCCGTCACTGATTTCTAAATTAGGTTAGAGTCGATTTAAAGGTTTAAGAAAGAGAAATCTATCACTATCCATCTTCTCAGTAAGGAAACACTTTTTATTTTCTTTGACATTGGTTACACTTTTGCGTCTCCTCAAACTCCAGATTCATCTCCTTACTACTCTACCCTTAAATGCATCATTCATCGACCAAACCACGAAAACGAACTACTTGTTGCACAAATTTTCAAACAAAAAACCCTAAACCAAAGGTATCAAACCTATTCGAATGTAGGCAATGATCGCGCTAAAAAATGCAACTGTGTAATGGATTCGAGTCCAACATTCATGCACTTCAAGCATTTAAGAAGAATGAGAAGTAATTATAGTTCATCATTAATTTTCCTTTTGTTTACATGGGTTCAAATGCTCTGACCAAGGGGATCCAGGTTGTTTACATGTTTTTTTGAAAAGTTTACAGCCCCTCCCTCAAGTCTCAGATGTAATCCAAATTCAGAAAATACAAGAAAATACATGAAAATTGTGAAAAGATGCAAAAAAGAAGAAAACAAGGGGAGTGACTGTGACCCACGGTCACTGGCCCCTGGCCAGTGACCTTGACCTGTGGTCACTAGTAGACAGTGGCCAAAAGGCCACTATTTGCTCTCTGTGTGACTCTATTTCATTTCTATGATGCTTCCAAGGTGCTGAAACTTGTTTTTTTATGATCTTTGGAGTGTTGAGTGACCATCAAGAGGGTTGAATTTGGCCATGGAGTCGATCAAAACCTTTGGTGATCATCACTTTTGGTTACGAACTGTTTCTGTACAAATCTGAAAAGGGTGCTATATACTAGCGAAATGGAGCCAAAGTTGTGTCATTCTGAACATATGATTTTCAAGGTACAGAATGAAGCCTAAAGAGGCTTTCTCACAACTTCCATGTTGGCTAGAAAACCCTCCAAGGTGAGAAAAACAAAGGAATTGATTTCATCCTTCGAAGGCTAGCCTATGCTTAAACATAGTTTTCTTTTAAATGATACCCAAACCCCCCTTCCTTATTTGAATCATCTCTCACCTTGAGTGAATGAGAAGAAGAACAAGAAGTAGGCTAGAGTGTTGGAGATGCCTTGTGACTTGCTTAGAGCATTGGAACTTATCTATGGAATTTTAGAAAAAACTACTATCTCCTTTTCAAATGTCCAACAATCATTTTTATAGACTTTATCAGTAGTTATAAGAAGTTTAAAAGAGTTATTGGGCGTTAACATTTGAAAAGGAGTGGAGGGAATCGCTGGAAACCGCCGAAACTGCTTCAGGGGTGGCAGTGATAGCAGCCATAGTCACTCCCTAGGTCCATTGTTCGACTTTTGGATTTTGACTATGTCATAAAAATTTCAACTCGATTTGACCTTCTGAAGTTAGTCAACTCTTTTATTGACTTTTCATGAAAATGGGCCCTTATTTCGGCTGTTTGAGGTCCAAATGACCTCAGTTTAGTTTGAAACTTGGAAGGACTAATGTCAGGAGTATCTTGGACTGTCCATCTAAATCTCATACAGTTTGGATTTGGGGAAGTAGGATTTTGAATAGCGATCTATTTGTTGCATGTTCTAAGTCACTATTCACTTCACACTATAGGTAGTTAGCTCGTTTTTTACTCGAACGACATTCAATTGACTTGAAACTTTGGAAAATTCATTTTGAAGATATTTTGAATCTCTGTTCCTAATTTCATTAGCTTTGCCTCCCTGGAAGTAGGATTTTGGCCAGTGACCTCCATGGCTTGGAGGTCACTGACTTTTAAGCTGACATGCAGTGGAAGTGAAACCAAACGAAGTTCTTTTGACTTGAAAATTAGTAGAATCTTCCTTGAGCATGACTGAAGCTCTGTACCCAAATTTCATCAATTTTGGATGTCAGGAAGTAGGACTTTGGTTAGGGACCCCATGACTTGGGGGCTCACTAACCCAAAGTTGACATGTTTGTAGACTTTTGGTCAAATGATGTCCGTTTGACCTGAAATTTTGTAGTGCTTCCTTTGAGCATAATTTGAGCTTCCTCCAAGAGTTTTAGCTGATTTTGATCTTCATGACGTGTCACAATGCGTAGTGACCCCACAGAGTTTAGTAGATTCCATTTGAACTGAGTTTTGGTCCAAATGATATCCAAATGCTCTGAAATTTTGATGGATAGTCTTTGAATGTATTTGAAAGCATTCCTCTATGTTTGAGCTTGCTTTGCTATGTAGAAGTTTCAATTTCCACAGTGACCCCCAAGTAGCTGGCAAACAGTCACTGAAGCTTGATTTTGAGCTGAGATGAAGTCCAAATGCTTTGAAACTTTGAAACATCATTCTCAAGCATGCTTTAGAGTTGCCACAAGAGTTTCAGTCACTTTGGTAACCCAGAAGCTTGAACTTGTTTGGTGATCCTTGGATTTGAGTCATTGAACCTCAAACTTGGTGTTTGGTGAGTTAAGTAACCAAATGAAGTCCACCAACTTTAAACTTGAATTGCTATATTCTGAACACATCTGAAGTCTTCTGAGTGGATTGTATCAGTTGCGATCTTTTATGGGTCAACAAGTGCCCTCGATTAAAGTTTGACAATCATTGTGCTTTGAAATAGCCAACCCATGGGAATGTTGAATGGCTTGATGAAAATACAGTTTGTCAAGATAGGTTGTAGGCCTAAACTTGGGATTTTGAAATTTTTGATAAATACCATGAGGGGTTTGATGATGGAATTTGGTAAAAACATAAGAATCTCAAATTTCTTTGTCCTATTTTCACAGATATCAAAAGTACCATCTCTGTGGGGACTGTGGGGAACACTCACAAAAAGAAATCTGTGAGGTTTTAAGAGAATTCAAAAATTTATGAATTTTTCTTGGATTTTGGAAATGGATTTGATTTTCTCATGGCTTATTTATCACAGATATCCAAAGTGGTATCTTTGTAGGGACTGTGGGGAACACCCACAAAAAAAATCTCTGAGGTCTTAAGAAAAATTAAAGGTTTGGTTTAAAATGGATTTGGGTTTGGATTTCATAGATTTTTGGTTCATTTTCAAAAAACAAAGTTTAGGTTCTGACTTGGCTTGAAATGAGTTAAGATGGAATTCTGAAAAAGATTGGCTTTTGTGGGTTTTGATTTAAAATAAATTGAGATGATGGCTCAAAATCAAGTTTGACCCATGGTAATTTTGAAATTTGGATTGATTTGGAAATAATTTCCCCCAAAATAAGATCATTTTATTGTGTAAAATTCCCTAAGTGGGCACACCATGTGTTGTGGGCATTTTGAATTATTACATTTGAAAGGATGGGTCACCATGTAATGGGTCCCATTGCTTAAAATCATAGTGACCGCGGACAATGAAGGTTGAACTCATCCAAATTTGATCAAGGCTTGAACACCACAAATTTTAATCAAGTTGTGTCAGTGGGAAAGAGAGTGAAGCCATCAGTGACGGGTCTTGAGGAAGGCTAAACGATGGGTGTAACGCCCCACCCTTCACACATGCATGATATTGTCCGCTTTGGCCCACGAGCCTCACGGTTTTGTTTCTGGTGGGCCTCAACCCACCAAAAGGCCTTATGCAAGATAAGGGTGCAAGCTCGATATATAAACCCATTCACTTTCCTCTCTATAGTCGATATGGGACTCTAGGATGTCACAAACTCCACATTCAGCCATGATAGAATTTGAAGAAGCTGAGGGGCAAGAACTTACCAGCCATGACAGTAGTCTAGAATTGGAAATTTTGCAGGTTAAGAAGAAGAAATCAAGATGGAGAAGTGCTTCAAACTCTGCCCTCTTCGGTTTCTCTCAAATAATTAAAAAACAACAATATGAAGGAGAGAATAAGACTCAAGTCTTTTATATATAGCCTATGCCCGCCCCGGACATGAGATCTTCCTGGGTCATTGACTCTGCTTGATTGGATGGTGGGGGTCACTACATAATGGCCCATCCTATTAACCTTCTTTTTACATGTTCGTGGTCACCGCAATCTAGAAACAGTGGAGCCCATTACCCAGCCCTCCTCAAAGTCAAGGTCACTGATATCTTGATCCTCATTCCCATGGCTACTGTTGTTTTAAGTAGTGGAGCCCACTATTTGGAATGGTGCCATCCTCTCACAATAGCCTAGGATGCGTAAGTTCTCTTAAACACAATTGCTTCTCTTTTCCACAGTCATTGCTGGTTTTTCCTTTGCTCACAAACAGAGTTGAATAGTGAAACCCATGATGTGCTGCCCTTTTCTGCTCATGGCCACAGCTGTTCAAATAGTGGGACCTGTAGTTTAAAGGCAAAGCTCATGGGCACTGCATGGAGTCCATAGTCACTAATATTATTCTCCCTTGGCTCACAAACACTATTGTTTTAGACAGTGGAACCCATTGTAACGCCCCACCCTTCACACATGCATGATATTGTCCACTTTGGCGCACGAGCCTCATGGCTTTGTTTCGGTGAGCCTCAACCCACCAAAAGGCCTCATGCAAGGTAAGGGTGCAAGCTCGATATATAAACTCATTCACTTTCCTCTCTATAGTCGATGTGGGACTCCAGGATATCACAATCCACCCCCCTTAGGGCTGCATGTCCCTGTGACAAAGCCTGCCAATTCCTGTAGCCTACCAGCCCTCTTGGCCCACCCATATATAAACCCGCCCACTTGCACCAGACCACGGCAGGGACCCACACTCGATCTAATCAAGAGTCGGCTCTGATACCATTTGTAACGCCCCACCCTTCACACAAGCATGATATTGTCCGCTTTGGCCCATGGGCCTTACGGTTTTGTTTCTGGTGGGCCTTAACCAACCAAAAGGCCTCATGCAAGGTAAAGGTGCAAGCTCGATATATAAACCCATTCACTTTCCTCTCTATAGTCGATGTGGGACTCCAGGATGTTACAATATTGTAACACCCCATCCCACATCGCTTATGAGTAAAAATATGAGTCTCCTATATAATGAACCATGTAGGTTACTACTAATAACTTGGGCTTAAGCATTTTGGGTCACGTGAAAGGCTCATCGAGTTATTGGACCAGTGGGCTACTTGGGTCGTTACAGAGTTTGTCTTTCCTCTCTCTCTCTTTCTTTCTCTCTCTTTTTTTTCCCTTCTGGATTTGCATGTGTCAACTGGTGCATCTCCTCCGCTTAGTGAGTTTACATTTGGACGGCATCTCCTCTGCTTAACGATTTTACATCGGGACAAAACTCCAATTCACAGTGGCTGCCCAAGCTTTTAAAGGAGATCTTGGAATAATGAATTTTGTAAGGTCCCGAATCCCACTATTCTTGATTTACGTTAATTAAGCTCGTTCTATATTAATTGAACTTGATTAAGGCTGATTTAATCCAACCATTTTCGGGTTTGGGCCTTGGATAAGGAGTTGGGCAGAGTTCGACCCCACTTTAGTAGTTAAGGGCCTTTTTGTAATTTGTCCTTGCACCTCTTGGACACCTCGTCCATTTCCTTTCGTGTAATTCTTTGCGTTGACCGTCTTTCGTGTTGGACTCCATCTGATCTGAATCCATTTGGACCAACCTAGGCCATGTGACCTATATTGTAAATACCCCCAACTTACTAGGTCTGCATGCAAGGTGGGAAATTCAGTTGTTTAAAAGAGAGACTCTACGTCCTTCTCCTCCTTTTCGTTTCATTTCATTTGGGTTGCCGGAGTAGTGCCTTCTCCCTCTCCTCACGAACTTTCTTCTTCTTAAGATTTGAGGAGCCACTCGGCTTGGGGAAAATCTTGCATGTAATGTTGAGGGGGGGATCTTCTTCTTCCTCCTTCTCCTCCCTGAGCCATTTCTCTTGCACTGTTCTCTTCTGCAAGCTAGCTGTTTAAGGTAAAGATCCACCTCCATTTTATGTATTTGGAGTTATGAGAGTCATAAGGAATCAATTTACACAACATGCATGTGGATCTAAACCCCATATTCCACACTTTCATGTTCTATTGTAGAGAACCCATTTCGATTTGGAGTTTTCCGTCTACCCACATGACAAGAAGAGTTAGAAAGGGGCTAAACACCGGTAACAAGGCAAGTACTTGACCTTATATGCACTGCATGTGTAATTGTTCATTGAATGTTGAGTTATTTCTTCCAATTTTTCCCACTGCAGTCTCTTTTTAATGGGTGTGTGTGAATTAAGTTGTTACTTGGGTGCCAGTGGGGTATGAATCAAGTGGGAGTGCAGAACACCTTAATTGGACACTACTAGTAAGTCATAGAACCCCCTCCCAGTATAGGTTCAGTACTGAATGAAATCGGGATTGAGCTACAGAACTGTATTCAGGTTTCTGAAGCTTACGGTGAAGCTACGGCTAAGTCGTGAGCACTTACTGCTCAAGGTCCAGAGAGCAACAAAACCCGATTTTGAACTACGGCTCACCTATAGCTACACCGTGAAATGTACTACGGTTAAGCCGTATCCAGCCCGTACCCAAGCCGTAGGTCTTCCTACGGCGAGCTTTCCAGAGAGCTCATGGAACCCAGTTCTTCTACGGTTTGCACACGGCTGCATCGTGGAATACATTACGGCTACACCGTAACCTCTCCATAACCTAGCCATAGGCTTAGTACGGCTAAGCCGTAGGCCAACATACGGTTGGGCCGTAAATGCACCGAAAATCCGGATGGATTCTGACCCACTCAGCTAAGCCGTAGCCTTGTATACGGCTAGGCCGTAAGGACCCAGTAAACATAGGGGTTAAAGGTATTCAATGCTTTTGTAGGGCCTTAGTATTGGCACCTCTACACCACTACATTGGCCCAATGGTAAGCACAGTAAACAAGAAAGTGAATGATACCCAGATGGTCTCCCAATAGTAAGTCATGGATGTTGGCATAAGAAGGTGTCCCGTATGCCTAGAAGGTAATACCAAGATGCGGTAACACAACGACACCTGATTTCTTATGAGTACGTCATGTTGAATGTTCTTGGGAATCATGGGCCAATTAATATAGTATGAATAGTAATCTCTCAATCCGAACGCGTGCATCTTGCTACATCACACCACTTTCAACATAAACTATTTCCTCTAGCAAAACCCTGAGGCCATTCAGACCTGAGCTTCTAATGAGCGCGTGTCTGACAAGCCAAAGCTTCTAATGAGTTCGAGCTTGATAGCCAAGGGTATGATATGACTAATACGATCGAATCTAAGTCGGCACCACTCAACTTACGCCCTTTTGGGTATATGTAATGTATGTCACCACTGCAGTAGGTTTACGGAGGAGTAGTCGGCGTGCCTCGGGAAGCTAGCCTGATCTCCTAGCGACTCATATGTATGTATGCTCCCTTTCTGGGAGAATAGAGCCCTGTGGTTGCCAATCAGTATGTATGATGCTTTGACGGTAATTTCCCATTCATTGTCACTCCTGCATTATGTGTTTAGCACGTCACCATTGTTCTTTTAAATCAGTGCATACTGTTAAGTACTTTTGTTATATATATATTGTTATACTTGTTTCATATGCCTCAGTACTTGCTTAACCGTCGTGTTAATAGTGTTACCCTTGGTATTGTAGGTCCAGCACCGGGTCCCAACGCAGACACTGACGTGCCCTCGAAGGGTACCCCAACGGTACCTCGGGGTGTAGACGAGTGGATGGATGGCGACGTCTATTACTAGCCATTCTACGGAGCGCATGTATTCTTGGGATGTTATGCTTGGACCTTTCGTATCACACTCTTAAGAAGTATTTTTGGAATGTACTTAAAGGACTTTAACACTATTGTATGTATATATGTTTACTTATGAAGGTTAACAGACTATGAACTTTATGTGCTCTTGATAATTACTAAGTATCTCGCAGGATTTCGCTTATGATAAGTTATGTTTGTACGTGTGTCAGTATACCTCACACGTTCCTGTGGAATCTCCCTCGTAGGAATTCGTGCATAATTGTTCAGGGCACGGATTTTTACGGGATTACATATCCACGCCCTGGGGACCCACTCAAATCCCCAAATTCCCAGGATCGAGGCGTGACAAATTTGCTGTTGCACTCATGACGAGCGGGTTTTGGGCTCAGCCCTTACCTTTTTTTCTTTCCTTTTATTTTTTTTTTTGTCCTTTCATGCTCTTGGCTTGCCTCTTGAAGTGAGATTGATCTCCATCCATGACGTTTGCACCACTGAAGCATCACAGCAGCAGTCCATGGGCACCATCCGGGGAAATCCCATGGTCACGCGCCCCCCCCCCCCTTTTTTCTTCTTCTTCTTCTTCTTCCTCTTCTTTATTCAGATGCATAATCTGATCAATGGTCATGATGTTAGATGATTTTTGTGAAAATCATCTTAAACCCGTCAACTTGCTGCCCAGACGAATCCATGGTGGTGATCACAATCACCACCTGTTTGGCGAATTGCTTGACTGATTTTTTTTCTTTTTTGTTCAATTCTTCTTGATTTCATTCTTTGATCTATGCTAAGAAATCTTCTCATGTTCTGCTTGCAAATTGTCACAGACTCAAAATTCAAAATTTTAAACAGAGTTCACAGAATTGAGAGTTGCTTACTGTAAACTCAATGTGCAACTCAATGTTCAGATTCTAATGCTCAACTTGATGCAGTTGTGAGAGTGCTGTTGTGACTTTTTTTTTCACGGTAACTAACATGAATTGGAGTTGTAAACTGATGGAGATATTCCATGTTAAAAAATTATCCTGGGCAAGTGTCATAGTCACACCCATTGGTGGCCGTGAGGGACCACAATCACTGTCTTCAGCAATTCCTCCTCCCTCCTCTTTATATATATATATACACTTATATACTTCAGGCTTGCTTTGGTTGTAGTGCTGTTTGTTTGCTCAAGTATTAGCTCTGCTCGACTACAGCCTTGGTCACAGCCGACTCCACGGTGACAGACTTAATGGTCACGGCCACTGCATGTGTCTTCTTTTCCATTTTTTTTATATGTTCTGATATTTGATTTGATGAATCCTTTTTTATGCATAATGTGATAGAGTTTATTCGCCATATCCAAATAGTGAGCATGGCTACTGCCACTGCCATCACTGATAATGGAGGTTAACGGTCACTGCCAAGACCCCTTTCTATCTCTTTGTTTGCCTCACTTTTTGTTTGCATGAGGTGTAAAGGATTGTGGTTATCCATTAGGGATAACACACAGACTTTGGGCTTCAAAAGGATTGTGGATATCCATTCTTCAAGGGATTTGAAGTGAATAAGCTCCGTCTAGGGGGATAAATGCCTTTGATTGATCGTTGGACTTCCCCTTTCACTATTGCACTTGGTGAAGTCATACTCACCTATTTTTTTTACAAAGTTACACACACTTGGCTTTTTGTGATATGTGGGAAATGTAAGGGGTTGAGAAGTGACATCTACTCGATCTTTGGCATACACAAGTTGAACCATTATAGCCACTGTGGGAATTACAGGAGATTGGGTTATGGTAGTTTGTCAGGTCACAGGCATGACACAATATAGACTTAACCACTATGGTTTCTAAAGGAGTCATTTCATGATTCATCAAACCGAATAGCCACAAGGGGGATTTTTTTTTACTTTTGATGAGAAGGTTACTTTCCTTAGGTCTCAATAAACATGAGAAGTATAAACCACCCTGGATATGAGTGGCAAATGAAAGAAACCAATGAAAATTACTGAGTAGCCACAAGGTGCATTCCTTTTGCCTTTGATGAGAAGGTTACTGTAACACTCCGACCCAGCTTGACCTTGTTTAGTGATTAATTAATGTTGTTTTCGTTGTTAATTGTGTTTTGCTTGTGTTTTGATTTCGTTGCGGGTCATGGATAGGTATTTGGGTTGAGTTTGACCTGGATTAGGTAGACCAAGCCCTTTTTCGTAATTTTATCTTTTCTAAGACATGCTCATTTTTGCATCATCTTGATGTCAACACGTGTCTTTCGTTGAGCTCGTTAACTCTCGTAACTACGTCGTTTACAACTGAGGTTGTATGATTCCATTGAACCCGGATTTGACTCAAATTGGAAATTGATTTATGACTTGGACTTATTGTAATTTGAACATCCACTTATCTTATATAAGCTTCACTCCATCGATGCAAGCTTTCTCTCTCACTCCCTCCTGAGTTCTCTTCTCCATCGATCAAGCCAAATTGAGGGATTTTGGTCCTTGCATCCTCTGGTGATTGGATTGAGGTGAGTTTGAGGTCTTCTCCATCTCCCTCATCATCTTCTTCCTCTTGTTTCCATGGTTCTATGATGTTGCCCTTGATAGTTCTTCTTTTTCTCATGCATGCATGTTGCAGTGGATGGTGTTTGGTTGTGTATGAGCCCAAGGACAGCAAGTTGTATAATTGAACTCAATTAAGGCAAGTATAACCATAATATGTAAGAACCCATGTTGGTATTTGTTTGATTTTGGTTAATTCATATGAGATTGCATGGAAAACATGTTTACAGCCCAAATTGCTTGTATTCTCTCTTTCTCTGTTGGATATTTGCATCCCTGATGTCTTCACAGGTTTTTTGTACTTGATTCAGAATTCGACCCCGTGCATGTACGGCTAAGCCGTAAGTCACCTTCGGCTTAAAGTCCAGAGAGGAGAAAAACCCAGTTTTCTTCAACGGCCAAGACACGGCTAAGCCGTATATTGTCCTACGGCTAAGCCGTACCTTATCCATGACCCAGTCGTAGATCAGTACAGGGTGTCTTTTTCTAGATTAACTGAAGGCATGCAAGTGACAGAACTTCTACGGCCCAGCCACAGTTAAGCCGTAGAACAGTGCATGGCTAAGCCGTAGAGTAAAATACGGGTGAACCGTAATTGCGGATGAACAATAAAGGGAACCACGGTGGAGCCGCAGTGCATATTACGGCTAAGCCGTAAGATGCCTATGGCTAAGCCGTATGTTCACCTACGGCTAAGCCGTATCATCCCTGGAAAAATGAATGACAAGGATAGGCATAAGGAAAAGACCGATATGGCCTTCACGATAGAATGTAGAGCACCTAGACTTGCCCAATGGTAAGAACGTATGACATGAATGATCTCGAGGGCTGCGACTCATTCATGCACATTATCCAGTTGTTAAGCACCTCCCCATGGGTGTTGGTTTAAGGGACTTCGGTGCACCAGCCGAATCAATGCAACACTAGACAACGGTGCATCGAATAACTTAAAACTACATGATCATGCACGGTTAGAAACACTGGATAAATAGATTAGAATTGGCTATTAAATGAAGGTGATTCTATCTAGTATGATTTGCTTGTATAACATGTTGTACTTCAATCATTGATCTGCACTCTTTAGTAGATCATTGCATGTCACGTTGAAAGCCATACTATGCGTTCACCTTGAGTATGTATGTACGATATAAGGTCTGTGTTGGATATGCACGCAGAATATGTTGTCATGATCTACTCAGGGTTTTCATGATTGACTCTGTATGGTCAGGCACTACTTAGCCTCAGCCTTAGGATCCCGAAAGGGTGAATTTGGTGTAGTTTTCATGGCCTTGTTGTAGTAAGGAAACGTTTTGGGGAACTGGACCCTAGGAAGCCCGAGACCCATTTGTACCTTGGCCCGGACAATGGTGTTCTCTGCACGATATAAGATCCCTCTTTCAGGAGCATATGGCAATGTAGTTGCCAACTAGTAATGTACACAGCATGTATACATTGATTCACATGGCATGTTTCTTTCTAGCATGACAGCCTAGTATACGAATATGCCCTGTTTTAATTTACATGATGTTCTTTATTCTATTAGACACAGTGTGTGTTAACTTGTTATTGTTATACTTTGCTGAATCGTTGTATTCACAATTGTTTTGGTGTTGCAGGCTCAGATACCCCTGCCGACCCCTCGCCGGTCGGCCAGACTCCAGTTGAGACCCCCGAGGCCCCATCAGGCCTAGAGGAGTGGATGTGATCACTCTGCCAGAGCGCGTCTTGGACATACATGGCATAGGAGTCTTCCTTTTGAGATTTGTCAAGCTTATATACGTCATGACTTGTATATGTTATTTTGATCATTTTGTAAACCTTCAGCTATATATGTAGTCAGTTCTGTTTTCGTATTCTCTTCTTGCATTGTTTAGTTGATGTTTTGATATCTACAGCTTCCGCGTATATGTTTGACACGTGTGAACGTTCCCTTGTGCGTGTGCATTTAGACCAGGTCTACGTGTACAGGCACGGGAGTACGTGTGTCATTGGTTTGGCTTTTGCTAACCCCCGAACTCCTGGGCTCGGGTTGTGACAGTTACTCCCTTTAAGTCTCAATAAACATAAGAAGTATAAATCACCCTGGATATGAGCGGTCAATGAAAAAAACCGATGAAAATATGATGATCCTCTGGTCGAGTAGTTAAATGTAGCTTTGAATGAGCTGTTGCTTTACATTGTCTTTCTCTACTAAACTTTCAAGGCTGATGAACTGCCAATCGCGTGGTTGAATGTAACTTTAAATAAGACGTTTTACATTGTCTTTCTCAACTACAACTTCCGAGGCTGATTTACCTCTAGTTGAGTGGTCAAATGAGACATTTTACATTGTCTTTTTCCACTACAACTTCTAAGGCTAATTCACCTCCGGTTGTTTGAGGCCGATTCACCTCCGGTTGAGTGGTCGAATGAGACATTTTACATTATCTTTTTCAACTACAACTTCCAACGCTAATTCACCTCTGGTTGAGTGGTTGAATGAGATGTTTTACATTGTCTTTTTCAACTACAACTTTTAAGGCTAATTCACCTTTCCTTGTCTTTCCAATGTTGACCCGAAATGTATCCTCTTAGTTAGTTTTGAATGATGTCGCCCATCTTTGTGGGAGGCCAACAGATACAATATCACTTTCCGATCATTAATGATAGTTGATGATCTTTGGTTTGAAATTAACTTTGTAGAGCAATATTTCCTTCATTAGCTCTACACACACTAAAAATAGTGTGTTGTTGATTCCACAAGAATGTCTAGTGGTCCCATCATAGCAAATCATCACTAAGAATTTTGTTTGTTGAAATTTGTGAGAAATACCATCTTCGGAATGTGAAAATCCTTTAGCCGGCTTCAAGTTTGAATGTGGACAGCTAAATGATCTCCAATAGTTGCAAGTAAATCTAATGAAACCCCGGGGAATGGCTGAGTAATTGCCAATAGACCAACAACATTTTCTTTTGTTTCCAATACTTTAAAGTTGATGTTGCCCTTTTTTGAATGTGTTGAAAACATGCCATGCACTTTCAAATGCAGAATGCCATTCTTTCATACATGTTTAAGCTTGTTTATGCTTTATATGTTGTATAAAATTGCTGTCACATGTTGCTTGTATTGTGCATGCATTTCTAGCATTGGATACTACAATTTTCGTGCTCAAACATGAATCCATTGCCCCCTGAAAGGTCTCAAGGTGCTTGAACACCTGTTTGGACCAGGAGCCTCAGTTCTGGGACTTAAGTTTGCTTTGATGCCGATTCTTGGTCTCAGAACTGAGTATCATTTTCTCCTTTTAGCCTTTTGTTAAGAGAAGATGCTGTCGAGATTTTGGTAGAATTCCATGTCATTGTAACTGATACACTTTTTTCTCATTTGTTTGTTTTGCAAATAGAAAAGGGAAGGCACCTGCAATTACAACGGGCAAGGCATCAAAAAGTCGTGCAAAAGGTAAAACTGCAAGTGACTCCAATCCGAAAAATCTGAATGAAGTATTTGATGTTAACTTGCAAAGTCAGAGAACCAAAGCTTTATCACGAAAGAACTAGTACACATATTGGTGTTTGGCGAATAACACCCCTTGGGAGAATAATGACAAGGTGAGCTTTTAAAAAACCAAGTTATATATTTGGAGATGGCACAAAGGAGAATGTGAAGTAGCCTGTTGACAACGTGCAGTATAGCTACGTAAACTCAGCGAGGATTTCTCATGAATTTACTGCCGTTTGATTTGTTAGGCGGTATCCAACAATAATGTCATGGCTCCAACGATCCCGGCAAGGAATGATCCATTTTCATGGATAAAGCACCATGTTCATTTCAAAACTAGTAAATTCATGCGTCAACCTCCATATTATTTCACAAAGTACCCAAGGTTTGAAGTAGAGGCCATAGAACCATGCACTTTGAATCTTGAAGTGGGCACCATGATTTCACAACTTAGGACAATTGGGCTTGGTATCCACACGGGGGACGGGAGTGCCTGGCTCGGCAAAAGACAGTAGTCCCGTTGGTGGTTTAACTGTATTAGGGATTGGCATGGCTGGGTGACTGTAATAAAGCATCATTATGTAGACGATTTGAAAGTAATTGGAATTTTTGATACTGTAAATGCCATCACACAGAAAGTCCCATGCAAGAACAAGAACATCTGCAGGGCTATTCTGGAATTGTTTAGCCCAGTAACTTGTACCTTCATTACTCTGAATATGGAGCTAGGATTTTTTTATGGGAAGTAAAGAAGATTTTTGGTTTGGCACCATATTGTGAAATCTATGATGAAACCATCTTACTCGATGAATAATTGGCTACTACGGATGACGAGTTCTAAGCTGCATATTATCTCCTCTTTGCGCTCACAGATTCAATTCAAACAGCCAGCCACAGTCGAGGTAAAGTTGTCCAATGGATGAGTCAAGTGAAGAGCATTACTAGTCATTTCTTCTTA
This sequence comes from Sextonia rubra, assembly GCA_037013555.1. Lineage (NCBI taxonomy): Eukaryota > Viridiplantae > Streptophyta > Magnoliopsida > Laurales > Lauraceae > Sextonia > Sextonia rubra. The sequence continues at coordinate 15,397,109 of JASUAD010000008.1, forward strand.
AATCAGGGCAGATACTTTAAATGGAAATAGGTGATCCCGAGGGAAGACCCCGAGAAGGACTCGACAATCATTTATCATGCGAATCCAGATTTCTAGCCATACATTTTTGCCAAGTACCTAGACTTGAAAAGGAAGTGTTGGCTTGCTACATTCTTGGCAGCATGGTTGTCCGAAGTTCTTTTTCCAAGTTCCGGAAGTGACTTCAAGCCTGGTTGCATATATCCAACATTCAGAATGGCCTTTGGACATAGTCTTGTCTTGGGCCCTGCTATCGTATCATATAGCTAACTGAGTTGAAGCTATTGGGTTTTACCATCAGAGAGGGGAAGCCTTTCAACCGGTATTATGCTGAGTATCTACTATACACCTGGTTCACATATCATTACAACGGTCCTCATTCACACAGCGGTGGACCAGGAAGTATCTTCATGGAGGGTGTAGTAGGTAGTAGCTGTTTGATTAATACCTAGTCCATGACTGACTTACGCCAACATTTGCGTAACTTTAATAATTATGTTGCTTCTCGCGACACTGTACCCAACATCGAAGTTTTGACTCGCATAAGAAACATTGTGGAACCATCGATTACCAAATTCGGAGAAGGTGGTCGAGATGTTGGCTTGTCAAATGAAGGAAAAAGCTGGTTTTTGAGCTTAAGGCTTGCAGATCTGGTATATAGGAAAAATTCATATATCAACATTTAACCTTATATACCTGCTAGGTTTTGCAGACAATTTGATTTTCATGAAGCCATTGTGGGAGCACCAGGCCGGATTCGAGGCACTACCGGTTCCTTATAAGATGCCCGAAATGCTTGGGAATTTTATTAAGCACTTGACACTAGGGCTCGTTCCGGCTACCCTCGCCTTCCAAATCTCGGATACACGAGTGGCTTCGCCTAATGGTTTGCCAAAAGCACCATTGCCATTGTACAGACATATACGAGCAATCTTCACATTAAATGCCATGCTTTGGCTGCTTCCAAAAAAAGAAAAAGGGCGGAGAAAGATCGTTTCAACACAGAAAATATTGAAAATTGGTTGTATGATGGCGATAAATGGCGAATTGGCTTGGTGGTTGGGTCTGATATTTGCCGAGCCCACCGTTCCTTAAGAGGTGAGAAAGATGAGAGATTCATACCTCCTCCTAATGTATCTACAGCGAGGATGTAATGGGCTATGGATTAGAATTTATAGGAGAGCGTGAGTCTTGCTGAGATCAGGTAGTTGGGTATAGCTGCATTGGACTTTGGACCTACTTTTTGCTTTGATAGAACTAAAGTTTCAGTAGGAGAGCAAACAAGGCAGTTTGAAGAAGAGCAGTCCATTATACGTGCAGCTGCTGAGGCAGACCTTGCTCAGCGAACGTTGTCAAAGGTTGCTACTGCTGCTCTGATACCAACAAAGACACATGCAGATTCAAGTCTAGCAGAGGTGGTTCAGTCGACTGAAGCAATTACTGGGGTAAGACTACATGTTGCAATGCCAACAAAACCCCCAGCAAGTCTGGTTTTACATAAAAAGCTCGAACCCATACGCTCGAAGCTAGTAACCTGAGCCCTAGTCAGCAAAGAGGCTTCTTCAAAGAAGCGAAAAGCAGAAAGCCCTGGAACTCGTCGTTCTCAAAGGCTAAATGCTGGTATCACTTTTATATTTTTTTGTAAACTATTACTTTCTCATTGATTTTTTTTTACTCTTGTTTTTTATGTTTACACTTTTCCTTGTTATTTTATCAGCTCAAACCTCAACTGCTGAAGAGTTTGTGAGGCAAGTAGCCAAAATTGTTGAAGACTATGCCTCCAATGAAAGAGGTGGGGAGGAGAGCAGTTTTGATACTCCCACGACTGGAGAACGAGCCGATAGTGACATTAATATTGAGTTTGACTTTGAAAAGGATATATTTGATCAAGCAATGATGCCTGAGCTAAAAGAAAGGCTGCGACAGAGATTCTGGCAGAATTCATTATTGTAGAGAAATCTAGCGATGACGTGGGCAACGCTACTACTGTAGATAAGGCAACTTGCAACAATGTACCAATGGAGCCAAAAGATGGAGCCCCTCAAACTGAGCAGCGAAATATTCTTCCTGAAGTGGAACCAATTATTAGAGTTTCAATAGAAGATGTGGAAATCCCCAGTGCTGCCAAAGGAGTTCCAACAAATCCAATTTCTAGAGGTAATTTTCTTACTCAATTATTTAAAGTTATGTTTCAATATTGTGTTTTAATCTCATTCATTCCTTGTTTTTGTCTCATTCATTCCTTCTTAGGTACCTGAATGGAAGAAAGTACTCCTGTTATACCTTCCATGTCAGTGAGAAAGCCTTTCGGGTCACCCATTGAGGAGCAAGTAGAGAAAAAAGGTGTTGAAGCTTCAGTTGACCTAGATGATATCTTGATTCATATTGGATACTTTGAAGAATAGCTAAGTAGCACCTTGAAGAGTGACCTATAGTGCTTCGTGGAAGGTTTATCTTCATATTCGCCAGCTAAAAGTGTTAGCAATGATCCAAAGTTATCATCTGCTCTCATTGTACTACATATTAGCATTAAGGCAAGGGTTGATGAAGCTGTGGATATTCAGACGGAACCAAACGCTGGACCCATTGGCGAAATAGAAAGAGAAGCGAATGTTGTAATTATTCCAGCTGAAGAGGCCATTGTAACAAAACCTATCATAATCAGAACAGGTCTTTTTGCTCAGAGGAAGTTAGTCTTAGAAGCTGTTAATCCCACGGAAGAAGATGCTCCTACAACACCCGTCACTAGTAGTGTACCTCTAGTTATTGGCAGCTTTACACCTCCCAAAGCCATGACACTTTCAAGGGGTCATTTTAGGGTGGATCAATCATCACCCATGAAATTTATTGAAGACCCTGCTATTCAGAAAATATCAGATGAGGCTTTTGTGGCTGAAGGCGGAGGATCCTGAAAAGCATTATTGCATGTCACAGTAACACCACATACAAATAAGGATCCTTCAGCCACTTTGGCTTCACAAGGGTCGCATGATTTACCTTCTGTTCGTGAAGAGGCATTGGCTATTCATGGGAGTGAGGGTATAAATGTCGAGAAAAAAGGGGATGATCACTTAAGTTCTCAGACTCAGTCCAATTCACAAGAGCGAGAGTTGAATCTTTCTACTCCTAAGGAACCTAGTTTGTTTGGGGACACTCTAAAGCCTCAATCTACCACAAATTTTGCCATGAAGATGGCTATTCACAGCATTTTGGCCACCATCTTCCAAGGAGAGCTTACTTCTGAGAAGATTCAGGATGCCAAAACCTTGGCCGATATCTTGATGTCTTCCGATGCTGGAATTGATTTGAGTGGCCTTCGTGATGCCTTTTTTCCTATTTTGCAACAAACTTGAAGAAAAGGATACTTGGGACAGAAATGTTGATCATACCAAAGCTTTCCAAGATGAAGTTCTAAGGGTATAACGTTCAATTGGCCACAGAGATTAAGAGCACCGAGGAGGAAATACGGTTGGTAAATGCTAAGTAGGTTAAGACAGCACAGGAGTTAGCTGTGCGTGTGACTGAACATGAAAATATAGAACGACAAATCATTGTGTTGCAGCAATAGTTATCTCCAGTGGAGAATACTATTGAAAACTTGAAGAAATCTATTTCAAAGGGCAATCGACATAGAGATGATCTTCTTGTGCATGTAGAGGTGAAGCGCACGGCCTTAGATGATTTTATTCAATTTTTGGAGAGTGAATTGAATATCAAGTTGGATGAGATTAACATCAATACCGCCATATCCACTTATGCAAGCTACAAAGGACATGTCCTGATGGAAGGCGTGCTGAATGCAAGGGGACAACTGGAGAAGTTTCTGGACTAGGAATCTTTACTGCAGCTCCTATCTGACTTCTTCTTTTCTTCTCTCCTTCTTTTTTTATTTTGATTAGCCATGGGGACCATGTATACACTAATTTCATTTTTTGTACCAAAACTCCGAATGAATGTTAATCGAAATTTCATTTTGTTCCGCTTCTACTTTGTCATTGGCATGAGTATTTGGTTTGATCTTGTGTGGATGTTTGATGTAGTTGATATGGATGGTTTTTTTGGTTTGTTTTTCTCGGACTTGCATGAGGGTGTGATTTGTGATCTTTTGGATCCACAAATTGAAAATAAGGGAGTCATATAGATGGACATTACCCAGTGCTCATGTGTGAAGCTTTACCTAGTGCTCATGTGTGAAGCTTTTTCTGGGGTCCATGACTTGATCCTTTTTGGTGTCAAAAAGGGTCAAACAAAGTGGTTGTTATCTGATGCCCATGTGTGAGGCTTTCCTTGGGATCCTTGACTTATTTTTTAGGACAAAGATTTGGTTTTGGTTTTTGTTTAGATTTTAGTTATACAGGGTCTACAAAAGACTTGTGCTATATAACCAAAGGTAGTCATATAGGGTCTACAAAAAAACTTATTCTGTACAACTAAAGAGTTACTATATGGGGTTTACAAAAGGATTTAGACCACACAGATAAGTTTTGCTATACAGGGCCTGCAAAAAGACTTAATCTATATAGCATGATGTTATAAGGGGTCTTATAGGGACATTATCCAAGTAACAAAGGGTTGACTAAAAGGGCCAATTGGTTTTGTCCTCACAGTCGTTTTGTACAAATCTGAAGGATTTTGGTTAGGAGTCATAGGTTGTGAAGCTTGAAACCAGAGGATTTTAGGAGTGAAGATGTACACTGTACATGGTTTAGGTGTGCCAAAGACATTTAAGTGTAGTATTTCTTAAGAAGTTTTCCATTGATAGACATCATGCATCTGTCTCTTTCAAGTGTAAGAAGTGCATATGTGCCATTGGAGTAGACCTTGTCAACAACGAAAGGTCCTTCCCACTTGGATTCATCTTAACAAGTGTGTAGAGAACATGGGCTTTTTAACTGAAGGACTAAGTCTCCTTTCTTCTAAACTCTACATTTGACCTTCTTGTTGAATGATCCAGCCATACGAGCTTGATATAGTTTGATGCTTTGTTGAGCAACAAGCCTCTTCTCATCAAGGTTATCCAACTCTTGGAGTCTGAGTTTGGCATTCTTTCATCAGTGTATTTGTTTATCACAGCTACCCAAATAGAAGGAAGTTGAATTTCCAAGGTTATTACAGCTTCACAACTATAAACCAAGGAATATGGTATTGATTTGGTTGGACCACGAGCTACAGTTTTGTAAGCCCATAAAGCTTCAAGAAGTTTGGTACTCCAACTCTTTTTGTTTTCAAAGACCATTTTCTTCAAAATTTTGCAAATGGTCTCATTGAATACATCAGCAAGTCTATTAGCTGCAGGGTTATATGCCGTAGAAAAACAACATTGGATTCTGTATTTGTCATAGAATCTGTAAAATTTGTCGTTATTGAACTGAGGACCATTGTCATGATACAGACGTTTAGGCACTCCAAAATGACAGATGATATGAGTCTTCAAGAAACTGAGGACTATATTTGTTTTGACTTCTGCAAGAGATACTGCTTTTGCCCATTTGGAGAAGTAATCCATCGCGGCCAAAATGAATTAACAACCACGTTCTGATAGTAGACTAATTTTTTCGACTATGTCCATTCCCCAAGACTCAAGTAGCCAAGAAGTGGATATAGGATGTAAATATTCTGGAGGTTGATGAATGTAATCACCATAGACTCGGCACTCATTACATCTTTTAGCAAAATTGATGGCATCAAACACCATGGTAAGCCAATAGTAGCCTAGCCTTTGAATTTGATTATGAAGCTTTGGTCTAACTTGATGAGCACTGCATAGGCCAGAATGAACTTCTTTTAGTACTTGCTCAATTTTTTGGTGACAAGCAATGGAGAAGAACTCCATCATATGACTTGTGATAAAGAGTCTTTGAAGGCAAATCGAAGTAAAATTTTAGAGCTCGTCTTTGAATGCTAATTTTATCTTTAGTATTCTCTAGTAGCACTCCATAAAGAATGTAATCAATAAAAGGATCTCTTTAGTCTCTGAATGAATTTTGGAAAGATAAATTCCAATTTTTAATTACACCGAAGCAATCTATAACTGCTTTATGGGTTCGAGTAGGGGTAGAAGTCTTCTTTCGACTGCTTCCAATACCATTTTGTCATTTTCAGGGATCAACATTGAGGTTGCTAAACTTGCTAATGCATCTACTTTGACATTCTAATGTCTCGAAACATGATGAAACTTAATTAGAATAAATCTTTCTTTGAGTTCACAAGCTTTGTTAAAGAAGGAAATCATGTCAAGTTTATTCACTTCATACTCTTGATTCATTTGTTTGATTATGAGTTATGAATCTCCATAGACTCCAAGCATATTGTTGCTTGATTCTAAGGCTAACTCATGACCCATAATCAATGATGTGTATTTTGCTACATTGTTTGAACATGGTTTGATTAATGAGAAAGAGTGAGGAACATAGAATCTTTTTGGACTATAAAAAATAATTCCAACTCCTGAAATTGGCTCTCCTAGCTCATTGGTTTGGGAAACTCCATCAAAATGCATGATTCAATGTAAGTCTGGATCAATGGTGGGTTTCCATAATTGTTCAATGGAGAAAACCGGCTCATTATGGAGATTGTCTATGAATTTACAATCTTCCAAGAGCGAATGTTTTGCCAGAAAATCAACAAGAGCCAATCCTTTCATAGCATTTACAGGGATATATCTAATATCATATTAGAGAGAAGAATGGACAATTTAGCCAAACGATCACTTAGTGCTCTGGCTTTTGTTACCATTGTCTTCAATAGATTGATGCTAGAAACTAAGTACACCACATTGGAGAAGATGTAGTGACGTAGTTTTTGCATTGTGAACATCAATGCAAGACATTATTTTCTAACTAGGTGATAATTGTGTTCAGCACCAACCAGCATCCTTGACAAACAATAAAGAGCCACCTCTTTACCTTCATCATTCTTTTGAGCTAATAATGCCCTCAGAGAGTAATCAAGAGCTCGAGTATAGAGGATGAAAGGTTTGCCTGGAATTGGAGCTAAAAGAACCGGTGGGTTTGTGAGATACCATTTGATATCTTGAAAGGCATCTTCACAATTTTTATCCCATACAAAGTCTAATCCTTTTTTCATCAATCTAGAGAACAGTCTGCATTTTTCAGATAAGTTTGAAATGAATCGGCAGATATAGGCAAGTCCGCCTTGCAATCTCTTCAGTTCTTTTAGAGTTCTTGGAGAAAGCATCTCCAATTTGGCTTTGAATTTGACTGGATCTATTTCGATGCCACCTTTTCGAACCACAAATCATAAAAACTTTCTAGAAGAGACTCTAAAGAAACACTTCAAAGGATTCATTCGAAGGTTGAATTTTCACAACCTTTCTAAGACTGTACGAAGATCAGCTAGATGATTTGATTTTTGCTTGCTTTTGATTGCCAAGTCATCAATGTAGCATTTGACAGGCTTATGTTACATGTCCTTGAAAATCTTCATCATTGCCCTTTGGTATGTGGCATCGGCATTTTTGAGACCGAAAGGCATGACGTTGTAGCGACATATACCAAAGGGAGTTTTGAAGGAGGTGTTCTTCTTGCCCTTTTTGAGCATTTTGATTTGATTGTATCCGAGAACCCATCTATAAATGACATCCTTTCATCCCCGATACTATTTTTAATTATGATTTTTGGTATAGGCAATGGGATGTTATCCTTAGGATAAGTTTTGTTCAAATCTTTGAAGTTGATTGATCAACGTAGACCCCAAGTGCAAGGTCTCGATGTAGTTTTACCCGGTGAGTCCAAGATCGTATCCACAAAGAACTGGTATTCGCAGAAAACCTGTCCTAATTCAAAAACTAAAGCTACCCTAATAAAATCTACAAAAATTATACACTACTACTTCTGAAAATTAAAATTAAATTACAAACCCAAATCTGAAAAAAAATTACAATTTAAATCTAACCTAAAAATCCTAAACTAAAATAATCCTAAGACTAGAAACTGCAAGACAATGAAATAGATCAAACCACCGATATAAAGAAATAAATAACCATGCATTAAATAAAAAATTAGAAATAAAACATTCAGATATAAGAAAATTAAGATAAAAAAAATGCTAGTTTCTCTTATTTTTGGAAGATTAAAACACTGTATTGGCAGAATAAAAAAATCCACAAAAACACCACACCAAGTGCGTGCTGTCATTACACACAACCACACAGCACCAATCCAAGGCGGAACACCTTGACCTCACTAATTGTGTATTTATAATTAAACGAACCAATACACCCAATAAACTCCCAAAAATAATTACAACTAGAAAAAGAAAATCTACCCTTACCCTAGATCAAGACATCAATAATAGGGGACTCCGCGTATAATCCAAGCTCTTATCTTCAATCTACACACCAAGGAGGATTAGATGAAAGGAAAAGATGGAATGGAGAGGATGTATCCAAGTGGGCTGGCCAAACCCCACTTGGATTGTGATGAGATGGTGAGAAAGAGAGAAAGACAGATGATGGAAGAGTGGCTAGCGTGAGATTATATATATCAGCAAGGGATGGCTGGGAAAGAACGTTTTTTTTATATGGGTATATGGCTGATATCATGGACGGTGGGACATGTAACTGTGGGTTGGGATGTATTGGTGGCTGGCATGTTAACTCTTGGTGGTATTTCTAGATATATTTGTCTTGGTCGCCAAGCTCCTAAAGTGTGGCACACCTAACTTTATAATAAGAAGCCATCTCCAATCTCTTTCCTACTTTCTATCTTAGTTTGAAGCCATCTCCAATCTCTTTCCTACTTTCTATCTTAGTTTTCTAAAAATTAGTAAGTCTTGAGAGAATGAGCAGCTTTTCAATTGAAGATTCCTTGCCACCATACACTTTCTAATTTTTTTTCCCTGTAAATCTTGATGAATTGGTTCCATCTTGGATGAAATTTTATCTTCACTGCATGCCTTGAGTATGCCCCCAGTTGACTTAAGTTTGACAATAGTGGGACCACTAGTTGACCATGGCCGTGAGGTCCAAGTATGGCCTGGGCATTGGGTGTGTTGCATGGCTAAAATTCACACCCATTTGTGAATCTTTTTTTTTTCTCTATACTTCCTAGGATGCTTATTTCAAAAGGGAGGTGGGGACCACAAATAGATGCTAGTTGTCCATATGATCTTGTAGCTCAAGTTCAAGTCAAAGATACGGTGAACATTCCCATGTGGCTGGAAGCTCCTTTGCAAAGATGATTTTCTATCTTTCTTTGGCTTTGACTTCAAAACTTTTCAAATTTCATTCTTTCTTGAATTTCTACACAATTAAATTATCGGCTTCATATCTTCAATGTGGGTCCCTCTTTTCAATTCCCTGCAAGCAAAAGTGATTTTTAATTAAATTGACAATTTTTACCACAAGTCATAAATACATTAATGTGGGCCCAATTTATATAACATGACAACATCAATCCACATCATTGATCATGATTTAACTTTAATATGATGATGGGAAATTTTATCATTTCATATAAAATCATGAATTTGAAAACAGTTCTAAAAATGGAAAGTTCTATGATTTAATGAAAAATTGAGGATTTTCAATGATTTTTGTAAGAAAATTCTAAAATGAATTTTAAAATCATAAAAACATAAATTCCCACTAAATGAATAAATTTGCAATGAATAAGTCCTTAAAACTTCTGAAAATACACATTAAATAATGCATTTTTAAAGACTTATCACACCCCCAACCAGCATTTTGCTAGTCCCGAGCAAAATATGTGATCTAGAGTACGAAAACTAAACTAAACTAACCTAAATGTTAAAAATAAAATGCAGAAAACAAAAAGAAAAATGCCACTTTTGCTGGCACTCTCGACTGCATTTAGCGTATGCATTAAGCCCTAAAACCCCTAGGTTCCCCCTAGTAGACGAGTTGTGTCTCGTGAGGGTTTACAATGAATATACCCACAAAATTCTTTTTTTTTCAATCTAAAAACAAAGGGGAAAGAAATTCTCCGAAAGAGAATCTACTTATATCAGATATTTTTGAAATTTGGAATAATCAAAATTTTAGACTTTTCAAAGTCCAATTCATAGTTCTATTTTCAAAAACTTACTCAAATTCAAACAAACTTGTGTGTACGGTGAAAAATGTATACATCAAAAGCTAGTTCCAAATATTCCACGATAATGCTGTAAAAACAGAATTTTTTCTTCAAATAGTCCGATCCCCCAAAATTCAGCAAAAATAAATTTCCTTTTAAAGCTGCTAAGATAGTTGCTACACTATTATTTACTTCGATAGGCCTCTTTTCTCTCACTGTCTTTTTCCGACACAAGGGTTCCTGAGTTCATATGATATAAGAAAAGTTAGGAGCCAGGGAGCAAACCTGATTCTGGTTCATTCCCGCACATACTTCCCTGCAAACTCTTGCGGACACTCTTCACTCACTGACTCTTTCCAATGTAGAAATTTCCAAGTCGATATGATATAAGAAGAGTTAGGATCTCGGAAGCAAACCTAGTCCTTATGCATTTCCACACATATCCTTTGAAAATTTCTACGGATTCTCATTGGGCCAAAATTCATTCTTTTTTTTAAATTTTTTTAAAAAAAATTATTTTGTGACTATGCAATGTCTAGGTCCCTTAAGCTTTCTAATTAACCCATGTAGCGAGCGTTAGGCCAATGACTCCCAAACCAGATGGTTTTAGGGCATTAGATATGAAAATACCCCTACGGGCTTACTAGTTTGAGTTAAAAAGGCTATGAACCCAACCTAGTCACAAACTGCTCAATATATGCTCTTTTTTTTTTCTTTCAAATCGAAAGTAAACACTAGGTGGCAATTCTCATTTTGCTCGAATTAATTCATTTTGGTTCTAGTACATATAATCCACCAAAAATGAACCAGGAAATAAAAATATTTTACAAACTAAATTTCAAGTTCTCATCTTATTTTTTAGAAAAAAATTCTAAAAACAACATTAAAGTTTCCTATCCAAAACATCGAAAAATGTATACGTGTGTGTATGTGAAAAAACAAGTTTTGGTAATTCTCTGATAGGATTCCTCCTTTAGAAACAGTGAGCTTTCTTTTTACTTCCTTCCAAAAGTTTTAAAAATTCTAGATTCCTATATATCTTCAAATTGCTCCAATTCTTTTGAAAACTTTCTTTTCTAAAAAAATTGAAAAAATGCGATCGCACAAATTCCTAAAACCAAAACAAAAGATCCTAAAAATTCAAAAATTTCCTAAAACCCTAGAAAGAAAATAAAAAAATGCAAAAAATTTTATCTAAAAGTGGACAAGTGCACTTGTTCCCAACCCCCAACCTAGATGAACATCGTCCTCGATGTTATGCATGAAATGCAACATAGAAATGAAAATGATAACATGAGGAAAGTAAATGATGGGAGGGTAAAGAGGAAAAAGTACCTGAGTATAGAGCTTTCTGCGCCCTGTCCATGATTAGACAAAATAAAAGCAAAAGACAATAATATACATATAATACAAAGAAAGGGGTTACTGTCAGATCCAATGCCCATTAATCTTGATAAACAAGATCAGTCAGAGGAAGCTCATTGTCTTCTGCAGGAACAGTCTCCAAGAATGGTTTTAAGCGTTGCCCATTCATTTTAAAAGTTGAACTATTCTTTCGATCCAGAAGAGTTACCACTCAATAAAGAAAATCTTCTTGAACAATATATGGCTCTGTCCAACAAGATCTTAACTTTCCAGGGACAGGTGAAGTCTAGAATTATACAAGAGGACCTTTTGAGAAAGATGAAAGGATTTCCCCAAAATCCTCTTATCATGAAAACTTTAGTCCTTTCTTTGTAAAATTTAGAGTTCACATAGGCTTCGTTTCTCAACTCTTCCAGTTCATTCAAATCCAATTTTCTTTTCTCCCCAGCCTTTTCCAAGTCAAAATTTAGTTGTTTGATTGCCCAATATGCTCTATGTTCCAGTTCCACTGGAAGGTGGTAAGCTTTCCCCTATACAAGCCAGACTAGAGACATGCCAATTGGGGTCTTATACGTAGTGCGATAAGCCCATAATGCATCATTCAATCTCACGGCCCAATCTTTTGGATTTGGCTTCACAGTTGTCTCCAATATTCTTTTTACTTCTCTATTTGAAACTTTGACCTGGCCACTTGTTTGTGGATGATAAGGTGTAGCCACTTTCTAAGTAACTCCATATTGTTTAAACAAAGTCTCAATAATGCGGTTACAAAAGTGGGTGCCCCCATCACTGATGATGGTCCTTGGAATTCGAAAACGAGAGAATATATATCCCATCATAAAATTCTTAACTGTTTTTACATCATTTGCCTGGCATGGGATGGCTTCTATCCATTTGGACACATAATCAATTGCAACTAAAATGTACTAAAAGCCAGAGTTAGGGGGAAAAGGTCCCCTGAAGTCTATCCCCTATACATCAAAAATTTCCACAATTAAAATTGGGTTTAATGGCATCATGTTTCTTTTGGAAATGGAACCCAATTTTTGGCATTGCTCACAGGATTTACAAAAATCAAGTGCATCTTTAAACAAGTTAGGCCAATAAAATCCAGATTGCAAAATCTTGTAAGCAATCTTTTTGGTAGAAAAATGCCCCCACATTCCATAGAATGACAAAAAGAGATGACACTGCTAATTTCATGGTCAAGCACACAGCACCTAATGATCTGGTCTGGGCAATATTTAAACAGGTATGGATCATCGTAGAAAAACTGCTTGATTTCTGCGAAAAATTTATTTTTATCATGCTATGTCCAATCTGTTGGTATTTCACCTGAAGTAAGATAATTAGCAATGTTTACATACCATGGAGACTGAGAACTGGTGAGAAATAATTGTTCATAGGGAAATTGTCTTGAATTGGTAAAGACTCTAAATTATTTGAAAGGACAAGCCTTGATAGATGATTGGCCACAACATTTTCTACTCCTTTCGTGCCTTTGATTTCTATGTCAAATTCTTGGAGTAAAAGGATCCATCTAATCAGTCTGGGCTTAGCATCCTTCATAGAAAGAAGGTACTTAAGAGCAGAATGATCTATAAAAATCATAATTTTGGATCCAAGCAGGTAGGGACGGAATTTATCTAGTGCAAAGATGACTGCTAATAATTCTTTTTCAGTTGTAGAATAGTTCATCTGAGCATTATTTAAAGTCCTACTAGCATAATATATGACAAATGGTTTCTTGTCCCTACGTTGCCCAAGAATTGCCCGAACCACATAATCACTAGCGTCACACATGATCTCAAAGGGCAGGCTCCAGTCTGGAGGTTGCATTATTGGAGCAGATATCAACATGTCTTTCAGCTTAGTAAAAGCTTCTTGGCATGCTGTGGTCCACTCAAATTCTACTTCCTTTAACAGAAGGTTATAAAATGGTCTAAATATGGAACTGAAGTCCTTTATGAACCTTCTATAGAATCTAGCATGCCCTAAGAAAGATCTCACATCCCTTACGGTTTTTGGGGTGGGCAAATTGGCAGTCAAATCTATTTTAGCTTTATCCACTTTTAATCCCTTAGATGATACTATGTGTCCGAGGACAATGCCTTGTCAAACCATAAAGTGACATTTTTTCCAATTCAAAATCAGGTTCGTTTCTTCACACCGAGAGAGAACTTTCTCTAAATTACTCAAACACATCTCAAATGAATCTCCAAAAACTGAGAAATCGTCCATGATTACATCAAGAAAATGCTCCACCATATCACTAAAGATACTCAGCATACATCTCTGAAAGGTAGCGGGAGATCATTGTAGAGCCCAAAAGGCATCCGTCAATAAGCAAAGGTACCAAAGGGGCATGTGAAAGTTGTTTTCTCTTGGTCTTCTGGGGCTATTTCTATTTGATTATATCCAGAGTATCCACCTAAGAAACAATAATATTCGTGACCATCAACCCTTTTTAAAATTTGATCAAAGAAAGGCAAAGGAAAGTGATCCTTTCATGTGACAGCATTTAATTTCCTGTAGTCAATATAGACTCGCCAACCTATGGGTACTCGGGTTGGAATGAGTTCATCGTTTAAGTTCCGGACTACAATGACATTGGCTTTTTTTGGTACTACCTGGGTAGGGTTGACCCATGGGTTATCTGAAATTGGATAAATGATACCCACATCTAAAAGTTTCAGCACTTCAGCCCAAACCACTTCCTGCATGGTAGGGTTAAGCCTACGTTGCATTTATCTAGAGGGTTTTGCATTTTCCTCCAGATAAATATGATGAGTGCACACGAGGGGATTAATTCCTTTTTTGTCAGCCACGTTCCAAGCAATTGCATTGTTATGTTGTTTGAGCACATGAAGTAGTTGGACCTCTTGGTCATTCTCAAGGTGTACAGAAATAATGACTGGAAATGTGTCATCATCTCCAAGGTAAGCATACTTAAGATCCGGGGGTAAGGGTTTCAACTTAGGTTTGGGTAGCCTCAGCTGAGAGAAAAGAGTTGGGGTACCAGTTGGTACAAGCTCTTCAAAAAAAGGCTTCCATGCTGCACTAACCATTTTAATAGTGCCATCTTTCATATCCTCAAGGTCAGGCATATCCCTACTTAATTCAATCAAATTATATGAGTTGGAATGGACCGACTCTGCGAAAGTCTCCATTACCAAGGTGTTTATGAAATCAACCTCTTCACAGTCATCATTTTCATCCCATGGTTGTTTGCACATATCAAAGACATTAAGTCTAATGTCATGTTTCCAAAAAATAGCGTCATTTTTCCATTCCGGCAATTAATATGCACATTTGATGTGGCTAAAAATGGTCTCCCAAGAATTACAGGAATCTGAGCTTTATGGTTTTCCACAGGTTGAGTGTCTAAGACAATAAAATCCACTGTGAAGTAAAATTTGTCAACTTGCACAAGCACATCCTCTACTACCCCTCTTGGTCTTTTTATTGATCGATCAGCAAGTTGAAGGGTAACTTGAGTAGGTTTCAGCTCACCTAGCTCAATTTTTTCATAGGCCAAGTAGGGTAGTAAGTTTACACTCGCCCCAAGATCAAGCAATGCTTGTTCAATTTGACAATTTCCAATAATGCCTGAGATTGTGGGGCATCCTGGATCATTTTATTTGGGAGGAGTGTCGTGCTTTAAAATAGCACTTGCCTGCTCAGTGAGAAACGCTTTCTTTTGGAAATGCATCTTATGCTTCATAGTGCACAACTCCATGAGAAATTTTGCGTAAGATGGGACTTGCTTAATTGTGTCCAACAACAGGATGTTAATTTTGACTTCTTTAAGTACATCTAAGATCTCCTGATTCTATGTGGATGACCTAGGCGGACTTAAACAGTTTGGAAAAGGTGGTAATGGTTTGAACCCTGGAGGAACTAGGGTTTTCTCTTTTACAAGAATTGCAAGATTTCCTCTTTCTTTTTCCCGCTTTACTTTCTGATTTGAGGAAGCAGGTTGTTTATCTTTTTCTAGATCAGGTTTTGAATCTCTTTACCACTTCGTAGAGTGGTAACTGCTTGAACATGCTCCTAGGGGCTCGAAGGTCTAGCATGATTGACTTCATACTATCCTTTTGGGTTTGGTTGAGGTTGGGCCGGAAAAACCCCCTTATTTTGAGATTGAACAAAATTACGAATTTTGTTCTTGAAGTCTTGCATTTCCTGTTTTTGAGCCAAAAGAAATTTAGCTAGCATTTCTTCCAAAGGTTGAGTCTAATTTTGAACAATGGGTGGTGACATTTGTTGTACATTAGGAACAAATTATCCTGAAGTACCACCATATTGGTTCATCCTTTGGGAGAAATTTGGCTCATTAACAATAGGGCCATTCCTCCAACTAAAATTAGGGTGATTATGCCAGTTAGGGTTGTACGTGTTACCCAAAGAGTTGTGGAATGGGCGGTTGTATGTGTTTATGACATTTGCTTGCTCTAGAAACGCCTTTTGAAATGCAGGGAGTGTGGGGCACTCTGCATATGTGTGGGTATCACAAGCGCAAATGCCACAAACAATTGCAGGTTCCTTGTTCTTCACAAATTTCAAGGACTCAACTTTTCTTGTCAGATAGGCTATTTTTGCTTAAAGATCATCATTTTCTTTAAATACATATAACGCCCCTCCTTTAGCCTGATTCAATTGCTTTGCGGGTTCAACACCTTCAGAAGTGTTCCAATTTTGAGCACTGTCCACTAAAAATTGAAGGTATGTCCATGCCTCATTTGGATTTTTAGCCATGAACTCCCCATTGTACATCATGTCAACAAATTGGTGTGTCTCTGGACTTAGTCCATCATAGAAATGGCCAATTGTATGATGTAGTTCAAATCCATGAAGTGGACATGCAAGGAGAAGTTCATTAAAACGTTCCTAACACCTGTAGTAGGACTCTCTATCTTTTTGTTTAAAATTCATTATGAGCCTTCTCAAGGTGTTGGTTTTATGAGGTGGGAAGAATTTTTTCAAGAATTTGCGAACCATGTTGGCCCATAAAGCAATTGAATTGGGCTGTAAGGAGTGAAGCCATGCTTTTGTCTTATCTTTGAGGGAGAATGAGAACAATCGAAACTTTGTAATGTCCTCCCTTACATTGTTGAATTGAAGTGTTGCACACACTTCTTCAAATTTTTTTATGTGCAAGTATGCACTTTTCGATTAAAGTCCATGGAATTTAGGAAGAAGTTGGATAACCCCCGGCTTTATGTCAAATTGACCTACACCCACAGGTATGGCCATACACAAAGGCATAGCCTGATGTATTGGTTAGAGGTAATTGCATAAACTCCTAAGTGGTTGGTTCACCCCATTATTATTGGGATTGGACCCATTTCCATTTTCATTCCTAGGTCCACCTCCATTGCCATTAGGATTTATTAATTGGTCATTATTGTCATGACCACTGTATGCATCCGCCACTGTTTCCGAAAACTAGGTGGACTAAGAGATCTAGATCGAGCGTAGATTTCACTTAACCTCTTGAATTTGGTTTTCTTACACATACAAGGATTGAATTAAGAGGGTGGATAAGGGTTTCCAAAATTTTTTTTTTAATTTTTTAATTTTTTGTTTTTTTAAAAAAAAAACTTAAGTCCTAGGAAAACAAATTTCTAAATCTAAATAAAAAAGGTTCCAATGAAAGTTCTGAAACTTTTAGACTTAGGCACTTTTCTTGGCCACAAAGCCAAATTGGAATAGGTTTTTTTAACTTGCCTTTGTAAAGATAGTTTCAGAATTTTTTTGGAAACTTTTCTAACTTAAAAAGTGATTAAAAACAGAATTTAAACTAATTAAACAAGTCCTAAAGAGCAGCAAAAAGAATTAAGAAGAAACACTTAAACTAGCTAACAATTAGGCAAGTTAACAAGGCACTTTCCACCAATAGATTAGATTTTTGCAAAAATCAGAAAAATTGATTTTTCATATCTGAGTTAATCCAAATTTTAGCAAAAGTCAGAGATGAAAATTTCCTTTTTAATGGTTTAGGGCTGGTCTAAACATTCCATGCATGCACCACCTAAATCTAGAATGATGTCAACAATATTATTCCACACCCACAAGCAATAAAAAAAAAAGTTGGAAAAATACCTCTTACGAAGGTGCTCCCCAGCAATGACGCAAAAAACTTGATCAACGTAGACCTCAAGTGCAAGGTCTGAATGTAGTTTTACCCGGTAAGTCCGAGATTGTATCCATAAGGAGCTGGTATTCGCAGAAAACCTGTCCTAATTGAAAAACAAAAGCTACCCTGATAAAATCTACAAAAATTACACACTACTACTTCTGAAAATTAAAATTAAATTACAAATCCAAATCTGAAAAAAAATTCCAATTTAAATCTAACCCAAAAATCCTAAACTAAAACAATCCTAAGACTAGAAACTGCAAGACAATGAAATAGATCAAACCACCAATATAAAGAAATAAATAACCATGCATTAAATAAAAAAATAGAAATAAAACATTCAGATATAAGAAAATTAAAATAAAAAGAATGCTAGTTTCTCTTATTTTTGGAAGATTAAAACACTATATTGGTAGAATAAAAAAATCCACAAAAACACTGCATCAAGTGCGTGTGTTCACCACACACAAACACATGGCGCCAATCCAAGACGGAACACCTTGACCTCACTAATTGTGTATTTATAATTAAACGAACCAATACACCCAATAAACTCCCAAAAATAATTACCACTAGAAAAGGAAAATCTACCTTACCCTAGATCAAGGCATCAATAAGAGGGGACTCCGCGCGCAATCCAATCTCTTATCTTCAATCTTCACACCAAGGAGGATTAGATGAAAGGAAAAGATGGAATGGAGAGGATGTATCCAAGTGGGCTGGCCAAACCCCACTTGGATTGTGATGAGATGGTGAGAAAAAGAGAAAGAGAGATGGTGGAAGGGTGGCTGGCGTGAGATTATATAAATCAACAAGAGATGGCTGGGAAAGAACGTTTTTTTTTTTAATATGGGTATATGGCTGATATCATGGACGGTGGGACACGTAACTGTCGGTTGGGACGTATTGGTGGCTGGCACGTTAACTCTTGGTGGTATTTCTATATATATTTGTCTTGGTCGCCAAGCTTCTAAAGTGTAGCACACTTGACTTTATTATTATATATATTATGACAATACCCCATTTTATGGGGGAGTGACACGTGGCGCAATTCTCTTCATGAGAAAGTGACACGTGGCGCAATATAATAATTCTATCTATATTAGGTAAACTCTATCCATACCAAATCTCTAAAATTTTTCAATTTTTCTAAAATCTTTCATTGATTTTTTATAAAATCTCTCCATTTCTAATTTATCTCTCTTATCCCTCTACAACTTCATCCCTACCTATTCTCTAAAGGCTTGTATCCCTAAAATCTAAAATTCAAGTGAAGATTCTAATTTATCTATTCTCTTATCGCTCACGTGAAGATTCCTGTGTCACGAGCGAAGTGATATCGCTCTGAAGGTGGTTGTTTCTATTTTCTCTGCCTTTTCCTTAGAAAAAAAAATCGCCTTCAAGGTGTTTGTGAAAATTCCTTACTTCCTTTTTTATTTTGTATTGTTGTGTTGAGTAGGAGACGAAGATGGCGGGTGATGTTGCAAGTAGCGGCTGCTGCCATGGAACAACGGGTCCGGGTTACACGACTCCGATCGAGGCCATGGCTGGTCCTCGAGAGTCTCTACTCTATGTCACATGCGTCTATTCCGGTAACGACCCTTTTTTAGTTTCTCTAAAGTTAGTAAGTTTCGGTGATGATTGGAAGCTGTGGTCATGGTTATTAGATGAATTGGGCTAATCAGCCCTGGAAATCCTACGAGTTTGTCTAATATGGATTTTTTTTTATCTGGGTGGGAAGTTAGGGGCGTTAGCAAATGGCAACCCTTTTTCAGTGGGGCCCATTAGATCAACGGTGTGGATGGCCAGGATCCCACATGGGGGAATGCATAGAAGAAAAAAAAATAGAATGTATATTGAAGTAAATAAGTGTAGTTCTGTCTATTGAAGTAAATAAGTGTAGTTTGTTACAAATCGAAATGAGAACCAGAGATAAAGGAAGAATAGAGAAGGGAGAGAGGTTTTTATTAATGAGATCTATATGTACATAATGGGGGAGGAGGATCTTATTCATAGAATAAGATTGCTTCCTCCCAAGCAACCTAATAGGGAAAGACTCTAATCCTTAGTAATCCCCTTATCTCATGTGGGTCCCAATGTGGGCATCCACCTATGATAATATATCTTATAACACTCTCCCTTGGATGACCACCATTCAATGACAGTTGCCTCATTAAAACCTTGCAAAGGAAAAATCCAGTGGGATAAAAACCTAAGGAAAGGAAAAAGAGTACAACGTTCTACAGGATCATTGACTTGGTGTTGGACGTGCAAAATGCTGCCTCGTTAAAACCTTAACTAGGAAAACCCAGTGGGATAAAACCTAGAAAAGGAAAAAGAGTACAGCGCACATATGTTCTGAGTAGCATACTTCAGGATGCTTCCCTTTAATTGACTACTCCCCCTAATGACAACAACCTTTCACATGGTTAGGTATATCCATCCCATATACAAATCTCTAGAATACTAATTTTGACAAAGACTTTGTAAACTGATCAGCCAAGTTGTAGCTTGAACGAACTTGCTTGACTTTAATCTTGCTATTCTTCTGAAGCTCATAAGTGAAGAAGAGGTTTGGTGTAATATGCTTCGTCTTGTCATCTTGAATGTAGCATTCTATAATCCATTGAATACATGCCCCATTGTCTTAGCAAATAATGCTCGGGGTACCTATACTAAGAGGCAATTGACAAGAACTACAAATATGCTGAGTTAAAGATTTTAGCCATACACATTCCCCACTGGCGTAAAATCTTAGTATGGTTAGAATAAGTAACTACCAAAATCTATTTAGTTAAATACCAAAAAATAATGGCATTGCCATTAAGAAACATACAACATGTCTATGATCAACCTTTATGGGGATCATGGATATATCCTGAATCTGCATATCCTATAAAATTTGAATCTTTACAACCATAGAATAAAACAGACATAAATATTATAACATTTGTTTAATACCAATCTAAAGCCTTGGTGCAAAACTATATATGGGAAGCATATTCATAAAGAATGAAAATCTCATTAGAATTGCTCTCGATCTGCAGGTCAAGATAAAATAGTCAATAGTTTTCTCGAGCTCTTCTGGAGTCCCGATTAGATTTATAAACCTCTACTATTATAAATCCATTTAAGGATTTTATAAAGATACATGAGCAAATGGGATTGTGTTCATACTTTCCCTTATATAAACATTCACTAAGAAAATTATACCATATTCTTCTAGAATGCTTCAGGCTGTACAATGAACGTCTTACTTAGATTGAGTACGTACTCTCTGACTTTGCTTTAGGCAAAGCAATTCTTTCTGGGATTTTCATATATATGTCTGTGTATGTTTTCAATCCAATTTTCTGCAGGAAACCTTGTATCAAAATCTTGCCTTGTATCAAGTAATTTCATTCATTTTCCTTACAAACACCCATTTGTAACCTATAGGGTTAACACCGTTTGGGGTTTGTACTGTAGGTCCAGATACACCACGTTTATTGAGATATTGTAATTCCTTAATAGCATCTCTCTATTTTTGGCCAGTATGTTATTTGTCGACATTCATTTATAGAACGTGGTTCCGTATCCCAATCATCATTCTCATTTTTCCTTGATATTTGAGTAGCTACCACATATCCAAATGCGTCATCGATGATAATTTCATTTCTATCCCATCTCTCTCTTGAATAATTATAAAGTATAGAGATCTCTTTATTTATTTGGGTACCCATTGCCTCTTCAGGGGCTTCTAAAGTCTCTTGTGGGACTCGTGTCTCTTCTAGGACATTAATTATTTCAAGAATTTTAGAGAGAGTGGATTTTGTCATAAACTCTTCGGGGGTGAACCTCTTCTAGAGTATGATTGGGATATGATTGCTCATTTTTCCTCTTCTAGGGAGCTGAGTCCTTGAAACCTATAGATTTGCCACGCTTCTGGCGTGTACAGATTCATTTGCTACCATGTTTGAACTTTGTATCCTACAGGGATACTAATTCGTGCTTGTCCTACAAGGATATTAATTCGTGCTTGTGTGTTCATAGCCAATACATGTAACCTAGTCACTTTTGCTGCATCATTAAAAACATCAGGGAGTTCATTTGTAATTAAATGCATAATTCTCCGTACTTCATTCTCACATTGTGAAGTACATAGATCTAGATGGGGCAGAGTGGAAGCATTCCATGCTAAGTCCCGCCGTTCTTCAGGAATGTGTTGTTCTACAGGAACAAGGTGTTCTTCAGGAACTCTCTTATCTCCCCCTAACGGCGAGAAGACTGTCTCATCAAGATGACAATCAGCAAAACGAGCAAGAATATATCTCATGTCATTGGGTCTAGATATCTAATAATCAGGGTGAATAATAACCAACATAGATTTCCAATCTACGTTGTGGCTTCATGCAGGCCACGACCCTACTATATCAAGCCTTATAAATTTAAAAACATGCTTAAGGAAGTATACCCTAGGTTTAATAATTTATGCTAATGGGCGGGATTTGATGGGTTCACAAATGTCACACTGTATCCTTTGCAGAAAGGATGGTCAATATATGGTGCTCTAAGGAGTACTTAACAAAATTATCAATAATTTGCCTTAGCAGAGTACCCCTAGAATGACCTAACCTATCATGCCAAAACATTAAAGCCTTAGAGCACTAAGTCTAGGGCTTAGTATAAGATATTGGTAGTTAACTCTGTCGTTTTGCTCATAATCGAATGTGATTCGATATTGGAGATTGTCTTGTCATATAGCCCTGCGACCTGATGAGAATGCACGTAGCTTTTCTAGTATCAGCTTCTAGCTGTCAATACTATTAATGATGTACAAATATTTTTGTGTGGACTCTTTTGGAGTATTCAAGTATTTGTACTAATCCAGCTATGATCGATGCCGTACACGAATTAAACACTAACTCTGAGAAAAACTTCTGGTTTTTTCAATGTAGTGTGTTTTGTTACACTGTCTACCGAACAGATATTATCCTTAGTTTCATGCATTACATGATCCATACAGCAAGTAATAATAAACTTACATAACCAGTCAATCGCATCACAAAAATAAAACTTGAGAACAGCTAACAATTTATTATTCAAAACAAATATAGCATGCAAATATAAGATATGGGGGATAAAAGAATAATTCTAACATCAAACAAAATATCAAAAATTGAACTCAATCTTCAAAAAGTAGTTGTTGGTCTTCTAAACCCTGCTTGGTGGTTTGCCCAATTTCCAAACAAAATGCCTTCTCAAGCACCTCTCCTGGGGTGGTTATTTTCATCTCTACTAGAGAACATATTATATTTACCTCTTCTGGAGGGATTTTGATTGAGTAATCTGGCATTTATTTCAAGCATTGGGTGTATGATCATCTGCTGGTGATAATCCCTGTCTAATGGGGATATAATGGCACAGAAAATAAGAGCATATGCCATATCCACCAGGGATATCTTATGTCCGACCTTGATAGCATTACTAAGCCCTGTAGAGTGTGTAAAGATCGATTTACCAATAACAATCAAACAAAAATAAAACTTCGGGTCCTCAATATCCGATGACAAAGTATAATGAAGAATTGGCCAATTAGAAAGTGAGAACTTCAGGTTCTTAACTGACGAATCAGAACTTCTAGTTCTGTTAAGACTTTAGGCTAGAGATAGAACTTCAGGTACTTCGAATTGCTAGTTCTATCAAAGCTTCAAGTTTGAATCACAACTTTTGGTTTTGTCAAAACTTCAGGTTTGATTTCATGGCCGTCGTATCAATCTACACTACTTTGATTCTTTAGAAATCAAAGCTCCAAGTTTGGTTATGAATATGAATCTTCAGGTTCATATTCCAAATCTTAGGACTTCTGATTCTAGATAATTTATGGATCTTCGGGTCCAAGTTATTCAGTTAATATAGAACTTTAGGTTCATGAATTAGAACTTCAGGTTCTATTAAGACTTCAGGCTTGATATTATGGCTTATTGGTTTTATTTCTGGATTTAAATATCAAACTTCAGGTTTGATTAGGAATATGAATCTTCGAGTACATATTGTGGATCTGAAAACTTCTGGTTTCAGAGTAAAATAACCAATGGATCTTCCGGTCCGAATTCAAAAGAACTTTTGGTTCATAGACTAAACTAATTTACGGAACTTCGAGTTCGAGTTATTGATTCCATATAGAACTTTTAATTTTAAATATCGTATGGAACTTTGGGTTCCAATAAATTATATAGAACTTCTGCTTCTATTTATAATCCGTGATTTTTAATTCTATCATGATCTCTTTTCGATAAAAGAAGATGAATCATCGTCACAAGAATTAAAATTATAAATATTTGTAGATCGAAAAGGAATAATAATAAACACAGGTGTATAATTATCAAAATAAATAAAAGATCATAAAATAAGGAAAAAGTACATAACTTTTGAATCATCCTCCTTTTGGTACCAATGTGTAGATCTGCTCGCGAGCTTTCCGTAGGCGCAAACGGATCTCCGATCGGACTCCGGATCGTCAAGATATTGCAGAAATAAGTTTCTACCATCGATCCAGTCAAATTTGCCTTTGACCATATAATTTGCTGAAATCATCAGTGATGTTACACTGATTAGGGGTGTCAAGTCCCGAATTTTTTTATTAGGTCATACCGGTTGTCGGGTTTGAGTTGGGTTAAGAGGGTCAAATAGATCGGTTTAACACAATTGAGCCTGAGTTAATGGACCCTTTTTGGGCCAAAGGACTCTTTTTGAAATTTCTTAAAAACCCACTAGAAAGCAGAGGGCCCTTCCTTGTAATTTAGAAAAACCCCCCCTATTATATAAATTCTGCTCTTAGGGTTTCTCCCCCTTTCTCTAACCCTCTTTTTTTCTTCTTCAACCAAAACCCTAGAGGCTTTCTAAGGGAGAAACCAAGGTGGGCTCTTCCAAGCTTTGATCTTCAGATCTACTTTGGCTTCAAGATCCAAGCAAGTGGATAGCTGCAACCATGGTTTTTGATTCTTGCAATATGTTTTAGTTGCTTCTTGTTAACATGCTCTTTTGTAGGATTTCTTCACTTGGGTTTAAACCTTTTGTGTGATTTCTTTGCTCAGATTTTATACTTGATTTAGCGATTAATCTCAGAGATTTGATCTCTTCTTCTTTCATAAATGTAGCATTTGATTATGTTTTTTTAAAAAAAATAGATTGGAAGCGTGCAGCTGTTGCCCAGGCAGCGCAACGCTGCCTGGCATGCCAAGCAGTGCCTGCCGCCTGGCAGCTGCTGCTACTGGGCAGTAGGCCGGGCCTGGGCCGGCTGGGCAGCGGCCCGGCCTGGATGGGCTGGGCTGGCTGCCTGGTGGGCCTGGGTGCGAGTCTGGGCCCAGGTGCGGGTCTGGGCCGTCAGCCCATTTTCTTTTCAAAAAAATATATATATTATTAAATATATATATTTATACACAATAATACTAAATAAATAATTAGGTTATGATATTCTTATAAAGAATTAAAATGTTATATTTTGATTAATGGTTTAGTATTTTAATGGAGATTAGATTTTATTAAATTAAATTTTAATTCGACGTTATTAGAAATGTATCTTGGATTATTTATAAATTTAATTGAGAATTATGAAATTTTGATTAATGTTTATTTAGATTGATTTGAAATAAACTAAGATGTATTTGGTAGCGATTAAACCATATATAGAATACATTTATAATTTTAATTTGGGTTCTTAATTGAGTTAGATTTCAATTTGGGATCCGAAAATTGTACCTCTTGTTTTGTATAAAATGATAATGTGTATTTGTACACAACAATGATATTAAGGAATTAATTATTTTCTTTTCCTTTTTGATCATGACTTGATTTAACTTTGGATTCAGAAGTTGAACATCTTTTACCTAATTTGTAAAACACATTAATTATATATAATTGGATTAGATGAATTATGTCTTTTAGGAATGTTAGTTGAATGTTCACATGAGAATTAGACTAAATGCAGAATGGGAATGTGAGGTTCGGGATGCACCACATGATAGGCACCAAAAGTAGTATATCGGCATTGTGGACTCATATTTCCATTGTGATAAAGAGTTAGTTCTCATGTGCATATTTATCTAACTTTGACCATTGGTAGATTAGTGCTTACCCACAAAGAATTTGAATTGACACACGTTCATAATACACTTTCAAATTTAAGTACTCTAAATACTCACAATGATATTAGATTGAATATTGGGATTAAGGGTTTCATATCATGGTTCATTCTGCATCGATATACGTATATATTTGTAAATAAGTATATTTGCATATATGTATCTGACCGGCTGCAGTTCGGAGGTGGACGTACGCCATCGGGTTAGCGTATACTGTGGATAATAGTATACAGCTGTGCCTTCTGTTATTATCTGCGGGATTACCCGTTTCTGTTATTATCTGCGGGATTACCCGTTTCTGTTATCTGTATGCGGGATTACCCGTTTCTGCATATTTATCTGCGGGGATACCCGTTTCTGCGCATTCATGCCATTGGGGTTTGCATCTGATTTATTTTGGTTTATAATGAATACTTATGTTTAATTTAGTTGATTAATCCATTATTTGCAGCTTACCCTCTTGCCAGATTACGTCAATCTGACCCACTACTTTTGGTGTCTAAGTTCCGTTACAGGGGCCGAACCAGAGGGTCAGGCTACGCAGGAAATTCCGCTAGGTGGCGGAGTTGTTGAGTGGCGCACCGATGATATCATCTGAGGTGTCCTAGTGCGGTGCAGAGTTCAAAAACTTTAGGTTATGTAATAAGGCTATTTTTGGGCCATTAGTTTATTTAATTAAATTTATTTGTTTTGAAATTACAACTTTAATTGTTATGCTTCGAAGCACTTGACCTTGATTTTATTATTAATGAGATTTGTTACATGGATGTTATGTGATATCCGTCTGCGATGAGTATGGATTTTAGTTCTGCGTGTGATTATGGTTACT
Source organism: Sextonia rubra (assembly GCA_037013555.1). Classification (NCBI taxonomy): domain Eukaryota; kingdom Viridiplantae; phylum Streptophyta; class Magnoliopsida; order Laurales; family Lauraceae; genus Sextonia; species Sextonia rubra. The sequence goes on from JASUAD010000008.1 coordinate 15,423,641, forward strand.
TGATCACCAAGCATAGCCTCACGAAAGACTTCGATCCACCCGGAATTGGGGCTCGTATTGATTATGCTAAAAAAATATATTGTATCTGTGGAAATACCCATTTTTGTGCATTCACCCCAATGGGTTTGCATTTGATATATTTTGGGGCAGAATGTAAAATATGCTTTAATTCAATTGATTAACATCATTACTTGCAGTTTACCTCTTACCAGATTACATCAATCTGACCCATTACTTTTAGTGTATACGTTCCATTGCCAGTGCCAAACCGAAGGGTCATGAGATGTAGGAGATTCCACCAGATGGCGGAGTTGTTGAGTGGAGCACCAATGACATTCGTGATTATAGTTGCTTGATCAACAAGCATATCTCATGAAGGACTTTGATCTAACCTGAATTGGGGCCCATGTTGCACGTTCAAGAAAATTTGAAATTACCCCTAATTCTCACACCCCTAGGACTAGGTTTGGATCAGGCCCAGTTTTGGGGGTGGAATAAATGGTATTAGAGCTGCAAGTTTCTAGAAGTTCTAAAAGATGCAAGAAACATAGGTCCAATGTAAGGATTAGAAATTTTAGTGGGAACATTAGAGTAGACGTATATGGTTATTGTATTTGATTTTTTTGTTGTAATGTCTAGTGTCACATGGCTACGTTTAGCTTCCGCCTTCTAGTTTTTGCATTGTAGATCATGAAGTCTCTAAAAATTGGTTATTTTGCAAACATAGCACCTAAGACGAGTAAAACGAAAGGCAACTCGTCCTCTGACGAATCAGGTGAATCTAGTAGAGCATCAAATGATCTAATACAAACCTTACTGTAGCTATGATAAACCCCCAGCAACGTCAGCATCAGCCAATGACTCAATTGTTGGTGCATGCAGCGCTTCATTCGCCACCATCGCCGTCGCAACCTCCACCGCCACCGCCGCCTCCACCTTCACCACAATGGTCGCCGTAGCCAACATTGTTGTAAGACCTCAGGTAGCAGATTAGTCGGTATTCCAGATCAGTATACTTGAGGCTTTGTAGAGGATTGGGTAGCATCAGGATGTTGTTGTCCCAGACTACAGGATCCCAATGACATTTTTGAGAAGTTTAAGAAGATATTTGGTAACCTAGTCTGCACAGGGGTACAAAATGTTAAAGTGGCAGCTTCTATGTTTTAGGATGTAGCTGATAGGTGCTAGACCACTATTAAAGAAGCATATGATGTCATAGCTGAGGAAGTAGGTTGGACCACCTCTCATAACTAGTTCTGTGAGAAGTATGTACCAAAGCATGTTTGCATTCAGAAGATAATAGATTTTAAGAGATTGAAGCAAGGTACCTTGTCTGTCAGAGAATATGAACTGTATTTTACCTCTCTCTCTCATTTTGCACCAACTCTCATCACTCTAGAAAGCGAGAGGATTCAACGGTTCCTGATGGCCTTCCACCAGATATACAATTACATGTCAAGTCACAAGTTTTGCATACTTACCAAGAATATTTGGATAAGGCATACTAGGCCAAGGAAGTGATTGGGCGCATGGCCCTCTGAGCTAACCTAAGCAGAAAGTTACTCCGTCTTCACTCCCACAACATCAATTCAAGAAGTAGAAAAGGGGGTCTTGTGGCATTTATGCACTAACCACCCAACATCTAAGTGTTGGAGGCAAACAGGAGAGTGTTTTCACTGTGGAGACACTAGTTATCAGGTTAAGGATTGCCCCAAGAAAAAAAGCTAATAGTATTGGCATACATCTACATAGGAAGCTCCTATTCAAGTATAGCCATTGAGACATATAGCAACAACTCCGCAGCAGTAGCCACAAGCTCAAGCACCACAGTAACAAATACAGTTATATCGACCTCCCCAGCAGCCAAGATCACAGATAGGACCCCAGCGACCTCCAGGGCCTAATAGGCAGCAACCAAGGCCCTAACAGGCAGGCAGAGTATATGCTATGACTCAGGATCAAGCTGATGTTACAAAAAAAATTATTAAAGGTACTATTTCTATTTGTGATTGCTATGCTAAGGTTCTATTTGACCCTGGATCTACACATTCATATATCTCCCCTAAATTTGTTTCTAAAACTGATCTTAGAGCAACACAGCTGCCTTTTGATTTAGTTGTAACTACCCCAGTGGGTAAGAAGGTTAGTTGTTTGAAGTATTATCCTGAATGCAAATTGGTGATAAGCAGCATTGTATTCAAGGCTAATTTAATATTATTGTTGATGAATGATTTTGACTCCATCTTTGGTATGGATTGGCTTGCTGCTCATAATGCAGCGATGGATTGTCGTGCTAAGGCAGTTAAGTTAACAACTGATGATGGTACTGAGGTGCAATTTCTTTAATCTAAGAAAAGAGGGGTTATTCGCATGATCTCAACCATTAAGGCTACGAAGATGTTGATGAAAGGTTCTGAGGGGTATATAGCATTTATCACGAAGGATAAACAGACTAAAACGGTGGAGAAGACACCAGTGGTGTTTAAGTTTCTGGATGATTTCCTGATGATATTCCAGGATTACCACAGGTCTGTGAGATTGATTTTACAATTGAGCTTGTGTCGGGCATAGCTCTGATCTTGAAAGCCCCTTATAGGATGGCCCAAGTTGAGTTGAGAGAACTTAAAAAAAAATTGCAGCAATTATTGGACAAGGGTTGCATTAGACTAAGTGTCTCTCCTTACGGGGCTCTAGTGTTATTTGTCAAGGAGAAGGATGGTTCTATAAGCAAATGTATTGATTACAGACAACTTAATCAAGTAACCATCAAGAATAAGTACCCTTTGCCCCGAATTGACAAATTGTTTGATCAGTTGAGGGTACAAGATCAGGATATTCCAAAAACTGCATTCAAAACTAGATATGGTCATTATGAATTTCTGGTGATGTCTTTTAGACTGATGAATGTGCCGGTAGCTTTTATGACTATGATGAATAAGGTCTTTGCACAACACTTGGACCAGTTTGTGGTGATATCTATGGACGATGTACTGGTATATTTGAAGAGTCATGAAGAGCACGCTTAGCATCTTTACACTTCATTGTAACTATTGAGGGAACACCAATTGTATGCTAAGACAAGTAAGTACGAATTTTGGTCAGAGCAAGTAGGATTCCTTGGTCATATCATCCGTAGGGAAGGTTTAGCGGTGGACCTAGTAAAGAATGAAGTAATGGTAAAGTGGGAAAGGCCAAAAACAGTGTAAAAAATCTAGTGTTTCTTAGGCCTAGTAGGTTATTATCATCGATTCGTGGAAAGATTTTCTACAATAGTAGCCCCACTGTTGAGATTGACTCATAAGGAAGTTCCTTTTGTGTGGAATGATGAGACCGAGTAGAGTTTTCAAGAGTTAAATAAAAGGTTGACCACAGCCCCTGTATTGACCTTACTTACTAGTAGTAATGGTTTTGTTGTTTTCACTGATGCATCTAGAGTTGGAATTGGTTGTGTCCGCATGCAAGGTGGAAAGGTTGTAGCCTATGGGTCTAGATAATTAAAAGAGTACGAATGGAAGTATGCAACTCATGATTTGGAGTTAGCAGCGGTAGTTTCTGCCTTGAAGATGTGGAGGCACTACCTTAATGGAGCCACTTTTGAAGTGTATTCTGACCATAAAAGCCTTCAGTATCTCTTTACAAAAAGTGAGTTAAACATGAGACAAATAAGATGGATGGAGTATATCAAGGACTACGACTTTGGATTGAAGTACCATCTAGGGAAGGCTAATGTAGTGGTAGACACATTAAGTAGAAATGCAACATTCGCTGGCAGATTGATTGCAAAGTACTTTTGGGTTCGGTGTTTGGAAGATATGGATGTATATTTTCAGCCTATTAGTGAGCAAGAAGTGTTGGCAAGCATAATCTCGTGGGAACCTAAGTTGCTTCTAAGGATCAAAGAACACCAGTTATTAGACCCAGAAATAAGAAGAATCAAAGATCATATGTATGAGAGGTCTGAATTTAAGCTGGAATATGATATTTTATATTATAAAGGCAGAATTTGTGTACCTGATTTTCCAGACATAAAGGATGAAATCATGGTAGAGGCACACCACACTCAGTATTCTATTCATCCAGGTGGCACTAAGATGTATCAAGACTTGAAGAATCATTATTGGTGGAAGAATATAAAGAAGGATATCTCAGAGTTTATTGTAAAGTGTTTAGTTTGCTAGCAGATTAAGGTAGAATATAGGAGACCCCCAGGTCTTTTGCATCAATTGGAAATTCATCAATGGAAGTGGGAGCACATAACTATGGGTTTTGTGTCGAGATTGCCTAATACTATAAGGGATTTGATGCAATTTAGGTGATAGTAGATCGATTGACTAAGTCAGCCCACTTTGTACCATTAAAGACTGGTCAGGGAATGGAAAAAATGGTAGATCTATACATTAAAGAAGTGGTAAGGTTGCATGGAGTGGCAGTTTTTATGTCTCTGATCTGGATAGTAAGTTCATATCTTAGTTTTGGGTATCGTTATAGAAGCTTTGGGAACCAAGTTGATCTTTATTATAGCCTACTATCCCCAAACTAATGGGTAGACAGAGCATACCAACTAGACCTTGGAGGATATGTTGAGGGTGTGTATCTTGGATTTCAAAACCAATTGGATGAAAGCTTAACTCTGTGTGAATTTGCGTATAATAACAGCTATCATTCTAGCATGGGTGTGGCACCTTTTGAGGCATTGTATGAGAGAAGATGCAGAACTCTCATATGTTGGGCAAACTTTGGAGCTCGTAGGTTTCGAGGGTCATCTATTATTAGGGAATCTAGTGAGAAGGTCAAGCAAATTCGAGAAAGGTTGAAGATTGCTCGTAGCCACCAAAAGAGTTATTTAGAGAAGCGGAGGAGAGAGCTAAAGTTTGAGGTTGGTGATCATGTATTTCTGAAGGTGTCACCTATGCATGGTACTATATGGTTTGGGCAAAAAGGGAAACTTTCCAGGAGATATGTTGGACCATTCCAAATTATCAGTAAGGTCAATGATGTAGTCTATCAATTAACACTGCCACTAGCGCTATCAGGGGTTCATAATGTTTTTCACGTTTCTATGGTGATGAGGAATATGGCAGACCCTTCACACGTGTTGCAGTATGAACCGTTGTAAGTGCAGGATGATTCAACTTATATTAAGCAACTAGTGGGAATTGTTAACACCAAAGAGCATGTGTTGATGAACCATGGCATCCATTAGGTGAAGGTTTAGTGGAGACATCATCACCCAAAAGAAGCTATGTGGGAGCTCATAGATGATGTGAAGAAAAAGTATCCACACCTTCTTCCCAAGGTATGTTAGTCATTTAGAGGACCAAATGTCCTTTAAGGCGGATGGGTGTTAGGCCCCAAATTTTTAATATTGGGTCAAATTGGTTTGTTGGGTTTGAGTCGAGCTGAGAGACTTAGATGGATGCTTGATAGGTCATTTTAGAGATTTTAATCCTTGCATGCATAATAGTTTTATGTAGCGCCCATTGAAGATGGGCTAATTAGACATTCTTAGGCCACGGGCCTGAGATATTTGACCCTTTTTGAGCCAAAAACCCTTTCCTAAAATTTTGTAAAACTAACTAAAGAGCAAGGAGCCCTTCTTTGTAATTTAGGAAAATCTTTACATAATATAACCATAAAGGCTTTCAATCATTGTTTCTTCTTACACCCAATTCTTTTGTCTTCTTCCTTTCCTCTGCAATCAAGCCCTAGCAGCTCTCCAAGGGAACCAAGGCTTGATCGAAGAGCTTAGGAGAATGCCATCACCCTTATCTCCTTCCTCTCCCTTTGGCTACCCTGATAATGTTCGCAACTCCGGAAGGATTTGATTTGTAGCTCAAGTTCGAGAGTGATGTTTACATACAGTTTGATCTTCAGATTTGCTTTTAGGCATCAAAATTGAGGCAAGTGGATAACCGTAAATAAAGTTGTTTTGGTTGCTTTGATTAATATGGTTACAAATCTGATCTATTTGATTGGGTTTAATATTTTGAATTGTGGATTGATAATGGGTATTGATTTTAATTGAATAAGAAAATTAAAAAAAAATTAAAAGAGTTTCCGGCAGTGATGACAGCTGGGCATTACTACCACCTATCAAGCACAACAACGGCGCTACCTGTGCTTGCCTGGCAGCGGGCCTGCTACCTGGGCCGACTGGGCAGTGGGTCTGGCCTGCGACCTAGGCTGGGCTGGCCGCCTAGTGGGCTTAGGTCGTTGGTTGGGCTAGGCTGGGGTTCTAGGGATGGCCTGGCAGTAGTGCTAAGTGGGCCCAAGAACAAAAATTTTGGATTTGATCTTTTTTTTTGGGTTTATATATTTTTTTAGTTTGGATTTTTATCTTGGGTCTCCATAGTAGGGTTAGGTGTAGGTGTGATTAGAACATTAAACTACAATTTGATTAGAATGTTGATTCAGTTTAATAGTGACTAAATTAGAATGTTAGTTAACATTTAATTAGCTATGATTCAAATTGTAATTAGGCTTGATTAAAAATTTAATTGGGATTTAATTAGTTATGTGTGCTTAGTATTTTAATTAGTTCAATTAAAATTTAATTAAGATGTAATTAGGAATTGTTAGAATCTTAATTAGACTGTATTTGCGATTCCAATTTGGATTTTTAATTTTAGTTAAGTTTCGGGTTTGAATCCGAGTTTGGATTCCTTTTTTTACATAAAATAATTAGGTATTTTAATATACATCAATGATTATTAAGAACTTAATTCTTCCCTCTCCTTTTGATCATAATTTGATTTAATTCGGATTTGGAATTTGAATACTTTTATTCAAATTCATAAAATGCACTAACTTTACATAATTGGATTAAATGAGTTCCATTTTTGAAAAAAAAGATAGTTGAATGCTCACATGAGGGTCGGACTAGATTTAGAATGGGAAAGTGAGATTTGGGATGCACCACATGATAGACACTGAAAGTGGGATATTGGCATCATGGACTCTCATTACCATTGTGAAAGTGGGTTGGTTTCCATGTGCATATTTAACTAACTATGACCATCAGGTTGATTAGTGCTTACCCTCAGAGAACTTGAAATGACACCCGATCATAATATAATTTTAAATTAAACAATCTAAGCACTCAAATTGATAATGGGTTGGATATTGTGAATTAAGGGATTCATAGAATGATTCATTATGCATTCATATCTAATATTTATTTATATACAGATAATTGACCGTCACCAGTTGGAGGTAGTCGTACGCCATTGGGATGGCGTATAATATGGGATATAATACACAACATTGCCATTTATTATATCTAGTGGGAATACCCATTTTTATATGTTGTATCTGTGGGAATACCCATTTTGTGCATTCATGCCATTGGGTTTGCATTCGGTATAGTTTGGGGCAGAATGTAAAATATGCTTTAATTCAATTTATTAACATTATTACTTGCAGTTTACCTCTTGCCAAATTACGTCAATCTAATCCACTACTTTTGGTATTTAGGTCCCGTTGTCGGTACCAAACCGAAGAGTCAGGAGACACAGGAGATTTCACTAGATGGTGGAGTTGTTGAGTGCAGTACTGATGACATCGTCAGAGGTGTCTTAGTGATGGTGTTGAGATTGGAATAATGGACTTTTTGCAATAAGGCCATGTTTAGGGTCATTAGAGTAGTTATTTAAATTATCGTTTTGGGAATTATAACTTTAATTGCTATGCTTCGAAATTCTTGACCATTTATTAATCATCTTTAGGATTTGTTATATGGTTGTTTATGATAATTAGCTGCGCAGATTGTGGATTTTCGGTTTTGTATGTCATTATGGTTGCTTGATCAACAAGCATAACCTCACGGAGGACTTCAATACAACCAGAATTGGGGCCTATGTTGCACATTGAAGAAAATTTTCAATTGGCCCTAATTCTCACACCCCTAGGACTAGCTTTGGATCTAGCCCAATTTTGGGGGCATGATAATATCATTGGTTTCATTGAGGAGGGTGACATTTCCTTAGTTGGTGTAGCCGTCTATTTGTAGACTTCACTCTTGACGCTACTTCATTGTTTGATGTAAACCTTTTGGACGACATATTTGAGGAAATCTTTTAAATGGCAGCTAAATAGAAGTCTGAAGCAGAACAGGACTTCGACATAGCATAAAGCATGTAGTGTTATAATTGAAAAGAAACTACACTTACCCTAGATAGATCCGTACAAGAAAAGCAAAGAGATCCATGCGCATCCAACTCCTTTCTTCATGCAGTGTACCAAGGGAAGAGTAGGGGAGAGATGATTGATTTATGGAAGAGAGAGGTGATGGAAGTGGATTGGATGTGGGATGGGGGGATGGAGAAGAATTTTTGGAGGGTCCCACCCCCCCCCATCCCCCACCCACCCGTGTTTCTCCGTTTATGATTTTTGAACCAAGTTTTCTTATGCATAAAAAAAATTTATCTTATCTCTACCAACTTGAGCAACAAGCTTGGATAGAATTAATAAGTTTAGTTGCTCTTTGAGTGTTCTTTTCAAATTCAAAAAATAAAGTTGTAGCAAGAGTCTTGATTTGAATTTGCAACAATGAGAGGGCCGCACTTTAAATGTGCAATATGGAAGAGAATTATTGCAATCCGTTTAAAAATATACATCTAATTTTCCAATGCCATAAAATTTTCAATTCAACTCCGATTGCGCAACATTAGGCTCCATGGATATTTGCTCGAAAACAGCTTTCCAACATTACCTAGGTTGCCCAATCCGACACTCGTATTGAGAGTTATGATTATTTTAATTCATGTTGTCTTTAGAAAAATGGAAATGACTTTCCTTCTTACAATAGGACTCTTTTTTGTCTTGAATTTTCTTGAATTTGAAAGATTATTAAGAGAGATCAATTATTTCAAATGGTAGGGACACATTTGAATCCAAGAGGGATGAGGGGAGATCTCTATAGTGATGGTCTTAATCTTCTTACAATCTTCATCTCTCTCTTTTAATAAGTCTTCATGATCCTTCCTTACTTTGAATTCCTATGAATAATGAGAGAGGAATTATCTTGAACCTTCCACAAGCATCTTGAACAAGAGCCAAGGAGTATGGGACATCCCCTAGGGTGTGGGATGCAAGTATGGGGTGGCCCATGTGATGTATGCTTCCCATTTGTCTAATTTCTTTTATTTTCATCATGGGTCCCATGATGAATATTCTTGCTTGAGAGTGGCCCCGGTGGGTTTCTACTCCTATTAAGATCCTTTAAATATTTGGGAATTAAAAAAAAATACATTAATTAATGGACTTCATAAATTTATGCTTAAAATGCAATGAATTCATGATTTTTCTTGAAATTCAAAAATTTAATGCAAAAACACATAAACCATGAATTAGGATCTAAATCAATTTATCTAACCTAAATGAATCAATAAATTAGTATGAAATAATGCTATGAATGTTTCCTTTTATAGACTCATCACAAAATGATCCTTTTATTTGAAATTTTTAGATACACATTTCTAATACCTTTCGATGAGGAATTTTGAATCACAGGACATTTTTTGTTTTAATTACAGCGATCTCCCCTTTATGGGAAATTTACATATATAATTTTAATATGGCTAAATAGCACCTCAACATAGGAGATTCATAGATTTAATCCACTCTTTCTTAAATACATCTCTCGCTTTCTTGTAATTACAAATGACACATCCATTAAAATGGTAATATTGAACCTTCTATTTCTAGAAAAGATCCATATATAATTTTAGTATGGCTAAACAGCACTTCAACATAGGAAATTCACAGATTTAATCCACTCTTTCTTAAATACATCTCTCACTTTCTTGTAATTACAAATGGCACATCCATGAAAATGGTAACATCAAACCTTCTATTTCTAGGAAAGATCCATATATATGAAGTTTTTACAATTGCATCCCTCTCTTTCCAATCAATGATGAGAATGCAACCAAGCACCATCCAAAGTTTTTCCCTCTACCTTGTACTAGGGGTCGTGGTGTGCCATGGTGTGCAGGCTGAGGCATATCTAGGGCTTGCCCTCCTTTCCTTGGTAGGGGTTCTTCTTCTCACTTGTGTGTTGGCTCTTTTGGATTAAAACTCCAAGGACAATGAATCCAAAAATAGAAAGAAGAAAAACCCATAATTTTATTATGAAGATAAGACCTTTTTATTCTATCATACCCTTTGAAACTATTTTCAAAACATAATTTAAATAAATTAAGCTAACCTTGAATGTTTCAAATATGTTTAGTATTATTCTTGATTAAATCGAATTTTAGAAACATTAAATTAATAATAAGTAATATTTAAATATAAATAGTTGGAATAAGACTTAAATGATAATTATGTATAATATTTAGCTATAAACTTTATATTTTGTAAATATATACCTAAACTACACATGCGCCAAGCTATATTGATTAATTTAATAGGCCAAGCTTGAGTAAATCCTCCTAAGACGAGCTCAAGCATTGGTGGAGCCAGGGCCACCTGGTGGCCATCCGCTCTGCGTCTTTTAAATTTCATAAAACGCCGTTTTAGAGATCTGAGCCAGCTTTGGCTTGTTAGCTAGTTTCACTTAATGTGGCTTGTTAGCTAGTTTTGCTTAATAGAGAGAGAGAGTGGCAGAGTGAAATCATTAATTATCATCTATTCACGACGATGACTGTTTGGCGTGCCCCTACAGTGGAGTAATTTACAAGAGACTCCTCGAGTGTCAGTCATTAATTAGCATGGACTTATGACTATGACTATTTGATGACTACAATTATTTACACGGTTAATTGACCGACCAGCCTAGAGGTTTTTTGGGGAGATTCTCTAGGATAGATTAATGCAATCAATCTTAATAATATATACGTAAATAATCAACTATGCAGAGGAAATAAATAAAACCAAAGCACACACCACAAGAAGATAGTTTTTACATACAAATCCAAACCGGGAAAAAATCATGACCAAGCAGTAAGCAATATGAATCATGCCACATTTACAAAGAATACTCACAGTCCTTATCCAGTTATCATGCAACCTAAGGAAATTGTGACTCCTTTGTATAGTACACCGCTGCAATGACCCCCTTGTTGTCCTCTATTACAGATCCAACCACCTAGACACCTTCTAGATATTGCACTTGACTCCCCACAACAATCTTCTACGCTCAGAGAAGTAGAAGACAAATATCTCTAGAGTAGAAATTTGGCCCTTCAACTCTCTAATGAAAAACTTTAGAGAAGATGATCTTAAATTATGTAATCCCTACTTAGAACAATGAGATCTATGTTCCATACCTTAGCATTAAGAGAGAACCCTTTTTTATTGCCCCATTTTTGTGCCTCATAAGTATATTTCAATCAGGAAAGAAGTTGGCATGAAACAAGCAAGTTCCTCTTCAAATCGGATTGAAAAATAGCAAGTTAGCTAAATTTTCTGCACCTATCTGATCAGTTGCACATAGGTTTGATTGGTCGGATTAAGCTTTTATCTTGCCCGATCACTGCCCAATTGCTGCCCAACTGGTCAGATGAATTTTAGCACTATTTTCTACAAAACTTTTCGAGGCCATAACTTTCTTGTTTTAGCTCTGATTGACACAATCTTGGACTCCACGGATATCTACTCAAAATGAGCTTTCAAACAATAGGTCGTTTGCCTATATTCATTGCTCGGTCAGCGAGATATGACCTTTTCTATTCTTCCATAAACAAGCATTTCAATTTGTCTCTCTTTCTTTGATTTCTTCATTCGGTGCATTTGGCGACTCAAACCATTGTTTGTATTAGAGATATATAAAATATAACACCAATGGACTCAAGTTTTGTTCAACCCATGAATTAGCAAATACAAAAATCCTTATAGTCTCTCCCTTTGGCAATTAATGGACAAAACTTCCTATAAAATCAATCTGTCCAAAAAAAAACCAAAAATACATTAAGTAAATTGAAATAGCAGGAAAAGTTTACAATAAGCACAATTATAGATCTATATTGTCTCTGTTTTCTCTAAATATCTGAACTTTAAGCATTATGACTTGGAATTATTACAATATCTCCCTCTTTTTGTCCATAATTGCAATGCCAATGATCATCATTCAGCAAATTTGTCAACTTGGATTTAGCAGTAGCTCCCCTTTGATCACAACTCCCCCTTAAATGTATCTTCATAGTAGCACTTGGGGCAAGGGGTTGACGATCATATCAGAGTTTTTTGGATGTAGCCACCCATACTTGTGTAGTTTGATCTTTTAGCACAGTGTGAGCAACTTTTGTAGGTAAATTAGACTTCCTAACCCAAATAGCTCTTGTTTTGACCTTTGGCTCAAACAAATGTTTCCACCATTACTTATACTTTGGCAAAACGTGTTGCTTCTTGCAATGAGGAATAATGTGTCCTCTAGCTCCACAGTGATGGCAAGTGGATGTGCATCACTAACGTGATACATTCTCCTTTTTTGAACTACTCCCAACATTATGATCATGTGCAAGACATGAAATAGTATGTGCAATACTTATAAGAAAAATATATTTACCTTTAGATTTTAAATAGATGCACCATCATTGAAACTAAGACCGTGCTTATCATTAGGAAACTTTTAAACACACAAGATGCTTTCAAGAATCTTCGAACCAGTATTCATCTTATTCAAAGAAGTTTTTATGGAATCCAGCTCAAACAATGCAATCTTCAGTTTCCTAGACTGGTCTTTTTTTTTTAGTCTTAATAGTCTTCAAGTCAGTTTTCAAAGTTTCAAACTCTTGCTCAATTTTGTTAAAATCATCTTTCAGTAAACCATATTTGTGACTTTTAGTAGTCAACTTATCAACCATGGAGCTTTTCTGTCATTCCAAGAGATGAACCTTTGATTTTGCATCCTCTAACTCTCTCTTTAAAGACAAAATCTCTTCTGCCTGCTTTAGATCAGCTTTCTCAAATAACCTGCTCATCTTCATAGACTTGTGCAGTAAAATCCCATATTTTGCTTCCCAACCATCTTTTTCATCTGAAACTACACTATCAGCATTCTCTACAATAGAACTATCATCAGACATAATGGATCCAGCCATAATAGCAATACATTTGCCATCCACAATATCTTTAGGATCAGGTTCATGTTCTTTCTCTTATTTTGAAAAATCACCGTCTCAAGTTTTCAGAGCTTTGTGCTTGGAATTCTTTTTCCTTTTAGAACAATCACTGGCACAATGATAATAACCTTGACACTCAAAACATTTAATCTTGGTTAATGTCGTCTTCTTTTTAGTTTTTGATCCCTTCCACTTAGCTTTTGTAGCCTTCATGAGTTTTTAAAAACTAAACCATTAACTCAGTGATATCATAGTTAGAATTAGAATTAGTCTCAATTTTATTTTTAGATTGCTTCACAGATTCTCTGCAAGCTCTAAAAATCAAATCATTATTCTTCACTAATTTTTCTTTATTTGTACGGTTTTCTTTGAAAGTCTGAAGATTTCCAACCAACTGATTTACAGTGAGGGTAAATTCTTATTCTCTTTAATAACAACCACCTTTGAATCAAACTTTGAACTAAGAGACCTCAGAATCTTCTTAACAATTTTACTTTTGGTGATTTTTTCACTCAAATTGAAAATAGAATTGATAATATCATTCAGCTTAGCACAGAACTGATTGAAGGTCTCATCTTCTTCTATTACAATGGTTTTAAAGGATTTCTTTAACCTTTGTAGCTTTGCTTGCATGATAGTATCAGTTCCCTCATATACAGTTTACAAAACATCCCCTGCCTCTTTTACAGTATTTCAGGCAGAAATCCAACGAAACTCCTCAGCAGAGACTTCATTATAAAGACCATTCATGGCCTTATTATTGTAGTTGGAGGCATATTTCTCCTCCTTACTCTGTTGGGCTTCAGGTTTAGCAGTTGTTTGCCCATTAGTAGCAATTGTAGGTTTTGAATAACCATCCTCAACAATATCCCACACATCATCATCATTGGACTTAAGGAACCCAATCATCCTTTACTTCCAGCAACCATAATTTAAACCATCAAACGATGGAGGCTTCACGGTGGATGTGCCTTCTTAATTGAGCACCATTTTAGATATCTCTTATGAACAAAGACAACAAATTAGTATAACCCGCTTTGATACCACTCGAAGGTTTTTTGGGGAGAGCCTTTAGAATGGATTAATGCAATAAATTTTAATACTATGTATGCAAACAATCAACTATGAAGTGGAAATAAATTAAACCAAAGCACACACCGCAAGAAGACATAGTTTTTACATGGAAACCCAAATTGGGAAAAACCATGACCAAGAATCAAGTATTATGAATCATACCACAGTTACAAAGAATGCTTACAACCCTTATCCATTTTGGATTTCTATTTTTAGAAGGTTTTTCAAATTCATGATTTCACATAAAAATGACAAAGATTTTTATTATCATTAGTTATTTAAAGATAAATCATGATCAATGATGAGAACGTTGTGTCATTTTATGTGGGTAGGGCCCGCATTAGTACATTTGTGACTTTTGGTCAAAATCATTATTTTTAATAAAATGTCAATTTCCTATGTAGGAAAATTGAAGAAAGGGACCCACAATCAAGATTTGAAGCCAATGAATTAGTGGTGTAGAAATCTTAGAAAGAATTGACGTGGATTTGATGAGATGGAATCTGATCATCAAGTGGACCCCACCACCATGCAACATGCATCAATTCCACCTGCCAAGAAGCCACCATCCCACATGTTAGTTATTTTCATGCCATGCTCTAATTCTCCACGTCTCATAACCTCTCCAAACTCTTTATAGGAAGTCTTGTAAAAGGAAACAAATAACCAAGTAAACTTTATTCATATAAGATCTCGTGCCATTAGTCAGGCATGGAGAGACGCCCAATACACACACGTCCTAGATTTTCTCTAAGTTCAAGATTCTCTTTATACAGCCAATCACTTTTTATATTGCAGAAGAATTCCAATGACACATGCCACCAACCCAGTTTCCATACTCCTCACAACCACTTTTTTTTCACCCCTCAAGTCCACATATATATTCACATCCAATCATATCAGTCCATCCCCCCATATTAGTACTCTCTCCCTCACATCTCTCGTCCCAAACCAACTCAAAATCACTCCACACCAATTCCTTTCTCTCTCTTTCCATACTCCACACCACCACTCTCTCTCTCTCTCTATTCAATTCCACAAGCGCAATACAAAGTAGGTCTTGGCCAAACCCTTTTGATTCATCACCATCCATCTTCTCCACTATCTTCCTTACCCTTGGAGCATGAATTAAAGAGAAGACTAGTTGAAGAGCCAGGTAAGCAATGATTATTTCTTAAAGTTTATGATCATTGGGTAGGTTTTGATGTATTTATTTTAATTTAATAAATCTAGATTTGTTGCTGATTTGAATTGAGTTTTTCATTGTTAAACAAAGTTAATGATGTCAAGGTTTTCACCAGATAATCAATATCGTATGTTTATGTGTAGTGACTATGCGTGTTTGGTATAGTGAATCTAAGTTTACTATGATTCAATCAAATAAGGTTTTTAACTCAGATTTAAAAAATTGAAATCCATCTTTTCTCTTTTATTTTGTTGCATTTTATTCTATTTTTCATATTTATTTTATTCACTTTTAATATCATTCAATTGGTGGTTTGATGCGTCTAGCTATTTGTTTTGCAGTAATTAGTTTAGGTTATTTTTTATTTTAGGATTTTTAGATTAGGTTTAATTTCTGATTTGTTATTCAATTTTCAAATTTGAGATTGAACTTTAAATTTAATTTTCAGAATTATTAGTTGTATATTTTTATAGATTCTTTTAGATTTGTATTAGTTGTATAATTAGGACAGGTTTTTTGTGAAAATTAGCTAGTTATGGATAAGATCCTGGGCCCACCGGGTAACACTACAATTGAGGCCTTGCACTTGGGGTCTACGTTGATCAAGTTTTTAGCACCGTTGCTAGGGAGCGCCATCGCAAGAGGTATTTTTCCAACTTTCCTTTTTTATTGCTTTATGGGTGTGGAATAATATTGTTGGCATCATTCTAGATTTAGGTGGTGCATGCATTGAAGGTTTAGACCAACCTTAAACCATTAAAAAGGAAATTTTCATCTTTGATTTTTGCTAAAATTTGGATTAATTCAGATACGAAAAATTAATATTTCTGATTTTTTCAAAAATCTCATCTATTTGTAGAAATTGCCTTGTTAACTTGCCTAGTTGTGAGCTAGTTTAGGTTGTTTTTTTCTAATTCCTTTTTCTACTAATTAGGACATGGTTAATTTAGCTTATTTACTGTTATTTGATGATTTAGGTCTTAGAAGTTTCCAAAAAAAGTTTTGAAACTTTCCTTAAAAAGGCAAGTTTTTGGTTTTTGGCCAAGATAAGTGCCTAGGGTCAAAAAGTTTCTGAACTTTCATTGGAACTTTTCTATTAGTTTTAGATTTAGAAATTTGTTTTCTGATGACTTTAGCTTAAAACATTTCGAAAAATATTTTTCAAAAAGCCAAAAAAAAATGGCACCCAAATTCAATCCTTGTATGTGTAAGAAATCCAAATTCAAGAGGTTAAGTGAAATCTATAATCAATCTAGAACTCTTGGTCCACCCAGTGGTTCGGAAACAATGGTGGATGCACACAATGGTCATGATAGTAATGACTAATTGATAAATCTCAATGGCAATGAAAATGGGCCCAATCCCAATAATAATGAGGTAAACCAACCACTTAGGAGTTTACGTGATTACCTTCAACCAACACATCAGGCTATGCCTTCATGATGGCCACACTTGTAGGTGCGGGTCAATTTGATATTAAGCTAGGAGTCATCTAACTTCTTCCTAAATTCCATAGATTCTAAATGGAAAGTGCATACTTGCACATAAAGGAATTTGAAGAAGTGTGTGCAACACTTCACTTTAACAATGTGAGGGAGGACATCATAAAATTCTGATTATTCCCATTATCCCTCAAAGAGAAGGCAAAAGCATGGCTTCACTCCTTACAGCCTAATTCAATTGCTTTATGGGCCGACATGGTCCATGAATTTTTGAAAAAATTCATCCCACTTCATAAGACCAACACCTTGAAAAGGCTTATGATGAATTTCAAACAAAAAGAAAGAGAGTTCTACTATAGGTGTTGGGAATATTTTCATGAACTTCTCCTAACATGTCTACATCATGGATTTGAACAACATCACACAACTGGCCACTTTTATGACGGACTAAGTCTAGAGAGATGCCAATTTGTTGAGATGATGTGCAATGGGGAGTTCATGTCCAAAAATCCAATTAAGGCATGGACATACCTTCAATTTTTGGTGGATAGTGCTCAAAATTGGGACACATCTGAAGGCACTGAACCTATAAAGCAATCAAATCAGGCCAAACGTGGGGGGTTATGTTTACTCAAAGAGAATGATGTTCTTTAACCAAAAGTTATCTATCTAACAAGAGAAGTTGTGTCCTTGAAATTTGTGAATAACAAGGAGCATGCAATTGTTTGTGGCATTTGCGCTTGCGATACCCACACATTTGCAGAGTGCCCCACACTCTCTGCATTTCAAGAGTCGTTTCAAGACCTAAGAATTATCATAAACACATACAACCATTTGTTCAACAACTTTTTAGGTAACATGTACTACCCTAATTGGTGAAATCACCCCAATTTTAGTTGGAGGAATGGATCCACTGATAATCAACTGAATTTCTCCCAAAGGCTGAACTAATTTGGTGGTACTTTTGGACAATTTAATCAAATGCACAATAAATGTCACCACCTGTTATTCAGAATCAGACTCAGCCTCTAAATGAAATGCTGGCTAAATTTCTTTTGGCTTAAAAATAAGAGATGCAAGACTTCAAAAGCGAAATTAGAAATTTTGTTTAATCTCAAAATAAGGGGGTCTTTTCGGTGCAACCTCAACCAAATCCAAAAGGACAGTATGAAGTAAATCATGCTGGACCTTTTAACCCCTAGAGTAGGTTCAAGCTGTTAACACTCTACGAAGTGGTAAAGAGATTCAAAAACCTAATCTGGAAAAAGATAAACAACCTACTTCCTTGGATTAGAAAGTAGAGCTAGAAAAAAGAAAAGGAAATCTTACAACTCCTGTAAAAGAGAAAACCCTAGTTCCTTCAGGGTTTAAACCATTGCCACCCTTTCCAAGCTGTTTAACTCTGTCTATGTCATTCATACAGAATCAGGAGATCCGAGACATCCTTAAAGAAGTCAAAATTAACTTTTTGTTGTTGGACACAACTAAGCAAGTCTCATCTTATGCAAAATTTCTTGAGTTGTGCACTATGAAGCATAAGATATATGTCCAAAAGAAAGCGTTTCTCACTGAGTAGGCAAGTGTTATCTTGAAGCACAACACTCCCTCCAAATATAATGATCTAGGATGGCCCACAATCTTGCGCATCATTGGAAACTGCCAAATTGAACAAGGATTACTTGATCTTAGGGAGAGTGCAAATGTACTACCCACCAGGACTATGAAAAACTAAGGATAGGTGAGCTAAAACCTACTTAGGGTACCCGTCAGCTCACCGATTAATCAGTAAAAAGACCAAAAGGGGTAGTAGGGGATGTGCTTGTGCAAGTTGAAAAATTCTACTTTCCAATGGACTTCATTGTGTTAAACACTCAGCTTGTGGCAAACCTCAAAGCTCATATTCCAGTAATTCTTTGGAGACCATTCTTAGACACATCAAATGCGTTGATTAACTGTCAGAATGGAAATATGACGCTATTTTTTGGAAACATGACAATAGAACTCATTATCTTTAATCTGTGTAAGCATCTATAGGATGAAAATGATGACTATGAAGAGGTTGATTTCATAAACACCTTGGTAGTGAAGACTTTCGTAGAGTTGGTCCATTCCGAATCATATAATTTGATTGAATTAAGTGAGGACATGGCTGATCCTGGGGATATGAAAGATGACACTGTTGAAATGGTCAGTGCACATGGAAACCTTCTTTTGAAGAGCTCGTACCAACTTATACCCTAACTCTTCCCTCTTAGGTGAAGCCGCTCAAACTCAAGTTGAAACCCTTGCCCCCAAACCTTAAATATGCTTACCTTAGGGATGATGACACATTTCCAGTCATTATTTTTGCATACCTTGAGAAGGACCAAAAGGTCCAACTACTTCATATGCTCAAACAACGTAAAAGTGCAATTATTTGGAACGTGGCTAACATAAAAGAAATTAATCCCCTCATGTGCACTCATCATAATTATCTAGAAAAGAATGCAAAGCCCTCCAGACAGATGCAACATTGGCTTAAACCCACTATGAAAAAAGTGGTTAAGGCTAAGTGCTAAAACTTTTAGATGTGGGTATCATTTATCCAATTTTGCATAGCCCATGGGTCAGCCCTACTCGAGTTGTACCAAAGTTGTACCAAAGAAAGCCGGTGTCACTGTAGCTCAAAACTCAAACAATAAACTCATTCCAACCCAAGTAGCCACAGGTTGGCAAGTCTATATTGACTACCAAAACTTAATGCTATCACATGAAAGCATCACTTCCCATTTCCCTTCTTGGATCAAATTTTAAAATGGGTCACCAGTCATGAATATTATTGTTTCTTAGATGGATACTCCGGATCCAATCAAATAGAAATAGCACCAAAAGACAAAGAGAAAACAACTTTCACATGCCCCTTTCGTACCGTTGCTTATCCAACGATGCGTTTTGGGCTCTGCAATGCTCCAGCAAACTTTCAAAGATCTATGTTGAGTATCTTTAGTGATATGGTCGACTGTTTTCTCGAGGTATTCATGGATATTTTTCAGTTTTTGGAGATTCATTTGAGAATTATTTGAGCAATTTAGATAAAGTCCTCTCTCGATGTGAAGAAAAGAACCTAGTTTTGAATTGGGAGAAATGTCACTTCATGGTTCGACAGGGCATTGTCCTTAGGCACATTATATCATCTATAAAGGATTGGAAGTGCACAAAGCCAAGATTTAATCACCAACTTGCCCACCCCTAAAACCATAAGGGATGTGAGATCTTTATTAGGGCAGGTTGGATTCTATAAAAGGTTTATAAAGGACTTTAGTTCCATATCTAAACCATTATGTAACTCTCTATTAAAGGAAGCAGATTTTGAGTGGACAGAAGCATGCTAGGAGGCTTTTACCAAGCTGAAAGACATGTTAAAATCTGCTCCAATACATGTTAACATCTGCTCTAATAATGCAACCTCTGGATTGGAGACGCTAGTGATTACATGGTTGGGGTAGTTCTTGGGCAATGTAGGGACATGAAACCATTTGTCATATATTATGCTAGCAGGACTTTAAATAGTGGACAAATGAACTATTCTACAACTGAAAAGGAATTATTGGTAGTTGTTTTGCACTAGATAAATTTTGTCCCTACCTGTTGGCATCCAAAATTATGGTTTTTACGGATCATTCTACGTTGAAGTACCTTCTTTCTAAGAAGGATACTAAGCCCAGACTGATCAAATGGATCCTTCTGCTCTATGAATTTGACATAAGGATAAAGGAGAAGAAAGGAGTAGAAAACGTAGTGGCTGATCCTCTCTTAAGGCTTATCCTATCTGAGAATTTAGAACCTTTGCCGATACAGGATAATTTTCCTAAGGAACAATTGTTTATTATTTCTTCCTAATCCCCATGGTATGTTGAAACTGCCAGCTGTCATGCATCTAGAGAAATTCTAGAACAATGGAAAAATCATGATAGGAAGAAAATTTTCTCCATGGTAAACAATTTCTTCTGGGATGACCCATACTTATTCAAATACTGCCCAAAACAAATCGTTAGGAAATGTGTTCTAGATTATGAAATAAATAGTGTCATCTCCTTTTGTCACTCTACAGAATGTGTGGGCCATTTTTCGAGTAAAAAGACTACTTACAAAATATTGCAATCTAGATTTTATTGGCCTCACTTATTCAAAGACGCATTGGATTATTACAAATCCTGTGAGAAGATGTCAGAAATTGGGTTCTATTTCAAAAAGGAACGTGATGTCATTGAATCTAATTTTACTTATGGACCTTTTTGATGTGTGGGGGATAGACTTCATGGGACTTTTTCCCCCTAATTTTGGAATTCATTTATTTTAGTTGTTGTGGATTATATTTCTAAATGGATCGAAGCAATCCTATGCTGGAATAACAATGCAAACATTGTTAGAAATTTTATTCTAGAGAACATATTTGCCTATGTTGAAACTCCTTGTGCCATAATTAGTGATGGGGGCACACATTTCTATAACTATGCCATTGAGACTCTATTTAAGAAATACGGTGTTATGCACAAGGTAGCTATCCCTTATCAACCACCAACAAGTGGCAGGTAGAAGTTTTGAATTGGAAAATTAAAAGAATATTGGAGACAACAGTGAACCATAACCATAAAGATTAGTCTTTGCGACTTATCGACGCATTATGGGCTGACAGAACAGCATTTAAAACTCCGATAGGCATGTTTCCATACCGGCTTGTATATGGGAAGCTTGCTACCTTCCAATGGTATTGCAACACAAAGCATATTGGGCCATAAAGCAGCTAAACTTTGACTTGGACATGGCTGGGAAGAAAACGAAATTGGATTTCAATGAACTAGAAGAGTTGAGAAATGAGGCCTACGTGAATTCTAAACTTTATAAGGACTGGACCAAGGTTTTCATAATAAGAGGATTTTTAGAAAATCCTTTCACCTTTCTCAAAAGGTCCTCTTGTATAATTCTAGACTTCACTTGTTTCCTGAAAAGTTAAGATCTTATTGGGCGAGGCCATGTCTCGTTAAAGAAGTTTGCCCTTATGGAGTAGTGACTCTTTTGGATCCAAAGAGTGGTTCAACTTTCAAAGTGAATGGGTAATGCTTAAAACTATTATTGGTTACTGTTCCTACAGAGGATGATGGGCTTCCTCTAACTAATCGTGTATATCAGGATTGATGGGCACTAGATCTGACAGTGAACCCTTTTCTTTGTACTATATGTATATTATTGTTTTTGTTTTTTTTATTTTGTCTAACCATGGATAGGGCACTTTTGGACAAAGTTTTCACAAATTATTTATTTATTTATTAGTTTTTAGGATATTTTTGAATTTTTAGGTTTTTTGTTTTGGTTTTAGGAATTCTTGCGGTCGCAATTTTTTTCTTTTTAGAAAAGAAAGTTGTCAAAGGAATTGAGGAGATTTGAAGATATATAGGAATCTAGAATTTTCAAAACTTTTAGAAGGAAGTAAAAAGAAAGTTCACTTTTTCTAAAGAAGGAAACCTAATAGAGACTTACCAAAACTTGTTTCTCACATGGACGCATGTATACATTTTTTCGACATTTTGGATAGGAAACTTTAATGCTGTTTATGGGATTTTTTAGGAGAATAGGATATGAACTTAAGATTCAGTTTGCAGAATATTTTTGTTTCCTAGTTCCTTTTTGGTGGGTCGTATATACTTGAACCAAAATAAATTAATTTAAGTGAAATGAAAAGGCCACCTATTGTTTATTTTTGAGTTTATTAAAAAAGAGAGAAAAAAAATAGTTTGTGACTAGTTTGGGTTCGTAGCCATTTTAACTTGAGCTAGTATGCCCGTAGGGGTGTTTTCATATCTAGTGCCCTAAATCCATTTGGCTTGGGAGTCATTGGCCTAACATTCATTACATGGGTTAGTTACAAAGCTTAAGGGACCTAGACACTGCACAATATCAAAATGATTTGTTAAAAAAAAGTAAGAAAAAATAAGAATGCTAATGAATTTTGGCCCAATGAGTGTCCATAGAATTTTCAAGGGATATGTATAAAAAGGCATAAGGAATAAGTTTGCAGCCTAGATCCAAACTCTTTCTATATCATATGAACTTAGAAATTTCTATACTGGAAAAAGTGAGTAAGTGAAGAGTATTCGCAAGAGTTTGCGGGGGAGTACGTGCGGGGATGAACAAAGGCCAGGTTTGCTTCTTAAATCTTAACATTTCTTATATCATATTAACTCGGAAACCTTTGGATTGGAAAAAGACAGCGAGAGAAAAGAGGCCCATCGAAGTAAACACTAGTATGGTATCCATCTTAGTAGCTTTGAAAGGAAATTTGTTTTTTCTAAATTTCAAGGGATCGGACTATTTGAAGGAAAATTTTCATTTTTACAGCATTACCATGGAATATTTGAAATAAGTTTTTGATGTATACATTTTTTACCATGCACGTAAGTTTGGTTTGAATTTCAGAAAGTTTTCAAAAAATAGAATGGTGAACTAGATTTTGAAAAGTCTAAAATTATGATTATTCTAAATTTCAAAAATATCGGATATGAGTGAATTTTCTTTTGGAGAACTTCTTTTACATTTTCTTTTGGAGAATTTTGTGGGTATATTCAAATGTGAGAACCACATGTGGAGAAACAGGTGAATTGCCCGTCACTATAGGTTTGCATCAAAGATCAGCCTTAAGCCCTTATCTCTTTGCATTAGTTATGGATGAGTTCACTATGCATATTTAAGAAGAAGTACCATGGTGTATATTGTTTGCAAATGATATAATATTGGTGGATAAATCAAGAGATGGTGTAAATGCAGAACTCGAGACATGGCGGGGCTTAGAATCTAGAGGCTTTAAAATAAGTTATACAAAGACAAAATATATGGATTGCAATTTCAGTGGACATATACAAAGTGTTAAAACCATAGTTAAAATTGAAACCCATGAGATACCACATAAAGATTCTTTTCAGTACTTAGGCTCAATGATTAGTAAGGATAGGGAGAATGACGAAGATGTGGATCATAGGATAAAAGCTAGGTGGCTGAAGTGGAGACTAGCTTCTGGAGTGCTTTGTGACAAATGAATGCCAACAAAATTAAGGACAAAATTTATAAGACAGTGGTTAGACCAGCTATGACTTATGGAACAGAATGTTGGTCAATTAAAAAGATGTATATGCATAAGATGGATGTAGTGGAGATGAGAATGCTTAGGTGGATGTGTGATAAAACTAGGAAAAATAAAATTAGAAATGAGCGCATTCAAGAGTATTTAGGGTAACACCATAAGGGGATAAGATTAGAGAAATACGTTTAAAATGGGTTTGGACATGTTGAGCGTAGGCTGGTAATGTCACTGGTGAGAAAAAGTTTGGCTATACAGGTGGATGGCCCATCAAGAGGTAGGGGTAAGCCGAAGAAAACGTTGATGGAGGTCATTAAATTATATTTAAAGAAGTTTAACTTATCTAAGGATTTGGCCCAAAATAGAACAGAATGGTGAAATAGAATTCATGTAACCGACCCCAACATGGTTAAGATAAGGCTTTGATAATGATGATGATGATTCACTATAAACCTTAACGAGGCACAACTCATCCACTAAGGGAAATCTAGGGGTTTAAGGTTTTGCTGCATATGCTAAATGCAGTTGAGAGTGGTAGCGAAAGTAGCATTTTTCATTTTGTTTTTTGTATTTCATTTTCATCATTTAGGTTGGTTTAGTTTAGTTTTCAACTCTAGATTGCATATTTTGCTCAGGACTAGCAAAACGCTAGTTGGGGGTGTCGTAAGTCCTTAAAAATGCATTATTTTATATTCATTTTCAGGAATTTTAATAAATTATTCAATATAAATATCTTCATTTGATTAGAAATAATGTTCGTATGATTTTATAAATCATTATTGTGTTTTCCTACTAAATTCATTGAAAACCATCAATTTTTCATAAAATTATAAAACTTTCTATTTTTGGATTTCTACTTTTAGAAGGTTTTTCAAATTCATGATTTTACTTAAAAATGATTTTATCATCATTAGTTATTTAAAGCTAAATCATGATCAATGATGAGAATTTTGTGTCATTTTCTGTGAATTGGGCTCCCATTAGTAAATTTGTGACTTTTGGTCAAAATCATTATTTTTAATAAAATGTCACTTTTTGTGTAGGAAAATTGAAAAAAGGGACCCACAATTAAGATTTGAAGCCAAGGAATTAGTGGTGAAGAAATCCAAGACAGAATTGAAGTAGATTTGAAGAGATGGAATTTAATCATCAAGTGGACCCCGCCACCATGCAACATGGATCAATTCCACATGCTAAGAAGCCACCATCCCATACTTAAGTTATTTTCATGCCATTTTCTAATTCTCCACATCCCAGAACCTCTCCAAACTCTTTATGGGAAGTCTTGCAAAAGGAAACAAATAGCCAAGCAAACTTTATTCATATAAGACCTCATGCCATTAGTCAAGCATGGAGAGACGCCCAATACACTTACACATCCCTGATTTTCTCTAAGTCTAAGATTCTCTTCATACAGCCAATCACTTTCTATATTGGAGAAGAATTCCAATGACACATGCCATCGACCCACTTTCCATACTTCTCACAGCCATTTTTTTTCTCTCCTCAAGTCCATGTATAAATATTCACATCCAATCATATCAGTCTATCCCCCCAATCAGTACTCTCTCCCTCACATCTCTCGTTCCACACCAACTCAGAATCACTCCACGCCAATTCCTCTCTTTCCATACTCTACACCACCATTCTCTCTCTCTCTTCTATTCCACAAGCCCAATACAAGATGGGTCTTGGCCAACCCCTTGTGAATCGTCACCATCCATCTTCTACACCATCTTTCTTACCCTTGGAGCATGAATTGAAGAGAAGACTAGTTAAAGAGCTAGCGAGTAATGATTCTTTCTTGAAGTTTATGATCATTCTGTAGGTTTTGAAGTGATTATTTTAATTTAATAAATCTGAATATGTTGCATATTTGGTTTGAGTTTTTGATTGTTAAGCAAAATTAGTGATGTCATAGTTTTTACCATAGAATCAACATCGTATGTTTATGTGTAGTGACAGTGCGTGTTTGGTACAGTGGATCTATGTTTACTTTGATTCCATAAAATAAGTTTTAAATTCAGATTTAAATAATTAAAATCCATCTTTTTCTCTTTTTTTGTTGCATTCTACTCTAATTTTCAAATTTATTTTATTTAAGTTTAATATCATCCAATTGGTGGTTTGATGCGTTTACTTGTTTTGCAGTAATTAGTTTAGGATTTTAATATTAAGTTTAATTTCTGATTTGTTATTTAATTTTTAAATTTGGGATTGTACCTTAAATTTAATTATAAGAATTAGTAGTTGTGTATTTGTATAGATTTTTTTTGTTAGTATTAGTTTTACAATTAGGACAGGTTTTCTACGAAAATTAGCTCCCTTTGGACTCGATTTTGGACCACCGGGTAAAACTACAATTGAGGCCTTGTACTTGGGGTCCACGTTGATCAAGTTTTTGGTGCTGTTGCCGAGGAGCACCATCGCAAGAGGTATTTTTCCAACTTTCCCTTTTTATCGCTTTGTGCATGTGGAATAATATTGTTAGCATCATTCTAGATTTAGTTGGTGCATGCATTGAATGTTTAGATCATCCCTAAACCATTAAAAAGGAAAATTCCATCTCTGATTTTTGCTAAAATTTGGATTAATTCAGATTTAAAATTTTAATTTTTCAGGTTTTTGCAAAAATCTAATCCATTTGTGGAAATTGCCTTGTTAACTTGCTTAGTTGTGAGCCCGTTTCTAATTCTTTTTGCTACTTCTTATGACTTGTTTAATTTAGTTTATTTGCTATAATTTGATGATTTTTAGGTCTTAGAAGTTTCCAAAAAAAAATCTAAAACTTTCCTTAAAAAGGCAAGTTAAAAACCCATTCCAATTCAACTTTTTGGCCAAGATAACTACCTTGGGTTCAAAAGTTTCAAAACTTTCATTGGAACCTTGCCTTCTCCATTAGTTTTAGAGTTAGAAATTTGTTTTCTTAGGACTTTATCTTTAAAAAAATTCCAAAAACAAAAAAAAAAAGGAAATTTGGCATAAGAAACCCAAATTCAAGAGGTAAAGTGAAATCTATGATCAATCTAGATCGCAGTCCACCCAGTGGTTCGGAAATAATGGCGGATGCACACAGTGGTCTTGACAATAATGACCAATTGATAAATCACATTGGCAATGAAAATGGGCCCAATCCCAATAATAATGAGGCAAACCAACCATTTAGAAGCTTACGTGATTACCTTCAACCAACACGTGAGGCCATGCCTTTGTGTATGGCCATACCTACAGATGCGGGCCAAATTGATATTAAGTCGGGGGTCATCCAACTTCTTCCTAAATTCCATGGACTCAAACAGAAAGTGCATACTTATACATAAGGGAATTTGAAGAAGTTTGTGCAATACTTCACTTTAACAATGTGAGGAAGGACATCATAAAATTTCAATTATTCCCATTCTCCCTCAATGAGAAGGCAAATGCATGGCTTCACTCTTGGCAGCCCAATTCAATTCCTATATAGGCCGACATGGTATGTGAATTTTTAAAAAAATTCTTCCCACCTCATAAGACCAACACCTTGAGAAGGCTCATGATGAATTTCAAACAAAAAAAAAAGAGCGTCCTACTATAGGTGTTGGGAACATTTTAATGAACTTCTCTTTGCATGTCTACATCATGGATTTGAGCAACATCACACAATTGGCTACTTCTATGACTAACTAAGTCCAGAGAGATGCCAATTTGTTGAGATAATGTGCAATGGGGAGTTCATGTCCAAAAATCCAATTAAGGCATGGACATACCTTTAAATTTTAGCAGACAGTGCAAAATTGGGGCACATCTGAAGCCATTAAACAAGTAAAGCAGTCAAATTAGGCCAAAGGAGGGGAGTTATATTTACACAAAGAGAATGATGGTCTTTAAGAAAAAATTGCCTATCTAAAAAGAGAAGTTGAGTCTTTGAAATTTGTGAAGAACAAGGAGCCTACAATTGTTTGTAGCATTTGCGTTTGCGATACCCACACATCTGTGGAGTGCCCCATACTCCCTGCATTTCAAGAGGCATTTTAAGAGCAAGCAAATGTCACAAACATATACAACCACCCGATCTATAACTCTTTGGGTAAAACGTACAACCTTAACTAGCAGAATCACCCCAATTTTAGTTGGAGGAATGGACCCACTACCAATCAACCAAATTTCTTCTAAAGGCTGAACCAATTTGGTGGTACTTCGGTACAATTTAATCAAAATGCACAACAAATGTCACCACCTGTTATTTAGAATTAGACTCAGTCTCTAAAGGAAATGTTGGCTAAATTTCTTTTGGCTCAAAAACCGAAGATGTAAGACTTCAAGAGCATAATTAGAAATTTCATTCAATCTTAAAATAAGGGGGTCTTTCCAACCCAACCTCAACCAAATCAAAAGGACAGTATAAAGTCAATCATGTTGGAGCAGGTTCAAGATGTTACCACTTTATGAAGTGGTAAAGAGATTCAAAAACTTGATCTAGAAAAAGATAAACAACCTGCTTCATCAGATTAGAAAGTAGAATCAGAAAAAGGAAAAGGAAATCTTGCAATTGCTGTAAAAGACAAAACTTTAGTTCCTCTGTGGTTCAAACCATTGCCACCCTTTCAAATAGTTTAACTCCACCTAATTCATCCACATAGCATCAAGAAATCCTAGACGTCCTTAGAGAAGTAAAAATTAACATCCCGTTGTTGGACGTAATTAAGCAAGTCCCATCTTATTCAAAATTTCTCAAGGAATTGTGCACTATTAAATGTAAAATGTATAAAAGAAAGCATTTCTAATTGAGCAGGCAAGTGCTATCTTGAAGCAGGACACTCCCCGCAAATATAATGATCCAGGATGCCCCATAATCTCGTGCATCATTGGAAATTGCCAAATCGAACAATGATTGCTTGATTTTAGGGCGAGTGTAAACTTACTACCCTACTCGGTCTATGAAAAACTAGAGCTAGGTGAGATGAAACCTGCTCAGCTTACCCTTTAGCTTGCCAATCAATTAGTCAAAAGGCCAAAAGGGGTAGTAGAGGATATGCTTGTGTAAGTTGACAATTTCTACTTCCCAATGGACTTCATTCTATTAAACACTTAGCCAGTGGCAGACTTTAAAACTCAGATCTCGGTAATTTTTAGGAGACCATTCTTAGGCACTTTAAATGTGCTGATTAATTGCTGAAATGGAAAGATGATGCTATCTTTTGGAAACATGACATTAGAATTTAATGTCTTTAATTTGTGCAAATAACCACGGGATGAAAATAATGACTATGAAAAGGTTGATTTCATAAACAATTTGGTAGTGACAACTTTCGCTGAGTTAGTTCATTCCAACTCATATAATTTGATTGAATTTAAGTGAGAATATGGCTGATCTTAAGGATATGAAAGATGACACTGTTGAAATGGTCAGTGCAGCATGGAAACTTTCTTTTGAAGAGCTCGTACCAACTGGTACCCCAACTCTCCCCTCTCAAGTTAAGCCGCTCAAACCCAAGTTAAAACCCTTGCTCCTAAACCTTAAATATGCTTACCTTGGGGATGATGACACATTTCTAGGTATTATGTCTACACACCTTGAGAAGGACCAAGAGGACCAACTACTTCATATGCTCAAACAACATATAGGTGCAATTGCTAAGAACGTTGTTGACATAAAAGGAATTAATCCCCTCATGTACACTCATCATATTCATCTAGAGGAGAACACAAAATCCTTTAGATAGATGCAACGCCGGCTTAACCCCACCTTGCAGGAAGTGGTTAGGGCTGAAGTGTTGAAACTTCTAGGTGTAGGTATCATTTATTCAGTTTTGGATAGCCCATGGGTCAACCCTATCCAAAGTCGTACCAAAGAAAGCAGGTGTCACTGTAGTTCGAAACTCAAACAATGAACTCATTCTAACTCGAATAGCCACAGGTTGTGAGTCTATATTGACCAGAGAAAACATAATGCTGTCACATGAAAAGATCACTTCCCTTTGCCCTTTTTAGACCAAATTTTAGAAAGGGTCGCCAATCACAAATATTATTGTTTCTTAGATGGATACTTCGGGTACAGTCAAATAGAAATAGCATCGGAAGACGAAAAGAAAACAACTTTCACATGCCCCTTTGGTACCTTTGCTTATCGAAGGATGTCTTTTGAGCTCTACAATGCTCCCGCAACGTTTCAGAGATGTATGTTGAGTGTCTTTAGTGATGTGGTGGAGCATTTTCTCAAGGCATTCATGGATAATTTCTCAGTTCTTGGAGATTCATTTGAGAATTGTTTGAGCAATTTAGATAAAGTCCTCTTTCGATGTGAAGAAAAAAACCTGGTTTTGAATTGGGAGAAATGTCATTTCATGGTTCAATAGGGCATTGTCCTTAAGCACATTGTATCATCTAAAGGATTGGAAGCGGACAAAGCCAAGATAGGTTTAATCACCAACTAGCCCACCACCAAAACCATAAGGGATGTGAGATTTTTCTTAGGGCACGCTGGATTCTATAGAAGTTTTATAAAAGACTTCAATTTCATATCTAGACCATTATGTTACCTCTTTTAAAGGAATCAAATTTTGAGTGGACAGAAGCATGCCAAGAGGCTTTTACCAAGCTAAAAGATATGTCGACATCTGCTCCAATAATGCAACCTCTGGATTGAGCCTGCCCTTCAAGATCATGTGTGACACTAGTGATTACATGGTTGGGGCAATTCTTGGGCAACGTAGGGACAAGAAACCATTTGTCATATATTATGTTAGCAAGACTTTAAACAGTGCACAGATGAACTATTCTACAATTGAAAAGTAATTATTGGCAATTGTCTTTGCACTTGATAAATCCCATCCCTACCTGCTCAGATCCAAAATTGTGGCTTTTACGGATCATTCTGCGTTGACGTACCTTCTTTCTAAGAGGGATGCTAAGCCTAGATTGATTAGATGGATCCTTCTACTCCAAGAATCTGACATAGGAATAAAGGACAAGAAAGGAGTAAAAAATGTAGTGGTTGATCCTCTATCAAGGCTTATCCTATCCGAGAATTTAGAACCTTTGTTGATACAAGACAATTTTCCTGATGAACAGTTGTTTACTATTTCTCCCCAATCCCCATAGTATGCTGATATTGCCAACTATCTTGCATCTGGAGAAATTCTAGAACAACGGAAAAATCATGATAGGAAGAAAATTTTCTCCTTGGTAAACAATTTCTTCTGGAATGACCCATACTTATTCAAATATTTTCCAGACCAAATCATTAGGAAATGTGTATCATGAAATAAATAGTGTCATCTCCTTTTGTCACTCTATAGAATTTGTGGGCCATTTTTTGGATAAAAAGATCATTTACAAAATACTGCAATCTAGATTTTATTGGCCTAACTTATTCAAAGATGCATTGGATTTTTGCAAATCCTGGGAGAAGATATCAAAAATTGGGTTCTATTTTAGAAAGGAACATGATGCCATTGAATCTAATTTTACTTGTGGACCTTTTTGATGTCTGGGGAATAGACTTCATGGGACCTTTTCCCCCTAGTTTTGGAATTCATTATATTTTAGTTGCTGTGGATTATATGTCTAAATGGATAGAAGCAATCCCATGCTGGAATAACGATGCAAACACTATTAGAAAATTTATTTTAATGAACATATTTGCCCGTTTCGAAACTCCTCGTGCCATAGTTAGTGATGGGGGTACACATTTCTGTAACTGTACCATTGAGACTTTGTTTAAGAAGTACAATGTTACACACCGGGTAGCTACCCGTTATCACTCACAAATGAGTGGGCAAGTAGAAGTTTCGAATAGGGAAATTAAAAAATTATTGGAGACAACAGTGAACCATAGCTGTAAAGATTGGTCTTAGCAACTTATCAACTCATTATGGGCTTATAGAATGGGCATTTAAAACTTTAATAGGCATGTGTCCATATCAGCTTGTATATGGGAAAACTTGTCACCTTCCAGTGGAATTAGAACACAAAGCATATTGGGCCAAAAAACAACTAAACTTTGACATGGACATGACTGGGAAGAGAATGATATTGGATTTGAATGAACTACAAGAGTTGAGAAATGAGGCCTATGTGAATTTTAAAATTTACAAGGAAAGGACCAAGGTTTTCAGTGATAAGAGGATTTTAAGAAAATCCTTTCATCTTTCTCAAAAGGTCCTCTTGTATAATTCTAGACTTCACCTGTTTCCTAAAAAGTTAAGATCTCATTGGACGAGGCCATATCTTGTTAAAGAAGAGTGGACACCATCAACATATATGGTAGCAGCTTAGGCGGCTTTTGTAGCTTCACAGCAATGAGCTGTTACGTATAAACACGTAGAACTCGAGTTGAACAATACTTGTGCTTCTTCATTATTAATGGAAAGAACACCTTCTACAACATCAGCATCCTCAACGCTCTCATGAGTAGCAGCATATGCACGAGCATTCTGGTGATTCTGCTTCAGGCCTTGACATGGCTATTGTTGCTTACCCTGAGAAGTGGGAGCAATAGGCCACAATTGTTGAGTGGGTTGTACCTTGGATATTAACCCTTCTGAAATTCTATGGAATTACAAATCAAGCAAGCTCCCGTGTTCCTCCAAGATGTTTCAGTTTTATGAGGCTTCCCACAATGACCACACTTCACCACTGCTTTACTCAGATTACCTTGACCACCCTTCATCTTCTTTTGTGCTTGCCCCTTAGCACCAAAGGATGTGTTTTGCTTTTTTTTTTTTTTTGGTCCAATGCTCTTATCTCACAGACATTAGCCTCCGCTGAGTAAGCTCTATCCATAACATCATCAAAGGTAGTTAGCCTTTGGAAAGCTATAACATAATCCTTGTACATGTTATTCAGGCCAATAATAAACCTATTGACATTCTTCTCCTCTGTGTTGATCATATCTTCTGCATGCTGAGACAACTAAATAAAAGTATATACATAGGATGCTACGGACATCTGTTGTTACTGTAGTGCCAGGAACTCCACTTTTTTTCCCTTTAAACATGAGTTGGAATAAACATCCTTTTAAACTATTTCTTGAAAGTCTCCCATACTGTAGCACCAAGCATATCCTTCTAAGAATCTCTCATACTTTTCCACCAAGTTTTAGCCACACCATGAAATACAGAAGCAATGAGCAAGACCTTTTGCCTGTTGCTGCAAACAACCTTGTCAAACATATCATCAATGTGCTCTAACCATTCATCCGCTTGTAGAGCATCTTCTTTGCCATGAAATTCTATTGCGCCTCTCTTCCTGCACTTCTCATATAGAACATTAGGATCAATTTCCTTCGATTGAAACACCACTTATTGCTCTATATGTGGTTGGACTGATGGTTGACCCTATCGTTCGGCTATAGAAGCCATCTATGCTTGTAAAGACTGCATTGCTTGCATTTGTGCTTGCTTTGCTTGAGACTGTGCTTGAATTGCTTGCATTATAGTCATATAGTGGTGTTTGGTATTTAAAGATGGGGGACGGGGAGTGGAACCAACCATTTCCAATAGCGAGTTTATACCACTCTCATTGTTATTGTTGTTGGTACTCTATCCGGATGCCATTTCTTGCAAAAATGAAATCAAACAGTCTTACCTTAGAATTACCCATCTACTCCCCCCTATACCATATCAAAATATTAGACTATAGAGTCAAATATTTGATATTTGCTTAATTCTAATTTATCCTCACCACGTTTATATATGTCTAAGTCTTTTAAATGACTGTTTCATGCTCTCATACTATACTTACGTGTGTCACGACTCGAGCCCAAGAATTCGGGTATTAGGGTTAAACCCAAATAATGACACACAAACTCCCATGTAATACACACCTAGACTCGAGTCTAAGTGGAATTACACAAGGAATATTCACATGCTTACACGTGTGAGGTGCTTTTAAATAGACGTCTATCTAAACATTCAATAAACGGAAGCCTATCAATATAATTCAAGAGACAAGATATCATAACACCAAACTAAAACACATTTATATGTATAAGAGTTGAAATGGAACATGTCTTTACAAAAAGAAAAACTAGTTTCTGAATAGTAAGAAAGTGTTATATAGTTTCAAAGTACAAGGGATCATGAACCATGCATAACAAAATAAAACTAATGCAAGTCATGAAACCCTAAATGCAATTACATCCCAAAATAAGGCCTAAACAAGCTCTTAACGCACTCCGTGGTGGACCAATCAGAGAGTGTCTATTGTCCACATATCTAGGCCAGAGGGGTTCTTGAAGGTCTCCTCTGAAGTCTTCTCGATCTTCATAAGATCAAGACTAGGATCTGAGCCTGTAACACCATAGACAGTTAATGAATAACACTATCTGGCAAAGTATAAGCATAATTTAGGTAATACATGTTATATCTACAAGAATCATTAACATGTGATTATAGAGGTCAATTCAGTATACTAGGCATATTTTACAATTGAGTAATCATGCTATTAGAATCAACTAATAGAAATGCTTTATTATTTGGCTACTACATTTGCCGTATCCTCTCTATAGGGATCTTGCGTTGAAAACACCATGACCGGGCTAAGGTATGAATGGGTCTCTTTAGACATGGAGTCCGAAAGCTCCAAAGGCACACTGTAGTGGCACCGTTCATATTTACACTAAAGTCAGCCCCACCAGGTATCATAAGGCTGAGGCTAAGTAGAGCTAGACTATTTCAATTCATATAATTGAATTTGAGTACATCATACAATTCATTCATTGATACAAATACAATACAATATACAATCAATTCATTTATTTGTTTCGTTCTTACTCAATTCAATGTCAATGTCATGATAAAACGTATATTAAGAAACAATTCAATTAGAATCAATTTATTCATGATCATTACAATTCAAAATCATTATTGGAATAATAGAAGGCAATAAAGGCAATCCAATATGCTATGCAATTCAAATTAATAGAATCAAGGTAGTTTTACAAACCAACCCTAATCTAATCATTCATTGCTTCTAACCACGCATGATGATGTAAATTTGAGTTATCCGATGTACAGTTGTCTCCTTTTAGTATTATATTGTATCAAGAATGTGTATTGGAGTCCCTTAAACCAACAACCATGGGGAGTTACTTAATAAATGATAACACCACATGAATGAGTCCCAGCTCTCAAGACCCTTCATGATGTTCATTTATCCCATTGGGCTAGTTAATAAGGTAAAGGGATCCAGAAACTAACGCCCTATAAGTTCTTGTATAACACCTACTTAACCTTAAGTTTCAATGGCTTTACGGCTTAGCCGTAGGTTAGCCGTGGACAGTTTGTGGCTTAGCCGTAAAATGCATTATGACTTAGCAGTGGTTACCCAAATTTTACTCCGCATTCACGGTTGAACCGTCTTTTGTTCTATGGTTTAGCTACATTTGGCCTACAGTTGAACCACGGCTTGGTTATGGCTTAGCCTAACACATTATACAGCTTAGTCATGGCTTAAGCATAGAAGGATTTTCAATTTTTTGCTCTCTAGATTTCAAGCCGTAGAATACTTTCGGCTTAGCCTTTAGCTACAAATTTTCCTGAAGCAGCATCAATACGAGTTCAGTTTTATTCAGAACCTTTCAACTTGGTTTTTCACTTGATGTACCAACATCATTTAGTCATTCTACACTTCTACTCCAAATTTGCTTTTCATGAAACTTTAAAGATACCTTAACATGCATTCCAAGTAAGTGTAATAAAGGTATAAGTAAGGGCAGAAAAATATATTAGAACTAATAGATTTACAGGAATGATGATGTACCAACATGCATTCAACTAAAATTTGCTTATACTTGCCTTATATTAAGCTTTCAACTCACTAGTCCTTCTCTTAGCTTCATAAAGAAGAAACACCCAATTCTTGAACCGAAATGCTATGTATGTAAGAAATGAGGAAGGAGATGAATGCATCCTTGATCAAGGATTCTCCTTGACTTTACTAAATCAAGAATTCTAGGAAAAAGAGAAAATCTAATCTTAGAACACAATTAGGGAGTTATAGGGAGAACTATAATTCACTATCTTCAATTTCAAAAAAGAACAAAAGTATAGAAGAGATGGACTAATGGAATGGGTGCTTGAAATCTTACATTCAAGATCTATCTTGCTCCCTTTGATGTAGAAGAAAAAAGAAAATGGAAAAAGGAGAAGCTACTGTAACTAAACAGGAGAAAGGATCGATTCAAGTGTCCTTGCCTCTTTTAAACATGAACATTTTCTAAAATTTATAAGAAGACCCATCCCTCTAATGTATTTTCAGTTTAAGTCAAATGAGGTTCAACTAACATAGACAAAGTCAAATGCATTTGAGCCACGTATGAAAATTGACGAGTTCAACGAGACAAATACAATGATATCAATATGATGTATGTATGACGTAAAACATGCAATCAAAAATTACAAAAAAAGGCTTTCATCTACGTAGTTAAGGTTAAACTCAACTCAACCACCTATCTTTGGCCTAAACATGACCCATTAAGATAAAACAAGTTAAATCCATCCTAATGACATATTAAACATCATTTTAAGCTAATTCTATAATGATTAGCTAATAACTTACTTAATTAGTTGCTAAACATGCTTAATTAGGATTGAAGTGTTACAGAATGTCTACCAAGGATTTGATCACGTGGACTACAAAGAAATCTGAGTTTCTCCACAACTCAAATAATATTATTTATGTTTTGTGTTGAGAATCCAAAACTAAGTTAAAATAATGTAAGTGTGTATCCTAGTTTCTCCACAAACTCAGCTAACAATTTATCTTAGTTTTGAGAATATATGAGTTTCTCCACAAACTCAGATAATATTATCTGAGTTTTGATATTATTTGAGTTTCTCCACAAACTCAGATAATATCGTCTGAGTTTTGTGTTGAGAATCGTAAACTCAAATAGATAATATTATCTGTATCTCTACACATACTCAAATAATATTTTTTGAGTTTCTACATAAACTCAAATAACAATTTATTTGAGTTCTGATATTATCTGAGTTTCTCCATAAACTCATATAATATTATATGAGCTTTCTATTAAAAATATGAAACTTAGAAATATAATATTATCAGAGTTTCTCCGCAAAATCAAATAATAATTTATTCGAGTTTTGATATTATATGAGTTTTTCGACAAGCTAAGATCTTGTGTTGAGAATCTTAAACTTAGATAATATTATTTGAGTTTCTCCACAAACTTAAATAATATTATTCGAGTTTTACAGATAAATTTTGACAATTTTTTATGGAATTTCATATGCAACATTTGTCTTGTTTGAAAAGTCTCAATGAGTAGGCTCAAAATATTCCATTTTTTTTCAAAAATAGATATCATAAACAAAAGTTATGGAATTTCAAAGTTTTGAAACACAAAAGACATAAGTAGTTGCTAAAGGGAAAATCATTCATCAAAAATAGGAGTTGGCCTGACTAGGGACTTCTGCCGAGGGTAAGTCCAGCCAATAGGGACTATAAGTTTTAGAGAAAAAGTTAGGGGACTACGCCTTCAATTTCTATCATACTAAGGACCTCGGGCTAATTTTGCCTAAAAGGAAATGGGCATTCAAAATTACAAGTTTGCCTTTTATTGTCTTGCACACCCTAACATAATGAAACGGCTATCGCAGACACCTTAGATCACCATGGTGCACTAATTAAAGTTATGAGAAATTAAATTAGATTTCGAACGGACCCAAAATCATAATTTTTGGAGGTTGTTTGGCCAAAGTCAATTTGTAGCTAAAACGATCATCGTGTACAAAACTTCAAATTTGGGCTAAACAATAGATTTTCATGCATCAAACGGACACAAGATGAGCATGAAAGTTGTAGGGTATATCGAGACGTAACTACTAAACTCATCTATAGAATTTTATCAAATTCAACAATTGTCCCGATTCCTCGAAATCCATGAAAATTCTTACTTTTAACTTCAAATTCACTTCAAACCTCCAAAGAACTGTCCGAAACTTTCCAAATACATCCTATAACACTTAAAAACATTGAAAGTCACTCTTTGGGATTTAATCATGCATTTTTGCCCTTAATTTTAATTGATTAGCCTTAATCTCACTTAATTAGCACAATAACCTTAATTAAAGATCAGGATCTTACAGTTCTAAAAAACCCTCACACTATATCAAAGCAAGTTCACACATAGACTAAGTTGATCTTTGTTTGTGTGAAGCAATCAAGATTTCCAAAGTGGAATTCAATCGAGATGGCATATATACTACCAAGTCTCCTATGCCAGATGGATTGAACTATCCATACTGGAAAGTTTGTATGACTGCATTCTACAGCCTATTGATGAGAATGTCTTGAATTCTATTGAATTTAGCTATACCAGACCTACTATAGTAGTTGATGGAGAAATCGTCCCTAAACTAAGGGATAAGTGGACAAGAGAATAGAAACAGGCTATTAACTATAATAGCAAAGCCATTGATTTATTTTCAATGGAGTCTCTTCTTTTGAGTTTTGTTGGATCTCTACCTACGTGTCTATGAAGCAAGCATGGGAATATCTTGCAAACAACTCATGAGGGTATGGTTATAGTCAAACAATCTAAACTTCATAAATTGACTACTTCCTTTGAAAGTCTTAGAATTGAGGAAGATGAAACCTTTGATGATTTTTATGCTAAATTGAATGACATCGTCAACTCAATTTCAGAGAGCCTATTCCTAAGAATAAGTTTGTTAAGAAAATACTTAGATCTTTCACTGAAAGGTTTCATGAAAATGTTATGGCAATTGAAGAAAATAGATATTTGGATACCCTCAAGGTTGATTATTTAGGTGAAAATCTTCAGAATTTTAAGGTAAACCATAAGGCTAATGGAAAATCTAAGGGTATTACCTTAAAATTTTCTAAAGAACCAAAAAGGATATTGAAGATGATTCAAATTCTAATTATGAGGAAACTGACTTTCAAGTTGCGATTCAGTTTATGAAATAGTTCAAAAAATTTCTGAAAGGTAAGAAATCTGGCTTGAAGATTCCCAAATCTAAGAAGAAGTCTACTACATCTATTCAATGCTATGAATGACAAGGGTAAGGTCATGTTGTTAATCAGTGTGCTAATAGAAATTTCAAGACCAACGGTAAGAGTTTGAATGCTAATTGCGATATCTTTTTTTCTAAAGATGAGGGAGAAAATATAAAGATTAAAAATCCAGCCCCTAACCATGCTAGTTCCAACTTTATTGCAATTTCATGGCCAAATCTAACTTTCTCTCTTTTAGGGTTCTTCT
This sequence comes from Sextonia rubra, assembly GCA_037013555.1. Taxonomy (NCBI): domain Eukaryota; kingdom Viridiplantae; phylum Streptophyta; class Magnoliopsida; order Laurales; family Lauraceae; genus Sextonia; species Sextonia rubra. Next base: position 15,462,750 of record JASUAD010000008.1, read on the forward strand.
GACAATAGTTCTAATGATGAAGTGTCAGATACTAAACAAGATTAGTAACACTTATATAAAACCCTACGGGAAAGTTGTGTCAAGATGGGCAAATTTAATTAAAAGATCACAATCAAATGGAAAGCTGAAGAAGGTTAGACTCCTCCATCAAGCAAGAATTGCAAGATTCACTTTCCGAGGAACATCTTTTGGAAAATTAGCAGATTCCTATGTTTGACAACTTGACTAATGCAGATAAGAAATATGACTTCCTACTTGAGGAAGTTGCAAAGTCTGCAAAAGAGATAGAAGTTTTGAAGAATGAATTGCAGACATCTTAGGAAGAGAAAGTTGATCTGAATGGAAAAATCAAGATGGTTATGTTAGAGCTGACAGCGACCATGGCATCATTGGACAGGATGAACACTGGATTGAAGAAGCTTGATGGCAGCCTATGTAGTCAAAAGTGGCTTCCAATAAACGTGGAATTAAGTATGTCAATGGTGCGTCAACTTGGAAGAATAAAGGTTAAATTGTCTTTGTTAAAAGTTTTACTATTCCAACAAATGCTGCATGTGCTAATCCTATTGGAAGTACTTCAAGGAAGAATGTGTCACATCCTAAATTTGTTCCTACCTATCACTATTGTAGAATCAAAAGACACATTCGCCCCATTGTAATAGGTTGAAAAATCTTCAGAGAAATCAGCAATGGTAAAAGACATTGTCTCCACTGAAGATCAAAACCAGAGTAGTATGGGTTAGAAAGTTTGATCTACAAAATGAGGTGTTACACACTACACTAAATGCTTGATATTCATAAGTGTGATACCTAAACTCAATCACCTTTGATGTGAAAGATCAACACCCCCCCCCCCCCCCCAACCCTAAAAGCTAAATAGGAAAGATAACATTAAGGTGAAGTATCAATTAAGGGTGGGCTAAGTCAGTTCATTATGATGCTGCATGAAGATCTATTTTGGCAATTATGGACAAAAGGGGGTAAAAGGAAGATTTGTTTGGTATTTGCAAGTACTTATGTTTTTTTTTTTTTTGGTTGGAAAGTTCAATGTAATTTTGGGGCTATTTGTTGGGTAGAATATTTATATCTCTAGGGAGTTTTATCTATGAATTATCTAAGACATGAATCTAGGCTTATTTAAAGGGTTTGTCTCTCAACCCTAAGCAAGAATCTCCTTATTTTGAGTTCAAAAAACCTTTTGGAGATCTCCTTTATTTTCCTGAGCATCCATTTGAGAGTGTACTGAAGTTCTGAGTTCTATAGATATGTTACTTCTACTTTTGTAGGAGATTGTTCGCCTTGCAAATTCAAGTTGTGTTGATTCAAACACGATGAACAGCATAGCCATCGACAAGAGGAGTACTATAGTCTTGAGGTTGTGGCGAACTTCAGAAGGGCTTGTAGTATCTTGTAATTGTTCAATATTTATTCTAGCACTTGGTTTCTATTGGACGGGCTGATCGGTCTTGTGGTTTTTCTCATGTTCTAATTTTCCAAGTAGTTTTCCAAGTTAAAAAATCTTGATGTCTTCTTCTTGTAGTGATTGATTTACAGTTCCTTTTTTTTCCCCACCATTGTTAATATGACTTCACTCTAAAAATCGGATTGAGACCTTGAACCCTTCCACTTTGGCGGTTCTAAAAAAACTCTCAAAGACCCACCATGACTCAACTTGTGGAGATGCTACTACACCTTGAATATGATTACTAGATTTCCTCAAGTTTGATACTCATTAATGTTTTATTTTTCCATAGTACTTACTACTCTTTTAATTGTATTTGTATTTTTTCTTTTCCTTATGTGCCCGTGCTTTTGCACCTTGTGCTTAATATAATCGTAGTGTTGAACTTGATGGAACATGTTTGGTGTATGTCTTGTATTCGCAAGTTAAATGGGTTGATCCATTGTGTTTAGATAGGGACCAAGTTTTTTTTAAAAGATAAGGTGGAAGTTAGAAATTTAATGGAAACGAAGGAATTAAAGATATAAAGAAGACTCAGATGGTTTCCCTGGTTGATATCTAAAGGCATCCTTAAACTATGTCGGAATCTACCAGCTGTCTGGCTGATCTAAGATATTTCACCGCAACTTCTTTAGGCCTACTCAATGTTCACACAGTATTTACACATAAGAACGTAGTGGAACTAAAGAAACATTTAACTTCATCAAAAGTTAGAGTTGGTAACAATAAAGAGAATGTGCCAATAAGGTGCACCGTAGTTTCAAACACAAGCCCAGTAAACCAATTTAGAAAAAAAAAAGAATAAAACAATAACTATTACACGTAACTTCGTAAATGGTTTTTTAATTTTTTTATGCTAAAAAGGATAATTTTATTAAGCAGACCACATAGACACTGGACAAGAGGAACACGACAAGAGAACAGCACACTTTGGACTAACAATATGAACCGAACATATAAGTATGACGCCAACTACTAAACTACTAAACAGAAACGGAATTAACACCAACTACTAGACAAGTAGCCAGGTATATATTACAGCCTAGCTGACTCAAAATATCAGCTGCAGCCACTCAAATACCCTGCGAGATCTATTTCTTCATTCAAATTGTCTTCTTTAAGAACCTGAAGATCCTGCAAATATATTAGATAAAAATGTTCAGGTAATCCACAAGCAAGAGAGCATAGTGGGAGGTTTTAATCTTGGTAGTGAGCTATCTACAAAAGGAAAAAAAATTTTTTAAATACACCATTAAGGTTTATAGGATTTATAAAATAGGCCCCTTTAGTTTTATTATTTATAGTAGGCCCCTGATTTTCATTTTAATACATGTTGGAACCCCAAAATAAATATTTTTAACAAAAATAGGCAATTACCATGAGGTTTGTGTTGAATGTTTATAAAAATGACAGATTTTCCCTTACACCCATTAAACAAAAAATGAGTATATAATTTTTTTTGAAACATTATTATTTTATCCCAAGTCCCAACGGCCTCTCTCTCAATAACTCTCTCATGCATATGAAGGCTAATCTTGTATTTTGAAACTTTCATCAATCAAATAGTGGGCCGTGTATGGATAGGATCAATTAAAACCAATTATAAGTACATGTGTTGATTGCCATTACAATCAATTTACACTTGATAAGATGGGCCCTAGATTGAGAGAATTAGATTTATGTAGAGTGTTCTCTTCCACTAATTGTAGCTCTTAATAACGCAAGAGGAAAAAACAAAACTAAGCTTTTAAAATTACATATATAGGGATAAAAGAGATAAGAAAGCTAGATCTAGCAGGTGTTGGTAATGTTGTAAGGAACTACAAGGGAGAGGTGTTGTTTATATTCTCAAAACCTATGGGCATTAAAAATTCCAATGAGGTGGAAGTGTTTGTTATTTTGGAAGCTCTAATAATTGTTCATCTCACAATTATCAAAACATAGTGGTGGAAAATGGTTCTTTTAATGCAATATTGGATGTGTTCTTTGCATATGTCATCTCAAGAAGATGTTAGGCATAGGAGATGGACAACCAGGAGAAAATCTATATCCCTTAAGGGATCAATAGTTTACATTATATAGGGCTGTGAGCCCAATCAATCAGAATAGTCAAGCCTTTAAATCAGGCATACAATCTATACAATCAGATCTAGATCCAAAATCTAAGCTAAATCAATTTGTGATGTTAGGCATTGGAGATGGAAAACAGGGAGAAAATTTGTATCCCTTAAGGGATCGACAGTTTGCATATATAGGTTTGTGAGCCCAATCAATCAGAATGGTCAAGCCTTTAGATCAGGCATACAATCTATACAATTAGATCTAGCTCCAAAATCTAAGCTAAATCAATTTATGTACAGTATCTAATTTACAACTGCCTTTGACTGAATCACATTTGAGTTATTTCTTGATGGGCCTGGAATGAGCCTCCATTGACAGCATAATGGTCTTTGGAAATCTCAATTCCTCTTCAATGAAATCAAGACTTTGTCTTCATCTATAAATGTTGGGTTTCACCAAGTGCTTCAATTGGAAAACCGGATAACAAATGCTTTGGCAAAGTTGGGGGTCGATAGAAATGTTTCATTGTTTACTCCTTTGTAACTTGGTTTTAAGCATTGGTACTTAGCTTTTATACCTTCGCATGTTTGTTTTTTATCCGTAATTTGTGCTCATTTAAGCCTTTAATTAATTTAATGTGACCATTCAAAAATAAAATCTAAAAAGATAAAAGAGTTAGGCAAAAGTGTCATTTTACTCTAAAAATTTATTGTGGTTGGAAGTCTACTGATTTTTGGAAACAAAAGGTGTTCAAATGAAAAGGCATGAGATATTTATAGATACTAAAATCATAGGAGTTTATTTACAAATCCTATAAACATTTGGGGTGTACTTACAAAAAGCTCAAAGGAAATACTTCATCAAAGTTTGAATTAACACATAAAACTCATTTAATCTTGGTAAAATTAATTCCAATTTCACGCATTATACTAATAGTGTTGCGTTTTGTCTTATATTCTGGTTTAGCTAGATCAGTCATCTGGTTTAGCAAGAACTGAGGTTCAAGGTTAAAGGTATTTTAATCATTATGTATAAATTTTCATGTTGGCCAAGAAAGTAGGAACTATATCTATTAATGTACTATAACCCTAGATCTTAGGGGATTGAGATGGGACAATGATAGACGAGTTCTCTCCTCTGTGGACATAGGCATCATGGTTGATCCGTTGATTGCAGATTTGTTCCACTTCGCTGCTTTTCCCAACAGGTGCTATAAGAGCGAGGTGGAGATTGCTCAGGTTTGCGATCAATAAATCACATTGGAGTTGAGAGATGAGGATTGACAGATTTGGTTGGATCAATCTTTCATGCAAGAAGCACTACGGATCAAAGGTGGGGCACGGGTCAAGATAAAGGCTCCATCCTTGTTTGCAGAGACCTCGACGATCAGAAGCCAAGATTGTCTTTTCTTTGGTTTTCTGTTGCTGAGAACATAATCGAATAAAGGAGAGAAGGGAGCCAGTTCAATTAAAACAGAGACGTAGTGGCTTGGTTGCATTTGCAAAAAGAGAGAGAACTTTCTCCCAACCTCTGCGTGAATCCTTACCGGAGAAGGAGCTTGAATCTTAGGAGAAGATCATACCAGTGCCGAAGCACCTGCATTGGCCCTCTGTAGTGTTCTGTATCTTAATTCTATTATTATTATTATTATAAATAAGCTGTATTATAGCTAAATAAGCCCTTAGAGTCTAGGCATGTCCAATTTAGTGTTTGGATCGTGTGTGTACAGTTTCATTTGGTTTTGAGTCCATCTAAGCTTAGTAGGGGGTAACTAGTAATTTTACGAAGAGTAAAGGCCTTTTTTTCATAGTTTTTTTAATTTGTGAGGTTTTGGGCTCGATGGGTACCTCTCTTAATTGCCTTAAACTTATCCTTCTACCCTGACCAATCCAGAACCATCTTGGCTACCAAATACCTCATTTTGTAAAATTAAGCCTTTTAATGGAAAAATATCCAAAACCCATTAAAATAGGCCAAAATCTCTCTTCTTCAAAACCTTGCCAAAAGTATAGTCATTGGAAAGCTTATTTTATTTCATGAGCAGTGGGCCTTATGATGACTCAATCTAAAGTATGGTTTACAAGTTATGGCCAAAACAAGTTTTTAGCCAACTTATTAAATAGTGGTAATTTTGTAAATTTCTCAGAATTCCAACCCATTTCCTATTTTCCCTCACTCTCTCCCCTCACTCCCTCACTCATTTTCCCCCATTCCAGCAGTGAGTCTCTTCCTCATATCCCTTTTCGCTCTTTTTTCATTCCTCCATCACAAACACACTAACCCGGCCCCATGATCCTTTCTCTATTTTTCTCTACCTCTCCCTCGCCGCTCTTAATCGACAGCCAACAAAGGATTCAGACTCCTCCAACCTCATCGCCAGCCACCAACACCGATCTTCCCTTTTCGTCTTCTCCATTTCTCTTTATTTTCAGTCTTTCTCCCTTTTCCTCATTTTCTTCCACCCTTACTACTGCCATTGGAATCCATGCCTTCCGTCGCCGCTGGAACTTCCTCTTCGACCTCTATCTTCCTCCTCAAGCCGCCATCTTCCCAAGGAACCTATTTTTTCAAGTTTTTTCCCAAACAAAACAAGCCCTAGGTAAGATTTTCCTCCCCCATAAACTTGGTCATTTAGAGTTTTGATTTAAAATATATTTTGGCATGCTCATTAGCTTCTCTAAATTGCTTTTGTAGGTTTGATTTGAGTTGGGTTTGTATTTGCTTGTGTTTTAGCTTCATTGGGTTTCTTTGGTGAGCTAAGGGATACCCATTTTACATTCTTCATCAAAGGCAAGTGGATTTACATCTTTCATTGGTGATGTGCATTGTGTGATGTTTGATTCTAGCATTTTACTTGTCATTGCACACCCTTTTGCTCATTTTGGTTTCTTTATGTTAAAAATACTAGATTTAGGATGTGTTACATTTGTGGAATGGATTAATGGAATGATGGATGTTAGAGGTGATTTGAATGTGGGGATTGAAACCCCATTTTTATTGGGATTGTTATATGGTGCTGGAAGCCCAGGTGTGGGCTAATTGACTATTTATAGGGCCTTTTTACATATGTTTTGGGGGTATTTTGAGGACCTATTATGAGGATCATTTGGGAGGAAATATAACTCTGATTGGTGATATGATTTGTGTACAATGCACAAATTAACCAAACTCGGTTGATGTTGGACCTGGGTTATGCACCCTTATAACTTAAATGAAATTAATTACCCAACCGTATATCACCTGGAGTTCGAGTAGAGTTGCTAGGTACACAACTTTCTATCATTGACCAATGGATGGCTTGTAATTCTCCCTTGGCCTTTGGGTTTCCATACTTTGTGTTGTTATTACATTGTTTATAAATTTTTAGTAACTGTACTCTTTACTTGCATTATGTGGAGCGTGTTGAGGCTTGGCTTAGTGTTAGGAATACAGGAGGACTACTCATTGTGGGTATGGATTTATGGTTTGTGGACTAAATTATGTTTGTGGAGTAGTTCCTCAATATTTGTATGCTACGTATGGATTTATCCAGCCCTTCACATTTGACTTAGAAACCTTTCTCCGGGCACCACTGAGTCGACCTATGTGTGTGTTGTGTGGGATCTGGGTTTTCTAGACGACTATAGATCCGTATTGGTACGGATGTATCCTAGGACTCTGAATTGGGTGTGATACATGAAAGTGCAATAACTAGATCTCACCAAGTCCTAGAGGGGGGGTGAATAGGACTATTAAAAATTTCTTTTCAAGACTTAGGTGTTATTAAAGAACAATCTGAAAGATTATTAAAATTAAGAGAGATTCAGAGTTGTGAGTGTCTAGAAATGCAACTAGAGCAACAAAAATGTAGCTTACAAAAGATCATCAACTCAAGTGACAAGAAAGCAAAGCAACATCCACACACAACAAACAATAAACACAATGATTTATAGTGGTTCGGTCCTAGACCTACATCCACTCTCAAGAGCAATCTCTCTTGGTTCCACTAAATAAGAGGTACTCACATAACATACACCTCTTGCAACAGTTTTTTGATTCGGTGGTTTGTCTTCCACCAATTAGAGTTTTTTGATCAGGTGGTTGATCCTTGATCTAGTCCACCAACTACAACAATTTTTGATGCGGTGGTTTGTCTTCCACCAAATACAGCAATATGAATTGAAATATTAAAGAACACCTAAACAAGGAATTGTATACCTTGTTTTTGAGTGGTGCTCTTAATGCTTGAAGACTACCTCCAAGCTTTGGCCTTTTGTTCTTGCTCCTTGGAGATGAAGATCTTCATATGTGAGCTCAGCCAAGGGAAGAGGTTACAAGAGGGTTTGGAAGGCTAAGGTATTCTCTCAGATTTAATGAAGCCTTTCCTAACTCACCAACTACTCTACTTGTAACAATAATGGCACTCTTTGATGTTGGAGAGTAGGTGGTTGTGGGAGCTTTGAAGATGATTTTAATGGAGGTCCAAAGGCTCAGCTATATTAGTGATTTTCTCAACAATAAATTCAGTGGTTGGAGCAAGGGAGAGGTCCTCTTTAAATACAGATGAGCTCCAATGGATAGTTCTACGGCTAAAAACAGAATGGCCTACGGCTTAGCCGTAAGTTCTGACAACATCCAACGGCTAGTTTGACCAGATTCAACACAAATTCCTTCTTACGGTTAGGCTTACGGCTTAACCGCAAATCCTTATACGGCTTAGCCGTGAGCACCTTTCGGCCTAGCCGTGGGTCAGCCGTAAGCTCAAATTTCTCAGAAACTGCTCTCTGGAGAGTGGCCCGTAATCTTTACGGTTTAGCCGTGAATAACCTTACGGCTTAGCCGTGAAGGCCGTTCGGCTTGGCCGTAAGGTCAACCGTAAGCATAATATGGCCAAGTACACTCTCTGGATTGTGGCCCGTAGATTTTACGGCTTAGCCGTGAAACACACTACGGCTTAGCCGTAACATTTTTCGGTGCAGCCGTAGGGTCAGCCGTAGAACAAATGGCTTCAAAATATACTCTCTGGACAGTGAGCCGTAGGATCTACGGCTTAGCCGTGGTCCAAGCCGTAGAACAAAACAGGGTGTTTGAAAAACCTAATTTCCTAGGTTATTTCCATGGACACTTAGGGATCACAGATACCTTATCCCTTGGCACTCACAGATGATCTTCTTTGAATGATGTTGAACTTCTTTGCTTAGTCTTCATTGATAGGTTTTCCTTGAATGGTCTTGAACTAGCTTGAACTTCTTTGAACTTGACTTGATCTTCAATGAACTTCCGAGGTGAACTACATCGTTCTAGAACCGAACTATACTTTGGTCACGTAATTGACAACATACTCTTACAACGACACTAATAATCTCCCCCTTTGTCAATTTCGTGACAAAATTACATAATGTGATGAAGATACAACATTTAAGCTCAGCAATTGAGATACACAAAGTATTACATCAGTGAATACACCTTAAGCACCCACATCTACATACACAACACTTTGAAACTCCCCCTTTGACGATGCTTAACCTGCAAAAAGGCCGCAAACACAATCTACTAGAAAGGTGGGAGGTTAGAAAGCTCCCCCTAAACACATGCATACAATTCTCCCCCTTTTTGGCACAAGATTGACAAAGAGAGAAAGCATAAATAAGAACAGAAGAGCACAAAAATATAAGCAAGTGCGAAGGAATGGCTATATTAGATGTAGAACGGATGAGTAGTACAACCATAGCAAAACAATACATCACCACAAGCATACATGAGATACCAAATGAAACGAATAGTGGAGGTACAGCCATTTCCCAAAATATAAACAAAACAACAAGAACAGACATCAATCCGAAGGAGGAGAAGGGGAAGGAATCGCCACATCGTCGCGCCGGCAGTTCTTGGAGATCTTTGACAAGTACTGAAATGATTTCTTCAAGAGCTTCTCCATCTTAGTTTGCCTCTATTCGAGGGCGGCCAACCGAGCTTCAAACGAAGAAGAGGAAGAAGCCGGTGGAGGAACCGGAACCGGAGAAGTGGTAGAGGGTGCTGCAGAAAGAGGCGCAACCGGTGAATCTTCTTCGTCTCCGGAGTCAGGAAGTCGGGGACCAGCTGCCTGCTGTTTGGAGAAGCGCATGTTCTGGATGTTAACGGTGCCAAAGGTGGGGTGAGACTCAGGAGCCTCATCTGTAGGTAAAGTGACCCCACACTGAGAGGCGAGGCGAGTCATGAGATACCCAAAGACACATGCATTGGTGCCTCTACCTGGGCACTGCCAAAATCGAATAATGGTGGCACAGATGAGCGATGGAAGACACACTCTGACCCCCATGTGGACGGAGTAGAGGACATTCACCATGAACGGGGTGAGGTCAGAGAAATTCCCCCTCCGAGGGTAGATGTTATAGGTGAAGATGGCATGGAGGATCCGGTAGTGAGGAGGCAATGAGGCTGCAGGAAGGAACCCCTTGTCCTTCCATGGTATGGAGGCGCCACAGAGGGCGAAAGTGGCAGTGTGTCTCTCCTCTTCGGATAGAGAATCCGAGATGACCGAAGTGGAATCAGAGAGAGGCACACATAACAGAGAGGAGATGATGGTAGGGGTGATGGTATTGGTGCCATCACTGAACCCAATGTCAAAGGACATGGTCTCTATCGAGGCGTGTGAGATAGATGCATACATGGTACGCACAAGCGAGGGGAAGCCAGGACCACCCCACTTCAGAATGTTTTCCCACCCAACGTGAGTGAGAAGTGTGTGTACGCCATAGGCCTCAACCGCGAGAATGTTAACATCGCGCTCGACAGTGATGGGTCTCGAAAAGAAGGACCGAGCACTAGTGGGTTCTCGTGGAACCAAAACGCGGGGAGAGGGTGGAGAGGGCTGTCGAGCCCGGGAGGAGCTACCGGAGGCACGAGGGCTCTTACCAGGAGGGTATGCATTCTTGGAGCGCGGAGGCATAGTGAGACACAGAGAGAAGGCCACACACCACAGACAGGAGGAAAACGCACACAGTGAGGGAATGAAACAGAGCACAGTAAATGAATGTAACAGTGAGGGAAAAGAGAAAAAAAACAGAGAAAGGAGAACAAGACAGGCTGGATTCGGACGTGGAGGCCGTGGAGACCGAGGATTCGGGCGTGGAGACCAGGGAGACCGAGGACTTGGCCGCGGATTTGGGCGTGGAGGCCGTGGAGACGAGGACGGGGCCGAGGCAGTGGACACCGGAGAAGGAAGGAGGAGGAAGATGCCGGAGAAGGAGTACGCCGGAAAGGAAAGAGGAGGAGGAAGGCGCTGGAGGGGAAGACCGGAGGGGAAAAAACGAGAGAAGAAAAAAGAAGAGACGGGCGCACAGAGTGAAAAAGAAGAGGAAGAGACGGAATAAAAAGATCTCGGCGCGCAGAACGAGGGTACGTACGGCTTAGCCGTAGAGTGTTTTACGGCTCAGCCATAAACGCGTACGGCTTAGCCGTAAAGTGGTGTACGGCTGAGCCGTAGACCCTGGGCAAAAACACAAGTTAATCCAAACAGCAAACACCAATAGATTTCCTTAAATTTTCAAATTTTAACACATCAAGAGGTTTAGTCAAGATGTCTGCAAGTTGTTTTTCAGTCTGAATATATTCGAGCTCAATGATTCCTTCTTCAACCAATTCTCTAATGAAATGATGTTGAATATCAATGTGTTTGGTGCGAGAGTGCTGGACCGGATTTTTAGAAATGTGTATGGCACTCGTGTTATCACAATACAAGCTCATTATTCCTTGTGTAATGCCATAGTCCATAAGCATCTACTTCATCCACAAGAGTTGAGAACAGCAACTTCCGGTAGCTATGTATTCAGCCTCGGCAGTGGAGAGAGATATCGAATTTTGCTTTTTACTATGCCAAGCTACTAGACAATTTCCAACATAAAAGCAGCCGCCACTTGTGGATTTTCTATCATCTAAGTTTCCTGCCCAACCAGCATCTGAGTATCCAGCAATGGAGGATGAGGAGTCATGAGGATACCACAGACCATATTCAGTTGTATCGGCAATGTACTTAATGATTCTTTTTACAGCAGTTAGATGAGATTCTTTTGGATCCGCTTGATATCAAGCACATGCTCCCACGCTAAATGCTATGTCTGGCCTACTTGCAGTAAGGTACAACAGGCTACCGATCATACTTCTATATAGGTTAGAGTCAACCCCTTTACCATTTGCATCTTTAGTAAGTTTGATGGTTGTACTCATGGGGGTTTTGACATGTTTCCCAGTCATTAGACCAAATCGTTTCACCAGTTCTTTAGCATACTTGGACTGGGAAATGAAGATACCATCACGTAATTGTTTGACTTGTAAACCTAAGAAGAAATTCAATTCGCCAACCATACTCATTTCGAATTCAAATTGCATTAGATTAGCGAACTGAGTAGTCAAGTCATTAGATGTAGAACCAAAGATGATATCATCTACATATATTTGCGCTATTAACACTGACGTTCTTGTTTTTTGGATAAAAAGGGTTTTATCAACACTACCTCTTTAAAAATTATTGTCTAACAAGAATTTGATCAGCCTTTCATACCAAGCACGTGGTGCTTGCTTAAGACCATACAGAGCTTTCTTCAGTCTAAACACATGGTCAGGGAATTTTGAATCTATAAAACCTTTAGGTTGTTCAACATATACTTCCTCATTCAAAATTCCATTTAGAAAAGCACTCTTAACATCCATTTGAAACAATTTAAACTTTAAGAAACAAGCTATAGATAGTAAAATTCTAATTGATTCTAGACAAGCAACTGGAGCAAAGGTCTCGTCAAAGTCAATACCTTCAATTTGAGAATATCCCTGCGCTACCAACCTAGCTTTGTTCCTAACAATAACTCCATTTTCATCAAGTTTATTTTTGAAGATCCATTTAGTGCCTATCACATTTTTATCCTTTGGTCTTGGAACTAGGTACCAAACATCACTTCTTGTGAACTGATTCAATTCTTCTTGCATAGCTTTTATCCAATCATTGTCCGAAAAGGCTTCATCAACGCTGGTAGGTTCTAAAACAGAAGTAAAACACAAGTGACTCATAATGTTCTCTAATTGTTTCCTAGTTTTTACACCTGTTAGGGGGTCACCAATAATCTGATCGATAGGATGATCTTTGACATTCACCAGATTTTCAGTAGCGATAGGCGCATCGGTTTTTATTGTGGATCGTGTGGGTTCAATCATTGAGGGCACTTCCACTTCATCAACATTATCAGACCTTATGGATTCATCATCTATAATGACATTTATTGACTCTTGAATGACTCCGGTTCTCATATTTAGAACACGATAGGCTTGACTCCGTGTTGAATAGCCTAAGAATATACCTTCATCACTTTTTGAGTCAAATTTACTCAATTGTTCTCTATCCTTCAAGATGTAACATTTGCTTCCAAAGACCTTAAAACATTTTACATTTGGTTTCTTCCCATGCCACAATTCATAAGCTGTCTGATTTGTACCAGTCCTAAGATAAACTCGGTTGATGATGTAGCAGCTAGTATTAACAGCTTCGGCCCACAAGTCTCTAGGAAGATTCTTACTATGAAGCATGACTGTGGCCATGTCTTGGAGAACTCTATTTTTTCTTTCAGCCACCCCATTTTGTTGTGGAGTTTTGGGTGCTGAATATTCATGATGAATCCCATATTTCTCACAAAATTTGTCAAATTGATCATTCTCAAATTCTCCACCATGATCACTTCTGATTCGGGCTACTGAAGTACCTTTTTCAGTCTGAATTTGTTTTACAATCCTTTTGAATTCTCCAAAGGCTTCAGATTTTTCTCTCAAAAATGCAACCCAAGTAAATCTAGAGAAATCATCTACCATAGCAAGAAAGTACCTTTTCTTACCTCGACTCTCTCTTTTAGTTGGTCCAACCAAGTCCATATGAATAAGTTCTAGAGGTCGAGTAGTTTTCATAGCATTCACCATTTTATGGGCACTTCTAATTTGTTTTCCTTGAAGGCACTCTCCACAGACCATCTTTTCTTGACTACTGATCTTGGGCAGTCCTTCAACATATTTGTTTAGATGGGATAAGTCTCTGTAGTTTACATGCCCAAGTCTTTGATGCCACAATTTAGCTTCATCAATACTAGTTAGTAGGCAAGAAGCAGAGGATGAAGCATTTGTTTTTCCCACCACATAACAGTTATCAGTAGTTCTAAGGCCTCTCAATATTATTTTTCCATTCCTTGAGATCTCACAACTATGACTACTAAAGTTTATGGCATAATCTTTATCACAGATTTGAGATATGCTAAGTAAATTATGTTTTAACCCATCAACGCACAAAACATTCTCAAAAGGTGGTAAGTTTGGAACATTTAAAGTTCCTTTCCCAATAATTTTCGCAGTACTGCCATCACCAAAAGTAACTGTGCCTCCATCGAATTCAATCATTTTAGACAAACAAGATTTATCACCAGTCATATGTTTTGGGCATCCACTATCCAAATACCATCTTGATTGTTCTGCAGCTTTAAAAGCTGTGTGGACCACTAGATTCTTGTTTTTGGGTATCCATTTAAGTGTACTAGTAGTAGGGATCACAGTAGATTTTTGGTGTTTCACTTGAAAGGTTTTATGTTGGGGAATATGAATGTTTGCTTCATTCTTTTTGTATATTTCAAATTGTTTTCTTAACTTATGGACTTCTTTTAGCAAATTATTCATCTTTTGGTTTAAGGGGAATGTATTTATTTGAGGCTTCTGTTTTTTGTTTTCAGGTTCCACTTTCTTAGTGGTGTTTTTCTCAATTTTCTGACTGATGTTACAATGAATTTTTCTTAGCTTGCACTCCATTTTGTAATGACCTCTTTTTCCACAATAATGACTGAAGACATTTGATGAAACAGTATGAGTACTAGTAGATGCCTTATCCACAATGTTTTGAATACTAGTATCTTCGTTCTTTAAGGCACTTTTGACAAAAACAGTTCCGGAACTTGGAGGCTGATTAGCATTTTTGTCATATCCAAGACCGGTCATGTCTTTATAAGCTTTCCCAATTTTGAATAATCTAATGTATTTCTCATCATTTTGAGTAAATCTGTACTCATACTTTTCTTTATATCGTTTCAGAATAGTCACTTCATGGTGGAGAGCATTATTTTCATCTTTTATTTTTAAAAGGGTTTTTTCATTTTCTCTTAATTTGAGTACATTTTCTTTTTCTGTTGATAATTGGATTTTTACACTTTCGAGTTCTTTGATCAATTGTTCCTTTTCACCATTAATACTATCAACCTTTTCCTTTAAATTCTTAATTTTCTTTTGTTGATTGCTTACAGTTTCAACGAGCCTACATGTTCCCTCATAGAGTAGTTCATAGGAATCCGTGGTGTTGTCATTATCCTCATCATCTGAATTTTCATACTCACTCTCCCACTCACTGCCTGAGACTTCTTCATTTGATATTGTAATCATTTCCTCGGAAAGATTGAAGGTGGCAGTGGTAGCCATCAGAACTGTATATTTGTCTGATTCATTTTGATGTGATTCATCTGAGTCAGAATCTGATTCAGATGAATCGTCCCAAGTGGCTACAAGATTCTTCTTTTTGAATTTCCCTTTTTGAGGACAATCGGTGGATATGTGTCCAATTTTCTTGCATCTGTAACACATAGGTTCCTTATGTTTACTTCTAGAGAGGGAACTTGACCGACCTTTGTATTTATCATTTGTGGTTTCATTTTTATACTCTTTCACCCTCTTTTTCTTAAATTGTTTCAAAAATTTTTTAGCCAAAAGGGCCACATCTTCATCCTCGTCATTACTAGTTATTCCTATGTCATCTTTAGAGGAAGATGTGTTATGAGAGGTGATTAGAGCGATTGATTTCTTTTTGTCATTGTTAAATTTGAGTTCAAAGGTCTGAAGGGATCCCACTAAATCTTCAATTTTCATTTGTTCCGAATCCTTGTGTTCTTCTATAGAGGTTACCTTAGGATGGAATCTTTCCGGAAGTGATCTCAAGATTTTACTACAAATTTTACCTTCCGGAAGAGTTTCCCCAAGAGCCCACATTTCATTTACAATTTTCATGAGCTTAGTATGGAAGTCAGTAAACATTTCATTTTCTTCCATGCGAATGTTTTCGAACTGACTTGTGAGCATCTGAAGTTTAGACCTTTTGACAACAGAGGTACCCTCATAAGTTACTTCAAAGATTCTCCATGCCTGTTTTGCATTAGTGGTTGTCATGATCTTTTTAAACTCTTCTTGATTCATGGCACACACTATAGCATTGTAAGCTCTAGCATTATTTTGTCTAAGATTTAGCTGAGCTTGAGACCATTTGGCTGGATCTAATGGTTTAGTGGTTGTGACACCATTTGTAGTCACATCTTCAGTGGGTTCCGTCCAACCATTCTCTATAGCCTCCCAAACAGCCCAGTCCATGGATTTTAAGAATGCTGTCATCCGGGCTTTCCAAAAGGCATAATTTGTTCCATCGAAGAAAGGTGGACGGGTGATAGAACTTCCTTCAGGATTCATGGTGAATCTAGCAAAAGATGGATCTACTTCAGGTTATTACACCCTTACGAAGTAACCCTCTCTGATACCAATTGAAAGTGCAATAACTAGATCTCACCAAGTCCTAGAGGGGGGGTGAATAGGACTATTAAAAATTTCTTTTCAAGACTTAGGTGTTATTAAAGAACAATCTGAAAGATTATTAAAATTGAGAGAGATTCAGAGTTGTGAGTGTCTAGAAATGCAACTAGAGCAACAAAAATGTAGCTTACAAAAGATCATCAACTCAAGTGACAAGAAAGCAAAGCAACATCCACACACAACAAACAATAAACACAATGATTTATAGTGGTTCGGTCCTAGACCTACATCCACTCTCAAGAGCAATCTCTCTTGGTTCCACTAAATAAGAGGTACTCACATAACATACACCTCTTGCAACAGTTTTTTGATTCGGTGGTTTGTCTTCCACCAATTAGAGTTTTTTGATCAGGTGGTTGATCCTTGATCTAGTCCACCAACTACAACAATTTTTGATGCGGTGGTTTGTCTTCCACCAAATACAGCAATATGAATTGAAATATTAAAGAACACCTAAACAAGGAATTGTATACCTTGGTTTTGAGTGGTGCTCTTGATGCTTGAAGACTACCTCCAAGCTTTGGCCTCTTGTTCTTGCTCCTTGGAGATGAAGATCTTCATATGTGAGCTCAGCCAAGGGAAGAGGTTACAAGAGGGTTTGGAAGGCTAAGGTATTCTCTCAGATTTAATGAAGCCTTTCCTAACTCACCAACTACTCTACTTGTAACAATAATGGCACTCTTTGATGTTGGAGAGTAGGTGGTTGTGGGAGCCTTGAAGATGATTTTAATGGAGGTCCAAAGGCTCAGCTACATTAGTGATTTTCTCAGCAATAAATTCAGTGGTTGGAGCAAGGGAGAGGTCCTCTTTAAATACAGATGAGCTCCAACGGATAGTTCTACGGCTAAGAATAGAATGGCCTACGGCTTAGCCGTAAGTTCTGACAACATCCAACGATTAGTTTGACCAAATTCAACACAAATTCCTTCTTACGGTTAGGCTTACGGCTTAGCCGTAAATCCTTATACGGCTTAGCCGTAAATCCTTATACGGCTTAGCCGTGAGCACCTTTCGGCCTAGCCGTGGGTCAGCCGTAAGCTCAAATTTCTTAGAAACTGCTCTCTGGAGAGTGGCCCGTAATCTTTACGGCTTAGCCGTGAATGACCTTACGGCTTAGCCGTGAAGGCCGTTCGGCTTGGCCGTAAGGTCAACCGTAAGCATAATATGGCCAAGTACACTCTCTGGATTGTGGCCCGTAGATTTTACGGCTTAGCCGTGAAACACACTACGGCTTAGCCGTAACATTTTTCGGTGCAGCCGTAGGGTCAGCCGTAGAACAAATGGCTTCAAAATATACTCTCTGGACAGTGAGCCGTAGGATCTACGGCTTAGCCGTGGTCCAAGCCGTAGAACAAAACAGGGTGTTTGAAAAACCTAATTTCCTAGTTTATTTCCATGGACACTTAGGGATCACAGATACCTTATCCCTTGGCACTCACAGATGATCTTCTTTGAATGATGTTGAACTTCTTTGCTTAGTCTTCATTGATAGGTTTTCCTTGAATGGTCTTGAACTAGCTTGAACTTCTTTGAACTTGACTTGATCTTCAATGAACTTCCGAGGTGAACTACATCGTTCTAGAACCGAACTATACTTTGGTCACGTAATTGACAACATACTCTTACAACGACACTAACAATACACCCTAAGACAAACTAACCATGCATTATGGACAAAGCCTTGTGCTCTATGACTTTAGACTAGATGTGATGCACCTTAAGGCAGATTGAACCACCTTATATGGACAGGATGCCTAGCATCCAAAGACGGATTGGGCCACCATATTCTGGGCTGGGTTTTACTTGGATATTGGTTTATGTGATTGTGCATATTTGTGTAGCTATGGATTAGGATTCCATTTTTTCTTAGTTTATCACTCTTATGATCATATATATCTTTATTCCATTTTGATATTGTATATTATTACGGTTTATATTTATTTACTTGCCATCTACCGTTGTAGACTAATGTTGTAGCATTTGATGCATAGGTATCGAGTCCTACTACCCCGAGGCGATGGAGGAGAGTGAAGTGCTACAAGCACTTAAGCCAGGTGTCAAGTCCGAATCGGGATACTAATTCATCTAGACCTGCACGTGAGTGACTGACATTGTTTTGGGATCTTAGTGCTTTTCATCATTATTCTTTTGGGCAACCTAAGTTTTTGGTGGGCTTGCATTTTACAAGCTTTTGTATAAACTTTTAAACTTTGAAACTTAAACTCTCAACTCTATTCCCATTTGATGTGCAATACTCTAATTATTCTAATAATGCCAACTGCTAGATATTGCTTCTACAAGTATTTGTGCTTATGTGAATTGTTAAACTCACGGGGGACTAAAGATCCTGTGTGGGATTGATTAGGAGCCACATGTTAAGATGATTATAGGAAAATTTTTTAATTGGCCCTAATCTAATAAATCCCTAGGTTTAAATACTAGGGTCGTGACACCTTCCATCCTCTACCCGCCACTGTAGTAAAATGACTAGAGTTTTTTGCAGATTGGAAGATTAGGGTTTTCATCTCTAGTTGCAAATCCGCCCATCGTCACCTCCTTCATCATAGGAAAATAGTCACCCGCTACATAATCACCGGATTGCCATCACTGCCCTGCCCCCTCACCAATTGCACATAGGCATTCCGTTCTGCCAGAAATCACCAGTTGCCGTAGTGCTTCACCACCCTGTTGATTAATCGTCTCTACTCGGGAGCAAGGGACCTAAGGGCATCTGGTCTCTGTTTGCAGGTAACAGGGAAGAAGATAGAGGAGCCTAAGTTTCTTTAAAATGAAGTCAGGTCAGATTGAAGGTCAGGTCGAGTCAGACGTGACCTATTAGCAATACGCCCAACCCAAAAGAAAGATAGAACAGTGCAAGTTAGTTTTGGGTTCAATTAGAGTAGAACTTGATCCAGTTCTGCAGAGCCCAGCTCGCCAAAGGTGCAATACTGATATCAGCACCACGTCAGTAAATCCAGTCAAAGCTGTTTGACTGGAGATCAACAGTAGAAACTTCTTTTAGTGGTATTTATATTGTCCGATGTTCGATCGGAGATCCGTTTGTGCCTACTGACTCGTTACAAGTAGATCTACCCATATGTGGAAGAAGATAAGCAATTCAATTATCAACAGGTTTGACTGATCAAACTGTAGAAAACTGTTTCTGCGATACTAAAGCCATATATAGTCGAATTTCAGATTCATTTCTTACAGTGTGCTCTTGGTGATGAGATCTACAAAGCAGATAAAAGATATTGGCAGTTTGATGGGCAGAAATTTGTGGGACTCAAAAAATCGATTGGTTCATGATGAGAGCATGCACCAACCTTAAGGACGCCCGCCTCCGAAACCATCAAGCCAACTCTACAGAAGTAGCCTTTGCATCAACGTCTTGGTAAACCAAGGGTCCATGTCCCTCTAAACCCCTTCTCTATAAAAGCCTTAGGGACAGCATCAGTGCTGGACCGGCTCTCTTCAGACCTAATTACTATCATAGGGTCTTCCTTCTATTTTACAGCCGTGTCCTCCATCGCAGCCCAGACAATCACATCAACAATCTCTCTTACGTGCTTTTTGGCATCTCTTACATCCAATTCAGGCTGCGCACTTAGGATGGGTACCACAAGAGAATTTTTAAGGAACTTCGAAAAATCACTCCCCCCAGAAACCTCCCCTTGTAAAGAGATATGATTAAGAGCAGCCCCCACCGTCTCAAAAGAGTGGGTTGCCTCTGGAATAAAATGCTGAGGCTCCACCATGGGAGCAGCTAACGAAACAAGCTCAAGATGTTCTTTTGGTAATTCCGCTTGTTCTACAAAAATAAAAGAGGGAAGTGTAAGCTAAAAGCATGGTTGAAGAAGAACTAAGCTAAAAAGAGAAATGACTCACATGGTTGAAGAACTACGCTAAAAAGAAAAATGACTCACCTTGCTTGGGGGTTGATTCCCTATACAAACACTTGAGCGGTCTCTATAAAAACCAGGTCCATTACAGGTATTTTAGGTTTTGAAACCTGAAGAATGCCGTTTAAAGGCACTGATGGACCACCCTCATGAGCGCGCTTGTCCCCACTAGATTCTAGTAAACATGAAAAAAGGCGTGTTAGAGAAATGAGAGCAAACCAAAGAATCACAGTTAAAATTAAGCGGAACGTAATCCTCAACAACATTTATAAGAGGTTTTGTTGTCGCATCCCTCTCTTTCAAGCTGGTAGATTCTAAGGGAAAAGGAACAATGATCAAGCTGTTTACAAAAAATGGAAAAGAAATTGAAAAAAGTTACATGCGGCAAGATGAGGAGAATGTCGAGTCCCAGAATGGGAACGAACCTCCTTCTTTAAACCTCGGTCGTCATGGTCACACTTTGATTTCTTCAAAGGAGGCTCCACCAAATTACTACGATCTGCAACTCACTTTGTACCTTTACCAGTGGCAGACTCAGATGCCTTAACAGCCCTCTCCCCTGTCACTGCAGTAGCCTTGCTAAGCTTCTTTTCAATAGTAGAAGAAGGCTTGCCGATAGATCTAGAAATAGTCCCCACAACATCTTGCATTAGCAAGGATTGGACCAGCGTGTCTAAATGAGTCAACTCCATATCCAAATTGACATACGTGTCATAGCCATCATCACCGCAATGATTTCTAATCTTCCAATGGGGCAACTTTTCTATATATCCTTGGAGCTCATCTTTATTATCATCACCTTTTTCAAAAGCCTTCTTAAAGTTATCCTTGATCTCACACATCGTTATATTTTGCGAATGGCATAACAACTTTTTTCGCTCACTGAGCATACCTAGCGGTCACCTTCATATCCACTTCATCGGGGTAAAGAAAAGAAGCCCCATTGTTGAGACCACTAAAGAACTCCCATGCATTTCTTGCATCGTGCATGGATCCTAGAGCTCCACTAATAGAACAAGGGCCACCAAAAAACCCTGGAAAATGCCAAATTGCCTCCCAAACCTCGAAGGTACATATGGTTAAATTTCTGCAAAATTATTTTTCCTATAGACCAAGTCTCTAGGTCGAATAGAGACCAACCATTCTTTTTCCATAATCGACAGGGGTAAAGTTCTACCCATGGTATTAGATTTATTAGTAGGGTGCTGACTCCCAATCAAACCAACCCATTTCACCTCTAAGGCGACTGTTGGCATCCTGCATAACTCAAAGTTGAGATAGTCTCTCAACCGGCTGTGTGCGTCTTGCAGAGACAAGACTATACCACTACCTCTGGTAACTACACGGTAGAAAGGAAGGCCATGTCGATCCCCTAAGTGATGCAGCGCAGTACAATGATAGATAAATAAACCAAGCATACGACAAATGCAAAAATACCCAGTTGTATTATTTTGTTTACTACACCAAGAAGGAGACATCCTTCAGTTTGGCACAAAGATAACTAACCAAAACAGGAGCTAAGGCCAACCTTTCACCAAAAGCCATCTGGCATGTAGGCAGTATAGATCCACTTCTGATTTCCTTGCCTGCAGCCACAAAAACAACCTCTGATAACCATGTTGTAAGATACATCGCCATAAGTCAACGACGCTTCATATTCCGTGAAAACTTCTTTGCAATATGCTCTAAGAAGTCCAGACACTACGGCAACTCAATCTTTGGAAGATCTAGAGGAGATTCGCCAGGAGTAACCACTCTTCGATGAAAAACATTCACCTTAGTAAAGAAAGAGGCATCCAGCTTCACAACATTAGCCACCTAAGCAGTCTTCTTTTCTTTCAACCGAGTATCCCTTAACATGTTAAACAAAGAGAAGAGCTGGAAAAAGACTGCTCGAAACTTCTCATCTTTCACCCAAAGGAACTCATTGCTAGGAATGATTTCTTCATAAACCTGACCCAAGATCGGAAAACCAAATACCTCCCTCATTTCTTGAAAGAAACCCTAACTCGACATCAGGGGTAAGGAACGTGTTGATGGAAGGACAAAAACTCTCGATGATAGCTCAACAAACTTCTACGCATTATGGTGATACCTAATCACGGGTAACCAAAACAGCATCATGGATATCCATGGCCATCAAAAGATCCTCACACTCCTTTAGGACGACATCACTCCACTCTTCCTATTCATCTAAGGGTACAAACCATCCAGGTGGCACATGGTTACTGACTCACCAGCTCCCATCCTTAGAATGAACACTGAGACCAATAATGTGAAATTGTGTAATCTGGCTGCTACTTGGAAGAGTGATGTGATTTGGAGCCAACATCTCTAGGCATTGAGCCTCACCCTTAGCAAAATAAGGTCTTTTGCTTAGGAAATTACCAGTCTTGTAATGAGGTACAAATTTTCTCCACTTCAAGTCACCATGCCCTTGTACAATAGTAGGGGAGGGGACAACACCATCAGAATGATACCACTTTTATATTGATACGCAGTTGACAACTCAACCATCACACCCTCCATTTTAAAATAGTGGTAAAGCTTGAAGTCAGGACTCTTGTCATACTGACAATCATCGCTATCGCTAAAGATGAAGTTTGGCTTTCTTAAAGTAACTTGCTTGTCACCCTTGCAATAATATCTTCATAAACCTTCAGGTTATGACTGGCTAATAAACGTATCCTCTACCCCTCTCAGGCCTTAACAACATGAGCATCAATGTTTTCCTTGATCTCATCAACTCGCACTCTAGATTGACGAACTACAGCCCGAAGAGAGGGTGGTGTCTCAATAGATGAGCTTGCAGACTTCTTACCCTTAGAAAAATGGGGCTTAGAAACTTTCTTTACCACATCTAAAAAGGAGAAAAGAAAAACAAGGTATGCATAAAGCAGAAGTTAGAAAAAAAAATTTATTGAAATTTCGGGTGCATCTGCCCTTAATAAAAGAGGGGACAAAGCCCAGAAAGAAAAAGGTATACATACCTCTGAGCCTTGGCAATGTAAAAGATTACGAGCACATGAGCTCAGAGAGAAAGCTTCCAGCCCAAGCAAGGCAATTAAATGCTCGCTAAAAAACCATCAAGGAAAAAATGGATAGGGTTCGGGTCCATATAAAAGCACAAATGCAGTATGCAATGTAGCAAAACAAGCATAAAAACCCTTAAATGTTTTGAAAATGTCTAAGCAGTGACTACTCAAAAAACCCTACGAAAAGAAGATTCATGGTCATTCAGAAGAAATCCGAAAGAAAACTACTTAGGTAAGGAAGGAGCAAGCCTCGGCCATCCAACGAAAACCTCAGAATTTGCTAAGGCAAAGGTGCCTGACCGCCATCCCTAAAGATATCTCTTGGCTACCTAGAAATAGCAAGCCATGGCCATCCAAGGAAAAGCCCTAGAATTGGCTAAGGCGAAGGTACTTCTCGACCATACCCCCCAAAGTCATTTCTCAGCAACTCAAAAGGAGAAAGCCTCAACCACGCAGGGAAGACCAAAGGTCGACCGTAGCTCTCGGCTGCCTTTGGGATCTCAAAGGTCACCACAAAAACACTCAGTCATCTTAATTCAAAAAGGGGACATAAGTAATTGTCTATCCTAGGACTGAACTTCAAAATCTCTCCCTTAACTTGTGAAAAATCACAATAAAGCTGAAAAAGGTCCTAGGGAATACCCAAATTCATCACCTCCTTTCACTTTTACCAAGGTCTTAGCAACAAAAATCCTAGAAAATCCAAATTTCATTTTCCCACCTAAAGGACAGCCGATCGTTATACATTCAAAGCCTAAAAATGTGGTTTTATCATGGTAGCTATGATCTCTAGTGAAACTCAAACAAGAAAGAAGAAGAATGTATGGGAAACATGTTTAAACAAGAAAGGAAGCCATTGCAAGCAAAAAAAAGAAGGAAAAATGGAGAAACCACTCGGCCGTCAAGAAGAAATAAAGAAGATGAACAGTCAACGCTTGTTCGGCTTAGGATTGGATCCCAAGACCTTTATTCTCACCATAATCAAATGGAAAATCAGAGAATAGCAAAAGAATTTGTGTATGCAACATTCAAATCTAGAGAAAAACCATTCTACAAGTTTAAAGAAGGGAAAAAACCAACCGACTCTGCAACACAAAAAAGAAAACAAGGAAGAAGATGTTGTGCTAGCCAATAGATCACCTTTTTTATGGAGAAAAGCTTGAGGAAGAAGCAAGAAAATCAAAGGGAAGCCTTGGAAGCCCTAGCACGAAGATCTCGAAGCAAGAAGATGAAAATTCGTAAAGTGGGAAACTCAAGTATTCACTGCCTTTTATAAACAGAGGTGATTAGCTACCTATGGTAACACCTACGGTAGCTGAGAGGCAGTGCTTTTCCTTTTTGTCCTAATTTTTTTCTTTTTCAAATGTTCAAAATTTGAAAACCCCTTTACCTTCATGTTCCTCTCTAAAATACCTTCGAAACAAGTGGCTACAAGATTAGTTTTGATCTCATTTGAACCTTTAAATCCTCAGTCAAGAGAAAATAACAAGTTTTCCAAAGAAAACTAAGGTGGATCCATAGCTCATTTGAACCTTATTCTGGTCAAGCACCTCTCTTCTATGCAATAAAGACATTCTCTAAGCCCTTGATCAAATCAACCACAAAAACCTCAATCAAAGTACCTTCATCCAGTTATAACACCTTCTCAACTGGACAAACACACCCTAAACTTGGTCAAATACCTTTTTTAAGGGAAACAAAAGCACACAAAACCAACCCAATTTCCATTCAAAAGCCAAACAAACCCTCGAAAGGCCGCCAAATACCTTAAAACCTCAGGTAAAACCTTCATTCCGTTCCTCCCCACCACCCCCCCCCCCCCCCCCCCCCCCCCACCCCACCCCCAAACACACAAACAATATCCGTGGAAAATAGGATATAGGTAGGAAGTTTTCCACTGTCCAACCCATTTTGCACTCATAAAAAATAGGCTACCTCAACCTTTTTAAACCTAAGGAACTCTACTAAATACAACTCATGATTCCCATGGAATGATACATACATAAATTCCATGAAAAACAAGTGACTAGAGCATGATCAAAGTGTCTTTTTGAATCATCAAAGCTACATATTTTGAGGAACAATGTCTACAGGAAAAGCCTTTCATCATCGTACCTTGACGGCATTTTTGTTGACAAACAAAAACTTTTAACAAATCATTAAAAGAGAAGATTCAAGATGGTGAAGCCCAATCAAGCAAAGCATGCTTCAAGTCCATCAACCAAGGTACAAACAAGTCAAGGACAAGCCTAAAAGTGTAAGGTCTAAACCTCAGTTAATCATAATTTATTAGAATTAATCTTATTTTACTCTAATTAATACTTATTTAGACTAATTCAATTCAAATCCTTTGGGTCTGGGTCATGGATAGGTAGTTGGGTTGGGTTCAAACCTTACTTAAGTAATCACGGACCTTCTCATAATTTAGAGTTACATGGTCTTGTATCGTATTAGCATCATGTTAATTGCATCATGTGTATTTAATCAAGTGGGTCATCTTTCATGTTTGGCCCAGCTCAAGTCAGATCCATCTTGGCCTAATTAAAGTCCAACTACCTTAAACTGTAAAATCCAGAAAATTAGTGAACTTGCTAGTAAATCCCAGAAAATTCTAATTTAAAGGAGCCTAACCACCATTCCTTCTTCATTTCCTCTTAACCTAATTGCTGGAGCAGTTCCTTTTCTCTCCTTTCTTTTTCACCTAATAGTTGAAAATTTATCTTAGAGTTGTTGCATGTTAAAGCAAAATTCTCCATTTTCTTCCCGACCATCATCTTGCTTGTCTTCTTCATTGGAAACTCATAATTTCACCTCATCTTTTTCTCTATAGCCCCTAAGGTAAGAACTCCATCATCCCTTTAGTTCTTTAGGTTCAATAGAGTCAAGGAGACTCAAATCTAGAGCATGCATGCATCTCATACCATTCTCATCAAATGCATGTCTTAGGTTATCTTCTTTTGAGGCTTTCTCCATCATTAAACCAAAGGAAAAACTTGATTTGGGTAAAGCACTGAGTTAAGGCAAGTATAAGTATACATATTGCTACATGTATGTTTAATTATATTGATTCTTGATTAACTTTCTATGATTGTCAATTATAGCTTTTTTAATCTTTGATTAAGATGATTTAAGTGTTAATGATTAATGTGAATGTAATTATGAATGAATGATGGAAATGGATGAAGAAGAAACCCAATTGTGGAGTAGAAGGGGTTAGAGGAGTGTTGAAGGGCTAAAGTGATAAATTGAAATAGAAGGAGCCAAAGGAAAAAGAGAAAAATCAGTTTTGAAACTGGCTCTGCCCAAGCCAATAGCTACAAGCCCAATCGACTGGGCATATGCCAAATCACGATTCTAGGAGGTGTCCGATCGATCGAAGAAATGGCTCGATCGATCGGGTACCTAAGATTCTAGTTTTAAAACTTTTTTTAAAAGTTTGATTCAAATAACTGACCATGGACCTTCCATAGTCCATCACCGGGCATGTGGAGAGGCTACTCTTTTGATCTTTTGATGGAGCTGAACTGCTCTAAAATTGATCATTTAATCATACAAATTTTCCTACAACCATAACACTATCCAAAATTATCTGAACATAAGGCCCTACAAAAGCTCCAATAAGTGTTAGTATGCATGGGAAAATGGGTTACTTTATACTACTTTATTGGATAAAAAATGGATGAATTGTATTCTTTGGACTTTTTTAGTATTTTAAGGCCCAAAATGCTCTACAGAACTCACTTACGATGTTTTTGTGAGGCAAGCTCTATGTGAGTATAAATCTTTTATGGAAATGGAAGCAATTGTTATGGAGATATTTAGGAGACCTTATACACATGTTGGAAATATTCTAAGACCATGTGACCTTGTATGAGAGATATTGGAGAGCAAATGTAGCTTTAGTTTTAGTGAAACTTTATTTGATTTCTTTTAAAATGGGGATTAATTTGGAATTACCTTGGCCTTCTACTAAGACCCTAAAGGTATGTTTAAAGCAAATCTTACCCTTAGAGCATTAAGTACAATTAAAGAGCATGTCGAGCTTTAGAAATGGTGCCCTTCCCTCAAACAAATTAGCCCAACAGTAATTGGATACTAAGAAGGAAAAGTATTGAGCTGTCACTCAGTCCCTTTAGATTTTTTGGTCAGTTACTGATGTCTTATCATGGATGTTGGCATAAGAAGTGGTGTCCATCGCTTATGCAACGTAATACTAAGATTTTTGTAACACATTGACACCAGACGTCTTATGAATACAACGTAGTGAATAATTAAGGAAACACGGATTATCTTAGCATAAGGTTGGCTAGTAAATATCCATGTTAACCTCTCTATTCAAATACATTCATATTGTTTAAGTACACCTTGCCATCAACATGATTAAGTTATGTACCCATTCTTCCTTGTGAACCTTCAGACAAAATCGGAGATGGAGCTTCTATTGAGCATGGGCCGATGAGCCAAAATAGGAGTAGCTAAGTTGAGAGGGTTCGAACTCTATTAGATTATTTTGTTTGAATATCAGTTACTCTGTTTAATCCCGATTTTTATAATTGAATACGATCTCAAGACCGATATACACTTCTATATAAGTATGAGTCAATCGCTACATACGATAAATATGAAAGTTATGAATCTCGATCTGTCTTAATACATTATGTCGACACCACTTAGCTTATACCTATAGGAGGTTTGACTTGACCAAATGAGGGTATTTAACATGTTACCTACTACAATAGTTGTATGAAAAGTTGGTCGATGCTCTTAGGATAGTTCGACGGTCTTGGCCCGACCGCTAACGATTTCTCACCATACGATTTGCTCTCTTTCTATAGAGAAGATAGCAGTGTGGATGTCAACTAGTATGTTATTATATTTCCATTTATAATTCGTTACTCATGCTTAATCACATGCAAAATATGCCTAGTTTCCACTTTTGCTCTCATTTAATTAATATGTCCTTAAATTCAATTGATACATCATGATGGCCTTATATACTCTTATATTCGTTTAACTGTCATGTTAACAATGCTACTCTTGGTATTATAGGTATAGAACCCAATACTAATACAGCAGTCAACGCAACCCCGAAGGGAACCACCACTACAAGAAGTTGCACTTTTGGCGACACTGTTATGATTTCATTGATGATTACTAAGTTTTGACGATTCTTTACTGACGCATATAATTTCATCAGTGAAACCTCAACAATTACCGATGTTTTATGTAAAACGTTGTTAAAAGTCATACTTTTACCGATGTAAAATGAAAATTCGTCAGCAAAGGTTAGTAGTGAATAACTTCATTTTTTACAAAAAAAAATAAAATAAAATAAATTATTGCTGACGAATTTACTTAGTTTGAGCAACAAAAATAAGTGTCGGTAAATTCCAATGCACATTTACCGACGTTTTCTTGAGTTTCATTGGTAAAATTACGTATCTTTATATTTATTGTTGAAAAAATGTTTGCCGACATTTAAATTCATCGGCCGAAAACAATTTTTAACAATGCATACTATAAAATGTTGGTGAAAGTTATATAATTTTTTACTTATTTTTGAAAAAATGAAAAAAAATTTACCAACGAATTTAAATGTCAGTAAAATTTATTTTTACCGACATTTTACTTAAAACATCGGTGAAAATTGACTTTTATCGACGTAAATAGAATACGTCGGTAAATCCATGAAAATTTTTTACTAATATGTTAGGAAAATTTAGGATCATTTACTGACGAAATTTGACTTTTACCAACGAAAATTAACCATTGGTAAAAGTCTACTAAAATTTTCGCGCCAGCCTGGGCTTCTTTTTCACTTCGTTCGCCCCCAATTTCCTCTCTCTCTCTTTCTTCGGTCTGCCCTCACTCTCTTGCTCTGCTCTCTCTTACCTTCTCTGATCTCTCGTTCTCTCCAATCTCTCGATCTCTCTCTACTTTCTATCACCCTCTCTGATCTCTCGCTCTCTCTCTGGCGCTCTCTCCGATCTCTCTGTCTCTCTTTGTTCTCTCTCTCTCGCTCTCTCCGATCTCTCTGCTCTTGCTCTCTCTACTCTCTCTCTCTCTCTCTCTTTCGCTGCCTCTGCCTTGCAGGGCAAGAGGAATGAGAAAAGAAATAAGAAAGAGAAAGGACCAGTGTCCACTTTGATCCAAGAGGAAGCCTGGGCTTCTTTTTCACTTCGTTCGCCCCCAATTTCCTCTCTCTCTCTCTCTCAGGTCTGCCCTCACTCTCTTGCTCTGCTCTCTCTTAGTCTCTCTGATCTCTCGTTTTCTCCGATCTCTCGATCTCTCTCTGCTTTCTATCACCCTCTCTGATCTCTCGCTCTCTCTCTGGCGCTCTCTCCGATCTCTTTGTCTCTCTTTGTTCTCTCTCTCTCGCTCTCTCCGATCTCTCTGCTCTTGCTCTCTCTCTCTCTCTCTCTCTCTCTCTCTCTCTTTCGCTACCTCTGCCTTGCAGGGCAAGAGGAATGAGAAAAGAAATAAGAAATAGAAAGGACCAGTGTCCACTTTGATCCAAGGGAAGCATTAATCCGGCCTCCGATCCAAGCACTGGTGTCCCCTCTCTGCTCTCTCCCTCTCCCCTCTCTGCTCGAACTCCTTTTTTGTTGTTGTAGCCAAGGTGAGGGTTTTTTGGTTTTTTTTATTTTTTTGGAAAACCCCATACTCAGTTATTCTTTGCTAAGGTATGATTAATGAAGTAGATATGGGCAATACTCTTTCATAGAAGAAGTTCTTTTTAGTTTTGTGATTGACATGCTAGAATTGTTATCCAGAAGAGGCCAAGAAGAAATTGTAATTTTTATTTATTTTTAATTTTAGAGCATGCGGTGGTGGGTTTCGATGGGGATCCTTTTTCTTTTAATTTAGATTTTTTTTATTTTTTTTCCTTTAAGCATTATTATTTTTTCCCTCATTTCCAGTATTTAGTTTAATTTGTTCACAAAATATCTGAAGGAAAAGTTTCAGAGCATTGAGATTGTAGAATAATAACCACTTAAAGAGCAGAAGTTTCAGAGTATTTAGTTTAATTTGCCACTTAAAGAGCAAAAGTTCTATGTATACAATCAATCAACATTTTATTCAAATGTCAAATTATAAAAGAAGAAAGTGAAAGATAATCTACAGTCTACAATACCATTGTAATGAATCATATTGGCCACTGAGCCATTATGCTCATAATTATGTATGTGATGCTTGATATGTGCCCGCCGATTTTGTATTTTATTTAGCTATCACTAAAATATGAAATAAGTAAACTTTGTTTAGAATGTTGAGTAAAATTGTTTGTTACCTATGCGACATTAGGATATAGAGGGCATGGTTTGATATAAAGAAAATAAATGATAAGAATAATGTACCAAGCAAGCGTATCACTCTTTTGTAATCAATGACCTTTATGATAGCACACAGCATGTTGATGAAACTAATCTAAAAATTAAGGTGCAGATCTGCTAGGTAACCAAAACCAACTCAATTGTATATTGTTAGCCATCAGATCCAAGGCGATGTTAATGAGCCTGCTGTTATTTTGGTTTTTTCTTATTCATCTTTATAAAACTCTCGAATTCAATGGGCTAATAATGTCCAATGTAACTGATTTTTATTAAGTGATCATGGCCATTGCCCATTGGCATGTCATGTGTCACCTGTCATTTATAATGTCTAAATGGGCAATCTTGATACAAATAGATATGAGCTGATCTTTAAACCATGAATCAAAGAAATTCTGCTATTACCATGCAACAATCCCTTTCTATTCAGGGAAACAAACTTCAATAGGTAAACTGTGAAGGTTTGGGCATATTAGCTTATTCAAAGTAGAAAGGAATCAAATAAGAAGGACAAATAGCTGAAAGTAGTAAATCTGATATAACTTTAATCTGAAATGAGCCATCCTTATATAAAAACATTCTAAAATATTCTCGCATAGTGACAATTTGGAATCATGATGAAATCACCATCATGAGGCTGGACCAACTTCCAGTTTTGATGAACAGACATTTCTTTCTTGTAGGTTGGACCATGGTGTTGTATTCAACTAAAACCTATTACGATATATCAATCCTGTAGGTTTTTGTCAAGGATGCTAAACATGATCACACCTTGGTTTTTAGTCTCTATTGAGAGTTATGTATCTAATATTTGTAATTGCTTATGATTAGGTTAGATATGGACAGGAGTAGGATATTATATTACCAAAACCGATTTAGTGCAAAGTACAGGGCTGTGGTGAACTCATTTATTAATTTCCGAAGGCAAATTCAAGTGGGGCAGTGGTGATTAAGTGCCCGTGTAATGATTGCTCACAAATCGGACTCCCGGTTAGAGAAATAGGAGTGAAAACCCATGATTTTCGAATACTTAGGCTTGAAAACCACCCACCGGTGGTCCAAAATAGGAAACGGCCCCAGGAAAAATTGAAAACCTATACAAGCACAACAAACTAGGGTAAAGTAACTTGTAGAAATTGACGGTTTGCAAATCGGATTCCCGGTTAGAGAATTAGGAGCGAAAACCTATGATTTTTCAACACTTAGGCTCAAAAACTGCCCGCCAGAGGTCCAAAATGGGAAATAGCCCCTTAAAAATTGAAAACCTGTATGAACACATCACTTTAGAGTAGAGTTATTTGTAGGACCTGACAATTCTCAAATCAGACTCCTGATTAAAGAATTAGGGGCAAAAACCTATGACTTTCCAACACTTAGGCTTGAAAACCACCTGTTGGGGGTCCAAAATGGGAAACGGCCCCTAACAAAATTGAAAACCTATACAAGCACATCACTCTATGGTAGTGTGACTTGTAGGAACTAACGGTTCGCAAATAGGACTCCCAGTTAGAGAATTAGGAGCAAAAAACTATGATTTTCCAACACTTAGCTAAAAAACCGCCCGCCGGGGGTCCAAAACAGGAAATAGCCCCCAAAAAAATTGAAAACCTATACGAGCACATTGCTCTAGGGTAGAGTAACTTGTAGAAACTGACAATTTGCAAATCAGACTCCCAATTACAGAATTAGGAGCAAAAACCTATGATTTTAAACACTTAGGCTTAAAAACAGCCTGCCGAGGGTCCAAAACGGGAAAAAGCCCCTGGAAAATTGAAAACCTATATGAGCACATTGCTCTAGGGTAAAGTAACTTGTAGGAACTGATGGTTCACAAATCAAACTCCCAGTTAGAGAATTAGGAGCGAAAACCAATGATTTTTCAACACGTAGGCTCGAAAACTGACCACAGAGGGTCCAAAACTGGAAACGGCCCCCAAAAAATTTGAAAGCCTATATAAGCACATCGCTCTTGGTAGAGTAACTTGTAGGAACTAACAGTTCACAAATCGGACTCCTGGTTAGAGACTTAAGAACGAAAACCTATTATTTTCCAACACTTAAGCTCGAAAACCGCTCGCTGGGGGTCCAAAATGGGAAACAGCCCTCGAAAAAATTGAAAACCTACATGATTACATCTCTCTAGGGTAGAGTAAGTTGTAGGAATTGACAATTCACAAATCGGACTCCCGGCTAGAGAATTAGGAGTGAAAACCTATGATTTTCCAACACTTGGCTCGAAAACCGCCCGCCTAGGATTCAAAATGGGAAACAACCCTTGAAAAAATCAAAAACCTGTATGAGCACATCACTCTAGGGTAGAGTAACTTGTAGGAATTGACGGTTCGTAAATCAAACTCCCGGTTAGAGAATTAGATGCAAAATAGTTAGCCGAAATAACTTAGGAAAAGATTTTATATATATACATGGTTATCTTACATTTGTAATTTAATTCATTGAAAAGATTCTAATGTTGTTCTTGTCATTGCAGATTGATGGACGCTTTGGGGCTGATTGCAGACTTGTTTGGGTATTTTGTTATCTTCTTTGTTTATTTGTATTTGTATATCAGACATTTGTATAGGATTGTATTATTGATTGTAATATTTGTTATATGAGATGAATGATTCGATGAAAAATGGTGATGGTTATTTGTTTAGCCACTCTTGTATGTATGCATTTGTTATGTCGGATATAGGCATATGAATAGGTTTATGTTTGATACAAGTGCATGAACAAGTGTATAGGAAAATTATATTGAAAGAATAAATATTTCAGATTTTATGTTGAAATACTTTTGCCGATGAAAAATTGGATTTACTGATGTTCTAAAACATCAGTAAATATTTATTGTAAAATGAATAAATATTTTTATTGATGATTTAAAACGTCAGTAATTATTTGGTATTTACCGATGTTTTTTAACGTCGGTAAAAACTTAATAAAAAATTTAAAAAAAAAATGATTGTACCGAGATTTTTTTTCATCGGTAAATGTGAAAGAAAAGTTTTTAAAATTTTTAAAAAATGGGTTAATGATTTACCGACTTTTTTATAGCATTAGTAAAAGCAAAAAAAATTTTAATAAAATGAAATGAATGTACTGACATTTCCACAACATCGGTAAAAAAAATGAATTGAATCTACCGACGTTTTTTTAACGTCGTTAAAATTAAATTCAAAATGAATAAATAATTTACTGACGTTTTATTTACGCCAGTAAAAGTTAATTCATAATTTTAATAAATTTGATAAATTATGTACTGACATTAAAAGTCATCGGTAATTTCAAATTTTTCATCGGTGAAGACCAAGTTTTGGCCGGCGGAATTTATTTTTGTTGGTAAAATCTTTTATCCATGAACTTTTACTGTCGATCGGCCAACACAAATATTTTCATCAGTAAAGGTTATTACTGACGTTTTACCTTTTTTAATGATAAAAATTTTCATAGCTAAATATGTAAATTGTTGTAGTGCACAGTGGTACCTCAGGATATAGATGAGTAAAATGAGGATGATGTCTTTTGCTAGTCATCCTACATAGCATGTCATGAGAATCTTGTTTTTGTTTTACTAAGGAGTAGCCATGTTTGGGCTTATGGATATATCATGCCATCATCATTATGCTATTTTTGGAGTTATAGATTGATGGACAAGTTATTTTGGATTTTGTATCTATTTATCTATCGATTGTATATTATGGGCATGTTGATGGACTTTTGATAAAACTTTTCTATATAAAGGAATGAATGTTTTATTAGTGTTTACGGTGATTATAGGTGTACTTCACAAGTTTCCACTTCATTGTTGAATTAATTGATATGTGTTTTAAGGATCTTCCTCACATATACCTGTGGAATCACCCTTGTGACAGTTTGTACGTGTCTTGACATGGTACGGATTACCATGGGTTACATGTACTGCACCTCGGGATCCACTATAATTCCCCAATTATCGGGTTCGGGGAGTGATAAAAAGTGCAATGGCCAAATGCATAGAACAATAACGACCAAATAAAGCAATGGCCGATTGAACAGTGCAATAGCAGACTGAAGAGAATGAAAATAGAAACAACCAAATTTGCCAATGGTTGTTCTAGATCTAGTCAAATCTCTCTAAGGCAAATTTCTAATTGATTAGCATGATCCAAGGGAGGAAATCATAGTTGACAACCAAGCAAGAATTAAACAAAGAAAGATAGCTAACTGAACAAATGCATGAATGGCTATTCCCCTAAAAATCAGATTTTTACTTATTCTTCCCCTTTCCACTAATGGCTGGAGAAAACTTCCAAGCCTATAAATACCCCCCATGGACGACCTTCACAAGCATCAAGCATTGAGTATCAAGCAATAAGCATCAATCCATCAATTCTAAATCATCTCCAAGCAATTGAAGCTTCAACAGAGTTCGAAACATCCAGACTCAACCAACTAAGAACAAGGTACTTAAACTCTAAGAAAATGCAGAGAGAATTAAGAAAAGTATCTTAGTATTAGGAGGAGAAGCACTTGAAAACCAAAGTCTTTCAAGACTTTCTTTGTTTTCCTCACTTTGGACTTAAAGAAACATGTGGATTCAATCATGCTTGTGCTTTCGAACTAACACTTCGGTGTCCCGAAAAAGCAACATGACCATCGGCACTTCGCTTGGTTCAAAAACCCTGACTCCTCCAAACGGACCAAAAAAAATACAGTGATAGATTACAAGGATGTTTTGAATGATTTCAAAAAGAATAGAGAAGTTCTAGCCGATAGGGACACCTTGTGGTTATCGGCCATCCCTCCTTCTTCTTCTTTGATTTATTTCCTTTTTGATTTTAACTTTTGCCAAGTTGAGGTCATTCGAGACCAAATGGGGGAGTTGTATAAAAAAGAATCTAAAAAAACTTGCACCCAGGAGGCAAAGTGTTAAAACTTATGTAAAAATTCAACTTGGAAATGGAAAAATTATAAAAATACATCATTTTCATTCTCTTGTCTTTTTTGTGCTCCATTTAAGTAAATAAGTCAAGATACATACTGTGCTCACAATCCTATTTTTTTAAGCGAACACCCACACCTCCCTATGATTGGTGTACGTGGCCAAAAGTGGGTTCCATAAGTGGGCCCACAAATGATTTGGATCCCCACCTTCCCATAAATTAGTGTGGCCCTAGGTGAGCCTAGGGGCGAACCTATGCTTGCTTGTTTGGGGACTTCAACCACTCACAAATCAGAAAAACCCCCCCCCCCCCCCCCCATTAGGGCTATTTGGGCTAGCTAGCCCAACCCCCATGAAACAACACAAGTCAGGCCCTATGGAATAAATCTCTCTCTCTCTCTCTCTCCTCTTGACATTCTCAAATTGACAAAAGATAATCTCCTTTTATCCGGCATGCTTCACAATCTCTCTCCTTCTCTGTGTCAATTCTGAACATTTGTTTAGTGTTGTAGGGTTTGGTTTGTTAGGTTCTTTGTCTAAAAAATATTTCTCAAAAATGGTGAAGTTAGAAATGGGGGAATTTCTAAAAATCCTCCATCTTTTGAAAGTCCCATTTTTGAAATGGGTTCTCTTGAATTCTAAAAGATTCTTAAGCAATAAAGGGTTTTCCTAAAATATCTAACATTTCTAAAAATTAACATTATTGAAATTAGTTCTCTTGATGGAATCGGATTTAATTTCAACAAAAAAAAATCATACAAGAGACGGGGACAAGCAATGCATCTAATCTATCATTAATTATAAGGCAATTTTATTTAATTTTATGCAATATTTGGTTATTTGTGGTTGTAATTTGTGTTGGGGTTTTAGTAAAGAGTTTAAGATTGGGTTTTAGGAAGTAGTTTTGGTTTCAATTTAAACAAACAAATGAATGAATATTAAACAATGTTTTGTTTCAAAGATTAATTTCAATCAAAATGCCCAAATAGCACTGGGTCAATTCCATGAAGTCCTTCGTTAGTTATTATTTTCAACATATAGCATAGATTAATTTTTAATTGACTTTTCAAAGTTCTACCAAAAAAATCTTCTGAAGTGCCCAATCTCCAATTTTTCTACATGATAAATTAGAGACTTGAATTTTTTTTTTAATGATGAACCCACTAGCACTAGAAATTCAACAATACAATTTGATTCATAAATAAAAAAAAGAACTGAATATCTTTTTATTTTGGGGAAGATGCGAAACATGAATCAATTAACAAATCAGCTTTCATCATTTAGGAAATTTTCAACCTCTAAGTTTGTCTTAAGAAAATTCTCACTTCTCAATTTTTTCTAAATAAACCCTAGATTCCTTCATGATAACTCTTATGTTCAAAAGAGTGAATACAAATATAGTTGACTTGTTGCACATAGCTTTACCCAGGATCTTGATTTATTATGCTCTTCCAAAGATGAATAGAAATATATAACCACCTTGTTTTCTCCTTTTCATTAGATATAATGTGTAGAAAGTACAATAAAATAATGATTAACTTTCTTTCTTTGCTAATCGTTAGCCCCCTCAAAGAAAAATCCATTAGGCTTGCTTAAATTTCTTAGATGAGCATCATCATACCTTTGAGGATCGATCCAAATGTAAGCAATGATTTTCTGCGACTTGATTGAAAACCCTAATTTCATAAATCTATGAGTTACAGATGTGACTTTTAAATCCAATCTTATAAAAACTACAAGTTCACAGTTGTCTGCATGAGCAAGGCTTCTTTGGCATCTCTACTCTTTTTATTATAGACCCATCTAGAATAGAAGCATAAAAAAAAGGGCCATAAAAAAAAAAGAGGTTAGAATCAAAATGTGTGTTTGGTAATATAAGGCTCTATTTTAAATAGACTTTTTAAAATGAATGGTTGAAAGTTTTTTTACAAATTTTTCAAGATCTACAAAGTATCAAGCTTTGATATTCGACCCCAATGCCATATTCATCCTTCCAATCCGATCTAACGATTTACACTTGTGTTTGAGGCGTACAATTTAAAAAAAAAAGCAAATAGTTCACGTTGTTTAGCAAATATCTCAATATTAGCGATGATCCAATGGCTAAAATTTGGTCTCGTAATGATCATTGACTTTATAAACATTTTTAACGATTTAGATCATGATTTATTATCTAAAAATAATAATAAAAAATAAAAAGGGACTACCAATGGAATAATCCAAATTGGGTCCCGTTCCATCATTAGTTGAAAGTTTTCACATATTTCTCGAGATCCACATGCAATCAAGACTTGAAAATCAAACCCATATCTGTGTTAACTGTTCCAAGCATTTCCAACGGTTTGGATCTTGTGCTTGGAGCCCACGGAATTTTTTAAGAAAAATCCAATGGCTCACTTTTTTGGCATATATCTCAAAACTGGTGATGATCCAACGGCTGGAATTTGTATAGATGATTGTTTGATCTTGTGCACATTTCCAATGGTTTAGATCTTCATTTATCCTCTCGGATTTGAAGAAAAATAAAAAAATTTGGGTATGAGGACCCCAAAAGTACTGTAGAAGCGCCTTTTATTTTTTACCTTTTATTTTGAGGAGCTCAGATGGTTTGGGCATGTTGAGCATAACCAATAATGGCACCGGTAAGAAAAAGTTTGGCTATACAGGTGGATGGCTCATTAAGAGGTAGGGGTAGGCCGAAGAAAATATTGATAGAGGTCATTGAATCAGATTTGAAGAAATTTAACTTATCTAAGGATTTGGCTCAAAATAGAACAAAATGGAGAAATAGAATTCATGTAGCCGACCCCAACATAGTTAGGATAAGGCTTTGATGATGATGATGGTGATGATATTTTAAGGAGCTCAAATTTGGGGCTTTTGATTTTAAGAGGTTTTTATTCTACTTGTCTAAAGATAGTAGAGAATAAAATCACAAGCCAAATGCTCTTAATTTTCAAAACTCTATATATTTTCCACATTTAGACAATAGAGGCAAAATATAGTGATGCCAAACATGGGCTAAGTTAAGGTTTAAAAATCTAAAGTTTTCGAAATCAAACAAAGATTTAAGAGTGATATATGGTAAATCAAAAACTTGCAATAATTAAAAGTGCAGAGAAATTAATAAAGAAAAATATATCAGAGCATTCAGAATCCATTAAGTCAAATCATGCAATTAATCTATTCTTTTTGTGTCAAAATAACTCAAATTAGAAACAACTCAATGTTTTTTATCGAGAAGATTTGTCTATAGCATAAACCGGATTTAATTAAAGTGAAAGTCCAAGATCTCCTTCACCTTATAAAAGAATGAAAAACCATAATCATTGCATATCAAACTAAGTATAAACTATCAAAGAAAGTATAGTTTTAAGTATAATCTATCAAAGTAAGCATAGATAATCAAATTTATTTCATTAAGAACATAAAAAGAGGTTTTGCCTTAGGCATGAATACATATCTATTATCCTAATAAAGCATTCAGTCAAGACACAAACAAGGAAAAAAAAATAGACAATCACATAACTTCAAAGAAAGATCTACTTAACTTCATCATTCTGCTCTAGTCTAGAAATCTAGCCAGCCATTGAACAGAACTTTAAGAATATCTTCATTAAAATCATCAAGTCTTTACAATGATTCTCTCAGAAATTCTCTCTTCTAGTCCTAAGGGCCAATTCTTTAACTAGAATTCACAGAATTCATGTCTGGGGAATTCTGAAGCTCTTAGATATAGTGGAATTCCTAGATGTTCCTTTGTACTTGAGCATCCAGGAATTCCAACAAAAAGTGAATGAGGTAGAATTCTAAAATTCCCAAAGGTTAATTGAGTCCTTTCAAGTGGTGGAATTCAGAAATTCTTGCAAATGTATATGGAATTTGAAAATGCCACCTAACAAGCCATCACATCCCAAAAACTTCAACATGCCAAAAACCCATAAAAAAATTCTTCGAAAGAAAAAGGGCCTAAGTATCTAGAATAAGGCTCCAAAAATTCCTTAAAAATAAAAAGGGAAGTGATGGAGAAAGAAGAAGTGGAGAAGAGAGAGAGAGAGGGGTGGTGGACGTCCAAGGAAGCATGGGATGTACCCCCCACCCTGTGGCTCCTTTTATGTTATTTGTAAACCTAGCTTCTTTTTGTGGTTTGTTGATAAAGTTCTGAGCCAGTGGGAGACTTGGTGGTTAAGTTAGGTGGTGATAGGATTAGCTTGGGTTCTCCCTACAAATAGAGTTCATGGTTGAAGAGGGCTTTGCCTATTTTGTGGTTCCACTTGAGATGTGTAGCAATTTATCTTCAACAGTGTAGATTTTATTTGCAATCCTATCTAAAAAGGTACATGAAATTTCTCGGGCCGGTAAGTTCATCAGTTTAGCTCCAATTTGTGCAATCTTGGGCTCCATGGACGTCTACTCTGAAAGAGATTTTCAACGGTAACTAAATTTTGCCAATCGGAAAGTTGGGCTGAAAGTTATGACTATTTTAAGATATGTTGTCCTAAGAAAAATGGGATTAGCTTTTAAATCTTGAATTGCAATGGACTCTATCTCTTCACAACTTCTAGATTTGAAAAATGATTATTCAAACTCTTCATCTTTAATCTCCCACCATAATTATTTTCTTTGAATTATCCTAGAGTTGATTCGAATTATTTCAACTATGTAGCTAATATGTATTCTACCATGTTGGACATCTCTCTTGCATGAATGGCGGCCCCACAAGAGGTCTTTTACTTCAATTAGGACTCTTCATCCAATAAGATGATTTCACCTCTCCTACTTTGAGCGGCCTTCACATGTGTGAAACCACATGTTTGTGTGTGTGGGTCCACTTAGTGAATTCTTCTTCTATCTTCTTTCTTGTTTCTTTTTAGTTCTAAATTAGCAATGTGGGTGCCAAAGTAACTGAAGTGGGTCCTAGAATTCTCATTCCCTATGCATACTAACTCAAACAGTGAAGTAGTGAAAAGTCCTAATCGAAATGGGACCCCTCCAAAAAGAGTCATAATCCAACTAGGATTCTTTGAAAAAATGGAAGATTGCATAAAATGTTGAAATGATGAAGGGAATGTGTATGATTTGCATGAATTCTCAACTTTGAGGTACAAAGGCATGAAATGATAAAATTCAATGAAAAATAATGCATTTGTTAGAATAGGGAGAGAGAGAGCTCTTATTCATTAGATCTGTGTGTACATAATGGGGGGAGGAGGATCTTATTTATAGAATAAGATTGCTTCCTCCTCAAGCAACCCAATAGGGAAAAACCCTAACCCTAAGTAATCCCCTTATCTCATGTGGGTCCCAATGTGGGCATCCACCTATGATAATAACATCTTATAACACTCCCCCTTGGATGACCACCATTCAATGACAGTTGCCTCATTAAAACCTTGCAAAGGAAAAACCCAGTGGGATAAAAACCAAAGCGAAGGAAAAAGAGTACAACTTTCGACAGGATCATTGATTTGGTGTTGGACGTGCATAATGCTGCCTCGTTAAAACCTTAACTAGGAAAACCCAATGGGACAAAACCTAGAGAAGGAAAAAGAGTATAGCGCACATATGTCCTGGGTAGCATACTTCAGGATGCCTCCCCCTGATTGACTACTCCCCCTGATGATAACATCTTTGTACATAATTCAGCATGTCAATCTCGTATACAATTTCTAAAATACTGAGTTTTGGCAAAACTTCGTAAACTGATCAGCTAGGTTGTTGCTTGAACGAACTTGCTTGACTTCAATCTTGTTATCCTTCTGAAGCTCATGAGTGAAGAGGAACTTTGGTGTAATGTGTTTCGTCTTGTCATCTTTAATGTATCATTCTTGAATCTGTTGAATACATGCCCCATTGTCTTCGCAAATAATGCTCGAGGTACCTGTATTAAGAGACGATTGACAAGAACTACGAATATGCTGAGTTAAAGATTTTCGCCATACACATTTCCCATTGGCTTAAAATCTCAGCATAGTTAGAATAAGTAGCTATCAATAGTCAATTTAGTAGAATATCAAAAATAATGATGGCAACCATTAAGAAACATACAACATGTCATAACATTTGTATAATACCAATCCAAAGCTTGGTGCAAAACTATATATGGGAAGCATATTTATAAAGAATGAAAATCTCATTAGAACTTCTCTCGATCTGCAGGCCGAGATACAATAGTCAATAGTTTTCTCGAGCTCTTCTGGAGTCTCGATTAGATTTATGTTATTTACATAAACTTCTACTATTATAAATCCATTTAAGGATTGTATAAAGAT
The DNA here is from genome assembly GCA_037013555.1 of Sextonia rubra. Classification (NCBI taxonomy): domain Eukaryota; kingdom Viridiplantae; phylum Streptophyta; class Magnoliopsida; order Laurales; family Lauraceae; genus Sextonia; species Sextonia rubra. Next base: position 15,504,361 of record JASUAD010000008.1, read on the forward strand.
AAACAGGCAAATGGGATTGTTTTCATACTCTTCCTTAGATAAATACCCACTAAGACGATTGTACCATATTCTTCTGGAATACTTCAAGTTGTACAATGAACGTCTTACTGATATTGAGTACGTACTCTCTTACTTTGCTTCAGGCAAAGCAAATCCTTCTGGGATTTTCATATATATGTCTGTGTATGTTTTCAATCCCAAGTTTCTACGGGAAACCTTGTATCACAAGTTTGCCTTTCGTTCATTTTCTTTACAAACACCCTTTGTAACCTACAGGGTTAACACCTTTTGGGGTTTGTACTATAGGTTCATATATACCACTTCTATTGAGAGACTGCAATTCCTCAATGGCATCTCTCTATTTTGGCCAATATATTCTTTGTCGACATTCATTTATAGAACATGGTTCGTATCCCAATCATCATTCTCATTTTTCCTTGATATTTGAGTAGCTACCGCATATACAAATGCGTCATCGATGATAATTTCATTTATATCCCATCTCTCTCTTGAATAATTATAAAGTATAGAGATCTCTTTATTTATTGGGTACCCATTGCCTCTTCAGGGGCTTCCAGAGTCTCTTCTGGGACTCATGTCTCTTCCGGGACATTAATTTCTTCAGGAAATTTGGAGAGAGTGGATTTTATCATAAACTCTTCGGGAGTATACCTCTTCTGGAGTATGATTGGGATATAATTGCTCATTTCTCCTCTTCTGGGGAGCTGAGTCCTTGAAACCTATAAGTCTACCATGCTTCTGGCATGTGTAGATTTATTTGCTGCCATATTTGGACTTTGTTCTTCATGAACATTAATTCGTACTTGTCCTACAGGGACATTAATTCGTGCTTGTGTGTTCATAGCCGATACATGTGACCTAGTCACTTTTGCTGCATCATTAAAAGCATCAAGGAATTCATTTGTAATTAAGTGCACAATTCTCCGTACTTGATTCTCACATTGTGAAGTACATAAATCTAGATGAGATTGAGTGGAAGTATTCCACATTAATTCTCGCCGTTCTTCAGGAACGGATTGTTCTTCAGGAACAAAGTGTTCTTCAGGAACTCTCTTATCTCCCCCTAACGGCGAGAAGACTGTCTCATCAAGATGACAATCAGCAAAAACGAACAATGAATATATCGTCTGTCATTGGGTCTAAATATCCATTAATTAGGGTGAAGTATAACCAACATAGGGTCTACGTTGTAGGCTCATGCAAGTCACAAACCTACGATATCAAGCCTTATAAATTTAATAACATGCTTAAGGATGTGTATCCTAGGTTTAATAATATGTGCTAATGGGCGGGATTAGATAGGTTCACAAATGTCACACAATATCCTTTGCGAAAAGGATGGTCAATAAATGGTACTCTAAGGAGTACGTAACAGAAGTATCAATAATTTACCAGAGCATAAGACCCCTAGAATAACAAGCTTCTGGCTTAACTTTGTCGTTTTGCTCATAATCGAATATGATTCGATTTTTAAAGATTGTCTTGTAATATAGCCTTGAAATATAAGGAGAATGCACTTGGCTTTTCTAGTATCAGCTTCTGGCTGTCAATACTAGTAATGATGTGCAAATACCATTAGGTAGACTCTTCAGGAGCATTTAAATATTTGTATGGATACAGCAATGATCGATGCCGTGCACGAATGAAATACTAACTCAGAGAAAAACTTCTGGTTTTTTCAATGTAGTGTGTTTTGTTGCACTGTCTACTGGACAGATATTATTCTCAGCTTCATGCATTTGAAGAGCCATAGAGCAAGTAATAATAAACTCGCATAACTAGGTAATCGCATTGCAAAAATAAAAGTAAAAACAACTAAACAATTCAGCATTCAAAGCAAATATAACATAATATACGGGGGATTAAAAATAAGTCCTAGCATTCAACAAAATATCTAAGAACTGAACTCAATGTTCAAACTCATAAAAGTAGTTGTAGGTCTTCCAGACCATGCTTGGTGGTTCGCCCAATTTCGAAACAAAATGCCTTTTCAATCACCTCTCCTGGGGTGGTTTATTTCATCTCTACGAGAGAACATATTATATCTACCTCTTCTGGAGGGATTTTAATTGACTAATCTGGCATTTATTTCAAGCATTGGGTGTATGACCATCTGCTGGTGATCATCCTTGTCTAATGGGGATATAATGGCGCGGAAAATAAGAGCGTATGCCATATCCTTCAGGGATATTTTATTTCTGACTTTGATAGTATCACCAAGCCTTTTAGAGTGTGTTAAGATCGATTTACTAATAACAATCAAACAAAAATAGAACTTCGGGTTCTCAATATCCGATGACAAAATATAATAAAGAATTGGCCAATCAGAAAGTTAGAACTTCGGGTTCTCAACTGATGAATCAGAACTTCTAGTTCTGTCAATACTTCAGGCTAGTGATAGAACTTCAGGTTCTTAGAACTACTGGTTCTATCAAAACTTCAGGTTTGAATCACAACTTCTGATTCTATCAAAACTTCAGGTTTGAATCACAACTTCTGATTCTATCAAAACTTCAGGTTTGATTTCATGGCCGTTGTATCGATCTACACTACTTTGAATCTTTAGAAATCAAAGCTCCAAGTTTGATTATGAATATGAATCTTCAAGTTCATATTCCAAACCTTAGAACTTCTGGTTCCAGATAATGTATGGATCTTTCCGTACGAGTTAGAACTTCAGGTTTTAGGTTAGGATAATTCATGGATCTTCAGGTCCGAGTTAGAACTTCTGGTTCTAAATTAAAATAACATACAGAACTGCATGTTCAGATTATTTATTCGATATAGAACTTCTAGTTCTAAGTATCATATGAAACTTCGAATACGTATTGTAGATCTGAAAACTTCTGGTTTCAGAGTAAAATAAACAACGGATCTTCTGGTCCGGAATCGACGGATCTTCTGGTCCGGATTCAAATGAACTTCTGGTTCATAGATTAAAATAATTTACGGAACTTCAAGTCCGAATTATTGATTCCATATAGAACTTCTGGTTCTAAATATCGTATGGAACTCCGGGTTCCAATTTCTTGCATAGAACTTCTGGTTCTATTTATGATTCATGATTTTTAATTCTATCATGATCTCTTTTCGATAAAAGAAAATGAATAATCATCACAAAATTAAATGATAAATATTTGCAGATCTAAAAGAATAAAGATAAATGCAAACTAATAAGAGATCATAAAATATGGATAAATTACTTAACCTTTGAATCATCCTCGTTTTGGCGCCAATGTGTAGATCTGCTCACGAGCTTTCCATAGGCGCAAACGGATCTCAAATCGGACTTCGGATCGTCAAGATATCGCAGAAACAAGTTTCTGCCATCGATCTGGTCATTTGCCTTTGACCGTACAGCTAGCTGATGCATGCTGACGTCAGCAGCTGACTCAAGGCCTGGATTGCTCTAAACTGTTTCAGGTTGACCTGACCCGACCTGAACAACACTGCTTGAACTATTGGGTTCTGCAAAGCGGGTCAGGTCTGAACTGACCCAAACTCGACCTGCAATCCTGTCTCATGGCTGGGCTCCCTGTAACAGGTCAAGTCAACCCGACCTGATCTTGACCTGAACCTTTCTCCTATCATCTTCCTCGCTACAGGATTGGGTTCTACAATAGAACCCAGTGACCACCTGCGCTACCTCTGCAGCGGTGAAATAGGGGGCGACCAACGAGGTCCGACAGCGTCCGACGGCAGCGGCTTCCCCGGCAACAGCAACTACTGCTGATCCAATGGTCATGGAAGCCGATTGATCCGACCAGACCAGATCGGATCTGGCAGCGCCACTGCCAGATGGCGGAGGGGCCGAAGCCGTGGATGAGGACTAAGGGCGGTTTCGGAGGAGTGGGGGCCGCTTGGGGGATCCAGCAGTGGATGGTGGTTTGGGCATCGATTTGGATGGTTTTGGGGTGGAGTCCGGCGGAGTAGTACTGACAATGGTCTTGAAATCATGAAAAAGGGTCGAGGGCATTTGGGCTGGGGCCGTAGTCAGCGGTGAGGAGTAAATAGGCTGCAACAGCAGTGACGCCGATCGTGGTTCGTCGTACAAGCTTGTCTGTCTTTGGATCCATCCTCTCTCTCTCTCTCTCTCTTCCAAATCCTAAAACCCCCATACCAGAAGTGAGAACTGGCTTTGTTCTGGCGGTGAGGGTTGTGAAAGGATTGTGATGGCGACTGTGAGGGTTGGTGGTGAAAGTGAAGTGTGATGGATCTGTGGGGGTGTCGTGCAGATGTGAAGAGAGAACAGAAGAGTAGTACAATGATCGTGTGCAGTGCAGTCGTGCTGATAACGTGTTAGAATAGGGTGAGAGAGAGCTCTTATTCATTAGATCTGTGTGTACATAATGGGGGGAGGAGGATCTTATTTATAGAATAAGATTGCTTCCTCCTCAAGCAACCCAATAGGGAAAAACCCTAACCCTAAGTAATCCCCTTATCTCATGTGGGTCCCAATGTGGGCATCCACCTATGATAATAACATCTTATAACAGCATTTAAGCTAATTAAGTCCAGAATCCAACATGAAATGATGCAGTTATGATGCAATTTTATGGACTTAATAGTTGCATCACTAATCACAAAAAGGATAAGAGAAATACTAAAATATGCATTTAAACTTGAAAAGAAAAAGGGCATCATACCATTTTTTTTTTAACTAAAAAGACACAAGAGAGGAAGAGAGGATGCTCTGCTACATGGTTCCATTTGTGATCTTATAATTTGATGGGGAAACCAGACACAATAATGCAACTAATTACACTATCACTATCGATGGACACTTTAGATAAAGGAAAATTTTCTAAGATTTGGTTATAATTATTTTGCAAAAATTAAAATTTCTCTCCTTAATTAGATGTTAGTGAAATCATTTATTACTTTTTGGAATACATCTATATATAATATATTATATGTTTTATTTCTTTTCTTTTTTTTTTTTTTTTTTGCAAGGAGGAATAGAGGAACTCACTTAAGCATTCCTCTAATTTTCCTAATTAGCTAAGCTGGATAAATGAAACAAGTGGAATGAGAAGTCATGAGTTTAAAAAAATGTAACTCCATGCTGAAGCTTTTCTAGTGGGGCCTGAAATAAACACTCTTCCACTCTATGGGTATCCCAAGATTTTACCCAATAAAGAAGTTCGTCTCACCATAAGATTGATCATTTGATTAAAAGTATAATTGACAAATTATTATGCATATTTATCGTCACATTTTTATCAAATAATCAATTTAAGATGAGACAACTCCTATTGGGTGAATTCTAGGGATACTCATAGACTCAAAGGGAATTTAGTTCAAATAGATCAAATTTTCAATAGATAGACCGTACTATCTTAACTCTTCAGAGTGCCTCAGTGCTTCTACGTTGACATTAAATTCAAATATGTGAACTTTTATGTGATGCCCATTTCATTATGTCCACTAAGAGGTGATGGTGTGGTCTATAACTGAGCATAATCTTATGATTTGACTATGAGATGCTTACACGGGGATTGATCAGTCAAAAAGGCATAAGGCCTTTGGAACACCTAAAGTCATAGAACTTACCTTGGCGATGTCGAAATCTACAATTGAAAATGCCTGCAAGAGAAAATACTTCTAATTTTGACCATCTATTTAAGGACTTCAAAGTTGAACAGCTTTATGAAAGTAATTTCACCCAACTAAAGATAAAATGAGTTAAATGGAAATGGAAATGGAAATGTCCTAGATTATCTGATCATTGCTAAATTTTTTAGCCACCTGTAATTAGAACTAGGATATTTCAATCACACCCTTCTTCGGTTAATTGAAGTACATCATCACTGTGTCTATGATGCTAGAAAATTGAGAGGTGCACCAAACACTCAAATCTAAATTTTTTGTTATGAGATTTTTTTTGGCATGATTTAGAAGTTTAAGTGACGTGATTATTAGTGGGTCTTGGAGTGCTTGCACAAAAAATCTTTATTGTATTGAGAAGACAAATAAGAAAGAAATAATAAAAAAAAGTGAAAAAAAATCTCAATATCATTACATTCCATTCAGATAGAAGTGCTCATGGACCGAGCCAGCCCGAGCCGGATTTGGGCCTAGCCCTCTTTAGGCACAGCTTGGATAATAAATAGGGCCTGTGTAATAATTGGGCTTGGCTTTAATTAAGTGATAAAAAACCCAAAGCCTTGCATGGCCTGGCTGGTGTAAGGAATTCATGTAAATTAATTCTTTTGGTGCTAACAATTGCTTGAATGCCCACAAAATTGATAAATGCAAACCCAGACCGAGTGATTAAATGAGCTGGCTCGAGCCTAACTTTCACAGCATGTGTCAGGTTTGGGCTAAGCCTAGGCCGGTGATTCTAAAGTTGGGACGAGCCTCAATATGCCTAAGCCCGGCCCATGAACAAACCTACTTTCTGTTAGAAGGTAAAAGATGAAAAATTCACCAACACTCCTATCAAGCATTGTGGGAACATGTGTTCAGATTGTAGGATGCAAGTCTTAATTATGATGCTCTATCCCTCTAGTTGTTCCTTCAAAGGCCTTCAATGTCGCATTTTGGATAGTATCAAAGGGCCTAGCTTGGGTTGTCTATAGCCTACCATCAATATTTGTAGGGTCAGTCTGCGATGGGCCAAATCACTCAAAGGGCCTACATTATTTAGGCCCTTACCCTACTCTCAAGCACCAGGGCTCATGATCACAAAACGAGGAAACCATTATTTTTTTACAGTAGTATTAAATATTGAATGTCAACCAAGCATTATCTGCTCTAACCTTTATTGCAGAGAGATCACTAAGAAAATGTTGGGAGAGTAGAAGCTTTCTCTAAAAAATTGCTTTTGTTAGACAAAACATACATACTTTGGTGACTTGGGTTCTAAACATCCCTTTTTTTTTTGTAAAAGAAAGAAAATGATTGAAGAATTTGTTCTAGCTTACATCCTTTGAAAAAAAAAATATCACGTACCAAATCATTTAAACAAAGTTTTGTCTTCAAAATTTAAACCATTTGCATTCATCTACCTATTATGAATTGACATTAGTTTCGATAAACACTAATGACTAACAATGGTCTTGGATTTTAGTCAAAAAAATAAATGCACTTAAAAAATTACTATTATTTAGACTTTAAGAAATTGGGAATTATAATAATCTAATTAAAAGGAGTTTTGATGGGATCCAGTGCTTCAGTGCTGGTATGAATGGTTCACAAAGAATGTTTAATAAGGTATCAAAGCCAACTAGTCACGAGTTCAAATCCTAAGAGGAATGACTCAACGCTAAAAAAATGTGTCACTAAAAGTGTGCCTAATAATCTCCACCTGAGGGGGAGTGCTCAAAAGTGAACTTCAACCAATGGAAGTATTGAAAAGTATTTGTTCCGCCTCTACTAACAACTTGAGGTTTTAGTATGATTGGTTAGCAAAGAAGATTTAATATTGTAACATTAAGTAGAAACCACACTACCAAAGAGGCATTCACAAAGAAACAATGAACCATAAAAGGAGCGGGGACTCTATTTGCAATCAAAGTGTTTGTGGATGATGACATGCTTGAGTATCTTATGAAGGTAAACACTTCAAAGGAAGCAAAAGATTTGTATGCCAAACTATTTGCCAAGAAGACAAAACTCATTGTGGACAAAGTATGTTACCAATGTGGAAGACTAGGACACATTGTAAGGGATTGCAAAGTGAAGATAGTAGTCATTGAAAAAAATTCAACTGTAGAAGACTCGAGGCAAGGAGGAGCCAACGAGCATAGGGAGCCACTGAGGAGGATGGTTGGGACCTAGAGGTGAGTTTCACCACCACCAGCGAAAACATTGGAATCTTTTAGTATGCACTAAGATCAATAGTTTATAATATTCATGCTACTGTGTCTTTAGATCCTTTAGAGCTTAAAGATGAAGCACAAAATGTGTTCAAGAAAAAGGAATCGACATTGGAAGATATATATTGATTAATCAGGGATTGACTCAAATCTTAAGGGGGCATTAGATTCTGAGGGGCCTGGTAGATCATGTGTTGGATATTTTCAAGGAAAAAGAATCAGAAGAAATGGCGGAAGATTATGATGGAACTGGATCAAATCCACAAGAGATGGTTAGTGAAACAGTTCCAAAAGTTGTTTTTTTTTTAACGTTTCAAAGACTCATCCAGATGTAGAACTAATCACACATGGGATCAAGGAGTGGGAAAATACAGGGCGTAATCAGATTGCATCCTTCATTAGGGATGAGACATGGGATATGGTCATATGTCCTAATGTTGCGAGGTAGTTGATGCATGTGGGTCAACAACAAAAAAAGTCAGTCCAGTGAGACCAGTTCTTTACACAACATGATTGAAAGCAAAGTGATTCAACCATTAGTACGATAAAATGATAGTTGGTTCACCAAATATCCTTCAAGCTTCATGCGCATACTAACTACCTTCATAAATTGGTTGGCATCCCAAATCAACTTATAGAGGAAAAGCGTATTCTTATTAATAGGAGTACACCTTTTTTTACGATAGCAAGAATATATATATAAATAATATAAAAACATAAATAAGAGACAATAAAACTTGAAGAAAGAGATAGACAACAATCGTGCAACATTTATTGCTATACATTAAGTATAATACACTATTTTAATAATTAAATCAAGTATGTGTGTGTATTGGTTGTTATGATATTTTGTAATGGGTATGAGGATATAAAATCACCTTTATATTATCATTTTATTACTGTAAGTGATTGTTATATGGGCACTTTGTTTAAACTTACCTATATAAATATATACTATATAAAATAAAGAAAAGTAAAAGGGCCAGGTGTAGGGCTGGGCTGGGCTAGTATTGTCCAAGTCCGGCCCTTAAATTCCAGGGCCTACAAAAAATTCTCCAAGCCTGGCCTAAAGGTTATTTTCTTTCATTTTTTTTTTTTTTTGGAAACAGAAGCCACCATTTTATGGGCTTTTAAGTGCCCGACAGAGCCAAGCCCCCTATCTCAGGCCCAAAATGATGGGCCTAGGTTTGGAGCAAAACAATCCCTAAAAATGGACTTTGAATGAGCATTCCAATTGTGTATATATATAATGGAAAATCAGACAACATTCCAGCCTAGTCCCTACAAACACATTTTGAAAATCATGGAATATGGTTCTTAAAAGGCCACATCCAAAGCTATGTGAGATAGAATGTGAACCTTACGGGTGGCCCTCAAGGATATTCAATTTTCTTGATAAGCAAAATATAGTTCCAAAGTTGGCTTAAAAGTGATTTATGGTATTTATTGTTTGTCATTTTCTACTTATGGCTTGAGCTGGGTACGAGCCTCTTTCACTATGCCCCATATAAGGCTTTTAATTAACAACAATTGGAGTTTCACAATTTAAGCATGTGGCATGAATATCAAGCCAATAGTAAATTTGGGCTTTAACAAGCTTAGAACTAGTCAATTTGGATTGACCCATTATGATATTTGCCGATTGGTCCCATGGTTTTCATGGATAAAGCAATTAAAAGTTTTAAGGGACTTCGGTCATAGGTCCCTATATATTTTCCCACACTAGGATTAGTATAAGGACTAAATTTTTCCTACATTGGGTTCCTAAGTTAACAAAACCACTTTACATTGACAAAAATGACTCTCCTTACTTATTTACCCTCACTACACCAAAATTGGGAATCAGGAACGTTGATTTGGAGCTGTTTTGAGCCATTTCTAATTAAAACGGTTTCCAACTGTTTCATCATCATCATCATTATCATTAAAACCTTATCCCAACCATGTTAGGGTCAATTACATGAATTTTATTTTTCCATTCCATTCTATTTTGAGCCAAATTCTTAGATAAGTTAAACTTCTTTAAATCTAATTCAATGACCTCCATCAATGTTTTCTTCACCCTACCCCTACCTCTTGATAGGCCATCCACCTATATAGCTAAACTTTTTCTCATCGGTGCCATTACCTGCCTATACTTAATATGCCCAAACCATCTTAAACAGGTTTATCTAATTTTATCCCCTATTGGTGCTACCCCTAAATGCTCTCAAAAGGGCTCATTTCTAATTTTATCTTTCCTAACTTTACCACACATCCACCAAAGCATTCTCATCTCCGCCACATCCATCTTATGTATATACATCTTCTTAATTCACCAATATTCTGCTCCATATGTCCTAATTGATCTAGCCACTGTCCTATAAAATTTGCCCTTCAATTTCATTGGCATTCGTCTGTCACAAAGCACTCCAGAAGCTAGTCTCTACTTCAGCCATCTAGCTTTTATTCTATGCTCCAAATCTTCATCAATCTCCCCATCCTTACTAATCATCGAGCCCAAATACTAAAAAGAATCTCTACGTGGTATCTCATGCGTTTCAATATTGATAGTGGTTTCAACACTTTGTATATAACCATTGAAGTTGCAATCCATATACTTTGTCTTTGTAAAACTTTTTTTAAAGCCTCTAAATTCTAATGTCCTCTGCCATCTCTCGAGTTTTGCATTTACACCATCTCTTGATTCATCTACCAAATACTATATATATGCAAACAACATACACCATGATACTTTTTCTTGAATATGCATAGTTAACTCATTTATAATTAATACAAAAAGATAAGGGCTTAAGGCTGATCCATAATACAAACCTATAGTCACGGGGAATCCCCATTTTTCCACATGTGGTTCTCACATTTGTTATGCTCCTTCATACATATCCTTAAAATTTTCAATGTAACCTTTAGGGACATTCCTTTTCTTCAAAACCTACTAAATTAAATCCATCGGTACCCTATCATAGGCTTTTTCTAAATCAATAAAGACCATGTGCAAATTATTCATCTTTGCTCAATATTTCCCATTAATTGCCTAAGTGAAAAGATAGCTTCTGTAGTTGACCTCTCTGACATAAAACCATATTGATTTTCAGCAATCTTGGTCTTCCGTCTAACTCTTTGCTCCTTTACTCTCTCCCATAACTTCATAGTATGACTTATAAGTTTAATCCCTCGAATGTTTATACAATTTTGTATATCTCCCTTATTCTTATATACATGTATTACAATGTTTTTTCTCTATTCATCCGGCATTTTCTTTGTCACAAGTATCTTATTAAATAGTCTACATAACCAACTCAACCCAACCTCTCCTAAGCACTTCCATATCTTTATCAGAATATCATCTAGGCCTGTATATTTTCCTGTCTTCATTCGCTTTAATGCTTCCTTCACTTCCACCCCTCTAATTCTATAAAGAAAAGTATTCTCTAGTAATGAAGTATCCTCTCTAGTTCTTCTATTCCCCATATGTTCTTCATTTAAATATTTGCTAAAATATTTTTTCCACCTTTGTTTAATATTGTTGTCTTCCACCAGAACATTTTCCTTATTGTACTTGATACATTTGACATTATCTAAGTCCCTGCTTTTCTTTTCTCTTATTTTTGCGAGCTTAAATAATATCTTTCTCTCCTTCTTTTGTTCCTAACCTATTATAGAGGTCATCGTGTACTTTGAACTTTGTACTACTTACTACTTTCTTAGCTTCTTTCTTTGCTTTCTTATATAGCTTAAAATTTTTCATACTCTTAGTCCCCTGCCAAACTTTATAGCAATGTCTTTTCTCTCGAATAACTTCTTGAACCTCCACACTCCACCATCATATTTTTTTATTAACATGTCTCTTTCCTTTTGATTATCCAAGTACCTCCTTTGCAACCTTCCTAATGCAATTAGCCATTTGATTCAACATTACTGTAGTTTCTCTTTTAAGATTCCATTCTCCCTTCTCAATCATTTTGTCCTTAAATATATTTTCTCTTTCCCCTTCAAGCCTCTCTACCTTGTTTTAGGGCCCATTTTGTTTATTACCACTCTCTTTCTACTTCTAATGCAAATATCTAAAATTCCGAGCCTATGTTGCGTGGTCAAACTCTCTCCTAGGATAACCTTGCAATCTTTATAAGTCAATCGGTCCTGTTTTCTAACTAGAAAAATGTCTATCTGACTCCAATTACTCCCACTTTTATAGGTAATTAAATACTCATCTCTCTTTTTAAAGTATTTGCTACTACAAAATTAAATGCCACTACAAAGTCCAATATAGTGTTTCTAAATTCATTCTTTTCTCCAAATCTTTGCCCTCCATGCACTCTCTTATATCCTCTATTATATCTTTCTATATGCCCGTTTAAGTCCCCTTCAAGGAAAATATTATCACTATTTGAGATTTCTCGCATTAAATCATCTATCTCCTCCCAAAACTGTCTTTTCACACTTTTCTTTAGTCTTATTTGGGGAGCATATGTGCTGATGATATGGATTCTGTCTTCCTCTAGCACTAATTTAATTCCTATAATTCTATCACTAAACCTCTTTACCCTCACAATTTTCTCTTTCAAATCCTTATTTACAACTATACCCACTCCATTTCTTGTATTATTCTTTCTTGCATAGAAAAGTTTATACCTATCTATGGGCTCCTTAGCTTTATTACCTTTCCACCTTGTCTCCTGTATACAAGCCACACTAATTCTTCTTCGTTTCATTACCTCAACCGACTCCATGCTCTTACCTGTCAAGGTTCCCATATTCCAAGTAGCAAGCCTAATTTTTCTATTCTTCTTCTTTTTCTCATGGATTAACTTCTTTAACCGCACTAGCCCGACTCATGCGATAGCCCTTACACACTTTTCACTGTAGCTGGGTAACACTGCAAAAGTGTCACTTAAAGCAGAGAACACCTTAGCCTTATCACGAAATATTGTTATCTCAAAATTCAAAGTTTGGTTGTAACAAAGTTTTACCACTGGCTGTTAACCTATCTAATGCAAACCTCTTCTTTTACCCGAGCTTGGGACCAGCAGCAAAAACTGGTGGAATTTCCAACCATGTCAAATTTAAAACCATATGTAATGTAAAAGGTTGAAACTAAAGCCATTTTATTCCATTCCCTTCCCAAATCTAAAATGTCCCTCCAGTTGTTTCTATTTCGTTCCCTCGGGAAATCCTCTTTGGCTCTGGCTTCCCAAACCTAAAACACCTTTTCAATCCAATGCGTCCTCCCTCTCATCCAATCCAATGCTTTTTATTTATGTCCCCTTTCAATCGTGATGACTTTCAAGTGTTTGTGAAAATTCCTCAGAGGAGTCTGTTGGTCACGAACTCTCTCTCTCTTTCTCACATTTTTACAAACACTTCATCTACTTCATTTCTTTGGACCTTTCAAGAGTTTCTGTAAGCATGGCTCTTGCTCTTTGGTTGTTTTGGTTGTTCTTTGATTTGATTTTGGTGCTTGATTTGTCAATTGAGGAGGAAAGACAAGGAGATGAAACAAATGGCTCTTGTGAGCACGTACGGATTGGTGTTTCCCTTGAGAATGGATTTTGACAAGTAAATCCTTTTTAGGTTCATATGAATCTCCAACTTGAAAGAGTTTTTTCTTTTTTTTTTCAATTGGGCTTTGAAATATGTGATTTGATTGGGTGTTTCTGCTACTCTATGGGGCAGATTGGTAGTTTGGTTTTTGGAAACCTTTTTACCTATTTATTGTAGAAAAGCTAAAATGGGCTAGATTGGAATAGAAACCGTAGATGGAAAATGCAAGTCGTCATCATCATCATCATCATCAAAGCCTTATCCCAACCATGTTGGGATCAGCTACATGAATTCTGTTTCTCCATTCCATTCTATTTTAAGCCAAATCCTTAGATAAATTAAACTTCTTCAAATCTGATTTAATGACTTCCATTAATGTTTTCTTCGCCCTACCCCTACCTCTTGATGAGCCATCCACTTAGATAGCCAAACTTTTTCTCAACTGTGCCATTACTGGCCCACGCTCAATATGCTCAAACTATCTTAAAGGGGTTTCTCTAATTTTATCCCCTACTAGTGCTACCCCTAAATGCTCTCGAAAGCGCTCATTTCTAATTTTCTCTTTCCTAGTTTTATCACATATCCATATAAGCATTCTCATCTCCGCCGCATCTATCTTATGTATATACGTCTTCTTAATTAACCCACATTCTGCTCTATATGTCATAGCTCATCTAGCCACTGTCCTGTAAAATTTGCCCTTCAATTTCGTTGGCATTCGTTTGTCACAAAGTACTCCAAAAGCTAGTCTCTACTTAAGCTGCCCAGCTTTTATCCTATGCTCAACATCTTAGTCAATCTCCCTATCCTTACTAATCATCGAGCTTAAATACCAGAAAGAATCCCTACGTGGTATCTCATGGGTTTCAATTTTGACAGTAGTTTCAACACTTTGTATATGCATTTGTACCTTTCATTTCTTGCTTGTAGAATTGTATGAGTTGGTCCCTACAACAAATAAATGGAAGCTGATGTTTTTAGGAGCCTTATTATTGAGGGTGGCTATAAGTATATGAACCAGGGGTCTAAGACTTCTTTATCTTTAGCTTTAAGTCGTGTATGTGAGTATGCTTCATTTTCATTCATTTTTTTAGTATACTTATTTTATCTAATTCTCTGCTAGCTTCTGCACTATTTTTCAAAACTCACTTATTCTTATGGTTTGGAAGCACTCGATCGTTGTAGGTGCTAGAAGATTTTAGGGCTTGAAATCTTCTCATTTTGTTATTGGGAAATTTCCTATGGGAAAGGCTATATTCTCTTTTTTTTGTTTGTTTGTTTATTGATTTGGGTGTTTTTCTCCTCTCGTTGATGAATGAATAAATATAGTAATTATTTGATTCCATATTATTAAAAATTTCTTACCTAGATTTCATATTTTTGAAAATCTCTAACACTCACATGGGTGAGAATGTAATGGAAGGGTGATAGAGTAAGATAATAGATTTACAATTAAAATTGAGTGCCAGTCATTGTATCCCCAAGACCCAAACAAGCCTAATACTTACCCAACCTGCCTAAGGGGGATCTTGTTTCAGAGCCACAACTAAAATAATTTGCATTATTTCAACAAGAGCCACAACAAAAATAAAAGAGGGGCCGGGCCACATCAAATAGATCATTTAAATTGTTAGTTAGACTTTCTTTTTAATTGATCTTGATTGCCTTCTTTGCCAGCTAGTGACTGTATAGGCAGAACTTATGTCTAGTCAGTGTGAAAGTGATTATATAAGTAGCACTTATATCTAGCTAGTACAAGGCTATGAAATTATAGGATCTGAGGCTTTTGCAAAAATGAAATGCTTTTTAGGCACTTGACACCATAAGGGCCAATACTGGTGACTCAGGACCATGGAGTTGATTTTCTCAGGAAAAACTCTTTCTACTCATGGAAGCTTGATGGCTCAGATGAGACTGACTTGAAAAATGTTATAGGTGTAGAGGTAAATGTCACTTGAAAATGAAATCTTTAAGGTTCATTTACTACAAGGTTTTCTCACTCCATGTCTTATAAATCATTAGCGGTTTTGGTTCTTATTATATTAGCACATATTAAAAGAAAAAAAAAATCTTATACATGTTTTTTATTCGAACAAGGGCTCCTAAAGAGAAATGTGCCTATCTAGGACTAGTTGAATGTGTAAATCGTGATCTCTTACAATCATATCCTTTCTGCTAATGTATTTGGAGTGAATGATATTTTAAGATGTTTTTCTTTTTTAGTTTGTATAAAATAGGTTGTAGTCAAAACTAAAGGCCTCAACGGTAAGAAGATTAGACACCATCTGAACTCATGATTGGACACCTCCTCAGTATATTAAAGTGCTATTGCACCATATACTATTGTGCAGATTGTTAGCATAGTGTAAGCATTGGATGTAACATTATTAGAGATTTAGCAAGGAGCTATAGTAGTTTGATTGAATTGCTTACTCTATTGTTCTTATGAATGCAGATCACCTATTATGTTTGGTGACTAGAGACTGTAAGTAACTATGGCTCATGGTATTCTTTAAACTTTTGACTTGCAAGGAGCTCCCGAAAACTACAATGCTCTCTTGGCAATTCATGTTGCTATTAAGCGAAAACAGAGTCTGGACATTATAGTTGGGAAGGTACATAAACCACCTAGTCCTTTATCATGACAAATCCATTTACTTTGATATATTTTTGGAATGATCCATGTTTTTGGAATTTAGAGATTACTAATTATTAATATACTTTTTTTTAGTTGATTGGATTTCATATGTGATTTTGGTTTCACAGCATGGTATTTAATATTGACTTGAATGAAGTGTATGTATGAAAGGCAAAGGAATCACCTGGTGTCATTTATTAACATTCTTCATTTCTATTCTCAGGATATGAGGAGTGCCCAGAGTAACTTTTTGTTATTGTTAAACTTGCAGGATATTTGGCTAAGGAAAGCAGTACTAAATTGGCAGCTGAAAATCCATTCCTTTATTCCACTTTCTTGTTGGACATCTAGTTTAAATCTGTGCACTTTAAGAACATTAGTTACTGGTTCTTAAGAATATCTTCTTGTGCTCCCTAAGAAAATATGCATTCTTTTTTGCCATAAATAACCATCCTATTGACTTTTTAAAAGCCCTGCAGCTCTCTGACTCTATTTGATCTTTGCAGTACTGATATGAACAAGATTCTTATGGCAACAACACTTCCACGAATGGAGCTCACTGACCAAAGCAAAGCTACCCTTGGAGATATACAACTACAAGACCATGAAACAGTCTATAAAACATGGATATGCAGGTTGAAACAAATATCCATATCCTGTTTGAAGTTTCTCTAGATAGTAAATAAAGTACTTTAAACTAATCTTAACCTAATCAATTTTTTAACAATAAATAGGAAGCATTATCCCCCGGCATTGGAAGAAAGCACCGTTTCTGTCACGATTTCCCCCTTGTGTGGAATAAGCTCACATTGAGTTTTCAGGGAGACTCCCACTAAATCTTTGTAGCTCTTTTGTCACTGAACAGGCCCAGCAATTATTTCAGAGAGATGCCCAACAACTACACCAGAAGCTTTGGAAAGTGTAAAAGCAGCTCTTGCAAGTAGTGAAATTGAGCACGAGGCTAAAACTAAAAAGAAAGCAACACCTTGCAAAGCCGCCGGGCAAGATTGGGATGATCCAACTCTTGCAGAGTGCCCGGAAAGTAATTATCTTACCTTTTCAAAAGCAAAAAAAAGTTCTAGTGGCTCTACTGATATGGATGAAAATGAAAATAGGTTCCCATATACCTGAAGGATTCAAATTGAAAAAACCAGGCATTGGTCCAAATATTTAGACTCAATTTAGTATGGTCTGGGTTTGTTTCCTCTACGTAGACCCCAAATAAAATTCAAATCCAGGTTCAGTTACCCATGGACTTCCATAAGATAGGGCTAGTGCCTTGTGAAAAATACCAACATCTCTCCTTTCTTCTAATCTTTCTTATCTTACTCAGAAACTTAAAAATGGCGATTCTCTATTATAGAGGAAGATGGTAGGTTGTGGGGGAATGGTGTTTGGTAAAGTTTTTAAATGAATAACTATATATTTTTTCCCTTTTATATTAGCAAGTTCTAAGAAAGCTTGTGGATGATGCTTCAAAGTTTTTAAATGAGAATGTCACAAAAGCTTGTGGATCTCTACCATAGTCATCATATAAGTTAGAGATTAAGTTTGAGCACTGACATGTAATGGATTTTATGATGGGGTATGCAAGTTTTATGGTACCATGTCTTGTATATTGCTTATGGCATTCAATGCCTTTGTTATCATAATGAAATATAATTTCTATGAAGTGTATGGGAATGCTATATTTTGGAATGCTACAAAATTATTTCTATTTTACATTTCAGAAAGGTTACAATCCTTTTAAAATTGGAAATAATTGTTCATAAACTATATTTTATTATTTCAAAATAAAAAGTTTAGAATGATCTAAAATTATCATAGAGTTTAAATAGAATGGAATGGAGAAACAGAATTCATATAACCGACCTCAACATAGTTGGGATAAGGCTTTGATGATGATGATGATGTTAGAAATAAAATTTTGGAACGGTTAAAACAGTCCTAAAAAACAACTGGAATGATTCAAAACCATTCCAAAAGTAAAAATAGGAATGGTTTTGACCCAACTGGAATAGTTCAAAATCATTTTAAAAGTAAAAAAAAAAAACAGTTTTGAACCAACTGGAATGGTTTAGAACCATTCCAAAAGTAAAATTAGGAACGAGTTTTGACCCAACTAGAACGGTTCAGAACTGTTCCAAAAGTAAACACTGGAACGGTTTTGAGCCACTCCAGATTTTCAGCAACAGGCCATTCTAGAACGGTTTAGACCTGATCCAGATACCATTAGGAACAGTTCAAAACCGTTCTAGATGATAGTTTTTGGTGTAGTGCCCAAAGCCTTCACACCAGCAGCTTATCCACAGCCCCAAACATCACCGTCTCCGCCTCTAGCTCCACTCCACCCTTCTCAAAACAACCTCCGACTCCACTCCACTCCACCCTCCTCAAAAACGGCCTCACCGCCTCCGACCATCCCGTCCAAACCATCCTCCTCCTCATGTACGCCCAATCATCCTCCTTTCTACCCGATGCACGCCGCCTGTTCGACAAAATTCACCAACAGGATTCTACCCTCGAGAAAATCTTTTTCTCTTGGGCTGCCATGGTTGGTGGGTTGATAATGCATGAGTTCGCCAAAGATGGATTACATTTCTTGGAGAGAATGGAGGAGGAAGATGGACTACAAGGTAGTGCTTCTTAGGGTGTTAACAACTTGTAGACAACAATTTCAGCTATTGAATCTCCTCTCTCTCTCTCTTTTTCTTTTTTTAATTTCTTGGTTCATCAATATGGCCAAACAGATAAAATTGATCTACTCACCATGACAAACAAATAAAATTGATGTTTTCTTTCAATAGAAAAAATTGTTTTCGTTTTCAAATAAATCAAATATTTTAACTTTTTCAAACAGATCAAATCTATTTTTTTCCATTGATATGATGTAGTCTCTCTCTCTCTCTCTCCCTCATGAAAACATACACATTCCCCTTTGAAGAAAATGCCTAGCCCGTAATGCGTAATAAACTCTGCATGAATTCTACACAAATGCACATATATGAACGCAAAACAGGAACAGTCAACTAACTATTCTAAATATTTATATTAGTGATTCAGATAAAAACCATGTATCAAGCATGTTATAGTATGTACAGACAAGGCTTTTAGAGTGTCAAAAGTACAAGGTTTCAAAAGAGAAAAAGAAAAAAGAAAAAAGAAAAAAGAAAAAAAATATTCGGTGTAAACAAGGATGAGGAGGCAAGGTTTTATTATGCTGCCTCTACAAATCCAACCCTTAACTTGCCATAGTCGACACCGTGTGTTAAACACCCATGAAGACATCGCCAAGGATCTTGCATGGATGTAGATATGCAACATGACATACATGACATACCCTTCTACACTTTATAAATAGAATGATCTACAACATTCAATTGTGAGAATGAAAGACATAGTATAACCATTAACCTAGAAACAATGTGAATCATGATGGTAATAGTAGCACATACAAGAGAGGGCTGTTGTGATTTTGACATCACCCATTGTGCACATCCATGAATCACAAGATCAACACGAAGCAACAAGCCACACACAAGAAGAGACACGAGATTTACATGGTTCACCCAAACAGGGCTACACCCATGAGCACAGAGACGATCATCTTCACTATCACAAGTAAAGTACAGAGACTCTCACTTCTCTCACATCATCTCACCTACATGGTGTGGGAACACCACGGGCAAGAGTGCTCTCACCTCTCTTCAACTGCACAAGATCTAGGGTTACAAACTATACATATATATAATCTCCGCTTTCTTGGCCACCAAGAAAACCCTGATACAATTACCAAAATACCCTTGACCTTAAACCAGTCCCTGCCTAACCCAGTGGACTCATCCTACTAAACCGAAATACAAGACATATACCCAACAATCTCCATCTTGGCTTGAATTCAGCACAACTCGAACCACCAGGAGATAAAACCGGCAATGTCTTCACGTACCTTGATTAATGGTACGTCACTGCACCAACGATGCAGTCTTCTTCAACATTTTGATTTGTTGAACCAGCACATGAACTTTGAGCAAAATTCATCTCATCAAACTACGCCTCGAACTTAAAGCTCGAAACCATTGACGAATCTGAGTGATATCATGAATCACTCACCATCCTGCCCCATCTTCAACATCACTGTGAAGATCCAATCACCACAAGCATGCAAGCAAAACAGATCGGGAATACAAGTCCAGATGACTTCATAATTGCAGAAACCTCTGCCTCCGAGCGGTCAAAAAACTCCATTTGAGCCGGCCTCCGATCAATCAAACACATGTTTGACAACTGCTGACACATCAGCTCCTCCTTGCTGCTTTTCCGACTTTGGCAAGATGAACAACATCACATGTGATCCAGAAAGTATGTGAACCCCAAAAGAACAACTTCGTTTCAATCAGCAAACCCTTTGCAACTAGGCTGGCGACTCCTATTATTTGGTTTGCAACAACAATCAGGTCAAGTAGACCCGATTCTAGCCTGAGTCCACATTTGTTCAAATCTCCTTCAGATTTCTGCATCAAGTTGTAGATCTCATCAACACGAGCACACTGGAAGAAACGGATCTGAAATCCGAGTTTGGATGCCTCCGATATTATAGAAAAAAGGAAAAGAGAAAGAACAAGAAGAACAAACAATCCACACAATAGACACCAGATTTACGTGATTCACCCGATGTGGGTTACGTCCATGGAGATTTAAACCTGTTCCACTATTGTTTAGAGATCACACACAAGAAGAACAATCCTCTTCTTGTGATTACAAGAGTATACCACTCTCTTAGGGTTCTTCTCTGCAGAAAACCAACTCTTTCTTTCTCACACCATACAGAATAAAACAGAAGCCCTAATTTATAAAAAAAACCCTGAGCAGTAACAACCGTCGGATCTGCCCTTATAACAAATGGTCCAGATTAAACCGACATATTACATAATTACCCCAAATCAAGCTTTACCAACCCATCAAGGGCCACAAGGATGAGGTACATCAAAAGCCATGAATCCACTAATGCACTAAGCTAGCAGCCCCTTCACCTACCTTAAGGATGTCCTGTTCACCAGAATTCGAAGCAGCAAAAGTGAAAGCATTCCATTACGAAAAGCCAAAAGCACTACTGGCATTACAAAAAAATCATCTATCTCAATTTCAAAAGAAGATTTTATCTGCTGGACTTCCCGAACAAATAGATCACATCTCTTCAATTCTAAGGCATAGATTTTATTTATTCGAGAAAGCTAATAGATAAATTTTACCTGTTTTGAGGAAGCTAATAGTTAAAATCTTGGTTTTTAGTGTTTCCCCTCTCTTTTGATTCCAACATATAAATTTTATCCATTTTTTTTAGGCTATGGGGTTCATTCTCCCTCTATCTCTTCGTCTGTCTTTATTTTCAACAGATAAGATCTTATCAAACAGATGAAAAATCTGTTGGTATTTTATTTGTTGAGTTCACATTGGTGGGTTCAACAAATTTTATCTGTTGCTTTAAATAGAAATATACCAAACAAACAAAAAAATTTTCGAAAGTCAATAAGCAACATGAATCTTGTTTTGTAGATCTCGAAAAAAGGATTCCAAATATATGTACTTTATTGCAAACAAATAAATGTAGTGAAAGTTAAAGAATTTTAAAGTTTGTGAAAAAAAAAGTTCAAGCAACATTACTTTTCTTGAAGGTCAATAGAATTACAACAACAAAAGAGTATTTTACTACAATATTTGTCCTTATCACCAATAAAAAGACCTAATGCAATACTAAAATATTTCAGTTTGACTTCGTGGATTAAAAAATGTAATTGGATCTAATCTAGTATAAAATTATTTACAAAAACCGACCCCTAAATATCCCTATTTTTAAACCATATTTGAATAAATATAGAAAGATATTTAATTGAATTTTAGAAGATACTTTTTAGGGAAAGAGTTGGACCTACTCAAAGTTCTCACATTTGGACAACAAATTCATTACTCTCTTCAATGGGGTCCACTTATGAAAAATTCAAACCGATCAAAACTAATAGTCTCAACATTTTCCAACCGTGCTAAGGCCCATACAAGTCTCTTATGTGTTTTATTATGGCTTGTATGATTTTTTTTTTCCTTTTGAAGCTCGGTCCTCCTTTCCTAGTTGTGAAGTAATTAAATTTTGGCACGAGTAAAACATTACAAATAAATTAATAAATAACTACTAAACAAGTCACTGACATGCATCAAAGGGATAAAAGTGTCATTTCACACTCCACTTGCGCATTCTTATTAGGGTCTATATGAAACTAGTCAAAGCAAGGACATATTACTAAATACTACAACTGCAAGCCACCTCTCAAGTCGACAAGAAAAATTAGGTTAGTATTTACACAAAAAAGAAAAAAAAAAGTCATACAAATTTAGTGCGTTTGTTAGCCTTGTAAATGGTGGGAGGCCACAACCGGCTCCATATCCCATTCTCCTTCCCCAGTTTTTTAGTAGTCACCGAGAAGTCCCTTTCGCAAGCCCAAGTTTTATGACTGAATTCTTAAGGAATAAGGACTAATGATGGCAACTGGTTGGACTTGGTATGCATTAGCCGCCTAGATGCTATAAACCCAACTTAGCCAAATCCACTCCATGGGAAATGCTAGTCCGGTTGAGTCTCACTTTATTCTTTAAAAATATAAAAATACTATTCTTGATTGTATTTTTTAATCAATGCCCACCACCACTAGTGACAAATGGTGGCCACCGTACTGGCGTGTCAATGTCAGCTCACAGAAATGCCATACCGACCCCCACTGGCATATAATCCATCCCAAACCCTCCCTGACGTTGATGGATTTCAAATGCTTAAATTAAAACCAGTGCCACGAACTTTCACTAAATCCAATACCCGCCCTAGCGGGCCCTACTTGGCTACTTGTGATGTATCGGGTCAGGTCAGGGCAAGTAGATTAAATACCATATTAAAAATGAAAAATATTAAATACTAATTTTATTAACATTCAGGAGAAAAAGTAAAAATATGAAAAATAAAGAATTTTATGGCATATCAACTCATGCAACACAAAGGAGGGTCATTCTCGCTTGAGGATGACTTTAAAACGGTTTTGTGGTTTGGGAAAGCACCACATGAAAAAAAATTTAAGAACATTAGTGTTAGTGGACACTAAAAAAAAAAAAAAAGCGGAAAATGACATCTCTGTTACAGTTACGATTCTTCAAAAGCTGTCTTGGTTTTTATATTATGAAATGTGTTATGCATCCAAAAGAGAAGGATAAAATGATTAGTAGGAAGAAGAATCTGAAGTTGGAGAAACAAATATGGCGTTGCATATCGAATAGAGGGGATAAAGCAGTCCTTCTCTTAATGCATATAAGAAAAATTTTTTCATTGGACATAGAAAGCTAAGTTTATGGGGTATAATTAAGATCTCTTTATCTAATTGGCTATATTCATTTGAGGGATATCATTTTTACATTTTGAATCACTAATAAGCTTTGCAATTAAAAGATATAATGGCCAGTCATGGTAGAAAGATAAACCCAATCAATTCTGCTAAAACATCATGAAACATTTACCAAACCCGTCCTTGATAGAAGTAGATTGGGTGGGATCAAGTCCCCATTACCCCATTTTAATTCGGCCCATTGCCACTGTTACTAAAAAAGATTTATGCGGGAAATATTACTAAATAGTATGCATACAAATCTCAAACCTGCAGTGTCGAATGGGATGGCGGTAAGGCACCCAAAACCCGAACCCACCGACCAACCCACTACCATCTAACAGGGCCCTACGTATAACCAACTTTGTTCGCAGTTCTGATACAAAAACCACACAAAAGGGTAGAGGTAAGCGATAAACAACTTTAACACCTTACATGTCAAAAACAATGATTCCATACAATACTCAAACATTGTGCAGTGAAATAGATTAATATCATAAGATCAAAGTAAGTTAATGACATGTAACTTAAAAGTTCAAATCGACCAAACACTCATTGAAGCTCATTATAATTATCAACTAAAAACATTATCCTGATTATTGAACTATAATGTTCTAAATCCCAGACAGTATATAAAATAGGACCACATTTAGCATTACCTTATTAAATCATCACAACATTCATATGCATGTATCTAATATGAAAGAGAAAGACTATAGACTCCAATATGGGGAAAACATACTAATCAGCATAGAAAGGGCGGTTAATCGTCACTTTCATTTTGTAGGAGCATCTGTACCACTTGGCTCATGGTGGGCCTTGCATCTTTGTCCTCCTCCACACAATAGAGGGCCACCCTAACAAGGAGGTCCATCTTAACCACATCATAAGCACTATCTACCTTTGGGTCCATGATATCTTCAATATTCCCTAGCCTCCCATCCGTTTTAGACATCATCTCCCTCACCCATGTCACCAAGTTCTTGCACCCCAATCCTTCTCCCAAGTCATCATCAGATCCAGACGATCGCTTTCCAGTCACCATCTCTAACAAGACGATGCCATAGCTGTAGACATCAACCTTTGATGTAATGGGTTGATTCAAGATCCAGTCTGGTGCCATGTACCCCCTTGTCCCTCTCATCCTCGAGAAGCTTGAGGCATCAATACCACGTCTATCTCGAAGCTTAGACAAACCAAAATCGGATACCTTTGGTTGATAATCTTTGTCTAAGAGTATGTTTTGAGGCTTAATGTCACAATGTAGTACCCACTCTAGGCACTCCTCATGTAAATAAGCTAGGCCTTTCGCGGTGCCAACTGCAATCTCAAACCGCTTCTCCCAGTCAAGAGTTTTGGAGGAGAGATTCTCAGCCAGCGATCCATGCTCCATGTACTCAAACACCAAAAGTCTGTGCTCCTTCTCAGTACAATATCCCCACATTTGAATCAGGTTCATGTGATTGACTCTCCCAATTATGCTTACTTCAGCAAGAAACTCTGCTTCTCCCTGATTAACTCCTTCGAGTCGCTTGACGGCGGCTACTCGCTCATCCATTAGCTTAGCTTTGTATACTACTCCGCCATCTCCCCTTCCAATCTCAGCGCTAAAATTCTTTGTGGCCTTCTTTAGCTCCGCATAGGTAAATTTCCTAAATCCAATTGTGGTAAGCATATACCCTTCGTCGATTAAGCTTGGGCCTTTGTTTCTCAAAAACAAGTACCAACTTCCAATGACTATGCAGATCAGCTCCGTACCACCCATCACAGCAACAAACCCCAATAGGTATTTTATGGAGCTGTTCATTAGTTTTCGAGTATGTACTCTGCCCAACTCCACGTGAGAGTTAGGGTTACAGTTCAACGGGGTCGTCTCCAGTCCGCCGGCATCTGTAATGGTCAAACTTCTGGGCACTTTAACGTAGTTCGTCACCCCCGCCAAGGACGAGGACAGGATACCATTAAGCAACAAGATCTTCAGATAACAGATGCCAGTACCAGTCGTTTTATACAAGAAAGCCTTACAAGAACACAACTCCAAGCACATGTTCTCACAGTCTCGTAGAGAGACACTTAAAGTGAAGTTGTAATCATAGCCATAGAAATCGGTACTAGGGAGAGGAATAAATGTCGATTCAAGCGGGTCACAAGAAATTTCAAATATGGGCTCACAGCCCTGAGACCAATCTGTGTCATCTTTCAACTTGAATCCAGGGGGGCATGAGCATCTTATCCAGTCGGGTGAATAGGCACATAAACTGTTAGGTCCACACCGGCCATGGATGGTGCATATGTCTGAGATGGCTTGCCAAGAGATATCCCAGTTTCCAATTCTCTCATCAAGGCTGTAAAGTCGAAGGTTCCCGTCAAAATCCATGGTAAGCCTTCTTATGGGTCCTAATCGGAAATCTGATGCAAAGAACTCCATGTAATCACTGGATTGGAAATGGCCAAGCAAATCGAACATTGCGATCCTACTTGTGTTGTAATTTGCTCGCCCAAGCTGCCAGGCTGCTTTGCTAGGATTTGGCCAATAAACGCTCGTTATCTCGAGACGACTATGGTAAAGGCGTAGAACATTGTCGTTGTCAAAGAAGAAAGAGTAAAATCCAGAGGAGTAATTAGTCCTGCTTTGTGATGCAACAAGCTTTGATTTGCCAGTGAGTGGTTGTTGAGGAAGAAGAGTGTCTGTAGGGAAATCGAAGCTTTGCCAGAGAATGATGTTTTCAGAGGTTTGGAGCACAAGATTACCTGTGTTAAGAAGAAGCAACTTCACTGGAGAAGTAGAAGTGGTATTGGTAGTCCAAAGAATGGATCGCCCTGCATCTGTCAACACAAGATTGCCATCTTTTCGCAATGAAAGAGTAGAGTGCCTTCCATTAACAGGTTGATCTCGGTTTGCCATCCAAACAGGTGTGAATTTTGCAGGTTTGGTAAACCATATAGTGAAACAATAGGCATTGTGGCCGACACTGTAGAATCCTGCCGAGAATTGACCGTCCATTGAAACGATAACATCGCCTGATCTCTCGACAGAGAGCGATGATCCGGCGCTTAGGTACTCATGTGTTGCAGAGATTGAAAGGTATAAGTTTGTAGAGTACAGGAACAAGAAAGGAATCATGATTTGGAAAAGCTTTGGATGATACATGGTTCACAGAGGGGCTGGG
The DNA here is from genome assembly GCA_037013555.1 of Sextonia rubra. Classification (NCBI taxonomy): domain Eukaryota; kingdom Viridiplantae; phylum Streptophyta; class Magnoliopsida; order Laurales; family Lauraceae; genus Sextonia; species Sextonia rubra. Next base: position 15,530,972 of record JASUAD010000008.1, read on the forward strand.
TTGGTGCAAGCAGCAGGCGAATAGGAAGATCCCAATTGCCTTTAATCAAATGGTCAACTTTTTATCTTTACGCTGTGTTGTCAATCATTTTGCAAATGGGCGGTTGAATTGGTGGAAACGACGGACATAGGCACGCAGTGTTTTGTCTGTAGGCATGAATTCGTGGAAGCCACTTGTTAGAAAATGGTAGAAGCAAGGGTCATCGTCGGCCAGGACCACGCCGAGCCCACGAAGGTGTTACCCGAGCCCCACTATAGGCTTTACCCAAGGGCCTCAGTTTTTGACAGATCAAGCGGGCCAGGTTTCGTCTGAAAAGTTTAAGATCAAGCTCACCCATAGGCTAGGTGGACTAAGCGGGTGGTTGGAATTTGTTTATCATTTAATAACATCATTTTAACTTAACATTTTTTAAAAAAATGAAAAATTAAACACAAACTTTATTTAGGTTGCATCACTACAAAAATTTTAATACACTATAAACCAAAAATAAATAAATAAATAAATTACGTCACAACATTTGTTAAATGATAATCCAATAATAATATTTATACTAGTCAAATAATTATTTATAAATCATTACACAAGTTCGCAGGTTGACGGGGAGGGAGTTGTTGGCGGGTTGTCAAGCTAGGCTAAGCTTTAATCTCTAAGCCTAAACCCAGCCAAAATACTATTCACGTTGGGCTAGCCCGCACTTCGAGCGGGCTTGAAACGAGCAACATGCCTACAAGAAAAATGATGACCCGTAGTTAAAAGCGACTTGACTTAAACTTATGGTGAATGAGGCTCTAGCATCTAGGCCCATTGATCTCCAGTAGTACATAGATTTTACGTTTTTGTTTTCGGTAAGCAATACGTTGATTTTAGTTAATATCTATAGTATTATAATCTATAATGGAATATATATATATAATAGAATATTAACTAAAATCTATAGTATTATAATCTATAATGGAATATATATATATATAATAGAATATTACTATGCATCCTTCCTTCACCATGTAGTAAAGGATAATGACGCAGCTTTCTGTCTTTATATATAAAGATTATTCTTTTTCATGATACCATAAATGACTTTTCTTTTTTTGTGCATGAATTTTTGCAAATGTGCATTTGTTTTTATATACACACACATAGAGAGGAAGGAATTCTAACGAGCGCCCCACATTAAAAATGCTTCCTTTTCGGCCCTTTTTTTTTCATGGGGCCCATGTTGATTCAATATAGTCTTTTCATATACACTTCCCCCCATGAATGATCATTAGTCCAAGTTTGACACTCATCCAATATGTTTTCATTGTTGCATTGAAATCATGATAAAAATGATGCTTCTGAACAATTAAATTTTAGAGTCACAGATCAAAAGGTTAAAATTATTTATAAATTCAAGAATTTGCATATAAGTAAGCCTCATATGGATCCTCACATCCAATGGACTTCCATGATTATCATGCTCTTCAGTGGGCTCCAATAAGGGAGGGCATTTTTTCTTAAAAAACACTAAGGCACTATGTAGTGCTGGACAAGATTCATGTGCATATATCGCTCACCTTTTTTTTTTCTCGTGAGAACTCTAGGTGGAGCCCATCTATCACCTAATTCAAATATTGCAATACATATGAGACCCCTTAATAGTCACACACCCCAAGTTTAGATCAATCCAATTTTACTAGTCCGTTGGATTGACTATGCGTCAATCCGAATGAAATGGATCTGTGGGCCACAGATGAAGGGGTTAGGGATATGTGGTTAGGGCCATACTTGATATTTAGGGTAGTATCACATGGATCTTCCCCCCTGGTTGAGTCCACAATGAGCTCCACAAAGGAATATGCATTATCTCTCCTTGAGGGACATATAAATACGAAGATTCCACTATATAAGTAATCTTCAAGTGAGAACATTTATCATCCAATCTAGATTTTGTAATAGACAAGGACCCCATTATAGTCACACGCCCCAAGTTTTGGTTAAATTCGAATTTACTGGACCATTGGATTGACTATGCAATAATTTGAATGAACTAGATTTATGTTATGGGCCACCAATGAAAGTGTTAGAGGGATATGATTTAAGCCAAACTTGATATTTGAAGTAGTCTCACATAGATTTTTCTATCCTCCTTTATCTCATTTTCAAATGGGATCAACAAGTGGGGCCGATAAAAATTCTCACAGTAGCTGTGTGAAAACACTTCTCATAGGATTAAAGCCTTATATATACATACATATATATATAGTAGTCATTCAATACACCCATTGTACGCTAGATATTGTGCACACCTCGACATGAGGCCCCACTCGGTACTGGGTCCAGGGGGATTGAAAGATCTCTCTGGGCCTCTTTTCTATGGAAAAAATTAGCATCATCTCTTACCCCTATCATCTTTATTTGGGCCTTATAATTTTCAATTGTATACGGTCCATTCAAATGTATGTGCAGTCGTTCCAACGATCCAATCTATTTGGATGGGACCCAAACCTTGAGACAGGTGCAAATCAGGGGAGTTGCGTGCGTGTGGTCTACTTGGATGGGCCATCCAGTGGGCCCCACCGTAGGTGCACACCTAATAACTGGTGTGCGTGTGTGTGTCTATATAGAAATTATCCTACTGGGTCTCACTTAGTGGGACTTTGTAGGGGGGGATGTTCTAAAAGATTCAAATGAGACCACCTTAGATATCAAATTTGAAGTCAATATGATGCTCCTTATCGCTTTTTCTGTGGCCCATAATTTTGATGGCTGTATATTAAAAGAAAAGATAGACCATCAATCCAATTGTACATCACTTTGGATTGATGCAAACTCATGAGATCGATGGCATTCAAGAGAGGGGTGTCTGGTTCATTTAAATGAATCATAAGTCCATTCAAATTAGTGCAAACCCATATATTGATGACCATGAAGGGGGTATTGTCGATTCAGATGGATCATAAGTGAGCTCGATTGGGTTGTATGTAATGAAGGAAAATACATATTGGATGTAAAGGATGATTTGTTATCTAAGACATACACAGACATATATATATAAATAAGAGAAAAGGTACTGTCTTATGGTCCTTATAAACCATTTCTCATCGTTTTGGGTAGTGAGGCCCGTGTTGCGAGTTATCCAAATGGATTACACCCATGACTCCTGAAAATTGCACACCACCACCAATTTTTAGTCCTATTCAAATATATTGGACCATTAGATTGCTGTATTTTCATTTGAATATGAGTGTGCAGTCGATCTAACGGAATAAATCTATTCGGATGAGACCTAAAATTAAAAGACGTGAGTAACTTACGAGGGTCATGTGTATGATCTAATTGAATGGCTCGCAATGTGAGCCCCATTACCAAAATGGTGAGGAATGGTCCATAAGGACCATTTCTCTCTCTCTCTCTCTATATGCATCCATATACACGTCTTAATGTATACATGCTTATGGGAATGTTTAAAATATATATTTTGCTCCTTCGCCTAGCTTAGTGCCCAAGAGCGACTGCCTAATTCTACCCTCCTTCGAAGTACAGTGAGAGGGTTAGTCATATCCACACATTTATATGATGCTTTTAAAATGGCTTTTGCATCGATGAAATGCCTTTAACAGACTTGGGTCTTGATTAGTCTCTGGTCTTTCTTTTCGTGTTTTTTTTACCTTCCATTCTATGTTTTTAATCTGGTTTGTGATGAACTTGGCCTTCTAAAAAAACAAAAGGTTAAGTACGTGCACACCACGTTTGTTGGTAGGCAGACAAAAGTGCGTGTCACCTATAAGTGCGTGTACCATCGGTGACTTGCCCCACTAAGGTGAATTTACCTTCTAAGGCAATCCATCACACACTTCCCGTGCTCGGAAGGAGTGAACCCATAGTGGGCCAATCTAAAGAAAATACTAGTGACCCGGAATGATCATGCATCTTACTTGTAAGATGTCCTTAAATTTTACTTTAAGGTGAGCTAATCCCACCATAAAATTAGACATATCTTGAAAACATGATGTATAAATATAATTAATAATGCAAAAGAGTATATTAATTATATTATCAGTGATATTGTAAAGATTTTTGTATGTTAGTTAATTCATAGATTGGATAAAACTCTGAGTCCATTAAATTATATTTTACATTTATTTTAGAATGGACCATAGTTTGCGTTGTTAAAAGAGCTGAAGTGAAGAAAATATAATTTTAGCTGGGCGCTTGAGTGGACATATATACACGCATGCTCAAGGCGGGGGTACACAGAAATTAACGTGCTCAAGCTGAATGATTATGTGCTCAAACTTGACTGATAGAAATTGCGCTAACTGAGAATAACTAAATGATTTCATCAAGCGCTCAAGCAGACACTCAACCACGCTCCAACGCATGGCAAATAAAAAGCCACTTTCTTGCTTTCCTGTTGCGGAATTATTTCTTATTTGTGTGAAAACTAGTAGTTCTTATTCTACAATGGGTATTCTTTTAGAAAACAAATTTTGAGTTATATAAAGTGTTCCTTTCTCAACCCTAAGATATAGATTTTATTATTCTAAATAGAAATTATACATTGGAGATCACTTTATTTTTCTAGAGCTTTCATTAGAGAGATTATGGTAAAGCTTTAGGATAGAAAATATTGCTTCTACACCTCTTATAAAAGATTGAAGAACATCTTATGGTTCAAGGTATGGTGTGATCAAGCAGAGAGTAGTACACAGCAAAGGAGCATTGTAGCGTGAAATTGTGTAACAAGAACTCATTCTTTAAGTCGAAGGAGTAATTATATAAGGGTTGAGCCTACATCTTGTAATTATTCGTTATTGCTTAATAATTGATCCTTGTTAAACTCAAGGTTTTTTTCCGTTTTGGATTTTTTACGTAAAAATAGCATACCTCTTATCTCTTATGTGGTTGATTAATTTATTTTTTTTGCAAGTTCTTTTAGTTTTTGTTATGTATGTGCTTGGCAATCTAGAAATTCAGATCTAAAATAATTCTTCAGAAATATTTGTTTTTTTGTTTTAAGTTATCAGTGATATGTTTGCGTTAGTTATGTTATTAATAATATATTCAATTTTATGGTGGGATAACTCGTGATGGAGTCACTGTTGAAGACATCCTATGTAGACAATGGGGACGTTCATTAGGATTGATTGCTCGGGATCCAGATGCCTCATATCGGTAGTGGACTACAGCAACACGTCAAGCATATTGGCCACTTTTTTCAATCACTTTTCCAAAGCAAAATAACTGATTCATTGGCCTTTGCCGGCTATTACGGGCAACTCATTTCAAAACTACTCCGAAGCGCCAATGAGTGCAGATGAGGCTTTCAAAGAAAAATAATGTGCTGAAATGGAACTCAATAGCGGGCTCATTATAAATGCCCTTTGAGTGCAGTATACCCAATTTGACCCAAAACCCGACGGTGACCAAAGGGGTACCAATTAGGTCTCTCTAGTTCACTAGCTGGCAGCTGACCATATACGTGGGTAGTGTAGGCAGGCAGCCCACTGGTAACGTAAGGGAATCAATTGGTCACTGTGGGGCTTCCCCTCAATCTCAATTCCAAATTTTACCTCGATGGTCCAACCTTAAAATTAATCATTTAATTAAAACCATGATCAACACATTCTAGTGAATTATTCATTGTCAAGTTTCTTTCCATAAGATCAATTTTACAATGAGATTAACTCGTATTTGGATAAATTTTGTGGATAATCATATACTTGTTGGCCAAGTGGGTCCAGACCATTAGTGGGTTCAGTATGTGGGGTGATTTCCCTAATGATATTAGGAATTTCCTATTTTGTCAAACAGTAATTTTCTAATAGGTTAGGACTTTCCTTTTTCTTGGGATAGAGTTCTTGGGGGATAAGGATGTAATGGTTATATATATGATGTAATCTGTAACCCTAGAGTGAGGCTCAGAGTGGCTGAGATTCCAAGGCTGTTGTTTCACAGATTGGAGGAGAACCAAGTGGAAATTGGTTTCCTGTGGACGTAAGCATCTTTGCCGAACCACGTAAATCGCTTATTTTCTAGTGTGGTGATTGTTTGATCTTGGTTGCCTTTGCACATACGCGCACAACTAGTGATATCAGAGCGACAGTTGTGCGTGGAAGATCATCGAGAGGAGAGATCACCGTCGTGATCTCTGCTGGGCCACACCACAGAGATCATTCTCTGTTACAGTAACAGAGATCGTTTCTGCCGTCACCGGAAGAAGAAGAAGACAGTGGGTCTGGTTCGGTTGGCTGGACATCTTCGTCAGAGAAGAGGTTGCTGGAATTGAGAAGGGCTGCTGGATTTCTTAGGAGGAGGAAGACTGCAAGAAAAAAAAAAAAAAAAGGGACTACACTTACCGGTCGCCGGTCTCCGCTGCCAGCCTCGAACGCCGTCGTTGTTGCGGCCCCGTCGCCGGACCAGCAGTTACCCGCCGCCCTGGGCGCCGGACCCTCTGCCGCAGACGAAGCAGACAACCACAGCTGCTTGATTCGTCACGTCTGCAACTGGGTTGCAGACGTAGCGCCTGTTGAAGGAGACGATAGGTTCTGAGTCTGGGTTCGGGTTGGGTCCGTTCGACCTGACCCGCCGTGCAGTATAAGCCCAGCGCCTGTTTTCAGGTTCAGTTCGGGTTTCGGGTCAGGTTAGTATTGACCCAACCCGTCGTGAAGCGAAGCCTAGAAGCGCAGAGGTGCAGTTTCGGGTCAGGTCAGGTTGACCTGAACCCGTTCGCAGTCGGTCCAGCTTGTCAGCCCTCCACAGCCGACGTCAGCAGAGTGATGTCATCAGGCTGACCTCAATCCACATCATCGGACTCGCGGTCAACGGCCAGAGTTGACCAGATTAACGGCAGAAGTTTGTTTATGCGATATCTTGATCATCTGACGTCCGATCGGAGATCCGTTTGTGCCTACGGATTCGTTTCGAGCAAATCTACGTGTTAGTGGAAGAAGATTCGCTGTTTGATGGTCAACAAGGAGTTTGACCAAATCGGGAGCGTAGAAAACCATTTTTGCGATATCGGAGCCATCCAAAGTCGGATTTCAGATCCGTTTCTTCCATCGTGCTCGTGTTGACGAGATCTACAACTTGGTGCAGGAGTTGAGGTCAGTGTTAGTTATTTGTTTTTACTATTACTTAATTTGATTAAGATGAAGAACAATACTATCAACATTACCATGGTTAAGCTCAACCATTCCAATTGGTTGATCTGGAAACCGAAGATGGAGGATATTTTCTATTGTAAAGACCTCCATGATCCCGTTGAGGGGGATAATGCCCGACCAAAAGATAAACAAGATGCTGACTGGAACAAAATGCATAGAAAAGCGATTGGTCACATCAGACAGTGGGTTGATAATAGTATATTTTACCACGTGTCAAATGAAACCAATGCGAATACCCTTTGGAAAAAGCTAAAAGCAATGTATGATAAAAAGACCTCAGTGAACAAAACCTTTTTTACCAGAAAGCTTGTGAACATGAAATTCAAGGATGGTGGTCAGATCGAAGATCACATCAATGAGTTCCAAAGTGTCGTAAATCAGTTAGCCACTATGAAGATGATCCATGATGATGAGATGCAAGCTTTGTTGCTTCTGAATTCTTTGCCGGATTCATGGGAGACATTGGTTGTTTCCTTGAGCAACTCTACTCCAGATGGTGTGTTATCTATAAGTCAGGTTACCAGTAGTCTACAGAATGAAGAAACTAAACGGAAATCTGCAGGGACAGATAATGCACAGACCTTTGTTAGTGGGAACAGGGGGAGGAGTAAGAGTAGAGGACCAAAGGGGGGTCGTGGCAAGTCTAGAGGTGAATCACAGGCCAAGTCTAGCAGTGAATCACAGAGCAAGAAAAGTCAATAAAATGCTTTTTTTGTGGCAAGATGGGCTATGTCAGGAAAAATTGTTTTGCCATGAAGGAATACAAAGGATCCAACAATGAGAAGAAGAATGACAGTGATAACACTACAGCTACTTTGGAACAGGAAGTAGTGGTGCTCGCCGGCGATTATGATAAGTGTTTGAGTGTTGCAGATGGTCAGGTTGAGTGGGTTGTTAACACAGCAGCATCCTACCATGCTACTCCCTGCAGGGAGATGTTCATGACGTACAAAGCAGGTGACTTTGATACTGTGAAGATGGGCAACACGAGTCATTCAGAGATTGTTGGTATCAGTGATGTCTGCATTAAAACCGATATTGGTTGCACAATGACGCTAAAAGATGTGTGACATGTTCCTGATCTATGGTTGAATCTGATTTCCGGGACTGCATTGGACCATGCAGGTTATGAGAATTACTTCGGAAATAGCAGATGGAAGCTCACTAAAGGGTCTCTTGTTATTGCGAGAGGAACAATAGGTAATACTCTTTATAAAACACAAGTAAAGCTGTGCAAAGATGCATTGAATGCAGTTCAAGATAATTCCTCTCTGAATCTGTGGCATAAGAGGCTTGGTCATATGAGTGAGAAAGGCTTGCAGATGTTGGTAAAGAAGGATTTAATTCCTTGCTCGAAAGGTATATCCCTTGACCCTTGTGATTATTGTTTATATGGTAAACAGCATAGGGTTGCTTTCTCTTCGACATCAAAATTGAAATCAAATGTGTTGGATTTGATATATTCTGATATTCGTGGTCCCATAGAGGTAGAATCATTGGGTGGCAATAAGTTCTTTGTCACGTTTATCGATGATGCATTCAGGAAAGTCTGGGTTTATTCGTTAAAATCAAAGGATCAAGTGTTCCAAATGTTTCGACAGTTTCATGTCAAGGTTGAAAGAGAAACAGGTAAACTCTTGAAGTGTCTTCGTTCAGATAATGGAGGAGAGTATGTATCCAACCAGTTCAAAAGCTATTGCATGAAGCATGACATTCGACATGAAAAGACAGTTTTTGGTACTCCACAGCACAATGGTGTGGCAGAAAGAATGAACCGCACTATTCTTGAAAAGATGAGATGCATGATAAGATTAGCACGGTTGCCTAAAACATTCTGGGGTGAAGCCGTTCTGACTGCCGTTTATCTGATTAACAGATCTTTCTCAGTTCCTTTGAATTATGATTTTCCAGAGAGAAGATAGACAGGTAAAAATGTTTCCTATTCACACTTGAAGGTGTTTGGGTGTAAAGCATTTGTACATGTACCAAAGGAGCAGCGTTCTAAGTTGAACGATAAGGCAGTGAGTTGCATCTTTCTTGGCTATGGTGGAGATGATTTTGGCTACAGATTATGGGATCCAAAGAAGAGGAAACTTATCAGAAGTAGGGATGTGGTTTTCCATGAAGACCAGTTCTTTGGAGATGTTAAGAAGATTGATAAGTCTTCTGAGAAAGTTGATGGAGTGGTTGATCTCACATCGACTCCTTCTCCGGTGCAGACTATAGGTGGAGAAGGTGGACAAAACGATCCGGATCGTGATGAGGCACAGGGGTTGCCAGATGATGAGGGTGTGGAGCAGGGGGAGCAGCAGTCTCCTCGAATTGAAACATAGAACCTCAAGTTAGGAGGTCTACCCGAGAGCGTCAACCATCAACTAGGTATCCTGCATCCGAATATGTGTTGCCTACTGATGAGGGAGAGCCCGAGAGCTTCTGAGAAACAATAACTCATGCTGATAAAGATGAGTGGATGAAGGCTATGCAGGATGAGATGAGTTCTTTGAAGAAGAACAAGACATATGAGCTGGTGTAACTTCCTAAAGATAGGAATGTTCTGAAAAACAAATGGGTGTTCAAGCTGAAAAAGGATGAGAATGGGAAACTGGTGAAGCACAAAGCACGGTTAGTGGTAAAAGGCTTCGTACAAATAAAGGGTATCGACTTCAGTGATGTTTTCTCTCCTGTTGTGAAAATGACTTCTATTAGAGTCGTTTTGGGTCTAGTCGCCAGCATAGACCTTGAGCTTGAACTGATGGACGTGAAGACTGCGTTTCTTCACGGTGACTTGAAAGAAGAGATCTAAATGACTCAGCTAGAGGGGTTTGAGGTAAAAGGAAAAGAACAGATGGTTTGCAAGTTGAAAAAGAGTCTCTACGGGCTGAAGCAAGCACCTAGACAATGGTACAAGAAATTTGATTCATTTATGTTAAGACATGGGTACCAGAGGATAGCTGCAAATCATTGTGTCTATGTTCGTCGATTTATCGATTGCAGGCTCATCATCCTTCTTTTATATGTAGATGATATGCTGATAGTTAGACAGGATAGTAAGTTGATTGGCAAGTTGAAAGAGGAGATGTCAAAGTTGTTTGACATGAAAGAATTGGGTCCCGCACGAACGATATTGGGCATGCAAATACATCGTAATAGGAGTTCCAAGAAGCTATGGTTGTCACAGGAGAAATATGTTGAACGAGTACTCGAGCGGTTCAACATGAAGAATGTTAAGCCAGTTTGCATACCTCTAGCCAATCATTTCAAACTAAGCAAGCGCTTGTGTCCTACTACAGATGATGAAAAGGAACGGATGGCATGTGTTCCTTACTCCTCTGCTGTGGGGAGTCTCATGTATGCCATGGTTTGTACACGGCCAGACATTGCTTATGCTATGAGTTTAGTGAGTAGATTTCTAGCAAACCTTGGAAAAGAGCATTGGGAAGCAGTGAAGTGGATCTTTAGGTATTTGAGAGGTACTTCCAAGGTGTGCTTATGTTTCGGAGGTTCAAAACCAGTCATGGAAGGTTATACTGATGCTGATTTTGCAGGCGATCTTGATCGTCGGTTGTCGACTTCTGGTTATTTGTTTACTTTCGTAGGGGGAGCTATTTCCTAGCAATCGAAGTTACAAAAGTGTACAGCACAGTCTACAACTGAAGCGGAATACATAGCTGCTAATGAAGTAGGGAGAGAGATGCTTTGGTTGAAAAGATTCCTTCAAGAACTAGGTTTGAAGCAAGAAGAATATGTAGTTTACTGTGATAGTCAAGTGCTATAGATTTTAGTGAGAATGCTACATATCATGGTCGCATGAAGCACGTTGATATCAAGTACCATTGGATTCGTGAGGTGATCGAGAAGAACTTCATGAAGTTGGAAAAGATTCATTCGGACAAGAATCCCTCGGACATGATGACCAAGGTTGTGTCTAAGGGAAAGCTGGAGCTGTGTTCAGAGTTGGCAGGACTGAACTCTCAGTAAGGGGTTCAGGGCGTCTTCCCTATAGTCTGGAGGGGGAGATTGTTGGCCAAGTGGGTCCAGACCATTAGTGGGTTCAGTACCTGGGGTGATTTCCCTAATGATATTAGGAATTTCCTATTTTGTCAAACAGCAGTTTTCTAATAGGTTAGGACTTTCCTTTTTCTTGAGATAGGATTCTTGGGGGATAAGGATGTAATGGTTATATATATGATGTAATCTGTAACCCTAGAGTGAGGCTGAGAGTGGCTGAGATTCCAAGGCTGTGGTTTCATAGATTGGAAGAGAACCAAGTGGAAGTTGGTTTCCCGTGGACGTACGTATCTTTGCCAAACTACGTAAATGGCTTGTCTTCTAGTATGGTGATTGTTTGATCTTGGTTGCCTTTGTATACACGCGCACAACAATACTCTCGGAGGGCCTTTGGTCTAAATGGCCCAAATATTCAATAGATGGTCCCCAATGTGTAAACTCCGCGCTTAGCCATTTTATTATCTCCATAAAAGAGGTAAAGGTGGTGTATGTAAATCAACATAATCAAATGATTTGACTGCGAGATCTTCACACAGTGATTGGTCCATCAAAAAGGTGTGAGTCCCGTCTTTAGTTAATTGATGTGCATCACCATGTTAATGCTAGAAAATTGAAAGGTGCCCCCAAACACTTACAATTAAATGGTTTGGCATGATCCATATGCTTAATTATCATGATTATCAGAGGAAGAGGAGGCTTTAGTGCTGCCGCAGAAAATGCGCTTTTGTATCGAGAAGAGAATAAAATGATAACCAGATCAAGTGAATATAAACCTCATTATCATTACATCTCTTTCCGTTGGAAAGGCAAAAAATAAAAATTTTACCAATAAACATATCAAACATTGTGAGAACAGCCATTTGGATTGTAAGTCTTAATTATGATACTTTGTCCCTCTAATTGTTCGTTCAAGGGCCTTCAATGTCGTGTTTGGGAGCAAAGCAATCCCTTAAAATAGACTTTAAATGAGAATTCAAAGTGTAAAGAATGGATAATCCAACAGCGTTCGACCATAATCCCCCCATACACATGATGAAAATTATGGATGGGCCTTAAAAGGCCACATCCAAAGCCATGTGAGACAAAACATAAAACTGACGAGTGGCCCTCAAGGATCTTCCATTATCTTGCAAAACTGCAAAGGTTCTTCAAGCCTAGCATTCCAGCAAAATCTCCTTCTAAAGTTGGTTTAAATGGGGCCCACTTAAATATAGAAATACTTTTAACTGATTTTTAGATGATATTTTTAGGAAAATATTTGGACCTACCCAAAATTCTCACATTTGGGCAACAAAGTAATTACTCTCCTCAATGGGCCCACTTATAAAAACATTTAAACCGATCCGATCTGATGGACTTAACTTCTATGAAACTAACTTTGGGCCACCTAAAGTCTAATATTGATGCTAAGCCTCATGAATGCTCCCTAAATACCCAAAATTTTTTCCAAATCTATTCCCTAAATATCTCCATTTAAACTCCCCCTAATCTGCACTATACCAATTCAAATATGCTCCCTAAATCTCTCCATTTAAATTTGCTATACTTTTGGAAATTTTAATTAGGTAAGATTTTCTAGCTTTGAATTCAAATTATCTTACATCTATGGTAGTGATGGTCCTAGTCATCCAAAAATCAATTTAAGGAATGTGTTATGGCCAATCATGTTCAACTGAAATCATGCCAATCTTACTTCATCAAATTAAATCTCTCTACTCTCACCTTAAATTACGTTTGTACTTATGTGTTTTTCATTAATATCGTCCCTTAACAAGAGTGCTTCTTGCTTACCAATCTTTTAAAATCCCAATTTACTAGATGTTGCCTTTATCATCTACGATTCCCTCAATTACAAGAAAATAAAAATTTGTGTGTTTTTTTTCTGGCAAAAACTCATTGTGCGGGTATCAAAACCTATTGGACCTCGAGCTGAGCAAAACACAGGTGACCTTGAGATAGCTCTCATAGTTAAGCAGGGAGAGAGAATGATTCAACTGAACTGGAAAATCCATTGCCTAAAGACTAATTCAAACAACATGGGACAACTGGCATATCATACTCAGAGTAGGGCCCTAACAGGGGGATACCACCCCTGGGATTTAGGAAACATAATCACATTTCACAAAATGGAAGGAGTCATGCCTAAGTGGACCCTATATTTGAGGGACTTAAAGCCAATCATCCAGTATAAAAGCAAACAAGGAAAACACGTCAGAGGTATGAGCAACCAGAACTCTAATTGATTCCTCCCCTACTCAATATTATTCACTGACTTAATCATTGGAGGGCCCATAGTTGGATCTCAGCTGACCATTGAGCTTAATGATTTTCCTTTCATCCTAGTTAGGTTGCTCGGAATGTTTGTAGCAAATAGCCGACCAACCCCCCAGCTTGGATCGTGACCCATAATTATCATCCTAACTCCCAAATTCATCAAGATCTTCCAAAGCCAGACCAAACTTGCAAATTTTGACCTTACAATTGGCGCCATCTATGGGAAATTGTAAGTCAAAATCCACTAACGTTTCTCTGTGATATGAAAAATGTCGAATAGAAATTAGATTCCAAGTTCATCATGCCCAACTAGGCGACCTTCATCCACGGAAAAGGGGAGATCCCAGAAGACAACATGAGCATTTGAAGAAGGAGCCCCAGGTTACCTACTCTAAAGACGATTACGTTCCTCATGCATAAAGCAATTGAACAACCCCACCAATAAGCAAAAGAGGAGTTGTTCAATCGGAGGTATATCAACATTGTCCAAGTCGCATGGAAAGGTCACCGTCTGTGCCTGAGATGCAAAGTGGTCTGTGGCAAGCACGGAAGCCCATGTCCCCCAGCTAGGGACCATCGCAGGACACATATGTGTGGCTTGAATGCATTGCAAAGTTGCAGTTCAGGACTTGGCGGAGGGCGTAAACCGACGGCAAGAAAAAATCAATCATCTGCTAAAAGAACTAAAGGCGGAAGAAGAAAAACGGAAGGACTTTCGAGATAAAAAAAATGGTTAGGATCAGAGGAGTCTTGAAATAGATTAGAGGAGGACAGGAGCCCCGAACTCCAATTTAAAAAGAAACGAGGACCCGGTTAAAGTTCACAAACCTCGTAGGAAAATCGAGATGGGGGATGAAAGAAGCAGAACTTCGAGTTCCCACCCTCAGAAGGAGACCGGGGACAATGAAGTTCAAGCATGGCATAACAAAGAGAATTTGTCCCCAAGAAGATGTTGAGGAAAAAAGGATCCCACATGAGTGCTTGTGGAAGGGATATTTGAGCACTTATAGAGAAGGCGCTAACGGCTCGTAGGCTTCATTTCGAAATCCAACCAGTTAGAAAAGATAGAGAAGGCGGAACCTCGTTGGTGATTTCATGTGCCAAAATTAAAGGTCTATGAAACACCTTGGTTCCGACCATGAGCAGTGCTTCTGGCATTCTATGGCACTGTGGATTGGGAATGAACCATGATGTGCAACGTCTTCCCATTGAGTTTGGGAGACTTGGTTTTCAAATGGTTCTCCCAACCAAGGGCAAGGTCCATGGCCGGTTTAGGGAGCTTGCTAGTTCCTTTGAGGCACTTTTTGTCATGAACTCCAAGCAACCGAAGGATATTGGAGCCATGCTCATCCTTAAAAAACAGAGTTTAGAAAGTTCGAAGGAGTACAATGCTCGATATTGGCATTTGTACAAGGAAGTTGAGGGGAATAATGAGCAGGTGACAGTAGCCACCTACAAACTCGGACTCTCAAGGAAAAGTCGACTCTGGCAATCCCTAGCAAGCAACCTCTGGTCATGCAGGAGGATTTGATGGGACGAGTCTAGGAATTTATAAAGTTGGAAGAAGATATGGGGTCATCATAGTATAAGTGGCCTCATCAGGAAGAAGTGGGATCTCATAAAAAAAGGAATTCCTGTGTCTAAAGAAAGGCCAAGCAGAAGGATGGGTCGTACTGAGCCCCCTAGAGCGGCTTATGAAAGGGTTTTAACCATCTTCAAGGATCCCATCTATAGGATTCTAGTCTAAATTTAGGATAAGCCCTATTTCAAAAGGCCTCCCAAAATGGTGAGCGTCCTCAGAAGGAGGAATCCAAACCTTTGGTGCTCTTACCACTAAGAAAACGAACACCTTACAGAATATTGAAGCAACACTTAGAAGATCTGGTGAAACAGGGGTATCTGAAGGAGTACGTAGAAAAGGGCCATATGATAAAATTATCAAAGAACTTGGACAACAAAAATGAGAGGTTGGTTGTCAAAGAAAAGGCCCCAGTGGGGGTTATAGATGTAGTTCACAGAGCTACAGGCCTAGGCGAGGTGATAGCATGGGCTGTTAGGATGCAAAGAAAATGGCGGCTCATTTGAGGGAGGTGTATCATATGGGCACTCAGCCGAGCATTGCCACCAAAATCAGATCGTCTAGAGGAGAGATTTCATTCTCAGATGAGGATTTGCGTGACATTGCTCACCCTTGCAATGATGCTTTGGTACTCACCTTGTGCGTACAAGAATATGATGTCAAACGAATGCTAATAGATTTAGGAAGCTCATTAGAGATCATATATGTCAAGCTCTTTGAGAGGCTTGGCCTTAAGAGGTCAAACTTGCGGCCATCTTCTATACCATTGCTCCGATTTAGTGGCCATGCCATCTAACCTTTGGGTTTGATAACCATGCCAGTTGACATTGGCCTGGTGTGCCTATAGGTGGAGTTCTTGGTGGTGGATGTGCCATCCCCTTACAATGCCATTAAAGGATGAACATGGATTCATCATATGAGGGTAGTCCCACCCACCTATCATTAGAGAATCAGATTCCCAATTGCAAATGGAGTCATGGAGTCATGGAGCTCAGAGGGGATCAAGTAACATAAAGGAACTACTTGGTGGCGGTAATCAAGGGAAAGTTTAAAAAAGAAGCAGATGATGGCGCGAGATCGCAGGAAAAGTCTGACCAAAAATAGCAATTGTAGTCTTGTCGGCCACACAGAATGCCTCAGCATGAACCTGGCCGATAAGACTGAGGAGGAGTTGAAGAAAATCCCAATAGCTGAAGGGGATTCAGAGAGCTACTAGCTATCAGCACCTCCTTGGTAAAAAAGGAATTTGATAATTTGATCCATTATTTTATTCAGAACTTAGATGTCTTGGCCTGGACCACCATACAAGATGGCCAGAGTCGATTTTAACATTATTAGTCACAAGCTAGGCATGAACTCGAATGCTAAACTAGTCATTTAGAAGCAAAGAAAGCTCACCCCGGAATGTTGAGTAGCTGTGTGTGAGGAGGTCGACAAACTGATGGAAGCCGATGCTATAAGATGTTCGCTATCCTGAGTAGTTGTCTAACACTGATGCCGTCCCAAAGAAGGATAAGCAATGGACATGTGTTAAATTCATTGATTTAAATAAAGCATGACCGAAAGATATTTTTCCACTTTCCAAAATCGACTAGCTGATAGACTCCACGACGAGACATGAAAGAATGAGCTTCTTGGATGCATACCAAGGTTATCATCAGATAGCAATGGAGGAAGCTGACCAAGAAAAAACATCATCCATAACTCCAAATGGCACCGTCTGTTATTGGAGAATGCCCTTTGGACTTAAGAATGCGGTGGCAACATATTAGCAGCTAGTGGCAAGGATGTCCCAAGAGTTGATCGGGAAAAATATGGAAGCCTACATTGACGATATGGCCATCAAAAGTAGAGAGAAGGCGAACCATGTGGAAGATTTGAAGGAGGTTTTTGACATCTTAAGGAGGTACGAATTAACACTCAATTTCTCGAAATGCTCATTCGACGTCAACTCAAGTAAGTTCCTCGATTATGACGTAGAGGGGGCTAGAAGCCAATCCTGAACAAATTCAGGCCATTCAGAGATTAGAATGGCCTAGTACAAAAAAAGATGTCTAAAGGTTGACAGGGATGCTCGCCGCTCTTAATCGCTTCATTGCAAGGAGCTTGGACAAATCCTAACCATTGTTCCTCGCCCTAAAAAAGAGGGTGGAAAAGCTTTGGGACAAAAATGTGCTTAGGCGTTGGCAAAGATAATACAATACTTTAGTTCAGCCCCTATTCTATCCATTCTGACGACAGGAGAAGAATTGATCATGTACCTAGCAGTTTCTGAGCATGCAGTTAGGTCAGCTTTGATAAAGGAGCAGGGAGGTTTCAAAGCACTCAATCAATATAGCTCTAATAAGGGAGCAAGGAAGACAGCACCTACCAATTTATTTCGACAGTAAAACCTTGCTAGATGTAGAAACGGGATACCTCCCACTTGAAAAACTTGCCTTGGCCCTAGTATGCATAGTTTGAAAGCTTAGACATTGTTTCTAAGCCCATACAATAAAGATGTTGCTCGAGCACCCACTAAAATCTGTATTGCAGAAGGCGGATCTGTCAAGAAGAATGGTTAGGTGGGCAATTAAGCTTGGGAAACATGATATAAAAATTGCTCTGAGAAGTGTGATCAAAGGTCAAATCGAGGTAGATTTTATTATAGAATTTATCCTAAAGGAGGAAGCATAACAAGAACACAGTGAAGCCGAGTAGACAAGGACAAAAGGAAATGGTATAAATGGAAAGAAAAAAGAATGGCGGCTATATGTAGATGGAGCATCAAATAGCTGAGGTTCAGGAGCTGACATGGTGTTTTTAACACTAGAAGGTGCAATAATTGAAAAGGCGGTGCCCCTAGGCTTTCCTACCTCTAACAATGAAGCAGACTATGAGGCCCTACTATCTAGATTAAGAATTACCGAGGAACTCAAGATCAAGCGCCTGATAATCTTCTATGATTCACAGTTAGTGACTTACTGGTTGAATGGTGAATATGCAGCTCGAGATGATAGAATGGCCACATATTTGGAGGAGGCTCATCAATTAATTTGGAGGATTGGTAATGTCAGGATTAGGTAGATTGGTTGAGATAGAAACAAACGCCCCGATAGCTTGGCTTGTTTGGCCACAGCTATCAAGACCAAGTTAAGAAGAGAAATCATAGCTGATTTTAAGCAAATTCCTAGCATGGAAGGTTAGCTAGTCAACTGTTCAGGAGAAATGGAGAAGGAGGCTTGCTGGATGACCCCATTGATAAACTACTTGAAGGATGGGGGACTCCTAGAAGATGCGCAAGAAGGCTGGAAAATTAAAAGGAAGTCGGCTTGAATGTGGTTATCACCTGAGGGCAAGTTATATAGACGTTCATGTTCAGGACTTTACTTACGATGTGTTCACCCAACTAAGTGGAGGATCTCCTATGGGAAATCCATGAAGGATGTTGTGGGGGACATATTGTAGGTCAGAGCTTGGCTCACCAAGCTATGTCACAAGGGGATTGGGGGCCATACATGCAAAAAGATGCATTGCAATTTGTACAGAAGTGTGAGAAGTGTCAGTGATTCTGAAGAGATATCCATCAACCAGCGGAGCAGTTGAACTCAGTGGTGAGTCTTTGGTCATTTGGTAAGTGGGGGATAGACATCGTTGGACCTATGCCCAATTCGGCAGGGAACTTTAGATTCTTAATAGTGGCAACTGATTACTTCACTAAATGGGTAGAAGCAGAACCGCTAGTCCAAATTAGGGACATTGATGCTAAAAGGTTTATATAGAGAAATATCATTATAAGATTCCGAATACCCCAAGCATTGGTAATGGACGATGGTAAGCAGTTTAAAGAGAAGGCATTTAGAGGCTTGTACAAGAAATTCGGCATAAATCATTTCTTCTAATCACCCGTCTACCCATAGAACAACGACCAAGCTGAAAGCTTGAATAAGACATTGCTGGATGGTGTGGAAAAAAGATTAAGTGAGGCAAAAGGATGTTGGGTGAGTGAGCTCCCTAGTGCGTCATGGGCTTACAGAACGACTCCATGTAGGTCCATTGGGGAGACGCCTTTTTCCTTGGCATATGGAATGGAAGCAGTAATCATTTTAGAAATTAGGCTGCCAACCATGCGAACGGAGGCCTATAACTAGGAAGAAAATAGGAAAAGAATTGCCAAACAACTTGACTTGGTAGAAGAACAAAGAGAACAAGTGTTGATCAAGTTGGCATCCTATCAGCAACAATTAGCTCGGAGTTGCCAGAAGAGGGTGCGAGGAAGGGGATTTTAGGTTGGTGATCTGGTCTTAAGGAAAGTTCTTCCAAATATAAAGAATCCCAACCGGGGTAACTTAGGACCAAACTGGGAAGGTCCTTGCAGAGTCACCTCTGTGGGACAAACATGAGCATATCATTTCGAGATGCTAGATGGGAAAGCACTCCTGAGGCCCTGGACCATTTTGAATATGAAAAAGTTCTACTTTTAGCCTTTATACCAAAAATTGAGATTTGGTTTATGAATTCTTGTACCAAGAATTAAATTAAATTGAATGAGAATCCATCACGCCTTAAATGCTTGTGTCAAGAATTATGATGTCTTTATAGTCGAGCAAATCTCGGAATCTAAAAAAGAATATATATAATACTTTAACACTTGGATAGATAATTCAGGTGAGGGTATGGTGGTCCTGGAATTTGAGTAAAATCCTGCTAATGGGCACTCAGATTCGGTCACCGAACAAGACCAAAGCCTCCAGAAAAGGGTCAAAACAAGTGATCCTATACTTCTATTGAAGGAAAAAATCCTAACTAGGAAGGCATCCTAAACAAGGTACACTGCATTGATCTCCTTTGACTAATAGCTTGACATGACGATGCAAATGTTAGAATTAAAAATGAGTTTAGAAAATCCAACAGTGGCAGTGTGAAAGGAAAAGTCAGGTCATTAAAGGAAAGGGTTATAAACATCCAAGAAAGCTTATAAACAAAATTTTGAAAAGAGCCCATAACAGGGGAAAGTAGTACAGTCATCGAAAATAATTCAAAACCCATAACTTGGGCAATCTAAAAGAAAAACAACAACAGCAGGAGGGCTAAGGAAACATCAATTTCGAGCCTCAGGAGATACGGTGAGAAAAGACTCAAGGGCAAATGGCTCGAAAACATCAATTCCTTGTTGTGCCTCGACTAATGCAGGGACGAAGAAGGTTGGCAACCACAGAGAGCTCGGGCTGACTTCAACAGCTTAAGATGAGGGAATTGCTTGGTAGGCTTGGATGAGGGAGCTGTTTTAATGGTAACAGGAGGGGCAACATATTTTTCTCTGAAGGGAGAATCCTCAGGAATGCCAGTCTCATCCAACCCAACGTCATATCCACTATTGAAAAGAATGGCTCATATCTCCTTAACCTACTTTTAGTACGCTGCCTCTGCTCTGCCATAACCTTCATTTCGAGCCCTTTCGACAACTACCTTCATCTCCACTTCAAGCTCTGCATAACGAGCTCAGACACTTTCCAGTTCAAGCACTTTGGTTGCTAAGGTGCTCTCTACGCTTGTAGTTCGAGCAACAGCTATTCCAGCCTAGGCCTCTTCTAGCTTCAAAACCTTTTGATAAACACCAAGTTGATTCTTTAGGGATGCCACCACATTCTCAAACTCCTTTAGGCGCTTGTTGCTCGCTTCAAACTGGTCCAAAGCAATGGACCATTGTTGGACCCCTTAGCTTTCTTAGATAAAGACACACGTAGTTAGAACTTCGACAGGGAAGAACAAATCTGAGCATATGAAAACTTACTAGTACACACATTCCCAATATATGATCTCAAAGTCAGTCAGAGAGTTGTGTTGCTCAATATTAGAAGGAAGCAGAAAAGTTTGGGCCAGATGATAGGCCATAACTGGAGATTTAGACAAACCCACCCTCGAGCGAAAAGGGTCTTCGCGAGCAGGATCCTTCTTGCCCAAAGAAGGGCATGACTTGGGGGCAGAGATGGAACATCATGATCCGACCAGAGAGAGAAAGCTCTGACCTCATCCGAGAAGGTCATTGTTCTCTTTATTGTTGACTCTTGGGGATAGCCCTCAGAGACCGCTTCCCAAGTAGTAGATGTTGACCCATAAAAATTTACAAATATTACAAAGAAGACATTACAAGCAAATTTCAAGCCAAGGATACATAACCCTTGGAATTGTGGAATGGCAAGTCAAGTACTGCATCAAGATGTTCAAAGTTGGTGTAATCCATTCAGAAGACTTTATATGAGCTCAGAATGCAGCATTTCAAACTTCAGAGTTAACGGACTTCGTTTCGTCACTTAACTCAACAAATACCAAATTCAGGATTCATTGATTTAAAAAAAAAAAGAAAGAAAAAAAACTAGGAGTCATTGAACACACTCAAGATTTTGGAATACCAAAGTGGATGGAAGTCACATGGCAACTCTAAAGCATGCCTGGGAGTGATGTTTCAAAATTTCAAAGCATTTGGACTTCATCTCAGATCAAACCAAGCCTGAATGACTGTTTGCCAACTCTTTAAGGGTCGCTATGGGACCTGACACTTCTACATGCTGAAGCAAGCTCAAATTTAGCGGAATGCCTTCAAGTACATTTAAAGACTATCCTTCAAGGATTTAGAGCATTTGGACATCATTTGAATCTAAACTCAGTTCAAAGGGTCACCTATTAAGCTCCGTGGGGTCACCGTGTAACATGAAGATCAAATCAGTTGAAACTCCTAGAGGAATCTCAAATCATGTTCAAAGGAAGCTCTTCAAAATTACAGGCCAAACGGACTTCATTTGACCCAGAGTCTTCGTATATGTCAACTTTGGGTCAGTGACCCCCAAGCAAAGGGTCACTAACGAAAGTCTTGCTTCCCGATGACCAAAATTGATGAAACTTGGATACAAAGTTTTAGTCATTCTCAAAAGCTATTCTGCAAGTTTTTAAGTCAAGAGGACTTCGTTTGATCTTACTTCTATTGCATATCAACTTAGAAGACAATGACCCCCAAGCCATGGAGGTCACTAGCCAAAATCTTGCTTCCAGGGGGTCAGAGCTGATGAAATTCAGAACAAATACTCAAAACATGTTCAAAGTCACTCTCTCAAAATTTCTATTTGATTGGACACCGTTCGGGTAGAAGACAAGCTGACTACCTATAGTGTGAACTGAATAGTGACTTAAAACATGCAATAAATGGGTTACTATTAGAAATCCTACTTCCCCAAATCCAAAATGCATGAAATTTGGATGAACACTCCAAGATGCCTCTAACGTCAATCCCCCTAAGTTTCGAACTAAACCAGGGTCATTTGGGCCTCAAACAACTGAAACAGGGGCCCATTTTCATAGAAAGTTAATAGGAGAGTTGACCAACTTCAGAAAGTCAAAACTGGTTGAAACTTCTATGACACACTCAAAATATGTCAAGAAGCATCCTTTCAAGTTTCATGAAGATTGGACATCATTCAGGCTCCAAATAAATGAAAATGGGTCACAAATACAAAAGTCCAAAAATGGGCCCTGTCCGTGACCACAACCCAATTAACGAAAGAATTGACCAACTTCCGAAGGTCAAACTAGGCCAAAAATTTTATGACACACTCAAAATAATGTCAAGAGGCATCTCTCCAAGTTTCAAGGTGATTAGACAACGTTCAGGCCCTAAACAGGCAGAAACGGGTCACAAATGCAAAAGCCCAAAATCGGGCCTTATCCGTGATCGTGGTTGCGGTCACGGACCTCTAGAGAGCACTTCCTGCAGTTTTGGGTGGTTTATGCCCACTTCTTTTTTAAGGTTTAACTTCCCACAACTCTTCTTAACTTCCCACAACTCCTCTTAACTTCCTGGAACTGCCAAAAACCACCTGGAGACTCTATAAAAAAGGTCATATTTGAACAAAAGGGGATAGACTGAGAACCTAAAAGGAAAAATTCAAAAAAGCAAGGCATACTCCAGCACTTGGATGACTTTTCCTTCTTCTTTTCTCAGTCACTCAAGGTAAGAAAGAAGGTTCAAAAAAAGTTCAAAAAAGGAGAAGGAGATGGGGTTGCTTAAAGGCAAACTATGTTCATGCTTTGGCGAACATTTAAAGGATGACTTCGTTCCCTTTGTTTTTCTCATTCAGAGGGTTTCTTGGCCATCACAAGAGCTGTGAACAAGCCTTTTTAGGCCTCATTCTGTTCTTTGAAAGATATAGGTTCAGAATGACACAACTTCGGATTCATATGGCACCCTTTTCGGACTTGAACAAAAAAATAGTCCGTAAACAACAATGATGAGTTACAAAGGTTTCGATCGATTCTATGGTTGAATTTGATCTTCTTGACGGTCATTCAACACCCTAAGGATCACGAAAAGGAGTTCTAGCACTTCGAAGAAGTCAGAAAGAAGAAATAATAGGCAAAACAGTGGCTTTTAAGCCACTGCTTGCCCGTGACCGTGGGCCATGGTCACTGGCAAGAAGCCAGTGACCGTGAGTCACAGTCACTGGCATGGCCTTAGTGACCATGAGTCATGGTCACTGGCATGGGGCCAGTGACCGTGAGTCACGGTCACCCCATAGTGTTCTTCTTTTTTTTTTTTTTTTATGTTTTCCATTCTTGTATACATTTTCTTATATTTTCTAAATTGAGATCACATCTAAGACTTGAGGGGGGGTAAACTATTTTAAACTTATGTAGACTACCTGCATCCCTGTGGTCAGGGCATTTGAACCCATGTAAACAAAAGAAAAATTAATGATGAATTGTAGTTAATTCCCATTCTTCTTAAGGTTTGAAGTGCGTGAATGTTGGACTCGAATCCGTTATACATTTTGATACCATTTTTCAAGCGCGATTAGAAGATTGGCACCATTTGTGGAAATAATTTACCCTAATTTGTGACCAAATTTCCCTAAAATACATGAAAAGTGCTGAAAATGCTGAAAAGTGCTGTTGTTATGAAGAAAATTGCTGCTGTTGTGCTGAAAAGTGCTGCTGTTATGCTGGAAAGTGCTGCTGAAAGCCCGTGACCGTGGGAAACTATACAAGAAGTGTTGTGACCGCGGGAACCAAGGCAATAACCATGGATCACGGTCACTGACCTGTTTTGCTACTAAAAGTAGTCTATTTGACCTCTGAAGGCACCCATGCAAGACCCCGATGTCTATGATGGGTTTGAAAACATTAGTGGAGGAATTTTACACCTTAAAGTGCATCCTTTTGTCTTGCAAATGAAGGCATTATGCACCTCGAAGTGCAAATCTTTGCCTTAATTGAAAGAACTTGTGCCTTGATGTGCATAGACCAAATCACACCCTTTCGAAGAGTGATGATTCAGTCCAAGGGGCTTTGACCCAAATAAATGTTTTATTAAATTAGCGGTAAGACCAACGGCATTGCAGTTATGCACTATCTGGCGTCATGTACTAATGGATCCTGTATGATCATTGTGGTAGTGGTACAGGCTCAATCCTATGGGCCCTATCACTTGATTAGTTCCAATCCTCTCTTGCTTATAATACTGACATAGATGGCTCTGAAATATTGCCAACATTACGGTAGCCAGGTCTAGTTAGCTTAGCATGCTTTTAAGTCTAACTATATGATTTAAAAATGCTGCAGACATTCCGACAGCTAGGACAGTCAGCATAGCACAATGAGATGAGACTTGTGCCTCTATCTAACCAGTTCGGTCCAAGAATCCATGTCGGTTCAGATGGCATCTATAAACCATTCTGGCTAGCCAAAGAAGCAGCCATATTGGTTGTCACACTAATATAGTCCTATGGATTTGCTTTTTGCAGAATATTATGGGTTTCTTAATCATCACTTTTGACGAAGCCAAGGAGAGGCTTTTCAAAATCTCCGTGACATAGAACAAGTCATTTGCAAGAGCACAAAAAAAGGTTCAAACGGATACTGTTACTCCTACATCAAGAGTTTCAATTTTCCAAAGACTCTGTACTCCAACAGGCTCCACCACTTCAGCTCAGAATGGGTCATCAGTGAACCCAAAAATCATTAAGAAAGCTAAGACTCCTCAACCTTGGGTTTCCAAATATGCTCAGAACCCATTTGGAGTCTTCCACAAGGGTCAAGAGGACCCAGAATACAAACCAAAGTCTGGAGGCAGTAGTCTTTGTGTCATCAAGCCTCAACTAGGGGCAAGGCAGGTCCGGTACATTGATCACAAATCAATGGCGCTTGATAAGTTGCATCAAATAGCTACCCAAGCTCCAAAAACATCATTTGTTCGGCCCAAACAAGGGGCTGTGACAAGGGACTATCGACAGTTCATGACCCCCAGAAGGGTCCAAAAACATACTGTCATCCCAAGCTGCAACACATGGTCACCACAGCCACGTACGCAAAATTCCAAGAAGGATGAGAACAAATCCTTGGTGTCGCTCGAAGAGAATACCTTCTATCCTTTGACTCAAAAAGAAGGGCGGAGGTTCGGAAGGAGGCGTCTACCTTCAGTCATTGTTGCACCATCTACACTGTCTTCACCCCAGCATTCGTCACATGGTACTAAAAATAAAAAGCAAGCTGAACGGTTGGCCATCAATGATTCGACCTACCTTGTTCATTTCAAAGATTCGCTCCGACAAAAAAAGGAGCAAAAGAAGAAAAATAAAAGAAGTACCGTTGATGTTCTTTCATTTCCCACTTCTAACCTTACGGATTGGAATCAACTCGTGAGCACTTCTAAGGTACTAATTGCCAAATTCAAAGATTAAACTTTGACAGCCAGATTGACCTATCAAATTAAGGAAAAGGTTTTGGCTCATTATAAAAACCATACTCGGCAGTAGTCCCGGCATACAATCACTCAAAAATGGGGGATTAAAGTAGATGAGCTAGACTTGACCTCCTCATGTATGGTTGGACCAGGCCCAACCAGAAGGGCCATTCATAGCATGGCTCGGACTCAGTCACAAGAATCTGACTCCAATTCTCATTCAGGTAGAACCTCTGAAGGACATGTTAAAATAGATTCCAACGAAGACTCACTTACTCTCCTAGACATGGAAGATAGTTAGTCCACTCTTCCTATGTCTTCCTACCCCTGTCAGTACACCATATTCATGGCTAAAGGGAGTGGAATTGGTAATGACGGAAATGAGGGTGATAGTGAGAGTAAAGATGTCGACGAAGAAAATGCTGGTGAAAATTAAGAAAATGACATTAGTGATGTCGTTAAATATCAAGGAGCTAAAATTGATCACCTAACTGCTTAGTTAAGAATTTGACAGACAAGTTGGGTGGTTCGGCTGAAGCTCCAATCAACCCTCTATTCACTGACAGGAGAAAGCAGGCTATGATCAGGAGAAATGCTACCAAAATCGACCTACTTACAGCTCAAATTAAGTCCCTAACAAATAAAGTGATAGCCGCAGGTTCCGCTGGTGGCGATCATTCATCAATCCTTGGTCTTCATGCGGATCTCGAAAAGCATGTAACTTTTAAAAAAGTCGAAGAAATATTAACCGAATCAAAGGTGGAGAATAGGATGAAAAAGAAAGGTTTCACGCCCAAATATCCTCCGGAATTTGATCTGGTTCCGTTTCCGCCAGATTATAAACTTCTGACTTTCCAGCCTTACTTGGGAAAATGGTTAGCCTATCAACATATAGTGCATTTCAAATCAGTTCTTGGAACCCTGCAAGAGCTGGATGCACTAAAAACAAGGTTGTTCGTAGGCACATTGAAAATAGTTGCTTTTGACTAGTATAAACAATTACCAGAACTCTCTTTCACAACATGGCCAGTCATGGAAGAGAAATTCTTACTTCATTTTCAGTAAGAAGATCAGACATTTACCTTCGCTATGCTTAGTAACACAAACCAAGGAGAAAACGAAATTGCACAAGCCTTTATCAATATATGAAGAGCATTATCTTATAGATGCTTAGAATAGCCATCTCAGAGGGGCACCATTGAAATGTACAAAACTAATTTGCGGCCAGAAATCAAAGCTTAGTCATAAAACTGCTATCATACTTCGTCATACTTAGTCATAAAACTAAGTCTTTGGCCCGATTGGTTGAGGTGGCTACTAATGCAGAATTGACTTTCAAAGAAATCAGTCAAAAGAAGGTAAATTCCCGAAAACCGAAATCATCATCGTCTTCTGCTTCAAAATCAACCGCTCCTAGTTTGAAAAAGAAATAGGAGGTATTCAATGTGCAAACCTCCAAACCACCTCTTTAAAAGCCACAGAATGCCAAGATAGAGCAAACTAAAAGGAGGAATATGAAAAGAGAAAGAGAGCTAACTACCCTTTCGATGGAGATATTGAAATAATCTTTCAAACATTGATGAAAAATAATAAACTTGGACTTCCACCAATGAAAAAATCGGAGCAAGCAGGTCGTGTCAATGACCCAAATTACTGTGCATATCATTGAATGGTATCTCATCCTCTTAAAGACTGCTTCATCCTGAAAAAAAAAGTCAACGAAATATGGAATAATGGAATAATAACATTAGACCAGAAATATGATGCTACACCAGTCAATATGATTTCTTTCGGGCAATTCGCATCCATAATAGTACCCACTCCATCAAAACCATTGACTGCTGAATTCTGGGTCATCAATGCGATACATAATGAACAGCGATTACTACTAATCAAAATCTCTTTAGGGGAAGAAATGTGGGTTCACCTACATTTAGTAAGTGACGAAGGCTGGGAGAAGGTGAAAACTAAACTCACACCTATAGAAAGAAGAAAAGTTAAAAAGCAACTCAAAAATCTTCAAAAAGTTGCCCAAAATCGCTTAGTTAAATAAGAAAAACAAGCTAAGCGAAGGGAGGAAAAGGTAATTGAAGCTCCGATCTCCGACGAACTTCCCAAATCGGCTAAAGGTCACTTCACTCTAGTAGACTACATCATACCAATCCCAAAAGATGAGAAAAAACCATTGATATCTAGTTGCAATTGGATATCATGGGACGGCATGCCCCAAACTCAGATGACGAAGGGTATTGGTCAGATTACTTAGACTTTGAAGATGGTCAGTGGATTAATGACTACTTTGTTGACGAGTATCCTTCCGACGAAGATGAAGGTTTTGAACAAACCTTTGATCCTGAAACGGGTACACTCAACATCAAGCATGGTCTCAACACACTCTCCGTGGCCCTGTATGATATACACAAACCAAGCACGAGTGCCTGGTTGAATGACCATCCTCCTTTTCCACTACCCACATAAATTCACCCAGACCCTTTACCATTGATTGATCCTGATGAAGCACAACAACAGTAGGCAGTTCCTCCTTCTCCATACATGGTAACCTCTGCACCAGATGTTCCTTCCCGATCAAACTCGGAGTTGATTTCTTCGGATGCGGATTCCAAATTGAGCACTCAATTGGTCATGTCTGATTCGATTAATGAACCCGGATTACTAGAGGAACATGATGACTTCAATATTGACAACATTACTGCACCACAGGAAGCCTCTCAAGTTCAAGATAATGTCTTCGACTCTGAAGAAGAGATACCACTGGCCCCCTACTCTAGTAATTTTGAGTGCTACTAACGAGCTCCAAGCATCTCAAGCCATTCCTGATAACACAAGTCAAGAAGCAGGCTTGGAGGAAATCAATCAACTTTTTTAACCTGAAGAAGTTAATGCCATAAAAAGAGATACTCGTCCAAAAATTGACGAAATAACATGGTTAACAACGGCACTCATTCCGGTTGTAACTACAGAGTTAACTATGATAGACCCTCTTCTTCTCCTCCTTCTTATGTAAACCCTTCAAGGGATAACACTACTGTAAATGTAACTTCTTCAGAGGCAAATGTTAATGCAAGGCCACTAGAGCCATTCACATATGATGTTGTTGAACACCTCAAACACATACCTGCATGACTTCATATTTTCGATCTCTTGCAGATGTCCAAGGAGACTCGTAATAATTTCATACGAGCTCTACAAGCTTTGAATACAAACAATCAAACTCACGTAGTGCAAGTTCATCAGATAGAAAAGAACTACCTGAAAGCAAAATAAAAAAGCCTTAAAAGCAATGCATGGAATGTTTTTCAATTCATAATGCTTCTAAAGCTACCATATCTTTCACTAAAGATGATCTCCTCTTAGGTGATATGAAATACGCAAGGTCACTTTATTTCACAGCCTACATCAAAGACATTCCTGTTCCGAGAGTTCAGGTCGACCCAAGGTTAGCTCTGAACCTCATCATAATTACGGCTCTTCAAGAACTTGGCATCCTAATAAGCAAGTTATCTACTATAAAAACTTCTATTCAAGGTTATGACGGGGAAGTTCAGGACCCGATCGGTAAAATTTGAATTCGATTTAAGTTGGGAGAATTAACCTCAGAAGCTACTCTACACATAGTTAAGACTCGTGCTTGCTATAATATCCTCTTGGGAAGGAGATGGCTTCATAATTATGCCATAGTGCCTTCCACTCTCCATCAATGTCTCAAATATATCGATGATGAAGGTAAAGTGCATCGTGTCTTTGCGGATGAAAAGCTATTCAAAGGAAAAGAAGTCTACTTTACTGATGCAACCATGTATCAAGAAAGACCTGTAAAGTCTAAGATGGATACCAAAAGCCCTCTAGTGGATGATAATCCCGCAGAACCTTTCACTATTTTAGTAGAAAAAAAAGTCTGCCTAGGAACTGGCGAGCAATCCAATCCTCTCAGAAAGTTGCAGCTTACGAAGGAGTCTATGAGAAAGTGCGTAGAAACTAAAGTTCCTTTGGTGATCAAGGTTAAATCTGAGATCAAACAATCAGATCGACCTCTGATCATATTCACAAAATCACGAGAAAAAAGAAAGCAAAACATCAGAAGCCCTCGCATTCGAAAAATGCAGTTTCCTCAGTCGGCAGCTCAGATTCTGATAAGAAAGCAACAATGTACCTCCTCCCACCATAGGAATGTCACCTATAAGGCTTGGTTCTCCTAGTATTTTTCGTCAGCTCGTGCTAACATCACAACAAAGAGGAGAACTATCCTACAGATATATAGATAGATGGCTTTGTTTGGCTGAAAGATGTGAGAATCCTTCGCACTTCTCCACATGGATTCATTTATGCTGGATAGGTTTTCGGCCAGCTCTCCGTAGCTTAACTGTAGTAATGGAGTTCTAAACCTCGAATTGTTTCATCTCTCGAAGTAGCGCTTGATCGACTGCGTGGGAGGTCTAGATGGACGCATCCAATACATGGCGTTTCAATTATTAGAGGTTCAGATTCTGAGTCAGACTCTGAGGATATCAAAACGATGGATGTCTCTGTGCACTCTATAGCAGACTGAGATCCTCCACTTTTACCATGGCCCACTCTATCTCATATTTATGATTTTGAAGGATCTTGCTTTTTAGTGCCTCCATCAAAGCAACATGATCATCCAATCATTTTCCATCGGGTTGAAGATGCTTTCCTTCAAATCCTATTGACAAAATCACTAATGATGGGAAAATACGGCTTGATAATTACAATCCTGTGGTTTGTAACATGATGAAGAATATGGGGTACAATCTTAAAAAGCCCACATGCCTTGGATTGAATGCAAATGGGATACAGATTCCTTTGGACATCTTCACCCCAAAAATGAAGGAAGATCTCGAAATGGGATGCAAAATTGAACAACTACGTCATTGCATAGGATATGTTCCTTACTGTAACATTCCTAAATTGAACCAAAATGTCAGAGTAAGACCCGTGGTCTTTACCAAAGAGTATGAATCTGATGACTTTTATGAAACTCTTGTCTTTCAAGAATTTGTTGATTGGGCCACTTTTCAACATCCTGAGGGGGCAAGTGATGATGATGATGCCATGTCACAAATCACCGAATACTGGCCACTTGAACTCAATGAAGAAATAAGCCTATCCCAACATGTTCGCTGGGAATGCTTAGCTCTTGATGTAAAAGCTAAAGAGCCTAAAAAATCGATTCCATGGAAAAGGATCAGGCCTTGGCTTAAACCCCCAAATGAAACTCTAGAAGGCTTCACGGAGTTGGAAACTTCCGATAATGCTGTGGAATCGCCTCCTCCCGAGCCTCCAACTGAGGACCAACTACAAGAAATAAACTTAGGAACCCCAGAAAATCCCCGACCCACTTTTGTAAGTTTTCAAATCAAAGGAAACAAACTTAATATGTATGTGAGTTTCTTACAAGAGCTCGTGGATTGCTTTGCATGGACTTACGCGGAAATGCTGGGTCTAAATCCAGAGATTTCAGTACATAAGTTGAATATAATATATGACGCTAAACCTGTAAAGCAAGACCAATGGAGGACAAAACCTGAAATCATGGATAAAAAATAAAAAGAAGTCCAAAAGCTCAGAGATGTCGGTTTCATCTGCGAAGAACAATACCCCGACTAGTTGGCCAACATAGTACCAGTTACAAAAAAAAAAAAAAAAATGGATAGATTAGAGTCTACATTAACTTCAGAGATCTGAATAAAGCTTGCCCTAAGGATGACTTCTCACTGCCTATACCAGAAATCATGATTGATAATACTTTTGGGTATGAAAGAATGTCATTCATGGATGGGTTCTCAGGGTATAACCAAATTAAAATGTTCAAAGAGGATGAGAAACATACTTCCTTCAAAACTCCCTTTGGCATATACTACTATACCGTCATGCCTTTCGGTCTAAAAAATGCTGGGTTCACATACCAAAGAGCAATGATGAAAATCTTCAAGGACATACAACATAAGTCTGTTGAATGCTACGTCGATGACTTAGCAGTCAAGAGTAAGTAAAAATCAGATCATTTAGCTGATCTCCGTATAGTTTTCGAAAGATTGCGGAAGTTCAATCTTCAGATAAATCCTTTGAAATGTTTCTTTGGAGTTTCTTTTGGAAAGTTTCTAGGATTTGTGGTTTGAAAAGGCAGTATTGAAATAGATCCAGTTAAAATCAAAGCCATATTGGAAATGCCTTCTCCAAGAACTTTAAAAGAATTAAAAGGATTGCAAGGAAGACTCGCCTATATTCGTCAATTCATTTCGAACTTATTTGGAAAATGCAGACCATTTTCCAAACTAATGAAGAAAGGAGTAGATTTTGTATGACATAAAACTTGTGAAGACGCCTTTTAAGATATCAAATGGTATCTTACTAATCCACCAGTTCTTTCAGCTTTAATTCCAAGCAAACCCTTCATTCTCTATACATGAGCTCTTGATCATTCTTTGGGGGCATTATTAGCTCAAAAGAATGATGAAGGGAGAGAGGTGGCACTTTACTACTTGTCAAGAATGTTGGTTGGTGCTGAACACAATTATCACCTAGTAGAAAAAGAATGTCTCGCATTGATGTTTGCAATACAAAAACTATGTCATTACATCCTCTCCAATGTGGTATACCTAGTTTCTAACATCAATCTATTAAAGATACTGATAATGAAAGCCGGGGCCCTGAGTGAACGCTTGGCCAAATGGTCAATTCTTCTCTCTCAATATGATATCAGATATACCCCTGCGAAGGCTATAAAAAGGTAGGCTCTTGCTGATTTTTTGGTAAAACATCTGCTCTCAGAAGATTCCGAATTCACAAATAATCTCCCTGATGAGCCGGTCTTTTTCGTTGAACAATTGTGGAAACCCACCATTGACTCAAATTTACATTGGATTATGCACTTTGATGGAGCTTCTAGAACCAATGAATTGGGAGAACCGGTTTCAAGAGTTGGAATTATTTTCTGTAGTTCGAAAAAATTCTACATTCCTCACTCCTTCTCATTAATCAAACCGTGTTCAAACAATGTAGCAAAGTATACCGCATTGATTATGGGCCTTGAGTTAGCTATAGAATTAGGTATCAATATGCTTGGAGTTTATGGGGATTCACAACTCGTGATCAAGCAAATGAATCATAAGTATGAAGTAAAGAAACCTAATCTAGTTCCTTTCTTTAACAAAGCCTATGAACTCAAGAAAAGATTCAGTCTAATTGAGTATCACCATGTTTCGAGACATCGGAATGTCAAAGCAGATGCATTAGTAAATTTGGCAGCTTCAATGTCAATTCCTGAAAATAACAAAATGGTATTAAAAGTAGTCGAGAGAAGACTTCTACCTCCACTTGACACCCATAAGGCAGTGGCCGATAGCTTTACTATGATTAATAATCAAACTTCATCTTTCCATAATTCATTCAGAGACTGGAGAGATTTTTTTATTGATTACATTCTTCATGGAGTACTACCAGAGAATACTAACGACAAAACTAGTATTCAATGACGAGCTCTAAAATTTCACTTCGATTTGTTCTCAAAGACTCTTCATCGCAAATCATATGATGGAATTCTTCTTTGTTACTTATCACCAAAAGAAGCAGAGCAAG
Source organism: Sextonia rubra (assembly GCA_037013555.1). NCBI lineage: Eukaryota > Viridiplantae > Streptophyta > Magnoliopsida > Laurales > Lauraceae > Sextonia > Sextonia rubra. The sequence goes on from JASUAD010000008.1 coordinate 15,564,306, forward strand.
TCCTCAAAGAAGTCCATTTTGGCCTGTGTGGTGCTCACCAAGCTGGGCCAAAGATTCATGATCAAATATGAAGGCTAGGCTACTATTGGCCTACTATGATATCTGATGCCATCAATTTTGCTAAAAGATGCAACGAATGCCAAATTCATGGTGATTACATTCATCAACCTCCTGAATATTTACATCCTACATTCACCTCTTCGCTGTTTGAATCTTGGGGAATGAATATACTTGGGAAAATCAGCTTACCATCAAAACATGGCCATCAGTTCATTTTGGCTGTGACGGATTACTTCTCCAAATGGGCAAAAGCAATACTCCTTATAGAAGTCAAGACAGATATAGTCCTCAGTTTCTTGAAAACTCATATCATTTGTCGCTTTGGAGTGCCTAGACATTTATATCATGACAATGGTCCCCAATTCAATAACGATGAATTTTACAGATTTTGTGACAAGTACGAAATCCAATATTGTCCATCTATGGCATACAATCCTGCAGCTAATGAACTTGCTGAAGCTTTCAACAAGACTATTTGCAAAATTTTGAAGAAAATGGTCTCTAACGACAAAAAAGGTTGGAGTACCAAACTTCCAGAGGCATTATGGGCTTACAGAACTACAGTTCACGGTCCAATTAAATCAACACCATATTCCTTGGTCTATGGCTGTGAGGCCGTAATACCCTTGGAAATACAACTTTCTTCTCTTCGAGTAGCTATGATAAACAAATATACTGAAGAAAAGAATGCTAAACTTAGACTCCAAGAGCTGGAAAGCCTTGATGAGAAGAGGCTTGCCGCTCAACAAAGTATCGAGTTGTATTAAGCTCGTATGGCTGGATCTTTTAATAAGAAGGTCAAATATAGTACTTACAAGAATGGAGACTTAGTCCTTGCAGTTAAGAGGCCCATGTTCTCCACACACTTGTCAAAAGGCAAATTTGAACCTAAGTGGGAAGGACCATTTGTCATTGACAAAGTCTACTCTAACGGCGCCTATGCACTTCTCACACTTGAAGGAGATAGATGCATGATGCCTATTAATAGAAAACTTCTTAAGAAATATTATACCTAAATGTCATTGATATACCCAAATTATGTACAATGTAACCAAAACATATGCAATGTACACTCGCACTCCTTACCAAAATCAAAATCCCCTAGTTTCGAGCTTCGTAACCTGTGACTCCTAACCAAAACCAAAATCCCTCAGACTTTTTATAAAATGATTGCGATGATCAAGTCCTTCGACCCCTCTAGTCAAATCTTCATTATTTGGATAATGTCTTTACAAGACCCCTTGTAACATCCTACTATATAGATTAAGTCTTTTTGCAGACTCTGTATAGCAAAAGTCAGCTATATGGAGTAAGCCCTTTTGCAGACCTCATATAGCTAACACTTAGTTGTATAAAACAAGTCTTTTGTAGACCCTATATGACTACTTTCGGTTATATAGGACAAATCTTTTTGCAGACCCTGTATAACCCAAAATTTAAACAAAAAAAAAAAAAAAAACCAAAACTAATCTTTGTCCTAAGGAAAAGGTCAAGGATCCCAAGGAAAGCCTCACACATGGGCACCAGATAACATCTACTTTGTTTGACCTCTTTCGACACCAAAAGGATCAAGTCATGGACCCTAGAGAAAGCGTCACATATGGGCACCGGATAACGTCCACCTATATGACTCCCTTATTTTTGATTTGTGGATCTAAAAAAGATCACAAATCATACCCTTATACAAGTCTAAGAAAACTAAACCAAATAAACCATCCATATGAACCACATATTAAACATAAAAAAAACAAAAACAAAAAAAACAAAAAAAATCAAATCAAACACCCATACCAATGACAAAAGGGAGAGAAAGAAAAGTTTTTTCATTGATATTCATTTAAAGTTCAAATACAAAAAGTGAAGTCAATGTATACATGGCCCCTAGGGCTAATCAGAATAAAAGAAACAAGCAAGGGAGACATCAAATAGGAGCTGCAGCAAAGAATCTTAGTCCAGGAACTTCTCCAGTTGTCCCTTTGCGTTCAGTACACCTTCCATTAGGACACGTCCTTTGTAGCTTGCATAAGTGGGTACGGCAGTATTAATGTCAATCTTGTCCAGTTTGATATTCAATTCAACCTCCAAAGACTGAGAAAAATCATCTAAGGCTGTACGCTTCGCTTCTACATGCACAAAAAGATAATCCCTATGACGAATACCCTTTGAAACAAACTTCTACAAGTTTTCAATGGTATTTTCCACGGAAGATAGCTGCTGTTGCAGTATGATAATCTGTTGTATATTTTCACGTTCGGCTACATGCGCAGCCAGCTAGAAGTTGCATGCAAGTCTACTCGTTTCCAGAAATTTCAGTTTAAGCCGAAAGGACCTCAATTGGCCCAGGATGAGTCCGGATCAACTCGGGCCCAACACGAAAGACGATCCACGCGAAAAGTTACACGAAAGGCAGTAGACGGGGTATCTAAGAGATGCAAGGATAATTGACAAAAAGGCCCTTAACTATTAAAGTTAGGTCCGAACTCTGCCCAACTACCTATCCGAAACCCAAACCCAATAGTTTTACACTAAATTAATCCTCAACAAGTCTTAATCAATATAAAACAAGGTTAATTAACGTAACTAAGATTAGTGGGGGTTCGGGACTTACACCAGCTCCTGTGTCATCTTGGCCTGCTCCGTATTTATTACCTGTACCTCCTCCTCGGTACTTTCAATCTCTACAACCAGTTGGATTTTATGCCTTAGGACTTCATCCTGAAAAGCTTTAGCATGATCAACATTTTTGTCCTAAGAATCCTTTTCTTCAAGTTTGTTAAAAAAGAGGACAAAGGCATCACGAAGGCCACTCAAATCTATACCAGAAGATATCAACATATCAGCTAAAGCTGCGGCACCTTGAATCTTCTCAGAAGAAAGCTCTCCTTAGAAAACAGTGGCCAAAGTGCTGCAAATCACCATCTTTGTGGATAAATTAATGGTAGATTGAGGCTTTGGGGTGTCCTCGAACAAACTGGGTTCTTTAGGGACAGAAAGGTTTGATTCTCGCTCTTGTGAATTTGCTTGAGTCTGAGAAACTAAGCAATTATCCCTTTCCCTCTCGACATTTATATTGCATCCCCAGCAATAGCCAATGCTTCTTTACGGACAGATAGTGAATCATGTGACCCTTGTGAAAACAAAGTAGCAGAAGGATCCATATTTGTATGTGGTGTAACTGTGATATGCAACAATGCTTTCCGGGATCCTCCACCTTCAGCAGCAGAAGCCTCATCTGATATCTTTTGAATGACAGGGTCTTCGATAGTTTTCAGGGGCGATGATTGATCCACCTTAAAATAGACCCTCAGAGGTGTCAAGGCTTTGGGAGGTGTAAAGCTACCAGTGACGGGAGGCGCACTGCCAATGACGGGTGTCATAGGAGTATCCGCTTCCAGGAGATTTGCAGCTTCTAAAACTAATGTCCATTGAACAGAAGGGTTCGTTTTGGTAAGTTCTGTTACAAGGGTTTCTTCGGCCGGAATCATGACAGTGTCTGTTTCTCTTTCTATTTCACCAATATGTCTAGTATGTGACTATGTCTAAATATCCACAGCTTCATCAACCCTTGGCTCATTACTAGCTGGTGCCAATTCCGAACCATTGTTAATACTTTGGGTCAGCGAATCTGAAGATACACTTTCCACAAAGCGCTGTAGATCGCTCCCCAGGGGGCTGCTTAGTGATGTGTCCAAATATCCACTATAGATTGAGATATCATCCAGGTTAATTGAAGACTCGATGTGCTCCTTCTCCGTTTGCTCCTCAATGGGCAACCCAAAAGATCTCCTCGAAACAGTAGGAAGTATATTAGGAATATCCCCTCCCGCCCGAACATCTAAAACAAAAAAAGGGAAGGAATAAAACCAAATTATAGAAATTGGAATACTATGTTAAAATCCCATACAAATTAAGACAAAGATTACCTTCAGCAATAAATGGGGATTCCCTCACCCCTATTAAGGAGTCAGCCGCAGGTTCTTTAATAATCTCAGAAGGAATCCTCTGTTGACCAGTTTGAATAGCAGCATCAGCAGTAGCAACATCACCAACATAATCACTAGGCTTCTCTGCAATGATGGATTCTGACTCAGGAATCATTGCTTGATCAAATAGATCTTTCTCAAAGTCGAACACGATGTTGATATCACTATCAATTCGCTTTTCGGTTGTGGAAGTGCCGAAGCTGCTCTCTTCCCCACCTCTTTCATCAAAAGCATAATCTTCAACAACATCTGCAGTTGAGATTTAAGCTGATAAAATGGCAAGAAAGAAATATAAATGTCAAAACAAGAGGTAAAGGATTAATGAGGAGATGACTACAAAGAAATATATGTATGTTACCAGCTTTTAGCCTCTAAGAACGATGAGTTTGAGGACTTTCAGCTTTTCTCTTCTTGCAAGGCATTTCTTTGTTAACTGAGGCTCAGGCTCGAGTTACCAGTTTTGAACGAGTGGCTCTGAGCTTCTTATGCAAAACTGGGTCTGCTGGAGGGTTCACATGCATTATAACAGGTGACCTTGCCCTCATAGTTGCTTCAGCGGACTGGACTCTCTCTGCTGGGCTTTGACCAACATGTGCCTTTGTCAATGTTGGAGCATCAGTAGCGGTTTTTAATCGCTGAGCAAGATTTGCCTCAGCAACCGCATGCATAATAGACCACTCTTCTTCTAATTGCCTGGTTTGCTCTCCTACCGAAACCTTAGTTTTGATAGAACGGGAAGCAGGTCCAAAATCCAAAGCAGCTCTACCTATCTGCCTGATCTCAGCAAGACTCATGCTCTCCTGTAAATTTTCATCTATAGCTCATTGCATTCTCGCTGTAGATACATTAGGCAGAGGCATGAATCTCTCATCTTCCTCACCTCTTAAAGAACGGTGAGCTCAGCAGATATCGGATCAGGCCACCAAACCAATTCGCCATTGATCCCCATCATGTAGCCAATTTTAAAAATTTTGTGTGATAAAACGATCTTTTTTTCCTTTTTCTTTTTTTTTAGAAGTGGGCAATACACGACATTTAACCCTGGGATTGCTTGTGTATGCCTGCACAATGGCGAGGGTGCTTTTGGCAAACCATTGAGCGAAGCCACTATTGTATCTAGGATTCTGATGCACCCTAGGGCACAGCCGCCTCTCAGCATTTCCTCTCAGCCCCTCTTCAAATTAGATTAGGATTATTATTATTATTATTAGGAAAGTTTCTATTTTTAGCCTAGGGTTTTCTTGCTTATTAAGATTGTTTTACTATATATATAGCTTTGTAGAGAAGAACTTCTCAAATTTGGTTGATTAATAGAATTGGGTTTTTCCCAGAGGTGTTCCTCGTGTGTGTTGAAGTCTTTGTGACCGATTCGAAGTGTCTTTGGACACGTGCTTAGGCACCCCCACGCAGCTCTAGCCCTTGGGCTGCATCAGATTGGTATCAGAGATCCGATCCAGTCACCGGAAGCCCTCTGGTTGTTCCCGGAATTTATCACCCCATCCACTGTTCATCTCATCCCAGACGACCCATCCTCTCCGCTGCCATTCCAGACGACACCCTTTCCTAACCTAATTCCCTTTAGACCCCTAAATCCGACACCCTCTGTTTACCCACAACCCCGCCAGAAACCCGAACTCGTCTTATTCCTGCGGTATCCTCGAAACCCAGTCCCAGTCGAAGGCCAGAACCAAACTTCCCGCACGCCTGCACCACAGTCCACCATCTTCCTTCTCAGATCTACACATCGCCCCATCCTCCCTAACCAAACCGCAACCCTACAACCACGCCTCTGTTCAATCCCCTTCGCCGGCACCCATCCACCCCCATCGACCCCTCTCAGTCAATCCCGCACCGATCCCTTCCTAACAACCATCTCCATACCCAGCCCTCCACTGCCTCCCGAAACCCTACAAGACATCCTCGGACCTGCTCTTTTCCTCAAACCCACTTTTCGGCCAAACCTTCTCCTCCCCAAACCAGGCCAAACCTTCTCCTCCCCAAACCAGAGTGAAAAAAAAAAAAAAAAAGAGGGGAAGCAGCAGAGATCGAGAGACAGACACGAGATCGAGAGACAGAACGAAAGAGCAGCATACCTGGGCCGCCTCCCGTCGTTGCTGCGTGTCCCATCTGAACCGGGACTCCCCACTCCGCCTCTGCCTGACGCTGCGTGTCGCCATCTGCACCGGGGCTTCCCCCTCCTCGCGGACTTCCCCCTCCTCGCTGCTACCGCGTGCAGTTGTCGCCAGCCGAGACGCAGACGAGACGAGACGCAGTCCTCGGCCTCTCTTTGCAGACGAGACGAGACGCAGAACCCTCTTCATCGTGCTCTCTGTGTTTAAAATATCTTGTCACACGTGTTTCAACACGTGCGTGACCACTCCTTTCGATTCTTGTTGGGTCCAATCAGTTTCATCTCGGCCCAATTGCAACAGGACGCCATCTGCTATCCACTCTCACCTCTGTCTTCACCAGCGTGTTCCTAAAGGGTAGATCTACACATCAGGTCAGTCAGATTTCAATTTTGCATTAAAAAAAAAATGCCTCCAAAGAAGCAAGTGGATGCTGAATCTTCATCTTCTTCACTTGAAGATTTGGCGAGTACCATTAGAGAATTATCTGCAAAAGTTGATGGCATGCACACTACCCTGCAACAATTGGACATTAGAGTGACAAATTTGGAAAATAATCAGCGTGTGCATCACCACCGTGATGATAATATTCGGAATCAACGGGATCCGCCAGTCACTAATCATGATCGAGAATTCGGGATAAAAATTGTGATTCCTGAATATGATGGAAAATTACAGCCCGCTAAATTTATGGATTGGTTAGTATGTGTGGAAAATATTTTCGCACACAAACCAATGACGGAGCATCATAAAGTCACACTGATTGCTACTAGATTTCGTAATTATGCTGCAACTTGGTGGGCTGAATTGCAAAGAAAATGGAGGAATCAGAACATGGACCCTGTTGATACATGGATTGAGATGAAAAGTATTTTGAAACAAAAATTCCTCCCTATCAACTATGCAAGAGATCTCCGTTCCAGTTTTCAAAACTTGAAACAACGGTCCAAGTCAGTTGTTGAATATTCTGAGGAATTTTTAACTCTGCAAGCTCGTTGTGGTTTGAATGAAGATGATGATGTGGTAGTTGATAGATTTTTCAATGGATTGAGACTAGACGTTCAGCATATCCTTGCCTTCCAACATTTTGATAATGTCGATGAACTCATCCAACATGCTGTCAAGGCTGAGGGAATTGCAAATCATCAAGTACAAAAATCCAAATGGGCTCAGCCAAAGAATTCCCCTCTACAAGAAGCTAAATCCAATGGACAGACTTTTGCTAGGACTGAAGGTCAAAATAAGATGGTTTGTTTCCATTGTCACCAGCACGGGCATCGCGCCGCAGATTGTCCAAAGCGAATACATCTAATTGAGATTGAAGGTGCTGATAACAATATCCGAGATGATATTGACACTGATCCTAAGGGTATTGACAATTCCAAGGATATTGACACTGCAGATATTGACTTCACCGATGCAGAGCCCCCAGATGATGCTCTTCTTGTCCTCAAGGATGCGTCACCAACTGTTGAGCATAAGTGGCTGCGCAAAAATATTTTCCGTTCCACAGGAATGATTCAGGGACAAAACTGCACAGTTGTTATTGACAGTGGAAGTTGTGAAAATCTCATCTCCCAGGCTCTTGTTGATCGCCTTCAATTGAAAGTTTATAAGCATAACCGTCCTTATTTTGTCAAATGGCTAATGAATGGTGATCGAGCGCATGTTCGACATACTTGCAAAGTTGCTTTTGCCATTGGTGAGAATTACAAGGATACAATCTGGTGTGATGTGCTACCTATGGATAGTGGTGATATCTTATTGGGCCGTCTTTGGATGTATGATAAAAATGGAACTCATGGTATGCGCGACAACATCTATACATTCATGCATGGTGGACAGCAAGTTACTCTTCATCCTAAGAAACCACAACCGCCAAAGAAGAATTCCTAGAAAGCTGCCACAAAGGATGTCCTTCATGTTCAACACATTTACACTGGCAATCCGAAGCAGCATCGAGTTCGAGGACGAACTCTTTTTTCAACCCGGGGAGGATGATGCAGTCTAAGGCACAGCCGCCTCTCAGCATTTCCTCTCAGCCCCTCTTCAAATTAGATTAGGATTATTATTATTATTATTAGGAAAGTTTCTATTTTTAGCCTAGGGTTTTCTTGCTTATTAAGATTGTTTTACTATATATATGGCTTTGTAGAGAAGAACTTCTTAGATTTGGTTGATTAATAGAATTGGGTTTTTCCCAGAGGTGTTCCTCGTGTGTGTTGAAGTCTTTGTGACTGATTCGAAGTGTCTTTGGACACGTGCTTAGGCACCCCCACGCAGCTCTAGCCCTTGGGCTGCATCAGATTCGGAAGACGGGGATAGCCAAAACGAGCCCCAATATCAAGTGCCTGGTAGAATTCCCAAGCATTTCGAGTATCTTGCAAGGAACCAGTAGTACCTTGAACCAGCCCGGTGCTCCCACCACAACTTGATAAAATCAAATTGTCTACAAAATCTGGCAGGTATATAAGGTTGAATATTGATATATATATTTTTCCTATATACCAAATCCGCAGGCCTTAAGCTCAAAAGCCAACTTCTTTCATCTGACAAGCCAATATCTCAACCACCCTCCCGACTTTGTCAATTGATGGCTCCACAGCATTCCTCATCTGAGTCGGAACTTCAATATTGGGTACAGCGTCGCGAGAAGCAACATAATTGTTAAAGTTACGCAAATGTTGGCATAAGTCAGTCATGGAATAGTTGTTAATCAAGCAACTACCGCCAGCTACACCCTCCATGAACATGCTTCTCGGTGCACTGCTGTGTGAATGAAGACTGTTGCAATGATAGGTAAACTAGGTGTACAGCAAATATTCAGCATAGAATCGATTGAAAGGCTTCCCCTCTCTGACAGTAAATCCCGATAGCTTCAACTCAGTTAGCATATAGGATACAAAAGCGGGACCCAAGGCAAGGCTATGTCCAAAGGCCATTCTGAGTGCTGGATATATGCAACTAGGCCTAAGGTCATTTCCAAGACTTGGAAAAAGAACTTTGGACAACCATGCTGCCAAGAACATAGTGAGCCAACATTTTCTTTTCAAGTCTGGATACTTGGCAAAAATATAAGGTTGAAAGTCCGTATCCTCATGATAGACGATTGTTGGGTCCTTCTCGGGGTCCTTGCTCGAAATTACCTCTTTTCATTTAAAGTATCCGCCTCCATTTGTGAAGAAAGGATCAGTAATTTTCTTCACTTAACTCATCCATTGGACAACTTTACCTTGACTACTGCTAGTCGTTTGAATTGAATCTTCAAATGCAAAAGGGAGGTAATATGCAGCTCGGAATTCGTCATCCATGGTGGCTAATTCTTCATCAGGTAAAATGGTTTCATCATAGATTTCGCCATATGGTGCCAAACAAAAAATCTTCTTTATTTCCCATAAGGAAAATCTCAACTCCATGTTCGGAGTAATGAAGGTACCAGTCGCCGAGCAAAACAATTCCAGAATGGCCATATAGACGTTCTTGTTCTCACATGGAACTCTTTGTGTGGTGGCATTTACAGCATCAAAAATCCCGATTGCTTTCAAATCTTCTAAATAATGATGTTTCATTGCAGTCACCTAGCCTGGCCAATCCCCAATACAATTAAACCATCCGCGAGATTAATGTCTCTCGCCAAGCCAAGCGATCCCGTCTCCCGTGTGAATACCAAGCCCAACAGCCCTACTTCCAGATTCAAAGTGCACAGTTCTATGGCCTTTATTTCAGACCTTGGATATTCTGTGAAGTAGTATGGAGGCTGACGCATGAATTTGCCAGTTTTGAAATGAACATGATGCTTTACCCACGAAAAAGGATCATTCCTTGCCGGGATCGTTGGAGCCATCGACATTATAATTTGATGTCGTCAGATGGACTGAACAGTGGTTAATTCACGTACAACCCTGCTAGGTTTGTGTAATGGTACTGCATATTATCAGTAGGTTGCTTTGAAATCTCCTTTGTGGCATCTCCAAATATATACCAGGGTTTTTGAAAGATCACCTTGTCATTATTCTCCCAATCGGTACTATTTGCCAAGCACCAGTATGTATACCAATTTCTTTTTTATAGAGCTTTGGTTCTCTGAAGTCGTAAATTAACACTGAATGCTTCATTCAGATCCTTTGGATTGGAGTCCCTAGTGGTCTTACCTTTGGCACGAATTTTTGATGCCCCTGTAGTTACAGTTGTAGGCGCCTTACCTTTTTTATCTGCAAGACAGCCAAATAAGAAGAGGAAGAAAATGTTAGCAACAATGATATGAAATTCTACAAAAATTTCGGCAACATCTCCCCTTAGCAGAAGGCCAAAAGGAGCAAATAATACTTAAGTTCTGAGACCAAGAATTGGCATCAAGGCACACTTAAATCCCATAACTGAGGCTCCTGATCCAAACAGGTATTCAAGCACCTTAAGACCTTTCAGGGGGCAATGGATTCGTGTTTAAACATGAAAATTCTAATATCAAATGCTAGAAATGCATGCGCAATACAAGCAAAGCATGATGGTATTTGTATACGACATGTAAAGCATAAACACACTCAAGCATGGGTAAAAGATCAGTATTTGAAAGTGCGTGACATGTCTTCAGCGACATCAACAAAGCACAACATCAATTTTAAGGCTAAAGAATTTTCGCATCTCCAAGACGTTATTTCTCATAAATCTCAGTGAACAAAGTCCTAGGCAATGATTTGCTATGCTGAGACCATTACACATTTTTGTGGAATCAGCAATTACTTTGTAAAGTTAATTTTAACGATCGTCAACTGACATCAATGGTCAGAAGGTAATATTGTATTTATTCGCCTCCCGCAAAGACGAACGACGTTGTTTAAAATTGGCTTAGATGATATACTTCGGGTCAGCGACAAAAAAAGGAAGGGAAAGGTTCTTCAGCCTTGGAAGTTGTAGTAGAAAAAGATAATGTAAAATGTTTTGGTCAAAGCTACATTCAATCATGTGATCGGCGGTTCACCACTCTTGGAGGTTGTAGTAGAGAAAGATAGTTTATTTAAAGCTTCTCTACTCGACAGGAGGATCTATCCTATTTTCTGTCAATTTTTTTAATCAACCGCTCATATCTGGGGTGATTTATACTTCCCATGTTTATTGAGACTTAAAGGGAGTAACCTTCTCATCAAAAGCAAAAAGAATGCCCCTGACGATTATTCAGATTGATGCATCATGAAACAACTCTTACAGAGATTATGGTGGTTGAGTTTGTATGGGGTCATGCCAGTGACGGAGCAAACCACTACAATCCAATCTTCTATAATTCCCAAAGAGTCTATGGTGATTCAATTTGTGCTTACACTATGCTAAGAAATAAGTAGGTTGTTATCTCGAGTCCCTTTACACTTCCCACATATCACAGAAAGCTAGGTGTGTGCTTAGTGGTGTTAGCATTCAAACACAGGAAGATATTCCTCCACTAAGTTCGATAGTGAAAGATGAGGCTTAACCAAAGTGGTAGTGAACTCCATCACACTATGAACAAAACGTGAAGTTCAGAGCATCCTAATACATCAAAAGGGGATTCAGCAAGTCAGATGTTTCAGAACAAAAAGATGATTAGTAGTGATTGTTGGCATTGACAGTCGATTTGCTCAAATGGTGTTTGAATAATGAAAATTTCCATGGGTCTGTGGCGTAAGAAGATGTAGCATCTGTGACGGTTCTTTATGCACCCCTTCAGTCAATGCATGAAGCATTGTTCATGGCTTGGAGAATGCTCAGTTTGGTCTAATCTCAACTTAAAGAAATTCAGTCATCACTCCCTCCAACATCAATAACAAACCACAATAGCGACAACAACAACAGACAAATGAAAAAAAAAAAAAAAAAGAGACAAGAGGAGCAAGAAGAGTTTAAGAGCATAAACTAAGTTTGTCGCTATGCCACAGGCAAATCTCCTCAAAAACATGGACATGAATGACTGTAACGGTGGGATTGGCCAAAACATGCAGTGGCCATTACCATAAGTTTGCCCGAACAGCACTGACTGTGATCATAGGCTGTTACAATTATGCTTCAGTTTTGAAGAAATCATGAAAGGAGCTCAAACAGAATTCTGGAGAGGCAGCTGGAACCATGAAACAAAAAAGAAGAAAGAAGAAAAGAGAAAAGAAAGAAGAGCATAAACAGTCATCAAACAAGAAGATAGTGACTGTACACTTTTCTATACAGTCACTCTATTTGAAGTGACCGTGAGCATAGCCAAGACAGCGATAGTTGTACCATGGTTGTATTTGAATGATATCAGCCCAAATCTGAGTACAAATATTAGGAGCAAATTTTTATTTGCTCAATTCAATTCAGCCCCAGTTTAATTTAATAAGAAATTACAGCCTCAGTTCAATTCACTATAATCGTGTGATTGGCCAAGACATACAGTGGCCGAGATCATGGATGGCTATGACCGTGGAACTGGCCAAGACAGTAATGGCTGTAGTCAGGGATGTATTCATGCTATGCTTAAATCTGAGCAAACAACACTGCATCAAAAAGGCAGGAGCAAATTCATTCAAGACGCTGTGACGGTGAACTTCTCACGGATAGTGATGACCGTGACCATGGGTTGTCAGTTGATGCCCAATTCGAACAACTTGCTAAAAATCGAGCTTGAATAGAACCCTCATGTTAGAAAGCAAGCTAGGAGCATGATTCAAAAAAAAAGGAAAAAAAGAGGAAACAATTAACTCACCATGTAAGACGTGACCGTGGGGGCCGTTACGGTAGTGTTGGCAGTGAGTTTACTCACTGTTCAAACTTGATATGAACTCCACCAGAGAATGAAGCCCAGGGCACTATAATGTGTCAGTGTCAAAAGAAAACCAATTGAATCAAGTAGTAATAAAAAAAAAAATCAGTCGAGCAATTCATCAAATAGGTAATGACCGTGAGCTTCTGCAAGCAGTGCAAATCATGGTCTAGACTGAGATGATATTCGATTTGGGCTTTGGTGCAACAATAATAGACAAAGACAAAAGGGAAAGAAGAAAGAAGAAGGGAGGAACCCAGCTTAGACTTAATTCTACCTCATCATTGGTTGTGACCGTGAGTTTGCTCACGCGGTCAGTCACAAATTGGCTGTGACCATGATACTCGCCAAACTGGGTTACAGTTTGAAGATGATCACCTTTCAAATCAGGTTATGTTATGCATCTAAAAAAAATAATAATAAGAAGAAGAAAGAGGAGAAGAAATCTTGGGCAAGACCCAAATCACCCATTCAGTAATGATCTAAACTCAAAGAAGATGAAGATAAAGAGGCCCACCTGCCACAGTAGCTAGCTCAAGATAGAGAAAATTGCAAGAAAAAGAAACTTGGAAGAGATGCTCTCCTGTTGTTGTTGTCGGCCACAACCCTTGTTCTTGTTCTTGCTCTAGGTCAAATCAGAAAATTGAGAACAATAGAAAAAAGGGAAAACAGAGGCACAGGCGTTAAATAAACCGTGGAAGAGTCTTCCTTAAGCCCATGGTTATTGCAAGGAATTACCAATGGGCTCCACAGTTTGGTGACCCATTCCACTTCAATAATCTACTTTATCTCATGTGATACGTCTGGAATGGATAGTGAGACCACTGTCTAATGGTCCAACTTCTTAAACCCCACTCCTTTCTTTCACGGTCATGCATGGGTAAGCAAGGAAGCCCACGGTCCTTGCTATTTTACGTTTTTTAAGTGAAGCCCATTGTTTGACACTATTGCATGAAGCGGTGGAGTCCATAGTTGATAGTTAGGTCAACATTGGGTTTTCCCCTTTGATTGCTGCTAGTCATCTCTCCCAGGCCCTAGCCTGGATGAAGTGTTATTATTTCGAGACATAGACCGCGGTCACTGTTGGTCCTTCTCACTCCCACAGCCATTGATAGAGCCCCTAGCCTAGCCCTTCTCAAGTTCAAAGCCACTAATACCTTACTCTTTTTGCCCTTCTCAAGTTCAAAGCCACTGATACTTCACTCTCTTTCCCACATACATAACTTGATTAAAATTAATGGGATCCAAGCATCAATCAAGTTTAGATAAGTTTGGCCTTCTTCACCTATGGTCACTGTGATTTTAAGTAATGGGACCCACGACACGAGGACCCATCTTTTTAACTATAATTATTCAAAATCTCATGGTGGGCCCATGTGGGATATTTTACAAAAGAAATAAATTTCCTACAATAAAACGATCCTATTTTTAGGGTATTTTGGGGGGAAATTATACAAAAAAAAAGAGGGTGGAATTATTTGAATCAAAACTCACAAAAGCCAATCTTTTTCAAAAACACATTCCATCTCAACTCATGTCAAGCCAAGTTAAAACCCAAAACTTTGATTTTTGAAAATAAACAAAAAAAAAATCCATGAACATTCCAAAGCCAAATCCATTTTAAATTCAAACTTTGATTTTTTTTTTTTAAACCTTAGGGATTTCTTTTATGGGTGTTCCCCATAGTCCCCACAGATATGCCACTTTGGATATCTGTGACAAATAGGTCAAAAGAAAATCAAGTCCATTTCCAAAATCCAAACAAAATTTCATAAACTTCTGAATTCTCTAAACGCTTAAGGGATTCTTTTGTGGGTGTTCCCCACATCTCCACGGAGATGCTATTTTTAAATCTGTGAAAATAGGCTAAAGAAATTCGGAATTCTTATGTTTTGGCCAATTCCATCATCAAACCCTTCATGATTTTTATCAAAATTTTCAAAACCCCAAGTTTAGGCCTACAACCTATCTTAACAAACTATATTTTCATCAAGCCATTCATCATTCCCACAGATTGGCTATTTCGAGGCATAATGATTATTACACTATAATCATTACACCTCGAGAGGGCAATTGTTAGCCCATAAAAAATTAAAAATATTGTAGAGAAGGCATTACAAGCAAATTTCAAACCAAGGATACATAACCCTTAGAATTGTGGAATGGCAAGTCAAGTAATGCATTCAGATGTTTAAAGTTGGTGTAATCCATTCAGAAGAATTCATATGAGCTCAGAATGCAGCATTTCAAACTTCAAAGTTAACGGACTTCATTTCGTCACTTAACTCAACAAATACCAAATTTAGGATTCATTAATTCAAAAAAAAAAAAAAAAAAAACTAGGAGTCACTGAACACACTCAAGATTTTGGATCACCAAAGTGGATGGAAGTCACATGGCAACTCTAAAGCATGCTTAGGAGTGATGTTTCAAAGTTTCAAAGCATTTGGACTTCATCTCAAATCAAACCAAACCTTAATGACTGTTCGCCAACTCTTTGGGGGTCACTATGCGACGTGACACTTCTACATGCTGAAGCAAGCTCAAATTTAGTAGAATGCCTTCAAGTACATTTAAAGCCTATCCTTCAAGGATTCAATGTATTTGGACATCATTTGAACCCAAACTCAGTTCGAAAGGTCATCTATTAAGCTCTGTGGGGTCACCATGTAACATGAATATCAAATCAGTTGAAACTCCTAGAGGAATCTCAAATCATATTCAAAGGAAGCTCTAAAAAATGACAGGCCAAACGGAATTCGTTTGACCCAAAGTCTTCGAATATGTCAACTTTGGTTCAATGACCCCCAAGCCATAGGGTCACTGACCAAAGTCCTACTTCCCAATGTCCAAAATTGATAAAAATCGGACATAAAACTTTAGTCATGCTCAAAAGCTATTTTGCAAGTTTTCAAGTCAAGAGAACTTCGTTTGATCTTACTTCCATTGCATATCAACTTAGAAGAGAATGACCCCCAAGCTATGGAGGTCACTAGCCAAAATCTGCTTCTAGGGGGTCAGAGCTAATGAAATGCAGAAAAAATACTCAAAATATATTCAAAGTCACTCTCCCAAAATTTCGAGTCGATTGGACACCGTTTGGGTAGAAGACAAGTTAACTACATACAGTGTGAAGTGAATAGTGACTTAAAACATGCAATAAATGGGTTACTATTTGAAATCCTACTTCCCCAAGTTCAAAATGCATGAAATTTGTATGAATAGTCCAAGACATGTCTGACATCAATTCCCCCAAGTTTCAAACTAAACCGGGATCATTTGGGCCTCAAACAGCTAAAACAGGAGCCCATTTTCATGAAAAGTCAACAGGAGAGTTGACCAACTTTAATAAGTCAAAACAAGTTGAAACTTCTATGACAGACTCAATATAATGTCAAGAAGCATCCTTTCAAGTTTCATGAAGATCAGACATCATTGGAATCCCAAACAAGTGAAAACATGTCACAAAAACAAAAGTCCAAAAATGGGCCATGTCCGTGATCACAACCCAATTAACGAAGGAATTGACCAACTTCCAAAGGTCAAACTGGGCCAAAACTTTTATGAAGGACTCAAAATAATGTCAAGAGGCATCTCTCCAAGTTTCGTAGCGGTTGGACATCTTTTAGGCCCTGGGCAAAAACGGGTCACAAATGCAAAAGCCCAAAATTGGGCCTTCTTCGTGACTGTGGCTGCTGTCACGGACCTCAAGAGAGCACGTCCTGCGGTTTTGGGTGATTTCTTCCCACTTCTTTTTTGAGGTTTAACTTCCCAAAACTCCTCTTAACTGCCCACAACTTCTCTTAACTTCCTGGAACTGCCAAAAACCACCTGGAGACTCTATAAAATGGGTCATATTTGAACAAAAGGGGATAGACAGAGAACCTGAAAGGAAATTTTCAAAAAAGCAAGGCATACTCCAGCATTTGGATGACTTTTTCTTCTTCTTTTCTCAGTCACTCAAGGTGAGAAAGAAGGTTTAAAGAAGGTTCAAAGAAGGAGAAGGAGATGGGGTTGCTTAAGGGCAAACTATGTTCATGCTTTGGTGAACATTTAAAGGATGACTTCGTTCCCTTTGTTTTTCTCATTCAAAGGGTTTCTTGGCCATCACAAGAGTTATGAACAAGCCTCTTTAGGCCTTATTCTGTTCCTTGAAAGTTATAGGTTCAAAATGACAGAACTTCGGCTTCATATGGCACCCTTTTCAGACTTGAACAAAAAAATAGTTCGTAAGCAACAATGATAATTACAAAGGTTTCGATCGATTCTATGGTTGAATTCGATATTCTTAATGGTCATTCAGCACCTTAAGGATCACAAAAAGGAGTTCCAGTACTTTGAAAAAGCTAGAAAGAAGAAACAGCAGGTGAAAGAGTGGCTTTTCAACCACTGCTTGCCCGTGCACGTGTGTCACAGTCACTGGCATGGCCCTAGTGACCGTGACTCACAGTCACCCCATAGTGTTCTTTATTTTTTTTTTTATGTTTTCCATTCTTGTGTACATTTTCTTGTATTTTCCAAATTGAGATCACATTTAAGACTTGAGGGAGGGGTTGTAAACTATTTTAAACTTATGTAGACTACCTACATCCTCTCGGTCAGGGCATTTGAACCCATATAAACAAAAGGAAAATTAATGATGAACTGTAGTTAATTCCTATTCTTCTTAACACTTGAGGTGCGTGAATGTTGGACTCAAATCCGTTTTACATTTTCACACCATTTTTCAAGCGCAATCAGTAGAGGGGAAACTGAAGGGTGAGCAAAGAACAATCCCAGCCTAGAAGGCCCTCCTAGCCTGGCCAAAAAGTTCTTCGACTTGCGCTTCGGCATGGACAGCTGAGAGGAAACTTGGCTAGAGTTTGAGGAGGAATCACTGTCCAAGACTATGAGTACAAGGATGTGTTCGAGAAGGAAGAAGAATTACTTGGATTAGAAAGAAGAACAGCAACTCTTTAAGGACGAGTGACGCACATTTGCTAAAGGGCTTCTTTTGAGAAGGAGTAGAGTCTGGTGCACTACTGGAAGTTGGGAACTGAGCACTTGAAGCACTGCTAGGACTGGTACATGTTGACTTTCTTTGAGCATGGCTGCCTTTTCTCCGAGTTGGGCTGTCATGCCCGTAGTATTGTCCCAAATCTGTATGGTAGAGAAACTGTCATACGTACACTTGTACCTGAGCAGGATATGTGCTGCTCAGCCCCAACCATCCAAATGAGGACCCCAGTAATCGAAAACCTTTTGAAGGTAATCTTAGCAGATGACAAAAGGAGCTATGCTATTGATTTGCCTATCTGAAGAGGGGTACCAAAAGGAAAATAACCAACCAAAAGGAAAATTACCAAAAAAAAAGCATGGAAAAAGAACAGGAGATTCAAAGGGCTGACCTGCCTCTCCCGGGGACCGAAGAACTATTGTTTCACTCTTCCCTAAGTGGTCGGCACCTCTCAGTTACCACCGATCACCAGAATGTTGCAGGGAGTTAATGAACTATTAGTATGTTGCGATCTGGAACTTTGAGGTAAAAAATTCCCTATTGTTATTCAGGGGAACCAAATAATAACACGAAAGGATGTCCAAGATACCAAGATTTGTGCCAAGGGGTTGATTTTTTATACCCCCATAATGATTCAAAACACGTTGGGTGTGTTGACCCATAAAAAAAATCACAGCTACTACAATCAACTCAGAAGACTTCAGATAAGCTCAGAATGCAGCAATTCAAGTTTCAAAATTGGCGAACTTCATCTGGTTACTCAACTCACCAAAACACCAAGTTTGAGGTTCAATGCCTTAAATCCAAGGAGCACCAAACAAATTCAAGCCTCTGGCAACTTTAAAGCAATCTTAAGAATGATGTTTTAAAGTTTTAAAGCATTTGAACTTCATTTTAGCTCAAAATCAAGTTTCAGTAACTGTTTGCCAGCTTTATAGGGGTCACTGTGGAATTGACACTTCTACATATCAAAGCAAATTCAAATTCAGGGAATGACTTCAAATACATTCAAAGAATATCCTTCAAAATTTCAGAGCATTTGGATATCGTTTGGACCAAAATTCAGTTTCGATGAAAATCTACTAAGCTCTATAGGGTCACTAGCAAAGTGAGACCTTATGAAAATCAAAATCAGCTGAAATTCCTAGAGAAAGCTCAAATTATGCTCAATGGAAGCTTTGCAAGATTTTAGGTGAAACGGACATCATTTGACGCAAAGTCTACAAATATATCAACTTTAGGTTAGTGACCCCCAAGTCATAGGGTCATTGACCAAAGTCTTGCTTCCAAGTGACCAAAATTGATGAAATTTTGGCATAAAGCTTCAGTTATGTCCAAAGGAGATTCTGTAAATTTTCAAGTCAAATGGATTTCGTTTGAGCCTACTTCAACTTCATGTCAGCTAGGAGTCCATAACTTCTGAGTCATGGAGGTTATTAGCCAAAATCCTACTTCTAGAGAGCCAAAGCTGGTGAAATTTGAAACAAAGTTTCAAAATATGGTCACAATCAATTTTCCAAAGTTTCAAGGCAATGGAACATCGTTCGGATAGGAAACAAGCTGATTACCTACAGTGTGGGGTAAATAGTGACTTAGAACATGCAACAAATAGGTCAGTGTTTGAAGTCCTACTTCCACAAACCTAAACTATATGAAATTTGGATGGACACTTCATGATACTCTTGATATTCGTCCCTCCAAGTTTCAAATCAAATCAAGGTCATTTGGGCCTCAAATAGCTGAAACAAGGCCCATTTTCATGAAAAAGTCAATGGGAAATTTCTATGACACACCCAAAATAGTATCAAAAAGCATTTCCCCAAGTTTCATTAAGATCAAACATCATTTAGATCGCAAACAAGTGAAAACAGGTCGCATACACAAAAGTCTAAAAAACAGGCCCTAGGACTGACTGCGGCTGCGGTCACTGATTTCCATGGAGCAGTTCCTGCGGTTTTGGGCAATTTCTCCCACTTTTTTTTGAAGTTTAACCTCCATAACCTCTTTTTAACTTCCTGGAACTCCCTAAAACCACTTTGGTAGTCTATAAAAGGAAGTTAACATTTGGAGATAGAGGATACAGAGAAAAGGCAGACAGTTCCTACTAAAAATTCAACCAAGTCACAAGGCATTCTCCAACATTCTAGTCCACTTCTTCTTCTTCTTCTTCTCATTCACTCAAGGTGAGAGATGGTTCAGAGAAGGAAGGGGAGTATGGTTATTATTTAAAAGAGGACTATGTTCAAGCACTGGTGAGCCTTAGAAAGATGACACCGATTTTTTGATTTTCTACTTGGGGGGGGGGGGGGGGTGGTTTCTAGCCATCATGGAAGTTGTGAATAAGCCTTTTTAGGCTTCATCCTGTCCCTTGAAAATTATAGGTTTAGAATGACACAACTTTGGCTTTATTTTGCTGGTATGTAGCACTCTTTTTAGACTTGTACAAAAATAGTCCATAACCAAAAGTGATGATCACCAAAGGTTTTGATCGATTCTTTGGCCAAATTCATCTCTCTTGATGGTCACTCAACACTCCAAAAATTAGAAAAAAATAAGTTTCAGCATCTTGAAAGAGTCACAGAGGCAAAACAAAACCACACAGAGTGCAAAAAGTGACCTTTCAGCCACTGTCTGCTAGTGACCATGACCCACGGTCACTCCCCCTTGTACTTTGTATTTTTTGCTTTTTTTCTAATTTTCATGTATTTTCTTGCAAATTTCAAGTTTGGATCACATCTGAGACTTGAGGGAGGGGTTGTAAACTTTTCAAAATATATAAACAAGCTGCATCCCCGTGGTTAGAGCATTTGAACCCATGTAAAAAAAAAGGAAAATTAATGATGAACTATAGTTAATTTCCATTCTTCTTAAACATTTGAAGTGCGTGAATTTTGGACTCGAATCTGCTACACATTTCACCATTTTCGAGCGCGATCAGAAAATTAGCACCATCTATGGGAATAATTATAGCCCTAATTTGTAATCAAATTTGGCCAACAAACATAAAAATTAGCTTAAAATGCATGAAAAGTGCTGTAAAGTGCTGCTATTGCTTAGTGATTGTGAGATACTATACAGAAAGTGCTGTGACTGCAGGAATTGATGAAAAATAGGCAATGACCATGGGTCACGGTCACTGACCTGTTTTGCTGCTACAATGGCTTGGTTGACTTGTGAAGACACTCATGCAAGACCTTGATGTTTATGATGAGTTTGGGAACATTAATGAAGGAATTTTGCACCTTGAAGTGCATCCCACAATCATTCAAACGAAGGCATTAAGCACCTCAAAGTGAATACTCTTGCCATTTAATTAAAGGGACTTTGCACCTCAATGTGCACAGACCAAATCAACACCCTTTTATGCAATAAAAGGTAGTGATTTAGTCCAATCAATCCAAAATAACTATTTCTCTCAAAATCAGTGATAAGACCAACAACATTGCAGTCATTCACTATTCGACATCATGCACTCATAGATCTCGTATGATCATTGTGGTAGTGGTGCAGGCTCAATCCTATGGGCCCTACACCTTTGATTAGATCCAACCCTCTCTTGCTTATAGGTTTCACACAGATAGCCTTGAAATGCTATCAAATTTTTGATAGCTAGGTCTAATCAGCTTACCATTCTTTTAAGCCGACTATATAGCCTTGAAATGCTACAAAAATTCTGACAGCTAGGAGAGTTAGCATAGCACAGTGAGATGGGGTTTATGCCTATGTCTAACCATTCCGGCTCAAAACCATGTTGGTTCAGATGGCGTCTATAAACCATTCGGGCTAGCCCAAAAGGCAGCCATGTTAGTTGTAACACTAATATAGTCCTGTGCGCTAGCTTTTTCCAGATATCATGGGTTCCCTAATCATTACGTTTGATGAGGCCAAGGAGAGGCTATTTGATGCAGGCCGAACCCAAGTCCGGCCCAGATCACAGGCTCGGAAGACATCCGATTGATACACTTTCTATTTTGTTATTTTCTATTTTAGTAGGTCTTATTTGTTTAGAATTAGTCCTTCTATATTTAGAAACGATCACTCCTATAAAAGGAGTAATTCGTCACTGTATTAGGTATGCTTTTTATCAATAAAAAATTTTCAGTTGTGCAAAGATTTTCTCGTCCCATATTTTCATCGTGACTACCTTGAATCCTCGGATTCGAACAATCCTTCGGGAGATTGTTCTACTACCCATCCCAGATCCAGGGCTACGTCAGATTGGTATCAAAGCCCAGATCCGGTCGCCAGCAACTTCTGTCTCATCGCTCAATCCACTCTGCTCACCGGTTATCCTCTCCACCACCACCAGACGCCCACAAATCCTCCACTCCCAGACCAACCGTGGCCTCTGTCCACACCCTTAAGCCATTCCCGATCAACCCAGACCCCTACAGCAGCCCAACTCCTCACCGGACAACCCACTCCCATACTGCCGTTCATCCCTTCCGTACCAACTCCCTATCGCCCTGCACCCCAGACCCTGCAAAATCCCAGACGACCCTTTTCTGTCCCAGCTTCCCAAATCTCTAGCCCTATCAGCCGAACAACCAAAAAAAAACCCTACTTCCACTTTCACTTCCCGGACGCACTAGAAACCCATCCACCCAATCGGAGAGCCGACCCCTACCAAACCCTAAAACCACGATCCCTCTCGGTCTTTTCCGCACCACCCCCCCCCCCAGAGCAGAAAGGAATAAGAGAGAGAACAGACAGTAGCAGTAAGAAGAGAAGAAAAGGGAAAGAAAGAGAAAAGGAAAAGAGAGCGAACAGACAGTAGCAGCAAGAAGAGAAGAAAGGGGAAAGACAACGTACCTGTCGCCGGTGGCTTCCAACGTCGTCGGCTTCGTCGTCACTGTCCGCAGCGACGGCCTCCAGCCGGTGCGTCGTCGCCGTCCTCCGCCGCGGCAGCAAGCACAGAAGTCGCTTCAGCCTCCATCGCACCGTCATCGCAGCGGCTTCGAGAGTTTCTTCTCTGACGCCATTGCTTCGCACTGCCTCCAGAACCCAATCGACGAAACAGAGGCACCGCTCCCTCTCCGTTCTTCTCCCCTTCCATCCACTCAGCAGTTAAGTCTCTTCCTCCTTTCTTTTATTTCCTTCTCTGCACACCGACCGAGACAGAACCCTCCCGAACCTCGCTGGTCTTCACGTGAGGTGCCGGGCTCCCAGTTGGACCTAAGTTGGTCCGGCCCGCCCACCGACCCGCGACCCGCCGACATACCAAAAAAATTAAAAAAAAAAAACAAAAAAAAAAAAAACCAGCAATCATGCTTAGGTGTGGTGATGATCTTCAGCATTGGATGACTGACCGCCAGAGGGATGAAACCATCCTTAAACTAAGCCAAGAATTAGAAGATGTCACGGGACGTCTCAAAATTGCAGAAACTGCCATTGCTGAGCTACAAACAAAGCAATTTGTTAGTCAAGAAGGATCCTCCAATATATCTATGGTTTACACGCCCGTCCAACCGGAAAGACCCGAAAATCATGAATCCATTCGTGATTTTATGGAGCGCCTTCTGGCTGAACGAGATCATCAAGTTCACTATGTTGCACCCCCACCTGATGACATCACTAGGAAAGTCAAAATTGACATTGCTGACCTTAGTGGTGATGCGAGTCCGAAAGTTTTTGTTGATTGGCTTAATTCTTTGGAAGACTATTTTGCTTGGTATGGTATGAATGATGCACAGCGGATAGCCTTTACCAAAGTTAAACTGAAGGGTCCTGCTCGTATTTGGTGGTATGGTGTTGAAAACAATGAGCTCGCAGTAGGCCAGCCGATTCTCTGATGGAATATTATGAAAGAGAAGCTCAAGGGCAATTTCCTTCCTTCTGATTATATGGATACACTTCACCAAGAATATCTGAGTCTCCAGCAAGGCAATATGACTGTGGAAGAATATACCAACAAGTTTCGCGAATACATTGTTCGTTGTAACTTGAGGACTGATGATCGTCTGACTATCACTAGGTACAGGGATAATCTGCGTGCTGATATCAGACGAGAGGTGGCAATGTTTGATTATGCCACAGTAAATGAAATATTCAATAAAGCCCGCAAAGCCCAACATGAAATTCAGTTGCGAAAGCGTAATCTTTTTCAAGCCAGGGAGTCTTCCATAAAAAGAGGTCCTGATCCTACTTATAATCGCAATCAAGCAACAGTTTATAGGCCTCCTCCTCAGCGTCAAGTTCAGCAGCCTCAGAATCCTCGGCCGGGCATTCAACAAAGACAGATGAATCCCCAACAGAATCAGAGGTTTCCACAGAACCAACCTGATAATCGTGCTTATGCTAGAACAGACAAGAGGGATATTGTTTGTCATGCCTGCAAGCAACGAGGACATTATGCCAATGAATGCCCTCATCGTAATTTATATACTTCCAATGAGCCTGATACTGATATTCAGCATGATGAGCATGTCGAATCAGGGCACGCTGATATAGATCCTCCTTATGAAGATCAAGCTGATCAGGTAGATTATGCAGACGCTGATGATGGTATTCCGCTTCTCTTTCTAGATCGTCGTTTGCTAGTAGCAGATGCTAAAGAGGATGAAGATTGGAATCATGCTTCTATTTTTCGATCTCGTGTCAGATGTATGGACAGAGCATGTAGTATGATTATTGATGGTGGAAGTGCTATGAATGTTATCTCCCAAGAAGCAGTTGATAAGCTTAAACTTCCCACAGTAAAGCATCCAAGGCCGTATAAAGTTGCATGGGTTGATAACTATTCTATTCCTGTTCGTCAGCAATGCTGTGTGCCTTTTAAGATTGGCAATTATGAAGATACTCTTCTCTGTGATGTCATACCAATGAACGTCACACATATCCTTTTCGGGCGGCCATGGTTACAGAAGCTTAAAGTGATCACAGACCATGAACACAATACCTATGCTTTCAATTAGAAAGGTAGACGTATCGTGCTGCGTCCATTGCCAACTCCGCCATCCTCTCCTACCTCTTCTCCCGCTGCCGCCGCGCTGCTCCTACATCGCATATTTTAACCATGCGGAAATTTGAAGTTGAAAGCAAAGAGCAAGGTGTCATGTATGCCTTAGTTACTAAACAAGTTGCTGATGATTCTCATGCTATTCCTCAGGAAGTGAAGCCATTATTCGACAAGTTTGCCGACCTAGTTCCTGAAGAGTTACCCAAGGAACTACCCCCACTAAGGGACATTCAGCATGCTATTGATTTGGTTCCTGGAGCTTCTTTGCCTAACTTACCTGCTTATCGGATGAATCCAGCAGAACATGCAGAGTTGAAAAGGCAAGTTGATGATTTGCTTCAGAAGGGCTATATAAAGGAAAGTCTCAGTCCATGTGGTGTTCCCGCACTTCTCACTCCGAAGAAGGACGGAAGTTGGCGAATGTGTGTAGATAGCCGTGCAATCAACAAAATCACGGTAAAATATCGCTTCCCTATTCCTTGTTTGGACGATATGTTAGATATGATGAATGGTGCATGTATATTTTCCAAAATTGACTTGCGCAGCGGATATCATCAAATTCGCGTAAGACCAGGAGATGAATGGAAAACTGCCTTTAAAACAAAGGATGGTCTCTTTGAATGGATGGTTATGCCTTTCGGTTTAACCAATGCTCCTAGTACTTTTATGCGGGTTATGGCACAATTATTGCAGCCTTATATTGGAAAATTTGTTGTCGTCTACTTCGACGATATTCTTATTTACAGCAAGTCAAAAGAAGATCACCTCCAGCATTTAGATAAGGTCTGCCAACTTCTCCGCCGGGAGCGTTTCTATATCAATCTCAAGAAATGCACTTTCATGAGTGACTCTGTTATTTTCTTGGGATATGTAGTATCTGCACAAGGAATTAAGATGGATCCTACAAAAGTAAGCGCTATTCTTGATTGGCCAATTCCTACTACCCTTACTGAAGTTCGCAGTTTTCATGGTCTTGCCAATTTTTACAAAAGGTTTATCAGAAACTTCAGTACTGTTATGGCTCCTATTACTGATTACATGCGGAAAGGTGACTTCAAGTGGACCAATGCAGCCACCAGGGCTTTTGAGAAAATCAAGCAAAAGATTACTGCAGCGCCCGTTCTGCAAGTTCCTGATTTTAGCAAGCTATTTGAAATTGCTTGCGATGCCTCAAATGTTGGCATTGGCGGAGTCCTTAGCCAGGAAGGACATCCTATTGCATTCTTCAGTGAGAAACTTTCTGATGCCAAGCGAAAGTATACTGCATATGATCTGGAATTCTATGCACTTGTCCAAACACTTCGTCACTGGAGACATTATTTGATTGCAAATGAGTTTGTGCTTTACTCTGATAATGATGCTCTGCAACATTTACACTCTCAGCAGAAGATCAGCGCTAGCCGAGCTAAATGGAGTGCATATATACAAGAATTCAAATTTAGCATTCGTCATAAAGCTGGAAAGGATCACTTGATTGCGGATGCATTAAGCCGGAGAAAGCATCTTTTGACTGCTATGTCTATTAATGTGCCTGGTTTTGAGCAAATCAAACAAGATTATGCAGCCGACAAAGATTTTGGTTCTATTTATGCGGATCTCCGTAATGGCAGTCATATTCAACATCCTCATTATAGTCTTCATGAAGGTTTTCTATTCAAAGGTACGCAACTCTGTCTTCCAGCCACTTCTATTCGTGAATACGTTGTGCGAGAGTTGCATGCAGGTGGATGTAGCGGACATTTGGGTCGCATGCAGGTGGATGTAGCGGACATTTGGGTCGCGACAAAACACTTGCTCTTGTCAGTGACAGATATTATTGGCCTCGTATGAAGACCAATGTGATTCATATTTGTGAAAGATGCCGAACATGCCAGATTGCAAAAGGAAACAAGAAGAATACTGGGTTATATCAGCCTTTGCCTGTTCCACATACTCCTTGGGAAGACATTAGCATGGATTTTGTGCTTGGTTTACCCACGACTGCTAGAAAGGTTGATTCCATCTTCGTTGTTGTTGATCGCTTTTCAAAGATGGCACACTTCAATCCTTGCACTGCGACTGCTGATGCTTACAAGGTGGCCAAATTATTCTTCAAAGAAGTTGTTCGACTCCATGGGCTTCCCAAAACTATTGTTTCTGACCGCGATACGAAGTTTATGAGCTACTTCTGGAAGACATTATGGATGCTGTCCAACACCAAACTTAATTTCTCTACTGCTTATCACCCTCAATCTGATGGACAAACAGAGGTGGTAAACAGAAGTCTTGGCCAATTGTTACGTTGCCTTGTACGTGACCGAATTACAAATTGGGATCAAGTGCTCCCTATGGCAGAATTTGCTTACAATAATTCTGTCAACCGATCAACTGGACTTTCACCATTTGAAGCTATTACAGGAGTTCGTCCTCGCCTCCCTGTTAATCTTGTGCCATTACCAGTTGATGCCCGAGTGAGTGCAGATGCTGAAACTTTCTTCCAACACATGCAGCAAGTCCATAATGAAATACGTCGCCATATATCTGCCAGCAATGATGTTTATAAGCAGCAAGTTGATAAACATCGTCGTTTTGTTGAATTTAATGAAGGCGATATGGTTATGGTGCGTATTCGACTTGAGAGATTGCCACCTGGAGCTAACAAGAAATTACATCCTCGTAATTCAGGTCCTTTCAAGATTCTCCAGAAGATTAATTCCAACGCCTATATTCTTGATATCCCTACTGATTCAGGCGTCAGTTCTTCATTCAATGTCGAGGATCTTACTCTCTATCGTGGCCATGATACTGCAAGAGAAAATAAAGAGCAGCTTATTTCTTTACCAGTTAATTCTCCACCTCCTGATGAAATTATTGATGTCCTTGATGATCAAATTGTTTCTACACGTCAAGGAGGTTATCAGAAGTTTTATGTACGCTGGCGAAATTGTCCTATCTCTGATGCTACGTAGATTACAGCTACTGACTTCCAGCGCATCAATCCTGATCTTTATGAGAGATATTAAGCGCTCAACTCGCCGGAGTCGAGTTTTTCCAAGCCGGGGAGAGCTGATGCAGGCCGAACCCAAGTCCGGCCCAGATCACAGGCTCGGAAGACATCCGATTGATACACTTTCTATTTTGTTATTTTCTATTTTAGTAGGTCTGATTTGTTTAGAATCAGTCCTTCTATATTTAGAAACGATCACTCCTATAAAAAGAGTAATTCGTCACTGTATTAGGTATGCTTTTTATCAATAAAAAATTTTCAGTTGTGCAAAGATTTTCTCGTCCCATATTTTCATCGTGACTACCTTGAATCCTCGGATTCGAACAATCCCTCGGGAGATTGTTCTACTACCCATCCAAGATCCAGGGCTGCGTCACTATTCAAGATCTTCGTAACCCAAAACAAATCATTTGCAAGGGCACCAAAAAAGGCCCAAACGGACACTACTGCCCCTATGTCGACAGTCTCAGTTTTATAAAGCCTCTCTACTCCAATAGGCTCCATGACTTTGGCTGATAATAGGTCATTAGTGACCCCAAAACTCATTAAGAAAACTAAGACTCCTAAACCCTGGGTCTCTAAATATGCTCAGAACCCATTTGGAGTCTTCCATAGGGGTCAGTAGGAACCAAAATACAAACCAAAGTCAGGAGGCAGTAGCCTTCATATCATCAAGCTCCAACTGGGGGTAAGGCAGATCCGGTTCACGGATCACAAATCAATGGCACTTGGCAAGCCGCATCAAATGGCTACTCAAAATTTAAAACCATCGTCTACTCGGCCCAAACAATGGGCCATTAACAAGTAAGCAACAGGGGACCTGCGGCAATTCATAACCAGCAGGAGTGCCTAAAAACATGCTTCCATTCCAGTTGCAGCATGTGTCACCACAACCATGTACTCAAAAATCCAAAAAAGTTAAGAACAAACCCTTGGCCTCACTCGAAAAGAACACCTCTACTCTTTGACTTAAAAAGAGGGGTGGAGGTTTGGTAGGAGGCATCTACCCTCCATCATTGTGGCACCATCCACATCATCTTCACCCCAGCGCTCATCATACAGCGCTAAAAGCAAAAAACAAGTTAAACAATTGGTCATTAATGATTCGACCGATCTTGTTCATTTCAAAGATTTATTCTAATAAAAGAAGGAGCAGAAGAAGAAGAATAAAAGAAGTGCTGTCGATGTTCTCTCATTTCCCACTCTGACCCCACGGATTGGGAACAAGTCACTAGTACTTCTAGGCCACTGATTTCCAAGTTCAAAGATCAAACCTTGGCAGCCAGACTTGGTAGTCAAATAAAGAAAAAGGCTTTGGCTCGGTATGAGGATCAAACCCAGAAGCAGTCACGACGTACAATCACACAAAAATGGGTGATTAAAGAAGATGAGATGGACCTGACCTCATCATGTATGGTCGGACCAGGCTCAACCCGAAGAGTCACTTAGAGTATTGCTTGGACTTAATCACAAGAGTCTTAACTCCAACTCCCATTCAGGAAGGACTTCTGAAGGGAATGCCAAAATAGACTCTAATGAGGATCCTATCACTATCTTGGACATAGAAGATAATCAGTGCACTCTTCCTACATCCTCCTACCCCCGTCAGTATATTGTATTGGCTGAGGGGAGTGGAACTAGTAAAGATGGAAATGAGGATGCCAACAGAAGTAAAGATACCAGCAACAAAGAAGATGTTAGTGAAAATCAAGAAGACGATGTCAGTGATGTCGTCAAGCAGCAAAGAGCTAAAATTAAACACCTGACTGCCTAGTTGAAAATTTTGGCAGATAAATTAGGTGGTTCGGTTGTAACTCCAGTTAATCCCTTGTTTACTGATAGGAGGGAGTAGGCAATGATCAAGATGAATGCCACCAAAATTGACTTGCTTACAGCTCAAATCAAATCTCTAACAAACAAGGTGATAGCTCTAAGTTCGGCTGATGGCGACCATTCGTCAATCCTTGGCTTTCATGCAGATCCTGAAAAGCATGTAACCTTTAAAGAAGTTGAAGAAATATTAATAAAATCAAAAGTGGAGACTAGGATGAAGAAGAAGAGTATTACACACAAATATCCTCCAGAATTTAATTTGGTTCCCTTTCCACAAGATTATAAACTCTCGACTTTCCAGCCTTACTTGGGAAGTGGGTCAACTCATCAACATATAGTGCATTTCAAATCACTCCTTGGAAGCCTGCCAGAGTCGGATGCACTAAAAATAAGACTACTTGTTGGCACATTGAAAGGAGTTGCCTTCGACTGGTATAAGCAATTACCAGAACTCTCCTTCACAACATGGGCAATCATAGAAGCGAAGTAGACCAAAAAATTACCTTCGCCATGCGTAGCGGCATGAAGCAAGGGGATAGTAAAATTGCACAAGCCTTTATCAATAGATGGAGAGCATTGTTTCACAGGTGCTTGGAACAACCATCTCAAAGGACTATCATTGAAATGTGCAAAACCAACTTGCGACCAGAGATTAAGGCTATCATACTTAGTCATAAAACTAAATCCTAGTCATAAAACTAAATCCTTGGCTCGATTCATTGAGGTAGCTACTGATGCAGAACTGACTCTTAAAGAAATCAGTTAGAAGAAGGCGAGTTCCCTAAAAGCGGAGTCGCCTTCATCCTCTATTCCAAAATTGACTGCTCCCGAAATTGAAAAAGAAACAGGAGTATTCAATGTGCAAACCGCCAAACCACCTCCTTAAAAGCCTCAAAATGTCAAAAGAGATCAAGCTAAGAAGGAGGAATATGAAAAGAGAAAAAAAAAACTAAATATCCTTTTGATGGAGATATTGAAATAATCTTTTAATCATTGATGGAAAATAATAAACTTGAGCTTCCACCAATAAAGAAACCGGAGCAAGCGGGTCGCATCAATGACCCAAATTATTGTGTTTATCATTGGATGGTATCTCACCCTCTCAAAAACTGCTTCATTTTGAAGGAAAAAGCCAATGAGATGTGGAAGAATGGAGTGATAACATTCGATCGAAAATATGATAATGGTCTAGTTAATATGATTTCTTTTGAGTAGTTCGTACCAGTAGTAGTACCTATTCCATCAAAACCACTGACCGTTAAATTTTGGGTCATTAATACGATACATGATGAACAGGAGAATAAATGTGGGTTCACCCGGACCTAGTAAATGATAAAGGCTAAGAGAAGGTGAAAACTAAACCCACACTTGTAGAAAGAAGGAAAGTTAAAAGGTGACTCAAAACCCTTCAGAAAACTACGCAGAATCGCTTGGCTAAACAAGAAAAATAAAAGAAACAAGCTAAGCAAATGAAGGAAAAGGTGGTTGAAGGTTTGATTTCAAAAGAATCTCCTAAACCGGCCAAAGGTCACTTTACTTTAGCTAATTTCATCATTCCAATTCCAAAGGATGAGGAAGAACCATCGATATTAAATTATAACTGGATATCATGGATAGCACACCTCCTAACTTGGATGATGAGGAAGATTGGTCAGACTATTCCGATCTCGAAGATGATTAGAGGATTGATGACTAATTTGTTGATGAATACTTTTCTGATGAAGATAAAAGTTTTAAACAAACTTTTGATCTTGAGACGGGTACACTCAATATCAAGCATTGTCTCAATATGCTGTTCCTGGTCCTTTATGACATACACATTCTAAGTATAAGTGGCTGGTCGAATGACCCTCCTCCTTTTTCACTACCTCTAGAAATTCATCCAGACCCTTTGCCACTGGTTGAAGATGATGAAGTGCAGCAACAACAGGCATCGCCTTCTTGTCCACATGCAGTTATCCCTATGCCGGATGTTCCTTCTGGATCAACCTTGGAGCCTACCTCTCTGAATGCAAATTCTGAACCAAGCACTCAGTTGGTTGTGCCTGACCCAACTAATGAGCCTGAGTTGTCAAAGGGACACAATAACCTCAGCATTGGCAGTCCTTTGCTGTACGTTAGGAAGTTTTCCAAGTTCAGGATCAAGATAATATCTTTGAATCCAAAGAAGCGATACCGTTGGTTCCTACTCTGGTGATTCTAAGTACTACCACTGATGAACCCCAAATATCTCGGGCTATTATTGATAATACAAATAAAAAAACAGGCTTGGAAGAAGTCAGTCAACTTTTCATTGAACCTAAAGAAGTTAATGCCATAAGAAGAGAACCGTTTAGAAATCGACGGAAGCAATATAGTCATCGACGACACTCGTTCCGGTCATAACTATAAGGTCAACTATGATAGACCCTCTTTTTCTTCTTATGTAAACCCTTCAGGGACAACACCAATGTAAATGTAACTTCTTCAAATGCAAATACTAATGCGAGGCCACCAGAGCCATTCATGTTTGATATTGTTGAATACCTCAAACACATACCTGCACAACGTCACATTTTTGACCTTTTGCAGATGTTTGAGGAGACTCGTAACAATTGCATACGAGTTTTGCAGGCTTTGAATACAAACAATCAGACTCATGTAGCACAAGTTCATTAGATAGAGAAGAACTATCTGAAGGCAAAATTCAAAAAGCCTCAAAAGCAGTGCATGGAATGTCTTTTAATTCATAATGCTTCTAAAGCCACTATTTCTTTTGCCAAAGATGATCTCCTCTTAGGCAATATGAAGCATACAAGGCTGCTTTATTTCATGGCCTACATTAAAGACATACCTGTTCCGAGAGTTTAGGTTGACCCAAGATCAGCTTTGAACCTCATCATAATTATAGCTCTTTAGGAACTTGCTATCCTAGTGAGCAAGCTATCTGCTACAAAGACTTCTATTCAAGGCTATGATGGAGAAGTCCAGGATCCGATTGGTAAGATTCAGATTCGATTCCAATTAGGAGATTTAACCTCAAAAGCCACTTTGCATGTGGTTAAGACTCATGCCTATTATAACATCCTTTTAAGAAGGCGATGGCTTCATGATTATGCCATAGTACCTTCTACTCTCCATTAATATCTTAAATATATTAATGATGAAGGTAAAGTGCATTGAGTCTTTGTAGATGAAAAGCCATTCAAAGTAAAGGAGGTCTACTTCACTGATACATCCATGTATCAGGAAAGGCTTATAAAGTCTAAGCCAGATACAAAAAGATCTCCAATGGATGATAATCCCACAAAACCTTTCACTATTTTAGCAAAAAAGAAAGCCTATCTAGGATTTGGCAAAGATTTGATCCTATCAGAACGTTGCAATGCATGAAAAAGTCTACAATCAAGTGTGTGGACACCAAAGCTCCTTTGGTGATCAAGGTAAAATCTGAAATTAAACAATCAGATCAACCTCTAGTCATATCCACAAGTCATCAAGGACAAAGCAAGCGGGTATTGTCATCCACACAAGCAAGGCACATGGCCTAGCTATGTATATAGCACCTGTTCAGAATGGCAAACCACTTGCTCTAGGACATCAAAAGCTCTCATACCGATAAATGTTGTTTCTTTGGTCAGTAACTCAGATTCTAATCAAGAAAGCAATGCTGTACCCCCTCCTACTAGGGGAATGTCACCTATGAGGCCTGGTTCTCCTATTACTTTCAATCAGCTTGTACTAACATCACAACAAAGAGGAGAACTATCCTACATAAATATTGATAGATGGCTCCGTTTGGCTGAAAGATATGAGAATCCCCCCACTACTCCACATAGATTCTTCTATGCTGGGTAGGTTTCCGGCCAGCCCTCCGTGATCGTGAGCTCCAAGTGTAGAGCCACGATGTAGTAATAATACTGGTGAGACCAGGTTAATCCATAGGGAACAATGATTTTAAGATCTTTCCAACTTGTACTTGTCCTAAATAAAAATCTAAAACTACTCTAAAACCTAAAAATTACAACCATCATCTCTACTTTCAAAAATTAAATTAATTATAATAAAAGAAACTTACTAAAACTATCACTCATAAATCTAAAATTTCCGAAAAAAGAAACTAAGTTACTATAAGATAACACATAGGTTAGAACTTCCAATAAAATAAAACTAAAATTAAAAACTTACTAAAAAAAAAACTAAACAATGTTAGAAACTACTTAAAACAATGTGAAAGAAAACAAAACTTTCCTAAATTAAAAACTAAGTTAGGTTAAGAATCTACTTTTTCTAAAAACAATACAATGCAACTAAACAAAGCAACTTTCTAAATTAAGAATGAATTTATCCTAAGCTATCATGCATGAAAATCTTTCTAAAAAATATATATGAAACTAAGCTTTCCTAAATTAATCTATGATGTATGAATGCAAACAATGTAATCTAGAGAAAAAATTACTACATGAATGTGAATAATAGGTGACTAGATTTACCGCAAAAATCAGATTTAATAAAGCTTATTTAGTTTATGTTTCAGATCTGAATCTGCTTCTTTTCAATAAAGAAATTTAGTTCTTTAAGAGTGATTTAAACAATTCATAAAAGCATCACACAATCACTTGAATAATGACCAACTTTCACTATAGTTTCAAAACTATTTTTGAACTGTTTTCATTAAATTTTCAGTTTTAAATTCAAATTTAAAATAGTTGGAATCATTAAGCAAAACATGTGAAAATCTGATTTAAAAGAAATCATCCAACATGTAACCCAATTGAGAATATTTTCTGCACAAAAAAATCTAGACTGTTTTTCAATTCATAATTGTGGAATTGTTAAAATTGAAAATCTAATTTTTAAATTTGTCATGATCATCACCATTAAACATGATTGAAAAGTAAAATATGCATGAATCTAATGTAACCTACAGCAGTAAATAATTCAAAAGAAAAACTATGCAAGAACATAAAGTGTGCAGGAATTAAAAGTGCATAAATTCAAGATAAAAGTGTAGAAAAAAATGAAAAAGTGTAAGAATTTAAATGTATTATTTGCTAGAATTTAAATGTAGTAGTGCATAAAAATAAATTTAGTATTTGCAAAAAAGTAAACGTAGTAAAGGCAGTAAAGTTATCTTTTCAAAATTTTCTTTCAAACTGGGTTCATGATTTCTTCAAATATGATCCAAGCACAAGAAGCATTAATAAAATATCCACACAAACCATAAAAAAAGAAGAAAAATTTTAAGAAGAACAACAGATACTAACATGTAAAAAATCCTTATAAGAGATTATCAAATAAAATCAAGAACAATATATGCTAAGATGGCAAAAAAAAAAAAAAAAAAAAAAAGAACCCCTTCTAGTTGAAATTCCCAAGAGTGTAATGTGGCTTTAAGGTTAAGCCTCCTTGAGGACGAGGATGAAGGGAGAGAGAGATGAAGAAGATGAAGTGTAGAGATCTAGAGAAGGAGCTCTTTTTCTATAAAGAGTATAGGAGAGGGGTGCCCTATTTACACATTTTTTTTCTTCTATTCCTTTTCAAAGAAGGTCTCATATGTGGCTTTTCTTCTTTTGCTAAGTCCTTTTCTTAGCCAACAAGTCTTCTAAGTTTGAGATGAGATAAGATTTCTTCTCTTGCTAGAATTTTAAGTGTATCCATCTTTCTTAGCTAACACTTGCCAAAGGATGGGGCATACCTTTGATGAGACAATTTCAATCTAGAGTAAAAAAATTATAGCCATATTTTTTGGGGTCATAAATTTATTGTTTTAATTCCAATTGGTGCAATCTTGAATTCTACGGATATCTACTCAAAAAGAACTTTCCAATGATAAGTAGATTGTCCAAATCCGATGCTTAATTTGAGAGTTATGACCATTTTAATGTATGCTGTCCAAAGAGAAACGTGATTGATTTTCTATTTTTGAATTCTCCTTCTTTGACTTTTCTTTCCTTGAATTCTCTCCACTATGGCTTTCTTTTCTAATATTTATTTTAAATTCTTACAACAATTAGAGAGTGAGACTCGTTTCTTGAGCATTCCACAAGTGTGTCCCCACACATGTGAATATGTGTGTGGGACCATGAAGCAAACTTTGCAATTTTTTCTTCATTCTTCTTTTTCCCTTTAATTCTTCTATCCTTTTTTTAAAAATCATTTCTTTCCCTCAATTCTTTGAAAATGGGAACCACAGTTTCAATTTCCTACAAAACAAACTTGAATTCATGTGAAAAGATAATTTTAACCCTAATATTACAAATGTATGAATGTGAGCCTATCTCTCATGAAATGACAATGAAAATACACACCATTTTTCATGATTTTATGTGAATGAACTAATGGTGATGAAAATTCAATTTATTTCATGAGAATATAAATTTTCACAAAACTTTCCAAAAATAAACTTTCCAAAAATGGCAGGTTTCATGAATGTAAGCAAAAAATGTGATTTTTAAGTAAATTATATAGAAATGCACTATAATGAATTTAAAATGTTTAAAACAACTATATCACACTAAATGAGGCTTTTCTTGTCTCAATAAGTCCTTAAAATGGGTTAAAATGTGTATGAAAATATGCATTTTTAAAGACTCATCACTCTACAGCTTGACTATGGCAATGGAGTTTCAAACCTTTGACAAGATGTCTAGGTTACCCTGG
Source organism: Sextonia rubra (assembly GCA_037013555.1). Lineage (NCBI taxonomy): Eukaryota > Viridiplantae > Streptophyta > Magnoliopsida > Laurales > Lauraceae > Sextonia > Sextonia rubra. The sequence continues at coordinate 15,600,656 of JASUAD010000008.1, forward strand.
CGAATGGCCAGGTAGACAACCATCCTCATGGAGCATGGTTGTCTACCTGGCCATTTGCAGCTTGACTATGGCAATGGAGTTTCAAACCTTTGACAAGATGCTCAAGCCCTGTAAAACTCATGCTCGAGTGCACTTAATTTTTCTATTTGCATCAGTAAACTTCCCAAGGCCATCACTTTGTCATTTTAGCTTTGATTTATGTAATCGTGGACTCTACAAATATTTACTTGAAACAAGCTTTCCGATGGTGGTAGCTTGTCCATATTCGATGCTTGGTTTCTGATATATGACCTTTTTAAACCATGTTGCCCTCAAAAGAATGCTTCAATTTGAGTTATTTTCAATTCAGCATATACGACGCAGCCAGTATCCATTCTAAATATAAAATACAACTTAATGGACCTAAGTTTTGTCTAACTCATTAATTGGCCAATACAAACATACTAACAATACCACACTCTTTTTTCCTAACCAAAGGATGCTCCAATAATGAGGCAGAATATATAGCCCTTATCATTGGGCTAAAGCTTGCCCTGGAATCTAGTATTGACTTCTTGTGGGTCCATGGGGACTCTCAACTCATCATCAAACAAATGAATTCAAAATACGAGGTAAAGACACCTAGGCTACTAGTGTACCATAATTGAGCTAAGCAATTGAAGGAACAATTCACCTTGATTAAGTTCAACCACGTGCCAAGACATCAAAATGCTAAAGCAGATTTGCTAACCAGTGTAGCAACATCACTAGTTATACCTAAAGGTGACTAACTCAATGTCATGGTGGTCGAGCTATGATTCTTGCCTCTCTTGAAAGCTTTTCCGATAATCTTTGAATGCTTTAGGACAACCGAAAGCCAAATCTCCTTATTCGAGAATGCTTTTCAAAACTAAAGAGAACTCTTCATTGAATACATACTATACGGTGTTTTACCAAAAAATAATAAAGATAGGGTGAACATTCAAAAGTGAGCTCCGAAATTCCACTTTGATATGCCTTCAAAGATGCCATATCGAAGGTCCTCTGATGATGTTTTTCTTCACTGCCTATCCCCAAAAGAAGCATAAGGTAGTTTAAAAGAAGTACATACAGGCCTTTGTGGAGCACATCACGCTGGACCAAAATTACATGACCAAATCCGAAATTGGGATACTATTTGCCAACAACAGTTTTTTACTCTATTGAGTTCCCAAAATCATGCATGGAATGTCAATTCACGGATATTACATCCACATACCTCCAAAGAGTTTACATCCTACTTCCTTTTCTTGGCCATTTGAGGTATGAGGGATGGACATTATTAGCAAAATTCATCCACCATCAGACCATGGATATCACTTCATCCTTGCTCCTGGGCAATTACTCAAAATGGGCTGAAACAATAACTCTAACCAAGATCAAGGCAAGTACGGTCATCGACTTATTGAAAAGACAATTCTATTAAACTAAAAACAGGGGGAAAATAGAGGCGTGAGAAACGTATCTTGACTCTCTCCTTTTGGCGAACAAGGAAAAGACATGGAAAAGAAAGAAGAAGAATGTTGAACTTTTCAACTTTCTTAATTCCAAGTTTATTTTTCATGGGTACTTTTACATTTTAACTTCCTAGGTGTAGGCTGTTTCCATGTAATTTTTTTATCATAGCCCCCCACACCCCCCCCCCCCCCCCCCCCCCCCCACCAATTGTTCTTGGATGATTAACACTTATGAAAACAAAGGTACATGAAATTAAAAAAAAAAAGTAAAAGGTAAAGGAGACTGATCTGATGTATGTTAAATGCATGCTGCCTCTTTTTTTATGTTTAAGTCGATCGAGTAATCCTCCTAACCTATGTTCGTGAGTTCCAAGTGCAGAACCACAATGTAGTAATAAAAACTTGTGAGACCAGGTCGATCCTTAGGGAGATAAAATAAGGTTTCCAACTTGACTTGTCGTTTACCCTTAAAAAAGTTCTAAAACTAGCCTAATTTAAAAAGTAACAAATACAAGCATCCTACTTGTCAAAATTAAATTAATTACAACCAAATAAAATGAAACTTTCCAAAAACTTTAATCTAAAACTTCCTAAAATAAAAGAAAAGTTGCTACAAAACTAAAACACAAGTTAGAACTTCCAAAATTAGAAAGTTGCTAAAAATAAAACTAAGAACTAAATTAAAAACTAAACTAACATAAATTAGAAACAAACCAAAATTAGTAACAACCAATCAAAAAAAGTTATTAACAAAATCAAACAACAAAAGAATTAGAAATCAAACCTACTTTCTAAAATTAGAATCCTCGAGTTAGAATTTCCTAACTTTTTAAATAACTTTCTAATTTTTAAAACCCTAAAATAAAGCAAGTTTAGAAAGATCTTTAATCCTGAAAATTATCTAAAACAATTAAAAATTTAAAACTAGAAAAAAAATTAAAATTAGAAAGTTAGTAAAATTAGTAATGCAATACCTAGCATGAGATGTTGAAAAATTCTATGAAAAACTAGTACGCTGATGCAAATTTTATGCATAATTTAAACTATTCTAATACATCCTAAATCTAAGTTTAATGGCTAGAATTCAAACTATACTAATGTGAGAAACTAACAAAAAAATAGAAGTGAAAAAGAATCTAAAATGAAAAAGTTATGAATGCATAAACATGACAACGTTGCAAAATTCTGTGTAGAAAAAATTCTTATTCAAGTTGACTAATTGGCAAAGTTTAAGCCTTTGGTTCACAAACCTTCCAAAATTATTTTAACTTGAAATTCTGTGACATGAAAGATTATATCCTAAACTTTAATGTTCCCAAGTTTCAAAGAAAAGTATTATGATTGACCTGGCTACTCACTTCGAACTTTTTGCCAAAAACTGTTTCTGCAGTTTACTGAAACTATGTTGAGTTTTGTTGTTTGTGTGTTGAGTCTGAATTTTATTATTAGATTTAGAAATGAAACTTAATTTCTAGCAACTTAAATATGCACAAAATCCTATGATATGAAAATACATGTAATGAACTCTAATCCAACGATCAAACTATGCAAAAAAAAAAAAAAAACAATAAGAACATGACAAGAAAAATAAAAGTGGAGTAATTAAAACTAAATTGCAATAAATTAAAGGTGGTAAATAGAAATTCAAATGTGGTAAACTACTAAAATCAAAGGTGGTAACAACAGGAAGTCAAAGGTGGTAAAACCGGAAATCAAAGGCAGTATAACTAGAAATCAAAAGCGGTATGTTGTTCTTTCAATTCCTTACCTCAACTTAGGCTCAAAAAGAAAATTATAAGTGCTGTCCTAGGGCTTTATTCTTCGTCTTTGGTCATCAATCTAAGTGAGAATAACAAATTTCCATTCAATGTAAGATAAATTTCAGAATTGGCCTCTAATTTTTTTACTCAAACCTCTTTAACTCCATCTTGCATTGCCTCCAAACATACAATGTATCCGAAAAGACAAAGTATATTGAAAAGGTTACTAAGACGGGTTAATAGTTTTGATTCCAATTCTATCCTAATATTTAAATAAGAATGAAAATTAACCTAATTAAAATGGTTCACAAGACTAATATTACGATTACCACAAAATCAAAACAAGAAAAATTGAAAAGAAACAAACCTTATTACTAGCATGAAATTGTTTTACATAAGATTGAAAATTAAAATCAAACAATTACATACTAAGATGGATGAAAATTCCTCCTAGTTGAATAGTTCAAGGTTGGTGGTGTGGCTTTAGAGTAAGCCTCCTTGATGACTTGAAATATAGGGACAAGAGAGGGAGAGATGGATGTAGAGATCTAGAGATGAGAGGTGGGCAATTCTTCCATGAAATATCTTGAGATCTTTTGAAATTATCTTTGGAATATCAAAAAGATAATTTGGATGTTTCAGTAAAAGATGGTGGAGCCCTTTTGGCCATCCCACAAGTGTGTCCTCACACATGTGAATGTGTGCGGGACCATGAAGCCAATTTTGCATTTTTTACTTCTAATTTCTTTCCTCGCTTCAATTCTTCTCTCCTTTCTTTTGAAAATAGATTTCTCGCTTCAATTCTTGGAAACAAGACCCATGTTATCAATTTCCTACAAAACAAATGTGAATTCATGTAAAAAGACAATTTTAACCCTAAGATCACAAATGCATGAATGCAAGCCCATCTCTCATGAAATGTTGATAAAAATGCATACCATTTTTCATGATTTTATGTGAATGAGCTAATGATGATGAAAATTTATTTTTTTCTTTTTCATGAGAAAAAAATTTGCACAAAACTTTTCCAAAAATAGATTTCTAAAAATGGCAGGTTTCATAAATGTAAGCAAAAAGTGTGATTTTTAAGCAAATTATGTAGAAAAATACTAAAATGAATTTAGAATACATGAAACCACTATATCACACTAAATGAAGCTCTTTCATACCCATAAGTACTTAAAATGGTCCAAATTGTATATGAAAATATGCATTTGTAAGGACTTATCAACCTATCACCCGTTTTCCTTAAATATAGAGTTCCAAGGGGAGTTTAGAATGAAGGTTCTACGCTCATAGTTGCCCCCAATGGATCGCTTATCATGTTATGCCAATGAGTTAGCCATAGTTCTGCCTACATTACCTTCAACTCCTAAGAGAAGGAGATGAAGAAAGTCTCAAAAGACTTATCTTCTTTGGATATCCTCTTGAATCAAAGCGGCATCCTTATGAGTATTTTCAAAAGATCAAGTACCTTGTTGCTAAAGTCCAAGCTAAAACTTGAAGAAGTCAAAGCGTTGAAGTCTTTTTGAAGAGTTAAAGAGCCTTAAATGTCTTTTCTATGTGCGGTGTGCATTATGTTGGCTGTGTGTTGGAATGGGCACCTAAGTGGGGAATTTATAGCCTCCAAGAGTCCTCTCTAGTCATTTGTGATAGGGAGAAGATTGAGGAAATTTTGATTCATAGGGGGGTAGCCGATCATATATTTGTAAGGTCAGCTACCCTCCCATAGTTTATTTTGTGAGGTGGTAACCAAATCTTTGTCCTTGGATTATGTTAATCAGCTTGAAATCAACTCAAAATGATTTGATCAAATCTTAATCTGCTATTAGAATTTATAACTGTTGGCCAATCACTTTCCTCTATTGACTATTATGTTGTCGACCACTAACTTTTTCAGTTGGCCAATGTATATTTGGTAACTATTTTGTTCAGTCAACCGGTGTGTACTTTCTTTTCACTTTTTGAAATGTTTTGACTTGTTTTCTTCTTCACACTCTAGGGTGTCTTCTTAGGCTTTGTCCACGATTTGTTTGTGCTTTGCTTTACTGAGCTTAAGTCATGTTTGAAGCTTGACCTAACTTTTCATTGGTTGAATTGTTTGTGGATTACTTTCAAACTTTTTACATGTCAACAAATTCCCCCTTGTGGTGCAATGATGAAGGGTTTTTCACGTAGTCATTATGCCTTGAAAGATGCTGATTTGGAAAGGATGACTTTCATCCTTCTTGCTTCCTCCTTTTCGCAGATGCTTGGCATGTATTTGTAATATGTGGGAATTTATTTTCCAAGGTTCCCATGCTTTGCAGAGGCTAGCAGAGTCTTGTTTTGAAGGATGGAAAATGGGTTGGAATGTGGAGATTCTATCTCCTATATCCTATTTTCACAGGAAATGTTCATTTTTTAATTGGAATGAGGGGTTTTCCCTAGGTTTGAAGTGTTTGTGGTTTTACTCGAGGGTCACTCGAGGGTCTATAAGTTTTTTCTAAATGGAAATTGGATTGGTTTCTATGCTTTTGTTTCCCCGACATGGTGTTTGACCGAGTTCGGGGTGCTTTAGTGAGTATGAAAGGTTTTTTAATAAGGGAAGGTTCTCTTTATTGGAGTTTTTAAGATTGTTTCTTTTATCAAGGGCATGGAGGAAACTTTTATTGCCCAAGAAAATAGAAGCTTGACCATGAAAAGGTTGGAATCAGCAGGTGAATTGCTTTTTCGTAAGCCATGGATCCACCTTAAATTTCTAAGGAAAGTCGGTTAATTTCACTTGACCGAGGGTTTGGAGGGTCAAATGAAGTTGAAACCAATCATGTAGCAAGTTGTTTTAAAGGTATTTTAGAGGGGGACAACAAGGAAGGAAGGTTTTGGACTTTTGAAAGTTTGAAAAATATGAAAAGTGGGGTAAAGAAGCAAATCACTACCTCTCTTCTACCTTGGGCATTACCCTGGGAGATTATTGAAATTTTTATAAAAGGCAGTGAAACTTAGGAATTTCCAACTTCGTGCTTTTATTTCATGCCTTTAAGATTCATGTGCCTAAGGTTTTTAAGAGATCTTCTTCAAGCTTCTTGCTTTTTTCTCCAAGTTTTCTTCCTCAAATTATAAGCTTCCATTGCTAGTAAGCGTTCTTTCATAGTAGTTCTACTCATCTATGTTGCAGAGATGATCAGCTCTATTGTTGGCAGTTTCTTCTTCTTTTTTTTTTTTTTTGGAATTCTGCGTGTGATGGTTTGCTGCTTTTTTTAGATCTAAATGCATGCACTGCCCTTTTCATTTTTCTTTCTTTTTTTCTTTTTTTTTTACTTGATTGATGCTAAGGAGGAGGACTTTGAAGCCTAATTGATGCCTAGGTGACGAAGATGAAGTTCACTATTCGTATTCTTCTTCGTCTTTTTCCATAACCGAGCGGTTTTTTCCTATTTCTATTGCTTTGATTTACATGCCACAACTTCCATTCTCATTAAAATGTGTTCAAGCTTGTCTTTTCTTCTTCTCAAACTATTTAGCAATCGGCTAGCCTTTTCGCGGGAAAAGGAAAGTTTGGGGATTTTCAGGGTTTGGACCTGAGCTTCTCTCAAAAATAGTAAGGTAGCTTGATTTCAAGCAAAGCCAAGATTTTCTCAGGGCCTTAGTGAATTCTCACATGTTTTTGGAAATTTTCAAACTTCGAATTGGTAGTGGCCGACTGTCGGGCTGGGCTTGTTTGGATTTTAGTGGCCAAGTGTACCTTAATGCCTTTTGGGGTTCTTAGGGTGGCCAAGAAATCAATGGGCCTTTTGAATTTAACCATTGGACTTCTTAGGGCAGCCGAAGGTTCATTTTTCCTTAGATGTTTTTGGATCCCTCTCTTGGGTAGCTGATGCCTTGTTGTCCCCAATGGCTGAGTGTTACTTTTAAGTAGCCAATTGGAGTAGCTGACAGTCCTTTTTACATTGGTCAATGGTTATTTGTGTAGACATATCTATAGTAGACATTTTGTAGGGGTAGCTAAGAGCACATTTTTAACATCTAATTAGCTTTTTGCCTTAGGTAATTTTGATTCTTCTTTGGGGGAGAGGCTGAGGGTGCATTTAGATTAGCCGAAGAATCCCCTGTGGCTTAGTAGAATCCTAGATCCCCTTTTGAGTGGTTGAGTGTTGTTTCTCAATGGCCTAGTGACCTCCTATGTTAGGCAAAATTAGCGTTTTTCTTTACAACTTGTTTCTGGTTGAATGCACTATACTTGTATGCTTTCTCTTATGCTGTTTGGATGCTTTATATTTGAAGGTATACTTGTGTTAACCAAAACCCTAAATTTGCTTCTATGAAGGGTCGTTTGGGAGCTTTGCTTTATTTTGACCTAGAAGCCTCATTTCTAGACTTTATTCACACGCTTGAACAATGCCGGGCCTCAGAGGTAAGTATACCCTTTTTTCGAGGGCTTTGTCCCCTCCCGTTTACTAAGGGGAGATGCTGCCGAAATTTTGGTAGATTTTTACTAACCTTTGTACTTGGCTTGGTGTTTTTCTTTGTTTGATTTTGCTTTTAACAAACAAAGGAAAGAAGATCACTTCCTTTCCTCCAATGGTAAGAAGAATGTTAGTTCTTCTTCTGCAAACACTCCTCCTTCTCCCAAAGTTATTAGTCTCCAAACTCGAGCTCATTTCGCAAAGATCTGAGAGAATGTTGAGGCTTATGCTGTTGCGACAGTAGTTGAATTATGGAGTTGTCTATTGAGTACTCACATATACAGGTTTACAAAGACATTCTTAGTGATTTCCCATGGAAAGATGATCGACAGATAACCCTAAAGAAGCTAGACTATATCTTTGCCAAGAGTGACAAGTGTTAGTACAACCAGAGCACCAATTTCTTGGTCCATAGGTACTTTAATAAAGTACCTTTCCATTAAGTACCAATACAAAAGAGGTCCTTAGCTATTGGAAGTGTGTGCTTTTATCTTTTCGAGGCATGTTGACCTGTAGTAGGGGAAGGTCTTTTCCTGATACAAGACAGGGTATTTTTGAACAAGCATTCTTTCGATGCCGAAGGTGAGGCACAAAATATAGAGCTGTTGACGCCCAATCACGTGACTCTACCTATTCAGAGTCATATTTCCTAACTCCATACTATCAACCTAGGAATTCTTTCTGACATTGGCAAATGGCCAGGTAGACAACCATGCTCCATGAGGATAGTTTGCTCCTTCAAACACCTAGCATAAGTGGACAGATGCGGTCCTTGATATGTTCAGGAGCTTATTGGAGGTAGTTGGCATTTATGAAGCCGTTATGGTCATACGAAACTAGGTTCCACAAGACCATAAAGAGCTGTGTTATACCAGATCAAGAGGTTTTACCAAGCCACCAACACCTTCATTGCTCCTAATGCCGAGAAAAAATTTTCTCTTCAGGAAGTTCGGGAGATTTTTGGGCTACCAATATCTGATAATTTGTACAAGGAGATCGTCTGTTACAACCGTTCTCTAAAATCAAGGAGTGTCACTTTCAAAAAGGTATATTTTTAGCTCTTCGCTCTTTATGGGATGTTGTAGGACAGCTATCATAAGGTGAAGACTGCTGTTTAGGTGGCGAATGCCTACAGTGAGGATACCAAGGAGACTACTCCGTTCTTCACGAACAAAAAAGTTTTAGAATGAGAGAACTTATTCAGGGGAAGACTAAAGAAAACCCTGACATAGTAACAATGGTTGATTATCTAGATTATCTCGAGATTTTTAAAGAAAAAAAAGAATGACCAAGACGTGAAGCGTCGTCGCCTAATAGCCATGTACCTTACAACATGGCTTTCAATAATCATCTTTGCTGGCATTGGGAAGAAAGTCCAGAACAGTTGCAATTTCCCTGCTTATTCCTCTACTCATCTATTTGTACGTCGATTTGAAGCTCATGTCCTTTCCAATCCGGTAGAAGAGGTAGATCAACCTTTCTAGAGCATTTATTGTATGCTTGGTTTGTTTACCATTGCAACAATTTGCATGAGTTAGGTGATTGAAAAGATATTCCATTTTATTGGTCTATGACAAACGAACTTGTTATTAACTTATCTCTTGCCGAGGCGCAATGCTAGTTGCGGGATCATTGCAACTTCAGGGTTCGGTAGTCATAGAAGTTTAGAAAACAAGAATTGTTAGGAACTAAGCCCTCATCGACCCATCTAATATCCTAGCTAGGACTACTCCCCTCTCATAAACAGAAAGAAAATGGTTGCTTTTGATTCAGCCTACTAACCTAGTCTATATAAGGAATAATGTAGTTGAGATTGAGTCGTACGTGCCTTACCAATTTGAGCAGCAGTTCGGGTTTTCTCAAGGCATTGTATGGAACCTAGGTAACTTGAGGGGTGGCCAAGGTACGTTTGGATACCCAGAATGCATGGAGACTTTTCAATGTTGCAAATGCAGGTGCAATGTTCCATTACCCTTGGGAGGAGGATGCTAAGGTGACTTTTGGCTTTACCAAGTGGTTCATGAAAAGTTGTTCGGTTTTTTATGAGATTCAGAGGACTAGCATTCCGAAGGGTATCTTAAGGAAGATGAAGGTTAATACTAAGAATCCCGTGAAAGGAGCTTATAAGAGATACATTCGGGGCCAACCTCCTTTACTTTTTAGGATATCGTCTCAATGAGGAAACCTGTTCTACTTTTACAGATCTAGCTACGGAGTCTCCTAATCCTACCGTTATACATTTGGGGCCAGCCTCCTTTACTTTTTAGGATATCGTCTTGATGAGGAAACCTGTGCTACTTTTATAGATCTAGCTATGGAGTCTCTTCATGCTACCGTTCCCTTAGTTTCTTCCCCACTGGCTCAAACAGCTGGTAGTTCTTCTTCTAAATCTACTCTTTTTGGCCCTAGAGTAATGACTAAGTCAATCCCTTGGCATTCATGGAAGAAGAAGGTGGATGGTTATGGCCCTCATGTGGTTGAGCCTAGGATGGCTTCACATCCCTAGGCTCACAAGTCTACCCGGCTCAGCTATTATTGGTATAAACTTTGTGATGACTTCTATTCTTTCTTTTGTACTGACGAAAACATCTTTTTCAAAAAAGGAGATGATAGCAAGTCCTGTGATTGTAGCAGTCAAGGATTTACATATTTGCATCTCCTTCCTCTCTTTCCTCATTTTCGCTAGTCTTTTTCTTATTTGTTCCGACATTGTTTCCTTCCTTTTTATATCAGAATTTGGAGGAGAGGGTCAAATTTTAGGGACTAGCCCTCCACAATCTATGAAAATTCTCTCTCATATTCCAGAGGCTCTCTTGATGTCAAAAGCCTATATTGAAAAGATTGTGATGGAGTATGTTCATGAACCTACTCCCATAGTTTAAGGTAGTTGTCTTTTCCTTTGTTAATTTGATTCATTTTCTCTTTTTATCTTTGATTTTGATTGACTTATCCTTGTTCATTTCCAGAATAATCAAAGTTACAACCTGATTAGTCCACACTGGTTGTGTAAGTGATTGATCCGGCAGCTAAGCCAAGATTAAAGTCCTCTTTTAAAAACAAGCAGTCACTTCCTAATGGGGATGGGGCTTCACAAATCAAACTGATATTCCTAGATGGAAGTTCTTTTTATCAAGAGCTTTCAGGTGCTAGTGACTTTGTAAAAGACTTCACCAAATATCTTGAAAAGGATATTCTCAAAGGGTAATTGCTACTTCAGAGTCCAACCCCTATGGAGGCAAACAAGGATAACATTGAGCTATTTGTGGCACAAGCTAAATGAGTTTCCCCAACTTTTGGTAAGCCTGCACCTTTGGAGGAAACTATCGTGAAGTAGAAGGCTGATCTTATTACAGTAGTGGGACTTACTAGCTCGAGCTCGAATACTATTCTGAAAGGATCTCTTGACAAGGGCTTAAATCAAGGTGATCCAACTACAATTCATGATGCAAATGTCCAAGGACATTAAAGTTGGATGGTACAGAAAAGGTCCAGTAGCACCAAGTAGCATCTAACGCTGAACACTCTCTCATAGTTCAAGGTGAAGGAGGCACTGGTGTTTTACCAGCCTCTGTTTGGGCAACAAGGGGGTGATTTCCTTGAAGTGGAAGCACTTAGCTGAATCTCTAGTGCTGAGTATAGCTGCTGTTGGGACAAATCTTGCGACTTAATTATGTCCGTTTTTTAAGTTGCTTCCAACCCTACCCAGATCGTCATAGCAGGCTCGAGTCAATCGTTGGAGGGAGAGCCTCTTTTAAAGAAATACACCACCCAGGATGAACAAAATTCTGTTGAGGTGGTTAAAGAAACGATGCGGCTTACACTGAGCGTTCCTCTCCAAGCTTTGTCTTTTGACAAATTGAGGTCAATTAGAACCTTTCATAATGAGATGGACTTCTCATTGAGTATAGGAGCTATTGTGATGGACTTGAGGCATTTGACTATCCTTTTTTACAATATTTTTGAGGTGCTAGAGGTGTGGTTAGGTCAAGCTCCCAAGACCCTTCGAGTTTTTATCAAAGAGAAGTGTTAGACAAGAAGGAGGCTTTTGAATAGTGGATGTTGAATGTAACGTTCAAAATTTCTAGGATGTAATTTGTCCTACTTAATTGCTTGTTAGTAAATTAAGTACATTTAGAAGCTAAGCAAGTCTGATTTATTGTTAGAATCGTGTGTGCAAAGTCGAGTCGAGGTTCAAGCTCATTTGAGCTCAGTAGGTTTGCAATTTTAGGAAGTTAGAGGTCTTTTTCCATAGTTTTTTTAATTGTGAGATTTTGGGTTCATCAGGTAGCTCTCCTAATCCAAGATCATCTTTTTATTCCTCTACCCTAATCAAACCCATCTTGGCCAGAAAATATCTTATGTTCTAACAAATAAGTCTGTTTATGAAAAATACCCAAAACTTATTAAATAATGCCAAAACTCCAACTACTTCAAAACATGCCAAAAGTAGACTCATTGGAAAGCTCATTTCGTGAGTGTTGGGGCTTGTGGTGACCTAATGCGACCTATGGTTTTCAAGTTATGGCCAAAAAAAGTGTTAACCCCAAATATTAAATAGATGGCACTTTGGTAATTTCTTCAAAAACCCAACGCATTTCCCATCTCTCTACTCTCACTACCTCCACTCATTTTGCACCTCACCTAACCGCCACTCTCTTTTCTCACTTATTCTTCTCTTCTCTACCTTATTCCCTCTTTTCTTCCTTTCCTTTGTTTCCTTTCCTCTCCCTCATTTTCCTTCTCTATCTCTCTAGTTCTCTCTTGACCTCACCGACCTAGCCACACCCGAGTTAGTGGCATTCCCTCTCCTCTACATTTCACTCTCTTTTTTCTCCTAATCTAGCCATCACCCCTACCCATCTTCCTTTTTCTTCTTCTCTCTTTCTTTCTCTTTTCCCTCTTTCTCCCTTTCTCCATTTTCTTCCTCCCTTGCTACTGCCGCCGAATTTCAAGCCTCCTCGCCACCGGAATGTTCTTCCTTGAGCTTCCCTCTTTCTAAGGAGCCCATTTCCATGCTTTCCCTCAAACCAAACATGCCCTAGGTAAGGTTCTTTCTTCCCATAAATTAGATCATATGGAGTTTTGGTTTAGGATAGTGTTTATCATACTCATAAGCGCCTCTTATTTGCATTTGTAACTTTGCTTTTGGTTGGGGTTTGCATTTGCTTGAGATTGAGCTTGGTGGGTGTCTTTCAGTGAGCTAGTGCTTTATCCATTTTCTCCCGATTTCATCAAGGCAAGTGGATAGCATTTCCAACGTTGATATGTTGATTTAAATCCTGATTCTAGCTTTTCATGATATATGGATTTGGTTTTGCCCATTTTGATTGGAAATGGAATTAATGCTAGAATTAGGAAATGGATGGATTTTATGGTTTATATGGATGTATTATGGATGGAATGGAGGGTCTGAACCCTATTTGACTAGGGATTGATGGTGAGACCCTCCATTTGACCTAGATGACTTGAACCTCCCTATTAACATTAAATAAGAGTGGTTTTGGGCAAAATGCACTCTTACGGGTTGCGTGATTTGAGTAGGCAAACAACCTACGCGGAACCCAAATGATGTGGAGATTTCACCTATGCATCATGGTCATATTGAGAGGACATGGAACTTCACATCATTTGTGATTTGAGTAGGATTGTCGGGTGCTTAAATTGCTATCATAGATTAGGAATTGGTTAGTAAATCCTCCTTGGCCTTGGAGCATGCATTGCTCATATAATGTGTGTGTGCTTCTTATAGGTGATATCCTTTTGCATAGTTTATACTGCGTTGTGGTCTGGCGAGCATTTTGATTCTCTAAAAAGACTACTTAATGTGTGTGTACCTGGTTTAGGAATCAAATGATGAACATGAGTAGTTTCCTCAATGATTAGACTATTTGTATGGAAATGCAAATCCTTCACTTGACTTAGGATTAATTGTGTGTTGAACACAACTAATGCTGTCAGTCCAACATAGGAGGGGACCTCTGTGTAAGTGCTATATGTGTGGGTGTGGGATTAGGGTCTATTGGATGACTGCAGATAGGTATTGGACACGGAGTCGTACACCATGGTATATTGGACAGGATGCGTATCATCTAAAGATGAACCGACCACCCATATTGGATAGAGCCTTGGCTCTATGAACATTGGACAGGATATGTAAAATGTGAATACAAGTTAATTCACCATATTCTAGACAAGCTGTGTATCATCTAAAGACAGCGGAGCCCGTGTTTTGTGTTAGGAGATTGCCGGCAGGACCCCTAGATATTGCGCGCAGATCACTACGGAAATAACTTTAGACGATGATGATTAGAGAACCATACCTGCGAGATCTCTCTGATTTGATCTCGATCTTACAGCCGCCTAAAAATCTCAAGATCTTTTACTATCTTCCTTTATGCTCGAACTCACACCGGGGTGTGGGCCTTTGTTGCGAATTCTCTTTGCTTTCAAAAACGAGATTTCTCTTGTGTGTTTTTCCTAAATAGCAATAGCGCATATTTATAGGCTGTAATAAGGAACTGAAGAAGGAAAAAAGGAATAGGCTTCTTATAAAAACAGGAAACCCTAATTCGACCTAAATTAGAATCCTAGTTCTATAAATTACAACTCTGTCCACTAAATAATTATAATTGCACTCCTATCCTTATTCTGAAAATAATATTTCGAGCTTCTTGTTATTAAATACTTGTTAATCTTCCCATGTTAAGATTTTAGACATCCATTGATTAAATAATTACTAACAACTATATTTAATTAATATCTTTATAATTCCTTGAGACCTTATACTGACCTCATTTGATATGTCAGACACAAAGTCTACCTACAGGGTTTGACATAATCTAAACTTATAAGCTTCATCGAGGGGATTTCATTAATCCCTATTACGAGGCATGGATTCTATCATTAAACTAATATGCAACATACACATAATGTAGTCATCTAATTTACTGAGATTATTAACCCATAAAATGTCTTACTCCTTTAAAATCAAAATGCCAAGCAGTAAATATATGTGTCTATTATTTATATCGGGATTAAGAGTACAAGTACTAATAATAAACATTTGGATGTTAATCATATTATATAGTCAATATAAAGACATTAAAACCAAAAGCAGTCCTATTCAATACACACAAAATGTACTAAGATAACGAGTCTAAACTATATCATTTCTCGCAACTAAGACAAGCCTACTAAAACATCATGTTACAATCGCACCAATGGAGTGTCCAACTCCATCTAGATTGTGAACAAAAATAACTTATATTCCGTAAGAATCGACAAATAAGTTTTCTGTGTGTAAACTGAACTCTACACACTAACGTGTCTACTTTATGGAATAAAAGACACACACATGCATAATAAATAATAATGCAACCATTTGCCCATACAAATTCTTATTAAGATGAAATGATAAACTTTACTAATATATAAATCAGTCAAAGACAAATATATAAAAGTATGCTTTTAGTATAAATTTCCAACAATCTCCCACTTAGACTCAAAATCATGCTAACATGTATTTCAATACGATGCCCTCCACATGATTATCAAAGCTCTTTGCTGGTAAGCTCTTTGTAAAAGGATTTACTAAGATGTCTGCCAATGCAATCTTGGTCATAATTATAACCCCCCCCCCCTCTTTATGCAATTTCTCATATGAGATGATATTTACGCTAGATGCGCTTACCCTTCTTATGCATCTTAGGTTCCTTTGTATTAGCAACCACACTAGTATTATCACAATAAGGTATTATAGGTTATTTTACTAAAGGTACCACTTCTAGATCCATTAAGAAGTTTTTGAGCCAAACAACCTTCGTGGCTGCGTTAGAAACTACCACATTTCAGCTTCCATGGTAGAGTCAGCAGGATATAATTGCTTGATACTCCTCCAACTTATGGCTCCATCTCACAAGGTAAATACATATCCTGAGGTCAACATTCTGGCATCATTATCTGACTAGTTCGAGTTTGTGTTCCCAATGGGTATTAGACTCTCGGCCCAGTAAATCAATGTATAATTTCTAGTCCTCTTAAGGTACTTAAGTATATGCTTTACTGCAATCTATTGTTCTCTCTTTGGATTAGGCAGGTATCTAACTATGCCAACGGCAAAAAAAATATCAGGCCTTAGCATTGCATACATGAGGCTTCCCACCGCCAAAGCATATGGTACTTCGTTCATCTTTTCTATCTAATCAGGTGTCTTAGGACACTGATCGTTGGATAAAGTAATTACATACCTAAAAGAAAGAAATCTTTTCTTGGAATCTAGCATGCTAAAATGGGCAAGAATTGCATCAATATAAACCGCTTGAGATAACCCCAACATTCTTTGTTTCCGATCTCGTAGGAGCTTGATCCCTAGAATGTGACTGGCTTCTCCTAAGTCCTTCATATCGAACTGACTGCTAAACCATACTTTGACCGAAAACAACACCCCGACATCATTTCCAATGGATAGGATGTCATCTACATAAAGTATTAAAAAAACCATCACAATATGGTTACACCCTTAATACACATAAGATTCATCAGAGTTTTGCTCGAACCATAAGATTTAATGGCTTGATCAAAACAAATGGTCCAAGATCTAGACGCTTGCTTAAGTCCATAAATGGATCTTTTAAGCTTGCACAACATGTGCTCATGGCCTTCAGCTATGAATTCATCTTGTTACACCATATAGATACATTCATCAAGATTTCCATTAAGGAAAGCTATCTTGACATCCATTTGCTAAATTTCGTAATTGAAATGAGCCGCAATGGATAAAAGAACCCGGATGGATTTCAGCATGGCTACTGGTGAGAAAGTCTCTTCATAATCGATTCCTTCTTTCTGATTAAACCTTTTCACAACAAGCCTAGCTTTGAAGGTTTCAACATTTTCATCCACCCCTCTTTTTGTCTTGCATGCCCACTTACAACTAATAGGTTTTATCCCCCTAGTGGTTCTACAAGATCCTAGACTTGATTAGAGTACATAGACTTCATTCCTGATTTCATAGTTTTTTGCCCTAGTTTTGTATCTTTGTCTTGGAGTACTTCATTATAGTTATTGAGTTCGGTATTTAACTCATTAGGAACTCTATCAAATGACTCTCCTAAGAACATATATTGCTTTGGTTGACGAACAACCCTCCCACTATGACGAGGCATGTCCTGTGTTTGTGTATGAGTAGTGTCGCACTAGGCTAAAACTAATTCCGGTGTACTATCATCTACATGTTGATCTGGGCTCATCAACCAGCATGTTAGTGGGATCACCTGGAGTACTATTAGCTTGAGATTCGGTAAACCTCCCACTACGACGAGGTAATGGAATGCCAAATTCTCCATCTTGTGGTGTCTCTTCCCGTGCTATTGGTAATGGAAAAGTTTAGGCCGGTCTCTCTCCTCTCAATTCTTCTAGAACAATTCTACATTGGGTTTGTGGTTCATTACATAGTCTTCTTCTAAGAATCAAGCATTGGTGCTAGCAATGATTTTTCAATCTTCAGAATTATAGAACAAACTACGTTTTGTTCTTCTGGGATATCCAACGAAAATGCAAATTTCCATTATTGGTTCCAACTTTCTGTGTTCCCTTTCAGCACATGTGCTAGACTATCCCAAATCCGGACATGTTTTAAACTGGGTTTGTGCCTAGTCCATAGTTCTATGGGTGTAATAGGTGCTAACTTAGATGGAAGTAAGTTTAGAATGTATGCTGTCGTTTCTAGAGCATGCGCACAGAACAAATTAGGTAAATCTGAATAACTCATCATTGACCTCACCATATCCACAATAGTCCTATTCCTTCTTTCTACTACACCATTCTATTAAGGTGTACCTAGTTCAGACAACTGGGATGTAATCCCCTTTTGTGCTAAGTAATCCTTAAATTCTACAAAGAGGTACTTGCCACCACAATCAGATCGTAGTGTCTAAATACTCTTACTTAGATGCTTCTCCATTTTTGCCCTATACTCCTTGAATTTCTCAAAGCATTTGGACTCACAGCGCATTAAGGAAATTCACCTATACCTTGAGTAGTCATTAATAAAAGTAATGAAATACTCAAAGCCACCTCTTGCCTGGACATTCATGGGTCCATACAAGTTAGAGTGAACCAATTCCAATGGTTCTTTCGTCCTTTAGCCTTTTGTTGAAAAAGGGCACTTGGTTATTTTCCCTCTAAATAAGATTCGTAGACTGGAAATGCCTCCACTTCCAATGAATCTAATGGTCCATATGCAACCAGTCTTTAAATCCAGTTTAGATTAATATGACCCAGACGTAAACGCCAAAGATACGTTTGGTTTAATTGTGAAGGTTCCTTTCTCTTACATGGTACGATAATTGTGCTATTTGATTCAGTTAGTTGCAATTTAAAAGAGATAGGATCAATAATATAAAGATCATCCACCAATGAACCAGAATAGATAAAATGCTTATTTTACTTAGTAACCACAAATTTATTAAAATAAACGGAATATCGATCTTTAATCAACTTGGAAATAGAAATTAAATTCCCCCTGCTTGAAGGAAAATAAAGACAATCTTTGAAAGTTAAAGTCCTATCTCTACTAAAACTTAGACAAACATCTCCTATTATAACTATTGCCACTCTCGTTGCATCACCCATAAACAAATAAATCTCCCCATCACTTAGCTGACTGGTTTCCTGAAACCATTGCAAAGAATTTCAAATACGATTAGTGGCTCTCGTATTTACACACCAGGTACTGGTAGATATAACCGCCAAACACAATTCAATGACTAGTGAATGAAATTTACCTTTATTGTTCACTTTGTTAGGATAAGTTGGACATTGCTTTTTTCTAGTGCCCTACTTGCTTGCAATGAAAACACTTGCCTTTGGGCTTTTTTACTCCTCCTTGAGGTTCGTTGCCCTCTTGAGGAATTGCATTATGATTCTGACCCTTTTTTCTCTTCCTTCTTACCATTCTGCTTAGAAACAGAACTTTTTTCAGCAACGTGAACACTAGCTGGCTCTTTTAAAAGGCCCTCGGTAGACTGAAGTTTCTTGAGTAATTCCGCCAAAGAAAAATTGAGCTTGTTCATGTTGTCATTTAGGAGAAATTTCTCAAAAGAATTAGTCAAGGATTGGAGAATGATATCGATCTAGGTTTCCCCATCAATTTCAGCTCCAAGGACCTCCAGTTCATTGAGGTGTCCCATCATTTTCAGAACATGGTCCCTCATAGAGGTACCTTAGCCATCTTAGTGTTAAATAGTTCCTTCAAAGCAACCTACCTAGCTGCTCGATCTTGATCACCAAGCATCTCCTTGAGACTGTCCATGATGTCATAGGCAGTTAGAGAAGACTAATGCTGATATTGTAAATCATTTGACCTAGATGCCAACATGTAACATTATTCCATCGCATTAGCCTTAATCCATCTTTTGTATGCCTAGACTGCCACTTCATTGGTATAACTATCCGTAGGTTTTTCTGGGCACACCTCAGTGAGCACATATTTGTATCCTTCAGCAGTTAGCATAATATCCAAGTTTCTTTTCCAATCACTGTAATTAGGTCCAGTGAGTTTGTGTTCTTTAAAAATAAGGGCAAGTAGATTGAAAACACCCATCCAAAATCCTAAGAATTACATAATCAACAAATTATGATATGCAAATAACCTTTAGATTCAAATAAAAGGTAAAAGGCTGCTTCTGCCAATTAATAAAAGAATATGACAACAGTTTAAAACATTATGCATAATATAGCTCGATGTGAGGACTTCTTCCATACTTATTTTGTTTAGATAGGATATAACCTATTAGTTTTACTATCAAGGCAACAAACCATACTAAGTAAAACCAAGGAGCTACTATAACTTTGGTCCTATAAATAATAGCAGTGATTCAAATGGAGAACATACTATTATTTATAGCTATGTGTACACCATCATTTAATTCAAGGTCCATTATTTTGTAATCGGTCCCGTCAGATGGAGAAGTAACCTATACTAATAATTACCCTAAATTATCAATATGGGAGTTTGTATTGAAGATTCCATAATTAACTCATCTGATGAGGAGGAAGAATCCAAGGTCAACACATAAATGAATAACATCTCCTACCAAACAATGATAGAGACCGTGGGAACAAAAAGTTTCCCTCTCTTACTTAGTTATTGAATAAAGAGGGTTCTTGTATAACAGTTTAATATGACCAATTTAGAATCTTGAAGTAATATATTACCAAAATATCTAGGTTACCCTATCTTTATGCATCATAGTATTAGTGTGATTAATAAAAAAAAATAGAGTTCAATTTTATTTGCAAATCACATGAATGGATCCTATTTCTCCATTCTAAACAATATTAAATAGATTTAATATCATATTTAGCAGGTCATGATAATAATAGACATCTAAGCACAAAAAGAAATATAATCAGCAAAAGAGTCCTAACTATCATGGTCAAGTAGGATCCTTTATCTTCTTAATTACCATTTCTTCAAAACATGCGCCTCACAAAGGGGGTTGGGGGGTATCCCCCAGTAGGGATTAAGCTAAGTTTACACGCTATATCAATATAATTACATCACCATGAAAAACTACATTAAATCCTAAGCCTCCTAATGAATGGAATTCACACATTATATCAATATAATTACATCACCATGAAACATTGAAAATTATGTAAAATAGTAATCACGAATTGGATTCTTAGGATCCATTTACATAACATACACACATGGTGACCATGACAGCTGGATCAATCACTACAAAACAAAGGTTAGACAGTTTGCTAATAAACTAGTTAAAGCAAACGCAATCACCATGGTTTTTTCTACAACCTCTAATTTTATTATACTATGCTCAATCCATATGTAATATCAAGATTGGCTTTGATACCATTGTTGGGAGGTAGCTACCAGGATCCATAGATATTGCGCAAAGATCACTACGGAAATAACTCTTGACGATGATCATTCAAAAACCATACCTACGAGATTATTTCAATTTGATCTTGTCTTACAGCAGCTCAAAAATCTCAAGACCTTCTACTGTATTCCTTTATGCTTGAACTTGCACTAGTGTGGGCCTTTTCTGCAAATTCTCTTTGCTCTCAAAAATAGTATTTCTCTTGTGTGTTTTTCCTAGAAAGCAATAGCGCATATTTATAGACTATAATAAGGACCTTAATAAAGAAACAAAGAATAGGCTTCTTATGAAAACCAATTCAACCCAAATTAAAATCCTAGTTTCATAAATTACAATTCAGTTCATTTGAGAATTATAATTACGCTCCTGTCCTTATTCTCAAAATAATATTTCAAGCTTTTTGTTATTAAATGCTTATTAATCTCCCCACGTGAAGATTTCATATATCCAGCAATTAAATAAGAACTAACACCTATATTTAATTGATATCTTTATAATTCCTTAAGACCTTACACTTAACTCATTTGATTTGTCAAACACAAAGTCTACGTGCAGGGTTTGACATGATCAAAACTTACAAGCTTTATCAAGGGGAAATTATTAATCCTTATTATAAGACGTGGATTCTATCAATAAATAAATATACACCATACACGTAGCGTAGTCATCCAATTTACTAAGATTATTGACCCATAAAAGGTCTCACTCCTTTGTAAATCAAAATGCCAAACATTAAATGTATATGTCTATTACTTTTATCGAGATTAAGAGTACATGCACTCATAATAACCATTTGGATGTTAATCACTTTATATAATCAATATAAAGGCAATAAACCTCAAGGCAGACTTGTTCAATTCACACAAAGTGTACTAACATAACGAGTCAAAACTATACCATTTCCCAAACCAAGACAAGCTTACTAAAACATCATGCTATAATCATACCGATGATTTGTCCAACTCCATCTAGATTGTAAACAACAATAACTTATATTCTATAAGAACTGACAAATAAGTCTTCCGTATGTCAGTTGGACTTTACACACTAACTTATCTACTTTATAGAATAAAAGACACATACATGCATAATAAATAACAATGCAACCAATTGCCCATACAAATTCTTATTAAGATGAAAAGAAAAACTTTATTAATAAATAAATCAGTCAAATAAAAATATATAAAAGTATGCTTTTATTATAAATTTCCAACAAATTGGACAGGTGAATACCTTGAGTTCAGCTAATGTGGGTGTTCATTGCTATAGCGGTGGTTAGGGTATTTCCTTTCCTTCTTTATTGTTATTGTTTCTCCGTACGTTGTTTGGTGTACTCTTCACATGATCGTCCCTGTCTTTACTTGCTTTCCTATAATGCATATTATTATCGATGATGTTTACCCATTAACCATGACTTTTGTAGTCTAATGATCCTGTCCTTCGTGCATAAGTACCGAGTATGCTTACCTTAGAGGTTTCGCTCGGGATACATCAGGCGGTTGAGCCTGATGTGGTTGAGTATGGGTGATGTGCAAACAGCATCTTCCGATGCATCATGCCTAACACATGAGTGACTCCATAATCAACGGGATGGTAGTTTAGATATTTTGGTTGGCCTAGGTTTTTATTTATTGCCATTTAATTAACATATCCTTTTTAATTGTTCACTTTAACTTTAGAAATGAATTTACATGCTTACTCTATATTAATTAAGTCTTCTGCTGTACTAATTAGTAAAGTAACCAATATTGAGACTTTCCATAGACTACGATCTTTGACAAGACCATGATTGGGGGCCATGTGTTGTTTTAAACATGAATGGCTTATTGTTTATTATTAAAGGAAAATTTAAAATTCGCCCCTAATCTCACATAACCCAGGTTTACAATCTGAGAGCTTGACACTGAAGCTCAAACAAGAGGAAGTAAGTCGTACCTTTGAGCGCAGTGATCTTGAAAGGTCCCTAGCATTTCAAAGGAAACAGACTAGGCAAGATGAGAAGAGCCTATCTGATCTTCACGCCACCTATGCGCATGATGATGCATCCCTCAAAGCCTTAACAAAAGTTTGGAGGCTATTGTGGGTGGATTAAGTACTAAAGAGGCAGGGCTGAATGCCTTGAGCAAATCCGTGGAGAATGCCCTCGGAATGTCAATCAATGAAACTACCGCTACACAAACCGCTCATGCTTATTGACTACTTGGACCAACAATCAAAAGTTGATCTTCAAGAGATCTTGAGATAGTTCAAATAGTTTTTTGTTTAATTTTTCTTTGAATAATGTAATGACGAATTTTTTTGAATAAAGACTTTTCCATTTTTTTTTTGGGATGTCTTCACTATTCTCTTATTTTTTCTTTTTTATGTCGAGTGGTTTGGTGTTTGTATATACTGAGTTTGATGGAAGTAGTGTAAAATGGACTTTGACTAGGGTTTGAATGTGTGACTTTATCGAGGGTCCATGGATCTTCCTTTTGTTTTGGTTAAGAAGGCTCAATGAATAGACATTGACCAGTGTCTTGGTATATGACTTTGTCTAAGGTCTTTGACTTATTCCTCTCTAATTGTTGTGGAGGGCTTGAATGCTATGTCAAAAGACCTCTTTTTTGCCTTTTGGATGCAAGAAGCAATGCTTTTAAACGTAATACCGCTTCAAGAATTTTCCATTAATTGGCATCATACACCAATCTCCTTTCATGGTGAGGACAATGTAGGAGCCATTGGAGTAGACCTTGTCAATAATGAATGGCCCTTCACATTTTGGCTCAAGTTTTCCTTTTGATTTGTGAGTTAAAGTGATTGGTTTTTTAATGGCTAGAAATAAGTCATCCTTTTTAAATGAACTTTCTTTCACTTTTTTTGTCAAAGGCTTTTGCCATTCGAGCTTAATATAGCTCGATGTTTTGTCGGGCTGCTAGCCATTTCTCGGTGAGACCTCTAATTCTTGGAGCCTGAATTTTGCATTCTCCTCTTATGTGAGCTTTTCTATGAGAGCCATGTGAAAGGAGGAACATTGTATTTCTAGAAGCACCACCGCTTCACAGCTATATAGCAAAGAGTATGGTGTAGACTTAGTGGGACTGCGCACAGAGGTCCAGTAGGCCCACAGTGCTTTGGGCAATTTTGTACCCCATGACTTTTTGTTGTCTGAAACCATTTTCTTTAGTAATTTGCAAATCATCTTGTTGAATGCTTCTGCTAATCCATTTGTTGTTAGGTTATAGTCTTTGGAGGGCAACATTAAATCCCGTATTTGTCACAAAACCTATAGAATTTGTCATTATTAAATTGCGGTCCGTTATCATAGTATAACCGTTTTGGTATCCCGAACCTACACATGGTGTTTGTTTTCACAAAACTGACAGCTGTGCATGCTTTGACTTCGGTTAGGGGTGCTACTTTAGCCTACTTGGAAAAGTACTCCATAGCAACTAGGATGAAATGATGTCCCCAATCTAATGGCGGGTGGATTTTTCTGATAATGTCCATTCCCTAAGCCTCAAATGGCCAAGAAACAGAAATCGTGTGCACAGGGAATAAGTAGTAGACCTTAGATAAAGTCATACACACCAACACCAACTAAAGTCCATTCATAAGACCCCCTTTACCCTAAGGTCTATAGTCTTTAGTCGAATAAGACTCTAAACCACATACATCAAACCATTCAAACCACAAAAAAAAAAAAAAATCATCCAAAGCCTTTACAAAACCATTATAAATACCATTCAAATCCCATTATAGAGAGAAAAAGAAAAATACATCAAAGGCCAAGGAATTTATTTATGCACTCAGAGAAGTTTTTGAGCTCAGAATAGGCTTGATAACTATGATGAGCCACATAGGCATGCCCAGTAGGCTGGGGGCAGCTTCTCCCATCTTCATGATAAGGGCCTCCTCCACAGACCTCATAAGCCCAATAAGCTCAGCCTTCCTAGCGCATAGCTTTCTGTCAATACTCTACCACTTCTCAGAAGAGGAAATGTGCAGTGTGCTTCATCTTTAGCACAGGAGGATCAGAGTTTGGCTAGCTTCTTCTCAGTAGCCTTATTCTACTACATTAGGGTTCTACAAACCTCTTATCATAGTTGTTATTAAGAGAAGGTTGCACTCTTAGTTGCCCAAGCTATCCAGCCTCGTGCTCAAGGGCTGGCTTCTTGTCTAGCACTTCCCTTTAATAAAAAAAAATAGGATCTTGCACAGCTCGTCCTTGCCACTTCTCTACCTTTTCAAAACTCTTATAAAAACAATTGATGTGAGTGAAATGATGATAAATGTGAAGGAATCGAGTCCAACATTCACACATTCAAACATACAGAAGAATGGGAAAATAATTATAGATCATTATTAAATTCCCTTCGTTTACAAGGGTACATTGCTCTAACTTCAGGGATGAAAGTTATTTACAAGTGTTAGAAAATTACAACCCCACCCTCTAGTCTCAGATGTGATCTAAACTAGGAAAAATTAAGGAAATACATGAAAAAGGGAGAAAATTAGAGAAATTGAGAGAACAAGGGGTGGTGACCATGGCCCATGGTAACTGACAGACAGTGGCCATTTTGGTCAATGTTTGTCTTTGACTTCGCCTTTGTTCACTTCTACAGTGCTTCTAAGGTGCTGACACCTGTTTTTTTTGGGGTTTGTGAGTGATGCCTAATCACCAAGAGTTCCAAATTCGATCTTAGAGTCATCTACGATCATTGGTAATCTCCACTTTAATTTTATAGATCGCATTTGTGCAAATCCGAAAGGGTTGTTTTTGTGGAAGCAAAGTGGCCAGAGTTGTATCACTGTGGCCCTATGGTTTTTGAGGACCCGAACAAAACCTTAAGAGGTTTGGTCATAACTTTAGAAATGGCCAAACATCCTTTAAGTGGGAAAACCAAAGAACGACATAACTTCATCTATTGGATTTTCCTTGCACTTGGTGGCTTTGAAACTCATCTTTTTTGATAATGGTGCATATCTTCTTCCCCAAATTAATTTCTCACATTAAGCTTGTGAGAGGAAAAAAAATGGAGGGAGTTACAGGACAAGTATTTGAAGAATCCCTTGTGCAGAGCCTTGGAATCTTGTGGAACCTATGGAACCTTGCTTGAACCCCTTCCCAAGTGCCTAAGTATGTCTTTTATAGACTTCAAAGGTAGTTAAGGGAATTATGGGAAGTTAGTTTTTGAAATTATGGGAAGTTAGTTTTTGAAATAAAGTGTAAAAAAATAACTTAAAAGCATCGGGTACCACTTTACAGGTGTTAGTGACCGTGGCCATGGTCACAAATAGGCCCATTTATTGCCTTTCTCCTTATGTGACCCATTTTCATCACTTTAAGGCCCGAATGATGTCCATACTTCACAAAACTTGGAGGGATAGCTTCTAGAAATATTTTGAGAATATAACAGAAATTTCATCATGTTTTGACTTTTTGAAGTTGGTCAATCCGCCCTTTGACTTTTTATGAAAATAGGCTCTTTTTCAATTGTTTGAAGCCTAAATTACCTCAGATTGACTTGAAACTTGGAGGAATTGTTGTTAGGAGCATCTTAAAGCTTGATAAAGCTTGGTAATCAACCACCTAAAAAGCTTGGTAATCAACCACCTAATTTGGCCTTCATAAGATGTCACTTTAAAAAGCTTGGTAAACAACCACCTAAACTAAGTTTAAGTCCAGATGATGTCCAAATGTTCTGAAACTTTGAAGGATAATCCTTAAATGTATTTGAAGACATTCTCATGAGTTTTAGCTAGTTTTGACATGTAGAAGTGTTAGTTGCCACAGTGACCCCAAGGAGTTGGTAGACAGCCATTGAAGTTTGAGTTTGAATTAGAATGTAGTCCAAATAATGCTTTGAAAGTTTGAAGCATCATTCCTAAGCATGTGTTGTAGTTTCCATATGATTTTCATCCACTTTGGTAGTCTAGAAGCTTGTGTGTGTTTAATGACCCCATGGTTCTGAGTCAATAAACCTTGAATTTGGTGGTTGGTGAGTTGAGCAACCAAATGAAGTCCACTAACTATGAAATTTGAATTGCTACACTCTAAGCTCATCTAAAATTTAAGTGAGTTGCATCAGCTCTAAACATCTAGCTGCAGTACTTGACATGCATTTCATAATCCCAGGTTATGTGCCCTTGGCTTGGAATTTGCCTGTGATGTGTTCACTGCAACACTTGTAATGTTTGTGAATTTTTATGGTTCAACAACAATTGTCAGAGGTAGAACATCTATTGTGCCAACACCAGTTGCCAAAGTAAAGTCCACTAGGCAAAGAATGGATCCAATGAATCTAATCTCACCTAAGGATAAGGCGTGAAGGAGACCACTTAAAGATAGCCTCATGGTGTCCTTTGCCACCTCTAAAGAGTTCAAGTTCTCTTTCGTGGAATACTGCTTATGAGCAAGACCTCCATTTAAAGATTATTTGGAATCATTAGCACCAGCAACGGCCCTTTCAAGCTGTACCATCGCTCATTCACCTTTTATAGAAATAGTCAGTGGATGATACAATGGATAACCCTCAACGATGGATACAAGGCGTACAATCGTTTCCACCTCAACAAGGGAAGCAACAACACTCAAAAAAGAATTTTCTGGCAGATGATTCCTCTTCAAAGGTGCGACCCCTTGGGTTCCTAAAGCCACTGAAACTAATGAAACACCATTCGCCTCTCGATCTTTGAAGTGAACCCTAGGGGAGCATTCAACGCTGCTTGGCTCATCTTGTTGCAACAATACAACAAGGGCACCAACCTTAAGATGCTCGCCTCCGAAACCATCAAGCCAACTCTACAAAAGTAGCCTTTGCGTCAACCTCTTGGTAAACCAAAGGTCCATGTCCCTCTAAACCCTTCTCTATAAAAGCCTTAGGGACAGCATCAATGCTGGACCGGCTCTCTTCAGACCTAATTACTATCACAGGGTCTTCCTTCTATTTTATAGCCGTGTCCTCCATCGCAACCCAAACAATCACATCAACAATCTCTCTTACGTGCTTTTTGGCATCTCTTACATCCAATTCAGGCTACGTACTTAGGATGAGGACCATAAGAGAATTTTTAGGGTATTTCGAAAAATCACTCGCCCAAACCTCCTTTTGTAAAGAGATATGATTAAGAGCAGCCTCCACTGTCTCAAAAGAGTGGGTTGCCTCTAGAATAAAATGCTAAGGCTCCATCATGGGAGGAACTAACGAAACAAGCTCAAGATGCTCTTTTGGTAATTCCGCTTGTTCTACAAAAATAAAAGAGGGAAGTGTAAGCTAAAAGCATGGTTGAAGAAGAACTAAGCTGAAAAGAGAAATGACTCGCATGGTTAAAGAAGAACTAAGCGAAAAAGAGAAAAGACTCACCCTGTTTGGGGGTTGATTCCCTAAACAACACTTGAGCGGTCTCTATAAAAACCAGGTCCATTACAAGTATTTCAGGTTTTGAAACCTGACTGATGGACCACCCTCATGAGCGCGCTTCTCCCCACTAGATTCTAGTAAGCATGAAAGAAGGCATGTTAGAGAAATGAGAACAAACCAAAGAATCACTGAGTTAAAATTAAGCAGAACGTAATCCTCAACAACGTTAATAAGAGGTTTTGTTGTCGCATCCCTCTCTTTCAGGCTGGTAGATTCTAAAGGAAAAGGAACAATGATCAAGCTGTTTACAAAAAATGCAAAAGAAATTGAAAAAAGTTACATGTGGCAAGATGAGGAGAATATCGAGTCCCAAGATGGGAACGAACCTCCTTCTTTAAACCTTAGTCATCATGGTCACACTTTGATTTCTTCAAAGAAGACTCCACCAAATTACTATGATCTACAACTCACTTTTTACCTTTACCAGTGGCAGACTCAGATGCCTTAACAGCCCTCTCCCCTATCACTGCAGTAGCCTTGCTAAGCTTCTTTTGAATAGTAGAAGAAGGCTTGGCAATAGATCTAGAAATAGTCCCCACAACATCTTGCACAAGCAAGGATTGGACCAGTGTGTCTAGATGAGTCAACTCCATATCCAAATTGACATACGTGTCATAGACATCATCACCGCAATGATTTCTAATCTTCCAATGGGGTAACTTTTCTATAAATCCTTGGAGCTCATCTTTATTATCATCACCTTATTCAAAAGCCTTCTTAAAGTTATCCTTGATCTTACACATCATTATATTTTGTGAATGGCATAACAACTTTTTTCGTTCACTGAGCATACCTAGCGGTCACCTTCATATCCACTTCCTCGGGGTAAAGAAAAGAAACCCCATTGTTGAGACCACTAAAGAACTCCCATGCATTTCTTGCATCATGCATGGATCCTAGAGCTCCACTAATAGAACGAGGACCACCAAAAAACCCTGGAAAAAGCCAAATTGCCTCCCAAACCTTGAAGGTACATATGGTTAAATTTCTGCAAAATTATTTTTCCTATAGACCAAGTCTCTAGGTCGAATAGAGGACAACCATTCTTTTTCCATAATTAACAGGGGTAAAGTTCTACCCATGGTAATAGATTTATTAGTAGGGTGCTAACTCCCAATCAAACCAACCCATTTCACCTCTAAGATGACTGTTGGCATCCTGCATATCTCAAAGTTGAAATAGTCTCTCAACTGGTGGTGTGTGTCTTGCAAAGACAAGACTATACCACTACCTCTGGTAACTACACGGTAGAAAGGAAGGCCATGTCGATCCCCAAAGTGATGCAGCGCAGTACAATGATAGATAAATAAACCAAGCATACAACAAATGCAAAGATACCCAGTTGTATTATTTTGTTCACTACACCAAGAAGGAGACATCCTTCAGTTTGGCATAAAGATAACTGACCAAAACAGGAGCTAAGGCAACTTTTCACCAAAAGCCATCTGGCATGTAGGCAGTATAGATCCACTTCTGATTTCCTTGCCTGTAGCCACAAAAACAACCTCTGATAACCATGTTGTAAGATACATCACCATAAGTCAACGACGCTTCATATTCCGTGAAAACTTCTTTGCAATATGCTCTAAGAAGTCCAGACACTATGGCAACTCAATCTTTGGAAGATCTAGAGGAGATTCGCCAGGAGTAACCACTCTTTGATGAAAAACATTCACCTTAGTAAAGAAAGGGGCATCCAGCTTCACAACATTAGCCACCTAAGCAGTCTTCTTTTCTTTCAACCGAGTATCCCTTAACATGTTAACGAAGAGAAGAGCTAGAAAAAGACTGCTTGAAACTCCTCACGCCCAAAGGAACTCATTGCCAGGAATGATTTTGTAACACTCCGACCCAGCTTGACCCCGTTTAGCGGTTAGTTAATCTTGTATTTGTTGTTAATTGTGTTTTGTTTGTGTTTTGTTTTCGTTACGGGTCATGGATAGGTAGTTGGGTTGAGTTTGACCTGGATTAAGTAGATCAAGCCCTTTTTCGTAATTTTAGCTTTTCTTAGACATGGTCATTTTTGCATCATCTTGAGGTCAACACGTGTCTTTCGTTGAGCCCGTTAACTTTCGTAACTACGTCATTTGCAACCGAGGTCGTGTGATTCGATTGGACCCGCGTTTGACTCAAACTGAAATTAGCACTTTTCACTTGGCTTTCATTGTAAATTTGGACAACCCATTTGATTATATAAGCTTCACCATCGACCCACTCTCATTTCCTTCTCTCGTTTTCTCTCTTTCCCCTCACTGTGCACGTGGAGACTTCCTTGCTTCCTTGCATTCTCTTCTCCAACCTCCATCGATCAAGCTCTATTGTGAGGTTCTTGCATGAAAGGTGAGTTGGAAACCTTTCCACTCTCTCATCTCCTTTCTCCATCTCTTCTCCCTCTGGTCTCCATCGTGCTTGGTGTGTCTGTGTTTTGATTTCTCTCCATCCCTCATGCATACATGTGGTTTTGTTTGTGTGTTAGGTTGTGTTTGGATCCAAGGGCTACCATTGTGCATTTGATTTCCAAATTTGAGGCAAGTATAACCATAACATTGAGAACCCATGTTGGTATGCTTTGATTTTGGCTAGCTCACATTGATGTGTGTGGAAAACATGTGTTTACAGCCCATTTGATACTTATTGGTTCAGTACTTGTGTATTCCCATTGATAGATTGCATTTCTGATGCATTTCCAGACATTCTGTACATGTTTTAGATTTCTGAATTCGTGCAGGTACGGCTAAGCCGTATAACACCTACGGCTCACAATCCAGAGAGGAGAAAAACCCAGTTTTCCTCTACGGCTAGGGCACGGCTAAGCCGTGGAATGCCCTACGGCTAAGCCGTAGCTCAGCCGTGGCCCAGCCGTAGAACAATACAGGGTGCAATTTCTGGAATAACTGAGAGTCAGCAAATGACAGACCTTCTACGGTTCAGCCACGGCTAAGCCGTAGACCACACACGGCTAAGCCGTATCACACACACGGCTAAGCCGTAACCACACATGAAGAATAAGGCTAGGTGTAAAGATAAGACCTATATGACCTTCATGATAGAATGTAGAGCACCTAGACTTGCCCAACGGATGTGATACTACGCGTGAATGATCTCGAGGGCTGCGAATCGTTCATGTTCGTTATCCGGATGTTAAGCACCTCCCCATGGGTGTTGGTTTAAGGGACTTCGTGCACCGCCCGATTCAAGGCAACACTAGACAACGGTGTATCGAATAACTTAAAGCTACATCATCATGCACGGTTAGAAACACCGGATAATTAGATTAGAATTGGTTTGTAAACTTAAGATGATTCAATTTCGCATGATTTGTTGCATACCATATTGCATTCGATCATTGATCTCACACTCTGACATGATTACTTGTATCCCGTTACTTTACTTTCACATTGCGATTATTTACCCTGAGTATACATGTATGATATGTTCACTTCCAGATATGCACGCATGATATATGATCACGATCTACTCAGGATTTTCTTGATTGACTCCGTATGGTCAGGCTCTACTTAGCCTCAGCCTTAGGATCCCGACGGGGTGAATTTGGTATAGTTATAAGGACCTGCTGCAGTATGGATTTTGTCTTGGGGAACCGGACCCCAGGAAACCGAGACCCATTGTACCCTGGCCCGGACAATGGTGTTCTTTGCATGTTACAAGATCCCTCTTTTGGGAGCATATGGTAATGTAGTAGCCACTAGTCATGTACACAGCATGTTATCCTTGATTCACACAGCATCTTTCTTTCTTGCATGATAGCCTAGTATACGAAAATGCTTTCTTTAATAACATGATGTTCTTTATTCTATTAGACACAGCGTGTGTTAACTTGCTATGGTTTATACTTTGCTGAATCTTCGTATTCACAGTTGTTTTTGGTGTTGCAGGCCCAGATCCCCCTGCCGAACCCTCGCCGGTCGGCCAGGCTCCAGATGAGACCCTCGGGGCCCCATCAGGCCTAGAGGAGTGGATGTGATCACTCCACAGGAGCGCGTTCATGGCATGCATCATGTTGGAGTCATGTTTTGGGGATTCTCAGACTTGTATATGTCATGACATGTCATTATTGTATATATCTTTTGTTCATTTTGTAAAACTTTATATGTAATTATGTCAGTCCTTTCTTGTATCCTCTTCTTGCTTTGCAGTTTTATGTTTCTGATATTTACAGCTTCCGCATACTTGCTTGGCACGTGTGCTTGTTCCCTTGTGCGTGTGCATTTAGACCCGGTCTACGTGTACAGGCACGGGAGTACGTGTGTCATTAGGTTTGGCTTTTGCTAACCCCCGAACCCTGGGCTCGGGTTGTGACATACGTATTGTATGGTATCAGAGCATTCCTTGCTCCTTCCTTGTTCGAGATGATAAGCATGTAGGCATGTAGGATCGTGGTGAGGATACGATTATTTCTTTGTGCTCTTTCTAGACTTTGGGGTTTGTTGGGCGCTCTTGTGTTGTGTTTGTGTCTGACTCTTTCCATTTTACAGGATGGCATCAGGTTCTGGTTCGCAGCAGAACGCCGGAAATAACGAGAGCGGATCTGCCCCGTCACCGCAGACACCGAACACAGATGAACGCATTCTCATGTTACTCCAGTCCCTTCAGGCACAATCGCAATCGATGCAGAACTTGCAAGCCCAAGTTACCACTATGCTAGACCGACAAAGTCAAGCCCCAGTTCAGTCGCATGTGGACCAGCAGGTGATCTTGCAGCCTCGAGAGAGTGACCCGAATGCCCTCTATGGGAAATTTCGCAAGCGAGGAGCCATTGAGTTCTACGGAACAGAAGAGCCACTGAAGGCAGAACAGTGGTTAGAGCAGACAGAGGATGTCTTTGAGACCGTTGTGTGCACGAACCGACAGAAGGTCGGGCTAGCAACTTCTATGTTTAGAGATGTCGCAAAGACTTGGTGGAAGAGCGTGAAAGATTCATACAGAGATATCCCTAGTGCTACGGTGTGGGAGATGTTCAAGCAACAGTTCAGGAGGAAGTTCATCCCGGCTCATGTGTTTCGAGCCAAGGAGGTTGAGTTCCTAGCTCTCCGCCAGCAGCAGATGACAGTAGCAGAGTATGTAAACAAGTTTATGCAGTTGTCGCTTTTTGCTCCGGACATGATCAGTACCGAAGAGAGGAAGGTGAACAGGTTTGTGGAAGGTTTGCATCCCCGGTACATGCACCACGTGACAGCGTTTCAGCGTCCCGCTACGTTCGATGATGCAGTGGACAGGGCCTATTCTGCTGAGGCCATCCACCAAGCTGCTAGAGCCGTTGAACCCAAGCGACAGCCGCCTTTCAGTGCACGAGGACAAGTACAGAAGAAGACCAAAGGCCAGCAGAGTACTTCTAGTTCCAGTGGAGTGACTTGTGGATATTGCGGCAAGAGCCACACGACCGAAGCTTGTTGGAGGAAGGCCGGTGCTTGTTTTATTTGCGGTTCGAGGGAGCATATGATCGCCAATTGTCCTCGACAGAGAGCTTCCGGTGCAGTTCCTAGCAGACCCAGTGCACCTACAGCTCCGAGCAAGCCACAGTCAGCTCGTCCAGGCTCGAGACAGCCTCGCCAGACAGCCCGTGCTTACGCTGCTACTCACGAGAGTGCCGAGGATCCACAGGTGGTTGAAGGTACTGTTTTGATTTCGCGCGTCGAGGCTTTAGCTTTGTTCGATTCGGGGTCTACACGGTCTTATGTAGCACCTCATTTCGCCAAGCGGTTGCATCAGCCGTCTGAGCCGTTGCCATATGTGTTGGTTGTATCCACCCCAGTTGGCAAGCGAGTGGAGTGTAGTATGTACTACCCCCATTGCGACGTGCAGATTGCAGGTCATCAGTTACCTGTTGATTTGATCCTGTTGTCGATGCTGGACTTCGACGTGATCCTTGGTATGGATTGGCTCGCTCGATATCGTGCCTGTGTTAACTGTTACAACAGGACGATCTTCTTCGATTTAGGCAAGGGCTTCCGTTTCGAGGGCAGTCAGCAGAAATGCCCCAGGCGTGTGATCTCGGCGTGTAAGGCAGATCGCTTGATCCGCCGAGGGTGCGGAGGCTTCATTGCCTTTATCTCAGCGAAGAAGGAGCCGAAGCAGCTAGGTGAGGTTCAGGTGGTCTGTGACTTTCCAGATGTCTTTCCAGACGATGTGCCAGACTTACCCCCGGTTCGAGATGTGGAGTTCGCCATTGAGCTTGTTCCCGGCACGGCACCGATCAGCAAGGCTCCGTATCGCATGGCCCCAGCAGAGTTGTCAGAATTGAAGAAACAATTGCAGGAGCTTTTGGATAAGGGTTTCGTTCGCCCGAGCGTTTCACCTTGGGGAGCACCAGTCTTGTTTGTCAAAAAGAAGGATGGTACTTTTCGGATGTGCATAGACTACCGCCAGCTGAACAAAGTGACGATCAAGAACAAGTACCCCTTACCCAGGATTGATGAGCTGTTCGATCAACTTCAGGGCGCAGCATATTTTTCGAAGATTGATTTGAGGTCTGGATATCACCAGTTGAGAGTCAAAGAAGATGACATTCCTAAGACTGCCTTCAGGACTCGTTATGGACATTATGAATTCCTCGTGATGCCTTTTGGACTAACCAACGCACCTGCAGCTTTTATGGCATTGATGAATCAGATTTTTGCTCCTTTCTTGGACCAATTCGTAGTTGTGTTTATTGATGATATCTTGATATATTCTAAGTCAGCAGAGGAGCATAGGGAGCATTTGAGAAAAGCCTTGTCGTTGTTGAGAGAACATCGATTGTTTGCTAAGTTGTCGAAGTGTGATTTTTGGCTTGAGCAGGTTGCATTTTTAGGTCATATCATTTCACGAGAGGGATTGGCAGTTGATCCATCTAAAGTAGAGGTAGTGGTGAATTGGTCTAGCCCCAAGACAGTGACAGAGGTTCGCAGTTTCCTTGGTCTAGCAGGTTACTACCGTCGATTTGTCCAGGACTTTGCTAAGATCTCTTCTCCTTTGACGAAGTTGACCAGGAAGAATGTACCATTTGATTGGACTGAGGAGTGTGAAGCCCGTTTCAGGATTTTGAAAGAGAAGTTGACTACGGTCCCAGTGTTAGCCTTGCCAGATGGTAGTGAAGGATTCGTGGTTTATTCAGACGCTTCTCGAGTTGGCCTAGGTTGTGTGTTGATGCAGCATGGGAAGGTGATTGCTTATGGATCGAGACAGTTGCGAGAACATGAGAAGAATTACGCCACCCATGATTTGGAATTGGCAGCCATCGTGTTTGCGTTGAAGCTGTGGAGACATTATCTATATGGTGTGCAGTTTGAGGTTCGTTCTGACCACCACAGTTTGCAGTATTTATTCACACAGCAGGAGCTGAACATGAGATAGCGGAGATGGCTTGAGCTTATTAAGGATTATGACTTCCCGATCAAATATCAGCCAGGCAAGGGGAATGTGGTGGCAGATGCACTCAGTCGGAAAACAGAGTCAGTGCAGCTTTTGAGCAGTTTTCTCCTAGAGTTCCATGGTCTCCCTGTTGAAGTTAAACTAGTGGATGAGTGCGTGACTTTGGCTAGTACACTAGTGTTTCAGCCTGAGATGATTCAGCAGATTAAAGACAGGCAGTTTGAAGATCTAACATTGAAGCGCATTCGAGACCACATTGGAGACAGACCCGATTTCAGACTCGAGGATGGTATACTCTACTTTCGGAGTAGGTTGTGCGTGCCAGCAGTTGATGAGTTCAAGGAGAAGCTGATGAACGAAGCGCATTACGCTCGCTACGCGATGCACCCAGGCAGCACGAAGATGTTTCGGAATCTCAAGGATCGCTTTTGGTGGAACAACATGAAGAGAGAAGTAGCAGGCTTTGTTGCTCGCTGTTTGACATGTCAGAAGGTGAAGGCTGATCATCAGAGACCGCCAGGCTCGTTGCATCCTTTGCATATACCGCAGTGGAAGTGGGAACACATCACCATGGACTTCGTTTCAGGGTTACCACCGACGAGCAGGAAGAACAACGCCATTTGGGTGATTGTAGATCGATTGACGAAGACAGCCCATTTCATTCCTTTTCGGAAGGGTATGACATTTTCAGAGATGGCTAGGAAGTTCGTGGATGAGATCGTCAGGCTCCATGGTACCCCCGTGTCGATTGTATCCGATCGTGACAGCCGTTTTGTTTCGTCTTTCTGGAGAGCATTCCAAGAGGCTTTGGGTACGAAGTTGAGTTTCAGCACGGCATACCACCCACAGACGGATGGACAATCAGAGCGGACGATTCAGACTTTGGAGGATATGTTGCGAGCCAGTGTGTTGAGCTACGAGAAAGAATGGGATCTTCATCTATCGTTGTGCGAGTTCGCCTACAACAACAGTTTCCACGAGAGCATTGGGATGGCACCATATGAAGCATTGTACGGGAAGAAGTGTAGAAGTCCGGTTTGTTGGGAAGAAGTTGGAACTCGAAGTTTTCACGGACCGACGATCATTGCCGAGACTACGGAGAAGGTACAGAAAGCAATTGAGAACTTGAAAGTTGCTCGGTCGAGACAGAAGAGTTATGCAGACACCCGCAGACGACCCTTAGAGTTTCAGGTTGGCGAGTGGGTTTTTCTGAAGGTCTCTCCGATGAAGGGTACGATCCGTTTCGGCCAGAAAGGCAAGTTAGCTCCACGCTATGTCGGACCGTTCGAGATCAAGAGTCGGATTGGTGATTTAGCCTATCGATTAGAGCTTCCCGAAATGTTTGCAGGAGTGCACAACGTTTTCCACGTTTCGATGCTTCGGAAATATGTTCATGATCCCTCCCATGTCATTCGCTACGACGAGGTTCAGATTCAGCCGAGTGCTGCATACGTTGAGCGACCGCTCCGTATCGTGGGAACCCGAGAGCAGATACTCCGTACCAGAACGATTCGATGGGTCAAAGTGCTTTGGGAGCATCACAGTCCCGATGAGGCTACTTGGGAGTTAGAAGAGCAGATGGCACGCCAGTATCCCGATTTGTTTTCCCAGGTATGAGCGAGTTAGTGTTCATTCCGAGGACGGAATGATTCTCAAGTGGGGGAGGATGTAACACTCCGACCCAGCTTGACCCCGTTTAGCGGTTAGTTAATCTTGTTTTTGTTGTTAATTGTGTTTTGTTTGTGTTTTGTTTTCGTTACGGGTCATGGATAGGTAGTTGGGTTGAGTTTGACCTGGATTAAGTAGATCAAGCCCTTTTTCGTAATTTTAGCTTTTCTTAGACATGGTCATTTTTGCATCATCTTGAGGTCAACACGTGTCTTTCGTTGAGCCCGTTAACTTTCGTAACTACGTCATTTGCAACCGAGGTCGTGTGATTCGATTGGACCCGCGTTTGACTCAAACTGAAATTAGCACTTTTCACTTGGCTTTCATTGTAAATTTGGACAACCCATTTGATTATATAAGCTTCACCATCGACCCACTCTCATTTCCTTCTCTCGTTTTCTCTCTTTCCCCTCACTGTGCACGTGGAGACTTCCTTGCTTCCTTGCATTCTCTTCTCCAACCTCCATCGATCAAGCTCTATTGTGAGGTTCTTGCATGAAAGGTGAGTTGGAAACCTTTCCACTCTCTCATCTCCTTTCTCCATCTCTTCTCCCTCTGGTCTCCATCGTGCTTGGTGTGTCTGTGTTTTGATTTCTCTCCATCCCTCATGCATACATGTGGTTTTGTTTGTGTGTTAGGTTGTGTTTGGATCCAAGGGCTACCATTGTGCATTTGATTTCCAAATTTGAGGCAAGTATAACCATAACATTGAGAACCCATGTTGGTATGCTTTGATTTTGGCTAGCTCACATTGATGTGTGTGGAAAACATGTGTTTACAGCCCATTTGATACTTATTGGTTCAGTACTTGTGTATTCCCATTGATAGATTGCATTTCTGATGCATTTCCAGACATTCTGTACATGTTTCAGATTTCTGAATTCGTGCAGGTACGGCTAAGCCGTATAACACCTACGGCTCACAATCCAGAGAGGAGAAAAACCCAGTTTTCCTCTACGGCTAGGGCACGGCTAAGCCGTGGAATGCCCTACGGCTAAGCCGTAGCTCAGCCGTGGCCCAGCCGTAGAACAATACAGGGTGCAATTTCTGGAATAACTGAGAGTCAGCAAATGACAGACCTTCTACGGTTCAGCCACGGCTAAGCCGTAGACCACACACGGCTAAGCCGTATCACACACACGGCTAAGCCGTAACCACACATGAAGAATAAGGCTAGGTGTAAAGATAAGACCTATATGACCTTCATGATAGAATGTAGAGCACCTAGACTTGCCCAACGGATGTGATACTACGCGTGAATGATCTCGAGGGCTGCGAATCGTTCATGTTCGTTATCCGGATGTTAAGCACCTCCCCATGGGTGTTGGTTTAAGGGACTTCGTGCACCGCCCGATTCAAGGCAACACTAGACAACGGTGTATCGAATAACTTAAAGCTACATCATCATGCACGGTTAGAAACACCGGATAATTAGATTAGAATTGGTTTGTAAACTTAAGATGATTCAATTTCGCATGATTTGTTGCATACCATATTGCATTCGATCATTGATCTCACACTCTGACATGATTACTTGTATCCCGTTACTTTACTTTCACATTGCGATTATTTACCCTGAGTATACATGTATGATATGTTCACTTCCAGATATGCACGCATGATATATGATCACGATCTACTCAGGATTTTCTTGATTGACTCCGTATGGTCAGGCTCTACTTAGCCTCAGCCTTAGGATCCCGACGGGGTGAATTTGGTATAGTTATAAGGACCTGCTGCAGTATGGATTTTGTCTTGGGGAACCGGACCCCAGGAAACCGAGACCCATTGTACCCTGGCCCGGACAATGGTGTTCTTTGCATGTTACAAGATCCCTCTTTTGGGAGCATATGGTAATGTAGTAGCCACTAGTCATGTACACAGCATGTTATCCTTGATTCACACAGCATCTTTCTTTCTTGCATGATAGCCTAGTATACGAAAATGCTTTCTTTAATAACATGATGTTCTTTATTCTATTAGACACAGCGTGTGTTAACTTGCTATGGTTTATACTTTGCTGAATCTTCGTATTCACAGTTGTTTTTGGTGTTGCAGGCCCAGATCCCCCTGCCGAACCCTCGCCGGTCGGCCAGGCTCCAGATGAGACCCCCGGGGCCCCATCAGGCCTAGAGGAGTGGATGTGATCACTCCACAGGAGCGCGTTCATGGCATGCATCATGTTGGAGTCATGTTTTGGGGATTCTCAGACTTGTATATGTCATGACATGTCATTATTGTATATATCTTTTGTTCATTTTGTAAAACTTTATATGTAATTATGTCAGTCCTTTCTTGTATCCTCTTCTTGCTTTGCAGTTTTATGTTTCTGATATTTACAGCTTCCGCATACTTGCTTGGCACGTGTGCTTGTTCCCTTGTGCGTGTGCATTTAGACCCGGTCTACGTGTACAGGCACGGGAGTACGTGTGTCATTAGGTTTGGCTTTTGCTAACCCCCGAACCCTGGGCTCGGGTTGTGACAGATTTCTTCATAAACCTCACCTAAGATCGAAAAACCAAATACTTCCCTCATTTGTTGAAAGAAAACCTAACTCGACATTAGGGGTAAGGAACGTGTTGATGGAAGGACAAAAACTCTCAATGATAGCTCAACAAACTTCTACGCATTATGGTGATACCTAATCATGGGTAAACAAAACAGCATCATAGATATCCATGGCCATCAAAAGATCCTCACACTCCTTTAGGATGACATCAGTCCACTCTTCCTATTCATCTAAGGGTACAAACCATCCAGATGGCACATGGTTACTAACCCACCCGCTCCCATCCTCAGAATGAACACTGAGACCAATAATGTGAAATTGTGTAATTTGGCTGCTACTTGGAAGAGTGATGTGATTTGGAGCTAACATCTCTAGCCATTAAGCCTCACCCTTAGCAAAATAAAGTCTTTTGCTTAGGAAATTACCAGTCTTGTAATGAGGTACAAATTTTCTCCACTTCAAGTCACCGTGCCCTTGTACAATGGTAGGGGACAACGCCATCAGAATGATACCACTTTTATATTGATACACAGTTGACAACTCAACCGTCACACCCTCCATTTTAAAATAGTGGTAAAGCTTGAAGTTAGGACTCTTGTCATACTGACAATCATCGCTATCGCTAAAGATGAAGTTCAGCTTTCTTAAAGTAACTTGCTTTTCACCCTTACAATAATATCTTCAGAAACCTTCAGGTTATGACTGGCTGATAAACGTATCCTCAACCCCTCTCCGGCCTTAGCAAATGAGGATCGATGTTTTCCTTGATCTCATCAGCCCGCACTCTGGATTGACGAACTGTAGCCCGAAGAGAGGGTGGTGTCCCAGTAGATGAGCTTGCAGACTTCCTACCCTTAGAAAAATGGGGCTTAGAAACTTTCTTTACCACATCTAAAAAGGAGAAAAGAAAAACAAGGTATGCATAAAGCAGAAGTTAGAAAAAAAATATTTATTGAAATTTCGGGTGCATCTGCCCTTAATAAAAGAGGGGACAAAGCCCAGAAAAAAAAAGGTATACATACCTCTGAGCCTCGGCAATGTAAAAGATTACGAGCACATGAGCTCAAAGAGAAAGCTTCCAATCCAAGCAGGGTAATTAAATGCTCGCAAAAAGACCATCAAGGAAACAATGGATAGGGTTCGGGTCCATATAAGAGCACAAATGTAGTATTCATTGTAGCAAAACAAGCATAAAAACCCTTAATGTTTTAAAAATTTCTAAGCAGTGACTACTCACAAAAGGCTATGGAAAGAAGATTCACGGCCATTTAGAAGAAATCCGAAAGAAAACTACTTAGGTAAGGAAGGAGCAAGCCTCGGCCATCCAATGAAAGCCCCAGAATTTGCTAAGGCAAAGGTGCCTGACCGCCATCCCTAAAGATATCTCTTGGCTACCTAGAAATAGCAAGCCATGGCCATCCAAGGAAAAGCCCTATAATTGGCTAAGGCAAAGGTACTTCTCGACCATAACCCCAAAGTCATTTCTCGGCTACTCAGAAGGAGCAAGCCTCAACCATGTAGGGAAGACCAAAGGTTGACCACATCTCTTGGCTGCATTTGGGATCTCAAAGGTCACCACGAAAACACTCAGTCATCTCAATTCAAAAAGGTTACATAAGTAATTGTCTATCCTAGGACCAAACTTCAAAATCTCTCCCCTAACTTGTGAAAAATCACACTAAAGCTCAAAAAAGTCCTAGGGAATACCCAAATTCATCACCTCCTTTCACTTTTACCAAGGTATAAGCAACAAAAATCCTAGAAAATCCAAATTTCATTTTCCCGCCTAAAGGACAATCGATCATTATACATTCAAAGCCTAAAAATGTGGTTTTATCATGTTAGCTATGATCTCCAGTGAAACTCAAACAAGAAAGAAGAAGAATGCATGGGAAACATGTTTGAACAAGAAAGGAAGCCATTGCAAGCAAAAAAAAGTAGGAAAAATGGAGAAACCACTCGGCCGTCAAGAAGAAATAAAGAAGATGAATAGTTAATGCTTGTTCGGCTTAGGATTGGATCCCAAGACCTTTATTCTCACCATAATCAAATGGAAAATCAGAGAATACCAAAAGAATTTGTGTATGCAACATTTGGATCTAGAGAAAAACCATTCTACAAGTTTAAAGAAGGGAAAAAGCCAACCAGCTCTGCAACATGAAAAAGAAAACAAGGAAGAAGATGTTGTGCTAGCCAATAGATTACCTTTTTATGGAGAAAAGCTTGAGGAAAAAGCAAGAAAATCAAAGGGATGCCTTGGAAGCCCTAGCACGAAGATGTCGAAGCAAGAAGATGAAAATTTGTAAACTGGGAAACTCAAGTATTCATTGCCTTTTATAAACAGAGGTGATTAGCTACCTATGGTAACACCCACGGTAGATGAGAGGCAGTGTTTTCCTTTGTTTCCTAATTATTTTCTTTTTCAAATGTTCAAAATTTGAAAACCCCTTTACCTTCATGTTCCTCTCTAAAATACCTTCGAAACAAGTGGCTACAAGATTACTTTTGATCTCATTTGAACCTTTAAACCCTCAGTCAAGAGAAAATAACAAGTTTTCCAAAGAAAATTAAGGTGGATCCATAGCTCATGTGAAAGCAATTCACTAGCTAATTCCAACCTTATTCTGGTCAAGCATCTCTCTTCTATGCAATAAAGACATTCTCCAAGCCCTTGATCAAATCAACCACAAAAACCTCAATCAAAGTACCTTCATCTAGTTATAACACCTTCTCAACCGGACGAACACACCCTAAACTCGGTCAAATACCTTTTTTAAGGGAATCAAAAGCACACAAAACCAACCCAATTTCCATTCAAAAGCCAAACAAACCCTCGGAAGGCCACCAAATACCTTAAAACCTCAGGTAAAAACCTTCGTTCCCCCCACCCCCCCCCCCCCCCCCCCCACCACTCCCCAAACTAGATATATACACACAAACAATATCAGTGGAAAATAGGATATAGGTAGGAAGTTTTCCACTATCCAACCCATTTTCCACTCATAAAAAATAGGCTACCTCGACCTTTCTAAACTCAAGGAACTCTGCTAAATACAACTCATGATTCCTAGGGAATGATACATACATAAATTCCATGAAAAACAAGTGACTAGAGCATGATCAAAGTGTCTTTTTGAATCATCAAAGCTACATCTTTTGAGGAACAATGTCTACAGGAAAAGCCCTTCATCATCGTACCTTGATGGTATTTTTGTTGACAAACAAAAACTTTTAACAAATCATTAAAAAGAGAAAATTCAAGATGGTCAAGCCCAATCAAGCAAAGCATGCTTCAAGTCCATTAACCAAGGTACAAACAAGTCAAGGACAAGCCTAAAAGGGTTCTCTTAATGTTTGGGAACGAAAATAAATCAAAAAGCTAAAAAGATGAGTCAAAAAGAGTAAGGTCTAAACCTCAATTAATCAGAATTTACTATAATTAATCTTATTTTACTCTAATTAATACTTATTTAGACTAATTCAATTCAAATCCTTTGGGTTTGGGTCATGGATAGGTAGTTGGGTCGGGTTCAAACCTTACTTAAGTAGTCACGGACCTTCTCATAATTTAGAGTTACATGGTCTTGCATCGTATTGGCATCATGTTAATTGCATCATGTGTATTTAATCAAGTGGGTCATCTTTTATGTTCGGCCCAGCTCAAATGAGATCCATCTTGGCCTAATTAAAGTCCAACTACCTCAAACTATA
The DNA here is from genome assembly GCA_037013555.1 of Sextonia rubra. Classification (NCBI taxonomy): domain Eukaryota; kingdom Viridiplantae; phylum Streptophyta; class Magnoliopsida; order Laurales; family Lauraceae; genus Sextonia; species Sextonia rubra. The sequence continues at coordinate 15,643,903 of JASUAD010000008.1, forward strand.
AAATCCAGAAAATTAGTGAACTTGCTAGTAAATCCCAAAAAATTCTAATTTAAAAGAGCCTAACCACCATTCCCTCTTCATTTCCTCTTAACACAATTGCTGGAGCAGTTCTTTTTCTCTCCTTTCTCCTTCACCTAATAGTTGGAAATTTATCTTGGAGTTGTTGCATGTTAAAGCAAAATTCTTCATCTTCTTCCCGACCATTATCTTGCTTGTCTTCTTCATTTGAAACTCATAATTTCACCTCATCTTCTTATCTATAGCCCCCTAAGGTAAGAACTCCATCATCCCTTTAGTTCTTTAGGTTCAATAGAGTCAAGGAGACTCAAATCTAGAGCATACATGCATCTCATACCATTCTCATCAAATGCATGTCTTAGGTTATCTTCTTTTGAGGCTTTCTCCACCATTAAACCAAAGGAAAAACTTGATTTGGGTAAAGCATTGAGTTAAGGCAAGTATAAGTGTACATATTGCTACATGTGTGTTTAATTATATTGATTCTTGATTAACTCTCTATGATTGCCAATTTATAGCTTTTTTACTCTTTGATTAAGATGATTTAAGTGTTAATGATTAATGTGAACGTAATTATGAATGAATGATAGAAATGGATGAAGAAGAAACCCAATTGTGGAGTAGAAGGGGTTAGAGGAGTGTTGAAGGGCTAAAGTGATAAATTGAAATAGAAGGAGCCAAGGGAAAGAGAGAAAATTCAGTTTTGAAACTGGTTCTGCCCAAGCCAATGGCTACAGGCCCAATCGATTGGGCATATGCCAAATTACCATTCTATGAGGTCCGATCAATCGAAGAAATGGCTTGATCGATCGGGTACCTAAGATTCTGGTTTTAACACTTTTTTTTAAAGTTTGGTTCAAATAACTAACCATGGACCTTCCATAGTCCATCACGGTGCATGTGGAGAGGCTACTCTTTTGATCTTTTGATGGAGCCGAACTGTTCTAAAATTGATCATTTAATAATAAAAATTTTCCTACAACCATAACACTATCCAAAATTATTTGAACATAAGGCCCTACAAAAGCTCTAGTAGGTGTTAGTATGCATGGAAAAATGGGTTACTTTATACTACTTTATTGGATAAAAAAGGATGAATTGTATTCTTTGGACTTTTTTAGTATTTTAAGGCCCAAAATGCTCTAGGGAACTCACTCACGATGTTCTCGTGAGGCAAGCTCTATGTGAGTATAAATCTTTTATGAAAATGGGAGCAATTGTTATGAAGATATTTGGGGGACCTATACACATGTTGGAAATATTCTAAGACCTTGTGACCTTGTATGAGAGATATTGGTGAGCAAATATAGCCCAAGTTTTAGTGAAACTTTATTTGATTTCTTTTAAAATGGGGATTAATTTGGAATTACCTTGGCCTTCTACTAAGACCCTAGGGGTATGTTTAAAACAAATCTTACCCTTAGGTCATTAAGTACAATTAAAGACCATGTAGGGCCTTAGAAATGGTCCCTTACCTCAAACAAATTAGCCCAACAATAATTGGATACTAAGAAGGAAAAGTATTGAGGTGTCACTCATTCCATCTATATTTTTTGGTCAATTACTGATGTCTCATCATGGATGTTGACATAAGAAGTGGTGTCCATCGCTTATGCAACGTAACACTAAGATTTTTGTAACACATTGACACCGGACGTCTTATGAATACAACGTAGTGAATAACTAAGGAAATACAGATTATCTTAGCATAGGGTTGGCTAGTAAATATCCATGTTAACCTCTCTATTCAAATACATTCATATTGTTTAAGTACACCTTGCCATCAACATGATTAAGTCATGTACCAATTCTTCCTTGTGAACCTTGAGGCAAAATCGGAGATGGAGCTTCTACTAAGCATGGGCCAATGAGCCAAAATAGGAGTAGCTAAGGTTGAGAGGTTCGAGCTCTATTAGCTTATTTTGTTTAAATATCAATTACTCTGTTTAATCCTAATTTTTGTGATTGAATACGATCTCAAGACCTACATACACTTCTATATAAATATGAGCCAATCGCTACGTACGATAAATATGAAAGTTATGAATCTCGATCTGTCTTGATACATTGAGTCGATACCACTTAGCTTGTACCCATAGGAGGTTTGACGTGACCAAATGAGGGTATTCAACATGTTACCTACTACAATAGTTGTATGAAAAGTTGGTCGATGCTCTTAGGGTAGTTCCACAGTCTTGGCCCGATCGCTAACGATTTCCCACTGTACGATTTGCTCTCTTTCTATAGAGAAGATAGCAGTGTGGATGTCAACTAGTATGTTATTATATTTCCATTTATGATTCATTACTCATGCTTAATCACATGCAAAATATGCCTAGTTTCCACTTTTGCTCTCATTTAATTAATATGTCCTTAAATTCAATTGATACATCATGATAACCTTATATACTCTTATATTCGTTTAACTATCATGTTAAAAATGCTACTCTTGGTATTATAGGTATAGAACCCAATGCCAATACAACAGTCAACGCAACCTCGAAGGGAACCACCACTACTAGAAGTTGCACTTTTGGGGATGCTTTTATGATTTCGTCGGTGATGACTAAGTTTTGACGATTCTTTACTGACTCATATAATTTCATCGGTGAAACCTCGACAATTACCGATGTTTTATGTAAAACGTTGGTAAAAGTCATACTTTTACCGACGTAAAATGAAAATTCGTCGGCAAAGGTTAGTAGTGAATAACTTCATTTTTTACAAAAAAAATAAAATAAAATAAATTATTGCCAATGGATTTACTTAGTTTGAGCGACAAAAATAAGTGTCGGTAAATTTCAATGCACATTTCCCGACGTTTTCTTGAGTTTCGTGGGTAAAATTACGTATTTTTATATTTATTTTTGAAAAAATGTTTGCCGACATTTAAATTCATCGACCGAAAACAATTTTTACCGATGCATACTATAAAATGTTGGTGAAAGTTATATAACTTTTTACTTATTTTTGAAAAAATGAAAAAATATTTACCGACGAATTTAAATGTCAGTAAAATTTATTTTTACCGACATTTTACTTAAAACATCAGTGAAAATTGACTGTTATCCAAGTAAAATAGAATACGTCGATAAAGCCACGAAATTTTTTTACTAATATGTTAGGAAAATTTAGGATCATTTACCGACGAAATTTGAATTTTACCAACAAAAATTAATCATTGGTAAAAGTCTACTAAAATTTTTGCGCCAGCCTGGGCTTCCTTTTCACTTTGTTCGCCCCCAATTCTCTCTCTCTCTCTCTCTCTCCAGTCTGCCCTCACTCTCTTGCTCTGCTCTCTCTTACCCTCTTTGATCTCTGGCTCTCTCTGATCTCTCGATCTCTCTCTGTTTTCTCTCACCCTTTCTGATCTCTCGCTCTCTCTCCGGCGCTCTCTCCAATCTCTCAGTCTCTCTTTGCTCTCTATCTCACTCTCTCCAATCTCTTTGCTCTTGCTCTCTCTACTCTCTTTCTCTCTCTCTTTCGCTGCCTCTACCTTGCAGGGCAAGAGGAATGAGAAAAGAAATAAGAAAAAGAAAGGACTGATGTCCAATCTGATCCAAGAGGAAGCATTAATCCGGCCTCCGATCCAAGCATTGGTGTCCCCTCTCTGCTCTCTCCCTCTCCCCTCTCTGCTCGAACTCCTTCTTTGCTATTGCAGCCAAGGTGAGGGTTTTTTAGTTTTTCTTTTTTTTTTTTTTTTGGAAAACCCCTTACTCGGTTATTCTTTGCTCAGGGATGATTAATGAAGTAGATATGGGCAATACTCTTTCATAGAAGAAGTTCTTTTTAGTTTTGTGATTGACATGCTAGAATTGTTATCTAGAGGAGGCCAAGAAGAAATTGTAATTTTTATTTATTTTTAATTTTAGAGCATACAATGGTGGGTTTCGATGGGGATCCTTTTTCTTTTAATTTAGATTTTGTTTTTTATTTTTTTCCTTCAAGCACTATTATTTTATCCCTCATTTCTAGTATTTAGTTTAATTTGTTCACAAAATATTTGAAGGAAAAGTTTTAGAGCATTGAGATTGTAGAATAATAACCACTTGAAGAGCAGAAGTTTCCGAGTATTTAGTTTAATTTGCCACTTAAAGAGCAAAAGTTCTATGTATACAGTCAATCAACATTTTATTCAAATGTTAGATTATAAAAGAAGAAAGTGAAAGATAATCTACAGTCTACAATACCATTGTAATGAATCATATTGGCCACTGAGCCATTATGCTCATAATTATGTATGTGATGCTTGATATGTGCCCGCCGATTCTGCGTTTTATTTAGCTATCACTAAAATATGAAATAAGTAAACTTTGTTTAGAATGTTAAATAAAATTGTTTGTTAACTATGCGACATTAGGATATAGAGCGCATGGTTTGATATAAAGAAAATAAATGATAAGAATAATGTACCAAGCAAGCGTATCACTCTTTTGTAATCAATAACCCTTATGATAGCACACAGCATGTTGATGAAACTAATCTGAAAATTAGGGTGCAGATCTGCCAGGTAACCAAAACCAACTCAATTGTATATTGTTAGCCATCAAATCCAAGGCAATGTTAATGAGCTGGCTGCTATTTTGGTTTTTTCTTATTCATCTTTATGAAACTCTTGAATTTGACGAGGCTAATAATGTCCAATGTAGCTGATTTTTATTAAGTGATCATGGCCATTGCCCATTAGCATGTCATGTGTCACCTATCATTTATAATATCTAAATGGGCTATCTTGATACAAATAGATATGAGATGATCTTATAACCATGAATCAAAGAAATTCCGCTATTACCATGCAACAATCCCTTTCTATTTAGGGAAACAAACTTCAATAGGTAAATTGTGAAGGTTTGGGCAAATTAGCTGATTCAAAGTAAAAAGGAATCAAACAAGAAGGACAAATAGCTGAAAGTAGTAAATCTGATATAACTTTAATCTGAAATGAGCCATCCTTATAATAATAACCTTATAAAAAAACATTCTCAATTATTCTCTCATAGTGACAATTTGGAATCATGATGAAATCACCATCATGAGGCTGGACCAACTTCCAGTTTTGATGAACAGACATTTCTTTCTTGTAGGTTGGACCATGGTGTTATATTCAATTAAAACCTATTGCCATATATCAATCCTATAGGTTTTTGTCAAGGATGCTAAACATGATCACACCTTGGTTTTTAGTATCTATTGAGAGTTATGTTTCTAATATTTGTAATTGCTTATGATTAGGTAAGATATGGACAGGAGTAGGATATTATATTACCAAAACTAATTTAGTGCAAAGTACAGGGCTGTGGTGAACTCATTTATTAATTTTCCGAAGGCAACTTCGGGTGGGGCAGTGGTGATTAAGTACCCGTGTAACGATTGCTCACAAATCAAACTCCCGGTTAGAGAATTAGGAGCAAAAACCCATGATTTTCGAATACTTAGGCTTGAAAACCACCCACTGGGGTCCCAAAATAGGAAACGGCCCCCAGAAAAATTGAAAACCTAGACAAACATAACGAACTAGGGTAAAATAACTTGTAGAAACTGACGGTTTGCAAATCGGACTCTCGATTAGAGAATTAGGAGCAAAAACCTATGATTTTTCAACACTTAGGCTCGAAAACCGCCTGCCAGGTGTCCAAAACGGGAAACAGCCCCTTAAAAATTGAAAGCCTATATGAGCACATCGATTTAGATTAGAGTTACTTGTAGGAACTAATAATTAGCAAATCAGAGTCCCAATTAAAGAATTACAGGCGAAAACCTATGACTTTCCAACACTTAGGCTTGAAAACCGCCTGTTGGAGGTCCAAAATGGAAAACGGCCCCTGACAAAATTGAAAACCTGTACAAGCACATCACTCTAGGGTAAAGTGACTTGTAGGAACTAACAGTTCGCAAATAGGATTCCCGGTTAGAGAATTAGGAGCAAAAACCTATGATTTTCCAACACTTAGGCTCAAAAACCGCCCGTTGGGGATCCAAAATAGGAAATAACCTCCAAAAAAATTGAAAACCTGTACGAGCACATTGCTCTAGGGTAGAGTAACCTGTAGAAACTGACAGTTCGCAAATCAAACTCCCAATTAGAGAATTAAGAGCAAAAACCTATGATTTTCAACACTTAGCTTCAAAACCGCCTGCCGGGGGTCCAAAACGGGAAACAACCCCCGGAAAAATTGAAAACTTATATGAGCACATCGCTCTAGGGTAAAGTAACTTGTAGGAACTGACAGTTCACAAATCAAACTCTTGATTAGAGAATTAGGAGTGAAAACCTATGATTTTTCAACACTTAGGCTCGAAAAACAACCACAGAGGGTCCAAAACTGGAAACAGCCCCCAAAAATTTTGAAAACCTATACAAGCACATCGCTCTTGGTAGAGTAACTTGTAGGAACCGACGGTTCACAAATCAGACTCCCGGTTAGAGAACTAAGAAAAAAACCTATGACTTTCCAACACTTAAGCTCGAAAACTGCCCACCGAGGGTCCAAAATGGTAAAGTAACTTGTAGGAACTGACGGTTCAAAAATCAAACTCCCGGTTAGAGAATTAGGAGTGAAAACCTATGATTTTTCAACACTTAGGCTCAGAAACCAACCACAGAGGGTCCAAAGCTGGAAACGGCCCCCAAAATATTTGAAAACCTATACAAGCACATCGCTTTTGGTAGAGTAACTTGTAGAAACTGACGGTTCACGAATCGGACTCTCGGTTAGAGAATTAAGAACGAAAACCTATGACTTTCCAACACTTAAGCTCGAAAACTACCCGCTGGGGATCCAAAATGGGAAACAGCCCCCAAAAAAATTGAAAACCTACATAATTACATCTCTATAGGGTAGAGTAAGTTGTAGAAACAGACAATTCACAAATCGGACTCCCGGTTAGAGAATTAGGAGTGAAAACCTATGATTTTCCAACACTTGGCTCGAAAACCACCCGCCTAAGGTTCAAAACGGGAAACAGCCCTTGAAAAAATCAAAAACCTGCATGAGCACATCACTCTAGCATAGAGTAACTTGTAGGAATTGACGATTCGTAAATCGGACTCCCGGTTAGAGAATTAGATGCAAAATAGTCAACCGAAATAACTTAGGAAAAGGTTTTATATATATACATGGTTATCTTACATTTGTAATTTAATTCATTGAAAAGGTTCTAATGTTGTTCTTGTCATTGCAGATTGATGGACACTTTGGGGCTGATTGCAGACTTGTTTGGGTGTTTTGTTATCTTCTTTGTTTATTTGTATTTGTATATCAGACATTTGTATGGGATTGTATTATTGATTGTAATATTTGTTGTTATATGAGATGAATGATTCGATGAAAAATGGTGATGGTTATTTGTTTAGCCACTCTTACATGTATGCATTTGTTATGTTGGATATAGGCAAATGAACAGGTTTATGTTTGGTACAAGTGCATGAACAAGTGTATAGGAAAATTATATTGAAAAAATAAATATTACAGATTTTATGTTGAAATACATTTGCCGATGAAAAACTGGATTTACTGATGTTCTAAAACATCAGTAAATATTTATTGTAAAATGAATAAATATTTTTATTGATGATTTAAAACGTTAGTAATTATTTGGTATTTACCGATGTTTTTTAACGTCGGTAAAAACTTAATCAAAAATTAAAAAAAAATAAAAATGATTGTACCAAGATTTTTTTTTCATCTGTAAATGTGAAAGAAAAGTTTTTAAAATTTTTAAAAAATGGGTAAATGATTTACCGACATTTTTATAGCATTCGTAAAAGCGAAAAAAATTTTAATAAAATGAATTGAATGTACCGACATTTCCCCAATTTTGGTAAAAAAAATGAATTGAATCTACCGATGTTTTTTTAACGTCGGTAAAGTTAAATTCAAAATGAATAAATAATTTACCGACGTTTTATTTACGTCAGTAAAAGTTAATTCATAATTTTAATAAATTTGATAAATTATTTACTGACGTTAAAAATCATCGGTAATTTCAAATTTTTTGTCGGTGAAGACCTAGTTTTGGCCGATGGAATTTATTTTTGTTGGTAAAATCTTTTATCCAAGAATTTTTACCGTCGATCAACCAACACAAATATTTTCGTCAGTAAAGGTTATTACCGACGCTTTTACCTTTTTAATGATAAAAATTTTTTTGACCTCAAGGTATAGATGAGTAGAATGAGGATGATGTATTTTGCTAGTCATCCTACATAGCCTGTCATGGGAATCTTGTTTTTGTGTTACTAAGGAGTAGCCATGTTTGGGCTTGTGGATAGATCATGCCATCATCCTTATGCTATTTTTGGAGCTATAGATTGATGGACAAGTTATTTTGGATGTTGTATCTATTTATCTATCAATTGTATATTGTGGGCATGTTGATGGACTTTTGATAAAACTTATCTATATAAAGGAATGAATGTTTTATTAGTGTTTACAGTAATTATAGGTGTACTTCACAAGTTTCCACTTCATTGTTGAATTAATTGATACATGTTTTATGGATCTTCCTCACACGTACCTATGGAATTATCCTTGTGAGAGTTTGTACGTGTCTTGACATGGTATAGATTTCCATGGGTTACATGTACTGCACCTCGGGATCCACTATAATTCCCCAATTATCGGGTTCGGGGAGTGATAAAAAGTGCAATGGCCAAATGCATAGAACAATAGCGACCAAATAAAGCAATGGCCGATTGAACAGCGCAATAGCCGACTGAAGAGAATGAAAATAGAAACAGCCAAATTTGCCAATGGTTGATCTAGATCTATTCAAATCTCTCTAAGGCAAATTTCTAATTGATTAGCATGATCCAAGGGAGGAAATCATAGTTGACAACCAAGCAAGAATTAAACAAAGAAAGATAGCTGACTGAACAAATGCATGAATGGCTATTCCCCTAAAAATTAGATTTTTACTTATTCTTCCCCTTTCCACTAATGGCAAGCAAGAATTAAACAAAGAAAGATAGCTGACTGAACAAATGCATGAATGGCTATTCCCCTAAAAATTAGATTTTTACTTATTCTTCCCCTTTCCACTAATGGCCAGAGAAAACTTCCAAGCCTATAAATACCCCCCATGGACGACCTTCACAAGCATCAAGCATTGAGTATCAAGCAATAAGCATCAATCCATCAATTCCAAATCATCTCCAAGCAATTGAAGCTTCTACGAAGTTCGAAACATCGAAACTCAGCCAACTAAGAACAAGGTACTTAAACTCTAAGAAAATATAGAGAGAATTAAGAAAAGTATCTTAGTATTATGAGGAGAAGCACTTGAAAACCAAAGTCTTTCAAGACTTTCTTTGTTTTCCTCACTTTGGACTTAAAGAAACTTGTGGATTCAATCATGTTTGTGCTTTTGGAATAACACTTCAGTGTCCCGAAAAAGCAACATGACCGTTGGAACTTCGCTTGGTTCAAAAACCATGACTCCTCCTAACGGACCAAAAAAAAATACAGTGATAGATTACAAGGATGTTTTGAATGATTTCAAAAAGAATAGAGAAGTTCTAGCCGATAGGGACACCTTGTGGTTGTCGGCCATCCCTCCTTCTTCTTCTTTGATTTATTTCCTTTCTGATTTTAACTTTTGCCAAGTTGAGGTCATTCGAGACCAAGTGGGGGAGTTGTATAAAAAAGAACCTAAAAAAACTTGCACCCATGAGGCAAAGTGTTAAAACTTATGTAAAAATTCAACTTGGAAATGGAAAAATTATAAAAATACATCATTTTCATTCTCTTGTCTTTTTGTGCTCCGTTTAAGTAAATAAGTCAAGATACATACTGTGCTCACAATCCTATTTTTTTAAGCGAACACCCACACCTCCCTATGATTGGTGTACGTGGCCAAAAGTGGGCTCCATAAGTGGGGCCACAAATGATTTGGATCCCCACCATCCCATAAATTAGTGTGGCCCTAGGTGAGCCTAGGGGCGAACCTATGCTTGCTTGTTTGGGGACTTCAACCACTCACAAATAAAAAAAAAAAAAAACCACTATTAGGGCCATTTGGGCTAGCTAGCCCAACCCCCATGAAACAACACAAGTCAGGCCCTATGGAATAAATCTCTCTCTCTCTCTCTCTCTCTCTCTCTCTCTCTCTCTCTCCTCTTGAAATTCCCAAATTGACAAAAGATAATCTCCTTTTATCCGGCATGCTTCATAATCTCTCTCCTTCTCTGTGTCAATTCTGAACAGTTTTTTAGTGTTGTAGGGTTTGGTTTGTTAGTTTCTTTGTCTAAAAAATATTTCTCAAAAATACTGAAGTTAGAAATGAGGGAATTTCTAAAAATCCTCCATCTTTTGAAAGTCCCATTTTTGAAATGGGTTCTCTTGAATTCTAAAAGATTCTTAAGCAATAGGGGGTTTTCCTAAAATATCTAACATTTCTAAAAATCAACATTATTGAAATTAGTTCTCTTGATGGAATTGGATTTAATTTCAACAAAAAAAAATTCATACAAGAGACGGGGACAAGCGATGCATCTAATCTATCATTAATTATAAGGCAATTTTATTTAATTTTATGCAATATTTGGTTGTTTGTGGTTATAATTTGTGTTGGGGTTTTAGTAAAGAGTTTAAGATTGGGTTTTAGGATGTAGTTTTGGTTTCAATTTAAACAAACAAATGAACGAATATTAAAGAATGTTTTGGTTCAAAGATTAATTTCAATCAAAATGCCCAAATAGCACTGGGTCAATTCCATGAAGTCCTTCGTTAGCTATTATTTTCAGCATATAGCATAGATTAATTTTTAATTGACTTTTCAGAGTTCTACAAAAAAAATCTTCTAAAGTGCCCAATCTCCAATTTTTCTACATGATAAATTAGAGACTTGATTTTTTTTTTTTAATGATGAATCCACTGGCACTAGAAATTCAACAATACAATTTGATTCATAAATAAAAAAAAGAATTGAATATCGTTTTTTTTTTTTTTTGGGAAGATGCAAAACATGAATCAATTAACAAATCAGCTTTCATCATTTAGGAAATTTTCAACCTCTAAGTTCGTCTTAAGCAAATTCTCACTTCCCACTTTTTTCTAAATGAACCCTAGATTCATTCATGATAACTCTTATGTTCAAAAGAGTGAATACAAATATAGTTGACTTGTTGCACGTTGCTTTACCCAGGATCTTGATTTATTATGCTCTTCCAAAGATGAATAGAAATATATAACCACCTTGTTTTCTCCTTTTCATTAGTTATAATGTGTAGAAAGTACAATAAAATAATGATTAACTTTCTTTCTTTGCTAATCGTTAGCCCCCTCAAAGAAAAATCCAATAGGCTTGCTTAAATTTCTTAGATGAGCATCATCATACCTTCGAGGATCGATCCAAATATAAGCAATGATTTTCTGCGACTTGATTGAAAACCCTAATTTCATAAATCTATGAGTTGCAGATGTGATTTTTAAATCCAATCTTATAAAAACTACAAGTTCACAGTTGTCTGCATGAGCAAGGCTTCTTTGGCATTTCTACTTTTTTTATTATAGACCCATCTAGAATAGAAGCATTAAAAAAAGGGCCATAAAAAAAAAGAGGTTAGAATCAAAATGTGTGTTTGGTAATATAAGGCTCTATTTTAAATAGACTTTTTTAAATGAATGGTTGAAAGTTTTTTACAAATTTCTTAAGATCTACAAAGTATCAAGCTTTGATATTCGACCTCAATGCCATATTCATCCTTCCAATCCGATCTAACGGTTTTCACTTGTGTTTGAGGCGTACAAATTAAAAAAAAAAAAAGCAAATAGTACACATTGTTTAACAAATATCTCAATATTAGTGATGATCCAACGGCTAAAATTCGGTCTCCTAATGATCGTTGACTTTATAAACATTTTTAACGATTTGGATCATGATTTATTATCTAGAAATACTAACAAAAAGTAAAAAAGCGACTACCTATGGAATAATCCAAATTGGGTCATGTTACATCATTAGTTGAAAGTTTTCACATATTTCTCGAGATCCACATGCAATCAAGACTTGAACGTCGAACCCATAGCTGTGTTAACTGTTCCAATCATTTCCAACGGTTTGGATCTTATGCTTGGGGCCCACGGAATTTTTTAAAAAATATCCAATGGCTCACTTTTTGGCACATATCTCGAAACTGGTGATGATCCAACGGGTGGAATTTGGATGGATGGTCGTGTTTGATTTTGTGCACATTTCCAATGGTTTAGATCTTCATTTATCCTCTCGGATTTGAAGAAAAATAAAAAAAATTGGGCATGAGGACCCCAAAAGTACCGCAGAAGCACCTTTTATTTTTTACCTTTTATTTTGAGGATCTTAGATGGTTTGGGCATGTTGTGCATAACTGGTAATGGTATCGGTAAGAAAAAGTTTGGCTATACATGTGGATGGCTCATCAAGAGGTAGGGGTAGGCCGAAGAAAATATTGATGGAGGTCATTGAATCAAATTTGAAAAAATTTAACTTATTTAAGGATTTGGCTCAAAATAGAACGAAATGGAGAAACATAATTCATATAGCCGACCCCAACATGGTTGGGATAAGGTTTTGATGATGATGATGATGATGATGATATTTTGAGGAGCTCAAATTTGGGGCATTTGATTTTAAGAGGTTTTTACTCTACTTGTCTAAAGATAGTAGAGGATAAAATCACATGCCAAATGATCTTATTTTTCAAAACTCTATATATTTTCCACATTTAGACAATAGAGGCAAAATATAGTGATGCTAAACATGGGCTAAGTTAAGGTTTAAAAATCTAAAGTTTTCGAAACCAAAAAAAGATATAAGAGTGATATATGGTACATAAAAAACTGACAAATAATTAAAAGTGCAGAGAAATCAATAAAGAAAAATATATCAAAGCATCCAAAATCCATTAAGTCAAATCATGCAATTAATCTATTCTTTTTGTGTCAAAATAACTCAAATTAGAAACCACTCAATGTTTTTTATCCAGAAGATTTGTCTATAACATAAACCGGATTTAATTAAAGTCAAAGTCCAAGATCTCCTTCACCTTATAAAAGAATGAAAAACCATAATCATTACATATCAAACTAAGTATAAACTATCAAAGAAAGCATAGTTTTAGGTATAATCTATCAAAGTAAGCATAGATAATCAAATTTATTTCATTAAGAACATAAAAAGAGGTTTTGCCTTAGGCATGAATACATATCTATTATTCTAATAAAGCATTCAGTCAAGACACAAACAAGGAAAAAAATAGACAATCACATTACTTAAAAGAAAGATCTACTTAACTTCATCATTCTGCTCTAGTCCAGAAATCTAGCCAACCATTGAACAGAACTTTAAGAATATCTTCATTAAAATCATCAAGTCTTTACAATGATTCTCTCAAAAATTCTCTCTTCTATTCCTAAGGCCTATTCTTTTGCTAGAATTCACAGAATTCATGTCTGGGGAATTCTGGAGCTCTTAGACATAGTGGAATTCCTAGATGCTCCTTTGTACTTGAGCATCCAGGAATTCCAACAAAAGGTGAAGGAGGTGGAATTCTGAAATTCCCAAAGCTTAATTGAGTCCTTTCAAGTGGTGGAATTCATAAATTCTTGCAAATGTATATGGAATTTGAAAATGCCACCTAACAAGCCATCACATCCCAAAAACTTCAACATGCCAAAAACCCATAAAAAAATTCTTCTAAAGAAAAAGGGCCTAAGTATCTAGAATAAGGCTCCAAAAATGCCTTAAAAATAAAAAGTGAAGTGATGGAGAAAGAAGAAGTGGAGAAGAGAGAGAGAGGGGTGGTGGACGTCCAAGGAAGCATGGGACGTACCCCCCACTTTGTGGCTCCTTTTATGCTATTTGTAAACCTAGCTTCTTTTTGTGGTTTGTTGATAAAGTTCTGAGCCAGTGGGAGACTTGGTTGGTAAGTTAGGTGGAGATAGGATTAGCTTGAGTTCTCCCAGCAGATAGAGTTCATGGTTAAAGAGGGCTTTGCCTATTTTGTGGTTCCACTTGAGATGTGTAGCAATTTATCTTCAATAGTGTAGATTTTATTTGCAATACTATCTAAAAAGGCACATGAAATTTCTCGGGCCCGTAAGTTCATCAACTTAGCTCCAATTTGTGCAATCTTGGGCTCCATGGACGTCTACTCTGAAAGAGATTTTCAATGGTAGCTAAATTTTCCCGATCCGAAAGTTGGGCTAAAAGTTATGACCGTTTTAAGATATGTTGTCCTAAGAAAAATGGAATTGGCTTTTAAATCTTGAATTGCAATGGGCTCTATCTCTTCACAACTTCTAGATTTGAAAAATGATTATTCAAACTCCTCATCTTTTTTTATCTCCCACCATAATTATTTTCTTTGAATTATCCTAGAGTTGATTCTAATTATTTCAACTATGTAGCTAATGTGTATTCTACCATGTTGGACATCTCTCTTGCATGAATGGTGGCCCCACAAGAGGTCTTTTACCTCAATTAGGACTCTTCATCGAATAAGATGATTGCACCTCTCCAACTTTGATCGACCTTCACATGTGTGAAACCACATGTTTGTGTGTGTGGGTCTACTTAGTGAATTCTTCTTCTATCTTCATTCTTGTTTCTTTTTAGTTCTAAATCAGCAATGTGGGTGCCAAAGTAACTGAAGTGGGTCCTAGAATTCTCATTCCCTATGCATACTAACTCAAACAGTGAAGTAGTGAAAAGTCCTAATCGAAATGGGACCCCTCCGAAAAGAGTCATAATCCAACTAGGAGTCTTTGAAAAAATGGAAAATTGCATAAAATGTTGAAATGATGAATGGAATGTGTATGATTTGCATGAATTCTCATCTTTGAGGTGCAAAGGCATGAAATGATAAAATTCAGTGAAAAATAATGCATTTAAGCTAATTAAGTCTAGAATTCAACATGAAATGATGCAGTTATGATGCAATTTTATGGACTTAATAGTTGCATCACTAATCACAAAAAGGATAAGAGAAATACTAAAATATGCATTTAAACTTGAAAAAAAAGGGCATCATACCATTTTTTTTAACTAAAAGACACAAGAGAGGAAGAGAGGATACCCTGCTACATGGTTCCATTTGTGATCTCATAATTTGATGGGGAAACCAGACACAATAATGAAACCTATTGCACTATCACTATCGATTTGCACTTTAGATAAAGGAAAATTTTCTAAGATTTGGTTATCATTATTTTGCAAAAATTAAAAATTCTCTCCCTAATTAGATGTTAGTGAGATCCTTTATTACTTTTTGGAATACATCTATATATAATATATTATATGTTTTATTTGTTTTCTTTCTTTTTTTATTTTTGCAAGGAGGAATAGAGGAACTCAGTTAAGCATTCCTCTAATTTTCCTAATTAGCTAAGCTGGATAAATGAAACAAGTGGAATGAGAAGTCATGAGTTTAAAAAAGTGGAACTCCATGATGGAGCTTTTCTAGTGGGGCTTGAAATAAACACTCTTCCACTCTATGGGTATCCCAAGATTTTACCTAATAAAGAAGTTCGTCTCACCATAAGATTGATCATTTGATTAAAAGTATAATTAACAAACTCTTATGCATATTTAGCACCACATTTTTATCAAATAATCAATTTAGGATGAGACAACTCCTATTGGGTGAATTCCGAGGATACTCATACACTCAAAGGGAATTTAGTTCAAATAGATTAGATTTTCAATAGATAGGCCCTACTATCTTAACTCTTCAGAGTGCCTCAGTGCTTCTACGCTGACATTAAATTTAAATAGGTGAACTTTTATGTGAAGCCCATTTCATTATGTCCACTAAGAGGTGAAGGTGTGGTCTGTAAATGAACATAATCTGATGATTCAACTGTGAGATGCTTACACAAGGATTGATCAGTCAAAAAGGCATAAGGCCTCTAGAACACCTGAAGTCATAGCACTTACCTTGGCGATGTCAAAATCTACAATTGAAAATGCCTGCAAGAGAAAATACTCCTAATTCTGACCATGTATTTAAGGACTTCAAAGTTGAACAGCTTTATGAAAGTAATTTCACCCAACTAAAGATAAAATGAGTTAAATGAAAATGAAAATGGAAATGGAAATGGAAATGTCCTAGATTATATGATCATTGCTAAATTTTTTTCGCCACCTGTAATTAGAACTAGGATATTTCAATCACACCCTTCTTCAGTTAATTGAAGTACATCATCACGGTGTCTGTGATGCTAGAAAATTGAGAGGTGCAGCAAACACTCAAATCTAGATTTTTTTGTTATGAGATTTTTTTGGCATGATTTAGAAGTTTAAGTGCCGTGATTAATAGTGGGTCTTGGAGTGCTTGCACAAAAAATCTATATTGTATTGAGAAGAAAAATAAAAAAGAAATAATAAGCATAAAAAGTAAATAAAAATCTCAATATCATTACATTCCTTTTAGATAGGAGTGCTCATGGACCGAGCCAGCCTGAGCCCGATTTGGGCCTAGCCCGCTTTAGACACAGCTTGGATAATAGATAGGGCCTGTGTAATAATTGGGCTTGGCTTTAATTAAGTGATTAAAAAACCCAAAGCCCTGCATGGCTTGGCCCGTGTAAGGAATTCATGTAAATTAATTCTTTTGGTGCTAACAATTGCTTGAATGCCCACAAAATTGATAAATGCAAACCCAGACCGAGTGATTAAATAAGCTGGCTCGAGCCTAACTTTCACAGCATGTGTTAGGTTTGGGCTAAGCCTAAGCCAGTGATTCTAAAGTTGGGATGAGCCTCAATATGCCTAAGCCCCGGCCCATGAACAAACCTACTTTCTATTAGAAGGTAAAAGATGAAAAATTCACCAACACTCATATCAAGCATTGTGGGAACATGTGTTCAGATTGTATGATGCAAGTCTTAATTATGATGCTCTATCCCTCTAGTTGTTCCTTCAAAGGCCTTCAAAGTCGCATTTTGGATTGTATCAAAAGGCCTGGCTTGGGTTGTCTATAGCTTACCGTCAATATATGTAGGGTCAGTCCGCGATGGGCCAAATCGCTCAAAGGGCCTGCATTATTTAGGCCCTTACCCTACTCTCAAGCGCCAAGGCTCAGGGTCACAAATCGAGGAAACCATTATTTTTTTACAATAGTACTAAATATTGAATGTCGACCAAGCATTATCTACTCTAACCTTTATTACAGAGAGATCACTAAAAAAATGTTGGAAGAGTAGAAGCTTTCTCTAAAAAAATTGCTTTTGTTAGACAAAACATACATACTTTGGTGACTTGGGTTCTAAACATCCCTTTTTTTTTTGTAAAAGAAAGAAAATGATTAAAGAATTTGTTCTAGCTTACATCCTTTGAAAAAAAATATATCATGTACCAAATCATTTTAACAAAGTTTTGTCTTCAAAATCTTAAACCATTTGCATTCATGTACCTGTTATGAATTGACATTAGTTTCGATAAACATTGATGACTAAAAATGTTCTTGGATTTTAGTCACAAAAATAAATGCACTTAAAAATTACTATTATTTAGACTTTAAGAAATTGGGAGTTATAATAATCTAATTAAAAGGAGTTTTGATGGGATCTAGTGCTTTAGTGCTGGTATGAATGGTTAACAAAGAATATTTAATAAGGTATCAAAGCCAACTAGTCACGAGTTCAAATCCTAGGAGGAATGACTCAACGCTAAAAAAATGTGTCCCTAAAAGTGTGCCGAATAATCTCCACCTAAGGGGGAGTGCGCAAAAGTGGGCTTCAACCAACGGAAGTATTGAAAAGGATTTGTACTCCCTCTACTAACAACTCGAGGTTTTAGTATGATTGGTTAGCAAAGAAGATTTAATATTGTAACATTAAGTAGAAACCACACTACCAAAAGAGGCATTCACAAAGAAACAATGGACCATAAAAGGAGCGGGGGCTCTATTTGCAATCAAAGTGTTTGTGGATGATGACATGCTTGAGTATCTTATGAAGGTAAACACTTCAAAGGAAGCAAAAGATTTGTATGCCAAACTATTTGCCAAGAAGACAAAATTCATTGTGGACAAAGTATGTTACCAATGTGGAAAACTAGGACACATTGTAAGGGATTGCAAAGTGAAGACAGTACTCATGGAAGAAAATTCAACGGTAGAACACTCGAGGCAAGGAGGAGCCAATGAGCATAGGGAGCCATTGAGGAGGATGGTTGGGACCTAGAGGCGAGTTTCACCACCACCAGCGAAAACATTGGAATCTTTGAGTATGCACTAACATCAATAGTTTATAATATTCATGCTACTGTGTCTTTAGATCCGTTAGAGCTTAAAGATGAAGCACAAAATGTGTTCAAGAAAAAGGAATTGACATTGGAAGATATATATTGATTAATTAGGGATTGACTCAAATCTTAAGGGGGCATTAGATTCTGAGGGGCTTAGTAGATCATGTGTTGGATAGTTTCAAGGAAAAAGAATCAAAAGAAAAGGAGGATGATCATGATGGAACTGGATCAAATCCACAAGAGATGGTTAGTGAAACAGTTCCAAAAGATTTTTTTTTTTTTTAACGTTTCAGAGACTCATCCAGATGTAGAACTAATCACACATGGGATCAAGGAGTGGGAAAATACAGGGTGCAATCAAATTGCATCCTTGATTAGGGATGAGACATGGGATATGGTCATATGTCCTAATGTTGTGAGGGAGTTGATGCATGTGGGTCAACAACAGAAAAAGTCAGTTCGGTGAGACCACGGTTCTTTACACAACATGGTTGAAAGCAAAGTGATTCAACCATCAGTACGATAAAATGATATTTGGATCACCAAATAAATTCAAGCTTCATGCGCATACAAACTACCTTCATAAATTGGTTGGCATCCCAAATCAACTTATAGAGGAAAAGCGTATTCTTATTAATAGGAGTACACCTTTTTTTTACAATAGCAAGAATATATATATATATATAAATAATATAAAAACATAAATAAGAGACAATAAATCTTAAAGAAAGAGATAGACAACAATCGTGCAACATTTATTGCTCTACATTAAGTATAATACACTATTTTAATAATTAAATCAAGTATGTGTGGGTATTGGTTCTTATGGTATTTTGTAATGGGTATGAGGATATAAAATCACCTTTATATTATCATTTTATTACTGTAAGTGATTGATATAAGGGCATTTTATTTAAACTTACCTATATAACTATATACTATATAAATAAAGAAAAGTAAAAGGGCCAAGTGCGGGGCCGGGCTGGCTAGTATTGTCCAAGTCTGGCCCTTAAATTCCAAGGCCTAGAAAAAATTCTCCAAGCCTGGCCATAAGGTTTTTTTCTTTTTTTCTTTTCTTTTTTTTTGGAAACAGAAGCCATCATTTTATGGGCTTTTAAGTGCCTGACCGAGCCAAGCCCCCTATCTCAGGTCCAAAATGATGGGCCTAGATTTGGAGTAAAGCAATCCCTAAAAATGGACTTTGAATGAGAATTCCAATTGTGTATATATATAATGGAAAATCAAACAGCATTCCAGCCTAGTCCCTACAAACACATTTTGAAAATCATGGAATATGGGTCTTAAAAGGCCACATCCAAAGCTATGTGAGAAAGAATGTGAACCTTACGAGTGGCCCTCAAGTATATTCAATTTTCTTGATAAGCAAAATATAGTTCCAAAGTTGGCTTAAGAGTGATTTATGGTATTTATTGTTTGTCATTTTCTACTTATAGCTTGAGCTGGGTACGAGCCTCTTTCACTATGCCCCATATAAGGCTTTTAATTAACATCAATTAGAGTTTCACAATTTAAGCATGTGGCATGAATATCAAGCCAATAGTAAATTTGGGCTTTAACAAGCTTAGAACTATTCAACTTGGATTGACCCATTATGATATTTGCCGATTGGTCCCATGGTTTTCATGGATAAAGCAATTAAAAATTTTAAGGGACTTCGGTCATAGGTCCTTATATATTTTCCCACACTAGGATAAGTCTAAGGACTAAATTTTTCCTACATTAGGTTCCTCAGTTAACAACACCACTTTACATTGACAAAAATGACCCTCCTTACTTATTTACCCTCACTACACCAAAATTGGGAATCAGGAACGTTGATTTGGAGCTATTTTGAGCCATTTCTAATTAAAACGGTCTCCAACCATTTCATCATCATCATCATTATCATTAAAATCTTATCCCAACCATGTTGGGGTCGATTACATGAATTCTATTTTTCCATTCCATTCTATTTTGAGCCAAATCCTTAGATAAGTTAAACTTCTTCAAATCTAATTTAATGACCTCCATCAATGTTTTCTTCGCCCTACCCCTACCTCTTGATAGACCATCCACCTATATAGCTAAACTTTTTTTTATCGGTGCCATTACCGGCCTACACTTAACATGCCCAAATCATCTTAAACAGGTTTCTCTAATTTTATCCCTTATTGGTGCTACCCCTAAATGCTCTCAAAAGGGCTCATTTCTAATTTTATCTTTCCTAGCTTTACCACACATCCACAAAAGCATTCTCATCTCCGCCACAACAATCTTATGTATATGCATCTTCTTAATTCGCCAATATTCTGCTTTATATGTCATAACTGGTCTAGCCACTATCCTGTAAAATTTGCCCTTCAATTTCGTTGGCATTCGTCTGTCACAAAGCACTCCAGAAGCTAGTCTCTACTTCAGCCATCCAGCTTTTACCTATGCTCCACATCTTCATCAATCTCCCCATCCTTACTAATCATCGAGCCCAAATACTGAAAAGAATCTCTACGTGGTATCTCATGCGTTTCAATATTGACAGTGCTTTCAACACTTTGTATATATCCATTGAAGTTGCAATCCATATACTCTATCTTTGTACAACTTTTTTTAAAGCCTCTAAATTCTAATACCCTCTGCCATCTCTCAAGTTTTGCATTTACACCATCTCTTGATTCATCTACCAAATAATATATATCTGTAAACAACATACACCATGGTACTTCTTCTTGAATATGCATAGTTAACTCATCCATAATTATTGCAAAAAGATAAAGGCTTAAGGTTAATCCATGATGCAAACCTGCAGTCATGGGGAATCCCCGTTTCTCCACATGTTGTTCTCACATTTGTTATGCTCCTTCATACATATCCTTAAAAATTTCAGTGTAACCTTTAGGGACATTCCTTTTCTTCAAAACCCACTAAATTAAATCCTTCGGTATCCTATCATAGGCTTTTTCTAAATCAATAAAGACCATGTGCAAATTATTCATCTTTGCTTAATATTTTCCATTAATTGCCTAAATGAAAAGATAGCTTCCATAGTTGACCTCTCTGGCATAAAACCATATTGATTTTCAGCAATCTTGGTCTTCTATCTAACTTTTTGCTCCTTTATTCTCTCCCATAACTTCATAGTATGTCTCATAAGTTTAATCCCTCGAAGTTTGTACAATTTTGTATATCTCCCTTATTTTTATATACATGTATTATAATGCTTTTTCTCCATTCATCCAGCATTTTCCTTGTCACAAGTATTTTATTAAATAGTCTACATAACCCACTCAACCCAACCTCTCCTAAGCACTTCCATACCTTTATCAGAATATCATCTAGGCCTGTAGCCTTTCCTGTCTTCATTCGCTTCAATACTTCCTTTACTTCCACCCCTCTAATTTTATAAAGAAAAGTATTCTTTAGTAATGAAGTATCCTCCCTAGTTCTTTTATCCCCCATATGTTCTTCATTTAAATGTTTGCTAAAATATTTCTTCCACCTTTCCACCAGAACATTTTCCTCATTGTTCTTGATACATTTAACATTATCTAAGTCCTTACTTTTCTTTTATCTTATTTTTGCGAGCTTAAAAAATATCTTTCTCTCTTTCTTTTGTTCCTAACCTATTATAGAGGCATCGAATACTTTGAACTTTGCACTACTTACTACTTTCTTAGCTTCTTTCTTTGCCTTCTTATATAGCTTAAAATTTTTCATACTCTTAGTCATCTGCTAAACTTTATAGTAATGTATTTTCTCTCAAATAACTTCTTGAACCTCCACACTCCACCACCAAATTTCTTTATTAACATGTCTCTTTCCTTTTGATTATCCAAGTACCTCCTTTGTGACCTTCTTAATGCAATTAGCTATTTGATTCTACATTACTGTAGCTTCTCCTTCAATATTCTATTCTCCTTTTTCAATCATTTTATCCTTAAATATATTTGCTCTTTCCCCTTCAAGTCTCTCTACCTTGTTTTTGGGCCCATTTTGTTTATTACCGCTCTCTTTCTACTTCTAATATAGATATCTAAAACTCCAAGCTTATGTTGCGTGGTCAAACTCTCTCCCGGGATAACCTTGCAATCTTTATAAGTCAATCGGTGTAACACTCCGACCTGACTAAATCCGGTTTAGCGATTAATTAATGTCACTTTAATTGTTAATGGTGTTTTGCCTTTGTTTTGGTTTTGTTCCGAATCATGGATAGGTAGTTGGGTTGAGTTTAACCTTGATTAGGTAGACATAAGCTCTTTTTCGTAATTTTAGATTTTATAATACGTCGTCATTCATGCATCATCCTGGCGTCAACACGTATATTTCGTTCAACTCGTCAACTTTCGTAACTGCCTCGTATGCATTCAACTTCATTTGCTTCAGTTGGACCCGTATTTGACTTGAATTGTAAATTGTGTAAGCTATTGAACTTTTCTCAAATTTTGTCCCATTCTTATCTTATATAATAAGGCACCACCGCCTTTCTCTCTTTCTCCCAACGATCTTCTTCTTTCTCTCTCGATTCTCCTCTCTTCTCACTTCTTCTTCAACGATCAAGCTAAGAGGAAAGGGGACCTTGAGCACTCCGTTTACATTCTTTTCTTGTGTGTAGCTTAAGGTACGCTTTGGGTTTCCAATTTTCTTCTTCTTCTCCATCTTCTCCACGTCAGTCTCTGGACTTGCACTCACGTCTCTCTCTTTCTCTCATGTATGGTGATGAGAAGCGTGTCTAGAGGTGTGAATTGAGCCTAAGGACAACCAATTTCGTGTTAAACTTCATTTGAGGCAAGTATAAGCATGATTTGATTGAACACATGTTGGTATATGTTGATGCTTTTAATCTTGCTTCCATTTTTACGTGTATGTGGTGTGTTTTACAGCCCTTGGCCTTGTAACTTCCTTGTAATTATTGTTTTTGCAACTCTCAGTGTTTGCAGATCAGTTGTTTTGTAACAGGGCAGACAGTTCAACCGATCGGGCTTCAAAGCCGACACCGATCAAATAGCCCCAGAACTGCTGTGTCACGCCCCGATCCCGGGAATTTGGGGATTTGAGTGGTCCCCCAGGGCATGGATACGTAATCCCATAAAAATACGTGCCCTAAAGAATTATGCACGAATTCCTACAACGGAGATTCCCCAGGAACGTGTGAGGTATGCTGAGACACGTACAAACTTAATTTATCATAAACGAAATCCTGCGAAATACTCAGTAATTATCAAGAGCACACAAGTTCATAGTCTGTTAACTTTCAAAAGTAAACATATATATATATATACATATGATAGTGTTGAAGTCTTTAAATACATTCCAAGAAGACTACTTAAGTGTTTGATACAAAAGGTCCCAAGCGTAACAATGATATCTCCCAAGAATAGTCGCGCTCCGTGGGATGGCTAGTAAAAGACGTCACCATCTTTCCACTCGTCGACACCTCGAGGTACTGTTGGGGTACCCTCCGAGGGTGCGTCAGTGTCCGCGTTGGGACCGGGTGCTGGACCTGAATACCAAGGGTAACACTGTTAACACAACAGTTAAGCAAGTACTGAGGCATATGAAACAAGTATAACAAAATATATCAATAAGAATAATCACTGAACATGATGCATGAGTAAGAAATTACAACTCAAATGTCATACGTACTGATTGGCAACCACAACACTCTATTCTCCCATAAAGGGAGCATACACATATCATATGGGT
Source organism: Sextonia rubra (assembly GCA_037013555.1). Lineage (NCBI taxonomy): Eukaryota > Viridiplantae > Streptophyta > Magnoliopsida > Laurales > Lauraceae > Sextonia > Sextonia rubra. Next base: position 15,667,846 of record JASUAD010000008.1, read on the forward strand.
CGCTAGGGGATCAAACTAGCTTCCCGAGGAGCGTCGACTACTCCTTCGTAAACCTACTGCAGTGGTGACATACATAACATATACCCAAAAAGGCGTAAGCTGAGTGGTGCCGACTCAAATTCAATCGTATCAGTCTTATCATACCCTTGTCTAGCAAGCTCACACTCATTAGAAGCTCTGGCTTGTCAGACACGTGCTCATTAAAAGCTCAGGTCTGAATGGCCTCAGGGTTTTGTTAGAGCAGTTCATGTTGAAGGTGGTATATCATAGCAATATGGATGCATTCAACTTAAGTGAGTACCCAAGGACTTACTACCTTCACCCCTTATAATAAGTAACTTATAGTCCCCATGGACATTGAACACGATGTACACATAAGATGTTCGGTGTCGTTGTGTTACCGTGTATTGGTATTGCCTTATGTGCACATAGGACACCCTTCTTATGCCAACATTCATGACTTGCCATTGGGAGAACATCCGGGAATCATTCATTCTCCCCAACATGTACTTACCATTGGGCCTGTGTAGTGGTATAAAAGGTGCCAATACTAAGGTCCTACAAAATCATTGAGAGTCCCTAACATCCTGTTTCACTGGGTTCTTACGGCTTAGCCGTGTACAAGGCTACAGCTTAGCCGAGTGGGTCAAATTCCTCCGGATTTTTAGGCGCAATTATGGCCCAACCATATGTTGGCCTAAGGCTTAGCCGTGCTAAGCCTACGGCTAGGTTACGGGGAGGTTACGATGTAGCCGTAGTGCATTCCAGGATGCAGCCGTGCGTAAGCCGTAGAAGAAACTGGGTTCCATGAGCTCTTTGGAAAGCTCACCGTAGGAAGACCTACGGCTTGGGGTACGGGTTGGATACGGCTTAGCCGTAGTGAAATCCACGGCGTAGCCGTAGGTGAGCTGTAGTACAAAATCAGGTTTTCTTGCTCTCTGGACTTTGAGCCATAGATGCTCAGGGCTTAGCCGTAGCTTCACCGTAAGCTTCAGAAACCTGAATACAGTTCTGTAGCTCAATTCCAATTTCAGTCGGTACAGAACCTATATTGGGAAGGGGTTCTATGACTTACTAGGAGTGCCCAATTACAGTGTTCTGTACTCCCACACCCTCTATTCCCATTTTTCCATTCCCACTTGGTTCATACCCCACTGACACCCAAGTAACAACTTAATTCATACATACCTATTAAGAAGAGACTGCAGTGGGAAAAATTAGAAGAACTAACTCAACATGCAATGAACAATTACACATGCAGTGCATATAAGCTTAAGTACTTGCCTTTTCTAACAGTGCTAACCCTCTCAAACTCCCTTTCTTGCTGTGTGCTCAGGAAAATCTCTGGAATGAAATGGGTTCTCTACAAATAACATGAAATGTGGAATATGGAGGCTGAGATTTACATGCATGTCATGTAATTGAGTCTCTTAGTCTCTAACATGCTTACAGAGATGAATTGGAGATACAATTCTCACCTTAGGTCTGTAGCTTAGAGGAGAGTGTGATTCCTAGAGAGGTAGAAGTGCCCAAAGAAGAAGAAGATGATGATGAAGATGGATCTAGTTCTTCCTTCCCAGCTCTAAGGTGAAATAGAGAGATGGAGTGAGAGAGCTCCAACAACTGACACGAAGGAGGAAGGAGCAGGGTACGTGGAGCTTCTCTTTTAAACATAATTTCTCCTGAAGTTGCATGCAAGCCCACTAGTTTCCAAAAATTTCAGTTTAGACCGAAAGGACCTCAATTGACCCAGGATGAGTCCGGATTAACTCGGGCCCAACACAAAACATGATCCACGCGTAAAGTTACATGAAAGGAAATGGACGAGGTGTCGAAGAGGTGCAGGGACAAATTACGAAAAGGCCCTTAACTACTAAAGTGGAGTCGAACTCCACCCAATTCCCTATCCAAGGCCCAAACCCATGAATTTTGGATTAAATTAGCCCAATCGAGTTTACTTAATATAGAACGAGCTTAATTAACGTAAATCAAGATTAGTGGGATTCGGGACCTTACATGCTGTAACAAAACCGACTGTCTGATCGACTGGGCTTCAAAGCCAACCGATCGGACACAGATAGAACCGAAATTCGACTAGTTGGGCATTTTGTCTGACCGATCGGTCCTGAAGTGCACTGTTTCATGAGATTCAGCCTGTCTACTTGGAACCTTGTGTTCATTTCCATTCTTCTATTTTTCACACCAACCACAGAACCTTTAGGATATATTCTCAGGCCCCGTGGCTCATAAACTCTATAAGAAAGTCTTCCAAGGACCTCCAATAAAAGGGTAAGTATGTACTGGACCTAATAAGACCTTCACATTAAAGGAAGACCGTGACCCTTGACTTGCCCAATGGAATACGAACATCGCATGAATGGTCTTGAGGGCTGTGATGCATTCATGTGTGAGTTATTTAGTGTTAAGCACCTCCCCATGGGTGTTGGTTTAAGGGACTTCGATGCACGTTTACGATACAATACAGCACTAGACAATGGTGCATCGGATAACTTAAAACTACATCATCATATACGGTTAGAAACACTGGATAACTAGAATAGGGTTGGCTAGTAAAAGACCATGATTCCTGCAAAAATGATTTGCTTTGCTTTGCATGTTGACTTCGGTTTTGTCCTCTACGCATTTTGTGCTGGGGCAAACAATTAGATATCCACTGAGGCTCTATCCATGATTAATCCCGAGCGGAAACAGCGTTCATTGGATTTATACGAATTGATTAGTCTTGATTATTGACTTCTATCCTTTGGTATGGTGGTCTAGTACTTGTATACTATTTAATTCGGTAAGTCTGATTATTCATATGGTTTATCGTAAGCGATATACTTCTCTTCATTTGAGTATGTACGCATGTATGTATGAGTTGACCGTATGCACGTATGATATATGTTCGATATGAGCTGATATGCATGATCCACTCAAAGTCTAGTACATGATCGACTCTATATTGTCAGGCACTACTCAGCCTCCGCCTTAGGATGCCCAATGGGGTGACTTTGGCGTAGTTTATATGGCCTCTCTGTAGTGAGCTTATGTCTTGGGGCTTTCGGACCCCAGGAACCCAAGACCCATTCGTACCTTGGCCCGGTCGATGGCGTTCTCAGCACAGATATAAGATCCCTTTTTGGGAGTATATTGCATATGTAGTAGCCACCTAGTATGTATGCAGCACATCTATTTTGATTCGGATAGCATGCTTCATTTGAATGCAGAATTGCTTAGTATAGGAATGTAAACTCTATAAATTATCAGATGTCACTTATTCTTTTAGATACAACATGCGTTAACTTGTTATTGCTTATACTTTGCTGAATCATTGTATTCATGAGTTGTCCTTGTTGTTGTAGGCTCAGATACCCCGACTGACCCCTCGTCGGTCGATTAGACTCCAAGGGAGACCCCCGATGTCCCATCCGAGTTAGAGGAGTGGATGTGATCCCTCCGCCGGAGCGCGAAGATTACATGCATGCATATTAGTCTCCCTCCTTTTAGGATCTTTTTGGATTTTTGGGATTTTAACTGTATTCATGTTGTATATCTGTATTTTGATTTATTTTTTATAACTCTGATCTTTTTTATCTCAGTCTATCATTGTGTTTATGTGTCTTTCTTTGTATGTTTGATACCTACAGCTTCCACGTACATGTATGACACGTGTGAAACTTCCCTTGTGCGTGTGCATTTAGACCGGATCTAAGTGCATAGGCACGGGAGTACGTGTGTCATCGGTTAGGTTTTTACTAAACCCCAATCTCCTAGGCTCAGGTTGTGACATACGTATTGTATGGTATCAGAGTATTGTCGCTCTAGACAATAAGCATGTAGGCATGTAGGAACGTGGTGTGGATACGACGGTCAACATTTGACTTTGTAATCGTTTAGGGAATAGTGTAGTTGGGAACATCTTCTGTTTGAGTATTAACTTTTCGCATTTTACAGGCTACGGCTTCTGGCTCAGGTGCTAATAACCATCCTGGAAATAATGAAAGCGGGTCAGCACCGTCACCACAGGCTATAAGCACAGATGAGTGCATCATCATGCTATTCCTGTCTATTCAGGCTTCGTCACAGTCCATGCAAAACTTGCAGGCACAAGTAACGACCATACTAAATGGGCCAAGCCAAGCACCAGCCTAGTCCCATGTGGAGCAACAAGTGGTCTTCCAACCGAAGGAAAGTGACCCAAATGCACTCTATGATAAGTTTCATAAAAGAAGAGCCACCGAATTTTATGGGACCGAAAAACCACTTAAGGTGGGGCAGTGGCTAGAACAGACAGAGGACCTTTTTGAGACTATAGTGTGTACTAACTGATAGAAGGTAGGACTGACAGCTTCGATGTTCCGAGATGTGGCAAAGACCTGGTGGAAAAGTGTGAAGGACTAGTATAAGGACCTACCTAGTGCCACTGTGTGGGAATCTTTCAAGAAACAATTTCGAAGAAAATTTATTCCGGCTCATGTACATAGAGCCAAAGAAGTCGGATTCTTAGCCTTACGCTAGCAACAGATGACCGTGGCGGAGTATGTGCACAAGTTTACACAGTTGTCGCATTTTGCTGCAGTTATGATTAACACTGAAAAAAAGAAGGTGAATCGTTTCATTGATGGCCTGAACCCCTGATACATGAATCATGTTATAGCTTTTTAGCAACCAACCACATTTGATGATGCAGTGGACAGTGCCTATGCTACCGAGGCCATTCACCAAGCAAAAATGGCTGCTGATTTCAAACGACATGCGCCATTTAATGCACAGGGGCAAGTGCAGAAAAAGATGAAGGGAAAGCAAGGCACCTCCAATTTAACTAGTGTGATGTACGAGCATTGTGGCAATAGCCACAAGTCAGAGTAGTGTTGGAGGAAGACAGAAACTTGTTTTATTTGCGGCTCCAGGGATCACCTAATGGTTAGCTGTCCTAAATACAAGTCTTCCGAACCTCCACAATCCAATGCTCCTGCAGTTATAGCTTTCGGAAGAACTAGTGATTCGCCAACTTCCAGTACCCACGGTAAACCCCAACAACCTTGTCCAGGCCTAAGACTGCAATGCCGACTACTCGTGTTTTTATGCAGCTTCGCATGAGAGTGCTGAGGAGGCAAATGTGGTTGGAGGTACGATCTCGATTTCGCAAGCTGAAGCTTCAGCGTTGCTTGATTCGGGGTCTACGTGTTCATACATAGTACCTCGTTTTGCCGAGCAGTTATGGCCGCCGCCTAAGCTACTACTGTTTGTGTTGGTGGTGTCCACTCCAGTTGGTAAGAGGGTGGAGTGTAGTGTATACTACCCCCAATGCAATGTGCGGATCGAAGGCGTCAACTTCCAGTTAACCTTATTTTGCTATTGATGCCAGACTTCAACGTAATCCTTGGAATGGATTGGTTTACGTGATATCATGCCTGTGTTAACTGTTACAACAGGATGATTTACTTTGATCTAGGCAATAGATTCCATTTCGAGGGCAGTCAGAATAAATGCCCAAGGCGTATGATCTTCGCGTGCAAGGCGGATTGATTGATATGCAAAGGATGTGAAGGCTTCATTACCTTTATCTCGAAGAAGAAGGATACGAAACAACTTGAAGCGATTCCAGTGGTATGTGATTTCCCAGATGTCTTTCCAGATGATGTGCTCGAGTTACCCCCAGTGTGAGAAGTCGAATTCGCCATCGATCTTGTTCCAAGAACAGTGCCAATTAGTAAAGCTCCATATCGTATGGCTCCAGCATAATTATTAGAATTGGAAAAGCAATTACAAGAGCTTTTGGATAAGGGTTTTATACACCCAAGTGTCTCATCGTGGGGAGCACCGGTATTGTTCATTAAGAAGAAGGACGGCACCTTTCGGATGTGTATAGATTATCGGCAGCTGAATAAGGTGACCATAAAGGACAAGTATCCACTGCCGCGGATTTATGAGTTGTTTGATCAACTTCAAGGCATAGTGCATTTTTCGAATATTGATTTGAGGTTTGGGTATCTTCAGCTGAGGGTGAAGAAAGAGGATATTCCTAAAACTGCCTTCAGGACATGGTATGGACATTCTAAATTCCTCATGATGCCTTTTGGGTTAACCAATGCACCTGCAGCGTTTATGGCTTTGATGAATTAGGTTTTTGCTCCGTTCTTAGATTAATTCGCTGTGCTTTTTATAGATGACATTATGGTGTATTCTAAGATAGTTGAGGAGCACAAGGAAAACTTGAGGAAAGCGTTAACCTTGTTGAGAGAACATCAACTATATGCCAAATTATCGAAATGTGATTTTTGGCTTGAGCAGGTAGCATTTTTGGGTCACATCATTTCATGAGAAGGTTTGGCAGTTGATCCCTCTAAAGTAGAGGCAGTTGTGAATTGGCCCAGTCTAAAGACGGTGATAGAAGTTCGGAGTTTTCTTGGACTGGTAGGCTACTATCCCAGATTCGTCCAGGATTTTGCTAAGATCTCCTCTTCTTCGACTAAGTTGACTCAGAAGAATGTGTCTTTCAGTTGGACTGAGGAATGTGAAGTGAGTTTCCAGACATTAAAGGAAAAATTGACTACAGCGCCAATGTTCGCCTTACCGGATGGTGATGAAGGTTTTGTTATCTATTCAGATGCCTCTCAAGTTGGTTTAGGTTGTGTATTGATGCAACATGGTAAGGTAATTGCATATGGATCGAGGCAACTTCGGGAGCATGAGAAGAATTACGCTACCTATGATTTGGAGTTAGCAGCCATCGTGTTTTCGTTGAGGCTTTAGAGACATTATCTGTATGGCGTGAAAATCGAGGTACACTCAGATCATCACAGTTTACAATACTTATTCACGCAGCATGAGTTGAACATAAGGCAACGCAGATGGCTAGAATTGTTCAAGGATTATGATTTTCCAATCAAATATCAACCAGGAAAAGGTAATGTAGTGGCAGATGCACTTAGCAGGAAATCAAAGGCTATACAGGTGTTGGGCGGTTTTCTGTTGGTGATGCATAATGAGCCTATTAAGGTGAGATTAGTTGATAACTATGTGATGCTAGCCACGACTCTTGTTTTTCAACCGTAAATCCTTCAACAGATTAAAGATTGATAATTAGAAGATTTAACCTTGAAGCGCATTCGTGATCATATCGAAGATAGACCCGATTTCAAATTGGAGGATGGTATACTCTATTTTCAGAACCGATTGTGTGTCCCAGCCGTGGATGATTTGAAGGAGAAGTTAATGACAGAGGCACACTATACTCAATATGCGATACACCCAGGAAGTACAAAGATGTACCGAATATTAAAGATTGCTTTTGGTGGAACAATATGAAGAGAGAAATAACCAGGTTCATCGCTCAATGCTTAACCTTGTCAGAAGGTGAAAGCAAACCATTAGAGACCTCTAGGTTCGTTGCACCCGTTGCACATACCACAGTGGAAATGGGAGCATATCACCATGGACTTCATTTCTGGGTTACCTCCGATGAGCAAAAAGAACAACGTCGTTTGGGTTATCGTCGATCGACTCATGAAGTTAGACCATTTCATCCCCTTTAGGAAGGGTATGACATTTTCAGAAATGGCGAGGAAGTTCGTGGATGAGATCGGTAGACTTCATAGTATGCCCGTCTCGATTGTGTCTGATAGTGACAACCGTTTTGTTTCATCATTCTGGAAAGCATTTCAAGAAGCGATGGGTACGAAATTGAGTTTCAGCACAGTATATCACCTGCAGACCGACGGACAATCAGATCAGACGATCCAGACGTTGAAGGACATGTTACGAGCTAGTGTGTTGAGCTTTGAGAAGGAATGGGATACGCATCTCTCATTATGTGAATTCACCTACAATAACAGTTTCCACGAGAGTATTGGTATGGCACACTACGAAGCACTGTACGGACACAAATGCCGAAGTCCTGTATGCTAGGAAGAAGTAGGAACGAGAAGTTTTCATGGGCCGATGATAATTGCCGAAACCACGGAGAAAGTTCAGAAAGCGATTGAGAGTTTGAAAGTTGCTTGGTCGAGACAAAAGAGCTATACAGACACTCGCAGAAGACCTTTGGAATTCCAAGTTGGTGAATGGCTCTTTTTAAAGGTCTCACCGATGAAAGGTACAATCCGTTTTTGCCAGAAATGCAAGTCAACTCCGAGATATGTTTGACCATTCGAGATTAAAAACAGGATTGGTGATCTGGCAGAAAAATTAGCTCTTCCCGTGGAGCTCTCGGGAGTACATGACGTGTTCCATCTGTCGATGCTTTGCAAGTATGTTCACGACCCTAGCCACGTGATTCGTTAAGACGACATGCAGATTCAGCCCAACGCGACATACGTGGAGCGACCACTCCATACCGTGGGAACCCGAGAGCAGATCCTACACACCAGGACGATTAGATGGGTCAAAGTGCTATGGGAGCATCACAGTCCAGACAAAGCTACTTGGGAGTTAGAAGAATAGATGGCATGACAGTATCCCGACCTTTTTACGTAGGTATGTGTTCATTCTGACAACGGAATGATTCTAAGTGGGAGAGGATGTAACACTCTGACCCAACTTAATCTGGTTTAGTGATTAATTAATGCTGCTTTAATTGTTAATGGTGTTTTGCCTTTGTTTTGGTTTTGTTCCGGATCATGGATAGGTAGTTGGGTTGAGTTTAACCTTGATTAGGTAGACATAAGCCCTTTTTCATAATTTTAGATTTTGTAAGACGCCATCATTCATGCATCATCTCGGCGTCAACACATGTATCTCGTTGAGCTTGTCGACTTTCGTACCTGCCTCGTATGCATTCGACTTCATTTGCTTCAGTTGGACCCGTATTTGACTTGAATTATAAATTGTGTAAGCTATTGGACTTTTCTCAAATTTTGTCACATCTTATCTTATAGAAGAAGGCACCACCACTTTTTTCTCTTTCTCCCAACGATCTTCTTTCTTCTTTCTTGATTCTCCTCTCTTCTCACTTCTTCTTCAACGATCAAGCCAAGAGGAAATGGGACCTTGTGCACTCCGTTTGCATTCTTTTATTGTGTGTAGCTTAAGGTACGCTTTCGGTTTCCAATTTTCTTCTTCTTCTCCATCTTCTCCACGTCAGTCTCTGGACTTGCACTCACGTCTCTCTCTTTCTCTCATGCATGGTGATGAGAAGCTTGTCTAGAGGTGTGAATTGAGCCTAAGGACAACCAATTTCGTGTTAGACTTCATTTGAGGCAAGTATAAGCATGATTTGATTGAACACATGTTGGTATATGGTGATGGCTTTTAATCTTGCTTCCGTTTGTACATGTATGTGGTGTGTTTTACAACCCTTGGCCTTGTAACTTCCTTGTAATTGTTGTTTTTGCAACTCCCAGTGTTTGCAGATCAGTTGTTCTATAACAGGGCAGACGGTCCAACCGATCGGGCTTCAGAGCCGACCAATCGGACAGCCCTAGAACCGCTATAACAAAACCGACTGTCCAACTGATCGGGCTTCAGAGCCAACCGATCGAACACAGACAGAACCAAAATTCGACCGGTCGGGCACTTCGTCTGACCGTTCGATCCTGAAGTGCATTGTTTCATGAGATTCAGCCTGTCTAATTGGAACCTTGTGTTCATTTCCATTCTTCTATCTTTCACACCAACCAAGGAACCTTTAGGATATATTCTCGGGCCTCGTGGATCGTGAACTCTATAAGGAAGTCTTCCAAGGACCTCCAATAAAAGGGTAAGTATGTACTAGACCTAATAGGACCTTCACATTAGAGGAGGACCGTGACCCTTGACTTGCCCAATGGAATACGAACATCGCATGAATGGCCTTGAGGGCTGTGACGTATTCATTTGTGAGTTGTTAGTGTTAAGCACCTCCCCATAGGTGTTGGTTTAAAGGACTTCGATGTACATTTACGATACAATGCAACACTAGACAATGGTGCATCAGATAACTTAAAACTACATCATCATGCACGGTTAGAAACACTGGATAACTAGAATAGGGTTGGCTAGTAAAAGACCATGATTCCTGCAAAAATGATTTGCTTTGCATTGCATATTGACTTCGGTTTTACCCTCTAAGCATTCTATGCTGGGGCAAACGATTGGATAGCCACTTAGGTTCTATCCATGGTTAATCCCGAGCGGAAACAGCGTTCATTGGATTTATGCAAATTGATACGTCTTGATTATTGACTTCCATCCTTTGGTATGGTGGTCTAGTACTTGTATACTATTTAATTCGGTAAGTCTGATTATTGATATGGTTTATCGTAAGCGATATACTTCTCTTTATTTGAGTATGTACGCATGTATGTATGAATTGACCGTATGCACGTATGATATACGCTCGATATGAGCTGATATGCATGATCCACTCAAAGTCTAGTACATGATTGACTCTATATTGTCAGGCACTACTCCGCCTCAGCCTTAGGATGCCCGATGGGGAGACTTTGGCATAGTTTATATGGCCTCTCTACAGTGAGCTTATGTCTTGGGGCTTCCGGACCCCAGGAACCTGAGACCCATTCGTACCCTGGCCCGGTCGATGGTGTTCTCAGCACGGATATAAGATCCCTTTTTGGGAGCATATGGCATATGTAGTAGCCACCTAGTATGTATGCAGCACATCTATCTTGATTCGGATAGCATGCTTCATTTGAATGCAGAATTGCTTAGTATACGAATGTGAACTCTATAAATTATTAGATGTCACTTATTCTTTTAGATACAACATGCGTTAACTTGTTATTGCATATACTTTGCTGAATCATTGTATTCATGAGTTGTCATTGGTGTTGCCAGCTCAGATACCCTGACTGACCCCTCATCGGTCGATCAGACTCCAAGGAAGACCCCCGATGTCCCATCCAGGTTAGAGGAGTGAATGTAATTCCTCCGCCGGAGTGCAAAGACTACATGCGTGCATATTAGTCTCCCTCCTTTTGGGATCTTTTTGGATTTTTTGGATTTTGACTGTATTCATGTTATATATCTGTATTTTGATTTATTTTGTATAACTCTGATCTTTTGTATCTCAATCTATCGTTGTGTTTATGTGTCTTTTTTTGTATGTTTGATACCTACAGCTTCCGCGTTTTGATACCTACAGCTTCCGCGTACATGAATGGCACGTGTGAACCTTTCCTTATGCGTGTGCATTTAGATGGGGTCTAAGTGCATAGGCACGGGAGTATGTGTGTCATTGGTTAGGTTTTTACTAACCCCCGATCTCCTAGGCTCTGGTTGTGACAATCGGTCCTGTTTTTTAACTAGAAAAATGTTTATCTGACTCCAATTACTCCCACTTTTATAGGTAATTAAATACTCATCTCTCTTTTTTAAAGTATTTGCTACTACAAAATTAAATGCTACTACAAAAGTCCAATATAGTGTTTCTAAATTCATTCTTTTCTCCAAATCATTGCCTTCCATGCACTCTCTCATATCCTCTATTATGTCTTCCTATATGCCCGTTTAAGTCTCCTTCAAGGAAAATATTATTACTATTTGGGATTTATCGCATTAAATCATTTATCTCCTCCCAAAACTATATTTTCACACTTTTCTTTAGTCCTATTTAGGGAGCATATGTACTGATGATATGGATTATGTCTTCCTCTAGCATTAGTTTAATTGCAATAATTCTATCACTAAACCTCTTTACCCCCACAATTTTCTCTTTCAAATTCTTATTTACAACTATACCCACTCTATTTCTTGTATTATTCTTTTCTGCATAGAAAAGCTTATACCCATCTGTGGGTTCCTTAGCTTTATTACCTTTCCACCTTGTCTCCTGTATACAAGCCACACTAATTCTTCTTCGTTTCATTACCTCAACCGACTCCATGCTCTTGCCTGTCAAGGTTCCTATATTCCAAGTAGCAAGTCTAATTTTCCTATTCTTCCTCTTCTTCTCATGGACTAACTTCTTTAACCGCACTGGCCTAGACTCATGCGATAGCCCTTGCACACTTTTCACTCTAGCTGGGCAACATTGTAAAAGCGTCGCTTAAAGTAGGGAACACCTTAGCCTTATCATGAAATATTGGTATCTCAAAATTCATAGTTTGGTTGTAACAAAGTTTTACCACTGGCTATCAACCTATCTAATGCAAACCTCTTCCTTTACCCAAGCTTGGGACCAACAGCAAAAACTAGTAAAATTTCCAACCGTTTCAAATTTAAAACCATACGTAATGTAAAAAGTCAGAGCTAAAGCCTTTTTGTTCCATTCCCTTCCTAAATCTAAAATGTCCCTCCAATTGTTTCTTTTTCGTTCCCTCAAGAAATCCTCTTCGACTCTGACTTCCCAAACCTAAAACACCTTTGCAATCCAGCGCATCCTCCCTCTCATCCAATCCAATGTTTTTTATTTATGTCCCCTTTCAATGGTGATGACTTTGAAGTGTTTCTGAAAATTCCTCAGAGGAGTCTGCTAGTCACGAATTCTCTCTCTCTCTCTCTCTCTCTCTCTCTCTCTCGTATTTTTACAAACACTTCATCTACTTCATTTCTTTGGACCTTTCAAGTGTTTTTGTAAGCATGGCTCTTTCTCTTTGATTGTTTTGGTTTTCTTTGATTTGATTTTGGTGCTTGATTTGTCAGTTGAGGAGGAAAGACGAGGAGATGAAACAAATGGCTCTTGTGAGCACATACGGATTGGTGTTTCCTTCGAGAATGGGTTTTGACAAGTAAATCCTTTCTAGGTTCATATGGATCTTCAACTTGAAAGAGTTTTTTTTTTTTTTTCAATTGGGCTTTGAAATCTGTGATTTGATTGCGTGTTTCTGCTACTCTGTGGGGTAGATTGGTAGTTTGGTTTTTGGAAACCTTTTTACCTATTTGTTAGAGAAAAGCTAAAATGGGCTGGATTGGAATAGAAACTGTAGATGGAAAATGCAAGTCGTCATCATCATCATCATCAAAGCCTTATTCCAACCATGTTGGAATCAGCTACATGAATTTTATTTCTCCATTCCGTTCTATTTTGAGCCAAATCCTTAGATAAATTAAACTTCTTCAAATCTGATTTAATGACTTTCATCAATGTTTTTTTCGCCCTACCCCTACCTCTTGATGAGCCATCCACCTAGATAGCCAAACTTTTTCTCAACTGTGCCATTACTGGCTCACGCTCAATATGCTCAAACCATCTTAAAGGGGTTTCTCTAATCTTATCCCCTACTGGTGCTACCCCTAAATGCTCTCGAAGGCGCTCATTTCTAATTTTATCTTTCCTAGTTTTATCACACATCCACCTAAGCATTCTCATCTCTGCCACATCTATCTTATATATATGCATCTTCTTAATTAGCTAACATTCTGCTCCATATGTCATAGCTGATCTAGCACTATCTTGTAAAATTTGCCCTTTAATTTCGTTGGTATTCGTTTGTCACAAAGTACTCCAGAAGTTAGTCTCCACTTAAGCTATCCAGCTTTTATCCTATGCTTAATATCTTCGTCAATCTCCCTATCCTTACTAATCATCGAGCTTAGATACCAGAAAGAATCCATATGTGGTATCTCATGGGTTTCAATTTTAACAGTAGTTTCAACACTTCGTACATGCATTTGTTTCTATCATTTCTTGCTCATAGAATTGTATGGGTTGGTCCCTGCAACAAATAAATGGAAGTTGATGTTTTTAGGAGCCCTATTATTGAGGGTTGGCTATAAGTATATGAACCAGGGGTCCAAGACTTCTTTATCTTTAGCTTTAAGTTGTGCATGTGAGTCTGCTTCATTTTCATTCATTTTTTTAGTATACTTATTTTATCTAATTCTTTTCTAGCTTCTGCACTATTTTTCAAAACCCACTTATTCTCATGGTTTGGAAGCACTTGATGTTGTAGGTGCTGGAAGATTTTAGGGCTTGAAATCTTCTCATTTTGTTATTGGAAAATTTCCTATGGGAAAGGCTATATTCTCTTTTTTTTTTTTGTTTGTTTATTGATGTCACAACCCGAGCCCAGGGTTCGGGGGTTAGCAAAAGCCAAACCTAATGACACACGTACTCCCGTGCCTGTACACGTAGACCGAGTCTAAATGCACACGCACAAGGGAACATTCACACGTGCCAAGCAAGTACGCGGAAGCTGCAAATATCAGAAACATAAAACTACAAAGCAAGAAGAGAATACAAAGGACGGACTGACATAATTACATATGAAAGTTTTACAAAATGAAGAAAAGATATATACAATGATAACAGGTCAAGTCAAATACAAGTCTGCAAATCCACACAACACAAGACTCCAAAATGATGCATGCCATGTACGCTCTCCCGTGGAGTGATCACATCCACTCCTCTAGGCCTGATGGGGCCCCGGGGGTCTCATCTGGAGCCTGGCCGACCGGCGAGGGTTCGGCCGGGGGATCTGGGCCTGCAACACCAAAAACAACTGTGAATACGAAGATTCAGCAAAGTATAAACCATAGCAAGTTAACACACGCTGTATCTAACAGAATAAAGAACATCATGTGATTAAAGAAAGCATTTTCGTATACTAGGCTGTCATGCAAGAAGGAAATATGCCATGTGAATCAATGAATACATGCTGTGTACATGACTAGTGGCTACTACATTACCATATGCTCCCAAAAGAGGGATCTTATAACATGCAAAGAACACCATTGTCCGGGCCAGGGTACAATGGGTCTCGGTTTCCTGGGGTCCGGTTCCCCAAGACAAAATCCATACTGCAGCAGGTCCTTATAACTATACCAAATTCACCCCGTCGGGATCCTAAGGCTGAGGCTAAGTAGTGCCTGACCATACGGAGTCAATCATGAAAATCCTGAGTAGATCGTGACAACTTATCATACGTGCAGATCCGTGAATGAACACATCATACATGCATACTCAGGGTAAATAAACCACAATGTGAAAATAACGAAACATACGTAATCATGTTAGAGAGTTGAGATCAATGGTCGAATGCAATATGTTATGCAACAAATCATGTGAATCGAATCATCTTAAGTTACAAACCAATTCTAATCTAATTATCCGGTGTTTCTAACAGTGCATGATGATGTAGTTTTAAGTTATTCGATACACCGTTGTCTAGTGTTGCCTTGAATCGGGCGGTGCACGAAGTCCCTTAAACCAACACCCATGGGGAGGTGCTTAACATCCGGATAACGAACATGAATGATTCGCAGCCCTCGAGATCATTCAAGCGTAGTATCACATTCCGTTGGGCAAGTCTACGTGCTCTACATTCTATCATGAAGGTCATATAGGTCTTATCTTTACACCTAGCCTTATTCTTCATGTGTGGTTACGGCTTAGCCGTGTGTGTGCTACGGCTTAGCCGTGTGTGGTCTACGGCTTAGCCGTGGCTGGGCCGTAGAAGGTCTGTCAGTTGCTGACTCTCAGTTATTCCAGAAAATGCACCCTGTATTGTTCTACGGCTGGGCCACGGCTGAGCTTCGGCTTAGCCGTAGGGCATTCCACGGCTTAGCCGTGCCCTAGCCGTAGAGGAAAACTGGGTTTTTCTCCTCTCTGGATTGTGAGCCGTAGGTGCTATACGGCTTAGCCGTACCTGCACGAATTCAATTTCCTGAAACCTGTACAGAATGTCTGGGAAGCATCCAAATTTCAATTTATCAAGGGAGATAGACCAAGTAGTAATCAAATAAGTATCAATGGGCTGTAAACACATGTTTTCCATACACATTAATGTGAGCTAACCAAAATCAAAGCATACCAACATGGGTTCTCACAACTATGGTTATACTTGCCTCAATTGGAAATTCAAATGCACAATGGTAGCCCTTGGATCCAAACACAACCTAACACAAGCAAAACCACATGCATGCATGAGAGATGGAGAGAAATCCACAACACACAGACACACCATGCAAAGAAGCAAGAAGGAGAAGAGATAGAGAACGGAGATGAGAATGATGAAGGGATTTCCACCAACTCACCTCACATGCAAGCACCACAAGCTTGATCGATGAAGAGAAATCAAGTGAAGAGAATTCAAGTGAAGGAGGGAGAGACTCCACGTGCAGTGCAGGAAAATGAAAGAGAGAGAGAGAACGTGAGTTGTGATCGATGGTGAGCTTATATAATCAAATGGGTTGTTCAAATTGCAATAAGAGCCAAGTGAGAATGCTAATTTCAGTTTGAGTCAAATCAAGGTCCAATCGAATCATACGACCTCGGTTGCAAATGACGTAGTTACGAAAGTTAACGGGCTCAACGAAAAACACGTGTTGACATCAAGATGATGCAAAAATGACCATGTCTAAGAAAAGCTAAAAGGGCTTGGTCTACTTAATCCAGTCAAACTCAACCCAACTACCTATCCATGACCCGTAACGAAAATAAAACACAAACAAAACACGATTAGCAATGAAAAAAAAGATTAACTAACTGCTAAACGAGGTCAAGCTGGGTCGGAGTGTTACATCCTCCCCTACTTGAGAATCATTCCGTCCTCGGAATGCACACGAACTCACTCATACCTGGGAAAACAAATCGGGATACTGACGTGCCATCTGCTCTTCTAACTCCCAAGTAGCCTCATCGGGACTGTGATGCTCCCAAAGCACTTTGACCCACCGAATCGTCCTGGTGCGGAGTATCTGCTCTCGGGTCCCCACGATACGGAGCGGTCGCTCAACGTATGCAGCACTCGGCTGAATCTGAACCTCGTCGTAACGAATGACATGGGAGGGATCATGAACATATTTCCGAAGCATCGAAACGTGGAAAACGTTGTGCACTCCTGCAAACATCTCGGGAAGCTCTAATCGATAGGCTAAATCACCAATCCGACTCTTGATCTCGAACGGTCCGACATAGCGTGGAGATAACTTGCCTTTCTGGCCGAAACGGATCGTACCCTTCATCGGAGAGACCTTCAGAAAAACCCACTCGCCAACCTGAAACTCTAAAGGTCGTCTGCGGGTGTCTGCATAACTCTTCTGTCTCGATCGAGCAACTTTCAAGTTCTCAATGGCTTTCTGTACCTTCTCCGTAGTCTCGGCAATGATCGTCGGTCCGTGAAAACTGCGAGTTCCAACTTCTTCCCAACATACCGGGCTCCTGCACTTTTTCCCGTACAATGCTTCATATGGTGCCATCCCAATGCTCTCGTGGAAACTGTTGTTGTAGGCGAACTCGCACAACGATAGATGAAGATCCCATTCTTTCTCATAGCTCAACACGCTGGCTCGCAACATATCCTCCAAAGTCTGAATCGTCCGCTCTAATTGTCCATCCGTCTGTGGGTGGTATGCCGTGCTGAAACTCAACTTCGTACCCAAAGCCTCTTGGAATGCTCTCCAGAAAGAGGAAACAAAACGGCTGTCCCGATCGGATACAATCGACATGGGGGTACCATGGAGCCTGACGATCTCATCCACGAACTTCCTAGCCATCTTTGAAAACGTCATACCCTTCCGGAAAGGAATGAAATGGGCTGACTTCGTCAATCGATCTACAATAACCCAAATGGCGTTGTTCTTCCTGCTCGTTGGCGGCAATCCGGAAACGAAGTCCATGGTGATGTTTTCCCACTTCCACTGCGGTATATGCAAAGGATGCAACGAGCCTGGCGGTCTCTGATGATCTGCCTTCACCTTCTGACATGTCAAACAGCGAGCAACAATGCCTGCTACTTCTCTCTTCATGTTGTTCCACCAGAAGCGATCCTTGAGATTCCGAAACATCTTCGCGCTGCCTGGGTGCATCGCGTATCGAGCGTAATGCGCTTCGTTCATCAGTTTCTCCTTGAAATCATCAACTGCTGGCACGCACAACCTACTCCGAAAGTAGAGTACACCATCCTCAAGTCTGAAATCGAGTCTGTCTCCAATGTGGTCTCGAATGCGCTTCAAGGTTAGATCTTCAAACTGCCTGTCTTTTATCTGCTGAATCATCTCAGGCTGAAACACTAGCGTACTAGCCAAAGTCACGCACTCATCCACTAGTTTAACTTCAACAGGGAGACCATGGAACTCTAAGAGGAAACTGCTCAATAGCTGCACTGACTCTGCTTTCCTGCTGAGCGCATCTGCCACCACATTCCCCTTGCCTGGCTGATATTTGATCGGGAAGTCATAATCCTTAATAAGCTCAAGCCATCTCCGCTGTCTCATGTTCAGCTCCTGCTGCGTGAATAAGTACTGTAAACTGTGGTGGTCAGAACGAACCTCAAACTGCACACCATATAGATAATGTCTCCACAGCTTCAACGCAAACACGATCGCTGCCAATTCCAAATCATGGGTGGCGTAATTCTTCTCATGTTCTCGCAACTGTCTCGATCCATATGCAATAACCTTCCCATGCTGCATCAACACACAGCCTAGACCAACTCGAGAAGCGTCTGAATAAACCACGAATCCTTCACAACCATCTGGCAAGGCTAACACTGGGACCGTAGTCAACTTCTCTTTCAAAATCCTGAAACGGGCTTCACACTCCTTAGTCCAATCAAATGGTACGTTCTTCCTGGTCAACTTCGTCAATGGAGAAGAGATCTTAGCAAAGTCCTGGACAAATTGACGATAGTAACCTGCTAGACCAAGGAAACTGCGAACCTCTGCCACTGTCTTGGGGCTAGGCCAATTCACTACTGCCTCCACTTTAGATGGATCAACTGCCAATCCCTCTCGTGAAATGATATGACCTAAAAATGCCACCTGCTCAAGCCAAAAATCACACTTCGACAACTTAGCAAACAATCGATGTTCTCTCAACAACGACAAGGCTTTTCTCAAATGCTCCTTATGCTCCTCTGCTGACTTAGAATAGATCAGTATATCATCAATAAACACAACTACGAACTGGTCCAAGAAAGGAGCAAAGATCTGATTCATCAAGGCCATGAACGCTGCAGGTGCATTGGTTAGTCCAAAAGGCATCACGAGGAATTCATAATGACCATAACGAGTCCTGAAGGCAGTCTTGGGAATGTCATCTTCTTTGACCCTCAACTGGTGATATCCAGATCTCAAATCAATCTTCGAAAAATAGGCTGCGCCCTGAAGTTGGTCAAACAACTCATCGATCCTGGGTAGGGGGTACTTGTTCTTGATAGTCACTTTGTTCAGCTGTCGATAGTCTATGCACATCCGAAAAGTACCATCCTTCTTCTTGACAAACAAAACTGGTGCTCCCCAAGGCGAGACGCTCGGGCGAACGAAACCCTTATCCAAAAGCTTCTGCAATTGTTTCTTCAACTCTGACAACTCTGCTGGGGCCATGCGATACGGAGCCTTGCTGATCGGTGCCGTGCCGGGAACAAGCTCAATGGCGAACTCCACATCTCGAACCGGGGGTAAGTCTGGCACATCGTCTGGGAAGATATCGGGGAAATCACAGACCACCTGGATCTCACCTAGCTGCTTTGTCTCCTTCTTCGCTGAGATAAAGGCAATGAAGCCTTCACACCCTCGGCGGATCAAGCGATCTGCCTTACACGCCGAGATCACACGTCTGGGGCATCTCTGCTGACTGCCCTCGAAACGGAAGCCCTTGCCTAAATCGAAGAAAATCGTCCTGTTGTAACAGTTAACACAGGCACGATATCGAGCGAGCCAATCCATACCAAGGATCACGTCGAAGTCCAACATCGACAACAGGATCAAATCAACAGGTAACTGATGACCTGCAATCTGCACGTCGCAATGGGGGTAGTATACACTACACTCCACTCGCTTGCCAACTGGGGTGGATACAACCAGCACATATGGCAACGGCTTAGACGGCTGAGGTAACCGCTCGGCAAAACGAGGTGCTACATAAGATCGTGTAGACCCCGAATCGAACAAAGCTAAAGCCTCGACGCGCGAAATCAAAACAGTTCCTTCAACCACCTGTGGATCCTCGGCACTCTCGTGGGTAGCAGCGTAAGCACGGGCTGTCTGGCGAGGTTGTCTCGAGCCTGAACGAGTTGACTGTGGCTTGCTCGGAGCTGTAGGTACGCTGGGTCTGCTAGGAACTGCACCGGAAATAGGGCCAGATGGAGCTGCACCGGAGGCTCTCTGTCGAGGACAATTGGCGATCATATGCTCCCTCGAACCGCAAATGAAACAAGCACCGGCCTTCCTCCAACAAGCTTCAGTCGTGTGGTTCCTACCACAATACCCACAAGTCACTCCACTGGAACTAGAAGTACTCTGCTGGCCTTTGGTCTTCTTCTGTACTTGTCCTCGTGCACTGAAGGGCGGCTGTCGCTTGGGCTCAACGGCTCTCGCAGCTTGGTGGATGGCCTCGGCAGAATAGGCCCTGTCCACTGCATCGTCGAACGTAGCCGGACGCTGAAACGCTGTCACGTGATGCATGTACCGGGGATGCAACCCTTCAACAAACCGGTTCACCTTCCTCTCTTCAGTACTGATCATGTCCGGAGCAAAATGCGACAACTGCATAAACTTGTTCACGTATTCTGCTACTGTCATCTGCTGCTGACGGAGAGCTAGGAACTCAACCTCCTTGGCTCGAAACACATGAGCCGGGATGAACTTCCTCCTGAACTGCTGCTTGAACATCTCCCACACCGTAGCACTAGGAATATCTCTGTATGAATCTTTCACGCTTTTCCACCAAGTCTTTGCAACGTCTCTCAGCATGGAAGTTGCTAGTCCGACCTTCTGCCGGTTCGTGCACATGACGGTCTCAAAAACATCCTCTGTTTGCTCCAGCCACTGCTCTGCCTTCAATGGCTCTTCTGTCCCATAGAACTCAATAGCTCCTCGCTTGCGAAATTTACCGTAGAGGGCATTCGGGTCACTCTCTCAAGGTTGCAAGATCACCTGCTGGTCTACATGTGACTGAACTGGGGCTTGACTTTGTCGGTCTAACATAGTGGTAACTTGGGCTTGCAAGTTCTGCATCGATTGCGATTGTGCCTGAAGGGACTGGAATAGCATAAGGATGCGTTCATCTGTATTTGGTGTCTGCGGTGACGGGGCAGATCCGCTCTCGTTATTTCCGGCGTTCTGCTGCGAACCAGAACCTGATGCCATCCTGTAAAATGGAAAGAGTCAGACACAAACACAAAACAATAGCGCCCACCAAACCCCAAAGTCTAGAAAGAGCACAAAGGAATAATCGTATCCTCACCACGATCCTATACATGCCTACATGCTTATCATCTAGAACAAGGAATGAGCAAGGAATGCTCTGATACCATACAATACGTATGTCACAACCCGAGCCCAGGGTTCGGGGGTTAGCAAAAGCCAAACCTAATGACACACGTACTCCCGTGCCTGTACACGTAGACCGAGTCTAAATGCACACGCACAAGGGAACATTCACACGTGCCAAGCAAGTACGCGGAAGCTGCAAATATCAGAAACATAAAACTACAAAGCAAGAAGAGAATACAAAGGACGGACTGACATAATTACATATGAAAGTTTTACAAAATGAAGAAAAGATATATACAATGATAACAGGTCAAGTCAAATACAAGTCTGCAAATCCACACAACACAAGACTCCAAAATGATGCATGCCATGTACGCTCTCCCGTGGAGTGATCACATCCACTCCTCTAGGCCTGATGGGGCCCCGGGGGTCTCATCTGGAGCCTGGCCGACCGGCGAGGGTTCAGCCGGGGGATCTGGGCTTGCAACACCAAAAACAACTGTGAATACGAAGATTCAGCAAAGTATAAACCATAGCAAGTTAACACACGCTGTATCTAACAGAATAAAGAACATCATGTGATTAAAGAAAGCATTTTCGTATACTAGGCTGTCATGCAAGAAGGAAATATGCCATGTGAATCAATGAATACATGCTGTGTACATGACTAGTGGCTACTACATTACCATATGCTCCCAAAAGAGGGATCTTATAACATGCAAAGAACACCATTGTCCGGGCCAGGGTACAATGGGTCTCGGTTTCCTGGGGTCCGGTTCCCCAAGACAAAATCCATACTGCAGCAGGTCCTTATAACTATACCAAATTCACCCCGTCGGGATCCTAAGGCTGAGGCTAAGTAGTGCCTGACCATACGGAGTCAATCATGAAAATCCTGAGTAGATCGTGACAACTTATCATACGTGCAGATCCGTGAATGAACACATCATACATGCATACTCAGGGTAAATAAACCACAATGTGAAAATAACGAAACATACGTAATCATGTTAGAGAGTTGAGATCAATGGTCGAATGCAATATGTTATGCAACAAATCATGTGAATCGAATCATCTTAAGTTACAAACCAATTCTAATCTAATTATCCGGTGTTTCTAACCGTGCATGATGATGTAGTTTTAAGTTATTCGATACACCGTTGTCTAGTGTTGCCTTGAATCGGGCGGTGCACGAAGTCCCTTAAACCAACACCCATGGGGAGGTGCTTAACATCCGGATAACGAACATGAATGATTCGCAGCCCTCGAGATCATTCACGCGTAGTATCACATTCCGTTGGGCAAGTCTACGTGCTCTACATTCTATCATGAAGGTCATATAGGTCTTATCTTTACACCTAGCCTTATTCTTCATGTGTGGTTACGGCTTAGCCGTGTGTGTGCTACGGCTTAGCCGTGTGTGGTCTACGGCTTAGCCGTGGCTGGGCTGTAGAAGGTCTGTCAGTTGCTGACTCTCAGTTATTCCAGAAAATGCACCCTGTATTGTTCTACGGCTGGGCCACGGCTGAGCTTCGGCTTAGCCGTAGGGCATTCCACGGCTTAGCCGTGCCCTAGCCGTAGAGGAAAACTGGGTTTTTCTCCTCTCTGGATTGTGAGCCGTAGGTGCTATACGGCTTAGCCGTACCTGCACGAATTCAATTTCCTGAAACCTGTACAGAATGTCTGGGAAGCATCCAAATTTCAATTTATCAAGGGAGATAGACCAAGTAGTAATCAAATAAGTATCAATGGGCTGTAAACACATGTTTTCCATACACATTAATGTGAGCTAACCAAAATCAAAGCATACCAACATGGGTTCTCACAACTATGGTTATACTTGCCTCAATTGGAAATTCAAATGCACAATGGTAGCCCTTGGATCCAAACACAACCTAACACAAGCAAAACCACATGCATGCATGAGAGATGGAGAGAAATCCACAACACACAGACACACCATGCAAAGAAGCAAGAAGGAGAAGAGATAGAGAACGGAGATGAGAATGATGAAGGGATTTCCACCAACTCACCTCACATGCAAGCACCACAAGCTTGATCGATGAAGAGAAATCAAGTGAAGAGAATTCAAGTGAAGGAGGGAGAGACTCCACGTGCAGTGCAGGAAAATGAAAGAGAGAGAGAGAACGTGAGTTGTGATCGATGGTGAGCTTATATAATCAAATGGGTTGTTCAAATTGCAATAAGAGCCAAGTGAGAATGCTAATTTCAGTTTGAGTCAAATCAAGGTCCAATCGAATCATACGACCTCGGTTGCAAATGACGTAGTTACGAAAGTTAACGGGCTCAACGAAAGACACGTGTTGACATCAAGATGATGCAAAAATGACCATGTCTAAGAAAAGCTAAAAGGGCTTGGTCTACTTAATCCAGGTCAAACTCAACCCAACTACCTATCCATGACCCGTAACGAAAATAAAACACAAACAAAACACGATTAGCAATGAAAAACAAGATTAACTAACCGCTAAACGAGGTCAAGCTGGGTCGGAGTGTTACAATTGATTTGGGTGTTTTTCTCCTCTTGTTGATGAATGAATGAATATAGTGATTATTTGATTCCATATTATTGAAAATTTCTTACCCAGATTTCACATTTTTGAAAATCTCTAACACTCACATGGGTGAGAATGTGATGGAAGGGTGATAGAGTAAGATAATAGATTTACAATTAAAATTGAGTACCTATCATTGGATCCCCAAGACCCAAACAAGCCTAATACTTAGCCAACCTGCCTAAGGGTGATCTTGTTTAAGAGCCACAACAAAAAAAAAAAAAAAAGAGGGGCTAGGCCACATCAAACAAATCATTTAAATTGTTAGTTGGACTTTCTTTTTAATTGATTTGATTGCCTTCTTTGCCAGTTAGTGATTGTATAGGCAGAACTTATGTCTAGTCAGTGTGAAAGCG
The DNA here is from genome assembly GCA_037013555.1 of Sextonia rubra. Taxonomy (NCBI): domain Eukaryota; kingdom Viridiplantae; phylum Streptophyta; class Magnoliopsida; order Laurales; family Lauraceae; genus Sextonia; species Sextonia rubra. The sequence goes on from JASUAD010000008.1 coordinate 15,691,877, forward strand.
ATTATATAAGTAGCACTTATATCTAGCTAGTGCAAGGCTATGAATTTATAGGATCTAAGGCTTTTGCAAAAATGAAATGCTTTTTAGGTACTTGACACCGTAAGGGCCAATAATGGTGAATCGGGACCATGGAGTTGATTTTCTCAAGGAAAAACTCTTTCTACTCATGGAAGCTTGATGACTCAAATGAGACTGAATTGAAAAATGTTACAGGTGTAGAGGTAAATGTCACTTGAAAATGAAATCTTTAAGGTTCATTTACTACAAGGTTTTCTCACTCCATGTCTTATAAATCATTAGTGGCTTTGGTTCTTATTATATTAGCACATCTTAAAAGAAAAAAAAAATCTTATACATGCTTTTTATTCCAACAAGGGCCCCTAAAGAGAAATGTGCCTATCTAGGACTAGTTGAATGCGTAAATCATGATCTCTTACAATCATATCCTTTCTGCTAATGTGTTTGGAGTGAATGATATTTTTAGATGTTTTTCTTTTTTTATTTTGTATAAAATAGGTTGTAGTCAAAACTAAAGGCCTCAATGGTAAGAAGATTAGACACCATCTGAAGTCATGATTGGACACCTCCTCAGTATATTGAAGTGCTATTGCACCATATACTATTGTGCAAATTGTTAGCATAGTGTAAGCATTGGATGTAACATTATTAGAGATTTAGCAAGGAGCTATAGTAGTTTGATTGAATTGCTTACTCTATTGTTCTTCTAAATGCAGATTACCTATTATGTTCAGTGACTAGAGACTGTAAGTAACTATGGCTCATGGTATTCTTTAAACTTTTGACTTGCAAGGAGCTCCCGAAAACTACAATGCTCTCTTGGCAATTCATGTTGCTATTAAGCGAAAACAGAGTCTGGACATTATAGTTGGGAAGGTATATAAAACACCCTGTCCTTTATCATGACAAATCCATTTACTTTGATATATTTTTGGAATGATCCATGTTTTTGGAATTTAGAGATTACTAATTATTAATGTACTTTTTTTCAGTTGATTGGATTTCATATGTGATTTTGGTTTCACAGCATGGTATTTAATGTTGACTTGAATGAAGTGTATGTATGAAAGGCAAAGGAATCACCTGGTGTCATTTATTAACATTCTTCATTTCTATTCTCAGGATATGAGAAGTGCCCAGAGTAACTTTTTGTTATTGTTAAACTTGCAGGATATTTGGCTAAGGAAAGCAGTACTAAATTGGCAGCTGAAAATCCATTTCTTTATTCCACTTTCTTGTTGGACATCTAGTTTAAATTTGTGCACTTTAAGAACATTAGTTACTGATTCTTAAGAATATCTTCTTGTGCTCCCTAAGAAAATATGCGTTCTTTTTTGCCATAAATAACCATCCTATTGACTTTTTAAAAGCCCTGCAGCTCTCAGACTCTATTTGATTTCTGCAGTACTGATATGAACAAGATTCTTATGGCAACAACACTTCCACGAATGGAGCTCACTGACCAAAGCAAAGCTACCCTTAGAGATATACAACTACAAGACCATGAAACAGTCTATAAAACATGGATATGCAGGTTGAAACACATATCCATATACTGTTTGAAGTTTGTCTAGATAGTAAATAAAGTACTTTAAACTAATCTTAACATAATCAATTTTTTAACAATAAATAGGAAGCATTATCCCCCGGCATTGGAAGAAAGCACCGTTTCTGTCACGATTTCCCCCTTGTGTGGAATAAGCTCACATTGAGTTTTCAGGGAGACTCCCACTAAATCTTTGTAGCTCTTTTGTCACTGAACAGGCCCAGCAATTATTTCAGAGAGATGCCCAACAACTACACCAGAAGCTTTGGAAAGTGTAAAAGCAGCTCTTGCAAGTAGTGAAATTGAGCACGAGGACTAAAAAGAAAGCAATACCTTGTAAAGCCACCGGGCAAGATTGGGAGGATCCAACTCTTGCAGAGTGGCCGGAAAGTAATTATCTTACCTTTTCAAAAGCAAAAAAAAGTTCTAGTGGCTCCACTGATAGGGATGAAAATGAAAATAGGTTCCCATACACCTGAAGGATTCAAATTGAAAAAACCAGGTATTGGTCCAAATATTTAGACTCAATTTAGTATGGTCTGGGTTTGTTTCCTCTACGTAGACCCCGAATAAAATTCAAATCCAGGTTCAGTTACCCATGGACTTCCATAACATGGGGCTAGTGCCTTGTGAAAAATACCCAACATCTCCTTTCTTCTAATCTTTCTTATCTTACTCAGAAACTTAAAAATGGCGATTCTCTATTCTTTGAATGAATGGAAACTTGAAAAGGTCAGTTGTTGTGTATATATAGAGGAAGATGGTAGGTTGTGGGGGAATGGTGTTTGGTAAAGTTTTTTAATGAATAACTATATTTTTTTTCCCTTTTATATTGGCAAGTTCTAAGAAAGCTTGTGGATGATGCTTCAAAGTTTTTAAATAAGAATGTCACCAAAGCTTGTGGATCTCTACCATAGTCATCATATAAGTTAAGAGATTAAGTTTGAGCACTGACATGTAATGGATTTTATGATGGGGTATGCAAGTTTATGGTAACATGTCTTGTATATTGCTTATGGCATTCAATGCCTTTGTTATTATAATGAAATATAATTTCTATGAAGTGTATGGGAATGCTATATTTTGGAATGCTACAAAATTATTTCTATTTTACATTTTAGAAAGGTTATAATCCCTTTAGAATTGGAAATAATTATTCATAAACTATGTTTTATTATTTCAAAATAAAAAGTTTAGAATGATCTAAAATTATAATAGAGTTTAAATAGAACAGATGGAGAAACAAAATTTATATAGCCGACCCCAACTTGCTTGGGATAAGGCTTTGATGATGATAATGATGTTAAAATTAGAATTTTGGAACGGTTTAAAATAGTCCTAAAAAACAACTAGAATGATTCAAAACCATTCCAAAAGTAAAAATAAGAATGGTTTTGACTCAACTGGGACAGTTCAAAACCATTATAAAAAAAAAACAGTTTTGAACCAACTGGAACGATTTAGAACCATTCCAAAAGTAAAATTAGGAACGATTTTTCATCCAACTAGAATGGTCCAGAATTGTTCCAAAAGTAAAAACAGGAACGGTTTTGAGCCACTTTAGATTTTCAGCGATAGGCCATTCTGGAACGGTTTAGACCCGATCGAGATACCATTAGGAACAGTTCAAAACCGTTCCAGATGATAGTTTTTGGTGTAGTGCCCAAAGCCTTCACACAAATCTTCACCAGCAGTTTATCCATAGCCCCGAACATCAGCATCTCCACCTCCAGCTCCACTCCACCCTCCTCAAAACAACCTCCAGCACCACTCCACCCTCATCAAAAACAGCCTCACCGCCTCCGACCATCCCCGTCCAAACCATCCTCCTCCTCAAGTATGCCCAATCATCCTCCTATCTACCCAACACACGCCGCCTGTTCAACAAAATTCACCAACAAGATTTTACCCTCTAGAAAATCTTTTTCTCTTGGGTTGCCATGGTTGGTGGGTTGATAATGCATGAGTTCGCCAAAGAGGGATTACATTTCTTGGAGAGAATGGAGGAGGAAGATGGACTGTAGGGTAGTGCTTCTTAGGGTGTTAACAACTTGTAGACAACAATTTCATCTATTGAATCTCCTCTCTCTCTCTCTCTCTCTCTCTCTCTTTCTTTTTTCAATTTCTTGGTTCATCAATATGGCCAAACAGATAAAATTGATCTATTCACAATGATAAACAAATAAAATTGATGTTTTCTTTCAACAAAAAAAATCATTTTTGTTTTCGAGCAAATCAAATATTTTAACTTTTTCAAACATATCAAATCTATTTTTTTCGTTGATATGATGTAGTCTCTCTCTCTCTCTCTCTCTCTCTCTCTCTCTCTCTCTCTCTCTCTCATGAAAACATACACATTCCCCTTTGAAGAAAATGCCCAGCCCGTAATTAGTAATAAACTCTGCATGAATTCTACACAAATGCACATATATGAACGCAAAACAGGAAAAGTCAACTAACTATTTTAAATATTTATATTAGTTATTCAGATAAAAACCATGTATCAAGCATGTTACAGTATGTACAGACAAGGCTTTTAGAGCGTCAAAAGTGCAAGGTTTCAAAGGAGAAAAAGAAAAAAGAAAAAAGAAAAAAGAAAAAAAATATTCGGTGTAAACAAGGATGAGGAGGCAAGGTTTTATTATGCTGCCTCTACAAATCCAACTCTCAACTTGCCATAGTCGACACCGTGTGTTAAGCACCCATGAAGACATCGCCAAGGATCTTGCACAGACGTAGATATGCAACATGACATACATGACATACCCTTCAACACTTTATAAATAGAATGATCTACAACATTCAATTGTGAGAATGAAAGACATAGCATAACCACTAACCTAGAAACAATGTGAATCATGATGGTAATAGTAGCACATACAAGAGAGGGCCACGAGGATGAGGTACATCCAAAGCCATGAATCCACTAATGCACTGAGCTAGCAGCCCCTTCACCTAACTTAAGGATGTCCTGTTCACCGGAATTGGAAGCAGCAAAAGTGAAAGCATTCCATTACGAAAAGCCAAAAGCACTACTGGCATTACAAAAAATCATCTACCTCAATTTCAAAAGAAGATTTTATCTGCTGGACTTCTCGAACAAATAGATCACATCTCTTCAATTCTTAGGTATAGATTTTATCTATTTGAGAAAGCTAATAGATAAACTTTACCTGTTTTGAGGAAGCTAATAGTTAAAATCTTGGTTTTTAGTGTTTCCCCTCTCTTTCGATTCCAACATATAAATTTTATCCATTTTTTTAGGCTATAGGGTTCATTCTCCCTCTACCTCTTCATCTGTCTTTGATTTCAACAGATAAGATCTTATCAAACAGATGAAAAATCTGTTGGTATTTTATCTGTTGAGTTCACATTGGTGGGTTCAACAGATTTTATTTGTTGCTTTAAATAGAAATATACCAAACAAATAAAAAAAGTTTCGAAAGTAAATAACCAACATGAATCTTGTTTTGTAGATCTCGAAAAAAGAATTCCAAATATATGTACTTTATTGCAAACAAATAAATGTAGTGAAAGTTAAAGAATTTTAAAGTTTGTGAAAAAAAAGTTCAAGTAACATTACTTTTCTTGAAGGTCAATACAGTTACAACAAAAAAAGGGTATTTTTCTACAATATTTGTCCTTATCACCAATAAAAAGACCTAATGCAATACTAAAATATTTCACCTTGACTTCGTGGATTAAAAAATGTAATTGGATCTAATCTAGTATGAAATTATTTACAAAAACCGACCCCTAAATATCCCTATTTTTAAACCATATTTGCATAAATATAGAAAGATATTTAATTGAATTTTAGAAGATACTTTTTAGGGAAAGAATTGGACCTACTCAAAGTACTCACATTTGGGCAACAAATTCATTACTCTCTTCAATGGAATCCACTTATGAAAAATTCAAACCGATCGACACTAATTGTCTCAACATTTTCCAACCGTGCTAAGGCCCATACAAGTCTCTTATGTGTTTTATTATGGCTTGTATGATTTTTTTTTTCCTTTTGAAGCTCAGTCCTCCTTTCCTAGTTGTGAAGTAATTAAATTTTGGCACGAGTAAAACATTACAAATAAATTAATAAATAACTACTAAACAAGTCACTGATATGCATCAAAGGGATAAAAGTGTCATTTCACACTCCGGTTGCGCATTCTTATTAGGGTCTATATGAAACTAGTCAAAGCAAGGACATATTACTAAATACTACAACTGCAAGCCACCTCTCAAGTCGACAAGAAAAATTAGGTTAGTATTTACACAAAAAAGAAAAAAAAAAGTCATATAAATTTAGTGCGTTTGTTAGCCTTGTAAATGGTGGGAGGCCACAACCGGCTCCATATCCCATTCTCCTTCCCCAGTTTTTTAGTAGTCACCGAGAAGTCCCTTTCGCAAGCCCAAGTTTCATGACGGAATTCTTAAGGAATAAGGACTAATGATGGCAACTGGTTGGACTTGGTACGCATTAGCCGCCTACATGCTATAAACCCAACTCAGCCAAATCCACTCCATGGGAAATGCTAGTCCGGTTGAGTCTCATTTTATTCTTTAAAAATATAAAAATACTATTCTTGATTGTATTTTGTAATCAATGCCCACCACCACTAGTGACAAATGGTGGCCACCGTACTAGCGTGTCAATGTCAGCTCACAGAAATGCCATACCGACCCCCACTGGCATATAATCCATCCCAAACCCTCCCTGACGTTGATGGATTTCAAATGTTTAAATTAAAACCAGTGCCACGAACTTTCACTAAATCCAATACCCGCCCTAGCGGGCCCTACTTGGCTACTTGTGATGTTTCGGGTCAGGTCAGGGCAAGTAGATTAAATACCATATTAAAAATGAAAAATATTAAATACTAATTTTATTAACATTCAGGAGAAAAAGTAAAAATATGAAAAATAAAGAATTTTATGGCATATCAACTCGTGCAACACAAAGGAGGGTCATTCTCGCTTGAGGATGACTTTGAAACGGTTTTGTGGTTTGGGAAAGCACCACATGAAAAAAAATTTAAGAACACTAGTGTTAGTGGACACCAAAAAAAAAGAAAAAAAAGAGGAAAATGACACCTCTGTTACAGTTATGATTCTTCAAAAGCTGTCTTGGTTATTATATTATGAAATGTGTTATGCATCCAAAAGAGAAGGATAAAATGATTAGTAGGAAGAAGAATCTGAAGTTGGAAAAACAAATATGGCGTTGCATATTGAATAGAGGGGATAAAGCAGTCCTTCTCTTAATGCATATAAGAAAAATTTTTTCATTGGACATAGAAAGCTAAGTTTATGGGGTATAATTAAGATCTCTTTATCTAATTGGCTATATTCATTTGAGGGATATCATTTTTACATTTGAATGACTAGTAAGCTTTGCAATTAAAAGATATAATGGCCAGTCATGGTAGAAAGATAAACCCAATCAATTTTGCTAAAACATCATGAAATGTTTACCAAACCCGTCCCTGATAGAAGTAGATTGGGTGGGATCAAGTCCCCATTACCCCATTTTAATTCGGCCCATTGCCACTGTTACTAAAAAAGATTTATGCGGGAAATATTACTAAATAGTATGCATGCAAATCTCAAACCTGCAGTGTCGAATGGGTTGGCGGTAAGGCACCCAAAACCCAAACCCACCGACCAACCCACTACCATCTAACAGGGCCCTACATATAACCAACTTTGTTCGCAGTTCTGATACAAAAACCACACAAAAGGGTAGAGGTAAGCGATAAACAACTTTAACACCTTACATGTCAAAAACAATGATTCCATACAATACTCAAACATTGTGCAGTGAAATAGATTAATATCATAAGATCAAAGTAAGTTAATGACATGTAACTTAAAAGTTCAAATCGACCAAACACTCATTGAAGCTCATTATAATTATCAACTAAAAACATTATCCTGATTATTGAACTATAATGTTCTAAATCCCAGACAGTATATAAAATAGGACCACATTCAGCATCACCTTATTAAATCATCACAACATTCATATGCATGTATCTAATATGAAAGAGAAAGACTATAGACTCCAATATGGGGAAAACATACTAATCAGCATAGAAAGGGCGGTTAATCGTCACTTTCATTTTGTAGGAGCCTCTGTACCACTTGGCTCATGGTGGGCCTTGCATCTTTGTCCTCCTCCACACAATCGAGGGCCACCCTAACAAGGAGTTCCATCTTAACCACATCATAAGCACTATCTACCTTTGGGTCCATGATATCTTCAATATTCCCTAGCCTCTCATCCGTTTTAGACGTCATCTCCCTCACCCATGTCACCAAGTTCTTGCACCCCAATCCTTCTCCCAAGTCATCATCAGATCCAGACGATCGCTTTCCAGTCACCATCTCTAACAAGACGATGCCATAGCTGTAGACATCAACCTTTGATGTAATGGGTTGATTCAAGATCCAGTCTGGTGCCATGTACCCCCTTGTCCCTCTCATCCTCGAGAAGCTTGAGGCATCAATACCACGTCTATCTCGAAGCTTAGACAAACCAAAATCGGATACCTTTGGTTGATAATCTTTGTCTAAGAGTATGTTTTGAGGCTTAATGTCACAATGTAGTACCCACTCTAGGCACTCCTCATGTAAATAAGCTAGGCCTTTCGCGGTGCCAACTGCAATCTCAAACCGCTTCTCCCAGTCAAGAGTTTTGGAGGAGAGATTCTCAGCCAGCGATCCATGCTCCATGTACTCAAACACCAAAAGTCTGTGCTCCTTCTCAGTACAATATCCCCACATTTGAATCAGGTTCATGTGATTGACTCTCCCAATTATGCTTACTTCAGCAAGAAACTCTGCTTCTCCCTGATTAACTCCTTCGAGTCGCTTGACGGCGGCTACTCGCTCATCCATTAGCTTAGCTTTGTATACTACTCCGCCATCTCCCCTTCCAATCTCAGCGCTAAAATTCTTTGTGGCCTTCTTTAGCTCCGCATAGGTAAATTTCCTAAATCCAATTATGGTAAGCATATACCCTTCGTCGATTAAGCTTGGGCCTTTGTTTCTCAAAAACAAGTACCAACTTCCAATGACTATGCAGATCAGCTCCGTACCACCCATCACAGCAACAAACCCCAATAGGTATTTTATGGAGCTGTTCATTAGTTTTCGAGTATGTACTCTGCCCAACTCCACGTGAGAGTTAGGGTTACAGTTCAACGGGGTCGTCTCCAGTCCGCCGGCATCTGTAATGGTCAAACTTCTGGGCACTTTAACGTAGTTCGTCACCCCCGCCAAGGACGAGGACAGGATACCATTAAGCAACAAGATCTTCAGATAACAGATGCCAGTACCAGTCGTTTTATACAAGAAAGCCTTACAAGAACACAACTCCAAGCACATGTTCTCACAGTCTCGTAGAGAGACACTTAAAGTGAAGTTGTAATCATAGCCATAGAAATCGGTACTAGGGAGAGGAATAAATGTCGATTCAAGCGGGTCACAAGAAATTTTAAATATGGGCTCACAGCCCTGAGACCAATCTGTGTCATCTTTCAACTTGAATCCAGGGGGGCATGAGCATCTTATCCAGTCGGGTGAATAGGCACATAAACTGTTAGGTCCACACCGGCCATGGATGGTGCATATGTCTGAGATGGCTTGCCAAGAGATATCCCAGTTTCCAATTCTCTCATCAAGGCTGTAAAGTCGAAGGTTCCCGTCAAAATCCATGGTAAGCCTTCTTATGGGTCCTAATCGGAAATCTGATGCAAAGAACTCCATGTAATCACTGGATTGGAAATGGCCAAGCAAATCGAACATTGCGATCCTACTTGTGTTGTAATTTGCTCGCCCAAGCTGCCAGGCTGCTTTGCTAGGATTTGGCCAATAAACGCTCGTTATCTCGAGACGACTATGGTAAAGGCGTAGAACATTGTCGTTGTCAAAGAAGAAAGAGTAAAATCCAGAGGAGTAATTAGTCCTGCTTTGTGATGCAACAAGCTTTGATTTGCCAGTGAGTGGTTGTTGAGGAAGAAGAGTGTCTGTAGGGAAATCGAAGCTTTGCCAGAGAATGATGTTTTCAGAGGTTTGGAGCACAAGATTACCTGTGTTAAGAAGAAGCAACTTCACCAGAGAAGTAGAAGTGGTATTGGTAGTCCAAAGAATGGATCGCCCTGCATCTGTCAACACAAGATTGCCATCTTTTCGCAATGAAAGAGTAGAGTGCCTTCCATTAACAGGTTGATCTCGGTTTGCCATCCAAACAGGTGTGAATTTTGCAGGTTTGGTAAACCATATAGTGAAACAATAGGCATTGTGGCCGACACTGTAGAATCCTGCCGAGAATTGACCGTCCATTGAAACGATAACATCGCCTGATCTCTCGACAGAGAGCGATGATCCGGCGCTTAGGTACTCATGTGTTGCAGAGATTGAAAGGTATGAGTTTGTAGAGTACAGGAACAAGAAAGGAATCATGATTTGGAAAAGCTTTGGATGATACATGGTTCACAGAGGGGCTGGGTTGGTGCAAGTAGCAGGCGAAAGTTTCCAACTTCGTCTTTGTGGTTTTAAAGAGAATAGGAAGATCCCAATTGCCTTTAATCAAATGTTCCAACTTTTTATCTTTACGCTGTGTAATCAATCATTTTGCAAATGGGAGGTTGAATTGGTGGAAACGACGGACATACGCATGCAGTGTTTTGTCTGTAGGCATGAATTCGTGGAAGCCACTTGTTAGAAAATGGTAGAAGCAAGGGTCATCATCGGGCAGGTCCACGCCGAGCCCACGAAGGTGTTACCCGAGCTCCACTATAGGCTTTACCCAATGGCCTCAGTTTTTGGCAGACCAAGCGGGCCAGGTTTTGTCTGAAAAGTTTAAGATCAAACCCACCCAATAGGCTAGGTGGACCAAGCGGGTGGTTGGAATTTATTTATCATTTAATAATATCATTTTAACTTATCATTTTTAAAGAAAACGAAAAATTAAACACAAACTTTATTTAGGTTGCATCACTACAAAAATTTTAATACACTATAAACCAAAAAATATTTGTTAAATGACAATCCAATAATAATATTTTTACTAGTCAAATAATTATTTATAAATCATTACACAAGTTCGCAGGTTGACGGGGAGGGAGTTGTTGGCGGGTTGTCAAGCTAGGCTAAGCTTTAATCTCTAAGCCTAAACCCAGCCAAAATACTATTCACGTTGGGCTAGCCCGCACTTCGAGCGGGCTTGAAACCAGCAACATGCCTACAAGAAAAATGAAGAACCGTAGTTAAAAGCGACTTGACTTAAACTTATGGTGAATGAGGTTCTAGCATCTAGGCCCGTTGATCTCCAGTAGTACATAGATTTTACGTTTTTGTTTTCGGTAAGCAATACATTGATTTTAGTTAATATCTATAGTATTATAATCTATAATGGAATATATATATATATAATAGAATATTAACTAAAATCTATAGTATTATAATCTATAATGGAATATATATATATATAATAGAATATTACTATGCATCCTTCCTTCACCATGTGGTGAAGGATAATGACGTAGCTTTCTGTCTTTACATATAAAGATTATTCTTTTTCATGATACCATAAATGACTTTTCTTCTTTTGTGCATGAATTTTTTCAAATGTGCATTTGTTTTTATATACACACACATAGAGAGGAAGGAATTCTAATGAGCACCCCACATTAAAAATGCTTCCTTTTCGGCCTTTTTTTTTGTCATGGGGCCCATGTTGATTCAATATAGTCTTTTCATATACACTTCCCCCCATGAATGATCATAAGTCCAAGTTTGACACTCATCCAATATATTTTCATTGTTGCATTGAAATCATGATAAAAATGATGCTTCTGAACAATTAAATTTTAGAGTCACAGATCAAAAGGTTAAAATTATTTATAATTCAAGAATTTGCATATAAGTAAGCCTTATATGGATCCTCACATCCAATGGACTTCCATGATTATCATGCTCTTCAGTGGGCTCCAATAAGGAAGGGCATTTTTTCTTAGAAAACACTAAGGCACTATGTAGTGCTGAACTAGATTCATGTGCATATATCGCTTACCTTTTTTTTTCTTGTGAGAACTCTAGGTGGAACCCATCTATCACCTAATTCAAATATTGCAATACATATGAGACCCCTTAATAGTCACATGCCCCAAGTTTAGATCAATCCAATTTTACTAGTCCGTTGGATTGACTATGCGTCAATCCGAATGAAATGGATCTGTGGGCCACAGATGAAGGGGTTAGGGATATGTGGTTAGAGCCATACTTGATATTTAGGATAGTATCACATGGATCTTCCCCCCTGGTTGAGTCCACAATGGGCTCCACAAAGAAATATGCATTATCTCTCCTTGAGGGACATATAAATACGAAGATTCCACTATATAAGTAATCTTCTAGTGAGAACAGTTATCATCCAATCCAGATTTTGCAACAGACAAGGACCCCATTATAGTCACACGGCCCAAGTTTTGGTTAAATTCGAATTTACTGGACCATTGGATTAACTATGCAATAATTTGAATGAACTGGATTTATGGGCCACCAATGAAAGTGTTGGAGGGATATGATTTAAGCCAAACTTGATATTTGGAGTAGTCTCACATAGATCTTTCTATCCTCCTTTATCTCATTTTCAAATGGGATCAACAAGTGGGGCCGATAAAAATTCTCACGGTAGCTGTGTGAAAACACTTTTCATAGGATTAAAGCCTTATATATACATACATATATATATAGTAGTCATTCAATACACCCATTGTGCGCTAGATATTGTGCACACCTCGACATGAGGCCCCACTCGTTACTGGGTCCAGGGGGATTGAAAGATCTCTCTGGGCCTCTTTTCTATGGAAAAAATTAGCATCATCTCTTACCTCTATCATCTTTATTTGGGCCTTACAATTTTCAATTGTATACATTCCATTCAAATGTATGTGCAGTTGTTCCAATGATCCAATCTATTTGGATGGGACCCAAACCTTGAGACAGGTGCAAATCAGGGGAGTTGCGTGTGTGTGGTCTACTTGGATGGGCCATCCAGTGGGCCCCACCGTAGGTGCACACCTAATAACTGGTGTGCGTGTGTGTGTCTGTATAGAAATTATCCTATTGGGTCTCACTTAGTGGGACTTTGTAGGGGGGGTGATGTTCTAAAAGATTCAAATGAGACCACCTTAGATATCAAATTTGAAGTCAATATGATGCTCCTTATCGCTTTTTCTGTGGCCCATAATTTTAATGGCTGTATATTAAAAGAAAAGATAGACCATCAATCCAATTGTACATCACTTTGGATTGATGCAAACTCATGAGATCGATGGCATTCAAGAGAGGGGTGTCTGGTTCATTTAAATGAATCATAAGTCCATTCAAATTAGTGCAAACCCATATATTGATGACCATGAAGGGGGTATTGTCTATTCAGATGGATCATAAGTGAGCTCGATTGAGTTGTATGTAATGAAGGAAAATACATATTGGATGTAAAGGATGATTTGTTAGATAAGACATACACAGACATATATATATATAAGAGAAAAGGTACTGTCTTATGGTCCTTATAAACCATTTCTCATCGTTTTGGGTAGTGAGGCCTGTGTTGTGAGTTATCCAAATGGATTACACCCATGACTCCTGAAAATTGCACACTACCACCAATTTTTAGTCCTATTCGAATATATATATATTGGACCATTAGATCGCTGCATTTTCATTTGAATATGAGTGTGCAGTCAATCTAACGGAATAAATCTATTCGGATGAGACCTAAAATTAAAAGACATGAGTAACTTATGGGGGTCATGTGTATGATCTAATTGAATGGCTCGCAATATGAGCCCCACTACCAAAATGGTGAGGAATGGTCCGTAAGGACCATTTCTCTCTCTCTCTCTCTCTCTATATATATATTCTCTCTCTCTATATATATATGCATCCATATACACGTCTTAATGTATACATGCTTATGGGAATGTTTAAAATATATATTTTGCTCCTTCGCTTAGCTTAGTGCCCAAGAGCGACTGCCTATTCTACCCTCCTTCGAAGTACAGTGAGAGGGTTAGTCATATCCACACAATTATATGATGATTTTAAAATGGCTTTTGCATCGATGAAATGCCTTTAACAGACTTGGGTCTTGATTAGTCTCTAGTCTTTCTTTTCGTGTTTTTTTTTTCTTCCATTCTATGTTTTTAATCTGGTTTGTGATGAACTTGGCCTTCTAAAAAACCTAAAGGTTAAGTACGTGCACACCACGTTTGTTGGTAGGCAGACAAAAGTGCGTGTCACCTATAAGTGCGTGTACCATCGGTGACTTGACCCACTAAGGTGAATTTACCTTCTAAGGCGATCCATCACACACTTTTCGTGATCGGAAGGAGTGAACCCATAGTGGGCCAATCTAAAGAAAATACTAGTGACCCGGAATGAACATGCATCTTACTTGTAAGATGCCCGTAAATTTTACTTTAAGGTGGGCTAATCCCACCGTAAAATTAGACATATCTTGAAAACATGATGTATAAATATAATTAATAATGCAAAAGAGTATATTAATTATATTATCAGTGATATTGTAAAGATTTTTGTATGTTAGTTAATTCATGGATTGAATAAAACTCTGAGTCCATTAAATTATATTTTACATTTATTTTAGAATAGACCATAGTTTGCGTTGTTAAAAGAGCTGAAGTGAAGAAAATATAATTTTAGCTGGGCGCTCGAGTGGACATATATACACGCATGCTCGAGGTGTGGGGGGGGGGGGGGGGGGGGGGGGGGGGGGGGGTGTACACAGAAATTAACGTGCTCAAGCTGAATGATTATGTGCTCAAACTTGACTGATAGAAATTGCGCTAACTGAGAATAACTAAATGATTTCATCAAGCGCTCAAGCAGACACTCAACCACGCTCCAACGCATGGCAAATAAAAAGCCACTTTCCTGCTTTCCTGTTGCGGAATTATTTCTTATTTGTATGAAAACTAGTAGTTCTTATTCTACAATGGGTATTCTTTTAGAAAACAAATTTTGAGTTATATAAAGTGTTCCTTTCTCAACCCTAGGATATAGATTTTATTATTCTAAATAGAAATTATACATTGGAGATTACTTTATTTTTCTAGAGCTTTCATTGGAGAGATTATGGTAAAGCTTTAGGATAGAAAATATTGCTTCTACACCTATTATAAAAGATTGAAGAACATCTTATGGTTCAAGGTATGGTGCGATCAAGCAGAGAGTAGTACACAGCAAAGGAGCATTGTAGCATGGAATTGTGTAACAAGAACTCATTCCTTAAGTTGAAGGAGTAATTATATAAGGGTTGAGCCTACATCTTGTAATTATTCGTTATTGCTTAATAATTGATCCTTGTTAAACTCAAGGTTTTTTTCCGTTTTGGACTTTTTACCTAAAAATAGCATACCTCTTATTTCTTATGTGGTTGATTAATTTATTTTTTTTGCAAGTTCTTTTAATTTTTGTTATGTATGTGCCTGGCAATCTAGAAATTCAGATCTAAAATGATTCTTCAGAAATATTTGTTTTTTTGTTTTAAGTTATCAGTGATATGTTTGCGTTAGTTATGTTATTAATAATATATTCAATTTTACGGTGGGATAACTCGTGATGGAATCACTGTTGAAGGCATCCTATGTAGACAATGGGGACGTTCATTAGGATTGATTGCTTGGGATCCAAATGCCTCATATCGGTAGTGGACTACAGCAACACGTCAAGCATATTGGCCACTTTTTTCAATCACTTTTCCAAAGCAAAGTAACTGATTCATTGGCCTTTGCCGGCTATTACGGGCAACTCATTTCAAAACTACTCCGAAGCGCCAATGAGTGCAGATGAGGCTTTCAAAGAAAAATAATGTACTGAAATGGAACTCAATAGCGAGCTCATTATAAATGCCCTTTGAGTGCAGTATCCCCAATTTGACCCAAAACCTGACGGTGACCAACGGGGTACCAATTAGGTCTCTCTAGTTCACTAGCTGGCAGTCGCCCATATACGTGGGTAGTGTAGGCAGGCAGCCCACTGGTAACGTAAGGGAATCAATTGGTCACTGTGGGGCTTCCCCTCAATCTCAATTCCAAATTTTACCTCGATGGTCCAACCTTAAAATTAATCATTTAATTAAAAGCATGATCAACACATTCTAGTGCATTATTCATTGTCAAGTTTCTTTCCATAAGATCAATTTTACAATGAGATCAACTCGTATTTGGATAAATTTTGTGGATAGTCATATACTTGTTGGCCAAGTGGGTCCAAACCATTTGTGGGTTCAGTACCTGGGGTGATTTCCCTAATGATATTAGGAATTTCCTGTTTTGTCAAACAGCAATTTTCTAATAGGTTAGGACTTTCCTTTTTCTTGAGATAGAGTTCTTGGGGGATAAGGATGTAATGGTTATATATATGATATAATCTGTAACCATAGAGTGAGGCTGAGAGTGGCTGAGATTCTAAGGCTGTGGTTTCACAGATTGGAGGAGAACCAAGTGGAAATTGGTTTCCCGTGGACGTAGGCATCTTTGCCGAACCACGTAAATCGCTTATTTTCTATTGTGGTGATTGTTTGATTTTGGTTGCCTTTACACATACGCTCACAACTAGTGATATCAGAGCGACAGTTGTGTGTGGAAGATCATCGAGAGGAGAGATCACCATCATGATCTTTGCTGGGCCACACCACAGAACTCGTTCTCTGTTATAGTAACAGAGATTGTTTCTGCTGTCGCTGGAAGAAAAAGAAGACAGTGGGTCTGGTTCGGTTGGCTGGACATCTTCGTCGGAGAAGAGGTTGCTGGAATTGAGAAGGGTTGCTGGATTTCTTGGGAGGAGGAAGACCGCAAGAAAAAAAAAAAAGGGACTGCACTTACCGGTCGCCGGTCTCCGCTGCCAGCCCGATCGCCGTCGTTGTTGCGGCCCCGTCCCCAAACTAGCAGTTACCCGCCGCCCTAGGCGCTGGACCCTCCGCTAGAGCTGAAGCAGACAACCATAGCTGCTTGATTCGTCGCGTCTGCAACTGGGTTGCAGACGCAGCGCCTGTTGAAGGAGACGATAGGTTCTGAGTCTGGGTTCGGGTTGGGTCCGTTCGACCTGACCTGCTGTGCAGTATAAGCCTAGTGCCTGTTTTCAGGTTCAGTTCGGGTTTCGGGTCAAGTCAGTATTGACCCAACCCGTCGTGAAGCGAAGCCCAGAAGCGCAGAGGTGCAGTTTCGGGTCAGGTCAGGTTGACTTGAACCCGTTCGCAGTCGGTCCAGCCCGTCAGCCCTCCGCAGCCGACGTCAGCAGAGTGACGTCATCAGGCTAACCTCAGCCCACATCATCGAACTCCCGGTCAACAGCCAAAGTTGACCAGATTAACGGCAGAAGTTTGTTTCTGCAATATCTTGATCATCCGACGTCTGATCGGAGATCCGTTTGTGCCTACGGATTCGTTTCGAGCATATCTACGTGTTAGTGGAAGAAGATTGGCTGTTTGACGGTCAACAAGGAGTTTCATCAAATTGGAAGCGTAGAAAACCGTTTTTGCGATATCGGAGCCATCCGAAGTCGGATTTCAGATCCGTTTCTTCCATCGTGCTCGTGTTGACGAGATCTACAACTTGGTGTAGGAGTTGAGGTCAGTGTTAGTTATTTGTTTTTACTATTACTTAATTTGATTAAGATGGAGAACAATACTATCAACACTACCATAGTTAAGCTCAACCATTCCAATTGGTTCATTTGGAAACCGAAGATGGAGGATATTCTTTATTGTAAAGACCTCCATGATCCCGTTGAGGGGGATAATGCCCGACCAAATGATAAGCAAGATGCTGACTGGAACAAAATGCATAGAAAAGCGATTGGTCACATCAGACAGTGAGTTGATAATAACATATTTTACCACGTGTCAAATGAAACCAATGCGAATACTTTTTGGAAAAAGCTAAAAGTAATGTATGATAAAAAGACCTTAGTGAACAAAACCTTTTTGATCAGAAAGCTTGTGAACATGAAATTCAAGGATGGTGGTCAGATCGAAGATCACATCAATGAGTTCCAAAGTGTCGTAAATCAGTTAGACACTATGAAGATGATCCTTGATGATGAGATGCAAGCTTTGTTGCTTTTGAGTTCTTTGCCGGATTCATGGGAGACATTGGTTGTTTCCTTGAGCAACTCTACTCCAGATGGTGTGTTATCTATGAGTCAGGTTACTAGTAGTCTACAGAATGAAAAAACTAAACGGAAATCTGCAGGGACAAATAATGCACAGGCCTTTGTTAGTGAGAACAGGGGGAGGAGTAAGAGTAGAGGACCAAAGGGGGGTCGTGACAAGTCTAGAGGTGAATCACAGGCCAAGTCTAGCAGTGAATCACAGAGCAAGAAAAGTCAATAAAATGCTTTTTCTGCAAGATGGGCTACGTCAGGAAAAATTGTTTTGCCATGAAGGAATAGAAAGGATCCAACAATGAGAAGAAGAATGACAGTGATAACACTACAGCTACTTTGGAACAGGAAGTAGTGGTGCTCGCCGGCCATTATGATAAGTGTTTGAGTGTTGTAGATGGTCAGGTTGAGTGGGTTGTTGACACAGCAGCATCCTACCATGCTACTCCCTGCAGGGAGATGTTTATGACATACAAAGCAGGTGACTTTGATACTGTGAAGATGGGCAACAAGAGTCATTCAGAGATTGTTGGTATCAGTGATGTCTGCATTAAAACCGATATTGGTTGCACAATGACGCTAAAAGATGTGCGACATATTCCTGATCTGCGGTTGAATCTAATTTCCGAGACTGCATTGGACCGTGCAGGTTATGAGAATTACTTCGGAAATGGCAAATGGAAGCTCACTAAAGGGTCTCTTGTTATTGCAAGAGGAACAGTAGGTAATACTCTTTATAAAACACAAGTAAAGCTGTGCAAAGATGCATTGAATGCAGTTCAAGATAATTCCTCTCTGAATCTGTGGCATAAGAGGCTTGGTCATATGAGTGAGAAAGGCTTGCAGATGTTAGTGAAGAAGGATTTAATTCCTTGCTCCAAAGGTATATCCCTTGACCCTTGTGATTATTGTTTATATGGTAAACAACATAGGGTTGTTTTCTCTTTGACATCAAAATTGAAATCAAATGTGTTGGATTTGATATATTCTGATGTTTGTGGTCCCATAGAGGTAGAATCATTGGGTGGCAATAAGTTCTTTGTCACGTTTATCGATGATGCATTCAAGAAAGTCTGGGTTTATCTGTTAAAATCAAAGGATCAAGTGTTCCAAATGTTTCAACAATTTTATGTCAAGGTTGAAAGAGAAACAGGTAAACTCTTGAAGTGTCTTCGTTTAGATAATGGAGGAGAGTATGTATCCAACCAGTTCAAAAGTTATTGCATGAAGCATGGAATTCGAAATGAAAATACAGTTCTTGGTACTCCACAGCACAATGGTGTTGCAGAAAGAATGAACCGCACTATTTTTGAAAAGATGAGATGCATGATAAGATTAGCACGGTTGCCTAAAACATTCTGGGATGAAGCCGTTCTGACTGCCGTTTATCTGATTAACAGATCTTTCTCAGTTCCTTTGAATTATGATCTTCCAGAGAGAAGATGGACAGGTAAAAATGTTTCCTATTCGCACTTGAAGGTGTTTGGGTGTAAAGCATTTGTACATGTACCAAAGGAGCAGCGTTCCAAGTTGAACGATAAGGCAGTGAGTTGCATCTTTCTTGGCTATGGTGGAGATGAGTTTGGCTACAGATTATGGGATCCAGAGAAGAGGAAACTTATCAGAAGTAGGGATGTGGTTTTCCATGAAGACCAGTTCTTTGGAGATGTTGAGAAGATTGATAAGTCTTCTGAGAAAGTTGATGGAGTGGTTAATCTCACACCGACTCCTTCTCCGGTGTAGACTACAGGTGGAGAAGGTGGACAAAATGATCCGGATCGTGATGAGGCACAGTGGTTGCCAGATGATGAGGGTGTTGAGCATGGGGAGCAGCAGTCTCCTCGAATTGAAACCACGGAACCTCAAGTTAGGAGGTCTACCAGAGAGCGTCAACCATCAACTAGGTATCCTGCATCCGAATATGTGTTGCTTACTGATGAGGGAGAGCCAGAGAGCTTCCGAGAAGCAATAACTCATGCTGATAAAGATGAGTGGATGAAAGCTATGCAGGATGAGATGAGTTCTTTGAAGAAGAACAAGACATATGAGCTGGTGCAACTTCCTAAAGATAGGAATGTTCTGAAAAACAAATGGGTGTTCAAGCTGAAAAAGGATGAGAATGGGAAACTGGTGAAGCACAAAGCACGGTTAGTGGTAAAAGGCTTCACACAGATAAAGGGTATCGACTTCAGTGATGTTTTCTCTCCTGTTGTGAAAATGACTTCTATTAGAGTCATTTTGGGTCTAGTTGCCAGCATGGACCTTGAGCTTGAACTGATGGACGTGAAGACCGCGTTTCTTCACGGTGACTTGAAAGAAGAGATCTAAATGATTCAGCCAGAGGGGTTTGAGGTAAAAGGAAAAGAACAGATGGTTTGCAAGTTGAAAAAGAGTCTCTACGGGCTGAAGCAAGCACCTAGACAGTGGTACAAAAAATTTGATTCATTTATGTTAAGTCATGGGTACTGAAGGACAGCTGCAGATCATTGTGTCTATGTTCGTCGATTTATCGATTGTAGGTTTATCATCCTTCTTTTATATGTAGATGATATGCTGATAGTTGGACAGGATAGTAAGTTGATTGGTAAGTTAAAAGAGAAGATGTTAAAGTTGTTTGACATGAAAGAATTGGGTCCCGCATGAACGATATTGGGCATGCAAATACATCGTGATAGGAGTTCCAAGAAGTTGTGGTTGTCATAGGAGAAATATGTTGAACGAGTACTCGAGCGGTTCAACATGAAGAATGCGAAGCTAGTTAGCATACCTATAGCCAGTCATTTCAAACTAAGTAAGCGCCTGTGTCCTACTACAAATGATGAAAAGGAACGGATGGCATGTGTTCCTTACTCCTTTGCTGTGGGGAGTCTCATGTATGCCATGGTTTGTACACAGCCAGACATTGCTTATGCTATGAGTTTAGTGAGTAGATTTCTCGTAAACCTTGGAAAAGAGCATTAGGAAGCAGTGAAGTGGATCTTTAGGTATTTGAGAGGTACTTCCAAGGTGTGCTTATGTTTCGGAGGTTCAAAACCAGTCATGGAAGGTTATACTAATGCTGATTTTGCAGGCGATCTTGATCGTCAGTTGTCGACTTCTGGTTATTTGTTTACTTTCGTAGGGGGAGCTATTTCCTGGCAATCGAAGTTACAGAAGTGTACAGCACAGTCTACAACTGAAGCAGAATACATAGCTACTAATGAAGCAGGGAGAGAGATGCTTTGGTTGAAAAGATTCCTTCAAGAACTAGGTTTGAAGCAAGAAGAATATGTAGTTTACTGTGATAGTCAAGTGCTATAGATTTTAGTGAGAATGCTACATATCATGGTCGCATGAAGCACATTGATATCAAGTACCATTGGATTCGTGAGGTGATCGAGAAGAACTTCATGAAGCTGGAAAAAATTCATTCGGACAAGAATCCTTCGGACATCATGACCAAGGTTGTGTCTAAGGGAAAGCTGGAGCTGTGTTCAGAGTTGGCAGGACTGAACTCTCAGTAAGGGGTTCAGGGCGTCTTCCCTATAGTCTGGAGGGGGAGATTGTTGGCCAAGTGGGTCCAGACCATTAGTGGGTTCAGTACCTGGGGTGATTTCCCTAATGACATTAGGAATTTCCTGTTTTGTCAAACAGCAGTTTTCTAATAGGTTAGGATTTTCCTTTTTCTTGAGATAGGGTTCTTGGGGGATAAGGATGTAATAGTTATACATATGATGTAATCTGTAACCCTAGAGTGAGGTTGAGAGTGGCTGAGATTCCAAGGCTGTGGTTTCACAGATTGGAGGAGAACCAAGTGGAAATTGGTTTCCCGTGGACGTAGGCATCTTTGCCGAACCACGTAAATCACTTATCTTCTAGTGTAGTAATTGTTTGATCTTGGTTGCCTTCGCATACACGCGCACAACAATACTCTCGGAGGGCCTTTGGTCTAAATGGCCCAAATATTCATAGATGGTCCCCAATGTGTAAACTCCGCCCTTAGCCATTTTATTATCTCCATAAAAGCGGTAAAGGTGGTGTATGTAAATCAACATAATCAGATGATTTGACTGCGAGATCTTCACACAGTGATTGGTCCATCAAAAAGGTGTGAGTCCCGTCTTTAGTTAATTGATGTGCATCACCATGTTAATGCTAGAAAATTGAAAGGTGCCCCCAAACACTTACAATTAAATGGTTTGGCATGATCCATATGCTTAATTATCATGATTATCAGAGGAAGAGGAGGCTTTAGTGCTGCCGTAGAAAATGCGCTTTTGTGTCGAGAAAAGAATAAAATGATAACCAGATCAAGTGAATATAAACCTCATTATCATTACATCTCTTTCCGTTGGAAAGGCAAAAAATAAAAATTTTACCAATAAACATATCAAACATTGTGAGAACAGCCATTTGGATTGTAAGTCTTAATTATGATACTTTGTCCCTTTAATTGTTCGTTCAAGGGCCTTCAATGTCGTGTTTGGGAGCAAAGCAATCCCTTAAAATAGACTTTAAATGAAAATTCAAAGTGTAAAGAATGGAAAATCCAACAACGTTCGACCATAATCCCCCCATACACATGATGAAAATTACGGATGGGCCTTAAAAGGTCACATCCAAAGCCATGTGAGACAGAACATAAAACTGACGAGTGGCCCTCAAGGATCTTCCATTATCTTGCAAAACTGAAAAGGTTCTTCAAGCCTAGCATTCCAGCAAAATCTCCTTCTAAAGTTGGTTTAAATGGGGCCCACTTAAATATAGAAATACTTTTAACTGATTTTTAGATGATATTTTTAGGAAAATAGTTGGACCTACCCAAAATTCTCACATTTGGGCAACAAATTAATTACTCTCCTCAATGGGCCCACTTATAAAAAATTTAAACCGATCAGATCTGATGGACTCAACTTCTATAAAACTAACTTTGGGCCACCTAAAGTCTAATATTGATGCTAAGCCTCATGAATGCTCCCTAAATACCCAAAATTTTTTCCAAATATATTCCCTAAATATCTCCATTTAAACTCCCCCTAATCTGCACTATACCAATTCAAATCTGCTCCCTAAATCTCTCCATTTAAATTTGCTATACTTTTGGAAATTTTAATTAGGTAAGACTTTCTATCTTAGCTTTGAATTCAAATTATCTTACATCTATGGTAGTGATGGTCCTAGTCATCCAAAAATCAATTTAAGGAATGTGTTATGGCCAATCATGTTCAACTGAAATCATGCCAATCTTACTTCATCAAATTAAATCTCTCTACTCTCACCTTAAATTAGGTCTGCACTTATGTGTTTTTCATTAATATCAGCCCTTAATAAGAGTGCTTCTTGCTTACCAATCTTTTAAAATCCCAATTTACTAGATGTTGCCTTTATCATCTACGATTCCCTCAATTACAAGAAAATAAAAATTTGTGTGTTTTTTTTCTGGCAAAAACTCATTGTGCGGGTATCAAAACCTATTGGACCTCGAGCTGAGCAAAACACAGGTGACCTTGAGCTAGCTCTCAAGCAGGGAAAGAGAATGATTCAACTGAGCTGGAAAATCCGTTGCCTAAAGACTAATTCAAACAACATGGGACAACTGGCATATCATACTCAGAGTAGGGCCCTAACAGGGGGATACCACCCCTGGGACTAAGGAAACATAATCACATTTCACAAAATGGAAGGAGGCATGCCTTAGTGGACCCTATATTTGAGGGACTTAAAGCCAATCATCCAGTATAAAAGCAAACAAGGAAAACACGTCAGAGGTATGAGCAACCAGAACTCTAATTGATTCCTCCCCCACCCAAGATTATTCACTGACTTAATCATTGGAGGGCCCACAGTCGGATCCTAGCCTACCGTTGAGCTTAATGATTTTCCTTTCATATTAGTTAGGTTGCTCGGAATGTTTGTAGCAAATAGCCGACCAGCCCCCCAACTTGGACCATGACCCATAATTATCATCCTAACTCCCAAATTCATCAAGATGTTCCAAAGCCAGACCAAACCTGTAAAATTTGACCTTACAATTGGCGCCATCTATTGGAAATCGTAAGTCAAAATCCACTAACGTTTCTCTGTGCTATGAAAAATGTTGGATAGAAATTAGATTCCAAGTTCATCATGCCCAACTAGGCAACCTTCATCCCCGGAAAGAGGAGATCCCAGAAGACAACATGAGCATCTGAAGAAGGAGCCCCTGGTTACCTATTTTGAAGACGAGGATTATGATTACGTTTCTCATGCAGAAAGCAATTGAACAACCCCACCAATAAGCAAAAGAGGACGTGTTCGATTGGAGGTACATCAACATTGTCCAAGTCACATGGAAAGGTCACCGTCTGTGCCTAAGATGCAAAGTGGTGTGTGGCAAGCATGGAAGCCCATGTCCCTAAGCTAGGGATCATCGCAGGACACATATGCATGGCTTGAACGCATTGCAAAGATGCAATTCAGGACTTGGTGGAAGGCGTAAACCAATGGCAAGAAAAAATCAATCGTCTACTAAAAGAACTAAAGGCGGAAGAAGAAAAACGAGAGAACTTTTACGATAAAAAAGATGGTTAGGATCAGAGGAGTCTCGAAATAGATTAGAGGAGGACAGGAGCCCCGAACTCCAATTTAAAAAGAAACGAGGACCTGGTTAAAATTCACAAACCTCGTAGGAAAATTGAGATGGGGGATGAAAGAAGCAGAACTTCGAGTTCCCACCTTCAGAAGGAGACCAGGGACAATGAAGTTCAAGCACGGCGTAACAAACAGAATTTGTCCCCAAGAAGATGCTGTGGAAAAAAGGATCCCACATGAGTGCTTGCGGAAGGGATATTTGAGCACTTATAGAGAACGTGCTAACGGATTGTAGGCTCCCTTTCGAAAATTTGACCAGAGAAAGATGTTGGAAGGTGCATAGAGTTTCAATTCATGTCTCCATTTTCAGAAAAGATAGAGAGGGCGGAACCTCATCGGGGATTCAGTGTGCCAAAATTAAAGGTCTATGACAACACCTTGGTTTCGACCATGTGCAGTGCTTCCAGCATTCTATGGCACTGTGGATTGGGAATGAGCCATGACGTGCAAGGTTTTCCCATTGAGTTTGGGAGACTTGGTTCTCAAATGGTTCTCCCAACCGATGGCAAGGTCCATGGCAGTTTCAGGGAGCTTGCTAGTTCCTTCGTGACGCTTTTTGTCATGAACTCCAAGCAACCGAAGGATATTGCAGCCATGCTCATCCTTAAAAAACAGAGTTTAGAAAGTTCGAAGGAGTACAACACTCGATATTGGCATTTGTACAAGGAAGTTGAGGGGAATAATGAGCAGGTGACAGTAGCCACCTATAAACTCGGACTCTCGAGGAAAAGTCAACTCCGGCAATCCCTAGCAAGTGACCTTTGGCCATGCAGGAGGATTTGATGGGACGAGTCTAGGAATTTATAAAGTTGGAAGAGGATATGGGGCCATCATAGTATAAGTGGCCTCATCAGGAAGAAGTGGGATCTCATAAAAAAAGGAAAAAGGAGTCTGAAGAAATGCCAAGCAGAAGGATGGGTCATACCGAGCCCCCAAGAACAGCTTATGAAAGGGTTTTAACCATCTTTAAGGATCCCATCTATAGGATTCTAGTCTAAATTAAGGATAAGCCCTATTTCAAAAGGCCTCCCAAAATGGTGAGCGTCCTCCGAAGGAGGAATCCAGACCTTTGGCGCTCTTACCACTGAGATAACAGACACCTTACAGAAACTATAGAATATTGAAGCAACACTTAGAAGATCTAGTGAAACAGGGGTACCTGAAGGAGTACGTAGAAAAGGGCCATATGATAAAATTATCAAAGAACCTGGACAAGAAAAACGAGAGGTTGGTTGCTGAAGAAAAGGCCCCGGTGGGGATTATAGATGTAGTACACAGAGCTGCAGGCCCAGGCGAGGTAACAGCATGGGCTATTAGGATGCAAAGAAAATGGTGGCTCATTTGAGGGAGGTGTATCATATGAGCACGCAGCCAAGCATCGCCACCAAAATCAGATCGCCTAGAGGAGAGATTTTGTTCTCAGATGAGGACTTGCGTGACGTTGTTCACCCTCGCAATGATGCTTTGGTACTCACCTTGTGAGTACAAGAATATGATGTCAAACAAATGCTAATGGATTTAGGAAGCTCATTAGAGATCATATATGTCGAGCTCTTAGAAAGGCTTGGCCTTAAGAGGTCAAACCTGCGGTCATCTTCTATACTGTTGTTCCGATTTAGTGGCCATGCCAGCCAACCTTGGGTTTGATAACCATGCTGGTCGATGCATGCCTGATGTGCCTATAGGTGGAGGTCTTGGAGGTGGATGTGTCATCCCCTTACAATGCCATTAAGGAATGAACATGGATTCATCATATGAGGGTAGTCCCACCCACATATCATTAGAGAATCAGATTCCCAACTGCAAATGGAGTCATGGAGTCATGGAGATCAGAGGGGATCAAGTAACATAAAAGGAACTACTTGGTGGCGGTAATCAAGGGAAAGTTTAAAAAAGAAGAAGATGATGGCGCAAGATCGCAGGAAAAGTCCTACAAAAAATAGCAATTGTAGTCTTGTCGGCCACATAGAATGCCTGGCATGAACCTACTGACAAGACTGAGGAGGAGTTGAAGAAAATCCCAATAGCTGCTGAAGGGGATTCGGAGAGCTATTGGTTGTCGGCGCCTCCTTGGAAAAAAAGGAATTCGATAATCTGATCCATTGTCTTATTTAGATCTTAGATGTCTCGGACTGGACCACCCTACGAGATGCCCAAAGTTGATTTTAAAATTATTAGTCACAAGTTAGGTGTGAACTCGAATGCTAAACCAATCATTTAGAAGCAAAGAAAGCTCACCCCAGAACACTGAGTAGCTGTGTGCGAGGAGGTCGACAAACTGATGGAAGCCAATGCTATGAGATGCTCACTATCCTAAGTGGTTGTCTAACACTGATGCTATCCCAAAGAAGGATAAGCAATGGACATGTGTTAAATTCATTGATTTAAATAAAGCATGACCAAAAGATAGTTTTCCACTATCCAAAATCGACTAGCTGGTAGACTCCATGACGAGACATGAAAGAATGAGCTTCTTGGATGCATATCGAGGTTATCATCAGATAGCAATGGAGGAAGTCGACCTAGAAAAAACATCATTCATAACTCCAAAGGGCACCTTCTGTTATTAGAGAATGCCCTTTGGACTTAAGAATTCAGGGGCAACATATTAGCGGCTAGTGGCAAGGATGTTCTAAGAGTTGATCAGGAAAAATGTGAAAGCCTACATTGATGATATGGCCATCAAAAGTAGAGATAAGACAAACCATTTGGAAGATTTGAGGAAGGTTTTTGACATCTTAAGGAGCTACAAATTAACACTCAATCCTCGAAATGCTCATTCGACATCAACTCAGGTAAGTTCCTCGATTATGACGTAAAAGGGGCTAGAAGTTAATCCTGAACAAATTTAGGCCATTTAGAGATTAGAATGGCCTAGTTAAAAAAAAGATGTCTAAAGGTTGACAGGGATGCTTGCTGCTCTTAATTGCTTCATTGCAAGGAGCTTGGACAAATCCTGACCATTGTTCATCGCCCTGAAAAAGAGGGTGGAAAAGGTTTGGGACAAAAATGTGATTAGGCGTTGGCAAAGATAATGCAATACTTTAGTTCACCCCTTATTCTATCCATTCTAACGACAGGAGAAGAATTGATCACGTACCTAGTAGTTTCTGAGCATGCAGTCAGTAAGACTCTGATAAAGGAGCAAGGAGGTTTCAAAGCACTCAGTCAATACAGCTCTAATAAGGGAGTAGGAAAAACAGCACCTGCCAATTTATTTCATTAGTAAAACCTTGCTAGATGTAGAAAAGGGATACCTCCCACTTGAAAAACTTGCCTTGGCCCTAATATGCATAGCTCGAAAGCTTAGACATTGTTTCTAAGCCCATACAATAAAGATGTTGATCGAGCACCCACTGAGATCTGTATTGCAGAAGGCGGATCTGTCAGGAAGAATGGTTAGGTGGGCGATTGAGCTCGGGGAACATGATATAAAAATTGCTCCGAGAAGTGTGATCAAAGGTCAAATTGTGGTAGATTTTTTTATAGAATTCATCCTAAAGGAGGAAGCACAGCAAGAACACAGTGAAGCTGAGTAGACAAGGACCAAAGGAAATGGTATAAATGGAAAGAAAAAAGAATGGTGGCTATATGTAGATGGAGCATCAAATAGCTGAGGTTCAGGAGCTGGCATGGTGTTTTTAACACTAGAAGGTGCAATAATTGAAAAGGCGGGGCCCCTAGGCTTTCCTACCTCTAACAATGGAGCAGACTATGAGGCCCTGATATCTAGATTGAGAATTACCGAGGAACCCAAGATCAAGCGCCTGATAATCTTCAATGATTCACAGTTAGTGACTAACCGGTTGAACGGTGTATATGTAGCTTGAGATGATAAAATGGCCACATATTTGGAGGAGGCTCATCAATTAATTTGGAGGATTGGTAATGTTAGGATTAGGTAGATTGGTCGAGACAGAAATAAATGCCCCGATAGCTTGGCTTGTTTGGCCACAGTTATCAAGACCAAGTTAAGAAGAGAAATCACAGCTAATTTCAAGCAAATTCCCAGCGTGGAAGGTCAGTTAGTCAAGTGTTCGGGAGAAATGGAAAAGGAGGCTTGCTGGATGACCCCATTGATAAACTACTTGAAGGATGGGGAACTCCTGGAAGATGCGCAAGAAGGCTGGAAAATTAAAAGAAGTTGGCTTGAATCTGGTTTTCACCTGAGGGCAAGTTATATAGACGTTCATACTCGGGACTTTACTTACGGTGTGTTCACCCAACTAAAGTGGAGGATCTCCTATGGGAAATCCATGAAGGATGTTGTGGGGGACATATTGGATGTCGGAGCTTGGCTCACCAAGCTATGTCACAAGGGGATTGGTGGCCATATATGCAAAAAGATGCATTGGAATTTGTATAGAAGAGTGAGAAGTGTCAGTGATTCTGAAGAGATAATCCATCAACCAACCGAGAAATTGAACTCAGTGGTGAGTCTTTGGTCATTTGGTAAGTGGGGGATAGACATCGTTGGACCTATGCCCAAGTCGGCAGGGAACTTCAGGTTCTTAATAGTGGCAACTGATTACTTCACTAAATGGGTAGAGGCAGAACCACTAGTCCAAATCAAGGACATTGATGCTGAAAGGTTTGTGTAGAGGAATACCATTATAAGATTCCGAATACCCCAAGCATTGGTAATGGACGATGGTAAGCAGTTTGAAGGGAAGGCATTCAAAGGCTTGTCCGAGAAATTCGGCATAAATCATTTCTTCTAATCACCGGTCTATCCACAGAACAACAACCAAGCTAAAAGCTCGACTAAGACATTGCTAGATGGTGTAGAAAAAAGATTAAGTGAGGCAAAAGGATGTTGGGTGAGTGAGCTCCCTAGTGCCTCATGGGCTTACAGAATGACTCCATGTAGGTCCACTGGGGAGACTCCTTTTTCCTTGGCATACGGAATGGAAGTAGTAATCCTTTTAGAAATTGGGCGGCCAACCATGCGAACGGAAGCCTATAACTAGGAAGAAAATAGGAAAAGAATTGCCAAACAACTTGACTTGGTAGAAGAACAAAGAGAACAAGTGTTGATCAAGTTGGTAGCCTATCAGCAACAATTAGCTCGGAGTTGCCAGAAGAAGGTGCGAGGAAGGGAATTTAGGTTGGTGATCTGGTCTTAATGAAAGTTCTTCCAAATACAAAGAATCCCAACCTTGGCAACTTAGGACCAAACTGGGAAAGTCCTTACAGAGTCACCTCTGTGGGACGAACATGAGCATATCATTTCGAGATGCTAGATGGGAAAGTACTCCCGAGGCCCTGGAACATTTTGAACATGAAAAAGTTCTACTTTTAGCCTTTGTACCAAAGATTGAGATTCTGTTTAACAATTCTTGTACCAAGAATTAAATTAAATTGAATGAGAATCCATCATGCCTTAAATGCTTGTGTCAAGAATTATGATGTCTTTATAGTCGAGCAAATCTCGGAATCTAAAAAAGAATATATATATATATAATACCTTAACACTTGAACAGACAATTCGGGCGAGGGTATGGTGGTCCTGGAATTTGAGTAAAATCCTGCGGATGGGCACTCAGATTCGGTCACCGACCAAGACCAAGGCTTGCAGAAAGGGGTCAAAACAAGTGATCCTATACTTCTATTGAAGGAAAAAAATCCTAACTAGGAAGGCAACCTAAACAAGGTACACTGCATTGATCTCCTTTGACTAATAGCCTGACATGACGATGCAAACGCTAGAATTAAAAATGAGTTCGGAAAAATCCAACAGTGGCAGCGGGAAAGGAAAAGTCCGGTCATTAAAGGAAAGGGTTACAAACATCCAAAAAAGCTTATAAACAAAATTTTGAAAAGAGCCCACAGCAGGGGAAAGTAGTAGAGTCATCGAAAATAATTCAAAACCCACAACTCGGGCAATCTAAAAGAAAAACAACAACAACAAAAGGGCTAAGGAAACATCAATTTCGAGCATCAGGAGATACAGTGAGAAAGGACTCGGGCAAATGGCTCGAAAACATCAATTCCCTATTGTGCCTCGACTGATGCAGGGACCAAGAAGGTTAGCAACCACACAGAGCTCGAGCTGACCTCAGCAGCTTAGGATGAGGGAACTGCTTGGTAGGCTTGGGTGAGGGAGCTGTTTTAATGGTAACAGGAGGGGCAGTAGATTTTTCTCTGAAGGGAGAATCCTCAGGAATGCCGGTCTCATCCAACCCAGCGTCGTATCCACTATTGAAAAGAATGGCTCGTATCTCCTCAACCTACTTTGAGTACACTGCCTCTGCTCCACCATAACCTTCATTTCGAGCCCTTTCGACAGCTACCTTCATCTCCACTTCAAGCAATGCATAACGAGCTCAGAAACTTTCCAGTTCAAGCACTTTGGTTGCTAAGGCGCTCTCTACGCTTGTAGTTCGAGCAGCAGCTATTCCAGCCTAGGCCTCCTCTAGCTTCAAGGCCTTTTGATAAACACCAAGTTGATTCTTTAGGGATGCCACCACGTTCTCGAACTCCTTTAGACGCTTCTTGCTCGCCTCAAACCTGTCCAAAGCAACGGACCATTGTTGGACCCCTTAGCTTTCTTAGATAAAGACACACATAGTTAGAACTTCAACAGGGAAGAACAAATCTGAGTGCATAAAAACTTACTAGTACACACATTCCTGAGGATATGATCTCAAAGTCAGTCAGAGAGTTGTGTCGTTCAATATTATAAGGAAGCAAAAAAGTTTGGGCCAGATAATAGGCCATAATCGGAGATTTAGACAAACCCTCCCTCGAGCGAAAAGGGTCTTCGCGAGCAGGATCCTTCGTACCCAAAGAAGGGTATGACTAAGGGGCAGAGATAGAACATCATGATCCGACCAGAGAGAGAAAGCTCTGACCTCATCCGAGAAGGTCATTGTTCTCTTTATTGTTGACTCTTGGGGATAGCCCTCAGGGACCGCTTCCTAAGTAGTAGAGGAGAAGCTGAAGGGTGAGCAGAGGACGATCCCAGCCTAGAAGGCCCTCCTAGCCTGGCCAAAAAGTTCTTCGGCTTGCGCTTCGACAAGGACAGCTGAGAGGAAACTTGGCTGGAGCTGGAGGAGGAATCACTGTCCAAGACTATGAGTACAGGGATGTGTTCGAGAGACGAAGAAGAATTACTTGGATTAGAAAGAAGAACAGAAACTCTTGAGGGACGAGTGACGCACATTTGCTAAGGGGCTTCTTTTGAGAAGGAGTAGAGTCTGGTGCACTACTGGAAGCTGGGGACTGAGCACTTGAAGCACTGCTAGGACTGGTACAGGTTGACTCTTAAAGCATGGCTGTCTCTTCTCCAAGGTTGGGCTATCATGCCCATAGTATTGTCCCAAATCTGTATGGCAGGGAAACTGTCATACGTACCCTTGTACCTGAGTGGGATATGTGTTGCTCAGCCCCAACCATCCAAATGAGGGCCCCGGTAATCGAAAACCTTTTGAAGGTAGTCTTAGCGGACGACAGAAGGATCTATGCTGTTGATTTGCCTATCTGAAGAGGGCTACCAAAAGGAAAATAACCAACCAAAAGGAAAATAACCAAAAAAAAAAAAAAAAAACAGAAAAAGAAGAGGAGATTCAAAGGGCTGACCTGGCTCTCCCGGGGACCGAAGAACTGTTCATTTCACTCTTCCCCAAGTAGTCGGCACCTCCTAGTTACCACCGATCACCAGAATGTTGCGGGGAGTTAATGAACTAATAGTCTGTTGCGATCTGGAACTTTGAGGTAAAAAATTTTCCTCTCGTTATTTAGGGGAACCAAAAAATAACATGAGAGGATGTCCAAGATACCAAGATTTGTGCCAAGTAAGCTACTGATTTTTGATATCCCCATAATGATTCAGAACACGTTGGGTGTGTTGACCTATAAAAGAAAATCACAGCTACTACAATCAACTTAGAAGACTTCAGATAAGTTCAGAATGCAATAATTCAAGTTTCAAAGTTGGTGAACTTCATCTGGTTACTCAACTCACCAAAATACCAAGTTTGAGGTTCAATGCCTCAAATCCAAGGAGCACCAAACAAATTCAAGCCTCTGGCAACTCTAAAGCAAGCTTCAGAATGATGTTTCAAAGTTTTAAAGCATTTGAACTTTATCTTAGCTCAAAATCAAGCTTCAGTGACGGTTTGCCAGCTCTTTGAGGATCACTGTGGAAATTGACACTTCCACATGTCAAAGCAAACTCAAATTCAGGGAATGACTTCAAATAGATTCAAAGAATATCCTTCAAAATTTTAGAGCACTTGGATATTGTTTGGGCCAAAATTCAGTTCAGATGGAAATCTACTAAGCTCTATAGGGTCACTAGCAAAGTGAGACCTTATGAAAATCAAAATCAGCTGAAATTCCTAGAAAAAGCTCAAATAATGCTCAAGGGAAGCTTTGCAAAATTTCAGGTGAAACGGACATCATTTGACCTGAAGTCTACAAATAAGTCAACTTTGGGTTAATGACCCCCAAGTCATGGGGTTCTTAACCAAAGTCCTGCTTCCAAGTGACCAAAATTGATGAAATTTTGGCATAAAGCTTCAATCATGTTCAAAGGAGATTCTGCAAATTTTCAATTCAAATGGATTTCGTTTGAATCTACTTCAATTACATGTCAGCTAGGAGTCTATAACTTCCGAGTCATGGAAGTTACTAGCCAAAATCCTACTTTCAAGGAGCCAAAGCTGGTGAATTTTGAAACAAAGATTCAAAATATGGTCACAATCAATTTTCAAAGTTTCAAGGTAATTGAATGTCGTTCGGATAGAAAATAAGCTGACTACCTATAGTGTGGGGTGAATAGTGACTTAGACCATGCAACAAATAGGTTAGTGTTTGAAGTCCTACTTCTACAAACCTAAACTATATGAAATTTGGATGGACACTTTAAGATACTCTTGATATTAGTCCTTCCAAGTTTCAAATCAAATCGAGGTCATTTGGGCCTCAAACAACTTAAACAAGGGCTCATTTTTATGAAAAGGTCAATGGCGAATTGACCAACTTTAGAAGGTCAAAACAGGTTGAAATTTCTATGACACACTCAAAATAGTGTCAAAAAGCATTCTTCCAAGTTTTATTAAGATTAGACATCATTTAGATCACAAACAAGTGAAAACGGGTCGCATACACAAAAGTCCAAAAAATAGGCCCTAGGAGTGACCGCGGCTGCCGCCACTGACTTCCATGGAGTAGTTCCTGCGGTTTTGGGCAATTTCTCCCACTTCTTTTTTAAGTTTAACCTCCATAACCTCTTTTTAACTCCCTAAAACTCCCTAAAACCACTTTGGTAGTCTACAAAAAGGAAGTTAACACTTGGAGAGACAGGTTATAGGGAAAAGGCAGACAGTTCCTACTAAAAACTTCAACCAAGTCACAAGGCATTTTCCAACATTCCAGCCCACTTCTTCTTCTTCTTATTATTCACTCAAGGTGAGAGATGGTTCAGAGAAGGAAGGGGAGTATGGTTATCATTTAAAAGAGGACTATGTTCAAGCACTAGCGAGCTTTAAAAGGATGACATCGATTCCTTTGTTTTTCTCAATTGGGGCGGGGTGGGGTGGGGGGGGGGGGGGGGCTGGTTTAGCCATCATGGAAGTTGTGAGTAAGCCTCTTTAGGCTTCATCCTATCCCTTGGAAATCATAGGTTTAGAATGACACAACTTTGGCTTCATTTTGCTGGTATGTAGCACTCTTTTTGGACTTGTACAAAAATAGTCCATAACTAAAAATGATGATCACCAAAGGTTTTAATCGATTCTTTGACCAAATTCAACTCTCTTGATGCTCACTCAACACTCCAAAAATAGAAAAAAAACAAGTTTCAGCATCTTACAAGAGTCACAGAGGTGAAACAAACCACACAGAGTGCAAACAGTGGCCTTTCGGCCACTGTCTGCTAGTGACCGTAGGTCATGGTCACTGGCAGGGAGCCAGTGACCGTGACCCACGATCACTCCCCCTGTACTTTGCATTTTCTGCATTTTTTCCAATTTCCATGTATTTTCTTTCAAATTTCAAGTTTGGATCACATCTGAGAATTAAGGGAGGGGTTGTAAACTTTTCAAAATATGTAAACAAGTTGCATCCTTACGGTTAGAGCATTTGAACCCATGTAGAAAAAAAAAGGAAAACTAATGATGAACTGTAGTTAATTCCCATTCTTCTTAAACATTTGAAGTGTGTGAACGTTGGACTAGAATCTGCTACACATTTCACCATTTTCGAGTGCGATCAGAAGATTGGTGCCGTCTGTGGGAATGATTATAGCTCTTATTTGTGATCAAATTTGGCCAACAAAAATAAAAATTGGCTAAAAATGCATGAAAAGTACTGTAAAGTGCTGCTGTTGCCTAGTGATTGCGAGATACCATACAGAAAGTGCTATGACTGCAGGAATTGATGGAAAATAGGCAATGACCGCGGGTCACGGTCATTGACCTGTTTTACTGCTAAAAATGGCTTGTTTGACATGTGAAGACACCCATGCAAGACCTTGATGTCTACGATGGGTTTGGGAACATTAATGAAGGAATTTTGCACCTTGAAGTGCATCATATAGTCATTTAAATAAAGGCATTAAGCACCTTAAGGTGAATACTCTTACCATTTAATTAAAGGGACTTTGCACCTCGATGTGCACGGTCCAAATCAACACCCTTTTATGCAATAAAAGGGTAGTGATTCAGTCCAATCAATCTAAAATAACTGTTTGTCTCAAAATTAGTGATATGACCAACAACATTACAGTCATGCATTGCCCGACGTCATGCACTAATGGATCTCGTATGATCATTGCGGTAGTGGTGCAGGCTCGATCCTATGGGCCCTATACCTTTGATTAAATCTAATCCTCTCTTGCTTATAGGTTTGACACAGATAGCCCTGAAATGCTACCGAATTTTTGGTAGCCGGGTCTAGTCAACTTACCATTCTATTGAGCCTGACTTTATAGCCCCGAAATGCTGTAGAAATTCTGACAGCTAGAAGAGTCAGCATAGCACAGTGAGATGGGGTTTATGCCTATGTCTGACCATTCCGGTTCAAAACCATGTTGGTTCAGATGGTGTCTATAAACCATTCTGGCTAGCCCAAAAGGCAACAATGTTGGTTATAACACTAATATAGTCTTGTGCGCTTGCTTTTTGCAGATATTATGAGTTCCCTAATCATTACGTTTGACGAGGCCAAGGAGATGCTCTTCAAGATCTCCGTGACCCAAAACAAATCATTTGTAAGGGCACCAAAAAAAGGCTCGAACGGACACTACTGCCCCTACATTTAGAGTCTCAATTTTCCAAAGCCTCTCTACTCTAATAGGACCCATGACTTCAGCTGATAATGGGTCATTAGTGACCCCAAAACTCATTAAGAAAACTGAGACTCCTAAACCCTGGGTCTCTAAATAAGGTCAGAACCCATTTGGAGTCTTCCACAAGGGTCAGTAGGAATCAAAATACAAACCAAAGTTAGGAGGTGGCAGCCTTCGTATCATCAAGGCCCAACTAGGGGCAAGGCAGATCTGGTTCACAGATTACAAATCAATGGCACTTGGTAAGTTGCATCAAATGGCTACTCAAAATTTAAAGCCATCATCTACTCAGCCCAAACAACAAGCCGTTAACAAGTAACCAATAGGGGACCTTCGGTAATTCATAACCCGCAAGAGGGCCCAAAAACATGCTTCTATCCTAGCTGCAGCACGTGGTCACCACAACCACGTACTCTAAAATCCAAAAAAGTTGAGAACAAACCCTTGGCCTCACTAAAAAAGAACACTTTTTACCCTCTGACTTAAAAAGAGGGGCGGAGGTTCGGCAAGAGGTGTCTACCCTCCATCATTGTGGAACCATCCACATCATCTTCACCCCAGCACTCATCATACAACGCTAAAAGCAAAAAGCAAGTTGAACGATTGGTCATCAATGATTCGACTGATCTTGCTCATTTCAAAAATTTGCTCTAATAAAAGAAGGAGCAGAAGAAGAATAATAAAAGAAGTGCTGTCAACATTCTCTCATTTCCCACTTCCGACCCCATGGATTGGGAATAAGTCGCTAGTACTTCCAGGCCACTGATTGCAAGTTCAAATATCAAACCTTGGCAGCTAGACTTGCTAGTCAAATAAAGAAAAAGGCTTTGGCTTGCTATAAGGATCAAACCCAGACCAGTCACGGCGTACAATCGCACAAAAATGGGTGATTAAAGAAGATGAGACGGACCTAACCTCATCTGTATGGTCGAACAAGGCTCAACCCGAAGAGTCACTCAGAGTATGGCTTGGACTCAATCACAGGAGTCTGACTCCAACTCCCATTCGGGAAAGACTTTTGAAGGGCATGCCAAAATAGACTCTAGTGAGGATCCTATCACTATCTTGATACAGAAGATAGTCAGTCTACTCTTCCTACACCCTCCGACCCCCATCAGTATATTGTATTCATGGCTGAGGGGAGTGGAACTAGTAAAGATGGAAATGAGGATGACAATGGAAGTAAAGATGCCAGCGAAGAAGATGCTGGCGAAAATCAAGAAAATGACGTCAATGATGTCGTTAAGCAGCAAGGAGCTAAAACTGAACGCCTGGCTGCCTAGTTGAAAATTTTGGTAGATAAATTAGGCGGTCCGACTGAAGCTCCAGTCAATCCCTTGTTTACTAACAGGAGGGAGCAAGCAATGACCAAGATGAATGCCACCAAAATTGACCTGCTCACAACTCAAATCAAATCTCTAACAAACAAGGTGATAGCGACAGGTTCGGCTGATGGTGACTATTCATCAATTCTCGGTCTTCATGTAGATTCTGAAAAGCATGTAACCTTTAAAGAAGTTAAAGAAATATAAACAAAATCAAAAGTGGAGACAAGGATGAAGAAGAAGGGTATTACACACAAATATCCTCCAGAATTTAATCTGATTCCTTTTCCACCAAATTATAAACTCTGGACTTTCCAGCCATACTTAGGAAATGGGTCAACTTATCAACATATAGTACATTTCAAATCACTCCTTGGAAGCCTGTCAGAGTCGGATGCACTAAAAATAGGACTGTTCGTTGGCACATTGAAAGGAGTTGCCTTCGATTGGTATAAGCAATTACCAGAACTCTCCTTCACAACATGGCCAATCACAGAAGCGAAGTTCTTACTTTATTTCCAGAAAGAAGACCAAACAGTTACCTTCGCCATCATAGCAGCATGAAGCAAGGGGATAATAAAACTGCACAAGTCTTTATCAATAGATAGAGAGCATTGTTTTACAGATGCTTGGAACAACCATCTCAAAGGACTATCATTGAAATGTGCAAAACCAACTTGCAACCAGAGATTAAGGTTATCATACTTAGTCATAAAACTAAATCCTTGGCTCGATTGGTTGAGGTAGCTACTGATGCAGAACTAACTCTTAAAGAAATCAGTTAGAAGAAGGCGAGTTCCCGAAAAGCGGAGTCGCCTTCATCCTCCATTCCAAAATTGACTGCTCTGAAATTGAAAAGAAACAGGAGTATTCAACGTGCAAACCTCCAAACCACCTCCTCAAAAGCCTCAAAATGTCAAAAGCGATCAAGCTAAGAAGGAGGAATATGAAAAGAGAAAAAAAAACTAAATATCCTTTTGATGTGGATATTGAAATAATCTTTTAATCATTGATGAAAAATAATAAATTTGAGCTTCCACCAATGAAAAAACCGGAGCAAGCAGGTCGCGTCAATGACCCAAATTATTATGCATATCATCGGATGGTATCTCATCCTCTCAAAGACTACTTCATTTTGAAGGAAAAAGTCAATGAGATGTGAAAGAATGGAGTGATAACATTTGATCGAAAATATGATACTAGTCTAGTCAATATGATTTCTTTTCGGTAGTTCGTACCAGTAGTAGTACTTGCTCCATCAAAACCACTGACTATTAAATTTCGGGTCATTAATGCGATACATGATGAAAAGGAGAAGAAATGTGGGTTCACCCGGACCTAGTAAATGATGAAGGTTGGGAGAAAGTGAAAACTAAACCCACACCTATAGAAAGCAGGAAAGTTAAAAGGTGACTCAAAAACCTTCAAAAAGCTGCCCGGAATCACTTGGCTAAACAAGGAAAACAAGAGAAACAAGCTAAGCAAATGAAGGAAAGGTGGTTGAAGCTTCTGTTTCAAAGGAACCTCCTAAATTGGCCAAAGGTCAGTTTACTTTGGCTAATTTCATCATTCTAAAGGATGAGGAAGAACCATCGATATCAAATTGTAACCGGATATCATGGGATGGCACGCCTCCTAACTTGGATGATGAGGAAGATTAGTCAGACTATTCCGATCTTGAAGATGATTAGCGGATTGATGACAACTTTGTTAATGAATACTTTTCCGATGAAGATGAAAGTTTTGAGCAAACTTTTGATCCTGAGATGGGTACACTCAATATCAAGCATTATCTCAATATGCTGTTGGTGGTCCTTTATGACATACACAGTCTAAGTACAAGTGGTTGGTCAAATGACCCTCCTTCTTTTCCACTATCTCTAGAAACTCATCCAGACCCTTTGCCACTGGTTGAACATGATGAAGTGTAGCAACAGCAGGCGTCGCCTTCTTGTCCGCATGCAGTAATCCCTACGTCGGATGTTCCTTTTGGATTAACCTTGGAGCCAACCTCTCTAAATGCAAATTCTGAACCACGCACTCAGTTGGTCATGCCTGCCCAATTAATGAGCCTGAGTTGTCAGAAGGACACAATAACCTCAGCATTAGCAGTCCTTTGCCATATCTCAGGAAGTTTTTCAAGTTTAGGATCAAGATAATATCTTTGAATCCAAAGAAGCGATACCATTGGCTCCTGCTTTGGTGATTCTGAGTACTACCACTGATGAACCCCAAACATCTTAGGCTATTCCTGATAATACAAATCAAAAAGCAGGCTTGGAAGAAGTCAGTCAACTTTTCGTTGAACCTAAAGAAGTTAATGCCATAAGAAGAGATACTCGTTCAGAAATCGACTGAAGTAATATAGTCAACGACGAAACTCGTTCCGGTAGTAACTATAACGTTAACTATGATAGACCCTCTTCTTCTTCTTATGTAAACCCTTCAGGGGACAACACCAATGTAAATGTAACTTCTTCAGATGCAAATACTAATGCAAGGCCACCAGAGCCATTCACGTATGATGTCGTTGAACACCTCAAACACATACCTGCACGACGTCACATTTTGGACCTTTTGCAGATGTTTGAGGAGATTCATAACAACTGCATACGAGTTTTACAGGCTTTGAATACAAACAATCAGACTCATGTAGCACAAGTTCATCAGATAAAGAAGAACTATTTGAAGGCAAAATCCAAAAAGCCTTAAAAGCAGTGCATAGAATGTGTAAGGTCCCTAACCCTAGATAATGATTTATAGTAATTAAGTTGGTTTTACTGTACTTAGGCTAATTGAGCCCAAATCTCAAGAGATTTGGGTTATAGATAGGTAGTTGGGTTGGGTTCGAACCTCATTAGGTAGTCCAAGACCTTTTGTATTTAGCATTTTCATAGTTTTACATTATTTATGCATCATATTAGTTGCATTGGGTGAGTCTCATCTTGTGGGACATTTTTCATGTTTGGCCCGATTCCATTTGGATTCATTCTAGCCCATCTGACTCAACCTAAAAATCCATGGAAACAAGAGGGCCTATTTGTAATTCCAGAACTTCCTTCAATTATAAAAAACCCCCAAACCCAAAGATCTCTTCTCCTTCCCCCATTCTTTGTAGCAGCGCCGGTTCCCTCTTTTCCCTCATCATCTTCTTCTTTTCCTCCTTCATTTTTGTGGTGAGTTGAAGCTCTAGGAGCTATATGCAAGAGGGTTTATCATCTTCTTCAACCTTTTCTTCCTCCATTGTTTTTCTTCCTAAGATTTGAAGCCCATCTTCTAGTTTTGATCTTGTAGAAGCTTGAGGTAAGGAATCCCATCTCCTTTTTGAGTTATTGAGTGCAATAAGGGTCAAGAGAATCCATCTATTGGCATGCATGCATCTCATTCTTATTTTCCTTCATGCATGTGTTAGATTTTTTATTAGAGAGCTTTATTCTCCGTCTAACCAAGGGGCAAATCTATTTGGGTGAAGCACCAAGCTTAAGGCAAGTATAAGGATATATTTTCTTTACATGCATGGCATTATTTCTTGATTCTAAATGAGATTTGTGATTTTACCCCTTTTTACAGCTCAATGGAAAATGCATGGATTTGATGGTGTTTTGTGATGATTTTTGGATGAATAAAATGATAATGGTCCTTTAAGGAACCCACACTCGTGGAATGGAAGCTTGTAGGGTGATTTCATTGCAGGTGAATGGTGTATTGGAAGAGGGAACCCATTAGAAACTGAGCATTCCCATAACAGAGTGCTTCAGGGCCCACCGGTCGGCCCTAAAGCCAGATCGGTCGAATTGCCTCGCGGGTAGTCCAACCGGTCGGTCACCCAGCCCGACCAGTCGAATTTCCCTTTTCGATGCGGTCCGACCGGTCGGACCCATAACCGATCGGTCGGGTAAGCCTAACATGTAACTTTTAGAGAAGTGTTCCAAAATCAATTTCTATGCTTGGCTATGGACTTTCTATAGTCTATGGGATAGCCTAATGATGGGTTACTCCTTTAAACCTTAGAAAGAGACTGAGATATCCACCCACACATTGCCATAGGCTATAGGTTCAACCAAAGACTTTCTAGGACCATAGAACTGGATCCTTTGTTACCCCCAACTAGCCCAACGGTGATTAACATGGAGAAGGAGGAGTGTTGAGCTGTCACTCTTTTCTTCTGGATTCTCCGGTTAGTTTTCAATGTCACGTCATGGATGTTGGCATAAGATGGAATGTCCTTTATATACACAAGGTAACACCGAGAATGGTAATACTGGGACACCGAATGTCTTATGAATACACCGTATTGAATGACCTTGGAAACCTGGTTTATCTAGTATAGGATTGGCTAGTAATTATCCTTCATAACCCCCCACAATCTAATTGCATTCATATTGATAATAACCTTGACCTCCACATAAGGATTTATATCAGTTGCATTAATGATGATCAGTTACTTGGTTATGAACCTATGCTTGATATCTTCAACAAGGTTGAGTTACCTTCTCGTATCAGTATAAACAGATCCGTATATAATAAGGAAGGACAATCAGATTATTGCCGACATATTTAGAGTCAGCGCCATTTGGCTTATACCTGATGGGAGGTTCGACGGGACCCCATGGGAGTATTCTATCAGTTGCCTACTGCAGTAGTATCAGGAGAATGAGTCGACACTCTCGCCGGCAGCTAGTGGTCCGGGCCCAGCCACTAGTGGTTTCCCAAGGATCAGTTTACTCTCTTTTAGAGAGGAGATAGCAGATGTGGTTGCTATGTTGGGATGATATATTCTTTATTCATGATCGTCTATTCATGCTAACTCATATTTGCCTAGATTTCGACATTGATCTTTTTTTAATTATCATGTCATTTTAATTTAATTGTTAGATCATGTTGAGCTCATGTATCCTTATCTTTGCTTAACCGTCGTGTTAACTAGAATTACCATGGTGTTATAGGTACAGAACCCGATGCCAATCCGGCAGTCAGCGCGATCCCGGAGGGAACCCCAGCGTTACCTTGGGATGTGAATGAGTGGAACGAGGAAGACATCTTTTCGTGATTCTCCTCAATAGGGATGTGAACGAGTGGAACGAGTGGATCATTTTGGGTTTGGACTTAGGGTCATCTGGAATTGATGTATTGTAATATTATCGTGGATTTTCATGTTTTGTGCATGTAGTTGGGTCTATTAACAGACTTATTTATATAATGAATTGAAATGAATGCTTTATGGATGTCTATGATATATACAGGTGAAATCTCCAGATTTCCGCTTAATTGCTTTATGTTGATAATACATGTCACAGGATTTTTTTTCCTCACACGTACCTGTGGGATCACCCTTGTGACAGTTTGTACGTGTCTGGTCATGGCACGAACTATCACGAGTACGTGTGTCATTCGTTGGAACCCACAACCAAATCCCCAATTCTCAAGTTCGGGGCGTGACATACGTAAGTATGGTATCAAAGCATTGATAAGTCAATTAAAAGACTTAGCAATCCTAGGAAACGTGGTGAGGATACTATAGATTTAGTTAGGGGATAGATTTTTGCATAAGGATTTATAGTTTATCTTCTGTATTAGCGTCGGTTGAGACTGATTACTATTATAGTGCAGATAAATGGCTTCTGGATCGGGAACAGGTAACAACATAGGAGATGATGACTGTGACAATGTGTAGATAGAGGGTGTTGATCCTCCACCGCCTCCACCTCCACATCCTACGTATACAACCGATGAACGCTTTATGATGATGATGCATCAGTTGGCGGCGAGCAATGCCAACCAAGCGTTGATAGAACTGCAGCTAGCAGCCTTGTTGGAAAGACAAAATTAAGCGGGAGACCCAAACTCTCTATATGAGAAGTTCAGAAAGAGGGGAGCTACAGAATTCACGGGAAGGGAAGACCCATTGAAAGCTGATGAATGGCTTGAGCACATGGAAAATGTTTTTGAATCTTTGACTTGTACGAGGGCACAACAAGTGGTATTGACAGCCTCAATGTTTAGGGATGTGGTGGATGTTTGGTGGAAGACAATCCGTGATCACATCAAGGCAATGCCTGAAGCGACAATTTGGGACGTCTTCAAGAAGCAATTTAAGAAGAAGTTCATCCCTGAGCATGTCACCTGCAAGAAGAAGGCATAATTCCTCTCTTTGCAGTAGGCACCATGACAGTAGCGGAGTATGTGCATATCTTTAGTCAGCTCTCTTGGTTCGCTGCAGATTTGATTGATACCGAAGGAAAAAGAGTTTAAAGATTTCTCGAGGGATTAAGCCAGCCATTCGGGGACACGCTACGGCCTTTTAGCGCCCAACTGAGTATGATGACACCGTGGACAGGGCCTATGCAGCAGAAGAGATTGAAAGGAGTTTGTTCTTAGGTGAACCAAGGAGGAGTACCCCATCTTCAAGAAGGAGCCAGCAATACTCCAAGAAGCAAAAGGGAGTTGTCAGTAGTCCTTTTAAGCCGATTTGTAATGTGTGTGGGAAGAACCATGAGACTAGCAAGTGTTGGAGAGTGACAGGAGCATGCTATATTTGTGGCTCTATGGGTCATCAAAGATCCGAATGCCCAAGGAGGAGGAGTACAAAACAAGCATCGCAGCAGCAGCAGTCTTCGTAGTCTTCTAGGACCCCACCATCTGCTCCTTCACATCAGCAGACACCCGCAAAGCAAAGCCAAAGGCCATCACGATCAGGACAGAGCCAGCCAAAACAAGGCCAATCGAAGCAAGGGCAATCTAACCAACCTCAATGACAGGGCCGCACATATGCAGTTACTTCAGAGGAGGCAGAAGTAACAGACCATACGGTTGTAGATAAGGTCTCTATCTGTGGCATAGAAGCCAAGGTGTTGTTTGATTCAGGATCATCGCATCCATTCATTTTACCTCAGTTT
Source organism: Sextonia rubra (assembly GCA_037013555.1). Classification (NCBI taxonomy): domain Eukaryota; kingdom Viridiplantae; phylum Streptophyta; class Magnoliopsida; order Laurales; family Lauraceae; genus Sextonia; species Sextonia rubra. Next base: position 15,735,764 of record JASUAD010000008.1, read on the forward strand.
TCTGTTAGAATACAGGAGTTACCAGTACAGTTACCTTATGAGTTGTATGTTTTCACCCCTGTAGACAAGAAGGTGATTTGTGAGGTCTACTACCCTAGTTGTAAGGTTGTGATTGGTGAGATGTCATTTCCAGCGGAACTCATTATGCTACCTATGCATGATTTCGATGTGATCTTAGGCATGGACTGGTTGAATAAGTATATGGCCTGTTTGGATTGTTGCCGTAAGACCGTCACCGTGAGGATTGATGAGGCTAGCCAAGTGTTGTTTTTCAAGGTGAGAAGAAGAGTTCAAATACTAGGATAATTTCTGCACTTCGAGTAGAGAGGCTAATTCGGAGTGGCTGTGAAGGATTCATTGCTTTCATTGTTGAGAAAAGGCCACCACCGAAGTTAAAGGAGATTCCCGTAGTCTGTGAGTTTCCGGATGTGTTTCCAAACGAAGTTCCTGGTCTTCCTCTGGTTAGGGAAGTAGATTTCTCTATAGAACTTGTGCTCGGTACAGCCTCGATTTCTAGAGCCGCGTATAAAATGGTGCCTGCAGAATTACATGAGCTTAAGGTGCAGTTGCAAGATTTATTGGACAAGGGATTTATTTGTCCTAGTACATCGCCATGGGGAGCTCCAGTCCTATTTGTGAAGAAGAAAGATGGCACCTTTAGGATGTGCATTGATTACAGGCAGTTGAACCAGGTGACGATCAAGAACAACTATGCACTGCCTCGAATAGATGAATTGTTTGATCAATTGCAGGGTGCAACATATTTCTCTAAGATTGACTTGAAGTCTGGATATCATCAGTTGCGAGTTAGAGATCAAGATACACCCAAGACAGCTTTCAGAACTAGATATGGGCATTATGAGTTCTTAGTTATGCCGTTTGAGTTAACCAATGCCCCTACCGCATTCATGGCTTTGATGAATAGAATCTTTTCTCCTTATCTTGACCGATTTGTGGTGGTTTTTATTGATGATGTATTGGTATATTCCAAGACCAGAGATGAACATGCTGGGCATTTGAGGACTTCACTTCAGTTATTGAGAGACCACTGATTGAATGCTAAACTGGACAAGTGCGATTTCTAGCTGAGACAAGTTGTTTTCTTAGGACATATTATTTCGAAAGATGGACTTGCAGAAGACCCAGCCAAGATTGAAGCAATAACTAGTTGGCAAAGCCCAAAGACAGTTGCCGAAGTTAGAAGCTTTGTCGGTCATGCAGGTTATTATTGGAGGTTTGTTAAAGATTTCTCTAAGATTGCAGCCCCATTGACTAAATTGACTCGAAAGAACGAACCATTCGTTTGGTCGGATGAATGCGAGTCGAGTTTCCGATTACTTAAGGATAAGTTGATCTCAGCCCCAATTCTGTCTTTACCAAAGGGTAGTGGTGGATTTGTTATTTATACAGATGCTTCCAGGATTGGATTGGGATGTGTGTTGATGCAGAATGGAAAGGTTATAGCATATGGATCTCGACAACTAAGGGAGCACGAGAAGAATTATGCCACCCACGATTTGGAGTTAGCCGCTGTCGTATTTGCTTTGAAGTTATGGAGACATTAATTGTATGGAGAGAGATTTAAGGTTCATAGTGACCATCGCAGCCTTTAGTACTTATTCTCGCAACATGATCTTAATATGAGGCAGTGTTGATGGCTAGAGTTTATAAAGGATTATGACTTTCCGATCAAGTATATTCCGGGAAGGGCAACGTGGTAGCTGACGCTTTGAGTAGGAAGTTGACGCGTGAGATGGTAGCATTATTTGGTGAGTGGACTTTTGTAGAAGAATTTCGAGATTTGGATACAGAAGTAGAACATGTGGATGATAAAGTGATGCTAGTAGCCATGTCTGTCTTTGAACCAACATTGATTCAACGATTAAGGAAAGACAGTTTGAGGACACAAAGTTTGTCAAGATTCGAAAGCACATAACTCTAAGGCCAGCTTTTAAGTTGGTTGATGGTGTGCTATATTTTCAAGATAGATTACGTGTTCCAGCAGTCCAAAAGTTAAAAGAAGCGATCATAGCCGAAGCACATCATTCTAGATATTCTATGCATCCCGGGAGTACTAAGATGTGTCAAAATTTGAATGGCAGGTTTTGGTGGAACAATATGAAGAGAGACATTGTAGGTTTTGTGGCTAGATGTCTTACCTGCCAGTGTGTGAAGGCTGAACATAAGAAGCCTTCCGGTTCGTTACATCTTCTACATATTCCTGAGTGGAAATAGGAGAACATCTTGATGGATTTTGTCTTAGGGCTACCTCGGACGAGTAAACGTCATGATGCTATCTGGGTGATTGTTGACCGATTGACGAAATCAGCCCATTTTATTCCTTTTAGGAAGGGGATGAAGTTTCATGAGATGGCCAAGATATTTATTGATGAGGTTACGCGATTGCATGGCACCCCAGTGTTTATAGTTTCAGACAGGGATAGTAGGTTCGTTTCCTATTTTTGGTGATCTTTTCAGGAATCCATCGGTACCCAGCTCAACTTCAGTACAGCGTACCATCCTCAGACCAATGGACAATCGGAGCGTACGATACAGACTTTGGAGGATATGCTTCGAGCCAGCGTGCTAAACTTTGGAAAGGAGTGAGACGAACACCTCTCTTTGTGTGAATTTGCGTATAATAATAGCTATCACACGATTATCGGAATGGCTCCATTTGAAGCTTTGTATGGACACAAGTGTCGTACACCGGTGTGTTGGGAAGAAGTTGGAGTTAGAAGTTTTCATGGACCTTCTATTTTTGCAGATACAACGGAGAAGGTACGACAAGTTCAAGACCGATTGAAGATCGCAAGGTCTCATCAGAAGAGCTTTGCAGACAATCGTCAAAGACCTCTCGAGTTCCAAGTGGGAGATAGAGTTTTTCTGAAAGTTTCTCCGATGAAAGGTACAATCATATTCGGTCAGAAAGGCAAGCTTGTTCCACGATTTATTGGTCCATTTGAGATCCAAGGTAGAGTTGGAAATTTGGCATATCGGTTAAAGCTACCTCCTCAACTACCCGGAGTCCACAATGTGTTTCACGTATCGATGCTTAGGAAATATCTTCCGGACCCCTCTCACGTTCTTGTGATGGATGACATCCAAGTGGAATCGGACGCGAGCCATGAAGAACGGCCTCTTCGTGTCATTAACACCAAGGATCAAGTGCTTCATACCCGAATGATCAAGTGGGTCAAGATTCTATGGGACCATCATGGACCTGAAGAAGCGACGTGGGAGCTCGAGGAGCAAGTTCGAGAGAAGTATCCAGGCTTTTGCCAGAGGTAAGTTGCATTCGGAGGACCGAATGTTCTTTTAGAGGGGGAGGATGTAAGGTCCCAAACTCTAGATAATGATTTATAGTAATTAAGTTGGTTTTACTATAGTTAGGCTAATTGAGCCCAAATCTCAAGAGTTTTGGGTCATGGATAGGTAGTTGGGTCAGGTTCAAACTTCATTAGGTAGTCCAAGACCTTTTGTATTTAGCATTTTTACGGTTTTACATTATTTATGCATCATATTAGTTGCATTGGGTGAGTCTCATCTTGTGGGACATTTTTCATGTTTGGCCCGATTCCATTCAGATTAATTCTAGCCCATCTAAGCCCAAATGACTCAACCTGAAAATCCATGGAAACAAGAGCGCCTATTCGTAATTCCAAAACTTCCTTCAATTAAAAAAAACCCCCAAACCCAACGATCTCTTCTCCTTCCCCCATTTTTTTGTAGTAGTGCCGGTTCCCTTTTTTCCCTCATCATCTTCTTCTTTTCCTCCATTTTTGTGGTGATTTGAAGCTCTGGGAGTTGTATGCATGAGGGTTTATCATCTTCTTCAACCTTTTCTTCCTCCATTGTTTTTCTTCCTAAGATTTGAAGCACATCTTCTAGATTTGTTCTTGTAGAAGCTTGAGGTAAGGAATCCCATCTCCTTTTTGAGTTATTGAGTGCAATAAGGGTCAAGAGAGTCCATCTATTGGCATGCATGCATCTCATTCTCGTTTTCCTTCATGCATGTGTTAGATTTTTTATTAGAGAGCTTTGTTCTCCATCTAACCAAGGGGCAAATCTATTTGGGTGAAGCACCAAGTTTAAGGCAAGTATAAGGATACATTTTCTTTACATGCATGGCTTTATTTCTTGATTCTTGATGAGATTTGTGATTTTATCCCTTTTTACAGCTCAATGGAAAACGCAAGGATTTGATGGTGTTTTGTGATGATTTTTGGATGAATAAAATGATAATGGTCCTTTAGGGAACCCACACTCGTGGAATGGAAGCTTGTAGGGTGATTTCATTGTAGGTGGAATGGTGTATTGGAAGAGGGAACCCATTAGAAACTGAGCATTCCCGTAACAGAGTGCATCAGGGCCGACCGGTCCGTCCTAAAGCCAGATCGGTCGAATTGCCTCACGGGTAGTCCGACCGGTCGGTCACCCAGCCCGACCGGTCGAATTTCCCTTCTCGATGCGGTCCGACCGGTCGGACCCATACCCGATTGATCGGGTAAACCTGACATGTAACTTTCAGAGAAGTGTTCCAAAATCAATTCTATGCTTGGCTATGGACTTTCTATAGTCTATGGGATAGCCTAATGATGGGTTACTCCTTTAAACCTTAGAAAGAGACTGAGATATCCACCCACACATTGCCATAGGCTGTAGGTTTAACCAAAGACTTTCTAGGACCATAGAACTGGATCCTTTGCTACCCCAAACTAGCCCAACGGTGATTAACATGGAGAAGGAGGAGTGTTGAGCTGTCATTCTTTTTTTTTGGATTCTCCGGTTAGTTTTCAATGTCACATCAGGGGTGTTGGCATAAGATGGAATGTCCTTTATATACATGAGGTAACACCGAGAATGGTAATACTGGGACACCGAACGTCTTATGAATACACCGTATTGAATGACCTTGAAAACCTGGATTATCTAGTATAGGGTTGGCTAGTAATTATCCTTCATAACCCCCCACAATCTAATTGCATTCATATTTATAATAACCTTTACCTCCACATAAGGATTTATATTAGTTGCATTAGTGATGATCAGTTACTTGGTTATGAACCTATGCTTGATATCTTCAACAAGGTTGAGTTACCTTCTCGTATCAGTGTAAATAGATCCGTATATAGTAAGGACAATCAGATTATTTCCGACATGTTTAGAGTCAGCGCCACTTGGCTTATACCCCATGGGAGGTTCAACGGGACCCCATGGGAGTATTCTATCAGTTGCCTACTGCAGTAGTATCAGGAGAGTGAGTCGACGCTCTCGCGGGCAGCTAGTTAGTCCGGGCCCAACCGCTAGTGGTTTCCCAAGGATCAGTTTACTCTCTTTTAGAGAGGAGATAGCAGATGTGGTTGCTATGTTGGTATGATATATTCTTTATTCATGATCGTCTATTCATGCTAACTCATATGCATAAATGCCTAGATTTCGATATTGACCTCTTTTAATTATCATGTCATTTTAATTCAATTGTTACATCATGTTGAGCTCATGTATCCTTATTTTTGATTAACCGTCGTGTTAGCTAGAATTACCATGGTGTTACAGGTACGGAACCCGATGCCAATCCGGCAATCAGCGCGATCCCGGAGGGAACCCCAGTGTTACCTCGGGATGTGAACGAGTGGGACAGGAAGACATCTTTTCGTGATTCTCCTCAACAGAGCGCAACGGGGATCATTTTGGGATTGGACTTAGGGTCATCTTGGCATTGATGTATTGTAATATTATCGTGGATTTTCATGTTTTGTGCATGTAGTTAGGTCTATTAACAGACTTGTTTATATAATGAACTGAAATGAATGCTTTATGGATGTCTATGATATATACCGGTGAAATATCCAGGTTTCCGCTTAATTGCTTTATGTTGATAATACGTGTCACAGGTTTTTTTTCTCTTCATACGTACATGTGGGATCACCCTTGTAACAGTTCGTACGTGTCTAGTCATGACATGAATTGTCACGGGTATGTGTGTCATTCCTTGGAACCCACAACCGAATCCCCAATTCTCGGGTTCGGGGCGTGACAGAATGTCTTTCAATTCATAATGCTCTAAAGCCACTATTTCTTTTGCCAAAGATGAGCTCCTCTTAGGCGATATGAAGCCTACAAGGCTGCTTTATTTCATGGCCTATATCAAAGATATACCTGTTCCGAAAGTTCAGGTTGACCCAGGATCAGCTCTGAACCTTATCACAATTATATCTTTTCAGGAACTTGCTATCCTAGTGAGCAAGCTATCTGCTACAAAGGCTTCTATTCAAGGCTATGATGGGGAAGTCCAAGATTCGATTAGTAACATTCGGATTCGATTCCAATTAGAAGATTTAACCTTAAAAGCCACTTTGCATGTGGTTAAGACTCATGCCTGTTACAACATCTTCTTAGGAAGGCGATGGCTTCATGATTATGCCATAGTACCTTCTACTCTCCATTAATGTCTTAAATATATTGATGATAAGGGTAAAGTGCATCGAGTCTTTGTAGATGAAAAGCCATTCAAAGGAAAGGAAGTCTACTTCATTAATGCATCCATGTATCAGGAAAGGCTTATAAAGTCTAAGCCAATTACAAAAAGATCTCCAGTGGATGATAATCCCGCAAAACCTTTCACTATTTTAGCAAAAAAGAAAGCCTATCTAGGATTTGGCAAAAGATTTGATCCTATTAGAAAGTTGCAGTCCATGAAAAGTCTGCAGTCAAGTGTGTGAACACCAAAGCTCCTTTAGTGATCAAGGTAAAATATGAAATTAAACAATCAGATCAACCTCTTGTCATATCCACGAAGTCATCAAGGACAAAGTAAGCAGGTATTGTCATCCACACAAGCAAGGCACGTAGCCTAGCTATGTATGTAGCGCTTGTTCAGAATGGTAAACCACCTGCTCTAGGACATCAAAAGCTCTCATACCGATAAATGTAGTTTCCTTGGTCAGCAACTCAGATTCTGATCAAGAAAGCAATGATGTACCTCCTTTTACTAAGGGAATGTCACCTATGAGGCCTGGTTCTCCTGTCACTTTCAGTGAGCTCGTACTAACATCACAACAAAAAGGAGAACTATCCTACAGAAATATTGATAGATGGCTCTGTTTGGCCGAAAGATGTGAGAATCTCCTACATTACTCCAAATGGATTCATCTATGCTGGGTAGGTTTCCGGCCAGCCCTCCATGATCATGAGCTCTAAGTGCAAAGCTGCAATGTAGTAATAATACTGGTGAGACCAGGTCGATCTATAGGGAACAATGAACATAAGATGTTTCTAACTTGTATCTGTCCTAAATAAAAATCTAAAACTAGCCTAAAAACTAAAAATTACAACCATCATCTCTACTTTCCAAAATTAAATTAATTATAATAAAAGAAACTTACTAAAAATATCACTCCTACATCTAAAATTTCTTAAAAAAAAAAAAAACTAAGTTACTACAACATAACACATAAGTTAGAACTTCCAATAAAATAAAACTAAAATTAAAAACTTATTAAAAACAAAAAAAATAAATAAATAAATAAACAATGTTAGAAACTACTTAAAACAACATGAAAGAAAACAAAACTTTCCTAAATTAAAAACTAAGTTAGGTTAAGAATCTACACTTTCTAAAAACAATACAATGCAACTAAACAAAGCAACTTTCTAAATTAAGAATGAATTTATCCTAAACTATCATGCATGAGAATCTTTCTAAAAAAAAATATGAAACTAAACTTTCCTAAATTAATCTATGATGTATGAATGCAAACAATGCAATCTAGAGAAAAAATTACTACATGAATGTGAATGATAGGTGACTAGTTTACTGCAGAAATCAGATTTAATGAAGCTTATTTAGTTTATGTTTCAGATCTGAATCTTTTTCTTTTTAATACAGAAATTTAGTTCTTAAAAAGTGATTTAAACAATTCATAAGAACATCACACAATCACTTGAATAATGACCAACTTTCACTATAGTTTCAAAATTGTTTTTGAACTGTTTTCATTAAAATTTAAGTTTTGAATTCTAATTTAAAACAGTTGGAAACATTAAGCAAAACATGTGCAAATTTGATTTAGAGGAAATCATCCAACATGTGACTCAATTGAGAATATTTTCTGCACAAACAAATCTAGATTGTTTTTCAATTCATAATTATGGAATTGTTAAAATTGAAAATCTGATTTTTAAACTTGTCATGATCATCACCATTAAACATGATTGAAAAGTGAAATATGCATGAATCTAATGCAACCTACAGTAGTAAATAATTCAAAAGAAAAACTGTACAAGAGCATAAAGTGTGCAGGAATTTAAAAGTGCATAAATTCAAGATAAAAGTGCAGAAAAAAATGAAAAACTGTAGGAATTTAAATGTAGTATTTGCTAGAATTTAAATGTAGTAGTGCATAAAAATAAATGTAGTATTTGCAAAAAAGTAAATAGAGTAAAGGTAGTAAAGTTATCTTCTCAAAATTTTCTTTCAAACTGGGTTCATGATTTCTTCAAATATGATCCAAGCACAAGAAGCATTAATAAAATATCCACACAAACCATAAGAAAAGAAGAAAAAATTTAAGAAGAACAACATATACTAACATCTAAAAAACCCTTACAAGAGATTGTCAAATAAAATCAAGAACAATATATGCTAGGATGGGGAAAAAAAAAAGAACCTCTTCTAGTTGAAATTCCCAAGAGTGTAGTGTGGCGTTAGGGTTAAGCCTCCTCGAAGACTAGTGTCACAACCCGAGCCCAGAGAATCGGGGGTTAGAGAAAACCTAACCAATGACACACGTACTCTCGTGCATGTCCACCTAGACCCCGTCTAAGCATACACACACAAGGGATCAATCACATGTGCAAACAAGTGTACATAGAAGCTATACGTATCAAGGCATACCACAAGAACAAAACCACAATGGATTACAAAAGCATTAGACTGATGACAAGGACAAATACAAGAACGTATAAAAATATAGAGGGCTCTACACAAAAATCAAAATACAGATATCAATCAAGCCCACGGTACAAAATACAGAAAAAATCCCCAAATGGATCCAAACTCAAATGCAATGGGATAACAAAATGATGCAGACCGCTCTCTAGAGAATGGATCAAGTCCACTCCTCTAGACCGGATGGGGCCTCGCAAGCCTCTCCTGGAGTTGGGTCGACCAACGCAGGATCGGGAGAGGGATCTGAGCCTGCAACACCAATAATAACTCGTAAGTACAACGACTTAGCAAAATATAAGCCACAAGAAGATAACACGAATTGTGTCTATTAATGAGCAAAATTCACAATGCAAGATCCATAGTAATCATGTTCGTATACTAAGCAAATTGTGCAAATGAATAAGCATGCTATCAGAATCATAAACAGATAACAGTCAAAGTGGTTACTACATTGGCCATATTCTCCCTTTCGAGAGCAGTCGGAATGAGAACACCAGCGACCGGGCTAGGGTACGCATGGGTCTCTATTTCCCGGGGTCCGGAGTCCCAGGACAGAACACTCTGCAGAGGCAAACACATAAACTAAACCAAAGTCAACCCCGTCGGGTATCCTGAGGCTGAGGCTCAGTAGTGCCATATAACAATCACAATCAAATCGGATGATGCACCTCAATCAATCATATCACTTACAGATCTCACATATCACAATCTATCATATCATAATAAACGGACAATAGGAAGTGCATCACATATACTGATACTGAATGCGCATAACAATACGAATAACCAATGAAAGGAAGCACTGACGAATGAGTACAGATAACAATAATCACTGACTCAAGTACTTCGCCGGAGCAACGAACGATAGAAACACAGTAATAGAATGGTCCCGCCCCGGCTTCGCTCTGGGGCTACTGCATTTCCCACAGAATCGAGAGGTCCATCGCAGAACACATAAGATGGCATAACCGAAGTCAATATGCTATACAGATCAGATTACTATGACGAATCAAGGACAATTACAAGCCAATCCTAACCTATTTATCCAGTGTTTCTAACCATGCATGTTGATGTAGTTTTAAGTTATCCGATGCACCATTGTCTAGTGTCGCAGTGTATCTGGAATGTGCACCGAAGTCCCTTAAACCAACACCCATGGGGAGGTGCTAAACAACTGGATAACGTGCATGAATGAAACGCAGCCTTCACGATCATTCATGTCATTCAGACATTCCATTGGGCATGTTCAGGTTATCTACATTCAAACATGAAAGTCATATATGGTCTCTCTCTTAAGCCTAGTCTTTTTATTTAGTTCTCAGGGTTTACGGTGTAGCCGTAGGTGACCTTACGGCTTAGCCGTAGGCATCTTACGGCTTAGCCGTAATCTGCACTACGGCGGAGCCGAGGTTCCCCAAATTGTTCATCCGCATTTACGGCTCAACCGTAATTTACTCTACGGCGCAGCCGTATCCTGGTCCATGGCTTAGCCGTAGCATAATGTATGGCTTAGATCATGCTGGGCCGTAGAAGAGTAGTAACTTGCCAACTCTCAGTTATTTCAGATGTCACCCTGTATTGTTCTAAGGTTAGGGTCACGGCTGGGTCTCGGCTTAGCCGTAAGACATTTCACAGCTCAACCGTAGCACATTTCACGGTTTAGTCGTGAGTGCACTGAATCCATTTCCTGAAACAGTTGCAGACATACAGAAAGCTAACTTTTCGACTGAAAACAGAAAGATAACAGTAAAACTGACTCAATAGGGCTGTCTAACACTGATGCATACAATAAAGAGTAAGAATACAAACAATCAAAACAATACCAATCAGTGTTCATGCTACTTGTGCTTATACTTGCCTCACAGATGGAAATCACACACACTATGGTCGTTGCTTTGGCTCAATGCACTGGAAACACACACAAATTGACTCCCTTCTTCCTTCCTCACGAAACAGAAACGAAAGAAAGAGAAGAGCTAAACGAGGGAGAGAGAGAGAGACAAGCAGAGAACGATCGAGAGAGAGGTTAGGTAAGATATTTATAAGATAAAAGGAATTCAAATTACAAACAAGTCCAAACACTTATACAATTTCCAGTTTGAGTCAACTGACGATCCAACGAGAGCAAACGAAATCATTCGGATCCCAGACAGTTACGAAAATCGACAAGCTCAACGAAATACACGCGTTGACATCAAAAAGAAGCAAAACTGACAAGGTCAAACAAAAGCCAAAATTACGAAAAAGGGCTCGAACTATCTAAACCAGGTCAAACTAAACCCAAACTACCTATCCATGACTCAAAACTAAAGAAAAGCAAAATCAAAACACACTTAACAACAAAAGCACACGCAATTACCCACTAAGTAGGATCAAATTGGGTCGGAGTGTTATATCCTCCCCCACTTAGACATCATTCCGTCCTCGAACACATAGCTGAGCGAAAAGATAAGGATACTGACGCGCCATCTGATCTTCTAATTCCCACGTGGCTTCATCAGGTCCATGATGTTCCCAGAGCACCTTGACCCATCGAATCGTTCTCGTGCGCAAAATCTGTTCTCTGGTCCCAACAATACGGAGCGGACGCTCAGCATATGACGCATTCGGTTGCATCTGTATATCGTTGTAGCGAATCACATGCGTCGGGTCTCGAACATACTTGCGAAGCATTGACACATGGAAGACATCATGTACTCCAGAAAACTCCACTGGAAGAATCAATCTATATGCCAAATCTCCAATTCTGCTCTTGATCTCAAATGGACTCACATATCTTGGCGCTAACTTGCCTTTTTAACCGAACTGTACTGTACCTTTCATCGGTGAGACCTTCAGAAATACCCAATCACCAACTTGAAATGCTAATGTTCTTCTTCTCGTATCTGCATAGCTCTGAAGGTCTCGATCGGGCAATCTTCAAATTGTCAATGACCTTCTGAACTTTCTCTGTCCTCTCAGCAATGATCATCGGTCCGTGGAAACTCCTTGTTCTAACTTCTTCCCAACAAACAGGGCTTCTGCATTTATGTCCATACAAAGCCTTATATGGTGTCATACCAATACTCTCGTGGAAGCTATTATTATACGCGAACTCGCACAACGAAAGATGCAGATCCCATTCTTTCTTAAAATTCAGTACACTGGCCTGTAACATGTCTTCGAGCGTCTGAATAGTTTGTTCTGACTGTCCATCAATCTGCGGATGATACGCCGTACTGAAACTCAACTTTGTTCCCATGGCTTCCTGAAATGCTCTCCAAAACGAAGAAATAAAGCTGCTATCTCGATCAGATACAATTGATACAGGCGTACCATGTAGTCTAACAATCTCATCAACGAACTTCTTCGCCATCTCGGAAAATGTCATGCCTTTCTTGAATGGAAGAAAATGGGCTATCTTCGTTAATCTGTCCACGATCACCCAAATGGCACTATTCTTCTTGCTCGTCAGGGGTAGGCCTGAAACAAAGTCCATCGTAATGTGCTCCAATTTCCATTGGCAAATATGTAAAGGATGTAAAGAACCTGGAGGCCTCTGATGGTCAGCTTTCACCTTCTGGCACGTCAGACATCTGGCAACAAACCCAGCAATTTTCCTCTTCATATTATTCCACCAGAATATGTCCTTGAGAGCTCGGTACATCTTCGTACTTCCAGGGTGCATCGAATAACGAGCATGGTGTGCTTCGGTCATCAGGCTCTCTTTCAAAGTATCTACTGCTGGCACACATAACCTGCTCCTGAAATACAAAGCATCACCCTCCAAGCAAAAGTCTGGTCGTTCCGCAATGTTATCCTGAATTCGCCTCAACATTGCATCCTCAAACTGCTGGTCTTTAATGCGCTGAATGATGTCAGGCTGAAAACTCACTGTACTAGCAAGTGTCAAACAGTTCTCCACCAATCTCACTTCCACTGGCTGATCATATCGCACAAAGTAAAGGCTATCAAAAGCCTGGAGAATCTTCGATTTCCTACTCAAGGCATCTGCAACAACGTTGCCTTTTCCTGGATGATATTTGACGGGGAAGTCATAGTCTTTAATCAACTCAAGCCACCTTCACTGTCTCATATTTAACTCAGACTGCGTGAAGAGATACTGTAAACTGTGATGATCTGAGTGTACTTCAAATTTCACGCCATACAAATAATGTCTCCACATCTTCAAGGCAAAAACGATGGCTACTAACTCCAAATCATGCGTGGCATAATTCTTCTCATGCTCCCTGAGTTGCCTCGAGCCATAGGCAATCACTTTGCCATGTTGCATCAAAACACATCCCAAACCGACTCGAGAAGCATCGGAGTAGATCATAAATCCTTCACTCCCATCTGGTAATATCAAGACTGGAGCTGAAGTAAGCTTCTCCTTCAACATACAGAAATGGTGCCCACATTCGTCCGTCCAAAGAAAAGGAACATTCTTCCTGGTCAATCTAGTCAACGGTTCCGAAATCTTAGCAAAATCTTGAATAAATCGACGATAGTATCCCGCAAGTCCAAGAAAACTCTGTATCTCCATCATAGTCTTTGGGCTGGGCCAATTCACCACTGCCTCCACTTTCTTCTGATCAACTGCCAACCCATCTCGTGAAATGGTATGACTAAGAAAAGTTACCTACTCGAGCCAAAAATCACACTTCGACAATTTGGCGTATAAGCGATGCTCTTTCAACAACTGCAAGGCTCGACGTAGATGATCCACATGCTCTTCTGGGGTCTTCGAATACACCAGAAAATCATCAATAAAGACCACCACAAATCGATCCAGGAAAGGAGCAAAGATCCTGTTCATCATGGCCATAAAGGCAGCAGGTGCATTGGTTAATCCAAATGGCATCACAAAGAACTCAAAATGTCCATACCGTGTCCTGAAAGCAGTCTTCGCAATATCTTCTTCCTTCACCCGAAGTTGATAATACCCCGATCTTAAATCAATCTTAGAAAAGTAGGCGGCACCTTGAAGTTGGTCAAACAACTCATCAATACGCGGCAGAGGATATTTATTCTTGATAGTGACTTTATTAAACTGCCGGTAATCAATGCACATCTGCAATGTACCGTTCTTCTTCTTCACAAGCAGCACTGGAGCTCCCCACGGTGACATACTCGGCCGAATGAAACCCTTCTTCACAAGATCTTGCAATTGCGTCTTCAATTCGAGTAGTTCTGCGGGGGCCATACGATAAGGAGCTAAACTAATGGGTGCTGTACCGGGCACTAGATCAATCACGAATTCCACGTCTCTAACAAGGGGTAACTCGGGTACTTCCTCCGGAAATACATCCGGGAACTCACGTACTACTGGAATGTCGCCCACCTGCTTCACCTCCTTCTTCTTCTCCGAGACGAAAGTGAGGAAACCTACGCACCCTTTTCGTATCAAACGATCCGCCTTGCATGTGGAAATGACACGCCTCGGGCATTTCTCCTGATTGCCCTCGAAACGAAACCCCTTCTCGAAATCGAAGTAAATCGTCCTATTGTAACAGTTAACACAGGCACGATACCGCGCTAGCCAGTCCATTCCAAGGATAACATCAAAATCCAATATAGACCACAAGATCAAATCAACTGGTAATTGGCGACCTTCAATCAACACGTCGCACTGAGGGTAGTACACACTACACTCCATTCTCTTGCCCACAGGAGTGGACACCACCAACAAGTATGGTAGCGGCTGAGGGGGTTGCGGTAACTGTTCAGCAAAATGAGGTGCAACAAACGAACGCGTAGACCCCGAATCAAATAGTGCATGTGCTTCAGCTTGGGCAATAAGAACTTTACCTTCCACCACGTTCGCATCTTCTGCATTATCATGGGAGGCTGCGTATACGCGAACAGTCTGACACTGCGGCTTCTGGCTTTGGCGAGACGGCTGGGGGCTATTCGAAGCTGCAGAACTCATAGACTTGGATGACCCCATAAACCTCGATGACTGGAAGGTCCTGGCTTTCGGGCACTGAGCTATCTTATGCTCCATGGATCCATAACTTAAACAAGCTCCGAACTTCTTCCAACATTTATCTGTCGGATGTCCCAGTCCGTAAAACTCGCATTTGATCCCAGAGAAACTCGAAGTTCCTTGCTTCCCTTTCCATCTCTTCTGGATCTGTCCCTTGGACCCCACTGGTGCACTCCTCTTGAAGTCCATAGCTCTCTCTGCTAGGTGGTTAGCTTCCGCAGCATGTGCTCTATCGACCGCATCATCGAAAGTAGCTGGTCTTTGGAAGGCGATTACGAAATTCGCGTATCTAGGATGCAGACCAATAATGAAATGATTCACCTTCTTCTCCTCAGTATTGATCATGTCCTCAGCAAAATGGGACAACTGGATGAACCGGTGAATATACTCCGAGACGGTCAGCTACTGCTGCTATAAGGCCAGAAACTTAACCTCCTTCACACGCGGACATGAGCAGGGATAAACTTCCTCCTGAACTATTTCTGGAATGTCTCCCACACCGTTTCACTAGGCATGGTCAGATAGGCCTCACTAACACTCTTCCACCAAGTCTTTGCCACCTCTTGAAACATCGATGCCGTAAGCATAACCTTCTGCCGGTCATCACAGACAATGGTAGAGAAGAGATCCCCGGTATGCTCTAGCCACTGATCAGCCTTCAACGCATCTTCATTGCCGTAGAATTCTGTGGCTCCACGTTTCTTGAATTTATCGTACAACGCATTTGGATCACTCTCCTTAGGCTGAAAAACCACTTGCTGCTCTACATGCGGCTGAACTAACGCTTGACTCTGTCGGTCCACCAGAGAAACGACCTGTGCTTGCAAGGAATGAATCGCCTGCAGCATTGTCAAGAAACGCTCATCAAAATTCGCAGGTTGCTGTGCAGCGGCTGATCCACTCTCATTATCTCCCTGGTTGTTGTTGTGTGTACTAGATCCAGATGCCATAGCCTGTAAGACACAAAAGTCAATCTGCTACCACACTAGGTAACTCACACAGACCCCTAAGAAAAAGGACCAAACACAACAGTCAACGAATTGACTACGTAATCTCACCACGTCCTGTATGCCTACATGCTTAAGAACTAAGATAGAGACAATGCTCTGATAGAGACAATGCTCTGATACCATACAATACGTATGTCACAACCCGAGCCCAGAGAATCGGGGGTTAGAGAAAACCTAACCAATGACACACGTACTCCCGTGCATGTCCACCTAGACCTCGTCTAAGCATACACACACAAGGGATCAATCACACGTGCAAACAAGTGTACGCAGAAGCTGTACGTATCAAGCAATACCAAAAGAACAAAACCATAATGGATTACAAAAGCATTAGACTGATGCCAAGAACAAATACAAGAACGTATAACAATATAGAGGGCTCTACACAAAAATCAAAATACAGATATCAATCAAGCCCACGGTACAAAATACAGAAAAAACCCCCAAATGGATCCAAACTCAAATGCAATGGGATAACAAAATGATGCAGACCACTCTCTATAGAATGGATCAAGTCCACTCCTCTAGACCGGATGGGGCCTCGCGAGCCTCTCCTGGAGTCGGGTCGACCAGCGCAGGGTTGGGAGAGGGATCTGAACCTGCAACACCAATAACAACTTGTAAGTACAACGACTTAGCAAAATATAAGCCACAAGAAGATAACACGAATTGTGTCTATTAATGAGCAAAAGTCACAATGCAAGATCCATAGTAAGCATGTTCGTATACTAAGCAAATTGTGCAAATGAATAAGCATGCTATCAGAATCATAAACAGATAACAGTCAAAGTGGCTACTACATTGGCCATATTCTCCCTTTCGAGAGCAGTCGGAATGAGAACACCAATGACCGGGCTAGGGTACACATGGGTCTCTATTTCCAGGGGTCCGGAGTCCCAGGACAGAACACTCTGCAGAGGCAAACACATAAATTAAACCAAAGTCAACCCCGTCGGGTATCCTGAGGCTGAGGCTCAGTAGTGCCATATAACAATCACAATCAAATCGGATGATGCACTTCAATCAATCATATCACATACAGATCTCACATATCACAATCTATCATATCATAATAAACGGATAATAGGAAGTGCATCACATATACTGATACTGAATGCGCATAACAATACGAATAACCAATGAAAGGAAGCACTGACAAATGAGTACAGATAACAATAATCACTGACTCAAGTACTCTGCCGGAGCAACGAACGATAGAAACACAGTAATAG
This sequence comes from Sextonia rubra, assembly GCA_037013555.1. Taxonomy (NCBI): domain Eukaryota; kingdom Viridiplantae; phylum Streptophyta; class Magnoliopsida; order Laurales; family Lauraceae; genus Sextonia; species Sextonia rubra. Next base: position 15,752,927 of record JASUAD010000008.1, read on the forward strand.
AATGGTCCCGCCCGGGCTTCGCTCTGGGGCTGCTGCATTTCCCACAGAATCGAGAGGTCTAGCGCAGAACACATAAGATGGCATAACCGAAGTCAATATGCTATACAGATCAGATTACTTTGACGAATCAAGGACAATTACAAGCTAATCCTAACCTATTTATCCAGTGTTTCTAACCGTGCATGTTGATGTAGTTTTAAGTTATCCGATGCACTATTGTCTAGTGTTACAGTGTATTTGGAATGTGCATCGAAGTCCCTTAAACCAACACCCATGGGGAGGTGCTAAACAACTGGATAACGTGCATGAATGAAACGCAGCCCTCACGATCATTCATGTCATTCAGACATTCCATTGGGCATATTCAGGTTATCTACATTATAACATGAAAGTCATATACGGTCTCTCTCTTAAGCCTAGTCTTTTTATTTAGTTCTCAGGGTTTACGGTGTAGCTGTAGGTGACCTTACCGCTTAGCCGTAGGCATCTTACGGCTTAGCCGTAATCTGCACTACGGCGGAGCCGAGGTTCCCCAAATTGTTCATCCGCATTTACGGCTCAACCGTAATTTACTCTACGGCGCAGCCGTATCCTGGTCCATGGCTTAGTCGTAGCACAATGTATGGCTTAGATCATGCGGGGCCGTAGAATAGTAGCAACTTGCCAACTCTCAGTTATTTCAGATGTCACCCTGTATTGTTCTAAGGTTAGGGTCACGGCTGGGTCTCGGCTTAGCCGTAAGACATTTCACGGCTCAGCCGTAGCACATTTCATGGTTTAGTCGTGAGTGCACTGAATCCATTTCCTGAAACAGTTGCAGACATACAGAAAGCTAACTTTTCAACTGAAAACAGAAAGATAACAGCAAAACTGACTCAATAGGGCTATCTAACACTGATGCATACAATAAAGAGTAAGAATACAAATAATCAAAACAATACCAATCAGTGTTCATGTTACTTGTGCTTATACTTGCCTCACAGACGGAAATTACACACACTACGGTCGTTGCTTTGGCTCAATCCACTGGAAACACACACAAAGTGACTCCCTTCTTCCTTCCTCACGAAACAGAAATGAAAGAAAGAGAAGAGCTGAACGAGGGAAAGATAGACAAGCAGAGAATGATCGAGAGAGAGGTTAGGTAAGATATTTATAAGATAAAAGGAATTCAAATTACAAACAAGTCCAAACACTTATACAATTTCCAGTTTGAGTCAACTGACGATCCAACGAGAGCAAACGAAATCATTCGGATCCAAGACAGTTACGAAGATCGACAAGCTCAACGAAATACACGCGTTGACATAAAAAAAAAAGCAAAACTGACAAGGTCAAATAAAAGCCAAAAATTACGAAAAAGGGCTCGAACTATCTAAATCAGGTCAAACTCAACCCAAACTACCTATCCATGACTCAAAACTAAAGAAAAGCAAAATCAAAACACACTTAACAACAAAAGCACGCGCAATTACCCACTAAGTAGGATCAAATCGGGTCGGAGTGTTACAACTAGGATGAAGGGAGAGAAAGATGAAGAAGATGAAGTGTAGAGATCTAGAGAAGGAGCTCTTTTCCATGTATAGTATGGGAGAGGGGTGCCCTATTTTTACCTTTTTTTCTTCTACTCTTTTTCAAAGAAGGTCTCATATGTGGCTTTTCTTCTTTTGGTAAGTCCTTTTCTTGGCCAACAAGTCTTCTCAATTTGAGATGAGATAAGATTCCTTTTCTTGCTGGAATTTTAAGTGTATTCATCTTTCTTAGTTAACACTTGCCAAAGGATAGGGTCTACCTTTGATGAGACAATTTCAATCCCGAATACAAAAATTATAGCCATCTTCTTGGGGTCATAACTTTATTATTTTAACTCCAATTGGTGCAATCTTGGATTCTACGGATATCTACACAAAAAGACCTTTCCAACGGTAGGTAGATTGTCTAAATCCGATACTTAATTTAAGAGTTATAACCATTTTAATGTATGCTGTCCAAAGAGAAACGTGATTGATTTTCTATTTTTGAATTCTCCTTCTTTGACTTTTCTTTCCTTGAATTCTCTTCACCATGGCTTTCTTTTTTAATATTTATTTTGAATTCTTACAACAATTAGAGAGTGGGACCCATTTCTTGAGCATTCCACAAGTGTGTCCCCACACATGTGAATATGTGTATGGGACCATGAAGCAAACTTTGCAAATTTTTCTTCATTCTTTTTTTTCCCTTTAATTCTTTTCTCCTTTCTTTTGACAATCATTTTTTTGCCTCAATTCTTTGAAAATGGGACCCATAGTATCAATTTCCTACAAAACAAATGTGAATTCATGTTAAAGGATAATTTTAACCATAATATCACAAATGCATGAATGTGGGCTTATCTCTCATAAAATGACAATGAAAATGTACACCATTTTTCATAATTTTATATGAATGAACTAATGGTGATGAAAATTCAATTTATTTCATGAGAATATAAATTTTCACAAAACTTTCCAAAAATGGTAGGTTTCATGAATGTAAGCAAAAAGTGTGATTTTTACGTAAATTATATAGAAATGCACTATAATAAGTTTAAAATGCTTAAAACCAATATATCACACTAAATGAGGTTTTTCTTGTCTCAATAAGTCCTTAAAATAGGTCAAAATGTGTATGAAAATATGCATTTTTAAATTCTCATCACTCCGCAGTTTGACTATGGCAATAGAGTTTCAAATCTTTGATAAGATGTCCCAAATTGTTTCATCTCTCGAAGTAGCACTTTATCGTTTGAGTGGGAGGTCTAAATGGACACGCCCAGTGTATGTTGTTTCAATAATCATAGATTCAGATTCTGAGTCGGACTCTGATGACGCTGAAAAGATGGATACCTCTATCACTCTATAGTAGACTGGGATCCTCCATTTTTGCCATGGCCCACGCTATCTCATATTTATGATTTTGAAGGTTCTTGTTTCTTAGTACCTCCATTCAAGTAATACAATCATCCAATCATTTTTCATCGAGCTGAAGATGCTTTTCCTTCAAATCATATCGACAAAATCACTAACGATGGGAAAATACGACTTGACATCTACAATCCCATGGTCTGCAATAAGATGAAGAACATGGGGTACAATCTCAAGAAGCCCACAGGCCTTGGATTGAGCGCAATTGGGGTATAGATTCCTTTGGACATCTTCACTCCATAAATGAAGGAAGATCTCGAAAGGGGATGCAGAATTGAACAGTTACGACATTGCAAATGATACATTCCTTACAGCAACATTCATAAGTTAAATCAAGATTTTAGAGCAGGATTTGTAGTTTTCACCGAAGGGTATGACTCAGATGACTCTTATGAAATTGTTGTATTTCAAGATCCTGTTGATTGGGCCACTTTTCAGCATCCTGAGAGGGCAAGTGATGATGATGACACTATGTCACAAATTACTGAATATTGGTCACCTGAACTTAATGAAGAAATAAACCCATCCAAACATGTTCGTCGGGAATACTTAGCCCTTGATGTAAAAACTAAAGAACCTAAAAAATTAAACCCATGGAAATGGATCAGGCCATGGCTTAAACCCCCAAATGAAACTCCAAAAGATTTCATGGAGTTGGAAACTTCCAAAAATGCTGTGGAAGCGCCTCCTCCCAAACCTCCAACTGAGGAACAAGTGCAAGAAATAAACTTGAGAACCCTAAAAAAGTCCCGACCTACCTTTATAAGTTCTTAAATCAAAGGAAAAGAATTTGATGTATATGTGAGTTTCTTGCGAGAGTTCATAAATAGCTTTCTATGGACCTACACAGAAATGCCAGGTCTAAATCCAGAGATTTCCGTGCACAAATTGAACATAACAGATGATGCTAAACTTGTAAAGCACGATCAAAGGAGGACAAAACCTGAAATCATGGATAAAATAGAAAAAGAAGTTTAGAAGCTCAGAGATGTTCGCTTCATCCGTGAGGAGCAACACCCTAACTGGTTGGCCAATATAGTGCCAGTTACTAGAAAGAATGGGCAAATCAAAGTCTGCATCAACTTCAGAGATCTAAATAAAGTTTGTCCTAAGGACGCTTTCCCATTGCCCATACCAGAAATTATGATTGACAATATTTTCGGATATGAAAGGATGTCATTTATGGATGGGTTCTTAGGATATAATCAAATTAAAATGTTCAAGGAGGATAAGAAGCACACTTCTTTCAGAACTTCCTTTAGTATATATTGCTATACCGTCATGCCTTTCGGTCTTAAAAATATCGGAGCCACATACCAAAGGGCAATGATGAAAATCTTCAAAGACATCCAACATAAGTCTATTAAATGCTACGTCGACGACTTGGCAGTCAAGAGCAAGTATAAATCAGATCATCTAGCTGATCTTTGCATAGTTTTCGAAAGGTTGCGGAAATTCAACCTTCGGATGAATCCTTTGAAGTGTTTTTTTTAGTCTCTTCTGGGAAGCTTTTAGGATTTGTGGTTTGAAAAGGTGGCATCGACCTAGATTCAGTTAAATTCAAAGCCATAATAGAGATGCCCTCTCCAAGAACTCTCAAAGAACTGAATGGATTGCAAGGCAGACTTGCTTATATCCGCCAGTTCATTTAAACTTATCCAAAAAATATAGACCATTCTCCATATTGATGAAGAAAGGAGTAGACTTTGTATGGGATAAAACTTGTGAAGATGCTTTTTAAGATATCAAACGGTATCTCACAAACCCACCAATTCTTTCAGCTCCAATGGCAAACCATTCATTCTCTATACTTGAGCTCTTGATCACTCTCTGGGGGCATTATTAGCTCAAAAGAATGATGAAGGCAAAGAGTTGGCTCTTTATTATTTGTCAAGAATGCTAATTGGCATTGAACACAATTATCATCCAGTAGAAAAAGAATGTCTTGCATTAATGTTCGCAATACAAAAACTACGTCACTACATCCTATCCAATGTGATGTACTTAGTTTCTAACATTAACCCATTGAAGACATTGGTGACAAAAGTCGAAGCATTGAGTGATCAGTTGGCTAAATGGTCCATTCTTCTCTCTCAATACGATATCAGATATACCCCTGTAAAAGCTATAAAAGGATAGGCCCTTGCTGATTTTCTGGCAAAACATCCACTCTCAGAAGATTCTGAATTCATAGACAATCTCCTTGATGAGTCAATCTTCTTCATTGAACAAATATGGAAACCCACCATTGATCCAGACTTACATTGAATCATGCATTTTGATAGAGCTTCTAGAACTAATGAGCGAGGGAGCCAATTTCAGGAGTTAGAATTATTTTCTGCAGTCTAGAAAGATTCTATTTTCCTCACTCTTTCTCATTAATCAAACCATGTTCAAACAATGTAGCAGAATACACCACATTGATTATGGGTCTTTAGTTAGCCCTAGAATCAGGCATTAATATGCTTAGTGTCTACGGAGATTCACAACTCGTGATTAAACAGATGAATCTCGAGTATGAAGTGAAGAAACCCGACTTGGTTCCCTTCTTCAACAAAGCTTGTGAACTCAAAGAGAGATTTAGTCTAATTGAGATTCACCATATTCCGAGACTTCAGAATGTCAAAGCAGATGTACTAACAAGTTTGGCAGCCTCAATGTTGATCCTTGAAAACGACAAAATGGTGTTGGAAGTAGTCGAAAGAAGACTTCTACCTCCACTCGACACCCATAAAACAGTTGCAAATTGCTTCAATGTAATTAATAATTAGATTTCATCTTTCCAAAATTTGTTCAGAGATTAGAAAGATTCTTTTATTGATTACATTCGTTATCAAGTGCTTCCGGAGAATACTAAAGATAGAACTAGTATTCAAAGACGAGCTCTAAAATTCCATTTCTATTTGCCTTCAAAGATTCTTTATCGCAAATCATATGATGGAATTCATCTTCGTTTCTTATCACCAAAAGAAGCGGAACAAGTCCTCAAAGAAGTTCATTCTGGCTTATGTGGTGCACACTAGGCTGAGCCAAAGCTTTATGATCAAATTTGAAGGTTAAGCTACTATTGGCCTACTATGGTGTTTGATGCCATCAATTTTGCCAAAAGATGTAATGAATGCGAAGTTCATGGCGATTACATTCATCAACCTCTTGAATATCTACGTCTTACATCAACCTCTTGGTCGTTCGAGTCTTGGGGAATGGACATAGTTGGGAAAATCAGCCCACCATCAAAATATGGTCATCAAGGCCTTAAGCTCAAGAACCAGGTTTTTTCTTCATTTGACAAGCCAACATCTCGACCACCCTCTCCGACTTTGTCAATCGATAGTTCCACAGTGTTTCTCATGCGAGTTGTAACTTCAATGTTGGGTATAGCAGCGTGAGAAGCAACATAAATGTTGAAGTTGTGTAAATGCTGGTGTAAGTCAGTCATGGAATAGGTATTAATCAAACAACTACCGCCTATTAGACCCTCTATGAAGATACTTCCTGGTGCACCGCTATGTGAATGAATACTTTTGCAATGATATGTGAACCAGATGTATAGCAGATACTCAGCATAATATCGGTTGAAAGGCTTTCCCTCTCTAACAGTAAAACTGAATAGCTTCAACTCAGTCAGCATATATGATACAAAAGCGGGACCCAAGGCGAGGCTATGTCCAAAGGCCATTCTGAGCGCTTGATATATACAACCAGCCTGAAGTCACTTCCAGAACTTGGAAAAAGAACTTCAGACAACCATGCCGTCAAGAATGTGGCAAGCCAACACTTCCTTTTCAAGTCCGGGTACTTGGCAAAAATGTATGGCTGAAAGTCCGAATCTGCATGATAAACAATTGTCGGGTCCTTCTCGGGGTCCTCATTGGGGAACACCTCTTTCCATTTAAAGTATCCGCCCTGATTTACGAAGAAAGGATTAGTAATGCTCTTCACTTGACGCATCCATTGGATGACTTTTCCTTGACTACGGCCAGCTGTTTGAATTGAATCTTCAAGCGCAAATAGGAGATAATATACAGCTTGGAATTCATCGTCCATAGTAGCTAATTCTTCGTCGGGTACGATGGTTTCATCATAGATCTGACCATATGGTGCCAAACAAAAATCTTCTTTATTTCCCATAAGGAAAATCCTATCTCCATATTCGGAGTAATCAAGGTACTAGTTGCTGGGCAGAACAATTCTAGAATGGCCCTATAGATGCTTTTGTTCTTGCATGGGACTTTCTGTGTGGTGGCATTTACAGCATCAAAAATTCCAATCGTTTTCAAATCTTCTGCATAATGATGTTTAATTGCAATCACCCAACCCTGTTAATCCCTAATGCAGTTAAACCAACCACGGGACTGATGTCTTTTACCGAGCCAGGCGCTCCCATCCCCTATGTGGATACCAAACCCAATTGTCCTAAGTTGTGAAATCACAGTGCCCACTTCAAGATTCAAAGTGCATGGTTCTATGGCCTCTACTTCAGACCTTAGGTACTTTGTGAAATAAGATGGAAGCTGACCTTGAATTTACCAGATTTAAAATGGACGTGGTGCTTTATCCACAAAAATAGATCATTCCTTACCAGGATCGTTGGAGCCAATGACATTATTGTTGGATACCACCAGACAGACCGAACAATGGTTAGTTCACGAGAAATACCCGCTGAGTTTACATAGTGGTATTGAACATTGTTAACAAGCTGCTTTACATTCTTCTTTGTGGCATCTCCAAATATATAACATGGTTTTTCAAAGCTCACCTTGTCATCATTCTCCCAATCGGTGTTATTCGCCAAACACCAGTATGTGTACCAGTTCCTTCGTGATAGAGCCTTGGTTCTTTGACTTTGCAAGTTAACCTCAAATACTTTATTTGGATTTTTCGGATTGGAGTCACTTGCAGTTTTACCTTTACATGACTTTTCGATGCCCCAACAGTTGCAGTTATAGGTGCATTGCCTTTTCTATCTGCAAAACAAACAAATGAGAAGGAAAATATCAGCAACAATGGTATGGAATTCTATTAAAATTTTTGCAGCATCTCCCTTTAACAAAAGGTCAGAAGGAGAAAATAATACTCAATTATGAGACTAAGAATTGGCATCAAGGAACACTTAAGTCCCAGAACTGAGGCTCTCGATCCGAACAGGTGCTCGAGCACCTTAAGACCTTTTAGGGGGCAATGGATTCGTATTCGAGCACGAAAATTGTAGTATCCAATGCTAGAAATGCATGCACAATACAAGCAATGCATGACAGTAGTTATATACAACATATAAAGCATAAACAAGCTTAAACATGTATGAAAGAACATCATTTGAAAGTGTATGGCATGTTTTCAAGAAGATCAACAAAGAGTAATATCAATTTTAAAGTATTGGAAACAAAAGTAAATGCTGTTGGTCTATTGGCAATTACTCGGCCATTCCCCGAGTTTTATTAGACTTACTTGCAACTATTGGAGATTGTTTCACTCTCCACATTCAAACTCGAAGCTGGCTAAAGGGTTTTCACATTCCCAAGACAATATTTATCACAAATTTTAGCAAACAAAATCCTGGGTGGTGATTTGCTATGTTGGGACCATTAAACATTCTTATGGAATCAACAACGCACTATTTTCAGTGTGTGTAGAGCTAATGAAGGAAATATTGCTCTACAAAGTTAATTTTAAACCAAAGATCATCAACTATCATTAACGATTGGAAGGTGATATTGTATCTGTTGCCCTCCCACAAAGACGTCGACATCATTCAAAACTGACTCAAATGATACATATCGGGTCGGCATTGGAAAAGGCAAGGAAGGGTGAATCAATCTCGAAAGTTGTAGTAGAAAAAGACAATGTAAAATGTCTTATTCAAAGCTACATTCAACTACGCGATCGACAATTTATCAGCCTTGGAAGTTGTAGTAGAGAAAGACAATGTAAAACGTCTCATTCAAAGCTACATTCAACCATGCAATCAGCAGTTCATCAGCCTTGGAAGTTGTAATAGGGAAAGACAATGTAAAACATCTCATTCAAGGCTACATTCAACCACATGATCCACAATTCATTAGCCTTGGAAGTTATAGTAGAGAAAGACAATATAAAACAACAGTTTATTCAAAGCTACATTTCACTACTCGACCGGAGGATCATCCTATTTTCTTCGGTTTCTTTTATTGACTGCTTATATCTAGGGTGATTTATACTTCTCATGTGTATTGAGACCTAAGGGGAGTAACCTTCTCATCAAAGGCAATGCACCTTGTGGCAACTAGGTTATTTTCATCGGTTTCTTTCATTGACCGCTCATATCCGGGGTGATTTATACTTCTCATGTTTATTGAGACCTAAGGGGAGTAAACTTCTCATCAAAAGCAAAAAGAATACCCCTTGTGGCTATTCAGTTTGATGAATCATGAAACAATTCCTATAGAAACCATGGTGGTTAAGTTTGTATTGTGTCATGCTGGTGACCGAACAAACTACCACAATCCAATCCCCTATAATTCCCATAACGGCTATGATGGTTCTACTTGTGTATGCCAAAGATCAAGTGGATGTCACTTCTCAACCCCCTACATTTCCCACAAATCACAAAAAGCCAAGTGTGTGTGACTTTGTCAGTAAAATAGATGGGTATGACTTCACCAAGTCTAATAGTGAGAGGGGAAGTCTAACGTTCAATCAAAGGTATTCATCCCCCTAGATGGAGCTTATTCACTTCAAATCTCTTGAAGAGTGGATATCCACAATCCTTTTGAAACCCAAGGTCTCTGTGCTATCCCTAATGCATATCCATAATCCTTTGCACCTCATGCAAACAAAAAGTGAGGCAAACAAAGATAGAGAAAAGGGTCTTGGCCGTGACCGTGAACCTCCATTATTAGTGATGGCAGTGGCAGTAGCCATACTCACTATTTGGATATGAAGAATAAACTCTATCACATTGTGTACAAAGAGTGAAGGTCAGAGCACCATCATGCATGCATCAAAAAGGATTCATCAAATCAAATATCAGAACAAAAAAAAAAAGGATGAAAAGAAGACATATGCAATGGCCGTCACTATGAGTCTATTACTATGGGATTAGTTAAGGCATCAGTGGTTGTGACCAAGACTGTATTTAGACAGTGCCAATCCCTGAGCAAACAAACAGCATTACAACCAAAGCTAGCTAGAAGTATATATATATATATATATATATTTATATATATAAGGGGAGGAGGAATTGCTTAAGACAGTGACTGTGGTCCCTCACGGCCACTATTGGTTGTGACTATGAGACTTGCCTAGGATAATGTTTCAACATGGAATATCTCCATCAATTTACAACTCCAATTCATGAAGAAAGTCACAATAGAACTCTCACAACTGCATCAAGTTGAGCGTCAGAATTTGAACATTGAGCAACTCTCAATTCTGTGAACTATGCTTGAAATTTTGAATTTTGAGTCTGAAAATTTGCAAGCAGAACATGAGGAGATTTCTTAGCATAGATCAAAGAATGAAATCATGAAAAACTGAACAAAAAAAAAAATCAATCAAGCAATTCGCCAGACAGGTGGTGATCGTGATCACCGCTATGGATTCGTCTGGGCAGTAAGTTGATAGGTTTGAGATGATTTCACAAAAATCATCTAACATCATGACCATTGATCAGGTTATGCATCTGAATAAAAAAAAAAGGAAAAAAAAAGAGGGGGGGTCGTGACCGTTGGATTTCCCGGACGGTGCCCGTGGACTGTTGCTGTGATGCTTCAGCGGTGCAAAGATCATGGATGGAGATCAATCCTCACGTCAAGAGGCAAGCCAAGAGTATGAAAGGAAAATGAAAAAAAAAAAAAAAAAAAGGAAAAGAAAAAGAGATAAGGGCAGAGCTCAAATTCCACTCGTCATGAGTGGAACAGCCAATTCATTGTTCTAAGATCTCCTTTAAAAGCTTGGGCAGCCACTGTGAATTGGAGTTTTGTCCCAATGTAAACTCGTTAAGCAGAAGAGATGCTGTCCCAATGTAAACTCATTACGTAGAGGAGATGCACCAGTTGACACATGCAAACCCAGAAGAAAAAAAAAAAAGAGAGAAAAAGGAAAGACAAACTCCACATTTGGCCATGACAGAATTTGAAGAATTTGAGGGGCAGGAACTTACCAACGATGACAGTAGTCTAGAATTGGAAAACTTGCAAGCCGATAAGAAGAAATGAAGATGGAGAGGTGCTTTAAACTCTGCCCTCTTCGGTTTCTCTCAAAACAATTCAAAAACGGCAATATGAAGGAGAGAAGAAGACTCAAAAGACTTTTATATATAGCCTATGCCCGAACACGAGATCTTCCTGGGTCACGGACTCTGCTTGATTGGATGGTGGGGGCCACTGCCTAATGGCCCATCCTATTAACCTTCTTTTCTCATGTCCATGGTCACTGCTGTCTTGAAAGAGTGGAGCCCATTGCCCAGCCCTCTTCAAACTCGAGGTCACTGATATCTCGACCCTAATTCCCACGAACACTGTCCGCTTAGGCATGGGGTTCCACAGTCTGGCTAATCACAGTTTGGCTAAGTCCACATGACCACAGCTGCTTCTCTTAAACCCATGGCCTGGTACTTCAGTTATTATTTCCCATACTCACAAGTTGTTTGGCAGTGAGTTCCACGGCTTGGCCAAGTCCATTAAGACCACTGCTATCTCTCATGGTCATTATAATTTTGAGCTATGGAACCCACTATTTAGTGGCCCACTATCTCAAGTGTGATCATTCAAAATTCCCAAAACACATGGTGGGTCCACTTGGGGTATTTTACAAAAGAAATAAATTTCCCACAATAAAATGATCCTATTTTTGAGGTACTTTTGGGGAAATTATAAAACAAAAGGGGATTTTCTTTTCAAACTAGTCCAAATTTCAAAATTACCTTAGTTCAAACTTGATTTTGAGCCATCATCTCAAATTATTTTGAATCAAAACCCACAAAAGCCAACCTTTTTCAAAATTCCATCTTAACTCATGTAAGCAAAGTCAAAATCTAAACTTTGATTTTTTGAAAATAAACAAAAAATCCATGAAAATCCATATCCAAATCCATTTTAAACTAAACCTTTGATTTTCTTAAAACCTAAGGAATTTCTTTTGTGGGTGTTCCCCACAGTCCCCACAAAGATGCCATTTTGGATATATATAATAAATAGGTCATAAGAAAATCAAATCCTTTTCCAAAATCCAAACAAAAAAATTTTTAAATTTCTGAATTTTCAAATACCTCAGGGATTTCTTTTGTGGGTGTCCCCCATAGTCTCAACAAAGATGCTACTTTCAATATCTGTGAAAAGAGGGCAAAGAAATTCAGGTTTCTCATGTTTTTTACTAAAATTCCACTATCAAACCGTTCATGGTTTTTATCAAAAATTTCAAACTTTCAAGTCTAGGCCTACAACTACCATGACAAAACCTTTTTCATTAAGCCATTTTTCATTCCCATAGGTTGGTTACTTCAAGGCACAATGACTATTATATTTTAATCATTGCACCTTGAGGGGGCACTTGTTGACACATAAAAAAATCACAGTTGCTACAATCAACTTAGAAGACTTCAGATAAGCTCGAAATGCAGCAATTCAAGTTTCGAAGTTGGTGGACTTCTTCTGGTTACTCAACTCACTAAAACACCAAGTTTGAGGTTCAATGCCTCAAATCCAAGGAGCACCAAACAAATTCAAGCCTCTGGCAACTTTAAAGCAAGCTTGAGAATAATGTTCTAAAATTTCAAAGCATTTGAACTTCATCTCAGCTCAAAATCAACCTTCAGTGACTATTTGTTAGCTCTTTGGGGGTCATTATGGAAATTGACACTTCTACATGTCAAAGCAAACTCAAATTTAAGGACATGCCGTCAAATACATTTAAAGAATATTCTTCAAAATTTTAGAGCATTTGGATATCGTTTGGACCAAAATTCAGTTCAAATGAAAATCTACTAAGCTCTGTGGTGTTACTGTGTAAAGTGACAACTTATGAAGATCAAAATCAGCTGAAACTCCTGGAAGAAGCTCAAATTATGCTTCAAGGAAGCTCTGCAAAATTTCAAGTCGAACGGACATCATTTGACCTAAAGTCTATAAACATGTCAATTTTAGATCAGTGACTCCCAAGTCAAGGGGTCACTAACCAAAGTCCTACTTCCAAGTAACTGAAATTAATGAAATTTTGGCACCAAGCTTTTGTCATGTTCAAAGGATATTCTACAATTTTTTAAGTCAAATGGATTTTTTTTTAGCTTACTTCAACTGCATGTCAACTAGGAGTCTGTAACTTCCGAGTCATGGAGGTTACTAGCCAAAATCCTACTTCTAGGGAGCCAAAGCTGATGAAATTCAAAGCAGATATTTAAAATATGTTCACAATCAATTTTTCAAAGTTTTAAGGCAATTGAACGTCGTTTAGGTAGAAAAGAAGCTGACTACTTATAGTGTGAGGTGAATGGTGACTTAGAACATGCAACAAATGAATCATTGTTCAAAGTCCTACTTCTGTAAATCAAAACTACATGAAATTTTTATGGATACTCTAAGATACTCCTAATATAAGTCCCTCCAAGTTTCAAATCAAATCGAGGTCATTTGGGCCTCAAACAGCTAAAACAAGGGCTGATTTTCATGAAAAAGTCAATGGAGACTTGACCAACTTTAGAAGGTCAAAATGGGTTGAAATTTCTATGACAAACTAAATATAGTGTCAAAAAGCATTTCCCCAAGTTTTGTGAAGATCGGACATCTTTTGAACCCCAACCAGGTGAAAACGGGTCGCATACACAAAAGTCCAAAAAATAGGCCCTCGGAGTGACCGCGGCTGTAGTTACTGACTTCCATGGAGTAGTTCCTACTATTTTGGGCAGTTTCCCCACTTTTTTTAGAAGTTCAACCTCCCATAATCTCTCTTTAACTTCTTGGAACTCCCTAAAACCACATTGGCAGTCTATAAAAAGGAAGTTAACACTCGGAGAGAGAGGATACAAAGAGAAGGCAGACAATTCCAAGTAAAAACTTCAAGCAAGTCACAGGGCATTCTCCAGCATTCCAGCCCACTTATTCTTCTTTTTCTCATTCACTCAAGGTTCAAATAAGGAAGGGGAGTATGGGTATTAGTTAAAAGAGGACAATGTTCAAGCACTGGTGAGCCTTCAAAGGATGACATTGATTCCTTTGTTCTTCTTGGGGGGGTGGGGTTTCTAGCCATCATGGAAGTTGTGAATAAGCCTCTTTAGGCTTCATCATGTCCCTTGAAAACCATAGGCTCAGAATGACATAACTTTGGCTTCATTTCGTTGGTATACAGCACCCTTTTCGGATTTGTGCAAAAACAGTTCGTACCTAAAAGTGATGATCACCAAAGGTCTTGATCGATTCCACAGCCAAATTAAACTCTCTTGATGGTCACTCTACACTGAAAAAAGTAGAAAAAAAAAAAAGAAAACAAGTTTCAGCATCTTGGAAGAGGCACAGAGGTGAAACAGAACCACATAGAGTGCAAACAATGGCCTTTCGGCCACTGTTTGCCAGTGACTGCAGGTCACGGTCACTGGTAAGGAGCCATTGACTATGACCTACGGTCACTGGTAAGGAGCCAGTAACCGTGACCCACGGTCACTACCCCTGTACTTTGCATTTTTTGAATTTTTTCCAATTTCCATGTATTTTATTGCAAATTTCAAGTTGGATCACATCTGAGATTAAGGGAGGGATTATAAACTTTTCAAAACATGAAAACCACCTGCATCCCTACGGTCAGAGCACTTAAACTCATGTAAAAAGAAAAAAGGAAAATTAATGATGAACTGTAGTTAATTTTCATTCTTTTTAAATGCTTGAAGTGTGTAAATGTTGGACTCGAATCCAATATACATCTCACCATTTTCGAGTGAGATCAGGGGGCACATTGAAGAGGGAGAAGGATGGCATAGGAGAGGAACTGAATGAGAAGAAGATTTAGAGGGAAATAGACACCACCTTAATAATGGCGATGGTGGGGAAAGGCTTTGTAATTTGGGAACAACCGAGGAAGGATTCCCTAGGGTGTGAAAGCCCAATTTGAACATCCAAGGGGATCCTGAACCTCCCCTAAATTTTGCAATTTGCTTGGAAGATTTTAAAAGCATTCTAAGGTTGCCTATTAACAACAAAAACAGAAGTAGCAAGAAGGAGGAACTTACAACTAGAAAAGGGAGATAAGTAGTAGCACAGGCAAGGAGATGGCAAAAGAAGACTAAGAAGGACGGAGATTTAAAGGGGTTGATTGGTCACAATGGCCGGTTCAGTCGCAATGGTTGGATTGATTGCAATAGACAGAGGAAGACGAAACACTATGAAACATGATGACCGCCAACTCGGGAATTTAAGGCAAGCTAGCCCCAGAAGGACAGTAGTGTCAGGGATTTGAAATTTGAAAAGACTAATGGAGCAGTCTTGCATTAACATGTTACAATCCAGAACATCACAAAAAGCTTTACCTTGTCTCCCACATGCCAAAGATAAGACCAAAACTGGGGGACAATTGTGAGAAGACAAAACCCATAGGACCTCAAGCCGAGCAAAGCATAGTTGACCTTGAGATAGCTCCCATAGTCAATCAAGGAAAAAGAACAATTCAATTGCTGAGCTAAGCTGGGTAAATCCATTATTTAAAGACTAATTCAAATGATGTGGGACAGTTGGCATATGATACTCAGAGTAGGGCCGTAACAAGTGGGTACCACCCTTGGGATTCAGGAAATATAATCACATTTCACAAAATGGAAGGAGGCGTGCCTAAGTGGATCCTATATTTGAGGGACCTAAAGCCAATCATCCAGTATAAAAGGAAACAAGGAAAATATGTCAGAGGTATGAACAACCAGAACTCTAACTGATTCCTCCCCCACTCATGATTATTCACTAACTTAATCATCGGAGGAACCATGGTCAAATCCCACCTGACCGTTGACTTTGACGATTTTCCTTTCATCTTCGCTAGGTTGCTCAGAATGTTTGAATTAAGTAGCCGACTAGCCCACCCAGATTGGACCGTGACCCATAATTATCATCCTAACTCCCAAATTCATCAAGATCTTCCATAGCCAGACCAAACCTGCAAAATTTGACCTTACATTCATTATTTTAATTTTCAGATCTTAGCTCTTAACTGTACTTCTTTTTCTATAGACTGGTGGCAATAGAGGTCATGAAACTTATATGTTGCAATAGTCATCAAGGAGACTATTGTGGATACCAATGCATTTATAGTAGTTATGAATGAGATGATATTCTTTGTTGAGCATTTGTATTTTATATATTATTTGTTTTATGCATTTTTAATTGTTCATTTTTAAGTTCCCACATTGATTTAGTGTTAGATAGTGTTTGTTTGGTTTGGATGCAATTGCTTTATATTCTATTCTATTCTATATATTCATTTTTTTTTCTTTTTATTTTTAATGTAGGTGTAAAGGTTCAAACATAAATATTGTAGGTCCATTCAATTTTTGTTTTCTATTTTTGGAAAAAGTAAAAATTTTTAATTTTGATCTTTATATGTTGAGATTGTCCAGTTTGACTTTACTTTCAATATAAGGAGTTTGACTAACTATTCCATAAATTTTGTATTGTGATATTTGGCTATGAGTCATCAACTGATTCTTGCTGCTATTGGACTAGATCCATTTGACCACATGGAGCTGCTTCAAAGAATGATGGTAACTTTGGTTTGTTTTGTCCCTTGCTAGGAAAGAGAAAGCTAATGAAAGGATTGATTGCTTTTTTTTTCTCTCTCTATTATTTTTCTTCTTTTTTTGTTTCCAAGGACTCATCTCAACCACTCTAATACCCCACATTATGTCTCTAACATAATGAGCTCCAACTGGGTGTTAATGTATTTGTATGAAAATGGACACTAGTTTTTTTTTTCCTTTTTTCCTTTTTCTTTTTCTTCGTTGAGGGCCTTATATATATTTATAGTTGGTTACCCTAGCCTAGGGGGCCATGGACCCAAAAGAGTAAACACAAATGGGAAGAGGGTCATA
Source organism: Sextonia rubra (assembly GCA_037013555.1). Taxonomy (NCBI): domain Eukaryota; kingdom Viridiplantae; phylum Streptophyta; class Magnoliopsida; order Laurales; family Lauraceae; genus Sextonia; species Sextonia rubra. Next base: position 15,769,910 of record JASUAD010000008.1, read on the forward strand.
AAAGGAGATCAGCGCACACAAGTTGCAATTGTATGTATATAAATACACTTTCATCTTCCTTTATTGATTAATAAAATCTATATTTTTTCTTCTTTCATTTCCTCTATCCTCTCTTATATAATCTTACAAAACTATCAAATAAGATCCAGAGAGCGGTAGTGGTGATACCACATTGGTTGAAGGGCACGATAAGGCTTCTTTTGGTTAGCATCGGTTTTGAAGCAAATAGTCTTCTATTTTGATATATGTACTTTGATATTTTTTATCTTTCTTTTAGGATATTTGAAAACATTCGGTGTTTATTCGGTGGGATATATGTTTTGAAGTTTATGTTGACTATTTGAATATAAATATTTTATTTATGTGCTCATATTTTGGATTTATATTTACTGTATTGCTAATGTGTTAGGAGGGGATATCAACAGGTGTAAACAGGTTGTAAAAACATTTTTTCCAAAATTGGAAAAAAATTAAAATTACTTTTGCTAACACAAATTATGTGTGCCAACGCATTTTTGTGTTAACAAAAGTTGTTTTGTCAATTTCTTTTCTTACTTTTGCCAATACTATAGTGTGTTGGTAAAGTTCAATTTTTGACAACATTTTGTTTTGCATTAGCAAAAGTTTATTTACCAACTTGTTTTCCTACTTTTCTCAACACCTGTTTGTGTTAGTAGAAATCAACTTTTCCCAACGTTTTTAATTTGTGTTGGCAAAAGTTGCTATACCAACTGGTTATCTCTAATTTTGCCAACACCATTTTGCATTGGTAAAGATCAAAATTTGCCAATATTTTTTGTTTGTATTGGCAAAGGGTAACCCCCATATACTCTTACCAACACCTTTCCAACACATTATTTTGGGTTGGTAAAGTGTGTTGCAACATTTATTGATTTTTCCCAACATTTTGTTCTGTGTTGACAAAAGTAAATTTTGTTGTAGTGATAAAAATGTGATAGGTACTAAATAGATCTTCAAAAATAAACTTAATAAAAATGGTGTCATTGTTAGAAACAAAGCAAGATTGGTAGGCAAGAATACTATCAAATTGAAGATATTGACTTTGATGAAACCTTTACTCTTGTTGCTTATTTGGAATCTATATAGGCCACTTTAGAATCGATAGGATCTCTTGATTTACTCTTCAATTGAAGAAGGCCATTAGGTAACCATGATAATCCTTATTTTCAAGAAGATAGCCAAACAAATATAGACCTTATGAATTTTTTTAAAAAAGGAAAATCTCAAAAAATGACTTACATTTTGGCTTATTTTAAAAATGAACAGAAGAATTAAAACTTTTAGACCAAGCCTTAAAGTTTTTCAACTTTCTTTCAATTAAGCGCAACCAGCGACTTGGGTCTTTTTCAACCAAATTTCTTCATCTTTTTCTATAAAAGGGCGAGAATGCCCTTCTCTATCTTCCTTCCCTTCCATGCTTCAACCCTCAGTTCTACATTGGGCTTTTTTGTTGTGTGGCTAAAAAAGAGAGATGATGGTGAATGTTTGGGCACAAGTGGGTTCGGGTTGAATGGGAATGCTATGAGGGTCGGTTGTGTGTATGGGTTAGTTGCCAAATAGGAGATGCAGGAGGGGCTGTTGTAAGGTGTTTGGTTGGTGGTGTGATATATGATAAAAGAAAAAGATGATGGACTTGGCAATGATGATGGTGGGTTTTGAGTAGGTTGTAGGTAGGAGATGTGGGCTTAAGCTAGGTGAAGATGGTTGATGATGGGTAGACCAAGTGATGGTGTCAAGCCCTAGGTCTTTTAATTATGGGTTGGTTCGGTTTATCAGGTCTGAGTTGAGTTGAGTGGGTTAGAGGGATGTACGATAGGTCATTTTAGAAGTTTGGATCATTGTATGCATGGCACTTTGTTGTAGGGCCCAATGGAAATGGGCTGGCTAAACCTTCTTGGGATTTGGACCCAAGTTATTAGACCTTTATAAGCCAAAAACACTTTTTTCCAAATTTCTTAAAACTCACTAAAGAGCGGGAGCCCTTTCTTGTAATTTAGATAAACTCTTGCTTTAAGTTAACCCTAAATCTTCTGATAATTTTCTCTTTCCCATCTCCATAAACCTTTTTTCTTCCATTCCTCTTTTCTATAACCATAGACAAAGTAGACAGGCTTCCTAAGATCAAGAGGATCAAAGCATTGGCATCTCTTCTTTTCATTCCCCTCCCTTGTTTGGTTTGAGATTGTCTGTAACCTTGGTAAGTATCAATCTCTTATGCTTTCATGTAGTTTCTTTTAGTTTTTATGTCATGCTTAATAGCTTAAGGAGATCTATGTATTTTCTTAATTATGTAAGATTTCTGATTTGATAATTGAAATTAGAGAGGGGTTTGTGCATGATAGGTCTAGCCATAACAGATTTGAGTTTTTGGGTATAAAGATTTGAGGCAAGTGAATAACTACAAATGATGCTCAATTATTCAGTATATTGAATAATATTGGTTAAAATCAGATTTAGATAGTTTGTTAATTCAAAATCTAGGGTTCCGATTATCTAATGATGGGTTCTAGAAGAAAACCCCCAAAAGGAGCAAAACTATGCGTACCTACGGTTAAGCCATTGGTTAACCTACAGTTAACCTACGGCTACGATACGGCTCACTTTCTAATGAGCTGATAATTGGGAGGTTGTTCTAGGTGAGCTTTAAAGCTAGCCGTAAGTCCTTTTCTGGCTACCGACTAGCTAAGATGTAAGTTTAACTGTAGCTAAGCCATAAAACTGTCACAGCTAATCCATGAATGCCCAAGAACCATAACTAAATTAGTAGTAGAATAGGTTAGAATCGATGACCACAACTGAAGGATTTAGCCGCGTGGACTGCACTACAGGTAAGTGACCTCAGGTAAGTTAACCTTATCTCATGCCTAGTGGGTAATTTATAATCAGTTCGGTTTCGGAATTAGGTCTAAGTATATGGATGAGTTCTATCTTCAGCAGAAGTTAGCTAAATGTATGCGCAAAGGTTAGGCTGGACTTGGAATGGGGATGGGAGTTTCGGGGTTCATCTTATGATAGACATCGAAAGTAGAAAAATAGCATCATGGGCTCTCATTGCCATTGTGATGGAAGGTTTGACCCTATCTGTATAATTAACTAACTATGACTATTAGGTGGTGTAGTGCTTACCTTCAGTAAAATGGAAAATACCACTTGAGCATAATATAGTTTTAAATTATGCAACCTTATCACTTTAAATTATTAATGGTATGCATGTTGTGAGTTGAGGATTTCTTGGCATCACTTCATTGAGCATCTGAATACATTATATATTCATATATATATATCTGACTGGCTATAGTTAGAGGTGGACGTACGCCATAGAACTTGCATGTACCATGATAGAGTATATAGATGTGTTGTTTGTAATATCTAGTGGGGGATACCAGTGTTCATATATTGTATATGGCGGGGATACCCCTATTTGTATATTGTATCTTGCAGGAATACTTGTATTTGTGTATTCATTGCATTTACTTAGCATTCGGTATAATGGTTTAAGATATAAATGTGATTTTATTTCAGTTGGCTAACATCATTACTTGCAGTTTACCTCTTGCCAGATTATGTCAATATGACTACTACTTTTGGTGTATAGGTCTCGATGCCAAGCAGGAGATTTAGGTAGATGGCAGAGTTGCTGAGTGAAGCGCTGAAGACATCATCTAAGATGTCTTAGAGTTGATGTGTAATTCAAAGTATTAGATTCTTGTAATAAGGCCATGTTTTGGAGGCCATGAATGTAGCCATTAAATTCATTTATCTTGGAATTATAATTTTAATTGTTATGCTTCAGAGTACTTGACCATTGATTAAATTATTATTGTAATTGGTTTATATAGTTTGAATATGATACCTACCTACGCAATATATGGATTCTTAGCTCCGTGTGTGATTATGGTTGCTAGGTTGACAGGCATAGCCTCATAAAAGACTTCGATCCAGCCGGAATTGGGGCTCGTATTGTCTATTCAAGAAAAATTTAAATTGGCCCTAATTCTCAAACCCCTAAGACTAGGTCTGTATTCAGCCCAGTTTTTGGGGTGTGATAGATGGTCTCAGAGCAGTTAAGCTTTTAAAAGTTTTAAAAAGATAACTAGAAACGTAGGTCCAATATGAGGATTAGAAATTTTAGTGGAAATGTTAGGTGTAGACGTATATAGTTTTTGTATATTATTTCTAGTGATGTTTAGAGTCTACATGGCTGTGTTTAGCTTCTGCCTTCTAGAATGTTTAGTCCCTAATAATTGTTTGTTTGAAGACATGAAACCTAAAACAAGAAAAACGAAAGGTAACCCGCCTTCTTCTTAACTAGGTGGGCGTAGCGACATGGCTAATGATCCAATGCAAACCTTACTTCAGGCTATGTTAGCCCACCAACAACGTCACTACTAGCAAATAACCCCATTGCGGGAAGTAGTGCAAAGAGTAAGTCAACCTCACTTGGTGCATGCAGCACCTCTGCCACCATCGCTGCCGCCTTTGCTGTTTAAGGTATAACCACAAGTTGTAGACTTAGCAAGATTCCAGATTAGTGTACTTGAGGCTCTACAAAGGATTGAGCAACATCAGGTCATCGATGGCCCCAGACCACAAGATCTTAATGACATATTTGAGAAGTTTAAGAAAAAAGGACCAACGGAGTTTAATAGGGGTGAAGATCCGATGGTAGCGGAGGAGTTCTTGATTCAGGTTGAAAAGATATTCGACAATTTAGTCTGCACAGGGATGCAGAAAGTTAAACCGGCTGCTTCGATGTTTTAGGATGTAGCTGACAATTGGTGGACCACTGTCAAGGAAGCTTATGATGAGGTAGCTGAGGAAGTAACCGAATTTTCTGTTTCATTCCAAATTGCAAGTTCTGAACACTTACCAGGAGTATTTGGACAAGGCATACTGGGCTGAGGAGGTGATTGGGTGCGTAGCCCCTCTGAGCCAACCCAAGCAAAAATTTACTCCATCTCCTGCCTACAGTACCAATATAAGAAGCAAAAGAGGGAGTCTTGTAGCATTTGGGTAATAATTACCCCACATATAAGTGTTGGAAACAGACAAGAGGGTGTTTTTAGTGTGGGGACACCAGTGTGGGAACACAATCATTAATTCAAAGATTGTCCTAAGAAGAAATGTTAGTAGTACTGGCAGACATCAACGTAAGGAGCTCCAATTAAAGCTTAGCCTTTGAGGCAGATAGCCCAGCTCCTTCGCAACAGCCACGACCTCAGGTACAACAACAGCAAATGCAATTGTACTGACCTCCCTACCCCCAATTTCAGAGGGGACCCAGCGACCTTTAGGGCCTAACAGACAGTAACCGAAGCCCCAGTAGGCAAGCAAAGTATATGCGATGACCTAGGATCAAGCTGATGTTGTAGAGAGCATTGTTGAAGGTACTATTTCTATTTGTGATAACAATGCTAAGGTTTTATTTGACCCTGGATGTACTCATTCTTATATCTCCCCTAAACTTACTTTGAGCATTGGTGTTATAGTAATAGAGCTGCCTTTCGTTTTAGTGGTTACTACTCTAGTGGGTAAGAAAGTTAGTTGTCAGGAGTACTACCTTGATTGCAAAGTGGTAATAAGTGGTTTTGTGTTAAAGGCTAACCTAATCCGATTGTTGATAAATGATTTTTACACCATCTTGGGTATGGATTGGCTTGCTACTCATAATACAGTGATAGACTGCCTTCCTAAAACTGCTAAGTTGAAAGCTGATGATGGCACCATTGTGCAATTTGTTGGAGCAAAAATGAAAGTGTTAACTTGGATGATCTCAGCCATTAAGGCTACAAAGTTGATGATTAGAGGTTATGATGGGTATTTAGTGTTTATCTCGGAGGATAAACAGACTAAAGTGATGGAGGAGACACCAGTGGTGTTTGAGTTTCCAGATATTTTCCTTGGGGATCTTTGCAGATTACCACTAGTCCGTGAGATTGATTTCACTATTGAGCTTGTGCGGGGCACAGCTCTAATCTTTAAAGCCTATTATAGGATGGCCCCAGTTGAGTTGAAAGAACTCAAAGAGCAATTACAGGAGTTGTTAGACAAGGGTTTTATTAGACCGAGTGTCTCTCCTTGCGGGGCTGCAGTGTTATTTGTCAAGAAGAAAGATGGTTCTATGAGAATGTATATTAAGTATAGGTAGCTTAATCAAATGACCATCAACGACAAATTATTTGATCAGTTGCAGGATACATAGTATTTTTCTAAAATTGATGTGAGATCAAAATATCATTAGTTAAGGCATGAGACTAGGATATTCCAAAAACTACCTACAGAATTAGATACAATCACTATGAGTTTTTGGTGATATCTTTTGGATTGATGAATGCGCTGACAGTTTTTACGGCCATTGCATGCATTACACTTTGTTGTAGGGCTTAGTGGCGATGGCAGGCCAAACCTTTTTAGGCTTTGGACACAAGTTATTGGACATTTGTGAGCTAAAATCCCTTGTTTCTAAACTACTTAAAACTCACTAAAAAATAGGGGCCCTTTTCTTGTAATTTAGATAAACCCTTGCTTGAACATAACCTTAAATCATCCGATCATTTTCTATTTCACATCTCTGTAAACCCTTTTTCCACCATTCCACTTTCTTGCAACCATAGACATAGCATACAGGCTTCCCAAGATCAAGAGGATTAAACCATCGCCATCACTTTTTCCTTTTCCCCTCCCATGTCTAGATTGAAATCGTTTACAACCCTAGTAAGTATTAATCACTTAGGCTTTCATCTAGTTCCTTTCAGTTTGTTAGGGCATGCTCAATAACTTAATGAGATCTGTGCATTTTCTTGGATCTATAGGATTTATGATTGGAGAATCGAATCCAAATAGGGGTTTGTGCGTGATCAGGTCTAGCCATAACAGATCTGATTTTTTGGATATAAAGACTCGAGGCAAGTGGATAATTACAGATAATGCTCACTTATTCAATTTATTGAATAATATTGGTTAAAATCTGATTTAGATAATTGATTTTGTTTGTCAATTCAAAATCTGGCATTTTGATTGTCAAAGGATGGGTTTTAGAAGAAAACCCAAAAAGGAGTGAAACTATGCGCACCTATGGCTAAGCCATAAGTCAGCCTACAACTAAGCTACGGTTCACTTTCTAGTGAGCTAGTATTGGGAGGTTGTTCTATGACGAGCCTTACAACTAGCCGTAAATCCTCTTATGACTACCGGCTAGTTAAGCCCATAAGTTTAACTATGGCTAAGTCGTAAAACAGTCATGAATTGGCCATGAGTGCCCAGGAACATTAACTAAATTGGTAGTAGAATTGGTTAGAATCGATGATCACAACTGAAGGATTCAGCCACATGAGCTGCACTGCAGGTAATTGACTTCTAGGGGTTAGAATCACTAAACCTTAACTTATGCCTAATGGGTAATTAATAATCAAATTTGTTTGGGAATTAGGTTTGAATATATGGATGAGTTATGTCTTCAATTAAAGTTAATTAAATATACACACAGAGGTTAGCCTAGACTCGAAATGGGGATGGGAGTTCTAGAGTGCATCTCATGATAGATACCGAAAGTAGAATAATAGCATCGTAGGCTCTTATTGTCATTGTGATGGAAGGTTTGACCCTATCTGTATAATTAACTAACTATAACCATTAGGTGGTGTAGTACTTATCTTCAGTAAAATGGAAAATACCACATGAGCATAATATACTTTTAAATTATGCAAACTTATCACTTTCAATTATTAATGGTATAAGTGTTGTGAGTTGGGGATTTCATGGCATAACTTCATTGAGCATTTGAATAAATTATGTAATTATATATATATATCTGATCGACTACAGTTAGAAGTGGACGTATGCCATCGAGCCAGCATGTACTATGTGATATAGTATACGGCTGTGCTTTTGTAATATCTAGTGGGGGATACCTGTGTTTGTGTATTCATTGCATATACTTAGCATTTAGTATATTGGTTTAAGATATAGATGTGATTTTATCTCAGTTGTTTAACAACCAATACTTATAATTTACCTTCTGCCAGATTACGTCAATTTGACCCACTACTTTTTAGTATCTAGGTTCCGATGTCAATTCTGAACCGTAGGGTCAGAGAATGCAGGTGATTCCGCCAGATGGCAAAGTTGCTGAGTGGAGAGCTGATGACATCATCCGAGATGTCTTAGAGGGGATGCATAATTCAGAGACTTTTATAATAGGCCATGTTTTGGAGGCCATGAGTGTAGCCACTAAATTCATTTGTTTTGGTATTATAATTTTAATTGTTATGCTTCGGAGTCCTTAACCCTTGATTAAATTATTATTGTGATTGATTTATATGGTTCGAATATGACACCAAGTTCCATAGTATATGGATTCTTAGATCTGCATGTGGTTATGGTTGCGTGGTCAACAAACATAGCCTCACAAAGGACTTCGATCCACTAAGAATTGGGGCCCGTACTATCTATTCAAGATAAATTTAAATTGGCCTTAATTCTCATAGCCCTAAGACCAAGTCTGGATCCAGCCCATTTTGGAGGCATTGCAGATGGAGTTGTAAATCATGAGATGGTGAGGAAGATGGAGTTGTAAATTAGGGCGGTGTTTTTTATGTTCTTTTTGTTCACTTTCTTTCTTTTTTGTATTAGGTTTGAGGGATGGATTGGTGATGGCAAAGAGTGGTAATGAGGGCAGAGATGGACTAGAAATGATTATGGTAGGAGTGAAGATGGAAATTAATATGGGAAGGGAAGATGGTGGATGTGAGATTGGTTTTCTTTGGGTTGAGTTGGAATCGATGGCTCTTGGTTTGGGTGTGCAGATGATGGCAATGGAGTGGAGATGGGCGATTGTGTTAGGTGGTTGCTTACCAGGTGAAGAGAGGATTGAGTTTGGTTGGTGTTGGTTGGTGAGGCAGAAGAGAAAGTTGTTGGGGTCGAGTTTGTTTGAATAGGGGTTTTGAGAGTTTTAAAAATGAGTGATGAGGCTAAGATTGGTTTAGTTGTGAATGGGGTGGCTCAATTTGATGAAACATGAAGATGTGGGAGAGTTGCAGAGTTAAAGTGGGTGTTTGACAATCATGGTGGTGATGATGAGGAGGGTGATGGAAGATACTGAAGTTACATGCGGGATGGTTTGAAATGGTGTTTAGCAGGATGGATCGATGGGAGCTGTAGAGAGTGTGTTCCATATTTGGAGGAGAAGACGAGGAAGATGGTGTTGTGAAGATGAAAATGGATTTGAAATATGTTAAACTATGAGATAGAAGATGGGGTGATGAGAAATGGAGGGTGGTGGTTAGGGGCAGAACCAGGTTTCTATACCAAGGGGGTTGAACTAGAAGATTTTTTTTTTTCATGCAATCATTATATTTGGGTCTAAGATAAAAAAGGCATGCAGCACAATTTGGCAATGATGCATCAACTTTCGAATTTTTGTCATTTTTCTCTCTTGATAAATGCATCTGATGGAATTGTCTTTCACATTTAAAAATTAAATAGAAATCATATGTATTAGGTCCCTAATAAATATGCATCAATTGGATCTTTTTCCATTTCATGATAAAAAAAATGAAGTTTAGGAAAAGACTATCAAAGTCAGTGCGCTGGAAAAAAATTACTTATTCATAGTAGAAAACCTAATTATAGAGATGCCCTAACTCTAAAAATGACATTTCTCCTCAGGGATAAACAATTAGTACTCAGTAAAATATAATTGGGCCTTGCTAAACATACACTGAATTTATCTCTTCTTACACCACTTCTCTTTATACACAATGAAGTAAATGAGGGCGTTTAGTTTTCTTCTCTTTATACACACTACATTTACATATTATACCCCCACCCAACCAAAATCCTCTTTCTCTACACCAAAAATCCTTATTTCCATTCCCCTTTCTTCCTCAAGGGATCCTCTCCATTCTTCCTCCATTCCTCCATTCCCTTTTTTTCCCCAAGGGTTCCTCTCCAATCTTGAAGGTAAGCTTCCATCTCTTCTCCACCATTGCCACAGTTGTTCTACATTCTCTTCTCCACCATTCTCAAAGGTATTCTCTTCTTTAAGGTATTCTCATCTCTTCTCCACATATTATTCATTACAATGGGTTCTTGCATGTTTAGATTGTGATAGTAGAATATATTTTTCCCCCCATTCTGTTGTGTGCTCATGCAAGCCGTTCCATCTCATCGCCATGTTCGGCCCTGCGTGGCCGAACACAGTGACATTGTTCGACCTAGTGTGGCCGAACAACATCATAGTGTTCGGCCACACAGGGCCGAACATATGAAAGGTGTTCGGCCACTGTTAGCCGAACATGCTTATTGTGTTCGACCATCGGTGGCCGAACCATATTAAATAGGTTTGATCCTGTATGGCTGAACACATTCAGTGTGTTCGGTCATACAGGGCCGAACACAATGACTACACTGTACCCCCACTCAACTAACAACTGATTGAATTACTTGCAGATATGGCTAGTAGTTCTAGAGCTCGTCCAACAGCTTCTGAAAGAAGGCGTCGTCAACATGTTGAAGAGCCAATTATTGAAGAGCCAGAACAACTAGAAAACCCGGACTTTGAAGAAAATGAAGATGAGGAGGTAGACGAGGATGAAGAAGATAATGGAGAAGAAATGGTTGGGCCGACTGACCCTTCGGTCTTGAAGAGTTTTCAAACACATGTTGCAAAATTTATTTGGAAATGAGGGTATGTTTTATATATTTTTCATATAAATGTGATATTTTATTTCATCTTTAATGTATATGCATATTTTCAGGACCGTCTTCCGCTCAAGTGTTTGAATCATGGGCAAAAAATAAGGATGTGGTATCTGAATGAGTTCGATTTATTTAGACAGAAGATTGATAGATCTAGTCTAGCACCGTTGATCAGGACTTCTTATAAATCTGTTGATAAGAGCCTTGTGTCAATGTTTGTAGAAAGGTGGCATCCAGAGACTATTACGTTCCACATGCCTTTTGGAGAGATGACTATCACGTTAGATGATGTTGCCACCATTCTTGGGATCCCAGTGACGGGGATAACTATTTCATATAATAATGATTTTGAATTTTCTGAAGCTAAAGAGCTATTACACCGAGCATTAGGAGTTCGACGCTTGGAGGCTTATGATGAGCTTGCACAGGTGCGGGGTCATTCAGTAAGGTTAGAGTGGCTAAAGAATAAGTTTGATGCAGTGATAGATTTTGATGGAGAAGCAGCCATTGACCGGGCAGTGAGAGCTTATTTGCTATATATATTTGGGTATACACTGTTTAGTGACAAAAGTGGCACACGCATTTCGGTCATTTATCTTTACTTCCTCATGGATGTTGATGGCGTGGCTTCATATGCATGGGGTGCTACTACTTTGGCCTATCTTTAGCGGCATTTGGGGTTAGCTACTCGGTATGAACTGAAACAAATAGCCGGGTATCTATCACTCCTAAAAGCATGGATATATGAGCATTTTCCATGTTTTGCTCCTAACCCAAATCTCATGTACATTCAACATGACCCTCGAGCATTATTGTGGCAACCGAGCAAAAAGTCAAATAAAGACGGCGCCTTCAATCATTACGAGAAATTATTGACGAAATGGGCAATGATAAGGCATTGCGTTTGTCACTAGTAGTAATTTCAAATTATTCTGCATCTTTGTATTTATGTGCTACTAAAGATCTATGTAAATTGACGCAGGTTACTTAGGATCCATATCATAATTCAAGGCAACAACATCCATTATATGATTTTGCATTCTATTCTGGATGTATTAGGTGTTTGGAGGTTGTGGAACTGTATCACCCAGAGAGAGTGTTGAGGCAATTTGGAAGACTACAGACTATTCCTCCAGAATGGCAAAGATGGAAGAACCATATATTGTCACCCATAAACCGGAGTCAGCCTGTCAGATTTCCATCTGATTGTGTTCCTGATTATATGAGCTAGTACACACAGATATCATGGAAGACAGTACAAAACCAAAGGAATTGATCCAGGTGGGGGCAAAGAAATGAGGCAAGTGGGGCGAGCTCGTCTACAAGTAACGAGCAACGTTGTCAAGAAAAACTAAGTATCGCTGAGCCACTGACAAAAGCTGACTTCTATCGTGACCCACGGGGGATGTACGCTAATGTTGATCACATGCGCCATGTCTTAAGGGGACTTTCACTTCAAGAGGCGCAACGAATTGTGAGGGATCCCAATATGACTTCCAGTACTCACACACGCCGAAGTAGGAGTGACATAGGTTGATGTGTCCATGATGTTTTTTTTTGTTTAAGACGACGTTCTTTATTTTTTGTACATGGAAGTCAGTATGTAAGCAGTTCACAAATTTCATGTATGAAATTAACAACTGTACTGCTACTAATCAAAGTTGCATGTTATCTTCTAAATGAGTATAATGAGTTATATATTAGTTACATCCCAAATGTGTTACGTGCTACAATAAGTTGACCCAATCTCTATCGTTTCACTTGTTGCTATATTTGAACTGACAAACTCTTTGAAATGCTCAACGCGACCAGTGTATGCAGTTGCCCATTCATTTGCATATGGAAGATGAATTTCATGCCACTTGTTCGCAATCAGTGGAATTGGATGGCCTGGGCCCAAGAAGAGCTGGAACATAACAGAAGTTAGAAAATTCATATGGAAATAATAAAATGTTTTTTTGAAAAAAGTGGAATAATAACCTGAACAAAGTGCAGTTGTTTACAAAACCAATCGCTATCTCCTTGCGATATACTCTTGACGGTGGCACAGACCAAAGAGGCAGAAAGGTAAGACATTGTTACATGCTAAATTGGAATAATACCAAATTATAATGAGATGCAATAATATGCCCCATGCCTGGCATAGTCATCCAATGGGAATAATTGGGATAATTATCATAATATGACAATGCCTCAATCAATTCCTGAACTTTGTTTTCAATCTCATAAAGTTGTTGATACTCTTTTGAATGGGCAAGTAATTCATTTACTAAATCTCTCCTAACCCATGGCCAATCATCTTCAGTTAGCCCAAGTAGCCCTGCAATGGCTCTGAAGCCACAATTGCCATCAGCTGCAACGTCTTTTATGACGCGTATATAGTATCTTATCCCATCTGGAAATTGCTCACGGTAAGAAATAGTAGGCTGTGATCTTATGTGATGCACCTTCACCTTTCCTTTCTTCTTAACTATACCATGTACAGTTGCATTGCTGTGAACAGCTTTCACTTCGTTAAATACAGGAGAGTAACTATCATGTGCAGATTGCGTTATCTCAAAGACATTTGGATCACGACGGGTCGATGTATCAGCCTTAACAGATAGGCGACCTCGAGCTTTTAATTTCACTTCTGGTTCTATTAAGAAAGTACTATCTGGTTTATATAACTCTCTCAACTTCTTTAACATTTGCAATTGCTTTGTATGATCACACTCATTAAAAGCCCTTTCAACTAATACCAACTCTGCTTTAACATCCAAAGTAGGTCTCTTCATTGCACTATTAAGTAACATATTAAGCTTACACCAATGTGGATGTATGCAACTGAGGGAAATTGGGTATTGTTGATAAACATATTCTCCAATCTCATGTGCACAAGGTAAACCATGTGTACGACGAAGGATGCACATTCAGGAGACTGGATTAGTTCCAACTTGTTCGGCTCTTTTTCTTTCTGACATTGTTTTATCCAGTGCATTTTTTGAGATGTTGCCGCAAAGGTCATTGAAATCAGAAGGCTTGAAATTGTATTGCACAACTGTTTTACTTTTTTCAAATGATGCTTTTATACTAGTATGCTGCAATTTGAGCAGATTATGGATCTTTGTCAAGTTTGATTCAAGATCTCCTTGACATGATCCAAGTTGTCTCTTTAACTGTGCATGTGAACTCTCGGCCCTGTAAAAAAAAATAGAAGTTATTAATTCATATTGAAATATTACATAATAAATGTAACTCAATCAATAACAAACATTCACATTACCTATTCGATGTAGTATTCCCCAAATGTAAACAATTATCTGCCCATGCAGATACAAAATTTTCCTTGTATGGTACTAACCATGTGCTCTTCACATACTGCAGTGCTTCGAGATAAGTATGGAAATCCTTACTTAGCCTACTAAAAAGTTCATTATACTCTTCTTCTGTGGAAGCAGACATCACCATATTCCAACTCATATTGAACTTGTCCCACATTTTCTTGGTTTCAAACAACTTTTTACATTTACTCAAGACATTCTTATTAATGTGCCAAGTACACAATAAATGAGTACTCTCCGGAAATACACTGTCGATGGCCTTCATGAGCCCCAACTCTCTGTCGGTGACAATGACTCCAGGAAGAACACAATTAGCATCAACAATGATAGAACGCAAAACTCTCAATACCCATGCATAATTATCTTCACATTCAGCTTGGAGATAAGCAAAGCATACAAAAAATGTCATTTCTGTAGACATAACTCCAACAATCTCCAAGAGAGGCAGTCGATACCAGTTCGTCTTGTACGTACAATCCATTATCAAGACATGTGGAAATGCACGCAACAATTCTAAGCTGGTTGGGTGTGTCCAACAAATGTCCCTGAGGGTGTCAGTATTATCACAGTTCCTATGCCATTCATTATACTTATGCTTTGCCAATTTGCATAGGAGTTGTTGCATTTTACTTCTCCCACCCTGTTCAGAGACTTTCTGCCTATAGCGTGCATTGTAGATAGTCTTCATTCTTGTTACATTTAGTTTACTTCTTTGTTTTAATGTAACTAAAATATCTTTTGGCTTAACCATACTCTTTGACAGATCAATTAACAACTCCGTCTCTTCCTTTGATAATCTCCCTGCAAATGAGTGCCCTTCTAGATACTCGGCAGCCGAGTGATTATGAACACCACACACAACTTCCAACATCCAATCATCACTTGTAGCCAACTTCTTGCCCTCTAATGTGAACGGGCATCCACATTTCTTTGTCTCTGTTTGTTTGATCTTCTTTTTAGGAGTCCCTCTGTCATTGGACTTGCACGCATTATAATATCCAAATCTCTCACATGCAAGGGTAATTCTTGGTTTTACACCAAGCCCACATGCATTTGAGGCCCTAATCACAACAACAATACCATTTCTCTTGCCAACCTCACGAGCCCACTTGATTAAAGCATCCCGGCTTTTGAATATCTGCACATAAAACCATTTATTTTTATATATTAATGGATGCAATTAATTTACAAAATTATTAAACTCTGTGCCTTACCTCATGAGTGGCAAATTCACTCGTATAATCCATTACACATTCATCAGTCACTGGGCTGCATTGTGTAGACAGACCATCCTACAGATGGAAATGAAATGGAATGTTAACTCATAAATTATGTTCAGCCCTAAATGGCCGAACATACAAATACTGTTCGGCCATTCAGGACCGAACAAAAAGAATATGTTTGGCCCCTATTGGCCGAACACCTCTGATGTGTTCAGCCATTAGAGACCGAACACATCTAATGTGTTCGGCCATTAGGGGCCGAACATATGCAGTGTGTTCGGTCATTGCAGACCGAACTTACATGTATATATTCGGATTTCCGAGACCGAACAGAGCACGAGCTGATACAGAAAATTTTCAAAAAAAAAAAAAAGAAAGAAAAGGAATGTATAAATTTCAAACAAACTCACCTTGTCACTGCCATTCTCATTGAAAACAACTATTTGAGTGTTAATCTCCTCCTCCATTACTATTTGAGTATTGATTGATGTTTGCTAGGACAAGGAGTAATGAGAAGGGAAGATAATGCCAACTTGTACACTTAGATAATGATGCTCTATTTGAAGGAAGGTGAAAGAGGGAAGGAGAAGGTCTTAGGGATGCTCTCTTACATGGAAGAGGTAGGAAGGAAGAGGGAAAAAGGAAGAGGAAAGAAGCTTTTGGAGGAAAGAAGAAAGAAGGATGGAAGAGTGTGTATGAAAAGAAATAATAGGCCAATGTTGCAAGCGACAAGGGCATTTTAGTCCTTTCGTGTATGGGCAAAACTGTAAAAAAAAATTAAAATCTTGGTGTAAGAAGAGAGAAAAACAGTGTATATTTAGAAGCTCCCAATATAATTTCATTTTCATTTCATATGCATCAAAACCCATGGAACCAAAACCACATCTAACATTGTCCATTTTCCACCCAAAACCCCCACCATTCAATCAAATTAAACCAATTCATACAAGACATAACAAAAAAACAAACTATAGAGATATGACTCCTAAATGAACTAATGTTCACAGAAAGGGTAATCGAATCAGCTGACCAATACCTGGCGGCCTTGTACCAAGAGCATCCCATGGTCGTAGGGTAATAACGGACGGTAGCATGGCGCAGTACTGAGCTGCTCAACCCTAGTGGCATGTTCTAAGTCCAGAATAAGCAGACGCATTATCTCCTCCTTCCTAGCAACCACGATCCTCCATTTCCGACTGGCCACAAAATCGGAGAGGCAACGAGGAGGAAGAAAAAAAGAGGACGGAGATAGAAAACCCTAGACCCCTTATAATGTGAACGAAGAAGGCAACTAGAAAGAGCAGATACTATCCACTTGAAAGGAGAAGGGAGAGTTTTTCACACTTTGGGTTAAAAGAGCGCAAATTGAAACATAGGAGAGGGTTTTTGAAGATGGGGATTTTAATCTGGGGCAGTGGTTTTGAGTTACATGGGGCATGGGCCCTTTCGGTATTTTATATAAATATTTTTAAAGCTGGGTGGGGCCCTGGCCCCCTCCCGTCCCACTGTGGTTCTACCCCTGGTTATGGTGGTATTGAAAGAAGATGAAGGTGCAAATAGTGTGAGAGAGAACAGAGATGGCGAGGTTAGGGGAATGGTGTTTGGGTTGGCTTGTTGATTGGGTTGTGTTTGGAAGCATTTGTGAGAGTGCCTCTACAAAGGTAGGTAGTTCAGTTGAATAGGCACTATTGAGGGCCTTGAGGCTCCGTTTTGAGTTAGAGATGGGGTGACGAGTGAATTTCTAGTTTGAGATAGTAAAAGTGAAGCAGAGAGATTATGTGGATATTTTTTGTTAAGAGGGCTGAGCTATATGTAGTAAGGTGACTGGGTTGTGAAAGACAATGAGGGATTGATACATGCAAAAAAATGAAGCTAGAGAAAGGCATTCTCATCATTTTCTAAAAAAAATGAAGAAATTTGACGGGAAAACACCAAAATTGGCCTGTTGTCCTTTATTAATAACAAGTTGAAAATTTCGAGGCCTAATCTAAAATGTTTTAATTCTTGCGTCCCTTTTGAAATAAGCCGAAAACTTAAGGCCTTTTTTTGAAAGTTTCCCTTTTAAAAAAATAAGCATTACTCCTTGAGTTCTCTCAACTCAGCTGGGGCCATCCTATGAGAGGCTTTCGAGATCGAAGCTGTGCCCGGCTCAAGCTCAATTGCAAAGTCAATCTCACGGACCGGCGGCAATCTGGGAATGTCATTGGGAAAAACATTCGGAAACTCAGACACTACTGGTGTCTCCTCTACCGTTTTAGTCCGTTTATCCTCCATGATAAATGCTATATACCCCTCAAAACCTTCCATCAACAACTTGGTAGCCTTAATAGCTGAGATCATACTAGTAACAACCTTCTTCTTAGATCCCACAAATTGCACCTTGGTGCCATCATCAGCTATTAACTTAACTGTCTTGGCATGGCAGTCCATAACTGCATTATGAGTAGCAAGCCAATCTATACTAAAAATGACATCAAAGTCATTCATCATTAACAGTATTAAATTAGCCTTTACAACAACACCACTTATCACCAATTTGTAATCAGGGTAGTATTTCAAACAACTAACCCTTTTACCCAGCGAGGTAACCACAATTGAATCAAATGGCAGCTCAGCTGCTTTAACACCAATCTTCAAGGCAAAATGTAACACTTCAACCCAACTTAACCCGGTTTAGCGACTAATTAATGATGAATTAGTCGTTAATTGTGTTTTGACTTTATTTTTGTTTTGTTTTGGGTCATGGATAAGTAGTTGGGTTGAGTTTAACCTGATTTAGGTAGACATGAGCCCTTTTTCGTAATTTAAGATTTTATCGGACGTTGTCATACATACAACATCTTAGCGTCAACATGTGTCTTTCATCGAGCTCGTTAACTTCCATTACTACCTCGTGTGCAAACAACGTCGTTTGTTTTCGTTGGACCCTTATTTGACTCGAACTGTAATTAGTATAAACCCTTGGGCATTCTTATACTTTGTTTAATCCTTATCTTTATATAAGAGTGCATGCATCGACCTTCCTTAACTTCAATGTCTTCTTTCCTTCTTTGTTTCTTCTTTTCAATTTCTTCTCCTTCTACACGATCAAGAGGAAAAAGAGGGATTTTGTACACCCAGTTGCAAACTCTTTCTTGTGTGGTTTAAGGTAAGCTTTGGGTTCTTGGTCTTCTTCTTCTCCTTTTTCTTCTCATCTGTTCCTGCATGTGCTCAACTCTTCCTTCTTCTTTTGCATGCATGGGTGTTAGAACAGTGAGTAGACGTCGAATTTGAGCTAAGGGACAACGATTCACATGTTAGAACTCATTGAGGCAAGTATAAGCATGATTTGGATGAACCTATGTTATTATATGTGTAATTGTGAAGAACTTCTTAATCATGCATGTGAACAGAGTTTTACAGCCCAATTGTGCCCAATTCTATCTTGTTGATTTTGTTGTTTCATCCTTGTACATTTTCAAATTGATCTGTAACAGGCTCAGAAAATTGACCTCGTGCAGTTTACGGCTAAGCTGTAACTACCTTCGGCTTAGATTCCAGAGAGCTGCAAAGCCTAGATTTCTTCTATGGTCTGGCTACGGCTAAGCCGTAGGCTAGCCGTGACCCAACCGTAGGTAAAGCTATGGATTGATTTCGAGAGAGCTGAATTTTGGGAAAACCTTTTACAGTCCAGCCACGGCTAAGCCGTGAGGTGTGCTACGGCTAGGCCGTCCTCTCACTGTGGCTAAGCCGTAGAATAAAAACAGGGCTAAGCTGTGAATGCAAATGAACAGTAAAAGGAACCACGGCTGAGCCGCAGTACATATTATGGCTAAGCCGTAAGATGTCTACGACTAAGCCGTAGTCACCCACAGCTGAACCGTAAGACCAGTGAAAAATCAGAATGGTAGGTGTTGAAGAGACCTTGTAGGGCCTTTGAGCTAGAATGTAAGTGACTTTGACTTGCCCAATGGAATATGATAGAATTGTATGAATGATTCGAGGGTAGCGACTCATTCATTACATTATCTAGCTGTTAAGCACCTCCCCATGGGTGTTGGTTTAAGGGATTTCGATATACTTTCATCATACAATGCAACACTAGACAACTGTGTATTGGATAACTTAAAACTACATCATCATGCACGGTTAGAAACACTGGAAAACTAGATTAGGGTTTGCTAGTAAATGAGCTTGATTCGAGCAAAAATGAGTTGCATGACATCTTGTATGGACGATTATTGACCTCCACTCATCTGTCTGGTTTGTATAGTCTTTGTTATGCCCTTTTGATCTGTAAGTTCGATTTGTTTGATTGATATGTTCGATATATTCGGTATGTTTCCATTAACTTAAGTATTATATGTATGTATGAGTTAAACGTATGATATATGCTCAATATGATGTGTATGTTTTACTCAAGCTCTAGTATATGATTGATTCCCTATGGTCAAGCACTATTCAGCCTCAGCCTTACGATACCCAATGGGGTTGAATTTGGCGTAGTATGTATGGCACCACTATAGTGAGTTTATGTCTGGGGACTTTCGGACCCCAGGAACCCGAGACCCATTCGTACCATGGCCTAGTCGTTGGTACTCTCAGAATGTAAGATCCCACTTATAGAGCATTTGGCATATGTAGTAGCCACCTAGTACAGTACCTGACATGTATATCTTGATTCTGTAGCATGCTTTATTCGATTGCACAACTTGCCTAGTATACGAATTGGAATGCTATGAATCATCAGTTGTTCCTTATTTTACTAGATACAACATGCGTTAACTTAGTGTTGCTTATCCTTTGCTGAATCATTGTATTCATGAGTTGTCCTTAGTGTTGCAGGCTCAGATCCCTCAATTGACCCCTCGTCGGTCAACCAGACTCCAGGGGAGACCCCAAATGCCCTGTCCGGGCTAGTGGAGTGGATGTAATTGTAACGACCCAGTCCCAAAGTACATCTGAATGAAAGAATATAAGTAATAATCCGTTCTAAACTATCGAGGCGCCTTTTGGGGACAAAACCGTGAGGACTTCCATAAAAACTATAAAGTTAAGCGTGCTCGAGTCAGAGCAATTTCAGGATGGGTGACCTCCTGGGAAGTCCAGAGTGGACAATACCTCGATGGTGCAAAGCAGATTATTACAGTAATCACTCCGCTAGAGTGCATCAATGACATGCATGCATATAGATCTTTTTGGTTGGGATCTAATTGTTTTGTTGTTAGTGATCTTTATCCTTTGTATTCTAACTCATTTTGTATAACTCTGAATGTCATGTAATCTTTTGTATTTATATTATTATGTTTCCGTGTATCTTCTTTTGTTATGGTTTGATACCTACAGCTTCCGCGTACATGTATTAGCACGTGTGAATTTCCCTTGTGCCTGTGCATTTAGACGGGGTCTAAGTGTATATGCCGGGAGTATGTATGTCACTAGTTAGGTTTAAACTTGACCCCCGATCTCCTGGGCTTGGGTTGTGACACAAAACTAGGGGAAATATAAGAATAGGTAAAGCCAGGATCAAACAAAACTTTAGCATGATTATCACAAACAAAAATAATACATTCCAAGATGTTTTTTGGAGCATCGGCCTATTCCTGAGTCATGGCATATACTCTGCCTGCTTGCTAGGGCCTTAGTTGCTATCTGTTAGGCCGGTGGGGTCGCTGAGGCCCTCTCTGAGGTCAGGGCTGCTGGGGAAGTCAATACAACTACATATATTGCAGCGATGCTTAAGGTTGTTGCTGCTGGGTGGGAGCTGGTGCTATTTGTCACAGCGGCTGTGCTTGAATAGGACTCCCTATGTAGATGTCTACCAATACTATTTGCCGTTCTTCTTAAGGCAATCTTTGACTAGGTGACTAGTGTCTCCACGTGAAGACACCCCCCTGCTTGTCTGCAATACATAGATATTGGGTGGTTATTGCCACAAATGCCACAAGACTCCCTTTTCTGCTTCTTGAATTGGTGCTATGGGGCCGGAGATGGAGCAACTTTCTGCTTGGGTTTGCTCGGAGGGGCCATACGCCCAATCACCTCCTCGACCAAGTATGCCTTATCCAAATATTCCTGGTAGACATTCAGAATTATGACTTGGCATGTAGTAGTATATCTAGGCAAAGACCATCAAGGAACCATCGAATCCTCTCACTTTCTGAAGTGATGAGAGTTGGTGCAAAACGAGAGAGACAGGTAAATTGCAGCTTATACTCCCAAACAGACAAATTCCCTTTCTTTTGTCTATCAAACTTTATCTTCTTCTGAATACAAACATGCTTTGGTACGTACTTCTCGCGAAACTAATTACGAAAAGTGGTCCAAGCCACCTCTTCAGCAATCCCCTCATATGTTTCCTTAGCAGTAGTCCACCACCTGTCTGCCACATCTTGAAACATAGAAGCTGCTAACTTAACCTTGTGTACCCCTGTGCAGGCTAAGTTCTTAAATATCTTTTCAACCTGGATAAGAAATTCTTCAGCTACCATTGGATCTTCACCCCCGTTGAACTCCGGCGGACCCCTCTTCTTAAACTTCTCAAAAATATCATTTGGATTTTGGGGTCTGGGGGCAACAACAACCTGAGACTGCCCAATCCTCTACAAAACTTCGAGCACACTAGTCTAAAATACTGCCTAATTCGCTACCTGAGGCCATACCACAAACGTTGGTTGCAACGTTATTGGTGGCTGAGTTGTATGCGTCTCATAAGGTTGATTCATCCTCTGCACTGCTTCCAATAACTGTGCTATCTGTTGATCTTGACATTGCTGATGGGCTAATATAGTTTGGAGTAGAGTCTGTATCGAATCATTAGCTGTATCGCTAGGCGCACCCGACTCTGAACTAGATGAGTTGGCTTTGGTTTTCCTTGTCTTAGGTGCCATGTTTGCAAAACAATTAATTGTTAAAAACTAAACAACCTTGAATGTAGAAACTAAACCTACCAATGCAAACTCTAAACATTATCAAGAGTCGTACACAAAGACTATACACATCTACCCTTCATATTCCCATTTAAAATTTCTAATCCTCACATCGGACCTACGTTCAAGCATCGTTTAAAACTTCTAGAACTTCACTGCTCTGATACCATCTGTCACGCCCCCAAAACTGAGCCGGATACAAACCCAAATCTAGAGGTATGAGAATTAGGGCCAATTAAAGTTTTTCTTACATAAACAATATGGGCCCCAATTCCGGGTGGATCGAAGTCCTTCGTGAGGCTATGCTTGGTAATCAAACAACCAAAATCACATGCGGAAGTAAAATCCAGAAACTGTGCAGATGTGTACATACACCAACCATATAACAAATCTCAATAACAATAAAATCAAGGTAAAGTGCTTTGAAGTATAATAATTAAAGTCGTAATTCCAAGACAAATAAATTTAATGAATAATTAATAGCCTCAAACATGGCCTTATTACATAATCTAAGGCTCCAATCTCAGCACCAACACGTGGGCACCTTAGATGATGTCATCGGTGCTCCACTCAATAACTTTGCCATCTAGCGAAATCTCCTACGTTGCCCGACCCTCTGATTCGGCACCGATAGTGGAACCTAGACATCAAAAGTAGCAGGTTAGATTGACGTAATTTGGTAACAAAGTACACTACAAGCAACGGTGTTAATCAATTGAATTAAAAAAAATTTCATTCTGACAAAAAATATATTGAATGCAAACCCAATGGCATGAATGCATAAAAACGGGTATCCCCGCAGATACAATATACAAAAATGGGTATTCTTGTAGATATAATATACAAAAACGGGTATTCCCGTAGACAGATATACAAAAATGGGTATTTCCGTAGGTAGATATACAAAAATGAGTATTTCCGCGGATATAACAGATGGCACAACTATGTACTATATTCCACTGTATGAGCCGACCCAATGGCATATGTCCACCTCCAAACCGCAATCAGTCAAATATATATAAATATATGTATATATAAATACATATGTCTACTAATGCACAATGAACCATGCTATGAAACCCTTAATTCATAATATCCAATCCAATGTCAATTTAAGTACTTAGATTATTTAATTTAAAACTTAATTTAAAAGTGTATTATGATCGTGTGTCTTTTCAAGTGCTCTAAGAGAAAACACTAATCTACCTAACAGTCATACTTAGTTAAATATGCACATAAGAACCAACCATCTTTCATAATGGCAATGAGAGTCCACGATGCCAACATCCTACTTTCAGTATCTATCATGTGGTGCATCTTGAATCTTACATTCCCACTTTGAATTCAGTCCAATTCTCATGTGAACGTTCAACCAACTTTTCTAAAGAGAAAGGAATCCATCTACTCCAATTATGTATAGTTGGTGTGTTTTATAAATTGAGTAAAAGAGTATTCATATTTTAATCCAAACTTAATCAAATTATGATCGAAAGGGGGGGGGGGGGGGACAATTAAGTTCTTAATCATCATTGTTGTGTATCAAAAAATACCTGATTATTTTATATAAAAGAAAAGATCCAAATCCAAAATTCAAGTTCGAACACTAAACTCAAATAAAAATCCAAATTATATTTCCAAATGCATTCTAATTATGATTTAATCATTCCCATTTACATCCTAATTACATTCTAATAGAACTAAATAAAATATTAATCATAAGTAATTAAGCCCCAATTAAAATTATAAACAAACCTAATTAATATTCTAATCACACATAATTTATAAATTAATTAATTCTAATCAACTCATCATTAAATCTTAACAATATTCTAATCTACTTATAATTAATATTCTGAACTCTAATAAATATTTTAATTAAATAAAGTCCCTCAGAGATTAACCCGACCTAATGGGCCCAGCTCAGCGACCCAACCGTAGCCAGATGCCCAAGCCCAGCCCAGCAATTGGCCAAAGCCCGCAGTAGCAAGCCCAGCCCAGCCGGCTGGGCCAAGCCAGCCAGGCAGCCAAGCCAACCTAGCTGCAAGCCAAGCTTGCGCAAGTGGCAGTAGCCAGCTGCACTGCGGCACTACTGCAATTTTTTTATTTCTTTTATGTCTTTTCTTTGTTTCAATCAAAATCAAAAATCAAATCTCCACTATTAAACCCTAATCAATACATTAAAACCAATCAAATAAACCATATATTAAAGCATATTATTCAACCAAACAACAAAAAACACATTGTCTACAGTTTTCTACTGTAACATCCCAAACTCCCAGGATGTAGTTAATTTTAGTTAGTTGCTTGTTAGCCAATTAAGTGTGATTAGAAGCCAAATAGGTTTGAATTAGCATTAGAATCATGTGTGCGAAGCCTCATTAGGTTTCGAGTTCGTTTGAGCTCAGTAAGAAGTAGTTCGTGATTCTAGGAAGTATAAAAGCCCTTTTTCGTAGTTTTTTGAATTGTGAGGTTTTGGGTTCATCAGGTAGCTCTCTTAAGCCAAGATCATCTTCATGCTGTTTAACCGAAATCAGATCTATCTTGGCCACCAAATTTTTTTTTTCCAAAAATTAAGCCTTTTTATGAAACATACCCCAAAAACCCCTTAAATATTGTCAATATTTTTCTTCCTCAGAACCATGTCAATAGTATACTCATTGAAAAGCTCATTTAATTTCATGAGCGTTAGCACTTGTCGTGACTCAATCAAACCAATGGTTTACAAAATATGTTCAAAACAAGGTTTTAGCTAAACTTTAAATCAATGGCATTTTGGTAATTTTTATTCATTTCGTTTCCATCTCCAGAATCCCTCACCCAGCAAGCGAACATCTTTCTCTCTCCTTTCTTTATTTAATTTTCTTCAAATGCCTCACCCAACGAACACCTTTCTCTCTCCTTTCTTTATTTTATTTTCTTCTTCCTTATCAGTTTCTTTTCCTCTCTTTTATTCTCTCATCTTCTCTCCCTTTCCGATCTTTCACCCAGCAAAGAGGATCCAGAGTCCACCTCCATTTCCAAGCACCGCCAGCAACCACCCATTCCCCCTTGTCTTCTCCTTTTCCTTTTTCCTATATTCTTCCTTTTCTCTCATGCTCTCTTTCTTCCTCTCACCCATATGCCATAGCAGACGCCAAGAAAGGATCCGAACAATCCCATCTCTCCGCTGGACACTCCTCCAATGGACAGCTACCATTAAGGAATCTGGATCAGCCATCATCTTCACCAGATGCCATCATGGCGGATCTCTTCTTCCTCTCCTTATTTCCTTTTCTTTTTCTTTATTTTTCCATTGCTTGTTGCCGGCGAGATCCAGAGCCACCGGAAGTTCAACTTCATCATATACTCTGCTAATCTTCTTCCTCTTGCTTCAAGCTTCCCAAAGATCTCTATTTCAAGTTTTCCCTCTCCAAATCCACCATAGGTAAGCTTCCCTCTTCCCTATAGTTAGATCTCTTAATTTGTGGTTTTATATTAGCATAGATTAGCCCATAGCTTCTTATCTCCTAATTTATAGATTTCTTTTGGTTTGATTTGGGTTTTCAGCAAGTTTAAGCTTCGTGGGACCCGCTAGTGGGCTAGGGCATTATAAGGCCCCGACCCAACTTAATTGTAATTTATATTCATTAAACTTGATTTCCTATTAATTGATGTATTTTAATCTTAATTTATTTTGATTTTAATTTTTATCGAGTCATGGATAGGTAGTTAGGTCAGAATTGACCAAACCTAGGTAGGCAAGGACTTTCTTGTAATTTAGAGTCTCATGGTTTGCATCATATTGACACCTCAATAATTGCATCTTGTGTATTTCATCATGTGGGTCATTATTCATATTTGGCCCAGCTCAGTCCGGATCCATCTTAGCCTAGTTAAAGCCCAATTAGTTTAAACTGGAATTTCTGTGAACAAGCTGGACTTGCATGCAAATCCCAGCAAGAATCCAGGTTTAAAAGCTCAACTCCAGTAGATTTCCTTCTTCTTCTTCTTCTTCTCTACTGCTAGAGCTGATTCTTCTTTTCTTTTTATCCTTCTCTAACAGCTGGAAATCAAGTCTTAGAGCTGTGCATGCAAGGCCTACAGCTCCCTCTTCTTCCTCTTTACCTCCTTGTTCATCATTTTCCTTGGAATCTCATAAAGTGATCTCTTCCTCTTCTTTATAGCTCCTTAAGGTACGAACTTCATCACTATTCCATTTTCTTGAGTTCCATAGAGTTAAGGAGACTCAATCTTGTTGCATGCACCATCTTATCACTATTTCATCTATTTTCATGTAGGGTTTTATTTATGGTTAGAGGTTGTGTTTTCTTCACTATCAAACTAAAGGAAAAGCTTGATTTGGGTAAAGTACTGAGTTAAGGCAAGTATAGTTAGATATAATCACTGCATGTATGTTAAATAGATTGATTCTTGATGAACTCTCTATAGATGCTAATCTATAGCTCTTTTCCTCTTTGATTAAGATTATTTAAGTGTTAATGAATAAGAATGTAATTATAAATTAATGATACGAATAGAGGAAGGTGAACCCAATTGTGATGTGGGTTATTGTTAAGGAGTGATTAGAAGGTGTACTTGATGAATGGAAGTGGAAGGTGCCAAGAGGAGAGTGGAGAAATCAGTTTGAAACCAATTCTACTCAGAGCAAAATACTTTAGGGCCAATCGGTCTATCCTGAAGCCCGATCAGTCAAATTCCCATTCTGGGAGGTGTCGACCAGTCGAACACATACCCGATCGGTCGGGTAACTGAAATTCTGGGTTGAAATATTTATTTAAAGATTAGTTCAAATAACTGACCATGGACCTTCTATAGTCCATCACGGGGTATTGATGAGTCTTTAAAAATACATATTTTCATACACATTTGACCCATTTTAATGACTTAATAACTTGAAAGGGCCTCATTTAGTGTGATATCATGGTTTAATTTATTTTAAATTCATTTTTATATTTTTCTGCATAAATTACTTAAAAATCACACTTGTTGCATAAATTCATGAAACCTGCTATTTTTGGAAAGTCTATTTTTGGAAAGTTTTGTGAAAATAATTTTTCTCATGAAATAAAGTGAATTTTAATCATCATTAGTTCATTCACATATAATCATGAAGAATGATGTACATTTTTATTATCATTTCGTGAGAAATGGGCACACAGTCATGCATTAGTGATCTTAGGGGTAAAATTGTCTTTTCACATAAATTCACATCTGTTTTGTAAGAAATTGATTATATGGGTCCCATTTATAAAGAATTGAGGCAAGGAATTGATTTTTAAGAGAAAAGAGAGCAGAATTGAAGAGAAAAGGAAATTGGAATAAAATTGTAAAAAGTCAGCTTTATAGTCCCACACACACATGCACAGTGTGGGGTACACTTATAAAACATGCAAGATGGGGTCCATTTATTTGTTGAATATTTTCAAGAGATTTTGAAGAGAATTTGAAGAATATCTCATCAAAGATAGACAAGGAAAGCCACATAGGAGTTCTTTTTGGAGAAGGAGAAGATTTAATTCAAAAAAAATGAAAAAAAAAATCCAAGCAAGCTATTCCACGTCCAAAAGAGGATTTTGGATCAGATTTTGGTTGAGAAACTAAAGAAAAAAATCAAGGGAGAATTATCTAGAAGATCTCTTCAAGTTAGGAGCCAACAAGGAGAACTTTCCAAAAAAGGAAAGTTGACGATGCAAAGAGATAAAAGGGGAAGTTCTACACCTCATGTGGGCCAAGTTTGATTCCAAGAGAGGATTCTTATCCCTATTTCATCTCTCAAAAGATCTCAATGCAAGGTGGCACATACAAGAAGGGAAAGAAGCATCCAAGAGGGACTTTTAAACAAAGCAAGCAAGGAAAGAAAAGAAAAATAAAAAGAAAAAAAATCCCCAAGGATATTGCATGTCCAAAGCATTATTTGGAGCCTTTTTTCTTTCAATTTTTTTATTAGTTTTAAGATTTTAAAGTTTAAGAAGGAGTAGGATTCGAAAAAGTATAACTAGGGCACCCCTCTCTAATATTCTTCATGGAAGAATTACCCACCTCCCACCTCTATATTTCTACACTCCATCTATCCCTCTTTTATCTCTTCATCTCAAGTCATCAAGGAGGCTTAGCCCTAAAGCCACACCACCAACCTTGAAGATCAACTAGAAGGAGGAATTCTTTTCCATCCTAGTATGTATAATCTTTTGGTTTAATTTTTTTTTTTTGTCATACTAGTTCAATAATATTCATCTTCTTATTCTTCTTATTCTTATGGTTGTATGATTGCTTAATTTGTGTTTTTTTCTTGTTTGGATTGACGGCCCAAATAGAAGAACATACTTTAAGAAATTGTTAGGCCTATACTAATGTAGAATTTTGAGTGAATATACCGCCTTTAACTTCTATTGTTTATCGCCTTTGACTTCAGTTATACCGCCTTTGACTTCCTGCAATTCTTATTGCACTTTTAATTTTAAATTTCTACATTTTTATTTTACTGCACTTTTATTTTATCTTCTGCACTTTTGTTATTTTCCTGTTATGTTCACATTGATTTTAAGTTTTGTTTTTGTATAATTTGATGGTTGGATTAGGAATCATTGCATCTATTTTTATGCCATAAGATTTTGTGCATATTTAAGTTGATGAAAATTAAGCTTTCAATCTAATGATTAAATTTGGACTTAATACACAAACAGCACAACTTAAAACAGTTTCAGCAAACTGCAAGAAACAGTTTTTAGCAAAAAAGTTCGAAGTGGGTAGACCAGTCAAATCACAATATTTTTCTTTAAAACTTAGGAAAATTAAATTTTAGGATGTGGTCTTTCATACCCAAAATTTCAGATCAAAACAATTTCGGAAGGCTTGTGAACCAGAGGCTTAAACTTTGCCAATCAATCAACCTGAATCAGAATTTCTGCACAGAATTTTACAAAGTTGTCATATTTATGCATTCATAACTTTTTCGTTTTAGATCCTTTTTCACTTCCATTTTTTTTGTTAGTTTCTTGCATTAGTAGAGCATAAATTCCAGCCATTAAATTTAGATTTAGGATGCATTAGAATAGTTCAAATCATGCATAAAATTTGCATCAGCATACTAGTTTTTCATACTTAGAAATTTTCAGCATCTCATGACATGCATTGCATTATTAATTTCATTAACTTTCTAATTTTGATTTTGTTTCTAGTTTTATGTTTTTGATTTTTTTAGTTAATTTTCAGAATTAAATATCTTTCTAAAATTTTTTTAATTGAAGATTTTAAATTGAAAGTTTACTAGTTTTGAAAATTCTAACTTAGGAAAGTTTCTTAATTTTGTTTATTTTGTTTCTAATATTGTTTAGTTTAGTTAGTTTCTAATTTTAGATTTAGTTTTTTTGGAAGTTCTAACTTGTGTTTTAGTTTTGCAGCAAATTTAGTTTTATGTTAAGAATTTTTAGATTTAGGTTTTTAGTTTTAGGAAAGTTTCTTTCATTAGTTTGTAATTAATTTAATTTTGGTTAAGTAGGACACTTGTATTTGTTAGATTTTAAATTAGGCTAGTTTTAGATTTTATGTAGGACAAGTTACAAGCTGAAAATACCTTAAACACATTGCTCCCTGAGGATCGACTTGGTCTCACCAGTTTTATTACTACATCGCGGTTCTACACTTGAAACTCACGATCAGGTATAAGGAGAGGCTACCCCTTTGATCTTTGGTGGAGCCGAGTTATTCTAAAATTTATTATTAAATTATCTTATTTTTTATAACCATAATAATACCTAAAATTATCAGAATATGGGGCCTTACCGAAGCTCCGGTAAGTGTTAGTATGTATGAAATAATGGCTATTACTTTAGACTATTTTAGGGGATAAAGAATGATGCATTCATACCTTTTGAATTCTTTAGTATTCTTTTGGCCCAAAATCCTTTACGGAATGATCGCGCTTGAAAAAATTGGGTGAAAATGTATAACGGATTCGAGTCCAACATTCGCGCACTTCAAACGTTAAGAAAAATGGGAATTAACTATAGTTCATCATTAATTTCCCTTTTGTTTACATGGGTCCAAATGCCTTGACCGTGAGGATGCAGGTAGTCTGCATAAGTTTACAAAAAAGGTTTACAACCCCTCCCTCAAGTCTTAGATGTAATCTCAATTTGAAAAACACAAAAAAATGCACACAAGAATGGAAAACATGCAAAAAAGTTAAAAAAATATATATGGGGTGACCGTGAGTCATGGCACTGGGGCCTGCTAGTGACCGTGACGGTCACCGGGAGGCAGTGGCTGAAAAGCCACTATTTTGTCCATTGTTTCTTTTTTCTAACTTCTTTGAAGTGCTGGAACTCCTTTTCATGATTATTGGGGCATTGAATGACCATCAAGAAGATCGAATTCAACCATGGAATCGATCGAAACCTTGGTAATTCATCATTGTTGTTTACGGACTGTTTTTTGTTCAAGTCCAAAAAGGGCACCATATGAAGCCAAAGTTATGTCATTCTGAACCTATAATTTTCAAGGAATAGAATGAAGCCTAAAGAAGCTTGTTCACAACTCTTGTGATGGCCAAGAAACCCTCTGAATGAGAAAAACAAAGGGAACGAAGTCATCCTTTAAATATTTGCCAATGCATGAACATATTTTGCTCTTAAGCAACCCCATCTTCTTCTCCTTCTTTGAACCTTCTTTCTCACCTTGGGTGACTGAGAAAAGAAGAAGAAAAAGTCATCCAAGAGCTGAAGTATGCCTTGCTTTTGAACTTTTCTTTCGAGATTGTATGTATTCGTCCTCCCTCCTCCTTTTTTTTTATTCAAATATTACTCCTTTTATAGAGTCTCCAGGTGGTTTTTGGCAGTTTTAGGAGGTTAAGAGGAGTTGTGGGAAGTTAAACCTTAGAAAGAAGTGGAGAGAAATCACCCAAAACCGCAGGAAGTGCTCTTTGGAGGTCCATGACCACAGCCACGGTCACGGACAAGGCCCAATTTTGGGCTTTTGCATTTGTGACCCGTTTTCACCTGTTTGGGGCCCGAACGATGTCTGATCTTCACGAAACTTGAAAGGAGGCTTCTTGACACTATTTTGAGTGTGTCATAGAAGTTTCAACTTGTTTTGACTTTCTAAAGTTGGTCAACTCTCCTATTGACTTTTCATGAAAATGGGCCCCTGTTTCAATTGTTTGAGGCCCAAATGACCTCAGTTTAGTTTGAAACTTGGAGGGATTGACGTCAGAGGCATCTTGGACTGTTCTTCCAAATTTCATATAGTTTGGACTTCGGAAAGTAGGATTTCGAACTGTAACTATTCACTATTCACTATTCACTATTCACTTCACATTGTAGGTAATTAGCTTGTTTTCTACCCGAACGGTGTCCCATCGACTTGAAATTTTGGGAGAGTGACTTTGAACATATTTTGAGTATTTTTCCAAATTTCATAAGCTTTGACCTCCTAGAAGTAGGATTTTGGCTGGTGACCTCCATGGCCTGAGGGTCATTGTCTTCTAAGTCGACATGCAACGGAAGTAGGATCAAATGAAGTCTTTTTGACTTGAAAATTTGCAGAATAGCTTTTGAGCATGACTGAAGCTTTGTGTCCAAGTTTTGTCCATTTTGGACATTGGAAAGCGGGGCTTTGATTAGAGACCTTACAGCTTAGGGGTTATTGACTCCAAGTTAACATGCTTGTAGACTTTGGGTCAAATGATGTCCGTTTAACCTAAAATTTTTCAGAAACTCCCTTGATCATAATTTAAGCTTCCTCCAAGAGTTTTGACTGATTTGATCTTCACTAGGTGTCACTTTGCACAGTGACCTCACAGAGCATAGTATATAACCATCTGTACTGAGTTTGGATCCAAATGATGTCTAGATACTCTGAATCCTTAAAAGATAGTCTTTAAATGTACTTGAAAGCATTCCACTGAATTTGAGCTTGCTTTGACATGTAGAAATTCCAAGTCCCATAGTGACTTCCACGGGGCTGGCAAATAGTCACTGAAGCTTGATTTGAGCTGAGATGGAGTCCAAATACTTGGAAATTTTGGAACATCGTTCCTAAGCATGCCTTAGAGTTACCATGTACTTTCATCCTCTTTGGTGATCTAGGGAGATCTATATCCTAATTTTTGAACCTTGGAATCTTATCATTCTGCAATCCAAAGCTTGTACTGTCTTCGCTGCATTATTTGTAAATTTTATGGGTCAACACGGAACTCACTCACGATGTTTCGTGAGACAAGCTCCATATGAGTACAATTATTTTATGAAAATAAGAGCTATTTTATGAAAATGTTTTGGGGAGATTAATTGAGAACTATCATAGTGTCACGCCCCGAGCCCGGGAATTGGGGATTTGTTATGGGTTCCAAGGAATGACACACGTACCCGTGACAATTCGTGCCATGACCACACACATACGAACTATCACAAGGGTGATCCACAAGTACGTGTGAGGAAAATTCACAAACACGTATTATCAATATAAGTCATTTAAGCAAAAACCTAGAGATTTCACCTACATATATATCATAAGCATCTATAAAACATTCATTTCAATTCATTAAATAGACAAGTCTGTTAATTAACCCAACTACATGCATAGATATGGAAGTCCATGATAAAATACAAATATATCCAATGCCAAGATGACCCTAAGTCCAATCCCAAAATGATCCCTGTTGCACTCTGTTGAGGAGAATCACGAAAAGATATCTTCCTCATTCCACTCATTTACGTCCAGAGGTAACACTGGGGTTCCCTCTGGGGATGCACTGAATGCCGGATTGGCCTCAGGTTCTGCACCTGTAACACCATGGTAATTCTAGTTAACACGACGGTTAAGCAAAGATAAGGATACATGAGCTTAACATGATAGATCAATGGAATTAAAATGACATACTGATTAAAATAGATCAATATCAAAATCTAAGCACTGATGTATATGAGTTAGCATGAATAGAGAATCATGAATAAAGAATATATCATACCAACATGGCAACCACATTCGCTATCTCCTCTCTAAAAGAGAGTAAACTGATCCTTGGGAAACCACTAGCGGCTGGGCCAGGACCGACTAGCTGCCCGCGAGAACGTTGACTCATTCTCCTGATACTACTGCAGTAGGCAACTGATAAAATACTCCCATGGGGTCCCGTCGAACCTCCTATGGGGTAGAAGCTAAGTGGCACCAACTCTAAACATGTCGGAAATAATCTGATGTCCTTACTTACTATATACTGACCTGTTTATACTAATACGAGAAGGTAACTCAACCTTGTTGAAGATATCAAGTATAGGTTCATAACTAAGCAACTAATAATCATTAATGAAACTGATATAAATCCTTATGTGGAGGTTAAGGTTATTATCAATATGAATGCAATTAGATTGTGGGGGTTATCAAGGATAATTACTAGCCAACCTTATACTAGATAATCCAGGTTTTCAAGGTCATTCAATACGATATATTCATAAGACGTTCGGTGTCCCCGCATCACCATTCTTGGTGTTACCTTATGTATATAAAGGACACTCCATCTTATGCCAACACCCATGACGTAACATTGAAAACTAACTGGAGAATCCAGAAGAAAAGAGTGACAGCTCAACACTCCTTTTACTCCAAGTTTAGTCACCATTGGGCTAGTTTGGGGTAACAAAGGATCCAATTCTATGGTCCTAGAAGGTCTTTGGTTGAACCTGCAACCTATAGTAAATGTGGGTGGATACCTCAGTCTCGTCCTAAGGTTTAAGGGAGTAACCCATCATTTGGCTATCCCATAAACTATAAAAAGTCCATAGTCAAGCACAGAATGCATTTTGGAACACTTCTCTAAAAGTTACAGGTCAAGCTTACCCGACCGGTCGGATATGGGTCTGACTGATCGGTTGCTCCCAGAAAGGAAATTCGACCGGTCGGGCTGGTGACCAACCGGTCGAACTATCCAGAAGGCAATTCGACCGATCGAGCTTCAGGACCGACCGGTTGGCCCTTAAGCACTCTGTTATGGGAGGGTTTCTATTCCAAATGGTTTTCTCTTCCAATACACCATTTTACCTGCAATAAAACCAATCTAAAAGCTCTCATTCCACACTCTTGGGTTTCCTAAAGGACCATTATCAATTTATTCATAAAAAATCATCACTAAAACACAATCAAATCCATGCATTTCCATTGAGCTGTAAAAAGGGGTAAAATCACAAATCTCATCAAGAATCAAGAAATAAAGCCATGTATGTAAAGAAAATGTATCCTTATACTTGCCTTAAGCTTGGTGCTTCACCTAAATTGATTTGCCCCTTGGTTAGATGAAGAATAAAGCTTCACTAATGGAGAATCTAACACATGCATGAAGGAAAACAAGAATGAGATGCATGCATGCCAATAGATGGGTTCTCTTAACCCTTATTGCACTCAATAACTCAAAAGGGAAATGGGGTTCCTTACCTCAAGCTTCCTGCAAGCAAGAAGATGAAGATGGTGCCTTGATTCCAAGAAAGAGAGTAAGAAGACCAAAGAAGAAGAAAGTGAAAGCTCAAGCTTCTTGCTTATAAGCTTCAATCACCCAGAAATGGAGGTTATAGAAGGAAGAAGATGAAGAAAAGAGAAAAAGGGGGAACCGGCTGCAACGTGAGGGACGAAGGAGAGGAATAAAAGGATTGATGGTGGGTTAGGGTTTTAAATGAGTGAAGTTCTGGAATTTACAGATTAGCCCCTCTGTTTAGGTATATTTCAATTTGAAGTAGCTTGGCTCAAAATGGGCTGAGATGGGTCCAAACGAAATTGGGCTAAATATAAAAGATGTTCCACAAGATGAAACTCACCAATGCAACTAATATGATGCATAAATAATGTAAAACCATGAAAATGCTAAATACAAAAGGTCTTGGACTACCTAATGAGGTTCGAACTCGACCCAACTACCTATCCATAACCCAAACCTCTTAAGATTTAGGCTCAATTAGCCTAACTACATATTAATTAAAGTAAAACCAACTTAATTACTATAAATAATAACTATCTAGGGCTGGGACCTTACACTTAGCATTCCACAAAAACTCTAGAGGTATGTTTAAAGTAAATTCTACCCTTAGGACATTAAGTATAATCAAGACCATATAGGGCCTTAGAAATGGTACCCTTACCTCAAACAAATAAGCCCAACGGTAATTAAATACTAAGAAGGAAAAGTGTTGAGCTGTCACTCATTCTCTCTTGATTTTCCAGTCAGTTTCTAATGTTACGTTATGAGTGTTGGTATTAGAAGAGGTGTCTTTTACGTACACAATGTAACACCGAGATTTTGGTAACACAATGACAATGGACGTTTTATAAATACATCGTATTGAATGACCTTAGAAACACGGATTATCTAACATAGGGTTGGCTAGTAATTATCCTTAATAATTGCTCAATCTAATTATATTCATATTATTACGTGACCTTGCCCTCACCCTGATCTAATCATATATCCATTCTTCCTAACGAACCTTGAGGCAAAATCAGTGCTGGAGCTTCTATTGAGTATGGCCTGTGAGCCAAAATTGGTGTAGCTAAGGTTGAGAGGTTTCGAGCTGCATTAGCTCATTTAAGTATGTATTGTTTGATTATCAGTCATTTGTTTAATTCCGAATTTTATGGTTGAATATGTTCTCAAAACCGAAAATCCCTTATGTATGATATGAATTTGGATGGTCTTGATATATTGAGTCGGCACCACTTAGTTTATACCCTTGTTAGGTTCGATAGGACGAGTTTGAGTATTCTTTATGTTTCTACTGCAGTAGTTTATGAAGGAGTTGGTTGGCACTCCTCGGGAAGCTAGACTAATCCCCTAGCGTAATTCCCATACGTACATTATATGCTCTCTATAGATGATACGCTCTCTTTGGGGAGACTATAGCCTCGTGGATGCCAACTAGTATGTTTTGATATCCTGTTTATGATTCGTTACTTATACTTACTCATGCACAACATGCCTAGTTTACGATTATTGTCATCTTTTAATTAATATGTCTCTAATTTAATTGATACAACATGATAGTTTTATATGCACCTATATTTACTTAACTGTCGTATTAACATTGCTACCTTTGGTGTTATAAACAAGTTTAAGTACTGATTTCACCTCAGACGCACCCGTAGAGGAGTTTCCAAAGACTTCTCAGGATATAGTATAGTAGTGTGGACTTGACAACATTATCCAGTTGTCTATCTCGCAAAGCGTCATGGATTTATTTTGGGATATGATAGAATATGCCATTGGTGTGGCCATATTTATGCATCATGCCATTATGTCATATTGTTATTATGTTACCTGATTTGATGGACGTGTAAGTCTATTATTCGAATTGTATTTAGTTCCTATGTATTTAGTCACACCATGTATTCTTACTTTGGATCATTCATGCAGACATTTCTACTTTGGTCATGTAGAATTATGCATGGAATTATGTTTTATATAAAATAGTATTTTAAGTTCTATATCTTTTGTTTACAATTTTCAAATTAATAGACTCAGTTTATACTTAATACCATATCTCAAATTATGAATTGTACAGGATGTTGTTAAAAACAGGTAAAAATACATAGGCTTCCACAAATGTTTTAAGTGGACACGTGTTACATGTCAATCTTTACACATGAGATCTATGCTTTTTCCCTTGTGGTGGTTCATACGTGTCTTAGTACCACATGAATTGCCACGGGATTACGTATGTTGCGCCTTAGAAGTCGCCTTAATTATGAAATCTCAAGCTCGAGGCGTGACATACGTAAGTAATGGTATCAGAGAATGAATCCTGAAAAATATACAAGTAAGGTATGGTGTTGTAGCATAAATTTGTCTGGAATAAAAGATCTAGAAACTTGGGGAACGTGGTAAGGATACGAAAGGTGCGTTGGGATATAGGTTGTATAGGATGTTTTGAGTCTACTAACGCTTTGCTTTAAAATAATAACGGTTTTCTTATAGATAATAGCCCAAATTCCAAGAGTTAAGAATATCTGTCACGGTTACTCAAGCAATGCTAGGAATGATGACTTAGAGGCTGTCACGCCCCGAAATCTGAGGTCTTTTGAGACCGTCAAATCACGAGGCACGACAGGTCCACAAACTAAAGCAAAAGAAAATTTTTATTAATTAATAAATCTCATTATACAATAGTTACACAAACAACTAACTCTTATACATGCCACTCATGTTTAAAACAAAATTCTTGCAACTCATTTCTCAGTCCCGGTCCAGCATGCAAGCTATGTATCATCTGTGTCCACTTAACTACAAAATTCTGGGGAAAAACAAAAGAGGGTGAATACAACGTTGCAAGTAAACCCACTATGAAACCATAGCAAACGGGTAACAATCAAGGTAGCAAATTTATGAGCTACGGTTTCGAACAAATTATCAATGAGCAAAATAATCTCAAAAGTAATAACATTGATAGCAAGATCAGATTAAATACAAATTTACAATATTGAATTTTAGCAGAATTTACAAAAAAAGGAGGAATAAGTAAGATAATCCATCAATTAATCAAAACATCACAAATTAGGCGCAATATCTTAAAACCAAACTAAGAGAAGGCATCTCCGCAGTAAACAAAATAACAAAATGTGCTCACTAGAGTTACACCTGCGCCAAGCACAAGGTACCCGCCAGGTACAAGCCATTTCATATCCAAAGTGGCACAAAGCCTGAGATTCTAGAAATCTCCAAAACAAAGTGGGCTGGCTGCAAACTAGAAATATCACACAAAAAGATCCCAATCCCAATGTCATACCCAAAAGGAGCTAAAATTCACGTGTGAGCGTCCTCACGGTGCGTTGCCCATACTTTAAAGAATACCTTAAGGTCAAAGATGTAAAAGCAACAAATTCCAATAATTCACACATTTTTAATTTAGAAGCAAAGATCAGGTTGGAAATACAAATCAAGCCATATATCATCGAATCTTTGAACAAATCCAACCTTCTTAAGCAAGTATCAATAATTCACTGAAAAATTTAATTCATAACAGAATGGTGTCCAACGATCTATATCAAATCTAACAATGAACAAAACCATAATAAATCAAATGACAAATTTTGACAAAAATGACAGCACGATGATTTCAATAAAACATCAAATCCAATGATCATCAAAGGTAACAAAATTCCTCGGAGCTCTACGATTATTTCAACAAATTTCAAAATTACAATTTAAAGCATGATCAAGACAAAGAATAAAAAACACAAGTACTAGGGTAACATAGTAAGACTATTTGCCTGGATCAATGGTGTTCAAAGGGTTCAACTCGTTCTATCTTGGATCTTCTGAAATCTCGATGCGAGGCCCTGATAATAATGTTTAACAAATAAGTTTAGCGACTGGGCCCAATGATTATGTTCATGCACTAATTACTAAGTTGGGTCAGGCTTGGATATGGGCCATATATCATGGGTTGACATGGTCTGGTGTGGGCTCGAATCGAATAGTACAAGTGGGCCCGAAGCAGTAAGAGTTTATGCATGCTTGTAAACTGAGTGGATTTGGGTTACACATCGTGAATGAGTTGATAGATCAGATGGCTCAAAACTGTGGGTTGCATAAGCGGTTCACGGAGGAGTCACAAGTGATATGTCAATCTTGAGTTGGGCCCAATTTAATTAGCTAAACAGGTGGGATAGGGGCAGTGGGTCATTGGTTCTAACTGTGAGTTTAGGTTTAGAGGTCTAAAGCTAGGCATACCCACGTTCGGCCCCGAATGAGTGGGTCCTTGGATCAACGGTGAAGGTGACATCAGAATGAGAGTATGCAGAGATGGAAGCCAGGGGGTGAGTTAGTGACTGGTGGACCAGCGGTTGCAGAAAACAAAAAGATGCTGCGTGGGAAAAGAAGCGAAGCCCAAAGAACATGGAGGAAGACAGTACAGAGTTGAGAATAAAGAGAGACAGAGGAGGAGACAAAGAAGAAATAAAGGAAAGTGAGAAGAGGAACAAAAAAAGGAGAAGATGAAGCAGGGAAGAGAAGCGGAACAGAGAAAACGGAAGGGAGAGAAGAAAATAAACAGAGAAGAAGATGAAGGAGGAACAAGATGAAGAGAAGACGTTGGCTGCTGGGTTGTCTGGGTAGAAAAGGAAGAAAGAGGACAATGAAAACAGAATAAAAGAAAAGAAAACAAGGAAGGAGGAGAGAGGCTGACGCGGTGGAGAAGAAAGGAGATGAGTATAGAGACGAGAGTGCAGGTGGGTTCAGTTACAGTGGCTGATATGGGAAAGAAGTAGGAAAAGAAAGAAACGAGAGCTATGAGAGAGAGATGAAGATCAGACGAAGAAGAAGAAGTCATGGCCGAGATTTCAGATGGGTTCTGCACTGATGGAGGGAAACGAAACGGTAACTGGGTTGCCTGGCCGGTCTGACGATGAGCTTGACTGAGTTGCAGAGGTGGAGAAAAAGACGAGGAAGAGAGAAAAACATAAAACAGGAAGAAGGAGAGGATTGCAGTGGGTTCGCATGCTGGTGGAGAGATGGGTTCTGGGTGATGACAGAAAAGAGGAGAAACAGATGGAGAAAAGAGAAAGCAACAAGAAGAGGGGAAAGGAAAAGAAAACGATAAAGAAGGAGAAGAACCGGCTATAGTGGAGAAACAAAAAAAAAAAAGGAAAAGAAAAGAAGTGGAAGATGATGAACAATGTGGGCTGTTAGCAGAGAGGAAGGGGGAACGAGCAGAGGGGAGGAAGGAGGGAACATGCGGCAGAAACTGGGTTCGGTCATGGCAGTGAGATGGAGAAGAAACGAAAAGGCTACAACAACAAAAAAAGACAAACAGGAAGAGAAGAGAGAAGTTGCAGAAGCACCAAATCCGGTCATGCATGGAGGAAGGAAGAAGAAGATGAAACAGTAACCAGAGAGGATGGAGATATGCAGAGATGAAAAGGAAATAACAGCAAAAGGAGAAGAAGAAAGAGGAAAAGAAAAGAAAAGGAAGGAGAGAAACAGGAGAGCACGAGGAAATAAACAGAAGAAGGGGAGAAAGAAGAAACGACGATACAGAATAGAAGATAGAAGATGGAGGAAAAAAAACAAAAACCATTCACATGCATGGTTTAAAGGGGTCTGGGTTCGTCTCAGTTTTTGGTTGGTCAGGGTCAAGAGGCTTTGTAATGTGCAGCTAATGATGACCACTGGGTGGGTCTAATGAAAGGTGGGTTGATGCATGTAGTGGCCCAGGTGTGATGGTGAATTCTGTCTTGATGAAAGGCCAAGCAAAAGAAAATATGGCAACCATACTAACCATTAAAACAGTAAACATGAAAAGAGGATGAGAAAAGGCATGGAAGACTAACCATAAGGAAGAGATCACTCTAGGTGGGAGAGGGGATTCGTATGAGTGATTTAAGGGAGAAGGAAGGTGGTCATTTATAGGAAAATATTAGCAATTTCAAAAGAGTTTCAATCCTATCTAACTTAGCCAAAGGAGTTCAATTTCGAATGGAATTTCATCCAAAAGAGTTCAAATTCGAATGGAATTTCATACTCAAATAAAGTTTGGATAAGTCAAGACAATCTAGAGGTTTAATTTAAATAAAATTTCAAATTTTTAAGCACATCTCTAAAATTTTCAAACTCTAATAACTTATGGGACTCACAGAGTAACTAAGTAATTATCAAATCATAATAACTTGTGGGGTCCATCAAAGTTAAATCAAAGGTCAAAATTAATTTTAATTAAAGATAAAAATTCGAGTCATTACAGAGGATGTTCCCGTTGAGAACTTAGATCGCGTGCCTCTACCTTTTCCG
Source organism: Sextonia rubra (assembly GCA_037013555.1). Classification (NCBI taxonomy): domain Eukaryota; kingdom Viridiplantae; phylum Streptophyta; class Magnoliopsida; order Laurales; family Lauraceae; genus Sextonia; species Sextonia rubra. The sequence continues at coordinate 15,810,846 of JASUAD010000008.1, forward strand.
TCTACAGATAATCAGTTCCTTTTGATGACGCAAAGCATGTTAATGATGGTGAGGGAGCAAGTAACAAGGATCGGTGAGAATCAAGTTCCAATGCAAATGCAAATAGCAACAATAATGGAAAGACAAGCTCAACAAAATTTGGCAATAGTAGAAGAGAGTTTGCAGGGTGTTCTGGAGAAGAAATCCAAGAGTAGTGCATCAACCTCTGAAGAGCACCTTAGGCAGTGGAAGAAACAGAAGATCAAGGCTCGTAGTTCTGAAAAACCGGTGTGTGATCTGTGTAGCAAAGGCCATGAGATGGATGAATGCTGGAAAAAGACTAGAGCATGATTCCATTGTGGTTCGATGGTGCATCGGCTAGCAAAATGTCCAGGGAAGAAAAACGCCAGCAAAGTCCCATTGTACTAGTAACAGCAATCAATTAAGCAACCTCATCAGAATCACGTTGCAAATAGCATCAACAAAGGTGATCTCTTTATCTATTATCTTCATTTTCTATTGTTCCTTTTGTTTTGTAGATGTTATAAGTAGTCTATGTGATTGCTATTTAAGATAGTGTTCCGAGATTCTTGTTGAACATGAGTTTGAAGCAAGATTCCAAAATTATTTTCCTTAGGAATTCTGAGAGGATATTTGGTGTTGTTTGTTGAGATATAGTTGGCACCCTTCAGATGTATACCAATTTAAGCAGTTAAACCCAATGGCTATTGAGTATAACTAATTACTACATCATATTGATGAGTTATCCAATTAATTAGTTTTAGGGTGCAAGTTAATTTTCAAAAAAAAAATTGATTTGAGGATGGGTTATTTCAACCTAAAACTTAAAAGTAAAATGTCCAAGACTAACTCTTAAGATCAAATTGGACATTAGGAGTTCTTAATGGATTATTGGATTAATCAATGCTCCAAATATATATTTATGAGTTAAGTAATAGAATCCTTATTCCAAACATAGATCAATTTGTGGTTATAATTATCATTGATATTTTAATGTATTCGAATCTGTTAGTGATCGTGATAATCCTTTGAGGACTTTTCTTCATCTCTTGAGGATTAATTGATTTTACTAATTGTAGAGACATCAATTTTAGTTTGACAAGTTGCAATCTCAAAGGCGTATCATATCTAATGTTGAATGTTCAATGATCTAGTAGATTTGAGATTATTATTTTCATAGAAAGTTTTGATGTTAATTAACGGAGGGAAATTCGCACCATTCGAGGTATTTTAATCAATGGTAATTGAATTATGTAGCTAGTAAGAACAATCACTCACTATTAGTATTGATGAATTACTAAATCAAATCAGCGTACAAAGGATATTATTTAAATTGATTGAGGTTCAGTTGATACTGATTTAGCATCTAAAGCTATGTGATTTGAAGCTATATCCCAATCACAAAGGAGCGTAATAAATTCTTGGCTATTTATTTGATGGTCAATTAATTTGATAGTGTTTATAATTTGATGAATAAGATGCTTGTATACTCTTATATCAATTGTGGTGTTTATCAAGAATATCTTGATGTAATCTGATCTTGTTATTGGAAAAGTGAATCATCTAAAGACTTGTTTCAACTTTTGAAGTGTAATCAATTAAATGATAATCTGGAGACTATAATTTTGGAGCTGACTAAATTATGTTCTAAGATCAATCCCTAGAATCATATTTGGGTTATATGATTTCCTGTATATCGTTGAGGTGATGAATACTTTGATTGTATATATATCTTTATCGAATAGAGTATGTTTCGTTCTTAAGAGCAATTTATGGTTACCTTTATCAATGATATTTTGATGCAATAAATACATTAACGAAGATCTTGGTTGTAAGAGAAATTCTATTCATGCATGAGGATTATCATTTCATTCGTGGAGCATCCAAAATATATTTAAACTTAAAGGCATGTTTGATGAAATAATTTGAGTGACTATTGATCGTTAGTGAATTGACAGATGTCTTTGATTGTATGGTGATTAGGCTACCAATCCCTAGGTAAGAATAGTGTTTGCTTAAGTTAGTAGGTTACCTTATAATCTTACTTGATGTCCCTCATTTGATAGTGGCAAGTCTTAGCTTTAACACAGAGTACCAACCGAAGTCAAACATCCAGTCAGACTATCCATCTAGACTTCTAAAGGCATGAAGTGTGTATCCTTGTGTACGAGAAAAAGTAGATCTAGAGGATTTGATAAGTTTACAATCGTTGCTAATGCAGCGGAGTCGCCGCAGGAAGTCTAAGAGTCGAAGAATGTCATTCCAAGCAAAGAAACTTCACCGACAATCATAGAAATGTCTTCAAATTTCAGATTGATGATAGAGTAGTTCCAAAGATTTCGTTGAAGAAAGCAACCCATTTCGGGCAAGAATCATCAATGTCTTCCGCGTGTCGAAGCTCTACAAGCTCATTTTACTTTTGCCACGTGTCGCAAAGTATAAAGAAATTTAAGTGAAACCAACGAAAATGCATGTGGAGCTGCTTCTTTTTATCATCTACGAATGAACAGGTTTGATAAGTATGCCCAATTTGTTTTATTATTTTGTTTTATAAGTTTGTTTCATTTGGAGGATGAATGATCTTAAGTAGGGTAAGATGTAAGGTCCCGACCTAACTTAATTGTAATTTATATTAATTAAACTTGATTTCCTATTAATTAATGTATTTTAGTTTTAATTTATTTTTTTTATTTTTATCAGGTCATTGATAGGTAGTTGGGTTAGAATTAACCAAACCTAGGTAGGCAAGGACTTTCTTGTAATTGAGAGTCTCATGGTTTGCATCATATTGACACCTCATTAATTGCATCTTGTTTATTTCATCATGTGGGTCATTATTCGTATTTGGCCCAGCTCAGTCTGGATCCATCTTAGCCTAATTGAAGCCCAATTGACTTAAACTGGAATTTTTGTGAACAAGCTGGACTTACATGCTAATCCCAGCAAAAATCCAAGTTTAAAAGCTCAACTTTAGCAGATTTGCTTCTTCTTCTTCTTCTTTTTCTCTACTGCTGGAGCTGATTCTTCTTCTTTTCTTCTCCTTCTCTAGCAGCTGGAAATCAAGTCTTAGAGTTGTATATATAAGGCCTACAACTCCCTCTTCTTCCTCTTTACCTCCTTGTTCATCATCTTCTTTGGAATCTCACAAATTGATCTCGTCCTCTTCTTTACAGCTCCCTAAGGTAAGAACTTCATCATCATTCCATTTCTTGAGTTCCATAAAGTCAAGGAAACTCAATCTTGTTGCATGCAACCCATCTCATCACCATTTCATCTATTTTCATGTAGGGTTTTATTTATGGTTAGAGATTGTGTTTTCTCCACCATCAAACCAAAGAAAGAGCTTGATTTGGGTAAAGCACTGAGTTAAGGCAAGTATAGTTGGATATAATTATTGCATGTATGTTAAATAGGTTGATTCTTGATAAACTCTCTATGGATGCTAATCTACAGCTCTTTTCCTCTTTGATTAAGATTATTTAAGTGTTAATGAATGAGAATGTAATTATAAATTAATGATAGAAATAGAGGAAGGTGAACCCAATTGTGATGTGGGTTGGTATTAAGGAGTGATTAGAAGGTGTACTTGATGAATGGAAGTGGAAGGAGCCAAGAGGAAAGGGGAGAAATTAGTTTGAAATTTATTCTACACGAAGCAAAATGCTTCAGGGCCGACCGGTCGATCCTGAAGCCCGATCGGTTGAATTCCTATTATGGGAGGTGTCCGATTAGTCGGACACATACCCGATCGGTCGGGTAACTAAAATTCTGGGTTGAAATATTTATTTAAAGATTAGTTCAAATAACTGACCATAGACCTTCCATAGTCCATCGTGGGGTATAAGGAGAGGCTACACCTTTGATCTTTAGTGGAGCCGAGGTATTCTAAAATTTATCATTAGATTATCTAAATTTTTAACAATCATAATAATATCTAAAATTATCAGAATATGGGGCCTTACCGAAGCTCTGGTAAGTGTTAGTATGTATGAAATAATGGCTATTATTTTAGACTATTTTAGGGGATAAAGAATGATACATTGGTACTTTTGAATTCTTTAGTATTCTTTTGGCCCAAAATCCTCTACGAAACTTACTCACGATGTTTCATGAGGCAAGCTTCATATGAGCACAATTATTTTATAAAAATAAGAGCTATTTTATGAAAATATTTTGAGGAGATTAATTGAGAACTATCTTAGTATTCTACCAAGACCCTAGAGGTATGTTTAAAGTAAATCCTACCCTTAGGACATTAAGTATAATCAAGACCATGTAGGGCCTTAGAAATGGTACCCTTACCTCAAACAAATTAGCTCAACGGTAATTAAATACTAAGAAGGAAGAGTGTTTAGATATCACTCATTCCTTTTTGATTTTCCGGTCAATTTCCAATGTTACGTCATGGGTATTAGCATCAAAAGAGGTGTCTTTTGCATACACAATGTAACACCGAGATTTTGTTAATGCAACGACACTGAACGTTTTATGAATATATCGCATTGAATGACCTTGAAACACGGATTATCTAGCATAGGGTTGGCTAGTAATTATCCTTGATAATTGCTCAATCTAATTGCATTCATATTATTACGTGACCTTGCCCTTAATGTGATTTAATCATGTACCCATTCTTCCTAGTGAACCTTGCGGCGAAATCAGTGCTGGAGCTTCTATTGAGTATGGCCTGTGAGCCAAAATGGGTGTAGTTAAGGTTGAAAGGGTTCGAGCTCCATTAACTCATTTAAGTATACATTGTTTGATTATCAGTTTTTTGTTTAATTCTGAATTTTATGGTTGAATATGTTCTCAAGACCGAAAATCCTTTATGTATGATATGACGATAAGTATGTATGATATGAATTCATATGGTTTTGATATGTTAAGTCGGCACCATTTAGCTTGTACCCTTGTTAGGTTCGACGGGACTAATTTGGGTATTCTTTATGTTCCTACTGCAGTAGTTTATGAAGGAGTTGGTCGGCGCTCCTTGGGAAACTAGACAAATCCCCTAACGTAATTCCCATACGTACGTTATATACTCTCTCTAGATGATACGCTCTCTTTGGGGAGAATATAGTCTGGTGGATGCCAACTAGTGTGTTTTGATTTCCTGCTTATGATTCGTTACTCATGCTTACTCATGCACAACATGCCTAGTTTATAATTATTGCCCTCTTTTAATTAATATCTCTCTAATTCAATTGATACAACATAATAATTTTATAGGCACCTATATTTGCTTAACCATCGTGTTAACAGTGCTACCCTTGGTGTTACAAACAGGTTTAAGTACTGATTCCACCTCAGACGCACCCGTAGAGGAGTTTCTAGAGACTTCCTAGGGAATAATATAGTAGTGTGAACTTGACAACATTCTCCAGTTGTCTATCCCACAAAGCATCATGGGTTTATTTTGGGACATGATAGAATATGTCATTGGTGTAGCTATATTTGTGCATCATGCCATTATGTCATACTGTTATTATGTTACTTGATTTGATGGACGTGTAAGTCTATTATTTGAATTGTATTTAGATCCTATGTATTTGATCACATCATGTATTCTTACGTTGGATCATTCACGTAAATATTTGTACTTTGGTCATGTAGAATTATGCATGGAATTATGTTTTATATAAAATACTATTTAAGTTCTATATCTTTAGTTTACAATTTTCAAATTAATAGACTCAGTTTATGCTTAATACCATATCTTAATTTATGAATTGTACAGGATGTTGTTAAGTACAGGTAAAAATACACAGGCTTCAGCAAATGTTTTAAGTAGACACGTGTTACATGTCAGGTTTTACACATGAGATCTGTGCTTTTTCTCTCGTGATGGTTCGTATGTGTCTTAGTACCGCACGGATTGCCACAAGATTACGTATGTCGTGCCTCAAGAGTCGCCTTAATCATGGAATCTCGAGCTCAAGGCGTGACAGGCATCACACCCAATTTTCATCAAAGGCAAGTGAATACCCATCTCTCATAGTGATTTACATTGTTTTCATTGACTTCATCATATTAGATGTGTTTTATGCAATGCCCATTTAAATTCTAAAAGATAATGATAGGTTAGATGGTTGTAGATCTTATGAATTATGTGTGGATGAATGGATGATGAAATGAAAGGTAAAGGATGGATGCAAAGTGGATTTTGTATGGATTTTATGATGTTTCATTATCGGAGAAAATAAGGGAAGCAAATCCCATAGAACCTTGTAACAGGGCACCCGTTGGCACCTGCCTGCTGCGAGCAGGTGGGTTCTTCATCTATGGGGCCTAAAAGTGAGGGTGATTGGGGTGTATGGCATACCCTGAAATAGGCTGAGGTCCAAGGAATTCTCATGATGTTGTGGATTCCAATGGGACCCGTTTTTAAGGTCTTTCCCTTCCATTCTATCTAGGTAAGGAACATACTTTTGGGCGGTCGTATCCTTACAGATTTCATGGTTTGCACATGATGATACAAACCACCAGCACTCAGATGAAGTGAAAATTGGGCTATGCATCACCCTGGTTTTCAAAAAGTTCCCAACCTTACTTCATCTTGGTTTGTGTGGAGTTGTCACATGCATGAATTGCAGTCACAGTGTTAAGAATGTTTATAGGGTTATTTCTTGATCATTGAGTTGCATTTCTTTACCTCGTTGCATACATGTTAGAATTCATACCAGTGTATATGATGATTTGGACCGTATTGTGGCTTGGACTATGCATTTTTTAATTGGGAGGTATTTATGTTGTTTATTTTATCAGTATAACTTTTTTATGATATGGTATTTGAATACCTATTTTGGCCAACCCTCCACACTACCGTAAGATCTGTCTATTAAACAATCACTGAGCTATGTCTATGAGTCTTAATACAGGAAGGGGTAGGGCTGTGTGAGATTATTATATGGATCTGGTCATTAGATGACTGCAGTCGGTACACAAATGTACACTATGATGATTTGACCGGACTTAGGGCTGAAGACGAGCTTACCACTCGTACACGGTTGGTTGCACCGTGATTTTTGGACAAGATGCTAGGAATCCGAAGACGGATTTGATCCACTGTTTCTAGATAAAATGCGAGGCATCCGAAGACGATATAAATCCCTAAGGGCATCGGCTGATGCGATACTCGGCGAATATGATGTTATTCATTTGATGTAGAGTTAGATTTGGGATCCGTTCCTTCTTTTATGCATGGCATTCTTTATTTTACATTGTTCATATATTCTTATGAATTTTCTTGTCTTACTCTCACATTGATATTGTATTTCATTATGAGTTTTGTGTATTTTACCTGCCGCCACTTTTGTGGTTGACCTTGTTTTCTAAATTAGTGGGTAGGTACCGAGCCCGGCTATGCCGAGTATACTTACCTTAGAAGTTGCGCTGGAGATGCTTCAGGTGATTGAACCTGATGTTGTTGAGTACGGGTGATGTGCAGACAGCATCCTTTGATGCGTCTTGTCCAGCACATGAATGACTTCATAACTATCAGGTGGTAGTTTATATATTTGTATTGACCTAGGCTTTTAGTTGTGGCTATTTAATTAATATACCTTTTAATTGTTCACTTTAACTTTAATAATGAACTTACATGCTTACTCTGAAATGTTTATTGTACCTTCTGTTACATTAAAGTTTCCGTTGTATTAATTGGTGTTTTAACTAATATGGAATCTCACACGAGGACTACGATCTGTAGTGGGACAATGATTGGGGCCACGTGTTGGATTAAACACGAATGATGTCTTTGTTTATTATTAAAAAAATTTAATTGGCCCTAATTTCATGTAACCCTAGTTTCTTTTTCGGGGGCGTGACATCTACTTGCCTGGATTCCGATGCCAAAAGCAAATATGAAAATCAAGTCGTATGCAAACCTCACTCCCGAAGCCGAACTACAAATCAAATCCTTGATTCCTTTAGAAAACTGCTAGGGCATGATTGCAGAGGAAAGGAAAAAGACGAAAGAATGGGAAAAACCTTTAGGATTATATTATGTAAAGGTTTTTTTAAATTACAAAGAAGGGCTCCTTGCTTTCTAGTGAGTTTTACAAAATTTCAGAAAAGGGCTTTTGGCTTGAAATGGTCAAATAACTCAGGCCCAAGGCCTAAGAGTGTTTAATCAGCCCATCTAACCTTCTCAACCCGACTTAAACGACAAACTGATTCGACTCAAAATTAAAAATCTGAGTCCTGAAAGATTTTTAATTGTGCTTAACAATTGAAGTAGACATTTTTGACAATAACATTTTATCCAATTGATGAATGGAAGATAGATTTTTAGCTTGGCCAAGGTTCGTATCTGACTTTGGTTTTTCAAAAATGCCAATAGCGCTTTCCAATACCATCGCAGTAGTAGTTGCAAGCTCATCTCATATGAATCAGAGTGCCCTTCAAGATTTGATAAACTTGAAAAAATCATTCCCGTTATCCTGATTAGAAGAATCAATATTGGCATTCCTCTTCGGGCTACTCGGCTGAGAAGGACTACCATCTTCAGGACTAGGTCCTTTCCTTCCTTGTATTAGGTCTTCTGAGATGGAAAAGTTCTCTTGGATTCTTAGTTAATTTGTATTTTCTGTATCTGGACTACGGGATCTTGTCTTCCAGTTGCTTTCTTGCTTTTAATGATGTTTTCAAGTTCTCTGTTCACAAGCATTCTTTCCAAGCTACAACCATTTTAAACGCATTTTTGACACTCAATATTTAACAGTCCAAGCTATTCGGATTAGTGAAAACTCAATTAATTCATTGTAATTTAGAGGGTCCTGTGTATGTGGATGGCTTGGATGTTCACAAAGTCGGCCCCACTATGTTATCCCTCGCCATAACATGATGAGGGATAGATGTACATGAGTATTTTCCTATATATATATATATATTTATTGTTATTAAAACCGCCCAAGAATGCCCAAGCTCGCTGACAGGAAGTGCTAACAGAAGCAGATGGTGTGTATGGATTCTCCTAGATAAAACGATAATGGAATTTGATTAAGGTCTCATGACAGAATTACAAGAATGGAACCATTCATCTTTAGCAACAAATAGGAGTTAATCAGGCGCCTACTAATTCTCCAAAATTCCTTACAATGAGCTCAGAAACTCTGAATAGTTTGTGGAACAAATTACATTTTTCACCATATCATCATCGTGGTCGTCGTCATCCGCGTTGGGGACATAAATCGGCCGGGTCTTAAGGTGGCCTTAGCTTGTACCAAAATATAGCGTGTCTATAAACTGTTTTGGGGCTTAAAATCATGTACCAAAGTATCACTTGTCTATAAACAAGTTACATTTGTCCACCATATCATCATCATCTATTTTTCCCTTCAATTTTTTGGGGTAGGCAGGGTTCACCTATTCCTAGTTTAATTTTTTAGCAGAAGAAAATGGAAATAATACTTTGTCACACATGATCATATTGACATTTCTAGTTTTCAAGTAATTGTGATCCAAGTCGACATTGCAGCGTACAAGACACATTCATGGCATTCCTGATGCAACTAAGCTAAGCCTTTCACAGTGCCTTAATTTGCAATGTTAAACCGTTGCTCCCCGTGAGAGATTCTTAGCTAGTGATCCATTCTTCATGAACTCATAATAAGCCAAAAGGTTAAGCTGGCTCTCGAAAGAAAAGTGTCAAAATTGTATCATTTCTTTTTGTTTCAGTAGCTATCAAGTTTTTTTTTCTTATAGGAAAACATTTTGATATTAATGATGAGAAATCATCATGCAATCAATGGTTACATATTGCCTGATCAGATCTGGAGAAGAAATCCACTAGACTGACATTTCTTCCACAAACTGAGCATGCCTATCTAGCAAATAAGCCATTGCATACCCATCCTTACCCAAATGAAGAACTTCAAAATTCTTAAAAGAAGCTAGCAAAGCTTTTATCTCATCAAGCAAAGGGCTCTGTCTAGATAGAACTGGAGAAGATTTCTTCAAAAAATTTATGTATGTAAAAAATCACTTTCAAGAATGATATCACTTATCCTAATGTGGTAAATCATCAGAAGACCTCTCAGGCCTGCCAAAGCTTCAATATCCTTAGTCCCCTCAACTCCATTTTCTATCTTACTGATAACCATCACCACCTCACCCATCTCATTTCTAAACACCGCACGCACACCAGCCTTCTGGATCTTCTCAAACACATCTCCATCTAAATTAAGCTTTAGAACACCACTGGAGGAGGAATCCACCTTAAGGCTTTGTCCTTTACAGAGATCTTGTGATGCAATTGAGAATGTTTAAACTCTTGAATAAAAGACAACACTCTGTCAATGACTAACCAAGTATCAAGTAGCTCCTCCTCATGTATAAAGAGGTTCCTTTTATGCCATATACCCTAATCCATTGAGAAAAATAATTCTAAATCAATTTTTGGTCCTTTTTCTGACAAATCCCACACAAACAAACTGATGTTATGAAAATAGGAAAATCCACTCTCGGAAAATAAACTATCCACGTGCAGAGTACATCAGTACACAAAAATATAGCATGCATGCAATTTTTGGACTCACACCTGCACAAATCACACATGATGACAGAAAGGACCTTTTTTTCTCAGGATTTGTCTTTGTTGGTAACATCTCCTTACAAGCTCTTCAAGCAAAAGTCTCAATTTTATTTGGGACCTTTATATTCCATATCCGAAATCAAAACTTCCTCCGGGTACCCGAGCTTGAGCTCTCACCTTGACTGTTATTCTTTCGCAATTTAAGTGCTATCCCATAACCACTCTTGATAGAGAATTTACCTAATCTGTTCTCAGTCCATATCAATACATCACTCGATGAACTAGGACCTAGAGGGATCTTCAGGATCACCTTAGCTTCATGAAGTAGGAAGATATCTCGAACATTCTGGTCATCCCACCATTTGGTATCTTGGTCAATAAGGTCTTTTTTTACTACAATCTCTGATAATACTCATGATCTAAAAACTCCAAGTTTATAGTTATCTATGTAGTAATATTTTAGCGAGTATGGGGTCGAATCCACAAAGAACAAAATATGGTAAGATCCTTTCCAACTTAAAAAGGATAAGCTAATGAAAAATAAACAACTAAAGACTCTAATTAATGCAAATATAAATAATATGCATACAACTATGACTCTATCTATGACATATGTTGAAATTTTCCTAAGTACGCAAACTTGTAAACAGCCCCTTTTTCAAAGTTTTGCTCAACTGACCTAATATGCACTAAACCTAAATCCATGGTTCAAAATCACAGTATCGGTCATGGTATCAACCAGCCCCCAAAAATTGATACAATATAAATATCAGTAGCGGTTTGCGGTCCGTCACAAGTGTCACAACGTGAATTCATTTTTAGTCTAAAAAATTTGAAAGAAATATCCAAAAAAATCAGAATATTAGAAAATGCTAGAAAATAATATTCTTTTCAATTAGTGACAACTATAAATCAAATTATTGGTCCCTCAGGTATGATCCTGTATCGCTCTCTAATTTGAAGCTGTATAAATTTTGTGTACAATTATATTAATTTAAATGCATATACCAAACAAGTTAGAATATCATAAATTTTATAAGATGGAACCACAATTATGACTTATAAACGATCTATTAGTATAAAATTTAAGAAAATAAAGCTTGTGCTCATCACTCAATGATTAAGTTGCAATTTGTGATTTCAAGAGTATCAAAATAACATGTTTTATTATGATAATATGGTAAAACACAAAGAAATTGGACATTTATGATTTACTTAAAATGATGACAAATTTGAGGAACTATTTTACAAAGATCAACAAAACTTTAATAAAAATTCTGATTTTTAAAACCTCAAATAGTTGATCTAGCCTCAAAATGTGTAGATTTAAGATAATAAAAGCTACTTACAATAAAAAGAGTATATAATCATCATTTCTAAGATATATCTAAATAATTTTTTAAAAGAACTTTTTTAAAAAATAGAAAATGCTAACCTTAGTAGAGTTGTATATGATTTTCAAGACTATAATGATAAAAAAAAGTATTTTTGATGCCTTGGAAGTGAAATAGGTGTTCAGAAAGAAAAAAAGGCAACATCTGATATTTTTGGAAGGAAGAAGAAAGAAGGAAAATATGAGAAAAGAAAAAAGGACTTTAAATATAGTGGGCCGATATTTTGACCGATATTTACAAAATATCGGCCAATATATCAGTTATGACAGATAATTTGAGAAATCGGCCAATAATATCTGATATTTTGGGGACTTTTTGACAGGGTGATACCAGAATTGATATACATCAAATTATTGTACCAATATGGGTTGATATGAACTGGTATCAACTGAGAATTTAAACCATGCCTAAATCTAATTTATAGATTTCAAAGTCCTAAAGTATGAGAAACTAACACACACAAATAAAAAAAAAAGAAAAAAAACTGGGCTAAAAAATAATAAGAAACTAGAAAAATACAAACTCATAAAGACAAAGTTACACATGAGCAAGTTGTAGAATTCAGCAATTTTCCAAATTCAGGTATCCATATTTTAGCCCTTAAAAAGTGAACTTTCCAAAATTATTTATGGATGAAAGTAGACTCATAAAACTTTATTTTCCTAGAATTTCAGAAGAAAATAAATTCGTTTGATATGGTTTTGAATCTAAAACTTTTACACCAAATATGAAGAAATCGCAGGCTTCTAATTTGGCAAATAACTTATCATTCTTATGTGTAAACACCAACATTCAGATCTAATTTTGAGATTTTCAAATCTGGAACTCTTCTAAGACAATCCTAAAAACATAAAAAAAAACCTAATCTAATGCAACCTAATTCCAATAAAAGATTATGCAACCAATATGATAGGCAACCAACCAAAAGTAAACTTGTAGAATCATAAAAGTGGTAATATAAATGAAAATAAAATTAGTAAACAATTGAAAAGAAAGTTGGTACATTACTTGAAAGAAAAGTGGTATTTTACTGAAAATAAAATTAGTAATTAACTGATATGAAAAGTAGTCAATAACTAGAAAGAAAATTGGTAGTTTATGCTGTAAAACGAAGTTGGTAACAAAAATAAAACAACTTAGAAAGAGAAGTGGTAAGAAAGACAGGCAAAGTTGGTGAGAGATTCATTCTCACATCTATTCTTTTCCTCAAATCAAACAAAAATTAGATCTAAAATAAAAACCTCGACATTTAAATCTAGGTCGTCAAACTAGATCTAGATCGAATGCTGCATGTAATTGTCAATTATAGAGATTTAGAAATTCACAAAAATAACAAGGAGAAAAATAGAATAAAAGAGATGAATTCTTATACTAATATGAATAATGAAGTTGATAACAAAATAAATCAAATCTATACAAGTTCTAAACTTATTACCATACTAGGACAAAACTCAAGAACACCTTCTTCCATGGACAATTTCTTCATAGGTGACTAGCCTTCTTGAAAGAGGTTTGGGAGATGGAAGAGAGAGAGAGAGAGGGAGAATGTGGGAGAGAGAGAATTCCAGGGGAGAGGAGTCTTGGCTTCATGCTTTGGACATCCCCCCTTGGCTTCCTTTTATAATTTTTGGCAATATTAGCCACAAGTCCTTGGTATGACAAAAATTGAAGGCACAATCTATCAACTTTTCCTGTAAGGCCTGTAGTCCCTACCAACTAGACTTATTCTAGGTGGAGGTCCCTAATGAGACTAGCTCTTTTTTTTTATGATTGATTTTCCATTCAGTAACTACCTATGTCTTTCGTGTTCTAAAACTTTGAGATTTCATAACTTTTGTTCACAATATCTATTTTTGAAGAAAAAAAATGGTATATTTGGAACCTACTCATCAAGACCTTTTAAATAAGACCTATATTGAAAATGAAATTCTAAAAAAAAATTTGTCAAAATTTACTTGAAAAACTCAAATAATATTATCTAAGTTTGTGGAGAAATTCAGATAATATCAAAACTCAGATAAATTGTATCTGAGTTTGTTGAGAAACTTTGATAATATTATATGTCCAACTTTCAAATTTTCAACACAAAACTCAAAAAAATTTATCTAATTTTGTGGAAAAACCCAAATAATATCAAAAGTTAGATAAATTGCTATCTATGCTTGTGGAGAAACTTAAATAATATTATCTGTTTGAGTTTCAGATTCTCAACTTAAAACTTAGATAATATTATCTGAGTTTGTGGAAAAACTCAGATAATATCAAAACTCAGATAAATTGTATCTGAGTTTGTAGAGTCTGACTTTCATATTCTCAACACAAAACTTAGATAACATTATCTATTTGAGTTTTAGATTCTCAACACAAAAATCAGATGAAATTATCTGAGTTTGTGGAGAAACTCAAATAATATCAAAACTTAGATAAATTGTTATCTGAGTTAATGGAAAAACTCAGATAAATTGTTATTTGAGTTTGTGGAGAAACTAAGATACAAACTTAGATAATATTATCCTAGTTTCAGATTCTCAACACAAAACTCAGATAATATTATATGAGTTTCAGATTCTTAGTACAAAAACTTAGAAAGATAATATTATCTAAGTTTATGAAGAAACTCAGATATCTTTGTAGTCTACATGATCAAATCCCTCGCAGACATTCCCTCAAACACCTTTTCAGTATATGTTAAACAGTTCAATTCCAAATACATGTAAACTAGAGCATCCCCCACAAGCAATCTCATCCTTGGCCCCATCATCTCTTCTCATAAGAACCTATGTCTAACAACATACCCATATTCAGCATGACCACTTCGTAGAGCAACAGCTCCCAAACAAGCATGGGTGTTAAGGATTGCACACACTGTATATGAGTTGAGCACCAAGCCAGTAGCACCATCTTCGAGAAGTAATGATAGGATGAGAATGTGAGGCTGATACATAGGCAGCTAGAGATGGTGGAGTTCGAGGTGACATTATTTCTTTGGGGCATTTCGTCGAACAGGTTGAGGGCGTCTTGGATATTACTGCATTTGCAATGCATGGCTATGAGAGAGTTGATTACGTGGAGGAGGTTGTTTGATGCAAGAAGAAGAAGTCGAATGTAAGGAGAAGAGTGTGGATATGATGGCCATGTTGGAGAGATGAAAGAGCAGTGCATGCTTTGAGAGCATTTGTACCTACTGCTTGTAGAGGATTTCACTGCTTTGCCTAGCCTGAATCTAATGTCACCTTCGCTGCACAGAGTCGCCGGCTACTGCTAGGTCGCCAGTCATCACCACTGAAATAGCCAGGCTCGAGGTGCTACTCAACACAATCAAAGAAGAAGGGCGCACGCTAATGCTATGTATATACGTAGGGCGTTTTAGACTCTTTAAATGCTTAAATATGAAAAAAGGACCTCTTCTTCTATGACAAAAGATCATGGACCTCTAGCAATAATATGAAATTTTGAGGCACCCGTCGCTGAAAACCCCTAATATTTTTTCAACAAAGTCTTATTGCACAGTTCTCTTCTTTCTCTCTAGAACTCTATCCTCAATGAAAGATAAATTCTTATATCATCTTGAATTGAATATCCTACTCAAAAACAACTCTTATCCAATAGAATTTGAAAATAAAAATCCCTTAGAACTAGTCTCACTTGAAAATTTGAGAAAGCATTAAGAAAAGGCCCCTTTTTCTGAGTTGTATTGAGTTTTCACACATGATGGGGTCCACTACAGGGCTTGCATGGCCAAGGAGGGCACAAGACTCCTATTGGGATGTATTTTGCTGATATGGAACCTATCTTGGCTTATCTTCCATTATTTAGCCACCAAGTCTTCATCTCTACACAAAACTCTCCCTTTCTTAGACTATTCAAAAGATAAATTGCAGATAAACTCTAGGACTCCAAAATCACTCTCATCATCATCCAAAAAGAGTATGGGACATACAAGGGGTAGAGTATAGGCCTGGTGAGGTGGCAGAGTCCATCTCCTCATCCTTTTCTGATAAATCTTCTCTATCTCCCATATTTTCACACTTCTAGAGGGATAAACATAAGAGATGCTTCATGAACATTTTGGAAACTTCGAACTTGACTCAAAAGAGTGTGTGGGATGTGGCATATAAGTTTAGGTCCCATCTGTGGCTGTTAAGACTCCTCTTTGATGGAAATTCTTCGTCTACGTATTGTTTGGGCACTTTGATGGAAATTCATAGTTTTTCTTCAGAATTTCTTCAAAGTGGAAGTTGATGAAGAAGACGAGAGTGGACCCTCTCTTTGACCATGGCACATGTGTGTGCACCCAAATGTGTGAATGTGTGTGGGGTCTATCAGCTTCTTTATTCCTTCTTTTTGCTTCCGTACAATTTTATTTCTTCACTCTAGGGCCATAATTGATCTTGTGTTCTGCATGTGGGTCCCAAGCAAGAATCCTACTAAGAATAGGGTTCCTACTTATCTTCAATAATTTCATCTTTAATTTCCAAACTGTGGATCCAATGACCATAGTTCCTGCAAAAACAGCTCAACAAGGAAGAATAAGCAGAGTCCTAGATCAAATGAAATTCCTCACTAAGAATCCTAACTTAATTAAGATTCTTTGAAAATTTTAAGAATAAAAATAATTTAGGAGGGAAATCATTTGATGATGAATTTTGATAATTTCATGCATAAATTGATGACATTTTATGTGAAATGACCATTTTACCATTGAAGTCACAAATGGATGAATGCAGCCCCGTTTCACATCAAATGACATCACTGGTTATGGTTTGAAAAAAAGAAACTAATGGATGCTAATAAACCAAATCATTTTTAGTGAAAACAAAGTTGTATGAAGCTTCTCCAATCTAAGGTTTTCTAGAAATTGAGAAATCATGAAATTATGTAAAGAAATAATGATTTTTGGAAAAATTAAGCATTTAAACTCACTAATGGATTTTCCAAACATAAAATATGATTTCATGCTAAAACCAATGAAATAATCCCAAATGAGTTTTAAAATGACAAGAAATGATAGAAAACTAATGTAGTTTTCAAGATTCATTAACTCACCTAGGAGAAGTAACCTTAGAACTTAGAGGAGTTGTAACCATTTGTCTTCCCAGATCTAAATCAATTGGCTGTCACCCACCCTCCATCTACATCCCTCCAATAGAATTCTTTTGGCTTCAAAGATTCCTTTCCATGCAAAAGTATGATTTCCGCCTGTAGAAGATTTGAGAAAAAGGAACATCCAGAAAATACTTTGCCTAGAGCACTCTGTAAAAAATAGATTTTTGATTGTGTATGAGCCACCAACCTTTTTTGGCGAGGAGGGCTAAGTTGAAATCTTCCAACATATGGAAACCTTACCCCTACATGTTTTGACTTATAGAGCTTCTCCCTACTACCCCAATGAATTTTCCTTTCATCATTACGTTGACTCCATCAAAATCTGGCCATCATGCCGTCCAACTCTTTACAAAGCCCCAGTGGCAATTTGAAGCAGCTTATAATATACGTGGGGATTGCTTGAGTAACCGCTTTTACCAAAATCTCTCTTCCCACTTAGGAAAGTAACTTTCCCTTCCACCCTTGTAGCTTCTTCCATAGCGTCTCTTTGACATTTTGAAAGGTCCTCTTCTTTGATCTCCGAATTAAGGATGGTAGCCCCAAATACTTCTCATATTGTTTACTTCAGCTACTCCCCAAGAAGTTTTTATCATATCCAAAACTTCTTGCCTTGTAATTTTGCAAATAAACAATGAGGTCTTCTCTTTGTTGATCTTTTGGCCCAAAGCTTCCTCATAGATTTGAAGGAGATGCTTCATATAAAGATTTTCTTCCCACTTTGCCCCCCAAAAAAAGAAGGCTATCATCTGTAAAGAACAAGTGGCTGAGTAAAGGAGCCTTTCTGCATTTACTAACACCCGTGAACTTTCTCTCTTGCTCAGCCCTCCTCAAAAGAGAAATGAGTCCTACACATAAAAGAAACAAATACAGGAAGAGGGTCACCCTATCTTAAAACCCTAGATGGACTAATCACACCTCCAACTCACCATTAATCAAAATGGACTAGAATATTGAGGAAATACAACCATAACCATAAAGACCCACTTCGAGTGGAATCCTAACTTTAACATCACTCTCTTTAGAAATCCACACTTCACCCTATCATAAGCCTTGCTCATGCCCATTCTAATAGACATGAAGCCCTTCTTGGCCCTACGCTTTTGTTTCAAAAAGTCAACATCCTCGTACACTACTTATCTATTATAAACCTTCATGGTACAAAGGCACTCTGGCTCTAAAAAATAATGAAAAGGGAGGACAACCTTTAAACTGTTGTCAAAACCTTTAAGATAAGTTTATACACTACATTATAAAGGCTTATGGGGAGAAGCTCGGTAATTCATTTAATATGGCAACAATGTCATGGTTTTTAGCAATTTTTGTCGTGATGGACATCATCACCCTAAAGTTGAGGATTGTTAACTAACATTTAGCTACAACAAGCATAAGCATATTGAAATGGATAATTAAATCTCATATAGCCTATCTCGACATAGTTGGGACAAGGCCTTAATAATGATGACGAAGCATAAACCTCTACAAGTATCTTAGGGATCCAGCCACTTTACTCGGAAAAAAATAGTGGACACTCACTCTTTAAGGTAAGAGACATGTAGACACCCACTCCCTAAGATGGAGGGAATTGGATACCCACTCCTAGAGAGACAAGTTTGCCTTAATTGGTTGCCTTCTATAGTAGTTAAATTGCGGATGTGATTTTTCTTAAAATTAATCTTTGTTGTTATATGAAAAAAATGGTATTTCTATCTCCTAGAGTTAGCCAAGTCACTCTAGCTTGTTGCACCCAAAAAAAATTTCTAATGGATTTTGAGCATACAGCATATAGATGACCATGATTTGCTCAAAATGGTGTTAACTAGAACTATATCCCAAATGTGGGTATTGTACATGTGGCCCTAGTTTTTTTTTCAATTCTACCCTTTTGTATGATATCACATAATTTGTGCAGTATAGCACAAACTAAACACTAATATATAAACACATCATTTTTCTTCTCATATTTTCCTTCATTTTTACCTCCTAAATACTAAACCTCCATTTTTTTCCTATGACTTTTCTCTGTTCCTACAACTGTCTCCTTTTTCCACTATTCTTCTTTCCTTTTTTCTTTTCCAACTGGTCACTACCCTGTTGTGATAACTTTACCTCGAAGATTAGGGATAGTTCCACAATACCAATTCCTTATGGAATTTTGTGGTCTATGCACCCTTGTTGGAAATCGTTTCTCAATAAGTGTCATGTCCCGAGCCTAAGAATTCAAGTATTAGAATTAAACCTAAAATGGTGATACACGTACTCCCGTGTATACACACCTAGACCCAAGTCTAAGTGCAAACACACAAGGGAAAGTCACATGTGTTATTACTATTAGTAGACACTTGTCTAAGCATTCATACACGGAAGCTGTCAATATCATTTATAGAAACAAGAAGACACAACTAGAAACACATCTATATATAACATAGTGAAAAGAAAATGTGTCTTTACAAAAAAGAAAGAAAGTTTCTGAAAAGATGGAAAGTTTTATACAATATACAAAATACATGGAGTCATGGCCCATACGAAACAAAATGAAACTAATACAACCATAGCTCAAAATAAGCCCTATACTAACCCAAGCCGCACTTCGGGGTGGATCAGTTAGAGATGATCTGTTGTCCACTCGTCTAATCCCAATGGGACCTTAGAGATCTCCTCTAAAGTCTCATGACCTTCGAGGGATCGAAAGAGGGACTTAAGCCTGCAACACCAATGGACAACGAGTAAATAAAACTATTCAGCAAAGCATAAGCAAAATTAAGGTAACACACATTGTATCTACAAGAATCACTGACAAGTGATCATAGATAGATCGTCAAATTAGTATACTAGGCATGTTGTGCATTTGAATAGAGCATGTTATAAGATTTCATTAATAGAAATACTTTACTATACCGCTACTACATTTGCCATATCCTCCTTCCAGGGATCTATGTGTTGAGAACACCATCGACCAGTCCAAGGTACGAATGGGTCTCTATTTCCTGAAGTCCGGAAGCTCCAAGAAAAGCACACTGCAACAACAATGTTTATGTTACACTAAAATCAACCCCACTGGGTATCATACGGCTAATACTGAGTAGAGCTTAAACATTTCGATTCATTCATTTATGTGAACTTGAGTAAATCATACAATTCATTCGTTGAGGAAAAACAATAGCATACAGCATACATTCAAATCATGTGTGCAATACGTTCATACTTAATTCATTCGTATTCAATTAAATGTCAAAATCAATAGAAAATGTCTATCATAAATAGAACCAATTGAGAAATGATCATTCAATTCAAATCATTATTGGAAGAATAGAAGGCAATAACCGAAATTCAATATACTATACAATTCAATTCAATTTCATAGGATCATGGTGGTTTACTAGCCAACCCTAATTTAGTCATCCATTGTTTCTAACCATGCATGCTGATATAGTTTTAAGTTATCCAATCACAGTTGTCTTTCTTTTGGTATTACATTATATCAGAAATGTGTATCGCAGTCCCTTAAACCAATACCCATGGGGAGGTACTTAGCAAATGGACAATATACATGAATGAGTCTCAACCCTCAAGACCTTTCATGATGTTAATCATTCCATTGAACCAGTTAATGGGGTAAAGGAATCTAAAAACTAAGGCCCTACAAGGTCCCTAACAGTACCTAAATTAATCCTAGTTTTTCGGTGGCCTCACGGCTTAGATGTGGGTGACTCACTGTAAGGACCCATACCCCCACTAACCTTAGTTACGTTAATGAATCTTGTTTATATTGATTAAGACTTGTTGAGGGTTAATTCAGTGTGAATTATTGGGTTTGGACCCCACTTAGCTAATTAAGGGCTTTTTCGTAAATTGTCTTTGCACCTCTTGGACACCCCGTCCATTTCCTTACGTGTAATTTACCGCGTAGATCGTCTTTTGTGTTAGGCCCGAGTGGATCCGGACTCATTCCGGGCCAAATTGAGGTCCATGTGGCCTAAACTGAAATTTCTAGAAAAGGTTGGACTTGCATGTTAAATTACAAAAAATTTAACTTAAAAGGTGGATACAACGTTCCCTTCTCTTCCTCTTCGTTCTCTGTTTTTGAAGCCTCTCTCTGTCTTCTGGTTTCTTCTCCTTTCTCTTTGCAATCGGAATATAAGGATCTTGGGAGTGTGCATGTACAGGGAGTGGCCTCATCTCATCCTCTCTTTCCTCCTTTAGGCATTCTTCTCTCTCTCTAAGCTACAAATCTAAGAGAACCCATCTCAGATTAGAAGGTTTCCCCTAACCTCATAGCAAGAGACAGTGGGAGAGGGTTAGTACTGTTAGAAAAGGTAAGTACTTAAGCTTATATGCACTGCATGTGTGATTGTTCATTGCATGTTAATTTAGATCTTCCAATGTTTCCCATTCCAGTTCTTCTTAATGTGTGTGTGTGAGAATTAAGTGGGAATGATGGAAATGGGAATAGAGGGTGTGGGAGTATAGGATACCTTAATTGAATACTGCTAGTCCCTTCCCAATATAGGTTCTGTATTGACTGAAATCGAGTTTGAGCTATAGACTATGCTCAGGTTTCTGAAGCTTACGGCAAAGCCACGGCTAAGCCGTGAGCAATTACGGCTCAAAGTCAAGAAAGCAGTAAAACCTGATTTTGTACTACAGCTCACATACGGCTAAGCCGTGGATTTCACTACGGCTAAGCCGTATCCAGCCCGTACCCAAGCCATAGGCCTTCCTACGGCGAGCTTTCCAGAGAGCTCACAGAACCCAGTTTCTTCTACGGCTTGCAGACGGCTGCACTGCGGAATATAATACAGCTAAGCCGTGACCTCCCCATAACCTAGCCGTAGGCTTAGCATGGCTAAACCGTAGGCCAATATACGGGTGAACCGTAAATACGCCGAAAATCCAGATGAACAGTGACCCCCTCGGCTAAGCCGTAGCCTTGTATACGGCTACGCCGTAGGAACCCAATGAATGTGTAGGATGTTAGGAACCTCAATGATTTGTAGGACCTTGTATTGGCACCCTCTTACCGCTACATGGGCCCGACGATAAGGACACATTAAGAGGATAAATGAATTCCGGATGATTCCTCAAAGACAAGTCATGGATGTTGGCATAAAAAGGGGTGTTCTTTACGTACACAAGGCAATACCAAGAAGTGGCAACACCTTGACACCGGATGTCTTATGAATACATCGTGTTGAATGTCCTTGGGGATCAGGAGATACCACTTCATCTGAATACATTCATATTGTTACGCTATACTACCTTCGACATGAACTGTTATTGGATTCACTTCCTCTAGCAAACCCCGAGGCAATTCAGACCTGAGCTTCTAATAAGTGCGTGTCTGACAAGCCAGAGCTTTTATTGAGTGTGTGCTTGCTAGCCCAGGGTATAGCCGAGGCTCGGGCCTTGTAGCCCATATGCATGTTTTTCGTTTAAGCATTCGTTGCTTCATGATTAACTGTTCCTCATGTATGTTATGACTAGTATGCTTGACTCCAAGTCGGCACCACTTAGCTTTTGCCCTTTTTAGGTATATGTATGTCACCACTGCAGTCGGTTTACGTAGGGGTTGTCGACACTCCTCGGGAAGTTAGCTTGATCCCCTAGCGACCCATACATTATATATACTCCCTTTTGAGAGCATCGTGGTTGTCAATTAGTATGTATGATATTTCAGTTATAATTCCTCACTCATGCATCATGTTTAGTGATTGTTCTTGTTACCGTATTATGTTGTATTAGTTCATATGCCTTAGTACTTGCTTAACCGTCGTGTTAACAATGTTACCTTTGGTATTGCAGATCCAGCACCCGCTCCCGACAAGAACACTGATGTGGCCCCGGAGGGTACCCCAACGGTACCTCAGGGTATAGGCGAGTGGATGGATGGCAACGTCTATTACTAGCCATCCTACGGAGAGCGTCTGTTTAGAACATTATGCTGGGGGATTTTGTATTACACTTTAAGAACTAATTGGGGAATGTATTAAAAGAATTTAACTCTACTGTATGTTGGTATGTTTACTTATGAAAGCATGTGCTCTTGATAATTACTGAGTATTTCGCAGGATGTCGATTATGATAAGTTATGTTTGTACGTGTGCTAGTATACCTCACACGTTCCTGTGGAATCTCCCTTGTAGGAATTCGTGCATAATTTTTCAGGGCACGGATTTCTACGGGATTACGTATCCACGCCCTGGGGGCCCACTCAAATCCCCAAATTCCCGGGATCGGGGCGTGACACTTACGGCTTAACCGTATGCATCTTAGGGCTTAGCTGTAATGTCCACTACGGCTTAGCTGTAGTTACCCAGATTTACCCGCATTTACGGTTGAACCGTGGTTTGTCTTATGGTTTAGCCGTATTTGTTCTACGGTTGAGCTACGGTTTGGCTGAGGCTTAGCTGTAGCACATTATACAGCTTGACCGTGGCTTAGCCGTAGGAGGTTTTTGATTTTTCATGCTCTCGGGTTTTCAAACCATAAAATTCCTCATAGCTAGACCACGGCTAGGTTATGGCTTAACAGTAGTATATCCTACGGCTTAGCCGTAGCTTGGTCGTAGTGTAATTTTCAAATTTATTGCTCTCTGGAATTTGAGCCGTAGAAGACTTACAACTTAGCCTAAGCTTCAGATTTTCTGGAGTAGTTTGATTGCGTTTCAGAACTTGGTAAGTGTAACACTCCGACCCAGCTTGACCTCGTTTAGCATTTAGTTAATCTTGTTTTTGTTGCTAATCGTGTTTTGTTGTGTTTTGTTTTCGTTACGGGTCATGGATAGGTAGTTGGGTTGAGTTTGACCTGGATTAAGTAGACCAAGCCCTTTTTCGTAATTTTAGCTTTTCTTAGACATGGTCATTTTTGTATCATCTTGATGTCAACACGTGTCTTTCGTTGAGCCCGTTAACTTTCGTAACTACGTCATTTGCAACCGAGGTCGTGTGATTCGATTGGACCTTGATTTGACTCAAACTGAAATTTGTATTCTAGCTTGGACTTCATTGCAATTTGACCACCTAATGAGCTTATATAAGCTTCACCATCGACCCACTCTCATTTCCTTCTCTCGTTTTCTCTCTTTCCCCTCACTGTGCACGTGAAGCTTCTCTATCTCTCTCCTTCTTTCACTTGAATTCTTTCTCCATCGACAGAGAGGAGGTTGGTTTCTTGCTTGCTAGGTGAGTGGAATTCTTCCATTCTCCCATCTCTTTCTCCATTCTTCTCCTTCTTGTTCTCATTGGTGTGTATGTCTTTGGAATTCCTCTCCATCCCTCATGCATGCATGTGGTTTTGCTTGTGTTAGGTTGTGTTTGGACTTGAGGGCTCCATTTGTGCAATTGATTTCCAAATTGAGGCAAGTATAACCATAACATTGAGAACCCATGTTGGTATGCTTTGATTTTGGCTAGCTCACATTAATGTGTGTGGAAAACATGTGTTTACAGCCCATTTGCTACTCATTAATTCAATACTTATCTACTCCCCTTTGATGATTGTAAATTGGATGAGTTTTCAGACATTCTGTACATGTTTCAGATTTCTGAATTCGTGCAGGTACGGCTAAGCCGTATAACACCTACGGCTCACAATCCAGAGAGGAGAAAAACCCAGTTTTCCTCTACGGCTAGGGCACGGCTAAGCCGTGGAATGCCCTACGGCTAAGCCGTAGCTCAGCCGTGGCCAAGCCGTAGAACAATACAGGGTGCAATTTCTGGAATAACTGAGAGTCAGCAAATGACAGACCTTCTACGGTTCAGCCACGGCTAAGCCGTAGACCACACACGGCTAAGCCGTAGCACACACATGGCTAAGCCGTAACCACACATGAAGAATAAGGCTAGGTGTAAAGATAAGACCTATATGACCTTCATGATAGAATGTAGAGCACCTAGACTTGCCCAACGGAATGTGATACTACGCGTGAATGATCTCGAGGGCTGCGAATCATTCATGTTCGTTATCCGGATGTTAAGCACCTCCCCATGGGTGTTGGTTTAAGGGACTTCGTGCACCGCCCGATTCAAGGCAACACTAGACAACGGTGTATCGAATAACTTAAAACTACATCATCATGCACGGTTAGAAACACCGGATAATTAGATTAGAATTGGTTTGTAAACTTAAGATGATTCGATTCACATGATTTGTTGCATAACATATTGCATTCGATCCTTGATCTCAACTCTCTAACATGATTACGTATGTTTCGTTACTTTCACATTGTGATTTATTTACCCTGAGTATGCATGTATGATGTGTTCATTCACGGATCTGCACGTATGATAAGTTGTCACGATCTACTCAGGATTTTCATGATTGACTCCGTATGGTCAGGCACTACTTAGCCTCAGCCTTAGGATCCCGACGGGGTGAATTTGGTATAGTTATAAGGACCTGCTGCAGTATGGATTTTGTCTTGGGGAACCGGACCCCAGGAAACCGAGACCCATTGTACCCTGGCCCGGACAATGGTGTTCTTTGCATGTTATAAGATCCCTCTTTTGGGAGCATATGGTAATGTAGTAGCCACTAGTCATGTACACAGCATGTTATCCTTGATTCACGCAGCATATTTCTTTCTTGCATGATAGCCTAGTATACGAAAATGCCTTCTTTAATAACATGATGTTCTTTATTCTATTAGACACAGCGTGTGTTAACTTGCTATGGTTTATACTTTGCTGAATCTTCGTATTCACAGTTGTTTTTGGTGTTGCAGGCCCAGATCCCCCTGCCGAACCCTCGCCGGTCGGCCAGGCTCCAGATGAGATCCCCGGGGCCCCATCAGGCCTAGAGGAGTGGATGTGATCACTCCACGGGAGAGCGTACATGGCATGCATCATGTTGGAGTCATGTTTTGGGGATTCTCAGACTTGTATATGTCATGACATGTCATTATTGTATATATCTTTTGTTCATTTTGTAAAACTTTCATATGTAATTATGTCAGTCCTTTCTTGTATCCTCTTCTTGCATTGTTAGTTTTGTGTTTCTGATATTTACAGCTTCCGCATACTTGCTTGGCACGTGTGCTTGTTCCCTTGTGCGTGTGCATTTAGACTCGGTCTACGTGTGCATGCACGGGAGTACGTGTGTCATTAGGTTTGGCTTTTGCTAACCCCCGAACCCTGGGCTCGGGTTGTGACATACGTATTGTATGGTATCAGAGCATTCCTTGCTCATTCCTTGTTCTAGATGATAAGCATGTAGGCATGTAGGATCGTGGTGAGGATACGATTTTCTTTGTGCTCTTTCTTGACTTTGGGGTTTGTTGGGCGCTCTTGTGTTGTGTTTGTGTCTGACTCTTTCCATTTTACAGGATGGCATCAGGTTCTGGTTCGCAGCAGAACGCCGGAAATAACGAGAGCGGATCTGCCCCGTCACCGCAGACACCGAACACAGATGAACGCATTCTCATGCTATTGCAGTCCCTTCAGTGCACGAGGACAAGTACAGAAGAAGACCAAAGGCCAGCAGAGTACTTCTAGTTCTTCTGGAGTGACGTGTGGGTATTGTGGCAAGAACCATGCGACTGATGCGTGTTGGAGGAAGGCCGGTGCTTGTTTTATTTGCGGTTCGAGGGAGCATATGATCGCCAATTGTCCTCGACAGAGAGCCTCCGGTGCAGCTCCATCTGGTCCTACTTCCGGTGCAGTTCCTAGCAGACCCAGTGCACCTACAGCTCCGAGCAAGTCACAGTCAGCTCGTCCAGGCTCGAGACAGCCTCGCCAGACAGCCCGTGCGTACGCTGCTACCCACGAGAATGCCGAGGATCCACAGGTGGTTGAAGGTACTGTTTTGATTTCGCGCGTCGAGGCCTTAGCTTTGTTCGATTCGGGGTCTACACGATCTTATGTAGCACCTCATTTTGCCGAGCGGTTACCTCAGCCGTCTAAGCCGTTGCCATATGTGTTGGTTGTATCCACCCCAGTTGGCAAGCGAGTGGAGTGTAGTATGTACTACCCCCATTGCGACGTGCAGATTGCAGGTCATCAGTTACCTGTTGATTTGATCCTGTTGTCGATGCTGGACTTCGACGTGATCCTTGGTATGGATTGGCTCGCTCGATATCGTGCCTGTGTTAACTGTTACAACAGGACGATCTTCTTCGATTTAGGCAAGGGCTTCCGTTTCGAGGGCAGTCAGCAGAGATGCCCCAGGCGTGTGATTTCGGCGTGTAAGGCAGATCGCTTGATCCGCCGAGGGTGTGAAGGCTTCATTGCCTTTGTCTCAGCGAAGAAGGAGCCGAAGCAGCTAGGTGAGATCCAGGTGGTCTGTGACTTTCCAGATATTTTTCCAGATGATGTGCCAGACTTACCCCCGATTCGAGATGTGGAGTTCGCCATTGAGCTTGTTCCCGGTACGGCACCAATCAGCAAGGCTCCGTATCGCATGGCCCCAGCAGAGTTGTCAGAATTGAAGAAGCAACTACAGGAGCTTTTGGATAAGAGTTTCATTCGCCCGAGCGTTTCACCTTGGGGAGCACCAGTCTTGTTTGTCAAGAAGAAGGATGGTACTTTTCGGATGTGCATAGATTACCGACAGTTGAACAAAGTGACGATCAAGAACAAGTACCCCCTACCCAGGATTGATGAGCTGTTCAATCAACTTCAGGGCGCAGCATATTTTTCGAAGATTGATTTGAGGTCTGGTTATCACCAGTTGAGGGTCAAAGAAGATGACATTCCCAAGACTGCCTTCAGGACTCGTTATGGTCACTATGAATTCCTCGTGATGCCTTTTGGACTAACCAACGCACCTGCAGCGTTTATGGCATTGATGAATCAGATCTTTGCTCCTTTCTTGGACCAATTCGTAGTCGTGTTTATTGATGATATACTGATCTATTCTAAGTCAGCAGAGGAGCATAGGGAGCATTTGAGAAAAGCCTTATCGTTGTTGAGAGAACATCGATTGTTTGCTAAGTTATCGATGTGTGATTTTTGGCTTGAGCAGGTGGCATTTTTAGGTCATATCATTTCACGAGAGGGATTGGCAGTTGATCCATCTAAAGTAGAGGCAGTAGTGAATTGGCCTAGCCCCAAGACAGTGACAGAGATTCGCAGTTTCCTTGGTCTAGCAGGTTACTATCGTCGATTTATCCAGGACTTTGCTAAGATCTCTTCTCCTTTGACGAAGTTGACCAGGAAGAACGTACCATTTGATTGGACTGAGGAGTGTGAGGCCCGTTTTCGGATTTTGAAAGAGAAGTTGACTACAGTCCCAGTGTTAGCCTTGCCAGATGGTTGTGAAGGATTCGTGGTTTATTCAGATGCTTCTCGAGTTGGCCTAGGGTGTGTGTTGATGCAGCATGGGAAGGTTATTGCCTATGGATCGAGACAGTTGCGAGATCATGAGAAGAATTACGCCACCCATGATTTAGAATTGGCAGCCATCGTGTTTGCGTTGAAGCTGTGGAGACATTATCTCTATGGTGTACAGTTTGAGGTTCGTTCTGACCACCACAGTTTACAGTATTTATTCACACAGCAGGAGCTGAACATGAGACAGCGGAGATGGCTTGAGCTTATTAAGGATTATGACTTCCCGATCAAATATCAGCCAGGCAAGGGGAATGTGGTGGCAGATGCACTCAGTCGGAAAACAGAGTCAGTGCAACTTTTGAGCAGTTTTCTCCTAGAGTTCCATGGTCTCCCTGTTGAAGTTAAACTAGTGGATGAGTGCGTGACTTTGGCTAGTACGCTAGTGTTTCAGCCTGAGATGATTCAGCAGATTAAAGACAGGCAGTTTGAAGATCTAACATTGAAGCGCATTCGAGACCACATTGGAAACAGACCCGATTTCAGACTCGAGGATGGTGTACTCTATTTTCGGAGTAGGTTGTGCGTGCCAGCAGTTGATGAGTTCAAGGAGAAGCTGATGAACGAAGCGCATTACGCTCGCTACGCGATGCACCCAGGCAGCACAAAGATGTTTCGGAATCTCAAGGATCGCTTTTGGTGGAACAACATGAAGAGAGAAGTAGCAGGCTTTGTTGCTCGCTGTTTGACATGTCAGAAGGTGAAGGCTGATCATCAGAGACCGCCAGGCTCGTTGCATCCTTTGCATATACCGCAGTGGAAGTGGGAACACATCACCATGGACTTCGTTTCCGGTTTGCCGCCGACTAGCAGGAAGAATAACGCCATTTGGGTGATTGTAGATCGATTGACGAAGTCAGCCCATTTCATTCCTTTTCGGAA
Organism: Sextonia rubra; assembly: GCA_037013555.1. Lineage (NCBI taxonomy): Eukaryota > Viridiplantae > Streptophyta > Magnoliopsida > Laurales > Lauraceae > Sextonia > Sextonia rubra. The sequence goes on from JASUAD010000008.1 coordinate 15,840,083, forward strand.
GGGTATGACATTTTCTGAGATGGCTAGGAAGTTCGTGGATGAGATCGTCAGGCTCCATGGTACCCCCGTGTCGATTGTATCCGATCGTGACAGCCGTTTTGTTTCGTCCTTCTGGAGAGCTTTCCAAGAGGCTTTGGGTACGAAGTTGAGTTTCAGCACGGCATACCACCCACAGACAGATGGACAATCAGAGCGGACGATTCAGACTTTGGAGGATATGTTGCGAGCCAGTGTGTTGAGTTACGAGAAAGAATGGGATATTCATCTATCGTTGTGCGAGTTCGCCTACAACAACAGTTTCCACGAGAGCATTGGGATGGCACCATATGAAGCACTGTACGGGAAGAAGTGTAGAAGTCCGGTTTGTTGGGAAGAAGTTGGAACTCGAAGTTTTCACGGACCGACGATCATTGCCGAGACTACGGAGAAGGTACAGAAAGCTATTGAGAACTTGAAAGTTGCTCGGTCGAGACAGAAGAGTTATGCAGACACCCGCAGACGACCCTTAGAGTTTCAGGTTGGCGAGTGGGTTTTTCTGAAGGTCTCACCGATGAAAGGTACGATCCGTTTCGGCCAGAAAGGCAAGTTAGCTCCACGCTATGTCGGACCATTCGAGGTCAAGAGTCGGATTGGTGATTTGGCCTATCGATTAGAGCTTCCCGAGATGTTTGCAGGAGTGCACAACGTTTTCCACGTTTCGATGCTTCGGAGATACGTTCATGATCCCTCCCATGTCATTCGTTACGATGAGATTCAAATTCAGCCGAGTGCTGCATACGTTGAGCGACCGCTCCGTATCGTGGGAACTCGAGAGCAGATACTCCGCACCAGGACAATTCGGTGGGTCAAAGTGCTTTGGGAGCATCACAGTCCTGATGAGGCTACTTGGGAGCTAGAAGAGCAGATGGCACGTCAGTACCCCGATTTGTTTTCCCAGGTATGAGTGCGTTAGTGTTCATTCCGAGGACGGAATGATTCTCAAGTAGGGGAGGATGTAACACTCCGACCCAGCTTGACCTCGTTTAGCATTTAGTTAATCTTGTTTTTGTTGCTAATCGTGTTTTGTTGTGTTTTGTTTTCGTTACGGGTCATGGATAGGTAGTTGGGTTGAGTTTGACCTGGATTAAGTAGACCAAGCCCTTTTTCGTAATTTTAGCTTTTCTTAGACATGGTCATTTTTGTATCATCTTGATGTCAACACGTGTCTTTCGTTGAGCCCGTTAACTTTCGTAACTACGTCATTTGCAACCGAGGTCGTGTGATTCGATTGGACCTTGATTTGACTCAAACTGAAATTTGTATTCTAGCTTGGACTTCATTGCAATTTGACCACCTAATGAGCTTATATAAGCTTCACCATCGACCCACTCTCATTTCCTTCTCTCGTTTTCTCTCTTTCCCCTCACTGTGCACGTGAAGCTTCTCTATCTCTCTCCTTCTTTCACTTGAATTCTTTCTCCATCGACAGAGAGGAGGTTGGTTTCTTGCTTGCTAGGTGAGTGGAATTCTTCCATTCTCCCATCTCTTTCTCCATTCTTCTCCTTCTTGTTCTCATTGGTGTGTATGTCTTTGGAATTCCTCTCCATCCCTCATGCATGCATGTGGTTTTGCTTGTGTTAGGTTGTGTTTGGACTTGAGGGCTCCATTTGTGCAATTGATTTCCAAATTGAGGCAAGTATAACCATAACATTGAGAACCCATGTTGGTATGCTTTGATTTTGGCTAGCTCACATTAATGTGTGTGGAAAACATGTGTTTACAGCCCATTTGCTACTCATTAATTCAATACTTATCTACTCCCCTTTGATGATTGTAAATTAGATGAGTTTTCAGACATTCTGTACATGTTTCAGATTTCTGAATTCGTGCAGGTACGGCTAAGCCGTATAACACCTACGGCTCACAATCCAGAGAGGAGAAAAACCCAGTTTTCCTCTACGGCTAGGGCACGGCTAAGCCGTGGAATGCCCTACGGCTAAGCCGTAGCTCAGCCGTGGCCAAGCCGTAGAACAATACAGGGTGCAATTTCTGGAATAACTGAGAGTCAGCAAATGACAGACCTTCTACGGTTCAGCCACGGCTAAGCCGTAGACCACACACGGCTAAGCCGTAGCACACACATGGCTAAGCCGTAACCACACATGAAGAATAAGGCTAGGTGTAAAGATAAGACCTATATGACCTTCATGATAGAATGTAGAGCACCTAGACTTGCCCAACGGAATGTGATACTACGCGTGAATGATCTCGAGGGCTGCGAATCATTCATGTTCGTTATCCGGATGTTAAGCACCTCCCCATGGGTGTTGGTTTAAGGGACTTCGTGCACCGCCCGATTCAAGGCAACACTAGACAACGGTGTATCGAATAACTTAAAACTACATCATCATGCACGGTTAGAAACACCGGATAATTAGATTAGAATTGGTTTGTAAACTTAAGATGATTCGATTCACATGATTTGTTGCATAACATATTGCATTCGATCCTTGATCTCAACTCTCTAACATGATTACGTATGTTTCGTTACTTTCACATTGTGATTTATTTACCCTGAGTATGCATGTATGATGTGTTCATTCACGGATCTGCACGTATGATAAGTTGTCACGATCTACTCAGGATTTTCATGATTGACTCCGTATGGTCAGGCACTACTTAGCCTCAGCCTTAGGATCCCGACGGGGTGAATTTGGTATAGTTATAAGGACCTGCTGCAGTATGGATTTTGTCTTGGGGAACCGGACCCCAGGAAACCGAGACCCATTGTACCCTGGCCCGGACAATGGTGTTCTTTGCATGTTATAAGATCCCTCTTTTGGGAGCATATGGTAATGTAGTAGCCACTAGTCATGTACACAGCATGTTATCCTTGATTCACGCAGCATATTTCTTTCTTGCATGATAGCCTAGTATACGAAAATGCCTTCTTTAATAACATGATGTTCTTTATTCTATTAGACACAGCGTGTGTTAACTTGCTATGGTTTATACTTTGCTGAATCTTCGTATTCACAGTTGTTTTTGGTGTTGCAGGCCCAGATCCCCCTGCCGAACCCTCGCCGGTCGGCCAGGCTCCAGATGAGATCCCCGGGGCCCCATCAGGCCTAGAGGAGTGGATGTGATCACTCCACGGGAGAGCGTACATGGCATGCATCATGTTGGAGTCATGTTTTGGGGATTCTCAGACTTGTATATGTCATGACATGTCATTATTGTATATATCTTTTGTTCATTTTGTAAAACTTTCATATGTAATTATGTCAGTCCTTTCTTGTATCCTCTTCTTGCATTGTTAGTTTTGTGTTTCTGATATTTACAGCTTCCGCATACTTGCTTGGCACGTGTGCTTGTTCCCTTGTGCGTGTGCATTTAGACTCGGTCTACGTGTGCATGCACGGGAGTACGTGTGTCATTAGGTTTGGCTTTTGCTAACCCCCGAACCCTGAGCTCGGGTTGTGACAGTAAGTTATATGCAGATTCAAACAATGAAAATAGAAGTACAAATGAAGGGCTGTAAAACACATTAAAATTAAGAAATTTGTAAGAATCATAAGAATCAAGATATACCAATATGCATTCACCCAAAATTTGCTTATACTTACCTTAGATTAAGCTTTTCAAGCTATTAATCCTTCTTTTAACTCAATTTGGGTATTCTGGGACCTAATTGCCATACATGCAAGAATTAAGAAGGAGATGAGTATGTGTAGTGAAATGAGAGTCTCTAAGCTCAAGAGCTGGAATGGGAAGAGCTCTTACCTTGAAGATGGATGAGAAAGAGAAGATGCTTAAGTCTTCCACTTCAAAAACAAGAGGAGAGCTCAAAGATGATGAATGGAGAGTAAGAGCTTTTGATCACACATGCAAATCTTTTAACCCCTTGATTTAAAAGAAAAGGTGGTGAAGAGATAGAGGAAGAAGAAGAAGAAGAAGAAGAAGAAGATATTAGCTAAGAGTGCATACAGGAAGAGAAGGTCGAATGGGTAGTTGAACCCTTTTATATGGCATATTTTTTTCTGAAGTTTATAAGAAAGTCCATATTCCTTGGAATAATTTCAGTTTAAGTCAAGTGAGCGACCAGCTAATTCAAAATGACTTCATTTGCATTCAAGTTAATTACGGAAGTTAACAAGCTTGACAAGACACATGTGATGACAACAATATGATATATGAATGACGTAAACTTACAAAGTCTAAAATTACAAAAAAGGGCTCGTATCTACCTAATCCAAGTTAAACTCAACCTAATTTCGTATCCATGGCCCTAAACGTGACTCATTATGACAACACATCATTAACTAGGCTAATCCATGGCAATTCACTAATAACTTAATCAATTAGTCGCTAAACATACTTAATTAGGTTGGAGTGTTATAATAAGAGAAAGTATTGGTTGTGAAAAAAATTTACCAAAGTTCCAATTGTTGTGCCTAAGAATGCAATGAAGCTCTCTAGAGTTTCGTTTTCTAGCAAATTGCGAAAGTCATTGTGCGATATTGGAGAAAAAGCATTGAGTTAGACTCCCAAGCTTGGTGTGTGGTTTTGAGTTGTTTTTTTTTTTTTAAGTCTTATTTCATGTTGTTCTTCTAAATAAGAGAAAGTCTTGGCTGTGAAAAAAAAATTGATCAAAGTCTCAATTGTTGTGACCAAGAATGTAGTGAAGTTCTTTGGAATTTTGATTAAGCGATTTGCACAAAAAATACTAATTTAGACTCCTAAATTTAATTTCTTATTCCATGTTCTTCTTCTGAGTAAGAGAAAATCTTGACTATCAAATGAATTGATCAAAGTCCTAGTTGTTGTGCCCAGAAATGCAGTAAAGCCCTTTACAATTTCATTTTCTAGTGAGCTGGCAAAGTAACTTTGTGATAGACAAGGGTGCATAGACCACAAAATTTCACAAGGTATTGATATTGTGGAATTATCCATTGTCCTCAAGGTAAAATTATCACAACAGGGCAGCAATCACTAAATGGAAAAAAAAAATGAAAAAGAGAAGTAAAGAAACCTTCAGATTCTTTTGGAGAAATGGAAGAACAGTGAAGAACCCCTCTTTAAACCTTCTTTAACGATAAATAAAATAAAATAAACAAAAAGAGAAAGTTGCTGGAAAAATTGGAGGTTTAATACTTTAAGAAGAAGAAACGAAGGAAAATATGAGAGGAAAAATGATGCAGATTGACGTTCAATTTGTGCGATATCAAACAAAAAGGTAGAATTGGAAAAAAAAACTAGGGTCCCATGTACAATACTCACATTTGGAATATAGTTTTAGTCGACACCATTTTGAGAAAATCACCATCTTCTATATCTTGTACGGTCAAAATTCCAAATTCTAATCATTCAAGGGCTGTTTGGATAAATGTATAATATAATTAATAATATCAACAAATTTAAATATTGTAAGATGCCATTATCATAGAATAAAATATTGTCACATTATTATATTGTGTCACTTATGGTGTTTGGTAATTTTCATGAACTTCATTATACCTTTGAAGTCTTTGGTAATTTAAATCTAAAAAAAACTAACAAGATGATATACTAAACAAGAAATGAAAAAAAGTAATCAATTGACCTAATGCAAAATTAGTAGTCATAGGCATTAATAATTATAGTAGGACCCATCTATTATTAAAAATTACAAGATTAAATGTTAAAACCATGAGATCCAAGTAATTGTTTAATTAAATGAGTCCACCAATTGTTGGTAACCATAGTGTAATACATCTAATGGTGATTATCAAAAATTGCCCTATCTAACTTTTTTAATTTTTTATTTTTTATAAAGCCTTATCTAATGTACATCATTAATGAATGCATCTATGAGAAATTATTGTGGGAGCCACTATCAAATAATAGCACTCATTTAAATGAGAAACTAGTAATTGCAACAATTCAATCACGATAATCAGTATGGGACTCGGCTAATTTTGGGAGCACGAGACCCATAATACCTAATGTTGGTAATCACAATAAAAGCCCCCTAGTGTGACATGCGTAGGACCCACCTAATATTGATAATTAACAAGGGTTTGTATCATATCTAAATGGCCTTGCAACTTTTTTAAAGTTTGGGACCTTTAGCAAGAGAGGATTATGATCTAAACATATTCTTGAAAGAAGATTTATGATAGAATAATAAAAGGGGTTTTTTTTCACATGGACACATGTAGTGGTTGATTTTGCCAGTGCCTCACCAAATTTGAGATATTTACCTACATGTTCTCCTACGTTTTTAGTACTAACAGTACACATGAGGTTACTTTTTACGATATTGCAATATAACTTTATGTGAAATCGCATATGCTTTATGTGATATCGCAAATTCATTCCTTAAAAGTCAACGACGGCCTTCCCATTTATATTTTCATTTTTTTTCTTTTTTCAGCTTTTCGTCTCCATTTGTCACCATCCCTTTCCTCCATTAACGTATGTTTCTCCCACTAATCCTTATGGGGTTTTTTTTTTTTCATTTTATGCATTAGCCGAGGTGGCTAAGACATAAGGTAGCCCCCATGTTGTCAATCCTTTTTAATTTAAATGTGCATTTTATGTTATATTTTCTTTCCCTAAATATAAAGAATTTGTGCCATGAAATGTAGATTAAATGTTATAAGAACATCTAGGTATTAATGCATTATTATTTGGTTATTAATGTTAGACAAATATGTATAAGCTTTATGTTGATCAAAATGCCAACCTTTAGATTTTAAACTTTGAATTATTGCATGTAGGTATGAAGTAGTACGACACACCAAAATCGTATGACACACCTACAACTACAAGTCCAAGATGGTCAGTTTGATGGTTACCTTTGACAAAGACGATGGAGAGGAAGACTGAAACTAGGGCTTTAACGATTTAGGTTTCTCCAAAATCAAGATCCCCAGTGGCAAGCAAGACCCAAGAATCCAAGTAGAAGCTCCCCCAAGGCGGTTTATATTGCATATTAGCAAAGAGGGAGGAAAAACGATGCAGAAAGGAAGACTTATAGATAATAAAACCAAAGAAAATGGGGTGGGAAAAGTTAAAGTAATAAACAACATGCGAAATCACAAAAACTTGCGATTTCATATAAAGTACACTTGCGATATCACATAAAGTCAACTTATAATTTCACAAAATCTCTGACCACCTTAATACAATCACTACAAAAGTTGTAGGTAAATAGTTAACCTTTGGTGAGGTCCCTGCAAAATCAACCTCCACAAGTGTCCATACAGAAAAAACCCCATAATAAAATATCCTATTGATTTGTGAGTTTCCAAGGCCCTTGTCCAATCTTTCTAAAATACTTGAGTACACCAAGTGAAATTAAGACCTTTTGAAGACCCAAGTCTTAGAGCCGACTGTTGACCACAAATTCTTGAATGTCCATTTGAGGCTACAAAAGGGTTTGACCACCACCATCCTTCCTGGTGGGTTCATAATGCTATTAAAACTCCCTATTAAGGCACGCACTTGTGAAAAAAAGTACTATTCCACAAATTCCTGCAAACTACTAAACTAAGTGATGCACAAATAAATGAAATAACAAAAGGAAATTTTGGGTTTTGAACAAATGTAGCAATGAAACATAATGGTTGGTTGATGGTCCAAAAGCAAAGCCTTGATCATCCGTGGGTCCCAAAATCACTACACCAAAAATGCCCATCTGGAACGGTTTAAAACTGTTCCTGAATGATTTTGGAACGGTTTCAAACCGTTCCAAAAATTGGTGTCGCAGAAAATCTGGAATGGTTTGGAACCGTTCCAGATTTTGAATCTGGAACGGTTTTGAACCGTTCCAGAGTTTCAAATCTGGAACGGTTCAAAACCGTTCCAGATTTCAAAATCTGGAACGGTTCAAAACCGTTCCAGATTCAAAATCTGGAACGGTTCCAAACCGTTCCAGATTTTCTTGCCATTTTTTTAAACTTCTTTAAAACCGTTCCGGTTTGGTTCAAACTCTTCTTGTTAATCAGTGTGCCTCCAAATTCTTGGGTATGTTGTGGTCGAACGTTCAAAGTCTTCACTCCTCTCAACTATAAAAATTCCAATAGCTCCAGCTCTCTAATTCCATTCCTCTCTCTCTCTCTCTCTCTCTCTCTCTCTCTCTCTCTCTCATAGTTTGTGCAGAGAACAATATGGCACTTCTGTCAAAGATGGCAACCACTGATGGCCATGGTGAGAAATCGCTATATTTCCACGGGTGGAAGGCATACGATAGCAATCCTTATCACCCCACCAATAACCCTCAAGGAGTTATCCAAATGGGACTGGTAGAAAATCCGGTACCTATTTCAGCTGCCTTTCCTAGTTGACAAACACAATTCAGGTGACAAATTGCATTTCAAAAATACATTACATTGGCAACCATACAACTAATGAGTGAGTCTCATCTTTGCATTAGATAGACGATTGATTTTAACATGCAAATCAACAAAACCAAAAAACTAGTAGCATCAAATTTAAGCCCCAACTCAAATCCAATGTACCTTCTGAAAATCCAAAAAGAAAGTTAAACAACCAACAAAACAGTAAAATCTGCAGGATCCCAAATAGAAAAAGGGCTCCAATACCAAATAGAAATTGGAAAATACTAATAACACTAAACCAGAAAGAAAAAAAAATCTAATTCTGTCACTGCTGCTTCACCCAAGAGTGGAAACTGGCCAGGATCCTTGATGCAAGGTGCAGAAGCGACACGACCAGTGTCATTGGCAGACCGGCCCGAAAAGCCTCCACTGAATCCGCCGCCACCACGACCATGGCCACGTCCGCCACCACGTCCTCCGCGGCCGGCCATTGGCCCAGCATACTTCTCACCTTCCACCGGCTTCAAAAATGCATTTATGCTGACTGACTATAGAAAAGAAAATGGCAAAACACACAATTAATCGTCTAATAAACAAGTTTAATATTTCTTTTTTGAATATTCTACTAAAAAAGAAAGGTTTTGTTTTAGTAAACAAGTTTTAATATTAAATGATGTAAAGCCTGACTTGAATCACAAGAAAGGAAGTCAAAGCGGGCAGCTCTCCCTTGACCAACATAATATGCTTGCCATTACCAACAAATTACTCCAAATATGGCATTTACCCACTAACTTAAAAAATATAAGGAATGAAGATAGTGTGCTGAACTGTTTTGAATAGAAAATTAACCTTGAAATGCTCATTTGCAATTTCAAAAAGAAATCAAAAGTAGATAAAAGCATTGAGGTTTTCACTGAACAGTGATGGCATTCCCAATTCCCAGTGTCAATAATATATCTTTGAATGGTGAAAAGCAATAAGGGCCCATTTCGATGCACAAAACTACTCCATTCCAGAGAACTTTGGAGAAACTGGAATCCTCAAAGGATGAGCTCCAGTTATTTGAGCTCTACTGTTTGGTTGAGAAAGGAAAGCTCCTTGAAACAACAATCTGATCCATGGAACAATCCAGAAACCCATAGATGGATTTCTCACTCATTGCGGACTACCAAAACACAATATATCATGGAACTCAAGTTCCAAGAGAGACCTTGATTCTCATCCATAATTTCAGGGATCCTAACCAGGCCCTAAGGTTTGTGTTTATGGCAGACTTCCCAGGGATGTAAGACAGTAAAAGAGTCAATTTCATGTGGGAAACAAGATACAGAGTGAGGCACCTTAGTGCTAAAACCACATATTCATCAATATACAGAAAACCAAAAAGAAGTGCTTAAAGAGAAGAGGTAATGAACTTCAGGAAAACCAATACACAGAAGCCAAAGAATAAGCCAAATCATAATACCTTGCGAACTTTCTCTTCCTTCTCAAAACTATCCTTCTTCTTGAGCCTATCCTTTTCAGACTTCTAGAAAGAAAGAACACAAACAACTAAGTTATCATGCGATGAAACAACACAATGGAAATTAAAATAAGAAGCAGCTTATGCACTTATGCAAGATAAATCATAAACCCACTAGCTTAATGAAGAGGTCATCACCCTCTTTCTTCTTATCGACGAGTAGCATTGCCTCAAAATCTTTGTCAAGAGCAACTTTCCTCTCCTCACTTTTTAGAACTTCTAATGCCTTCCGCTTTTCAGATAGTAGCTTCTCGTATTCATTGAGAGTCATCTCCTGCAGGGCAAATACCAGCAGCGAATAATGATATATTAAAGCTGGCAAAGCTTTTCAATCAAGGAGATCCAAATTACACCAAAAGAAGAACTTACTTTGTCTTCTTCTGGAACCTTCTTCTCAGTAACGTTGTCAGAAACTGCATGTTCAGTATTTCCTTTCTCAGGCTATGTGTCTTTGGGAATTTCAGTAGTCTCAGGAACATCCCTATATCAAGGGCAGCACAAAGCAATGTAAGAACTGTAAAGGTTATCAAGTACAATTATTTCCCTCCACCCACCCAACATAAACATCAATTGGCAATAAAACATTTAGGGGACATTTCAGCAATGCATTTTCCACACACAAGAAACAAAAAAGTGTCTTTACTTTCCACTAACTTCATTTTCAGTCTTTTGGCTTGACTATCTGCACATATTAATAATTTGCCTGATGGGCTCATAACAGAACATAACAAATCCTCCTTTGCAACTAGGAGAACCTGTGTTCTTGGATGTCCTGAAATCTGTCCTTCCAGTTGGCAAAAGATGGATTAGTCGCAGCAACAGAAACTTTCCTAGCAACTATGATGATAGATAGGGAGACAGATGACTTAACAGGGTTTGGAGTTTGCACATTCTTTCTTAAATCAATTGTACAATTGGGGCCTAGGTTCAAGTCTACTAAGAGACTGAGCTGTACTAAGATCTTTGGGCCCGGGCCTGGATGTGAAATTGATAGTTTGGTTCAGCTGTTACCTTGCTAGCAGCAACCGTTATGACATGAGGAGTGAAATTGGCACCAACAGAACATGCCACCAATTCACCTACAAGGAGAAATTCTAGAAGACTGTAAAATATAAAATGAAGCAACCTCATCCAATAACAAAGATTGAAGATCCATGCTAGCAAAAGATTAAGTGATTTTATGATTGTCACTGACCTCAACAGAATATTGAAGATCCTTCCCATTGCTTACGACAGGCCTGAATTCGACCTACACAGGAAAAAAAATGGTAGTATCGATTAGAAAAGGTGCAAAAGCTATTTAAGATCTTCTTGATTTCAATGCTTCAATACCTTTGAACCGCACCTCCTTCCAATTTCTTGCAGCACGCCATCGGATATAGTCGAAAGTTGCGAAGCCACTGTTCCAGCTTCTAAATGAGAGTCTCCATTGTTACTAGAAACTCGATTCAAAGACATCCCATCATCTTCTGAGAGAATCATTGTTTAGTAAATAATACATAGAAAAAATTCAGCTACCAATGTGCATAAAGTTACCAGAACCAAGCTAATAGAGCAACATCTATAAGAACATGCATACAACCAAAAACCAACATATAACCAAGTTCATTTTCATACACGCACCACTATTGCAAAAAACTGGAGAGGATTGAGCTGAGTTTACAAGATTTTGCCTCCGTTTCCCATCTCCAAGATATGCCTGCAGATAACCAAGATTTAGGTGGCCAAACATTTTGCTGTAAAGTAAAATAAATGGAAATATGATTGCTATTTCAGAGAAACTAAATAAAAATGGACTGACATTTCAAAGAAACTAATGCCGCACAGACCTCGTCAACTTTCTCTTGATTTATATTACAGGGTTTCTCAGAGACAATGGAAGCGCCAGAATTTTGATTGTGTGGGTTACGGAGAGCTTGATGCTTATCAGGCTGTACAAAATCAGATTCTCGATATTAAAGGACCAACAGAGTTAGGATCTCATAAACCTTGACCATTTTGCAGCATAAGAAGTTTTCTCCTTATGTCTAGACTCATATCAGGCAGGGTAGGTCCTACTTGTCTGGGAGAATCACCCAACAAACCAGGTTCTAAAACAAAAGAAGCAAATGATAAGATGAGAAGATGAAAATGAAACACAAATGTAAAGCAGTGAAAGAAGTTGGATCATACTCTGATGGAAAGTGCTTTGATGAGTAGTAGATGGAAACATCCAATTTCAAGAAAACACAACAATCATACTTGCAAGTCTTCCACTTCGATGGTGCCACTGCTGGATCAACATGAAGTGCCTTCTGAACCTCAGGCAAATTGAAGTAAACAATTGAGTGTTTTGCTATACATGGATCATACTTTTCACCAATGTGCCCAACTGACTTAAGAAAATGCTCGAGAGGCATTTCAAAACATCCTCAGAAATTTTGTTTGGACCACTGGTCTCATCATCCAATACTGTTTTGCTGGTAATAGCTGGAGTGCTCCCTTCTACTCTTTCTTGGTCTATAGGTTGGCACACATGCTGTAATATCAAAAACTCATGCTGTAAAATACAATCTCTCATTTTTCATTTTTGCTTGGCAAAGCCATATAGGCATGTTAAGTGTGGTTTAAATTTTCATTTTTATTTAATCTCTAAATGGTGCTTCACCACTTTACCTGCTTTCCCGCTTGAAACTTTCTTTACAGATGCCATTAGAACATTCAACTAGCATTAAACAGAGTAATAGTAGTAAACTAAGTGGTGCATGTGTTTTTATGAACAATGATGCATTTGTAAAGAATACAAATAATTGGGCTAGTCGATTTCTATTTTCGAGGTTATTCTCGACCCGATTTCCACAAGTAGAGTGTGAAGGGAATGAGATACTGTTAATGCACAGGCATCATTCGGAAAAATCTCCAATAAAAATTTCATATGGAACTGGATTTTTCATGAATTTCATAAAATTATTTGGGTGAGAGAGGAGGAACAAGTGAAAACAAAAAAAAAAAAAAATCAATTTACGTAGGCATGCATCCTGAGGACATAAACATGCCATGACATGGGAATGAACTTGTTTGGCACCATTTCTTTGGAATGTTTCTCTATTCCAAAGGGCTAAAAATAGAGAGAATGCGTTGAATGAAATTTTGAACATTACATGAAATAGCGGCCCGTTAAAATGGAAATTTCACATGATTTTAGCTGATGATTTTAATTGCACCAACAGATCAAATGAGATTTTAATTCCCCTTAAATCATTCTGATTCAAGTTCTAGGATTCAGATTCAGAGGCAAAGAGTTGAAGAGAAACAGAAATGAAAAGATAACGGGATTAGATGTGCAGTTTTAAATAATTATGCATTGTTTTTCCTTTGTGTGAACATAAATAGTTTGGTGGACATACTCTGCTAAATTCCGTTATTTTAACTGACACTTGTAGAAGAAGAAGCGGTGGAGAGGTGTTAAGTTTGGTTTCCCTTCTTTAGATCTTGGGTTTTAAGCACAGAACTTACCAACCATTAGTTGTGTGTTTACATGGTGTTGGAGGAATTGCAAAAGGTCTCCCTAGACAGCTTGGAGAAGAGGATGTAACAGGAGAAAGTTCTCAGAGATATCTCAGTTGATATTATTTCACAACTCAACTTAAACCAAATACACATGACCTGAATATATACACATCATTTGGTTGAGACTGTTATACTGACACAGCTGAAAACAGTTATAGCTAAGATTCTAATTTAGTTACAGGCCACATTGCATACCGTTGCAACAGTCGCAGCAAGGGACAAAATATTGGAAACAAGTGGTTCAAAGTCCAAACAGACCGGAGAACCGGTATCACAAAGCTCCACCAAGAAATCGACTGAGGTACAAAGTCGCTCCATCTCATCATCACAATTCACTTATGCAACAGATTACATGAAGATCACTGAAGTGCATTAAAAGTGCTAATATGATGCATAACTTCCAAATTCCTGAGAGATTTTTCAAAAGAAAACTATTCCAATCAATTCTACAATAAAAAATATATATATGTTCCGTAAAGAATATAACCCATGGTATAAGATCAAGTAAAGGCACCAGAAAATGAATGAGCATAGAAGCAACAAATTTTGAGTTCCACACTTTTATTTCTAACTCCTCAACCATGGGCATGGATGCGTGTGGGTGTGTGTTGGCATCATATAGTGTCATTTTAAGTGTGGTTGATGTTGATGTTGATGTTGATGCACTAGCTACAGGCACCACTATCCAAAAAGATATCTTAGCATGAGTTCTATACGATTCTTGCTTGCTTGTTGTTTCTATGTTGTCACTGGGGCATATCCCATCTTGGGATTTGCTCTTGTGAGATCATTTAAATAAATTTTAGTTACCCTTAAAAATGAGGTATATATCTTATGCTGCCATTTTATAAATAAAGCCACAAATTTTTGTTATGCAGATCCATATCTTTTCTTTGACTTCCTCATCCTCATTTGCCAAAAGTCAAAGTATGATCCCTTGATCAAATTTTATAGAGGTAATTTTATGAGCTTTTAACTCATAAATATATAAGGACACACCATAAACAGTTCAATGGTACTCTCAAGTGCAAGAAATGCATTTTCTTTTGAAATTCAAAAACAACATAACATGATTTAAGAAGATTCTCCATCAATGCAAAAGAAAAGAACAATGCACATGACAGTAACACTTACGCACTAAGTGCACCACCTCTTTTTGCATGACCATCCATTTTAGTAACAATCACAGCACCAACGGCAACACTTTGCTTAAATGCTTGAGCTTGGTCAAATGCGGCTTGACCGATACTGCTATCCATAACAAATATAACAAGATCGGGTTTCTGAAACATAAAAGAAAAGACAAATCAGAGCATATTGGCATCAACACAAATTGAGAGATATAGGCATAAAGGTGTAAATAGATACCGTTGCTTCAGAAACTTGACGCATTTCTTCAAAGAGGGCAGCTTCCTGTTTGTGGCGCCCACTTGTGTCAACAATTATAAGATCACAATTCTCCTTTTTAAATCTTTCTACACCTTCCTCTGCAATTTTGACAGGATCTGATTCCATATAACTGGGGATGCAAAGCAACGGGTCAGCAATGCGAAATGCCAAAGGACGATAGAATGCAATAACCACCTTAGGAAGGTAAAAGAGTTTTAATTTGAGAAAAACAGCATCAGAATTCACTAATGTACAAAAACTGGTGCATTAGTTAAAAGGATGAAGCCTCTTACAAGCCAAACCTCAATTGTAAAGGAAGTTCAATTACGCCTACAAGCCTCAGAAACACATCATTACAGTTGGTATATGAGCTCATGACTCTATTTACTCTCAAGCTCCCAAGAGAGAATCCAACGTAAGAAAGGAATGTCAACATTATACCTTCCATAAAAAGGAATCTTAGCTTTAGTGGCATTCTGCTTCAACTGATCAAAAGCACCAGCTCTGAATGTATCTGCGCAGACCAAAGCAGGTTTCCATCCTTTCTTTTGATGATAATGTGCATACTTTGTGCATGTTGTAGTTTTTCCCGAACCTGTATGGTTGAAAAGTAGGCAATATCAAGGGTGGAAACATCGAACACGTGAAGGATCCATTTTCTTTTTTTTTCGACTTCTACTTCTCTGATGAAAATAGTGATTGCCAAGCACTTTTTCCCTTGCATGGATTTTCAATCCCAGCCTCAACAAAGCGGGAACACCCCCCCACCACCCCCCCCCCCCCCCCCCCCCCCCCCCCCCGCTTGGAATTATAGGCGGGGACTGAAATCCCACACAGCAGCCATGGGGCACTCCAAATCCCCTTCACTGCCAAATTATAAGATAAACCTTAGAATGTGTGAAGCCAGCTTCATCAAAACTCAGCGCGAGGGACCAAGTGCTAAAACCAACTTCCCATTTACATAACTGGGATTATGTCAAAAGACATAACCAAAGATCAGTAGAAACTAGTACAGACAATGTTCAAGTACCCATGTACCATACCTTGTAAACCAACAAACATTACAACACTTGTTTTCCCTTTCTTCGGAATGTACGAAGGCTTCCCAGGATCCAACATTTTGCACAGTTCATTGAATATTGCCTGGAAAGAGCAAAGAAAGAACTAACCTTATTTACAGTACCAAAAGCGCAATATAGAGGCAGACTAACAACCCAATGAAAGAAGCAATTTCTCAAGCAATTGAACACCTCTCCTTCCTAACTTCAAAAGTCCAATTTCCCCCTCCCCACAAAATTCAAATTGCATACAATCCCAATCAATGATCTAAACCGAATGGGCTGGCGATTAAAATTTGGTATATGCACTGCTGTACTTGATCATGAAATGTCATTTCTGGTGTAATTATGGCAATAGATCAGAGTGATGAAATGTGGCAACTGAACAGATATCACTATGTAGAAGCTGGGATTGTGTGACTTGGTAAAAAAAGATTGTAGCGGGGCACCATTTTTTTTATTATTATTAATACTGAATTCTTTTGGTTATATAAATTATTTTCCGTAAACATTTTTTGTAGAGTTCACATAACTCATTCAACTGCTAACTTGATTTTGTATTTACTGTCCATTCTAATTTAACGCCACGAGTTGAATCATGGTATTGTTATTCAAATGTCTCAGGCATGGGAACAGAACTGCAGTATGTTTTGAATCCATTTGCTGCGCTGCCAAAAAGAAATGTTGATGCATTAAACACAGAAGGCAACATTGCAGATTCTTGGGGCTATTCTAGGGAGAGATTTTTTAAGAAGAACGTTACGACTGGTCTCGATTGGCTTCAGGAATCCATGGATAGGTTGCTTGAGCAGTACAACAGAGAATCAATGAGAAAGATGATGCTAAAGCATGAAAAGATATTCAAAGAGCAGGTAAAAATGATACAGTGTTTCTTTGTTGTTAAGGGTGTATTTATATCAATGTTTTGAAAGTCTGGACCACAGGTCGAACCCCTTGACTGGATGGATAGTTTGGTTAGATTGATCCAGCTGCTGGTACAACCAGGCCTGAATAAGATGGTTCTGTTTAAAACGCGGCTTTGGGTGATCACAAATAGTTTTAAACATTTGGCAGAAAAGATTGTTATCCATTCAATAAAGCCTTCCGTCTGAGGTGGTACAGGAATTAAACCCCACCTGAGGGCCAAACTCTTCCTGCATTTCCCCCAAAAATCATAGTTAGTTCCAATCACTAATTGCTAAGGTGCTTTGAGATACAAAATTCAGAAAACTGTACCTTATCTAATGTGGTCTCAGATGACAAGAGACAAAACAGCCCTGAGTCAGCGACACTGCAGTTGACCATTTACATTTTTCTACAACAATCAATCTTCTTGCAAATTGGGGTACATCCATATATATCCAAAATGTGTAATCAAGTTCAAATGATAAAAAATTTCAACCCAATGCTAGTTATAACAGCTTAGTATCTCATCCTGCAATCAACTTCTGAACCACCCAGTTGTGGCTACACAATGTAGGTGAAGGAACTCCACAGGCTATACATAGTCCAAAAGATGCTAATGGATGAGCTGAAAAGTGATGGGGAAAAACAACATGCCTCACTCACTAATGCAGTTCCTGACATGATCCACCGTCGGCCTGACTACAGAGTTGCGGACGCTCGAACTGGATACTGGAGCACTGCTACAAGCTCCCAGACTACCCATTCTCCTTACAGTCTTGCTAAGCATCCCGCACCCCATATGAGTTTTGACTACAATTTTCATCAAACTTTTGACGTGAAGTCTTGGGGATTAATGGATAAAACACAGCCACAAACCTCTATGTTTTTCAATGATGCAAGAACCACGCAATCTCTGGAAAGCAGAAAATCCCCTGCCAGTACAGAAAGCTGCATCATGTGATGGCACCAATCTTAGGAGCTCTAAGTAGTTATATTTCACCTAATTAAATCTGATGTTATGGTTCCTTTCAGCTAATCATGCATACGTCAAAAACAAATACCTTATGATCCATCACATTGATGGGAGTGCAGATCCAAATGAGGAAAATATTCAATGAGAAAGAGGAGGTTAAGAACTCTGAGAAACAATGTCATGATAGCATTAAATGCCTTACAGGTCAAGTACTTAGATTGGAGACAGAGATGAATGACATGGAAAAACAGTTTGACTTTAAAATGGCGGAATTGAATCATAAGCTACAAGTGATGGGGGAAATGGTGAAAGAAGCTGAGTCATACTTCTCGCAGGCCAAAGAGGTAAAACCCTTGGTGTTTCCTGTCATGTAGAATTCGATAAGGTCCTATGTACTATGAGGCAGATCTTTGATTTTTTAGCTGTCTTTTTTCTTTTTCATTTTAGTTTCTTGAGTAGAGAGAGCTCAGTGACAATGAGCCCAATTGTAATATATTTGGCACAGTTATGATTTCATTATCTAGTTAGCAAATTTGAATGTTGCCTTTTTTCTCCCTTATCATGTTAACGTATAGGCTTAATCATGTGTCATTTATGAACCGGCTTGATAGGTGGTGCTGTGATATAATGTTTACTCATTATACTTACGTCTTATTGGAGAATCTTAGATCAATCATGTGTCATTTACTGTATATGCTTTATCCTTTTAATATATTATTTTTTTTATACATGATACGTATGCCCCAGCAGAAACAGGAGAGGCTAGAGAGCTAGCTTCTTTTGAGAGGATCGGCTAATCACTAGTTAGTAACTGTCTATTACATTTCTGTGCAAAATCATGATGTGGTTTATTGCAAATATGTTATGTATTATCTTAATTTCGTTAATGTAATGAAAATTCATAAGTTCAAGTGATGGACTCTCCCCAAAATAATTTTTTCTACATATCAGACACTTTATACTGACTTCATACAGGTGCTTGAGCTTGAACTTAGTGATGCAAAGGTGCTTGCCTCCCAGAAGGTAAATTAAGCGCACTCCTTGAGAATGTGAAAAAAGAAATGATTTTTGTTAAGGTAGATGAGGAACTGGAGAAACAAATTTCAATGGATATGATAGTTGAGGTTGCTCTTTTGAAAGATGCAGTAGCAGAATTGCATCATCAGTTAGATCTCGCACAGAGTGTCAAACATGATCTTTTGTTGAAGTTCAAACAAAGCAGTGAAAGAGCTGCAAAGTTGGAGAATGAAAAGCAGGGCATTGAAAGAGAAATTCTGTCCATGAAGGAAATTTCTGATAAACAACTATCAGATTTGAGCAATCAAAGGACTCAGCTGATCAGGCTCCAAGATTTACATGATGAGGTAGGTTTGTTGCAAGATCTGATATGCAGACAACAAAACAACCTGGATGAAAAGAGCAGAGAGCTGACATAGGTTAAAGAATGTTATGATAGTTCCCTCAAAGAGCTCGAATCAAAAGACCAAGAGATGGAAATCCAGATCAAGTGAATGAATGCAGTGAAATCATTATTTATATGTGTGTGTGTGTATGTGTGTGTGTGTGTGTGTTTGTAATATACTTCATTAAGCGCTAAATGATAGTTTATGAAATCTCTAACCCATTTCTTTCTATATAATAATGGTTACAAAAGGTCTCATGGAGGGACCCTCCCTCTTAGAAATTGCTGCCTACTTATAAAAAATACACCGCCACCCCTACTTGGATTTACCAACAAATCAGCAAGAGCAGCAGTAGCAGCAACTATAGATGTTTCTATTAGAAAATCCAGTATCCCCACCACAGCAACAGTCTTCCAGCAAATTATCATTCTCCTCCTCCTCAAATCATACCATTTTCTCCATCAGGAACGATGGGTCTTTGACAGATAATGTGTGTGTGTGTGTTTTTATTTTTAATAAACAAAGCGGAGGTAAAAAATGACGATCTTTACACACAATCAACCCAAGTATAAAAAAATCCAAATCACGTTATGCAGAAACCCACAAGCCACAAGGTCCAATACATCTGTAAATCAGATCAGATGCCATTGCTAGGAGGTTAAGCTAAAGCTAAAATCGAATAAACTGCATGTGCTAAGATTCCTAGTTAGAATTACTACGACCAAGATGATATGCACAAGGGAGCACATATACATAACTGTATGTGTTAGAAATCCAATGGTGCAAACATCATCAACAAAAATCCAATTCAAAACATCACAAACATCTTGAGATAGTAATCTCCACAAATCGATCTACACACAAGCAAAACATCCAAAAAAAACATAGATTCGACACAACAGAGGAAGATGAAGACTTGCTATAATAATCGGCTAGGGTTTATACCAATGGAGAGACAAGAAGAAGATCTGCAGAAGATGCGACCAATGTTGTCTCTCCTCCTGCGACCAACGAGAGACAACAGATCCATAAAAAACCATATCAAACCCTAAACAACGAGAGATCGATCGATCGGTTTTACCTATCGCAGGCCAAAGAGGAAAAACCCTAACTTGCCTTTTGAGAAAAGAGTTGAAGATCGGGAAGAAGAAGAAGAAACAGCTGAGGTAGCAGCGGCTGAGGTAGCAGCGGGAACAGAAAATCTGTGGTTTCTGCGAACGGCTGAGGTAGCAGCAGGAACAGAAAATCTGTGGTTTCTACGAACGGCTGAGGTAGCAGGCTGAGGTAGGAGCGAACAGAGGAAGAGGAAGATTAGGCTGAGGTAGGAGCAAATAGAGCAGTGCGTTTGGAACGGCTAAGAAAACAAGAGAGAACAGGCATCGTGCCTTAAGCGAAACGGGCCTCGTGCGGAACGGATCAAATCCGTTTCATTTCAGTAACGGCCCAAAACCGGGCCCATGATCCGTTCCTAAATTAGATTTTTGGTGTAGTGAATACAATAGGCCAAAAGATAAATTCTTTCATGGAGGTTGGACCTTTAACAAACTTGGGTCTTGAATACTCTCCATTCGAAAAAACAAAAAGAAAAACAAGGCCATGACACACATGTTCATGGAATGGGCTCCGTCTTAAAATCCCACATCAAATGTGCTCTCGAGAAGGAATACTCATGGGCCGGGACTGGATATATAATATGAGCCTATTTAATATTTGGGCCTGGATTGGATTATGTTATGAAAGCCTGAAGCCCAGGCTCGTCCATTGTATAAGGAATCTTTTAATTAATTTAGAGATAATTTGTTTAAATAATTATTCGAAACCTCAAACAAATTATTAACAAAAAAACCGTTCAACCCAGCCTAGTCCACCATAATTAACTAAATGGGTAAGCTTAGGCCTGACTTTTAATAGCCCGTGTCAAGCTTAGGATGGCAACAGGCCTATATTTCTAAAATGGGGCCTGGATAGGACTTAACCCATGAATAACCCCACAAGTAGGAGTGGTAAATGGGTAGGGACGGGTCACTCAAACTGGATTAGGTCAGTATGTTGGATGCATAGTTTTAAGTTCAACCTATGTTTAACCCATTTTGAAACGGATCAGCTATCCCCAACCCGCACCTGATTCAGATCAACCTCACCCGATCCGCATTGATCCGCAACCCAAACAGGTCAACTCTACCCAACCCACGCTGACCCGCAACATGGATTTAGGAACACAAACATTACAAGTAGGTCGAGCCCACATCTGTTTCGTGGAAACCGGAAAGTCCAACATGCACGCGGTTTAAGTGAACGGACCAACCGAGGCTGCCTTATGGGACCCACACGTCCTTGCAAAATCAGGTTTGACCACCGACCACTGTCACATCTCGTTCTCCCAGTAACAAATAATAATAACTGGTTCATTGACTTTTGCCCCGGTTACTTTGGTCAACAAATTTAAAAGTTACCCCAACATAATTTGGGGAACCCTTTTGTGGAGCCCACTTTCATTTTATGCCTGCAAAGTGAACAAGGTGGTGCTGGTGCAGACGGAGATGGCCTTCAGAGGACTCCATCAATGCATTAAACGAAAAGTGCATAAGAATGTCTGAATTGGAATTGGATGCATGACATATTTTGTCCAAATGAATGGGAGGGGGTGAAGATGAAAGCAGAGAGATACAGATAATATTAACTTTCTCATATTACTATGATGATGGCCGTGTATCTTTTCTCCTTTTTCTTTTTCGCTTCCTCTTCTTGATTTGTTGTGTATCTATTTTTTTGCATCTTTAAATTATTTTTTTTATTAAAAGGAGCAGTTTATATTATCATTTTTGAACATTCACCTTTGCATATTAATTGTTAACCACTTTTAGAAATATAAGTCTTTAAGAGTTAGGAGAATTCAACTACATTAAACAACAAAGCACTTATTTCATCTTATTGTAAATAAAATTTTGGGGCAACTCTAATTATCACAAAAGCATTCCAATCTCATCCAACTTCTGATAATTGATGTGAATCATAGTAATGCTAAAAAATTTAAAGGTTGGCGTAATAACTCTGTAAGAGATAATAGTTTGTCATGAAAATTTTTTGGCAGCACCCAATCAAAAAATTCAAGATGAGAAGAAAGGAGACTGCGAGGGAAGCTTGTCACGTCCATGGTAAGTTATTGGAACGGAATTATTATCAGATCACATGATGATAACGGCCATAATGGCATTAGGGATGTAAATGGGTCGGGCCTATGGCGAGTTTCAGTCCATGCCCAAATCCAGCACAACCGTGTAACATGTCTATAACCTGTTTTTGGGCTAAAAATCATGTCTTATTGTTTTCCCTCTTCAATTTTTTGGTTGGACAAGTAAACAGGGGTCAATTGTTCACTGTTCCTAGCTTAATTTTTTATCGCAGAAAAAAGATGGAAATATGCTTTGTTTCACATTATCATACTCCCATTCTAGCATTCAGGTAATTAAACAAGGACATGACTAAACCAAAGTAGACCTTGACCAGCCAGGTCTATGAGTATTGAACAAGACCGAAATGTCAAATGGACTTGAGAGTTAGAACTGGTACCTAATCGGGACCAAAGTTGTTAGGTAGTCGAAATAAATGGTGGTCCATTCATATAGCCCTAAAACGCAGCATGAGCAAAATAGAGACTAGTCACTAGAGTCTCTAGAGTGCTGCAGAGGACATCACAGATATTAAAGATAAAACCAAGGGGGACTACTTCTGTTTTGAGGTTTTTTAGCTAAAGCAAATGAAGGTGAGCAAAATATTTATGAAAGTGTTTTAGATGAGTAAAAAAATGTGTTTTGGGAAAATAACCTCATACAAGTTTCAAAATGACAAAAATGGTGGATTCTTCATTTTAGTTTTTAAGAAATACCCTAATAACCAAAATTCCTAAGAGTGGGCCCCAATTACCTAGAGAAATAAGAGCTTATTTATAATTGGGATGTGCTATATGTACACCATTTTAGACTCATTCTACGTGGCCCAAAAAAAATAAATAATAAAAAAACCAAAACTTTCCAAAGTGCCCCCACCCGTTTTCGCCCTACACAACTTCTCTCTACCTCCCTCCTCTTTCCTCCCCTTCCCCACTTCCCCCTCCAGTCGGCGGAGGAGCTCTCCCTCTCCCTCCCCTCCCTCTCTCTCACCCTCTTCCTCCTCCTCTTCCTCTTCCTCTCCCTCCCTCTAATCTCTCTCTCTCTTTTTCCATCTCCCTCCCTCTTTCCTCCCTTCCCCCTTTCTCCCCCTCCCTGCAGCATGGAGATCAGGAACTCCTAGCAGCAGGGAGGCCGGATGTGGGATGGGGAGAAAGGGAGAAGGGAGGAAAGAGGGAGGGATAGAGAATAGAGGGACAAGAAGAAGAGAAATAAGAATAGGAGGAGATTGTCAAACCCCAGATTTTGATTTTTTAGTCACATCGGTTTGTCGGGTTTGGGTCGGGTTGTAAGGGCTTAGATGAACTGATTCAACACTCTTGGGCCTGGGTCTGAGTTATTTGACCCTTTTAGGCCAAAAGACCTTTTTTAAAATTTTGTAAAACTCACTAGAGAGCAGGGAGCCCTTCCTTGTACTTTTGAAAAACCTTTACGTAATATAAACCTTTAGGGTTTTTCCTATTCTCCCATCTTCTTCCTTTCTTCTGCAACCAACCCTTAGAAGCTCTCCGGAAAGAAATTAAGGTGTAATCTTCAGATCTACTGTTAGTATTAAGATCCAAGCAAGTAAATAACTGTAAACAATGGTTTTTGGTTATTTACAATATCTTTTAGTTGCTTATTGGGTAACATACTTTTTGTATGATTTTTTCGTTTAGATTTAATACCTTGATTTGGAATTAACAATAGAGATTTGATTTTCTTTCTTTCATGAAACATAAAATCTGTTTAAAAAAAAAATTGGCAACAACAGGCGCTGCCTGGGCCAACTGGACAACGCCTAGCCCAACTGGGCTGGACTGGCTGCCTGGCAGGCCCGGGTGGTGGGCCGGGTCGCTGGTGGGCCGAGGTTGGCTAGGTCTCATGGGCTGGGCCCAGTTTAAATAAAAATAATATAATAATAATAATAAGAAATAAACAATTAGGATTAGGATGTTATTTATAAAGAGTTTAGAATGATGTGTTTTGATTAATGATCTCGTTTACCAAAGGTGATTTTTGATTATGTTAAATTAACTCTTATTAGGTGATATTAAAATTTTAATTAGGATTGTTTATAAAGTCAATTGGGAATTATGTACTTGTGATTAATATTTTATTTAGATTGATTAGAAATTAACTAAGATGTAATTGAAAGTGATTAAATCTTAATTAGAATGTATTTATGATTCTAATTTGGATTTTTAATTTGACATTAGATTTCGAACTGGGATCCGGGATTTGTACATTTTGTTTTGTATAAAATAATAAGGTATATTTATACACAACAGTGATATTTAAGGAATTAATTATACCTTTCCTTTTTTATCATAATTCGATTTAAATTTTGATTTGGAATTTGAATATCTTTTACCCACTTTATAACACACACTAATTATACATAATTGGATTTGATAGATTCCTATATTTTTAAAAGAGTTATTTGAATGTTCACATGAGAATTAAATTGAATTTAGAATTGAATATGTGAGATTCAGGATACACCACATGATAGACACTGAAAGTAGAATATTAGCATCGTAGACTCATTTTTTCATTGTGAAAGAGGGCAGATTCTTATGTGCATATTTATCTAACTATGACCGTTAGGTGGATTAGTATTTTCCTTCAGAGAACTTGAAAAGACACATAATTCATAATACACTTTTAAATTAAGTAATCTAAATACTTAAATTGATTTTGGGATGAATATTATGAATTAAGGATTTCATACCATGGTTCATTCTGCATCAGTAAGCGTATGCATTTTCATATGTATATGTATATATATGTATCTAACTGATTGCAGTTTAGAGGTGGACGTACGCCATCGGGTCAGCGTGTATTGTCGATTATTGTACACAGTTGTGCCATTTGTTATATTTGACGGGAATACCTGTTTTTGTTTATCTATATGCGGGAATACCCGTTTTTGTTTATCTGTCCGTAGGAATACCTGTTTTCATATATTATATTTGCAAAAGTACCCATTTTGGTATATTGTATCTACGGGGACACCCGTTTTTGTGCATTCATGACATGGGGTTTGCATTTAGTATATTTTGGTGTAGATTATAATATGTGCTTTAAATTAATTGATTAATTCCATTGTTTGCAGTTTACCCTCTTGCCATATTACGTCAATCTAACCCACTACTTTTGGTGTTTAGGTTTTGTTGCCGGTACCAAACCGGAGGGTCAGAAGACACAGGAAATTCCCCCAGATGGCAGAGTTATTGAGTGGAGCACCGATGATATCGTCTGAAATGTCCTAGTGTTGGTGCAGAGATCGAAACTTTAAATCAAGTAATAAGGCCATGTTTGAGGCCATTAGCTATTCATTCAAATTTATTTGTCTTGAAATTATAACTTTTATTACTATGCTTCAAAGCACTTGGCCTTGACTTTGACTTTATTATTATTCAGATTTTTCTTTGGTTGATGTTTGATATTCATCTACGATGATTATGGATTTCGGTTCTGCATATGATTATGATTGCTTGATCACTAAGCATAGCTTCACGAAGGACTTCAATCTACTAGGAATTGGGGCTCTGTATCGATCATTTATGTAAAAAAAATTTTAATTGGCCCCAATTCTTACACTTCTCCAACCGAGTTTGGATCCGGCCCAATTTGGGGGGCATGACCGAGAGAAATGAGAGAAGAAGAAAATAAAAGGAGAAGGAGCTGCCCTGTTCGGCCCTACAAGGCCTAATAGCTCACTGCTGTTTGGCCTCATGGGTGGAGAAGAGAGAAAAAGGGAGAGAAGAGGAGAGGAAAAGGAAGTGGGAGCGAGAGGAAAGGAGGAGAAAGAAGAATAGGAGGAAGAGGAAGAGGGAGAGAGAGTGGGTAGGGAGGGAGAGTGAGACTCCCCTCTGCCGACCGGAGGAGGAGGTGGGGAAGGGGAGGAGCGAGGAAGGAGGGAGAGAGAAGATGTGTAGGGAGAGAAGGAGTGGGGGCATTTTAGGAAGTTTAGGTTTTTTTTTTTTTTTTTTTTTTGCCGTGTAAGATGAGTCCAAGGTGGTGTTCATATAACAACTCCGTTATAATTTTAGTAAATATGCTAATTTTAAAATCACAACTTTAGCCCTAATCCAAATAACTATTATTATTTTTACTACTCTCCAAACTGCCCTTAATTCAATGACATTTGGCCCCGCAGCAACATTTTGTTTTTCTTTTCGATAGAAAATCATTTCTTAAAACTCAAAAAAAAAAAAAAAAACTACATCATGGGATTAGAACAGGTTGTCAAACGTATAAAAACATGTGACTTTTTTAAATATTATATTATGTGTTTAATAAAAAGAAAATAAAAACTTAAGCGTTTTTCACATGAACGATTGGGATTTTGTCCTGTCAGGGTTTGTTATTGTTAAGCACCGGCTGACCCAAAGTGTGTCTCACTTTCTATTTCAAAAAACCAAATAATCAAACACCTACTTCCAGCGACCAAATAATTAACACTACTAAAATAAAATATAAGGCTTTTTGCACCCCACGTCCCCACCCACTTCATGCATCATATGCTTCATTATTTTATTTTTCGCTGCAAATCGGTCATCTGTTTCTACCTCTTTTCATCGTCTGAATGAGGTTATTGATTGACTAAGTTGGTGGTTACAATAGGCTTCTTTAAGTGAAAAACATTGGGCTGGGAGACCCACAGCAATTGCTGATGAAAGGAAATAATAAAGACACCTCACTACCTAGCCAAATTATACCCTTCTTAACTTTAAAGTGTATTTTTTAGGTTTAAAATTCTTAACTTCGGAAGTTATGAATTGTTCTAGGTCATCAGTGTAAATATAATTACAAAGGATTTAGTAAGTTCTGTCGCTATAATTAAAGTGCAATTTACTTTAGTTTTTGAATGGAAGAGTTAATTGGTTAGGGTTTCTTTCCTATAAAAGCAGACTTCATTTTCCTAGTTAGGAGTTTTTTTTTTTTTTGTTAAGAAAGAAGGATTTTATTGAAAAAATAAAACCAAACAATAACCATGAGTCCCAGTATCCTTGACTAGGCTTAACCCGACTAATAATTAGCTTGTGACTTGTCCTGGTAAGGCCATTCCAAACACAACTTACTATTTTAGGGTTGAGTGAAGCACCATAATTCAGTGAAAGTATCATTTCAGATGCTTCTGAGGTGTACAGGGAAGAAGAAAATCGTGTCCCCGATATGTATTATTTTCTCGTGTCCTTTTTATCTTTTTGTAGGTTTTCGGTTTGGTTCACATCACACGCCTTGACTTCTCAATATGTGCCTTTTTTTATTTTAGAATTATCAATTCCAATTTCTCCCCAATTTTTCGTCAGTTTCCAATATCGAGAGGGAGGAGACGACTTCAATTTTACCAGCGGCGTTCGGTCATAGGTCTTGTATAGGGTCTCTAAGTTCAAAAAATTAATGTAAATTGATAAAAATGACCAGCCTTGAATTAAAAAAGGTTTTTAATAAGCTATTTTCTTAAATACATGGTGCATATATGTAAGGATTTTTGTGTTGGTGAATTTATGGATTAGACAAAACTTAAGTTCATTAGTGCTATATTTTACATATCTTTGATTATAGACAATGGTTTAAGTTGCCAGGTGCACTAAAGTGAAAAAATAAAAGGAAAAGCGACAAATTCAAGTGATATTCTATGGACAACATGAATTTAAAAGGTCATATCTCACAAACTAAACGTCGGATATAGGGTATGCAACCTACCATTAGAAAGTCCGTTTCGAACAGATTTCATAGAGCTCAAGATTGCCTCAATCGGAGCTAAAACGAGAAAGTTATGGCCTCCAGAAGTTTGCAGAAATGTGCTAAAATTTTCACTTAGGCATAACTTTAATCTAACCGATAGGGCCATTCAGTCAACCAATCGGACAGGTGCAGAAAGTTCGCCAACTTAGGATTTTTCAGTTTGATTTGAAGGGGAACTTGCCTGTTTCATGCTAACTCCTTTCCTGATTGAAATATGCTTATGAGGCATGAATTTATGGCTATAAAAGAGGGTTCTCTCTCAACCCTAAGATAGAGATCTTATTGTTCTAAGTGAGGAATATATTTTAGAGGTCTTTTCCTCTAGAGTGTTTTTAAGAGTTGATAGGTTGAAGTTCTACTCTAAAGATTGTTGTCTTCTACTTCTCTGAATGTAGAAAATTACTGTGGAGAGTCAAGTACTACATTTAAAAGGCATCTAAGTGCGTGGATCTATCACATAAAATGGCAGGGGGTCATTGCAGCAGAGAGTTGTGCAAGGGAATCACAAAGTCCTTAGATTAAGGGGCAACTGGATACGAGTTTTGAGTATTCTCTTGTAAATGTAATATGATTTATAGTACTTGATTTTTTTGCCGTGGTTTTTCCTAGTTTGGGTTTCTACGTAAAATCTGTGTCTTCTTATGGTGTGTACTTTTGTTTGATTTATTTCCGCTGCGTAGATGATAGTTGTACACATAATATTAAGATTGGCATTAATCCATTTTAAAGGCTCTCCCCCAAAAACCTTCAAGATATATGAAAGCTCTGAAATGGTTGGATCCGGAAAGAAGGGCTTCGTCTATGACAGCAAGAGAGTACTTCTACCAAAAAACAAATGAAGGAAAAGAAAAATTGTGGAGGGAAATTGGATGGATGGATGAGTGGGGTTGATGGGACTTAAGGGGGCTGGCCTAACCCACCCTAAACTTAGGCATGGGTTGATTTGTGGATGTGTGGAATGGGATGGAGGCTACTGCATTGAGATGGGTGTATGGAATAGGGTAGTGGTGAGGGATGTGAGATGTGGAGGGTGTGATATATCAGGATGGTGTTCTCATGAAGTGGAGATGGGATTTGGGGTATGGGAGAGAGGCTAGTGTGTGGGTACAAGGTTAGGCTGACATTCACAGAGCTCTTCTACTTCCAATGTCTACTTTGTTACAAATCTCAAGACTTCAAAGTGGTCGACTTCCAATGTCTACTTTGTTACAAATCTCAAGACTTCAAAGTGGTCACTCTAATAGCAGCAGTTGTTACAAAGCTAAAATAATGAGTACTTCTAATAGATAGATTTTATCTATTTGAATAACAATAGATAAAATATTTATTTGTAAAGAACCCAATAGATAAAATCTGTTTAAGGAAGGCATAGACCTCTTCCACTTTCTTATCTTTTGGTTCACCTCTTATTTCTATTTCAGCAAATAGATTTTGTATGTTAGATCTCGCCCTAAATTTTATCTGTTGGTTCTCCTCCTCTCTTTCTATTCAAATATAAATTTTATTTGTTGGGTATCTCTTTCCATTCCAACAGATAAATTTCTACTCAACCAAGAAAATGAAAATCATTACATTTTAGTAGCAATTTCCTGTCTTCAAACACAAATAGAGCACAACAAACATCAATTCCCCAACATGGGCCTCCTTCTCCCTCATGTTAAAGCACAATCACATACATTATTTATTTCAGAAACCCAAAAAAAAATAAAAGAGAAGACAAATCAAGAATAGCAAATGAGAGCATCAACAAATTTTCTCCCATTGCCTCCAGTCCTTGTCCTGCACCCATTTGGTTAAAGACTAGGAGCGCACTGGAATTTGATGATTTGACAAAATCAAAGAACGCTGCCTGAGACTTGCTCTCCAGGCTGACAGCCATTGCAACGAGCATCACATATCAATGATACACTTGGGAAAGGCCTCAAACAAACTTACTCTAATCATTCGTTATGAGAATGTCAAACTCCACAACTAGTTTACTGCTCATATACCTTTTCTTCTCTTGCTAGTACTATACAATTAACAAACCGCACCATATGATGATTGAAAAGGGATTCTCTATCAACCTCTTAAATTTGGTTGTATTGTGCTGGTACAGATGGCTTCTATTGTTTCTCATTTCATTACATTAAGGCACGGGTCCTCACCGAAATTATTCATGGATATGGTTACTGTGCATTGCTGCTGCACGATACATTTCTAAAATTGAAATGAAAATTTCTTCCGTCAGTTTCCACACATATAGAAATACTGTTGAGTTCATTCTCTCTCTCCCCGTATGTTTTCAACAAATTTATTGAGTTCAACAGATGAATTTTTCTGTTTGAACTCATAATTCACCCAACATATAATTTGTGTATCCATGGACTCCATTTGGTGCCAGAACACAACCAGTTTCTATCTCTTTACAATTTCATTATTGCCTAGTTCTCAGTTGAGTTCATTCACCCTCTGTCTCTCCCACTCTCGTTCAACAAATTTATTTGTTGAGTTCATTCTTCATCTCTCTCCTCCTCCTCTCTCTCTCTCTCTCTCTCTCTCTCTCTCTCTCTCTCTTTATTTTCAACAAATTTATCTGTTGAGTTTAGTAGATAATTATCTATTTGAACTCATAATTCAGCCAACAGATAATTTTATATGTTCGAACTCAACAGATAAATTCGTACTGTGAATTCAACAGAAAAATGTCAAACAGATAAATCTTTTTTTTATGGAATTAAATAACCAACATGTATCTTGTTTTGTAGATCTTGAAAAAATAATTTCAAATATATAAATTTTATAACAAACGGAAAAATGTAATGAAAATTATAAAATTTTAGATCTTGCAAGAAGAAAACTTACAAGTGACGTCACTATCCATTAACATCAATATAGCTACAATAGAAGAAGAGTATTTTCATCACTTTTTTGTCCTAAATGCTAACTAAAAGAACCTAATGCAATACAAAATTATTTCAGCTGGACTTAGTGGGTTAAGCAAAATTTAATTGGACCTAATCTATTATGAAATTATTTACAGGGATTGGCCTCTAAATATACCCTAATTTATCATTTAAAAGTGTGGTTACGATTCCAAGTAAGGCCCATCTTAGATTATTTAAACTGCTAAAGACATTTTTTTATTTACATTTACAAAAAAGTAAATGGGAGGCGAATATCCAAAACATAGTAAAGAAAAAGTATTTAAAAAAGTTAAAGTTCGAAGTGACGTAAAATGTTTGTTTCGATAGTGTGAGGTAGAGTTAAAAATCTCACATCATGGTAAGAGTGGGGGAGAGAGAGTGATTTAAAAGCGATGGAAAAGCATTTTTATTTTAAACTTAACTTCTCTGTACTTTCATTGTATTTCTTTTTTGTTAAAAAATAGCTTCTAAGTTATATTAGGTTTAGGTTTTCAACCCTAACAAATAGGACGGATCAAGGGTATCGAGCCTGTACAAGTTACTTACATTGCTAGCTCAACCCAAGTCCATTTGACCTGATGCCGGTCTTTCGTGGAGTGCTATTGACCAAACCTTTCAATGAAACGAACTGCCCACAATGAATTGAAGTTGGAGGAAAGGGGGGATGACTATAATATGACATGTTTGTTTATTCACGTTTCTATACAAAAAAAAAAGGCGAGCAAAAGTGTGATTTTTTACCAAAGAAAAAAAAAGAATGTACTTTTATGTGAGGAATATTGCAAGAAATGAACTTGCTTTTTAGAAATTGTGTGGACAAAGCGTTTTCTATGGGGTTTAAATACATATGTATACCTAAAATGTCCAGAAAATTGATTTTTTGCGGATGCTACGCAAATTGCCCTAACTTTTTATTTAGACAAACATGCATAACATAAATTTTAAACATGCTTCGTGACCTCTTTCTACATAGCATCGAATCCTGGTTTTGACCTCTCCTATTGAAAACCAAATATTATAATTCTAATACAAAATAAAATTTTCTAAAATAGTTTTGCACATTTCTGTAAGCGCTACAAAATGTAAAATCGTATCCCGCAAAAATACTTCTACTATATCAATTTTTATAGTTATGCAAATGAACCATATACTATCATGAGGAATGATTGCACGGACAGAATATATTGTCACAGATCAATTATATAGATGTTACCAGGGCCGGCCTTGAGATTTTCAAGACTTCAAGCGAACTCCCAAAATGGGACCCTCCAATTTTCTAAGGTCATGTAATCTCTCACTATAAAAAAAAGTGATTTTTACCTAGAAAAAATTTTGGATTAGACGACAATTTTTTCCTATCGCTAATTCTCATATTCCACTGCAGATAAAGTTTTCCGCCACTATTTAATATGCATTTTCTATATACCCAAGTAAAAAATAACACTTTGAGTGCATAAAAAAATTTTGTCGTAAAAGTACTTTAACCACCACTAAAAGTGTTTTTTTTTTCACGCTCTAAAAATCAGCAACAAAAAAATGGACGGCCCCAAGCCACTGCTTGGGCTGCATTCCCCCAAGGCCAGGCCTAGATGTCACTAGGCTAGCCAAGCCTAAGCCCATCCAACTTTGGGCTGATTTGAGCTCACAAGTGCCTACTGATTGAATCATATCCTTTTAACTCAAGGAGAAAAGGTGATACATGTTAATGTATCTTTCAAATTAGAATGATTTCATTTTGAGCTCAATGAGCATATTTGTTTGCATGGAAATTGGGTACATAGAATTCATGGTTATATATTTTTGGTTTTGTCTTGAATTTTGATTTAGCCATATCGTTCACTAGGTTATCCTAGACCAAGGTTCAGGGATAGGGATATTTTAGTCATTATGTATGGGTTCTTTTGTTAGCCAAGAAAGTAATAATTATATATATTGATATATTGTAACCTTAGTTTCCAAAGGATTGGATGGGATCATGATGGATGAGTTCTCTTCTCCATAAACAAAGGCAAGGTGGCCGAATCACATACATTTGTTGTGTTGGTGTGTGTGATTGTTTAATGGTTTGATGTTGTGTGTTCATCGTGGTTGATCCGTTGATCGCGGGTAGTTTCCGCTACTCCACTTTTCCCAATAAGTGGTATCATTGTGTGTGTTCATCGTGGTTGATCCATTGATCATGGATTATTTCCATTGCACCGCTTTTCCAAACAAGTAGCATTGAAGCCAAGGTGGAGATTACTTGGGGTTCTGAGATTAACGAATCTAATTTGTGAGGGAAAACGAGGATCAACCGTTTGCTTAGATCCATCTTCCTGTTGAAGATCAGGGCTCCATGAATGTTGGAATCGGATGCTGCAGAGATTAGGCGGGATCTCAAGGAGGGCCACGATTAGGTTCCTGCATGATCAAAGAAATAAGGGCTTTGGTTTCTCGGTTGTCGATTCAATATGGCTAAGAATTAGCGTCAAAAGCGCCGCTGCGGCTTCTCGCCGTCGGCTTGGTCGGATGAGAAAGGGAGGCTAGTTTGATCTTTCATGGGCCACAAACTGGGTTTTTTTTTAGTAGCAAAAAGAAAAAAAAAACCGATGAGACCTGGGCTAGGGTTCGATTTATGCCAAACCTTGTGCAGGCAATCACCGGAGAAGGAGAAGATGGGTTCTCAATTTGCTTAGATCGGAAACAAATAGAGGGTTCTCTGTTTGTTGTAAGCACTCACCGGAGAAGAAGGTCGCCTTCTACAGCCACTGTCACATCACCGTTTGCGTGCTCTGCTGCCAGAACACCACCCTTTGCCACTACCTCACCATTGCACTCGCCCTCCACTAAACTAAAATCCCCATTCGACGTTGCCAAGGGAGGACAAAGGTGCTGGTGGTTTTGTCTCTTGTTTTGTTGCAGAACTAGAAAAGAGAGGAAGGAAGCCAGGGTTTTGGTTTTCGACCTGGGCCATGCCATATGAGATCTGGGTTTGGATCGGTTCAAGTCGAGTCAAGTTCGATCGGTCCATAAGCAATTCAAGCAGCCCACTCAAGTAAAGGTGCGGGTTAGGTCAGCTTGGGTTAGCCTAACTCGTGTGTAGTAGCCCAACCCCGTGCAGCAGATGCAGTGATGATGTCAGTAGGGTGACGTCAGCGCCACGTTTGCAAAGTTCAGTCACAGGTAGATTTGATTGGATCGACGGCTAAGTTTGTTTTTGCATATCTTGATCATCCGTTATCCAATCAGAGATCCATTTACACATACGGACTAGCTACGAGCAGATTTATGCATCAATGGAAGAAGATTGGCAACTCAATGGTCAATAGGGATGTTTGACCTATCGGAGTGCAAAAGATTGTTTCTTCTATATCGTTGCCATCCAAAGGAAAATTTCATATCCATTTCTTCCAACGTGCTCATGAAGACAAGATATACAAGGTAGCCAAAATAGATTAGTAGTTTGATGGGCAAGGATTGGGTGATTAGAAAGAAACCAAGTGATTCACAATGATAGTAATGGATTTAAGCATCACGGGCCGATTTGAAATGTTTAACAAAAAAATGACTTCAAGGAATTGCAAAAAAGAGTCATAAACTCCACGCCACAACAAGGATTGAAAAGTGCTACTTTATGTCATGGATGGGAGATTGCTCTAGGACTTTAGAAAAGCTCGAAAGCTTGCACATGATGGTCGATCAATGATGGAAAGCTTAGATCCACATCGAAAATATCGGAAAGGAATGACATGCCAAAGTGGATGGAAAAGCAAAAGAATCAGAATCGGAAAGGGATATTGTGCGAGAAAGTTTGGATTCAGACGACAAGGAATCACTTTTAGCCATTACAGGTATGGATTGGGTTAATGATCCATGGCATTTGGATTTTGATTCTTCCTATCATGTGTTCTAGTAAAGATTAGTTTGATGCACATAATTCTTATTTTTTATGTATCTATTCTTATGGAAGAGAATACAAAATTGATGAGCATTCGAGATAAAAGTGGTAAGATCCAAGTGTATGATGATGTTTTTGGAACCCTAACGAATGTGATGAATGATTTTGGTTTTCAAAGGAATTAGATTTCTTTGGGTGCCTTAGACTCCAAGGGCTGTAGGTGCACTGTGGCAAGTGGAGTGATGAAGATGGTTAAAGGGAGCATTACTCATCATAAAGGGTGAGATGGTTAGGAATCTCTACAGATTGATAGGGGATGCATTTCAGGTGGAGCAGTGAAGGAAACATCAAATAACATGAGAGAAAATACATGGTTTAGGTGAAGTTAGATGCGACGGATGATTGAAAGATGGATTGATGGGTCTTCGATGTATCATCTAGCGGAAATTTAAAAAGACCTGAATGAAGGTGATTTCCTCGGAAAAGGCAATCTAGTTCATATTGGAGTAAGCCAGTTTAGCATCAGGCCATACCTTACCCACGTATGCAGAGCCAACCGGCTAGAATAGAATAGAACAGTTGTAGGTTTGATGGGAAATACACCAGGATAAAGATAAAGAAAGAAGGATTCAGAAGGGGATAGTGAGATCTAGACTCGAAAATGTCTCTTTTGTTTTAATGAATGGAAGTTAGGTTCATTGTGTTGCAAAGATAGCAACAAATGGATGGCACTTTGGAGGTTCAAGATGAGGGGATGTTCAAGTTGAAAGAAGCAATTGTGAAAAAGTCTAGGTAGGTTTAAACTTGGTCGATATTGGCCAATGTTGAGATTGTCAGTACACTCGGGATAAAGGGTGCAAGTGTAGTGCTAGGTCGTAGTGTATGTGAAGGCATACCTTTTAGCAAGGTACGAGAAATCTTAAGTGAGTTTGGACTTGATTAATACTAGACAATGCTGAGATTATTTGTGCATTTGACCAAAGGGATGTAGAAGCCGCGCTTGGTCATAGCACGTGCGGATGCATACTTTTTCAGCAAGATATGTGAAGTGTTAGTTCAACATGTTAAAGTATGGACATACTATTCGGCAATGTATGTAAAGACATTACCAAGTATCTCAAGGTGGCTTCAATGATGTATGAAATTCAAGTCAAAGTAGAGATTGTTGGGTTTTTTAGTTGTATTCTAGTTTAGCCAGATAGATTCTCTTGGTTAGCTAAGACCGAGGTTCAAGTCAGGAGTATTTTAGTCATTATATATAGGTTTTCTTATTAGCCAAGAAAGCAGGAACTATTTAAATTGATGTTAACCTCAGCTCTCGGAGAATTGAGATAGGATCATAATAGATAAATTTCTCTCTTCCATGGATGTAAGCAAGGCTGTCGAACCACTTAAAATTGTTGTGTTGATGTGTTTGATTGCTTGATGGTTTGATGTTGTGTGTTCATTGTGATTGATCCGTTGATTGTGGGTAGTTTTCGCTGCGTCGCTTTTCCAACAAAATGAGCTCTAAACAAGTTAATAATTAAAAAGGTAGGAAGTGAATATATAAGGTGAAGCTGTATACACAACCCTCATTTTCTCAAGATTTGAATTAGTAGGGTGATTGTTGGATATTCAATTTCTCTCTTCCCAAATTCATTTTTCCTTCAATGAGAGACAATTTGATGGTAATTTTAGAAAATTGGCTTTTGTTTCTTCAATTGTAACCATCTTAAGCTCCTATGAGAACCATGCTCGCCATATTACAATGAGAACTACCTAATGGGGGCCACTTGGAGCTCCAAAGATCATGACATAGTAGTGGTATCAAAGGATCCAAGTGGGACCACCCTAGATAAGGAGTTTGAAGTCGACCCATGCCTCTAGTCCCTTAGTCCGTAGCCCACAAGTTTATTGGCATTATATCAAAGAAAAAATTAACTCTCAATCCAATAGTCTAGTCCATTTAGATGGATGCAAATCCATGGGAAGCCATATAATTAAGGAGGACCCCATTTGTGTGGATGGTTCGGATGGATCATAAGTTTGGCCTATTGAAAGTAATCACCATAATATCGTGAGCAAGGTTGTTAGTAGAAAGATAACACTGGATGCATAAAAGCATACCTTTGGAACAATACAAGCTCATGAGCGGACCCCTGGACCGGATCTTGTGTCCCAATAGCGAAATACACCAATTTAATTCAAAGCCTACATGGAGAGTCACCACTCATCATGTTTTAACTCGAACATTTAGCCTGGTTATGGTCCATAACATTCAAGTTGACTCAGCTCGCAAATCACTGAGTCGGACAAGTGCAATGAGGATGACCAAGTCTAACCCAGAACTCATCCAAACGCATCTAGTTATCTGGCGCGGTGACCCGAGTCGGGTCAAGTCGAGTCGAAGCTTATAATTTTGCATATAGATTGCAATTAGTGGATAGACCCATCAATCTAAATCAGGTTGATGGGCCTCCTTGCCAAAAGGGCTATAGTCCAAAGACACCACCAACTGGTGATAATGAATGTTGGGCTTTTGGAGGGATTGCTTGTTATACTTGCACAAGTCAGCTGTCCAAAAGCAACCCTAATTATAGCTCCAGTCCACACTGTCATGATTTGGATGGTTGAGATGATCTATATACACATTTTGCTTCAACTTAGTTTTCTTTCTTTTATTTTCCTGACTTACAAGTTATAACTCTGACCGGGTCAACTCAACTCAGAACTACAAAGTCCAAGATGTATGACCAAGCCTGTCAAAGAAAAAACGTTGGTGGAATTCACCTAAAGCATCGGTCGAACTCAACTGAGTCACTCAACTCAATGTCCTTCCTGCTCACTCGGGCACTTCTTTTTTGTTAGTAATAATTACAAATATTAGAAGAATTGATCCGAAACTGGTGACAGCAACATTTTATACTGATGATTCACTGATGAGCAAATCTTCCTCACAAGGTTCATTTCTCATCAAGGAAAATCTTTTGATCAAGCTCTGTTCCTATGATTGGTGAGAAACCTAAACATGATTCATAGAGTGATGCCCATTGCAAAATCCATCAAAATCCTCCATTGAATATGCCGTCAAAGTTGAGTGTTAGAAAATTGTTCAACCTAATTGAAGGTCCCTACTTTAAATTATTAAGATGATCGGTTTGTCTACAGTTTTTCGTCATATAACTGGACAGATGGGGGCCATTTCATTTTTTACGATAATTACCATGCATCCAAGTGGAGTACAGACCAAGCGGCTAGTTGTGGAAAATTCATGGAACCCTTTCACTGGACGTTCAATTTCTCCCATCTCACGTCCCTGACTTCAGAAAGTGAGTCTTGAGGTCCCTGACTTCAGAAAGTGAGTCTTGAGGTGTGACTTCCACTAACTTCAGCCATCCCCCTGCTCTCTCTCTCTCTCTCTCTCTCTCTCTCTCTCTCTTCAATACAAAATATTTTCAGTGGGAACCCTTGACCTCTTTCTCTCTATGAAATTTCAAAGATTCTTCACTGTATCCACATGTGTCTGATCCTTTTAGGAGACCCATTTCACATCACAACAAAAATCTCTCATTTTTCCATGCCATCTCATCTCATTCGAGATTAGTCTCTTACACCCAAATCATCTCTCATTCATACCATCTTTTAAGTTTTGATTGCTTCTTTGAGTATTTCCTTCATTTACCTCCCACTATATGTTCTCTTTCAATTCAAGATCCTAGCAAACTCATTTCCTATCTCAACACAGCTTTTTTAGCATCCACACCTCTCATTGAAGATTCTAAAAAAGACCCCACTTCATCTCTTTCAGGGAATTTCCAA
Source organism: Sextonia rubra (assembly GCA_037013555.1). Taxonomy (NCBI): domain Eukaryota; kingdom Viridiplantae; phylum Streptophyta; class Magnoliopsida; order Laurales; family Lauraceae; genus Sextonia; species Sextonia rubra. Next base: position 15,878,676 of record JASUAD010000008.1, read on the forward strand.
ACTTCCTCAATTGATCTACCACTCCATTCTTCTTCTATTGAAGATTGTCGATCCCACAGGAACACCCACTTCACCCTTCATTCAAACCTTTTCTCTTCCAAAATACACATTTCTCATTTTCAATCCATCAGTAACCCATTCTCCTTCAGATTCCATTTATTTTAATGCACAACTCAGCTCTTTCTTCATTCTTGCCAACTGGGTTTTCATTCTAAGAATCATCCAATCCATTCCCCATGGGTTCCTCAACAAACAGGGATTTTTTCACAAACCACCAACAGATGAAACAACCTGCGCCCAGGTTTTCTTCTTCTTCTTCAGACAATAGCTTCCCTATCTTGGTTATTGCTCTTTTAGGAATCTTAGCCACAGCTTTCTTGCTACTTTTCTACTATGTCTTTGTCATCAAATGCTGCTTCAATCGGCAGAGAGTGACTTTCCCATGGAGGTTTTCAGGCTCACTGTCCCGGCGAAGGGAAGAGCAGTTAATCATTTACGCACCGGCAATCGAGAACCGGGGCCTCGATGAATCAGTGATTCGTGCCATCCCCATTATTCAATTCAAGAGAACTGAAGTAGGAAGAGAAGGTGAGGGGAAGAAGAGCATCAGTGAGTGTGCTGTTTGTTTGAATGAGTACCAAGAAGAGGAAAGGCTAAGGCTCCTACCCAATTGCAGCCATGCCTTTCACATAGACTGCATTGATACATGGCTTCAAAGCAATGCAAATTGCCCTCTTTGCAGATCAAGTGTCTCAAGTACTAGCCCATTTTCAAGGGGTCTCATCATGGCCCAAAACCCGTATCAAGATCCTCCCCAATTTGCCATTAATCACAATGGTGATGTTGTCATAGAATTGGGTGGTGATGGGACAGCTGATCAGGCCTCAAGAGGTCAAGATGTGGGAAGCTCAATGGAGATTCCAGTCCAATCTGTAGCTACCCAACACAACTCATCTCCAAAGAAGTTGGAACAGAGAGCTCTGCCCAAGAAACCAATGAGATTCCATCATGTTTCTAGCATGGGAGATGAGTGCATTGATGTGAGAGGTAAAGATGATCAGTTCTCCATACAGCCCATGAGGAGATCTTTCTCCATGGACTCTTCAGCTGATAGGCAGCTCTATTTATCGGTCCCAGAAATCCTGCAACGGAACTCAAATCTTCATGAATTTAGCACCGGCGAAGGAAGTAGCAGAATCCGGCGATCCTTCTTCTCTTTCGGCCATGGCCGACGATCCAGAAATGCAGTCCTTCCTATCCAATTTGAGCAGTAACCCATCTCTTTCCTTCTCTTTTTGTGTTTTTTGGCATTTGAGGTACTGAAAGTGTTTTAGGAATAGCTTGAGGTATACACAGAATCACTGAGTGTAAATTTAATTTTGGATTTTGAAAACAGACTGTACTTTAGGCTGTGTTATTTAGGCATTGTTAACTAGAATCATCTCATTAATCATGGTAAAGACGTTTGAAATGTCTTTCTTTTCCTATTTTATCCCTTTCTGTGATTTATCATATTTTTTCCCCTTTTCTTAATAGTACTAATAAAAGAGTCAACATCTGTCACCCCAAATATATAAATAGAGAGAGAGAGAGAGAGAGAGAGAGAGAGAGAGAGAGAGAGAGAGAGGCATAGTTCAAATTATTGAAGTGGAGATATGAAAGGGTTCTCTTCTTTTTTTGAAGAACCTAAAAACTACGTTCTGTCTACCTCCAATAATTCAAATGTTGAGAGAGAAATTTAGATTCCTAGGTCATACTAGACAGTCTTCCAGCTTTTGAAAGGACCCTAAAAAATGAGACTAAAACCTATATCTTCTGTCTACCTTCAATAATTCAAATGTTGAGAAATTTAGATTCTTAGTTCATACTACAGTACTCCAGGTCTTGAAAGGAACCAAAAATTTATGTCTCTGTAAAATTCTTATGACAGGGACTTCACTTAACAACCAAGAAATTGATGGAAAAGAAAGCTAACTTGACTCGCAAGGAAATTCCAATGTGATCATTGACAATAAAACAAAATACTAGGCCAGCTACACAGGAAAAGGAAGAGTAATTTTTTTTTCGCCTCCAAGTTGCAAATCAGAAGACAGCCAAGGACTTTCTAAAAAGGCCCATTTCCCATCTTTTCTTTTCTGTATTGAATCATCAATGCATATGTATGCAAGCCTCAGCATAGTCTCATGTTCTTAGCCTACATAGCTTTATAGATTAGTTCTTGGTATGGTTTTGATTTAAGTGAAAAAAAAAAAGATTTTAGACAATGGTGCACGGTGCACCAAAGCACAGTGTATAACCATTTCTAAAGGTACATTTGTGCAACAAGAGATATTCTGTTAGAGGAAAGCTGTCCTAATTTTCCATTCTTCTTTTCTAAGCATTTAGGGTGCGTGTGGTTACATCCACGCGGTTTCCTCTTTCACATAACTTCCTTTCCCACTGTCGAAGATAGGAAACCCGGCTCCTATCTTGCATGGAAACTAAGCCAAAATGGGAGGAAACCACAACATTTTCCTTGCTGCACCAAATAGAGCCAGTTTTCCCCGCCTTGTTGGCTGCCAATTCCTGCTGAAAAACCCGTGACACAAAGGCACCCTTGATGTGACCCATTTTCTTTGCAGAAAAGATAGAGAGGATTTTTTTTTTTTTTTTTTTGATAGGGAGAATTTTTATTTTCAATTTGAGGGGCTGAAAATTAGAATACTTGATTCTTCTCACTGTGGAAAGGAAATTTGCATAGAGGAATCCTCACGTACAAACACACCCTAAACATTCTCATCACTTCTCACCATCAGAGTGGCGATGGACCTTTACAGTTGAAGACTTGAACTGGGGAGTTCCAAAGATTATTGAAGAATGGACCTCAAATGAGATGAGCGATCTTTGGCGATTATCCATCCAATGGATGACCCACCAAGCCAAATGGACTTTTAAAACTTGTGCTCCACTCAATTGTTGACTGAGTCAAGGCAACTTGTCCCAATCTTGTTCCAGTTGTGCGAACAGAAACTTGGTATGAGGGAGACTTGCCCAAGTAAACGTGTATTAAAAAATTGTCAGTCATCTGGAATCCCGCACAGTCAACTCTGCCAAAGCCTAATATTAGACATTTGGGTTTTACCCTGTTCAATATGTAAAGGCGTCAATGACCTCCACTGGTAGAGTTTAGATTATATCAGTGTTTGCGGTAGCTGTGACCGGAAATCAGTTAGAAGATTCGGCTCCCACTCCCACTGGTAAATGACTTGACATGAAATGTCCGGGTATGGACCCTTTATAAGGTTTTATGGTACCCAGATCAAGGTCCTGGTCCACAATTCCAGAGGCCTAGTTAACAAGCCATTCTCATCTGGACCTGGTGGGTCCAGTACTGCCCATACGTTAATAGTGATACCCATCTTTCCAAATTTATAAATGGAATAATTTTATGGTCTATTTTAATTGTGGTACGGTCCAAGTCACCTGTAGACAGAACCGGATCTGACCCATTTACATCCCTAAACAAATATGAGACCCAAGTATCTTATACACGGCGTTCCAAATCATATAACCGACTTTTGATCTTTTATCATTGGTTGGTGATGACAAAAATGAGAGTAGATCTACCTTGTTTTGCGAAGTTGAATATAATATTATGAAGGCCATGTAAGGTTGTCAGTTGAAGAAAGAGCTTTTTCCTAGAAAAACCAAGAGGAACAACATGAACCGGGAAATAGCAAGGACATCCCCATTACCAGGACTTGCAGTCGCAGGTAGAAACTGTGCACAGAGCCCCAGTAATAGATACTTGAATGCAGCCCCTTCAAGGAAGTGACACATGACTATGCATATATTTTGTTTCTTTTAACAATGCATATGTTTCACTTGCAGTCTACAGCACATGTCACCACTGTTGGTTCTGACTACTGGCGCCTCTCTCTCTCTCTCTCTCTCTCTCTCTCTCTCTTTTCTTTAGTTATTTACAAGTTTAGGATATGGATATTATTGCTCAATCATGGTTTTAGAACTATGTTTTGGACCGTAAGGGTGAATGCTATAGTCCAGACAGTTATTTCTTTAAATTTTGAGGAGTTGAAGAAAGGTTGGAACAACTGATTTGGGTACAGTTTTAGTCTGTCCAGTGAGTCACGCATGAGGTGGGAATTTGATGTTTTGTCTTATCACCCATACTAATCTTTTCACAGAGTACAGAACCAAGTAACTGTAATAGCAAAGGCTATTCAAAGCATCTGGTTACGGTTGACCAAGGAGGGGCTCACATGCAGTTAGATTACATCAGTTGGGTATCAGCATGGCGTGGCATCTATACCACATGGAATTGATCTGGTCCATTAAAAGACTGGTTAACAAGGGTGGCAATGGGTATCCATTTACTTGGTTTCGACCCATAAAAATAGGGCATGAGCATATACTTTGTACCTTAAATCTCTATAGGTTTGTAAGTAATACAATTATTTATAACTATTAATTATTTCTAATCCCAGTTTCATTTAGTATCTTGTATGATTTGGAACAGCCTGTCCTAGACCTTCATTTTCATTTCTATTCTCCCTATATTAATTCTATCCAAAATCCGAGTTTCACTGAGGTTCAATCCACTTTAATTCGTCCTCTTTCTTTCCTATTGCTGCACTGCAATGAGTGTGATACGAGCGAGATGGCTCACCAGTGATCGAGTTCCCCCTCAAACATTACTTCCCCTATGAGTTCGCAAAAGGCAATATTTGACACTCATGAAATGTTGCCCACCATTTGACTGAAACAAATATAAACTGTTTACCAAAAAAAAAAGAAAAAAAAAGATGCCTTCAAAAAACTGTTCAACTAGAAGGCCATAAATCAATGGATTAAGATGATCTAATTTATTGATAGTTTGCACACTGATAGACCTCATCAATCTCTTTCCATCCCTCACCTTTACCATGATTATCATGAGCCAATGTGGGCCACATAGGATTCATCAACCCATCACATTATATCAAACCCCATAGTGTCTATCATATATTATAAGGGAAATTTCTCAAAAATGCCCCACTTTAAAAATGCCCCTTTCTTTGTCCCTCTTTTTTTCTATCATGAGGCCCACGTTAAGTCAATCTAACCATTTCACACACACTACCCCCTCACCTCCCCATGTATGATTACATGTTCAAATTTGATATTTGTTGGGTTTATGTTTTGTATTTCGGTTTAGCCGGATAAGTCTATTGGGTTAGTTAGGGACCGGTTTAAGGTCAAGGGTATTTTGGTAATCATACCGGGGCTTTCTTGGTGGCAAAGAAAGCGGAGATTTTATATATATATGTATAGTCTGTAACCCTAGATCTTGCGCGCTGAAGAGAGGTGAGAGTTCTCTTGCCCGTAGTGTTCCCACACCACGTAGGTGAGACGATGTGAAAGAACGTGTGTCTCTGTGTACTTTACTTGTGATAGTGAAGATGATCGTCTCTGTGCCCGTGAATGTAGCGCTGTTTGGGTGAACCACGTAAATCTCGTGTCTCTTCTTGTGTGTGGCTTGTTCTTGTTGATCTTGTGATTGATGGATGTGCACAATGATGTTGTCAGAAAATCACAACAATTGGTATCAAAGCCGAGGTTGATATTGCTCGGGTTTCTGAGTGAGGTGGAGATCGCTCGGTGGCTTGGAGGTTGTGTACATGAAGATCAACTGATTGAATCCTTGTCGAAGGGTTCGGATCTCTGTTTTCATAATAGAGGAAGAGAGATCAGGTTCATGATTTTTAGTTGGGCCACCATCGGAGAAGAAGAAGATGAGATTGGGTTTTCCGGTCTAGTTGGGGTCGGAAAAAAAAGAATTCATAGGTTGTTTTCAAATCTCGGAGTAATCACGGCTGGTTCGATTTCTAAGAACAGAGGATCTGGTTTTCCAGATCTGAGAAGGAGACCGGAGTATGTTAATCACAGATGGGCTGCAGGAGAAAAATCGATTTCTTAGATAAATCGGTTTTGCAGACAGAGAAAAAGGTTCTCAGGTGCTTGCAATCTTCGAAAAAAAAAAATTCTTAGCTGCCAGATTTCTGGAATCGGCTGCTAGATTTTCTGGAAGAAGAACGATTGACGGAATTCTCGAGAAGAGGAAGAGATTTGAAAAAAAAAAAAAGAAAAAAAAAATCTCACCGGGATTTTCACCAGGATTCTCACTGTCTCCGTCGCCTTCGCCTGAATTCCAGTCGTCGCCGGTCGCCGCTGCCAGTCGTCGATCGCCGTTGCTGTCACTGTCCCTGTCGCCGGACCATTCCACTGGAGCTGGACCATTCCACTGTCGCCGCTGTCTGCAACCGTGTTGCAGAGTTGCGCAGAACAGAGACACAGAGGCACATCTTGTTGAAGACAACCCAGGCGGGTCCGGGTACGGGTTGGGTCAGTTTGACCTAACCCGTGGAGAAAAGCCCAAAAGAAAGATAAACAGTTCAGGCCAGGTTCGGGTCCAAATCGGGTTAGACCGACCTGGTTACAGGGAAGCCCAGGCAACAACAGGTGCATTCCAAGTCGGGTTCGGGTTAGGTAAGATCTGACCCATGTGCACAGAACCCAACCCAGCAGTGCATCAAGCAGAGTGCAGTTTCAGTTCGGGTCGGGTCCGACCTGACCCATGTTCGTAGAGTCCAGCCCAGTGCACTGAAGCAAGTTCAGTGCGTGTTCGGGTCGGGTGGACCTAGACCGGTTGTAGAAGCCCAATCAACATCAGCATTACAGTCTGACGTCAGTTGATGTCAGCGAAGGTACGGTCAAAGTCAAGGTTTGACCAATTTCAACGGCTGAAATTGTTTCTGCGATATCTTGATCATCCAATGTCCGATCGAAGATCCGTTTACGCCTATTGACTCATTTCGAGCAGATCTACGCAGTGGAAGAGGATGATTGGCTGTTTGACGGTCAACGTGGAGGTTTGACCAATCAGAGCGTCGAAACTTATTTCTGCGATATCGGAGCCATCCAAACTCGGATTTTAGATCCGTTTCTTCCAGCGTGCTCATGTTGACGAGATCTATAACTTGATGAAGAAATCTGGAGGAGATCTAAACAGATGTGGATTTAGGCTAGAATCGGGTCTACTCGACTTAGTTGTTGTTGCAAACCCAATAATAGAAGTTGCCGGCCTAGTTGCAAAAGGTTTGCTGATTTAAACGAAGTTGTTCGTTTGGGGTTCACATGCTTTCCGGATCGCATGTGATGTTATTCATCTTGTCAGAATAAAGCCAAAAAAGCAACAAGGAGGAGTTGATGTGTCAGCAGTTGTCAAACATATGTTTGATTGATTGGAGGCCCGGTCAAATGGAGTTTTTTGACCGCTCGGAGGCAGAGGTTTCTGCAATTGTGAAGTTATCTGGACTTGTATTCCTGATCTGTTTTGCTTGCATGCTTGTGGTGATTGGATCTTCACAGTGATTTTGAAGATGGGGCAGGATGGTGAGTGATTTAGATAGATATCACTCAAACTCGTCAATGGTTTCGAGCTTTAAGTTCAAGGTGGAGTTTGACGAGAAGATGAACTTTGCTCAAAGTTCATGTGCTGGTTCAACATGTCAAAATGTTGAAGAAGACTGCATCGTTGGTGTAATAACGTACCATTCAGTAAGGTACGTAAAGACATTGCCGGTTTTATCTCCTAGTAGCTCGAGTTGTATGGAATTCAAGCCAAGGTGAAGATTGTTGGGTTTATGTCTTGTATTCCGGTTTAGCCGGATGAGTCCACTGGGTTAGCTAAGAACTGGTTTAAGGTCAAGGGTATTTTGGTAATTGTACCGGAGCTTTCTTGGTGGCCAAGAAAGCGGAGATTATATATATGTATAGTCTGTAACCCTAGATCTTGCGCGCTGAAGAGAGGTGAGAGCTCTCTTGCCCGTGGTGTTCCCACACCACGTAGGTGAGACGATGTGAAAGAACGTGTGTCTCTATGTACTTTACTTGTGATAGTGAAGATGATCGTCTCTGTGCCCATAGATGTAGCGCTATTTGGGTGAACCACGTAAATCTCGTGTCTCTTATTGTGTGTGGTTTGTTCTTGTTGATCTTGTGATTGATGGATGTGCACAATGGTGTTGACAGAAAATCACAACAAGACTTATCTAACCTTTTCTCACAATTGAACTGAAATTATAATAAAATGATACCTCTGAACCATAAATTTTAACATCATAAACTAAAAGGTTAGGATGATCTTATGGACTCAGGATTTTGCATATATGGAGGCTTTATATGAATCTTTTTATCCAATAGACTTCCATGATCATCATGGATTCTATTGAGCCCAACTAGGAGGTTTTCTCCTAAAATATGATTGAGCTATGTAGTACTCCTCTTGGAAATCTGCGCAGCCCTCCCAGGCCCTGCACCTTGCAGCTTGGGAAAAATGGGTCGTGGGCTAGTATGGTATGAACCCAGGGTTACAGCCCGTGCCTTAGCAGTGCCATGGTAGCCGCCCCACCCCCCCACCCCCCGCGCAGCAACACACACACAGTGGTCAAAAAATGACTAGGGAGACACAAACCCACCAATCAAGGCTTGGGGGATATTTTCATAAGTCAAGAGGGTGGGGGGGGTGTGTGTGTTTTGAAGGGGGGGTGGGGGTGGGGGGCTGTTATGTCATTTTTATACTTTTGCCCTTTTACCAATTCTACCCTCCCTAACTGCAAAAAAAAGGGATGAAATGAGGGGTATTTTGTGTCATTTTACCCCTTGTAAGTTTATACATACCTCCTCTCTCTCATTTCTCAACACTCGTCTACACTCTCTAAACTTTTTATCTCTCTCTATAGCTTTTTAATCAATCTCTAAATATCTCCCTAAGTTTTCTAAGCTCACGGCACCAAAAATTCTCTTCAAGCTCTCAAAGGCTAAGAGTTTTGTGGGTGATAAAAACTACTGGATGTGAATTGGTGAAAGATCTTTGAACATTAATCTCTCAAAGTATTTATCAATTTAAATTTCATATTTTAATTAGTATATACATACTAATACTATACAATAAGTCTCATCTTCTCCCCTTTCTTATATAAATTAACACAACAAGCACAATATTTATAATTACTTAGTTAGATTTTTTTTTTAATTGGTTGGACCATCAAAGCCGTTCAACCTGGACTTTAGCTTAAATGATGCTAAACCTGTACATTTGAATGAAGAATAAGAACATGAGAATATAAAAAGCAATGCTCCAAATGTTACCTCAGCTCAATGTGCCTCTAGTAGAAAGAAAGAAAGAAAAAATCTTATGGAGTTTGAGAAAATTCTGAACATAGTAAAGGTTATTGATCTCGCGAGAACAACAGTGGAAAAGGCACAATGTATCTTTTGTAAAGAACATTACACTTGTAAGTCATCATGTGGCACTGGTCAGCTTATTAGATACACAAAAGCATATTTGCCTAAACATACCAAAGGTAATATGGGGGCGGGGGTAATGGGATTGAAACTCATCATCATCATGATCAAAGTCTTATCACAACCATGTTGGGGTCGGCTACATGAATTTTGCTTCTCCATTTCATTCTATTTTGAGCCAAATCCTTAGATCAGTTAAAGTTCTTCAAACCTGTTTTAATGACTTCCATCAATGTTTTCTTCGGTTTACTTTTACCTCTTGATGGGTCATCTACCTGGATAACCAAACTTTTTCTTATTGGTGTCATAACCAACCTACACTCAATATGCCCAAACCATTTTAAACAGGTTTATCTAATCTTATCCTCTATTAGTGCTACCCATAAATACTCTCAAAAGCACTCATTTTTATATTATCTTTCTTAGTTTTACGAGACATCTACCTAAGTATTCTCATCTTTGCCACATTCATCTTCTGTATATGTGTTTTCTTAATTGGTCAACATTCTACTCCATATGTCATAACTGATTAAACCACTATCTTGTAAAGTTTGTCCTTCAATTTTGTTAGCATTCGTTTGTTACAAAATACTCCAAAAGCTAGTTTCCATTTCAGCCATCCATCTTTTATCTTATGTTCAACATCTTCGTCAATCTCCCCATCCTTATTAATCATCAAGCCAAAATACCAAAAAAAATCTCTATGTGGTATCTCATGAGTTTTAGTTTTAATAGTGGTTTTCAACAGTTTATATATGTCCACTAAATTTGCAATCCATATATTCTGTCTTTGTATGACTTATTTAAAGCTTCTAGATTCTAATAGCCCCGCCATCTCTCGAATTTTATATTTACACCATCTCTTGATTCATCCACCAATACTATATCATCTGCAAACAACATAAACCATGGTACTTCTTTTTAAATAAGTGCAGTAACTCATCCATAATCAATTTAAAGAAATCAGTGCTTGAAGCTAATCCATAATGCAAACGTATAGTCACGGGGAATCCACTTATTTCTCCACATGTAGTTCTCACATTTGTTACTGCTCCTTTATACATATCCTTAAAAATTTTAATGTAACCGTTAGGAACATTCATTTTCTTTAAAACCTACCAAATTAAATCTATCGGTATCCTATCATAAGTTTTTTCTAAATTGATAAAGACTATATATAGATTTTTCCTCTTTGCTCAATATTTTTCAATTAATTGCCTCAGTGAAAAAAAATAGCTTCTATAGTTGACCTTCCAGGCATAAAATCATATTGATTTTCAACAATCGTGATCTTCTGTCTAAGTTTTTTATCTATTATTTTCTCCCATAACTTCATAGTATAACTCATAAATTTAATCCCTCGATAGTTGATACAATTTTATATATCTCCCTTATTCTTATGTATAGGTACTACAATGTTTCTTCTCCATTCATCCAGTATTTTCTTTTTCACAAGTATCTTATTGAAGAGTGTCACTGTCTTCATTCGCCTCAATGCTTCATTCACTTTCACCCCTCTAATTCTACGGAGAAAAGTATGCTCTACTAATGAAGTATTTTTCTTAGTTCTTGCGTCCCCCATATGTTCTTCATTTAAAAGTTTACTAAAATATTTCCTCCACTTTTCTTTAATATCATTGTTTTTCACCAGAACATTTTCCTTATTGTCCTTGATACATTTGACATGATCTAAATCCCTACTTTTTTTTTCTCTTATTTTTGCGAGCTTAAAAATATCCTTCTCTCCTTCTCTTATTCCTAATCTATTATAGAGGTCATCATATGCTTTGGACTTTGCACTACTTATTACTTTCTCAACTTCTTTCTTTGTCTTCTTATACAACTCAAAATTTTTCATACTCTTAGTCCCTTACCAAACTTTGTAACAATGTTTTTTCTCTTAAATAATTTCCTGAACCTCCATACTCTACTACCATGTTTCTTTATTAATATGTCTCTTTCCTTTTGATTATCTAAGTATCTCCTTTGCAACCTTTCTAACGCAATTAGCCATTTGATTCCACTTTACTGCAGTTTCTCCTTTAATATTTCATTCTCTATTCTCAATTATTTTGTCCTCAAATATATTTGTTTTTCCCCCTTAAAATCTCTTCACCTTGTTATAGGGCCCATTTTGTTTATTACCGATCTCTTTCTACTTCTAATACAAATATTTAAAACTAAGAGCCTATATTGCATGATCAAACTCTCTTCTGGAATAACCTTGCAATTTTTACAAGCCAATCGGTCTTGTTTTCTAATTAGAAAAAGGTCTATCTGACTCCTATTACTTTCACTGTTATAGGTAAGTAAATACTTATCTCTCTTTTTAAAAATAAGTATTTGATATTACAAGATCAAATGCCACTGCAAAATCCAATATAGTGTTTCCGAATTCATTCTTTTCACAAATCCTTGCCCACCGTACACTTTCTCGTATCCTCTATTATCTCTTCCTATATACCCATTTAAATCTCCTCTAAGGAAAATTTTATCACTATTTGAGAGTTTCTAGCAGCAAATCATCCGTCTCCTCCCAAAATTGTTTTTTCACACTTTCCTCTAGTCTTACTTGGGGAGCATATGCACTGATGATATGGATCATGTCTTCTCCTAGCACTCGTTTAATTGTTATAATTCTATCACCAAACCTCTTTACCCTCATAATTTTCTCTTTTAAATCCTTATCTACAACTATACCCACTCCATTTTTTATATTATCTTTCCTACATAAAAAAAGTTTATACTCATTCGTGAGCTCCTTAGCTTTATTCCCTTTCCACGTTGTCTTTTGCAAGCAAGTCATACTAATTCGTCTTCTTTTCATTACCTTGACCAACTTCATATTCTTGCTTATCGAGGTTCCTATATTCCAAATAGCAAGTCTAATATTCTTGTTCTTCCATTTCTTTTCATAGACTAACATCTTTAACCGCACTAGCCCAGAGTTATGCGGTACCCTTTATACACTTTTCACTGAACTGGGCAACGCTGCAATACATCGCTTAAAACGAGGAATGCCCTAGCCTTATCTCGAAATATTGTTATCTCAAAATTCATGTTTTGGTTATAACAAAGTTATATGCTGACTGTCACCCTACTTAACGCAACTATCTCAAATTACGCGATAGTGGTAGTGTAGGAGTTTTCTCATATAACCCTTTTAATGCTAGATTTCAACTTATAAAATTTGTTGTAATTAATGAATTACCATTTCTAATTGCTAAAAATTAATTATTACAGAAATTTGTAAATGAGCACACCCCACCCCCACCCCCCCACTATTTAAAATGATTTGTAGAAATACTACACTAAATGACATAGTAAAAATTTCATTTAAAAAGAAAGAGATAATTTTAAAACTACTCTTCAAAAGATACCGGCCGAAGTAGAATTAACTTTGGATTTATAGACCTCCAAACAAAATGTTGGGCATACAATAAATACAAGTTATCTAAATAGCAACTAGATTATGCAAAAGAGAATGATTTTATACTCTTTACTTGCGTACTCACATATTGGTGTTAGGATAGGGGTCATTATCCTAAAAAGTCTAAGCAAATATAATATTCAAGATAAAATAATTTTTATAACTTTAGATCATGTAAGCTCTAATAATGTCACGGTTAACATGTTAAAATTAGAGCTTACACTTAACTGGGATTATATTTCACAATAAATGTGCATGTCACATCTCAAATCTCATAGTACAAGATGACTTAACATTTAATAGACCTATAATAGATGCAGTTAAATACATTGTAGCTTATATTTTTTCACCTCCTTCAAGAAAACAAAATAGGAAGGGAATTTGTAAAACTCTAAATGAAAATTTCTAAAAAATTACAAGCCAATGGAAAACATAGGTGGAATTTTACGTATCAAATGTTATGAGAAACTTGTAATTATAAAAATGTAGATAATCAATATTGTGCTTGCCAATTAGCACATGCAAGTATTTCAATAGGTGAAGAAAATTGACCAATTCTAGAAATAATAAGAGATTTTTTAGAAATTTTTAATGATGCAGCCTTAATTTTTATGGGTTGTATTATTGCACAGGTTCTCAAGCTTTGAAACATTTTTTTATGAAATTAGTCTTGTTTTCTGAAAAATATAGAGCTATGGATAATTTCAGGGATATGTGTATAGCAATTGAAATGAAGTTTTCACAATACTGGAGAAATGCTCCAATAGCATTTTATTTGGCCTTTGTATTAGATCTATATTAAGATTCACAAGTTTAGAAACTTTACTTAAAGTAATAAATAGTAATGTGAACACTACTAGTGTAAATAATATTTCTATGATCAAATTTTATTCAAAACAATTTTATTTTTAATATTCTACCGAAATGGGTAGATTGAAAACACCCTCTACCCCCTTGGGCCCTCCACAACAACAGAGGTGGAAAAAGAAAGATATATGGAGTCTTCTTAAAAATAAAGTTAGAAGTAGAAGTAGTTCATCTTCTTCCTATCAACCTATTACTGAATTAACAATGTATCTACAAATGCCTCTTGTTGAAGTCTCAGATGATGAAACCGACTTCGATCTTTTGCCTTGTTGGAAAGTAAGTGAATATAGATTTTTATGCTTTCCGCCATGGCCCATTATTTACCAACAATTCCAATGTCTACAGTTTTGGTAGATCAAGCTTCTAGTGAAGGTGGAAGAATTATTGACAACAAACGAACGATGCTATTAGAAGAAACAATGGAGACATGTATGTGCTTGCAAGACTGATTTTTAGCGGAGAAGCAAAAGCAAAACTTGATAGCATATAAAGAAGCATATAAAGAAATAGAAAATAAGTTTTCAGCATTAGATCTATCATATATCATAGTAGTCACAAAACTGTCATACTCGTATTTTTTTATAAAATATTATTCAAGTTAGATTGACACTTAGACATTATCATCATAGTTGTTGAACATATTTTTATACTTATCATCTTTATTCTTTATTAAAACTTTATATAATTGGAATTATCAATAATTTATGAATTTTATTCAAAGTTCTTGTATGTTATCATCAAAGTCATTGTAAAATTCATTTGAGAAAATATAATTTAATTATATTTTTCTCCAAGAATGTTTATGAATTTATTATAGTAAATTTAATTTTTTTTGTTTTAATTTTTTTCAAAAATCCAAAAAATAAAAAAACGGGTAGTCTATGGGCTACACGGCCCAGGCCAAATGAGACTCAACTCAACACAACATTGCTTGGGCCATGCCCCGTGCCGTGCTAGACTAACCCCCCAGGTGCTAGGGGTGCTCATGACTCGGCGAGCCCAAAGAAGGGCCTGCCAGATTGAAAAAAGATAATAAGGAATATAGATGAGAATAATCAAGCCCAAGTACTTTTACATATATAGACAACACTAGGCCACTTTAGCAGTACTTGCAATTATAAAATTCTTAATTATAGATCAAACTCGGCCTGGGCCCAGGCCTTCCCAGGCCTTCCAATTCCCGGGTGGGATAGGGTTGGTTCAACTCCTTGCCCGATTTGGGCTTGGACTTACAAGTTAGAAGTCGGTCCATTCCTGTACATTCCTTAGGCAGGCCGAACCCGGCTCTGCAGAGCCCTTGAAATCACACTAGCATGGCCCTGATGCCTGGAAGGCCCGTTTTACACCCCAGGCCTAGCACCATATTTCATGGACCAATGCTCGAGCCAGGCTCAGGAGAGGCTTGCTTGAAGAATATCTAGCACAACTTTTTTATTATTATCTTTTAAGCGATCCCATCCCAGCAATCTAGCTATGCCGATTTTTGAGTCCTACTTTTCCGCTCACCCTTATCTTTGAGGCTCTAAATATATTCCAACTCTATAATTCAATTCACCTTCATTTTAAATTTTTGTCGACCCCTGCCTTCTTAGTTTCATAAACTTAGCATTACTCCAGTTCTTGGTTAAGGGGCAACTATTTTTTCCTATAAACTATTCCCCATGTACAATGATAATAACTTCTTAGTAGAAATAATTTGATCAAATGCACCTGCTAAAAAAAATAGAAAAAGAAACCAAAAAAGGAAAAAAACTGATCATTTAGTCAAAGGTCATCAAATGGCATAAAATCGTTAACAATACTTCTTTAGACTCAGCCCAAATGGTTAAAGTAATTTCTAATGAGCTATTTTGTCCATTTGACCAACAACATTGGGCTCTGAAACTAATAAACAATGTTTTTCCATGCCCACTGGGATTACTATCTTACAGCCGATGACGGATTTGTACGCCCTGAAAAGTTAATCTGGAGCGTCATGGTGTTCTCATACTAGAACCCCTCCAACAATTGCTTCTCTCCTTCTCAAAATGATCAATTATGCTTGGACTGCGTTGGTAAATGCATATTGGGTATGCGCACTTCATTCAATTAAACACAGTGGCTGTTTTGGAGGGTACAGATAGAGTCACAAATAAGAATGAAATTGAGGGCAGTAATCCGTGTCTACAATTGTAATAAGTTGGGTGAGTAGTCCCCTTGGGAACCTTGGCATCAGCCACATGATTCAAAATGCAGAAACTAGTGCTGTCACCCTTAACTGAGATTTCTGTACAAAAGAATACTGAACTTCCCGGCTGTTAACCAGAAGCCAGATTTCACATGCTTCCCTATGGGGCGCGGGGGCAACCCAGATGCGAAGGCATAATCAACAAGGAACGCAAGGCAAGGAATTTGTAAGCATAACAACTAATGATCATCATCCACATTGTCTGTTCTAATACTAAGGCTCTTCAATTGCCCTCTGAAGATATCATTGAATGGGAGATTGAATGAGGTGTCATCTCTCTCGCTGTCATCTGTGAACAGCTTCGAAGAGAACATTCGGGGATTACTCCAGTCAATGTCTCCCTCATGCTCCCCCGCACTTCTGTCTGAGTGACTGTCGTAAGGCTGATTGAAATTCTGATGGCCAAAGGGGGGAGGTTCAAGGAAACTGGCCCGCTGCCCCGTTGACTTGGGACCACTTCGTGCCCACCAATGGCTCTGATTGTGGCCATCTAAATGACCCGGATCCTGATTCTGTAGCACACTGTCCCGGAAGAAAGGATTTGACGTAGAAGCTTCAAGATGACTCCGCACTCGATCCTCCTCCAACGGGAAACCCCAGTTTTCTTCATACATTGGCGGTTTGACCCCTGCAGCATCACGCAGCATCCAATAATCTTCAGTCGGCTCAGGGGTCACTTCAGAGGGTACAGTTAGGATGCCTTCCAAGTTAGCTGCTGCATTGGATGGTCGGGATGTGTAATACCAGTCAAGCAAATATGGAGGATTCTTTTGCTCCACATTTATTAACCAAAGAGAATCCAACTGATAGCCAGTTCTAGGAATGACACCACGGTTATGGATCACCCCCCTTGATGCAAAGCCATGTACATCACCATGTCCTCGTGGTGTCAGTTGCCATATCCGGCTAGGCGAATATGCCTGTCGAGCTTCATAGTGTGGCATCTGCATCTCTCTAAAATCTCGCAGGGTGGAAAGGAATTGCTTTCCTTGAGCATTTGGCTCCCAGGTCAGATAGCTGCTCTGAAAGCTGCAGATAAATCAGCAAAGAATGATGTCAACAGATGCATCAGGAAACACCATTGATGTTCAAAACCTAAGATGTTGTAACCAGTGAAAAGAAATTGATCTTTTACAAAATAAACATCAAATGCAAATTGATGATTTGATCTTCCACAAAATAAACATCGAACGCATTGATTTTTAGTTGCGTGAGTCCTTCACAAAGCAAAAGTTGCTAGAAGATGTCATCCACTGTACAAACAACACAGTCCACCAATGCACTGTCTTCGTTATTGGCCAGAGAGTAGAAAAATTATTTGGACAAGAGTATCAGAACTACAAAATCAAAGGAAGGAAAATATGCACCAAGTTATTAGGTCACCAGATGAGTATGGTTTTTGAGCCTTAGTCCAATAATGGGGCTGCCCCAATTGGTGTACTTATTGCCACATTATCGGTGGATATGTAGTGCAGAGACACATATTTTCATAAAAAAGAACCAGGAGTAGCATAATCATAGCTAAACTCTTTCAGAAAGCCTGTAATTGCATTATGTTTGTAGTTGATTGAGAGATGTAATCTTTGAAAGAAAAAGGAAGGGAAGCTGGATCAACAGCATGCATCGCTTCCACTTCCCTCCATATACTATTCTTCATCTTCCTTTGAGCCCCACTGCTTCTCCCATGTTTTTGAACTCAGATCCTCGCCCAACTTCCTTTTACAGATGTTAGAAATGGTCAGTGGCATGCATGTCCATCCTGATCAACTGGAGATACTTAATTGAACACATATATATCTCCTCTGCCCACCGCTTTCTGGGTTGGTTTTGGGGGGGGGGGGGGGGGGGGGGGGGAGGTGCGTGACTGAAAGACTAGTCCCACGCGCCGCACCCCCCCCCAACCTATGGCAATGGAGGCTCAAATTATCATCTTAAGCACTTGATTAATGGCCGACAAGTTTTCACTATCCAAAATGAGTGCAAGCCAATTCAACGGTCAAATCCATTTGGATGGGTGCCAAACTTGGTATCGGTGACTATCACGGGGCGTACTTGCTTTATAATCCAATTGGATGGATCATAAATTGGGCCCTACTATTGTTTTAACACACGGTGCTCACCTTATCGTGAGCACCAGGTGCTCGTCAAAGGTTTCCCATTATATATATATACATATATATATATGCCGACCCAAACATAGTTGGGACAAGGCTTTGATGATGATGATGATGATGATATATATATATATATATATATTAGAAATGGTCCTGTAAGGACATTCCTCTCTCTCTATATATATATATATATACATACACGAAGTTTATCTGCATAGGAAACTGGGTTTTCCCCAATTTTATCTTGGTGACAATGCATGTCATCCCAGCCCTCACAGTGATATCTTGGAAATTACAAACAAACCAAATAGGATAGACGAATCCCAACAGAGTCCTACTATTATTCTTGAGAAAATTGAAATTCAAGCTAATTCTAAATGGCAAGGAGCCATACACAATAATGTAACAGAATATGTAAATTCAATGAAACAGATTAGACAAAGAAATCAAGAAAATACTACACCTATCCACATGAGCATACCTTAAGAATGATTTCTCCATTTTTCCTTGAGAACTCCTTCGTTGTCGCATTGTATTATATGGTGAACCATAGTTGGAATTCCCATGGCTCTCAAAATGAAAGGCACTTAAGCTGGAAAAAATACAAAAAGAAAACCCTCAAACAACCCTTGACATGATATACTATCAAATGTTGAAGTCACACAAGGACTCAAGGGTGAAAGAAAACCTGCAAACATCACCAACACCTTCAACATCAATTGTGAAATCGGAAATGAACTGTAAAATGTCATTGACACGCTGCAAATAAAAGAAGAGAAATGTTAGCAATGAGAAGCCTTGATTTTAAAAAATCAACCTAGTCCAAGTTGACTCAAACTTAACCACTAATGAATTGAATCAACCACCCCACCACCACCGCATACACACACAACCCAACCCCCAAATACACATTTCTATTGGAATCAAGCAAGGCTCATGGAACTCAGTCAAGTTGGACTGTCCAAACAAACTAAGTCGCAGGGTAGTATAATTCAGCTCAGTCATACTAGACTTGTTCGAGGCTTGAAATTTTGGTTTACTTGGTCCAATTCCATTTTAGGTTTTGGATGTGACTCAGTCCAACTCAAGGGTGACTCAAGTCTCACCTGAGTCCAAGTTTCAAGCATGGGATCCAGCTCATAATGAAAAAATAAAAATCTCACCTTCGGAACAACAAATAAAAGTAAGTACGGAGTGAGGAAAATTGAAGCCATCTCCTCCAGTAACATCATGCCAGTGTACTGCATTATCACATAAGAGAATCATAAGCATACAGTTCAACACTTTGAAGCAACTTGCAGTGCCATAGAAGGGAAATATATATATATATATATATAATCTACTCGGGCATAATCCTAACCATCCTATTAGAACCCAGTTAAAAATGTACTATTAGTTGTGATTGTCCATTTTTTGCCAAATGGGTAAGATTTTTTTTGGTGGGGAACAGATTAGGTCACGGGCTGTTCCATGAAGGCCCACAATATCACCTGCTTTTACCACTGATAGTTCTAGGTTGGGGGAAAAGGTTCTTGTGATTAAGAAACACGTGCACAGGATAATTAAAATGATTCTGGGGAGGCAAAAACTGCTCTTAGGAATCCAATACCTTTTCTTGAAATCTCAATGGGGACCAACATCTAAGTTACTAGCAGTGATTAACCCTCAAATAAGTGTCATCTTGGGATGCTTGACAGTTCATGAGAGTATGTGAATGCTAGAATAGCTCCCACTTGAATATTTCAGTACACACAAGCTCTGTTTCCTCTCAGCAACATTTCACTAGGAATCAACGTCTAAATTACCAATGGAGATTAACCCTCAAATAGTATTGACTTGGGATGCTTGGCAATTCACAAGAAGTGGAATTTTGGTTTACAAGGGACTCACACGCAGCCATGCACACTACATGTCCTAACCAGCTTCGCAACAACCATGGACTTTTAGTTCTAATTATTCATGCTTTAGGAATTACAGAAGATAATTATAGAAAATACAAAGGAAATATGAATGGATAAAAGCACGAGAAATTCTAATATCACAATGGACACCAATTTTTGCATTATGCGGACCCCCTATGTAAACCATTCCCAACAATCAATTCTGCCCCTCATCAGATAGACTTCACACCATGGTTCAAAATAGCAGCTGCTGCAAGCATAGCGGCTGCATAATCGGTCATAACGGTTGAGGCTGCTAAGCTTTTTTAAAAATAGAAGCGCTATGGTTTAAAACCTACTAAAGCCCAGCAATTTTAATTTATAACACTAGTTTTCCTGTTTCTTCTCTTCAACAGCCTTTCCTATAGTTGTCTCTACCCTTATATGGTTCCAAATTACTAAAAAAACACAAGATTTGCTACTATACAAGTTTTAAATTTTTTTATTGCTTAAAAAATTCACACCGCTATGCTGCTACGTAGCGTTTTAACCACTGGACGCTACGTCTACCGCAACCGTGCCTTTTATCCTTGCTTTACACATCCAACACCCAAATATTGAAAAAACAAAGACCTAACCACTTGTCTACAGAAAATATACAACTGGGGCCCACCTATTGAGAAGATGTTGTTCTGTATTTGGAAAAAAAAAACCTTGAAATGGGACCACACAAAATGAAAAGAAGGAGGGGAGTGGAGGGGCTTGGCTTGAATAGTAGGAAATGTACTTGCTTTCTTGTCTAACTGAACAGCACATCATCTACAAACAACATACAACAATGGACATCATCCTGGACATCTGTCATAAAATTGTCCATAACCAAGGGAAGTACAAATGGGCTCAGTTGTCACACCACTGATGAATCTGGCCCATATAGGTCTTCGAGAGGAGGCCCAACCAGCTCGTCAGGTCCAGATCCATTCTCCACAATAGGCAGCCCGTATTATTACTCCACTAGGCCCAATTGGGCAGACCATCAGACAGACTTCACCAGTTGGCGAGCAGATAATATAAGTGGTGATTTGTTTACTGGATTAATAATCCTAATGTGATTAACAGAAGAGAGATGCAACGGGCAACATCTTCAACCCAATTATATTTGCTTTGTGATCAGGTTTCCACAATGTTTAAAAGATGTGTTCAAAGGCTTAGATTTAAATTGGCAAAAGAAATGAAGGGATGAGATTTAAGAGACACATGGCTCCATTCTAGTACATCAATCAAATTATTGTATTTAGGACAACTTTTATAATTCAAGTAATATTGGAGCTTTTGTGAGTTTATCTCCTAGGCTTGGTTCAAATGAATGTAAAGGTTCCTCTAGGCAGTCTCCACAGAAGTTGCTGAATCTAGGTTCATATTTTCTGGTTATTTTTATCCAACACAAGCTGAATTTTACAAAGCTTTATAATAGCATATATGCTTTCTCATTTTCCTTATGTTCTCTTTTCTTTTGGTGGGATCAGTTCCACGATCTATTTTTCTTTTTTCACCAAGACTTTCGACTTCTATCATTAATGCTCCTTACATATAAGGAAGCGGATCCCCTGAGTGATCATTACTTGCTTCCTATGAGTGGGATGTGTGGAACTCACCATGGGCCATACCTACTATTGATCCGAATTCCAAACCACTAAAATTAAACAACGTCCCCAACAGTAGCAGATTCTCAAATCTTACTTCGATAGAATTTGATACCACCATAAGATCAAACACATTATTTATGATATAATTAATGGATAGGATTAATAATGCCTAATGCTGTGCTAATCACGTTATCAATCATGTGTTTATTCTTACAAAGGAACGAAATCCTCCTCCTCCTCTAAGCCTTCTCCCAACTATGTTGGAGACAGTTACACGAATTTTGTTTCTCCATTTTGATCCATTCTGAGCCAAACCCTCAAATAAATTGCATGTCTTCAAATCTATTTTTAGTACCTCCATCCACATCATGTTTAGCCAACTCCCTCCCCTTGGTGGGTCATTAACCTTCATAGCCAAACTTTTCCTTACTAGTGTCATTGCCAGCCTGCATTAGACATGACCAAACCATTTTAAATGGGCTTATCTAATTTTATCACCTATTGATGAAACCCCTAAGTGCGCTCTCTAAAGCACTCATTTATACTTTTCTCCTTCCTAATTTTACCACACATCAACCTCAATATCTCTGATACGATTTTGTACATATGTTGCTTCTTGATCAACCAACATTCTTCTCCATAGGTTATAGCTAGTCTAATTATTGTCCGGTAAAATCTTTCCCTCAATCTTGTTGGCATGTGCCGATCACAGAACAGTCTAGAAGCAAGTCTCCACTTCAACCATCCCATTTTTATCCTATGTTCAGAGGGATGAAATCCTTTCAAAGTAAAATTTAAGGAAATTCTACCAGAGGGGATGTAATTTAATTTTAACTGTTTGGATAATTCATAGGTGGGCCACACACAGGAAGCATGTAAGAGAGCACTCAGGGGATCCGGATGCTACAAATGAGACTATTTATTTTTCCTTCTCTGATCTTGCCAAGTTAATGAAATTCCCTCTCCTTTCATAGCAACCAACCAGGGATAAAAATTATCAGGGATGAGACCATACTCATTAGAGCTATGAATGGTTAGGTAGGCACCCTTAGTTTCTGGGCACAATGCATCATGGGCCACCATTATTGGCCTTATTTTTTAACCCACAGGCCAAGATTGGACATTATTTTTAGGCCAGACAAATAAGTAGAGTCTTGAACATAGATCAAAATAACAGCCGCTACGTAGTCGAGCGTAGCGGCTGAGACCACAAAACTATATTGAATTTAGTGCCGCTATATCAGCTACGAGACCGCTACATAGCCGCTACAGCGTGTGATTGACAACTATTTCCCAAAAATATTTGAAATGCATGGTAAGACTTATTTCTTTACTTCTTTTGCATAGTATGACTTATTTCTTTACTTCTCTTCAAAAAAACATTTTGATGATATTTCTTCACCACATAGTTTTTTTTTATAAGCCCTTCATTTGTTTCTAAGCAATATGAATACATGTGAGAAAAAAAAGGATCATTACTATATTTTTTATTAATACAATGATACAAGACCTCATACAATGAGGGGACCGCTATGGCCCCTTATCTTAGTTACTTTTGTAAGTAAAATGCATATTCTATGATTTTCCAATATTCTGGATTTTTTTGACATTTTTTCATATTTTTTTATGATTTTTTCAAATTGCACCATTATACCGCTATGTAGCGTTTTAGCAGCGGATCGCTACGCACGCCACTACCACTATTTTCATCCTTGGTCTTGAGTGCTAACTAGTTTGTAACATTTTTCCTTTTTAAGTGGATGATGATGTTATCAAGGCCCATTAACTGTTGTGCCAACCAACATCAGCTAAACCCAGCACATTAAGCCCCCCCTAAACCCTGTGTCACCCAAATTGTGATTTGAAAGTATATCCAAATGCACCCTAGAGTAGCAATGAGTAACCACACACAGTAGCCACATGGAATTACCTGAAATAAGGTTTCAAACTCTGATCGGACCTTATCGGTGTTCTCTTTGCCACGCCATCTCTTAGGCATATAATGTGTGTGCTGCACAACAAGAGACATTGCTCCTTCTGGATTGAGGACTTGAAACTCATCTGTCACAGCAGCCCGGCTGATTGCTGTCACAGTTCCAAAAACAGCAGCATACCAAAGCAAGTTGCGACCAAAGATCTGCATATTACAAGGTGCTTTGAAATTAAATCATAAGTCATAACAGTTGATTTTCAAAGGGCCATAGTACAGAGTTTAAAATTTTCTTTAGACATGCTATGTCCATAAATCCTATATCAAACATGTGGCTTCTCTGCAAAGAATGTCCACACTCCACAGCTAAAAATCCAAACTGATCAGACAAATTGCAACTGTTTGATATGATGACTGTCAAGGAAAAATTAATAAATTCTTTTTCTTCTGCAAAAATGCCAATTTTCTTTTGATTCCATGGTCAAGTACTCAAGTCAGCCTTACAGTTAGTTCAGATCTCAATGACTAGTGCCACATTTACAACAGTGGAGCCCAACACTCAGATAAATAGGGGAGTTGATGGGCCAGGTTAGTCTGAGACAGGGACAGCACAACCTAAGCCCATTTACAGTCTGGGCTAAAAAGACAAGCCAGCCCATAACTGGAGAGATCAGATTAGGGTCAGCTAAGATTCAAGTCATGGGGCAGCCCAACACCGTCCTGGCCCACAAAAGAAAATTGTTCTACCTATACCTGATCCGAATACATTTTCTTAAACCCAAACACATCCAAAACGCATAATAAATTCCCTATCATGCCAGAAGTAGACAGGGCAGGCAGAATCAGCAAAGGTCTGACCCACTTTATCAACAGGATTTGTTCTCAAACCCAAACCTAACATGTGACCTATAAAGTGCTGCACATATCCAACAACACATCAGCGGCCCTAAAGAAAATGAAAAACTAGCAACAAACAACTAGAGTTCTCTTTCTAAGAACACTGCAATATAAAGAATCCAAGTGATGTGAAAGTAGTTATTACATGACCCTCTAGCAGAGACTCCTCTAAGAATGCAATGATGATCAGAATAGCAGCAAAGCCACCAGCAACGAAAGAGATAAATTTGGCGATCAAAGTAACAATGGGAGAAGGAAATTGCTTTAGATAATCAGCAGCATGTACAACACTGCAGCTGATTCGGTGCCTGAACAGATGGTCAACCTGAAAGACACACACAGAATTTAAGTTGCAAACTGAAAAATATATAGAATAGGAACATCTTCAGATAAGTTACATATAGTAAATAACGATATTGTAATTTCAAAAACAGAGTAATGATTTTAAGATTTTGGAATTTGATGTGCCTTGTATCAAGTCAACATGTGAAATGCATGTTTGCATTGCTTGTAACTATCAAAAACACTGAAAAATAAAATTTTTTTAGAGTTGATGGAGAATAGTTGGTGATCGCATTCAGTAGTAGAGAGAGGAATATTCTCAATAGGATCCACTTCTCTTAATACGAATTGAACATGACTACAATTTGTGCCTCGCACCACACAGAACGGTGTGGAACTATGAAACAAGGAATGCTACTTGCTAAATTTCAATAGTCAGACTTGTATCTATATCAGATGCATTGGCAGATCCTGAAACCCAAAAAAATAAAAATAAAAATCCACCAACCACCACGCAGGAAAAAATCATACAAATTTGTTGCCTCATCTCCAATTTTTATTGTTGCATTTTAGTAGTATTTTATGAATAATTTATAGCACCTATATTTATACATTCTTTTATATAAATAATTGCAATATTCAATCATTATATAGATTTTAATATTTGGAGCCTCAAAACTCATATATATGGAGCCATAAAACTCATAAAGCTGACCACAAAAGGCTTTGGTGATGATGACGAATAATTACTTCTAATATATTACTCCATTTGTTCCTACCCATCAGGCTCCAAGTTACATATCAGCAGCTTTCAACAGATCCTGATTAAAACTAGTTGTCGACCTCCAATATCACGTGATTATCATTGGAAAAGAATAAGATGCCAGAAAAAAACACACAAAATTATTCATATGAAAAATAACTTGCAATATGAATTATACATATGTATGGGATGCCTTGGCTGCATAGTTGTGAATTTCATTTCGGATGCTGTTTCAGTTTGGCCTACAAATGAAAATTTTTGGCCGATTTGGAAATTTCAATGAAACTTTTCAGATTTATGCTTCGGAAAAAAAAAAGTATATATATAGAAGTTTGATTAGGGATTCATTTTAGGTGGAATTTGATTAGGAAATTTATTTTAAGTGGAACTTTTCTTCTTCTACTTATTTATTCCTTTATTTCTATTCAAAAGAGAGCTTAGGGTAGGGGTTGGGCTTTTATGAAAAAAAATTTGCATCAAGCCCTTTTTTTAATAATTTGGACGAGATTTCTGAAATCCCCAAAATTGACCGAAATTTCCAAAATCCACCGAAATTTCCGAAATCAGCCGAAATTTTAACTGAAAAGTTGTGTAGGGTTGTTTCGTTTCAATATGTAGACCGAACAAAATTTCATCTAAAATGAAACGAATTTCACAACTATGCTTGGCCATCGCCATAAATGAATGACATGACTTAAACCAAACCCTTTTACCGCAAGGATAACCATCTCTGCGGAGAGAAGTTCTCCTCTTTGCATTATAATAAGAAACGAGACTCATCTCTAGAAATTTACTAACTGAAGAGGTGCAGTCTAAGTGTGTTCTCCAACTTTGTGGCAACTCATCC
This sequence comes from Sextonia rubra, assembly GCA_037013555.1. NCBI lineage: Eukaryota > Viridiplantae > Streptophyta > Magnoliopsida > Laurales > Lauraceae > Sextonia > Sextonia rubra. The sequence continues at coordinate 15,904,904 of JASUAD010000008.1, forward strand.
AGCTTAAATAAATACCATGAGGATACCTTCATTATTAAACAAAAATAAAATAAAATAAAATAAACCTCATCCACCTTAAATATGACATGCGTGAAGA